>OZ016555.1:0-5000000 GCA_963966675.1 Lasioglossum calceatum | reverse complement strand
GAGTTTTATTTTGCAGAAATCCGCAGTCTATACTTTTTCAAAAGAGAAAAAGTACGCGAGCAGAAATATCTGTGAAGGACAAGAAAATCGAAGGAGAAGAAAATCGAAGAAACTGTCGGCTCGTGCCAGGGAAGAATCGGAGCAGCGCGACGAAGAAGGATGCCGAGGACAGAAGGAGGAGGAGGAGAATGAGGATGAGGACGAGGACGAGGGAGGGAGGAGATAAAAGCAAGGGACGGTAGTCTGAGGAGAGAAGAGAAGAGAGGACGAGGGAAAAGGAGAGCGGAAGAGAGGAGGATGCGCCTTTATCAGCCAGCCCAGAGACCAACCAGACCGGGGCAAGCCTAGCCAACCAGAGGCATCCTTCAGCTTCAGCCGCGGATGCTCGGCTGGCGCGAGCAGCAGCGAGAGAGTACGGAGCGGTGCGCACCGACGCCGTCGACGCCGACGGCTAATGAGCAGAACCTCAATGATACCCGACAAATGAAAAATCAGCTTCCCCTAATTACGGGATCCTTGGCAACGCTGCGCGTCTTGATGACGTCGGCCTCCGCGCGCCGAGCCGCTCCGCCACTCCACGCCGTTTTCGGCCCGGCCTCTGGATCTTATTCGTTTTTCCCCGTCTTTGATTACGCGAACGCGTTAATTAGAGCCGGCTCGAACTCCTCCCCGGGATTCTCGCGCGCACAGATTTCCCTGGATCGGCTCTCGATGCTCTTCGCGAACCAGTTTTCTTGCCGGCAGTACACGATACACTGACCCTACTCCAAACTAACTCATACATTATATATTGATGTACATTAAAAATATATCCTCTTATAAAATTAAGAAAGAAGATCTATTGTCACAGGGAAGATCGAAGAAATTCTTCGAATATCATCCGACATGTTGTAACATTAAATAACTTCGTGTGCAATGTGAAGGATCGAGGGGATCATTGATTTCCAGGGGCGGCCGTTCCGGAATCTGTGGACAGCCGGGTTTTCTGGCGACTTTTTTCGTGAGCAGTAGATTGGTCTCTGAATCCCATTAGCTTTCGATTTACACGGGGACACGGGATTGCGTCCAGTTGGGTGGGACCGTCCCGAGGTAAAAAAAAAAAGGTGTGGGGTGTCTACCCTCCTCCGGCGACCACAACAGTCCGGTCCATTGTTCGAAAAAAATTAACTCTGGACTTTTATTTACTGGCCTGGCCTGCGGTCGAGCTCGCGCCTCTGACCCTGACGAGACGACGGCCGATCGATCGCAGAAATTTACATCTCCCCTCGAACCAACGAAATGGAGGGCAGTCCTGGGCGACTAAACGGAGATTCCATCGCGAGAGATTCTCCATAAAAATACCCCCCTGTCTCGCTCCCCATAAAACTTCCACCGAAAATCACCCCCCGAGACTCCGTCGAGAAACGCTGTTTGCTTCAATTACGGTAGAGTTTCTGTATTGTGCGGAAGAACCGCGAAAGGAAATTAGTTTGAGGGACGAGGAGTCCGTCGGATACTTTTGACGGTGTCCTCTTTCACAGTACGTTTCGCGGAGAGAATGCAATTTTGTCGGAAGCAAAAATTCCGATCCAGGTCTGTCGCAGCCGAGCAAAAATTAGCTCTTTCCGGGCTCTAAAATGAAACCCTGGTCCTGGAAGCGGAGGATCGTCGACGACCAACGTTTCCTCGCCTACGCGGTGTTCCTCCTGCTTTTTGGTGACGCTTTTCACCGTTCCAACCCCAACCCCCTCTCTGGGCAGAGAGAGAAAGAGGGTCGAACGACGCCCGGAGAGAGAAACGTCCGCGAACGGTGGTCCGCGCCGCTAGTTTTTATGAATTCCGGTGCGACGGAACTTCCGGCGAGCGACCTCATCTCCAAACCGCTCTGCCAGCCACGTTTTTACTCCGGTTTTATCCTCCCACCCCCGGTGCCAGACCTCCGTCGATCTCTCGATCGGCCGTGACATCGTCGGGCTACATTAATAACTGACCACGTTACTCGTCGCCGCGTTTTTATCGCGATCGATCCATCATTTCTCCTCTATTTTCTGCTAATCCCACTCGTCGCGACTTTTTACCCTTTTCCATCGACTGGCTCGCTGCGCTGTCCGGGCTCGTCCTCCGACGTACACGTCCCTTTTTACCTTTCGTTTCTCGACACACACCCCTTTTGTCCTCGGCCGCGTAATATAAATTCGCAGCCTCGCAAATCTTCTACCAGCATCCGGGAAAATCGGACCAGAAGATGCAAAGGCAGTTGCGATTCTTGCATTCCTCGGTACCGATCGTTCTAGGATCGTGTCATAATGTTGGGTTACCTGGGGCCTGGGGCTGTCTCATTGCCCACGATGAGTCAACTGTTTTTCGGACCATCGGGACTTACGCATCCACGTTACTCACCCTGCGTGAGACATCTCCAGGGTAGTCATCCCTGGCCCTCCCCTACTTCTCACAGTTCGTACCAAATGCAGGATTCATTATTCATACTTGTCAACACAGTTTTAAGCATCAAGCGAGTCCTCAATAGTTGACCGAAGATGTTTCAACCCGGAATCCAAGATTAACTCATTGACTGCCCAAATGCAAGCCCAGAAAATTCAGCAAAATCGAAGGAATTTAAAACCCGATGAAAGTGGTCCAAGTCTAAGTGAAAATTTAAAAGGAATGAGTTTATCACTTATTTTAAACTAAATTAATGCAATGTAATTTTTACGATATACACATAGTCAAGGATAAAAAATAGTGAATTCATTTAGTGTTAATATCCTTGTTAAATATTTGACTTAGACCATTTCCATTAAACTAAATTAATGCAATGTAATTTTTACGATATAGTCAAGAATGAAAAATAGTGAATTCATTTAGTGTTAATATCCTTGTTAAATATTTGACTTAGACCACTTCCATAATTATGGGGGCATATGTGGATTTGAATACCATACGTGGAGAACAGCTAACGATCCTCGGATCATTTTCACCCCGAGACTTGAAGCTCGCACAAAATCTTTGAAGATCTTTGGATCCAGGATTACTCCGGGGCAATTTTATACGTTTTCGAGGGTCGACCGCAGCAGGATTCGATTCGAATCGAGAGGATGGGGATGGACACGCGCGAAGCGTCTCGCCCCAAGCTCGTTCGGCAGTCATTACGCCGCGATTCGCGAGCAATTAAAGCGAAGTGGCCGGGGCAAACATCGATCAGGAAGAGTGCGCGCAGGGGGATCGGTGTACACACGGAGGCTCGAGCCCTTGGCTACCGCGAATAGAAGGCAAACACCGCCACTCAAATATTTGCAGGAGCGTGCAAACGGTCCCGGCATTGTTTCACGGCGCTACTATGTGTAAATTTAATCTGCCGAGGAGCCCCGAAAATAAGCAGACGCGTGCACGTGCAACCCCCTGGTCCACGCGATCCTCATCCGGGAGAGATCCGGGCCTCGATTTTCATTTCTGAACCCTACACCTAACCTGGACACTCGTTATTTCGCACAACGTTGTCCGTACTTGATTCAAAACCAGAACAACTCACTCAAGGTCCTTCAACAGACCCAGAAGCTTTAACAGGATCATATCATCATAATGCTAATCTAGTGTCCATAGTCTGAACTCTAGTATCAGGTACAGCATCTAGGAGATGGTCCAACACGGTCTTTTAACAGACCCAGAAGCTTTAACAGGATCATATCATCATAATCAGGTACATCAACTGGAAGATGGTCCCATAAAGTGCTTGAACAGGATTGTGTCATCATGATGCTAACCTAGTGTCCGAAGTCTGAACTCTAGAATCAGGTACAGCATCTAGAAGATGGTTCAACAAAGTCTTTTGACAGATCGAGAAGCTTTAACAGGATCATATCATCATAATCAGGTACATCATCTGGAAGATGGTCCCATAAAGTGCTTGAACAGGATTGTGTCATAATGATGCTAACCTAGTGTCCGAAGTCTGAACTCTAGAACCAGGCACAGCATCTAGGAGATGGTCCAACAAGGTCTTTTAACAGACCCAGAAGCTTTAACAGGATCATATCATCATAATACTAATCTAGTGTCCGAAGTCTGAACTCTAGAATCAGGTACAGCATCTAGAAGATGGTTCAACAAAGTCTTTTGACAGATCCAGAAGCTTTAACAGGATCATATCATCATAATCAGGTACATCATCTGGAAGATGGTCCTATAAAGTGCTTGAACAGGATTGTGTCATCATGATGCTAATCTAGTGTCCGAAGTCTGAACTCTAGAACCAGGCACAGCATCTAGGAGATGGTCCAACAAGGTCTTTTAACAGACCCAGAAGCTTTAACAGGATCATATCATCATAATACTAATCTAGTGTCCGAAGTCTGAACTCTAGAATCAGGTACAACATCTAGAAGATGGTCCAACAAGGTCTTTTAACAGACCCAGAAGCCTTAACAGGATCATATCATCATAATACTAATCTAGTGTCCGAAGTCGGAACTCTAGAACCAGGTACATCATCTGAAAGATGGTCCCATAAAGTGCTTTAACAGGATTGTTTCATCATGGTGCTAACCTAGTGTCCGAATTCTGAACTCTAGAATCAGGAAGAGCATCTGAAGAAGTCTAACCTCAGCTCCTAAAGGTGCTCCATCGTCTAATATCGAGATGGTCCAGAGGTGGCTGGAATCTCGGAGTAAATCGATAAGAGGTCCATGGTAGAGATCACAGGAGCGCCGGCATCGGTGTTAACTGGGCCTAAAGCATCGGCCAAACACGTCCAGCAAAGAGTGACACCGCGGTGTTAACTGGCCCGTGGTTTCCCCGCATGATCTCCCCTCGAAGATCGTGGATACCCTTTCCGATGACCTCGAACGGCCCGTAGAGGAGGCAGATAACCGCAGAGCCTGGTGTCCAGGTGTCCCGTGATCGGCCGACAAAGGGCCAAGGGCCGGAGAGAACCACGCAGACGTGTCGGCATAGTCATTCCTCGGCCACACCATGCCACGCCACGCCACGCCAGGGAAAGGATAAGGTTCTTTGGGACTCTGGTAGAGGTGGAGAGGAGGAGGAGGAACGATGAAGATGTCACCTTGGCGAGCCACGGCGGTGACCTCCGGAGCCCGAGTCAGCGAATTCCTCGCCGGTTGATCCACGATGACGACTTTATCCCTTTGACACCCTCCGGCCTGACGGACCGGGGTTTATGAATGATCGATCGCGACGGTGAATAGGGTTTGTGTCTATGCGAACGCGACCCTGTTCGACTGTGATTAGTGATCGGGTAATTAATCGTCGAACGGTGAGCTGCGAGCCCCGACTACTCTCGGGATTGATCGATCCGACGATTGTCCCGGGAAATATTTTGCAACCGCGGAAATTAGGGGACCGGATCGCTTCGAGTGGAATGGATGCTTTTCTGTTAGGCCGTCTCATATGAAATGCCCGATGTTTATCAGCAACGTTGAAATAAATTCACGAGTAGTCTGCGGATATTTATGCAAAATAAAAATATTCTGCATTCATTGTGGGAGGCAGGAATAAAATAAAAATTGATTTCATCCCTTAATGACTTTGTTAAGTGAAAAACAACATTAAAATATATTACTGTTTTACATTTCACCCACCCAATTTCTTCATAAATGCATAAAGATCCGCAGTCTACTCATGAGTCAAAGTAAGCATTCTAATTTGTAGTCATTTCTAATTTGTAGTCTTTCTAAATTGATGCAAGATAAAATTTCCTCCGGTAATAATGTTGGAAATAGCGTAGGAACATTCCTAAATTCTTTTAATCATTGTACCGTTTCAAATAGCACCTGCTCATGTTCTAGAAAATATTTTGGATGAGATGAGATGTCCTAATCCTGGAGTCTGAAAATAGCTTCTAGGGCAATGGTTTAAAATGGCCCTGGAAAGTTCCTGAAGATTCCCGGTGCACGTAACACTCCCGACGCGTGTTGCGGCGGATGTGGAGCATTTGTTGAGACAATAAATTTATCGGTAGAAGCGGACAAGGATTCCTTGAGGCAGGTACACGTGGCAGCGTGAGAGAAACCCATTCGGGAAAGGGGGAGTAAGAAGGGATCGTGGAGCGCGAAGGAATGCCATCATCGGGGCACGGTCCACCTAGGAACGTAGCTAATGGGCCCACTTAACGTCTCAACCATCTCACGAAGACACGTACCGTCTCTCTGGCCCTGTTCGTCCGCTGTTAATAATCGGCAATATTTATTCCGGATTGGTCACGGCTCGGTTCGGAGAGCGATGAGGAGCCTAGCCGAAGAAGAATGAGGCGAGATCGGGCCTCGGTGCATTGTAACGGCCTGAGATTAATACGTACCGTTCGCTTTCGTCGCCCTGGTTGCGGCCGAGGGACTCTCCGTCGCTTCGCTTTCGATCGAGAGGATCTCTGGATCCTTTTGCGACCTCCGACTCGATCGCCTTCGGGACCCAGAACGCCCGTGCTCGATCATTTCAGATTCCGATACATCTTGCTCATTTTTATTTCTGAATTATTAGTTGGCCATTAGCTTGAGTGACAATTTGGATTTAAGAGGAATTTGAATTTAATTAGTCCAAGTCTTACTACTGGAAAATTGCAGGTCAATTGTTCTTGAATTAGAAATTAGAAATCCACAGTCTATTATCTACATAAATAAAAATTAAATGCTGTTCGTTGGTAAGCGCATCACTTGAGAACGGCTGGACCGGTTTGGCTAATTTCTTTTTAAATGTTCGTAATAGTCCAAATAAGGCTTTTAGGGAAAGAAAAATTGGAAAAGTTTCCCGGAAGAATGGAAAATTCGGGAAAAAACAACCCGTCCGAAGGGCCTAGCTAGTATTACCAGTACTTACTAGTATTACAAGTATTTAGTAAGACCAGTTAGTATTAGAATATAATTCAATAAGCACAACTCAACGATGATCAGAGGACAGGTGTTAGGATCTAGATCCAATTAGACCCACTGAAGTGGTTAGTTAGACTGCAGAAGGCTCAAGGAAAATCGGTACACAGCTCATTGTTGTAGACGATCGCTCGATAAAAATTGTTTACCCGATCAGTTCGAGGATATTCACAGGATCCTGGTGTCAAGGGACTCAAAGGACGATAAAGTTATTAAGGGAATTAGCTTAAAGGCGATTACCGACTGTCGACAGGTTGGCGCAGTGCCTAACGGGGCCCTCGAACCACCGCCAGCTCTTAATGATTTGTCTCTCCGGCTAATGAGCGTCGAGTCTTAACGGCAGATTAGTGACCTAATCCTTCTGACGAGCGATTCGCGTGTTGGCCGTTACGACGCGGCGGTCGGAGTTGTACGCGTAGCCACGCGCATAATAGACACGTCCACTGTCGCCATAAAAGCGACAGGTGCCGCTCACGGGTAAACAAATAATGTAATTATGTCGCCATTGAAATTGTCCCGTGTCCCGACAGGTCATTCGACCTTTTCAATTGCCCGAGTGCCTCGAGAAATCTTCCCAGACCCGTGACGTTCTTTTCCTGGGACCGAGACGACCCACTTTTCCAGTTTGATCGTAATTATCCTATTTAAACGATTAAGAGGGTAGACTCGTTTTCAGGATTGCATGGGGCGGGATTCGCCCTCTAATTTCTCGATAATGCAAAGATGAGGTTTTTCTAAAGTCTTACTTTTACGTTTACGAGGCGTAATTTGCATTATTCGGCAGCATGTAGCTGCCTCAGCTTTATGAAAATAGCTACTTTGTTTTTCCATCTGTAAACACTGTGACGACATTGGCATAAAATAGGGATACTACGAAGTGATTGAAGGAACCCGCTTCAAACAATTGTGGGTCTGCTACATTCGAATCTGCAGCACCCAATAAATTTTCGCAATTGTTTGTGTGGTCCGAGAAAGAATCAATGTTTTAATAATTAATTATCCGTGTTGCGTCTTTAAATAAATTAGTGGGACAACAAGTACACCACCGTTACGGATGGATGTTGATGGTGTTGTTTTTATAATTTGCTAATTTTCCGCATGTACCGATTAATTACACGCGGGCTAACGAATGGAACGTATGATCGCAGGTATCCGGGAGGACAGACAGGACACACGTAAACGTTCCAGTTACACGGTGAAATAAATCAGGCAGCTGGGGAAAAAGCGCGGCGCGTCCAGTCGGTTAATTTCTTCCGAGTTACAGTTTCCAGGACGAAAGGCCGACGCCGGAATGGGCGGAGGTGATACGGTGTGTCGCTTATATGGGACGCCATGTCCTGTGGACGCACAAAGGGTGAGGATGAATCGCCTCCGGAGAGCCGCAGGACAAATGGGGACATTAAGTCGCTTTTGCGACCTGGTACCAGTGCTACCGGAGTTCTATGCAACCCCTCACCACCCGGATCCTCTTCCTTCCCGTCCACGTGTCCGCTATTCCCGCATGCAGCTCCCGTTTCTTGCGATTTCAATTTGTTTTCGAACCCCTAAACATTCAACTACCACGAGCCAAAGCAGTGCGTTGACTAACACCTTAATCGGAATAATTTATTCAGTAATGTTAAAATAGAAAATCTTTTCTGCAACCCAAGAGCCGATTGCTGTAGTAAATCTGATCTTTGATATTTTAATATTACCGGATGAATTGTTCCGATTTTGTTAAGAATTGATTTTCAGCTCTGTCTAGGTCCATTCAAATTAATTTATTGATCAGAATTTAGTCCTGTGGTTCGTGAATTTTTCGCGGGACAGAATTGTGGAGGAATGGAGTAACCGGAAGTCATCGACATGGTCCGAAGGGTATCGATGGTGGTCGATAGCTCGCGGGGGCGAGCCAACGGGCGATGCGAGTTATTAAGAAGGTCGAGGAAGGTTTAGCGCGAAAACGAGCGAGAAAGGAGCGTGTTCCAGCTACGTTCCCGACTGATTTATATCGAAATGGAAGGCGCGCGTGTCTGTGTGCCCGCCGGACACTGCAGTGGCTATTCGATTGCTATCGAGTTCCGGCGGAAAGGAGGAAACGCCACAACGAGCTACCCGGTCGGTCTCTCTGATCTATCTTTCCTGCTGGAAACTCCACCGACGACATTATCCGTCTACAAGGTATCGTTTCTGGCTCGGGAGTCGACCTCTGTGCCATTCGACAACCATTGCTCACCACCGGGAACAATTATCCTGCTGACCCTTGCAAAATCCACACCGATTCTTAGCGATTCTCCCTTGGCAAATTAGAGGAGATCGACGGATCGCGGCAGAAGTTAGAAATTTATTTCATAGCCAATTTTATTTGTGATCTGATCAATTGGATAGCTCTTTAAAGTCCCAATCGATTAAGTAGCTTCTAGATTTTTTCTCAAGGGAGCACGCCGGAAATCCTGGATGCCAAGTACCCTATATCTTGGTCCACTTCGTCAGCTACTTACACGCAAAATTTCGAGTCGATCCGCCAACCAGTCTTTCCATGATCAACTAACAAACTCGAAGAATTAAAATACGAACTTGAGGACATTCCACGACATTAAAATAGTTTAATAAATTGATTTCGATGATATGGACATCGATCCGGAAGCTTGCCTATTGCTGAGACAATGCACCGCAGGTGACAACGAGGGGCTTTCGGCGAAAAAATTCCAGGACACCCGTTGGATGGTAGCGCAGTGCCGTAGGATGGTTTTCTCGGGGGTAGGAGCGAGGACCTGTCACATTACGGAGTGGAATTTATGTCCGATGCCCAGCGGCGTGACAAGTTGCCGCTGATGAACGGCCCCACCGCGAACTCTTGGCCCTCCTTGAGGATATGAGTGTGGAAGGTGGAGAAGGACGAGACAGGAGAGAGAAAGAGAGAGAGGGAGTCCTTACTCCTCTCGTTCGTCCTTGGCCTCTCCGCCGAATTTCTAGGAACATTGCGACTTCGATCGACGCTTCTCTATTCGCTGGAACCATCCCCGGACGTTCTGGTCAGCTTCTTATCGGTGCCCTGACGAAAATAGCCGGGACCCCTCAAGAAAAAGTCGAAAGCTTCGTCTTTTGGACAAATTAAGTTCTGGAGTATATGGGTCTGAAAATTGTTGGCATTATGGGGTGAAAACAACCCCTACGGTTTCTTTAGGTCTCCCAGGTGTTCTTCCTGTGTCAAGCTGGAGATTCCTTTTTAATCCCTCATGCATCATTTCGACCAATTTGATCCAAGAGCAGATTGTACAATAATTGTTCTTGCTGAAGCGTATGACTCGGTTCAGTCCACCAGTGCACAAGTTAAAAATATGCATTTCCTAGTTGACTCAGAGCTTTTCTTACGTAATGCTGGCGTTGCAATATTGCGTAAAACTATTCTTAGTACAACAAGAACTCATTGGGAAGTCCAAGATGTAATTTCGAGAGGAGTGAAACTACAAATTCATGGATCCGACAGACTCGATTCTCGCATTGAAGGGTTACTATTAATAGGAGCCGGTAAATATTTAATTGCGTGTCGAAGTAATGGATGAAACAATTAATGAACGGGCGAACGAGCAGAAAATTGAAGAGCAGACGGCTAGAAATAGCGAGTCGCTTCGTGCTCCCCGTCGAACGGGTTAATTAACGTGGACCAGGGGATGAGAGAGGGGTCCAGGAGCGTGACAGGATTTTCTGCGAAGCTCGCGATGACGTGGGTGGTGGCGGGTTGAAAAGAATAGACGACGAAGGGGGGCAAGAAGCCGGGCGGGAGGTCCCTGTGGCCGCGGGCTTTTAAAAAAGTCCCATATGATTTTAACGCGCCACGCAAGAAGTCGTTCCTCGCGCTAACGCCGCCGGCCGTGCACGGCCTGCCGGTGATAAACACGCCAAGTTACGATTTCTCGGAGCCGGGCAACCTGTGTGCGTGTCCGTGTTTCGTCTTCTTACTAGTCTGCCCGTCGGTGTTCCGTTTTCTTGCCGGTGTGCGTGTCGGTGGTTCGTTTTCTTGCACGTGTGCGTGTCACGCGGGACCCCGGTGCAGCATCGCGTGCTGCTCTCGGAGAAAGCGACGAAATTCGGAGGACCCCGATCCAATTTCTGCACGATCGATTTATCCCGATCCTTTCCCTAAACGAACGACTCGCGGAACCGTCTTTCCTCCCAGAAACCGACAGGTAAACGCCGGACCACCTGCCGGAATGCTCGCAGGAAAATGCGTCCACGAGGTTCGCAAGAATGTGCGCTTTCTCCAATTTTCCAAAACGATTCTGGAATTTATTTTTAAACCTAAATCACTCTATCATTAAGTGCAATCTTCCAGCTTTAATTTAAGCCCTCGTACGTCCGAAAATTTCTGTAGGAACACATTCTAAAATTAACTCAAACAATTCCCTTAAAAACAAGTCGATTTCGTCCGAGCTGATTGTCAGTCTTCGATTTTTCAACACGATTCTGGAATTTCTTTTTAAACGTAAATCTCTCTAGCATAAAGTGCAATCTTCTAGCTTTAATTGAAGTCGTCGAACATTCCAAAATTTCTACGGGAACCCTTCCTAAAATTGTGTCAAAGACTACCCTTATATTCGAGTGATTTACAATAAGTCCTCAAACGTTCCAAAATTGCCACAGAAATCCTAAAAATTACAACCAGAATAATTCTACAAAGACCGTCGGAAAGATGTCTCGCATTTTCTTCGAGTGTTCTTGCGTTCTGCGCAGAAAATCGTCGAGCTCGACGTTCGGCAAAGTCGAAGCGTGCAGGAATCGCGAAGCGGACCGCGCCTGAAAACTCTCTTTACATTGTGTCAGCCGTGTACAGAGACGCGGAACAAATTTCTCGACGGTCGCCTAGCGAAATATCCCCTTACGGATCGGTTCCAGGAAGCTTTCGTTTCGCGAAACGTCACCGTTCGCGTCGCGCGACCGCCTGCACACGTGCGCGCTGCCGCCGTTGCATTCTGCATCCACGCTCGTGTTGCACGTTGCAACGCGTCACTGGACGCCGCAATGCACACCGCTTTGCATTCCGGCGAATCTCTCGTCTTTCCGGGCCGCCGATATTTCTGGAATGACCCGCGGAACCGCGAAGAAAATTCGTCAGCGTTTCCGGAAAACTCGCATCCACGTTTTCTTTACTCGGTTTTCCCTACACCTATTGTGCATACCTAAATTCCCATTGTTCTTTCATACTTCATTATACTGCATTAACTGCAAGTAATTCAGTTCAAAATACTGCAATAGTATTTTTAAATCCTTTCAATATTTCATAAAATTTTCTTACTAGTAATTTGATCGAGATCAAAATCTTCTTTTATATTTTATGTTTGGCAGAATTCGCTACATATTTGTTACAGTAAAATTTTCTTGAAAGTGTCCGGAACATTTTCCTTCCGGGTAAAATGGCGAGGTCACGGCACACGCGGAAAACACGAAGAAAATTGTTGCAGTGGTCGGACGTCATTCAGCGCAATTGATGTCGCGAATAGCTTCCGATAGCCGGAGTTGCGGGATCCGCGGCGATTTCGATCAGCAAACAGCTGCTCCCGCGCGGGGAATTATTCTCGCGTTTCCGGGGCTTGCTCGGCTGGCTCGCACAAGCGGAATGTTTGCGCAAACATCGCGGAGATCGCGTACGATAGAAATATTCCGTTCCCACGACGGAGCACGCGAAGCAATTAGTGACTTTAACGAGACCGAGTGTTTCCTATATCACTGGTAAATATTTATTCCCGACCGTGGGATAGAAAACTCAAATGAGACATCTTGAGCTTCAAGTGGAATTACTGGAAACACTGTCAATGGTCAATCCCAGCTGACAAGAGGCCGAAACCTCCTTTTAAAAAATGGGGACTTGCAGGTAAAACGGATGTTAAAAATAAATGGTGAAATCGAGGGGCCGTCAAAGAATGGTGGAACGACGCAGCGGGTGAGCCGCAAGGGTGCGAGAATAATCCCCACCCCCGAGTCGGGTTTTCGCGATATCTGAGCGTCGTTTCTCACAGAGCGGCGGGTGCAGGGTAAAATCGGCGGAAGCGTATCGGCGCGAGGCAGCGCGGAATAAATTCGGCGTTGAACAAAGGCAGGAACGCGAGGCGAGTAAACGGGACGCATAGAAAACCGCTTTCGAGGGGCAGAGGGGGAGCGGGGGAGCACGGAGCGGGGTCCGCGTCATTTTTACGACGCTGTGTGCCGGTAGCGATCGAAGTTACGACCGCGGAAGAATCGAGCCGGCCGGACGTGAAAACGTGGCCCGATAACGAGCCATCGGAACACGATAACTGGTCCGCTCGGCACAGCGAGGCACGACGAGGCGAGACGAACGCGAGGCAGAGCGAGGCAAGGCTTGTAAACCATCGCCGTCAGATACCGGCGAGCGTAAACTTTCCGATGTCCATCCGGCGCGGCCGATCTGGCCGATTTCACCGGCAGATAACGCGGTTCCGCGAGGCTTGTCTGAGAGGAGAGGATGCTGTACCGGATGGAGGACGGTCCAGGAGAGGACACCTCCGTTTGCGAGCCAACCGAGGAGCCCGGACGAGAGAAGGACACTTTCCCGTCCCGGTGAATTGTCCACGTCCAGCGTGGCCACTATCTGATTCGTCGCGATACAATGGACCGCACGTAAAATTACGTGGACGCTCCCCCCCCCCCCTCTCTCTCTCTCGCGCTCGTCATCTCTGTCCCTCTTCGTGGCCACTCTCTTGGTTCCCTCTGTCCCTCGTGTGCACTGGCTACTCCGAGTATCGATCGCCGGAAGTTCGCCACGACTAGCCTCTGGGATACTTGGCGGACCGGTGTTCGGACAACTTGACAGCGAGGGAGGGGTTGTTCCCGCCATGCCCTGTGGGGGATGGAATTGTCCCCGATGATACCCCGAATTTTTTTCCAGCCGGAGCTATTATATCGGCGATTTTCATCGGCCCGGAATTATTACGCTTCAGCCTCGCCAATCCCGACGACAGTCGCCATTTCGTTCCGTCTAATACGCATTTGTCTCAACATTTTGTACACAGATGCAATTCGAAATTGATTACTCCGTTGTATTCACTTCCACATTTAAATCGAGGGCCACGAAGCCACGCCCACTTGGAGCACTCAAGACAATTTCCAATCGATGCGGAACCAACACAGCCAAGTTTCTCCTGTCCCCGACGTCATTAACAATCTGTAAATCCTCAAGTTTCCAGATTCAACCACAGGTAGACGGTTTCTAAACAGATAGACAAGCAACGCGTCCCTCGGGAAAGTTATGCAAACGCAGACCGCAAGTTGCGCAACAGGACGCCTCGTTCACCGAACTAGGTGACAAATCGTCGAAAGAATCGTCCCTGCGGGAAATTAGCCTAAACGAGTATCACCGTCGAGAGATAAGGAAAGGGCTCGCAGACAAATAGCTGTCCGTGACTGTTTATCTTCGCCGGTTCGTTCGGCGCTCGGATAGTCGATTGGTTAACGATGGACGGTTCTGTGTCTGCCACACCACAGCGATACTTAGCCGACCATGAAAACTGCCAAAGACAATGGACAGGGTTAACGAGAGGGTAAAACTGTTTTCAGTAAACTGGTACAAACAGAACGGAACAGTCCGGAGACGGCAGGGGTTCTCAAACAAACCTTGGAGGGAGACACACCGCGAGCGTGCATAAATTTTCGGACTTTCCCTTCCGCTTTCCCCTCGGTGTTCTCGTGTTCGGAGCTGCGAAATTTACGACGCCGCATTTGCATTTCCGGGCTGCGCCGCGACGCGCCGCGAATCCGTTCGACGATTCTGCTCGAGAGCTCTCCGTGCTTACGAAGTGGACATTGTCGCTACGAGAAATCACGAAGGGACGTGGAAGAAGCTGAAGCCGTTATAATCGTAACGGAATCTTGTTCGAAGTCGTATCTCTTCGTGTCTCAATTTGGAAAGTCCCGAACGGGCGTGGCTTTGCGACCCTCGATCCTAACGACTTCAAAATAATGTCGAGGAAGGCAATTTGTTTGATCTACAGCCATTTAGAGGAAACTACTTTAGAAGAAACTACTTTAGAAGAATCGGCAGTGCTATAAATGGGCGTGGCTTCGTGGCCCTCGATTCTATTCAATTCAGACAGTGTCTTGCGAGGCAACATGTACGATTGTTTGGCCTACACCGATGTAGAAGAAGATACGGCGGCTCTTTATGCAAAATAAAAGTTTCCCATCTGAATCACAAGAAAGTGAGGTGAAATAATAATTTAATTTATTAATATATTTTTAGTAGATTAAAAATAATATGATGGTACCTTTAAATTCTTCTAATGTTTCTGCTGCTTTAAATTCCACCTACAGTCATCAGAGACCTAATAGAAGACTGTCTACCTTGCACTTTCTATGCACAGAGCTCTATATGGGCGTGGTTCAGTGGCCCTCGATTCTAAGGCGGTGAGAACAGTCTCTCACAGTGCAATTTATGCTATTGCCTGATCTAGAAGCTTATCTTGATACGAGTCGAACACCCTGAACCCAGTAGTCCAGAGACTCGAGCGCTGAAGATTGTGCTGAGGAAGTCAGCTGAGAGGAAATTGGCGAGCAGCAGGTTGCAATGCTGGTGACCATCGCGGACGGTATCGGCTGGTAGAATCGCGCGAGGTGCACAAAAGTGGCGACGCCCGGGACAGTCTATCGTGCAGGATTAACGGCAATTAGTCAGGACCCTCGGGCTCTCGTAGGCGTGTCCTGTCGTCACGCTCTGCGTTGAACGTCGGGCAGATCCTCTTGGTCAAGGTGGGCACGAGAGAAAAAAGTGAGAAGGATGCTGGTGAAAAGCAAGGAGAAGGATCAGAAACCGAGAGGAGACCGTCGACGACGACTACGACGACGACGACGACGAAGAAGAAGAAGAAGAAGAAGGACACCGGGAGGATCGTAGAGTCCCTGCCGATTACCTGCTCGTTCCCCCGGGTGTTCCACGGGCACGGTGGCCATAAACCAAGCATCGAGCATCAGGGTGGACACTTTTATGGTCGGCAGCTTTGTCTAGCTACGGCCTGGCCACGTTATGGTCGTAGTATCCTCGCAATATAGCCCTTTGCGGAGACGAAGGGGAGCGGAAGGGGGGGAAGGGGAGAAAGACGCGCCGCAGGACCGACAGGACATCGGGCCAGGATACTCGGACAAGCAACCGGGAGGGTGGGCGGAACGAAAGAAGGAAACTCATAACGTTTCCACCAACCGGCTCGATTGCCCCAATCGATCACCCACCGGCTCTCCTTTTTTTCGGACCTTCCGTGAACTGGACACCGGGGACCCCCACCCGACAGCTCGTAAAACATACCCCGGTCGATTTGTAAGTTCACCGGTGCCCCTGGCCGACTGATCCCGAAGAATGTAACAGGAAAAACCTCGCGAACCGAACCCGCGCGGATTTCCTTGCCGAGAAGTTGAATTTTTGGATCCTGGATCAGGACGCTCGACATCAGAAAATTAGCTGGTTGATTGGGGGTCTCGGTAACCCTTGACGGTCTTCGGCATCAATAGTTCCTTCTAGGAGCAATGAGTTCTCCGTTATTCTGTCCCGAATAACATCATTTCGACGAAAGAGGACGAGGGCATTCGGTTATTGGAGAACAGGGCGGAGACTTGGAAAAGGAGCAGTGGTTGCAGGGTACACAGTGCACTTTGAAACGCAGTTTACAAATCCGGGAAAGGTCATCGCAGGCATGCGCCAGGACATTTGTGGTTGCGACATCGTCGAGCCGTTGGCAGAGCTCGAATGGGAGCCGTGGAAGATCGATGTGTCCGTAATCACACCAGCCGAAGGTCGCAGAAAGAGGATGAGGAGTAGAAGGTGGATGAGAAAGAAGAAAAAGAAGAGAGTACGGCGGAGGCGTCTAATCTGTCGGCAGTGATCAGGACCCGGTATCGATGATGAAGTCTCCGGCGTCTTTGAAGTGCGCCGTGGCTCGCAACGGGGGAGCCGTGAGCCGGTCGAATCCCTCGATTCCTCCTGATCCTGATCCTGATCCTCGCCAGGACCCATCTTCGGGGCCCCGAGTTCGGCACCGCCTGGACCCATCAGGTTCCCGTCTGTCTTAATGCCCGTCAGAAATTAAAGTGAGGGAACGGGCCCGATCGGAATGCTAATGACATCGATACTTGTCAATATCTCTGGCAGGCCGAGGAATAAGACCAGAACGAACGACGCGTGGAATCCCTGCGGGATGACTAATGTGCCCGACACCAAGCGATCTTACTTTGAATTTGCTCGGGCCCTGGACTGGTTTAACTCAATTTACACGCGCGACATTGTATTAATCATCCGGCGATGATCCGGGGGCAGTGAAAGGCCGGTTTAATGGACGGGCTGCAATGAATCGTGCAGATCGGTTTTAATTACGCCCGGAGATTGCTTTGTCTCGTGATCTTTATGTTTCTGCGAACAATTCTGAGAAAACGCGACGGCCGCTGTTTTGCGAAATTTTACCGCTACCTCGCGGGATTACTTACGGCCGGCGACGCGCAACAACGCTTATTTTTTGTAAAAATTCAACGCGGTGCTTGTACACGTAATAGCACTCTCTAATAAAAATAGTATAATTTTTACCATTTTTTCGTAAGGCGCTTCCAACACTGAACCAGCCTCTCACAACTTTTTAACAACATCCTTTAATAACTGTCTAATGAAAAGATGGAATATTATAATTTCTAAAATGTTTATGGTCTTTATTTTAAGTTACAATTTTTTTAAAAGACAGTTCCAACACTGGGCCACCCTACCATAATTTCTCAACAACATCCTTGATAACTGTCTAATAAAAAGGTGCAATATTATAATTTTTAGAATGTTCATGGTGCTCATTTTAAGTTACAATTTTTTTACAAGACAGTTCCAACACTGAACCACCCCACCACAACTTTTCAACAACATAGTTTGATAACTGTCTAATAAGAAAACAGAATATTATAATTTGTTAAATGTTTATGGTCCTTATTTTTGGTTACACTTATTTTGTAAAGCAGTTCCCACACTGGATCACCCTACTACAAATTTTCAGCAACATTTTAATAACATTTCTAAAGATCATAAAAAAGTGGTAAAAGTCTAGAAGAATTGAGATCTGCTCCTGTCATTTTACTTGCTGAGAAAGTAGAATTTCGGATCGAGTAGGATAAGGGGGTCAATAAGATTGCGGGTCGTCGAAGAAGAATGACAACGTGGGAGCGTTTCGAGACGATTGCGAGAGGAAGAATTGAAGAGGATCCGTTCTGGAGTCGATTTCGCGAGGCGTCGTCGCGCGGCAGCCTGGCATTATTCATGGAAGTTGGCAGCGAGTCGGCACGGGCCGACAATGAAAATTGACAGTATAGCGTCTGGGAGATCCGGAGGGGGAGCCCGCGAAACCGTGTCAAAACCCGGGAAAGCTGAAAGGCGTCGTTTAAACTTCGCACGCAATCTCCACGAACCATTTCCGACCGCATCGGCAACGACTTCGGCCCAGGGTTCCCTCTCTTGCGCGAGAGAGTTCCAGGCCCCGAAGAAGACTTCCTAGAACGTAATTGCTCGTCGAACCGCAGCTCGCACGCGGAAATAAGGAAACCGAGCAGAAGTTAAGGGATAGAGAGAAGGAAGTTCTGCGCCCGCGGAGTGCTCTTCGTTTCGAGTTGCTGGTGGAAGAAGAAGACGACGAACATGAGCAGAGAAGAAGGAGGAGGAGGAAGAAGAAGAAGAAGAAGAAGAAGATGGGGAAAGTTTTCATTTGCCGAGAGGTCGGGGCCAATGTCGGCTTTAAATCGTTCGCAATTGAGAGGCGCCGTACCCTCCTCCTTTCCTCTACCCGAGTCCTCTTTCTCTGGTGAAGACTCGCCGGAAGTCGGCCGGTCGAGGAACAACCTGTTGACCGGCTCTCGCGGACGTGAAATCCTGCGAACGTCTCACGAGATCATAAACCGCTTAATCGTTAACCTATTTGCAGGTGTCTCGTCATAGTACCGCGGTGAAACACGGGATTCGCGAGCCCCTTTACTTCCTCGACGACTCCCGAAGACTTCTAACGGAACTCCAAATTGGACGATTTTCTTTTATACATATGGCCAGAGCAGTCCAGATTTTTGAGTCGCCGAGACTGTCGATAGTAAGTCGACAGTAAGTCGCCGGATCTCGGGCAATACAATTTATCTGTTATTATCGTCGCTCGATAAACCAAGTTGAAATTAAGTCTCGGCGATCGGAGCGAAAATTGAATGGCAGCGAGCGCGATAGAGGATCGAGAGGATTTGCCGATCGTAATCCGCGTCTGTCGGCGACAGGTTTATCAGTCGAATCAGTATTAAAACGACCGTGGCGAAGAGGAAGATGCGAAGGAGAGGGAAACGGAAGATAGAGGGCGAGAGAGAGGTCGGTGCGAAACAAGGGTTAAATTTCGTCAACAACAAATTGTTCCCTGGCGCTGCGTCTAATCGGCTTAGGAGCCACCTGTAGCCCCGAAAGGGCTTACGGGATAAGGTGCTTCCGTCCTTGAAGAGGGTTGCGTTCCCGGAAGAGGAACGTGTAGACGATTTTGGCACCTGCGACAGGTAGCCTCGAGTATTTGGACTGCAATACGACCCGTCGTCGTTGCACTGGGCACCGACTGGTTCGGGAATAAACGAGAAAATGGTCAAGGCCTTTCTCAGTTTACTGCCTTCTGGGCTGAGACATTATCGCGTTCTGTGGGGGCCGATCATCGAGGAGGTCAACCAGCAATGAGACATGCGGGCTGCACAGTGATTCTGAAAATAGTTTCATTATTCATCTATCATAAAAACCCAATCCAACCGAATCTTCTAACTTCGAGTAACTTGACTTGACCGAGTTCGTCGAATTCCACGGGCGCTAATGATTTTTTCGGGTGGAGCGCAGCTGGACTGCAGTTCTCGCCGCTTTTGTGCACGAGGCTCCCGTCTCCAATCGCGGGGCCGGTTCCCAATATTCCGCAAGTCAATACCGGCGCACTTTGAGGAATCGCCGATTGTAACGAGCTTTTAAGGCGGCGTGCAATTCCGTGAAAAATCTTCGCACCTCCGGGCTGTGGATGACGGTGCATCTCTCCGAGGGAGGCTCTCGTTGCACCGGCTGGCTGCACCGGGTACACAAACGATCCTCGGGGTCCGAACCGCGAACGAACCTAACCACGGACCCCGGTTTACCTGTTTTTCTCCGACGTCGAAACAAAGGAGGAGCAGCTTGATAAGTTACGGACGAAAATCGATGATTTTCCGGTGCGACCTTTTTGCTTCGATACATTCTCCGACACCTTCTCTCTCTCTCTTTCCTCGAGCATCGTAACTCGGTCGGATACGTCTTCATTCCGGCGATGAAATTTTTTACTGGGCCGAGGCCGTGATTAAAACGCTGCACACAGATTTTAATGGCAATCAACGGAGCACCGTTCGCTGCTCGAGCAAGTGGACCGTGGATATTTATAACTGATTCCATTATCGGTAAACCCTGCGATCTTTACGCGCTTGTAGATCGCATTGATCTTTCCGAGTGAGCGGTGGAACATTCCGATGAAATGGGAAAATTTATCTGGCTGTGCTCTAGCTATACATGTGCTGCTTTGAATCATGTTTAAACATGTTTCCGGTTGACTCTCAGGATATAATTTACGCACAGATACCTCGTGGTAAAAAATTGTCCGAATTAATTGCAAGATAATTTTAATGGAATTTACTTCTGTGTTCCTTGCATGGGTTTCACTCATCCTTGCCATAAATGTATAAAATTCTCAAGCTAGAAATGACTTCTACATACTCTACACACCAGTAAATAAAGGATTGAACAGCAAGCTATGTAATTAGAGTCCAGAAACAGGATCGTTTGAAAGCAAGCTGGTCGAGAGCCGACTTCAGACAGTCGTTCGAAGGCAGTTCCGCGAGCAACAGCTTTTCCCGGGGGTTAATTCGATGAATTGAACCGCGTCTTTGAGCTTCGGACTTTCCGACGGGCCAATAGAATGTCAAAAATCCGCGAGCCACGCAGAGTGCTCGTTCTGGAAGTCCGGTAAAAGCGTTCGGGGTAGCGCAGGAACACCGGTTCTCTCCAGTGGCTTAATTATTTTTCTTTGCCTCCTCGGAAAGGCTCTCGGGCAATTTTTCTTCCGTCGGGCGCAAAAGCGGCGCACAGAGGGAAACCAGAGTGCAAGATTCGATCAAGAACGGAGCGACACATCGCTGCCGGCCATTTACCGTTTGCAGGAAGGCGCAACCGCCGCGCCGTGGAAAACGCTCCCGCGCATATAGGATGCACTGAATCGTAGACACTCGCCGTAGAGTTTCGCATAAGAGAGAAAGAGAGAGAGGGGAGGTAGAGAGAGTCGGCAATATTCACCTGCACAAGCGGCCGGGCACTCGAATAACCCGTCGGCCACTCGAAAACCAGCGGAACTGGCGATATTCCAACGTATGCGCATGCATGGAAGGTCGAGTGCACGCTTTTCCCCCCTTTATTTCTCCGCCTTTCTTTCTTTATATTTCATCGAGCTGCCGCGAAAATATCGCCGGCCGATCGTGCCCGTTTCTTTCCGCGCGATAAATCCACCGGCTTCGGATCGATCGCGCGGAAATGGAAAAAAGAAAAGACACCGGGGCTTCACCGAACCTGTCGGCCCGGGGTCGCTCCTGACCCCAGCTCGGAGTCTGCCGAAAAAATCGCACATCCATTCATCCCCTTCACAAAGAGGACTAAACAATAATTTAATATTAAACTTAATTTTGGAGGAGCCACTCCTTTTCCGTGAAAATCATTGTTCTTGACAAGCCGTGGATTTTTTACGCCACTTCTAAATATTTTCCTCCAAAAAGAAAAACCTCTGGAGCAGATAGCTAGTATCACAGTCGCCAGATTAAGACTTGTCTCCCCACTATACCCTTCCCCCTCTACGACGTTCTTCCGTCACGATCGGGTCACGTGACGCGTTCCGCCTTCCTATCCTATCCTAATCCGATACTGGCAAAGAGAGGGTAATCGTACTCCCCTCGATTCGAGTCAATTCCCCTGATCTGGCGACTCCGGCTAGTATAAATCGTAGATCTCTCTTTAGAAGCTTATGGCACTTGCAATACGCGGCTGGAAAAAATTCCGCAACGCACACCGGGTACTCGAACCGGCTGACGCGAACAGGATCGTCGGCGAACACCCTAAACTTGTTTACCCGGCAGTCTTCGCGTCTAGAATCGGCGGCAGCGTATCCTGGCTCTCGAGGGCCGCGACACGCGAGATAAATGGAATACGGAGCGGAAAAAGCCGATGCCGTCGGGACAGAGCGGCGCGCGCGATAATTATCAGCCACCCACGCAACCGTTAAGAGTAAACCTCGTTATCCGGACGCGAAAGAGCCGAGGCTGAACTCTCGAGATCTCGAGGAGCAACCGGCAGGGCGTTAGTTTGTTACTCCCCGTTTGCCTGGAAAAACGGCAATCGCTTGGCGCACCGCCCACGAGAAAATCCGGAAATTATCGCCGGGCTAAAATGCTCGCCACTTCCACGGGTTGTTGCGTTTAATTGATCGACGAAGATGCATCGGTGCACCGTGCATCGCGCTCGCTGCACACCTCGAACCCGTTGCGTTTTAAAAGACGGTCGTCGAGGGTCGTTGCAAGACATTCGCAAAAATCTGAGAATACTGTATTTAGGATTCATGAGATATGCAGTTCTGTGGATGAGTTTCAAACAGGAGCCGAGAATTTATTGTTGCTCCCTATAAAAGTTGAAAATTAAAGAGAGACGAAATGTTGAATGGATTCATGTTACTGAATAAAAATTAAAAAAAAAATCTTGATTAATGTTATCATGATTATTTGATTAATGTTAAACCAATACACAAAGTCTGCAGTGTTTTCATATAAATTATTTAACATAATCCTTCCTCACCGATCATAATCTCGTTCAGAATCTTGTTCGTCATTTAGAGAAAATTGCGTCCGCACAGATTTTTATCGACCGATTAAAAGGTTAATCAAGAGCCGCGATTATCATTCCGGAACTGTGAGGCCCGGCCGGATGGAAGTTCCATCCAGCGTATCGATCGATTTTAAGGCCCGTTCACACCTGTGCAAATCGAAGCTGCGACGCGACGCTTGTCGTCCAGCCTGGAAACTGATAAATTGCAACTTCCGCCTTGCGTTTCGATCGTGCCGCGTAATTTCCTGCAGAGTAGCCGGCTATGATGGAGGAAGAGAGGGACAGGCTGTGGAAGCCAGCGGCGATCGGAAATTGGCCCGATGACATTGATTAAAGCGTTTACCGACGGCGACAATGTCGTAATTATTAATCGGTGACGACGCCGTGCCAAGATTCCCGATCTCGATGCAGGCCTGTCCCTCTCGATACTCGAACGGATCGACGTTCATGTCGATTCTCGATCTTTTACGTCCTGTTTCCACCTTTTTACACAGCTCAATTATCAGTCCGTCCTTTCCTGTTCGTCGAACATCATCACTGAAACTTCATCATTTCACTTTCCTTCCCTTTTGTAAACTAGAACTACCAAGCCTGTCGAAATGGCGGATTCTCTTCTTCTACAATTTGTGAAGTTGTAGAAATATTTTCTTGAGAAGTTTTTTAGTATACTTCTCCAAGTACACTTACTATAAAATTCCTGCGAAATTTGAAAGAGTTCAATCTTGGCTCTTAAGATAATATTTAATTTTTTATGCAGTCAATGGAATTCGACGATTACTAATTTCAATTATTTAATTAACTTCGTCCTCGTGTACGAACGTTTCTATCGGACGGTTTTCTCCATCTGTCCCCATTTTCTTCGGTACAGAAACGATTTTTCTGTACAAAAAATGTTCTGTGACTCGACAGGTCTCTAGATTCGAGGTTTTGATTGCATCGGTGGATTTCGGAGCGAAGAGCAAGGTGAAATAGAGCTTTCAGGTTGGAAGACCGGCTCGATTAGGAGGGGGCGTTGAAGAAATTAATTATGGTAGCCGCCAGGGTAATTAATACGAGGCGCGATAGTATTATATATACAGCGTCGTGTTCCTAATCTCTAACAGAAATATAATCGATCCGGAGCCACGGGGAAGATAATAGCGCGAAAGGAAGCTCGTGGAAAAATAAAAGGATAGAGAGACAGAGAGAGAGAGAGAAAGATAAAAAAGGAAGTTGCCGAGTCACCGGGCAAACGAGCCGATATTTTCGCACCTTGCTCGACGGACTGATGCAGGTAGGTTGCGGCAAACTCATGCTACCTGACCACTGCGTCGGAGAGGCTGCGTGAAATGAAGCTAAAGCTGCAGAAACAAATCCAAACAACGTGCCCAATCAGACATCGCCTTGCAGATAATTCCAAGCAATTTTCTGGGGCTTCGATGAACAAAATCGATGAATAAAAATCGCAATTCTTCATGACATTCGCCCTGGAATTGCAATCGTCACTATTATTAATTCTTTGTGGCTCAGAAATAGACCTTCGCCTTTTAATTCGCCATTCTGACCAATAGCGATTTTTAAAATTCCTTGTACTGATCGTCCAGTGAACAGATTTACCCCCTGAAAAATTCTCAAGTCAGTTAGTACAGTTTCGGAGAAACTGTTCCCGACAAAGTTCGGTCAATTATGTGAATCGCCGTGCATGCCGAGACAAAATCGCCTAAACAGTCGAAGAAAGGCGAAACGAAGCGATGGTTGATCCCTTCGGACGTGTAGTTTCCCGGAACAGGAAGGTGCCAGTGGACGTTACAGAGAAAAGCCGCTGTCTACTCGATTTTCCGCGAGATCGCACCGCGGCATCCAGAGGGAAACATATTTCTCAGGACGCGTTTGGCGTCCTGCAATTTTTCCACGGCCCCCTCCCCCTAGTCCCCTAGTCGGTCGGTGCGCGCTTAATTAAGCCGAGCCACTTAGTACCGTTGAATGCTCCTTGATTGGCAGACGAGGTAGCCGGCGACCGGCGAAGCTCAGGTACGCGGAGCTATCCGCGCCTATCTGGCAGCCGCGAGTCGGCCACTCAGTCAACATCAGACGAATGCTGAGTTATGTCGAGGGTCCGAGCTCTTTTAAACTCGCCAATAAATCGGCTGCTCCTCTCTCGACGCAGCTTCTTCTTCTTCTTCTTCTTCTTCTTCTTCTTCTTCGACTGTAAGCCTCGTCCACCGGCTTCGTCTTGGGCTTCGTCTTCCTACTCGGAATTGGTGTCGTTGCACTTTGCTGCTGACTTCTTTCCGAACTCCACTTCGTAAACTCGCAGATTCCTCGCTGAAGTTTCCCGCAAATAGTATAAAATTTTGCTGTATTAATTTTGCGGTCCGCGAGCGAAAGAGTGGAAGATAAATTTTGAAATGGAGAGTCGCTTTTAGCAGAGTGTTTCTGGTCTTGATTGACTCTGGAATTTGTGTAATTATGTTCTGGGAGTGTTGAACGTAAACATTAAGAAAATGTAAGAATATTTCTCCGATTAATTTTGTATTGTTCTTGTTTCTTCCAATTGTTATAGATCAATACATCCGCCAATGAAACCTTCAAGCTTTCTATAAAGTCGGGATTAAATGTCTCGGGCAACATTTCCGGAGAAATGAGACTGCAGGGAACAAAGTGGTTTGTTTATCGAAGTTACACGTCTCGTTTGATGCGGTTGGCAACTTGGGCTCCTTAACAAGGTCCCCGCAATGATCGCAGTGTTTTTACGGCTTCACCATGACCGCAGCGTAACTCGGCGTGTCATTCGATTCGCCGCAATAAAATCGAATGACGAGCCAATAAAATATTTATGGAAGAATCGTACGCGAGGACCCTGCGATCATCCCCTCGCTGTTTCCCCCGATGGTTACACGATGTTTACCCCTCGGCGACCCCCCGAGGGCTGCTCTCCATCGTTCCCTCTCTATACGCACGTGCGCCGTAAGAGAATATTCTCGGTTTCCGAACCGCGAACCCATTAAGCAGTCACGCTTATTGTTAGTCGGCAGCGGAAGGATCGAGAACTTTTCCTACATTTTTTCCTTGGAAAAAAACAAATACATATTTCAGAAACATTTAGAAATCGCAAAGTCAATGAGTCATTGGGACCTTCAGGAAATCGGTGATAATTTTGCAACCGATAAACATTTTCCAATGAAAAAATTATGAGACACTCCCTAAAATATGCCGCTTTAAGTCCAAAAAAGTTTGCTCAATTGAATGGCGTAGTTTCCGAGAAAAAAAATGATGAAGCAACCACAAGAAAGATAAAGAGAGAAGAAGGAAGGATCGTTCTCGCTTTTTTCGCTTCTTAAGGATCGTCAGGTGTCGAAGCGCGGCACGCGCAGCTCGAATGGCGAATTAATAATCCCCGAGGAGTCTGGCATTCAACGGATCGCGATTAGGACATGGTGTTTCGCCTTGTCTCCTCCCCCGCACTGTTGCGTGATTGCGTCGGCCGTGAAACCCGAGGTGTTGAATTACCCCTTGCGTGCGTTCGATGCTCGCTCGACGGAGCCCGAGCTACGGGTAGTTTCATTTATTAACCGGTCCCGTACACCTTGCGATTTATCGCGCGACGAGTTGTACGACTTTGTTCGAGGCGACCTGCAACCGCGCCGGCCATCTTGGCCTGCGAGCGTTCACGCTGCACTGGGTGCATCGCGTAAATTACCACGGTGTTTATTAAATATGCAACAAGAACGCACTACCTGTATCCTACACGATCTTCTTTCGCTACTACCGACCTCAGAAATAGGAATATGCATTTCCCCCTAGGCTCTGCAGAACATTTCAACTCAGAATATTTCAACCCAGTGACAATCTCCTGCTGTAGTCCTTGAATGTTCGTGTAGATTTTTATAGACCTGCGTTTCTTATATAGACGAAATTTTTCTTATTCAGGCTTGAGAGTTCGAGCTGGTGCAGCTTAAAATGAAGAGCAGTCTAATTAGGTGAATCTCATGTCTCTTTAAAAAAATTGTACTCGTTTTTAAAATTAATCTAGAACGTATTTTCTACCTTACACATTTTTAAGACGATCAACAGAGCCTATAAAAGTTTTCAGGCGAATCTCTTATCTTGTTAACAGTTGTACTCGTTCTTAAAATGGTTATAGAATATAATTAGGTTGGCAACTAAATTCTTTTATTGCATCATTATAACCTCATTCGGTGATTATTCCTCTGGAACTGTATATCATTGGGAGGCTCTGAATTTTGCGATTAATTTGATGTAAAATACTCGTGCTCAAAAAATTCGTATATAAATGACTTTGCTTGCGAACATGTGGAGGTCGCGAACTTAGTTGCCAACCTAATATATCCTGTCTTAAATATTTTCAAGACGATCAAGAGAGCCTCCGGTAAGTTCACACTCGATTCCCGGTCTCTTTTGAGTCACGCTCGTTTCTAGTACTGATCTGGAGCATATTAGCTGTCATAGACGGTCTAGAACATTTTCTCCAAGTCCAGTTTCCTCAGCTATCAAACTCGATTTCTCGACTTCCCTTTCACCTGTGCGACCAATCGCTCGTCCGGATTCGTTCCGCGGGCAGAGCTCATCGAAGGTCACCTCCGAGTCGAATCGAAGGACTGATCGACGTCGGTTCGACACGCGCGCGCGATCGTTTCTAGATCCCCGAGTGACACCGATGACCCTGTTACGCAGCTGGGACCAGCCAGCCCCTCTTTATTTCGCGCAGCTGCGCGTCTCTCTCCGTAAGCGCTCTTTACGCAACGGTATCCCTGCACCGGAGCTAATCGAGGAGCCACGCATACAGGGCCTCTCGATTTTTATCGTTACCTCGTAATCCTTCGAATTCGCTCTGCGCTTTCATCGGGGGTGTATTAAAACGTCGTTAGGGCGGAAGGGTGAGAAAATTCTCCCGGACCGCAGGCATGTAAGCCTTTCGATGACTCCTCTTACTTTTAATCACTATATGAATTAACTGTATCTTAAATAAACTTTATTCTATCAACCCCTTGCCCTACGATTTATTTCACACTTTCAGTAATTAGAACGTTTTGTTGCTCGTAATTTCCTGAAAAAGGAGAAAATTTATATCGATTTTGTGCCTATCTATTCTCCAATAGCTGTACATTAACAAAACTGAAGTAGAATTTTATTTCGGTTTAAAGGAAATGAATAGCATACATACTTATTCGACTGTGTTCAGAATCTTCATCACGAATCTGACACGATATTGTAGGGCAAGGGGTTAAAATTCATTATTTGTATAAGAAATAAAATATTTTTAAAATTCATCTCTAATACAACATGAGAGATTAACCCCTTGCCGTAACATTTTCTATACAGTTTTTAAAAACAGTGATTAAAAAACGTCTTCATCCCCACAATTAATGCTTAAATATTGATTAGAAACAAA
The DNA here is from genome assembly GCA_963966675.1 of Lasioglossum calceatum. NCBI lineage: Eukaryota > Metazoa > Arthropoda > Insecta > Hymenoptera > Halictidae > Lasioglossum > Lasioglossum calceatum. Next base: position 4,971,859 of record OZ016555.1, on the reverse strand, counting down.
ACAAATTTTATTTCAGCTAAAAAGAAACGCGTATCATTTAAATTTGTTAGACCCCGTTAAAATCTTCATCACGAGTCTGGCTCGTTAAAATCGGCAAAGGGTTAAGTGTATAATAATGTTTGTTATAGTTCAAAATTTAGTCTCTATGTTGGCAGTACTCTGAATCTAGCCTCTATTTTAATTAAGTGTTTTTGGGCTCCGGATTCGAACGAGAATTCGATTAAAAGTTGATTGAAATCCTGAAGAACGATATGTGTTACGGCAAAGCGTTGAAAAATATTTTTCCCCGGTCGGGAGTGCTCGTTAAACCCTCTAAATCAGGCATAATGAAGTTACCACCGGGATTCCACCCGAGATTCGTGGCCATTATACGCGGGACTCCCATAAATACATGCACCTCGAAGACGAACGTTCTCGGAAGGATAAAATCTAATGTATGCAAATCCCCGCAGAGGGCCAAAGTTCGAGAAAGCGTCTGAAACAGAGGTTTCGCGGAATCGATCCATAACTTTCGACTCGCACTGTCGTCCTCGGAGATGTTCTCCGCTCTACCACAAATCGACAAACACGTCTACTCGTACGGGTACTCGAAAAATGGATGCTTTTTCATTTTAGAAGAGAAAAATATATATAAAACGATTAGAAATATAAGATGTGGGAGATTTAAAAGTCTCGATCAAGCGAGCCACCAATTATACCGTTCCCAGTCGCATCCTTAAAGGACAAGACCGAAGACACGGAGAAACAGGCAGGAAAAAAAGGACCGAAACGACCGGGCCCGTGCACTTCGCTTGTTTTGCTTATCTCGGACAAATTTGCTGTCTTGTAAGCGACACCGAAGGGTCGCCTTGACAAACTAGGGTGCTCCCGGCCCGAAACGACCATGTTAGGACATACTTTCAGCTCTGCTACCGCAGGATCTCGTCCTGTGCAGCCAGAAGGATCGCTGCTGTCTTGGCATCGTACACTTTCAAACATGTCTTTATCTTTATCTCGCCCTGTTGATTCTTGGATCATCAAAGCCAACATGCTCAGGAGTCGAGGCAATTTTATCTAATACTTTGATCCTTGAAGTTGCTGAATTACCATGCAATTCTAAACTAATAAATATTGAATGCTTCATGTACTACATTCTGAGCAGTAAAATTCATCATTGTGCTGTATTTCAAGAGAGCTTAAAAATCTTAGACCACTACATTAATTTCCAATTAGGCTAAAAGAGATTACTAAACAAAATCAGAAAGTGTCGCCGTACTTCCAAAAAAGGAGCTTAAAAACCTTCTTCTAAATAATAGTTCTATAAGAAATGATTAGAACACTACATTAATGTCCAATTAGGCTGAAAGAGATTACTAAACAAAATTAGAAAGAGTCGCCGCACTTCCAAAAAATGTTTGTTCCAGTCCCTTCAAGCAAAGATTAATTCTAAAGTTTGTTTTACTTGAAACAAACATTTGATCGCGAAGCAGCTTGCTCTGGGATACCACGGGGATTTAATGGTGTTCCATGGGGCCCATGGAACGGTGCCGAAAGCCTCGGACGATAATCGAGCCCCTTATTGGCGCGAGTTTCCGGGGGCACGGATAGTCGTCTCGATAAATCAGCTCTCTCTTCCCTTAACGCAGGAAGAATTCAATCGGCCATTTATTCCCCCACCGTGGTAATTAATTATTAATTAGGATTACAGCGACTCGACCCCGGGCTCGGCCTCTCGACGACGTAACGACTTCCTTCTTCCCCCGGCGCGGGAAGATAAACGAGTAGAGCCCTGGAAGACTGCTAAGTAACTCCATGAATTTTCCTGCACCCTTCTCGCGGGCCGACGTCGGCTCGTGCCTCGGGGGTGTAGCTTCTAATCATCCCTATCTCCTGGCCACACCCTCGTCTCGCAAACCTGACCACAACGAATCTTCTTCTTCTTCTTCTTCCCCTTCTTTTTTTTTCTCTCTGGCCCTCCTTTTGCTCCTGTCTGGGAAAGCAGACGACGAACCATTCTTCGCGACGACTTTTCCAACCCCTAATGCGACTCGATGCTCTACAGCCAAGGGTAGCGAGGGTGGGTGTGACGACCAGGCTTAACGAATCTCGAAATGCCTCCTGACACGTATGTCCGGCCGCGTGCGACACGCGATCTCTCGCAAATCGATTTTTTGCCGATCCTTTCATCCCCCACCCCCTGAATATTTATCGCCCCGCGATTATTAAAAGACGGCGCCCGCAAAATATTAATTGACGCTGGTCGAAGACGTGGGTGACATAGTACCTCATTCGGGGTCGAAAATATTCATTTGTGTTATTCCAATCGATTTTTGCTGGGATCTGCGCAGCTCAGAAAGGGTGAATGTAAGATCTTACTTAATTTCTGCAATTTTAGTTGAATTTTCTTTACTATTCCTACGTATTTTAGTTATGAATTAAAGAAAATTAATTTTGTAACAGTATATCTTCGTGGAACGAATTTTATTTGGATGTGTAGAGCACAGAAGGGGTTGAAGAACCAGACAAGAACAAGTTTTTGTCAGAACGATCCCTTGAGCAGTACAGAGTTCCCGCGATTGATGTGACTTTCGGGTATGCGGATGATGAGACTTTTTTATCCTCACCACTAGGGGGTTCCCCCGTGTGCGATCGATCGCGCTACAAAGAAATTAAGGTATTTGTGTGTTTAAATTGGGGTTTTATGATACTCGATGTATCATTCTCAGATATGGAATAGCATTAGTACAAAGTACAATACAACAATTTTCTGCTTAGCACCGTTGTTTGCACTTGGAGAAGTTATCCAAGAAATCTATGTTCAGCACAAAAAAAATGTAGTACCATTTCGTTTCCTGAGTGTCGATACCCCCGAGGTTCTCGCATCAATCGCGGGAACACTGTACTAAAAAATAAAATTGTGTCGTAGCTGTACATTTGCATAAATCGAATTTATAATAGGGACATCGAAGGGGTTGGAAGCTTTCGCAGGGTTGGAATATCTCGCTGATTTTCTGCGACGGGCTAGTGTGATTTTCGGCGATGCCCGGTGCGATCTCGGCGCGGGTAATAAATGAAATAAAATTGAATCGCGGGCCAGGCAAGAAAACCGCCGCGGCAGGAAACGACGGGCGCGAACCTGGGGGAAACGGAAGTAAATCATGCAGCCCCCGTGACGACGTCGCGGCGCGATGACAAACGAGCACGTCGACGTCACCGCGCAAGAAACGCCGGCGACATCTGATAACGACCTTAATCGCATTAAGGGCCCGACCTCCCCCCGAGCACCTCGACGCCAACGATCCTTCGCCGACGAGCGATCGTGTCCCTAATGTCCCGGGAAAAGCGGCGCGCCGCGATTGCGGATAAATCGCCCCTGACAAACTCTCCTAATATATTTCTTTTGCCGTCTTCCGGTCCGACCGTTCGAACAAATGAAGACGGGGAAACCCGGTTACGAAAATTACCCAGAGAGCTTCCTCTATACATAAACAACCCCTTCGCTCTTTTTATACCAACTCCCGAAAGGAATCCACTTGCTCGCGCTTCGGGGCTGAGGTTAGGCAAACGTGTAAATCTCGGACACTGGCCTGAATAATTACTAGACTAATGATCTTGATGAAAAAAATGTTTAGATTAAAAATTTCTTTCTACTTTTAATTATCTGATTAAGCCTAAACCAATACTCTGATGTATTTAAATCTTTTTAATATGTCCACTGATTCAAACTGTGCTAACCTATTTTTGTCATAAATGCGTAAAATCCGCAGTCTAATAATTACAATATTATTCACTGTCTCGGGGATTTAATGATCTCGAGATTTTCATTTTCAGAAACTCTCATCAAGGGGTAGGTATTTCTCAAAGGCCTAAATGATTATAATTGACGAAGGAAATTATGGAAACACAATTTTTGTACACAAGGAGAAATCATTTTGTTAGATCATTCGTATAGAAGCCTCCTAAATTCTTTCTCAACGGCCCGAATAATTAAAATTGCGGGAAGCAAAATTGAAGATTCCCAGCATCTAGACGCGCCCCTCCATTCTGCCAATTCCACGTAGCATCGCTTTGGGATCTGATGGGGGGTGGTGTCCTCTCAAAGAAGAGGTTCCAGCCCCCTCATTGGGGGTATAAAAATGAGAGGGTACAGTGTCTGCACAATCGTAATTGACCAAAGAGCGTGAGGGACAAACCGTAAGAAACCACCCCTTTCGCTCTCAGTATGTTGCAGCGGCGTAGAACGCCCTTGAAAAAAGGAACACAGAGGATCGAGAAGGGGTTTGGTTCGTAGGGGAGGTCGGCGTAGGAGTCGGAATCGCAACCCCTTCGCGGACAATGCGACATTTCATTATTAACCCTCGCGGAGTCGAGCGTGGTTCAAATTAAACGCGCAAACATTTGGGTATTTTATTTCCGGCGGTGGCTCGCCGGCGGACAGGGCGTTTTTTGTTACCTATTCGGGGACGTCGGTCGCTTGCTCTCGCCTGCTCTACGCGAGAGTTTAATTCGTTTCGTTATAAATACATCAGCGGCGGCCGGCCCGGCCCGACCTGGCCCGACCCGTTGCTGGGAAATTACCTTTGCCGGGGCATAATGGGGGAAAAACAGCGAAAACCCGGCCCCGTGGCGTGGAAATAACGGTCGGTGGATTGAATTTTACGCCTGAATTATGAAAAATCGGCTCTCGATATTTCGAGCCGAGCCGAGTCGCGCCGCTCCGCTCGCTAGCTCACCGTTCGTTAAAATTCATGCGAGCAATTTCGAACGAACCGAACACCCCCCCTCAGCACTGTGTTTGTCTCCTTGCCCGGGATATTTACGGCTGAACCGGACCCCGGTTTCACGCGAGAAAGAACCACCCGCGAATTACCGCCCGCAAATTATCGTTCGATTAAGCCGAAACCTATTCGCCAACGTGTTCCAACGCTTCGTCATTAAACGCGCTCTGGAACCATGATTTTTCATCCGCGGCTCTTTGAAGATTGGACGTCACTGGGCGTGACTCTTTGCAAAATGAAAATTATCCGCATCAACTACGAGTTTACATAAAAATGTACTTCTACTCTGATTTATTCATTTCTGTGATGTATGCATGGTCTGCTCATTGCAGTAAAGAAATATTTTTAAACGCATCACGAGGAAGCGTATGCTAAATCAAGGAATTAGCCGGTGTAAGCAAGTGCAACATAGTTCTTGCTCGGAATTTATGCGAACGCGGGGTGGGTAATCCGGTAGCCAGGTTTGAAAGTGCATCGGTTGCACCTGTGAATCATTAATAGCGCACGCTATAGTTAGTTATACCGTAGACTCGTTAGAATCGCCAGCGAGTCTAATAAAAGTGATCACGCAGCCATTTAATCTTATCACTCGCTATCAGTAGAGCAGCGCATCGTGCTATTACGTTAAACAGTCCCCGTCAGGGAATCCCCGGTGCAACGATCCTAATGACAGGATTAAAATACACTCGATTTCAATTACAGTGCGTGCGGTGCATGGGCGTGAGAGTGCAGTTGCACACGAGATGCACGCGATTGCACTTATGCTAGAAGTCGACGTAGGAACAGCTTAACCGTGAACCGTGGATAAAGGAGAAACAGTTTCACTAGTCTTTACGCCGAAGATCATGCTTCGACATCTTTGCAAAAAGTGACTTCGTCCCAGAGCCTGCGGTTGATGAACGAGTTCTGCGATTTTGAGTTTTCCCGATGAAAATGTTTAATTTCCGTCGCGTGTTATCGGAGCACATGTCTTCGGAAATACGTGTGCGAAAGAATTCCTTTCGATTCGCAAAAATGGCGAAGTTTCAAGTAATTGAAGTGTACATGTTTCTGTGAAACTGATAGCTTACTTCGTGATACGATATCTCAATATCTAATTGTCTGATATTGTGAACATGTTCAGGGGATCTTCAGAAAACCTACTGCTATGATGCAAGCTAAAGTTTTAATAAGTCTTCATTCTTTTCTACTTCTTTTACCGTTTAAAAGCGAAAACCGAGTCTAAACTTTCGTTTCGAAAAGGGACTTTGTTTAGAAAAATCTAACTCGTACAATTTCGAGTATTTCGGCCCGGAAAAAATACATTACATACTCCAAACAATGCTAAACGAGTCTGACAACTGCTAACAGAATCCACAGTTTCCCGATTCCTGAATAAAAAAATCCGAAAGAGGACCTAGAAAATAGCAAGACCAGAATATGTTCTTCGTTCGAGAATCATCCGACACTGAATGCAAAATGATTTCCCGTGTCCGAGAATTTGATGACGCTGTCCCGGGCTTACGGGTGGCTCGTATCGAGCCGATATTGGAGTATAATGGCAAGTTTGTAGTAATAGCGAGCGGTAATATCGCGATAATGTGGGATGTGGTTTCAATATTGGAGGATTACGGTAATAAAATGGGGGCCGCGAGGCGGAGCCGAAATAAAAGGGAGTTAAACGGGGGACGATTATCTGAGAGAGGTAGAGGAGCCTCGTTCCTTGGCCCTGTAACACGTCGTCGTACACCGGCCGATTTGTACTTAATTAAGATTACGCGTTGATGAGAACACAGGCGGCACGCGAGCCCCGAGATACGCCAGGGAGATTAGAGCCTGCACGGCGATCGCCGCCGATTCCGAGGCTCGTAGAACGGCGTTACGACGCGTTCTACACGTCCCGTAAATTAAACGCTAATGCCGATTTCGCCTTCCCGTCCCCCTTCTGCCACTCTTTCGCTCTTTCTCGCTTGCACAAGCTACTCACCATGCCCGTACGGACTCCGAGTAGCAGCCGGTCTCTGGGTTCAACATTTTACGGTCACTCTCCGACCTGCAACAGAAAAACCGTTCTTATATCATCAAACTGTCTTGTAAATTTCTCTAATTGCTTCTACAAATTCTCTGGAACCTCCAATTATTGGGTCGGAGAAAAAGTTCTGTCGTATTTTCAATCAGGGACTTAATACCGGTATTATGTCGAGAGATATAACCGCGTATGACCGATATTCTACCGAAACTGAAATAAATACCGGTATTTTTTCGGTTTTTCCAATGCAAAGGATGCCCAAAATAAAGAGGAACTGCGTGACACTTTCCCTAGAATCGTCAAGAAGCACGATCACCTAAATTAGTTAAATATACACAATATGTATCGATACGTTCCGTCGTAAAACCCTCCGTGCGAAAGAACAATAACTTCCAAAGTATGCGTTACACGAAAAAGTTTTGTATACAGAAGTTGCATGGTTTGAAGTGGTATATTATATAGTGTATTTATTTTTCTACAGGTGGAAGCGTTTCGGAGATTTGAAGGTCGACTTTGTTTTTTTAAATGGAATATTATATTTTTTATACCAAAATATGAAAGAATGTCGAATTCCGAGTAAAAAAGTATTGACCTTCATTAGCCCTAAACCTAATAATTAACGAGTAAAATTTTCAGGAAATAAAGTGAAATTACTCGTTAATTATTAGGTTTGTTTACCAGGAATTGACAGGGTAGTTGAAAGATGGCAACAAGTTGTTACAAATAATGAAGATATATCATTGAATAATATTAAACGAATATTTTTATGAATGGAAAGCACGGATAACAAACTATAAACTTTTATTTTGCTCCGTTACGAGAAAAGCAACGGGGTTAACTGTTCGTGTAAATGGTCTAGTAAAAGTCGTATGTGGATTAGGAGATTAGAGTCGAAGCGCGTCGATTAATTAACACCCTTTGCCGCGACGGTGTTGCGTGGGAGGGATTCACGGGTCCCATGAAAAATGCATGCACCGGCCTCGGCAAGGTAACTAGTGCGAGAATCGGTCATTATCGGTCCGACAAAGTCGAGTGGACGTTGAATGGGAGACAAAGACGATGACAAGGTGTAACGGGCTCGCTCGTCGCCGAGCGGGACGTGTGTCGATAAATTTATTTGCATCGCGGTCGTTTTAGAATAAAACGTGTCGCTGCTTTCGTCGGCCATTCACGCCGGACGATACATTATCCGTGGCGTGTGAGCGCGGGAAATTTATTTGACTCTCCTACTCTCACGCTCTTCCCTCAGCCTCTTCCTACTCTCTCTCTCTCTCTGTCTCTCCGTTTCTCTCTCGCTGTTTTTTCGCGAGCAACGTTTCGCGTCACATTGTCGTTCGCGCATCGTCGATTAAACGCGTGTCAGCCGACACTCTCTTTCACCGGGCAGAACGTTTCCCTGTTGCAGAGATAAAAATGTGACACGGCTGTCCCGGGTACGAGTCGCGACACGAGATTGAAAGACGCGGCCGGATTTCAGGGACAACTTTCGCGACCCTCTGTACAGCCTCTGCCAAAAAGACGTGTCTCCGCTGTCGCGAAAATCGCACGCCTCAATCCTGAACAATCGTAAAAATCATTTTCATACCATTCTTGAAATTGTAACTGATCGTCACCACTAAAAATTGCTGTACTACCATTATTAAATATGTTGGGATCTAATCAATTACTACACAATTAAGTATTGTGTGAGATATTATATCAATCTCATATCCATAAAGTGAAAAAATCGTGTACACACAATGGAATTATTCTAGGTCGAAAGAACTGTTTAATTTTCAAGCTAAAATAGCTCCGATTGCAAAGGGGTAACGATCACAGAAAGACTTCCACTCAAAGCGCAGTATTCCTACCATTTTTCCACCCTTTGAATCAAATTGCCGTGTGCAACAACATCTTTTGGGTGCACCCTCTGTACCCAGCATCAATTTTTCACGTTCGATCTCGAATCCCTCGAAATTGCAACGCCCGGAGAGGACTCGCTCGTCGCCCCCACGAATCGATTCAATTATACTCGAAACAACCCCCGTTTCCAAGCAACTGGCTCATCAAATCGGTATAAATATTTAATTGAATGAAATCGAGTGCGTCCGGGGATCTGTAACTGTTTGCTCGCGTGCACCCCCGCACCCTCTCGCACTCGACAGTTTCTTTTTCAACTCGACGCGCGAAACCACCCCCTCGATCTCTGCTCGACCCGCGAGGAACACGAGTAATCCTTTGATTTTTCAATCGGCCGCGGGCCATTGTTTGCCTGTTGTGACAGCGAGCATTATCGGGGCCCGATTATGAGCGGTATTAAGGGCGACTCGTGAGAACCCCATCTGGCCGCGACCGAAAGGGGCGGCCGGCCCTGTCGAGGGTGGAAATCACTGTCCGCAGGCATTACGCATTCATGCGAGCAGGTTGCGTGACTTACACGTAACTCGTGTCTTCGCGTACAGTCCCGTCAGAAATTCCAACCTTCCCACAGACTGCCCTTTCCCATCTCTAATTAGACATTTTCACAACCCCATAATTTTATTTTTTTCCACTACAAATCACCGGACACTTATCTACAACAAAATGGTAATTAATGAATGCAAGCTTCCCGCTCGATTTTATTGTTTTATTTTGATTAGATGTAGCTAAATTTTAAATACTAGAAAATGTAAGAATAATAATTAAAATTTAGGATATATGTTTGTTTTTATTTTTATTTCATAATATAGGTCCTTTGATACCAATCAATCGTTTGTATCCTGAGTTGTGCTAATTCAATTACATTATAATTCAATAACTACGTCGTAACTGAATTACATCATTCAAACCTTTCAATGAATTCAATCACTAACTATTTTAATCAGATGTGTAATTGGAATACAATATGATTAAAATACAGCTCTCCAAATTATAGCCCAGAACTTTGAAGAAGTGCGATATATTTTTATGTTTTTCTTTCATATACTTGTTTGCTGTCTTTTATAATTGTACTCGAATTGCAATTACGAATTACATTGTAATTAAATTATAAAGTATTTTATAATTTTACTCCAATCGCAATTACGAATTACATCGTAATTTAATTGAATGAAGATCAGAATTATAAATTAGAATTACATCGTAATTTAATTGAATGAAGATCTGAATTACAATGTAATTCAATTACTTTGTTATTATAATTCCTGGAGTAATTCAATTGTAATTCTGCACAACTCCGTCTGCATCCTTTGAATAAGTGTCTGGTGACTTATGGACGGGTGTGAAAGTGATAGCGATAAGCTTTATATAAAAGGAAATTAATTATGTACAGTGGAAATATTTAAAAAATGATAACACCCCTAATCACATCGCATATTCCTGCATCTATCCCACCATTTTCTTTATTTCATTATCTGTTCGTATCGTGATGCAACATTCCCACAAATCACACAACCCGCGGAAAAGTTAGTTGCTTAATCTCGCGCGAGAAATGGCGAGCTCGGAGCGGGTCCTTTATCAGGACACTTCATCCCGCAGCGTCAAAATTAAACCGGAGGATTTATCGGCCGGGAATTCGACGAATGCTCTCGCCAAGCAAAATATTCCTGCTCCGGCTGGTACAGGATTCTCCTTTTTAATAAAAGCCTGGGGGACACGCGATTATTGCGGCCGACTGTACAGTCACCGGGTTCGACGGTGTGCGTATGGGAATGCGGGCTCGTCGCGGTACCACGTAGCAATGTCGAGGGGTCCGGCGAGGAATGTGATTTTTCGAGGGTGAGCCACCCCCGAGAGTGCGGTTTTGCGGGTGACTGTTGGGGAACCGTTCCTTGCGGTTCCTTTTTTATTTCTGTGTCATCGAGAACCTAACCCCCGTGGCAAATTATTCCCCGTGAAAATCGCCCGGCACAATAAAGAACGCAAACAAATCGCTCACGTTTCCACTCTGATTCGCACGAAGAGCGAAGTGCAACTCTAAGAACCTGTTGGGGAAACAGGCTGAGAGCAGCTTGAAAAAGTTCCAGAAGCATCCATTAAATAATATCATTCCTGCTCCTTATTTTTTTAATGAGAGAAGGTAACATAGGTACGCTGCTTTTTGATCACAGATTTTATACATTTTATAAATGTTTATGTCAGGACCAGGGATGCCAGATGCGAGTCTCGCGGCTGCGAGTCTCGCCAGGCCCCTTACGTCTCCGTCCCTCGCCAATCCCCACTCTTACCACTACCGCTGGCGCGACCGAGTCGGTAGCATACTACCGCTCTCATTCTAGTACTCGGTCGCGCCAGCGGTAGCGGTAAGAGTGGGGATAGCGGAGGCATGCATCTAGGCGAGGGACGGAGACGTAAGGGGCCGCTTGAGCCGCTTGAGCCGCACCGTCTGGCTTCCCTGGTCAGGACTACATTCTACAAATCTACAGAAGGACAGACCCGCTGGTTTCCAGCCTAAAATTTTTGCAGCGACGAAGAATCAGCGAATCGATTTGAGGATTCCGCGTCGGATTCCGCGCGCAGTTCCGCGGAAAAAATCGCTGACAGGTTCGCGGAAAATCGCGGAACCCGATCCGCGAATTCGTACACCCGTAGAACAACTTCTGTCCGACAGTAACATCGCGTTTACAACGACGCGATCGCGTTTCGACAGCGTTCGCGTTAAATTATGCAACCGTCGAGCTCCTCCCTCTCTTTCTCTCTCTCTCTCTCTCTCTCTCTCTCTCTCTCTTGTAGATCGCAGGACGATCGGGTTGAACGAAGTTGGTGTTTAAACGAAAATCAATCGGCTTTCATTCCCCGGAAAAGTAATTAGACGATGCATCATTCAAGAGCCCGTGCTCGGGCTAGAAAGTGGAACCAGTGACTGCTGGGGGATTCATTAATGCTGCATTAATGCTCGTGAAAATTAATAATTCGACCGGACTGTTATGCGCGAGCTAATAATCGCGATTGATAGCGACTGGCAATCTGCCGCTTTAGGGGAGACGCTATCTATGCGCGTGTCTGTGTGTGTTCGGTGAAAGAACCCTGCACTCTCAAAAATTTATTCCGCTCTGGTAATCGAAGGCTGCCTATTAATTTTGCGTGACTCGATTAAATGTACCCCTGGGAAAATCGAGAATAAAATGAAACTGTAGTAGATTCTATTAAATGACGGCACGCCGAACGGGGATTTATGGTAAATGGTAATGAATCGGACTGACGGCGCGCAGATTCTAATAATTTTGTGGCCAGTCTGAACATAGTGCTTCTGTTCATCGCGTGGAAATATTTGCCGACGCACAATGCTTCGATATAAATCGTTCGTCTGTTAATTTTCTCCCGAAGACACGAACAATCGAATAATAATGCTGCAGTTTGCAAAGTGTAAATGTTTTTCGGAGCTTCGCGCTATTCGATGTTTCCCGGATTTCTGTAAGAGATGAACGATGAATCGACGAGAAGGAAGATTCTCGTCTTGTCTCTTGAAGAACACCGAAAGCATTTAATAAACCCGAGCCCTATTTGTCAGGGCTGTCGATGCTTAATGACTAATCGTCACTGGGGTAGTCCGTCTGTGCTCGACGGCCTCGTGAGAGACAAGCAGGTGGAAAGAGAGAGAGAGGGACGAAAATTTAAGGAACTGGAGGACGCGGCGCGTTTCATCGTACCCTGGTACCTTTCGTTCTCCAACCATTTGTCAAGGTGACAAGGCAATCTCACCCCTCGTGCTATCACCCCCTCCCTGCTTCTCCGGGTCTCATCGACGTCATCGATCAAAGTTATTCGAAGATTGGATGTTCGCTGTCGTTCTTTCATCTTTTTCTCTGTTGTTGTCTCGCGCGCGCAACACTAGCTGCTCGGCTAAATATCCGAGCGGAGGAATTCCGTCGGGCACACGCGGAGCAAGCGTCGCATCGTTCTCCCCCGAATATTTATCCACGGAGTGGAATACATAGTGCGCGAGGTTCCGGACCAATCTACCGGCAATCCTGCTAAAAGTCGTCGACCACGAGTGTCCCCTATCCACGGCGAGCGTAATCGTTACACTCAACAAGAGTGGATGCCTCGTTCGCGCGAAAGAAATTGAAAGAGAGATCATCCTCCCCGAAGTCACCGAGAGAGAGAGAGAGAGAGAGAGAGAGAGAGAGAAAGTAAGAAAGAAAATTTCGATGAAATTCGGACATTGCCGGCGAACGAAATTTTTTAGTTTGGTTATACCGTGAAAAAGAGGTAGGTTGAGGGGTGGCAAAGAGCGAACGGGGGTGCAGGTTCGCGTCGACGAGGGTTCAGCGGCCCGATTTTTCCTCCCTCCCACACAGATTTCCACAGGAACTTTTTTTTTCGAGAGAGAGGAAAGAGTCGAATCGATCCATGTTAATAATCGTCGAGTGCTACGCAAGCACCGTGTCCCCAGCCACGTAATCACTGTACTTAAGGGGAGTGCTCGTTCCACCCGTGACCGGGTTCCCACAACCTCGCCGTCATTAAACGACCGGGCGAATCACGTCGGCCTCCTGGTCCCATGCGATCGACCGTTTTGGCAGGTGGCGCGTCCACGGATTTCCCATAAAACCGCGGAACCGCCGGAGCCTCTCTAATTAAACCCACCCCTTTTAAAACCGGACTACCCCGGGACACTGGCCCGGAATTCCCATACACCGGTGGAAACTCCCGCGTTCTGTGCCTCGATCGATCGATACACGATTTAATTATTCATTTTGTTTCGCGAACCGGCATTTTGTTCATTGAGCCGCACGGCGAGAGGCTATCAAACCCCACCCCGAAAGATTCCCGCTAAATCATGAAACACGGCGTCGGTAATTTAAGACACTTGCAGTTGATTTTTAAGCTGCAACCTTTGGATTTATTTCACCCCTTGCCGTATTTTAACGAGTGATGATGATCTTAAACAAAGTCTAACAAATATGAATGTTACGCCTTTCTTTTTAAATGAAATCTTTGATTCGTTTGTAATCAATATACAGCGGATTTTATGTATTTATAGGAAAAATGAGTATGTGTAATTTAAAACAGTAAAGACATTAGAAGAATTTAGAAATACAGTTATATTATTTTCAACCGACTAAACATACTAGGAAAGAAAACAGATTTCTATTTCGCTCCAGATTGTTCCCATTCACGTAGAAAATTTCTTTTTGCATAAAGATCCGCTGTCCAGTAATCAATATTTAAGCATTAAAATAAATGTAGCCATTCAAAAAATATAAATTTTCTTTTCTCTTCTACGACATAATCATTTTTGTAGAGGAAACTCGTGGTGAATTATCTGGCTCCATTTTTTAAGACGTCAGTTGTCATTTGATAATCGTTTTTTGTAGAGGAGACTAGTATCGACTCGTTATAGGGTTGATTTTTATTAGACGCAGCACAAAATGGCTCTTAAAAGATGTAAAACATGTGACAAATTGTCGAGGTCGATTTTAAAAGGAGCAATTACTTAGTGAAAGAGACATGTGTTAAAAGCCACCGAATTCAGTGTCTATTTTAACAAAAGGACATATTCCACAGTGTATCGAGTAACTTCCCAGTATCGAGTAAAAAGGAACACGGGAGGGTGGGAAGGTAAATGGCAACAGGGAGGTAAAAATGGCGAGTCCAGCTCGGTTAACCGGTTAATTATCCGACGTCGGAGAATTCGGGTCCGTCGAAATGAATTTCGCTGGTGGGCGAGCGAGCAGAGAGAGAGAGAGAGAGAGAGAGAGAGAACGATTTGCATGAATTCTGCGGGAGCCGGTGAGGTCTGAGAGTACAGGTCTGGGTGGCTCGTATGATTTTTCCAGCGGTGTGTAGTCGGACCAGGGGCGTCCCTAATGACGACCCTGGCCGAAGTCAACGAGCCGGTACGTTTCATCAGCGGGTAATCAGTGCGAGCCGGCACTGTCCGGCACGTCGTCGGTCGCCTAGGTTCCGCACCCTTCCGGTTCCGGTGTTCCGGTAGGCTTGACCTCTCTCTCTCCGCAGGGGAACCCCGGTTTCCGGTTTTCAGGTGGGATACACGCTCAGCCGAGCGCCGAGTCGCGTTTCGGATCCACGGATCCATGGATCCTCCTTCCTCCGGCCCCGTCTCGCTCTCCCACATTATCGTCGTGTTCCCGACGTGGGATCGATCGGCCCTCAGATTCGTTTTCGTTCTTCCGGCGCGGCGCGCATTCATTTAAAAACACAACTCCAATGCCAGCGAGCATTGATAAATAAAGTTTTCGTGGGCAGGTGAACTTTCTGTCAATATGTTTTTTTTTTACCAATTTTCGAATTATTTTTTCAGCCAGAATAAAACGCGTCCAAATGTTTTAGGGGATGGTTTGCTAATTTCAAGAACGTTCCGGCTACTGAAAATTGAATTAGTGATGATTGTTTGGACTCGGTATATTAAACGTGATTATGGTTCCACGGGTCTGATGGTGTGCGGTCAGTTATATCGCAGGACGTAACCGCGGGACAATGGGTTCGCGCCGTGTTTTTTAGGCTCGGCCGATGGGGAAAGAGCGACCGGGTTCCGGAAGTGGAAGTGGAAGTGGAAATTGAGGCAATGAGAGCGTTGCCCGGCTCGGTTCTTATCGAGATATCGCCGGTTTCTCGTTTCCGCAATTTCCTATCTGCCCTGGCAGCACCGCCAATAAAAATATGTTTCGACTCGTCCCCGGTGCCCGTTCGCATAACGCCCGGAATTCCTGCACACGTCGCGATCATTCTACGAACCATTAGCAACGAATACTCTATTTCTTTCTCTTTCCTCTCCCTCGCTCCCTCTGTATCGTTCGTGAGAATACATCTTTGCAGAATTTCTCGAAGCCGCGGCGCGTGAATCGACGGGAAACGCTTCGACGCGTTATCGAAGGAAAACTCACTGTTTTTCACGGTAACCGGCCACGCCGTAGAATTAACGATCACGAATCCGATCTAAATCATAGTGGTCTCGCGTATAGTTAGGGGAATTAAGTATAGAGCAGCGCGTAACATTGTTTAAGAGGCGGGCACCATGTTTCCGCGTTCTCCGCGATCTAGAGGCAAAGACTCTTTCCCTGGCGAGCACCGTTTTCCCCCGGGAAAATCTTGTCGTGCGGAAAACGCTTCCCCGTGTCACGCAACTATTTTTCACTCGGAAAAAATTCTATCTGTGGAATTCCAAATATTTTGCGATCGAAACTGTTCTTTTTCTCAATTTTTTAATTGGCTCCGAGAGGGTGAAACGCTCCAAACTACCCTTCTACTAATTCATTTTTCTCCCAACTGTTCCGTACATGTCAAAAATATTTAGTTTTCCAATTTCGAGTCGCTGGAAACTTTTCGCACCACGAAAATCGTTGCTTCGGACCGTGTCGTTCATTTTTCCTCTCGACGAAAAAATTAATTCCGAGGGTGCTAAATACGCCACGTACAAAACTACCCTTTCATTAACATTTTCGATGTCTGTGGTGGCGGCAGCAATTTTTCCCCGGTGAATACTGTCGCCTCGGACCCCACAAAATTAATTAACCAGAAATAACTTTTGTGATATGACTGCGGATTTTATGCATTTATCAGAGAAGTGTAATTTAAAACAGTGAAACCATTAGACGAATATAGTGGAATACTGTAATAATCTTTATTTATTCTATTGTACACTTTAGAACACATTAATTAACAATTCAAGTACGAGCGAATTTTTCCCGGTGAATACGATCGCGCGGGACCCCGAAAAATTATTGCTAGATCCCGCAGGATCCGAGCGTCGTTCTGTACAAATATTTTCGTCGATGATTTCGACACGATGGAGGTATTTGATCAGAGAATCGGAGAGGAGGCAGAGGAAACGCATCGACGCAAAATCGTCCTTTCGATCGAGGTCTGCGCGGCGAGAGACGCGCTCGAACGGAGAAACAGAGTAGGGGGCGAGTGGGGTGAGAGAATGAGAGAGGGTGAGAGAGTCGAAGAGAGACGGTGAAACCGGTGTCGGGCGGGGAACGAGAGAGAGAGAGAGAGAGAGAGGGGGGGAGAGAAATTCACCCTTGCGGCAACATTGCGAGAGAGCACACCTGGCCGCAGCCGTGCAGCTGCAGCTACAGCCCCCCTTTCACCCCCTGGCAGGGGGATGAAAAGGGGAGGGAAAAACGAGCGCACCGGAGGGTCGTTGCGGGGCATCACGGGTTCCAGTGGCCCGGTCGACGGGGGGAGGCTGGTCTGGATGCTGAGATTTCAGTTACGCATTTGCTCGTCAACGATTTCCAGACTCCACCGAGCCAGCAAAACTGAAATGGCGACATTGTTTTCGGCCTCTTCGACGGCTACGAGCTGCGCCAGGATACACGGGGGTGAAACACCATTTCCGAGAGATATTTTCCCTATCTCCTTTCATTCTAATCGATTTACCTTTGCTTTCAATCCTTGCGTCCTTTGCAACCGTTCCGGTAAATATTTAGTAAAAACCTCTGAGAGGTGATCAGCTCTGTAACAACTCTAGGGGGTAGTTCCGATTATTGCAAGCTGCAGACAGCGATACGGGGGTGAAACGCTATTTTCCGTATTTCCTTTAAGTTTAATCGATTTTCCCTTCTCCGAAATTCTTACATTCTTGGTAACCGCCTGAAGTTTTTACGGAAAATAGGGGATAGTTCTGATAATTGCGAGGTTCAGAGCATACAGGGGTGAAACACCATCGGGTTGCGATATTCTCTCTATTTCCTTTCGTTTTAATCGATTTACCGTTCCCTGGAATCCTCGTATTCTTTACAATCGCTCTGTTGATTATTTTTTCATGAGTTCTCATGAAAAAGGAATCAGGGTAGCTCTGATACTTGCAAGCTTCACGACAGGGACACGGCGGTGAAACACTATCTCGATGCGATATTTTCCTTATTTCCTTCCGTTTCGATCGACTTAGCCTTGTTTTCGCTCTTTAGATTCTCCGCGATCCCTTCATTGAATATTTTATTGAGACTCGGAGTGATGGTTCAGTTTAGAGCAATCAGACGGGGTAGTTCCGATCATTCAGCACAGACGTTTCGTTCAAGTACATTTTCGTTGCACGTTTCATTGTGCACGTGTAACCGAATGCATTTATTCTATTTATTCTCCGCGGTGTCCATAAATCGCCGATAATTCGAAGAAGCGTAGGCTGTAGATCGTTCGAATGGAAACGGAAGGATCGAGATGCTCGGATTGCCAGAATTAGTGCTCGTCGATCCCACTCGATCGATCTCACGGCGCCTCTCGATCCTCTCGTCTCCTGCGTGTGCCTTGACGACCACCGTGCAGGTGAATTTATTCAAATGCCGATCAATTCAGGAGGACGGCACTCATCGACACGGCGGTTCCAGCACTTCCATCTCTCTCTCTCTCTCTCTCTATTTATTTTTTTCCGGGCCCTCCTTTGTCATCCGCGTTACGATCCTTTTGTGCGGCCGCCTCAGAAGGGGCGGCGCCGAACAATGACCGTGATATATACGATCCGAGAATTTGTTTATAAATGCCGACGCGACGTCTTTCGAGGATATCCGCCAGCGGTGAAACCCGTCCGTCGCCGTCGAGAGGATATCCGGGCCTGTTTCGGGGTCGACAGGTTCATTCGCATTATCTCGCACCCGCGAGAGGGTCGTTAAGAAGACATCGACACTGTCAATCGACCGCGTCGGCAAACAAGCGACCAAATCCTTCGAGGGAAAATTTAAGAAAGGCGGCAAATGGTTAAAACTTTTTAAGAAAAATTTTTAAAGAAAGACAGAGTGCTCCCGTAATTTTTGACAACAGTCCAAGCCACACGCGAGCTTCTAACATCATCGAGGATGAAAATAAACGACAATTAAGCGAAGCAATCGCCAGACGCGAGCCTCAGTCCCCCGAAACGAAGCACAAAAGCGTGTCGCGCGTTTTCCCGCATTTACACAGCGTTTGGTCGGCTCCGGCGCCGTTTCCGCGAATGATAAAGACGCATTATTATTCTCAACAGTCTCTAGGCACCCCCCAGCGACCCCATTCAGCCCAATTATCAGCGAACGGGAGCCAGGGGGGATGAAAAATGTTTGGTCGCCCAGGGTCCTCTCTCTTTCGAGTTTTCCACCCCCGCCGCGGCATTAGTCGCCGAGACAAAGGAGCAGCAATTACAAAAGAAGAAGTGTGTCCGCCTCGAGGAAGAAGATCCGGAAGCCTAAGTTTATTTACATCACAGTGCCGCGGCCGGTCTCTCGCTCCTTTTGTCGACCGCGGCGCCGGTAATGCATATTAATAGGAAATAATCCCTGAAAGGGGGTTGCGGGTGGCCGCGGAACGTTAACGGAGGACGTTAGCAGCAGAAACCCACCACAGTGGAGAGAGAGAGGACGTTCAGCCAGATACAACGTCGTAGTTCCACGAGTCACGCGCAAATTCCCGACCAATTCCCTTCCACGGATAAATATTCATGCGACCGGGGAACTGCATTTTTATGGGGCTGCACCGATTCCTCGGGTAACCGAATTTACCCGGAGACTGTGCTGCACGTTTTGACGTAGTCGAACCGGCCTCGGTTAGCTCACTAGCTTGAGTCAATTATTTTTGCTCCAGATAGTCATTCATCTGGTTGTTTGGAAATTATTAATGTGTTCCTTTTGGGCAGAAACAGGGAAATTTTCTTGTTCATTAAATTTTTACTCTTTCTCGAAGTCCATTTTCTTGTTAAGAAGATAGAAGAAAATAATGATGCTATCTTCAGTGACTTCAGTAAGATCTTCTGGAGTGATCAACCAGATTTCTTTGGGATTTGTCAAATAATATAACGAAGCAAAATGAACTCAACAGGTTAAAAAACAAAGGCTGGGTAGATCACGAAGTGCATGTGGAGACTTAATTAACACCGTTCCGTTTGGACATAGTGAAACTGGCCTCGGTTAGCTCACTAGCTTGAGTCAATTATTTTTGCTCCAGATAGTCATTCATCTGGTTGTTTGGGAATTGTTTTAGAAATTTTTGATGCGTTCCTTTTGGACAGAAACGGGGAACTTTGATTGTTCAGGAAATGTTTACTCTTTCTCGAAGTCCATTTTCTTGTTAAGAACATAGAGGAACATAAAAATAGTGATGCCATTTTCAGTGACTTCAGTAATTTCTTCTGGAGTGATTAACCAGATATCTTTCGGATTTGTCAAAGAATAAAACGAAGCAAAATGAACTCGACGGGTTAAAAATGAAAGGGTGGGTAGATGGCGAAGTGCATTTCGAGACTTAATTAAATCAGAAGGATATCCGAGTAATACCGGAGCGGCGTTAACAGGTTAATCGATGCGCGAATCAAGTCGCAGATATTGTCTCCGGCACAGAAGAAAATTCGGGGTGAAAAAAGAGGAATTGGGTCGGCCGGAAAGACGGGACAGAGCTTTGGGGGGGCCGGTGAATGAAAGGAACTGGTAAATCCTAGGAAGCATGAACGGGAAAATCGCTGAGCCAGCTACACCTCTTCGTGGCTACGAGCTTCGGCCGCCGCCGCCACCGCCGCGCCAGAAGAAATCCTACTTCCGAGAAATTCAGCCAGAGAAGCAACTTTCCTTTTTTCTCCTTCAGCCGTCGGGCGGCGGGATTATCTTCCCACGGGACTTTGGGCCGGGAACAATTACCAGCCTCTCGAAAATCCCGAGCGAAAGAGTTCCACGGACCAGTCCACGGAAGGAAAATTCGAAGGAAGCGGTCTGCGCGATTTATTCGCCGAAATTTCAACCGATCCGCGAGCCAGCTTAAAGAATCGTGGCGAGAGATACGCTGGGAAATTTCTAAGAACGTGTGAAAAATCGGGTGAGGATGGATCTTCTTCGTCGCACTGTCGCCACGCTTCGGCCGAGCACGAAACAACGCTGTTCAAATATTAACACGGGAAACAGGGATTCCCAGACTTTGCTTGGTTTCGTAACACCGGTAGCCAGCGTTTACACGTTTACCCGGAGGTTATCTGTGCCGGTGTTTGCCCGTGTAACTTACAGCCCGCACCCACGCTTTTACTGCCTCGGAGAAGTTACGTCACCGATCGTTTGCGCCACCGGCTTCAACGCGCCGAAACAAGCTATCGGAGCACTCTGCAATTCATAAAGGATCTCTGATCTTCGTACTCCTCTTCTTGCATGCAAGTGAGATGAGATACACAGCTGTAAGGGCACTTGGAATCGTCAAAAAGACCTGGCAAACGTTTTGTGTGTACACCTTTGCTTCACATACAGTAACTCAAACAATTGATCAAATGTTCGAAAGACAAAAAAAAATAAACTTCTCCTTGTACGGTGCTCGAGTATTAACACCTATTTAATTAAACAAAAATTCAGACACCGAGGGGACATTTGATCAATTGTTTGAGGTACTGTATTTCAGCTATAAGCACAGTAAAATAAAATCGAGCATCCTACATTTTCTCCGGCACGAATCACAGTTGAGTACGAGAAATTCGCAAGGATCTCGAGCGAAACAGGATGTTTGCGAACAAGATCGAGAGCCACTGGGGACCGGTCAGGTATCCGTTCGGATCGTGGAAGAAATCGCCGAGTCCACCGACGCGTACACCGATGGAAGAAGGATCGGCAGACAGTTGGGCGCCCGAAAGCTTGTACCGGGAAGGTCCTGTCGTGAGGACCTCAGGTAGCTGTGTCCCTAGCTCCGTTTCTGGGTCCCCTCCTGCGTGCTCCTTCGCAGTTAGGCCCTCGACAGGGGGGACAAAGAGGGAGCCCCTCGTCTATCCCTGAACACCCCGATTCTCTCTCTCTCTCTCGCTCTCTCTTTCTCGTCCCCTCTGCACACGTCAGTAACGAGCGCACCTGGTCGCAGCCTGATCCTGGTCAGGGCTCGCAGGATGCTCGGACCCGATTCCACGCTCTCGATATCGGATTCTCTTCCTTCGGATTCGATGAATCGTTACGTAACGGTTGCACTCGACTGAACACGCCGCTCCCGGACCGTTTGGGAACGTGTCACGGTTTTGTCTTTCCGCGAAACTCCGAAACATTGGGCATTGTTGCTGAACCTATAGAGATGAAAAATATTTTTGAAACAATAAAAATGTTTTCAGTAGAAATTTCAACGATAGGAACATCGGGGACGTTGCCAGGTTGTTCTCCATATCCCAGAGAACTAGAATAAAAATAAATATTGCGATCGCGAGAAACGTTTGCACGCTCACAGCCGATGACGCCATAGCGCGTCGTATTTACTGTACCAGATATCTCGCTTCACTTTTGAGATATCGAAATATTACAAACGCCGAATTTTAGAGGGGCTTTTCTACTGTAGATTGACCAGATTTAGATTCATCTTCTCCCAGAAGAATCCACAGAGGAACAGCGTTTGATATCGCATCAAGGGAATCCCAACGGAACGCAACAAGTATTTAATGCAGCGGCTCGGCAGCGTTTCTGCAGTTGCGAATGGACAGGTTTGGACTGATTTCCACCCGGACGACGGTGCAACACGATTACCTGAGAGATTGTCGCGCGATTTTGAAAAGAAACGAGGATCAGAGACCGTAGGAGTTGTTCGAGAGGATTCTCGCTGTTGATCACCGGTTGCCGGGTCGAGTTTATTTGAGCGACGTGGCCTCGGCTGACGCCTCGTACCTGGTAACCTGAAATTGGTAATCATACACCGGGACAAACGGAGAACCGGGAGCTTGGTTCTCTCGAGCGGGTGGCGCACAGAGACGCTAGGGGAGGCAGAGAAAGAGAAAGGGGGGAGGGGTGGTGGTTTCTCGTTACAGAGCTTCCTGTATGGAAATCACAGAATGCCAGTTCGTCTCTCCCTCTCTCGCTCGGTCTCTCTCCCTTCTGGCACGAGGCATCGTGTCTGCCGGAATGATCTCAGATTTAAATCAAATCTAGCCTATATAACCGTATCTCCCTTCCCGTTCGGCCAGCCTCATCTTCCGGAACGTGACTCCCGCGGATCGATAAACCCCGTAATCGATTTTCGAGCCGGTCCTGCCGGGCTCCCGACAAAATTCGGGCGACTTGTTGCGTCCGTAACCTCGGTGGACGATTCTCGGGCCACCCGGTACAATCGAACACATTTCACCAGAAATTTTTGGGACTGCAATGCTCTCTGATCGATGGCAGCTTAGCATTATAAGATAATCGAGCGAACTAGACAGTTGCGATACTGATAAGATGATGCTTGTGTCGTGCAATCACTAAAATAATCGAAGACAACGCTGAAGCAACAATGCTGATAATGTTATGCAAAATAAAAATTGTCTGCTTCTTTCTTCGGTAATCCTAACAAGTACGTCAGAGCATCCTTATATTCTTAGAATCTGTCCATTGTTTTCAATTGCATCGTTTCACTTATAAGTGCAGGAGGAAAAACGAGGAAACTTATACTTCAACGAGACGAACTCTTCCTCGTTCGAATTTCCAGAAAATTTAAATACCACCAAGTAGATGAAAAGAACGATAGAAAATTAAACGAGACGACAGGAACAAAGAGGAGACGAGTTTCCGAATTTCGATGGATCGCGGCGCGCGATCGACGGGGCTTGATCGCCGCGAATCGACGCGCGTGCACGGATATCGAATTAATTAACCGGGGGCCGTTTTCGGGGTCCGTGCTCGCCACCGGTGAAAAGGAAACTACGTTTCGATTCACGAGCGACGGGGGTCCGGCCGAGCTCGAACTCGTCTGCAGGTCGTCTACGGCGAACAATTACTTTCCACTTGTCATGCTAATCGTACGCGCGTGAGCACCGGCGAATTCCACTTTGTGCGTGACGGGCTTTTATTTTTCTCTTGGCCGAGCGGCACCGTCGCCGATACACGCAGCCGACAGAACGTGGCAAACAACGGCGCGAGGCTTTAACATTCAGAGAGCAACCGCGTTAGCGCGACGCCGTACTTTTTTGTTTTCGAATTCTGCGCTAACGCGAACCGTTTTGCTGTTGTGGCGTCAAAATCTCTAACGATTCGAATCGCTGCAGCTTAAGGGAGTAGACTCGCATTTCCAGGATTGCCAGGGTGTGGGATGCGCCTTCTCATTTCTTGATACTGCAAAGATGGGGTTTTACAGTAGTCAAAAACGCTAGACAAAACATCAATCAGGTTGCGATCGCCTTTAACCCCTTGCCCCTACGATTTATTTTACGTTTTCAGTGATCAGAACTTTCTTTGTAGTTCGTAATTTCCTAGAAAAGGAGAAAATTTATATCTATTGTATGCCGACATGTTCTCCAATAACTATACATTAACAAAACCGAAATAGAATTTCATCTCGGTATAAAGGAGATTAATAACATACATATTTATTAGACTCTGTTGAAAATCTTCATCGCGAGTCTGACACGATATTGTAGGGCAAGGGGTTAAAAGTCCTATTTTTACGTTAACGAGCCATAATTTGCATTATTCGGAAGCATACAGCTCCGCATGCAGATATTTTCATGAAGCCGCGACAAATTACGCCTCGTAAACGTAAAAATAGGACTTTTCAGGACGATTGTGGCCTAGATTAAACTTTTATTTACCGCTTTCGACCACTAAAAACCCCCATCTTTGCATTATCGAGAAATTAGAAGGCGCATCCCACACTCTTGCAATCCTGGAAACGAATCTACCCCCTTAACCCTACAAAAGTGATCTCAGCTGTTGACTTCTGGTTTGAAAAGGACAAGAAAATTGCTGGTAAATGTTAATAAGACGCGGACTATGGAGGCAGAATCCGGGAGGCAAGGTCTCGCAGCTGTTCGGGGAAGGATCGTGAGGGGCAGGCGAGTTTAAAGGGCCGATTTGCGACCGATCAGAAAATGGGGCATCGTCGCAGCGGTAAACAGCGTCGAGTAGGAGGCATTTGATAGTGGGAGGACGCGTCCGGCTCGTCGACGAAACGGAAGGAGCCGTGGAGGAGACAATAATGATCGAAGTCCTCGACGAGACAATCTCGAGGGCTCGGTTTCCTCGCTAGCAGGGATTCCGGGGGCTGGGGGGAGGGAAACAGAGCGATCATTCGTGTAACTAGCGCGGCTCGGAATGAAAAACAGACGCGATCGCACACGCGCGTGTGAGTGTGTGTGTGTGTGTGTGTCTGTGTGCGTGTCCCGTGAACGTCCCGGTATCTTGATAGCCATGCAAATGGCCCGGTGTCAGATCCTATCGTTGGAAGCCGCATAATCAAAAGCGGAGGCACGCAAGCGCGCGAACCCATCTGCCCCCACTTCGACCTTCTCTCTCGTCTCTCTTTTTCTCTGTCTCTCTCCCTCCGGCGTTTTTCGATTAGAAGAGATCGGAAAGCACCAACCTCCGTGACAGTCCTCCGCCTACTGAATTAAAGCGTCGCGAGGCTCGTCCGCGGGTTTGGCCTCGCCCAGAATCACGCGGCCAACGCATGCGCCCCGTGTGATACGGATTTCCTGCTATAGATCCACGGGGAACGATCTACGGGGACTTCGACGAACCCACCTCGAGATTTCCCGACCGGGAAGACCTCTACTCCTCGTTATTGAAATTCGATCGCGACCTCTTTCCACCCGCGCCTTCACGCTTCTCTCGGACTCTGTGCACTCTGTCGCCGCGACGAGCTAACTCGTCGTTCGCAGTCCACTTGGTTAGCAATTTTTACTCGTGCCACGTCCTTCCTGCGGCGACAAATATTTGTAGCTTGCTGTCAGAAATAATTGAATTCAGAAGCGTGGAATAGCAGCTCTTGGGAAACTAGATTTCTGAAACTATTGCAATTTCTAAAAAGACGGAATTGAGTGTTCTTGGCAGTCTCCCAGAAATGTTTTTCGTCTCGCAATGAATTTAATAAATTGTAAATAATTTCGTACACTCCTACGAGGATCTACAAAGAGCACCTTTGGAAATGAATCCTTTATAATAAATAAGTCTAGTTCAGTGTACCTCCACAACTGCCGGGACCACGCTCCAGAATTTCCCCTAAGCCAACATCATTTCGCCGGGAAAAATGTCCGACGGAACGACGTCCATCGCGCCACGTTGAAGGGGTTAAGGTACTCTAATCGCCCGACCGGCCGTTTCGCAACAAAGTTCCACGGTTTTATGCCCTGTCCGGAAACCGTCGTTTGTTAATGGAACAATTATGGCCGATAAAACGGACAATTTGCCAGCCGATGTGGTGGTCCGCGGGGCCGCCGCGTCCGCCAATTTCCCGACCGCTCAGCGAAGTTTTATTCCGCGAGAAGGGACTTCAAAGTAAGATGATTATCCCGCGTGTGCGGTGACGAATAACAGGGCCGACAATTTCCTCGAAAATCCGGGCTTCCTCCACTGGTAGAAACTATTTCGTGGTACTCTCCGTATCTTTAACGCGTTATCGTCGGGTATCGATGTTGACAGCGTTGGGGAAAAGGGTTCAGAAGGAGTTTCATCTGGTGATCGCCAAAGGAATCGGTTTGGCAAAAACAAGACCGCGTTATCCGCGCGATTTGCGGGAGAAGGATGTTGGACAGAGAGGGGAAGAATAAGAGTCACAGAGAGAGAGAGAGAGAGAAAGAGGTGGAGGAAACTCGTGGAAGCCTGTCGATGTCGATAAACCAGGGAAACCGTGATGGAAACGGAGTTCTGCCCTCTTCCGAGGCTCTCCGGCTGAAGTCTCGAAGCTGGAGGAGGATGGAAGAGCTCTCCTTGTTCTCCTGCTGTTCGTCCACCTACGCTCTCTCTATTTTTTCTCGTCTGGTTCCACCGTTTTTGGCCCAACGTCCACAGACGGAGATATTCCGGGTGAGTTGCGTCTCCTGCCGGCTATCGTGGGCCAGATCAAATGGCGGCCTCGAGAACTCGCCGGGCGAGGCGGGAAGAAATATCGTGGATCTGGTAGAGTGTGTAGCCAGGGGTGAAATCCGGTAGCCACGGCCACGTCGGGACCCACGTTTGTGTTCGACGGGGCGCAAAACGGGCCGTCGCGTCGCCGCGACGGGACGCTCAGAAACGTCGCCGACGTCGGACGGCTACATCCCCTTCCCGAGACCCGGGATTTAATTGGGCTGGGTTCGTCGATTCTCAAAGCCGCTTTGTCGGGAAAATATCAGACAATTATTTATTCACGAAATACAGCCATGCGGTGGGGACAAAGAAGTTCTAATCACTCCGAGTGGCAGTGAAATAAATTATAGGACAGGCCACGAAGGACAGGTCTCTTCTAGGCGTAATAATTCCCAGCTTGTCTAGACAGTCGTAGACCTCCCTGAAATTCGCTAACGACATAATTTTCACGCTTAATCCCAGAATCACTAAAAAGAATTTCACCGCTTCGTAACAAATATTCTCCATGGAGCCCAAGACTCGGGCCTTAAGGTTCCGGCGGTGTGTGCCTCTGGAAAGGACACGGGAATTACCATTGCGATTTAGGGTTCATTACGCGTCTGCGGAGCCCATAAAAAGGTCGAGAGCCCGGTGGGTTTCTCGGGCCGAGGAACATGTAGCTGGTTTTCTTTCGCGGCGGGAAATTCTGGAAAAAAAGGAAATCGTTGTCCACCTGTTCTCGGAAGTTGGAATCACAGAACAAGAGAGAGGGGAGAGCCTCCCACGTGAAAATTACGTGACGCGTCTATGAAGGGACCCGATTTCCCTGTAATCATCGACTCCCGTTTCCTGTACGACGGCACGTGGCCGTTTTCGTGTAATTTCCCTTCTCGGAGGGCCGCTGCACCTACGTGCCCTCCACGCGGACGACTACTTACGATCGTTTAATTAATGCGCCGCGCCACGTGGCACGCGCATTGGCTTGCGTCTCATGCTCTTCGATACCTTCCTCCCGACAATTCGAAATGAGGGGGAAAATGCGGCCCACGCGCCTCTTACTCATTCGTCTGGTTTTTCTCGCCAGCGGAGTGGGGGCATCGTTGCTTCTTTGCCATGCAACGTGAACAGTCGGCGCGTGAGCGCGGCGGACGCTACATAAACTATCGGTAATACCACCGACAAAGTTCCCGACGATCGCCACAACGAATTTCAACCAGCTCGCCCGGAAAATTGAGACCCGATCAACTCCTGTTTCACAGAGACTTAACCTTCTGGAGATCGTTGTCGGCACGTGAAAGACATCGGGACTAGTCTAAGGTTTCTATTCAACATCTGATGCCTGAAGTTGCAAATCTATGTGTTTAATATTTATTGTAAACACGCATTGTGC
This sequence comes from Lasioglossum calceatum, assembly GCA_963966675.1. Classification (NCBI taxonomy): domain Eukaryota; kingdom Metazoa; phylum Arthropoda; class Insecta; order Hymenoptera; family Halictidae; genus Lasioglossum; species Lasioglossum calceatum. The sequence goes on along the minus strand of OZ016555.1, from coordinate 4,944,076 downwards.
ATATGATTATGAAAATGGTCAAAGTCAATACAAACTTTAAAAACATTTTCGTATGAGATTCACACGAAATTAAACATTCATAATAAATTTTCATTAATCATGACTAGAGACTGCGGATTTTATGCATTTAAGACAAAAATAGGTACGTTCAATTTAAAGCAGTAAACATATTAAAAAGATTTAAGGACATTAGTTTGAACTGTATAAGATAATTCGAAGAAGAACAAATTTTCTAGGTGACCCCTGTTTTTTGCAATTGATATAGACACTTTTTATTTTGCATAAAGATCCGCAGTCTAATCATGACTAATAGAATTCCCAATTAAAATGTCACATAATATAAAAACATCTTTCAATTTATTCAAATGTAATCCTTTAAATATCTCGAGAAACAAGTGTCTTGCTCCACCGTCTCTGAGAAAATCTGGCAACTCCCGGCGAAGACGTTCGAAAAACGAGAATCGGGAGATGTATCGGAGGTTTCGCGGAACAATTTTGCGGCGAGCCACAAAGAAAGAGGACCGTTTGAAGACAGAATCAATTAGCCAAAGGCAGAGAGAGAGTCTGCGAGTTCCGCGGTTCGGGATATAATGGTGTCGGGGGTGCGCGACGTGTAAGACGGTCTCGGCAGCCAACCCCCGCGCCCCTTCTGGCCGGCTGTGCGTCAAAACCGGCGGAGTTTCTTGCCGTAACTAACTACTCGTGAATTTATCGAGGCACCGACTCGAGTTTCTCGCCTGGCGACCGCGGCCTCCCCCCGCTTCGCGTAGGCAAGCCAAGCCAAGCCAAGGTAACCGTACGAAACTTTCCAACAGTTTCTCTCCCCGCGGCAACGGCTGCTGCACGGGATAAGGTGGAAAGAGGGTGGTGTGCAGCGGAGGGGGTTGGCGCGGAGAGAGGGTGAGTTGGCTGTCGGGCCCGACGAGGGACGAACTTGTAGTTTATGAATTTATAGCGGCGGAAAGCGGCAAAGGCGAGCGAGTTACCCGCGCTCCAGTTTATTCCGTCTCACCTCCAAGATTTTCCTCCCATTGAAATTCCTGGTGCCTCGCCTTGCCTCGTCTCGCCTCGCCTCGCGCAAGCCTAGCTAGCTAGCTACCCCCTCGAACACACCCCCGAGCAACTTCGGCGGAGAAGTTCCCCAGGCCGGTCGCCGCGAAATAGTCGCGAGCCATTAACGGGAGCGGCTGCAATTGCGAACGAACCGCACCGATAACTTCTCACGGATCGTCTCCAATCCCCCTGCCCCCGCCCGTCCTGGTCGTTAATAGAACTTTCGAGGATTCTTCCCGAGGACCCGCTGTCTTCCTGTCCGGGGACGTCCGTCATCCCTCGGGACCATTGGAATAGCGGACAGCCTGCCGGCAAGCTCGAGAAAAAGCTAGCCGAGGATTCTCAGAGGTTTCTTTGGAGTTGATTCTCCGCAGCGTCTCCGATATCTTTGAAATTTGTAGCGCGGTTTTGGCCTATGACCATGATCGAAGTAGTTCCATTAACAAAATCGAAGGACGAATCTGCCAGGATCTAGAATCCAGAGTGTCTAGACTTTAATTTGCGAAAATTGTGAGCCAGACAGCTCGGCTCCGTCAATTCCGACCCGATTTCATAGCGATCTCAGCACACCGAGGGGCCGGGTAGGAGATCTCGAGTTAGTACACCTCTCGAAGGGGCAAGTGAGTAGAGTTACGTCGAAAACGCGGCGATTAAACACGATACACGCGACCGCGAAACCCTAAACCCGCGCGTCCCTCCCTCGCCTCGACGTAATTGCATCGTTCGAGAGCATCGTTCCACGGGACGGCTAGGCGCAGCACGGAAACCGATGTAACTGCATATGCAGTGTCGTATACCTGCGTACACCTGTTCCGTTTCCTGCGAAAACACGCCGAGTTCCAGTTACACAATGGACACGCCGAGAGACAGACACACGGACAGGCGAACCGACGCGCGATCGCACGATCCGCATGCACACGTGCGAACGGGCTTTCCGCGCGAGCACGCCGCACCGCGACGCGACGGTGGCGCTTCTGCAGGTGCAAACAGGTGAGACACCCCTCGTCCTGCGATTTCTGCACGACACACACGGTTTTTTCAATTTTCCCACAAATGTCCCGAGAAATCACCTTTTCTGTTGTATCGCATCCATCTTTATTTGTGCAAGTACACTATAGTACAACAACGTGAATCACGGTTGAGGATTTTTTAATCAATTCTCCAATTGCAGCAATTAATTCATTTGCACGTGAACCCGCAGTGACACAATTCGGTTTTCTCGATTTTCCCACAGATGTCCCCAGAAATCACCTTTCCTTTTATATCGCATCCAACATTTTTAGTTTTGCGAGTACACATTGTACAACAACGTCAATCACTAAGGTTTTTTTGATCAATTCTCCAATCGCAGCAATTAATTCATTTGCACGTGAACCCACAGTAACACAATTCGGTTTTCTCGATTTTCCCACAAATATCCCAAGAAATCACCTCTCCTCTTGGAACGCATCCAATATTTTTAGTTGTGCGAGTACAAATATTACAACAACGTCAATCACTAAAGATTTTTCGTCAATTCTCCAATCTCAGCAATTAATTCATTTGCACGTGCACCCTCAGTGACGTTTATTTTAAATTATTTTTAATTTAATTTTACTAGTCGAGAGATTTTCTTTATTAAGATTTTTAAAATTTCAGGAAAATATTAAATTTTTATTTATAGTTTACCCTATTTACTTAATGTTTATATTTAGAATATTAATTGAGTTCAATTCTTTTTGACAGAATAATCCAATTAGACTATATGTCCTCTACAAATGTTTTAACAATTAAGTCAATTGCTAATTCCTAGACTCGTCGAGCAGCCTTTGCCGAAGAAAAGGGATCAGATCTCCGTATCAAAGGAAGAGATCGTGTGTAGGAAGAGGCGTACCTCGGCCCCTTCCGATTTCCCATCGGCACGAGGACCGCAGCGCATAGTCGACAACGCATGATGCCGGCGCGGCGCGGCGGTGTCCGCGTTTTACAGATTCAGATTCGGTCACGGTGTGCGCGGCACCCTGCTCCGTCTCTCCTGCGACACCCAGGTGCACCCACCGTGTCTCCGGCACCGACACACGCGTCATTTTACACGTGTACGTTATACGCGTGGGTGTGTCGGCTTTCCTAGGATCGCCCCAGCGTCACTGATACTTCTCGCTTCCTCTCGCCTCCGGTTTCCGTAAAATCGCGGATGCACGATGCCCCTGCTGTCCGCCATCGATACCCCTGCCCCGCGATTTACCTGTAATTTTACCCGGCTGCCCCGTTCCCACGCTGTGTTTCAACATTTCCACCGTCAGTAGAACGCTTGTGATCTGCATTCGGATTTTCTATAATTTTCTGCTTCGTTTCGGTCACAAATGGGGTTGTATCGGTTTTGATCAAAGGTGCGGCAGCCTTCAGAGACGTCATTTGACAGTTTTCTTTAATTTTATTCAAATTTTCTTCAGGCAATTAAATAGAACATCCCTAAACTTCAGTGGAGGCAGTGTTCGGAAGATTCCAGAGACTAAATTGGTCCGTTTGGAAGAAACGTGTTGTTCCCGGCCGTTTTGTGAACGAATGAGTTATCCAAGCCCATCGAGCGCTCTTAACAGAAGGCACAGAGTAGCAATTGTGCGCAGTGGAGGCTCTTCAGGGCCGATATTTGGTGAACAATGTCAATAACCTCGCTCACGACACTCGACACGCTGCCGTGTCCCTCTCCGCGCGTGTTCACGCGCGCGAGCCGAACAACACGCCGGGTTTTGTTGGCCGAACATGTGCATCGTGACTGGGCAGTTAACACCTCGACGACCTGAGTCATCGATGAACCGTGGAATCGATCCTTCTACGAACCGAAGCGATGGACGAAATATTCCTTTAGGGTTTGATGCCCTCTGCGATCTCAAACTGGTCTTTCGACGCGGTCCGTTCTCTTTTTGTAATTTTAATGGCGATCCGAAGACATTCCCCGATACTTTGACCCTTGAAGAATGGCATAGTAATCTTTATTTAATTGGGAAACAATTTTTGAGATTCATTCCCAGCGCCCCCCGGGAGGCACTTCTTATTTAATGCGAAATCAGCTCTCGGTAGTATCTTTAATAGTGATCTGGGGGATTCCTGAATACTTTCACACCCGATGGTCAATATAGAAACCTTCAATTAGTTATACAATAATTTTTAAAGTTCGTTTCCAGCGCCCCCAGCGAGGCACTTCTTATTTAATGCGAAATCAGCTCTCGGTAGTATCTTTAATAATGATCTGGGAGATTCCTGAATACTTTCTCACCCGATGGTCAATATAGAAACCTTCAATTAGTTATACAATAATTTTTAAAGTTCGTTTTCAACGTCCCCAGGGAGGCACTTCTCTTGGGTTGAAAATTATTTTCAGTTTGATTCTCCTCTAATATTTTTAAGAGCTATCCAAGGCGACTCTTCGATACCTTAATCCCCGGAAAATGGCGTGGCAACCTCAATTTAATCGTAAAATAATTTACAAGATTAGTTTTCAGCGCCCCCAGTGAAAATCTTCTCGGCAAATGAGAAAATCAGCTTGACACGTCTAGCATTTTAAAACTGCTGCACCGGTTCAGCGCTTAATGAATTCATTACGGAAGCAGCAGCGTCAAGGGCCAAAAATAGACAAATATAAACCATCCGACGTCTCGCGATGTAACGAGCACGTAATCGAGGAGCAGAAGCGAGAACCTTGTCCAGTGAAACTCGAAACTCCCGGCGACGTGTCTGATGTCGCAGCCTCGCTCTCCGGACAGGTTGAACATAACTTTATCGTCCCCGCGCGGTGCGTCCAACTTCTTCTACAGATTTCCTAATCCGAGTGAAAGCGAGTCCGAAAAGTCTCCAGAAATAATCCAAAAAATCGAGTGGCTCGGGGTGGAAATGCAAGACGTCGAGTAACAGCCGGAGAACCATTAGCTCCCATATCGTCGGGCCGCACGGTATCGTGTTACAGGGACATTATGTGACTCGTCGCGTCCCGTTTAATGTCACTATCACTCCGCAGTGACAAGTGGAAGATGCTCGGCTGTAATTTGCCCTGACGTTTCGTAAATGGGGTTGCTCGCGGTCGGTCGTAATGAATCCCGGTCGGCGCTGGGAACTAATTAAAACGGTGAGAAGAAATATTGCTTCTGAACCATGTTCGAACGTCGCGAAACCATTTGCGAGCATTTGAAAATTGAAAAGTTGGCGGGTCTGTTCGCTTGGGAACGATGATCGGAGCATCTCCAAAGCGTGAATAACTGAATTCGCGGGATGTTTGCAAGGCCACCCCCGCGATCTCCTGGCAAAGGATAAATCGAGGGATTCGCGAACCGGCGGGTGCAAACGATCGTCGTTTTTTCCACGAGGCGGCACCGTCGGACCATTTACCGTGACTCGTGGCTGTCTCCAGCCAACGAGAGACCAGGAGAGAGACATAGTCGACGATCAGCCGCGATTTACCGCCGCGTCGGATTAATTCTCGGCCGCCATTCAAGCATTAAGCAGCGTTAATTCGTTCCAGTAACTTCTCCCTCGCGGCACTTCACGTCTGAATACGGTTCCGCCGGGTGGTGGAGGAGGCTGGGACTGCTGGGAGCCGAGAGCCGGCTGCTGCGACCGTCGAAGACGAGCGCAGGATGCGTTGCTCGTCCCTCCCACCTCCCTCGTCTCCCTCCCACCTCCCTCGTCTCCCTCGCAGATGCGCTCGGCTCTGCTCCGTTAATTAATTAGAAGCGACGGTGACACTTGTTACTCGGTGATTTCACCCGGAGGAGCCGTGGCACGCCTACCTGCCAGCCCCGGTTTGTATCGCTTGGAAACGACTCTCTCTCTCTCCTGCTCTCTCTTTAGGCCAGGCCAAAGCGAAAAGCTCGCGGAAGGGCCTCGAGAGCGACGCCGACGCCGAGAAGCGCCGCGCTCCATCTACTCGCGAGAGTTTGTTTAATGCACGGGAAAAGAGTATTCAACGGCGCGTCCCGGATCGACGTGCGCGACGATTGTCACGGAAATTACCGTCGACGGTTCCTCTCTCCCTTCGTCGAGGGCTGTCGAGGAATTAAGGTTACGGAGATACCCCGCGCCCGATCCTCCCGTTCATTCGCCGTCCTGATTGATGGATCGCGATATTTATCCTACCCTCCGCTAGATCCTTGCATCTCTTCTTCGACTGCGAACCGGAGCGCGGTTGAACGAGGGCTGAACCGTTTCTGCTAATTATTTTCCGATTCCCTTGGTGGCGGTTTCAATTCGGATTTATTTACATTTTCGTTTTGTCATTTTAATGGCAAAAGCATTCCTTGACACTTCAATCGTTGAACAATTTTTACGGTACGTTTTCAACGCCCCCAATCAGGCACCTCACAAAGTTAACTTGGAATATATGATATCGGTTTAATTACCGAATTCGATTCTCTTCTAATAGTTTTAATGGCGGTATAACAGCAACCTTAATTGAATTGTAAAATCATTTTCAAGGTACGTTTCCAAGCGACCCCAGTACCAAGCTTTCCGAGCAGGTGTCTAATACAAATCTAACTTCGCGTATTTGGGTGAAGGTTCGAAGGTTCCTTTGCAGGAACGGCGTGTTGTCGCCTCGTCGACGGATTCGCCGTGCGGTGGGGGTCTGTTTGAACGGGGCCCCATTAACGGGTCCGCATTCAATTTCCACGGGTAGGATCGACAAAGACCTCGGATTACAAATTCAAATCCGAGCCGTTTACGCGGCACGTGTGTCACGTAAGCCGGAGTCCTTTTCACCGGAGCGAGCCACCTGTAAAGTACCCGCGAGACGTGGCTCTCCGCCCACGAATACAAAACGACGAAAAAGTAGGAGGTCGCAGCCGAAGAAGACGACGACGACTAAAAGGAAACAGAGATTCGAGCGAACGCGCGAGAGACGGTAAATACACGAAGAAAAAAGAAGTCGATCGGTAGACAATGCGACGAATCTGGTTCTCGGACGATTTTTGTCCGAGCTTTTCAAAAAGAACGGGAGAATCAATAGCGAGCCCGGTGTAACGTTGTGTGTTGCCGCGACAATGGGTCGTCGCAATTGGTCCCGTTTTACAAATAATTATCCTTGGCCGGTCACAATGGCGGACGCTCTTGGTACGCGAATCACGCGTTATTAATTTCCGGGGGATTTGCGAACGAATACGTCGGCTGCCGCGCTGCGCGGCGAGGCGAGGCAAAGCGAGGCGGGGAGGGGTAATGATGTTTGCGTTGGTTTGGGAGAACGCCGTTTCCCGGAAAACGCGATTTAAAGTCGACGGGAATTCCTCGTTTTCCTCCGGAGCGCCATCTGGGGCTCCGGCCGGTTCTCTATGAATAATTAAAGAATCTCTCTCTCTCTCTCTCTTCCCCCCCGTCCATCTTCGAGCGTTCGAGCGCTCGCTATGCAAATCCAAGCGCTCGCGCGAGCTGCCCCCGACTACTGCGTTTCGAGTATCCTCGAGAGCTACTCGACCGGCGAAACTCCACCCACGTACAACGGCGGACGCTCGCGAAATTTACAACCTACACGCGCATTCAGAAACGGACCGCTCCGGAACACATAATTTAGCGCGTTAGAAGTACGCGGGACCACCGCCAGCCACCCCCGACAAACACCGTCGAACCACGGCTCCTTCCTACCCGGTGACCCACGCTCCACGAAATTCCGCCATCGAGCCGTTCATTATACCTTCGCGAGCTATGCGACACCCTCCTCCTCCTCCTCCTCCTCCAACCTGCACCGATCTTCGGAATTCATGCTAGTTTCGATATGAGAATCGTCCAAGAATATTCTAGACAAAAATGAACGACGGGTGACAAAAGCAGAGACCTCGAGCCTCACAATGAGTTCCTCACATTAGTGTACTATTTTTTTAAACGAAATTATCACAGTTCAAATATCGAAAGTGTGCAAATACTGTTAGACTCCACTAATGTATGCATTACCGTAAAATGTTCCGCATAGAAATTCCCAGAAGAAGAACGAAATTTTCCGTAGACTTCCACGTCCCGGGATTAATTTCGAAAACTCGAGTTCTGCATTCTGCAGTCGGAAGGTAGTAAGAATGGGGATCGGGGAGTTGGAAATAAACAAGAAACCGGGTAAGATCCGTGGAGCGGCCGTCCCGGGAAGGGGGTCCGAAGAAAAGGGAGTGAAAGGCAGGCAACCTCGGCAGCAGAATCGAAGGATCGTATCCTCGTCCCGTTTAACCGTTTCCCGGGGCTGATTCGCGTCCGACTACTGGGTTTCGAGGATCCTCGAAAGCTACTCGAGCGGCCCCCGGCCACGAATGTGCCGGCCACGGTGTGCGCGAAACTTCTAGTACACGGGGCCGTTCGCAAACACGCGCGAACCAAAGCACACGCACGGCCACAGGGCCGAGCCACTCGAGAATACTTAAACCGTGTGCCGGGCTTAATTAGGGGTGTGCCCGGAGAGCGGAGAGAGAGAGAGAGTGGTCGATGCACCAACGGCACACACGGGCACGTGCGTTTTCTCGCGCCGTATTGCTCCGCACAGCGTTGTACTGCTTCGAAAACCGTGGAACAGCATCGGCGAACATCGGCGAACGTCCACCGGGCCCCCGGAGAGTGTTTGCTGTTCGTTTCGTGTTCCTCGCCTGGTCCCGATCCAACCCGGTGTGTTTGATCGCTGCTCTGCCTTCGAGAGACCCGGGGACGAGTGTTTGCTCTCGTTCCGGGGGACGAACGACTACCCAGGACACCTCGGATTTCTCCGGGTCCTGAAGGATCCGGGACCTCCTCTCCACAGGTTCTCGAATTTTCCATTAACGCGCGACGAGTGGCCAAACAGCAATTAGAAAATTTCCGTGTCGCTTGACCCGGCGAACGTTCACCTTGGACACTCCGATATTTCCTCGGGCATTTTTTAACGTGATCCTGGTTATTCCGTGTCATCGTTGAGATTGTTTGAAAATGTTTTAGTCACTTGCACATAAGCAACTTCATAATTTCAGTAATTGCAAAATGAAAAATATAAAACCGGTTATTTGACCGACAGTGGTAGGTTTAGTGTCAGAGTTGGGCATTAGTCAACTAAAATCTTAATCAAGATTGATTGATTGATGTGTACGATTAAAAAAGGTAATCATTGAAAAATCGACGTTTGATCCAATCGATTGATGCAGTTAATCGGCAATCGTTGATTAAAAGAAGAAATTATCGAAAAATCGGAGAGACTAATTTAATCAATTGTTGAAGATAATCGCCACACGGTCTATCCATAAATTTTAATAAGGAGGCAGAGAGTTGACAGAAATATATCTCAACAAAAACTCGGTTTACATTTTTTTCAGTATGCATACAGTTTTGATTCCGTACTTCATTTCGAAATTCCAGCAGTTAATCATTAATCAATTATCCGATTGACGATTACGATTGGAAAGAATGTAATCGTCAACCGCAATTAACGACTACAGTAGGAGTTTAATTGTTAATTCCGATTCACGGTTGAAGTAGAAATTTATTCGTCAACCGGCGATTAAATTTTTGCCCAACTCTGTTTAGTGTTAATATTGTAGGATGTGGAGCCGCGGGCTCGTCGACTCCCAAACTGTATGTTATGCGTTGCGTGACGTATGAGTGCGTGCGCGTATGTACGAGCGACAACAAACGACAATGTTGTCACCGGGCGTCGCGAAGGAGTCGTCGCACCGAGGCAAAAAAACGCCCCGCGACGCGAAACCGACGACAATTCGAAAACCGACATCAGTCTGTCTATGATAGAGAGCTGTATACATAAAGTAGAGGAGAGAGTATTTGTATACTTATGTAGAGTAGACGAGAGAGTACCGAGTAGCGCGAGCTGTAAAATGGTCAACGTCCCTTACTGTTAATCGTAATAAATTGTCCGTTTATTGTTCGTGTGGTCGAGTTAACACTAAACCTACCACTGCCGGAAAAATATCCGGTCTTACATTTTTAATTTTATAATTATTGAAATTAACACGTTGCTTGCATGGAAAATGATTCGATTTTCTTTATCCAAGCACGTATTGCAATAAAAATTGCACGAAGTCTAAATAAATCAAGCCTTGTCATTTTTATCAGCTAAAACATTTTAATCGCTTTCAGTGCTCTGTAGTTTTAGTGTTAATTTGTCTCGTCCGAAGTCAACGCAGATCCATCCGCGTTGTCGACCAGATCTTACAATATTGTTGGTGCAGTCCGGGACGACCACTCGGCCTCGCCAACAGAATTTCGCGCGACTCAAAATACCGCCGAGAAAGAAGGACGAGCGGATCTCGCCTAAAAATAAAAACGAACGGGTCAAGATGCGTGAAAACGGGATCCAAATTGTTTTGACTGTCGTCGGAGGGTGGTGGAAAGTGTCCCCGGGGTTTTGTTCGGGATTTTTCGATTGATTTTCCGGCCGGGCAGGCGTTTCGCGGGGAAAATAGGACTTCCGTGGCGAATAAAACGGCCGTTCGGAATAAACGATAACGTCGGGCCGGCCCGTTGAATGGATCGGCGCGAGACAATTATCGCGAGCGACGCGGAATCAAAGCGGGCTAATTTATTAAACGCGGCGTGGTGCCGTTTCGGGGGGATAATGAATGTTTTTCGGCGGGCAACGAACCGGCAAGTATCGGTCCCCTTTCCACCCACCCACCTCTCTCTCCCTCTGTTTCTCTGGTGGGATCGGCTAAAAAGAACAGTTGTACCGAAAAACTGGGAGCTGCGGCCGGGACGCAGGTGAATGGGCAACGGTCCGGTCAAAAGCGGAATGAAGAGTCGGGGATCCGGGAAATGCGTCGAATGTTCAAACGGATCGTCACTTAAAAAGGACACACCCCCGATAAAGCGTCGCGCCGCGGGACAGCCTCGAATTACCATTGAAATCGGGCGAAATGCTCTCTAACGAACGAAATAGGCAGCGGTCGCCCAGCCGCGGCCGGGCGCGGCGTTCGTCATCGAAACGCGCCGCACAAAGCGCCAATGAAAATGATCACGCCGGGGACACACGCGCGCGAGAGACCTTTTTTCCGAAAACTCGGATATGCCGGACTCGAGCGAAACGAAGCAACGAAATTTCATCCTTGATGGCAGCGAGAGGATATCGCGTGTGAAAACGATGCATACGGGGAATTATAAAAATTCGACCAAAGGGACGAATCTATAATCGCTGAAAAGAAAATGAAGGGAAGTCGTGTAGGTAGCACAGTGATCGCGGACAGGTGGTTGGAGAGGGGAACAGTCGATGATGAGTCCGTGAATCATTCAGCTTATCGATTGCCTCCGGATGTTTGCGCAATAGTTCGTGATAGAACGATAGAATGAAGATTCATTAACACTAGATCTACCAAGAGGGATCAAAATGACCCGCTCCTGATTTCTTTTTTTTCACAATTGTGAAAATTATAAATGTGTTTTTCTAAGAAACTGTTTTAGAACTTCTCTATTGAAGTACATATTAAAAGAAAACTGGTACGAAATCTAAATAAATGCAACTCTGTCACTATTATAAGGCAATGTACTATGCCAGTGTACTACCTTGTACTCGGGGCAAGAGGCTGTGTATTACACTCGTTTCAGTAAGAAACGTTCAGTATGCTTGTAATTGAACGAAGATGAAGACCGAAGGTGGATGTAAAATTGTAACACCACATTTAAGGGTCTAAAGAGCTTCAATAAAAAAAAGGAAAGACCGAAGGTGAATATCTTCCGTCTTAATAATACCGTCTATAATAATAAATAATAATAATAATAATAATAATATCTGATCGAGGAAGAGGCTGATCAAGTCGGAGAGCCATAATATTGAAAATCAAATAGTGTATCGGTATACGAACCAAGAGGACCATTAACAAAGCGGTGCGGAGGAATAACGCAGTAGTTGAACGAAAATAGAAATCGTGTAGAGAAGTGATCGAAATTAAATTTTGTCGGTAGATAGCGGATCGAAGAAGGGAATAATCGGGCCGCTGATCGCGGGGATTGTAAATCGAATAGTTTATCGGGCGAGCCAGGTGAATATTACGAAAGTGCCTGAAAGTTCGCGGTAAGGTGGCCAGGTAGAGATCGGCGGACAGGTGATCGGTTTGCCGGAAAATGAAGTTGGGAAACGGTGAATCGCCGGATAAAAAACGACGAGAGGGGAACACCGGGGGCGATTCTGTTCAAATAGGTCGGTGCTGGCCAAAAAGGAATTTATTAGCGGCGCTGGAGTACATTCGCAATAAACCGTATGTCATGGTAGGTTACGGTGTGAGGTTGGTTATGGCGATCCCGGCAACTGCCAGCCAGCTCACGGAACGAGCAACAGCCACCGTTGCTGCTGCCGTTGCTGGACAGAGCATGCGAGAGAGAGAGAGAGAGAGAGAGAGAGAGAGAGAGAGAGAGAGAGAGAGAGAAATAGAGAGACACAGAGGAGGAGGGAGAGGAGGAGGAGAGAGAAAGCTGGATGATTTAATGCCGGGGCTGCCCCACCCTGGAATGCCGTCGTTTGCGCGAGATTTTCAAAAATAATATCGGCCCACCCGAGAGAACGAGAGAAAGAGAACCCCCACTAGAGAGAAAGAGAGAACGAAATGGAGAGACGGAGTGAGAGAGGGACAGAGCGTGTTGCGCTCTCCTCGCAGGAAGAGCGGCCGGGAATTATGCTGGAATGTTTCCTACTATTTCATTGCGAGCCCCGCGTCCGCTGAAATTTCTGATAGATTTACACCGGCTGGGCCGGGCCCGCGCTGAATTAACGCGGATTAATTATTTTTCCGGGGCCGATGCCGTCGCGCAGAAGCAAAATTAAATTTCCCCGCACAATGCCGCGGTTGTCGGACCCGTTACAAAATTCTTCGCCCACGAGTTTTTACAGCTCTCTCGCGATTCGCGTCCTCTCACTTCGATGGACTTTCTGTCTTTTTTTTTATGTTGCTGGTACACTCACTGGTGGGTGTCAATTTTATTCCAGAAGCGCCAGTTCTTTACAAATGAATGCAATCTATGACTCGAAAAATTTATTCTCCCGTCTTCCCATAGTCAGCTGCGTCTATCAACATTGAGTCCACGTATCTCGACACCGTCACTGCGACAGTGATTCTCAGAAACTGTTTCACTACGGATGAAACTAGTTGATTAAAACGAAGCTGACGCGACAGGTAGACTCGTCGGATTGGGTCAAAAGAGGCCGACGCAACGTCAACGTCCCGCCACGAAACAGCGTATGGGCGGTCTAATAAAAATCGTTCATCAATCGGCCGAGCTAATGAATTTTTTCCCGCGGCCGCGTGTCACGGCGGCTCGTATATCAGCCGAGGAACCGGCGTGTCCCTCCCCTCCCATAAACGCGCGACTATTTATTAGCGATGATCATCCCAGTGTACACAGTGGAAAATAATAAATAGGCGCCGGTACGGGTGGGGATGTAATGGCCGTGTACGTTTAGGGGCCACTATTTCTTCGTTCTTGTTGCTTCTCACCTGTCGTTGGCCACGCGTGAGTAAATCCGAGCTCTAACTAAGAGCTGGTGGCACGGCGCGAGCACCAACTCGGCCAGAACGGACACGTTTTTCTTCCCGATCCGACGGGAAACAGGCTCGCGACTATCGTTATCGCGATCTACGATCCGAGATCCTGATGTCTGATCGATCGCCTCCGTTGATCACCACCCGACAACATTCTTCGCTGATTTTTCCTCGTTCCACGACTATTTAGCGGTTGTCTTTCGCTATTTACGAGCCCTTCCAGCGATTCGTCTTCCCTCGTTGCCGGGATCCGAATGTTCGGTCTGTTAGGTAATTGATTTTTCGGTTCGGGAACGTTGCTGCGGCGACGCGGACGTTGCAATAACCGCTCCGGGAAGCATTATGTAAAGCAAATTGGCTCGTCGGATGCAGATAGTATCGTTGTGATGATACAAAATGGACTTGGATCGAGCATATTTCTCTGGACTGATGGGCACACTTTTTTAAGTCACTTTTAAACGCTCTTTCCGACCGGGTTTCACGCTTATCTTGATTTTTGCTTGCTCGGGATCTACTATTATTTTTATGCGACGTAAAAGTTTCAAGAACTTCAAGAAAAATAAATGAATACGTAGAATCTATTTGTTTGGCAAGTAATCATTGTGATGTCTCTATGATTTTAGTTTATTGGTGGTCCCAGACGTGGAAGCAATTAAGTCAGAGATATTCGAGAAGAAAGTGAACGAGGCTGTGGCAGAAGTGACCAAGAACCTCGAGGACACCAGGTAGACATATGCGAAGGTGCTGGTCCCGACGGGAGACTGTTGGTCGCGCCTGGACGTGTCATATTAGGGTAACCGGGAGTCCGAAATTCCAATCCTTCCTCCTCCACCTTCTCCTAGCTTTTCGCCGAACTCTCAGTTGCAAATCACCCCGTAGAAACGCTAGAAGTGCCGGGTGAAAAAATCTTCGAATAACAGTGACTCCAGCTGTGACAACAGAAGTCACTGTTAAAAAATAATTCTGATTTAAAGCAACTCAAGGTCAGCCGACTGCGATCCAGATTGAAACGCTGGAAGCATAATCAAGCTAAAAAATCCTGAAGCAATTGTTCCACCCAACTCTCACGAACTACACTCACGGTGCACGTTAATGAAGGCTTTGAAAAACGTCGAAAGCGAGGAACGATTGTGAAAAATGGATGAAAATCTGAAGCGTCCGGTTAACTCGTCCGAACGGGTTAAGCTACTGATTTATCTCCGAGGAATCTGCAGCGACTTCGTCGTCAGGACTATCCTAACTGGCAAAAGTTGCAGGAGAACGACACACTCTGGCGCGTTTCAGTCTCGATCGGGTTCGAGCTGGCCGGTTAATAGTGACAAAGGAGCCGGCTAATCGCGGTAAGCTGACCAGTAAATTACCGCGATCAGGCGCTCGCCGGTGGAACCGGTCACCGGTAAATCGGCGGCCAACGAACGACGTCACCGAATCTTTAATGGGCATTCGCATTTTTCAACTTCCCACGTTTCGGCTGGACCCGGGGCCCCTAGGCCAGTCCTAAGCCGTGTGCGCCCGTAAATTAGATTTCTTCGAGGATGATTTGTAGCTCTTCTCTCCTTCTCTCTGTCTCTCTCTTGAAACCAGCTTGGAACCGATTTAGAAAACGGGTATACGTGCAGCGACGCGTTTCGCGAATAATCTGCCCAGATGCTAAATCGTGAAACTCGGAAAATCGAGCTCTGCTGAGATTAGGGGGCTTGGAGGAGCCATTTAGGCCAGTTGCAGTTTTAAGAGTACCAAGCGTTGCATAAACTTGCAACACTGACCGAACTAGCTAATTCTGCACCCTTATCTCCCTCCAAAAAATTAATTCTGAGGCTCCTTGAAACACAGCTGCAATTTTTAAGGGCACCAAGCGTTGCATAAAATTGTAACACTGAATGAACTAGTTAATTCTGCACTCTTATCTGCCTCCAAAAAATTAATTCTGAGGCTCCTTGAAACACAGCTGCAATTTTTAAGGGCACCGAGCGTTGCATAAAATTGTAACACTGAATGAACTAGCTAATTCTGCACTCTTATCTGCCTCCAAAAAATTAATTCTGAGGCTCCTTGAAACACAGCTGCAATTTTTAAGGGCACCAAGCGTTGCATAAAATTGTAACACTGAATGAACTAGTTAATTCTGCACTCTTATCTGCCTCCAAAAAATTAATTCTGAGGCTCCTTGAAACACAGCTGCAATTTTTAAGGGCACCGAGCGTTGCATAAAATTGTAACACTGAATGAACTAGCTAATTCTGCACTCTTATCTGCCTCCAAAAAATTAATTCTGAGGCTCGTTGAAACACAGCTGCAATTTTTAAGGGCACCAAGCGTTGCATAAAATTGTAACACTGAATGAACTAGTTAATTCTGCACTCTTATCTGCCGCCAAAAAATTAATTCTGAGGCTCCTTGAAACACAGCTGCAATTTTTAAGGGCACCGAGCGTTGCATAAAATTGTAACACTGAATGAACTAGTTAATTCTGCACTCTTATCTGCCGCCAAAAAATTAATTCTGAGGCTCCTTGAAACACAGCTGCAATTTTTAAGGGCACCGAGCGTTGCATAAAATTGTAACACTGAATGAACTAGCTAATTCTGCACTCTTATCTGCCTCCAAAAAATTAATTCTGAGGCTCGTTGAAACACAGCTGCAATTTTTAAGGGCACCAAGCGTTGCATAAAATTGTAACACTGAATGAACTAGTTAATTCTGCACTCTTATCTGCCGCCAAAAAATTAATTCTGAGGCTCCTTGAAACACAGCTGCAATTTTTAAGGGCACCGAGCGTTGCATAAAATTGTAACACTGAATGAACTAGTTAATTCTGCACTCTTATCTGCCGCCAAAAAATTAATTCTGAGGCTCCTTGAAACACAGCTGCAATTTTTAAGGGCACCGAGCGTTGCATAAAATTGTAACACTGAATGAACTAGCTAATTCTGCACTCTTATCTGCCTCCAAAAAATTAATTCTGAGGCTCGTTGAAACACAGCTGCAATTTTTAAGGGCACCAAGCGTGGCATAAAATTGTAACACTGAATGAACTAGCTGCATCTTTGTCCTCTAAATTTAGGGGTTGAAATGCAGCAGTCTCTTAAAACTCTGCAATATCTTTGATCTGATCTAACTTTCTGCTGGTACTGGGAATGTTTACGGGAATGATTACATGTTCGTCGGTCCATGGAAGACGAATACCGCTGGAGCGAGTGCGAGGACGATCGACACGCGAGTCGCGAGGAAAAACGCGGAGGAATGTGCACGGTCGAGCTGCGTGAAACGTAATTGCCCGCGTCTGTTCCGTCCGCGGATAATAATTCGCGACTCGTCAAGAAAAATGCAGATGACTCGACGTGTGGCCCCTCTCGCCCGAAGACACCGCGGCAGACATTCTCCGGCTCGTGTGCGAGAGCCCGTCGCCTCTCTCTCCTGGGTTCGTGCCGACGCTAATTAATCTCATTATCGGCTTAATCGGCCGGAGATGCGTATCAATTAATAACACCGTGTCGATGTGTTCTCGCCTCGCGTGTCCAGGGCCGTCGAGAAACGAATTCGTCATCCGACGAGTCGTGTGTTTCCTCTTTTAATATGTATCCCTTTTTTTTTGCGTCGAGACGACCGTCGAAACTCGTTTCCCGGTGGACTCATAATTTCGGATTAGGTCGTCGTGATTTGTGTGGAAATTAAGCGAATTCCGAAGCGAGGGATCCATGGGATCGGCACGGACCCAGAAATCCCGGGACCCCGTGAATCTCACGATTCTGAATCTCACCACCAACCTTCTTAATCTCTCGGAGACTCGATTTTCCGAGTTTCTGTTTTCTTAAAATAGTATTGCAATTGTGAACTCTCGGTGGTTCTCTTCACTATTACGATTGTACAATCCACACTCGTCTCAAACGCCAACCATTAATAATAATTAAAACCACATTCATCAAGATCCGATCTGTTTTTCCAGCTCTCACAGTAATTTACAACTAGATAAGAAACTGGATAAGCCGGCTAGAGTGGAATGCGAATGACGAATTGACTCGTTATGGCCAGACAACCGGGTCAATTATCCTGTAATTATTGGCCAATAATTGCATTGTCGATGCTCGTGCACTTAACCCGGCGCATAAAATGCATTTAAGTGCATCGATACGTTGACGACGACTTACTAAAATTATTCAGAGAAGAAATCAAAGTTTTTATTTCGCAGAAAAATCCGCAGACCAAGTTAAGAGCTGTCAATCTTCATAAAAAATACGTTGCTCACTCCGCCAATTCAATAAAAACAAATAAATTCTGATAAATTGCCTAATTAGCTATTATAATTTTCCCTGAATAGAAATCGTAAAAATCGAAAAACTGGATCCGAAGTGGGTACAGAATGTCTGCCTTTGCGAGAAGTTTAAATTGCGGATGGCAGTGGGTCCGACAGCGACCGCAGGTGGCGGTACGGTCGCCGATAGCGCGAATCTCGTCTGTCGAACAGGCGAAATGGTTTATTAGTCGTCGGGGGCTAATATCGGGGATGTACAGCCGGCGGCGATAACTTTGACTCGTCTTTGATGTCGCGCACCCCTTTGTGCCGGCGCCGCGGCGTACAATGAGATCGCTGGGAACTCGCCTTTACGCCAGCTTGGCCCAGACGCGCTTTCCGATTTTTCCCCTCCCACTCCTCACCTGTGTATCTCCTTTTTACTCTTTGCTCTCCTTTTCCCTACGTCTATTTTTCCCCCGACGATTTTTTTCTTCCTCTGTCGAGAGAAAGAACGAGAGAGAGAGAGAGGGAGAATCGATGGGAACACAGCGAGTTAATAACGTCGACGTTTTCCGTCGCCACCCCCCAATGACCGAGGACTGGGAACGAGATGTCTTCGACGAAGGGGGACGTTTACAATTACGCGTGACGCGCATGGATCATTTACCCAGGCAAAAGAGGATCCGGGCATAAATTGCGAGAACGCGCGAGAGACGAGCGCTTGTCGCGATATAATCGCGAATCGGTGAATATACATTGTGCTCGGGGTTTAATAACGACGAACTTCTCGCTGAATCACCCCCTTTAGTTTCTTTTCTGTGCCCGATGCTCTCTGACTTTCGCTCTTCCTCGATCGTCTCTTCTCGCAAGAAGTAGTAACGATAACAATCGCGACTGATAAAGAATAGAATAACGTTTACATAAGTTGAAAGTGGAGATATACACTGGTACAGCAGAGGAATAAATACCGGGTTCCAGACAGCATTAAATGGAATATAATTGTAATATCCAAGAATGCCGTCCCCGGAAATAGGGGTTGTTATCGCTGAGAAAATTAATCTAATTAAAAATTAGTAGAATTTGAAGCTACCAAGTGGCAGGAAAAAATATTTAAATGACAATGAGTATACAAATTGAAGAGAATAGGATCAAGAGAAAGAGTGTATAAGTAGTAATTTTAGTAAGAGGGGGTCACAGAAAGTAAATATGGATCCCGAGGTCCTCTCACCCCCATAAACGAATCCTCAAGTGCTTTGCACACTGTGCCCCGCTTTGTTAATTCTTGCTTCCTTTTCCACCCCCCTAATGAACAGAAATTTTATGCACGATTTGTCGAGTTGATTGAGGAATGTGCAAAAATTATACACAGCGTTTTTCCACAGCATTTTCTCGTTGAAGGAGCATGTTTTATCGAGTGGTAGCACAAGAGCCACCCTCGCAGGGGTTGCGTATCGCAAATATTCACTGCTCGACGAGCCTCGAACCCGTGCAGGTCTCGGTTAGATCCGCGCACAATGCACCGTCGACTAGCTAGCAAATAGATTTCCCGTCGTGTATTTTTGAGCGGCGCGACGCGAACGAGATCCGCTCGATGCTCGGTCTCTCTGGTAACGGTAATGGCCGAGAAAGGGACCGGAACTTGTCCGCGGCTATGAAATACTCTGGACCGAGCCTGGGTCTCGAATCATCGAAATTCCATCGCTTCGGGAATCGATGGCTCGGTCACCTGCTCGAGGTTCGACACCTTGTTCCCGTTTTCATCCCTCGAATCCAGGCCCTCATGAATATTCCACTGTTTAATTGTATTTCACATTGATAAAATTAATGTGAGAATGCACATTGGAAAATTTAGCAATGTTAGTCTTTCTATTTCAATTTTCTGAGACTGCAAAATTTAATTTTGCCTTCCACTGTTTAATTCTTATTTCATATTTATAAAATTACTGTTAGAATGTAGATTGGAAAATTTAGGAATGTTAGTCTTTCTGTTTCAATTTTCTGAGAGTGCAAAATTTAATTTTGCCTTCCACTGTTTAATTCTTATTTCATATTTATAAAATTAATGTGAGAATGCACATTGGAAAATTTAGCAATGTTAGTCTTTCTGTTTCAATTTTCTGAGAGTGCAAAATTTCATTTTGCCTTCCACTGTTTAATTGTATTTCATATTTATAAAATTACTGTGAGAATGCACAATGAGAAATTTAGCAATGTTATTCTTCCTATTTCAATTTTATGAGAGTCTGCAAAATTAAATTTTCTAGATAGGATTCCTAAGAACGATTGCACCAGAAGGAAAAATGCGAATCTGCAAAATTAAATTTTCTAGAAAGGATTAAAAATGGTGGATACAAACTTGGCGCCACCGAATATCAATTTATCAATGCTGCAATTCATTAATCGCTTCTATGGACAAGGTAAATGTTGTGCGACACGAGTTCAGGAATGCACAGTGCAGTATACACTCTTCGAAGTCTCAGGCTTGCAGTGGAAATTCTCGGGCATCTCGCAACTAGTGCAAGAGTCGATACACGGTGATTCGACGAACGAGAGCCATTTTTCTTCCGTCTCTAGCCCGTCGCGTCGTCGCGTCGGTCCGGATTGGAGCGGGTCCAGCGAAACGCATGCGTGGCCACGCATTCGTACGTGTGTTCACGTGCTAGGGATTGTTAGCACACTGTGCTGCGAGTGCGCAGACGCCGCGGTGCATCCGATGCACCGGAGAGAGGCCGCGCTGGAGAACGATCAGCCGCGATAACGGTGCACACGTTTCGCGAAACGCTGCATCGCTGCAAGTAGAATCGTCCGTCTGAGCCAGACACGCCGCGCTACCCAAAAACCACTCGCGGACACGCAATTAACGTTTACAATTATCCCGTGATCTTTTGAAAGTCATTGACCGAGAACTTTTTAATAGATGATGATCATTTTGCTTGGCATTATGAAACTAGATTTTCAGATTCATTCTGGTGCAGCATTATTCTTAGGAAAACTTGTAATAATTTGTATAATATTGTCCTACCCAGTAAAACCACCAAAAAGAGAAACAAATTCCTACTTATGGCTCCCAATTAATGCAAACAATTTTGATTTTGCAAAAAGATCCGCAGTCTATCGACGATCGATGCACTCGCATTCTTTTCATCTCTTTGCTCTTTTTTCATCTTTATATCTCGCCTGCTTATTCTTGATGGAAATACATAAAATTCGCAGTCTACTAATAAGCTAACTCGATAATTAAGGAAGCAATTCATTATATAATAAATGCAATTATAATGTAATTTTCTCAGTCTGAATCTGTTTTCTGACGAGCGGAGCGTGCATTTCCATGCGTTTGCGGCATGTGTAAATTTTTGGGAGATTCCAGAACAGGAAGTTCCGTAGAACAAAACTTGCCAGGCTAGACCGTGTCAGAAATCGAGCAGACCTCTGCCGCGAATTCCGTTCGAGGTGCCTAATTGATCGGGTTCGAGGTTCGTTCCATTTTCCCGGGGATCCGCGGGACATGTCCCAAATTTAGCGAATCAAAGGGACTCGCGTAACAGAGTGCATCGCAGAGGAGCACGGGGCGTAGGTCCGTCGTCAAAGGCCCGGTGTGCACAGGACGAGCTGGCAGCATACACACAGTGCCGGTGGAAAATGAAACTCTAACAGTGGTGTGTAGCTGGCGCGAGAACAGCCCCTCAAAGGAAGAGAGAGGAGAGGGAGAGAGGAGAGAGAGAGAGAGAGAGAGAGAGTCTCTCTGTGCTCTGAGCTGGTGACGAGGGTGTAGGCGGAGAGAAAGAAATAAAGTCGGAAGAAAGGGAAGGAAAATCTCGGCGCGCACCTGTGCACGTATGAGCGAACGTGTAAAGGCGAATGGTGGGAACAGAGGGGAAACAGAAAAGAGCTGGCAGTACGAAAAGGAGTAGGAGAGTACCGACTCTCTGTGTGAACGGCTACGAGGCTACGGAGGGCGGGGGAGAGAGGGGGGAGGGAGAGAGAGAAGTGCAAAAAAAACGGGGGAAGGTGCGAATCACGCTCCCGCGAATCCTTTCTCCGGCGCCGCGAGGGTGCACTTAATTGCGAGTTTAAGTAATTAGTACGCGAGTCGGGAGCGCGTCGCTCGTCCTCGCTCGGTCGCTCGGTTCCGCGAGCACGACGACGACGCACAGCGCCCTTTATTTCTCTCTCTCTCTCTTTTTCTCCCGTCGCGTCGGCTCGTTCCCTCTGGAGGATTCTTCGGGGAACACGAGGCAACGGGGTTGTTTCTGTTGCGCGCCTCGGCCCAGGCCGAATAATTGCGACGACGACGTCGACGACGACGCTGGATTGTAATTATAAAATGGCGTTTCGGACGTCCTTGCCACTTTCCAGGGAAGAAGGACCATCGTCGACGCTCGCGCGGTGACGCTCAAGAGGAACAGGAGTGCCCGTTACGTCGAGTATTGGGACGTGTAATGAGCAAGCTGCGACGAGCTTCAAAGCGCGTCGCTTCGACGCGCCTCGACGCCCGCGATTGTTACTCCCCGTGGCCGTGACGTCACGCCGACGACCGACCTGATAACGCCGTGGAAAGTCGCGAAGACGCGTCACCGACAACGCTCGCTGGATCGCCGTGATAAGCGACCGGTTTTCGAGGAATGAAGAGTCAGCTTCCGAAAGCTTGCGTTTGCTTTGACACTTCTGGACGGTACAGCGGTTGTAGGCTACATTGAGGGATTCATATATATTTTTACGAATTGTAATCACCCTGGCTTGGGCGGCATTCATCATATTAATCGAGAAGTTACGCTGTAGAACTTGTCTGATAAGAATTGAAGAATATTCTTCGAAATTTTAAAGATCCAGAAAGTGCCATCTTCCTGATCGACGGAATGTTTAGAACAAGATCCCGAGAGGTTCGATCGGGATCGCGGAGGGTTCGCGCGGCGCGGCTTAGAGAGAAGAATCATGCGAATCGATTCGCAGGGAACAAAGGGGACCCACGGAATCGGCGAACCGGAGTTTCGCGCACCCTCTGCTCGGCTTTCCGCCCCCGCGCAGGTGACAAAAGGCGAACGGCGAGGCATCTCGCGCCCGCACAATATATATTCGCGCGTAATTCACGCTCCTTTTCCGAGCGTGGAAGCCCCTCGAGGCATTCTACCTTTTAATTAGCCTCATTACCATAAAATAATTACAAAAAATTACAGTGGCGTGCAGCCCTCGGTGCAACGGCGGTGCAGTCGCGGTGCAAGCTGCGCCGCCGTCACACGCCGACGAGTTCCTACGTCCACGGTACCTCTCTGTCTCACTCTCTCTCTTTAGTTCGCTCTTTTTTCCATTAATCGCGAGCCGACGGTCTCTCGACGCCGAGATAATGCGCGGCTCTCTTTTTTTTCCCCATTCGCGTTCGACCGAGCCGGCCCCGGGGGTGGATCTCGCGCCCACGTGCTCTAATGAGTAATTAGTAATTAGCAGCGACACCTCCCGCGCGCATCCAGCGCGAGCAGTCACGCATTTATCGCGTAATTAGGTGAGCCCGAGCCCGTCATTCGAGTTTATCGAATCCCGAGCTACCCACCGACGAGGGGGTGGAGAGAGCTCTCCCTTTCTCTTTCTCTTTTTCTCCGCGAGCCCCGATTGTGTCGAATACGATGAAAAGTATTTCTCTCTATTTTTCTCTCGCCCCCGCTGCTCTTTCTCCCGAGCCCCCGCACTCGAAAAAAAGAGAGCACAGTCTCAAAGGGGAGATCGAAGAACGAATAGAGAGAACGAATTGTGTGCCGGTTTGACGCTGTTCGTTTCGGCGCACCCACCGTAAGAAACAGACTGTCCATCTAGTAAATACAAGTTTATTTTTAATCATCAGAAAACATTGATTATCCTCAAAGATCGAGCTCTTCCCGTCCACAGAAGTGCTGTCGAGGATCCACGATGGTTCCCGCGGCCGTTTGAAATTGTTAAATGATTAAATAGATGATTTTTTTCCCTACAGAGGAGTTGCTATTGTAGATGTAATCGGAAATGATGGAAATTAATTCGACACGGTCATTCCCGTCACGAATTTGAATACTATGTAACTTAAATTGATACAGGCATTGTGATACAGTGGAACGTGGCGATTATTCGATGAATAGGGAACCGGCGAGTCATCGAGTGCCGGGGTCGAACACTGTGACGAGTTAACTCGTCTTCCACGGTTAATTCTCTCTGTAATTTTACCCCTGTCCTGGATTTTTAATTGATTGCCTCCTCCTCGCTCGCTAAGATTTTTGTATTTGCTCAGTCTGCGTACATCTTGGACTCCCCCTTCTTTTCCCCAGTGATCCATGGACTCATTACGAACCTTAATTAAAGACCTGTAGTCAATTTTTTAACGAAACATGGCCACCGAACTATCATTAAGAAACTCGTTCGACTCGACGAAAGTATATATCCTCGCTGGAACGAAGTACACAAAGAATTGCGAGCAGCAATATTGACGATCGATAAATCGACTCGGGGATCTAGATATAAATCCAAAACACCTGACCAGAGAGGCATTCACCGGTTTCGCGCATCATCGACGCGGAACAGTCGTCATTCGCGGCTGTTTACGTCAAGAGCGGCTCCGGGGTAGCAAGCCAGCGACGTCTTAATTACGTTCGCAGCAACTGTGCCAACGCGGCGTTATCGCGGCGTAAATGTTAACACTTGGGAGCTGATAAGGAGTCGCATAGCCGGTGCAGTAGGCCACGCTTTCCGCGAAGCGATCGACCAGGTGCCGTATCTCGAGCTGCCTGCTGGTTTCGCGATTTCGAAACGATTCTGTTCGATTCTCCGTCAATTTCCACGGTGACACACGAGTGACTTCCTTCGAGGCCGACGATGGTTTTATCAACGGTGCACGGGAGAGCAATTGTTGGACGTCTCGCGGACAAAGATATCGTCCTGAAACATCCGTCGGGGAACGTCCATTGAGACTTCCCGATGACGAAACCCGCCGCGCGACAAAAGTGTCCGTTTCGAAAGGAACGTTGTGGAAGAACGGGATGGGACGAGAGCGGGACAGGGGCCAAAGAACGGGACAGGCGAAAAGAAATGGCATAATTTGTCACCGTGGACGTCGCTCGGCCCGATACATCGCGCCGCGACTGCGATTAATCAACGAGCCGGCGATAAATAATTAAGATTCGAGCGGTCGCACGGTCGCCTCATTAATTACCGGTCCGAGGGCTTTCTACTAATTGTGAGCTGTCCGTTTCCATTCCTTCCCGTTTCCCTCCGGGCGATCGTATCTCCTGTTCGAAAACGATTTCGCGCCGCGGGAGAGACCCAGGAGAGGAGGAACAAGAGAGCAGAGAGAGAGAGAGAGAGAGGCGCGTCCCGCTCGCGCGCGGAGAGATTCTGCGAAAGAAAAATAGCCCGTTATCGGCGGCAGCGTTTCGCGATTCGCAGCACGCGCGAATTAATTACGTTATCGCGGCCGGTGGCCGGTTTAACGCGGCCCGTATCGCGGCCGCGTGTTTTCGGCCGATTTATCGATCATCGAGTTTTAATTACGGACCGGCGAACGCCGTGCCCCCAAACTCCACCGATCACTATGCCTCCTGCATTAACCACGGACCGATAGAGCCCGGTTTTTCGGCTTCGAACCACTCCGGACTGTCCGAAACTGCCCCGCGAAAATTAATCTAAATTACAAAGAAGAAATTGTGCATTATTTCTCCATTTCTGAAAATTCTCGCTACAACTTTCCCCGATTTAATACCTGCAATTGTGATATCCGTTGTACATGTTTTACAAAATCATTGTAGTCGGGACCAGCGCGCGCGTTACCATATTATCATCCCTCTATCCCTCCCGGCCCCTTACCCTTCCGCCTCTCGCCCAGTTTCGCAGCGTAGCTCGTCTCACGCGTACCGTACGCCAGCGTGTCGCCACTGTCGCCAGCGTTAGCGGGAAGAGTGCAAAGACGAGCTACGCTGCGAAACTGGGCGAGAGGCGGAAGGGTAAGGGGCCGGGAGGGATAGAGGGATAAAAAGATGATAACGCTGGACGGGACATGATCTTCAACAGAGATGAATAAATAAAACAGGCTCATGTTTTCGGGCGCTGTATATTATTCGGAATACGAAGTTCATTATTTGATAGGTAATATTCAAATTACGAGTACAATGTGATTTTAATTGTACATGGAGTGGAACCGGTATGGACAACGAAGTGAAAATTTCGGAGTTTCGAGAACCGTAATCGATATTGCCAGTGTGTTTTGGGTAAATTCTGAGCGATACCTCGATCGAGGAGAGGAGAGGCTCGTCGAGGTCGATCGCCGATTTTCAACGCCGCACGTCAGCTATCTCTTATCTGTCTCGGTGAACCACGAGAAAAACATTTTCTGCGGCGCACAAGACGAGTGTATGCACCCCAGATATTAACTACATGGTTGAAAGGCTGCGATCAAGAATTTTTCTTCTGGGATCGCTGTCGAAAATTGCTGTTTCGGCGAGGAAAGTAGCGAACGAGGATCAAAGAAATAAATAATCAAAATAACACTGAACTGCTAATCTGTATGCGAAGTTCTACTGCCATGGATCTTTTTTTGTAACAGTTGTAAATAATTTTATTCCACGAGAAAAATTGCAGAAACTTCATTTCCGTTGGTACACGGATTCCCTAGCTTGAAATGTATAATAATCCACTTCACAGTCACATTCGCCGGTGCATTAAACATTTCCAGCTGCCACAAAAGCAGAAATAGTGTTCCCACGAAACTGGCTCTCGGATAGCTAAATTTCGGAATAATGCAGGCGTGATGCCCGACAAAATAAGGATTCGTCCGGGTAATTAGGGCCTAAAGAACCATAACAGAGTAGAAATTACAACGTATCCCGCGCAGAATCTGAATGGCCTCGAAACTTCGGCTTCAAAGTCCTCCAGGGTATTTCATTTTCGCTGGAAGTACGAAAATTGTTGCACGTCCGTTTGAAAAAGGTTTCGCGAGTGTTTCGAGGGGTGGCTACTCAGCGGCGTCGGTGGCGTCCCGAGGCGCTGACTTTAATTAACCATCAATGTTCGGAGCAGAAATCGCGCGCGGAATCAATTATGCGAATAATTTACGAGGGTCTCGGCGGCGCTGCGCGCGTTTCTAGCTTGGCTGTGCACACGCGGCCCTCGGTTTAACGGCAACATTGCTCGCCGAGAGTCGATGAGAATATAATTGCCGAGTCATTCATCAGGCATCGGCCGCCGCTGCACACTGCACGTGAATTACGTTAGAACGGATCGCATGCACCGACGGAACGTCCGTTGGACGAGAATGATTCCGGGTGCATTCCGCCAGCGAACGCTTCGATTCCGACACTCTCCGCTCTTTCGGTCCACAAGGAAGAACATTATATCAACAACGTCGTTTTTAGTTCTCCTGGTTGCTGGGAATATTTATTGCATGGGTGGACAGAAGGTCCTCGTGCAAATTGCATTTTCGAGAATGAGAAATTAAACTTGTCAAGACATTAAGCGAACGAATTAACTCGTCGTACTGATTTTTACAGGTTCAGGGAAATATTTACCGCATGGACGTAACATGTAATTATTTAATTGAATGTTTCAAGACGTTGGAACACGAGATGAAGAATATTTCATTGTAGCTTGATTGACGATCAGAAATTGATTTCACAGCTGGATGAACAATAGCCACTGAATTAAGAGCGAGCCATCATGCGATAGTGTTTTCCTAGTGGCATTAGAGGGAGATAAGATATGTTCAATATTCGAGTGACGCGATGAACGCTTGCTACTGCGTGACGATCAACGAGAAACGTCTTTCACGAAAACTCAAAATTCATTTCCCACTAAATTACCAATCAATGTCCGTGCGAACAATTTCCCGAGTGTGTTGGGGCCGTTGGATTTTTATAGCCTGCACTTTTGATTCCCTGTAATCGAAAGAGGCGAAACGTGTTATTGCGGAGTGCGCGCACAGAGTTGCTGAGAAGTTTCCTCGAAGCAGCCATAAATTATCCAGGCTGGCTGCCGATAGACGGCATAGCGGGGAAGCGGAGGCTGCCAATTATCGTTGCTCTACTGGCTCGACAAATATTCAGAAGTCTTTAACCCTGACGAGAGCCGATTTCAGCGCAACAAACGTCACGAACGATCACGGTTAACCGCGGTTAACATCGCGGCGGAGAAGCGCGGAGAAGCACGGAGGAGTCGCCGCGCCGTGAAACCGGCCGATAACGCCTCGAATATGCTAAATTGCATAAGAGCCCGCCGATAAATATGCATCGAACGCACCGACGCGCACGTCTACACGTCTCCCCGTGAGTTTTTCCATCCTCGAGAGACCAACGCAGACGGAATTCGAATTGGAGAGACTCTCCGCAGGATTTCGAGAGACGCGCGCGACGCGAGAACCACTCGCGGCAAGGATTCACGGCCGGGATCTATCGATCCTCTGTGTACAAACAGAATCCGACCTTGCGCGATACATTCTAATCTGCCAGTGACGCGCGCGTCGGTGCTCGCGTCACGACGCTAAAATTAAACGTCGGGACGTCAAATTCGTTTCGACACATCCTATCAGACTGGCGGTTCAATGGAATCGTTCGGCCGTTCGTTTGTTTATTTAGTTTAACGATGCCGATGCACTTGGAAACGAGAATTGAAGGCGAACTGGACGGAGTATTAATTTCCAGAATAATTTCAGAGAGTCAAATGACTGGAATCGACTTTAGTGTTATTTTATCCTGTGGACAGGATCGGTACGAGGCAGATTTTATTTATGAGTAAGATCTTATTTATGACAGGACAAAATATTTACATTTTATTTTTCAATGAAAAGAGAAACATTATTCCAGCCAGCATTTTGGTTCGCACAGAGGATCACAGTCTAAAGATGCCCAAACCGAGTATATGTCACTTTAATTATGTTTCAGAGATACGTTTCGAGATGATGATGTTAAAAATGATGAGGGATAGGTTTCCCCGGCGTCTCGAAGTGATTTTGAGCCCTTTGTCCGCGCAGAGATCGCCGCGTGACTGAGTGGACGATGAAAAGACGAGCCAAGGACTGGGAATATTGAAAAATTACGGTGTTACGTAACCTCGGACGAAACGTCCTGGAGATAAATGCGTGTCCCGCTAATTCCCGCCCTCGCGGCCGTCTCCGGGCCGCGCGTCTTTTTCAACGCACGCGGCATAGGTGTCACGAGGATAGCGAATTTCATTTATTATTCTCGCGCGCGCCCGCGCCCGGCTCCCTCGGCGAGAGAGGGACAAGGCAGAAGGAGGTCGCGAGGATTTCTTTTCGTCGGCGACACACGCGACATTTATCACGCGTGTGACATTTTAATTAAATACGATGACAGTCTCGGTTCGGCCCACGAAATGTACCAAGCCTCTGGCGAGAGCCGCGCTCTCCGTGGGAATGGGTCTCGCGCGAATTAAGGGTTTACTTTTGTAAACGAACATTTTTCCTCTTTCGTACCGAGCACCGGTTAGAGCTGTACATTTTCAAACGGGCCGCTTCGAAGCTAATATCTATCGTAAAAATTGCTGCGAATTGCTGGACCTGTAGCTACTGTAAATTAGAGATAAACAGACCATCTTGTATATTGACAGATTTAGAAAGAATGACGAACTTTGATTGAGTAAAACTGGATGTTATTTGGAAGAATAAGCGTCTAGAATTGGCGAATGTATACCATAAAAGTGCTGCTAAAATATAGCTTTCGTAATCATTTGCTACCTCACACGGGAAGCGACATTTTTACTGTGATAAAATGGCGCAAATGTGCGTCATCGGACGTGAGCGTGTCATCTTTTTTTCTGACCACTATTTTCTTAGATATTTTGCTTCTTCGGGATACAGAGAACAAGCTGTCAACGACTTCAATGCGATTATTATCAGTTTAAATATGCTTTTTCAACAACGATTCTATGCTCCTAGTTAGGGATGGGACCAAGTTCAATATGTACTCACGAATCCGAATCAATTTCAATAACCAAGTTTCATTCCATGCGTTTCGATTACTACTTAAAAGCAGTAATGTTTCAGTGATTATATGTGAAAAGTATTCATTTTATACAAACTGATATCGAACCTCGGAATGACTACTCACAAGTTTCGAAAAGATACTTATAAGTACTTCGATGCTGAAAGGAATCGAATCTTTCACAAGCAGTACTCGAATCTTGGAAATCAGAACTGCATAGTAGGTTTTAAGCACTTTCTTTATTAAATTCGTAACTATTTAAGAATAATATTTCCGACAGATTATGAAATTATACATGGTGGATTAAATTATGCATTAGAGGACAACATAATTGATTTTAAAGGTAAGAAAAATAATGATTAGAAAAATCAGAGAATTTCCGGTACGATATTCAGATAAGTTTCGAATCTGTTCGACCAAGATTCGAATATACTTGCAAGTATTATATCCGTTTACCAAAGTACTTGTAAAAGGTTCGAAATTGTCTGGCATAGGTTCGAGTATACTTAGGAGTACTATTTCTGTTTTTCGAAGTACTTATAGAGATTTTTTTTTAATGATTTCGGCGCACCGGTTCGATCAATTGTTATAATATAAATATAACACTATTTGCAAATTTCATAATATCTTTATACAATATTTAATTTTACAGGCGCAATTCTTAAAATTTTTCTTGAGGATGATCTAAAATAAGATCGAAACGTTGAAATAAAGATATTGTGAAAATTTGCAAATAGTGTTATATTTATAACAATTGATCGAACCGTTGCGCCGAAATTATCCAAAAAAAATCTTGTTAGCAACAATCTACGATCGACATAAGGAAACATTTACTTATAGAGAGTTCGAATTCAATCAATCAAAGTTCGGACCTGTTTGCGAGGTACTTGATCCCATCCCTACAGATCCCATCCCTACACCTAGTACAATAAATGATCCAACAAGAATTTCAGCAGAATAATGCTGTAACTTTCGCGTTTCGTGAATTATTCTTGTTAGAGCCGCGAGAGCAGCCAGCAGCGAATCGGAATTGTTTACGGTCGACATGCGGCTGATTTCGGGTTTCGCGCGCGATCTCGGAAAAAGGTGTATTATTCAAACGAGGCGGGAAGGTGTAATTATCATCGATCGGGTGGAATCTCGTTCCGCGAAGCGTAGGCGTGATTTCAGCGTGAATTTCCGAGCGGCGCGGCGCGGCGGCGGCGGCGTGCGCCGACGCGATGATTAGACTCCCTCGTAATTAAGACACGCCAGGAACTCGTTAAATTACATCGGGCAACTCGATGGAAATTAGTAAGCATCAACTTAGTACCAATTCCCGGTGGTCGGATTAATGGCAATTCCGCACGCGAAAACAGTTACCGGAAAAAATCGCAGTAAACCGTGACTCGGGCTCTCGCCGCTGACATTACTTTGTATAGTTAGTTAACGCTCCCATTACACAGTCGAACAGGCAATCAAACCGTTCCCAGACGGTTCCCTAATTGCTCCAGAAATCAACTTTCCCACTGATTCTCAAAAAACCAAGAAGAAAATGAGAATCCATATTTCATTCCCGAAAGACAGGGCGTGAGAGGGGTTTCAACGCAACTCGTAAGGCAGTTATGCGAGCGTACATCGAGACCGCCGTTTCTACACTCGCTGTCAGGTCGAGTTCGAATCAGAACAGTGTACTAACACTGCCAAGTCTTCGGGGTGCCACAAGAGGTCGAAATTCGAGGGTCGCGACAAAGCCGCGAGCTTCCATTCGTCCTCGATCCCATCGCGATCCATCGATCCGAGGACCAACCGGAATCGGAACAATGTCTAGGAGAGGGTTGGTGGGGGTTAGCTGGTCGGGAATAATTAAGACGACGTCATTATATCGCTTACGGGGGCATTCAGCGTCGAAATTAGCGTCGACCAGCACCGAAATCGCAATCGGCTCGACGATCTTCCCCGACGACGATGTGCAGGTCCGATAGGGGGTCGCTGGCTGAGCCGGCTACCCGATAAGGGCGCGCCGGAGGGGCTCCCGGCCGGTCGCCACCGAAATTAAGACAAATCGCGGCCGGCCGATTGCGATCGCGTCCAATTAACCGGCGGACAGATCGGCCCCGGCTGCGATTCGTCGGCCGGTCGCGACGCTCACATGCGAATCGAGCATTAGGGGGTTGGCGATCGCGGCGGACTACCGCGGCGCGAAGATTGGCAAGCAAGCAAGCAAGCACAGCACCGCACCGCGGCGCAAGAGCACCGGCTCTCTCCTGTTTTCGTTTCGGGACGATAATTCGAGAAGGACAGCGCGTACGGCCACCGGACTCGTGTCGTTCCGTTCGGCCCGAGGTCCGGGTTATCGGCCGGGACACCGGTTTATCAGTGGCTGCCCGCGGCCCGGCTGAAAAATCACCGGCCGGAAAATAATTGTTAAGTGCTTTATTAGCGCAATAACGCACGTCTGGGGTGTGGAAACGGAGCCAACGAGGGGAGATAGCAAGCCCACGCCTGCCACCGGGAGCCACCTTCGCGATTTATGGCCGACCCCGACACTGTCTACCTCTCGTTCTCCCTTGTCCGGCAGGTTTTTCGCTTTTCCTTTGTCCGACTCGCCCGAAAGGACGCCACTTCGTTCTTGTTTTGCTAGTCGGAAAGAACGATTGTCGCTAATCGAACGTGTTTCGTAATTCCTGATACCGAGTCGACCGTGCTCGGACGATCGCCTTTCGAGGCTGCTGCGGTATTTGTATTAAGGGAAACCATCCTCTCCGTCTTCTCTGTCGCGTCGAATATGTTTGCAACGTATATAACGAGATTGTAAAAATCTTCTCGTCGATTTTAACTTGTAACGTGTGTACTCTTCAAGTTGGAAATCCGAATGTTTCCATTACTAATCCGTCGGACCTCCATGATGTGTCTCTCGATAGTTGAACGGGTGAAGGGTCAATCGGAAAAGTGACAGGCCCTTGGAAAAGGGTTCACCGGGATGTTTACCGTACCAACATTGTCCCGCATCGGGAACACGTTCGCGTCAAGATCGTTCGGTTTAACTGATCGGCGTGTGGCAGATGGGGGTGACGAGGGTCTTCCGACGCATTGCGATCAGAAGAAGGCAAACAGGACGCTAACTACTAGAAATCCCGAGTTACTGCACCGTTTGTACGTCTAGAACGATGATCATAATCTATTTCCTTCGGCATCTCTCTCATCATCCCTCATACAATATCGGCTCGGACACAGAGTTTATTTTGAATCAACGTCATTCATTTCTTTCGATACGAAACAAAATTTTGTTACGGTAAACTTCCGTGTAACGCGATCGAGAAACTGTTTAAGAAGATATATCTTTTATATAATTATTCTGTTGTGATAACTAAAATCGTAGAGTAGGGTAAAGTGCCCAAATATGGTATAGTCGCCTATTATGACACTACCTTATATCTTGTAAAGGAGAAGTCGCATTCTAGTGAGAAAAACCTCAAACAATAGTTTACCGTGTTTACTCAACAGTGTGCAGTGCAATCGCACCATTCTATAGATTTTAGTATCGATCCTCCGGCAGTTGTGTCTACACGTGTTGAATATTTTTGTGGTTAGATTTTCGATTGTATCTTTTTCGAGGAAGTTAAGTGATTTTGAAATGTTTGAACATATCTGTAGTTGCAGTTTATTTATATTTTATTAATGTTTGCCGACTGTTGGTTAAAAAATATTTTTCCCCAACTGTATTAATTTTTGAAAAGACTTGATCCCAGAATCTTATAGGGAGGAAATGCATCTACAACTGGTAATTTTTTGGACGAAAAAGAGCATTCTAAAATAATCAAAAAATGACATCAACAAAAAGTGGTTCATATTTGGGCACTTTACCCTATGTAATCGGTCACCAAGTGGTAAAAAAGCGAGGAACAAGTGTCCAGAGTGCAACTAGCGGTTCTCCGAGCAATCGTACAAAGTGGGAATGATCGAGCGAGGGGCCCTGGGCCCAGGAAATGGGTCAACGTTCTCGCGAGGGGGCAATAAATACCAAGGGAACGGCGTAATTTTCGGGGGCAGCGGGATTCGGTCGTGGTTAATTTCACCAGGGACGATCCAAGAATAAAACCAACCGAGCCAGGCAAGAGGTAGCCCTGGCCAGGTTCAACAGGAGGGAGAGAGGAGAGAAACTCGTCTCGGAGAGGTTTTGTCCCCCGTGTGTATCGGGTGCCGCGATCCCGGTGGTTAGCAGTCGAACCGGTGGTGCTATTAACGACATTAACGCTACTCTGGGCAAACACGGCCCTATATCATTCCTACGGGGCCTGCGGAATAATAAACAATAAATTCTGGTGAAATACGGCGTCGAACAAGCGTAACCCATTTGTTTGCGATAAACTGACCCCGCAAGCTAGTCGGAACCAGTCTGCGACGATCGTGTCTTGAGAGAACTCTCCCTGACTCATCCCCTGTGTTACCAACCCCCTTTTACAACTAAAAATTCTCCCCGAGGAGGATTCAATGTCGACCTTCTCAATTTGTACATTTTTCACTATATTTTCTGTCTTATAAAATTGACCAGACTGAAGCAATTTTATAACTGCAGTAATTGCAAAATAAAAAATTTGAATCCACGATGAGTGACCTAGAAATGTACGATAATGAAATTAAAACTTGTTCGTGGTTTATAATTTCCCGGAGGAAGAAGGAGCAGAAAGGAGTTCTCATTAATTGAGAGCCGAATTTTTGCGACGACGCATTTATTCGCGATTCCCGGTGTCGAAAAGTCGCGAGCCGAACGGTTCTCGGACACGAACGTTCCGCGGATTAAGGAACTTAATAAGCGGCCGATTAAAAATGCGACCCGGACGCGGAACGCAAAAAGAAACAGAGCGGGCGCACCGTCGAACTCTCCCGGCCGCAAAAATACGATCGCGCGTACGTTATCGTGCCAATTAACAAATTGGAGGGACCAACTGGATTCCCGATGACGGCCGTTCGTTGCCATAACTGTCCTGCTCGTGCCATAAACACGGGCACCGTCGACAAAACGACTGCGACGAGTACGGGGAGCCTATGGGCGCGGAAACCAAAGGGGAGACGAAGAGGCGAGAGGCCCTTTTGGGACTACGGGAGACCAAATATTGGTACCCGAATTATGCGAGGACGTTCAGCCGCTTATACAAAGTGAGCAAAGACTTTTAATCGGCGCCGCAATTAACGGAACAACTTCTGCGAAGCTAAATCTGCTCGGACTTCTGCTGCGGACTGGGAACGGTACCAATAAAGTATTTTTAAATCGTTCTCGAAAGAAATTCGGTTAGATGCTAATATCTACTTATTGCCTTGTTATGGAGTAGTCGATGTTACCTGATAGAGTATTTTCCAAATGTCCTGTCATTTTTGGAGTTCATTTGGCGACAGTGCTTTCTACGAAAAATTGTATCGAATTATTTAAGATTTTTGCCAACGCAATAATTGCCTTGGAAGAATATTTTTTAGAGGTCTAACTCTTTCTGTACTCTCAACAGAAAATGGTCCCTACTATTACCAGCATTACTAACATCTTTCAAACATTCATAGAAGAATTGTTCTGGAAGCTGAAATCAATTTAGTCTTTTTCACGGAACACATCCCGTCCAAAAATTGAAAGATCTTGTTCCAGTAATTTTTCTGGAGGTCCAAGTCTTCTGATTCTCTCCATAAAAAATGCAAGAGTGAAAGAAGAATATCAATCGGCTAATTGCCAGCCGGTAAAAAATGGCACCGCAACCGTATCTCTGAGGGATCGCGTACCAGGAGCCACGGCGAATCCTTTGGCCAAGGGAGACCGGGTTATTGGCTGGTAAAGCTTACTTGAACGTTAATAACAAGGTCGTTTCACACCGGATACTCGATTGCACGGTGGCAGCCTGCCAATATCCCTGCGCGGCTCCATAAGGAGTGCGTTTTAGGTAATTGGCCGTGAATATTATCTTACTCAGGGGTTAGTCGAGTCAGGAGAGTCGGGAAAGGGAGAAAGCAGGGACGACGATACCTTGGCGGACCCGTCAGGGGATTTTTTCCATGGTGAAATCCAACACTGACATCGACACTTCCTCCTATCTGTCAGAACTTGCCAACCACTAACCAACCAATTTACATCCGAACCATTTACGTCAGACTCACTCCGAGACAATGAAACCATACGATGGAACACTTTAAAATTGCTGTGAAAGATCAATTACAGAAATTCTCTTCTTACACTCGCCGTGCTATCTACAATAAATAAAAATGTAAATGTTCGTTCGTTCAAAATCCTAAATCTCCGAAAGTTCTTCAGCGATTGCTTTGAAATTTTGACACAACGTTGCATTCGAATACGCGCGTGTTTTTATAACAAAAAATATTGTATACCCACAAGCATTGTGAACTTAAACATATTAGAAACGTGCGCTTTCTCTTTTCTTTCTTTCCCATTTAACCAGACTGAGCCACAGCAACGCGTGGCCGGGTACAGCTAGTACATTAATAAGTAATTTTCAAATGTTTTCGAATATTTTACGTCCAGAATACAAATACAGGAATTACAAACCTTTGCGATCCACTTCGAAAATCGAGCTACTCGGAGGTTTGCATTCAGAAATAGGCTTATCGTCGAGGATTTGGATTGCTGCCAGTGTTTCTAGGAGTTCGAGGGGACACTAGGCACAGTCTAGAATGCGTATACACGACTTTGTTTTTCCAGCCGGTAATTACAGGTCCGGATTGCGTATCTTGTCCAGGTACGCCCTCACCTGACGCCGTCCGTGATTCAGAGGCCCGTCCGGCATTCCGGCGTCGCGGCTGGTTAAAATTCCCGACCGAAAGTTGGTACGTTTCAATTAGAGAGTTTTTCTATTCCGGTGGAGAGGAGTTACGGCCCCCGCGGGGGGAGCGTCCGGGGGCGTCGAGATTAATCACGCGGCGGAGTGTTCTTGGCCGGCAATTAATTAAACGGTCACGGGTTAGCAATAGGGGCTCTCTATTCACGAGATAGCTTTATCAATGCCGTTCCGTTTGCCACCGTGTGGCGTCGCCTCTTTCTTTCTCTCTCTCTAGCTGGGTCTCCGCAGAAAATTCCTCGCTAATGTATGCACAAACATCCCCCGGGCCGAGCTTGGGCTGAGTCGAGCCACGTCGGGCCGGGCCCGCGTAAATCAGCCGAGAAACAGAGTCAGGTGCGAGCCGTGTGGGCGTACGAGAGCTTAGACGTTGTCGCAAAGACGCATGTGTACACCGGTTTCGGGAAAGTTATGGTGGAAATGAATTTCTGCGAGAAACACGCGATTCCAGAGAGTTATACGCTCGTTCACGGACGGACGGATTTTTCTTCGGACTGGCCAATGGCCGGGACCGGCCACGTCAAAAATCGTTCCGTTCGGACGATCGCTCATAATTCATCGACCGGCGGACGAGCAGTCGCGAGAGCCAGCCGTTCCGCGAAAAACCGCGTTTAATCAGCGACGATTATGCACGCGGTTTTTGCGCGACGCCGCGCCGCGCCGCAGCGCCGGTGATTTGAACGACCGCGGAGAGGAGCAGGGGCGCGCCGTTCCTGTTTTTGGGAAATTGTTTCTGGCGTATTGTTGCAATCGTTATTTGTGTACTTCGTTTTAGAATTGGTCTGGGTAAGTTTCTCTCGGTATTAATTGTTTTAGTGGACCGAAAAAGTGAATCTCAAACTAGCCGGAGCGTTTGATTGATAGTTCTTAACTAGCGGAAGAATTTTTACAAAAAGAAATAAAAAATGTCCAACTTCGTTCTAACAGATACTTTTATGTGCCTCCTAATGACGTATTCATTTTTGCCATAAATGTGTAAAATCGTCATTCTAAGTATTAATAATCAAGGTATCGCCTCTCCCCGACTTTTTAACAACGTTAAAATAAGTATCCCCAGTAATGAGGTTCAAAACTTTTGCGCACACCCAATATTAACGATCCTATTTGTCACCGCGGTCGAAATTCGCGATCGATCGCGACTGTCTCGACCTCGATCAAGATCAGCTGTGTTTACGTGAGAGTAGATACCAGGGATCGTGTAGAGCGTGGATCCTCGATCGCGGTGTAACGGTAGCGCCGTTTCGAGATCGTTCCTATCGTCTCGGCTCGAATCGATTTGCATCGGGAAGAAGTCGAGGCGGTTTTAATTGAATCGGTGGATCGCGGGCGGTCCGATTCGCGATTCTTTGGCCGGCAACGATCGCCATTACCGTAACAAACAAGTGCTCCTTATCGGGCGTTTATTGCACGTCGCGGAGTAATAGCTTGATATTGCATCGTCCCGATAAAACCGGCGTGCCGGCCGAGATAACGCGCCTCGGACCGCAAATATACGTATGCAAAACACGCGACGAAAATTAATCGCGTTACTCTCGATCCCTCTCGCGATCTTCGTATTTTCTGTCTCTTCGCTCCCGATATCGGAGATAGAGCCACGGATAAATGCAGGTTCGCGATAAGGCCGCGGATAATTAACGATAGTCCAACTTGCCGAGCCTCGGTGCACTAATACGTGATTTTTATCACTATGAAATTTTCTTTTATATTTTTCAAATTTTTCTACATTCCAAATTTTTTTTATAACGATGTAATCTTTCTATACTTTACCTATCAATTCGAAAAGGTAAAATCTAGAGATTTATAATTGCAATAACACTTCCATTTACTCCCTTTCTATTTCCCTTCGAACCAGATCGTCACTCCGGACCAATTCCATCAAAATGCCTGTTCGTTCGAGTAGATCGAAATCTAAGAAAAATAAATACGTTTGCTACTGTTAGAGACTGGAACTTCCGATACCGATACTCTACTCTTTCCCAACGATCCCCGTATTCCTCCCGATATCGCAGATAGAAATCGTCTCGGATAAATGCAGGCTGGCGATAAGACCTCGGATAATTAACGATAATCAGACTTTCGAAGCTACGTAACAATAGCACGTGATTTTTATTCCACCGTGAGATACGCTTCGTTTTTTCCCTACCTCTCTTTCCTATGGAACGAGAGACGATTGACGTTTCGGATCAATTGCGTCAAGACATACTCTACCTGTTCGCTGTTCTCGACGCGGAAGATCGAAATCTACGGGGAATAAATGCGAGGAGACAAGACGAATGCTACCGTTGGAGACTCGATGGCGTATGCGAGGCTTGATTCATCGCCTGCATTAATAAATACACTGACGGATCGGTATTTGCACATTTGGTTGATCGGCGGATCTTATCGCCGCGGTCGGAATGCTTTTTAACGGTGTTGGAGCGATACCGTGACGTCGCCTCGTTTGACAGCGATTTTTCAATCTGATTTAACCTGTTCCTATGTTTGATTGTCATATTACAGACGGGAGGCATGGATATTTATTCTGAAGTTATTATTGCAGGATTTAATTGTCTCTCCAGCCGTGTAGATAAATATGAAAATGATTTTTAGAGCCTCGAGGACGTTAGTTCTCGTTCGATCTTAAATGTTGGTTTAAAATGTAATTATCGGACTTCAGATTGTATAACAAAAATTAGTAGCTGCAGTAAAGACTAACATTCTACCAGAAGCAAAAGAAATTCTTGTTGTAACAGATGCAACTGTTATTTAGCACAAAGAATCGAAGTTTAATAATTAGTCTGTGCTAAACAAAAATGTGAAGCACGACCGCAATAAAAATTGTTTAACCGTTCAGAAATATTCTATCCCTCAAAATATCCGCTGTTTAAAGTCTCCCACCTTCGTCGGAAGTTCTTTTATCAGAACCCCTCTCAAGAAGGTTCCGTCATCTTGTTATGAAACTTCACAGTTCGAAGAGCAGGCGATAATATATTTATAAAAGTGTCCAAATACTTACGAGCAGCCCTGTTATCAGCAAGCAAGCGTTCTGCTCAGGTGTGCCAACAAGAATACCACCAGATCCGACGAAAATAGCGTGTTAAAAACAGTGTGGATCCTCGTCGACACAGCCAAAACAGTTTCTCGGGATACCATGCAGATCGATTCGTTTGCGGAAAATCACAATCCTCTACAGCGAAGCGTGCAAAGCAGGGACAGTAAGATGATGCAAACATGTGTCGGGTCGGTGCAATAGTTCGTGCCCTTGTATTTTTACGTGTTACACTGTCGAATGATTTTTTTCTAGACTCCCAGAAAATCTGGTAAGCTTCTGGAACACGTATCGAAGTGCTTATTCGAATGTCAGAAGCTTTAGGGGAAAAAAGTGAATATTGATTGGCTACGGTTAATGCGAAATTGGGCACGAACTTTTACAGTGGTTTACGTGGACATAGATACAGGACAAAGGAAAGTGGCGGTTCGAGGAAAATCGCGGAGCGGGCCGAAGCGGGCCGCTCGTCCTCCAGGGGCGTGAAACACTTGAAAATCCCGGTTATGCAAAACATAGGAAAACGGCCCTCTCGAGGCCAGGACGTTAGGTGGAACACGTAATTGAAAGCACTTTAGAGACCCTACGCGAGGAGAGAAAGAGAAAGAGAAAGAGAAAGCGAGAGAGAGAGAGAGTGCACGCACAACGAGCACTCGCATTTGCATTCAGTGGCGGAGGGAATGCCTTTTAACCGAAATGACTGCCGTGTGTATGACAAACGCCAGGTTTATGTGCCGGAACGATGGGAATATTTATTGGCGCGAATTAATGTCTCCGCTCGTCCGTGGCCGGACGTTATATTTATTGGGACATTTCGACGCGCGACGTCCAGAGACCGACGCTGGAAAAAACGAGACGCCATTGAAAATACGGGTGGAGGGAAACTATTCAAGGGAAAGGGACAG
The DNA here is from genome assembly GCA_963966675.1 of Lasioglossum calceatum. Classification (NCBI taxonomy): domain Eukaryota; kingdom Metazoa; phylum Arthropoda; class Insecta; order Hymenoptera; family Halictidae; genus Lasioglossum; species Lasioglossum calceatum. The sequence goes on along the minus strand of OZ016555.1, from coordinate 4,903,653 downwards.
ACGCGTACCACGACGGGAGAACAGAAATCCGTTTCGCCCGCGGAATTGATGCCTTCTTCGCGGTTGTCTCATCCCTATCGTCAACGTTTCCGCGGCGGATAGTATTTCTCGCGGTTGACTTTAAGGCTCCATAAACGCGGGTGCACCGAGAGATCTTCTGGAAAAAAGGATCTAATAAATCGGGACCTAAGAGAGAGAAGACTCTCCTCGGATCTTCCAGAGATTATTTTTGATGGGCCGAAGTCCTCGAGAACAGTAGATAGAAGAATACAGAAAATTTGAAAGGATTTGAGAAATCGCATGCAAACAAACACACAAAGAGAAAACCCACGTCTTTTGAATTTACCTTCTTTTATTTTCTCTCTTTCTCTCTTTCTCTTTCGTTTTTCGTTTAGATTGTTCGATGTGAGGTAGCGAGATAAAGAATCAACACAGTTGGACTATTCTTAATTAATATACATATGTATATATGTATATATATTATTCGTAATTGCCACGACGACTCGTTTGCCGCGGCGAACGTATGTACATGTTACAGAGCTTTTGGCGACTTATAAACTCCACAGGTTACGGATTATCGGAACGATTTGTACAATGAGCTCCTTCGTCGACGATCGGTCGCGATTACGGAATAGACGCGTCGCGACGCACGGTGTGTTTGGTTCTGTGCGCTCGTGGAAAAAGGATGAACAATCCCTCGCGAATTTCGTGTCGGCGTGCTGCGAAGATCTTCCGCGGATCTTGGATCCTCGATCGGGGACTCGAGACTCGCACGCGAACGGGAAACTTCGATCGCAGGTATAACAATTTTAAACAATCGTCGAAACCGAAATATTTTGTTGAATTTCGCGTCTGTTCACTGATCGATCTACCAGCCTGTACATGATCGACAGATGGACTCACATGCAATACATTTATTTTCTGAATAATTGCAATGAGTGGAAATTAATTCGAGTGCTCGTGTTTCGCATAAAAACATAAAATCCGCTATGATCGAAAATTGTTCCTGACTGTGTAGGTGAATTTTATTTACTTTTAAATTAATCATTTTGATCAGGGACCTGGAGGACTACATATAATTTTTCTACCTTGAAAAATTCCTTGATTGAAATGATTAATTTGGAGATAAAATGAATAATAAGGATTGGAGGAGGATGGACATGGTTCGGGACGATGAGTGATGATACAAATGTGTTCGGGCTCTCTTCTAAACTAAAACTATTTAGTAAATAAACAAAACAATGAACATTTTCAGACGGCTGTATTAATTCTTCCTGTGAACAGTTGGAATTGCATATCGATTGCGAAGTTTCTTGCGCTACAGATCGATCGAGGATCTAAGAAGGACCCTGTCGCAGCATGCGGACGCTCGAAATCGGATCTCGCCTACATCTACGCCGCCATTTCTGGACTCGTTGAAAGATTGCAGGGAAGATCAGGGAAGGTCGCGAACGTTTGGGACGCGTCTGAGAGTGGGAACTTGAAAGTTGAGGAAAAAGGAGCGCAAAAGGAGAACGATAATCGCAACAATTATAATAATTATAATAATAATAAATGAAGATGACGATGACAATAGTAACTAAAAAAGAAAACGAAGACATAGAGTTAATAATAAGAATATTTAAAATAATTAAATCGTAATCATAAGTGTTAGAAGTCGCTGCGGTAAGAAGAAACAAAATAGTAAATGTTAATGAAAATATGCTCCCCGGATTCGCGGGGATAGTCAAGCGCTGTCAGGTTTCAAGAATTTCCGATACAGGCTTCTGTCTATGTACATGGGGGTAGTTTCGAGGCGGAACCGGGGATCAACCGGGGAACAATCAACAGCCAATCGACACTTCTCTCTCACATGCGAACGCGACAGACAATTTCGCCGAAAAATTCTTGCACCATTTCTCCAGCGGGATAATATGCGCTATAAATACTGTTTTCTTGTTTTCTTATTTTTCTCTCGTCTATCTCCCTCTCACTCGTCAAGCACACTCGTGGACTCGCATACTCGCACGCGAATCGACAGTCGTCCGGCGAATTCGTTCGGACGCGTCTCGAGCACGATTTTCGAATATACACACACACTCTCATACTCTCGCATCGCTTTGTTATCCGGTGTTTCGGCCCGCTAATTGAAACGGTACACGGTACGATTGGACGCCGACGGACGTCGAACGAGACGTCGTTCTAAGCCGGCGCGACGCTCTGAGAAGAAAAATGAAAATATTGCTAAGGCGAAAAATATAATACACGTGTGACTCCCAATACGGTTTCTCTCTCTCAACATAAATATGTATGTGTGTGTATATATATAAGTATATGTATTTATATACAATATTATATGTACAAACACAAACACACGCGAAGCCGCGACACATCTAGCCCTTTCACCGTTTCGAATCCCATCCACCGTTCGATTCAATCCCTCCCTCTCCACCTTTCTACACGCTTACTGTCGGCCATTCTCGAACCTCCCTCACGGCTATACCCTGGATACTTCATTCTTACACGCGTGCCACGTCGTGCAGGCGTTCGTTTATCACAGTAAGGTTTTATCGTTTCCCTTTCTATCTTTCTATCTCTCTCAAACTCTCTCTCTCTCTCTCTCTCTCACTCTCTCTCTCTCAAACTATCTTTCTCTCGGACGTACCTCTTTCCCGGAGAAAACGAGCGCGTATAATACACGTCGAGAGTAATCATCTCTCGCTGGTCCGATCGATCCGCTCGCTAGTCGATCCCTAACGGGAGTATCGGGGGCGCGGACGCGATGCGAAGGGGGGTCGGACTCGAGCGAGATGATCTTAGCGCTCCTGAAAGGATGCGCGGTTCGTTAAAAATAATATTAGACGAGTTATGGGGGCAAGTGGGGGCCGCAGCAGAAGATTTGTCGCAAGCTGGGGATGGGGCACGCAGTTTCTCCATCAAATTGTTGATCCTTCGGAACGTTGTTTCTCTTCTCTTCCGGCTCCTCTCTTTCTTCTCGATCGCTGTGCAGCGTGCAAAATGGCGTCGAATCCTTGGCGAGAGAGAGACCGTCCTTCCCTCTCTCCTCGTTTCCCTTGCCGGTCCGTGAAATTCTCTCCCGAGGTTGCGAGAAACCATTCGAGTTCTCTCGCCTCGGCCCCCACGTTTCCCGTTTTTGCAATTTCTCTCTTTCTCTGCCTCTTAGGTCTAACATTTCTTTTTTTATTTCTTTTGAGCGAGTCCTCCCGCGCGTGTACAGCCGTCCGTCCAAGCTTGCGTCACTCTAAGCTATCCTACGAGGTTATTGTTTTATCGTTAAGTTTCTGGGGATTCCAATTTCTTGGTTTCAAAAATTTGGGACTTGGGGTAATATAGGGTGAGTCAGAAGAAGGCACGCGCTACCAGTCGTCGCTGCCGCCTCTTTCTCTCTCGTCCTCTCGCGTACACGTCGAGAGACAGCCGCGACTTCGAAAAGGATCGGAGAGGAAGACGACGAAGCGCGGACCCGCAGGAACGAAACCGGCGACGCGAGCTTCTGTTGACTCAGCCTACGGAACTCGACACTTGAATCGCGGCACGTCGCGAATTTTGGAGTTGAAATCGCTCGAAATTCCCTACGTTCTGGACCCTGAGAGTAAGATCTGATGGCTCGTGGAAAACCGAGAAACACCGTGAACATTCGAAAAGAAATAACGTTGGACGAAGGGCACGAGGAGAGAAAAGGATAGAAAGTGATGAAGAACACGGTGTGAAACGGAAGATCGTCGAAGAACAATCTCTTGCAACCATTCCGGCGGAGGCGGCGGTTACGCCCTTTCCCGAAAGGGCCGCTCGTTCCCAGCGAATTACGAGAGAATATACGGGGATCGGAAGGCATAACCTACTATAGCAAGCTTCTAATCGATCAGGGACCTAGGAAACAGTTCAACTAAACTCATGCGTTTTCACCTCGCACGGTCCCGACCGCCGTGCACCAGCAGACACCAAGCTGTGGGGAACTGCGTATGGGGTGTCGGTGCTAATTGTTACACGTACTCAGGATTAATCATAGGGTCCAGAAGTGGAAATGTCGTCGCGACGGTGTTAGTATGCAAGTGAGCGCAACGCACGCGGGTTACAGAGAAGCGTATGAACAGACTGCGGATCGTTGACGAAAAAAATGAACAAGTACTCTACATCGATTACAATGAGCCACATTTTTTTTATTTCTACTCGGAGAATTGCACGGGAATGCACACGATCCACAGTCTAGTTACTGAGTTTCATGGGGCAGTGCGTCACGCGAACCATATCGGAGCGATCCGGAAACCGATCTCCGAGATAGTTCGCAATCGGTGCACGCTCGAGTCGCTCGATCCTATCAATCGATTCATATTTTCGTCGCGAGTTGAACGTGCACGCAAGCAGCTTAGCGAGGGGAAGGATAAACCGGCCGTTTCTAGCTACTAAACTACGCCAATCATTTATTATATAACACTAACAAAAATCCAGGACGGATGACGTGGAACCGAGGTTTATCCTGCCCTCGCGAGACTGACGATCGAAACCTTGCACTCGAAGATTCGCGGAGATCCTCCGCGTTGGAACCTCTTCAATTGATGCAAAAATATATTCGTGTTCGTATCTTCGATCGAAAAATATCCTCGACACGTATTTTCTTAAGAGGAAAAAACAATCTGTATGTTTCATGTTCCACGCTCGTTTACTCTAACGTGTACCCAGAATGTACATTGATAGCTTTCAATTTTCCATGAATTTCGTGGAACTCCACTCGTTTGATGGCTCGAGCTGCCAACCATAGTTGCCCTTCTTGGGTAGTTAGCGAAGTACGCGTGCTGATGCTTCACCGGCTCGTCTCGCTGAACAGATTATAGTAGACTCCACAACTACGATACGATCAAATGAAAATTTAGCTATGTACAACTATCCAATTCATGAATGAATTACTATCTAGTACAATCTACTCTACTTCTTAATTGTTTGCACAATCTGGCATCATCTTCGATGCACAGCAAGAACATGATCAACCTCCGAAATCACGGCGAATGATCAGCATTTTTTCACAAGCAAGAATATCTACTCTACTCCTTAATTGTTTGTAGAATCTAGCATCATCTTCGATGCACAGTAAGAGCATGATATCGACCTCCGAAATCACCGCGAATAATCAGTATCGTTTCTCAAGCGAGGGTATTCGATCGTCAGTTGGTATTCTACGTAGCGATAACAGGGTCTTTTTGGCAATTAATGATAGCAATAGAAATCAGCTTACATATGAGTTAGAGGCGGAATGGCAGAGTGATGCTGGAGCGAATCCGGCGAGGGTCCAGGCGAGTAGACACCGGCGCCGTGTTGCACGACTCCCTGATCGACGCCCTGTGGCAGATACATGGAGATCATCTGCCGTAGATCGCCCTGCGACTGCTGGGATTGTTGCTGGCCCATGTATTCCCGTTTGATAACCTGTCCGCCAGCGCCGGCCGTTGACGACGCTCCCGTAGGAGTCGGCGTGTGAATTCCGCCGCTCGCTGGACTCGTCGGCTCCGATTTTATGCTGCTACCGCTGGGACTGTGACTGGACATCTGCGAGCCTGGTTGCGCTTGGTGATAAGGTGACGGCGACCCGCCGGGCACGGTGGTGCTGCCGTACGCTGCGTATCCGTTCATGTAATTGTTGATGGGGCTTGGACTGCCGCCGCCCATGTGGTGTCCCATGTCGTACCTCGGATAGCCAGCTGAAGCCGCGGCCGCAGCAGCCGCGCCGCCCATGTGACTGCCATAGGCGACGTGCTGTTGATACGCGGCCGTCGGGTCATGCATCATGTAACCGTTCGGCATGTAACCATTCGGCATTTGGTAAACGTCTCGGGACAGTTGCGCCTGCTGTGGACCGCCGCTGGCACCGACTTGTCTTTGATCAACGCCAAGCATGCCCCCGACACCGGCCACACCGGCGCCCAACGGGAACTTGTCCTTCTTCAGCAAGGTTTTTGTCTTGCGTCTCGGCCGGTATTTGTAATCTGGGTGCTCTTTCATGTGCACTGCCCTCAGCCGTTTCGCCTCGTCGATGAATGGTCGTTTCTCCGTTTCGCTGAGCAATTTCCATTCGGCTCCCAACCGCTTCGAAATCTCGGAGTTGTGCATCTTCGGATTCTCCTGCGCCATCTTGCGCCGCTGCCCCCTGGACCACACCATGAACGCATTCATCGGCCTCTTCACTCGGTCGATGTTGTTGTTCTTGCTGGTATTGTTGTTGTTGTTCGGTGGTTGATGATGCTGCTGGGGTTGCTGCTGCTGCTGTTGCTGCTGCTGGTGCGGGTGATGCTGTTGCTGCTGTTGCCCGCCAGCTTGCTGGGCCAGCGAATGCATGCTCTGCTGTTGTTGTTGCTGCTGTTGCTGTTGCTGAGCAGCCTGCATCGAAGCGTAGTGATGCTGTGTCTGGTGATGGTGTTGAAGACCGAGGCCCAGACCCGCGGTGCTCGGAGGACTTCCCGAGATCGAGGGACTGTGCACTATCGAGCCGATGTTCCCGTACGGCGAGACACCGGAATGATGTCCCATCGGAGAGACACCCTGATGAGGGTGCGGTGGCATCTGACCGTGCAGGCTGCCGCCCTTCAGGTCCGTCTCCATCGTGAGCATGTCTTCTTCCCTGTGCCCGTACAGCTTGCCGCCCTTTCCTGGTACCGATCGACGTCAAGAATAGTCGACTGAACGCCGACCGCCTGCCGGTGCTCCTCGCGTCACGCTCGAACCGTGTATTCGAGCGAGTGCAGACTCGTCGAACGTCACCACTGTTGTTCACTGATTTGATTATCGCGAACTGGTGGACACACTACGCGGTCACGAGTCCTCGGGAACCTAGCCGGGACTCTGACATGCGAACTAAAGCGGCTACTACCCCCACGGACATATGTGATCTACGTGTAGGGGGTGGTCTCTCTCTTTCTCCCTCTCTCTCTCTCTATCGACACCACTTGTTGGAATATTTTCACACTATGATTATACCCCCCCGGTGTTTCACTTGGAATAAATTACTCTCACAATGTTTGTCTATAATCTTCGAAATACGAAGTCCACCGTGTGTTAAAAACTAATCCTACCGCACAATTCTATCTATCTGTATCATCTGTAGACTCGAGAGTCAGTTGAGCACACCGCGCACTGATCAATCGACTAATCCACGCATTCCTCGATCCCGGTTTCTCTGTCCTTCGTCGATACTCTATTTGTTGGTAATCACGAAGAGTCACCGTGGTTTTGTTCGCTGTTTAGTACACAAGACGATGGTCGCATCAACACTGTCTCTCTCGGCAGAGACGGTAGAAGTATCGTGGCAACCAGAGTGTCTGACCGAGAACTGACGACGCACTGTCACTTTCTTCGCCTGGTAGCACGCTGTCGTCCTCTCTCTCCCCCTCTCTCTCTCTCTCTCGCTCCCCTCTCTCTCTCTGTCTCTCTCCCTATCGGACTCGTCTCTCTTTCGGCTCGCTGGCTCGTGACTGGCTGCGGGCTCGCGATACGTTCGACGAATCGGATCGCGACGATGCTTACGATACTGGCCCGCGATCCTCGCTCACGATCGAAATCTCGAGATAGATCCTCGAGAAAGAGCACAAACCGCGCTGATATCACTGCCAAGCGGACGCACTTCGTTCGAATGTAGAATCATCGACGGTCACTGTGTCAATATCCCGACAACTACCGATATCACTGATCGTTCCGTCCCACCGGGTGATGGTACACGCGTGTTCTGTCTTCCGGCAGCAGCGCGTGTCACGCACACTATTCGTATGTATACACACGACGACAACAATCCCGAACGACGAGTAGTAGTAGGCACAGTGCGTGCGTACGCTGGTACTCGTGGACGAAGAATGAGAACGAAGAAAAGAAGTAGAAGAAGTGTGACACAGAACTAGGAGCGACCTCCACTCTCCACGGAAGAACGGAACCTTCTGAGCATTTGTGGATTCCGCCTTGGGGTCCCACTCACGGGGCTCACTTCCTGCCGAGGCGGCTGTCCCCCTCTCTCTGTTTCGCTCGCTACGCGCTCTCGCCGCCCCTCCACACGCCTAACACCCTACCATCCTAACCGGCAGCGACCATACCTAACCGGCCAACAGACCAGACCCGAGCCTACCAACGGCAATCGATTGGCACGCAAGCCTGCCATCATTCCTCTCGACCAATCGCGCGGCTCTATCCGCCACCGAAGGCGGCGCCATTACGCCGTGACGTCATACCCAACAACCCCGACGACCTCTCGCGGCAAAGCTTTCACCCCTCTCCCACCCCGTGCTACATGTTCTCTCTCTGTTCAGCCAGGCGCGTTCGTATCGCGATCCTCTCTCTCTCACTCGCTTTCTCTCTCTCTCTCTCTTGCGTTCACGAGTTTTCTCTGCCTCCTCTCTGCCTTCAGGAGAGTGTGTCCACGCGTTCCTCTCTCTACCAGGCGAAAGCTAGCCTCTCCTCTCCGGGTCGCCAGTGTTTCGTCCACGCGTTCTTCTAGCCCCAAACTCACCCCTCCTGATATACACCACCCCTTCGACCCATGGACCCGATGGACCCCGGCTCGTCTCTTCTCTCTTCTCTCCTCTCGCGGATACATACTACATACCACCCTACAACCGTCCCGTGTCGTTTTCCCGATGCTACACGCGCTCTCTCCAATTCCCGGCGTACCTTCCGACACCCCCTGCCACCCACACCCACCCCGCAGAGATCCGTCAACCCTCTTCGTTCAGCCAGAATCGTGTCGCGAGGTATCCTCCTCCTTCCCAACGGGTCCACTGACCTTCGACTCTGTACGAGGATCGAGCTGGCTAGATCAACGTGTCGCGGGATCGTATTGTCGTCGACTGGCTCGACGATCATACGATATTAAATTAACCCTTGTGTAGTCAACCGGGCACCTATTTACTGTATTTCTTTTAACAATTTATTAATGTTAAGAAATATTACAAAATTTCTGTGAATGTCCTTTCTTTACTCGCTGATATATTAATTCATAGTCTGAGAATGAGAATCTGTGCAAACATGTTAAATACAGAAAGGTTTGAAATAATCTATACATTTTGGTTGACTACATAAGGGTTAAAGGTTTAGGGATCGAGCTTTCCAGGATCTTCTTCTTCGAAGCTATATGATTAGACAGCGGATTTTATGCAATTATGTGCGAAAGTATATGGAACACAAAACATAGAAAATACAGAATGCTTCGGTTTAGTGTGATGGATGCATAACATTTTTATTTTGTATCGAGATTTTTATTCTGGACGCTTCTCAGTTTACATTTACTGCAATGCGAGGATATCGTTAACAGACGATTAACATTCGTATTTAGTAGATTTTGTTTTTAAGGGATAGACTCCTTTTTCCTGGATTGCAAGGGTGCGGGTTTCCTGTTCTCATTTCTCTATAATACAAAAATGGAGTTTTACAGTAGTCAAAAACGCTAGATAAAAGATCGATCTAGGGCACTATCGCCCTCAAAAGTCCTATTTTTTCGTTTACGAGACGTAATTTACATTACTCGAAAGCTTACATCTGCGTTCTATGTAATAATGAAAATTACGCCTCGTAAACGAAAAAGACAGGACTTTTGAGGGCGAAGCGCCCTAGATCGATCTTTTATCAAGCGTTTTTGACTACTGAAATCCCCCATTTTTTTATTATCGAGAAATGAGAACGCGAATCCCGCACCCTTGAAATACTGGAAACGAGTTCGAATGTTTGAGACTAGAAGCATTGCGGCAAACAGCGTGTCGGAGCATTCTCGCGCGACGCTCGCCAGTTATACTAACTGCGTAGGTATTCATATCTTATCGCCTTTCTCCGAGGTATCGCGCTTTCTTTCGAGATTGCGATTTTTTTTCTGCGGCGTGGGAGAGCTTCGGAAATTAATCGAGGAGCACGTGAACGGATCGTTGAATCAGGAACTATGGTGTAACACAATCCGTTCGATGACGATCACAGTAATGATTTGCTACTGCACCTGTCTTTGTAAATACTCCTCTCTTTGTAACTATTGTATATTGAATTACATGGGCATTTCTCCGTAAACAGTATTTCAGAAATTATGCAGAGAGATATTATGAAGAGGTCTTTAAAACCGAAATCGCCTGGGGGAGTAAAATGATCATCGGCGTGGTCCATGCGAGACAATGATCTCTCCAAGCTGGAGATATCTGGCGTTGGGTATTGTCGGAAACTTTGGCAGGCGGTGTCATCGACGAGCGAGAGATTGGCCATCTTGATGATTCTTCTCGCTCCGGAGAGGCTTTCCTCGTCGCCGAGCAAACTCCCGAGTTAATTTGCCGGGGTTGCGGGAGCATTAGCTCGTGTCGCGCTTCGTCGTATTCAAATCTCCCATTATATCCGGTCGACTTGACCCATTTTCTCCTAGCGTTCTCTCTCTCTCTCTCGCTCCTTTTTTCCTCCGCCATTCATTCTCCCGTTCGTTCGGCCCTCTTCTCCTCGTCTCTCGTTCGTGAAATCCACAAAGAGGCTCACCAGCCGTTCCTGAAAGAACCTCTATCGGCCGATGCGACTCCGTTTAAGCGGGTTCCTGCGTAGGACCTGTTGCCGCGGCTCACAGAGAGAGGAGAGAGAGAGAGTCATCGCGGATCGGAATGAGAGACCGAGAGGAAAAGAGAGCAGAACGAATAATGGAAGAATGCGTCATAGATAATCGTAGAGCACAACCCCGGCCTCGTGCGTCAGCGACAATGAAAGTAACGGCGAATGGATTGAAATCCCATTCGAACTTCGAGAATGCCAGCCCTTTTCTACCTCGGACCAGCCACCCTCCGAGATATCGGCCCTTAACAACGCGGAACTCCGACTTCCTGCCGATTCTAATTTTTTTCGTTTCGTTCCTGGGACTGTCGAGTCTAATCGGAACTAGGGAAACACTAACATGGACAGAAGAAATTAAATAAACACTATAGAAAATACATGTCCAATCTCCTGTTCAATTATCCTTCCTAATATTCACAGAATGAAAATATTCTATACTTATTCCACCTTTTTAAATCTCTTCGAATTGGTGAAAATATAGGGCAAGTGCCACCACCGTTTAAATGAACGTTCCAGATTTTTTATCTTTCGAGTACTGATATTATTGAGATTCTTTCGGAAATTAATAAGTATATTTCGAATAATAGGAACCGCACAAATTCCAAATAAATCTTTTCATTCGTATGCTAAAAATCTCTGGGACTGCCGTCGATCGATCTCGGACTTGTATCGCAGGCGTAGATCGTCTCGGGCCTAAAAACGAGAAATTCCGTTGGTCGGTAGCTGGTTGCAATTATGCACGGTCGAGTGGCCGTCCGCCGATAACCGGACAAGGTCGCCTCGATAAGATTATCGGATCGATAAGCGATCGGTGCAAGGTCTGGGTTGACTCAATCGATCGATGGATCTCCTGCCTTGACTCAGCTCTAAACGAATCACGGATTGAATCATACCGAGAGGGAGAAGGAAAGAGAGAGATTCTCCGAGCAATAGATCAGGGTGAAGGATGATCAGAGAATAGAATTGGGAATCCGCAAAGTCCTTTATTACGGAGTACCGCAAGATGTCCAGCAAACGTTGCGTTTGCGACAATGACGATGACGTTTCTCTCTCTCCCTCTCTCTCTGTGGTAGCCGAATATTGACACTTTCTTAACGAACCTGTGAAAATTTATTGCTAATTGTGTTGGCCGCCGTACCGGCGCGTCACAGGTACGCTTGTCCGGAGAACGGCCGTAAGCGGGGCTTTTGTTTGCGGATCGATCGCCATCAGGGCCTCCAGCGCGAGGTACCTGCTTCCGCAACGAGCCGGCAAATAATAAACCTGTGTGAAAATACCTGCGCTTCCTCGACCCGTAGAACCTGTTAGGTTCGCAGAATACGACGCGTCGCTGCTAATTAGCGGGCTCGGTTCTCGCCCCGGCCCGCGAAATACTATACATTTTTTCTTTATATTCAACAACTGGAAATCGGCTCCAGATGCTAACTGTATTTTGCTAGACAGCTGACTGCAATAACACCGCGGATATTATCTGTTACAAAAATAAGTAGGTGAAGTATACACGAGTTTAGCATTACTCTGGTACATTATTCCCAATCTCTAAAATGTTTTAAATCCATATCAAGATGTACAAATGGACCGTGCATCGGGTAAACACGTCCGTTTGCGCATCTACGGATGTATGAGTTTATGTACATGTATCAAAAGTACAGCACACGTGTTATAATAGAATTATTAAGACAAGAATTAAATGTTTTGTATACAATTCCTTGATGCAGTGAATCGAGCATTAAAATTGACTGGTCTCATAAAAGTACAAGACAGAATTTCTTTAGACGTTGCGTGTGTAAAGAAAACTATTGCATCAATTCCCACGAAGACATCTTTACAATTTCGATAATTGTAAAATATGAAAACTGAAACATTCGACTGTCGGGCAAGTCGTAGATGAAAAACGGTGGAATAAAGCTGGCAAAAGAAATCCAGCGTGGAACAATGTGGCACCGGCAGCGTGAAGCGCGGCGGACAGCCTCATTTCGCGCGACGACAATCGATTAACAGTGATAATGGGCAGGTTCTCGGCGAATTTCGCGAGAATTATCGCACGGGGGTGGCAGAGGGGTTGCGTGTGATGGCGTCGGTGGAACGGAAAGTGGCGTCGCGGCGTGCGTGTACGATTAAAGCGTAGTTCCGGGGTGGGGGGAGGCTGGTTTTCGGGCGACACGCCACAAGTGGCACATAAACCGCGCGGAATAAGTGGATTGATTGGTCGTCACTGGAAATAAAAGGGGAAAAAAGCAAAGAGCGGAACAGGAGAAGGAGAGAGCGAGAGAGGAGAGGATCGAGAGCACCGGCTCGCGAGACACGAGAAACTGTACAATAAGTCGGGCCCCGACAATGCCGTGTACCGCGGGCGGTCTTTGTGATTCAAATCAATGTTTGCGATACTCGATGGCACGCTGCTTTTGTGCTTGGCGAGCTTTCGTTTAAGCGGATACGTACCTGTGCGCGTACGTACCTCTATCGAGTACCCGGGAGCCTCGATATAGTCTTCTTTCCTCGACGATTTGCCCTCTCTAACATTTTTCAACAGACCCGTCGCCCTTCGGATACTTTTCCTTCGACACTCTCCTTTTCACGGGAGGCTGCCTCATTGTATCGTTATTACGGTCCACTTAATTGGATCTCACACGTACTCGAATCGATGGAGGACCCGACCTTTTGCAAAACGATTCGGAGTCGCTCGATTGGAAAATTTTTGGCGAAGGTAAACAGAGAGCTGCAGTCTTTTGTTTAATATATTTCAGTTTCTCAAATGAGTTTTGCTATTTTCGTGGCTGCTATCTTACAAAAAATTAATGAACCTGGATAATGAACTGATGAACACGAATGAATTGTCTCGCCTAATCGTTCCTCTCTCATTCTAACGAGTAGACTGTGGATCTTGTGCATTCATTCATTTAAAACAGTAGAAACATTAAATGAATTGAAATGTCAATTGTATACTAACCAAGACTGTTAACCCTTTGCCGCATATTTTAACGAGTGACACTCGTCATGAAGATTTTAAGCAAAGTCTAACAAATATGAAGGCTACGCCTATCTTTCTAAACGAAATAAAATTTGATTCGTTTGTAATCAGTATTTAAGCATCAAGATAAATGTAGCCATACAAATATATAAATTCTCTTTTCTATTCTACGACATTTTTGGCGATGAAGACGTTTTAATCACTGTCACTCTAAAGAAAATGATACGGCAAGGGGTTAAAAAAGACAACAAAGTGTTCGGCTACGATTTCATGCAATGGGTGCTGACAATTTTTATTTCGCATAAAGACCCGAGTTTACCGAACAGAAAAATCGTATAACAACGGGTCGAGACAGCTTCTAGCTTCTCGACAGTCTCCGCAGATTGAATAGTCTCGCGGTGAAGAGTTTGACAGGCAAAATCTCGAAGGGAGATTGACAGAAACATTCGAAACGAAATCGAGAATCGAGCGTCGGCTCGGAGAGCATTTATCGCGTATCGAAAGAGAAACCGCGAGTCGAACGGGGCGCAACAATGGCGCTGTGTACGCCATTGTCGTTCGCCATTATCTCCGTCCCATTAACCGCGTTTATGCGAAGGCGGTCGACCTCCTCGGTCGGCCACGGTCGAACTTCTCTCGTACCAAGAAAAAAACCGGCGGGGGGATGGTTCTCGGTGAAGACGAGCGGGCGGGGGTGGAAAAAACAACGGCGTGGAGACCGAAGGAATTCGTGAGCGTGCAATTGCCAACAGGTGATACCATTGGGGCCTCCTCTTCGAGCTCGAATAATAAGAGAAAGGCGAACAGAGAGAGAGAGAACGAGAAGAGAAAGTCTGTGGAGGAGAGACAAAGAGGAACGGTGGTGGAAATCAGAGGGGGTGGCGGTGTAACGATGCCGGAAGGGTGGCCAACAAAGTCTTTATCGTTTCGAGGACCGATTACAAAGCTCGATTGTTACCATTCTTCGGGATCCAAATAATCTCGCCGGTCAGACCGTAGTCGTGGTGCAATTGGGGTTGAAAATTTTGCATCCACCCCTTCCTGTTAAATTCCAGCGGAGCGACGATCCTGTATATAGTGAGCGCAGGTCGTTAACATGGATTTTCGAAAATATTTTACAACCACCCATGCTTAGCGATCCGTGACGCAATAAATCCCCACGGCATCAGTCCACGTTCTACGATCTTTTTTTCTGGCAGTAGACCAATTTCGAACGACGGACGGAATTCCCAGATTTTATTGTACTTAGACGGAAATGATTCATTTCGCGTTTCGAGAAGGGTCATCCCCACCCCCTTCCCGTTCTCAAAGAAATGCCATAAATGTAGCTCAGCCCGTCGCTACCTGGTCTAGCATCGTTTACGCAGTGTTATAAAAATTCCACGGTGTGGGTATACGGGGTAGGTTTTCTAAGGGAGCTCGACTTTGCGGTTTATGGCTTCGTCCGACTTAAACCGAAACAGAGTAGGTAATTATACCAGCTTATTGAACGGTTCCTGTAAATTTGCATAGACGTAGATACCATTAATGTCGACCGTCCTCTGTAACGGGAAAAGTTGGCCGTCCTCTGCAACGACGGTACGCTACCTGTCTAGTAACGACGAGTAGACGCAATTATCGGCAAGAAGTGGAACGAGCGTTTGACGAGAACGTCTTGTTATTGTATCGTTTGACCCTGAAAGTGAAAAAATAGGTCGCATCAAGGTAAATTATGCTGCGAGTTGGCATTCTTTCATTTTGGTAATTGCTTTATTTTACTATGAAAATGGTCTACTTTTAGATATTGCACTTTCGAGATATTGCCGTTTAAAGTTTTGATTATCAATGCTGTGACATAGGGCATCGGTTAAATTGAATTATTCTTTTGAGCCTTTCGAATTTGTTTTCTTGACTTTTTCTGGTAAATAACTAAACTACCTAATATTACTTAACACTAAATCACCCACGAGGAGGCAAATGACCCATTAAAAATTTTTATTTGGCAATTATTGCAATTATAAAGGTGTTTTCACGGGAATTTATTCAATATATTTTCTGACTGCCGTATATATTATAGTAAAAATCGCACAAAATACAGTAGGACAAATTATTTCCCTTTATAATAGAATCAAATTTAAACGCATATTTGTTTTTAATCGGGAACCGGTAAATCCGAGGTGCTACTGTATAAATAAATTTAATCTTGTTATTTTTATAATTGTACACTTTTGTAACTATACCTACACATCAGTCACTTCTGATGGTCGGTAGGTTTAGTGTTAACTATACTTAAAGCTCAGTCAAATTGTTTGAAATAGTGACATGTGGCGTTTTTCCTTACAACCGCAGAATTATGACCGCGATTTCTCGATGAATGTCGCCGTTGAACTCTCGGTCGCGTTCCCGGGGCACGCGATGGGATCCGGGATCAGTCCCGCGGGACTAAAAAGGTGCGAGGCTCTCTCGCCTGCACAGGTGTACAAATAAATTGCGCGGGAATCGGATTGGCTCTCGCCTCCGGTTCTGGCTGCATCATTCTCGCTGATTGCCGCGAGGCGGACGCGCGTGTGCAATCCGCTCGGCTCGGCTTCGTACGGCGCGGTGCGGCGAAGAGCAGCAGCGCAACCCGTTCGAAGATTATGTCGGTCCGCGCGCGCAAATCAGAATCTCATTGCGCTGTCATCGGCCCGCAGCAGCGTCCTTTCTGACGACGTAATCTCCCCTGCCACGTTGCCATTCTACCTTCTTCCACCCTTTTTCTCTTTCTCGAAAGAAAGAGAGAGATTTTATTTTCCTCTCTCTCTCTTTCTCGCCGTTCCTTTTTGATTCGCGGTATGTTCGCGAAATTCACTATACCGAGATTGAAATCATCGGCCGCTTCAACGTGTCGTCGGCCAATTTAACGATCATTCATCGAACGGACCGAGCCGTGTACTGGATCCTGAACGCCCTCGATCGACGAGGACGGTGTAATTAAGGTAATCACACTCGAGAAACGCGAATTCGATGATTTTATTATCGCTTTCTATGAGAGATGATACCTCCAATAGGGAATTCAGCAAATTGAAAAATTTCGCGGGTATGTAGGGCACACATCGCAGCATTTTAGGCAATTTTTCTTTGCTGCCGACATTCACAATAAAGGGTTGAAATTAACCCTTGAAGTTAGGTAAGCGTCCCAATTTTATTTTGAGCTTGAGAAACGCGAATTCGATGATTTTATTATCGCTCTCTAAGAGGGGTGATACCTCAAATAGGGAATTCAGGAAATTGTAAAAGTTCGCGGGTATGCAGGGCACACATCGGTGCATTTTAGGCAATTTTTCTTTGCTGCCGACATTCAATACGAAGGGGAGAAATTAACCCCTGAAGTTACTATGAGGGATGATACCTCCAATAGGGAATTCAGAAAATTGTAAAAGTGTGCAAGTATGTAGTTTAGACAATTTTTCTTTGCTACCGAAATCTATCATAAAGGGGTGAAATTAACCCCAGAAGTTAGGAAAGCGTCCCGATTTTATTTGCAGCTCGCAAATTGTAAGTGGCCACAGCGATTAAACTACTTGCAACTATCTTGCAAAATTTTTGTTAGCACCTGGAATCAGTACAAAGTCTCGAGCACCCTCAAAAACCTGCGTGCTCCATCGCGGAGCAAGTGATCAAGTTTTACATCGCTCGATTCGAGGGGTAGCAGAGTCACCGCGCATTTTCTCGGAATCAATGTCACCTGACACGAAGCGCACGGTTTCCATAGGCGAACTTCTCTTGTCCTGTTCGGGCTGGGAAATCGTTGGCTACCCTTTTCGTAGTGACATCCGATGCTACACTTAATCCGTGACCTGTCATCGTCGACACCCCGTGCACGATCCCATTTCCCGGTGCATACGATTGCGAGCGATTCGTTCTGCACCCCGAATGTTGCCCAACAGATGCTCCTGGGCTTGTGGAAAACGATCGCGAGGGTTCTAACGATCTATGATCGACTGAATTTCCCTTTTATTTCCCGTTTCTCACGAATGGTTCAACCGAGAATTTACTTGGCCCCGGAAAAGTTGAATAAAAATTTTGAGCACGGCGACAATTTTCAGTCCGACACGCTTCGGAAGCCATTCCCACGGGCTAACGACAATTTTAGGCGAAGGTTGAGAACCCCTGCCGGGGGTCTGGTCCCGCTTTTCGCAAGGTCCCCCTCGGTACAACCGGGCCCCATAGTTTTGCTCCATATAGTTGAGGTAAGCCGTCGAGGTAGACCGTGAAGACGAGGGTTCCGAGGGATCGAGAGAGAAAGAAAAGTGAGACGGTGCTATAAACCGGCCATCCGAGGGCCAGGGGGCGGTCCCCCGGTTCGATATTTATTGCGGGGATGCGTGCCAGGCAGATATTATTATTTGTACCGCGGGTATAATTCAACCGGGTCGTTAAAATTATTTTACTACTTGTCCTACACTCGCCGCTCTCGTATTCCGTGCTATGACACCCTGCTACAGCAGGGATACTGCTTTCAGCGACTGACTTGTTGTTTTTACTTCCTTATATCAGTTTCTGGAAAGACCCTAAATACCTGCACTCGAACGCAATTGGGGAAATCGCGGGCAACGAAATTAGAATTCGTCAGTCCAATGTCAAGGGGATCGTTATTATCCGGGATGTCGTAAACACTTCGCTATTAATCATGGTTTATGACTGGACCGCGAGTTTATGCAAAATGAATATTGTCTGCGGCAATTGGAAAAGTCATGAGAGGAGCATCAAGACATAATAATAAAAACATTTAGACTGAAAATTCTGTGGTTGCAAGGAAAAACGCCGCATGTCATAATTCCAAAAAATTTCAGTTCATGCATTAATTGAGCTTTATAGTATAGGATTTGCCAGAAAAAGTCATGAGAATAAATTCGAAAGGCTCAGAAAAGTAATGCTTTTTAACCGATGTCAAAGCATTAGTGATCAAAACTTTAAAGGGAAATATCTCAATCGTCCTCGATCTTCTTCCTGACATCCACAGAATATTAAACCGAAAGATTGATTGGAATGGTAACAACATCGGTTTGCATAAAGATTCTCAACGCAAGTATTAATATAAAAATGGCTACAGTATAAAATGGCAAAAGTATAATGAGGGGTTGAAACCGCCCTTATCGAGCGTCCAGCAGAAAATTCCGTCTGATTACACAGTCTATGTCTGGTGGAGAGTTGAGAGTCGCATTAATAGAGACGTAATGACAATAATATCGGTGCGAAAACGGCGAGGAGGAGCTCGCGTGGTCGTTCCATCGTCATTATCCGCGGAACACGTTCCAGGACGGGTCACAATGGGAAGGTGAGCATCGTTTGGTCATCGACGTGGCCGCGGCTCGTCTCAGCTCGTTCTCTCCCATCTTGTCTCTTCACTTGTGCGCAAAGTGGCGTGACGAGTGGCCAACAGACACGCCGGGACATCCTCCGGTTACAATCCCTTACGAGTCTCTCTCTTTCTCTGTATGTGTGCCGTCGAGTCGAGTAAGTTAAAGTCGTATCAATCTCATTTATGCCAATTTCGCGTCTCGCCGAGCCCTCTCTCTCCGGTGTCTAACCCATTTCTAGGCCCGTGCCCTTGTTCGAGCGTCGTCATTGACGCGTCCAACACGTTTTCCAGCGGAGGATTTTCATGACAATCGACTGTTGCCCGCCTTGAAAAGGCTCCTCGGAGAAGGGGCCACGCTCGCGCGACACGTTCCTGGATATGCAAATGCAAGGCCGAAGACTTATTTTTCGCGCGTTCCACCTCGATTGATTATCCCCGACGACGATCGAACCCGTTTGTCGACTCGATTAATCATCCTGAAAAATGTGACGATTCTCGATACACCGCGCGGGGGCTGGTAACGAGGGGAGGAAACGTAATCCGCGAGACCCGTTCGCTAATGAGCACGCGAGATCGATGATAAATAATTACCGGAGCCAGCTGCGCCTTTTCCCTTTCGTCACGGTACCGAGTTTTCACCGGACGTTTTCGTAATTGGAATTTATTTTGCCAGACCGCAAATATTGCTACAGCACGATGATTTCTGGCTTGTTCTCAGAAAAATCTATCGGGATTATACGTGTATACAACAGATTACGTGCACAGAGGTGTTAAGCTTGAAGGTGCATACACTTGTTCGGGTCAGATAGGAATTGATATGAATCTATGAATTGTAAGGAGAGAGATGAATTTGAAGGCAGGAACTAAGTATTGATAAAAAACAGACAGACAGACGAGAAAGCGAGCTAATATTTAAAAACGTGGTAAAATAGAAACAATGTAAAGGAACTAGACATTGTTGCCTTCTGGAAGTCTGAAAAGCAAGATCTTGGACAGCTCTTTCGAAAATTGCAACCCCTTTGCACCTGTTCTGTGCGAGTGACTTACCAGAAATAATCGCACAGCGATTGACCATAATATTTCAATTTTGAATTGACAGGAGGACCGAATGAATTTCTGGCTGCATGGAAATTTGTCGATTTGAATGAGAGAAGGGAGAGAAGTGTGGTAATAAAAAGTTCCGTTCAGGTGGCTGCGAGGCTCCAATGAAGCAGTATGATTTAACAGGCGTTTAGAGGATCTGGTCACCGATGTTTATCCAAAGCGTTCCCCACTTAATTAATAATAGGGTCACGCCTCTCCGCCAATCGTCTCTGATCCCAGCCCTCGTTTATTCAGTGGCTACGGCAAAAACCGAATATACAATATATGAACGGTGCAAAGTAGCCATCTCTAAGCCAGACAGCTAGCCACTCGACTGAATAATTTCAAATACACAATAAATTGCTCCTCTCTGTCTCCCGGAGGTAGGGAGGGGGACAATGACGTTAGGTGCTCTAAGGTTCCGTTCCAACATCGTGGACGAGTTCGGCACGATTCATCGCCGATCTAATGTAAGACCTCCTGGCGCACGACTCGTTGCGAGAGGAATCGCGTCAAGGACGAAGGGTACATCAACTGGAGGGTAGATGTACCCTCGTCAGAATCGTCAGCGAGGTGACAGGTAAATACTGGGGAGGCTGGATCTAGCCGAGTACATTGTGCCACATTTTCAGCCCCCTTGAACACCTTCCAAACGAAAAAATCGCTCCGGAAAGAGGATCGCAGAACCATCTCAACGCAGCGGGCCATTTAAAACGCTCATTCATTCCCAAAGAAATTGTTCAGGGCTCGATTTAATCGTTGACTGGAAACTATTCACTACACAGCACAAGTCGGATTAATTCCTATAATTAATGCGGAGTCTTCGTCAAAATTTTTACCTCGGCCAAATTTAATTATGGAGCATTTTCTAATGTTTGATGCTCTTAGGGGTTGAAAACGAAAGATACAGTCATTTTAAACCAGAGCGCCATACAAATAAAACAGATATTATGAACAGGATTATATGACACGCATGTTCTAAAACAAAAACAATTTCCTGCTGCATAAAATTTCATCAATTCACAAGTTTAATTTCCGCGCACCTGTCCCGTGCGATCAATAAATAAATGTAACGACCGTGCAGGAGCTGGTAGAGGGTAGAGAATCAAAGAGTCGATCACCCGAGACGCGCCTCCGTGTATAGAAGCATAAGCTCGCCAGGGGTGTCAGGGCTCCTCGCAAGTAAACGTGGATTAAATCGGAGTTCGGGCTGTGTTGTGACCTAGGCGAAATCGTGCGTGTAAAACGTCCGCGTCGATCATTGTTGCGTCTTCCATCGCGTGAGAATAGACACAGAGACGGCGACGGGGCTTCGGAGACGACACCGATTGGCTTGTTGATAAGACTGGCCCCTCGTGGACGTCTTATTGTTCGGATCAAAATTCATAGGCGATCTTCGAGAAAGCCGTTCGAGGGAGACACTGAATTTTTCATTGGGCAGGTGACATACAGGAGGGTCGAGTTAGCGTCCGGATCTTGAATTAATTAAGAAAGAGTTCCGTTCCGACGCGCTCGTTTCCACGAACAATGGTGTTGCTGTTCGAGGAGCGAGTTGCGCCCATCGCTGTCGCGTGAGAATAGGCAGAGGCTCTTTGACCCAGTGATAGGATCGGGGCCCTTTTCTGGAGGACGCCATTGTGATCGGTATATTAACTTGACGTGCAGGATCCCTCCGCTCGCATTAACGAGCAACATCTCGGCCCGATATTCTTCCGATAGTGTTACAAGTAGGCGAGTTGTAATTCGGCCGGTGCATTGTTCGCGAACAAAAGGGAGCGGGTTCTCGAGGAATAAACAAACGAATCGTTTAGCCGGCGAATTACGCCGGCCGGTTAATTGGCAACCGCTGGGCAATCGCGGCAAAAACTGCTCCCTTCTCTTTCTCTCTCTCTCTGCTTCGATCATCGTCGAAGATAGTAATCCGCCTGTGGCTCGCACGCACCATTACGCTCGCTGGACCGCTCGCCCACGCTTCGAACGAGAGGGAGAACGAAGAAGAGAACAGTACAGAGGGATGGAAACGCGAGAGGAAGAAGAGGGAAGGGTTGAAAAGAGGGTGAAAGAGGGTCCGCGGAGAGCGACAAACGGGCACAGAGTAGAAACGAAGAGAAGCCAAGAAAGGGAGAGAGGGAGACGCGGGAAAAAATGCGTGCACGTACGCTCAGCATCCAACCCCCCTGTTTCCATCTCAGTCCCGCGAACCTTTCCCTCTTCGTCGAAGCGGCGTGAGGGGTGGAAGCCATCTGCATCGCGATGAATGCCACTAACCACCCTGCGAGCACCCCTGAAAAACCCCCTTCACCTTCGTTTCAACCCCTCGGCGAGAGGCGGCCCAGCCGGACCCGCTACGCCACGGGTTCTCAATTTGCGGGGCGAGATCCATCGATCCCTGGAAATCCTGGAATCTCCGCTGTGATCCTTCAGTGGTGCGTTCATTAAAAAACTGTACCGTTTAAAAATAAGCGTGATTTGATTTCGAACCGAGGAGCAGGGGTCGCCTTTGTTGGCTGCGCCTTTTGAAATTGTCTATGACACTGCCCCAGGGAGTGCTCCGTACACCATACATAATGGAGATGTTTAGCTGCTCCCATTTAAATTCCCCACCCTGTAGAAACCCCAAATATCCATTCCCATTTTGCTCGGGAGTCAAGTCCGCTGTTCATCTTTATTTTTACCTTACTGAACTTATTTGTGTTTAATAGATTCCGTAAAATTTAGGGGTTGCAAATAGTTTAAGTCAAATGATATATCTCTCGAGTTCAAACAAATGTGAGTGTTTAGCATTATTATGTAGGGGGTCGGGTTACGTTTAGTATTGTTTGGAAGAATGCACGATTTAGTGGATGAAAACGTGTGTAATGCGAAGGTTTATGGGGGTAGGTTTCCTTCCAGCTTCTTAATCGCGATTCCCGGGTGCTTTATTACCGCAGGGCGATGATTTGCGAAATAAGCCCTTCTGTTCATTTGACTTTCGCCAGCTTCGCAGCGTCGGGCGGTAGTCGGCGCGGCGTTTATCAAGTGTATGAATTAAATTGCCGTTTTATTACCCATGGGGGAGCTGGGCTCGGGCCACCACCCCCTGTTCCCCTTTCGGTTGTGGAGAAGATTCGGCATATTCATCGGTAAACCCCCTTGATCGCGCGTAAAGTGTCCAAATCATCCTGTTACTTTCCGACACGCGAGACCGCGCAATATTGTCCTATTATATTATTTACACCGGTGCCTGGCGGCGGGAAAACCCAGATTGTAAATGGTCTAATCCAATTTAGTACCTTAAAGATAAGTAAATATTTGCAGATTTATTAGTGGTGTCAATGCAAATTCTTCACCTGCGAGTTATAAATTAATCCGGTCGAAAGGTTTCTGCTAATTCCCTTGGGAGTCGAATAGTAAGACTTGCGAATCGAGGGCAAGGATCTCTCGGAAAGTTCGTAGGAAAATTCGCGACGTGTCCTCGTCAAACGAACATTTATCCCGTGTAGGTGACTTCCGGAAACGCGACACGATTCCCGCATTATACCGAGTACGTAACGACGACTGTTACGAATCGCCTTGGCGAACGCCACTCTAAAACCCCCTGTCGGATTCTAAACACACCCTTTACACACCGCCGAGCGATCCGTGGGTGGGTTTAAGGGGTTTAAGGGGTTGGCGACACGAAGGGGACCTCGAGCCTGATCGATTGTACGTCGCTCGGTACATTTCTTCGACCCCGAAAGTTTTACGCGAGCCTGATCGACTTGAACACAGGCTCCCCGCGAAATCAACCCTTCGGAGAATCAAAAATCAATTACGCGAACTCGATCAAAATCAAGGAGATCCCAATCGTTGCGCCATCGATCAAACCATTCTCCACCCCTATCTAACCTCACCTCATAAAATTATTCAAAGAATTTAAAGAATGAAAAATCAATTAGTGGCGAACTGGATCGGGATCAGAATGTTTCCAATTTTTCTTAGGATCATCTTACATGGAATGAAAAATTAATTGCTCGTGATGTAGATGAATAGTCAACTGTTTCTAATTCTTCTTCATTTAATTAAAAGTACCAGCTTATAAAACACTGTTGTCTGAAATTATTAGAATGATTCTTTTTCAGTCTTCACACGGAATCAACCTCCTGTGAAATGAAAAACAAATTCCTCGCGATGTGAATTACCCGGGAAAAGTTTCTGATGTTCATTCAGTCGGCTAAAGGCCTAGCTACCACTATTTAGCGTCGATTGCTGAAATAATTGAAATAAATCCAGCCCCAGTTTTCTGATCGCGTAGCAGTAGGCGAGGGTGTAGGCTGCGGCAACATCGATTCCGTGTTTATCCGGCTTTCAGTCGTTCGGTTTTGCAAACAAACACGCTTTCAACCCTCTCGAGCGTTCATCCCCGGCCGTGTTTATCGTTGAATTATAGACAAAGCTCGTCCCGCGTTTCCATGCCGAGCCGCGACATACTTAATCGCCCTATTTCGCGGGTAGGTAGAGTCGAGAGAGAGAGGAAGATAGAGAGCGTGCACGCACGTGACGAGCGCGCGACGCAACGGGGAGGGAAGAGCGGTTTAAAAAGGAGAGGAGCGTCGCTAAAAAAGAGGAGGTTTTGCGCGTCGATCATCAGGGGTAAATTTGAAAAAAACCGTCCTCCTTCATCCTCGGTTGCCTCTCTCCTTTTCACCCTCTCTGTCTTTCACCCTCTGAACCACGGCAATCACGGCGGCTGCAATTTTCATGAAGTCCTCGTCGGGTCTTCGAGTTCTTGAATAATTCACGGTCAAACGGGGGAGGAGAGAGGAGAGACGGCGCTTGCGCCCTCGACGTTCCACGGAGAACGATACCGCCGAAATTTTTTGGTCGAGCACGCTGAAAAAACTCGCGGCTCACTCTCACTCGCTCTCTCTCTCTCTCTCTCTCTTGCTCTCGCTCGCCCACTTGTGCGATGCTTGAACGGTCCACCGCTTTAATAATTTCGTGGTACGTCGAGTAGTTGCGAGATGGAAATAAAATAGGGAACCTGGCGGAGTCGCTGCTGGCTGCGCCCGAAAAATTTGTTTCCCCTCTTCGTTCTCCTCCGCCAGCCACCCACGCACCCCCGCGTCGAAGAATGCCTCAGGTTCCGCTAATATTTCGCAGCCGAAAGTCTCGACGAGCTCGTCAAAGCTCCAGGAACGTTCCGACGCTTCCGCCTAAACTAAAGGAGCGATCATTATCATCTCCGCCGGTTATTCCGCGCGTTTTGCGCCGCCGCTGTTCCGTCAGCGATTGTTTAAACAACCGGCCACGAGCGTACTTTCCCGCGACTGATTCCGACGCCTCGGGCACGCATCGATTTCGAACATCGCCGAGTTTGGAACTTGTTGAAATTCGCGTTGAACGCGTAGAAATTTCGGCGCATCGAAATCAAACTCACCGCGTTTGTCGCGCGTCGAATTTAAATCGTGTAGAAATTACGCGTCGAATTTTTGACGCGTCAAAATTATGACGCATAACAATTTCAGCGCGTCAAATTTTACGTCGCGCCGAAATAAAGCGCAGTGTGTCTCCCACGCGCCGAATTTGAAAATCGTCGAATTTGGAACATGTGGGAATATGTATAGTGTATTGTGCTTGCCACGTGCCGAATTTAAAATGATAATGTAAAGAGTAACTGGACGAATTAATTTTTGGATTCAAGAAGAAAATTGTTAGTCTAGTCTCGCTTTGCTATACAATTATCCGGGGCTCTAGAAGGTGTCGAGGACACCAGGGATCGATCTCGCATCTTCTGGATCAAGGACATATAATCCTTCTGCTACGAGCATAATCCTGGCTTTACGGGCTCACGACCAGAAACGTTCGAGCGCCAGATTAACGAGCAATTAGCAGGACACGCGGCCTTATCCTTGCCACTGTCTCAATCTCCGCATCTTTGTAGAATCCACAAACGCGAACGGCGCCGTGAAAAAAATGCTTTTCTATTTTTTCCTACAAAAAATTTGTTACAATCACGTGAAAGTTCTTTTGGAACCATGCTGCATGAGCTAAAAACATTTTCACGATTCGTGGTTCACCCTGTACTTATTTTCCGAAATTATCTTGCGACATAGTCGAATAAAGGGGCCTATTCGCGATCAAGCATTTTGCGCAACAATTATTGTGCAGCATGATGTTACGCATATCCAAATTATATTCACGTTGACATATAATTTGAGCAATCGTTCAGTTTTTCACTCCGTCGTGACGAGACACGTCTGACAATATTTGTGCAACACTGCCATTCACAGCACAACACAGTACAAACGCAGCCCGTTTGTTGTGCACAAAATATCAGGAAATTCTGATTTTACACAACAGGTTGCGCAATTAGTCGATCACTATCATTCACGATCAATCATGTTGCGCAATAGGCATTGTTGCGCAAAATGCTTGATCGTGAATAGGCCCCTTAAGCGTACAAGGGATACCTATGACAAAAAGAAAAAAGTGCATTGATAATACGGGCGCAGTTTATATGGTGCGGTCCTGAGATGCAAAATTTGCTTATTCAAAGGCGATGGGTCACAGAAACGAAGGAAATATTTGTAACTACCTTGTCAGGTTGACAAGGATCCGGTATAGCGCTGGGTGGGTGGAGTACTTGAATAGTTATCGCTGTCGAGTAGGAGGAAAGATTAACCGGCATACCCATGAAGGATCCCAGCAACACAATAAATTACGTTAACTATCGACGTGACTACCCTATTGCTGCCTTCCGGTCCAGCTCCGATTTACCTGCTCTGCCATAAATTTCTATTGTTGCCGATCGAAATTTACCGGACGGCAATCTAGGACCCTGGCAATCGGGACCAAGCCGCTCGCAATGATAATAGAATCTTGTTCGCTCCATAAAATAATATTGGAGCAACAGGGCCAGTTCGAACCGGAATCTGATAGTCGCGGAAAAATCCTCGGGGCAACAGGAAAAAGGGCAAAGGGTCAAAGGACAACCCTCCTGGGTGACCGTCACGATGACGAAGCGAGACTTTAGATAGGAAAAGATAAATGAAAATCGGGTCCGTCGACAAAAACCGATTGATCCCGCCGCCGGTGGAAAGTGGGCGGAGGGGGTGTAGAACGATGGAGGAGGTCGTAGGTGAGGCTTCGAGGTTGCTTCGGGGACGGTGGACATCGATCAGGGAACCGTCGTAAGGACGGACGTCCCTTCGTCCTGCGGAGGGGTTGATGGATGCGAGATTACAGCGGCGGGGACACTCGTTGACACCCCATGATGTATCACCAGCAGCCTCCACCTAGTAGCTACGGCTACTTACCACCGGGAACCGGCCTTCCAAATCGACGAAAAAGAAAAGTCGCGCGCCCCCGTCCCTCCGATACGCCCCCACTTTTGGCAAGGCGAAATAATCCGCGTTTCTATCCATTTGAACTATTAACTTCGCAAATTATCGATAAATTAGGGTGCGGTTATAGTGGAGCGGCGAGCATCGATGATAGCGGCGCGGTGAGCAGCGCGGTGAAAACAAACCAATGTAATTAAATGTAACTGTATACAGGGTGTCCCAAAATTCCTTCAACAGCCGGAAATGGGAGGTTCCTGACGTCATTTGAAGCAACATTTTCCTTCGCAAAAATGTTATCTGTGGATTTGTTTAGGAGTTATTAACGAAAAACACGGACCAATCAGAGCGCGACCTAGACGCGAGTTGGCACAGTCGGCCCGGCGCGCTAACTGTCTATTAGCCGACTGTGCCAACTCGCGTCTAGGTCGCGCTCTGATTGGTCCTTGTTTTTCGTTAATAACTCCTAAACAAATCCACAGATAACATTTTTGCAGAGGAAAATGTTGCTCCAAATGATCTCAGGAACTTCCCATTTCCGGCTGTTGAAGGAATTTTGGGACACCCTGTATAGTGGAGCGGTGATAAGAGCTGTGAGCAAGGCGGTGCAGATGATAGCGGCGCGGTGACCAGCGCGGCAAAAACAAACCAACATTCGTGACAACATTTCCATACATACTAAAGAAAAAGTATGTAGTTTCTTTGTTCCTCGTTACTATCCGCTTTTGTTTACCGCACAGCTCTCCTCGCTGCTCCACTATAACCGTAGAAAGTATAAAGTGACGTTTCCTTGTAGGGGGCCACAAAGATTTGTCAACAAAGTTTGGTGGTTTCCCGACATCATTTCTGGGGGTTTCTGTAATTTTACATTAAAGTACAGATTGCATTCTGGGACAATGTTGAGCTTTGTTGTATATATTAGGTGCTTAGGTAAGCGAAAATAAGCCAGGTAAACTGGTATTAGAACCTCCACAAGTTTATGGTTTTATTTTCGGGTCCTAGGTCATTCTAGATCGTACTTTATTTGAAATATGGAGGGTTACTGCCACGCCCAGCATTGATTTATGCAACTTCGTGAACTCCTGAAGCCATAAAGCCATTAAGGTGTCCAATACGAACATTACCTTGGAGATCCCGTAACCTAAATTGCAGTGTTTATTTCTTCTGGACACTGCCGATACAGGGAGCCTAATCCAGGACTTCGAGTGAAAATATTCCGGGGGCTGGCTAGTGTCGGGGGTGGCGAGTGACTCGGAAGAGGTGAACGTAAAAGAAACGGGTAGAAAAGAAGGACAGGATAGAGGGTAGCATAGATAAGTCGGGGTTGTCGGGGCATCTGCTTTCTTTCGTGTTTCCGGCCATCTTCTCCGCGCCACCCCTTTCGTCCTTCTTTTCGGGGTGGAAACGGCTCCGGTCCATTCTCGTCGAGACGTTGTATCGGGCCAACACGACCGGGATCCGTGACCGAGGGGGTGTTCGAGGGGCGGGAGGGTGAGCATAAGGGGGTGAGAGAATGTCGGCCGCGCGGGGCGGAGGGCGCGGCGAAGAAGAACGCGCTGAATAGAAGATTGGAACTCTTTCTGCGGTGACGGCGCTTCTTCCGGCGGGGTGGCTGATAGTGCCGGCTATTTCCGGTGGCCACCGTGACATTGCTATCGCCGGGCTGCGTCTACTATACCCCCGAGGCCATCCACGTTAAACGTCCTCCTCGAAGGCTCGCGCGCAAACCCATCCACCCCCCCAACACCTTTGCATCGCCGGACGCGGATTTTTCCCCGAGTTTCGCCCACACCCGCAACCCCTAATCTTACCACCCTCTTATCGCCGGTTTAGTTTTATTCCCTAACATTTAACGTTAATTTACTGGCGAGTCGAACCCACTTGTTCATTGACCAATGGGGGACGTTTTCATCAACAGTATATACAGGGTGAGTCACCTAACGTTGCCACCTCAAATATCTTTGTTGTTTTTAAAGCCTAAGTATGAAGTCTACAAATAAGGGGCTTCGAAAATTAGTGAGTGATTAACAACTAGACTCCGAATTTTTAATGGTTAATGCAAAGTAATAATGTACTGTGTCTGTTATATGGACTAGGAGCTACTTACAGAGTTTATACGTGCATGGGTAATTACGGTCACCGAATTCCTGATGAAAGGGACTATCATTGTAGGTGTTTAGAAAAGGGTGCTTCAATTTTAAAAAATGAAGGTGACCTTGATATCTCTAAAAACACTCACATAACTCAAAAATATTTTTGGTATCATGTGAGCCCCACTGAACCATTCAACTTTGTCCTTTAGATATTTGACGTGTCTTTAAAAACAACAAAGAATTTCAGTCTTCTAACTAATCTAGTATAATTACTTTTATTCAGATTAATACCTGAAGTTGAGACACGAAAATAAATAGAGTAAAAGATTGGGACCACATTGAAGGTCAGATTCCGGACCGATGGCTGTATCTATCATTCCCTGATCTGCTAACGAGTAACAGCGAGCGGTCTCGGGCAAGGTTACGAGAATATCATGGGGGATCGTTTTCAGAATAGTGTTGTCGAGGTGGTATACATTTTTGTGTATTGATGACTGTTCGGATTAGGAGTTAGAAGAATAGGGGAAGGATCGAACGAGCGGCTCAACGCGAAGCTGCATATTGTTTACACAAGCGGGCGGAATTTGCGATGACGCGTTAATCAAATCAGCGGCAGATAGCGCTGGCACGGATCGAAGAGTTAGATAAGGACGTTTACCAACGTTGCAATTGATCGCGAGAAAAGATAGAGGTATCGCGATGTCCATGCATCCGCTGACACCGGCCGCACTTCGCGGCTTATCGGTTATCGCTTATCGAGCCGGAGTCTCGGCCGCCCAATGAGCTCTTAGACATATCGTAACCCAGCCGAACATCGACCGTTCGATTACGTCAGTTTCGCACCGGTGTCCTGCGGACAAAGGAGCCGAGCCTCATCCTCTTCGTAGCCCTACGACTCCTGTAAGAGACTGCAATCCCAAAATCTTAACATTCTCCTCAGCATCTTGTAATCAATTGAAATTACTGTAGCAATTACATCCTGACGCAAAATCGAGGAGAGTCACGATTTTGATAATTGTTCGATTCTCAATCAAACAATCCATGATCGAGGGTTTAACTGCATCTACCTAGTTAAACATAAAGTTACGCATACAGAACATGTTCGCAATCACTTGATGCAGGAACAAGGGGAATCCTGAACGTATCGCAGAGATGTTTGCAAACAGAAAAATCGAATCAACCTTAAACCAGCATGAGAACCATGCCTCCAATTATTCCATGGGTGTGCTCGCAGCCCAGGGCTAAGCCGTGCTCCTCGATTTCTGGTAACCGAAGCCCAAACCGAGGGCTAACGGTTTGGTATTACAGCATCCAGCGATACGTGCAACCTGGAAGGACCGCGCAAGGATACCGCGAGTCCCAGGTAGTCCTGGCCACGGGCATTCAGCTGTCAATCAAACCGCGCCGAATCCCGGTAGTCCTGGGGAACATCTGCTCTTGGAGAACGCGATACGTTGGAGGACGGGGGCGTTGCTTCCACCGTGTTTCTGCACCCTCCTCTGCCCCCTGCTATGTCTCCCCTTCCCCAATTTTGTTCCTCGTGGCCCTAACAACCTCTCGAATCTCGCTCTCGTGATTCCTCCCCTGAAAAATTTTGATTCCCTTGGAGAAGGTCTGTTTGATAATGTTTTATTACCTAAAAATTCTGAAGAGATCCGAGCAATTTTTCTACTACGATGTAATAATTAAAAGGGAGAGGGGTCGATGGGACTAATAGAATTAGCAGAGTTTCAATAAAGAATTCTTCGTGTAGAGAAATGTTGTGTGGATTTAATTTTTGGCATTGGCGGTGGTCAATCCATCTGGAAGAAGTCGATGGGCTCGGAGAGTCGATCTCGCTGAAAGGAATAATCCCAGGGGCGGTTTTCGCGTGGCTCCAGGAGGGGGTGTTCGCGATTAGCCCCTGTTTGGATCCATTTAGTATTCCGCCGGCCATTAAGGCCCGGTCGATACACCGGAATCGTTGAACTTGCAATCGAGTCGGCACTGTCCTTCAATGGGCTCCTCTGGTCTCGACGGTAATGCCTCTGTGGTCGAGTCCTTTCATCCGACACTTTCGATAATCCGGCCGGCACTTCCGCCCCGTCAAAAGTGAAAGACAAATTGGGAATTGATCGCGTCCGACCCTCGATTTACGTGTATCCATCTATATACCACGGCGTGCCCATAAACCTTATCAATGCCTCTCACTTTTTACCCCCGTCGGAGAACAAAAGCGAGACGAGAGAAATTTCTGTTCCCTGCACAATGGGATCTCGAACGTAGAAAGAGTAGAATCGAAAGGAAGCTTTGGGAAATCGTTTGCTTTCCACGGTTTCGGCTGACAAAAATCGTGATCCCGTTTTACGGATGGAGTTTCCCACCTTCAATGGCCGCGTTAACGAGTTACAATTGAGAACGGTGACACCCTTCCAGGACATCCTACAAGCTTGTCCTCCCTTGTCAGCCGCCATCTTGTCCCCTTTCACTCGGGAATCGTGTCCGCGACTCTCCAGGTAATTTCAGGTAGGATAGAGAGTAACACGACACCGAAAAACGCTTCTTCCTCTTCTTTTTTTCGGCTTTTTTTCTACCCCGATTTCGTTCTCGTTTCCCGCCTTTCTACCGTTCGTCTTGTTCTTCCGACTTAATTCGGGGGACCGTCCTCGCCCCACGATCTCGGTTCGACGACCCCTTGGATCGCGATCGCCTCCGATCCCTCGTTATCCCCCGAGGAAAAAAAGCCGGCGAAGACAAAGAGGTCCGAAACGAACGCGAGATCCGATATTTTCGCCGGTTTACAGACCGAGGATCCCTTTTCGATGCGCGGAAAGCCACGGGTGGCCTTTCGTGGAAAACCGAGAGACTGTGGGAAGCTTGAATGGACCGTCCCCCGATCGGAAAGACGCGGGAAAACGACGCGTCCGAGGAATTTCCGGGCGAGCACGGGAATTTTCTTGCTCAAGCAATCCCTCCTTCTATCCCACCAACCCTTCCGCCGTCGAATACTTTCGCCTCTGCCTCGATTAATTCACTGCACCTTCGTTTCCACCCCGCCATATTTTTCTAACAATTTTTTGGAGGTCTCTCTATATTTTTATCAAATCGAAAAATCTTTAAAGTAGACTCGTTCCTATTTTTCTATTGGACCATACAAGGCAATAATGAACTTTTTAGGAGACAACATCGAATGTGTCTATTTAATCCAAGATAAGTGAAAATTGCAATATAAACTAAAAAAGCAGATTAACCCTTACCAGTTGAAGAGTGACTCAGAGCCACCACTAAATTGCTGTACCATTATTCACAATATTGTTTACATTATTAAATATGTTGATATCTAATCAGTTACTACACATTTAAGTATTGTATGAGGTATTACATCAATTTTATATCCATACAATTAAAACATTTCTATACAATGGAATTATTCTAGGTATGAAGAAATGTTTAATTTTCAAGTTAAAATAGCCCCGACTGCAAAGGCTTAAAATACAAATACAATTGCACTTTTTTCGCCTAATAAATATTGTATAACTAATAATTTATTTCAGGTGAACGAGTTAGAAAAGAAAGTTTAATAGCGAGGAGTAGGATCAGGATTCAAGATCGGAGTTCTGAGAAGTGAGTATTTAATTCGATATTGTCGCGTCCCGCGGAGTGTTTCCAGTCGAGTGTTTCGATTCAGGAGGTTCCCGAGGAAAACTTTGGGAACTGGTCCAGAGAAGGAAGTGGGTGGCGAGAGGATAAATACGGCCGCTTATCGATGATCTCATCGCGGGACGAGAGCGAAATGAATGGCGGTCGTAGCCGGGAATTTCATTCATGATCCTGGGGCCGGTCATCTCGAAAGGACATCTCACAGTTTTGCCACCCGAGACTGGCCACCACGCCGACGAGAAAGTAATTGTTGAAGAAGCTCCTCGAATTTCGGCGCAACCTTCCTCCGATCGATCGACATCGGAGACGAAACGTGACACCTAACCACCTTCCGGACATTCCGCAACCATTCTACATATCTTTAGAAATAACTGTTGGCTTCGTTTTGCAACTGCTGTGTAAAATAATTCGATTATAGTCTCATTCTTTTCTTCTAGAAGTAAATATTCCTCCGAGGCTCCAAAGGCATATTTCATAAATTTCAAGCAAAAGAATTTCAATTGTAATTTTTATTTAATCGATCCGATGATTTTCTAGTTACTCGATATAAAATATTTACCTGTCCACTTATCAAATATGAAACGCAGAATTTGTTCAGAATTGTATCCTGCCAATCGAGTCATTCTTCGATTTCTGCGGTATGATTTCTCGTAGAGAGACGCGTCGAAGAGAGGCGTCTTCGGAAGATTTAGCGAAAACAAGTGTCGACAGCGACACGGGTCCGAAAATCTGCGAAGCATGCGTCTGCAAGCGTTGCAACCCTAGTGCAACGAGTTAACGATTTTTCCCCGGGCGCAGGGGTAGGGGGTAAAACGGGAACGAGTTCGGAACGAGTTCGAGGCCCGCGTCGACAGGTTCGTTATCGCGGCGGACCCTTTGTTTGCCAAGCGGTTATATTCTTACTCGCGCGGCTCTCTCTCGCTCTCTCTTTGTTTCTCCCCGTCCTTCGCGAGGATCCCGAACGCTCTGTCCTCTCCTGTTTCGTCCTGAATAGACGTGCCACGCCGCAGGACACCGGCAGCCGGTCAGGACACAGGTGGCACTGGTGACGTTCCGCTCGTCTGCCGACAGGATCTCCTCTAATCTCAGCTCGTAAGGACCACGGGATTAGGCTCATTAACTCCTGCAGGACAGCCTGCTTTCCCACGCGCGCCTCTCGCGCCATTCACTCTTTCTTACTCCCTATGGTCACCGTAACTCGCCGGGGGTTGCTGCGACTCTGCTAAATCCAGTGGCGTTCGCGAATTTTTATTGAATTATTTTATTTTTATTTTTTAACAACGCTTGGAGAGGTTCTATGAACTTTTTGGGTAGGTGGACCGAATAGGATTTTTTTTGAAAAAATAATTGACCCAGTGAAATAAAATTTTGTGGCGTTGTTTTGCTATCTTTAAACAAGCTGCATGAATTTTTTCATGGACTGGGAAGCCAGACCAATGGTGTTTGGGAATTCTTCCCGAAGAGAGTAGCCAACGCATGGAAATTAAACTTTGCGGGGTTGTTTAGGTAACCTTTGAGAAGTTGCATGAATTTTTTCAGGCAGATTCATCGAGCGGTGTAGGACTAGGTAAATTAAATCAGTCAACAATGTATATTGTTCATTCGTAAAACCCAAACTAAGAATCCGACCTCTCTAGTATCAAGCCATAATTCTCAACCCTACGTGCCAAACGTATATTTTTATCAGGTTAAAAGAAACGAATGTGTATTTTCGGGGAACGCAATTTTAATTTAATCTTGCTGAAGACACGGAGCCATTCTCGGGCAGTTGCATAAGTATTCGATTGGACGAAGTAAGAGGTATCCACGAAAACAGGATTTCGAAGACACGACGCCGGGTC
This sequence comes from Lasioglossum calceatum, assembly GCA_963966675.1. Classification (NCBI taxonomy): domain Eukaryota; kingdom Metazoa; phylum Arthropoda; class Insecta; order Hymenoptera; family Halictidae; genus Lasioglossum; species Lasioglossum calceatum. The sequence goes on along the minus strand of OZ016555.1, from coordinate 4,868,863 downwards.
TCCGGACGTGGAACGTGGAGAATCGTCGGTTCGGTGGTACTTCGCTCGCATGCTCGTACAATTCGGAGATCATTGAATGCCGGGTGGAGTAGCGGTGTATTCGCGGAGGATTTTGATCGATGCACAAACATTTCTGGACAATAAAGCCTGCGTTGATACCCGGTCGAATATGCCGGTATAATTTTCAGCGGATCGTTTATCCCGTGTTTCGACGTTCCTCCCCTGCTCTTTTTTCCTCTCTTTCTTTCTCGGGCAGCGTGTACCGGCGGCGCGGCGGTCCTGGTGATTTATCGTGCCCGCAAAAACCATTCACGCGAATATAGCTGGTATAATAATGTAATCGCGGCCGCGAAGCAGAAAGACAGAAAGAGAGAAAAATATATATGCGCGGTCGCGGCGTGTGCGGGAAAAAGAGGAGCGAGAGAGAGATCGTTGGAAAAATTTCGGGCAGCACGGAAAACCGCGAAATATAACGAAAATAATTCCCCATGCGACGCACCGACCGACCGCCGATTATTTTATTCTCTAGCAACAGGTGAGATCGCTCTTTTGTCACTGTTTCGCTATAGTTCCCGCGGATAAACGAACGATACATTGAACCGGGGACCCGGTGAAAAACCGGGGGACGAAACTATCCGATAATATGGCCGCACGAGTAATCAACCGAGCGAGGGCAGAAAATTCGACGAGATCCGCTCGCGAAAATGTTTCGAATGAAATTCTGCGAGCACGTGAGCGAGCGAGAACTCGAAAACGCCGCATCACCCACGCTCGCTGCTGCTGCTGCTGTCCTTTTGTGACCGCGTGAAACGACCGCCGCGATCCCATTCTCGGGCATCATCGTTTCATGAATATTCCCCCGCAACACACGCACCCACCCTGCCCCGATGAATCCGCGAAATGCTCATTAGAATTCTTCGCGGGTTTTTCCTTTCGCGTTTCACCGCGGCAGCTTTTCAGAACCGCCGCGCCCGCGGGAAAAACTTCAAACGCGCGCGCTTCAAGCGTTCACGCGTCGAACGCGTACGCTCTTTGTCCGTTCGCGGATTTTTCAAACAGATTTTTACTCTCGCTGGTTCGTGACATTATTCGCATTTATCTGTGAATTTCTCCCGGCAGAGGAAACAACGAGGTTGTAATTAATCCGAACCGAAACGAATGCGTGCACGAACGTGCAGATCAAATGCAAAACAGTAAAACAATTTAGAGAATTCAGATGTATATTATTTTCAACTGATTGAAATTGTTCAGGAAAAAATGATTGATGAACAATTTCTATCTCGCGCAAAAATCCTGTTTTTCCTTCTATTTTACCAAACCACGAGTACCCGTCTTACGATATTAACTCCTCAACCAGTCTCGGTATCCGAAAGGTTCCCAACAAAAACATCCGAGGCAGGAATAACCTAAACTCATACTCCCTCCGAGTCCTTTCACTGTTTACGCTATCGAATGAAATAATCCGGGGACTAGGCAAACAAACAAGCCATCCGACGCGAGTGCACAAGAGACATGAAATATTTTCTCAGCGTGCTTAGGCGGAAGGATCGCGCGAACAGGATCGCCGATCCTGGTAAAACCGTATTATCCTGCGACCCCGAGAGAGAAAAGACTGCCGAAAAAGCGAGCCGGCCGGCTAAACGCGAGCGAACGTCTCGTTCGAAATTTTCTCGAAGGACGAGCTCGGACAGGGGAAAGCCTATTAGTCGCGAGGATCTTCGTGAGGATCCTTGGCCCTGGTGGAACGGGAAATATTGAGTCGGCCGGCCTAGCGAATCGCAAAATCCCGGCAACAAAGGCCGCTCGGCGTGCAGCGGCGAAAAACGCGCGGTTTTCGTCTCGTCCCGTTCGCTCACGTTGCAATCTTCCTCCGCCGGCTCTCTGGCTTTCTTGCCGTCTTTTCCACCTGCTGAAGGCATAAATCATGCCTGCCTCGAGTCCTTCGAGGAGAGAGATCGGTTTGCAGGTGTCTCGACCGCCAAATTTCATGCCTCTCAGCTCGACTTGGGCTTCGTCTTGCGCCCAACTTGCAACGACACCGGTCACCCTCATAATTTACCCCAGTACTTCTAATTTCCCTACTCGCAAACCCATGGCGAGGCTGGAACGCGAGATTTTTAAATTTCCGAATCGTCTCAGAATTTTTCCTACGCTTCCAAATACAGCGAAGATGAAAGTTTCTCAGAGGGGAAGACTGTCGGCGGAAGAGCTTTGATAACGTTAGAAGCTGGTTTTTTTTTCACAGTGACGAATTAATTCGACATCCGAGATTTCGACAGGAGAAGCCGGATCCTCCTTCCGGCTCGCTACCCCTACCTGACCGCCGATTTCACCCTGAAATTTCGTTTCGGAGCAGGGATTCGGAATCGTTTCCACGTCCTTTGTGGAACAGGGACCTTGTCGGGAGTCCTTTGTCGAGGTGTCCTGGAAAAATCGTCCTTCCGCCGTGGGAGGATCCAACAAAGCTAGCTGCACCCCCGATCGCTCAAATTACTTGGAAATACTCGCCGAAAAATATTATCTCAAGCCTACGAGACGAGAATCCGGAAAAATTCGATCGGACTTCGAGAGATTCTCAAGTGGAACCACGGTCAGTACGGTGTGCTCGGTCTCGCGACAGTAATTGAGACGAGGCCGAGACGTTATCTTCGATCTGCTCGAGGTAGAGGAGCCAGGGGATGTCAGGGAGGTCGGGAAAGTCACAGGCCCGTCGATATTACGATTAATTTGCTCGTAAATTTTCACCCCGGGGAGTTTCGTGGAAGCCCGAAGGATAATTTATATTTCCTCGGGTCGACCTGGTCCACACCTGGCACTCCCAGCAGGCGCTTACCTGGACGACCAGGCCAGACAGCGTCGCGCCATCTTTCTGTGCCGTCCCCTCTTTTTTTTCGCCTCGAAGAAGTTGCCCAAATTTTGCCGGAAAACATCCTCCACAACCCTTTCACGAATGCTTCATTCATCTTGGAAACTTTGCAAAATTCTTTAGCAAGCCTGGTATGATCACAGGTATATTTAAATAATTTTTGGAGTGTGTCCAAATAGGATCAGCAAACTGAAGGAAATTATTTTGATCATTTTTGTAACTGAATTTGAAATCAAATAAAATTAGAACAATTTGTAATGAAGAGCAGAAGAGGGTTGTTCAAAGGAATAACGCTCAAGCCACACCGAATAAAATTGAAGAAACATTTTCTAAAATTCAGTAATTTAACCCCTAACAAATGTTATCACTAGACTGCGGATGTTTATGCAATTTTTAATTTTTATAGGCAAATTTTTAGAAAGTGGTAAAAAATAAACTACTATTTTCATTGGAAATAACATTTTTAGGTCCAAAGTAAATAATAATTGTACTAAATTCTGTCGAATTTGACACTACAGCAGTTTTTGAAAATTTTTATCACACATAAAAATTCGTGTGTATCCCTAAATAAACCCCTAAATAAACGAAAATTCAATTAATCGATTGATGGTGGGCCTCAAAATCGAGAAAATAATTGCCAACGGGTTGAAATCAGCTTTCCTGGATCAAGGGAAGTAGGAGTTGCCGACGAAGATCCTCGAGAAGTTGAAAAGAATCAGGAGATGCGGGGTAATCTGGGAAACAAGTAAGCAGGAGTTCATTGGATCGCGCGTAACGCACCTTTCCGCTCGAATTCCGCTCGGCGAGTTCTAAGATCGGGGGGTCGGGTGTCGAGGCACGGCATCCCTCGCGTTGAAAATTCCAGGGAAAGTCTTCTGGAAAAAGTTTCGCAGCAATAAGTCATCGGGCCGACGTTCCTTCGCGCGGATGGAACTGCCGTCGCCGTTTGCCAAATCAACCGTGAAAACGCGAGGTAATTGTCACTCGCAAGAGAGAATGAGAGAGATAGGAAGAGGGTTCAGTTTCGAAAGGGTGCGCGTTTGCGAGCTCGCTCGCGCACGAGATTAGAGGGTAGAATACGACGGCACGTCGAATGTTTATAAACTCGTCGTCATCCGATTTCCACGGCTAACGACGGACGCCTGGAAATTCGATTTGCGCTCAACCGAGTGGAATCGATTCGGGCATTTTTCAAACGACGCCTCCCGCCACCACCGGTGTACCCACCGCGCCGCCATTGCTTTTCGGCGACGCCATGTTGAGTATCGGTTGACACTGAACGGAGCTCTTCCATTCTAACGCTGCCTCCTCTTCTTTAGCCTTTTACCATTTTATTAGAGCTATTTCTACTTTTCCTTTTCCATCCCTTTCTACCGTCGACGACAAGCCACTCGAGGATCTGACAGAGAAATTGGCTATTTATTCCTCGCGTAATTTTTATTATTTATTCATTCTCGTATTTATTTTGTGCAATTTTTATTGTTCGGATAAAGAGATTTATTGAATAATTTCCCAGTAGAATGAGGAATATGACGGTGTGCAAAAAAATGTATAATTCCATAAAGATGCGAACAATTAATTGTTTAAATTTAAATGTTTAAAAAACTCTACACAGATTCTACAGTGAATGGGGCAAGTGCCAAGTTCGAGTGAATGGTCCCTGACCTCTGTCCTCCGCACAGAGGACCCAGTGTCCATTTTAACTCAATCTCGTTTCCACAATGGTCTCACAGGTCCCGCGACAAAGCAGGTCGGTGAGAAAAGAGGCGAACAATTACGGGCAGATTAAGTAATCCTAATTTATCGGCGGTGGTCGGGGGGCGACGACGTGTTAATCGCCGAGCAACGCCCTCCTAAGTGGCCCTTATTTATCCCCGGGAGGATGCGAGAAAAGAGGATCGTCTTCGTGAGGGGAGGGGGCTCGAGAAGGTGAAAAAAGACTGAAGCAAAGCCGCAGGCGCTATTTAAACGAATTTTCAATAAAAAGATCCGGTAGCCAGGTTGACTTCGGCTGTTGGGGAATCAAGATCAAGAGGCGGCCGAACAATCGCGCGCCACGTTTCTATGAAGTTCGGGGCCGTTGAATAGAATTCGCGGATGAAAGGGACGCGCACGCGCTCTCCGTTCCTCGGTCTCGCTCGCGCGAGCGAAACCGGGCGTGTTTCACGTTCACGGTCCTTCTCTTTTCTGAAAAACAGGGCCGCGTGTCTCGCCGCTACCTCTGCCTCGCCTCGCCTTGCCTCTGCCTCGCGTCACGTTTTTCATACGGCCCTCGATAGAAACGGCCGTAAGTGCATTCACCGTGCAAATCGGGTTGCTGCCTCGGGAGTGCAACAATACGCAACAGGTGAGGAGGAGATCGGTACGCGTTCAATGGCAGGTGAACTTTCCTTTCGGAGCGAATAAGTACTCGAGAGATTGTGCCATTCGCCCGATCCGATTGCCCTAGGAATTCCACCCTTCAGACCCCCCGCCATTCTCCTGCTGAAAAGTCGGAGACCCTCAACCACCCAAATTTCCTCCTCCAAAAGATGGCCGTCTGCATACTGGGTCGGTCATGGTCACGACTAATTTATTTATTGTTTATTTATTTATGGTTTATTTTAATGTGGTCGCATTAACAGCGAGGTCATTAGTGATCACATGGTTTACAATCCAATATATCATATAGGGGACAGCAAGAACATATTTATAGCAGTTTATACAGGGTGTCCCAGGTTTTAATGTTCATACTTGGTCAGTATATTTTATGGCAATAAATAAGAAAAAAATGTTCTGTATACATAGGTCACATAGAGCTTTATTAAAAAGTTATAACAAAAATACGGAATACAAGCAATATTCGGAACAGTAACCGACTATGCTGTTACTGCGACTATTGGCTCGAATAGATCATCAATATTTACATTTATGTAGTGGGCTTATGTAAGCTGTAATTAACTCTGGAAGTGACGATGTCCAGTAGTAAATACATTGATTTATTCGAGCCAATGCTCGCAGTAACTTCATAGTCGGTTGCTATTTCTAATATTACTTGTATTCCATATTTTTGTTGTAACTTTTTAATGCAGCTATATATGACCTACATTTACACAACATTGTTTCTTCATTTAGTACCATAGAATATACTGACAAAGTTTCAACACAAAAAACCTGGGACACCCTGTATATCGATAGATCTAAAGAAGAGGAGGACGTTTCCGATGTTGTCCTCGCCTAGATTTGACTCGAGGTCATTTTCGATGGAAAATCTGGATCGTTGTAAGGAGAAACTGATACATTCGAGTAGAATATGCTGGATGCTGTTGGCCACGACTAATTTGTTCACTGTTGTAGGCTGTCAAAAAATCGGAAAAAATTCTGGGACACATTTACGGTTGAAGCATTAATGGGAAAAAATAAATATTGAAATTCCAGGATCAAAGACCGCGTCCGGGGAACCATGAATGCAACCCTTGTCCACCTCGCTTCCCGATCAGACTGTCCCCCGTAACAGAGACAACAAGCTGGTTAGATTTCTCAGCGAAAAAAAAGCAGCCATTTAATTTGACCCTTGTCCCGTCATTGATAAAAATCGCTGATCGCACACAGCGACAAGAGACTCGCCTCTGCCAGGGGACGAAATTGCCCGGCAATTATTCCTCGCGTCGAAACACGTGCACGGGAATTATGAATTCAGAATTACTGACGAATGGAGCCACGGATGAGGAGGATCATGAATTTTCCATGACTCGGTCAGAGCTAATCGATTACGCATCCCGCGCGTTCGGCCGCATTTTTCTCGCGCTCTCCCCTTGTCCGTAGAAGTTCGAGCCAGAGAATCGCGTCCGGAGCGTGACGCCAGCCTTGAATAGCTATCTATCACGAATTATCATACTTGAGAAAAGGCCGGGCGACTCGGTGACGCGAGACGAATTTGTTCGTCGCGTTGTTTACCTCGTTCGTCCGTGGAACTTGGACCTGCACGATCGCTGTTACACGATTCCAGAAATAAAAACGATTTCTCGAAGAACTGTAGAACCTCGTTTACGTAGAACCGATTAATATCGGAAGAACATGTACACTTCCGCATGAAAACATACATTGTTTTAAAGAGACGTACGCTTGCGAATAGACTGCGGATTTTATGCAGTCATGATGAGAATGAATAGATGTTTCTTGCAATTAGACAATTTTTATTGTGCATAAAGGTCCACTATCTTATGAGCTAAGCATGGTTCCTGAATAAGTACTCACGCCTGCTCACGGATTTCGATCGGTGCCCGAAACTTTAGAAGGGAGGACGCTTTATCAGATCGCAAAAGTACGTAGATTTTTCTAGCCACTCGAGGATCAACGGGACAAAGCTGTGGCCGATTAGGTCGATCGAGGGGTCCGTTCTACGCGAGCCCTTTCCTCGAATTTCAAGGGCGAGAAGCGCCGAGTAGGACGGTCCTGTACCTATCTCCGCCCACACAGGAGCGATCTCGAGAAGCTCTGGTTCTCAGCAAACCGCGAAACAAAGCTGGAATAAAAGGGGTATCTGTGTGGATCGATCTGGGAATAAGGATCGCACGCGGGAAAGAGTGAGAGCGTAACAAAGAACCGAGGCTACGTTCCTTTCGGACGTAAGAAACAAAACGACAGACCAGGGGGAGAGGGGGAAGGCCCGAGGAAATCGATCGATCAGGAAAAGGGGTCCCCTCGAGCGACAAGTAGCGATGAAGGACGTGGGACGGATAAGTAGGCGGAGAACGGGAGTAGATCGGATCTAGCCCGATTTGCCTGGATCCTCTCCCGGTAATAAGTGTACAAAGGGGGTTCAGGCGAGCGAGAGAGGGTACGAACGAGAGAAAAAGAGCGGAGGGGGGCAAAAAATCGGGGGTGAAGAGGAACCATTCAGTCTCGTCGGAGTAAGTAGAGATTTCCGGAGGCTGCGAGAGCAGCTCGCTCTTTCTCTCTCGTTGCGGGGTGTCTTCTTACCTGGTGCCCCCGACGAGCTCTCCTACGCCTCCCCCTCTCCCGACTCCTTACCTATGGGAAAAATCTACATTGAGTCGATGGCGGAGTGAATGAGAGCAGGGGTGGCCGGTCCCGCGGCGGAATCTTTTGTGGACCCCGGATTCCTTCGTTCCCGAGTCCATCCGCTGCCATAACGTCCTGCCCAACGGTGTGTGTCCGCCAACGACAGCCGCCGACCTTCCTGCATCTCCGCGAAACCCGCACCCACACCCCGTAGCTACCTGGAGACCCTGTGCTCGCACGTGCAGGTACCGAACACGCTCCCTTTCTCACGGCACAGTCTACCCAGAAACCCCCCAGAGCTTCCTGCGCCCTCGTTTTCGCGCGCCATTGCCCACCGGCTCCTGGAACCGGGCAAGTTTCACCAGCTTTTCCACGGAATCGAATGCCCTCCTCATTCTAGACCCTGTCGCGCCGCTGCGACGAGGTGAAAGTTGGCGAGCCTTTTGATCTTGATGCCTGTCGTGTATGATCCAGGATTTCGGTCTACTCTGATCCAGGGGTGCGAATGTTCCATTAGAATCTTGAGCTTAGTATTCTGGGGCCAGTGTAACAGGTGGGAAAGCTTCGTGAGTCCCAGAAGAAGGGTTTTTAAAGGGTCTCATTAGACAATTCGCGTCATCCGGGGCTCTTCGGCCCGCAAACAGAGTCTCGCCGCGCGAAAACAGGGTTCCGCCGGTCGTCGAAATAAATTGCAGCCACGCCCTTGGGCAAATGGGCGTGTAAGCGGCCTCGCCCTGGTCAAAGACTCTCCTCTGGAAACAGACGTACAGCACGATCGTAATGATCCATCGAGGAAGAGGCTCGTCGGCTCTTCTCCCTTTCCGTAGGACGTCTGGCTTGTCCTCCTCTCGCTCCCCCCTGCCGGATAACGCACGAGCCACGAGGATAAGGTGAGCGAAGAGGTCGCGGATACTGCACCGTCACGTGGCTCTATTAGAGGACCGTGGAAAACGACTTTTTGCTCGCGTTCCTCCGACGTCATTCTCGCCCCCCTTCAACCCCTCTCCCTCGTTCTCTCACTGGAACTTCTACGACGTAACTTTCTGCGACGACTTTCAACCAGCAGAATTTTTTCCAGAGACCCTGCACGAGCTGATCGCAACCTGCAGAAGCTGTTACAGTGACCGTGATCCAGATCCGAAAATTTCTTTCTCCCCTCCAACAGCCGGCTACAGAATCCCCGAGAAATCTCGAACAACTCCGACGTATTTTCTCCCGGTCCCTCAGGAACCTATTTCTCTCTCAACATCCTCTCTTTCTTCGACGACGACGACGACTCTCGCGGAGAAAACCGAGAACGCGTTTGCTCCGATGGAGCAGGGAGAGGAAATATTTTTATTGGAACGATTGCGGCTGACGTACGAGGGTCCTTCGGATCCGCAGTGTCGGGATCCATCGTGGGATCACGGTTGTTCGAGTATCCCGATCGATTTTCTCCGAGCGAGGACCGCTCCCGAAAGGAATTCCACTGGAAAACATCGTAGGAATCTTAGCCCCCTTTAAATAAACCAACGCCGGCGAATTCTGCCGCGTTAACAACAATCTTCGTTCAGACTTTCAATCCCTTGGCTTTCAATCCTCTGTTTTGGAAAATTTGTAAATTTTGTCTCTCGATTTTTATGAAAAGTAGAAATTTGACAACTGTTGGACATTGAAATGAAGTGGTTGTGTGTCTCCTTGAATAATTCATCAATATATGACCATAATATATTTTTTGCAGTATTTATAGAATTTATGGTATTTACTATTTACAGAATTGTTTATGAATAACTAGCCTGTGGATCTGAATATAAAATACAAATTTAGTTTCATGCATGGAGATCATTTCCTTTAAATAAATAGTCACTGCAATACTTCTTAATTTCTATTATGTTGTAAAGAAAGAAATGCAGGACTTCTGTACCTTTGTTTTAATTGCAATTTTATACCAATAAATATTTAACTTAATTTAATGAGTTATATGTCATTTTTAAGCTTGATTTACGCTCTATTTAATTATGCTCTTGATATTTAATTTTATTCAAATTTTTATTAAATTATTTGGCTTTTATTTCAGGATGTCAAAACGCGATTTTCGCATTATTTTTTTCTATGAGCACTCGTTGACACTTCCTCCGCCCCATACTTCGTTGATATTCCGAGCCGCTTGAGCGGCACTTCGGCCTAGTTTGAACTCACAAAAAAACAAGAAAACCGCGTTTTGACATCCAGAAATAAAAGCTAAATAATTTAATAAAAATTTGAATGAAATTAAATATCAAAAGCATCATTAGAGTTCAAAACAAGCTTTAAAATGCCATATAACTCATTAAATTAAGGTAAATATTTATTGGTATAAAATAGCAATTGAAACAAAGGAACAAAAATCAATTCCTTCTTTACAACCTAATATAATAAATTCATAAAATCCCCCCACAGTCTATATTTCTACAGTCTATCACAAATTTGATTTTTCTGGGCGAATCGACGACGCCGAAAAAGTTCTAATCAGCGTACGGAATGGATCGCGGTGTGCAAGGGGTTAATTATCCCCGGGATGGTCGATCTCCGTGCGGTCCAGAGATTTCGGGGGAGGGATTTCGGCGTTCTGCCACATTAGCGATCCTCGGGATATTCCGGTTTTTCAATACGGCCAGTCATCCTCGAAGAATCGGCAGACAATGTGGCGGCGGCCCTCTTCCTCGTCACCGGACCCACGTAAGTAGTGCGCCCCCTCTTCACCCTTCCCGAGGGGAAAGAAAAAAAAAGAAGAGAGAGAGAGAGAGAGAGAGAGAGATACCTCGCCCACGCGTTTGCCCAAAGACTTAGAGTTCTTGGCGCATTGTGTCCGGCTCGCGGAGAAACTTAAGCCGACGTCCGGGGGAGTGAGGGGAAGTACTTATCGATTATCCCAGCAGTTTTTGAATTCGTGTGCTCGATTCCCGAAACCCTCGCGTTCAAATATTTTTCCGAGTCTCTTGCGCTCCGCTCGTGTCGCACCATTGTTTGCTCGAAACCGTGTTTCCATCGACGTTTCGAGTGGCTGGGTCGCAGACGTTCGAACAGACACGCGTTAGAAATCCTGTCGAGATTCTCCTTACAAGAGCAGCCTCGCTGGATGCTTCCGGGATCTTTGATCCAGCGTGAGGTAATAAAAGAGGGTTGCAAACGTTGCTGAATTAGATGAAAAACTGGCTTGTCTTTGTTAGGTAGGATGCGGAAATAATCGCGCGACCGGGTAATAAAAATTCGTGAGAATTCTTCGGCTACGGCTATTTAGGGATGCTATTAACGTAGTCGACAGTGCCGGCATATCTTCCCCTAATCGTCGGTTGGATTTGAGACAGCTGGGCATTTATTTTCGGAAACGTAAACGTAAAATTAAACGAAGGTCTAAAAATTCGCAGTTTGAAGGACCAACGTTTTCTAGAAAAACAATAACCATGAAGAGAAGCTACAGTAATAAAATCAAGCCAAGGTCAGCTAAAATTGACCAGCTTGATATATCCCAAACAGGTCCAAGAAAGTTCCCATTACCTAACAACTACGGAAAGTCTGATGGAGTGAAGATTTCCAGGTTGCAGTCTGAAACGAGGTAAAACCTCGCGGTTGATGGATCGATCTCTTTCACCCGGCGATCGTCGAGCGTATCGAAGTGGTCCAAGGGCGATAATGAACCGGACGCACCCGTTGGATCACCGGAAGGCCGTCGTTTTGTTCCTCGGTTGGGCGCAAGACGTAGCCAGGGGTTGGCAGAGTAAGGTGTGTGCACGTGTGTAGAAGAGGAGAGAGAGAGAGAGGTGTTCCACGTCTGCGAAGGCGCGTGTAATTATGTGTGAGGATAGAGTAACATGTCGGACATTCCAGCAGCCACCGGAGTCAGAATCCACCCTCGCCAGTTGGCCCGTTGAACTGAATAGCCGGCTAATGAACGCGAAGCCTCCAGTCTGTCAGTCCCGCGTGCGTCCACCATGGGGAATGATCATTGCTCGACCGAGGATGAAACCGACCGCGACGAGAGAGACTGGCCATGGTTTCTAGGCGGCCAGTCATGGACTGACTCATCCGGGAGACCCGTTCTTGGTCCCGCTCTCTTGACTCCTGCTCTATGATCTCCTCAATAAACTGTCCAGGCGACGCATAATACCTGGGGAATTAGATGCCCCGGTAATTCGCGATAGTTCAAAGAGCCACTGCTCCCTCTCTCTCTGCGCAAACCTCCTCGAATTATCGCTGCCATTTACCCAAGGAAATAGCTGCCAGAGTTTGCCGTCGGTTCCCCGCGGTTTAGTCTCCGGAGAATGCATAATTCGCAAGTGTTTGCGCGATTTTCCGGAGAACGATAATCAACGGGAATATATTTCGCTACGGTTGGAGGTGCTTCGGGGATTCTCGAGAAAATAGTGGCGAGATATAAGGGTGGGTTTTTAGATCTTGAGAAAGCAGAAGAGTCCAGAACTTGCAGTGCTGTTGCAATTGAAGGTTTAGGATCAATCGGAAACGGGACAGCAATTTTTTAATTGATCTAGTTTTCATGTATACGATAAGAAAACAATTTCACCAAGCAATTTTCCGAAGCATTAAAGAACAGCAACTAGAGGCTAGAGTCTAGAAGAGAATGAGGAGAAAACACGATTTTCGGGGAACGTACGTGGATCATTGATCTCTTGGCAGCTCTTGGCAACGGTAATTTTCCGCGTGCCGTCGAAACACGGGAGCCGGCGTCGACATCGGCGTCGGATTCTCAGCAGAAACCATTTCGTCGGACAGAATGGGACGTGTATATCGGTAGGTACAATTTCAATTTCGCTATCTCCCCCCTCGGGTTAGTTCCTCGACTCTGGAACCAGGGAGGACGAAGCGGAAGAGAGATGAAGAAAGAGAGAGAGAGAGAGAGAGAATACCGAAGGAGGGTATACAGGGGGTGGAAGTAGGGTGTAAGATTCGACGTTAGATAGGCGAGAGAGTTAGGCCCGCGTCTCCTTCTCGGCTGTCACTCAAATCCTTCCTCCCTCTTTCGGTCGGTGGAACCCTACGTTCTGTGTAGCCCGGGTGCCCGACGTGTTGCTGCACCCCCTGTTCGGAAAACGCTCGCGTTCCTCCCGCGAGAGAGCCACCCCCGCGGACTCGGTAATTGAATTTCACGAGTTGGTTACCCAAACCCCTAGTCCTACCGGCGAGAGAACCTAGCCCCATCTCTCGTGGGCGTCTCGTGTTGGTTCATGGGGGTGCGTCGCCCTGGATCCACGGCGTCGACGGTGGCTCGTGGCGGCAGGGGGCTGCCAACCCACTTGATGCCCGCTTAACGTCGAATCACAACATTGATTACGACACCGGGACCATTGCCGCCAGAAAACATCTTTCGCTGGCTTCTGTCTCTAATAGTGTACTGTACTGGGGGTAGTTTAGGTCTGTTATGGTCAACATACGATCATTGGCCTGGGAACGTGAGCCGTTGCCCCCTGGAGCAACGATTTCGCAAGAATCGTCAGAGTGGACGGAGCTTTGTTGCTTTCTTTTGGTATGTTTGATCTAGAGCGATCTAGAAGTAGCTGAACTTCTTTCAATCCTGTCAATTTTAATAGTATCAACCCATTTTGATTGGCTCTCTCTGGATCTATAATTGTTTTGGTGGGCGTGGCTTAGTGGCCCCTCGGGTTTGACGGAGCCAAGGTATGTTCATGCTTGATCTATAGCAATCTCAAACCAATTGAGCCTCTTTTCAACAATGATCTTGCTGCTCCCTGCTTTTTATGAAGAAAAAAGCAATGTCCCGCAATGTTTCCTGGAGATTGTAATACAGAGTCTGCGGCCGTTCTAGAAGAAAGGGCCAAATTCTGGGGCAACAATTTCTCAGAAAAACGGAACGATCTCTCGCCAACGAGTTCCGAAACGGTGGACCACCCTCCTCACGCTCCTCCGCGTTCATAAATATTTACCGGGGGTAAAAAAAGAAGATGGAGGCCCGGGGATCCTCACGGCTACGAGACACTGCAGCCACCGGCATTCTCCTCGGATTTAATGAACCGCGCTGATTTTTCACGGGCGCAAACCCGGCGGCCTCCTCCGGCGCTGTTTGTATCCATCGATCTCTCCGCTCCTCGCCTCTTCTCACTCTCTCTCACTCTTTCTCTGTCAGTCCTTCTTCTTCTTCTTCTTCTTCTTCTCTCCTTCCCCCCTTTTGTTTCGCTCGTTGTGTTCCCCCTTTCTGTCTATCCCGGCGCAACCCCCGGGACTTCGATACCTCGAATTCGAGGTTTTTCGCTCGCTCTACTCTCCCGGACCGATAATAATTTTAAAGAGGGAGGAGAGGCCCTCGAGGTGTCGACCCGCCGAAGACGAATTATCGCCGCGTGACGCGTACTCTTATTTATGATCCCGGGCCCACCCTCTCCACACCCCTTTATCGTTCCTTCTCGCCCTACCGTTTCTCCTGCAACCCCCACGATCCACAAAAATTCGCTCGACGGATCGCGGGATCCGCGGAGATACCTATCGCCTCACCCCCTCTTCCACCTGGGGGAAGATCAATCATCGAACGCGTCACTCCCTCACGGAAGGGTTGCTGCCTTCCATGTTTTCTTACACGGCGCGACGGAAATTAATTTTTATTCTGACGACAATTTATACCTTAATGAGGGGCGCTGTGCTTAGAAAGGCTCCAGAATTTTCTTCTAAATTACAACCCCCAAATGAAATGATTAGATAATTATCTGATCCTCCACAAAAACATTTTTCCCAAGTCTTCTGATAATTGTGATAATAATTTCTAATATACACCAAGTGTGCCAAGACAAGAATTTCCGTATTTCGCAACGAAATATTCGGTACAGATTCAGTTCTACATTTCCGTGCTGCGAAATATGGAGATGCAGGTTTAACAACAGCAGGGAAATTGCAGACAGCTTCGCTGCCAGGAGCTCGGTTCGAAGACAATCGTTGGGGCTCCAGGATAGGAGGTGCTCGTCGGGATCGGCGAATCGACAACACCGAAGGAATCGAGCGAGTCGAAAACACGAAAGGGGGAGGAAAGATAGCAGCGCTGACAATTGGGGCAACGGTGTGATCCGATATTGCGACGCCACTTCAGGGCGGATCTGGTTGGTCAATCAGCGGTGCATTGTACGTAACGAACCTCCGCACTCGGCCGAGTTTAATGCCCGTACGTGGACCATCACGGACGTGTGTGCGCGTGGGTTATTAAATATGACGAGAAGGAGGGCCCGGGGGGCCAGGGGGCCAAGGGGACAGCCTCCTCCCGACTTCCTGAACGTCGACGGCCAACGACAATCTCGTCGACGTTCGACGTTCTCCTCGTGCTATTCCAAATCCATCGCTCTGGAATTTTTCCTGCTATTTCCGAAATCGTTACATTAACAAATATTTATTCACGAAATTCGATTGTTGGGTCGATTATCTATTAATCTTAGTTCATAGACGCCTATAAAGTTATGTCTAAAATTGTCAATTAACTTAGGATCGTTCCGAGCCATTCAGATCATTTATTTACCTTCAAACATACTTCCAGAGGCACTTGTAGACCCGCGTTTGTTCCCTCGTTAACTGAACGACTAAATAAAATGCGCACAGTAGATACGGTTTACCAGCTGCTCACAAAGATACAGAATGAGGCGCAGATAAAACAGAGAACAACTGCGGAAGAATGAAATGCAAGCACGTACAGCTGGAAAAAGCAAAAATCCAAAGAGCAGGATATAATGTGGCCCATCAGGAATCAACGTGATAAAGGGGTAGCCCACCTGGCCAAGAGAGGCACCAATTGACTCTTGCCTGCCAAATAAAAACCATGTGGAATCTTTCACCGCCCTTTCTATGCGCGTATCTTGAAAACCGAACGATTGAAGCCCGAAACCCATTCGCAAAGAAGAAGCTCGCTTATCTTGCGCGTAAACATTGAATGCGAGGGATCCCCGGCATTTAGTCTCCGGTATTTTCTGTTCGTCGAGACAAAAGCAAGAGAAAGAGGACCAGGCGATGATATTTTTTCCTGGCCGTCGATCTCTGGAGTCGGAAGACGAGAGACAGAGAGATGAGTCTTTGCAGCGGTGGTTTGTATCGTGGAACGTGCATAAATTTGGACGGGGCAAGCGTCTCATAGCGGATGGTGCTCGAGTGCGGTGAAGTGGAGCTCTTGGTAACGGCGAGCACTTATTCGCTCGCTCGCTCCGCCAATCCAAATGAATTGGATAATTTGATCAGCTCGTTGCTGGCCCTTTGTTGCCTCCTGGGAACTTTGAATGGTCCGGTCGGCCGTCGTTCCTCTCCTGTCTCTCTCTCTCTCTCTTTCTCTCGCCTCTACCGACTGACCCCCGCCTCGCTCTTTCTCTTTCGCTCTCTTGTCTTTTCGATTCTTTCGCTTTCATTCCAGCAGCCCCGTTCCCGTCGATCCGCGCGCTTCTTCTCTTGAGCGTTCCGCCTCTCTCCAGACGGTGATACGGGGCAAGAGAAGATCGTGAATAAAAATAAAGCCTGCCCCCACCCCGGCCCCACATCGGCCACAGGGATGGGGAACAAGCCGAACAGTTTTCGGGGAACAGATAATAATTCCGTCTGAATGGATCGTTCGCCGCGAGTCAAGAGAACGCGAAGAAAAGACTCCGACTCTCCGGTAACATCGCTCAAGAGAGACGCGTGTCTCGAGCACCGTGCGTGCTCGCTTCTCCCGGGAAAAATCAGCAAGAGTACCTCGCGAAAACAGAAAACGAAAAATCGAGGAGAGAAAGGTCGAAAGAGGAGCGTTGTGTATTGAATGAAATTCGAAGATCCGAAATTTTGCCGGAGGCATTACGGGAGGAGCGATGAATATGATAATGTTCCCCGAGTGAAAAAATCGAGCAACGCTTTTCAGCCAATTGATCCGGAAGATCGTCCGCGATCCGGGCTTCTTTTTAAGCGGCGCGCGACCGTGTACCCCTTCTTCGTACGGAGGCCAGGCTGAATGAGCCGGGAGCGCGCAGCTCGCGTCCTGAAAGGAATCCGCAAGATGAATCCGCGGAACTCAAGACAGCCGACCCATTTTGCCGTCGAGAAAAAGAGAGTATCGTCCACAGCGGTCGCCGCAGCTATCTTCAGCGGCTACATTCACGCTGCGGATGCACCAGAAAATTATTTATGCTGCCTCTCCGACTCCCGCGAACGCTCGACATAAAGCTCGTCGCACATTTAAACGCAGCGTCGGACCTACAGTTCTCGCGGTTCTGCATCGTTAAGGTATCGACACCGACGTGCTGCACCTTGTTGTGCGTTGCAAGCATATTCAAACGTCTGTAGAAACATGAGAACATTTTCTCTTTGGCCAAATCCACTGTGGATTCGAAGATTAAGGCCTCCTCTTTACAACGAGCTCTCAAAACTTGATGTACGATTTTTTTTAGTTTTTTTGAGAAAGAAAAATGAGGTCCAAGTGAGAAACAACCGAGTCTCTTAAGAGCCCATTTTTCTAAAAAAATACAAAAATTAAAATATATCTGGAGATCTTAGAAAATTTTTTTCGGGAATGAGTCCTACACGGATTTGAAGAGTGAAGCTTCCTCTTTACAACGAATCCTCAAAAATTGACATACGATTTTTTTTAGTCGTTTTATTGTACTTTAGATGAGAGGTGTACAACTTTACGTGATCGAACATAGCTCTCGTTTCTCGTCTGTAAAACAGGCAAAAAAAAATCGCACATTAATTTTCAAGGCGTCGTTGTAAAGAGAAATTTCTAATCTTTAAATCTGCGTTAGATTCATGGACGGAAAAAATTCTGTCGCATTTCTGGAGACGTTTCAATGCACAACCTTCATCCAATCATTCGTAGATCGTCAGTCGTCAGCATCCAGCAAGGCTAGGCCAGTTCTAGGGAGCTTCTAGCTCGGATCATGCTTTGTTCCGAGCATCCTCTCTCTCAGGAGACCGTCTTGCAGAGCCTGGGGCTCGCAAGACTCCGCTCGCGGCTCGAGAGGAGCCGTCTGGAGGCGAGGGAGAGCTCGCTGTGCAGGAGGAGGCTCGTTGACGAATTCATCAAAAACGTTTCGGTGTAATAGTGCCGTGATTACTGGGCGGACAGAGAAAGAGAGGCTGGGAAATTAAAAAAGAAAAAAGAAGGAGAGCCACAGGAGAAGCGTGACAGAGAGAGAGAGAGAGAGGAGAGGGAGTCCCGCTCCTCCGTGGCCGGAAGGTGAGTCGCCCGGCGGATGGGGGAAGGTGGAGATGATTAAAATGAATTCTACGGAGACGCGGCGGCCGTTTCACGGCGTTTTTTCCCATGGTGTTCGTCGAATGCCGTATCCCCGTGACGTTCGATGATATTTCGGTCGTTTCCCCCCTTTGAATGGGGATCGATCGACAAGGGAAGCCGTTCCGGGGATTGAGGAAGCGCGGATCCGCTCGACGACGCGCGCTTCGGATTCATCTTGAAACTGCCGGAGAATACCACTTGATACGCGTTTCTCTTCCTCTCTCTCTCGCGCCATTTTCTGATGAAACGTCTCGACGCGTTCGATGAACTTCCGGTTGCTTCGGAAAACTTTCCACCGGGCTTCGCTGCTTTTTTTTTATTATTGTCGAGCGATATACGGCGGATTAAGAGGCGCGCGATTAATGTTCGTTCTATTTCTTTCACTGTCTGGTAGTGTTGGCGACGAGTCGCGGAATCAATGGAGTGCCGGCACCGGCGCGGCGTCCCCCTGTCGATAGCAAAGATCACTCTGTCCCATTTCATTTCCTCCGGGCGTCCTTGGCAAGCGCGAACCGGGCCGAAGCATATTTCTGAGCGCAGCGGGACGTATTACCGAGCTCCGCTCGCGTCCGATAATGTGTTTCTGATTGCCGATGCCGGCAAGGAGATCCAGACGCCCACGTAAATCCACCTTCGCGAAATATTACGTCCTGCGATCCCTCGACTCCATCCGAGCCCACCCTCGCGATCGATTCCAGCCCAGCCTGCTCATATTTTGACGAATTTGTTCAAGCTCTTCATCGGTTACAGTTGACAAAATTATTTTATCATTTTTGGAAGTTCGTGGTCCATGCTATTTTCTAAAAAATGCATAAAGACCTGCAATTTCGGAATTACTGTATGTAAAAAATTTTTAAGATCACTTTTAGGACAATACAATTAATGAAATTATTATTAATCAGCTCCTGGTAGAATCTTTACTAGATCCGTAATACTTTCTTTCACGATTTTGAATCGCAGCTCCGTTGCCTTGAATCGATTCATAATGCGATTGAGTTTTGCATTTTTCACTACGTTGAGTGAATAATTGTCCGTCGATAAATCTGATCTTTGGATTTGTTGTTGTACTATTTTATTCGAGGAGGCTCGATTTATCTCTTATTCATCCTTATCACTGCGCGAGAGATTGCCCGATAACCTGCGGTATCAGCAGATCAGGTGATAAAGAGTTACCTTGACTGATATTGTCTTGCTGTTTTAGTATTTGTTGTTATTGGGTCTTTGCGAGAACTCTGATTTTCATAGAATGCTTTGTTAAAGGACTCTTTCTTAGGAACTCTAATTTGAAGGAGCTTTTTTAAATATAAATTAAAATGGAGCTTTTTTCAATTGGAATTTAAATGGAACTCTTTTTATTTGTAAGATTAGAGAGTGTCGCAAGGTTCTCCATAGTGCGTCACTTGTCCGTGCAGAAATTCCCTTTTAAAATTTCACCGGTCGAGAAATGAGCTCCATTTTGAGAACTCCTAAACTTCAGAGAGCTAGGACGGTGGTAACAGACACGGGTGTTGACAAATCGGTAATTCGCGTCGCACAGGGTATTCCGTAAGCAATTTTCTTTCCTCGAGGAAAGATTTCCCGCGGCGGAAGTGGTCGGCGACGCGGCCGTGACAACGCGATGGCGTAAAATCTCTCGAGAGCCCGGCCTTAAATATTGTAGGATCTCATTAAAAACGGCCGCTTCGACGCGCCGTTGAATAATGACGCTATTCCCCGCGGTGAATTCGTGACAGCGACGCCGTGGCTGGCTGTCGTCAAATAAGCCGGCGCTCAAAGAACCGTATTAAACAATATTATTATTAAACAGCGCGTCGAGCGTGGCTTCCCATCGTGGAAAATTATTTACGGCGATTCCAGCTCGCCGATTATTCCCGGGTTTTCCTCGCGGAGAGCACAATTCACAATTTTCCAAACTCGGACCATCTTGGACACTATACTATATATTATTATTGAATTAATTTCCAAACGCTCTTAAAATTTAATATCAATTTTTTAAATCATTTTTTGAACGAGCCCTTTCTAATTTTCTAACTTCGCAATTTTCTGAAATCACTGAAAGCGTCGGTCGCAATAATTGCACAGTATTGCGGCCATCGTGTCGGAGCGTGACGAGTGCGGCGATCTATCGGCTCGGATTTTTAAGTTGCACCACGGTGCAACGTTTCCGGAGTGCATCACGCTCGAATACCGCGCACGTACGCGAGATAAGAGCACCCTGGCAGACGCAGCGACTCAGGTGTTATCAGCGGAGCGTACCGCATGTACATTCTTGATAGTAGGCTAATAGAATCTTCCTCGGATTCGGTCGTCGGCTTTCGCTTGCGCGAGGAATCCGCCCCCACCTCCGGGGAGCTCTCCTCTCGTAAAATAAGACGCTCGTTCCCCGGGAGGAGAACGGTCCAGGCGGAATAAATATCGGGGAATACGTGAACGTCAACGCTGCTCGCAAAAACGGATCAGTGGCATCGTTTCGTTCGAGTCCCCGTTCGTGATCAATACATATAGACGAGGCCGTCTACAGGTCGGATCGATCGTCCTATGCTCGATACATGTGTAACGGCATCGAGACTCGAACCGGAATCGAGACCAGTTGGTCCTGACGAATTATCAATTATCATTCGCAACAGCATTCATTTATTTTTAATTTAGATAAGTTAAAAATAATTCATTCTTTGATTTAAAGAGCTCGAAAATTTCTACGAATTCTTCATTTAAACAGAGTAATTATTTTGAATTTAGGGAAATGATTATACTCCGTTTAAACGTTTCGGACTCTTAAAATCTTACGAGTAGTTTGTCTTTATGCAGCAAGTCGCACAACGCGAGAAAATTTTGTTTCGCGCAGCCTGCCATGCGAGAACGATGGATTAAACCGCGGTTGGATCACGGCCAGTTTCCGTTGTAAATTAAATAGTCGATGATTAATGGCGGTTGATCGCAGCCACCTACGTCTCGCGATTTACATCTGGCCCCGGGTTTTAGGCTAGCAAGGTCGTGGAGCAGCACACGGAGCAACGAATCGATTAATAACGCCTCGTCGTAACGCGTACAAGTTCGTTCGTTCGTGGCTGTATACAAAGCTAGAAACCAGCGAGGACCGTGTGGACCAAGGCGGTGGAAGCTAGCTTTGATTTCGCCGACACGTTCGAGGAGACCTACACCTTCGATCCGAGACGCAGGTGTGCGACGGGAACGTTCCCCAGGTGATTTTTCATGGGTCCGTTGCGACGTTCGCCGGAGACAAAATTAATTGACGGAACCGGGGACAACAGATGGACGGGACTTTAAGGTAGCTTGGACGTGAGCTTCGAGTCGAACGATTTCTAATTGATCCGCGAGAATCTGCATGTGAAATCCTTACGCGCTTCAGCAAAAATCTGTTCCAATTAACGCGTTGACTTGCACGAGAATTTCGTGCTCTTCACACGAGTTTCAACTACTCATTTATATTAGGTGAGTCACCTAACGCTGCCACCTCAAGTATCTTTGTTGTTTTTAAAGATACGTCAAATGTCTGGTGGACAAAGTTGAACGGTAAAATGGGGCCCATACGATACCAAAAAATGGTTGTTTTTCTGTCATTTTTTTTAGAGATATCAAGGTCAACTTCATTTTTTAAATGGAATGAGGTATTTTTTAATGCATCAATCGATGCAGCTGGACATTCGTTATAAAAAAGTACTAACCTATGTATGTCGAAAAGTTAGTACTTCAGGAGATATTTCCATTTAAATAATTCTAAAACACCATTACTGTCGTACTAACACGTTACACTAGTAAATAAACGCTAATGCCTTAGTACGACGGTAATGGTGTTTTAGAATTATTTTAATTGAAATACCTCCTGAACTACTAACTTTTCGACATACATAGGTTAGTACTTTTTTATAACGAATGTCCAGCTGCACAGATTGATGTATTAAAAAATACCTCATTCCGTTTAAAAAAATGAAGGTGATACCTCTAAAAAAATTACACAGAAACAAAAATTTTTTGGTACCGTATGAGCCTTATTTTACAATTCAACTTTGTCCTTCAGACATTTGACGTATCTTTAAAAGCAACAAAGATATTTGAGGTGGCAACGTTAGGTGACTCATCCTGTATAATCATAAATGATATAGTTAATACATTTTTTCGAGAATAGCTAAATTCTAGTTGCTCGAGGTCAAGAGAAACGAAGCATGTATCAGTGGATGTATCGCTCACCGATGGGATTCCCATGAGTCCCCGCGCGCTGGATGGAGCCTCTTTATCTGGAAACAAACAAGAGGGCGATCAGTT
This sequence comes from Lasioglossum calceatum, assembly GCA_963966675.1. Classification (NCBI taxonomy): domain Eukaryota; kingdom Metazoa; phylum Arthropoda; class Insecta; order Hymenoptera; family Halictidae; genus Lasioglossum; species Lasioglossum calceatum. The sequence goes on along the minus strand of OZ016555.1, from coordinate 4,846,487 downwards.
GGTGAAAAGATTGATGGTGGTACCTGTAAAAAGAGTCGTAGATGCCACGGAAGATTCGCAAGGTTACGCGTCGTTCCCTGATAAAACACGATCTGTTAAATATCGTGTCAGGGTCCCCTGAAAGATTCATCAACGGGTGGCCGGGCCGGGATCCGCTTTCCTCTGGGTGTGCACCCTATTCGCAGAGGCAAACCACTTGAGCTTCTGCTACCCCCCCATCCCCACCCTCCACCCCCCTGTCACCCTCTAACACCCCCGTTATCCACCCACCAGCACACCAAGCCCGGGTCCCTTCTTACGTAATCCGTCTGTTAAAATATCAATCTCAACGTTTCACTCTTTGCACAGCATTCCGTGCAGGGGTGGCCCCGATCCCCCTCTCCTCTCCTCGCCCTCTCTTTCTCTGTCTGGACGAGGTCATCAAAGATGCAGCAGCAATCAGCGGAGCTAGTCGAGCGGACGGGCAAGCAGAGAACCGACTACCGACCTGGACCCCAGGGATGCACGCGGGATTTTCTTTGAGCCTCTAGATCGATCCCCAACGCTGCAGGGAAATATATTCAAGCCTTTCGGTCGCGCGATCGACAGTCTAAAAAAATTCACGTTCCACCAGCCTCTCTTACGTCTTCGCAAACATAGAGAAGTCCGGCTCTCTATGGGAGGAACGATCCTCTGCCTTGGACGGGGTTCAATTCCAACCCCCTAGAGTTCAGCTTCACCGGGGACACAGGTGAACACTTTATTTTATGTTGGGGGCACTGCTTTCGTCTCATTGTTCCGCTCCTTTTCGATTTTATAGTTTTCTAGAGCAATCAGGGAGGGAGAAATTTTTTTCACGATATGTCGGTCCAGGGTGGAGAGATTGTCATTTATTGTGCAGTCTAATTACAGTCTCGAGAAATTATGTATAATTAAAATCCACCCCGAATCATTAAAGGTTGAAGCATATATTACTCTATTTTATTGCTGTTATTTATTTTAGAGTATAATTTCGACCAAAATTAGCTACAATATTCTGTAAAAATTCTGTGTGATCGGAATCCACATAAATAATTGAGGGTTGCAACGTACAGGCTGAAGAATTCGATCCCGCTTGGCCAGGATCGAAAAATCAATGACAGCGGGATGACCACGTGCCAGCAAGTTAACTAGGCCATCACCCGTGAATATACGGAATGGAACGGCACAAGCAGAGAGTGATTACCAGCATAATTCTCCAAATACCATATCAAAAGGACCTGGAAGCCGCGTTCGACCGCGTCGCGTCTGCCCGAGCGGACCCTTCGAGACGATTTGCCGGGTCCTTAATAAATCCTTCGGAAGCCCGTTCGCGGGGAAGGACATCAAAGTGTCCTGATCCTCGACAGGCAACGATCCGTGCAAACGGAGATCGTCGTCGTTGAAATCACCGCGCCGGGGCGCCGAAACCCGGAGCAACCCCCGTACGGGCTCAGCAGCGGTCGCCGCGGGGTGGCGGAGGCCAGGCTCTATTAAAAATGCAATATTCTCGTTAATCCGCGCCGGTATGTGGTACCCGCTAATTAGCGAGTACCGGGGACAGGGATGCATACGTGCGCGCGGCCACTGTTGTCATGCAAATACCTCGGTGAGGTGGCAGTGCACCACCGAAACACGCCCCATTCAACGGCCGCGACTCTGCGTTGACTCCCGTTATATTCGACACGTATTAATAACGAAACAAATATTGCTTATTGAATATGAAATTTCGGCGAGATCTCCGACGCTATCCCTGTGGCACGGTTATTAGCACGGGAATGTATTTCGGCCGCGATTTCGAAACCCAAACCCCTGCAATCCCCGCGCAAAGACTTCTTGATTCTCGTAATTGGGCTCGGGATCTTTGCAAATGGGAAATTTATGTTTTCGGGGAACTTCTTTTGCGGGAATCTCTCAGAGGGATTTCGGGAGGGTCGTTGGAATTTTTTTAGAATTTTTCTGCATGGAGCGTGGCTGCAATCATCCCTTGTAGCATTGTGATCACCGGACGTTCGTTCACGTTTCTACAGTGCAAGGGGACGAGCACAACAATTTTCATATTCAGATTTTTAACCGACTTCGAAAAATGAGGAGGTTACTCAATTCGGTCTGTATGTGCCTTTTTTCGCTTTTTTTTCTTTGTATGTTCACCGATTACGCCGAGATGGGTGGACCAAATCGGAACGAAACCTTTGGCATCTTGTAGAGTATGTCCCCGGGATGGTCCCGTGGAAGCAAATGTTGCATTTTTTGAATGAAAAATGCCGGTTTGCGGTTTTTATAATAAGACCGAAAAACCATCCTACGGTGTTCTACAAATTCTGCTCGTTCCACTAAAAAACTTCGACAAAACGCACTAAAAAGTATGAAATAACTTCCACTTAATTTATGTGAATACACACGAACTTAAATACAATACAATCTTTTCGGAGGCGGTGTAAAATTGAAAATTTTCGATACTGGAAATTACGAAAATCCTTAAATTCTTCTACATGCTTTCACATATTAATGTATCTTCTCTTCCCACCTACTGATTTCCAAGTCCATCATATTCCAATGAAATCATAATCATCAACATCTGTCATTTGACAAATTTTCAATTCTGCGCCGCCTCTGAAAAGATTGTATCGTACTTAAGCTCGTATGTATTCACATAAATTAAATGGACATTATTTCATACTTTTTAGTGCATTTTTTAAATAAATTAGCTTGTGTCAGCAGAATTTCAAACACCTACGGATTAAACAATGCGATCCACGCTTTCCGCAATCATTCTGCCTGCTGAAGCCATGTCCGTTGACCACCACAATGACTTTAACTCTTCGACGTGCACGGTTGCACCGTTGCCTTGCCTGTGGGAATTTCTATGGGCAGTCCTGGCGAAAGGAGAGTCACGGGGCTGCGTCCGCAGGACACAGAGACAGTTCATACGTCGCGAGGGGTTCGATCGAGGGGGTTGCGCGGTGGGGGTGGGCTATATCAATAAGCATCGAACGGCCACGGAGGACGGCAGGGAGATGTTGATTAAGGGGCGAGTACAATGATGAGATATCCTCCGCGAAGGGAATGCGTCTGCGATGGATCCGCGCACGAGGGGACGACGTGTCTCTCCTCTCGTTCCCTCTCCTGCGAAGCAGAGCAGAGCAGATCGGAGAGCAGAGCGCGTCTCCGCTCGATCTGATCTCCAGCGAGGAGAGACTGTGAGACGCCGATTACTGCCGATCCCGAGCCGCACAATAGCCTCGTCCCTGTCATCGAGCAGGCTGACTGGGTCACCTTGTCGCGTGACAGAACGAGGATCCAGTTGTTCGAGCGGAAGTTGTGGATGCCATCCCATGGAAAGCGCGGATCGCGGTGCGCAACGCTGTTTACGTCGGAGCAAAGGCTATAGTATGGAGCACTGTGCTCTGGCACAATGCGAGCCGACGGAGGCACGAGGTCCGTTAACCCTGGGCAACGAGTCTGCCGTAAAAATGACGATTGGAACAGTCGGATCCTACAATGATCGACTAAATTGATACGCAAATTTAATGCAATTGATACCAACTAATTTTATACACCTCGTTGTCTAAAATCATGGTACAGTAAAAGCTCCTTCGTTGTCCAAAGGCCGGGGGTTTGAGCGGACAACGACCGTGCCCGGACACTATTTTTGATTTATGACTGAGTCTTTAGTGAAACGGCTAGTTAAATGACAAAAAAAAGCATTCGCAGTCAAAAGCAGTCAACTGTCTGGCTTTAAAAAACTCCTTATTTCCTTGCCATATTCCTTTCCTATTGTTCTCCGTTCTGCGCGGGTCTAGACAGTCCTGGGACACATCTGGCGACCAGATCCACGCACTCCTAATCCTCTCGTTGACAGGCAGTGGAGTGGGTAGGCACTGGACAACGATCGTGCCCACGATTCAGGACAACGAAGGAGCGATTACTGTACGCGGCGTGCATTCACAAATTCAATTACATTCTTCTACTAAATTATTTCAAGAGAAACACGTTGCAGATCGAAAGGGTCGAGCGGAGGTCGCCGAAGGAAATTCTGTGGGACGGTGTAAATCGGAATTTTCCGGGGGCAGAGATCGTTAACGGTGATCCGAAAGGCGTCGAGAAAGAGGGACAGGGAGGGCGAGAGAAAGAGAGAGTTCGCGGCGGCGCGGTGGCGCGACTGTAGGCCCCTAAATTAACAGTAATGAAAATTGGTTATCAGTCGAAGCGACATCCTGCAGACCGAACAGTGTTACCAGCACTGGAGCGCGTAATATCCCATTGAGGAGGAGCGGACGGCGAGCACGGTACTGGGATTCGGGTGCACGGGAAGCGGATCACGTTGACACAAAGCGGCCGTAATCCGTTTATCTTCTCTCCGGGCACTCTGCGCCCACGTGTTACGCTCCGCGTTATTCGAGGATGGCCCAGCCGACAGCCTGCCCCCACCGAAACGGTCCACGAACCGTCGACACAGAGCACCCTTCTGCGCCCCAGACACCCCCGCGATTAACGGTTTCCATCGAGAACAACGTCGATACTAATCGGTCGATCCTTACGAAGACGTCCTGACACCTTCCGGACTCTTTACCATTTCGATACCATTGTCGTTGTCATTCCTGCAGCGTAGTCGCGTCTCGAGAAACCTAACTTCTTTTATTTACTTCCATCCATGCATTCCAACTCAACCCCTGGCATGTTGAGAGCTTAACAAAATAGAATTTTATGTTAATCACGAGTCTGGCTCGACGTTCTGGTGCAAATGGTTAAGCCTGGCAAAGCTGATGCTTCTGGCCCGTTCGAATCGAAGCGGCACGAATTAATCAACGATGGCCATCTTCGACCGCGTCTCCCGCCGAAGATCTCGATCGGATCGAGGAGTTACGATATGCAGATTGTAGAGCAGAGTCGGGGGATGCAGTTTCGGTATCGTTTCTCGTTGTTCCGATCGATCGGGGCGAACGGTCGGCGTCGAACGGTCGCTCGCGCGTAAATATATTCTGCCCACGCTCGGGCCGAGTCCCCTTCGACAGCTCGGTGAAAGCCGTCGGAATGTCCTGCGCGACACGTACTCCTCTTGAGTAATGACGCGGCCCCGAAGAAGACGGAGGAATGCAGAAGGAGGTGTCTTTCAGCCGGAGGTTTCATTGGTTTCGAACAGAGAGCCGCCCTTCCCTTTCCTGTCGCCGTTTCCATCGCTGAAAACGGCTTAACGAATGACGGCGACGAGTCACGCGTTTTGTCTCGCGCCGCGGAACGCATTTGTCTCGGGCCCGGATGCCGGATGGTTTTGAATCCCGTTGGGCTCTCCGCGAGCATATATAACCTGCCGTGTGGATCGCCCTTTACCGTCTCTTTTCCTCTGTCCCTGCGTCGTTTCTCTCCCTCTCTCTCCTTTCACCTTTCAACCGTGATCCTGGCCCGCCAGGATTCGGCTTGACGCGCGGCTGAAAGACGCCCGCTGCTCACAAAGGACTCCCTAATATATTACGCTTATTAATGTCCCGTCCTCGTCCATCTTTCCAGCCACCCTGCTCGGGGAATCCTCCTCGAAGAGCATCGAATGGCCAAGGGTGGCGAGCACTGACTTTTCGGGGAACGATTTTTCGTCTGTCTCTCCGGCTGGTTTCAATGCGCCACTTAACCGCCCCCACACTGCACCGAGAATCTCGGAAAAAAGATAACCAATTACGGTGTGGAAATCTCGGGATACAAGGGAGAAATTGAAGCTCCAGACAGAACTGTAGCAGTTTGTAAACAGCATTTCTTATCAAGAATCAAGGTGATCTCTGTCTTCCCTATACGGAACCGTATGTTTTTGTTTAGATACGAGACGAATCCGCTGAGGTCATTCAGTACCGTTCAATATTTAGCTTATGCGAATTATGCAAAAAATCAGGGAAATAGAGGCAACGAAACGTGCAGTATAAAACAGATCGAAGATCTGGAAGGAGGGCAGGGGGTGGTTTCGAATAGGGGGAGGGGTGAGCAGCTTTAAAATTCTAGGAATGTCAGAGACTACTGTAGAAAAATCGGAAAGATAACCAATTAGCTCGCGTATACATGGCTGAGGGACCGAGGGGGATGATTTTCCTGTCTGGAATCCGAAGTGAATTCGAGCCAAGGAGAAGTAGCGCGAGGGTGACGAAAAAACTAACCGGAGCAGCCTCGACCAGGAGCCTTGCCGATTGGTCCATTCAAGGGGGGAAGGCTAAAAACAAAAAACATAAAACGAGAAAAAAAAAGCACGAGCGAACCTCGGGCGCGGGCTCGACTCGGCCCATTCGATTTCTCGAATCGCGCGCGTTTCGCTTCTCGGGCGCGCGCGTTGTTCGCGATTAATTGGACGACCGAATTGTTGTTTCGTTCAGCAGTTGAATGGCTCCGCTCGATTCTTGTCCCGCCGGTGTGTGGGTGTTTGTTTTTTTTAAGTGCCTACACGGGTCCGCGTGTCTGCGCCCGGTTACGCCTGTACGTGTGCCGTAGTGTACCGTGCACATGTACACGTTTACATGCACACATACACATGTATATCTATGTATATATGTGTATATATATTTTTTTATTTCGCTGCAGCAGCTTTTTTCCAACCCCCGTCCCGGGCCGGCCCTCGACGGAAATTTCGCCAGGACCAGCCGCCATCCAGCCAGCTAACCGGGAGAGAGAGATCTTTTATCGTAAGAGCAGCGACTGGGCACTCTCTTTCTCCGAATATCTTCCCTCTGCCTCTCGCGCCCCCAAGTTCTTCGCCTTTCTTCCTTCTTCAACCCTTTCTTCGGCCCCTTTCTCCGGCCCCCCGTGTCGCCACGTGGATATTTTCGTGGCACGGGCCTCGGTGACGAGCATAATGCACAAAAGTCGGGCTCATTCAGGCCACTACCAAAGTCGCTCGAATTTAAACAAACACTGGGTCCACGACCCCCGACCCCTCTTCTTTGGTGGTTCTTGGTTTTTTCGCGCTCGAGCAGTCTCGCACGCGAAAAACCTCGGTTAATCTTCGCGGGTTCGGGTCGCCGAGCATTGTGCGGCCCCCGGAAGTCGGCAATTATTCTACCTGGGAACAATAAACCGCCGGGGATGATTTCCATGCGTGCCCTTTTAAGAACCACCCCCGAACCGTTTCCTCTCACCCCCCGTACGACTGCAATAATTATGAAATCGTTCGATTCGCGTTTTAATCAAGATTTCTCGCGTTTGTGCGAATCGGTTCCCGTGGTTGAATGCTCGCAGACGTCTCGGGCGGTTGAAGAGAGAAGAGACTCGGTTAAATGGGGACGTCGGGGATCGCGGAAAAATCTAAAACCCCGGTTAACAACGGAGAGAGAGAAGCTGCAAAGGTGGTGGCTAAGCGGAGCTAATCTCACGGACGTTCTCCCCGGCTGTGTTTCCAGTTACGCTCCACGGCGTTGTATGGGTTGTATTTGTTTCGCGGTATGGTGCACCGTGGCCAACAATGGCGGCTCGGATCAAGTCGGCGGCCTTTTTGAAGGCAGGTGCCCCCTCTTCTCTTCTTTTTTTCCCGACCGAAGGCCGGCTTTCTTTTTCCACGACCACCCTCTCTGTTTCTTCCCTCGAGATCCATCTCCGCGATCCTCTCCCTCTCTATCTCTCTTTCTTCGTTCGCTCTCCTTCTCTCTTTCGAGGCTGTTCTATCCTTCGCACCGGGAGATTTCGCTAATAAGCAACGCCTAAGCTCCCGAAAAACCGGGTACGATTATCGATTTATCTGCCGGGAGCCGTTTCCGACAGCTTACCTTCGAGAAAGGAGTACTTCACAGAACGAAGGACGATCTAGGATCAAGATCCTGGTCCTCAACAGACCCACCGTGCTAATCGAGTAGTGATTTTTCCCGCTGCGGCGCTTACTTGCTGGTACTAATTAACCACCTGGGTCCTGGAGATCCTTGGGCCTCGGAAACGCCTCCGGAAGATCGGAGATTTTGAGAATTGTCTGATTCTTGCAACGAAACAATCCCCAATGCATACTTAATTGATTAAACAATGTGCGATTAACTTTTGCAGCAGGGTGTTCAGTGTTTCTAGAAGCCCTCGCGTGACGTTGAAAGCTGTTCATTGAAAAGTGGATCGCGTGGGAGGAGGATTTTTAATGGATCAGGTGGATGGTAGGGCCCAAACAGAGGATAGAGTTCCAGGACACTGGTGGGATCTACCGGATCGAGAGGCACGATCCTCAGGGAGCGTGGCCCGTGGACTCTGGTCGATCCTCCCACGCATGGGATCACGCATGCGTCGGGCCTCCCTTAAAACAATGCGCCGACCAATCTCGTAAGGTAAAGGGGCTCTTATCCCATTGGCTCGTTCCTGCCGGCGGATCTTTTTTCGTCACGGCCACCATTACGCGCTTCCTGAACCCATGGAGGCTCGCTTTTCCTCTTCTAAGCACTATCTTATCCCTCGAGACGCAACGAAATTCCGACAAATCAGACCGTCAGAGAAGCAAGAAGAACTAAGAGGCGAATGATTCAAAGGAAATAAATGTAAAGTCCACAATTACAATTTCTTAATATAATCTGGAAGTAAAGAAACGCGTCTGTAATGGTCACTGGATGAGAATTAAAATGCCTGAAGCTGGAACAAAACAATTCCGACACGAGGTAGAAAATAATGAGTCGAAATAATAGAATTATTTCTGATTAAACTGATTATTACTGATTAAAATTAAGATCAATCTACGCCCAGTTCAGTTGCATTTGTTATGTTTGAAAATTTATAGAAAATAACTGCCAGTGTGCTAAATTGCATTTTTAATTGCATTTTCATATCAACGAGCTCACGAAGAAGAGAAATGCAATAGAGTCGGAGTATTGTTCGAGAAAGAGGGGTTGAAAAATTATGGAAAAATTTCTCGCGAGGTCTCTGCGTATCCAACTTTTCTTCTCAGGTATAACAACGGCGTTTTTGGCGATTGGTTTCGCGTATCCGAATTTTATTGGACCATTCCGAGACAAAGTGTTTCACCGGGGGCTCGTATCGCCGCGTAGCTCCGTTCGAGCGTCATAGTCGGGGAACCAATCGATATCTTCGGGGTCGAACGATGAATTTTAATTTCTCCCCCTTGCTTCCCCTATTCGGAATGCATAAACAGCGATGTTTGCTGTTCCCGGTAATGGAAGGCCGGCGGCGGGCTTGATTGCGCCGGGCGGACGTGAAAAATTTACAAGAGAGCCAGTTTTGACGCCGTTCCTTTTTCTCTGCGCGTTACATGGAAAATTCGGACCGCCCCATGGTAGTAGCGGGAGGTGGAGGCAGATATGTATACAGTACATATACGTGTACGGGGAAAACGGTAAAGGTACAGCGTCCATAGAAAATCGCGCGACCAAAATTTCAACCGGGAAACATATCCGAACTGGATCAATAGAAATATACTCGTCCTTTCACGCGACGTGGAAATAATACTTCCCTTTGACATCCTTCGCGCTTGTACACCGAGAGCGTAGGTATTTAATCCACGCTTTTCGATCCTCGATCGCCCGGGAAATCCGAAGGTTCCCGATTGTTTGCCGATGCTCAATCAGGTGAAACATGCGCTGCCAATGATGTCCCGAAGCCAACGTTTGCTCAAACACCTGCCTCAATTTTTCATTTTTATCTGTCGTCGGCTGCGGGAATTTCCGGGCTTTCGAATTTAATGATAAAAGTTAATGTTGATTCATGAAAGGAGCTTCATGATATTAATCCAGCCGATAGTAGAACGTTCACAATACCTATCCCAGTAAAAAATTAATTTCCGCAACCACGTCCAGCGCATTTTAGCTTACTGCCCTTAAAAATGCGATAAAGACCAAACGATTCGAAGAGGCTTCACGAAATTGATCCAGACGGTAGTAGAAGGTTCACATTACCGATCCCAATTGGTTAATTAAAAATCGCAGCTCTGGTTCGTCCGTAAAAAAATTAATTTCCAGCAGCCTGGAGGATCAGGAGCTTGTCTCCGAGGATCAGCGAGATATTATGATTCGCATTAATAAAGAGAGGCTGACCAGGATCTGAAGAAGGGGAAGGCCGGAGAAAGTATCCGCTCGTCGAGTCCCATTGTCCGCTCGATTAAACCCCGAACAATCGTCCTAGTTTCGGCGGAGTTCGAAATTACCCGAGGGACAGGCCGAAGGTTCGATCGAGCGATCCGTCGGCCGTAACAGGATTTCAGGGATACAATCGCGCGAATAACGCGTTAGAAGGAGCCGCGAATAGGCGGGATGCTGCGACCGGTGTGGCCCTGGTGTTTCACGGATGAACACAGGGGTGTAGAGCGGAGCGGAGCCGAGAGGAACGGAGCAGAGCGGCGCGGAGCTGAAACCGGGCGTCGCACCGCCGGAAGTGCGTCTAATGCATCCGTCTGGGGTCACGCGTCATCTCGCTTCCGGCACGGCCATTACCTTCGGTAAAACGTTTCGCGAAGGGGAACCTACACTTGCGGCCACCCTCCTCGGCCTCTCGCCTGTGTTTCGCTACGTTATTACAACTATTCTCTGGTCTACCCGTTGCCCAAACTGTTTTAGCAAAAGAGCTGATTTTTGCCCATTTATTTTCCCTCTCCTCTCACGCCTTCCGTCGACAGAGTTCCTCGTCGTTGTTTGTATCGCAGGGTTTACAGCATTGAGGACCCTAAGGAACGCATTATGCGTTTATAATAAAAATTACTGGATCAAATGCGAAGGAGTAGAAGCGTTCTAAGAACAATTTTATTAGCTTGAAAATGATGCAGACAATTTGTATTTCGCAGAAAAATCAGTCAATCACGTTTCATACAGAGTAAATAACAATACATACATAAAATCAGTTGGCTCATTCTCTAATAATGTTTTTGCGTGATTTGGTAGTATCGTCATATTGGGAAAAATGAGCGGGTTCGTTCGCGGAATCGTGTAAACAGTGGGTCAACGTTTCGCGGCGTGGCCGCATAGTTCTCGGTTCTCGCGGCGAGTAATTTCGCAAACTGTCGCAAAAGGTGTAGAGAACGGGGGGCTGGAAGTTCCCTGGTAAATCCCGAGGAGCCTCCAACCCCCTTACTCTCTTCGACGCACGCTTCACAGTCTAAGCGGCTGTCGAGCGAATTCTTGCACGAAGCGGCGGGACGCTTTGTTCGACAACTAGCTGGAGGCGACGCTATCGAAAGACGGGTTTGCGAGAGCCGGGATCGATCCTCCCCCGCACCTCCTTTCGCCCCTCTTTCGCCGTCAACCCCTGCCAGGCTCTCTCTCTCTCTCTCTCTCTCTCTCTATGTGTGTCTTCCTTCTCCTTTCCTCTTGATCGCGGCCGCTCATCCTAGGAGGAAATGAAATCCCGTCCGGGACACGATTCGCGCGACGTTTGTCCCGTTATTAGATCAACGTTACTCCGAGAGAGGGTGGAAGAGAGGGAGAGAGGGTGGCAGATTTCTCTCTCCCCGTGGCCGTGGAACACGTCTTTCGCATTTCAAAGCGCGCACGGCTTCCGGCCGCCCGATACTTCCGGCGAAAATCGCTCAACCTCCGTCCACCCACTCTGATCAATCGAGCGCGGTGCGGAACGAGGCTACTTTCCTTCGAGATCGAAGCCTCCATTGGGTCACCGTCGGGCATCGGATTTTTGTCGACCATCCCCCGTCCTCCGGGTACCGTGTTATGTTTTTAGAAAAATGTATACTGCCATGCCAGTTAGAACGAAATCATTCCACTGCAAACGTTCCAAGAACCGCGGATGACTTGGTGCTCTTCAAAATGCCATTAGACGGAAACGAGCTTGAGCAACGTGATGAAATTTATACAGAGGGTGGCTGAAACTTCGTTCTAAGTACACCAGGTGGTTACAGAAAAATCGCTGCACTGGTACGGTTGTGGAAAATTGTATTCTGTGCCTTTTGTTCGTCAACCACAACAGTGAACACGAGTAGAACTTAGTGATTTTAGAACAAACTTTAGCAGCTTGATGAAATGAATGCAGGCAGTGGTAGAAAGTTCGCATTAACTACCCCAGTTGGTTAAACAAACATCGCCTGACCGGTTCGTCCACAAAAAATTCCAGAAGGGCCGAGACAAAAATATTCCCTTGCGAATGACGTTCTCCTTATCATTGGACTCCGAAGACCTCGGAGATAGAATATCAAACAATTCAGCTCGTTCCGAGGAAATTGAGGCGTCCAATCGGAGTAGCCAATCGGAGCGACCGATCGAAGAGCGTGTAACGAGTGCGCGGCGTAAACGCGAGGGACGAGCACGTGTCCGAGCACGTCCACGTGAAAAATTGCGATAACGTGTGCACGGGAGGGGGGGTGGTCGAAGGGTCGAGAAAGGCGGCGGGATATCTCTGGCGAAATATTCACGGCGTTCATGTACAGGCGCGTCACCGTTCGTGGCTCTGTCGACGCGACGCCAAGCAAGTTTCTCTCCGGTTTTTTCGTGGCGGATCGCGCCGTTTCCGGTATCGATGCATCGAGCGGCCTGTACACGTGGAGGAGCTCGCCCGGAGACGAGCTTTGTTTCCCCTGCACGCTCACAGACACTCGCCACAACGTTCTCTGTCTTTCTCTCTCCCTCTTGCTCGTCTCGTTTCTCCTCCTCTCTTCGATCTTTTCACTCATTTCCTTCCAACGTCCCGGCCACCGTGTTTCCCCGTCGCTGTATTTTTCGCTTTTCCACATCCGCACCCCCGTGTCGTCCCTCTGTTTCGTAGCCGCCATAAAGGATTACGGATATATGCGAGTGTCTTCGAGCGCGTGTGGTCCGAACCGACGCGGTGTTGGCCGACCCCCGTGGAAAAAAAGAGGAGAGACTCGAAGTCGAAGGTTCCGCGGCTCGTTATTCATCGACGTTCGGCTACGGCCTGTCAGCCGGCATTATTTACGGGTTTCGCGGCCGAGCGAACTATTAATTCGATCCGATGCAGGTGGTAAACGCGAGCCGACCCGCCGCCGAGCGGAAATCGAGCCGGAACAGGATCCGACGCCGAAATCCCGACGATCGATGCACTTATGCTCCCTCGAAACGTGGAAATCATTTTTCGAAAGCCTCGAACATGTGTAACTATTGCTCTCAAATCATCCACCCCTCGGGAATCGTAAAAAATATCGAGGGCTAAAATAATCTCTTTTAATCGTTCACTCATAAGCATTAAAAGAGGCTCTCAGATTGTCCACCTCTGGAAAATTATACAAAATATCAGAGGTTTGATATATTGTATAAATAGTTATTGGCATAACGGTTAAATGAAATTAAATAACTTTCACTCCAATTCCACAGAAACAAGTGTGGCCAACGTAATTATTTATTCGTCGATGTTTTAGCAACAGTTGCAGGCACCGTCAGACAGCACTCGATGTTCGAGGCTAAAAAGAGAAATGGCGGAGGTGAGACGCAGAAGGCTCGCAGCCAAGGTTAAGTATGAACCGGAGCGAGACAGGCAGAAGCGAAGTGAGTGATGGGAGTATAATGACGGAGCCTTCTCCTAATTCCACGCGTGCCTGTGCTCTCTGTCTATCTTTCGGTCGTTCGGACGAAGACAGAGTCGCTCACGTGGCGAGAGAATGGGAGAGGAACGAGCGCAGATCCGAAGGAGCGAAAGAAGATCGAAAATGAGAGGATCAGAAGCTCCGGTAGAACCGGGGGAGAATCTTCTCCCTTTCGCTAGTCTCTCTCTCTCTCTCTCTCTCTCTCTCTCTCTCTCTCTCTCTCTCTCTCTCTCTCTCTCTCTCTCTCTCTCTCTCTCTCTTCTTTCCTCTGTTCCTCGCCGCTCCCGTCGAGGATTAATAACGGCCTACCATTGTTGCCATGGTAACTCTCGAAGCGTTAAAAACTCCTCGGCTCTAACCCAGATCGTTCGTTTAAAGTTTCACGGCGAAAGGGTTGCGTGCCAGCCACCCCTTCGAGCGATCTCGATGACTCCTGGAGACCGTGACCGACGACGATGACCATGTTTCGACAGCCGAGTGAACACGAAAGGACACGAGCCGTATAGAAAGACTAGGGTGGAGGATCCATTCCATTCGCTTTATTCACTCCTCGGGGTGTAATGGTATTTAGAAACATACTGCGAGGAATTTGGGGTGGACAGCGACGAAAGCCACCGGGGTGAATGTTACAACATTATAATAAAATGAGATGAAACGCAAAATACAATTTTTCGTTCTCAATCTTCTGAATTATTTTAAAGAGCAAATGCTCAGCTTCAAGAGAATTTGCGAGCGAGTTCAAGACAGATTAAAAATTCAATTAAAAAGATAACGACGATATAATGAACAAGGGTTTGCAGGACATAATTTTCTATAGAGCCAAATGCGGCGTTACATCAAAGTGTGATCCGCGCAACCATCAATTCGGAATTCCGGCCTCCGATAGCCGAACCCATCGAAACCACGTGTTAGATGCTGGCGATAGACGATAGAATAATAGTGAGCGATCTCTGGGAGCGATGCTGCGTGCTAGGTCGTGCCTGGCATAACTAGATCACGTCAAGATAAAGTCCACCGTAAATAGAGTCCGTTGTTTGCCGGGTCACGAGGACCCAGAGCGAATCGTTGGATAAAGAGAAAGCGAAACGGAAAGAGAAAGAAAATGGAGACCGCGTAAGATGGCGGTGCGGGGGTGGAAAAGACGAAAAGCAGGGTCCCAATGGGAAGACGCGTTGCGTGAGAGTAGGACGACGCACGGGTGGAACGGGGCTGATCAATATTCATGGCCCGTTCTCGTGGGGTGGTTCCAGGCCGGTTCGGAGCGAGGAGGGTGGATTTATGCGAATCCTTCCTTCCGACTCACCCCACCGGAGAACGAACCCTTCTTCTTTGGTACCGCGTCTCTCCTTTGAGCAGCGCGAAAAGAGGACCCCGGCCTTCCGAGGTCGCCCCGTCGCGTTAACGGTCCTCCTTTGTTTTTAATACCGCCGGTAATTACTGTAAATGGCTGTCTACCAGAGAGGGAAGATTAATATTTTCGGGGAGGACTCGCCGAAACATTTCCTGACCCGCGGATTTGGAAATTCAAGCCCTCGGGGTCCTGACATCCAGTCTCAGGGAGTTAGAGACATTAGAATTTGAAAGGACAGGTCCTGGTTACCCAAAAAGGAGATTAACACTCGTGGGGGTGAGTGAAGGGTTGAAGATCTCCCAGAGTTTCCCTCGGCATAGCTTAGTAAACAATTCTATAACATCAACCGTTTAATAACTAGAGAGACTATAATCTAAAATACTCAAGACCATCAGCTACCACAAATCGATAATCATTTTTAAAAGAAACAAGAGGGGGTGGAGCCTCAAACTTAGAGATTTAGAGATTCGAGAGATTCCAAGTCCTTGGCAACGTCTCTAGCACTCAGAAGCTCCAGAAGCTAAAAATCCAGAGACCAGGAGCCACTACTAGGAAAAAGGCCAACTATTTTTGGAGGACGATGATTCCACAGATCTGAAAGCTCCTGCCGCGGAGTCTCTAAAAAGAGTCTCATCGTTTCGTCAAGATCTGCGCTTCCGGATTGATGAGCATTACAGCGCGCGAAAGGGAGCCGCGCGCGGTCTATCAGAAAAAGGAGGAGCGCGAGGAGAAATAACGACTTCCCGGAATCGCAATCTCATCTTCCGGCACAGTGGCTAGCTGTTCGAACGGGAGGAGCGTGCACTTAACTTTATGCACTTCTGCCAATCTCGAATGGACAGTGAGAGCCGTAGCAAAAGAGGTTTGTAGACGACGACGACGACAGAGAACAAGCGGAGGCGTCGGAACCCGGAATACGGGCCTGGTACTCTGTAAGGTCGCGAGGGGCTTATTCTTCTGTGGAATTTCGGCAAGCTTCCGGTCTCTTTAGGAGAATGTATGGAGGGGAGGAGGAATAGATAGCTTATCCAGCAATAACGCTAAATATCCGAAATGAAGTCGGCTGGGTGCAATCCAGATTGGTAGACGTCGCGCAAGAACGTATCCACTCGATGGGGAGAGGCTGTGTCGCGCGACAGTCGAGGTTGTCAGAGAATGAGAAGGAGAGAGACAGAGGCTGCTGACAGACAGAGAAGGAAAGACAGAGATAGGTAGAGAGAGGACGTGTGTGCATCCACAGACGTATGCACACACGTGCACCGGGAGGCAGGAGCGTAGGCGAGTCCGTACGAGAAGGTAGTTCAGTTCCGGTCCGGGCCATTAGTTGATGAGCTACCTCGTTTCCATCCCCTCTCGCGGGCTCCACCCCCCCCCGGCAACCCCCAACCCCGTCCGACGTTCCCACCCACGGCCGCACCACCTACGGGAGGCCCTGAAAAGCTCGCGTGGCATTGTGGGATCTATTATTGCCCTCCTGGACTTATATGTTTCGATGCAACGGCAGCAAACTCAGCCACCCAGCCAGCCAACCAACCAACCAACCAACCATCCAACCAACCAACCAGCCAACCACCCATCCAGTCAGCCAGACGAACGAGAACGAACGGACCGACAGACAGACACGCCAGGAAAATCGAGCTCCCCGCGCTAGCCGACACACACTGGTCCCACGGTTGCAACAGAGAGAACGATCTCTTCTCTATCCTTCCTCTATCATCCACCTCCCTCCTCCTCCCTGACACAAACGTGGATCGCGAATCCCCCAACGAAGTCGCAATCCCCGATGGTGTTCACACACACCCCCGGTCCTCTTTTATTCCAAGATGGAAGGGAGACCGCAGTTTCGCGGGTACTCGTTTCCCGATTTTCGGCGCACACCAGCCCCCGCACGTCGCTGATGGGATCGTCACCTAATTGTGATGAAGCCGACGTGCCGCGCCGAGCCGGGCCGAGCCGCGCCAGCTTTCGCCACCCGCTTTCACCCCGCGGTAGCGAATCGGCTGCTCCATTTCGCGCTGGTGCACCTTTCTTTACCGGAGGGTCAAGGGTGGATCTCGCGAGGGGATACGCATGCTTCTTCTGCGAGCATGCGCTCCTCTTCGGCGAAATTGAATGGTAGTTTCAGGAGCGATCATGATCGGCGTGGTTCAGACGGATCTTTAAGGGGTGACCTTTTAAGCGGCACTGTTCAGCTCCTTTTACATTCTGGACCTCAGCTGATCAAGAGCGAGGTAATGTGAAATGAAGAAATAAGGGTTGACAATTTTGTGCTCCAAATCGATCTCGCTCATTTTGCTGTCGTTCGTTACCTCGCAGACGGATGAAGATCGCTCTATGATATCACCCGGAGGGTGGAGACGGTCGTGGGGGTGGTTTGGGGGTGGTCGGAAGGGAGGGAGTGCGGGTGGTAGAGGTTCAGCGAGGAAGACCGTGCAAAGGGCATCATTCTAATTGCCCCGGACTTCCTTTCATCCCCTTTGTGCGACCCTCGGCTGCGCTTCCTCGTCCACCCTCCGCCCCCTGGCCACCCTCGCTCGTCCCACCCCCGCAACCGGCGGCTCTAAGTCATTTCTGCGATTAATTTTTCCTTCCAATTTGCACGCGGCAGTAATTAAGGGGCTGGGAGCGCAGTACATCATCCGGCGTTCCGCCGATGCCACGGTTAAGGGGGTTGGTTCCAGCGCTCGCGGAGCGGGCCGGTCTCCTTCGAAACAATGCCGGGTGTCTTGAGTGGCGAGATAGGATTCCGAGCCTGGCTGTCTCTCCCAAAAGGTACAGGGTGTCCCACAAAAAGTAAAACTAAACTGTAAATCAACCCCTATGTCCACACTCAAAGTCTGCGTCGTTCGGTGACAGTGTAGCCTCTGGACCTCGGTTTTAGCTATTTGTACTTCGCTAAATTAGTTTCTAGGGAGTAGTAGAAGGTAGTCGACGTGGATAGAAATTTTGCGGTTCGTCAATAAGGGAGTAGAAACATTTTTGAAGACTACTGACGCGGGGGTTGAACGGTAACCGTGAACTAGATCAACTCGGAAGCTGCAGAAACGGATCGACTGATAGCAGACAAGATCAGTGCATCGTTCTGTGGCAGACAAATGATATCGACGCGATCTGCCGGGCTGGTTGACGGCCGCCAAGCATTCAGAAATGCAACGACCCGGTCTGGCATCGAGGAAAACGCGACGCAGAAATGCTAAAAGGCGCGCCCGTTCGAGTTTAGATCCTGAGACTCGGAGGATATCCTACGGCGGCAGCCCTTCGAGGTGTTTAATAACGATAATGCCCGAGATAGGGTGGTTTCGAGGGTGGTTTAGGGGGAGGTTCGAGCCGGGTCGGGACTCGGTTCATTCACGGGCTCGCTCGTTCGTGCAGAGTTCTTCCCCGTGAATGCACTGAATGCCTTCCTGCCGCTTCCTCTCGTTCTCTGTCCCTCTCTCTACCCCTCATTTTCTACTGACTTTGTGCCGCGGGATCATGCATCCATCCTCTCGGCACCGCGTCGACGTCGGCGTCGGCGGCGGCTGCGTCCGTGTTTGCATTTATGCGCTTATCGCTTCTCTGAGCACCAAGAACCCAGACCGACGACCGGATCCGTCGCGCGCCGCCGTGGAAAGTTCCTGGGATCCGCGATGTATCAACGAGAATGGTCGCGACCATGCGACCTCCAAGTGGTCTCGACGACCCGCAGACTACGCCCAAGGGAAAAAGCCGATTGCGACGACCTGGATCCTCGATGGAGACCGTTCAAACGGGAAAAACTAGACAAACGCTGTACTTGAAGTCTGGCGAGCCGGCGAGTTGACGAGTTAGTCGTTAACCTGGGGACGTTTGCGAATTTATGGGGTTTAGAACTGCTTGAGCAGATCGTGGAAACTTTAATTCCCAGCCTCGCGAAGATTTAATCGATGTCGTTTTATTTTTCATCGAGAGAAAACATCATTTTCATGATCAAGAGGAGCTCCGTACCAGTTTAAAGATAACCATTCTTAATATAGAAAATTAGGGAGTGGATAATATCGCTTGGAACAGCGACGGTCCAAACGAAAATGATCAGGAACGCCGCGAACTAATTAAAACCTTGATCCGATGCCTCGAAAAAGTTTGCAACCCCTCTTGCCGCATTCCCGGCGAAAAATCCGCAAATTCTTGGGAGGCTAGAGGGTAGCACGTGCAAAGTAGTCGAGCGGGAGGGATGCAGGAACGAGGTCGGGGTAGGTGGATGGACATTTAATCTCGATTTCGGGGTCGACCGCCGATCGTCGTCACCCTCGTCGTCGGTAGACGGCCTCTGTCATATCTCCGGGGGATGATTCGACGTGACAGCTCTCCCTGGAGGGGTGGCGTTGCCCTGCTAGCAACACCGCCGCCTCCACCACCCCTCCCTCCCATAGAAAAGGCGGCGCGCACACTGCCGCAGGCAGCAATATACGTCGTGACGTCCGCGGATTCTTCGCGCGCCACCCTTCGACGTATGAGGTTTAATGACGTATAAACTATGCGCCCGGATTAGCAACGCGGTTATACCCGGGGTGGTTTTCACCCCCATGAACCGCCATAAGACCTGGAGTCTATGGGGCGGCTACTCGTGGTCTCGTTGACGGACAACCGTAGGGGTGTGAGAAAACCATCCCCTTCTCTATCGTTCTACTAGAACTCCGTCGTTATCATCGGAATTAATGACGGAGCCGGTGTCGGATGCCTCCCCGGTCGAAAAAGACAATGACGAATTCCGGGGACAGATTTTTTAACGGGACCAGAGACACCACAATGCCACAGACACGGTGTTTTATTCGGGGAACTAAAAACGTCACGTATTGTAAAGTAAAAAATTGAACGCGAAAACCACCGAGCGAGGCACCAGCCAGCGGCAAGGCTTTTTTCTCCGGTCGAGAAGACAACGAAAGCGAAATATGGAAAACCCGAGCCCGAACACAAAACCCCGAATGGATAGATACCTGTCGAACGCACGTGCACGCCCGTCGGGGTTGCAAAAGAAAGAAACACGCAACTCGCGCACGCTGCCGCGGTTAATATATCGCCGTGTACGCTTGCGAAACAACGTGTGTTGCCGATCCTTCCCTGTTGCGCGAATTTACCCCTCCGAACATTTCGCGAAACCACCGTTGCCATTACACCATGACAATCTCGTTAATTTCCAGCCACTTGTAAGTGGTCCTCTTTCCACGATCTTCTTGCTTCCCGGATTTGATATACGTAAATTTCAATAAAATAAAAATTTCGAGTCTGACAGAATTTCATTGAATTTCGTTGATCTGCAAGGACCATCAAAGACAGTAGGGCCACAGTCATCTGTCAGATGATCTCGTGCCTCGAGGTGACAATAAGCCGACAGATTCCATCATCACCGATCCCCGATTCCCCAACCTACCCCACTAACTAGAAAACAAAGTGCGATTGTTGTCGCCTGGATCCTGGATCCATGGCGGACCCTCCGCCCCCATAAATTCCCGCGCGCCGGTCGAAATCACAGGGAAGGTTTAACTGAGCACAAAACAAGGATAATTAATGGGACAAAGAAGTCGGTCGCGTTTGGGATCGAGAGTAAAAGTAAAAGCGTGTGGCGAGATAGACACGGGGAAATAGAGAGAGAGTGAGATAGAGAAAGGGAGAAGGATAGAATGAGAACAAATAAAGAGAGTAGGAGCGTACGAAACGGCACAAAAGGGGCCCCGGCAACAAAGTCAAGTGGGGCACAATGAGCCGCGGCGTGAGTACGTTGAATGCCATGGTCGTCTGCAGTCACGGTCCCATGGTTCTTGCCCGGTGTCTCATGGTGTGGTCATGGTGCGTCCACAAAGGCGTTGATTCAATAACCTGACCGTGTCACCGATACAGAAAATTGCCGGTGACGGTGCACGATCTCTCGGCAACGATATCAACGATTTTACCATAGCCAGGAAAAGCGTAGCGTCATCGATAAGGTCTCACCTTGTCTTCGAGCGCTATCGTTCCGCCGGAGATAATCGACGATAAGCCTCAGATAAGCGTCCGGGGCGAGTTCGAATCGGAGGGAAAAAATGCGGGAAAAATATTACAATGGCCGGGGAGAGTCTGCGTCTTTTGTTACACGTCGGATCAATTCGAGAACCGTTGGCAGCGTGTTCTGCTAGCGTTATCAAACGCGAAACGAAAAGTCGCTGTCGTTTTTTCGACGGTGGTTTTCGGCGAGTCCAGTGATAAACGCGTTATCGGCCGGCAACAGGAGAAAGGAACCCGCCGGGAGACGTCGAGCGAAAACGTCACCGTCTATTAACACCATCCCGGCTCGCATAAAAGGGCACGATCCGATCACCCGACCGTGTCGCCGATACATTTAATTACGCACGCGCGAGCCCCAGATAAGTGTCGCGGACAAGGCCGGGCTCGCGCACGCGGCAAAATCGCGACTATCGCACGCTATTATGGCGTACTTCTCGATAAACGGAAAAACGTCCGACGGGGTCTTTGTGCCGCAAATTCGCTAGACCGACCCCCCGAACCCTGTAACCTGACAACTTTTGTTCCAAATTGCTACGACGCGGCTCTGTCGTCGATGGGAACTGCCTTGTTACGTTCGCCTGTCTCGCCAGTAGACTGCGGATCTCTAAAATAACAATTTCCTACATCGATTCCACATCTAATTCTTTCTTCATTCATTCCCAAACATTGAAAACAGTTCGTCTTTATTCTACTCTGTTTAGTTAGAACGTTTTCATGGAAATGCGATTGTGATTTCAATAAATGATCACTTCAGTGGTTGAACGATTACTGTTTGCTTTTCTAGTTCATTATTGTCCTCGATAAGGGGTGGAAAGAACGCGTCCTCCCTCGGGCGAGTGTTACAGTCCCTGGGGAACATGTTTTGAAACAATAAGTGCCTTTTATTTGCTCGTCCCATAAGTTTGCCACTTGGGATGGATAAACAGTCTTTCGGTGAGTCACTGGATCCAAATGTGTTTGTCGGCCGACCATCCTGTATATTCAAGGAAATAGATTTATCGAATGATATGTCTGTAACACGTCTTTGCCTCGATGAAATTTTATTTAAAATTTCAAGAAGTACGATAATGAGTGACAGCAGCTCGGTTCGTCGATTAGCAGAATAAACTCGGCGCGTGAGAGTAATCCGTGAAGAAGTGCACGGGGTTGCGCGGGGGGGGGGGGTGGTCGCCCAGGGGTGAGAGGGTGAAAATAGAGAGCAGGAGGAAAGTTAACCGCAGTGGACGCGTGGCTGCACACGGTCTCTCGACCCTCGGCCCGTCTCTCGATCCGAACGCGAGGGATCGACGCATCGCGACGCATATCGGTGGGGTTGGGGGGAGGGGGTGAACTGGGGGTCCGATGTGTGCAATCTATCGAAAGATATTCATGGGGCTGGCCGTTGGCCCCTGTGCTCACGTCCCCATCAGCCATAACCGTCGCGTCACGAATGTCTTATTGATTGCATCCAGCCGAACGGAGACGAGCGCTGGCAAAAACAGAGAATCCGAGAGAGCCGTCCGGCTCGCAGAGAAACGAAGGGAGAAACCGAGAGAGGGAGAGAGAGGGAGAAGGATGACGAGAGATAGGTGACGAAGGGAGGAACAGAAAAAGAGAAAGGGGAGAGATGGCGGAAATGCGAGCAACCCCTCCAGCTTGGTGTAACGCGGCAGGAAAACGGGGTAGGGGAAGTTAGCCCGGAAGCGGTGAATATGCGTTTTGGATCGCCGCCGGATGTTCACGGAGTTGTTGTTGATATTGTTACCGTTGTTGTTCCCGTTGTTCGCGGCCTCTCGCTGTAGATTCGCGAGCGTGTTCGACTACGAACAAAGGGATCGCTCGTTCTGCGTTTTCGAAACGATTCTTCCCCTTTACGGAGATCGTTTGAACCAGGTGGAGAAACAGATTGCTTCTTGGAGCACTCATCTGGCTCTGAGAGTGTCGGGAGCAAAGATGCCACGCCCACAACATAAGACACGCCTACTTCATGTGTACACAGGAATATAACTTTCAGGTTGTAAAGAGATAAACATTGCAGAATACACTGTCCAAGTATGTCATAGACATTGTGGTAAAACTCGTGAGCAGTGAGACCACGCCCACTCGTTGTCACAACCCTTTACATAGAGAGATGGCCTTCAATCGTGACTCTAAATCGGTCTAAATGAAATGTAAGCTCAGATTGCCCTGTGGGGCTCTGCTCCGGCTCCATACAAGTGAAGAGCGCGTAAGCCACGCCTACTCAGTTTCTCTACGAGCTTGTAAATTGTATCACAGGCTCGTCCTAGGTTTAAAATCAGTAGGCGGAAGAATCTGAGCGTACCGGGGTGGAATCGAACGTGTAGGAGGGTCGACGGGGTCCGAGTCGATGAAATATTCGCGGACGAAATAACGCGGAAGTCCAGACGAGGGGGTGGCGAAAGGGGACGGAATATAGATATCGAGATCGTCGCCGGCGGACGACGTCACCGGTTAAAGCCGTCTCCAGCGTCCACTCTTCTATCCTCCCTGATTTCCATCCACGCCGTTCCACGCTCGCTTGACATCGACCACCCTTATTGGGAATCCGAATTCGGCATTTGCTTCTTTCATTTATCAGGATTGTCGAGCTTGACCGGCGGCGATCTCTCTCGACAATCCTCTAAATCGGTCCTTTCGCTCGGCTTCTCCCTCTTCCCTCCCCCTCTTCTCACTCTTCTCCACTCCTCTATCTCTTTCTCATTCTCTTTTCGTTCTCTAGAAATATTCTCGACGTTCTATCCATCACTCCGGATTCACGCGGGAACGGGCTTAACGCTCCTCAAGCGTTACTTTATAATTTATTTTCCCGGGGGTTTCCCGTTTGCTCGCAGCCCGGCTCTTCCACAAATTCGATTTTTTAAACTTACGTTCGATCCATGTATTTTCATCGTTTATTGTTCGACGGGCGGAACGACTATTTATTATCTCAGGGGGTGGAAAATATTCTATCTTGCCCGGAGAGTTATTCTAGAATAATTTCTTTTGTTCGGAGGAATTTAAATTCGCCTGGATTCGGTCGTGTATTGATTCGGAGCGTGCATTGTGAACTCTGTCTAGAAATATTTCGGGAATTAAACGTTCATCTCGCGCTGAAAGAATTTCTCATTGCAGTTCGACGTGTATCTAGCATCTCGCGGGTTCTAATAAAGTTGTTCACGGCCGATACAGCACTAGACAAATGGATTTAAATAATTATACGAACAATTGCATCGTATATCGATCTTCTAACGACGGCAGAGCCCTTATTTGATGATGTGACACGATCACAACGATCGTTCCACCCTCCCAACGCCACAAAAGGCAGAATCCAAGCAAGCCGAAAGTTCGCGGTCGGGAAAACAGAAAAATCTTTAGAATCCGGGAACCCGACGGATTTCGAACTCGACATTGGGGACAGGGGAGGCTTCGAACGGTTCGATTATCATGCCCATCGTCTCGTCCCGGCTCTCCAGACAATCCCAGCGATCGAAAGCCGCCAGGTCCACGCGGGATTCCTTTTTCTCCGGGTTCGTCACGCGTCGAGGCGCGAAGTTCGAGAGCCCTTCGGCATTAATAATGCATATCGCGGTGTCCGGGCGTCCAGAAAAACGCGTACACTGCCGCCGCCGTCGCCGCGGGGATGAAAAGACGGGATATACCGTGGAGTTTCCACGGGTTGTGGTCCTCGAAGCGAACCGGAGGAGCGAAACGATCTGGGAGGCTGCTTACACGTGAAATTTGTCCTCGTTAAGCAGACAACCGCTGCGTTCGAAGCACCACTTGAAATCGTCCCGAAAATAATAATTATTCCACGATGGTTCTGACCACTCCTGTGTCAATAACCAGAATATTTTTATGCCGTCATCTAATCACCGAAAAACATAAAAATCCATGATCTTGCTGTTCGTCAATGAAAGCACTAAGGAAGTTTTAAAAATAAATTAAAAGTGATATAGATAAACTTTCCACTTCCGTTATAAACACATAAAATTCGTGATTTATTTATAACCAGACCTTCTTTCTCTAATAGACTCAATAGATCGAAAATAACTTTCACCAATTTTGTCATAAAAGCATTAAATCCGGTCTATTCATAACATTAGATCCAAGATGTTAGGAATGACGATCTCCAAGAATCGAAGTCATGATTAGAATATTTTTTACCGCTCTGCCGCCCCGAGGATTTCCTCTCACCCCAGCTACGGCGACGTGAAAAGCGAGAAACCGTCTCGGACCCTGTCGCACGGTCCACACACCGGCTCGCGGACTTTTCGGACTGATTAGCATTTTTTTCCCTTGTTCACGCATCCAGCGTGACCCGATGACGCCCGCCGCCGGACAATGAGGCTACTTATTTATTTAAATACCGGGCATCCTGTCCTTTCACGCGAAGATTTATGCACGCCGCCGAGCTAATTGCCGGCCCATTATCCGGATAATGGTATTCCGTCGCGTAACGACGCGTCCTCTGCCCCCTCGACACCATCGCCACGGACTCTGTCGTCTCTCTTTTTTCTCTTGAGGTCGGCTTGCGTGGCTTCTACACACCGAACAAAGAACGAGATGCTCGTAGAATATACGATAGACTCGCTCCGTCAACGTAGAAACGATCGTTTAACTAGCTAGATGTTTGCCAGAAGGTCAATCTTACTTCGACGATGTTGGTGCTGCTGCCTTTTGAACTTTGCCTTAGCTGCGCGGAACGATATTCGGTAAATGATGATTTCGAGATTGAATAGAGAGCAACATAGAATCGGAAAATGAGTGGCCAGTGACGTTAAAGCAACACCCGGTTAAATTCCGATCGCGTAGGATTTTCGTGGGCGTGTTTTCCCGGGGATTCGATCGTAGGATTGGGATACGAGCGAAAATAGACCGTGGATTCGTCGAAACGTTGACACACTGAACGGAGCTCGCTTTCGAACGGGGTTGCAATAACTACCCCCGAAACCTGCGTCACGGTTGGAGTAATTATGCGAAATCGATCTGGATCGCTCGGGCCACCCGGTAATACAATTCCAGGTTGGAACAATGGTTCGTCACACTAGCCTGGCTATCGGAAGACGAGAAGAAAAAAATGGTCCCCGTGGCACCTTCGGTAGAGGTAGAGGGAGGGATTCGGGGATCTATGTTGGTGAAAGAAAATTTTGTGCAGGTGGACCCCGGCGAAAACGTTCAAAAACCACCGAAAAAGACCAGCAAAGGGGGTATAGCACGCACAAAATACTTTTCAACGAGCCTCGGCCATTGAAGTATATATCGTGGACATCGATTTCTAAACGGGCTGTGCGCCGTAAACGAGCTCGCTCTCCGCCCTCGGTCCCCCTGCAACCCCCCTGGTCGACCCCCTGCCGACCAGTCAGCCAGCCAGCCCCATCGAACCCCCGCGAAACGCTCGAAAACGCGCTTTCGCGTTCCCATCGAATTGGGAAAACGGGCAAAGGGTTGCTCTCTCCCGTTGCCTTTCACCGTGGCCTGGCCAGACGAGCCGGCTGTGTATGGGGGTGGCCGGGGGGTGGTTTCAGGGTGGTTAGGGGGTGGCTCGCTGGAAAACGAGAAAGAGGGAGACGAGTCGGAGCGTTGCGCACGGACGTAGACGGGTCGGACGAAGGGCCGGAGCGTGGAGAATCGAACGATAATCGAATTATCGCGTGACGATGTCGGTGGATGCCGCGAATTATTATTCAGAAGGGAACGATTGTTTCTCTTGAATATTATTCGGGAAGACCTAGAAGTGTAGCTGGGGATGGGGGGGGGTGGAAAATGTCTACGAGGTGTAAGGGATGACTACGCGAGGGGTTAATGATCGTATTAGGATTAGGAGTTAATGATTGTATAAAAAATAGAGAAAATCCGCGAATAGGGGTGGCTGTATAGAGGGAAGGTGCAAATATTGGGATAAGGGTTGTACAGAGAGAGGGTGTATTATTGAATTGAGATGGTTTGCAAGTAGTGGAGGGGTAAATAATTGAATCAATATGGGTTCAAGTGTAGAAGAAGGGTAAATGTCGAAGCGGAGAGATGGGCACATACGGAAGTGTGAATAATTAAATTGAGATGGGTCTAAACATCCAACACATAAACAACATATGAAAAAGAGGGCTAAATGATTACAGAAAATTGAGTAGGTGGGTGCGACACTGAATAATTGAAACAAAAATGCTAAAGATTGCTGCGCCAGAATCGAAGAAGAGAAACCTCGCGATGGAACAGCAACCGGGCCGAAAATGTCTAATTCCGAGGAGCATTCGGGTCAAAGAAGAGCAGACTGGTGGAAACGGGAATCGATGGGGTATGGGGGGTCCGGAGAGTTTTATGTTCGCCGGCGCGGCAGTGCCACGGATTATCAAGTGCAGCCGATGATGGTCGCATTCACCTCGGGGTCCGAATGCCCGCGGAATTAACATTAATTTCCGGTCTTCAATTGCAGCCGCGGCCGATCCGTCGGCGACGCGAACGCAAGCCCGAGGCTGGATAAGGCAACGATATACGAACGGACAGCAGAACGGGAGGGAGGTGGAGGAGGGGCTGATTAGCATTCGACGTTAAGAAAGCCTCGGAGTTCCGTGAGCGAGACCGAGGGTGGATCCTGTTTAAAAAGTTTGATTAAGAAACCCGGCATCGTGGCCATTATTCTCATGCTAATTGCGGGACACGGGGAATACACGTCGGGAAAAATGGAAGAAACGTCGACTGGAGCCGATGCGCATCCCCACGCTCCCTTTCCTCTCCCGCGTCTTCCAATTTCACTGGTTTCGCCGTTCTCCCCAGGAAAACGGCCCGGAATCTACATTACACAAGGTGTGACGATTTTGGGAACGAAGAGAACCCCTGGGATAAGCCAGCGGTTTGTAGCTCGCTCGGTTACTTTTTTACTACCACCCCCGGGGGTGATGGATGCCCTCCGTGATTTATTTCGGTGTTGAGAATTCACTGCTACTGGGAGATCACTGGGTTTCGATCGTGTCGAGTAGGGGATGATCGTGGATTCAGTATATTCTAATTATTTTTAAAATACGTTCTGGCATGTTTAGGATGTATATGGGAGCTAGTACGAATCGTGATAAATACTTTCATATACTAAATCGTTCATAGAAGATCAAGATCGATCAATTCTTCCAAGAAACAATCTTCCGAGCGTACCGGAAAGCAGGTTGAAAGCTCGTTCCGTGAGGGATGAAAAATCACAGGGATTTCCTCGTAATGCGCGTAAGCCACGCGTTTTTACGACTACGAGGCGTTCGTCCGGTATACGTGTACACACACGGTGTCCCATAAATAGCGACGCGTCAGCCTGAAGCCAGATTCACTGACTCAAAATTAATCTCGGCGATAAAGTACATACTTTCTTCTCGTGCAACGATTTACTTCCAAAAAATAGAATCCTGAGGCACAAGAAAAATTATCGTGAGATCAGAAGTACAACTCTGACACTATACTTCAATTTCATTTTACCTTGGCCACAAGAATCAACTTTCTTAACTTAAAATATCTTTTTCAGGATTGGTAGACAGACGAGTTCGTGCATTTTTGGGCCACCCGGTGCATGATTCGACTTAGCACAACGTGCCGGGGATGTTCCAGGATGCGCAGGATCCTCTCTGTTCCCGGGCATTAAAGCGCGTATACGCGCGTCGAGCCCATAAACTGCGGCTCGTGTCTGCGCGTTAAGGGCACGACTTCCCTAAAAATCAGGATACACCCGGGGGAGAGGAAACACACGCGCCACGAGAGAACCCTACTTCCGGATGGCGCGCACTCTCGCGCTCGCACACACGCGTACACGTACACACGTACCGTTCGTTCGGCAGGAAACGTGGATCTTGGCCGCGAAGTGGTGCATATGATTCTCCCGTTGCCGAAGGGGAGAGCCTGAAGAGTCGTCGGCTACGGAACGTTTCGGCTCTGTGATTTTTCCGCGCGGACGGACCGCGAAACGTTTCATTATTCGCGGGTCTATCGATCAACGGTGCGCGAGACCGAAAAGTAAATATACTCCCGGTGATTCAGACTCTTGGATCATCGTCGCTGTGCCGGAAAATTAGATCTCCGCATGTCTCAATTATTCGAAAAATTCGCGGAAATTGTACTCCGCAGAACATACAGTTCGGAGCGCGTACCCTGCGAATACACGAGCAACGAATTTTCAGAAATTGGTTGACACACAGTGGAGAATTGCACTTCTCAGGATTCGCAACTGTTTTTTAATCAATTGAACTGTGGGATTGTGTGTTTGCAAAATGGAAGACTATGGCAGAGCGAGGCAGTGCAAAACAGGGGAGCAGAGACAGGGTGAACGCGTGGTTTGTAAAATTTGTAAGAGGAGTCAGAGCTCGTGGAGCATCCCTTCAGCCTTAAACTGTTCCAGGTCGCAGATCGCAGGCCTGAGACAAACGCTCTCGAGACGAAGGATCGTCAATTCCGAGCGACACGAGTCATCCCCCCATTAAGGCTGGTCCGATCGAGGAGAAAAATCAGGGTAGCCGTTTTCTCACGCACTCGAGGTCCGCGATCGTCGGGCCAATTAGCCGGCGAATGCGAAGAAGGCGGTTGCGAGGGGAGTACTAAATCGTTGCTGCTCTCTTCTTCTCTCTTTCCGTTTCGGTTTGTATCGTTGGTTCTCGTATTCATGGATCGTTACGGGACGGCTAATAATGTCACCGGGGGAGTGGTGTCTTGGTGAAAGCCTGCCGAAGACAATGACAAAAGAGGAGAAACGAGGGAGACGTTAGCTACCGCGAAGGTCCGTGAGGCTACTTTGTCCCCGTGGGGAAAATGCGGGAAGATTGTTGTCGCGGAAACAAAAAGTCACCGCGAAAGCAGGAACACCCGGTATTAGCGTTCATCGAGACCCCTGATTACCGGGCACGCACACAGCTTGTGCGTGTACATATACGTATATGTGCGCATCCATTTGCTCCGCGGCCATTGTGCTCTCTCTCCGCCGATCCGCTAGGAAGCATTGTGGCGGACGGAGGGGGGCGGGTAATAACGTGGCGCCTTGTTCGTCGATTAAACGACACATTGTACCGGACTTTTCTTTGATTGGATTACGGTTTACGGAGCGGACCGGCGACCCGGACCTGTGAAAAATGACCACGCGACCGGCAAAGCCCCGTGAGAAGGCGCAACCGGTCCTCTCAAATTCTGAATCCCCGATGCTGCCACTCGAGTGCTGAACGTCTCAATTTTACCACACATGATGATTTATGAAGCAACGCCAATTGTACGCAGACGGTCACTGACCCGTTGGGTCATCGATGGCCCAATCTGCAGCCTTGACTTGGGTCCTTAGAGATTCGAGGAGAACAACATCTGGGGGAAACTAGCAATTTCTACAGGGCTAGAGTTAGTGGAGATTGGTCATAGTCGGTCATGGTCATATGTAGACTGTGGATCTGTATGCACCTTTATGGCTTTTGAAAATTCAAGGATAAAAAAGATATAAAATACGACAGAATTTAGTACGATTTTAATTGATTTCAGATCGAAAACAGCTGCTCTACCACGGGAAATAAGATTTTATTTCACTGGAGTTTCTTAAAATTCGTTTACGAAAATTGCAAATTGCATAAACATCCGCGGTCTAGTCATAAGGAGTCCCAAATGACGCCTGGATGCTTCTCAATTGATCATGGTTCCTCCGTGAGCAATTGCAGTAGAGAGCGATCGAAGACGGTCACTGACCAGGTCATAGGATCATCCTTGCTCCACACTGTACCTTCCACTCGCGTTCTTTGGATACCCAGAGCAAGGAACAGTTGTTTACAGTCACTTCTGTCGAGTTCGCGAAGAAACAAGCAGTACCTTGACCAAAGCACGCCTGTCGGATGGAAGAGGGCGGTCACGGCGGTCAGTGACGCGTGACCGCCTGTGGCGTGGGGTAGGAAAAGCGCGCGAAGAAAAAGGCGGAGGAACGTGGCTCAAGAGAGAATGAGCGAACAGGGGGAAACGGAGTGTGGAAGAGAAAAGGTGATACCGCCGAGAAAGAGAAAGAGAACGAGAAAGAGGGAACGCGGGGGAGGAACAGAGGCAGACGAGGAGAGAACGCGGCTTGGCCAGTGCGTATCGATCTGGCCGCGTTACGTGCGTGCCGGAGGTTGGGGTCCTGGCGTGGACCAATCGGAGGGCCACTCCTCTCTCTTCCTCTCTCTGCTCCTCTCCTTCTCGCTCTCGCAACCAGCTTCAACTCTCCTCGTCTCTCTTGTCGGTCCTCTCTCTCTCTCTCTGTCCGGCAACCGGCGACGCGTACAGACTCTCTCGGCTCTCTCTGTGTGTACCTGCTTGATTACGTCGGCTGATAACGCAACGCAGCCATGTCGATACAATGAAATGGCGGACGAGCGGGGACCTCCCGCGTGCCACACGCTCCTTCACCGGATACGACACGCTGTTGCGCGTTTACGTGCCGGCTTTCGTTTGCTCTTTTCGCGACGCCAAACGGCGTTCGAACGCCTCGTTCCGGCCCTCTTTCGGCCCTCACCCTTCTTCACAGGTACAATTGATTGTTTCGCAATAGAAATTGTGTGCATCAATTGCGAGGCACAGAAAAAACACGGACTCTTTAAATGTTTGTCAGTGTGTCTCCTCGTGTGCTCTGGGGGGCAGTATCAAAAAATTGATAAAATGGCTGACGAATAAAAAGTCGAAGACGAATAAAAGGTTCCTGGAGATTATTGCAGAAGGATCGGAGGATCGAACGATCGGAGGTTTGAGGCTGTTGGTCGGCGTTTTCGCGACGTTTTCGCGTCCGTCACGCGAGAACAATGCAACACAGCGGCCGATAAAGATTTCACCGTGAAATCCGGCACGCCGGATGTCGCTCGCAGGAAACGGCTTATGAAACCGCTTCCTGTTCGACGGTTCGAGCGTAAAAGTAGATATCGGTGTCGGCAGCGATGTAATCCGCGATGAGAACGAACGTGCTCTCCTCTCCGCTTCGCTCGTTTCTGCCTCGCGTAAAATTTGTCGTAGCAGCTCGGGCTACGCGCGGCACGGAACGGCGGTGCTCTCTCATGAATATTCAAGGAGGTGCCCGGGCGTTAGCCTAACAGATAGAAGAAAGTTAAACACCGGAGGAGAGGATACCCCGTGAAGTCT
Organism: Lasioglossum calceatum; assembly: GCA_963966675.1. Classification (NCBI taxonomy): domain Eukaryota; kingdom Metazoa; phylum Arthropoda; class Insecta; order Hymenoptera; family Halictidae; genus Lasioglossum; species Lasioglossum calceatum. The sequence goes on along the minus strand of OZ016555.1, from coordinate 4,814,628 downwards.
TTTAGAAAGTTCGAGGGATCAACCCGACCGATCCCCGACGATCTATTAGGACCACAATTAGGCTAAACATCGGGATACCCGTGTTGAGCAACCGTGAAAATGCTTGTCGACTTCTGAAATTCTCGGAGAACAAATTGTTCTTTCCGGGGGGCGACAATAGGGACACTGTTCGCGCGCTTTATAAATAAAATATCAGGTTGGAAACTATGGTCTGTATTCTATCTGCGGAGGCAGATCTTTCGAGTGCGGACTCGTGTTTCGGGTGCAGAGAATTTTGCCGAAAATTGCATTGTTCGGAGTGGCTGGAGACTGGTAGAAACATGGAATATATTACCGACTTTGTGTCCGGCTGTGTGCATTTTCGAAATGGGTCTTGACACTTTCAGACGACAGGAATGTCTTCCGAGAAATTTCTAGAATGACGTTCTAAAATAATTTATTACGGTTGTATTTTATTTCCGCGACTTGCTAGGATAAACGTAGATATTTAACAGAATTTATTAGAACAGGTTGCGGATTTTTCATCGACTCGTATCGATTTTTAAATTCTAATGGAACGAACCTGTAGCACTAATGGAATTTATTGTAGTTTCATACGTGGAGTACAGAAATAAATATAATTTATTGGAACAGGTCGCAGCGCCTTTCCATTCGCTCGCGTCGACTCTTAACTTGTGATTGACTGCGTGCACAGCCACAAACACATTCCAATCGAATTTATGACAGTGCCCCAAGGAGACGCGAGCACGCATTTCCGCTGGACCTACAAGAATGTCAATTTGCAGGATTGTCCGCGGTACAGTTATAATTGGCGTTTAGCATCAGCCAGGTTTCTGGATCGATTGAAGTCAAAGTCCGCCGAAAGTATGGGCGCCGATAAAGGTTCTTCATCGAGTCGTGCATTTAATGAAAAACAGGGGCAGGTCTGGGTGTGTGCTGGGTCCGTATAATGACGATCCGAATCTACTTGGACCCGGTGAATCCTACAGAAACCCTTTGAACTTGAGTCGAGAGGGGTCTCGTTGGTCGCTAAATAAAAGAGCAGAGAGGTGCACACGGTCGCGAAGCGGCCATCTCGTCGAGCTTTAACCAGACAGTTCGCAACGGTTCGACCGGGCGTGAAACCCGGAACGGCGTATATCGTCGATTAACGAGGAAATTCGATGAAATCGTAAATTCGTTCGCTCGTGCCGATGCACACACCCGTTGCGTCCGCGTCCGCGTACCACGATCTCTCTCTCTCTCTCTCTCTTGCTCTCTCGCTCTCTCTCTCTCTCTCTGCACCGATAAACCCGCGAAAGTATATGTGTCGACGCACGTGCACAAGCACTCGCCTCGCTGGAAACAACGATGACCACGCCGGGGCCATCGGGGAGCAGTAAAATTTGCTAAACGATGTAAATAATGGACGGGAACAGTTGGACAGTTTTCAGTTATTTTCCCTCGCCCGCGCATAATTCAAGCGAAATTTATTGTCGCTGCTCAATTACGCAAAATATTGTCAAAAAACGCGCCGCCGCCCCCGCGCTCTTCCCCCGCCGTCCCACGCTGAAGCTTTTGTCTACCGCGGCCATCTCGGCTCGAAAATAACGCTAAATACCTATCGATCATCTTCGTCCCTCTCTCGCGCATTCGCTTTTCCAATTAACGATGGACGCTTAGTTTCGTTCACTACTTACCGACGGCAATATTAACACTAACCCTACCGGTTACAAAATTGTCGGATACACAATGTTTTATAAAAATGACGAAACTGAACTTATTTAGATTTTTCACAATTTTTATAATAATACGTGATTATATAAAAAAATTTATTGAATAATTTCTGATGGAAGCATCTTTATAATTTTAATAATGAAAAAATAAAAAATGTAAAACCGGTCATTAAACAATTATTCTAATGCCTTCACGAACGTCGGACGAATTTATTACTGGTACATTATTTACAGTGAATTTAAATTATTAAGTGGAGAATAGGGAGGGGGGTTAATTTTGCATAAAACAAATTGCAAGAAATCATCGAGCCTGCTGTCCGATCTTCGCAGCCTAGAATTAAGCAGCGTCGCTTGATGCACAGCAGAAAGGGACAGGGAGTAGGTAAAAAACGAGTGTGAAGCGGGCGGGCATCGGGCAAGATTCGTTCGCGGATGGTCGGGACAATGCTCTGAGAAGGCTCTCAGGGCAACGTAGCCGAATTCGATCGGTCCTCCATCGTTTTCCAGCTCGACCTCCATTGTTTCCGAGTCGGTCGCGTGGGGTGTCGGCGCGAGATACGAGGCCCCCGAAGTGGAAATCACGGAAAGTCGTGCGCTCTCGCTCGGGATTCGCCCCCTCTAATCTGGTCTCCTTGGTTTCGCCCTCGGGCTCCGTCGACCGGAGAACTCTCTCGCCTCTCCACCACCACCCCCTCGCGGGGCAGAGCCGACTGGGTTACTTCCGAGGGTGCAAACGAGCGAGCAAGACCAGTGTAAGAAAGTCCGGAGAACGGTGCGAGACGGATAAAAAGATCCAGAGGGGGTGTTGGGTGGTAGCAGGCAGAGACACGCGGGGGTGGACAGGAGGCGGTTTAAAGGGTAGCGAACGCCTCGACAAAAGCAACCCTCTTAAAGCGAGCCTCCGCGCTCTGCCTACCAATGCGAAACTCGATGCCGGATTCCAGATTTTAGGAAAAGGGCCGAGACGCGCCACCCCTCTAGAGAGAACGACGACGGAGGGGGATGGAAATTAGTCTAATAAAACGGGAGCCTCTGCGCGCGTGATTTACAGCTGCAGAAACTCCTAGAGATTATTCTCCTATCTATTATTCTTCTAAATAATGGATTCGATAATTATCCGACCCTCCCGAGGAACGCGAGATCGGAAACGATAAGGGATACTGATAACTGCGAGATTCGGGGTGAGAAAGGCGAATGGATAGGGGAAGAGGTTATGGTCGGAGATAGATTACCTCAGAACTCGGAGACATTATTCCTTTTCTTTAAGCAGCTCGGGTTTCAAAAATTTTTATAATTATGTAAACAGGTGATTGTTTCATTGATAATGTATTTTATGCAACGATGGTGTGGATATCGTTTCAGGCTTAGAAACACTAATCTTTCCTCATGAAGTGCATTTTTGGAATTTCCTTCAGTCTCTATTTAAAATAGAATAATTGAGGAGGTGAATTTCGTACAATTATTCTAAATAAAAATTGCACATATCAGGGTACGTGTGCCAGAAGGTACAATTGCGGGGGCGTTGGGGGTGACCGAGAAAGTCATTATTCCGAATCGGAGAAAGGAACGTGGCCGAAAAAACAACCGTGGGGTAAAAAGAGCGAAATCGTAAGTAGGGACGCGAGGAGCGTCGTCGCCTCTAATCTGGGACGCGGCACGAGAAGCGAACCCTAATCCAGCTTATCCAGAAAGTAATTTTGAGTCTTTTGAAAGCGTCCCTGCTCCCGCCTTCTCGTCCGAGAAGAAATCCCGAGAGGATGGAGAGGCGGACGGACCCCGACTCGCGCGACAGCTCGAGGATTTTAAGTCCTCTGGAAGGACCTGGGTCGGTATACGCCGCCGCCACCCCCGCAACGGAACTTTGCCATCCCCTTTCCACCAGCCCCCGGTGACGCTATCAACGAGAACCAGTTGTTTTTCTCGATTTCGGTCGGGCAAATTAGTAAGGAAAAAAGAGAGGGAGAGATCCTCGGACAGGATAACCGGGCGACGAGTTTCGAGAGGGAAAACTGGAATTAAGCGGTTGAACCGAGAGCCACCCCTTTTCGCAGAGAGCGATTAACGCTCGGATATTAATAAGAATCGGGACGATGGTGCTGGAGGGTTCCAGCGTTTCGGAATCTTCCTCGTCCATCGAAATGCCCAACCTGCTGACTGCTAGCCGCCGTTGGAAACGGCAAATGATCATCGAGTAATGGCCGACGGAGAGGCAGATTGCATAGCTGTGGAAAGAGGAGTGAGAGAGAGAGAGAGAGAGGCGGGTGCATCGTGTGCTGGAATATTTCGAGAGTACTCGATGCATTGTCACTCGGGCCTACCCTTGGTCCACCCTCTCGGCGATTCGAAACCAGCCGCACCAGGGGAGGCTGATGCACGTGCACGGGCTGGCCGAGATGCGCGCCTATACACGGTGTCGCTTAGAAATCGATCCGGGAACTACCAGCCACCCACATTCTAGATTACAAAGTCTATCGATTCAGCCAATCGGGAGAGTCTACCAAAACTCACGGAACCCAAGCAGTGCGTCCTCGTTCAGTCACCTAATCGTCGTCCTCCTCCATCAGGCCTAGAGACCTAGATCCATCACCAATTCTACAAGTGTTAAACAATCCAAGCAACGAGTGTCCCCTTGTTTACTGGATGATACGAGTCAGAACTCACCCAACCAACATGTGTTCCCCGGGTCACCTGACCATCATCCCGGATCCATCATCGAGCAAACCGGCAAACAATCCAAAAATCAGAGTTCCCCAGAGCAACACGTGTTGGTCCAGTTCCAGGTTCTCCTCGTCCATCACGGAACAATCGTTGGGGTATACCGTTCTGAGTCCCGTGGAGCAAGAGAACACTCTTGAAGTGTAGGCTCGCCTAACAATTATCCAAACCGGGTAGCCACGTGTGCGCGTCTATCTGCATAGTCCTGTACACCGGGCAATACCCTTTAGCCAATCAATCAATCAGCAAACGTCCGCGTCGTCGCGTGGATCAACCCTTCGGCCCTAGGACACCCCGTATGCCGCGGTAGCTAGCTATTACCTAACCCAACCTGCGGGTCTATCGGTCCGTACATGGCCAGAGGATGGTCTAGTACATAGTCGGTCTCGCAGGTACGTTGGGTACCTAGAGTGAGAGAGAGAGAGAGAGAGAGAGAGAGAGAGGGCGGGAGGGAGTGAGAGGAGGGCCAGAGCCTCGATCCTAAGCAGCCACCCCCGTCGGCAGCCAGCGTATTATATACGTAGTGGAGGCTGGAGGGTCCTCACCGCCGCAACATTACGCTGATTGCCTGAATTATCCGCAACCAGGCTGTCTGTGCGGCTCCATGTACGCGTGCACAAGCACATAGACAGAACATATACATACACATCTGCCCGGATACATGCGCGAATCTCGTGCTGCTCTGCTGGTAGCTAGGTACTCGATGCACTGCCACTGCCTCTGCCTGCCTGCCTAGCTGCCTAGCTGACTGGTTGGGATGTCTGGCTGCGTACACGCAGCTCGATACCACTGTGTGTCGAAAGCGTACCGTATATTTGCGGTTCGCCGGCGGCCCTTCGCCACTGTGCGCTGGTATCGTCGCCCACCCACACCGGCGAAATTGAAAACAGGAATCCGAAAGACCGCGCGACGAGCTGGAATAACCGGGACACTACCTTCGCCAGGGTCCCCCGAGTTTTTCGGGATTTTCACCAAAACCTGGAGAGGATGTGCGAATATCTCCGGACTCGAGGTCCAGGCTCTAGGATGGTCTGCGGATCCTTATAAATAACAATTGGTGTTTGGTCTGAATCTCCTTCCGGAGGATTCGGAATGTCGCCTGATCCCAGAAGGCCACCGAAGAGTCGCGGCAAGCTGCGATCAGGTTGTCAAGACCGTAATGGGCAGCCATACCGAAGCGACAGCCCCAATTCCGCCTGGCCGCTTAATCCCCGTCGATCTACCAGTTTATTTCCCGCGGTCGCGATAAGTCTTCGCGCTCTCTTTGATCTTTGCAGCTGTTCGCGGGGGACATTGTTATAATTGTAACTGGGAACGGTGGCGACCGACGCGGGCTGGCTTCTCGACAGTTTTGGCGTTCATTAAGCGCGAACAGATAAGGAGGGTGCCGCGGGAAATGCACGGATTCGGGCGGGGGTGGGCGTGAATGCCGGGGCTTTGTGCTTTTGGTTGGAAGAGGTGCAAGCCGCTCGTGATTCTGAGATTATGAGACCTGGCGTTTTTGGACGCTTGGGAACCAGTGGACGATGGTCAGCAGGTGAAACAATTTTTTTGTCATAATTATCTGCACGTTCAGTGTGCGCTCAGACTATTACAGTACGTCGTCAGAGTCTTTAACCTGTGTTTTTAATGAAAAAAAATGTAAGAGGTAGGATTTGTGGAGGAGACATTCTTCACCCCTATTCGAAATTTTAAGTATTTAATTTGCTACTGTTAACATTTTAAGAGACACCCTAGCAGGCTCAAATACACCATAAAATCAAAGTAATCTATTGAATGAAATAAAAATCGGTTCGAGGTAGACAAGAGCGATCAATGGAGTGAATCTCCCTCGAAAAGACAGAGGAGTTTCCTGAATAGTTCGCGGAGTCCGCGCGATTTGAATTAAATATTTATTAAGACGGTCGAATCAGCGACGGCATAATGTGTACGAGTCGGTTCGAAAAAGAAACGATCACGCCAATTATTTCTGGGCAAGAATCAACGATGCTCTCCGGCAGTCTGTCGCTCGTCGGAGAAGAAGGGGGTGAGCTCGTGCTCGCGGGGTTGTAGAAGGGGTTGGGCGACGGCAAATGGAAGGAAGAGACTCTGGTCTGGCAGTTCGCTCGCTTTGCTCGGCGAGCGACGTCTCCTCATTCAGCCGAAGTCCAATTAAAGTGCAGCTGCAAGTTAAATTAAAACACGATAATGTTGCCGGCAGTCTTTCCGTCTCAGGAACGACGGAGAGAGAGGGAGAGAGAGAGGGTGTTCCCCGCGAAGAAGAAGAAGCCGAGAACTTAAGGCAGTCGTCGTTCTCGAATCGTAGTCGTTCGCCATTCGCGAAACTCCTCTCGAAGGACTTGGACGAGAAGAGAGCCCCGAGGAGAGTTAAACAGCTCGGTGGCAACGATCCCGCGAGCGGTTCTCTTCTTCCCGCTCCGCTTGTCCCGCGGAATAAAAGCGAGCGGAATACTTACGGTATCGACTTGCTTAATCGGCTTCGAGCCGGGCCCCGAGTTCCGCGCGATAAAACTTCCCGCCGCCGTTTACTTTGGTCCACGGCCAAGCTTTGTCCTCGCGCGACCCTGGAAAATGCCTCCGGGGCTGATACTCGCTTCGCGATCATGTAATCGGTCCCAAACCCCTGTCCCTGTGTCCCTCCATGCTCGAGGAACCCTGCGACGAGATCTTGCCACCGACGTAACAGGTTGCGAGCAATTAGACACGATTTCTACACCCACTCGAGATGTGAATTTTTCAACCGTCTCTAAAACCTTCCAAAAATTTTTCTCGCAGATGATACTGCCATAGAATTGAAATTTGAAGCCTGCTCTTTACAAGGACACCTTAAAAATTTATCTACGATTTTCTTCACCGTTTTGTGGAACAAAAACGAAGGACCAAAAAATTTTAATTGATTGACAAAAATCGCCCCACTCTAATCGAAACTAAACGCTCAGCGAACGAGACCGAAGGGGTTGCAAATCGATTCTTCGCCGCGAATTCCACGGAGGTGGGAAAAGCATCTAAAAACTATCCGCCGCTAGACAATCGAACAGCCCCCCTTGGTAAATTCTCACCCCCGTAGTGAGAGCTGTTGGATAGTCCCGGTGCTCGAGTTCCGGCGGAATTCTCGCCGGCATTCCGCGAAAGTGGCCGGGCTGAAAGGGTTGCTCGGGGGTGGTTCTCGCGGGGGTGGCGAAGGGTGTTGAGAAACACTGTGCCGGAGAGATGTCGTCGCGATGGGGTTGATAGCGGGGGTTGCTGCGGGGGCGGGTGCCGGGTGGCTCGGAACCGGGCGCATTGTGGTCGGAGATAGAGATGGCTATCGGGGTGCGCCACGCGGTAATTGCCAGGAACTACGGGAGGAAATTAAAGCTGCCCCGGTCTTCCGGCACCCCCATTGTCGGTACTCGCGACACTGTTCCCCGGTAGCGTTCTATTTATCAGGAACGAGCCAATGGGCTGGCCTACGCCGACAGGCTCCGTGTCACTGTGTCACCGGAATCGAAACGCGTCGTTCTTCTCTTTCGCCCTGATCCACTCGCTCTCTCTCTCTCTCTCTCTCTCTCTCTCTCTCTCGCTCTTGTATCTCTCTCCCTCTGTCCATCGAACTCTCTGTTCCTTTCCACGCGCAACGATTCCGCGCGCGCCAGCACGCGTCTACGCGCCTCTGTCCGCTTCTGTCCGCTTCTGTTCACTCGCCTGTCCACCGAGATTGGCCGCTGCCCTCTATACCGGACGATCAGAAAGGGGTCTTCACAACGATCTGCTAAATAGACGCTTTAGATCCGACTCTCCATTAACCGATCCGGGCCCGCCCCGGGGTGAAAAATGCAAAGCGGCCCCGGCTCTGAATCGCAAGTGGACTTTGTCCACGTTGCTGACGCGTTGTTTCAACCCCCCACGGCCTGTTGATACTCCATCCACCGGTGCCTTAGTTCTTGAATTCAAAGGAAGCCGAGTAGCCGACGTCCAACGAGATCCTCCATGAAAGAATCCGTTGCGTGCCTTCGGTCCTCCGCGAGGGAACTTGGAGATTGATGATTGCTGATTATTAGCCTGACCAGGAAGGAGTTCGTTCATCAATGTGTACAACCCCTTAGGCTCTGCTTTGAAATGCGCCGGGGGTACGTATTGTCTCCTGATCAACCTCGGCTTTCGATTCGACCTAATAAGTTTGTTATCCATGTGAGACGATGTCAAACCAAGTGACCGCCGCACACGCTCCACCCGGTCAATAAGTTAATAGATCGAGGAAGTTAGGGGTTGAAAGTATACTTTATGATCATGTTATAAGTTTTGAATTCGCATTATAAATTGCTTCAGGCTTTTGTAAATATAAAAATTGATCGACTTTGTAATTACGTCTGCGTAGGATCGTGTAGAAATTCAAGCAACTTCCATCATTTTTCTCGAACCTCTACTTCGAAATACCAACTCGACGGAATTGGGACAAGTTGCCGAGATTTCTACGTAGAAAGTCGGGGGAGTAAAGGGTCGGAGGGTTGGACCAGGTTTACAAGAAGCGCCCAGGAGCCCCTCGACCCCCCGATTATGCATTCGACGATCCAAAGCAGCGACCCGGTCGCTATCCGCGGGATTTCCCGCGGGTTCCCGTTTGAGAATCCCTGTCCGAGGTCGAGAGCACTTATTCGGGCCATAACTCCCGCACACGTTCCCCCGTTTGCTGCCCTCTCCCCGGCCTCATAAATACGTGAGACGGCGAGATGGGGCGAAAGGGGGGCGGGCGGCTGGGCCGAGGGTGGCACGAAAACGACGACAAACCAGGCAATGGGGCGGGAACGGATACGAAGCACGGGAATCCGGGACTTTAAAACAAATATATCGCGCGTAAATCCAGCGAGGATGTAAGTCACAGCACCCGGGAGGGATGCCGGGACACCGGGAGACCCGGAGGAATGGGGGCCGACGGCAAATCGTCGCTGCTTTGCTTTACATATTTCCTGCCGGAATGGCTGCCCCACCAGAAATGACGAATGGAGACGCGGATTTCGCAAGCTTGCCCGTTTCTGCACTTTACAATTGTCTTGGAGACCGTCACTTTGGAGATCTTTGGCTTTGCAACCCCTTAAAGTTCTAGGACCTCGTGATCGTTTGATCTTCGTCCATCTGTTGCTGGTTTAGTAGCGATTTTCTCTCAGTGTATTTATTTCTGTTCGTTTATATAAGATTTTATACAATTCTTCGTTTTATAAGCATCCTGAAAAATGTCACATTCAAGATCCTTCACTTTTGCAACCCCTAAAAATTCTAGATTCTCCTGGTCGTTCGATCTTCGTTCATTTATTGCTGGTTCAGTAGCGATTTTCTCTGAGTGTATTTACTTTTGCTGGTTTCTTTGAGATTTTATGGAATTCTGTAATTTTTATTTGGAAGATGTAAATTTTAAGCTGTTTGTTTTCGGAATCCCAAAGTCGCTCAATGTTTCTTCCGTGTGGACATTCAGGTTCCCGAAAGTGTCGGATCTCTCGGCACAGCATCGAATAAATCGATCCGAAATTAGGGTAAATTCCATGCATCCGGCCAGTTGATGAGACCACAAGGTAGCAAAGTCGACGATCTTGCCAGTCAATGGAGCCGACAAGGTTTTCGCGCGGCGTGCTCTCCGCAGCGAGGTGAAAGGCTCGCGGATAGGTTGTCGCGCGTGGGAGTCGAACAGGAAGGGTTGCAGGGGGTGGCTGGAAGGTTCGTGGTTCCTGAGCGAAGCCTCGACGATCCAGGTCGACGAGTGGCAATTAGGCAAATGAATAATTTCCAGTGAATTAAGCCAGACTCGGCGAAAAAGGCGATAATGCGAGAAGCGACGTAAACAGAGAAAGAGAGAGGCTTTGGTAGCGGGGGTCGAACCGGGGGCTGAAAGAGAAGGAAACGAACAGAGAGAGAGAGAGCGAGGAAGAGGGAAAACTAGAAAGCAAAAGAGAGAACTGGAGAGAGAATCGTACGAGACGAAGGGTGAGAAGAGGCCGTGCACGCGTGTGCGCCCGTTCCCTCGCGATCCAATGTATATAAATGTGTTCTACCTTCGACCTACCTTCGAGCACAGCACTGCGGAGCCTCGTGGAGAGGGTGCGGGGGTGTTCAAGGCAGCCGGCAAGCCCCGCGCAATCAAACGTCAATCCCAGGCGAGTAATTTTCAAGTAATTTGTTTCCCCGACGCTCTCGGCAAAAATGTTCCGTTTTTCGCAAAGCTCGGGCGCGCGACTTACCGGCGAGCAAGGAGGACGACGCGCGCGACGCGTTCCTAAGAAATATAATAATTACGGAAACGGAATTGCATTAGACCAACGGCTCTCCCCCGACCCTCCTTCCCGAACCATTCACGTTTCTTCGACGTCGAACCGCGTCGCGATGTGCCACAAAGCCCGCTGACGCGGAACGTAATCACGTTCGATTTAACGACGCGATAATTGAACCTTTAACGTTAGCGACGCTCCGCGGCCGCGTTTGTTCTGCATTCGACCTCCAGCTGCACTGACTTTTTCACTTTTTCTCCTGCAACCGTTTTACGTATCCTTCTCTACTCGAGGGCGAGAGAACGCGTCGCACTTCGCGATTCGCCGCACAATGTCTTGGGATTTCTTTCCGCAACTCGCCGAGCCCTTTCAACGCCGTAATCGCGATATACAGGCCCATTGTGTCCCGGTATATAGGCCAGCAAAACTGATTATTAATGTTTCGGCTTGTTCGATCCGGATTACGAAGGTTCGAAGCTTGTTCGAGTGTGCTTTCGACCGTGCTTCGGAAATTGGGAATGGAAGAGACTGCGATGCGTCTCGGAAGGGTTGGTACATTGATTAGGGAAAGGATCGTTCTATGCTCAATGAAAATTGTTTACAAAACAATAGTCAGCTGCAACATCTAATTTAACGTCGTTCATGTTGACGACTAATTTTTTAACCGTGTGTTCTACGTTTCGAAAGAATTTGAGAGAATTCTGGATTACGTATTGAAGTTTCTACTTTAATATCAGAGCCGCAAATGTTTAAATGAATTGTTAGAATAAATTGAGAATAATATGTCAATACTTGCAAACTCGTTCGACGTTTTCGCAACTTCATGTTTCGCTTATCCGGTTTTACCATAATTGCATAAAACTCGACTCTGTGTAAGCTTGAGATAAAAGAACAGTTCAGTGACAAGTGGAACGAGCAAAGCAGCGAAGCGTTTGTCTTAGTCAGACTCTCGATGGAGCCATGATGGCGAAAGGTGCAATTAAAAGGCTCGGACACGAAGGAGTTCGAGCGGTTATTATTCGCGAGCTCGGCGTGGGAGGGTTTGGCCGATGATTCCTCGGCCAAAAATAAACCGTCCGTCGTTTCGCAGCGAGACGCGCCGCGTGGTTCCCGAGTTTCCACAGGTTTCGCAAGGTATTCGGGAGTCCAGGCACGTAGCCCAGGGCCCTCTCGTGGAATATTAGCTGGTAGCTGGTTCGAGCCCACATTGGGTCGAGCTCGCGAACGACAGACGTGCATACCGTATTAAGCCCCCGGGGACTTTACTGCCGCGTTACCAAACACCGACACACGCTCGCCCTCCAGCGTGTACACGCGTCTCTCTCCCTCTCTCTCTCTCTCTCTTGAGTTACGGTGTGTATGTGTGCCATGTCGAGAGAGAGAGAGAGAGCACACGCTCGCGGAAGTGTCTGCGCGCCGCGTATATCGGCGCACCGTGTGCAAATACTCCGGTATTCATGAATCCTGGTGCTCGCCCACGGGAAATGCACGCTCGGACCACCGCGTCACCGACTCTTACCGCTCGCGAAACCACCCCCGCGAAATATAACCTTGGCTCCCGGACACCTGGAACACCCCTTCACCTCCCACCAACCAAAACTTTCGGCTTCCTCTCGCAAGAATTGCAATTAACCCTCTAACGAGGCTCCTCTTTCATTCGTTAATGCCTTCGACCATTCACAGATCTATCCAGTCATTTTTGAAACTCCTCACGATTTATTTTTAATGGTAAATTGACTGCGGATCATTTCCGCAAAACTACCTCAAACTTTACTCTTTAGAAACCCATTTTATTATTTATTTATTTATTCATAGTTTATTTTAATGTGGTCGCATTAACAGCGAGGTCATTAGTGACACATGGTTTACAATCGAATACTGCATATCTTACATGTTGCTTGTGAAGAGGGATATTCTTTAGTAGTCATGCGACGAAGTATAGAAAAATTTTTGCCGGCGGTAGAACTCTGGAATGCTTCTTAAAACTATTGGGTTGGCAAGAAAGTAACTTCGGTAGTTTAAGCTGGAATAGAGCCCAATTGTTTATTCAAGCAATGAACCTCAATGAATAAGATATTTTCCCTTTTGTTCGATGATCTTTTGCCAGAAAGAATAAACAAGAAAATATTTTATTGATTAAAGTTCATCGCTTGAATGAAGAAATTCGGTTTTATTTTACCTTAAAATACCGAAATCACTTTATGCCAGCCTAATAGCTCCCGAAGGAACGTCTACTGCCGGCATTTTTAACACGAATTACATTGTTGTATACTTCGAGACAAGTGTAATAAAGATCAATAATTATAGTTCTTCTCTTTCCTCAAGAAATTTTAGAGTTTCGTTTCAAAATCGAACTGTCACAAATCAATAGTGCCAATGGCCGGTGACCAGCGTTAAACGAACGTGTTGAACGAAACTGATAATTCGCCTAAGTTTCCAACGATTTCTATGCGAGGCTCGCGTTACCGGTGCGCGCTGTGGAGCGTCGGTATCCATCTCGCCGCTAACGAATCCATCCATCACCGTGGCGAAAAATCCGAGATTCCGCCGCGCAATTAGAATCCCATGGAGTGTCCGTGGGACTGTGGCGATGGTAGCCGCGCGAGTTATTCATCTTATCGCCGACGCGACGCGGAGAACCGGTTGCCCGGCGAACTAAATCGCCTCGGGGTATTCCGGAGGGTATCGTGTTTCCACGATGGTTTCGCCGAAGAGAGGATCGACGAGCGATGGACAAACCGGCCGAGAGGATTCGATCGATCAGGTTTTTCCGGGAGCGCGGGCGTGTTGACGGCTCACGGGAGAATTCCGGCGCGCAGCCGCGATTAAAATCCCGCGACGCATCGAAGCAGCCGACAATGGTGGCCGAAAGTTCGTTTGCGACGCGTTTACCAGCGGCGGATGGTTTTAAAGCCATCGGGGGCAACGAGCGGCCCGGGAGATCGCCCAGAGTGAGCGATGGAGAGAGAGAGCGAGCGAGATAGTGTGACCAGGGGAGCGAGGGCGACTGCGGGGGCGGATCGGGGGCTGCACAATGGCAAAGCGTGGAACAAAGCCTATCCACGGATAATTCGAAATTCGCGTCGTCCTGTGCCCGCGCGTCCGTAATTAACGGTAACCTCGTGTCCTGGCCCGATTAAAAAAGGACGCTGTATAATTGCGCCCGGCTCTCTCCCGCTTGTCACCCCCCGTCACGATTTTAACGAACTTCGGCCCGTTACCAGAGAGAGCTTCGTTATCGGAGATCCCGCGCCGCGTCGTCGAAAGATCATTTTTTCCGCGATGCCAAATGATCAGTCTCCGGCGGCCTCGTCCAGGCCAATTAAAAACGAGCTGGATACTCGCGGTGTCGACGGCGGCGGTGGCTACTCGTATATCTTCGATCGAGTCGATCGCTTGTTACCCTGGCTTAAATGCCTGACAAGTTCTTCCATTACGCGGGGAGAAATTCGAGATATTATATGGATCAATCTGGTAGATTGGTGGACTATAATTTTCGTAGACATCCGCATTATTGAGGGGTTTAAGGGTTTTAAGCATTAATTATGATGTGGAGTTGAAAGCATGGTTGCGTCTCTGTTTAGTAGAATGAGTGCCTGTTTACTGTATCAGTCAGCCTCGCGAGTGTTGAATTCTCGAGAAATCCGAGGACTTCTCGCGGTGGTGATCGATGTAAGAATTCTGTCGTCGGCAGTGGCAGACAGGCTTATCTGGCAGCGATATCGTGGCCGATCCAGGACGTCGGAAAGAGAACGAGAGAGAGAGAGAGAACGAATTGCGACTGCAGAACGCCAGTTATCGATGAATATTCATCGTTCGCCGTCGCCTGGTCGATCCCGCTCCATCTATCTTTCGGACATCAGCGTCGACGATGTGAGGGCAAGGAGTAGCAGCACTGGTGTGGGTGGAAAGAAGCAGAAGGAGGAGGAGGAGGAGGGACGGAAACGGAGACAGACGACCATATGCACCGCGAGAACGGAGAAAAGGGGATCGCGGAGGCTGTGTCGAATAATTGCCAACTATTCCAGACACGCGGCTTAAGACGCGAAGGGAAACGGTTCTTGGCGAAGCGGTGGGATGAGGAGGACGATGAGGACGAGGATGAAGAGGACAGAGGGGCCGAACGGGGTACAGCGAGGCGGGCCGAGGGGACGAGACGAAGAGAATGGAGGCGGAAAATGAGAGAAACAAAGAGGCGCCGAGTCCACGGATTGAAGCAAGACCGTGCGACGAAGGAAAGAGACCTGTTCGACGTTAGGGGCTCAAGAGAGGAGGCGAAGAACGTAGACGAAGAAGGAGAGCGCGAGAGACGAATGGCAAGGAACGAGAGAGCCTGAGAGAACGCCAGAGGAGAGAGAGAGGAGAGTGGGAGTTGCCAAGATGGCGCCACCGAGAGCTCCGACCGGTCGAGGTAGGAGGTGGAGAACGTGTTCCGGGAGGAGGAAGGGTAAAAGATAAATGACGTGTCCACCGCCTCCAACGGCAACCTCGCCACTGCCACCGACATAGCCGCGAAGACGCGGCGAAAGAAGAGGACGAAGAAGAAGCGGTTAGGGGACGAGCCTCCATTAAACATTCGCGGGCTCGCTTTACCCTTTGGGCTCCTGGTCCCCTTAGCGATCCTCATCGTCAGGCAACTAGCTGATCGTGGATCATGCCCTGTGATTTTCTAGGTCTTCTTCCAGATCTCTTAGTCTCTGTGTTTGATCGATCCTAATATCTCCTTAATCAAGCGATCCTCATCTTCGCCAGGCTACCAGCCGATCGTGGATCATATCCCGTGACTTTCTAGCCGTGGTATTCGAGGGTAGAGGGATTAGAATAGTCTATCGCATACAGTAGGGTACAGTAGAAAGAAGATTGAATGAACACTCACCATCCCTTTTTCAGACTCATCACGGTGACCGCAACACAGTCCTATGTGTCACCTGCAAACGCAAATTTTGGATTAGAATCCTGTTAACATGTAGTTGACAATTAGACTGCGGTTTTTTATGCAAAATAAACTAGAAACTAGTGGATTGTGTTCCCTCTGATCGAAGGGATAAATGCGGAAAAATTCCAGGGGCGAGTGCGAGGTTTGGAAAGTTCGGTAACTAGCCATCTTCGGCGGGAGTTCATCGTGAGTGCGTTTTCCACTCTGGGAAACACTGGTTTACGAGTTCACGGTTCCGTGAACCGCGAAAGAGAGGCTCGTAGATGGCAGAGGAAAGAGAGAGCGTGAGAGAGAGAGAGAGGAGAGGGGCTGTGAGCCACCCCAATGGCAAGCATCGAGCGTTATGAACTATCGGAAGACACATTAGCGCAAATCTGCGAAGCCAATAACTGGGCCCGACGAGAGAGCGTCGCCGATGGAGGCGGCTGTAGGTGGTTGAACGTAGATGAAGAACGGCGCCGGAGGGGGTTGCCGGCAGGGGGTGCATCGCCGCCTCTGTCGCCGGGGCGTCAAATTATTCTGCGATTAATAATCCGCGCGTTACACGCGTGATCGGGCCTTTATCCCGGACGCCGTGCCGCTCTGCCATCGCTGTCTCTCTTCCTTCCTTCCTGGCAGCCGCCACGCATCCGATCCCTCCACCCCCGCAGCTCTCTCTCTCTCTCTCTCTCTCTCTTTCTCTCTATCTCCGTCTCGCTCTCTCACACTCGTTGGCAAAGGTATCAATGGCTGCGGCACGTCGGAGCGATTGTCCTTCTGTGTCGAGGGCATTTATCGCTCCGCGGGACACGTATGAATTGATCGCGCGCGAACGAGCGAGCGAGCGACGAGCGTCCTTTAATGAAACGCGAGCGCCACGATCGCGGAATATCGGCCCCGCCTCTAATTGGAAAGATTCATTCGCCTGGCTAAGCGGCCGAGCGAGCAAGATGGCTTCGGAGAAGCCAATTAACC
This sequence comes from Lasioglossum calceatum, assembly GCA_963966675.1. Taxonomy (NCBI): domain Eukaryota; kingdom Metazoa; phylum Arthropoda; class Insecta; order Hymenoptera; family Halictidae; genus Lasioglossum; species Lasioglossum calceatum. Next base: position 4,798,072 of record OZ016555.1, on the reverse strand, counting down.
GTCAAAACGCGCTAGCGAACGCAAAATTCGAGAAGTGCACGCCAACCACGGAACTCTTCATCTCCTATCATCTCCTGTCGCAAGTCTCGAGGTCGGACAATTTTACTCTCGAACGGAAGATGACAGTCTTCGTCATCGACCTCATACTCCAAACAAAGAATTCGACAGTCAAAGAGACGAGGAGGCAAAGAGGCTCTTCCCGATCGGGCGTCGCAAAATTCCATAAACCGTGGAGAAGGCGGAGCCCGACGCGAATAGTTCGTACAAAGGAATTATATTAAGCTCGCAATATCCAGATTCCCGCTTACCCTTTGCCACCATCCCTCATATGAGATAGATAGAGAGGGAGAGCGGGGGTTTCGCGCGAAGCTCGCAAAAATTCGCAGACGGCCGCACGTTTCTCATACTCGGCGTATCGGGCGTCGTTCCGGCGATTCCGCATTGTGCGAGAGGAAGAATATAAGACGGGCGCGTGCGTGTCCGCTCGTACGTGTGGAAAAAGGGTGATATCATCCCCATAATGCGATGCAGGCGCGATGATCCGGGAGCAATATACCTTGGGACACGGGCGCACCGGGAGCCCAGGGACCCCCCGCGGGACGTCCCCGGGACCTCTTTTGGCCCCGGGACATCGCGATATTGCTTGTTTTATTGGAGCGTGACACCCATTTTTTGCCTTCTCTCTCTTTCTCCACCCTCTATCACACGGGGAGCGTGGGTGAGCTCCAAGGGAGCGAGACTCCGCGGAAAAGAAGGTCCCGAGGAAAAAAATCATTTCGCCGGATGTTTAACAGTGGCGGAAGCCGTGTCTCGCAAGGGATGAAGGGACGGGGGTGGGTGGGCACACGATAAACGAAACAGATTGTCGGGAACGATCGTACCGTGGGGAGAGATACCGAGGATAAATATATGCCTCGTGTTTTATGGAAACTGCGAGAGAACGCCGGGCCGGCACACGGCGCGGCGCAACGAGGGGTAATTTAATGGGGGCGAGTTTAGACACCGAGATCGAGGTGAAACTTTATGGCGGCCCGAGCTCTCGAGACTATCGCGATCGATTTAGGCTGTTAATCAGCGGCCGCGATTTATCGTTCGTGCACCAGGGGGGATAGAGAGTTTTTGTCGCGAACGTGAATGGGAACGTGCACGAGTCCCGTGGGTGTGTGCATGTGTGTGTTCGCAGGAAAGAAATTCTGTTCTTCCTCCGCGTTGGAAAATTGAATCACGTTGTTTCCCGATCGACGAATTATCCACTCGCGGGTTTAATCATCGATAAGACGATACATCTCGGTTGATGTTTGATCAACGGGGGAACTTTTAATCCACCGTGAAAAATAAAGCGCACGGAAGGAACCAATTAAGGTTATTGCTTCCCCGCGAGGACGCGAGGATCAAAGCCACTCGACGAATTAAACTCCGCGTACCGAAACATATCGAGAGTGGAACGAGAGAGTAGAGGAAGAGAGGGATAGAGGGAGTGGTCCGAAATCTCTGTAAAGCCAGCCGAGCACAATTTCTCATATGGAAAAGTTCCCGCTCGGTTTCGGTTGTCGAAGGGGTGGAAAGAACCGCCAGGTTGCAGGTTTCTCGCGCTACACCCCCGACCATCTCCCTCCTACAACTCTCGACAACTTCTCCTCTGTCGGAGATGCGATATGACAAACAGAACCGATGCCAGACAGCCAGGCGAACGAGGGGGTTGAAAATTGCCTTCCACGCGTTCGGCCACGGAGAACGAACTTTCGGGCTCAAAGCGCTATCGTTTCTGTTTCGGAGTTTACTGTCTGACAAACAAAGCCACGGCATCCGGAGCCGGCGTAAGAATGTCGCGAAAAACTCCCTTTATGCGAGCCAGGGAGCTGTGACGAAGGTGGAAATCGCGACGTGGCGAGAGGCTGGTTATTAAATTCTTACGACTTGCTTTAAATTTCCAATTCGTTTAGCGTCAAGCAGACCAATGAACACTTTGGTCATTTTGCTAAATGGCTCCATCTCGTTCAACTTTGAGGGTCTATAAATCCTCGATTAGGTCTTCCTCGCAGTCAGATAGTTGGCTGTCCGGTCTCCCAGCAAATTCTGCAGTTCCGAATTCTAGAGACTAGCCCTACTGTTACCTTGATCTAGACGCTGCAGCATCAGTGACACAATGAAGCGAGCACTAGCCGACATTAATTGAAGTGACCAACAATGTTGCCGTTCAACTTTGATGGTCCAGCAGCGAGGAAATCTCGGTTAGGCTACTTCGCACGTCCTGCTCGCAGTCAGATAGTTGGCTATCCGGTCTCCCACGATAGTCGAAGCGGCGAAGAGGTCGCGGTGATCCGAAGGCGGCAAAAAACGAGAAGGAAAAGGCGAGAGCGGAGGCGTAGACGACGAATTAGAGATGCAGAGCCACGTTCTCGCTCGTCGGGGATATTAAGCCGAGTCCTTAGCTTGATGGATGAAACGGGACTTACGTTACTACCCGGTATCCGGCGGTGTCCGTGTCCGTGCATCATCAATAACTCTGTTCTCTCTCTCTCCCTCCTCTTTCTCGGCTGTCCTCTCTCCTCGCGACTCGTCGATCCTCTGTTGGCCAGCGCCGTGTAAAACGGGTCGCCGGGACGCGTTTATGCGGCCACGAGACCGATGCGTGACACCGAATCGAAGGTGCGTTTTTCGGTGTGCAGCCGCCGCCGCCGCAGCAGCAGGAGACACACGCTGTTAGTCGTCCCGCTGTTGTCATTTGTCGGGAGGGGGATACGCGCCTAATGACGCCAGCCTCGTGATTATGAAATAATGGTACCTGTCCGACGATGGAGCTCTCTGTACTCCCACCAGCAGCATCCTCCGAACACCTATACCCCCAGTCTGCCAGTCGTTAATGGCGTCGCGTAATCGTCGTCGTTAAGTCGACTCACGCCGCTATCTGTCCTCCGACGAGGCATCCCTGTCTTCCCGATTATTTGTTGCTCCTGCGATGCTCCGTTTACCTCGTGACCATGGATCCTGGGAATTTTTATCTGCCGGCTAACGACCGGCGAGGCTCCAGGCGACGATCACTCTGAACCGATGATAACTCTCTCCCTAGGACCTCAGGTAACAGGTTAGCTAGCCTTTCTGCGGAATTTGCTGATGATCTGATTGATCCGTTAATGGGCGATTGTATCGCGCTACTGTGCTCCTGGTAAGGGATACTGTGCTGATTAAACATGCTCGTTCCGCAATCCAGTCAATGGTAAGCTACTGTTCTACCGTAAACAGCCAGGCTAATTAATTCACAGGTCGACTATACGCTGCACTGAATTAAGAGAACTTGAACTTGAATAAGCTTCGCTTATAAATTGAATCCCGTGTAAAACAAAGATTTATTCTGTTTTTAAGAACATTGTGATTCTCAGAGCGACAGGGGCGGATGGATTTGTGGACTTTGAAATCGAGGAACATTTTGAAAAAATGTGAATTTGGGGACGGCTGGTGATTCGAGGATGCTAATGCCGGGAAGAGGACGCGGAGCGTTCGCCTCGCTCGCGATTCGGCGAGCCGGGATCCGATGCACGCGGCACCGCGGTATAATTACTGGTCGTATGTATCAGACACGCAATCAAGAATGAATTATCGTGGTACCACGCCTCCTGCCAGCGCTCCGCCAGGCACAACAATGCCGGCGCATCACGAGCAGCGACCCGACTGTCGATGATGTGTGTTAATAGTCCCCCGTGGCTTTCGCCCACAGTATCCAGATCCCGTGACACGATTTTTTCGCGCCCCCGGCCATTCACCGCTTCCTCGTCGCCGTTCCCGCGAAATGAAAACGCTCGACCAACCCCCACTCTTCGCCGATATTCTCGCCCAAGTCGATCGGAAATATCGCTTCGACATCGTACGTCGTTCCCCCGGCAAAATAATAATTACGACAGGTTTCCGGGAGCCCGAGCAACGAGTTCTCTCTCTCTCCGGCGCTGTATCGATCTAATTTACGACGGTGGACGAAACGTGTCCGCCCGGTAAAAATCAAACGATATTTAATTCAGCACGTCGGAAACCGTCCCGTCCGCGTGTTTCGCAATGCCTGCGGTAATTAATTGTTTAATTAGGTTTTCCCGTTGCCATGTAACACGCTTAATTTGCCAGTAATAATTTCATTTAATATTCATAATTTAATTTGTCAGCGCGCCGGCGAAACTGCGCCGCGATAAATTCGCATTCTGCCCTCGCAAATTTCACTATCTGGAATCCGACGGTCGGAACGCTGCCGAATAAAAGTGCAACATTCCTGTAGTTTCGTTAATGAATTCCAATCCATTCGCCAAGATCCATTCTATTATTTACTCACGTTTTAAGAGAGTTTATTCAGTGTAGAGATATCCTGCGTCATTCAATGTTATTCTAAATCGTGCAGGGAAGTTCTAGAATCGTCAAAAGTAGCCCCGACAAATCGGTTCCGACCCTAACGGGAGAGCTATGAAACGGATCCCCGAGGTGTCCTCCGACCTCCTGAAAGAAGGAGCATACGCTCCGAGCCAGAATTCCGCGCCACGATTCCTGGACCTTCCACCTACAGGCTTTTTTCCCCATGGTCTGGAACGCTGCCGGATGGCCCGGGCTAGTCTCGACCCATAAAACCCGAAATAACTCTCGGTCCGAGCCACCCCCTTCGACCACCCTCCGCTCGGACAATATCGGACGAAGGGGGTGGGTCCTGGGGGGAGTGGGAGGGTGAGAGACAGGAAAGGAAGACGCAGGGAGGGCACGTAATAAATTCGCAATTTCCTTATTACGGGTAATGCCCCGGTCGGCGGGTGAGCTCGCATAAATATCCCTGGTTCCGGTGATCCCGTGACTTCCGGTCAGCCGCAATGACTTACGCCAGTCGAAGGGTGGTTGGGCAACTATATATCTAGCCAGATAGTCATCCCCTGAGGGAGCGGAGTGCACAGGGGTACGAAGAGAGAGAGGGAAAGAGGGCGACGCTCGCGATGGAATTTGTCCACCGACGGTTCCGCCCTCGGATGACCGCTGATAAATTTACTAGATCCTCCTTCTTTCATTGCTAGCGCATCGTTGTGTATCCGATGTTGGCTCTCGGCAAGTTCTTTGGCTCCTCCGAGCTTCTCTTCTCGGCCCGAAGTTCCTCGTTTTTAACCCACTTGCGCCCGAAAGAAGAAGGAGAACTGGTGCCAAGAGGAAACTTCATATTCCAATCATTTGTAAATTGCCGCGCGTATTTCTTGTACATATTCCGGCACGTTTATTTTATCGATGGTTCTTTATACATTTCTGACAGAATCGTCCAGCAGCATCCAGTAATCGTCCTGAGTAAAAGCTAGCAAGGTCTAACAGAGTATCAGCCAATCCCGAATCAAGAGAACATCGGCTGGAAGCTGCAGGACGACCATCATCAGTCTTCAACACAGCGAACCCATCGTTTATCCTGATTTGGCCTCAGGGGTACGTTCGGGCCCAGGGTGGCTGGCTGAACAAAGTGTCAAGAATTCGTGTAGGGAGTTCCGGGATCGAACCGGCGGCGATGAATTTTTAACTATCGCGCCCCTAGGCGAGAAGGCGAGCAGCTTGCCCGGGAATTTGGTCTCGCGGTCCGGCTCGGGCGCTCTCGCGAGATCCCCGGGGAAGGTCGGCTCCCCAAAGAATTTCCGCCCTATAAACTTCAAATCCAATCTGTGCCAGTACATCAGCCGGCCAGCAAACATAACCTTAGGAAAATATTTGCAGCGCTCGCTTGCTCTCGGGTTCGCTCGTGTGCGTGTGTACCGAGAGCGACGGAACCTGCGCGCGGCCAGGTGCTGCCGCTACTGCTCTGGTCGATCTCGGTTCCTCGAGGACTAGAATCGCGGACTACCGGGCTCTGCCACACTGCCAATGGCGCGGCTAAACACGAGGGTGTGTTGGTACATATGGTGTATCGTGAAACCCCCGTAGGCTGTTTGGCCGCGCGTATACTAGGGACCCGGCATTATGCTAGCTTGATTGGGTAACGGCAAACGTTTGCTCTCCCCGGCACCGTCGACGCGTTGCCTAGGTGCGTTGACCTGTTTCGCTCGGTTCCCTGTGCCTTGATCCTCGATCCCGGCTCTCGATCATCGATCTCGAAGCTCTGGATCCACCCCCGATCCACGGCTTTGCTCCCACCTCCGGCTGATTTAGGCGATAGAGATTATCAAAGCAGCAAGGAGCCTGAAAAGTGTCACTTTTTTAGACCTTCCTTCCCGTATATTGCAATTAAGATGATCATAAACGATTCGAATGAATTCGTTCCACTGCGCGCAAGCATACGCTCCGATTCACTTGGCCCGCAAGCCAATCCGACAATTAGCAAAAGCAGAAGCGGGAGAAATCGTTCCGAGAGTTCAGGAGTCCGGTGACCTGAGACAGCAAAGAAGGCGGAACATTGTGGACTCGTAATCCTGCAAATTAATCATCGCATCGCGAAACAACTCGTGAAACTCGTTACACTTCCCGGGCTCCAATAAGCAAGTTCTCTCTCACTCTCTGTCTCTGTTCCTCTCTCTCTCTCTCGTTCGACTTGATCCGTGGCGCGTGAAACGTGTGCACGCGGGTCGAGTCCAAGGCTCCTTCTCTCTTGTCACTATGTGTAGCCCATACTCTCCGGCATCGTGGTCCCGTGGACCGCTATTAGCATGAGCCCTCTACGTGCCGCGCGAGCGCGGCGAACTTTCAAGTAGTTCCATGGTAGACACATGGCGTAGCAGCGTCCCGAAGCTCTGGCCTCTCGACCAATCGCAATTATCCCTAAACACCGAGGCTGCCGCTGCATCTGTTCCCTTTCGCGAACTCGCTTTCGCAGAGGTTCGGCTCGCTTTTGCCCGCTTCGCTCGCTCGCGCGTGCAATCGGAAAACAGAGGGACCCGGTTAGAAAGAGAGAGAGACGATGATGAGCGAGAGAGAGAGAGAGTGAGAGGAGTGGAGAAGTTTGTAGGGGAGCACCGACACGCCACGAACTTCCACTTCTCGACGGTTAATCCGAGTTTCGGGAACAACTTCGCCTATAGCTGCCTCGTGCCAAGAGAGAGACGGAGAAAGGAGAGGCAGAAGTTCGATGGAACGCAAGGAGACGGAATTTCATTCTCCCGCTCGCTCGCTTGCTCGCCGCGAAAGGATATTTACGAAAATATTTAATAAAACTTCCCGACAGCTTCCCTGTTGCAATAATCGCGGGAGAACGATCGCGATGCTGTTTGCACTTCCTACAGCATGCGGAAGCTGCTCTCTGTCCTTGCAATTTTTCAGTTGTAAAACACAAATGTCCGATTTGTATCGGACGGATACGATTTCATCGTGATCAATTCGCGTTCCCGTGCAAATCAAAACTTTTTCAACTGCGTCCTTGGAAAGGCGAGTTCCGCGAGCTGCGAACTGGCGAGAATTCGCAGCCCGACGATTGCACAAGCTATCGGGCACAGCGTACGATGCGTGAGGTCCTCGGGAGCGGTCTCGAAGAAAGAAAGTCGCGCGAGAGATCGATAGAGCGCGTTTCGTTCGAGAGTTCCGCGGTTTGTTACGTGCCCGCGGACAAACGAGGTAAGACCGAGCCAAGAAAAGAACGGATAAAACCGCGGGGGGAGGGAGGCGAAACGAGAGCAGCCGTAGTCTGCGGGGGTGGTTCGACGGTGGGGGGAAGGACGAGGGGTGGGGAGGGGTGGAAAACCGTCTGTGGCAGCGCGGAAGCCGCGAGCCGGATGGCGTAACCGAAATTACTTAGCCGGGCTTTCAGAGGCAACCGAGGAGAAAGGACTTGTTGCACGAGTAAGCTGCGGCCGCCGGTTAAAATATCGGAAATTTAAGCATCGTTCCAACCACCCTCCCCTCTGCGCACCACCACCCCATCCACGAGAACCGCCACACCCCCGGAGCTGCTACCGCGGTGCTGGATTTACATTTCGTCTACCGCTTCTTCTGGCTCCGGCTCTATTTTTCCATCTCGTCCCTTTTCCACCGTCAGTTTCCCACCCCCGCAGAAAAGCCGCAGCGATCGCCGGGATTTTCTGCCTCCCGGAGGCGGACGGAGTCTCTACGCTGCCTTCCTGCAACCGTGATTGCTCCTCTGCAAGGCTCTGATGCTCTCCAGAGCCAACCCGGCTCCTCAGGTTCCTCGGAAACGACCCAGAAACTCCGGAGTCTCGAAATTAAGGTCCCGAGAAACATAGAGCCCGCAGATGCGAGTGATCTTTGGATACAGAGTTTGCCGAATGCGCTGATCTGATCTGGAAACGTGGAAAAGTATTCGAGAATTTTTTGGAATGTTCTAGATTGTAGAAACATATGTCCAAGAATTTTTCAAGGTGTTCTAGGAATCTGGAAAAATGACCATGAATTTTTTGGTGTTCTTAGAAGAGTATAGACGACGGGATTAGGACTGAGATTGTTAATGGAGGGTCAAGACAGCCGCAGGAGGAGCGTGTGCAGGAAAATTGACGATTCTCGTTGGAACGTAAATCGCGAATGGCAACGTTAACGACATTAGCATCCCCTTTTCTCGTGTACGAGCAGGCCGGCCAATAAACGCTCCGGTTCTTCATCGACGGTCGAAACACGGTGCGTGGAGCGCGCGTTGCCGTGCCCACGTCAAATAACGCAAATTCTCCGTAATCCGTGCCGGCGCATCTGCATTAATTAGCGCGCATTGGTCTCTGCGGTATTTATTATCGCGATTGTATGGGCAAAAGCGATTCGTCCGGTCGTATCTCCATATCGCGGCGTTCGCCGAGCGTCGATAATCAATTCTCGCGGCAAATATTTCGACGATCCCCGCATCCCTTTTCCCCGTTCATCGTTGCTGCGAGCTCGTCTAATCGTTTTCGAATTTTTCGAAAATCTCGCCGGACTCGCTCGGTCGGGAATCGATCGGCTCGAGGATCGGAATAATCGCGACAAAACCGTGTATTTTACCTTCAACATTTTTACAATAATAAACGATCTCCGCGGTTTCTACATAAAAAAATTAACCGGGCAGTTTATCGCTTCAATAAATAGGAATGGAGCGAATCATTTAGCCTTGCTCGTATGGGAATCACAAATACTCCCAATTGTAATCTCTGAAACGCTTAATCACTAGGACAACTTATGTAACGTCCAAAGAGCAAAATTAATTTGTGATCTCCGTAAACTAAATTTTCAGTTATCGGTGGATGTTTGTACAAGAAGAGAATTTTATTTTCTGTCCTAATATATTAACACTAAACCTACCACACTGCCGATCAAATGACCGGTTATATATTTTTCATCTCCCAATTATTGAAATTATGAAGTTGCTTATATCGAAATTGATTCGATAAATTTCTTTATCCAAGCACATATTGTTATAAAAATTGCACAGAATCTAAATAGATAGCCTTGTCGTTTTTGTAAGCAAAAACATTTTAATCGCTTTGAGCGCTCGGTAGGTTTAGTGTTAATAAATCTCACATGAGATTTCTAATGAAAATTTCTAAAAAATAAAACCGCGGAGAAGAGCGCGGGTTCAAATACAGGTGTGACGAGGAGAGGGAGGGGGAAAGGAGGCAGCGTTCCACGAAACGGAAACCGCGGAGCGATAATCCCTCCCTCACCCTTAATTAGACGTAATTAAACCGATCCAGCGAGTCGCGAGCGGCGTCATCCCGTTAATAACGAGGCATCGTCGATGATTCGCCGATTCCGCGGCCCATTGTCTGCCGCTCCTCGAAACTTTTTCACTGTCGCCCGTATCCCCGGCGCGCAGCCCGGTTGTTAATTAGTCCGAATTAGTGTCGACGCTGCTAATTGTCGCGCCCATTGTCCCGCCGCGTGAAACCGATTTATTGTCCCATTCTCGAGGCGAGCACGACGCTCGCGGGATCCGCGTCCCCGATTTAACAGCGAGAAACCTCCGCCGGGGATTCGTCGCAACGCCGAAACACAATTCCTTCCGCAAACGTATCGCGCGCGCGACCCTTAATCATTACTTTTTCGCCCAGGGATGCAAACCGAATAACACCCCCGAGCACCCCCTCATCGGCACCGATAAATGGCTGCCACTTTCCGTCTCCCAGGAGGAACACGCTTTCCGGTGCATCCGGCTGTGCATCCTCGCGAAATCATTTAATTTTCTTGAGATCTTCCCAGGGGATTTCACAGCCCTCCAGCTTTGATATTCGTGCTTTATCGACTTCGCTAATTCGCTCGCGCCTAGCTTTTGTGCCTGAGAGAGGCGGCGAATCGGGAGAATTTGTGTCGTTGCTCAATTTCGATTTGGTGAATTTTATTTTAAAACATTTTGCCTGTTAAGAGAAATAACAGAATGTTAAAGATGCATCGAAATTTTTAACTGTGCATCTCAGAAATGATGTTTCGGGGAAAGTTAGGCTCCACGAAGAGAGGAGAGATCCGTGACTCGTGGATCGCGACGCGGGAAATATTCCTGGACCAAATCCCAGGAAGGACGAGCCGCCATGCCGTCGCAAATCCAACGACGGGCGAAACGATTTTTCTCACAAGCGGGTAGGTAGGTAGGTAGCCGTGCACGTGAGACTACCTGCTCGGATTCCTGCGAGCCCTCGTACAGGCCCGTCGTGCTCCAGTTGGTAAAAAGGTTCCCACGACATAGGATACGCTCCCAGAGCGGCCATCTTAGCATCGTTGCTTCGAGGGAAGGGGACTCCTCTCTCTCCCTTTCGGAAGCGACACTGCGCCTAGGATCTTCTGAATACTCGCGGGACACCTTGCACGATGACATGGAGGATCCAGGGATTTGACCGGGGATCGATCAATTGCGCGACCGATTGACAATGGTACCTGTTCTCCTCTCGCTACGTACTCGAATAAATCGCTCTAAACCTTTCTATTTTGACTGAGGAATTCGCTACGTTGCACATTCTTTCAGTTCTTTCACTGTTTGATCTGTTCTGGAGCAGTTCAGATCGAGGAAGAATTGATCTGGCTGCTCTAGAAGTCCCAAAATTCATTTCTATGGTCTACCCATCTTTGAATATTTTCGAAATTTTGATTAATCTCTGGATTCCCCTGCTCCCACTAAAAAATTGCTCTTCTTCACCTGTTAATTCCGAATAAAAATTAATTTGTCCAGGAGGTCCTGCAAAATATTTCCATGGCGACTCTGCCACCTTCGAGGTTCATGGAATTGTTCCTCGATCAGACTCCTAGAGCAAAGCCAGCGAAGGTTGACCGCTACAAAACGTCGTGTAACAAAGGAATTTGGAGCTGGTATCGAATATTACTTAATCCCAGCGGCGCACAAAGCTCCTCAGCCCCGTCCCAGCGCCTCGTGCAAATACAGCCGTGAAGATTAATATTTTTTTGAATGCTAATCAAATTTCCCCGCTCGACAGACACGATCTTACCCTCCGGGCGAAATGTTAGGCGGTTAGAAACGGTCGTGTATGATTTAATATGCTGCGCGAACGAGTTTCGGCTACCTGCGCGCCAATAAAATCAGGTGCCTCTTGCTTTCGAACATACTTAACCCTTAACTATCCTCTCGAGAAAATGGTGATCGTTAAATAAATTACAGGGGATTCATAAATTCACTACTTCACTGCTTGATTTGCTGTTGAACAAAAAGGATTGCAACGATACGCCTCTAATCGAGGTCTCAGCATTCGCGGAATGCTTATTAATAATTTCTGTACAGACATCCAGTTGATTTAGGTTCAAATCTTCCTCTAAACTGCAGAATCGTGGTCCTCGCTCGCTCCAAGCAAGGAGCCGAGCCCGCCTGATCCAGGATCGATCCGAGGATCGAGGGATCGCGGCGTGGAGCGTATCGGCGATCGCGGCTCGCTCGGAACGGCCATCATCGGCATTGTGATGCTCGGCCGGCGATCGTTAATCAACTGAGAGTCACTGGGAGTGCTCATTGTGGGCGGGTTATTAATCAAATGAGAACTACTGCGGCCTATTGTCGGCTCTGGCAGGGGTTCCCGCGAGAGAGGGACGGAGAACGAGGGCATGGGATGGGATGCCGCGGTCCTAGAGAGGAGAGGAGAGACTCTCCTTCTCGTATCGACCAAGGCTCGAGAGAGAGCCGTGTCGGGGATAGGCTCGCGAGCAAACCAGACCTCGCGGGCCTCGGCTCTGCGAAATGATACCGTGTCGCGATTTTTCACGGAATCCTCTCGAACCATCCGCTCCTACGTGCCTCGCGAGTGCCTCGACCCGAGGCACCGCGAGTTAACTCGTCCGCGTTCGACGGGCTTGCTATTAACTAATGATTGCCGTGGCTTGGTGCCTCGGGCTCGCATTCCTCTCCATTTTATCACATTTAGGAGGCAATACGGATCTATTCCTGCCGGCAGACCGGTTAGCTTCGGTTCACTGTGTTTGTTATTGGCAACGGAGCTGCGGGAGTCTGTGCGAATTTGTGTCTTTGCTGGAACGTTTCAAGAAATCGAGGTTGAACGCTCTCAGTCTACTTGAACACGGTCAAACTACTTTTCTAGACTTTGTTCTTCAAATTCGTAGTAGTTGCATAACATAAAAATGCATTTTAACCAGATCAGCTGGCAGCGAACATGTTGAAGCAGTTGCCAACATGTTGTTGGCAGAGTATATCAGCCTCCAACAAAAATGTGAATTGCTGATTTTCATGCAGAATAAAAATTGTCCAAGTCAAGTGTAAGAGGCAGGAGACAACGTCGTTAAATTCTTCCAATGTCTCCGCAAGTTCTCGACTGATTTTTGCGAGAAATCTTAGTACCGACAACAATGCAACAGCGTCTTGTAAGATAACGGAGATCCAAAACTGGACGAACAACAGGTTGATTGGCCCAATACAATTTCCCAAGAGCATCTCGAGCGCCGTAAAACCAATAACCGAAGAATCCTGGTTCCAGAGCTTCGGCAACAAAGGGTAGTCCTGTTTACCGTCAGGATCGGATAGACAATGGCTCGATTGGCCCAATTATTCACCGCGCGACCGTAATCGCGATCTCCGAGTCGCGTCGGATCGATATCCTTCGTCCGAAAGGAAACTGGAAGACTCCTGTTTCCCAGAGAGTGAGAAAGAGAGAGAGAGAGAGAAGGTGGTGTCGGGATCTCTTTTCCCGGCACGGGACAAAGGGTCGGAGGACTATCGCTGGATCTTTGGTGTACTTTCCACCGGGAGCCTGTGAGAACCGCTTGATCCAGAATCAAAGACCCGTGTATCCTCGGTGGCAGCCGTTGATGAAGACGTCGCCGACACCGTCGACAGGGCAGCTGGAGATCTCTGAAGATTATGAGCGCCACCCGCCGACACCGCGCCTCGTTCGCACCTTATTCACCTTTCTACAACAATGACGTGTAACGAGAACTTTACGACTCGCCTCCGAGACTCCCGGGACAGCGATCCAGATTCCCTCGCGAACCACCCCTTGGAAAGCACTCGGAAAACGCGAGCATTGTCGCCCCACTATTTTATTTAATAGTAGAGCTCCTTCGGTCCAGGGGCTGGAAGAGCAAAATTTGGAGGTTTGAAAATTCTGGTTGATTCGAGTGCATTTTAATGGATTCCCGTTTAGACCAATTGATGCATTTTTGAGACGTTGTGCATCTGCTCGTGCAATTTTGATTAAAGACATTGTCTACATTGTTGGCCTTGAGAGTTGTCGAAGAATCTATTATAAAATCCTCAACCATGCCGACTTGAACAGACGATGGGATAATGTGTAGACAATGAAGAATGAAATCCCCAGAATAAAATTGTCTGTCCCAAGGACCGGAACTTCCCGTTCACCCGAACATATCTCGCATAATCGCGGCTGTAGCAACCATGTTGGGGTCGCAATCCGTTCTAACAGCTACACCGTCCCGTCAGAGATCCTTCTGTGGAGTCAAGGCAGCATGCGGTTGCACGTCGCATTGGTTTCAGCGAACCGGTGTCAGACGCACGATTGCAACAATGCTCGCCGCGGGAACGGACATTATCCTCGGGGCTGACGGGAACAAGTTGCAAACTCTGACAGTTCGCCGAGAAAATTTCCCTTGATATTGCTGCAACGGTTGCTGCAACAGCGATGCAAGAAACGGTTGCAGGGAACGCGCAGCTCTGAACAGAAACGCGTCGAGCGCCTCCGAGTTTTCCGGTGGTGGTACGAAAAAAATCTGATTTCCTAATCAACGCCGGAGCTAATCACCCTTGGGTGGGAGAAAGAGGTGAAGGGAAAGGCTCTTTTGTGGCACATCAGAAATCTCGTAATGTGGGAATAGACGCAGCGACTCGGCCCTGGTTCCGCACTCCTGCGATTATTCCGTGTAATTAAGTCGACGGAACTTTTCTCGGAGCTTTCAGCGCACCCCCTTGGCTAGAAGAGGCAGTGCTGGAGGGAGAGAGGAGATGGATAAGAGACGGAGACGCGTAGGAGAGAGAGAGACCTTGGCTCACGAAGGAGAGAGAGTAAAGAACCGGGGAGAGAAAAGGGAGAAGAGAGGGAGAGAGAACGGCAGTAGGTGGAGACAGGCCGACGAGAGAAGGTGGTGACGCAGGAGGTGGAGGCCGACGGAGGAGAGGCGAGGAAGTAGAGGCGGTAATTAAGAGAGTTAGTTGCCGGTCTCCCAATTAGGAGCCAGTAGGAACCAACCCTGCTACCGCGACGCCTGCCGTCTCTGCCCTGAAGCGAACTCCACCTAAAGACCGATCCTCGACTCCCTTGCCGGCTACCTACCGCGCGGATTCAAAGTCTACACCCTCGAATTTGTCCGTTCTCCGAGGAAACTACCCCTCCGCGATATTTTCGACCATGCCAACCCCGCTCGACCGACACTTGGTCCTTCTTGATCGCCTTTAAACGTCTTCGGGTCCCTCTTTCGTCCTGAAATCTTCCTATCACTCTTCAACATCAGATACTTCAACCAAGGATAAAAATTTAAAGATATCGGAGTATTGTTTATAGTCTTTAGGAATTATTCAAGGAAAGCAATTTTCATAACATAAAGCAATCTCTTCTTCATTTGTGCCCATTCACTTTTGGGAAAAATTTGCATCCGAAGAAATTCGCGGCGTCCTCGAATAGGTTAACCCCCTAATTGATTCCCGCGGGGGTGGCAGCTCTGAGATTCAAGAGCAGCGGAGGCGACATTGTGACAAATTGGCCGCGAACCATGGGGCGTATTCTTTCCAGCGAGCTGCGAAAGGGGTGAATAATTGTAACGAGCCCGAGATTGCGCGAGGCGCGATAAGAATTCGAATAAGGGTTGAAACGTTGCCTCGAGGGCGAGAAGGAGGGTTGCAAGAAGGGTTGTCGTCTCCTTCGGTTCGGCAGAATGGCCGCGATCGAATCGCCGGTGACAAATCAAAGCTTTTAAGCGCAAGGAAACGGAACCCCTTCCGGAAGTGGAGAAATAGAAATGATGGTCGAACAGAGGGAGGGGGTTGGAGATGGTCTGCAAATCGAACTTTAAAACATCGTAGAAAACAATTGCGTGAATGTACAATTAATAAACTGCGGATTTAATGCATTTATAGTAAAAATGAGTAAGAAAGAAAGATATGTCTGTCTGACTCCCGTTCATTGTTCTGATCTAATGATCAAATCAAATGATGATCTAATGATCTAAGCAGAATATAAATGTTATTATTTCACACTTGAACTGAGCATCAAAGAACGGCACTCATAGAATGACAATGCTTGCAAGGTACATCGTCCCATCGCTGTGTCCTCGAGAACTATGATCCAACCCTCTCAGTCTCGTCTGTTATTCGCTACCCCCTCTTCAGCGGCGGCGAATAAAAATGTTTGAATAACAAAGCGGCCGCGATTTGCGCCGATAAAAGCGTCGCTAAATGATCGATTATCCCGTTGATCCGCCATGAATATCCTATTAACGGTGTCTATAGCTGGTAGCCGGTCTACCACGAGCCGAACGGTTTACATTGTACTGATCCTGGGACACCTAAAAGCATAGTAGTACCTGCAGGAAATGGAGATGCTTTCCACGGTGTCGTTGTCGTTTCGCTCGCGAGACATCGAACAGAGGGGTCGCACAATCGTCGGAGAAGCTCCCGGTCCAAAGTCAGGAAGCCGGGAAAGGGGTTGCATCGATATTACACGACTGTGGGAGACGTCCTCCCCCGCGTTCTCCCGGGGTCTGGAAGACCGATTGAGCCGGCTGAAAAGGTATCGACAGATCGACGCACCGGAAACCGACGCTGCGACGCGGGTTTCGCGACACGGGAGACGCTTGTCAACCCCGTCGCTGCTCTTGCCGGCGTCTTCTATCCGCGTTTCAACAGGTAGATCCTGACGACGCGATAGTGCAACGGCGCCGCTGACTGGGCTGCTGACTCGATTGACAGCGCCTGGCTCCTCGTTGTTTCAGAAGAAACGATTGAAAACGGTGTTTCTTCGCACTTGGTGACGTTGATTCGGGACTTGGAAGCTAGATTAGATAGTATGGAGGCAAGAATGGTCTGAGACCTATGTAGCTATCTCGCAATTAGGCTTCGATGTGCCCAAAAGTTTGATGTACGTCATTTGAACAAGTTTTTCGAACCTTCTGTTCGACTATCATTCCTCGGAGCCAATGTAGAAGAACTTATGCTTACCCGACGTCCTCCCCGTCCGCGGCACACTGATCCTAGATTGGATTTCCTAGGATCAGTGGCGACGTATTCGAGTAGGTAGCGAACTATAGTTGCTCCGGCCGCCATTCCTGATATTCGCGCGTGCTCCCCTCTAGTCCGCCCCACCCCCTGTTCACCCCCTTTGTGTCAAGGTTCCCGAGTTTCTCAGTCGGAGTCGTGGATCAAGAGGGACAGAGAGAGAGAGAGAGAGAAGGAGAGGGAGATCCCTGCCGATCGGGTGACAGAGGGTCGGGTCCCGAGGAACTGCTCCTCCGGGGCACAAGAATCGAACACCTGGTCGGTTCACCTCGTCGAGGGGTAGTCGGTAGAAGGGTGTAGAGGGGTAGACTTCGTTGGAGAGGGGTACACGACGACAGAGGGGGAAGAGGGGGCCGGGTCTGCGTGGCATTAGCATGACAAAAGAGCCCCACAGAGCAGCGCAGGGCCCGTCGCAAGGGACCCAGGTGCGTGGGACCGAGTTTTTCGGGCCCCGGTAGCCGCTGGAGGGCGTTTCGGAACACCCCCGCCGCGCTACCCCTCCTATCCCCTTGCTCTGAATAAGGCTGTCATTCACGGGGACGCAGCCCGTACATACTACCGTGATACCCGGAGAACTTGAGAGAGCGAGAGAGGGATGGAGGGAGGGAGATCGAGATCCTATTACCCCGAAATTCCTTCAGCAGGAGTCTGATCCTCTTATCGTGCTGCGAGTTCCGCGAGCAATTAGGGATGATTAAGATCAATTAGCGAACCCCGCGGAATCGGACAACAGAAACGCGAACGCTAAGGATGATCGAGTCTTCGGGATCCAGGCGTCGGGACTCGAGCTGCCTGCCGGTACACTGACAATAAGGTAACCTGTCGACGGTGGCTCGTCTTATTCGAGGAATTAAATAATAGTACTCTGTAGTGGTCCTTTGAATCACTTTTGGGATCGACAATTGGAATAGAAATTTAATAATCCTCAGCCTATGAACAAGAAACAATGAAAATGGTAGAATCATTTGGAGAATTTAAAGATACTGTTGTATTGTCTCCAGGGTATTACAAAAGTAACGAAATGATGTAGCTTGGAATCAGTGCACCTTTTACTTCGTATCAAAATGCATTTCCAAATCGCAGGCACCTTTTCTCCAGCCAACGCGTAAAACCGAGAACCATGGCACAATTAGTCCAAGTTTCCGAGTATTCATCGGCGACCACGGTGAACAATCGGACCGCCATTTAAGCTGTGTTCTCACCATGCCCTCACACCCTGCCACCTTCGGAAGACGATAAGGCTGCGGACGCAGGGAGAGGAAAAAGGAAGTTCCTCCGACGCGTGAAAACGTGCCGACCATAGTGAGTGCCGCGTTCTGGCAGAGGATGCTGCGTCCCCGCGACGCATATACGTCCGAGGCTTTGCGTAAGCAGGTGTGACGATGCGTGGACACGCGTCTACCAGGAAAGACGCAGGCCCCCTCGACGTATGCGTCGCGGCCAGGTGTGCTTTATTGCCGAACGAACGTCCCGAGGCTTCGTTCCCCGTGAAACGCGGAATTTCCGGCGTTCACCGCCGTCACAGTTCCTGGAATCCCGACAACTCCACGTCTCTAATTTCTTGGAGAGAGCCGAGGCTCCGGAGGAGTCTGTCATCCTTTTCTGATTGACGAGAGAGTCGCAGAACTTCGACGAAAGCGAATTAGAAGACGAAGATGACGGTTTCAGATGTATTCTATTCTTCTGTGATTAAAAAGGTGGATAAAATAATTTTTATTGGGAGAATTTTATTTCCCAACTAGGACCATCTACAGTTCTCAGATTTGTATTCTTTTTAATCCGAGGTCAATGAACGCTGGTGAAATTTTGGGGAGCATTTTCGTAAAATTTCTGAGGCCTCGACGACGATAGTGTTCGTCGGAGATCGAGTGGGTGTTCCCGCTCGCAATTTTGGTTCTTGAAGCCTCATGGCGGGGCTTCAGTTTCTCCCGGAAATGAGCGAGCCGGACCAGGTCCCGCACAAAGGCTATTTATTTTGCGTTATTGACTGCGCCAAATATTACGCAACGCGGGCATTGTGCGGGCGCGTTTAATATTAGAATAACGCGGATGGCGCCGTTGCCTGGCTGCATTGTTGCTACGGAATATATTGACGTTGCTCTCAGGTAAATATCACTTATTGTGCTTGGCTCCGCGGCGGCGTTCACCTGCCGGCGTAGAGTTGCCGGGAAACTTTTCGGAGAAGTGGACCTGGAAAATAGTTCCCGGTAACGGGGCGTTAGGTGTTCGAGCGAGTAGTGTGTATCGACGGGCGTAGTACACGATCGAGGTAAATCTGTTTGCCCGCTTGTCAGACGATGAGGGGAAGAGGCGTCGCCGTCTGCCGCTGGAAAAATTAGGTCAACAGGCCGCTGGAATTGAACAGACTGTTTATTTCAATAGTTCCGCGCGGCAAGTTGGAACTTCTTCCATCCTATTTCCGCGCTTTCATTGCGGGGAATAATAGGACGGAAAGCGGGACCGATCGCGCGGCCCGCAAAAGTTGCTATCGCCGGCTGAATTTCCTGCTGGTGACAATTATCCTCGCGCGGAGAAAGCGGCCCGGCCGGCCCGCCTGACGGCAACTCTTTGGTCCGCAGGAGATATCGAGCCGGGAATGTTTCAGCGAAACAGGCCGTCACGCCGCTCATGCCGCGCGAATTTGTAATAGATTGTCCCTGGAATCGGCCAGCATCCGCTAGAGCCGTCTCTCGATCGCAGACTCGAAAAGGTTCACCCTCTGATCAGCCTGGAAAGTGGGAAACTCAATTCTCTCTGGAGCTGTAGCTTCTAACTGTCGCAAATCAATACACTACATCTCTTAAAAGTCTTAGCTCAATTTATTATAAACGTGTTCCCTGCCACACAACAGTAAACTATCTCCGAAGTTGTCCTAAGAGATTAGAAGGCAAAATAAAATTTTTGTTGAATAGACAGCTCTATGAAGCACTTACAAAATTATTATGTCCATGCCACCCGTCACAGGACAATAGACTATGAGGCGCCCATCATCCCCTAAAATTCGCTCATTGACTTCGGAATTGAAAGGAACAAAGATCCGAGGACTCTAGAAAGCCCCAACTAGAAAATAAAGTTCTATAGCTCCATCAGGTGCTCGGGAATATTGTTGTGGCCAAGTGTCGAGCCAGCGAACAAAATGGAGGCCTCCGCGGGATCGAGTAGAAGCCTAACAGCTTTTCCCCATGCTCGAGACACCATCAATCTCCTGCAAACCTACTGGATCGTCCGGTATTTCGGCTCGCAGCCCACTTTTTTATGGAACAAGTTCCACCGCAGGGCGGTGCATGCGTCGGTCGAAGAATTAGGGGGCCCGGTAATACACGGTGCAACAAATTCACGACGAGACCGCCGAACAATGTGCGCCTCCTGCGACAGCTCAGCCACAACGTAGACAAAGAGGAATCCGCTCCGTTGCTGATTATTTGCAGGACAAATATTGTGACTTCACCTGGCACCCATCGATGAATTGAGATCAACGATCCGGGGCTATCATCGAACACTGGCACCGTCCTAGCAAGGTGCATGGACAGTTCGGCCATCTTGAATACCCCCTATCCTCGAAAGAACGTACCTATATGTAGGAGAATGTTTATCAAACACTCTAAAGCCTTAAATTAAATTAAATATTGCACCATTTTTCATTTCATTCAAAGCTCATTTCATAAAATTCTCCTGAAAAGCAGCACGCACCGAACAATGGCGATATATTCTTTTAATTTCGCTTCATCTCTAAATTCCAGGTGCTTCAGCTGGTTTTTTCGGGCAAATTAAGCCAGGAGAAAACGAGCCGAGCAGACGATGGAAGATTTCGAGCGTCGGTCAGCGATTTACTTGAAGCAGTTCCAGTGGTTTTCCCATCTTCGCAGCATCTGGCCAGGAACACGGCGCTCGTCGTCCGATAGGATCGTGTGCCAGTTAATTAATTCGTCCCGCTGACCCCTGGCCGTTTGAAAATTCGCGGCCGTCGTGTCGGGATATGTCTTATCTCGCTCAGAAACGTGTCCACGGAGTTATCGTCCGCCGGCGTTATACTGGCCGATATTGCCCCTGGGCCTGGCCGGAGTGATTAATCTTAGCTCGCGAGCACAGGACACTGTATCCTACCCGGTGTGGCCCGGCAGGGTAATGATCCGTGGCATACACGATAACCCGGCCCGCTCTTGTCTGACATACCCGCCGTGTCCTGCGGGTGTCCTTCGGTGCTAGCACCACAGCCTAAATGCCGTCGAGGATGTCCCGGAAATTTCGCCGCAGACGTATCGGAAGACAAGGAACCCTGATTGAAATCCCAACGCTGATAATCCTCGATCATGACACGGGCACATTTATTTCATCCCCTCGGAACTATTGGGTTGGCAAGAAAGCAATTTCAGTATTTTAAAGTGAATTAAATTAATTAAATATTTAAAGTGAATTTCTTTATTCAAGCGATGGACTTTAATCAATAAAATATTTTCTTATTTATTCTTTTTGGCAACAGCTCATGGAACAAAAGGGAAAATATCTTATTCATTAAAGTTCATTGCCTGAATTAAAAAATGCCGTAATTACTTCCTCGCCAACCCAATATTTAATCCACAAACAAATTCCGCAGATAGGAATTTATGCGGAACATCCTCTTTTTGTTTGGTGGGCAATTTTGGGGTAGTTTAATCCACGAGATGTTAATGTAGAATATTTTTGTTAGGGGAGTTCAAGGGTAGTAGTATTGCAATATTTTAAGAAATGTATGGCGATGTCTATTTGCAAAAATTTTCTTTTTGTGTTAGGAGTGTCATACAATTTCGAAGCTTGCGGTTCCTCGATTTCACGGGGAAGAGTGAGTCGCACCCCGGGGTCCTCGGTTTCGTGGTGTGTCCTAGCGGCAATTGTTTTTCAGTATTTGCACCAGGGGAACCAGTCGTAAACGCGGCTGGTGATCTTGTACCGGAGAGGGTACCCGACGGGTTTGGCCGGTATGAAAATCGACTGACCTCTGGGTGGAGCGTACCAGGGGGATGGCCACTGTGAAACACGCCGGTGTACTGGGTGTTTTCGAAGAAAGTAACGTATTAAGCAAACATTAACCTCGTCGAGGATCCTGCCGCAGTAAGTGTGCATCGAATCCTAGATATTAAACCACTATTCCACTTGGAATACCGACACTGGCCTCCTCGTATACGTTCGCAATCATTTACACCCTTCTCGATTACATTCGATGTTCATTCGGTGCTCATGATTCCGTGTACGAAAATAAAATGAATCCTAAATCAGTATTAAATCATCTCTGGCTTTTAAAATATTTCATTTTGATCTCAACTGTCTTTAGTATCTGTTTTGATTAGGGCAAACCCACCCCTTGATTTTCTCTTTAATTTCCCTCTAATTTCTGTTCGTAAAAATGGTGAACATTTAAAAATTGTGTAGGTGGTAATAATAATTAAGTAGTAATAATTTTCTAAAAGTCAGGCAAATAATTTGGGACATTTCGATCAGTAGACTCGTTAAAAAATGGTACGAGTGGTCACGGTGATTCGGGATAATAAAGTTGATGTTGCGGAGGATGTCTGCGAAATTTTTTTCGCGTACTTGCGGGCCACCCCGTGTATAGGGAGCGCCGTGAGAGCATCGTGGAGCGGGCCGCGTGAAATCAATGTTTCATAAGCATGGATAACAGTGCCGACCGCCGTGTACACCGTGACCAATGTACATCTTGATTTAGTAGATCCGTTGGACGCGTTTAGGTAGCCGGGTTGGTCGTTGAAGGTAGGCTTAGGGTGGCATAGCGCGTTGCTCTCCCGGCTGCTACTCGGCTGCTCGCGAGCTGTCTCGTTAGCAGCCGGACAGGAACGAGCAAACCGTGCCGGATGAGCTCGAGCAGCACATATATACAAGCCATATATATATTCACACAGATATATATAAAACGAAGAGGGAACAAGCGAGACGAGAGGATCCCGAAAGAGATCCAAAAGAGAGAGAAGAGCGAGAGAAACGGGGAAGGGATGGGAGGTCGAAACGGAGCCCAGAGACTGTCTAATAAAGCAATTCCGTTATGGTGGTCGGCGTAACATGAGAAGCCATCCGCCCTCGTCGAATGCGCCGGCATTTTTATGCAGTTACCTTTCTCACTGCTCAGCCTTTCGGGTGCAAGCCCTGTCCCAGTTCAATTATTTTCGCGAGCATCGCAAAAATTATAAATTTCGTCCCGATTGGTGGATAAAAATTGTCTAAATTTCCTTCTTTCTACAACAATTTTGATGAAAATTACAGAATTTTTAGTTTTCAAGTGTTTTTACTGTTTGATGTCCAATTTATTCAATCTTGTAATATAAATAAATAAAATCTGCAATCGCCACAAAGCACGCAGCAGCATCGGTGTCTCCAACCCCCTGATGAAGCTAGCTTCTGATAGAAAGGCTTAGCAGTGAGAAACTATACGACGCCAAGCCTCGAATCTCTGATTATGCAGTTACCTGTCCGCCACCCCGAAAAAAGGCACCGGGGGACGCAGCCCGCGGGAGTTTGTCGGCACAGTCGGCTGGAAAGTGTACCGTCGAGTGTTCCAAAGCGGTTTCGAAGTAATTTCGAGGTTGGACGATGGACGGGGTAGCCACCGAGAACGCTCGAGCGCTTTCGAGACCATAACGGAAGTAAAACGGCCGGCTTTAATTAAGCTTCGTTACCGCCGCCGTAGCTACTCTGCCTCCGGATTCTTCAGAAATTTTTAATTAAGAGTTACACGCCGATGTCTTGCGCGAGTTGCCCGAAACCCGCTCGAACGGAATCGATGACGGGCGGCTCGCGATTCGACCTCGCCGCTCGCGATTTACCTGGCGATCGATTCGCATTTGGGTCAACGTATCTCAATGTGTCGGGAAAGTTATTGGAGTTTGTCGTGATTAGACTGCGAATTTGAAAAAATTAGTAAATCAAATGCGAAACAGTGAAAACAATTATTTCTATAAAATGATTCAGACAAGAAATGAGACTCTATGCAGCTCCTGTGTAGAAACTATTTTATTTTATGTGTTCCTTGTTACTTGTAATCCAAAATGACAATGTTGAAGTGTACAACGAAGTCAGAAGTATATCCCAGATACATAAATAGCAGTATATTTTTGTCCCCCGAGTTCCATACGAAAACTTCCGAGTCTTTTTACAGTGATCGATTCACGCAGAGGAATCTGCATGGAAGTCGTCCGATAATTTGCTCGTTAATGGAGCACCGCGCGAATAAGCAGCCACGGTCCACTACAATGGTCGCCGGCTGGCCCTTATCAATTACCAATTCGCGCCTCATTATCCAAGTTTCTTATTCGAAAGGAGCTCGAAGGAACGCATTTACGCGAGCCCCTTCCCTCGCTCCGCTTCGCCAAGTTTTCTAACGTCTGCGAGAGATCTCCAGGTTCGTTCGAGTGGTCTTCGGTAACGCGGGGGTGGCTCTAAGTTTCGCAACAATGCCGACCTATATAGGTCTTCATTAAAGCCACGGCCATTCGTCAGGCCGAACGGCATCCGTGACGCCTCTGGACTCTCGACGAGCGAATTAGGGAGATTTACGGCCCCGGGACGTGACCGTGGCGCGTCTGGCTCCGAACCGACCGTATCCACTTTTCAGCTTGACCCCGGCCAGTCGTTACGGCCCTGACTGTTGACCCCGGCGAGATACCCGAAGCGAACCGTGCACTGGCATACTGGAGACCTAACCCTAACTTTTCACGAACCTATTTTTTATGCAATCATTCGGAGGCTGTGGTGGCAGATTTTTTAGGATTTATTCTTCCCGCAATTGTTTGGAGGTGGTCATCAATTGTTTGGAAAATTAGAACAGGTACAAACCAAGCCTGACATTGTCTAATACATAGAATTCATGTTACATCCTCTAAAAGCCTAATTAATTTTAACAGCTTCAAATCTTCTCGAATTGCTTCAAGGAGTAATTTGTTTTTAAAATTTTTAAAAATTTGTCAACTACTTCCGGCTGTAAGTACGCAAAGTTTCATCAAAATGAGCGATCGTCAGCTCGGAGGCAGATCACGGTTACCACGGGGGATGAAGTGTATCAGGGTCCGCAAGGTAAATCTGATCGTTAGTGTATTAGAAGCGACTCGGGTAAGTGGCTTGCAATCAGAGTCTCCTAATAATTCTCCCTAGGCTGGCCAGGGCAATAATCATTCTGGGGTGTCCCTTTGGTCTGCGTCCTTCTGCCACGCATCGCGGCGACATCCCCCTCTGCAACCCTCCGCAGGGACTAATCGCCGGCGCTGCTAATGATTTATAACCGACGCGACGCGTGTACTTGCACCGAGAGAACCGTGTGCGTGAAACACATGCACGTCGTCCGCGCGTGTATGTATTTACGTGGCTCGAACCGGCGAATCCTGTTGCGGACCCCCGCGGCGTTTACACCGTGGGATTGGGACCGGGTCTGCACACTCTCTGCGGAACGAGTGAGGAAACCGTTCTGGAACACGTTCGAGACCGGCCGGGCCGGGCCGCGGGACTCTGTCTCTCGCACCGTGCTACCCGGCTTCCGGTTGGCTAGCGAGAAGCGGAATACATCCTTGCCTCTGTGAGAATCATCCGACTCTGCTACTCCCCGTCTCACGATTAGGCTGAAACAAAGCGGATTCTTTTACGGCTCGGCTGTTCCGTTCCAGCGGACCCGCAGAGAGCTTTCCGCAATTCCTCCGTGACAAACGCGGTTGCGGGATCGCGACTGTCGATGCGCGGTTGTTGTCTTCGGCTGGCATTAACGGGCGAAGGCAGTCTCGGCTTTGTCAGCGCAGAGGGCGGAGGGTTCAACGATGTCGGGGATGAAAGCATCCTCTTTCTCTTATCACTAGACTGCGGATCGTTGTGCGAAATAAAAAATTCTCCAAGAGATCGAAGTTAAACGGAACTTTGGAAACATGAAAATAATGCGATGCAAAATCGAGCACTGAACTTTATTCTTCGTGGTAGATATTATTTCACGATGGTTCTTCAACCCTTAATTATTCTCTTAAGTATTCTCCAGTGGCTGTATGTTATAGATATTCATACACGAAAATTAATTCCACCGAAGCAGACGATCATCTAAGAAAGATCAGGACGCACAGTCCTGGATGTCCTCTGTCTCCCAGGATCGGTCACGAGGATCGCTCGTCTTTCTACACAATTTGCAGCTAACGAGTAAACAAAAGGCCCGCTATCAGACACACCCCCGAGCAGAAATTTCGTCACGGACCCAAGGTCATGAATACTTGGCGAACGAGGTTGTATTCTACACTCATGCGGGACGTTGAGGGGTGGTTCTCTCTCTCTCTACGCCAGCGCCAACCCCCGTCGAAAATCACACGTTCGCAGACAACGATGATATTCTAACTATCCCACAGTGGCGAGTGGCATTAGGGTAGCGTGACGTGTGGCCGCCCCTGAGGTACGTTCTCGTGAGGGGTGCCTGGCCTCCGACATTCTCTCCACTCTCTCTCTCTCTCTTCTCTTTCTTTCTTTCTCTCTCCCTCGCAATATGCTACCCCCTGCACGGCGAGCATATGCCGGCGTCCCTGCGCGCACGGGTAATCCGATTTATTATATACGAGTTCATACGTCGGTATCGAGATTTTATCGCGATATCGATATCGGGCTGCGCCGGCGCCAAGGGCTGCGCGGATTAAGCCCCGAGGCCGTCCTCGGAAGGGATGCCACGAATTAACAGGCTTGTTTTACTCGATCCACCGACGCCCGCTGTTCTCCCTCTCTCTCTCTCCCTGCGACTGCTGATAACGATGTATCCTGTCGTATTCGCGTCCGAGAAAGGGTGGCCCGACCCTCCCGGGAACGATAGGGATTGATTCGCCGCGATCCCAACGAGACAATGGACGCGTCCGATCGTGATACACTGAAAGAAAAGTAATCTTCCTCGCGCCGTTTCTTCCCGTCATGCCTGGGAAATTTATTTCACGAATATACAGGAATTTTCAAACTGTCCAATCCAACCCCCTTCATCTCCGATATCGACGCAGACCCGCGATCTCAAAGAATACTCGCTGAACATGTACGTCGTCCGTTCCTGTTAAATTCAGATAAAATTCCGTTGAAGGAAAATTTTTCTCGGGAGCTGAATCCACCGTGAATTCGAAGACCCTTGCTTCCTTTTTACAACGATCCCTTGAAAATTGTTCTACGACTTTTTTTTAACCATTTTACAGAGCTTTGAATGAAAGGTGTACCCCCGATTTTGCGGTAATGTAAGGTACACCATGAGCCCGAATGTGTACTACGTTTTTCTTTTATAAAACAGCTGAATAAAATCGTACATCAATTTTCGAGGGTTCGTTGTAAAGAGGAAGCTTCAATCTTGAAATTCGCGGTGGATTCAGCTATGAGAAAAATTTGTCGATCATTCCACAGAAGTTTGAAGTTGTTGCATTTTCGAGGAGAAGCGTGTCTTCGGTTTCCCATCCCGTGTATCAGACCCACTTTAAAATAAAATAATCTTTGAACTGAGCCTAGCTTTATTACTGCACTACTATTTTAACGAAAATCTGGAGTTGCTGAGCCAACGATGAACCAATCCGAAGCCATTACAAATGTGAAGAAAATCGTGGTGCGGGGGATGTATTGCCAGCAACCCCTTCTACGTCCGAAGTCCGACTACTTAGTGGCTGTGAAGGTCAGAAGGGTCGAGCACACCGTCACGCGAAATTATTCTCCCAATTAAGCTAAGACGCGAGGCTCTCGGTCGCGGACCAGGCCGGCTGGTAATGCGTTAATTAAATCAAGACGGCGAGCGTGTGAAAAATAATTAAGGCGACCAGCCCACGGGGGACAAAGGGCCGTCTCCGAGAGACCGGCGGCGCACCGGTCGAAACAGAAAGGCGGTTCTCGCGAAGGAACAGGGGAATCGCGGTTCTCTCTGGTCTCGGGCTCGGTTTTCGCAGCGAGTTGCGTCGCTCATTGTGAACAGAGGCTGTACTCTGTCGCGGTCGCTCGCGTGCACGGAAAAATAACGACGTTGGTCGGCTTTTCCTACGGGAAGAATTATCGGAGCCGGCCGCGGCGCAATTAGACAGGCTAGAATTAAATTAATAACAATCGTGACACAACCGGCTATAAGTGAAATTCCCTTTTGAGCGCGTTATTTTAATTAAAAGGCTGCGGGGGCGGCCGCGCGAGCGGATACAAGCTCGAAAAAAAGAGGAGAAAGTTACCCCTCTCACCATCTCTCTCGCTCTCCCTCCCGCTCTCTGTCTCGCGCACGCGTGGAACTTTTATTCTTCGATAAATTATTTTTTATCGTGTCCGCATTGTCCCCGGGAATTTTATGGTCTCGCGTTGTTCGGATAAACGAGGCACTACCGCCGCCCCCGCCACCCTAACAGACCTGAATATGTAAAGTTTCAATTTTCGTTATTTAACCTGTGCCCGCCGCTTTTAACGACGATTTTATTAATAACGGCCAGCCGCGCGGAAAGTTTCCGGTTTTGTGCCGTGGCCCGCCGCCACCGCCACCGCCGTCGCCGTCGCCACCCTCTCTGCCCCCGTCCCGACCAGCCACTTCCGTTTCAGCAGGCCGAGGCTTTTTTGCACCGAAAAATAAGTTGTTCATAATATTTTCTCCGGAGGAGAGAGAGAGAAAGAGAGAGCGAAAGAGTCCTTTTGAAAAATTACGCGAATCCGGGGGCCCGGAGTCGGCTCCGATGAAATCCGCTCCGCTCGGCTCGACTCGGCTCGCTGTTCGATGCTCGCCGAATATCAACCGGCAGAAATGGTCCTGTATGGAAATTCAATGGTGTTCCTCCACCCTCCCGGGTGAAGTGCGTCCCCATGGCATGGCCACAGATTCACTTAGCACCAGTTAACGCGCGTTCTCTCTCTCTGTCTCACTCTCCCTTTCTATCGTTCATGTTTTCCATCCTTCTCTTTCGTTCCTCCCGCGGAAACTATTTAGCGTCCTTCTCCGGTTACCCTGTGCTACCCTCTGCCACCCCCCGGATTCTAGTGGAGCATACTTCGCGTCACCACGTGGCTCGCACGACCCTAAAAACCTCGCGAGTAGGGGGACACACCCCCTCGCCACACAATTCACGCCCCGCCGTGCGCGCCACAATGCGCGACGTATAGACTTTGTGATGCCAAAGTGCCTTCCAATTTTTAAACTACCCTACCCACGCTAATAATAAACTAATTTCACCCTCTCCCCCGCCCGCGGAAACGCTTCTTCCCAATTCCCACGCATCTCTTCGCACGCATCTTCCTCAAAGTTAATAACATTAAAGTTGTAACATTTTACTGTCTCTAGCAATCGACATGGACAATTTCATCTTTGCATGAAGATCGGCGATACTGTTGAATGCTTAACTTTGGGATCGGATCTCGCTTCTTTAAATCCGAAATCGAAACAGATTCTAGCCGTGGTCTGGCCGATTCTTATCTCGGAGCCGGTACCATCATCCATGAGAAATGGGCTGTTGGTGGCCCCGTGGACCCGGTGAACTAAATAGGGGCGACGGGGCTGGTTGGCTCGTGTAGGCGTCAATCACACACCGCGCATATATTTACGAGAGCCTGGCTGCCGGGGGCGAGGAGCATTCTCGTCGCAGTGTGTGGCATCTATCAGACATCGAGGCACACCCCCGAGGAGAACGGTGCAGACAGAGAGAGAGAGAGAGAATCCGCCCCCCTTCCGGCGTTCGGTTCACTCGCGGCAGGATGTTGGCTAAATAATGGGGCCCGAAGGGAGGGTACGACGTGTCAACTGCCTTGACAGTGTTCTGACGGTTTCCTAGGTCGGAGACACCTACGTCGGCTCGTGGAGCCTCGACTCCGAGCTCCACAAAAGGGGTGACACCGTGGGGCACCAACCCCCGAAGCTCGAATTCTCTCCGAGTCGATCGAATCCATGGCTCCGGGAACAAAACCGAATTACATCGAGCTTTCTCCTCTACATAAACAAACCTAAAAAGGGAGAGACCTAAAATTCCATTGTACCACCAGGGGCAACCGCGTATCGGTTTACAGAGAGGGGCGAAGCGGCAGCAGGAGGGTGAGTCTCCCGAAAACGGAAATAAAATTTCCATCTGCGCGCGAATTACTAAAGCGATTAAAACAATGGCGGAGGCGAGGGACCATGCCGCGTAAATTCGATTCCACAACCGGGTGCGAGACGCAAAGGGGGTAAAAGGACTACTAACGTCGCCGTCGTCGCACGGCCACGGGAACCGCCCCTAGAACACACGGGCCCCCTTCGGAGACCGCGACATCGCCGCTACGCCACTCGTTTACACGAACAATCGCGCGTTTTCTGCGAACAAAAACGCTCCCGTCGACCTGTCCGAAGTTGCTGCGACAACAACTGTCTCGTGACGCGTGGCGGGGGTCAAGGGGGCACGCTTGCCACCGCTCGGACACGTTTCACGTTTCTCGTTCTCGTTCTCGAACGCGCGCGATTCGCCCTCTTCGTTACCGGCCATTGTCCCGCGATGCCGTGTCTCGCGAATCGTGTGAAACTGGAGAACCGTCGCCCGGCGGGAAGCTGCCGCCATCTTTTTTTCACCTCAACTTTCGCTTTGGCGCGCGACCCCCTCGCGGAAACTAGCCCAGATTCGAGGAATCAGCTCCGCTACTGTTTCGTCATCTCTTGGAACGACTCGACACTTGAATTTCTCTCAGCTTCAAACAATTCAAATATATTCAATACTTTTGACTTTACTTAATTCTTTAGATTATTTCTTTGTCCACTTGGTATAAGAGAAATCACAAAATGTCTGTATAAATTCAATCTTGATATTTTTGTAAGACGACTTATATACAGTTAGGAGCAAAACTGATCACACACACTTTAAATCAGAAGAACTTTTTTGTGAATGGACCAAACGACTTGAATTTCTCTGTAAGGCTAGAATAATTAGTTTAGTAAATGACGTCTAAAAAATATGTTGAAAAAATGCATATGGTCGGAATTGCGAAAAACAATATTAAAACTTGATTTTTACGACTTTTTTAGCTGTGCTTAGATGTGTTTGGTCAACTTGTATAAATTATATATGCTCCGAAAATTTCATTGAAATTGGTTAATTGGTTTACGAGTTATAAACGATCAAAAGTGGTAAAAATTGGAATTTTTCAAGATATTCGGCCTTTTTACCACTTTTGATCGTTTATAACTCCTAAACCAATTAACCAATTTCAATGAAATTTTCGGAGCGTACATAATTTATACAAGTTGACCAAACACATCTTTTAAATTTTCGTTATTGGCCCAGCTAAAAAAGTCGTAAAAATCCATTTTTACTATTATTTTTCACAATTCCGACCAAAGGATTTATTTTTTAGACTACACTAATTCTTCTAGCCTTACAGAGAAATTCAAGTCGTTTGGTGCATTCATAAAAAAGTTCTTCTGATTTAAAGTGTGTGTGATCAGTTAGTAGTAGACTGCGGATCTTTATGCAAAATAAAAAATGTTTGCATCGATTGCAAGACACAGGAGCCAAATAGAAATTTCTTTCTTCTTTTAATTGTCTTATTAAGCTGAACTTAATACAGTGATGTCCTTAAATCTTCTTGATTCGTCCACTGTTTTAAATTGTACGTGTCCATTTTCGTCATAAATGCATAAAATCCGCAGTCTAGTGGTCAGTTTTGCTCCTAACTGTACCAGTTAATACGTTTTTGGGAACGACGAGAGGGTGTTGCAGACTCGAAGATAAGGGAACAAGTGTTTCTGGGACTGATGTGGTTTTAACAGGGTATGTTTGGCAACAGTAGGAATGTGTCGCGTTGCCGGTCCAAGGGTTAAGTATTTGGATCTTTGTGCCTCCGATGATGTACTCGAACGGTACAAGGGTGACTCGTAGGCCGCCACTTACCCGAGGCGTTTCTAAAGCGACGCGAAATATGGGCGTTAAATAAATTTGCAAGCTCGTTGTCCGTCAACGAGAACAACGCTCCTTTTCTTCTTTGGCTCGAGGCTGGGTGTGTGCTCGAGGGGACCCTTCCATCGGCCCGGCCGATTTAAAAGGATGTTCGTCAGGTCGTAAACCTCGATGGAATGACTCGGACGGATTTTATCGCGCGCTTTAGAGTCCCGATCGGAAGAGTCGTCCCCCTGAGGACGATGTTTTAGACTTAGTTTAAAGTATCCCGGGACCCGGTTATTGATAGGCCTCGCGACGCTATCGCGAGAATTGACCCGGGCCCTCCGGAGGGTCGCGGGAATCAAAAACTCACCCTCGCAATTCCACTGCCATAAGGACCTCGTACGTTCTCCGAGACGATCGGCGACGTATACGTAAGAATATGTCAAATGTTACCAAAAAGTGGTTACTGGTGTGGAATAATTCACCTTAAAAAACGAATTCGAAGGAATCGATCAATTCAGGGCGCCGAGGAAAAGAGGCGGAAAACAATGTGGGCAAATTTAAACAATCCCGATCGAGAGAGGCAAGTTTGCCGAGCAATTACGTTGCCCCAATCAGCGGCGTCTATTCGCAGATCAAGCTGGAAGGAGTACACGTTCGACCCGCGTCTCTGTGCTAGTCTTTCGTCGAGCTCAGCGATTTCGGGGGTGGGGGTGGTGGGGCTGTTTATACGATTTTTGTTTCTCCCTTTCGGTCGTTTGTCTCTGGGAAGAACCTGCCCCGTTGCACGCCGGTGTCAGAGAGCCGGTTCGCCGATGCTGCTGCTGCTGCTGTTGCGGGGGTGGAAGCGCGGGGTGCAGGGTAAACACTTGTAGATTTGGCGCACGTTGCCAACGAATGGCCAAATAATTGGTGAGTTTCGCGAATCGAGTCGGTGTGGTGGCACTCGGCTCTCCCGACCAGGTTTTCAGTTCTCTGTCGCTCTTCTTTCGACAGAGTGTGCCCTATCCCCATACCACTGCTGCTGCTGCTGCTGCTGTAACACCGTTGCACGTCGTACGAGCCTGAATGTTGGCATGATTGGCGCCTCGTGCGACAGCCTCGACACGACCGGAATTCCTGATTATTCGTGGCCGCCGCCGCCCAGCGTCGGCTGATTATTATTTTAGAACGTACGACGGGGTTTTGTGCTCCGTTACAATCCATCATCTCGGCGTTATCGATACTCGCTGGACGCGAGTCGGCCGCCCGTGAATCGAAATTGTCTCGCGGACCCATTCAAATTCTCTCTCTCGACAATTTTTTTCTGCCGCCGTCCGGATCGTTTTACCGCGACTGATAGCCGGATCAAAAAATTCCCCGCGATACATTAATTGATCGACCACTGAGCCCGAGTTCGGCGATCGCTTCGGACCGTGGGGTTCACCTCTCGAAGTTTATTCCCTTCGGGTAGATCATGATCCATCATTTTCAAGTTTGCTTTTAGATAATAATTTTATGTATCCGCCTACTCGATGATTCTTGCAAGAAACACCGAGTGCCTCTAGAATGTGTCTGCAATTTAATCAACCCTGGTTCCATTTTTTGGCAGGACCGTGCTCAGGCGACGTCACCCGGTGTCGGTAGGATCAAATGGATCCTAATTGGTGCAGGGCGATTATCAGCCATCAGGTTTTCCCCCAGCGTGGAATTTTATTTGGACCAGCCAGCCCCGGAAACTGTCGCTTCGTCGATGCGGGTCAAGCTGAGCCAGCTTTCGGCTCAGGTCGGGGGAAAAAAAGAGGAGATCGTGCGCGCGCGCGTGCGATTCTGAGGGTGGGTTAGTTCGAGGGTGTCACGGCACAGGCAGGTTACGGACACTCATACACAGAGGGAGAGACAGAGAGAGAGAGAAGAGAGGAGAGAGGAGAGAGAGAAAGAGACAGGTGGAGAGCCTTATAGAAACACGAAAGCGTAGGTCTGCACGGTATCCGGTTTGCTGGCAGCGGCTGGCCGACATATTTTATAATTGATTCCGGCAAATTCGATCGTCGATAATGACGTGTAAACACTAATTACGCCGCGGCGCCACTAATTAGTGGCTGCCGGGGCGTCGTGGCCTGCGCCTAGCCCCGGCGGCCGGGTATTAATTAATTAGAGCCACTCTGCCGTGCCGGTGATTGCACATGGCGCGTCATACTCTGCCGGGAGATCCTACGCTCGAGGAGGAACAGCTTGATAACGTCGTCGCGCACTTAATTGCCGATAGCCTGGCTGAACTTCGCCGTTGCCAACGTTTCGCGGTCTCTACGACGCGACGGCGAAAAATTTTCATTATAATTAATCGACACGATTTTCCACCGTCCCCGCAGCTTCTCGATCGTTCGCCGATCCAATTATGAAAAACGCCAGACTCCTTTAACGATCCTGGGCACCGCGACTGTACCTGGAAGCTGTGAAGTTAAGAAAACGACTGGGAACATCGAACGACAAGAATAGTATTCTGAAGTCCATCGCAGTCTGAGATTCTTTTGATGACTTCAATTTTTCGGTCTGGAACTATTCGAATATTTTTTCGTGAATTCTTAAAGAATTTTTAGAATGATCCAGGGCACCAACGGAGGAATGAAAACTTCCTTGATAATTAATCGACCATCTTATTCCAGGCTCCAGCCGACTCAACGATTTTCGTACATGGAGAAAAAAAATTTCTAACAATTAATAGTTCCAAGTAACAGGGCGCCGTTGGAAGTTTTGAATTCTCGATCGGAATTAATCGACTGCTGCTGGGAGGAAGCCAATGATTTGCGATCGTAATTGCGAGCGCCTCGCGACGTTTTTAAGGATCCTGTGGGAGAGGGAGGAATTAAGGAGAGTTGGGAGAAAAATCGCAGGGTGGGAAGGGGGGAGAGAAAAGAGTGGTGATCCAGGGGAAGAAGGAAGTTCATGCTGCTTCCCGTCGCCGGCTCTTTGACTGATGATTGGCAATCGGTAAGCCGATTACGAAGGCCGAGTGAATGTGCTCGCCGGGCCGAGTCCTGGTCGAACCCTGGCCCTGCTTTCGCTTGCTTGCCTGCTTGTCTACGTTCTCTCTCTCTCTCTCTCCCTATATATATGTATATGTATATATATAGCATGGAAACCACCCCCGTGTGCCACGGCAGCCAGCGCCGCCCCCTACGCCCTGGAAACCAGCCCTCGGTGATCTCCTTATTAACCGCAGCCCGGTAATTGCGATCGACGAGCGATTACGCCGCGCCTCGCTGGCTGCGCTCTGCGGCTAGGATTAGGCAGATTAGTCGCCGGTTATGCTGCCGGATAATTGATTGCGCCCGACTCCGATCGCGGCGCAATTAAAGGCGGCCTCCCTTATGACAACTCACCTGAGACTGATCCGAACGCGGCGACGTCTGCCGCGGATTAAATCGCCCAATTCCGAGCTGAACCCCTCCGCTTATTCCCCACCTGGATCTCTTAGCCTTGCTCCACCATTTCTCATTAACCACAGGACTCTCCTAAGTTCCTTTGTCGTTCACCTTGTACTCGCAATTTTCTTCTCCTCGATTTCGTTGACTTCGTTAGTCACAACCAAGCAAAATAAGCCAAATAACCAAGCAAAATATTTCTGAAATACGGTAGCACTTAATCCTCGAACGGCGGATCACTCTCACAGATACAATAATTGATCAGGATTCGTTGAATCTACGTTTTATGAAATCGCGTACGCGTTACACCTGTAATTCCCACTCCACGGATACGGATGGCGTCGGAACGTCCACGAGGATTCCCTCAGCATCGATTCTCCATATTTCTCGCGGCGGTGCACGCGTCGCAAAACGAAGTAAACAAACAGACCGACCGCTCTCGAAAAAAACGGGACTGAAAGAGCGCGCGCGGACTTCTTTCGCCGCTATAATTTACCCATCGAACGACCTCTGCCGTCGTTCCTCGGTGTGTTCCCGATCATTCTATTTTTTCCTAATCCCGGCCCCTCTCCATTATTTCTCGCGCGGAGAGATTTTTTGTCACCTCGATTCGTCGGGAAGAATCGAGTCCTCGAGGGGGGAGAGGTTAAATCGTGTCGAGAGAGAGAGGGAGAAGGGTGGAAAGAGCGGGGGAGGGTGGCGTTGAGGCGACGATTTACCGCGAAATCGGAGCACGTGTTCCTGGCACCAGAAGCCAGCGCTGACAACCTCCAATAACTCAAGCAAGCCTTCAAGCCCGCCTCGACACCCCCTTTAAATTGCAAGGTCCAGGGCCGCCGTGCCGGTGCATTGACAGATGTACACACGCCCCCCTCGTGTCGACCTCTGTATTAAATATGTGGTCGCAGGGACCGTGGCTCCGCGGTCGTGCTCTCTTTGCTCGACCGGGAAATTAAGGGAGGAAATCGAGAGGGAATAATACCAAAGGCCCGGGAAAAAAATCTCCAGTCCGAAGCCGTTGCTCCGCGATTTACGGAGCCGTACGCGTCCCTAATCTATGGGAGCTTGTCCGTTTCGCATCCTCTGCCACTTGCTTTCTAACACCGGTGCTCGAACTTATTTCGAAGTTGTTCGAATCAGTACGTTCCGATAATGGAACTGTTAAGCTTCTGTGTGGAACCAAGTGCTCGTGAGTTGTGCGATGAAAGTTAAATAATCTGGGAGACGTGGACGTTGTGACATCATTTAAATTAATGACTAGACAAAAATCGGTAAACACAATTTAAAGCAGTGGACATATTAAAAAGTTCTAGAGATATCAGTGTATTGGCTTTAACTTAATCAGATAATTAAAAGAAGAGAGAAATTTTTATTTTGCTTCTGTCTTTTTTTATTTTATTTTTTATTATTATTTGGCTTCTGTGTCTTGCAATCATTCCAAACATTCTTTATTTTGCATAAAGATCCGCAGTCTATTAATGATAGAAATGATATTGGTTTCGAGACATAGCTAGATCTGGGTTAGCTCTTGGATTCCACTAGAATTTAAAGTTCTATCATCTTTTCGTCGAATCGTATGATATTACATTCAGAAAAGTTGAAAATTTTTGGACCCCTGAGCGAAATTTTAACCAATAATCTGCCGACCGCGAGTCGCGTAATAAATTGTATTGTGATATTGAGATTACAGTTCGGAGGATCGAGACCGACCTCGTCCCCTCGATCGGCAAAATCGCCCTTTAACCGCGTTTGTTTTCACGGGGGTATAAAATCAAGTTATCGGTCGATTACCCTCCGCGGCCGGGCTCGCGCGCGAAATCACGGGGCGCAAATACGAGATGTTTGCGTTAAAAGCAATATGTACTCGAGCCCGCATATTTGCGCGGGCGGTAACTCGAGGCAGGGCAATGTTTGGCCTGCTAAAAGTCCTCGGTGGCATCTTCCGCGTCATCGAGAGGACAGCGGCGGTTCTCTAAAAACGCGGCGACACGTGTCGCGCGCGCGCGACGCTCTGAAAGGGGTGCGACGGCGTGGCCCCGGTTTTCTGTGTACAAAATCAAAAGGGCGGGGGCGAAAAGCTTAAACGCCGCCGCCTGCTCGGTTTCGCACGGTTTTTTCGGCCTCGTTAAACCGTGCCACGACTTTCTCCTCGACTGAGAGAGAGAGAGATAGCACGAGGGAGGATTCGCCTCGGAACTACTCCGTCGATTATCTTTGAGGTACGCGTAGTTATAATTGTATTACAACGATTAGTAGATTGCGGATTTTTAGAAATAATAATAAAAGCAAAACAAAAACTGTCTGAATCAATCGTAAAATATTTTCTGGTGATTCTTCTTGGAGGTGGACGCAGGGATTTTCGGTTGTTCCGGGTTCTTTTTGGACGTTCTCGCAACGCGGATCGAATACGGACGAATTCCTTTCATTCCGGGCGGAAGAGCAGCGAATTTTCTGTTTAAAGACGAGGCAATATCGACGCGAGAGGAAACTGGAACGTATTCGGCAAGAATCGACGAATAATCGATGGAGGATGTTTCTCGAGGGGGTCGGGGATGACGAATGGGAGCGTGACTACTCGGCGGAAGTTTTTCTGGATAAAAAAAAGAAGAAGAAAGATAGAGAGAGAGAGAGAGAGAGAGAGAGAGAGAGAGAGAGAGAGAGAGAGAGAGAGAGCGAGAGGAGAGTAGAGAGGAGAAGAAGGAAAAAATCATGCTCGCCCATAGAAGCACCCTTCTTGTCTATTCACTCGAGTTGCCCTTCGCCAGCTCTATCGATTTCTTTTCATCGCGATACGAAAATAGTTTCGAGTGGCCCCGACGGAACTCGAGGGCTTCTTAAGGCCGACGAAAGGGTGTACTTCTTAGTGACAGAGAACCCAAAATGGCGTCCCGATACAGGAACACCGTTCTACACGGGAAATGCATTAAATTCGCCCGGTCGACCGAACTCTGACGAAAGAAAAACAGGTAAACCGCTCCAGACGTCCCCCGTTTCTAAATAACGAGTCAAAAATTCCAATGGGAAGGAAAACAAGGGGTGAGAAACCATATCGTGCGTACAGGATGTCCTTGCAATTGACGTACAATCACAGAAAGGGAAGCTCGTCGCGAAAAAATAAATCTAAAGTGCTGAATGAAATGTATACACTCGACACTTCGCTGCTAAAGTCCACAGGAGTCGTAGAAATTCATTTTCAAGCTGCTTGGGAGTCTCGCAGATCAGTAATGTGGTCAGTGACCGCGATCATACTCCCGCAAACAACTTTCTTGCCTCGATTTCTCCAAAAATGGAGCTTCGCAAGCAGAAACCACGCTCTTAATACGTGATACACTTTCCCGCCGAAGACTCAAGCTATTCCCGATCGATCCCTGACACACAGGGGCGCCGTGTGTCCTCTCCGCAGCTGCCGCAAGCATCGACGATAATGAAATCCACGAAGGTGGGTGTAGAACGGAAGTCTGGGTCGCGCGTTAATTAACAAAGAAACAACGACGGAAGAGAAAATCGCGGAGGCAACGGACGCGAGCAGAAGAACGGTGCGCGGCAAGGCAGGCGAGGCAAGAAAGACGGAACAAAGAGCGCACGTAAAATTTATACACGTCGACGAACCTTTCTAACCCGACCACCCGGATTGCGTTTCCTCGCTTTCTATGAAAAAAAAAACCCGGGCAACACGAGTTGCGGCAAACACGCGAAGGGGGTGTGTCGTGCGGGCAGAAAGAGAGAAAGAGACGAAGGATATTTTAATTGGACCGAATAACAAACCGCGATTGTTAGTGACAATCAAGCCCGGTCGCGCGCTGACGCGAGTCTGTGCCCCCCTTGTCCCCTCCGCTCCACCCCCCTGTGTTCCCCAACGATTTTCCGTCTTGCCCCCGCTGTCGAACGCTTTCGACCCCCTCGGGCTCGTAATAAATCGTGGCCTGTTTTTCAGAGCGCGCGCGATACAGCCGCGCTCGGCCGTGGCTTCATCGTTTGTCTCGCTGCTGCTGGCTCGAGCGAGAACTAGGGTGTGGACTGCTGAACCGCCGCGATAATTGAGCGGCTCCAAATGGCACGCGATGTAAGTGCCACAAGTGAACATGTTCGCAAATTAAAAAGTGTCGACCGTCTTGCCGCGGACCGAGAAACGAGAATTTAAGTCAAAGAGGAAGTGGTTCATTCACGGTTTTTCCTATTTCAGGACGATATGTCGATCATTTTCTTGAATCGTTGTTGTTTAGAAATTAGTCCGCTCGATTGTGCAAGCAGTTCTGACCAACTGGTAGGAGAGAGAGCCCGAGGATGTTGCGATTAGCTTGCCGAGGGAGCAGATTAAGAGGTAATGACTGTGATTTGCGCGCGTGCAATAATGCGGCCGAGCATCGGGAGGATTCGAGCGTGCACTAATCGGTGCTCGGGACGTTTATGCAGCCGTGGTTGGCGGCCCTAGCGAACCGCAGGCACGAGAATGCTCTAATACAATTTTTTAAAAATTTTATACTGCACTGATCACGTTGGAAATTCTTCCTCTCCTCAATCCGCTATCGATGCTAGGAAATTCGTGAGAGTTACTTTCGACTAAATTATTTTTCGCGAAAGATCGTCAACCGAGAGTTAATTTATTTGTTTCCGTGTTGGCACACCCGGTAGACAGAGTCAGCAGGCCTCTATCTTGCGGATCGAGGAAGGATTTTAGCACGAGGAGAGCCGCGAGGTAGGCAAGCCTCATAAATACAGTTTATCCGGTGGCACGCCCATCCACGCTCATTATTCCGAAATATCTCATTCCAACCGGCATCGGCGAGGCCCCCGTCGTCGTCCCGTCGTGTCGCCAGATTTAAAAAAGTCTTATCTCAGACACAACCGGAGACAGAAACAGGAAAAGAGAGGAAGGCGAGAAAGAGGGACCGAGACAGAGTAAGACAAGGAAACACGAGGGTAAGGATTGGAAATAAGAAAGCGAGGCGAGAGCGAGCGATCGCAGAAAGCCTGGCTCGCCATGGGGGAGGACCGGTGGGAAACGTTAATTGTCCAATAAAGCCGAGTTACGGCTGGCAAAAATATGCCGTTAACGGCACCGTAAGGAGACCTGGAAATGACGCGGAAAGACGTTACTTCTCGCTTAACTCCCGTCGCACCGGCTCCTCGAGGACCGTCTTATTGGACCCCTAATTTCATATTTTTTCATTCCCTGTTCAAACCCCTGTTTAAATCATTCTCCTCGGAATGCTGTTTGCGTATGCATTCCGTAGTTCCTTCCTCGCTGATTCCTAGGGAATTCCTTTGTCTAGTCTATACCGTGTCCTAATTGTGAAGTAGATTTAATTGTTAAATAAATGTTCGAGCGTATCCGAACGGATATCCAGACCATCGGGGCTCGGAGGACTGGCGTCGTTCGGTGGCTAATTATCCGGGAAAGTTGCGTGGCCCGGCAATCACGGTCGCATTCAGCCTGTCCACCGATAATGGCCGCTTCCCGGAGCCTGGCCGGCGCGTCTCGCAGGATCAAAATATTTCAATCCGAGGCGCGCACGGAGCCGTGACACAATGCCGGCACGTGTTAATGGGATTAGTTGGGTTGCTAACGGAGAGGCCTGTTGGAGTCACGGGACCGGGGACGAGACTCGAAGCAACAGCAATCTCAGCCACAGCAACGGCAGCAACGCGTTAGCCCACGCATGTATCTCCTTCCTGTTGTCAGGATGTGCTCGGCTGTCTGCCACCGAGGAGTCAGGCCAGCCTGCTACACCTTTACATAATCCCGATATTTATAGATATTTGTTACGGCACTACGTGGCACGCATCAAGCGAATAAAATTTCATTGCGTTCCGTGGGGACTCGGCTGTTTCTTTCTTTCATTCTCTCCTCGAAGAGCGAGAGAGAGAGAAGAGGGGAAGCAACAGTTAATCGCAGGGAACGAGATACGAGGCTGGAGGAGGCGCTCGCAGCCAATAGAGCTCGTTCCACTGGAGACAATCGCGCCGTAAAGAATACGTTGCGAAATCCGCGGCGAGCCTCGATTCGGGAGAAACAATAAGTCATCGGATTATCGTCGGGAAAGACCGCGAGCGCGACAAGAGAACTGCAGCTAAAAGCGTGGAGAAAAGGGAACACCGGCGACGCAATCCAATGACCTAATAAATTTCTACCAATCACCGAAACCACTCCGTCGAGAGTATTCCAACGACGACGGAGAGGAACGGGCCCCATTAGTCGATTAATTGCTACGTTACCGCCGATGGAAACCCGTCCACCATCGTTACCGAGCCTCTCCGCCACTATTCTACCAGGACGATGTTCCGCTAACTGCGGAAAAATCACACTGGCTTTCCGAACTCCTGAAATGACTCTCCTAACATGATTGGTCCCAAATCTGATGTTACGCTATTGATGCAGCAATCGGAACGCGCGGAATCAATCACGATCATTCTGAATCCTGAATATTCTGAATATTGGATCCTGAATGTTCTGAATATTGAATTCTGAATATTCTGAATACTGGTCCTCAACTCTGAATGAATAATGACGTTTCGGGACCAAGAAAATGGGTTCGGCGTTCCAGAGGCGTCCAAGGCTAGCACATCCGAGCAAGGACTCCGGGAACAGGATCGCCGCAGGATTATGATAATCCTTGACGCTCCACCATCGTTACCAAGTCTCTCCACCACTATTCTGCCAGGACGATGTTCCGCTAACTGCGGAAAAATCACACTGGCTTTCCGAACTCCTGAAATGACTCTCCTAACATGATTGGTCCCAAATCTGATGTTACTCTATTGAGCTATCGGAACGCGCGGAATCAATCACGGTCATTCTGAATCCTGAATATTCTGAATATTGGATCCTGAATGTTCTGAATATTGAATCCTGAATATTCTGAATACTGAGTCCTCAACTCTGAATGAATAATGACGTTTCGGGACCAAGAAAATGGGTTCGGCGTTCCAGAGGCGACCAAGGCTATCACATCCGAGCAAGGACTCCGGGAACAGGATCGCCGCAGGATTATGATTATCCTTGCCGCGAGGAACGAGTGATTTATCCTGTCGCCGTTCTCATTACCGCTCCCGGTCACATAATCCAACCTGCCGCCACACCCTGCTCGCGCTGACCGCTCGCGCATAGATTAAGGCACGTCCATATCGGCGTAGGTGCATCCTGCGGGACGCCGTGTAAATTAGCCGAGCCACGACCGGAATATTTAGCACCTCGCCTTTCTTTAATGCGACCAGCGCTATTCCGGCAACGTCAATTTATCCTGGAACTTTCAGGAGCATCGAAATTAGTTGTAAACTAAAAAGCCCATTTTAATATTCATTTACTGAAAATAATTTATCACCCAAACAAATAACCTTCTGTTTCGAACCAACAGATAACGGAATAACGAACGACAGAAAGAAACGAAGGAATGATCGATAAACGAGTTAATTCGTTCGAGCAGGCTGAATCTATAGGGGGGTTGGAACCGCGAGCAGATTTCTCGGTTAAATTTCGCGACCGGAAATCGGCCGAGACTTTATCGAGTATCTTGCTGTCCCCGGAATATATTCCAGGGAAAGATATAGCCCTTTAAGCGGAGATCGTCGAGTTTTTCCATCGCGTGCTCGCTCGACTAGGTAAACCCGGCCTGATAGGAAGCGGGAGTACGCGCGCGCGCTCGCGTTCGTTGGTTCTGAGGGGGCGAGGGAAGAACGTGGACGAGAACGAGACGGGGTGAGGGAGAAACGGAACGGGGTAGGTGGACGGGATTTTTACGGAGAAGAACATAAATATGGGGTATTATTCTGCCGGAGCTGGCCGGTCGGCCGGCTGTCCCTCTGATTTATAGGCTCGGCTTGTGAACACGGCTGCCGGTATTTTTATTTAAATTTAATACACTCCACTTGCCGGGTAGCCGTTGCCGCCACCGCCACCGCCGCCGCTGCGCGGGGGTGTATTAGGCAGGTTTAATAAGCGGCCATGTACCAGTAAATATGTAATGCGAGAGCGAGCCGTGCGTGCGTGCCGCTGATGATGATAAACGGCCGAAATTCTCGCGACTTTCCCTCCAACTAGCTGCGCCCTAAACAAAAGTACGGAGCTAACGAGGATATTCTCCTAACCTTGCCCCAGACCGCTCGCTGTTGCTCGTTGGGAGATCAGGAAATGATAGATCAGCCATCGGTCCGGAATCTCACCTTCAGTATGGTCGCAATCTTTTATTCTATTTATTTTCGTGTCTCAACTTCAGGTTAATTACTAGATTAGTTTGAGGACTGAAATTCCAGAACTCTATCCATAAACTATTTGACTGAAATTATTTGTTGCACCGCTAAGTTCTTTAACTGCCTCGTTAGCAGAGTCCTCTAAGTTTCATGTGCGCGGGGATCTGGGAGCAGCTTTTCGAAGATCGAGGACAAGGGAAAGAATCGGAGATCAAAAAGCACTTCGTCATGGTACCCGGTGTATCGATGTCCGTCGGACGTTAATTCGGGGGTAGACTGTGTACAGTTGAGCTACCGATATGTACATACGCTAAGTCGATCCTTCCCGCATG
Source organism: Lasioglossum calceatum (assembly GCA_963966675.1). Classification (NCBI taxonomy): domain Eukaryota; kingdom Metazoa; phylum Arthropoda; class Insecta; order Hymenoptera; family Halictidae; genus Lasioglossum; species Lasioglossum calceatum. The sequence goes on along the minus strand of OZ016555.1, from coordinate 4,754,748 downwards.
ATGGATCGAGTTAATGTACCGTATTACGCATTTACGCAACACGCAGACAGAGTCCGCTCTCGCGTTGATCCTGTGCTCGCGGAGCCCGGGTAAGGGTGACCGTGGGAGAAAGCGCAATGGGTGCTTCAACGAGCCAGGTACATCCGTAATCGGGGGTTGCAAAGCATCGATAACATCCCCGCGCGATTTCATTCCTGCCGCGACCTCTAACAGAAACGCGGTTGCTTCTTCCAATTTTCTCTCCCCAGGTTTTAATTATCATTCTGAAATGCTAGATTTGGCATAATAATAAGGCATAATGAGCATATCGATACACTATTAAAATCGTCCACCTGTAACTATCGTATTCAGTTATTCGAATTAATATTCGGACGCTCTAAAAAAGACGATAACTTTTTTAATACTGCACTATACGATTTGAACTTTTTGGGAAGCTAGAGCAATTAAATTACTACAAGATGTGAACAAACTTTTTTCAAAAATAGCAATTGATTGAAATTGTAGAAAAAATATTATAAGTTGCATTTTACAACTTTTTTATGTGGGCCTACCTATATTGAAATTTTAAAAAGTACGTTTTGTACTGTGAAAATTTTCGGAGTATTTTTTAAATTTTCAATATAGGCCCACATAAAAAAGTTGTAAAATGTAACTTTTAGTACTTTTTCGACAATTCCGATCAATTGAAAGTTTTGAAAAAATTTCTTTTCACATCCTGTGGTAAACTAATTGCTTCCCAAAAAAGTTCAAATCGTACAGTACAATATTAAAAAAGGTACCGTCTATTTTAGAACGTCCGAATATTAATCCGAGTAACTGTACGTATTCCTGTAATTTTTAATAATTGGCTGTTCCATAACGGAGACCCGGTGTTCCGGAAAAATATTCAGACACGAGGAAATTGCACAAGAATAATGCATTACGCTCCGCGCGCAAGATTCGAAATTTTCATTCTGATGCTAACAGCTCAGCATCATCATTGCCGTCATCATTATTATTTCGCTCCATCCAGTGGACCAATGTCAACAGAAATAGACTGCGACCTATTGTACCTCTTCGAGAATATTTCCCATTGTGTTCCGTCAAGAATATTCTCCGCTGTAACGCTTTAAGAATATTTTCTACCGAGCGGAGCACAATAGACAAGCGCAACCGTATCAATCCTCCTCAACTTTCCCATACAATTGCAATCCGATTGAAACATTGAAAACAAATTTACGAAATGACTTCTAGCGGCTTTAACCTGGAATATTTTCGAAAGATCCGGTCGAAAGCGTGAAATAGGTGTGTCCAGGAGAAATGTCGGACACGTCCGCAAAGTATCTCTGTCATTTTCGGCTGGTCGCGCCTCGCGAAAATAGGAAGCTTCCTTCCGGAGGATTCAACGGGTTAGAGAACGGTCGGACGTCCTCGAAAAATCTCGCACAATGAGGAACGTCGGTGGTGTGGTCGACAGACGTGGCGAGGGAGTGGTTCATTCGCGGACAATATGTTTCCTCGTGCTTGCAACGACATAGAGTGAGAGAGAATCGTCGAGGTGGGGTCGCGCCGCGCCGCTTTTGGGGTGGCTCACGGGGCTTGTAACTCGGTTAAACTGGCACGGATATTTCATTAGCCGTCCCCCGAAGAGGGCCGACCCCACGCACGACCCCAGAAACCCACCACGAAGACAGAAAACCAGAGGGTACGAAGCGACAGATCCTCGAAAGGCATCGTCGCGCAGCGTTTCGCTGTTCGTCGAGGCCCGGTCGCATTAAGTCGAGTACTCGCCACCCCACTTTCCGCTAAATTGTTGACACGACAAATATATCGCTCCTGGTCCTCTACAGAATTTATCTGACCCCCTAAGGGCGCCCGATTCGGGGGCACAACTTCCATAGACCCCTGTTACGATTTTTCTCTGATTCAGGACCGCAGGTGGTAGTGTCACTTTCGATTTCTCTTTGAAACTCTTTTAAAAAAGTCATCGAATATCGCAGAAAATTTACATAAGGGTTGAAATATCAGAATAAATTGAAAACATCGATTTTCGTGGATGATGTAGTTGAAGAGCAAACGCAACTTCGCAAGTGAAGATGCAGGATCCTCGGCCTTTTTTCTCGTGGTGCAAGAAGGGTTCCAGGACGTGGCCAGGACATTGAGGGACGCTTGACAAAAGGGACACCGCAGGAAATACTGGCGTCGCGTCCCGCGATTCCTCTCGCAGCGAAGGAAGTGCATCCCGTGGACGGTGGGTAGTATCCTTTAAATTCTGGCTGGCTTATTTCTGGCGAGGTGGCTGGAGTAGCTTAAAGGATGGTACAGCTGGTCAGCGCGGAGGGGCCGAGCTGTTATCACGGACATTAGCTTTCAACGGGTCTCCCAGGATATAAAAGTAGCCCGGGGCGGCCATTACTCGGACATTGTCCGCCGCGAGTCTCTTTCCTTCTTTCCGTTTGCTTTTCCAGCCCTGGAACCCAGCCCCACAGTCGACTCCTGTCTTTCTCCCTGGAATCGCTCGACCGAGGTGCAACCAGGAAGCGAGAGAGAGAGAGCGAGAGAGAGAGAGAGAGGAGGGGTAGTCTCCTTATCAGAATTCCTGGTCCGTTCCAGCGTCACCTTGTCGCAAATCCATTTCGCAGTCGGCGAATTTCCACTCGTACACGTCCCCGGATTCGGGACGAGGGCTGGGTTTCAATCGCGCGAATTTCCTTCGGCTCCTTCAGCCCTTTCCACCCCTGCTCCCCTCTCGTTCTCTCTTTTCCGCTCGCTCCTCGGCCGACGCTCTCGATTTAGAGACGAAAATGGAAGAAGAATCTCTTAATGGATTGTGCCTAATTCGAGAGAGGGTCTCCTCCCAGTTGTATCGGGAAAACGAGGACGTAGGTGGCTCTTTTCGCGAGCGACTCACACGCCCACGCTCTCTCTGCCACTGCATCGTGTTCCACCAACGCGGATCAGTCATTTTCGTCCGGGAAAAGAGAGCGCGCGGAACAATTTAACTCCGTCGGTCTTCCCCGGCAAACTTATTCCCCTAATTACTCCCCAATGTCGCGCTTCTGATTTGCAATTTTGTAACGAGGGGATTGTGGGAAATATTCCTACAATTGAAAAATAATGAGGTAATCAGGGGTGGGTAATGTGTTAAGGAACGGCGTTGGAGGGTTGCGACTCTCGAATGACACGATGAGTTTGTTTTTGATCAGCGGCAGGCGCCATTGAGACGCGTTTGCAGGCGGAGCGATAATCGGCTGCTAATAAATCCACATATTTCCCGGTCATTACCCGCGGCAGAGATTTCCCAGGGAATCCGTTCGGCGAGGATCGCGCATGGTTAGTCAGAGGACTCGGATGTTCCCGAGCCAGGAGACGGGAAGCAATTATCCGGTTCGAGATCGTGGCTCGAGCCGTTCCCTCCCTTTTGTTCGGCCCAATGGGGTAAAAAAGACTGAAATATTGGCAAGCGGTATCTCAACAAATTAGCCCGATGAAATGCAGATGGAACACAAAGTGAGGCGCTCGTTGGAAAAGGGCAAGGATAGAGAAGCAACACGGCGAAAGAGCCAGAAAGAGATCGTGGAAAAAGAGAGATCGAAGGGTGAACGAGAAAGGGAGAGAGAGAGAGAGCGAGGGCGAGAGAGAATCAGAGGGGGTGAATCAAAGTAAAGTCGTTCAGACTCATTGAACTGGAAGTAACCGACAGAGTGGCTTCCGCGCCTGCCGCTACTAATCTTATGCAATTACTTTACAATTCACTTTGCCGGTTGGCACTCACTGCCGATAGAACAATCTCTGAAATCGAGTTACCCCTCGAAAGTTTTCAGTCGATCCCCGGTGCTCTCGCGCCGCGACTTTTTTCAGGTAACGCCTGCCGAGCCACGTCGCGACACCCGATGATATACTTCACTTTGAACACCGCCCCCCTTCGATTCCAGCCCTTTAGTTCCAGCCTGGCGAGACCATTTTTACAACGATACACCGCTCTTCTATCCGCCCTGCGGGAAAATCGCGCTCCCTTAATTAAGGGCTCAATTCCTTTGAATTCTTGTGCTCTGCTATTGAACTGCTGGGAGAACGATTTCTCAAAAATTTAACAGTGGAATTACAATTTAGATTAATTAGAAACTGTGTCCTATTCACGTCTACAAAGTAAATCGAATTTTATTAGACGCGCGGCGTGTCCAGAGGCCCGGAGACCTCGAGGAGGCGTTCTGCGCGGGTTTGCTTGGTTCTCGCAGACGCTGGTCGCTGCGATTGTGCACGAAGGAGTCTGGAGCAGGAGTGCAGGACTCGGCGTGCACTATATACACAGGGTCTCCTTGCCGAAGCGGAGCCCGAGGGGTTTACGAACACAATAGTTTGAAATATTCGAGCGCGCCGGCAAGAAGTTGCCCTCTCGCGCCGGTAATTAACGAGTTAAAGTTTGGCGTCGCGACGTCCTCTCTCTCTCTCTCCTTCCCTCCCTCTGTGTGGATTTTCTCTGTTAGGTTCCTTGGGCTCTGTGTTCGACTCCGTCTTCGTCGGAGGCCGAGCAGCGTTATACTGCCGCCCCACAGCCATAAGACTACTCCCCGGCATCCATTAGTCGAGTGCCACGGGAATTCTCTCTCCTTTTGCCTGCCAAGAAAACTGAAGATTCTATTTTTCTCCGGTTGGCCAACGCGAGCAAGCAAACGGGCCGTGTTCCCCGTCGAGACACCACGAGAGGATCTTGTGTGGCTCTCGGTTCTGCTCGCAACCCTTCTCTCTCTCTCCTCCTGCGCGGGGAGAGTTAGAAAATTCAGAAGATTTTTAATTAACGAGTCTCGCTGCTGCCCGACTTAGCTCCCCTTTTGTACGACCCCGGGGACCCGAGGAGAGTGCAGCCTCGGCTCAATACCGAAACGCTGTTACGCCCGGAAGACAAATCGACGAAGTTACGTGGAATTAGACAAAGTGACTCGCCAATGGACGAGCATTTGGGGGATGGCCAAGCCGGGGGATGGAGGTGGGACGACGCTCCAGTTGCCGGGCGACGTCTCGAAATCCCTTGGAAACTGTTCCTCCGCGGTGCAGGAATCCGTTGCGCCGAATTCTCTCTCGCTCTGCCTCCTCTCTCCTCCACGGAGAATCGAAGACGCTCTTCCGCCCTTCTCGCACTTGTTCTTTTCGAATCGATACTTCGCCCCGACTTAATTGCGTCCCCGAGAGAAGAATCTTCACGAATTTCTGCTTTCCCTAAAGCATGTTCTGCGAGCTATTTGCCCTTGGGAGCAGCAGAAAATTATGTGTCCTCTGCCAGATAGGATAATCAGTGTCCGTAGGTGATCTGGAGTGAGCTGCAAGATATCGAACCACCCTAAACCTCATCGATATTAACAGAAGATTATTTGTCTCGCCGTCTTCGTATCCAGAAGACCAAAAGTAGGCGTGGTTTCCTGGCCCCGCAGAGCAGTTGCTCGACGACCAGCGAATTCCTCTAGCCACTCCGCGTATCGGGGACCCCATGGAATCACGGGACCACGCGGATTAAAACATCACACCCTCCCAAGTCCTGAATGTATGTAGATCGCGCGCGCACACTGGCCCGCCAGGAGCTCGAGTATTTATGTATTCAAATCCCCGCGCTCATCGAGTGGGGCGTTTGTTGGCTCTTCTAATAGAACCGTTTATTCTCGCATTAGCATATGCACACACGGCGGCACGGTTCGCATAAGCCACCCGTACGCCCGCGACGCGTATCTCGTTTCTCTATCGATTATCCCGCGTCTTGACGCGACTCGCGACTCGCTGCGAATCCTCGAAGCCATTGTTGTACATCCACCACCTACATTCTACCATCTACGTCCTACACACTCCGGGCTCGTTCTTTCCCACGGAAATTGTCGTTTCCTGGCCGATAGCGGCTTCTTTTATCAGCCAAATTGACTGGTGAGTCATTTCTGCGAAAACCTGCTTCGGCGAGGTCTGGCATAGGCTTCGATTCTTTCGTGAAGTCAGAAGGGAAGAGTTAGGGGTAGCTAGGTAGACACTAAACTGTGGCTTGGGAGACTATTTTGCAAAAGAATAGAGGGAAAGCAAATTGCTAGTCTCCAATCAACTGGTCCAACTCGATTCGGGATTCCGGAAGTGGGTTACAGACCCAAGACGCGTCCGTGGGCTTTCAACTCGCAGTTCCCTTGAGAACTCACGGCTCCCCGAAGCCGTCATTAGCAACACGCATTCTAACACAATTAACCCCAAACTCCCGAGACTCGGACAAACACGCGGCTATCAATCGGCCGGAAGAGAAAGAGCGTCGCTTAAAGAGCCGGGTCGTGCGAGAGGGTTGGCGATGCACGAGGGGGGATGACGTAGAAGGAAGAAGAGAGAGAGAGAGAGAGAGGGCGGCTGGCGCGATAGAGGGGGAAAGAGCGAGGAAACGCTCGGGCTGGTAAACAAACTGTCTGAAACACTCCGGGTCGTTCCATTCCATTCGAGAACTCGGCGAGCCCCGCAGGTCCTCTCGACGGCATTATCTCGGTACATATTTAAGTGCATGACATGAAGACTGTCAGCCACCCCTCTCCGCCCCTCTGCCGCGGCGGTCTGGGCCGGCAGCAACCTCGCTCCGCCCGCAAGCCCGCAAACCCGCTGCCCCCTCCCCCTCTACCCTCGCAAAACTCACCCCCGCGCGTGGAACTCGCCTCCTAGAAGTCCTCATTTCCCGGCTGCCGCTGTCAGACGCAGCCCTGGGCGGGTCATCAGATACTAGAGCTCTCGGATAATGCCGAACGGGACGTGTACACACGTACAACGGATTCGCGCGTACACACGTCCCGGACGCAAGTCCGTGTGCGCTCTGCGAAGATGATGGAACTGGACTGATCCGCGTTTTGCGTCACGGCGATTCGATCCGATGCGATCGCCTTCGAGTTATCGTATTTTTCAAGGGACAAGCAAATCCTAGAGCCTCAGGATAATGACGTCAGTGCTCGACGATCACCGGTGGAGGTGATTTAGGAGATTGGAGAACAGAGGGAAGGCAGAGCAGAAAACTTTGGTGGAGACTGAGGATGTTGGAGGTCTTGCTGAGTTGGCTTGTATATAGGAGAGCCTGTCTTTGAGGATGATTTTTCTTCTTCCTTCCCAGGGTCTACTGGGTCCTGGACAGCGTAAATTGTGGAAGGGCTGTCTTGGTAGAGCATGTCGTTAAGTTAAGATAATCTAAGGGTATTGTGTACGCACTAGCAGGAATGGTAGCAAGAGAGGAAAGGTCTCAGGCGTCGGCAGGCTCGCGGACCCGTAGCAAGGCCGATTTGTCCGAAGGTGCGATATCGAAGTCAACAGGCAAATTCGTACGAAACGCCGGGCACAATCACCGGCATGCTAAGGACGGTCGGAAGTTGGCGGCTAGGTGGCAGAAGGAATGGGAGAAAGTGGGCGCGACTGAGACCAGTCGAGCCACTCTCAGCCGCGCGGGAGCGAGAGAGAGGCAGGACGAGAGACCACGAAAGAGGACTCAATACCGATTCAGCGATTCCGGGTCGTTTAGCATTCCATCGACAATCCGGAGCGTCGACTGCCGACAGGAAAGTGAGAGTCCCTCCTCCCCCGCGCGTCCTCTTTTCTCGTTCTCTTTCTCGATAGTACAAGCTTCCCTCGCTCTCTCGCTCGTTCTTTCTCTACCCGTGGCCGCCATTATATTCGTTCCTCGTCAGCTGACTGCTGATCGCTTCTGTCCCCCTCTCCTCCCCTCGTTTCATCCCCTATCGCCCTCCATCTCACTCTCGCTCTCTTCGTAGCTCTCTCGGTCTATCTGTCTATCTATTGCCTTCTTCTCGAGAGAACTCCTCCTGTCCGGACTCTAAATCCCTCGTCCTTCCTCCGTCGACATTGGAAGCATTGAGAGTGACGTCGAGGGCACATTGTCCCGGTCTTCGGGGAGCCTGGAACACCCCCGACTACCCCGCGCACCGCGTCCAACCCCTAGCATCGAAACCCTTTTCTCTAGACGTCGAACCCGCGACTTGGCCAGCGAGACGAAGGTCGCGGAATTGCCGACTCGCTCGAGTGTTCTGCTCCCTTCATGGTCGCCACTTCCGGATGCTAGGGGAGCAAACATAATCTATACGAGTCGACCGAAAACATTTGCTGGACCGTCGTCTCCCAGCGTCGCTGATATTCGCTGTACACAGAATTTCAACCCTTACGTGCAGAGCCGAAGTGTATCCACAAGCGTCAATCTTTAATATTCAACTCTTAGCCATATGTTGCTCTCTTAGATAATTCGATAGAATACATTTTTATTTTGTACAAACATCGAATCGTTATCGATGCACACCACGAAGTGCAATGGTTGAACAACGGGTTTCTGGAGGTACTGCGAAACGGAGAGAGCACCCTGATGCAACATCTAGATGTAATGGACAACGAATTTCGGAGCATTCGATTGCGGAATCGGTCGGAGCGATTCCGCGGACGTAAAGTCAACGCGGGCTGCCGCGGGGGAGCCGTTTAATTTTGTTTATGCGAGGCACTTTGGAAGACGTAAACACGGTATCTCAATTCACCGGCGTAATTTCGTTCTCCCGCTTCGCCGGGCTGCGTTACGATTATGGCGTAATCATATCGGATTGTTATTATGGCTGATGGCCCGGCAGGGGTTTGCCACGGCGAGAGGGTGGGCAGGCTTATCTTTGAAATATGCTGATAGACCATCCACCCCCGGCCACCGGAGGAGGATCCATCCACACCCCCGGCTCGTTCTCCCTCCGATCGTTCGCCTCCTCTCTCTCTCTCACTCCTCTTCCTCTACAACGTCTCCCGGCCCTTTTTTCTCTCTTCTCTTTTCGCGTTCACCACCCCCTTCCCTTTCGACGAAACGCGCATACTACGCTTTATCGCGTCCGGGGGTCGCGAGAAATTGCCGGAGGATCGTGCCCCCTGCTTCTCAACCCCCTCGGCTCTTTTTATCACAGCCAGATTTTCAATTCGCGCCCTCGAGTGCCTGATTTTTCGATCTCACGCGTGGGATAAGCTCTCCACCCTGAAATCCTTTGGTTAGGAACACTTTCAACCCCCCTCGTCACCCTCTTTTAAGGAAACGAGTCTTGTACTTTTTTTTTTGAAGTTGTTTTTTCAGCTAGAAATTAGTGGAACAGGCTGGATATCAAAGACGGTGTTTCAAAGCACCCCTGCATTTTTCTATTAGGATAAGTGCTCTTCATCCCCTTGGAAATTCAGTTTTTAAGAAAATAGGCCTTGGGGTTCATACTGCTGGTTTCAAACGAATTGTTAAGACGAAAAAATTCAGTGGAACAGATTGAAGAGAGTATTCCAAATCCAACTTCTGATCGCCTTCAGCCCTGCACATCCACCCTCCAAGGAACCAAGTGTTGCATATTGTAGTATTCACTGAAAAATAAATTTCCCACAGGAAGATCTCGAGAAATAACGGAAGGTACCGACGAAAGAAACGGGGTTGCCAACACACCCCCGCGTCTTTTCCCGCAACTCGCGGCTCCTCGAGGGGTCCCTATTGTCCCCTGTTCGAGTCACGGAGTCGACATCATCAGCCTCCTCGTCACGGTGACGTTCGCATTAGACATTAGACTACCAAATAAGTGGGTACGTGCCTCGTCGTGCCGGGGTTCGTGGAAGAGCGGGGGTGGGCTGTCAGCCACCCTCCGCGCCCCCCTGTGTGGCACCCGCATGCCACCCCCCGGGGGACGCAATCAGAACGTTTCAATCAACGGTCGCCCCGTGAGGGCCGTCGAAATCGGGCCGTCGAGGTCGGCGGGACGAACGGGGGTGGGTTTCACGATTACTCTGATAACCGACGGGCATTAAATCTTGGACCGAGGAGAGGGCGGAAACCCCTTCTGCCTCTCTTTGTCACTGGGCCGCGGTTTTAAGGCGGGTGAGTCACGTGGAGAGAGCTTTAAAGCGGACTCGATGGGGTTTCACGGGGTTTATCGGGACATCTCGCGCGTACGGGTCCGAGAGCTTGTTTATTTAGGGGATGATCACCGATGAAAATCATCCCTCAATTATTCCGGCAACCTTCCTCCATGCTTCAACAATATTCACGAATTTTCCGACGTTCCTATTGTCAATTATTTTAACAAATACCGCTGCCGCCCTCACAAGCTAAGTTTGCAGTCTTCCTTGGTTTTTGCAGAGAGAAAAGCGTTTAGGGCGTAAAGTTCGCGCGATCGAAATGTCCGGCGTTGCAAATTCAGTCACTCAGTCAGTGATTTCGTTCTGTGATCTTCCGATGGGTTCTCGCACACGCACGCACTCGCACCGACGCAACGCGTAGCTGGTACCAGTAGTAATCCGTGCGGACGCGAATGAATGGCAAATGAATGGGGCGCGGCGCCACGGCGAAAAGTTAATCACGGCTCACCATATCGTTGTAAGGGAGGCCTTTCGGGGGTGTAACAAGGGGTTGCCCCTTTGGTTCCCTTGATTACATGGGCGTATCTCGATCGCGGATGCAACTCGCTCCCCTGGATCGGCGCTCGCTGCAACGTCGGGGCGTTTTTCGGGACTCTGTACTCGTGGCCCCTTTTAACGTCGCCCCCTCCCCCTTACACCCCTTATTTCTCGTTCGTCTCCGTCTCGCCGCATCGGCGGCCCATATGGCGCTGTTTGTTTTGTCCGGCACCGGGCCCCGTTAGCGAGCAATTACCGGGTTCGACGGGGCACCCCGTCACGGCTGGCCGCCTTGAAATTACTGCGATTACTCCCGGGGGCACCAGGAGTCAATAGAATTCCCGGAACCGGGGGGGCCGACGGGGGCACACAAACGCTCTGATTGCGCTGTCCGACGAATTGCCGGAATCCGGCCGAAAGGGAATCATCTACACGTCATTTTGTCAACGGTAGTCTGCGGATTCTCAAGCAAAACACACATTTTAATCTTCCTCGTGTCTTTAGTTCCACTCATCGCATTCATATCGAATCAGTAACACTGTAATAATGAGCAAAATCGTCGAAAAAGCGGTTTCAATATTTCCTTTTTTACCACGGTGCACCTCACGAAAAAATCTGAAAAAGTTCATGGACAATGCCACCACCTATACACAGATACTGTAAAAGTATAAATGATGTCGCTCTTAAACTTCAATGCGAGACCTGCATTTTTCCGATTTTTTCAGGTTTTTGATGTTTTACAACCAGAATTTTCCACGTAAAAATCCGAATTAATTGCGGTGTTCGTATGCGGTGTTTGACATCCGTCTAATTTTTTTCAGAACTTTCGTGTATGACTATGTAGGGAGAATAGGTTTAAAATTTGGCATATATTTTCTCTCGATGCTCTATTTATAGGGCTCTATTTATATCGTTGGTGCACAAGAATAGTGACACAATTCAAAAATTTCCAATTCCGAGTTTATTGTGAAAATGTATAGCAGAATCCCGATATATTTATGTGGAAGAACGACATACAAAGTAAACACTATTGATAAGTGACCACTGTCTATTCCCAAAACAGATTTGAAAATTTAAAAAATCGAAGATCATGACAAGCCTTGCAGGAAAGAAGAAACTTTTAAATGGCGGCATTCTATTCCAAAAATATTCTATTTCTAATATCACATAATGATTCATTTTACAATGAGAACAAAATATTTTTTTCATAATTTGAAATAAATATTATCTGTATATTAGGAAAAACATTCTTAATGAACATTCTTCTAATATGAAATAAAGATTCATTTTATATCTAGAAAAAAATATTTTTCTCGTAATATGAAATAGATATTTCCTGCATATTTAAAACAGAATATCTCTCACTTAATTCGAAATAAATATTGTATGTATATTTGAATATTAAAAACAGTTTGAATCTCTTTTTAACATTATATGAATGTTTATACAATATTTTGTGCTACTAGGGGCTATCCTGGAGAATCTATTTTTTTCAGTTGTGTCACTATTCTTGTCCACCAACGATATGACTACGTATCTAACTTCTCCCGTTATTATCTCTCGTGGATCGCGAGCGTTTGATCGAGCGTGTCTGCCGTTTCCGATCGCTGAGCAGACATTTCACGCAAGACATTTGTATCACAAAGTTGTAGGCTCAGGTCGGAGAGCGTCGTTCTCAATGCAGGCATTGAACATGGCTCTCTATCGTCGAATGGAAGAGGTCCGGCCGGGCCGGGGCGGGTTTCCATGGGAATTTTCGGGCCCGTAAAATATTTAAAAGAGCGAGCGTTGCGCGGAGCGCGGCAATTATGGTAATGGACCGGCTGCGATCGCGCGCTCGCTCGAAAATCGAGTGGCGTTTCACCGTGCACCGGAGCTTGATTAATTCGCCGCGCCCCGGTCCTTGCTACATCGAGAACGGAACGGAACGGTCCAGCTGACGGTGAAAGCTAACGGACCTCCCCATCTCGCCAAGTGGATTTTCAAGTGGTTCCCCGTCTATCCGATCGAAAGATCGCGGCGTCCGATAACGGAGGTTGTCATCGCAGGCTCCTAGCCGCGATGTAATGAACGATTTTTATCTCCGATCCGCTGTCCTCGACAGACGACCGTGCATACGCGAGCTGCTCTCGGACAAACTCAAAGTACTATCCGACAAATCTAATCGAGAAGACACGGGACCCCAAATCATAGGATTTTGGAACCCTGAAAAAGTTGTGCAAAGAAATCGTATGTCAATTTTTGAAAAGTTAAAACGAGGAGACGAACAAATTTTGTCGTTTTCAAATTGTAGCCTCCTTAGAAAGTATTCTTTTTAAGGAAAAAGAACAATGGTGTGTGAAAGCAGAGTCTTAACCTTTTCAAAATGAGTCTAGGTTTATTACTGTACGATTATTTTTTACGATTAAAATCATTGAAACATTTTCATGGTGGAGATAGATTAATAAACGACAATATATGAATATACGCGGAAAGCAGTTACTTCTGGTACGTTCCAGTAAATATTTCAGACGATTCGAAAGTGGTACCAATACGTCGCATAAATTCCTCGATCAGGATCATTCGAGCAGGATGTAAAACAGGGCTGAGAGAAACTCATTTCTGGGAATGGTTGGCTCTCGTCGACGCCTCTCGATCCCGAAGTTTTCGAGTTCGATCGCCCACAAAAGTATTTCGATCTTCGCCTTCACTGTGCGAATTGAATCGCTGCTGATGCGAGCGTGAGCGCGAGCGCAGCAGCGTTCCTTAATGAAATGGCACCGGCGTCGTCCCCCATGAGGACGGCATTGTACGGCAAGGTCTTGTAGTTTTTCAATAACTAAGATTGGATAGGGGCTGACTGTGCCAAGATATTGATACCAAGCCGCCCTTACCCCTCCCGGCCCCATCGGTTTCGGCCGTCTGTTTTCCCTGTTATTTCGTGATTCCGTCTACGCTCTTTGACGCGAGCTTACCAGCCCCGTTGATCTAACCTTTGTTCCCTCGTTCCGCCGGGATCTACCGGCTATGTTTCCCTGGGACCGTTTAGATCTGCGAGGGACATTGCTATAGCGAGCAATGGCGATATTTCCGCCGTGGATTGTATAACTTTGGAAAAATTCGTTTTCATTTCCTTTAACTACCAAACCGAAACGTCTGATAAAAATTAGTACAATATCAAAAATTTCGTAGACGTCGTCGTTCTTGCTCTTTTTCATTTTTCCACAATCACAGATGTATCAGATTGTTTTCAGAATTTTTGATCGCGACTAAATGGGAAAAATGGGGTAAACATTGGCTTCTCGATTTTTCCCCATAACTACCCTTACTGGTGAGATATCGGGTTGAAACTTGGCAGAGAGGCTCCTCTTCTGGGGGGTGATTTCGACCCCAAAACCCGGCCTTTGTCAGACACCATTCACACAAACGCACACTTCACGAGTCTGGTTTCAAAAAGAAGAAATCGAAGAAGAGTGCTCGCAGTCGTCAAGCAAGTGCAGTGTGACTCGCAAGAGAAGAGATTGCTAGAAGAGAATGATCATAGCAATGAATCGAGTCGAGGATGACTCCTGAGAGAAGAAGATGAGGATGAAGTGGCGAAGATGGACGCGTAGATAGATTGTAGACGCGGCGAGTTTGTATCTAACAGGTAGAATCGCGATCGATGGGCCACAATGCGCCGATGAACGTGCGAATTAATCCGCCGGTAATTTGCTTGAGAGCCTGCAACCAGTTCCGATTGCAGGCCCTGGCCGCTGACGTTCCCGCTCGAACCGTTCGATTATTTCAATTATCCGAAGTTCCCGGTGCCTTCCGGTGTTCCGGGGCCTTCTGTGAGAATCTGAGCATTTGCTTGGAGAAGAACTTCCAGAGAGAGAGAGAGAGAGAGTTCTCGTTTCGGGAATCCGCCGGAGACGGAGAGAGAGGCAGAGAACGTCGCGAAAACCGTCGTTACTGGGATGCTCGCGAATGCCCGGACACGGTGAACCGAGCGAATGGGTAAACCGTCCCGACTCGGTTCATTTCTGAAGAAGCACCTGCTCCAGATTGCACGATTCGGAGAGCGGAAACCGTATCCGGTCCTTCAGCATTTCTTCATCCGGAAGGAAAAAACTGGGAGCGTAACCGCTCGCGAGAGACGGAGCCTGTGAGAGAGAGAGAGGAGGAGGGAGGGAGGGTGCAAACCGGGAAGAGAGAAACAGACCGAGAAAAAGAAAAAGAAACCACGGGTTGGGTCGGTGCTCCGGAGAACCTAGTGGAAACGAAAAGAGAGAGAGGGTTGGAAAGAGAACTGGAGAGAAAGAGGGGAGGAATCTCGCATCCCGGGGGCAGTTCGTACATAACGTTAATTGTCGCAATTATTACGATATTATAATTCACCCTAATTGTACGGCCAATCGGCACGCGAAGTGCTTAATTGCTTCTTCCGCGGAGAGGGCGCCCGCGGAACGGGCGTGGTTGGCTGGGGGGAGAAGGGGTGGCGCAGCAGACCGGTGTGGGAGGGAAAGGTGCATGCAATTAAATTAATCGCCACCACTCTCGAGCACAATGATAATCCCCGGTAACACTGGTACTTTCCAGAGTCCTCGTCTGCCGTATTTGTTGTATTTCCCAGCGGCGTTCGAAGGAGGAACGAACGAGGGAAATTCCTCGGGGTTGCGAACGCCGACGAGGATGAAACGGAGAACGATCGACGATTAAACGTATCGGGGACGGTTCGATTACGTCCGCGATGGGGCGAATAAAAATATGCCAAGTGCCTCCAGCAGCTAATAGTAATCGCCATACTGGAAAATCAAAGGGAGAGTACAATGTATCGCTTGCGCAAGGCATCCTTCGTATATCGACTGCGAATTTGATGCATTTATGACAAAACCGAACCAAGAGTAATTTCTTATGAAGGGGTTGGAAGAGGTTGCTTCGTAAGGGTGAAGCAGGAAAGATGGAGGACCTGTCGTCATTAATCGAGGCCGGGATGAAAGAGCATCGGGAGCACAGCGACAGCAATTTTATTTCGTTCCCGATTGTTGCCGCGAAAGTTCCAGCCTCGGAGCAACCTAGATCGCAATTAGAGAATTTTCGAAAGTCCCGCAGAGGAGCGGGAACAGAGACGAGAAACGAAACTCGCGGAAAGAGAAACTCCCTGGAGGTAAGGTAAGTTCCGCCTGGGCGTCGGTCTGGCGGGAAATACAAAGTCGGGGGTTGCTTGTTTAACTCCTTGGCTCGCTTTGTGCGTACTTCGGTGCCGAGCGAACGAGGCAAATATACTTAACGAGGTACTTTAAAAATAATTTCGTTTCAGCCGGGACCGGCCACGGTGAAACAAATAATTACGTCTTATTGTTAACTAGCTAACAGTCGGGAAAAGGGTGCGCGCTCGCAGACCCGTTACAGAGAACGTTCCCTCGGAAACTCGTTGCATCTGGAAACCTCGTTGCATCGGGAATGGATAAATCGCGGAA
This sequence comes from Lasioglossum calceatum, assembly GCA_963966675.1. Classification (NCBI taxonomy): domain Eukaryota; kingdom Metazoa; phylum Arthropoda; class Insecta; order Hymenoptera; family Halictidae; genus Lasioglossum; species Lasioglossum calceatum. Next base: position 4,738,930 of record OZ016555.1, on the reverse strand, counting down.
CGCGGCGATTTAAACGGTCCAGGGGGGAGGAGGGAGAAACGAAAACGAAAAATCAAGGATAACGGACGTATCGACGAAACGATTAATGCGAGAGGGGGCCGATGGCCGACCATTGCAACGGAGGATGCACGCAAGAACGTGCGCGAAGCTGCACCCATTGTTCCCGATGAGAAACTGCAGGTACGTTTTACAGAATCTTCGAAAACCTTACCATCAGTATCGCTAGCCTGCAGATGTTTATGCAAAATAAAAATATTCGTGTTTAATAGATTCTGTTGGAGATCTTGATGACTAGTGTGCCTCGGTGGCGGAGTACGAAGGGTTAATAAGCATCCGGGGGGTGGTTTGCGAGCGTTCCAGCGAGGATTCCTCGGGAAGACAGCGTTTCCTGGAGCGGAGGCCGCAATTTGCAGATGGGTGGTCGTCGGATTCACACCCGGGGGACTTCGTTATCCGAAATCCGTGACCTCCGGAGCGTCTTCGCCTCGCGCGCCGGATTTCTCGCTGGAAAACCGCTGGGGCTTGATCCGGCCGCGGTTTTATTGTTCTCCGGGGGCTGGTCTCGCTTAATAAGCCAGCTTCGCGAACGGTCCTCCGTTGCGGAAGACGCCCAGGGCGCGAAAAACTAAGGGTAAATCGGACGGGGGGTTGAAAAGGGTGGCGGAAGGATCGACGGTGTTCACCGTTCACACCTGGCCAGCCACGTTCTTAGGAGTCTTCGAGGCGGGGGACGTAGTTCTCGGTTCGAGGCGTACACACGTACACACACACACACACACACACCGTTCCTCCGGAAGGAAAGACAGAGTGAGAGAGTAGAAAAAAAAGAAAAAGCGCGAAAACGGGAACGGCACACACCGTCGTCGACTCGGGATGAGGCTAATGGACAAAAGGGCAGGAGCGAGAAAACTGGCGTGCGCCGGAGCGTAGCCGTGAAAGGGTGCAACCAACGATTAACAACGAGAGGGCCGAGAGTGTCGCGCGCCGAGAGCGTTGTCTTCGTGTGCCGTTTTCACGCAGTCATCGTCCTCGACCTCCTCTCCGCTGTTTCCATCTCTCCACTCTCCTTCCTTTCTTCCCGCCGCTTCCTAGTTCCAGAACCACCCTCCGCGACCCCTCGCGCCACCCCCAACCCGCCCCCGCTTCGTTTTCCTAATTGAAAGACCTGCCCGGCTCTACACCTTTCCCTGCGCCCGTCATCTAGAGCCCCGCTGCCAACCAGTTTTTGGAAGATCGAGCTCGAACGACGATCTTCTAGCAGTCAGACCAAAGTTCTGCAGAACCCGAAGAATCTGGTACGTGGAACACGTAAGTAGCTAGAAAACGGGACTTTCAGGTGTCACGGCTGTGAAACACATCGTTTATTTAGCTATTATAGTTAGATAGACCTTCAGATGGTGGACCTAGAAAGATGGTTTCACATCGTCAGGTTCTTCACTCACTTCTGAGTAGACTGCGGATTTTATGCATTTATGACAAAAATGGGTACGTACAATTTAAAGCAGTGGACGTGGTTGTTACGAGCCAGGGCCGCGAGTAGCAACGAGTGGCCGGCGAAGGGTTGTCACCCTAGGAATATGGTATCAGTTTGTTAGTTGAGGTGCGCGGACGAACCCAATGCGAAATTGGGGAGCCGCTAGGATTATAGGCTGCGAGGACGAACCTGATGCGAAATCAGGGAGCCTCTAGGAATGGAGTCAGACGCAGACGAACCTGATGCGAAATCAGGGAGCTGCTAGGAAGGTGAAACTTCGTGAACGAACCCAATGCGAAATTGGGGAGTCACTAGGAAAGACGCGCAGACGAACCCGATGCGAAATCGGGGAGCTGCTAGGAGGTTGTAGAACAGCGCGGACGAACCCAATGCGAAATTGGGGAGCCGCTGGGAGGTCGGATAAGAGCACAGACGAACCTGATGCGAAATCAGGGAGCTGTTAGGATGCGGACGAACCTGATGCGAAATCAGGGAGCCGCTAGGATGGTATAGTTTTCGTGGACGAACCCAATGCGAAATTGGGGAGCCACTAGGTAGGAAAAATCTCTATTTGGACAAATGGTAAGTAGCGAACGAACCTGATGCGAAATCAGGGAGTCGCTAGGACAGTTAGTAGGCCTCGTAACTAATATAATCTAATTGATACAACCCGAGCGGTAAGGTTGTATCGTGTGGGAACGTTCAATTACTAGATTAGGATATTGGACGATAATAATGGGTTTAATAAATTTGCTCTAATTACCAAAGAACACAAATATATTCTAATTATAAGTATCTGTGATACAATTGTGTAATTGTCGCGAATGAAATGAACTAGATGGAATAGATAATAGAAAGTAGAATTACCTAACAAGATGCACGGTTTTGACGCACTGGCAATGCGGGGGACTCGGAAAGAACTTCAACACTGCCTAATAGATTTTACACCGAACTCGCGGAATCTATACGGTTAACTTTGATACGAAAGGTACTCTAGCCCGATCTCACTAACAGTTGACTTTCCGAAATACAGCACGACGTGACTCGATACGTGTCTACCGAAGTACTAGCCCGCGAGAGTGAGAATCTAAGGGTTTATATACCCCTACAATGAATGAAATGCTCTGTTCATAATCTAATCGTGCTTAGGGCTTAGGGCCAGACTAATAACTCTAGTTTTTTGTCACTGTCAATTAAATCGGGCCAGAGCTCGGTTTTCGTTAAAAAGGTTACTGCGATATGAAAGGTTATCTAGGACGCTTCCTGCCAGAGACGATCTAGAAGAGATTCCTGTGAAAAACCGAACGGAATATATTCTCTATCCGTAACATCTCCCCACCAAGAAGAAACATCGCGGTTCGCGTGATGCTTTCTCATTAGGAAGGAAACGTCCTAGATACTATTGACTTCGAGAAAAAAAAAAAAGGGAGAAAAAAAAAAAAAAGAAAAGAAAAAAAAATTTTAAATGACGGGTGTAGTGTAGTGTAGGTGTAGTGTAGTGTACTTATTACTAAAATGACGCTCGGACTGGGACTACGTATCCCTGCTGTAGCCATCCTTCAATAACGTCGTGTGGTGGCTGGCCAGGGAGCCTGTCTAGGAAAAGGCGCCCCTCGATGTTCCCATCCTCCGTCCTTGATATACAGGTGACGCATCCGCGCCTGTTTCCCATCACGTGCTTTGCAAAAGCTGTGATTTTTGCGATGGGTCGAGTGTTGCGTGGTTCAACACCCTCTAGGCGCAAGCGGATCGCCTGCCAAGGCAAGGTGCGAAAGCGCGGTGGCAGAATAATTTCTCTCTGCTTTGTTGAGGCTACGCGATGCGTAAGCGATCGGTAAATCGCTTCCTATTTCGCCTTGACTAAGTACTGCTCCGATAGCAAATTCGGAGGCATCTGTAGTAATAATGAATGGTTTGTTGAAATCTGGATATTGCAAAATAGGTTCTCGACAGAGTTCGTCACGTAATTGCTTGAAACTATTCTCTTGCTCCTCATCCCATTTGAATTTCTTGCCTTTTCCCAAAAGGTCGATTAAAGACTTTGCTTTTGTAGTGAAATCTGATACGAACCTTCGGTAATAACCTACTAGACCCAAAAATTGCTGGATATTCTTCTGTGATTTTGGCGTTGGAAAATCTTTGACTGCTTTTAACTTACGGGGATCGGGTCTTACTCCCTGTCTTGAAATAATGTGCCCTAGGTATGTAACCTCCTTCCGTAAGAATTCGCATTTATTAGTCTGAAGAGTTAGACCATGTTCTCGCAAACGGTTCAACAATTTCTTGACTTTAATATTGTGTTCGTGTAACGACGAGGCATAAACTACGATATCATCCAGGTAAACGAAAACGTCCGTCCCCTGAAGCCCGGTTAATACCTGGTCCATGAGACGTTGAAAAGTAGGTGGAGCATTTTTCAAACCAAACGGCATTCGCGAAAATTCGTAATGTCCGTTAGGAGTCGTGAAAGCTGTCTTCTGTTTGTCTTTCGGGTCCATCTCTATTTGATGAAATCCGCTGGCGAGATCGAAAACGGAGAAATATTTGGCCCCACCGAGGTGATCTAATATTTCGGTGATTTGAGGCAATGGATACTTATCAGAAATAGTTTTCTCATTGAGAGCGCGAAAATCTATCACCATACGCCAGCGTTTGTTACCCTGTGCATCTGGCTTTTTGGGTACAATCCACAAAGGAGAATTGTACGGAGAACTAGACGGAGTAATAATACCTTCGGACAATAAACCATTAATTTGTTTTCTGATTTCTTCTTGGTGAACCGGAGGATAACGGTACTGTCTTGTGTTAATCGGAATCTCGTCAGTGGTATGTAAAGAATGCTTGAAATCGGATGCCTTCCCTAATTTATCTCCGGGAAGATAAAAGAGATCGGGAAATTCCCTTATCAGTGCGGTAAGACTGCCTAGTTCTTCCCTGTTCAAATGATTTAGCGGTAGCAATTCGAATATTCCCTGTATTCTATCTTCTCTAGTCTTGAACTTGCTATGATGTTGTATATCCGAGTAACAATCTTCCTCTGAGGAGTCTAAAATGTCATACGGTTCTATGAATTGTGGCTCTATCTCTACATCTAGTATTTCTTCGCTAGTATTTGTTGCCATAACATGACACTTTCCTTTATCGTTCAAGACGGCAGCCTCTCCTATGTAGAGTTTCTCGTGCGTTTTTATACGCGGCAAATAACCTTCCTTAACTTTCGGGTTAGCTATTCTTATGGCAATCTGTTGAGAGGATCGGGGATCGATGCGATGTTTAGTCGGCATCTCTGATTCTAACTGATAATTTGAAAAACGAATAGGCCTAGTGGGCTTGTCTCTTAATACCACTGTTCCATGATAATAAGAAACTTCTGCTTCCTCTTGTTTCAAAAATGGACTTCCTATAAGGCCGTCTGCTTCTATTGCGAGGTGTTTGACTACATAGAAAAACGCGGGAGCTTCATGGATGTGAAGGATCGTGGTTCCCAGGGTGCGAATAGGAGTTGTAGTAAGACCAGTTATTTCAATTTCTTCGCGGGAAGTAATTTCTGCTCCTTCTCCTAAAACGTCAATTACTACTAAGTTTACAGATGCTCCACCATCGATTAGAAATTCTCCCGTGCCTGATTCCAATTCTGGAATTTTGATTTTGATTCGAGGTGCTGGAGCTTCCTTGATGAGGGTTTTTCCTCGAAGCGTACAGTTCTTTGGCGAACTTCCTTGTTTTCGCTCATCGTGTCGCCTGTACGGTGAGCGCGATCGAAGTTTAAAAACTTTCTTGATTCATTAGATGAGTCCCGAGAATCACGTGAGTCTCGTCGAAATCGTGGACTACGCCGTCCATTCTTACAGAATTTTCCGTCGTGCCCGGATGTTCCGCAATGCCAACAATACGATTTTGACTTGCGATCCTTATCGTTATTTTTTAAAATAGTATACCGTTTCTCTCCGTCTTTGGTAATTGACGAATCCGAACGGTTAGAGGGGGAGTCAGAGGGGCTCCTGTGGCGCAAGGTCCAGGCAGAGGCTCGTCCTTCTCTTTCCTCCTCGAAACCAGATGGTCTCGAACGCCGGTCCCTATGCCTATCGTATCTGCTCGGAGATAGAGGATATGACACCTCGCGCTCGCGATAACTAGAACCCTGATCGTGTGAATCTCTGCGAGACCACCGCGATGGTGATTCGTTTCGCGGCATCTGTCGTCGGTTTCTTAATCTCTTATCTATTTGTAACACGGCGTCGTAGGCGTCCTCTAAACTTCCTATATCCTGTAGGACAGCCGACACCTTCAGGGAAATTCGATCTGGTAACCCGTCAATGAAGTTCTCAATTACGTCTTTTTCCATCAACTCGATAAAGTCATCGGCTTGGGCCTCGTATTTTTCCCTAATCGCTCCACGCGCACAATATGCCAGATGGCTTGTCCTATCGATGTATTGTCGTAAGCTTTCTCCCTCGCGGATACGTAGCTTCGCGATTTCTACTTGGTAATATGATAGGTTTCTCCCTGGTCCGAATCGTTTCTTCAAATGTTTTACTAATTCCTTTACGGTAGTGAACTTGTGTTCTAACGTGGATCTACGTGCCGGCCCGACGAGCTTTGTAAGGACAATTGCCAGATACTCGGCTTCCGTACCCTTTGGAATCAAAGTTAACCCGTCCTCTAAAGTTTGAGCGAAACGAGTTAAAGATGGGTCTTCCCCGTCAAAGATCGGAATTGTCGAAGTAATGTTCTGTATGCATGTCTTTTGCGTCAATAGCGACATAGAGTTAGCAAGTGAAACCGTCAAGTTCATTATGTCGGCGGAAGACGTATTTGCAACTGAATTCTGCATTTTTATTTTATAAAATGTAACTAGAGAAAACTAGTATATATTTGATAAAAGCGTGACTAGCGAAAACTAGTATATTGCCAATAAATTTAAGAAGTATAACTAGAGGAAAACTAGTATATTGTTGATATAGGAGCGTAACTAGGAAAACTAGTATATTGCTAACAAAATCGAGACGTAACTAGGAAAACTAGTATATTGTCAATACTCAGCTACGAGTAATTTACCGTAGATAAACCCAAAATTAAAGTGATCCTAAAATAATTGAACTGATCCCACCGCTGTCACCAGTTCTGTTACGAGCCAGGGCCGCGAGTAGCAACGAGTGGCCGGCGAAGGGTTGTCACCCTAGGAATATGGTATCAGTTTGTTAGTTGAGGTGCGCGGACGAACCCAATGCGAAATTGGGGAGCCGCTAGGATTATAGGCTGCGAGGACGAACCTGATGCGAAATCAGGGAGCCTCTAGGAATGGAGTCAGACGCAGACGAACCTGATGCGAAATCAGGGAGCTGCTAGGAAGGTGAAACTTCGTGAACGAACCCAATGCGAAATTGGGGAGTCACTAGGAAAGACGCGCAGACGAACCCGATGCGAAATCGGGGAGCTGCTAGGAGGTTGTAGAACAGCGCGGACGAACCCAATGCGAAATTGGGGAGCCGCTGGGAGGTCGGATAAGAGCACAGACGAACCTGATGCGAAATCAGGGAGCTGTTAGGATGCGGACGAACCTGATGCGAAATCAGGGAGCCGCTAGGATGGTATAGTTTTCGTGGACGAACCCAATGCGAAATTGGGGAGCCACTAGGTAGGAAAAATCTCTATTTGGACAAATGGTAAGTAGCGAACGAACCTGATGCGAAATCAGGGAGTCGCTAGGACAGTTAGTAGGCCTCGTAACTAATATAATCTAATTGATACAACCCGAGCGGTAAGGTTGTATCGTGTGGGAACGTTCAATTACTAGATTAGGATATTGGACGATAATAATGGGTTTAATAAATTTGCTCTAATTACCAAAGAACACAAATATATTCTAATTATAAGTATCTGTGATACAATTGTGTAATTGTCGCGAATGAAATGAACTAGATGGAATAGATAATAGAAAGTAGAATTACCTAACAAGATGCACGGTTTTGACGCACTGGCAATGCGGGGGACTCGGAAAGAACTTCAACACTGCCTAATAGATTTTACACCGAACTCGCGGAATCTATACGGTTAACTTTGATACGAAAGGTACTCTAGCCCGATCTCACTAACAGTTGACTTTCCGAAATACAGCACGACGTGACTCGATACGTGTCTACCGAAGTACTAGCCCGCGAGAGTGAGAATCTAAGGGTTTATATACCCCTACAATGAATGAAATGCTCTGTTCATAATCTAATCGTGCTTAGGGCTTAGGGCCAGACTAATAACTCTAGTTTTTTGTCACTGTCAATTAAATCGGGCCAGAGCTCGGTTTTCGTTAAAAAGGTTACTGCGATATGAAAGGTTATCTAGGACGCTTCCTGCCAGAGACGATCTAGAAGAGATTCCTGTGAAAAACCGAACGGAATATATTCTCTATCCGTAACATGGTCAAAACATTTAAGGACATATTAATTTCAGCTTGATAGGATAATGAAAAGAAGAGTACAATTTTTATTTAGCTCCTGTGTCCTGCAGTCAATGCAAATATTATTTATTTTGCATAAAGATCTGCATTCTACTTATGAGTAGACGGATTTTATGCATGTTAGCAAAATCGCTGATGAAATTTCACTATACATTCGCCAGATCAAAGCGCGCCTGTTTATAAGGCTTTGCGAAGACTGTAATTAACAAGGAGTGCACTTTCCAGATGCAGGTTGATCAAAGCCCAATTTGCATGAACTCGGGCAAATAACCAATTCCCGCGGACAGTTCTCGTCGTTGCAAGAATGATGACCCGGTGTCTGCGCCAATCTCGCGATAGGGGCCCGGGACAAACGCGGCAGAGCAGAGCGCTTCTTCTTTTCGCGAGAGCGGAATCCGCCGTGGAACGGTAACCGGAAGCGGCAGGCTGACGAACAAAGGGACGATACAACGACAGCACGCGCTGCACCCGTGAAAAGGTGCAGCCAATGATGAACAGCGAGAGCCAGGGGTGTCGTTGTGTTTTCGTTCTGGCCGCGTATCTCGACGTCGACGTCGTCGTCGCCCTGGCTAACGGGGCTCGCCGCTCTATTTCTTTCCTTTTTTTTACAAAAAAAAGAAGAAGAAAGGTTGGAAAAAAGCCCACGCGACCCTCTGAACCGTCTCGAATGCTAATGTTGCCCTTTCAGCTGCTCTATTCCATTCAATCGGTAGATGCGGCCAACAATCGCCTCGTTTCCCCGCGCTTTAACTCGCGGCGGTATAGCAATCGCTAGTTTTGCCGGTCTCGTTTTAACCCTCCGGATCACTCGCGCGGATGCGACGACACTCCCACGCTGTCAGAGAATTGATTAACTTTCGGAGAAGTTCGAGCAGGTTTGAGGGGAGCTTCTGTTTCCGTGCAATCTCGACAGAAGCTCTAGGAGTTGAAATAAATTGTTAGAGTTGGAGGAAGTTCGAGGAAATTCTTTGTTTCTGTACAAAGCAGCTCTAGTGATTGAAACAATGTGTGTCTAAATCGACTCTACAAAATCGTCCTTGAATATCTACGTCTGCTGAAAGATCACATCTCTGATTAGAGTTTCCATGAAAGACAATTCTTTTGTTGAACAAAAGACTATTTGTACCATGGAATGACGTTCCTTATGCACAAATAAATGAAATCAGAGGGTGGAAACTGTCAAGTTATCCGAACAAGTGGTTCATTGTCTTCAGCCCCCGACTATCTATTTCCACATTTTCCCGATGGCTTGTACATTTCACCAGTTGACAAATAAAAATAGTTTTCCCGAGTCGATTTCACGAGCCATGAGGAAGCACCGCGATCGAAGAAGGGTGGTTTCCGCCCCCGGTTCGCGAGCCAAACTCCGCTCGTCGAAGTCTCATAGTACAGTGATGGATCGAGAACAGTTACGATGCGATTTCGTCGCTTCGACGCGGGAAGAGAGAGGGAGAAAGCCGCCTGCGAAGACGCGCAGATGACGCCGAATGACGGGGCGTTCTCTCATTAGGCGTTCTCTCTCTCTCGAGTCGCTTGTGAATTATAGCCCTTAATTTACACCGGACCTCGTGTTGTTCCCGGCGTTGGGCTCTCGAGCAGCCGGAGCGGATGGAAACTAGGCTAACGATGCGGAGAAGGAAGCCACTCGTCCGCGTTCTCAAAATCGATACGCAAAACGCGCGTCGTCACGCTGCTGCGGAAAAAACAGACCGGCGAGCAATGTATCCTGCAGACCAAAGTATAGTCAACGTGTGGTTGGATCCGACGAATTCTAATTTGGTCAGTGCAAAAACAAACCTTGGCCTATTGCCGTTCCTTCATCCACATTCTCCCCTCCACACGGCATCCGAAATATTATTTACAACCTTATACTGAAAGTCCTTCAGTGCTGTGCTGGATTCGCTAATCCGGAATCCAACAGCGTGCGTAATCGGCGGGGATGCAAAGGGGTGGAAAAGAGACGAGAACTGCGAGTCGCAATCTCTGGGAGTCGCGACCTCTGGGCGATTCGCGGTTCTTTGACGCGCGAGGTGTCGTCGTTACGCGGGTCGCTTTGACGCGCCTCCTACGCATCGAGCGACAAAAAAGCCTCGCGAGAGAGAGGGAGAGGGTGTTTTCGGGATCGTAGAGAGAGAGAGAGAAGCCGTGGCTTTTCAGTCGTCCGGCTGGCGGTTGAATTAAGCGGCAGGCCTTGGCGAAAGGCGAAAAAGGCACGGCGGAAAGGGCGCCGGAGAAAGGAAGCGGTGCGGCGCGCGGAGACGCGTTTGATCCGCGTGCGGAGCAGCTTAAGCGGCCTCGGCTCGAGCGGAGACCTGGCCCTAAGCAGCGAGTCGAGCGTGCCTCGTCAAGCATCCGGCAACCGGCGATATCCGACGAAAAAACGCTTGCGAGCACAGCGGGCAGAGCAGCGCAAAGCAGAGCGGAGCAGAGCGGAGCAAGCGGAGCAGAGCGGAGCAAGCGGAGCAACTGAAAAGGATCGACGCGAGGTGTCTCTCTTTCTCTCTCCGCTCTCGTTCCGCTTTCTTGTCCGTCCTCGTCGGCTCGCAGCGCGGATCCCCAAAGCGATAATTAGCTCGCGAGCTAATTTCCCGGTGATTGTCGGGGATCATCGCGGAGTGTCGCGCGGGGTTTAACGATGAAAGCCGCCGCGCCGCGCGAGACAAAGCCGAGCGTCAAAGAGCGCTCTGTGTTCTGCTCGGATGGCGCTGTGCGCAGATGCGCTGAAAGCGGTGCAGCGCCCCGCGTGGAGCAACACGAAGCGGAAACGAAGCGGCGCGGAGCGGACGCGGTACCCGAGCAGCTTTTCGGCCCGCGTTTGATGTCGAGCACTCCGCGGTCTCGCTGTAAACCTCCGATCGCTATTGGATGATCAAATGATCGCGACGCGAGCCAGAATGCCCGGGGACAGGGCTGTGAAAGAGTCGCCGCGCTCGCGAAATCCTCTCGCTGCCTGTTTCCCCGTCCAGCCCCTCGCCGCTTTGCGAGCCGATGGAAAAGGGATAAAGATCGTTGGAAAAACCGCTGGATGCAGCCCTGTGCCGACGGAAATCAAAATCCGATCAACGGCCGTGCTTTCGAGATGATCGGCCTGCGTCGCGAACGAGAAAGAGGCCGAAAAATGTTCATACGGGACTTTCACAATTTTTTCCTTTTAGGGGTTGCTGTTCATCACATGCTGACGAAAATTAGTGGGGCTTGCTTTTGGCGATTTTTATCGGTCGTGCGCAACGATGATTGCATCCCTGATGGTAGACATCATCTAGTACGGGGTGAAATATTTTCTCAACAAGTCTAGTAAGTATAAATGGAATAAAAAAATATTTTTGTACTCTAGAATCGCATAGAATAACGCAAAAATTGTTACTGCCGGATCGCGAGCAGTTTCCTCTGAAAAAAATCGCAAATATCCCATGTACATCTTTGGTAGTGGAAAGTGGGTTTTAATCCTCAATTAGGATGCGCACGGTAGTCGAGGGTCTTGGTTTCTCGATTTCCTCTCTCTCCCCTCCTTTCCCTGTTCTTTGGCTCCCTTTCCGTCAGTCGGTCGACCGTCGTGGGCTTGCTCTTTCGCGCGCGAGTGCGAAGGGCGACACTTCCGCGTCGCGACGCACGCAGCGTGCTCATGATGCGTGTCACGACGTCGTCGTCGACGACGACGACAACGACGTAGAACTGTCAGTAGAAGAGAACGACAGTGTCAGACGTCGGCACGCACACCGACGCCCACTTTCGCCGGCCCCTTCGCCGCGGAGTTGCACGCGTTTCTCTGTCTCTCTGTGTGTGCACCGTGGATGCACGCATTAAGGACGCCCAGATATGCACGCCTCGATGAAGTCGCCGGTGTTGCTGCACTTGCTCGACATAAGTGCGAATTGCAACACCACACCCCCGGCACCGCGACCCTCCTACACGGCTACCGAGGCGAGGGTGGTGAGCGAAACTGAGTGCCGTTGCGTGCATAACGTGCGGACGCGCATACTAATTACGACGTTTCCATTTTGCGCCATCCGACGACGCCCGGGCTCCTGCACTTCGTTCCCGACCAGTGCAGTACCCAAAGGCCAGCATTCTGTCCCACGTTTTTTTGCACGATGAAAGCAACACGCTTCTCCAAATCCTGGATATGCGCCACTGTCGCCCTCTGCTCCTTCGACTTGTTAATTAAGGGAATCTGGCCCCATTGTAGCCGATAGGCGGCCATTTTTAACCCCTTTGTCGTATGCAGGACCATTTGGTTGACACACGAGCCTTTGATTTTGACAGTGCCTTTGGTCAAAGTACTATCCAACCATAATTTTGTCAAAACAACTCCTTTGAACTAGTTTTCAAAACAACATGAAAGAGTTGTCCTCGTGTTACAATTTCTGTATGACGAGTGTGATGCAAGCTGTCTCACGAAATGTTGACACAGGGGTATCTTGAACAGAGTATGAGGGGTAGTTATTGCAACGAGTGCATCAGGAATTATTTACTGTGTTTTCTGTACTTCAAAGTACGTTGAGCTAATGACACCTATTCGAAAAATCATCACTTCGAACTCTTAAGGGTTGTTAGACTCAAGTTCAGGGGTAGTTCGCCCAGTCCTTAAGCAAACATCTAACTCAACAAAAAGATCCAAATAAGTCGAAATAAATTTCTGGACTTATGGTAGAACAATAAAATGTAGGGAACAAGGAAACAAAGCAGACAACGAATTCCTTAAAACCAGCGGAGCCTGATAAAGCATAGCTTGCCATGGTAGCTTGATAGGGAATTAAGTAGGACAGAGGCGCCTCTGAAATAAATAATTAGCACGGATCGAATTAAAATGTTCACGCGATCTTTGGCGCAGTCTTGGGGGATGAATCCGAGACGCAGCTTAAGGAGGACAAAGCAGCGGGTTCAAAGGGCTCGATAAATAGAGAAAGGGATGTCAGTGTGTCGTCAATGGGACGTCTCCTTTGCTCGGCTTGGAAACGAGAGAGCCTTGCATATCGCGTCCCCGAGGATCTACCCGCTCGCTCGCGAATATTCGCCACCACCCTCTGGAATCGCGCATCCTGTCGTCTGTCGCGCGCGTACCTTTTTCACTCCTTTAGCTGGGCGAGAGGAGCCTTTAATTAGCATTTCGATTCTTGGTAGGGCCGTTTGTGCGGTGTCGGATGTCTGTGCGACGTCGTCATCGTCGTCGTCGAGCGAGCAGAGCGCAGAGCGGAGCCGTAGAGGTTTGCATCGGAACGATGGGAGAACCGCGCGGCGAGAAAGACGCGTTGAACGTGCGACGCGAAGAACGGAGCGAGACGAATAAGAGCAGCTCTTTTGTCAGGCTGCCTCGTCATTCGTATTCTGGTAATTAGTTCATTTGCCTGTGCTAATTACGTTACTCTTTAATGCTGTACAGGAGAGAAACGGCGAGCCGGCGCGAGAGAGAGAGAGAGAAAGTGCACACAGACGCGGCGGATGCGCCGCTGCACGCGCACTGCGAATCTTCCTCTCTTCTTTCTCCCCCGTGTGTGTGTGTCGGTGGGTGTGTCTGTCTGTGTCTGTGTGTTTTTCCCTCCTTTTTTTCGGAAATTCGAAAGCATCACCCGCGCGCACCTCCTATTAGCCGGCGACCTCTTTTTCTGTGGAAGCGAGGCGAGCGTCGAATTTCACCCCGACGTGGATACGAAATATCGCGCGCGGGTCCGATGGTTAATTTCAATTTTTTTTTTGTTTTTTTTCTTGTTTCATCGTCTCTCTTCCCCCGGGAGAGCACGTCCCCTCGCAGCTCGCCGCGCGCTAAAAGATCGAGGCACAAGAAAGAGACGCGAGAATTAAAGGAAACGGATCGCACGTTCGTCCGTTTCGTTCTACCCTCCCGCCATTCGGGGAGACCGTCTCATCCCCGTGGCGAGTGTTTATCTCTCATTTCTACCAACCCCTCGAACACAGCCACCCCCGTCGCTCTTCTTCTTCTTCCTTCTTCTACTACTGACGCTGCCTGCCTGCCTGCCTGCTACTACTCCTCCAGGCTTCGCAATTAGGGGGCGTCGGGACGGTACGCGACGCTACGTCGCCCTTTTGCCTGTTATTTAATTGGGATGCGCAATTGAATGACACTCGGTACACCAAGTAACGGGAAAGAGTTGTCGCCGTTCGTGCCGGGCCTAACGACGTCATTGTGGATTCCCACTTTCGGGCCACTTCAGCCCCTTTTTCCGACCACCTCTACAGCGACCATGGTGGTCTCGCGAATCAAACGATGCTCGTATACTCGATGATTGTCGCGACTGTGGGTTTGGATCGCTCTGTGGAGCTGTGGACTCGCTCTGCCACGGGAGCCACGAAGCCACGCCCATTTCGAGTGCTATGGACAGGGACAGTGGTGTAAGTAATCCTCTGTTGGGACTTTAACGGGATTTAAAGGGTCTTTATATCTACACCAACAAAGCCACGCCCCTTTCAGGCCCTGTCCTGGCCCCATCAAAGTTAAGCCACGCCCCTTGGAACTTTCTATCCAGACCCAGAACAATTTAGACAGCAATCCATCAAAACCTGTCGATGGAAAATTGAAGCACAGCTAAGATACAAGCTTCTCGCTTTCGATGTGGCCCCGAGCTCTCATTCGAGTGCCGGACGGAGCAACCGGAGCCCCAGTTGAACATTACCCGGTGGTGTGTCCGTTTAATTCCGTGGCGGAGGCTCTCACTCTCTTGCGCATTCGTCGAACAAAGGCGGGCTTTCGGGTATCGGTATTAATTCGCCGGGGATGGAAACGGTCGCGTCACGGAATTCCACGAGGATTTCCGGGGCGATCTCGTGCGAACGCTCGAGATTCCCGAAACAGCTATTATAACGAACCCCGGGTACCGTTCGCTGGCGGTCAATAAAATGCGAGCCGACAGCCGCTGATTGACAGCTGAAGCGGGCCAAAGCCGAGCTTTATTGTCGCCCTCGGCACAACAACGCCGCGAAGAGACACAGAGAGAGGGAGGGAGGGACGAAATAATTCCGGGGCGGGACTTAAGGGATGACTCCGTGCCCTCTTAATTCCTACGGATTCGCGCGGAAAAAAAGCGAACCGGAGCACACCTGCCAACACACTCGATCCGATACGAACCCCTAGCCCTCCCAAATAATTTCGATTTTTTTATGAAAAAAAAGATGGGGACATTTGGCAGAACTGAGAGAATTGTTGCATCATACTCGGCATGATAAAATTGTTGGAGAATACTGTTCAAGAGTTCAAGGATTGCGTAACGTCTCGCAGACGTCATTTCAAGGGGTTAACACGTAGCAGGTGGATTATCGCGGGGGTGGTCGATCCTCATCCCAGTTCGATCTTCGCCTAATTTTCGCTCAGACAGCGCACGCGTCATTAAACGCGAGATCCTCGAGCCTGGTTTCCGTCGTTGCGGGGGCTGCGGGGAGGGCTAAACTCGCCGAGACGCGCTAACAAGGCGCAACTGGGCGTCGGCGTTAGAACGAAGGAGGTCCCTTAACGAGATCAGCTCCGCGGAAAGACGCGGTGATGCAGATCCGCGAGATATCCCGTGGGATCGCGAGCGCAGGTGGAGAAACGAGAGAGAGAGAGAGAGAGAGAGAGAGAGAGAGAGAGAGAGAGAGAAGGAGAGAGCCTTTGACACTCGGAGCAGAGGGGTGTCCGGAGGAGGAAAAGAAGAAGACGAACGGAGAGTGAGTTGCGGGGGCGAGCGAGTCTGCATCTTGGAAGACTTCCTCGAGCTCATTACGCCGACAATAATTAACGTTGCTTAAAGTGTCGTTATGGAAATAACCGGCCGGGAGGAGGGTGGAAGAGCAAGAGGCTGGAAGAGACATCGGAGGAACCGAGAGCCTTCGAAGAATAACGAAGAGGCCGGGGGAGGCGGCGTGGGACTCCGAGAGAACGAGCAAGAGAGAGAGACGGAGAAGATCCTTACGGTATCCGTCGCATTCTACGGATGGAAAATGTTTCCATTGGTGCCCCGTGCCGGGTTGGCCCTCACTCGTTGCCCGTTTGCGCGCAGCCCCTCACCCATTGCCCGGAGAATATAATTCAACGATCCTCTCTCCTGCGGATTGAAAGCCGAGAGGGAGAGACTGCTGGTAGAGAGAGAGAGAGAGGGCTCGCGTTGAATGCCCAATTATTATATCGTGAAATATCTGCTAGAAAATTGGATAATGCACTCTGTCTCCCTCGTTTCGAAGGAGACCGCCGGCTGACTGGCTGCCGGAGCTGGTTCAGGCTCCCGCCGTCGACGCGACGGCCTGAGAAACGAGAAGAAAACGAAGGGATGGGCGAGGGCAAGCGGGGCGAACCAGTCACGAACCAGTCCGGGGAGGACCAGTCAGCCACAGTCAGTCAGTCAGCCATAGGAGCCGCGAAACCCAGCCGGGGGCGGGGGTGGTGCTGAAGATATCTGGCTCACGCACGGAGCGGTGCAGAGCAATGCAGAGCGGTGCAGAGCGGTGCAGAGCGGTGCAGAGCGATGCAGAGCGGAGCCGCGCGAGGAACGACGAGGAACGGAGCTCTGCATAACGGCCGCTACGTGGGAGAAACGAAACCGCAGAAAACGCCAGTCAACGGCAGCCAGTATGCGGAAACCGCGGCGGAATGACACTCGTGCTGGCGCTAATTGGGCCCTCGAGGTGACGCCGCCGAGAGGGATGCTCTTCCACCCTCAGGACCATCCGTTCTCTCTACTCCTCTCTCTCTCTCTCTCTCTCTCTCTCTCTCACTCTCACTCTCACTCTCACTCTCTCTCTCGCTCCTTCCATCCACGTTTCCTTCGTTCTCGCGAGGCTGTCCCTCTTCCGCAGAAGCAGTCGAGGGTTTTCGGGGGTTGAAAATGCCTGGAGGACGGCCGCGTCGGTGGATGCGCGAGGAAAAAGGCTGATTGGGGGGTGGCGGATGAAAAGAAAAGAGAACCACCTCGGAAGAGGAACAGAGAGTGAGAGGGAGAGAGGACACCACAGCCAGATCACATTAAATCTTACCGGGTGCACGCCTCCGCAGAGCACCTCTGCCGCACCCCTTTTCATTCCACCCTCCGAGCACCGCCACCCCCGCAACAAACCCTCCGCAGAGACTCCGACGCTCGCGAATCTCAACCAGCGATCCTGTACTGCACGAACCTCCTCGTTCGAGCGGGGTTTAAATAAACGCGATCCAAGGATCGAGGATTAACGGACGCGTTAAGAGCGAACCGCTCGCGCGGAATCGAGCCCTTCGCACGCACCTCCCGGAATCGATTCGATCGCTTCTAAAGAAACGACCCGGGTGTCAGACTGCACTCACCGGGACGGAGATCCTTGCTGATGAAGCTGCAGCGTCTGAAACAAAGGAAACCCATTGGTTAGAGACCTGTGCAATCTCCCATGTTTATGGTAAAAAATAATTTAATGGACTCTGGAAACTATGTACAATAGTTGGATTTTCTAGGTTTGACGCTTCAGGAATCACGTCTGTATATTACAGTGACTCCGAGGAGTATCTTAAAATTGATTAGAGGAAGCTGTGTTGAATTAATATAAAGATGATTCAATGTTGCTGGCTCTCTGAAAACTGAGGAAAGCAGGGAAACTGTCAAACAGCATTAGTACTCGCTTGAGAAAAATCGAGTTATCACTGATTTAGAAACCACCCCGTTGTAAGTGTATCAAACGAGATTATCTTTTTCAGAAACCAATATGATAGACCAATATAATATGAAACCAATATAAAGGAATGCAACATTTTTTTCACGGGACCACCCCAGGGACATACTCTACAAGATGCAAAAGGTTTCGTTCCGATTGGTCCATCCATCTCGGCGTAATCGGTTAACATACATAGAAAAAAAAGCGAAAAAAAAGAAAAAAAGGCACATACACATCGAATCGAGTAACCTCCTCCTTTTTCGAAGTCGGTTAAAAATTGAGGAAAGCTAGGGAAACTATCAAACCGCATTAGTACTCGCTTGAGGAAAATCAAGTTATTACTGATTTAGAAACCACCCTGTTGTGAGGATGTCAAACAGGATTATCTTTTTCAGAAACAAATATTTCAGGTGTGTTTTGTACGCGCGAACCCGTACATTTGTCGCAAATTTCGCCGAAGGAACTGGTTGCTGGTTTCGCCAGGAGCGCTCGCGGGACGAAAGGGTGTGGAATCACGGTTCCCGAAGGCGGTTAAAGCTAAAATTAAACGTTATGCCCGGTGCTTGGAGAAACTATGCGCATTACGGGTCGTCGGAGTGTTTTTACGAGGCTCTTGGACACCCAGAACTGCGAGTAGAGCCTCGAAGACTCGCGGAAAGGGAAAAAGAAACGGTTCGCCGGAGGGGGTGGAAGTTGGTGAGCGAGTTAACGGGCGGAGGAAGGAAAGAGTTCCTCGAAGAAGAGTCTTCTGGGCCATTTGTATGCGACGGACTTGTGTGCGCCCTACCACCCGCACACACTTTCCCTCGGCCCACAAATATACACACACACACACGTATATATACATATATATTTTATTGCGATATTCATAACGTTTACAAAGACGCTCCGCGAAACTGCCTCGTTAAATATTTTACGGGCGCGATCGACCCGCCCCGACTATCCGCAATGCACGAGTCGCTCGAGCGAAACGAATTCAATGGCGACTTATACAGAGACGCGAGCACCTCCTGGTGAAAAGTGATGGAAAGCCGGCGTAAATCGCGGTCCGCGGCTTCAAGGAATACGGATAATCATCCGGCGAGCGATCCGTGCGAGCCTTAATAGAAATCCGCTCGCAGCCGAAAATTAAACGAATCCATTAAGCCTCGCCGTTATCACCGCATTAACACTCTATCCTCCACCTCCTCCCCCGCAGGAAATGGACAAATAATTGAAACGGACGAATGTGTCTCCGATAAAAGTATTACGAATAAAGTTTGATCGCTCCTGAAACTTTCCCGGGAACGACAGTTTCATCGTTCCATCGCGAGGACCACCCTCCCAGCACACAGTGGTGCAAATCACCGAATAACGAGAAGAGAATTCCAGTTTCTTATCGAAGAGAGTACTGAGTTTATGCACCTTTTCGTTCCGGATCGAACGGCGCCAAAATCCGTGCCGTTCAGTTTGTAGATCCTCGGTAACTAGTCTCTCTGTACAGTATATGGGATTAAAATTTAATTGTACCTTGGACCATAAAGGTTCAAAACCTCTCCCATTGCATTTCTGATCCCAGCTAATATTACGATTTAGGGTACGGTGTTGCAGAGCGAGGAGTCGATGGCGTGTGGCACATTCCGGGATTAAAAATTGGCGAGGCCAGGGCCGTCTCTAGACACCTCGCCGGCTAAGAAAGGAGCCCGATGGCAAAAAGCGTGGTTGTCGTCGTCGACCCGGCCCGGCCCTTTCACGAAGCCCGATACCTCGAGAGGGATTCACGGAGCTGGGAGCACAGTCGAAAGAGCAAGAAGGAGCTGAGGGTCTGAGGAGCAGAGCGCGGAGGAGGCGGCGGCGGCTGCTGGTCGGGCAGGCCCTCGACCTCGATTTTCAAAACGATCCTAACTCCGCGTTCCGAGACAAGAGAAAGAGAGAGAGAGAGAGAGAGCAAGAAGACCTGAGAGAGGGGCTGGCATTCATTCGGCCATTTCGGGGGGGAGGAGGCAGTACGCCGCCGCGCCGCCGAAATAAATGACCGAGGCATCGGGGGCCGTGGCATTCATAGATCCGGCACTGCTGCTTTGCTCTAGTGCCTTTTGGAATTCCGATTGAGAGACGCCGAGCGACGAGGAACGAGAGGAAACGGCACCTGGAGAGACGAAGAGGAGCAAGGTGAAACGCGGGGGCGGGGGAGGATTCTTTCACGTCAGGATAGTGAGCGATCGACCAAATCGCAGGTGAGTGGCTGCGACCGCGTACAATTTATTTATATAAACGCCGAGTCACCGGTTATTAATGAGCACCGACGCCGACTCTGACGGCCTCGACTGACGGACGGGTCCGCGGGCTTGCCATGCAACCCGGTCACCCGCTTTTTCGGTATACGACTCGTTGCATACTGAACTGAAACGATCTTTCTTTTTTCATTTTATCCCCTAGGATTATCTTGAAGAAATTCGTTGTATCAAACTGTTTCGATATTTTATAATATTCATGCGTGAGAAATGAATACACGAGTTTTCTTTGCTAAATTCTTTCAATATTTTATGAAAGAGATTGCATTGAATCCAATATGTTATTGCATATTTATGCATTTCAAGTAGCACAGTGCACCGATCGATCGACGCCGTGTTCGCGAGCATATTCGCCGGACAATTAGTCTGGAAGAAGATTCCACGATTCCAAGTAGAATCGTAAAATCCCAGGGTTGCAGCGGGGGTGGAAAACCCGTTTCATCGAGCCATCATCAATCCCGGTCGCGTGTCAACCCTTTCACGGTGGCTACTCCTAATAGATCGGCGATCGGCACTGTTCCAGCGACCCTGTCCACCCTGGAAAATTCGTTCCACCCTCGCTTACAGGCTTTTCTTCGTTTTATTGCTCGGCCTGTGGTAGGATCCACCCTGGAAGAGGTGGGACACCTGCACCTGGCTCCTGCCCTCTCGCCATTGACGAGTTAAAATATGAAGGTCTCCGAGGACCAGGACACCTGGATTTTCGCTGTCGCGATCAATGAGCTCTCGACGGGTTCCTCTATTTTTTCGGAAACGACTCGGCCGGATAATGCGACTCCTGGGACCCGGAGATTTTAATGGAAACCGAACCTGACTGCTTCATCCCCTTATGGTAGTTTTATTGGTTTGAGAGCCAAGTCTCTCCATTGATTTTCTCTTTAATGGTGTCTCAGACGTGTCGAGAAACTATGTATGAAATTCGTTACAGTGGTCGCAGAATTCTACCAACCCAGCTTCGCGGACGTACAAACAAGAATTGCACCACCACGTCCAAAATATCAACATTTTTGGGTATATTTTTAGTCAGTAACTATCTACACCCCATCGCCGGACTATACAAACTATTATTTCAATGCCTCGAATTCCCAAAAATCGCAAGCTTTCACAAAAACCAAGACCCGACTGTTAAATCCTATCTTTCATCCCCCAAGCGAACTTCTCCGTTCTTCGCGAATTAAAAATGCAATAAAAATATGAATATTGACTCAACCGCTCTCCGAATCATCCTGCAGACTATGAAACCCGCCGCAGGAGTATTCCCGCTGCGGATATCTCTGCGCCGAGAAGATGACACGGAGGAATTTTCGCCGCGTAACGTCCGGAATCGATTACTCGAACGACAGCGCGCGGATGCATTCGAATTTGTCACTGTGGCCACGGGGAATCGATCGAGCCGTGAAACCGCACGAGTTCCTCTGCGAGTCGCACAAATTTCTCGCTGCGTAAACTCGCCCCCCGAAACATCGGGAAACACGGTGTACGTACTACAATTTACAAAAAAAATGGTTGATCCATCGACAGAGGAAGTCCGGACCGTTCCGCGTAAATCCTTTTTCCCGAATTTTCTCCGTCGCGGAGCTCATCAATAAAAATAATCCCGGCTTTGCGGCGGCTTACCGATCACCGAATGCACTTTTGTTTATTTTTCGTTGCGCTTCGGGGCTGTCGCACGGGGGTGGTTCCAGTCGCAACGAACTTTCAAAGGAAACTGAAGGGGGGCAGGGAGGGGGGGTTTAAGAACCAGGTGTTACTTTGCCCGGCGCACAAAGAAGTGATGGATGCCTGGCTACCCTCGTAACGTGCCACGACCTCACCTCAGGTGTCACTTTCGGTCCACGCCTCGTTATCTTCTCGATAGGGAAGCCGATTTTTTCGCTCGGCAAATCCGACGCTACCCTGCACGGTTCCATTATCTTCGCTGAGATTTATCGAATTTTTCACCCTGACGACGAGACTCTGGGACGGGGTTGAGTTTTCCAGGGAACTCGGTGAAAATATTTCCTGGTCAGATAAAATTATTCTCTCAGACTGTTCTCATCCATGCTTCTTCAAGTTGCCCAATTTATTTTATTTCCCCTGAGCTGCATCATTCGTTACGTCGCTCTCTAACCCTCGTGCAAAAGATCTCTAGGAAAGACCCCAATAAAGTTTCTAAAAATTCCGGGACAACGGTCAAGGCGGAACGATCCTCCCGCGCAACGCTTTTCAATTACACGGCCATTCCTTGAATTTTCGAAATTGACCGGAACCAATGAGGTTTCGATGACCATCACAGGGGTGCGGTCCGAGGGACCGAAATTCCTTGGAGACTTCTTCGAAACCCACGGTCCCATGGACCCATGGGCGACCACGAGAACCCGGGGCCGCGCGTTTACGCGAGTATTTTGTCGGCCGGGTGTTTCATTCATCTTTGCAGCAGGGGGTCTGCAAGGTGTGAAAGATTTTCATCGCTTCCCACCCCCGCGAGCCTCGTTTCCCTCTGCTGTCGACGACAGTGTCGTTAAACAAAGTTAGATTGCTGCTGACAGCGTTTTTCCTGAAATTCTTCTGGTAGCTTGATAAAATCGCTTTCCACGAAGCACTGAAAGTTGATAAAAATAACAAGAATGTATTTATGATCTCTGCTTAACGAAGCAATTCCTCACGGATGCGTCTTTACACCCTCGATAATCTTGAACAAAAAATTTCAGAATCCGTCATTTCGGCATGCCCCGTATTAAACATGTTCTACCGTGCAGGTTTCGAGCTGGGAAAAAATTCGGCGACAGTTTCACCGGAAAAATATTTGCCCAGTGGAAAGTCCAAACGATGTAACACCGCTGGGTGGCATTCACCGCGAGACAGGGGCGCAAACAAATGTACAAGCGCCCCGAATATCGGCCGAGAAAACAACCGGAGTGTTATTTTTAGGCCTGAAGAGGTGGCTAAACCCCCTCGGGCGTCGTCGCGCGACGTCGCACCTGGAGTCACTTAAATCGTAGGTGGCGTGGAAATTGAATGGCCGAGGTGTGGACCCATAGAAAAGCAGCTTCTTCTTCTGTTGCGGCGTAGTCGCAGGAAGAGATGAGATCCTAGGAAGGTCCTGCGCGTGTTTCCTCGCACCTGGAGGACCCGGCTGTGTCTCGAAGTCGGATCTCTCGCCTTTTATTCCTTCGAACCGCACCTCCCTTCGCCATTGTCGGTGCCACGCGACCATCGAAATGAAGGGAGGATAGGGACGGTTTTAATTTATCGATCCCGTGGATCCTGAATCCCTTCCACGAACCACCGGAGACGGGACTCTTCTCGAAAAAATGCTACACGCTCGAAATTCAACAATGAAAGCCAGCGTTTATGTTGCTGTCGCTTCTAATCTGCTTTAGGTACTTGAAAGGTGTTCGAACGACATGTACAGGTACCTTGTGGCTTTAAAATGTGAACTATTGTTGTCTCCGGCACTTGTTGTACTTGTATAAGCTGTATCAAATATGCGGATATCTTGTGGAAATATTAAATGGCTTCAGAATGGCTGCCTAAAGGTGCATATCAAATCTGATTAAATGAATTAAAAAATGAATCTATTATTCCACACAAGGAACGATCGATTCCATGTCAGTTTATTTCAGTATGTTTGTACATACCATCGTTCAATTTTCTAGCCCGAATGATCCTCACTTGCCGCGTTACATTCAAATCGCAAAGACGTGGTTTCCTTGCGCCTTTCTCGTTATTGAATCAATTCTGTTGAGTTAATTCATATAAAGTGCGGTTTATTTAAAAACATAATCTAATAATATGAATGTTTTACTGTTTACGCATAATTGTATTCCTGAGTGTTGGTATAATTTCATAGCACCTCCACAAACTGCGAAGGGGTAGTAATTGCAGGTCCTGGTTGTGTGCCAAGGATTTTTAGTGCGCGGTAATATTTTCACCCCAGACAGGACTTAAAGGGTTGCGAAAGGTTGTATCCGTCGAGGTATCGATCCTGTAAAAATGGATTGAGAGTGTAGCGTGGGTTCCTCGGGGACGCAAAGGAGATGGCCCCGCGTCATGGGCGAAGACCGATCCCGAGGAAATGTCCGTCATTGCCGGTGACGCTGTGGAAGAGGGTGGTTTTCTTTCCGTCGTGCAGCCCAGTGGCTTCTTTTTCGTTGGGATAGGTCCTGTCCGGGGCACCTCATTTCCTTTTGAGTCGGCCCGCGGGGGTGAGGAGACAGTTCTACAACGACAATCCCTCTGCCACCCCCCTCGCCTCACCTCTTCTTGCCCCCGCTGCTTCAGCATCATCCATTGAGTCCGAGCCGACAATGGACCGTTGGTCCACCGCGCGGATAGAAGCCAAACCGTGAAAGAGCGAGCGAGATCCAGAGAGGGAAAGAGAGAGAGAGATGGAGAGAAGGGCACGGGAGTTCCTGGTATATATCTGAAAATGCCATTCATACGCGGGGCTAAAGTCACCATTCAGGGACGACAATCCCAAAAACGAGCTCACCACCGCCAGGGGTAAGTACGATGGACTCGGTCGCACTTTTGTCACCAGAGAAGTCGAGTCCATCCTTTCTCGATGTTACTCGAGACTTCCTCGAGGATGGTGTCAACCCCCGACAATGAGCCCACTGTCACAAAAACACCGGAACCACTGTTTACCCCGGATTCTCGGCCCTGGGGCATCGATACTCGTCGGAGCCTCTCTAAACATTACAATTTTACCTTTCAACCTCTTTAGAAAATAGTTCGAGGGATGCTGCTGCCTTCAAGAGCCCCACATGTCATCAGAGAATAATCTCCTAAAGCTTAGAGCTTGATAAAAGCACTGCAGACATTGTAGAAAAATTGAAACAAAGAAATGAAGAATAATTTACTTTCCATAGAAAAACGAAAGCATGGAAACCAGTCGAAGCAGACGAGCGAGGCTTTAAACAGTCCCGAGGTCGATGGGTTTCAGGGGTGTTTCCGAAGAGAATTCTAGGGAGCAGTCTATCTTAAGTTCGAAATAATTAGAGGAGAGGGAGGAGTCCCGTGTCGCGAACACGGGGTTGAAAGCCCGTGGACGAAGGCGGGCAGCAGGCAAAGGGGGTGAATGAGAGTGACCTTGACAAAACATCGCGGCCACGGAGCGAAGCCGTTGAGCCGCGAGAACAAAGAGATTCTGTCGTCCTTTGTCAGACGGGGTGGTCCCTGTCTCTGTCTACCCGGCTTTCTCCGTCCCTCCCGACTTTTATCTCCGCCCGTTTTTCTCTTTCACTTACTTCTATCTATTTCTATTCGCGGACTGTCCCGCTGTTCCGCTATCGTGGCCTCCATTCTCGCTCGTTCAGTCACCTTAATCGAACTTAATTGCCGCCTCTTTATTTCACATACTGTGCTACCACGGGATCCAAGCGTGGTCCGCTTTTTTCCCGAGAGGTTCATTGACTGTCGCGATAATTGTTCGCGGATGCACGTATTGCGAATCTTGAGCTGCAAGATGCGCACTGCGCTTCCAGAGTTGTTCAGTAATTAGACTGCGAATATATTAAACAATAATATATCGACATTCCCAAATTCTTTCAATGGTTATTCATTTCTCTAACTTCCTTGAAGAACACTTCACACTTGCAAGACATCGTGAATCGGCGAATTTTGAAGATCATCAGGAAGCGAATGGGAGGATAATTAAAGGGCCATCGCGTTGACCTTTCGCCGGCCCTCGGGGAGCGTAACCTTTGCAGGCGTTTCCCGGCGTGTCCCTTTAATGTCGACGACCTTATTTCGTTCTACTTTGATGGCCAGCCGGTCACCTAACAGGCCTCGAAGTTTTCCCAAGAACGCCGGCCGAGAACGTTGCGCGGCTCTCGGAAGAAAGAGCTGTCGATACCAGAGGGATGTGACGTTCATCTAACGACGCGGGAAGAAAGCCAGGAAGACCAGGGGGTGAGAGAGACTGGGAGAGGGAAAAGGGGGGTGGTCCCACCCGGGACAAGTTGGGAAAACACTTAGCCGCGCGACTAATGCTTTTATCGCGACCCTTGATTTCGGCCGAGGCCGATTTTCGGCACGAATCAAGGCGTTTGTCCCGGGGATCGTCGGCAAATATGTTTTCGTGCGACCCCTGAGAAATAATGTGGGGGTTGCGCTTGTGCGCTTATGAGCGCGTGACAATATGCGCGGGAGGGTGAGAGATGGACCGAGTGGCGGAAGAATGGCACTTTATCAGTGCGACGGTATTCCCAACTGTACCAGACATTGAAGCATCTAATTATAAGGAACAGGAAAATGTCCAAGTTCGGTGAAAACCACCCCTCTTCTCCAATTCTTCATATTATTGAATACGTGTCTTAAAAATTCTAGAATTCTAGGAATCGCTTTCTCACTACCATTTGCATTCACCCCTTTCCCTCAACGAAGGGAAATGTCGTTCGAACAAAATCATCCCCAAAATGAAGTTACAATACATATTTCTTGCACTTTCCTCAAGAATAAACCACCCCTGGAAAAATGAAATCGCGGGTAGGTAAAACGACATTATACAACCCTAACAACGCTGGAAACCAACGCTATCTCATGGTCGAGGTCTCCAAGAACACTTCTGGAACGAAACCACCCCCGAGATCCTCGAACTTATCGTTTCCCCTGTCCGCGAAAGTATGATCGAGGAAGAATTCGCGAAGATCCTGAGCGTGTTCTCGCAGTCCTGGCGGAAATAAAATGCCCGGGATCCTTGTTCCGGTACGTCGCAAGTTCTCGGGACTGCCGTCAGTCTTCGGTGGCAGCAGCTACCACTCCGAGGGGGCGAACAACCCCCGGAGTTTCAGGCGGCGCACGGGGGTTGGAGTAGTCCGTGGGCATAGGAGGAGGAGAAAAGAGGAGGAGGTGGAGGTTGGAGGAGGAGGCACTCCATCGCAGTCCGTCGCCTCATCCAGAGGGTGGGAGTAGCCGGCGGGGTGGTTTTGTCTTCCCTCCTCTGGCCCTCCATCCCCTAACGGTGCCACTGTGCGCTTGCGCCGCGGAAACCACCCCCGAGAGTCTCTCTCTCTCTTTCTCTTTCTCCTCCCGGCACGCCATCCCAGCCGCGTGTCCTCTCGCGCGCCACCCCTCTATTGATTTTGTTACAAACCGGCTCTCCAACCCCCCGAACTCGCCCCCGACGAGCCCCTCGCGGACTCCGCGCTGAAACGATACGCGCCGATGCGTGTATATGCGTCTCCGCGCACAGGCCCTGTTTATTGTTTATTCGTGCACGTCACGCGCGAGCCGCGCTCTTAGACGCGTGCAGGCCTCCGGGCCGGTCACCGACTTCCTGCTGCAGTCTGATGCGTTTCACGCGACTCGATGCAGTCTACCGGCCCGAGAAAACCTTCACCACTATTTACAGACTGGTCGACCTTCTCCGGACCTTGGAAAAGCGTGCGCAGCACAAAGAAGGTTGAAAATGATACAGTCCTTATGTTTGTTGATAATGATTTAAGAGGATTGGACACGTTTTGGTCCGGGGAATCATCGATTTTCAAGGGGGAGACATGAAGGGATGAAACAAATCTTATTCCCTGTTATGTCCAAAATCTAAATGAATTCTTCTGCAGAACTAAAAAATCCCCGAAGTTGGAGGCTCGGAATTTGAAGGGACCAAGAGAATTTCCATTAACTGAGCATCAGATGGCGTCTACCATGGTCCCTCAGGTCGAACGCTCAGAGATTCAAAAAATCGAGACGATTCCGACGTGGTAGGAGGAGTGGTAGATAGCGTCTACCACTCTTTACGATTTTCCATCGATTGATGATTCCAGCCAATTTTCTTTGTAACATGTTTCTGATGGACCAGAGTGCCGGTGCCTTTTGGAGCGATTGAAGAGAGGGTCTCGGCCCGGTATCGGCGCGTGAAATGTCGTGCTGAGCAGCGGAGTTTTCGGGGCTTGACGCGAAGAAGAGGTAAAAAGGGAGGAGGACCCGGTAAAGGCCGCGCGGCTGGTCGTTCCGGCGAAACGCAAATATATTTCTCGCTCTTGGCCAGCACTCGGTTTTTTTTCCTCGCTCTTTCGCTCTCTCTCTCTCTCTTTCTCTCTCCTCGTTACTCTGGCCGATCGTGCTTGCAACCAAGCAACATTCGGCCAGAGCCAGAGCCCAGAGCCACTCGGTGGTCCCCAACTGGTTCAAGTACCACGTGCTCTCTCTCGTGGTCGCCCTTGCGCTCACGTCCGACCAAGAAGAAGTACTCGAGAGCATTTGCGGTGGATTTGACGGTGCTTCTCGCCACGGGAGCCCCACTTCTGGCCGCCGGTAACCATGGGGTTCTCTTCGAGCCCGTGTGCTCCCTTCCACCCTCTCCGTTTTCTCTCTTTCTCTGCGGTACTCCCCGCCTCGTCGTTCCTACGCTTTTTCTCGTTCACTTTCGAGAGGCTCCATATGATACCCCGTGATAATCCCCCGCCTATCGGCTGGGGAGAGTCTCTCTCTCTGCGTGGATTAAAAGGGTGCCTTTTCCCGGGGTTGCGCCAGATTTACATTTTTTTCCTACGGCAGTGGCTCCGCTCCGCTGGCTGATCCCGAATCATTTGGACGTTGCCCGGAATGTCTCGCGGAGAACCGTCGAATAAGCGAAAAACCGACCAGGGAAAATCGAAAGTCTTCTCTCCTCTTCCCTCTCTCATTCATTCTCCCTGTCAACCTTTCTCTCCCTCTCTCTGACTGAACCCGGAAAATTCACAAGCGATCGAGGGACCGAGGACGCGTCGAGACGAGAGAGATCACCGGGGCAGGGCGATGGACGAGTTGTCTCGGTCGAGGACGGAGGAAAAAATCTTGATATTTGTCAAGAAGCACCGGGGCAGGCCGCCTGAAATATTCAGATCGACATCTGGTGGCTTCGTTTGTGCAAACGAAGCCTCTCTGTCTCTCTCGTTTGGTCCGTTAAGCCGGCTCCCGCGTAAGTCAGGCGTGCGGTGATTCAAGAGCCTTGTTTCGTGGGATTGCCGGATCTCCCGGCGATATATTGCGCCGCGGACGGCTATATACACGATCCAATTTGCGACATCTTCACCGGGGCGTCCCCGTCCACGGGGTGTCCGGTACAAAAGCGCGCCACGGTCACAAAGAGCACTGTCGAAGGGGGCAACGAACCCCACGCTCGCTCTCTCTCTCTCTCAAGACGTCTCAAGATCCAAGAATTAATATCCGACCGGGATGTATCGGGAATTAACGCGACATCAAAGTGACGATGAAACTTCAACGCCGCCCCCGAGTCCAAGATCAAAATGGGCTGACTTTGTCGGGAACGCTCGATCCAAATAATATCGCAGAGTTAAAATACGGGATCTTGCGCGACAATGGCGGTCGAAATCTCTTCGGGAAATAGTTTTTCGCAGTCTAGGTAGGAGATAGGATCGCCGGTTGGGAGGATACGGCGATCCAAAGTGGGTTAATAAAGCGATATTAAATCCACAGGGGGTGTCCAGTCGGGTTGGACTTCGGAACGGAATTACTTCGGTCCACCCTGCGTTTCATTATCGCCCACCTATCTCGGCCAGCTACGTAGAAGCCAGACGCGAATTCAGTATCCGCGCATACTATGGTAGAACCGGTAAACTTTACAAACGCAAACACGACCCCCGCCTCGGCCAGTTATTATCCCGTAATCCCGGTGTTTTACATGTTATGAGGATGCTGGATGGCCTGTTACCTGCGACCTTCAATCTTACGTTATTACGCGGCGCTGGCCACATATGCCGCGTCCACGAGCAACCACCGCGCATGATTTTACATAAATTTCACGAGTCGCGGCGCCCTGCGACCGGCGATCATCCTTCCGCTGCGACCCTAGACACGCCATAAATTCCTGGGAGGTGCTCTTGTTTGTCCCCAGGACCAAATCGCAGTTTCCCTTTCTGTACGACCCTGTAAGAACGGGAATTCTGTCAGACATTAAGGGTAGTTATTGTCTACTTTGTTGTCTGGAGTTCTGAGTCTAAACAAGCTTCTTCAAAGCCGAGCCAGTGACGTGAACAGGCCTCGATTCGTGGGTCATTTTATTCAACTCTTGGATCGATGTAGCACTTCAGAGGCGTCAATTAACATCATCACATTAAAACCATCCCGAAATTCCTGGACCAAAACAGCGGTACACGATGCAGACACAGATCCACGGATAAACGCAGCTAACTGAAGTTTTACCTGATAGTTTAACCCATCCTAACCCTGCGAACAGGAATCCGTAAGCGTCTCTCCCGAAGTTTTAGAGCCCCATTCGCTGTTTCGCTGGAACCTAGAGTTTTCCGCGTTGAGCACGCAACGGAGCGAGTTGGAGCGCAAGGACTTCGGGTCAGGTAGAGTCAGAAGTAGCATTAGCGTGTTAGCATTAGAACAGAATCCTCTGTACGGTTCCACAGAGAGGAATCCCGGAGCTTCGGTGCGCAATTTCCACGTGTGTTTTGACAACCACCCCGTCCACGCGTGTTCTCACGCGGCGGCTCGTGCACGCACACCTCACGGCAACTCGCTATTAAGTGCATTAGCGCGGTTTTAATACCGGGACCACGTTCGTACGGGGTTCTGCGCACGGTCACGGGGGTTCACGTGATCTCCCGTTCTCGTTTCTCTCGCTCGCGTGCACGGTGGGTGTGTCTGGTCTCATTCTTCACGCAGACGAACGGACACGTGGCCGACGCACGGGAGCTTCCTGGACGTCGAACGCCCGCTTCCTTTCCGCCTCCTCTTTTTCATCCCCTGATTGGCACTTTAAAACAAGCCGGGGACGGTCGCGACGAGGAAACGGACGCACCGCGACGTCCGCGCGTCGATACGTCCATGGCCTGTTACTTTTTCCAGATGGATATAGTGTTACGACGCCTCGGAAAGCTTTAGTTCGTGCGATTTTATACGTTTCTAAGCTGCAGAGATTAGAAGAGTCTGATTGTTTGAATTGTCTGAAGATATGAACAACCTTGCACTCAAAGCTCTCTTGTCTCCGGAATCTAAACAATTCGTCTGGCCATGAGTGTGTCAGAAGTCAGACAAGAAGCAACTGGTCACATGAAAGAAGGAGCCGTTCTGAAGGATGAAGCGTGTCCGCATTTGTGAGGATTTTCCAAAGGCAGATTTGAAGGTGCTCTAAGAAGGAATTGTGGTAATGTATCAGAAGTGAAGGGTTTCGTCGATCGCGCACCCCTTTGGCAACACAAGGTGTCCGTCCCCTCGTTCATTCCCGTTTCGTTTCCTCGGTTCCACTGTTTTCCTGCCCCGCATCACGGTCAATTAATAGGAGTCATTTATAAGGGCAAACCGGAGAATCTGGGAATCCGCAATCCAACGGGGAGCAATAAATCTCGAGTCGGCGAGAGCGGGATGGAAACGGAACCCCTCTTGTAAGCTGGTTGTATTGTAGCTATTACCGAGCCATGCATCACTAGGTAACAACCACACGGTTCTCTATCCTCGTCCCTCTCCTCGCAGCCCTTCGCCCTCTCTCTTTCTCTCTTTCCCTGCTCCTTTTTAGACCCCTCTTTCACCCCGGTTCGTTTCCCCGAAGAGGAGAGCGGAGGACAGGACGCAGAAAACCGGGACGTCTGGGAAGTTTCGCAGCTGATATCGTGCATGGACCACCCAGGTGTGCTTCTCGTGCCTTCGTGGGCTGGTTCGACATTAGGAGAAATATTAAGCGACGCACGAAGGGTGTTGCGTGCCCGCTAGACCGGACCTCGTCTCGTTGATGAGCGGATCGCGACAGGGGGATGTTCTCTCGAGGGACCTGCACTGTCCCTTCTATCAGGAGATTCGGCAAAACGCGGGCATAAACTCGAAATTAATTGCTGCAGAAATGGCGGCCTCTAGTTTTGAGAAACCCAAGCGATACTTGCTAGCCGAATAAACATTTTTTAAAAATTTCAAAAATATTTGTTAAAGAAGAAAAGAAAGGTCTATATATTTACTCTTTCTAATTTTGCATGAAGAACCGCAGTCTAGTCATAGTAGAAAGATGTTTGCTGTCCCGTCCACCAGGAATTGATCGAAACGCGAGTCCAAACTCGATCCGAGAGTTATCAGCTCGGAATCTCGGTGGCCCGGAGTTATTAGCTCGGAATCTTGAAAAATCCGGAAGTTCACGCTCCAGATCCTCTCGACAGAGGACGCTAAGCGATCGCAACGAGCGGAATGGAGGCTAACATGGGAGAGGGCTCTCTCGGTGCGCGCGAGACACACAAGAGAGAGGACCGGGGGCGAAAAAGAGCAGTGTAAAAACGAACGAAAGACCGGAAGAGAATCCACGGTCGCCGGCTTGGCTAGCAAGCAGTCTCTCTCTCGTCTCTCGGACGAGCGTCGGTTCGAGGAACGGAGCGGAGCGAAGCGGATTGAAGCGGGCTGTGCTGAGGGGTGGATGCCGGGGATGGTTGACGAGGGTGGTACCAGCCTTCTCCTCGCGCCCTCACCGGGCGCTATAGTAACAATACGGGGAAACATAGGGAAATCAATATGGCTTCCGTTGCCCTCTTCCCTCCCGTCTCTCTCCCTGTCTTTCATCCTCTCTCTCCCTCGGACTGGCTGGCTCAGTCTTCGACCCTCTTCGTTCCTGCTCCCGGTTCTCTGTCTCTTTCTCTCTCTCTGTCTCTCTTCGTCGTCTATCCGTCCCCTTCTCGACCATCTCTCTTTCTCGTTCTCTCTCGACCGCTCTCCCGCGCTCAGCGCGGACGGGTGAACCCATTATGAGGGGGTGTTACTCCGGGCCAATCCCCAACCATCCGGAGAGAGAAACTGGAGAGACGAGAGCCCAAGAAGGGCGCATGTGCGTTGCTAGGGCCACCGGATGGGTCGCACAGCGTAGAATGCGCGAATCGGACACCCGGTATACCCGGTCAGCCTGTGAACCACGCCATGCAAGGCCACTGATCCTGTGCTACCCTCTGTCTTTGAGGATACTTCCATTTTGAAGGATAAAAAACAACGTCTTCTGCATATTCAACTCCGCAAGATAATATTAGTACCATTCACGATAAATCTAAACGTCCTAGAACCCTCTGATACCGTAATTTATCAATATTAGAACCAAGTACCTTCTCCATTCGTAAAACAACTAATTTCTTTAAAAAAATGCTACGTTGTAACACCGCTAGTTTGCATTCAGTTGCATCTTAATTACCTTTGAGGCAATGTAGAAATTATTACCGCACCAACAATCGTTCATAATTAATTCTAGACGACGAAATTAAAAGATAACAAGATAAAGACGAGGAGAGGTAGGCGAAGTGCCAAAAAATAGCTTGTAAAATGTATTGCGTAACAAGTTGCAAACATACTGCACAATATTGTGCAAAAATTCAGGTAGCAAAAGAATCACACCCTATTACCACGTTGCAAACATGCGACACAATATTGAATAATTTGCGAAAATTCAGATAGCAAAAGAGTGGTCGAACTGAATTACTACTACAGTAGAACGCACGATTTTCAACTTTAATTCGTCGGTTTGTTTCGGCATGGAATACCATCATCTTTTTGGATGAGATGGACGGGCAGAAACCCGGGATAAAGTATTATTTAAGGAGGAGGAGCGGGGAATTGTTGCGGCCGATTTTTCCTTTTTGGCATTGATTTTTCCACCTTTTGCGAGGAGAGGAAACTCGGCTTTTGGATTTTCATATTCCTCAACACTGGAGAGAGTGTGTGAGGGAGAGGAGCGTTGTGTGAGCCGCTCCGTGTTCTGGAGAACAGGGAAGAAGAAAGTCGTTGGAGAGCTGCAACAATTTTCCGGAAATCTGTGGAAGGTTGGGAGAATTCTATCAACTTTTGTGTTGTGTGTAGTTATTGAAGAGAAACTCCCCCACCCAATGAAGAAACACCACCCCCCTCTGGAAACCAATCGTTTTTTGTCGCCATCCATCTGTTGGAAAGGGAAAACTCTGGAAAAGTTTTCTTTCTGTTGACATACCTGAGTAGCACCGGACCACGGAGGTATAACGCGCGGAACTTACTTATATACTAACCGAAAGGGTTGCGAGCACCAGCGAGAAAGCTCAATTCAGTTGCTAGCCCTCTGGGAGCCGGGTCTTGCAACTTGTTCCTGTTGTGGACCGATCAATACAGAAAGCCTGCTGTACCATTTGCAGAGACTGCAAGAGGAGATTCTCGTCGGTGAGAAGGCGAATCATATCGATTATCATCAAATGTTACATTCTCCGCCGAAATATTCAAGCCACCGACGAGATATTGTTAAAGAAAGCCACCCTTATGGGAGGTGGACCAGGTGGATCAGAGGTGGATCAGAGGTGGACCAGAGGTCATCTATAGCTACCCTGGTCTACCTAGCTGCCTTGGTGGCCTACCTTCAACTAATCGGCAGTCCATTTCGTTTTTGGCACCTTCAACCACCTTCAACAATTCACACAGCCTTCTGCTGTGTCGGACCTTGGTTGTATGTACCAGACCAGTTGGAGCCGATGTTCGGCTGGGATTCACGACTTTTGTTCCGCAATAATTACTCGACACACCATCCTGCGTAACTTAGTATAAGTCCGTCGTTGTAAGAAAGGGAGCCAGAAGGAATATCGTTCGGACTCCCTTTCTGGGTCTCTTGTGCAGCAACCTACTCGTGGTGAGACCTGGGCAATCGGTATTATCCTGTATTTGTAAGAACTTCAAGTATCTTACAAACAGTGGATAAAATCGAGCTAATAGCTGCACACTTCGAATTTGCGTCAAATGTACTAAGTGCAAATGTATTGAAAATAATGATTTTGTAAATTAATGTCTATGATTATTTCAAATCTACTCCGTTTCATAACATTTTGCAAATGTCACCGTCCCTAAGGTTCAACGGCAATAAAAGTGTAATGAAATTGTGCAATAGAAGCAATTCCGAGAAATTATAGAGTGGGTAATGTCAGCATTCTACTTGTGTTTATTACCTACGGTGCTAAATCCATTTACCTACAGCACTGAGGCATTCTTACGTAGTTCACGAGTAAATGTTCTATTTGAGATCGCGGAGCCACCGACGAGTATCTTTTAGCGACGTTGGTATTTCAGATCACTGTTAGGTATACGTTATCCCCGCGCCGACCTCTGCCGTGGCAGTCTTCAATAGTATCTCGTCGACTCTAATACAAACGTCCTAAACGATGCAGATTAAAATACATGCAAAAGATCGCAAGGCAAAGGCCAGGATATTGCAAGAAAATGCAGAAATAAAGAAGATAGAACGAGTTTAAAGGTCTCTGTTTGAATACCACGGTCGCTATAGAAGTATTCTGCAGATCGCACAGGATGCAGTCTCTCCCTGCAGCTCCACGGAAGGTAACCAGGATCGCAGCACGGTCTTACCGACGGTGGATCATGGAGCAACGTCGGTAAGACCTCGATCTACACACCACCTGTTATCCTTCCATCGACACACAGAAATATTGTTAAATTCATACCTGTAACGAATCGATTCGAAAAATCGGGTACCAAAACTGGTAAGGAAGAGTCTAACAAATTATAGTACAAAAGCAAAATTTATTGCATCCGCTACGACCATTGGACCCGAATATTTCAAGCCAGATTTCTTATATTATCCTTAATATTCGACAATATAGAAGAGCACGATAATTCTGGTAAATTATTAGAACGATTAAAAGCTGGTTCGCGATCGAAATTTAAATCAAGGTCATGTTTACGTACAAACACTATCACGGCCGAAGTACGGTACGGGACGCAAGGAACACAACGCAGGAGAAGAAACTCCAAACAGTAGATTAGTTGTCGGTCGACGTCCTAACGGTCTCTACGGGCTCGATGAACGACGATCTCGATTCAAGCGACGGGAACAAAGAGAAATCGAGAGATTAAGAAGCTGAGGAAGTAAAAAGACGAGGAACATCGTAAAATGGCGTTATCCATAGCCCTGCCATTGTCCGGCCTGGAACCCGAGCACTTTCACGCGTTGGGGGTGAGACTTCTCTACGAGCAGGGTTTAAGAACTTTGACTGGCGGCAGGCCGAACTCGCCGAGCACCGCAAGCACCACAAGTGAATCGAGTGGAATCTGCAGCCTGCAACCTTCTAGCGGATCAACGACATCGGAAGAAACGCCGATTTCCAGCAGGCCAGACACGCCAGACGATGAACCTGCGAAGAGGCCCGAGAAGGTACAAACTATCCGATCGAATTCAACGTATCCGAGCTAACAGGTATATTCTTTCCTAGCATGATGCATTGATTCGAGTGCAGTACAAGGATCGGGACATACTGAACCTGGGAGCGAACATCAGAGAGCCGTTCTGGCAGATGAGGATCCCCATGATGCCTCGGTACGATTACAAAAGCTTCATGGAGAACAGATCGGTATACTACCGCCTAGGAGAGTACGGATTGACGGAGGAGTATCCGACGGTGAGTACTATACTCTAATTTATCCGCCATAAAATTCTGGGGACACAGGAGAGACAGCCATTTTATTCTCATAGACAATTTCATTGGGGGACAATTTCACGATCACACTTAATTGCTAATATCGCTGCTAAATTCTCCGGTAAGCTTCCACGTTAATTAGACTCGAGGCGTCTGCGATCGCAACCGTTTCAAGACGCGAAATTATTCCGTTCAATTTAGAACCGAATTTTCCGGTGTCCCGGCGAACCTCGCGCCTCTTTCCGCCACGCTAAGAACCGCCTCAAAGGAAGCACCAAGTGTGTCTTCGGAAACGTTTACGCTCGAATCATTCCGCGACGTTCCCCTCGGTTCTCCCTGTCCCGATGCTCGAATCCTTCGTTCGCGGAGTCTTCAAGCTGGCTGAGTTCGCCAGGGCTTGGAATTGATAGAATACGGGAAGAGAGACGATCAGGCCGATGGTCCAGTACTTTATGTTCAGGGATTTGCGCCAGTGGCTGTAGGGGAACTGTGCGATTTTTGAGCCGACCGTTGAGAGCTTCGACACCATGAACGCCGTGGGTACGTGGTCTAGCAAGGACACCATTCTCATGTTATGAGAAATCTGAAAATTTTCGAGGGCAAGGTTGCAGAATTGATTGTACAGTTGCACGTCTGGGCGTACAATTTGCCGCACCGAGAAAAAGATTATTGTCATTTACATGTATTTGGTGCTTTAATAGAATATAAATTTTCATGGACTGCGAGTATTTTTATTTGTTTGTCATTGATGGATATTTTCTCGGTGAAGCGTTTTATGTAGTGATATTGAATTCAGTGTGGGATTCCGTTGAAACGCACTTTCGGAAGTTTGCTCCTGAGCCCCGATATCCTGACGTCCTTGATTTTGTCGTGAACCTGTCGGTACCGAGCCGTCAAATAATTCTGCATGACTAAATTTGTCTCCTCCAGCCCCACGACTCGCCCAAATTAATTACCAGCGAACTATAGCCAATATCCAGGAAGTAGAACCTCGTGAATCGTGGCGAAGTTGACGGATCCGATCATTCCCTTTCTGTTACGTCAAGACTCTGTCATTTTGAGCGACTCGAAAACATTGGAAACAAAATCGACTCGATACAGGTTCACGCGGAACCTCCGCCGAAGAAACAAAATCATAGGAGGCTATTTGTAAATACCGGGAAATTTAATTACGAAGAGGACACTTCGAAACGATTTTGGAATGTGTTCCCGTAAGAATCTTTAAACGTTTGAGGGCTCAAATTAAAGCTGAATGAGCGCACTTTATGACAGACTTACTTAAAATCGTACACAAATTTTTGAACAGCTTCTACAATTTAAAATTCAAGAGCAATTTCGTGAGTTCACTAGAACTTGTCAAGACAACAAATGCTTCTGTGATTTCCGATTCTTTGAACAGGATGGCTCCGTGAAGATTTCTGTCTTTTCTGATTTGAGCCAATTTTAGAGTGTGTTCCCGTAGGAATTTTGAGTCGTTGCAGGGCTTGACTTTAAGGTAAAAGATCGTATATCGCAATAGGCACAGTTAAGTTGCAAAAGAATTATGTAGCTTCACAAAATATAACAAAAATCGTTTGAATGTAAGGGGGTAATTTAAGCCAATTTTAGACTGTGTTCCCACAGGAATTTTAAAACGTTTGAGGGCTCAAATTAAAGCTGAATGAGCGCAGTTTACGACAGACTTACTTAAAATCTTACAAAAATTTTTGAACCGCTTCTACAATTTAAAATGCAAGAGCAATTTCGTGCGTTTACTAGAACTTGTCAAGACAACAAATGCTTCTGTGATTTCCTGATTCTTCGAACAGGATGACT
The DNA here is from genome assembly GCA_963966675.1 of Lasioglossum calceatum. Taxonomy (NCBI): domain Eukaryota; kingdom Metazoa; phylum Arthropoda; class Insecta; order Hymenoptera; family Halictidae; genus Lasioglossum; species Lasioglossum calceatum. The sequence continues at coordinate 4,700,980 of OZ016555.1, read as the reverse complement.
CAGTGAAGATTTCTGTTCCAGAGGCCCTGCACGGACTGCGGCTTCGGCGTGCCCTCGCCGTACTTATTTTGACGCGGTAGCCGACGGAGGACGTCGCTCGCAACAAACTGTGATAGACAGAAGAAAGCGGCAGCCGGCTAAGAGAACGCCTTTCCGCGAGACGAAAGAAAAAGTCTTGGCGAACGTCAGCGACGAGTATAGGCGCGTTTCTCGACGAAACGTGAGGACGCTCGCGCGAAAAACTACACCACATTAATTTATAACGCGAACGAACGAACGAGCGCGAAGCGTTTTGTAGGCGTGACACGACGAGTTTGTACGCAAGATACACTATTTGTTATCTATATATATATATTTTTTCACTCTGTGCGTCGGTATCGCGCTGACTGGATGATTGATCGTCGGATACAATCGACGCGGATTCGTTTATAAAAATTTCCCGATTTTTGTTCGCCGATGATGCGCCGGTTTCGCTCGACATTAATCCGGTATCCGACGATTACGTCGTTCGCCGACTGTATCGGGTGGCCGGTTACGGGTCGCGATTCTTGTTTAGCTTTTTTGTTTCTTTTTGTTACATTTTATATATATATATACTATTTAAGAGCTCCCTCTCTATGCAAACCGTGCATACGTGGCGAGAATATTACTCGTTATTAACACTTTACCCAGCGCAAGCCTATCGACAGCATTTTCAATAATAGTGGTACACCGAAAAAAAGCGTTTTTTACACGACAATCCTATAGGAAATTGTTAGATGACTGGGAGCGACTTGTTGCGAAATGCTGTTGAAAGGTCTATTAAAAAAAAAATACTAGCCGTGGTTCATAGAATTTTTAAAATTGTGAATCGTCGATGGGTAAGACGTTAAAATATGTTCACGCGCTTGTCGGGCGATTCGAACAGCGTTGTATCGGGATAGCAATTGCACAAAACGTAAGAGTCGATTTCGTACTGTTTATACGTTGCCAGAGGTTCATGTTCGTGTTCGTGAAATGATTCGAAGCGTCTCCGATGATCTTCGTTTCGCGTCGGAAGATCAACGAGATTCCCACGGAGACGCTCTACCGACGAAAGAATCGCTCGACGAGGCTCCACGGCGCCTCGCACCCGTCGATAATAATCCATTAATCGACGTCAAGTCTCGCAATTCCCCGAGACTCCCCGATTCTCTTCTTTATGTTTCTTTATTTTTTTCCCCCCGCGAGAAATCGAATTATCAACGGGCAACGCGCCCGTTAAACGCGACGCACGCGAGTTCGCACTTCTGAAACGACGCGACGCGGCTCGACGACGACCTATGATAATATTACGAGGGATCGACCAGTGGGCTATAATTATAATTGGCTTATACATTTTCACGATAAATGTAACGCGCGCTCTCGCCGGGAGTATTGTAATCACCATGCCGAAGCCATTCCGCCCAGAGTCTTTACTGACCATTGTTTATAAGCGGGTAATAAACAATATTTTACAACGGGACGACCGCGTTACGCTCAATTATTTCACTGATGCCCATTAAGCATAGGATTTTCATTCATCAAACGATCAATGAATCATCTCGGCTAGACCGCCGATTAACTGCGAACGCTCTGCCATTCCTCTCTGGCGTAGTCGAATAAACTTGATCATCTTCCAGGAAACTTCCAGGAGCATCTCGTTACAATTCCAAACGGTTTTCTACGAGTCAAAAACACGGGCCACTGGCCGCTCAAATTTTCGATTTGGACCACGTTGATTCGATACACCGTGCTCCATTGTTAACCCGACCAAGCGATAAAACATCCAGACATTTCGAATTCGGAAGTTTCATTCATATTTTGGTCGAACAATCAATCTGCGTCGCAATCAGAGGAGAATTAGCATGTTGTCTAGCAGCGTCATAGTTAAAATAATTATTTATATTGTATATACACATACACATATGTATTGGGTTGGCAAATAAGTTCGTTCGGTTTTTTACAGTGGAATAAATCACAAAAACCGAACAAACTTATTTGCCAACCCAATATATTGATCTCTTTTATGACGATCTTCCGGGAAACTGTTTGCATATTTTCTGAAGGAGGAGCGTGGTATTTATCGATCAGGAGCGAATTAAAGGGTGAACACAGTCCAGAGGCAGAACGGGAGATGATTCCAGGAGGCGTTTACAAACTCGTTGAGCAATTAGTTACATATTTGTAGGGATTAGTGGGCCGAATCCCCGCGTAATTAACGCAGAGGCGGGATTCTCGGTTGACCCAATATTCTAGGTGAGCAAGAAATCCCCGACAAAGGTGTACGTGTGATCTCGCGCAAAGAGGCGAACGTGTGAAGGGATGCAGGGTTTCGATGCGGGGGTGGATGACGTGTACGAGCGACGGTATGAGCGAGTGCGTGCGTGCGTGCGTGGGTGCGTGCGTGCAACGCGCGAGAGATGTGCACGACGACTATTCAGATATTGTTGTTATTGTTTAGGGAACAATCGGCCGTCAATAGGCTGCCCCGGCACAATGTATCTATTCAGGTGCGGTCAGGGGTGCTCAATCGATCGCGGCCCCCCTCGCACTCTCACGATCCTCGAAAAACCGTCGGGGGAAAAGAAAAGAGCTAAGCTGCTGGATGCCGAGGATCTGGCCCCGTCAACACCAGTCCCTCATCCGGTATGGATCAGACGAAAGCGTTTCGATGATGACTCCGCGATTAGGAATCGTTGAACGTCGAACGGCCCGATCGCTGACCATCCTTGCAGAGGGATGATGAATAGACCGCGGATTTTTATGCAAAATAAGAACCGTATTAATTGCTACGGAAATCATTCCTTCTCTTAATCATTTGATAACAGTTCAAAACAATGAAATAATATTTTTAGATCCTTTTCACCCCTTGCACCACGACTTCCTTTTATATCTATACAGATTGAAACTTTTTTTGGCATTTGTAATTTCCTTGAAAAAGAAAACAGAAAGTTTATGCTATTGTTATAATATTGGTGATAGATAAATTGGATTACGATTAGGACGAGGATGAGAAAAAATATTAGATGAACATTCTCTGGTTTTACAGTGGATGTGTTTGTATTAGTGCGGATAGGAGAAGAATATTTACTAAACGATCATCGATACGAGCGTCTAGAATGAAATATTACTTTCCCTATTGTTGTCGTTCGCATCGTCGATTCCGTAACCTTAGTGCAGATGGAAACAGAGAAGTGAGAGTAAGTGGTGTATATGGTACACACATGGCAAGGACAGATACTTTCGAACATATTTGATCATCGTTTTAATCAACGCCTTTATTAACTTCCAGTAGTCTTCGTAGATCTAAAATGAATAAAAATTGTCCTGAAAAATTTCAGAAGCCATAAGTAAGTATATAAAGATCCTATCAATGTAATCTCCTAATTAAAATTCCCCTTGCAAGATACACGATTCTAATGACCACTAAAGTACTGAATCCTAAATTCTGGAAAATATCCACCGATTCCACTGATAACCGTCAGACAGATAAATGAAGGGATCGGTGACCGATCACGCGGTCGATCACCCAAACAGGATCTCGATCGGTTGCAGCCGTGGATCTCGAATCCCGGGTCGGAGAATATTAAGCGTCGGGGCTCCGCGTAATTATCAGTTTCACATTTAAATAGCCGCGTCGCTTTGGCATTAACTGCCATTGATTAGATACATTGTAGAGGCCGGGGAGGCGGGGGGTATCGAAGGGGGGAGGGCGGTGGCTAGGAGCACGGCTGGTTTGCGGGCATAAATCGGCTATCGCTTACAATTATTATTATCCGGCCTGTGCTGGTATTTAAACCGATAAACGGCTCGCGGAATCGCGATGGCGCGGCGTCATTGTGCGTTAGAGAAGCATTGAAAAGCCCCCGGATGGACACGCGAGCGGGCAGGAGGAGGAAACGGGGGGTGTGTTGTGGGGCGAGGAACGAAACGGGACGGTACGTCGGGCGCGAGTTTGTGCGCGTCGTGCGGACGAGCCCGAAGCCTCGAAGCCCGAAAGCCCGAAGCGTGGAAAAAGAGGGCGCCGCGTGAGAGCCACTGTTCCGCGAGTGTACCAGCCAGCCTTCCCTGCCCATACCGATGATTACGTATGCGGGAATCATTGTCGAGTAACGCGCGATGCACATGCAAAGGCCAAAAATCGTCGAAATCAGTCGAGTTCAACATCAGCATTGTACCTGGCCTTTGTCTCTGCCTCATTGTTGTCGGTACTCGGTGTACAACGTACACGTACGTACCCAACCAGGCTCCGAGAGAACACCACCGAGAGAGTGAGAGAGAGAGAGAGAGAGAGAGAGAGAGAGAGAGAGAGAGAGTGTATGTGTGTGTAAGAGAGAGGGAGAGATCGATGGATAGCTCGCGTTTCGCCGGTCCACGGGAACACCACACACCCGCAGGACCTTCGCTATTTGCTATTTATGCTACCGAGATCCCGAAAATCGGAGCATTGTTGGCGGGCCTGCTACGGCCCGGACCGGCCCGGCCCGAATCCGATCGGTATTGACCGCCGAATCGATTCGGACCGGCGACAAGCCCGGGAAACTCGCTTTCAACGGGACTCCCTGTGTCCGGTTCCACCGTGAATATTCGATTTCGATAAATATTCACCGGGTGACTTCCCGGTCGATTCCCGGTGCACTGCGACGCGCGATTCGCGATCCGAAAGTTCGCAAAAATGGCTTCGTATCATCCATCGATTTCTTTTTGAATTTCCGGATAGATCCTTGCCACTAGAAGCACTCTGGCCCGATAGGAGGACGTTGGGACGTCAAACGAATCGTCCATGCAGGTTACTCGATCTCCCGTGTAAAAAGGAGACGCGACGGGACCCCGTGAATCGCCACGGTAAAACGTGATGAAAATTCTTAAGGAACCGCCTTGCCATCTACCAAAGGATTTATCCCGGGCAATCTCCCTTGGAACAAGGCTGTAAAGCTTGGTCACGATGTCCGGAGTCATAACACGACTAACCGGCGAACAGATAAAAGTTGCATTCACCCGGTACATGCGCTATCAACCTCCTTTCGCGCGCAAAGGAACGGAGGGCAGTCTTTTCATCTTCCTTCGGGACGGTCCATCAGGAGCGCGGCTCCTGTGCACATGTTAGTCGTCGACTTGGGACCACGAGCAAGGACAGTTCTCTGTAACATCGAGCTATAACCAGGTAATGAGTAATAACCATTGAAACTGTTTTACTAATGAAAATCTGCAAAAATTAAAAATTTGTGCACAGCTAGGTGTGTCGAAGGACGTGATCATTTTATGAAAAGTGTAGCGAACGAAACTGTGGTCCGAGATTGCAGAACCGGGGTCAGCAACGTTTCTCGAAGGTTCGCAGGATCGTTTGGAAGGTTTTGCTGACAGGACCAGCTGGGGGAACAAGGGGCAGAGGGGGGAAGGTGAGCTAGGATGTTTTTCACGCGCACAGGTGCGGCCTATGGCGACAGGATAAGATTTCCACGGCGATATCGGCGCTCGCTGCCAGGACAGAGGGTTAGAGGGGAGAGAAAGATAGCGTTCGAAGGGGGTGAGGAAGTAGCATGAGGAGCGCGGTGGGGGTGTAGAAGGAGGCGGGGAGGGGATAGGAGGAGAAGAGGGCATAGAGCAGCTGAATAGGAAGCGACACAATGGACCTGGGTGGCTGTGGAGGCGTGTTATCAAATGGGTTCCTCATTCACATACTGCGGCCTGAGCTACCTGTGTCTGTCTGTACCGGTGTCTGTCTGTTATACTTATTCATACCGCCCATTGTGTCCTCCACTGTTGAGTCGAGTTCAGTTCAGTTGAGAACGCGATGGAACGTGCCACAATGCACGAATATGGGCTGCGCTCTGCTCTGCCCCCCCCCCTATTCCTCTTCCCCTCCCCCTTCGCCCTCGCTCCTTCCTCCGTCAAAGCTAACTCTTTCTCTTTCTCGCCCTCTCCCCACCCCCCCCCTTCTCACCACATCCCCTCAGGTCCCCCTGGTTTCGCCATTTGCCACCCACCGACGAGGCCGAGCTAGATTCGCTCGGGCGACTGAAAAGAAAATTGTGTTGGGGAAATTGTATCCGCGGGGAAACGCGCGAGACCTCGCCGCCGATAATGTGCAACCTCTCTGCCACCGAAACGCGACGCGCGATCCTCTTCCCCGGCTCGGAGCCGGTCTCGTTAACCTGTTAACCGGGGAACACTCCTCGCCTGAGCACCGACCTTTCGAACCGCATTATAATAGCCCCGGACGGGCTAACCGTGTCGGCCTCGCGTTTGTCCGGCGAGGATTGATACTATTCCCCCCCTCCGACCTTGCAGCATCCCTTGGCTGGGTCGCCTGTGACCCAGAATATAAAAACCCTCATGCAGTATCTCAATTTTTCTGATATTAGAGATTTAAATTATCGGCCTGCGTTCGCAAAAATGTAATTGCACCTAAGCACCACTGTCGACGCAGCCTCGGAAAACCTTCGCACCGGGATCGAAGAAAACGCTACCAACAGTGAACAAAAATGAAACAGACGACAATCTTTATCTGCCCGTCTAAGTAGAATGGGCCCGGGCGCAAAAACATATTCCGCGATAGCGGCTGTTCTTTCACCGAGCATCTTTTGTATTTAACATTCACCGTCCGAAAGAGCAATTGTGGAGGACCGTCGGAAATAAAGAAAAAGAGAGCCGCGGAGCCCGTGTGCCCGACCCCGTTGCTAAAACCTTAGATCTTTTCTTGGCAAGAGGCGGTCTTCGAGACGCCCTGAGCTTCTCTCTCTCTCTCTCTCTCTCTCTCTCTGTGTCTCTCGGAATCGTCTTTCCCGTTTATAACCGGGAGAACGTGAAATCTCGGCGCGGCGATATTACGGTCGGGTAAAAATCCAGTTGAAAAAGTTTACAAACAAGTCGGCCGATTTTCTGTGAAATCTCTCTGTCTTCCTCTTTCTCCGGGGCAGGGGAAGAAATCGATCGATCGATCGGCGAGAGAGGCTGGGTGCCCCGATCCGTCGATTCTTCCGGCGAACAAAAGAACGAACGGGAAGGAAAGAGAATCAGGAGAAAGTGTCAGAGGCCGCGTCAAAGTCAGACGTCAATTGTTCGCGAAGGTAAGCACCGATGCCCGATTAAGTCCACAAGATCACCCACCCTTCCCGTCAGTTTCGGATCCGGCGCCCTTCCCGCCGTCTAGCTAGCGTCCCTGCCACCCGCGCACACCCTAACCACCCTCCATTCATCCGGGCCGCCGCATAACGAGGGTAATTACGGGGCTCGGACAGGTAATCGCGACGGAATCGCAATCGTTGACTACCGGATCAACGATTTCGACGTCCAGTCGCTCTGGAACCATCGATTCACCCACTCAACATTTTCACAACGCTGCTGGAACTCCCTATGGTTCCCGGGAATCTCTTGAACAATTTTTCTAGACAAGCAAAATAGAAGACCACATTGAATGATGAGCTGGCTACACTTAAAGAAGTGAATAAATGTTCTAACTTCTATTTCCGGCTATCAACTTCGAAAATTTTTATTCTACGTAAAGAACTGCAGTCTAGGTATCTGACTAGCACCTAGACAACGTTGTAGGATGAGACAGATTCTTGCGAGATGGTTACAATTTAGACTAGCAGTGTGCCCAACTGAAATTTAGACCACACCTGCTGAAAGAAAGATTTCCCGGGTAGGTGAGGTCACCAAATGGGGAGAGAAATGATTGAAGGCGAACGTCGTGGGATCGCGACAGCAATTTATGAGAACCGCGGCTGTCCTTTTCGAGGCGGGAGTTTATTAGGGCCTGGGCAGTGGTCTTTGGAGGGCTTTGAGAGTCGAAGGCGATGGACGTTCGTCGCGGTCAGGATTGAATGGAGTCTCGCGAAGAAAACTTTCGCAAGATTCAAAGATCGTCGGGGCTTCGCGACGACGCGCGCTGCGACGACGCGACGACTCGCGGGCCGTAGGAACGTTGAAAGGAACCGGAGGGGAAAAGGCGGGAACCGTAGAGAAAAAGAGCAACGACGACGACGACGAGAACGGCGGGGGAGGGAGAGGGCGGCCCACCTCTCTCTCCTTCGCGGGCGCAAGGAACGTACCAAGAGAAAAGAGAGAACGTATTACGTACGAGTATAAGCAGGCATAGGCTCCGGATGAGCCACACGCGGACGCAACGGCATACAAAACTCGCTCAATACGTCATTCAGCCGAAGAATACGGTTCGTTCTCGCCATTTTGCTCCCAGAATGAGAGTTTCAAAGGGAATTAAGGATTCAAAGGCATCTTTTGCGCGGCGCGCACAAAACGGCCAGCCACGATCTTCTTTCTCGCTCTCCCCTCTCTCTCGCCTCTCCGCGATTCTCTCGCTGCCATCCTCTTCCCACCGAGCCGACTATCCTCTGTATCTACGCGATCCTCTCCCTTCTCCTCTCTCGCTCTGTTCTCTGTCGAACCAGCGAGAGAAAGAGAGCGTACAACGCGCTCTCAAGACGGACGATTCGAAGCGGGCGTTGCGTGCCCGCGCCCACACGGCGAAAGAACTGGAATCCGTACAAATCGTCGGCGCATTGTGCGGAGCGGGTTAACGCGAGCCGCGCGTCCGCTTCTATTCCGCGCGCGAACCAGCCAGACGCCGATGAAGAAATCCGCGTGAATGCAAGCCCCGGAACAAGAGAGCGCCCTGACCACGTTTCCACCGGAGATATTCAGACCGTTCGACGCTGGATACGGTCAGCGAAATCACGGGAACTAAGACGCGCGCCCAGAGGAAGAAGAACGTAACTGGGCCGGCCGCTGCCGGCGATTCAAAGCGGAACCCCGATCCTTCGTTCCGATACCTTTCGATTCGGTGCACGCCCCTTTCAGAGACCGACTTTGCCTCGTTACCGATGCCACTTTCCCTAATAATCCTACGGGCTTTCGCGGACGATCCCGTGACCGATTGGAGATTGTGAACAAAATTATCCTCCCTTATTTCGCTAGATCCTTTCCTCCTGTTTTGTGCTAGGTGTCTCCATCGAGCAAACGCGATCCAATTAATCAATCGCCAGCACCAGGATTCCCGAGGCTTCGTGATAAAGGTCAGAATCAATTGCAACCAGCGATCAGCAATAATGCCCCGACTGCCGCAAGCTTTTCTCGCACCCGGGTGAAAAAAGTCACCCCAGTGGAAAGTGATGCTACGGCATGGGTCAATCATCCCTTCGCATGTGCACCCTCGCTGTGCGCTCAGTTTCTTTACGATCCCCGCGTCTTCTTTCCCCGGTCCGCGGAACAAATTCGAGCGAACCATTGTAAATGGAGAACCTGGAGACCGCTGCCGGGGGTGAGAGACGAGGAGATCATCGAGAAAGAGAGAGAGAGAGAGAGAGATAAACTGGGGAGGGAGAGAGCGTCGGCGGTTCTCCGATTGGCTGATTAACATAAAAATGCCCGCGCTCGTAAAGGGCACCGTATACATATATTACCGGCATTATATAGATCGCGAGGGTGGGGTTATAGTTTCTGATTGTTATTCATATTCGGCCGGTAGCCGCCGCCGCCGCCGCCACGCGGCCATGAATGCGCGTTTCTCTGTTGGCTCAATATAACGTCGCTTGGGAGGGTGCACGCGCGGGGGTGCTGGACCGGGGTACTTCGTTCTCAATGACACTTTTTTTTCTCTTTCCTCATCACCCCTCTCTCTCTCTCTCTCTCCAGTTCGCTGGCTCTCGCGGCGACGTTAATGCCAGCGGGCCACGGCGCGCGGGTTTAAACGATTACTCACCCGCGGCGGCTCTGTCTGGAATGAAAAGGGCGAAAGTGCCACTTACCGCTCCACGGGCCTCCGAGACTCCAGCACCTGGAACAGAAATCACGTCCTAATGAGACCGGCGGAGTTTAAGCAGCGAAGTTGGAGAAATTGCCGGGAATTTCGAGGCGAGCCGAGTGCCACGCACCGGTCTGCCGGCTGTTTAACCCCTTCGACGGATGTTGTTCATCGGCGGATCGCTAAACTCGCGCCAGAACCATCAATTTTTCCCGGAACCAGAATCAACTAGTTCTTTCCTACTTGCACCGGGAACAACTATGAGCTAGCTGGTGGACACTGAGGAGTTGTAGCAAACTGATCAAAAATCATTTTTCCCTTATTCCAATATTAGCGAAGTCACTTCTAAAAAAGCCTGCACAGAAATCATCGAGATCCAGTGTCCTCACAGCAGTCCCTCAATCTATAACGACTGGAGGACTGTTATGCAAAATTGTTTGCATGAATTGTTGTAGAGAGACAGCTTACACGAGGGTCTATCTTTCCAGAAGCTAGCTAGACATTCCTAGGTCGACACCAATTTCAACGCCGGAAAAATCGCCCGATTATTGGGCGAGTTTGAACAATAGCAACGTCCGAAATCCAAGGGGAAGAGGAGAGAGTTGGGTGAAGGAGTGAGGTAGCTGAAAAGTTAATCGCGGGTCAGGTTGGCACGCAACCGCGTCCGGATCCACTTTCCAATAACCGGGAAGTATCGGTGAATGCGGTGTCGAGGCGAGTTCAAGGCTCGGCTGTGCTCGGAGCGGACCTATCTTGGAGGCAGGCACAAAGGACGAGCGTTTAGCGGCGGCATGCGATTTCGATCCGCGGAAGAGGAACGAGGAATCGGAAGAATAAAGGGGCGAGTGCCCCGCAAAGTCACTCGACCTCCATCAGCCGTCCTCCTCTCCCGGGGCGACGCTGTTCTATAGCTTCTTCTCTACCTACATTATATTTCTTTCGTATCTGGCTCCACTACTGTCTCCCTTCTCTCTCTCTCTCTCTCTCTCTCTCTCTGGAAGCACACAAACGGCCGCGCACGTACACGTGCACACAAGCTGAGCATTGCCGCGGTCTTATCGGCAGTTATCGGGCCGTGATGTCACACAATGGGGCAGACAATGCTCGGCACAATACACCCCCTGCTTCTAAACCATCCAACCCTCGCGCCACAGCCACCTCCTGGCTCATCCTCCTCTCTATCCAGCAACCGCCACCCCCGGGCCCAGAGTCCGCTCTCCTTTCCTACTCGCGGAATCAGCCCAATCCCGGCAACTTAATAAACATAATAGCCGGTCCGCCGAGCGAGCCGGTCACAATGAGTGGTCCGCGGCGAACAGATACCGGAAGATACGCCGGAGACGCGCCGCCATTGTCCGCGTCCCCCGGCTCTTCGGTTTCCGATGGATTATTCGGACTGTCGTTTCGTATCTTGGATCTGAATCTCTACCCGCGATACGCCACTTGGCAAGGCTTTTCGAAATCGGCGTGAAAATGAGAATGGCGGCCTCGCTGATTTTTTTCTACCCTATTGCATTCTTATTCGTTCGATCTTCTTAAAGCAGGCTGCGACTATCATTTTAATCATTCGAAAACAAAAAGCCACCCCTATTCGTTTAGAGGAGTCCCAATTTTTGTCGTGGTTCTACAGGATATTTGACATTATTGAGATACAGGGTTGCGGAAGGGTTGAGAAGAGATGGATAGGTGGAAAAATCGTAGAAGTAGTGGCAGAGGGGGTCGACGGGTAAATCGTTGCACGCGCCATCGCCAGGGCAGCACGCCCCACGCGCTACGGCCTCGCCACCCCCGTACAATATGCTATCTCCGACGAGTGATCGCCCTAACCGCGGCGCACGAGCCGACGCATGTACGAGCGATTGAAAAATGCGGTCAACCGGCCGTTATTTCGAGAAGTTCTCGGTGGACGCGCACCCCGCAGCGCTCATGGGCCTCGAGGGGGTGTAAACACGGCGCCGTGACAGTGTTCAGGGATGCGCGCGACCGAGAAAATCGCGTTTCATCCCCCGGCGGGCTCTGCGCAACGAATCGACCGAGAATCGGGTCTGTAAAACATACACAAAAAACAGACTAACAGAGACAGACCACCGGGGAGAACAAAAGAGAGCGAGAGAGAGAGAGGAGGGGGGGTGTGAGTCGAGAAGGAATATAAATGATTTATCGAAAACAATTACAGACTGGCAATGTTGGCGGGCTCAAAGTTGTCAGGGATTTTTATGTGCGAACCGTGGAAAATATAAATCGAGCCGTTCCGCCCGGACTGACTGATTAAATAAAACCGTCGGTTGTTCGAATAAATCAACGCCCGCTCGAATAGGAAGAAATCACGTCGACGGATTTTATCGGCCGGCAATAAAGCACGTCACGAAACACAATTACATCGACTGCTGACGTTTCCGAGGCCGCGTTTCTCGCTCTCTCTCTCTCTCTCTCTCTTTCGGGGTGAGATACCTATCTCCGAACCACGGCATCGGAGAAAGCGTTAATTAAGCGAGCAGATGCTGCGCCGAGGAAATAGTAAATCATGCGACCACCCCGCGCACGCACAGAGAGAGAATCGAACGAGAGTCGCTCGCGCGCCGACCAACGCCTTATCTTCACTGCCCTATCGAGATAATGATAAATCGCGCGCACCGATACCCCAGCGACCGCCTACAACAACCTCGATGAAGGGTTGATGACTGTATAATGCGACGAGTTACCGAGCCACCCTTCCTAGACAAGCTAACACCAGCTGTTCCGATGTCTTCGTTCATTGCGATCGCCCCTCGATCCTTTTTTGACACCCTTGCTTGCGGTATCGGGAGCGTTATCTGCGACCAGTAAATTATGCCTTCGATTCCACGATGGAAATGTCCGGGAACCAAGTGCGAAGGGGTTGAAATTCGAACGATGGCTTGCGGAAATTCCTGAAGGGTGCGTTGGATTTTATTCATATTTCTCGACGGGTTTTTGGAAAGATGTCTTTCACGCGTCGTCATATAAAAAATAATTAGACTGGGGTCATTTTTTTTACAATATTTGTGCGCGTCCACTAAGAATTTTTAGAGTAGAACTTAAAATATAAAAATTATAATGGACGACAGGACAACATTCTCGGGCCAGGATAAAAATCGTCTGCCCCAGTTTCGATGGTTCGCGAGTCGCCGAACGGAAGCGATCGTTTCGCGATCTCTTCGGATGCGTGAGGGGCGGTAGGTGTAACGTTTAATAATGGTCGCATCGCGTCGTCTCGCTGGCCGATCGCGAAAATAACAATAGCGCGTCGCGGCGCGCAGTAAATTAACAAGTAATTAACTGCTTCGGTCGATTCGGTAGACAATCCGGAAGACGGCAGTAAAACAAGGTTAGCTCGCTAGCTAGGGGGTTGAAGCGAGGGAGAGCCTCTACGGGGGTGGTGTGTTGGCGGTGGTTGGTGGTAGTGGTGGTGGTAGTGGCTGTGGGCGATGGTGGTGGTGGCAGGGAGCCGGTGGTAGTGGTGGCGTCGGAACCGCCCCGGCTTTGCAACCCCGGCGAATGGAGTGACAATGCTGCCACGGGATTCACAGTTCTCCACCACCCCTTTTGTCTTTCCCCTCTGGCCTTCTCTGTCTGTCGCTGGAGCCGCCGTCCCCTTTCATCCCATTTGCAACTTTCCGGCTTTCCAGATCCTCGCCGCCCTCCCCCATCGACCACCAACCCTTGGAGCCCTTTTATCCGCGTCTTCATACGGCGGTACGCGCGGGCCGAGTGCGCGCACCTTAAGGCAAACGCCTCCTCCTTTCGGACCGATTAACTTCCGAGCACCGGAAACAACGGTCTCGATCGAGAGGAACGATCCCCGACGCGATAATGCGTTTCGACAACCGAAACACCACCCCCTCGCCCCTGCAATTTTATTTTCTCCCCAGCGCGACGGATGCATCGGCGAAAGCGTCAGGAGGGATGATAGCGAGGAGAAACAACCCCCATCTCTCAGAATACCTCGTGCTTTAGTACACAGACGGAAAATCGAATAGTAATGAGGGGTGGAGGGATCCTCCAAGCATATCGAGAGCATGCAAAGGTGCTGGACACCCCCTGACTTTTATCACAGCAATTTACTTGTTTTAGCGGAAGGGGTTAAGGTAAACGGAGCGATTAACTTTTCAACGCGAAAACAATAGTTCCGATCGCGACGAAAGATTCCCGACGCGTTAATGCGTTTCGATGCATCAGCAAGGACCCCGCTATAATTTTATTTTTTCCCTCTTGCATCGCGTTCGTGACAGGATCGTCGCAGGAGGGGGTGATGAAAGCGTGAAGAAGCAACCCCTTTCGCTGTAGAAAGGAACGTACACACGGAGAAAGACATCGTGCGCCGCCGGGGAGTCCGCGTGCCAGTTCGGTATAAAGACACGCAATCGAGTAGGAAAAAGGGGGGTGGAGGGATGGTGAAGCGTATCGAAAGGATCCACCACTGCCACCCCCGCGTTCACGAGTACGACGTTTTCACCCCCGCCTCCACCCCTGTCGACGTCGTCGTTTCGTCGCTCCACCCCAGGAAACCCTGTCTCCTCTCTCTTTCTCTCTCATTCTCTCACCCTCTCTGCACGCGGCGTATCAGATCGAGTCCCTCTATTCCGCGTCCTCTATTATTTCTTTTATCAATCTGCGCGCTTTCAGGACGCTTTGAGGCGCCCGCTGAAAGCTGCGTGATAAATCATGAAATGTAAGAACGTACACGGACACGCGCCGACACGCGCGCGTCTTGCATCGTTGTGATACACGTGCAACGGCAGATAGTGATGTTCGTGTGAGGAGAGACACGAAGAGAGACTGAGAGGCCCGGGAGAGATACTTCTCTCTAGAAATTGAGGAGAGCGTCGTGTGGAGGGAGAGGAAGGAGAGGAAAGAGGTTCGTCGAACGAGAAAAGGATCTAGAGAGGAAAGGAGAATCCTGAAGAACAAAACAGAGCCCTGGAAAGCAGAAAAGAACCCCGAAGAGGAAGAGAGAGTTCTAGAGAGAAAAATAAAGTTTCGAAGAGAAAAATGGTGCCCTAGAGAGCAATAGAAAGCTCTGGGGAGGAAAAGAGAACCATGAAGATGAAGAGAGAGAGCCCTGGCGAAGAAGATAGAGGCCCGAAGAGCAAGATAGCTCCACAAAGAGAAAGATAGCGTGGAGGAGACGCGCGTTGAGGGAAAAAGAGGCATAAATGGGGAGAGAGGTGTTAGTGTAACGCAGGGGGTGGGAGGGAGGGGTGGCTCGTGTGCAACAAGCACGCGTGTGTGCGCCCGCTCTCGCGAGTGTGTAAATACCTACATATAGAAGCGACGGTTCAATAGGCGGCATTGCCGGGGCGAACGGCATCCATACAGCTCGCCAGATGAGGTCTTCTAGCTTCCGTCGAGTCCGCGTGAAAGGATGCCCCAATAATATTCCATTCACCAAACCACCCCCGCACCACCTCCCCCAACTTCCACCCTGTAGCTTTCCCTGCCGCGCGCGTACATAGCCGGCCTGGCCTGGCCCGTGCCCACCCCGCGCCATTGATTTTTCATTCGTCGGCTTTTCAATAGTTTGTTATGAGCTTTCCTTCGGCGACGTCTCCTTCCTCTCCCCGCCCGCACCGGGGGCCAGGCTTACTCTCGTTCTTTCTCTCCCTCTCTTCCTGTTCTTCTCTCTCTCTCTTTCTCGCTCTCCTTTGAAACCAGAAAACCTGGGGGGTTGGGGCGAATTTCCGACGGGACGGGACGAATCGTCGCACGCCCATCCAACGGCGAATTAGATGCGTTTGTTGCGCGAGCACGTTAAGCTGACGACTCGACGGCTTTAGGGGTGCGTGCTCGATCACCCTGCTGCGCCGGAAGATCCAGGATTCAGTCAGTGAAGATCGAGGTTTCAATTGGAAATCTATAGCGTCACTAATATACTCACACTTGCCAGGGGTTTTTTAGGAGTTGATTCGCGATTAACAAATAATCATGGTTTAAACAGTTCTATCAGAGCTGTCAGTTCCAATCAGGAAAATTAAGTATACACACATGTGTGTCTGGTTCCTCTTAGGGGTTGATTCTGTATTCGCGATTAATAATTATTGCTAAAGAACGTGGCAGGGTTTTTCATAATCTAGCCGACTACTTTTGGGAATGAAAGAGGAACGCCTCGCGTCCGCGTCGAGCAAAAAGGCAGCGACGGAATTCGCGTCGCGGCGACAGGTGCGGCGAAAATCTTAGAAAGTATTCCGCGGCGAAACAGAGCGAAAATAACCTATAACTTTAATCAGGGATGAATAAAGGCAACCCTTTTCGGAGCGGCGCTGCGTCAAGGCGAAGAATGGAGATGAGGATGTAGCCGAGTATCGGCATTGTTTCCAAACAAAGCACGCCTTTCATACCACCGTGTACCCGCCCTGCAACCCCCATCCGCTCGATCCACCCACAACCACCGCCCGTGCACTCCCCACGGCTTTTCAGTCATTTGACACGCAAAGAAGTCAGGCAAGCCGGCATTGTGGCGACCACCACCACTGCGACCTATTGTTACCAGACCACTACCATAACCGCCACCCCCGAAATCCACCCCCGTTCTTGCTCTGGCTCTCTCTCCGTCTTCCCGTGCCTCGCCACCTTTGTCGAATTTGACGCTCGATTCGATCACCGTCCCCCGATCTCCTTACACCCCCTCCACCCCCCGTGCATCTTGCCACCGAACCGTTCACCTGTTAACATCCACCCCCGACTTATCCGTAAAAATATTTAAAAATATCGTGAAAGAAATTAGATCTCTTGTGACCAATTTTTTCAAGCAGTACCGGGTTGAATTTGGGAAATTCTCTGTAGAGATGGTTTGCCCAGTTAAAAATCTTAGTATACTTTAGAGATGAAGACTTTTTCAACCCCTACAGGGACACTAACTCGTACGTCTAATTAAAAGAGAATTTTCAACGATAATCATCTTCAGAATGAAATGTTGTGTCATCAAGGAACGACGAAAATCGCACTCAGCGTATTAAAATCGTGGAGCCGCGCTCAGCGGGATGTACGCCGAAGAATACTTAGCAAAGTTAATTTATCGGACGGATCAGTCGAGACGCTATCGCAGAAAGGTGCAACCGTCACCGTATTGGATCCGTCAGATCTCGGCGAGCTTAGCTCTCGTCGGAACGCTCGCAAGATACGTCGAAATCCAGGCTCATCAGGTCCGGTAATCGCGTCTCGTGTTTCCCATTGAGGTGGTCCGACGAGCAGACATCGATGACGCGCGTGCGAGAGGATCCGGGGACCATAATGCTTGCAGAAACGGAATCGATCGGTTGGGATTGGCGTGAAAAGGAAACGGGGCGAGGGGAACGGAGAGCGAGAGAGAGTTTCGCGCTCCGTCAAGAGCCGGAGAGGGTGAAAACCACCCCTGCGCGCACCCGGTCTCGCTATTGTAGAAAATCGTGGGAGCTGTCGGGAATCGACGAATCTCTGGAATGAATCCGCGGGAAAATTGATTTCGGGAAAAGGCGATGTATCTCGGAAGATCTCTGTCTATCTCTGTCGACGGTATAAAGGGGACGCCGATGTGCCATCGTGTGTTGGCGTTTGAAATATAAAAATTATCAGGTCGGACTCATCGATTGTCTTATTCCTATTCAAAACACGTTTTGTGTTTTAAGATCACAGAATGGGCGAGGGTGTCTTCTGGTAAAATTAGTGTGGAAGGATAAAGTTACCATTAGGCCACGATAAATACGAACATGCGCGTCAGGAGCGATTGCGGCGCGTCGCGGCGGAGCATCGCGCGGAATTATGCATCGGGCTACATAATTCCGGTGCAGGCACGCGCCGCGACGATGGGGAAAACTCGATGTGACAAACGAGGCGTCGTGACGCTGTCACGAAAATACCAGCCGAATGCCCGATACGTTCGTCCCCGAGCCCATTCTATTCGAATGTCGATACCTCGCGCGTCAGTCTTATTAATCTTCCGGCTCGCGCGAGGCGAAGCGAGCTACCGATATATCGCGTATTATAAACGGTAATAAAAAGAGGCTCCGACGAGAGGCGAAAAGGGGGGAAAAAACAAGCGTGAAAGAAAGAAAAACAGAGAGAAAGAGAGAGAGAGAGTGGGAAGAGAGAAACGTGGTGAATAGAGAGGGGCGGTCGCATTCAGCGGGGGAATTCTATGCGACCGGTACAATGCGAGTCCTCTCGCGGAAAGCTTGCGCCCGCGCGCGCCCGCCTGTTCGAGATATCCAGACTTCGCGACGCTGAATAAGCTGCCGATGTGAATTTAACAGGCGCAATCGCTCTCGCCGCCCGGAGCTTGCACGCGTCGGGGCTCTGGGATTCGTGACACCACCACCTCCACCCCGCTGGAACAATTTTTTAAAACTTCTTTCACGACGTTCAGAATCTGTACTTTGCTTCAGATCTTGCCACGACATCGTACATGTTGTTCAAATCGAACATTTAATTTGATAAAACAATTTCTGTCTTGAAAATTCAAGCCTTGTAATGATAGGATGCGAATCATGTACAATACAATGAAAATATTCTCGATGAAACAATCTCTTGGTTGCAAGTTGAAACAGCTTCGAGCGCAAATGGTTAATATGATATATTTAAAAAATTGAAAGTGTCAGTCAGAGCATAGGGGTGGTTTCCAGGACGTGCAATATGTTATTGATGAAACAGGTGGGGTGTCAGCAAGCATCGGATGACGAAACAGTGGATAATCGAAAGACGCGGTCGAATCGTCGGAAGTCGGAAGCGGGCTTGGGAGCGGCGTCTGCCGACAGTGGAACCTGTTAAAAGTTGGGAACCGCGTTGACAGAATGGAGCGGCGCGATGAAAAGGTGTACACAGGTGCACACACAGGGAGAGAGAGAGAGAGAGAGAGTGGCGTGTGTGGGGCGCCAGTGTCCTCGGTCACACGCACAGAACGAAGGACGATCGCCGTGTAAAAGGGACCGAGGAGAAGCGGGCGTCGGTGCGGGGGTGGTGTTGGATAAAGGGTGGCGCGGGAGCGACGAGAAGGTGTGCGGGGGGTGTACGGGTGGAGAACGGGTGCGGAGAGAGTCCACGCGAATATGTTATACGCTCAAGCTCGTTCGCTCGTAACCGCGCAGTAGAATAGACGAATTGTTCGGCAGCGGAGCTTTTGTCTATTTTACGGAGTTCCAAGGGCTTCGAGAGAGCGGAGGGGTGTGTGGAGGAGGACAGAGATGGGGCGAGATCGAGAGAGAGAGGACCGAAAGCTCGGATATATATTCTCGACTGAACGTTGTACGGATTCGCGCACCGGGCGTTCCTAATTATTGTTTTCCAGGCGTCCGTCCTTTCTGGATGCTGCGGCGACTGAAATTCTCGTTTCGAAACTTTCCCTTCGCTGGTGGCGTCGACGAATTACCGCGGGAACCGCCCGCTCCGCTTGCTCTTTTATTTTCTTTTCTTTTTTAATCCCCCGTCTCTTTCTGATACCGTTCGAGCGTGGAGACACGTCGCTTCGCTTCGCCTCGCCTCGCCACCCTCTCAAACTGTTCGGTGAAATACAGCGAGGAGGCGCGGCAGAGAGGGGGAAACCACCGTGCGGTTTCGAAAATTGTAACATTTCGAAAATTGTGTCGCGCCCCATTGTCACCGACGGAGAAATCCCTTGACCGTGCGCGCGAGAGTTTCGCGTTCCGACCGGGAGTTTTCCATTTTCGCCGAGAGGTGCGCGGGAGGATACTTAAATGCATTTCCGGGGGACAAGATAACGAACGTATCGTTAGCTTTTGCAAGGCGCGCGGGAACGACTGGGGAGAAATCGTTGTGTAGGTGAGAGAGAATGAGAGAGTGAGAGAGAGAATTGGAGAGAAGGAACGGTGCAATGGGGCGAGCGAAAGCGGAGCAATAGGGGTGGCCAGCGGAGGAAAGGGATGACGGCGGGGCGGTCGTATCGGTTAAGTGGGGGAAATTGCAAAACAATGAGACGCCGGGGTAGGGGTAACAATGTGAGGGACAATAGGCCTGATAATGTGCCAGAGAATGGACGCCTAGACAAAAGAGTCGAATAAGGGCGCGCGCACCTACCCGATCCACCACCCACATTACACCATCGACTCGTCCGACGACGTATAGAGAACGGAAAAAAGACACCTGCACGATTCGATGTGGGTTATTTTAGATTTCCACCGACGCTGAACCCGGCCCGAGCTAATATTTCATCCAACGATTGCGTTCATTCCGTTCCCCGCTGACAAACACCCCCTGCGATCCTCATATCACATACTGTTCTATTCTTTCCAACCCTATAAAATGATTCGGGAAAGAACTGGATGTATTGGCAATTAATCACAATTCTTATTTGATATAAAAATCCGCAGTCACAATCAGTTCTACATTTTACAAGGTACCAATCATTTTACCAATTTCAGAAACGAGAGGGATAATACCGATTCGCAAGACTTCCGGGTCAGGTCGAGGTGGCGAGGTTCGCCCCAGCAAGACCTTCCTTCCGGGACGTTACATCGATACTGTTTGCACTCGAGTTCGATTCGGTGGAGTTAACGTCCTCGTGGTCGAGGCGGAGCGCGATCAAGGTATCAGAAGCGGGGAATGCAACCGCTATGCGGAATAAAGCGGAGGGTTCCACGAGCAAGCAGGGGATCAGGGACGAGGGAACCTACCGCAATGCCAGAGGCCAACGCCTGACATAACCGCGAGTTCTGGAGGGGTTGCGAGAGTCAAGGGGTTGAGGGATCGGAAGCTCCGTGTAACCAGACCTCGGCTCGTCTGGCGTACACCTGTTGTTTCTACTTGCCCCGGAGCTGGCGGCCTCGCGCCGCCTATCGGGATCAATTTAATAAAACACTGTCGCTGCGTTTCATACTTCCATCAAGCCTTCCGCCCTGTACCTCTACAAGCAAAGTTAAACAAATGCAAGTAGTAACCACGGCGTGAGTACGTCAGACTTCAAGTTCGGGTATAGATCCTCTTTGATCGACTGGGTTGTTGCGTGTGAAATATTTGATTTTTTACAGTAACATGGAACGAAAATAGCTTTTTCCTAAATAAATCTTGTTGAAACTCCAAGGTTCTTTGCATTATGGTAACACTTGAATTCTTAGATGGTTCACTGCCATTTCCAAGATCATCATTCTTCTGGGGATAAAGAACAAGGGGTTCAAGAACAATTTGCACAGATTTTCCTGAAATTTCTGTCGCTGCGTTGAATCGGTTGCAGGTCTCGGTGAGAGCGTCGAACGAGTACATTGATGGACAGAGAGGAGAGCTTGCGACGATTCCTCGCGCCCGAGAACTAGCAAGGGTAAGCTCTCGCGAAATTCTAGTCGTCCGATAATTAGCGTTTAACGGCTAGGTGGCCACCGAGAAAGCGGACTCTCGTCTCTTCGGTTCCCGGAAAGAAGCGGAGACAGAAAAACGCAAAGAAAAGGCGAACGGGGCAGGAGAGCCGAAGAACGCGGCCTGGGGAGAAGAAAGAATCTGAAGGAAAGAGAGAAGCTGCTCCGAGGAGGGAAAAAGAGCGGGGCCCCGAGGACAGAAGTGGCCGTACAAGGCGGGAGCGCCACAAACAGTCCATAGAAACTCCCCGGCCGTAGAATGCGACTGCTTCCTCGTGCAGAGCTCGTGTTTAAGCGGGCCGAGCAAGAGAGAGACAGAGAAAGGCGAAGAGTGCGCGGGCGCACGGTGTTCCCGCTCCCGCGCCTGTTATTTAAGCTTCGCATAATGGCAACTCTTTTATGCTCCTTGTGTCTTACATCTGAGACTGTGTCGCTCCAGAGGGCGCATTCATTCCCGTGAATGCGGTGCACGGGCCCCACAATGGCCTTCTCCGCCCCGCCTGCAGCAGCCAGAGCTGCACGCGCTCAAAGTGCACCCACTCTAAGGATGCGCGACGCGGCCGCCTTGGTTTACAGCCTTAGGACAACCGACGCGCGTCCCTCCTCCACCTCCTCATCCTCCTCGTCCTCCTTTGCCTATCTCTCTATCCGCGAGCCTCTAGCCACTCTCCTCCTCCTTCTTCTCCGGCAACGTCTTTTGCCACTCTTTCAACCGGCTTCCGGTTTGATAGTTAATTTACGCCCAAGACAGCCTACTTCGCCGGAACCGTGACATGCGCTAACCTGTTAATCCGGACGAGTTAACTAGACGCAAACGTTCGCTTCCTGCATTTTTGTTTCACGATTCAATATTTCGCTGGAGTCTGGGCAGCCTCCCTCCTCAGGTCGGATAATGGTCGGTGCAAAAATTATGGAGACTGATTACACGTGAAAAACGGAGGAGTTGCTCTGTCTGATTATATTTTTCCTACGAGGCTTTGTTTCTTAGAGAATTGGACTGGAAAGAGCATGAGCGCACTCGAAGTGGAAACGGTCAGCCATGCACAGACACGGTGCTCCTGGGCTTGGGAATTTTGGCCGAAAAATGGGCGATACAGCTTTTTACATAGAATCGCCCCCTGAATTTTCATTTTTGTCGCAAGCCTCGTTAACATTAAATAAAGAAATAAATTACAAAATTTAGGACAAATACATATAATAAAAAAAATTATAAATTTGCCCACTGGACCCGGTCGGTCCTCCAGCAATTAGAGATCGATCGCGGGGTCGTCTCGGTCCAAATAATTTCGTCGGGTTTTTTTTATTGTTCCGAGGGGGCCATCAATAGAAGAAAAGCTCGATCCGCAAACTTTTGTGTCGCCGGTTTTCCGCGGCAGGCGACCTTCCGGGTGGAGGGAGAAGGGCTCGTAGACGACTTTCGAGGCCGGTTTATCGTCGAACGATCGTTCCTCCGAATAATCGCGAACGTGCCTAACGATCGTGGCCGGGGGTGGCCGGGTTCGTGCACACGAGGCACGCCACCTTGCGATCGGTCACAAAACAGCGACACAATAACCGGGCCGCAACAATGCCGCGCGACAATGCAGCGCCACCAACACACCGCCGGCCCGAATCTATTGTCTGTACTTCTCTTGTTCTCCTTTCATCCCCTGCACTTCCACGACGAGCCGCAAAGAACGAGGGAGAGACCCGACGAGAGAGAATCGAGCTGCCGCCGAGCCGCGGCCAAGCCGAGCGACTGAAAACGCTATCCGCGGATCTCTCGCGACCTCCACGGACTATGTCTAATTGCCCTGACTCGATTGGGATGTTCCCAGATTCGACTTTCGCCCGATCGAGGTCCGCAGCCTTTCCTCCTCCGATCAGGATTTCTTAAAGCGCTCGTTGATCAACCACTGAGATCTGACATTATTATGTATAAGGATCTTTATGGACAAAAACGTTTCGCATCAATCTTTTTGTTAAATAAAATGTGAAGAAAACTGACCAGACAGCAGTGCACGGTAATTATTCTTATACTTACGGGTCTGGACGTGTTCGAGGGTTAGGAAATTCCATTACGAGGGAGAGAGTGATCCCGGTGAAAGGTATCCGCGATTTCTCCACGGGAATAAAAAAATGCAACTATTAGGGGAGTGTGGGGAAATGTTGAAGAAGAAGATCGACTACTTTGCGAGGATCGGGGCCGAAAGAATACGAAGTACCAAACGAGGAGTACCTTCACGCAGGAAGATGGATGAGAGAAAGAAAAAGAAAGAGGGATAGCAAGGGCGAGTATGCGGAGAGTGCACAGAGAGAAGAGGGGGAGAGAGAAAGAAGGAGTTATAGAGAGAGAGAGAGGGCGAGAGAATCGGCCGCCCCACTCATCCTCCCGTCCGTCTCATTGTGTCGGACGATTGTCTTAGAATAATGGCGGAGACTCACAATAGTGACTACAATGCTTGCTCGTCTAACAATGCGGTGACGTCACGCAGCGTCGTGTACGTGAATGTACCGGCACGGGCGCCCCGACGTCGTGTGCGTCGTCTCTTCAGAGTTCCTCTTTCTCCCTCCCGTTCCCTCCTCTTTCTTCGCGGCTCCTGCCATCTTTCTCGCCCTCGTAACCCCTCCTCCCTCGCTGTCTCTCACTCTTTCAGTCCCTCCCTTCCTCCCTCGATCTCTTTCCCTCTATAGCGCCCTTTCCCACTTCTGTCGCGATTCTTCGTTTCGTTATTCGCGGCCCGATCACCCACTTACGCTCGAGTGGGGTTCAATTGGCACTAGGTTCCGAGATTGCACGCGTTGGATACGATTAACGGCGCTCCCATCAACGGGAGACCCGCTGAATAATACCACCGTTCAGTTGCGAGACATTAGCGGTCCTCGGTGGTGAAAAATTTTATACAGATCCCAGCTTCCCATATTCGACCACCAACATCCCTCCTAGAGCTGCACCTATCCGTGTGATTCGCAATTGTTAGAATTGTTAGGATATCAAAGTTTTGTTGCATAATCTGCTGATGATAAATTTTATAGAGACACCAATTTCCCATATTCGACCACCTAATAATAATATAATACGATATAATATCCCTCCCAGCATTGCTTCGCAATTTCGCAATTCTTGGAATTATTAGAAAATCAAAATATTGAATAATCCACTGCTGAGCTACGAAGCATTAACCCCTTGCATTACGATATCGTGTCTGACTCGTGATGAAGATTCTGAACAGATTCTGATAAAAATGTATGTTAAAAATTTCCTTTGAACTATTGGAGAACATACGGGCATACAATTTATATCAAGATTCTCCTTTTTTAGGAAATTATGATTTCCAAAAAAAGTTGTTATCACTGAAACCGTAAAATAAATCGTAGGGCAAGGGGTTAATGGCGCTGAATGGAACATTTAATAAAAAATTACTCAAGTTGTACTGTTCAAGACTACCAAAAAGATCCAAATGCTAAATGTGATTGTTCACAGGATTCCTGCAACCAGGAGGACCCAAATGATTAATCTAATAAGATTGTCACACCATCAGAAATTAATTCTCACCTCATCGGACAAGCAGGGCCGAAAGAAACCATCTGCTTCCCTGTCTCCGTTACATCGATCAACTTTGACTTTCATAGCTCGCGTGCACAACCCCCGGGCCGCCCTTTCGGGCACACCCCTGCGTGACTGCAGATTCGGTTAAGTCATCCCCGGGGATGACTTCGAAACCCGGTTCGCCTCCCTGTTCCTATTGTGACGCGACAGGGCGTCGGTCAGTGGGGTCATTAGGCGAAACGATAAGTGCAATTACTACTGATGCGCTTCGATCTATCCCGCACCAACCCCTTAACAGAAAAGTGTGTCGAACGCCTGTTAACCCTTGATGGACTCCGGAAACGTACAAATTCCACCACGGAAATCCAATTAATTCGGTGTATCCCCTCTTTCTTTTTTCAAGGACGAAAAGAAATATTCTGTGAACCAACCAATATCGTTCCAACACCAATGTGATTATTAGACTGCGGTTGTTTATGCATTTATGGAAAAATTGGTTGGATGAAATGTAAAACAATAAAAGATCAGAAAATATTTAAGAATATTGTAATGTTGTTTCCAATGTAAGAAGGTCATCAAGGGGGATGAAAAAATTTTTATTTTATTCCTGAATTCCACAATCAATGCAGATCATTTTAATTTTGCACAAAGGTCCGCAGTCTAGTGATTATCATTCTCGGAGAAAAAATTATACGAACAAGAAGATACGATTTGAGGCGCCTCCTACAAGAGTGTTCAGTTAAAAAAACGACTCGAGAAAAATAATAAAAATCTCGGAACTCGCGAACAAGCGTCCTTTCAGCATCCTCATCGTCGAATGATCGAGAGGCGAAAGAAATGATCGCGAGAGAGGGAGTCGGCTATCGACAAGATAAGAATGCGCGTCGGCGCGACTCGCTCGCGTGAATGCGGCCGACTGTTAATTAATACCGGCATTCAGGTGGCATTAAATTGCGCGAATTGTGCGCGCGGGTCCGCTCGGCTCGGCTCGAAACGGCGCAGACGCCGCCTCGTCCAAAGGCCAGGTGCACGGTGAAAAGGCTCTTATTAGCGAACGGCGCTGGCGCATCTGATACACCGTCGAATCGAAAGAACCTGGAGGATCCTGTCGGCTGCCGCGAATCCGACAGGATCTCGCCGACGCGGAGAAAGGAGTCTGCAGAAACGAGGGGGTGGGCCTTCTCAGACGAGATTGCGAGACGTTGCACGCGCTGCGATTTAAATACCCTTTGCAGAATCCGCGAGCTGCCTTTGGGGACCGCCTCGATGGCACGCAACTTTCCGAGACGTCCTCGAATCTGTGGAATCGAGCCTCGAATCCTCCAAGACTCGACCCTGTCCTGCGAGCTTCCCTTGATCGATTCGTTCACGTTCCTTGAAGATTAGTCGAGATAACACGGTGACTGACGAACCGCCCCCAAAATGTCCTGGAAAATCGGAGTAACGTTCCGACGGCGGATCTTCATGGGAAATACAAAATTGTATTAACCTCAAGACGCATAATTTTTAAATGCAAATAAAATCCGCAGTCTAGTAATGTTGACAATGCGAACTGAATTTGGATTTTGTTTACAAAATTGTCAGAAGGGTTGAAGGCGTATATAATGAACATAGAACAGGCGGGCGAATTTGCAGGATTTCGGTCCGAACAATCGCGGACCCAGAAGATCCGATTAAAATCTGAGAGACGGTGATTCGCTCCGGCGGTTTCTCAGGGGGATGTTTGCTCGCCGTTTCCCGGGGGGTGGGTACGAACAGAATAAATAACTGATCGGAAAAAACTCACCGCTCCCGTTCCCCTTCAAGGTCCATCCATCGGCGAACGAGAAACGATCGGCGACGTACAAAGCGATCTTGCGCGCAGCAGGAGTAACGACGATAGCACAAAGATTTCGCGAAAGGGGTGGAAGGGTGAGCCAGGCCGTGCGGCGTTGGCGGGGGTGTACGCGGGGGTGGAGGGAGCGAAAGAGATAAAGGGAACCCAGAAAGACAGGGGTACATTGTGCCGGGCCGCTTGATACTTTATTCCGTATAAAAGGAACGACGGAACAATGGCGGGAACGCGGAAGAATGGAATGAAATGGGACCGAGGGAGATGGATCGGGAGAAAGGGAGAGACAGAGAAAGGGAGAGAGCAAGGGAGATAGGCAGAAGCGCTCGCGCCAGTGTGAAGACTCATCACTCTGTAAACAATGCGCGAAGCGAGAGTGACTCAAAGAGTGGCGGGATCCTCAGAGTCCTTCCCTCGGCTGCGAGGAGAGGGGCACAGGGATCGGATAGTCCGTCCGTGCTTTCATTTGTCTCGCGTTTCGACTTTCTTGATCATCGACGGCTTTCTTCCTACCCCTGCAGCTTTGAGGTCTCCCGTCAAAATCAAGAGCCCCGCATCGACCCGAAAATAACGCAATGTTGCGTTGAAATTGAAGAAAAAATTACTGATAACAATTTTCCTACAAAAACAGTTTTAAATTCCTTACGGTTGACTATAGGACAACTCTTATTTCGCATAAAGACCCACAGACCAGGATTCCGAACCAGGGATTAAATCGTGGAGAACATATGTACGAAGGGTTAACGTGTCCGAAAAATCGCGCGTGCTACCGTGACGACATTCGCCAAAGAAAAGGCGATCGGTGTACCGTGTTTCGTCGTTGACGGCGATCAAAAGGCGTCGGTTCGTGGAAGGATCGTCGCGGAAACGGAAGATTGCGGGCGAAGGTACCAGGGGATGCCACGGGCGCCGTGGGTCGTGCAGAATTCGAGAGCGGCGACGACGCCGTCAACGACGTCGACGTCGGCGTCGTCGTGGTGGTGGTTGTTAGGCGGAGCGCTGACAAAGCTATCGGTCGGCCGGGCGGGGGCCGCGGTATTGTTGGACGAAGATAGGATTCCTTTGACTGTCCGGGACTGTGCGAAACCGTCCAGGAGCGTCGGAGGGCTCCGAAAGGACAAGGGGCAGAGAGAGAAGAGAGAGAGAGAGAAAGAGAGATGCCGCTTTACATAACGCGTTATCCACCGCGACGACGGACGCCGAGAGCCGCGCCTCGAGAAAGAATCGTTTGATGTCGAAGGATTCATCGCGACGGTGCTTCACCGACAAGAGAAAGGCGTCGGGGGACAGAGAGGAGAGGAGGAAGAGGAGAGAAAATTAATTTCAGCCGGCGAACAGAGAGGGAACGAGCGGCATCCGCTCCGCTTGAACGCTTCGGAATATCCGACGAACCGCGGGAAACCTTTCGACTGACCGGGATCGAAGCGACAGGATCGATTTCACCCTGGGTCCGCGTCGCGACGCTTCTTCACCCTCCCGCGATCACCGCCCCTCCGATACATTGTTATCAACCCCTGTTTCGCTACGGTCTCAAAAATTCTGGTATTTCACCTTAAGCCCAGGATTTACCTGGTTTTTGTGCAGTACATAGACGCTTTTACAAGGTGAGGAATCGCTTCGTCGATTTTTATTGGAGTGTCAGTAGCTGTCCTTTGGCAGAGGGTCGGTGGAGGAACGATCTATCGGAACAACCGGATTATTCTAGCTTGGATCTCTTGAGCCCGGGATTTGCCTATCGTTCTTGTGCGCTCTGTCAGGTGATTTTGTAGCTTTTTGTGGAGCACGCGCACTTTTTTACCAGATGAGGCATCGGTTCATCGATTTTTATTCGAACGGCGGTAGATGCGCTTTGACAGAGCGTAATGGTGCAACGATCTTTTAATCCTTCGCGCTCAATGCTGTTTTAACCTCGACCTCGAATATTTTCATTGTATTCTTAATTGTATTTCGATCATATGTTTATATCGTCTAGGAATCGGCGGCTGCATGTAAATGGAGGAGAAGCCTTCGGATCACAAAGGTCTCGAGAACAGGTGAAAAGGATTGCTACAGCGGGGGAGAACATCACCGGCGTAAGTCCCATAAAAGGAGAACCAGGCTTCCTCATGGCAAGAGAAAGAGAGAGCTAGAGGAAGGGAAAGAAAGACGCGGGGTGGGATGAGGGTTGAAAATATTTAGACATCCGCGAAGGGATGAATAAGACTAAATTGTATCCACAATGCTGTCTCAGAGGCAGACGCGCTCTGAATAGCCTTAATAAACTCGCTGAATCCTCGGAAATATTTCCAAGCCGGAGGAGTACCGAATGCGGCGAAAACTCTTCTCTCCCCCTTCCCTTACACCCCCACACCCTCCCGTCTTCCACCACCGGCTTCGCGTTCTTCTCGTTTCAGCAAAGCAACCGCCCCAACCCCCTGAACCCGCGACGAACACCACCCCCCGCTGCGAATCTTTATCGTCTACGTATCCGCAAGACGCGAACGTGACGGGCCCCCTTGGAAATTTCTTGGGACGACCGTGATCACTATTTTGACACCGTCAAGAAATTTACGAAAATTCGTGTCGCGCCCCTGTATTTACCGAAATAAATAAAATAATTACGATTATTGAAATTGTGAGGATTTTCCCGTGGGAAATGCGATAAATTGTGCATACATCTGAAGTTAGGGGGACAGGGAGATGGATAGTCTCCGGAATGAGAAACATATTTCACGTATCGAGTATTATTTTTGCTTCGGCGCACTTTGATCTATTTTTATGGATTGCATTCTTCACGCAACATTTTCCCAAAAGGGAGTTCCGCCCCCCGTATACAGATTCCAGTTGGACAGGCATGCCCCCGCGGTTCCCAATGAGATCGAGAAAAATTAGGGACACGATTCCTCCATCTCGAAACAACGGTACCACCTTTTGTTAGGGTCGCGTCGAAGCGCGGACCGGAAGCGCGCCGCGGTGAGCATCGGGGTCTCCCATCGGTCTGCATAATGCGTAGATTTGCCACCCGCCGCGACACACTTTTGCCCGCATTAGGGAAAGAGCATTCGCTCGTTTGCTCCGCGGAGAACGATTTGTACGAAACTCGGAAAAAGAGCCGCGGCCGCTCGGCTCTCGAGGCCGCGCCTGTCGATTTTCGAGAGGCTCCGGAGTGCCTCCGACGTAAAACAAACCCTCTCTCTCTTTCTCTCACTCTGTTCCAGACGTCTTTCGCGTTAATTCCACCCAGTTAACCCTAGCAGCTTCTCGAGCAAGATTCCTTCCCTCGCCGAACTTTACCAAAAAATCACCAGTACGAAGAAATTGTAAAAATAACAAAGAATAACCTTTCCACGAATACTGAACTGTATATTTTTCTCAACGCTCGTCTCAAGAAATAAAAATCGTCGCAAAGCGTTGTAGACAGTGAAAAATGCAGGTTAGGGGATGAATCGTGCAGAATCCGGAAACAAATTAGAACTTGTGAGACTGAGACAGTTGATCTCTTCGGATGGGCTCGAGGAATGGTTTCTCGGGACATGGGGTATGTGCATTCGAAGATTTCGGCCGGAAGGATGCGGAAGCACGGTGGACCGTGAAAATGGAGCGTTCGCGACTCGACGCGGCGCCGGAGTAACGTCGAAGGGCGGCTCGAGGTAAAAGTAGGAGGTCGGGGATGAAAGGGGGTGCCTCGGAGGAGGTTGGAGGCGGAGGCGAAGCCGGGCAGAAGCGGATTCACGATTTCGCATGAATCGCTAGTTACTGAATAAAGTCCTTTCGGCCGGGTTGGCCGGAGCCTGGCGCGGTGGCTGACTTTACTTTATTATATGTATATTCGCTGCAGCCTCGGATGGAAGAGGGTTTTCGCGGAGTTGAAGGGACCGTTGGGAGGGCGACTGTGCGATGACGAGGGGGGGTGTGGGGTGGGGAGCAGGGGGTGGAAATGTGAGGGGGAGGGGATGGTCGACGGGGGAGGCGGTGGGCGGAGGCAGTCATTCAACCGTGCGGTTCTATGAAATCAAAGGCCACATTGTCACCGGAATTACCTCCATTCGGAAACGACGTATTCAGGCTAGCAGGCGCACGTGGAATTAACCCTATTTGTTTGCCGCCTTCGAGTCGCGTGTAACGAAGCCACGATTTATTCGCGTGTGCTCGCGTGTGCGCCGAGCGAACACGCGAAACGCGACCTCGCTGAGGGACACACGTATCCTTCTTCTCTTTCGTCGAATGGAGGAGGATTTAGAATCGATATAGGACCACGGTGGGGAGGATAGAGTGAGCGAGAACAGAAGGAAAAGGAGTTTGTTCACCGGCAAGAATCCTGAATCGCGGCTAATGAGTCGTTACCAGTCGTTCGCGCGCACGTCCCGCTCCTGAATAAAATACGCGCCCGTCAAACGGGACGACGACGTGACGCCGCTCCCAGCTACCTCGACGATTAAGCCGCGTTACGTCGTTATCGGAGATAACTCGGTGTCACACTGTTCAACGAATCGAGCACGCTGCCTGCCCTACAATCGATTATCGTAAGCGAATTTTAGCAAAAATGCCGTGGGGAACGAAATTTATTGCATTGAAAACCGTCAACTCGACTTTACACCCTCGCCAAATTGATCGAGTATGGAGAGATGATATAAAAATTAAATAAAGGGCCAATTTATCTATAACGTTTGACGAGTACGCCACTCTTGTCCAGTCTTCTCCGTGTTCGAATTAAAACAAAACTATGCCTGCGCTGTTAATGTATGTAATGCACAGGACACTCAGTCTAATGATCAACGTAACAGGGAGTTCGTAGGAGGGCTGACAGCCCTCGAAAGGTTTCTGGCAGCCGCCTAATCGATGGTTGTCCATCGCCTGACGTATGTATATTCCGCTCGGCGATTTTATTTCGGACGTGATCGGCGGCTGAATGGAAAAGCGCCGGGGACATATATCGTTTTTCCGATGGAAAGGCGCCAGTCGAATCCCATTGATTAATTTGATCGACGATCCGTCACCCGCGGTAGTTTGCCAATAGGGTTATTATAGGCTATCGCGCGTCGTCGAGCCTGTCAGCTGTTGGCGTTACGGTTAAACCCGGCCGAAATTTCACGCCTGCAGATGACACCGCCTAATTCACCGGCTATATACCTCACACACGCCGCGGTATCGGTTTAGGAGATTCGACCGGCCCCACGGAGTAGAATTAATTCTCCCCCTCAAGAGAAACGTGGGAGAGGGAAGAGGCAGGTGTAAATTATAATTATTTCGGTAACATCTGCCTCGAACCGACTCCTGGGTCTCACTGGCGAACGAATGGTCGATTAGGTGTTCCGTTAATTGCCCTGCTGTATTATAATCGTGAGTCGTTAAGACTTCATAGCCTCGATTGATATTATCAGGCCTCGAATGTG
The DNA here is from genome assembly GCA_963966675.1 of Lasioglossum calceatum. Lineage (NCBI taxonomy): Eukaryota > Metazoa > Arthropoda > Insecta > Hymenoptera > Halictidae > Lasioglossum > Lasioglossum calceatum. Next base: position 4,669,191 of record OZ016555.1, on the reverse strand, counting down.
AACGAAGATGTAATTACTCTAGAAAGAAATCGTAGTTTTAAGGTAAATTGATTGCTGGGTATTCATAATTGAAAAGAGCTTGAAGAAGTTTGACCCCAGTTAATGAAATTATTCTTTAGTGGAAACAATGGGGAAGGGGCTGAACAGCGATGCACCAGCCACGTGCCACACGCTCACAGGTGGCTGCAGGACGTGCACGCACGTCCCTGACGTAGGAGCTCGCAGGGGGAGCGTGCCACATTATTCCGAAAGCTTTCAGGAGGCTCGGTCTTGAAACCGCATCGAGAACCACCCCCGAAACCACCGCCCTCGTTCGCTCGACAATGCTCGATTTGAACCCCTTACCCTGTAATATCGAATCTGGCTTTGGTTTACAGCAACTCCCACTTTACAGAAAGATCTACAATCTAATTGTTAATTTTCGTCCGACATAAGGAGTATTCTACTCGTCTCTCACAGATATTCAAATTGCAAACTGAACTTGTAAAACCATAAAGCAAGGATTTGGTAAACCCAGCAAGATGGACGAATGATGGACCAGAAGGGGTGAAACGGAGATAGAGATATGAATCGAACAAGGTGAGAGAAGTTTAAAGACGAAGAGGGGCGACGGCGGAGGGGGTGACAACGATAGAGGGTTCGAGAGGAGGGAGAGGGCAAAAGTATAAGGGCAGAGAAGCGTGCAAAAAGCGCACGCAAAGAAAAACAAATGAACGCTGCCTAGCCGAAACAATTGAAGCCTGCGTGGAATAGGGGTTGCTGGCCTTTTATGTTGCCCACCCTCCTCGCTCGCCACCCCCGACCAACCACCGCCACCTTCCCCTCTATGCCTAACCCGCAGCTATACCCCCGACGATGCCACCTCCATCGCCCAGTGCTCTCTTCTTCCGTCAACCCCTCCTACCCCCATTTTTATTTCTCCCCCGCTTTTTGGCCCTTGCTAACCACCCCCCTCGTTGTGAGGTGGAGGGTGTGGGCGCCCTCCGACTCGGGACTCCGACGAGGATATTCGAGCGATCGTTCTGATGAGGCCTTTATGCGATTCGCGGGAGCCTTTCAGCCGCGCACGCCTCGGATAAGAATTTCAATTTCTCTCTAGCGGCGCGCGATCGTATCGGCTCGCCGCTTATGCATCGCTGATCGCTTCCTCGTTTTCCCTCCCTCCCCACAGGACCCTCTTCGTTTATTTCTACCTTCTGTTTCCTCCTTTTTCCTGTTATTTGTTCTTTTTTTTTCGTTTTTCCGTGTTTTTTTTTCACGGCCCCGCCAAGTGGTTCGCAACGAAGTCACGGGACTACTCGCCGGATCGAGAGCTTTCCACGGTCCCCTGCTGATCGGAAACAATGAGTCCGTGAGGTTTTACCTGCCCAACCCCCCAACCCCCATCGCGTGGAATCGCGGACCCTCCATCGATCAATCGGAGCAACAACACGTGCGTTTTGTACGTCCTCGGGTCCAAGAGGCTCTTTTGTTCCGCGATTCACCGTTTCGCTCGCGCAGGTGGAATCGAGTTGCTACCGAGCAGATAGGAACGTTGCATAGGAAAAATCATGTGCAGGCAAACATGCTCGCGGTGGCGATAAGACGGCAAATATATAGTGTTCTACATTGTGGTTATCTAATCTGGATTGTCGGAGTTGCGCGCCCGCGATCGGTGCTGTAAACAGAACCCGCCCACGCGTGGTGCGCCCTGTCCGAGAAATTCGTAAAGGATGTGTACCTTACGACAATGGACTCAAAAATTAAAAAAAGAAGAAAGGACGCCTAACAGTGATATAGTCTAACTCTGATACAACTAATGGGCACAGGGAATTAAAAATAGTACGCATTCTATTCTAGCATATTCTCCTCGACGGTTTGCAAGCTTCGCATTCACGACCATCTCAAGAAATGAAGATAAACTGATTATATTAAGCTTTAAGTGACGCCTTGAAAAAAGTAGACAAGTCCAGCATTTTCTCGCCTGTAAGCCGTTCGCACGAAATCAAGATTTGTACAAGAAATATTAATACATATCTGAACGATTATTTAAAGCCAGACAAGATTGCTGGTGTGACGGGAATCCACTCAGGAGTGAAATAAGAAATGTAGCACGGCGGTCTCTAGATCTCTAGATCCAGATCGATCTCTAGATCTAGCAACCAAGGCGCAGAAGAAGCTGCACAGACCCGAGACGAAGGGAGCAACGTGGCGTACAAAGAATTCAAACTTACCGCGCCTGGTCGCAGGCTGATCGGCACGCAGCAACATAAATCGAATCCCGTTGGGCCTGGATCATCGAGGCACGGCACTTTAACCGACCACTCAGTCAAAGCCAAACGTCATGGCAATCCGCGAGCACTACATCGAGCCGCGTCGACGCGTGTCACTCGTCGAGGGAAAATTTCAAAACCGAAATTCCGAGCATTGTCCTCGCGTCAGTGGCGTCGTCACTCGCACGCGCGACGATTCCGCGATCGGTAAACTGCGAATAGATCATCGCACGAGAACGATCCACAACAAACCGGCCGCGATCTACGAAGAACCACCGCCGAGAACCGCGAGGAACACTACCGAAAAACCGAGCGGACAGACGCCACGCGATTTTCCGAACCGCCTAACCGCGCGCTCGATCTTCGCCTCGATCGTTGGACTTCGATCCTGACAGACTCGAAGGAGAATCCTTGATCTGCAATTTCCATGGGATGACAGTTTTCCATGGAAGCGTTTCCTTCGTCGAGTGATTTGAGAGCCGACACTTGTCACTCGAGGAAACGCGATGCACTTTTGCACTCCGGTACATCCACAAATGAATTTCGTAAGATACACTTGGCCGAAGGGTGGTACCGTCGACGATTGATGGGGACGGGTCAATTGTCACCGGAAAAAAGATCGCGGGAGACACTACTGTTAGGATGAGGAAGCGACGATCGCACGTGCGCTGTTCACCGTGTCGCGCGCCGCATGCAACTGATCGCTCGCTCCGCGGCCGTGCGGTCCCCACCGCGCTGCAGCCCCACTACCACCCCCGATCTCTGTTAACGCGCCGCGGTTCAGGTATGCTTAGAGCAAATGGTTAAACAAGTGGGAAATCGTCCGCCCAGGATCCATCACGACCCTTGACACCCTTCGACACCCCACCCCGCTCTCCCATCACTTTTTCGGTTTACTCTCTTCTACCCTTGGTCTCTAATCTACCGCCACAGTTATGGTTGTCGCGCTCGTGTCCGGTCGATCGGCTACTCGCGAAATTAACAGTGGTTGAAATTGCCAGAGTAGCAAGAATTTGTGGATTGTTGGTTTGAACTAAAATCTGTGGTTGTCGGGAAAATAATCGCGCGTCACAATTTCAAAAAATTTGAGTTTATGCATTGATTGAGCTTATTATGCGGGATTTGTCAAATCCAGAGAAATTATCTTGAACCAATATAATATAATATTAGATTGTAAAGAAAGAAATGCAGCATTTTTGTTTCTTTGTTTTAATTGCAATTTTATACCAATAAATATTTACCTTAATTTAATGAGTTATATGTCATTTGAAAGCTTCTTTTACGCTCTATTTAATTATGCTTTTGATATTTAGTTTTATTCAAATTTTTATTGAATTATTTGGCTGTCGTTGCCAGCGCGAATCTTCTGATACCAGCGCTGTACTGTGTCCAATTCGTTGACACTTCCTTCGGCACTTCGGCCTAGTTTGAACTCATAGAAAAAAATAATGCGAAAATCGCGTTATGACATCCTGAAATAAAAGCCAAATAATTTACTAAAACTTTGAATAAAATTAAATATCAAAAGCATAATTAAATAGAGCGTAAAACAAGCTTTAAAGTGACATATAACTCATTAAATTAAGGTAAATATTTATTAGTATAAAATTGCAATTAAAACAAAGGAACAAAAATCCTGCAATTCTTTCTTTACAACCTAATAGTATACATAAAGTTTAAAATCAATGGGACGAGGACCTATATAATGATAAAAGGATTTATAGTGTACATAAACATACATACGATGTGAAATTGATCGGTGAACGGCCCACGTAATTGAAATCGAGGTGGGACCAGGTAATTTTTTAGAACTCCTTGAGACATAGGCGCTCGGGGGTTGCACTCGAGCGCAGTTAAGGGATGCAGCGCGGCTCGTATGCATCGTGGCCGACGGCCGGAATGCGATGGGACCGGGCGCAGGCATTGTCGCGGAATTCCGCGGACGTAATTTCGAGCAGCCTCGCGATAAATTGCTCGCGCGCGATGAAAGAACGTCTCCGAAGAAATACGGTGGAGATCGGGGTGGGATTGTCTTTCTCTCTCTCAGGCGTAAGGGGACCGGATGCTGCCGATCTTCGGACGGAATCTCGCCATCGATCCGCGTTTCCGTGCCGAGGAACCGATCGACCATTATCTCATCAAGGCGACGGATTGACGATTATTTCTGCGCAGGCGTTTCGCCAGCCGCAGGAAACGGTTATTAAGCGGCCCGTTGTCTTCTCCTTCGAAACGAGACGCAATTTATAATCGGCCGGTGCGGTATCTAATTGCACTTGCCCCGGATACGCACCTAATTGTTCGCGAAATGTTGACCGGTCGCTGATTTACTCTTGCAGTGGAAATAAAATTCCGTGCACAAAAATCGTGAACAGATTTATTAAAACAACGATGACAACTGCAGATGCAGTAACAGAGAGACTAACAGCGAAGAAGACTAATTGCAACAGCGGGTGTCTTAGTAGTTGTCCTCGTTTGTCCGAGTAGCCAATGAGCAATTATTTCGGATGAAATAAGAGATTAAAACGGCGGAAATTTTTCCGAGTATGCAAATCGCCGACGCGACAACGGAATTGTAAAACAATGCAGCTTAATGCAGTGGGATTAAACAAGTTATACGAGTCGCGAGCTGCAAACCGGAGAGAGGAGTGAGAGGAGCGAGAGGAGAGAGCGGAGAGTTCCTTCTGTCCTGCGGCCAGGTCGATGGAAACTGGACAGCCTCGGCCATCATAAAATCATCATTCTATTTGCCTCAATCAATTGGCCCCGTCCCCCAGCGAGATATCGAGTTACCGTGTTCATTGGATCGTCAATAGAACCAATTGTTATCGGCACTACTTTCTCATGCGGTCCAGATGCATCGTCGAAACGAGCTCCCCTTCCGGTTCGGTTCCTTGCAGGACTTTAATGATTCGTACGACAGAGAACCGGCAGACATCGGGTTGCGTTTAATCGGTGCATTCCCGGAACAATCTATATCGATCATCCTAGTCCACGAATCTTTCGTATTCGCTTCTCCTATGCACTAGAAATCCGACGAGCGCATGCAAATTGCCTATTATTTCGAGAAGAATGCTGTGCTTCTCAGAAAAAAAGTCGCAATTCTTTTAATGACCCAGACCTGATCCAGACGTATGATCCAGACAAATGACCCTGCCTGTTGCAGTAGACTGCGGACTTTTATTCTAAATAAACATCTTTCCGCCAATATGCACGCTGCAATAAAACACTAAAATGCAGGGAATAATTTGGACTCGGTCAACGAACGAATTATACTGTCGAAGAGTTAATTGGCGAGTAACGGGACGATTTCGCAGGGGTTTAGGGTCGCGTGTCCGGGTTGCCGGGCATCGATTCGCGATTTTTAATCGCCTCGCGGAAAAACGCGTCGCAGACGGCGCACGCGCGTCCCCCGTATCGCCTTAAGAAGACAATTGCCGCGGGAAGAATGGCACCGTAAATGTGATAGCGGGATAAAAGAATACGGAATAAGAACGGCTCGGCTCGGCGCCGAGAGCCGGAGTGTTGGTGCACGTGCACAAAGAGAGAGGACGAGCGAGAAAGAGAGAGAGAGAGGGAGCCTGAGGGTGGGAGGGAAGGGGGGCCCTTTTCCTCGCTGGTGGCACCGTGGCACCTATACATTTAAATAAATAGCGTTTCATTATAACTTTTGTGCGCGCGTTACTGTCCGCCTGACAATGCCTGAAACAAAGCGCCCTTCCATTGTTTTCGAAATAAAAGAGCGCCGGCCCCACGGCATGGCCGCCGCCGACGCCGACGCCACCGACGACGAGCAACGACGCCCCGGACCGTCTCCTGCTTCGAATCGTCTTCTTACGACTTCGCCAATCTTCCTCGACCTCGACCGCGTCCATCTGCATTTTGCTTGCTCCATCCGGTCTCATGTTGTCGTGCGTAAACGCTTAGATTTTCTTGAGAAGAAGACGGCAAGATGGGATGATTAGGACCAGGAGTGAAAAGCAGACTCTACAACTGTAAGACCTTATCAAGGTTCATATTCATATTAGTCTATTCGTATTAGCGTCTTCGTATTCGTTCACACGTGTCAACTGTCTTGCACTTCCGAAAATTGAACGGAAGAAGCTGCAGCTCGGATCCCCGCGTCCTCCGGAGCAGCTCTCCGCGGTCTCGCGAAACTTAGGCGAACGACCTTGGCTCGAGTAACTGTGTCACACGGTTAAGACGCGAATCCGTGGCAATTTCGCGGGCGCTTCCAGCCTGCGGTATGGATATCGCGTTCGCGAATCCCGAAGCAATAAAAATCACAGACCCGCAGAGTGCATAAAGGCGCTGGCAGCGAATATAGAGGCCCCCGTTTGATATTGTGCACGCTATGCTTTTGTAAGGAGCGCGAGGCAGAGCTGGTGCCGTCTTAATATCGCGGCGTAGGAAGGATTAACCGCGGGACCCGTCTAAGAATAGGAGGATCACGCTGGGATTCTAATTAAACGGAAAACAGCTTCATTAAGTTGGTAACTGCCTCGGGCCGGTGCTCCCGGGCTGGTTCCCGTGGTTGCTGCTCCGCCATGTTAAGGCGAACCCTTGGATGCATGGACTCTGTAACGATGAGTCATGTATTCCGCCCTAATTACGGAACTATCCTGCTCGTGCATACGTAACCCCGTGCCCGGGGATCGGTTCGCTTATCCCTGGATGGCTAATCCGTGCCCTGCGGAACTTCTGCGGATCTTGCTGCAGCCAATCCCGGTGTCCGAGCCTCGGACAGACAGCTAATTCTATCTTCTGGATTCAGATCATCAGGTTTTGATCATTGAATGGCAGGTTGGCTAGGTAACAGTGAGCCATCAGGCTTCGTAGTGAGAATTGAGATTCTTCGAATCATTACACGATTCGGGGAATTCAAATCCTCCACTTAGATCTTCCGAAATGTCAAGCTTAGGATTTCATTAGTTTTTGCATTACCAATTAGTATTGGTAGCCTACAACTCTTCCTAAATTGGATATTCTTCAAGGTTCCACGGATTGGAAGTCCATTGGTCTGTGAATACTAAACCCTGGAGCTAGGATGCACAATCCTCTAATTTAGGTCTTCAGAACCTTCTTCGTGAATTTTATGCTTTATGGATAACAACCCGAAGGTATTTTTAACGTCACCGGTCTATTTTTGGAAGAACAGCTGTCCAGATCAGTCGGGGATGTTTCGGAGAGGCTTAATAGAAAAATGTCTGGACGAGGAAGCGAGTGTCAGCGTTGAAAGCGACGCGGACTGGGTCCGCGAATAAATAATCAAGGGGGATCGATGGTCCATTTTTAGCTTCGCCGATTCAGGCGTCACATTTGAATACAATCCGCGTTCATCGACAGGGGTGTTCGCAGCATCGATCAACGTCGTTAATTTCCTTTCGATTCAATCGGATCTAGTCGAGCTCATCAGACAGAGCGGGAGGATCGATACGGGGAGGCAGCAACATTCGCCGCTGTTGAAACGAGGCTAACTTCGCTCGAGAGAATATCTGCGAAGTCGATGGTCCCTGTACATTCTATGTTACCGCGATTTCGCGCGTCCACCGGGGAGAGAGAAAGAGAGAAGTGAGAGAGAGAGAGAGAGAGAGAGAGAGAGGCGTGGTGGTGGTGGCGGTGGCTGCAGGATCAAAAGCGGCGCGAAGTTGTCGCCCGTGGACGCAGTTACAGTGGCTTCGTTACGTGTCGATTTGCCGGCCGGTTGAAAGACACCAATTTATAATTATTGCATTGAATAGACCGTGCACCGTGCGCGCGGCAACTCCCTACCATTCGATATTACCATCCATTGTGCAGTTTAGATTCTACGCGCCTGCCGCCTTCGCGCTCTCTTCCACATTTCTCTCTCTCCCTCTCTCTTTCATTTTCACCGAGCTTCCCAGGTTCCTGCTCCACTAATTCCTTTCAATTCGTTACATCGATATCTTTTCTCTGCTGCGAGTGCGCGCTGCGATGTAATTAACCCCGCGAAAACTGACAATAAGCTCCCGGAATTGGATTCAACGCGACTTTCGAAATCTATTTGCGATGTCTTCGCTACAGGACTTGAACAAGACAGTTTTGTTAAAGTAATTTTTTGTGAAGGACTCGCGGGGGGTAAACGTGGGAATAAAAATTGCAGACAAGATTCGATAAAGCTCGCCAGGGTCCCATTCGAGTGTGTCCCGGCGCACCTGGCAGGTGTGTCGCCGGGAAAGCGGTCTGAATCTTAAAAAGAGTCGACCGCACGGGGTCCTCGGGTCTCGCCCCCTCAATTAACGCTTTCCCGTTCCCGGACCGGAGGAGGCGGAAAAGAGAGTGCCAGGTGGAGCGAGAGACACAGCGAGAGTCGAGGGGAAAAAAAAGTAAAACAGAGGAACGAGACAAAGGGCCGGCAGATTGGCGATTGCAATTTGCAGAATGGACCCGCGAGGACGGGCGCAGATCGTGAAGAAGAGGAGAAGAGCTGCGGTGTGTGCCTGGTGTGGCGCGCGTGGCCGCAGAAGAGAGAGAGGGACGAGAGAAAAAGGGAGGGACGGGAGAGAATCGGAGAGAGAGAAGAGAGCGTAGGAGGCAAGAGGGTGCGAGGGGGTTGTGAGAGGGCGGCGAAAGGCGGAAAGGCAGAGGCAGAATGCAACGAATTCGAAAAGAGCGAAGCCCTGTGCCTGCATACGTAATGCCATCGGGCCATTGTCAACCGGCGCCGGCCCCCTTTTGTCTACCGGCGGGGGGCAGACGGGGGTTGAAGGGTGGGGGGTTGGGGGTCGAAGGGGCAGCCGCCTGCCCCCAGTAGAGCGGGCGCCGAGCCGCGGGAAAATTCTGATCGCAGACCAGGAACCGATATCGATCTTCGGCCGATCATTTGCATGCTCATTGTTCGAGCATCCGACGACGAAAATTCCGGCGACGACGCCCGGCGTCGCCGTCGAGAACAATATTCCCGCAGCCCCTTCCTTTTCACGCCCGCGGACTCCCAAGGGTTAGGGGCTGGGCACAGGTGTCCGTGGCAATGAGCATTCGACGCCACCAGCCACCGCGATTGCTCGACGAAGACCGATCATCGACGTACTCTTCCTAGAGGGGGTTGTGCTCTAGGATTAGCGGAGGTTCCGGGACCGTTTTTGGCGCATGGCTGCGAGACAATGCCTGGTTTCCTTAAATATCAACTCAAGACGGTCGGCATCTCCGGGTTTTCTTTTTAGAGGCCGTAAGGGTTGCTGTCTCCAGCTAGATGTACTCTATACTAGCTAGACTCTAGGATACATTAGTGGTACCAGCATCATTTTCAGCTTTTATGCTCGCAAAAAAATGCCACGGGGTCTAAAATAAAAGTAGTTGCACTATAACTAAGTCTGGTCATATAATTCGATCCCCTATTTCTGGGAGACGTGGCATTGAAAGTGTTAAATAACATCGAACCAACTTCGAATATTTTTCTACAAGTACCACGGTACTGGCTGATGTAAAAACGAATCTATCAACACAACTGGACCCTTCCCCGGACTCCAACCTCTTTCCAGATCAACATGTTTTCCCCGGGCAGCCTCGATCCTCGCGAGCCGGAAATCACCGATCGCATTCGTCTCCTGACAAGCCGAATTAATTCGCGAAACGCCGACAGACGTTCCCTTCCCTCCATCACCGAGGGAGAAGGAAGAATCGGGAGGAAGAGGATACCGCGAATGGAGGGGTTGCTAGAGATGGTAGAGAAGAGACAAGCGGAAAAGTAACAGATGGAGAGGGAGGCGGAACTCCCGGAGAGAAAGAAACGAATAGCGAGAGAAAGGGAGAGAGAGAAAGAGGAACACCGACGCGCACATATTTTTATGTCATCGCAGTAGAGGCGATGCATTGTTGTCGCGAGACAAAGGCAAATGTGGCGGAAAAATTGCGGAGGAAAGGCGAGGCGCGGGGAAAACGATGGGCGCTGGGATGGGTGTCGGACGGCGAAAAAGAGCGGAAGAGGGACGGAGGATCCCCCGGAGGGTGGAGGAGGACGCTACACGCACGCGACAAAGCGGAATAGGTTAATGCCGGATCTCGCGCGATTGCATGACGATCCTTTTCCACGGAATGCCCCGCGAAATGCATGCTTTCTGAATAAATTCGATGCGCAAACAGGAAGCCGCCCGCGCGATAGATCGTCCGGCGAGATACGATTATAATTTGGAACTCTGCCCTCTATCTCCGAAACATCGAAAAATCATGCGAATATGAATTTCGTCAACACCCATGCTCGGACTCGCTTTAAAAATGCTTCGAATAACAGGAGGTTTTCAAGACTTCGTGCTCCCTGCAGAGCGGCGCCGATCATTTTAAAAACCACTCCAACAGGGATTTTTCGTCTGGTCTGCCAGACGATTTTCCGAAACGCGCGCCACGCCGCCGGTCCGAAGAAAACGACTCCCGCCGCCGGCAAATGGGGAACAGGAGAGAGAGAAAAAAAAAAGCAGAATCGGGGAGGCGGAGGGCGGAGAAGGAGACGTAGCAACTACAATTAAGCCAGTCAGTCCGTGGCTGAGTTGTTCCATTGAGAGAATTGGCCTGCACAGGCAGCGAACTATCGAGCAGAATTGAGAGCCGGCGGGGAGATTTCGCAGATTATCAAGCATCAGTTGCCGGGAAGAATAAGCAACCGCCAACCGTCATTTAACTTTAACGCTCGAACTGCCCTCGTCCGCACCCCCGGCAGCCCCCGAGGGCCTCCGTTGGTCCATGCTAATTAAATCTGCCTACGTACCTACCCCCGGTCCGCGGTATTGCCCTCGACTAGAACCTCCTCGACGTTCTTCCGCCCCCCGGCCACCCCCGCGAACCGTTACGATGATGCTACTTTGCGTATGCAACGATCCTGCCATCTTATAGCCACCCCCATTGTCCTCTTTCATACCCCTGACACGTTCCGGCCGGAATTAACAATCAGATCTCCTACAAAAATCCAACGAGATCGTCGACAAACTATACTCTGTGAAACAGATCTCTTAGATCGTCCGAGTGCGTGGACTCGGATCGGCGTGATTAAAAACTGTGCACTATCACCGAAAGAATCGCAAAGGGATCGCCTCGGAATATCTGTGTCACGGCGCGGAGCGGAGCGGCGTCGAATAAAGGCCATTGAAACTTCTCCGGAAGAACCGCGCTGCATTCATATTCGTTATTTCCTGAAAACAGGGAGAGGGACGCGAGCGCGATGCCGTCTGACGCATAACCGACCGGAACCACTGTGTTACACGACAGGGCATCCCGCGCGCAAGTTTCTTCCCGTGTCCCGAATATTCCCCTGCCGTATGTGGAGCAACGCGGTGGAGGCTCTGTGCACGATATCGCCACCAACTTTCGCGATATCCTAAGTAAACCGGGCTTGTTATGGCGATGCTCGCGATCGGGATGCTGGAACAACGTATCCTGCCCCCGATTGCCAAATGGTCATCGGTGATTTAATGCCTTGGAGCCGGTTGCGAAGTAGTGGGGCGTTTCATAATGTTTCAGTGAGATCTCGACGATCACGTTGGCATACTTTGAGGAATGCGAGGAGTGATTTTCGGCTTGTGTGTTTGGTGTTTGATAGACTGCTGTGTTTGCCTCAGTTTGTACAATCTTTGACTCTAACGACGTTTGTGGTGAAAAATACCATTATCCACGAAGCGTAGATTTTCTAGAAGACCAGTTTGCAGTCGGTTCGCCAGCTGTGAGCTACCATAAAATGTCGGAATCTATAAATTTTCAAATAATTCGAGGCTTTGCGAATTCGAAGGAATCGACAGAGTGCTGGCGAATTTTTCCTCGGCAGTTGGAACTGTGTCTTAGCGATGGCACTCCCGTATTCATTTGATTCAGCTATGCAGCTTAGCCCCGACGAGGCGCAGGGTAAAGCGCAGGAGTATGTGTTATTCGTTTCCACAATAGCGTCATTGTTGGAGCATTGTGCTTCCACCCCATTCCGTAGATTCGTCGCGAACACTTTACCTCCTACTCTTTGCCGTTCGCGAGTATACACATATACGCTCGAGCTACACGCACGAGCACCCTCCTTTCTTCGCGTTCGCTTCCTCACCGCCTTCCTCCTCTCTCTCTCTCCTTTCTCTCTCCTTCTCTCGCTCTCTCTCTCTCTCTCTTTGCGCGCTCTGCCATCGCCATTACCTCCTTACTGGTTCACAACTCGCGCATCTATTCGTCTTGTTATTACGAGGGACGAAGGTGGCGCACGCGATCGATATCGATTCACCGTCGAGAGAGAGACCCCCAAGCCCACCGTCTTATCGACGATCTTCTTCGACGGCCGACGTCGTTTAACCGATTCTTGAGCGTTTCGAAATATAACTTCTATTATCGCTGACAAGTGGACCGTGCGCCATGCAAACGCGCCGCACTTTCATCCCGCACGAAATTAAAACTGCGAATCGATGCGAACCAACCCTGCCGTTTCCTTCACGTTCAGCCTCCCAAATTTTTCTTAATTTAACACGTTCCGTGCCGAGCCGTTTTTGCTAAACAATTAAACAAACTTGTATGCTTCGTTATATACTGCGCTTTTTATAATGCCTCATTCTTTTGGTGGAAATATATTCTGCAGTGTTAAACTTGTTATAAAATAGATGTTTTTAGCGCATTAAATAAATTAAATAAATGGACAGATACATGATACGTTCGAGTTGCTGCTAGATGATCCGAGAAAAATCTTGAAGGGTTAATTTAGGAAAAGCAGGAGCCTCGGGATTTTCGAAAATATTGAACAACTGAAAGATTCAGATTTCTGAACAAGTGACTGAAAGCCAAGTATGAGGATACAGGTGTACCAGAACGACGTAATGCGTTTTTAAGCGGACGCAACGATCGGCCGAGCAGATCCGCGACGTCCCCAGCAATTTTCCGGGGAATCTGCGACGGATAATGCACGGCTCCGGCTGTCGCGCGACTAAAAAGTTAACAAACGCCCGGAACGCGGCAGTAAAGCGGCACAATGAGATTCCGAACGGCGAGGATCCGGGACGTCACTCGGACCGTTAAGCCCCGAGTCTATAACTAACGTTATCGAGTTTCCAGTATCGCGTCTAAGCTAGTATCGCTCCGCGCGCTATAGCCGGGCGCTGTGAATCTAAATGCGTGCTCCGCGAGCATAAACCTCCGCGAATTACTATGTGGCTCGTCCAGGAACGATGCCTGATTAACGACGGCACGATATTGTCCCGGGGTTGCTCGAAAAGGGGGACAAGGGACAGTAATGCGCTCATCTCCCGCGTACAATAGAACAATGCGTTCCATAAGTAAAGCGCCACCACTCCCGCGAAATATGTACACACGCGGGCCCTCTCTCACTGTGTCCGTGTGCATCCGTGTACCTCCCTCTCACTCTGTGTGTGCATCTTCGAATGAACCCCACGCTTAAATGTCCCGGGCATTCACGGGGAAACCTGGACACTCGAATCGTCCGACTGACTTCGATACCTTTCCGCTAGCGTTGGAAGACTGTCACGAGTACTCGACCATCTGACAGCATGATGAACGTCGATCAAACGTCGCACCAGAGACACTAGTTTAACCCTTTGCGCTCGAAGCTATTCTAATTCGAAAACCAAATTTTTCTTCTGAAATACTTTCATTTCTATGACTTTCTTAATTTGATCGATATAAAACTGATATAATACCTCGTGCAATCCTTTCAGTAGTTCATTAAAGTATTAAATGCGATTAGTTATTTATCGAATGCAAATTTAATAATACAACAAATATTTTGAATAATGGCACTCGACTGCAAAACGTTAACCCTTTGCATAAGGAGCTATTTTAATTCAAAAATTAAATATTTCCTCCGACCTAGAATAATTTCATTGTATTTCATCTTTTTACCACGCTTATATTAACTTTCCGTGTTGTCGTTGTATGCGTTAAATCTTGTAATCGAATTTTAAACCTGTTCCCATAGTCTAATCTTGCTGAAATTTTGTATACACACCTGCTTCCGATGACAATAAAAGTAAAAGATAAAATATATAAAAAACTTTTTAAAAACAATGCTTATATAAAAATGGACTAAAAAGGAGAAAATTATTTTTTTCCTGGTTTTCCATAAAATACTTTTATAAAATTAGTGTCGGAATAAATAGAAAAATGTAATATAAATTTAAATAATATCATGACATTAGTGACTGTAAATAAAAGCGTGGAGCGCTAAAGTATATTGACGTAATCTTCGTGGGCGCTGCACGCTTTTGTTTATAGTCATTAATGTCATTATTTTATTTAAATTTATATTACATTTTTCTATTTATTCCGACACTAATTTTATAAAAGTATTTTATGGAAAACCAGGAAAAAAATAATTTTCTCCTTTTTAGTGCATTATAATATATGCGTGGTTTTTAAAGTTTTTTTTATATATTTTTTCATTTTACAGATATAAAACTAAAACAACACCTCATGTACTACTTAAATGTTTGGTAATTGATTAGATACCAACATATTTAATAACTCGACTGCTAATGGGTTGGCAAGATGTTAGGGTATCGGTCACAGGTGTATCTCGATCAACCCGCGCCCCGATCGGCCGCAGTGGAATAGGCGCGGAACTGGTCGGACGCACCGGACGAACCGCTTAATTCCCCAAAGTAAGAAAGCAGCTCGGAAGTCGCCGGCTGAAGTTCACAATGATCAAGGTAAGAGAACGAAAAGACGGACGGACGCGCAACAACGAGGAAACAATGAGTCGCCGTCGGCCGAGGAGGAGGACTAGCGACGAGCGAGCGAGCGAGCCACCATCAAACAATGCGCCGAAACAATGCGGGGAAGGAGGATGCCACCGCGTAACAATGTGGACAATAGACAGATGGATACAAAGAGCGACAAAGAGAGAGAGAGAGAGGGAGGAGGGAGACGGAGAGGAGAGCGAATCGGCCAGAGAAAGGGAGCGAGGCAGATGAAGATAGGGGACATTTGCGAAAAGCGCGAGCGCAAGGTGGAAAGAAAGACACGGTCACCGACGCCACAGAGGAACAGAGAAAGAGAGAAAGGTCGTGGCTACTGCGGAATCCGGACAACTAAAGCAGCTCTAATGCTGGCGACGTGATTTCGACGTTCTGCCTCATTTCTGGCTGATTTCGCAAAAATTCGGACCTCTAATTTTATTAGCGATGCTTCAGGAATTTAGAGTCAGGTGAAACTGATGATTTGTATACACAATACAGGGGACGAAGAAGTGAGAAAATAAATTTATGCCTTGTATGATGAGTAGACTGTGGATTATATGCAGTTCCGAACGATTTAATAAAACAGCGTTCATACTGGCAACACTTCCCTGAAGAAATGCGAAGGGACCAGACCGAGTCTAGCATCTAGGAGTTAGACTGACCGTGCTGGACTCGGCGATAGTCCGATGGAACGGGAACCGCGTGGTGGGCGTTGATGTTCGAAAAGAGTTCAAGCGAAGTCACGGTAACCCAGTTTGCCGTGAAAAAACGAGGATCGAGCGGGCGATCGTCCGCGCGGGCCAGGGAAGACGGCCCTTAAGGCGTGTCCACAAGCGGAATCGCGACGCATGCCGGCCGGTTGCTGCGAGCTTTATGATCGAAAGGGGGCTCCGGGGGGGTCGACGCGGGGGACGGCCCAGAGGGGAGGGCGGGGGATGGGTTAACAATGCGCGGGAGCGAGAAGGAGAATGTCAAGTGGACATTGTTGACGGTGACAATGCCGCTGAAATTGCCGGAGAACAAAGAGGTCTTATGATGACGCTGCTGGCGAGCGAGCGAGCGAGCGAACAAGCGAATTGAGCGAGTTGTTCGTGGACAGGGACTTCCCCTACACTCTCCTCCGCGCTGGTCCGCTCGTCGCGCACCCCTTGCCCCTCGTCGCTCTCTGTTTCTCTCCCGTCGTTCTCCCTCCTGCTCTCTCTCTCTCTCTGTTCGACGGGTGGTCGAGAGATTCCGTCCTCGTCGAATTCACAGAGCGGCGCACCCCTTGTGTATCGCATGGCATTATAACCGTCGGCTCTATCGCGACGCCTGCGTCGATACTCGTGAATTAAGCACCTTGATCCATTAAGGACCGGTGTGCTCGCGCGTGTGCTCCAAGTTAACGGCGCTGTTTGCCGTTGTTTTAACGCCGCGCGCGTGGACCCGACGTGTCTGCCGCGTAAAGGGCGCGGTTACGCCGGATGCGATTTTCGATCGCAAACGACACGTCCTCTCGCTTGTTTCGAATCCCATCCCCTTCGCCGAGGAATGCTCTCTCGGACGATGGATAACGCGCTCGCGATACGCCATGCACGCGATACAACGCGTTCGCGAATCGCTTATTACCCCGACGATCGTTCACGTCGTTTTTAGACGGTGTCGCGTCGGATCGGATAACGATAACGGTGGGGGCTGATTCTGTGGGGACAAATAAGCCGAAAATGTAGGATCATATTTTCTACGTTCGCCGTTCAGTGGAAGGGAATTGAGTCAGCCGTGGTCAGACGCGGTGGGCATTTTCGAACTCTGCCCGAACTCAGTTTTTCACGTAGTTACAGATAGAGACTAAGAGTCGAACCTTGTTAATGCCATCGACCGCACCAGATTCCGAGGAACCTACAAAAAGAAGTCTCCCCATTTTGCAAAAACAATTTCGTCGATCACTCTCCCTCCGGGACGAGCAAATATCGCCGAAAAGTTCGAGGCGAGTGTGCGACACGCGTACACAGGCCGTCGCCGCCTGTATGTATATTCCCGACAAGGGCAGAGGAGAGAGTGAGTGAGAAGAGAGTTTTATATACGTACATACAGATGTATATACGTGCAGGTATACATCGCCATCGTTCCGTGCTTTCATTCGTTCGCGGAAAGAAGTAAAGAGCTTTGTCGCCGCGGCATCAAAAGCTTGAATGACGCGACGATGAAAGAAGGAAGTATCGGTACAAGAAACTGCACAGTGAATACTGAAAAGAATGTAGTCACGGGAAGAAGCAGAAGGAGGAAGAGGAGAGTGAGAGGGGGGTTGGCGAGCCGGGGGAAGGAGTTAAAAAGGAAAGGAAAAGATAGCGAAAACGGGAAAGGGAAAAAAGGGGAGAGAGAGAGAGGGACCGGGGGTGGAGCATTGCGGGGGTGAAAGCCTTCGAGGGAAAGACCGATAAAAGTTTCTGCCTCGAGACGGATATTGGAAATACGCTCCCTGATCGGTCGCCGCGATTTATTAATTAATTCGTCCCCTGGTACACCGGTCAGCCTGCTCTTCAAGCTACATACCACCAACGCGTTGGAAATTCTGATTTCTCAAAATTTCCGAAAATAATTTCACTGTGGGTGATCCAATTAAAACAGCCTGCGGTTCGTATCGTCGAGGGCTCGCGAAAACACAGTCCGCGGATTACAGGGTTCCCGATGGCAGCGGAGTTCTAATAGCTAAGTCAGGTACGCCGGATTACGCTAAACTATTACGAGCCTCCGTAGCTTGGACCGAGAGAAAGAGAGAGAGAGAGAGAGAGAGCTATCTACCGGGTGTCCTGTATCGCCGACACGTGGAATCACGGGCGGAATGACGCCGCAGTCTTTGGAAAAGGGGGCGAGGTAGAGGGCTGAAAAGCCGTACCCGCGGCAGCGTGCGCAGATAATCGGTACAAAGCCTTTCGTCGAATGACAAAGGAGAGCACTGGCCAGCCTCGTGGTTCTCCTGCGTCTATATGCCGGCGCGTGCATACACGCTCGCATTCAGCCGGTATTATTATACTGGGTGGCGGCGTGCTACCGCCGAGAGGCCCAGTTTCGGCGGCTTTATTCCGTTCGTGCTGCAACGTATTCGTCCCTGCCACCTCTGCAATTTCCAGCGCGATTAGAAAGCCCTCGAACTTTCCCTTTCTACCTTGGATCCTTCAGCAGTTCCTGGGCGAACCTAAACTGTCCATATAAGAGACTAGGACTTCAAGATCTTTCAAGGTCGACCCAAGGTCAATCATTTATTTATTCATCCTGTGAACGTTGCCGTACACTCGCTATCTTGCGAACAGATGCGTTCAAGTTGCTGATACAGGATCTAAGAAGAGCCCGGATAACCAAAGAGTTAAGAGATCGATCGATCCAGAGGTGGTCGATCGCCGGAAGCCCCCAATTCTGCTGGAAAACCGCGGGCGCGTTTAGAAGGAGCAACATCTTACTCCGATAAAAGTCGCGGAAGTCTATTAATCACTGGAGCGGCATTGTGACATTCAACCGGGCCGACGTTCCCAAGCTCCAATATTATCGATACTCAACAGCGGGGTCGGCATCCGCGTCTATTGAAAGAGAGTTTATCAATAGGGCGCAGGACACTCTTGCTGTATCCGCCTGTAAAGCGTTCTAAGCTAGCCCGGCTCCGAGAATAACCATCCGGTGGTGGTCTCCGCCCCCCGAGGGCCAACGGATTTTTCATCCCCGAGATCCACTAATTTCCTGCCCAACCACGAACAATCGGCATACCGGCTCGACCTTGACCCCGCTTCTTCATTCATCCGGACTCGATTACGTCTTCGAGGATCAGAGGCTTTCACCCGAGGTCCAGGAAAAATCGGTTACTTCTCCGGGCTGTTTCCATGCTCGGCACGTGCGGAATAAAAGATTTCCTGCGTATCAGGAGGATAATATTCTCGCGGTTATTCTATATACCCTGAAGAATGTTATTGGGCAGCCTAAAAGCTGCTTCTTCTTCCTTCGGTTCGATTAGGATCCGTGCCTCACAAGAAATCTCCTGACAGGAATTCGAAAGAAAATTCCACTGGCACTTTCGGTTCCAGCCGACTCATTGGTTAAAGTGTGTGACGTCACGGCCTAACCATTCGGAGCGAGGACTCCCTCTGCCTCGTTTCGAGGATTGCAATGGTGCAGGATGCGCCTTCTCATTTGTCTATAATGCAAAGATGGGATTTTTCAATAGTCACAACCGCTGAATAAAAGATGTATCTAGGCCGCGAGTACCCTCAAAAGTCCTATTTTTACATTTGCAAGGTGTAATTTGCATTATTCGGAAGCACATAGCTATTTTCATAGAACTGCGATGGCAACATGCTGCCGAATAATGCAAATTACGCCTCGTAAACGTAAAAATAAGACTTTTGAGGGCGATCGCGGCCTAGATTGCTCTTTTATCTAGCGCTTTTGACTACTGAAAACCTCCATCTTTGCATTATCGGGAAATGAGCCATCCTGGAAACGAGTCTACACCCTTAAGAATTGAATAATTTGAAAACCAGCATCGGTGTGTCTCCAGGAAATTCGGAGAATTCGGACTGACGCATAGGACCAGCGTCCAGCCAGCCGATTCTACTCGTCCGGATGTAATTACCGCGTCGGTCCCGTCGACAATGGATCAAACTAAGTTGCGAGACCCGGCGCATCGGCGTTTGACGGCGAGTCCGTAAATCCGGTCGGGTACAAAAAGAGTCCGGACCAGGCGGGCACCGGGACGGAATTCGCCGCACGGTTTCCTGGTCGACAGACGATTCCCTCCACGGTCCAGTTAGACGATACAGAATTAAGCTCGGAATGCGCGCGCGGGGGTGGTCCGCCGGGCCTACACGGCAGCTATAAACAGCGACAAAAGGATACCGAGTGGGCGACGAGCATTGAATGTACGAGAAAGGATTGTATGCCGGCGAACGGTGTGTTCCCGTTGACGATGGTGTGGCCGACGTCGCTGTTGCTTTCGGCACACATATGTATTACGTATTCGTGTGCGCACGCACAAGAGGAGCCGCCGTGTCTGCGGCCTGCTTTTCGATGTGTATCCGCGCGCGCTGCCATGCCGGCAGAAAAGCGGAGTATTTTAGCCGGCGTCCATACGAACCCGGCGACGAAACAATGTAGCCTTTGTGCCAGAAAGAAACGGAAAAGCCAAGCCAAAGAGAGAGCTCTGAGAGCGATTGAAATGCCCGACCGGCTGTCTCTTGTTCTACACCCTCGCCCATCTCCCTTCCAGCGAGTCTCCTTTCTTCCATCCTCCCCCGGTGTCTTTTTGCACTTTGTCTATGTTGTTTCTGCCTTCGTGGTTCATCCTACCCGCTTTGATCGCAGGGAACAACCCTGCGCGTCCAACTACTTGCCGGTTTCTTATCGCACAACTTTGATTTCGACGATCTTTCATACACTGATGGCATACAGATCTTAGCCTTGGCTCAATGTTCAAGTTACAGGACTGTTTATAGACTGTGAGTGCTAGGTCTTGTTCTAGAAGCAGGCAGACCATTCTCAAAGTTTGCTCCTCACTATAGCAGCTGAAGAAATGAAATAAATTTCAGAAAACTACTCGTCTCTTCAGCATATCCTTACCAACATACTGTAATAGCAAGACGACGGATCTTTATTTGACGCTCCCAGCGATCGGTTCCTCATAATTTGCGTTAGCTTTCAGGAACGCCACCTTGAGAGAGAAGTTCCCGGCTTCAGCACGCGTCCGAGTCGACCGTAATTCTCAATGTCTCCGAAAGTCGTCGATGACAAAGGGATTCTTTTTCGGTGGAAGCTCGCTTGACAGAATGAGAAAGTAACGACGAGCGCGCGCCGAGCCGAGCCGGCAATAGAAGAGACGGAGGTATGTGCAAGAGGGAACCCCCGCGTCGTATTGGTAGACACAGATGCGCGCGAGGGTGGTTGCAGGTTGATAGTCAAGACTGCCTTCAGATTCCAGAGTGAAGCATTGTGTCCCGAACGCGCATTGTCCTCCCGTCACCGGGAACTCGACAATGCCGAGTCCGTAAGTTAGTAACCCTACCGTAAAAACTTATCTCCACCCCAAACCATCGACCTCCAGCCTCCGTGATTCCGTTCGATTCCCAACCACCCGCCTACTATTCCGCTTTTCCGCTCTGCCTCGCGACTTCTGCACGCTCTTTACCCTCCTTCGATCGTGACGACGTCAGATGACCAGAACGGGGGACCTGGCATGACTATCGAGGGTTCACACTCGAGTCGAGACTGTGGTCTCAACTAACGAGGCTCTAATGTGCTTCTGGCACCACCTAAACGATGATTTCTTTCATGATCGCAGAAAATTATTAACATTCTCAGCCATTTTTGGGTTAGCAAACGAGTAGAAGACAAAAGAAGTTGGTTACAATGATGTAAATCATCACTTTTAAAAGAATAAAAATGTTCGTAAATCCAATGTCCAAAATCTGACAGTAATCGTTCCGAAAAGAACGATAATGACTAATAATGTAGAAAAACCACCCTGATCCAGTCTTGCCTTCCTCGAAGACGACTATAAATTTGCCAAGCACGCCAGCTGGCTCCCAAATCGAATAGCAATTAGTTTGGATTGATCCCGATTGTAAAACGTAGGGAGCACAGCGTTGACCATCGAAGAAGTCGTTGGTCAGCAAGCGCAGAGGCACTCTCCGGTCGGAAGTGAACGTCCTGTGGACCGGATACAAACATTAGGGGTTGGCGGGCGGTCCTCTCGTTGGGACTCAAGTTGCCGAGCAGCCGGACAACGCGTGGTCGCCGGACAAAGCTCTTCTAATTGTCCCCATCAACGACGAAGAATGGACCGCGGGCCTGCCGCTGACAATTTCATTTGTAATTTGCATAAGGCTTATTAAAATCACAATGGACGTGGACCCACCGGGGATGCTCGATCGAGGTGGCCGCCTCGGGCTTCTTTTTTTGGCCCGCTCGATAGAGAATAATCAGAGCGGGTGACCGCTGCGCCGGTAATTCGCGCTTAATAAGGAGCCAGGATTCCCGGACTAGTTTCGCGATCAATTGCTCGGTGACGACGGAATCGTTTAAATGGAATTAAAAACCGCGGTACTCACTCATTCGTTGGTCCATCGTCCCGGGTCTACCTCTCGCGTATCCGCATGACAATATCCGAGGCACACTCGCATTCACACATATATGTACACTTCAAACATCCCGGGTATCAAAAAAACGGCGAAATAGATCTCCTCGTCGGTGAATTATCCGTAAAAACCGGGAAGGGTGGCTCTGTTGTCCCGTGGGGGTTCGCGACACTAGAAAAGAAAGCAGGGATTCAATACGAGAACGAACAAAAGAATCGGCCAAGAGAGCCGTCGCACAGATAAGATCCCCCGTTTTCCCGAAATGTGTCGCGCACGTGAAAGACGGCGCGGGACTGAGCCATCTCAAAACGCTATCATATCGCGCGCCGCCACATTCCCCCTCCACTTTCTACCAAAATGCGTCTACGCATCTCTTGCCCCCAGCAAGGGAATCGTCCTGGAAAATCGCGTCGCTTCATATTTCACAAATCTTTCTGATCCGTCAAGATATTTTATTGAACGCTAAAGAAATTCTACAATTAAAAATGAGGAAGCTCCGTTGGAAGGCTGCAATGCGTTGTCCATGATTGTCGTTCGATTCAGTGCCTGACCCTCGGACACATATTCGCCCAAACGCAAACATGGTTCGCGTCCCGGACGAATCCTTCGTCGCAGACGCATCCCGCAATGCAGTTCCTCCGGAAAGTGCATCCCACGGAACCCCAGGTGTCGATGTTGTCGCAGCTCTTCTCGCAATCAGGATTACCGCCGCACGAGCTGTAAACCTCGTTCGCCCCGCACGCCTCGACTTGCACCACTTCCGGCTCTTCAAAAGAATCAGAAAAATACACCGTAATGCCTCGACACGCGTCTGAAATATCTGCACGATCGCTGCGAAAAAGTTAGCCCCGGTTGCAGAGGTGCAACGTCATCGGTGAGACAATAAAACAATACCGCTTTGTTTTTAATTCCCTTCTTATAACTAGACTGCGGATTTTGTGCATTTCTAGCAAAAATAAATAGTTCTAATACAGAGGTAAGATAGACTTAAGATAAAATTAATAAGTTAGAAAAAAAATGTCATTTAACTTTGGTTTCTCATAATTGCCAATTTTTATTTTGCATAAGTATCCGCAGTCTATCAATGACACTTTTGTACGCAAAAATATTGGTAAAAACAATGATTAAATATAAAACAGTTCGAACAATGTATTATCATAATACATCCTTATTTCGGGCCCGAATTTTCGCATCTATCGAGGCATTACAGTACTCGCCATATCGTTCTGTCTCCCGCAAACGAAACTTACTGTAAAGAACGGTCGCCATGGTCTCCTGACTCGCGATCAGGACGAGGAAAGCCAGGAAAGTATAACTCGCGCTCGAACACTTCATTTTTCCGAACGAATCGATTCTCGCGAATGCGACCCGGCGATCGCGGGGCTCAGTTTAAATAGTGGGTCGCGAACGCGCAGCGCGATATCCAAATCAACCGCGATATCAATATAAACCGGTTCCACTCTTCGAAGGCAATGGTCTGGAAATGGCTCACCGAGGGAGATAAAAGACGAATTACAAACAGAACGATAGACGCGTCGGCAACGGCGGCTAACAACTAAACTCTTTTTTTTCGATTTTTTTTTCCGCGAGCGCGACGAACGGGTCCCCGGTGCGTTTCTTCAAAGACGAAGAGAAATAACTCTCTTTGGCTTTGTGGTTTTGTGTTTATGTATTTGCGGATCTCTTTGAATTGTACAGCAACTCGTTTACATACAACATATATAAGTGTCTTACTAGGTAAATTATTCGTTTAATACCTTAAAGTAAGTATTCGTAATAAAGGAGGGAGGCGGGGGCGTGGGTTGGTGAAACAGGTATGTTCCAGAACAAAAAAGTTGCGAGAGAATCCGGTGATGCTGGTCGTAACTCGATGGACCGAAGCTAAAAGTATCTTTCCTCGCTAAAACAACGGTTTCTCTATCGCGCCGACGATTTCGCGATACGAAACCGATGACAAATCCCGATTATTTTAAACGCGGATTTTTGTTCCGTCCGTATAGCATCGAGCGCGGGGGAATATCGAGACGTGGGGTTTCTTTTTTATCCTGACGATTCGAATAACTCGGAGAGAAAGGATCTTGACCAGGGAAGCGTGATTGTGTCCTTAAAAGAGCGACGTGTGTTGTCCACTAATCCTGACAATGTATGATAATGAAAAGCCACTTGCGTGTGCATGAATTCTAGCGCAATCGAATACTTCCCTTCGAACGTGCGCGTCGCGGCCGAAGCTTCTCTTCCGATCTCTCTCTCACACTCTCTCACTCTCATTCGCATTCCACTCTTAATACTTACGAGACCGTGTAAAAGAAAGAGAACGACGCCACGACGTAGGAGTAAGTACTAGAAATCTAAATACGTGTAAAATCCTTCCGCGAACAATAATAAAATTAAAGGGAAACGAGGGGTGACTATCTCTCGTATATGAGTGCTCGTTTCCCGACCCGAGCGCGCAGTGTGCCTAATGAATATTTACTATTTAACGTAGATACTGGCATGACAATCGAGCGAAACGACGTACCGGTTCGTATCAACGTACCGAGGCCTACTAGATAAAAAGCTAATGGGATCGAAAAAGGAATGCGGTGTTTCATTTCTCTCGACCGTCATGACTACAGAGTGTTACAATGTTTTCGCTTTTACGCGATGTATTCACCTTTTCTCGTTAGATTCTCTTTTTCCGTTCGAAGTATATCGACAATCCGTTTGGTCGCTGTTTAAGAAAGTGTCTCTCTTACTCTCTCTCTCTCTCTCACTCTCTCTCACGCGCGTCCAGTCGGTGTCTAACGTCCGAGAAACAGTTTTGAATAATATCACAGACGAAGGAGAAGAATCGACGAAGCAGCAACCGCAACCGTGGAGAAGAGAGTTTCTACCAAATCTTAGCGGCAAGGGCTCTCTGCATTAAAACATTCTTGCTTCGCTGCTTCATGCGCTCAATGAAGTACTCCTTGCCTTCCAGGTTCTCGATGTCGGGTCCGACCTCCTCATTCTAGCAACAAACGAGAGTTAGTTGGCTCCTGGGTCGGACGTTCCCTGCACAGTGTGGCTCATCACCATCATCATCATCATCACCATCATCCTCATTATCATCATCATTATCATCATCATCATCATATTACTCCTGATATCATCGTCATCCGGATTTATCATGATCGTCATCACGAAGACAGGCTGTTCTTTCGCGAAACTGTACGCGGAAGAGACCTAACCAACCTTGTTAGCTGTGTCGCCCCCCTCGCCCTCTCCCCACCTCTCGTAGTCATCGTCGTCCCTCTCTTCGCCCTCGCTCAGAGGTCCGTCCTGCCTCTTGCTTGGTGGCACGTTCGATCCTCCGCCGCCCTGTTGATGCTCCATCACGTCGTCGCCACCCTCGAGCATCTTGTTGATCTTCTCTTTTGCCTCGTCGACCTTCCTCATCGGATCCGGCGAGTAGCTGCGATCGCTGTACCGATCGCGGGAAGCCGCACGACGATCTCTGAAGTCTCGCCTGTCCCTGAAGTCGCGGAAGCCCTGCTTACCGTGGAAGAATCTCCCGCCACGGTTACCGCCGCGTCCTCGACCACCCCCGCGGTTGTTGAACCCGCCGCCGCGTCTGTTACCAAACCGATTGTTGTGTTGATTGTTATAGAACCTGTTTCGGTTCTGGAAATTGTTGCCGCCACCACGATGGTTCGGATTATTGAAGCTTTGGAAACGTGGCTTGTAGTAAGTGCCGCGGTTGTTGTACGGCCGGAACTGTCTCTTGCGATAGTAACTCCTGTCGCCAGACCTGCTGCGGCTGCGACTCCTCGTGTACGACCTGGACCGTGACCTGGACCGTGATCTGCTGTACGTGCCCGATGGCGATCGACTGTATTTCCTCTCGTAACTGCCCGATCTTCTGTTCGAGTACGATCGAGATCGACTTCTCCTAGGCGAGCGAGATCGCGAAGAACCAGAGCTCGACGCACTGCGCGATCTACTGCGAGAACGCTTCGCTGGACGGTCCCTGCTCATTCTTTTGGTCACGCCACCTCTGCCGGACGACTCTCGTTTCTTAGGCGTTTGTCTGTGCTGTCGTTCCGCTTCGCTGTCAGAGTCTGTTCTCGGCCCCTTAGCTTGGTTCTGGTTCTTCGTCGGTGGAGGTGGACGAGGTGGTTCCGGAGGATGACCCCCGCCACTGTTGCCACTCTGTCCGATCGGTTGGAATTTACCACCAAGATTGTTCGAGCTGAATTTCGCAGGCGTCGTTTGCGGCGCGGATAGAGAGGTGTCTTTGTACGACTGGAATTTGTTTTGTGGCTGCGGCGTCGGATATTTCACTGGAGCTTGCTTCAGTATCGGTGGCTCTTTGGGCAACGGCGGAGGTGTCGGCGCTGACATCGGCTGAGCTTGCGCGGCCCTCTTCTCCGCGAGCTCTTTTTGCATCTGCTTGCGGATGTTCATTGACTTCTCCAGGGCGGCACGCTG
This sequence comes from Lasioglossum calceatum, assembly GCA_963966675.1. Taxonomy (NCBI): domain Eukaryota; kingdom Metazoa; phylum Arthropoda; class Insecta; order Hymenoptera; family Halictidae; genus Lasioglossum; species Lasioglossum calceatum. Next base: position 4,642,731 of record OZ016555.1, on the reverse strand, counting down.
CAGTTTCTCTTCCAACTCGTTGTCATCGTCCTCCTCGCTGTCCACGTTCGACTGCATCTTTTTACCTTCCGGAGGTACGTCTTGCCATTTCTGGGGCATCACGTCCTTTTGTCTGAACAGACAAGATTTTCATAGATAATTGAATGACTAGACACCTATTCAGTTATCGATTGGCAATTGAATGAGATTGCGTGTAACGTATATATCCTCTTTAAACTTACCTAGCAGCCTGCGCAGCCTTCCACTTGGCGTTGAGCGCAGCTGTGTCGAGGGTGGGTAACTTTGGCTCGGGGTGTATCAGCTGAGACTCCTGCTCGAATATGTCGGTGAGCGGTTTCCTTTGAATCTCTGAAAGATCGAAGTCTGCATTAAGTTGAATGTAGCACATACCTCGCACCTTGTCTCACGAGGGAATTCAAGGCGTTACCTTTGCGTTGCTGCGCCGTCATCGGTATTCTAGACTCGCGCTCGTGATACGCCTTCGACGCCTCATCTCTCTCCCTTTCCCTCTCTCTGCGGAGCTCCTCCTCCCTTCGTGAACTCTCAGCGAGCTTCTCAGCGTTGCTAAGAGGGGAAGGTATGTCATTATACTGAGCTACATACCTAGTAAATATAAAAACATAAATAAAATACGACGCGTCAGGGACCGCGTCTCTATTCATTGTTTCTTTTTTAACGAAATTGAGACCAAGCGCTCGACAACTTGACTAAAAGAGAAACGACATTTTTAGAGGTGTGCGAGAACTCAAAAATGTTAGGTACGCAATGGTCGGGACGGATCGACATGAGTCGCGTTCTCGAAAATTTCTGAATTCTCGAGAATGACCCCAAATAATCTCAATTACTTCCGAGGAATCCAGATATTTTCGAGAACCCATCCCTCCCAACTGAACATTTTCGGGTTCTAGCAAACCTCTAGAAATGTTCAAAGCTCGCGACGAACATCGTCTCGATTGACATACACGATCATGTGGCAAACGAACAAGAGATCGAATCACGGTGTTTATCGTTAACTGACTGCGGTTCCAACCTTTTCAAGACAGCGGTCTCTTTTTCAACCTTCGCGTAGTACGCGTTCAGTTTCGACTCGAGTTGCTCCAAGTCCGGTAACGAGGACTTTTTCAGAGCCTCCAAGTCCCGCTCGAGCTTGTCCTTGTTCTTCCGTTTCTTTCTCTCCTCCTTCTTCTTCTTCTTTCGACTTTTCTTGTCCTCTTTTTCTTTGTCTTTGCCCTTCTTTTCTTTCTTCTTTTTCTTCTTCATTTTCTCGCTCTCTGAATGTTTCTTTTCCTTTTCCCTCTCCCTCTTCCATCTGGCCGTTTCCTCTAAGAACTTTCTTACCTGAACACACACGAAAAACAAAAGATCCACGATCCGGTGAACGGAAATAGATAAGATCGATAAAACAGATCGCGATAAGAGACTTTACACGATGCTCACCTTATCTTCGTAATCGGAGTCGTCCTTCGTCTGTTCCAGAAACTTCCTCACTTTAATCTCGTAGTCGTCCATTTTGTCGCGGGTGTTTGTGGTGTATGAAACAGGAGCTATCACGTCGTGAGCAGCCGTAGTAGCCGCCGGAGGATTGTTATACTGAGCCATGCGTTTGCTCAAAGGCGACAATGATCCACGATGATCCTTCTTATGCTTCCGCTTGCGACTAGGCGATCTAGAGGCCGATCTAGAGCTCCCAGAAGAAGAGGAACTGCTAGATTCCGAGCTGGAGGAGCTCGAAGAGCCGCTGGATGATGAGCTCGAACTGGAGCTCCACCTTTGTCTCTTCTTCGACCGCGATTTCCTCTCCTTCTTGCGCTTCTTCTTCTCCTTTTTATTCTCACCGACATCGTTCTCCGCCTCGAAGCTCTTGAATGTATCCAATGGATTCAACGATGAGGTCAAAGTCTTCGATTTTATGTACTCGATCGAGTTCCTGGCCTCCTCGTGGAACGGAGCGATCGCTAGACAGTTCTCATAAGCTTTCTGCGCGTCCTCGTACTTTTTCTCGTCCTCATAACTTCGACCAAGAGCGACCAGAGTCTCTGCCATGTATTTCCGAGCGTTCGCGTGTGTCTGATTCAACTTCAACGCTGTTTCGAAGTCGTCGATCGCTTTCTTGAAACTGCCGCTATTCGCGTATCTGTAGGGAACACCAAGCGAGATATACGGCTTGAGTGGGCATAGTACAACGATGACATGTGAATTCCAGACAGATTATATAGCTAGATGATAAGGCAATGAAATATAGGCCCTAGAACTGGCAATACCGTTTCTGCTCGACTTTTTGGCAACTTACAGTGCTCCACGGGCTACTAATCCTTCGACGTTTCGGGGATCTACAGTCAATGCTTTGTTGAGGCATTGGAATGCCTCTGTGTGACGGCCGGCCTTGAAGTGGTCTATTCCTTCAGCCACGCTTCGGAACGCCCACTTACTGGCTTGCGCTTGCCTTAATTCAGACGCATATTCATTAGGTGGGAATCTCTCCCTGTAAAAGTTGCATCGAAAGATTATAGAGAGCTTGTCTTTTAGGCGGAGTCAATTGTGCTCCCTCTCCCCCACACTGTGGTATGCGTTTTACTTTTATATTATTCTCTCGAACATTAGGTTTACAGAAAGCTTTCTGATATTTTTAATTTACATAAAAATTTGGATAGACTCGCTCTTGTTATTTTAGTGCTCCCTGTAAACCTAGTGTTAACCCGTTTACACCATTGCTAGTAAATTTATTATCTGCAATGCTCTGTATCTAGGAGATGAAAAGAAACGTGATGCAAATGGGCTAAGAGCTGATAATTGAATAACGTATGAGAACCGCACACCGCAGTATGAGCCAGAAGGAGTGGATCATAGAAAATCGGAGTGATAAGATTTCTTTACCTCAAACCAACCATATTGGAATGGTTCTCTTGGCCGAGGCCCATCAAGTCGGATAGATATTTAATGTTGTTGGGGTTGTTGAAGCCAGTACTATTCTCCAACATCGCTTCGTACGATTGCCCTTTGTTGTCCATCGCTTTCCTACACCACAAAGAGAGAGAGGTACGATTATCAAGATGCAAAGATCGTCCTGGACCTTTGTCAAAGAAAGGATACCAAAGCTACTTCGTTAACGGTAAAACTAAAGACTTGATAATCATGACGACCGAATTCCTCTCGTGCTCGTATTATAGTCTCGTCCTGGGCTCGGTTATTAATCCTGGTGGAGGGTTTTTTTTCTTTCGTTTATATATTCATAATTGTAGGCCCTTCGATTTTCGTTCTCGACGTCTCGTCGTCTCTTTAGCTATACAGTTTATACAGAAATAGCGTACAGATCTCCTTCGGCTGTGTTGTTTATCCCTTACACACGCGTGTGCGTTTATATAAACGGTAAGGTACACCAAATATCGTCGTTCTCATGTTTCGCTCCTGTATAATTAAATCGTTTTTCTGTTCCATTCTCTGCTTCGATCTGCATGAATTATTCAACGATACGACACTAATGCCAAAGATGCTTCTCAAGAGGAAATATAGGAGTTCGTTCTTTTCTTCCGTTCGGAACGAGAAACAGAGAACCAAGAAAAAAAATAAAAAGAAGAAAAAAAGGGAGAATGAAATTAGAAGAGCGAGACAGAGAGCGAGAATAGTGATTTGTCAGACACCTCGTGGTATTAGAGTCGATCAAAATCTACGTTTGTACCGTTAACAAGCAGCAGGGGTCCATAACAGGGATTAACAATTGGCGGAAAAAGTTGGTAAAGCTTTTTTTCCTTTATTACCAGAGATTATTTCTTATTTATAAATTTACAAATGGTACACAACCTCATTATTATGTAAACTCGTCTCTCACCTTTCATGTACCGCTAAGACGTATATTTCTAGTATTTTGTATCATGTTTGTAATCAGAGGAGTTCTCAACACAAAAGCACACAGCCTATCATCGATCGACGGTGGTTTCGGTATTTTTTATACAAGTATGGTATAGTTTTTTTGGTGCGATAAAATAAATTGCATAGCCCTAGGATAGGTTGGGAGCCACGGCTGAGTATATTTTATCTTCCAAGTTGACCAAAAAAATTGTATTTTTTTAGATGCAGTAGCAGTACTGTCGTCTGTATTTTTTTGCATTTTGTGGTGTCAATTCAAACATGACATCGTTTTTTTAGATTTTTTATTTGTCAATTTAAGCTGTAAGTTTAAATGAGGCATTATTATGACAAGGCGCGATTCTTTTGAGGCTTAAAGGTAAAGGTTCGGGCGATTAAGATTTTGGTTGTTTGGTCTCCGATTCGAGCAACCGATTCGCATTGCCGGAATATCGCTCGATTAGACACAGTACATTGAGCAACAAATGCAATAGGCGTATATAGCGGAATACAAGCGTTGATTACCTTTAAATTGGTCTTAATCGTTATGACACAGAAATCTTGAAAAAGCATTTTAGTGAAATGTTTCAGAATAAAACGGCACAAAAATTTTACGAGGGCACGAGAGATTACTGTCTTTGGGTTTTCGAACTACAGCTTCGTCGTTATGAATTTACCAATAGAGACCAAACAACGGTAAATCATTATTATACCTACCGTCTGCAGCACTCACTCTGACCACCCAAGGCTCAACATCTCATACTGGAAATGCAACCTCAAAAGACATTGATGTCATTTGGCGCCATAGTTTGGCTGGTGCTTTGAGAGTAACATATCACAAACGTAGATAGAATATTGTGCGCAACAGAGCCATGTCAACCAATGCTCAAGGTTTGAATCATTTGTATCACATTAGAAATTCATCATCATACTGACTATCAACTTTTTACGTTACTGAGAGTGTCTGGCACCTAAATTCATAAAAACGTGTAAGAGGAATCAAATCTAATTTACCTTGTTTTGTTAGTATCACAGTGCGTCTGTTAAATCTCAACCTTCTTTCGGCCACCAATACTATTTATTCCTTACCTTTTCCTTTTTCTCTCTCTTTTTACTATTCCGATTAACGACAAAACATAGTCTCAATAAAAAAAAAGTGACTACAGATGTGCAACAAGTTTCCGGACTCTCGCGTATTATTTGCAAAATTACAAACATATGTAGCTATACACTCTCTGCCGACAGAGAGAATGGTATTGCGAACACGATCGAGATGATTATTTATTATTATTGTTGAGATTATCGATCCTAAATCCGAGGCTACCACTGTCAGAGAAAGGTCTGTCTCCCTGCCTTCACAGTTTAGTTCAACAGTGCTCTCAAAATGTATCGCATTTCAAGCATACGATCGTTTTAAGAGAACGACTTTTTTTCTCTTATTGTTTTGTTCTGCATATTACTTTCTTTTTCGAGTTTTAAAACAAAAACGTTCAGTAGTAAGTGCTATGGATGCATCACAAAACACTTTGTTTTTTTTACCATTTCTATTGTGTATATGAAATTCCCTACAGTGATATGTTCATGTCAGTATACAAGAGTTAGTGAAGCGTTATTCGTAAGATATAAAAAAAAAAGATTCTATTGTACTTATCTGGACGTCGGGTTACTTACTTATAAGCTTCCGGAAGGTCATCGGAATGGATAAGTCCCATAGCTGGGTGTGGGGCTTGCCCTTCGCGTGCGGGTACGTTCATAACTGCAACGACTCGCTCGGCTTCAACGTTAACTTCACTGACTACGACGCAGATGAGATCATTTGCCATGTAGCTTCTTGTAACACCTTTCTTGTCCACTGCCGGCACTGTGGCCGTGTTCAATATCAGAGCCTGCGGGATTACACAATGCCGCGCGTGAGTCAGAGGAAATCAACAACGTGTTATAGTTAACCATTTAGAGAACCGAGCCACGTACCTTTACTCCTAAATCTGTAACAACCCTAGGGCAATCGCTGCAGTTGCACAGCACCTTCAGAAGAAGCCCAGCAGCACTTTTACCCATCACTTGCGCGTATATAACATCTCCAACCACCAAACTCTGAAAACATCCGGAGCGTGAGTTGTGTTACTCATTACAGACACTTTCCTTCATAAGTGGGACAAGTTGTATAGTTATGCATTTATAACACAAGTGAAGTACAAAATAGTGGCAACATCGAAAGATTGAAAGAACTCCTAGATGAAATTCGAAATTATTGGGAAATTTAAAAAATTGAAAATACCAATATATAATTTCTCCTCTTTAAAATCATTAAGAGAAAAAATAACATTCAATTTGTGTGGTTTCTATTTCTTGCAATCGATGCAGACAATTTGTATTTTGCAGAAAGATCCGCAATCTAGTCATTAGAATTATTAGAATAAGTGTCTATGCAGAGACACTCCAAAAATATTAGATTTGTTAAATTTTTTAAAAAATGTATAATTACTGCTTCTTAAAAATAATTAAATCGCCAGTTCAAGATACAGCTCACCCTACTCGCACAGGTAACTGCGTAACCGAATACAATGCAATAAATAATTACCTCCAAAAAGTTGCGTATACGTTGAGACTTTTCCATGGTGACATAAGTGTCAAGGCCAGGCATGGTTGCGTAAAACTCTGGAAGAACACAGATAATCTATGAGTTGCACGATATTATGCAATACCTGGGAAGATTTCATTGAAAAATGGATTCTTACCTTCGTCCCCTAATTCCTGCTTGATGGGTTCAACGGTTTTGTCCAAATTTGACTTATCATAGAGGGCATCTGCCTTCTTTGCAAGGAATTGTTGCAGCTTTAGCCTTTTCCCTCTATCACCGAAACTATAGGAAAAGAAAGAAAGGGAACGCCCAAGTTGTAACGCATACACAGTTCAACTGATTTCTAATAATATGTAATCGAGAAGAATAAGCACCTAAGTGTTTTCTGCCTTTGTTGGTAAATCTCAAAATTAGGTTCCTTGAGATTGAGCATGGCCAGCTCATTTTCGTTGCGTTCTCCTTCCCACACTTTCTGCAACTGTTGGCCATGGTAGTTCAATGCTTGCGCGACAAGGCGCGCATCCATTGATTCCATTTGGATACAGTACTGCAAGCAACCTAGTCCTGCAATACTACGAAAATCGGCAGATTCGTAATGATGTTCCAGTTATCACCGTACCAAGTACTATCTGAATCGAGTATGGTAAAAAAGAGACTGAAATAGCTGCCTCTCCGACCGATTGTCCGAAATTGGCATGCAAAAAAGGATCATCGTCCAACAGCCAAAAGAACACGTGTTCTTTTTGTTTTTATTTTATATACAGTTTTTGATCTCTATCATTTCGGAATAACTGAACCGCTCTATATATATCTCTCCACGATGCAGATTATCCAGATAAATGATTCTGGGCATCGAAATTCAGGCTGGGAGCTTCGGGGCGAGAATATGTATATTATATATGCATCTCCGAGTATGTATCGTGAATCATAGCTCCAAAAAGGGGGTGGTATTCTCTGCGCAAGAACGCGTCCAGACACAAAGCGAAATTCGATTGAACGAGGACCGGTTTCCCTTCGAACGACATTTACCTGTGGCCGTTGATAATTCCTCCAGCGTATCGCAATCAACGACGATAACCGTATATCGGTATCCGTGGAATATTTCTTTATATGCGAGAGAAACGCTTACGCAGGAGGAAAGCCGCGTTATATTGATTTATCGGTAACAAGATGGTCGTCGGGAAGCCGGATTGCGAAGGCCGACGGCGCCATGACGCTCCCAAATGGCCACCTCACTTTTTAATCCGACGCTCATCCACGCCCGCTTTACACTCTTTTTTTTGCTCAAATCTGCCGTGCCAGATCGGCCAGAAAACGAACCCGGATTGTTACTCACCGTTGCTCCCGTATTATCTTCCGACGATCTGTTTATGCGATTTCCAATAATATCACGGTCCACTATGCAACATCGTCGACGACCAAACAACTGCGTGTCTGAATTTCACCATACGCCGCGCACAAGTCACGATTACGCCAGAAACGGAAACGAACAGACCTGGACCAGAGAGTATATGAGAGTGCTCACGCTCGGGTTTTGCCCGTGCCCATTATAGTGCTGCCCCCTAGTCTAGTGCTTAGCCTGGATAAGAATCCGTTTCGACTTTCAATCTGGGCAACCACCTATACCGACTTTCAGACCGGACAAGAACCCGTTTCGACTTTCAATCCGGGCAACCACCTATATCGACTTTCAGTCCGGACAAGAACCCGTTTCGACTTTCAGTCCGAACAAGATCTTACATCATCTTTGGCCTTGATCAAAACGAAAAGACTATTTAGTACGACCGCAATGGTATTTTAGAGTTATTTAAATTGAAATATCTCCTGAACTACTAACTTTTCGACATACATAGGTTAGTACTTTTTATAACGAATGTCCAGCTGCATCGATTGATGTATTAAACAATACCTCATTCCATTAAAAAAAAATGAAGGTGACCTTCATATCATATCTCTAAAAAAATTACATGAAAACAAAAATTTTGTTGGTATCGTACAAGCCCCATTTTACCATTCAACTTCGTCCTTCAGACATTTGACGTATCTTGAAAAACAACAAAGATATTCAAGGTGGTCAAGGGTGTATCCCTTGGGTCCCATTCTAGCTGGGACACCCTGTATAATTGAAATATAATGTAATTCAATTGCGTAATTGAATTAGCACAACTCTGCATACGTTCATCTGCTTCCATCCGACGAAAGTTCTAATTACAATTGATTTCCCCAAAATGAACATTTTACTATTTTCCTGTGTATATCTGAAATAAAATTTAAATCATTCATATTTTCAAAGTTGTCCCCCTTCGGTGTCCACTCTTTGTAAATGACAATCTCTCAGTAATAGTTCTATGTTGCACATTACAGCGAATCCCATCGTCGACCGATTTGCACGGATGATGGTAATTTTCCAAACGCAGGGTTTTCCCCACTCATAAAACTCAACCGTCCTCTTCACTCTCTTCTCTCTCATCCTCTTTCTTTCCTTTCTCTTATTACAACCGTATTCCTACCAGGGCTTCGGAGTCGGAGTCGTGGAGTCGGAGTCGGAGTTTGAGAGTAATTGCTGATCACTGGAGTCGGAGCCGGAGTCAGAAAAAGCTATATATCGACTCTCGGAGCCGGAGCCAGAGTCGGAAAAAAATATATCGACTCCGACTCCAACTTTGGCTCTTCTGTTTATAAATCATTAATAGATTTATATATACATAAATAAATTGCTAATATTCGATTTGCAGCACAAACGTATTGTATATGTAATACATATTTATATACCTCGGCACTCGGCACTATGTAAAGGAGAAGCAGTTAAAGTTATGGTAGTAGTATTTTCTAACTATTTCCTGAAAGTGAGAAAGTAACAGTCGTGTTGTGTTGTATCAGAGTTATCTGTTCCATATTCTTAGACTTTAATACAATATTTCAACTATTTATTCAGTTTTAATACAACTCTTAATTATTTTGAGTACATATTTTTTCAATTTGGAGAGTCGGAGTCGGAATCGTTGTCGGAGTCGGAGTCGAAATCGGCGTCGGAGTCGGAGTCGGAGTCGGAGTCGGATTCGGAGTCGGAGGTAAAAAAAAAGAGGAGTTGGAGTCGGAGTTGGAGTTAAGAATTTTGTCTACCGACTCCGAAGCCCTGATTCCTACAACACTAGCCCATCGTTGACACAGATAGACGAAAACCAAACATCCACGCTAGCGTACCCCAAAGTTATCCTTCTAAATTTTCGTCGAAAAATTTGGTTTTCATGTTGTTCTAGTTCTAGACTTTCATTTTTCTAGTGTTTTTTGATAATATTTTACCAAAAAAAATATATGTTTCTTAATATCGGTATTTTGCATACATATTTATTTATATTCGGGATTTATACCTCAGGATTTTGCAAAAAATCGATTTTTGTTAACAAATTATCTAATTCAAAGATCCTTCAAGATCCTTTTGACCAACTCGAGGCTTGAATGAACACGTACCGAGGCCCGAGGGTCGAGCCCCGAGGCCTGAGACCAGAACATAATAGTAGTACAATAAACACGGCCGGGCAACCCCACGGCCAGCCAGGTATATCGGCATGACACCACTAACAAGTGAATGCTAAACTTGTTGATTTTTTGTAATTTTCTCACGAAAGTGACGCGAGCCAGTTCGTGGCGTTCTTCCGATTAAGAAAAGACTAAACTCGATAGAATTCGGACTGTGACCAGTGGTTTTACTCGTGAAAATATCTTCGAAATTTGTATTTGAATACAATTTCAGCCCATCCTTCGTGCTAGGGCGACGAAGCGACGATGGCCTCGGGCGCCTTGGTCAAGTGGTGCAATAAAAACCGCCGGGCAATCCCCCGGCCAGCTAGGTATCTCGACATGAAACCGCTAGCAAGTGAATGCTAAACTTGTTGATTTTTCGTAATTTTCTCATGAAAGTGACACGAGCCAGTGCGTGGCGTTCTTCCGATTAAGAAAAGACTAAACTCGATAGAATTCGGACTGTGTCCAGTGGTTTTACTCGTGAAAGTATCTTCGTTTGTATTTATAGATACAGTTTTTGCCCATCCTCCGTGCTAGGACGACAAAGCGACGAGGGGCCTCGGGGCTCGGGCTCGGCCGTGTTTATTGCACCACTTGGCCACGGCTCCCGAGGCCCTCGACGCTTCGTCGCCTTAGCCAGCAGAGATGGGCAAAAATTGTAATTAAATACATACAAATTTCGAAGATACTTTCACGAACAAATCCACTTAGACACAGTCCTACCAAATTTCATCGAGTTTAGTATTTTTGAAGTGAAACGTCTCTGCTGAGGGGCTACAATTTTCTAGCATTACAAATTGAGTGTGACGAAACTGGTCCTCCACCGTCGCCTTTCCACCCTTCTCCGAGCTCGCGTTTCGGTGGACCGAGTAACTGAAACGCGAGTCAGGAGAAGCTAAGTCAACGATGGAAATGATCGAGATCCGCTAATGTAAGTTTAATTAATCATTTACAATTCAATGAAATATATTTTTCATTTGAATGTATTAGGTAATCAAATATTTTATAAATTCAATTTTTCCTGTCTATACAATCTATTTAAACAAGTACAGTTTTTAAATATGTTATATTAAATTTTGTAACAATCGTTTTGAGACGAATTAAGTTTGAAACAAAATTTTTTTATTAGTGTACATCCTTTTTTTAAAGGCAATCTGCAAGACAGTAAAATTGTTTAAACAAATATAATTATTTAAACAAAGTATACTTTCTCACAAATAATTTCTTTAATAACCATCTTTTTATAAACAGAATTTTCCGGACAAATAAAACTGTTTAAACAAACATATGAATAATCTGTATTTTTTAAAAATGGATTTAAATAGATTATATTTAAATAAAGTAAAAAAAAGCCTTCAAATTGAATAATAAAATGCATTTTCCTATTTGCAGAGTCATCGCTGTCATCGCTAGCAGTGCTGCCTGCCAAAAGGTCACTACTTCCTCCACCGGCATTCACCTATTTAATTGTTGTTAAATTCCTATTAATAGTTGCTATGTATTATAATAATTATTTATTTATTTGTTTTATAATATTTGTATTATATTTGTCTATATGTATTATAATATTTGTTTTTATGTGTGTAATAAATGATTTTTGTTTTTCGATTAATTGTTTTGTTTCGATTTTCTTTAATTTACCATTCCACAGTTAAATTCCGATTTCCAAACTGAACATAATTTCTACAAGTCCTAAGGAATTGTAAATTTGTACCTTTTATAAATTTTATAGTTTGTTGTAAGTAGAGCTGAAATGTAGTTCGATCTCGTTTTTGTTTAAATAAAATTTGTTATTCCGCACAATGTGTCTACTTCTGCGATCCTTTCTTTTATTTCACCTTATTAAATAATTATTTTTTGCAATTATTTTAATACATGATATTGGATACAGGATATTGTTTGATACGAAAGAGAATATAATACGGGTGCAGCGAATCAAACAATATAGTCTTTTCGTTTTGATCAAGGCCAAAGATGATGTAAGATCTTGTTCGGACTGAAAGTCGAAACGGATTCTTGTCCGGACTGAAAGTCGATATAGGTGGTTGCCCGGATTGAAAGTCGAAACGGGTTCTTGTCCGGTCTGAAAGTCGGTATAGGTGGTTGCCCGGATTGAAAGTCGAAACGGATTCTTATCCGGACTAAAGAATGATGGCAGCCAAAAGTGGCACGGGCAAAACCCGAGCGTGAGCACTCTCATATACTCTCTGCCTGGACACGCCTGCGTAGAATCATACTCCCCCCACTCTTTCCTGCGATCTCATCACGCGCAACGCTTCCGGTTTGGCGGTAAATTTAAATTCGAATATAAGGCTCGCTACGTTTTTCTAACGTGCGGAGACCGCGCGGTACCGGAATTGTGGTCTGAAATACTATGGATTCAATTAGGCGCTGCACATTTGTTTAAACCGTAGTTGCGGCGCCGCAATACAATATTTATCGTAATTCCGTTACCGCACGGTCGCCGCAAATTAGAGAAACTGATGTGTGTATCGGGCCTAACGGTTCGATGTATGCGGAAAAATCCTATTCCTTAATCTTTGATTACTAGCGTTGAACATTGGAATGGTATAAGTGATTTGGATCTTACTACTTATAAATAATGAACTCGAGTTTCTCATCCTTTTTATTTGCGTTTTACATAATAAAAAATGCGATTGACATTCTGTGTAGACCATCATAAGAGCTTCGTTAGAAAGTATGTTTCCCGGATAAAATTCTCTTCGTAAGATAAACCTATCTTTATTATGAAGAAGTAGAATGCTACTTTGTTAACTTAATTATTGAGCCTTCTTTGATTTCTCTTTGGAAGATACATCTACGTTCCAATAGTATAAAATTTGCAACGCGATTACTGAATTCGCAAGGCTGGAGCATATGTACATCATTATCATTGAGATATCTCCTGTTTCTTGGATAGAAGTAAATATTCTTGCTAAAGATCCAAGGAATAACATGAAACCAGTTACAGCTGATAACTGGCCAGTGCTTCCGTACGAATAGTTTGTATGGGCTTGCATAAGCTAAAATATAAAACATATAATCTTTGCTAGCAGTAAGAGCATTATATAAACTTTCTGATATCATACCTTACTAATGAGCACAATGGGTATATTCATCGTCTGGCATGCCCACAGAACCTTCATTGGTGTCATGCCACTCACAGCAGCAGCTACTACTGCTACGTAAGCAGCGAGAAACGTTGCTGCTCGAGTAGTATCAAAATTAAAATGCAACACTAAAACTACAATTGCTAGTGTTTGTAACCCTAAGAAAACTCCATCGCCCCAAGCACTGAAACATAATGGCACATACGTATAATATATTCTCAGAAAACTAAAAACCATTTAACATTGACTATTTCATCTTTTACATTGTATTACCTAAAAGGAAAGCCACTGACAAAGCTATAGGATACCGTGGAAGTGATGGCAAATAAATCTAACAATACACTTGCAATATTAATGCCTTGGGCACTGCTACCCTTTAAAATTTTTACAACTTGCGGTAGCTTGACTGAAACAATAATAATAGAATATTAATACCATAGAACTCTCTCTCTCTCTCTCTCTCTCTCTCTCTACAAATTATAATTTGAATGTTATATTTAGACTGCGGATCTCTATGAATCCAAAGCAAAATTGAGTAGATAAAATTCGAAAATTGTTTGAAAATTTTTAAAATTTGAAATGTCAATATATGATTTCTTCTCTATTCAAATCATTAAGGGAAAAAGTAACATTCAATTTAGTTTCCATTCCTTAGAATCGATGCAGACAATTTTTATTTTGCATAAAGACAGCAGTCTAATTATGTATATTTAGTCAAGTATAATGTATGCAATCTTACCAAGAAGGGAACCACAGATAATTGCAAATCCAAGGCATGTACTGAGCGTTGCCTTAAAACACTCCGCTGAAATAATTCGGCGATTTTTTTTAGAAAAAATTCATTAGAACTTCACAGAAAATTTATTTATATATGTAAAATGTCGCGAAGAGATAACGAAAAAGTTAAAATTACCGTCATAAAAAAATGAACATCGTCGAGCGATCGCGACTGTGATACCTACTCGATAATTTGAAAATTGAATATGTATTTCTAAAAATTTATTGTTATAATTCTACTTGAAGTTTAGGCGTCGAAAAACGTAGACGATCAGTTATATTGACATGCAAATTATGTACTATTTTTACGTGTAGATCAAAGAAATTATTTTAAAAAACAGATTCCCATTTACAGAAATATAAGTTCCAATTTTTGAATAATTCCCTTGGCGGTTCGCGCAATGTTCCGACGGTACAGTAATGCCAGCTAAGAATTTAGTCCGCATGCTATTGTTACGTTCTTTTGATAAAAATGTAGTAGTCTAAGGTTTAATAAACAACACGAATGTTCTTACCATGCGTGAAATTAAACTCGTCAAAGTACTCCTCCATACATTTTTCTGACAATATTATGGTCGCAACTTTCTTCAATAGTTGTGCCATGGTTGCCACGACATACGGATACATTCTTCTCACTGCTTCGTGGAAGGTACAGTGTGCAGTACTTCTCCTGACTGCGGTTAGGTTAATGACTATCAGTTTTATACTATCAGAACTTTCATATCGACCGCTGAATTGTCTCTGAACTGCAATTCCTAATTGACTTAAATTATCATGTGCCACTTTGCATCGAACACGAGCTGAAAAATTCACATCTTTCACTAACTTGAAGCAAAAGAAATATTATAATGGCACAGGAATGTTCAGGGGACTTTTCTGCGTCGATACCATGCAAGAAACCCAGAGTAAATCGCGTAATAATTAAATATTTAACAAAATAACGAAACCGCTCACCAAAACTGAACGGTGGCGCCATTTAGCGGCGAAACCTAAAACACTCACGATCTGGAAAAATAAAAGAAACATCATCGCCATCTAGCAGTGGTGTCACCGAACTATATCACCTAAATAATTCGTGCCGGTTTTAACATAGTATCTTATGGAACGAACGGCAAGAATCAATTTCGCGGCTCTTGTAATAATAACTCAATGGTCGGCAGTATTCAAACGACAAATTTTCTAATAATTAAGAATACAATGATTGCAACTGTCTAATTTGTTATTTTTCATATATCTAACTATTTTATGGTTCCTACTCTAGGCTGGCAAGCCACCAGGTTACGGTTCCGTCAGTATTATCTGAATTTTAGCCGTTGGGACCTGTGCTTTCACAAAAGGAGCAGAGGTTTTCAATCTTTATGCTGCTACGACTTCCCGAAAACAAATTTTTCCCCTACCTTTCATATTTTTAATAGATATAATAATATAGGCACGTTTTAAAAACTGTTAAGTTTTATTTATTTGTAGATATTATGGTATGAAAAGTAATTTTTTATTAACAAATTTTGGCGCGTCTTTCGAGAGGTGGGCCTCTCAAGAGGCGGGCCTCTCAGGTTGAAAACCGCTGGATTATCAAAGTACATCTGTCGTGAAGTATTGGACTACGTGCTGATATCCAAAGAGTTTCGCTTAGAAAATGCATTTACCATTGAACTTAATCGCTGCTGCATGTGAAGGCATGGGCATCGGCGTAAATGGGGCCTTACCATGGAGACTGAAGTAAGCAACTTTCGCAATATATAAATCAATCGATCAGAATCAATTTGCAAAAACATTCTGACTAAGAAGCACGTGTCTCTTACACAGGAGCGAAATGGCGTTCTTCACGTCCATGACGTCAAAAACAAAAGACATAAATAAAAAGAACGTTGTTCTTATGGGTCGGAGGACATGGGAATGCATACCGGACAAGTATAGGCCACTACAGAATCGTGTAAATATGGTTCTCTCGTCGAAGCATTTGTAATTCTAATTATTTCTGCGCGTAAACGAAACGTTCGAAGAAGTTAATAAAAAATTATTATCCGAACGAATTACTTAGGGATTTTGGAAATGAGGCGATCGTATGCAAAAGTCTTCCAAACGCAATGGAGATTATCACGCAAGGTCCGCTGAAGGATCAAATCGAAAATATTTGGGTAATAGGCGGCAGCTCTGTGTACAAAGTATGTATTCGACATGATTTCGCAAAATCGTATCAAGTTTTTTCGATTGTAAATTATTTCTTTGAGTTACAGGCTGCAATGGAGTCTCCTTATTTTGGCAAATTGTATTTAACAAGAATAAAACGGCATTTCAAGTGCGATACGTTTTTCCCAGAGATACCTAATGACATAGTCTTGAAGAAGTGAGTTCAATTTAGAAGAATTCGTTAATCGTCGCAGGACATATAATTCTATTTAACTATCGTGTTAATTTAATGCATTTTTCATCCTTTTTAAATTCAGAATTTACTTATGTTAATTTTTGGAATGTTTGCTATTATTTTTAGAAACCCAGACGTTCCCCAAGGAGTACAAGAAGAGAACGGGATGCAGTTCGTGTACGAAGTATACGAGAAACAGTAAACGGAGTATTACAAATTTTTACAAAATGCTTCTTTTTTCTACACAGGCAAATCATTTAAAATAAAGATATTTTTCCACGGAATGTTCATTTCGTTTAACGCGTTGTACCCTACAGAGTTGTTTCAGGAAACATTAATTTCTCCACAGAATTTCGACTTCGTTCAATGCTTTATTCCTCAGAGAATGTGTACTTTCGGACAAAATGGTACAATTCTGCAATTACCAATTCACCAATCACGGTGTAAATCGTTAACCCGGTGGCCACTGCATCTGGCGTCCTCCGAGGACGTGCAGATGCAGATGGAACACAGACTGCGCGCCGTGTTTCCCGTCGTTGATGACCAAACGGAATCCGTTGTCGAGGCCTTCTTGTTTCGCCACTTTTCGAGCGACCAGCATCAAATGACCTAGCAGAGATTCATCCTCGTCATCGGATTTGGATAGTTGTGCAATCGGTTTTCGCGGGATCACCAGGAAGTGCACTGGCGCCTGAGCGTTGAGGTCGTGAAACGCGACACACTGACAAACAAAATATATCTTAATTTTGCATCGTCGTAATTCCTGATACTACAACGAACTATGCATATGAATGGGTGAATCAGAATGCCTAGAAAAATTGAAGCAAATACATGCAAATTTTCACGTGAACATGCAGTAATCTATAATTTTCTGATTGGTACACTGCGGATTTGTGCATTTGTAATAACAACTGTATAGAAGTTAGAATTTAATTTAATCTTCGATTTAGTCAAATTATTGAAAGGAAGAATTCGACTTGGAACCTTTTCAACAAAGCTCAACAGAATATTTACGCAACATTTAATAATATTTAATCCATCGTATTGCCGCAAGAACAGTGTTTATGAATATTAAAATTATTCTGTAATTACAGAATTACAATATTGTAATTACAATACATTAGAATAAATATCTATTTACAGTCTACATAAATAGTAATTGTTCTTGCGTCACGATGAGCCGGCAAATAACCTAGTAAATACCAGCAACGTACATAATAAATAATTAAATGTTGCATGTTTCGCTTGGATGGCATATATCAGCCAACCCCAGTTAGTTTACCTGATCGTCTTCATAAATGAATTTGCAAGGAATTTCTTTGCGAAGTATTTTCCCGAAAATCGTGTCCCCTCCAGCAGTAGCTGTTTGTGCCTTTTCCACCTCGGTCGCCATCTTTCTCCAGCATGGAGTCTGATTCAGATGACAGCCATTCGGGTATGGCAATCTCTTCGATGCTGATAAGGCGATATTCCAAAGTCGCTTCATTTCGGAAATACCTTCTCTCGAAATTGTCACAACGACGGCATGAGCGGCTAAATATCGCGTGGTTTTATCGACTGTCGTAAATCTGCGATAACGAAAGTGCAAGGTGCAGATGCAATGGCGACCACGTAAAATGGCGGGTCTTTTGAACGAGGCAAATCTCTCTTACAGCTTGAAGTATTAATTTTTCGCAAGTGAGCCGAACATCGGTATATAAAACTATAAAAAAATCTTTATTTTATTGTACAGTCTTTTTCGAACGTCTTCCACATTTCCTTACAAACTGCGCGAGCTAGGGTGTATATAAATATCATTAGCAAAGGTTCTATACACCGTACGAAAGGTAACGTTGCGTCGTTGAACGTTGTCGATCGCTTTTCATATACATATATGGCAGTGTACTTTCTGGTTTCTGACGCGGAAGATCCAAGGTGTCCTTCCACCGGATCCGAAGCGGGTCTGAAGAGGCCCCAGTCTTACGAGAACGCTGTTTAATCCTACGCTTACAGCTACGTATTACAATTACATCGAAATTTAAGGCATATGGTTCCGAGTGCTTCGAGAGCGATCCCGACTATCTGGAATCGCAGGCTGAATAACATTCGTTTTACGCGTCGTGGCGTTGTTTAAACCTAAATAAATAACGTACCGATAAATGCTAACCGCTAAGTATGCTAACGATGGAAATCCTACCGGTTATGAACCGAACAGATCGGCGAGAAGCTCGTTGCTTGAGACAACGGACTCGATACAATGAAGTTGCGACAATCGCTCGTGAGAATTAAATATGACGATAGTTTCATCATGCGGCGGCAACAAAGGCGCTTTGCAATTGTAATTCTGGAACGGGAACGCCGGTATTCATGAGCGCAGACCAGTTTGAAAGATCGGTGTTCAGTTCGTCATAGATTCGACGATCCCGTACGGCCAAGAAAGAAATCATTTCTGTGCGTGATCGAGTCGCGGGACGTCTGCCTAACGAGGGGACGCGAGAAATAATCATCACGAGGTGTCCTCGGCAAAATACCTGTGTCTGAGCGCTTGAGCCGCGGTCAATCGACTGTGGGGATCGAACATAAGCAGATTCTTGATTAGATCTAGACCGTCTTCGTCGAGGTTCGGTATTATTTCTGCTAAAGGTTTCGGTTGGCGGTATGGGAACGCTGTCCAACTGAGGGACACGTTCTCGGGCCACTCTTCTTGCGATGGGGTGCCTATTACCCTGCAAAACAATCGCGAAATGTCCATTAATCATTAATTTTATGTTTCTGTATTTGTTCAATTAAAGTCCATGATCATTATGATAGACTCACTGAAAAATCCTGTCGAGCTGGTCGCCCTCGCTTGTGCCTGGAAACAGGGGTTGCAGTCGACTCAATTCAGCTAGAATGCAACCGACGGACCATATGTCCACGGGAGTTGCATAAGAGCAGCCCAAAAGCACTTCGGGTGCACGGTACCATTGCGTCACAACCTGAAATTCACGAATTGTTAAATCGATTCGTTTGAACGGGGGAGGAGAATTAGTTAGAGGACGCACCACAGAAGTTAATCTCATCTCGAAGTCGTATGTCTTAGCCAGGCCGAAATCTGCGATCTTTATTCTACCCTCCCTGGACACCAGCAGATTCTGCGGCTTCAAGTCCCTGTGTATGATCCGGTGGCTGTGTAAAAATTCGACACCCCTCAGTATCTCCCTTGACATCTGCTTTATCAGTTCTGGCGGGATACCTGATGGCCGCGGACACGAGGACATGTAGGACTCGAGATCCCGTTCCACGTGCTCGAACACCAGCCACAAGGTCAATCCCCGGTCTAGCCTCTCCGATCGTCCATCGGCCGAGGGCAAGTGCAGATAATTCCCTTGGCAGACGTCCAGCAGTCTCACCTGTATCCAGGATCCAAATTGCAATCACGATCTTGCGAGATTCAAGCGGGGAGAGAAGAAGAAAGGGTCCGAAGACGAGAGTTTAGATCGAGAAAAGAAAAAGAGAGTCTCAGGATGAGTGGATGATGGATGATGCGAGGAGACAGCTTCGGTATGACTGGTTGAGGATCAAGGATAGAGGTTCTCTCCCGATGTATAGATGATAGATGACGCGAGAAGAGAAGAAGAAGAGCTGAAGACAGGAGACAGAAGGTGGAAAACACGTATAAAACATGAGGAATGTCTCACAATGTGTGGGTGCTCGAATCTCTCCAGTTGTTTGAGAGTGGCGATCTCCCTCAGAGTCGAAGACGGTAGTCCATCCTCGGTGAGAGGTACCCTGACTTTCTTCAAAGCAACAACTTGTCCAGTGTTCGAATCCTTGGCCTTGTAGACTGTGCCATAAGCTCCATTTCCTATCAGAGACAGATCCTGGTAGAACGCATCCTCTCCCAGCAGTGAAGTCTGAATCTGCACGTCGCTGTCCGTCTCGGACTTCCTGCTGGAGCTACCTGAGTGCTCCTGCTGGCCGTACTTCATCTGCACGATGGTCTCGAAGCTGCCGAAGTGTCCCTCCTTCGAAGATCCAGGCGTCACCTTCGCCGGTCCTTCTAAACTGGTCTGGATCAGTTGTTTCGTTCCGTCCAACGATTCCTCGGAGATCTCGAAAGGACTAGTCACTGCTATTCCTCCTGGGATCAGCTCCACGGTATTCTCGGACAACGAGGCTGCTACCGAGCTGGCTAGCTTCTCCACGCTCTCTAGGTCCTCGGTGCTCAGGTCGTGGTCTTTTTCTTGAGAAGCCTCGGAGAACTTGGACTTCTTCGGAGGCGTCGGCGATGACAGGTCAGGTCCGAGCTCGGAGCTCGGACGTCGGGACGTGCCGGCCATCACAACATTTCGGCTTCTACCTGGAAAGAAGAAATCTGCGTCTAGTTTTCTGCTGGAGTCTCTGCAATTATCGATAATTCATGATATGGTAGGGGTGTACGGGTCTAGAGCGGTTATTTGCTGGGTGAAGGGACGGATATAGTGAAGATCGAGGATAGCGGTGTTCATAGAAACAAAAATCACCCCTCCACTATATTCCCGTACTTAGCTATGGGAGGAGCACATTAGGTTACTCTACGAGTCGTGCAGCTTCTAATTACACTTCAGATTCTTATAGAAACCTTGTTCTACGCCTCAGAATGATGTTTTTTTTTTAATTGATTATTATTACATTTCTCAAAAAGTTAGATTACAAAGAAATGAAATGCTCGTAACACGATCGAGGGTTCTTTAGAGTTAACGTAAGTTGGACGGGTTTGAGCCAGACGAAATATAGGAGAGTCCCGGGGTTCCATTAAATTTTACGTGCGCGATTCTGCCGCGCCGTCTGCTGCGCGACATCTGCACCGACACCTGCGTTCGTATAATAGCGCTGCCTCATCGCCGGCTCCCCGGAACATCTTGTAAATGCAAGAACGGCCCCATTGTACAGCCTTAACGGGGTCCTTGCCCTTTGTTTTCTCCGGCACGATACTGGCCGTCGTCGGGCTCACCCAAAAATGGTATTGCTTGCCTTCGTACAGAAAACGGCTCGACGGAAAACGTTCACTATCTTTCCCAATTCTATCCAGAACTCGTGCTTCCCTTTACGAAAGAATGCGGGAACACTTTTAGTCCGTCTACCATGCAGAACACTACTTATTTATTTACACAGTTCGATGCCTTATACGATTTCTACTCAAAATTGCGAATCAAGGAGACTGAATTGATGAAAGTGCTAATTTTCGATATGAAACGATCGTACCTCTTGTGTATCAGATCTCCTTCAGAAATATAAATGAGGAGCACGATTCTCCAGGCTCCGAAGCAGACGGCGCGGGATCCTAAACACGATTATGGCACCTCTCTTCCGTGGATTCGGTGGATTTCCGGGAAACTCGCGTGGTTCACGCGTGTGTCGAACACGAACTCACCTTGACGAAGAAGACAACGACTGATGTCTCTCTCTGTCTGTGTACACACTATACACACGGTGGCGAAAAGACACGCTGCTAACAACAAAGTTGAAAGAAGGAGTTCGTGTTTCGATAATACACCACTGAGTTGTGACGACGAGATACGAAGGCCTAGTTCCCGTTCCGCGGCGCGCAGGTTCGCCGTTGGAGACGAAGGGACGCGAATAGGCGAACCACGTGGTCCCCGAATGTTTACATAGACCAACAAGGGTGCAATAAAACAAGCTCGGTTATCGGCCCGCGGGATTTACTAGGTTTATCGTCGAACCGCGCCGTCAATTTTCCTCCGACGAACAGACTTTTATCGCAGGCGGGACACACCGTTTCTGAATGAACAGTATCATTTGTACAACGATAGCGACGCCTAGATTACTAGCCTTCCACAGCTCTTAAAAGCTGTCATCGAGACCATAACCACCGTCATCGCCGCAGAGGAAGCTGAATGTTATGCTCTTTGATTAAATTCTTTTATCAACTTCCTTTCGTGATAAGCTCGGTTGAAAAACCGTTTCGAGTCGGAGTTACGTCATTCGAAAGAGATTTCGGAGCGAAAGTAACCCTTCGGGGACCATGCGTTGGTTTCTCTGGACGATGTTACAGATGTAACAATTATTTAGACCCCCTGATTTTTTGAATTTGAACCATTGAACAATCGAACCACATCTAATCAATTTTTAAAGGCTTATCAGAGCCAGCGCGGTATGTGGACATCGTTCCCGAAGACTTAGACGAAGTTTCTAACAGGTTGGTGTTCGTTCCCGCGGAACGCTATCTCGAGAGCAGTTTCCTGGAAGGATCCCGTCCCTGCCCGAGCGTCGTTTTAACGGGACGAATGCCGGCGCTCCGGGAAATCTATTCCACGAAGAGAAAGGTGAGACTTCAACCTTGAACTTCGTCGGCCGAGGGAACGGAACGCCAACGGCATCGGTTAGGCTCTGGGAATCGAGGAAAAATCGTAGGCGATAAGGTCGTTAGGGTACGATCGACGATAAGAATCCCGGTGACGGAATGAAGCACGCGAAGAATGTTAGGAAGATAGATATCGGTGGAGATATTTTGAAGATTCTTCGAGTCGACGAAGTAATCCAGAACATGGTTGCACAACGACGACGCTCTGGCATCGGTATCTTCGACCAGAAACGTTACACGTGTTGGCCCGCTGTTTACGAACTATGTGGCACGGAACGATAATGGCTACCGGGTGTCAATCACGCGTTATCCGGATCGCAACTTAATCGTGCCCGTTAGAACGGAGCAGACTATGAATGAACCGATTCTCGTAAACGAGACAGCCCCAATTATCAACCGCAGCCGTTGGAAGTCCGGCACGATGGTCAACTAGCCGCTAACAAACGCGGTAATAACAACGATCGGGACTGTTTGTCGCGGTTCAACTTTCTTTATGCTAAGGCATTGGTGTCGTCTCTGTTGAATAATTGGGAGCAATTACATACAACCCCTACAGTGATTAGAAATTCTTCGTCTCTAATAATTCCCTGGAACAATAAGCTACGAAAAGATCATTGTAGCACTGAGAACCGTGGGAGTAAGAATTGTTGATCGAATAAGGAGATGCAAAGTTCCCGAAAAGGGGGCATGAGAATGAAAGGCACATATTCGAGGGCGAGAATGGAATGTGAACGATCGAGGAATTGGAAATTAGAGGGACGGTCAGGAAACGACGACGCGGCCCATGTAAGTAGGTTCGACAGGAAGCAACTCGTAGACGACTGGCAGTGTAAACAAGGAGGCGCCAGTGGATTTAGGATTATTCATGGGGTTGACACTGCTATCTATTCTGAGGTCTTTCACACGGGTGACGGAAGAACACTTACAACACTCGGCTCTCCCCATTCACCACCGCGCTTCTACTGCTACAGACCGGAGCAGCTACAGCAGCTCGCGAAGGTCTCTCTCCTTCTTTCGACGACGCGAAGCGGATATGCACGCGAGAGAAGCACCGCGGCGGGTTCACGATCGATCCTGAATTTACGACTCCGCGTCTACCGATGAATGGAGACCGGTTCCGGCTAACCCGGGTTCTGCTGACACCGTCTTGCGGAAAAGCGCCGGCCGATTACCCGATGGAGCACGGACGCGATTATTGATTTATCTTGTCGCGGTGACTAATCGACTGGCCGACCGTTCCAC
Source organism: Lasioglossum calceatum (assembly GCA_963966675.1). Lineage (NCBI taxonomy): Eukaryota > Metazoa > Arthropoda > Insecta > Hymenoptera > Halictidae > Lasioglossum > Lasioglossum calceatum. The sequence continues at coordinate 4,618,963 of OZ016555.1, read as the reverse complement.
GCATGGCCATTCGAAAGTTTCGCGTGGCCGGCACGTCAAAACATCTATCCGACGCGAACCACGCACTCCTGATTCTTTATTCCACCTCCACGATCGCCCCGAACACGTTGCTGATCGATTTTGAACGTCTATTTTCCTTGAGATTACGATCACACGTTTATTCTGGCGTGGAAGAGGATATATCTTTATGTAAAGCGTCCTGGGAGGCGTGGCTTGACTGCTCCCGGCTCCGACGGAGCCAGAGCATTGCTCCACGGGGCAAACTATGCTTATACTCGATCTAGTACGATTTAAAAAAGAGTAAACCCCTTTGAACCGAGTCAGAATATTAACAGAAGACGACTATTAACAGGCAACTAGAAATCGACGGTAATTCGACGCCTCTGATTTCAAGGTATCACGTGCTCGGCCACGTGGTCGCTGACGAGGTTTCCTACGCGCGTGGTTCGTAAACAAGAGAGAAGTGCGAGGGATCCACCCCCGCCAGTGGCAGACCCTTGTCTTATCTTCACGTCCCGCGACATTCCAGGTTCTCACGTTCCGCGAGATACGCTACCGTTACGTGACCGGCGTCCTCACGACCGAAAATCGTCGTGAAGTAGAAGGGCTATCAGACGCAAAAATAAGATCCCCGATAATCTACTCACCAGCGAAAGCACTTGGTAAAAAGACAGACCAGAGACTCTCAGAGTCTTCCGAATTTTAAGTCTTGATAGCTAGAAAGTTCGCCTTTTTACCAGGGGACACGAGCAACAAGTGTCGCCGTATCGTCGGTGCACTTAGGGGGGCGGGTGTCGCGGGTAGTTTCTGAGCGTGGACGATAGAAGACGATCGTACGTTTCGGAGCAAGACGAGTCTCTCGCACTCGGTGATATGTACTCGTTTCGAAGCGGGTTGGTCGTCGAAGCTGTGTATTGGTCCGGCGAGAGTCTGGTCTCTGTTGACTTACCCAGCCGGCTAGGTGCTGACCTCCCACGAGAGAAGCTCGGAGCGACGGGTAGCCAGACGGAGGCAGCAGCCAGCGATGCGCCAGGGGAACAAAAACAGAAGTGGCTGGATGTTGGCTGGCTCCACGTGCCGGAAACGGTGTATCGTAGGGGCCCCAGGATTCTCGTAAGCCCCAGGAGGCGGAGGCGTCGCGAGGCGTCTTTGTCGCGGCGATGTTACTTGCGCGACGAGTAAGATCAAAAGAAAAACCCGAGGAGAGAGAGAAAAAGAGAGAGAGAGGGAAAGAGAGAGCACAGGACGAGCACGAGCACACGACGGACTGGTGAGAGGCAGCCGGTAGCAAGTTGTTCTCTCGAGAAACAGAAAGAGAGAGCGAAGAGGACGACGGTCGACCACTCGCGAGCGTAACCCAACGGCGACTCGACGAATCGTTGTGCAGCCAAAGCGCAAACGTGCCGCACGAAAACACGCTGGTAAGCGAACTGCACTGTGGACCGACCTGAAAAGTACTGACACCGAGCGACGGACACGCATACGGGCAGAGTCAGTCGCTGCCGAACTGTACACTGGCAACTGGCTGTGCTGTGAGTGAGCCTAGCTTGCTCTCTCCCGAGGGGACTTCGATCGAGCCCCGTTCGCATCGACCGCTACCGACAGCTGCCACTGGCCCTTCCAACACGCTCCTGCTGCTTTCTGCCTTCACACTGACTTTACTCGCTCCCGTCGCTTTCTACCGATGATGCCTCGCCACGATCGGCTTATGCACGAGGAAGGACGAATGCGACCCGACGCCGACGCCGACGTCGGGTCGTACCCGCGACACGCGAATTAACCACTGACAGAACCGTCGACGATCCTCCACGGTTTATACCCTCTCCCAAGGACCCGATGACGATTTACAAATTACCACGCACGTTCCCGGAAATGCCGTCACGCTAATACTCGAGGGAACACCGTGATTCACGGCGTTATGCTCACGCTAAGCCTCTTATGACGCGGCGCGGAGTGTCTGATTTGTCAATTTCGGGGAACGGGATTTTCTGGCATGCCGGAATGCGAGATGAATGTAGTGAGTCACATGAAAATCGTTCTCTTCTGTTAATCATTTCAACAGGTCGTAAACGATGTACCCGTTATATTAAATCCATCTGCTTTCTGTTTCATTTACCCGCCTATATTATAAGCGAATAAAGTCGAGTAAAGTAAAGAAGCCGCAGAGCATTTGTTACAAAGTAAACGTTCGAACACTACTTTGTCCGGTCTAGATGAGCGTCTTACGCTACGAATCGAAAATTCTGTTCAGACTCGGAATTATTAATCGTTCTCTACGTTTTTACTAGCGAAACTAATTGACCATGATTTGAGCCGTTCGATGCAAAAGCGGTGTAAGGATCCCGTCAGTTTAAACGTCCACGCAGGTCGCCCTAGCACCTCACCGTCCACGTGATCGTGAGGATTCCTCGTCTGGTTCGTTTTCGACCGTACTTCCTCCGGATTGCGGCGAAGGGGTACGGGAAGAAGAAGAAGAAGAAGCAGCAGAAGAAGAGGAGGCCAGAGTAGTCACGCGAGAGCGTGCGAGAGGGGGGAGAGAATCGTGAGAGTGAGCGAGATAGTTCCACGAAGGGAGGGAAACGCGGAGGATGCGCAAAATCGTCTGCAGGACGAGGTCCTTCGTGGATACAGGATACTCACGCACAGGAACGGCATTATCCACCGCCGGGTAACGATCCTACGCTTTCCTACGTTCTGCAAGTCGAGGACTGCTCCATTTGTTGTGCTCTCGAAGTGTCGGAGAGAGATTTGTCGTCACTTCGCGGTCACACTTCACAAACTTCAACTTCGGGCGGAACTCGTGAACGGGGAAAACTTTTCCGAGGAGACGAACACCACGTGGCCGAGGCGTTCTCACGTTAACAGGCTGATTGTCATCGCGGTTGCTGCACCATCGACAGGTCGTTGTTCCTGGCGGTGGCGCCAGGCAGCGCAGCTATAGTCCTCGAGAGGAGTCCCGGTCGTTCCGGCTCTTTCTCTCTCCCGTCAGCCGATCAGCGTCCGCTCCGCGTCCCGAAACATGAATGGAATGCTTCCCCTGGCGGCCGATGTACGCGAGAGACGACGGCTCTGGAATGGAATGGGCCGGGAGAGTCTCCAGGCCAGGGCCGGAACATTATCCTCGGAACCCTTCGTAGGGCGACCGGCTGACAACTAGCCGAAGGGGTTTCGAGTGCGGCACCGAGTCCCACGCAACCCCCTTCGAGCACACAGCCCGTAGAATTTCCCTTGAAATCGAAACGAGCACTCTCGGCGAGTCAAATCGGTCCTCTCCTCCCCTTCGCGGGCATCAAAATCGTCGGAAATGAGGCGGAAAGTAATTGGACAGAGCGTGCAGCTAGATTGAAGGAGTAACATGTTCATGCACCCGTCCGCAGACGGGTCCAGGACATTTTCTTTCCGCCTAATTGAGAGATGTCCGGCGCCGCGATCAAACGAGACGTCACTGTCGCCGCGAGGACACGGGAGCGAGACGGGAAATGATTTCGCGCATCTGCGTGTGACTAAAACGCCGCGCGATGTATAGCGACGATTATGGTTATCTCCGGTGCTGCTTGTCGCTGGTGTATTCGAGCGAGGAGTTATCTCGCACCGCGTGAAAAGGTAATCGCGGGATTTCCAAGAACGACATTCGTCTCTGACACAAGACTGAAGCGCCGCGCGCCTCTGCACTGTGCACAGTGTGTATCGATGAACTTGTTAACATTCAATGGAATTAACGTGACCAGGATTCCTGCGGTCGACCAGAGTGGGACGAGCTGTGGGTGCTTTGCCGCGATAAAATGCAGGAAGCATCAATGACCAGACGACTCATCTTCCACGGTTAACAAGTTAAATACTGGGTACCGTGATGGATGGCTCTCCGACTCAGATTGTTTGTCGCGCTCGACTCTAAACAGTGGTCACCAGGATCGTGGACAATTTTTCTGTCCGGGACTCGGCTTTAATACTCCCGTAAAATTGACCCCTTGACATTTATATATTTCGATTTCATAGCCATTCGGTTTTCTGAAATTTACTTGTCGGGAAATTAAAATATGTACATTAGAAAGTGGCAGAAAGCTTTCGAATAAACTAGGCAATTTCCCGAAATTAAATTGTACCAATCTAACAATTTTATAATCTTCCAAGAATTCTAATTCTCATGCCTCTCTTCCGACGAGTCATCTTATAATGACTCCCGGGGACTTCATGTTGCATCTGGGAATTACACGATCGTCAGCAATCGATCGTACTGCGAATCGCCTATTTCCGCGTCGCGACTCGCAACGCTGCATGCGATCATCACGAATAATCCGGGAAAGCGGCGGCGCGGCGGCTGACTACGTGTTTTCCACGAACGGCAAATAAAATAAATGATCACCGTTTTCCCGGCTTAGCGAACTGCTCGAGTGTCGTGGATGGTCGTGCAGGAAGAATAAGGTTTACGACGGGGTTTAGGTGAGACGATTTTACGTCGCGACGTAGTGGACGGAAAATGCAGCCATATTCCGAATGGACCGGGATCGTGTACCGTTGTGTTGTATAACAAGGATCCTATGCACAGGTACATACTAACTGAGCTGTTGCTTTATGTTCGACGGCTGGATTATTGAAAAACCGTTCTGGTTGTTCGAGCCGGCTCCGAAAAAACCAGCAAATCCTTCAAGGATGCAGGCTGAAGGACAATAGTGTTGTATTCCGTTAATTAGTATTTTATTTGCAAGATACAACGGAATAGTAGTCGAAGCCAGTCGAATGAAATGTGTACGTACACATAGTAAAAATAGAAAAAAATGATACAGGATAAAATCATATGTCATAATGCGTCCCAACTTCCTATGACCTTATTTTTTGTGCGGATGCACCGATGCACCAGCCAGGTGCAATGGCACTTTATTCTTTAACGCAACCCAATTTTTTGGTTCCACCGTTTCGGGACGCGTGCCAGTCATAGATTGTTGAAGAACAGGTGACAATCGAATGAGGTGAGGTACCCGAAGAGCAAGGGACACGTCAACCGATCCATATCGAAGGTTATCGTCGGGCTTTCGATCGGCCTCGAAATTCAGAGAGCCGGCCACCTGGAAGCAGTGTGCACCTGGCAGACCCTGCACAGGCCCGCACAATATTTCGAAGCACCGAGGTAAGGACAGAGAGAGAGAGGTGGGAAGAGGGAGAGAGAGCGAACGAGGGAGAGCACAATGAACCGATTGTACGCCCTGAAGCCCCACGGAATGCCACGGAAATGTGCATCTTATCGCTCGCGCTGCAACACCGCGCGTATCGACCCTGTCGTCGGGAGGCAGTACTCTCGATTCGCGTCTGGCCGAACCGCTAAAAATAATCCCCGTCTTTCAGATCGTCAGTTCGTCAGCCGGCCCATTGATCTGCAAAAATAAGACAGACCTGCCAACCGTTTCCGTTCATTGGGACGGTATCAACGCGGAAGATGGTTTTTCCAAGTTTTGAAGTATTTTAAGGGATGGAGGTCATTGTTTTCTAGTGGCCGATGGCTCCGCTACGTCGCGTGGTGAGGAGGAGTCGAGGCAATCATTGGACGAGCCGTGGTTTGGTGGGGATGACCGCGAGACGCAAAGGAAGAATGATTCCTTAGAGTTAACCTTAATTATTTTAATCTAAGATAAAGTCTGCGCACTACAAAGCATACAAAACGACGTATAACTAATTGTAGGCCAATTACCTAACGCCACCGTTACGTTACACTATCGTTTACACATTTGATCGGGACATATGTCGTGAACACTCGCGGCGCGACACCTTCCCCTATCGGACCCAGGGGATCGTTTGTTCTGGGTCGGTGGTGTAATCAGCAGTTTCGTTTATTCGTGGGTCCGAGCCGACGGGCCCGCCTCGATCGATTCCAGGCACTGGCTGCCGGCCCCGTCGGTGGGGCCTTATTGTGGGACCCCGACATTGTTCCCGTCCGTGGCACGGAACGCCTCCGGTCTCGCCAAACTAGACGGCAGACTGGTTTTTGCCCAATTTAGATCCCCCATTGTTCGGCCCGGCTTGGAATGAAAATAGAGAATACGCTGCCGACTGTATTCCGGTCGTGCGTTGCATAGGAAAACGCGGATGGAGCCTGCTTATGCTTCAAACGAATCTAGTGGACGCTCAAGGTCGTTCGGTGGCTCTCTTCATCAGACCCTCCCCCAAACATCATCATTTCTATCTGAATCAACCCTTAAACAATTCTGTTGGTTCCAAAAGCTGACAAATTCCACAGAAAATTTCGATTAATTACACTTACAGATTGTTCCTGTGATTTCGATGCGCACGAGTTTATAAAGTGCACTGCATGTGCATCCAACGCACAGTCTCCAAAGATCAAATAATGGAGGAACAGTGCTCGGAGAACTGCATTGCCGACGCCAGGAACCTGTCTTTTCGATTCACGGTTAGGAAAGTCTCCGTTTTAACGGTCACGGATGCAATTGCATCCGTTGCAGAGCGCAGTTCCGCGATGTCGCGTCCCCGGAAATTCTGCGTCGTCATTGTTGCACGTCGCCCAGTGTTAATTAACGGTGACAAGTCCCGGGTACCGGTTGAATCGAGCGCAGGCTCTATCGAGCTGAACGTTGAATATTTAAAGGTTCGCCGAAGCACGGCGCGCAACGATTTAAAATATATTCTGTTCCATGAACCGGTCGGAATAATGAAACGATTTTCATTCTATTATTCCTACCCGGATGAGGATGAGTTCCTGGCCGCGTAATTTCATGGATACTTGGCCAGGGGGCTGTCCGTTATACAGAAATGCAATTTTAATTCTACGCGCGCGACGCGTGTGTTGCAACGACGACCCGCGGGCCTCGCCTCGAATCTCGGCAGCAGGAAAACGCCGCGCCCGATTTACGTGAGGTCAATGGGCAAATGGAATTGTTTCGGGTGACAACTATGCGGGAATTCTAATCGGAACATATTTTCTCGAAACGCGCAAGTCAAACACATCGAGTCAACGAACCCGAACTGTGTCGAATAAAATCTACAAACTTAAATCAATCACCAATTAAATTCACGCATCGGAGGCTCGGTGCGAAGGTGGAGGAAGATCGATTCCTTTTAAAATTTCCTTTTACCCTCTCGCGTTCGGTTCAATCTGACCTAGAAGCTCGACATTTTCTTGCTGAAATGCATGAACCGAGTAGTTCGTATTCGCTGCATGCGTTGAGTTGGGAATTAGATTTATACAAGAATTGAATGCCAATAGTGGTCTAATTCAATTTGTGACTCGTGTCGTCCTACTTTCGTTAGATAAATGGCGGTCTGGCGCCTCGGAGACTGTTCTGAAATGGCAATGACTGGACTGTGAATCCGTGTGCTAAATAAAAATTGTCTACATCAATTGCAAGAGATAGTTTTTATTTCTCTACTGATTAGAAAAGAAAATCCACTGTCTACACATGCTCCAGAAAATGAGATGAGAAGGGTGCAAGCTATCTTCTATTTACGCTCTTACGACGCCATCGATGCTTTCAGGCTATCGACACGAGATCACCTGTGCAAGAGCACTCGTGCCGCTGTGTTACGGGGTGAGATCGTTCAGATTGGACACGCGGTGTTTCTGGCATCGAATAAGGCAGCCGGTGACTTATTCGTCGAGCAGGAAGATCGCAGATTACGCAGCAACCTCCGCAGCCATCCGTCGCAGCGAAGATCAATGTTGCCCGACCGATCTGAGAAGGCAGTCCCGCGCATTCCAGCCCGGTTTCACCATATCGAGAAGCTGGATGGTGGAGGAAGAAGCAGAAAATGAAGGGTCGCGGCCGTGCAACGATCCAGACGTCCCGGAGAAACTCCTTTTTCCGCGAGAGTCACACCTGTTGAACTTTCATAAGCGACTCTCTCGTTAAATCGCCGTAATCGATTGCTAATTACCCTTATGCAATTTGCAGCACTGAGCCAGCGTCTCCGAAACCCCCTTGAGGCAAGCATCCGGCGGAGATTTGAAGTTACAAAGTATGAAGAGTACTTAAATTGAAAGAAGAACTTCGAAGAAAATGTATTTCCTCTTTTAATAATTTTTGAGAAGCCGGCAATAATGTGTCATTCAATTCTTCCAGTGCCTTTGCAATTTCATATTCAACCGGGCCATTCTCATTGTCAATCCATAAAGATGCGCGGTGAATTTATTTTCGAGACGTTCCCGATGTTAATGAACCCTGAAATCATCAGATGGAACCGCAACAGACAGTTGCTGCCTTCTTCCCGACCAAGCAGGATCATTTATCTTCCAACATTTGTTTCCTGGTCAGCTTAACAGCTCTTCCAACAAGTCGGACTACAAAAATGCACTTTTTTCTGATCGTATCGATGGTCCGAGTTAAACCGGGTCTTGGGCATTTTTCTTTTTGTTCCGATGGAGCTTTGGACAATGTTCGGTGCGCAAGAATGGATTGAACGTGTGATCAGGTATTCCTCGGATCTTCCCCAGGGTTTCTAGTGTACCTCTCAGCGCTTATGGCTCTCGGTAAAGCGAGTCGAAATTAATTATTCGATGCTCAGTGGGAGCAAGCGGCGGTAAGGTTAAAATGATGGATATCCCACAGAGTACCGTAGTTCTCGACCCCTCGAACTTCGCACCTGCGGTCTTGCAGGCCGATTCGGGGTCCGATTAATTCTCCTGCGTGGCTGCGTTCTGCCTAGCAGGTCCCGTTAGCTTTGCATGCACGCGCTTTCGTTCGAGGACTCGATCGTCCGGATCCACGGTGTACCGATCGTCCCATTGGCTGGCGGCGATTTCGCTCGCGGAAAAGTCCGTTTCCCTTTCGCGACAGGATGCCCCGAGAAATAGAGAAGGGACGTCCGGTTGGAAAATAGGTGGCGTGCATCCATCCGTTGCGGAAATAGCCACGGTTCGAGGAGCCGGGAGCGGGAGAAGGAGAGAAGACGTGTCTGGCGCGATGGACCATTCCTTAAAACAGGTGCCGTTCGTTTCAGGTCGCAGAACATGAAACAATATGTATTAAATTAGTCAGTCCTCTAAGTTCAATGTGTATTAGACTAGGTAATCCTCCGACACCAAGGTCAAGTGAAAATCAGTGCTGCTTATACTTAATCTTAATCATCGACGTACGCACCACCGGGTTGTCCTTGCACGTCATCTAGCGAGGTGATCGTTCCGCGTTCTCCGGAAGATCGGAGTCGTTTGGACCAATTTCAGGGGATTTATTCCGACTGGTGATCAATTATGCGGGCCGTATGAATTTCGCGGAGGTTTTTGCGAGACCCGAAGGTCCCGAAAGGATCGGAAGGTAGGTCGAGGTAAAGCCTGGAATCGTCGAGCAAACGGAGGAACGAGTTCGCGGAGAAACGGTTGAACGGAGAGGACGAGAAGTCGAGAAGGTAAAGGGGAACGGAGAGAAAGAGAGAGAAATTTTTCGTGAGAGGGGAGACACGGTGGCGAGCCCGAGTGGACGGCGACGTTGTGGAGGCCCAGCATGGTGGAAGCCAGCCACGAAGACGTGACGTATACACTCCAGAAGAGCGTGGTGTATAGTGCAGAGCATGGTGTGTAGCATGGCATAGTTAAAGTGGGAGAAACTGTGTATGACCGGCCTCACCGTAAGCCAGTCCCGTGTGAACGACCGTGAAGCGAACTTCGAGGCGAAACTCGATCGAGCCGTTGAAGGTTTTCGTTCGTTTCTTCTACGTGTACCTTCTCACTGGCAGCTACGGTGTTTCGATCCGGCCAGGCCGGCTCGGTCGAGCAGCACGAGGAGCATTGTCAAGGGTATTCCGAGTGGCCCTGGAACTCGGGTTCGACCGTGATCCGTCGTTTTAGAAAGTCGGATTGTTGTTGGCTGGCTCTAACGGACGGCTCCGTTGTTAATAGTGCGGGAAACACGTCGGTGTGATTCTGTGACACGGGGTGAAGTGGTTCTTCAAAATGGTGTTGAAAGCTCCTTAAACAGGAACCACGGATAGAGGACTCGAAGAAGTGGGCGAACGAAATCGCGTGGGACTTCCGTGTGTCGCGATTCCTCGTCGTGACGAAATTCGGAGTGAAACTCTTCTAATAAGGCCACTGGTGAAGCCCGTGTTGCAGCAACGTCGGCCCGCATCGTCAGTCACGGTGAAACGCCGGTAAAATTGTCATCGTCAGTCAGGAATACGATCGTCACCGACAGGATAGAACGAACTAGGATAAAATTGAAGAAGGATAATCAACGGTCGACAACCGGTGAAATCGAAGTCCCCGAAAAGCTGACGCGTACACACCGGACCTAACCGCGGCCAAGTAGGTCAGCCGGCGTGCGCGAGAGTGCGAGACCGAATCGAAGAGAAGAAAAAAGGCGAACAAGACAGAGGCGAAGAAGGAGACGGGGAAGAGAGGAACGGCGAAAGAAGAATGGCGAGCAGCCGCCGGGGGCATCAAAGTTTCCACGATGCTCGTCGTTTTTACTCGGCATAGGCTCGCGATCCAAAATGGCGGCGATCGGCTGGCACCGTGGCACGTTTCACGACGATAAAGACTGGTCCAGCCACCTGAGGAGGCGCTCCTGAGGAGAGATCCTTGATACCAGTGTCCTTGACATCAGCCCCGGCCTTGATCGACAGGAGTAACCGCGCCACTAGCGAACGCAACGCGCCTGCGTCTCGGGATGAGGGGACACACGAGGATTATGGTCCTGGGGACCTTGGTCCTGCTGGCACTCGTAGGTAGGTCCTGGATTCTTCGAGGAATTCTTTGCATCCTTCGAGAAACTCGTTGGATTCTTATATGTTGATTCATTATGCTGGTATCCTTTTATTAGCGAGACTTCAGAAAAGACTCTGAGGACTTTTTAATGGGTCCTCCAACGTTCCCAGGAATTTATACAAGTCAATTTTGGATTCGTTCAAAGAAAATTCCTTCCGTTTTCCGAATTTGCCAGGTCTTACTGGCTCCAACTTGGCACCACAATATTATTATAGAGATGTATATTTATTGAGATTATATAAATTCTGGACTCATCGAGAGCAAATTCATCAGAACGAAGTACAAGGGACCCCAAAGAGATTGAATAAAACATGACTCGGTAGTGCAACGGGTGCAAGGCTGGTCTTCAAGGACTCAGGATTCCTTCAAGGACTCATTCCTTGCCTCGCTATTTGATCTGCTTTAACGACCCGCGATCCGCGTTGCACCCGAGATCCCAATGACTGGGACTATTCGAGGCCCACTTTCCAAGGCACCTCGCATGCTCGCCGGTGCTAATGATCTACGTGAAATACTGCGAGAAACCGCGAGATAGCTATAGACTAGATCGTTGTCCCAGCTACACACTGCCAAGAAAATGCCTCTCGACGAAATTAATTCCTGAACCTGTTCGATAGGTCTTTAAACCAGCCGCCACGCGCGGTCGAATCCGAAACCGGTATCTTGACCTCTGTCGAAAATTTTCGTGTCGTTCGACAAGTTTCTGAGCACCGACTCCTTCGTCTTCGAAGGTTCTCGCTGGCACCTTTCCAGCGTAACAATTCGATATTTCTGCGCGGAACATTGCCAGAGACGTTTGCATCCCTCGAACAGAGAAGGATAATGAAATAGATCAGAAAGCAAGTGGTCGTGATTACGTTGACTGACAACAGTCGATGATTTACGAACATGGCGCCTTACGTAGATACCAGTAAGTAGGTGTACGCATCCGGTTCCGGATAAGTTGCCGCGCGCGGGATTAGCTATTCACCATGAGAATCTAGGAAAGCTGACGCGCGCGACTGTATCGTGGAAACGCGAAAACGCGTAGGGTTCGCCGACCCTACCAGAGCTGACCCGCGTATAAATATTTAAAAGCGGCGTAAAGCTCTCAGCGCGGTAATTGCCTTCTCGTCGGCGCGAAGACCATCGGCTTCTCGCTGAGAGCACCATGTGTTAATTAGAAACGAACCACGGCGCACAGTGGTTTAATACGCAATCCTTATAGTTTTATTTCCACTTATCCGTCGCGATTTTTTACTTGTTTTGCGAGAGCGCGCGGGAAGAATCAGCCATAAGGAAGTTGCTTTATACTGCAAGGAGGAATAGCTTTGTAAAACAAATAAATAACGCGAACCAGTAGAAAGTGTTTCGACGAATACGGTAACAGATTCAGAGATTACGTCGAGCATCTTCACCGCAAAATTCACGGGCGTAGAAATGCTGTACTTCTTTGGTTTCGCTTGGGAAAAGCCCGGGTGAAATTTTTCGGGGTTATTTAACGCGAGCCAGACATCGCATCGTTCGAGGAACGGCAGAGGAGAAAGCTGCGGCATGACGTGCATTCGTCGCCCGGCACGTACCTGTTACTTTATGATTTTCACATCGCATGCACAGCGGAGTTAACGACGTATCCTCGGCTCGCATCGCGAATTTCGACTTGTCCGGGTCGTTGGCTTATGCAAATCACGAATATCTTAGGGCCTAGGCACGGTTCCTATCCAAGGTTGCGCAGTCGTCGACACTGGTCCATCCAACGGAATTTTGATCAGTTTTCTTCCGGTTCGATTCCATCCTTAGTCATCGATTAATCGGTTGACGCAATTCCTCGGGCATTTGCATAATACTCTTCGCGTGATCTTTAACGCGGACGAGCGACGAGCTCAGGCTAACGCAGAGTTTCGTCACCGGACTTTCGCCCAGCCGCGTTAGCCGTGAAAGTGTCACGAAATCGTCGCAACAAGCGGAGGAACAGAAAGTCGATTGGTTTTCACCAGGATTTCGTCTAGCAGAATGGTGACGAGGAAATATGGTTCCGCGAAGCGTGCGTCAGAAATGAACCATGTGAATCGTCCGTGGTCCGCTTTCACGCGGATCCACGTTCCAAAACGTCCAGATCAGATCCAAGATCCGATGCGAACCTATTTATTTGAGGAACCCGGTCGTTAGCTAATTGCTGCGGGAAGATAGATCAACTGGCGACAAATTAGGATATCCGGGACGTGTAGAGGCCAGGAGAAACCTAATTACTTTTTTAGGAGCATCGGTATGAGTCTCTTAAATAATTCGGAAATTAAGCTGGCGGTGATGCACGAGTCTACGTCATGATAAATTGTAAATCACTGAGCTGATATTCGTGGGAATGACGATACTAATTAACAATATATTTTGTGTAATTATACAAAAATATTTTAGTTCGTGACGAAACAGGAAAAACTGAATATTCAGTGATGAGTTTATTAATGGACGGATTTGGAGAATGCTAATAAAACTTGTTCTATGGTTGTTAACCTTTGAGATCAATCGATCCTCGAGAATGACGAGTGGCAGGCCGAGTGAACGGCCCCGAAACACCTGTCGAATATCTCAGGGGAGCCACGAAATGTCGCGTTCGCCGGCGAAAAGAATAAATATTGGGCTGGAATGGTGTACCGTTAACTCTGCCGTTACCGCCTCGAGAGACGGCGCATAGCTCGGTCTACGCTTCCACGGATAAACCCCTTCGACGTTTCTTTCTTCTTGCCACGAGCCAGACGCTGTTAGAATTGCGTCACGGGGTCACACGATGGTCTAGCGGCTCTAGGCGAATATTAAATCTACCTGTTCGAGCGGGATTCGCGCTTCCTCTTTCCTCGACGGGGAACACCGCGATCGATTATGCTGCTATCGATCCAGCTTGCAGGCAGCACGGTGACAGCGCTCTGTGCCCTGGATTGCCCCCGGGGCACGGGGCTGTAGCCAGAGACACAATCAGATTATTTATTTAATCATACAGTACTTCGAGAAGGGAAGAAGAAAATACTTTTCAATTTTCAGGACAGAGTAGTATTTCGTGTAAAAAGTAAATAGTACTTTTGTAGAATGTCTTGAGTGGGTGTGGCATCGTGGCCCTCGATTTTGGACTGAACTCTGATACATTCGGTAAATGTTGTCTTCGGTTTTTTGAATTTTGACGGTGCCAGAGCAATAAACAAGCTATTAAAGTAATAATAATAACTTAATTGGTGCATTAATCCTACATCCAGTGGGGAGTATCCTAAGTAGGCGTGGCCTCGTTGCTCCCAATTTCGGCACACCCAAGCCCCCGTCCCACGGTGGAATCTAGATCCGCGCTTCACACGGAATGTTTTCAATAGGCGGGGCTTCGTTGCTCTCGATTTCGACGGGTCCTGGCGATTGCCCCCTGGGGCAATCGTCGCTCACGCCCGGCATCAAGGAACAAGGAAACGCGGCCGTGTATCGCTTCCAAGCGGCATTCCACCGGCGTATGCCAGAGGCCGTTGAATATCGTTGTTGCATACATACCTGGGATCGATGGTGTCCAGAACCGGTAATCATTTTTCTGGACGCGGCGCACGTAAGATACAAACTGTGTTACCTCGTTACCTCGTGAGACGCATGTTTACCGCGGGGTTTACGCGATGTCTCGTCGGTCTTGTATTTTCTCGAAGTCGCTCGCCTGTGAAGCGGTAAATAGTCTTCTCTCCCGCCCCCGCGATCCTCGGCGAACAGAAAAATCCAATAACTCGTGCAAAGTATCACGACCACGAGTAAAAAGGACCAGAGGAGCCGGAGGAGAAATCGGAATGCCGGGGAGAGGATTCAGATCATTCCCCATCGATGTTTTATTGCCACGCTATTTAACCCTGAAGGTTAAGACAATTCTAACGGAGGAACCGAAACAGGTTTTTGAAATTAGAAAATAGCTATGAAGATATCATACGATCATTTGTGACAGCACGCACTGCTAGTTACAGAGAAGAAAGGGTGAAGACGATGAGTTTCGAGGATGAGCTGAAGGAGGATACCCGGCTCCCGATCCAGGACGATCCGAACCCGATCGCGAGGAGGCTGCATTCCGGTCGGCGCGACAGAATCAACCATGCGATTCATCTACATTCTCACGGCATCCCTGCCGGTTGGTCTCACGTCGGGAAGGTTATGGTGTTCACGTGAACACCGTTAGCCGCGTGCGCTGATAATTATCGTTTCTGCGACTCCGGGCGAGCAAATCGGAAACGAAAGTCCTTCGAGTCTGTCGGTCAGCGGACCGCAAACACGCGGTAGTCACGCGATCGGGAGGATCGATCGATCAAGGGCGCTCTAAACGACAAATTAGAGCCGCGGAAACGGGCTGCAACGTCAAAGGAAATTGCTGTGCTCGACGTGCAATTGATCGACGGTCTTAGAGACGCGTCGCTACCGTTTCTGCTGTTGCCGATTTACCCAGATTCTCACGCCGGTTGGCAACGTCGATGCGTTCGCGGCACGAACGACGTCTAGGAACGCTCAAGTTCACGGGTAACGTCAGCTACAACCGAAACCGTAATTCTAGACGGCGATAATAACGCGTCCTCCCCGGCGCAACAATGCACCTGCATTTCCATAATGCAGCGGGAGAACTGAATTAGCTCGCGCTGCGGCTAACTGTAGACCCAGCCTCCCCGCTTTCCGATTTCTGTTGTGCTACGCGTTCATGCGTTTTACCATGCTTTGATAATCACCATTGATTCATAGCGTTCTCCCTGCGACACTTGGAATGGAGGATTAGATTGATCGTATAGCTGCGATAGAGTTCTTGCAGCGATGTTTCTCGAAGGGACACGGTTCGGATACCTTTAACGAAGCTGGACATGCGGCTGATGATCAGATACATGTTGAAAGCAGCCATTAACAACACGAGGAGAATTTTAAAAAGTTCTCCGCTGCATCGGCGATTCTTTTTCTGCTGTTTCCACGCGAGTCGGAGAGGGAGCATCGAGAGCATGGTGCTCGCCGAGTAGAACGGAGCACCGGTTACCTTAATTGCGATCGCGAGCGGGCATTTGTTTGGAAATCATGTCGCTCTGTGCGCCGTCTAATGAGCAATTAGCGAATTAGATCCTCGGAAATGAAAATCGTCGTTTTGCAGGCGCGTCTTGCGGCCAGGTTGGTCAGCGTTCCATCACCTCGCTCGAGAAATTGAAAAATCGACTGAAAGCTAATTAATTAACTGTCAGACAGCTGTAGTGACAGTATACGTAATCTTAAAATCACTTGAACCTTTGAAGAATAACTAGGGAAATAGAACAATCAATTCTTGAGGAGTCTATGACGTCGGTGCGGTTTTTCATACAAATTAAAAATAAGATCCGCAGTCTAGTTGCGAAGCAGAGGGAGTAATTTGATTGCTAGGGGCAGGATCGAAGCGGAGCGTTTTTCGAAACGGTCGCAGAAAGTTGGTGAAAGGTGTAGTGAATGAAAGATAGCATGCAATAAGATATGCATGCACTTTCTAGAGGACGACGGTTATCGGCGACCGGCTGCTTTCGAGAGGATCGAGGAGACTTGTTCGTTCCAGGGGTCGATTCGGCGATCGAAATCGTCCGCGTGTTTCCATGCGGCTATATAGAATTCAGGACAGCCGATCGTTACTATCGAGTCGCGAGGATCTATACGTGGCGGCTTGGCGTCCGCAAGTGTAGTTTCACTCAAATTGCTTCGCGCGTCGCTGAATTGCTGCATGGAAATCTCCCCATTGTTTCTGTCTCGTCCGCCGCGGAATTTTAATGCTGAAACTGTGCCGGACGACAACCGTGAAATACGGCGCGGCGTGCACGCGTCTCGCCTAACAGCTCGCAATAAAAGTGATATCGGGGATAATTGTAAATGCCTGGAGATCGCGTGATAGATGCGAGACCGAAGATCCACGGGGAATTCGAGGATCGTATTGAAGATCGCGCGCCGGCTCTCCCTCCCGTACGATCCGAAGGAATTTATACAATGTCGACGTACCTTTTTCACTCGCGACAAGGCGGAAGAGGAGACGCCGAGGATCGAGAAAGGGCACGGAGAGACGAGCACGGAGAAAGAGAGAGAGAGAGAGAGAGAGAGAGTAGTAATTTCATACGCGTCACGTCCACGGTTGGTCAAACCACTCGATACCGGCCTCGAGAATGTCAACCTCTCGAGTACCGTTTGCCTTCCCGATCGGCCGTGGATCTTCTCGATTTTTTGCAACTCTCTCGATCTCGACCCCTCCGCTCCTCGATCGATAGCGCGACGTTTCTTGCGGTCACCGCAAGATCGGCTGAGTAAACGATCGATGGACGTCCGCGCGATTGAGCGACACCGTTTTTCGTTTAGTTGCATTTTAGGTGTAGTTAGATGGAAAAGGAAGTCTATAACAATATTCAGAGTTACGTTAGGATAGCTACGAATGTCGGTTGTTTCGTAGGGATCTTGGCTGGCTTTGTAGAAATCGAGAGCGTCTAGGCCACACCCAGCCCACGCCTACCAAGGCACTTTAGAGACAGGGAGTGATGGAACCACGCCCTCTGAAGACACTTTAAGCGAACGACGATCGAAATCACGCCCACTTAGGGCACTTTAGATAAAAAGCACAGCGCTTGCTGCGGGTAGGGTTTCCCACGCGCGCGAGTAGGGCCTTGTTACACCGCCTAATCACGATACGATCATCTACCTCCTCGCAGGGCAATTAGGGGCTTCGGTGGTCGATGAGGCTCTTCCCTGGTCTGGCCACAGCGTTCACGCACGAGCGCCCAAGCTTTATGCAGAAACCTAAATCACGGTTTAAATCGGTTTTTTTGCAGGTGTGTCGGCCATCCAAAACGATCGAACATCCTCGAAATCGACCGCGGAGGATATGGTTCTGAGCGCGAGCGGGTACACAGGAGCGGAAAGGACTTCAAGCGTGTTCCATCGGGACGGGTCGCCGACTTTCCAGAGGACTGTACCAGCATTTCAATTAGAAAGCTCGAAGAGCGTCTCCGGTTTCGATAAGAGCGACGGCAGGTTCGAGGACACCAGGCACGAGGAGGCCATCGACGAGCTGACGTCCTCGAAACACGTTGATCACATCGACGGGAACAATATAGAGGTCAAGCCCGGGGAATACTATCGGTGGGTCCATTAATCTTGTCTAGAGGCATGCATCCCCTGCCGAGGATCATTAATCGAGAAAACCGACTCATGCATCCTTATTATCCGTGTTCCCAGCAGAATCGCGCTGACAACGAGAGAGCCCGTGTCGGGGGAAGGACAAGGGGCTCCGCAGGGACCAAAACTCTTGTCGGAGCCCCATCAGCTGGTTGGAGCGTCGTCCCAACGGGCACAGTACCTGCAGGCGATCGATCAACAAAGACAAGCTCGCCAAGAGATCCCCAGGATCTTTAGCGAACACGCTCCGCCGCCGATCCTGGAGACAGCGACTACGGGACAACGGCAGGCGAACCCTGACATCCAGGACATCCTCACCGGGATCGTCAAGATCCTGAAAGCCAACGTGAACGTCGCTGCCAACACCGCCAAACCTCTGCGACCGATCCAACCAACTAGGTAGGTACACATAGGTTCTATTGTACTATCTTCTTGTCTCTATTTACGTATACAACTCGGATCCACCAGAAATCGCACAACAACCTAATACAAACGCGAAATTTTCTTCTGTAGGATCAACAACAGAGGTCCACCAAGGATTTCGGACGTCCCACCCTTGCCTCCCGATTTCAATACTCCTGGAATGAATCCTCCGCCTCCTCCACTGGATCATCCTTACCCCTTTGAGAAACCACCAGCTCCGGAGAGACCACTGGTCAATCAGCTACCGCTGGAAAGGCCTGTCAGACCCTTTGTGAACGGAGTCCCGCTGCCAGAGCAGATCGTTCCTCAAGGAAACCGTCCGTGGAATTGGAATCGACCTGGTAATGTCACTTGGATTTGTATTTTTCATCTCTGTCTCGTTGTTTTGATATTAATGGATCCTGTCGGGTTTCCAGGGGGTAACAGACGACCCGTTCCACTCTATAAACCTCTGCCACCTTTTCCGGACTCTGTGTTCCATCCGGATAAGGACCAGGATGGCAAATATCCTGATACAAATCTATCTCCTCCAATTCGAGACGAACCACCAGAGTCTTCTACCAAAAAGGAGGAGAATGATCGCAACGAAGCTACTACCAACAGTCTAGAGGACACAATGAAGGTCCACGATGAGGCTAATCAAAATGATAAAGCGAATAGCTCGATCCAAGAACCTGGGATGAAGGACAACCATAAATATCCAACTAAAGACAATAGAATAAGCAACGAGAAGACATCGACGCCTAGCTCGGAGACTAGTCAATCCAACCAGGTGTCCGATTCGAAACAAGAGGAGGCTCCAAAGCCCGTGATCCCCTTGGAGATCAAGCCCACGAAGTCGACGAAGATCAGCGATCACAACGACTCTACTCCCGACGCGAGCAACGAAAACGAGAAGTCGACGATCGTGAAAACGCCGACGAAAACATTCTCGACGCTGAACATCGAGACCAGCTCGTCGGTGCAGGTGATCGAGCCTACGACAACGAAGGCTATTGTTCAACCGACAGCATCTACTGCGAACAGTTCCAGGAATGTTACAAGTAGCTCGAGCACGATAGCTCTGGAGCCCAGTAAATCGACCGATGTAGAAAGCTCGACGAGCTCGTCGATTTCGACGGAGACTCTGCCCTCGACTTTTATAAAGAGCACGACTACTACGGAGAAGACTATAGTCCACACACCTGTAGCGAGCACACACCTGAACACGTTCGCCAAAAATCCAGGTAGAGTATCCGCGGTAGAATGAAGATATTGCAGGCGGTATCGCAGTCGATCTATAATGAATGCATCCGGGCCGGTCTCTGCGGAGAAGTACGGTTAATTAGTCTCCTTTGTCGAGAGGCTGGCAGCCGTCATGGTCAATTAATTTCCTTTGTAGCCCCCACGGATCGCTATGCCTACCGACCCCGACCTGGAATTGTTCTCGACGACACCTTGGATTACACGGGACCTCAAGGACTGGCCACACAGCGACCCTACTCTCCGCCGAGACATCCGCCTATCGGTGATATTTTTGATGTCACGGTCTCGGCTATCCAAGGCCCCGGCGGTGGAGGCTCCGGTAAGCATCGACGCGTTCTATTGCACAGAACCTAAGACCTCGACAACGTCCCTCTGCACACTTTCTTTTCCTTTTGTGTTTAGGAGAGGGTGTTAGGGTGCCGGTAAACGGAAACGCCGACGTGATCCTCACGTCCGCGGTAGAAGGTCAGGGCTTCGTCAGCATCGACGGCAAGAGGACCTATCTGAGCCTGTTTGAAAACTCTGATAGGACATCCACGCACGTGCAGCCGCAACCCCAGCCCACGAGAACGCAGGCACCAGCCGTGGTTGGAACAGGGTTAGCGAATTTCAATGTATTTGTACAACTAAATTATAGCTTTGGTAGCCACCCATTACTATGTATTTCCCGCACTCTTTCAGATTCGCAGTGCCCCAGCCCGATCCACCTAGCCCATATACAGCTAGCCCAAGACCAACCGCTCCAATTCGAAGATTGAACTTCCACAGAAGGCCCACCCAACCTCCAGTTAGGATCGACACCTGTATAGTTGGAGACACGAGCACCTGCGATGTTAGTCAGCACGAGGCCTGTGCCACGGTCCAGGGAGTGTCCGCGTGTCATTGCAAGCCGGGATATGCTAAGCTGCAGCATTCTTTGCCTTGCAAAAGTCAGTAGACCTTTGTCCTTAAGGAATGCATTACGAACTTTATTGGGTGCTAAAATGATATTAAATAGAGGCTTCTCATTTACAGGGATCATAAGCATCGTCGTGTCCATCAGAGTAGACAAGATCTATGACAGGAAAGTGGTTTGGGACCAAGGCTTCACCGACAAGGACTCGGAGCCTTACCAAACCCTGGCCTTCCAAGCGAACCGCGCTGTAAGTCGATCACGCGTTATTGTTTATAATTTACCATGTAATGGAAGCCCCGATGCAATTATTTTCTCGTCTCATCAGATCGAGTCAGCGATGTCGATGACACCGTTTTCGGACGAGTACATGGGCTCCTCGGTGAACGGCGTGTTCCAGGGCGACGTGAGCCAGGGGCAAGGGGGAGTCTTTGTAAATGCAACTTTGAAACTCACTTACGAGCCGAGAACAATTAGGCCAAGCCTGGCTGGGGAGCTGCAGAAGCACCTGCTCGGCGTTATTCACCGGCGCAGCAACAATATCGGGAACAGTGCTCTTTACGTAGACAGCCCGCCCGGATCTATATCGAACCTGCAAGGTCTGCACGTCGAAACGCGCATAAATTGCATTTCCCGCGAGCGACCAATTTTAACTAAACTAACTTCGTAACATTATATTTACAGACCTGGACGAGTGCGCCTCGTCGGAGCTGAACGACTGCCATTCGTCGGCCACGTGCACTAACAATTGGGGCGGGTTCACCTGCACCTGCAACCACGGACTGAAGGATCCTCACAAGGACGATCCGAACGAGTCCGGAAGGACGTGCATATCTTGTCCCTCGACATACTGCAACAATCGAGGCTCGTGCTTCTACCAGGGCGACCATATGCAGTGCACGTGAGTGTATTAATAATCTAGAAGGGTCGTCGAAGGGCTCTGACAACCTTCGGGTCCTCCAGTTTCTGAACGATTGACTTTTTTCGCAGGTGCACTGGAAATTATTATGGGGCACAGTGCGAGGTCGACGGCGAGGTACTGGGGGTAGCTATAGGGGCGTCGGTAGCAGCTTTAATAATTATAGTTTTAACGCTAGTGTGTCTCGTCATGTGGAGGTAAGGATGATTATATCCTTCGTACATCTATCGATTATTCAATTTGTGTATTCATGATTGTGGGGATTACAGTCGAAGGTGGTCGAGGGAGCAAAAATCGGTTGGATCACCGGTTTATGGGTATATACAGGGTGGTATTCCTGGCACCCTTCCAGGGACTCTGGCAAGGGTGGGATCTGTAGGCACCCTGGCTTCTGTTAAGCAAGGACCACCCACTAATCTGCCACCCTACATGTGGGCGCACTTTGGAGACCACATGGCGACTGCCAACGTCTACGCGGTGAGTGATTGTTAGCTGCATCAATTCTGAGACACATTTTCCTTTTTCAACAATCCTAACAAGTTGAAAATTGGACCAACTCGTTTCTCTCATAAATATCTCTAAACCTGATTTGTCTTCTGTGGATCCAGACGGAGCCCATGGGCCCGACCAGGCCGAGTTCAGCAGTGTTCGGTTACCCTCCCATAAACGTCCACGGGACTTTACCGCCAGTTCCGCTGCCAAGACTCCAGCCACCACTGAGATCGAGACAGAGACACCAGCCGGACCCGGACAGCTCGGATTCCGAGCCTCAGGATAAGGACAGGGCCGATTTGATCCCCCAAAGCAGCGGTTTCCACGTCCCCAGGCCAAAGTCTAGGTCCTCCTTAGCCGTGAGTATTTCGAAATTCATTCGCTATCGTTTCCCCGGTGGCAGATTTTGCACAAAGCTGTTCCCCGTTTCAGAATCAAAGCGGAATCTACAACGACGTCGAGTACGACCAGGGTGACCTGCACCATTTATCGAAAAACAATATCCCGATGTCCACTTACAGGCCGTACTATCGAACGTGAGAACCGGGGCGAAACTAATTTAGTTATAAATCGTGACTTGTACCAGTTACTCGAACGAAAGAACGTTATTCCGACGGAATACAGCTCGTTGTGTTAATAGCGACTCGCGTCAGTCATTCCCGGCGTTATTACTTAACTGTCTAGCGATCTACTTGTTGTTATTATAGATATTTATTATCTTGGCACTATCTTCGAGAGAAACCCCCTCCCTCCCAAAAGAGAAGTGAGAATTTGAACGAAGGGTGCATACGGATGGACTAGTATTAAATCGATGGCTCCTTTTGATTACTATCTAGGTTAATACTCGTGTTAAATAATACATTATTTATATCGTGAACGTCGGCGGATCCTGTTCGGCGCACTTTAGATCCTTGCCTTGCCGAACAAAAAACGATTCACTTCTATTGCGTAAAGTTTAGGAATCTGTGTGGTCATCCCATAGGCCCCGTTTAATTGTCATTTGTTCAGTTTAAAAATATGAATTCAGTGTAAAATAATTAATTCTTTGTCTTCTCTTTTTCAATGTAGAAAGTTTCAGTCGAAATGCCTCGAATGCACATTTTAGAACAATAGGATCCTTATAGCGGGTGGAGAGAAACCATTTATAAATGAAAACTTATGGGATGATCTGATACAAACCGAGGATCCTTGCCGCGTGTAGGATCGGAGGAGAGCGTGCGACAAATTATTCGTAATTCACCATGTAACTTCTGTAATTGTACATTATATATTTTTGCAAATTGAATACAATATACATTTGAAAATTCATGCGCGTCATCGTTTTTCCCATTGAAACTCCCCGATGCCCAGATCGTGCCGACCATGATCGATCGGCCGCCGGAAATACTGTGCGCGTAATGAGCAAAAACGTTAAAACCACTTCGCCGGTGTTTGTCTGGTAACTTGAACGGACATCGAGTACATCTCGTTTGCGGGAACGAGAACGGATCGATCGAGAAGATCTGCTTTTGTGTGGAAGAAAGTGACACGGTCGACGCTTGGCCGATTGATCGATGGATCATCTCGCATTTCGGAGAACGCATGCTATTTTATTTCGACGCTCTTCCGTCTCGAACACGGAAGCGTTTACCTTTCTCCGTTTATTCACTTTCATTTTGATCACATGCACACTCTGGTTCACCATACGCGTCGTTCTTATGGCACCTGACCAAGGAAGAGGAAGAGAGAGGACCTTGGAGCACGTGACGATTCTTTTACACAGAGTTCTGCAAAAGTACATTCATAAGATTTCAAGCGGAGACGAACGGAGTGCATCCATTTATTATTACAATTAACTTGTAGACTCGAAAGACGAAATTCATAAATAGATCCTTCTTCCGCCGTTTCGCATATGCGTGTATATATATATATATATATATATATGTATACTCATATATGTGTATATATATATTCTTTGTGAACATGCGGGAATCGTGATAAAGATTTGTGATCCTCAGAGTCCTATCGTAAATGTATATCGCAGAATGAGAATGATAAGAAAATACGTCACCGAACGTCGACAAATATATATGTATATATAAAACATTGTATAATTCAACATCTCTCGGCTAAACTCTCTTACCGTATCGAAATTGATATAATTTATATATATAATATATATATAATTAAATATATCAATATAATAAATATGAAATATTGATAAATATATATGTATATATATAATAATCATCATCCTCGTGATAATGTCAATAATTTTTCTTCTGATATATTTAGCAATATCCTGAACGATAGAGAGATTAGGTCTTCCTTTCACCGCTTTTCCTATCTCGTTCGCGAAGATATGAAACACTAGAAAGATCGGTCCCGGGATTTTCCATACGATACGACGCCGGTGTGTTCCTGTGAATGCGACGAGGGTTTCCTCCCGTGCACGATTTTTCAGTGACCACGTAAGCTTCCTTGAGGTCGCGGCGAGTGCTTCAAGCGAGAGCACAGCTTTCCCTCCATAGCATCTCGCCACGGTTTATCGCTCCACACCCACGCCAATTCACGGAATCGAGCGTTCCAGAGCTTGAAACCGTTCCGAAAATAACTGTTTCGAACAGTTCTATACAGGTTCCGATTAGAAAAGTTATAGAGAACCTTTGTTCGAAATGTTATGGCAAACCGAAAGTACCACTCCGTTCGTATTTTCGTTTCTAGAATCGATTCTTGTTTATCCTCTCCATTAAAGCTTATTCCAAGCTGTTCGTTGGTGGAGTCTGAGATCGCTAAAGATATTCTAACGATTCGTTTAAGTACATAAAATGATGAACATTTATATTAAGTGCAATTTCAGAAATTAATAACGTGTATGAATGGTTTCTCTGCTTTTATATATAAGTTTGTAAAATATATTAATATTATATGATTGTCAAATTTACAGAACAGAATTTAGAACAACACTCAAGCCCTGGTTCGGATCAAATCATCAAATGCTTGCCCACTTCCATTCACCTCTGATTTCGAAATTGATTAATTTCAATTGAAATTAATATTCCATCTCCCGTTCCATGCGACTCGCACGATTTAGTTTAACGTATAGAAGCAAACGAGCATTCATCTGTTTCATCGGAACTGGAAAACCGTGGCAACGCGTTGGCACCCGGGTCGAAGAGAAACGTATGTCGATGATAGAAGACAAAGAGAACTAGTGAAAGATACTGGAAGGCAAAGAGTGGACGAACTCTTAAACTATCGACGGGACCGTCGGTTCTCGAATCGGTCGACGAACCGACGATCCGGTTGCGTTCGCTCGTCAGACAACTTTCGGAAAATCATCGTCGCCGAGGCGGCTCGAGAGAGTCGAAGATCGCGTTAGCAGAGAGGCAAGAATAGCGACAGCTTTTGTATCTCCAAGTTTTTCGTTGTTCGCACCCGGGATCCGGTGGATACACGCGTTCGTTGACTCGTCGAAGACGATCATTTCGATGTGGGCAATTGGTCGTGCAGGGTCCTTTACTACGGGCCCTTGATTTCTCGCGTTGCACCTGACAAAGTGGGAACACCAACTATCCAACCTCGATTTCAACAATTTCAACAAGTCCCCAAAGATGTCTGTAAAATATCAGCCACAGGTACTTGATACCTTTAAAGATATTCGTGATCCAAGTTAGCTAGTTCCAGAATGACTTTAATTATTTATATCTTTAGAATTATCAATCAACGACGGCTAAAATTTCGCACACATCACGAGGGGCCTGTGTACTACCATAAAATCTTGATGAAATCGAAATAGCACAGTCGAAGTTCCAACGTTGTGAGTTCCGACGCGACGCGACGTTACGGAGGGTCGACGAGCGAACGCGCGGTCGTTAAGCATCGGTTTCCGTAGTATACAAACAGTAGACAAGTATAGCTTGTAGGTATTCAAAGTAGAAAGTGTAAAGTATCACAAGAATTACAATAATCGTAATAATGTTACATTATCCTCGGAAAGATCAATGTTTCTTGCCATCGATTGCACAGTAACGGTTTAAGCGCTTTTCAGTCGCGTCTGTGTCGGAGGACGCGCTCTTCTATGTGGTATTACAACGTGTGACACATGTAGTATCGTCGAGGAGAATGGCTTCTCTTCTTGTTTCGCCCTCCTCGGGGAGTTTCGGAGCAGTTTCGCCCGTTAAATACAATCAGTCTTTAGACACAATAACGATAACGATACAATATACCATCGATAGACCAAAGCCGTGACAAAGATTCTCGCTCGCGAACGCCGACGTGTATGCGCGCGTACACGTCGCATACATGTATGGTATGCACGGAGGAGACGAGGACACTTGTGAACCGCGACTCGAAACTTCGAACACGGTCGATCGCCGACGCTTTGCAAAAAAGAATTTTAACCGTTTACGGTTTCGACAATTTTTGCCATTTCGTTCCAGCTGGTTCGTTCTTGCTTGACCATTTGCTGTGTTCAATTCTTTCGTGGCCTGACACACGAAATAACATTATATTTTGTAATTTATCATTAGACTGCGGATCTCTGCAGATCCTTCGCCGTCCCACGTCTCGCGTCAAACGCGCAAAATATAGTGTGGAGACTGTTCTCGAGATCATCGACGCTGATTGCGGAGTTCGGTTTAACACGAGACCAGCTGGAATGAAACGTCGAGTCAGACTCGAGTTGGGGCCGCAAAGGGTTCACCGAGAGGAAACGAGGAGGTGTCAGCATAGCCTGGAAGTATAACGAGCAAATACTTATGGCGAAGACTTTCGTCGGGGAGAGAAAAGGCAGCGCAGATCACGATTATTAGCCGCGGCACTTGTTGGCCGCGACTATCGACACAGACGACACACAATCCTATTTTTACTTTGCTTCTCCACCGGTTAACGAACATTTTGATTTCGATTTCGCGAAAGTAGCAAGCGCGTCGCTGAACAAACGCGCGACGAGGATGTGAATCAAAAAATTACGATTCGGCTCCAGTGTTTCCGCGCGGAGACGCGTCTGCGATTTTCGCCCAGCAACGATCGTTATCAGCGAATTGATTTGACCGAATGTCTCAGCCCGCAAAAACAATAGTGCATGCACCTACCAATTCCCTTAGGCCATACGACTGATTTTGACGATGGAGATGTCGAAGCGAACGATCGTTACCCTGCGGAAACTTCCTTATAGCGGTTTAAGTCGGCTTCGCTTGCGGCGGAGGCGCACGTGGTGCCTTTCCGATCGCGATCGGCCTGTGATACCGGTCGAAGAATTGCTCTAACGTCAACACGATCCCGAGACCGGTCCCTGGATCGGTGTTAATAAAGGAATCCAAGTTGTTCTTGCACGCTGAAAATTGTGGCAGAACAAAAGAAACAATTTCATGAGAATCTGACTTGCTCCAGAGATATGGTATACTGCTATTAGAACCAAGAGAGTCCAGGCATGGGCACAGATTGCCCCATGGAGCTCAGGCCCCGTCGGGAGCGGCGAAGCCACGCCTACTTGAGCTACAGCTCCGCCCAGACCGACGGAGCTCCGCCCACTTGGGGCACTGGAGAGCAAGGTACAGTTTAATATTCCATATTAAGCTTAGAGTCACCGTGCGCTGTCCCAGGGGGCAATCTACGGTGCCATACCTGTCCCAGGGCTCATGGACGTACTTGGTGTAGAGATCGGCGGGTAATCCGGTGGTGTCTTGATCCATGTGCCGTCCTCGCGTTTCATGTGATGCCGATCGGACGCGAACTCTCGCAAGAACACGCTGGCTGGCACCACCCTGAACCTCCTGTGATGCTCTGGTTGCACCACGTCGTCCGACCTGTACGTTTCCATCGCGTATTTCCAAAAATGCGTCGGAAACGGCAACGCGCTATCTAAATCGTACACAACCGCTCTTTCATCGGGTGCGTAGATAAGGATTACGTGGTAGTCCTACGCATACAACAGACAAACACGTTGTTTCCCCCACCAAAAATCATAGGAGAAGCTCGAATGGAAGTTAATTGTTTAGCGATCGAACTGACCCAAATCACGAGCTTATCCTCGTCCTTCCCGGCCCGTTGCCGCCAAAGTGGAACGCTACGCCAGGGGTTGCTCACGAACGCGACACAGCAATGCTGTAATTCCGATCCGTGTCTCGTCGCTACGTCCTGACACAGCTTCCATACATTCTCCTCGCTAAAATGACACACGAGATCCTTGCTGAGCTGGCGCAGGAACGAGGCGGTTCAATCTGTTAACTGGGACGAGGTCGCTTCGCTTTTTCTGCCCCTGATTCTAGTACCTCTTCACTCTTGTCCCGAATTATGGTACGTGGAGCATCCGTGCATGTTCTTTTCAGACTTCATTCTATTTTACACGTTCTACAGTGTCGTACAACAAATAAGTACCATAATAAGGGACAGAGGGTTCCCAACGTACCAATCCACAATTTTCAGTCAGAGATCGATTTAAACGCAAAAAGAAAACGATGCAACGGCATGAGCGGCGAGTGACTACACCGACGAAGAACGATCCTCGAAGAAGCAGAAGCACAAGAGGCGTCTTCTTCCCGGTGTTCTCCGCGTATCAGAAACGCAGGTATGAAAGAGCGAGCCTAGGTGAACGTTGATGGCATAGGTGAAACGAATATGCAAGCAAGCGTGCGAAATGACGTTTGCACGAAGCGTGGCATGGAAATATTGTTGTGCGCGGATGATCGGTGACACGCACGGCGAAACGAGCACGCCGAAAGCTTTTGCTTGCAACGACGGATGTTAATGAGGGGCCTGGGTAATGGTGGCGAGGTGATTAACCCCTTGCCGTGTTGCGTTGTATCGGAAGACGAAGAATTCAAGCACAATTTATCGAGAAAACTTGCTCTTTCTTTGAAGATGAAAGAAAATTCTGATCTGTTGCTGTCAATACTTTTCAATTGAATTTCCGATTCAACGATCTTCATGTGAAAGAGAAGTTGTCCAGTTGTAAGAAACAGAAATTAAACGTGCTTTGAAAAATGTCTTGTAACGTCTTTACAGGTTTCTACTTTTGTCATAAATGCATAACATTCGCAGTCTAATTGTCAATCTTAGTTATCTTTGAGTAGGAATTTTTTTTCTTCTAGAAAGTGATTCAAGAGAAAGAGATTGAAAATCGCAGGGCAAGGGGTTGAGGCGCAGTTAGTTAGCCGGCAAGTGTTGGTTGATGTGTGCACGTTCGTGACACGCGAAAATAATGCAGTTGCACTGTGCATGCATTATTAATCGAACGAGCCGCGTACGAACGTCCGTGCGTTCTCGCCGCAGCGATGATAGCAGCGGTTTCACATTGTCCGGTTGACAAATGTTGGTCGATTAGCGTCCGCTATGATGATCCAGTTTCCTATTTTGCTAATTGCGTGTATAATCGAGCGGTGGTGAAATTGCGTAGCAAAAATAACAGAAACCTGGTATGTATTATACGGGACGGTGATCAGGCAATGTTCGTCAATTGAAAGGGGAAAATAGGACAGGGTGAGAATGCTGTAATATAGAGGGTTGAGAAATCAAGGATTCCACCAGGCAGAGAGTGGGGTACGTTTGTGTTGGAGCTGCGATAAACGATCAGAGCGACGACGAAGAAATACATTGTATTCCTTCATAATGGAAGTGTTTGGCCTTGGAGCAGCAAGCAGAACGACGATTGGTAGATGAATATTAAACAGCGGATTTTATAGTAGAGTGGGTGCAATTTGGAGCAGTGAAAATATTAGGAAAATTTAAAAATAATGTTATATAAAATAAATTTCTATTTCACTCCAGTTTGTTGCAATTCAGGTAGAACATTTTTACTTTGCAAAAAAGTCCGCTGTCTAATGATTATTACGTTCTCTTGGCTATCATTGTAGTTTTTATGATTGCTCGTGAGCTTGTTAACGACGGGCGTAGCGAAATAGAAAAGGGACTGTTCTTCTGTTTAGTAGCGCAAAGTGCCGACTAATTGAACTGACTCAATTGAAATCTATCACAAGCTTCGCAGCTTGTTTAGATCGTCGATTATCTAATCAAAGGAGCGTTATAGCTATGTCTAGCATTTTCTAATGCAAATGAAACTATTATTACTGCTTCGGTGTAAACCTATGTCCACACTGAAGCAACATCGAGCAACTTTCAAGTAGAAAGAAAGGTGTTTGGGAGCATCGTTTACCGCGGCTCCGGCGACACAAAGGTGCACTGTTCGCGCGCGACATTTGAAAGCCGAGCAGAGGAGAAACGGTGCACGGTGATTGGTAAGTATTTCATACCATTCCAAAGATGGCGGCAGCATATCGCACTGCCGTCTCTCTAGCACTGCAGCAACGCGTATCGATCCATCAACGGGTATGGATACCCGCAGTACGACACGCGTTTTATTTGCTCGAATCGATACGTGATTTGCTGTGTGTCTAGACTGGCGGGTGTCCGATAGGGTAAGTGGTCGGTCAGGTCTCGCCGGTTGATGACACTTACCAGTAGCAACTCGTGTACACGCACTCGGCGGCTTTCGGAAAGAGCTGGATCAGCGGCTTCGTGTGGCCGGCCTCGCGAGGCTCCACGGCCATTCTTTGTTTACAAACTCTCCGGTACTCTCTTGCAAAACCACACGGGGAGAAACCCGCACGAGATCCTTTTGTTAGTCCTTCGGTTAACCCTTTTGGTTCTCGCGGTGGAGGAGCGAAAACACCGGAGATCTTTATTTGATCTCTATCTCTTTCTCTTTCGCTCTGTCTCTGTCGACTCGGATGTCGTTAGAGCGATTCCTCAGCCGGTGAACCGCACGCGAACATCGTCACCGGATAGACGTGGACGTTCTTAGTCGGATATCTCAGCTTGGCGGAGTTGTATCGCGAACCCGTACATCCGACCAGTCGAAACAGCATTGTTTGACTGCGAGCTGCCCGCCGCTCTATGTCGCCTGCCTTGTCTCTGTCTCTGCCTGCTGCCACCGCCGCTGCCTACACGTCCAAGTACACTCTAGCACCTGGGACGCTGCGGCAATACGCACGCGCCAAACCAGTCGATTCAAATCACTCGACTCGCAGCACGGAAAACTTCGGAAAACTCGATCACGCGTTCCATACACGACAGCGCATGAATGATGGTCCTAATTCATCACTTCAGCGCCGATCCTTATGCAAAATAAAAATTGTCCGCATCAATTACTAAATTAAATGTTCTTCCCTTGTTCAATGATTATACAAGGTTGAAATTCTAGCAATGCTTATCCTGTGTTAAATCGCACCGATTCATTTCTGTCAAATGCATCAAATCCGCCGTCCAATCATCCCGGACTATGTCTAGAGATCTGTTCAACAGGCCCTCGTGCAACAAATAACGGCTTTTCCAGTAATGGTTGTCCCTCGCCCTAAATAAACAAATAATTATTGCGTACCCTTATACGGTCAATTATGTCGCTCGCTCGTCGAGCGGGGACGTGTCGCAAAATCGATTAAGTGTAGCACATATATCTAAAGTTAGTAAAGCCACGACTGACCGTGAACTTTGAGTATCGCAGAAATATATCACGTGCGTCACAACACAAGAGCCAGTTAGCTGTTAGGGTGGAAATTCGTGGCCGTTGCGCCGGTGACCTCGAAGAGAACCTGTGTGCCTGCTTCTTCCAACCGGTGGTTTCGTGTTCGAACGTAATTTTCGTCAATTCGGCC
Source organism: Lasioglossum calceatum (assembly GCA_963966675.1). Taxonomy (NCBI): domain Eukaryota; kingdom Metazoa; phylum Arthropoda; class Insecta; order Hymenoptera; family Halictidae; genus Lasioglossum; species Lasioglossum calceatum. The sequence goes on along the minus strand of OZ016555.1, from coordinate 4,587,518 downwards.
AGGCAAAATGGCAATGAACGCCGCGAAAGCAGTCCTCAAACAGAGGACGACCGCCCTGTTGATATGCGATATACAGGAAAAGTTCGCCAAGGCTATGTTCGAGTTCGACAAGATCACGCAGAACTCCGCGAAACTGGTAAATATGGAAAATCCAGCAACGCGTGCACGGTTCTGCACGACTCGATGGGATTCAGACCTTCGTTATAACGAAGCTATAGCTGCTATACTTAACGTTGAAGGTTACCTGATAAGTCCGTGCAGGATGGGACGGCAATTTTTGTAATTAAACTACGAATGCGTGACATTTAACGGAAATATAGCTCGTGTACGAACTACCTCGTATTCTTTAATTAAAATTTTAAGAATGGGCCTCAATGTGCTTCATATCCGTTTTAGTACCATCTCTGTATAGGTTAACGTCTGCATTATGTGCAGATAAACGCTTTGAAGCTACTGGAGGTCCCTATGTTGGTCTCTGAACAGAGTCCTAAGGCTCTCGGCAAGACCATTCCCGAATTAGATATTTCCTGCGCCAAAGGACCTTTCGCGAAGACTGACTTTTCCATGTGTACACCAGAAGTGAGTAAACGTAGTGCAAAGTTGTGTGTACTTGTTATTATAGTCTCTATACAGTTTTTTATTTTGATCTTGTAGATAAATAAAGAGCTAGCTACACTATGCTGCGGTGAGAAGCCACAGGCAATTATCCTGATAGGTTTAGAGACCCATGTGTGCATAGAGAACACAGCGATAGACCTCAGACAGAGCGGATACGAGGTACACACTGTTGCTGACTGTTGCACATCGCGTACCCAAGAGGATAGATTGTTAGCTCTAGAGGTAATTTAACAATTGCTACAATCTTCAAAATGGAGATTGAATTCCTAATGTTTTACAGAGGATGCGAGGACTAGGATGCCACATAACTACCACAGAGAATGTTATCTTCAAGCTGCTGGGAGGTGCGGATCACAAGGAGTTCAAAAACATACAACGCTTGGTGAAGACACCGACACTGTTCACAGGGCTTGTCCCCAAACTATGAACCACCAATAACAAATATTTTATTATGCCATACTTGATCATCGAGGCCTATATTTTTGTAGAAGCTGTACACAATAATGAAGAAACAGCATAAAGTATAGTTTTCTAACAGTTCTTTTATTATCAAAATAGTAATACTCTGTAGGTAAAGCTTTGACACACAAACAAACCGGAACCGACAATTCAGTTCTTCCCCGTAGAACCGAAGCCTCCTTCTCCTCTCTCTGTGTTATCTAAATTCTTATTTTCCTCCAGTTCAGGATAGACAATTTTTTCACAAATCAATTGCGCTACACGGTCCCCCGGCGAGATCTTAAAGTCCTCGTTGCCGAAGTTAAATAACACAACCCCCACGTTTCCCCTGCATTAAAAAAAAAAAGAAAAAAATTGAATTTGATTGACGCCAGAGTTGGGCAAATGTTATTTCGAATATCGGTGTATTCGTTATTTTCTTATTCGTGTCAAAATTATTCGTCGTACGGGAATAACGATTGAATTCGAATAACGCCTAACTCTGATTGACACTATGTATAATCTATAGCTGCACATGTGCACAAACATCCTTCCAGATCACGTTCTCTCAACGCTTCCATGCAAAACAATCGATTACCACGTTGCAAAGTGGCGAATTCTCACAGAAAATCAAAATGATCTGTCAAAGGACTTACCGGTAATCAGCATCGATTACGCCGGCGCCAACGTCGATGCTGTTTTTCCACGCAAGACCGGATCGTGGTGCAATTCTGCCATAAGTGCCTTCAGGAACTTCGATTTGCAAATCCGTCTTGACTAACTCTTTGCCACGAGCTGGCACTGTGTATTCGTAAGCACTGTTCAAAGAAAGAAATTGTTAGAACAATCGTCATCTATCTTCGTAATACGTTATCTACCTTCTTAAGTCGTAACCGGCAGCAGACTTCGATCCTTTCATAGGAGCATAAGCTTTGTCTGTCATCTTTGCAAATTTCAATATTGTTGCACTATTCATTGTCGGCATCTTGATTGTCTTGATGTTCTTCAACGTTCTCTCTTGGCTATCACTGACTGACTGTGACGAACACCGGCAACGGTCTTTCTCGTAGTTGGGCTTTTTTGGCGGGCTTTGCTTGTAGGAAGTGGTACAACGTGAGTCACTTGAAAACCGTAATTTTTTAATCAAATGTAGTTTAAATTTTTGCGAAATGTCAATCATAGTTATTGCGTCTCGTACGTAACTAAATTATATGGTTTATCTGTATAATATCTATGTCAGCAGAGGAGTCAGATATAGTTTATCAGTTCCTGTACTCTATGGCTCGAAATATGTATCACGTTTTGCTGGTAGAACGAGTTAGATGATGACAGATGATGAGACAAGTGACAATTCTGCGAATCAGTAGCACATATATACACTTTGTATCGCTTTGTATACCATTTCATTGTTTTTTGCGACTAGAATAGATTGAACAATAATGACGTAAATAGCAGTTATAGACATACAACCTTAGATCATGTATACTTATAGATCCGGCATAGGTATAGGTGTTCCAAGATAACGGAATATCTGGTGCCCACAAGTTACGTCACAAGATATTTCAAAATGATGGATTGTGAGAAAAAATAAATACAGAGTTCGTATAATGAACATCTACATTAAAATTTAACTTTTTCCGAATTATAATTGACAAAAAATGAGTTAGCCATATTTAAAACTATAAGAGTAAAGTAAAAATGAACGAGTAATAAAATCAAATATATATTACAGTTACAGTCACCATAAATATTTATACAAAATGAGTACACATTAGTTTCGTGGTACTGCCACTTCTCAACAGACTATAGCACTTTGCCCACATCTGTTATCTGGTAGATAAGCCGGGTCAATAAATATATATATAGTCTAAGATAACAACAAACGTTTTGTCCACAAAGTTAGTTGCAGTTCCTACTAAGACGGCGTTGCCATCTTCCCTGATAGCCAAATGCTCGCCAGTAGCCGCCAGCATAGGTCATAGTCGTAATGGCACGTAGCCGGCACCTCGAACGAATGGGTGGAGGGCACGTGGAAGGCACCTCCTGCAAGCCACTCTATCCTGGTTTCCGTTTTTCCGCAAGATGGCAGCACGGTCGCACATGCGGCGAATGCCGCTATACAGGGATCGCACTAATGTGGCGCCGCCACCGGCGAGATGCCGCAATACAGGGCAGCGCCGTCGGTAAGGGGGGATCGCACTAATGTGGCGCCGCCACCGGCGAGATGCCGCTATACAGGGCAGCGCCGTCGGTAAGGGCGGATCGCACTAATGTGGCCGATGTCGACAAAGTAAATTCCTATTCTACAAATATGTAGCAGTTTTCCTTTTTACCGACACTACCGATTTTTGTCTTTTATCTATATTATATTTCCTAGATCTTTGTGCAAAATAAAAATTCTCTGCATCGATTGCAAGAGATGGAAGCTAAGATTAAAATGTAACCATGCAAAAAAAAAAACAAAGTGTCGCAAATAAGGGTAAAGAAAAAAAATTTATATTTTTTGTATAGAGACATTTATTTTATTAATAAATAAGGGACAATATGGAACAAGGAATAATAAATATTATAATTTCTTAATATTACGCTTTATTATTAGAAATGAACAAAAAGTTACAATCTTTACATGAACCTAAATCTATATATTATGATTATTACACGCGTTGTTGACTCTGCTTCCCCAAACTTGTGGCCCACAGCATGTTTTGGCATAGGCGTGACAACTAAAAAAATACAAAGAAAATCAGCAATGTACAATATACGTATGCGTACGTAGAATGGCATAATTAGATATACGTACCACAACAGCAAATTAGATGTCTTCCTCTTCCCCGGTTGCCGCAGCTTCCTTCTCCTCCTTCCCTGGACAGCACATTCTATTTTTCCTCAGATTCCAATAGATTTCCGCATTACCCTGGAGGTACTATTGACAATGCGTTTTTTTGCAGTGGTATCCCCAGTAGGCCTACTCCACTATGTCGCTGCATTGCTTCCTGGTTCCGCTGCGATTCAGTCGCAGCAAACGAGCATTCGGAAACATTTTCCCTGACGTTTCCCAGGCTAGCAGAGACTGTTTCAGTGCTCAAAGTGGCCCACTTAAAAATTTCTACATCAGAAGACTTTAATACAATATCATGAAATTGATTTACGATCCGAAACCGTTTAACGCCTGATTGAAAAGTATTTTCATGCGGACAAATAGACGAAATAATGCAGATTCAGCCACCGCGTAAAATACAGCAATTGTCGCGATCATCTATTGAAAGCATTAAATTGACAAATTTAATTTTGGATTGATCTACACTGCATCCATCCACGTGAAAATCTAATTCCAAACGTTCCGGAATCGTTTCAACAGAACTACATAAAGATTTTACTATTTTGGACTCTACATCGAAGTGAACATATGTATTTGCCCGGTAGCACATCATACGTGACGGCACTTGCGCGTGGTGTGCCGAGGAGCGTTCGTACATCCTTAGGTAAACTCGAATGAAAACACGAATGCGTTCGCAATAGTTTTAGTAGGTTGTTTCCGAGTGCGTGCGATACATTATACTTTACAAAGCAAGACGCTAAACGATCGCGGAACGATGGTTCTGACGCAGCGCCAACAGAGTTCCGGACTGTGTCGGGCATGTCTGTGAATGTTAGGAATGTCTCTGAATTCTGAATGTTAAGTAATGATGCCGAGTCTTCACGGGAAGGCTCCACATTGGAATTATTCGCGAATGAAGGGGCGGTGGTGGATATGTCCTGCACAGTGCCATCACTAGCGATGATTGATTTTCATTTTCGTCCCTACTCTGTGCTAGACCGACGAGGGCCTCGGGAGCTTTGTCCAAGTGGTGCAATAAACACCACCGGACAAACCCTCGGCCATCCAGGTATCTCGGCATGAAACCGCTAAGAAGTGAATGCTAAACTTGTTAACTTCCCGATTTTATAGGGAAGTTACTGTAATTACCCCGAAAATCGAAAATCGATTTTTTAGCAGATCTTCACGTTTCATGATCATTGCAGTCATTTTAGACTATTTTCAGCAAAATGTTCGTGTGTGTGTGTGTGTGTGTGTCTCTGCGTCGTCTCTGCGTCGTCTCCGCGTCGTCTCCGCGTCGTCTCCGCGTCGTCTCCGCGTCGTCTCCGCGTCGTCTCCGCGTCGTATCTGAGTCGTCTCCGCGTCGTCTCCGCGTCGTCTCCGAGTCGTCTCCGCGTCGTCTCCGAGTCGTCTCCGAGTCGTCTCCGAGTCGTCTCCGAGTCGTCTCCGAGTCGTCTCCGAGTCGTCTCCGAGTCGTCTCCGAGTCGTCTCCGAGTCGTCTCCGAGTCGTCTCCGAGTCGTCTCCGAGTCGTCTCCGAGTCGTCTCCGAGTCGACTCTTCTCTGAGTCGTCTCTGCGTCGTCTCTGCGTCGTCTCCGCGTCGTCTCCGCGTCGTCTCTGCGTCGTCTCTGCGTCGTCTCTGAGCCGTCTCTGAGTCGTCTCCGAGTCGTCTCCGAGTCGTCTCCGAGTCGTCTCTGAGTCGACTCTGAGTCGTCTCTGCGTCGTCTCTGCGTCGTCTCTGCGTCGTCTCCGAGTCGTCTCTGAGTCGTCTCTGAGTCGACTCTTCTCTGAGTCGTCTCTGAGTCGTCTCTGAGTCGTCTCTGAGTCGTCTTTGAGTCGTCTCCGAGTCGTCTCCGAGTCGTCTCCGAGTCGTCTCTGAGTCGTCTCTGAGTTGTCTCTGAGTCGACTCTTCTCTGAGTCGTCTCTGAGTCGTCTCCGCGTCGTCTCCGCGTCGTCTCCGCGTCGTCTCTGAGTCGTCTCTGAGTCGTCTCCGAGTCGTCTCCGAGTCGTCTCTGAGTCGTCTCTGAGTCGTCTCTGAGTCGTCTCTGCGTCGTCTCTCCGTCGTCTCTGCGTCGTCTCTGCGTCGTCTCCGAGTCGTCTCTGAGTCGACTCTTCTCTGAGTCGTCTCTGAGTCGTCTCCGAGTCGTCTCTGAGTCGTCTCTGAGTCGACTCTTCTCTGAGTCGTCTCTGAGTCGTCTCTGCGTCGTCTCTGCGTCGTCTATGCGTCGTCTCTGCGTCGTCTCCGAGTCGTCTCTGAGTCGTCTCTGAGTCGACTCTTCTCTGAGTCGTCTCTGAGTCGTCTCTGAGACGTCTCTGAGTCGTCTCTGAGTCGTCTCTGAGTCGTCTCTGAGTCGTCTTTGAGTCGTCTCCGAGTCGTCTCCGAGTCGTCTCTGAGTCGTCTCTGAGTTGTCTCTGAGTCGACTCTTCTCTGAGTTGTCTCTGAGTCGACTCTTCTCTGAGTCGTCTCTGAGTCGTCTCCGCGTCGTCTCCGCGTCGTCTCCGCGTCGTCTCTGAGTCGTCTCCGAGTCGACTCTTCTCTGAGTCGTCTCTGCGTCGTCTCTGCGTCGTCTCCGCGTCGTCTCCGCGTCGTCTCTGCGTCGTCTCTGAGCCGTCTCTGAGTCGTCTCCGAGTCGTCTCCGAGTCGTCTCCGAGTCGTCTCCGAGTCGTCTCCGAGTCGTCTCCGAGTCGTCTCCGAGTCGTCTCCGAGTCGACTCTTCTCTGAGTCGTCTCTGCGTCGTCTCTGCGTCGTCTCCGCGTCGTCTCCGCGTCGTCTCTGCGTCGTCTCTGCGTCGTCTCTGAGCCGTCTCTGAGTCGTCTCCGAGTCGTCTCCGAGTCGTCTCCGAGTCGTCTCCGAGTCGTCTCCGAGTCGACTCTGAGTCGACTCTGAGTCGTCTCTGCGTCGTCTCTGCGTCGTCTCTGCGTCGTCTCCGAGTCGTCTCTGAGTCGTCTCTGAGTCGACTCTTCTCTGAGTCGTCTCTGAGTCGTCTCTGAGTCGTCTCTGAGTCGTCTCTGAGTCGTCTTTGAGTCGTCTCCGAGTCGTCTCCGAGTCGTCTCTGCGTCGTCTCTGCGTCGTCTCTGCGTCGTCTCTGCGTCGTCTCTGCGTCGTCTCTGCGTCGTCCCTGCGTCGTCTCCAAGTCGTCTCCAAGTCGTCTCCAAGTCGTCTCCAAGTCGTCTCTGAGTTGTCTCTGAGTCGACTCTTCTCTGAGTCGACTCTTCTCTGAGTCGTCTAAGTCGTCTCCGCGTCGTCTCCGCGTCGTCTCCGCGTCGTCTCTGCGTCGTCTCTGCGTCGTCTCTGAGCCGTCTCTGAGTCGTCTCCGAGTCGTCTCCGAGTCGTCTCCGAGTCGTCTCCGAGTCGTCTCCGAGTCGACTCTGAGTCGACTCTGAGTCGTCTCTGCGTCGTCTCTGCGTCGTCTCTGCGTCGTCTCCGAGTCGTCTCTGAGTCGTCTCTGAGTCGACTCTTCTCTGAGTCGTCTCTGAGTCGTCTCTGAGTCGTCTCTGAGTCGTCTCTGAGTCGTCTCTGAGTCGTCTCTCCGTCGTCTCTGAGTCGTCTCTGCGTCGTCTCTGCGTCGTCTCTGCGTCGTCTCTGCGTCGTCTCTGCGTCGTCTCTGCGTCGTCCCTGCGTCGTCTCCAAGTCGTCTCCAAGTCGTCTCCAAGTCGTCTCCAAGTCGTCTCTGAGTTGTCTCTGAGTCGACTCTTCTCTGAGTCGACTCTTCTCTGAGTCGTCTAAGTCGTCTCCGCGTCGTCTCTGAGTCGTCTCTGAGTCGTCTCTGAGTCGTCTCTGAGTCGTCTCTGCGTCGTCTCCAAGTCGTCTCCAAATCGTCTCCAAGTCGTCTCCAAGTCGTCTCCAAGTCGTCTCCAAATCGTCTCCAAGTCGTCTCCAAATCGTCTCCAAGTCGTCTCCGCGTCGTCTCCGACTCGGAGACGACTCGGAGACGACTCGGAGACGACTCGGAGACGACGCGGAGACGACTCGGAGACGACTCGGAGACGACTCGGAGACGACTCGGAGACGGCTCGGAGACGACTCGGAGACGACTCGGAGACGACGCAGAGACGACTCAGAGACGACTCAGAGACGACTCAGTGACGACTCAGAGAAGAGTCGACTCAGAGACGACGCAGAGACGACGCGGAGACGACGCGGAGACGACTCGGAGACGACTCGGAGACGACTCGGAGACGACTCGGAGACGACTCGGAGACGACGCAGAGACGACTCAGAGACGACTCAGAGACGACTCAGAGACGACTCAGAGACGACTCAGAGAAGAGTCGACTCAGAGACGACGCAGAGACGACGCGGAGACGACGCGGAGACGACGCGGAGACGACTCGGAGACGACTCGGAGACGACTCGGAGACGACTTAGAGACGACGCAGAGACGACGCAGAGACACACACACACACACACGAACATTTTGCTGAAAATAGTCTAAAATGACTGCAATTACCATGAAACGTGAAGATCTGCTAAAAAATCGATTTTCGATTTTCGGGGTAATTACAGTAACTTCCCTATAAAATCGGGAAGTTAACAAGTTTAGCATTCACTTGTTAGCGGTTTCATGCCGAGATACCTGGATGGCCGAGGGTTTGCCCGGTGGTGTTTATTGCACCACTTGGACAAGGCTCCCGAGGCCCTCGTCGCTTCGTCGCTCTAGCACAGAGTAGGGGCGAAAATGTATTTAAATATTTTTTCCGAAGAAATTCTCACGAATAAATCCACTACATACAGTCCGATTTCTATCGGGTTTAGACTTTTCTTAATCGGAAGAACGCCACGAACTGGCTCGTGTCACTTCCGTGAGGAAATTATAAGAAATAAACAAGTTTAGCATTCACTTGTTAGCGGTTTCATGCCGAGATACCTGGATGGCCGAGGGTTTGCCCGGTGGTGGAACATCCTTCGCCGCGCGAAGGAACAAGCGGCACAACAGGCGAGACTGTAATAAAAGATTCAGCTAAAGACCTTCCAGATGTATACCTCCCAACTAAGTGATTTTTAGCCAGCCGAAGGAAGCACAGCCGATGTAGCCACATGTTTTTGGACCTTTTGTACTTCTCAATACCGTTAAGGTACTAAACTTTAGAAACGTAGCAACCTGCAACCGAACATACTCCGTGGTGTGAAATCCTTGCTTTAGTTTATTAAAAGGGAGTAGACTCGTTTCCAGGATTGCAAGGAAAACGCTAGATAAAAGATCGATCTAGGGCGCTATCTGCCTCAAAAGTCCTATTTTTTCGCTTACGAGGCGTAATTTGCATTATTCGGCAGCATGCAGCTATGAAAATAGCTAGAACGTGAAGCAGGTCCAGAATTGGCCGTGTTAGCGTCAACGTGTTTTAAGCAAAGTCAAGTGCTGATGTCGAGGCGACCCTTAAGATCGGAAGGATTTATGGTAGGACCTGGGCGTACGTGACGTCCTGAATAGGGACGCATGAGAATAAACAGAACCGTCCTCGGGCGATGGCGGGTTTGGGCCATCCAGCTATCGTTCGGAAAGGTCATGTTTATGAGGATGTGACGAGTGAAACTTGCCGAGGGTATGCAACCCAAGGCCACACTGCCCTAAACAATTGAGACTTTGTGTTAGACCCCACGCTCGAACTGCAGTGACTCGAACTGCATCGGACGTTCTAAAAAAGACGACAATTTTTTAAATATTGTACTATACGATGTGAACTTTTTTGAGAAGCTAGAGCAATTAGTTGACTACAAGATGGGAAAGAAATTTCTTCAAAAATTGCAATTGATCGGAATAGCAGTAAAAATACTAAGAGTTGCATTTCACAACTGTTTTTTGTGGGCCTATATTGAAAAATTAAAAAATACGATTTGTAGATCTGTGTCGACCAAACATATTCCGAAAATTTCGTCAAAATCGATTGACGTTGCAATGAGCTACAAACGTTTAAAGATGGTAAAAATCCCAGATTTGCAGCCTATAACGAAGAATTCTTACATCTTTCAAGACCTGTCGTTTTTTCCCGCATCAACCGATTTCGATGAAACTTTCACAGTGCATATTATTTATACAGACCTACGAAACGTACTTTTTAAATTTTCAATATAGGCCCACATTAAAAAGTTGTAAAACACAACTCTTAGTATTTTTTCCACAATTCCGATCAATTGCTATTTAAAAAAAAAATCGCACATCCTGTAGTAAAGTAATTGCCCTAGCTTCCCAAAAAAATTCAAATCGTTCAGCGCAAAATTAAGAAAGTTATCGTCTTGTTTAGAGCGTCCGAATATTAATTCGTGTAACTGTGCGTATTAGTGGATAATTAATGTATATTACTAGTTTATTGGTTTATGTGTAGTTTTAACCTTAATGTAACTGCAAAGAAAATGGTACGGGGCAAAGGGGGGAAGAAGTGTAACATTCAATTTATTAGATTCCATCTCTTGCATTCTTGCAATCGATGCAGACAAATTTTTTATTTTGCACAAAGATCCGCAGTCTAGGAAAAATAATGTAGATATATAACAGAATAAATAAAATTTAACATTATATATGGGGTTTATTATTTATATTTAGAATATTCGTTCATAACCGGCAATCGGTATTTGGAATTGTCGGTAAAAAGGAAGACCGCTACATATTTGTACGATGTGTAGAAATTCATTTCACCGACATTACCGACATAACCTCACCGACGGTGCTGCCCTGTATAACGGCATCCGCCGCCCCACCCAAAATCCAGTGGAAGCCACGCGGTGCCTTCTGGTGCCCTCCGCCTGGCCCGAAGTAGCTGCCGGCCACGTGGTCTGACGTGAGATTCCGGCTACGTGCGATTGCGACTATGACCTATGGTAGTGAGCCGATGGCGGGCTGGCGCATGCTCGCCAGATTCCCTCCACAATCGGTGCCGAGCAGTGCCGAGCACTCTAAAGCATGCGATTTGGGACGATGTGGCCGCTACCTGCCCGGCACCACGCCGCTCGCCACGTGCCCCGGCCACGCTTGGCTATCAGGGTTGTTCTGCTCCGAGTCAGTCTATAGATTCCTGTAACAATAAAATACCATCTATACTTTTTCATTCGTAAATTGATTCCGAGGAACAAGAATTTATTGACCCTAAAATATCCATAACTATCATGTAAAAATATAAAAATTCCATTCCCTTTGATAGAACGATGTTAAACGCCCAACATAAGCTTGTGTTCTCTTTTTGCGACTATACTTCGCAGATTTAGCATATGATAATTGAAGATAGTCCTGCAGGTCGGTTTTTTACGTTTTTTTGGAGTTCTAACGGTTCCCGAAACGGGTGTTCCGGACGCGTGTCGTTTCATAGATGGCGTTCCCGTGAACACCTGTTTAGTGTGGTCAGCTCCTACACGGCACCCTCTTGTCCTTAAAATTCGTTGAAAGTCATTTGCGCTGGAAAATGGTGGATCTCAGTGACGGTCCGTTCGAGCACAGCGTCAACAATGTCGTCTTCGTGGTCCCGGGGATCGTCGTCGTCGGTCTTGCCGGTAAGAATTCATCCTGTGAAAAAACGCGGCTGTAACACTCTCTGCACGCGCATAACGGCATCTTTAAAACATATGGTTTCCTATCCGTACCTGATAACTCTGTCGAATCCTCTGCTTTCAATCTTCAACTATCTTCTCTGATTTATACTCAATCGGTTGTCTTCCTTTCCGTTCTCGCCAAGTTTCATTCAGAAAAACGGAGAATCTGAAGATGACCGACCGGCGATTCGATGACAAATGCTCTCGGTGGCAACAGGTTTGGTCAGGTCAAGCACCTGAGCACGTGATCCAGTTTCGTAGGTACTGACTGATAAACTGTCTCGATTAGAGTGGAATGATAAAAAAAGGGAGTTGGTGGGGTGTTAATTTTAGGCACTGTAAATTTACCAGCGAAGTGCTTGCGGGGACTCTATGGACTCTCGATCTGTCAAAGTATATCAGAGATTTTAATTGTTCGATTTATGCGTTAGCGATTCGGTCAAGTCGGGAAAATGTTAGAAAATGGAGTCACTGGACTGTTCACAGCATCTGTTCTAAATGAATGGATTGGGATGATAGGGCCTGGGGATCAATTATACTTGAGTACACATTCCATAAAACTGGTGAAAGTGTTCAGAGTCAATTGACTGCCCATGAAGGGTCATTGGACCGTTCATAGTATCCACTCCGAATTAACGAGCAGAGTGCTCGCGTAGTAGCATCTCATTGACGTATCGATCTTCCAGTCTATTCTCTATCGGCCTGTCCTCCAGGAATTCGATTCTCCGCGAAGCCAAGGTCTCCGATGAAAATACTCTTGAACCTGGTAGGTAGGCTTCTCGCGTCGGCACGGCCGAGTTGGCAATTAGGGTAACGTGGCGTCTGCCTCGTGCGTCGACGAGGATGCGTAACGCGCCTGCCTAACGCAGTTCACTCTCTACACGTTGTAAAGGTCATGTAACGTAGGTTGTCTGGGCGATTCGTGGCTGTCCGAACACGTTGGAAGAGGCCACGTTGGCTCGACACGTTGTAACACCAGCCAATCAGATAAGAACTGGTCTTCGAGCGGGCCAATCGGCGGCCGTGTGTCGGCACGACGTTTATCTTCGCGCGAAACACGAGTGATCTTTCCAGTGATCGATCATCTTTCTCGGGAGTGGAACGTTTTCGACGCGTGCACGGTCTCGATACTCTTCCAGTGACTATTTCTAATCGATCAGGTACGTCCAAGCGACTCGGTCTTCGATATCGAGACGTGGGACCATTTATTAGATAAAACCACCGGCGTGTAACGCCTTCGCGCGGAGAAATCAATGATACTGTACTGTACTGACAATATTGGGCGAGTTTTTTAGTCAATGCTGCTCTTGTCTCAAAGAAACATATGGCGATAGCGACCGCTTGATAGCGAGATTGGCTGATAACGAGCGTTTGACGCAAACAGGGGGATTAAACGCGCAGAAAGCTGTGCATCCGCTGTATTGACCGTGTTGACTGTTAGACGTGTTTTTCGGTCGTTATTTCTGCAAAGAATCAATTTCAACAGGAGCAAAGTAGAACTTTCCTTCTTACTCCAATGAGTCCTATCACCTACGATTAATACATGAATATTTTAAAATTCTTGTAATCCGCCTATCCTTTCAAATTGCGTCTACAAATTTTTGTTATGAATGCATCGAGTCCACAGTTTAATAATGAGCATTCTAAAACAACAAACGTCGACAGTCAGTGCGAAAAGAGCGTTATATAGTAATCATTGGTTTCGCAGCGCGGGTCCTCCCGATTTCTCGAACCCGTTTAATGGTGTTTCTAATTAGGATGTGGATGACACTCGCGAGCGGCCTTCAGGTTGCAGCGGCCGGAGCACCGGGAGCATCTGTCGAAGACAATGTGGCTCCTGACGCGGTCTCAGACTTCGACAAAGAGCTCCCGACGCCTGCACAGCTGCTCGAGATGCTAGACGCGATGACGGGCTTGTCCGAGGAGGAGAAAAACAGTATCAGGCAGGAATTGTTGGGAAATATGCGAGGGGATAGCCCGCAATCGCTCGGCGGCAACGACATAACTACGCAGACCGTGATCCTGTTGTCCCTATTGGGCGTTGTCGCTCTCATTTTCGGTAATTATCCTGCTCCACTTCGAGAACAATAGCTCTCGTTATGTGCCAGGTGATGTAGGTCTGGTTCCGACGATAGAATTGCGTTTACGACTTCGTTGTACGAAATGTAGGGCAAATTCCTCTTTCGGCCTGGTTCCTCTGTTTATCAAATAGTCAGCGAACGATTTCGGCCGGTCAGCAACGTTGCATAATTGCTTCGGTGTTGGCATATAGTGGCAGATACGGTTCTGATACTTGTTATCTAATCGTCCACTTAACCGACTCCCGTGAACAATCTTCAACTTCGCACCTGCTTGGCGGAGTCGTTAGTGTTCGAGCGCCTTCGTTGTCGAGAGGTCTGTTACTTTGGTGGGATCATGGCTGAGATAGTGATGAACGCTCTGAGGAGCAAAGGCGTGATGACGGAAGGTCTGGAGGAGAAGTTGTCCGGGCTTATGTCGGATGAAGCGAAAGAGAGGCTGTCTGGAATCTTCGAGAAATACAGGTCATTGAGCGACGAGGAGAAAGAGGAGTTCGTGGATACTGTGTTCGGAAAGCTGAGAGAGTCCCTGCAGGAGAGAATCGAAGCCGAGGAAGGGCTCTCTGTCCTGCAATCTCATTCGTACACTATTTTCTTCGGCGCGGTTTTCTTGATAACTCTGGTTATCGGTACGTGCGGCTTCGAGCTGCTGTAGAATCAATTTCGAATGGAAATGGTTGCAGAGTGGTTGATGATTGAATGACGATTGTACTTCTAATTGCAGTGTTCTTCGTCTACAAGCTGTTCAAGTGTCTGTCGGAGCGAGAGGCGAAGAGGGAGGAGAAGAAGAAGCAGAAACAGCTGAAGAAGAAGAAGTAGAACGATGGTGTTGTCGCGGGCGGAGTCAAGATCTGCGGAGCAACGCGTGTTCGCAATGCGTGTTCGCATTGTTTCGGGGACGCACGACTTTATTACACGGTTTATTCTATTTTGTTAAATAAAAGAATCTATTTATGAGTAAATATCCTGTTTATTCGTCGGTTCCTTGAAAAAAGACACGCGCCGCTTGGCACCGGAGCAGTATTTATTGTGCCGCTTTGTGACGTACATGGCATACGCGGAAGTTCCTAGTGAAATATACAGCATGCAGTTCACCGGTACACGGTTTGAACTTCCGTTTGTCGAAGTTTCGATTAAAATACAGTAACATTGGACGAATTACAGCTGATCGCGATTGCGAGTGATTACGCAGGATCGTGTTTCTCGTTCTAGAGTAGGAAAATGATCAGCTGTCGCGCACGTAAACCGGCCGTCCCTAACTTACGACTTAGCATTTGGTAAATAGATTCATAATACTTTATACGATTTTTTCCCAGAACCCTCACACTCGAGGATGATTTTCGTATCTCTCGCGATTTGTACTACGGAACAGAATAAACCGGGAGACAGGTTCCCTTCTTTTCTTCTCGATCATCGTTCTAATAATGTCCCTAGATAATTGTTAAGCGGTTAATAAAATAAAATCCTAACGATTGATTCTCCATCGAACGGAAGGAAAGTAAGGCACTTGCGGCTTCCCTACGATCGTTCTGTCCTAAACATCGAATGCTCTTCGGCTATACGATTTGTTTAATCATGCTTCTCGCAGGCGCGATTCCCTCGCCACCGGACTTACACGTAACATCGTTTATAATTCTGTAGAAACAACGAATATTACACTTTGTGTAAACGGAGATCGTATTCACCGGTACGGTCCTCGATCGACGAAACGTGAACCAGTAGCAACCGGGACACGGCACCGGTGAATAATAGTAACAACAACAATAGTTCGTAAACTAGGCTCGCAGAGTCGCTATGTGGCACAAGAGTTGAGTAATCGCGGTCCTCGCTGCGACGTATAAATATTTCCTAAACACCTTTCAACCTAAAGATTTGCTTACACCCTACGAAAGAAAGTAAACTGAGTGTAGTGGAAAGTAATACATATAAAACGTATATGTAATACAATAACAAAATACGTATTCTTCTGCAACGCATTCGTTCACGACGTCGAGACGCGACCATATCGAAAGCTTGCAGTGAGTATTAAAAATAGGAGTTAAATTTGCCCGTTTCCCATCGAACAGATACTCGTCGAGCGTAAAACTGCGCTTCCGAGTGCACAACCGACCCGGGAATTGAGCTCCAGTAGATCTCTGTGCGCTTACTCAGCACATTTCCCTGTTAGATCGGATTTCGTTCCTTTCTTTGCGAATCACAGATACAAGTTTGGCAATGTGAGACTCGTGGGAGAATTCTACAACCAAATTTCGCGATCGATTCGACGCGCCTCGCGTTTAGGAACGCGACGAGGGCTTTAGCAGCAGCTTGTAGCGCTCGCTCGCGTTATCTGCAACAGAGAAGCGAGTTTGTTACCTCCGGTTTCTTTACAACAGTTTCATCGAACCATCGGGGAACCTTACCTTTAATGGTCTCGACGAAGTACATGCTTTCGTCTTTCATGTTCGCAACGAGCTCGTCGGTGACAAGCACGTGGATACCCTGGGGACCAAGGAAGAGCACAGAATGCAGTCGTTCGTGCGGCAAGTTCAGTGTGTTCAGCAGCTTATTCATCAGCGCGCTGCTGGTCAGACTGTCCAGGTACGCGACTCTCCAGAGCGACCCGTTGTCCTCCAGCGCGAAGTACAGGGTCAATTTTGGCCCGGGAGCTTTCGAGTGCAACGCGTTGAACAATCGGATCCCGTCAACCAGGCCGCAGATCTGGATCAGATCGTCCCTGGAGAGTCGCAAGATGTCCGCGGCCGAGAAGCTCGCGAACGTTGACTCGAAGGCACCAAAACGGCCGGCGCGAAGCCACGTGTTCATCTGAGCTGTGTTGGCGTCCGGCGATAGTTGGGCCACGCATGATGATCCCTGTGAGAGCAGATCAGTTTCGTTACTCGACCGAGTTCGCGAAGAAGGGGAATCTGAAGTTTTAGGGAAGGTGAGGCAGCATAGGATTTTAAGGAGAATATGAAACATGAATCCAACATCGAGTGCTCGAGTTGAACAGAACTTACTTCGCTTTCGATGCAGGATTGGTCCGGTAGTATAGCCGCAGGCGATGGCAGAGCCGGCGCAGTTCCCACGTTCTCTTTGACGGCCTCCGATACTGGAACTAATGGCACGATACCAG
The DNA here is from genome assembly GCA_963966675.1 of Lasioglossum calceatum. Taxonomy (NCBI): domain Eukaryota; kingdom Metazoa; phylum Arthropoda; class Insecta; order Hymenoptera; family Halictidae; genus Lasioglossum; species Lasioglossum calceatum. The sequence continues at coordinate 4,570,930 of OZ016555.1, read as the reverse complement.
AATTGGAAACCGACAGCGCCAACGGTGCGACCACCGGCGAGGTGTTGCCGCTTATGGTCGATCGTGATTGCGGCGATCTGCAAGAACACAGCGGTTATAAGTGACACGTCCAATTCGATACACTCTGAGGTCTCCTAGTCCAATTATCATCCCTTTGATCCGAGACCGGCAACCGGCTACGACCTCGTGAAACTTTAATAAACGAGTTTAATGCTTGGGGAGCATTTCTGCATTCGTTAACGAGACACATTGTCGGGCAGACGCCTCGCGAGATTGATGTTCGCGCGAATTAACGTCTCTCGGACGCGATGAAAGCGATCTGGCTAATAGCTGACACTTTAATAAACTGGATGCTTCAGTGGAAAAATCTAGAGCAAAATGTTGTTTCAGCATTCTGATCTTGGCTGCACAAGATTCTAGAGACTGACAAGGATGACTAATAACTGGACTGCGAATTTCTATGTGGTTTTAAGGACTTGGATATAATGCAACTATGTAATAACTGACACTTTAGCCTACAGAATAGTCCCAGTTAGCATGGAACGTTGTTTCAACTATTTAGTCGTGACTGTATCAGGTCCTGGCCACGCACAATTAACTGTTGTCGGACATATTGCGAGTGATCCAGCTAATAGCCGACACTTTAGCGTACAGGATGGTTCTAGTTAGAGCAGAACGTTGTTTCAGCTGTTTGATCGCAATTGTAGAAGGTCCTGACTACGCGCAATTAACAAGTCTTGAACACGATGAAGTTAGACCGGTCTAATAGCTGGCACTTCAGCTTTCAGGATGATTTTAACTAGAGTGAAACGTATCAGTTATCTAATCGCGATAATAGCAGGTCCTGGCAACGCGTAATGAGCGGGTACCGTGAACAAGGCGCGAACGAGCGAACAATGCCGTTTAGTCGTTGACCTTAGAGTCGTCCAACTTATTGGAGGGTTACATAAGCACGCGAGGTCTCTCTTGCGGTGTGTACACGGTCGAGCAAGCGAACAAAGGCGATTTTGCGATCTCTTACATGGATCGTCGCTTCGGACGGAAAATCAGCTTGGAGATCCGCCTGTCGCCGATCCTCCTGTTGTCGCGGGCTTTTCTTATTGTAACGCTGACTAATCCGCCGCGCACGAGACTGCCCCGTCTCGCTCTGGATTCCGAAATAGAATGAATAAACTTAGCCACCACTTCCATTTGCTGGGGCCCGCCGGTGACCGTTACCTCGTGCTCCAGAAGGTACGCGGAGACATTGCCGCGATACTCGGCCGTGGATCGAATGGCCCAGCAGCTCTTCAAATTCCAAATGGGACAGCTCTTTGGCATCTCGAGCACGCGACGCTTGAATTCCATCTACGTTACCCAAATAAATGATCTATCTGTCACAGTACACTCTCGATCACCTCTCTTTCTATCTCGTTGGGAAACACGCGTCTTCCTCGAAGCCTTTCTTCCGTCTCTTCACTCTCTCTTTCATGAACCCAGCCAATCCGGCTGTGCGAACGCTCGAACAGTTCCTGATAGCTTTTCCATCCATTCGTACGAGTTCTGTTGTGGCAGTTGATCGTCCCCCGTCGACTCTCTCTTTCTGTCAACCGTGGATACTACATCGCGAACACCGATTCCTTGGACCGAGAGTCCCGACGCGAATATCAAAAGACTACGCGAACAGCGTTCTACTCGAACAGCAACTGTAGTACAAGCAACGATCTCCCTCGAAAGCGTCGATTCGCTAGCCAGAAGGTCGATGGCGGATACAATCGGTCTGAATCGGATCGCTATTGGTACCTACTCGCGACCGCCCCGATCCGGATATCTCCAGTCTCGCGGTGGCAGCCGCGTCTCCGTAATTGCCGCGGCAAATTTCAAAAAGAAAGAGAGACCGTGTCTGTCCGATCTTCCCGACGATAACGAACACCCCGACCTTTCCTCCGTACAAGTCTTATCTTCTCTTATCGATCACTTTCATGCTCCGTGTTTCATGCTATTCCTTCCGTGGTTGGGCTTCCGCGGAACTCGACGCGGTGGCTGCTGGCATTTGCGCGAAACGGATCCCGATCGGAATGCAGAGGGCTGGTGCAACGGCCGAGAAGCCGTTCGTACTCAACGTTCGTTCGAGTGCATTTTCCTCTCCCGCTTGGCGTGTCGCTAATTGAAAACGAAGCCAGCCAAACGTCGCGCGGCTCAAGCAGACTCGAGAGCAGAAAAATTCCCGCCGCGACGACGTCTACTCGCAAATCGGTTTACTTTCCCCCGATAAATATCGCGTTACGTCGTCGGCACCGAGATCGACTGGCGTAGTCGAGTCTGGATTTCGAGCCTAACGGATTATATACAGGCAGAGGCAACGAGATCGGAAGTGTTTCTCTGGGAACACGTTCAGTTCAAGGCTGAGTCGAACCGCCCTGGCATCAGCTTTCCGGCGGCCAGGCTGCTCGTCATCTGATGAAGTGATCTTGCCGCGACAGGAGCACCTGGCTGGCCAGGAACTCGTGCGCGAGCACGCGCTGCTGTTGCTGTTCGTCCTGCTGCGATTGCGGCTCGAGATCGAGGATGCTCGAAGTGCGACGAGGGGATTGCGGACGAACAGCCGGAAATCGAGTTTCTACGCCGGACGAGGGCATTCCAACGGCGTGCGGGAGCTTCACTCTTGACTCGACAAAGCTCGATCGATCACGACGACGACGACGACAACAGTGTCCCGTCAGCTAGTCCCGTGTTCACGGTTTCCGGCTCTTAACCGGGTAAGAGCGATTGCAGTTTGTTGCGCGATCTCCGTGTACACCGGTCTTTCGACAACAGTTCGCCCCGAAAATTATCGCCGATACATCACACGCGCACGGTCCAAAGTGCGGGGTCCCTCCTCTCTTATCTTCTAGGCGAATCTGCGTGTTTCGCGGAACGAGATCGATGCCCTCGATCGTCTACGATTTCTCTCTCTCTCTCTTCGCACGCGCGACAGAGAACGGTGTACTCTTTCTCTTTCGCACGCAACACCAGTCTAACTCTCTCTGCCCTCTCTGTTTCAGTCGGTTTTTCAGTCTATCTGCGTGTCCGGATAAACGGCGTTCCGGATCCCGCGGACGATTTATATTTAAATTCACGGCCGATGCAGCGCGATCAATTTCTTCCCCTCGACGACGCTTCTCTATCCGTCGATGGACGCGGACCAAATCGGATTATTTCACCAGGCGTGAACCGTACCGTAGGCGTTGCACTCATTTCCGTGCATCGTGCACGAGAGGATGCGCCGCGACCAATCGCACACGTGGGACGAATTGTTTGATGTTTGCTCAGTCTCTTCGCAGTTGTTGTGCTCTCGATCCGAAACTAGTTTTCGTTGTTGTCGTCGTCGTCGCTTGGCTAGAACGGAAGTGACTCGAGGTCGCTGGTTCACGGCGACCAGGTACAGATCGAAATCTCGGCAGATCCGTTGTCTTGCAGGAGGATTTGTCTCACCGTGGAGGACAGTCGCCGGTCACCGATCTGTGTTTAAACATGCGTGGCTCCTTCAGCGGTAGATCATGTCTGCGACGATCACTGGGTACCGTTTTCCGCGGACTATCGTCTGGATCACTGTGTGGCGACGCGGCTGCTCCGTGGGGCCCGTCCCTCGATCGAGAGGTGGGAAAGAGAGAGAGAGAGAGAGAGGAGAATGGAGGGACCCGGAGAGACGTATCTCGCTTTGTCACCGGTATTTATCGCGGAAAGACGAACAACAACGGCACAAGGTAGTACTCGGTGTGCAAATGCCTCGCACGATTCAACGAGAATTCAGACAGAACACCGAAGCGGCTGCGCGGCGACGCGTGTATCGTGCGCCGTTCTCAATTTATTTGTCGTCGTGGCTCTCACTCTCTCTCCCACTCTTTCTCGCTCTCTCCCGATCACGGTGCGCATCGTTGTCGGCTCTACCAGACGCCGGCTCGTGCCAGTTCGAGCCAGTTTCGCGACTCCCGTCGGCATCGTTCCCCCCCTTTACTTCTCCTCCTCTTGCAACCTTCTGTACACCCGAGAGAGTCGACCAGTATCGTCCATTGCCATTACCATCGCCAACACGCTCCTTCTTTACCGCCACCACCGCCTCTGCTTCGCGAATCGTTTCCACCTCTCCATTCTCTCTCTCTCTCTCCCTCTCGCTCTCTCTCTCTCCATCGCCATCGAGCTACGATTCACCCGTGCGATCCGCCCTACCACACACACCGATCCAAGGTGAGACGCGGCAACGCAGCAACTGCATTTCTGCCGAGCTCGCTGCATCATGCACTCTAGACCGCCTTGGCTACGCGACTCCTATGTCTAAAGTTGGTGCGCACACGAGATGCACCGGATCCCTGCCATTTTATTCGCGGACCCCGCTCACCGACGCTTTTTATACTTTGTGTCGCACCTGGCCGGCGCCTATCAACAATTTTACCGATTGGCATGGACCTCTTCTGTATTACGATTCAATTGGGGGAGACTACAGTTCGCATTCAGAATACATTCTGACAGGTGGAGGGGCCTTAATACACTTAACATAGCATTTCAAATTTTTCTCATAAACACTGTCTTTGCCGAGTGCGCAAAAATCTGCTTGAGATCAGCGTAAGTTGCGCGGAGACTGAATTGCAGCAAATTGAGCGCAAAGGGAAAGGGTTAAAGTATACTTAACGGGATGGTTCAAGCGCAAGTGGAGGCGTGGCTCTGTACAAGCCCAATATGGCACTTAAATCAATGTACTCTTCGTGTACATACGCAGGCTTCATTCTTCAAATTTTATCTCCTCCAGAGCAGCAGGGTTAATTGGTGGAACGCTGAATTCCGCAAAACAGCAAGCAGTGGGGGCTAAACTGTGTTTAACGCAGAGAGGAGGCGTGGCCAGAGTCACGAAAGGGAATTAATGGTACTTCGATCGCTCCAGAATCTCTCTCGCCTCGTTTTCGCTGCGACACGAAGGACACACGTTTTCTCATTCGTCGCTCGCAGCCGCTATTAATAGCGTCGCATCGGGGGAAAAACAGTGGCCCCACGGCAAGAACAATGCTGCGAGCATTTCGAAATGTCGATGACGAGGGTGGAGGTGTTGAAAGTCGTATCACGAAACGAGCCAATTGACGAAAATCTGCCCGAAACTAGTCAGCCAAAGTTACCGTTCCGTAAATGAATTTGCTAAACCATCAGTCGCGCTGTGGTACAACAATTATACAAGAACTTGAGTAATTACAGAAAATTATCAGTCAACTCCTCGCCGCATTACGTAAAAATCGAGATAGGAAAATCCCTGATACAACTGCGATTGATCCAAGCCAATAACAAGTATCTTCTGTTAATCCAAGATAAAAAGAAATAATGGTACTCACATTGCCTCGGTCGGAGCATAAGGGCTGCCTCCGTTCTGCGCGACCAGATTGGACGGCGATAAAGACTCTAGAGAAATCTGTAATCATATCCGGGAGAATCTTTGTGAATCATCCGTTACAGTTGAACCTCAGGATACCACTTACATCGGAGAGGACCGTGCAGTCGTAGCTGGGCTGGTACTTGTCCTGCTCGTGCGGCGGTCGCCGTAGAATTTTATCTCGGTCCTGTTTGTGCTTGCGGTCGGCTCCTTTCAGCTTGAACACCTTCACCTGGCAGGAGGCAGCGTGCAAACGGGGTCCACCTGGCAGGCGAGTCTCCACTTGGATTCGGAATGGCACGCCTTTCTCTCCGCCGTGCTTCTTCGGCGTGAACTCGGTGCTGATGCAATTCACCTGCGATCAGAGCGGTGCACAGGTTAAGTTAGGCAGATTTAGTAGTGGAAGCGGACTCTAGCAATAGCTGCAGGAACTGAAAAAGGGCGGTTGCTCGAAGGAATCAGCCGATTTCGTACCTTAATGTAGACGCCGACCTCTTTGGTAGGGTCCCACATGAACTCCACGCTGTTGTTGGACGGGGATGGCTGGCACACGTCCACCATGCCATAGCTGAGTGGGACGTCGACCTCCAGCAGCCGCTCGCCGGGTCTAGCGCGCTGCCAGGCCATCATCTGCTCCCGTTCCGTGTACTGCAGCCGCCTCTCGTGGAAGCATATGCGGATCGTCGACTGAAACAGGAAGGTCGGATGGCCCTTCAGAGAGACGTTGTAGCACCGTTTGGGTGACCCACATCTTGCGAATCTTGGGGACCTGCGACCTCACGCCTCTCTCGACAGCTACACGATCGTTTCTAAGTCATGCGAGTTGGAACTCTGTCGAAGGTCAGCCGTGAGCTCGCTAGGTGCCGTCGTGAGAGACCAGCATGTTTTTAAGATGTCGCTACCCAAACACTGAGCGCTTCCTGACCGAGTCTCGCGGACGGATGGATAAGTGACCAAGTACCTTCAGGATCTTCCCTCGGTAAGCGGACAGATCGCCCAGCTTCTTCAGCTTGATCTCGTACGACTGGCCTTGGTTCAGATAGGTGAGTGTCTCCTCGTTGACCTTGGTCGCGATGCTGGTCGCCGCGGCCAGGACATACTGGAAACTGGGAAACAACGTGCTACCTTCAGCAATTCTGTTTTACGCAGAGATTTTAGCTTCTAGGTGTGATATCATCATCCGTAGTAATGAATTTTTTGAACGACTTACCGGCAGTCCTCGTTGAGCTCGCTGACGTGCTGAGAGGAGGACACATGGTTGCCTGAAGCAGATGTCGGAGGATATTCCTCGTTGGAAGAGTACAACAACTGGTGGAGGCTGGCGGTAGTCTGTCCGTTGTTGTTGCTGTCGGCGTCCACGGGGCCGCTCGCATTGTTCGCTGGCGCCGAATTGATTGTCCTTTGCGAAACATGGTTCAAACTGAAGCAAACACGCAACCGGACTTATCAGTCCCACGATCTACAAGATTTGGACCATCGCTTGAACGTAACACGCCGATTTCAACGCAATTCGGGTAGGATATAGTCTTTCTAACAACATTCCTTATCGGATTCATATCTTTAACAAACTATATTCTGCTCGTGTTACCCTTAAGCGTTGTTCTCGTCGGTACTCCACTCACTACGGATTAAAGAACGTCGTAGGCCGGAAAATTAGATCCGGATCAGTTCTCGTCGCAGGTTCAACGGATTTTCGATAATAAAGCATCGAGTAGTGATTGATCGACGCCGCCGACAAACTTCCCGAGAAGTTTCACCGATTCCTCGAAACGGCAAACGCAGAGCTGCGCGTGGGTTTACTGCGTCGCGTATTACGTTCCTAATTGGCGGCAATTTCTGTGCAACAATTTACCCATTACCCGCGTCGCTTTTCACGTTGGCCCCCTGGGGCACTGCCCTGGCACCGGCCGGACCGGAGCGACCAAGTCACGCCCACTCTGAATACTCTACGCACACTGTCAAAATTTACTGGAAAGAGGACTCGCGGAAATTGATGTTGAAACAATCACGGGACCAAGAAAAAAAGAAAAAAAGTTCCCTCTTGGGCCTGCGGTGAGCCTTGAGAATTCTTTCCCCGAATAACACGAAAGAAACAATTTCCCGTCCCTATCAGTGGTGAATTCACGCGAGACCGTGCGATAAGCGAATGCTGCAAGCGTGCGAGAAATTGCGTCGACTGTCAGCGAGTCTCTGTAGGGAATTACGTTTTTCGCTTTGCCGCGCGGAGAACAGGCTGGTGTACAACGGTGACAGAATGACGCGGCCAGATAACCGCGGAGGATCCTCGTTAGAGTAAAGGTCTGACCTGCGTGCCATTCAATAGATAGTTCCGCAAGGAGCCGTCGAGATAAGGTGTTTATCAATCCCGAGTCTCTGCGGGGGACACTGCTGGCAAATTCCGCTGTCGATTTTCCCTCCTCCCTTCGCAACGACACTGATTTTTCGCTCGGCCGTCGACGACGCGTTAATCGGGACGCCAATAAATCACGACTAACGCTTCGCTTCTCCGTCGACCGATTTACGACGTCGACGTGAAACCTTGCTCGCGGATCGATACGAGATCACAGACGAGGGAAAGGGTGCAGGACCTCTATACGCTCTCGTGGACTGTGGAACTTTGTCAACTTATTAAATATTTCATAAATTGAATGAGATCTCCAGTAAAAATCTAAGGCAGCGCTGTGTTACATTCATGTGCAGTTAACTAAGCTGCGTTTAGTCGCATTTTCATGAAACCGAATGAACGTGTTTTCTTCGCCAATCGTTCCACTAGATTAACCTGCATTGAACTCCGAGTAAGTTTGTTTATTGAGAATGTAAATTTACATAAAGTTCCGCAGTCCGGAGATTACGAAACCAGCGAGCTGAGGTAGGTAGGGAACAGTGCGCGCTGGAAATCGCGCACAGTTTTCTCGCAGACTGTGCACAACTTACTTGGAATTTTGCTGGTTCTCCGGGGATGGTGCTTCTTGCTTGAATACCGTCAGCGATGGCAGGGCGAGCAGGGCTTCGCTGCAAGTAAATGATACTTTCTATTAGGGCTCTCACTATTGCGAGCTTTCGATTTTTGGGACTAGAGAATTCAACGGGGCACAACTTAAATTAAAAACTATTACATATCCTACTTTCTTTTCTAAAATGCGCTTCAATCCGGATAGTAAGAGTCCTAATTTCTATATAATTTCATCCGCATACTAATTTACTTCGCCCGTGTGACTTCACGGTTTTTTTACTGTGAAACTACGATACCTATCGTTATCGGACTTCATCGTACACTTCGATACATCTCTCGACAACGTCCTCAAATTTTTGTGGAAAGAGAAAATGAAAATTAAGCTTGCTACAACCAATCTGGTACACCCATAAAATATCAGTCAGAAAGAACAAGACGGGTCGAAGGAAAAATTAGCAGGAAACATAACAGAGAGAATGTTCGACCACGTAAGAACAATAGAATGTTGACAGCCGTCTTTGTTCCACGTTCAGCATGTATACAGCTGCGAAACCTGGCAATCTTCTCGTATCTGGTGGATCGTTCATCGCTCGGAGTGTTGATCATGCTCCAAGTTTGTTGTTTCACCAGAGCAACGAGTGTTTAAAGCGCTTGGTTCGCCATTGTTCGATCACGGAGCGCTCGATCAGAGAGGATTTCGGTCTTCGATCGAAGTATACGTCGCGACCGATAATAACCGATAGATTCCGGTTTTTGTTATCGCCGTTTATTGATCAGGGTACCGTGACGCAAGCAGGCCGAGAAACGATCGAGCATAATCTATTCGGAGCACCCGTGAACGTGAGTAGGTTTCTGTTCGTCGACATCGCCGTGAAAGAAACGCATTAAAAAAAAACTGAATGGCCATGATGACGATCACCATCGTCAGATACCTTTGAACTTTCGGAGAACGATTGATAACCGCGTGTTCGATTTGGTATCTATTTATTGGCAATCAACATGTACCGAGCGTTGTGTGAAACAAGCGCTTCTCGTGATTCAGAGATAGAGCTCAGCATAAAAACCAGCGTGAACCAGAAATAAGGTTACCGCTTACATAAACCGTATTTTACGTAAACCACCGGGGAAAAAAGTTATCGGAGATTTCCTTGTTCGCAGTGACGAAAACTCGGTCGAAGGTCGCTCGAAACGGCGGAAAATCAGTGGAACGAGAAACGATCGGATCGGGCAGGTAATTCGCGTGCGGGCTTATCGATAGCGATACGATTATTCGATTGTCGGGACCGAGCTGAGGAGGGGAGAACAGCTTGAGAACCGCTTTGATAACGACTGAGTCGCTAAGGTCAACCGAAACCAGACCGCACCGGTTCGCCGGTGCAGCGAACGAGTATCAGCTGCACTGGGAACACGCCGCGATAAGACGTTGCCAAAATTTTCTTGCCGAATTGTCCCACGGTTTTTCAATGTCTCCTAGACTATCCATATTCATCCACTCACCTACTTTTCAGATATTGGTGCATGTTTCCCGGCTGTTCGTCCACGGACCGGTCGAATTGCGACGGCACTGACACTCGGATTCTAACCGGCCACACTCGTATTATAGTCCGGGCGGTGAACGATGTCGTTCCCGAGATTCCCGGCTACGAAAATACCGTTCCGTTCGAATTTCACCGGGTGTTCCGCGCACGTGCTCGGCCAAAGGCTCGCGGGACTTCCAAATAGGATTACGGCATGAAAGTGGAAAGTGATTCACCGCAGCGGACTGAAAACGCCCAGAATAACTGGTTCCACGCTGGGGAAAGGCTTCGGGGTTCGGACACTGATGGATCCGCTTTGCGACCGGCGTGTCTCCCGATTCTTTTCATTCATGAACGAGCGTCTATCGAGACGATGTCGAGGGCCGTGCCACGTGGTTGCCGAACGTCAGCTGATCCCGGCGAGCCCGAGCAAGCCCAAGCTGGCTCGCGGTTCGGGTTCTCACGTGCGAATGCTATTGGAACGACCTAGCGGTTCTAATCCCGATTTCTCGGATCGAGAAATGGATTAGGAGGACCTGTTGATCGGTACTTGACGATGTTATCACTGGGAACGGTGGGCGAGAGCCGCGAAAAATCGGCGCGATATGGATAAACGTAATCGAGCGGAACGCTCGATAAGGGGCCCCATTCGGAGCACGTGTAGAAAAGAGTATAAACCACGGTGAGAACAACTACAGATCGCGCGGCGCCCTTCGGATGCATTTAAGAAGATTCGAAGAGAACGAGGGGATTGATGTTCGAGTGAACGTGTCGGATGAACAGAAACAGGTAGCGTGTATTCCCCGCAGAATAGGTCGAGATCGGCTCCAGGATCGAAACGCACGTGTCTGTACGCGCGAACACTCGCCAAGCGTCTACGCGTCTGTGCACGGCGTGATTTCGCGGTGCATGCCATCCGAGCGACGAAACACCGACAACTGTGTCTGGTTCGAACCGGATTTCTCGCTCGACACACGCTCCTTTCCCACTACTCTCCGACCACGTTTTAATCGAGATTCGATCCACGCGCGCGTACGCGGATCACCGGGAGGAACCTACTTTATCGGCCACGACCACTGCCGCGCTCTCTGTTACTTCGTGATCGACCACTGGTCGCGCTTTATCTTTGCTTTGATACGTTCTTCATTGTGAAAACTCTCCTTTAAACGCGGGAGCATTTAGGCCACGCCTACCAGCTAGGCGTGGGCAATGATCTCTCCTTGGAGAACTACTTTTGAAATCAACTAAGCTATAACCATTTAATAGATTTTAGTCTGCAATGTCTCTTGTGACATCTGATGCTTGACTATCCGGAGCAGCCCACTTAGGAGACTAGTTACAGATAAAGACTGGTTCGTGGAGCAATGGTGCTATAGAAATAGAGATTATTTTCACAGCGTCATCCTTTCCTGTAAACTGATCTTTAATCGAAGTAGTTTGTGCACTGTGGAGCCGTGAAGTCGAACATCTCTGCTCTCGATTGACCGTGTCAGATCCAGTGAAAGAATATTTACCTCATGTTGTAGGAGGCGACGGCAGTCGCGAGATCGGACGCAGCCAGAGCCGATAAAGAGCCATCGAAATCGGCGGCCAGGTGTTCCGCCAACTCCTCCACCTGTGTAGACCAGCCTTGTCCCGAGCCGTTACTCCCGACAGATCCTGTGAACGCGAAAAACATTCAGTGTCATTTATTCCACGACGACCGACAAGCCTATCAGACCCTGACAACATATCATAGTAGCAACATCGTCATAAGAAAACTTAATTCTCCATGCGACCCGTTTATCCTACCACCTTGCGCGTTAGCATAATTGATGTAAAACTGATGATGCATCGCCCCTATCCTCTTTGTGTCCTGGAGCCCCGAGACGGCGCCTCGGTGTCTGCCCTTCGATGTTACCGATGAGTATCGTCGGCTCTGTAGAAACGGCAGCCTGGAGCTATCGAGTTCGCACCACTTCATTCTATCTAACAAGCGAAAACCGAAAGGGATTCGACCACTCAGCCGAGAAAATCGCGGAACCGTAGAACGAAGCGGACGCGCAGCAACACCACACCGCCTAGTTTCTTTCGGGCGAAGTACTAGCGTCGCTCTCGTTTCTGTCTCTCTCTTTCTGTTTCGCAGTTCGATCGGACTTCATCCGCGATACGCAGTGTACTCGTCGATTATCAGACCTCGTGACCACGTGGTTCAAAAAGGCGTCGAACGCCGCGATCGAACCGGCCCCGATGCTTTTCATAGATCAGTCTCGGGGAGATCTTCGCTGTAGAATCAGCTGCGATATGCTCGCTCGATCTGTCTCCGCTTTATCTCAAAATAGAGGACCGTCATTCGTGATCGGACATAATTTCCTAGGATACTCCAACGATCGTCTTCACCCCTGTATTGTGATTTTCGTAAAAATTCAAGCGCAACGCTACACAAAACGAAATGTTTCCGAGCATCTGATAGTTTCGCGATGCTTACGATACATACCGGTGCTCCGAGCCTAAACGAATCCTACCTGATCAATCAAAGGAGTAATCCAACGTTCTGTTACAGAAGCCGCTCGATCGAGGTAAGAAGAAACCGTCGTGCCTACGACTGTGTATCTGGGGTCGTTCGTCCACGACCTTTTCCGCGATATATCTACGAGAGACCGACGATAACGGTGGCCGAGTTGCAACAACGGTGCGGCGAATATTCGACGATGGGAGTACACTCCTTATATTTATTTACAAACACCGCAGCTAGTACGACCTAACCCAGTGAACTTTAACCCTGCAAAGGCGGACGGGAATACTGACCATCTCTTCTGGGATGCTTCTTCTCGAGTTCTGTGAGCTGCAACGAATCCCCGGCCCGGCGTTTCAGGCTGGTTTGCTGGCAATTCGGAACATGTTCGGAGGATGGACTAAGATGCTCCGGTGATCCGCTGTTCGAACGTATCTGGACGATGTCCTCCGGCGAGTTCTTCGGTGAGTTGTACTTGTCCTGCCATACAGAATTTTGTGGACTGTGATATCCCATCGACGCCTACAAAACGTTCCATCACCATCTCGTCAGTTCACGGGACGCGGATTCCACGAGACCTTTGCACACTGGGCTGGAAACCCGTCCTCTGGTGATTTTTATACATTTTTTAAATGTTAATACGTATTTTTGGGTGTCGAGGCCCATTACCTTCTAGACTATAACCTTGAAATCATTTTGGTCATTAAAAACGGGTTTCCAGCCCACTGTGCGTCGTTTCGGGAGACTTCGGATGAGGCAATGGAGGATGAGCGAGATGATGAAGGCAAGCTGGCTTAAACTGAACTCTCCTGAACTCTCTTCGAGTCATTTTGACCGTACTCGAGGGAGAGTTAAGGAGAGCTGGACATTTTCGAATCGCCGCAATTTTTCTGATCCGCGCTTCGCATTTTCGCAGTATGAGCTGATCGGGGACGAAGAGAAGTATGACTTACGTGCTGAGTAGCGATGGGGTCGCATCTGTTGGTACGGACTGGGGACAGCTGCTCGTACGGGGGCGACGGCGTGTTGGGAAACCATATCGTCCCGTTCAAAGCATCTGCGCCGCCGTCCATGATGAATTGTAGCTCCATTCAACGGCCCTAAATCCCGACGCACCAGGGTTCGTTTCTCGTAGCACTGCTCTTCGAATATGCTATCAATCGTATCTCGATCCTGTTGTTTGATCTTCGGAGAACGCTTTGGTAGCCGGCTTGAAAGAGAAGACGATAAGTGCTGATCCGGTCATCGACGGCTCGCCACGATGATATTCCGGGATTCATCAATACTTGCTGACTTCCCTTTCGACGTTTTTCAATCGCTCGTCTGCATCCCGAGGTTTTCTTTTTCAATTTTTCTTCGTTTATATTTCACTATTTGCTATCGACCGATTATTTATCTTTCTTCTAGATTCGCGTCTAACCAACACGTTCTCCTTTTTCGGCGCGGTCCCCGCGTATTCCGCTGCTGGATCCACCTGAAGATCCCGGGACTGCACGGCGCATCACACTCGACTAACAACGTCAATTCAGCGACGTTTTCGCGAACGGGTGAGTAATCCTTAGAACATCACGAAGAAGCTGTTGTACAATTTCTTGATGCCAGTGGTCTCGCGCTGCCGATGGGTCTCCAAGAGTGCGCAACCCCGCGACTTTAGGGACAAAAAACGCGAAAAGACGACGAACGCGTCCTCGAATACCATCGCCACACCTTGGCTGCAACGCATCTTGTTGTTGATTTCCGTGGATACTCGAAGCCGCGGGAAACGACGACGATTCGCTCTCTGCTCCGCTGTCGAACGTATCCTTGGTCCTAGCTCCAGCACAATGATCTTCTTCCGTCAAACGTTGATTGTCGTAAGTCTGGTCTCACTTATTAGCAATACAGAAACTCTAGTCTCGATTATCCTTTCTAGCTGGGCGGTAAACTAGCTGGGTTGTTTCTTCGAGAACTGAATCGCAAACTTTAGACTTTATCCTCGAGTGTATGGAATACTTGATTGCGACTGGTTGCTCTCTGCGCGTGTCACTGGACACTTACGAAATTATCTCGGTTGATTTCTAACGACTATGCCTCACACACTTGATAGTGTCTTGGTAATCGAAGGCCTTCGCCTGGCACGTCGTCACCACATTTTCAGGATCCTTCGCTCCATGGTGCCAATGGAAACTGAAACTCGGTCCCGGAAGAGAAACGAGGCTCTGCGCCGTAAAACCAAATCGTATGAGTGTTTCGCACCCCGACGGTATCTCAAAGCCCTCCGGGACGACGGGAGGAGAAGGTATCCCTTCGGTGAAGGCCACCCACAGACACTCTATTCTTCCGTTTTCTCGAATGTCCAACCAACTTCCGGGCTGTTCTTCTCACAGGAACTCGATCACCGGAAAGGAAGAAACGGTTCCGGTGTTCGTCGATTTCAGTGTGTCTCAAATAGCAACAACCAGTAGATCTGGGCCATCCAATTGGCAATCGAGACTGCGTGTGTTGTTGATCAGGGATCTCCGCTTATCGTGCCTTATCAAACTCGATAAAAATCGTCGAGTGGCAGAAACCGGCAGAGAGACAGCAGAAACGTGTCCCGCGAAGAGACTACTCGTCGTCGGTTGTCAACGATCGTCCGCCGAAGATGTTCTTCCGTCGAGATCGATTGCGTGGGCGTCGAAACGCATTGACTTCACGGATGCACTTCCTGCTCGCCAGCTATGCCCGCTGCTATGCTCGCTGCCACCGTTGACCGACTTCGAGCAACTGAGATGGGAATCGGACAGGCGGATGTCTCTCGGATCCACCGGGCCTTAAGAAGAACGACGTCGGTAGCCAGTAAATTGCGCGACACTGGCGACGTTTAAAGTTTTCAGCCTCCGAATGCTCCGGCGATGTCTTCTGCCTAAGAACGATCCGGGTATCTGATCCAATCGCGACCGCTTGTATTAAAAGGCTGACCAATAGTGTCTACGCTGGAGGGTCGACCCGACCGTCAATTGGAACCACTCAGCGCTGATGAGCAAAATGTGACTCGGTTTACCTCGTAGAATCGTCCTGTATACGGTCACGTATTGGATTCGGATTCTGATTAATACCTGACCCGCTACCCCGTCCGATCGACCAATTAACAATTAACAGCCTCTATCTGAAACCGCTCGAATTTCTGGGATGCTAGTATGTACTATCTTCTCGGACTCGATATCGCCCGACAGTGGGAGACGTGTATGGCGACGATTCTCGCGTCTCCGGCTGTAACGTGGCCGCGTCGCAACAGATGTCTGTTTACCACGTGGATTAATTAATTGCAGAGATGTTATCCGCTGATACCGTCGACGGCCGTTTTTCGCTGGGAGCAACGGGTTCGCACGCGCTCGCTCGCAATGCTCGCGGCTCGGAACAACAGGAAGCTGCAGATTGCTCGAGTGCCGACGAACCTTCCTGTGTCGGTAGTCGATCTCTCGTTGAATCGGGCCACGCCGGTTGCTTTTTTATCTTTCTTTGAATGGAATGGACGTAGAGCACAGTAGCTCGCCGCCTTTTCCCAGGATAACTATTATCGCAGCCACGTGTCCGCCAGTCGGGGACCAACTGTTGTTAATCGGTTGCCCGTGTGCTTCTCAGACCACGCGCGCGCGCGTTTGAATAGAAATTCTAGCCTGTTTTGCGGTGGGATTACGCAACGCGACGCGAACTACCAGATTCTTTTTATCCGTCGAGCGAAGAGTCCAATCTCGGCCGAGCCTTTCGGGGATTCGTTAATTGATAACGATCGTAGCAGAACCTGCAACAACAAAATCAATTGTACGAAACGACGGGCACACATCGCACGCGCGTCGCCGCGTCGGGTAAGAAACTTTCCACGGACGAGAGTCCCGCGCAACGTCCATTTATTCCAATCGTTTCAAGAAATCAAGTTTCTTTACAGTCGTCGTAACAGGGTCACGGCTGTGCTAAACAAATTCACGCCGTTCTAACTCGCTGTCGTTACATTGGTGCACCACCGGTCGCTTGCCCTACGGAGCTGTGACGTTGTCACTGGGAGCAAACAAGTCACGCCTATTCAGGGAAATGTAGACTGGCAAGATGACAATTTTCGGAGTTAGATTTTTGAGGAATATAAAATCTACGTTACACGTCGCTATAAATTGCTCACTAAGGCACTACCCCCAGCTACACGTACACCCGGAGCAACAACGCTACGCCCACTTTACACACAGCAGAAGCGCATATCTTAAAAGTACATCGAGGCGCCATCCATCCATCCGCGCAATCAACCATTCGCTTTCATCTCTGTGCATCCCGGCCCTCTTTACCCGGCGATCTCGTTGCATTCTCGGCGTCTCAGCGCTCACATCCGTCCCCAGAGCGGAGAGAGAGCCGAGCCAGACCAACGGGGTAAGACGTCTGAAGTTTCGCTGATTGAAGTTAATTCCGCAAGGTCATTATTATAGACGCGCTACGCGTTTCCACGCAAATTGAGCCGGCCGTATCTTCTGCAAGAAAGATCGTACCCGACGCGGGAACCCGACGACACGAGATTCGAATGCGCTGCGCTCTGCGCCGCGGAAGGACGATCCTGGACCTGCGCACGTGCGCATCGTTCGGGATCAACGACCACGGTGGTTCGCGTAGAATCGTCTGGCGGCCTTGTTTCTCGTCATCGCGCGGAATGCGTGCACGCGACGGGTCGTTTAACGAGATTATTCGCTTGCGCGACCGCCGTTCGATGGATCGAGGGGTCGATCGTTTTAGGCGTCGTGTGTTTTGTTACACCCCTTTCTGTTTCTCTCGAGTCGCGGGACCAGCGTGGCAGATTAAAACGAATTCTCTAGAGCGCGCTAATCGACGAAAGAGCACGCCTACGGACGGTTAACGAACCGCCTTGACCAATTAATGTCGCGTGTCTGGTCTATCTTCGAGAATCTCGCGTCAGCCGGAAGCCAAACAGTCCACGGTTATGGCACTTTCGTTCGCGGACGTCTTACGTGGTGAATCCGCGGGAATGGCAGTCTCGATCTCCTACGAGAGCAGAGATCGTCCATTGTGTAACGGCCCCTGCAAGTGGCGAGTCTCTTGTCCAGTGCACGTGCAAACCACTGCGAACCCGGACGCATACCGCCATTCCCGCAAATTATACCAAGACGCCAAGGTCGTCCGTATATCTGTCCCGTGATGGATTGAACGCACGTTCGAACCACGTGTAACATCTCCTGAGCCGGCTGCCTCTGATTGAAATTATAAACCGGTCGTTACATCCACGTTAGACCGCGGTGTGGATCTCGCGCTGCACCATTATCGAGGCGGTCGATCAGCCGTGAAACGCTGTCGGTGAATCGTACTCGCAATGATCCGCACACGGTTTCGTCATTGAATTTTTACCAAGTACAAAAGACAGTCTGCTAGCTGGAAAATCTTGATTAACGAGAGGATGAGTCAGTCGACGTTCCTGCGCTCGATTTCTTGAGACGCTTGACGACATTCCTGCTCCAGAACGCCTCTCCAAACTTGGTACCGATGATTCAGACCAGGCACGGCGTGTAGAATCGTCTTCGAACCTAGAACCCCTGTAGCCTCGTTCGGGACTCCGTAGAATATCCTGGAGATCCTGGAGTGCACCAGAGCCATGGCGCAAAGGGGACAAGGCTCCTTCAGCAGGAAGCTCCAGTAGCCTGTGCAAAGATAAGGCCCACTCTTCTCCGAATCCGCTTCGGCTTTCCCTAAACGTTCAGAATTGATTTTAGAACCGTTGTTCCTTCTTCCAGGACGAACTACGTTCGATTTCAAAGGCTCCCCCATCGGCAGACGTAACATAGACAATGATTCCGGAAAACGTAGCGGAGCTTCTTCGACGTACTTCCTCTTGATCCTCTTCTCCCTTTCGGTATAGTCCTCGCTGTCCTCTTGATCAGTGTTTGAGGGTTGATCGGTGTCCTTTATCAACTTCCAAGCCCCGCCACCGTGTAGTTTGGCAACGAGATCTACGGCCAACATAGCTGCGTGCCACATAGGGTGTAGATCGATCCTCGACGCAGCTATCGCGAGGATCCTCCCGTCCTCTGGATCAACGATCACTGCGCTGCCGTTGCAGATCTCGTTCCCCACAGACTCCAGCCTGGCAGCTTCCACGGCGACGCTCATGTACTCCTCGATCAGATCCAGATGCTGCTCCGTGAAGATCGATCCATCGATCAGCCTCTCCACGGTGGGATCCGAGTGGAAATTGAGGGGCCAGATCTTGGAGGCTCGGGCTGCTTGAGATTTAGTCCTGGCAGGTCTGCTCGGAACCTTTATTATCTGAAAATCGTCCTGCAATAAAGCTAGATCGAACCCTTTGTCCTTTAGCATCGTCTTCAGCTCGTCTTGAGTAAGAGGGTCTTCCTCGGAAGAAGATCCTGCAGTGTCTAATAGTTTAGCGGATTTTAGAGGCGCCAGCAGGAGTTTGTTGCCCGAGCAGCGTTTCAGATGATTGAATCCCGGTAGAATCGCCGATATCTTTTGTATCGCGGTTGAAATGTCTTTCTTCTGTTTGAGTAGACCCGCGTAGACGTCTTCCAGGGGTGGATCGTCCGTGAACTCCGAGCTTAAAATCGGTTTTGCTAGCCAGCTTCTAGCCTTTTCTGTTTTGTCTTCCTTGGAACGCTTCGTCGATGTCATCGCCATTGTCCCCTGAAAAGACGGTGTCTTCACGTTACGTCGCGTTGGACCTTCTTTCTTGCCTAGTCTTCGTTTCTTCCGAGACTACGGGGGCAACAGGTGTCATGGGGTGTTTATCAAAATGGCGTGTGAATGTAACACTTCACAATTCCTCGTTCCGATAGGACTGAAATGTTCCGAATGATTTGCGATAGGGGATCGTTCGATTATCGTCAGCTAGATAAGTAGTTGAGATCGATACCAGGATGATTAGAAATCACGACGAAAGCCTGTCAACAATCCGCTGGGGACGCTTTCTCGTTCGGCGAAGTAATCACGCTGAGGCGGAAGAATATCCGCGACGGACGCTTTGTGGGAGAGTCGTTGCTCGTCGCGGTGCTCTTGGTACGACTCGCAGGAGGAGAAGCGATTTTAAATTGCTGTCAAGTTGGGCCATGGTCGGATCGATTGTCGGAGTTAGGCGCAATTGTGCGACGTCGATCCGCGGACAGAAGAAGCATAAGGTCTTTGTTGCCATGCCGGTGGAGCCGTAATCGCTTTTCAATTAGAACCGAATCTGTTCGACGCGAGACTATAGGTGGCCGCGTCGCTATGCCTTCTTCAAATATCCCATACAAATTCTAACAGAAACGGAGAAGAGTAAATCGCCTGCAGTTTGAAAGAATTCCCAAAAAATCTGATCGCGAAGTGGCAAACAACGTAATTGTGATGGGGAAAATTGAGTTACAGAGAATTAAAGGAAATGATACTGACAGAAAAATTGGTGTCAACTATCTTGTTTGATTCCTCGACTATTAATGAAAACACCAAGTCGTGGTAAGCGCTTGTTACCAGCATAATGACAGGCCTATTATCAGATAACGAGATAACGCCTCGGGTTCGTGTATCGAAAATTTTCCGGTGCGAGCAGCTTCTGAGAAATCAATTTTTCTGGAAGGGATATCATCAAAAAACCTACCCAGTAGAATATAATTTACCAACCCCTATCTCAATTACCTCTATTCTGAAATTTCCCAAATGTAACATGTAATTTCTTTAATAATGTGTACAATTATGTTCCATTAACTTTTATATGCCAGCAAGAAAACTTCAAATTGAAAGGGACGTCCTGCTTTTGGAAAATTGGACTGAAGTCAATGTAATAGGTAGAAACTACAAGTTTAAGGTCTCCGAGATGACTTCCACGCCCACGCTGAGAGCTATGAAGTCACAATAAAGCACGTGAGCGGCTGAAGTGACGGTGCCGGTAGTTTTTGATGTTCGAAATGAAGAAACGAAGTCACGGGTCTGATTTATTGGTAACGGAAACGCGATTGAACGACGGTCGTTAGGAAGTGAGTTCTTAAAGCGTATTAACCAGCGGGTGGAAAATATGCCACGGTCAGATGATCTGTGAATGGATAAATGAGTGGACAGGACAGATTAAATTATAAAACGTTCATAGCGTAATGGCGTGCGGCGAATGCGAGGTTATTGTTGAAGCTGGTCATTAGGCGAGCAATAATTTTATTATGCTTTCTTCATAGCTCCCGATAATCATCGAAATCAACAAATCTCTCGATCCTCGTCCCCAAGACAAATCCTATAATTCACCAAAACACTGCTCTAATTATATCGAATTCACCATAGCTCCGTCAATCTTATCGAAAAATAAATAATCTCCAATTTCGAATACTCTTTAAAATCGCTTCGGTGTCGCGCGGCGTTCGAATTTCGCGGGTTGCCGCGTGCGCCAAGATGGCGGCGGTCCATTCGCGTGAAGCGTGCTCCTTATATAATAGAAAAGGAACAACAAGCGGGAGCGAGTGACGCAGCACGCGTGAACGCAGACTAGCCACAGGCGAATGCACTCGGGGATCCGGACTCGTACTGCGATGAATCGAAATGAACATAACAGCTTCGTACCGAGGGGAAAATCTCGTTTCCGGCGATCTCGGGGCGTTATGCGTTTTCAACGGGTTCGGTTCACGCGCCAATATGTCTTCCCCCTGGCCTTG
This sequence comes from Lasioglossum calceatum, assembly GCA_963966675.1. Taxonomy (NCBI): domain Eukaryota; kingdom Metazoa; phylum Arthropoda; class Insecta; order Hymenoptera; family Halictidae; genus Lasioglossum; species Lasioglossum calceatum. Next base: position 4,549,959 of record OZ016555.1, on the reverse strand, counting down.
AAACGAGACGTGACGCGTGTCCCGCATCTTGTCAACACAAAACAAAACAGAGCCGATCGGGATCGAGCTATCGGCGTTCGGAACGCTGTCAGGAGTCAGGACACGTTGGTGACACGCGTGCACACGTGTTCGCTAGTCTAATCTTTTCTGCGCGACGTCAGAAACCGTAACTTCTCACCTGCTGCTGTGAGAGAGAGAACGTACACGTTCCTCGGCTGCCTATTCTTGAGCTTGCTGCCACTTCTCGGGGACGACAGAAGAAAAATAAGCCAGCTCCTGTCAGCTGCGATCGGGGAAATTCTCTGGTAATCCTGCACACGAGCCACCGTCACACAAATACCACGGTAACACACGTGAAAATATCCGCGGAGATCGACGTTTAGAGGAGGTCGACCTATACCTTTCGAGATTGCGAGTTATCGGCGCGCAAGCGCACCCTCTGCCGGCCGGCTCTCGAAACTGCAGACTGGAGGAAGGGAGACGAGACGGAGCCGCGCCGATTTTCCTCATCATTAATTGCAGTGTACGTAGTGGATAATTAATTAGGAACAACCTATGTCGTCATTCAACTGATTGTAAACTTGTTCCGGAACCGTGGACTACACAATCTTGTACGTATAACTTGTTCTTTTCAGAACATTTTCTACTTGAGAATTCGAATCTTATCAGACAATTTACGCTTATCTTGTATCAATTGAAAGTTTTCAATGTTGAGGATCATCATCGATAACGCAACAGGACAGAACTTCTTAGAGACTGCACCTTCATATCGTACATCGCAATTTGTACATTATTTTGTAAATAATGTGTATATACACAAACAGGTCCACCGTTTATTCCACCAAGGTGTTAAATGTCATCAAAACCTGTCCTCTGAGAAAAACCTTGTTCCAAGATGGAGTTTTTGGGTGTGAGTATATCTGATTAGAGTTGATATCATTTTCTATTTAATTCATGTGTCGGCAAGTACTGTTTTGTATTAATCAGCTTATTGTTAGGTGGTCTACGGCTGTCATGACGTGTACAGCTTTAAATAGGAATCTATAAATAAAGGATTTGTATGGAACATTTAGGGCTCCTGCAATGGCTGAAAGGTATGGAAGTTTATTTCAAACATTCAGGAATAATTGGTGTAATTAGGGAATCCAAATGTTGTGTGCACAATTTAGTTATTCCAGGAAGTAGTTTAATGATTTCATTTCAGCCCTTAATTGTGTTATTACAGTTGCAGCAGCTCTGTGGTCGTAGAAAAAAGATTCGCTCGTGAACCTAATAGCTTACGGTTGTCCCGCATTGCAGACGATCGCGTCCGCATTGATATCGATGCTTGTACGTCGAAGCGAAACTTTTATGCTCCTGTTAGCCGTTATTACGATTAGTTAACGAGGCCGAAGACGCTGGTTATGCGATCCACAGACGAAGCGCAGCGATGATGCTGGGTGGGGGAAGGGATGATCGTCGTGCAGCGAGGTCATTGCTGCATACGATTATGATAAATCGCGATGTCGCTCGTGGGAAATGAAAGTCGTTTGCCTTGCGCAGGTGGAAAGCGACGGAAAGAAACAGGGAGGGAAAACCGCGGGTCTCGAGTTTGTTAATTACGTAACGGTATATAATTGATCGGCTGAGCGACACACATATTAGGAAACCGGTCCCCGGATTCGTTTAATCCGATCGAATCAATTTGCTCGGCGGACCGAATGATCGATGACTCGCTTACCCCTCGCCGAGATCATTCAAGCGAAGTTCGCGTACGTTTCGAAGTATTCCAAGTATGTGATCGCCGCGTCGTACAAGTACTCCATTTGCTCCTAAAAGCAACAACATCCAGATAGAAATGTAAATACACAATTGTTATTTTTATCGCAATAGTTGCATTTACCCGACTCTGGACGAAATTGTGATTAGATCGCCTAACCGCGCGACTGGCCAAACAAACGTCGCACTCTCGTTCCACTGCCATTCTCTCCAACAGTACATTTAGGGCTAGATAGAGTCCACAGCCGGTTACACCGTCGCTGAAAACAATTTCGATGCAATATCTAGCGATTGTCGATTTTATTAACATTGATAGCGAAATAGTTACTGGCAGAAAACGACTGTTGGTCCCTCTCCCCTAGCGATCTTCTCCGTTGCTTGCCACAGTGTCACCAGTGCGATCATCGACGGTGGATCTTGATTTCTTCCGGGTTTCCATTCCGTCGAAGTTGCTATCGTCACTTGTAACTCAGTAGGAGGCTTCTGTAGTAAAAGAAAAATTAAAATGTCTAGCCACCGAGAAGTCTACATTTAGCTACTTACCGCCATATTGTCGGTCAGAATTATCTTCTCCAGCGAGTAGTAGTCGTTCGTGATAGTTTCCTTCGTTTTGATATTTATATATGGCACTGGCTTGAACTCCGGGCTTGAGACGATCGAGCAACAGGTCTGATAGAAGGATCAATGTGAAACTGAAATTTTAAGTTTAAATGTCGTAGAATTTTTCTTATAAATTGTCTAACCGGGTCATCAGGATCAGGTGGTTGCAAAGCGACGATCAATTCGATTTTATACTCTGCAACCATCCTCCAAAAATCACCAAGCGTCCCTGGCATTGGCGATTGGGTCGCGATATACTGATTCTGCATTTTAACACCGTCCACGTACACTGCTGAGATATAATCGCTGTCGTCGTCTGTCGGTGGATACCTCTTCAAGTACACCCTGCCGGTTTTCGCTGTAATGAAAGTACTATAGCATCAGCGTCCTTTAAAGGTGCGATTTGTCTAGTTAATCATTCCGCACCTGAAGCTAACTCTGGGAATCTGTTTTTGTCGAGATTGCATTTCGACAGGGACATTTTACTGGCTGCTGGCCTAAGGGCTTGGTCCTGCCAGATCGCCTTCTCTAGACTGAAAATCCTCTTTTGAGTTAGGTCGTGCACCGATCATTATTAAAATGTACCAGAACGTTCTACCTTTGCTGTTGAAGGGGCAATTGTTTCTTGAGCTCGTTGATTTTCGTGTGCAAGACTTCGTCACAGGGTAGAGACGTCGAGATCGAAACTAGACACTCGAGGAGAGTCAAATGTGCTAACAAATATTGTTGCTGATTGTCCACCATGTTGGCCCTTTGGCTTCTGATGGACGCTGTCTCGGCGAACACGTCGACCACCTGAAATTATAGTTTATTGGACGCAAAAAATGTCGTAGCTGAACGGATGCTGTAAATTCGTTATACCCCCTCGGCGGCAGCCCTTCGTAGACAGATCTCGCAGAGAATTATGGTTCCCGTTCTGCCGACGCCTGCGCTGCAGTGGACCACGGTGGGCCCATTTCCGGGTGACGTTGCCAATAACTTCTTCAAGTATGTCGCCACCGAGTGTGTTGAAAACGGCACTCCGTGGTCAGGCCATGCAGTGTAGTGCAGGTGTTCGATCTAGTTTCGAAACAGCACTGAAAATTAACTCGTTGCCTTACAATCTAACTCCGAGGCTAGGAAGTTTCAAGACGGGACTAATTACCTTGCGAGTCTCTTCTCCGCAAGTCAGATACAACGTGCGGAGCGTGTAATCAGCGTACACGGTGTGTTTCGCGTTGTGAACAACAAGATCTCCATACTTCTTCTTCTTCCCAATGTCCGGCCAATATTGTTCGCACTTGATCTATTAAAATCGGCTAATTACTCGTTCATTCTACCATTACTCTACTCAAGTACCGGTTTGATCAAACCTTTCCAGTCTCTATTACGTTCGCCAGCATGCAGATGATCAGACTCTCCTCCTGCCAGACCATCCTCCAGAAATCGTTTACGGTAGTTGGTTTCGGTCCCTGTGTTGCTATGTAACATCTCTCCTTCTTGTAGCCCTTGACGTAATTTGCGTTTATGTAATCCGAGTGAGGATCGTCTGGTAGTTTCTCCAGTATCACTCGGTTCTCATCGTCTATAAATCATAAGGGATTTATTAAAGATAGACTAGACTGAAATATCCCAGAAATTCCTATCAACTCAGTCGAAGAGATCAAGACTAAAAAATTCAGATTGGTCGCTGTGACAACTTTTGTAGATCCCACTGAAACTAATTGTTCGATTAAGAGAAATAATTAGGCGGTTCTTACGCACAGGCTATGAGGTTCGCGTACCGATTCTTCGGTTTGTTCTGCGGCAGCTTGCCATAGTCCCACGGCTTGGTCTGGCCCCTGGGTATTGTCTTTTGAAAAATAGAAAATCAGACGACGAACGAAACTGTGTGAAAATTAATCATCCATCAGGCAGAGGCTTACGTTGTACTGTTTATCCAAGAGGCCCGACTCGATGGCTTGTTTCACGTAATCCTCGAAGTCCTTTACTTTCACCAGCGAGCTATTGTTTTCCATTTGATTAGAGTCGTCGTGGCCAGCGGACGGCAAAGAATCGCCGGGTAGCGTGTCGACGCGGGATAGACACTTTCTGCGTGGTGCTATAGGCGTGGTGGTTATAATCCGATTCGAATTCAACGACTCCTTGTCCTCTTGGTTCGGCGAGTTCGCGGCGAGAACAATTTCCTCCTGGGGAACTTCGACCGCCAGTCGTTTCATTATTTTCCTAAAAAATTACAAAAGTTCGCATATTCAAACTCTTCCTTGCCACGAAACTGGCGTTACCTTCGGTAGAGATAGAAAACTCCGACTGCTAAGATAAGAGCCACGATGATAGGGAGAAGCCAGGCCACGATTGGTCGCTTAGGCACCTCGCCCACGTACACCGACAACGATTTCGCGAGTAGAACCTTGTCATTCTGCGATCTCTCCTCCGTTACCAGAACAGCTATCACGTAGGGCTCTTGCGACTTCAGGGGACAGTTTTTCACACGATCGTACAATTTGTTGTCGCCTACTATGAACGGTTTGTCGGCAAACTCGTTCGTCTGCCACATAGAAAACAGTTTGCGGATCAAGTAACTAACAATTGCTTCCATAATTTAGACTGACCCGCCATACTTACTGGAAAAGTGGCCGCGCGCCATGCGGTGTCATAGTAGTCGATCCCCGCTTTATCGGCGAATAACCGACTCGCCTTGGTAGAGTGATCGCAGGGCTGCGAGCCTTTCACGATCACATGCATTAGGCAGTGCCGCGTGTCATTCAAAACCACAGGGATGTGCAACAGTATCAATGAACTTTCGTTGCGCACTTTCAGAGTCGGTTCCTTTTCGAACGCGATCGCCAGAGGTGTATGCACCCGATCGATCTTTTCCTCGCTGATTGAACCGTCGACTGTCTCGGCAATTATGGAGATGTTGTAGGTGGTTGATGGCATTAGGTACAATCGGTCCTTGTATTCCATTCTGTAATTCTCCACTCGATATTCGCGGTTCGGGATATCCTTGCTCGTAGCAGTCGTTCTGAGATTCGTGGAAACTGTTCTTATGATCAGAATGAACTTGCTGAGGGGTCTGCCTGTTCGCCATGGATGGGACCAGGTCGCGTCGACCAGACCTTGAGGAAGCGCCTGAAGTCGAAAGACTTTCGGTTGGCTCGGCGGGCGGTTCTCCCAGACAGTAACGTCACTTGCGTTGCCGTAACTGGATACGTTCTCGTTTTCTGCTGATACCTGCCGATTAGGAACAGATCCAGTATACATAAATTATTATATCATTGCTGCGTGATTTTTTAAATAATCTTACATGAAAGCAGAGTCGCCAGATCAGGGGAATTGACTCACCTGAACCATTTCGCGTACAGCGTTGAAAATCTTTATAGTTGCGCAGATATACTCTGTCCACAGAGTGCAGTTTTCCGGGGATCCGGTCCATTCATTTTGGGATCTAAACTTCACATGATAGTAGAGTATTTTCCCATTATGGGGTCGCTTTGGTTCCTTCCATCTCAGGTACATGATACTGGTTTCGGCGTTGTACTCGTACGCATCTAGATCTCTCACTGGTGGCGGGGCTATGAAAAGTAATCTCGATCATTGAGCGTCAAGTTTGGCTTCACACAGATTTCCACAAAGTTTCGGAACCTTTTGGGGGTGTCTTGAAAGGGAACCTCTTTACAGCGGACTCGTTGTGCGGAGTGCGCCAGTCTCGGATCACGTAGATGTTCGCCACGTAGTCCTCCGCGCCATGAAGCAATGATTCTAGGTTGAACTTATTATTCCCCGTTTGTATCTTGACAATGAAGTTTTCCACCGCTTTACTGACTCCGGTGAAGACGATTCTGGCTTTCATGGAACCGGTGATCGTGCTGCAGTCTTCTGGCGGACTCCACGATAGCACGAATTTCTTGAGCCTGACGTTGCTGAACGTCTCGGACGGGATTTCTAGAAAAATAATCTTTAATCAATCATAATTCTGTGCAATTTACCTATGTAGGTTTAAAAAAACTATTCTTGTCGAATATTACGATGCACAGACTGCAGATCTTTATATAAAATAAGGGCGAAGTACAAGTTCCTTTTTACCTCGAACAATTCTATCGTTTTGCATGTCACCTGCTCATTTGTGACAAGAATTAGTAGATTGAATACAAATCAGTAAGACCACTTAAAGAATTGAAAAATACTTTAAAAAATTAAGAACCGCAGCGAATGTGCATGTAGCTTCTGTATCTTACAATCAATGCAAATCATTTTCTAGTTACCAGCTTCACTGGTGAAGAACGTATCTTCCCAGTCCTCGCTGCAAAAGGAGTTGCAGGCTGAAATTTTCACAGTGTGATTCGCATACGGCGCCATATCTGAGAGTTCTATGGTGGTGAGTGTGGTGAACGTTGTCAGCTCTTTTTGCGGTGAATGTAAGCGGAGCTTGTAGCAGCCACGATACCGTATGGTCTGGAAATTGCAATTGAATTAGAACCATAGACGCCCGATTCCTGTCTGCTCTGCGTTACCTTCAACACAATTTTGTATTTCGTTATGATTCCGTTTTCGTAAAGAGGACGGTCCCAGTTCAATTTCGCGGTCCTATACGTCATTTCGCGTATCACGTTTCTCACTTTGGACGGTGCTATAAACGTGAACAACATCTTCAAACATCTCGTTAATTAAGTAATTGCATTTTGAGACTTTTCTCAGATCAGCAATTTAAATAGACTTCGGAATTTTATTGATACAGATTTTATTTATCAAAAATTGTGAAATTCTGTTAATTTCTATCCACCTGCTTCGAGAGTTCGGATTTCGCGCGAGAAGTACTCCTTTGCTCCTCTCGTGATCTTGATTTTATAGACAGTGAATGGTGTCAGGTCTTCAAATTCGTGCGGCAGGTTGCTCAGAGGTCCATTTTGGATTCGTTCACTTGTGTTTCTGTTCTCGAAAACGACATCGTACCATTTAGCTGGACAGTATGTCGAATCCTGCGACACCGAATTCAGTATCAGGCTCGTGTTCTTCGGTTCCACGTCGAAGCTGGTGCTCGCTGAAACGTTAATTTCACAGTGACACCGTACATTAAAGATTCATCCCCTGAAAAACTTACGATTGCAGGGTGTCGTGAAGTTCTTCCATTCGCCCGGAATATCCGTTTGGTCATCCGTGCGCAAACTGCATCTAATACTATAGAAAACACCAGGTTGCAAAGTGTTGCTATACGCAATTAACTGGGTGTCGTTGTTCTTCATCGTAACGTCCTCGAAATTGCGTTCATTCCGTTCTCCTTCTTTCTAGCGAATACAGAAATTCGATCAGACTGATTGCTTACGAGTAACATCATTGAACTCGGTTCTGCTTACCAGTAGCTGAAACACGTAATACAGGTGTACTAATTTATATTCTTCCTTCACTGGAAGAAAAACCTGAACCGCCGTCTCGTTGATGAAATCGATGGTCGCAGGTGGAGGAGGATCGATACCTTCGGAGAACACGAAAATTATTATTTTTCGATTATTTTCTGATACTATTCTTCCGATAACTTACCTATTTTACAATGGGGTCGTAGTTTGTAACCTCTCGTCTGGTCGCAACCATTCGCGCACTCTCCAGTGCGAGAATTGCAATCGCTGTCAAAGCAAAAGCCGCAAGTCTGATTGCAATGGTAGCCATAATGCGATTGGTCACATTCTGAAAATCGACTCTATTGACAAGTGTCGGCCGCGAATATATATAATAACACTGTCCAATAAATTTGAATAATTTTTTTAATAGTCCAATATACAGGGTGAGTCACCTAACGTTGCCACCTCCAATATGTTTGTTGTTTTTAAAGATACGTCAAATGTCTGAAGGACAAAATTGAATGGTTCACTGGGGCTCACATGATACTAAAAATATTTTTGTTTTTATGTGATTTTTTTTAGAGATATCAAGGTCACCTTCATTTTTTAAAATGACACTTGGTATTTTGGACTTAACAGTATTATAGCCCGTATCAAGACGAATTCAACGAACTAGTATACCACGACCTTCGGATGACCTTGAAGTACCATTTAAGAAAATGAAGGTGGCCTTTTCAATTACTTGCGATAATCTGACAAAAAAATATTTTAAACAAAAGTCGATCAGTTTCAGATTGGCTATGCATTGCAATAAAAAAAGTTCGAAAATTTTTATTTTTAAACGCCCTGTATTATCGAAACGCGAAATGGATATGGGACAGTGTAATTATTGTTACTTCATTTATTTTTGCATCGAGCAAGCATTTATGTAAAGATTGCTACTTTTGTCACAATGTGGCCCAATGTAGCCAGGTGAACAGGTGCAGCCTGGTTCCTCGCAGATCTTTGCATTGCTGCAGTCCGCCTGGAGCTGCAGATCGTCAGTGCAGCTGATAGAGCAGTACGGTCCCACTTTGCCCAATGGGCAATCTGAATCAGCTGATGGGCAAGAGCAGAAATTAGAGCGATCAGTTACCGACGTTATCGAAGGAAACTGTGGAGAACTCTGTCCAACGTGTCTTGAAAATATTGTGTATGTTTGTGTATGAGAATATACACTGGAACAATGTTACTGAACGTCGTAGAAAATTTTGGGAATTGACAGAAGGGTCAAACATTACCAAATTTCACGTCTACCGTGGCAGGAGGCAAACTGTTCACGACGGTGTTCTCCTTGTAGAACAGTCTCTGACAGGTAACGTTCGGCCAATAGTATTGCCATTCATATTTATCCTGGGTCGCCTTCATTCTCCCCTTTCGTATAGAATCTGGACAAACATCGTGATCAATTTTCCAGGTGATTTGTAGTAAAATCGAACGGCAGGGTTACCAAAAGTGAGACTCGAAAAGTAATTTTTATGGACTTCACACCTGCTGGTGGACACGAGCGAACATTTGCCACCGCCCACAATGGATTAGGTGTCTCCTGCTTCAGTATAGTAACCATTCTCAGTTTTACCCTCGAATTTCCTGAAGAGAGAGACTTGTTGACACGCACGTATTGCCATCCTGGCAAACCGTGAACCGTGGGAAATCCTTTTGTCACTTCCAAAATGTGTTCGACTCTTTCGGTGGAAGGATCCGCCAGCGTCAATTCCAGCTGACACTCTGCACACAATCCGACTGCCATTTCCACGCAGAAGTTGGTGGTGGTTACGGACAGCTCGGGACTCACGAGGACTACGCCTGGGTCGGTCGTGCGAAGGAAATTGTCTGAAATAGACCTACACAGTGACACTGTTCCCGATACAAATTTTTACACGATGATTGCCGTCAGCACTTAACAAATATTAATCAATGTTAATGCGTGGTGGGTTTAGTGTTAAATGATTGAACACAGAAATCAAGTGAATCATATGACAATGTCTGGTAGTGGCAGGGTCTGTGGCGAATGGCATCTAGAAGCTCACATGTGTGCAACCGAAACAGCGCCGGACGCATACTCCTCAGAAACAGATGATAATTAGTATTCTGTTTGGACGAGCGTTCCTCACTGTCAACGAAAGTTAGGATCATCCCCTTGCTGTCGTAAACCGAAATGGTCCTCGTGCTTTCATTCCACGTTACGACGAACGTTTTCCACTCAAACGGGGAAAGTGGCGTGTGCTGTATCACAGGTGACAATGAACTATTAGAAACTCCAGGATCAGGATATTCAAATAAAATCGAATTAGTCGATGAAATCACCATGATGTTATCTCTTGCCTGCGCGCAGGACTCCTTCGGATACTTGGGCGGTTCTGGCACACCTTGCGCGCATTTTCGTATCACCGACCTGTTGTCAAAGATTCGAGGCTTCGAAATTATTCAAGATATTATGTATCGAAGCTTGAAACGGTTCCGAAGACGACTGTTTAGAACTGTTTTAGAAATCATTTGACTAACACAGTTGTGAATCATTGTTTGTCCCGAACAGCTTTTATCAATAGATTGCGGATTTGATGCATATAAATGAAATTGAATAGATCGAATTCGAAACAGTGAATTTATTTCCGACACGTGCAAATGATTACGAAAAGAAATAAATGTTCATGTGGTTTCTGTAGCATGCGATTAGTGCAGACAATTTTGATTTCTATATAAATACTACTTTATAAAGGTTCTTCACAGCCATTCTCCAAGTACCAATTTCTAGACAAATAACACCGACTTTGTGTTCACCCAGCCACCAATGACTATCCAGTAGCACGACTTGGTGTGAAGATTCTTGTCCTCGCAAATTAGTATGTAACCATCTGCCGTTCCTCGAATGGAGACCACGAACGTTGGCGTCTGCATCGTGCGGAGAAAATCGTACCGGTCCAATATATTGATCTCTCTGAACCCTACCAAACATAAACTTTGAACCCTCCGATTGAATTGCATGTCGATCTATTAAATCGAACCTTCCCATCGTCGATCGAGCACAGGTCCCATAGGTGTACCGATGGAACTTGTTAGGCTCCAACCTTCGGTCCTCCAGGATAAGGTGCAGCCATCATTCTGGTTCAACTCACAGTCCAGTAGACTCCTTGAGCGAGGCTCATTTGGATTTTGAAAAGCTGCAATTTGTGCACAGTGTGACCCACAAAAATCACTGCTTCGAGACAGATCCTTCAATATGCAATCATCAGACTGTGGATCTTTATGCGTTTATAGCATGTACACATTTTTAAAATACAAGAAAACATGACATTAAGGGCATCTATACTCCATGCTTATCGCGAGGAATTTTTTAGTTGAGAAATTGAATCTGTTCAAATTTAGAATTTGCATAAAGAAACGCGGTCCAGTAATCGAATTATTCCCACTCTCTCTAGTGACCACTAGAGCAGATATTTTATTTCTCGCAAGATTATTCCGTCGAATTTTCGAAGAACATCCTTGGACTTACAATTGACGTCTTGTCTGTCAGAGAACTCGTAATAACTTTCTTTCCAGTTCAAATTACTGTTCCACGTCAATCCTGCGCCGTCGTCGTCCGAAACGCAGACCAATTCTCTGCTCCCGTGGTTGTACCAACCCAGTTCTTCTTTTCCCGTGAGGAGAGTCAGTCTTCCAGAAACGACAGCGAACTGTACCGCGAGAATCAGCGCTTCTGCCACGCGCATTGTTGGAAGAACAGAAAGAACAATCGTATACCGCAATCGCCTTCACGAACCAGGCAAGATTCGTTCTCGACGAAGTCACATTTTCCGTCGAACACAGTCCGTTGCGTCGCGCGCCGCGGAAAATGAAATTCTGTCAAAGGAACTGGACTTCCCACAAGCGGATCCGCGATAAGGAGCGTTTCCGGTTGCCGCTGACGAGGCGACATACCAAAAAATGATAAATCTGGAGGAACGGTTCGCTGAATCGAACACAGGCGTCGCCTTGTGTTGTTGCTTTAATATCAAAATCAGTATAAAATACAGAGTCTCGCAGCTTAGGTACATATATCATGAGCATCGCCTCTTAACCTAACGATTACAGCTTACACATACACTCTACGGATTTATTTGGTTTCGTTGCGAGAGTCTTATAGACGACACCTCTCTCTCGCGCGCGCGTGGATAGCTTATTTCCCGTACAACTCTTCTGAACCGTTCGCAGACTAGGATTTTCTTGCTTTGTTAACCCTCGCAGCACCTGCCGCTCCAGAGCGACGAGATTACGCTCGGATTTAGGATAGAGTAGCCTAATTCGGACCTCTCCTCTTGGACCTTATTTTTCATTCTCTTCACTTCTCATTTTTTCTAGTATTTAGGTTCAATGTTGATAAGCTGGTTGCCACTGTCGCTAAGGCTAGGCTAAAGAAATTGTTCTCTGAAATATAAAATCCAAATCTGGCTACTCTCTCCCATCTATTAGGCTGGAGACTAAATTCGCGACCTTGAAAATTCTTCAAATGAATTATGTTTCAATTAAAAATGGTTAATTGTTCAAGAAACTGTGAAGGTCGCGAACTCGGTTGCCAACTGAAAATATCATCTCGATGATGGACACCTTGTTTGGAACAAAGGCTTCATCGTCTTTAAAAATCAGCACCGCGGGGGTTAGCTAGTACAGCATCAGCGTTCCATAAACATTCCTCGAAACTTAAAATTGCAAATTTAGGGGGACAGACGTGGGATCCAAGAATGCACCCTCCTGTGGCGTCCCAGGTGGCACCTGGGGGCCAGAAGCGCAAGCAGCGCGAGCGCAGCTCCCAAAAGGGAGACTCCGCAGAGTGCTCCAGCTGTGACATCGTGCAAAGGAGTTCCAGCTTTCGGGGATTTAGCAGCCAGTAGCAAAAGTCCTGCACAGCTGAGAGCAGAGAGTCCTGCGAGTCCTAGTCCTGTCCAGGTTTTTCTCAGAGTCCTGCAAGCTCCAGCCAGGGTGCAGCACGCTCCGCAACCTGCAGCGCTGTCGTAGTAGTACCTGAAGAGGGACGAAGTTTAAATAGCTGCTGGATTCAATTTAGCTAGGTAACACGAACCTTCTGCCTTGCGTCCAGGACAGATATAGCGCCAAACCGCAAGTCAGGATGCCGACCAGCACCAATAACAGCGGCGCGTTTCTCCTATCGTTTTTCTCCAAACCGCTGGCCAAGGTTGTGTTTGCGTCGCTATGCGGTGGCGACAATGGCGGAACCTGTGGAATAACGTAGCATGGTTAGATCATCGCCTCGTCTTCCTACGGTTGCGTCATCGGCGTTGCGTTAACCCCAAGCAAGCGTGATACACGGTGGTTTGAACTAAGCGAGCTAGCTTGGCGAAGTCGTCAGAGGAAAATGCTAATTCCTCTTGGAGTCAGAAAATATTGTTTCTTAGTTTCTTGTCGTGCTGAAGGCCGAAAAATATTTAAAGCATCGGTACTTTGACTTCGAAATGCCGGCGTTTTGCAAATAATCAAGATTTTTCATTTCCTTTAATTTTTGCTACTATGCTATGGGCCTTACCACGGCGGTTCTAGCGATGAACGCGCTCTCCACGCTTTGATACCCGCTCCTCTTCTGTCCTGCGGGTATCACCTGATATCTCGGCGAACCGGACACCATGGGCACGGACTCAGGTCCGCTTTCCATGTACGCGTACCGTGGCGGTGGTTCGCCATGACCCATCGACACAAGGTCGACCGGGGCTGTGCCAACGTATCGCAGTCTTCCACAGTTGCTGGCTGGACAGAGATCCTGCCTCGAAGTGTTCTCTAGCAGAGGTAGACACCTTCGAGCCGAGGGCTCTTTATTGGGGGTGGAGGTTTGGGGTCCCGAGGGCGAGTACGTCCTATTCTGTGGCGTTCCTTGGGGCGTGGATCGACTGGGGCTGAATGTTCGACCTGGAATACGTTGCAAGAAAATTCTAAGGTGTGATTCACAGGAGCGAATCAGATTCAGCTGGTTGGAGAGAACTCTGTTTCATGAGTGCACATAAATCTCAATTCTCATTTCCCCTCCTCCGAGAAATTCGAGATACTCAAACAAGTCCCACAACGCAAGCTGTTCTAGTTTCCCGTTAAAAAATCCCCGAAGATGGAATATCGCTCAGTGAACAACCCTTAAATGAACATACTGGTTGGCGAGCCACCTGGAGTCAGCGCCCTCCTTTGTGGCGTTCCGGTTTGGCAGAACGACTGCCGCCTTTTCGGGGACAGAGTCCTCTCTTCGGACCTAGACCTCGGCTTCCTGGGAGTAGTCAGAATCTCGTGCAGCTTCTGCGTAGCCAAATTATTCCTCGGCGAGATCTCGTGCGGATTCCTGTCGGGCAGCGCTGGAGGGTCTTCCTCTTGCAGAGGCACTCTGCTGTAACGACCTAGTAACACGCAAGCGTTTAATCCCGCTTGAAATCCATGAAAACTTCTCGTCACTATCATACACAGTCGCTCACAAGTAGACTGCGGATCTTTATGCAAAATAAAAAATTCTTAGCTGAATTGCACCAAACTGGAGTGAAATAGAAATTTGTTTTCTTCTCTAATATGTTTAGCAGGTTGAGAATAATATAATAGTATGTTTAAATTTTTCTAATATTTTTGCTATTTTAAATTACACCCATTCATTTCCGTCATAAATGCATAAAATCCGCAGTCTGGTCATAAGTATTCCGCGTATCTTCGCAAGAGCTAAGTAAATATTTATTTTCCTCATGAATAATATTAAGATGTTGAAAATTATGCGATATACACATCATCGGATCTACTCACCTTGCGGTGTGTTGATGTGCCGTCTCCCAGGTGAGTTATGCTTTCCCCATGCAGGATCTTCATCCTGGAACTCCTGGTCACCCGGTACAACGGCGTACCTTCCGGCGTTGTTCCTGCAGAGTTGCATCTGCGTCTCGCGGGCATCGTCTTGGTTGGGCGCCGTTGCGGAACGCTGTTGCACCTGCTGGTGTGGAATGAAGTCGTACCTGGAGGAGCCCCTCCTCTGCAACGGGCCCCTCTGCTCGTCGGGTATGTACTCGTACCTCGAGGTTTGGTTATAAACCGGGTGATGCTCCTCCACCGGAACGCTGGCGTACCTGCGGTGCGTTGCGCGGCTTCTGTTCTCGTCCAGGTAGCAATACCTGTTCATTTATTTATATATTTAGACTGTAAGGATTGCGAGGGTGCGAGATTCCCCTTCCCATTTCTCGATAATGCAAAGATCAGGCTTTCAGTAGTCAAAAAGGCTAGTAAAAATCAATCTAGGCCGCGATCGTTCTCAAAAGAGATTGTTCTCCTATTTTTACGTTTACGATGCTTAATTTGCATTATTCGTAATTGCAGTATTCATAAAGCTGCGACAGCTACATGCTAAAAAACGAGTCTACCCCCTTAAGTTATTTCTCTGAAAGGCTACCGTAGAATTAGAATAAATTCGTAGTGAACCAGGGTGAATGAGAAGTAACGGAGCTTGGGGATGCAGTGGAAGGTGAGGAAAAAAATAAAAAAGGTAGCAATACCTGTCTCTCACCCCGCAGTTCTCGACCCTTTCCACGGGTGCTTGGAATGCTGGGTTGCTCTGGCCTTGCAGTTGCAAGGGTGGAGGCGGTGGAGGAAGATCATCCGAGGTCTGAAACTGCGGCGGTGGTGGCAGATCAGTCTGATCCTCGGGGATGTACTCCGACTGTCTGCAGAACGAGGGGTTGGTGTAGCAGTGCACCGGGGCCGGGTCCGACGGCTGAGCCATCATCGTTTATTGCTTCGTATCGCCTCAGTAAGAGCGACTCGCGTCCAGCTTGATTAATGCCTTTCGAACGAGGCAGGCGTTTTTGCTTCGGTCTCTGCACGAGGCGGCGCGGTGGCCTGATAGCACGCGTGCGGTCCGCGACGTAAATGGATGATTCCCTATTAAGAATACCAGCGGTTGTTCCAGCGTCCGTTCGGTTCAGGCGCGGGTTCGACGATTCTCGATGGTCACGTATGAATTGCTGACGTAGGTGCGGGGCAACGGTTGCTCCGTGTAATCCGCAACCAGCTCGAAACTCTCCGTGTACGAGATCTCCGCTGCTTGGAACCGAACTGGTACTGAGCCGACGTCCGAACAAGATTCCCGAATCCTCTTGCACATCTTCAGATCTCTATTTCCGATATTCTCGCACTGGTTTTATACACGGAACATTTTCAATACACTGTACAAGCCGAAGACATTCGCACTGGAGGATTTTCAGCTGAAGAAATTCGATCTGGAGATATTCTTCTTAGAGGAAACCCGTAGGACGAAGACACGGCTTCGTTTAATGAGGATGTTTCTTCGAGTGGATTGATATTCCGTGAAACGTTCACGACTCCGTGGGGGCAGAGTCCAATGCTCTCTCTTCCAATTGCGCTCGGTCCGCGCTGCACGAACGCCTGCAACAAACTGCCACATGAGTTCCCTTAAGAGCAGATGCACGAAGGGCGTTTCTCTCCATGCGTTTCCGAGCGGGAACGTGTGTGTCCGTGAGCAGCGCTACCTGAGGGGTTGTCAGGGGGTTCGCATAATACGGGCCCGCTCTGTCCCAACGTTAGGTGGGGGCTCGCTTCGTTTATAGTGCGTTCCCTCCAACGTTTTCTATGCCAGCGCTACCCTCGATGTCCAGGAATTTACATCGCCGTGATTGCTGCACCCTCCGACACGACATTTAAACTTTAAATCCCTGCGATATGAATTTTCAAATTTCACTCGGATCTTTTCCTACGTCGATTCAATCTTCCCCGAGCCAGTAACACCTGCTGTACCCGAAATTTAATCCTTTGAGCGTCCAAGTGTCTCACTCGTTCCAATGATTTTCTCCCGCGTGACATTCGCGACAGAATTGGTCCTAAAATTTTGTGGAAAATCAGGACTTAAATGTACAATTACATAGTTGTATATAGACTACGATGTAACATAAAATTACATAACATTGTTATGTAAAATTACATAAAATTGGTTGTGGTTGTTGTAAGAAACTGAAACCTGACAGAAACTTCTTGCTTCTTTTATTGATTTTGATAATGAAATTTGTTTCATTCATTGCAATCTTATTTGACTAGACTCGCATTTTCTCGTGACCATAATTCAACTCTTATCGCCAAGAATCGAATAGAGATTTGATTCTCGTAGTTGAATGAATGGAAAATTGAGAGTAAAAAATATTTGTAGATCTTGGAAACGATCGTCGATTGTATAACGATTATCGCCACTGTGGAGATGTTGCGGCAATTTTTTGGTTCGCCGTGAACGTTGGAAATCAGGAAGTCCCAGTATACGCGTGTGTGTGCACAGTAAGAGAACTCCAGTCGAGGGCACTATAGATAATTTTCTGGGCAGCTGCCGCGACCGTTGGGACGCGTGCCCCAGTCGCAACAGCTGCTCCAACACACACGCGTTCCGATCACAAACGCGCTCTTTATCTTCCAGTGTTCGCGCTGAAGGCTCGTATGTACCGGTGCAAGCGGCGTTAACGGCCGAAAAGTCATTTTAGGAAACAAGGAAGCGCCCCGAACCTTTCCGAGTCCCCAAAGACTGAACCAATTGACCGATCCAACGTTGAAAAGCTTCAACGTTCGATCGAGATATCAGAAAGTCGTTTCGAGAAACCAGGAAGCGCCCCAAACTATCTGCAGTCTAAGAACGCCGTGCCAATCAAATTATGCAAAGTTGCAACGTTGCACTGTTGCATCGAGATATCGGAGACGCATTTTTAGAATGAAGAAAGTGCCTCGAAGCATTTAGAGTCTCCAAGCACCGATCAAATGGGCCGATCGAAACGTCCGATCGCGATACCATAAACGACCCAATGATTTTTCATAAAAAGAGTGATTGTTTCCACGCCTCAGCGGCTCCGTTGATTTTTCCTTAACGTGCGAGAAACCGGGCAAAAAAGTCGAAAGGAATGCACCGAGTGAAAATAGTGTTTCAGGTCAAAGTGACTATAGAGGCATATCAGCTTTCCTTTCGAGCACCGGCGTATATTATATCGAGGCTCGTTTACATAAGTGATAAAGATAAGGCCAATAAATAGAATGCTCGTTGCCATCGAGTTTAACGTTTCCTACTCGTTCGAACGACACCGTACTTCTTCGCCTCGATCGAGTGGATCCGTTGGTCGTTACCGTTCCACGGTATTAATCGCCATTGTCCAAGAAAGTGTAGCAGATTTTCCGCTCGAGCGATATCGATCGATGACGAGCGAATTCCGCTCCGGAAGTGCGAGAAAGTGCACTTTTCTCTTTTCTGATCGATGGACGATTTCGCTCGCGGTTCTCCTCGAAATTCGATCGGAACATTTCCCGCGGGTCTCGCGAAACGAGTGATCGATCGACCACCGGGGATATCGATCATGGAAAAGCTGCACGTGCGGCACGCGCCTAAACGCGTGTCCCGCTTCGCATCTCTTTTGTCGGCCGTGCTCGGTAACAATGAGTCATCGAACCTCGTTCCTCATTGCCAGTTCGATGTTCATCCCGGCCTCGTGCCATTATTCGCAGAGATGGGGGCAGAGGGTTCATCGAAAAGTTCATGGAAGCCGATGTCCGTCGAAACGGTTCGACTGCGACGACAACGCGCCAGCTAGAAAACAAAACCGACCGCTAATTCCCGCCGGCCGAACAAAGGTTTTACGAGGCACAATTGGCCCCGGCGAACTGTATTAATCCGCCTTTTAATTGGCTAGTTGATGCCGGCGATCCAGCGCCACCTTAATTAGCCGGCGTGTCGTTGGGAATGGTTTCGCAAGGCCCGATGGAAAACGGTAACTCCTACCAAACCGTGGCTCGCCGAGAAAATCGGCGGAGGACTCACCTTTGTTGTTTGGCAACGGCCGAGAGAAAAGGTCGACTCTTTGCCGAGCCCGTAGTGCATCTACGACGCAAAGAATAAAGGTCAGAGCGATCCCTCGTGTCGCTGTCGACTGCAGATCGACCCTAAAGATGGCGGAGAGACGCGCGAAAATATTTACGTTTGCGGATCGTGGGTTTGTTAATCAAGAAAGATATCCAGTTCTTAAAATTGCGATGATTTGTCGCAAATCTAGCCAGTGTTGCGAACTACTGAACGCAACAGTTTCGTCTCGCCAATCCTGTTTCTCGATGCGGTAAAACGGGGTTAATGTAAGATCAAGTTCCCGGCGGAAAAAAATGTTTATGAAAAATCGTTCGCGAAGCGTTAATGACAGGCCCTGTACTCTCGTTGTCGGACATCCTGCGCGCAACGTTTCGCATGTGAACTGGGGCAGCAGACTTTACATAATGTGCGCGGCTTATGAATATTCGCTTCGCCCGGCATACCGTTCTTTTTTTCCCATCGGCGTACGACATCGCATCGTTCCGCGGAAAGTGCTGTGTGAAGAAGGCTTAAAACAACGCGAAGGTTCATCTATCCGCGGTTGTCCCTTTCACTGCGAAACCGGCCGCGTGGGAGGCCCGTTCAGGATCTCATAGCAATTTCAGCGAGAACTAGTCTTCGCGGTTCAGTCTCCGGTCGAGTGTCTCCCGCGGATCGTGTCCCCGTAAATTGTAGTCGATCGGATCTCGTCGAATCGTTGGATCATGTCAGTTCCATCGGCGCTCGGTCGTTTGTCGCGAGACGACTATCGTTGACGATTAGAGGTGAGAGCGATCCTACGCTCTTCGAATCGAATCGGACGCTCCTGTATCGCTGACGGACTGAGAAACTCGATATATGCGAAGTGAGACGTCTCTCGGCAGCCTTCGATGCTCAGTGCTAATCGCGCCGGTGGCAACGTGCCGATTAAGAGGTCTCGGGGAGGTGATCGCGATCCGATTAATCCGGGAGATTGATCGCCGTCGATCGATCGGTTATTCAGCAGCCCTGGCAGATCGGTGATTTCTCAAGAGATACGAACTGAGAACGAAGAAGAGCCTGTGGGGATCATTTATGACTGAACTGTGGATTGTATGCATTTAGGACAAGCAAGAGTACGGATAATTTAAAGCAGCAATAACCGCATTCAACAAGTTTAAGAACATCGGTTTCACCCTGATGGATTCATTAAAAGAAGAAAGAAATTTTGATTCAGCCCCTGTGAACGATAAAATATAAAATCCTATTCTATCTTCAACTCATCAGGATTGAATGCATTCGACGAATACAATTTTTGCATAACAATTCTCAGATGAGCGATTAAAAGTAGCAGCGATCGTCTAATTCAACACCGTTTCGCTGACAGAGACATTCGATACGAGTAAAGTGAGACATCCCAGCAGCCTTCGACGCTCTCAACAGTGCTAATCGCGCAGCTGACTAACTCGTGACCCATCTTCAAGAACAAAGAAGAGCTGGCAGAGGAGCGATCAATCGAGGAGATCGATCACAGCCGTTCGATAGCAGCGGATCGATTATTAAGGGAGTCGTGTCTGCGGCTACCGGCCCGGTGATTTCCCAAGAGATCTGAGCCGGCGAAGGGGAGGCAAGAAACCAGTGAAAACGGAGTCTGAGAAAAGGCGAGCTATCGTGTGCCGCGACCGGTGCGGTGCACGCGCGTGCAGCGGCATAATTGAATCGGCGCGTAATCAACCGGCATTGCATAATATGCTCGCTTGTTTGCCGGCGAGGAAAGCGAATGAAAAATAGCGAGCCGACGAGGACTTCGCCGGGTTGTTAAACCGCCCGTTGTTCCGCGTTGGGGCATCGTTGGATGCACCGCAGGATTTTCGTTCTCCATTGTTGCGCGGTGCCCGCCGCGACGATTGCGCAACCGCGCACGAAGAAATCCGCGCGCCGCGGCCACTGAGGATTTCAATTAACTCTCGAGGCGGTTAGCATAATTGGCCGGCAGCCGCTCG
This sequence comes from Lasioglossum calceatum, assembly GCA_963966675.1. NCBI lineage: Eukaryota > Metazoa > Arthropoda > Insecta > Hymenoptera > Halictidae > Lasioglossum > Lasioglossum calceatum. The sequence continues at coordinate 4,529,440 of OZ016555.1, read as the reverse complement.
GTACCGCCGGAAATCATTGGGGACTTCTGCACGACGGCCGCGGGAATTATCGCGACTAAAACACCAGTCTCCGCATCGTCGTCAAGCGATCCTCTGCTCGATTCGGTCAGACGAAATTGGGCAAAGCACTCACAGTTTTCAGCTACGAGCTTCGTTCATCACTCTCCTAAGAACTAGCAGTGGTTGATTTAACAAGGTGATCTCTTGTCCGGCGATTTAAGGTACAGAGTGTTGCAAAAGAGAAGGTCCAGAGTCCTGTGCTTTGGCTCTAGGTGAACTATGGCGAGTTGAATCGACACGTATCGTTACCAGCGCGAATCGTCTCTTGCAGTCGTTTCGTGTCGCGTTCCATGTCACCCAGTACGTTCCGTTCACGGTCAAGTGCTCTTTGTTCCGAAGCCAACAGGAAGCGACGAACGATTTCCGCCGGAGGGAACCGGGTTGATGTATGCAAGCCTAGGACGCCGAACGACCATTCCACCGTGCGGCAGGTGCACTCAATTTCTCGGTTGCACCTCTGCCAAGTTGTTGTCGGCCTAACACTTTGGGGACAGTCGACGTCGGCCAATGTGCGACGAAAATTCGATCCGGAACAGTGCAAATAACAACTGACAAGCTCAACGTTGACCTCTTCCTTTCGAGATTAAGTTCGTCGGGACCTAAACGTGATAGTTAAGCCTCGTCGCAAAGGAGAAAGGTGCCGGAAAGAACTTCATAAGAAAACTAGACATTGGAAAGAAATAAGGAGGATGCATCATAGCTGTGAAAACGGGCAAACTCACGTGGAACACCTTGTCGCACAGTATCAAGAAGGATTTAATTTATGACATCGTCTTGAGGTTAGGTAACTAGTAGTTTCGCGTCTTGCTAGACCTATTAGAAACTATCAGGAGCTAACAATGATGGAGAACGTGTACGTGATAAAGGTGAAGACGAAGCCACCCATGTCCTCCCTGTATCCCTCAGAGCGACGCTACTCAGCTTCAACAGTGGGAGGGCTATCATTCGTTCATTTCGGCTTGGGAGCGCTCTCGCTGCTCCTAGGCAGCCTGGCCCTGTCTCTCCAAGGTCCAATCCTGTCCGCGGCCTGCCTCGTCCCATTTGTGACTGGGGTCCTAGCTTGGAGAAGGTGGTACATCGACAGAAACATCGCCATCTTCTTCTACGGCAGCCTGTTCTCGTTGGTCGCGGCAATCCTTTGTTTCGTCGCCACTGTCTTCGACATCACACCCGGAGCTAAGAACCCTACTATATGGCCCATAGACGCGATCATAAAGGAGTATCGAGATACTTTTCACGACACAACCATGCTGGACGAGGAGACTTTCAACGTGACTGATTCTTATGATCAACTTCCCAACGTCAGCATGAACGCTCCTACGCCTGGAATTGTGATAGACAACATGTCCAACATTTCTGGGTACATCTTAAGAGCCTCCACCAGCGATCCGAGCGATTCCAGTGAAATGACAGGCAACAGCACTGAACGTCCTCCGCAGGCATCATCTAGAGAGAATGGAGAGACGGGTAACTTCACCGGGGACTCCTTGTTGTCTATAAAGAACAGCGTGATGTCCTTCTGGCGGAGGAACTACCAGGAGAACTCCCATGCCAGGACCCTGCTCACGGTGAACGTTCTGGTCGCAGCTCTTCTCGAAGCGTTCTGGTCAGCTCTCAGCGCCAGGATCGCTCTAAGAGGGATGATGAACCGTTTACCAGAGGCTAGTTATCCTGGCGGTGTCACTGGTCAAGGGAATTCATCGACTACGGGTCTCGGAAAGAGGAAACCACCTGCTCCCAGACCGGACATCTTGGACCACGATCGTCGACTCTCGGAGAGCTTGCAGAATCTCAGCGCGCTTCATGATCTGAGGAACCCAGGACCTAGATTACCTCTACCTGAGTCGAGCAGGGAGTTCAGGGAGAGGGTCGAGAGGTTCCTGGCGAACCAGGCTGCGCACAGGGTCGTCGAGGGAGCCTGCTCTCGGAAAGAACCAGTCGAAGCGTCGACAGAGATGAACGAACTGTCTGGGAACGTGGGTGTGGATAAATGAACCGACGCGGAATTGTATCGATCTCACGGCGTAGACTAGAAAGCAAAACAGCGAATTTTCGTAGCACTTTGCTTCGTCCTTTCGTACAATGTGACAGGACAATGGTTTTATTCGGTCCAATGGAAAATCTGTCTGGACAACGATTTCGTTAGACCGCGGATTTTATGCGTTTATAAGGAAAACGAGTTGGTGCTTTTTGGAACATTGCAGAAATTAGAAGTCTGAGGACGTCGATATATTATTTTCAATATATTGAGATCATTAAAGAAATTTTCAATTTCACCTATTAAGTCTTATAATTAAATGCATAAAATCTGCGCTCTAATGGCACCTTCACTAAAGAGGCTTTCTCATCGTTCGACACACCACATTACGTAGAAAAATGCATCGGTCTGCGAGAAACTGCGATAAGTTGGGGGACCACAGAGGGTTAATTAACCCTTTCAGTAGCATACTCGTCAGTAGAAATCTCGGGACTGTCGCGTCGCGTCGTCGGAAGAATAAATCTGTTAGCGGAGGAGTTAATTGCGGCCGAAACCGCACTGTTAAGCGTATTGTGTGCAATTCGCTCGCGAATAGGATCTCGCTGATTGCGACACCGCGGCAGCGGTCGATTCAGATACAGTTAAAGAACGGTAGTTACTCGCAACGAGTCTCTTCATTCTGCGCGAGATCGCATCAATCGCGATCCTAGAAAATGGTAGATTTATTCACCTCTCTGGCGAGCGCGCGCGGGGACGATGAGTTGCCGAGCCGAGTCGAGCGCGTTGTTAATTAAACCTTCCGCGGGAATCGAATTAGCCGATTGCGTCACGTTCGTAGATTGAACTTGAACGCTCTCGTACTTGTACTTGTATAGATACGAATGCACGCGCGCAATACGCCGCAATAATAATACAAGACGGGGACTAACACGCGAACGGGAACTAACGTAGTCCCGTTTTCGTTACCCGCGCGGATCTAGATCGAAACACGTATAGCTCACAATGGATTCGGCCTTTCGTACGCGCGCATATACCTACTATACGTGTTGCGAAAGTTCAACGATCGTGCCGCCGCTTGCGAAATCCCATAATCTGATATTGGCCAACGCGGAGAGCGCGGGAGTTTACCAAGAAAACCGCTGACAATAGAGCCACGCCGCGACTATAGATCCCGCATTCCTCGTTAAATGCTTACCTGGGCGTGTTTCTGCGACATATCGATGGAGAAACTATCGCTTGTCCCTCTCTGATTAGGCCACCGAATCATTCTATTCAACCGATATAAATTAGTTGAACGTGCGAGCGACCAGCGTCGCGTGTGTGAAGAAAATGATTTTGTGCGTATCTCTATTACAATTACACATCTGATAATTTACTAGTTGCATTACCCACTTTCAATTTTTTTTCTAAAACTTCTTTAATATTAATTTACATTCGAGAAGTGAGACTAGCTGTTGAAATTATAAGATTTAACATCGTTGAATATTGTAGAGGATTTTGGTTACCGAGATAAGGGTTAATAGAATATTGTAACTATCAGGGCTACTGCTGAAATAAATACTGGAAGTGTTAACAATTCGGGCGAACCACCATGCAGTTGTGGGGAAGTGTTTTCTGATAATTGATTATCAACTTTGATATAGCGATTTGTTTTGGGAGAACGAGTAGCAGAGAAGAACAGAACGACGAGCGTGTGTGCTCTTCGAGTTTATTAGCCCCCGAGTTGAGAATGCACCGAGAGCAGCGTTGACCGGCGGTTTCTTTACAAAACGAAGCTTTATTTCTCATAATGGTCAGTTACATCGTTCGACTTGCTACGTAGATCGCTCTTAAGGTACACTTTATCGAGTAAACAACGTTAAACTACTCGGCCGAGCGGGCCCCGACTATAAAATATTCATCTGCATCTTGTGTTACGCAACGAGCGGCTGACAAACGGCGATAAACGGTCGACGATAGTCTAATCTGTTGCGCTAACCGAGTAGATTCGATCTTTCGCTACATGTAGCTCTTCTTGGTCCACCTGAATTTGTATCTCGACGCGCGCGAACTCGAGGCTGCCACAGATCAGGACGACTATCGAAATCATACTCGATCCGTGACGAGTTCGCGCTTCTCCTTAAAATAAAAAGAAAATCGTAAAAACATGTAGACGTGAAAGTCGGTCTTCATTACGGATTCTGCAGTTTCGCCGGAGTGTTCCTTCGATCGATTCGTTGCGAAATATTTGCAGAAGCTGAGGGACGTACCGAGTGATCGGCAGTGACCGGTTAGCAGAAACGGCTCCGACGAAACCGCGAATTCGCACGCGACGGTGAACGGCTGTTGCAACGATTAGCGGCTAAGTGCGAAATCGAGCTGACATCTAGCAAGGTATTGGCAAGAGTAAAGCACACGTTTGTACATGGACGTTTCTAACGAAACGCCGAAGGAAAGGTCCTCTTTGAAAATGGTTGCGCGACTTTCGTAAACTTTCCTCGCCACCGAGCGGCCCTTTCCTTCGACGTTTCACCTATCGAATTAATCACTCCCTCCCCTGACAACGCGAGTACGAGTTCGCTTCGACGTACATCGATTAATGCTACAAACAACACGGGCGACATCGCTTAATTAACAAAAATACCTGGCTACGCAGGATTGCCCGCGAATTTCCCCATGGACCTGCGACGCGCAATCCGCTTCAGACTTCTAGCAACGCGACGACCTCGGGGTCGCATCTTTGTTCGCTCTGATCGGGCGTGGGGCCACCGTTTGCTCCGCGGATTGCCCTGGGGGCAATGCTTCGCAATAATTTGAATAATTTTGCCCAGGAAAATGGGTCGTGAACTCAGTTGCCAGCCCAATACATTGGAGACGTGCAGAGATAGTAAGTTGCCGAACACCTACGAACTGTGTTAACGTATTGTTATAAACAATCTAGTAGATTATATAAACTGTATTATCATAAATAATCAAGTAGAGCTAGCAGCCTAATCCCTTCTGTGCTGTTCAGTTTGTAGATCCTCAACTTCCGATCTCTGTACAGTATCAGCACCTCATTTCAGTACTTACTCTACCAAGTGGGCGTGTCTTAGAAGCTCCGCCGCGGGCCAAAGTGCCCCACGGGGCAATCGATGCCCACGCCCGGCTTAGATCCTAACGATTAAGGTTTACGTGTGTCTTACGCTACACTGTACCACGACAAATCACATCGCTTACGACTCTATTACGGTAATCCTCGACTCTCTTTCATCGTTTCCTTATCTACACGGACGTTTCTCAGTCCGATCAGCGGCAAAGCTCCCAAGAAACGTAATAAACGACTAAACGGACACGGTTCTCCAGTGATTCTGTCTAAGGAAATCAAAGGACGAGTTGTACTGTGAGTTCTGTTTCGTTAGAAATTGTTCCGCGGCTCCTGAAAAGTACGAGTGTCAGAGACTTCGGCTACAAAGGAACTACATGTCCCCAAAGTTTCATAATTCGTTTGAATTTCCGGGTTCGGGATCATTTCTTGCAGGTCCACGTTCTGAGTGGAGGTGGCGATATTGTGTCTAGATTTTTTCGATCTCTGCTTCACGGACACCAAAAGCAAAGACTCCGACACTCGACGGACCTATCTCCGAACGCGATTACACGTTCACCGGGCGAACATTGTCATCGGACTGCTGTTGCTCCCCACTCTGCCAGCCAGAGTCCAGCGTCGTGGAATCGCTGAGACAGCACTGAGGCGTCTCCTCTTCCTGGCTGCTCCTGTAGTCCCTGTAGTCTCTGTCCCTGGCCCTGTCAGTCTCCTCCTCTCTGAAGTATCCCGAGGTCGCTGGACCCTCCTGAAGCTGCTCATCGTCCTTCGACGCGTAGTACGAGTATCGTCCTTGCTGGATCACCTCGTACTGAGCATCAGGAGCTAGGAAAGGTCCCCTGGCATTCCTGGGCTCGTCGCTGTTGGCGTAATTGTCGGATGGTATGTCGCCGCTGTCTGAAGGTAACGGGAGAGGCAGTCTGGATCGTTTGGACAGCTGTCTTTTACCTAGACGGGCTGCTAGGTAGTCGACTCCTTCCGAATGCTCGGCACCTGGAAATTTGAGGACTGTCATTCCTAATCTGGTGTCAGGATGCTTTACAACCTCTTCTCTCAAGGTGCGTTGTTCTCTACCTTCTTTCTCAACGGCCAGGTCGTAGAAACTGCTCTCAGGACCACAGCAGGAGCTCACGTCGCCGAAGTATAGTTCGCTCTCGGATTGCTTGGGTCCTGGGTTCGCCTCCTGTTGGAACGCTCCGTTCTCCACTCCTTTGAGAGGCTTCCTGACCCTCCTGCTCTTCATCGTACCCTCATTCACTCCCTCAGGGTCAGTGCTGTTCGATATCTCCTCGGCATTCTCATAATTGTCGGAGGGACGTTTCGCTGGTCTGGGTCTGTGATCTAAAAATGTAACTCGATGAGCTTAATGAACACGAGCCTCTACAGTATCTGGTTGTTGCTGATTGATTTCAAACCTAAACACTATTAAACATTTCTATATGTCCCGCGGATAGTAACCTTCACTATTTTCGAAGTTCTCTATCCGTTTGGCGATCCTGGGCCTCTGCTCGGCCACTTGGGGTCTCCTGGCGGGGCTGTTTGGATCGCTGTACGGTGGTGGAGGGCCCCATAGAGGGACGGGAGTCTCAAGAACGCTGTAGGAGGCGGTGCTAGGAGTGTACGGCCCATTCTGAGTGTTCAGAACAGAGTAAGGCCCACTCGGTTGAGAATTGAGTACACTATACGGCCCATTAGCGTTCTCAGCGTTGGCTTCCGTCTGTCTAGCCTGAGTGTGAAACCCATAATTGGAGTCCGGACTCGGTGCTGGTCCTCTGGACCTCGACCAGGGCAGTCGCCATCTTCTGCAAGATTAAACAGAGACATTTTTATTTAGAAAAACTCTCCGCGGCGGAATTTGATGCGCAACGAACGTTTTTCCCGCCACGGAAGAATTCGTTGAGGATTCGCGGAGATGGTATCGCCGGAATCGTTTTTATCAGGGATCTCGATGAAACCGTGAACGCCGGGAGCTCGTCCATCATCATTTATTCCCAGCAACCCTGTCTGCCCGTAAATGTCGGCGGCGGAATGCGCGGCCGGCTTAATTGATGCCATACATTAACGGATTACCGGAATACAATGCGCGGCCGCGGCTTGTTTGCGAGTTTGTTGTACCCCCGGATCGTGACACTCGTGAATGAAATCTATTGAATATGGATCAGCCTCCGGTCCTGGGGCGAAGGGGAGGGGGAACCGGCGCGGCGCGCCACGTGAACATCTGAATTGCATCAATAATCGCTCAATGAAGACCTATGCTCAAATTGCTTCGCCTCGACTCGACGATGCAACGTAACCGCGACTCGTTACGCGTCTTATGCAATCGACGACGACGCGTTTCCTGGGAAGAACTTTGTCGTTATTCCTGGAGTCGGTGCAACTTTAACGACCGACCTCTCAATTCCCCGTTTAACCTGTGACGGCGCTGGACGAGACCTTCGAAGTGTGGGATCAGGAAATTCGTAGTTCTTTGGGAGTCTGAAGGAGTTGCTAGAGAGCGAAGTATGATCTGTAGACCGTAGACGAATCTAAGTCCACGATTAACTGTACCTGGAAGGTGCCAGATCCGGGTTAGGTGTGTACAGGTTGCCAGGTGTCTGCGCCCACCAAGGACTTGCACCTCCGCAGTCGTTGCAGCAACCGCAGGATCCAGTCGGTGGTCCCTGGCCGTACAGAGATCTGCATCTGAGCTCCAACTGCTCCCAGTACATCTTCTTCTTCTCGTGACTCAGCAACTGGTACACCAGCATGCAGGAGAATATGCAGGCCAGGATCCCTGCGACCGAGACGCCGAACAGAGCTCTCAGACAGGCATGAAGAGCACCGTGAACTGCTTCGCAGTGAGGTGTGCCCTCGAAGAGCACGCCGGGGTCTCCTTCCGGGGCTCCGTAACACGTGCATGATCTGGTGGGACGTGCATTGTTAACAGTAACCTGCCATTGCTAACTGTAACTTGGCTAGCTTCCTTGCAGTTCGCCTGAACGCAACGACGACCGGAGTCATTTTCTCTGGGGCATCTTGTGTGCCAAGAGTTCGTAATTTAAGATTTATACAATTTTCCATCTCATTGGTTCTCGAAACATTGAATGAAGGGAATTCGTTGTGTTTTAGTAAAGACAATAAAATTCATATTGCAGTCTAGATATTAAATGGTACAAATTGCCAGGCGTTTTTCAGATGTGGCGGACTTTGTAGTCGCATTTTTCGCCAACGATGCATAATTATTTGATTCGATTAGCTGTAGTTAGGTACGCGTTGCAGTGTCCGATTACTGGTAAATAAATGAATAAATCCGCCATGTGACCAGTAACGGAGAAGTAATTTTGTAACAGCGACGGGGCGTCGGAACAATTGACTCCAGCGTGGCGTCAGCGGTCGCTATAGCATTAGCTGTTGCTCGTACCTCGCTTTGACGGTGTACACGCATTTCCGCAGACCCTGCAGCCGCGACATATGGATCACGGTAGTCGTGACAGTAACCAGGACGCACACCAATGCGCAAACAACGCCGACGGAGCCGCAAACTTTCATCTAACAAAAGCAGAAAAATTTATAAATGTTAGTCGAGAGGTTCGAGCGACGTGTTTGGAATTGTTGGGATTATGTGATCGCGTGTTATACCCACCAGAAGACCGTATCTGTGCTTCCGCCTCGCGAGCAGCATGGTGAACAGCCCCATTAAAATTAACTGCAACCACGCATTGAATGTAAATGATTATTTGCTACATAGTTGGCTCCCGAGGGAGGGGAGGGAAGAATGATTTCGAGAAGGGGTCCACGAAAGACCCGTTAATCTATTCCGATCTGCGGCTCTCACCATTATGCCGGGAATGTAAGACGGTACAGTCTCAAAGAGTGCTAGGCTGGCCGTGTGGGCTGAAAGGACCGCGTGCACTGCCAAAAAGAGACTGCCAACCGCAGCGCTCAGACCGCCGCACAGGCAACAAAGGACCACGTACTTCTTGCAGCAGCCGCCCTCGCCGGTGTGGCCTGCAAAATTCAAATCGGTCAGTGATAGCGAACCAGCATCGTGCGGAACCCCTCCGACAATTTCCCATCGCGCGTCCCCTCCTATCTGAATTACACGATCGCTCAAACACCCCTAAATCGTTCACGAACCATTTCACCACACTCTGTCCTTATTATTAGACTGCGGATTTTTATGCGGAGTAAAAATTGCTTGCATCGAATACAACGAACAGGAATCGCATAAAAATTTCACTGTTCCTTTAATCATTTTTATGGCTACACATTGGTGATTTTAAATTCTTTTTCTCAGCAAGAAGAAGAACTCAACAATTTAATTATTATATTAGGCTCGTGTTTATCCTGTGCGTACGCATTCTCTGGTATATCGACAACAACGAAATTCGTAAGTAGCGGAGGACTGGTTAACAAAATCCAACGGAGTACTTCAGCGAAGAACATTCCCGTGGATTGAAACTGGCAGCCGCAATCTTGCGTCGAATCTTTTCGCTATCGGCTCAAAGGATCCCGGAGAAACACGAAATAGCTCGATCCTCGAAAACCAAAGGCTTTGTAGTATTATCGAGACCCTTTTCAGAAATGGTCCCGCACGACTTTATTCCCAAGCCAAGCTCCTCCGCTCACGGGATAATGATTGTCCTCGCGTGAGAACCAACAACGAGCCCCGATCCAACCACAGACGGAGACGTGCCGCGATCCGAGTTTCTTCGAATCTTGTCTAGATCCTCTCCTCGCCAACTAGATCCTCTAATCGGTCGAAAAGAACATAGCCGATCGTTTCGGAAATTGCTGGTTTTTCGAAGGAGAGTCCTTCCTGTATCCTTCCATAATTATCTAGGGGCATTTTTAAAATCTGCTTCAGAGTCTGCTTATTCGAGTCTTCGATGCTGAAGATCGTATAAAAGCTGTGGTATCATAGACCACCGGATTGTTCTTGATTTCACGGTGAACGAAGATCCAAATCGTGGTTTCCTCGGGCAAGTTCGAGCACCGTTTGAGTGGAGCCGAATGCAAATAGCGAGTTCTCGGGCGCATAGAACAGAGAACTGCGGCCGAGATCGAAATTGTCATTATTCGCGGTAAGCATCGGACAAGTGGCGACTTTTTAGTGGCGGCAGAGAGGCGCTTCCATTCTCTCGTCAGCCAGCCTCGACTTTTGTTGTCAAAGTTCGTGATTCAGCCGACCACGCTGTATTGGAAATTCCGCCAATGAATGTCGAACGATAGAGGCGCGCGTCGGTGCTACGTTGCCTCAAAGACAATGGTGAATTCTCTCTCTCTCTCTCTTTCTCTCTCTCTGTCTCCCCGCGAGGAGACACTCGAGAGAGAGATAGAAGTTTTTAATCAGGTTTCCCCATTGACGAAAGAAGGGAACTCTTTCTATAGAGAACAAGCGGGAGGATCACCTTCGGTAATTAAAAATCTAATTATTTTTCCGTCCAGCGGCGGAGTCAGCGAGCGGTTATGTGGGTGAATTGAAATATGAAATAATTCTCTCCCTCGTAGAACGAGACTGCTCGAGGATTATCGGTTCAATTTCTGTCCGCGACTTTTCTGAATGAAAATTCCAGGACAATGGTGCCGGTCGACTAAACCTGCCCCAACTTTTTGACAGTCTCGGGCCATTGTCAGCGCCAGCAAATGGACCCCTAGGCCCGGGTCAAATCCGAGGACCAGTTTCTTAAAGGAAAACGTCTCCTTCGGCGTCACTTTGTCAAGGAAGAGGCTCTCAAAGACTGGGATTACCTTTTCAACTAGAAAATCCTTTTCTCCGACATATACGCAACCTCGGTCGCAATTTATCTCGGCCTCCATTGAAATCAGCAGCTTTCATTGGTGCGTCGAAAACCGTGGAAAACCTGCCGAAACCTTCCTGAATACCTGGCCCGCAGTTTTGAACCTTGCACCAAGTGCTACCTGCTGCAGTTACGGGGAAACCAAACAAGCTAGCCATTTACATTCAACTTGGGGAGCTACTTCGCTAAAAGAGAGCCATGGGGTTTTCTATCCCACAGAAAGGTAACCGTAGATCCCACGGATAAAACGACTGATTTACGACTGCTTCTATCCGCGCGATCTGTTCGATCTCGAAAATCGGAATGGAGTCTTCAGGATTCCATCCAGACCACCATCGGGTTACGGTATCGAGCAGGCTTTTATTAAGGAACTCGTCGATATCTATTTTTACGCCAACCTTTCCTCGTCCACGTGACCTTCCACGACGCTGCAACGTATTTTTTTACCGGGCAAAAATAGATCCAGCTAGAGATTACGTTGGTTGAGATTTCATGGCTGTTGCTCTCGGAAGACAAATATGAGCTGCGACAAATTCGAGCGGTGGGATGATTTATTAGCACCGCTGGAAGCTATTTATCTACTTTCTTACTCAAATTCGTTTTCGTCCGCACTAGCTGTATATCTTGAAAAAGAGAATATTTACAACCGACTAAAAATTACAAGTTAGGTCCAACCTAGTTTCAAGTGCAAATTAAACTACCCTTCCCTGTGGTTTGTACCAAAAAATCGGATCTTAATTGAGCAGCAAGGGTGAGCTTCCACCGATCCAGCTAATAGCGGATTATGCGGGTTTAGCCCCGTAACGGGGTTACAGAGCCGATTGATAAATTAACAAGAAGGGTTAATCGGCATACCGCAGGGGTGAGGGTAGTGCGATCTTGGGAAGTGCGCGTGGTTCGCCGGATGCGGCAAGTGGGAATGAGCGTGTGCCGCCATTGTGAATGGATAGCCCTGGTTATCCATCTCCATTTCCGTCCCGAGTCGGCATCGCACGATCTGCAGCACCGGGTACCCGTCCATCTTCCTCAAAATCTCCTCGCAGTCCGGGTGAACCTCCTCCCAGCGCCACTGTATCTCTTCAGCTTAACACACGTGGTCAATGTTTATCTTCTTCTCCGGCAACTCCACACGGTCTTATCACTGAATCCTTCGAGATCACCAGACAGTCGAGTGATAAATCGACGGGGATGCTATAGCCGCACGCATCGACGTCTTCGACGCTTATGGACTACGTTTGCGCACCGCGTGTCATCACTTTGCCAAGGTCAACTCTCCCGAACGCACTGTCCCGTCGATCGATTCCGCACTGTGATCTATAATTCTCTTCCCTGATTATAACGTCACTCCAAAATTAGCTGATCCTTCGGAGCAAATCTTTCTAGTGGAGCGTTCCTTTTCGAGTCTGCTCTATATATTTTCGAAACGTTCTTAAAATCTTACTGATACTGCAGTAAATATTTGGAGTGACTCTCTTCCACTGCGAACGATGTGACAGTGACTGCGCGCAGCTTAGATCACCGAGGACGAATGCGACAACACAACTCTGCTCCGGGCTGCTGCACGAGATCCTTGTTGACCCGTTGCACGCTGGGGTGTCCCACAGGTGGTGGTGGTGGCAGCGATCCTGGGGTTGAAAGCCAGCCTCAGAAATTTCTTTGAAAGGACCTCCGGGTTCGTGTTCCACCCACGTCCATTCACCGAGCGACTCGAATTGATGCCCAACACCGTAAACGTGTTGCAGCCTGTTGTTCGATTCGTAGTATTCTTCGACACGATGCTGCTCTGGCTCTCTCTCGGCTGCTGCGAACACCGACTGGTCGATATGCCGTCTCGATCCCAGCGACCCGATGCGGTCGAGGGTGGAAATTCATAAGGGGTTGGCTCCCCCGGAGCAGAATCGGTCAGCAGCGCTTTTAGCAAGTCGATAACGCGCCGCTGATAACGAGTTTTCTGCCGGATGATACTGCAGGGGGTTGTGATCCATCGTCGAGAGAGATCACGAAGGGGGAGCTAGGATCTAGCTTTAGGGTTGAAGAGAAAACTGAAGGATAAAATCCTCGGTGAAGAGAGAAAAATTATTTCAGCTAGGATACAGCTGAAGATAAAGTCCAAGATGAGTTTCTAGGGGTTGAAGAGATGTTTTGCTAGGCCCAGAAGAAACTACCCCCGGTCGACACGTTGTATTCGATCGTCTACGTGCTAAATACCGTTGAAATTGTATTTGGATACTCACATTGATTGGCAGACGTTGTTTCGTACCTCCTGGTCGGTCTAGGGGGTGGTCTAGGTGGTAATGCCGGTGGTTGATGCGTTCTCGACGCCACTTCAACGCTGCCATCGCTTTCACCCTCTTGGCCTCTCTTGTTCCCCGCTGTCTGCATCACGTGGCATTGGCACTTGCTCTTCGAAGGAGCCGACACCTGAACACGACGAATCGTGATTTTACATGTTGACCCGAATCCTCCGGGAATTACCCTATTTTCTGGAACCTCTGATCACAATTCACTACATCCCTCCAATCGTAAACTACGGCTTGGAAACTATTGCTATATCGACCTCGGTCTTTGAAACAGTTCTATTATGTCAAAATGTGTTGCTTCTTTTAATGAATTCAGTTAGACTGCGGATCTTATGCATTTATAGGAAAAATGATCAAATGCAATGTAGCTACTCGAACGAAACGCCTCGTTTACCTGTATCGAGTCGACCCCGATCAGCGACGAGTTTTTGGTATCATTGTTTTGCGAGTGCTGGTGCCCGTGACTATGAATGTGTCCGTGGTGATGACTATGGTGCTCGAGACTGGACGGTGCCCGGTCCCTCTGCCTGGGATCGGGATGCGCTGCATGAAGCGCGTGCACTTGCTGCAGATGATGATGATGGTCGTGAACGTGGTCGAGCCGGCTGTGCGTCCTCGTGTTCGCGTTCGACGAGGAGGACTCGCAGGAAATACCGGAGCTGACATGATGATGGTTCACGCTGGAGTGTCCGGTCAAGCTGCCCGACGAGCTTCCGTGATGATGACCGGCTAGGGGTGTGGTCGAGAGGCTGCTGTTGGCGTTCACCGCGTGCCGATGAACCGCCGGTGAACCACCATGATTCAGCATGCTCGAATTCGACGACGCGCCGCTCATGGCGCTAGACGTGCCATGATGATCGCTGGAGAACCCCGAGTTCGTCGGGTAATGACTGCTCAAGGCTGCGGCGCTCGCCAGACGATGATGACTCGTCGGAGAGGCTCTGTGAGCCATGCCGGCGGACGGGTTGGGATGATGATGCGCGTTAGGGTTGCCGACGTTGGCCTGGCCGATCGAACCAGCGCCAGAGTTTCCGTGGACGTGGCCGGCTAAACCGGGCGCCAGGTTCCCGTGATGATGACCCGTCATTCCTTGCGGTCCGTGCGGATGATGCACGGTGGCCGGCCCGTGGTGATGTCCTCCGATGCCCGTGGCCTTCGCGTTCCCGTGGTGATGATGAGTGTGCTGCCGCTGGTGCTGCTGAAATCCCATCAGCCCCTCGGCCCCGTCCAAATTCGCACCGCTCCGGAAGTTGTCCGCGGCGTGTTTGTGGACGTGCGCGTGCCCATCCCCATGGAAATGACCGTGGACGACGTTGCGTTCCGCGGAAGACGAGGCCGGCGGCTCGTGATGGTGCTGATAAGGGCTCAAGACCTGCTGAATATTCTTCAGCTTATCTTTGCCCGGGGCGGCTTGCTTTGCCGATAAACCGGCGGCGTGATCCTCCAGCTGCTTGTCCAGATCTTTCGCGGACGCTTCCAGCAATCCCGCGCCAGCCTCCAACAAAGGGCTGGGGCTTGAAGTTAGGCTGTGTGGGTTGTCCTGCAGGCCGCTGCCGGATTCCTGAACTCTCCTCGCGGCCTCGAACGCCAAGTTTCGAGAGAGATCCAAGTTCCTCGGGCTGCACGAGAGACCGTGCTGCTGTTGCTGCTGGCCGTGCCTCGACATAATCACCCCCTGGTTTTCCATCGACCGCGGATTCGATAGATCGCCACGCTGATGCTCCATCATATCGACGCTCCTACTGTTCTCCAGATTGATCTGCTGCGCTTCCTGGTGGGACAACGGGCTCTCCAGTCTTCTTATCGGCTCGAATGCGCTCTGCAGAGCCTCCAGACCTCTAGGGAGTTCTTGGCTGTTGGAAATTCTTGTGCTTCCCACGCTCCTCTCCACCCTGTCCCTCTGCGCTCGCATCGAGTCCATGCTGCTCATCGCCGAGCATTGGCAAGAGTGTTGCGGACTTTCCGGAACGTCCAGGTCGGTGGTTAATTGCGGCTGGGACATCTTTCTACCTGAAAACCACCGTCCATCAACCGATTAGCGACCAAACACCATTTTCACTCAATTATTCATTCAGGCTATTTTATATTTTGACAAATACTGCAATTGTGTATGAGGTTCAACAACGATAAGATTCTCACAGGGACGTCGGTGCCTGTTCATTCGATTTCTAAAAGGTTTGGTTAATTTAAAGACACTCGGCTGTTTATCGCGAGGATCGAAGACTGTCCGAGGCGTTCGTCGACGCATTTCCTTGATCACGATCGATCATCGTAGAGGATTCGCGCGGAGTCGGTCGCCGCGCATTTCTCACATCTCGTCGAGAGGCGATTTATTCGCCGTCTAGCCGCCGCGCGGGTCGTTCAGCTTGATGAATCGTTTCGGATTACAAAACAGCGGGAGACAGCGTGTAAGCACCGTGTACACGTGAAAAAATAAACGCGATAATTTCGTCCCCGGAAACATTCCTGCTTGCACTGTAATCTGCACAGTAAAGCGAGAATATGTGGGAAATATGGCGAGAGGCTTTAATACAATGGGCCACGATCATGTTCCTACACTAGAATGAAGTTCGTCCAACTTAATTACTTGTTGAATGTTGTACACTCCCCTTGTGTTACTGAAAAAATCAATTCCCTTATGACAGAAGGTAATCATCATGTTCTTTGGTCTAATGTAGGCGTGGTCTGTAGCGAGGGGGCGTGGCTTCGTTGCTCCCAGAGTCAGAAGAGTGCCCCACAAGGCAATTCATGCCTATTACTTGATCTATATTAAAATAGATGATTTATTTGTTACAACGAACGATTTATAGAGACAAGAAGCGACAGTTGTTTGAACAACACTGTGTCCTGAGGGATCATCGATGAATCCTGGAGCCAGTTAGCGAATAAACGAAACCCAATTACGATGAAACACGATCACAGCGTTGTATAGCTATCGGATCCGTTCTGGACGCGGAAGCTCTGCGAAGTTCGCCGGCCTATTAGCGCCTTCCGTCGTTAAAACTTTCGAATGGCCGCCGAAGAACTTATAGGAATATCTCGGCGGGCATTAGGCGCGTTTCTCCTTTTGAAATTCCAAGGTGGAGAGCCTCCTATGGTCCGGGGGGCATTGTACTTATTTAAAAGAATCCCCGCCCTCTAACTTGCCGGCCAGGGTATCGCCTTGTTAAGAAATTCTTACGAGTCTGGATAATAAGCGTCGGCCGGAAAGCATCGTTACGTATTTTTCGGACGATGGTCTTCTTCTCGATCGGATCTCGAGGCGAGAGCTGATCCAGAGCGAAACTTTTCGAGCAGATACAGAGAGCGAGAGAGAGAGAGAGAGAGGGAGAGAGGAAGTCGGATCGACGGACCGGGGAAACACGGACACCGTTACGTTATCGCGTCGTTTTTATTAGCCATTACCGAGGTGACGAGCCTATTTGCGGCTGCTTTAAAGGAGAGGATCCGCTTAGGCTAATGGCTCGCGTTTCACCCGCGGAATCGATCGCGGCGATGGCGTACTCAACCCTTCCGATACTGCGGTGAACTATGGTTGGCTGTAGGCTGCCGATTTTTGTGCAGAATAAAAATTATTTTAATGAAATCCGCAGTCTAGTCATTCGTTATAAAACGGCAGTTCAGAATTGGAGTTATAAAAACTTTACGCTTGCAGCTAGAACATTCACGTTTTCATTACAAAACAATAGACGGCGTCTCTACGATTTGCTCCGAACACTTGCTATGATTTACTGCGGCTGTAACGCGACCGTCCTCCGAGAAGAACAAAACCTAGTTACGCTATTTCCACGGTCACCGATTTCTTCCGTCAGGCGATTGTTCTCTGTCACTTTAGGCCGCATGACAGAGTATCGAATGTTCCGCTCGCTAGGCGACGTGTACTCTAACCGATCGGCGCATAACAGCGTCCCATTCGATTATCAGAGGCACGCCGTTGAAAAACCACGGCGGATCGAAAGGGTTGAAGCACGAGAGGCGTCTAGTTACCGCAAACCAGTCCAAAGTAGTCCCCGCGAGTACGGTCCGGTGACTCTCCCCGTCCATTCGCATTCTTCGTATCTCGTTATACGAGTGCAAAGCCACCGAAGGCCATGGTCAAGTTCGATGCCGACGTCGTTGCACGGACGCGGCTCACTTTTTCTGTCGTTCGACGATCTTTTTCTCTCCTCCGTTCCTCTCTTTCTCGCTCGCTCTTCTGGTCTCTTCAGGATCGGTAGAAAGAATGGGAATACTTCGCGGCACGTGGATTTAATTTCGTTCACGCAGAACGGGCCCCGTAGAAAGAGGCCCCCCTCTCCGGGGCCCGTTCCAGGCTGGTTCCACACGGTTCTCGTCGGATGCCTGACCGGTAAAAAAGATTCTCGCGTGGTTTACGCGTGACCGTGAAACTGATGTAACCGACTAGCCATCGAACGTTAGAGGATGAAGGATCTTGTTCGAGAGGAATGAAATCGGGACGGGAATAGAGAGCCAGCAGAGAGATTGACGCGACGATCGAACGCGAATCGACACGGCAGCCTCTATCGGACAGTTAGGAGCTGTTAATTCCTAGTTCTCAGATAAGCTATCGAGCCGGGTTTCCTCCGGATACCGGTTCCTCGTCACGGGTAAATGGAACGGTGTGTGTCAACAGGTTCGAAGCGGAGTTGCTCTAGAAATTCCACGGTTGTCGATCCGTGCATCCTGGAATCCACATCGATAGCTGCCCTCTCGATTCCCGGCTGGCTGGTGCACCTTGAGCTTGGCAGATGGCACATGGAAGGCAGTCCTGCGTCCCAAACGGCAGTCCTTGCCACACGGTGGTCAACGCTGTTTGCCCAATAAGGAAAATGAGATAGTCCTCAATATTCGGAACCAATCGGACTGCCATCTCCCAAGCTCCGCAGCGTACCGTGAGACAAACCGAGCGCACAGAGTCGAATTGCACCAGCGGATCGCCCAGCGAACGAACACGAGCTCCGGATTCTGCGGGGCAGGCTCGCGGATCTATTCGCGCGATATCAGGGTAAA
The DNA here is from genome assembly GCA_963966675.1 of Lasioglossum calceatum. NCBI lineage: Eukaryota > Metazoa > Arthropoda > Insecta > Hymenoptera > Halictidae > Lasioglossum > Lasioglossum calceatum. The sequence goes on along the minus strand of OZ016555.1, from coordinate 4,511,251 downwards.
GAGAGCGAGATAGCGGCTCACCTGCACGATCGAATATTCAAGCGGGTCCCGTCTGCTCTCCCGGGTCCTCTCAATCACTGTCTCCCGGTGACGCTCCTTCCGCATGCCCGACGATCTCCGCGCGGATCTGTACACGAGGCAGTGGTCTATTTTCGCCGCGGGTTCCCTGTTCCTTGGTCTTCCCACTGGAATACCGGGACACGTCGTTAGGCGTGCGCATTTTCGAATCGGTTCCTCGGTCGCGGTCTCGGTCCGGTGTGGCCGCGCGTGGCGCCAAAAAAGACGACCGCACACGCGCACACCGCACACACTCACGAGATCCCGCACATACGTGAACTACCGAACGAAAACGGAGTGTCGCACAGGAAACACGAAGAACACACGGTTTTTCGGGGGTATCACATGCACAGCACCGAACGAAGACCGCTCGTTAATCCGATTCCGAGGGTCGAGTATCGCATCGTAGAGAACAGTCCCACGGATTGCGCACACTGAAAGAGAGAAGAGAGAGGAGAGGAAAGAGAGAGCACCGCGAAGAAAGGAAGCGACCGGGAGGATAGCAGCGCAGCGCAATATCGTGAGAGACTGAGTCCGGTGCCTTCCACCTTCACTGGCAGCCGTTCTGCCTTGGAATGTGCCTTTGCCCCCTCGAGCCCCTCTTCGCTCCTCAGTACCGGGCCCAGGTGAGGGGCCCTCAGGGCCCCCGACTCTTACGCTGCTCGCTCTGTACCCCGCCCGCCCCCTACCCGTCACTCCTAGCCAGCCTCGTACCCAGACACCGTCGATTCGGTCCTGGGACCGCGAATGTCAGGCCCACCCACTCGACTGAGCTACGACCCGAACAACTGCATAGACCCGATCACATGCGCTGTCGTTAAACGCTCTCCGTCTCTCTCCCTCTCTCTTTTTCTCTTACTCTCCCTCTATGTGCATCGGGATCGCATTCGCTGCTCGCTCAGAAATGGAAAGCGGACCTGTTAGAATGATCCTACTCTCGCGGATTATTGTAATTGCAGCCGGCAGCAGTGTAATCTGCCACCTCAGGCTCCGCTGTTTCAATTGTTGCTGGCTCGAGGATCTTTATGGCGTTTATGGACGCTCGGAACGGGATCTGGATGGCCCAGCGGAATCGACCGGCTATTGTTCCAGCTATTTTATTGATTTTATTATGCATTATGATTCAAAGGTTGCCGACTACGTAGTTCTCATCGGTGAAACCTCGAGGATCTCGAGAACTAGTTCTTTGAAAGCCAAGCGAGTTTATTAGTTGAAAGATCCGACGGATCGTCCGATTTCACAAGATTCAATGTTCCGATCATGGTTTTTACGAAAGTTTAGTCATCTAGGCTAAATCGATCGAGATCCACGCAACTCACTTTTCCTACGAGGAATTTTCTAATCGACAGATTGTTATAACGATCGAAATACATGCGAGCGAATTTATTTATGCCAGATGACGTGGTATATAGTCGACTGAACAAGCTCTATTGTTTCAGAAATAATCCGTCGGACACCGGCAGACTAATAATTACCTACTTACCGATTGAAATAGGTCAGTAAGCGGTAGGCAATAATTTTGCTGTTCCCAGGCCAAAGCTATTAACCCTCTCCTCTTTTGTTACATTTACAAAGCTCGTGATTGATGATTGCCTTCTACTACTTAAAAGGAACAGCAATACCTTTTAATCAGTTGTTTCTGTGTTGTCTGGGATATTAATTAATTCAGCAAGTGGGCAGCTTAACAATAGGAACTAGGACAATTTTCAATAGAATGAACCTCGATGACAGGTTGCATTCACAACGACAGGGATTATAAATTAAATGTAACGGCATTTAAACGGCCCTTTACAGCGTTTTCATTGCTGTTTCCAGAAGATTCATGGGGTTTCGAGGGTTGAAACGTGACGAATGGTCGCCGAAAGACGGCCGACGACGATTTCCGTGGGCCAGGTATTTTCCAAAGGACCTGGACAAAGAATGCCGAGGTTCAGGGACGACGGAAGACTAGGTAGTATCCAAGGCAGGTACTCCGGGCTCGTGGTTAGCTCGGTTCATAACCGTTTAAAGCGTAGGGGTATAATTTTCAGGGAGGAAACAGCGACGCGATTCCCTCGTGCTCGAGGGCTTTCTCTTCTATTAACGCGATTGTTTCGAGCGGTAATGGAGGATAACCATCGCGAGCCTGATTACCCTTAAATTTAGTTATAAAAATTCTTCGCTGGCTGCGTGCCACGGGGAACGCGAGCCTCTTATCCAGCGAGCTTTCATTTCGGCGAGAGAGGTTCCTTACCGATCGATTGTTGGTTTCTAGGTATCCCGATGAGAACATCAATCTTCCACAAGCGATTGGTCCTCCATATGCTTTGTCGTACACGTGTATTAAATATTTCCCATTAAAAAATTTTAAAGAACGAGTGTTAAAATTGTCCTGTAAAACCGCAGGACTTACGCGATGACCTAATTGTTTAGAGTCCCTGTGGGACCCCCTAAGCCCTAAGTCATCCCTCGGTCAAATTTGGTTGACCTCCTGGCGAGTAGTCCTTCAAGGGGTACTATGGTCCTTCATTGACCACCGGGAAAGCCGAGGGCTGAGAGGACCGCCGGAAAAGGCTACAGTGTCCCATGGACAAACAGAGGCCCCAGGGTGGTTCGATGGTTAATCAGAAGGGTCTGAGTTCCGTTTCAAAATATTTGTTAATACAGGAGGAAAGAAACGGGAGGTTAGTTTTGGCAACAATGTAAGAAAGGCACCATTCATGGGCACAAGCAGGAATCCCGAAGGTTCGAAGGCTCGTCTATCCGTACAATCGGTTGAATAACGATTTCTGAATCGAACGTAGGACAATGGTTGTTGTAGCTGTGTAGCGATCCGTGCAGTCGATAGTCTTGTGTTACTGTTTTTTGATCGGGAAGGAGACATCTCGTTTCGTGTCCCGATGGTTGAAATAGATCGCGGAGATTTATAAATATCGGCGCGGTGGAAAATTGATAGGTATGTTTGGCAATTAGAGCGCATTCTGCGCGAGAGTGCAATTACTGGACATCGAGGAGAAAAGTGCGAATATAATTTATTCCGCGAGATATTCTTTGATTGCAATATGGCCCGGTGCTCTTTATTCGCATTCTTACGGTGCTCCCCGTAGAAAGAAAGAACTCTTCGAGCACAATGGACAGCGTAATTAACGGTCAAAAGTTTTTAGCTTCATTAATTACGCGAACACTTCAAACGATGCCATTATCATTCCGAGAATGCTGCAAGCAAAACGGTTCCCTGTGCATAATGTAGTTTCGTTTCTCCCACGGCTTCGAGGGCCATTTTTCTGAATCAATTCGGGGCGGAATAAGAAATACGAGTGCCTTAATTGTGACGATGTCCTAATTATATTAGAAAAAAAGCTCCACGAACGCCCAGCTAAATAATTGCCGCTCTCGACGCTCTATAACAGGCGGAAATTTTTATTAACAAACTGCTCCGAGCGGAAACTATTCGGTAATGTGGCGTAATGTTGCGTAAATAGGGCAAACCATTATGCATCGATGCTTTTCAATACGATTTACTAATTAGTAATATTTATTAAATGAAAGTGGATGATATTAGGTTCATACAAACAGCTTAACAATTTAAAAATTTTATAAAAATTAAATGGTAAAGCGATCGATGATTCGCAGTGGGTAACAGAGACGCGAAACTTGGTTCACAGTGTCGCGTCAAGATGGCGATACGATATTCCGCCGACTGTACCAATTTCACTTGTTAATTTCTCATTAAAAAGTATAATAGAAATATCATTGATTGTAATTGGATGTTAATCAACATTCGTCAAAGGTCGAACTTCGGCGAAAACAAAACATCCCTGAAAACTAATTAACTTGCAATTACCTATAATATGCGTTGTTCAAAATTCCAGTTTACCTGTTAATGATCGAACAATTTTTATAATTATCGAACGTTCGAGGTTGTCGATTTTGCATACGTTTTGACGATGATCCGCGACCAGGCAGGCCAGGTCGCAGCTGGTATATATTCTTAGAGTACACTCGCCGGGAGAATGTGTCTTTGTTGACGTTTTTCCCTCTCGTTAGGTTCGACGATATCGTTGGCTACCGGCGAGCATACCTCAGTCCCCTTTTCTCTTTCGGACAGATAAGTGTAACACGTGTGTTCGGTTACGGGCACTCTCGCCTCCATTCCGCAGATTATGTTTCGATCGGCCACCGAATATTTTAAGAGACAGTTTGATGGAGACCTACAATCTTAATCGACCTATTTTTCCTAACTTACACCCTGCCGGTTCTGTGACGTTGATTTCTCGCTCACCATTTTGTTCCTCTTGGCGATACTATTCGAACCAACCGCTGTGGAGCAGGAAGCAGCATCTTCTCTTGGTAAGCGTATCGATCATCTGTTAACTCGATCATCAACTATTTAACTTTTGATCGCTCTTGCTCTCTTGGCCTTTCCCTTTGGTAGCACGCAGAGAGTCAAAAATTACCAGAGTTTGTTGCAAACAGCTTTTGACGCTAATAGTTTCACTGAAATTGATAATGTTCTTCGATCAGGCGTAGAAATGGATTAGGGTCTATGATCAATTTCAACTCTGCAGACTTTCTTTGAATACCTACTTTGATGTTGTACGTTTTATAAACGAAGTTACAGTGAAATTTGCGTAGAAAATATTAGCAGAAAAATCGAATACAGTTTCCGTGTCGATGGTTTCGTGGTGACCCATTTGATCTGTAATCTGGAGCCGGCAGCAAACAGAAAATAGCGTCCACCGTTCCGCAGCGTCCCGCAGGATTCGCGGAGGCAAGGGAGCCCTGTAAATATCCTAAATTGCCAGTAACAGTGACGCGAGCTTCAGCTGGGAGTCGAGCATGGGATCGATTTTTCGAAAGTGAATCGAAGCAGAAAGAAAACGACCGCAGCCTCTCTCGGCATCGATTTGTTCTCGTTTTTTCCTTTCTCCACGCGACGCGACGGTTTCTCCAGACCGAAAAGCCCGGAGAATTATGAGCGGGTTATGGTTTTACGAGGGGTCAACAGTTCGGCCAGGAAGCCGCGAGTCAGGAGCCGGGGCCTCCGTATTCGGACCATTAGTCGAACCGGGCAATTCGTCAAATCGGGAGAAATGTAGTATCAATAACGTCCCGCAGCTGCTGCCATCGAAGCATGCATTTTCCTGACGCGCAAATTGCGCGCGCACAAGCCTCCTCTCCTCGAAAGCCTACACGAGCGACAATTGTTTCCGATTTTCCTGATTCCTCCTCCTCCTCCTCCTCCTCCTCCTCCTCCTACACCGCCATCCTCGCTTCTCGTTTCCTACCACCGAAAACCATCCCCTCGGAACGCGCACGCGAGAGCCGATCCGTTTTTGTCTCGATGTTTTTTCCAGTTGTTTTGCCGCTCGCGTAATCTGCCGATCGATCCGCCGATTGATAGCGTCCTCCGCGAATCTTCGACCGCTTTTTCCCTACACACGCTCCCGTGTAACGCAGTTTTAATGACGGGCTCCGAACCATTCCCGCAACGCATTTATTCGGTTACATGATAGACTTTTCCAATACCGCGAATCCCTGTCTTCTTGCGCCAGAAAAAGTTCGTTCTGTACACACTTACCTCCGGCGAGCGGCGAGGCCGTTTGCGTCAGCAATTTCTACAAAATCTTTACTTCTTGTCTACGATAAAAATGTCTAGCTTCAATCGAGTACGAACTATTTTTATTTTCTACGTGTAAAAATTCGCTGTCTAATAATCAGCATGAGGGACAACGAGATAGCGATTGACGCGATGAAACACAGAAATTGTAACCCAATTTCCAGCATCTCGTTTTAATTCTCGATACCCTGGAGCTTTTCCCTCAATCTCGACAGCGCAGCTTAAAAAGTCAGAAGGAAAATATCGATCCCACTTTTGCGGAACCATCGGTTGACCTATTATCTGTAGATTGTGTAGGGTCGACTCGCAGCATCTCGATCAAATCGAACGCCGCGGCTCGCAGCCTCGTTTTTCATGGTTAGCGGCCGGCTAAACACGTGTCCAGATCGAGCCACGTGTCACCGTTAATTTCCTGCGGTTTCCATTCCCGAAATCGTGCTCGACGGAAGTCTTGGGCCGATGTGTGATGTTTGCGGATAAATCCTCGTGGCCTGCCAGAAAGCTGACCCCATCTCGCGCGGCCTCTATCTTTCTCTTTCCTGTTCGACCCTCTTTCTCCGTGGCTCGTCTCTTTCCCTCTCGTTCCCTCTCTTTCTCTCTCGCTCTGGCTTCGACCGGTATCCTCGCTAAATAATAAATACGAGAGGGTTCTCCGGGAATACCCCGAGGGTGCCATTAGCGGGGTACAGGCCTCGGACCACCCTCTCGCACCCTTCGGAGCCGTCCTCCGGCTCGCACCCACCCCCGCAGCTTCTTCCACGACCCGAAACGCGAGTCTAATACACTTAGAGGCGAGACGCGGCTCCTCGCGTCTATGGACGGGGGTGTAAGGGGGTTGCGAGGGTGTAAGGGAGTCGAGGGGGTGCGGGAGGGTCTCTCCGATCGCTTTATGGAGCCCGCTTTCCTTTCTTTCCCTTTCTTTTCGTATTCTTCGGCTCGCTTGACGAACGAGCCTCGAATAGACGAATGTCTTAAAGTTCACGGGGAAGAAGACCGCGGGGGCGGATCATATTTTCCAAGGACGGTGGCACACAACGCGACGCGCACCGGGGGAAATTCGTTTTCATTTTCTCCTCTGCTCTCGTCTCTGCTCTTTCTCTCTCCCTCTCTCTTTCTTCCGCGGTATCTCCTTCCTCTGTTCGCACAGCTACAGAATCGAAGCTGATATCGGTTTTTGGTTTCCTTCGGGATCGAAGACGGCGATTAATCTAACGTCGAACGATCGAACCGGATTCACAGGCGCAACGAACGAGCATCGAGTGGAAAACTTTTAATCAGTAGTTGGTCCGCCACTTTCGTTTCTCTGTTCCTTCGTCTTTCTTCTCTTTTTTTCCCGTCGATCTTTCACCAAGGTTCGTCCCTCGGCCAGAATTCGATGCAAAGAAACATTGAAACGGCACGTCAGCCTCCGGATATCTGCGCCAGGCTTCCCGCAGATCTAATAGACCGGGAACAGGACGCCTGGAAAACGTTGACCACTCGCTCTAGCCGGTCAAACGGTTAATCGAGGCCATTGCGAACGGCAGCGGTTCTCAGCTGCTCCCCGCTTCCATTTCCTAACCACACCGACTCGCGGCACACTTCGCAAACTTTGTCGTTCCTCCACCTCTGGCTCTCTTTCTCTCCGTTCGCCGCTGTCCTCCTTCATTAGGATCAACTTAAGGAGCCTGCAACAATATTCCCTGCACCACAAATTACAATCTTTTATCCTCCCGCGGTTAAGCTCCCAAAGTTTTCTAGCCGCACACTGTTCACTGAAGATTCATTTTAATAACGAGAATAAAAGTTCGTAGTCATTGGTAGAAGATCCTCATTTGCCAATTCGATTAACCGTTCGAAATAGAGAGCAGAGAAAATTGCTGAAACAGCGTACAGGCATTTTTAAAAATCTTCCAATCGTTATTCTCTCCGGGACATCATTATTCATTCATCCTTAATCCCTCGCACTATGATTTATTTTGCGATTACAGCGATCAGAACTTTCTCGACGTTTGTTATTTACTACGGAAAAAGGAAAGTTTATATTTATTGTGTACCCATATGCTGTCCAATGGCTAAATGTTGACTAGAATTTCATTTCTAAGTAATGATAATTATGTGGGAAGGGGTTAATAGTCTTGAATTTCGCTGGATTATCGTGCGGATCTGTTTAGGAAAATGGTCGCGTCCGAGGCTGGTCCTTGGCGCAGGATGGATGCATCGTCGTAGACAGGATCGAAGGACACAACGCATCGGGAACATGCAGCCGGGGAAACGCTAGGCGGCACGAGGGGTAAGTATCAATAATTGAGCACCATGGGGGTGGCTCCGGTTGGCCATTTAGCGGTCGAACGAAGGGGATGGTCCGCGGATACCCATGGTACGGGGATATCGGTGGATGTATCGCACGGCGAGGCCTGCTATCGACATGTCGACGATGCCAGGCCGGGGCTGTATATTCCACGATATAGGAAACTATCCTAGCCGCGATCATGATACGCGAAAATACCATCTGTCATACGGGGGTGCGTGCCAGACCCTGTCCCACCGGTCAAACCACCACCCACTGTTCCCTTTCTGCCTACGGATTTTTACTCAGTGCCTTTTCCTCCTCGTTCTCCGACATTTTTTTTCTTCTTCTTCTTCTTCGCTGTACTCGCTTCTCGTTCTTCGAACTTTCTTCGACCGGAACAATAGCCGCGGCAACCACCCCTTTGTTGCCGAACGTGTTGCAACGTGACCGTGGAAAACGAATCGGAGTTTGTTTTGCGGTGGATCTTATCCACTGTGCAGAATTTACTAACCCTGGTTAGGCGATTCAACGAACGAAACGATCGTCTGTCTATTATTAGATTTTTCTTGATTTGATCGAATTTTTACTGCATTTTTATATTCTAGTCGATAAAATAGGTAAAAAACTAGTGCAAGTACAGACACTGAAAATTATTCAACTGTTGCTTCCTGTTATTTCCTATGCTGCTATCTGTAGAACTTACCAAAACCAGAGAGGGACGAAACCAGAGCATCTATTTCCCCGCTTTTTGCTGTTTTGAACAAGTAAATAAATAACCAGTTGAACGACTAGCCGAATGTATGAGAATAGCATATCGAGTTGCTAATAATTTATTACCCACAGGGCAGAGTCTTCAGTTCGAATTTCCGTACGATCTTTCAATAATTGATGTAAGTAGAATTAGTCGACGCCAAATAGACAGCTATGGCAGCAGTACTATTTTTATCAGAACTGCATAAAATCCGCAGTACAATCACGACGGTGCCAGAGAAATAAAAGTACGACTAGGTAAAAAAAGACACGAGAGTGATATGCGAGTGATAAACGATGCGATCGGAGACTCATTCAGCTCCGGGTATCCATGCAGCCTAGCATAATCGTCAGGGAAGCGAGCCCTCGTGAATAATTCCGCAGTCGAATTCGTTCTCCAATTAAGAGGTCCGATCGGCCGGATCGCAATAAATTGCGATCGTTGAGAAAGCGTGGCTAACGTGAGACTAACGATAGAGCTCGGTCGTCGCGTCGAACAATGTGTACTTATCGCGAGTATATTCTCTAATTGATGAACACGCCGGCTCCATTGTAGTCAGACTGTTCGTCTCCGTTCTCTCGCGATCCTTTAAAAATTCGAAGATTAACGCTTCGCGGTCCCGTAACGCGCGTTATTAAAAATAATCCATCGCGAGCGAGTCGCGGCCGTCTCGGCGACATCCAGAGCAAATCAATAGGCGGTGGCGGCGGCTATCTGCGAGTTTTCCCCGTGAACGAAAACACAGGTGTCGAGAGAGTGCGTGCACGAGTAATCGTCGCGCGTCGACTAGAACCCGTAGACTACTCGTGTGGAGAGGTGTTTGAGGCGTGTTCCGTTGAGGAGCGTCGACTGGAAAAGGGTGAAAGTCGATCGGTGAAAATTTCACTCGACAAGGTCTGGTGTCGCGGCGCCAAGCTTCCGCGTTTTAACCCCCATTAGTGACCCAACCACCGAGCCAGTCTAGGTCCAAAGCGGTGCGGAGCGGTGTGGAGCGGTTCGAAGCGGAGCGGAGCAAAGCTGAGCGGCTCCGTTACACGGAACAACTTAATGTTATGTAAAAATAGCGGGGGTTTCCGAGCCGCCACACTTTCCCTCTTCCTCCGGCCGTATATTAATGCGGAACGAGAGCGTGCCGAGAAAGAGAGAGAGAGATGCGAGAGCCAGTCGAACCTCGAGCAGATGCTCGCCGCCGGAATATCTAAATAAATCCGCGCGCGCGTCGGCCACCCTTAAAATCCTCGAGTCGAATAAGTAATAACGCGGATGCGGAGGCGGAGGCCGACGCGGTTGTTAGATCCGTCCCTTTTCCGTATTCCATCTTGCCCTCGCCTGCATAAGCGAGCGCTTAGTCCGATTTCGGGACTTTAATTGGCCCGGGGGAATTCCGCTGCGTGGACTTACTTTACGAGGAAACTTTTCGGGGATATCTCGTGGCCACCCCTTCCTCCTCCTTACTCCTTCCTCCTATGGCCCTCGCGACTGCATATTTCGCTTTCTTTTTTTTCTTTTCTTCTGTTGTCCCGGAGACGGAGAGAGAGAAAGCCGCGTCGCGATGAGATACTCTTCCTCCGTGGCGAGATTTAATCAGTTCCGCTCGGCGCTTATGCAATCGCTTTGATGCAACTTTTTCCCGACGAATCTACCGCCGCGTCTTACTAGAGAAACAACCCTTTACGTATCGAGACCGCGAGCGTGCGAGTGGTTTTGTGGACGCCAGATTTTACTTTGGAGATTGTTATAGATTATTTTGGATCAGCGTTGTAGCGGAGATTTAGTAGGAACGAATGTAAAAAATAAAGAACAGCGATTTCAAAAGGGGTGGAACACGCACACGGTGTTTCCCGGCGTTCCTCGGTGCACTGGGGGCAGAGACGTCTCGCGGAACACTAATCCCTCGTTCGTGGAGGAACTTCCATGATAAAACCGGATACGTACACCCCTCACCGGGTTTAATAAGGTTGCAAAGTTTACGGGAGCGACTTTTCAAAAATTCCCTCCTGCGGCTTTCTGGGCACGAGCGTCTGACTCTGGATTTCCTTTTCCATTTGCTCATTTCGTGTTTCTCAGGCCAGAGTGACCGAATTTGGACCTGATTCGCAGCACATGATCAATGAATCCCATCAACAATACTGTAAATAAGGTGTACTGTAAGTACGACAAATTTTGGTCCAGATATAAATAATTCTTCCCAGAGAAAGAAGAAAGCTTCTAAATTGAATACGACAAATTTTGGTCCAGATATAAATAATTATCCTCAGAAAAAGAAATCTTCTAAATCGAATGTTTTATAAGTGTAATGGGTGGAGACTCGGACTACTTGGACTTGTAAGTCCAATGTCAATTCGATGTACAAAATTGTCGAATATTCAAAAATTTGGTGTCGACGAACTCGAAGAACCGATTGTCGGTGTACCGTTTCGCGATTGGAAGCTCGTTGTTTATTGAAGAAGCATCGTGCTCTAATTTCCGAAACGGCTGTTTAGGAACGCCTGTGTGCCCGGTGGCTCGCGATTTCTGCTGTGCAACGTTCTCGCGTCGGTCCCGTGCTCTTATATAGCGCGGGAAATTCGTAGAGGGGAGAAAATTGTCGGTCTGTCTCGCCGGGGACCGATAATTTACTGTATAAATGTATTCCGGGCAAGGTGAGGCGAACCCTCGCCGCGGCGTTAATGTTCAATGAGCTCTCTCGTGGTGCAGGCCGGGCGATCGTTCGATACAATTTTTATTCGGTTCAAGCTGCGCTGCAGAAACCGCGAACCCTCGCCATCTACATCCCTCCGCCATCCCTCGTTACCGCAATTACACCTTGTTTAAATGTGTTACAACCAGGAGCGAAAGCGGAGCGTCCGCTTCACGCCCCCGGATGTTTGACTTTTACGCGTCGAACCAAGCCTGAATCAACCGACTCGATTACTTTCCTAATTTGTTAACTCCTGGACTACATATTTCTACTTCTCCATATTTTTTATTCCACAATTATTGAAATTATAAAAATCTTTCCGTCGGACATGGTTATACATATTTCTCTATTTCTCAGCAGAAAAATCAGTGGAGTGTATTCGATCAAACAAGCCCTTTCAGCGAAGTATTTTGGAATCTGCGCAAGTTTTAGGATTTTTCTATGGATTCATAAGTGCTCGCTGGCTCTTGAAGAGCAATTAGCTTTCGGTAATCGAGGGCTCCGGCCGGTTTTCGTAGGTAGATTAGCGGGTCCGTTGTACGCGCGTGCAAACACGCGAGAGGCCGTCCAGTTGATCGCAACGACAGGACGATTTACGAGGTTTCGCAGGGCCGGCTGTCGACCAGATAGACCGAACGTGTCAATTACGATAAAGCTCATCGGCGATCGATGTATCTGATGAAATTATTTAGACGGCCGCTGTCAGGCAACGACGCGCAGCGCAGCACCGAGCAGAGCAGAGCCGAGCCGAGCCGCGGCTTCGAACCCCGCCGCGTCGGGTTTACCACGATATTACACGGCGTCGCTCCGATTCTATCGCAAATACAATTACTCTGCCTGTAAATACTCTACCGTTCTACCCCTCCCCCACGGTGGCTACTTTATTCGCATACTCGATTACCAACGAAAATTCCGAGCCCTTCGACAGACGTAGCTTTACAAAATCTCAATCTCATCCAACGTTGCTCATTCGTAGACTGCGGATCTTTATATAAAATCAAAATTGCAAGCGTTTCTCACGTAGGTCTAAAAAAATCACACCTCGAAGTAAAATTTTATTACAAATTCATACAGCTACAAAATTAATTGTTGATCTTAACGCGCAGCTCCAGCCGCAGCTTTATTACGTGGCGAAGCGACACCGGTTAAAAGGATCCGCTTCCGCTTTTAGTTCCCTCCGAAGTTAGGCGAAACTTCGGGGTGGATGTTCGACATTCTTCGAGACTTCCCGGGGCTGGTGTAGCTCGTCGACTCGGCGAGCTTTCCCGGGTAAGAACACGATTCCAAATTGTCAGTTTTTCAGTGTTCAATCCGGTGGTTGTTAATCGAGCGTTCTCGCCGTCTCTTTAACATCTACGGGCCGAGCCCGTAATTTATCGGCCGGCGGGTGAGCTAGCTGTTGACTCGCCGGCTCTCGAACTTTCTTGCACCACGTGTCCAAGCTTTCTGTCCGTTGTCTAGGGCCGTGTATCTCGGTCGTTATCCGAATAAACATTTATCTTCTCCTCGAGCGCTCGCAGTTTGTCCTCATCCGATAAATAAGTATCGTAATCTTTGCTAGCGTGATCGGGCGCGTGCTGCCCCCACAAATCATCGCCCTTGATCGAGGAACCATTGTCCTTATTCTTGCTCCCCGTAGCGGCTCTCTCTTTGTCGATCTCGGTCAGCTTCTCGAACAGCTCCTTCTCCAGCAACCCTTTTCTCATGTCCTCGCCGAAAGCGACTTCCTCCAGCTGCTCCTCGTTCTCCTTCTTCCACGACTGACGTTTGTTCAGCAACAGAACCTCGTCCTCCACTTGGTCCTTGCCCGTTATCGGCTCGTCCTCAACCGCTGCCTCTGAAACTTCCAATAAACGCAGCACATCCGCCGGTTACCAAATCGTTAGTCTGCGAATCGTTTACGTACTCTACAATGCGTGCTAACATACATTGTCCCGCAGATACACTGGAACTCTTCATCGTCGCAGTCTCCTTCTCCGAACTACTCGACTTCGAATCGTTATCATCTAATCCTTCAACGAGCACTTCTCCCGATGATTTGCGCCTGTGCTCATGTAAAAACGCACCGGAACGAACGGTGTTCAAACAATCGAACTAGGAACGAATTATGTCTACGCAGAGATGCATACTTCTCCGAGGTCTTCTCTTCGGGGTTCAATTTCTGTGGGATCTCGTGGGTCGGTTGGGCGTCGATCATATCCATGGAATCGTAGATCACGGGCTCCTCGTACCCCTGGTGGAACGAGGCCCAAAACTCTTTGTCGAGGTAGTCGCGTTTCTGTCGCGTCGCTGCAGCTTTGTGGCCAGAGTCCTTGTGTCGCGGCTGATCAATAGCACTCGCAGCTTTGTGACGTCTCCCGCGCCTCCTTTCACGTTCCCCTTTCGCTCTGTGCTTTTTACGAAGCTTTGGACGTTTGTCCACGCTTCTGACAACCCTGCGCCCTGGAACGCAGACGGCAGACCTTTGTCACCACGGTGGGAACGCGCGGCAAATTACGTTACACTCGCGCAACCTGCGACATACTGTCTCGGAGATCGTTCCTGCCCCTGGAGATACTCTTCTTGGCCTGCTTCGGCGTATCAGCGATGCTCGACGCCGAAGAGAAACGCGTTGGACCATTGAACCTGTCGCCGTGCGATGCGTTTCGCAACTCGGGCTGATAATGGACGATTTCGTTGGGCGAAGACCACCTCGTTTCTGCTCCTTGCTTTGCATCGACGTACTCCAACATGGAATTCACTTGTTTCCCCTGGAGGAATGCGTTGTTTATAGATTCATTTTATTTTGCGGGTTATTTTAAGGGATAGAGGGTGGCTGGTACTTGCCAAGTAGTCACGGACGGATTGAACCTTCGACTTCTCCGTTTCTGATAACGCGTGGTAATCTTTTACCAGACCCTCTATTAATTGAAGCTTCTCATGCATCTCTTTAATGCTCCCTTCCTCTCTTGCTTCCCCGAAACCGGACTGGAAGAGGAACTTTTCTTGTGGAAAGTGCATGGCTGGCTCCACCGAGTGCACCAGGGGCACTAATGTTAGCTGGAACGAAATGGGATGCTCGAAAAAATTACTAATGCTAGAAATAGTGGAGCTACCGAGACTCTGGAGGTTCTTAAAGAGTTATCTCAATTAATTACGACGCTGATGAGACTCGTACCTGTTCTGGAGAAGTTCCCCCAGATTTCACATCCAACATCCATCTCAGAAACTCGCTCAGATCAGGTGGCAGAGGCGTGCAGGTCTTCCTGTCAACCTCTTCGGACATCAAACTATCCAGAACTTGCATGACCTTCTTCATCAACTCCTCCGTGTGCTTGGTCTGATGGAATTGAACATTCCATTTTTCTCTGACACAGTAAAATGTATGATGAGCTCCTTGACTCACCTGGTTGACGTCGAGAGCCTGTCGATACTTCTTGTTGGTTGCCACAGCGACCTCGATTTTATGATTCTGATCGAGTCCTGGGCCTAGCGACGCTTTCAGGTCTTCGTTCTCGTGCACCTGGACAGTTCCAAATTTATTGATCCTTTCAAGCGCAAACCGTGTTGAGAATGAACATTATCAGCTTCGTCTCGAAGATACCTGACTGAAAACCTGCTCCACAATCTTCCCCGCAAGCTCCCCATGAAAAGCAGCATCCATTTGGGAGTCGTCTTGCATATTGTCTGCAGCCAGGAGCAAGGAGACCGCCTTCTTCTTCTGATCCTTTGGATTCTAAAAATGTACATCCTTCTTTTTAATCAAATCATCAACCTCTTTATCGCTGCTGACAGCACGAAATCGCTCACATCGACGACAGCCATTTCCTTGGGGTGTCTCTTCCGGTCATGCGACGACTGTTGACGATGCCTTTTCCCCACGCCACGATCAGATTTACTCTTCTTCACATTGGTATGATGGTTCACATTCTTCGACACTCTTTTCACGTGCTTCTTCTGGTGATCCTTCGCTTTGGAGTCGTTCGAGTGCTTCTTGCGGTGTCTGCGTTTCCGGTTGCTCGACTTCTGATTCCGTCCTTTCTTCTTCTTCTTGTGTCCTCGACCGTTCTTCTTCTTCTTTTTCTTCTTCTTCTTATCAACTTTATTCGGTTTAGCACTTCTGACCGCTTTCGTGTAATAATTGTAATCCAGCTTGTCCTCCGGGTAATCGTACTCCACATCGGTGTTCGAGTCCGAAAGCTGCAGGCGATTGTTCTCCTCGGGATCCGGCGAGTAATCGTAGTCAGCAGCATCGAAATCGCGCTGATGCTCGCTGGCATCGTAACGAGGATCTGCCTGCCGTCTGACTCTGGCATTGTTCCTTATCCCTGAACTCTGCGGGTTCGAAGCTGGATCCATGAGGGAGCCAACTTCGGAAGTTCCTGGTTTCAGAGTCTTCGAACTTGTTCGCGCGATTTCGTTGACGGATGAAATCGAATTCTCGGTCAGGTTGGGATTGGACGAATCAAAATGCTGGATAGTCTTCAAACCTCTGCCTAGTCTCACAGTCATGTCCTCGTCGAGATCATTGAGCCAGTCCGACGGGTCCACGAAGGACTCTTGCAGATCCCTCGGGCTAATTACCGTTTGTTTCGCTAGATCTCGATTTTGGACTTGTTCCCGATGGAACTGGGCTGCCGGTGGCATGGAATATTTACGGTTTTCGTAAGGAGACCGCGAATCTGTGTCAATATATTGCTGGCCGCCTGTTAATGACCAACCGGGAACGGCGTCCTTCTCCCCGGCCACCACGTCGTTTCTCCCTCCGCTCACCTGCGATTCAAGGTTTATAGAGCGAAAGGAAAGTAAGTCGGGGCAATAATTTATCGGGAACGCTTAGGTGCGGTTTTTCACCTTTTGTACACGCGGCCCGCCGCCGTCGGCCCCGATACCGGCCGCTACTCGTAACTTTTCCTCGGCGGTGCTGCTGCTGTTCGCTTGCTCCGGCCCGCCTTTAAACATATCGTCCGTGCTTTTAAGGGCGAAATAATTACTACGGGAAACGTTACTGCTCTCCAGCTGTTGCGACGACTCGGCCGGGGACGACTTTTCCGACGTCGCCGTACTGCCAGGCTTGTCCTGCACCACCAACAGAGGAAGCAGGTTCGGCCTCGGGTCTGAACAACGTCATCGATCTCAATCCGTTGCGCGGCACAATCATTCATAACTACAGTGGCCGACAAAAGTAATCGTATGCCCTTTAAAACAGAATAACTTTTTTATAATTGTACCAAACGACCTGATGTTTTGTAAGCAATTAGAAGCATTGGTTTACTAAATGACTTGCAAAAGAAAAGTTTCCAGAAATTATCATTTACAAGGTTACATGCAAAAAATAGAAAAGGCATTTTTTTAAACTTTTTTATTTGGGCCCTTAATGGAAATTTAAAATATATGTTTTGTAGATCTATGTTAGTTGTACGCATACTGAAAATATCATCGAAATCGGTTAACGCAGGAAAAAACGACACGTATCAAAAGATGTACGATTCTGTGGATTTTAAGCAGAAAGTGATCAAAAGTTCTGTCTCAATTGATTTCGATGAAATTTTCAGTATGTGTATGACTAACATAAATGTACAAAACATATATTTTAAATTTTCATTAAGGGCCCAAGTAACAAAGCTTTAAAAATTACTTTTATTTTTGCACGTAACCTTGTAAATTATAATTTAGGAAAATTTTTCTTGCAAATCATTTAGTAAACCATTGCTTCTAATTGGTTACAAAACATCAGGTTGTTTGGTACAATTGAAGGGGTGTTTTCTGTAAAAGAGTTTTTAACAAAATATTTTGTCCTTTTTTGATGAATGCAGATAATATCACAAATCAATTACAAATATATATATATATATATATATATATATATATATATGTTATGGTTAATCTCTAATACAAAAAAAGATAATTATTTGTTGACCTCCTGGTTCAGTAAAGGTGAAGTACAAAGTAACTAACTCCTTCCATACAAATGGCACCTTTATCCATCCACCCCTTCAATTATAAAAAAGTTATTCTGTTTTAAAGGCCATACGAACACTTTTGTGGGCCACTGTATTCTTAACCACTTGCCGTATTTTAACGAGCCAGACTCGTCATGAAGATTTTAACGTCTAACAAATATGAATGATACGCGTTAATCAATATTTAAGCATTAAAATAAATGTAGCCATCTCTTCTATGACATTTTTGGGGATAAGTTTTAATCACTGCAGCTGTCAAGAAAATGTTACGGCAAGGAGTTAATCCCTTAACTGTTCTAATCTAATTTTTAAATGGTAAAATCAATGTCCTCTTTCTCCACAACAAGTATACGTATCGTTAACAAAAAATGTTACTTTTTCACGAGAAGTTTACCAGAAACTGCATTTCTATTCTCGTTCTGTGGACTCTCGGCTCGATCTCTGACCGGCTCCACAACCATATTCGTCGCTGGATCTTCTTTATCGGTAGGTTCGTGGTACAATCTCTGATCTCCCTTGATCCTCGGCTTGATCTTCACCTCGTCCTCGCTCCAGTCGTACAACTGCTTCATCTCTTCGTACAGTGGTTCTACGTTCTCCTTCTTGTCGTTTCTGCAATGTAGAAATTATTTTAATCGCACGATCTTAGTGTATTGATTACAATTAGAGAATACTTGGAATCCATGCACTGGCAGTCTTTTAAATCATTGTCTATCGACACGGGAACCATCTTCTCCTCCATGTTCATTATATACTTAATTGGTTCCAAGATAACGTCATCCAGGAGCGTCATTTCTTTATTTTCGCGACGTTTGTTTGACCTGAAAGAACAACAATAAATCGTTCCTTCCAATAATCCAGGAATTGAAGTCTTAAAATGCAACTTGTGCAGTGGTTCTGCCACGATCACGTCGTCTTCACCTTGATCTAACCTGCCTGATTGCTGCTTGGACCTCTCTAGATCCAACATGATGGTTCCCACGTCAGACAAGTCCGAGGATTCTGTCTCAGTCGTCTTGTTATTCGTCTGCACCTCATCCGGTTGAAAATACTCGACGGGAATCTTGTTCTTCATGTTCTGCTTCCGCCTCCACTGTTTCTCCATCTCCGCCTCCTGATGATCGACTTTTGGCGGTACAACGGTTTCTGTTGTGGTTCAAAAGTCAGTGAGTACTTGTACTCTACGATGATTAGGCTGCGGATCTTTATGCGAAAAATTTCTGCGTTTGTTGCAAGAAACTGGAGACACTCACAAATTTCCTGATTTAACCAAAAAATTGCTGTATTATTATTTAAGATAACTTTTACATTTCTACATATGTACAGTGAAACGAATTAAGATTCGGACGCTTTAAAAAAGACAATAGGTTTTTTAATATTGTACTATACGATTTGAACTTTTTTGGGAAGCTACAGCAATTAGTTTACTACAGGATGTGAAAAGAAATTTTTTCAAATGTACTTCAAGTTTTCAATATAGGCCCACATAAAAAAGTTGAAAATGCAACTTTTAGGATTTTTTCTAAAATTCCGATCTATTGCAATTTTTGAAAAAATTTCTTTTCACATCCTGTAGTAAACTAATTGCTCTTGCTTTCCAAAAAAGTTCAAATCGCATGGTCCAATATTAATAAAATTATCGTCGTTTCAAGAGTGTCCCAATATTTTTGTGACCGACTGTAGTTATTGTGATATAAGCTGTTAAAGTTTTTGCAAACTTTGATTGTGTGGAGTTATACGTATACATGGCTTTTGTCTATACGTATAATTGTACACAATCAAATTCTGCAAGATCTTTAACAGCTTTATGTCTCGATAACTATTTGTTTGCGACATGTGGCTCCTTTAGAACTTTTTCTCTTCTCGATGAGTAGAAAGTATTGATGTAAAAACAAACTTTAACAACAATTTACTTTGTTATAAACAATTCTGCGGAAAGTTTCTTTTACAAATGTCCACCGATCCAGAGGTGTAGATTCACCCCTACGACGGATGACCATTACTTTTTATATATTCTGTACCTTAACATATTCGCATACCACCGTCACAAATATGTGACATCCATAATCTGACAGTTCACTTAAAAACAGTCAAATTTATTGAATGCACTTCGTTGTTTAAAGTCATAGTAGAATGAGAATCTGTGACTTTCTTCTGCTAAACTGTATTAATAATTCAAAATTGGGTACGTTGCATTTCATAAAACTTTCGAACAAGGAAGGCAAGCAACGAAACAAATGCTAGTAGTGAACGTGTTAATGGAGCAAGTTAATGTATTTTATGTTTCAATTTGCACCCACCCGTTTTTGTCATAAATTGCATAAAATCCGCAGTCTAGTGATAATGGTTCAGCGAACGATCGACAACGAAAACGTTCTCGAGATCCGACTTCGCGAGACCTTAGGTGTCCCGGTTCTGAACTTTCGACGATCGGGAAGAGCACGCGTGATTACCGAGCCCCTGGTTCGAGTCGATCGCGTTCAGCCCGGAATTTGTTTTAACCCGTTCTTGTTCGCCCGCGGCGTCGCGAACTTGTTGCTCGACATCGTCGTCGTCGTAGTCGTAGTACGCGATGAACTTAATCGGATCGCGTCGCTTTCTCACGCTCTCTCGCTTCGTCTTCTGCTTCTTCATCTTGTCCCCTATCAGCACGTTCACCTTCGCCTTTCCCTTATCGCCAGACGCCGACCGCTGTCTCCTCTGCGACTGCACGCTGCTCTCTGCGAAACATGTTTAACAACGTTGCAGTCACCTGTCGTCGATCATTTTCGAATCTTCGGAAAAACTAGAGTCACTTCAGGTCACCGTTAGAAATCAATTCTCCGTTCCTACACCTTGCCATAAGCTGAATCTATTCACTACAGTCGTCATACTTTTGATAGTGAAACTCGTAAAAAATTTATTCTCCCTGTAGGGAGTTCTATTATATTAAAAAAAAATAATTTTGCAAAACTGCTGTGGCTTAATAATTCTTTAAAAATCGAAGGGAAATGACTGTAATGTCTGATCTTTCCTCTAAAAGGCTATAATTACGCAACAGCAGAGTCGTAAACAATTTCGATTTATCAGATCTCCACTGTACTTTAAACAAGTATCGTATCGTCTTAAGTATCGCGCCATTTCGAGTCTGAATAGGTCAACCACGCTGCGAATGCATAAAATCCCGAGTCACAGGAATAATCGCATTTGTAAATTCTCGAAATAGCCGAGTGCTAGCGAAAATTACTCTCGAAAGCGATCGTGAACGCAGCGAGCTCACCAGCCTCTCCACCCCGTTGGTTGTCCTCCTCTTCCTTGTCGTTGTAATTCAATTCAGCATTCTCAACGTCGTCGTTCGAATACTCCATGTACTGTAGTATCCTCCGTCCGAATGCATCATTCAGTTTCAGATCGGACATTGCTTCGGGGTCTATCATTATTTCATGATAGGTCTTCGTTTTACTTCCCTTGTATGGTTTAAAATTGTTGCTCGTCAAGGAGGAGCCGTCAGCGATCGGAGAGGAAGTCGGCTCGGACGGCGCATCATTGTTCTCGATCAATTTCCCTTTCGCATCCTCTTCCGCCTGCTCCTCTTGGCTCTTAGTATCGTCTCTAGAAATGTCCTTGCTCTGTGGAATCTCGTCGGTGTTTATGTTACTCTTGCCGCTCGGAGAATCGTCGTAGAATATCTGCGAGTCTCCTTTGTCTCCGTTGATCATCGATTCTTTAGATTTCGACGCCTCTTTGTCGTTCAAGAACGCGGAAGTATCTTTGAACAAGTCCTCATTCGGTTTGCTCTTGGCAAACCCAAAAATACTGGCTCCATCGGTGATTTGAGGAACGTTGTCGCGCTTATAGTGGTCCTTCGTCTCAGCAGAATCGTCCAAAGACTTCTCCACCTGCACGTTGAAGACCGTGGACACAGTCTTGTCAGGTTTCCCAGGCTCCTTCCCTACGATCAGCTTCTTCCTGACGTCCAGGGTGTTCACCACGAACGGACGATCGTTCCCTGTACCTCGGCTGTCGCTGAACTGGATCATGTCCTTGTTCTCCGACTTGAGGATAATATTAATATTTCCCGGCTCCTCCCTCTTCATCGACTTCTGAGACAATTTCCCAGGCCCGCTCTCATCTGAGCCGAGGACGCCCTTTGTGTGCTCGCAGTCCTCGCACAGACGCCCTTGAGGTTCCAAGACTTTGATCGCCTGTTCTCCTCCCTCGGCCGAGACAGCCTCTTCGGTTTTACTCGCGCGAGCATCCTCTTGCTCCTCTGTACTCGCACTGCCCCGTAATCCATTCGAGGCTGGTCCAAACGTTCGCAAAGAATTTCCCACGAGATTTTCACCCTTTTCCGCGATCCTCGACGACTTCTTCATCGCGTTCGAATCGGAGACACCGTTCTCTGCCACCTGATTCTTCTGTTCATTCTTGAGATCAGCATGGACGACGCTGATCGACTTATCTTCTTGTACATCATTCGAGGTGTCCTTGTCATTGCTACTAGATAGTCCAGGATTAGCAGAGCCAACATTCCCTGCCTCCTGAGGCTGCTGATTGTTCTTAGATTGGACGTTGCTTGGTACCTTTTCCTCTTGCGAATCATTCGAGGTGTCCTTCTTATCAGAGTCATTGCTATTAGATTGTTCCTCCGGGACTGCTCCGGGATTCGCAGAGCCAACATTCCCTGCTTCCTGAGGCTGCTGATTATACTTAGATTGGACGTTGCTTGCTACCTTTTCCTCTTGCGAATCATTCGAGGTGTCCTTCTTATCAGAGTCATTGCTATTAGATTGTTCCTCCGGGACTGCTCCGGGATTCGCAGAGCCAACATTCCCTGCTTCCTGAGGCTGCTGATTATTCTTAGATTGGACGTTGCTTGGTACCTTTTCCTCTTGCGAATCATTCGAGGTGTCCTTATTATCAGAGTCATTGCTATTAGCTAGTTCCTCCGGGACTGCTCCGGGATTCGCAGAGCCAACATTCTTTGCCTCATGAGGCTGCTGATCAATCTTAAGGGTAATTTGGACGTTGCTAGGTATCTTCTCCTCTTGTGAATCATTCGAGGTATCCTTCTTATCAGGGCCATTGCTATTAGATAGTTCCTCCATGACTGCTCCAGGATTCGCAGAGCCAACATCTCCTGCCTCCTGAGTCTGCTGATCAGTTTTTAAGTCAGACCGGATGATCGACTTGTCCCCTTGTAAATTGTTCGAGATGTCCTTATCATCTACACTGTTAGAATCTTTAGAGACATCATTTTCTGCCATCTGATTCTTCTGATCATTCGCAGAATCAGACTGGACGTTGCTGGGTTGCTTGACCTCTTGCAGATCGCTCGAGGTGTCCTTCTCAGGGTCACCGGGAAATAGTCCTTCGAGTATCGGATTTCCCTGCCGACTCTCCGCGTATTTCGCCGAGAGGTTCTCTCCGGTTCCTTTGTTTAAATAACGTTTCTCGGCCACAGTCCCGTCGCTGCGTCTTTCGCGGTCGTGCAACTCTTTCAGAGCCTCCTCTTCAAGGTACGATGCCCCAAACCCCGCGCGGTGAAAGAGTTTCGGGCTACCATCGTCGTTATTAACTTCGGTCCGTTTCGTTCTCCACACTTTCCGGCCGTTCTTATCGCCCAGAGCTGCCCTCTCGCGTTTCTTCGGATTCGAGATTAACCCCGAAGAATCGGAGTCGTCGTCGCTTTCCTTCATCTCGTGCTTCTTCTTCCCTCGAACTTTCTCCTCGTCAGCGTCCTCTTCGGTGTCCACGTTGCTGACAGTGTCGTGGACCTTCTTGTCAGGCTCGCTTAGGCTCTTCTTCAGTTGCAGTAGCGACTCCTTCAGCGACTCCAGCGTAGGTGCTGATTCGCGTTGCTGTTTAGACCTGTCCTTTAAACCTTTAAAAAATTGTAAAGGTGCTCAATCAAGAATTTGTCGAAGATTCTGTTCGAGTGATAATTAGTTCATAAACATGTTCTGCATTTGTCACAAGATATAGCCACTTAAAAGGAAATTAAAACAATAGGAATAGACTATTGCTTCTTGAAATTAGTATACAGGGTCTACCCGTTAAGTTATGTCACCATTTTTTAGGCATTTCCGGTAGTGCAATTATAAAATGTATTAGACAAAAGTTTGTCAGTACTTGGTGAGCTACATGTTCGCATATTCTTAAACCTGAAAAAGTTCATTTTACGTGAAAAAGTAAAGGTCACCTTGACCTTTTTAAATAGCACCACATGTTTTGGACATCATAGGATTGTTGCTGACGTCGAGACGAATTCAACAGTGTATTATCCTATAACCTTGAAGTGACCTGAAATAATTTTTCATGAAAATTACGTTTGCAGCAAATTTTCGAGTTTGAGGTAATTCGAAAGTCATAGGATACACTGCTGAATTCGTCTCGACGTCAGCAACAATCCTATGATGTCCAAAACATGTGGTGCTATTTAAAAAGGTCAAGGTGACCTTTACTTTTTCACGTAAAATGAACTTTTTCAGATTTAAGAATATGCAAACATGTAGCTCACCAAGCACTGACAAACTTTTGTCTGAAACATTTTTTAATTGCACTACCGGAAATGCCTAGAAAATGGTGACATAACGGGTAGGCTCTGTAGACAATTTTTATTATTCAGATTAGCAAACCTCTGGCGAGCAGGTGATTCTTGGGATCGATTTCGTAATCACGGATCCATCGATCCCTCGGCTTCTCCACTTCGGGTTCTTTCGAGTTCAACCAATCGCTCAATGAACAAATGTCCTCCGTTTTGGTCCAGTCTTTCGGTACATCGTTTAACACTCCGGTCATCTTGTTTTTCGAAGAGGATTGCCCCGTATCCGGTACTCTAAAAAATTACACATCGTCAGTGTAAAATATAATTAATTTCAATTATCGCTTCTGTACCCATTCTGTAGGTCGAAGTCTCTCCGGAAGATCGCATTCTCGTAGGATCTTTTCTCCCTCATTTTATTCCTGCCTCGATCATGTACCGGCGTGGATCCAGGCGGCACGCGCTTCATCGGCGATCTGATCGCGAATAGTGATCCGAATTACAGAGGAGACAACCATCCAAATTTCTCAATCTTTAATTCATGACACCGCGGGTAGCTAACCAGTCGATCCCCGGAACTCACTTCTCCCAATACTTGGCGCGATTAGCCTCGCGCACAGCCTGGTCTATCCACTTGAAATCGTCCTGGGCTCTGAGAACGTTCTCCAGGAACCTGTTCAACGCCACGCTGTTCCCGGTGTTTGTCTTCGACGATTGAACACCGCTGTGGACCCGACTGCTCTTTCCCTGCGAGAAGAGGAGCGACCGGATCAATGAGACAAAGGGCACGTCGCAAAATTGCGGTAGTGCAACCTGTTGTCTTCCTGTTTCGCGAGCCTGACTAAGTCTACACTCTAGAAATCTAGAACAGATGCCTCTAGAGACAGGCAATAGAAGAAGCGTCCCGATTTTCGGGCTTCCCGTCCAGGTCATGTCAAGTTTGGAAACGAGGAAGGTCTTTGATTCTTGGATAAGATGTTTGTGATCCCCAAGCTATGATTCTAGAAGATCCAGGACCAAGTCCACGAAGTCTAACACGTTCCGTGGCGAGCCGTCTTTGCTCAACAATTAAACAAGCTTATGTGCTTTGTTCTGTACTGCATTTTGTATAATACCATCACGCTGCATGAATGAATAGTTTAACGTGTACCATCGGTGGTACACGTGGTACGGAGCGTGTTAAGGACTGGGAAAGTCCGAGATCTTGGATTCTGGCGCAGCAAGTCCAGACTGGAGGTGCTTGCGGGAGGGAAACGGGATGTTCCGGAGACCCGGGCGTGTCCTGTCGCTGACAATTCTGCAGCTGTAATAATAATAGCGGGCGCGGTGTCCGCTACGCATCGTCGTCCTTTTTCCAGCGCGTACGACGCGGCCAAGACAATGGGATTGCACGCGGAGAACGCGCGGGGCAGCCGCGGATACGGGCACGGTGTTATTAAAAATTCACTCCCTCTAGCGGCTGAAGTGGCCTCTGGCAATCTGCATCTCATTCCCGGCGGGCCCTTGTGCCAGCCAGCCATCAGGTGGCTGCCAGCACGCGGGAAAAAGGGGTGGAAAGCCTCGACCGTGGAAACGCCAGACCGGAGGGCTGAACTGCTTGCTGCCCTTACCAGCTCTACGGGGTTGGCCCTTTTCGCGCCGTTGTCGTCGACGTTGGTCGAGGCGCCGAACGAAAAAACGAGAGAGAGTGAAAGAGCGATAAAAAAGGAGAAAAGAAACGAGAAGCCTTACACCCAATTACACGCGGCATTTAACTAAATAAACACTCGCCGTCTTCGTTTCCAACCCCTGCGGAGGCCTGTCGGGAGGACCGCGGTGGCCTGCGGTGACGTTTTTCTCCGTTTCTGCGGACCTTAATGAAGTCCCGCTTTAATGTCCTTTACTTTGTACCGCTTTTTCGGGGACATTGTTTGCCCTGGAACGCTGCGAAGATTTCGAGACAATCTCTCTCTCTCCCTCTCTCGTTTTGCACCCTGTGGCCGTCTACCTTCACCAACGCGCTCATCGCCTCGCCCGCAATGAAACTTGATATTCCCCTGTGATCACTTGTTGAATGTTATGTAAATCCTCCGCTTTCATTTGCCTCGGCGAGGTGTGCGTGTGCACCTGTTATTGGCTCGCGGACTGCGATTCTCTATTTTATGAGCTACCCCCTTCTCCACCGTTCCCTGCTTCACGGCCTAGCTAAGATTCCGAATCCAGTCCCAGAAATATTAAACCACCCTCTGCTGCTACGTTCTACCATAGGCAATTCTGCTATCCACTGTTAACAAATTTATTTATCAAAATCATTGTGGTCCTCTCGATTTTTCCACATTTCTTCAAGAACCATCACCCACCAAAAAATGCACGAGACATGCACTCACGTTTTCATGATAGAAATTCCTTTTTGTCGATCGTATCTTACTGATTAAACTTTTCATTAATGTTTTCGGCGCATGGGCACGATCAAATTTTAACTACCAAGCAATTTTGCAAATATTTAAATCATTCTCAACGTTTCGATCCGGATATGGATCCTTTTCAAGAGAACTTGCGTCTGTCGTGTACATTATAGTATACGGTTTTTTACAGATGCAAGTTCTCTTGAAAAGGATCCATATGCGGATCGAAACGTTGAGAATGATTTAGAAACTTGCAAAATTGCTTGGTAGTTGAAATTTGATCGGGCCCATGCGCCGAAAACATTAATGAAAAGTTTACTCACGTTCTCAGTTTCACGTTTTTCACGTCAGAAAAGAAAATAAAAACTCTGCGAATTTCGTGAATGCGACGACCATTTCATCTCCACCTGCTTGAGGGTAAGATGATCAAGGAGAGAGATTGCGGATTCTCTTAAAGCTCGTGCGGGCGGATTCGCGGTGACCGACGGACAGCACACACAGACAGTTCCTCTTTTTTTCGGACACGTTTTAATCTCTCTCTCTCTCGCGTTAATTTCTTTTCGCGGGAAACATATTGTTCGGCCGACTTTGTCTTCGCCTGGGTGGCACGTTCCCCTCACCTACACTCCCTCTTCTCAGCGATTCGTCCTTACGCCGGATGACAAAATGACAAAGGGGTGGTCGCCCCGGGCCAGCGATATTACCGTTTCCGTTTCGGAACTATGCGGACTGTCTACACCCCTCCGGCCCGCGTATTACGCCCGAAAACGTCTCGTGATTGATTATGCTCGCTGTACTTTTGGCTCCTCCCTCGATTGATGGAGAGACCGAAAGGAACCACGATCGAGACGCTCTTCGAGTCCTTCGAGGACCATCACTTCAAACGCACGACTACTGTGGCGAACATTTGTGAGAAAGAGGGTGGTTCTACTGAAAAGACTAAAGCATTTTTTAGCACACTAATTCTTTCTGCATTTTCGCTGTATTTCCATTAATTTTATTCGCCTAGGCTGACATCTTTCAAACACAAAAAAGAAACTTGCATGAAAGTCTGCAATCGATTAAATTAATTATATTGATTATTTATAGTGATTTCTGAGAGAAATGGGAATAGCTCACCATTGACTCGTGATCCGCGTGACGAGAAGACAGTTTCGGTCTTCCGAGATCCTTGGACTGCCCTCCCTCATTTTTCTCATTGCCGTACGCGTGCTGATGCTTGTCCAGGGCCTCGACAGGAACGATAAGAACGAATACCAGGCAGATTAGAACGGTGGTTCGTTTGCGACGATCGAGATCAACGACGAGTCCCGTCATCCTCGTCGCTCTACCTGCGACAGGATCGTTGCCGAGTTAGTCGACCGTGTTCGCAGCAATATTAAGTTCCAAGGGTGAATAAATTCGCGACCGGAGAGCTCGCAACGGTCTATTAAGTCGGCTGATCTCGGGGAAGCATTAATTTCACGGGGGCGCATAATTCTCCTGTCACAATTTGCATTCGGCCTGTTCGCTCTTCAGGTGTGCAAGCAGCGCGAGAGCGCGGGAAATTAAAAACGTCCGATCGTAAAGCCTCGAAAGGAGGTGAAATATCACCGGACCCGCACCCTGAATCGTAATCAACCCTTTCCGCTCGGAGAAAAACGCGTCGCGTTCGACGGTTTTCGCCGGGAGACGACTGGAAGGGAAACGCGATCGTGTTCTCGATTCCTGGACTGGAAATTCGAGCTTTGCTGCCCCCAGGCTATCCAATTGCCAAGACTTTCCACACTTTCCATGCTTCGTGAACGCTCACAACAATTCCGATTTTATTCACGCACGCCATAATTTTCATTTTACCCCTTTGCTCTGATCCTAGTCTCCCTAGCGTCGTTTAATTATTTTATCGATCTGCGTCCTCTTTTAATTGTTGTCGATGTTTACCGAATTTTATTTTTTTCTCAGCGAGAAAATAATTCTGCAAATGTATGACCGTTCCGAATACGTTAGTGCACGTGTCGGCTGATAGAAGAATAGTAGAAAAAGACGGGGGCACTATGCAGAAATTTTGGGAGCAGCTGTTGGTCTTGTTTCTCGCGCGTCCGCTCCAGAAACGGCAATTAGGGGTTAATAATAATTCAGGGTGGAGGAAAGTTGGTCGTCGATGACGCAGCGTTAAAGTTAGAAAATCGAAACTCCGTTGGTCCTAATTTGAAGGCGGGGGCAGTATTAGTGACGGGAATCGATAGTGGAAAGGGTCGCGGTTGATTTCTGGCGAGGTAATTTCAGCGAATGACGAGAAAGTTGGCGTATCCGTGTCGGTTACTAAATTAAAGCTGCGCAGATAGAAAGAGAGTGTTGGAGAGTGAGAGAGAGGAGGGCGCGGAACAAGACAAAGGAAAATAGGGCAAGTAATTAGAAACGAGCCGGGCCGTATTTTACGGCGAAGAGGATTTTCAATGGGAATAATTCCCGCGATGATTCCTCGCCGTTCCGCGTCACCGATTTTTGGCCCCGCGGATATCATCGTGAATTTGTCGCTCCCGATATCACGAATCGTTCTCGCGAGCACAGGCCGCTCTGCTAATTTCTCTTGAATATTTCATTCCCTTTGACCGGTACCACATAATATCCTGTCGCCGGCTATCGATTAACCGTTCGCCAAGTTCAATCATCGGATGCGACGATTTTTGGAAACGCGATTTTTGTGTCATGGATGTGCGAATATCGCGCGGCATGAACGTGATCGATTCGACGGGCTGCCCTCTTGGGGCTAATTACGGCAAGGGATATTCAGCAGTTTCCACACCTTTCTCACCACCCTCGGCGAAACACGGCTCGGTGAAAAAAAGAGACCCGAAGCATGAAGAATTAACCCTTCAGGACAAGTTTTCCGTATCACGAGGTCAGTTTTTGCAAAAGAAAAATTAGACAATATGAGCCGAATCATTCTGATTATTATTATTAAAGATCAACTCGATCGGGCAAACAGTTCTCGAAATAAAAATTCGTGAATTCGTAAGTGAAATTGAAAGACTTGTATTTTGTATTGAAGAATTAGATTAACTCGATCGGGCAAACAGTTCTCGAGGTAAAAATTCGTGGATTCGTAAGTGAAATTGAATGACTTGTATTTTGTATTCTGTATTCAAGAATTAATCCTTCAGGACAACTTTTTCGTATCACGAGGTCAGTTTTTGAAAAAGGAAAATTAGACAATATGAGCCGAATCATTCTGATTATTATTATTAAAGATCAACTCGATCGGGCAAACAGTTCGCGAGATAAAAATTCGTGAATTCGTAAGTGAAATTGAAAGACTTGTATTTTGTATTGAAGAATTAACCCTTCAGGACAAGTTTTTCGTATCACGAGTTCAGTTTTTGAAAAAGGAAAATTAGACAATATGAGCCGAATAATTCTGATTATTATTATTAAAGACCAACTCGATCGGGCAAACAGTTCTCGAGATAAAAATTCGTGGATTCGTAAGTGAAATTGAAAGACTTGTATTTTGTATTGAAGAATTAACCCTTCAGGACAACTTTTTCGTATCACGAGGTCAGTTTTTCAGCGAGAGAAAGATTAGACAATATGAGCCAAATCATTCTGATTATCATTTAAAAAATCAAATCGATCGGGCAACCAGTTCTCGAGATCAACAATTCGTAAGTAAAATTGAAGGACTTGTATTTTAACAGCGACTAGTTACCGAGAACGAAATTAACAGAAACCAGAATGTAGTGTAGCGGCAAGGGATGATAGTGCATCGTATTTAAGAATCTGACCAGATGCAGTCGAGTTGAAAGCTGAGGCGTTTGTTGGTAGCAATGCGGTGTGCAGATCGTCGTCCCCGAAGGGTTAAGCGATCGTTTCTTCCGCGGCCGATACGTTCGAACGAGAACAGAGGCGAGCAGAACAGGGGGGGAGAAGATTTTTGTTCTGCTCGAGGAAAAGCACTCAGTCGCCTGTCTCCTCCCTTTCCATCTTGTCCCCCGCGTCCACACGTTCCTTTCACCCTTTTGCTCAGACAAAAGTTTAGCATGCCGCGAGCAAGCAAGCAAGCAAGCAAGCAAACGGCGGCGGAGGGAAAGGCCGGATATTTTTGTCGTTTCAACGAAAAATAGGAAATAAAAGAGCGCGAGTCACGAAAAAAGAAAAGAGAAACAAAAAAAGAAGGAAGAAGAGGACGAGAAGGGGCAAGGGAGGAAAACTGCGTTCGGGGGGTTGGAGAGAGGGGACGCTGCCGACATAATGTACCGCGTAAGAGCCATTAGCTTATTAAAAACAGTGCCGGCTAAACACGAGTAACGAACCGGCTGGTGGCCACCGAGGGCTGCGACAAAGGCGAAAAATTAGCCTTGATAACTTCGCGTTTCGATGGGAAAAGGAGGAGCAGGAGGGTCCTGGCCGAGCGGAGACCACCGGAAGGAATCGTCTCGGCTACCACGAGCCTGCCTTTTACAAAACACTGTTACCTCTACACTTGCATTTACCTCATTCAGCTATTTTTCCACGAAATTTCTCTAAAAACCATACAAAAAAGATACAGACATGTTGTAAACGATACAACTTATAGGAAGAGCATATAATGGTAGAGAATTCTGAGAGTGACGTCGTTGGAGATAGGATTGCAACATTGTTTTAAACAGAGAGCTCCACCCGAGTATCATCGAGGAGGATTTTCCTAGGAACTGGGTCAGCCTGTAATGGAAGATTCGGCCGCCGGAGTGTTAAACAATGGTTGGCCAGTTACCTGACAATGTTTTTATCCTCTGGCCTGGTCGGACGAGCAGCCTCGTTTCCAGATACGTAGGAGAGCGCACGTCATCGGTGATAATGTTGGCGGGATCGATTTACGTCACGATGTGCCAGCCAAACTGGATACGTTGACGTCTCGTATAACAAATTCCGATTGCACGGCCGACTGTTTCGCGTCGGGCAATCGATACTTCTCGTTTCTAACGCGTCTCGATTCCCCGTGTTTCTTTTTCTTCTCTTGCTCTCTCACTCTCTCGAGCATTTCTCTCTCTCACTCCCTCGTGTTGCTCGAGGTGTGCGCATTTATAACGTTCGATAAATCTTGGCGACGTCCGCGCTTACTCCATCGTCGTGAAATACGAGTTGGTCCGCGGACTAACGATCGTCGGTCGAAATTCCGTTTATTTCGGCATACGGCCGCCGAACGAAACTTCTTACGAGTTCAACGATAGAGAAAGAGAGAGGTAGTGAGAAAGAGAGAGAGAGTGAATAGTATAGGGGACGAAGTTGGCCGGAGAATTTCGTTACGAGGCTCGCAGCCCTCGCGAGGAAACATTCAGACCCCGACGCGTCTACTGTAAACGCATAAAATACCGTATAAGTCTCTATATTAGTTTCCCCTGAACTCTATGGATGAACGAGCACATACTACCCGGGGCCGCCGACTCGAAGGCAGTCGCCGTTTCTGAGAGCTCGTTAATAAACTGCCGCAGTCGCGAATCTAGGCTAATCGCTCGAAAATGTCCTCCTCGATCACCATCCGTCCAATCTTAATTAAATTACCCGCGCCTGACCCTTTATCCCATTCTGCTGCAATAATTACCGCATCCGCTGCAGAAGTAATATATACCGAATCTTCTCGAAACCCCCTGTTCCTCTTTCTCGGAGAACTGCAAAATGTCTGATCCTTCTTTGATTAACTTGAAACACGAAGCTCGAGATATATCGAGTAGAAGGGGATGAAACGCCACCTGGGGACCTTTATTAGTCTAAACAACGAGTAGAAATCGACGCCTAAATATAATTAGGAGAGACACGAATGTATCGGCACGCTGTCGAAAAGGAATAGGCTGATGCGTCTGGTCACTACCAGCCAATTCTACTTCCTGCTAGGACACGCAGCGAAAGTACTTCGTATGGAATTGAATTATTCTTATTATTAATCATCACGAGGTTCAGACTAAAAAGTAAAATGGGTAGACACGAGACATAAAGTGAAAGGGATGAAACAGCTGGAGACTTTGGTACATCAAACGATTACCGACGCCTGTTATCGGACGGATACATCGATTCGCAGATTGACGAAGGGTATCCACGGAGCCAATATTCTTCGCGAAGAAGATCCGAGGATGAGGACTCGCTATGAAACCGTGATGGTTTTCAGCCGGAGGAATCCCGGTCGAATCCGGTTTTCCTTTCTGGTCCCCGGCTCGTCTTTTCCGCTCGAGCTGATTGCGTGTGCACGCATGGCGGCTCGCTTTTGCTCAGGTTAACGCAAATGCGAAAGGGAACAAACAAACGGGGGAATACAAATCTAGAGTGAAATGAACAATGCCCTGGGAGAGTTACTGCCTCCTAATTGAAACCAACCCCCAGCACACCCTCCGTTTCCTCTTTCCGTTCTCCCTCTTTCTGGCGCTCGGTGTCCCGTTCCGTTTCGTTCCGGCTGTTACTCTCTCTCTCTTTCTCTCTCTCTCGATGCCACCCTCTTTTTCCCTCCGATCACGATGCCCGATTCGCGTTTTCCCTCTGTTCTTGTTCTCTCTCTCTCTCTTTGGTTCTCTCTGTGTCCTCTTCACCCGCGTGTTTCTCTCCGAGCGCGCGCGTCGCCTAATCGTCCCGTGCAGATGCGTGCCGCGCTTTCTCTCTATCCGCGCATAAAGCGTATAGTTTACGACAAAAGTTCCGGCAACGAGCCTAACAAAACGGCTGTCGGCCCGTTGCGAAACAAGGCCCGGCTGTTTACATGCGTGGAACGAACAAGTATCGATCTAGGCCCGCAACAATGCACGCGGGGAACGCGCGGCCGAAGGTGCACCGGCCGAACAAAGAAATCAAGGTAACGCATTATTTCCCGGTATTTCCGGCCCGTTAATGCGCCGGCCGCCCTGATGAAAACGAATTGATCCCATCCCCGTGGCCCACCCCGTACCGGGTCTCTCATCCCACTGGATGCTCCTCGATTACCGATACCAGCGGCTACTTCTTATCCGATTAATAAACGCGGTGCACCGTGATAATTCGCGTCGATTAGGCTCGCGAATTATTTCACGTTCTTCCACGTCTCTTTCTGGATACAGCTTCTCGATACGCTCGCTAATAAGCTGGTTAATTGACGATACAATTACACCGGTTGTGATTTCTCGGTTTTACATTGGTACATCGATCTTTTAAATTCAATTTAGGGTATAGCTAGCTTAGAACAGCTAGCTTCTTGCTATGAGAGCACGGTGATCCTTTAGATTCATAGGACAATGCTGTAACCCTGTCTAAACCTCTCCTCAGTTTCTAGCAGCTGACTGAAGCTATCAAGTTTACGGTATGATCATTATCTTGCGACTTAAATTTCGTATTTTTCAAACCGACTAGCTTTGTCAGAGGAAGCTATTAGGTCGCGCTGGAGTATGTGATCGCGTGCGCTGAAAAATTGCACCCACCGTGCCACAGCCGCAGTTTCGTCCGCAACGATTGCATCTTCGCGGCTCCACTTACAAGGGAACTCGGTCGCAGTAATTAGCCGTCGCGCGGTCCTTCCGGTTCGATTAACGAAGAAAATAGCCGGGCGAAGGAGAGCGGGCCGGTCGTTTCTCGGGCCGGTTGCCAAAATAACATCGTCGACGCGTCCACCTGCGCGATAGTCGAGCCAACCTTGCGGGGCGGAGACACACGGCCAGCCGAAAGAACTCGTAGGAGATCTTTATAGAGAAAGTTTCGTCGCGAATTCGTACGATACGGCTTGTGTAATTTTATAAATAATTCCCGGACGGCGCGAGCCTCTAGTTAGACACCGGTAGGCAGTCGTGGGAGGAGGATGAAGAGGAGGAGAACGGAGGGGTGAGTTTTATCCAGGCGTAGTTTACAGTGGATATTACAGCGAGCGGGGGCGAGCAGTAAACAATTCGAGGCATTTTAATGCGGCCCCCGGCGACCCGTAAGGAGGACTCGAA
Organism: Lasioglossum calceatum; assembly: GCA_963966675.1. Classification (NCBI taxonomy): domain Eukaryota; kingdom Metazoa; phylum Arthropoda; class Insecta; order Hymenoptera; family Halictidae; genus Lasioglossum; species Lasioglossum calceatum. The sequence continues at coordinate 4,477,139 of OZ016555.1, read as the reverse complement.
ACTAACGTGCCTCCGGTACCCTCTTCTCCTCTCCCTATTTTACTCTCCCTTCTACCACACCCACCCCCCGTTACCGGCTCGCTCTCTTCTTTCGAAACGTAGGAAAGCGCGAATGAAAGAGGAGGCGGGGGGAGGAGAGGCCTTATCCCTTAAGGCCACCGTACGACCATCGAAAAGGCATACTATAAGGCGGCTTCGATCTCGAACACCCGGGTAAGCCTACTCTCGTTTCTTTATCCCCAGCCTCCTCGTCTAAGGCTCGTCCCATTCTCTGCCTCTTCTTCTTCGCCGTGGTTCGAACCCCTCTACCCCTCCGAGCTACGTCGATGCGAAATCCTTGACAGATTTGCGGGCTACACCTGGTCACGACTTGCCGCCGTCGCCGTTCTCCGCGGTTTTCCCCGAGTCGGACCCTCCGCAACCACTTCCGGCAGCCCAGGGACCTCAAGTCCAGTTCTTGTCCGACTTGTTGACACGGCCGGCCTCCCTACCAAAAAATCCCGTGACCTCCTGCTGGAGATACAGTAATTTTTAGCAATTTTTAATGGTCAGCGAATATTCCGAAAATTCGACTGTGGAGAGCTTTGACACCGCGTCGAAGTTGCACGAGCTTTGAAAGAGAGCCGAAAAATTGGCTCTGTTTCATCGTAGCCTTAAATCGACGTGCGCGCGCGCGCTGGCTGTATCAATTATCACCCGCTCGAAATCGCGTAACGGTTCAAAGAGCCGATTGATTGTTAATGAAGTGGGTAACGTCGTGTATCGCGGGGGTGGCTCGGCCCACCCACGGGGTGTTTAATGGGTCGTTAACCCCGCGGAACGAACGAAATCCGCCCCTTCCGTTCGAATGCCACGCGGCGAAACACTCTGATTGCCTTATCGATCATCGCGACAATTCCACGATTCCCATGATTCCCTCTCGGCGACCGAACACTCGCTGCTCAGTGTATCGAAGACGTCCGCAGGCTTTATAAATTATTTCGAGCACCGTGTTCCACTCCGGTGTTTCGCTTTGCTGCCCTCCCCTTTTTAGCTAACAAAAAATTTCATAATTCAGCAGACCGGGCGGAACACTCATCGCTAATATATTTCCGCTCAGCGAAAATTTGCCGTTGGCCCGACTCCAATTCGGCCGATCCTTCAAGGCGGACCTTTAAACTCGTGTCGCCATTAAGCCGCGTTCACAAAGATACACCGGGCCACCGCACCGGTCTCTCGGAAGCAGCATCCGAACGAAATACGATAAGCACTTAGCCCGGCCGTATCTATCAAATATAACCCTTATGCCGGCGGTTAGGGGGGCCGCGGTGCACCCATGGGAGTGCCGGGGAAAGGACAACCTTCTGGAATTTATACTACGGCCCTGCCGGAGCCCACACCGCCAGCCGCTTTATCACTTATTCATATAGCGTTGCGCGAGGAAAAGTTGCCCTAAGTGCCTATAAACGTTTAGTCGCCGTGTGTGTTTCTACGTTTCCGAAAATCCACTCTTCCTGATTCCTACCTTGAACCATGCTCCGCATCATCCTCCGAAACCTGACGCAACTTCCTCCGGAAGGAGGTCATCGAAACGGCAATCGATCGATCATCGGGAACTCGAAAGAAAATTCTCGAAGATACCCTATCCAACATGTTTAAATCATGTTTCAAGGGAGCAACTCTCCAATGCACAATTCTCCTCGGATCTTCAATTCATGTTACAAACCGAGGGTCCAAATGTAACTGTGTCACGCGAGCGCACCTTTTTCGATGGAGACTCGTCAAAAGGATCACCGTAATAGGGAAGTTTGGCGATGGAGCCTCGGGATTGCGATAGGTGGACAGATACAGAGAAGACAGGGTGTCTCGGACGGCGGGATCTCGATTCCTCGGGGAAGCTCCTCGGAAATCCTTTCTTCCTCCGTTAGCGCGTCATCCCGGGGTTTCAATTTCGTGCTCGGTTTCGGGGGAAAATTTATGGCGAGACCGAACGGACGAACTTCCATCGGATCGGATCGGATCGGATCGGATCGGTGTTCGGAAAATTCCGGGCGCGCGGCCACTCGACGTCGTTAGGTGCCGCCGCGTCGCGATAATGGATAATTAATGCGTCACGATTTAATCGATCGGCGAAGAACGGCCGCTAATCTCGCTCCAATTATCGGTGCCCGGGAATCGCGGAAACGCGTCGAACGGGAAAAAATGAACGGATCCCTGGCTACTCGTGTTGTATGGTTGTTGCATTTGAAATGTTGAATGCTAGAATTTTAAATTAGATGTCTGGTATCACTAAATCAATTTTATTTCGACATCAATCGATGCTGCTGGACTGTAAACGAACAATCATTTACACAATAATACGTTCTCCGGCGATTTTCCCCGTGAAAGAAAGAGAGATAGGGGAGAGGGAAACTGCAAATTATTTCGTTCGTCGATTCGCATCCACGGGCATAACGGGTGATCCCGAAACTCTCGTGGGAGTTGGACGGGTCCTGCGTCTCGCGGCACAGGCTACAGACAGCCTCACGAAATATCCCACCTTATGGTGATCCCATGGCACATCCAGGCCTCGGGGCTACGTCCCCATAACTCGTCCGCAGCACTCTGACCTTTGCCGCGCGTTACTGTGTGCGCGCAGAGAACCGACCCCCGAATGGGTATTGGTTCCTCGATCTTCGACAGTGTACGCCGATCACCGAGGGGAGCAAGAGTTTCCTTCCTACTTTATGAACCGGGGGTGGAAGAAAGGATTTTCAAACGTCATTGATTCCCGTGTCATTCCACCGGAAGGTCGCGGCGCGACGAGGGTGTCGAGGATCATCGACGTTGCAGCCGCTGGTTCGCTTTGACCCACTCGGGGTTTTAGCGAGCTAAATAATTAGATGGCCTTTGCCGCCGTTACATTTCATCAAAATGAAAATTCTCTTCGACGAACTCGATAAATTAAAGCTCTCATCTGGCTTGATATTATTTGCCGAGGCCTCGGCTGAATGATCACGCCATTCCGTTCGTGGATACAGGAATTTTTAGCTCGTAGTGTATCCTGAAGAAGTTGTTGGTGAAACCACCATTTTTGCACAGGTCTTGCACCTAGAGAATTGTGGGATTATATTTCATTTGTTCTTGAACGATTCGTGCACTCATCGAGGACCCCGTCAGAGTGTCCTGGAGTCTTTGAACATGTCAGTTGCTTTTCGAGAAAGATTGGAAAGACTATCTGCCGCTCTTCTTGAACAGCCTCCTCACCAACAATAGGATCACGTTTCAGTTTGCTCTGACCATTGGTGTGTTGGTGGGTCGGGACGGTTTGATTTCTAACGCGGAGGTGTCGTCGATACCTTGCCCTAATCGGGGCTAACCACGCTTGTCGCCGCACACGATAGCGTTGTCGCTCGAGGGTTGTTGTAATGCGATCACGCTATCTTGACGTTGTGACGGAGAAGCGCGAATTGCATGTAATCAGCAGCGCGGTCCGATCGATCCTGATATAGACGTTTCCGGGATTGTCAAGCCTGTCGGTGACATCGCGCTGCTCATTCGCTGCCACTTGGCGGCGGTGCGCATTTTGTTTCTGGCCTGCTAATCGGCAGCGATGGGAGCGAACCGGTTGCAAACCGAATTAACGTCTGGTGGACCATTAACATCTATTGTGTGGTTAATACCCTCCGCGTTTCGTGGATTTATTGAATCAATATGTTATAGCGTCAATTGTTAATCATTCGCTTCATTCGTGGCCTGGTATCCACCGCAAGTGGAATTGGTTGATCATGATCAGACGACGATTCCTCTTCGACTAGGCATCAGTGCTGAATGTGATCAAATAGAAATATTACAAACTGAACAATTTGAACAATAAAAATATTTTAGCTTGCAAAGAAGTAGGATAACCACTGCCGAGCTAGCAGCCTTGAAAGCTCCATGGAATCGGTGAAATGTCTTGAATTAAATAGGAATTGAGATTTATTTAGAATCGAGGATTAAAGTTGAAGTTAGGGAACCACGGATTTTGGAACGGACAGAGACAGCTCGGGGTCGTGTTCGCCGTGAAAATTCGAAAGTCTCGGCCGATCGACGCGTCGGTATCGAAACATCCGTTTAATATCGGTGCGCGGCGAGGGTGGGTTAGGACGCTATAGCAGGCAGATTTTAATCCTTGTCGTACCCGCGGAAGGGAAGGGAGCGACGCTGAAGTGACTTGAAGTCTCTTCAGGCGAGATGCTTAATTCCACCCCGTTCTTCTGCAACCACCCTCCGGCTTCCCCTCCCTGCCCGCCTCATTCTGCACCCCTCGAGGAATAATCCTCTGTTCTTTAATTCTCCTGCCGGTCGGATGGACTGAAAATTGTATCTAAACGTTGTAGATGCGAGCGACGCGGTTCTACGATTACTTTTCGCGTGAATGCTGTTCGTCTCGCGAGAAATATCGGAAACGACAGCCACGGTGTGCTGGCTTCGCGCATCAGTTCCGACGCGTTAACGAGGAATGAGCCGGTGGTTAATAGCCGATACGCGATGATTACCTTCGCGCGATACCAATTTGCCACGCGGAACGGTAAAGATTTCTCCAGAGGACTGCGAAAATTCCGTCGGACTGCGGGAACACCAGTCCCGTGTCCTCTGCCTCCGTTTTTTTCATTATTTTTTAGCATCCTCCCTGACAAATGTATCTGTGTCCTCGAGCGCGCTGCGCCTTTCATCTCTCGTCTCTGCAGTCGGAGCACTTATACACTCCGTGTTCTCTCTCTCTCCCTTCGTTTCCCTCCGCTCCCCTCCTACCCGCCATCTTTTTTCGGTCTCTTTGGTCTCCGTCCTTTTCTCCGCGCTTCATACCACTCCAGTCTTCGCGTTCCTCCTCTTCCGGCCTCGACATTTTTCCTCCTTGTCTCTCCCGGTCTCTCTTTCTCCGTCGGTCCCGCGCCGTCATCGCGTTTTCGAGAACGCCGCGTGACGCAGCCTCGCAGCTAAAATGCATCGTGATTTTAATACTTTTAACATCTTTATAATCCGCTTTGCACCTACACAAGCTGTAATGCCGAGTCCACCGGGATGCGTTCTATCCCGGATGTCTTCTTCCCCGTCGCTCCTCTTCTTCTCCTCGGTCTGCTCGAACGATGTTGCTGCAAGCTCTGCTAGCTGCAGTGCGCGTCGCCGTGCATCCGGCGCGCATCGACCGCCGCGAGTTCTTTCACCGGCGTATAATTTCATCGCTCGTCTCTCGCCTCGCAGACAAAATAGAGAACCAACGAACCAAGCTAGACATTGGATACCGCGGTTGGCCGGTCACAATTTCGGTCGAGGACCGTTTCGAGGAGCATCTGTTGTGCTCGCCAGGGGTGGTCTTTATGATAATTTCGCCGGGCGGGACAATTTTTCCGTGACACTCGGGCCTACCAGCCCTTTGTCCGCGTTATCAGCAGCCTCGACGAGCCTCCGCTGTCCCCGCAACCATTACCGCGAGCGGAGATAATTGTTCGCGACGCGTGTCTACGCGCTTCGCCCCACCGAGATTGCCGTGGGAATCGCGGTCCTGCGCTTGTTAAAGTTAAAAACCACCCCCGGAAACGCGACGACTTCTTCCGTCGTGGTCCCGGGAACACAGGTAGGACCCCAGCAAATCCTGCGATTGAGCTGTCTTTGGAGGGCTGCGTGCCCAACGACGCCGGTCTGCTAAGCAAAGATCGCGAGACGAAGGGTTGCTGTCTTAATCCGCGTCTGTTTGCGGCATTACCGCGTTAAGGGATGAACCGACTCGCAATCCTGTTGTTCCTTGACGCTGCGATTACGATCGCATCGCTTGCCACCAATATAGACCTAGAAGTATACTTCCTTCATTCTCTGGCTCTGGTGAAATCCGGAGCAATGACGCCACGCCCAGCCAGAGCACTTTGTAACTTGACCACGCCCTCAAGGCACTCTAACCTGTAGAGACAGCGATGTCACGCCCCTTTAAACGTACTGTGCACTGAGAGAGCGATGAAACCACGCCTTCTAAGACCAGTCTACACAAGGAGCAATGAGACCACGCCCACTTGAAGCACTCTAAGCAGTGCCAATATTAAAACCACGCCTGTTTGAGACACTTTGACAACGACATCGCCAACATTTTAAGTTATAGGTTCTCTCAGACGGCCTTTACGGCAAAACATGGCCCTGTAGGGCAACCCAGTGTGGAAGGAGCGGCGAGAGTACGGTTCGTTGGCGTGTAAACCAGGCATCGGCTCGCGTTTATTATCGTCGGGCCTGTAAGGCGAGAAACGTCGAACGACAGTTAGGTGTCGGGCGCAAAATGCGGTTGCGGCGTTCGCCGGTGGCGACTGCGGCCGCGTTTCTATTCGCGGGCCGCGCGCCTCGCGATAGTTCGATAGGCGGCCGCGAATTTGAATGGATGGCTTTCTGCCAGCGGCGGAGCGGAGCTCGCTCGCGTGGCATACATTCCGCCCGCGAATCACGCCGGCTGACACGTCTTCTGACGGGACGAGGACGGTTCCTGCGCGCCGGAAACGCAACGTCCGGCGATAATGTCCGTCAACAGGGACGATGCGAACGTCCCGGCAAACAATGCGCCATTGTTGCCAACTTATTCCATTACAGATAACTCCCTCGTTCATTGTTTCTTCTCTCTCGCTCGCCGTTCGAGCTTCGGCTCTCCTTTCCGCGAGTCTCTCGAACCGTGCACCCTTTCTCTCTCTTTCTCCATCCCTGTTACCTATACACACTCAGACAGAGACGAACACACACACCCTCGAACGACTCGATCGCCCACCCCTTGCCGAGCAAAGTTTCCTCGGTTAAGGCATGCACCTGGGATCGGGAAGATAAAAGAAATTGTGCCAATAAGTTCGCCGACAATTACTACCACGATCGGCTGGTGCTGCCACTGCTGGCGGCCAGGTTGAAAAAAGACCGTTTCCTTAATGCACTCGTCGATTAACGTTTCACCGACGAGCCAGCGCGAGCTACCTGGATATTGGCTAGATCATAATGGAACGACTCGATTTTCCCGGGTTAATCGGAACACGGCTGTGCACTCCCTTCGCGAGAGGAATCCCTTCGCAGCGACTTCAAAGGGGAGCAGCGACACACCGCGCCACCATATCGGCCTAATATTTTTATGCTCGTCGATTATCCGTCGCCGACAAAGCGAACCACACAGCACACCCCCTATGCTCTCGTTCGCCGATCGGCAAGGAAAACCCCGGATTGTTTCCCGGAGAGACGCGAACCTTTTTAAACGAGGAACCCTGTGGGTTCGAACGAAGAGTCTTTGATGCCGATATCCACCTTCTCTTTCTGCCGATGGAAAAAATTTCGTGCGCCACCACAGCACACGGGGGGAGAGAGAGAGCGGTCGTGTCCCCCTTCGGGGACGCGCGCGACAAGGAGGGGGATGAAGTATCCATCGGGATCGGGGAACAATCCCTTCACTCGTGGATTGCTTGTTCCGCTATTTAAAAGTGTCCTCCGTGTGTACCCGGGTAAGTTAAGTCCCCTGGACCGGCGGCGAACGCGCCGCCGCTCGATCGACAATAGCACGGCCGCGTTCGAGGAAAGTGGCGCTGTTTAATATTAATAAGCCGGGGAGGCTCTGCCCTTGGCAGGCACGTAGATGCATATCAGACCAGGCATTACCGGTGAAGACGATGGTTCCGCGCCGGCGGGCCACGCGAGGACGTTTTTCGCCCGGGAATCTGAATAGCCGCCGCGTGTCTACCAGCTATCTTGCGATCCTCGGCCGTATCCTCGACCATCGCCGTCAAAACCGTCTTTCTACAACGTCAGCGTTCCTCGTCGATCGCAATCGGTGGATCGGAAAAATTCACAGCCCGCGGAGCGTTCCGGAGCGGAAGAAGTGACGAGGGCAACGAAATCACGCCCTTTTTCGTCACTCTGCAACAAAACCACGCCCTCGGAGCACTTTATTAAGTGAGAAACAACAAAGCCACGCCCACAAGTCACTCTACATCGAGAGACCAGTGAAACCACGCCTTCTGGGGGGCAGTCTACACTGCTAGATCGACGAAACCATATCTTCAGGGCATTAAAGGCACTCTATTATCTAGAGAGCAGCGTGACCACGCCCTCGGGGCACTCTATATTGAGAGAGCAGTGATGCCACGCCTCCCAGCGGAATTTTACAACCGGAAACTCGGATCTTCCTAACGAGAAAAATTCACAGCACTGACCACGCTTCAGAGAACTTCCAAATCGCTCTTGTTTGTCTCCGATGGCGAACACGGTTGGAACAAATACCTTTGATCGAGGCTCCGTGCCGTAAACACACCGATCCGTCGCACGTTAGATCAGAGCAAACGCGTGACGCGATACTGTGGACGAGTCGCGGAAATAACTTCGTTATTTTCCCAACACCCGTATGATCGATATCGCATTCAAACGCCGCTATTGATTTAATCGCGGCCGTATCCACCGCACGGTAATTAAAATGAAAATCCCTCGGACTGAGGGTCTCGCTGCACCGCGCACCTGGAAACGCGAGCAACGACGCTGGAAAACTCGGTGAACACGAGCTTATAGCGATTACACCGCGATCACGCACCGGAAATGGCTCACAGTGAATTTTTCCCGGATCGGGCTGCACTGTGATCTTTCTTTAATCAGCTGGATTTGATAGTGCAAACTCTCTGGTAGTCCCCGATATTATCAAATTATTGTTTGATTGCAACACATTTATAAATATGATTCTTTAGTATCACGATTTTGATTCCGGAACGCTCTCAGTGATTCGATCAAGGATTTAAATATTGGGTCTCTCGCGTCTGTAGACTTTGTAGAATATTACAAAATTGAAGATTTAGAAACGGGAATAGTGTCGACAGAAGGTAAATGTTGCACACCGACAAACTCGATTGAACGTTAATTTAGGAACATCGGGCGTGCAGCTCTTGACTCGCGGCGCTTTGAAGAGCAAAGAGGATATCTTTCGCGTGTTCGCCATTAAAACTCGCGGCTCCGGCCTCTCCGTGTTTCAGCGACTTTTTGCACGCCGCGATTTAATGCGAAACGGTACTTTGCGACGAACCCGGGCCGAACAGAGACAGAAGCGAGCAACGTGAAGGATGCTCGGACGCGTGTATCGCGTCGCATGCGGGCTCCGTTTGAAATTATTCCTTTTTTCCGCTCGCGCTCTCTCTCTCTCTCTTTCTCTGTCCCACCGTCACCATTTGCGAGCCCCGGCACAAAGCCCATTTTTCTCTGTCCCCGTTGCCCTAACCGGCGCCGTTTGAAAGAGGACGAAATCGCGTGTGATCTGTTCTCCTTCTGGGATAAGAGTCGCGGCGGATAAGTGACACACAGGATACAGAGCGAACCTCGTGTGCTTCAAACTCTCTGTACCCCTTCCCCCTTCGGTCTTTCTGTTGTTTCTGCGTCCACGGTTTTTGGAGGTTCGCTCTGGAGAACGCACTCGAAGAGCCATTACGCTTGTCGTGACCATAAAGGCCCCGACGCGCTGGGAATCGACTTTTAATTGAACCTAAGCGACTGCTCCAAAAGTGCAACCCGGTCCATTAATTTTATTTCCCTTTGATAATCATTTCGGTTCGATCGAGTCAGTCACTGTAATTTATCTGTATAGTGCGATTCACAAAGTCTTAGTTCTGGTAAAAATTAATTCAGCTTGTTGAGAGTAAACGTCACAAATGCGTAACATTCTCAAGAAAGAATTTATTGGGGCGAATTAATGGGCCCGTTAATGACAGCGTTATCCCGTTGATCAATTAGCGCGAGCCGAAGATGGTTGACAAATAATTTTCTCGCGGTGTAATTTTATTTCCATTTCATAATCATCTCGGTTCGATCCAGTCAGTCACTGTAATTTATCTGCATAGTGCGATCCACAAAGTCTAGGTTCTGGTAAAAATTTATTCAGCTTGTTGAGAGTAAACGTCACAAATGCGTAACATTCTCAAGAAAGAATTTATTGGGGCGAATTAATGGGCCCGTTAATAACAGCGTTATCCCGTTGATCAATTAGCGCGAGCCGAAGATGGTTGACAAATAATTTTCTCGCGTTGCACCGGGGATCACGGGCTCTCGGCCGCGGAGATGCTGCGGGGCTTAAAAGCCAATATATCAGAATAATAACTTGTCCATTAAAACGCTTAAGTAGTAATAAGTACGCGAGCCTAACTGACAGGCACTTCGAACTTCCCGCGGATTAAAGTGTCCAACTTCTCGAATTTATTAGAGAAAATAAATAATAAACGTTGCCCCGCGCACGGCTTCCTTTACATTCTCGCGACTATCCGAGATGGAGCGCGTTTCTTTCTCTGCGCTTTTCCCTAATTTATCGGCACGAGAGACAAAGTTATCTTCATCCTCGATTGTCGTTCTTGAACATTGTTACAGTAATATAAATTTCTGGGTGAGATCGCCTCGTGTGATTTAATCGAGTCCATTCATTTACTGGAAAGTGTCAGTCAATGAACAGGTTGTAGCAGGGGTGGTTATGGGAGAGGCGCAACCCCACGCGATGAAGATTCAATTTCCGATAGAAGAGACCGTGACTTTTAATCCCGAAAGAATGCGCGTACGTGCTTTATTGATCTTCGCGGTATCGCGATGATCTTAATACAATTCCGAAGCCTCTGAACACAATACAGCAATTAATTTGCAAGGGGTGGCGCCCCCGACTGCGGGTAATTTAGAAAAACCAGACGGAAGAGCGCTGCTCAGGTCTCTGATAAAAATTCGTCGGAATAATCATTTAACTCTTATGGTGCAGCAAATAATTTAACGTTAAATACCTCCATGAACCACGGAAAAAGACACAGTAACTAATTTTCAAGGGAGAGAGCCACCGGATGATTTCGAGGATTTGGAGGAGCGTTCTCCGTCTGTTAAAAATTTTAGCGGGCCAGGAGGCATCGGAAAAATTATTTAGCGCTCGAAGGTATCCGGAAAAATGTAGCAGAAAATTCGGGGAAGGAAACTCGGTTTTCCCGGGGAGTAGGAGAGTCGGGACGAGTATCGGATCGAGAGGATGCCGCCATTGCCGGATCCCGGGGAACGAAATTTCGCCGGGGCTCGAAGAGAGCACTCGGGAAACAAATCGAAAATGGATTTCTCCGGGCTGGTTGTAGCTTCGAAAGCATTTACCAGTTTATTCGCGGCTGGCTGTTCCCCGGCAGCCATCTTCCGGGCGTCTCGCGGCATGAAACTTGCAGGCGTCTTCGGAGCTACGCCCATACGTGGCCAGACACACGAGTTTTCTCTTTCTCTCTCTCTCTCTTTCTCGGTGTGTCGGTGTCCTGGCAACACAGCCTGGATTCTTCCACACACAGGTATCAACCTGTCTGGTTCCAAGCTACGGTTCCTCCGGCTACCTCCTTTCTCCTCCTCCTCCTCCTCCTTCTTCTTCTTTCGATCTTGCCAGTGCCGCCACTCCCCTCGAACGAAGAACGACCAAAAAGGTATTTCTTCGTCCCCGTCGAAATACGTATCTACGTGCCTCCATATCCGAGACCTGTACGTGGAATACTCGACACGCCTGCCAGGTGGACAGAGGAGGGTCCCCGGGACGTCTCTTGACCTTTAAAACCCGGGGGCTGGGCGATTTACGTCCCCCCGTGGACAACCGAGACCTTGCACTATGGGAATAGCGACCGGTCCTTAAGCGGAGTCTGCATCTCCACGATGACGCGCCTTCTTTCGATGAAATGTGCATGAGCCAAGGCGCGCCAGTGTACAGACACTGTTTCAAGAGCAATCAAGTGCACCTTTTCATTATTACTCTTGTTATTACCACGGCTTCTTCATAATAGGCTCAGAAGATCATTGAGGCACTTTTGTGGATATTTCTGCAGATTGTGTAATTTGTACTCTTCTGCGAAGAGTAACGAACAAAAATTTCATTTTTACAATTTCAAGAATCCGCAATCTATTAATAATCGTATTCTTGCTGCCATTATTACATGAAAAGAATTTTAAAAATGTTGTATATCAATTTCGAGAAACAGGGACCAAGCACTTTCTTACTTGAACAATTTTAGTGGGTTGATTTCGAAATTGAACCTGTCCGTTCTTGCGATAAAGGCGTAAAATCCGCGGTCTAGTAATGATTCTTCCAGACAATACGAATGGCGGTCTGGAAACCGTGTCCAGGGTTCGTTTTAGATTTTTCCGGGGTAGTGCTGAATGTCGAAATAGTCGTGAACGGCGAGGCGAGGCCGACGAAACAGCGTTTTTCGGTGGAGAAACGGAACGCTACCAAGGGACCCGGCGCCGGGAGGATTTTTCCCGGTCGTCGAGCAAAGACAACGGGCGGATCCGTGAAAAAGATGTGGCTCCGCGGAGCGAAACGAGGGGTCGATCGAAATCCCGGGTATTTCGGGGGTTCCTCGAAACGGTGCCGCGATCCGAAAATTCTCGGTAGGGTGATGGTGGCGAGGTAGGGGTATATTTTGCCGAAGCTCGAATTGACGAGTCGCGGCTTGGCTAATTCGCGGCGGCCGGGGAATCCGGATTCGATCATTATTCCCGCGGAACAGTGGCGCATTTACGGATTGATATCCTCTATTTTTCGGGAGCGGAGAGAGAAAGAGAGCGAGGGGTTTGGTTCCTGCGTGCGCCTCGCGAATCTTGCGGGGGCGGTGGTGCCTTGACAAAGGGGCGAGAAGGGGGTTGGCTATCTCGTATTTGGGAGAGGGGTGCGGAGGACAGAGGGTGGCAGAAAAGGGTGCATCGTGTACGCGTCACGAATTCAGCGTCGGCACCGGGTAGGAGTCTCGCTCGTTTCACCTGCGTTTTCCACCTGTCCTCCTGGGGCGTCGCTCTTGCAAGCTCCACCTACGACCCTCCTAGCAACGGGCGTGCGTCCAACGACGTCACGGGCTCTCCGTGGTTCCCATTGGTCCCGTCGTATCGACGCGGTACAACCGACCGTTGCTTGTATTTTATTATTTTACTTAGCTACCCGACCGGCCTCGATGCATGCGCCTTTCCTGGCTCCTTCGGCCCTGACGCCCTCACCTCGCCCACGCTCGCCTACCATCCTCCGGTACGGGGGTGGCGAAAATGCATTCCCATACAACCACGAACCTGTACCCTGCCCCCCTCCCCCCATCTCCGTATTTCTTCGGAGGCTCTTCGATGTCTCCAGAAAATTCTTGAAATCGGGTACCGTGGAAAAACTGGGATCTACCATGGTTCTCTTCTTAGTTTCCCTGCCACGTCTTTTTGCCCTTTTTCTTATGTTGCTCGTGCGGTCTGCATTTTAGTTGCTTATGCATTTTGACGCATCCAGCGGATACATGAGGAAACCAGGCCGACGGCGATCACCTCGATGAATTGATAAAATGCAAAAATTTAAAGACATTGGAAGATAATGTTGGTATATTACTCTCAACTAACGAAGATTATTGAAAGAAGAAATGCATGAACATATAATTTCGATAGTTCTCGCTGAAGCAACGATATTTGTCAGCCTCCATAAAATAGCAGACTGTGGAAAAGTGAAACGGCCCCTGCAAGGAACAAAAACCGTGCACATTGGAAACGCAAGAGGGTTCGAGCCGGAGCGAATTAAAATGCAGAAAGTATTGTTTCTCCGCGGGATAAACTCTCTCTCGCGGATTACGAACGATCACGGCGGTGAATTCGACGCACGTCGCCGCAACCAGTTGCCATTTACCTTGACGCAGTCCGTTTAATGTCCACGGGTGCGGCTCCGTCTTTCCCTTCTGTTTCTTTTAAAGGCCTGGCGGGAGCGCACGGGCGGGCGGCGATACTTAACTGCCGCGAGTATGGCGTCTCGCTGAAGAATTCATCGGGATCGAGACGTCGTTTTATAGCCGGGTTTCTCTCCGGGAAACGACAACTGCTCCACGGTCGAAGCACATACGCGTCGATACATCGATAAATATCTGCGTTAAACCGATGCTGGTACGTTCGACGAAATTGACAGTGCGCGTCGATGGGAAAAGAAGAAGCCGCGGGATCATCTTCCAGCGGGACCTCGGCGAAGAAGAATGACTTTCCCCGGTCACGTAGAGAACGTTCCTGCCGTTCTCTCGTCTAGACGCCGCATCTCGCCTTGTTTTCTCATCGCGCGGTGTCCTTGTCTGGCTCCCCAGGCCTTCCGGCAGACCTTACCAACCGATTGGTTACCACCTTCTGGTTACGAAACGACAGGGTAACGCGCCGCCTAAAGACATCTAAGCCGCAGGGGTTAACCCGGCACCTGGTGCACACTCCCACGAGACACTGCTTGCTATTCGTCCTGCGCACCTCCGCTCCCCAACAACGTCTTACCTTGCCTTCCTTTTACATCGTACTGCTCTTTGCGCCCCTCCCTCACGGTCCCGTGTCTTTTCCTCGGCGACGATGCGCGTCCTTCCTTCCACGAAGAAGTTACAGGAACCCTTTAGACGCCCCGGATCACGGGGACGACTTCTCTTGTACAGAATTTGTCCCGACGGATCTTATTCGGTCTTATTGCCAGGAGATGCAGTTATCCCGGTGTGTGTTCTTTCTCGAGACCGAGATTCACCGAGGTTGATTCCGACGGTGATACACGCGTGTTCCCAGGACCGATGTGTGCACGGAAAACACACGGTCCGTTCCGACCACGTGTGTCGGAATCCAATAAGACAGCTGATGCAACCTGGCCCCCTCGTAAAACAAACCAAACAAATTTCGAGGCAACGATATCCTCGGGATACGATACATCTAGCCCGCGCATAAAGCGACAGCAATAAACCTACGACCGGAGTAAATTAGCGGGAGGGGGAGGTCCTGGTGCTGTGGATAATTCGAGGCGTTCCCCTTTGCCTTGAAAAGAGCGTGTTGTCCTGGCTCGGCAATGGGACAGGAACATTCGCGATTAGAAGGAACCTCTGAAGTTCTGAAGAAACTGGAGACCCCGGTTTCACGTGTATTTAAACACACGTGTACACGTGCGTGTCATTTTAAGTGCATACACGGGTATACGTGTACTAGCGTATCCGCATTTTAATTCGTATTAACTTTCAGGGTACAGTCATACAGGGTGTCCCAAAACTCCTTCAAGTCCGGGAAATGGGAGGTTCCTTAGGTCATTTGAAGCTACATTTTCCTTTGCAAAAATGGCCGCAGCGGCTTCGTTTAGGAGTTATTAGCGAAAAACACAGACCAATCTCACCAATCAGAGCGCGACCTAGACGCGAGCTGGCACTGTCGGCCCGGCGCGCCAACTGTCTATTGGCCGACTGTGCCAAGTCGCGCTCTCATTGGTCCGTGTTTTTCGTTAATAACTCTTAAACAAAGCCGCGGCGGTAATTTTTGCAAAGGAAAATGTCGCTTCAGATGACCTAAGAAACCTCCCATTTCCCGGACTTGAAGGAGTTTTGGGACATCCTGTATAAGGTATATAATTTGTGAAACCATAGTCTCGATACATAAATTGATATCAATGTTCTAAAAATTATACAAAATGAGGATGATATTAAAATGAGGATGCATTAAGGCACGCGTATTTAAATACACGTGAAATAGTACACGCGCGTTATTAATACACGTTCAAAAGCACGATCGCTAGAAGGAGCACTGTCAAGATGGGAGACACTGTGCGAATAATTAAATGAGAAGTTGCGTTAAGAGGATCTAAGTATTGTAATAGGGGTCAGGAAAGGGGAGCAGAGGTTCGTTAATAGAACATCGGTTTCCCGGGAAGTGCGATCGAGACGCGAGTTTACGGTCTCGGATGTCAGCGGCGGTTAATTACCGGTCAGCTCGTAAGGCGTCCGGGTCGTTGAGATTTGGAGGACGGTGTGTAGTCCGTCGTGTCGAAGGGTGAGAGGCCTTCGGTGTGCCATTTGCCCCGATATGTTACGGTGGTATGGCCGAGTAACACCGTCCGGTCTGGGAAGTTGAATTGCGTTTAATATTACAGACTCAATCAGGCAGGAGTCGGTGCTCCGCAAACCGTCTTCTCAGGCCCAATGTGTATTAATGACATGCCTGTTGATGGTTCCAGTGATTCCGATCGAAATTCTAAAGTGTCCCCGGTATTATAAGATATTGATAGCGGCGCGACAACGCCGGGAGAGCCTCGATAATGAATCGCGAGCTGCGGCGTCGTCGTCGTCGCAAGGTGAGTCCGATGAATCTTTGATGGACCCATGGGGGGTGAAGTCGGGGCGAAGAACGGCTGCGGGCCCCCCTTAAATCTTGGACGGAAAGAGAAATGTGTACAGGGCTATGCAGGGCCGCGTGCGAGGGCCACACCTCAGGCAAGATGGACGATAATCGTCATTTCGATAGCACACTCGGATAGGGCACTCAGCCGCCTACCGGCTCTCCCCGGGAATGCATGCAAAGCGACCCACGGGATGCACTCTCCATAAAATCCCGTGTTATACGGGATCACTTAGGCCAAGCCCCGCCTAACGAGCACCGCTCTGTTTTACCTTATAGCGCCGTTTAATCGCACCCCCCGAACGTCCCGCGAAACTTCCCTGGACTCTTCCGCCTTCCTGTCCGTGTCGTATCTTTGCCGACTTCCATCGCAACCCACCCTCGAACATCCACGTACATTAATTCGGGGATCTCGTAGCTATTACGGGGACGTCGCGCCTTTTAAAACACGGGGCCCCTAATTATCGGCGACCGCCTCTCCTGGGACATCCAACGAGGCTTCGGGAAACTCCGGGGAAAAAGTTGCAACCCTTGCGAGATACAGGTGTGATTTTAACGACAGTGCCTAGGTTCCCGTACTTTCGTAGATACCATCGATTCTCCATACTTTTCCTAACGAGTAAACAGACCTGCAGGAGACCTACCGACAAAATTGCGAAAGCCTGGCCCTTCAGGGACGAAGCTGGCGAGCTAGGCCAGCTAACTCCCGTCGTTAAGTGTAGCTGGGCCACGAGAATGACCACTTTATTAGCGACTAGTAGACGTTTAGTTTAATGGATTGGCCGTTTAATGATCAACTCGAGCTGCACCTTAACCGTGATTGTCCAAGATAGGTGCGTTCTCTGCAGCGAATTGGATCGATCATTAATGATAGACAGGATCTTCGTTTACAAGAAACGAAACGAAAGTTGCGTGGAATGTAGGTCGTCGTTAGGCGACTGATGGAATTAATTCAACGGAATAGCCCAGAGGAAGGGAAAGGCATGTCCCAGGGGAACTATTCGCGAGTCCTTCGGGGTATCAATTGGCGTGCTCGTCCAGGTCGACAGCTGCGATAGTGAGACGCATTGTCCGGCTCTCGGCGCGGTCAGTTCCTTAATATTGAATAAGACCGACCCGGCCTGCCGCTCGAATGGCGGCGAAATATTGACGGCTTCGCCGTGCGATTCTTTGGACGCGCGGAAAGTAGATTGAATAGGGGAAGGAACGCCAAGGGAGCGGATTGTTCTGCATCTACAACGGGCACGCGGTTTTCAAAATATTTCCCGCAACCCACACTCCCTTATTTAAACTTAACAATGTTCCACGTAACTGCAAATTACTGTTCTACACTCGTAGACTTCTCGTACATCGTCCACCAGCAATCGACTTTGAATCAGGACGTGCCATAAGTCGTGTGTGATGTCTAGACTGCGGATCTTCATGCATTTATGAAGAAATTGGTTGGGTGAAATATCAAACAGGAAAGGATTAAGATAATTCTTTTTAATGTAACAAAGTCGTTAACCCTCATACGTTCCTCAAAAATAATTGCATTTAAAAGTATAGAATAATATTTCACCTATTTTTATTTCACACTTTAAAACAACAAGCTATGTTTCGTTTATAGCGTCGCTCTTTAAAGAAGTACACCTATCAAGACAAACAGAAAGAGATGAATTATTTTACAGTATGTAAGAATAGTAAATTGTTGAATTTTCACCCTGAGGAACGTATGAGGGTTAAGGGGTGGAAGCAATTCTTATGTTATTCCTACTTCCCACAATCAATGTAAAACATTTTTATTTTGCATAAGATCCGCAGTATAGAGATGTCCTTTTACTCTAGACTTCAGCATTAATCGCCAGTTCGCATAAACAAGAATCTTCAGGTCTCGCTGAGAGTGTTTTTAAAATTCGGCTTTATGGAGCATGTTCTCCGAGTTTTATGAGTGTCGTTTCCCAAGGAGCGGTTAATTAGATGTCGTTCCTAATTTAATAGCTTAGCTTCACCCTTCCTTTCGTTGAGACAACGCGCCCTGGAGGCCGATAAACATGTCAGTGGGCATGACCAATTACCATCTTTCCCCGTATGAATTCGTCGGCTTAATCCAAGTCGGCGATCCATCGAGCACCGGTCTCATTTGTTCCTGGCGGTGATCGTTTCGCAGAGACGAATTCCATTCGGAAAGATCAGAAATCGGAATTCCTGGTCACGCCGAGTGGGCGCGTTCTGATTTTCCCCAGGCAAATGAAATTTTCCGAATCGCGAGACACGCCGGGTTCGCCGACGCGAAAATTCCTCTCCATAAATCATAATCAATCGGTTTTCCGCGGGGCCCGGTTTGAGTCTGACACGTCGTTTTCCCTTTCGCTGCTTTCGTCGAGCTTTCTTTCGCGACAGTTCTCGAGGAATGTTCTTCCCCTGGATATATATAGTATATACAGTTCGAAAGGGACAGAGAAATCCTGGCTCGTTAGATTGGCCCGTGCCCTAAATTGCGAAAAATGGCACAGATCTGAGCGATACGTTATCGAGATCTCCCAATACGTCCTCGTGAAGCTGCTGGACCGCTGCTTGCGCCATTGATCGCGAGGCGCGGGGTCGAAGCTGCCTTTTCAATTAATATTGTTATTGTAATAATGTGATTCTTCCACGGGAAAAATCAAAATTTAGAATTTGGAAATAGAATTTGAAAGATTTCGAATTGGCTAAAGAAAGTGGCAATTATCTTCCTAGTTGTTAAAATGGAGGGGTCGAAGGTGCCTCCGTGCAATTAATATTGTTATTGTAATAATGTTATTCTTTGACGGGAAAAATAAAAATTTCTATATGGCGATAGAAGTTGAAAGATTTCAAATTGGCTAAAGAAAATAGCAATTATCTTTCTAGTTGTTAAAATAAAGCGGTCGAAGGTGCCTTCGTGCAATTAATATTGTTATCGTAATAATCTGATTCATTGACAAGAAAAATCAAAATTTAGAATTCGAAGATAGAAGTTGAAAGATTTCGAATTGGCTAAAGAAAATGGCAATTATCTTCCTAATTATTAAAATAGAGAGGTCGAAGGTGCCTCCGTGCAATTAATATTGTTATTGTAATAATCTGATTCTTCGACAGGAGAAGTCAAAATTTCTATATAGCGATAGAAGTTGAAAGATTTTGAATTAGCTAAAGAAAATAGCAATTATCTTTCTATTGTTAAAATAGAGAGTCGAAAGTGCCTTCGTGCAATTACTATTGTCATTGTACTAATCTGATTCTTTGACAGGAGAAATCCAAATTTAGAATTCGAAGATAAAAGTTGAAAGATTTCGAATTGGCTGAAGGAAATGGCAATTATCTTCCTAGTTGTAAAATTATAGAGCAATAAAATTCCACAGAAAATAATCCTTGGATAAATCCGCGAGTCCTTCGGTCTCCCGTGGTTCCTGCGAATAGCAGACCACCTCGCTGACATTTCGCGATGCAACCAAGGGAAGAATATGGTCTTCCCATGAGCCGGTGACTTTTCAGCGATGGTTCGATCGCGTGAAAGTCAAGGAGGCGGGCCGGGGGGAGCTCGTCAGGGTGGTCCGCCTTGAGGAAAGAATTCATCGCGTAAAATTTCTGTCTCGGCTACAGGGCCCGCCGGAAACCGACGGAAGATTGCCAGTCAATGGCGAGGCGTGTCTATTCACGAATCCGCGCGTCCCCGGTCCGCGGTTTCCCGAATCTCGACGAGAGCTTTTCGAAGAGCAGCAGCCCGCAGCAGCAAGCGTCGGGCCGTACGCGGGCTTTCTCGCAGACACTCTTAAATTTGTGTCCCATTGTCGTGCCACCACGAAAAGGAAGACGGAAGTCGCTCACTTGGCAGAAGTAGCGATACCAGCGTGTATTATGGCTGGTTCGGTAGCGAGCAATAGGAACGGGGAAAACGGACAGGAGGAGGCGTAGGAGGAGAAGGAGGAGGAGGAGGAGGGACGGGTAGAAAGAGGAGCGATTCCTGTATACACGGGAGGGACGCTCGACTTTGGCGAAACCAGAAGCGGCCATTGTTCGTTACGAGTGGCTATC
Organism: Lasioglossum calceatum; assembly: GCA_963966675.1. Taxonomy (NCBI): domain Eukaryota; kingdom Metazoa; phylum Arthropoda; class Insecta; order Hymenoptera; family Halictidae; genus Lasioglossum; species Lasioglossum calceatum. The sequence goes on along the minus strand of OZ016555.1, from coordinate 4,456,994 downwards.
TCGCTGGACATTTCCGTACCCGAGTAGGTACATACTCTGGCCACTGTGGCCTACCAGATATTTCGATGTCGTGCTCGAAACTCCCATCGAATATCATTGTCGTGTTCGACTTCTCGATGTCGGTCGGTGGGTCCAGATTCGCTGCTAAAACCGTCGCTCGCGCGACGAATCAAACAATTTCCTACCTATCGTACTCGACAGCCAGACAAGTCGGTAACCTCGGCTGCCAGGCGCGGGATTTTTCAAAAATCCGCCACAAATTCACTTTACTCCTCTGAGAAACGGATAACTCAATCGTCATCCGCACCCGTCACATTAAACAGGGAGTTCCTAGTATTTTAATATTTCTTAAGCATACTAAAAGGAAATACACAAATTTTAAGACTGTATAATTCTGTATGATGTTATCTCACACATATTCTATATTTTTATAATTCTACATATCATTCTCGTTTCTCTGAGGAATGACAGAGACTTAGTTCATTTTCATCGTTCATCCTCGAAGCCAGCAAACAGCAGGTCGTCGAATGAGCACACACCCTAATATCATCGAGTGCTCGTTAAACTAGTTCGCGATCGGGTAAAAAACAGAAACGAGGCTTTTCGGTGGTTATCGGAAACGTGTAATTTCGGCGGGGTCTGTTCGATCAACGCGACCACGTTCCCGGCGATGTTACGATGAAAAATTCGTTGGCTCGGCGCGCATAACTATAACACGTTTCCGGGCCAGCATACACGTTGGTTACCGCGGCTGACCAGCTATTGCTAAATCGTGCCCGAAATTCCCCGCTCGTACGACATTATGGAATTCGCCGAGCCAACAATGACCTATTTACCGAAAGAAATTATATTATACCATCGAACTGGTTGCTCGCACAATTTATTAGCAAATGGAGGAATCCCGGTTGCAAAATATGCGGACAACATTAGGCCAACTAGCTTGGCCAATCGATTCGTCAATGATAATAATCATTTGCGGGATAGTTCTTCTTTTAGAATTGATTGCGAATAAAAAACATTTTTAACATATCAGAGAAATAAAGTGTGAAGTGTCCAGGACGTAATAGTTGGAAAGTATGGTTGTCCATGGGGTAAAGAAGCGATCGTCAGGCTCGTTAGTCGAATCCTTGGTAATTAAGGAGGCCGATGCCTGTCGTGGATGGACGTCGAACGAGCACGGACAGGGCGTGGTTGCAGTAAACGTCATTGGCAGGACACTAGACGTCATGGGCCACACGAGTATCGCATACGCGTCACATTTGCATGATCCTGTATACGCACGGCATACCCGGCTAGGAACAACGGGTGCACGTTGCAGCGCAATGTGTTACCCTGGCCGCGTCGAGTGGCCACGCTAGGACTCTTGCACCTAGCTGCGAATTTTCGACGGTACTCAATGCACCTCCATTGCTGCGATAGAGCCGGGTCGATTCTCGTTGGTCCCGCGAAACACCGCGCGATAAGGCAGACCATTCGTCATCCCGCGATTCGAAAAATCCCGGTTGTTCACGCTTCTGCATCGGCGTCCTCGAACACGAACGCGCCTCTCGCCAGTGAACTCTCGGCGCCGTCGAACTCGTTATCTTTGCTACCTCGCTCGCAAAGTCCTGCCAATTGTCACTGAAAACCACCGATCGTTTGAAAACCCTCAAACTGCCAAAGGCGGATCATTTGTCGCCACATCATTCAAAAAATACAGCTCGCGATTTTGCACTTGAACTCTCCGCTTTGAAATCCCTATGATTGATACCGAGTTCCGGCAGCTATGACGTTCATTATCTTTGCTGTTTTGACTGGACATTTCACAAAAAGTGATCACTAGGCTGCAGATGTCTATGCAATTTTTAATTTTTCCGTGATCTCAGGATTCAAATACTCTTAGTAGTGAAAGACGTGGGCCGCGGACAGGGCTCGCAAATAATTCCGCAAAGCGAAGAGCGTTCTCCGGATTTTTCGCGTTGCGGGATCGATAGCCGAGGGATCCGCGGGGCCATTAATAACCGGGCGCGTCCCTGCTGGGCTGATCGGTATTAATTTGGCCGTGTTTTTGAATACTTCATGAGAAGAGTGTCCTGATGAATTTCTGCATTAGAGGCGATCGCGTTCGCCGGTCCGACGGATTATCGTTGGTCTAATGGAGATATCCGTGGGCTACGCGTCGGTTCCCAACGAGCAGTGATTCCGTGTCGTTCGATCGACAGTTGGACATTGACAGAATGCGAAATCTGTACGGTTCTTCCCCCGCTTTTTGCGGCGCGCGTATTTCCCGTACCGGGAACGTTAATCCCGGGTTGCGTTTCGTCCGAAAGTTTCGGTGAGAAGGGGGCGGGGGATGGGATCGGATGAGGATCCGTATCGTGTTCGGTAGTGGCAAATAGGCTGTTTGCCGGCCAATAATACTTAGCTCGACGGTGGATCTTGGCTGATTCGTGCCTACGAGGCCGATTTCCCCGACGCGGGCACAAAGGCAGGCGTTATTCCGGTCGGGCAAGATCGTCCGTGAAGCTGCCGCTCCATTCTAGCCATTCCACGCCGCAGGAATGTCAATACTAGCGAGCGTCGTGCAATCGTCAAACCCCACCCAGCTATCCGGTCGCATTGACGTATCCGTTCTCGTCGAAGTCATCCGGAACCGCTCAACCTGACCCCCTTTCTTCCCGAGCCGCCCGGCCAGAGGCCCGGGAACACGCCGCTCCGCTCAGCTCCGCTTCCAGTCGACAGGGAGTAGCGCGAGACCGTTCCTCGATAACCCCGAAGTACCTCGTCGAACGGCCCCGCTTCTCCTGCAAGGACAATATTCCCGCCGATAGAGGGTTGAGTCTCGATGACACGAAATCGCGGGTACTTCGTCCATTGTTTTCGCAATAGGAAAGGACAAGGAGGAGCACCCGCGCGCGCGGGTACCGAGCCGAGCGAAGCGTTGTCCCGGGCACCGGCCCCCCTTCTCGACGCGCAAACGTTCATTGGTCCCTCCGGTATCGGTTACGCGTTCCCCGTCGTCGGCTCACTCTCCCTCTCTCTCGCCCCCCGCCGCCTTGGATATGGGGTGAGAAACGTAGAGAAAGGAAAAAAGACAACTGGAACGAAGAGAGACCGAGAGAAAGATAAAGGGAGAGAGAGAGAGAGAGAGAGCAGAGGAGAGTCGCGCGCGGTAGGCCGACTTTTTAATATCCAGGGATGATCTGTAGCTGCGGGATGCTGCGTCAGCCGCTGTCATTGTTATACGCCCGGACCTCTTCAGCACAATGACAATTTCTCTGGTTTTATTCTCCGCTAGGCACTGCCTTTTTCCCGCCCGTTTCCGTCTCGCGTATTACCGTGCCCTCCCACCTCCCGGGCTCCTCGCCGTTTTCCCTCCGTCCGACCCCCTTCTACCTACCCCCGGAGGTGCCCCGCTCTCTCTTTCTCTCTTCGCCACTCTGATTCTCTTTCCGTCTCTCCCGCCCCCTCGTTCCAAGCATCCGATCCCTCTACCACGTTTTCTAGCCGGTCTCTCAGCCGGCTTCGTTTCGTTCCGTTTGTCTACGCCGCGCCTCTATCCCTCGACCAACCATCGGCAACTCTGTCCATACCGCCGACGGGTTATCGCTACCGGTTCCCCGCTCGTTCCGACGGTTCCGCCGACGTTTTTGTCCACGACAATTGCTCGGAAAACGGTTTCCGCTTGCCACCGGGCCTGCTCGAGCCGATCGTCTCGCTCCTGGCAGCCTCGCGACCCGATGGAGATCCTTCCCAACTGAATTCGACGGCTCCACCAGACCCTGTTTGCATCCCAAACAGCTGAGCCTTGGCTAGGGACCCTTAGCTCCAGGGATTCGACACGAACGGATCGCTGAGAGCCTAAGGAAGACGGGGACGGCTACCTATATGTCCGCCGAGCGATGGTTCTCGATTCTTTTAGAGCCTGAACGGAGAACATTTCCATGAATTTGTCTTATTTTAGAAACGGAACACTAGTTTGTTCATTCTCGTATAGTCTCTCTTAAGCGGACGTGGCTTTGTGGCTCTTAATTGTTCCGAACCTAGAACAGTGTCATCAGATCCAATTAAACAATATTCCCTACTTTGCTCTTACTGTTCAAAGTGGTTTTGTGCCTCTCGCTCCTCGACAGACCCAATCCAACACCACAAAACATTAATTCTCAACCATTTGTATTGAATTATTTGTTAATGATGACTTCATCTTTGATAGTGGACACTTCGGAAGGCATGTGCAGCCCGGTAGAGTTACAGGGAGTTCCAAACTATAATGAAAATCATAATGGGCAGCCCACGGTTCCCTTCGGTGGCTGGGGGGGAAGACACTGAACTGGAGAACGGAAAAGTTGTTTGGTGTGTCCCACGGCCGCCGGAAGAAAGATGGAGGAGTAGAAGAAAAGGCAGGCAAGCACGGTCGCGTGGAAAAAGGTGCGATCGGGTTTCGTGGCGCTCGGCTGGAAGTCATAACGGAGATAGACGCGCATCCGAGCTATCCCTCATGCAGTCTATACGCCGGTGGTGTTGCACGTGTGTCTGGGCAGCTGTCTATGTGTACGTGTACGTTCGTTCGTATGGCACCCGCCGGCTCCAGCCCCACGGGGATGGGTAATAGATTTATTGGACACCCGGTACATGGGATATAGATATGGATGTTATAGGCGCTCGAGTTAGAGATACAACCCCCACCGTCCGAGCCCGAGCCACTGCCGCCACCACCGTCGTCCCTGGAAAATACGAATGGCACATCTAACTTTATGAAATGTACACCCTGCCTCCTACTCTCCTACTCTCCCCCTCTCTCTCTCTCTCTCGCTCTGTCGGTCTCTCCCTTGGACACCCTTCGTCTTCACTGTTGTAGCACGGATCGTGATCGGCTTGATCGATCCCATACTCGCGTGGAATCTCCCTGGTAGAATTAATCCTGCGAACCGGGCAGCAAATTAGCGCAATGGAACTAGAGCTATGCAACCGATGCGATAATTTATTGCGAACGGGATTGTTGGGGTTGCAAAAGAAAGATCGAGGAAATAGCACTTGTGCGTTACAGTTATAAAAGGAAAATTGGGATGATCGCATCCGCGTGGTACTTGTTGAATCCTCCTGCTAAATGGATCCTGTGAACCAAAGCACAAATTGATGCACTGCGAATAAGTAGATTAGGAGCTGCAGTAGAAAGCACAGAGGGGAGAATATTTAACTAAAACTTCCGGTTGCTCGCTGGCGAATTAATTCGGTGGACCAGCTCGAAGACGGGCGTAACGAGAGTGGATTCGCCGAATAATGTACGGCAGCGTCGTCGAGGGCGGTGAAAAGAAAAATAAAGGTAGCAATTCCGCTGGTTACGGTAGCGCCGTGCGCGATAACGCGAATAATGATAATGGTATGTTGGAATTAAAGGGGGTTTGCGGAGGCGTTAGGCTGGGGTACCCGCGAATCCGGGGCCGAGTCAATTCGCAGCTTCAGCAGTCAGCCCGGGAAAGAAGGATAGCTGGCGGTTAGGCATTCGACGTCTCGGCTAAACGATTCTCCGCGGCGAGGCGTGCGGTTACGGTTCGTTTCGGAAATTAGAAACATTATCTGTCTCTCTCATCTCTCCTATCGTTCTTGCGAGCTCTCGCATGGCTCGGTAACAGCTTTCAGCCGTAATCAAATGCGAATCTTCCGGCGACCGTTTTTAATCGAGCGTTAACCGGATCGCGAATGATTTAATAGCGAGAGATCAGCGAGCGGGGGTGGTCCCGCGTGCCCGCGTGAGCGACAATTACGCGGGGGTAGAACACCCCATCAACAGTGCGCCCACGACATGTACGCGCGCGCGCTCGCGTCGCTGTTGGGGAAGGTAAAAAAATTCATTCGCGGCCTTTATCTCGCCGAGACATTGTCCTCGGCCGTGGATCTTTCATCCTTCCACCCTTTCATCCACCCCGCGAACTTGTCGACCGTGAAATTACTCGCGCGCGGAAAAGCTAAGCTTCGCCGGCGAAAATATTCCGACGGATCCCGTGCTCCCGGCAGCCTATTGCCAGCCACCCCCCGCGTGTGTACACGCCGCCTACACCCACCCCCGTTCATCCCTCGAACACGCTCGCGTAGAAACTTAGCTCGAAGCCGACTCTTATTTACCTGCAACCGGTCACGAACACGATCACCTCGTCCGCGTGTCTACACGCGTACACGTGTGTGCACTCGCGACCGAACCGGGGAGAGGGGGGAGAGAGTGGTCCGTTGAAAGGGCTGGTTTTGATTAGCTCTGTAGACAATACCCACTCTCTGATACCGCTCTGTGATTCTCTCTCTCTCTCTCTTCGCCTCTATCTCTCTTTGCTACCTCCCGCCCTCCCCTCTCGCACCCTCAACCCTCGACCCACCCCCTCATCACCCATCGGCTCTCCTCGGCTTCGCCTTCGCCGCAGCGAACGCAGCAGCCACTTTGTACGCCGACTGTTTTGTGTCTGACGAACAATGGGCCTGCACCACTGACAGTGCACCAACACCGACGAGCCTATCGTCGTCCTCCTATACACGAACACCAAGCAAACTCCTCGCACACACGCCCGTCGAGCCGATGCGTCGCTCGCCACCACCAGGAATTAAACAGGACGCGAGATAACTTTCTTCGACCGCGAGTTGCAGCTTCACGATGCACGCTCTCTTTCTCTCGGCTTCTTCGCTGCAAATTTCTTTCGAATCGCCATAATTTTGGCCAGACTCGTTCACAAAGTATCGGCATTCTCAATGAAGACTTAGGAGAGGAGGACTAGATTGTTTCGAACGGGTTGCATTTTTCCACAAACCGATAGACAAAGTCTGTCACCAATTTCGACGAGGATTGAAGATCGAGGGACTAGAAAATTCGCTCGGAATCGCACCGATTTCGGGTGCAAAGTGCCGGCCGAAGTTTGTCGGTCCGTTTTACAGAGATTAAGGTTGAGAGTAGTATCTTTGAGTCGCGCGCCATCGCCGCGTGTGTTTTTAATGACGTTCTAAGCCGAGCGGTCGAGATCGCAAGACGCTTTCGAGCGAGCTCAAAGGCGCCAGATGAAAGAACGCTTTTCGATGTTTAATCCGACGAAATGGTGCCTCGATTTTATCTGGAGCGCCGCGCGTGCATCGGCGTTTCGCTTGGGACGTTCTCGAACAATGAGGTAAACTTTGGAAAACTATGGAGAAACTTGTACAAATGATTTCTAATAGAAAATATAAAACCAGTCGTTTGACCAACGGTGGTCGGATTAACGTTACGGAGGGATGGTCTCCGGGGATTAAGAAATTGTAAGTTTCCCAAGGCAGCGAAGCCAGCAGGTGTCCCGAGGGTTGGCAGCGCGCGGGTGTAGATATCGCGGGAGACAGTAACCGTTACGCGATATTTCATTAACGAGAGGGAACTCGTAACTCGATGAATAGCACGGTTAATAAATGACACGCGTGACGGTGAGCGTAGCCGACGAGCTTGCTCTCTCGCGCGCGGGCGAGCGCGAGCGCGGGAGCGCAGGGGCGCGTTAATGCCGCTTCCGTTGTACGGATTAAACTTAGTTACAGAACTATTCGCGGTGGTGTGGGACTCACACAGGCCCGACCCGGTTGTCCGTAAACTATCGATAAGCCGCGAACAGGTTTCCGTCGGTCGCTCTTTAACCGATACACCCGTGGTGTTTTCGTTCGTCGCACGATATTTGGCGCACCCCCACGGGGAGGGTTGCACAGGGTGGCCACCCTTTCTCTCTCCCGTTCGAGGAAGAAGCAGAAGGGTACCTCGGGTCTGGAACGGGTCGCGGGTAGATATCGCTTCCTCGGTCTCGGAGATTTAATCGGCGCACAATGGCGGAGACGATACTGTTGCGGTATTGTCACCGTTGTCGGTGGCAGACAAACCTGACTGCCGGGGTACGAAACTTAGTTACTCAATAGAGAGCACACACCGCGCGAAACGCGTTACTCTTGCCAGCTCGGCGTGGCACAGTCACGACGCGACATCATCGCGACTATCCTTGGCCTCGTCGCGCGAGGAGGCACCACCTAATTCGCTTACGCTGTTCCCTCAGATAGCTAGCAATCTGTTATAATTCATACGTGCGCCAGGTTCGAAGTTTCCACTCCCTGCCACGATTCTCTCTCTAATTCAATGCTGTCCCGACACCTGCGACGAACGAAAAATCCTCTTCTGTCGATCTCTTGCCCCTCAGCCCCTTCGATCCAGACCCGCTCGATTCGCGAATACAATGCGCCTCCGCAACGTTTCGTCTACTCGTTCGTTCTACCATTGTGTACAAATAATTAGACTGTGAAGACTCTTCTGTGGAAACGTCATAATTCGCCACGCATACACAACTGCTTCAGTTCGTTTCACCGATAAAACTGCTACTAATAATAATTGTTTCCGCGAGAGGGGAAAAGGCGTCGTGTAGGGAGACGTCCCAGGCCCCGTCCCACGCAGACGACCGGCCGGCGACGACGCGAGGGACGATTGTGCAATTTTTAATTTGTCCGGTGCAATTATGCAGAGGGGGAGGAGGAGGAGGTGGAGAAGGATAGTGGACCGAGTAGGCTGCGGCCGGCTCCGGGTTTTATCTTTATTTTTCGGGGCGATAATAACGGCCGGGAACGCTCGCGGCACGCCAAGGAAATTAACCGCGGAATGCCGGGCAATATTTACGCGGTTCCCGCGGAGGAGCCACCGCGGCGCGGCGTAGTTTGTTAAACATTTTTTAATTAAATCCGTATCGATGATAGACGTGCGTGCGAGCTTGGCGCGTTTCGACGAGCTAACGAAATTCACGAGGAGGGACGCATTAACGGGCAAAGTAAAAAAATGTATTCGAGGCCGCAGCTGGATATATAGGCGTGGGCCGTGCGCGTCGCTCTTCCTACTTGCTCTTTCACCCCGTGAAAGGATGAAAGGGAGTAATTTCCAATCGAGACCGGAGCTACGCCGGCTCCGATGCTTCTGTTTTCTCTTTTCTTCCTCCCTCTAGAGCCCCAGTGTTCTCTCTCTCTCTCTCTCTCTCTTCTTTCTCCGCCCGCGCTCTTTCGCGTATTTTTTTGCTTCTTCTCTCTCTTCTATCCTTTTTTAGTCGGCGCTCTCTCATTCTCGCCGCACACCGAGGTGTACCGGCGTGTGCACACAGGGGTGGTGCAGGCGATGAGGGACGCGATTCCCGACGAATGAAAAGCGGGTAAGTGTGCTGGATCGCATGAAAATTGATCGGCTAATATCGGATAACGAGGAGACGCGCTCGCGATCCTCACCGTTCGGATACACCTGTCCGATTGTTCGCGGCCTCTCTATCAGCCCCGCACGCCGCCGTAGATCTTGCGCGCCCAGAAATTGCCTGTTTTTTACACGGAGCGACCAGAGAGAGAGAGAGATGGTTGGTCGCCGCGCCCCGATACTTTCGAATTGAATCCCCGACACCACCGACGCGACGATCCGACGGATAATTGAGTTTTAGCGCGCTCGATACCGCGGACGACGCGAAACGCCATCAACTTCGCCGCCGTTCCATGCCGAAATCCGGCGAACAATGCCCGAACTTAATTCCGAGGGCTGATCCCCCGGTAATGCTGACTTTTTCACCAAGTTCCTGTTGATCTTCCCGCGGAACCACCGGCTCCGTCGAATTAACGCGTTGCGATTGCGCTCGACTACTTTCTCGCTCACCGGGATCCTTCCCGAGCCGTGGAAAGTCACATTTTTCAGCTTAACCCCTTGCCCTACAAGCAATCCTCTGCAAGCCTCTATCATCCTTACAAAATTTTTTTCAATTCCGCCAGTTTCAAGATGCTATGATCTTGACGTAAGACATAGAAGAACGATGAACCTCGGCTCATTGTAAAGCCTGAAACCTTTACTTTCACATCCCGTTGTTCACTTTTTCCTAAAATACTTTTTCATCATACAGCCGCCTGAAAACAGAAGGCAATCCCTTTCCAACGTTGTTACAAATTGAATCTTCTCTAGAAGCATAGGAAATTTTTTTCGGAAACTGAAATCACCGTAGATCTGAGGATTCAAGCCTCCCCTTACAACAAGCCCTTAAAACTTGAGCTGCGACTTTTTTTACGCTTTTATTAAACTTCTGTTCCATAAAAATTGGCTAAAAAAATTGTACATCAACTTCACCATGCAAAATCATCTGCGAAAAATGAATTATGTAAAAACAGAGATTTCGAGCTTTAAAATGAGTCCACGTACATCGTTCTACTGTCACGTAGCTCTCTACTTGGGAATTGCACCTAACCGGACGAGAAGTTTTAATTCCTATGGATGTAAAGAAAATGGCAGTGTTTGGGGTTAATGAACCGACCAATAAACTTCTCCGAGTGCTGTCCAGCAAGAGAAGAAGACACTGACAGCAGAGCCTGTTCAGCTCGTTTCGCGAAGAATGCGTGCGCGTACCGCGTAGCCGTGGCGCACGCCCCTTAAACGCAACCCCCTGCTACCCCCGTGGCAGAGCAACGCGAAAAGCGTTCCACGCGTGCCTGCGACTCCTGAGCGAACGGTTTATTGCGCACGAAATTCGAAACGCGCGATCTTTTTTCCTTTACCCGCCACCGGAAGGAAGAAAGAACGCGCACGCGGATCCCTGGCTCCCGGGTGGTTTACTTAGTCGATGGGCTATACGGTTATCCATCTTTCGATACGTTTGCGGGAGCCTGATGGAATCAAAATATTCCCGGCGATCGCTCGCGGATTCCGGCTCGATCCTGTCTGAATTTCGAATTATTTCGACTTGCGAGCGACCGTAGATGCGTCTGGGTCGAACGTGACCCGTGAACCTTCTGGTATTCATGCTTGAGATATTTTCCAAACTTCAAACGTTGCTCCTTTTATTTCTGTTGAAATTTCGGATAGATTTATATTAAGTACTTAACATGTTCGCTACCACCGTCACAAATATGTGACATCCATAATCTGACCGTTCACTTAAAAACAGTCAAATTAATTTTAGGCACTTCGTTGTTTAAAGTCATAGTAGAATGCATAATTTTCAGAGAATCTGTGACTTTCTTCTGCTAAACTGTTTTAATAATTCAAAATTGAGTGCGTTGAATTTAATAAAACTTTCGAACAAGGAAGATAAGCAACGAAACAAATGCTGGTGGCGAACGCGTTAATTTATCTGCATCATTTTGCTAAGGTAGACATAATTGATCGAAGAGTATATAGTACAATAATAATAATTGAATATCTTCTACCGCGAATCATCGCACAGTCAACGACGCATCGCCTGTTCCGTAAAAGAGCTCGCCAAGACGAGAATTTCTGTGAGGAGATCTTGAAAACGATCTCTTAACGAACAAAGAAAATGGTGCTCGGAAATTGCGCATGGCGAAGTGCATGGAGAGCATCGTGTGCTCGAGAGAAGGGGTGAAAGAAATGACCCGTCTTGTATCGCACACGGGATGACCTAGTAGAACGAATTAAATACGCGTTTCCCGAGGACTTGGGGTAGGATGTCGGGGGTGGCTCCGGCCGTTGGGGTGGCGTGTGGTATTGGATTTGTTCGTAGGGGCGTTCTCCGCCGCGGCGGGAGAGAGGAAATCTGACTTCGTGTGGAATTTTTTAATTAGCAAAAGCAAAACCCGATGCCCCAGCGTGGCAGCCGATTCCGCTCCGCGGATGAAGTCATCGGCGTGCAAGTGGTTGCACATCGACGAGAATCCTATCGAAAAGAGAGAGAGAGAGAGAGAGAGAGAGAGAGAGAGAGAGAGAGATCGTGTAGAACACACCCCCTTTTCGGCGCGTCCGGATGGCCAATAATCGGCGAGCGATCGATTTAACGATGCGTGTCGTTTATTATTGACATAGTTGGTTAGTTGGTGCGTGCCCGTCGGCAGTGCCTCAAATTGAGCCTCGCGTGTTACTTCGCGATCCGACCGGCAATAATTGTATCTCGTGTAACAGTCGACCATAGCGCAGGTGCCGGGAATGTAAAGACGGCACTGGCTCTCTTCTACGGTCGTCGAAATAAGAGTGTTCTTTCGCTCGGCTGTGGCCTGAAACGAATGGCTGCCATCCGAGAAACTGCGGAACCGGTGAACACCGTCCAGAATAAAATTTATCTGTCGAGAAGGACGCTGGCGGATGTCAAATTAACGACACAGAGACACGACCGCAATCCTCCGGACACTCTACGAAATAAAATTCGGGCACTGTGCTACAAAATCAGCAGATTACTGCGAAACGATTCCTGGTTCAAATGTTCAGAAAACGACAAAGAGAAACAGGCGCTTCTAAATTGACGCGCGCAATGATTCGAAATATTCGGAAGATCGGCAGCCGATGGCTCGAGCGAGACCGAACGAAGATTAAAACGTTGGCGTTAATCAGCCCGGTAAATGATTCGGTGAATTTCAGGATAACTGGATTCTGCATAACTGAATCGGCGCGGAACGCCGAAATTCCCGCACGATTATTCGGCCGCGGATTCAATCGCCGGCGCGGCGCGAGATGCCCGACGCGACGTCAGTATCACGGCGAGTGCGCGACGGATGAAGAATTCAAAAGCCGCGGCTACTTCTCGCCCATTCAGCTCGGACGAGGATCGTAGACATAAAATCTGAAAAATGTCTCTCTTCCGGTTGTCGAGACGCGGTCGAAGTATGTCATCGATCAATTCCGCGGTCGCTTGAGAAACGTCTCGGCGTTGCAATCCCTGCTGTCTTTATCTCCGTCGAGGAGCGGCGTTATTGCCCGCTGTCCATGGGGTGAGCGTGGGTGGCGCCACGCGTAATGGGGTTAGCGCAGCGTTAAAAACCACCCTTAACCGGGCACAATGTCGGCCGTTTCCTCTTTCTTTTCCATCGAACCAGTTCGAATGTTAAAAACGTCTGACGCTGACTCGAAAGAAATATCCTCGACGGGATTCGAACCCGAGACTTCTGGGCGACGATCGTCGCGCTGCACTGTGATGAGAGCTTGTATTCTAAATACATTACGAGCTAAGCAACGTGAATGATTTATATCTTTGAAACGACGAAGTAACTATGGCTGATATTTCGTGTACGGCGCGAAGGGCTTGTACACTACCATCGTACAAAAGCTCGTCGAAATCGAAGTCGGACAGTGTTCGGTTCCCTTGGGTTCTCGGTTGTTTGACGCGCTCCTCTTTAACGGTGGCTCGCGAGGCGTGCAGAGCGGGGTCGCGGAGCGAGCCGCAATGGAGGGCTGAGTGGCAATCGTGAATGCCACGCAGCTCGCTGTCGCGAATGATCTCTGCCGGTCGGGAACGATCTCCGAGCCGGCGGAAGATCACTGGAAAGAGACAACGTCGCGTCGAGTCGCTGCGACGACGACGACGACGACGACGACGTTCGTCGCTCGGCGCGTTGCCGGCTGATAGATCGACGCGAGAGAGGAGCTCTGTATAGCTGTCTCTTGTCGCGAATCATTCACGCCAGCCGCGCATAAGCACGGTAAGTCCATACTTGGACGCGTGCTTCCGTACGAATACGAAGTCCATAATGCGTGTGCGGTGAGAGGAGTCCACGTCGTCGCGAGCACCGAGGGGAGTGGGGGGTTTGTATTCACCCCTTCTACATCCGTGGCAACACTGTGATGGTCCACGGGCGCAGGCAGCGATCAATGCCACCGTCGGCCCTCTATGCTTCATCCCCACCGGTCCAAGGGTCTCCATGACGACAGCATCCCTACAACCCCCACCGCAGGGATCGAGAACCTATTGGTGGGGGAGGCTGGAAAGCCGCGAAAGGGGTGACAGGGCACCCCTATCGCCGCCGCAGCAAGGAATTCCTAGGGTGTGCGGGAGACGACCAGGGAATTTTGACCCTCTCCTGACTCCTCTCGACTGCTCTCTCCGTCTCCCTTCGTGTCCCTCTCCTTACCCCCTTCGCCGATACCCCGGTCTTCGTCACTGTCTATCTTTCTCTTTGTCTCTCGCCCCGTCTCTCCCTTCTCTCCGGCATCCTCTCGCTGTTTCTCTTTCTCTTTTGCTTGAGCGCTCGCTCGCTCGCGCGCGCGCGCGCGGCACCGTGCGTGTCCCGGTCTGCTCCTGTGTGCATCGGAGGTCAGGTGGGTCACTCCAGGTGGCTCGGCCCTGACACGATACCGTCGACACGATTTCTGGATCGTTGATTCGATTATCACGATCTACCTGACGAGAATCCAGCGGGGCCGACGCCGACGCCGAACCTTGATCCCCTCGCGGACGCGTCAACTGTCTCCTTTAGCTCTTTCAGGGGATCTCTGTCTCGCTCTCGCTGCTGGCTGATCGGCCGCGATCTAACTAGAGCAGAGACTGCCCCATGGGGCCACCGCCTCGGTTCTATTAAGAGCCACGAAACCACGCCTAGTTAGCACTTTGCTCGCTGAGAACAAGACGAATAGTTTACTGTCGGTGACGTCGAACTTGCGAGATCGAGCGGCTCCTTTGCCCACGAAACTTTGCCCCCAGGGGCAATCCGAAGCGCTCTTCCCAGCCACCTGGACTCTGGCCTAGCCGGCAGCTAACCGTGGGTCCTCATTGCACAAATTAGAATCCATCTGCTCTAATGAATAGCAGGAGCTCTGGCTCGCTGCTAGACATTTCTGCAGAGTACCAGGAAATTTAGGCTGTAAAAATGGAGCTGGTGGTTTTTCCCCTTTGCATTCTGGGCACCAGCAGAAAAAAGATCGTCGTAGTCTTCGGACTTTTGGGGGATCTAGGAAGTCTAGGAGGAACTTTCCAGGGAATCCGGAATGTTTAACCAACAAAGAGGGAGCAATAGAGAAAATGGAGTGTACGAAACGAGAGCAGGAGAACCAGCGTTCTCTCTCAGCTCCCGGGGCAATCGAGAGCGCTCCTGGGGCAAACAGCGTCGATGCGAGACGACCCCCATGGACTAGGGGTTCGCTGTCAAACTAGGTGTCCCAGTAATCCTGTCCGGTGGCTCGCAAGCGCACCGTCTATCGCGCTACTTGGTAAGCTCGGGGAGTCAGCGCATAAATCAAAAAGGAGCATCGTGGGCGTGTGCGAGCTGTCCGTCGCGCGTACTCTCCTCGGCGAAAGGAGGACCGGCTAAGGTGGACATCACCGCGAGAGCGGAAAGAGGACACCGCAACGCATGGGAGATAGAAATGGGAATAGAGAGATGGAGCGAGAGGGAGAGCAGAAGCGTTGGAGGAGGGAATTCGATCCGCCTCCAAATCGAGTTACGCGGCCTGTTGGAGATAATGATATTTATGCGCGTCAAGTGTATGATGTGTGGTCGGCCGCACATGGATCACACATATGCTCCTCGGTCGAGAGTCGCCGGAACCACGCAAAAACACCAACAACCACGAAAATGTGTCGCACGCTCTCGTATCCCGTGAGAACCTCCGGAGAGTCTCTCTCTTGGGATCGTTCTCAAGGATTTCGAATGTGTTCCTCCCAATTTCCACCCGCATTCCAAGAGAGAGAGGTCGGAACGTGGAGATCGAAATTGATTAAAAAATACGAGAACAAGTCCGATCGTCCGGGAGCCAGGTTTTATTGTCCCGATTTAGACATTCGTGTGCCGGGACGCGAACAAGCAACTGTACAAGTCGCGCGCAAAAGGGATACACGCGGGGGCGAAGCAGAGAGAGAGAGACTAAACGGGACGAGAACACGAGTCGGCTGATTTTTCCGGTATTGTTCTTCTCCCTTTATTACGGGCCGCTTTGTCCCCGCGCTTTTTGATACGAGTCGCGTCGTACACGGCCGCGCGTATATACCCTTCCAGCGGCGCGCGTAATCTTAAAAGAACGATATCGTTATTCCCGCGTTTAATCGTGTCTCATTCGCGGACCCGTGTAACCGCCACGCGATATTAAAAAACCGTTTAAATGCATCTGACCGCGGACGGGTCCTGCGACGCCGCACACCGAAAACGCTCCAATTTCGAGCGTTCTTCTTTGTCGTCTCGCAATCTACGGAACCTGCTGTCTCTCAGCATTAACACTCTAGATTTTAATGAAAATCTTTGATCCTATTCAATCAGCAATTGTTTTAAACATATTTTTAATAGTAATTGATCCAGATCCATTGGACTTCCTATACGATTACACGACTTCTCGCTGTACCTTTAAATTATACTTGCGTTCGAACAAAGCACGGTGTCCAAACAACTCGACGAGTTGGAGAACCAGGAAGCTCAATTTTTCATTAGCAAATCCTAAAGCTACACTCACAGAAGCGTCACTCCTTAAACGAAAGAACTTGCGACTCTAACTATCCATCTTTTCGTTAAATTGTTTCACACATGCGTCAGATTGATGCAAAAAGCCTAACTCACTCGACAAGCTGAAGAACTAGGAGGTTCGATCACTCAAATCCTAATCCTAGACTCCCTCACATTCTGCCCTAACCGTTCAACTTTCTGTTACATTATGTCACACTTCGATCGTATTGAGACTAAACGGTCTAACTCACTGGACAAGATGAGGAATCTATGATAGCCGCAGGGCGATCGACGGGCACTTTCGAGCAGTCGTCGAAAAAAAAAAACTCTAGCTCCCGGGAGCGGACGTGGCGAGTGCAGGCGGGAACGAGCGTGTTCTGGTGCGTTTGCACCGAGCGCTGCGCTTTTCAATGAACGAAGCGAGCGAGAGCGGGCAGCACCGCGAGCGCGTAAATATTTATCGCGGATAATCCGGGCGTGCGGTGGCGTCGGTTCTCTATTGTGCCTGATGCCGGTGTGTGGCCTGGTGTCCTCTCTCCGTTGCTCTCCCGACGGACTTTTCCTCGTTTCCCGGCTCGCTCTCGCCGGGTCTGACCCTGAGGGACATTCCTGGCGTGACGCGCTAGGTCTGAGCGACGAAGAGAGAGCCAGACGACGACGACGACGACGGCGACGACGACGGCGACGACGACGTCGACGGGCTAGAGAAGAGCTTAGGCTGGTGAGCCACGGGGTTTCGAGCACGAAGTTTACACATTGTCATTTGGGACACGGCGCGACAAAGAGAAGAGACGGAGAATGAAAGGGAGGGGGAGAGAGTTGCGGATGGAAAGAGCGGAAAGTAGAAACGGAGAGCCAAAGAGGGACAAGAGCGAGAGCAGAGGCCAGAAGCGAGCAAGAGGCAGAATTTCGGAGAGGGCTCGACGAGAAGAGAGAGGGGGAGGGCCGCTCGAGAAGGAGAGAGGGAGAGAGGAAGACGACGAGCCTTCGATGGACCACTAGGATCCATCCCCACGAAGCCGCCGCGCACCGTGCAGGGGTTGCACCGGTGGAAGGGAAGCTCAGGGGAAGGTTAGAGGGGTGGGGGTGCTATATAAGTGCGGCGTGAGGGGGGGAGAGCTCAGTTCGTCCAAGAGAAGCGTATCGGTCACGTCGTTGCGACGATCGTTCTCGAGAATCCCACACGGAGCCACACACGGGACCCTTGTCCTCTCATACGGCGCACCGTGCTCTTCTTGTCCACACGAGAACAAAAAAAGGCTTCTCTACCTGCCGTTGCCACTACTGCATCGTCCGCCAGAAGAACCCAGCTGCCAGAGAGATTCAAGGTGTTTTCGACCCCTTTGGGAAGCGAGAGACAGGACGGCTCTCTCTCTCTCTCTTCTTCTTGCATTTGCTGTCTCCCTCTGTGCTACCCGCAACGGTAAGTACCCGTCAACCAGAGCTACCTTTTACATAACCTTCGAGCGCGATCTGCCCGAAGGGAAGCCGCACAATGACCGACCTGAAACGCGAGTAGTTTAAGATGAACGTGTCTGAAAGGGTGATTTTCTTTTTTTTTCACGGAGGTCGGTCGCATTCACGAGTCTCTCTCTCTATGTCGTATCAAAAGTGCTCGGTTCGAAAATTGTCGGGGATATCGGAGAAGTTGAGTCGGGGGAAATCGGAAAATCGAGGTTCCGGTTGGGTTCTGTCTCGGGGGTGGCTAGTTCGTAGAATGTTAGCAGGCGGAATAGTACGCGCGGCAGATTTTGCTCGGTAAACCGGGCTTATCGAAGCCCGACGAGGGTTATTGATTGATCGATTGAGCTGGACCGTGGCTGCCACTGTAAAAGACGTGCGTAGATACTCGCCGGGTCGCCGACTAGCAGGACTGACGTCCATCGCGACCTCCCCCGCATTCGCACTCATACTCGCCGACTCGCGTTCGCACACACCGACACGCCACGACCACTTTCGTCTTCGATTCCGCCGTAATTCCCCGCGAGATCCATCGTCGGCGGAATAACGCACGAGTGTCGAGCCTCTGCAGACACCTCTCTCTCTCTCTCTCTCTCTCTCTCTGGGTCTCGCTCCCCCGAGCCCACTTCAACGTTCCAATTTATATATTTAATTAGATCTGTTGGCGCGTCAAGTTGTCTCGCTCCAATTAATCAGAAGTAACTCGGCATGGATTAATTAATAGCACTGGTAACAGTCGGAACAGCTCGACGTGCCACCCCCTCCCCACCCCCGAACCTCGGCCAGCAGCTCTCTCGCACACACGCGTCGTCCATATTTGCTGTTAAATTTACCGATATCGAAGCTAATAACAGGGATTCGGTATATTTGATTGCCGATTGAAATTGGAAAACTCGCATTGAAATTACCGCTGTCGTCGAGGGCCATTGAAACGTTGCGCAATTTGGCCCGCGCTGATTGCATTGTTTTATTTCGCCGGTCGCGGGACAGAGACACGGACACAACCCCCCCGCGCTCACGCGAAATCGTCCGGAGGAGCTCCTCTAGCATTTTAACCACTCGACTGCCCGAAATCCCATTATTCACCGGCGATTTTTCAATACGAACTTCGAATCGCAATTTCAAACGAGCCGGCCCTTCATTTCGGTCACAATTAAAAATGCAGAGCGCCGGAGCTCCGCTATTTTTACGAGCAACAAATTGCTGTACGGAAGATCTTGCTGCCTAGCAGTAAACCTCTTACTATCCCAATTAACATTTCATTATTAATAGGCTTCCGACCCGCTGTGCTACATCAGAAGGGAGCTACAAGATCTTGACTTGAATAGTAGTCTCGCAAGAACTAATTAGATTACATGAACTTCTTTTTTTCCAATATTTATAACGTTCCAACGATTACATATTAGGGTATTATCGATAGGTATTCTAGAATATTTTTTTAGATATTTTGAAAGCCTAGAACTTGTCGATTTCAATTAGCTAATGCTATTAAAAACAATCGGTAGTCGATCACAGTAATAATAGATTAAATTTTCACTTCTCTGATAATGAATTATTTATCAGATCCTCGGATACAGCGAATCTTACTTCCTCCAAATTAATCTCGCAATTACTATTACCAAATCTACTAAAAAAAAAAGCCGGTAATTGCCAGTGGATAATGTATTAAAATTATTCGAGCACCTCCGGATGAAGCTCGTAAATCTTTCTCTGTGTAAATTCTGCTTTCTCCTGTACCGAATTAGAATTACAAGGATGAATTATTTATCAGCGTTGCTCGCGCAGAAATTACAAGCGGGGCGGAATCTTTCTCGGCTGATCGAAAGGGCAGGTTTGCCTCTCTTCTACAAATGAAAATTACAAGGCGAACTCGAGATCGAGCGAGAGAGATGAATTCCATTGGGATCTGAGGGCTAAGGATCGCGCGCACGAGGCAGCAGCAACGGCATCTTTTCTCGGTTGTTTCCTCTCCGGGGTTGGTTTCCAATTGTCGAACAATGAACCGGGGAGGCCGGGGCCGGACAAAGACGGGTCTGTGTTTTATCGGGCGCAATTTAACCGGACAGAAATGGTATTTCTTGCTTTGCCGGAGAGAACAACTGGTCGTTAAATAACGTCGAATGGACGCGGTTTGCTCGGACGGGAGAGAGCAGCAGCAGCAACTCGCGGGATTAACGCGTGCGCATGTTCCGTCCGCGATAGAATATTCGCCAGCTGCGACAGGAAGTCGAGTAAATGAATATTTTCGCTGAATGAAATTGTCTGGCGTGGAGAGCGGAGAGCACTCTCTCTCTCTCTCTCCAATAACGTCCGTTAACAGCACACCGCTCGCTATCGGGCCGTCGGCGACGACGATACGTCCATTTAGCGGGCGCGAACTGGGTCAAACGTCGACAAGAGAGAACCACCGGTTTCAAAACAAATATTTCGTGCGATCGGAGGTCGACGCCGCTCCAGATTTCCCGATATTATTATCGCGTACCTGGAGAAATATCCGCTCGCCGACTGATGTTGTAAACACTGCTCACGAACCGGAACGCCAGACGCCTTTTGTCTCGAAATCGAACTCGTCGTACGCACATTATAGACTGCACATTCCTGTGTACTCACCTTGAAAGAATTGTATTTCGGAGTTAATAACTAATGGATTCAATGGATTTATAATAAAAATAAATAGGTGGAACATAAAACACGAGAAACATAAAAGGAATTTAAGGCTGTCGATACATCATCATCCACTTAATGAAATTATTGAAGAATGAAATTTTTGATTCGTCCAGTACTTCAGAATTAATGTAGAAAATTTGTTTTCTTTTTGCGGATCTTTATGCAAAATGGAAAATGATTGCAGGGCACAGGAGCCAAATAAAATTGTATTCTTCTTTTAATTATCCTATCCAGTTGAAACTAATACATTGACGTCCTTGAATATTTTTAACGTACCCATTTTTTTCATAAATGCATAAAATCCGCAGTCTATTGATAACATAGTAGATAATTAATGTATTGTGCCTGTAATGATCGCAGCAAGCGAGGCTCGCTATTCGCGGGTTTTCAGTTGAAGTTTTCGGTCGTCGGTCCGCGAAGTGTGCTTTGCGGGGTCACAGTGGAGCCCGGCTTAATCCTGTTAACCTATCAACACATTCAAAGCCTTTCACAGCGTACAAAGATATCTTCATTCTCGATCCCATTAAATCCCTCCGTTCGGGACGCGCCGCCTTGAACGTCAAAGAGGGTAATCTTTCACGGCGAACGTTATTTGTTGCTTGCAATTCGTTGGCTGTCGCGTTTCACCGGTCCCGTTCTCTCGGCCCTGTAGAAAATTGCAACCGAGGGGCCACACGCTGTTTTGTCGATGCTCCAGCAACGCGATAATTAGCCGGCTCCGGGGGATCGGTCTGATGAAAAATCGATCCCACTATTTTTTTTTTCACGAACGCAGACGTGTCTAGATGTATTTTTTCTCTCTGCTGAGTTTTTACTTTTCGAGCGAGTTTGTTGTGCCGGTGTAACAATAAAGGACATATTTTCGCGTCTGTGCGCGCAAATTAATAAGGAAACGGGACATATTGTGCGTATTCAACGATCAGAGACCGAGAGATTGAGAGAGAGGGAAGCCTCTCCTCATCTTGGAGGCTCTTTTCATCGAAATTCTTTTCTCTGTGCGATGGAAAACGCGCGACGAGGCGGCCCACCGTTAATTAATACTAATATGACCGTGCCTCATTAACGGTTACATTCATTAAATATTCACACCGCGTAGACAGCTTGTATCCGAGCCACATCGATTCAATCGCATTGTGGAGGAGAAGCAAAACGAGAACTTGTCATCTCTCCTACCTTTCAGCTGCGTCTCCCTTCAGCCAGTGACGCGGATTCAGCCGCGTTCACAATAACGCCTACCTCAAGATTCCACCCGATACTTCCACGAAGAATTCAAATTTAAATCCCTCCGGGGAAACCGAGGATATTTTCATTTGAAAATTTAGACGGTGTAATGCCTGGAAATGTAAATATCCACGTCTGGAAATTTACGCTTGCTGAATCTGCAAATGCTTGCGCATTCAACGATTCGAAAATTCAGACTCGACTCATTGGAAACTAGTGTATTTAAAAATCTAAGCCTTTCAATAATATTTTCAATATTTGAAAATCAGACAGTTCGGTTTGCGTCCGCATTCGGTCCTGAAAAGCTGCTATACCTGCGAGCAGAGGTCGATCGAGCGTAGCGGGAAGAGTCCGCGTAAAATCGACCGCACAATGGAAAAGTTGGAAAGACGGGAGATTTGTCTCCTCCTCTGGCACGTGTACTGCTTCCGGGGAATTTGCCCCGTGGCCCATTAATCTCTTTTTTGTCGTATAAATATATCGAGCGGGCCGAAAGTTTGGACGCGGCTGATCGGTCTTGGTCCGTATTCGAAAGGCCGGACGGGATTCTTGCCGGAATTCCGTGAACTCCGCTCCGAAATTGTTCTCTGCCGTCGAGACGATTCCTCCTCGACCGAGAGAGAGGGAGAGAGAAGCCTAGGAACCGGGAACTCGAGGAGAGAGGCGGGAAACAATCGATCCCGGCCTGGAATAAAGTCGAAAGTTTATTTTAAACGGGGCCAGCTCTCGGGACAACTGTTCGGCTCGGCCATTAAATAATATTCCGCGGGGCGTGAAGTGGCTTCGAGCTTATATCTACCAGCGGAATTCCGAATTAATATTCGCCATAGAACCCGCTCACCGGGACTCTCTGGATTAATAAATAAAGCGACGACGTTTTTCATTCAAATTTTCGCGTTCACTCGCTCGCGCCCCGTACTATTCATATTCTACGCGGCTTTACGCGGTCTTTCATTAAAACTGTAATTTCCTTTATCATCCCTCTTCGACGAATTAATTTTATTCCTCGCGGTTCGCCCTTTTTACCACGCGAGTACTCTCCCTCTCCGTTACCTCGTTAAAATACACTCCCGCTCAAAACCGCGGGACGACCTCAGCCCTCCGGCTTCAAAATTGTTCTTTCGTTGTCCTAGACGTTCACGCCACCGATCAGATTTATTATTTACAATACTACTAGAAATTTTAATATGAATCAAAATAAAATACAAATAATTTTCGAGTCCTTTTGGCAGCCGATTAAAAATCTTGCACCATTTCCTCGTCGATGAGGTACCGTGGAAGATTTTCCAGCGCGTATCGATTCCGTCTCGCCGATGACGGAATGATTTGTGTTTTATTCTGGCGCCGTAATATATACACAAAGCGAGAGAGAGAGAGAGAGAGTGAGAGATTCGCGCGATCGCAGCTAGGAATCGGCGTTTCGTACAGGACGCTTCGCACAATGGCCAGGCCGGTGACAATGGCGTCGTTAGCGATGGCCTCGGGCTGCTCTCTATCCCTCTGCCTCCCTCTGTGTCTCACCCCCTGGCTGTATCACCCTCCGCACGCCCTTCCGTCTCTCTCTCTAGCTCTCCCCACCCACGTAGCTTTCTCTGTTTCTTTCCGTGTATACACGTCACAGTGTCTTGCTTATTCCACCCTCTCGATCTTTCCTCCTTCTCTCCCTTCATTTTCTTAAACTTGCTCTCCCTCTCTTTCCCCATCTTTCTTTGCCACTCTCCGTCTCTCCTGTTAACCCCTCTGCTAGCCCGGTCTTCGTCGGACCAGGGCGGCAGCGTGAAATGCAAACGTCCAGGTTCAAAGCTGACGAGGAGAAGCTTAGCGCCGGCGCTAACCGAACACGTAGCTTCCTCGGCTTCGACTACGATACCGACAGAGAGAGCAAAGCAACTCTCTCCGGCCAACCAGGCGATATCGTAATGATCTCTGCAGAACAGCACCCGCGTGTGTATCGCGTCGTTGAAACCCGCCATCGCGGGATACACGTTCGGTGTTTCCCTCCGCCCCCAATCCGCTACGTTCTTGCTCGTCGGTTTTTCGTGGCGCGCGCGCTTGCCTCGAGGAAACAGGATTTTCAGGGGATTTGCAGGCTGCCGGGGGACGCGTATAAACGTGGATTAAAAAGCGAGTATTTTCCTCCGGCTCTCGCTTTCTCCCCGCGCCGTCCGCCCGTCGTCCGTCCGTCCTCACCCGCCCGCTTTAAATAGTTGTACAGCTAATTACGCATAATAGAATTTCATCCGCGATTATCGCGCCGCGCTTGACCCGACACCGTTCCGTGCCCCAGTAATTAACTCCGAAACAACTCGGACATCGTCCTCACCCTCGATGTACGGAGCACGCCGTACTTCACCCCCGTGGGCCGTTTCCGTTGGGGAAAAAACTGTGCTGAATACGTGGAATCAGCTTTTTTCCTGGGAACTTCCGTCCGAGGACAAGACGCAGTTGCAATATTTGACGAAATGTATCGTATCGTAAAGTCTGAAAGAAACATCACAGGAAAGTTGCAAGTTCATTTGATTTTCTCTTAACCAATAATTTTTCAGTTTGCACTCGTACCGACGGAATTCGTATTCCAACTTTACTGGTCTTGCATCTCCCCTTTGTAAATGCTTATAAAATCCCCTAGTTACCAGTACGCGCAGATATAGTCCAGCTCGTCTGACCACAACACAGCGTTTCTGCTTGACCGCACTCGAACAATCCCTTCCACTTTGACCTAAATTTTCTCGAAAACAGACGATCCTACGAAAACACAGGACCAGGTCTCGTAATGAACACGGCGTCCAGAACACGGTGCGGCGATTTTTCCAGCACCCTCAATTCTTACAGTTCCGTTTCAGAGTGCGGAACCGAGCCAGCGTGATCCATCGTTTTAATTTCGCTCATAACCGCACGTCGCTCGCAGCGTCGAGGCAGCTAATTAAAATCGTTCCGCGATTCGGCCCCATTCTCTCCGGCTGCCATTAAATCCATACTAATTCGGCGAAGAAAAGACAAACGGGCTGGATGCAAATCCCGGTGTGGTCGGCCCCGCCGTGGCGGGGAGAGAATGGTGGCTTAGCGCCGGCGCCAACCGAATCTCTGCAACCCCGAACTACCCCTATATCGACTGGAAGGTGCCTCGGCCGGTGTGATACCGTGTAATGATCTCGACCGCGATTCATGCTAGAAGCGGGAGAGAGAGGTGGACCGGGAGAGAAAAGGAGAACGAATGGAGAAAGGGAAAAAAATGGAGCGTTCGGAATCGCGCGCGCCCTTTCAGCGCGGATGACAGGGGAAATCTGGAGAACGACACAGCGGCGAAGAACGGTCTCGCGCACTTGAAAGCCATTACTCGCCGGAACTTTCCTCCCTTCGACTCTCCCTCGCCCTTTCTCTTCTCCTCTCCGGCCTCTTTAACGCTCGCAATCCTCTCGTCGATTCGCGCCAACCGCGCCGCGAAACGATTCGACGCGATTTTCAATTTCCGCCGTTTCGAGCATAGTTTCGAGGAATTAGAGCCGAGGGCACGGGCGCGGAACGGCGCGGAACGTCTAGCAACAATTTATTCGATGCCCTTAAACCACCCGATGAAGATCGCGAAACGGTCAGCTGCAGCGGTCCTACTCGGACGGGTTAATTAACCGCTGCGGTAACTCGAGAGCGTTGCGGAAGCAGAAAGAGAAACGGGGCTGGGAAACGGGGGACCGGTGTTGGAACACTCGCGAAATGATATCGTCGCACTCGAGCCTCTCTCTCTTCTCTTTCCACCCCTGGACTTTCCGCTTCCTTCTCCTGGACCGTCGATTTTCGTGCGCTAAATTCCTGGCCCGGACACCAACGGTCTCCGTCCCTCGTTCTTCTCGTTCTGCTCGCCGTCCAACGCAAACCCCGCTGCCCGAGATTTACTTCGGTGCACCGCTTTTCACGTGCTCGTTCGACTTTGCATCGCCGCCTTCGATAATCCACCGTTCCTCGATTTTTACCGAAGCTTTCAACGAAAACCCGCTGCTCCAGATTTTATATTCCCGTTTAATTGCCGCGCTAATGCGTGCCGGCATTGTTCCCCGCACGTGTAATATCGGGAAACCGTGGCGGGACACGAGAGCTGCATCGTTGATTAAACACGTCACTTCACATGGAAGTGATACACAATTTTTTCCTTTTCAAACCGACTATACAATTTGTTGCGGTCAATTTTTACCGATTCTATATGGTTGTCAACGGTTTCAGCGGCGTGTGTATTCATTTGTTGGTTGGTCCGTTCGTTTGTTTAGTGGCCGTGCTTCGCTGTTGGCGTTTGTTTAGTGGTCGTGTCGCTCTCCCAGATTTATTCATTTGTTTATTCGTTCGACTGTTGGTTGATTTAGAGCTTGTACCTTCTCACGTTTTGCAGAATTGGAATTGTCGAGCGTTTCGAAACGCATGGCGAAAAATAGTGTTTCGTAACTGACATTTTGAAGTGCGCGGATTTCAGTGAGCAGTCGGGAGATACGGTTTTCGATTATTTGTTCAACGGAGAAAAGGTATGCAGCTGGGAGTGTCGGAAATTTGTGCAGGCCCAGCAAATTAGCGAGGGTGTCCTGTCGGCGAGCATTCGAGGGCGAAGTTTGTCTTCGGAAAGAATCCGGGGGTGCGAGGAGGCGGGTGGATCGCGGCTAACAGGATTTTCGGATTAGGGTAACACGCTTCTGGTAATTGTTTCCTTGTCTCTCCGGCGAATCCCGGGACAGGGTTCCCGAAATTGGTATTGGAGGAGAGGATCTCTCTTCGCGTGGGGAGCGAAGTCGAAGGCGAGAGAGGACCCACTCGTTTCTCTTTCCGCCTCCGTGCTGGAGCCGTGAACTCGCTCCTAAATTAACTCGCTAACCCCGTTAAACACAGAGAGAGAGAGAGAGAAAAGTGGCTACATCTTTCCTCGGAACGTCGACTACTGAATCACGATTCTAATACAAACAAAACGGAGGGAAAGAAAACCGTAGAACGAAATCCTTCGGTGGCTTGTTCGTTTAACCCCGTGCGAACGGAGCGAGGCCACTCGAATGAGAACGAGAGAGACGAGAGGAGAGAACGTGTCCGAGTAGTGCTCGCTGTTTCTACTTCCACGGGAACACAAAAGCTTCTTGTGTAAATGCCGTATTCCGGCCCCGGCGCGGCATTCCGCGGAACCGTAAGTAGAATAGGCAAGCACGGGCAGACACGTCCGCCAATTCAATTCCGAGGCGTTTACGTCAAGTATACAGCGGCCCGTGAAAGTGTTCGCACACCGGGATGCAGTTTATCCAATTCAACTTTATCGCTCTTTTTATAGATACGCGCAATTAACCCTGGAAATAACGTTCTCATAAGTGGATTACGGTATCTACAAATTGATCGCGGTACGTTCTCGGAAAAATCAATTTCGCGTCCATAGCTCTCCTCAATTCATCCCCTGTTCACCGCCCTCTCCAATTTCTTGCGGATTTTACGCATGTACGACAAAAGCTATTCCGAAACAGAAATATCGGCGCATTACAACGAATCAACTAAACAGAAAAATGAACACGTATCCTGATACGAACAATTTTTATTCCCGGATAGAATTGATCCGAACGGCGGGGATCAAAATAAAGATACCGGTCATCGAATTTCTGCTGGAACTTTATTTTCATTTGTTTTATGGGAAGACCGATGGAATATTACCGAGTGAAATCGAACCGTGTACTCGGTTTTCTTAGGTAACGAGCAATTTTATTCTCCCGCGCGCGGAGCCTTCGCGTTTCGCATTTTTTTGATATTTTATTTCCCGGGCATTGTCCGTCCCGGAGTCTCGATATCCCGAGGAGCGTGGCGATTCACGGTGAATTCCGGTTTCGAGCATCGGAGGCTTTAATTACCCCGATAAAACGTCGGCGTCCCGCGCTCGTCGCGGCAATAATGCTCCGGCCGTCGGAGCGATTTACCGTTTCGCGGCCAACAAATTGTTTCCGCGCGCTGTCCCACCCCGTTCCCACCCTCGCTCTGTGTTCACCAATGTTTTCTGCACCGTATCGGAAAGCTCTTTGCGGTTTGTTCGGTCGCGACGTTACTCTTTCCGCCGCGCTTCTCCCCGTCGACTATTAACCGGTTTCTCTCGGTTCTTTCTCCAACCCCCGGCCGAAAGTAATGCGGTTCCCGTACTCATTACCCGGCCGTTCTCAAACCGAGCGTAATCGATACCCGATCGGAACACGCTCCCTTAGGAAAGACGGTAAAGCAGCATCGTCGTCGTCGTCGTCGTCGTCTAGAAAAAAGAAGAGAAGAGACCTGGGGTAAAACAGGAGAAAAACGGGACAGGATAGTAAACGGTATTTCGAGATCGAGCAAAGAAACCTCGAGGGTTCTTCAGAACGGGGGAGTATCGGCTGGAAAAGTGGCTGTTTCACGAACACAACCGAATGTTGTCGGTGCACCTTCGAGCTGGCGGGGGTGGAAAGCTGCCTCCGAGTCGCGCCGATCGCGGTACACCGTTTCAAAGAGTTTCCGCGGGATCAAACGGCTTCCGGCCCCTTGCTACGGGCCTGCTAACCCGTCCGGGTGATAAAACCGGTATTTCACCGAGCTCTCCCCTCTTATCGGCCACCGGGAAACTGCGTATCGTTCCCCGACGTTCAAACTTGACTAGCTTATTTATTTATGTCAATAAATTTCTCGAGAAATTCTTTCTACTTGTCGTCTAATGGACTGTCCAGCTTCCAGTAAAATTTCGAGTCCGTGTGACCAATCTTCGAAGAGTTGAACTAGACTGCGAATTTTATAACAAAAACGAATAGGTTTCCCGATAGAGTCACCACTAAAAATTGCTGTACCATTCACAATATTGTTTACATTATTAAATATAAGTATTGTATGAGGTATTATAACAATTTCATATGCATAAAATTTAAAAAATCATATGGAATTATTCTAGGTCGGATGAAACTTTTAATTTTCGAGTTAAAATAATGAAAATAGTAAAGAGGTAACAAGAATTCATAACTTATCACTTGAATGGGACCCGGTATTTTGAAGATACGTTGTGCAACTGATTGCAATAAGAAAACTGTCTAAATGGAATCTAAACGTTCTCAGGATCAAAATTATTCACGAGAAAAGCTTACAATCAATGCACGACATGTTTGTTTTCAAAAGAATTCATCTTCGTGGTCCATTAAAGGAAAACACAATGCAAAATCGTCAAGCTTCCGGGAAAAAGCCAGTTACAACCAGGTGTACTGAAACTAACCTGATTTTCGAGTAGCACAAAGTGCATCCAAGTTCAAGCCAACGATTTTACGAGCAAGCACCGGTTAATATCCGAAACGCCGTTGAATAATGCATGAGAACACGGGGCTCGAATGGAAGAAATCGAGGTAGGAGAGCGAGGAAAGCGGGCTGTTTCCCATTGTGTAACTCCTGCAACGAGGTTAAGAGACGGTATCAAGCGCGATTTTAACTTTATCCCGGGTATCCACGGCATGGAACCCGAGGCGCCGCGACAAAACAAGCGATGAAGCACGCTGGCCGCCGGAACTTCGCGTTCTGGCCGCGATACAAGCCGGAAAGTTCCACAGAGGGCAACGAAGACGATTGTTTGCCGCTGTTTTGCGCCCGGGCTCTGAACGAAATTAACCTGTTAACCGAGGCCACCTACGGGCGTTAAACAGAATCTACCACTGTAGCCGGGTTTTCGACCATTATTTTCCGAATTGCTGTTGGTCGGAGATTAAATGCTTTTTCGAACATGACGAACATTTTTAGCCAGCAATTTCATTGTCTTGATTCCGGGAGAACGTTTCGAGAGAGGATTAACCCAGCTCTATTATTAATGTTCTGAAATGATCAAGCCCAAGGATAAATTCCTCGCCGAACAGCTTGGCTACGAATGTCCTTATCGATTATTGAATTGTAGTCGACTCACTAAAATGATTAAGAGGAAAATCAACTTAGCTCTGTCGAGTCTCTCGAGATCGGTACTCAGTGAGAAGGTTTACAAAGGCTTGTAGTCTATCAACAGTAACAAACGAAGCTCTCGAACAAAATTTCCTAAGCTCGTAGATTCCGGTTACAGGGTTGAAGCACCGTGGAGGGTAGACTTTTCCGGTTTCGGAGCAGAGATTGCGGCGGAATTCGCAACAATCGTGGCGTGTGTCTCGGTTCGAATTGACCGAGGAACCGTGGGGACAAAAATCCGATAAAAGTTGGAGAAAGAGGAGTTGAAGGGAGAGAGAGAGAGAGAAAGAGAGAGCGGCGGTTCGAAATCGAACAATGAAAGCTCGAGGGTCCTTGGGGAGTAGCGGCGGGAAAAGTGGCTGTTTTACGAGCACAACAGAGTGCGCGACTCGTCGCACAATGTGACGACTCGAGAGAGGAAGAAGTTGAAGTTGGGCCCCCGACGTCCGTCGACGCGTTGCTCTCCTCTCGCCGCCATACTATCTCGAGGACGCGTCGCGTCGCGCGTTCGAGACACGTTCCACGGATCAAGCACAATGCCCGATGGCCACCGTCCGTTATTTACAGTTATTGCGGGCCGCTGTGTATCGCGTGCGTCCGCGCATTCCGGCTACCAATTCTATTCGCGTGTTCTACCAACACCACGACCATCCCTCGCCGTAACAGGACTACCTACCCCCTGAAACACAGGGACGGGGTGGGAGAAGCGTTAATTCACTCTGCTACTGACGCGGACAAATGGTAGCTCGTCTTTGAACCGCTGGACCCTGCCTCGTCGAGATCCCTGATGGACGTAACATTTTTCTCCCGGCTTTAAATTATCGGATTTATGCTCCACGGCTACCGCGCTCGCCTCTACCCGGCTTCAATCTCCCGAGTTATAGGGCGCCTTCTTCGCCGGAGCTCCAGCTCTTTGAACACTGAATTCCTTCCCGAGACTTTCTACCGGGCATACGGTATTGGAGAATTCTAGGGGAAAGCGGGAGACTAGAATCCTCATCCGGCAGCTTTGGCTAGTAACGATTCTTCGAAGTTTCACATTTCTTCAGATGTAGAGTGGACGACAAATATTATTCGAAGTAAAAAATTCGTTCCAGTCAAAATAACATACAAATGATCGGCGATCAGTCAATCACGGATCCATTAGACCGTCATCGAGCGAAGCAGTCTGCCCCTCGGCGATCCAAGGGTCTCTGGGTGTTCCGCGGGTGCAGATACGGCGACGTTAATTGTGAAAATTTCGAAGGCAGCCGCGGTATATCATCGTTTGGCCGGACACACCGCGTTCGTTTGGCTGTTGTCCCCGGTTTCCCCCTCACACGTACACACCGGTTGTTCGCTTCTGTCTCTCGGCGTTGCTCTCTCCTGCTCTGTTATTTTTTTTTTTGTTTTCGCCATCCCTTGCACCGCCAGCAGACCGGGCGACGATCGATCTTTGTCACCACCTGCGAGCAAACAGTCGCACGCAGGCTAGCAGGCTAACAGGCACGCACCACCCACGCTCGAACCACCACGCACTGTTCCTGCGAGAGAGAGCCGGTTTTCGCGTGTGTGCCCGTGGCAAACACGGATCCCAGACAATGCAGGACGGGACGAAGGATTCATATTTCCCAATGCGCCCCGCGCGCCGTCCAGAACCGCTCTCCCAAAGAGAGAGAGAGAGCGGAGGATGCATATAGGACGGACAGAATATACTGGCTGGCTCTCGCGAACACAGATAAACCTGGCGAAAGGGTGAGAGACCGGAGCGAGAGAGAGAAAAAGAGAAAAAAGCGAGCGCACGGCGCGAAAGTCGCTGCGGGCTGTGAAACTTCGGAATATGGAGACGGAATAACCGATATCGAAGAGACCGGGAGCAGATACTGCCGAGGAGAGAGAGAGAGAAATAGAGGAGAAAGATTCCGGTGGCCGGAGGAGCGTGCAAATATTTTGCCAGCCCTGGGAAAATCGAGCCTCTCTCTCTTTTCTCTCCTCTTTCCATACTTTCCCAGCCAACCACCCCCTCTAGCCTCGCACGCCCCCACGATTCTACCAGTCGCCTTACAATCTGGATATCTCTGTATTTGCTCCGAGTCCTCGTTCACCTCCTCTTTACCTCGTTCGCCGCTTCTTTTCAATCTGTTTCACTCGAGACGCCAGCCTCCTCGTTCCTCCATCGATCCTCGGCGCCAAGGCAACTTTGATCGAGTGAGACACTTTCGCGAGACCGGCCGCCCCCTGGATTTCTTTAATTCCACCTCCCTTCAGAGAGAAGAGAGAGCCTCCTTCTCACGGATCTGCATTAATCAAGCTTCTTTTCGGATCGACAACCGATGCTTCTCACGATTTTCACCTAGTCATTCCTGATCCTCATGACGTCGGAAATTAAGCGAGCGCGAGCTTCGGTGTCTGATGGATGGGCTCGCGCTGCTTGAAAGAAAATATGTACAGCACTTCTCCGGTGTTGCGTATCTCGTCGAGCACCTTGGAAAATTTTCGGATTCTCGCAAAACGAGAACACACGAGGGTACTTCAACAAGCATAATTCTACTAGAAAAGAGAATTTGTCAAAACAGTGAAATTATTTCAAGAATGAAAAAGCACCAATCCCTTATTTTGCACTTATAAAAATGATTAAGAAAAAGAAATGTACAGTTTCAGTATTTTGCAATGAATGCGGTCAATTTTTATCTCGCATAAAAATCCGCCAACGAAATACATGGAGAGAGTATTACAGAACGAATGCATTCTATGGTCTGCAAGAGTCTAAATCGAAAGAACAAAAGCTAGAACGAACGGCTGAATTATACTTTCACCTTTGAATGCAAAGAATGAAAGAACAGAAAAGTAAAACATTCCACGGGTTCTCGGGTTGCTAATGGAGATGAAATCGTGAAACCGCAGTGTTTAGCGGGCACAGTGTTTAGCGAATGGCAAACACGCAGTTCGTATCTCGTTCAGGAGGCTGGCATCATCGCGTCGACGGAAGGCTTCCGTTTTCGCGGCCGGTCTGACGAGGCACGCGCGGTTAATTAAAGCCCGGGCCTCGGAGTTAATTAGCGCGTCGTCGATACCGGTCGTAATTAGCGATTATTACCGTCGAAATCTCGCGAAAGAGAGAATGTCTCGCCGCGGAGAGAAGGTGGCCGCCAAGCGAACGAGCCTCTATACACACCTCGGCGGATTTTAATTAATTCGATTCGCGGCTTTTGCCGTGCGGAATGCGCGCGCAACCCGTTTCCGGACCTGGGCCAACGATATTCTCGTTCCCAGTCGATTTTCGCGCGCCCTGGCACCCTTACGCGTGGAATCGCGAGCGCAGGCGTCTTCGACGAGCGATTCTAATGAGTAAAATGATCCTTCTCTCTGGCTGCGTGGAAAATCCTTCGGTCCACTAACGATCCGACAACGCGAGCTTAATTATTCGCCATCCACCGCCGTTGATGTCGACGTCGTTGTCGATCGACGATGGTTTCCCGCTAATCAAAAGCCGCTCTCGACGGGTCGGACCCCAGTCCTCTCGATATCTGCCTCCGATTGGTAATTGAGGAGATACCTTTGAAGGAGCATCGTGTTTATTGAATAACCAACGCGCTTTTCCCATTGCCCTCTTCCGTTTGCTGCTGCGAGACAGGTGTAATTGGCTGCAGGGAACGCAGAACAGCAGCGAGAACGATTCCACCGTCGCCTTTTGGCGGAAACCGTTCCGCGAACCCTGAAAGCATTCTGCTGTAGGACCCTTTGTAATAAATGTTCAATTTATTCAGAGACTCCATACTTTCAATTTCGTTTTGCGAGAGAATTCTATGCACTGTATCGGAGCAAAGGGTGCAAAATTCTTCTAAGCGGATGCAAAATTTCCCAATTGCTCCAAACGTCTACTCTTTCGAAGCCCGAACTAAAAAGGACAAAAGAACACGAGACCGGAAGCGTTGGGTGGAGACTGCTGGGTCCCGTCGAATCGCCGCGGAGGATTGATCGTTTTCACGCGGTCCGTCGAATGCGGGACACGCGAGAAAGCGTGTAATTAATTTGGGGGAGGGGCCGGGGGCGTTCGCGGGGCCGATGGGGGGCGTCTGGGCAAACTCCAATCAAAGTGTGCAAATATTAGAAAGCATATCGCGGCGGCCCGCCGTGGCCCACCAGCACGAGGCGGCCTCTCTCTCTCGCCCAACCAATTACTGCGTCCGGCTGATACGATGATCGCACGCGGAGATAACAGAAATTCGTGTCGGTTATCGTCGGGCCAGCGAGCAAGAGCAAGCGTCGCCGTTCCTCCGATCGCCGGAAGGAAAAAAGAAACGGGGTCGCTGACTATGGGGAAAAAGCTAGACGAAACCCCGGATCCAATTAACATAATGAGTCTAATTGGTAACGCCGTGGTAGAACGACTGCAACAACTTTCCGATATGGGCGAGGCTCGCGTTCCGCTGACCATTTTCCTCCAAGGAAAATTGTTTCCCCGTCGACGCAGGGTGGTTCCGAGACCATGGGGGTTGGTTCCAGCCACGTAATATTACGCCCGGTCACGCTTTCAGCATCCCGAGGACCTGGACGACATATTTTATTACTTATTCAGCCGGGTCGCGCGCGTACACCGGCTGCGCTGCTCCCCAGGGGTTTTTCCGTGGTCATGGTGCGGCGGTGACTCGCGGACCATGCCATCGATGCCAGGCGATTTATAAATCCCAGCGCGCGTTAGAAATTAACGCGAGCCGGTGCGCGCAATTTTTATCCTCGACAGGGTCGCGAGTCAACGGTAGCTACGGTATTTATGAATATTTGTGGGATTTTTTTCGGGAAAAGTACCGGCCCAGTCATCGGACACGTGCTTCTCCCCATCCTGAATCAGCTTTTTCACTGTTTACCATTCTCTGAAAAATTCTGCTCCGGATTTTGTGCACTGTGAAAATCTGAAGGCTGTCCTCTGAAAATTGCTACATTATTCGCTACATAAAATTGCTACATAAAATATTGTTTAGATTATTAAATATGTTGGTGTCTAATCAATTACTAAACATTTAAGTATCGGGGGAGGTGTTGCATCAATTTCATATTCATAGAATGGAAAGACTGATATAGAACGGAATTATTCTAGGTAGGAAGAAATGTTTCATTTTCGAGTTAAAATATCTCCGATTGCAAAGGGTTAAAAGCACACTGTCCCACAAAAGACGATGAAAAGGTCTGAAAGGAAATTCATTTTACTCGCCCAATTATGTCGAACAACGGTTCCGGCATCTGGATTTTTAATTTTTTCATTCCGAAGAAACGAGAGGATGATTCCACAGGAAAAAAATAGGTCAGAAGTGTAGAATACGTTTTCCTTGTACGTGGCTCCTTTTTCAAGAAAAACGAGGTTTAAAATTCCTGAGGCGCCCGGGCTATTGAATAGGTTACTGCTGGCGTGTCTGATCCTGACTTACCATTTCTACTTCGCGTACGTACCAGTGCTCGCGTGCTCGACGGAACTTCAGGCGCCATTTTCTCGAAAATGAATCCTCTTATGAAAAAAATGTGATTCTACGCCTTTCGACTCGTTTTCTCATGCAGAATCGCCTCCTCTTATTATGCTTGGCCCGTACAGCGCGGTTTAATCAAGATCATTACTAGACTGCGGACCTTCATGGAAAATAAAAAATGTTTGTGCATTGATTGCAAGTCGAATAAACATTTCTTTCTTCTTTTAATTACCTTATCAAGGTGAAACTAACGCACTGGTGATCTTAAATTTTTTTGATATGACCACTGTCTTAAATTGTACACCCCTTTTTGTCATAAATGCATAAAATTCTCAGTCTAATCATTACAGAATTTTTGCTCTTTCTATCTTAATTTCAATGGCGTATCTATAGCGCTTTATACTAATTGTATACAATTATTATCAACTCTCCTTCTATTTTACCTACTTTCGTTACAAACGCATCAAATCCGCAGTCTACTAATACGACAGGTCCCCTCCAGCCTAGCTATCAGTATTCCATTCTCCTCCGAATAGACGAGCAAAATTGGAAGAAAATTAGAAGGAGCCCGATGTGATTCGGTATACGAAGAGAGAAAGCGCGTGGGTTCGTTCCAGCTTGGAACGAGATCTGAACAGCCACCGATCCGAAGATAGAAGATTGCGAGTGCTTCGCGACCGTGTTGGATCTCGTTCAGTGACAATTATCCCGGGAAAGGGGATGATCCAGCGACGCAGGGTCGTCGTATATTATCCTTTATTTCACGTGCGCGACGCGCGGGCGAGGTCTCGCGGTTCTACGGCCAAGGCGACCTTTATCCGCGTATCAGCCGACGAATGCGCTCTCTTCCGTTTATGCGGCAGCTAAAACCTCTCGTGTCTCGGGGGTCCGGAGGGTGAAGAGAACGGAGAGCTTCTAGCTCGTATAGCAGCGTCGCCGTCACCTCGAGCCACCCTCGAGAGCCGGCAATCGTGCTCCTGAAACGTCACAGACCCGCTACCACGACGAATGACACCGAGAAAGCCGAGAGGGATATACCGGGGGCCTTCCATTCTCCTGATGGAACGCCGAAACGACGCGTTCTACGTGGAAACGAGGCCGTCCAAAGAGAGCAAGACAGAGAGCAAGCTGGAGAGACGCTGGAGAGGGGAGGTGGATCGTAACTTAAATCCAGAAGTGATCATTTTAATAGGGCCAAATTAATTTCTCGCGAGAATGCGGCTGCTGCAACCGGGAGAGGAGAGCAGAGGGAAGAGAAGTAGCCGTCCGGAGAGAGAGTGCACCGTGTTGAGGGGCTCGGGAGGGAGTCCGACGAGGATTCCGGGAGGGAGGGGTGAGTTCCAGAGGGGCCGCAGCACCGAGACTCGTACGGAGAGAGGAGGGTGGTTTAACCGAGGGCTGGCTCCGGCTCTCTAACTCCCTCTCTCTTGCTCTGGCTACGGAACCTAGAGGTTAGCGGTCGGGTAGAGGCCGGAGGCGAGGGAGGACCGACAGGGGTGGGACGCCTAGGCGCATAGATTATGAGATGGGTGACATTCTCTGACATTTTAGTAATGTCGCCACCACCTAACCCACCTACCCGGTGCTGGTATTTGGTACCCAAGGGGCATGCGGGCATAGTTCGCCGCGAAGCCCACGCTACAATTCGCCTGGCAAGTTTCTCCGGCTAATTACCGTGCACTGTCTTGCTGCCCGCAGACCCAGACCTACGACTCGGCCCTTTGCTGCCCTATGTCCATTGCGAATTTTATTCCAGCTTCTCCGTAAATTCAGTCGCGTTCCTATCATAACGCTTCTTCGATTCGAGATCAGTCCTACGAATAGATCGCGGATTTTTGTTGGAAAACACACTGTGTTTGCAGTTCTTACGAGCGCTAACAAACATTCTGCTCGCGGACGTCCAGTTTCCGGCGAAGAACCGATCAGTTTCCTCGGTCATCGACGGGCCGTTTCGCAACGGGTAAACTCGTTCGTTTAGTTTCCGTTTTCCGGGCCAACTGTTTCATTACTCGGCCGGAAGCGTTCTCCCCGCGACCCACGCACAGACGGTTTTTTTCCGGGTGCACGCCGGTATTTCAATAATTCCGGAAAGTTCGCCTCTGACCCGTTTCGGTTTCGGCGAGCCGTACAATTCCCGAGGAATTTTCATCGAAGACAGACAAGCGGGCTGGCACGGCGGACGGGTGCTCGCTTGCGGATAAAGAGATGCGCGGGCGCGCGACGACTCGAGCGGTGTACAACCGTGTTGGCAATGGTATATTAGTTTTCCGTCTGGTGTGTATATATACGTACGGTGGTCCCCGGTGTGCCTCCGCGAGACAGTTTTTCGATCGATCGACGTCGCCCAGTGTAAATACAGTTATACCCGGCTGATTGATGCTTCGACGCTTTAACGAGATCACACGGTCGTTTTAACGAACTCTCGTCGAGGAAATGGGGTATCCGGAGGAGGACGGCATAAATTGTATCGCTCGGCGGGGAAACGCCGCCGTGCCGTGCCCGCTAACAAACCCGTCAAAGTGTCCGGAGAATTTCACAAAAAACCTCGGGGAGAAAAAAATGATAGTACGCCGGGTTCGCACACGCGAATCGAATAAACGCACGCTCGGGCCGTCGAGCGAGACTCGCGACGGAAGGGAGAACGCACGCCGCGTCGTCGTCGCGCGGCTTCACTTCGCGAGAGAAGCAATTTCTGCGATTCCGCCGGTCGGCTCCCTCGGAAGAACAATATATCGTGACGGACCCTTTCAGTTGACATTTTATGCTCGTTGTCCATTGTCGTTTCAGCTGACACACGCGCCGCGGCACTAAGGAATCTCGCGACACGCGGAAAGAGTCACTCGAAAATGTAACGCGAAAAAGAGGAAGGAGAAACAGAGAGACAAGCATAACGCGGGGGAGAAAAAAAAAGGCGACGTCGGAGCACGGAGGAGGAGAGAAAAGACGACAGAAGCTGAAGCTTTCCGGCGAGCGCGTATAAATGCATGGGAGAAGCGCGCCGGGCTGCACTTCGCGGAATACTATTAATTTCGTATTCATTCCTTCTTTCCGTGCCCCCGTATCCACGGCTCGCGATCGCCGACTCGTTAACGCTTCTCTCTCTCGCTCTCTCGTTCTCTCTCGCTCGCTTGCTCTCCCCGTCGCAGCGTCGACGAAATCTCTACCCCTGAAATTTTCAAGGGTCTCTCGCGCCGCTGCCGCATCACAATGCAACCTATGCAAATGCGCCGCTCTCGGCTGCGTTTCGCGCGTTCCCTCGACCGGTCGCTCCACCACGAGACATTCAAAAATCGCTGGCCAAAGTACATTCCCGGATCAGACCGCCCCGAACCCCTGCGGCCGAACCACGCGAATAAAACAAAGCGATATCATTCGCGTCCGTCGAGGTTCTTCGCCGAACCTTACCGAAATTTGACAATATATCAAACATTCATACAACTTAGGAATACAGACAGAAATTAAGCCATTAACTGTGCTGTTCCTGAGAAAATCATTATAATGTAACTTGGTCGCTACCAGTGTGTGAAAAATCAAATTAATTGTTAGACAGCGGATTTTATGCATTTACGATATTTATGATATCTTTCTCCTAATTTAAAAAGAGGATACATTTGACAGAATAATGTAACCATGCAGACTGTTGCAGAAATCAAATCTGGTAGCGAACCTGTTAAATGCACTGTCTCCGTGCAAAATAAGAAGTCTGTAAATAAATCGTAAGACGATCTACGACGCTCGCGGCGTCGTTCGCTCGAAAATCTTTAAGGAAACTTTACGGAAAAACCGCGTTTCGGGTCTGAGTGGTGGAGGGCTCGTCGGTTAATTGGTGGGTTCGAAAGGGGTCTGAGAGGGGGAGGGGGGCAGACGCGTTTTAATATTTCCCGCGGTCTGGGCGGTCGTCTAAGGAGCAGACTCGTTCGTATTTCCGTGGCGAAAGCCGTTCGGCTTCGCGTCTGTTAGGCCGAGCGTAATATACGAACGGAACCGGACGAGAAACGAAAGAAGACGTGGAAAGACCGGGAGAAAGAGAGTGAGTGAGAGAGGGAGAGGGATCTCCGGAGAGCTCGTAAGTAGTTTTATTAAGGAGTTCCTTTCGGAAAACCGTGCAGGATGGTTGAATATACATCGGAGGAGATATATGTGATATCGATTACCGTTTGGGGTTCCGATATTACGCTCGTACCCCTTCGCGCCCCTGCAGTCCACCCCTTCTGTGCTTCTCTTTCTACATAGTACCGATGGCACTCTACATATCTCTCTCCGTCCCTGTCTATCTCTTGCTCTGTTGCTCTACGGCTGGATTTCTCGCTCCATCCAGGCACTGTCGCATATTTCTCCGTCTCCTGCCATCGTCCATGTGCTTCTCCCCTTCGCATAGACACGCAGCGCGCACAGTCGCACAGACTGCCTGGTCCTCGTACATAGGGAAATTGTATGTGCATAGGGAGCAGGACGGTAGCCCCCCGCGAAATAACTTTGGAGTGCCGAGTATCTACACACAGTGGCGTATGCACGTGCCGACGAAAGAGTCTCCCCGGCCCGCGCTATATACATACATTTTGACCCGTTAAATAACCAGCAAGAGAGAGAGAGAGAGAGAGATGCGACGACCACCGGGACGCTCCTCTCTCGTCGTCTACGCGACACGCGCGACGCTAAATTGAATATAGTTGAACATCGCAAAATATTTGCAAGGGGACACACGCTCGGTCCCGCGCCACGCGTTCCTGCGTCCGTCTACCGAGACGCGACTCGGACTGCACCGGGTGCATACGAAGTCATCCGTCACCTTTTCGCCCGTACACGATGGCAGAAACGATTTGCGAGCATCCGCCGTGCTTGTCGCTGCAGACATTCTAGAGGAACGAAAGGATTCGCGTGGCTACATCGTACAAATGCCTCTTGATCCGAGTACGATTCCAGAGAATAATTGCATGGGAGATGCTGCTCTGCGACAACGCTTCGTTCCTTTCAGATTCACACGTTGGATCCAGATGTTGCGTCTCGTTTGTCTTTCCACGTTTTAGACCTAGACAACTGAACTATCGTCCGGGGTAGCTCATTAACCCACTACAATATATATGACGAGCAATTCGAACGGAGTCTTCTAAATATGTATGTAATTAATTTCGTTTGAACCAAAATGAAATTCGATTTTGTTGTAGTTGATATCCCTTCCCGTAATTATGAAAGTGGTCAAAGTGATACATTGAATATTAATTTAAGTCATACATTTAATATTTTACATTATTATATGTTGTTTCGAGATATTTCAAGGGAATAACGAGCACTGAAATAATTGACAAACTCATTTTTTTAAATTTTGACTTAGACCGCACTCATAATTACGGGCACGTTTGACCTTTGAAAATGGGCGAATTTTCGAGCACAGGAGCATTTGCAAGGATGCAGCTGGTAGCTTCTCGAGCAGTTGCATTATGCACACGGTTGCTCGAGTAATTTCGGCGGAAGCCGGTAAGAGGGAGACCTCTTTATAATAAATATTTGCTCGGCTATTCATGAATTGAAGCTCCTACTGTACATTCAGTCTCGAACCGAAGATAAGGAAGCCTTTTGTTTTACTGTCGGCGGCAGAGACGAGGCGTCGGTTTTTCAATTTTTCAGAGAGTTTACGCCGGGTCGCGTCGGACCCGCGTTTTCGGCCGCCAATATAAAGCACTTTGCCCGGTCGTCGTGACCGCCCCGATGAAATAACTTTGGAGGATCGTGTCTATACACAGGGGCGTCGTATGCACGTGACAGTGGGAGGGTTGTCGATGCTCGCTTTGACCCTTTAAATAACCAAAGAAGATTCGAACGGTGTCCCTTGCGCCCGTCCCCGTCACGTGCCACGCTAAATCGAATAGAATACAGGAGAAACGACGTGGCGTAATTGTCTGGACACCGGTGGCAAGAGTCGGGGCCCTTTAAAGGATTGATAAACGGGGAGGGGCGGGGGAGTGGGAGAGAGGAATCGGTTCGCTTTCGATAAATAATCCAAACGCTCGCGATCCATAGACAGCATCCTCGCCGGGGACCCCCCCACAGGACCGTGTCAAGGAAAAATCGTGCTATTCCTGGCCCACGAAAAATAACTCCGTTGAATTATCCAGGTCCGACGAAATGTTCCGGCCGGAATATATTTATACCGTTTAAATAATTGACGAAGGTAGACCGGCGCTCGTTGCCATCAAACGCTGCCGTCCCCTTGAATAATAGACTCGTAGCCAGCCAGAAGAAAACGTTCCCGAAACCGTGATCCCATTCCACGGTACACAATTAAATTTCTCTCGGCAGCGAATCTATTTTTCAGCGGTCTCGCGGAGAGGATCGGTCGAATAAGGAGCCACCGAGACGGGCAGAAAGTATAGAACAGCTGACTATCTATTCTGCGTGTGCATAGAGCCCCTAATGGGCGTGGTTTCGTCACTCGTTTTGGGTAGAATGCCCCGGGTAGGCGTGGCTTAACTGCAATTCTCTGTGTAGACTGTGCGGAGTAGGCGTGGTTCAATTGCCCCTTCGGTGCACAGTGGCCCGAGTAGGCGTGGTTTATGAATAGCCGTAGTTCTACCGTTCTCCGTGCGTACAGTGCGCTCAGGGGGGCGTGGTTTCGTGGCTCCGAATATTCGAGCAGCCGGCAGACCATTGTTCTAGGAATAATAATGAAAAATCCGCGGCACGTGGAATCTCGAGACAGCGAGCCGGAAAAGTCCTCGGAACGCCGAGGGCCTAGTCTCGGTTCTCGCGGATCGTGAACCCGGTAATACAGTAGCATTTAGTGGGACGAAGCTGTTATCCGTGAATGCGAGACGCGCATCCGTGAAGAGGAGAGCGGTTCAAAAAGAAAGGGAGAAATGAAAAGAAATAAAGCGGTACGCGGCGACGGCTGCGTTAACCGTTTGCAGGGCCGAGCGATGCGCTTCTGGGAAACGTTGCAGCGAGAATGGCCGCGTAACTACGCCATTGTCTGCGAAGCTGCTTGTCACAGAGTCGAGCAGAGCCGATAGACGTCTCTCGCGGATCCTCCATCTCCTCTTTCGCTCTCTTTCTCTCTCTCTCTCTCTCTCTCTCTCTCTCTCTCTCTATCTGTCTCTCCTCCGCCGTATCAATCCATCGTGTGTCTGTGCAGAGTCGCGTGTGCGCGCGGCGCGACGGTGTTTCCAGTTTTCCATTAGAAACGGGAACAGGCACTTGGAAGTCTGG
The DNA here is from genome assembly GCA_963966675.1 of Lasioglossum calceatum. Lineage (NCBI taxonomy): Eukaryota > Metazoa > Arthropoda > Insecta > Hymenoptera > Halictidae > Lasioglossum > Lasioglossum calceatum. The sequence goes on along the minus strand of OZ016555.1, from coordinate 4,414,947 downwards.
CGGATTCAGACCTTTTATACGGCACAGCCTTGTAGCGCAGCGCGCGCGTTTAAAATCAATGTTCAATGCACATACGGCTTCCTTCGCTTTGTCCGGATAGCAGAGATGGATGTACTCGTAGAAGGGGATACGAGTGGCTCGCTCGAGCGCGCGCGCCCCTGCACACACCCGTGTTTGCCCGTACACGCTCTTTGAGGGATATTCGGTCGGCAATCTACGGGGTGACCCGTAAAACCAAATCGTACCTTCCTGTAGCACTCACAAAAATGGGACTCACCGGGTGGAAAAATGTATTCCGTACTCCTTCGCAATTTAGACGATTCATAAGAATCTCTCCATTTCTGAAAAAAGTGTTAAATTGTCCACTGTACACGCGCTTTCTCGCTTGCAAAGAGTATCTGATACTGGGAACGTAGTTTCGCTTGAAACAGTAAATTGTCGCACTTGCGATAGGGAGAAGGCTGCGACCGGTTTTGATCGCCACCCTGTAGAAAGCGAGTCGGAGCGCCGCTGAGGAGCCGAGGGTGAGTCTTTAAAGCAAGAAGGAACGGGAAAGCAATTACGGGGACTCGGTAGAACGAACGCGTACACTCGCGGCATGGATCCCTCTCGATTAAATTCGTTTTTCCACGACGCGGGTATCGATCACTCGCCGCGTTTACTCGCTCGATAGCGAGGACGCTGGAATTCGATACGATTCGCCTGGGCTGTTTTCCGCGTGTCCCGCGCGTTCGTCCGTCCCGGAGTCAAGTTCTACCACGAATATCCCCGTCGCGTCCCGGTAACTTTCGTCCCCCATCATATTCATACCGACTAGTTACAAAGCGTACGTGATAGCGTGAAGTTTAACAATGCGGTTACACGTGCTGCCCCCCGGAACTGCTGTGTGCACTTTGAGCCACCGTAGCAACATTATAAAGGCTAACTTCGATAGTTGGGCTATCAACTAACGTCCCAAGATTTCCCGCATCGACTTCGAAACACGCGCGGCACTCGCCTCCCGCCGTGAGAGAGGATCATCGTCCGAGATTACCGGCGGAATCGATCGGCGAACGTATATCTAATTAACCTGATACGGTGGCTCCTGTCACTGGCCCCTGGTTACTTGCGAGAGCATTCGTGCAGCTTGCTAAAACTGTGCATCCAATATTCTGTCATTAGAAGGATGTGAATATCCTATGAGGTCCTAAAGCAGCTTGACACGTTTATTATGAGCTCGGGGAACTAGATCTTGGCATTGAGGGGCGTGGCTTCGTTGCTCCTGAAATCGGAACTATGTAGGCGTGGCTTAGTGGCCCTTCTCTAGCGTCAGATCAGTACTATGCACTACTAACTAATCTAGTGTTTAAAGTCGGAAAAACTGCTCACCTCTCTAACTATTTGATTCTGTTTGTTTCCAGGGCCGAGCCAAAGATCACAGTGCCCCGATCATCCTGTCCAAGGTTGCAACCAGCGACCCAACAGCTGCAAGGTCTACTACCAGGTCCCCCTACAAGCAGAACCATGGTGAGTCCCTTGAATTTCTATGAAAAACGGGCAGGCAAACAGTCGGCCGACGCATGCGGCAGCATTTTGCCAGCCGTCATTTGCGAGAACATATTCCTCGACTCCGCGATGGATGGAGAGGCGATGACCCGGATCGGCTAGAGTCATTGTTGCCGTCGGAAAATTTTCCTTTAACGAGCGGCCAGAAACGGGGGCCGATTTTTCTGCCGGCGCGGAAACGGAAATCCGATCGGGAGAATTCTGGGGAACGATCTGCTATCCGGCTATTAGGGAGGGGGGCTGGTTCAGGAGGGTATCCGCGGATCCAGCGCGCGTTCCTGCCGGTGAATACGAAATTTATTAAATTCTTCCAGCGGCGGATTCGGTGCGGATCGACGATGCCGCGATGGCGGAAGGTCGAGGAACGCCGGGAATGGCGGCAGGAGTTTACAAGGTTACCAGGAAATTGACTCGGTCGATCGATTTCCTGCTCTCTCTCGCTCAGCTTTTTATGAATGTTAAACTCTCTCTCTTTCTCACGTCCTGTACTCTCTCTCTCTGTAGTCACTCCACCCACGACCTTAGGCGAAGCGATTCGCGAGGCGCGCGCGTCAACCAGTTGCTTCTCGGCGAGATTGAGGAATCACGATGTTTATCGACACGCTGGAAATCGCATCAAGCCTTCGAACGTCGCGCCAGGCATCGGACAGAGAAAGATTTCCTTTACGAGATTATCGGAAAATTCGCCGGCTCGCTAGCTTGCACGCGCTCGTTCTCTCTTTCTCACTCTAACGACTCCGCTCCGCTTCGCACAGCTTCGCACTGCGCCGCACCGCTCCGCGGCTTTTCAATCCGTTTTCCTGGCGCGCGGCGTCTCGAGACGCCTCTTGCGGCGCCACCGAGCTAGAAGGCGTCGAAAATCCTCTCACGAGGACGCATTTCCGTGAAACTTTCCGATCGCCGGAGGCTCGAGAACCACTCTACCGTTCTCGCCACCGTGCGCCAGGGCTTTCTTCGTTCCGCGGCCGGCTCCCATCGCTTTCCCCATCTCCACCGTCGCTTCCAGCTTTTCGTCTGCTCGTTCCCCCCCAGCTTTTTTCCTCGCGCCCCGCCGTTTAGTCTTTCAGAGCTCACCTCCTCCTCCTTCTCCTCTTCTTGTTCTTCCTCCACTTCTCTCCTCGTCTTTTCGTCACGAGTGACAGATTCCATCAACCGTGTTGCACCGGGCTGCCCGCGGCGTCGAAGCTACGCAGACTGATACCGTCGGGCTAGAGGAACTTGCCAAATAAATTTCCCGTGCGAAAATGCACCGTCAAGCTATCGGTGACAAATCTCGTCTGCTACCTCGCCCCCAGCCACCGGTAATTAGCCCTTAGCACTCCAGTGGCGACTACGAGGCGTCACTAAAAGTTGCTATATCATTCAATTTGTATTCAATAAATCAGTGAACATTTTTTCATATCCGCAACATGAAATATTTGGATCTCAAAATAGCTTTGGTAGATACTCACGGTGAAGATTTTCAGGGACTCCGCAATCTCTTTCCAAATTGAACAAGAACAATTGCCTGGAATCAATGATTCGCTGCTTCAAGAGCAAAGATTGACCCAGCAATCGGTGTCCGAGGGTTAAAAACAACTGGAACTGATCCGAGTCCGTTCCAGCTCCCATTATCGTCTTCCCTATCGCGATCGTTAACCTGGATCCTGCTCGGCAATTTTTTCGCCGGTTTTCCGAAAGTGACGACATCTCTCCGACTAGTCTAAACGGGGAACGTGTTAATCGTGTTTCCGGGCAGGATAATATCAACGTATCTGGGTTAAGAGTCATGATTATTATCGCGATCCACCTCGGTTGCCCGCCGTCCTGTGAAAGGACCCTGCGAAGTGTATAATAGTGAGAGGGGGAAAGAGAGAGAATGAGAGAAAAAAGCGCGAGAATGGACCGGGTAAAAACATATTGCAGAACGGGACGGGAAAGATGAAGAGGAGGCTGCTGCCGAGGAGGGTGGAAATATTATCCTTGGACCGCGCGCGTTCTTTGTCGCGTTCCTCGAAGAAGACGCAAATTGGCGAACTTTGACGAAACTCCTGTACAATGGGCTCGCAGGCCCGGCAACAATGAACCCTGTATCGGCCCTCTGGCCTCTTTCTTTCTCCTCGTTCGTTTTTTTTTCTCTCTCCGCGCGCGCAATCTAGGAGCGTGTGTCACAGTTTGCCTTTGAGCGAGGTGCAGAAGAAAAAGTTGCATTCATCTTCATTGTCGTGATGCCTCCGGGGGCTGGTGCCAGACCTGGAAACCCGATGGACTCGACCCGGTCTCTCTCTCTCTCCCTTTTTCTCGACATTGTGTCGGCTAACGAGAGGAAACCTTTCTCGCTTATTATTCCCTCTGTCGTGGGAAGAATACGCGATCGGATATTATCGGGAAGAGGCGGGGGAGAGGCTGCTCTCCCGATCCAGCGGGATCTCCTGATTTCACGTGCCGTCGCGCCGCCCTTTCGCGTTGAATCGTTTATCGCGGCCCGTTGCTCCCCCGGAAATCCCCTTCCGACGAATCGGGTTACTATTCAGGTCAATTGTTAAATATTCGGGAACGTACAGATACCTCGGGTATCCTGATTTCAGAGCCGGGGGAGATCGTTAAACAGAAAAACTTTTGGGAAACCCGATCCTTGAAGCCGCGAACCAAACGCCTTCGCGATCAATCGGAAGCTGCACGGTTCGTTTCACTCGAGGATCGTCGCGTCGTTTGTCTTCGGAGCGATATGGATGACCGGGGGGCAGGAACAGTTGAAAGGAAACACCCCTGATCTTGATTACCGCGTCCGAAGTGGCCCGAGTAGGCGTGGCTTCGGAGCACTGACCTACGGGCCAATTGAAAGTCCATTTCTCAAGACCACGGTGACTCTTCTACTCTCACTCTGTGTATTTCTACAGGCAGACGACTATCTATCTTATTCTCTCGGTATAGAGTAGGCGTGGCCTAGGTGATCTTGCTTCCGAAATATTTAGACGGCTGACCCGGAAGAGGAAAATTTAAAAATGTACCTCTAAATGATTCTCCACTCTGAGTCTTCGCCATTTTCACAGGCGGAAGGCAATTTCTCTTGTTCTCTCTGTACAAAGTAGGCGTGTCCTAGGCAGGCTCCCCAGCAGGCGTGGCCCGGGCGCTCCTGAGCCGGTGCTCGATCTATTAGCGAAGTTTCTCGGAGAACGCAGTCCATCGAATTTGCTCAGACAGAGGTTCCGTCCACTTTGACAATGGGTTGAAAGGTGCACGGCTCGTTTGACTGTAGGCTCGCCGGCCATTTCGCCGGCGTCGTTTGCCTTCTTGAGGGACGCAAAGGAGAAGATGGAAAAAATCAGGGGACACCTTTCCCCGGGAGCATTACTCTTGCATTTAACGATAATTGCTCATTCCCCAGCAGTTCTTTGGGAGATGAAAGAGTGTCGGCTTGACGCGTTGCCGTTCCACTTCCGTAGAGGAATGCGACGACGACGACGCGACGCCTCGGCGCGAAGAGCGAACGCTGACAATATTCACGGTAATCCAATTGAAATTAATTCTCGGGGCGAAGGCTCTTTGTTTCCGCCTCTGTCTCCTCGCGCTCTCTATCCGCCTCCTCGCGCGCGCACCCGCCGAGACCGAAGTCTCATAAGCTCCTCCAGCTGGAGGGTCCGTGGAACCGGAAGTGACGTGAAATATCGCCGCGCGACGTAATCGAGCAAGGCACCGGTGCCAGAGAGCGCCGCTGCTGGATCTCTTCGAGGTTTCTCCGGTTGTTACCGTGACCCCCTCGGGGTTAATCATGCGACCGAATCGAGATGGTAATTCGAGTGCTCCGCGCGCGGGAAGACGCGACTGTCCCGCGGATCCGCCCTCTAATTCACTACCCGCGTAATTAATTGCTCCGCACGCGCACGATACTTCAGATTCGCCGCTTAATTCTCCGGCCCATCTTTCACCGCAAACTCTCGCATAGACACGAGTGTTTGACCGAAATTGTTTGGCGCAAGAATTCACCCACTAGAAAGTTCCTCATGTTCATCATAGAGTAATGCTTTCTTGGACTTCAAAGATGGCTGCAGGCTACCTATTGATTATTTTGAGATGGATAAAGCTCGACTAGAACGAAGCAGACCCCAACAGCTAAAACTGGAAGCAATAGGATCAACACGGAGCAATACGTTTTCGGGCGGCGGTGTCGGGCCAAAGCAAGATCGCCGACGCGTCCAGAGGCAGGGACCTCCGTTTTCCATTCGGTGATGGTGTACGCCCCGCGTTCTGCGGGAGCGGCAACATGCTAATTTGCCGCGGAACACGAGCGAATCCCGATAATACGGGGATTATCGACGAAACGCGTATACCATCGGGAATCGGAAATCGGAAATTGGAAGGAGACGCGGGATTCACGTGCGGCGTTGGAAAGCTCGACGGTCGACGCGTGTCGCCCACACGCAACCGACGACGCGATAACAATCGCGCTCACGTACCGTACGCGCACCGTGAACGAACCATAAGGCGTGTAAACGCCGCCTTCCTCATTAGAATGCCAAACATTCGACCGCGAAGCGACTTCCTAACCTTCCTAATTCGGCGCTTCCGCGTGCGCGCTGCCCGACGCCCACGCGATCCCTCGTGCTCGGACGGAGTTCTCCACGTGATCCCATAAATTTTCCTGTACACTTCGACCCCCGTTGCAAACCCCTCGAACTTTGTGGCGAGTATGTTCCAAATTTTGCTTCACCGTCATGGGTTAAACCTGCTTATTAAATTTCTGCGTGCGTTATTTCAAATGTGATACTTATTAGAGATTATTTATTTAATGTCGTTGAAATAAGTGCTGCGAAATTAATTTCTGCCAAATAAATAGCATACAAGACAATGCTTCAATTTCGGCTTGACGACGCGATTCCACGAATTCGTTCGCGGGATTCATTTAATAGCAACGTCCATAGGTTAATTAGCGCGGACGGTCCGCGACGGCGTTGGAAAAAAATTCGTTGGGATCCGGCAGATCCGAGGAAAATAAATCGCCGGGTAGCCGGAATATCGCAGGGTCGCGCGAAAACCGCGATTCAGTAAATCAAAATGCCGGCGTGACGCCAGTGAAATTATCTCCGCCGTGAATCTCCGTCAATACCCGCGCAGCTTTTGAAAAATGAGAAATATGCTCTCTCTCGCGTACCGGCGTACGAGAGAGGCGAGTCCGCGAGATATTTCTTTCTTGGGGGTGGCGCGAGTACGTCGACGTCGAGGGTGGTTGCGGAGGGGTAGTCATCGGAAATTTGTCGATATTTTAACCGGTTCTGCCTCGAGGGAGGGATTTCGTCTAGCCTTCCATTCCCTTCTCCGTCCTTAATACAGTCGTACGTGCGCCTATGATTTATTGAAAGCTGAAAAAGACTCTCCCGCTCTCTTTTTCTTTCTCGCGACTGCATCCCTCTCGGCCGCCCGATTAAAAAGTTCGCCCATTACCGGCCGCGTCGCAGCGGCATTCAGGGCCCATTCAAAGATGTCGCATTGTCACCGAGCCGTTTCGATGGCTTGGAAAAAGCTTGGGAGAGAGAGAGCTTTATACAACAATGTGTCCTGGCGGCGCATTCGAACGGAAACCGCAGCCTCGGCTCGGCCGGGAACCTGCATTTACGGCCGCGATAGAATAATAATGGTCGTTTATAAGGGACTAATACGCTCGGGGGGTTGCGGGGCCGGGGGTGGACCCTGGATTTCGCGGATCATTGAGAACCGCTGCGGGCTAAGATATCACAAAGCTCCGCCACCTCCGGAGGTGTACAATAAACCACGGCCAGAACCCGGCAAATAAACGCCTCTCTTCGAGAAAAACAGCTCTAGCTCGCGGGAACCGAGAACACTCGGGCTTATACATAATCGCGTGCCAAGTTTATTTTATTTTTCTCGCTCACTCTCCCTCACTCTTTCTCTCTCCGTGATTTTTTTACGCCCCGGCCAACGGATTGGACGCGGCACAGCTGAAGCAAAATTAATTGCGATCGCGGGCTGGCTCGATGCTTTAATTAGGGCCGGGATTGATTGTCCTTGGAATTCGCGGACAGCTTCAAAGGTGCTCGACCCTTTTTTTTTCGTCGTCGAGGTTCCGCGGTCCGCGCGCGCGCATCGTGACAATTAAATTTGCGCATTGATTGGGCCTCGCGAGCAATTCTTCACGCCTAATCGGATCGCCGAGGAGTGTTTCGCGACTGGCAATCCCGTGGACACTTCTGTCGCGGCTCGCCTGGCTGTACATAATTTAGCCTCTCTCGATGTTCCTGTCAATCGTAATTATTTATTACTGCGTTACTAATTGTATCACTGTATTTTACATTCATTGCTTTTGTGAGCACAACAACGAGCCTCTCGTAGCAACGGCTTCAGAACCGTTGTCTTACATTGATATTAATTAAATAAAGGCCTTGATTATTAGACCGAGTAGTGTAAGAGAGCCATAGCAAATTCTCGATCTTGTTACACGCACTCCAACTGTATATTGCACTGTACATACTTGGTACAGTTTCGTCCGGATTCCAACGTGACTCATCGTTTAGGAAAGAGTGCGCCGTGGAGATGAATTTCGACAATTTTCCGCCATATCGCGCGTTACGCGTCGCCGCGTCGGTGTCCGGGAATCTGTGTTTGCACGATGATGGGATAATAATGGACCAGTTGCGCGAGGACGACGATGCAAGCGGAAACAGCGCGAATTCGCGAGGGAAATCTCTCGGAGCTGCCGCGGGAGCTAAGTATTCGCAGAGCTATCTCCGGCTGGACGCGTAATAAAATCGCGATAGCTCGCGGATGTTTAAAAAATGTCGAACGACAGCACTCTGACAATTAGCGACTACAAAATAGAGTATGGAGAACGAATATTTTCCGAAAGTATGCATCCACTCAATTATGAAATTGCCGAATCCTGTCTGGGTACCAAATTAACAGTTCCAGCTCTTTGGCCAGCTCACAAATATTCTGTCAAGCGAAGGAATAATTTAATGGAACTAGAAACCGAGTCCTTTTCGGAGCCATCAGGCTGAAAATAAACTAAACTGTACAAGTTCTGTCTCAGTTCGGACTTGACAGATGCATAAATTGCAGCGTGCACTTCTGACCGAGTTGATTCAAATTCGGATATTTTCGGCACGGCGGTTCGCAACAGATTAACAATAAAAGGTGGTTGTCAGTGCGCGAAAGAGTCATAGCAACCGCGTGCCGCGGTTAATCGGTCGTTTCCTCCGACGACTTCTCGCTCGCTCCATATTGTCCGACGACATTCTTCGCCGTCGACGTGTCGATTTCCCCCCGAAAAAAATAAGAGAAAAGAACGTCGTCTTTATCGGCGGTCTGCTCGACTCTCGACTACTACTCCGTTCTGTTCTGGCTCCGAGAAACCACTCCTCTTAAAAGCAGTCCATAAACCCGACGAAAATCGTGCCGCGAAGAACAAGAGGCCTTACGGTTAAACACAAAGCCCGGAACCGCGGCGCATGCATCCAGGCGTCGTCGTTTCGTAAATCAGCGGACAAAGACCGACGAAAAACGAACGAACTCCGGCTCCTCGCTTCGCTTCGTATCGCGGGACATAAATAATAATAATGGCGGCAGTCGTTTTCACGATCTTTAAAGATCCGCGGGATTGGGAACGGGGACCATTGCGTGTGCCAATAAAAGAGAAATAGGAATGAAGGTGATGCATAAAATCCACAGTTTAATAATGTGTCTCTGGTGAACGAGAACGACTGAATCATTCGGGTTCGAATTAAAATTCAATTCCGGGCGTCTGTGTTCAAGGATGTATCGAATAATGGGAGATAATAATTCCAAACACGGTTTTGAGAGTTCTCGTGGAATGATGCGGCGGGTTTGGCAGTTTTGGCGCGCAGCTTCCATTAATTTGGTCTGCGGGGCGAATTACGGAGGGTCTCGAAAATAAAGAAAAGCCCCGGTGAAAAGAGAAACGGGCGTCGGGTCGCCGTCGGAGGGTCGTATCGGTGGTCCCCATTAAACGCATCCTACTTTTCGAACTTAATTCCATTCGAGTCGACCGCTTAATTGTACGGTCACGTTCTCGGACGTGCGCAGGGCCGTACTCGATCGGGAGCGATCTCCCTCGAGGGAGGGCCCCGGACCAGGATTACACGGGACGGCGAGTGTAAGTGGCGAGGAGAGGTGAGGAGAGAAAAGGGGGGCTAAAGAAGGCGCGCGCAGACAGGAAATCCCCCTCGTGGCAGGGCACAGCACAGGAGTGTGCTCTGTGCAGTGTTCTGTGCTGTGCAGTCCACATTAGGCGGCCGACACCGGGAACAATCGGGCAGCAGGGGCTAATCCGGCCGAGGCATTTCCATCCGGCGTTTCGGAACTTGCCGCCGCCGCCAGATTCCGACGTCTACCCGCAGAATCCCCGTCCCCATACCCCTCTACTTTTCTCTCGGAAACTTTGTTGCGAACTGCGGCTAAGCCGAAATCACGGAACTAATCGCTATTTCAGCGATGCAGCCTCCCCTCCCCGCGCCGACGACGCCCACACCCGGCGCATTATTCGAATGCTCTTATTCGCACCGGCTCGTTAAGGATATATTCTCCGCGTGCCACGTTTTCGCACCTTCTGCTGACTCGCTTCTCTCCGTTATACTCTATATACATACATATACCCCTAACCTTCTATTCCAGCGTCTCACACCCCCGTTTTTCTCCCCCGCGTCGACTCTCACTCTCTCCTGATTTCTGTTTCGCCAGCGAACTTAAGGCTCGTTTTAATTACTCCGGGAACTCGCAATGGAACCCGGAGGGAGGGGAGAGAGAGAGAGCGAAAGTTTTATGAAATCTTATCGCGTTACACGGAATTCCGGAGTTATGGTGTCGCTTGTATTATTAATAAGCTCCTCGCGAGAGCGCGGGCACGAGCACGCCGCGTGCACCGTTCGTAAACGTCGCGATATTGAATTAAATTGCCGGAACCGAGCCTTTCCACGGAGTTTCTATTGCGTTTCGCGTGCGTAAGCCTCCGGCGAACAATCTGCGTTCGTAAATAACGCGAGGAGAGGGTACCCGGGGCTCTTAACTTCGCTGCCGAGTTGCGAGGTCGTTCGAGGCTGCATCCGATGCACGGTTACTCCAGTGGACGCCAGACTGCCTCTAAATTTAAAATGTGAACGGGATGAATCGTTGCTGTATGGAAAATAGAAAACGCGAAGAATGGACGAGGGTCAGAATGGACCCCGTGGTCGTCGACTAGACCTCGTTCGAGGGATCATTATTCTGGGACCGGCCGGCACTGGCTCGTGCCAACAGCATTTTCCTCAAATCAAAGAGAACTTACGCCCCTATAAATCTCGGTCCTGCAGCGCGGAACTTTCTATTTCTGTGGCCGGACATTCTACCGCGTTGATCAGAGATATTCGTGACTCTAGAAAATTTGCATCACGCATACAAATCTGCTGCGCGAAACAATTCCCGAAAGTAGTGACGCAATTCCCGTTCCGGAAGCTTCGACGGTTCGCGCCGGGTCTGAAAAATTGAATCGCTGCGATCGTCCGATGATCGGTGAACAGATCGACGGGCGCGTTTCCATTTGGCCCGGGGACACACGGTCGAAGCCTCGAATCGGTGATGCATCCCGCGAATTATGCAATTGCAAGTTTAATGTCCGCGGTCTCCCCTTGTGTCTCTCTGCGAGAGGGGGGGTAGGCGGTTATTGCTTCATCGCGTATTCCATTTCGTCGTCCGCGCGTGCATTCGGAACGCATTATCGCCGAGGCAGACACTTTCATCTCTCGATGGCCGTGTCCCCGTCGCGTTTTTCAGCCCTGGTGCATCGGCGCACATCGTTGCAAGAGCCGCTTGAAGAGCCCGCGGAAAGCCGTGACGCGTTACAGGTCCGTTCAAAGATAGAAGCCGAATCTTGCCACTTGGAAACAACACTGTGTTCCTCTCCCATACCTCTCCGCGCCATCCCCTTCTTCTTTTTTTTTCTCAACCCCCTTTTTCTCGTTTCCCGGTCTTCTTCTTCCCCTTCTCCCTCTTTTCTTCTTTCTCTCATCCACTTTCGCGTCGACCTCGCTCCACCGACTCTCTCTCTCTCTCTCTCGCTCTTGCTTAAAGCCCTGTACACACATTGGCAGCGGCGTGTACGCTCGATGTGTGCACGGGACTCTAAAAAAGGCGGCCGGGGCCATTCGATGGCAGCTGTTCCACATTTGAAGGATGGATATTCTTCGGGCTTTGTCGCGACGACAAAAGACCCTCTCTCACAAAAGGCCTAGCCAGGCCGAGCTTTCCGCGCGAACCTCTCTCTTTCTCGCTCTCTCCCTCTTCGTTTCTCTCTCTCTCTTTCTCTGAGAGAACGTGGCACAAGCATTCAGGGGTCTAAGTTCCATATGTGCCGCGACACAGAAGCAAGAACATAGTTCCACCTATTTCTCTCGCTCGGATCTTTCTGTTCTCGGGCCCTGAGACACTCGCGCCTTCGTTCTCGCCGACTGCCACGTCTACTCGTAATTAGGGGTCCGCTATTAGCTCGCCACACCCTTTCCAACCCCCCACAGGCCTTGGAATTCTCCGCAGTGATCTCGAAAAATTTTTGCTTCAGCTAGCTGTTGCTCCAGAGCTTCTCTCAGTTTTAAATACTACCTAGTGGTCATAAATTCATGAAATCCACGGTCTAATGATCGCAGTACTCAAAATTGTTCCTCACCCTCGAGAAGTATACCGTGCACCACTTCGTCAAAGATTAATCTCAAGATAGGCTGTCCCGCCGCGAAGTTTTCGCAGTGGCTCCGAAATGAATAATTTCCCGAAGTCGTAGGAGCACTCGTAAAAAAAGAAGTCCCGGGCTAGACTTTCAATCCCGAGACACGCGATTAAAAATCCAGGAGTGTCCCAGCAATCCCGGACGCCTGTAGCCTCGGTGCGAAGAAGGGGGTCGTTCACACCGACAGCCCCGTGACCGATAAAGAAGAATCGCCGATGCCCTCTTCTCCGGGGCGAAAAGCCCGTCGACCAACGGGTATATAACCCTAACCGGAACGAGTTTCCTTCGCGCCCCATCGAACCCCTTTCTCTTTCTCCCTTCCTTCGCAGGCGTCGGGTTTCTCCCTCGGTCTGTGTTACGGGGCCCCGCGTTTCTGGAGCAACGAGGAGAGAGACTTGCGCGAGCCCGTGGAACGACGGACAGTCTGTTCTGCGGTGACTAATGAATTTGCTACGAGCTCTTCTTGCCGGACGACCTCGTTTGACCCTGCCCCGGGTCCGAAGTTACGAGCTGCGTACCGTCGTCGGTGTCCACGAATCGACCGGCGTGCCACGCAACGAGCCCTCTTCTCCCTGCGCTTCGTCTGCAACTGCCATCACGCCTAAAATCACTGATCTCTCGGGTCCCTTCTGTCGTGCTCCTCGTCGGTGTACACCGAAAATCATTATACCGTTTTCGGAACTCCGTTTCTCTCGAAATCACCCGGCGGTGAAAAGTCAATAACGTGGGAATTTCCTCGAAAATTGTTTTTAGTAGACTGCGGATCTTTATTTAAATGTTCCAAAAATGCTAGAATATAAAATTCCACAAAATTTTGTTCGCTTTCTTGAAATTTTCCTGAAAAAATTAAAAATTGCATAAACATCCGAAGTCTAGTTTTATGAGATATGGTCACATCAAAGTAAATTTATTCTCACGGTTTGTTAATTATCAGACTGCGGATCTTTATGCATTTATACCTGAACTGAGAAGATGAAATTGAAAATTTAAAAAATTGAACATGACAATATATGATTTCTCCTCTATTAAAATCACTAACGGAAGAAATGGCATTCAATTTAGTTTCTATTTCTTGCAATCGATGCAGACAATTTTTATTTCGCATAAAGATCCGCAGTCTATTAATAATAAATCTACCCAGAGGACGTACTAAAATTAACCATTCAAGTCATTTGAGAACATGAATTTTCAATTTCCTAGAATTATTGAAAGAAGAATCCGAGACGTTCTATTTTGCATAAAGATCCACAGTCTAGTGGTCACACAAGCGTTCTAGACTGCGTATCATCAATTTGGAATCTTCGAAGAATTTATCGGCAGACAAAGAGGTCTTTATTCTCCGATCGTGTTCTCTAGGATCTACAATGCTCGTCCAAGATCTAGGTCTGGGTTAAGTGAAAGATCATCACTGAGCCGATTATACAAAGTATCTCGTAGCGCAATTTTTAATGGACAGTCCGAGACGGTCAATTTCTGATAGACATCTTGCGTCGGGAACAATACGTACAACAACTGAACGCGTCTACATCGAGATTCTTCAATATCGTTCGTTTTAAAAATATTGAATGTTCCAATTTTCGTTGGCTCGCGTGTTGGGCAGCATAAAATGGCTAATGGACACGTCGCAGTGCCGCGATAACGACACCCGAATCGGACGATGAAGTCATCGTTGGTGTGTGACTCCCGTGGAAACCCATCCAACGTTCTCCTGTGCCAGACGATGGTTTCCGATCGATTGGCAGAGTTTTTCGTATAACGAGTGAAGGTGGTCGCGTTTCATGCGGGTATAGATCGGGGATTACGCTGGAAGCGTCGCAGGAATTGTAATTAGAGTGTAGTACTCCTTGGGTGCTCGATTAGGGGCGTACGGCACAGCCTCGGACTTGTGTAAATTATAAACGGACACGAGGTGGTCGCGTGACGGGAATCGAACGCGATCGTAACGACCAGCCTCTGGCCGCTCAACCGATGCGTGAGCCAAATTAATAATCCTCGGATCGTGCGATCCGAACGATCGACCGGCAGCTGCGACTGAAAAGATAGAGCCCCGAAATAAAGTTTCGGCCGAATTTATTATCCCTCCCCCGCGATCGTTCGTCAAACTGGTAATTACTTGTGGCGCGCGTCGTGTATCGAGCCTCCTCGTCACGCCGTAATTCTTCGGGCTGGTGTCACGCCTTCGGCTTCACTCGGCCTCCGAGAGTCCTAGGCCGGAGAGCCCGGAAAATTGCGTTCCTCCATCTTCCCTTGCTCTGAGACACGTTTCACCGGCTCCGAGAACCTCCTAAAACTGGGTGGAACATTTTTACGCGGGCGACGATCTCTCCAAATTGGAATATTTTGGGAGCAATTAGAATAGACTGAGGCCTGGGGCAATTGCAGACTCATCGACAGGGTTGGGGACATTTTAACTGCTCGCACCACCTCCTAGAACTTGATGAAACATTTTTGCGTTGGTAAGGATTTGCCTAAATTGGGATATTTTAAATATCATATTTCATTGGTCGTCACTCCAGACAGCACGTGACCAGGAACGTACCACTATCGACGTGAATATTGGGGCTCCATACGAGACCCTACTAGCGAAAGAATGATAGTTGCACTATGCAGCGGAAAAATTTTTTACTTCCCCTGTAGCGCGTGTCATTTGCCGTAGAATGATTGCTCTTTTGCCTGCGTCTAGACGGCGCGAGACCGCTATAGGAAATCGAAAAAATGTCGAAAGAATTTTCGCCAGGCTCGAACAACATCGACGAGCGTTATCTCCGCTCCCATCAGTGTTTCGATATCGGAAGAATCTCCGTTTAAAACCGAGCCCGATTAAATTGAAATTTCTCGATTTCGGCGGCTGGACGGCGGAAACGCGACCGCAACAATTCCAAGCACGATATTGTAATACGGTTTCGGGGCGGGAGCATGATCGGAGTCGCGTTTCGAATATTTCACGAAGATGCGCGAACGACATTTGCAAGTCATGTTTAAATTTTTTGCGAACGCTTATTTGCCGGGTTAATATATTTCAACATTCTTGAATTCGTTGAATGTGTTCACTGTTTGATTGCGCCTATCAATTTTGGTCGTAAATCCATAAAATTCCGGACTAATTATGGGTTTCAAAGAATTGTGAAAATTGTAAGGCTGGAGATACGATCGGATCGGTTTGCGGAGCGCCGAAAAAATCGGGGCTGTTGCAGGTAAAAAGGGGGCTGGTTGGACGCGGTGGGGGTTGAATTGGGCGGAGAAGAGCGATGCTCCCCGGAGGGAAGGGGACTCGAATGCATTTGCGTCCCGAAACGTCACGACGAAGATCACAGTCGGACGTCTTCGCGATGTCGCTCGATAAGTTTCGGAGCGTCTCGGGTCTGTTCGTCGCACGGAGCTGCTGGTGGCACAGAGGGGACGGCTCGGCGGGTTCGTTCGATTCAGTTCTCGTAGGTCTGCGCAACGGTTCGGGTCCCCATCGTGTAACAGGGACATCCGAGACCCCCTCTCTCTCTCTCTCACTCCTAATTGGAGGAGTTTGTGGTGAGCTGAACAAGATAAACTGATACAAGTGCGCCGCGAGATAAGCCGAGTCTGCCTCCCGTAATTGGCTGAATTCGAAAGTGAAGAGGCTTCGCGTGGACGGATCATCCGGCTTCCAACCACGGTCGATCATCGACGATCCCACGGAGATACTATCCGCAACGCACGAGTCTTGGACACCCTTGATCCAACCCCGCAGGTACGACCAAGGTTCCCTATTCCTCTATCTGTACTCTCGCGTAGTTCAACCATCTTGATCGATCGCCGATTTTCCAATCTGCTGGTGAACCACGTTCCTCTCGAATGTACTCGACGATATTATTATTATTATTATTTATTATAGACGGACCGAGGTCCTTTTACATAAATGTTTACAATAGAAAAGGATAAGGGACTACACGCATAATAACAAAGAAGATATTAATGATTAGATTTATACATTCATGACAAAATCGATATCGTGAAGTTTATCAACAGAATTTAGCTAAGATTATTAAAGAAGAAAAGATCTACTGTATTGTTTCTTTAATGTATGAAGTACTGTGATCGGGGTCAAGGATATCTGAAATAATCGAGGGGAACGGCAGGGTTAAAATGACTGTGGTCGTGAAACTTCATGTTTTAGCAGCTAGGACTGCCGCAGCTCGAAGCTGGAATATCTAAAATAATTGAACGAGACCGCGTGGTTAAAATTGCACTACCTCTCTAAATATTTGAACACATTGTATGTAGTCGGGTCGACTGGAGCACTTTGAGCCTGGTCTTTCGACGGTTCTACATAATCGGGCGCAACAATGTAACACAGTCAACTCAACGTAGCACAAAGACGCGCGATACTTTCTTTCGTGATCGACAATTATTTTTATTAACAGCTACAGAAAGTCCTAGCTTGCTACATTGTATAAATCGATTCGCTGGTTTCACGGAATGAAATGATGGATCGCAATCTATCATAGAATCGATAAACGCAAGATCGAAGCAGAGACAAGAAACTAGCTCATCCGAGAGACTGCGCTTTCGATCCTCGCGTCGCTCCAAGAACAATTGACCCTCCGATGACGGAGCTGGGTCTCCAATTAATTAAATATTATTCTGTCACAAGCGCCGAGTCTCGAGATGCAACATAAATAATAAATATCGCAATCAGGCGGGCCTCCTCTGCTTTTGTCTATCGATTCGAATAATTTCGCTCCGCGAGAGAGCCGAGTATTTCGTGTACATAGCAATTGATCGACTGCGAGGCAATTGAACGCGGAGGACGAGGAATGATCGAGAGCCAGAGTTAACTCGTCCTCTCGGCTTCCTCGGCGAAGAATCGGGTTGAAGCTTGCCTGCAATTCTCGTTGAAATTCCTCTAGCCTCCGATCACTCCAGCCCGGTCGTCGACTTCTTCGTTGTTCCGATGGAATTGTTAGAATCGCGAAATTGTTCGCGAGATCACGGGACGGAAATCGAATGATAGAGAGATTTAGCTTTTTCCTAAGCGTCTAATAACGGCGAGCGCAAGGGGCTGCGTGCGAGGCTCGCGTGCATGCATGACAAAGCATTTTTAATGCATACGTTAAAAAACTAATCTTCCGAAAATCGAGCGAGGGTACGATGAACTTGAACCGATCGACGCGCGCGACGCATGCCGGCGACAGAGAAAAGGGAAACGAGACGTATTGGCCGGCGTGCGGAGAGCCGTGCGACACACAAACGCGTTAACGTGGCACCACCACCACCACCCACGCACACGCGAATGCCTCTGGCGTGCTCCGATTCCCATAAACTGTTCCCCACGTGGTGGTTAAGCCTTCTCCGTATGTCCGACCCGGGAACGACACTCGTCGTCCATGTGTAACGACGATACGGAGCCGCGATGACCTAATCCAGTCTGTCAATTAAAATGCCACCATATGCCACTTAAACCGTTCTAAATTTCAACCGCTAACTCCCTGTCGTACGAACGCTGCGGACGCGTACGCTCCTCTCGCGTACACAACTCGCTCTGATCCGGGAAAATCACCTGATTCGAAGAAACAGGGACCGAACAAGGAGAGTTCCATTTCTTATTACTAAATTCTCTGAACTTTTACATTATATTAAATTGTACCCGTTTCGCGTCGTAAATGCAGAAAATCCGCAGTCCAGTAATGCAGTTCTATTAGCCATACAGTTCTCGGTATCGCGTCCATTCCATTTGTGTCGCAAGGAATCTTTTAATCAGCGAGACAAGTCGTTCCTTCTCGTTTCGTTTCCTACAAAACGGTGCACAAAGATTCGCAGTCTATTCATAAATATATATATCTTCCCTGGCTCTCAGGACGAATTTGCACATTCTGAATTTCTCTTTGGAGATTCTCGGCAGACAGAGCTTTTCCCTCATATCAAATCCGGACTTTATTGCGAGGAGAGTCTGCCCGTTCCGCGCATTTTAACAAACTGGAACAAGCGAGGCCAGGAGAAGGATATTCAGGAGACGATTCCCGAGCGTAGGTCCGTCCGATAAGCTCTCGGAGGAGGATAGGGTACGAATTGCGTAACGACACGAAAGAAACGCGTCTCCCTTAATCGAGACGGTCTCGAATCGCTTTGCGCGCCAGCACAGAGAGATAGTTGGGACAGAGAGGGACAGGGACGCTGGGGAGGATGAGGGAAGCGGGCTGTTCCTGCGATTAAAATCAATTTGACGGATTACCGGGTCTCGACGGCGCAGTCATTAATCTCGTTACTAGTGTAACGCGTCGTTAGCAGTGCGATGTTGTACGGTACGGCGCGACATCCGAGCGCGGGCGCGCCCCGGTTCTCCTAATCGTAGAGAGCGAGGCTTGAAATTTTCAGCGTGCGACACGATCCTGGGGGCGGGGAAGACGACGGGTCCTCTAGTCCTCTGGGCTCCACCATGAATTTTAGGCTTGCGCCATCGGGCCTCGAACATCGTCTCCGCAGCTTGTAGAGACTAATTCAAGTTTCGAATCAATTTACGTGTTCAGAATGTCTTAACCTCTTTGATAAAATTGATTCGCGAAATTCGAGAGCAATAATTTTCTGTAAGGGCGCACGAGGGTTAAAACGATCCGGTGGCCAGTATTTCACGGGCATTGGAGGGTGGCTCTCTATCCAGGAGTCAGGGTGGGTGGCTTCGGGACAACCTGGTGGCTCCCTAGTTAGCGTTCGAGCTGACTCTGTCTGGTACACGTGTAAAACCAGGAAGGAGAAAGAAGAAGCGGCATTACTCCCGTGCACGGTATAGGGACGTACTCATTAGTAAATGAGCCCTGGGCAATCGAGTGGCGGGGTCCCAGGTGTTATCTCTCCTGGCGAGCCAGCGTACGAACGAACAACCCCGGAACGAGAACAGCCACCGCCGCCGCCGTCGTTGCCTTCCGCGTCCCATCGTGTATATAAATAGGGCCGCGCCAGGGTTGCGGGGGCGGACGAGCGAAGCCTGGGTTCGTTCTCGACGCGGCATAATGCCTTTTGTTAATTATTACAGCAGCCACACTTAGGGGCTTAAAATTCGCCATAAATAATCACTGAGACAATACCACCCCCGGACACTCCGCCTCACCGACTCACAGTCTCTCTCTCTCTTTCTCTTTCCTAGCGTTGAACAGAGCAGATTCGCCCCCACCCACGCCTTTCTCCCCTCATTTTCCAACCCCCTCGCAATCTCGAACCCTCCACCGCCCCCATTTTTCGCGTCCCCCCTTCCTCCGAACGAACCTTTTCCTTTCTCGTTTCGCTCGCTCCGTTTCCTGTTCGTCGTTTCCTGTCGATATCCTCCGGCGAAATCCGGGCGAAAAAAGAGGCGCGCGATATTCGGCCATCCCCCGCGACAACCACGGATATGCGGGGGCGGTGTTAGAAACGACGCCGCGGGAGACTACGGCAATTTACCGACCCTGCAGGCTCACACCCCCGACGGAATTATTCGGTGGATCGTAAGCGTTCCGTCTCCTTTTTCCGGATCGTTAGGATTCGTTCCTGAAAGCGGGACCCCGTTTAACAAGCTGCAGATGCACCCCGAGATGCAGAAAGCGCAGGCGGTCGAACGGGATATCGCAACTCTGCAAATCACAGAGCAAAGGGAACCGCACACTTTGGTGATCGAACAGTAGTCCATTTTCTAACATAAGTGAATCAATATTTCAACTTTCTATCGTCTTGGTATGTCGCATTTATCAAGCTCGATACAGTAGTATGTATTTTCTTCGAAGTATTTTATCTAGTGCACCACCAGCAGTGTCTGCATTTCCATTTGATTTCCATATCATGAATATTGGACTCTCCGTATTTGCAATTTTTATCTACGGTCTTCCGAGCACAAGTGAGTGCAAAGAAGTCAAGGCTTCACTTGATTACGCTGTCTTCTAACGATATGTCTCTGCAGTCCAGTGCACAGTCATAGTTACACAGTGATCCTCGGGGCGAAAGTATGGTCGCCGTTCGGTCCTTTACAATCACGCCGAAGAGAGCTAGGGAAGAAGAGATCCGCGGAAGATTTTAATTTTTCAAGAGGCAGCCCGCGCCTTTGAGGAATCCCGAAGCGTTCTCCATCAGCGTAATTTTCCTCGCGACGTAACTTCTCGTGCCTTGTCCTATCCGCGGCTTTTAAATTATCCGCCTCTTTAAACACGCTTCCGCCGTCTTTATGAACCGTAAACCGGGAATATCGTCGGGGAGAAACAATCCATTAACAACATTCCCGATGGCGAGAGCCTCGTCTCGGAATAATCGAACTGGTGTCAAACGGAACGTTCCCGTCAAGAAATTCGCCTTTAAATCAGAACTACCTTGTCGTTCAGAGTGTTCCAGGGAAAACAGAAATTTCCTTTCGAAAATTAAATATGTTTGTGCTATCTAGCAAGCTCTGCAACGTTGAATCTCGCTCGAGTCAATTAGCAAGTAATAAGAAGATCGTAAAGTTCTAAATTAAATTTGATCGTCCCCTATAGTATTCCTCCACCATCGTCTCCATAGTCGGTGCAGGCGTTCCAATAATTTTTTCGCGAATATTTCAAAGCCACTTGAAACAACTCCAGCAGCGCGCGTGCAAGGGAAGACAGATACTTTACCGGGAAGAAACTCCTTTCGTCGGAAACGGTTTTTACCCGACGTTCTCCCTCTCTCTCTCTCTCCGAGCAAAAAGCTGGCCCTCGGTATCGGCCAGGATTCGCGGACCAAAAGAAAAGGCGGAAACGATAGCGAGCCGCGTTCTCGCGTTGAATTTACGACCGCCGCTAAGTACGCTGTCTATCCCGGTTCTTTTTACCCGGCTGAAATCCCGCGAAGTGATTTTTACCGGGGGATCGAGTCGAGAAACGCGGATCGGACCGTCGTAAAATTAATCGTCGCGGTGGTATCGCGAATCTCTCTTTTCGCCACGATTTTTCCCGAATTTTCGTTGCATCGCACGGAGGTGTCGTAGCCGCAGATTAAAATCCAAAATGGAGTGCTGGGCCCGATTTCCGTAGCATCCGGCTGATAGGACGCGTATTGTGGTTATCGAGATTACATCGGGTGCAAAATGATCCTTATTGAGGCGGCATTAGTGCACGTATCTGTCGAGCTGCACGCGTTCCGATTATCTCGCGTAGACTGGAACAACCTCCAGCCCCTGGTCCATCGTCAGCTGCCTCTTTCTCCCGCTCGTTCTCGCGACAAAATGCCTTTTGTCGGTCGCTGTGTAGTGGCAAACATGCGCTCGACTTGGTCGCATCGAAACCGAGAGAGAGAGAGAGAGAAACAGCCGGCGAAGCGAAGAAGAGGGGGCCGCCTGGATGTACAACAAGGGTCAGCTGATAGCGGACAATTATCTCTCAGTTTAACCCGGGCGATCCGAGCCTCTGGCCGCGATGTTGTAAAACATTACTGTGCCTAGTCGATCATCCAGTCTAGACATCGACTCGGTTCCAACAGCCAGTGATCTCGATCGAGAGAAATTCCCGCGAGTTTTGGGAAAATCTGACGATCTTTCTCCCGAACATTGTTGCTGAATCTGCTCTTGGAAGGAACTACGCGAACTTCTGACGCGTCAAAAGAACTGAAATCCAAGGTACATATTCATCTTTTGATGACGCGTTTTGTTCTCCTGATCTTTCTCGATCGAGACAACCGACTCCCGAAGACTTTCGACCCGAGGGTTCCCGGAGGCCAGAACGTGTCAGCGACTAATAATCATTTACACAACACCGCCCACCTCATTTACCGTCCCGGTAAAACGATATCGGAATTGTTTGTTACATTTTCGTCTCCTCGGTAAGCGGAGTCCATACGCGGTTCGCGCTTATCGACGCGACTGACTTTAGCGACATTATGTCATCAGTTGTATTAGATTCCGCGACGTGGCACGTCCTGCGTATATCCCGTTCGGCTTCTCCGACGCGAATTGCAAGCTGTCAACGATAAGGACCGGTCGGTTGGTGTTCGACGAACCGATATCGCACATGACCGAGCTCTAATATTACTGAATTACTGGCTTTTAACACTAAACCTACCGAGCCTTAACAGTAACCGGTACATGCTCCCTTATAAAAATGACGAGATTGATTTTATTTAGACTTTGTGCGGCTCCAATTATAATACGTGCTCTACTAAAGATAAATTTATACAATCAATTCTTATAAAATCATTTTTATTGTTTCATCATTGTCAAACAATAAATCTGGAACCGGTCATTTTGACCGGTAGTGGTAGGTTTTGTTAAAAATAACCAAGCAATTTCCGACCCCCAAAAATCAAACTTTGAAAGTCGTAGTCGGTGAAATTTTTCTCCGATCTGGATCGATGTCGCAAATGGTGGGGCAACGGAGGATCACCGAGATCTCATTCTAGCATAGTAGGGCTTATCGCGTTGGCTACTAGCGTCACAGATAACTGACGTCCGCAATCCAGAAGTTTACTCAAAGATAGTCAAATTCATTTTATCCACATGTGTAGAGAAAGTCGTACTGCATAGCATAATATTAACTGTAATACAGCGTCATGAAAAATTTCAATTACCAGGTGCTGGAATAAAATATAAATTTGTTCCTGTCTTGAATAATTCTTACAAGCTGGCGTTAATGCATTGCTAGTATCAAATTTATTTTATATCCGTACTGTGACGCGAAATAGGTATACCAGCTTCGTCATGCTTCGTCCGAAGGTCCGGGTGGGTGACGGTTCTTCCGGGAGTTAAAAATCGCGGGGAACGGTCGGCGGCAGCCCCTTCCGGCGTGGGTCTGTTAAGAAAATAGCTGGTTAGGACGCAGTTCGTGGTCCACGCTCTTCCACTTCTGGCGGGGTCGAGATTTCTCGTTAGAGGTTAATTCGCGCAATTGATGCGGTTGCCATCTTAAAACGACTCCGGCTCCCCGCTCCGGTCGGGTGTCGTTCCCAGCCGGCGAGCCCGGGAACGGGAACGGTTTCCCATTTCAGATACAGGTTTGCCCCCGGTCTAATTTGACCAGGGGCGAGGGGATCGGACGGAAACGGAAAAGGGGAGAGAGCGAGAGGAAGGGGACCATCGGAGAGGAAAAACCAGACAGTGAGAGAGAAAGAAAGCAAGATTCAAGGTACAATGGGGCGAGGAAACGGGATGCGGTTTCCCGCATCGAGCGCAAAGTACCTCCACGAAGATTCGTTTTATTCTACCTCGCGTAGAGTGGAGAGGGAAAAGAAAATTTCAACGGCGGAAACTTGCGGGAAAATCTTCGGGTCCACAATTTCAAATTAACTCGCGGTTAAGTTGACGGATCGGTCGGGGGCGTGCTGCGTTCTCGCGCCGGCGCGTACCGGGAGGGTTTACGCTTCCTGAAATTAGTTTGTACACGAGAAATTTATCATAAGCCAAGCGCGCCTGGCCCCGCTCCAGTAACGTAAATACTATCGTGAACGTGCAGCCGTCGCAGGAGAGAGGAAGCGTCTCTGTGTTCCTCCGACGGTGTTCCCGAGGTGGCAAGAAGAGCGGGGGTGGAGACGGGGTCGATGCGCACCCATTCGGCCGGATTTCCATCCGAGCGACGAGAATCCGTCCCGTTGAATACTCGTCACGAGACTAATGGCCCATTTCCGCTCCCGCGCCTTCGACTATGTTTCTCTGGCTTGCTTTTCTTTCGCCCCGACCACCCCCGGGGACGGAGGGCTCCTTCCCCGAGGACGCAGAAGAACAATTAACTGGATTATCGGCCCGCGATTCTTGAGAAACCAGCACGGGAGCCTAAATTGACCTTCTGAATCCTGTTTTACTCGAGTGGGCGTTGCGAGAAAAACTGGAATTCATGATTTGTTTATTAAATACAACGTTTAACAGAATTTAACAGACAAAAGTCGTCGAGACAGATAGTGAGGTTAGGTTAGACCCTTGATCCCGCGTTTCTCCCGAGGAAAGAAGCTCGAGGAGAGAGGAACGTGTTTCCGGTGCGAGGGTCGAGAGTATCCTGCAAACAACGAGCGACAAATACACATCGGGACCACAGTGGGTGGTAAAGGGGTGAATTTCGGTGCGGAGGTGTAGCCCAGAGTGGTTCAATGGCCGGAAAGCACAAAACCGATGCTGGAAATAATTCCCATCTGTGCGCGCGCGGAAAAATCGCAACATGGCTGTCGCGTCACATGCACTTTTCGCGTATTTTTTTTTCGTTCTCCCCTGACTCCTCCGCGATTGATTGACAGATGATACCAGCCGCTGGGTAGTAGCCGCCACCGCCCCTTTCCTCGCATGTTCCTCTCTCTCTCCCTCTCTCCCCGGGTATCGTGTAATATTCCGGCGTTGAAACCGCATCGGACCCGCTCGCTTCGGACTCGAGGAGATTTTTACGCAGCTGTCCGAGCTACTGACAGATCCTATTTACGATTGCTCGAGTCGGATCCCTCTCGCACACTCTCTTTCTCGTGTGTACGTGTCCAGCGTTCGGCTTAGATGGTTGCTTCTCGGCGAAATGAACGTGTAATCCGAAACGATGCGCCCGCGTTCCCCAAACTTTTCATATTGCAGGCATTTTTTGGAGGACTTCCTCGGGCCAATAATACGCGGAATATAGCCCGCAAGATTCAGCCCTCGCGTTTCACGAATGACCTTAGTCCTCGTGGTGATTTATTGAACACGTGGACGAGCTAAAAACGTGCAGTTTGTGTGTCGAGGTCGGTAGAAAAATAATTTCAACCCTTAAAATAATAATTATTCGACCTGACAGCTGTGCTTGAATTGGTCCATGAATCAAATAGCAATTAAATCCTTTTAGAATTCAATGTCCAATAATTATTAAACGCTCCAATTTCCTAAACAGTGTTTCTAACAGAATGGCCACGTAAATTAAAAATCAGTTTCACGTATTTGTTACAATAAAACCAGCATCCACGTACCTGCGAGTATTTACAAAGAGGGCTGTTCTGTTTGCGCGAACGACTAAAAATTTCTGGGTTTCGAAACGATCCTTCCCGGGGTTTCGAACGCGTAGATTCAGCGTAGGGTAAACTCTATCGATTGCTCGGCGGAACAGCGGATAGATGCGGCATGAATAGAGAAGAGGTTCGACTCGTTAACGACATCGCGATCCTAACGATGCTCCAGCATCCGACGCAGTGATCATCTCTTCCCGGAAGCTGATGCCACAGTTTGGTAAACCGTTTCGAGCGCCTTTTTTCACAGTTTCCCCGCGATCGAACCGTTCGGAGCGCGCGACAAACGCGCTTTGTTACCCGAAAACGGAAGAGAGCGAGGGAGAGAAAGGACCGTCGAAAGGTAGAGGAGAGAGCAGTATCTATCCGGGCGATCCAATAAAAAGTAATGGTTCGAAAAGCCGGGGGTCTTTCGCGAAAAGTCGCCTCGACACCTTTTAAGCTCGGAGACGAACGTTCATCCATCCACCCCTTTCGTTGTCCCTTTTAGCTTAAACTGAACGCGACGGGCACGATCATCCTCGCGAGACAAGAAATTAAGCTGCAGTTAAGTGCCGGCCTGATGAAAAATTAACGGCGACTGCAGACACGGATTTCCTTCGTTTCGCCTTTATGAAGATCGCTGGAAATTCTGCCTACCACCCTTCGCAAATTCCCCTCGAAATTCATCGGAACCCGCTTGCCACGTTCAAGTGAAATGCAATCGCGTTAATTAATGAATCTGTTCGATAACTAGTTGCAGCTACATCCTATAGTTGAGTCGCTATCTGCTTTGCATTAGGTCATCTCAGTAGTCGAACGTCATCACTAGACCGCGGATTTTATGCATTAACACTGGAACTACCGGATGCGACAAAATGACCTGCTCCTGATTTGTTCTTCTGGAAATATCAAAATCATAAATGTGTTTTTCTGAGAAATCCTTTGACAGTGAACTTCTCTATTCAAGTAAATCTAAATAAATGCAATTTTGTCATTATTATAAGGCGATGCTTGCCAATTGCGTTCAGTGCTCGGTAGTTCTAGAGTTGATGTCAAAAATCAGCTGGTGAAGTAGGAAATAGCGAGAAGAAATTGAATTTTGCGGGATACGCAGCATCGTGGGATCTTTTGGATCGAGCAGAAATTCGAGGTCGTTCGTTGACGGTTCTAAACGGCGGCAATCGTCCGTCGAGGAATTACGAGGCGCGTAATTGTCACGCGAACATCAATTACCAATGGGGCCGGTCGCGTGTACGCGCACGCGGTAATTTTCCCGCGAGCAAGGTTCTCCGGCGACTCTTGAACGCGGTGCCCGACAGATATCGAATGTTTTTCGAGCGCTCGCGGAACGATAAATAACGGCAGCGGCGCGGCGTCGGTGGCGGTGGCTATCGATGTGTCCGGCTTATCGTAAATCACCGATAACGAGGCCAGCGCGCGTTCCGATGATGTAACGCTTTCGCATTTTTGTCGCCGGGCTCGAGAAAGGGATAGAAAGAGAGTTTCGGGTCAAAAATTTTGTCAGGGTCCATCGATTTAGAATCGTTTCTTCTAGCAGATTGATTTCGTCGGCACGGAATTCCCGATAATCATCTTCCCCGCTCCGGAATTCTCGCAAGTAACTTTAAGCACTCACGGTTGAAAGAGCCAGGGAACGGGGTGCGTGGTAACGGGGTAGTTCACCCGGTGGTTATCAGATGCATCCGCGAATTTCATTTTCCCTCGCGAGCCGCCGCTGCAAACCGGTGCAGCAACCAGTGCATCCGCGTCCCGGAAGGATTTCTTCTCCTTCGTCGTCTCTCATCTTCCAGCCGCGTCTCGCTATCTCTCTTTGGCTCTCCGAGAGAGAGAGAAAGAGAGCCGTCTCACGGTTCTTCTCTCCCTGTTCCTCCTCTTCACATTTATCCGTCGAAAGCTCGAGCCGCGAAGGACGCCCATTATCGCTGGAGAGATAATTAAAAAGGCAGGCGCGGGAGAGATATTAAAGCGTCGAAGCGAGGGTAGGCCCTTATCAGCGGGCCGTTATCGTTCGACGGCCATGTTGGGGCCGACTTCTTTCCCCTCATCCTCTTTAGCCTATCTCTCTCTCTCTCTCTCTCTCTCTCTCTCTCTCTCTCTCTCTCTCTCTCTCTCTCTCTCTCTCTCTCTCTCTCTCTCTGTTTCTCCGGTGAAGAGACAGTTTCTTTTTTTAAGTCGCCTTTTCTGCTCATAAAGCCGCGTCTCCGAGATGAATCTTTAATTGTTGCGCGAACTAACGACGATACAATGATCTCGCTCCCATTCTTTCGCGGCCGTGTGCTGGATGTATCTCCCAGTGCACGCAGACTCTGCTTCCATTCACATTCAGTTGCTTCTCTCGCGGTATTTTCTGTTTTGTCCGGGAAAATTTTCGTTGTCTCTGCTACGTTGTCCAACGATAGTGTAGTGTATCCCAGTGGCACGAGTGGTTAGATTACAGCGACCCTATTCATTTCTTGTACGAAAAGTGAAATATTAAATGGACAAGAAAATACGAATTCTGTTCGAAGCGAGAACGTGTGTTACATGTTCCTATAGATCCTATAGATAAAACGTTACCTCCAAGACGTGTCCCTATCGTTAATTAGTTCACGGACCAGCTAAGGCGGATCGGCAGGGCGGTATCGGGTGTCAAAATGGTTCCGAAGGAAAACCGGAGTGACACGTTTCCTTGGTGACAAAGGATCGTGTCCTGGCCCTGTTTTCTTCCGCTTTTCTCTGGCCGGAAAGGGGGCTAGAAGCTCTCGCGAAGGTTCGCACGAGGTCCGCAAAGACCATAGGGGGTTGTGCGAGAGCCGAACGTCGAGGGTCCTGACCACGTGAAAGGTTGGAAAGGTGCAGAGGAACCTCTCGCACACATCGAAGGGTGAGAAAAGGGCCCCGCTGACGTCGGACTCGCACGACATCTTATTTCCTACGTGTCCGATACGACGCCAGTAATCTACAAAAGGAGCGGAACGCCAGCTGCCGCATGCTTCCATTCTCCCTCCTTCTCTCTCTTCCCCTTTGTTTCTTTTCCGTTTTCGCACCGGGCAAGAACAACCTCGACGGACCACTCGAACCTCTAATGTAGATCTCTCGTGATAAAGTTATCGCCGGGAAATTGCCTGCACTCGCGAGATCCTTCGCCCGGAAAAAGAAACATGCGAACCGATACGATCTTCCGGCTCTCCGGCCCTATCCTCTATTTTTATTTCGCCTGCCATATCTATTTCTTCGCCGTACAGTTTTCTTGTGGCAGTTCTTCGGCATCGAACGGGAAACGTGCATCGTGTTCTCAGATACGAGGGAATTCGACGAAGCCGCAGCCTTCGAGAACATTTTTTAACATTATTTTTACCTTCTCGTACAGACCGCAGATTTTTATTTAGGACAGAAGCACGATCATATCGACAGACATCAGCTGTCAGTTTTATTCCATTTTCACTCGAGGAATTATTTTTCTATTCGTATTTCCAATCGGCAGATATCATTGACACTTTTATTTCGTTTTTGCTATAAGGAATCTTGAATCTTGAAAATGGGAAGAAACACGCAGTCCAAGGAATTGTGATACCTTGTGCTGGAAGTTGCGACTGCGTTCGCAATCGACGCGAACGAATCGTTCTATCGGATCCATCTGGAACTCTCGGTCTCGGCCGGAGTTTGCGGAGAAACCCCGCGTTCTACTCTGTTATATCTGATGAGAAGTAGCCGAAGTTAGCTCTGCTGGTCCGGAGAGTAGCTCGAGTCTCCCACGAATTTCATCCGCGGTGAATAATCGTTGTTTCGAAGTCTTCAGATGTACCGAGCTCAGCCCCGGATCCTTTGTAACTGGAGTTGCTGGTCGGACGATATTCCACGATATCTGAAATTCGTGGGGATCGATGGGCGCTATCGCTCAATGATCCACCAATGATTCCTTGTTGGATAGTTTAGTTATGTTTAAAATACCCAGAGCGATGCTCGGAGAGTTTCTAATTGTGACAATACATTCGATAATATTCCGCAAGAATTATTCGATGAAATGTTATCGACGAAGGCCGTTGCCGAAATAAATGCTGCTAGCGATCGTTAATGTGCCCGCAGCCTCGACCGCGTATCTCGCGAGATGAAACGGATGCATTAATATTCTCGGGAGAGTATCACCGGCGGCGTCTTCCCGCGTGGGCAGTGCTCCAGTTTAAGCAGGTGACAAAGGAGAGGCCGCGTCATCGTCGTCGCTGCAGATGCATCGGTGCATCTCCGTGGCAACCCGCGTGTCTCTTCCAATCAGGCAAGATATGTACGTCGGCGACGAACAGAAACGGAAATCTTTGCCCACGGTGCTCGTCTTATTGTCGAATACTAGGTCGCATTACTCGGTCAACGAGACAGGGAATAAAATTGTCAAGGTCCCCGTTGTCACGCGCCCGCTGCCTCTGTCTAGTTTAAGCCCGAGCCTTTCACACCGGCCACCGGTTCGTTCATTTAGGAACGAATGAAAAGATTGGGCGCAATTGTCTCGTCCTGTGTATCGGCCTGGTCACATGCGATTCCTCGGACCCTAGCCTCTACCGTTTAAGGTCACCGAGTTTCGTCGGCCACCGGAAGTTACGGAATCCTCCCAACGCGACTCCTCCATTCAGCCATTCAGCTCGCCATTCTTCGGGGTATTAACCCTTCGTCGCGCAAGAAACACTGCCTCGCTCCCGGGACACAAGCCTCTTGCTCCATTATGCTCATCTCGGTCGGCAGATACAGCCCTTTTTGCCGCACTACAGTTGCCATTTTGCTCCACTAAGCTGCCTCGAGCAACGCACATTTATTCGGCTCATCAACCCTTTTGTGGCATGGCAAAATGTGCAAGTCATGCTGGAAGCTTTGCTATTTCAGATTAGGATATTCGGACGACACTCGTTCCCTCATCGAAGTTTCTTAAAGTCGGCGAGTGTCGGTTCTGAATTGTACACAACTTTATTTACAAGTTTCTCCGCACCGTTTACACGGATAAGAATGTGTAATGTAATACTGGAACCTTTGATATTTGAGAATAGGATATTCAGAGAACACTCGTTCCTTCATCGAAGTTTCTTAAAGTCGGCGAGTGTCGGTTCTGAATTGTACACTATTTTATTTACAATTTTCTTCGTAGCGTTTAGTGCGGATAAGAATGTGTAATGTAATATTAGAAGCTTTGCTATTCAAGATTAGGATATTCGGAGAACACTCGTTCCCTGATCGAAGCTTTCTTGACGCGTCGAGTGTCGGTTATGAATTGTATACAATTTTATTTACAAGTTTCTCCGCACCATTTACACGGATAAGAATGTGTAATGTAATACTGGAAGTTTTGCTATTCGAGATTAGAATATTCAGAGAACACTCGTTCCTTGATCGAAGTTTTCTCGAGTCGTCGAGTGTCGGTTCTGAATTGTACACAATTTTATTTACGATTTTTCCCGCACCGTTTACACGGATAAAAATGTGCCGAATGAAATTGTGAAGAGAACGGGCGAAAATTCGGCTCCGTCGCGTTTCCGAGGGCTAACGAAGAGCCAACAATTTTTCCCGTGTATCCCGCACACGTTTGCGCCCGTCGCGAAATAATCGGGCTAGCTGACGCTGATTACTCGAGGCAAATTAAATCCGTGATCGCCTCTTTCCGCGCTCGCGCTCGTCCGCCCCGCTAATTCGCGCGGACCCGTTTACACGCTTATTAGCGGTTTCACCGCTGTTAATCTCGGCCCGCGGGACAATGGATCGTCTTGATTGTTTTGCGCATCGTTGTAACGCTGCCGCGCGACTTTGTTTGCCGGTTGATTTTTCTAATTAATCTCGCCCGATAGAAATTAAACACGAGGGAAAATTCACAAAATTGTACTGTCCCTGGTTTTTCACAGAAGATTCAAATTAAGAAGGAAAATCTTTTTTTATGTGTACGAACAAAACGAGGAGCGAGTCGGTCTCTTTTTACGGTGAACCGCGGTTCGCCTATTCCAGGAAGTTGGGTTTGTCGGATTTCCTTAATTTTACAATTAAGGCCCCATTACGGCTCGCAGTATCCCTCTCCACCCCCCGAACCCATTACTTTTTCCGCGTCGTTCCACCCTGCGGGGCATCGCGATATTAATGGCGCGAAGTTAGCCCAGTTCTGTCCGAAAGCTCGGGCCAATGTTACTCCACCGCGTCGTTAATACCACCCCGCGTCTACCGAGCGAGTTAATTAAAACATTTGCGCGGAATTAACAGTCTGCCCCGTTGCCTTGAGGAGCCTGTACGCGATGGAATTTATCGTTGGACGCGTTGTTCCTCTTTGCGTCGTGTTTCAACGCTTTTCCTTCGCCGTCAATTTTCCGCCGGAAATGTCTCGCCAACTTGAACAACCCTTAGACACGCAATCTTAGCCTTCGTGCACAAAATGTCCTAATATATTAATAAAATCGTGGTTGGTTATAATAATCCAAGCTCGAGAATAAATTATAAATAGATCCACGCGAAAGGATATATTTTTTGTAAATAAAATATACTTTTGCCCAGCATAAGCGCCGAGGCCGAGTCTGGAAACGTTGAAACTTCAGTTTTCAGATGAAAGCTACACAAATTTCAAGAACGACAACGCGAGGTAACAGAGATTGCAATTCACGGTTCGAATAAAGGTGCATTTTGTCGCGAGGAGGACAGTGAAGGCTTGTTGGAAGATTTTGGGCACAAAAGGAGGGCGTGCGAGGTTATAGCGAGAGCGTTGATGGCGCGAGAACGGTCGAGATTTATTGCGTTCGCGTGGCAAAGCTCTTTCGGATCCGGCTAGGAAAATGGTACACAATCGAAGTTTGAGATTGTCCTCTGTCGCTGCGGGATAGGTCCGCGGTGCCCGTTGTCTCGGCAGCGAGGCGAAAGGAGCGAAACACGGGGGTGTAGAAATCCGTGGTAGACGGGAAATGTCACGGCGACTCGTCCTGCGAGCAAATAACAGCGTGTTCCGTGAGCAAGACCGACCTAGCCCAGTTTTATCAGAGGCCTCGACATGGAGAGAGAGAGAGAGAGAGAAAGAGAAGGGTGGCGTTACTTTTCCGCCCTTTGCAGCGGGGTAGCGGCTCGAAGCTGGTTGCCGTTTACGAGCCGACTACGTTCACTCTCTCCCTCTCTCTTTGGTGGCACATCGCTCTGTACACGAATACATATTGCCTGCTGGCGGTAGCAGTGCAATTAACATCACTCTGGCTTCAAACCCTCCGCCCGATGAGTGACGAAGGACAAAAAGAGACCGCGTCCGTCGGAGAAACGAGGAGAGAGGAGAGTAATAGTTTTCCCAATCTGTCTCTCTCTCCCTCTTTCTCTCCGCCCATCTCTTTCCCTCGTTTGTGGCCTGTGTTCTCCGTCTTCGTTCCTCCGTCACATGTTAACGCGTCTCTCTATTTCTCTCTGTCTCTCCCGGTTCTCTCGTAGTCTCTCTCACTCTCGCTAGCAGCCTCCCCTTAACCAACCCCTCTCTTCACGGTCACCATGGCAACCGCTCTCTCTATTCTGTCCATGCCTCTCCGGAGTTTCTCCCTTTCTGCCCTAGTCGCTCTCTCTAGCCGCCCTTGCCACCATCCAACCGGCCCAAAAACATTGACCTTAGCATCGAGATTACCCCGTGCTCTCTCGCGTACGCATCTCGTATTCATCGAGTCCGCGATGAATCGAAAGCGGAAGCCAGCCGCAGCACTCTCGAAACCGCTCGCCACCCTCGCACAACCCCCGGTCAGCCCCAGCATCACTATACCTCCTCTCTGTCAGGAGGTATTGATGTCCCCTGCTTTTCCGAATTCACGCAGTTGCCGAGTCTCGATAACTGCACGCGAAAATCACGGCTCTGCCTCTCGACCTTCACGCGATCAGACCCTGCGTCCACGACCACGTTCGTTCGCCCTTAATGCTCTTGTTTTAGACCGCGTTACCCTTAATTGGTGAAACTTGTCTACGATCATTGTCTTCTCAACTAATTACAATAATTCATCTTTAAAATCCACCCTTTATTCATGAATGCTTTCCTCAACAAGAAACGTTTTAAATGCATCAACCCTTGTAGCATCAATGAACAAAACTCAAAGCAACTGCATTATAAAACCTCTTAAATTGATTCTTTTCATACTAGGAATATTTTAGAACAAGTCGATCCAAGACGCAGAAACAATTCATTAAAATATTCCACGCTTCGTAAACAACCTCCAACAATCTAACTACTTGTTAACCATATTGAAACTATGTTTTCGTCTTCTTCTCTTCATTCTCCCGTTCCTCCAGTGTTTCAGAAAATGCGATCAAAATTATTGCTTTCGAACGAAGCACAAAAGCGGAGTTCAGGTGTCTCGGAAAATATGATTATAATTATTGCTTATAAATAGTTTGACGAATGACGAAGCCATTCGCTTCTCTCCTGGGAAGCGGAGGGTGTCGCAGGAAATACTCGTTCCTCCAAAAATGGATAGCGACAAACTTCCGACGAGGAAGGGAGCGTGGGTGTTGGTCAGAAGATGAGAACCGCTGGCAGCGTGACACGTGCGTGTTCCACCCGGGCTCCGGCGATCGCTCGATGCTCGTTTTCGTATCGATTTTTGCCTCATCGCGGTCCATTTTGTGCGGGCGCGTCTCTCGTCGCGCGTCACGGACTCGACATTGAACGGGAAATCGTGGAGGAACAGATTCTCCCGAGCGCTTCCGACGCGCTCGTGAAACCTTATTACCCATCTGGCTAGCTGAATCGGGAAGCGCAGCAACGGGAAGACGAGGACGGAGAAAGCGAGAAAGATAGTGAACGCGGGGCGTGCACGCGTTTCCGATTTGCCGCGTTCTGTATTCGGGATGAAAAACGAGGAAAGGATTTCCAGAGACGGATCCTTTCGCGGCGCTCTCCATTATATCTCGGGTGGAGAGATTGCTATTGGATCTCGATGGAAGAAGCGGAGCCGGGTGAGAGCAATCGTCGCAGACCACCGCCGGAGGGGGGTTGGAAATAAGCAGCGATCTTTTGGAAATAACGCCCCGTCAGCCTAAAGATCGTAAGCGGGTATAATTTATCACTTTTCCCGTGGAAGAAGTGTTTCGTCGTATCGCGTCGCGTCTCGTTCCCGTCTCGTCTTTTCCGCGTCGGAATCCTCTCTCTGTTCAACTACAGCTTGCGTTCGACGACCCCTGCCACCGTTCGAAGGCCCTTCGATCAGATTAAATTCTTTACGGGTCGCGGAAACGCTGCCAGTTTATCGATTAATGAACACCTTTAGCGGAACACCAACCCCTACGGAATCACTCTTGTCTGCGACCCGAGAATCTTCGCTCTCCGAGGCTCTGTACTGTTCGCCGTGTCAAATATTGAGGGATCATTCCGCCAGACCGTGCAAAATATCATTCCGACGTGATCCTTGTCACAGTTTCGTGCTCTTCAAGTATCCGTGGACTGTGGATCTTTGTAAAAAATTTTCTAGAACGGTGCCATACGTCAGAGGAACTCGAGTGACTTCCAATCATCGATCCTCGTCACCATCCATATTTAATTTTCTTACACTTTTCCGCTAGCTTAAATCGAGCTACATATAGACCAGGTTTAACACTAGAACTATCGGATTAGTCGAAATCACTTGCTCTTGTTTTGTTCTTGTAGAAATATTAAAATTGTAAATATGTTCTTCTGAGAAATTTTCTTCGTGAACTCCTCTATTGGAGTGTTATACATATTTAGACAAAACTGGTACGAAATCTACATAAATTCAATTTTCTCATTATTATACGGAGCATCTCTTAAAATATTTAGCAGTTATGTGGAAGCTTGCACAGCTTTTTCCTGAAAATTCCTATCCCCGAGGAGCGGGGCATTGCGGATCGTTCGTATCCGTTTGCACCTAATTGCGGCGACACGGTAAGTCATGGCCGAAGAATCATCCGGTTAACAGGTTAAGCCCGCTTCCTCGTCGTGTCCCAATCGCCGGAATATGCTTCTGTTTACTCTCGCTCTCGCTTTGCATACTCGAACGGAGCCAGGAGTGTTCCCGAATCCATTAACCGTCGTTACACCGTCCGTTTGCTTAACACCGTTGTCGCGAATCTGACAAGAAAGCGAAAATAAGCGAACGCTGACCTGGCGGATCGGTCAGCAAACGCTTGGCCTCGATTTGGGGTCTGAACGATTTATTCCTTCCACCCTTTGCAGTATTTAATCACCTCCCATAAATTTTTTCTACCGGAGATGCTAGATAATAATAATAATATAGGATCTGGCTCGTAGGACTGCGAGCATATAATTGCACAGGAGTAGCGTTAGGGGTTAAATTTCCCGATCGATTATATTTTTTCTTGAAACCCACGGTTCAGAAGAACGGCTCTGCGGCGGCATCGCTCTCGTCGTTCCCTGCACGCCGACTGTCAACTGCAACGTCAACGCGTATTACGCGCGACTCGTCGAACCGAGGAGAACGGTTCTCTGTTCAACAAAGTTCTCTCTCCGTTTCCCGACCGCCTCATCAATTTTAATTAAACCTGCCTTACGTAAACCGTCACGTCCAGTCGTTTACCTAGCTCCGAGGCCGGCAACGATATTTTCCCCTCGTCTGTGGTCGCCGAAAAATTTCTCCGGATACACGGCAATTTCGGAAGAAGTTCTCCGATACTTCACGAAATCATCCCGAAGAAAAATCGAATTCGGTGACTAAACAATCCCAATAAAAGACAGACTCTAATCAAAAAGCAATGGATAACCTCCGGCAGTAAGTGGTTTCCGTTCGAGATCTTCGCCACGAGCAAAGTCGCCAGACTTGCCCCCACTCTACCCTTCCCCTCCTCTGTCGCGTATGTGTCACAATGTCACGTGACTAATCCGGCACTGGCGGAGAGAGAGGGGGTAACTTTTTTCCCTCGATTCTAGTCGATTCCTCTGGTCACGAGTGCGGCTCCATATCGCGAGGGGTCAGACTCGTTAAATCCGCATTTCCAAAAAACCAGCCGTGCAAAGAATAGAGAATCAGAGTTGGCTCGCATGCGTCCCCACGAGAGGAAGAGGAGAGGCGGGGCCGCACAATGCGCTCGATAGCCGAAAGATATAAAGCGAAAGATTATGTCAGCCGCAGACCGAAGAAAACACGTCGGTGGAGCGCGGGAACGGGAACGGGAGCAGCTGAAATATATATCGGCGACCTCGGCGACTCTGAAAATAAAATAATCTCTGTGTACACGCCGAGCGGCAGATAGAGGAATTAGCTCGGCGAAGCTCGGGCATATCAACGGGTCATCGAGATCCCCCGGAAATGGCGAAGATGGGGTCAAGAGTGTCGCGACGGTCGGCTCGTGTCTGCTCAACACCCGGAATTTCCATATGTAATGGCCGAGAGAGCCGTTCGAGCGAAAAGAGGCGACTTATGCGAACGCGTTACGGTGTTCGTCGTCTGGCCATCGCATCGCGACCACTGCACTCAGCCTAACTCCAATTCCGTGGAAAGTCTTCGTCGGTCGACCACCGGAGAACGTTATAAATATTTATCGGAGGCAGGGCCGTACACAACAACGCCGGGACACGCGCGTGGATTTTCGGCGAGAATCGACAAATGTTTGCTCGACTCTTGTTTCGCTTGTTCCGACCGCGATCGAACGGCTATCTATTTCCGGTCGCGGCCGTACAGTTTTCCCGCAGGCTCGCCTGCCCGGCTTCAAAACTGCCATATTATCGATTTAGGCGAGGGACCCCGCTCCCGTCTGAATAAATGTGATCGAGGAACTTTGTGCGCGTTAATGATCGAAATTAACGGGTTATCCGCCGGCGACTCTCGTTCAGAAATATTGAAAGTCCGTGTAATTATCCGTGTTTATTACGATGAAAATTACGAATGACGTGGACAGTTCTTATTTTGCAGAGTTGTTTGGACATTTTAGCGTTGTTCTAACTCCGTACAACAGTTCGCAGCCAGTAATTTTCGAGCGGTGCTTGTGACAACGATTTGGTCGATGAGTTCGTTCGATGTAAATGGCGAAGGACTCGGCCTTCGTCGATGAATCGCGGAAAACCGACTGGTAATTGTGACAATTAGCGCCATTGTGCCCTCTTAAAGCGCTTATTACGGCGCCGTGTTCTTTGTCGAGTCCATTACAAGAAGTTTCGGCCCCGCGAACCAGTTCGAATCCGGTCGACGGATACCCGCGAGAGGAAGTTTGGCTCCAAGGTGACGCATAAATTGCGAGTCCACGAGGAGACCCGCCCACGTTTCCTCCTCCTCCTCCCGAAACCTCTCCGACCACAACCTCCTCCACCTGTGCCGTTTCAATTTTCCGTCGTAATTTCGGGGCTTTTAAAAAGTTTCCCGTGAAATCTCATTTCTTTCCGCGGGCCGAGCCATATTTGCATACGCCGACAAGCTAATATCGCTGTTTACTTGGGAAACATAATAATCGTGTACGGCATGTGCGAGGAAACTTGCCGGGGCCGAAAAGGTGAATTCCCGCGGGAGAGAGTCGACCTTTTTAATATCGATACAAACCGCCGGGATATATCCGGCGTGATTCCACGGTTCTCCAACTTGTCGTCCGGACGGTTTAATATTTCACGCGATTTTTATGTTTTTTTTTATTTTCCCGGCTTCGAGCACGAGAAGTTGTTCAGCATTTCGGAAAAATGGATTTTTGTCACGAGATGTACGTATACGCGACTCGACTAAAGCGAGTTTCGACTCGGCGCGCTCTCGCAGTTCATTAGCGGAATTAATTGAATTTCGAGGGATATTTTGGGACGGTTGGTGGACGAACGTGTTAATATATTCGAGCACGCGGCTATTTATAATAAACAAATACGTAGCAGGTCTGGCGATAGTCGACGAGAAAATACGAGACGATTTTCGCGAAGCACGTGTTTCAGTATGCGGCGCGCATCCCGTTCCGATTTCGAGCCGGATTATCATTTGGAAATTTGAATGCGTCGGGCCGGAAATAGTCCGAAAGAGACTGGAAATCGAGGGGAGGAACCGGGGAGGAGCGAGAGAGAGAGAGAGAGAGAGGAGCGTGCTTCTCGGAAATAAAGCAAGCGACAGCTTTCGTTCCCACGTATTAACGTATCCAGAGAAAATTATAATTTCAGATCTCCGCATTAGTATTTCGCTTACGTCCGTGCGAAAGGAAAAAATAAATATACAAAACGCGGCAAACCGGACGAAGAAGAGAACCCCTCTCTCTCTCTCTCTCTCTCTCTCTCTCTCTTTCTGTCTGCTCGCGAGTGAATCGTCTCGAAAGAATTCTTCCTCCGTCGAGATCTCCTCGAATCGAGGAGCGAGACGAGAACTGAACGGTATTTGAAAAGTTGCTCCGTCGAAACAAAAACCTAGGGGCCGTTACTTCACCGGAACTTTTATAATGGATACTCGTCGGACCATTCTCTCGCCCTCTCTCTCTCTTTCTTTCTCTCTCTCTCGAAATTAACGACGAATACCCGATGTTCCCGTGGACTAGGTCAGGTGCAAGAACAATCGGCGAAAGAAAGTTGCAATAAGAAGATATCCGAGGTTTCCGAACAAAGAGCAGCCGGAAGTTTTCGTTAATACGCTAAGAAGAAGCCCCGGGGGTCGGTATTGTTGATCCTCCGTCGCATCAGAGGGACAGTTATTATCACGTCTTTTGTTTTTCCGGTTTGTCGCGAACACCGCTGCTCAACTCGTAATTGTACTTGCATCGAAGTTAAATCGCGGCCTGCCACGGAAATGCCGGCTCTCCTCTCTTAACCCCGCTGCTCTTCTACCTTTGCGTGACCCCAAATTGAATTTCAAGTGTAGCTGACGTTGCGCATGACGGATAGACAACGCTTCCATTACGTACGCCGAACAACGGTAATGATTAGACTGCGGATGTTTGTGCATTTATGAAACACTGAATTTATGAACAAATTCAGATCGTCGCATTTATCTGGGATTTTTACACTGATTAGGAGAACGATTTATTCTGCTTCTTCGATCAAAATGAAGTTCTGTCTTTTGTAATCAATATATCCATGGATTGAACGTAGACTAAACATAAATTCTTTTTTTCTGCCAAGAGATTATCAAAGACTGCTATCGCGAGGGAAATCGCGAGGGGTTAAGGAGTATATCAGCGGGGTTAATGTTCGGGACGAGTGGTCAGCTTTTTAATAGGCAGTAAAACGAATCGGTCATCGAAGATAGAGCCGCGTTAACGATCGGGAACGTTGGTGGTAGCTGGCGTTAATTTCCCGGGGAAGAAGGTGGCTCGCAGTCGAGTCGTCTCACGGCCGATATAATAATGCGGCTGCTCGAATACAATGGCTCGTTCATTAGCATTTGGTGCCCCTTCGGCCCCGTGTCACCTCTGACCCAAGTCGTTGAAACGTAGCGATACAGGCTCCCGGTATAGTGCATAGTGGAAACGAAACTTTTTTTCCTCGGCGTTCAGGTTAACGCCAGCTGGTTAACCGAAGAATCTGTTGGAGCGAAAGGGAGGAGGAGGAGGGAAGAACGGTTGCGTGGATTTAGCGGTGGCAACAAGCTTCGGTAGACCTTGGCTCTCCAGCTTCTCCCCGAACTCGACAATTCCGGGAGCTGATCGGTTTAATCTCGCGGGCTCGGGCCGCTAACTCGCGGAATTTTCCTCGGGAATCAGACACCCGTGGGGAGCGAGAAGAAACAAGGGGATCGAGAGGAAGGAGAGCGCGAGAGGAGAGAACGAGAGAGGATCAAGCAGCTCCTTTGATTATAGCGGCGTGCGTACGGTTGTTATTCTTAATTAGGAGAAAAAGACGAGCCTCGACGGAGAAAGAGAGAGGGAGAGGAGTTGGGGGTGATTCTGCAGGTTCTCACGGTGAAAAAGAGCCCCAACTGCGGAGGCGGTTTTTCCCCTGTAACGGGACCGTCGAAAGGATTCTCGAAAAGGGCAAAAGCAAGGAGGAATTTTCAACCCGGCTCTGTGGCTATGCACCGAGAGAAGAGAAGAGAAGAGAACGGTCGAGTTTTCGAGCCGGCAGATGAACTTTGAAGGGCCCGCACAGCCCGAGCGATATTCTTCGTTCTCGCAATTCCGCGCGCGATTCACGAGGACAAGCCGCCTCCGCGAGCCTTCGTATTTCCTCGCGAATTATGCTAATTACGTACGTCGTAGTCGGCGGCGGCTGGCCTCGGCCTGTCGGCGTCGTCGTCTCCGTAACGGAGCGAGTGGTTTTTTCGGGCAAGGGCGAGCCTCGAGCGCTAATTTGCAGAGGAAAAAAATGAAACCAGCCACTCCGCGATGCCACCGACCATGACAGAACCTGGCCAGAGACCGACGACCGAATTTCTTCCTCCAATGAAATCGATTCATCCTTCGCTCATACTTCGAGCAACGTGTTTAACAGTAATGAGGTACGATAACTTTGGAACACCCTGTAGATAATTCTGATCCGCTGAACACTTGCAACTACGAGAATCGCCACTTCGAGGAACGCTTTCGCAGACTTCGTGCCCCGAGTATGCACTCCGGCGCTCGTGCCACCGCAAAATCAATTTCCCCGTGATCCGCGAAAGTCTCCGGGGATGATTTCCAAGGATTCATTAAATGGAGCGTGCGACGGTAATTGAAATTGGTTTTAAATGATTTTGCTCATTACGGGAATGAAATTCGTGACAGAGAGCGGCCGATAAGATCACCGGGGCTATTTACATCGTCGATTACGTACGGCGAGCCTCCGCGGAAGGTGTGCACCGGCCGGATAATGGAAATGATTAACAGGATCGTGTGCCGGGCTCTCCCGTGTAACGTCAATAAATTTCGGGAATATCGAGGCGGCTGCCAACGCTGACAATGAACAGCTACATACAGTCGGCTGAAGAACTGGCGTTGTCATTCGATATCGCGACGACGGCAGGCCGCGAGAATCGCGCTGGAAAACATCGTCGAGCGAGATGGAAGCTTGGAGGCGAAAGGCGTTCTCTGTTATCTAAGTTTCGGCGGGGTGATAAGTTCGATCGAGATAGCGCGAGCTCGGCGATAACAAACAAGCGAGACTTTATCCCGGAAACGGCGCTCAGGAAATTTGTTAGGAAGGTTTCCAGAGAGAGAGAGAGAGAGAGAGAGAGAGATGGGTGCACACACAATCGGTTGATTTCGATCTCTCGAGTCACCCGCCGTGAATTAATCACGATCGGAAGGCCCTTTATCGTTCTCTGTTCTCCCCTGCAAGAGCCCGATAAAAAGCTCGATCTCTCAATGGGAATTTCAAAGTCCACCAATAATTAACCGACCAGCGTCCCTAATCTCTCTCTCTCTCTGTCTCTCCCGTTTTCTGCGAGAACTCCTATCGCAAATTACACGTCGAACGTGTCCCGAATCTAGTCCTTAATGAATCATTATTTCCCGATCTGACGATCGGTCTCTCCCTTCTCTCCCGTTCGCTCCCGCAGCCGCTTGGAAAACGAGATGCACCGAGCGAGCGTGCATAATGCAGGCCGCAGCGCCGGCAGCGGATGCAGGAAAAAAGGGGAAATCGGTGAAAAGTGAGCGGAGGGTCTCGCGGAACGCGATATCTTGCTAACGAGCCGGTAATGGACCAATAATTTCAATTTGCTGGCGACGTCGAGCGCCGCCGCGTCTCGAGAGCAGATTTGTTAAACATCTCTCAAAGTCTTCTCGCCGTTTCGGACTTGTTTTCTCGTGTCACATAACAGTCTGTGAATTGTTCAGGATAACGGTGTGAGAGTTTTTGGCGGCACGTTGGGAAGGATTGAAACCGGGCTACTAGATCGAAAATAACACCTGTGCCCGTTCAGCAAGGTGTCAGCGCTGCTCCTATAAAATTATTCCACCGCGCGCGAATGCCCGTATAATATTATTCTTAGGACGACTATAAATAACGTTTCGCCGGCGAAATCCGCTCCGCACGACCACTAACTATAGACGCGGTTTAATAGAGCGACGATAGCGTGGTCGTCGTCCCGTCGAAAACGGTCCTCGTTCCCGTCGCGCTCCCTCGTCGACGTGAGACCTGCTCTCTCTCTCTCCCGAGGGTTCTCTGCACTTTTCACCCGAATTTCACGGTATCCTCGCCGACACCGACCGACCTCGTTAAGGAGCGACGTATCAGCTGGGGAAATGGGCTGGCACTGTCGCGGTTCTTGCTGTAATCAGTGCGTGGGCGGCGTCCTGGGACCGAATCTGCGAACCATTACCGGCAAAATCCCTCGCGAACCCCTCGGGAACCCGTCGATCTAACGCATTAACTACCGCTGGATGCTTAACATTTTCTAAAACCGCCCGATTCGCTTAATCAATTTTCCGGTAGCAATAAAAATTTCGATCGGCCGCCATTCCGTTCCAGAAACACTAATCATTTCTTGCGGGATCGCTTAGCAGAAATGCATCCGCGAGCTTCCTCCCGGTATTCTCTCACTGGGAATCCTGTTAGAATCGATCGCCATTCGAGGAGCTCTTGATGATCAATATAAATGAAGGTTTCATAGAAAATACAGGGGAATGATGGCGGCTGCCAATTCTCGGACAACGAACATTTGTAGTCTTCAATCTATATTTCATTTCTTCATTTCATTCTATCCATTACTGCCAGCATTAAATGCTAAACAATTCCTTCGTTCTCTAGTGAATGGTTCACATAATTGCATCGACTTGTGCATTCAAGTTCAGCTTAACCTCCCCTCGTATTCTAACGAGTCAGACTCGAGATGAAGACTGTAACAAAGTCTAACAAATACGAGTGTTACGCTTTTCTTTTTGGATGAAATAAAAATCAATATTGATTGCAAACTTTGTCTCGGAACGTTCAAGAGGACCACAGAAATAATTGCAGTACTAAATCTTGCGTACTCTATTATTACATTACGGGACAAATAGCCTCGCGTGACTTTTATAGTGGCGCGTTAATCGCTCTCGAGTGCCATCCCCTAATTTAGCCGAAGAAATCGAACGGGAAGAAAAATTGTTGCTACGTCGACGGTCGGCTGTCGATCGGAGTGGCACGGTCATGCCCCGGAAATTGACCATATCGGTCGCCGTAAATAGAAAACGATGGATCGAGGATGCTGCTGCCAGAGAGAACGGGAACTCTCTCTCTCTTTCTCGAGCAGACGCTTCCGTTGAGCGAGAGGGCGGGAAAAAAATATACGACAGGCCAGAAGCGAAGAAGAATAGGAAAAAGAGGGGAACAGGGAGAGGGACGAGTGGAAAACGTGGCAGGATGAAACACAGAACCCGTGCATATGGGGCTCGAGGTTTAACCTTGACCCTCGAGGAACCCGAGACTCGCCGCACCCTGAGGCAGACCCTTCTGCTTCCGAGTGTCCTAACTGCTCCTTCGATTTACCCGCGGCTCTACCACTCTCTTATCTCGCCTTGCGGATGCCTTGAACTGCTGATCTATTCATTCATAAATTCCCTAGGTACCGATTCCGATGCGCTGGACGCGAGTCCGAGCTCCTCTTTGCCTTTGTTTTTCTGCAATTTGAAAGAAAAGTCAGTTTTTGGAATTTTTCCTGCCTCGATCGTAAAATCTACACGCGTGGGACGGTGATATAGACTTTCTCGGGACATTTAAACTCGTTTAAGTAATATTCAAAGAGAGCCCGAACCAGTTTTGTTGGATATTTACCAATTCATTTAGAGATGAGAACGGTGCCATCGTAGTTCGAGATTCGCCGTGGCGATTCCTAAAGCTGAGACACATAAGGTGGAAAATCAGATAGTAAATCAGCCAGAGAACGCATTACCAGCCAAGACTGCAGCTAAGCAGCGATCCAAAGCGGCATTTCAGAGTGGCGTCGTTCTTGGCGTCTCGGTTTCCTTGGGAACGCGGAGAGGAAACGGGGAACAGGGCCGATTTACTCGCAGGCGTAGCTTGGACAGCGGAATTAGCATACCGCGCGAGAAAAAGCTCTCTCGCGAAACTTCGCTCCCTCGCGTCGTTAAAGCGGAAACGGGGGGTGGAACCTAGGTGCAAACAGAGAGCCGCGTGTACCGAACGAGAAAAAAAAGCCGTTCCGTTTATTCAGCGGAGGAAAGTGAACGGAAGACGCGTCGAAAGTTTAAATAATTGCGCTCCCATCTGGCCCCCGCGGAGCTGGTTAATTAAAGCGAGCAGCTTGTAACGCCCGGTGTATACTCGCAATCCATCCGAAGAGGATCCTGGTGGATATTAATCCTTTCGATCCTGCGGTCGCCTGCGAGAATCTCGTCAATGCGTTTCAAACGCGTCTGAACTA
Source organism: Lasioglossum calceatum (assembly GCA_963966675.1). NCBI lineage: Eukaryota > Metazoa > Arthropoda > Insecta > Hymenoptera > Halictidae > Lasioglossum > Lasioglossum calceatum. The sequence goes on along the minus strand of OZ016555.1, from coordinate 4,370,643 downwards.
CGTGACGACAAGGCGTGATCACACATTAAGACTTGTCTGTAGTCTTCGTTTCCGAGTATCGGCACGGAAAGGCGCACTGTCGAAAGAGACAAGAGAGTATCGAGGGATATTCAAAAGCGTTCTGTCTCGGTGTTCGCGATTATCACCAAGAGAAAACCAAGAGTGGGATCTCGCATTATCCGACCAGAAAATTCCGGCCTTATCTCGGCCACAATGACTCGGCTGGGCTCTATCTGTCCTCCATTCTGCCGTGTCCCCGGGCGACGCGTATTCAGCTCACTCTCGCGAATTTTCGATCACATCAGTCGCGACGAGAGAGAAAAAGAGAGAGAGAACGCGCGCTCAGTTTCGAATCGCTCTCCGCGCGCGTGTTATCTGTATCTCGGAAAAAGGCTCAAAGCGCCCTGCGCTCCCGATCTGTCTTTTTCAATTCGTACACCCGGACATACGCTGTGTCATTCTTTTCAATTCCGTGCGTGTGTGTCCCGAAACGACTGATTCCAGATTGCTTGTTTTCACGATCGCGAAAAGTATCAAAGTGCATTGTCTCTCCGTCTCTCTCTTTCTCCTTTTATCGTTGTTTCGAAAAGCTACGTGTGTGTGTCGAGCAAACCATTCACCGGACTCGTTTCCCGTTGATTTACAGATCCAGGGAACAGCTGAGGCGAGAGAGCACCGAAGGTCACCGGCCACACAGAGTATATAATTAGTCCGCCACTTATGGGGACGACCAGCGCGGCCCAGCCATGGAACACGCGTCTACGCCATGTCGCTTGGAAAATCGGTCTTTGTCCGGACACACGTGCGGAACAGACTGCTTCCTGAACCCTGGAAAATCCCAGCCTATAGCTAGCCGCCCCTGCGACTCGGGAAAACCTTGGCCGGTATTCCCAGAAACGATCGAGGCAGTCGCAGAGCCTTCTTCGGAGATCGGATTACGAGCGGATTTTCCAAACGCAGCTGCACGACAGATCGGTAATTAAACACGTGCGATACGCTCGCCATAACCTCTTGCACAGTTTTCTTTGCGTCTGCAACTAGAGCTTCGTCGAGTTCCCAGAAGGCAAAGAAAAATTATAGAGAACAAGTAGAAAACATTTGGTAGATTCTTTCTGAAATTTTTACCTGCGGAATTAATCTGCTGATCAGTGGTTTATGCAAAATAAAAATTGCCCGAGTCTTTTCAATTTTGTATCTAACCTAATCATTTTCGTTAGAAATGCCTATTCTAAAGCTAAAGTCTAGTAATAGTAGATCAAAGTAAATCCTCAGGTTCCTCTTCCCAGAATAAAATGTTCGAAGTTGCAGAGTGCATCGAAAAATCTTCACCGAGGTGCAAGGGGTTGAACTGTACAAATTAAATTTGTACAGTCCGATATGAAGCTGATGATTTTCTGAGATTTCTCCGAGAGCAATGTCCCCGGCGTCAGTGATCATCGAGTGCAGCTTCCTGCGAAGGGTTAAACATTTGGTTAATCGGTTGCAGGGCCTCGGACGTCGGTGAAGTCGCACGGAGGGATGCTTTGAGATTTTTCAGACAATTCGTTTGGCGGACACGGAGGAGGAGCAAGGGCGGGGATGGAGCAATTGCTTGGGACGTCGAGGCGGATGCGAAGAAGGAGGAGAAGGAGGAAGAAGACGCAGGTATTCTTTCCAAGGCGGAACACTTTACTGCTGGTCGTTCCGCGCTGGTAATGGAGAATCCCCCAGCCGCCCCGAGGAATTAATTCGGGGCTAACGCCGAGACACTCCCCGATATCGAGTCACTTTGCTCTCTCCGCGGGATCGGTGTGTTGGTATCTGTTCTCCACCCTCTTCATGGTTTAGCTCCTCTCTCTGTTTCCAGCCGTACTTGGACCACTTGCTTTTTCCACCGAGCTCGAAACGATTTCTAATTGACCCTCTAATTTCCCTGGTATCCTCCCTCTCTCCCGAATTTGTTTCAATAGGTCATCCGAACGGAAAAAAGAGGAGAAGCCTGAAACAAGGGAGGAGAACCCCAACGGTCGCTCTCCGGTGCAGCAGGCTCGAAACGTTTGGCTCCGGTTCGCGCCATTAATCGTGCGTTTAAACGGGCCGAGCCTCTTTATTGCCTAGACCCGCGGTTTTCAAGATGAGAAGCGAGCTCCTGGCGACGTTCCACGAGAACCGACAAACTCCCGCAGCTTTTTAATTAGCCCGAGAGAAGAAATCGTTGGGAGAGAACGCCCCGGAACCGTCTCTCTTCCTCCTTCTCTTTTCTTCGCTCGCCACCTTTTTCTCTCTAAATACGTAATTAAAACTCAGAATCACACGATGTACACCGAGATCGCACAATTGCCGGCCGATTCAACGGGCGCAACCACCCGGCGGAATTGCATTGTCACCCGGGACGCCAAGAACGCGTTTCACAGATTCTTCGCGATTTTCGGGAATTCCCACCGCCACGGTTTATTCGCCAGAGACGACCTCGACTCTTACGGGAGAATTGGTCCTTCGGGAAAAGAGAGATTTTACCTGTCTGTCGTATTGTTAACGAAAAACGTACAGTCGTAAAATTAAACGAGGAAATGACGCTCTGTTCGGTTCAGTCATTCTTCATTCTCGACATACAATGTTTCTTCCGAGCTCCTACAAAGTAAAAAACCTTGGCACGAGGTTGGTTAGGTCTTCCAATAATCGAGTAGATAGTCTTCTATTTTATATCGCTAAAATTACACAGTTCGAAACAGTCGGGAGCTACTACTGCTGCTACGTAAAAGCTACGGCGACAAAGAACAGATACAATGTACCTAGAGTCTCTACAAATGTTTCAATGTTTGAAACGATCTTTTCAAAGTCCTCCCACAGCTCTCTGGGCTCCGCCAAATACTATAAACAGCCTAAATGGATCTAAGCATTCCCATCTGTACCATTTCAAAAGCCTGCTCGGGTTGCTCCGAGTGAAACGAATTGAAAAAAAAGGCATTTCGAGTGGAAGTGTCCCCCGGAAGAAGCTCTCTGGAATCTCTGAAAACAGACGCTGCGCTCGAACAGCGTCTTCTGCCCAAAAAATAACCGCTCGTCGCATCGATGAGAGTGAAAAACATCCCCGAGTTCTTTCAAGTATTCCGGACGAATAAACGAGAAGTCATAGGCGCAGCATCTTGGGGCGCAGAGGGGACGCGTTCGAGAGAAGCGCGCGCGAAAGATTCGTTTCAGGGGGAAAGCGGGGAACCGTAACTCGGGTTGTGTACGGAGAGGGGGTAGAGAAAGGTGGGGGAAAGGAGAGGGGTATTCAAAGATGGCGCTACGCGTGCACGTAGCGATAGATAGGATTCCATAGGTGGGAGGTAGACGGAGGGAGATCCCCTCTCTCTGGTTCTCCCCACTCCAGTCGGCCAGACAAGGACTGACCGGGCCGAGACGTCCGAGCGCGATCGTCGGATGTCGGACGGTTCAGTCGTGCGCGAGACACTTTTCGTGACGGTTCGCTAGTGTTCCATGTGATCGATCACGCACTGCTCCGTTCCTCGCGTTCCTAGACGACCAATCCCCGGTTCGGTTGCATCGGCGTGCCCGGCCCGTTGGCCGTTCGCGATTGGCTCGTGCAACGCTCGCGGGAGAACCGTTCCCTGTTTCCCAGCGAATCAGTGCGTCCGTCTGTGCGTGTACCGCGAACCGTCGCGGAACGGAAACTCGCAGCGGGATTTTCGACGAGAGGAAACGTGCCGAGACACCCGAGCTAGGCGCACCACCAGGGTATTTTGGACGCAGATCGATCGGGCCAGCCATGTGACCGGTCAAAGACCACCAGGAGGTTAGAGGCGACGCGACTAGACGGACCAGACGCGTAGCCGCCGCCGCCTGCACGTTTAGAAATCGCTCTCGAGCCGGGAAACGCTTGGAAATTCGTTCACGCGTTTCCAGCCGAATTTCCAATTCAATCGTCGCGGTCGTGAATTGTAAATAAGGGGCTACCTTCGTCGAGGGCTCCTAGTTTTTAAACCCTCGCCGGGGCTGCGATGGCTCGGTTCCTTTGTCCTTAATAATTCCGTGGAAGGACAATTTTATTTCGGAGGCGGGTTCGATGTGTTATACATTGTTCGGGTTCTTCGATATTATTTAAAATTTGTTGAAACCATATTTAATCGAGTACATGTGAGCACAAGAGAGAACGTTCGGTCGCTTTATCACAGCTTTACTGATTCTAGCTGCTAGGTTTGTGGGGGCTTGCGGGATTCCGGTCGTTATCGGTTTTTGGAAACCGGAAGTCGAAGCACCGCCGCGAGCATTCAACGTTTCCGCTTCTCTCACAAAGATTCTTGCGTCGAATACACCGCGGAAAATAACATTAATTATATCACGGTCGGGCTCGGGATAAATCTAGTCCCTTAATCTTTGGTTCATTCTTGCAATTGATAAATTGTTTGACTAGACTGCATACGAGCCGTGTTACAGTCTCTCGGTATCTTCAACCCTTTGCTCTGGCATGTTAAAAATCGTGCTAGTTCGCGAACCAGGAGGTCGAATTTGCTACCGAGGGGAACGCTGACTGGCGCGCGTCGTTGTCTCGGGTCAGATGTAAAAATAAAAGGAAGCACAGACTGCGTCTCAAGGCTATCGTGCCGCGTATTGTCTCAGCCGGGACCGTACATTCCGTAGATCGAATATAGTCACTCTGTTAGAATCATTTCCATTCATCTGAGAACCACGACACAGATAATGACGGATCATTTCACAGACTTGCTACAAGCTCCACAGCAAAATTCAAGGCACAACTGCTCGCAGAATCTCTCTCTCTCTCCAGAGAAAAAGCAATTCCACTGGATTTCAAGGGGCTATCCGTTACACGAACCCCATAAAAGTCACTGAATTTATTCGTCCAACCTTTATTCCATTCGCTGAAAGCCGTTAACGCGGATGTACACACGCGCGAACGCTCTTATCGCGTTTTCGCGAGCCTCGTGTACGTTTGTACAGCGTTGAAAAAAATTCTCTCAAGGAGAACGGTTCCCCCCGTCGCGCCTTCCTCTCTCGACCAGGGGAATTCTATTACCGAGTTGACAGGGCGAAAAGCTCTCGGACCCGAACGGAGAAACTCGGCATCGATCAGATCTTATCCCAGAAACTTGCAAAACGATACGATTTAGCCAGAGTTCCCGAGTACTACTACACGGAATTATAAACTTTCCGGAATAACTCGACGGATTAACAACCGCGCTCGCACGGGTTCCCCGCTGTATCCGAGAATGATCCCTCGAAAATCATTGCCACGCCGCCGCTGTGGACTTTACGAGCCGTCGCTATCGTAAACCATTTCTTAATTGCTCCGTTGCGAGAACGTGCGCAACGCAATTTTCAAGTAGCTATAATCTTTTATTCGAGCTCTTCGAGTGCTGGCCCGATTGGCCTGCGGACGTGACGCAAACTCAGCAGTTTTCGAACTTTCACACGAGTCTAGTGCTGATTATTCCCTGAAGCATTTAAATTAAATTGTCTGTTTCTGGTAATTAATTAATAGAGTCGAAGATCCGATCGTCCTAAACGCGGAGGGCGTGGGGTTGAAGTTCAGGTCGTGACGAAGTTTTCGGTTTCTCGAAGCGGTCGAATTAATTATATAGTTATAATGAGAGGTATCGCGATAAGAAAAAATCAATAATACTATCCATTTGAAAAAGTGGTTAATTGAAATAAAAATCAAGTCGATATCTTCATTAGATTCCGAGAAAACCGCTTGTAAAAGAAGAATTGTAAAGAATTGACGGGGTGGGTGGATAAAGGGGTGAAGTTTGTATTCTGTAAAAGAGTTTGTAAGAAAATGTTGTCCTTTTTTGTGAGATTAATGAAGATAATTATTATATTATTATTAATATATATATATATATTTGTAATTGATTTGTGTGTTATTATCTTCATTCATCAAAAAAGGACAACATACCTCGCTAAAAACTCTTTTACAGAAAACAAACAATTTGTTACTTGACATTTATACATCCACCCTTTCAATTGTAAAAGCTAGAATGATAAGGCCAGAGTTTTGATGATGGCTACAGGCAAAGGTTCGAATCTGATGCGGCAAGAACAGAGGTCGGGGATGAATCAAGGATGTAATCATGAGTTTGTTTAGTGTTTTGGGTGAAAAACAGGAATCCGGGATGAATGAAAAACGGAATGAATTGACGTTGTTGGTATACAAGGATTGTCTCGTTCCGCGAAGAACTTAGGCAAAGTAGATCGACCAGGGGTTGGAGGGAGGGGGGCGAAGGGAATATTCTGCCGGAGCCAATCCTCTGCCTGCCTTACCAACCATGCTGGTTTCCCTGTTGGCTGACTGTTGGCCGGTCGATGGTACGATAACGAGGAAGGTTAGCGATTACACGAGCGCGTTTCTGGGCGACGATACGATATCTGGCGTTTCCGTAGTTTATTTTCGATTGGTCGGTTCCCAGGAAGCGGCGATACAATGTAGCTTTTTATAGTCGTCGGGCCTCGAGGGTCGGTCTGTGCTGACATAGTTGCACGTGCGTTGCATCGGTCGGTTCTCTCCCCGCGATCCGAAGAGAGCCACGTGTTTCCCGTGGCACATTCCTGCGGCTCTCTTCGATACTACGAGCACAGAGCTTAACCTTCGGGGACCGTCCTCTGTACACGCTTCTATGAGTCTCGGTAAACAGCGGAACGCTCCGTGGAAAAGAAAAAAGAAAATAAATAAAGCGAACGAAGACTGTTTTGCGGCTTAGTCTATTTATGGGGAGTTCACTGTCCAAGAGCGTGTCGCCGCGTCGCGCACGAAGACCTTAGCCGGCGATAACTGGAACGACGACTTTACTCCGTTACAGATAACGCTCGCTTATCCGAGAAATCGAGACCCGCCGAAACCTTGAGACTTCGCGATTAATTTGAGGCCCGTCACACTCGAGACGCCAGGTATATATACAATATACACTTTCGAACCGAACCTCGGTATGTACTAGGTGGTTTGTCATAGTAATCGCAGAATCACGATCACGGTAGTGATTTTAACTTCATTCAATTTGCTCACTGTCATCCTAATTCTTCATCTCGATTGAATTAGTTCCTTTTTGAAGTATGTATCAGGTCCTTAAGTATGAAACTTGACAAATGTGTTGTCAAGTTTCATACTTAGCGACCTCGTACATCGATTAGCTTGCATAAAAATATCCGCACGTAACGTAAATTTACTCCATTTAATGAGAAACAGGAAAAATAAATTTTCTTTTCCGTATCGTTGTATAAATTCTTTATCGTGCCTTACTTCAGTATTTAAAAAAGAAAAATATTAATTCTTCCTCTCGATATCGAAATCGTAATATTTATTTAATAATGTATAAAACTGCAGACAATTTCTTTTAGCTTTATATATGTTCACCTATGCAATTAACAATTATAGATAGATACGTCGTACAAATATGATAAAATGCGCGAAGAACAATTAGGCTCTCCGCCAATCAGAAGCGATCACGAAAATAACGAATCACTGTGAAAAATCACCGTGATTGTTCGCGTCGTCCCCGCTCGGTACAAGTCGAATTTACAAGTAATTGTTTGATGGAAACAAAGTAGATTGATCCTTGCCGCGGACAGGTTCAGATGGTGGAAACAAAAGCCCGTGAATCACGGAACTGGGTCACATACGCGTCTGATCAGTGATCTCTGAATTCACTGGCGCTCTCTCTGCGAGCCCGCGAAGCCGATCGGATCGATACCAATTAAACCACGGGCTGCTGATCTAAATCACTGGAAACCCCATAAAGGGCAGCCCCGCTCTCTGCACCCCGTGGCTCTTCGGGAATTCGAGCAACCCCGCCTTGTTTAGGTATTTTGCGAATTAATATCCCCCTCGCGTCTCCGAAACAATTTACCATGAAAGAACACAGCACTGCTGCATCAACCAGTTTGTAATTTCGTTGTTGCGATTTAATAGTCTGCGTAAAACTGAGTTCCGTATTTCGAATAATTCTCTGGTGGGTAAACGGAAGAGTGTAAATCAGAATTATTACTTCTGTCCTCTTTCGACCAGAGAACCAGAAAATAGTGTAAAACAGAATGAGAACCTCTTGACTATTATCTATTTGTTGAACCCAATCCACACATATCTCTTTATAGTCACGAGTTTCGCGTTCCGAAGGTCTGCAGTCAGGTTCCAAAACGTCTTGCGAGTAAACTCTAGTTTAGAAGTAAATGAAAAATTCTTCGCTATCCGCGTTGGCTCGGAACGATTTATTTGACGAACCGATTCAACAAATTTACATGGTCATTAACAAGTAATATTTGTGCGACTATACGATTTCTGTGTACGGTTCAGTCTCGTCGCAAACAGCGATAGCAAATCACGCGTTTAACAAGTAGAGTATGATCGATGGGAGTAAAAAGCGAATCGCCCGAGGGTTCCGCGGTGGATCCGGATCTATTGATCAAGGTTTTCTCCTCGTGCAGGCCGTGGACTTATCCGAGAAGCGCGGCGTGCCCGCGATTCTCTGTAATGATTGAAAAACTGAAGAAACTGGCCGGCCTGGTCCAAGGTTAGGGATGGCTTGTTGTATAATAGCCACGCGGAGGACTCGATCCAGGGCCGTGAAACTCGGGCGGACGCGTGGGGCGATGCGATCTATTTTTACCCGCGGCTTCGAACTGCGAAACTGAAAACCGTGTGGAAGGTCCCGCGTGTTTCCGTGCGAGATATTAACCTGTATAACGAATCGCCGCAACAATGTCGCGTGGTAATATCGAGATCAACTTCGTTCGAGCGTTCATGGTTGTAAAGTGAATTAGTTGAGACTGCAATGGCGCACAAAGTCTCTGAAGCTTTGTCAACATTTGTTGTACTCTGAATGTAGTAACTGTTAAAAAATATTATTATCTGCTAATATCAGATATTTCGGGCAGTTGGATTTTGTGGCCTTGAACTACATGGCTGAGAGCATTCTAGGACATTTTAGAGACAGCGTGCCGTTGCAGGGTCGACAGAGAAGTCGATAGAATTGTCGGGAGGCGGTCTGCTCAGATTTTCCACGAACGACCGACTCAAATGTACAAAAAGGGAATTCTTCTGCGTTATCGATCCCCCAACCGTTATCGGCGCAGGGAAACCGTTGGTATTTGCAGAGCAACCGATAATTCGAGTTACATCTCACTTGGCCCGTTGTGCTGCAATGAGTCACAGTCCTCCCCGGCCGGAGGAATCTTGTTTGTCGAAAAACGCGACACGATTTTTGAATGCACTCTGTCAATACATCTTTCCACGGCTGGTAGTAGTATCTACACGGGTCTGTCTCGGAGGAGCGACCGCAGACTCGCTGACAAAACGCAGAGATTACACTCGGCAACCGACGGCGCGCGCTTGTATTCACTGTAATCGGGAGCAAACATGAATTTCGCCGGCGATTAGATAATATTATGCGGCGTGGAAATGTGCAGCGTTCGCCTGCTAAAAATGTTGCACGATCGTTAAACCGTTTCTCTCCGTCGTCGTCGAATGGTAAGAAGAAGAGGATGAGAACGGTTCGAATTCTTGGCCCGCAACGTGATAATAAAAAGCAGGGAACCACAGATGAGCTGGAATTTCAACTGGCAATCACGTGGACGCAACACGTTCCGTGCCCAAAGTCCCTTATCATTCTCCTGTCCGGTGTAGAGTTTTTAGACGACTGGACGGAGAACTGATAAGGGCCCGAGGGTCACAGAGTCAGCGCGGGACTCGCCTAAACGCCGGAGAAACATCCTCGAAATATTTGTAACAACGTGGACACTCTGTAGACCTACAATAAAGATACGCAAGATGTTTTAAAAGAGATTCTTTCGACCGTTTTCAATCCTCCCATCTTCAGCTCTCGATAAAATGAAAATTTATGTTATGTTTCAGTTTAATTTGATTTCATTTTACATAGAAAAAACAAGTAATTAATCAATGCAACACTCGTGCGAGCAACCAAGTAGTGTTCTCCATTTACTTTAACAATCTTCCATGTTCTGTAACTAATTACAGTCTTAAAATTATTTATACCTCACCCCCTTCTAAGGATTAATTCAAGGCTAAGAATAGGGTAGAATAATAACACTGTGTTATAAAATACTCGTCTTTATTTCCGTAAATAAATAAAAAAAGTTTCTTATGTACAAATATCCACGCACGCGGTTGGTTTCCTTTGGAAGAAAATAAATATAACAATAATCGTGTAACGATTAGTCAAAGGTTCTCAACCTTCGTCACTATACGCGCTCGTACAGTTCAAGTTCCCGCGGTCTTCGGCCCGTGGTCGACCTCGTAATTAGGATTAATTTGAATGATCTGTCTCGCAGCGTTCTCCACCTTCCTAGGCGGGTTTTGCACAATCAGTATCTGTTTGGTCTCCTCCTTCTCGGCTAGAAGTTGACCAACCCCCATGATCTTCAAGGTAGGTACGGTTTTGATTAGAGTCGCGCTTGGGATCGTCAAGTTGGCGGTGCAGTCGACTTTGGGGAAGATGATGGGGTTCTTCGTGGGTGCTAAGGACAGCTTTTTCTTAGGGACGATGGGAACTTCGGATGCAGAGAAGCCCGTCGATCTCTTCACAGAAATTCCCAGCGGATTATTCGAGTTTGCGGTCAGATCCGTGTTGAGCGATATTACTTTTTGCCCGAGTATTATTCCGTTTCCTGTAACAAACCCAGTTGCAAGGTAAGTCCACAGCAGTAGAAACGATCGCTTCCAATCCGGCTACCTTTCTGAATCGCCTTCGTGACCGGACAGTCTTTGTGGGCCAACAGGATCGTTTTCAGTTTAGCTACTTCCGCTCGCAGAACCTTGATCTCCATTTGCAGAGCCACGTTCGTTTCGTTCACGTTAGAGACCGTCCTCTCGAGCTGCTGTATCCACGCTTTCCTCTTCGCCCTCGCCCTCATCGAGCTCGCGCGGTTCCGTTCGAGAATCTCCTTCTTTTTCACCTGGTCTATCGGCTGTTTATCCTGATTCTCTTTCTTCGAGGCGTTTGACTCGTGATTCGTCGAGCTGTCGTTTGATTTATCGTTTTGCGAGTCTGTGGTTTTGATCAGCACCTGTTTCAGTCTCTGCAATCACACGTACAGAAAACATCACAACGAGTACACCCAGAAAACGCAATCGGGAACGGTTCGTGGCAGTATTAAATACCATTTTGGCCAGGGATAGTGGGGAAGGCTTCTTGGGGTCTACCTTTGCGGCACATTGTAGAGGTGGCTCGGTTTTTATTACGACCGTTTGTTGTTGTTTCAACGATGTCTGCGCCACGCAGGTATTAAGTGGCTCGCAAACCGGCATTGCTGATAGCTGCATCAGTTTGCCATCGGCAGTCTTCAATAGCAGTTGGACCTCCTCCCCGTTTATCGATCTTCAAACAGACGTACGGTTCAAACGGAGAATGTAGGGTCTATCCTGACCCGTAAGACGCAATTCAGAGAAATAATACAGTCTTCCCTCGCATAGTGTTACTACCCGTGATCTAAGCGAGGGAAGACTATTCAGAAATAATTCAAGGACCTTGCTACACGTTCGAGAATCCACTTACAATTGGGGACCAACTTGCTCATCCAAAACCCTTGGTATAATCTGTGTACTCGTCACTTGGTTGATAATATTCTCCACAAGCGTCGCGTTCTTTACTCCATCCACTTTATTCTTTAACAAATCCTGCTCCTCTGTTCTAGCAAGCTTGACACTAGTGCAGACCTCCGTGTCTATGATGGTGCTCTCGTTGGTGTCTTTCTCTGTGATAGAAATGCTGCTGGTACATTCCTGAACACTGCCTTCGGAGAGAATCTGATTACTGCCAGACAGCACATCGACTATATGGGGGAATATGTGAGGAGTATGCAGAGTGTCGTCTGTGATCCCACCCTAGAGGAACACTTATTAAACTAGAGCTGAGGCTGTTAAGATTAGAGCAGCGGTTTCCAACCTTTATGCTTTTTATATTTGTTAATAGATATAATGATATAAACACGTTTTGAAAACTGTTAAGTTTTATTTATTTGTAGATATTATGGTATGGAAATGAAAATCGTCTGCGCCTCCCAGGTTGGAAACTGCTGGATTAGAGGCTTCTGCTTCTTCTTTTCACTTGTTACCTCTGATACAGAGAGCGTGCCTGTGTTCCCAGATTCCACTGCTCTCCTGAATGTTTCCTCAAAAGGGTTCACATTCTGTAGGTCCTGGAACAGACCCACTTCTTCGCAGTTTCTGATGAATCTCGTAGGTGTAGGAGTTTGATCAGCTGTTGGTAGACATCTCCATTAATCTTATGTTTCTTTCATTGGATTTTTTGATTACTTTTTATTTTTTGACCTACCTACAAAGCCAGCACTCTTGGAACCGCTACCCAGATTCAACATCATGTCGTGCTTCTTCATGTGTACCGTCAACTGATTCTCGTTGGTGAAACTCTGTAAAAGCACAATTGTTAATAGAGGTTGAAGACGAAATATAAATGTTACACGCTTACCATGGTGCAACCGGACAAGGAACAAGCAAAAGCTCTTTCTGTGTCCGTCATTGTTGATTCGCAGCCACGAGAGTCCTGTGATAGTTTGCAAACACTGCAGTATGAGAGGTAAAACAGCTGAGAGAGTATTGTGTACAGAGTTTCAAGTCAGGATAATCATTTCCTTGAGAATTACTGTTGCTCCGATACATTCTCTGTGTAACTGAGCACGGTAGAACTGTTTTTCATTGACGTGATATCGAGGACACGTAAACTTATTGTCAACCCGAGGTTTCTACACCAGCTACCAAATATTATGGTATCAGCTGTTTCCATATTGCAAAGACTAACACCGTAACACCATTGGTGCAGCACACTCGAGTCGATAGGTACATAACCTGGTACATAACCCTAAAATGCGCGTGCGTATTGTAATCGTCCACTAGGAATATTTTATTTTGTGGACTCCAACGGTTGGTAACTATGGCGAGGTTTTCGTCATAGACAAGATCAGTATAGACGTCCCATGCAATGCATTCTTCTTTCTACGGTTCTGAATTATCGGTGGCCTGGTACACGGACATGTTATAAATATTTAGAGTATAAGTTATGTATATGTACCTATCAGCAGAGATATAGAATTCTATATGTCGTCTGTAGTTGCAGTTTTCAGTGCTTTGACGCCTGACTTTTTATGTGCTTTTGGTCTTTTCAGAAACGTTGCACCAAGTCGATCGGAAACTAATAACCTGTTCGTCGTTAGCATGGACTACAAACCAGTTGTCTACATTAGCTGACATTAGCAGAGACCAGCAGAGACTAGAACCCATTGGATTCTATGATGTACGTATCACAGACGAAGTATAGGACACAAACAAAATTAGTACAGATATTGTATCATTTCGATGTCCATTTTATGTATGAATCTACAATGAATAAATAAAGACAATGTAATAAAGAAGCGTGTCTGCGTATATATTTATTGAACCACCAATTTTTCCCGAACGACCAACTTGTCGTTGAGTTGTACCCAGTTGTACCACAGAATTTCCGTGCCACCTCCTTCGAACTTTGTATTAGGAGAACATGATACCAAAGGAGGTGGCACGAAAATCAGTAGTATAACTCAACGGCAAGTCAGATGGTCGAAAATTGACGAAAATTTTCGAAAATCTCGTAAATTGAGTTTTGTATTAGGAGAACATAATATCGAAGGAGGTGGCGCGAAATTCAGTAGTGCAACTCAACCACAAGCCAGACACTGGAATATTTTTGTTTTTCAAAGTTTCGCTATTTTTGCAATTCCAAATCAGTACAGTAATTCAATGACAAGTACATCTTTGCGGAAATCAGTAGTATAACTTTACGACAAGTGGGACGTTCGGGAAAAATTCGTGGTTCAATAAATATAATACGCAGATATTCTTTTTAATACACAGTCTTTATTTATTCATTGTACATTCATACATAAAGTTTTCGTATATTGTACATGTACATAACTTATGTATACATATTACATTCTAAACATTTATAACACGAATGTTGACTAGCTCGGAGATGGTCCACTACATCTAGTACAGAAGATGGCTGCGCCATCTAACAAAGAACAGGTTGAATAGATGTTTCTTCACTTTGCCACGGATGTCGTCACAAGATTGTAGCGTGGGGTTTATAGAGCAGATGATATTTGCCGCTGCATTCTCGTTATCTAAACCCCAGCGGCGGCACAATATATTTACAACTCTCTTTCTCAACGTTGTAGGACAAACAAATATCATTCCTAATGTTTTTTTTTGGGGAGCTTTTTCAATCCCCAGGATTACATGCAAGGGGAAATAGAATTAGAGAACAATGGGAAGGGACGTAACCTGGTATGGAGAGATCCAGGTAAAAACGACGACGTAACAAAGGTGCCAAAGGTGCCGACCAGGTGCCGACTGGCTTACAGAACCTGTATAGAGAATTTCTTTGTTACCTGTGGCCTGCCTGTTGCAATCGAAGCCTCGACATTATTTTACTAGGCTTCGATTGACTACAAATTCGTGGCAATTTGACGCAGAGCCAGCTGCTTACTGATGGTTATTCAAAAAATTTGTGTCTGATCAAGTTTATACTCTAAGATCACGAGATGTTGGTCTTCTGTGATATTTTCGACTTCAAAGTTCTTATACTTGCTTGTTTACTGGTGAGTAATATCCGAGATACCATTGTGTACCGTTTTTCATGAAACCGAAGCGAAATAAAAAACGAGCAATCAGATGTCAGAGATTTTCGAAAATCTCCGGCCACGCGTAAGGTGACACACAATTGGTGACCCACAAACTTCCGGCAAGCCCACGATTCGTTATCGGGTCAAGCTCGCCGCAGAGACTAATTTTAAAGGCCCTTGGTCTCGTTTCATAGCATGAAATAGCGGCATAACCTATACATGTACACAAGACTCTGCCAACACATTTATTAAATAAACCTTTGGAAAATCTTTTAAATGCCAGAACCACACCCGCTACAATCCGCTTCACGTAAAAGCTTCTGTTGCTGACGTTGCACGGCTCCAACGCCCCGAAAGACCATGCCGGAAAATAAAAATGCCGTTTCTCATCCCACTCTGTTGTTTTCATTTATTTTCTCGCCGAACCCGTACGCGAATTATTTCAACGCTCGAATTCTGTGTATTAATATTTTATAACACGTTTTGTAACACGTTGCATAAACTAAGCGATAAGAAATTCTTGATAAAATATACATCGACTTTGGTTCTAGGCATTTTTACCAAACAGTTTAGCGAACGATGCAAACGAAGGCGCAGTATCACTCACTCAACAAAATATTGATATGACGCTCGGTAAGTCACGAAGTTGCGAAAACCAAACCGAAATGACACACAGATAAGGCCATTGTTGACTTAATCGTAAACCGTTCCCGGAGGTTCGTTCATGGTTCTCATTCATTCTTGTTTTATTTCAGCATCGAACGAATTGGTCTTTATAAATTTTTACGCACAATGGTGCCGTTTTAGCAACTTATTAGCCCCAATTTTCGAAGAAGCGGCGACTAGGATAAGACGCGCTTTCCCCGAGCCTGGGAAAGTTGTAATGGCGAAAGTAGACTGCGATAGGGAATGTGGGTAAACCAAGATAATTATGACGTAAATTCGGAAACAGAATTGTTCGAATCTCTAAGTGAAACATTATGATTTTAGCTGGTATTGCCTCGAGGTTTCACATCACCAAGTATCCAACACTGAAGGTCATCAGAAATGGCCAACCAATCAAGAGGGAGTACAGGGGTCAAAGGTCTGTGGACGCCTTCGAAGAGTTCATAAAGAAACAACTGGAGGACCCGATAAGGGAGTTCTATGATCTGAAAGAACTGATGAACTTGGATGACAAGAAACGAATGATTATCGGATACTTTGATCGGAAAGATGTTCCAGAGTACAAGATGTTCAGGAGGGTGGCTACCAACCTTCACGATGACTGCCAATTCCATGTTGGCTTTGGGTGAGTGTGATTCTCTTATATTCTGCAAATATTGTTGAAATTATACTTGAGAATTTTTATGTATGGCTGTACGAGGGTGTGTGTGTAATGGTTCTCTTGTTTCCTCTAACAAGCACATGCTCTGCTCAAAACTGTGACATTGGAGAACATTTTCACTTGGTGTAAGTAAGACAATGTGCATGGTCTAGACGGATTTTCGTTTTGCACAGTTCCTTGAGGTTGCAGCATTTTCTGTGTGCATTGTTCATAGGCAAATCGAATTGAATTCGATGGAAAAGTTGTTACTACTCTCGTACAACGCGATTGAAAAGTTATTTGAAAGTATGGTATTTTATGTTAATTGTGTTAGGCGAGGATAGTCAGTTTTTTTCGATCGCGTTTTACAAGGTGCCGATTGTGTTCAAGAGTTTTCGTTTTCAATTATATTTTGTAATTTTCTAAGATGTGAATGTTCGAACGAAATATAGAAGCGAAAATGTACATCAATCTTTTCTTAAATGCAAAACAGGAATGCAAGCAGATCCATGCATCCTCCAGGGGAGCCTATTATAGTCTTCCGATCAGATAAAGCGCTCTCCAATGATGATGATGAGACCTACCATGGTAGCTTGCATAACTTTGATGAACTGAATGTTTGGGCGCAAGAGAAATGTGTTCCCCTCGTGAGGGAGATTACATTTGTGAATGCTGAAGAGTTAACAGAAGAGGGTCTACCGTTCCTCATACTGTTCCATGCTCCCGATGATGTGGAGAGCATTAAACTGTACAAAGATATAGTTTCGAAACAGTTAATAGGCGAGAAACGTAAGTAAATTATTGAAAATCCATCCTGATCGACAAATAGATCAGTTAAAATAAAATAATTCTCTCCCTCTTTTCAGAACATGTCAATTTCCTGACTGCAGATGGTTTGAAATTTGCTCACCCCCTTCATCACTTAGAGAAGACACCCGCTGACTTGCCTTTGATCGCTATAGATAGTTTTAGGCATATGTACCTGTTCCCAAACTTTAACGATATCCATATAGAGGGTAGGCTTAAGGCTTTCCTGAAGGACTTGTATTCCGGAAAGCTGCACCGGGAGTTCCACAACGGTCCGGATCCTAGTAATAACGAATTGCCACAAATTGTGGGTCAAATCAAGGTGCCTACAACCCCACCTGAATCCACGTTCAAAAAACTAGCGCCCAGTAAAAACAGGTATACGTTACTCAGGGATGAACTTTAATGTTATAGTGATGATCATGGACAAGCAAGACTTGTATAATTTTGGTTACGCGATTTGTTAGTTATTTTACAGTGATGCAATCCAAATCCGTTGTATTATTATTAAATCGAATTCTATTGATATCGACGTTACACGCGCGTTTAGCATTCTTCGTATCAGTTTATACAGTATTCTAATTAAACGATGATTTAGTGTACATTAAACATGGGAAGGAAAGTCTTATTATTTAAGGACACAAAAAGCTATGCATATATATATACACAATATACATATGTATAAAATCCCATCGATACATCTTACGCCTCTACCAAATGTTTTATACACGTAACTACTCTATACACACTAAACTTGTAAAGGATTGATATTGATCGAATACGAATACGAAGACCTTCGTAGAGACTTTCGGGATAGTAGATTTCATTCTATTTTTACATAAAAGCCGTGCTTTTTATATTAACTTTCGTTTCGTGCCAGATTTCCCGGTTAATCGCTCTTCGAAATCAAATTACGAATGACCGTTTAGGGTCCAGAACAATAGGTGTTAACGATTTAACTAAATAACACAGGACTTACAAAATAACGCTAAGGGAAAAATACGGGGATTAAGAATAAAAGGATAATAGAAAGAAGAAATTATCCATCTACAGGCGATCCATTGTAATATATCGTTTTCTATGAGAGCGAGGAGAGCTTCAACCATACGTTACGGCCGAACGTACTTTGGACAAGATGGCTGCGATGTAATGGACTCTGGTCGTATGATACCCCATACTATCCTTGGCAGAAAGCGTTTAATAAACGATCAATTCATTGAAAAATTACTGGAAAATGTACTAAAAAGCATAAGCTACATTATAGTAATATTAGAATAGATTTTTATTTATGTAAACATGGCTATTTCTATTATATCGTTGCTTTACTATTGCTGAAGACACTCGTAAGTTCTACTTGCCAATAATATATATAGTATTCTATAGTAGATGCATAGTTATGTCAAGTACTTTTCGCCAGGGGTAGTAGTTCTCGGATTGATAAGGATTTTGGTAATTAGGAGTAATTCTTAAGGCGATCATCTTTTGATACTTCATGGTTATTAGGTGTACAAATGAATAATATAATGTGTCTAGCGAAATTCGAGGATTATTGTGCTAGACTTTCGATTAATTAACATTTTATGTACTGAGAACCTATTGGTAGATCTTTTAACGACTGTACCATAGCTAAAAGCAGTAATCGCAAAAGAAATGATTACAGTGCACGTATTGGTCAAAATAATTAGATGGTTTATCATATTTCGATTTTTAAGGACCTGTTGCATATAAAATGTTTCAATTAATTGCTTCCCCGCTCGCAAAGATTCGGATTATTCATTTGTCCAGCTGATACTCGTCCCCGAGGTTTCCTCCAGCACAAAAAAAAGATAGAAATCGCAGCACGTAGTCGGTGTACATTTGGATAAAGGTGGTCTAGAAACAATACGATGAGTCGTCGAGTTCTCGGGCCCGATCACACTCGATTTTCAAAGTACTCTGAGCGCGGGAGTGAATGCGAACGTCTATGGAGAACGTCTGTTTTTATCTAGAGTAATCGCTTCTTGGGCAAAGTATTTTAGAATCGAGGGGTTTCGAATATCTGCGATAGATGATTTACGATAGCGATGAAATTGATTTGGTACGGTGTAGTAGCGCCGAGATACTCCTGAGAAGCTAATTTGTATGGATGATGGTATATTAATTTCTCTGTTAATAAAGAATTTCTAAGTCAAACATCTACAACGTCCACTGTTTATGTTAACATCATCGATGTCGACGTCAACATTAAAGATTTTCGTTAGTTAATTTCAAACGACGTTTTAAACAACGAAATAAATAATGAAACGAACAATTGCAAAGTAATCGCAGGTTCGGCTAACTTACGAGAGTACAGGATGCAGCAGCGGAAGATGTCCATTATAAAATGGCTGTATTTAGGGGTAACTCGATATATGTATTACATTCCAGCAGTACACGCCATCACCGTTTTATGTTATATTCTAATCTTGCAGTACATAGTATTACACGTAACATGATTTCATACAGCTAATAACCATCCACACTGCACTCTCGCCACAGTTTCCAGCACTTCCATTTTTTTGTTATGTTTTGTTTCCACCTTACGACGAAACGTGAATGGAGCAGATCTCCGGCGGAGAGCCTGAGATCGCAGGTACCGCAGTTAGAGAACAAAACGTACAGACTCGTTTCCCAAAGGTAGAAAGGAACGTTTTTACGAAATATGGTCGTCGAGCCGTAACTCTATCGATAGAATGTATTCTTTTTTTTTTCTTTTTTATTTCACCAAGACCGTTGTGTGTCCACGTGCGAACGTGTTGTTTCTTTTTTTTCACGATCGCCGAACTGAGAGAGCGTTATTATCTTTTTGTTGTTGTTATTCGTTTTCTCGTCTTTGTCGCAGTCCCAAATATCGCTTTCCGCGAAGCGAACACAAGCGGAGTATGAAGCGAAAGTAAAGAGCATGTGGTTCCTTTCTTTCTTTCGTTTTCTCTTCTGTGCTTTCCTGTCAATACCGCGTTCTTTCTTCACTCTCTCTCTTTCTCCACACAGTCGTTACAAATAATATTGTATTTACAAACGGTAAACTCGTAATGAACACCGCGGGAAACGCATTTCGACTCCGTGAATTCTTATTTTTCTCTCCCCGGTTTCTCCTCTCTCTCTCTCTCTCTCTCTCTCTCTCTCTCTCTCTCTCTCTCTCTCGCGCGCGCTTTTCTTTCGCCTAGCATCTAGAAAGACATTCAACTATATACGCTGCCTTACAGAGAGAATCAATAAAGTTCAAACGACGAGAAACAATCGAAGCGAACGAAGTCAAGTTTAATCGTAACCGTGGGTTGAACAACAGTTTAATTAACAATCGTATTCTGTAATCGTGTCGTGTACACTCGCATCCAGAACATGGGTGTCTCGACTGCGCTTGTCACTTTGAGAAGCTTGTCACACGTTTCGTCATACAACACAATTGAGAATCGTTTTCCTTTCTTTTTTGTCCGATATACACTATAGAAAAATAACGTTATAAACACTCCTTACCGGATCGGGGGAGGGAATTAGACGTTACAAACGTTATCATAACTTCATTTTTTTCCTCGAGTAAAAATATAAATATTCTCGTTCACAGTGCGATATCTCTGGTGTAGCCTCGCTCGACTTAGTGTTTAAACGCTATATGTTTTTTTTTTAATACTCCCATCGAGGATAATCATTTCTCTTACATTTTAATACACATTCCTCTCACTCTCACTATCTCTTCTTCCCTAGTTCTCTCGCGCCGTATCCGTTCGAATATAATTTCCACCCCACGAAAAAACCAAAGACCTATATCTCGAACGGGTTTCCCTACTCGTTCTCGCACGGCCCCGCCGTTTTTCTTCGTAGTTTCACGTTATTTTCTTTTTTGTTCAACTAACAACGACTTGTACTCGCGATTTAATAAAGTAATGAAAGACGTTTTCTTATTACAATAATTATTCCTTTGACCGTCGCTGACGACGCTCTCTGTCGTCTTGTATTGCCTCTATTTTGTTCGCGACACGCCGCTACGTTAGACCGCTTCAGGTTTAGGCGAAAAACTTAAGACGAAAAACTTCTGCGATAGCGATTAGCGAGTATAATACGGGGGAAGCCGCTTCATTGCCAACAAGATAGAAAAATTAACAATCCGGCAAAACCAAAGGAGCTCCCGCGATCGTCCGGGAATCGTTCGGAAGTTTCTCCGCGCGCCGTTTCCAACGAATAATCTAATCTCATCAATCTCGGATCGAAACGGCCGATTCTTTCATGAACGATTCGCATACTCTTTCTCTCTCTCTCTTTGAACCCCTACTGAAGCGTGTTCGCCAGCCAAACGGATGCAAAACGTAGACACAGTTGATTACACTAAGAAACAATCGACCCGAGAGACCGGTTCCCCAGCTCAAAAAACAACGTCCTCCGAAGAGGAGTCCTCGAGGACTTCCGGTGGCGCCGGGGAACGGCCTCGAGATCGTTACAACGTAGATTACACTTATTTAACGATCACTATTAGTAATACACCTATGTTGATCAAGTTTCTCATCGATATTTAACAACGTACATAGAACTCTTTGATTACTTTTGCCTCTGTGTTTTTATTTTTTTGTTTAAACTCGTTTAGACATTAAACTAGTCCTCCTCCACTCTATGCCCTTCTCGCGCGCGGTCCTTGATCATGGTTGCGACTCCGGCCGAGAACGTTCTTCGAAATGCCACGAGCTCTCAAGCCTCTCGATGACAAAACTATATCTCGTTGATCTGACGTTCCTGTGTGTCGAAGGACGAACGGGGACCAACTTGTCGGTATTGTTCGCGAACGGATTCGTAAATAATGGAGGGGGGAGGCTTTAATAGATCAAGCTTGCCGGCGTTCTCCTCCCGGTACGCGATTCCGATCCACAGACTCGCGATCTACGGGTGGGGGTGAATCAACGTTCCGGCGGGTATCAAAAAGACTTACGGAGTATCGACTTGAGCAACTCTAGTATATCGGGAAACAATGATGCGCGGGAAAACAAGCGAACACGCGGTCCGAGGATCGCGAGGATCCTCGAGCCTCGAGCAGCACAGATCGAAAGGAAGACTTGCGCTCTCCTTCTAAGGACATCCGTGATCGTCTCGCGACGATCATTACACGCTCCCATGTTTCTTTTTTAAATTCACACTCTCTCTCTATCGTTCTCTCTCTCCCTCTCGCACAGTTTTAGTTTACACTACACAATTGAAATCTGCCAGCAGAATAGGACGATGTATACATAGTTTTGTACGCGCGCGCGCATACAATGACACAAATATAAAATAATACAATATATAGAATATAATGTAACGCGATGTATCGTAGAATCTGTTTTTTTTCTTTTTTTTCGAAGAGTACTCTCTCTATAAAAATATTATTCGCCTAGGGTTCATCAATGATAAACTCTGCCCGGCATGGTGTCGTCCCTTTTGTGTTTCAGACCCCCTTGGTTCGTCTCGTTCGTCCCTTGCGTCAATCACACCTGTTTGCCGCTGATTAAAATCTTTTTAAATTTAATCCCACTGGATTAGAAGCATGCTCCTTCATTTTTTGTGCAGCGAGTGTACCTTTGACGTCACGGGACGAATTCAGCAGAAGTGAGGGACGGATGAGGGTGACGCTTTCCCCGACGTGCCAAATCAAATATTAACCCCAGATACATTAGGTCGTTCGGAAGGTCATTTCGTTTTCTCGAGGGAAAATAAAAGCCAATTTTGGACTGTTTAGAATAAGTTTTATAATCCTTTGCGATTTTTTATCGTTTGGAAGATATTTCATCGAGAGATTTATTGTATTTTTGATATCTAGGGTTAACGCGAGTGCTTTGGAGATTTTGTCCAGAAGAAAAATCTGTGTATTCGAGGAGGGTGGGGACCGCGTTGATGGTAAAGGAATATTGCTTGGAACCTGTCCGAAGGAACGAAATGGTTAGCTCGTTTATGGGACGAGTTTCGGCCTGGAACGGTTGAACCAAAGGGACTCAGCCTGCATCGGGGATCCGAGGAATGCGGTGAAGTAACCTCGCCGCGGGGCAGATACGTAATTATGTGTATGTTATGTATTAATTGATTCGAGGAACGTGCGCGCGGGATGATCGAAGAGCCCGCGGTCCCGCGTGGATCTATATTAACGAGAGATAGGTACCTATTACAAGCGCGCGCGTGACAATGTGTGCGTTTTTGTGTCGCGTTGCGAACCGAAAATGCACCCGACGACGGACAAATATACATACATACATACATACATATACGCGTTGTGTTGTCTCGGGACTCCGGGGCTCTTCGACACCGGCCACGATTTCTTTGCGAAAGATATATACAGGTATTGACGTTAATCTTGTACTTGTGTTCTAGCGTTTGTCGAGAGATAATCTTACGGATAAAGGTATTCTCTTCTTCCTCCATTCTCTTTTCTCTTCTTCTTCTTTATTTATTTTTTGGTGTTTTACTCTTGAAAGGACGTAAAGGATCGAAAACCGAAAGTTCCATGGGGTGTGGTGGGATTTCTCTTTGTGCATTGTCGTGAATCCAAATGAATCGAGTCTGTTCGTCGCATTTTTTTCAGGACAGACAGACAAGTGACAGGTGTGTGTGTGTGTGTATGTATGTGTTTCAATGAAAAATGCAAGGAAACGGAAAGAATCGTGTGAGACAACGAGGAAAATCAGTGCGATGAGAACTCTCTTGGTGAGGCTAAAGCAGGGCTAGAGAACTAGAACTTCGAAAGAAAGAGTCGACGGTGTTCTAAGCTAAAACAGCACCATTCCCTGTGTTTCTGTATTCTCGTAAACTCTCGGATCTCCCCTTCTTCCCTACACCCTGAACAATCGTTTACAATCTATCTTGAATCGGACACACGTGGCAAAACGTAGGCCATCTCTCGTAGGTAAATCTCGATAAGCTTTGATTTAATAAAATCGTTAAAGATATTGTCTTCGGGACGTTATATATATTACTATTCCGCGTCGTCTTGACGAGCTCTTTTTATATGTTTCCAGTGTCGAAGCGCGCTTCGTTCAACGGATCTGTTTTTGTTCGCGCGTTTCATCGTACCTCTTTTCTCCCCCATGGTTGTACAGCCTGCGGCGTTCTCGAAAATTACGTTGCGTACGGCTCTGCGTTCGTGCTATTGTCTGACGATCAACAATGAAACGAACAATTATCTAGATCTACGAGAAATCAAAATCTCCTGATGTCATTTTTACCTAGGTACCTCGTGCATCGACTCGGATGCTTAATTTTGAAGAAATTACATCGAAGGACCCACTGAATCGTACAGAAATATGTTCTATCACTCGCGGGACGAAAGAAAATGATTCGAAACATTTTCTTAGGACACTGTGTCGGTTTGAATCGTGAGACAAAGTCGCGAGGTGGCCGAACCGAGGACTGACCGTCATATTGGATAAGACCACGTGCCTGTGTCCACCATTTTGCGATCGCCGCAGCATAGCCAGGCGGTGGAACCGAACAACGCAACGTAACTGTGTTGCTCGACTAAAGAACAGAATTATTGTCTATTCCTATGCGCGTGTAATTATGCGAACGTCTCTCTGTGAAATCACCGCTTCGTGCGACCAACGTTACCACCGATTAAGAATAGCGATACTCTTTTTATTTCAGGACGAACCGAATCGCCTAACAACAGGATTAAGAGCTCTTCTTATTGTTGTTTCTTTTTATATCCCCTTTCCTCTCCCCTCTCTTTCTCTCTCTCTCATTCTCTCTCTCCCATTCGCTCTCTTGCCAGAATATAATTCGCAACGCACACAAACCAATTTATCTCTTTCTCTCGCTCGCTTTCACTCCAACTTTCTCTCTCACTCACACTTTCTCTCAACACTCTCGCTCTCTCTCGTTCTCTCTTTCTGACACTAATACTTGTTCTTGTTGCATTATTATTTTTTTTTAAAACCATAAAAATATCAATGCCAGTATACCACCGACGTACATCGCTAACGTGTATATGTATATATAATATATGTTCGTATGTATGTATGTATAAGTATATACTAAATATATATATATATATATACACATAATACGGTAAGTATATTGTATATATATATCATATGTATATATGAATATCCATAATAACGTTACTTCATGTGTCTTTCGGTAGCAACATCATGTATAGGTATATGTATATATAATAGGTAATGTGTATAATGCATCATTATTTTTTTTTTCTGATTTACGTGTACGTATTTCCTCTAGGCGCTAAACAACTACCCTCTATCGTGACCTACGGCTGTGGCTTCTTTTATCTTAAGGATCTAGAAAGGGTGCACGACATTGTTACAGTTTGGGATTAGGATGTCGAGGTTGTTAGGTGGACGGTGTTATTTTCCTGTTGGGAGAGATCTGACACAGATGGAGGGTCTACAACAGGCACGGGCAACACTTTGCCCCGGAAACGCCCCCAATTGCCCCCAGGAGCCATCAGCAGCATAACGAGAAGAAAAGGACTCTCTACCATTGAGACCCGGGAAGTTGGCAGTACCTGGACATTATGAGAGGCAAGGAGAAACATAGTTCACTTCGTTCGCTTTTCATATTCCCCGAGCCCTTAAACAGGACACACTCGTTAAACAATTGAAAGATCCACGGTGAAAAGGGGTGAGCATCGATGTTTAATGAACTTTGAGTTCAGTTTGATCACTGTTCGTGATCGTGAATGAACGTTTTTTTCTGAGGTGTAGAATACCTATTAGAAATTCTAGTGCACGACGGTGTGAGATTATAGATTGAAAAATAAATGTTTGTTCTCTGAATAGTGCGGTCTTTCCCCCCTTTTTCTTGCGGACCTATCGAATTCGATCATCCCCCAACTGTTACCGTTTGTCAACTTCTCAGCTCCCAACGGTACCTTGCCCCACCACGTGAAACAGCCCGAGTGGGCGTGGCGTCTTCAGAACAGAGTCCCCCATAGGGCAATCCTCGCGCCCGTGCCCGATCTAAGCTCTAACCAAGATGGGATCGACTCGCTCACAGCAGCGACGCTGGATCGAAGACGATCGAGAGGGGCTGCGCGAGTGAACGGCCGATTCCGTCATGGGCGGGTGAAACAACAAGGGCGGTACACAGTCACGAGATTCGACCGGGTGCGAAACGGAAAAAAGATTCAGAGCTACACCACACGTATCAGGGGAAAAAACGGGTTCGCTACTGTTGCTTCGATTCCTGCGTTCCAGCGGCGGCCATGTCTGGCACGCCGCCACAGAATTGCGTCTAAAAATTCAGCAACGAGTATATCATCGTTAGAGCTAATCCTACTTGCCAACGACATTCATCTACGCTTGAAGACAGATCGTTACGGGGCTATCTCTCGCGTCGAGTCCCGCGGCCAGAATGTTAACCCCTTGCTCTAGAAGTTGGACGAGAAATCCACTAACACAGTGCGCACCATGAATGTCGATATCTCTCGGTAGACTGATAGTGTAAGAGAGGATAGCGATGAGCTAATTTAGACTCGATCTTCTTCTACATGCAGGTAAACGAATAGAATTGGTATCCGAACACATTCAGTGCGACTGAAATCAAATTCTAATGATCAATATGAAGATTCCTTTTCTTCTAGGAGATTGTAAGAGTCGAAGAGGCTCTGATTGTTAGTCGAAAGGAAAACTCTGTAGTGCAAGGAGTTAACGAGACCCGTGTCAGGCTAGTGTCGTCTCGTTCGCAAAGCGAATCTACGCAGCTAGGAGGAACAAATCCGACGCAGAAGATCGGCGCGCATGATCGTGCGAGTGTCTCGATCGGTCGTGTCGCGGATCGAGCGATATACTCGATACAGTATACTCGACAACGATACTCTTCCGATCCTCGGGCCGGCTACACTCTAAAGAGAGACACACATAGGCCATCTTATGGCGATCCGTGAGCGACACCGTTCAGCGAGACAATCGCGCGAGAAGAAGAGTTGTGCGCGAGCACAGTGATTGACGACGACGACGACGACGAAGGTGGGGGGTGATTGGTTCCTAACGATATCAATTAACGACCTTGTATAGCATTAAGTAGAGAGTATAACTATGTAGGTAGGTAGGTAGGTAGGTAAACGCTAAACAAAGCTCAGTTGATTGTTTCGGGAGCGAGCACCTCACTCGTGTTTTCTCGCGTAATAATGCGGACTCGCCTTCACACACGTAATCTCTTGTTGTTTTTTGTTTTTGTTCTGTTTGTCTCGGCTAGCTCTTACACTTGTAAAATTTAGATTCGAAGGAGCGAGGTGTGTATATGCGTGTATAGTGCGTGTGCAACTGCGGAAGTCGGTCTCTGGTCGTCTACCTCTCCCCTCTTTTTTTTCACTTCCTGTTTCCTGACACCTACCCCGTCGCTCGAGAGACCCGATGTCGTTTTCTTTCCTCTTCCGATCTTCACCACTTACCCTCTCGGCGCCGGGAAGAAAATTCGGTTCACACGGCTCGGCCGAGAAAACGTTCTTCGAACCCGTTGAACCCGAAACAACTTGGGGACAATCCTCTTCATTCTACGAGCCCGCGATCGTTTGCAGGCTTGTCTTCGACGGCGGGGCAACGGTCGTGTCGTATCGCCATTCTTCAGGGAGGAACGTCGCTTCTCGACTCTCTGCTCTTCGACGAAGACTTCCGGCAGCTTCGTAGCTTCGCTTCTTTCGATCCGCCGCCGCAGAGCTAATTCTTCGACGTCAGGATTGTCACGAACTCTGCGGGCAACAGGGACACCATGACATTACAATCGGCGAGTCTGATTTTCATTCTTACATCTGACTTTTTATTAGAAGCAGACCAGAGTTGAGCATTAATCGATTAAAAGTTTAATCGAGATTGATCGATTAATGTGTACGATTAAAAAAGGTAATGGAAAAATCGACGATTTATTCAATCGATTGATGAAGTTAATCGTCAATTTAGTTTACAATTTTTCCAGTATTCATATAGTTTTGGTTCCGTATTTCATTTCGTTTATTCGTCAATCGTTGATTAAACTACTTCAGTCGTTAATCGCAATTAACAATTAATCTCCTAGTTTAGCTGTTAATTGCGGTTAACGATTAAATACTTAAAAGTATTTTTACTCGTATTATTAATCGTTAATTGGGAATAACGGTTAAATTTCTACTTTAGTCGTTAATTGCGATCAACGATTACATTCCTTTCAATTGTTATCGTCAATCGGATAATTGATTAATGATTAACTGCAGTTTTTGCCCAACTCTGAAGCAGACTGAGCATTTTCAAGGTCAAAGGATTAAAAAGATTTTTAAGGGCTTAATAGAACAATCACCTTCGTAATTCACCATCCCATCGCCATCCAGATCCGCTTCCTTGATCATGTCGTCGACCTCCTCCTCGGAGAGTTTCTCCCCAAGGTTCGTCATCACGTGCCGCAGCTCTTTCGATGAGATCATGCCGTCGTTGTTCTTGTCGAATACCCTGAGTGTCACAAGCGCCTCGTTAACGTCAGAGATCGTCACTGCTAAAATAAACGGTCGTGCTAAAAGCAACATGTATATATGTATATATACCTGAACGCCTCGCGCAGCTCGTCTTCACCGTCTGCGCCTTTCATCTTCTTCGACATCATCTGCAGGAACTCGTTGAACTCGATGGTCCCGTTGCCATCTTGATCCACCTCGTTCACCATGTCTCGTAATTCCGTCTCTGCAATCGATCGAGCCATTACCGATTCGAACATTGAACGACCAACCGCATTTCCGGTCGATTTAAACCAGGGATCGAGTTACAAGCCTTCCATCGGGTTTCGTTTCGAAACGTGGACACTGGGAACACTTTTAAAGGAGGTTGCTACAGTATAAGGTCACTTTAGAACAGATGGAGGACCTCCACATGTAAAGAAATTTTTGTTACTCCAATAATTGGAAAATTTAAAACACTGTCGCGAATAAAATGATATTGTAATATAATTTTAAAAGTAGAAAATTTATATTTACTGTATGTGTACGATTAAATGGAAAATATAAACCACTGTTAAACAAAATGTGTGATTGTTACATAATTTAAGAAATAAAAAATTTATATTGACTATATGTGTACGTGTAATGGGAAAATATAAAACACTGTTAAATAAAATGATTGATATATAATTTTAAAAAGAGAAATTTTATATTTACTGTATGTCTACGTTTAATCCGAAAGTATAAACCACCTTTAAATAAAATGATTGATATATAATTTTAAAAAGAGAAAATTTATATTTACTGTATGTCTACGTTTAATCCGAAAGTATAAACCACCGTTAAATAAAATGATTGATATATAATTTTAAAAATAGAAAATTTGTATTCGCTGCACATCTACGTTTAATTCACTGCTCGAATACGAATAACAAAAGAACAGTACTGCGACTTGGAAGGATAAACATTAATTCTCGGCGGGAGAGGGTTTATCCGAAAGGAGGTCGATCATTTTTCCAGGAACGGGGGATAGCTGTTTATTTCGATCGCTGGTTTAAACGATCCTCTGGCTCTCTTTGTGTCGTTTTTCTAATTTGCCCGGGCGTAATGCACACGTACTGTCTCGACGTCGTTCCATGGGAGACATTTAATTCCCCGGTACATCCCCCCCGGGGCGAGGACAGAAGAGGCCCGACATGCAGTTAATTACCAGCGTTTGCACGTGCGCCTAGCCGTCACAGTTTCTACCCCTCGGAATCGCTCCCGAAGTTAATTTTCCCTAAGCTCTTGTCACAGCCTAGTTTCGGGGATTCCGCGGCGTTCAGCTCTCTCTCTCTGTCTCTCACGCTTCCCCGTGTCTTAGAAAACCGAGACATTCATTTAGCGAGTCGCTTCTCTCGGCCGTGTTCGCGTTTCGATCCGAACTTTTCGCTAATTCGACTCTGCTGCCACTCTGGAAATTCCATTTCCAACTACTGGCGAGGCTAACTTGTGCCCAAATGATGGTGTTAACTTCTTTGTTAATAAAGAGTTTCGAAGTCGGACGTCACCACACTGCACTCCGAGATTTAATTTAGCTAGATCGGATGGTTACCGACTTCGCGACGACCACGAGAATTATGCAGAATCAAAGCAAATTATTTAATTAATTCTCTGCATCAGGAGGCATTCAGAGCCAGAGATACTAATACAGTATTAACGGCTCGGCGACCATAAGAATTAAGCAAAGTCAAAGCAATTTGTTTAATTAACTCTGCAGTCGGAGGCATTCGGTGCCAGAAATAATTACTCCATTTAAATGTCATACGGTACGAAATTTGATTGATACTGTTCGTGATCTCTCGGAAGAGAGAGATTTGATGGATTTAAAAATCAAATAAAAGTTTCTGACAATTAAGAGAATTTTTCATTTGCATGAAAATCCGCAGACTGGAGATCTCAATGGCTAACTAAATTTAGTTTTAGACTGAATAAGTCGAGAGTGCAAAGGTTTAGAGTTCGCCGACTCGATTCGTATTAAAAGAAAATGTCGAAACAGCTGGCTCGAATCTGGACTCGAGCTCGTCCTTCGACTAGTGTGGAACTTCATGAACGAGTTTCTGGAAGATACAGCCGAACATTATAGTCTTCGGTGGTCCGCGTGTGCGCCCGCGCGGACAGCTTTCGTCAGCTCGTGGCTTGCGGCCAGATCGCGTTCCACGATGTAACACACGCGGACGGTATTCCTCTTTCCGCGTGTATCACCGTTCCACGGATGATTTAAGGTTCCACTTACCCGACGGCCGCTGTCCCAGAGATCGCATGACCACGCCGAGTTCCGCCATCGTGATGGTGCCGTCCTCGTCCTTGTCGAACAGCATAAACGCCTCTTTGAACTCTGCAACCAGAAATTGTCTCCACCATTTGTACGCGATGATGATCGCATTCGAAACAGACATGGGCAAGAATTTCCCTCTGAAACACCGCTTTATAGAACTTTGGGGCAACGAAACCACGCCCATTTGAGACTTCAGCGATGGGCTCGGATTTTTTCGAAGGAACATTGTGTTGGATTTGATCAGATACAGGATTCTAGATCAGATACGAGCACACATTGCCTTATAGAACATTGTCCGGGCTCTGTCAGAATTAAGGGCAACGAGGCCACGCCCCTTCAAGACTCTCTGCCCCATGAGGCACTATATATTTATTAAACTCGAAATAAATGAAAACTACATCTCCTCAGGACACTTTACATGCAATCTATTCACAGATTGTCCCAAGGGGACCTTTTCAAGCTTCATTAGAACCGAGTGCCACGAAGCCACGCCCTCTCGGAGCACACACAACTAGGAAGACAAACAATTTTGTATCGCAAGATCAGGAGACTCCTCGGTTGACTTCACTTGCCCCCGGGGCATGTTTCTTGCCCATACGCGCTTCGAAACGCGTCTTTGCCTCGTTTCAATAGACTCTATTGATCAACAATGAAGAGTCGATCGAGAGGAATCGCGACCGATATCGTCGCGGTTTTTCGACTCGAACCACGCGTCTCGTCTCTCGCGTGTCGACCACTAAAATAACTTCTCCTCTCGGCTTCTCCGTCTATCTCGAGCACGGAGACACCGTGTGTTTCCCGTGATGCAGTCGCTCTAGAAATTCCAGAGATCGCTCCGCTCGACCGAGCCGTAAATAACGAACCGGGGAAAAAGTATATACGTCGGAAATTTGGCAATAGAACGATACACAACGCCTCTGTCTGGCGTCCGCGCTTTGTTGAGAACCCGCGGATTTAGATGTCTATTAATCATGCGGAGGAACGCGTTCCTGGGTGTATGCGTGGCTCTGAATTTCTCCGTACGCGTTTGTATGGCTCTGAATGTCTCTGAATGTGTTTGTATGGCTTTGAACGTGTCTGTATGGCTTTGGACGTGTTTGTATATGGTTGTATGTGTCTGTACGTGTCCGTAGGCGCGTCGCCGGCACCGCGAAAAGCTGTATAGCCGAGAAGCTCGGTGATCGCGCGACGGTTGCGGGCAAGCAGCCAGCCGCGACAGAATCCCGCGGGATACGGCGTTATAAATTTCCAGGATGTCCGACACCGGTTCTAGCAGGGAAAAGGGGAACGTTCGAAAGTTCACGAGACCCGCCGCGCCGCGGTCTATTACGAGACGTCCGTTCTCCTCGATGGACACGCTTGAATCTCGGCCCCGCCGCCGTTTAATTACTCGCAGAACGGAACGCCACCGCCGGCGGAAGGATACATCGCTGCGGGACACGCAAATTATCGTTTCCCACCGCGATATTTCATCCACGTGCCGGCCCCTCTCGAAACCTCGGCCACGATAAAACTGCATTGCTCCTCAAAAATGCCACAGAGACAGGCTCGTGCACTTGCCTGCCTGCCTGCCTGCTCTCGTGCATTCCTCGGCAATGGCTGCACGAAAGGATCTTCAGCGATTTGTACTTTGACCCCCGCACGCTCCTAGTAATATTCTTCTTGAACGTATTCCAGTCAATTCTTATAGGACGTTTATGATTGCGGATTTTATACGTGTACGACAAAAGTAAGTGCAATTGAAAATCGTTGATGGATTAAATGAATTTAAGAATTAAATTTTTCTGTGAATCCTGTTGAGAAAACGATGCGAACAATTTCTATCTCGCACAAAGATCCGCATTTACGATGATGATACTGGTCTGTACATTTTAACCCTTTGCACTCGAAGCTATTTTAATTCGAAAATTAAACATTTCTTTCGGTTTAGAATATTTCCATTCCCTATGATTTTTGAAATTTTATGGATATGAAATTGGTATAATACCTCGTACAATACCTAAATGTTTATTAATTGATTAGATACACTATTTTGATCGATAGAAACAATATTTTGAATAATGGTACAGCAATTTTTAGTGGCGCCTCAGAGTCGCCATTCGAGTGCTAAGGGTTAATAAGTGCATCAGATGTGCAACTTTCGTGTGCATGCTTGAACGAAGCGCCCCGGCGAGGGTTCCCATTGCAATTGCCGAAGTCTGCACACACGTGCGGCGTTCCGAGCAACAGGCTCTTTGTTCCTGCAGCTCGAGGACAATAAAACCGCACGATTGTTGAGGGAAGCATGCGAAACACGCGTGAATAATTCGACGTTCGCAAAGAGCCCCGTTCCCGGCCGGAGAACGACGGTTTCGCGTGCTCGGACTTGCGGATCGTTGCGAGACGTAGTAATTCGACGGACTGTCCGATCGTATCTCGCGCCGCGTAGGCCTGCGTTTATCATCTCGTAAACATCCGACGGTGCGTTTAACGTGTATAAACGAGCGAGCCGTATCTCTGTCGAGCAATCGGCGATCTCTGGTCGCGTGCCATCGCGGGAAGCTCTCGACGATGCTCTAAACGATTCTAGACACACTCGGACAGAGAGATATGGATAGGGAGAGAGGCTCTCGACAAGGCCAATGATCGTGGTCACGTGAGACCGGCGGAAACACGATGTTTTATGCAACATGTTCGTTCCGGCAGCCGAGCCCTTACGTAAAGCCACTTTCGCAAATTGGACGACCTTTTCGCGGGATCCACGCGCGCGCGGAATATTTAAATACGACCCATCCGCGGCGCGGTTAACAGAGCGCCACGGATTCTCCACGGGAAAGTGCCATAAAGCCGCGATGCGAAAGTGGTTTACGCCAGAATTGATCCGAACCAGAGATTTATTAGTTTGTTGACAAATTAATCGACGCTTGGGATATGAAAATATGAACACACGATGAAGTGCAACGATGATAACGTTACCGAGTACCGACGCAAATTAGTGGGGTTGACAGAAGGGTTAATGGCGGCGCGATGATCGAGGAGAAGCAGCGTTCGCGTCAGCAGAACGGATCGAGCTCGGAGCGGGTCAATTAGGGAGTTTTACGGCATTGCGTCGAAAATCACGAGCCACTCGGCTCTAATTTACGAAACCGGAGAGAGACGAGCGGAGAGGAGAGTTCATATTCGTTAGCGAATAAGATGTCGGTCGTTAACTCTCCGCGAGCGCGAGCAACGTTGAATGGCGGTTTGGTTTTCAGACTTACCGGCCACTTGATCCTCGGTGAGCCCATACTCGGACTGAAAAAGAAAGCAGAGAAACGTCGGAGATGAGTTCAGGAACTAGATTAGATTGGAAAGAGAAGAGAGAGAGAGAGTGAGACAGCTGGCCGTCAACGCGCCGCGTGATTTCGTTAAATTGTTATCGCGCTCGGAGCGTCGCAGTAGCATCCCATTAAAAACTTAATATGCGCGGCGACACGCGCCGCACGCGGCCTGTTTGCGGAACGCTGCCAATTCCGCGGCCGAAATCTCATTAATTCGATCAAATTAACCGCTCGATCGTATTCTCCGGCCCGATAATTGCCGGCCGATTAATCCTTTCGGTCTTTTCCTTTTGTTTCACCGGGTTCCGCTCTGTGTTCACTTTACGAATGAAACGGGAATTCGCCCAACGGAATTCGTGGAACGTCTGCCGCCGCCCCCGACGAGAGGCTAGGCGGCGAGTTAATTAATATGACTCCGGTTCGATGCCGCCTCTGGCCAGCGTGTTTAATCAAACACACACAAACCCCCGGATCTCGGCTCTCCCGGCGATCTCCCTCTCTCTCTATCTCTCTCTTTCTCCCTCTGCCGCGCGTACGAATACACACGCAGAAATTGGCAGAATTAACGACCGTGTTCTAACTTGCAAATTGTTCGAGGCGGCGTAATAGCAACGCCGGCTTATCCGCTTCCTACACGCGGGCGGGACCGACATTGTTAAATCAGCATTAGTAGACGGAAGGATTAAGGAACATATGCCGGTAACGCGATTACAGGGACGTTGACTTATCAGCTGTCCACCCAGCCGTTATCAGACCTCGCTTATGGCTGCCGAAAGAGGATAATGCACGCGGAAGACGCTCCATGACGATCCTGCTTAACACCTTGTCTTGCAACGTCGAGACTCCTCCTCTTCAAGATTCAAGATAAGATAAGATTACAGTCGTTAGGCGGCGAGTCTTTATGCAAAATACAAATCACGAGACACAGAGACCATGTAAAAATTTCTTTCCATCTTCAACGATTTTAATAAATTTAGAATAACACGTGCATTTTTTTAAATTGTCTCAATGTTTTTTAAATGCATAAAATCCGCAGTCTATTGATCGCTCATTGTACACTCTCTTTCTTCTTCTAGGAAGTTATGATGTATAATTGTCGTAGACGCAAAGAAAATTGTAGTTTAAGTGGTTATGAAATTTGGAAGATCGTCGAGGAGCTTGTCGAAAGTGGAGTGTCGAAGGATTCCTCTCTGACACTCGATTTCATTCGTTAGCGAGCGATGCTCGTATATCAGCCGGTCCGCCATTCACTCGGTCCTTGGCCAATTGCCTGTTAAGCCTCTCCGATGCCATACAAGCGCCGAGATAATAATAATAACCGATTCGTTGCACAAATAGTCTATAACAAACGTGGACGAGACGACTAGAACGCAAACAGCTTCTACAGAAAATGATGGGAAATCGTAGAACGAGATTCGGAGGAAGATAAAACATGAACAGCTTCCAGTTGCTATTAGAACGGTTGGAAATACCTCAAAATTAATACTGGGATCCTCAAAGCAATTTTCATTGGACGCTGAACATTTGTTAAACTTTATCTCAAGTACAATAGCCATTCTACCAAGGGAAGTACCCCAAGTGTCCGACTTCGATTTAGATAATCTTTTGTGGGACGATGGTATAAGGATCCCTAATGATCTCTGCAAAATATTAGGTGCAGTTACTCAATAGTTTTAAAGATATAAACAATTGAACTTTCGGCTAATGGAACTTCGAAAACTTGAGCTACAAATCATGGTATATCAACAAGGTATGAAAGTTTAATTGTTTACATCTTTAAAACTATTGAGTAACTACACCTAATAGTTTGCAGACATCATTGGGGACACATATACCATCGTCTCACAAAAAAATTCGGACACTTGGGGTCCTTCCGTTGTAAGCCGGAAGAACAAAATGACAGCTCTGTTTTAATCAACCTCCTTTCCTCACTCTCCAAATTTCCAAATCTCCGCAGAAGAATATCTAACGAAACAGCGAAAGTAGACCGAACAGCCGACGCTCCTAATCAATGCCAAGTACGTCGTCTCTCAGGAGCACTGATGATCGAATGAAGTTTCCCGGAACCTCGGGAAACGTTTCAAGGAAGAGGAAAAGGTCCCTAATCGACGAGCCACTTTTCCACGGGATGGTACCCTCGTGGACGACTGACTTTCGCGGGATTACGTCTCGAGAGGCATTCGCGGATATAATCGTGAGCCATGTGGGAAAGGGACAGGCTGGCTGTCGTATCTGTCTCGCAGTCGAGGCTCTTGGTTCGATGGTTCCACGGAAGTAGACGCGGGAGTTGGGTATTCAACTGGGTCACGTAGTTTCCCGGCGTTTCAGCGGGTAGAGGAGGCTCGCATAAACTCGCGAAAAGTCGGCCGGGGCTTTGCCAGTGTCCGTCTGTCTGCGCCGCATTTATACATTAGCCGCACGATCTCTTTGAATTCCGATCCGAGAGCGGAGGAGAAGAAGAAGAAGACGAGGAAGAGGACGACTACTCGACTAAAAGCGAGAATTGTAATCTGGTGGAACGGCGAATCGGTTTTCCGAGCTGTCTGTTCGAATCGCGGGTTAAATTGGCTTGCTTACGCTTCTTTGACGGATCTCGCAGTCTATGGTGCTCGTCAGCCTGCGCAGCTTCCCATAGGCGGTCGTGTACTTCTTCTCGGTGTCTGTCATCTTCGAGCGTCACCGTGTTCACCGTATTCACTGTGTTCACTGATGAGACACACTCCCGCAAGCTTCTCGAGAGAGTCTCTCTCTATCTATCGACGCCTTTGGATATCCGTTCGACTAAGCTCGAACGTCAAACGCAACGTCGCGACAACACCACCGACACACAAATAATATTTATGGACCAGTCAGCGGCAACGTCACCGGTTGTTTGCGACCACGCCAGCCCGTTCGACGCGTCTTGACCGTTCATTCTGATCACCCCCACCTCACCGCACTTCACTTCGCGGGGATTAGGGTAACGCGTGTTCACAGCGGATTTTCGCGTGTCCCGTCAACCGGCATTCGGCCTGCCTGCACCCGAAACAAATGATTTTCACGCGGCAATTGCCCCCGGGCTAAGTCGAAGACCCCTCTCTCTGTCGCAAGCTCGCAAAGAGGGGATCAGAGAGAGAGGCCACCGCTCTTCAAAAGCGTTCCCAACCTTTTATTTTTTCAACGCGAGACGCAATATTGACCGAAGCGACCGTGAATCTTTAAGACAACCTTCGGCTGTTTTTAACCCGTCTTCATCGACTATTGGCCGACGATCCTTTCTTTATTTACCGCGGGTCGCCCGTCCTTTTTCGTATCTTGCTCTTTCTGTCTTCATGTTGGTTAATGGCTCGCGACTCTGCCAAGCTTACCCGTCACTTTGGTCACCATACTCTCGATGACAAATTTCAGAGACCGCGATCACCACCGTCCGCTCTGAATCAGCCGCGTCATTCGCGGATTTTGGCGGACGTCGACTAAGACCGTGCCACCGACGCGAATACTCTAGCTGCGCTAACTTTAGGCGATCTTATCATCGCATCTCTAATTGGAACGGGATTCCCGTGCCAGGTAGAGTCGAGTTTCTTGAACCGCGAAATTGTCACCGGGTCCAGGAGCGACCGGACACTTGAAGGTCCATCCTCTTGGCTTCGGCAGAGCGTTGACGACGCCGACAGTCCCACTAAGTTGGGTGAATCATGATTTCTTAAGTCTCATACTTTTTGTCTTGTTGGGTTTGGGAAAAGAAGAGGTCTAAGACATCAGGCAAATTATGTCTGAACACTTCCAGATAAATAGTTCCGTCTTACATTCCTGGAAGAGGTGGAGAACAATCACGAATCCTAAACGAATACGCTACGTATTTTCCATTCAAAATGGTCTCCAAGAGAAGGTCTATCTAAACAGGAATAAGAAAAATCGAAAGTCCCAACAAGGAAACCGCAAATTTCAGCGAAAGCGCGTCTCGCTATCCGTGTCATTAATCCCTGATTCCGTGGATCGTGCAACGATCCTTCTCCCGGTTGTTTCTCGGGATTACGAGCCACCATCTAACTCGGTGGATCGGCTGTCGTAGAGGAGTGTTTGTTTTCGTTCGAGCATCGATTCTCCTCGACGGGATGGCGGAGGAGTCCGAGGCTATTTCCGTCGAAAAATCACGGCCATCCTGACCCGCTTAGTCGTGCTTGTCACGGAATCGCCGATTCTCGATCTCGATACACAGATAGAGAGTTAATCTGCGCTTCGATCGAACAGTATGGAATCGCGCGGCTCTTACGTCAGCGAATTAATCTTCGGTCGCGACAATCGTCCGCGGGTTAAGTGGAAGATCGTCTCCAATTGGATGCTCGGTCACAATGGACATCGATTCGCGTGTAGAACAAGATCTTAGGATGCCACTGCGCGCATAAATCTCCCTCGGAACGGTGCTACCATCTGATGGATGGACGCCGGCCGTCTGACCACTGCCGGCCGCTTCTACTTTCTCGTCGGTAGTGCAGACGCGCTCCTCGAATTTTCGCGAAATTGAAACACGTAAACCAACTGTGGTAATTCAGCTATATCGATCCTCGCTTAACACTGGAACTACCGAGCCCTAAACGAGACTGATCGATACATTAACAGGTTAGAATTTATTCCGATTTCATAGCGTTTTTATGGTAACTTGAATAAACGAACACGTGAAAATATTTCTTGACACAAATCGCTGAAGAAGTATACTCATTAATTGTATGAGAATATTTAAGCAATGTTTGCACGACGCTTGTCCTAATTGGAAGGCTGGAAGATTATTTTTCAGCCGAGCTAAGCTAGCAGAAGACGTCTCGTCGTACTCTTTTCCGACTCGTCGAGTGTCTGACCACTCGCGGCTGTTTCTACTCGAGAGTAACAGGACTCACCAAGTTGATGGTAACGATGAGATCGTACTGCTGCCTCTGTCCCTTCTTCTTGTTCTTGCCGCTCTTGACGGAGACCGCCTTCGGCGTGACTTTAACCTGTCCCTTTTGAGCGGAGGGCTTCTGCGCCGGCTTTGAAGATCCCTTCGCGCCAGGTGCGACCTTTTGTCCAGCAGCTAGCGGCGCCTTCTGTCCCGTGGAGCCCTTCTGGTTCACGTGTCCGACTCCATCTGCTGGTTTGTTGCGAGCCTGTCGTCGAGAAACGAAAAGAACATCCATTAGAACAAATTCCTATATCGTGTCTCATACATTTCCGTCTCCTTATTATTTCCATCGCGATTATTGGTGAAAAGTCTTTGCCCGATCCTCTGCTTCAGAGAAAAGTTCGCTCGGATCTACCAGCGGAATTGCAAAAATCTGTTTACCAAAAGTGGGCCAGCGTCGATTACGTTCGCAGGTTTTCGCGTGTTCCGGATCCCGTGGCGGAGCGAAATGGAAAGAGCCTCGATCGTCGATCGTTTCGAGATCTTCCGGGCCCGTCCCGTAATTAGTCGTTTCGCCGGAGGGGCTCGGTTACGAGGGCTCTAATCGCGGAGAGGCTTTTCCCGATATTTTCGCCCCGGCGACGGTAAAAATCCGCTAACGAGAGAGGAAGAGAGAGACGGGTCTCCCCCTGGGGGAAAAATCAAGTGTCCCTCTCTCGCCAACGGAGGACAAACGAGAGGACCGTCGGTTTTTTCGCCGGCCTGGAACAGAGGTTCGTTTCTGCTAAGGTCGCGGGACGAACAATACCTTTAATTACGAGCGAGCGTTGAGTCAACATTTCGAGGCCGGAGGATGCACCGCGCGGATGCATTGTTCACGGGCCTCTGCTAATGACACGCCGCGCAGCACGATGCTCGGTAATCTCCGAGAGATTCTACTCGTCGCGCGCCGCCGTGCCTATTGTTCCGGTTTTTTTACTCGGCCCTGGTTTATCGAGAGAATCAATCCAACGTCATCATGACCAGCCTGAAGTACCGGCCACTCTCGTGTAGCTGCTTAGCTGCCAAACGAGCCAGCAATCTCGAGGGACGAGGGGATTATGCTACTTCAAACTTGGCTGGATCGGTTCTATCATCGATACAAACCGTTCTAACCCGGCTCCTACCAGAGATTATGGTAATAATCCAACAATCATCGGACCCTTCCTGCTGGATAATGTTCGCCAATGGCAGCCGGAAGTTTGATGATTTTTTTCACACCCTCGCAATTTTTATTTCCGCTCGAAATTTTTTTGCGAGATAGTCCGAGCCTGGAACTACATACGAGAAAATTTCCATTGGCATCTCTTCGCTAATAACGTTTTTAAAAATTGTCGAATTCGACAATGTACATTTTCATTCGAACTACTACGTACCGATAAAATATTTTTTTCCCGCTCTCATACTTTATATTCCCGGTTGATATTTTTTTACAAGATAGTTCAAACCCTGGGTTACACGTAGGAAAATTTTTACCCACATCCCTCCGCCAACATCGTTTCCAAAAATCGCCAAATTCGTCGATGTCGCGTGGCTGAGTTTCCATTCGAACCACATGTTCGTTCACATGTCCCGATCCCATATTTATGCTCCACCTCCGTATGTCTAAATTCCTGCATGGAATTTTCCTCTGTAACAGTACGAACTCTGAGCAACCAGCGAGGAAATTTCCTTGGCTAATAATGTCTCTAAAAATCGTCCGGATCGGTCGATGTTTCGTGGTAGCATTTTTATTGGAACTGCTCCGGGCAATTTCGCATGCGGCGAGCAAATATTTCGCGTGACAGTGGCAAACCGATTCGAGGCAAATGGTTCACGGGCACCAGTCGGAACGACCGCCATCCACTGGATGCAATTTCCGGATCGACCGGTTTCCGGTTGCGATTGGTTAACCCGAATTTTTCCGAGTATTAGCGATAGGCGAAGGGCCACGGAGTAACGCTTGACTTTTTCACAGTAAATCTGCAAATCGAATATCGTTCTTATCGGGGGAACGGACATACGCAGATACGGATCTCTGGAAACGGGTCCCGGATTCCGACGGCGAAGATGCCTATCGGCGGCAAATAAATCGAGTTAGTTGATACAAACTGCCGGCCGGAAACCATCGGCATCGAGGCCAAGGAGGATACTTCGAGAACCGAGCGACACGTTCGTCGAATTCCTCGAAAGTCTCATGATCCAAACAGAGAGAGAGGAAGACGGAAAGAGTTTTAATATAGGGGAGCTATCTTTCTCAACTCGACCGTGTCATATTTAAATACCTTGATGACTTCGAGTCGAATCTAACACGTTGAACTGGAATACGAAATGGTCCTCGTAAAACCCATGCCACCTGAATATCAATCTATTAATATTGAAATGGACCAAAGGTACGCGTCTACTCTCGAGAGTACTCTCAATTTGCGTGTCGATTTGTGAGTATTTCAGAAATTTTTTGCTCTTGGAGATTGACGTGAGTCTCAGCCAGAGTTGAGCAAAAATTTAATCAACGATTGATGAATAAATTTCTACTTGAATCGTTAATCGCAATTAACAATTAATCTCCTACTTTAATCGTTAATTGCGATTAACGATTACATTCCTTTCAATTGTAATCGTCAATCGGATAATTGAATAATGATTAACTGCTGAAATTTCGAAATGAAATACGGAATCAAAATTGCATGAATACCGAAAATAATGTAAACTGAGTTTTTGTTGAGATATATTTCTGTCAATTCCCAATCTCTGCTCTCTGTATCTATCTCCCTCCTTATTACAATTTATGGATAGACCGTATGGCGATTAACTTCATCAATCGAGTGAATCAGTCTCTGATTTTTCGATGATTTCTTCTTTTAATCAACAGTTGACGATTAACTTCATCAATCGATTCAATGATTACTTTTCTAATCGTACACTAATGTGTACGTGGTTGATTAATATCAATCAATCTTGATTAAAATTTTAATCAAGGTATGTGGATCTTTATGAAAAATAAAAAATGTTCGCACTGATTGCAGGACACAGAAACCAAATAAAAATCGTATTCTTCATTCAATTATCCTATTAAGCTGAAACTAATACATTGATGTCCTCACATATTTTTAACATGTCCACTGCTTTAAATCGAAGTTGCCCATTTTTGTCACAAACGCACAAAATCCGAAGTCTAGTTATAAGAATGCTCGCGAACAGAATGGATGCGCGAAAGTTTGCTGCAATTGTTGCAATGTGCTTAATAAGAAAAAGTAGATGTTCCAAAAAGTGTTTGCGGTCGGATCTAGCTAATGCGAGCCGATCGCGATCGAAGGGAAGAGAGCGTAGGGTTCGTCGACCGTTTGTCCAATTACCCGACAAGGTAGACTTTCCGCTAAATATAGCAGCGACTCGTGAGATACACAATCGGTATTGGACGTTCTAATAATACCGGCGAGTTTATTCAAATAATAATTCAGCGGAGGAGGCGGCAGGGTGGCCGCGTGGGCGGAACTGACGAGATAATTATAGCGTGTGCGCCGTCTACCGCGTTCTTACGAAAAGCACTATATCACCGGGCAGGCCACGCGGCCACGAAAAAACGCGGCAAGAACTGCACATCTTCGCTCCCGTTCGACGGTGCAACGCGGCAACCTTTTTGCGGAACGGCCGATGCATCGGGTTACACGGTTGTGCAACCATACGATCCTACCATGAGCCCGGAATTCGCTATGCGTGCCTCGCCGATGGGCGTTGCATCTTGATCGTTCGCTGAAACTGCCGGCCTACTGTTTCTCTATTTTCTATTCACCGAAGCCGAATTTATCGTTCGCAAATAAATAGCGGAATCTCGCGAATAAACTGCGCGTTTATGTTTCTTGAATCCGTCGGCGGGAAGAGTTTATTCTCCGGCGTCTGGAAACACAAATTCTCTGCAGACCTTTATGCATTTGTACGGAAAGATCCGCAGGCTGGAAAGTGTGCGATCAACATTTCAAGAACTAACAAAATGTTCATTAAATTCCCTGGATGCACTGCCGAAAATATTTATCCCATTGTGTCTAGAAAAAACAAAGATCCGAGAGAGGACAGACATTGCAATAAAAATGCAAGCAGCTGAAAAACCGTAGCCCAACGTCACACGGTTACAGATTGCGCAATTTCCCAGTAATCTTTTACCTCGGTTCGCCGGAAGCCGCGTCAGCGTAAAAATTAGACGGGCGCGACTTTAATTCGTCAAATGGTCCACGTAGGGCTTCGCTACGATTCCAGCGAATTTTATCTCGTTTCCCGGGACCACGGTCGATGTATCGCGGAATAATGAATATTCCCTGGACCCGTGCTCGCGAGAAGTCTAATTATCTGCAGGAATTTCTGAGAGCCTGCGGGGATATTAAATTTCTCGGAAGCCGATAAAAAGAATCGGCGATATATATCGCGGTCGAACGACGGCTGCGGCGACTGGTTGAATGGAAACCAGTAGTATCATAGTCTGGAATGTTTTGAAATAGCACCCAGCGCATCCCCACTTTTCTTCTTTCCGCCTCCACCCCCGCAGTTTCCCACCGCCCATTCCTGCTGCCCTCTCTCTTTCTCTCTCTTTCTCCCTCTCTCGTATGTGTGTGCGGCGTAAATGAAAATTTTATTGCTTTTCCCTCAAAGTTTTTGGCAGGCTTTCCGAGCCCACGCAGAAAACAGTCGCATAACAGGCCGGACCCTAAGTAATATATCCGTTGCGTAATGCATCGCGATTACCCATTTTCGGACGTGCATTCCTAGGATGCTCCGCGACGCGACCACCGATTTATTGCATCGCTGCAACCTCGAGGCTTCCACGATGATTTACAGACCCGTCCAGGGAATTCGGCTGATGGAACTGAAAAGTTTCTCGGTTTTACGATGACTGCAGAACTTTCAACGAGTTCCTATAACGAGTCGATTGCGGACAAATCGCTAGGGGAGATCGTTTCGGTATGTTCTCTCACAGCGATTCCACGAGCCTTTGAGCCTTCATGTTTATTAGGCGAATTTGGTGGCGGCAAATTGCCACGGTGGGAGATCGATTCGCTGGGAAGATGAATGATCGGGCTCCGCGCCTAAGCTGCCAAGTATTCGCTCTGTGGGACCAGCCTTTCGTAAAAAGCACTGGATTAATTAATTCGTCGTTGTTTTTAATGTACAGCGGATTTTTATGAATCTGTGACAAAAATGAGCGAGTATACAGCTTCCGTTGCAACTTACAAATATTATTAAAAGATGAAAGAACTTTTCATCGGTGGTATTGTATAATTTATTGGGGCTTCAGTGGCGAAACTTGTTCAATTGTTTCTAATGACTAGACAAAGTGTGTAGACGAATTCGAAGAAACTCGAATCAAATAAAA
This sequence comes from Lasioglossum calceatum, assembly GCA_963966675.1. Lineage (NCBI taxonomy): Eukaryota > Metazoa > Arthropoda > Insecta > Hymenoptera > Halictidae > Lasioglossum > Lasioglossum calceatum. Next base: position 4,326,662 of record OZ016555.1, on the reverse strand, counting down.
TCATATTTTCCGTGGTGATAGTCTTTTCAGAACTGAAATCAATTAAAATCGTACTAAACTCTGTCATGTTCTGTATCGCAGCATTTTTGAAAATTTTTAAGAGCCATAATTGCATAAAGATCCGCAGTCTACTAATGACTAATGAACCCATGTGAAACATCGCGAGGGCTAAAATAGAGTAAAATCAACCAAGAAAATTATTGGAAAATGGATGTCGAGGTGTCATCACTTGAACAAGCTCGGTTCGGTGATTCCAGTTTTGAGCGACAGAGCATTCGAAAACGCCAACAATACACGCCCCGGCGAGCTCAGAAAGGCGTCAGGTTAAAGAGAGGAAAAAGCAGCGAACGGGGCTCGGTTCTTTGACAGCCGGCCTTGAATCGAGAGCGTGGTTTTCGAGCTGGTTGGTTAACCGTTTCCACGGAGAACCGTAGCATTATAGCACGGTGCGAGAGCTGGGCGAGCCTCATGCTGCGTCGGGAGCTGTGAATTTCGACAGCTCTTAGGAAGGGACGCGAGAAGAGAGGAAACGCTTATTCTCCCCTACCACGGGGGCCGGCTAAGCTTATAAAAGATATATCCAGTGCGGATAAGCCGTTAGTAAGAGAGAACCGAGAGACACGACGAAGTTCCGCGGCGAGGAAACCCGGAAGATGGTTAGTTCCACGTCTGATTCACCCTCGGACCGGTTGTTGTTGCACGCGTTGGGACCTCGAGATTGCCCTCTGAAATTCGGCGTTCGCGTCAACGTGTAATCCGGACTGCGGATGTTCATGGGAATTCCGATCCTCGTTTTAGCGGAATCGAGAGAAAGTGCAGTAGAAATTCTTGTTCTACTTTAGCATTTTGTGGATAATTCGTGAGATATTCAATTTTAAGTCGGTCCGTTAGACTGCAGATTTTATGCTTGTATGATAAAAATGAGTTGCTACGATTTAAGGCAGATTACAAGAATTTTAGAATACGCTTTTGTAATAGAAACGAGTAGCTGACGTTTAGAACGGTAGAAATATTACACGGTAAAATTATTAATGAAAGGTACGAACGTCTGGGTAGCTTTCACATGCAACGAAGACGTAGGAAACGAGGATGAAGAATATCGCAAGAATTTCACGGAGAGCACAGCGAAATTATTACTGAAAGAGACAGACGTCTACCTAGGTATCTCGCAACGAATGCAAAAATTTGTTCGCAATGAAGATCCGCAGTCCACTAATCAGATTAGACTTTCCTCCGTCAAAGAGACGTCGAAACAATCCGGCGACCCGCGTCTCCAATGAAGAATTCTCGGTTTTACGGTTCCGGCGTTGAGAAACTGATAAAAGTGTCGCGTCCCGCGTCTCCATCGTCCGGAAACTGGGTCGCTCACGAACTGAGAGTTGTTGTTTCTGTTTCAGGACGAGGAACAAGTGAAAAGTGAGTAGCCGATGACGGGGAACGGAGGCGGAACAGTGTCCGCGTGCAAATAGAATTCGCTTCGCCCGTATTTGACTGGTCTCGGTCGCGTCAACAAGTACGCGGGGCGTTCCTCGAAGGAAGGCAGAACGGAAGGAAGAGCGGAAGGAAGGAAGGAAGGAAGGAAGGTCGCGGGCTGTTTAAAATTTAGGTCGCGAACGATGTGTATTTCACGCTGCCAGACGCAACGGGGGCGACTTCAAAGACCGGCCACCTCCTTGGTGTGCTTGCTCATTAAGATTTGTCGCGGCTACGTGGCCAGACTCGATCACGATCGCTGCCAAATCGCCATTCGATTTATCGCTATCACGCACAGCGCGCTACCGAAACTCGCCAGCTCTGCTTCCCAAATAAACAGGGAATAACTTTGAACCCTTTAGATATCACCGCTCGCGCGTTGCAATATTTCAAAATTTTGTGCCCCAATTCTGTGAATGAAAGATCTTCCTTTCTTTAATAGTTTCAATGGAATTATTCTGTAACATCATACGAGAAGAAGAAGGTTTCGGAGCACAGTGCGAAGCTCTCGTTGCGCAATCGGACTCGCAATCACAAAATAAACCGCGGATCGGCTGCGTGTCGGCTCGTTATATTAATACACGCTCCGCTCCGGCACGTGTAAATAAATGCTGGACCGACGCTCCGTTAGCGTCACGACGCCCGGCGATAATTTACCAGACTTCTTTCCTTCGTTCCGAGCACTGCGTTTCGTATATTTGCGATTTTTTAAAGTTGCACTCGGCCTGAACTGTTCGTATCGTTTACTTAACTCTCGTACGTTCCTCGGAGATACTGGGGCTTCTACTTCACCCAATTCCGCGTTACGCTTTATATCAACGAACGGTGTGCTTTTTTTCTTTATTCTCGTAATCTTAAGTTCTTAGGACGAGCACCGCTTTTCCAGTGGCAATTAAAATCTTGCAGATCGTACGGCCAGCTTTTCTTTTCCGTGAACGAGATCACCGTGTGATTGCAACGTGATTGCTTCTGTTTTACAGTGCTCAGGAGGGCTTTCTCCATGTTCGACTCCTCGAAGTCGGGCCGGATCGAGAAGGAAAAAGTGAGAACGATCTTGAACACCCTGGGGCACACTTTCGACGACCACGAGCTCGAGGTGATTCTCAAGCAGGAGGACGAGGAAGGTACCGTATCGCGATCATAGTTTGCTAATCGTTTCGAGAATATTCGCGAATCGTTGACCCTCGATTATCGGGGCGGGTGTGTTCGCGCGAGGCGAGCGATTCCTCGGGCGAGAATTTTTAGATCGATGAGGACGGTTCGATCGGCCGACCGAACCGGGCCAAATAATTCATGATATAATGACTGGAAACGTGGCGAAGCCGCTACGAAAGCCGGACACGACGCGAAAACTTTCCTAAACTTTCCTCGGCCCAAGGTGGCCCCGCGTGGTCGCTCGAGTTTCATACTAATCGATTTTCGTGCCTACGAATGTATACCGTCGAGTAGTTCCCAGGATTGATGGAGTCCATCGAAACGATTATGACACTCTGGGTCAGAATAGACCCAGGCGAAGTCGTACAAATTCGTCTCAATTCACACGAAACAGGATCACACAGTATGGACACTTTCTAGGACACGAGAAATGTCTTGATCCCGCAAAGCTTCACCGGTCGAAAGAGTCGGTTATATTGATCCGTGCCTGATAAATCCTGATTGAGGATCATAGCGCGACGATGTCCTCTGCTAGATCGAATCAGTGATCCGCGAGATACATGATCCTCGCCGCGGATTTCCTGCGAGCGACCTTTCAAAAAGAAGAATGGACCCCTTCAGGATCTCGCCGGAGATATCCGAGCGACTCCTTTTTACCGTGAAAAAGAATTGGGTCGGAGTGGGCGTCGAAGAGAGAGCCTCTCTCCCTCCTCGCATACTTTTCTCCTCGTATCCCCGGCCTGGTCCACCGTGTATCGACTGCGAGAGCCTCCTCTGGCACGAGTCGCGCGTTAGACGCGGCCGCCGTCAAAGAGCTTCTCACCCACGCGATTCCCGCCGCTGAGAAGATTAAAACCGGCCCACCCGTTAATTTGAAAGCTCGGGTTAGTCGAGCAGAGCCCACAGGACGGCCCGTCTCGTTATTAATCCTGCTACCGGTGAAATGGCCACCGCTGGTCGACACTGTCTCCCTTAAGGCACTCGATCCTTACTCCAATCCGCGGTATTCATTCTTGAACTTCTCTTTGAATCCTTTCCGATACCGTGTCAGATTTTTGCAACAGCACCGTATTTCACTGTGAGAAAGATTTTACTGCATGTCTGACCATGACCTGCCTATTCTACTTCGTGTAAGAACCATTCTCCAAGCCTCCCTCCACAGAGGCTTGATCTATTGGGTTGGCAAGAAAGTAATTGTCGGTATTTTAAGGTGAAGTAAAAAACCGAATTTTTTTATTCAAGCGATGAACTTTAATCGGTGAAATATTTTCTTATTTATTCTTTTTGGCGAAAGATCATCGAACGAAATGGAGAATATCTTATTCATTAAAGTTCATTAATTGAATAAAGAAATTTGGCTCAATTTCACCTTAAAATACCGAAATTACTTTTTTGCCAACCCAATACGTGTCACCTCTCACCGAATTGGTCAACAATATACAGGGTGTTCATTTGAAAACTTTCCAGCCGAATATCTCGAGAAGTATGAAAGATATTAAAAAAGCGTAAAACCAAGGATTTCGAGGGGGGAAAGAGGAAGGCAGTATCAGTTTTTTTTTGGTGGCGTTTTCAAGGTCATTTGAAGGTCAACTTCGTTTTTTTTCAAATGGAAACCTGCGGATAAAAAAATGAATCGTACGAAAATTGTTGGTCCTTTCACGTACAATAAGATCCCATGATAAAAAATATAGGTTTCCATTCGAAAAAACAAAGTCGACCTTGAGAACGCCACCCAAATAAAAAACTGATACTGCTCTCCTCTTTGCCCCTCGAAATCCTTGGACACTTTTCGAGATATTCGGCTGGAAAGTTTTCAAATCAACACCCTGTATAATGTAACCCGCAGTTTCATTCCGAACAACCTAAAAATCCGGAGGACACTCCTCAAAGTCACAATTTTTCGAAACTAGCACGTGGAACTTCTCGCAAAAAGTGTTTCAGTATTCAAGGGGTTGAAGGGGGCCGGTGGCTCGCGCAAAGGCTTAATCTGCAAGTCAAGCAGCCCGGGGAAGTTAAAATTCGCCGAACAGTGAATCAAAGACCACGACAACGATGAGTTTGCGAGGGACCTTTCGTCAGTCATCTTTCTGTGTGCAAAGGGGTTAATGGTGGCCGGTGCGGCTAGAAACTAGTTCGAAACGGCCCGCAGTTCCGCCGTTTCCTAAGAAGCGTGGATCGAACGTGGCTCCAGTTAGCACGTCCGGAGACCGGATAGGTTTCGAGGGAGGTGCATTTAAGGGTGACGTTGATCTGTGACACACGTCCAGCCGGACGCTGCCGGAATTAGCGTAAACCCTTGGAATCGAGGGGCGGGTCTCTCGCTCTAGCCGCGAGGGGCTTTGTCTGGTTGCATTATTATGCAGATATTGTCCTGCTTGTCGATCGAACCCGCTTCGGGTATTCCGGGCAGCGTCGACACGGATCTAGCTATCCACAAAGAGAAAGAGAAACGGACAGAGAGCAAGATAGACTGTCCGCTATCCTACCGATCTCTTTTCCGACCGTGTTTTCTCTCGGTTATAAATTTCAAATTTCTTCGGCGTTGCGGGGTTGCGTAAACGGGACCGCTTGGAACGTTCCCAAGTATATTGTCCCCCGTGTGTTTTCCTATCGGTAAAAAGCGGAACGACGCGAAAGGGAAACAGGGAAAGGAGCCGCTGAACGGGGCCGGAGTTGTTTACCACAACCGTCGTCCTGGAACCAGCTCCCCTCTCAATCTTTTTCTTTCCCCTTCCTCTTCCCTTTTTATCTATCTATATTTAATGGCTTTTAATCGGGGCTGGTTTGATTTTCAGGCAGCGGAAAATTGAATTTCGACTCGTTCTACCGGGTGGCGTCCCACTTCCAAGAGGAGGACGACGAAGCGCTGCAGAAGGAGCTCAAGGAAGCTTTCAGGCTCTACGACAAGGAGGGCAACGGATATATTCCCACCAGCTCCCTCAGAGAGATTCTTGCCGCCCTCGACGATCAGATAACCCCCGATCAAATGGACGGCATGATCGCTGAAATTGATACCGACGGATCCGGCACTGTTGACTTTGACGGTATCTATTACCTCCCTTGCTTTCTGCACCGCGAATCTGTCTTTCGAATCTCCCTTTCTCGCGGCGCCTCGGAATAGCTGAGAATCTTAATCCCACCCTTTCGAACTAAGTGCGTGGGCTGCTTCGCATCTTGTTTGAAACATTCAGAAATATTTTTGATGTGATATCAGTCGACCAATTACTGGGAATCATTTTTTCTACACTCAAAGAGCGAGTAAAAATTTTGAAAAAATTACGCAAGATACAGCTAATATGCAGCTATAGTCTGCATTTTAGTTTGTTTGGATACGTTGACTAGTATTCGAGAGACGCAGTGGCAAAGTTAGGAGTTGCACTCTGCAACTCCGAGTGTTTCTTTTCGAAGCAATACTTTCGTTCAAGTTTCAAATATCGCCTGAGTACTAAAAACGACGCAGTTACCTTTAGCGTAGAATTCTCTCCAGCCGGGATGTATAAAAATTGCACTCGGCGCCGCCGGTTATCGTCGAGCGATATAAATAAAGAGTTACGATATCGGCAGAAAGTTTTTCGCTAGGCGTCCCTGTGGCTCGTTACAGCGGCCCCGCACGAGGGCTTGATTAAACCTCGAACGTCTTAATACCGGTCTTTGAAAGCTCCTTTGAAAAAGCTCGACCAGGCCCGAGCATAAAGGGGCAAGGACGACCTACTTGCTCTACAGGAGAAACATTCGTAGCGAGATGAAAAGGGTGCCCCGTAATCTTCAGGATCTCAGTCGATCCTCTAACGCTAGGGTCACGAGAGTAGAATAGCATCGACTAAGAAATTGTTAAAGCCCCGTCTCCTAATTGTGTCTGCTTTCTTTCATCCCTCACAGAATTCATGGAAATGATGACCGGCGATTAAACGAGAGGAGAATCGCGAAGATCACAAGAGAAGAGAGAGAGAAGAGAGCCTTGCATTTCCATTCTACTTCCACGAGAACAGAGAGCTTCGATCGACCAAGGCAACGGTAACGGATCGAACAGGCACCGAGAGAACCGTCCTTCATTTTCATTTGTACATTTGTTTGCGCGACACCGTTGATTAAGCACACGATTAAACGTCATCTTGAACGATCTCGCCCTTTCACTCCCCCGAAAAGAGACCCACGACGAGATTAACGAGCACACATCGATCCGGAGTTACGACTCGTTTGACGTAAGTTATGGCAGCCGAGTTGGAATCGGTGGACGACCATTATTTTCACGGTCGCGCGATGAATTCGACGACAACCGACCTGTGTCCTTTACACCTGCCGGTAGCTGCGCGATTCTGCCGGAATCAATCTACCTGGATCTGCCTCACCCCGTCCACGAGCTCACTGGCTTGAGAAAGATGAATCCTGGGTGAACTATTTTAAATCGAAGTAGATCGGGTTGATAGTCGAAGGCAAGATATTCTAGGTCGAGAGAAATGTGCTGATTTGGAATTAAAGGGTGAAAGCTTCGCACTCAACCGCGCATTATGCTCGCAGAATAATCAAAGGGGCAATTGTATCAACCTACATACCCTCCACTCGACCTCATATTCTCGTCATTTAACAACTGGCGTCCCGTGATTCGGGGAAGTTGCATGGGATATTAATCAAGGATCACCGATGAGCGAATTGCTGAGGGTGCGCGTTGAGGGGGTGGCGGCAGGTGTCCTGATTCCGCGAAGGCCACCGATTCGATCAACCCGGGCATCGACTCGCGCCGTTCGAGGCCAGCTTCATAGTTTGCCTTCGTATTATCAGTCATGCTTCGCGACACCGTTCCGCGAAAGTATACGAGAACACCGGCTGAAATCGAAAACGACGGGAGGATCCCCGTGAGCTATGGGCTGGCGAGGGTGTCGGGCCGGTGTGAATCGCGATCAAAGATACACGGAATATCGCTGGCATGACTTACAACGACGGGTAGGCGTACGCCCGGTAGACGGCAACCCGGGGACACCGGTGATCGTAAATTGTCATTCGCGCGGCGCTCGTAGGAAACGGAATAGGGTTTCTGGTGTCATTAATATTTCCAAAGGCTGCATGCATAACGAGAGAGGGATTACCGTGGCTGTAACGACTTTCTATTAGAGGGCACGCGAAAGCCTGCACTAGATTCATGCCTCTGTTAATTATACATTAACGCACCCGATGGCGTACACATAGGCTTTTAGCCGCGCCATACCTCTGTGTTGGAATGAATAAATCAAGCGCTGTAAATGGATCAACTTTTCTCGGTTATTAGTTAAAGAGAATTGTGGACTTCAACACGCCGTTGACATTTTTTTTCCAGCGCGGAGAAGTGTGAATGTGAGGTTTCGAATTAAAATTAGCCAATTGATAGACGCAAAAGGATTATTTTGCATCCGAAATTAGCGCGAAGAAGGGACACACGGGAGAAGGTAATATTTTATGGAAATGGCACGGCGCCGCAGGCGATGGTTCTCACGAAAGAGCAGTTCAAGCCAATCAGTCTCGGATCCTCGAGGCGGGAATTGTCTCGGAAAGATCGGCCCGAAACGAACCGTAGAGGAACCCCGAGTGAAATCCTACAACGACCCGGAATATACCCTGGACCGTCCCACCCCGTTTTCTCCTTTCTTCTCTTCCTTCCATCCGTTGTTTCTATCCCACTTCCTTCCCCAGAAGCCTCTCTATCCTACCATGGTTACGACTCCGGGCTTGGTCCCGACCGTTTCACCCACTCAAGTTTTAGTCCGAGTGTTCGCGAGCTAGATCCGGAAGCCGCTTCCAAAGGATCAATAATTGGGGCCGACTGCAACCGCCCTTGAAAAGCTATAGCCCGCCGGTTGGTGAACGCCAGGATTGATACGTCGTAAAAGCGCGCCGAGGATTCGACGGATCATCCAAACCGTATCGATAAAACACTATTGTTCCAAAGTCGAATCACAACCTGAGTACACGGGCTTGCTGTTTGCGGCAGCTTCGAGGAACGTAAATAAATGAAGAAGGCTAAGCGGCCCGTAGAACTCTAGGGCTTTGTGTAGACGCGGCTGCATTAGTACCCCATTTATAAAAATTGTAGAACCTAAGAAAACGTGAATTACCTACCGTATATATAGACTGAAATTTTTCCAACGCGCAGGAAAGAAGCACTTAAAAAGTTAACAAATTATCTCAGCGATACCGTCACGCATCGTTGGTCGATAATCGATACCGACGCCTTTGGATCCCGTTCCCGGGGCAAGGAGAAAGAACAAAGTTCTCGAGTTCGAATTTGAGGAGTCGACGGCGATCATCTTCTACCCCCTCGGCCCCACCCCCCGTGGAATCTGCTTGTTTCAAACTCGATTTCCTCGGAGAGTTTTGCTCCGAAGTTTTATTTGATCAATCGCGGGACCACCCCCACGAGGCAGCAACCATAAGAATGCTCTCACTCCCTCGGGTAGCTAGGCTCCGGAACAACGGGGACGTGTCGGCCGCTGCGAGGAAACCTCGTCGAGGACTTGCTCCGCCGGAGCGAGAACGAGGCGCGCGGCACCGACTTGTTACGCCGGCGAAACAAAAGGAGAAGGGTATACACCCGGTGAAGAGCAATTACGATAATTGCGACCTGGATTGTTCGTCTTTAGACCGGTGATGTCGTTGCGCGCGACGTTTCCGCTTTTCCTACGCCTCGGAACGCTCGCGGAGAAACTCCTGCGTTTCCGTCGACCGCTGCGAAACCGGGAAGAGGACGAGAAACAAAAGGGCCGAGGCGAGGACTGTCTAAATTTCGTTGGCAGAGCACTCTTTGCACTTCATTGTCCGTTTCATTCAAAGAGGCACGGAGAGGTTGCTGGCATTTATGAAGCGCGGAGTAATTGTGCAACCGCGAAATTGATTCGAGGATATTTTTCCGTCGTGTTGCTGGCAAGAACATAGGGACAAAAAGACACTATGGATTTAATATACGTGGTATGTTCGGAAAGTGTCCGACTTTGTGCTGTAGCGGGTGGAAGTATCATTCCTGGTTGATATCAATGGTGTCCTCTTCAAAGTTTGTCCGTTATAGAAGCCGTAAGTTCCAGCGATCCTCCCACCAATGGTTTCCGAAGAATGGCCAAGTCTCTGGCAAAATTTAATCCATATCCGTCGTTCCACACGTTCGGTCATTATAATACGCGACGCTCACTTCACTCGATGCTTACAAAATGCGTAGGCCACTTATTACAAGCTCGCCTCTAATATAAACAAGGGTGCGGGATTCGCCTTCTCATTCCTCGATAATACAAACACGGGCTTTTCCAGTAGTCCAAAACGCCAGATAAAAGATCAATCTAGGGCGCTATCTCCCTTAAAAGTCCGATTTTTACCACGCTTATATTAACTTGCCGTGTTGTTGTTGTATGCGTCAAATCTTGTAATCAAATTTTAAACCTGTCCCCATAATTCAATCTTGCTGAAATTTTGTATACACACTTGCTTCCGATGATATACAAAGATATAAGCAGAGGTCGGATCCTATCCGGACAGACCACATACATTAGCGAAGTAAGTGCGATGTGAAATTTTGCTGAAGCAAAGAAACTATTTCCTACGCCAGTGTATAGGCGTATAGCTAGACGATGCGAGAGAAGTCTGCCGGCGCAAAGAGCCGAGGTATCGAGCCCCGATAGACCGTGTTAAGCGGAGGATCAAGGTCGCCGAAGGTCGAGCGAATATCACGAGCAGAGAGCGTCTCGCGAGGGAACGACAACAGGCAACGGGCTGAATAAACATGGAGGAGAACCGTAACCTTGGAACGTGTCACTGCACCTATGATGCAGGGTCTAGAAGCGGCTGGATACGATTAATAATTAAAGCAATGGCTACGACAACACCGGCGAGCAGGGTGCAGCCGGGCTATCGATCGTCCTCCTCAACCCGAACCATCCTCAACCCAAACTTACTCTGCTTTCCCCACTACGTTCGCGAACCTCTCTCTCTCTAGCTCTTTCTCTGTTCGGTCTCTATCCCCGTTGCTCTAACAGTTCTCTATTGCTTTTATATCCAACGACTACTCGTCAGAAGGGTGCTCTCGGAAGCGGAGGGGCCTAAGATGCCATTCACCCGAACTCTCTCCAGTTAATCCGCGATCCGAAGGGTTTTTCGGCCCGTTTGTTCCGCGGAGTGGCCCGTTGTCCCGAGAATGGATCCCGGCTCTGCCGCTCATGTATTTCACTGTGGGAGAGAGGGAGAGAGAGAGGAGTCCCACTCCCGGCTCTCCCGGAACGATTGATCGACCCTCGACCAACGAAACTCGCGACGCAGCGGGTATCGGTGCCACCCCCGCGAACCCTATAGCTCCTGCGAGTCGCGAGACCATCCCTCTATCCTTTATCCTCGACTCTCATATCCGCTCGATCCTTCCGTGGTTCGGCCTGAACCAGGAAACGTGTACTATGACAAGGACCAGGACGATCTCTAATTGCGCACACCCCTTTAAGTTACCTAGGGATAGCACCCTTCACAATCTTTGTTTAACAGGTCGACTACCACGCCGGTCATGTGCGGATGACAACAGCGCGACTGGTTAAACATAATCTAAACATGTTGGATGGTTAATAATGCAATAGAAAAATATACCACCACATTCAGGAGAGTCTACAGAATCATCCTCCAGAAAAAATTCTCGAACTTAAAAATCTTCTTTCAGATTCAGCAGACGTACAAAGATCAAATTCCTTACGGATGGAAATTCATCGCTGGCAGCGCGGGATCGCGCGCGCGTTCACCCGCGCGATCGAGAGCCACCGGAAGCCCGGATCGAACGGCTTCCAACACCCAGTGGAAAATTACGACTCGTTTCCCGGCGGGGCCGTGGTCTCCATCTCGGCGGCGGCGCGTAAATAACGATAAATAACGCTCGTAAACAACGCTCGCTCGCCTCTTGGTCGACCAAAGGCGTCGCCAAGTCTGCGAAACTTGTCGCGTCTGCTGGCTCCGCACGAGTCGAACGCGTTCGCGCACACTGTACTTACTCTCTGCCTCCTCGCGCAACAACCGCTGTGTCGAGAGAAGTCGAAGAAGAAGAGAATGTGGGTGACCAGAAGAAAGAGAAAAAAAGTCAAGAAAAGGATGCACGAGCAGCAAACCATGCAAGTCTAGCTGGGGTTAATGAAGGCAGTGGGTGCTGGACAAACACGTTGGGTGGCTAGCCAGCCTCTGACAACGTCGAATTCTCCCTTTAAACTTTGTCGCACGAAAGCCGAGGATAACTCGGATTTTCGAAAGAGAACATACAGAAATTTTGTACACGGTCATATAAATTTAGAGAAGCTGTGCAAGTTTTGTTGGGAACATTTTCCTGGGAGTTGCGCGGATCAAAAGTTATGACGATCTGACTATCATCAATCCTGGTTATTTCAGGGTAACTTTTGATACAGACAAAGTTTTCGAGAATGTTTCCAGCAAAAGTTGCTGCACGAGGATATCAAAATTTTCAGATCAGATTAAGAACTCGTACGACGAAGTTCGAGAGGAAATCGTCTCGATGCCGTCGATGGCGTGCTAGATGGGGGTCTGCAGGGTGTTTTTGGACGGTGGGTGTGCGTGTGGGTGGCATGCCTCATTCTGCATTCCTGCGTTCTCGCGCGTCAGATAACCTCGACAGAGGTTGCATGCACCGTACCGGACCGTGCGCTACCGTTTCACATTCCTTCGTCAAAAGGGCTAACGATGTCGACGGCCGGTAGCCTACTGTATCGTAATTGTCCGCGATAAAGTGTCGGTCGGTTGATCAAGGTGTCGTCGTCGTCGTCGTCCGTCCATTTTGGTGTCGCTTTCAACGCTAATGGTGTGGGCGATCGTGATCGGTAACGCATCACGGTGCCATAGGACACCGTGTTTGACGATGCGCTTGTTTAATCGAGAGCCGTTGATTCGCGTGGAACACGCGAGCGCTTCCTCTACGTATAATATCTACGTACGAGCAAAATAAGATGGTCTCTAAAGTTTTCTAAATTTCTAGCTATGTATGTATACAATATTAATTTATTCATAATATACAGGGTGTCCCAAAATTCCTTCAACAGCCGGAAATGGGAGGTTCCTGAGATGATTTGAAGCAACATTTTCCTTTGCAAAAATGTTATCCGCGGCTTTGTTTAGGAGTTATTAACGAAAAACACGGACCAATCAGAGCGCGACCTAAACGCGAGTAGGCATAGTTGGCCAATAGACAGTTGGCGCGCCGGGCGGACTGTGCTAACTCGCGTCTAGGTCGCGCTCTGATTGGTCCGTGTTTTTCGCTAATAACTCCTAAACAAAGCCGCGGATAACATTTTTAAAAAAGGAAAATATTGCTTCAAATCATCTCAGGAACCTCCCATTTCGGGCTGTTGAAGGAATTTTGGGACACCCTGTATATATATATATATATATATGTCTCGGCTAAGTATAGCTAGAGTATTACACTAGTTTCTCAGCTATATGTTGATTATGTCAATTTTGTTATGTACCTGGCTCAGGCTTCTAAAGCTACTTGTACTGGCGCTGCGGGCCTGTAAACACAAGTACAGTACAGGTCACCAATCACCACACAACACTGCAGTTGGAAAAGTACAAAATATAGATACAGGTATAGTAAGTATAAACAGATAGATAGACAGATAGATAGATAGATAGATAGATAGATAGATAAATAGAGATGGTCACGAAACAGAATCGAGTGTGGAGAGACAGATCGGAACGGAAGGTACAAACTGCAGTCGTCGAAAAATCTGTAAGCTCGCCCTCTCTCGTTGCAATCCTGCGCGAAAATACTGCATCGATGCAATCGAAACTTTCAGATACGTCGTCCTACTTGAGCCCGATACATAAAACATTCTTTATTATACTGATCGACGCTCTTCATCGTGCAATCTGTTAGCACGATTTCGTTCTGCATCCACTCGAATCTTATGATTTTCTTTACCTCTTATCTAGACAAAAGTGATTAACCTTTATACGATCCTCAGGGTAAGAATTCACCCATGTACTATTTTCACATACTGTAAAATCATTGATCCCTTTATGTCTATGTTGTGAGATGTATTTATTTAAAATGTGACGTTACAAATGGAACACACGAGGTCTGATCAAAAAATTCCAGGACTGTTTAAATTGCGCGCCAACGAAAGGTCGGAGCGTGGTGCAATTGGTTTAAATGTTTAGCCCTAACCTTCCGGAGGACGACCGAGTTTGCCAAATTTCGATAATCTTCTTGGTTGCAAATCTACAGCTGTTTCAGTGAAACAAGATATTTGCGTTCGGCGATTTTATGATGAATGAAGCAAGGACAACGCGTTTGTGAGAAATTTTGTGTGAAATTGAAAAAAACATTCACGGAAACTTTTCAAATGTTACGGGAGGCTTTTGGGGATGAGAGTTTGAGTGACTCGTTCACGGTGTTATGAGTGGTATGGGAGGTTTAAGGAAGGCCGAACATCATCTGCAGACAATCCTCGTTCGGGAAGACCGTCAACCTCGACGGACGACGCTCGTGTCGCCGAAGTGAACACCCAAAAAACAGTATGACAGTCTTGCCCCAGCCTCCCTACTCACCCGATCTGGCCCCTGCAGACTTTTTCCTGTTTCCAAAGCTTAAGTACGCGCTGAAAGGAAAGAGATTTCACGCGATTGGCGAAATACAAGAAAAATCGCTGATGGAACTATGATAAACAGCATTTCAGAATAGGCGTTTTCCTGATGCCTCCAGCAAATGGAAACAGCGGTAGGAAATAGTACCTACCTGTACGAATGTTGAATAAATTTATAAAAAATAAGTCCTGGAATTTTTTGATCAGACCTCGTGATTCGATGATTTCACGTATAGAGCAAATATGGTTGAATTATTATCCTAGTCTCTTTTATGCAACTATTCTTGAGGAGCGTATGAGGGTTAAACAACATTCTAATAGTGTAGGCTTCTGAAAAATTCCTCCATCTTGCAGTACCAATGTCTCACGTTTGCGAACATTCGTCGCCCGATATAAAAATTCAGATTGCACCGTGGCGGCAATTTTTGCGCAGAGTCGCGCGATGGAAGCCGAGCATAAACGTGCAATTTCGCGCGACTGTGATCCGCGAGAACGTTGTACGGGCACACGACGTTCCAGTGTGGGTTCTAGATGCAGACAAGGAAGAAGGAACGTTGATGCGCTGTCATAACCGCGCTGAACATAGCAAGCCGAAGCAGGGAAAGCCTCTCGAAACGTGTTCCTCGCGATAAATCCGAATCAGCGTCGTCTCTGTCGTTATCGATCCTTTCGAGATAAGATTCGAACGACGAGAGAGAGAGAGAGACAGACTTTCCTTGCAACGGCATAGTGTGGACCGTGAGGAGCGTATCAACAGAGAGCAGTGCACACCGAACACACACATACGTGGGACAGCATAGCGTGAGTTCTCAGTGTTGAAGAGTCGCGAGAGAGGCCAGTTCTCGTGACGGGTGTTCAGCGCCGTTTTCTGTACAATCAAAGCATTCCAGAGAAGCGGAGGGAAGTGTCGGGAGATAGAGAGGACGAAAGGGTTCGCGTTGATTCGCCTTCGATCTTCTCGATCCAATATGTTGGTCACGTGGTCCGCATGAATCTCGCCGTGTCAGGTCGCTTTCGGACGATCTCGGTACTTGCTTCTTCTTCGAGGTACGAGCCTCTTACAACATCGTGTACAGTGCTTACTGTTCACCCACCGTTGAGAATTATTTTCTCAAGTAGTTGAAGTCGGAATAAGTTAAATGTCATTATTATTGTTTAAACAGTAACTTCGACAATCAAGACAGGACTGTCAACCCCTTGCCGTATGGTGATGTCCACAGCTTCAATAATATTCGTCGCTAG
This sequence comes from Lasioglossum calceatum, assembly GCA_963966675.1. NCBI lineage: Eukaryota > Metazoa > Arthropoda > Insecta > Hymenoptera > Halictidae > Lasioglossum > Lasioglossum calceatum. The sequence goes on along the minus strand of OZ016555.1, from coordinate 4,311,213 downwards.
GGGAAACTCGAATCAATATAAAAATTCTAAAAAGCTTCCCTCAATTTATTCCAATCGTTAAGGAAAGACATTTCTATCTGGCGCCTGTGTCTTACAATTTTTACGAGGACAATTTAATCGCCCGCGATACGGCAAGGGGTCAACGACGTAAAATTGTCAGGATTACGATAAAAGTAAGATCTTCGAGGTCCCGTAATTGCCGGGATATCAAAGTCCTGACGCAGAGGTTCCCTTTAATCGTGTCGACCCGCTGGACGGAAAAATGTATCGGAATAAACGGATTGGCCGTTCGGGACGCAATTATCCGTGATCCTTCGCGGGATTTCCATCTCCGTCTCTCCCGGCTCCCGCCTTATCAATCGCGGAACGATTCGTGCCGGAGCGGCCGATGGATTTTCAAAAGCGCACGTATTCGGTCTCGCCTTTCAAACCGACTCGAAATCACGTACCCACCGTTGCCGATCAAAGAGCAATCGCTCTCTCGGATCCCTGGTCCGAGAACTGTTCGATCCTGGACGAGAAACCCGATAGAAAACGGGGACAGGTGTGTGCGTTTCTGCTGCTGCCGCTCGCGTATTTCCATCGCTCGATGGAAACGACCGATTGAAACGTTTCCCGAATACGGCTTTAACGTCGAGACCCCGCCCAGATCCGACGATCGTTACCGAACGGTGAAAACAGCCGATAGAGACCCTTTCTCACGGCACTCTCTCCCCCGATAATTATTATCGGAACACGTTTGGAAAAACGACACCCTCGAACCGCCCCCGCAACACGCCGAGAGCGCGTTTTCACGCTCAATTATACGCTCGTTACGCCGTGTAAACGTGACGAGAGAGTTCAATGTGTTTTTCTACGGCTTCGCATCTTGCCTGCTCTAAGAACAAACCGCGATGTAATGCACGTAATGGCACAGTTGTTTCGCGATCTCGGAGAGGTTTTTTGCAACCCCTTCGAACACTGCCTGATGATTTCTTTGGTGGCGAGGGATGAGGAGTTGTTGGAAGATTTAGTTGAAACTGTCAATTCTTGGGCAATTTACAGCGTTTAGTAATTTTTGAAAGCTTCAGAGTGCGAGATTTGACACATCGAAATAAACTGTGAAGGATAAGAATGAATTTTTTCATATTCTGCGTCTTCGAACTTATTATCTGAACGGGCAGGGAGACGACGATGACTTGGTACCAGAGCTAGGAAAAAATGTTAAATAAAAATTTCGAATAAAGTGGGTTAAAAACCCTCTTGGAAAAATACCACATTGTTCGAAATTTTTATTTACATAAAAGTTTTGCCCAACTATCCTTGGCACGCCCCTTGGTGTGCCCCCTTTTTCCGCGGAAAATCTGTGCCACGGCAGAATCGCGCGAGCAATTGCGCGGAAAGTCTGCTCGGATCCGCGCGAACGCGTCGCGAGATCTACACGGTAGACTATCGAATTCCGATCGCGTTTGCTCGTTTCGCGGAGTACTCGCGTCGATTTTCCCGAAGCGTCGTCGCTCGAGCCGACGAGAGCACGATTCAGGGAGATGAAAGCGTCGTTGAGACTTCGTGGCCCTCGTTCTTGCCTCGATTCGAGACGACGACGATTTCGAATTCGCGAAACGGTTCAGTACCTCTCCGTGCACCTTGGAAGAAATGTTGCAGGAGTTTCATCGTCGAGACGACGATGCAGCCCCTTGCTAATCGTGAATCTAATGGACTCTGCACCAGGGGGATCATTAAAATTCCAGTTGACCGTAAACGTCCGCTAATTGGAGTGCGTAGTCAGTTCTCTCTGGGCTTTGTCAACGTTCCAAGTTGTAATTATCATTACCCGCCGGCACGAATTAATTGATGAGACCGGGAAAAATCATTTTTAATCCGAGCACTGGTCGACCCGGGAATTCGAACAGAAAAATTGAAACGATACTGTTATTTGTTGATGGATGTTCTTGTTAATTGAAAGTGGCAAATGGAGCCATTGTGATGTATTACCTCGGGCGGTGATTGCGAATGACCATTAAATTTTTCAGAGGTGATTTCCGTTCGAATATTACACACTGAGTTCAAGATTGTGGCGTGAACATTTATTCTAGATTTGTTGAACGTGTCATGAACATTGAATATAAATATCGTTTCTATTTTTCTCCTTTCTATTCTTTTTAGTCGAACAAGACCGGTCGATTATTATTATAAGTAAGCTGATCAGGGGACGTTACGGACAACTGGAAATTTCCGGGTGGTCCCGAAAATTTGCGAAACAATTACGCAACCGGAAAGCAATTCGCGCGCGTTGCCTTCGGTCCGTTCGCGAAATAACTCGCCGAATAATAGAAGCGTTAACGATGCACCGTATTCCCGGACCAACGATTTTATCCGATCTCGCGCACGGCCACTGTGGGATAACTCCTCTCTTGCCCCGGTGAAATGGCCGTGTGTCCGAGGGAAATATGTGCGAGACTCATGGTGTGTGTTCACGGAGACCCGATAACCGAGAACCGTCGGTATAACTCGGCTGGGGAAGCGAAACGGCCTGGTTAACGTAAACGAGACGCGATAAAACGTCGCGAAACGGACCGGAGATACCGGCCGAGATGGTTTACACGTTGTTGAAGGCTTTTGGGATTACCGTTTTCCAAGAAGGCCCCCGCGTACCGAGAAAATCACCGGGGAGGTGCAGGATCGTTCAGGAAGGAAACCTGGATCAAAAATGTTCCCGGAAGCCCCGCTAATAATTTCCAGTTAATATCTCTTTACGCGGAACAGGGAGAACGTTGCGAACGTTCCTGGAAAAAGGGAGGAGTTAACATAGGTGTGTGCAAATTTTTCTTCGTTTGATCCACGACACAAAATATTTTAAAATGTCCGAGGAACATTTTTGACCCACTCTTTCTGAGCGATCCTGTAACCTCAATCCCTCCGTGCACTATAGTTCGGGAATTTTAGATAGGATTCCAAGGCGCGAGTTTTCTGCCGCAGATAAGGAACTTCTTATCGTAGGTGTAACGCCGCAGCGAGGAAAACTCAAGCAGCGGAACACCGCAGCGGAAATTTCACAATTCCCAAGTTTTACGTCAGCGAACAATCGTTCTGCATCCCGTGCAGACCGCTGATTGCCGTTTAATTATTATAGACGCGGAAGCGGAGGGTGGGGAGGGCGTTCTGGCGATGGAAGAATCGAACGACGGAAGCTGGGAAGTTCGTCGTCCGGTAAGGGCGGATTTAATTTCCGGTTCGCGACAGGACACGGCGCCGCTAACGAACTTTCTTATCGTTCCGACGGCACCGACGAGCTCCTCCGTGCTCGGTCACCGAGCCTGAACTTTCTGCGTGGTGACCGCGATTTGCTTGTTATATTGAATATCTCGCGATAACCGCTCAATCCCTTGCCTCGTAACTCTCTTCAATTGAAATCGAATTCTGTCCGTTTGACGTTAACCCTTTACGCTGAATGCTATTTTCAAGATGGTTCTCTCGAACTCGAACATTTTTATTTTATGCAATATTTTTTTGATGAACCTATTTTTGTACGGCGTACAAATTTTTAGCACAATTTATAGAAAGAAGCTTTAAATTCTGCTCACAAAAAAGGGTCTAGCGGGCTAAGAATGGTCCAGCGGCACCGGCCACAATTTTTATTGGTATTGTGTGGAAAATAATGGCTTTAGGTTGAAAGAGAATCCCCTAAAATTTCAAGTCGCTAACCCTTCATATAAGGATAATATGAGGGTAAATACCCTTAACTGTATTATTTTTTTCTCGGTTGTTAATTAAGATATTTAGATGGAAAAAAACGAAAATGGCTGGTACGTTCTGCATCGACCGACGGTCGACAGCCTGCAGCCAGCAGTAACCTAACGATTTACCTTTCATCAACTCAGAATAATATCACACAGCACCTTTTTGGATTTGTCTCAGTAAATACCTGCTAATATTTTATGAAGGAAAAAATATAGTATTCCATTAAAAAATTATTATTGTTATTATTATGTTCCACCAATCATCTTGAAACTTTTGTATACATTAGATAGGTAACAGAACATTGTTCTTGAATTTTTTGGAAGCGGTCACTCAAAGGGATGCTTGTAATCCCCACCCCACAAAATAAAATTATTTTTTTCTACCCTTAATAATTTGATCACAATTGTGAAAAAAATATATGATATGAAGGAGGTAAGTTCGAGTATTTTCGTTTTTTTCCATCTGAATATCTTAATGAACAACCGAGAAAAGAAATGATAAGTGTATTTCCCCTTATATCATCCTTATATGAAGGGTTAGCGACTTAAAATTTTAGGGGATTATCTTTCGACCAGAAACCATTGTTTTTCATCAATATTCTTAGACCACTAGACCCAATTTGCTATTCAGTTGCACAATTAAGGGGTTAAGCGATCAAATATAAGTTGTCTCAAGTTTTTAGCAATTTGTAGAATACACGAATCTGGTAATATAAAAACTGTTCTGCAGGGTTAATATTTAAGCTTTGTATAAAAATTTTGCTATTAAGTCGCACGGTCAGGGGCGAAGTGATTAAATGTGAGTTGTCGCGGACGGTTTCAGCAAAGATGAAATTAGTTTTCCTTCCGGGAGAGCTTGTCGCCTCGGATACGATAAAATGGCGTAGTTTTTCACTGTTTCTCAGGACGCAAATGGGTCGCGGTGATCCCGGCGTCGAACAAACGAGCAAATAATTCGTCGGGCGAGTGTTTGCGTCCGCGTCAGGTGAGAATTCCTCGTCTCGTTTCCTTAGGCTCGTTAACGCCACCGCGAAAGAGAGCCAAGGAACGGAACCGGACCGTAAAAAGGACGTACCAGAGTTATCGTATTAAATGACGCGCGTTTAGCGCGCCACTGCCCTCATTACTATGCACCCTGCGCTTCGAGGCAGCTGCCCCTTTTCCCTCGCTTGTTCTCGTGCAAACCCTTTTCCAGCTGTGTGTATCTGTGTGCGGCGTAGTTCTCCGGCCGCGAATTACATTCGCGTAATCTGCTCCGGGGAGCGCGAGATTCATGCGGACGCTTCTTTGACCATTAAATGCATCCTCGGCGCCTTTTGAATCGCTACGCGTTGCCCCCAGCGATGTCGGCGCCGGGGAAAATCCTCTCGGAAAAACCACGGTTTCCCGTGCCTCGATACACGTCGTTCCGAATCGCCGGAATTTTTTTTCTCCAGCCGAATTGGCAGCACTCTTGCCGAAGAGTTAACGCATTCGCACCGGGTCGTTTCTGGTACAAAGCTACACGTCAAAAGAACCACTGTAACTTTTTCATCGATTCAGAGGCTCCTAAAATGTCTCTTGTTAGACTGCGAATTTTTATGCAAAATGGAAATTGATTCCATAATTCCAAAATTTTCGAAATTTTTCTGAATGCTCAGAATTCGCTGTCTATCTACTATTGCACGTCTGAAAAGAAATTGGACCATTTACAACGGTCTGTCTGTTGATTTGAAGCTTAGATTCTGCAGAATGTAAAAGTATATTCGGTGCGAATGTGTTAATGTAATTCGTCTTCATTGCTTAAATGATGTACGCGCGAACAAGAATGGAAAAGAATTCAAGACTCAACTGGAAGTAATAGATTATGAAACATGATAGATTAAACCAGACGAATTAGATCGGTCTTAAATCATCCCTAGTCACGAAAGCAAAGGCCATAGTGAATAACGTAGTAGAAGAGAGATCAACGACGATTAAAACGCGCTGAATTATAAATATCATTGCTTTTCTTTTCTCTGGAGATCGAGTGTGAAATAAAGACGTATTACTATTATCGTGACAGCCAATGAAAGATAAAAAGAACGCTGTCTGCTATTGTGAAATGAAAACATCTTCCTTTTCGTCTATTCATATTAAAGATCAATTGTGTAATAAAGTCGCATTGATCACGTTAACATTGTTCACGTGAAAAAGAGGAGGGAACAGTGCTGGCTCGAAAATGAAAACTGGGACAGCAGGGATGGGATCATATTTCATACGTAGTTAAAAATCTGTGTCAATTTTCACGACCAACTTTCATTTCACGGGATTCGATTTCTACTAAAAATGGAGCATAAAGAAGTTTTGAAAAGCAAGTCGCGATCTCTTAAACATTTTCTTTACGTCAATGCTTCTTGCAGAAGCTGAAAGTCAGAAGTCGTTCAATTTAAAAGAAGTTATTCTGATTCGAAGGGTACTTGATCGCTTGGAAATATTGTCTTTCCTAAAATGCTTTGCAAGCTTCGAATCTGATCAGTCAGGGTTCGTGGAAGGTATAATATCCCATTCCTAAGAAGGATGAAAGTAAGGATAATGGCAGGACGCGGTGTAGCAGATCGTTCTCGACCGCCGACAGATCTGGCGCGTGTGCCGGTTGCTCGAGACAAACGTAAAACGAAATAAAGGTGTTGGAGCAAACACTGTGCTACGGGGCTGTGGATCAAGGGAGACGTTCATCCCCGGCGTTGATAAACGCGATGGACGGGCGTAGGGAGTTAGGTTTGTTTGCCGGTGGGATCGTGTCGAGTTACCTTGCTCCTGTTTCGTGGCGCGAAGTCCTCTTTGCTGGCCTTCCGTCGCTTATCCTTAAGGATCATTCTCGCCGCGGCGAACGCCATTTTGCCTTTCGTGTGTGTGTTCTCTCTTCGTCTGGCAACCCGCACACCCGTGTGCGGGGACAAGAAGACGAAGAAGAAGAGGAGCGAAGGTGAAGGAGGAAGAGGTTGCAGTTGGCAGCGACCACACACAGAAACGAGGATAAAACCACAGCCGCCGTGTAATCACCACAGGCGTGTCCCGATACTTACGATAAAACCGAGAGAGATTCTCTAACACGCTAATTAAATTATTGCTTCTCGATCGCGCGGATTATATCACGCGGATTGCGATTTGATCGATCGACGCGTAGATCGCGCGGCTGATTCTCGTTATCACTTTGACTAGATTGTAAGTAGCTAGAGTCGACGTCGTCTTCTCCGGCCGGCGGAACAGTCGTTGACTTTTCTACTGGAGCTTTCTCTCGCGGCTCGGCTCGACTCGGCGCGAAGCAGACGAGGATCGTTGAACACTATCGATTGCGATTTTGAGGATATACACAGCCAGAGGTTATCGCGGATTGACTAGATTCACGCTCGATCTCTCGATTCTCTTCGTTTTATCGTGAAATTGACGATCGACGACTCCGGTCGCCGTTTCCGGCCCTGTTTCCGGAAGCTTCTCGCGAGCAGCTCGACGTCGAACGTCGGAACCTCGAAGAGGACATTTGCCTTGTTCTTCGATCGGTCGTTTCCGGCTTCTTCCGTCACACCGATTTCGTCGACGAACGATATTTTTCTTTCTCTCTCTCTCTCTCTCTGTTTCACCCGTGATGACTCTTCTATGATCGTCGCGCACTCGTATGTACACACTGTGTGCTCCTTTAAACAACTACATTCCAGGCGACACGAGCCGCGGCTGATGCGTCCGTCCTCATGGCTCGATCGATCGGCGGTTAGCGGTCGCAATTATGCCCATGGATCTAGAAAGAAACAGCCTCGTTGACTGACCCGCGACCCGCTCACTGACCGACATCCCTCTCGATCGATCCTCCGCGGACAACCGTGTCTCTGAATCGCGCTGCCTGCTCGCATAAACCGTCTACCCACCATCGATCATTCATTGAGACTTCCCACACGAACACTACAGGCATTTTCGTCCCGAAGAAACGGCTTTGACAATTCTCCCGTGCTCTACACACAACATGATCCTCGATGAAGATACTGAAAATTATACAATTTATCTTTAATCTTCCGGCAGTTGTAGATCTTGACTGCTTCGGGACACGATAATTACGAGACTGTGGATATTTATGCATTTACGTAATACAAGTTGAATAATTACTGAACCGAGCATGTTGCACGCAGTAGAATAGCACAATTGTCGGAAGGTGAGGAAAGTTTATGAAAAAGTATTTCAATGACATTTTAGCACCTGTAGGGGTGAATCTACACTACTGGATCGGTGGACATTTGTACGAGAAACTTGCCGCAAAATTGTTTATGACATAGAAAATTGTGGTTGGAGTTTGTTTTTACATCAACCTTATATTTGTCGAGAAGAGAAAATGTTTGAAAGGAGCCACATGTCGCAGACATATAATTATCGAGATATACGCTGTTAAAGTTCTTGCAAACTTTGGTTGTGAAAAATTATACGTATAGACAAAAGCCTATTACTACAGTTCACATGACCGTTTCGATGAGGCAAAACATGATCACGTGCGTGCCTTAAGCCAAACGAAGTTTAAAGGGACATTCGTCGCTAGGCCCGTACCAAGTGATCTGCCCATTCGGATCATAAATTGAAGTAGCAAAATATGAAAGAGTACCTTATATCCATTTTTATACGTACATAAGAATGTTAATCCTGGGTTATTATTATTATTATTATTATTATTATTATGTACGGACCGAGGTCCTTTTATACATGGGTTTACAGATGTTTTGTATAACTTATAAAAGAAATAGAAAATAACAAAAATATACAAAAAGAACATAGAAAAGAAAAAGAAAAAAAAGAAATTTTCTTAACCTAAAAATTTTTACATTCGATGGACAAGCGCAGAACTAAACAAATAAAGGTACGATATTAGCGAATAATCTCGCTAATATCGTAAATAATAATAAAATAATAACGTCTAGGTACTTACAAATTTTTCAGAATCTTCTGTCGGATCAACAGGACACTGCCATTTGCGCAATACGTCTTCATAAGTGTGAAGCACAAAACAACACAGTCTCCAAAATCGTGACAGCTAACGGGAAGAAGTTACTCCGACCACGGTCAAAATAGTACTGCGATTGTCACCTCGGCTTTTTGTGAATGATTAAGAGTGGGGAAATGTCGCGTTTGCTAATTGGACGGCGGTGTGTCGGAAGGACTTTAGGTTGAGAAGTGGGGAAACTGTCAAAAAAATTCCTTTCGGCATTGTTTACGGTCATCAATGACGTGATTTATAAGGGTAGTTCGCTGACGATGACATCGTACGGGCTTAGCGACGAATGTCCCTTTGAACTTCGTTTGTCTCGAGGCACGCACCCGATTATGTTCTCTCTCATCGACACGGTCGGGTGGACTGTAGTAGTACTCTTTTGTCTATCCGTATAACTCCACACAATCAAATTTTGCAAAAACTTCAACAGCTTATACCTCAACAACTATTTGTTTGGGACATGTGGCTTCTTTCAAACTTTTTCTCTTCTCCACGAGTAGAAGGTATTGATGTAAAAACAAACTCTAACAAGAATTCTCTTTGTTATAAACAATTTTGCGGCAAGTTTCTCTTACAAATGTCCATCGATCCAGATGTGTAGATTCACCCCTAGGACGGATGACCATTACTTTTTATACACCCTGTACAGTAAAAGTTCCATGGAAACTGTGAAACATGGAGCATCACCGTAATCGCAGCAACTGTTTAATATCATCGCAGTACTACTCCGTGCACAGGATTCAATAGAAAACTGAAGAACGTTTCTGATACGAATGAAAAATCTATCTTCCCTTCATTTCCGTATTCCATAAGTTCCATCGAAACTTTTACTTTCAAGAAGTCTGTCCTTTATCTGTTCTCATCGGAACTTACAATGCACTGACAATGTCCAACAAAGTTCCAGGTATCTGAATGGAACGAGTTAAAAAGTTCCGTAGCCGGTACGATGGCGAGGCTGACAAAACCGTTCTTCCTGGGAAAACACTCCGGGGCTAGATAACGTTTGCAGTCTCTGAAGGAACGATCTCAGAATCGTAGGGATTCTAGATCGTCGGGGTGGATCATTTCGCTCGAATCGAGGGGGCCGTTTGCTATTCCGCTCGCGCCGAGATTTACATAGCCCGTGAAACTCGCGTCGCGGCGTTCTAATCGCTCGATTCGGCGTGATTTAATTTTAATTAACGCCTCTATTTCTCTCTCTCTCTGTCTCTCTTGCACGGCACACCGTGCGTTCGTTCGTTACCGCGGAAGTTTCCCCCTGATTTGTTGCCAGTTGGGGAGTGCACGCGGGAACGGGTCGGATGAGATTTCTATCGTTGCCTCGCAGGTGTTTGCCGAGGATTTTTCGAGAGAGGGTTGAAAACGGCACACTCTCTACGGTGTTCACGCTGTTTCCGTTCTTTCTGGAGAACGCGAGAGAACCAAGAGGTAGTTTGAAAGCGTAGTCGACGAGTCCTGTCGGCGGTGACGAGCCCGCGGAAGTAGAATGAACGAGCGCGCGCTCGCGTTTGTGCCTGACCGCGAAACTATCCTAATTAAATTCGCTCGCTCGACGCCTCGATAGGCTTTTCCGGGGGTGGAAAAAATCGACGATAACTGGGACCAGCCATTTTCACACTGCTCTGCTCCGTTCTATCCTCGCAGAGATGGAAAACTCGAGAGCCTATCTACCGCCGGACAGGGAGAATTTGTGCGTTTCCTTCCGCAGAATAATTTCGCTCGTTCGCGGGGAATTCTGTGCAATTTACCGAGCGCTAACAGGGGACGAAAGACGTCGCGGAAAAATTGCAGCAACGTTCCCGGCTCGTTTGCCGACGGGCATCGCGTGCATCTTCGCCGTCGGGGTCTCGCGAAACGAGTCGGCAAACAAGGCTAAATGAAAGACGCAATTAGACAGCTGCGTCGACGGTAATTCGCGCGTTCAGCTCGAGCGAAAATTCCGCGGGACGTGCTCGCGTTTCGGACAGCACGCGTCGGCAAAACGGGGCGAGTTTAAATCGATGCAGCGGACCGTGTTGCTCGCGCCTAACGCCGGACCAGTGGACGCTCGCGTCTGTTTTGGACACTGTGGGAACCTAGTTTGCGAAATAGTGGACCTTGCCGTTGAATCGTGCGCGTTGACATTGTAAACGAACGGTTTCTGGACCGCTGATGCGGTCGGAATCGAATCTGGAACGTTAACTGTTGCCGTTCGGGATGTAATTAATCGTGACTATACATTGTTTCAAAAAATCGTGGATATCGCCGAGAAGAACACATACTACAGATGGTCACAAGGAGCCGGAAGAACGTCCGAGTTCTTGAAAAACTGCTACACAGCGTCGCGCTGTTACAAGTTGCATTCCGAGGCGTGGCCGCGCAAGTACGTCTGGATCTACTTAATCGATTCCGCATAGGAACCAGCAGCCGCGTCGGCCGAATTTCCTGCGGAACGCCACGGATTCCAGGAACGTTGGAATTTTTCGAGATCGGACGGATACGCGTGCGGGAGCCGCGCGATTCGATGGTTACACGCGCGGTTACTTTTTTTTCCTCGTCGGTTCTCTCGTGTGGAGCTTAAATAAATTGCGGCTGGTTATCGATCCATCCGGACGGTCGTAATCTGAAATCGGACACGCTCGAACGTGTGTTACCATGAATCGTGCCCGATTTCTATCGCCAATGACACACGTCCGCGTGGAATAGCGTGCTATAACTTTCGAGGATGGGCTCTGTGCGCGTTTGTTCCCAGGAAACTCTTGGAATAGCCCTTTGCATTCTCAGGACCTTGGGAATACCGGTTGTGTGTCTGGAATTCTCGAATTACATTGGGAACAGTGGCCCTTATGCGTTCCGAGAACTTTCGGAGTACCGAGCGCCCTTTTGGAAGTTTTGGGAATACTGAAAACCCTTCATCTTTCAGGTACAGGTCTACCAATCCACTGACTGCAATGAAGTTATCGAAAAATTCGGAGGAAATTAATTATTCGAGAAATTCCTGCAGTTAACCTGAAGTACCACATGATTAACTACGTCTGCAGCTATTCCATAAACTTTAGATTGTACCGCCAAGAAGATGATTCCCAGTCCTCGAAGGAGCTGCGAAACGGGCCTTATTCCGGGCGACCAACGAATCTCCCTTCATTTCTCGCGCGGCCGATCAGAAAAAGGCAGGGAACGAGATTTCATTCTCCTCGCGGCGGCGGTTCGGCGTGGGTAACGACGGTTCGAACGGCGGAGTAATAACGTCGATAAGAGGCGGCCCATTGAAACTCCGATGAGACTTCTCGAGGATCGCGTTCCATTGAAAAATTGCAATTTCAGGGCTGGCTAGGATGGACGGGTCCGGTCGACCCGAGAGAACTCAACGGACCGGATTTAATCGGATGCGTGTATCGATGCGACCCGTGTGTCCGACCGTTTTTCCTACCGCACACCCTTCTGGAGATTAAAATATCGGATTTCGTAGGGACATCCGGCCGTGCACGGAAACGGATGGTACCCGGGAACCGGCAATATTTCCTTCCGCCTGGTCGCCAATCTCCCCGATAACCCTCGACTAGTTATCCCTAACCCGGTCTCGCTTCGGCGGACGACGTTCCCGAAAATCCCACGGACGGAACGATAAACGCGGCCGGCCACCCGCGAAATCGGATCGCCGATACCGAACTGCCGGCGAATCTTTTTTCACGACGCTCGCACAGACACAGAGACCAAGGATTTACAGGTCCCTCGTCCCCCCGGGGAACTGGTCACGGGTTTAACCCGCGGCCTCCGTGCGTCGCTCCTTCGGCTCGATACATCGATTTTAGTCCTCATTGACGCACAGGAACTCCCGCCAGCTCAAAATCAACGGAACACGCGACCGCGTTCGAAAGGAATTCTGACAAATTGTAAAGTTTATTTACTACACGAGTAAATTCGTGATTAATTCATGGACAAGATGAAGGTATGTATCAAAAATATTCTAGAGTCGAAACGTCTGAATTCTGGAGTCGATATACCTTCGAGTGCGACCGGTCAGAGGAATTCTCGCGAGGGCCTGATAAATTGAATTTTAATTCGATTCGTGCTTCGGGTCTCTTCGCGACGGTGCGGGGGTAACGAGGTGGCAATGAGGGGCAGCGGAGCGACAAAACGGAGGAGGGGCACCGCGATCGGAAGGGTGTGGCGTTGAACAAACGCGGTGGCCGCGTTCCCAATGCGTCGGAACTGACGCGTTTCGTTATCCGGAGCTCGAGTCGTAAACCCATCGGCGTAAAACAGAGACCGAGAGGCCGGTCTCTATGTTTGTGCGGGATCGACGGCGATGCGACGACGACGACAACAGGACGCGGGGACTGCCGACTATATCGTTGCCGTGCCGGTATGCACAGTAGAAACCGAGTCACTGGGCTATCGATGGCGTGGCTCCCGTTGTTTAGGTTAACAGCCGGCAGTCACGCACGGCCGGACGAAGCAGCCTCGCTATGTCGTTCTGGATACCGCGTCGTCCACCCTCTGTCCTTCCTCGCTTTATCGTTCGTTTTCCGCGTGCCTCGCCGGACACAATGCGTCCCTGGCTTCGATCCACCCGCGGACCAAACCATCGCAACATCGACCAACACGAAACCCGCTGACGAACCCATCCTTTGTCACTTTATCGCCTTTCCGAACGATTCTACTCCGTGTCCGAGCGAAATCAAGGTCCAGGAAAAATACAGTCCGATTCTATGGACGATTCTACGTGGAAAACGTGGAACGAGTTTTTTCCGTACCGCGGTTCGTTGTCGAGGAAATCGAGCTCGAAGTATTGTTTGTTGCGCGAACGCGGTAAGTGGAATAGGTCGGCCATGGTCAGACACGATGGAAAGATTGTCCTTACTTAGTGCCACGTGCGCCCCGGACGCGTACGTATCCAACTTTCTAGGGTATAATGTAGGCTTTAGATTCCCTGTAGAGAGTTGTGACAGCCCCCGCTTAATTGAAACCGACACGTGTCTGTTATCCGGGGAATGCCGCCTCTGACGAGTCCTATTCAATTGAACGAAATAACCGTTCTGCAGAATTGCTTCTGCACTGAACGCGCTGAACAAAATCGTCACTGTGCAAATAAATAGAACAAGGTAATTGGCTTCGCAGAATGGAAATATTGATAGAAAAATTTTATTTTATAGTCTTCGCAGTACCATCGAGTACTTGTCACAAGTTTCCCCATTTAGGACGCAGAGAAATAATTCCCTCGAGCGACAACTGTTTGCCAGAGGCAGGAAATTGTCAGCTGCGACGTTTCCCCGATACACACGCGTTTCAAGCGAAGGAGCACAGAGTGAACGAAACACGTCGCGATTTCGGGGCCACCGGGTGCACAGTATTTCGCCGCGTCTCCCCTGTAATTATCGAATAAATTCGCAAGGTTGTCTCGTCGGGTTCCCGGCGTTCCGGCGACAGTCTTCTCGGACCTCTGAATTTATTACGTAAGCTTCGAGGCTCGGGTCCCTAGTTTCCCCGTGAAGTATAGAACCGACCACGTCGGTGGAAGAGCGCGGCCGCCGCGCCGCGCCGTGCCGAGACAAATTCCTGCTCGTTCGCGCGAGAAGATTGCAATTTCGAGGGAAATCGAGTCCCGGCCTCCTCCTTCGCTCTCGAAACTTTCCGGGGAAGCTCGTTATCAATAATGAGGGAAACATCGGACCGAGATATCGGCCCGTTAGACGAAACCGATGAATTAGAAACGAGCTTTCACATCCTCGTCCCCCCTCTCTTCCTGGAATTGTTTCATTCCGAGATCGCTTTAACTGGTAATCCGGATATCGTCGCGACAGGATGTAGGCCGGGTTCCCGGGTATTATCACGTGTGTGCCCCGGGGTCTTTCCGGCTCATGTTCCCCGTTATTGGGTAAATGAACGCTGCTTACTCTGCGGAGAGAACACCGTAGAACAACCTCCGCCTCGTATCAATCATCCCGAGTGCGCGTAGAAACGCGGCCGGAAGGTTAAGGGCACTTCGGACGAGCGTTGCGAAAATTACTTGCTCGCTGTACAAACCCTCTCGTGTCCGCCGGCGGATCCATATTAAAACAGGATTCCCGGTTCAAAAAACATCGTAAAAAGGAATTAAACTCCTCTTTCCGATTCTCGATCTAGTTATGACAGCCTCCATCAAATGCGAAAGCCTCGTCGCGCTTCTCGCGATGGGATTTCCGGATCGACGATGAAAAACGGAACTCGTTTAAATATTTTGAAGCATCGAAGTCATCGAAACGCTCCTCAAATAAATTTAACCGTTACGCGAGCTGTACAATCTACTTCCATCAAATTTAAAAGCTCCGTCTGATTTTTGCAGAGCACGAATCCTCCGGTCGACGATTGAGGGTAGAGAAATAGAGAGGATAGAGAGGCTTTTCGTCGGAGAAATTTGATGAGGTCTAGAAACGCTCTTCTGACTCGTAAGAAATTAGTCGGCAGCCTTGGTCTGTCTCTTCTGCAGACTTTTCCGATCGACGACTAAGAATTGGACTTTAGTACAGTATTATGAAGGTTGAGATTGAGAAATTCCAAAGTCAGCACACTCTAGAGGACCAGAAACGCTCTTCTGACTCGTAAGAAATTAGTCGGTCGCCTTGGTCTGTCTTTTCTGCAGACTTTTCCGATCGACGACTAAGAATTGGACTTTAGTACAGTATTATGAAGGTTGAGATTGAGAAATTCCAAAGTCAGCACACTCTAGAGGACCAGAAACGCTCTTCTGACTCGTAAGAAATTAGTAGGCAGCCTTGGTCTGTCTCTTCTGCAGACTTTTCCGATCGACGACTAAGAATTGGACTTTAGTACAGTATTATGAAGGTTGAGATTGAGAAATTCCAAAGTCAGCACACTCTAGAGGACCAGAAACGCTCTTCTGACTCGTAAGAAATTAGTAGGCAGCCTTGGTCTGTCTTTTCTGCAGACTTTTCCGATCGACGACTAAGAATTGGACTTCAGTACAGTATTCTGAAGGTTGCAACTGGTCAAAGCTTTTCTTCATTGAAATTCCAAAGTCGACACAATTTAGAGGACCAGAAACGCTCTTCTGACTCGTAAGAAATTAGTCGGCAGCCTTGGTCTGTCTTTTCTGCAGACTTTTCTGCAGCATTCTGAAGGTTGCAACGTGTCGAGGCTTTTCTTCAGAGAAATTCCAATGTCTGTAGAATCCGGAGGACTAGAAACGCTCTACCGACTCGTAAGAAATTAGCCAGCAGCTTTGGTGCAGCTTCCCGACAACAGAGCTCGCCGGAGAGTGTTCAGATTCAGTAATTCCGCCAGGATGTTAACACGGACAGTGCCTCGGCCCTAAATCCCGCTGGTCCGGCAATCGGGTCTCGATCTCGACGGGCGGAGTGGTTTGGGGTGGTTCGAGAATCGAGAGAAATCTTTCCTAAAATCGTGTCTTCGGCGCGTCCTGTTCCATCTTTGTTACTCCCGCGGGAACTTGGTGTTGGAGGGTAGTATTGATCACTCCCATGCTGCGCCCACCTCCACCCTCCACGTCCTCCGACCTCTGTTTTCCATCCTCCGTTCTGCATCCTCCGTCCTTTATCCTGTGCACCGCCGTTCCTCTCTGTCCTCTCTATCCTCTCGTCCTTCGTCCTCGCAAAGCGGAGCAGAGCGGAGCAGAGTAGAGCACCGGTGGCAGCACCGTGTCGCGATGTAACCGACTCACGAGATTATCGGCGAGAGGCTGCCAGTTCTACTCGGTAAATTGACATCCTGGTCCGACATCGAAATCGGCCGGAATTACCGCGCAGGGTTCTCATAATCGGGCGTACATTGCCTCGGGGAACGAGACAAAGCTGCATTAAGAGGACGCGAGACTCCGCGATCGTAAAAACCAGAAATCTGCTAATCCCATTCTGAATGGCTCGCGGATTTTCAGCCGCAGGCGTCCCCTTTTTCCCGCGCGAATCCCCTTTTCCAGCCACGGAACTTTTCACCGAGGCGCGACAGGATTCCCCACCCGAAACTCGGCCCGGCCCCTCAAGGATCAGGATTAACCGAGACAAAGACCGCCTGTCTACTCTCTGATCGATACACCGCTGGCCCTCTCGTCCGCAGATTTACACCGGTGTCCCAGCACGGTGGAACATTTAGACAAGAGGCCATTCAATCTTGAAAGATTTTTCTACCAGCATGCAGAAACTAATGAACTGCCTTTGTCCGTGCCCTTTAAAAAATCCTTTTGTCACACCGTTTTATTCTGGGACAGCTGTAGCACTATGTCGCAGAGAAATCAGCGAGAAAGAATTTTCCGATTGTGGGAAATAGAAGTTGAATAAAAACGTCCCACAAATTATAAAGCCGCGTTCGTCGAGATTTAGCATTGATTAGCAGTGTTCCAGAAGGGTGGCTTTGAATTCTGAATGGGTCTCTTATCTTCGCGAACGTTTAGACAGCAGCGATCGCAAGGCCGCGGAGAGATTATCGCGGAGGATTAGCCGCGTGTTCCATTAACTCGGTGGAACGCTGCGATATATCCGCGGCGGCTGGTGGAATGATTTATGGACATCGTCATCGACGAGGGAGCGTTCCGCGGGCTGACGGGGCTGGACGATCGCCAATCTTGCCGATCGTCTTGTTACGCCGTTGAACGCAGTATCCGGGTAAACGGATCTGGTCTAACCGGGAAAATAATCGCGGAGTTGCTCGGCGTGGATGCCGGAAGAAAAATGACCGTTCGCATCCACGTCGGAGAACCGGTGCGACGTCGGGAAAACGAATGAAGTTTTCCCACACCGATCTCGAACCGGAAGCGATGCGCACACTAACTTCGCGAAAGACAGACTCACTCCGTGCACCTGTTGCCAATGACAATAAACTTTGTCACAGAGTTTCTTGTTGTTCGAGCTCGCCCGGCGAACGGATTTTCCTACGGTTTTTACAGCGGCGTAACGAGTTTCATGATCTATACAAGATCCTCGTTAACGAAGCGGCCCGCGAACTGGCGCGCTATCAAAACTACGTTTAACAGCCATTCAAACGGCCTCGCCGGAGCGATCTGCCCCCCTACGAGGCAATTAAGCGGCTTAACCGCGGAACACCGTCGGCCCGTGTTCCACCGAACGTTCAACGAGCACCCTCTCCGTCGAGGGAAACCGCGGGAACACTTTTCGACAGTGAACAGCCTTGCCACCGTCGGCGGCGGCCTTCGAGGCGGAATTTAAGTGCTAGCGCTGTCAGGGAAGGCACGAAGCCTTTGCCGAGCCGGCTTGACCCTGACTGGACAGCTTCGAGTCGTCGACGAGTGATTTAAAGAGGAAAGTAATTGCTCCGAGCGGACGGCAGCTTACACGATATATAATAGATCGCGAGCCCTTAGAATGACAGGAATCGGGTGGATTTTTATGCAAAATTTAAATTATCCAAGTTGAAATTGCCTTCTTTCTCTAACAACTTTAATAACCTATAAATACACTTACTCGTCGCAAAATAAGAGAGTGGGAGCCTTAACACTACGGGAGTAGTAGAAAGTTATCAGCTTCCAGATCCTGCTTCCGTTTTTACTCTTTGTAAGAGGATTGCTCTAAGCAGACAGGAGCTTACTGGATATACAGTCGGGGGAAAAATTAAGTGGACAGCCTTGGACGACTAGCAACTATTTTAAAATTGGACCAAACGACTTGAGCTTCTTGAGATGTCCATTCTGAGACCTTCGAGAATAACAGAAAGTTACCACTTTATGTCTCAAGCTCTCTCAATACTCCGAGCAATGCAATCTTGATGGCTTGATTAAAAGATCGCGAGTGCCATTGTATGTTTTCGGGGAACGAGGCCGGTTGAATGTTTTTGTTGGAATTTCGCGAGCGGAACGATTACACGCCGGAAACGATTACACCGAAAACGGCGTGTGTACGCGCGTGTACGCGTGCGCACGCTACCCGTCCAGGTTCACGTCCTACTTACGATATCGAACTGCTGGAGGGCAGGGCACTCGAAACCGTTTCTGTCATTGACTATTTATCCGCGCTAGCTGCTGCCACAAAGCCGCGCGGCCTTTGTCGGTCCCTTGATCGTAATGGCCTCGCCGGCGGGCTCGGATAGTCCCGTCCAGCCACGAAACGGCCAAGTGAAAAATTCCCTGCGGTCAGAACGGTCCGGAGAAAGTCGTAATAGAATTTTTTAGCGACACGTTCACCTCCGGTGGTTTTAACTCGCCCACCGTTTTCCGCTGGAGGTGTGTCTGCCAATTGTCTGAGCACTCTTCCGTTCGCGATTTAGCTTTTCGAATGTGCACGGAATTTATCGAGTACTTGACGGAAAGTGTAACGAGAGCATCGAGAGAACCAGCAACAGATTACGCACAGACTATTGAGGCTGAAGGACATGGCACTCGGAAACGCGGCGGTAATTATTACCAGTCCGAGAGGAAAGTACGCGTCGACGAGGCAGCATGGCGTGGCGAGAGAAGCAATTGAAATAATTGCTCGGAGGAGAAATAGGCTCGTCGTGACGCTTTTCATCCGGAGGAATTTGCTTCTCGAGGAGAAGGTAGTTGAACGACGGCCAAGTGGGACTGTATGGTCATTCTGGTCGGAGAAAGAGAGCCTGTAATCGACTGTAACGCGGCGGAAAACCCGCAACAGGACGCGATAACTCTAACGAAAGACAAGATTCATCACTGAACGCGTTAATCCTATCTCGGGACACCATAAAACTCGCCTCGGCTGCGAGAGATTCTCAAATTAGACTCCGCGCGGCCGTATTCGTCGCGTCGAATCCGATTAGACTGGAAATCAGGGTCTCTGATGGCGTGATTGAAGTCTTCCTGCAATCTCAGGATCTTACGGAATACTGACAGACGTCTGCATTTCCAGGAGCGTGGGAATACTGCTCCCCTGCATTCCTGCGACCTTGGAAATACACTAGGTTCTTCATTCTAGCCCTTACATTCATCCCGCAGGTTTGGGAATACGCTCTACCCCTGCCTAACATTTCTACAAATTTGGGAATACATTCTACACCTTCCTAATATTCTCCTTCCTAACGTTCCTACAACTTTGGGAATACACTAGCCCTTCCTCGCATCCCTATAACTTTGGGAATACGTTCTGCCCCTTCCTCGCATTCCTACAACTCTGGGAATACATTCTACCCCTTCCCCACATTTCTGCAACTTTGGGAATACATTCTACCTCCTCTTAACATTCCTACAACTTTGGAAATCATTCTACCCCTTCCTCGCATTCCTACAACTTTGGGAATACATTCTACCTCCTCTTAACATTCCTACAACTTTGGAAATCATTCTACCCCTTCCTCGCATTGCTACAACTTTGGGAATACATTCTACTCCTTCCTCACATTCCTACAACTTTGGGAACACACTAGTCCTTCCTCCCAATCCCCCAATCCCCACGTACGAACCTCCAAGGCTCCACGAACGAAGTCGAGAAAACACGATTCTATAGAGCATACTTCCCGCAGGAGGTTAACACCAATGCCCTCGGGAAGAATTTTCTGTGACACGTCAACTTCGTCTCGAAGCGACTTCTGCGAGGAAGAACGTGACTCCGAGAAGACAGCATTACCAGCGAGATATCCGGCTTCAGCCACCGTGAGACGTGGGCCGAACTCGAGAGGGTGGCGCTTTCCATAGGAAAATCATTGCGAAAAATTCAATCTCGAGCCGTGTTACAATTCCACCGGTCCTCCATCGGTTTCTTGGACCAGGACTGGTTTCCTCGGGTCTCCGGGCAGATGTATCGGCGAGCCGAGAGACCGTGGAACCGTTTTCGGAGACCGTTCGGTGAAATACTGTCGGCGTTTCTCAGCCGAGCCGTTCTGGCGCGCGCTGTTCCAGCGAATATTTCCACGGGAATTTGCGGACCGTCGACGTAATAGCCCTACGTAAATATCGTTTGTCGGAATCCCCTTCTCTCACCAGTGAATCATGCCTCCGGCCGAATAATTGAAAAAAGACGCCAGGGGACGCGTCCGTAAATTTCCCGATTCCGAAAATCGTCTCACCGACTTCTTTAATAATTCCCTTTCTCGTCTGACTTCGTGGACGAAGTAAAAATAAACCGGGGCGAGTGCGACGACTTCTCCGGCGCTTACCCTCGTCCATTTTCGTCCAGGTCGTCGTAAGATAATTGCTAGCTGGACGATTGACTATACTGTCTAAAGATACCGTCGCTGCGGGACGCGCGGGTTGCCAGTCTTTTGGAAATAGTCGGCAGGATCCGTGAAAAATTCAGCGAGCGTCTCACGCGACCGGTTCGACGTGTACCTCCTCGCAGGGTCTGTAGGGTCGAGCACCTTGGGACGCGATCAATGGACCTGGCTGCGATCGCTATCGGAACCCTTTCGACTGCTCAATAATTCAGGGACGACCACTTTCATATTTTCTAGAATTCTTTTCTTCTTTAATAACTTCAGAAAGTTAAATTGATACACCAGTACTGTTGAATCCTTTCAATCCTTGTCCACTTCCAAATTGTCGTCGACGAGGGGTTAGAGAAAAATTACGAGCCCATTTCAATCGGTACCAACCGATTTTCGACGCTTCACACGCTCGGTACTCTCCGAGGATTTTAATAAACGCGACGCGGCGTGGGCACCCGAAGGAGAATCGTTCCCGGCACGCAACGCCCGTATTAATTGGCATAATTTGACGGACCGGGCAACAGGTCTGATTAGCGGCGTCACGATTCCGGGGTAGGTTCCCGCGGAATTGAAACGCCTACGCGATGATCGGCATCTCTAACGCGCAAAGACGGGGACGACGAGCATGCGACGAGATAAGCTAATGCCCAAAGCCATTTTATAACTGGACGGGCTTCCATAATCTCGTTATCGGGTCCCGACGATCATATTTCCGAGCGGACAGCGACTTTGACGCGGTCGTTTGCGCGCATTCCGCACGACGACGACGTCGACGATGCGACGAGATACAGCACAACGGCGTAACAGCATAACAGCGGGAGCCAACCAGGCTATAAATCAGTGGCCGCGGTTTTGTACTCCTGAACCGTGAATTCCATCGAGACTACGCGACGCGAGACACGGCGAAAAATTAGCCGCGAATTAAATTAAATTCTCGCGATTCCCACCGCCAACGATGCTCCCCTCGTCCCTCGACTATACTCCCGCATCGCGGACCTAACTTCGTCCCGTTGCTACTCAAATGATCCCCGATAAGGGATTTAAACCGATCGTTGATTTTATTCGCAATTTTCGCGACGGTTAGAATAATCCCTGGGGACAGTTTAGCGGCGCTGACATAGGAAAATTGTTATGCAATTTCTATTATAGCGATCGAAGCGATAGATTTTTCAATGAACTATTACGTGGGAAACATTGCTGAACGGTATACGCGGCACATTTTATCTGTAATGAGCAGGCGGCGGGTATACTCGCGTATATACCGCGCGGCTTGACAGTGTGGGGGATAATAAAACAACGCTGTAGTAAAACTTGATACTCGCTAGAGAATATACGACTCTGTTTATCGACGAGCTTTCGGAATTTGCGTTCCGGAGCTTCCTGATGCAGTATGTAGTATCCTCTTTTTATAATAAACCCAGCTGGATTATCATGCGAAAAATTACCCGGAAAACTCGTTCTCGTTCGTCTTGTTGAAATTATTAAAATTATTCCATTTTATAACAGAGTTTTAATTACAACATCAGTTGATAACGTATTTATTCAACAACTGTTTTGAAAAACAGCGGATCGAGTGAAGAAATAATTCCGCGAATGCTGGTTTTCCAGACACACAAAATCCTCGTCCTCGTCCTCGAAAATTTCCAAATATCCATATTCCCATGAATCAAATTTCCATGAATCCAAATTCAATTACAAATAATTCCGGGCCGGCCAATGGTCCACTCTATTACAAATTTAAGGGTACCTTCATCAACTGTTTCCGGAAACAGCAGTTCGAGTGAAGAAATAATTCCGCGAATGCTGGTTTTCCAGACACACAAAATCCTCGTCCTCATCCTCGAAAATATCCATATTCCCATGAATCAAATTTCCATGAATCCAAATTCAATTACAAATAATTCCGGGCCGGCCAAGAGGTCCACTCTATTACAAGTTTAAGGGTACCTTCATCAACTGTTTCCGGAACAGCAGTTCGAGTGAAGAAATAATTCCACGAATGAGTCAAATTTCCATGAATCTAAATTCAATTACAAATAATTCCGGGCCGGCCAAGAGGTTCACTCTATTAAAAATGTAACAGTACCTTCATCAACTGTTTCCGGAAACAGCAGTTTCTGCAATAATAATTCTGCAAATGGTGGTTTTCCAGACACACAAAAGGATTGTTGCCGTTTTCATCCTCGCAAGCAGCGAATGGACTCTGACAATAACGCGAGGAAGAATCGCGGGGAGCGCACATCGATGGTTTCTCGGGGCGAGTATGGCAACGAGGTCCGAGGTGTCGCGAATGGAAAGGTGGGTAGGAGATACCATATCAATCTCGGCCACTCGCGGTTTATCGTGGTCGTGCAGGGTCGTCTGTATCCCCTTGATTACGCGTGTCGAACGAACAAGAGAGCGAGAGAGAGAGAGAGAGAGAGAAAGCTCTGTGTCCCCTGATTCGACGCACTCCTGCATTTGCAAACGTTCCACGCAGCAGCCGATGCACTGGCAACAAATCAGCGTTAACGAAGAGACGGTGTGTCTCGCGCACGTTCGGCAGAGTCAATCGTGCGGGCGATCGTAAACCGGTTAATGCGCGCGGAATGTCGAATCGCGGGCCGATTAAACGGCCATTGGTTTCGGCGAACGAGGCGGCAGGCAGCGCGAGGAATTCCGCGAGTCGAATTTCCGCGAAATCGCCGATCCTGAAAGTTAGGGATGACGGGATAGGTTCTACTTCGACTTCTGGCCAAGGAAAAGCGGCGGACTGCTTCTACTAGCTTGCAGCAGCGAGAAATGACAGTACTTATGGAACGACTGAGTGGACTAGTTAACCCTTAGCAGTCGGGGGGTGACTCTGAGTCAATATTGTTTGCATTATTAACCCTTTGCACTCGGAGCAATTTTAACTGGAAAATTAAACATTCTTTCCGACCTAGAACATTTCCATTCCCTATGATTTTTGAAATTTTATGCATATGAAATTCGTATAATACCTCATGCAATACCTAAATGTTTAGTAACTGATTAGATGCCGTTATATTTCATAATGTAAACAATATTTTGAATAATGGTACAGCAATTTTTAGTGGCGCCTCAGAGTCGCCATTCGAGTGCTAAGGGTTAAATCTGTTGGTATCTAATCAATTACTACACATTTAAGTATTGTGCGAGGTATTATATCAATTTCATCTTCATAAAATAAAAAAATCGTGTACGATTTGAATGATTCTAGGTCGGAAGAAGTGTTTAATTTTCAAGTTAAAATAGCTCCGACTGCAAAGGGGATTTTGCATAATTTAATGAAGGGGCAGAGTAGGGCAATAATCAACTAATATTTAAAAATGACCAATAGTCTTTTTGAATGTTAGCCATAGCAAAATAGTCATTAGTCAAAACTTTTTGATTAGTTAGTGATAACTAAATGGCGAATAGTTAGTCACAGCTCTAAGTAATCGTAAGCTATTGCTTATTAGTGAATTTGCAGTTGATGATAAGTAGACTGCGGATTTTATGCATTTATTATAAAAATGGGTAGGTCTAATTTCTGACAGTAAAAAAATTTGTAGAATATAAATATACTATTATATTAGTTCTAACCTATTGAACATATTCAAGAAGAAATTAAATATTTATTTCACCCCAGTTTGTTGCAATTCAAGTAGAAAGTTTTTATTTGGCATAAAGATCCGCAGTCTAATGATCAGTCATCAATCTATAGTCATCAGTCACTATTGTGCGATTAACATACATTAATGTTATTAATTAGTTATCACTAACTAATAAAAAAGTTTCGACTAATGACTATTTTGCTACGACTAACATTCAAAAAGACTGTTAGTCATTTTTAAATATTAGTTGATTATTGACCTACCCTGATGGGGTGCATAGGAAGTACAATAAGTAAACAGCGGATTTTATGCATTTATGGCAGAAATGGGTGAATGAACTACAGCGTTCTGTTGTTTTCAGCTTAGGAAAATTATCAAAACATATTTTTATTGGACCTCTAGGGCTGATAATTTCTATTTTGCATAAAGATCCGCTGTCTAATCAATTTGGGAGGAGAGGGAGTGTTTCGGGTCGAGTGTACAGGTGACGAAAAGGATCCGACACCTTCCAGACCGTGTGCAACGAGTGCAATGCGGTGCAGTCCATGCCAAACGAGCGTTTCCTTGGCCAGGTTGGGAGACGCAACGCGAGTGTCCCTGTTCCTCGGTGATTGGGACGCACGTGGCCAGTCTGTTTCCCCTCGATCAGGCGACTTGACCTTTCGCAAGACAGCGCGCGTACGTGCCACTTGAATATTTCAGCGGCCGGCGTACACCACCGGTCAAAAGTACTAGCCTGTCTATCAACCGGTCGGGCGAATATTTATTCCGCGAGCCTGCGCTCACTAATAATTCATGCGATTACCGACCGGACACCTTCCCGCGGTCTCCATTCCGCTGGAAAATTATAGTGTCTCCAGGATCATCGATTAGGGCATCTTTTGACAGGCCGCGCGGTCTAACGCGTCTTTAGTTGAATACGTAGCGAGACTGGAATTCTCGGAGTTTGCGTGAAATTACTGAATCCGGTGAGACACGAAAGATTCGTGGGAGAACAATCGATTCACTTGATAGAATAGCAATTTATTTAATCAGATAGAAATCGAAGAGAGAGCTCGATCTTTGTACCTTGTTATTGGCCTCTCTTTAAGTCTATTAGGTAAGCAAATTCGATGCACTCGATAAATCAGAGCGAAGATTAATAATTTCTGGTCTTTGATTATTCCAATATTCCAATTGATAAGTTCAATATTAAAAGCTAAACTTCTTTGAAAGCTAAAGAATTTTTCCTGCTTTCAACTGGCACCGTCACTTCCAAGCATGATAGCTCAGTTATCTGGGGTTGAGTAATGATTAGGACTGTCACAGAGGTTCTCGGCCAAGGCACGTGAAAAAGGAAGCTGCCGCACGCGTATCACGTGGCGGGACCAAAAAATTGATATTCAGCTACGAAACCCTGGGACGTCCTGAGTGATTCAGGGAGATCAAACGATCTACGGAGCGACTTTCTAATTGATTCTCTTTTAATCGAGCTCGCAGCGAACTGTCACTCGAGCGGCGTCGGGAGAAATCCCGGAGAACCCGGTGGAACCGGCGCAAAACGTTTGCGGAACGTCGGGGCGAGTGGTGCGAGTCAACGATTGGTCAGGGGGCCAGGAAACCGAGCGGAGGAAAATCGTTCTCGGACGGAGCGATGGGTGCAGCCTTTACTGGCGAGGTTCTCGAACGAGAAAAAGACGTCCCGACGGAGGAAACCCATTTCCTATCGAGTTGGGACATGAGGGAGCGAAAAAGATAGATAGAGAAGAGTATAGGCGAAGAGGGGGGAAAAGAGAGAGAGAGAGAGAGAGTGACAGAGTGACAGAGAGGGGGCACCCGTTTCGGAGAACGATCCCACAGCCCCGGAACGTCGCGTCGATTCGTCCGGACCCCACTCGAGCGAACTCGCAAAGAGAGAGAGAGAGAGAGAGAGAGAGAGAGAGAGAGAGAGAGAGAGATAACCATAGAGAAAACCCGAGAGAGATAGCAGAAGAGAGTGACCGAGTCGCGAACACTTGTTCCCCGTACCCGCCATTTCTCTGTCTAATCACTGAGGGACCCGCCGGCGGGCGGGTCGGTCCTGGCCCTGTCCCTGCCCCGGGTCGTCGTCTCACGCACCTCCGAAATTCCAGTCGTCGCCGGCAGTCGGCCATAGTTTGGCCAAAAAACGAGCCAATTAACGGAGGATCCGATGCCACGGGACACTCGATCGTTGCGACAAAGGCTCAACCATGGAGCGTACGGTCGATGGCGGGGAAAGGGTTGATGGGTTCGTTCGGAAATATTTTGTAAACGCTGGCTAGGAAGGTTCTTTGGGATCCGAGGGGGTCTAAGGTGTCACAGTGGGGAGTAAAAAGTAACCGATTGCGGACTTACGTGCTCGATGGTGGGCAGATGGGCCGTGACTGACACCCTCGGTGCCGCCACGCGCCCCTCGCGCGCCCTCCACCCTCCCTTCCGACTCGACGATTCGGAGGGAAACGCGCAGGCCCGAAGCCCCGCACGGAACCCACGATCAGAGCCTTCCACGGAGCTTGTCCCGACCCCCGAGAGAGCATCATCCGTGTCGGACGACCCAACGAACCGACGACCAATGTGCTCTAACGGGCACCTTCCGCGTTTACTCGGATCCAGGGTGAACGGCTCGCCCTTCGACCTCTGTACCGGACACCTGGCACCCTCGACCACTTACTTCGCCAATCCCATTTCTCAATTTTCCAAAATTTACCTTCGAAACTGTCTGCTCTTTGCAGAAGAAGATCATTCGACCCCTTCCTCCCTTAGCTTCCTTCTAGCTCGTCTAGTCTGTTTGCATCGTTACCGAGTGCACCCAATTTTTGTAATGATCATCACTAGACTGCGGATCTTTATGCAAAATAAAAAATGTTCGCATCGATTGCAGGACACAGGAGCCAAATAAAAATTGTGTGCTTCTTTTAATTATCCTACTAAGCTGAAACTAATACATTGATGTCCTTAAATATTTTTAATACGTCCTCCGCTTTAAATTGGTCGAGCCCATTTTTGTCATAAATGACGATTCATCAGGATGTATATGTATGTTCAATTTTCTTAGCAAGGTGAATGGCTCACCCTTCGAATTCTGCACCCTCAACCAGACCCCCGGTACACCTCCTTTCTCAATTTTCCAAAATTTTTGATTCCGCTTTAATCTTCACGCTGTTTGAAATTACACCTACACATTGCCGTAAGAAATGCATAAAATCCGCTAATAAACGTTCGAAGGGTACGTTCATTACATTCAATTTACGAACTGCCGGATGCCCTCATCTCGGGCTAAATGAAACGTGTATTATCCGAACATTGTTCAGAAAGTGTATAATCCATCAGAAGGGAAGGTTTCGTGAGAAAATGGAAATATTTCGAGCGTTTCGGGGCTGGTAGGGTTCGTCCAAGAACTTGGACGGCCCTCGGCACCGGCGATTATTTAATTGCTGCGCCGAAATCCGGTTACAAAGTTGTTGCGTTCGGAATCAGGGACCAGTGGAAAGTGCACCCTCCACGACCCGATCGATCGCAGCGGCCATCGGGCCAGCGGGAGGTCCTCCTTTTTGAGAAAGTTGACAGGGTAGTTCCGGTTTACCTTAATGAAATTTTATTCAGCGGGCTTGGAATTCCGCGCCGAGCATTCCGAACTTGAATCCCCCGCCTCACACTACGTCCCGTTTTTTTTTCTATCTCTCTCTCTCTCTCTCGATCGGATCGCTTGCCAATGGGCGGGACAGAGCGATTTCGAGAGCGAGATATCCCTTGATCCGCGAGAGACCGCTCGAGCCGTATGAATTAGTCAAAGAAACAATAAAGCGCTGCTGTTTGCTGGGATAAAGGACGACCGACACAATACCGTGGAAAAAAGTGCCGGGCGAGTCAAACGCAAAGCACGGCAAAGCACAGCGGACCACCGTAGCTTTCGTTTTATTCTGCGAGGCGAGTCCGAAAAGTTTGATCTTTCTATCCGATTGTTTTCAGCTAACGGCGCTGTTTGCAATATTTGATGGGAATTTCCAGTAGCCACGAATCGGAAAACTCAAGAGCGTCCACGTTCTTAATACAAATGACATACAATGATTTTTTTCTATTTCAATGCATAATAAAGACCTCTAAATGAGTTTTAAATGAACATGTTTCCAAACAATTGCAATATTAGGTGTTAACCCTTGAAGAAATATTACAATACTTTTATGGAAAACTTATTGATCAAATTTCCTGATTGTATTATCTCAAGTTTTGAGTTTCCTCTAGCTTCGGCGAACAGTGCGTTCATTCATCATCACTAGACTGCGGATCTTTATGCAAAATAAAAATGTTTTGCATTGATTGTGGGAAGCAGGAATAACATAAAAATTGATTCCATCCCTTAACGACTTTGTTCCATTAAAAGCGACATTACAACATTCTTGAATTTTAAAAATCTTTTACTGTTTTATATGTCGCCCAACCAGTTTCTTCATAAATGCATAAAGATCCGCAGTCTAATCGTCACATTCCGATTCCTCCACCCATACAAGAAGAATAACAACAACAGGACTAGCGATAGAGGATCACAGAATTAGGATTTTGTCTTTTCGATCAGGAATACAGCCCTAAGACGTTTCCATGGTGTACTTGACCGTGCTCCCGTTTCTCGATTAGCACCCGCTCGAAATTCCAATTTGCCGAGAGCACAGCGCCGCTGACAGTGACTGTGCGCTTAGCGTGCTCCTCGACGAGCACGTGAACAATCGTGTGTAAGGCCGATCCGTGGAGAGAGGGAGAGGGAGAGAGAGAGAGAGAGAAAGCTGTGCGCGCACCAGTCCTCCGGATATCGACCGAGAATCCACGGGAAATTCGGGAGTAATTAAAAAGTTCGTCGAGGGGGAAAAAACGGCGAAGAAACTCGAGGACGTTGCGAGCTGCTCGCGAGGCGCCGCGATATTTGC
This sequence comes from Lasioglossum calceatum, assembly GCA_963966675.1. Lineage (NCBI taxonomy): Eukaryota > Metazoa > Arthropoda > Insecta > Hymenoptera > Halictidae > Lasioglossum > Lasioglossum calceatum. Next base: position 4,281,890 of record OZ016555.1, on the reverse strand, counting down.
GGCCCTCGAATTTACGCGAGCCGCCCTTGCCAACTTTAATTACTGTTACCAATCAACAACAACGCCCTCGACGAACGCTCTCGCGCCAGCCTCCGGAAATTATAGCGACTTGAAGCGGCAACGCGATTCTGATTTTTCGGTGTGCCGAATTTCCACCAAAGGACATCCGGTGGAGTTGTAACGCGGGCTCGGCAGAACTGGGATAAAGTAGAATGCTATTTACTAGGTTAACGAATTCAGCGAGCTCCAAATTATTAATGAAACGTCGCACGGTGGTCTATTTGGCCTATAAAAGTGGAAAAAAGTCGATTTCTAAATTTTTGAGAGTGTCATAAAAATTGTTGTTGTCCGACGTAGTTAAAGGTCTGAAGAATAAGGCTTCAATATTGTATATTCTATTTGTACACCTGTGAAGGAGTAAACTACATCGGAAGTCAAGAGATTTTAAAACAGCGTCCGTTCTTTGGCGATTTTACAGTGTGTTAAGGAAAATTGTGTAAATTCTTGTATTACAAAAGTTTTTCAGATAGGTGTACAGAAAACTTTCGCACAGATTTCATTTTGTTATAATCTAAATTAGTATAGTTATTAATATTTGAACATTACCAATAATTCTGTAAGTTTCTTTACGATTACAAATCTTCATTGACGATTTTGTTATAGTTCTGTGTGATTCTGGATGCTCTTTTTGGTCTGATTACATTCGGTAAAGACTTGTGATTATAAGCCAACAAAATTTGATGCCGACTATGTTCGAATTGAAATTTCATAGCTAATTTAGTATTAATGTTTGGCCTCAAATGAAGAAGAAACATTATCTGAGGAAGAAATTTCAGATGTATTTTCGGATGAAAAGTAATGGTAATTTAAAAATGTTCTTATAATGTACCGGGTGAGTCATTTAAAGTGAAACAGAGGTATATCTCGGAAACGAAGCATATTGGAGAAAAATGTGTTTGAAAATCACGTGAAGGTCATCTTCAATTTCTCAAATAGAACTCCCTATTTTTTATTACATATTCTTGTAGCTTGTTTCGAGAGCTTTCCAAAACACTATAATAAAATATTTTTTCCTTAAATATTCTTCAAGTTATAAGGCTTGAAAGTGACAGTTAAAATATTCCACTATCGCCACACTTTTTCATGGGATCTCGATAATCCGAGGAAAAATGTTTCCAACGAAAGAGGAACAGTATTCAGTCGTCCACAAATTTCAATATATGAAAGTTGTAAAAAAATTTTCTTTACAAAATTGAGGTGAATTTGATTGTTTAAATGCTAAAATATTTTAGCCAAATAGTCCACTGTGCTCCGATCAAGTTGACCCGGATTATTTATTTCAGAATTGTTGAGATTCTGAAGACTACTCTGCGGCATGCAAAGATTGAATAAATTTCTTGAAACCAACGTGTATTACAAGAAAAATAGTATTCAGATAGACTCGATCTTGTCATTTTCAATATTTTTAAAAGACGGCAAGTTCAACAGCAGTTTGAAAATTGCAAAGGAATCGCTCTGTTTAGTGGACACCCGCGACACGTCAGTCTCCCAGCAGCCATAAATATTTCCAGCGCGAGTGCTCGACGGTAATTCCACGTGCAGCGATAAGCGACGGACGAGAAGTGTCTTGGCCGATAAAAACAGGAAAGAGCGTGGTCGTTGAATGGAGTCGGTGTTTCGCGGACACGCTGTGTCGCCGTGTAAAAAGGCTGCATAGAAAATCGGTGTATCGGCTGTCAAAGAGCGGACTGTCGCTGGCTGACTGTCTTGCGGCGTGGCAGTGGGTTTCGCGGAACTTCCCTCGGAAACTATTGACAGGTGCCAGTGGCGCGCGTTCGGCTGACGTGCATTACACAAACGACTCCGAAGCGCGCGCCGGGCGAAGCCTTCCGATGCCATTATTCGCTCCCGACGCGAAATGAAATATCTCTGTTGGTGGCCCTTCTGCATCGACAATGGCCGTGCGAGAAAAACAAGCGGCAGAGACTCGGGAACGCGGAAACGGTTTATCGAGAGGCGCGAGGCCGTTTCGCTGCTGCTTCTTCTTCTTTAGAGAGAGAAGCCGAGTCAATCGATCCGCCATTCAGAAACTTCGCGGTATAGAGCTTGGCGTAGCCGAGCAAGAGATACTTTTTCAGTAGGATGCGAGAGAGATATAATTCTCCTCGGAGATCCCGAGGCGGACACATCGTTGACCCACTCTACTGCGAAAGCAAAGCCGACGACAACGAGACGCGACCGGGATGCCGCAGCCGCGAGGAGTTTAGTCGGTTTCCAATTAGCCGGTGATTAAACGATGCCAAAGCTGCCAAACCAGACCGGGCTTCCAGCCTCACCGCCGATTCACCGAACCGACCCCAGTTATTCGATTTTCTGAGCCACCCGGATCCCACAGGGCTGCCATTACTCCCTTCGAACCGGGAGCCGCGAAGCCACGCCTACTCGGGTATCGCTGTATACCGAAAGAATTAAGTGGATAAGAGAGTACGATTTTTCCTGTGGGCCACTGTGTTAGCTTCGTTGAAAGCGAGAGCAAAGAGGCCACGCCCACTTTTGACTCTCTAGAAGATAAGTAATATTCTGTCAGGACTTTGGCGAGATTTAAGACGGTTCAGCTTCTTGTAGATTACTCTAGATCATCCGTAGAAATATATTGACCTGTAGGACACTGTCCTGGCTTCGATAAAAGTGGGAGCAACAAATCCACGCCCACCAACGGCCATCTGCATAGAGAGAGATCAAGATAAGCAGTCATCTATCACAAAATTGACAGTCTCGTGGCCTGTGCCAAGTTTGCTAATTTTCATCAGACACTTAAGAATTACTTTTTAGAGCCGATCTCGCGACCTCTGCAATTCGGTTCATCCAAGCGTCCGATACGTGTGAACAAAGGGGTGAAGACGTGTCCCGTCTCACTCCCGGGCTTGATTGAAGAAAAGCAAAGCGGATAGCTCTCGGATGGAGTGTCTCTTCGGAGGATAATCCGTCGAGAGTGTCGCGCGACTCGGATCGGTGTTTCGCGGGGATTTCCACACACGTCGCCTGTGGCTCCGAAACATCGGAAACGAGAGCATCGGAACCTTGAACGTTAATAAACCAATGGAGAGACTAAAACGAGTATAGCTCGGAGCGGTGAAATTTTGACGAAATGGAGGACGAGGTTGTCGGGGTAGTTTCGCCGTTTTTTCGGGAGAACAGCGGCATTCGCGAGACTCGTACGGAACACCGTGCTCCGCGAAGACGCTAATTGAACCGCCGGTGTATGGGAATCGGCGGATCGCTTAAAGGACGGTACAGCTTGCTCAGGAAAGCACCGGTCACCAATGCTTAAGGATAGGGAGCCCGGTCACGGAAATTCGGGCCGGATTTCTCAACGGAATTTATTTTTCTGTTTTTTGTACCGCGCACAGCAGGCAGCCCTGACCCTCGTCGAGAGAGATGTCGGTGCCAGGAAAGGCCTGGCGAAAAATAAATTCCGTTGAGAAATCCGGCCCGAATTTCCGTGACCGGGCTCCCTATCCTTAAGCATTGGTGACCGGTGCTTTCCTGAGCAAGCTGTACCGTCCTTAAAGTTGCAGCAGTCGTTTACGAACGGTACGTCGGGAACGCGGTGGAATTACGCTTTCATAACGCGCGGAGAGCGCACCGGCCTCGGCAACTTTCGGTGACAAGTCGCATAAATTAGTCGCCTGGAATCCCGTTAAAATTGTGACGGCCGCATCGGTCCGCGCTTTTTTCCTGCTGCCGGCGATGGCCACTCGCGGCTAATTTTTTAATCCAGCTCCGGCCACGCGGGACCGTAAAATCCGCCAACGAGGGACACCGTTTTACGATCGTCCGAACGATCCTCGTGATTCGTTCCCCGCGTTAATACACTCTGCTCCACCCGGATGGATTGAAACATGGCTGGCGACCGGCGACGACCTCGTTCCCCTCGTCGGAACGAAAACTCCCGCTCGGAATCCTCGTTTACAACTCTCGAGTGTCGATTCGCGGCAATTAGAGCGCTCCGGCGGCGCTATCTTACTTTCAGAATACTAGGTTACGGTGCTGTGTCGCTCTTCACCGTCGGTTTCCCTTCTCACGATCTTCGTCTGCCTCCCGTTGTTATTCGCTGCTTCTGGCGTCGAGCTCGACGCCATTGAAGCTTCACTGGGTTAGCTCCCTGCGCGGTTTTGCATAGAGGCTTCGACGGTTTGGGATAAAGCAAAGATTGCTCTAAGACTTCATTTACAATAACTTCGTAGATCGAACAGTAAATGTTTATTCGTTGTGCCTACATTGCTCTAACATCTATCCGCTTCTATATTTAGGTGATTTCCTTCTGCAAGACAACATGTCAACGCGCACACAGTGAAATCTACAATCAGTGGAAACAGTCAGCCACGATCAGACAATCGAATAACATCTGTGTTCAGTAGATGCTGTTCTGCAAAGCGAGGGGTTAACGCGCACGGAGAGGAATCTCCAATAAGTAGAACCAGTCGGCCACGATCAGACAAGACAGGCAACAGCAAATGTCCCAAATTAATTTCCAGACTGAATTGACTGAAGTTTATTTTTCCTACATTTCAAATGTGTGCCTTTTTAAATAAAATGTTAACGTATTGTTTGCAACGTGTCAATTGTCAACCAATAAACCAGCCTCGAGGTAAACTTTTCGCCATACGCATGCCTCGAAGAACCTTCGGAGTTCACAGCGACAGCCTTCGCATGCCCCGCGGTGTGTCATTCTCTAGCTTCGAGAGCTTTTTAAAACCCTAAGCTTCGCCCCTTTCTTTCATTGGCGCACCGGTGCCGTTGCTTACGATCGATGTATTAATATTCACCATGGAGAGGCCGCGCCGTCTACAAGGTAGGATGAAAAATGGCCCGTGTCCCCGTTTTCGCCGAGTAGAGCCAAGGGTAATCGGTCTCTCAATCACCCGACGTCAGACCCAGCTACCGACTACTTCTCGGCCCGCTAAGAAACTAAACGCTCGATTTTCAAACTATTTCTCGAAAACCCAATTCTCGTACTTATTCACACAGTCGAATAGTTTCAGCGAAAGCGGAGGATTCGAGGGATCGTCCTGCTACCCCTAATTAAGGGGAACGTCTTAAAAGATCAATTACCCTGGACTAAAAATTCAGACTGCTAAAAACGACTATAGACTAAAGACTACATAATATGGCAATGCGTATTGTACAATCCACAATGGCGCAAGTTAATAAATGCCCTACTTAGTATGGGCCTTCAACCTCCTCTTAATGTAGACATGCTCATAGCAAAGCCAAATATTCGAGCTTGCCTTAGTATTCATTCTTTTTTCAAAGATTGTAAGTTACATATTTAGAGTTAACGGACATTCACTTGTATTATTACTATATTCTATATTATTGTATTCACTTGTATTATTCCCGTAAAGCGAAATAAATTCAGAAGAGTTTAAAATGCTTACAAATAAAAGAAAATGGAAAATAAAATGTAACCTTTGCAATTGCACCATTTTCTGGGCAGAAACTGGCCTCGAATAAAAATCCAAATTGCTTCAGTAAAAAAGAAATGATTCGATATTCACGAGTAACCCGCACATTAAGAGGGGAATCCATGATCTAACAGGTAAAGGGACCGCAACAGAGGACGAAGATCGCGCAGGAATTCTTTCGAAAGAATCCGCCGTTCGTCGGAACGAGGGAATACATTCGCGTGCAATCCCGAGGTGGAGCAAACGGCACGGATTCCTCGCGAATTCTAATTGGCCGTTCGAACGACACCCTTGGAGATGCTATGCACGTCGAACGCGCAGCTTTCCAATAACGCCGCCGCCATCTGCGACGGAATAATAGTGATCCAGACCCTCGGGAATTTCTGCGATCCTTTTCCGGGCCCGTGCGCGCGTGGACCTTGTCTAAACCTCGTGAGCCACGATAAGAAAAACAGCGAAAGGATCACCGGCCCCAGTGATTCATGGTCCGTGATGCCTTTATCGAACGAGGCACGCGACTGGGCTTTATCGAAACTTTTTTTTCCAGGTTTCTATTTCTCGTTCGATCATGCGAGCCACGCTAACGATCGCGCGTGTATACCCGGTGAATATTGCCGACGAGGCGCGAGACCATCGTCGCCTAACCGCTAGAACCCGTCCTTGGCACGGAAACACGCCTTTTCCCATACGCAAGAATGAATATTTCACACGAGGGCGCAGTAGTATTGTCCCGCGATGGTCGGACAACGACGAATACACGTTGAGTTTATTTGCACCTAATAACAGTCCGTAGTCGTAACTACCTATCCCCGTTTATTTCCTTTGCCAATAAAGTTAGCTTTGCAAATCGCTTTGTCCTTAACGCATTATCCATCGGTAATTATTTCGTGATTTTTCAAAGTTTGCGGAACTTGGCAAGGATTCCTTAATAGATCGTTCAGCATTAGTAGGAATCGGAATAGTAAATCAGCAACTAACCCGCAGTAGCGTGATTGAAGGGTACGTTCGTTTTTTCGCCGACGATGTCCGGCGTGTATCGACTTCCCTAAGTTCTTCTCAATACTTCATCGACATCGATACGTAATAGGATGTTATTGGCTCGCGACGACAGCGCGACAGTTATTTGGATAAGGTGGCTGCCGATAGCCGGGGCTCGTTCGAGCTGCTCAATTATCCATCGGCCGGTTTCCGAGAGACCGGACGAATTACGTATGAGAGAAGCAAGTACAGAGAATTCCCGTCCATCTTCGTTCGCCGCGCATCAATTTCGAATTAGTCTGGTACCGCGCTAGCTCGTTCGTCTTGATCCGGTGCGGTTACCTTGTATTTCCATCGACGTTCTTCAACGCTGATAGCTTTCCCCCGTTCGTCGGAACGCCCACAAGCATTTGTCCATCCCTTAGAAAAATATCAAATGCATTACTCTCGCATTTGCTTTTTCTATATATGGAAAATTATTTGAGAATCAAATGGACAAACACTTGCCAGCGGTTTCGTGCATGGTGGGCCACTCAAAACCAGCCCGGAGTGCTCGCTGTCTCCCAAAATATTGACCCGGTTCGGATTGAGAAATCAATAGATTTATCGCGAAAGCTGGGCTTTCAATTAATGGTGCGCGAATGGTATACGCAAGTAGTATAGGTCGACCGGCGTACCGACGGCGCTGATATTCGGTCGGACAGAGCTTTCAGCATTCCTATCTTACCGGCTCCGAGCTCAAGATGACATTACCGACGGGGGAATTGAGCGGCTTGGTCGGTAAGGCAGTCGAAAGCTCTGCAAGCTCTCTGCTTTTAGCTGTGGTTAAATCGAAAAGGTGTCGAACGAGAAATCTACCGACGGCGCCTGTACTCGGTCAACCAGAGCTTCCGAAAGCTCCCTGCTGTACCGACTGCGTCCAGTCGAGCTTTCCTCGGTCTGTCACGGAGCTTTAAAGACTGTAAACGTGGACTTACCGACCGGATCGACAGGATCTTCGAACGAGTCACTTACCTACAAAAGAAAAGGTTGTACGTGTTAACAAGTTTGTCCGGAATATATTCTGCGGATGCTGCATCGCACTAGAAGAGCTCTCTCGTGAAACTAGTGTGGAACGTTAACGAAACGTACACAAAGGAAACATGCTCAAGTTTTCGTGTCATGCATATCTTGGAGGGCACCGACAATTCGCGAGAGTACAAGGATCATTAGATTTCACTGTCCGATTTTCTTCTCTTTTCTCTCATTTATATGTAATTGCGAAATCGATGTTCGCGTGCGATAAAGCCGCTCTAACAAACAAAATAATCTACGAAGACCAGGAGAGAACGCAAACATTCTACGCATTCAGTGTTCTCTAGCTGACGTTAGGTGTCGGACTCGAAGCGATCTATCGATCCTTCCCGGCTGAGATCGCGCGATGCTGGCTACTAGATCGATGAGACCGGTGTCTCGCTAACAAGCTCTCGCCCTGCTCCCACTCTAGCAGCGAGACAGGGCGACACGTTCTGCGACCTACGTGAAGAAACTATCTGGTCGTCCCATAAGCTGTGTCGTTTCTCGTTGCACGTATGCGTCTACATTTTATTCCAGAGAAGTCAGAGGAAAGTCACAGCTGTTGAAAAATTCATCTTTCGCGTCTGCATGAATTTAAGTGCAAGAAAATGGTGGTCTCACAGAATTTGAAGGGTGAACCCTCGAGCGATGGTCAACACTGTTTTTTAAAAATTTTAAATAAAGATTGGTATCTAATCAATTACTAGACATTCTCAAGTGTTGTTTGAGGTATTATATCCATTTCATATCTCTTAAAAAATTATTAATTAGAATTATTTTAGGTTGGAAGAAATGTTTAACTTTCGAGTTAAAACAGCTCCGTGCAAAGGGTTAATACTCCAATGAACAGCAAGAAACGGCACGATTTGTGGGACGAGGTAATAAATTGCTACTGGTTCTAGCGAACGGCCGCATTCTAGCTGAAACGAAAAACATATTTCTAAATCTAGAGACGCCTAAGGTGTCTTTGTGCAGAGAATTCTGGAAATGTTGCGTGAAAAGTTTGGTACCTGCACGACTGCCGGCCCGCGATGCGCCTGTGCAATGGAAACACAAAGAAAGAACGTTATACAGACAGGTAGAGAGACAGATTCGGTATGAGAGAAAACAGTGTTATGGCTAATGGAAACAGGTCGAGACTTTGGTGGAAGTTGTACGAGCGAAGGGATGATGTCGCATGCAGTGTAGCCAGATTGAAAGACGATTCGATTCGTTTTCAATCGCGCACGACTTAGGCGGATTCGAATGAAATCCTCTCGAATCTCTCGATTCAAATCAGGGTAGAGCAACTATCTTAACTATTTGCAGTCGATCGAGGATTCTGAGGCGCCAATCAGGAACAACTTCGTAGATGCTAAAACGCCTTCGATTTCGCTTTTATTCCTATTCAGAGAATGTTCCGAAATTTCTGGGTTCCGGGGCTGAGAGCACAAAGGGTTCGAATTTTATCGAAATAGACGTGCGGCGTACCGGGTAGAAAGAGATCGAAAGCTTTTTGTCGACAATCGTCGCTGAAAGAGAGCAACTTGAACGACAAATTGTCGTCGTTCCAGAAACCGCGGGACGGTTTTCCCCGGTGGGAAATGGAGACAACGTGCAGAGCGTTTACCAGTCCCGCCCCGAATTTCTCTCGTTCACTGTAATTGAGCAAACCGCGAACCTTGACCCCGTAGTTACCGTTGCACGGTGGACTAAAATACCGAGAGCAACAATAGCGTAAGGAGACCAATTATAGAATATACGACTGACCCACAGGAATAATTAGGAAATAATCATGAATCAGTGGAACGAGTAGAAATTAATTTTACCGAGCTGGAATCGCGTATTATTAGGTGAAGTAAAAAGTTCTGAGCGTTTTTCGTTTATATAAATACAGCGAAAAACGCTCAGAACTTTTTACTTCACCGAATATACTACTACGCGTCGTAGAAATGCAACAATGGCCGACCGCGTTCCGTGGATCGCCATAAATCGTCCGCGACGGCGCAAGGTTGCCCATACGTTCCAGAAGCAAGCGTCCCGATCAAAACGTCCGGCTCGAAAAGCCCACCGCATCTCGAATAAGCCTCCGATCGCAATCTCCCGGTCGGGGCATCATTATTCAAGCTCGCGCGGCCGATCGCCAACGAATGTAGCGATCAACAGGAAAGCCAATTTATTTTCAAAACTTCCGTTTGCGCGCGCGATATTCATCTCGCTAGATTAAAATGTAAAATCCTGCTTTTATTTGTCCCTGTAAACGAGACCGGTCGGATCTCCGGCGCGCACGGACGAAACAGAGAAAAACTGACGGCAAGTTCGCTGGATAAACTGGATTGCTTCCTCGACGACAAAAGCGCAACCTTCGATATTTCAGCGACGAGGCGGGTCACTCTGATCCATCGATAAACGACGCGATACGCTCCCGTTCCGAGATTGCGGACTCCATACGCTCGCGGCGTGCGATTTATTTTTTACCATCCAATATGGGGGTCTCGAAACGAATACCAACTAGCAGATGCGGGTCAACTATACATTGCGTATTTTTTCAGAATTTTGGGGCAATTTTTGGGGGTGAGAAAAGTCATTTCTTTCAAGTACCTTGGCCAGGGTAGGAAAGGATGATCTATGACTTGAGGGACGTGTTTTAAAAGAATTCAAGAAAATACAGTAGAATATTTCACTTAATTTAGCATTAATGAAACAGGTGGTACACGCAGGCATAAAACAGCTATGCAAAAGAGAAGTCTAATACTCGTAAATAAGGGGATTTTATTCCCATATATTTTTTACAACCGACAAGGAACATACACGAACCTTCCCAGACCCGTATTTATGGCGAAGCGTCTCCGAAAGAGCTTTCGAATTTTAATGCCGCTCCCGCTAGCTTTCAGTGCGATCCATAAATTCCCAAATCATGGTGCTGGTCGATCGGCAGAGATCCTGCCGGGATCGATCTTTGAAATCGCGTAGTTCCCGACACCATAATTACTTCCCGGCGACTACTAGCTGTTCGCTTGACTTCGTTCCATTGATTTTACGAGCCGCTTCATATCCGGGAATCACCATGGAAACCGGGAATGCCGTTTCAATGGGGAAACCGAGGCGAGACACACGAAACTCGTTTGGCCGTGACATTTTCCTCGCGACGGCTCGCCCCGAGGCGAAACGCGAGATCTTGGCCCCGAGGATCAACGGAATATTCTCGCGATCGCAAAAAAACTAAATTGGAAACGACACCGTTCCTCTCCTAGATCCGTCTCGTTTTCCCTGTTCCTTGATCGCGAGGGAGGAAACTCGAAGTTTTCCCACTCGACGCATGCGCGCCACGGGAGAACGGAAAACGGAAACCCCGAAAACACCTCGGCGGAGCGATCACGATTCAAAGGAGACCCCGTTTCTTGGAGACGCGAGAACACAGAAGATTGCGCATCCCTCGAGCCACTGGAACGCCTTTCAAAGCACAACCTGGCGAAATATTTTCCCCGCCACTTTATTTAATTGCAACAAAACCGGGGACGCTCTTTTTTAAACAGCTCCCTTCTTGGCCCTTGAATGGCTGCGAGCGGTTCCCCGTGCATTTCAATATCCTTCTCAAGAAACCAATTTAATTTCTTTAATGAAGCAAGCGATCCGGCTTCAATTTCATTCATGGGATTTACGAGACCTGTTCCCGTTCAAGTATTATATTTCGATATTCCAGTAATGTTTCTGTTCTGTTCCTGATATTATTCCGCGGCGGCTATTGAGACTACAGCAACTACAGAAATTGTTGCGTCAGATTGTGTAAAATCATCGAGTCCCACGCGACAACAATTTAGTCGCCAGCGTTTACGTCGGAATAAGTAAAGCCTCGATTGCAAGTGTCGATTGTATTTTTATCGGCGCTATTTTGTATAGAGTGTTCTCGTCCTTCCGACCCAGCGATTGTTATTGCATCTCCTAAAAAAGGGTGGAGCATAATCGGTCGGGAATTCACTGCGCAGCACAGCCGTTCTCTCGCGTACGCGTGTACGAAATGAATTCCTCGCTAATGTTCGTCGGGAAGAGTCTCCCCGGACGCGCAGGGATCGAAGGAACGAGAAACGTAATACACGGGAGGATGAAAATGAAAATGGACGGCCAACGCACGAGTCGCTCGTTTTTGTTTACCGAGCTTCCGGCAATTGTCCCCGATGCGCTGTTCGCCCGCGAAGGGATTAAACGGCACCGCGTTGCTCCGTGAATCGATCTTCCACCCGGTTTTACGAGATCCGTAATCGTAGCCTCACTAGTAGCTGATTTTTCTACTTACTTTTATTAGGAAGTTGTTTTTGGAGAATTGGGGTGTTTCTTTAGGTTAAAATCAATCGGAAATGTAGCTCAAAGTGAACAAACTTCTGCTTCTGCTCAATAACAATTGAAAGTAAAGAGAAGTCTGCCTGTTGGTTGAGGTCTTCTACTTGTTTTCGTTGGAACACCGTTTCTCAAGAAGTATGACGCTTCCTCAGGCTGCAATCGATCGAGAATGAATCTTGAAGTTAAGACAATGAACCCTTTACTTAAAGGGAATTAAAATTGAACTCATGTCTGACCAACGCTCGATTCCTACTACTTGTTTTAATTTCAAAATGAGTTCAAATTGAGTCTTTCTACCTCCGGTAACCGCGTATGGAAACCTTGTCGTTTAAAAAATATGTTCCGCAATTCTAATGGTCCTATCGGTTCAATGAGAGGTACATAAATCAATTAGGATGCTGGACGTGTTTCTCATTAGAGCTTCCAAAAAGATAATAAATTGCAGCTGCCAGAACAAGGAAGTCTGACAGAATGCTCGGAGTCAAAGGGCAGAAACGGGCCCAGCCGTCCACGCCGCGAGGTCTGACATGAGTGGTGGGCGGAAGTAACGAGTCACCAACACCCTCGGCGGAAAATTATCGCGAGGGTCGACCGGTCGCAGTTACGGGAGACGCGGTAACCCGAGAAAGAGTGTAAGGACAGGGGCGATATTAACAGCGGACAGGTTTCCCGGCCGTTTATCGAGTGGCAGCCAGGATAAATATCTCCTGGCAACGTTGTGTCGGCGTCGTGACACTGACAAAGTGACTGCTCCACTTCTCAGCGAACGGAAGTCGTTGTTGCGAGTCCACGGAGACGTGAAACGAGAAGCCGAGGTAAAAGTGACAACGCAGGGTAAACAAAAAAAAAAAGAAAAATTACATGGACGATTACGAGAGCCGGCTGGACATGTTACTGTGGAAAGAGAGAGACAGCTATAGCGGAGAGGTGTGCAAATAATTGCGGCACGTGCCGGGATTTAACGTGCAACCTTTCGCGAGCTGGTCACGAAAACCAATCTGGCTAGAGTAAGCTCTCGACGACGTTGTAGAAACAGAAAGAGGACACTACGGGAAATATCAACCCTCGATCACTCTTTCGAGATAGAGAGATCCGTCCAGAGATCTGCGACTCTCAAGGATCAGCCACGAGGGCTGCTCTTTACTTTACCGGACTCAAAATTTGTGCCTTCCTCCTCTAAATTATGATGTATTTGGTATGTAATCCGGTAGAAGAAGTTTCGATCCTGTAGAATCAGTGGTTCAGGAGTTATGCTAGCTTAAAGTTGAGCAATCTGCAGAGTTTTTGTCAGATAAGGACGCCGCCATATTGGTTTGTAGTGACGACCGCGAGCCGCTTACCGAGCAGAACAGCCGGACCTTGCCCCTCCCCTCCCGACTTAATCTCCAACCAACCCGGTAAGCGGCTCGCGGTCGTCACTACAAACCAATATGGCGGCGCCCTTACCCGTCAAAAACACTGCAGATTGCTCAAGTTTAAGCAAGCATAACTCCTGAACCATTGATCCTACAGGATCGAAACTTCGAACTGCATCCGCCCCAGGTAGAAATCTACTGGATTACATACCAAATACATCATAATTTATAGGAGAAAGGCACAAAGTTTGAGTCCGGTAAAGTAAAGTTTACCCGCCGCGAGTCTCCCAAGGGATATACGATCGGAATAGGGACCTTCTAATGCCTATACAAATTAATCCTAAACTAATACAGCAATGTTCGCATGTTCTACACTGAGGAACAGTTGTTTCACTAGCTAGAACATCGTTGGCTCAAAGGCTAGAATTCCCGAAACGATCCCGAAGTTCCAGTAGTGTAGGTCCGTCGTAGAGGGATTCGAGGGTAAATTAATTCCGTGAGAGCAAGCTACTACACGCAGGCCGGGGATCGTGTCGCGTTTACACGCAGAGGAGACGATTAGTCGTCGATCCGCTGAGCAACAGCGACAATTAAGCGACAGTGAATATCGAGAGAGAGAGAGAGAGAGAGAGAGAGAGAGAGAGAGAGCCCGGTTCCTGCGAGACTCGTGGAACAATGCGCCGCTGCTCCTATTGTATCGATCCCTCGTGGGAAATCGAAAGCATCGGGAGAGAGCGGAGCCGATTAAACTGCTGTCACGACCAGGAAAAGGTCGTAAAGCTCTATAGGTCGTGGACGGTCTGTCTGTGTCTGCGGTCGGGTCTCTTAGTATCGTGTTTCACGGATAATTGATAATCGAGCTGTCGATCGTTTGCACCTCGACGCTGTTACCGTAACTCGTCGAGGCGCTCTCGAGAACGCCGGCATTGCCACTACTCTCCGCGGAAAACATTGGAGAACGGTAACAAGCCACTCGTGCGAGGGGTTCGTGGATCAAAGTGATTATTAGATACATTTTATGCGTTTATCACAAATATGAGTAGGCTTAATTTCAAGTTACATGATGTAAAAATTATTTTCATCCTGTTAAACAAATGAAAAAAGAGTATCAATTTTTATTTTGCATAATCCACGGTCCAGTGATTAAGAAATTGGTTAGTAGAGATAGTTAGGGTTTATAGAATTTTTTCGCGAATTGACAATGGCGTTTCGGGAGTTGCACGTGCGCTGACACCTTCCGACGAGGTCCACCTTGGGACCTGTAAATTGTCAAAATTATACGGAGATTCCCGCGGAGGAAATCGGAAACGCAAGCACGGGGAATCTTCGGATGTTCGAGAGCTGCACCGTGCGCTGCAAGCTGAACGCGACCCTTGACATTAGCTGCCCTACATAAATGACCCAGATCCCCATGGCTTCGTTCTTGCAATTTCCACCGGACAATGGGGCGATCCAATAACGGGCCGTGCGACGCCATGCTCGATGGGGAATCGACTGGTTCGTCACGAACTGCTAACGATCCGACGACAGTAATTCGCGTTCCACATCGAATGGAACAGTGGCTGTACGTCTTAAGGGGCCTATTCACGATCAAGCGCGATTGCGCATAATACAGGATTAATATTCTTATAACAATGGATATAAGGTATTCTTTCATACTTTGCAACTTCAAAATGATCTGAATGGGCAGGGAGACGATGACGTCTACGGGCCTAGCGACGAATGTCCCTTTAAATTTCGTTTGCTCGAGGCACGCACACGATTATCTTCCGTCTCATCGACACGGTCGGGTGAACTGTAGTAGTAGGCTTTTGTCTATACGTATCACTCCACACAATCAAATTTTGCAAAAATTTCAACAGCTTATATCTCAATAATTATTTGTTTGCGACGTGTGGCTTCTTTCAAACTTTTTCGCTTCTGGATGAGTGGAAGGTATCGATGTAAAAAACAAGTTTTAGCAAGTTTCTTTTAGAAATGTCCGAGGTGCAGATTCACCCCTAGAACGGATGACCATTACTTTTAATACACCCTGTACATTACCCAATTGATATTCTGAATATCGAATTACAGTCTGTTAAATGTTACAACATGACAAATTGCAGTTGGAGAGCCGAGTTCTGGTTTTTAATGCCTACTTGCCGGGTCCGGGACGATTCGAGTCGGCTGTTGCAACAGTTAGTTGTCCCGAATGCGATCCTCGTCGTTACCCGCAACGTAAAAACCACGTTTCTATCGCAGTAAAATTTCCGATACCGTGGGATCAATATTCTACCAATTATACTCCGTGTATTATCTGAGAAAATGTTTGGATACGCCGTCGTTCGTCGCAGAAGAAATATTGGGCATACTGGAAACTAGAGGCTCGTCTGACTAATGCTCGATTCTTTCCACTTATTTTAACGAGGAGATAATTTCTGAAGGACTGGGGTGCTTCCTCAAGCTGAATTTAATTGGAAGTATACTTTAAACTTCTTAATAGCTTAATCGAAAAATTAATTTAGAGCGAAAAGGATACTTTCCTCTATAAAATATATGGTCAATTCCTACTTCCTATTTCCTCCGAAAAACATTCAGGACAAGCGGAGAACGGTTTCAAAAAAAGATTGCTAGTAATTAAAAATGATAAAAATTCTTTCACAGAAGCCATACATTAAACACGAAGCTCCACTGAAAAAATTAATTATCTGCGACTCCATACGCTGCTCGTTAATTGCATCCCGTAGTCACTAATTGTATTTCGTGCCACGCAATCGACTGCGTCGAATTATGTTGAGCGAGATCGCATTGATGATGCAACAACCTCAGGCCATATCCAGGCAGTCATGTACCTCGCAGCTATTCCGCCGGAGAATCCTCTGATCCAACATCGACACACCACCTGTATCCTTTGTGCGGAATCGCGCAGGCAAGTTCCGTAAGTTCGGTGGGAACATTGCTCGAGGCGAAATCCACAAATGTCAGCGGCAACTCGGCATAGTCGTTTGTGTGTATTTACCGTGTATGCAATTACACGAGACAGGGTTCGAAGGGCCAGCTCGTCCCGCGACGAGTACCTTCCACGTTATTACCGTGTACGCATCGCGGTAGACACGCGTCGCGAGGTCATTACGACCGCACATTAATCGTGCAACTTGCCGGCGAGCAATTTATCCAACTTTCCCGAGGAACCGCGATCCCTCGGGATCCGGCAGTAACCTTCCCCCATCCGTTTCCAATTCATTATGCTTCCCGTTCTCCTCCAAACTATCTCTGCAAAATTATTTCAATTTATAGCGGCGCTTATTTTTTAATCGGACATGCTCAAACTGTACCAGAGTTCTCTCGAGGTGATTTTTGCATTACAGCTTGCAGACTTCAAATTGCACTGTTCATTCCACTTGTTGAATCACCGAGTTGGATTACGGTTAAGACAATCCAGCATTTATCCTAGGAGATTGGAAATTGGAGGCTGGTGTGACCAATGCTCGATTCGTTCTACTTGGTTTCATTTAAAAATGAATTTAGAGCAAAAAGGACGCTTCCTTGTATAATATACAGTGGCCCACAAAAGTGTTCGTACGCCCTTTAAGACGGAATCACTTTTTTATAATTGTACCGAACGGCCTGGTGTTTTGTAAGCAATTGGTAGCATTGGTTTACTAAATGATGTGCAAAAAGAAATTTTCCGAAAATTATAATTTACAAAACTTTTTTATTTGGGCCCTTAATGAAAATTTAAAATACATGTTTTGTAGATCTATGTTAGGCTATAACATGTCTAACATGTCTAACATGTCAGTCTAACATAGATCTACAAAAGATATATTTTAAATTTTCATTAAGGGCCCAAATAAAAAAGTTTTAAAAAATATCTTTTTTATTTTTGCATGTCACCTTGTAAATTATAATTTTCGGAAAATTTGTTTTTGCACATCATTTACTAACCAATGCTTCTAATTGCTTACAAACAATTAGGTCGTTTGATACAATAATAAAAAAGTTATTCTGTTTTAAAGGGCGTACAAACACTTTTGTGGGCCACTGTAAGTTGTTCCCTTGGATTAATTATAATCGAATTTCCCAATCTCCGAGGTGTCGAGTCCATCAGGTACCCTAACGGGCGAGTGTGTTGACCTAAACGCTTTCCTCGCTGCTCTTTCTGTTTGTCTTTCGACCTGCTTTCACTCCGACATCTCTCTCGCAGCCATTCCAGAAGCCAGACACGGCGAGGCTGTCCGAAGAGAATGAAAGTTGTTGGATAATCTCTTTGACGGTCCGATACGCGAAACTTCTCCAAGGCTGGAACCAGGTGGCGAGGGATGTGCGGGGGAGCTTGCGCGTGATTGTGAGGAATTTCATATGATCGAACGCGATCACGTAGCCGACACGTGCGAACGGTTCCCCTGGCAACCAGCCTTCATCTTGTGTTTCTCTCGCTACGGGTGCTTGATAACTCGGCGAAACTTCATTACAAATACAACGGCAAATGAGATTTATCCGGCATGCCTGTCGCTGCCTCGTCTTCCGAAGGGCCTCGTTCCTCGCCTCCAGATTTCGCCTTAATTCGGACGGGATCGCTTTCCGAAGACAAACTTGCTCGTTGAGCGACGTTTGGAAAATTGCTCACGGGAAAATGCTGACAAGCTCGCACCCTTTCTGGCTCATCGATCCCTTTTGCACGGCCCTCAAGCATAATGAGGAACATACGCTGTTTATCCCTTGCAAAATTAAGGGAAGGAAGACGCTAGGGGCGTGCCAGAACCCGAAATATCAGGAACCCCAAGTTAGACTTAACACGTTCGCCACCAGCATTTGTTTCGTCCCTTACCTTCCTTGTTCGAAAGTTTTATTAAATGCAGCGTACCCAATTCTGAATTATTGAAACAGTTTAGCAGAAGAGAGTTTACAGATTCTCTGAAAATTATGCATTCTACCAGCATTTGTTTCGTCGCTTACCTCCCTTGTTCGAAAGTTTTATTAAATGCAACGTACCCAATTCTGAATTATTGAAACAGTTTAGCAGAAGAGAGTTACAGATTCTCTGAAAATTATGCATTCTACTAGCATTTGTTTCGTCGCTTACCTTTCTTGTTCGAAAGTTTTATGAAATGCAACGTACCCAATTTTGAAAATTATTAAAACAGTTTAGCAGAAGAAAGTCACAGATTCTCTGAAAACTATGCATTCTACTATCACTTTAAACAACGAAGTGCATAAAATTAATTTCACTGTGAAAACACTTAAAAAAGTGAACTGTCAGATTATGGATGTCATATTTGTGACGGTGGTAGCGAACATGTTAATTGGCTGGTGAGCTGCTGATCTGACACTATGTTAATGTTGCAGATATATTTTTAAGTTTTATTATTTTACATTAGACGAATTTCTCTTTTGTAAACGTCACGAATCAATTTCGCCGGGAAAATTATGAAGAAAATTTCCGTCCGGCATCTCTCGGCTCCCAAACTATAGTTCTCGTTCACCAAGCTCGTAAACGTGTCGGCGCGGAAATTATTAGATCGATTCATGCGTTCGCCGGCAACTTGCAATAAAAGTCCCATGAAATCGTCGAGACTGCTCCTCTGTCATTTTTGCAAGAAATTCCGAGCAGATTTACTGCTCGGTTGCAGAGCGTTAATCACTGCGAGAGCTCATTACTCCGGCGAAAATTTTTGTAGCGACATCCGTTGTGATTTCCGTAGAAAATGTTGAAGCGAGGCGTCGGGAAGTCAACCAGCTTCTGCCGGATCAAGACGCTCGAGGTGAACGTTTACGGGCTGCCGTAAAACGGCTCTTATCGGGGAAAAATAAACTCGCCGAGACTTCGTGAAGTTATTACGGCTAGCTGCAAGCGGATTTCGTTTCCTTCGGTCTATTGTTTTCCCTGAGAGAGAGAGCCCGCGAGGTGTCGAGCAAATATTACGTCTAACTTCGCCCGAAGGGGCTAGTATATATTTAAAGAGGACGGACGGCGGACCTAAGTCCATCAATTTACAAGCGCCCGGAACTGCTGCGATCCACGGAACAGAAATATTTGAACACCGCTCTGTCGCGAGCAACGCAAACCTCGCTAACTGGATCCCGCAGTGATCCTTCCGGACGATTATGACGCCCTAACTGCCCTAACAGCACCGAGAAACTGTGAGAATTGTGCAAATTTCCGGAGCGCAATGTAATTATGTTCGAAGCACCAGACAATCCTTGATGATCTTCTGCGGACTATCGTAATTTCAGATGGGAATGGCGATTTTATGAAATGGAAAGGATGTTTGTTTACTTTTCCCACTGTTACTCGAGGATATGTTCGTTTATACCCGCTCGCATAAAATCTCCATAATCGTCCTTAGAAGACGTAGTTTACGTTTAATCGACGTGTACTGTCCATGGTTTAACACTGGAAGTAACGAGCGCTTGAAAGATAGCTATTCTTTATGTTTCATAAAATGTACAATCCCGCGTTTACGTGTTCGGTAATTTTGTACTAGAACGCTTTCATACAACCTGTAATTGCAGAATAAAGATTGGTCGTGTTTTAAAAAATGTGATCGCATAAAATTCCAACTAGTAATCACAGGAAGTGGATATACAGAAAATTGCAGCATGGAAAAGTGTCAGAATAAATTGCACAATTATTTCCCTCCTGCTGCAATTGAAAAATTGACTCGAGAAAGACACCTCTCTAGAGTCTCTTCTGAAGATTCACTCCAGTTATTATTTTCCCAGAGTCTCCGTTTTCGCATAAACTCCCCATTTGGCGAATGCGCGTCATAAAAATGAAACGTGGCCCTTAGGGCTCGCCAACGCACCGGGAGAACTACGTGTATTTATTAGCTGCACATTAACTCTCATTCGCCCACGTGTAGTAACAAACAAAGGTCGAAGCTCGTCGATTAATCACTTCGGTCCACGCACGGACCGACGGGAAATGTATTTTTGCCTCGATCAGGAACCGGATTTCATCGGTGTGATCGGGGCCGGGCCGTTTAGCCGGATAATTGGATCGGTCGTGGCCGGAAATGAAGCAAGCCGGGGGCGATAAGCGGAGCGGGAACGCCAAGAATTCGAGT
The DNA here is from genome assembly GCA_963966675.1 of Lasioglossum calceatum. Lineage (NCBI taxonomy): Eukaryota > Metazoa > Arthropoda > Insecta > Hymenoptera > Halictidae > Lasioglossum > Lasioglossum calceatum. The sequence goes on along the minus strand of OZ016555.1, from coordinate 4,261,667 downwards.
AGGAGGATGAAAACGCGAGAGATCGGCCCGATATAGGCCTAGCAACAGGTGGGCTGCAGTTTAGGCTACGTACACAGGCGACGCGCCGCCGGCTTCGCGACCCCTTTGTCGGCGAGGCGACCGTTTTTCCTCCCGTAAAACGGGTTCCAGTTATTTTCAGCACGGCAAGGTGTCGCCCGAGCTGTTTCAGAATGGGATTGAACGCTTCGATCCGAAGGTCCCCTTTGAACCCGTTCAATTTCCGCGGGCGCTACCTCTTTAGCAAAATGATCTCTCGCGTGCCGCTGACAGACGGGGCCGCAAGCAATTTCGATCATCGCAGAATCAAAGTTATGTTTACCCTTCTGATACCAGAATTTTAATTAGTCGAAACAGGTGAAAGATCCAAATTCCCTAACGAACCGAAAAATGGAGAAAAACTCCTGAAATTTATAAAATCTATAAATCTGGTCACAGAGAGCTGGTGAAAATAGTATTTTAAATAGTAAATAGTAGATAGTCCTATTTATTTTAAAGCACGTGCACAACTGTAAAATATTTTATTCGATGCTGTAATTTGTGGAAATAAAATATTTTATTTGATGCAGTAATTTTTGAAAATAGTATAATTTATTTGAGGCAGTAATTTTTTTGAAAATAGTATTTTATTTGGAGAATATTGAAAAAATTTGTATTTTGTCTTTATTTTTAATTCCAATTTTAAATATTATTGCTGAAAATAATGGTTCGAATTCAATACATTTATGAGTGTAAATCGTTTCTTAACGATAAGATAGACTGCATGTTTATGCGATTTCTCAGAGTATTATGATAGTGCAAAAAGTAAAATATTTTACTTCGTGTTTCAGATTGTTAAAATAGAAATATTTTATTTCGTGGATCAAATTGTTGAAATAGAAATATTTTATTTTGAGGTTCAGATTGTTAAAATAGAAATATTTTATTTTCGAAATTCTATATCTTATTTAAAATACTATTTTCTTCAGGCAAAATAGAATCTAAAATATTAAATGGTATTTCAAATATTTTTTTCGCCAAATAATGCCCACCTCTGTCAGGTCATCGCTAATGGTTGCGGATATTTATGTAAAATAACGTGAATGTCCACTGCTTTAAATTGTACATTTTTGTCATAAATATATGAAATGCCCACTCATGACCAAGCTGTCGACGTTGAAGAATGGAGCAAACGATCGCAAACGAACGAGAGATTTACGGGGACAGGGATTAATTGGAACACGTAATATATCCGCGTAAATCCAACGGATCGTTTAGAAATGATTACGAACGAACAACTTTTGATTCGGTTAATCTGCTGCACGAGCACCGGTAAGAATTAAGCGCTTTCGCAACGGTGGCGTTCGTAATGTCCACTAATGCGAGGGCGTTTTTGCCGGGGGCGGGCGTAGTATCGCCGGGGGACTTTAATTACGTGATTAATTAAGGAACCGTCTTTTTTCTGCCTGCGACGGGCCGCAGGGGATCGTCGCGCCCCTTCAGGAGATTCCGGGTAACTCCCGCAAGCTTCATTGCGTCTCGCAAATTGATTTTTTCAAAGACTGTGTAGCCGAAGACAACGAACGAAATCGACTTCCCGATGGATGCAGAGAATGCTCCGGAGGCTAACGAGCTTAATTGCTTCTCGTGTACCTGTCCGTAGGAATCTTCGAATAACGTCGATTGGGATGGACGGAGAGGGTCGCGTGATGCATTCACGGGGTTGTATACCGTCCGAGGTATTATTCCTTTCGCGACCAACTTTCCCCATGAATATTAATCCGCAACCTTTCCCCGAGAGATTCTATATACAGCGTGATAACGCGCGCCTGGAATTACGGTCCCTGTTGCATGCGAACGCGCCTAATACGCGATCATTAAAACGCTGCTTCGCCGCGTGGCCACATTTTTCAAAAAATTGATACCTTCTATTAGGTTGTTGCATATGAAATGTCCGGTTTTTATATACCCAATGTATTCTATCTAAAAATTTCAAGTTTCTTGATTGTATTACGGTGAAAATAAGATATTATGGTCATTCAAGTTTTTCGTTTACAAGACTGTTATCTTGATTTTGTAGTTCTTTTTTGTCACCAACGACTAGTAAGTTAATTGATCACCATATTTTGTCCGGAAATCATATAAAAGTTATTTTCCCAGACTTATAAAAGGAATACACGACAGTCGCGTTGGTTGACGTTGAATTAAACTCGATTTAAAAGCAAACTTACACATGTAAATTAAAATTGAACATAGGATATTAAGGATTAGCTTTGCACCTCTAAGTTTTATATAATATAATGTACCTATGTATAGACTGTAACAGCATTTCGTGATCGTAACGTTTTATAAGAGTCGCATTCTAAAATCGGACATTTCATATGCCACAACCTAATAGTAACAATGAATTTCCAGAAAAAAACGAAGTATTCCACAATTAAAAATTGAACTCTACGAACAATGAATTTCCGGAATGAATTTTTCCACAATTAAAAATTGAATGTACATTGCATATATTGCCTCTTCGAATGGAATTTGGTTTCTTCAGTCGTGGAGCACCCGGAAGTGTACTGTTGTTAAGGGAGATGCGAATTAAGATTCATATTGAAATTGCGACGGGTCGATTCGACGAGGAACATCGAGTCGAAAATGTCGAATGGAAGTTTCCCGTACGACGTTCTGTTCCGTAGGAAATCGAGGTTGAAAATTCGTCGGACGCGTATGCATTTATACCAGCATTGGAAAGAGTCAGCCATGCACGGACACGTCAACTGATTGGTATTCACCAGCACGCGTGCTTTACCAATTTTCGAACTCGATTCTCTCGGAAACGGAGCTTCGGGTGAACAAAACTCATTCTATATTTTCGATTCGGTGGATCCAGCTGCAGTTAATGATGTGCGCGAATGTGCAATAAAGTTTAAGGAGGCGCGCGTGTAAACGAGAATTAATTGCTGGTTATTTCTCCGTGTTTACAAGAATTTCTTGCCTTTCTTTTTAAATGAAATGTTCTCACTGTTTTAATTATTCTTACTCACCCGTGTCATAAATGCATAACATGTCGAATGATTTGTATCAAACTCCACGGCAATTGTTTATGGAAGCTCCTCTATGAAATGATTATTAACGATCGGACAATGCTTGATTGAGCATTGTTTGACGCGGGTTTGATTGCAATTCGGAGAGCACGTATAAGGGATTTCAGAGTGCGTCTCGGTTGAAGCGAAAGACGTGGACGTACGGCCTGCGGTCTGACTCAAACCGTGCCTAATCTACTGCGCGCTTAGCGTGGCACGTAGCGGGCGTGCCTACCGGCTGAGAAAGGGTTTAATTATTCGTCCCGTGGCTACGGTCAAGCTAATAAGGCCTTTGCAAAGCAACACGTAGCGCTTTCGGGGATTCTGCGGCCAGCGGGAATTCAATTAGGTCTCCGCGATCCAAGGACCAACCGGAGCGGAAATTGGATCGGGTCGCGCGGAAACCTGGCTACGAGAACGGGTCGCGAGCATAGAGACGCAGCGAAAAGAAACGGAGAGAGACGGAGAGAGCCAGAGGCGATTTTTAAAAAGAACCGCGTGCGTGTGGAACTTCGACGTCGCTCCGAATCCCAACGAAGGAATTTAGTTCCCGGTCACTGGGGATGAATTATTCAAGGAAACTGCCGTTGCGTTCTTCGCGTAACCTGCTAACAGAAAATGACGAGTTCTCACTCGCTCTCGAATCCAACTCGGTACTCCACTCAATCCTCCCTTGTACCTTGTGCAAACTTCCATTCACTGGCCCTTTGAGTTTCCTGAAAAACTTCTCTGCAAAGCCTTCTCGAAATTTCCACGAAATTATACACGGTTCAGTTTCTACTTTCGGACGGGCTGAACGTTCCTCGAGATGTATCTCGTAATTCTCGTGCGACCGTTAGAATCTTTGCCAAAGTAATTTGTACACCACATTGGCAGCCACTGCATCGGAAAGTCCATTTCAGAAAATTTGTGACATACATGTGCGTCTTTTTACAACGATAATATATTTTACAGGACTCCCGCTGGATTATTTTTATATCTTTTAAGGACCTCTCCGCCCGTCCACGGACCGCAATTAAGAGACGACGAAAATTCATTTGTATAACCAGAAGCACTCTGCGACCAGTTCAACGAGCTCTCTAAACTCCCCTTTCAGAATCAGAAGGACGCTAAAAGCGTCTTTTAACGCGGAGGGAAAAATCCGGGCCGTTTTCACTGTCCCGGCATCGAGCGTGCTAGTATCATGGTTCCCCGTGACTATCGGTGAAACAATAAAGCGGAAAAGCTTGGTAAATTGCGGAACGAGGTAGAAGGGAGGATTCGAGCGTCCATTAGCAGTTCGTTCGTCCCCTCGCCCTCGACTGAAAACAGTTCAGAAATCGGCGGCCGTGTTTCCCGCTGATTCACCGAGTCGAGCTTTTTGCTACAGTTGTAATGCATGCCGCGCGGAAGCTTAATTAAAACATTGTTCTCTCGGCACGGAATTAAAACACGGGCGACAGTTGGCTGGTGGTTCGACAATTAGGTTAAAAGGCAGAGAGCAGCCAAGACGTTCCGCGAACATTGCCGCCGGCCCCCCGCGGCGATGACGCTAATATTTCTATGTCGCATTTCCGTCCTCCCCGATGACCGGGATTAATTAAGCTGATGGGAGCGCAAGGACTTCGCGGGATTCGCGTGTCGGGACAGCGACGCGTCATTTGCTTCCTTTCGTGGTTTGTTAGCGGAACGACATTTAGGAACATCTTTTCGAATGTATATACGCTCTTTATCGGAGCTTTTAGATGTTTTATGGCGAGCTTGCAACGCTACGGCGTTTGCGGGAGAACGGCCATGCTGGCTGTCGTTTGGCGTGAATCAGTGGCGCGGAAAACGGAAAACGGAAACCGGAAGCGCCGATCGTTCTCGTTCGAGCTGCCCCGATACGATCGGTTAAAGAACCATCTTCGAGGCGTTGCAACGGATGCTCACGGGTCTCAGGAAACTGGAGCTTCCAGTCGATGCGGCAACATTCTATGGACCGTGTATTAATCATTTTTATCGTTCCAGTAATTATCCTTGCTACTCCACTTCCAACAAGTACGATTAAGCACAGCAATAGTTTTCGAATGAAATGGTCCGTACCTGCACGGTACTTTTCGAAATTCGAACCAGTAGAGAGATCAAACTTATTTCAGACTAGCTGTACCCGCGACTTTGTCCACGTGCAATAACAAATTCAAAAGTTATAAGCAGAAACGTGCCCAATAGAGGGCGAAAAAGTCGTCTTTGGTCACTAATGACGTCACAACTTTTGAACGAATGAACTTTTTCGAATACAGATTTCTCCTTTCCCGAAGAAAGGTTCCAGCTTTCTACGTTCAGCCGTTCTCAGTTGATGCCGTCACAAACAGACAGACAGACACGATTTTATTATATACAGAGATTGAGATAGAGGAGTGACAGAGATTATTCTGAATATATTAAAATTAATAGAGAAAGAACGAGACAATATTCTGATTTCGCATAAAAATCCACAGTCCAGTAATTGATCCAGCGGTGCATTAAAAGAACTACTTGCCCAGGCCCGAGTGAGTTATTTAATCGAGTCAGGGCGCAATCGTCACGAAAGAGGATTTCCACGGAAACGAAGGAAGTCCAGGAAAAAAATGGCGGCAAGACCTAGGGTTGATTGGGTTCTCGAAGGAGCAGTCACCCACGCTGCATTACGAGGAATTGGATTTCAGTCCCGAGGGCAGAACGGAACCAGACGATCGACACACACCCCGTGGACCATCGTACTGTGTCCCTAACGCCGTAGGCAACGGGTTTCTCGGCCGCCATTGCTGTATCGTCGGAAGATTTACGATCCGACGGGCTCAGTAATCCTTGAGCCGCGAAAATAAAGCGACGATTTATCTTCTGCGGGACGCAGACCACCGTGGCCCTGATTCCAAACACGGGAAATCGTTTCCGACGATCCAGACGGCCGTTTCGTGGCGCGGCGTTTATCGCGCCGCCCCGCGTTATTGCCGATTTATCGTCACGATCGCGCCTCGATCCGCGACGGATTGCTCGTAGTCGTGCGGATTTATTCGGTCCCTGATCACTGTTCGTCAACGATGACAATGTTCCGGGGATGTCGAAACGACGTCGTCTGCAGCTGATAATGGGAACAAAGCGCGACTGGTCGACGGTTTCGACGTCGAGAACGGGAATGACGAAACCGGCGACGATTTCGACGTCGTTAATGGCCCCATTTGGTCCTAATGGCGTCAGGGTGCTGGCGATTCTCGCTTAATCCTTCCCTGGAAGACTGCTGCTCCTCGTGGGCATCGTTGCGGTGACCCAGAGGAATTATTACTGTTCCTTCTAAATATGTTGGTCTCTCCGAATCAAAAGGCTACAGCAAAAATTACATTGAAAATCAAAGAACCACATTTTTATAACAATTTCTTCCTGTCGAAGTACCAGTAAAAAGGCTACAGCAAAAATTACGGGCGAGAACAATTTCCTAAAACTTTCACCTTGCTCTCTACGAATTTCAAAAAAATAGCAACATTTTCTACTGCCTCTTACAATAAACAATTTTTTACAATGGCCACTCCAGACACGTCGGGATCGATTTCGGGAGAACGTCGTTCTCGGAGGCTGTAAATACCAGTCAGTGGGTTAGGTCGTTAATTTCGTGGCATCGATCCGTATTTTTATTAATTCTCCGGGCGATTCTCACAGCTGTGCCGCGCCCTGGCAAGGGTAAATTGAAAAACAGAAGTTTACTGGGCGCACAGCGAAATCCATCGACGCGCCAGTCAATTCGTCGAAGTAATCAAGAGATTCGCACACCGGGAATGGCAGCCGGCCCTCTTCTGAATGATTGGCTATCCAGGCCGGAGTCGGTTTCGTCCGCTCGCTGGTTCGCGAACTCGTGCATGCAACCTGCGATTCCGTTTTTTTTTGCTCCCACCACAGATCCATCATCCGTGGAACGCGTGTTGCCCTTCGACCTTTCGAGGCTTCCGCAGGAACGCTCTTCCTTAACACCTGTGCCTCGTATAGTATTTTCAAAATACAAGAAAGTTTGCTTTGTTACACAGAACTGTCGATCAGGTTCCTATCGTCCGACCGGACTCAGGAAATCTGAAAAATAGCTCCCGGTTGCTTTCTCGGTGGTCGTTACGCCCGATGATAGTGTTTACTCGGGAGGAACCGTCTTTGTTTAAGCGTGCCCGGGAAGTGGAGCGTCGCGCAAGGAAACGACGCTTATGTCCTTCCTCGGCTAAGAATAGTTGGTCGATCCGATCGACAAAACCACTCCGAGAGGGAGAGAGTCGCTTGGAAAATATTAGAAACCCTTCTTCCCGATCCTTTCCTCCACAACTTCGAAGCAATCGTTCCCGTCCGTAAGTCGCGCCCTTTCAGGAAGGATCAAGGTGCTCGCAGGATTCAACAAACTACTCGAAATGTCGAGGATCGGTTCCAAGGATTTCATATGCCGGGGCTCATCCTTCTCGGCGAGGGTCCCTCGATACTTCGATATTTGGAATATCATTGTTTCGTATCGGGAACAATTGGATCTCTTATACACGTTGACTGCCCCAAAAATCTGTGACTTCTCTTCTCTGACTAAATCTTTATGCATTCGTGACAAAAAAGTGGACAGGTAGGGTAAAGTGCCCAAATATGAACCACTTTTTGTTGATGTCATTTTTTGATTATTCTAGAATGCTCTTTTTCGACCAAAAAATTACCAGTTGTAGATGCATTTCCTTCTTAATATGGTACACGTTGAGTCATATATGAACCACTTTTTGTTGATGTCATTTTTCGATTATTTTAGAATGCTCTTTCTCGACCAAAAAGTTACCAGTTGTAGATGCATTTCCTCCCTATAAGATTCTGGGGTCAAGTTTGTTCAAAAATTAATACAGCTTGGGAAAAATATTTTTTTTTTGTGGTGTGTACACCTTGTGTCCCTAATATGACACCTAGTGCCATATTCGGCACCCACACCAAGAATGTCCATATTAGCGAACCCTTGTTAGTATTATGTCGTCCGGAAAGTAATTTCGCTTTCGGTGTAGTGATGGCATCGCTTCTAGAAAAATCGCAAAGGACCATAGAACAAAATAGTATAAAACTTATTTTAAACAGTAAAAAATTGGCTTCTATTTTCCGTTGCGAAAACTATATGACTTTCCGAACGACCTAAAATAATCTAGTTAGTATCTTTTTACGGGGGACGGTAGCGTCGTCGTCGAATTTTCTGGCACGCGTGTCATCTGGGGGTTTGGCGAGCGAGGTTCGACAAATTCCAGGAGAATCGAGTTTTATCGACGGGCGGGTCAGGCGAATAATCTGGAATCGCGGGGCAAAAGCTTCGTACGGTACAAATGGAATCGTTAGGGCCCGATCCTCGGCCAAAGCACGACGCAATCCGATTACGCGTCGCCACGAGCGACCGGGAGCCAGCCGGCCAGCCCTCGCTGATAAATTCGCCGTTGCTCGGTGGTGGTGTTTCGCGAGTATTGACACATTGTCTATTCCGTTCGACGTACGTGGAGCTCGCCTCCGACACGACTTTCTACGGTGCAACACGGGCTCCTTCTTTTTCTATGCCGGGACTCAATAAAGTCGCCCACGCTTTGACGCGACCCCCTTCCGCTTGGTTCTCACGGCTGGTCACGTCGTTCGGCGAATTGGCCGCCGCGAACCATTAATTTTCGGTTTAATTGCACCGTATTACACGCTTCCGATCAGCCACGCCACGGGGCACGCGTGTCGCCGACATTGTGGAAATCGAATCACGCGAGCCTTTCAAAGCTTCGGATCCATAAGCGCATAATCCGACTTTAGGCGTTTATGTGAACACACCTGCGCAATTATTTTCCCGACTTTTGTAGCCGAATGTCGGGAATTCGTATTGACAATCGTCGCAAAATTGAACCTCGATTTTCCAGGCCTGGATACCTGGGAGGATCGAAACAAAAGTTGACGATTCTACAAATCAGCAGAAAATTTGTATAAAATTGTCGCCGCAGGTGCTCGATTATTTAGGCATTATTCGAGGCTACAGGTTATTTGCGACGCCGATATCTCCTCTCGCGGTGCAGTCACAGCGATCCCTTTCCGCGCAGGTGAGGCGCGGCAAATTCTATTACCCCTTTTGTACTATAATTACCCCCCAGTTCGTCCGCAGCGAACTCCGATCTAATTTTTCCTGCGTCGCAACTGTAGCACTTCTGCAAGCGGTTCAGCTTAGAACAGTGTGAACCCTTGAATAAATACCCTGGACGACACCGAGCGGTTCCGGTGGAACTCTAGGAACTAATTTGCAATGGTCACCGGGCTTCCTGCGAGCCAGGATGAAAAGAGAAAGGATCGGAGCATAGCTGTGGACGGGTCGGTGAAAGCAGAGTTCGTAATCCAATGAATCGACGTCCCGAAAATCGCGTTAGCCACCGTGGTCGGAGCGCGATGAGACCGAAGCGATGGCAACGGGGACAAAAGAAACCCGTGGAAACCGAGGGAGAGCTCTGTTTCGCTCGGGGAAATGAGAAAACTTCCAGGCCGAGTTAGGCAACGCTCTCCCCTCGGAAAGAGTCGCTGCTGGGCTAACAGGATTCTCGAGATGTCTGCTTATCGACGTTCTCCGGCGAGCACCCGTTCCGAAATTCGACCCTTTGTCGGGAAATTTCGCGATACCACGCGCGAAACCCTGGCTGGTAACGAGCTTGCACGCAAGTTCAGCTAGATGCTGTTCCTTCGCGAGTTTCCGAAGCTTCCTCGTTGAGCAACGATGCTCTTCAAGTCTGTCCGACTTCAACCAACTCGCCGCGAGTTTGATTGCGACCAGAAACAATTCATTATAGAGGGTGTCCCAAAATGTTCTACTTGCTCAATTTCCATTTTGCATAAAAATACGTCAGGTTGTAACCCGGACAATTTGTATATTATTCCCCGTGTCGCGCAATTGCAAAAATTGATGCTCCTCAAGGTTCGAATCTCGTAGCACCCTCAGTCCAGTTACTGAATTCTTCGGGCGTGTCTGGGGCAATTTCGCAAAATACACGACGAAGCCGAGCCCGCGGGAAAATCGCGGCAAAAGAGAGACAGACAGTCCCCTCCTGAAATTCGGGGCCGTTCGCAGGAGTAAATGCGGCTCTTTGTATTCCCGTGCGCCGGGACACGGGAGAACGAAGTTTTACGGCCCTCCCCTCTAATTCTCGGTGCTTCGGATGGAAGGAACTTCTCTCTTGGAAAAACACTGGGAGACGAAAATATATCGTTCCGCTCGATTCCATCTCTCCGGTCGCGCCAGCTGGGAGCCGCGTAATTACCAATTAAGAGGCATCACGGGCCACACCGTCCCGCGAAAATGGAAATCGCGTTTAATCTCGACGCCCGGTTCTGCCAATCGCGCAAACTTATTACAACAGAGATGGAGAGAGAGAGAGAGAGCCTCGTTCTATTACCGCGTTTTCCAATTTAATTGTTTATCGCGACGGTTCTCCCAGGCAAATGGAATCTTCTTCGAGGAGAGGACGAGAAACGGAGGAGAGAGGCTTTGTTCCCGGAGAGTCCCGTGGAAAACGGCAAACACTGTTACACGCCGCGTTGGAAATTTTCTTCGCGTTTTCGCTCCGCGCGCGGCAGAGATTGCTGTTTGCGAACACGGAGAATGTGGGTCGGCTCTTCGCGAGACCTCTTCAACGGTTAAGGGGCGGATCCGGTCTGGGAACTTGAAAAAATCGAGCCTTCCTACTTCAATCAGCAGCGGCGGATTGTATCCGCAAAGTTTCGGCTCGGCAATTCGAAGGACTTATACGGATAGATCCTGATCGACGGTATTAAAATGAGGGAGTCACAAAATTTTAACAGTACGAGAAGAAACAATCCTTTTACTTATCGAAAAACAGGCAAGATGATACGCTGTGTATATCTTGAATATTTAATATTTCTTCTTACAATGTTCCCTCTCCCGAACAACCGACGCACATCGATTTCTTCGAGACTCAATAGCGCCGCGGCACTAAGGTCCCGTCGAAGCGAACCTATCATCGCGAGTTACGCCTAATTGAAAGGGAATCGGTATTGAACGGCTGGCCGGCTGCAGTCCGATTCAATTTCGCGAGGCTCATTGCGTCGATTAACGCTCCCGGAGTTTCTGCATATAGTCGAACGGCGCTGCGAAATATCATTTTAATCCGGGGCAAATGGAACGGAATGCAATCCGCCGAGAGGGTGCAGGAGGAGAGCGTCTCTCCTTCGCCTTGCGAGCCTTTCGGAAGCATAATCGAGCAAACGAGAAGCGATTGTGCGTATGTGTGTGTGTGTGCGGTGTGTCCGCCGGTCCGAAACGGTGCCGGCGATATGAATCGAGCCTAATTGAAAGGGGATCGCGCGGGCCCTGTTGTTCCCCTGGAATTCAGTTCGATTTCAATTCGCCGTTGTTGCCGGTGGCGTCAATTAACGCGCTCGGCTATTGCGCAACATTGTTTCGAACTAATGCTCTCGCTCCTCCAGGTATCGGACGGTTCCATGGGTAATTGATCACCAGGTACACCGTTACGTAACCGAGAGAAACAGCAGGAACGCAATTTCCTACCCTTCGACTAAGAATTCCACAGTCTTACGCCCCGATCTCCAATCGTTTCCGGCTGAGAGCCTCCCCTGTTCCGCGCGTCCTCGAATTATACCTCCTCTGCCGCGAGAGCCTAGTCGCGGTTGAATATGCATTCGAATGGAATATGCATCGCGGTGCAATCGCTCTGCTAACGGAATAAATCAGTTCCGGCAACCGGGATTCGTGTGCCGACGATTTTACGCGCTGAACGGTGCCACGAATTTCTGCCAAACAATTGATTTACGACCACAATGTGCTCCTTAGAACAGCGGGTTTCATCGAGCGAGCTGTCACACCGGAATGTGTCCGTCTCGCTGTCTGGACGCTGTGAAATTCCATATGGGAGCCCGAGGCTCGAAGGGGACGAGCGTGGATCTTTCTGGGAACATTGCTACACGGGAAAATATTATTAACAGTAGAGAGAAGACTGAATTTACTCGAACTTTGTATTATGAAAAAATTTTAATAATTGTGGAATAGAAAATTTGACTGTAAGTTGTAATTTTTGAAGTATTATTGTTCACCCTCAAAATACATGGTGGTTCAACCAAAGTGTTGGTCGAAATTAGGCTACTCTCCCCTATATAAGATAATATCTAGGAGAGTATGTATAGTAATATACGGGGGAATATATAAGAGAATATACAGACGCACATCTGGGAAAATATGCAGACAAATATACATGAAGATAAATGTTATACAGAAAAATATAGAGGACTACACCGAGGAGAATATCTAGCCAAATATACAGAAGAATTGCGTAAGGGAATGTACGGAGAATATACAGCGAAATCCTGTTTCGCGAATTCTCTGCTTTCAGGAAATATAAATACGTAATGTCTGACCATTGCGAGCTGCCTCTACTCGCGGCGCAGTGGAGAGTTCGAATAACATCACGCCTCGAGGAAAGAGGATTTTTATGTGGAGATTTCTTCGTATGTCTCGTCGGATGGGCTTTAAAGAACCTCGTTCTCTGCACAGGGTTTGTTCTAAATCATTGTAGATCCCGGGAACTATGTGAAACATGCTATTATTCAATTAACGTTGAGCCCCTAAAGATTGGATTTTATGTGGTCTTGTTAAGCGTACGAGGTGCATTGTGAATCATTCTTTAAATGCATAGTATAGTACAACTCTTTAAAAAGAATTCAGTTAAAGTTTTTTCCTAGGAGGAATGTTTCTTCTCTTTTTATTTGGGGAAGACTGTCTACTTTTTTATGCCCGGCTGGATCGCAATTATTTTTCCAGTTACCGCTCCGCTTCATTCGATAGTGACCTTTCCTACGAGAATGTACTACTTGTTCCTCTTCGACGAACGTTCGACGATACTTGAACTCCTAACAATCGCAACACGGATGAAACACAGACACAGTTCCCATAAATTGATAAAGTTCTCGGCCGAAAGCGTCGCCTCTTGATGAACCGAGTAACAACACAATCAAACGCGAAGGCAGTTCTTTCAAATTGATAAAGTTTCCCGAAGCCTCTGGATAGACTCCCTCCGAGTGAAAGACGTGAAAATTCGAGAAATGCGTGTTCTACAGAACATTAACAACCTCTCGAGATCATAATATTAGGTGAAGCAAAAAGATCTGAGCGTTTTTCATCGTCGAAATAAAGCGAAAAACGCTCAGAACTTTTTACTTCACCTAATATTATGTGTATATAAAGACAACGATAAATTGATAAAGTCTCTCAATAAGCTAAATGAAAAACGCGAGGACTCGAGGAAGACTGGTCAACAGTGATCACGAGCACAGGGTAAATCAAGATGTCAGACAATTGAGGGGTGGGTACACAAAATGATGTCGGTGTGATACATCATCGAGAACTATTGAACCCCCCAGTGCGATCGTAATAGCGAGAATTCGGCTCGAGAGCATGATACCACAAAAGACAGCAACGGAACAATAGTGTTCACTTACCCGTCGCATGACGCGCAGAGAAAACGAGGACGTCTTCATTTTGGTGGTAATCCTGGCAGTCTTGAACGGTGTGGATCCGGATGTCGCCCTTGGCCTTGAGTGATCAGTGGTCCAGCTCGGGTTTCGGCTGTTAAGAAACCGGCGGTGCCGACTGTAGGGTGGGAGGAGGCTCGTCAGGGGTGGCTCGGGGCCACAACTACAGGTGGTCGCGCGTTGTCTCCGGACCTTCCCGCCGATGCTTCGTTTCCGGCGTGTTCCTGCTCGCGCAGCTCGCGAAAACCGGCCCTTTCAGATCCTCTTTGAACCCCAGAATGCTTCAACCGACTCGGAGAACCGCTCAAAAAATTTCAACCTCGCTTCGGGAAAGTTTCCCGAAATTCTCGAAGAGACTCGCGCGTTGTCCAGCTCTTGCCAGAAGAGCTGACTTCGGAGAAGACGACGGCGAACGTGTGAGATGGATATGTGCAGGATGGACCTGCAGGATGTTCGCGGCAGGACGTTGACGCGGTTCTGGGCTGAGTAGCGTCTGTGACCGGCTGTCCCGACTGGCTGGTCTCCAGCCGAGGTGGAGCGAGAAACCACCCCGGCGCTTTCTCGCGCACGCTCGTCGCAACGCCATAGCACCGCGTACCCCAGGACCGCGCCTACTTTACGGACGCCTAGACGAGGAGTGCCAAGGTCGCGGTACCAAGGCCGCCACCGATCCTGACGAGGAACTCCCCGCCTCACCCCGTCGGTCCCCTTTCCCACCATGATCCATGGGGCTCAGCCTCCTTCAAGGAAAGCGTCTTGATCCACGAGAATCTATTTCACGAGAAGGCACAGGGAATTTGTATAGAGAAATGGCAATGAAGATAATTGCAGAACAATATCATTAAGACAATATAATAATCGAGATGAAACAATCAAATCAAGCTGGAAGCTTGTATTCTTTAATTACCATTTTGTTGAAGACAAGTAGTTTTGTAAAAAGGCTTATAATTAGACTGCGGACTTTATGCATTCGTGACAAAAATGGGCACGTACAATTTAAAGCAGTGAACGTGTTAAAAATATTTAAGGATGTTAAAGTATTAGTTTCAGCTGAGTAGAATAATTAAAAGAAGAATACAATTTTTATTTGGCTCCTGTGCCCTGCAATCAACGCGAACATTTCTTATTTTGCATAAAGATCCGCAGTTTACTTATAATTAATATTGATGCGTAGATCGATGGACTGAATAGAGTGCAAGGATTCAATTGCTAAAGAAAATTGCAGTGGAAAGAATACTGGATCGAGAATATTGCGACCCGTCCTTGCGCCCACGGACTTCCCTCTTCAACTATCGGGAGGTCTGCTCTTTATGGGCACAGGCGTGACTTCCGATTTCCATGGGTTCTGGGATCCTTCGAAGGATCTCGCCTCCTTTTGCGCGGAAACTCGTTAAGAATATTGCGGTGGCTCGTCCTTGCTCACACGCGCTCTCTTTTAGACGTTTTTCTTTCGCGCCACGGCTATCGGAATACCGGAGGCCGAGGCCTTGGGATTTATTCCCGAGCTTCAATCGCGCGCAAACGTTAAGAGGATGAGTCCCCCGTCAACTTATGCTCCGACGCTTCTTTAAATATTTATCAGACGCTCGCTCCCCGCGCTCGCTCTGGAAACTTACCCGATGGTCCTTGAGCACTGGATTAAACACTTCGGTCCCTTGTCTCCTGGCTCGATGGAGCCTCGTTTAGCAACCGCCGTTGTTGAAGACGTTCTTTCCGCCCCGCAAAACACGCTTCTGATCTTTGGCGTTGTCTCTCCTGGCCTTGCCCAGCTGTTCTGTGGTTTGCACAAGCGTTGTCTTTCCTGGCTTCGTCTAGCTGTTCAATTCTTGATTAACACTTCCGCGTATCTTTAATCCTGTGGCGTGCAGTTTCTTGTTTTTGCGAATGTTTATGCAAAATAATTGTACAATCCTTCTAATATCTTTATAATTTTATAACCACATAAAATCTGCAGTCTAGTGATTATTGTTCTGATTTTTTAGAAAATGAAACAAAGTTCTCTCCGCTATTTCCACCGATTTTTGGGGTACCTCGTCTACCATTGACCCAATCGGTCAATGCTGTTCAATTAGAACCAAAAGGGACGGGATTATAAAATATATTTTGGCTGCGATTGCGTAGGAAATATTGACACTCTATTGAGGATCTGTACTAGAACGTACCGTTGCCGAGTTTGGCTAACGACTAACTGGCGTCTAGGACGCCTCGACCGCACACGTACGGTCACACTCACATTTGTTGTCGCGAAAACATAAACAGATCGTCCTCGTACTCGCTCACCTATCGCTGTCCTCGGTCCGTGGTCTCTTTCTTAAGTTTAAGGACTGTTAGGAAAAATTGCATTTGTGCACTAACATCCCCCTAAACATGACGGTCGGGGGGAAAGTGTGGGGCTCGACACAGTACTCTCGAATTTACCGGGCCCATACCCACTAAAAAAGCCTAACAGTGCAGGACTCAAAATTCAGACCTGATCCACCTCCTACTGGACCAAAGAATGGTGAGCACTGCGATCCGCAATTCGCACTACTCCAATGCTCACGTAGTTTTGGATCTCTCCCACGCCTGTTCTTGTCTTACGTCCTCGGTCCGTGGTCTGTTTACACGTAGCATTCGCAAACGGAGAAGACGCAGAATTTAACAGCTGTCGCTTTTCCAGCACAGATATAAATCACCCTCACAGAAACTCCCCGGAACGGTTCTTTAATTAAGAAAGATAAAAAGTAATGGGGAAAGGGAAAGTAACGAGCGTGCGGGCGCAATAAACAACCAGGACGCCTGGGAGAGCGCTAAAGCGACTAATTAACACGCTGCACTCGGCCGGCAACCGTAAAGAGAGAATTATGAAGGTGACTCGAGGTCGGCCGAGTGGGAAAGCGAAATACACACTGCATCCTGGCGACGCGATCCCCATGAAATATTCATTTTCTCCGAGCTCTAACTAGCCACGCACGACCCCTTTCCTCGGGGGCGGTTTCGTGATACAACCTCGTTCCCTTACCTGTGAACTTACCTGGGAATTGTCCGAAATGACCGACAGCTGCAGATCTCATCGTGCAAGGTCCATTCAAATTTATTTTCCACTTTTATTATTCATACGAGGTTTAACATGTGAAAATGTGTCCGCTGAAAAATGCTACAGCATTGGGGCAATTTATTTCCAGTTTGACCTTTTTGTAGGGTTTTTTGTTTGTCAAATTTATCTCGCAATAAATTACGGAAAATGGTACTTTTTAAAGCAGCCAGGCCAGAATTAAATTGAAATTAAGAATCAATTCACACCAGGATAGTATCGAAAATGGTACTTTCTGAGTCACCCTTGGGAATGGAAGCGTTAAATTGAAATGAAATCGGATTGCACAGAAATCAAAGAAGAATCGATTTACGCCAGTAAATTATTGAAAATGGTACACTTTGACGCACCTTCGGAATAGGAAGGGTAGCAGCAGTTGGAAGCCGCGTTCCTCGTAAACTTTCCTTCGCCGATTCGAGTGGCCATTTAAGGGGACGCGGGAGTATTTATTATAATCCGGTGGCGCATCGAGTGAAATCGATTTCCGGTGCGTCGTTATTTCCCCTCGTTCCGCCGGGTTTTCTCCAAACGGAGGGGCTGGCTTCGATTATTATTCCGCCCACGCTTTCACTGTACGCATCTTGTCCAAGACGGATCGCGGCTTCGCCGCCCCCGGGTTTTCGCGTGGCGTTATTATCGTTGACGTCATCGGTGCACTATGGTGCACCATTGGCCAATCCCATCGGTACCTCCGTGCGATGAATCGACCACAGACTATTCCGTTTCCTACATTTTCTGCGTGGCGACGACGGTCTAATGGAAAAACCGGCGATTACCGTCATTCATCGTGTTCCTCTTCCCTCGATATATCGACTCGACATCTCGCGCGTTTCCGGAAAGTTCAGGGTGTGCTCAGGGGTACTCAAGGAAAACTTCTGAGGGTTTCTCCTTTACTATCGTTAAAGATTTATTTCATAATATTACACCAACAACTATTATCGAATTTTTATGTAATAATAATAATAATAATAATCAATAATAATCAATCAATCAATCAATCAATAATAATAATAATAAAGACAATAATCATCTTCTTTTTACTGTGTGAAAAATACGAATGAACGCTTACATACATACACGAATTAATTGCAATGTCTTACAATTAATGTAATAATAGCCTAAAGACGCGGCGCGCGTTAGAAAATATGTCGACATTGTTCGCCATGTATATATATATATACATATGTATGTGTGGGTATGTATATATATATATATATATATAATTTTTTCTCTCTCATCTCCGTCGATCGCTTTCGGTCTACATCGTGGAATCGATCGTGCGCGCGGTCTTCTCGCTTAAAGCCCCACGATCGATGAATCGCCTCGTTCATTTATAAATTCTCGGCCTCGCGAGCCTTTCTCCCTTTCTCACTCCCCCCCTCTCTCTCTCCTTCCAGCTCAGGGCGAGCATAATTTTTTTTATATTTTTAATCGATGCGCGTCTCTCGAAGAAAATCGGACTTTATCTTTCTCCATCCGCCCACGCGATCTCGTGGATCGCGAGGGCGCTCGATCGCGCGGCGGACCTTCGTACACGCTTAAATGCTACACACACGATAAATACACATCAATCTCCGATCGATCCGATCTCTCTTGCGATCCTCTCTCACTCGCCTCTCGTTTACGCAAGAAAGACAAAAGGTACGTTTTGTTACAATGATAATCAGGAAACGAAGGTATACGCCCCGTGCTCGTCCACAGACGACGAAACACGCTTCCGGGCTCTGAATTCATTTATTTATTTATCTATTTATTTATTCATTCATTTACCTTACTCATTTATTTAATCATTTATTTAATCATTTGTTTATTCATTTATTTATTCATTTATTTATTTATCTATATATATATATATATATATATATATATTCATTCATCCATTCGTTTATTCGTATATTTATGCTGTTACGCGAATATATTATGGATATCATTGGATACACGGAAAAAAGAAGCTCGTTAAAATCGTTTACGGAGCACACTGAAGAAGATCCTTGTTTGTTTCTCTCATGTCGGTTAATAAACTGCAAATTTATTCGCAATGTTCTATGTTACACGGATGGTATAACGGCGATAACGGAACAATATATATAGCTTTCATTTATTTATTCGCTTTATTTTATATATCTATACTTTGCATTCTGTAAAATAGAATAATACGGCGAGCTGTTGCGCGATGTAGCGGCGCGCGAGCCGCGTTCCCGTATACGACGATCATGATCGAGCGATTCCCGAAACGATCCACATAAATCGAAAACGTTCTCCTCCCCGGAGGAAATACTCAAAAAAGTTCCTCGTCTCGAACGACGAAATCAAAACCTTCCGCGAAACAATCTAACAGGGAATCACTCGCGATCGATCTCCACATTTTTCCAAACGGTGTCTCGCTCGATGGACAAAAATCATAAATTCGGGACAAACTCGTAATGAAAGCTGGTGGCAATTGGTCGTTGGAAAATCAAAGTGTGGAGGTTGGAAATCAATGTACTTTCCACGAAGATGTGCTTCCAGTGAAATATTGGTTCGTAAAATGAACGGAATTTATCGCCACGTTAAAATCATCCACATCTCGAGGTGCAGCAAACAAATACAATTTCGCCCACGGTTTTTCGAATTAGAATTTCGTGCTCGCGCGAAGTTACGATTTCTGTCTCGAGCGAAAGAGAATACGATTCTATCCCACACGATCATACATAAATCGCTTGATGCGATTGCCGGAAGCGGATGGAACGCGGCCCGCGCCTTGCGGCTCGCGTTAATACCCAGACAATGTAGTGGCAAAATAGAAGACAAGTAAGTACAACAACTATTGTAGCTTAGATGAGAATCTGTTGTTGCCGGGCCTCAGACGCGGAGCGTTTCCTCCCTCCATGATTTCCCTGGGCGCATGTGTACGCTCCTAGGAGAAACTAGATCCGGTCGTCGTCGAGAGCGCCTCGACGGTAAATTCTTTTATTTTTTTGGCAGTGAACGTCTTTGCTTTGGACGAACGATCCGTGGCGACTGTCTTCGACTTTCTCGGGGTCCTGTGGGACTGGGAAGCCATCTTGGAACGCTGTACCCGCGTCCTCGAGCACGTTGCCACGTCCGGCGGACCATCTTCACTTCTCTGACAGCGGACGTTTGACAGGGAACGTGTCCGACGCGTTTTACGGTTGTCTGAGGCCGCGGCAACTGAGGTATTTTGTGAACGAACGCACGCCGTGTCGCGCTCCTTTCTCTCTCTCTCTCTCTTTCTCTCCTTCCACGCGCGCGTTACGCTCGGCTACGAACAACGGCGCTCTCTCTCTCTCTCTCTCTCTCTCTCTTTGCTTACAAACTGAGCGGTGGCTCGTTTTGTCTCTCCCGTTTCCCTTAATACGATTAAAACGCTCTTTGTTTTTTTTCTTTTCCTCATTCTTCCTCTCCCTTTCATCCCTCTTATTCTCTCTCTCTCACTCTCTCGTTTTTCTTTCGCTAAATTACTTTGTTTCTCTCTTTCTCGCTCTCCTTCTCACACTCTCTCGTTTTACACATTTTTTACTCTTTTACTTTTTTTTGATATCTTAACTACCGGAATCATTTAATCGAAGACATGTTTTTTTTTCTTTTATGTATTTGTATTCGTTTTGTACTTGTACTGTTCAGCAAGGCAGCGTGTTGCACTTTGTTTACAATTACAATTATAGTCGGGCCGTGATTGTCCACGAAAGATTCCACAACGTCGCGAATGGTTCTTTCATGTGATTTTTGCATCCTCCGCGCGGATTCTTCCTTTCTCTATCTCTCTCTCTCTCTCTTTCTCTCTATCTCACTATCTTTCCCTCTTTCTTTTTTTCTCTTGCGATGCACATACTCGATGACCGCGAACGATTCGAGCCGGACGAGCGATCGGAAAGCGAGCACGAGACAAGGAATCGAGTGCGGCTGCGGGAAAACGCGGCCGGATCGTGTTACACAACGTGTATACTCGTCGTTCAAGTATTAATGTTACAGCAATCCGCGTGGAGCATACGCCGAACGAAAATGTACACACCACAACCAGCGAACGTAAGGCCTTTCCAGAAGTCCTGTCGTTCTTCAACGTTACGCGTAAAATAATATGTACTTGCACTTACTTTCAGTGATCGATGCGTCGTTCTCGGCGACGTTCTACCATCGACCTTTTGGTTCCATTATCACTGTCCAACAGCCACAATGTATTTCGATTCCCACTATGCGATTCTTACAGAGTTTTTTGCGCTGATTCCGAATCTGTCCTTAATTTTTCTCCTAAACGCACAGTTTTTGAGAAATTTGAGTTTGAAAAAATGACATATTTTTCAACTTTGAACAAATGTTGTGATGTTATTATAGAAGATATTGAATTGATCTTTACTGCTAAAGATTCCTTAGACTTTCCCGAATACGGTGATATCCAATATTAATACATTATGATTGTTTAAACATGTTTAAACGATTTTTCCACCAATTTTTTACGATATTTTTGAATTTATCTCAAAAAATAATGGTCCAGCGAAAAATCGAACTATACCACGCGATAGAGCAGAATTTTGTCATGAGAAACTCCCCTTTGAAGTTTGAAACGTCGACGTTTTTACCGAACGAGATAGCAAAATATCTTCGCCCGACATGAGCTGCTCGTTTAAACATGTTTAAACAATCATAATGTACTAATATTGGATATCACTGTATTCAGGAAAGTCTAAGGAATCTTTCGCTGTAAAGATCAATTCAATATCTTTTATAATAACATCACAATATTTGTTCAAAGTTGAGAAATATGTCATTCTTTCAAACTCAAATTTCTCAAAAACGTCTAGGAGAAAAATTAAGGACAGATTCGGAATAAGCGCAAAAACTCTATAAAAATTGCATAGTGAGATTCGCAATCCCAAAACAAAAGTTGAAATTTGTTGGTCCGTGATTATTATTAAGAAGCTTCTACGCCAATTGGAGATCGCAATCCGTCGGTACCAGTACTTTCTGAATTTGAAAAACCTCGCAATAAATTCTCAAGAACGTTTCTCACTATACCGTCCTCATTGAATTCATACATCTAACATTCTTTGACTAGTTTAAATCGATGATTAAGTGCACATTTGAGGTGCATCGTGAAATGGAGACAGGTTCCTAAGAAATTTCGCATAAACAAAGTACAACAAGAACTTTTGGAAAGACCTAACGATGTTTTCCGGCGACCAAGGAATTTCCAAAGCCCTCGCGAAACGGAAACCGAACGGAAGAAACGATTCGAAACCGGGTTACTGTGATTGGACGCTTGCAACACGTGGATCCTTCTGCTTGCTCGACGACCCGGTTCTATTCTCTTAATAATTTGTGCTTCGTTACTGTTTAAATGATCGCGCGCGCGGCACTCTCGGAACGATTGATCTCGGTCACAAACGAACGGGGAAACGCGTCGACGATTTTCAGCGATTGTGCTCGGCGACGTGCGATATACCGAACCGCAAAGAACACACATACAGACAGACAGACGGACGCACACGCTCACATGCACACACACACACACACACCGAAGCGAGAAAACGGCGGAGCACAACAGTCTCTCTCTATCGCGATGCGTGGGCGGGTTCGCGGAACAGGTGCGCCGCAAAGGTCTCCGATTCACGTGGAGCACGAGACACGTGCACACGTGCGGCGAACGTAACTCGGCCACGATCCATGTGATTTTTCGCACACGTGGCTCGCGGCGATGCCTCTCTCAACCCTTCGCACTCCACGCATTTAAAATGCTGCTTTTTTATACTGAAACTCCTGCGAACCGGAAATTGCGTTCCCAGAGAGGAAAAATAGGAAATTTTAACTTTGCTAATTAAACTTCGGACGCGAAAGTGCACGTTTATCCTTCATGGCTGTGCTGCGTGATCATAAAAAAAGTACATCTTTGCCTCGTTAATTGCTACTCTGTGTGCATTGCACGCTTTTATTCTAATTTATTTATTACATTGTGTGCCCACAGCCTTGCCAATGGAGTGAAAAGGGTTGACAGGTATTCACGGGAATCAGAGCGGTTTTTCGCGATGAAACGCGTGGCTTTATGTTCTCAAACAATGGCGGGCGATAACAAATTTATCCACGGCATCTCGCGATAAGACCAGATCGATCAGTCTTCGATTTCGATAGAAAAGATCTAATTAAGCATGATTCGGGTGCTCTCTCCCGCGTGCGAGTACCGTGCGCGCACACATCGCGATCGATCGCGACTCCCGAGATAAAAGAAAAGAAGAAGAAGACAACCGAACAACTGTGAGAAAATTAATAAAAAATAATGATAATTCTAGTACTAATAATTATTATTACAATAATTATAAGAGTAATAATAATAATAGCAATAATATGATTATAATAGCAATAATTGTGATAGTGATAATAATAATAATATAATAATAATATTAATAATAATAATAATAAGTATCCAGTAAGTTCTCCTCAACGCGTTTAAACAATCACTCTCGTAAATCGCTGTAACAAATTGACAAAAAGATTAACATAAAAATAAAACCAAGGAGAATCCTTACAAAATAGGCCTATATATATATAATATGTATATATATATATATAATATTTTATGCGTGTTATGCATGTATATACGTACATATCTGTATATATATATTTATGTACATAAAAAGTTAACATAACGTGCCATCGACTCCTCGCCAACTATCGTACACACTCTTTCTCTCTCTTTCTCTCTCGTCTATCCGTCTATTTCCTATTCGATCTCCTCTGTATATCATTCGTCGAGAAAAACGGATCGAATTGTCTCTGGTGGCCCGATATATCAATGACGATTATCATCACCGACGTGTATATAATAATAACGTTGAACAGGCAGAAGACTCGGCAGTACAGACGAAAATTCATACACACAATAATACACGGAGAGCAGAACAACGGAAAAAAGTCAGTGACGCACACACGCCTCTATGTGCGTGCACGCGCGCGCTTGTCGACACGCAGGATCCGCATATCCTTTTATGGAAGTACACACTCACAGACGATATGTAGAATCGAATGAAACGATGATATTCGCGTGTCGCGCGCTGCACGACGAAACGGAGCCGCTCGAGCGCGAGAATTCGCAAATTTTCCCGCGGAAAATCTTCGCGACTGCGCTCCAATGTTCTCGATATGTTCCTCTCTGCCAGCCGCGTCGACGAATCGCAATAATCGCCGTTTCTTTTTCGCGAGTTCAACGCGGCCCGACGCTCGAGCCTCCGTTCCGCTCGCTCGCGATCATTCTCCGCGCCCTTTGAGCGATCGGCCATCCACGATCCACGGCCCGCTTTTCTCTCGTGATTACTTCCATTCAGGGACGGTTGATTCTGTGCGCAAGGAATTTTTGTCGATTTAACAAACTCTCGGAAAAAGACTGGCAAGAACCGAGCCGGTGGATCGTCGATCGTCGTCGATCGAGTCGAAAGCTGTCGTGCATATTCATCTCGGAAGAACGGCGGCTTTCTCTCTCTCTTTCTCTCTGTTATTCTACATTCTCTCGGATTTTTTACAAGTTTTATCTCTTTTCGTTCTCGGACAGAAGTGTGATAAAAAGACGCACGCTACGCGAGTCGTTAGTGTTGACAATGATGAGCGGAGAGGTGATCGACCTGTTTTCTATCGCTTTTTTAATCCTAGCTTCTCTTGTAAATGCGGTGCTCCGCTTAAAAATGATCGCGGACTCTTTTCTCATCTGCTTACGAACTACCGTTACGGTTAATTAATTATCGATAAAGACAGTTTAAGTGATATCTTTCCTCTTTCTTTTTTCCCCCATCTTTTGCGTTCCGCTTTCGGTGATTCTCGTAGTACATAGTTTATTATGTATTCCGTTTGCTTCTTGCTTATCGCTTTTTTTTTGCGTGTTTTTTTTGCGAATTTTCCCCTTCCGATAAATTTAAAAACTTTCGTAACAATTAATTTATACTTAAGGTTTTTTCTGTTCTTTTAATATTAATTATGGCACAATATAAATATTATATTTAAAGTCTTTTTGAAGACATAATAAAAATAAATCTAAGTAGTCTTTCTCCTTATACGCTCGACAGTATTTTTCTTATCCCTTTTTTTTTCTTTTCGTTCGTTTCATTTTCTATATCAATTTCGCGTTTAATTACGTCGTCGCCGTTGAGCGACAATTTTCCATTTTTTCATTTAATCGATTCGAAGAATGCGTTCCCTCCTCCATTTCTCTTATTCTTTTTTTCCCCACCTCGTACTCTCCCCCTCTCTATATATCTTTCTCTTCGTAGTTCCACGTTTTCGAATCCCAATTTTGGAAAACAATTAAAAAAAATGCGAAAGAATTTCGTCTCCCCTTCAACCGAAACCGAAGAGTGTTCGTCTCGAGAATTAATAATATATTATCCACGTCGCATAATCGGGCTCCGGCGATATCCAGCGGCCTCTCGGGATCGATCCGATCGAGATTGCACGAGATCGTTGACGCAATAAATGCAAAATGGAACGGGTTCCTCTTAAAGTACGATAAAAAACACTGTTTCTCTTCACCACTTTTTTTTCCTCTCACGAATTTCCCGATTTCACGGACTGGATATCGATCGCGGGCCCGATAAGCTCCCACACAATTTCCCGATGCTCTTTGGTAAGACAATATCACATGATCAAGAAGAAGTTTTTTTAAAACCAATCGAATAAAAAAAAACAAAATAAAAGATCACACAAACAATCCTAATCAGTCGATGCGTCCCTGATAAGCGCAGGGATCGTTCTTTAAAAAAAAAAAGAAAAAAAGAGTCTGGAAACTAAAAAATAAATTTGAATCCTTAATTTTAAACGCGTTTGCCGGTTCTTTAAAAATTATACAAAATCAGCCTTTCTCGAAAGTAAATCACGTTCTCTCTCTATCTATCTCTCTCTCTCTCGTCACAGCGCCAGGAAATCATCGTTTTCTTTTTCTCGTTTGTGGCTCGAGCTCGCTCGAATCGCGTGTTCGATCAAAGCAAAGAGAAAAACACACACACAAGAAGCGTGTTCGAACGGAAGAACTGGAAATGCCGCGTGCGTGCGTGCGTATGTGTGTGTGTGTGTATGTGTGTACACGGTGATGATGGTCTCGTGGAACCATTCATAGCGATCGTAGTCATGGTTCGACGAGCTCCCGTTTCGCACGTCGCGACTCGTGTTCGTCAGGGCTCTCGCGCGGTACCAAGAACGTAAGTCGACCTATTTTCTTGATCTTTCTCTTGTCGCGATCAGAAACAGAAAAAAAGGAAGCTACGAGACGCGAAACGGTCGCATAAGCGGAGCCATAACCAACGTCCAGTCCAGCACGGATTGCCCACTCCATACAATTCGATACGCCCATGCCAAAAATTCGCACACGACGACATAATCGTTCTCCTCTGTGGATTCGCACGTCAGAGGTACACGTTACCTTACATTATCGATATTTAATATTTACACGCACGTGATATTTAGAATGCAAATAAAAATAGATAGTTTAAAATATCTTCTTTCTCTCTCACTCGTTCTCTCGTTCTCTCGTTCTTTCGCACTCGTTCTCATTTACTAACTTTCTCTCTCTCTCTCTCTCTGTTTCCCATTTAGAGCTTCCGTTTTTCGTTTCCTCCTTGTGATAGCATACGAGACAAAAATCCATGCATTAAAGTTCAGAAAAAAGTTCTTCGATAATATTTCGTACAATAATGTTCGCTTTAAATCCTAGAACGATTAGTAGTAATAGTAATAATGTTGGTAATATTCGTTTCTCGAAAGAAGATGCGACGCGCCGCCCTAACTACATTTTTCCTTTTTCCATCTTTTTTTCCTCCACATCTCCCTCCTCTTCCTTTTTTATCGCTTTCTCTATCTCTCTTTCTCTCTTCACGTGTAAATAGTAAAAGACCTAAAATTCCTTGTTTCGAAGACGTTGGCACATTGGAATAGATTCTGTGTCTGTGTGGTGTATGTGTGTGCGCGCGTGTATGTACGTGTCCCTGTCGATTCTCGCTCGTTATTTTTTTGTTTTTCTTTTGTTTTCGAATTTCTCGCATTCGACACTGTGCGCGACAGTGTGCAAATGGGTCGAGTACCCTGAAGAGATATGTTTTATTATAGTCGAACACCGTAACGAATTCCCATTGACCCGAGGCGACCGCCGACCGCGCAAAAGCTCGCCGGGACAAAAGCTCGCTTTGGTCTCGCTTAAAAAGAAACGACAAAGAAACAATAGACAAAAAAAAAAGAGAAACGAACGCGAAACAAATAAAATCTAATCGCAACAACAGTCAAATCCACTTTGGTATCGTACCGATTTTTCCTCGATTTTTCCCCGATAGTTTTCCCGGCGGGATTTCCCCGTTCTACCGCAGTCTAATTGATTTCGAGATCGACGGTCCTTCCCTCGATCGATCATCGAGGATCGCCGGTGTCCGATCCAATTTTCTCGGCGTAAAGGAGACTCGTCTCGGCTTTCTCGTGTTACTTCTTCCTCCTCCTCCACCCTACTCCCATTCTCTCCCTTCTTTTTTTGTTTCTTTTACAATTAACTTATACAACACCGAACATCGATCTAATTCCGTATACTTTTTTTCTGGTTTCTCCATATATCTCTAATATTCTCGTTCTAGTATACCCAACTGAAGGACATCACAGAATTTCCCGATATTCAATTAACCAATTAATTACTTTTCCCCCACGCGATTCTGCGCACACGCCGGCAATCATAATGTGGAACGTTCTCTCCCCGACCAATGTCCTCCTCTCCTCTCCTCCTCTCCTCTCCTCTCTATCTCTCTCCCTCTCCCTCTCTCCCAGATATTTTCCCCCGCCCATCGTTTTTCGTTTTTGCATGCGCCGAATATATATTCATACTTTGATGCTCGTCCGCGTCGGTATATCACAGAATTATTAAAAGGTTTCCAAAATGACTAGGATAATTTTCACTAACGAATTCTATCTTTAAGCCTTTCCCGAGTCGAAAAGAAATTTTCGGAAAGCAAAGATGTCCACGCGCAAAGTGCCCGCCCCGCCCAGCCCCGAAAATGGTTTGTCTCTCTCCACATTATGTTTTGTCCGGCCGCGGAACAACGTTTCTCCCCTCTTTCTCTCTCTCTTTCTCTTTCCGGTTTTACTCTCTACGAATGTATACGCAATATGTTAAAAACTCCCGCCATCGGAAGACACCTAAATCTAAAATCGTATAATTTCTCGTTCACGGTATACCTCTCGTTTTATCGCGAAGATATGTTTTTGGAAAACTAGTGTACGCCCCCTTCCGCCCCGCCCACCCCCGGATATCAACCACACCCCCGAAAATTCCGTGCCACCGACCTCGAGACCCGAGAAAATACGCGCACGACAGATTTCGCCATTTTCAACCCTTTCCAACCCTCCCTCCCTCTAGCTCGTTAAATACTTTTCTCCAACCCCCCGCGACTACAGAACCTAAGAATTAGACGTAGACGTAATTTGTTTTCACTCGTACTCCCCCACAAATAATTTGTACTTGATCGTTAGTTAATAATGGCGTTTGTTTTCTTTTCCCACTCTCTCTCTCTCTCTCTCTGTCTATACCCCGCTCTTCCCCATCTTTCTTTTTCTCTCATCCCCTACCTCTTTTCCTCTCGTGTGTGTAATGTGTGTACGCGATAAAGCATCAACTTTGTTTCTCTTTACACTGAGCTCTAAACCTGAATACGTTGCGCGATGAACAACTTTGTAGGGCGTTCCCTCCCGTTGCCTCTTTTACTTTTGTTACCTTGTACGTTCGTTTAAGCATGGATGTGTCGAAGATTCGAAAGAGTGGAACAGTGAACAACGAGATCGTTGTACTCTCTCCCGATAACGATCGGAGCGAGCGTCCGCGCTTCTTTGGCCTGATCGAACGAAAACAATTGGAAATTTACCCCTTACTCGTAATATTGCACATTCGCCAATGAGACGCGTCAATTAACGCGTTCCCCGTCGACCCTTGCGCTCCGCACTAATTTCCTACACGAGTGTCGTCTAGCCGCTTTAAAATCAATCGTCTCGCTCGTGAAACCCGCGAGAAAGACTTTTTCGATAATTGAACCTCGAGAAACGGTCTAACAGGGAACGCGTTAAACTTACTCATTTCGCGATTCGCTCGATCCGTAACGAATCAGAACAGGAGAATCTCGTGATCCGCTGTCCCACCCCCGCCGTGGTCTATCTACGTCGAACTATGCTTCTTCGATTTTCTTTTCTTTCCGGTTTGTTAACCCCCACACACGCTCTTTCCACCCCCATTCTCATCTCTCTCTCTCTCTCTTTCTCTCTCTCTCTCTCTCTCCCCCACTTATAAAACCTGAACAAGAGAATATCATCGTTATCAATTATATCGTACGAATATAATATATATAATATTTATATATATATATTTACAGTTCAAAATATTATTTTTAAAGAGTTAAAAATATAGTCTGTGTAATTTGCGCGCACGACGGACCTGTACACGTGTAAGAGCCCATATAACTTCTACTTGCACTTTTCTACGCCCCCTCCCAACCCCACCATCCTATTTTCCCCATCGTTTTTTCACCCCCGACGCTCCTCCCTCTGCGAGCTACGCTACTTTCTGGCCCGTATCGCCACCCACGTCCACCTCCATCCCTTAGAAACCTCCCCAAACCCTCTCCCATTCCCGGTTCCCGAAATTTGAGCACACGTTCGCATTGATAATTGAAATTTTCACTTAGGCCTAAGGTTCTACGACGTCCCATCAAGCTGGCAACGCAACTGACAATCGAAAGCAGCTGTCCGAAACTATTATCAAAGGTTCTGATCACAAATTAGAAATTTCCAACGCTATCTCTTGTCATTACAATTTTTATCAATTTCGCAATTATCTGTTCTAGCCCGATCTAGGATCCAGTCTTGTCTACTTTCTGCGTTAGAATTTGTTCGGAGCTTTGAAAGCTCGCCAACGACGTCTGACATCGTGAAGGCTATTCTACTGATTCGTCCAACCACGTAAAACTAATAATATAATAATTCCATCACTCTATATCGTCAAATTCCTAATTTTTCCTCTCGCTGTCAATCGCCTTGCCAGCCCAGAAAGAACATCCCCTAACGTCCAGACAGTCTCGCGACCCTACCACTGTTATCTTTTTGCTCCCCTGCCATCTCAGATGGAATAGCAATGTCCAAGACGCAATAGCAAGTGCAAGAATCGCGCGACATATCTGTACCTTAGTTTCCCGATCACATAATCACCTCTGTCTCTCTCCCACCGCGGTCAGGTGACTCCGAAACCCATTCTCCTCTGAAACGGACCTCGTCTACGCTCTCGTCCGGAGGACAGCATGAATTGACATGATTGTTCGAACCGGTCGGAGTACGATCAATCGGTTCACACCTGCAAGACTCGATCAATCCCTTCCTACTTCAACGTTCACAGTCGACCGCTCCTCAAACTTCATCCCCCAGACACGATTTCTGGGACCCACGCGATCGCAGCGCGGTGATCCTGGAGCTTTCTTAAAATCGCTTACAAAACCCCGATAAAACCAGTGGAATGTATTCACGGCTCTCTTGAGCCTTCGATTCGCCGTGTCCCTCGCGAAGCCGCGTTCCCAGTGAACGCGACGCAATTTTTTAACAGACTTCTCCCGCAAGATTCGTTGTTTAATGGGAACGCGGCTCGAGGCTCGGCGTCTCAGTCGATTCTCTCATATTTCTTTGGATTGATCGCAGTCTTGGATCGCGCAACGACCGATTCGGTAGATCGCGATTTCCCGACGGAGGAGCTAAGATTTTCGGGGCCAATTGATCGTTCCGAGGACTTGCCGGGTTTCGGTTTCGTCGGAGATCGAGGCTCGTTTGACGTCAGACGAGCGACGATCGACGACGACGATGACGATGACGATGAGCCGCGGTGAAGCAGACGATGGCCGGACGTCGGGGATGACGAGGACAATGCGGACGACGATTCCGAGAGCCCGGGACGGGGTCACTGTAAGACGGTTCCGACATTTTCATTGCGGCTGCTGCTGCATCTGAGCCTTGAGCAGCTTCTTCAGCCTGCCCGAGCAACCCCGGTGCTGTATGCTCTTGTGCGTCGTGAGCGAGTTCTTGGTGCTGTAACTGCGGTTGCAGAACTCGCACACGTGCAGGGTGTCCGACTTCTTGTGCTTGTCCTGGAAGTGGCGCTTCAGGGAGTAGTAGCATGAGTAGTTGCGACGGCAGAACGGGCACTCCGGTGACTCGTTCACGCCAGCCGCCGTCGGCGTCGGCATTCGGTACATGGCAGAGGAAGGCGTCGACGGTGCTGGATGCATCCCGTTGCCCGTACCTGAAAACCGCCGTAATTCGTCAGATCTTAAACTCACGTCAATTATCAATATCAGCCTCGCCAACGCGAAAACAGTCTCACCTCAACTACTTCCCTCTTCAACCCTTATGTCTAGACTGCGGATCTTTATGCATTTATAGCAAACTTGAGTAGACGAAATTCAAAATTGTTAGGAAATTTAGAAAACGAAGATGTCAATATATAACTACTCCTCTAGTAAAATCCAGTTTCTATACAGTTTCTACTCATTGCAATTTGCAGGAAATTTTTATTTTATTTCTCATGTAATACATCATCACACCGAATTTATTAATTTCATCACAAAGCCAGTGAGTAATTTTCTTAATAACGTAAATTACAACTAATTTGGTGTTATGCATTTCTAAATTTCAAAATATTCTTAATAAAATCATTTTTCACAGACGCAATTCTAGTAACCCCTGAAGATGATCTCAATAAAGATCGAAACGTCGGAATTACTTTAGTGGTTTGCAGAATTGCTTTGTAAATCAATT
Source organism: Lasioglossum calceatum (assembly GCA_963966675.1). Taxonomy (NCBI): domain Eukaryota; kingdom Metazoa; phylum Arthropoda; class Insecta; order Hymenoptera; family Halictidae; genus Lasioglossum; species Lasioglossum calceatum. Next base: position 4,230,224 of record OZ016555.1, on the reverse strand, counting down.
AACAAATGATCGAACCTTTGCGCCGAACGCATTAGTACTTTAATATTAATTTTTATTTTGCATAAAGATCCGTAGCCTATTTATGTCAATAATTCTCCTCAGCTTGGCAATTATACAAATTTCATTCGGTGCCTGTGGACTCACCCTTACCCTCCAGAAACTATATTAGTAAATCCATAAAACCCTAGATAACTTTCTCATCTCCTGCTCACGATCCCAGCTGCCAAGACTGAATTTTGCATTTGATTTGCATCTTTAAAAAATTCTCTCCAAGCAGCTCGTATGCAAACAGAGAGCTCCTCACAGAAGATCTTGAAGCACTTCGTTGTAAAAGAGGCACCGAATTCATTTGCACACACCTGATGAACAATGATTCTTCGCTTCTTCTTCTCCGAGACTGTTTTCGCGCGGAGACGCCAGAAATCGTTTCTCCGAAAAGGGAAAGGGGATGTCGAATTTCGCAAGTTGTTGGAACAACCGGCTAGATTCGTCTCGATCTCTGCGATCCGCTTCGATCGAGCCCGATCAAGGCCCCGACCTTCTCGATTGAGGACGATCTCGGCTTTCAAACCCTGCTGTCTTAGGATTGATCCGAAGACTGTTCTGGTGTGTCAGCCTTCGAAGCTTCATCGATCGGTGCATCGGAGCGTGACGGATTGAATCGTAAACGATCCCATGCGACTGGACAGGTAGTATAATGTCGTTAATCGGGGCCGATAGAGAGTCTTGTAATTATTAGTCGAGCGAGTAGAGATGAAGAGGACCAAAACCACCATGCCAGACCGCGTTCGTAGACGTTCCGCGAGGAGTCAGTCGCATATAGAGTATTCCCGGAAGAAGATCCGCGAGATTCCATCGATCGATGAAACCGGAAGTTCTCGGTTCCACGGACAATTCTTGCTTGATTCAATTTTCCCCTCAGTTTCTTAATCGGTACTCTTTCTCCGATGCAAATTAACCCGTGTCGACTTGCAAGACGATTCAATGTCGTCGAGCTCGGATTCGTTTCTGTTAGGTTGGCAACCAGGTTCGCGACCTTCACATTTTCTTGGATAAAATTATTATTTAATATTAACAGAATCAAATACTTCCAATTGAAATATATTTCAATAGTGAAATATATTTAGTTGCCAACCTATCAGCGAAAATTGCAGTGCAAGAACTGTCCCCGGAGCTGGCTAGCTCGCAGAAAGACGTGCAAAAGGCGCACGTGACGAGATCGCACGCGATTTCCGAGCAAAGCAGCGTGCATGAGAAGGGATTGCAATCGTGCAACGGTAGACTAGTAGTCTGGAAGGTCGAAACGCGGTAATTCCCCGCGAGTGACGGCGAGAGCGTCTCTAGCTGCAGCGATGCAAGAAAAAGTAAGAGAGAGAGAGAACGCGAGTGTACGTAAGAGAAAGAAAGACGAGAGAGAAAGAGGCGTCGCGAAGTACTCTGCGGTCATGCATCGAGAAAGACGATCCAGAGATCGCGTTATTCGCGGGAAGCCTGACGTACGTTCGACAAGCGACGATACACATGAGCATGCACACAACATCGAACATCGAGAAGCCACGACAGAGAGAACCGAAAACGAAAAGAATATAAGAGAGAAGCGTAGGAGGGCGGAGGAGCAGGCGACAGAATTTTGATCCAGAAACGATAAAGAAACAGAAAAAGACTGAGAAGATGTTAGTTGGAGGAAGGAGGATGAGGATGATGTTCTGTGTCCAGACGAAGTATAGTTCTTCTACTGATCAGCAAAGAGTCCCAAGTTTGACAAGGTCAGAAAATGAATGATCGTCGCCTGGACACAGTTTGAGGATCGAGATTGGTTCGTCGACGGCTGATGGGCCGATTCGACGGCTCGACGACGCCGTTAAGGAGGGAAGGAGGGTCGGAGAAACCGATAGGGAGTAGGAGTGGCATAACGGAGCCGCGAGTACCGGAAGAGCTCGATCGGCGAGCGTACGGTACCGACGCGAGCGAAGGACGACTGGGGAAGAGGAGGGAAAAGCGGTTCCGCGGGTGGAGCACGGTGGAATGAACTTGAGGACGGTGGAACGAAAGCTCCGTGCGCCGTGCCGTGAGGAACAAGAAGAAGAATAAGAAGAAGAAGAGGAACAAGGGTCGTGAACACGTGGGAGTCGCCGGGACCGGTTTCTTCTCTGGCATGCACACTCTTCTTGGGGGGGAAGCGGAGGAAGAGAAGGGGGACAGATACCGGAAAGCGGAAGAGGGAGGGCACCGTTGACGAGGAAGCCGAGGTCGTTGCGAGGCTACGATTATGCGATCGCGACCTCCGCGAGGCGTTCCAACGAGCTCTCTCTCTCGAAAGAGGGAGAGAGAGTTTTTCCGCGACAGCAAGGTGGAAGGAGCCGGGATCAACACAGAGAGAAGAGAGAATATATAGATCTATGTGTGCGCGGGGTGCGAGGCAACAGGTGGGGATACATTTCGTGGCTGATTCTTCGAGGTACAAGACGAACATTGCGATTTCAGAGCTTTTCTTTGAAGCTGTTCACTGTGAAAGTCGAGCAAGAGGTTGGATCAGGAAGGTATTTAGAAGAGCCAGAGGCTGAGATCGCAATTTTTCTTCATTTTCGTCCTGTGCCGAAGAAACATCCTTGGAATTATCTCCTCGATGTTGTCGAACACCTTGTATATACAGTACATGTCCGACATAAATGTATACATATGTGATTATTTCCTTGAGTATTGAAAACACGATGAAATGTTTTAAACTAACGTTGTATGGTGATATTCAGAGGAACGCATAGTGATGATTATTATTTGAATTTTCGTTTATCACGCATTCTTACAGCTTACAGATTCTCGATCACGGATGTATGTACCCCTTTGATACAGCATACAACACTGGATTTTGAATAAGGAAATGATCGGGTTGCGTACATTTGTAGTCGGGCACACTGATGTAGATATGTGTGTGTGTGTGATATAGGAAGCATCGGTAATTAATCAAGAAGACGAAGTAGTGTTAGAGACGCGCGAGAAAAAGGCAGACGCGTTTTTGTCCGGATTGAGCTGAGAGTTGAGTTTTGTCAGAAGGATTGTTGCGTGTGGCCCTACCTTATCTAAACCTTCAAAAGAACTTAATGTCAATGTCGCCGGGTCTGCTCTTATGATAGGTATATATATGGGTCATCAGGGAGTTACGGGAGCAGTATATCCGCTCGCAGATGACGCATCTGTACTCCTCCTGTCGCGCGGCGTGCTTGTCGGCAACGTGGCGTTTCAAGGATGCTTTGCTGCACAGCTCCTTGTGGCACAGCTGGCAGCGGAACAGCTTCTTCGCTGACTGGGTGTTCAGGGAGTTCATGGTCAGCCCCGTCATAGAGGTGAGCACTGAAACACAACAATGCACCTCGTGCAGCTGCAACCCCCACACTTCTTTATACCCTAGCCCTAGTATCAAAGGGTGACGCAAGCGATAAACTCTTTCTTTTTATAATTCCAACCCTCGCTCTCTCTCTCTCTCTCCCTCTTTCACTCTCTTGACATCTATTTCTCACAGTCCCTCTCTCTCTCTCTCTCTATCTTTCGTTTCCTTTCTCTCCGTCTCTTTCATTCGTCCGTTTACCTACGTTTTGCAAACGGTTTGATACACGAAATACGAGTGCTACAGCGATGCATTGAAAATAGTGCGGTGTGTCTATGGCGAAAGGGAGGTCTCGAGATCGTAAAAGTAAATTTAGAAAACGATTCGATGCTGTGCAAGATATTTATAATACTTTAGAGGCAGTAGAACCGCTGACTCACGAAAATACTCGAACACACGCTCAGCGTTGATTGCATTCGGGTCGTCTGCGATTCGCTCAAGATCAATTTCTCGACTTTCACGTGAACAGTTACTGGTCGCAAAGATGCTACTAGAAACGAATTGCAAACCCAGACCCAACCCACAGCTAAACGCTGTTCGATTTTTCTCGAAAGAAGAGACAAACTTCTGTTTCCCACGAAATCATACAGAACATTGCGAAACGAGCCATAGTCTAATTGAATAGTGTAAAAGAGCAATAAATCACTGATAGACGAAGAGCATCCTTTTACCCAGAGAAATGGCAAGACAGCAACGCTGTCTGCTTTCACTAGACCTAACCCAAACACTGTCCTCGCTGTTAAATAATTCGCAACACTCGCAAGTCATGTTCGAATCGTTCCAAGCATCCAAGCGCTGTAGTCTCATTAATATTCTCCTAATCCTCGCGACAAGTCGACACAACAGGTAGTAGCAGGTCCGAAAGGAGGCTTCGTCTCGTGATCCCTATCGAATCCACTGGTCCGCAGTCTCGCGACGAAAAACCCCCAGCACATATTCGCTTCCTCCGGGTCCTTTTCTTCGTGATTTCTCGCGCGATCGCAGACGTGACGCCATTGAAATCATTCAGAGGTTCGCTCGAGACGTACACAGGCCGCTCCGTTGCGTATCCGTCGGCGTGTTTTTCATCGAGGTCTCTGTCGCGATCGCGGGGCCCGAACGTGCATTTTCATGGAATCTTACCCCCGGGGTCGACTATGTGTCTGTGTGTGCCTGTACGCGCGTGTGTGTGTATATATTACACGCTATTCTTCCGATTTGAAAACATTCGGCCCCGGGGAAACAAACGCGGTTTGAAAAGGAGAAAAACACGGCGTGCACGTTCGATGGCCGTGCTCTCGAGACCGGCCGTAGAAAAGGGAGAAAAGGGGATGCAGAGGGGGTGGTGTTCGCGCGCGCGCGCTCTTCTTGGAAACTCTTCGACGATCTCGAGATGCCTGGTCGCCATTCGGGGGAGCGAAGTAAGAACTTTCAATGCCAGTCTTTTCTTCGGAGACCGCGGTACCAAAAGGCTGAGAAGGGGTTAAGACATGGGGCGTAGAGAATCGGGCGGAGCGTTTGCCGCGGCTCGTTCATACAAATATCGTCGCCGTATCCGAATAAAAAACGCTCGGGAGAACACGGGGCTGGTTCGTGAGGAGGGGGGGATGGAAGAAAGGGTTGGAAAATGGGGAAGAAAGGTTGCGAGGAGGGACGAGCCCGAGGTCTCAATAAGGAGGCACGGTTCATTTGTGACGAGCCGCGCGAGCTCGTTAATTTGACAATAAATTAAAAAGTCGGACGGCCGCCGTGTCGTCGTCTCGCGGTTTCTATCGCCCACGCACGCGGATCGCGTTGTGTTAACATCGAGAATAAAGTCGGCGGACCGCCGCGACGCGCGACCCTCTCTATTCGCTCGGAAAAAGCTTTTTATCCAATTTTTCTCGAGCCCCGCCCCTCCCCAACCATCCGGGTCTCGTTAAACCTCCTACGTCCGAAAGGAACCGTGAAAGCGGCCAGCCTCCTCGCTGATGAGCATGATCTGCTCCGCTCTCTCTCTATATATTATATGTACATCGTCGTATTCGTCGTACGCATACACACACGTAAACACACATTCGTTTATCTTTTTTTTTTTAAACACACTCTGGCAGAAAAGGGAGACAGACCGCTCGACGCGATCCGAGTGGTGCACGAGGGGGTGGAAAATGGGATAATATGGGGTGGGGTTGGAGAGCGTATAGAGCAACGTCGGACTCTTTTTCTCTTCACCGTCGGGACGGCCGACGACGGACGGTTCGGGGAAGTTTCGTACGAAATCAAAATAAACAGTGAACCGAGTCGAGAAAAAAAAAAGATAAATAAAACGTATATGTATAATGTAGAAGAGAAATAAAGGAGACGACGAGAAGGAAACACTGAGCATTCTGGGTGACACTTAAAGCATGCAGATTCGAGGTGAACGTAGTAGTAATTATGCGTGTGAGCCTGGCGAGCGGCGTGGCGGCTTAATCGTTTTCTCTCTTTTTTCTTTTTTTCTTGTGTGTTTCCCGACGCGTGAGTCTTTTCCGAGTCACGCTCGATCTCGTGGTCCTTCCGGTGTTGTTCTCCACGCACCCGGGGAAAATCGGTTCCGACGATTTTTCCCCGCGTTCAGGAATTCTCTCCCGATTTGTTTTTTTTTTTTTTGGAGAAATTCCGCTCGTCTGGGGTGAAACGTTCTTACTTCGGCCTCCGAGCGACCACGCGCGTCTCGTTCCGCTTGGAAAGCGAGCGCGGATCAACGAGATCGGTAACCGTATCCGCTCCGCGATCGTCACACGATGTTTATTGAATGATCGCCCAGATGAGCCGTGTGTCTCTCGCCTGACAGCGATAACACGCGTCGAGCGGATCGACGAGCAACTTACCTTCCAGCTGAAAGAAACAAGCGTCAAAGCGACCTGTGCAAAGGACTGTGCTTTCTCAAGGGCTGGTGAGCTTTTCTGCACTCAGATGTTTTTTTAAGAACAGAAAATATACTGAAAGAAACGATAAAGAAAAATCGACCACCCGAAGGATCTTTTCGGAATTCGCAAATTTATGGGGGATAGAGGTGACAGACAATTTTTCGCTATTTTTCTGTGCAAGTAGTTAAACGTGAAAATTGTCTGAGCTTTCTATCGGCGTTCCCTGCAAAATTTCAAGAGATCGGGTAGCCGAGATTTTCTAGTGAGTATAAAAACGCCGAATTTTCCGAGTCACCTGTCTGCTCGCGATTTCGCATAGTTTTCTTTCGAGGATGTGATAGGTTCTGAACGTCCGACGAAAATAAAAGAATGCGAAGCGTTATTAAACCAAATAGTACATTTTTCTTCGTATTATATATATATATATATATCTATGTATATATATATAGTTTTATATATATATAAAAATGGGGTGAAAATATATTAAGATGCATTTGACATTGCTTAGAAATAAAAATAATAACTATATAATCGTAATAATATTAATAATAATAGTCGTCAATAAATATATATTATAACCAGAACACCTTGGCAGATAACAAATAATAAGTAAGCACGGTAACGCTCGACATACTCGCTGAAAAAACTTGAAAAAACGATTTGTACCCGGCACGGAGCCGTTACCGACCCAAAAAAGAAATGAATTCAGACTTTTCTCCATTTTTCCATAATCCTCGGACACGTATCGAGATGTCTCTAGCCGATGGCACCGGTTTTCTTTTCGTTTATTTCCTCAATACAATTTTTACATATCTGACGAATTTCGAATAAGCTCGTTTTGCTCTCTCTCTCTCACTCTCTCTCTCTCTCTTTCTCTCACTTTCTCTCTCCGTTCCTTTCTCTTTTTCTCTCGCTTTCGCTGCTTCGCTTTGTTTTCTATCTCCTCGTTCTCTTTCACACTTACTCTCATTCTCTTTTTCTCTCTCTTTCGCTTCCTTGCTATCCCCATCTCCCAAACTCGGAATCACAAAATAATTCTATTCATCGGTATCGCGATATCGTTTCGTTTTTCTCGCACAGGTAATGATTATTAAATCGTCGATGGTGTGGTATGTCTGCTCAGTATCCGTGGGTGATCGCTAATTTAACTCTATATCGTACGGGGTTTAATTAAAACGGAATTACGGCTTACATTATTAAGATAGCTGTTTTCCTCCCATCTGCACTTGTAAATAGCTGAGTTGCGCTCTCGTTCTCTCTCTCTCACTCTCTCTTTCTCTCTTTCGGTTAAACGAACGGTTAAACGAAGAAAACGTATGAGAAACACAGAGATAATAGAGACAACAACCGTACATGAAGATATCCCTATCGTCCCTATCGCGTAAGCCTACGGATTAATAATTACGAGAAAGAAAAATTAATCGGATGCGAAGAGACGAATCTCGGCGTCCGTCTATCCGGCGTGTGCGTGTCTTTCTTCCCTTCTTTCTATCTATCTTTCCTTCCTTCTTTCTTTCTTTCTCTCTCTCCCTCTCGCTCTCTGCGTGTGTATGTGTGTACGTAACTATGGATTATACACCTCTTACCCCCTGACCGTAGAAAAATTAAACAGTATCGTTAATGTACTTGTGTGCGTGTATGTGTGCGCGCTAAAAGCCTATCGTGTAGTGAACGAAAATTACAAGAACAAAAAAATGAATAAAGAAAAGAACAAGGAAACCAATAAACGAGAAGCAAACGAAGAAAACGTGGACAATGTCGGATATAGCATACTTCAAAATAAACAGGACAAAGCGATGGAAAATAGAGCATGTGCGCGCTCTACCAACGAACGAAATAGTCCTGATATATCCTGCTTCAACGGAACTATATACACGCACGTTTGTCGCAAGATTCCAGTTTCCCTCCCTTCTTTCTCACTATCTCTACATATACTCACACTCTCTCTCTCTCTCTCTCTCTTTCATATTTCCCCCTTTATTTCTCAGGCGATTCGAACCCCTGCGATGCCTCGCCAATTTCGTCGCGTTCGCGCGAAATGCTTTCCCTCCAACCGTGTTTACGAGAACTTAGAAATTAGATACTTTTAAATCGCGCGATTCGTTTGGTAACATCAGTCGAAAGAAACAAAAGTTCGAAGATCAGTCCAATGTAAAGTCGACTAATTAGAACGATTAAAAAAAAAAGACACACATATAGAGAGTAGAACAAAAAATAAAAACGTATAATAGAAGAAAAAAAAAGAGAATAGATTAATTAATCAGTCCAATTCAGTCTGACGGCGAACAGTGTCGCGGATGGCGGCCGGCTAACTAATTAAATTGCAATCAGGTACGCGCGTCTCGAGCCTTCGGTTTTTTTACCCCACTTTTACCCCATTTTCAACCCACTTCGACAGTCTCCACCACCGTCCGTGAACACTTCGCTGCCTGCCATCCGCCTACGACACGAAGCTCGCGAAAAATTCAACGATTCAGTCTTTCGGAAAAATTGCTCGAAGCCGGATCCTTCGAACGGATTTTCGTATTTTGCACTGGCCAATCGTTAAGATCGGTAAAGGAAGCACCGTCGCTCTCTCTCTCTCTCTCACTCTCTCTCTCCTATCCTCCCACACTCTCTCAATGTCTCACTCGCTCTCTCTCTCTAACTCTCTCTAGTTTTTCCTCTCTCTCGCCCGCGAATTCGCGAATCTCGCGAGGCCAACTACAGAGCGCGAACTCTCCGAGAACGGCGTTTTTAACATCATTCCTACAAAAATATCGCGAAGCGATCATCGTCGTCGTCGTTAGGTGGGCGCGCGTCAAATCTCCGGGTTCCAACGACCATAATTTTCATCGCCATGACGCACGTAATTCCTTCAGAAGTCAAAGATAAATCGTAAAAGTTCTGCCCGCAAGAGGAGGAATTTTTTCATCCAATTATTACTGCAATTTTATTCATAAACATGTTCGAGGAAAATACGGTTCTTGTTCATAAAAATGTTCGAGAAAATACAGTCCTGAAAAAACCTATCCGATTTTGAAAGAATTAGGTATAATTGCGTGGACATTTGACGCGCGCGAGCCTACCGTACCTAGGTTACAACGTAAGGCGAAATTAAAAAGAAGATAAACGAACGCAGTTAAAACAAAAAGGATACTCGAATATAAACCTCTACTAATATATAATTTGCAGTTAAATATTTCATTCAATTTATATTAATTTCATTAATAATTTATTATTCTCGTAATAATAGCGCCCGACCGCGGATCGGAGGGCGAATATATATTCCGCAATATTTGGCCATTTTTACAGTAGTCACAAATCAATTTCTTTGAATAAATCTACTAGTTTAAATATTATCAATATCAGTTCTTTCACCAGTCCTGACTACTATAAAACTGTGTTTCGTTACTCTCTCCCTCATTCTCTCTTCTCTGCCACACTCGCGCACATTTTCGCACATTCTCTCGCACAATTTAAAGCTTCGTTCCTCTTCGTTTCCTCATCCCGAACCGAACAAAGAAACACTACACTCTTATATCCCGGCAACGTTCGCTTTGTATCCTCCACTCGGTATTTCATTCGCGTGATAATGTTCGGCGTCGACCGGAGTCTTCGAGCTTTAAAGAAAATCTGCTAAACGATCCCTCGTCGCTCGGTCTCATTCTCGCACCCATGCATACGCACACATACACTCATTCTCTCATAGTCCGTGTCGATCGGAATTCTAACGGGACAAGCTCGAATCTCTCGCTCGAGTCCACGCAAGAAGGAGAAACGACCGATTTTTCCTCGCCGAAGTATGTTCGACGAAAGTACGAGCGACGCGGACCACTTGAACCGAATAGTACAACCTAATTTAAATTATCATAGCCTATCTAAACGATGTACAGTTGGTTGTGTGTCTGTGTGTATGTCTTCGTGTGTCAACGTGTGCTCCGTTGGACGTCGATAACCGAATCCGGCCGGCGAATACGAGAACTCTGCGGGGGTAAAACGGGGCCAATAAAACGCGAAAAAGAGACGCGGCTAGCATCGGTGAACCGTGATAACGCCATTGCACAATAAATAAAACGACCGTGCCGAAAATTGCACCAATTAAAACATCAAATCCCGTTCCTCTCCATCTCTCTCTCCCGCTCTCTCACTATTTGTTTTGATTCGCTCCGAAATTCCGAGGTTTGTACAATTATTTTCTTTTTTTTTCGTGGACGAGAGTATTAAAAAGTGAATTTAAAAAAAATCCTCTGTACACTCTTTGTATAATTTCGCCCCTCGTTGCACGGCAAATATTTGATTCGATCGAATAAAATAGAAAGCGGAAGACAAGTTCGTTGAAGCCGCTCTCTCGAAACAACAATTTCGTATGCGCCGGCCAAATATTTTCTATATCGAGGCTGCTGGCCGTACATGTGTGTCTCTCAGTCCTGTGTGCAGGTCTCTCTCTCTCTCTCTCTCTCTCTCTCTCTCTCTCTCTGTCTTTCTGTATATTATATGTACGTATACATATATGTACTCTATGTGCGTATCTCTGCATGTGTATGAACGGGGTCTGTCTGCCTGGCTGAGTTCACCGTTTGTACAATGGATGCGCAGTGTACGGGTTGTTCTCGGGTGTACACGCTGCAAAATATATATGTGTATATATATTTTTGTGTGTGTCCTGTGTGTGCTCCACGAATTACTTTGCGATCAATCTTCTACGAATGTCGACGCACGACGGGACCTAGTCTGTCTATATGTTTATCGTTCGGGGAGCTTCGAAGGCTTCCTGACGGCGAGCTGATACGTTCTAGACGACGTACACACGACAAGATAACGATACAGCGGTGTCAGTAAACCCGGCGAGGCCGTAGATAAAGGTTTGGGTCCGGCGGTCGGCAAACATTGCTATCGTAGCAAAAAAACGATTCGCCAAATTCACCTACATGCGATTTCGCAATTTTTCAATGCTCGAGACCTTAGCTTCGTCTTGACTGAACATCTCGGTTCTCATTCCTAACAATGGACATTTTAACTGGGTCAAGTTTTCTATACTGACTTATTCAACATTTTTTGCAAAATAATTATTGCAGATTTTTAAACTCCTAAGCTTTGTTTTACAAAGGACCTTAGTTTCTACTCTGACTCTAAACGAAGGGGATTGTTGAAATTCTTCTCAAACATCTGCAAACTTTCATTACTCAGTCCTTAATCTTCTCAATCAGTTCTAGGCAAGGGACAATCCTCTACGTTGACCTCTTCAAAATTTTAGAAATTTTCAATGCTCGAAGTAACTCTGCTCGTTCCGACTCTGAAGAAGGAACACTTCAATTAACTACCGAATCGAGCTCTCTACGTTGACCTCTTCAAAATTTTTTGCAAAATAATTATTACAGATTTTTAAACTCCTAAGCTTGGTTTTACAAAGGACCTTACTGTCTACAATGACTCTGGACAAGAGAGATTCCTGAAATTCTAATCAAAATTTTGCAAACTTTCATTATTCAAAGTCCATAATTTTCTCAATCGGTTCCGACTCTAGGCAAGAGACAATTCTTTACGTTGACCTCTTCAAAATTTTTTGCAAAATTATTGCAGATTTTTAAACTCCTAAGCTTGGTTTTACAAAGGACCTTATTGTCTACAATGACTCTGGACAAGAGAGATTCGTGAAATTCTAATCAAAATTTTGCAAACTTTCATTACTCAAAGTCCATAATTTTCTCAATCAGTTCCGACTCTAGACAAGAGACAATTCTTTGCGTTGACCTCTTCAAAATTTTAGAAATTTTCAATGCTCGAAGTAACTCTGCTCGTGCCGACCCTGAACAAGGAACACTTCAACTACTACTACATCGAGCTCTCTACGTTGACCTCTTCCAAATTTTGCAAATTCTCAATGCTCTAAGACCTTGGCATCTTCCAAAGGATCTTATTTCTATCCTGACACTGGACCAGGAACACTTTGATTGCTGATGTATTCAATTACCCTGTCCCTCGAAAGAATCTGTTGGCTGTGATCTCGTTGTTGCTGAATTATTGTACAAAAATGGTCGAACCCTGAAGAGACCTTCCGACGATTGTAGAAAAGAGGGCACTCTGAGTGCCATATAAATTTTGCGAAATCTCAAGGCAATGCTTGCAGCTGGTTCTATCTCTTAAAAGAATCTCTTGGCTGTGGTCTCACTGGCGTTACTAAATTATTCTACGAAAGGTTCAAACCCTGAAGAAATCTTCTAACAATTACAGAAAAGGGACACTTTGAGTGTGACTAAAAATTTTACAAATGTTCGTCGACTCTAAGTGCCGTCCTCAAGGACCTCGAACCTATGATCTCGCTGGGTCAGCCACCTCAAAGTGCAGTTAACATCAATCAGACGATGCACCGAGCATCATGGAACCGTTGTAAATTGCGTATAATCAGAAGAAACAATGTAACAAGGGCGAAGAAGAATGGAATCGGGTCTCGGTCAGGTCGTCCAACGACCCGCGCCCATCAGGAAGTCCTCGACCGGTGGCTTATCAAAGTTCTACTAAAATATAGGTATATGTTATGTAGTCGGTTATATGTATATATGGCTATTATCGTTTAGTTAATATAAGTAACCTGTCAGTGTTAGTGGACCGTGTTTCTCCTCTACGCTCGGCGGATTCGTCAGAAAACCGAGCGCGGTTTCCGCCGCGTCTCGAACGGACTTCCCGTGAAACGTTGGATGTCGTCACCGGTTCGTGTCCGTCCCCCCTTTGCGCCTCGTCGTCGCCGTCGCGATTACGGCCGGCAGAAAGAAAACACGAGAAAGCGCGAGTAAGAAAGCGGTGACGGTACGTGCGCGGTTAGGCGCGAATAACCGGCGAAGAATGAAGGGCCGTATGTGTGTGTGCACGGTGCGTGCGTTGAGTGCATGTGCGTGCGCGCGTATGCAAATGAACGCGTCAAGGCCGCTGGAGGATCGGACAAGCGTCTTCTTCCTTTTCAGCTTTCCTCCCCCGCTCGAGTATTGTGTGAAAAGTCAGACTTTTTTTTCGAGGACGACGATGGAGCCCGGAAAGGGGGGACGGGTTAATTAACGCGGTGACGACAGGTGTGGAAACCGAACGAAAATAAGAACAGAGTCACCGTGAACAAGCGAACGGAATCGAGAAGATACACACGCAACTGTTAGGTCGTTCGGTGGTTCGTCCTGTGTGGAAAAAAGTGTTTTTCGTCGAGATGTGCCTCGAAAGGACATACCTATGCAACCGCGACCGAATGATCGTCATCGAAAGCACGCGCGTCTCGTTGGAAATCGTTCGTGCGCAAGAATCGATTCGTAGCGATATGAAACGTAGTGTAGCAGTGATAATAAGAAACAATAGTTGTGATAATAATCATAATATAGAAAAAAAGAAGAAGAAGGTAATCATAATAATAAGATAAGGTACTTTACGTAAAGCCCGGTATACCATTGAAAATGAATATGTGTCTGTGTGCAAGGTACCCCCGCTAAAGCATTTAATATGGAATGAATATATTAAGATAAAATATATACGTATATATTATATTATATTATATCAATGTACGTCCTTTCTCACGGTCCGTCGCGAAACGATAACGGAGTCGCCTCTCGGAGGGATCGATTGGTACGCCCCCGCGTACCACCTCCAACTTTCTCGCTCGTTCCCGTATCCGCCCCGCCCCGCCCCTCCGTTATGTCGAGAGAGCCCCGAACCGTTAACGTAACATTTCGTAACTTTTATCTACCACTTTTTACAGCCCACGTACCGCCGTGTGTTTATCGATCGTTATCGATCCGCGACGGAAGAAGAACACCCCTGTTCCCCACCCAACCCCCTTTTGCTGCTATCGCGCGCGTGTACTTTTCAGTGAAAACCCCCCCACCCTTCCCACCCCGGCGCTCTCATCGCTTGCTTTCTTTTTTTTCCCTCGGCAAAACCCTCCCCCCGACCCCCGGTTCCCCCTCGAACATCGAAACAATTAAAAGATTCTCGAGTCTTTTCTTGGTTAATTCAATATTCGTTTTACAGTCTTGTCGAAACATGTATTCGGACACGTTCCCGCCTAAAGTTAGTGTGGACGATGGTGTCTCGGACACCTGGAAGTATTATTCATTTTTTTTCTTTCTTTCTTTCTTTCTTTCTTTCCCGTTCGCTAACATAACCTCCTTCTTTTTCCTCCACGTCGAAATACGTAAGCCTAACCTACCGTGTATAGCCTGCGATTTAAGCCGTATCTGTCGCTACAGAAAGAAGAGTGGTGTCGCCGCGCGGCCGGCGACGATAAGGGAACGCGGCGAATGTTCGCGCGCGAACGGACGTGTGCAGCGAGCTCGTGGAGAGCTCGCCAGAGAATTCGAAACTCCCGCGTTCCCTCGGGCCACGCCCACCGTCGCTACGAAGCCAACCACCGGGCGCCACCGTCAGCCAACGCACCGCCGACGAACCGACGCGCGATTCGATCGCGGATCCGCTCGGGAATAGTCCTTCCGGGTAGCGAAACAGTCGAGCTCTGCGAGCACGGCTTCCCTCCTTACCGTCACGCCTTTAACTTTACTTCAGCACACTTTGCAGGGCCAGCGGAGCCACGACCACCCGGAGATCTCTGTACAGTATCTAGATTTAAAATCGGGGGCCACCGAAACCACGCCCAGTCAGAGATCTCCGCCTGATATTCTCACTGTATCACAGAATTCCCTCTACATCAGATATGACCTCATAGTATTAATGCCCGGATTTAAAATCGAGGGCCAGGAAGCCACGCCCACATAGGGAACCGTCTCCCCACTATCTCGCTGTGCTGGCACCTTGCGCGCGACGCTGTAGAGGGAACACTGTATTCTTCTCTACACCCGAACCAATAGGGTACCGCTATTTAATAGCGTCTGTATCGTCCCGGCGACGACGCGATGCTAAGGAGAGAAGGCCGGCGGCTCGAGCTCCGAAGCTTCGAGTGATTCGTCGAAAATTCTACCGTCGAATTGTCTCGTGAGTATCGTAGAAAGACCGAGAGGATTGCGGTATAAAAGTAGACGAAAATAGCTATGCGGCTTGGCCGTCGCGCGATCGCGTGTGTCTCCGCGGCTAGAGATTTCGCGAAGGGGGTTTCGACGGTGTTGATCGGTGGCGCGTTGGCGACGATCGCGGGTGCGTTCGGTGGCAAACGAGGGTCTCGTGACACATTTGTGAAGCTTTGGGCAGCTGATCGGACCTCGAGCTGCGGACGGGACAAGTCCGGAATATCGTTTTCTGCCTCTCGTTCTTCTCGCAGAACGACAGTGTCCCGCGCGAGGAGACGCTTCTCGCGGGCCGGTTCGCGAAAATCTCGAAGAGCGATCGTCGGCGGTGCTCGTTCCTCGGTTCCGGTAGCGAGAACGCAACGAGATGTGCCGGTTCAACAAAAAGAATATCGCCACGCGCGTCCATCGTGTGTTTGGAAGCACTGATTTTCATTCTCTCTCTCCGTCTATCCGCGCCAGCTCTCTTTCGATCGTCCATTCACGCTTCCTATATGTATGTCCTCTCGGACTGTGTGCGTTTACTCTCCTCTCCTCTCTGTCTCCTTCGTTGCTCCTTCGGACCCCCTCCTCTCCCCCGGCATCGTGGACAGCATGCGGCGCGCCGGCTATTCTAACTCTCGGCCCAAATCGACGCGATTCAAAAAAGCTACACCGACGCGAGAGAAGTCTTGGTTTACAGCAACTGGTCCCATGGAAACCGTCGACGGAGCGTCGCCGTCGAGCCAACGAACGTTACGAACGAACGGACGAACGCGCAACCGATCCTAATAACTAACAATGTAACAACAATTCCGTATAACCACGCGGAATCCTCTCCCGTTTTTTTTTTTTTTTGTTCAACGACCAACACAAGGGGCGACAACAAACGCAACAACACCCTCGGGCGAACAACGAACAAAAAAGAGAAATGAGAAGAAACACAGACGCGCGCGCGAAACCTTCCCTCATTTTTCGAACGCGGACATGCTGTCGACGTGTCGGCCTTTCCACCCGTGTCCCGTCGCGTCCATTGGCACCGTTTTTTTCCCTCTCTCTCCTCAGTTCGTTCTTTCCGTCTTCTTCCTCTTCTCCGTTTCTTCCTTCCTGTTCCTCGCCCCCCTAGTTCGAAAGCTCTCGTTTCTCACAGCGTTCCTCGGCACGGCGCGCGAGCCTCACGCGACGATAACCGGCTCTATTTCTGTTTACGGTGGTAGATGCTCTTGTGATTGTTCAGGCTGTTCAACGTCCTGAACGTCTTGTGGCAGACCAAGCACACAGAGCTGTTCAGCGGCTGGAAGTGCTGCTGCTCTTTGTGCCGTTTCAGGGTGAGCTTCGTCGAGAGGCTCTTGCCGCACACGTCGCAGGTGAACACCCCCTGCGGCAGCAAACTGCCGTGCATAGAGTGCGACAGTCGCATCGCGAGTATCGCGGACGGTTGACCGACTGTTTTCATCGTTGCCAATTCGCGAAACACGATTTCGTTTTGTACGGACGCGATCGGTCGTTTACGGGTAAATACGTTAAATAAATATGCGAAGGTTAGAGAGAGAGAGAGAGAGAGAGAGAGAGAGAGAGAGAGAGAGAGAGAGCGACAGATAGAGATAGAGAAAAGAGGAAGAGAAGAAAAAATCGTGAACGAAAAAGTAAGAGAGAGAGTTAGGTGGCAAAAATGTTTAGAAGCAGAAACAGTGAATTAAAATATATACGAAGAATCGCAAGGTGATTAAACGTTTATATAGAGACAGAGAGAATGAGAGAGAGAGAGAGAGAGAGAGAGAGAGACCAAGCACCATATATATATGTCCGTTATTAAATTATCGACACCCAATTAAAAAGAAAAGATATTTTCCGTTACGAACCAATATTTGTGGCGTAGGAGGAGGCACACGGAGAGCCACGTTTGTGGATGGACCCCCAGCGCAAATCCGTGTTCGTGAAGGTAGCGGGTAGGTACACACAGAACAATGACGAACCAGAGCCGAACGTATAGCCGAGCGAGCGGGACCGGGAACAAACAAGAACAAAGATACGACTGCCATTAATATCACTGGACAAGATTAGTGTTTACGCTGATGGTGTTCTTCGATACGCAGGGCCAGAGTGAGTGTGGTTGAAGGGGGGTTGTGGTTTGGTGAGTATGGTTTCTGTGAGTCGAGGAAACTCCTCGTTAACAAGGCGTGTGGGGATTATATGATCGGGACAAAGGTGAAAGCGACCGGTTAGGAAGCGAGACAGGATCGACACGTGTATGTGTGTGTGTGTGTGAGTTGCGATCGAGGTGTGATTAAAGAGATGGGGGTGTTGAAGGGTGGGGCGGGCAAAAGGAGACACATGCGTCGAGAGGGGGCCGCCGATCGCCCGTGGTGGCAGCTTTATGTTGTTCTCTGGCTCCTCTCAACAACCCCCGAACCATGAGAGAACACGTACGTTTGTTGCGGCCGCTCGAATTATTTATTTCTGACGTTCGTGTCTCTGTTTTTGTCAGTCGAGGTTCTCCGATCTGTTTCACCGGGTTTCCGATCGCAGAGAGAAAGGTGGCTCGGGGCTCTGGTTTGTCATTGGCCGTGGGTTACGCAACGATCGGCGATCGTCGTACGCCGACGGAGGTCGCACCGTCGGGATTCTCGACCAGTCTCGAGGCGACGAGTCCTTCTAATCCTTCGAAGAGTCGCGGGAACGAGTCGAGGATGCGCTAACGTTCCGAGGCTATTCGCGGGACAGTCTGCATCCGGTCTCGACGCGTTGATTCCAGAGATAGCAAAATGAACTGTAAAGGCTCTGGAGTCAACGTGTCCGACGTCCACGTGCCATGCTCCATTCACCCCTTAACGCACAGTTATTTGATTGGCTTTCAATGTTAAAATCATTTCTTCGAACCGATTTTCGATCGAGGGAGGATCTTCGCGTCATTCGATTCCTAGTGTGAAAGTATGCAGGATTCAATTTAGCTTGTGCTCTTAAAATAAAGATACTTGTAGCAGTCATTAAAATTGCATTGCTGTTTCATAATATAGCTTGTCGTGATATTTCGATACTTTGAGAACGTGTAATGCCTGGACCGAATTATCCTGGCACTGGCTTTTAATAATTTTATACGATACGATGCATTAACATTTTCGATGACCGCTACTGTGTACCCAACAAATTATAAACGAAGTTCTAAAATAATATGAGATAATTTTATAAGGGATGATCGCGCAGCTTGGCACTTTTCGACTAGATTTCGACCAGAAAGCCTCGAGACAGTCGAGAATTACGTTCTTAACGAATACACGGGAGGTCCTTGAAGCGGCGAAGATACAGTAATTCCCGGATAACTGTCTCTTTTCATTCCCACCCCAAGAATCCTGTAAGACCCACCCCCAGGATCAAAAAATAAAATGTAGGCCCTGAATCATTCGATGACGATCTACTTAGGCTCTCCAGAGTTCTAACAAGCCTGGTACAGTTATCCGAGAATTGCTCTTTTTGAAGGTAGCAAAAGTCGTTTCAGAACAACCCTTCCCTCGAATTAGTCAATAGGTCCCAATCAGAGGGTTATCCCAGAATGAATTTCATGAGTAGAAAGGCTCGTGGCAATCCAGAAAGTACAGTAATTCCGGGATAACTGTCGCAGTTCGCCCCCCGTGCCTAGAATCCTAGACGAAGAAGCAGATCATAGGCCTATCTTGTAAAATCTCTTAATTGCAACTAGGCCTTGAACGGGGGACAGTTATCCAGTAACCGCAGCAGTATTGTGCGTCCCCGAGAGTTGCTGGGAGGTCGCAGGAGGCCGAAGGTTCCTCAGCGAAGAGGAGGAAGGAGGTCTGAAGGTTCTGCCGGTGTAACGGCGTATTCTCGACGGTGGCTGACCCTCGGGTGCTTCGGAGCGTGAAACGCGCACCCATTGACTTCGGGGCCGAGGCGAGGTTGAGGCAAGGCGAGGCGAGGCGAGGCGAGACGAGGCACCTCGGCCGAGCGTATGCGTGTCACGGGGTCTGGGGCGCTTGTACAACAGAGTGCAGTATCACGGGGCGGAGGTACCACGGGTGGTGTAAGTGGGTCGACCGGAAGCGCACGCGGTGCAACGGCGGTGCAACGGAGGTGTCTGCATTGCGCGGCGGCCCGAGAACGGGACGGAACACGGAGCGAAACGGAATGGAACGGAACGCAGAAAAAGAAAATGCAAAAACCACCGGGCGGCGCGCGTCGCGACACGGCAGGTTGCGTAATCACCGCAGGCGAAGGTTAACGAGCGGCGCTCACCGCGCTCACCTCTTTCGTAGTGTGTGCACCTCCTCTCCCCCTCTCTCTCTCTCTCTCTCTCTTTCTCTTGTATGTGTATGTGCAAACCACTCTTCGTGCACAACACCTTTCCCGTGCAAGAGGAGCGTGTCCAGGTGGGGTCTATCAGAGGTGGTAGGGGGGGTTCTGGGTTTGTTTTGTTGGAGGGGGCCGCTCTCTCTCAGCGTACAAAAGAAACATTTTATTCATAAATAATAATGATAATAGCAGTAATAATAGCAATAATCATAATGGTGATTCGTGTATCAATTATAATAAGAACATTAATAATAATCGCGGTGAGAGTAATTATAATGCGAAACAAATCTCTTCTGCCCCGTTCGGAAACGTTTCGTATAGAATTTGGCCGAGTCCGATTAATAATTAGCGACACGGAACGGAAGAGGAAAACAAAATGAAGCCACGCGTGTGTGTCTGTGTGTGCGTGCGTGTACAACACGGGGCCCACCGTTTTCGAGACTCGCTTGTGTCCCTCCCGTCGCTCGATGAAACCCGATATAACAAAAGTAGTAAAATGAGGAACGGCGATGTTAGCGATAAAAAAAAAACAGACGGTATATGATTATATTGCGTTATGTATGCGGGTATTATGCGCGCGATGCTCGCGCCGGTATCGATAAATCCGGATATAAAAGACGTGTTCCTTACGTACATATACATATGTACAGAGAAGCGCGCGCGACTATGACCGATCGAACGGATTTCTTTTTTATTTACATTCTACGGATAGGGGCGACACGCTCTCCTCGTCGATTCAACTATATCCTACGCAAGACGATGCTGTATCGAACTCTCTGCCACAATTTTTCCCGCAGTCAAACGTCAACGGCGTTCCCACGGTCCCTGGCCTTCACTGTTCGATTGACAAATCAATGCTGGCCGAATCAGAAATTTAAAACTTTCACCTCCCGTCCTTTTGGGATACGTCAATGTTCCGCAAGTCTCAAGGATCAAAACTAAAATAATTCCAGAAGGACTATCGTTAAAAGCGATCGGTATGCGTTGCCTTGTAAGCCGCGAAGAAGATCGAGCATATAGATCTTGTCCGATTTTTGTTAAAATACGTGCTAGAATAATGAATTCCAATTTATTCAGTCATTTCCCGAGGTCAATGAAATCCTTGTATTATATGCGACAGGCCAACATTCGCATGTCAAGTGGACGGTACAAATAGGACACCGTGAGAACGCTCTGAGAGAAACTCTTTATCACAATTCCGCGCGTCTCGTCGGAGAAGCTGCGCCGCCAGCCTCGTCGACGGTTAACTCCGCGATGAACTTAACGCAAAACGAACAAAAAATTAAAAACGATTTTCCAAGAGGCGAATTAAGAAAAGAACGACGGATTTCTAGCGCGATCGGAATCGCTGTTCCTGCTGCTCGCACCACAGGACGAAAGGAAAGAAGGACGAAGGGCAACAGAGAAGAGAATTCATTAAACCTAACGGAATAGGGGATATGTAGGGTGAGAAGAATGGGGAGACCTAGCGGCTCGATTTTTTTTTCTGTTTAGGCTCTAACTTAGGACA
Organism: Lasioglossum calceatum; assembly: GCA_963966675.1. Taxonomy (NCBI): domain Eukaryota; kingdom Metazoa; phylum Arthropoda; class Insecta; order Hymenoptera; family Halictidae; genus Lasioglossum; species Lasioglossum calceatum. Next base: position 4,209,206 of record OZ016555.1, on the reverse strand, counting down.
CGTTTGAACTTATGATTTATTCTTCAGGTTTGTACTGCGACGTCTCTCTCCGCGACACCTGTAGCCAGGCGGCCGTGAACCGCCCCTCGCGAGTATAACTATAAAAATAAACGGGGGAACGTAGCTTTGTTTGCTTTTTTTTTTTCTTGTGTCTTTCCTTTTCAATATTTTCTGTTCCAGTTAAATAAAGAACGCGTTCTAAGCAAGGAGTACATCCGAATCCCGTTGCTCGACCCGATCAGCTTAACTATTTACACGTAGCGCGACGTCCGTTTCATGTATACATATATTTATATATAATATATTTTTCATCATATAAATCTCTCTCTCTTTATAACCTCAGTAGAAAAATTAAATTTGTCGGCCTCGACGCTCTAACACGTTCTCTTTTTTTTCAACTCCTCTTTTCTCTCCACTCTCTCTTTCTCTCTCTCTCTCTCTCTCTCTCTCTAGAATCCCACTACTTCATTCCGTTTTTTTCTTATTGATCCGCTCGAACGGAGAACTCCATCGAAAACTATAATAACAGTGTCGTGTCTACTATCACATAGTGTTTCCCGCGACTCGAATTCAAAGACACCCTGGAGGGGGGGACGGGGGAGGGCGTGGAGGACATCCTCCTCGGATGTCGTTGCGGGAGAGGGGTGGGGGTGGGGGCGAGTGTGCGAGCCAATGATCGACGCTAGAGAACGTACACGCGGATCGAAACCGAACCGACAATAGCGTATCGCGAGCGACAGAAGCGTCGACGTCTAACAGATAACCCAAACGATACCGATAAATCCGACACCATTGTTTTTTAAAGGAGATTCTTCAACGAGTGTGCGCGCGCCGCATGAACCAGCCTGCTAGGAAGAAGAAGCCTGTGTGGGGCAGGCATGAGAGCACGCATGGATTGCCACCTGGGATGGGGGGACGACACACCATAAAAAAATCGATGGTCGCCGGGCGCTGTGATTTTCTGCCGCGCGAGAGATCACTTTCGATTGCATCATTTTGCTCCTGGGGGCAATCGGAAGCGCTCCATGTCTGCCCCAGTGGCTCCCGCGAGCCAGCTCTATCCTAATCGCGGCTGTGGCTGCTGATCCGGGTGCTGCAGTTGCTGAGGCTGGTGCTGAGAGCTCGCTCTCTCCGTGTGCTCTCTCTGCTCTCTCTCCCGTTCGCGCATCTGTTCCATCTTCTTGCGTTGTTGCTCGTTCTTGCTGAGCTGCCGATGGTAGATGCTCTTGTGGTTCCGCAGGCTGTTCAGGCTCGAGTAAACCCGCTTGCAGACGTTACAGATCGGTTCCTTGCTGGGCCTGGTGTGCACGTTCTGTATGTGCCGCTTCAACCGCGTTAGGGAGGTCAGGATTTTGTTGCAAGGCTCGCATCGAAACTCATCGGACGCGGCGCCGCTGCCGGCCAACTGACCTGGCGGCAGAACCAGACACAGGGGGTTACTTTTGTTGCTTTGTCACGAGGCCCGGGTTTGTTTTTTAGTTTGTTTTTATTTATTTTTTTTTTGTCGCCGGACTTACAACACCCGCGGACTGACAGTTGTCCGTTGGACGACGAGGAGGGGGCACACGAAAACGCGAAACAGGGAAACAGAACAGAGTCTCTTTCTTCCCCGTCCGCTCTCTAGAGTCCTCCATCAGCCTCTAGCCGTGTGTGCTTCTATGTCCGGCGATCTACTGATCGTCATCTACTGTTTGTTTGTTTGTTTTTCGGTTTTGTTTAATATTTCTAGTCGTCTCGCTTTCACTCGTTAACACCACCATCTACCACCATGTTTGCGTTCGATTGTATTTTGCTTTTGCAGGATTGTTTTTATTTGCCGAGCCGATAGAGGAAACATTCGTGCGCCCATTTTCTCGATTAGTTTTGTCCGCGCACGTTGCCGCACACCGTCACCCGACCAAGCCGTGCTCAAACTGTCCGTTCTACGGTTTTGCGTTAAACTGTTTTCCGTACTTTTTTTTTTTTGGTTTATTGTTTTTTTATTTTTTTTTGGGGAACCACGTGACAATGCTTTGTGCAGGTGCTGCACCACAGAGCGTCCTCGTCGTTACGCACGTTCTACGGTCTCGTCTTCGCACCTGAGTCCACCTGAGGAGAGCGTCTCGAGCCTCGCACGCGGTCGCCATTGTCAATCGTTTCTGCTTGCCGCAAGACCGTCTAATGAAAACTATTCTGAACACACATGATCGCTTATTAACCGACGACGCTTGGCTGACAATGGCGACACGGTCGTTTCGGCGGGAGACTCTTCCTCGCGGAGAAGAAGACAACAGCCTGTGCCCCTGGCCCCCTTTGTTTTCTTACTTCGTATTTCGTTGTGCTCTGACATTTGTTTTGCGAGTTGTTTGGTGTTTTTTTTTTTTATATAGCGCATTACGATAGTAGGAGTGCAAGCAATTCCAAGATTCCAGTGAACGATCGTGAGCGATGACGTTAGTGTTTTCAGAGCACCAGAGATGTATCCATGTCGATGCGTATTATTTACAGCAAGACAGAGAGCAGAGTAGATATCTCGGAGGTAGTAACGTGTGTTGACTATACATATATGTACATTGTAAGGATATACATATATCTATACAAGAGTGTGATTATATTGGCCTAAAACACGGGATGATGCGATGAGATGCGAAAGACGGTTGATATAATGCAGCTTATTGTTCAGTAAGGTTTTCTCGGTTCACCGAAGAACAGTAGTTCCACGTGCGCGCGATTGACAGGAGGGTCGAGGTGCGATCGGAGACGCGGGTTCTTTGGCGTTTCAAGTAAAACACGGGTTCTCCTTCCTTCGAATCGTCCTTTATTTTCTCAATCAGCTCTAAACGACATCCACGCTACACGCTAATAACATTCGTCGACGGCCTTATATCGGCGAGCGCGATCGGTCCTCGGTAAAGCGGCGAGCGACAGGTAACCAGAACCGAGGCTCGTGTCGGAATCAGCGATTTTTCTGGCAAGAGACGCGGGACGGAACGATTACGGAGCGTCTCGTGTGCGGCCCGTATCTTGAAAATTATTTTTAAAGGCCCGGTCAGATAGATAGGATGGGTTTATAGTCCATTCGTCCGATAAATAGATTCGTCCTTGGCCGCGGCGCTCGCGAGCGCGATTCCACCGACGAGCGTACGCGACGAAACTCGTCGACTCGGGACGCGAAGCTCCGTCGGCAAAAATCCCGAAGCGGATCGAAGCGCGAAACGGCGAGCGGATAACAGCCTCTCGGTGTGATCGACCGTTGGGGGAGTGTGGTGGCGGTGAAAGCTACGCGGAGAGTTCGCTGTGACGCCGTGCCGGGGGTAGAAGCTACCCCCGGAGCCGGTTTTCTGGCGGGGGTGTAGATGAAGAAGAGCACGGTGGTTACCGAAAGAGAGATGTATCGATTCGCGCGCGAACTCGCCGGGCAACTTGCAGATGGCGGAACTCATTTCCAAAAAGCGAGGCGCGACCGGCGCGGCGCGGCGCGGGGGTTGTGCTCCCGGCGAGCACCCCGTTTCTCGAACTTAGGCTAAACGCGGGCATCGTGTGTGTCTACTAGACTTGTATACTTTCTTTGGCGTGTATCGAGGTAACTCGTTCCACACGGTCGGAAGACTAGAACGTTCGGGGTGGCGAAGATGTGAAGCACCACCTAGAGCAGGCTTGGGCCCTCAATTGCCCCGTGAGGCAACTGGCTCCGGCAGGAGCGTGGAAGCCACGCCTACTGCGAGGAGAACGGGACAGTCTTCTGTCTCGCTGCCCACGTCTGGTCTAGGAAAGTATATATGTACAAAAGAGAAGGGGGTTCACGGTATTTACAAAAGCCTAAACGACATCGCGCGATCGTTTCGCATCGCGGGGGCGGGTCTCGAAGGAGCCTCGGGTACTCGGGGTCAAGACGTGGTGGTCCTCGGCGCAATTCGGTCAGTAAACCTTGGACGCCGGTCAATACGTGACCTCGCACGGTTCCTCGTGCTCCTTGCGCTCCTTCCTCGCGTGGTACTGGCTCTTGTGGCTGACCAGGCTGTTCCTGGACTTGTAACTCCTGCCGCATTGATCGCAGGAGAGCGACTGGGGCACGTAAAAGTGCGTGTCCGCCAGGTGCCTCTGCAGGGACCAGGCTCGCGAGAACGTCTTCTGGCAGAAGTTGCAGTAAGTGCCGCTGGTCGAGCGGTTGTTCGACGACGATTGTTGTTTGCTCTCTTGTTGATCGTTCCGCGAGGAATCGCGGGATTTGGCGTTCGTGGCGGTGGTCTGTTGATTGCCGTTCTGTGTCAGCCAGCGTAGATCGGCGAACGGCACGGTCGTCTCGTTCAACGACGTTCTCGATGCCTGCTGATGCTGGCTCGGACGACGATTGTTGCTTACAGAAGCGACCGAGCCGCTGGGATCCCCGGTGGGATCGAGCTGCTCGGCGAGCAGACAGGACTCGAGCTCGTCTATCTTCGGCGACATCGGCTCCGACTTGAGCACGATCTGCATCTGATCGGTTATGTCGTCTAACAGATCGATTATCGGCAGCTCCTGGTGCTGCTGGTGTCCCTGCACCACCACGCACCGGCCAGTTCCCGCCTGACCTTGGCAATCGGCCGATCTTTCCCGTTGACCATCTCCGTTGGTAGCGGACTGCCAACCCCCGTCCTCCTCGGCGACCTCCCGGTCTGCAACCAAAGAGGAGGGGGCTGAGTCCAACCGAGGTGTCCCGCGGTATTAATTAATCGCACACACGAGCCGACACGACTCCTCGTCCCGCGTCGAGAGGCTAGATCGTCGGGGGTGGACGCCGCGGGCAGGGTCTCGGGGGTGGTAACAGAAAAGACACACAGAGAGAGAGAGAGAGAGAGAGAGGCCAAAGGCGAACAGCTTAAACGCACATGGTAGTCATCGGCCACGAGAAGATGGCACAACAAAAAGAACGATGCGGTCACGACAATGTTTCGCTGTCCCTCCGGAACCCTACATCCCTACTACGCTAGTGTTCAGAGTGGGGTGGGATCCCCCTCTGTCGAAATATGTGCCATCTTCTCGTGAACGAGGAATACATCTTTTTCCCGCTAATTCGTCGCGATCTGATCGGAATCAACGCGAACAGAACTTCTCATAGAACAACTGCAGATTAGGATAGTGGATCTTTCTCCTAAGATCCGACGTTTATGCGACAACCTCCTGGCGAGCGTGTCGCGATCTCCTTTCGATACTCGACGAAGGGCGGTGGGTTTCTCGGGGAGATCGGGAGGGGGGAAGAAGGGCGAGCGTACGCGTATTCATCGTCTCATAAAAGCCGGTATAACGTCCGCCGAGGATGAGATGTCGATACAACGGGAGAGCGCGCCCGGTGGTAACGAGCGTGTAAGTGTGGTAGGCGAGAGCAAGAGCAAGAGCAGCACAGAAGAGCCGGCACACAGGAACATAACGGGCGATGCTTCTTCTTTGCGGGATTTTACCCAGCCGGTTACCCTAGCAACGGGAACCACCCCCCTACCCCCTCGTCTCTCCCACGAGCCGCACTCCTTCCCCTGTTTTTCCGCGGTGCCTCGCCTCGGGAAGGGGATATATACCTAGGATGCGTATTATTCTTAATAACCCCCCGTATGCCGTTGCGCTGTATTATGACTGATGTTGACTCTAAGCGCGGAGAGCCACGGCGATCGATAGCTCCGCTACACTCCGCGCGCGACTACGAAACTCCGGGAGCAGCCAACGACGACGAGGAGGGCCGAACAGGGGGGACCGACTTCGCTCTCTCTGGCGCAAGAAGGGAAACCAAGAGACAGAGACGGAAAGAATCAGGAGGGAACAGGAGAGAACCCGTGCAGAGGAGGAGGGGACACAGGGCTCAGGGGGGAGAGGGAGAGGGAGGGAGGTAGGGAGGAAAGGACAGAGGGATCGGCGGGGAGGGAAAAATCTAAGTAGCTTCCGGATTGGTTACGCGAGTCTTACGAACTTTTTGAAAGAGTTACGTGGACAGTGGTGGGGGGTACGCGGACGGAGAAGACGGGGCTCTCGCGAACCAAGAAGGAGAACGGGAGCAAGAACTTGAGCTCTTTCGCCCCCTCCGACACCCTCCTCCCTTTGGCCCTCCCAGGCCCTCTTTTCCCTCGATATGCGGTTGCGCGTTTCGCGAAATCACTGCCGCGATCAAACCGATAACTCTGTGTTCCGGGCTCGTCGCTTTCTTCCGGGGCTTGACCGGAGAAAATCGAGCAACGAGCCCGAGGTACGTTCGTTACCCGACGATCTGTGGTGACGATCCGTTCACGGCCTCTATGTCTCGATGATGATTTTTGCTCGCCGCCGCCGGCCGATCGAGAACGATGAAGCAAGGCCAATTTCTTCGCGAGTGTCTCGTCCGTGCTCTCGGTCGCTGCTGGAGACTGGCGGTGGGGCTCGAAACTAAACTGCCTCGATGAATTAAGCACCGCGACCGAGTAGACCTTCACCTTGCCTCTCTCTCTCTCTCACTCTTTTTGATGAGAGTAAGAGTGAGAGAGCAAGTGTGGCGTACGCCTCTCCCGGAGATCGCGATTCGGCCAATAACGTAAACAAGCTTTATTGATTTCCGATCGCTCCTCGAAAATCTCGCGATAACACCGCGGCCGTTACCAGTTCGCCAATGGGCGGCGAAAGAAAGTCCCGTCCCCATCGCAGAACGCGACGATCGATTTTTTGCCACGACTCTCTTACGTAACCCGCTCGAATCTACGACTCCGCTTGGCGACTAGATAGACGCGTGCCTCTCTAACCACGGTTCCTACCTCCGAAATTTCAAAGTTTGTCGATGTAATATCGAACAAAAAATCGAACACGGTCCCGGGAGAGGAGAGGAGAGAAAAGAAGACGCGGGAGCGGTATCGCGCGGAGAACGGTTTTGGAAAGCGTCGCGAAACGAGGAAAAAGGGAGAAAAAGAGATCGCGGTCCGTGACAGCAAATGATATAGAGCGAAAGTGTAAACGCCCCTCTCTCTCTCTCTCTCTCTTTCACTCCTCTGCCCCTCCCTGACCCCTACTTCCTAACCCCGCGGGTTCTCTAGCTCCGTCGCTCCGACGAGGTCTTTCACTGATCGCGACACCCGCGCTGCTTACTGTTGCGCAGTTTTCGAGGTCACCTCAAGTTCATCATCGATAATAGCGCAGGCGAGGCGAAAACAAGCAGCTAGACCTGGGCGTCCCCGATAAATACACATACTACAGATAAAAAATTCCGTCGGATTTGGTTCAGAAACGAACTTTCGTTTGGCCTTGGCAGGCGCCTCGCCCCCGCCCCCGCTGCCTCTCCTCTCTCTCTCGCAGTCCCGAGTCTCGCCTCGTCCCGAACCCGTCCCGAGCCGTCATCCTCACCGTCACTCGCCTTCGCGCGTTCGCCATACGAAAGTAAATTGCCAGCCGCGCGCGAACCGTCCGCTACCGAAACGAACCAACACCGCGAAACACACCGACAACGACGACGACGACGGTGTTTGTAGAATCGAGACGGAGGAACCACAGAGAGAAAGAGAGAACGAGAAGATGACTAAGTATCGAGTAAATAGATGTATGCACAAGGAGACGATCCGCGACAGAGAACACCACGCCGAAGAACAGACGGAGAGAACGAATGGGTGTAGGTTACAAGCGCGCGCGCACACACGTACGCACGTACACTTGCGCGCGCGTCGCCGGAATCGGCAACGTCGGCAGATGGCAGCATGAATTCCGCGTTTCGCAAACAGGCCATTAGCAAACCGGGTTACGTAACCCCGAAATTTCTTTACCTCGACTAGTTTCACGAGTCCTGATATAAAACGCGTCCCCCCGCCCCCGTCCCGGCTCCCGGGCCCACAAGACGCGAACACCGGCGACGTTGATCTTTCGCGGGAACAGGTTTATCGATCGCGAGAATGAAACGCTCGATCGATCCTCCCGACGATCGAGAAAACGCCTTTTTCGACAGGGCCGCCGAAGAAAGTACTGTCCCCCTTTCGACTGCATTTCTTCGTTGCAAACGGTTCGGGGGATCGTAATAGTTGTGAGATGCACGAAAATACTTCGATAGCATTTGTGTGATCTTGATCTCGATCTTGATCTTGATCTTGTCAAAGTAGTGCATAGCAGACATAATCCAATTCTGACTGTACACCCACTCCGCAAGGATTAATTTATTAAGTTCGTTTAATATCATTTTATCCAGCAGTGACTCGCAGATTTGTTCGCGCAGAACTGTTGCATCCGATTGCATAAGCCGCGTATGAAACTTGAAAAGCATTGTATGTTAGGAATAGAGCGTTCCCCACTCGATATCCGTATGACAAGCGTGTGAATAAAAATGCGAATCACTGCGATAAAGAAGAACTGCGAACAAAGAGACCGAGATAATTGAGAACCGAAATTGTGACGCGTCTACTAGACCCTGAATAGCATTCACTAGAGAACGTGTAAACGGGTAACCTATCGTTGCATGTGGACGACGTGAATCACGGCGTCGATTTCTGCAAATGGTTTCTGCAATTGCAGCGATGGGGCGCGAAACTGGACCGGCATAAGTCGAGCGCTTTCGTTGCAGGAATTCGGCCAGTCGTCGAAAAAGCGGCTACGTCGTCGTCGTTGGACGAGGAGGAGGAGGAAAAAAGAGGAAGCCGGAGGGAAAACGGGAAGAAGAGGAGCAAAAACAGAGAGAGAGAAAGAGAGCGCAACGGGTGTCCGGCACCGGGAACGTCCCGTGAAATAAATATTTGCTCGATGCGCTGCAACACGCGCCCCTCGATACAAAGAGTCGTAGCACTCGCTCGAACTCGCGAGCGTGCGCGAGCGTATAAGCGAGCAGAAGAGAGAGAGAGAGAGAGAGAGAGAGAGAGAGAGAGAGAGAGAGAGAGAGAGTGGGCGAAACAGAGGATAAAGTGCTCACGCGACGAGCCTCTGCAACGGCCTGGCACCCGCTATTTTTATGCGGCCGGATTTTACAACAGGTTACCGCGGATGCAAGCGCCGCGTTCGCGGAAAAAGAGCAGAAAACCACGGAGGAAATAGAGGAAAAAACTGTTCGGGGGGTTGGGGGTGGGCCAAAGAAGAGAAAAAGGAATCGCGTTGCAGCGGGACCCGCTGCTCTCTCTCTCTCTCTCTCTTTTCCTCTCTTACTCGACGCTTTTTACTCTCCCACTCCCGCTAGGCCCGCCGCGGTATCGGTTTTTTAAAAACAATTTTTAGTGCTCGTCGACGAAACCGGCTAAGAATATATCTAGGCCCGGGGAAACGAATTTCTTCTTTCTTCGCGATAACGACATCGAAACCGAGACCGACGAGAAACGTCGTGCGGTGAGAGAGTGAGAGGGCACGCGAGAAAGAAAGAAACAGAATGAATAGATTTAAAATTAGACCGCGATAAACGCATCTTTCTCCCGAGTGTGTCGGCTCTATGCGAAACCTCTTTCTCTCTTTCTCCACCGTGCTCGGGCTCGTTCTCTCTCCGTCTCTCTCCTTCCTCGTCTCTCTTTCGGGCACGCTCAATAAACAGCAGGCTGCGGGACTATGGCCAGCCTGCTCCTAAGTGCCGAAAAGAATACGCGGCGAATCGCGCGGCTCGCGAAACGGCCTTCGCTGAAATATTTCCGAGCATTTTTCACTCTTATTTTAGCCCGGTTAAGCTGACGAGGAACTACCAGCAGGAACTGTTCTGGGTCTTTGTCGACCCTATTGTAATCATTCTTTTAAGAACAGCTGATAATGTACATTCCTATTCGAATATATTGGAATAATTCGAATTTGATCGTGGCTCACGAGATGCAAGAAAATGGAAAAAGTGATGTTATGATTCTACTGTAGATTTCTATGAGAATGTAGAAAAAGAGTTCATGGTTTCACCTACTCAATTTTGTCACAAACTGCAAGTCGGTGTGTGACGAAGCCCGTAGTTCAATGAGGACTTAGGACTCTTGCGAACACAGACGACAACTATCAAAGGAATTGCGCAGGGACGTCCACGTACGTCGCTCATCCATTTCAATTTCAAATGCTGGTCGATCGCGTTAAATTCGGAAAAATAACAGACGAGTGCAAGAGGTTAACCAAATCGGTCGCATAATTTCCATTGTTCGCGGCGGTCTATAAAATACGGTAGCAATAAAAAAGTGAATTTGACGGAAGTTGAGCGTCGGAGGACAATTTGTACGAATCGCGAGCGTGGAGCAAGAAGAATAAGAGGAGTAGGAGGACGCGTCTTGTAGAAATCCGTTCGCGGTCTCGAAATTTTTCGACGTCGCGCGGCGAATCCGCCTAGAAACTCGCGGGCGAGGACTGGCGAGCATATGCTTGCAGCCGCCGCTCCGCTCGGAATAAAAAGATCGAATGAGGCGAGCAGGCAGCGTGTCGGTCGAACCTCGAGCCGAACAAAGAAGAAGCTGCTCGGGTCTCGGTTCGGAGCGGGTTCCGGCGACAAGTGGTCGCGCGCGTTGGTACTTTCTATCTGGGCGCGATTTGTTTTTACGTAACCGCAGCAGCCATTACGAGCCGAAGACGATTAAAGAGCCGGAGGGGGCGGCGCGGCGGCGGCGTTCAGCGTGAAACATCGCGCGATTCCCTCTCGCCTCGCCTCCGCGCTCCGCTCGTCCAATTCGCGAATATCAAAATTTCACTTTATCGGGCCCGGGCCGGGCCGAGTCGGGCCGTTCGCGATAACGCGCGCTTTCTAAATTGCGTGACCGGCGAAACTTCTAGACCTTGCTCTCCCGATTGCCGCGGCGAGCGTCGCCCCGCGATAACGATCGACACTAACTGTACCGAGTGCGCGCACACTAGCAAACTACTATCCGACGTCAATCGTTTGGTCCTCGAGACGACGAGCCACTCGACAGGAAATTCTGTATCGCGAGTGGCCGCCCAGTAACTTTTCCGCTCTCGCAATTTCGCGGCTAGAAAAAAAGAAACCGGCGCGGCACGGCGGCTCAACGATAGTTCGCGTAACGAGGCAACGGGCGCGGAGCGGAGCGGCGCGCGAAACACCGGCCGGCCCCGGCGACAACGTTTAATTCGGACGTTATTGTCGTTAACGAACCGAGAGTAGGTGGAAAGTTTGGCGGAGAGACCGACGACCCTGCGCCGGCTACACACAACTATCTCTCGTTTCTCGCCCGCTTGAAACGCTGCCAAAAATCACCGCGCGGGTTGCAATCCGGTTCGGCTCCGCACCGAAAAATGTCTGTCGCCGGTGTACACGACCGTTCTCTCTTTCTCTCTTTCTACCTCGACCGATAGATACGATACCGCGCGCCGGGGACCTTGGCGAGATAAAAAATGCGAAAAACAAATGCCCCGTTTCGCCGTGAAACGCCGGAGCAAATGACCGATTACGGATCGATCGGACGATCGAGCCGCGATCTCGAGTCCACCCGTTACACCCGACAGCAATTTTTGCGGACACGCTCGAAAACCCACGCGAAAATCGAACGCGAATCCGCGGTCCCGTTTTTAACGGCGAGAACACGGGCTATTTTTGAGCGAACGACCTGCAGCGGCCTCTGCTGCGTTTTGTCTCTGTTCGCCTCGCTGTGGTAACATTGTCTTGATCTCGCAGAGATCAGAAGTGATCTTAAAATCAGTGATTCATGGAGAGCGTCTTGAGCATCCTCATGCATTCGCTGCATTTGTACCATCACTATAGTGTCAAAATGACCTGTTTCTAATTTTTCGTTTCAGAATTACGGAAATTATAAAAATTCATTCATGGATCAATTGCCTAACTGAATCTCGCATTGTCTAAGAATAATTAAGAGATCAGTCCCGGTCTCGAATGACAAAGTTTCGATTTTCAAAGAGCAGACGAACGATTGGAGAACTGATTTTTGAAGAGCCACTTTTAGAACGAGTATTTCTTCCAACCTTGCTGTTCTTTTTAATTAATTTGCCATGTCTCAATTCTGGTGTTAGACCGCGGATTTTATGCATTTATAAGAAAAATGAATAAATCAAATACAGAACTGATACTAATACTTCCCTAAGCCAACAATCTCCCTGGAAAACGCATTTATAAAGTTTTCTAGTGTTAATAATCCCCCTCCAGATTTTCTAGAATTCCCAGAGCGTCGGACTGGTTTCTATGCAGGAGCATTGGCACCTCTTTGTCAGCGCGACAATGACAATGGAAATTTCGGATCGAGCGGAGCCAGGTTAAGAATATTTGCAAGCATCGCGGCCCCAGCCGGAGAGAATCCAAGGGAAGAGAGAGAGAGAAAGAGAAAGTGTGGAAGAAAGAGATTTTTCGGAAGGAGACGCCGAGTGAAAATAACGGCGGGCTAGACGGAGCGGGTTCCGAACGGGCCGCGAACGACGAGCCACGTATAATTTAATGTGTCTAATGATTCGCAGTGCGCCGCGGGAACGTGAGTGGCGTACCAAGGTCGTCGTATTTTTAGTTTAGGCCAATGTTTAGTTGGCCACGTTGGTTCGTCGCAGATAGAGGGACCTTGAATTTCGCGGATAACATCTGCGGCCTTATCGACGGCCCCCTGATAACTTTTTCAGTACTAACCTAGTATAAGCCAGCCGTTCAAATATTAATTCGTGAACGCGGCGAGCGTGGCCACACCTGAATTTACTTAACGACGATGCCTGTTGGCTGGTTCTGGCGCTGTCAGGACACGGTCGTTTATTAGAACGCACTGCAAACACTATGATTCTTGCGCGAAAACCCCCTCAAGGACCTCCGCCGATGCAAACCTACGAGAATAGCGATAATTCACGGGAACCCGAAATGTTTCGAAACTGAAATCTGTACTATTGGCTGTTTCGAAATGGTTCGTCAATAATTCGGTTCAACGGTATCGATTCCGCCGATCCGCGGAAACGAAAAATTTTTACAAACCAAAAAGTGATCCGCTGGTATTAGCCGTTTCGCGTGTTCGAGCGTTCGCGAGGTTCGTTAATTATCAACTAGTTAACCCTGACACCCCGGAGAGAGCAGACACTCGCGGAATCAAAGGGTCTGCAATAAATTGTGGTATCTGCACCGTGGAGGACGCAGCCACAGCGATAACAGGGTCACTCGAACGTGACAAACTTCGGGCTTGACCTATCACATCCTCTTTCGCGACCAAAAACGAGCAGGCTCTGCTGCAAAGCTGTCTCGTGACCAGGCGATTAGAGATTCCGTGTGTAATCGCGGTGCACACTGGCGAGCCTTCAGGTTCTCACACACAGCGTTTCCCAAATCGATCCAGTCGATCGCGATTTCGTAGACAAGATTCGAAGAACGTGAATCGAATGAAACGGGGAAAAAATTGCTTCGCGTTCGATGTTTTCTTCCCCCGATTTGAGAAACGATGATACGTGATTGGTATATATAGTACACATTTGTCTGTATGTTTAGGGAGATACAAGTATATATTCGTCAATATAAAGACTGGTAAGCAATGTCATAATGCGGTCGTATCGGCGATATCGCGGCAGCGGCGCGTATAACGTTACCAAACGTTAAATGGGACGGCAACAATGATACAAAAAAAACTTCGACCACGAATTGGACAATACGAGCACGGCACGTGTGAATGCACAGGGCGCTCCAAGAATCTCGACGCAGTCGGAAAACCCGCCCAAAAATTCATGGAAAACGCACCGTCGAAAATCGGAACCGTCCTCGAGGAATGGCCGTCTGTCCATGACCTACCGTTTCGACGCGCGAGAAGGCCATGTGTGCATTTTTATAATTTTTTCAAATGTAACAACGAAAACCGACTAATTATTCCAGCTTGGAACAGATTGTTGCCTGTTCCCGAATATGATGAAAAGTTTCATTTACGCATGGTCCACGCGAGGGCGAGGACGGCCAGCAGTCGAATAAATTTGGCGAGATGTGACCGCACCTTTTCCACGAATTTTTGCAAGAAAGCCTCCCGCGGCAAGACTACGGCGACACCCCGTATTCATAATGAGTATGCGTGATGCGTCGACGATAGATCGTGGATCGACCGGCGCGAAACTCGACAAGCGGTTAATCGGATCGGAAATCTCTGCCGAGGACGTTAGTTGCACACGAAGAAGAGAAGAACGGTTTGCCGTTGCATCTTTGCTCGTCGACTTCGCTTCTATGCCGTTCTTTCAGTGTTTTTGTTTCTTTGCGGGGCGTGGAAGAAGGTTCGCGTTCTACTTCTGACGCGGACGCGATAGAGATATCAACGGGCGAGTAGTATGTTTTGTACAGCGATGCCGAACCGATGCTTTTTCTTTTTCCTTTCGTCGCTGCGTGCCAATTCGAATGATTCTCGGCGAATTCGACGGCTGCGTCGAGCGAATTCGTCCCCGCTTCGCGATCCAAAAGATCTTCCCGAGGAAAATAAAGCACAGCCGAAGTGGAAAATAATCCAAATGGACACGAGTTCGCGCGTCCAACGTCGAATTCGCCGGCAAACCGCGGAACATTATGACGTCATGAGAATGCGAATATATGCAGGCGAATCGTAAATGGTCAACCATATAAGGGATGATGATATCGGATGATTTTTGTAACGCATGCCAATTAGAAGAAGTTTTAATCGTCCAAGCAGACAGTAGTGCTCTTTCACCGCAACCAAATAAATGAAATTAAAATTAAAATTATATTAAATTATAAATAAATTATCGAAATCGTAAACAGTAGAAATATATATATATATAAAATGATCATTCTTATGATCCGTGATCTTTTTGTTAGTCTCTGATAAATATTTTGCACAAGTCTTTTTAGTTACTTTTTTTTTAGAGCGAACCGCTACACCGCAGACGATTTGCGGCCACGATGTATCGACTGTCGGAGGAGAATAATGGAGTAGCGTAACAAAATCGCCCGTGGTAGGCTCAGAGGAGCGAAGGATCGAATCGTGAAAGACCTCCTTCACCGATCGATCGCGTGAGATCGACAGATTTTAAAACGACAAACAGATTTCAGTCCTTTTGCCGGTTCGATCCCTTCGCTTCCGGTGATTCTACCGGGGCGCAGCTAAATAGTGATCGTTCTTACCTTGCGAAGTTCCTGCCAAGTCCGGTGGTTGCAACCCGTGGCCCAATCCTGGAAATTTCACTATCGTCACACGTAGAATTGCACGCTCGAGCTCGGCGAGCGACCGAACAACGGCCTGTACGCAACATCGCAATCGTAACGAGACTCTACAAGGTCGACAGATGCAAGGATCCACCGGTTTAAGGATTCTACAGTCGAGGAAGTTCGAGGAAAAATTCATTACCGAGGATATTTCGACCGACGACACACGATCCGACCTACTATCCACCGAAATAGCGGCCGAAACAAACGTTAATTTCAATTGAACGAGCGCCTTAATAATAAAAGAACCACCATTGGCCCGGGTCAATTCCGAATACGATCCTGTCTATCTGGAGCATCCGCACACTTTCCGCGCTTCGAGCGCAACTTCTCGCTTTAGAAACCGCGGTCGCCGGACATTCGTCTCACCTCGTCACCGCGCTAACTGAAAATCGGAGGAGCTTGAAACCTGCCGGCCGCTCAAAGACTCTGATAATCCTCTCATCTCGAGGAATCTTTGCTGCGACCCGGGGTTTCAAACTTTCCCCTCTCGAGGTGCATCGTCCGAACTTTGCGTTACTGTTTAAACAAAATTATCCGACGCGTGGTTTTATCTCGCGGGCTGATTTCGCCCTTTGACGTTAGACAGATCGAATCTGCACAATTTTTGTTAGAATACGAGCTTGAATGAATTAAAAGATTTGGAGAAGATTAAATCAGGAATAAGCTCGGCTATTCACGAACGTGCAAATTATCGATGGAAGAAGACCAGGTGAGACAAATCGGTTCCAGGGGTTGTGAATACAGAATTGGTCAATATGCGTACAGGCCAGGACGGATGATAGAGAAAGTTCGTACCTGGCAACGGCGTGTGTTCCGGGGCGAGCGCGGCCATACTGAAATTAAAGCCACCGGTCTGCAAGATTTTGGTGTCGGGTAAAAAATTCGGCAAGCAGATGCGCTCGGACTCTTGTTCGTGTTCGTTGCTGCTCGCGGACGCCGGTGGCTGGTCCGATGCCGCGGCGCCCGAGTCCGACGAGTCCTCGTTGTTCCCGCCGTTCCCGCTGTTCCCGCCGGTCAGCTCCAGCGGCTCGCACTTGATGTTGTCCCCGAGGGGGCTGTTCTCCTCGTGCACACCGTTCCCCTCGACCTTGCTCGACAGATGGTTGTTCTTCACCATCGAGAAGTCCGTCGGCGTCGCGTCGTTGTTGTTCAACGGCGGCGACGTCGTCCTCAGCTTCTTGTCCGACGACTCGTCGTGAGGGCTCGGCGTCCGTCTCCTGCGTATCTGCGCCCTGCGGACCATGTGCTGTACCGTCGTCGGCGTCGGCGTGACCGGCATGGGCGGCGATCCGCCACGCGGGAAACTCTCGTCCGATTTCTCATGGAACGGAAGGTGGTTGCCTCCGGCGGCCAGCGTGCGCACGTGGGACAGCTAGCCAACAGAAATCACACAACGCTAATCTGCATTCTACGCGACCTCAGCTTCTCATGTGTCGCAATTCTGACCCGTTCATCCCCTCCCACGTTATCCTCTTTTACAGATACAGTGGCTGTGCCTTTTTCAACAGCTTCATCTGGCAGGAAAGGATATTTGTGGGAGACATCTACTCGGGTAAGTGTCGCGAGTAGGCTGCGGATCTTTATGCAAAATAAAAACGGTTTCCATTCATTGCAAGAGCCAGGGGCCAGATAAAAATGTCTTCCTCCTTTCGATTATCTTATCAAACTGAAACTAATGCACCGATATTCTTAAATCTTTTTAATATGCCCACTGTTTTCAATTGTACGTGCCCATTTTTCTCATAAATTCATAAAATCCGCAGTCTAGTCATGAGCGTCCTCGCACTCGTAACGCCTACATTGGATGATTTCATCATTGCCAGTTTATCGGTGCGTCTGCCCGGTTTCTCCGGTAGGTAATTCGTGAATCGTGTCGCCCCAGTAAAAGACACTATTGCAATATTAACGGTCTAGAGGGAACAACGTCGAAGTTAAACATTCACGGTCGATCACCGAAATAGCCGCGGCTCTATATGGATCCCGGCGTTCGGTTAATAAGTAAATCGTGCTCTCTCCGGTGATCGTACTATATCCCGGTGCACGTATTTCTCATTTAATCGTTTACTTTCTCCGATTACGATTGCCTGGTTTCTATTTGTAACAGGCACGGTTATCTTTGTTTGCTTGACCTATGACAATTATGGATTGGGATCAAGATGGATATACATTGTGCAGCGAGATAACGGGCCTCTTTAGTCGAAAGTCACGTCTCTATCAGAGATAACATGCAAAAGGCATAATCGATTCGCGAAAGCACGGAGTATGCGACTCGACGTTACACGTACGGCGGAGGCCGATCGTTCCGCGGCGTGCGTGTGCTCGACCGTGGACGAGATTAGAGGACTCTCGAGCCTCGAAGCTCGAACCTCGAAGCCTCGAGCTTCTCCTCCAGTATTTTTTCCCTCGTCGAGTCTCCGGGACTGTCGGGAAGAGGGTAGAAGGGTTTCCGAGGGAGACGACGAGTAAGAGAAAGACGGCTTACCTCGTCCCTGTCCGTTTGGTCCGCCTGTTGCGTGAGCCCCGATACCCTGAGGACCTCGGCGGTCTTCAGGAAGCTGCTAAGGGAACGCTGATGCACGTTCACCTCCCCGTGATAGATGAACTCCACCAGCGCGTGCAAGTCGCTGAACGCTACATCCTGAAGTACTATCACCGGGTGTTTGCACGGGGTGCTCTGCAAAACCGGGGATTGGCGGGGAGGAGAACAAGAAGAGACATTTTCTCGCATTAGTTCAACATTGACGTTCCACTCGATGATCGTATCGAGTCCGGACCCGCGGCTCGAAGGGGAGACAAATAAGAAGAACGCGGCTGGGAAAACCGGATGAAAACCATCGTGGCTCGAGAGGGATAATGAAAGATAGAGAGAGAGAGAGAGAGAGAGATATAGAGACAATAAAAACCAAGAGAGGGAGACCAAGTTGGTGGTTACGGGGTTGGAAAAACCAACGGGAGTGTTATCTTACCTTGAGCAATTCTCTAAAGTAGGGACTGCAAGCGGAGAGTACGACGCGATGCGCTTTGAGGCTCTTGCCATCGCAGGCCAGTGTGACGTCCACGAAATCCTCATCGTCCCTCAAGTTCTCAAACGCTGTCGTGATACTGCTTTGGTAATTGTTCCATCGCAGGCAAAAGTGTTGCGTATCTACCATCGTTAAATCTATTCACCTATAATCAGAAAATAATATTGTGCGCTATTATAAACCGTCACACATCGGGCTTATCTTATCTGCCGCGAATAAAATTATGTTTCGCTTCTCTCTCCCTCTCTCCATCTCGCTCGGTCGCTTGTCCCGGCCCGGCCCGGTCCGAAGAGGATAGAGGAGGGTTTTCGGGGACGGCTCTCGATCGTGCTGGATCGTCTCGATCGCAGCCAATCGGCCGTCCTCGGTAAAGGAGACCGGGGCGAAATCAGAGGACTCGAGTTTTCTAGGTGCACGATATCGCCGATAAGCGACGATAATTTTTCGATAACCGCGGCCCGTCCAGTCCGCAAAACGACGCCGCTGCTGTCCAAAGAAATTCAACAATTCCGGCGCACCGTACACTAGATCCGCAACCGGAATTTTTCTATTTTCCTGGTTCGATTCGAGCGTGAACCAGTCCCGGGTTTTGTTTTCACGAGAGACAATTAGCATCGCGCGAGCGTAGGTGTGGCGCTAGAGCAGATGTCAATTTGCTGGGCCGCCGAAAAACTTATATAACGGCCGAATTAATCCGCGGGTTTCGTAGGTGTCTCCTCTCGCGCTCGGGAACATATGTTGTTAATTCCGAGCGAATAAAAATACGGGCGTCGTGCTCTCTGCCCCGTTCTGTCCCGCTCTGTCGGCGGCCCGCTGCAAAACAACACACCACTTCCACGGCCCCGAGTTATTCCGCGCGGTATTTTTACGTGGCACCGGGTCCAGAACCGGCGGAATCGGGTTTTCTGATCTCCGCGGTTCACTCGCGAGTCCCACGCACCGTTGCTGATCGTGTAGGATCGCGGATCGTGGATCCTCGAAACCCGTGCGCGAAATCTCGAATCGGGTCGGATGACGTTTACCGGCCGAATAAGAAATTGAAGAGTGCATGCGGCCGTGTAAAAATAGACGACGACGGGAGGAGAGAGAGAAGACGAGTTACACACTACTTTTTTGCTTTGCACCATACAAGAAAAAAATTAGGTCGCCAGGCTGGAGCGAAGCCAGAACGTACGATTAAATAATTCTCTCCGCCACTTATAAAAGCGCAGGCATTAAATGTGTGCTGATAGTGTTATCTTAGCGAAATGATAAAAAAAAAAGGAACGGAGAAATGAAACGGAACGATCTTAAAACAAATTTACAGTGCTCGCTGCTCTTCGCCGAGTCTCTCTCCCGACAGCCAGAACACGGAACGCGATCGTGTGCGTGCGTTACGCGCGCGTGTCCGTGTGTCGCGCGTATGTGGTCTGGCACGCCATGACAAAAGCATCCGATGATACTCACAGGGAATAGAATTAATGATCTCGGATAAAAAAGTGCGCGATTCCCTTTCCCTTGTTTCTTCTTTTCTCGCCTCGTTTTACCCCCTCTCTCTCTATCGCGCCTCTTTCTCTCGTTTGATGAACGCGGTCATTTACGATAAAGACCGCCGCATAGTATTTCGGAACGTTTCCGTTGATAATCGTATCGCCGATCCCGTAGGTATTTTTACGCTCGGCGCGCGGTCCGCTCTGCTCCGAAGAAAAATAGTAATCGAGCGCGAGACACCGGTGCGCGAAAATCGTCCGCTAGCCGCAATATTTTGGGTACGTGTGCGAACGCGCGATTATCGCGAGCGCACCGTGTTGCTAAACAGAAAGGAGAAGGAGAGCGAAAGAACGAGAAGGAGAGACGATGGCGAGATACAAAAAAGACGAGACTTTGTTTATCGTGTCAGTCCGGCGATTTGAAAATTGTTTTCGGGTGCCTACGATTTTTTCGTTTTCGTTTACTCCTCGTATTCCGCTATCAGCGCACAGCTAAATTTATGTGTGACGAGTCCGGTCGCGATAAGTTTCGCGGTCTCGTAAAAATCCTGCACAGAGTTCCGGCAAAGAATGGAAGAAAGAAAGAAAACCCCGTCGTCGTCGGTTGATCGAAAGGATGACCGACGGTGTACACGAATGTCGACCGGTTTATTTACTATCAAGCACGGCGAATACATAGTTTCCGGGCGCGCGTCACTCTTCGCGCGACAAAACAAAAAAAATCCGCGAGCCATGCACACCGCGTGCGAATCTCGTTGTTCGCACTTGTCCCGCAGAGAATGGAGAGCAGCGGCCGCCGGTGCCGCGCGGGAAACTGTCGTTTTCCTTTCTACTTTCATTTTCAAACGACAGGGCTGGGCACGCAATCGAAAATCTGCGGGACCGATCGCGAGCGTGTATGGTAAACGTACCGTCAAACGGAGAGATAGAGACGCGAGTGAGCAGACCAGTGTGTGTACTGATTACCTTTTCCCTTGCGACCGCGGCTAAATGGCTGTGTTACGATACTCGTAATTATTCTAAGGCACATTCACCACCACACTATCCAGACGGGAATCACAGTTCGAAAAGAGCGGCTGCGTTATCGCGTGAGCACACCTATCACTCGTCATGCCGCGTAAGCTAATGACCGGCAACAATCAACTGAAATTGAAACTGGTCCGCTGGGTTTTATCTCCACAACGCCACCTCGCAAAAAAGTGCGCACTTCACAAGTTCGCGAATAAGTCCCCTACACTCGGCCAGTAGTGCTGGTTCGTGCCGGAAAGTCATTCTCGACGGGGGCCGATCGGGGCGCGATCGACGAGCGTACACGTCGTCTCGTGTCCGCTCTCTCCTCGGTGTTCCACGCGCGTGTATACGTATACGTCCGCGAGCGCGTCCGTCTGTCCGTGCGTTCCGTGCGTCAGTGCGGCGCACACAGAGGCCTGGCGTGCTCTCTTCCTTCGTTCGATCCTCGCGTCGCCGGAGAACTCACGGGAAATCTTAAACCGAACGGGGTTTATCGATCGATACGAATTCCCCGGCTTGGTAGTCGACCGAAACCGCTCGAGAGATTCGGATCCGATTCGAACGGTGAGATTCTATATTATAGTAGAGTACTACTGGTGTGAAGGAAGGATCGAACGTCGATCCGCCGTTCGCGGTTGCGAATTTAGAGATGCCGGAGAAGCTTGCGGCTTCGCGCGTGGTTCGCGAAAAAATGTGTCGAGGAGAAAGAGAAAGAGAGAAGAAAGCGTACTGTCTGTGGCAGCGGCGGCAGCAGGCCGGGCTAAGATAAGCTCTCGTCGTTTCCCGCTTCTCTCGGGCACACGGGCTCGCGCGATTCGTCGATTCCGCTGATCGAGGGAATCGCGAGCAAGGATCACATGTCGGTCATAGCGCCGCGAGAGAGCAACGAACGAGTACGGGAACACGGTTGACAAGGATGAAAGAGAGATGGGAAGTGCCGCGCGCGGCGCACACCACGATCCCTCGTTCCGTTCGAAAACCGGAAACGCACGACGCCGACGACTACGACGACAACTACGAGAACCTCGACGACGACGACGAGGAGGACGACGAGAAGAACGACGACGACGAAGGAGGACGAGGACCACGACGGAAAGAGAACACGACGACGAGGATCTGAACGGTGCGCACACGTTGCCGAGAGCAGCCACAGTCCACCGGTGGCCTCGTTCTCCGTCACATACCGTGCGAACTAACCCCCGAAACGTCACGTCACGACTGTGCAGCTGTGTGCCGTCGTCGACGACGACGCGACGCGGGCGTACGTCGCGGCGCGGCAGCGAGGCCGCACGAAAACGTACGAAAAGCCGGCGATCGCCGGTACGACGAGCGAGAACGACCGACAGGAGCGCGCGGGAACGAGAAAGAGAGACGCAACGGAGGGAGAGACCGACAGAGAGAAAAGGAGAGTACGCGAGGCGGTGTGTGCGCGCGCGAGAGGGCAACGCCGAAGCGGGACGAGGAGAACGAGAGAGAGAGAGATAGATCGGAGAGCGAGAGAACCCCGCGCACACAACCACAGGAGCACGCGCACACCAATGCGAACGACGAGGGACACACGGAGGCTACTATGCTAGCCGGCCGAGAGGGAGGAACGAAGAAGAAGAAGCGGCAGGAAAAAAAGAGAGAGCGCCAGAGCCGAGAGGGAGCGAGCCTCCTGCCAGAGGAGATTCGGCGGAGGATCGTCGAGAGGAGCGACGACTACGGGGCGTCTCGAATTTTCGCCACGGAGGGCCAGGGCTATGATCGAATTTTATTTAGATCACTTGATCTAGAGAGACACCTGTGAGACCGGCTGATCGCGATGATTTAAAATTTTAAACGCAGTTCTACCCTTGTCCCTTCTATTCTACCGCTGGTTTTGCTTGAAAATTAACGATACAGAAAAGAGGCGTGGTTTCGTTTCTCCGGGCCCTGATCGGTATATGTGTCTGATCTACGAATGGCTGAATCTACTTTAACCTTGTCACAGTTCTTACAGAACCTTCTTGTTTGTACACAGTGCTGTAAGTGCGCTTGCTTCTGTTGCTCGTGACTCGAGCAGAGCGAAAGTGTCCCAGGAGGCAACCTGTATGTGTATCTGATCAACAAACAGTTGATTCTACTTAATCCTCGTGCACTCTGTACAGAGTGCTCTAAGTAGGCTGTCGCTTCGTTGCTCCCGGTTCCGACGCAGCGAAAATTGATGCCAAACAGTACGTTTCTCGACTGGAATCAATCGAAGCCGAATTTTCCGAATATGCCTGAACAAACAGCCGGATCTACTTAAACCTAGCCTGCTGTACCTATCGCAGCATACGTAGGCGAATAATGTCGGCGGAGTCTGCTTATCTGCGGTCACTGCGGTGGCAGGAGCGATTCGCCTAAAATAGTGCAATTTTAAAGCTCATTCCGCGATAATAAGTATAAACTTCGAGGACGGGCGATACAAGGCCCGAGAGACCGGGGACCATTAAAAAAGAAAGACGTGCAGAAAGGGTAAGAGATAACGAGGCGGTTCTAGATACGTTCGATTCGATCCTTGTTCACCGGTCTCTCTCCGTCTATCCTCGGGCGGGATCCCGCGAAATACGAAAAGGCCGGTCGCGGGCAGCGGCGGGTAGAACGGGCGGGAAATTCAAACGTTG
Source organism: Lasioglossum calceatum (assembly GCA_963966675.1). Classification (NCBI taxonomy): domain Eukaryota; kingdom Metazoa; phylum Arthropoda; class Insecta; order Hymenoptera; family Halictidae; genus Lasioglossum; species Lasioglossum calceatum. The sequence continues at coordinate 4,186,060 of OZ016555.1, read as the reverse complement.
TCACTGGCATGCAGGGGCAGCAGGCAGAGGCGGAGACAGAAGCAGGGAGGCAGGCACGCACGCACGAGCTACCCACCTAGCCACGTGTTCTCACTGTGTTCGGGATGCGGGCAGCCACCGTGACGCAAATTGCCGCGCGCTCCACGCTCTCCGGAATGCGAAGGATCTGTTGCCGGTCCGTTTCACACACTCGGACACCAACCAGACATATCACCACCACCCACCCATCACTGTGTCGAACACGCCGGCGACGATACAGAGAGAGAGAGAGAGATGTATAGAAACACAGAGGAAGAGAAGAGAGGATGAGGATGAAAGACGGGGGGGAAAAGAATCAACGGCACGCCGATGTCTCTCGCTCGCGTGGACACTCTCGAGCGATCACGTTAACGGAATAGGCACACACCGGACCGACCAGTCAGTCAGTCAGTCAGCCAGCCAGCCAAGCCAGCCAGCCGTTGACACGTCGAAGAACAAAGTCACTGTCACGGCGGCGCAACACGTCCCGAGCGCGTAAGAGAGGGAGGAGGTGGAGCCCTCGCTCCAGGCGAGGGTGGAGAAACAGAGTGAGGGAGAGAGAGTGTGTGAACGAACGCGCGTGTGAGAGCGAGAGCGAGAGGAACCGCAGGGGAGAGAGAGAGAGGAAGGAAGAAAAAAAAGAAGAAGGTCCGCGTAAAACGTAAGGTAACGTTAACCGTATGTCGTATCGTATCGTGTCGTGTCGTGCCGCGTCGCGTCGTCGTCGCCGCGTCGTGTCGTGTCGTGTCACGACGACACCACGAGAGCCACGAGAGAGCCACGAGAAGCGCCGAGAGTACGGGCTGCAGCTCCCGAGCCTGGTTAGGACTAGCGAGCACGCGGGGGGGAACGGCGCCCGCCGGCCGCCGTTATTCTTTATCGGAGCATGAGACATCTGTCGTAATAAGTGCGGACTAAAAAATAGTGCGTACGCAGGGACAGAGACAGGGAGAGAGCCGGAGCCGAGGAACAGAGATCGAACCAGCCGCGGAGAGGAAAGAGCAACGGAGAAAAGAGAGCCAATGCTACGATATGGTGGGGAGCTTTATGCCTGTGGCCGCATCGGCCCTACCTCCCCTGCCCACCCCGTGCCCTGTCGTCCAGCCCACCTCTTTTCTCTTCTCCTCTTCTCTTTTCTCTCTCCCTATCTCTCTTTCTAACTCTAACTGACTCCCTCTCTCTCTCTCTTGCTTTTTCCTTCGCAAACCCTCCCCTGTCGCTCGAGATCTCTTTCTCTCAATCTCTCTGTTTCTCTTTCTCGCCCCCTAACTCTCTTGGCCCGCTCCTTCTCCATCGCTTTTGTGCGAGAGCCCACCTCGCCTCATCCGTTAACCCAAGAGACGAAAATGCGCAAAGCTAACGACTTCCAATTAAAAGCGCTAGAGTCGGAATTTTTCAAGGCGCCACGCCGCGCTTCGTACTATAGCGGATGGGTACCCCACGAAGATCGTCCTGGATCGTCCGAAATCGCGATGGGATCGGTGGAACGATCGTCGAGACTTTTTCCCCCGATAGCTTCCCTCGAACCTGTTAACACGTCACCGTCCACGAAGGACACCTTTTGTTCTATTTGGGTCCTCCCCCTCGCAGAGTCTCTTCACTCCGGGGGTTGTAAAAAAAGCGGCCGACCGAGGGATGGCCATGGATCTAGCTCCTAAACGGTGTAAGAAGGAAACTGCACGCGGAAAGTAATATTCGTAGGCAGCCGAACGTCCATAAAATCGTTGCCTGCTATTTCGAAGCGCGCATCCTTGCGCTGTTCCCCTCCGAATCGTTCTCTCTCTCTCTCTCCGCTCGGAGAGCTAGATTCTAGCTTCCATCCATCTATTCGACAGTCGGCCTGTCTCGCGATCCCTTCTGCCCGTCCTGCTCCTGCTAAGCTCGCGCCCGCAGCTACTACCCCCTCCGCCGGTGCTGTAGGCGACCCCACTCGATTCGCCCCTCAAAAAATCATTACGCCCTTCCGCGGGCTGCGCATGAACGCGGTTTTAATTCGCTACTAGAAAAGTAAAATGTAAACGCCGCTGGATGAGAGGGACGACGACGACGACGACGACGACGATGAGGAGGAGGAAGAGGAGGAGGAATCGGGGGTGGGGGCGGTTGGAGGGCGAGACAGGGGACAGGAGGGAGCAATGCTGCTGCTGCTACTGCTGCTGCTGCTGCTGCTAGCTTAGAGATGGAAGGGCGACGGGGGAGGAGGGCGACGTAACGGGTGGCAAGGGTGGCGGGGTGGAAAGAGAAAGGGAGAAAAAGGAGTAGGGTAAAGCGAGGGAAAAAGCGAGCAAGGGTGAGAGGGCGCGCTGGCTCGAGAAAGAGAAAGAAAGAGAGAGAGAGAGAGCGAGAGAGGACGAAGCAAAGTTTCGCGGACGTAGCCGAGGACGAGAGGCGAACGAGGACGAGGAACGCGACTGCGAGAGCGCGACGTAGGACAGATCCTTTTTCCACCGACGCGACAGGAAGAGCAGTACCCACCATCGGAGCGAGAGAGGACGACGAGAGGGTAGACGGGGCGCGAGAGGAGGATACGCTCCCCTACTTCTCTAGGGGTTCCATTGTAATATTTATTGATTGGATTCCTAGGAGCCAAAGCTGAGGGCTGTGCCGCCTATACCATTCGACTAGATTCGCCTAGAAACGTTCTTCCTCGCGAAGCGCGCACTCGGACCCCCGGCACGATTTTGCCCGTTGATGTTCGTGCTCGCCTATGCTCGCCGTGCTCTCTCTCCCATTGACCTTGGTCGAATAATTCGCGGCCGATGCGCTCGGACTCGACACGCCGAGAGCGGCCCGTCGAATAAATTCGAGCGAGAACAACCCCAGGGATAAAAAGCCGCGAAAGGAACAAGCGCGCGGATATATTGATCCCATCCGCTTGGAAATTTATTGCGCGGCTGTGCACGCGCCTCTAAATGAAACGTTCGCCGCGGCGCGCGTAACTCCGCGCGAAATAATGAGAATTATCCGCGCGGACGATGAATCTCGCGCGCTCTATTTCTCTCTCGACAGTTTTGTCCGTTTCGTCCGGCCCGTTCTCGATCGCTCGCCTCGTTACGTTACGTTACGCGACGATCCGACACCAACGAGGATCCGGAGGACCCTGTGACCGTCATTCAGGAACATTCTCCTACGTCGTCCCTTCTCCCCGATGGTAGACGACGACGTATTCGAATTCCTGTGAAACGGCCGCGAAGGAGTCTACGAGGCGGTCGCTGGCCTTGAACGTGCATACTCGGAACGCCTCCGGTGCACTCGGTGTTTGAGAATCGAGGCTGCGCGCTGAAAAATTAATACCACGCCGGAACGACGGGGAAAGTTCAGGATTCTAGGACCTTCGAATTCCTTCGCGGACCGCGCCGCGGTGGTCCCGGTGTTTTCATCGATCTCACCGAGACTGTCCGCGTCATCTCGCTCTCTGTGCCCGAGAAACGCGAAAATTTTCCGAACCGGGATCGATCGGGTCATTTCAATTATTTTTACACCCGCCCCATTTCCCACGAGGTCCTCTTGAAACGCTAGGGGGATCGTATTTCCAGCGTGGACTGGAATCTTAATGCATCGGGTCGCCGGTAATTATATTAGCGAGAGGAAGAGCTGGTTGCCTCGGTCACGGAATAGAGGATCGCCGAGAACCGATCGGCCGTTGAAAGAGCGAGGGAGAGAGAGTGGACGATGTGTGCCGTTGTTCGAGTTCAAGGCTAACCATCAGCGGATCACGATGGACCACGACGATCTACCCCGTCGTCGACCCTGTCCTTTTATTCCACGCCTCTCGCATGCAATGCCGCCTACCGACCACCTGCATCACGTTTGTACAGATGGACTGTCTGTCTATTTGTTCCGGTGGCGGGAAGATCGAAACGATTACGATTTCAATGCTTTACGGGGTAGTATCAGCTGGGATCTCTGCCACCTAGATTCTAGTTTCTACGAGCTAATCCGCCTAAATTACGCACATCCTAATTTTGTAGATTATAGATCTCCGATCATCTAGGTCCTAAGTTCTGCAATCTCTATCGCCTGGGCCGTAGATTCTAAGGCTTCGATCATCTATGCCCTACAGTGTAGAACCACTCTCTCTTCTACTCAACCAGCTTGATGCTTATACCAGTCACAACGAAGCAATGAGAATCTCTGAGAACCGATGAGGGATGATACACTGCTAGTTAGGACCCCCCATCATCCAGAATACACATTCTAAGCCTGCCGCCACGTAGGTTATAGATTGCAGGACTCCCCACTGTCTACATCCTGTGTCTCAGACCCTCGACTGTCTAGTATGTGGAAGGAATCGTTGGACCAACGAAAGGAAGGGCCTCGGTAGCCGACGCTCGCCGGTGCCAGGCACCCTCCGCCCTTTTTTCGGCGGCTCGTCGAGCGTTGTGTCTATGCATGCGGCCGCTCATTAAGCCGGGGCTCACCTGCCGGCTAACGCGGTAGCGAACGATGAACGCGCCGCCTGAATTCGTCCCAATAGACGGAAACTGCAGCGATAAAGAATATCATCCTCTTTGGGCGGCGTGTATGCGCGTCCTAAATGCACCGTACACACGCGAGGGCTCTTCCCATGGGGGGTTTGAGAGGGCGAACGGGGTAAAAGCAAGCAACAGAGCAGGCAAACAGCAACAGCAACAGCGGAGAAACAGCAACAGAGCAGGGGCAAGAATATGCGAGGGCCTGGGGTCTCCACGCGGCCGCAATCGTACGTGCCTTTTCCCCTCCCGCCATCTTTTTCCTTCCATGTCCGTTTCGCCCACCGAACTACACGAATCCCTACCATCCTCCTGCCTCGTCACACCTCCCGCGTACCTCATCCCTCTCTCGTGTCCCTCTCGTCGTCCCTCTTTTGCCTGTGTCTGTTTCGTTCGAACCGGTACCCTTTCCAGCCCCCCTTCCCTACGCCACTGGTCCCCCGTTTGTCCCCTTTCCACCTAGCACGATCCCCCTCGACCCCTCCGTCCCGCCGCTGCATTCGCAAACATTTGGCGGGCGTTGACCTCGAACGGGCTAATCCGCCGACAGCCAAACAACCAATTATTTCTTTTCTGTCGGTGTATAGAGGAGTAGGTGTCCCGGGGCCGCCGATACACCACGAGCACACCGAATGTGGGAATGTGTTAGGGGGCCAGCGCCAACGATGCCACCGACGACGTCGACGCACGAACCGTCAGGTGAGAATTGCTCGGTCAATTTCCTTCGACGCCCCTCCTGCTCCTCTCTCTCTCTCTCTCTCTCTCTCGCTTCTCTTTTCCCTGCTGTTTAGCGAGCAACGAGGATGACGACGGAACCAGTGTTTGACCGAACGAAAATAACCGGCGCTGGCGTCACTGGACTAGTCATCGAAGAAACGCTCTCTCTCTCTCTCTCTCTCTCCCTCGACGATGCTCAGGTGGAGAAGAATTAGGTTCCCACATTTTCCTGGTCGACCCAAGAGCCTAGCATACGGGCCTCTCGAGTGTACCCTGCCTAACAGCTATTAGGGGACGATCGAAGTGATCAAGAGACATTTAGAAATGAGTGACGCACGATGCGACAGGATTAGAAAATGACAGACACGAATCAAAGCTTGATGAGGCTGCCACTTACATCTAAACTCCACGTGTCTGAATCGACAACTTACTTCGACCAGTGACAGTCGTAATCAGACGAACTGGGTTGAACAGATCGCATCGCTATGTCCTTTCCTATATCTACGCTAATGCTCGAACATTGATAACGGAGAAATTTTATTTTTCGTTCGTACAGAAATGTACCTACTGTTTAACCTACATACAATTATGTAGTGCAGTCTGTCTGAAATCTTCGTCACAAGATTAAATCGCATACAATATGCATGGGGTTAAGCGAGTGCAGGCGACAGACTCCGAAGACTGCGGCCAACCAGTAAGGAAAAGCCACAGAGGAAAGACGAAGAACAAAGTACAGCGAACACTGCACTAGCCGATTCGAGTGAATTTTCTTCAAACTGTATATATTCAAAAATTGTGTTACTCCCGTCTAAATGTCTGAATTCAGTCGGAAACGCCAGGTCCGATCGGAAGAGCGCAGCGTGTATTGGGAAAGGGCCTCGCGTCTGACTAGTACTAGGCGCGCTCTACTTGCTGGGTCTAGCGCGTGTCTATTCCTACAACGTGCCGTTCCACTGCAACTACTGGTTAACTATCGGTGCAGTCTTACTACTGCAGCCGGTGCACGCTCGGCTGCACTACTTCCTCCGTGGTTCGAGCGTATTTTCCAAGAGCGGAATCGATCGACGGGGGAAGCACACGTTAGACGAGGAACTTGATCGAATTAGCCGGTAAGGACAAACAGAGAGAAAGAGAGGGAGAGAGTGGTCTACGCCGTTCTCTACCGGTAAAAATTCGCAGTATTCCGTGTGTTACCGTTCGCTGTCGGTTGTCCCCGAGTGTCTCGCAACGACCTACTTCTCCATCGCGCGATTAATCGAGACACGCTGATCCGCCGAATATATTTCCGTCGAATATATTCTCCACCGGCTTAAAAATACTGAAAATGGGTCAGCGGTTGTATTTTTAATTGTGCCGCAGACGTATCTACGTAGACGTAAAGGCGAATTTGTCGGCGACCGAGACGAGCCAATACCGCCGCGATGGATCCCATGCACGACGGTTCGATTCCCCGGGAGGAAAAAACGCGGGATCGGTTTCCACGGAATTCCGGAAGTCCTCGCGCCTCGAGCAAGCGATCCAGTCCTCGGCCAATCGACTTTCGAATCGTTCTTGCACCTTCCACGAGGATACCGTTACTCCGAGGCGCAGCTGAACCCGAAGTCCGCGCGAACCCGACGAGGGACGAGCAGTTTTTTCCGTGCCGTTCTGTAAATGGCGCTCGGGCAACCCGCTCGCAGCGACAGCCTCGAGCACGATCCGCATTCGCTGCGGGATTCTGTTAACCTTCAATTTTTCACCAAAGCTGAATTTTCAGCCGAGAACTATATAAAAGTTAAATTCAACGTCCGCTACGGTGAAACACGAAAAAATGTCCTCACAGAGGAGTTAACACGACGGAAAATTAATTTAATCTTCTTCACGTGTCGAATGGGAAAATTGTGGTCACGGCAAAATGGTATCTACTCCGAGGAGAAAAATTATTTTTTCCCGGCAAGGGTAGAATCAATTTAATTTCTAGTTAATCGCATAGCAATTTGCTGCTGCACGGCAAACCAGCTTCTTTTTCGAACTGCACCGTTGATCCCATCTCCGTCAAAGCGAGAGCAGAACGGTCACATTTTTTCCATCGGTTCGTTAGTGGGTGCGCGCGGCAGTGCACATGTGCTTGTACACACGGCCAAACAAAGAAGCAACGAAAGAACCGCGCGCGACCGCTCGCATAAATACCCGGCTGCTTTCTCGCTCGTAGCGATGGGATCAAGCGGATCGCAAGCGGGCGATGTTCCCGCTGACACCTTGTTGCTCGCTCCGTTTCCACATTCATTTTCGCCCACTGACTGAAGAATCCCGTATAGATCGTTGCCGCTGCACCGATTTATTCAAAGACATCAATCGAAATACCAAATGGAGAATTTTACTCTCTCTCCATACTGACTCTTCAATTAGGTTAAGCGACTGAACGTTCGGACTGCAGCGCGAGTGAACGTTTCGCGCATTGTTTCTCTCTAATTCGGCGGCTTTACTGTTAGCTTAACGATATGCGCCGCTCGGCTAATTAATCGGGATTCCATGCGACGTCCGGCCGCCTTCGCGCGCGAAGAATTTCTGCCGGTGGAACGCAAGCATGATTCGCGAGACGCGTCAACCTTGACGCTCTCTCGCCTCTCTTTCTCTCTTTCGCCGAACGTTTCCGTGACGTTACACCGTCGAAAAAATAGTTCCCTCGGCCGTGGATGCGCGAATTCGCTTTGCCCCGTTCGCGCCGCACCGAGCGCATTTTAAATTCAGATTTCTATGTCCTTCGACTTCCCGCGAGCGCGTTAAACGACCCACCAAGCTTAGGTGTACTTCGCTCGAGACGCATTCTACTAGCGCGTGTGTACCGTCTTCTTCCTGCGAATGCAGCCGCACCGTGTCGAGACACCGCTTCTCGTAATGGCTAGTCTTCCTCGAAGACTCGCGATGAATCCCGATGAGCGGCGAAATGCCATGCCGCCTGACAACGCAATCGACTTTGCTTCTCGATTGGAAGAGCGGGCAATTTTTCAAATGGCCCGCCGAAAATTTTAGTCACTCTTCAATTCAGGTAATTAATCTTGGACTACTAATCTTTCGTAAAACTCTGGATAACTAATCTTCAGTAAATTCTTGACGAGATATTTTTGTTGATTACATTGTTGCAATTTTGTAAAATAGGTACAGCAACGTATTGCTGTCGATTTTAATTCCAAGAGCTAGTTCAGTCTTTTGTGTTCTGCTCCGTTCAAGTCCACTTTAATTAATTGCTTGTCTGATAAGCTTTAAACATTTTTGTTCTAAACTTAGACCTTATCTTTCGACGATACGATCAAGTCGGCTGTCGTGTGCCGTTCTAATGGACGATCTTCCGCCATTTTGTCGCCCGCACAATTTCTACGACTTTCCGAGAAAGAACTCGAGAAGGTTCTATTAATAATACCGAAACCGTCCTCGCAGATTTATAGCTTCCAAAAATGTTCGAAAACTACTGAAATACCGAAACTCGACGGACGGTAATACTATCTATAAAGACAATATCTACTAAAAATAAAATGCTGTTCGACTCTGAAAATATTTCTCGGCAAATAGAGACAGTGTTCCGACAACAATTGTCCAGCGGCGTGGCAAATAAAATAGATGGTTAAGCGGATAGATCGAAGGCGATCTCGGCGGATCGTAGATCGCGTCGTCCAGCAAATCCAGGCCGTTGTTATTCTAGCATCCGGCTCGCCTAAATAACGTATTCAAGCCAGGGTCTAATTTCACAGATAACACGGCCATCGCGTAATCTAGTTACTAGGCGTCTAATCTAATCGGTCGATTCGGATTATGTGCATGCATACCTGCGCGTAGCCGACACCGAAATGTATACGTGTACACATGCACGCGACTCTCAGAGCGCGCGAATATATCCGTGCGCGTACGTACACACTATCGGAACCGGGAAAAATTCGACTAGTCGTCGAAGCTGTCGAGCGTGACTCGACGAACGGTTGTTCGGCGACGACCGACACCGACGCTCATTAAATTTAATTAGACGCACCCCCTCCCCTTTTATTTTTCAAAACGCCTCTTAAACTGGGTCGATCCGTGGAGCCCGCGTTTTCGGAGAACGGCCCGCGGCGGGTTTTTCACGCCGCGAAATTTTCACACTCGGAGAAAAGAAAAACCGAAGAGAAATGCGCCGGCTGGTGTTCCCGCGATTACGACACAAACGCCCTTATCTCGCAGCGAGATCTTTTGTCCCGCTTATCGCCGCGAAGAAATCTCGGCCGCGCTATCTACTGATTCGATATTGTTACACCGACCATGCGGATCTTCCTGTTTCGCAATGCCTAGCGCGACTCTATGATTCATTTCACTGTCGGGGAAACTGGAAAATTCTTTATGCGCTGAAAATTACTACACCGTGTTTGCACGGCCCTGCTTGTCACTTTGTTGTTGGAGATGCGGGTGGCGTCGTAAGGAAATTTATGGAACAATATTGTATGCAAGGAAAAATATTTACTGTTGCGTATACTGTCTTGTAAGGCAACTGGAACGTTGATAGAGCTACTGGATAAGGTTCTACCATATATTAACCAATTTGTCTTCCGATTAGAGCAGCGGTTTCCAACCTTTATTCTACTACGCCTCCCCGAAAAAGAAAGTTTTTCCGCGCCTCGCTATTTTCTTAATAGAATAGAAATTTTTATTACAATAAAAACTGAATACAATAAACCAACTTTTTTAAAAATTTGGGCCCCTCCCATGTTGGAAACCGCTGGATTACAGCGAAGCATAACGAAAGATGGGAGAACAGTGGCCCAAAGAGGAGCGAGAAATGGTTTCGTAATTCTCTCGGATGGGGATTACGTGGCCCAGGTTGACGACTATCGACGTGTCGATGTGGGGCAGAGATTGCGATAGAGAAGAGCGAGAGGAGGCGGTTTCTGCGACTATGGGACACCAAGGCTCGCAATGGAAGTCCCACGAGCCCATGGTTCCGCAGGAACTCTCGGCGTGGAAACAGCGGGGAGGAGAAAGGGAGAAATAACGGGTGCGAGGAGAAGCAGTACCCTTCGCCGTTCAAGGAGAACGAACCGTTATCGCCAGGATGCGTACCCCTTTCCAGGCGCAGGTGCCGGATCGGGAGCGGGAGGATCGAGAGATCGAGAGATCGACGAACAGCGAGGCGATGCCGCTTGGAAATTCGAAGGCTATTGTGTTATAAACGATGCACTCTCCTCCGGGCTGCCAGAACACGGTACGAAATGTTCCAGGCTTGAAATTACACATATTCGTCAGCATTTTTTCATTTAGTTAAAAACATTCATTTGTGGGCTTGTTGGTAATTTTTTTCATTTTAAATCCTGAGGTCTGTGCCGAATGTACAGTGATTCCCATCGAAGCAACGAAAGTCTCGACTGACTCCGGTTTCTCACAATCGGCTCGGACAACATCGATGTTGCACAAAGGCCCGCCAGTGTATAAACGAGCGAACGTGTTAAGTACCGAATCTGCAAGCCTACATTTTGGCCGGCCGCAAAAAGGTGAGGGGCTAACAATAAGAAACGAATTGCATCCTCTCTCGACCGACCCGACCCGGTGCGGTGCAAGAGAGGCGCAGCTAAAAGCAGTTGTCGACCTAACCCGTGGTTGCAAAATCGCTCGCTCGCGCGATGTTCCTACGTGCCGCCACCTGTAATTTGCAATTGGCCTCGTTTTCGTTCCCGGACCAGGGATCACCCCGGGACCAAGAAACCGGTACCCGATCGAATTTATTCGGATAGCTGAGAGAAGCGCGGCTCCGCCAACATTTCTGCTAACTTTCTTCTCGTCAAGGACCGAGCCCGACTCTGAGACACCGGCAATTTCGCTCGATCGGGAAACCACCGAAAAAAGATTCTGCCATTTTCGATTTTAAAATCCGTCCGTTTTCAGGCTGAAATGAGATTTCTCTGTTAACGCATGTCGATTTTGGTGGAAGAATTTGGTGAGCTCTTTTTATATTGAATTTAAAATTTCAATCTTCATTGTTAATTTCAAAAAGGAATGCATCTAGATGCATTCTCTTGAGATTAAGAATTAATGGTGTAGTCTCGTTTCCAGGATTTGCAAGGATGCGGGATGCGCGTTCTCACTTCTCGATAATGCAACGATGGGGTTTTTCAGTAGTAACAAGCGCCAGATAAAAGATCAATCTAGGCCGCAGTCGTCCTCGAAAGCCCTATTTTTACGTTTACGAGGCGTAACTTGCAATATTCGGCAGCCTAATTTGCATTAATCGGAAGCATAAAGCTGCACACGTAGCTATTTTCATAAAGCTGCGACAGCTACGTGCTGCCGAATAATGCAAATTGCGCCTCGTAAACGTAAAAATAGGACTTTGGAGGAGGACTGCGGCCTAGATCGATCTTTTATCTAGCGCTTTTTACTACTGAAAAACCACATCGCTGCACTATCGAGAAATGAGAAAGTGTATCCCGTACCCTTGCAATCCTGGAAACGAGGCTACCAGGGGGTATTCTCCTTTCCAAATATCCAAAAATCAATTCTATCTCATTCTTTTCAAGTGTAAGTGTTTTCAACGAGGAGCAAAATTGAACCTGTGAAATTACTTAATGGAAGGGAGTGTACATCAACCATTTGATTTCGTATTTGTATAATTGCTGGCTGTGGAAACTTAGATCGTGTTTATAGAAAATTGAGATATCGCAGAAAATTCTACGACTATTCAATCCTCCATAGAAAATGTAGAACGATGTATAACTCTTCGTAAAAAGGTGACTCCGGGCATATTAATCGCCGCAAAGGCTGCTCGATCGACTTGAATCGCCTCGGACATTTAACCCGTGGGTAACCGGAAGTACGAGGCCAACAGTTAATGCTGTCAGTGTATCGGAGAGCAAGTTATAATGCCAGTATTTACGAATATTCGTCCGAAACGGGTAACATGGTTTTCGGACAGGGGAAAGTTTTGAATAAATTAAGCGGCGATTATGTCGAAAGCGCGAATTCGGATGATCATTTCTTTGATCGATAGCGATCGAGAGAGTGTCGTAAACGGATTCGATAATGAACGAATCGTCTCGCACGGGAAATTTCGAAAAGGCGGACGAGTCGGTGGGTTTTGGATTCCAAGAGGGAAAAGTGTGTCGTTAGATCGTCGGGAATGCAGCCCGTCGAGGCGGGAAACGTCGCGTTTCGAAACCGCATTGTCATGAAGTGGTTCACGGCGAGCGATTTGCCGACTCATCGAACGGGCGCTCGAAAAATTGCTTAGAAATCGCGTGGATTCGAGGATCGGTCGTTCCCGTACGTTCGTTCGTGCAAAAATTTGACTGCTCGTTTGCGGAACGTCGTTGAAAAGACGGTTTGCGGAGAAAGAGCGAGAAAGAAAGAGCTCGGTCCTTCTTTCTTATTTTGCGTCGCACGAGTTTGCACACATTCGCGGCTGGTTTACGTTCGTGTGCGACGTCGCTCTCACATGTTCGCTCGCTAGCATGTACGCGAGCAGCCAGCCAGCCGAGCAGGCAGGAGCACCTGGGCACCTATGCGTCATTGTGAACGATAAAAAAAGCCGTAAGGCTGCCATAACGCAAGGAGAACGTCGACAAAATAGCGGCTCGACTAGTAAAGCTGGTTTGTCATTTCCCTCGTTCCTGGGTGCGCGACTCCCAACGCTTCTCAATGATCATCGATGCTCTCGTAGAACTGCCCTCCGACCCCTAACTCGCACTCTAATCTCTGCATTCAGAATGCCGTCGCCCTGCTTCAGGACTGCGTACCGACGACTGGAAGAAACTTCATAGCGCAACGATACTACTCGAAGAAGTCGATCTCGATTCAATTTTCAACTCTGGAAAGCGTCGAGCTATCGACGAGCGTCCGTTAAAATCGAATATCGATTATGCGATATTATGTGTTAATTGATTCAGAGGAGTGTGCGGCTCAAAGAAATCGATCTCAATTTATTTCTCCGATCTAAAAGGATCCGGTCAAACTGTCGACGACTGTTCGGTAAAATCGAATGCAAAATGTGGCACATTATATGTGCAAATTAATTCAATGGCTTTGGACCTATTCATTTGAGCCTCGGCCCGGAACAGTTCAAGATGGCTGCCGGCAATATTTCTCGGCGAAGAGATACGGACGAAAATGTCGATCGGAAAAAAAATTCCGAAGAAGTCGCGACAGAGCATGTAGCTTCTTTGAGCAGGCTCTCTTTGGAGAAGTAGAAAATGGAGGACGAGCAGGCATCTGCTTAGCTACGTTAGACGTTGTATCGAGTCTAAAAGCAGCGTCTCCTGAATTAATTAGAATGATACGGCCTCGGTTCGAGAAGCTCGCAGAGGAACAAAGAGACCGTTCGATCGACAGAGGAAGTACGAGGACAAAGAATCGCCGAAACGGAGAAGCAATCGCGAAGACGCCTAGCGGGAGATTTAGAGCGTCTGTTGGGCGAAGGTCCGCGGGATTAGAATATCCCACGGGGAGACATAGAATTAATTTGCACGGCGAATACTCGGAATGTCTGGGTGAGAGCTGGTTCGCGTCTCACGCATTCGCAAGCGTCCGATTCCTTACGAGCGTCGAATTATCGTCGGGATCTAAAGAACGGAATACGAAAGAAAGGAGGGAAAAAAAGAAACGAAAACGAAGAATCGCGTATCCTTCTAGCGAGGACAAGGAATCGACGGCTTCGTAGGCGAGCGCGCCGAAGCCTCAAGGCTCCTGGATCTCGGTTCCAAACTCACGTTCAAGGATCGGCTTTGTACAGAGGAATTTTTATTGGCCGCGACACTCGAGCGCGTAGCGTCTGACGCGCGCATAATATACGCGTGCGGAGCGGCTGGATTTTTCGCGAGAGAAACCGGGATAGAGGAAGAAGAGAGAGAGAGAGGGGGGCTAGAGAATTTTTATTTTTTACCCAGCACCCGCCGGGGCCCCCGACCCGTCCCCGTTGCACCCGTTCACCCTCGCTTTCCCATCTTCTTTCTGCGGATCGCGAGATCTATTTATACCTAGTCACTCGGTGTTTTCAAGTTGCAGCGGAGCATCGTGTAACAAACGCGTCCATCGTAAAAATAGGGGATCTGCACGGATACGTTGTGCGCGTCCCTGCGAGGGACCCGGGGAGAGAGAAGCGGAGAGAAAGAGAGAGAGAGAGAGAGAAAGAGGAGGAACAAGCGAGAGAATTCGCGAACCGGGTATAGCCTCGAAACGAGACATCGTGGGACCGAGAGAGGAGGCACGGTCGAACGGGTCGATCGAGAGAGATCCTAGCGAGGGAGATCCACGGCGGCGACCTTGCGGAGAGTAACAGGCGATTTCCTGGTACGGCTATTTCCGTTTTTCCTAATTCGCCGGCGCAAAAACCGAGCGTGCCGTCTCGTGGCTCGCAATAAAAACGAATGATCGCCGAGCGGCGATCGCCGCCGCCGCGACGAGCCGAGACTCGTTTAATTGAATCTCGCCGGCAGCGGGCCGACGTGCTCTCTCACTCTCTCACTCTCTCTCTCTCTTTTATCCGTGTGTACGTCGAAAGAGCGTCGTTTTACGAGACGCGGAATTTTTCGTGAATGAACCTCGACGGGAGTGAAAAAAAGAGAGGAAGGAAAACGCGAACGGTGTGCAGCGGATAGAGGGAGAGAGAAACTATCAAAGAGAGAGTGAGAGAGAGAGAGAGATTTTCATGGAGAGGGAGAAAGAATGAAAGGAGTGAGAAAGAGAGAGGGAGGAGAGAGGGCGCGTGGTACGCAGGAGCGACTAGGAAAAACCGGGCAAAAAACACGGAGAAAACGAGAGTGAACGAGGAGTGCAGGGTCGCGAGCTTATAGCGTACGTGTGTGTACACGAACACGCGACGGCGGGCCACTCGTAACACGCGGCCCCTGAAGCAATGCGGTTCTCGCAGCGCGACAAAAGGATCGAGCAACTCGCTCCTCGCTCGCTCACTCGCTCACTCGCTTACTCGCTCGTTAACGCGTACTCGCTCGCTCGCTAGCACAGACGGATTACGTCATTTCCCAGGCAACCTCTAACGTCTGGCAGCACGCTCGTCTAGCGGTCGTCTAGCCGCCACGGCAATCCCTGCCATTGCCATCGGACCAACAGACTAAACTAGGCGTACGCACGCGTGTCCTACCTTTCACGCATCCCGCGTACCTTACTCTAGCGAGACGATGCGTCTAGGTGAGCGTAAAGCGGCTTGCACACCGTGCCACGTCACGCGCCAGGCTACTCGGCCCAAGTTGGCGATTTTTATTCTCTCTATGTCTCGCAATTTTTACTGAAAATACTACGGAGGATTCAGTTGTAATTTTCGATTTTCGATCGTCTAGCAGTCTAGCGTTCTCTTTGCTTTTTCTGATACGTTTTTGACCGTCGACAATTACCCAAAATGTCATGATAGATACAATTTTGATTTTTTTAAGGGATTTGAAAAGTCTTTGATTACTTGGTTGTTGAAACCTATTCTTTTCGAAGAAGCGAAGAGGAACGGCTCATTAGACTTTTTAAACAGCAACATCAAGGTCTGCCACCTACTAACGACTGAATATATTCTACTTGCTATTGATTAATCTGCGACTCTGGCTTCGAAACATACCTCTGACACTATCCGACCATTTTCTATGATTGATGTACACAAAATGTAAATGCAGACGTTACAAAAGATTTTTAGCTAATTGTACCGACCGATTCCCACGAGACGATGCCAAAAGCAAGTTTTTTCAATCTCTTCGTTTCAACATTCCCTGATTATCATGAATCGCAACTTGTCCTACGAGACCGAAGATCGAATATCCGGCTAGCAATGTGTCACGCGTGTGCACAGCGCCTAAAGGACCGTCTGCCTCGCAACGAAGGGAATCAAACTGCGATTGACACTATTAGTAGTCTCGTATGTATACCGAACCTCTCTATCTCCTAGATCAAGGATCGTTCTTCCCACAGTCGTCGCCGATGACGAGTCGCCCGAAAATACGCTTTGCATTCGCAACGCTGGCGGACTCCCGAAACCGACCCACATGAATAGCTTTTTCTGACATGTGCGCTGCATCGAGAGAAAGGGGGAAAGACGAAGAGCAAGCGAAAGAGAGAGAAGCATGTCCGTGAAGACCGACGAAAACTGGTTGCACGTGTGCGGGTGCATGCAGGTACGCTCGCCGGAGCAAATGCACACGTAGGCGCGCGGTGAACGGGCCGACGATAGTACGATCGCGTAGTATATGCGTGCACGCATGCATGGGAGTCGCAACAAACGTTCGCGACGTGACGCGACACACTCGTCGAACTCTCTCTCGGTTCGGCCGGGTGTCTCGCTCTCTCGCGATCGGTCGTTTCCTCTCTGGCACGCATACTTTCTCTCTCACTCACTCGCGGTGTCTCTCTCTTTCTCTGTTCCTCGGTTCGGCGTTCGGTGAATCGTTCTCTCGCATACACGTACACGCGAGGAGAGAGACAGACACACAGACACGCACAATCGTACTCTCTATCGGGCCTGGTCTCTCGCTCTAGAAGCCGACAGGCGGCCGAAGGCCACCGCTCTCAGCTGTGGACGTACCTTGATCGTCGTGCGCGAAGTAAAGCGTGGGGCTCTCCTTTGCCCGGTGTCCTTGTCGTCGTCGTCTTCGTCTTCGTCGTCGTCGGTGCTAAAACCCACCGTTCGACTGTCGGATGCGACGAGGCCTCCTCCTTTTCCGTTTCTCCGGCTGATTGTTCCTTCGACGATCTCTTCCTTCTCCTCTCACTATCTCTCTCCTCTCTATCCTCGACTCGACTCGATACGGATCGCCCCTCGGACGAGAGATACGGACCGGGAAGCTTGTCTCGATCTCACACAATCAGCTCGATCCCTCGCCCCTAAGCCACGCGATCGCTGCTCGTGGTGTCGTGCGCTCCGCAGGATCCCGAGGACACTCGCAGGTCCATCCTCGTGAGAAACCACGCACCGACAATCTACCACGACAAACGAAAAAAGAAAACTGCTGCTTTATTACCGCGCGCGCCTAAACGCGGCTGTCCGGACCGATTCACGAACGCACACGGATCTCGATCGATCACCAAGTCCTCTTCAGCTTCTTGTCTCTCTGGCGGATCTCTCTCGAAATCCCCGGAAACCACGTTCCTCGCGAGGACTTTGCACCACTGTTTTGCCACGTAAAGTCCTTTTTTTTGATCGTTTCTTTTTATTAAATATCACTGTTTCCGATGATCGTCTCTGTTCGTCTCGCGGCCGTCTCGATCTATCCGGAAGAGGTTAGGTCCGTCACTCTCGAAGGACGAACAGCAGGACGAAGAGGAAAACACCGGAGGAGTGATCGTGGTAGCTGCGTGCTGCGCCGTAAACACCGCCGCGTATACACGAGGAGGCGAATGACTACGATCTCGTGGATCCTCTCGGGTGCACGACTGTCCTCGCGAACTGGATCACCGTCGAAGAAATTTGTTTCGTTGAGAAATGTTCACTGTGTTTGCTTCTTCCTCGGTGTCGACGAGAAGAGGAGAACGTTTTGTAGGAGCAGACGTGGGAACGATGAAAGGAAAGCGCGGGCGTGAAAGCGGCGAAGAACGGTAACGTGAAAGAAAAAAAAAAAGAAATAAAAGGGAAAACGGAAGGGAAGGATAATTCGCGGACAAGCGAGCACTCCCGGTGATCTATCGGTCGGCGTGGAGAAGAAAAAAAGAGGCACGGTTCCGTCGAACGAGGCGCGTGTAACGTTATCGGCGATCGGCGAGCCGAGATCGAGGATGGAGGCGGCGACGATCGAAAACGTGGCAGATATCGGCGGACGTTTGTTGATCTCGCGTCGTTGACCAGTGAGAAGGATCCCGCGGCAAAGTATCCGGTATTATCTTGCGGGACGACACCATCGAGCGAAGGACCAGCTCCCTGCCGCTTCTTTGGGACACACCGGGGGACTACCTAGTCGTAGAGTGATTGGGAACGCGACTGGCCAAAGCACTTGATTCGCGCGCGGTTCGGTTTGCCCGTTGCTGCGCCTCTCCCGTGCAGTTTTTTCGGCGGTCCGGTGGTGTGCGTGCATGCGCGTGCATGTATGCGTGTGCGCCCGCCCGCGCGCTCCTCCTCTGTGTCGGTGCCGTGCGTGTCCCTCGGACCTTTTTCTCTCTCGCTCGTGCCTCCTCCTTCTTCCTGTCCCTCTCTCGCTCTCCTCTCCTCGCTTTTTTACACACGACCGTGTTCCTCCGGCCTGTGCACGCGCTCTCGTACACACACACACACCGGCGCAGAGCGGCGGCTGCCTCGTTCTTCTTTCTGCTCGCTCGCACTCGCGCGCTTGTTCTACTCGCTCTCTACTACCCGCCTCTACTCGGTTGCGCTCGCTCGCTCGCTCTTCTTGGTTCTACTCTTGGTCCGCGCGCACCGCTGAATTTTCTCGGTGCGTGTGGGTATTGGTGTTTGTTGCGCGAGCGAGCAGCAGCCCTCCTCTCCAATATAAGCGCGCGTTTTCGTGTCCGTGTGCGTCTTCGCGCGTCCTTCCGTCCGCGTGTGTCCACGTTTCGAGATCGTGTGTACGTCGTCGCCGATCTCCGCGCGCGAGCAGCAACCTCTTCTACCAACGTCGTTGTCGTCGTCTACGTCGTCTACGTTGTCGTCGTTATCGTCGTCGTCCTCGTCGTCCTCGTCGTCGTCGTCGTCGTCGTCGTTGTCGTCGCCGGTGTTTGTAGTCGTGGTTGTTGTCCTCACCGATCCGGCTCGTCGGTGTCTGCCTGCTGCCTGGCTGGCTGGCTGCGTGCGTGCGCGGCCTGGGTAGGCGAGGGTATAGTTACCGAAATGTTAACCTCGTGGAACCACTTTTTATTGAGTGTCGCAAAATTCATAGGAACCTCGCGGAACGGCGGAGAGGGGCAGCGGCCCCCGCTCTTTCGCTCTTTCTTCCTCTCCTCGCGCTCGTGTTTCTCTCCACGTCGGAGGGGTTAACGCGCGAGAGGGGCGGCAACCCCCACTTCTGGGATCGCGCTCCTGCCCCACGACACCCCTCCGCACGCTCGACTACCCTCCTCCTCATCCACCTCCACCTCCTCCTCCGCCACCTCCTTCTCTCCTCCTCCTCCTCCTCCTCCTCTTTCTCCTCGTCCTCTCTTGTAGCCTGGTCCTCGCCAATTCTTTGGCCCCACCACTTCCTCCTCGCTAGCGATCCCCCAACCCTCTCGCGCCGACGCTTCGTCCCTCTCTGTCCCACCTTCCCTTCTCTTGCCTCGTCCGTGGAACTCTTCGTCCGTTCCCCTCGCCCGTCTACACGAGTCTGGAACGTCCGTCTGCCCTCCCGCTCATTCTCCTCTCTGTCGCTCTCTCCCTGTCTCTCCGCCACTGCCACCGTCGTCGTTCTCCGTCGATCTCCGTCGCGTTCTCTCTCTCTCTCTCTCTCTCTCTCTCTCCGTCCGTCACCCCACACCCCGAACCTCGACCCCTGGCCCTCGTTTCGCCGTCTCGTTCTCGCGCACCGCCTTTCCCGTGGCTCTTCCCTCGGTGCGAGCGCTCCCAACTGCCTGTGCACCCTTCCTAAACCCTCTCTCTGTTCCGCTCCTTCCTCGTCTCCTCTCTTACCCCCCTTCTCCCTACTCCGCTCTAGCACACCCTTCTCTCGGTCTACTCCTCTCTTTCCATCCCTCGAACCACAAGCGGCCTCCTTTCTCCCTCGCCTCCCTTCTCTTGCTCGCTTTTGCTTGTTCGCTTGTTCGCTCGCTCCCTTATTTCGTCTTCGCTCTTTCGCTCGCTCGCTCGCTCGTTCTGTTCGCTTGCTTTCTCGTTTCACCCCTCTCCTCCCCCACCCCTCAACGGTCCCTACACCGCGGCATTTAGCCGTGCATAGCCGAACTTGTGTACAGTTAGCTGCGCATCAAATAGTCGTGCCGATTTTTCTGCCGGTCGACGACGCCGCGCCGCCGGGAACTCGGGACTCTGCCCGGCTGCCGGATTTCTCGCGGAAGGATCACGGGACGTCCGGGATAGGATCCTCCACCAGGAAAATGCTCCGCCGAACGAGGGGGGTCGTTGCTCACCTGCAAACGTACATCTTCGTTGCAGATAATGAGAAAGCCATCGTCAAATTGAAAGAAAGAAATGTATGCAGAATGTAATTGTCCTTTCGCGTTCGCTGGGAAATTCTACCCCTAGGAGAACCTCGGTTAGATCGATTACCCGCAATCAAACGCTCGCGACTCTCGCGGGCTCGACTACGCTTTAATATCGCAAAACATTCTCTACCGCTATTCCTGACGGATTAAAAGCAAAATGATGCTGCATGCAATTCCATTCAATCTACCTCCTTGCAATTCCCCAACCCTTTGCTCGTGTCCGTTTTGTTTCAAGGATAGCAACATTTCCATTCTGTTAAGAGCCAAATGTATAATTGGTTGGAATGTTGCGATGATCGTATTATTCTTTGAGAAACAAACATTTCATTTGTTAGCATTAAGCAACGAATTGTTTTAGGTCCAGCTGTAAATTCTATGGAATGTACAGTACACCGTGATAGGTACTAGTTCAATTCTCAAAAAGGGCAGCTACCCCAAGGGTTGAAGAATCCAACATGGTCCTGCAGTCTAGTCGTGATTCTGCCGAAAAAATCCCTCGGTACATTTAAACGGTATCAATTTGCATGCCAAATAGCAGGTCAGGTCGCAGTAAAAATCGCAAGAGAAATGTGAAGATACGCAACGGAGGGAGAGGCGACGAAATAAAACAATCGAGTGGGTGGTTGTCGGTCAAGGACATCGACCACGATCGAGGCTTTTCCAGCGAACGGCTGATGTTTCGCAGGCGGACGAGTCTGGGAGAGGGAATCGTGTCGGTCCAGCTCGGAATTAGGCGGATCGCGATTATCTGGGGGCGCGCGGCGTTCTCTCGTTCATCGTTTCCAAGAAAATTCTAGCAGACCGGAGGAGAGCAGAGAGTAAAACAGCAGCGTTGACCTCGATCATCGCTGGTCCGCAGATACAGTCGGGGTCAACCAAGATAGCTGCTTTTAAAATACTAATGCAACGATTCGGTTGAGGTTCGACGATAGTGAGAAAGAGAGATAGAGAAAACGCGGAGAGTCGACGAATTCTTTTAAATCGATCCGCACGGTTCACGGTGCGGTAGAGTCTGCCGGTTCGTGCTGTCGAAGGAGCGGGGCCCGAAGGTGGCAAGAGAAACAGAGGGAGAGAGAGAGAGAGAGAGAGCCATTCTCTTCCGTAAATTCGGATGAAGACGTTCCCTAATGTCGTGGTCTCTTTGTCCTCCCGGGAGCGTCGACGGGATCGCCGGCAGGTGTTCCACGCGAGGCCCACGACTATCTCGAGTTTCGTTTATGGGTCGATCCGCCTTCGGAGCCGCGTCCGGCCGGCTCCCAGAGCCAATTAATATCTTGCGGGTCATTAGCGGACGAACGGGAGTCCGCCCTTAATTGACCGTCTTCTTCGATCCGCCTGTGCTTACCAGACTGCGCGTACTTGCGAATCTAATTGCCGGGTAAGACGCGTTCACCCGACACGCGGAACCCAAAGCGCACCCGCGCAACCCGATTCTACCCGTCCCTTCTGCCACGGGTCTCCGGCAACCGGTGTTTTCACGGTTAACCTTTGATCCGACTATTATTCTCCGCTAGAAGTTCTAGCCTAGAATTGATCGACTCAAACACCCATTCCATCACTTCATACTTTAACTCTCCTCCCTCGTAATTGTCAATAGACTCGGAGAATGTCTCACGAGATAAGACATTGTAGAAAGGCTGTGTTTATCTATTAGTTTCCACAGAGTTATTACAGGAAG
The DNA here is from genome assembly GCA_963966675.1 of Lasioglossum calceatum. NCBI lineage: Eukaryota > Metazoa > Arthropoda > Insecta > Hymenoptera > Halictidae > Lasioglossum > Lasioglossum calceatum. The sequence continues at coordinate 4,164,130 of OZ016555.1, read as the reverse complement.
CACGAACCATAACAGAGTTATAAGAAAGCGCAAGAAGTATTGTTAGTTTCTTTGATCATTCAAGAGAAGCACGACGGGAAAGAACACCGGCATTTTTCTCGGGAAACTGACTGCAGTGCTACTCTGTGTAACCTTATAGAAATTCATGTTGTTCAAAGCACACGCACCAGTGGACAGTAAAACTGCATTTCTTCGGAGAAACACAATCTTACGTATACCCTGTAAGATTTACTTGGTATATCCACTAGAATGTTTTCCTTACAATTCTGATGCTATAATAGGTTTTACTAATACAGACAATTTCTAGAAATGTACCAGCTCTGCGATAGAAGATTGGTAATTCAGTCTCACGCCTGATCGTCATCTATCAATCCACTTATCGTCATAATTTTTTAAACCTCTTGGAAAATTGTATATTGTGCAGTCGCTTCGAGTCTCTCACCGTAAACATCCTGGCATTTCATCTCCGCGTCTTCGACGTTTGTGTATCCTCCACTTCGGACCTAGGCCCACTTAGGATCGCGGCGGCCCGTGAGAAAGTCGCCTAAATGCTCGAGATTCAACTTCGGGTCTCGCCGAATCGAGAGCCGGAAATAAACGCTTACTTTTCTCGGATTGCCAAACGCGTTCGCAGCAATGTAGCCGCGTATGTCAACGGAAGAATAGGCTCGCTCGGGCCGAGCTGTTGCGACAGCACTTTCTGCAAGCATCGGCAACATTGAATCCTGCGTGGCTGATCGCCGTTTTCCCCGCGCCTAAACGAAACCGAATGAAACCAAACCAAACGAAATTGTGGAATGCAAGCGCTCGTTGCACCGCCGCCGCCGCCGCTCCGCGACCTGGAAAAGAAACGGCTCGTCGTCGATAAAAAGTTACCTCTACCATCGGGTAGATATATGTGTGCCGTTTCTAAAAATACCATTTCTGAAATAGCGTTTCCGCGCGTGTGCGGAGGAACACACGTCCGCAGAAAATCGCGCAACCCGGCTCCGCGAGCGGATTCGTCGCGAGACCGGGAAAAATAGGACCGGCCGATTTATTCTCTGATATCTCTACAGCTTAAAAAATCTGACCCAGCACATCTCTATAGCTGGACTCTCGTTAAAAATGCATCGGCGTTAAACATTCAACGGCGACAATGCACCCTTCCGATTTCAGATTCCGGAGACTAATCTGAGATAATTTATAAGCCCGTGTCTCTATTCTTTATTTAGTGTTCCTTTTATTCGGCAGTAGAGTGTGTCGATGCAATTTATTTGGGCAGCTTTGCTAGCTCGGACCCTGTCTGCTGTGACGTGCTTATTAGGTGGCCGGCTCGAATTTCAGATTGGGTCTACGGTGCGGTCGATTTTGGACGATGCTATTTTTTAGAGTCCTTCTATATTATCTCTCTGATGAATTTATTATTTCATGACTCATTGATCCGCTGCACCTGTATTTCAAATTTGAGGTTCATGCTAAAGACCTGAGGTGCTATAAACTATCCTAAATATACAATCTAGACGCTCCGTAATGAATCCCTAACAAGATCCCCAATTCGCAGGTTCAAAGTAAAACGTGCAACTTTGAGGATCGACGTAAGAATCCCCCTAGCCCCGGGGACCGAAGTAGCGTAATTTACGGCAGCTCTAAGTGTCCATCGCCCGTGGTTAAGGATGTGGAATCGTGCGATCGGAGCTTGAAGAAATAATCAAAGTTGCAGGTCCCACCGCTTACGGGCGATCGTCGAACGGTTTGGGAGCCCGTCCACGGGGAAGTTATGGGGCGAAGCGCTCACGGATGGCTGGTCCCGGGGGGTGGAGGGTTATGGTGGCGCAACTGGCCGGATCAAAAGGACCGAATATCTCGCGGACGATGACTCCTAATCTGCAACTCTATTCGACGTTCCGGCTTATCGACTTTCGACCGCGGCACGAATCTTCGCAGCCATCGGCTTTCTTGCGGTCTCTTCGAGCTGGTAAATCGAGCCGGATCCCTGGCCGCGACGAGTTTTCGACCGCCCGCTGCCGAGTTTCGTATTACCTGTGACCGAAATTCGCCGGCCAAAAAAGAATGACAGCATCGAACGAGAATCCAGAATTCAATTTATACGATTTCCACCTGAGACCCCGGGGGCGAATTGTATACAACAGAGTCTCTCTCTCTCTCTCTTTCTCTCTCTGTCTCTCCGTGTAGCTCTGTGTCTGTTCTCCTCGCTCGATCGAGTACTCCGGTTGTTAATCTCTGTCTCTCGTTGCCTCTCGCTCGCTCTCTAGAAGTCGTCTATTATCGCGACGATGCAGAATTAAACCTATCGCTTTCCTGTGTACGAGCATATTTATAGTGTGACTAACGCGCCCGACTGATAAGATTAGAATTTCAGACTTCGCGAGCTCTCTCCGAGCTGCCTTCCGATTAGACCGACCGACTATTCTTTTATTATTTCCAGCCGAGATGTCCACGATCGTCCGCTGCTCTACCCAAATTGACTTCAACCTGCTCCCAACTCGGTCTGCACCAGCTATTACTGCGTATTATTATTGCTCGGTGCAAAGCAGCGTGGCTGTTCCCTGTCAAAGTTGCGAACCCGTTGACCACGATAACCAATAAGCCCATTCCGACGATAATCAAATCTCGCGCAACGTTGTAAGTGGATTTAATTCGTCCGCCGGCTATAAAAACGCGTCTTAACATTTTATAGACGACTTATCCGTCGAAGCGGAGTCGTGATCGACGATTCACTCCGTCGATTCGCTAACCGGATTTGGAATCGCCACGGGAATTGAAAAACAATTAACCAGTACATATTTCGCTGGGAACCTCCAAACTTTTCTGTATCCAAAAATTCATTTTTCTCGGAAAACTTTTATCGCAACGAGTCCAGTGATATCGATCTGGTGACAATCCAAAGTTTAATTTCTTCTTTCAAGTATCTAGTCTGCGAGACTATAAAATTCAATTGTTCTCCCCATTTGTTCGAAGGTGAACAGGTTCGGTAATTGCAATTATTGCGCAACGCAACGGCGAAATTCGAAATGCAGTAAATCCTGTCGTCTCCGCGGGGCCAGTTGGAAAGAAGATGTATGCACGAATGAGCTTCGAATGATCTCGCCGGGGATCCTTGACCTGACTCACCCGATCGGGTGAAGCGAACTTGAAGCGTTTCGTCGCGTCGACTGCGAGCGAATTACAAATTCTAAGCGCTCCCGTGTGTTCGAAACAGTCGTCCGAAATCGGCGAGCATCGGACGGCGCGCGGCGCGGCGGTATCGTCGAAATGCAACGGGAACAATCGTCCTCGTTCTTCCCTGTACGGGTACCTACGAGTCAGTGGAAACTGGTTCCTGTTAGACTCAGAGAGCCAGCTCACTTTCTCGTCTTTTCGCTTTTCCCCTCGCCGATGATGCGTTCGCGAGATAACAACAGGAGAAAAAAGAACGGAGACGGCCAGAAGAAAAACGAGGAGAGAAAAGTAAAAGGAGGAAAAAAAGGAAAGAGAAACGCGGAGGAGCGAGCTAACGAGGATCCACGCTCGTCGGACTGCCGCATCTAGGCTTCGGAATTATGCTTCGGAATTATGCTATCGAAGAGATAATGTACATCAACTTTTATTCCCACAATTTTCCGGAAATTTTTTCATTCTCTCGGAAAATTTAATAAAGTGACAGTGAAACTCTCTGATGAACTGTGGGAGGATCAAACGAGATGATCACTTTAATTTGTTAACTACTTGTGTCAATTCCAATGACGGGGTCTGTGTGCAGCATATTTAAAAACAGGTTGATAACAGAGGACCTGAATCTAGCCCTCTGGATCTTGTCATAACTATCTCCCCGAAAATATCCTCGATTCAGGGATTAAATCAAGGTTGATCTGGAAATTTATCTGGAATTGAATGTTCCGCAGCTTTCAGCAAAAACTAATGCAGAATTTATTTAATCTCTGACTTGATGGAGCACTCAGGGAGGTAATCCAATTTGACTGGAGTCTGTGCATTATTAACCTGAAAAATTGATATATGCACGAGTCCTCTTTCTTAAAATGCTGCAGTGACTTCATCAAGTTTAAAAGCCTTGTTTCCTGTCTAGCTTGATTTATAAGTGCGTTTTAATATCGTTTGTTTCCGGCGATTTAAGGAAGGAACGGGATAACGTAGATTATCTCGAAGTTTTCAGTGGGAATCGTTGGGAGACCGGGTTGGGAATATTCGGCAGGCCGGCTGCATCCTAGATGTGCATCCTCGTGGGCGTCCTTGAACGCTGGCCGTCTAGTTCGTCGGCAGTCGCGGCGGATTCAGGCGAAGACGGTCCGGTCCTTAGCCCGAGCCTCCTCGCTTGCTAGCAGATTGGGCAGGATGGCTTCCTGCGAGTTTGCTAGTCGACAGAGGGCCATGAACCCCGAACAGGTTGCCCCCTTGGACGTTCACCTCCTGTGCCGCCTCGACACCCGTCCCCCTGGCCCTTGTTCTTGCTCTATCTCGCTCGGAAGGGTCCGTTCGCCTCTGTGCCCCCTCTCTTTCTACCCCCGGTTCTACCACCATTTTTCTGGCCAGCTTCAAAAGCTAGCCACCCTGGCCCCAGGGACTCGCGTTTCCCCTCTCCTCGCGTTTCCTCGTCCTCCTACCGTTGCTCGGCTCCCCCCTCGTTCCCCTCTTTTGCTTTTTCTCTTACTCACCCTCTGTCTCTCTCTCTCTCTCTTTCTCATTCTTGTCTTACCAGGCTCCTTCTCCCTCGGTCATTCTATCCTCGTTGTTCTTTGCAGAAACAAGACACGGTCACGGCTCGCCTCTTACTCGCTGAATCTACGCTATATTCACACCACTCCGGTGTTAGATAATCTGCCGCGTTAAAAATCTCATACTGCCCCCCCCCCTCCCAAGGGCCCCGCGCAAAAATTCCTCCTGCCATGCCGCTGGTCCAGAAGTATCCTGTTTAGAAGAGAGGCTATGATTCGAATTCCGGTTAGACCTCTTTCCGACCGGTCCTTTCATTTTTCTCTCTCTCCGAACCTCCCTCTCTACCCCCCTTCCGAAAGAAGTTTTTACTCTCTTTTCCGTATTTTTCGCTCTGCCCTTCTCTTTTTGGAAATTGTGCTAGAGAGGGAGGGAAACGAGGGCCGAGGGACTCGCAATTTGCATCCATCCAGTCCTCTCTCCCCCCTCGCGAAACAGGGATGTGTTTACCGGGTAATTGCGGATATTAGTTAGCGGGCAACAAGCATTTTTGGCTGCCTAGCTGATCGCGCGCCGCGCCGCTGCTCGACGGACGATGCCCATCAACCCGGCAAACCGACGGGAAGATTTTTTCGCGAGCACCATCGAATATTTCTGACATTCCGCCACCCGCGAATGCAGTCCGCCGCCGATGTGTTGTTTCGCAACGGTGCGATCGCGACACAATGCTGCGAGCGCGGTGATCGCGAAAATTGCTAACGCTTCGCGGTATGCGCTCGCCCGCCGAAAGAGAATAGGACACGACCCGTGGCTCTCAAAGACTATGCGAAAGCGCTAGCTGCGGAATGCGCGAGACAAATCCGTCTAGTGATTCCCAGATGATTCCCAGACGAATGCCTCGAATCCTCGATCTCCTCGCGAACGAATTTCTCATGGAAACGAATGGGATCATTTCAACTTCCGTTTCTGCTGTTGATCTTGCACTCAGAGCCGAGGAGAAATTGTCACATTCTGTTAGAGGGACGAACTTGTCCTTTGTACTTCAGAGGGTTTAGATATTGTATGTTGGATTGAATTAGGCCAATAATCAAAATTGTCTACGATATTCAGCGGTGTGCCCTACAAAGTGTCAATGAGAGACGAACTTGCCCTTTGTACTTCAAACGGTTTAGATATTGTATGATGGATTGAATTGGGCCAATAATCAAAATTGTCTACGATATTCAGCGGTGTGCCCTACAAAGTGTCAATGAGAGACGAACTTGCCCTTTGTACTTCAAAGGGTTTAGATATTGGATTTACCATTATGCCAGGAACCAAAATTGTCTAGGATATTCAATGGTGTTGCCCTGTAAAGTGTCAATGGATATTTCCATGCCATAAGTATGAATTCATCCGTGATCAAGAACGTAAAAATCTATAACAACTTTGCCATTTGTGAAGAAAAATATTAAAGAAGTAATACAACGAAATTTCGAAACGTCGAATACTAAAATGCTGATTCTCGCGCGTAACTATTGCCTCTCATTAAACAAGAACAAAATGAGCAAGGTAAATGCGCGTCTGAATATCTTTAACCCTTAATATCCCGTGGTGTAATGCCCGTGTTACATGGATTGCAAGCTCATCTGCGATGAATGATGGCGATGCATCCATCAGTCCCGTGGCGAATTCCAAAGCGTTGCATCGATGCTGCGCGCAGTGTTTCACCTGGAGAAGTTATAAAACGCGCGAAGACGTGGCTTTCCCCGAGCAAAATGAAGGGTGAAGATCCCGCTGGATGGATGCAGCACTCCCGAAAATTTGTTTTCCGTTCGCGGGAACGGGAGGAGTGCCTCGTGTCCGCCGATTACAGGCGACTGGTGGTCTCGAATGCTCGCTCGGTCGTGTATCTCGCATGTAACGTTACCGCACACGATCGATCGATCGCACGCGACCGTCGTTCATCCGTGAACCGGCCTGGCAGGCTGAACTACGGGCAGCAGCGGGTCCGTCGATCGTGTTCGTCCGGATCGATTCGATCATCGTGCTCGTACGATAGATTGGGAACCGCTGGGCTAGAATGCAGCGACTCGTCTAAATCTGCACATAGAGAAGTCTTAGGCAATCGCGGTTCGCTTTCCTAGAGGTTCAATTACGCTGACCGTGTCGCGGCTTCGCCGCCGTGGGAGGTGGGACACGTTACAAAAGGAGTATCGCTCGGTCGCGTCGGGGCGATAGAAATTATTTTTATGCGATTGCGAACGACCGGGCGAAGAGGAGAGAGAGAAGATGGAGGTCTCGCACATGCGAGAGAGCATCGCCTGCCGAGGAGCCGAATGGGAAACGTTCAATGAAGAAATAGGCGTTCGGGGAACTGAAACCGAGCCTCTCTCGCTCGTTCCTTCCCCACCTTCCCCCGGTTTACTCCCTCCCTCTCACAGGGGCCGTTTTAAAAGGTTTATTACCAGCTCATCAGATTTGGCAATCGAGTTCCGCCGAACGATGCATCACTGTCACTGTCACTGTCACTGTCGCTTCGCCCCGATCCAAGCTCGTTTCCTTGCGCCGCTCGCGCGCTCGCTCGCTCGCTCGCTCGTTACCGTCCGCTTCATCCGGCAACTTCTTGCTTCCTGACCCTTGGCCATTCAGTGAAGTCGCCGGTCACTGAACTTCGCCCGCTTATTCGGGACCGGCCCTTCTCGGCTCCCAGGCCTCCGCATCGGTATCGCGAAATCGCCTAACCCACTCCTCAACGAGATTCGAACGACAATCTCTCCGATCTATGACTGCCGGCGAACAAATTCGTCGACTTCTTTAAACATATTTTTGGCGGTACTATAAATTAAATGCATGAAACGCACAGTCAATAAATAACGATTTCGATGCTCCAGGCCGAAAATATGTTAATTTAAAATATCCCTGCATCCCTGCGACAAAGCAGTATTTATACAATGTTTCGATATCGGGAGAGCCGAAGTTAAATTCTTGACAGTTTTGAGAATACGATCAACTCGTTCGATGAGCTTCTACGTACAGCGAAGCCATTAATATCTGGCACGGATACAGGTATGTCATCCGTCGAGAAGAAAAGCTATTTCTTGCTTCGAGGTAAGTTATCGTGTCTGGTCCTCGAGAGTGGCCTGGCCCACCGTGTGAACGTTTGCATTCGACTCGATAGGTTTCGATCGTCGGCCGAGTGGGACTCGAGAGGGTTCCCTGTAAACAACGGCGAAGACGACGGCAATTGGAGACGCCGCAGACGTGCCGTACCGTTGGCAGGGTGTTTAGAGAGCTAGATATCTCGGAGAGTCGATGGGCAATGTTCGTACATGTGGAATAGGTCCGTTGTTTCCCGAAGGGTATCGTTTAAATTTTCCCGGGGACGTGTATCGTCGGGCCATCAATGAAATTGATATTGCATTTTTCGCTTCTGTTACGTTTTTTGTTTGCACGCGAAATACGCTGACAGTTACCAAAAGCGGGTGGCAGTGACGGGCAAATTCATAATTTAAATGGAACCGCTTTTCGACGAGCAAAAGACGGGAAATCATTTGCCAATTTTTTCCGATATGTAAACTCGCGGGTTTTTTCACCGGTCATTGTTATCCTATTTTCGTTCGACTGCAGATGCACCAAACGTGGCTATCGATCGGAAACCGGCGTACCCTGTCGTTATTATACCAGGGGCATTATTAATGTTACTTAACTAAAATCGTAACGGTGTTGGACAGCAGACAGCGACAGGTTCTCAGAGGAATTATTATGACGTGTCTATATGCCACGAGATATCGATCGCCGAGACGCTACTGCCGTGTAGATCTTCCCGAAATCGGGAGCATGTGCAACGACCCAGCGCTGCATAAATGCATGTCCCCGCGCACCTGGGCTCACCGACGCGCTCATGTTAAATTCAAGGAGCCGCATGAAAACGAAAAAATCCCTATCGATTATCTCGAAGCAATCGCCCACCGTCTTCCGAACCAGGGGACTCATTAACCATTAAGATTCAAAGTAAGATTAGAACCCCGTGCGAAAACTAGGAATCGATACGGTTCGCCGGCTACCTACGCCAACGGTGGATCACATTTTTACGTTCAATCGATCGCCGATCTTGCAATTTTAAATAGCGAGACGGGATCTTAATCTTGCCTCCGATAAACCCTTAAATTCAATCCTTCATTCGTCAATCTTCCATCGATACTGATAATATTCAAGAATCACTGTTGGATCTTCTCCGAGTCGATCTCTCGGAACAATGTCGCCGGATACTATTAATACTTAGAAGTGCGTCATTAGGATGACTCGACTGCGGATCCGTGTGCAAAATAACAATTCTTTCTGGAATTATTACTGATCTTAATAATTGAAAATAACATATCGACCGGCTAGGACCGTTTTAAATTGCGTCAACTTGTTTTTGCCATAACAGCATGAAAAAATGATGACGCACAGAAGGAATTGCTTCGACAGAACATTTCTAGAAGGCGCAGTCTACCCTAGGCGAACGTGACTCATAGAATAACGTTACTCGTGCATAACCAACTTCGTCAGATGTCACAAGCTGATGTCCAATTGTTTTATTATTATTATTTATTATAGACGGACCGCGGTCCTTTTACATAAATGTTTACAATAGAAAAGGATAAGGGACTATACGCATAATAACAAAGAATAACAACGAAGGGACGTGCACAGAAAATAATGGTACAAACGATAGAGAACGAATTTTAGAACTTGTGAGAAGACGTGCAGAAGATTTTATCCGTATTGGGGACCGCGGCAGATCTGTCGAAGGAGTGGGATCGATTTACAGAACAAACCGATCGACTCGAGTGTGTACTCGAGCAGCGTGGCAAAAGAAGCAACGTCTCGAAAAAGCAGGAAGTGCTGCTCCGTCGTTCCTGTAATTTCGCCTCGGCGAAAAAAAAGGAGTTAAAGGAAGCAAAAGCCTGGGCCCAGAATAAGAGAGAGAGAGAGAGAGAGAGAGAGAGAGAGGAGAGGTGGAAAAAGTGGCTGCAGGGCCCCTAATTCACGGGCCCCGGTTACACGCGCGTGCATTCTAACGCGTAACGAAGAACCGGAAGTGTCCTCCCCCCTTGTTCGTGATTCCAGCGAATTTTTGTGCGCGGCCGACGGGACGAGCCCCGGCCGCTTAACCGCACATGTTCTACCTAATAAATGAAATTTCACGGGCGTAACCAGCGCCGGATATCCGATCGGGTCCGGTGCTTTGTCCCGAATCGGTTGCGCATCCCGTTCCGTCCCTAACTTTTCTAGATTTCCGCGGCGCCCGAGCGAGAAATCTAGCGATCGAGTTCTCCGCTCGGGAGACGAGACGCGTCGAGCAGAGGGACTGCGAAAAACGGTTTTTCTGCGTGGTATCGCACGCGATCGCACGGCCGAGCATGATGCGCGACATTAAACACGACCCCGTGCGCCGCAAAGCGGCTAGCGGGCCAACACAATCATGCGAACGCCGATCGGATCAGCGGGAACGTGCTCGGCCCGCAGCCGACGAACCACGCTGGTCCCAAATCAGGATTTCGCAGTTCAGGATACATCGCAGCAATTTGTTCCTTTTTTTTTTTGTTAAAGGACCGGCGCGGCGCCTGAATCCGACACGATTCATTCCAACGATAATTCTCCCAGTACTTTTCTTTTTCTAAGATACACAGCTAAACCAGATCCAAAACACGATGCACAATTGATATCATTAGAAATTCTTTCAACCACAAAACATTTATTCTTACCAAGAATATTTCTTGGTACACAGACATAGTGATGTAAAAATTGTAATATCATCGTCCACCCTCCTGATTATTAAAACCACTTGTAATGATTAGACACCGGATCTGTATGAAAAATTAAAATTGTCTGTATCAATTGCAAGAGATAGAAACCAAATAGAATTATTTCTTCCTTCAATGATTTTAATTAAGGAGAAATCATGTATTAACATCTTCAATTTTTCAAATTGTTCAACTATTTTCGATTTCATCTGCTCAATTTTACTATAAATGCATAAAGATCCGCTGTCTAGTAATAGCCGAATCGATTCGTTCATGTGTACAATTAAAGCACATCATTTGTTTAACAATCATACGATCGATAATAGGAAGAATATGTACAATTAACGTCTCATTTTTTCTTACCCAAAGTATTTCTATCGCACAGGATTTATTTTCTTTAGTTTCCTAGATACAGACAGATGTAAAATTGTAATAATATCATCATCCACCCTCTTGATTATTAAAACCACTTGTAATGATTAGACAGCGGATCTTTATGCCAAATAAAAATTGTCTGCATCGATTGCAAGAGATAGAAACCAAATAGAATGTTATTTCTTCCTTCAATGATTTGAGGAGAAATCATGTATTAACTTCTTCAATTTTTCAAATTGTTCAACTATTTCCAATTTCATCTGCTCAATTTTGCTATAAATGCATAAAGATCCGCTGTCTAGTAATAGTCAAGTTGATTCGTTCGTGTGCACAATTAAAAGTCTCATTTTTTTACCCAGAATATTTCCATCGCACATGATTCATTTTCTTTAGTTTCCTAGATACAGACAGATGTAGAAATTGTCATATTATCGCCATCCACCCTTCTGATTATTAAAACCATTTGCTCCTGAATTAGTCAAGCTGATTCGATTAGTGTGTACAATTAAAAGACTTGAGCTGGTGAAACGACGTGGATTACTGCAAGGGGATCGCTTATGAAAGCGTGGCGATTTTTAGACGTCGCGACACCATTGCATAAATTACACGTGTAACCCCAGCCCTGATCCCCGTAAATTCTCAAAGACGCCTAACACCCGCCTCCGACTGTCCACGGACAATACAACAGGTCCGTGAGCGTCGCCGCCAGATCCATTGATAGCCGACTTTCACCGAGGTGTCCATCCCGCCCCCGCGTTCTCCTTTTCTCCGCGGATTCGCGACCCTGACGAATTAAATGGTTGCGTGTTCGCATCTGGCAGAGAGAGAGTGCGAAAATCTCTTGGCAATCCAGAAACGCTTACCTCGAACTCTCGCTGGCGTACAGTATTAATCTTCAGAATCGTAGTACTTCATTTCGAATCAATTTATCATATCACCCTGCTACTTTTTTATCAACTCTGCCAATTTTAAGACGAAATCTAAATATACGAATTAAACGCTGTCTAAAAGCATCCTCTCGCCTGCTGGAACTATAGCAGTGATCATTTTCGAAAGGTGAATCTAATAGTGTAACCACTTTTCACGATTAAGGAACATACAAGCTAAATTGACTGGACCACGAAACGAAACTAGAAAGATCGCAGCGTATACACGTCAGATCTCACCTTGACAAATTAACAATCAAGAACTGACACCACTTACCACGAACTGAAAATACAATTTCCATACGGACAACTTGGGCATCCACGAATCAACTAATATGTACTTCTTATGTGTCCGTTTTCAGGTTATTTCAACCCCTAGAGAAGAGGTAGTGCTGGGGGGGGGGCCGCTTTGGGTCACTCTATTGTCGTTGGGAGGGTAGAGCGGGCTGATCACAATAAAGCGCAATTAGCTTCATTAATTTTGCATATTGTGCGACTCGATTATTAACATCTTGAAGCATGGATTACTCTGATTTACGAGGGATCGCTTGTCGCGGGACGGGATGCAAGGGAAAACCGATGGTTCGACGAGCGACACGGGGCTTCTTTAAAAAAATTTCATTGTTTGGAATTCCCGTCGTTAATCCCGTTGGCCCAGTTTCCCGGTGACAGCGATTTTCAATATATAAAAACGCGATCGGAGGAAGGAGAGCAAAAAAAAGCGGAAAAAGAGAGGAGGGCCGTGAGAGAGAGAGGGAGAGGTAGCGAGGGAAAACGATAGACCGGGGGGTATCGTGTCACGGCATAAGTTACTCGGCCAATTCGAGTGCAAGCTTGTTAAACTCGCGAACGTTGGAAATCTGGCTTCTATATCGCGTATAAAAATCGATGTTCACGGTTAAACGTTTTATATTTGTTTCACGCCCGACGCTTTTAATCCGGTCGAGTTTTCGCGGCTGTGTTTTTATTTTCACGCCGCTCGCCGCGGCGAGGATTATTTTCGCTTTTTTCTTTCGCACGCGAGCAAACGTGCGCTGGGCTGGCTCTCGTTCGCGCTCATGCTCGCGTTCATGCATATCCATACAGGTAACGTGCACCCTCTTCTCTTTCTCTCTCGTCGATCGCCAGCTCCGTCGCGTCGAAACGAAACATTTTCCGCGGAGCGAACCGGTACAGCGGCAATTCTCCGCGTTCCAGAAGCCGATTTCGATCGATCGAACGCAACACCATCGTTTCTCTCGTCGTTCGCGGTTCCCTCGGATCACCTGCGATCGGACAGTGCGTGGGAACCCCTCTTCCCGGACGTAAGTGACTGCATAATGGACGATTATTATGCGCATCCTTGCGAATTCCGCCAGAAACGTTTGTCGAACCGTGCGGGCCGCGAACCTGCGCGCTCGCGCCCGCCAAACGCAACGGTATACGTATACGTACACCTTTTCGGCTTAATAATACCTACCTACCGCACTACCAACCCGGTAGATGGAAGATAGTTATAATTAGGTGTGTACTCGGTCTAGCAACGCGACCGGCGTTACCCATGTGAACTTCCTTTACGCAGTTTTCGGGCCGGACAGGACCCGGCAACTATTTCACCGGTCCGATGAACATTTCGGCGGCACGGCTATCCCCGCGTGTCACGCTCCCTGACCAAGCTGTATCGCGAGGACATCCAGGATGCGTCGCGTTTCGAACTATGCCTCTGCATTATGTCGTGTCGCGACACAAAAAAAATCGCATTCATTTTCACCGCCGTTTTCCACCTGCTTCCCTCCTCTAGGTCGCCGCCGATTTATAGCCAGAGGCTTCCGATTCGTGCGAACGCACACTGGGTACACGGACCTTTAACCCCTTGGCTTGCTCGTTCGATCAGAATGATGCTTTTGATCAGTGAATTTACAATTTGATCCTAAACAGGTAGGCCTGTCTGCAGCGTTTAATTTCGCCGCAGCTGTTACGCGGAAGAGAAAAATATTTCACTTGAATAGGATTTTCATTGAATAGGATAAAGATCATCGTTTCTATATGTAAATCCCAAACAAAATTATTGGATTATCTAATTGTTATGGACCACTGGTGTTCTTCACGATGATCCCTCGAGGGGGCAGTGTCGCAAAGGGTTAAGAAGTACGTCTCGTAACGCGGATAGAACCGAATCAATTTGCAGTCCCCGGAGACGGGAAATGTGTTGACGTCGCGGACCGAGGGCGGGTTAATTGTTCAAGAATAAGGGGCTTTGCGGTGGGCACAGTTCGAAGGTCCGGCGCGTAGATAACGCAATTCTAGTCGGTCAACTAAAATATGAAGCGGTCCAGCCGCCCGGGAAATTAAAAGCGAGTATGTATCGTGGTGTCGCTAAGAGTCACGGATGCATGGAATTTTTCAATGGACGTCGAGGGGCGGTGCATCCTCTGTGAAGAGGGTTGGAAGTGTGGCGCAAGGACGTCCGTAGGTTTCTAAGTAACCTAGAAAGAGCGACGGGAAACGACGGGAAAGGGGACGGTCGAAGAGAATCTCGTGGAAGGAAAGGCGATTCGATAGGGACCGTGTTGTGGCGTTGATCCTGGTGCTATTTTAGGCGGACCGGTATTGCAATTAAATTGGCGACGCGATACACACACACTCACACACACACACACAGAGCTTGGTAGCCGGGCTTCGGGCTTTCGGGCTCGGAGCTTCGGGCGCGGGCGCGCGCGACGAAACGCATCGGTCAAGGTAAACAGGGGCGTTTTATTATTTGCGCGGCTACTTTGTTTGCGAAAATTACGTATTCGCGCGACGATCATTGTACCTCGGTTACGTAGTCCCCCGGGGGAGGAGGGGGGTGGCGGATGCAGCCTAGAGGGGGCAAGAGAAGGCGGGGTTATGGGACAAGAGATGTGTCGGGGGCGCGGGCTCGCGAGCGAGCGAGACCTACGTGGCCGAAGATGGAACGAGAGGAGGGTAGTTGCGCGAGATCTCTGTTATTTTAACGTTTTTGCGAGGTCGAATGGACAGGTAGCATGCTAACCGATTCGTTTGCCGGCGCAACGTTATAGTTTTGTTCGGGCGGGCGGAAACGGGCGGGGGCGAACGGGGGAAGGAGGTGGAGGAGGAGGAGGAGGAGGCGTTGGGGGTGGTAGCAGGGGGCGGGAGCAGTTCGAAGTGTTATTAATGCTGGTACGCGCGGCGGGAGGCAAACAAAAATAATTAATATTTATCATTCACGATTTCCGCGTGCACGTCCAATCGGAACGCAATATTCCCTGGAGCGAACGCGCTAATGCAAACGCGCCCCGGCACCATCGAAAATTTCGTTCCGTAGACCGTCCGCGCTAATTCGATAATGCTGATCACGCTCGACGGCGGATGGCTCGCGCATTTATTTCGACGCTCGCCCCTCTTTTTTGATAAAATTGCAAAAATATAATGCGCGCACCCCCGCGGCTCGTCGATAACGCGCGCGCCATCCACCGAAACGATCTACAGATCCATCCGGCCGCACCTCTCTCCCTCTCTCGCTCTCGACCGTCATCCCCCTGGTTCTCCGCCACCACCCCCTGTGTGCACGCTTCGCTGATCCCATAATCACCTCCCGGTTTAAGCGATTGGCTTTTCAAAAAATTAAAAAAATAAAAATCCTCTCCGAGCCTCGCGCTTTTCCCAGCCGGCTCGCCGCGCGGCTTAATTCGACCCGGATTTACGAGCCGTCAATGGTTTCTCTTTCCTAATCTGTCATACTAATTTGCGGCACGATACCCGCCCCTCGTTCACCAACTATCGTCCCAGCCGTTGGAACCGCGATTCGCAATGTGCGAGCTCCGCTTGTTTCAACTTTTTTTAATTAAGCGGAATCTGTAAGACCTGCCGATTTCTACAGATCAGCTATTAAAGTAAGCAATTTACATATCCATTACGAAACATATTCGAACCAATATACATTCGGTGGGACCTCGATTATCCGAACTAAACTGGGATACATCAGAAGATCAGTTACTTAATTACAATGCTCGATTCAATCTTGATTGATTTCTACAATAAATATTTAAATTTGAACCTCGTTGGGACAATAGAGATTTCAGCTATCGCAGGTTCTACTGTATTTAATTAAAAGCTAGTCTGGTATCCGTGCAATGCATTTTGTTGTCCTTTCTGTGCCACCGAAATTGCATTTTTATACGGACTACGCAGAGTTCGATGCACCCGAGAAAATGGTCAACGCCCCCACGGTTCGAGAGGATTACTTTCGCGAACGCCGGTGGTCAAGACTACAAAATTGCAAGATGGTCGACTGTATCGTGTCCTGTGGCACCCTTCTCAAGCTTCTCGGAGACGCTATGCATCGCGTCGCATAGATACGGATCGGCGACAAGCGTCGGTTCCATTCCCAAAGTTTGTGGGAGAGTGCGAGCGGGCAGGATGCAACGAAACAATCGTGTCCGCAGGAAGAATGGAAAAATTTTTTAGCAGGTTCACGAGCCGTGACCGTCCCGGTTCTGGCTAAAATTCGCGGAGCGGCTCTATCCTCGCCGATGTCGTTGCTCGGGCATCCTCTTTGCTTTGCGGAGATCATGCTGATGGAACTCGGAACGTGACGCTATCTACAATTGCATTCAAACATTAACCCCTGACGTTGCCATTAATTTCACAGTGACAGTGATTCGAATTTGTAATTTTTATTGTTCGTAAATTTTGCTCTAACTTTTGATTAAGTACCTTTTAGATGAGGATCAGTTTTTTGAACTGAGAAGATTTAAACTTGTTTGAGAAGCTACATGAACTCATTTCCAAAATTGCATCTAGGGATTGTGGGACAAATTTGGGGAATATCGGGACGCAGGGCTACCTTGCACATTTCTGCACCGCCTCTGCGCCGACTGGGAAGCACTGCGAAGCTCCATGGAACGCTGGAGCTGGAATATCTTCGACGAATCTCGCGCGGAGCTTGTGTACCGGACGGCCAGGATGATCTCGCGAACCTGCGTTTTCTCGTAAGGCGAGTGGCCTATTTTTAACGGGGGCTCCTCGGCGTAAACTTTCGCCGCGAGCGCGCGAAGTTTTCCGCTGCAACGGGCCGCTCTATTAATACGCTAGCCGGTGCAAGTAGCATCTCTCGGGCCGACCGTGACTATTTTTTCCGGCGCGTTCAAGATCAAGCCTCTCGTTCCAGACTAATCGAAAACAGGTAATCGGGCAGGCGGGTATTGACATAAGAATCTCGCATCATTGGTCTGCCGCTAATACAAGAGCGTTGGAGGATAATAATTATCCCCGGCTACCGTTCAATCCCCCACACTGATTGAAATTAATTTCCTGAAAGAATCTTACTATGTTCCTGTTGAATTATTTTCTATCATGAACATTTTAGGGTAGTCAGAAAGCTTCTGGCAGCCAATGGGCGGAGGTCTTTATTAGAACAGTTTTGGAGCGAATTTCTCGGATGAGGACGGCCACAGGAAAGTGAGAAAGGCGCATACCACGGCAAAAAGAGTTAAAAATGAAAAACGGCGAGCGTCGGCGCGGTTTACAGTCGCGCAGATGCGCGAAAGCCTTTTTCCCCGGGTGAGGCCGAGTCACGGCTATTTCTTTCTCAAATCAAACATTCTGGAAATAAAGTTTGGCCATTGCGGCGTGGCGAGGCAGGGGCGAGGCGAGGCGAGGCAAGGCGGAGTAAGAGAGGGAGAGAGAGAGAGAAACGGAGAACGGGCCTGGCCGGTGCACACGCGACGATCGCAAAACTGCGAGCACGCAAACTGCGAGAGCGCGGCCTGCACGCACACCGACAAGCTTCGCCAATGCACGCACGTCCGAACGCCTACACGCACACGCACTACAGTCACGCACGCTGCAGGGAGTTCGGCCCTAGAGAGTTTTAAGGCCGTTGCACCGGAACCCTCGAAACACTCGACTCGCACGGCCACGCTACCTCCCGGCTACTGGTTATCGGCCCGGTCGAACCGAAAACAACCCGTGGCCTCCATTTTTTCGCGCTCGTTTCAGATCAAACTGCTTCTCACAGACGTCTCCTGCCCACCGGATACGTCTCGGGATCCATCGATCTACTCGAACGTCATCGATCTTGTCCCCTAGCGTATTCCTCCATCTCGTATTTCAACTAATTCGCGAGACCAACGATTACCCGAGTGATTATTTCGTTTATCTTCCGTGATCTTCCGACAGCCTTATCGGCTGGATCAATCATGCGCAGATTAGCGTACGCTTCTTGTTTGTTTAGAAGCGACAGCTTGGGGTAATCTGCTGTCGTGGTTGAAAGCGAGACGCTCAAGTGGGCAGGGTAAACGGAACAACGATCTTAGAAGTCGAACGGCTGATATCTCGAACGGTTATCACGATTTATTCGTTACTCCACAGTTTCTTTTCCGGGAGACAAAGATTCGAACCGGCCCCGGTGATGTCACAGTGACTGACTACCTCACGGTGTAATCTCTTCAGAGTTATAATCAGAACGATCCGTCGCAAGAATACATCTGAAATTCTATTGTAATCCAAAAGAGACTCTATTCGGAGTCTTCGTCACGAATCTGTCGCGATATTAAAGGACCCGAATTGAAAACTGCGAGTTGACGTCATAAGACTAGGTCTCGATTATTTTTGTAGGGAAGCGATGCATCGGTGGACGCGTATAATCCAGTTCCAGAGCGATTAGCGTGCTTGGTGCAACTTCGGAGCGGCTTCGGGGGGGACAGGAGCGATCTACAGGCTAGATCGTGGCCGGTGAACGTTTTAGGAGGGGACGGAGGGATTAACCGTGTCCCCCGAGGAAAGCCTTGTATCGCGACGTCGGCTCGTAAACAGCGCAATTTAGATTCCGGGCGTCTTCTCGCCGGCGAGGAGCGAGGTGCGGAGCGGTGCGGAGCGGAGAATCGTTGGACCAGCGTCGTTTCTAAGTGGCTAAGTCAAGTGAAGTGAAGCGAACACCGAAGGACGAGGGCAATGCACCAGAGTCGAT
The DNA here is from genome assembly GCA_963966675.1 of Lasioglossum calceatum. Classification (NCBI taxonomy): domain Eukaryota; kingdom Metazoa; phylum Arthropoda; class Insecta; order Hymenoptera; family Halictidae; genus Lasioglossum; species Lasioglossum calceatum. Next base: position 4,145,456 of record OZ016555.1, on the reverse strand, counting down.
GCACGCGGGGCGGGTCTCTCGCGGGCAGGTGGTCCTCGGCTCAAAGAACTTTTGTCGGGGCGTTGATCTTCCCGTGACTGCACGGGCTAGCGGCGTGCATCGTGCAGGCTCTTCCTCCCTCCGTGAGGACACCTCTACGCGAGGATGTTAGCACGGGAACCGCGGAGAGAGAAGAGCGGGCTCCGGTCGCTTTAAGATATTGCCAAATTCGGCCGATTTTCCCGTGGAATTCGAAAGCGTACGGCAAACACGGATCCCCGGAAGGCTCGCTGGCCCCCCGGGGGCCGTTTTATCGAAGGAAAGTTGCGCAGAGCTCGAGGAAACGCGGGGATCCTCGCGAGGAGCCCGACTCGAAGGGAAGACGGCTCTCCGCCGTTTCTCCGCTTTGGAAATCGCGCTGAGATACTCTACAAGTCGAATTAATAATTATTTATTCAACTTTGCTACTGTAACGCCATTTTCCAAGCCACAGGTCTTAATTTTTCGCACAAAAGCATCTCTCCAGCTTCTCTAACGTCTCAAGGCGCCATAAAGCTCTGACCCATCTGCTGCCGACACTGCAACTAAAATTGATGAAAATTCGGGGCTCGACGCGGCTCCTTGGCGCACTCTAGTAATGGAGCGGCCATTTTGGCGTTCCTGTAGCAAACGACACGGGCGAACCATTAAGCCGAAGCTCGAAGCGAGCGCAGCTTGCAACGTGATTTCACCAACAAATCGCAGCCCTATTATCTAACTGATTGCAGTGTCTGCGACCATGTTAGCCGTCGTTTCCTGAAATATTCAAGGCTGTATTCGTCCTAGAGAGATCCCGGCGAGCATTCGACGGTGGGAGCCAGGTCGATCGGTGTCGGCAATCGACAGCGAGTCGGTTTCGGTCATTTAAATTCCGTGGTCTCGCCGATGGCGGGCTGTTGATCCGCGGGAAGAATGCGAAGTCGGTTGCAAAAGCTCTGGGTTAGGTTCTCAGGAAGAATCCGGGGACTAAGACGGAGTCGTGGCGCGGATCGTCGAAGCCGAGGAAGGCGAAGAGCCGAAGGAGACGACGACGAGGCAAAGGGCTTCTCTCGTGCTAGCCGTAGTACACGGAGGGCATCGTATTGCATGCACGACTCGCTGCTAGTAAGCCGAGACGATTGCACGGAAGGGAAGAAAAAGAAGACGGAGAAGAAGGCAGCAGAAGGAGAGAGCCCGAAGGGAGAGAGAGAGAGAAAGAGACGGAGCGGGATGGAAGCGGAACGCAAGCGGCGTGGCAAGGCGAGGCGATGCGATGCGAGGCGATGCGAGTCGTGGCCGAGAGCGGTGGCTCTCCGAGGAGAGGAGAGGAGAGCGGGAGACGGGTAACGCTGCCGAAAACCGACTAGCGATTGCATTAAATAGAAGAAGCACGATGATTCCTCGAGCGGCTGCACGAGCAACGTCTCAACTCCTCGTGGACGCGCAAAGACCGCCGGGGCGGGGGTAGAAGAAGGCGACGAGGGAACCAGGGCCAGTACGGGGGCCAGCGGGGGCCAGCGGGGGACATCGGAGAGGACCGAACTCTGCCAGTGGAGGAGGAGGAGGAGGAGGAGGAGGCCAACCAAAACGGCCGGCGAGGAGGGGAGAGAGGAGCCTCTAGAAATTAGGTTGTTGCACCGGGCCATGGGTGGGAGAAGCCCAAGGCCCTTGTTACCTTCCCCTACGTGAATTTAGGCCGTTGCACTTTTCGGCCCCGGCCTATGGTGGGGGGCCCAAATAGGAGGAATGCGTTTGGTGGGGCATCGAGCCGCAACAACGAGCCACGGAGGGATAGCGCATTTAGGTGCAGCTCTCGGACACCGGAGAGGGGATTCTAGCAAAGAGACAGGGCCGCATCTGGCTTGCAATTTTTTCGACCGTCGATTTCTTGCGACCACTGGTCTCCTTTCTTCCAGACCCTGCCCGTTTTCCAAAGAAATTCCGCCCGGGCCTCGGAACCCACCAACGGGGAACCTTCTCGCCTCCATTCGCGATCTCTGGCTCTTTTAACTCTTCGTGATCCTACGCAGCTTTTGTCATCCCTAATATAAAAACTTTTGTGCGTAGAAGACCACAAATGAATGTTCTCCGTCGAGATTCTGCAACATTTTACGACCTAGTCGATTTCCCTGCCTCTCAATACTCTGAATTCCTCCTTTCGCAAGATCATCGACCACAATTCATCGCAGAATGCAGTTTACACGCATCAACGTTAATTCACCTTTGTCCCCGCACTGTCAGGCGATCCGGGGGCAAGAAACGGGGATAATAGAAATATAATTTCGGTGTCGAGTGGGCGCAGCGTTTTTTAATGGGCGCCAAGTAGAGGACAGCTGTCGTTTACGATGTTGCGAGGCGTGGCGAGGCTTTCTTGCCCCCGCGCAGAAACCGATTAGAGAAGCTCCGTGCATCGGCGACGAGCGGCGAGAAATGTTTGAGCGCGGCTCGATTACATTATCGCCGAAAACTCGGACCGACCAAAGTGTGAAGATATTTCTGCACCGACGCGATGTGCCGAATCGTCTTCTTATCTGTCGCTCGGTGCCCGATGTCAGTCCGAGAGAGGAGATACCAGCCGGCCCTCGCGGAGAGACACGGATAACTCGTGGCGCGAAATAGTTCGATTGCGGAGTACGAGTTCGCCGTTATCGTGCGAAACCGTAGTCAAAATAACTCGGATCGAGACGTTTACTCGTCTAACCCTCTTCTCCCCTCTCCTCTAGTGGCTCGATCAAGGTCTGCGCTATCCGAAGAACGCGAACAGCTCGGGAACACGTTCGGGAACCGTTCTTCTCTTCGCTGTGCCGACTGATAACACATTGCCAATCGGTTCTTGCATTAATCGCTGCAATTCTTCTATTCGACTTCACCAGGCGAACGTGTGAATGATTTTATGGCGAATAGATTTGTCCAAATGCATTAATCCTTAGCAGTTGAATTGCTGTACCATTATTCACAATATTGTTTACATTATTAAACATGCTGGTATCTAATCAATTACTACACATTTCAGTGTTGCATGAGGTATTATATCAATCTCATATCCACAAAATGAGAAAAATCGTACACAATGGAATTATTCTATGTCGGAGGAAATGTTTAATTTTCAAGTTAGAATAGCTCCGACTGCAAAGAGAGAGGGTTGGTATTTCTTTCATATCAGTCTTGGATGTTCACTAATTCATCGAATGCAAATTGAATGATGTGAAAAATATTTTGGGTAATGGTGTAACGATTTTTAGTGGAGCGTCGGAGCCCAATGAACCAGTAGAATGGTTAGCAACGTGAAATTCGTGGGGAAATCTGTTAGGCGAATCTAAGGAAACGAGGAAGTCTCTGCTGGCCAGCAATGGCAGAAGCAGCAGAAGCAGCAGGAGCAGGAACACGAAACGGGCCCAGGCCCGGCCCAGAGAAACGTAGCCCGGGGAACAACTTACATTTAGGCCGTTGCACCTAAGGTGGGGTTTGCCCACGCCGCTCCTCCGATACCCGCCGATCAACGTGCAAGTGGGTACAAGTAACATATATGTGTATGTACAGGGTGATCGCGGGAGAAAACGTTAGAGGTATCCAGGAGAGAGCTGCGTTCTCTCTTAAATGCAGCCATGCTCATTTCCTTCCTTGACCCATCAGTGTAATTAGATTCGTTCAAGAAACGATTAGTTGGTAGCTACGGTAATGGATAATAAAATGCATCTGGTTCAACAGAATTGCATCCTTTGTACTGCGTTTCTTTTACGGATGCAACCGTGCACATTTTATATTCTTTTCCCGGCTCATCAGTATGATTATATCATTGCATTATTGTAGGAGAGATTAGCTAGGAGTTGCAATAGTGCATAATAACGTTGCATATGGTCTGAAGAGATCTGCATCGTCTGTACTACATTTTTGTATAATTGCAAGCATTTTATATTCTTTTCTTGGTTCGTCAGTGCGATTTGCATCTTTGCATCGTTCTAGGAGAGATTAACTAGTTTCGTAAAACTGCATACGGTCGGAAGAGAACTGCATTTCTATGCGAAAGCAACTAAGCGCATTCTACATTCTTCAAAACGTGCATTGCACTCAAAGTTTGATCAAAGACAGCGAGGCAGCCGTGCATCGAGCATCCTCTCGACAAAGACACGTTCTCTTGAGCATGTCCCTAGCCAATCGCAGGCCTAGCTGCAGCAGCACAGAGGTACGATCGTTGCAGTTCCCCTCGGAGGATGCAGCGGGATTAATTTCTTTCGCAATCAGAAAAGGGACTCGCTCGAGTCTTCGGGATCACCCAGTATACCTACATGCCTATTCGCGAAGAAAGCGGGCAAGTGGGCCTAGCAACTAGAGGGGAGCGCTGGCCCGAACGCACGGATACATCGACACACGCACGTATATATCGGGGAACTGCATTACGATGGGGGGAAGGGCGGAGGGGGGCGATGGCCGAGGAGGAAAGAGAGAGAGAGAGAGAGAGATTAAAGGAGAGAGGAGCGGGCCAAGCAGCGGGGCCGGGCAAAAGTTAAAGCCGGTAGAGAAGGTGATCGCGACACGACGAACAATTGTGTGTGTATGTCGGTGTGGCAGCGTTTCGCTACGGGGAAAGAACGGTGGTAGTGTAGAAGGTAGTGTAGAAGCAAGCACGGAGGAGCCGTTGCACTTGGGCCCCTCCGTCTCGGTCGCTGGGATCGGCGCGGGCGGCCCGAGGGACGGGGAACCGGGCACCGATGCATTTTGGGACTATTTGCCAGCGAGAGACCGATGCCGCGGCGAACGGGGCCCGGGAGGGGGGACCCTTTGGTTCAGGGAACGGATAGCTATGCAGTCATGGTTCTCAGATCGGCGCGGGTCCCTCGGTTGCAACTTCGCGTGTGCGATCTCTCGGGGCCCGACCCAACTCGGGCCCGAAAAAACAACTTCTAGAACAAGATCACTGCTTTATTCGGCTAGGAGAGCCGAGTTTCCGCGAACAGAGTCGTCAGCATTGTAGTAACACGCAACGGGCCCCGAGAATCGTCAAACTATGTTGCAATTATGGCAGGCCCGCAGCGAGGGACTCCCACTGTTCCTTTTTTGATTCTTGCGGGACGCAGAAAGAGATCGCGGTTTCAGTTTTCGGGTACGATGGCGACCATTGCAGCTGCTAGCAATATTGTCTCCGTTGGCGCAACGTTTTTGCAGCTGCCGAGCAGCATTACGTTTTCACGTGACGTGGCGCGCGGGCCCCGAGACAGGCCCATGTCAATGCGGCCCCCGGTTTCGCAACCGATCTCCCGACATTTCTCGCAATAATATTCGCTCCGGACAGCTTTGAAAGCTCTCTCTCTCGCGCGCGATCGTCTCCCAGCCGAAGAAGAGAGCTCCTCGGGACTCGGGCCCCGTTCCCCTAGGTAGGGATTGATCGCCGGTAGGGAGAGCCCGGGCCCAGGCAACGGCACGGAGTCGTGGCGACCGGAGGAAGATACCTAGCTTCGGTTTGCCGATTGGTGGGGAGAGATTTTGGTGGGCGGGGGCGCGAGCCAGCCCGGGGGGAAAGCCTAGCATGCATTTTAGGTGCACGGCTCTCCGGCCCCGGCCAACGAGAGGACCGGGCCCAACGAGACCAAAGAAAGGAGCCTCAGCCACGGTGGTGGGGGGCACGTAGGGTTCACGGGAGGTTTTCGACTTCTTCGGCCGCAAGAACGCCAACTAGTTTCCTCAGTGGTTCGCAAATTTTCGACTCCGGGCCCGCCGGACCTCGGTCCTCAACCATCTCCAGCTTCGGCGCCATTCCGCTTTTGTTCTTGACTTTTCTAGAGCCTCGTACTATGCATTCCTAATTTCTTGTCTACTCTCTTGTCTATTTTCACTCGGAATATGAAAATCGTCGTTCCACTACTCAGTTTTTGATGATTTATTTGAATCGCTAGCTGAAGGACTGCAGATTTTATGTGTCAATGATAAAAATAGGCTGGATAAATATAAAATTGTACACATTAGAAAAATTCAATAGTGTTTTCTTTTTTATTTGAAAGCTTAACTGTCTTTCTAAGTGCTAAGTTCTTAAAAGTGCCTATCCCCATACAGAATATAGTGCACCAGAATATAACGCATTAAGTACGTAGCTTAGTCTTTAAATTACATTGCTGAAAAAATTTAAACGAAGATCAACTTCCCAAAATGATTGAAAGGCGAAATACATATTCATTTTTATCGTGCATAGAGATCCGGAGAGTACTTATCAGGCTTCCGATAACTAGCAGCGATTGTCTGAGCGGATTACGAACGTTTTCGCAATCGCGACGAGAGAAGAATATCTTTGCTCAGTCCCTTGGAGTGGAGTGGCCGGTTATGAGAAGGGCAGGGCGATCGTAGGTGCTGTAGGACAAGGTGTTTCGATGTCTTCGATACTCGATATCCAGGCTCCCCCGCCCCGTAGGTATATACGATAAACCGGCGACGGTTACGCGATTTTCGTGAAGCTGTCGACGCAGCTGTCGCTTCACGCATCGAGAACGTGTCGCGAAGAAGAGCAGAGAGGGAGGAGGGGGAGAGAACGAGAGAGTAAGAGAGCGAGATGGTCAGAGGAGCAGAAGAAGAGGAAGAGAGATAACATGTACAACTGCTAAACGCAGCCGATACGAAGAGGCAACGTAGCTCGTTCTCGTTACAGAAAGCCGAACGTCCTTCGGCTACGATTCCGACGGCATCGTTCGGGGCTCCCTGACAAGCCATTGATCCCGTTCAGTATTTTATCGAGCCACGATCTTGATACATACATTCGAAAAATCGTTTCCAACCCCGTCCTCGAGGCAAAAAACTTGGCGATTTTCGATTCTACACGGTGCTCGCATAAGATATGCAACTATCCGTGACTTGCTGAATATGAAATAAGGACGTGCCACTGAATATCGAGGCGAAATCGTCGCCGTGCCCTGTTCGCCGGGACTCTCGTGCGCATCGAATATTTCCGTATCCGGCTGTGGATTTATTGCCGAAGCGCCGATGCATCGAGCCGACCGAAAGAGAGAGAGAGAGGAAAGGCCCGACGCGAGAGAACAGCTCTCCGCTCGGCCAGCGCCGCGCTAATTGCTCAGAACACGCGTGTACCAGCCGAAAACCAGTAAGTACACTGTCCCTCGAAAGTTTCAAGACGCTCGGCTCACCAACCGAACCGGGAACGTCGTTAGAGAGCAGAAACGCAGTTCGGCCAGCCACTCTGCTAACGACATCAATCTTTTTCGGTCCGGTTGTCTTCTTCAAAACGTATGTGGATTCTACCGATTTTTCTAATCCTATGCGAATGCGTGATCTAATTGTTAGAGGATTTTTATATATAGTAGAAATGGAAAGGCAGAAACGGAACTCCAGAATTTGAATAGAATGGTATTGAACTCGTTTTCTAAGCCTATGCGAATGCGTAATCTAATTGTTAGATGATTTTTATATACAGCAGAAACGGAACTCCAGAATTTGAATAGAATGGTATTGAACTCGTCTGATGGTTTTGCTGCTTTGCAGTGCAGTGCAGTCAATTATGAGTACGCGACATCTGAATATGTGTAGAGAGAGAGGGACAATCTCGTTGACGATCACGGCGCACGCATACACGCTGAAACCTCGAAGGAATCTTTCATCCCAGGCGATATTCCAGACTATAAAGCATCGCCGTACCCAATAATACGATAATACGCTACATTTTTAGCATAATTAGACTCCACCTTTGAGAAACAAAGTAAAACTCGGTACGTAAATTGCGCAACGCTACAGACACGGCTTTTTAATAAGACACGTACTACGCGTTCGCTGGAATTATGTAAATAGCACACACGCGTCTACTGAATTACATGTCCTTCCAGATATTATTAAAAAAACAGCAGATGTTGCATCTCGATTATCACCATTTTCGGATCGCCAGCAGGTGTCCTAGTGCTTACGAACGTCAGCGGAGGTTGCCCGTGATTCGTAGCTCGATCCAGCAGGAGGGTTGGCGAATTTGTAATGCAGATAATGTTGACTTTGCATAAGAATCCACAATTATTAGGAACGATGCACTTTCATTCACTAATCGTTTAGAATTAAAGGGGCAGACTCGTTTCCAGGAGTGCGAGGGTGCGGGGCGCCCCTTCTCATTTCTCGATAACGCAAAGATAAGGTTTTTCTCAATCTAAACAGCTGTCTCTCTCGAAAGTTCTATTTTTACGTTTTACGTGGCTTAATTTGCATTATTCGGCAGCTATCGCAGTTTTATGAAAGTAGCTGCATGCTTTCGAATAATGCAGATTACGCTGCCGAATAATGCAAATTTCGCCTCGTAAACGTAGAAATCGGATTTTCGAGGTCGACTGTGGCCTAGATTGATCTTTTATCTAGCGCTTTGGACTGCTGAAAAACCGCCTCTTAAAGACAGTTCAGAAAATATATCGAGGATCGTCCCCGAGGGGTTAATAGAATTGCAAACGCTACATGAATTTTTTCGCCAACAGGTGCACTGGCCTGGATCCCAGCGAAAAATCCGACGGGACCAGATTTTTCGAAATGTCGAGGACAAAGACCGCGCGGCGCGAATCGGTGTTCGGTTTCCGGATGGCGAGGCTTCGATGGCAATCGGAAACTATCGGAGACGGCTTTGACGCGTCCCCGACGAATGCATCGAGCGATGCGTCGCTCGGCAATTACGCTTGCCACTCGGTGGCGGGCAAGTGCGCGCGGGAAAAGTGGTTTTTTTCGAGGGTGGTCTTAAGCGGCGCCCTTAACTCGCGCGAGATCCTTTCGAGGCTGAGAGCGCGTTGAGAGAGAAAGCATCGTTCTGGAGAGCGAGGAATCGAGCCTCGTTCGATAAATATCGGCGTTCGGCGACGGACAAAGAGAGAGAGAGAGAGAGAGAGAGAGATCCTTACCCCCTTTGCGCCGCCGGTTTTTCCTTTTGTCCGGGGGGCTGCGGGTAGGGCGGCTTTCTCATTTCCCCTGTCCGGCATCCCCGGTATCCTCTTACGGTCTCGCGTCTTCTCTCGTCTCATCTAACGACCCGTTCGATTGTTACGTTGCTCGTTGCACCGCACAAACTACCCTCCCTCGACCCCCCAACGGCGCTCACCCCTTTCAACCCCCCTCTGGAGAACCGATACCGAGAGAGCGTAGGTGTTTCGAGCCACAAGTGGCGCGCACCTTGTTGCTCCGCTGCACCTCCGTTGTCTGCCGCGGGAACAATGTTCGCCGCAGATACCGCTCGAATAATAATACGTTCCTCCGCGTCGCCTCCTTCACTCCGCCTTGACTAAGCGTTCGAGACCTCTGATTAGAAGTCCTCCGAGGTACGAGACGGGAATCTTCGGCCTCGCCACGATTACGCAACTCCTGGAGAACCGAAGGATCTCCAAATACGCGAGAGCTGCCAGGAAAAATGGGAGGCTCCGTCCTTGCGGACGAGTCTTCCGACCTTGTTATCCTCGTACACTTCCTTTTATCCAGGATATCAGGGCAGAATTTTTTGGCAAGGAGAAAATTGTTCAGCAAGGCAAAGTAGAAGTTACAATGAGGGATAACACTTCAGCCCCGCAGCTGTTAAATATTTTCGACCGAAGCGTAACGGTAGAAAGTTTGATAAAAAGTGATGATTGACGTTTGGAGGATGTTCGTGGTAAGTAGGGAGACGGTGCGCGGAGGAGAAGGGATACAGGAATAGAAGGCCGTAGGAAAAAGCGATCGTTCTGTCGCCAGTAGAGAGCCTGTAGCTTCGTCCTAGACTCTGGACCAGGTACTTTGGCAAAGTTCGCTCCCTTTATCTCTCCTCGCTGTGCCGTCAGCTCTTGTATTCATTTTCCTCTCTCGGTTTCTCTCTGTCTTACTTACCCTGTCTTACTCTCTCTGTCTCTCCCTCACTCTTTCTCTCTCTGGGCCGTTCTGTTCCACGTATCCCCTCGCAGCCGCTCCCTAGCCGAGGAACGCGGCTACAGACTCCTTCGTAAGGAGGCCATATTTCATAAGACTCGCTGCTTTCCTCCGGCTGCTTTCCTTTCCTCCTCCTTCTTCGCTGCTGCCGCGGCCGCCCTCTCCTCCACCTCTTCCCCTAGGTCCTCCTCCGCCCGGTGATTTTCTTTCTCTCTCTCTCTCCTGCTGCTCTCCTCTCCTGGCGGCGGCGGCTGCTGCTGCCGGTGCTGCTGTTCCAACTCCTCTGGTTCTTCTTTCCCTTTCCTTTTTCCTCTTTCGATGGTCGAACGGCCGAGCCAGCGGAGCCCCGTGCCGCTGTCAGAGTTTCTAGCAACGCTTGCGCGACCCATTCCCATCTCGTTTTCCCCATCCAATCCCATGGCCCCTGCCAAGCTCAGTACTGCCAGCCGCCGATGTAATGTTTCTTTTATTGATTTTGCGGCGACCCGCGGAAATTATACGGCCCATGAATGTATGCACGCCCCGGCTCTGTCTCTCTTGCTCTCGCTCCTCTCCTCGCCTCTCTCTGTTCTCTCTACTCTCGACTCGGCTCCGCTCGGATCCGCTCGCAAGCTTTTGGATGCCTCCTCGATGCTTGCTCTCTCGATCGCTACAGCCTCCTGTCGTCAGCCCTGACAACGGATACGACAACCTTGCCCTCTTTCAATTCTACTGTTACTTCTTCTTCTTCTTCTTCTTCTTCATCCTTCATGGCCGCAGCATCTTCGTCTTCATTCGCTTCCTACATTCGCACGCTTCCGGTACGACGACCGGGCTGATTCCAGGCCTGCACGATCCAGCACAGACGTCATGGAAATTACAAGCTTTCTCCTCCAGTTCTGACAGCCACGCGCTCGACTTCTCTTCGTCGTCTTCTTCCTCTGCCGGATCTCGAACGCCAGCTACAACTCGCCGAGCCTGCTTAACCTTACCGGGCGTAATTACTTTCTCCGCTCGGTCCTGGGAACTTGCTATTTTCAGGGGAGCCTGGTTTTCGGACACTGAGTGGCTAAGGCTCTAATTGATCCGCGCTACCACATTCCGCGGACGGTCTACTATAACCGCATCCTCGGAGTCTCTACTAATGCTAAAACCAGGTAAAAACATCGGAGACTTTGCGTCCAGTGACAAAGCGGAATAAATGCCGAAGACGCAGTCTCTGGACGTTCTATTGTAACCACGTATTCTTCGTGGTCTCAATTTTATTATTCAATAAAGGTACAGAGACTCGGAAAAGTACACAATGCAACAAATATGTGGGAGAAACATGCTCGAGGCTCGCAGCGCGGAAGGATAAATTCTATCGACGTTCTACGTAGCCGCCACGTAGCTGCGGACTTTATGCAATTTTATTCGCATTCGTACGGGAAACAAGAACATCGAGTGAATTAAAGAATATTCTTACGTTGCACCCTGCCGACCTCGTTAAATGGTGACATCAAAAGCATGAATTATGCATCAAAATTAGTAGTGTAGTAGTCATAGGTTCTTGGAGTTCTCAAAGACACTGCGAAGCCTCTGAGCGGAGAATAGACTCGACCACGCGTTTCCCTTGTTCTCTAGTTAGCTACTTGGCTAGCAAGTAGAAGCGGCGAGCTAGGTTCGGGCCTCGAAGTGTTATAGAACAGGCCGGCAGTTCTATTCGAGAGAGCGGTGCGGAATCGCGGCAGTCTCCGGTTCGAATTAACGGGCATTTAATCGAGGCGATCGGGTAGGCGATCGAGTTTTCGGACGATCGGCGTCGCGGTCGGCGTCGATAGGTCAAGGACGCTCTCACGGTTCTCGAGGTCAGGTCGGCGGATCACCCTTTCCGGGCCGAACATCCGTAACAAAAAAAATGCAACCGAGAGAGAGAGAGAGAGAGAGAATGATGGGGAGAGGACCCGACACCCTCCGAGATCCTGGGCCATCGGTGCTCCCCTTTGACCCTAAAAAAGAAATACAAATCGCGCGACCAATCCGGGCGCGACCACCCTCCGTCGTTCGCCTGATCGGCCACGGAATTACGTGACTCGCCTTCATCGCTCGAAAATAAACCTCCGGAACGTATGCTGAAAACGATCCGCGTGCCGGCTCTGCGTGTACGTGTACGTGTGTGTGTTTTTGTGCGCGGGAGGAGGACGAGGAGAACGTAGAGAGAACGAGAAGGAAAGAGAGAGAGAGAGAGAGAAGAGGGTGGCGGAGGGGGAGGTCGACAACGAGACACGCCGACAGGAGGCAACGTTAATCGATGTCGAGCGATTTAACCCTCTCGTCGCGGCGCTCGCTCTTCGACGCGCGCGTGTCGCCGTTTCGAGCCGAGCCGAGCCGAACAACGCCGCGCACCAGGCAAAAAGTTCGATGGACCAAACTTGATTTCGCTTTAATTAATTGAAACGAATTTATCGAACCGATCGCTTACACGAATTGGCAGCGGCAACAATCACTGATTTCCGGTCCGTGCTCCGCGTGTCCCTTGAACCGGCGACGACCTATCGGAAAATTGATGAAAACGCGCCCGTTTTGCGGCGCCCGGCGCACGCTATCGTTTTTACCGGAACCGAGAGGCCAACCCCTGCTGCACCAGCCGAAACAAGTGCAACACCGTTCTTCGACAACGGTCACCGCTCCCACGGGATCTCCGTGATTTTCCTCTCGCGGAAATCGGCAGATCAAGACCAGATCGCTGTACTAATTGGCTGATAACGGCGTGCAAACCCAGGGATCGACGAGTTCACCGTACCGAGGCGATCAATCATCCCCCTGGGCTGTTTACCCCGACGCCTCTGTCGTTCGATCGAGGATGCGAAGCTCACGGCGCGGCGCGGCAACCGCTGTATCGCGTTTCTCTTTCACCGGCTTCCGCTTTCACCCGATCCCACGATTTACGATCTAGCTTCCTGTGGAAGATCTATTCTCTGGTATCTGACTTCCATCGATCCTATTTTTGATCCTCAAAATGCGTGTTCAGGAAACTTCGAACAATCAACTTAGGACGTTTGAAACTGCTACATGAATTTTGCCAGATTTTTTCACGAACCTGAAGAAAGAGGCGTAAATATAGCTGACGATCACGGAGCTGGCAAATCCCGTTTAAGCAGAACAATTATATCAGCGTCGATAAACGAAAATAGACGTTCCCTTGCCCCGAGTCTTAAGAGTTTCGGTCCTATTCATAAAGATACGTATGCACGGCCGGGTTCGATTGCAGCGACAGGATCCTATGCATCGCAAAGCGGTGGAATCCTTTCGCTTTGATTAGCGAAGAAGCAGCTTCTCGACAATGTAAATCAGTTTCGCCGGTGGAGAGACCAAACAGCAGATGGAGCTCGGTAATCCGACATCAAACGTCAGGCCGACTTGAAAGAAGATATCGAAACGGTCGGGGGCGGTAAAGATCGAAGGAGAAAAGCGTGGAGAGAGTGAACGGCGTGTCGGTCACAGGGTGTGCGGGGGAGGTTGGTGTTTCGTTCAGTTGGCCAGCGACGAGTTAATGGACGTCGACTGGTTCTCGCAGGAGAAGAGAGAATGACAGAGAGAGAGAGAGAGAGAGAGAGAGAGAGAGAGAGAGGGGCAGCGTGTAAATCAGATTTGCGTGTGAAGTTGGTCTCTCGCTTGGGCCACGACGAACGATTAACAGAGAAACAACTAGATAAACGGACATGGAGCGTTGCGGAACGGTGTGTGCCAGGGGCCAGGAGAGAGGCGCGGGGGTGGAAAGTAGAGGGTGGAAAGGTGAGAGAGGCCGGTCGGCCACGTGTGTCGGTGCGTGATGGTACCCCGGCGTCGGTGCTTCGGAACGTACGTGACTCTCGTTTTCGTCGGGTGTCGTATAGAAAGCGAAAACGGGCTTCTACCTACATTTTCGCCCATTCACGCGGAGAGCTGGAGAACGAGGCTGTGTGCCGCTGCTGGTCGGCGGGGGTGGCGGGGACGGAGGCACCGCCATGCGGACGGCGAGAGGAAGGCGAACAAAAAAAAACGGGAAAAACGGGAGAGTAGAAAAAACGAGGGAGAGAGAGACACAGCGTTGGGAAAAGAGGAAAAATAAAACGACGAAGGAGGAAGGAAAAAGCGTAGAGAAAGGGAAAAAAGCAGGACGCTGCTGGCAGGCAGGCAGGCAGGCAGGCAGGCGGTCGGCGTGCCGGTATATCGGCAGCTACGCGGCGAAAAAGGGTGTTTTGCGGTGAGATAGAGAGACGAGGAGAGAACGTACGGCGGTGAACCGTGCACGCTAATAGCTACGCGTACGGATACGCGGCGAGGTTCGTGCGTAAGCTACGTTTGCAAACGGATGTACGCGTACGCTCGAGGGCGCTTCGGAGGCAGGGGAATCGCGAAAAAGGGTGTAGGTTCGTCGCGGATGGGTTGTAGGGCAAGGGACGGTGGGGTGGAGCGAACGTAGAGAACGATAGAGAGAGAGAGAGCTAGAGAGAGAGAGAAAGAGAGACAGAACGGCGAGTTACAGGAACGTGGAAGGACAGAGAGTTGAGAGAGCGAAGAAGCGAGAGGCGCAAACCGGGGAACCGGAGAGCGGAGAGGCGAGCAAAAGAGAAAGAGAAAGAGAATGAGAAAGAGACCGCGGCGGCAGAGAAAGAGGGTGGAAAAGAGAGAAAGAGGGAAGTTGAACGCGGGGTAAAAAGGGTGGCCAGGGGGGCTGGAACGAGCGGGAGCGGGATGGGTTCGTTGCCAGGGATGAAGTACGTAGGTATTGATCTATTTAAAGCCTAGAGTTCCAAACGAGGTCCTTATTAAAAAGCGGAATGAAACAAGGGGCGTTTCGTCCCCCGCCCGCCCCCGCTTCTCTACCCCCGACGGAACAGAGACGGCCGTCCTGCTCGCACACGCACGGCACGCCTTTCCGTTTCTTCGTCCCGCTTTCTTCCTTCTCGCGTTCGTTTCGTTTTCCTCGCTCGCTGGCTGCTCTAGGGTCGGTTCGGCCGCAAGGGAGAGAAAAGTTGCGTTCGCGAGAGCGGAGACCGGAGAGAGAGAGAGATCATTGAGAAAGAAAGAGAGAGAGAGAGAGAGAGAGAGAGAGCGTGCGGAGAACGGACGGGCAGACATTCGGCAGCTCTTTGGACCGCTCTCTCGAGTGGCTCCCGTGCCCGCCCCCGCAGCTCGACCGCGGTCGAGCACCAGCGGACCTTCGTGTCCCTTGTCCTCCGCGCACCAGCCACCCTCATCCTCGTTAAATATCAAAAAATACTATCCTCCCTTCTTCTTCTACCCCTGCGAAGGGCCGCGCTCGCCCTTACTCGAGCTATTCGTCGCCGCTCGATCTCTCTGTGTGCCAGCGTTAAACGAGAATCGGGGACTCTACCCAGGGACAAGAGAATAATCGCGAAGCGGAGAGATCGTGATCGATCGGATCGTTGGAAAATCGTGAATCACGGCGGGACAGGGCGAAAACGTGGGGGGTTGCGGATCGAGGCGGGTGTCGGGGCGAGGCCGAGGCGCGTTTCGGTTGTCCTTGAACTGAATCAGGAAAACGAAGAGAACGCCCGGAGAACGACGTCGGCTGGTTTTTTAGGCCCGGCGCGGCGGCGATGCGAAATGTTCTCTCCCTCGAGTTTCGTTCTCTCGCTCCGTGCGGTTCACTCGCTCTCTCCCTAACGGTCGGATATAAAATTCAGGACTTTAAAGCATTTTAGTATCGATCCCCTCGTTTTTAGTACTAGACGCGAAACTCCCTCATCGGCGGTCGGCTGGTGGGGATGTACCTGGACCGCGATGGTGGGAGGAGATTCAACATCCCCCTGGCAGCCAGCCCCTGTCGCGGGGTTGGCTTGCCATCGCGGAGAGAGCGATGCGTAGTTACACTGGCTGGTATATAAGTGTGTAAATGCATAATAAAACTCGCGCGCGTCCCGAGCATCAGAGGGACCGTAATTCCTGCGCCCCTGATTTTACTAAAGCGGCAAAAAACATGCATTTCCATTTGACGCGTTTCACCCCGACCTGCCTGCCTGCCTATCGCGTTGGTTTCACAACCACCCTTCGCCACCCTCGGCCTCCTCCTGCACCTCCAGCAGCACACCACCTCCTGTACCTCGTGCACCCCCGCGAGCACAGAGCCGACCGCCCCCTCCGTTAACCCCCTTCGCCCACTGGGCGGCGTGCGTCGCGTGATTCGATGAATTCCGTTTATAAATTAACACGACCATTTATAATAATTAGTCGCATTACCGTAGGAAAGTATATACCTGTCGTTATTTTACCCGTAGCAACGAAATGCATTTCATAATTATCTCGACAGTTAAACAAACGCGGAGAGGACCGGTCCTTCTGTCCCTATGATAATTGCAACCGACCCCCGAACCAGCCCTTCGGCCGCCCACTCGTCCGTTCGGTTGCTCGCTCGCTCGCGGGGCGGGAAACGGGAGGAACGGCGGCAGACGCAGTCACCCGGTCCAAACAAGCCGTCCGGCTTGTCGTAAACGTTCGATTAATAAATTAAACGAAGGAAAACGACTATCAATTACGTTCGGCCCGGTATCGACGCAATATTTACGGAATAAACGGCGAATCGATGCGATGCGCGCTCCGCGGCCGACGAGCCGCGCCGAGCGTCGCCCGTTTCTCCCCGAAAATCTCGAATATCCTGTTTATTCGGTGTATTCGTCCAGCGATTCGTTGCATTCGATCCCGCGGCAACTGCGAATTATTTTATCGAGTCTGTAATAACGCGGAAAAGAGAATTTCGACGCGAAAACCGATGCGTTCTCGCGCGCAAAAACCCCCGTTCAGCTCGGACAGATAGAGAGAGATACAGGAGGATATGGTTCGCGAAGTCGATGACACGATCCGCCGAGAGATTTTCGCGCGTTCCTTCGCGCGGCTACGCACTCACGCAACCCTTCCTTCTATCACGACCAGTGCTCCGCGCGTACGTTTTTCTACCCTTCCGTTCTTGCACGCGCCGCTGACCGGCGAGCGTGCTCCGTTCTCCCCTGGCCTGGTTTCTTCTATTAATAGAGGAACCTCGAGCTTTCCTTTCCCGTGTGCACGAAGGAGAGTGGTTTCGAGCGCCTAGAAAACACGCGGTCGAGGGAATCGAACCGGCCGGTATCGTTCGAGCTGAGCAGAATCTATTTTTCCTGACGCGTCTCCGCTCGTAACGCACCCACTCCTCCTCCTGTGGCTCGCATCGTCGTTAGAAAGCTCAGCCCGTTTTGCGAAACGGGAACGAGAACGCGAACGAGAACGAGGCGAGCCACTCGAGAACGGAAGAGGCTGTTGTTTCCGTAGGATTCTAAGCCGCGCCAAGCGTTCCGGTAAATTAGTCGGGGAAGCGTTTTTAAAAAACGCGTTACTCGAGGTTGCTACGGTTGGAAAGGACGTCGAAAGGGTAGCACGACGTTGCCAGGGGTAGCTAAGAGGCCTCAACTTTTTCAACCGGCGCGGCGCCCGCAACCGTAAGGCCTCCGCCCGCGCGTACGTATATTCGCCGCGGCTGCTCATATCGCCGCGCGGAACCGAGCGAAGCCGCTCTTTTCCCTCCGGCGTTTTCAAAGGCACGCGCGCGTCGCCGAGCCAACGAGTGGATCCTGTCCTCTCGCGCGGCGTCGATCTTGCCGCGGTTTCGATTCGATCCCTTGTGAATCCTGGCCACTGTCTCTTTTACTCTTCTCTCTTTTTCTCTCTCTCTCTCTCTCTCTCTCTCTCACTCTTTCCATCCTCGACGCCATACAAAACGAGAAAGAGTTGCGATTTCGATCGCTACGCGATAAGAGATTGACTGCGGGTGGACAAGCGGCGATAATGAACGCCGGCGACGAGCATTGTTTCGACAAGCTCGACGCCCACCGTGATTGCCGATCCGTACGCCGGTATAAATTATTATTAGCCTCTCAGAATCGTTCGTTTCGCAACGTTGTTTGCGACAGCTTCCGTTATATAAGAGTTTTCGGATGTATTAATGGATAGAGAACTCGTGCCTGTAGTCGTCGGCTTTGAAATGGTCGCGGTGTTATGGCTGCGCGTCGTCTACAGTCGTCGTTGGATTAAGGGATGCTCTTTTCAGCTGTGGGCGATGTAAGATCGCTAATTAGCTGCGAGTCAACTTTCGTAGAAATTCTACCGGATATTCCGGGAAAGGTTTGCAATTGCATGTAGAATCTTCCTCTTAGATTCGAGAAATTACGCGGCAACTCGTTTGTAGTTACCTCATTTGTAGTATTGAGAAGGATTTTTTTAGAATGAATATCTTTCTTGATTCGTTTCTTTACGAATACGTTGCCCTCTGTTCGGAGAGCTCCCGCGATCATATGCTTTGCGTGGGTACAGTGGATTGTGTGAATAGGCAGTATAATGTACCTAAACTGAATTGTTGTATAATTAATCATTATCTGAGCGTCAAATATAGTGCGAGCCAGTATCTACGGCTCATTACGTTGATGCCTGGTATAGTCAGCCGTGGTACGCGCACGCGGGTCGTCTCGGTGATACCGACCATAGCCGTTGCTAGGATCGGAAGGGTTAAATGTAGAGTAAAGCAATCGCCGACGTTGTTTTATGCGAGGCAAGTCGGATACGGAATATCGGCGCGCGTCAGGACGAAAGCGCACGCGGTTGGAAGTAGAGAATCGATCATGATCGCTCCTAATAATAACGTTCAAAGGCGTTTCGTTTATTTCCGTGAGCACGATGACGCTCGCGCTCGCGTTCAGCCTGTCCGCACGCAGCGAGCGTGTGCTTGTCGACGCGCTGGAACCCCTTTTTTCCTAGGCCGGTATCCTGTAGCACACGCGTAGGTACGCGCGGCGCGGCGCAGAGAGAAGAGAGAGAGAGAGAGAGAGAGAGAGGAAGAGAGAGAGAGAGAGAGAGAGAGAAAAAGAGAGAACGAGCGAGAGAGAAGGGGAGAGAGAGGGCAGCACACACTATATTTACGTACGCAAGGGAGGGAAATTATGCGCGCAGGGTGGAAAAGAGAAGGGCAGCTCTCGGCATCTCCGGTGTGCTCATGCATAATTCAATCAGAGTTAGACTAGAAACGTCAATACAGCTCGCAGATTATTTCTTTTCCCGGGCTGCTGCGCTCTCCCGCCTAGTCTTGTTCTTTCTCTTTCTATCCGTCGCGTATTCCAGCCTCGGCCGCCCCCCGCGTGTCGCCCTCCTCCGCCTCTCGCCGTCCGGAGAGAAGAGGAGCAAAACCGAGAGGGGAAAAGAGATTTCTCCTTCTGGCGCCTATCCGCCGCCCGAACCACCCCCGAACACCACCCTCTCTCTGCCCTCGTCCCTCCCGCGTGCCTCCCGCGCCACACCTCGCCCCCTTGCGCCCGACACCCTCCACCATCCCCACCGCTCTTCTTTTATATTTTAATCAACTAATTCTGCGCAATGCGTACATTTATTGCGCCCTTTCGGTCGGCGGTATCCGCCTACCCCTTCCCGCTTAACAGCCTCGCCTGCCTGCCTGCCTGCCGCCCCCGCCGACCCCCGCGAGCCACCCCGCTGCGGCCCTCCTCCACCCTCTTTCACCCTCTTCCACCCTCGCCGCCACCCCGTGGTATACCATCCCGCGTTTTAATTGCAAATCTCACCTCGTCCGCTGATTCGATGGGATTTTTTCGCTGCCGGCCAATGAGAACGATCACGACCGATGCCGGCTTTTGGCAAAGTCAATTTTTTGCCGCTCTTCTTTCCCTCCCTCCGCCCCGCCACACCGCGCCCCCCCTCGACACGCCGGTTATACTCCAGCATTTTCCGCCCTCCTCCTCCTCCTCCTCATCCTCCTCATCCTCTGCCGCCGCCTCCTCCACCACCTCCTCTTCCTCTCGATCATACCTGGCTCGCCTATCGCCAGGAAAAACACACCGTTGTTTCTCTTTATATATTCCCTTCACCCACCCCCGTCACCTGCCGCATCCAGTGGTCCACCCTCGCCCACCCACCGCCACCCCCTCCCCACCCCACTGATTCGTAATATTGTTAATTAAATGTCGTAACTCCGCTCTTTGTGTTTCACAGGGCGTAATGATATTAATTATCCGCCGCGACTCGTTCGTTCATTCGTTCGTTCGTTCGTTCGTTCGTTCGTTCGTTCGTTCATTCCAACGAGTTCCAATGCGTAACGCCGTTATTAATCAGACATTAATAATAAATAGCCGGCGGGAGGGTCGCGGGGGTGGATGGCCGTTTTCGTCGAGGAAAACTCTTCCGATCCTATCGGCGCGGCTTCGAAGAGCTAGCGCCGTTTCTCCGGCCAATAGACTCGCATACTTGTCAAGGGAGAAAGAGAGAGAGGGAGAGGGAAGAGCGTCGTTACACTGCCGGAGAAATCCAGTCCGCGGGGAGGGAAAAAATATTGCATTACCTTCTACGCTAATAGTTTCCTTTGACGGCCCATCAGCGTCTGCCTTTAATCTAGGCGGCCACAAAGGAACTCATCCTTCACCCTCTCGCGGTGCTCTCACCTTCCTCTCTCTCTCTCTCCCTCGCCTACCCTATCTCTACAACTCTCGTTCCTCCACGTGGAAGAGCATGTACGCGTATGCACCCGTAAAGCACGCATTTGTCCGTGATCCGCGGCGTGCCGCACACGCGGCCGTTTGCGGGAGGAAAACAGGGGGAGCGTGGAGGAGAAAAAAAAATATATAAAACGAAGGAAGGAAGGAAGGAAGGAAGAAAACTCAGGGGGGAGGCCGAGCAACCGGAGCGCGGCGAGAATTATCGCGGAGGTCGTCCTCAGCTGCTGACGAATGGAATCGCGTGGGGGCGAAAGGGGTACCGAGAAGATTCGAACAGGGCCAAGGGAGTGGATCGCGAACAGAGAGAAGAACGGAGAGGGAGAGAAAGATTGGGGGGTGAAAGAGGAGCGAGCGAGGCAAGCCGTTTTTTAAACGCGAACTCGCCGTGGCACCGCGAACCTCTGTGTTTTACACAGTCGAGGGTATGTTCTCCTCTTTTTCGCGAGCCCTGCCCCGTCCCACCCTCTCATTCAATAGCACCACCCTCCTTTTAGCGTGGTTCTCTCTTTTTCCAACCGACTCCCGGTGTGTCTTTCCTCTCCGGGCTTTTTCTCTCCATCGCGCTCTAAGCCTCTCATCCTCCCGTGATACGATTTCACCCTCTTGCTTTGCCTTGCCTTGCCTTTCCTTGCCTTGCCTTGCCTTGCCTCGGCTCGGCTCCGCTCGGCTCGGCTTGGCTCCGGCTGCCTTGCCTTGCCTTGCCTTCCCTCGGGCACCGAGTTCCCTCCCACCCTCGAAGCGACTACCTTTGCCTTCGGCTAAAGAGGGAAATGAAAGCGAAACTGTTCAGCGGTGCTCTCACCCGACTTTGCGTCCCTCTCTATCTCTTTCCCTCTTTCCCTATTCGTGTTTCTCTTTCTCTCTCACTCTCTTTCGCTTCTCTTCGTTTCTCGTTCGGCCGTCGCTCATGCGGTCACGCGTCTCTCTCTCTATCTCTCCCTCGGCAGGCAGCCTAGGCTTCTCCCTCGTTTCGCTGTCTCTAGCTCGCTCGCGCGTTCACCCTCCGCGGTGCTCTCACCCTTCCCACCGTGTGTCAGCCCTCCTCGTGCCACCCTTCTAATTTTTCCACCTCTTTCACTAAAATTAAAATCAATAGTAGCACCACGTGCCCGGGGACCCTGCCAGGAACACCCGCCGCCCTCATCAGCCGTCGCATCAATCTCCAGAACCCATGAAAACCGTTTCGAAATAGTATATCGACGCTGATTCTCGACATCTTCTCGATTCTCTGCGCTCGTTTTTTTTCCACCTGCCCGCTCTGTGTGCTGGTCGTTCTCCCCTCTCTCTCTCTCTCTCTCTCTCTTCCTCGTTCTCTCGGTTTTTTTTTCTCTTCTCTGTGGCCTGTATTTTTCACTTTCAAGCGGCCGGCCACCGTGCTCGAATCCGTGTTCCCGTCCCGGCAGGATATAATCCCGTTGTAGCGAAATAACGCGGGAATATTACCCGCGGACACAGGATCCAGAGACCGAGAACCAGCCCCGCCTCGATTTCGGAGCCGCGAAACGCTCCCGGAATCACGGAAGGATAATCGGTGTACCTGTTGTTCGAACGTTACGGCTCTCCATTCGTTAAATCGAAACGCTTCCCCGTGGCCACGCCGATGACCCGATTTGTTAGTCAAATCGCTCCTCCCCGAACCGAGAGACGCTATACGGCACCGATCGCCGCGATTCTCTCGCACTCCTTTGCATTCCGAGTGAAACGTTGCCCGAATCTCCGGCCATAATCGTTTCGCTGAACCTCCGACGATACATCGACTGGGGAACACGTTTTTCTAGTCGTGTGACACCGGAGTCAGCAGAACCGTTCAGGATTACTGACAGTAAACCCATCACGGTCGAAAGACCGGTTTTATACAGTACAATTTGTATTGAAATTATAAAAATTCATTTATGGAGAATAATCGAATAAATTTGTCCAAGCATCTGTCATACTGGACATTACAAATAATCTGAATAAATTGTCATTTTTACAAGGCAACATTTCTCAGTAGACTGCGCATCTTTACGCAAAATAAAAAATGTTCGTATCGATTGCAGGACACGGGAGAACTGAAACTAATACATTGATGTCCTTAAATATTTTTAACATGTCCACTGTTTTGAAATGTACGTTCCCATTTTTGTCATAAATGCATAAAATTCGCAATCTATTTATGAGATACTTTTGGTAACTTATCATAATGAGTCGAGGGAGGTGCTCGAAAATGCAACAGAATTAAAGTTGAGTAAACAATAAAATGCGTGTCCGATTATCTGTTTCCCCATTTTCCTTGCAAGCCATATTACATATTCAGGAAAGTCACATTTCTTGAAGATCCAACTCGATGGATATGAGGGGTCGAGGGAGGTCCGGAGTTGTGTAACATCGGTGAAAGCCGTGGCAAAGGTGAAACTCTATTCTGGCTAATATTGGAGCATTAAAGGAATCGCGGATGCACGTGTATGAGGTGGAAGAAATTCGAATGATAGTAGACGAGATAAAGATCGTACGGGAAGGGGTTAAAGGACCGGTAGCTCGAGGGATACGAGGGGTCAAGGGAGACCCGAGGTCCGCAGTTGTATAGCATCGGTGAAAGCCGCGGCAAAGGCATCGAGCGTCGAGTAATCGCCTATTCCCGAGGTTGTGTCACGGGGCGCCGGGAAAACGGATCCGCGGCGGAGAGAATAATCGGGGTAAAGCGGTGGTGCCTTTAACCGGAAACGGAAATCCCCCGGTCGAGGGCCTCGGGCCGACTACCTCGCCGCGGCGGACGAGTAACAGGTAAGGTTCGATCCACGGTTAAAGCATACAGGTGGCCGAGCACGCTTTCATCATCCTTTCCACGTGCGGCTGTGTACTCGTGTAGGTGTGTGCTCGCCGAGAGCGAGAGCCTGAGCGCGTTTGTCCGTGCGTAAGCGTAAACGTAAGCGTGCGCATCTGTCTATCTCTCTCTCTTTTCTCTCTCTGTGCACCTCGCAGTGGCCGACCGGGACTACATATGTTTACCGGGGTACGAAGACGAGGAAAAGGGAGCGCTATCCGATAAGAAGCTGCGTGGGAAGAAGAACGATAAAGGGGATCGAACGACGACGACGTCGACGACGACGACAACGAGGAACGATGGGGTTGCCACCGATGCCACCGTCGGCGGTTACGTATCGGAAAACCCACCCCCGGCCGACACATCCGGCCCGTGCACCCTTCTGCCCCGGCCGGGCGAAGGAATTTGGCCGAGGGGTGGAGAGGACATCGGTTGAACGACACTCGTTCTCGTTCCCTCAAGATCGGTGACCTTGCGAGTCCTGTTTGTAAACAAGGGGATCGTCGACCAGGGGCGGGGGGCGGACCCGGACCCCTCCGCTCGATTCCGATCAGGTGTCGGCGAATGTCGGCCGCACCGTTTGCCCTTTCAATCAATTCATTTGGGGATCGAACCGTCTCCGGAGAGTATCGCCTACGACATCCGCTAGATTTCAAAAACCTCGGCTTCCCCACGATTACAGTCAAATGTCCGAATTCTAAAGTCGAAATACCTCCGAGTGCAGATGGCTAATTGATTAGAGATCGAGAAGAAAAATAGTTGCAGCGGTACCAGTGGTCGTGGTTGATTGCGATTCGCAAATTAGGTGTAACCTAGTCGGCGGTCTAAATTCGGCAGGCCTCCCCTAATTAAGCGGGGACGAGACTGCCCGGTCGATCTAGGCGGACCAGGACGCGGGCTCGTCACTCGGCGAACGCCAATCGACGACGATAATGTGTTTAGCAAATAATATGTCCGTTTTGCGGACCATTGTCCGGTCCTACTGGTAATGGTCGCGCTTAATTAGCAAAACCAATTAAAATAATTAACGTAAACTCTAATTTCGCGTCGCGTATAAATTGACCGGTCGCCGATGCATTAAAACGGCCCAGCGAAAGGGTACGTCGGGAGTCGGGCCGCGCGTCGGCGTCGGCGTCGGCGGTGGCGTCGATGTTATTGAAAATAAATATTCGATCGGTCCCGATCGGGAGAGCGCGATCCCGTTCGCCGTTCCGATGCCGTGCTGTCCACGGGCGCATTTTTCCGCGTTTGATTTTCTACGCGGTTTTTTCTCTCGCTTTTTATTTAACTCTTTTTTTTTTTATTTTTTGTTTTATCGTCCGTTCGACGCCCCCGCGGCTGCCGCACCGGCGGCCGTGCCGGTACTTTCTCTGTCGCGCATCGATCAAAATTCAGCTGACCGGATTAATCGATTCGAGTGCCCGTGGTTCTCGTCCCAATTACTCGGTTTTCAGGCAACGCGATAGCAGAGGCGGCGGAGGCGTTTCGATGGGAAACGAGAGACACGGACGAGACACCGACGGAGAGCCCGGCACGGCGCGACTCGCTCCGACGAACAACGGCGATGCGACGAGCGACGATTAACTGCGGCAACGTCCCGCGGTAGCGACGCCTCCGAAGCGTCGACGAGGACGGATCGCGCTGTCAAAAGCCATTCTAGCGGCGAGTGCGAGCCGCTGCCTCGTTCTCGTTCTCGTTCTCGTTCTCGTTCTCGTTACCGAGGCTGAGCAACCACCGGTAACCGGTGCTCATACTTTTCACCCGGCTGAATCGTACCACACCGGCACCCTCGCGGCCACCCCCTGGGCTACCCCTTTTTACCCATCCTCTTACGAGACACCCCTCTCCTCCTCTCCTCACTCAAACTCAACTCTCCGCACTCTCCGCTCTTTCGTTCTCTTTCTGTTCCGGCGATTCTCGCGGCAGCGCGCCACTACCGACCACCCTTCTTTCTCTTTCATCTCTCTTTCCTCTCGTTTCCACTCTTCTCTTCTCTTACCCTTCCCCCCCCCCCTTCGGTGGTGGTGGTGTGGTCCCTTTCTCTTTCTCTGTCCCTCTTCTCTCCTGTATTCCGGGATGCGAGCGTGCCGCCCCCACCAGCGCACTCCCCACAATGCGATGGTGGTATTGATTTAAAAGTACATTCGTGTTTTCATAATGCCGTATCTGTACCGACGCTCAAGCGCACCCTTCTCTGCCCCCGGCCGCCCCCCGCGGCACCAGCCGCCTCTCTCTTCTTTCTCTTTCTTGCGTGTCGTTCGAACTCGCTTCCACCGGCGGCATCGGCACACGCGCCCTCTCCCCGCTCCGATCCACTCTTCTCTCTTCCACTCCTCTCCTCTTCTCTCCGCTCACCCTTAACCTCCTCTTCAGCCTCGGTCTCTTGTCACCCACGCGTAGGTATGACGTTGCCCGCCCTTCGCCCACCCGCCCCCTTTTTCCCTTCTATTTTCCTATCTCCGCCGGGCTCGCTCGCTCGCAGTTCTTTCTGTCTCGGTCTAGCCGCCCCGCGTCCACCCCCCGTACACCCCCTCGCGTTTCAACCCCATCGCCGGAGAGCGGTTCGCCGTCCTTCTTACGCCGACGGCCGATGCGACGGCGAAACGACGACAGCGACGAGCGGAGAGCACGGGCGCGCGATTAAATCCGCGTTAATCGACGCGGCCCGATAATTCGATTCCACGGGTAAAAATAATTGGCCAAGAGCCGCGGCACCGCGCCTCGGTGGGCAGTCCCGGCTCCATTCGCTCCATTCGCGGCTCGCGCGGACGCTCGCGTTTTACCCTCGCCTCGCCTCGCCTCCACTCGCCGCGATCCCATGCCGGGACACGTCCACGTGAAAGTTCGTCGCCCGAACGACGCACCTATCTCGGCCCCTCGTTAGCCGAACGATTTTTCCGCGGGCACACGCCCGTCCAAATCCGACGCGACGATCCGACGGACCACCGAGACCTGATTTTCCTTCCAACGGTGTTCGCACCATCGACGCCCAAGCGATTTACCACGGACATTTAGCCTCTAGCGATGTCGTCGCTACCAGGCACCAGGGGATTCCGTTCCCCAGGGAGTTGAAGAATTTCTAGAGCCTTTACCTGGGCCCGATAGGAGCAGCCTGCTTATTATCACGAGTCCTCTGACACATCTGACAGCCAAACTCGCTGATACCGTCCCGCCAGCGAGCGTCCAAACTTCGTGACGAGACCAGCTACCTCAGGTACACGTACCGTCTAGAGCACGAGAGGAAACTAGCGCGAGGGGAACGGGGAAAGGCAATCTGAATGGTCAGTCTTCTTCCCCCGTTCCCTTCCCGCTAGTTTTCTCTCGTGCTCTGAACAGTACGTGTACCTGAAGTAGCTGGACTCGTCACGAATCAAGGACACTGCACTGACATCTGATAGTCGGTTTCGCACGATCAAGTGACTTTTCGTTGGACGTTTTTACGACCGACGGGTTTCTCCTTCCTCGGGACATTCTGTCCTTTGCGAGGACCAAATAAATAGCCCCCCGAATGCGTCTCTTTTGGCGACAACTAGCAAACGATCACGTTCCTCTCGCGACGTTCTTTTCCGTGGGTTTGTTCCGAATTTCTCGTTGATTTACTCGCACCTTGTAAATAGTTGTGAATAAACTTTGTGTATATATCAAGAGCGTGGTTAGGTATTCCACGTATTAACCTAAACCACTTCAAGCCAATGCTACCATCGCTACCGATCCTCTTCCCTTCGATCATGCCTTCGGATCAGTGCGCGATACTAACTTCTACAAGAGAAACGATGGTCTCATGTCTTTCCAGGCTCCGGCACTGTCTTCAGCCCCCACAGGATTTGATTTATCGCTGGGAATCCTTTTCTAAAATGTACCCTCTAAAAGAAACTAATCTGAACGGATATACGTAAAAGTAGAAAAGCATTGCGGTGGATGTTCGTCTTTCTAGGGGATCACTGGCACGTCCGACTGCAGGCGCATGCACCTCCCAAAACATAGCAACTTCGCCTCAGCTTTAATTCTTTTAGACAACCATGAATAACGGGGAGATTTAGGCGGTCCCATTTATCACGTCGACTGCCATATTTCGTGCGTTTCACGTACGTATCATTTGTATCCCTGCGGAGACAAATGTTGCTAACGATGATCGTTAACCCTTCCAGCCCGCAATTATCTTTTTCCAGTGAAGTGAAAAATTGTTGAGAAATACGTCTATTTGTTGGCGATTTCGCCTGCGCTCGCTGGGCTGCGGATTTCATGCGTTTACGGGAAAAATGAATGGGTGCGAGTGTGCAGGTTTCTTGGAGTTGTTAACACGTTTGTGCGACGTTCTTCCATCGTGGAATATTCTCTAAATATTATACGGTGTAATTTAAACCAGTAAAAATTTAAACTCAACCTAGTAAACATATTAAGAAAGAAAATAAATATCCATTTAACTCCAGCTTGTTGTAGTTCACGTAGGAAATGTTTATTTTGCATAAAGACCCGCTGTCTAGTGATGTCGACAGGATCACTTACTTTCCCGAAACATTGTCTTCCGATATCTTTCGTCCAACCGCTTTTAGATAATCGATATCCAGCGAGCAAACGATTCAGCGTCAAGTGAAACGTCCCATCTGCAACAGAACAGGACATGAGAGAGAGCCAGCAATTTTTCTATATGCAGAAATTGGATTGCTCGAGGATCGCTCTCACGCGGTTTCCAGTTTTGGCCCGTGGGAGAAAAAAGGGGTGCGGGTGCACGGCTCGATTCTCGCGAAAAGAACGAAACGAAACGAAACGAAAGGAAAGGAAAGGAAGGGATAGGTACGCGTGTTTCTCAGTTCTCTCTCTGTTTCGCCTAACGAATATAACGCGTGGCTGGGCTACCGGCTCTCGAGGAGCCGCCTCGGCGAGAACGGAATCGCAAAGAGGCTCGGAAATTAGCGCGAGGGCCCTGCCCGGGATACAATAAAACCGCGGGAACCGTGCGGATGCAGGTATACAGAGTTTCGAGGGTTTCAACAACGGTCACTTCTTCGCTCTCGCTCTCTCTCTCTCTCTCTCTCTCTCTCTCTCTCTCTCTCTCTCTCTCTCTCTCTCTCTCTCTCCCGCTGCACGGATCCTGACGAGCACCTGCCCCGGTTTTTGCAATCGTCTTTAATAAACAGTAATTATGGTCGCGCAAACGTCCGAGCGACGTGCGTGCCTCTGCCTACGAGCGAGCTGCTTCTCGCGAGTCTTTCACGGCCTGTAATTGGCTTCGCCTTGGACAAAATTATCGAATAAAAGCCCGCTGCCGGTGCTCGCGCCGTTGTCCGCCGATTTCTCACCCCTTCTTCGTCTTCGCTTACGGAATTCTCTCATTCCTAATTCCACGATTCAAGGTGGTAGTCTCGCTTCCAGGATCGCAAGGGATGCGCCTTCTCATTTTATCGATAATGCAAAGATGGGGTTTTCAGTAGACAAAAGCGCTAGATAAAAGTTCAATCTAGGCCGCCGCCGCTCTCAAAGGTCCTATTCTTACGTTTACGAGGCGCAATTTGCATTATTCGAAAGCATGCAGCTATTTTCATAAAGCTGCGACAGCTACATGCTGCCGAATAATGCAAATTACGCCTCGTAAACGTAAAAGCAGGACTTTTTAGGGCGATTGCGGCCTAGATTGATCTTTCATCTAGCGCTTTTGACTACTGAAAAATGAGAAGGCGCATCCCGCACCTTTTCAATCCGGGAAACGAAACTACCCCATTAACACTTTGCGCCCCAGATCAGTGTCGCTCACTTCGGAATCGAGACACAGCAAATTACGATTATACATTAAAATAGAGAGTTCAATACGGACTTCGGAATTTTGTTAGATTTTTAAATGCCAGTAAAATAAAATTAGTCTTTAACAGAAACGACCCAGTATGCAGACGTCGATAAAAATGAGGTTGCCCTCGGAGGGGTTAAATTCAGAGGGACAAGAATGTCAATCTCGTGACGAATAGAGACGTCAGGAGAATCGAGACAATTTAATTCGCGACTTCTTTATTCCAGCGAGCGTCGCTCCCTAGTTGCTATCTCCGGTGGATGCACCGCAATCGTCCATAAACAGTTGGACAACGCGAAAAAAAACAGAGAGTGCAGTTGCAAGGGAAAGTGAAAAGAAAAAAAAGAATCGAGTGGTATCGACGTTAATCTCCACGGTCATAAATCACGCGGCGAACCTAACACCCCCGCGCTCGCGCGCGCCTCCGCGCGTGTATGTTCTCTTTTTTTTTTTTGTTGGTCCGCGTTAATTTCCGCGAGCCGGGGCTCGATTTTGTAAACTCGTCGCGACGTTCATTATCTCGCCCAGGGTCGAAATAGCTGAAAAAAGAAAAACGACGGCCGGGCTTCGAAATTCGACGGGTCGATCGGGGAAAACAGGGTGCCGGCAAACAACGGCTCCTCCCACGCGAAATCGCAAAGGGTTGCCAGGTAGTTGGGCATTGGCGAATCCGGAATAGCGGAAAAATGGTGGGGATATATTAGCGGTTTTTACTATTGATTACCGAATTAAAAACGCGCATGTATAATTCAGCGATATTTCCAGCGTTTCCACGGTTCCGCCGTTGGCGCCGCCAGTCTCGCTCCTCTTCAACCCTTACCCACCCCCTTTGCCAACATTACCGATGGAGTCGAGCACTTCAACCCTTGCACACTCGTTCCCAGATGGCGCGATTCCTCGTCGGTGGATTCAAGGGGTGGTTTCACACCGTCTGGGGTGGCTCTGTCGCTTTGCCATTATTCACCGTGGGGGTGCGCACCCTCTGCGTTACCAACACGACATTATCTACTGCGAATAAGCGCCGAGAACCGTCGTGGATCGATAAATAATTCTCCGAGGGTGGAAAAGCACTAGCTAGATAAGTTGTATTAAAATCGTGGCTGAGAAAAATGACTGAGCATCGATAAAGTCAAATTATGAGGGGGTAAAAGAATATTTGGAAAATAGCCAGTTAAAAGCACTGCAAAGGAAAATATTGAAGCTAATTAATAGACAGCGGATCGTTAAAAGAAGACACCTAGAAAATGTTTTCTTTCTTCAATGATTCCAGAAAGTTGCGAAATCCGCAGCCTACTAATTCAATTAAAATCTGTGCAACTGATCGCAGGTCACAGCGACCGAGAGCGAACGGAAATAAATGGAAGCGAAGCGAACTGATCGTGAGAGACATGAATTGATCACGTGACGACGGGGCTCGTGTCCAATGGTTTATTTTGCAAAATAAATTGACATATACAACGTGGTACCTTAGCAAAAACGAATGTCCGCACGTTCCTTCTAAAAAGAGGTTCGAAGCGCGCGTGCTTCGGGCGTACAAACTGTATCAGCATGATGGACAAAAATGATTTTCGGACAGAGATTGGTTCGGGTGTTTCTTTTTCCTAGGCGTGAGGGATGTCGAACGAAGAGTGGCTGCTGGAACTTATCGTTAGAAACGAGAGAGAAAACGTACATAATATTCGGTGTATGTGTACGTACGTATGTATGCATGTATGTATGTATGGTTGCGCGAGTGTCGCGTGTTCGTGTGCAATCGAAAGCTCAATATCAATATCTCCAAAGCTCGAGTTTAAACTGCTTCTCTCCGTCGTCGTTCGCTTAACAACTACGATTCGAATTTAATTGATCATATGGAACGGTTGTGTGCCGGGACCCCGGTCGGGAGGTCCGCGTCTGCCTTAATCGTTAATTGAGAGTCTTACTTCGACGAGCCTCTACGAGTAATTATCTCTAAAGTGTCCTTTACGAACTCGTGATGCGCGATGCGATAGAATACCAGAGCGTTACGTCAAAGAACAGAGAATGCTTTCCTCTTACAAAGTGTGTAACTCGATCCGCCGTCGGTCTCGCGTCGATCCAGGTTGATATCTCGACGTTCGAATCGCGAGACGAAGGGTTGGAGCGACCGGAGATCGACGGTGGAACGATCCCTAAATGGTCGACCGGGTCGACCGCTACGCGACCAGCTACTTGGTGAGAATTATTCCTAGAGATACGCGAGACATTCAGGTTTTATATAAAATCCTGCCCACAGTTAGACCTCTAATACCATCTATTGACAGCCACACGAGAATCGCTAAAATCTGGAAACTGGACTGACCGGTGTTCGGGTTCGGTGTGAAAGCGGGGACGTGTGTGACCGGTTTCGGGAACGCAGATTTAAAAAATCATATGATTGATGGGGATGGGGGATCTAGAGCACGACTAGGTTCTTACTGTGGCTACTTAATCGCTAGCTGCGCTACGGTTCGATCGTCTCGCGTCGACGTCTCGCATCGACGAGAATACTTTCGAATCTTCCGTGATCTGGCACGGAACGATTCTTTCGTCGTCGTTTCGAGTCTCGTCGCAGTCGGGAGGACGACGCTCGACGAGCTCTCGAGATTCTCGCACGCAAATAGCACCATATCAACAACAAACGTTCGCACTATTCAACGGAAGCCGTATAAAATCTGAAATATTGGTAACGCAGCATCTGCTCGAAACGTACGATATCAATAAAAGTAATTATATCAAGAGTATCATATACTTAGTCGTTCGGCAATTACGTTCGTCGAGCTTTGCTCTCGAGAAACCTTAAGGAACTATTTTGGCACTAGAATCCACCTCGGTCGCGTTTAAACCTCTTTAAGCCTCTCGGGCCGACTTGCTCGAGTCGCGAGTCTCGCGCTTAACGTGTATGGTCTCTTACGGGTACTGTGTATACCTAGGATCGTTTAATCTGGTTCCGATTAATCTCGAAGTTAAACATTAGATCGACCTGGCTAAAGACTACGGGCGCACCTGCAGCCCACAGCGTTCTCGATCCAGCGTCGATCGAGTGCCTCGATCGATCGATCTTACGTTTCTATCGTTTGTTGTCTTGGACACTTAGTAGCGTTTTAGTATGCTTAAATACCGGCTAGTTTCTTTTGTTTTCGTATCCTACGCTCTCGGAGACAATAGAAAATTCTTAGTAAATCTGGTTCGTTTGTAAAACTGCGCTCGTCGTTGGGGGGCGACTCCCATGGAACCGCTTACAAAATTCCCAATGGAACCGCACGCGCATTCGTCGACACCTGCTCCGTCCACGCTAAAAAGTTTACGAGCCCGAGGACTCCTCCCTTAAACTATCGTTTCCGGAAACCACGGAAGGGAAACGCGTTTCCCTTCGAGAAAATCCTGTGGGCGCACACGGGACCGGGGAATCGGTGTCTCCTCTTCGATCGTTCGGGTACAAGCTACTTATCTTAGATATCCTGTGTTCGTGTACAAATGGACCATTCCACTTCGATCTTACGGATACAAATCGTGCGGGTCGCTAGCGACCGGGACGGCGTTATTTTTCAGCGATCATTCGCGAATCGTTTGGAACCGGCCTTCGTCCGCCTAACTCGTCGGTTCGCCACTCTTTCTCTCCTCTGGTCGAACCCCGCTGGCCGAAATCTTCGAGCCGATTTTCAAGAGAACCTCTCAAAGTAACGTTCGGACAAGGCGAATTGTTTTAATTAATTTCAGGACAGAGGAACCGCACAGGAGTTCATTCCTCAAGAACGTGTCGATAAATTCGTTTAATGTTTCTGAGTATACATTTCATCCGCAGCGAAATTAGTCAGAACGTAAGGTTTATAAATCACCGGACACTTAGTTATCTTCAGATTTTGCTCAGATTTGATTTACATGTTCTCTACATTCGAAAAAATTAGCAAGTACCATTTTTGATTCATAATATAGGTCCCGTAGTGACACAAAAATCGTCTGCATCCAAATTTGAATAAGTGTCCGGTGACGGGAATGCAATTACATTCTCTCAGTCTGTAAGTATGCAGAGAAATAAAATTATGGTGGCAAAGGAGCCGGTATTGATCGGTCGAGCGACGGGACAATCAGCGGCAAAAAGATTTGGATCAGCGGCGCGTAATTCCAGGCCGATTCTTTGGCGGCGGAGCGCACAGCTCGACCAGAGTCGATAGAGCTCCGGTGGAAAGGACGGAGGGAAATTATCCTCGGCCGGTTGATTCTTGCCAGGGCTGGCTTCCGGTGGCAGACCGCGGAGCCTCGGAAATTTTCCTGGCGGCCCTCCGGTGTTCCTCTGCATTTCAAACGAGCCCCGGGGGGCTTTTTCTCGCGGAACAGAGAGGCGGCGTATGCTCGGTTCCCTTTCTCTCTCTCTCTCTCTCCCTACAAACAATCGAGGCCCGTTGCAACGTGTTCCGCGCGGTTCCAACGCGGGTCTGCGGTCGTACAGCCGCGGAATCCGCTGCGGCGCCGCACCGCGTCGAGTTCGTTAGCCGGCGATTGTTCTCCGCGGCTCGTACATCCTCGCTTTGGTAAATTCAACGGGCCCTGCCGGATTCGCGCACACGAATGCGGAGAGAGAAGGGAGAGACGGGCAGAAAATTAGAGAGAGACGCACTGAGAATTACTGAGAGAGACGGGCATGGAATTTAGAGAGAGAGAGAAGCAGCAGTGCTTCGAAACTGTTACATTAACTCGTCCCACGAATCCAAGCATTTTTTGACATTTTCAGTGCACTGTTTTAGTAATTGCACTCCACTTAAATCCAATACCATCGTTTCAGCTTGACATTTTGAGTCTGTCTAGTAGTCAAAGGTCGTTGATAGCTGCTTTAATGAGAACCCTCCTATAACAGTTTCAAACAGGCATTTTGGGGACCGCTTCAAGCCCTAACTGAAGGAAGGAGATGGCAGGGAGCGAGATGGATAGAGAGGAAGGGTCGGAAACGGCAGAGCCAAGGGCTGCGAGACTGCGGAGAATCATTAGGGTATATTGTCAATTCCGAGCGCTTTGAGTGGTCCTCCAGTGCCGTGCCGCGAGCCACGATCTCCCTGGACGCGAGCAATTTGTCCGCGTTTGTATCGCGACCGGTGATTTTCTTCCTCGATGATTTTATCGCGACAAAGCTCGCAGAAGGTTGCTGTTTGGCAATCGGTCGCGGAAACGCGATAGCCGCCCGCCGGAACCGGCCGTTTCCCCTTCGATACCGTCCAACTTGGAATCACCTACCCGATGGAACCACCGTCGCGCCGGCCATACAGAAGACACGACCGTGGTTGTTGTAGTGGCGCGCTGTCGGATTATCTACAATGAGTATCTTCTCGGCTGAAACGAGAGTGTCGTCGTCGTCATCATTTTGATTTCGCTCTCCGTGCTCTCCCCGAGCATCGAGGTTTCCCGTAGAAAATCGCCGAGGACCCTGGACCTCGTGTTTCTCCACCGTTCGATGTCCTGCCGTTTTTTTTTTTTGTTCACCTGAGACGTATCACGAAGATGATTGATCATCCCCATTAACTCTCCTTCTCCTCGATGGGACTGACTTCGTTCTGCAGCAGCTCGAACTTCGGGCTCAGCCCGGGGAGTATGCTCTTGGTGCTGGTCTTGATCTGACTGTAGATGTCCAACGACTTCTTCATGTCCAGGCTCTCCTCGATCAGCCGAGGAGGAATACTCCCGCTTCGTTTGTGGCTCGGCACGAACGTGCTGCCTTCGGGTTTCTGGTCCTTCGGCCTCTCTTCTTTGTGCTCCGGCGTTAGAGTACCGTTCCCCAGTTTTCGTTGTTGCTCCTGGAAAGTGTCCTCCTGCACGTCGTCCTTCAACAACGCCCCCGTGATCACCGGCTTGCTCTCCAGCTTCCCGAAATCCTTCAGGCCCTTCTGCTCCATGATCTCCAGCTTGTTCGGCGTCGTACCGTTCACTTGGAGATTCGGGTTCGAACGCACCGTGTCCGTCGAGATGCTGGCGTCCGTGGAATCCTGCTGGTCCATGGAACCACCGGAACCTTGAGACGCGTCCAGGTTGTTCGTCCGCTTGCCAGGTATCGACGGCTGAAACGGTAGCTTCGTTATCGCGGGACCTAGTTGGATACAGGACTTGTTAGAGGTGTTCTGGAGTTCGAGGAATTTTTATCTATTTCATCGGTGGACTGTGGAGCTTCGCTATTGAGGCTCAATGAAAACAATAGAGCTTGAATTATTCGATTTGCGGAAGATCTCCAGGCGCCCCGAGTACGCGAAGATCCACGGTCCATTAATCGCAATGATTAATCACACGCAGGCAGGCTTCGATGGGAGACATCGATCACTTAGTTTGCTAGGTACACTTCTGTGCAGGGGTGTGGCAAATTTAGAGGCATGGAAGGCGTGGCTAATTTACAAAGACCGGTCATTGGGTTCCCGATAGCCACTCAAACGACAAAAATAAAGGAACCGCTTGAGATAAGTAGCCTCGATGAAGATGAAGAATGCATTAATTTTGAGCAATTCCGGAGGAAGGCTGACAAATTCCTAGAACCCGGGGCATCTTGGGAGTAGGGGTAGGTTTACTCACGCTCTCATCGGTGTCCTTCTCCAAGCTGGAGGTTTTCGACACGTTCAACAGCGTCTTCTCGGTGTCGGGCGACTTATCGAATTCCACCCACTTGGAGCCGCCCTCCAGCTTCCGGGAGAGCGTATCGGACTCGTAACTACCACCGTACACCGGATAACCCAGATGGCCGGCATCGTACTCGACTTGATTTCCATAACGATAGCTCGGATTCACGGAGCCCTGGCTAGAGATCGAGAGATCCGACTGGGACAGTCCGGTGTTAGTGCTGCCGAATAGTCTCGTGTTCTCGAAACCTGCACCGTGGAGATAGGGCAGAGCCTAAATTAATTGCTCCATCGGACAACACATGGGAGGTCTCGTCCAGAGGTAGAGGGTAGGAGAGAGGCAACAGTGTATGGACATTTTTTGATACCCGGTGATCGATCCTCCGGAATTTCTTCTCGGTGCACCAGAGCCTGCTGGTCGGTGACGTCTGCGGTCACGTCCTCGGTGGAGCCTTTATTGGCCTTGGCGTCGTCGGGCTGATAGCTGGGCTGCACCTCCACCACGAACGAGCACCCGTTATCTTGGTACCTGCGGTTTTTATTATCCTCCATCGTCACCTAAAACATCAAACCGTCCGGTTCGTCAGCTCTTTTTTTCTGGCTCCCGTGCTCGCGGCGAAAAAAAAACCCGCCGTTTATTACACAGGCTCACACTAATTTTTTTACAGCTTCGTGTAAGCTCTCCTTACACCCACAATCATCATAACTCCTTTGTCATTCCTGATTCCCCGGAGTA
Organism: Lasioglossum calceatum; assembly: GCA_963966675.1. Classification (NCBI taxonomy): domain Eukaryota; kingdom Metazoa; phylum Arthropoda; class Insecta; order Hymenoptera; family Halictidae; genus Lasioglossum; species Lasioglossum calceatum. Next base: position 4,109,209 of record OZ016555.1, on the reverse strand, counting down.
AAAAAAGAATTTATATGTATTCCTACATTTCCGCCATTTCACAAGGGTTGAGAAGGAGATTCTGGTCTCTGGTTACTCGGAAAATGACTGAGGGCGGGCACAGACGAATTTCACATTTGTAAGTCCTCCCTACACTAATTCAAATCCCCGTTACTCGAGCGGAAAGGAAGATTCTGTTCTCCGATTGTTCAGAAAATGACTGTGGGCGGACAAAGACAAATTCGGAGAGGCCAACAAAATATTTGTGAGCCGGTCGAACCGGCGCGAGTAATTGCAAAGAAAAACATTGGCTCGAGAAGCTGAGTAAACTGAGATCTCCGAGCTGGATGTTAATCAACAGGGGAATCGACTCCGGGAAGGTATATAGGGTGGGATTTTCGGCGAGAAACGTCCATCTCGATCCCGGGGCAGAGACGGTTTTACGGGGGAATCGATACAAACACGGGCGCCGTTGATTTATTCGAGGAACACGAGGGGTTGTCAAACATCGGCAGCGGCGGCAGCCGGCCGATAAAAGCGGACGCGCGGAACGCCGAACAATGCGCCGCATCGAAACTAGGAAATTAATTTCCACTCCGTAGATTTCCTGGCCGATGTTTCTAGTTTACCCGTATATAGAGCCACCCACCCACGCCCGAGGGTGTATAAACGCGACCACCCGCGGTAGCTACTCGACTCCGACGGACCACAGAATTAGTTCTCGCTATTGTTCCGGCCCCCGCTTCCCTGGTCCGACTCGTTACTCTCTGTTTCGTCTCGCGCGTACCGTTTCCTCGCGGGCACGTCGGCTTTGAGTTATCGGGACCGTCAGTCCGGCATCCTGCCCGCCTCGATTTCCCGGCAAATCTTCGGCGAGACGTCCACGGACATTCCCGGATCTCTCCGGGTTTCGGATGCCCGACAGAACTGATTCTGCTTGCCGCAAAACAGCCGGCCATCCGGTTAATTTATCATCGGTTCAACTTCTCGTTCATCCCCGTCCGAATTGCTTCCGGTCGGATTTCAAACCAAACCCCTGTGCCAATACCCGACGTTTTATACACCGTTCAATCAAATTCCGATCCTCGGTCTTCGTACTTCCTGCGCATATATTTGTACGCCTCGAATGTAAATCGAATGAACGTCTGGAATTAACTTTTCTCTGCAATGAGTGCCAACGTGACGTGTAAACCTTTTATAATTTTATAAGTCTTGTTTTATAAAATGTTACTAGATATTTAACTAATCCATGAACTGTATAGCAAGACAGACATGAGCAACGAGTGCTAAGGTGACGTGTAAGCCTTTTAAGCATAGAGCAATCAATTCAATTTTGTACGTCTTGTTTCAGACAAATTTACTGGACATTCGATTAATCCATGACTGTCCAACAAGACAGACATCAGTCTTGTCGACAAGAACGTGCGACAAATTTTGAAGATAAATTGGAAGCAGAGTGAAAAGTTCTCGGTCGAAAAGTCTTTGCATCGGTCCGCGCTCGACGTTGATAAAGTTTTCTAAATAAACGGGAGACCTGTGAGGAAAGTTTCTCGGCGAAATTTGGAGCAATGATCGGGCGTTGGGAAAGTTCCCGTACGTGCAAAGAGGCGGAAGGAATTGAACGAATGGGACAGTTCCGACCTCCGCTCCGGCTGGCTAGGACAAAGAAATGGTAAAAGGGAGCCGAAGTGCTTCCTATTTCTGGATTCCACGAGGAAACTGTATCCCCGAGGCGTCGTAGAAGCTCGCCACGAGTCTCGCAGTTTTTCACGGGGCCGTCGCAAAGTGCCGACTCGGTTCGACAATCGAGATTCCTCGCTCGATCCTCCTATACGTCGAACGACGAATCGCCCACACGAGACGTTTCTTGGGTCTCTGTAACGGAGCGCACACGCGGGAACGAGACCTAACTGTGTCAAGACAAAGAAACGGGGCCAAAGTGCGCGCAGGTCGTTCTAAAAGTAGAGAGAACAGTTCATCGGTAAATAGTTCTTCCGTCGAACTGTATTAATATTTAAGGAGGTTCGTTTAATTTGTGCCCATAATTATGAAAGTGGTCTGAGCCATGTATTTCTTGTTTCGAGATGTTTAAAGGGAAAGGATATTAACACTAAATGAATCCCTGTCTAACAGTTCACTTTTATTTTTAGTTTAAAATATTGTGATGTGAAATAACTGATAAACACATTTTTTAAATCGTGTATTTCTTGTTTCGAGATGTTTAAAGGAAAAGAATATTAACACTAAAAGAATCCCTGTCTAACAGTTCACTTTTATTTTTAGTTTAAAATATTGTGATGTGAAATAACTGATAAACTCATTTTTTTAAAATTATAACTTGAACCACTTTTGAAATTATGGGCACATTTTATCGTGTTCTTCAATTATGCAAATTGGACCCGGAGAAGATGCAAGAGAAATATTTGGTTCTCGAAGACGTTTTCGGGGAATCGAGTGTCTGATCATGGTCGGCCGTGTCTGCTTGCGTTGCGGAGCGATTTGGAGGTGGAGAAGGGTGTTTCGTGCCCCGTGAAAGGAAAATGGGGCAAGGGTGGCGTTCGTTCCGGTTCGGGAGCCTCGTTGGAAATCTCAGGTGGGAGGAGGAGCGTCCGGGACCATTTTCGGGAAGGCAACTTGCCGGAAACAGCCGTAATTCAGGGCCTCGAGCTCTCGCTAACTCTGGCGCAACTCGCGTTTCACCGGCGACCTCCCGACCCGATGGAACTGCAGCAGGCCAACCCAGCTTTCCACCCGGCGATTATTAAAAATTATACCGTGCCGTGTTTCGGGCAATTGCGCCGAGCCTGACGTTTGCTCGAAACGTTGCCCTGTTCCCGCTCTGCACCGCTGTGCCCTCCGCTCCGCTCGGCTCTGCTCGGCTCGGCCGCCGAATTGAAATGCAAATTGCGCTCCCGCGGAACCCCCGGGCACCATGCGAATTAGAGTAGCGAACGTAGGCGTATATGGCCGGCCACGATGCGACGCCACACGTATAAATATGTCTGCCTATCGGGATCACAGGGGATAGGAGTGAGCAACGCTTCGCCGAGGATTTAATCTTCCACGTGATCAATTAATCGATGCACAAGAATGATGATCACGCGTTACTGATCCCGGATGCTCTACTAAACGGATGACGCGCGCGGTCCGTACCCCTTTCCACGCGCTATTTATACACCCCGATAGCTAATAACCTGCCGTAACCCGAATTTTTTATAACTTTATCAGATCGATGGTACAGATCCAACCTCGGCCAACGAACGCAGTTCCACTGTCCCAGTATATTAATCGGCCTTTTAGGTTATCAGGTAACCGATGCAAGTTCTTAGTTGATTCGTGAGGGTCTGACGAAGGGCTACAGGGTCACAGAAAAATTTATTACACAAAGAATGAAGCCTGTGCGAAGAACCAAATGGTCCGAGAAAAATTTGTGAAGTGAGACTCGACGGTGCCTACACATCGCACCGAAGCAGTTTCGGAAACCGTTCTACCGATCCTGAGGAGGACATAGATAACAGCTGGCCGTAACCCGGGGGACTCATTCCCGACGAATCGAGGAAGCAGAGTGCTCCTCGCTGGAAATTTCGCGGGATCGAGACCCGGATGGCCTGGCGTAAATTTCGAAGAAGAGAAAGGACGGATGATTGCGAGGAGTTCTACGCGATTCCTTTTTACGATCGCCCGGCGAGCAACGGGCTCCGGCCGCGTTATTATATCCGAGGGCGAGAGGGAGACACTCGAGCCGTGAGAGTTAATTTCTTCGTTAGGTTTGCTCCGGCGGAGAAACAAGTGGACCGATAGGAGCAAACACCCCCTGGCATCGAGAGGCCTTCGCCGCGGAGCGCACTTCATTCGAAAGAAGCACTCGTGGCCGCGATGGAGCGAGTGTTTCTCGAATTCTGAGGGTATTCCACGCGACCGAGGGTGAACACCGCGACGTGGCTCCCGGCCAGATATTACGTCGAAGCATCCCGGGCATACACCCTGTCTCGGCTTCCTGTCCGGTTCCTTGTCCTTTTCCATCTAGCCAACGTGTCGCGCGGTTTTTGCATTCCCCGACGAACCGGGTCGCGACACCTCGCCCCCCGAGCTCAGGTGTTTGCGAGATCCTTTGCCAAACTTCGAACAAAGAGCCATCAGTCTTCTTTGTGGCTGATCTTCCGCCGGCGGAATTTTCCGACAGCTTTCCGCTCGTGGAAATTCTCTGTCTCTCCCTTTTCACTCTTCGTGAACAATCTGCACTGTTAAGACACTTCTAACAAGATATTAACCCCCCGCCGTGGTTCAGCGAGTCAGACTCGCGACGAAGATTTTAACAAAGTCTAGCTACTTTTTTTAGATGAAATAAAATTTGATTCGCTGGTAATCAGTATTTAAGCATTAAAATATATGTAGCCATACAAAAAGTACTTTTCTTTTCTCTTCTACGACATTATATCTGCGACGGGGATAGAGACATTTTAATCACTGTAACCGTGAAGAAAATGGTGCGGCAAGGGGTTAAACGTGCCCAACGCTTGCTAGACATACTTAAGACAAGCCTAGGATTTTTTTTAAAGTACTACAAATATTTTCCTCGCAGATTTCGGATCATATCCCCTTTAAGCTTAACTCCCAACTCCTGCTCCTCCGAAAAATATTCAGATAGCTACCCCCGCAAGTTTTCCAACGACACCTCGCCCCATATCGCTTCTTATGACCACCGAGAGGACTCGTATACCAGCGAGTTTCCTCGGTTTATCCGTCGATTAACGGACTCGCTGCTCGTTGGGCGGTCTTACCGCGGATTTAGGGACTCTGGATCCTTCGGTTACGATCCCCGAGCCCTCCTTACTGTATCCCGCTGCGGGATTTGCGGCGCGTTAGCTACAGCCACCGTGGGAGACACGAAAACCGGAAGAATTCTTGAGATATTGCGGGGATCGTATCTCGACGGAACTTTCACCTGTATTAATTGGAATAGTTACGCCGGCCGTTTCGATGTAATTTTACGAGAGGGAGGGAGAGAGGAAGAGTAAGCCGATGGATTTCGAGAATCCCGGCAAGATGAGTTTCCGCGGATAAGCCTCGGCTGGTAAGTAGGACGATAGGCGGAGGCGAAATTGCCTGGTAACCTTCGACCTTACAGGGCTGTACAGTCCCGATAATTGCGAGCCTGTTATCCCTGTCAAAGGGGAACCACTGGCCGACCCAGCTGCGCGAACCTCCTGCATCGTGGATCGATTTCACGGTGCCCTGTGCATTGTAGTCTCGCTCGAAACCAGCGTTTTCCCATTGTCCGATTTTCCTTGCATCGTCCGGCATAATGGCAATCTTTCTAATTATATGGAGAATCAATGCGAGTCGAAAATGAGTACGGATCTTTATGCAAAATAAAAATGTCCTGGTTTAATTGTGGGAAGCAAGAATATTGTATGAAGTGTTGCATCAATTTCATATCCATAAAATGAAAAAAATCATATACATTCAAGATCGCAAGGAATTTTTTTTAATTTTCAAGTTGAAATAGTTCCGACTTACATGAGAACAGCGTGGAGCGTCTTTGTCGTCGGAAAACTCGCAGGGAGAGAGGAGGAGGGTGTGAAAGAGCTCTTGAACGCAACGAGCGTTCTCTCGTCAAGGTAAGAGTGTCACGGGTCGTGTGCGTGCCGATCGAGCTAATTGGCCACAGCCGGGAATCCGTTCCGTTTTCTCGGTGCCGATTCGTCGAATCGACGACCTTTCGCTCACCTGTTGCGCCCTTATTGTGCCCCGCGTGCCGATTATACCGTCGCCCCTCGTCGCGGCTCGGGCGCCGGGAACCGAGGCTTTTGTTCGGCGGGCGCCCTGTCCGCGGCTAATCGGGAATGAATTCTAGAACACCGACCTGCGAAAGGGCCGATCGACGTTTGTTAAATTCCGCCCGGGGCTCAGGCCCTCGGCCGTTTCGTTTCCGACGACAATTAACTCGCCGTGGAAGTTTCTCGGTGCGCGCCTCAAACGGAAACGTCCCCTGTCCGAGCGATCGATTCTCCGAGAGGCCAAACCCCGTCGCGTCGTCCCAACAGCTTCTCCTTCGAACTTGTCCAGCGTCCCGACGCCCCCTTTTTCTCTCTCAAGCCGAACCTAATTAACAGCCCTTTTAGCCGCGCGCAGCCCCGCCTCTCTCCCTCGACTACCGAGCGAAACTTTGTCCTTCGAACGGCCTAACCGACGTTTCAGTTATTACTCGGATCACGAAATGCACCCCCGTCCATCTCGCCCACTTCCCTATCTCGCGGATCGCTAATGAACCGGGCTTCCAATTATCGGCGAATTCCATTTAATTGGATCCGCGGCGGAAGTCCTTTTGTCCGGCAACAAAATCGGCCACCCGGCCGCCGCCCACTCGGGTGCATCGCCCTCGAAATAGTTCACGCCTGGACCCCGGAAAAATCTTTACACTTCGGGACAGAGGACGAGTACCGACACGGAACCGTTTCTTATATCACGCCGGTCGCTGCTGTTCTTCCTCCAACAGCCAATCGAATCTGTCCTTGTCTTCTACACTTCTTTCTACAATTTTTCGTGAAAACGTTCTTCCGTAATTGTGTATCTTCGAAAACGAAGGGTGGAAATTCGAAGTATCGGGAAACGTGTATTTGCGGAAGGGTTAACGGAAAGGTCCTACGAGCCCTTCGCAGACAATCATCCTCGCCTCAAAGCCAAGAGTCATTTTCCAACGGCAAAGAGGCCGACTATTACCCCGACGAACCCCTACAGCGCATACTCACCGTTCTCTCCTCCGTCTCCACGATGAGATGGTTGTCCTTGAGGGTGAGGGTGATGATGTTCCCGTTAGCATTTTTATTCGGGTGATTCGCTGGCGGAGTGTACTCGACCGGGGCGGCGTTCGCCACGTTCACCTCCTCCATCACTTCGGTCTCGCAGATGTACCTGGGACCGTCGAGCCCGTTCACCAGCTGAAATTAAACGAAGCAGCCAGTCAGTATCCGCCCTACCATTATGTTTCACGAAATTATCCTGGAAATCGACCTCCAAGATTTCTTCAGCTTCCAACTGGAGAAACTACCCCTAACTCCTTGCGGACGAGAATTATTTTTACCTGATCGAATATATCTTCCCTGCGACACGAAATTGGGAACTGAAAAAGTGTTGGATAAAATTTTGTTTTGTTTTTTGAGAGTAAGAAATTTTTGTAAAATGGTCGCAGTCCCAGAACGGTTGAATTTTGTATTTCCTTTTTCAGCTTCGAATTCAAGAAACTACCCCTAACCCTTTGCGGACGAGAATTATTTTTAGCGTACCTGATCCGATATATCTATCTTCCATGTGACACGAAATTATTTATTGATAGCTGAACTGTCATGTAAAGATTTGTTTTATGTTTTTTGAGAGTGACATTTTTGTAAAATATTCGCAGTCCCAGAACGGGTGAATTTTGTATTTCCTTTTTCAGCTTCGAATTCAAGAAACTACCCCTAACCCTTTGCAGACGAGAATTACATATTTTTACGGTACCTGATCCAATATGGTATATCTATCTTCCATGCGACACGAAATTATGTATTGAGAGCTCAACAACTATCATTTAAAAATTTGTTTTATGTTTTCTGAGAGTAAGCGTTTTTTGTAAAATATTCGCAGTCCCTGAAAGTTTGTACTTCATTAATCCTAGGGATGTTGAATTAATCTGATAAGAGATCATTTCTGGCTCTTCCGAAATATCGTACATTTCGTGCAAGTTTGAACAGCACTTTACGAGGGTGTGTTTCACGATTACAGGAAAGATCCGCGAGAGGGTCGGCGCCCGCGCGCGGGCGCTGTCTTTGCGATAGTTGTTTCGCGGGGACGTTGAACCCGAGCGAACTTCAATTCCCTTTGGTTCTTTGGGAACTTTTGCCTCGTTACGGGTGCCGGGGAAAACTGGGTCAACGGGTACGTGGTATCCCATCGGCTGCGGATATCCCAGGAAGCGTTTGTGCCCGCGGTAGATGGATCCGCGTTGTCCCTGGCTCTCGCAGGAGGCGGCGAATAACGGAAGAGCAGGGTTATCTGTCAAGGAAATTGACAGCGAGACGGAAACTAGCGCGGGCCAAAGTTCCTTTCCTCCGGGCAAACTCGGTGAAACAGAAATTCATCATTCCGTAGTTTTGCGCGGTTGCTGTTCAACCCTGCCCCCGCGATCCTCGAGGTGTTTCCTCCGAAGACTGCAGCTGAAGCTGCGTCCACACCGAAGCGACAACTAGCAACATCGATATTGCATGGATCTTGAAACGAATAAAAAGAACGCTACAAGTGGCAATAAAAAGTGTGTTGCATCGTTGTGGACATAGCTTAAGGAGGTAGACTCGTTTCTAGAATTGCTAGAAGTGCGGGAAGCGCCTTCTCATTTCTCGATAATGCAAAGATGGGGTTTTTCAGTACTCAAAAGCGCTAGATAAAAGATCAATCTAGGCCGCAATTGCCCTGAAAAGTCCTATTTTTACGTGTACGAGGCGTAATTTGCATTATTCTGCTGCCGAAAAATGCAAATTACGCCTCGTGAACGTAAAAATAGAACTTTGAGGGAGACAGCGGTCTTCTGTAATTGGAAAACCCTATCTTTGCATTATCGAGAAATGAGAAGGCGCATCTCACACCCTTGCAATCCTGGAAAAACGAGTCTACCCCCTTACAGCAGAAATTGCAAGACTTCGGCTCGCGTGTTGAACCGTGCAGACACACGACGGGATGTTCGGTGGAACAAGGTGGATTCTCATTATTTTTTCGCGGTACTCGGTGACGCCTCGTTCGACAAACGACGCCGGATAATGGGCGGCGGGTGACGCGGCGGGTACGACGCCCGATAAGCAGCAGATAGCCGACGAAGAATGTAATATCAGAAGACACGCAAGACGACTTGGTCGCGCGCGCGAAACCGTCGCCTTGCCTCGCGGAACGGGTCGATCGCTTTATCGAAGCTAACGAGGAGTGCTTATCGCGTCTAATCTCCCCGGATAGACATCGCTTACTATTACCCGCGTCTCGAGAGCCGTTTCTTCGCCGACAGGTTTTACCCGGCTGATGGCTGTCCCGCGCATTCGAGGCGGAAACTTTCAATCCGAGGCGGCAATCATTTGCGATCCGTTCAAACGGACGAATCCCGCTTTTCTCGTAGACTCTTTTCCCCGTTCGATCTTTATATACGACGCGAGCCGCGCGGTACTCGGAAGTTCTGAGAAGTATTTACCGGGTGGTCTATGTAAATGGCATTGCCTGAAACACGCTCGGAATTTACGGGCACGCGGAAAAAACGGTTTACTGCGGTATAAACTGTTTTCCGTGCAACCGTAAACGTCGGGGATATTTACGCGGTCCCGTTTATGGGTCCAACTTGTACGCCCGACGTGGAGTATCGTGCATTTCGGATGGATTCTATTCTACTCGAGCGGCCAATAAACTTCGGCTATTTCTTGGCAGCGCGGTTTTCTTGTCGTCCTTTAATATTTGTCTCGGTCTGCAGCGGCGTGGCACCGACGCACGGTCTTCCCTTAAAGGGTGCGTGCATCCTAGAGGGTCCTCTTTCAATATTTACTTCAGACTTCTTCTTCAACTTTCTGTAGAAATCTCCGAGTACACTACTTTAATAGCTCCACACGCTGCAACGATGCAGAGGCTGGAATTAGAACGCCGACGTTTTCTAGCAGCTGCAACTTTCTGAAAAGTCCTCTACCATAGCGCACCGCAATGGCTCTGTACACGTTGCAACGATACCGGGACTCGAATTAAAACGCTGACGCTCTAAAATACAACAGCCTCTAACTCTTCGGCGAGACCAGCAGCCGCAACTTTCTGAAAAAGTTCTCCTCTGCTATAGCACTCTAATAGCTGTACACGTTGCGACGATACAGAGCCTCGCATTAAAACGCTGACGTTTTCGAACGCAACAGCCTTCAGCTCTTCGACGTAATCCGAACTTTCAACCCCTCGGTGCTAGACCCCGTGACCCACTGTCCCGTTCATCAAGAGCAATCTCGAGAGTTCAAAGATAGAATCGCACGACCCAGAAATCGTTCCCTCGGAAATCTCGGCGATCAACGTTTAAGAAAGATTCCACGTACCACAGGTGTTTCCTCTCGTGAGCGAATTTCTCGCGGTGGCAACCCGCGAACCCACTAGCAGCCACCTTCTTAGGGGTGTGCGACCTGGTTCTCTGCACCCTCTCGATCGAGAGAGGCTGATTGGTCGGTCGTCGCAGCGATCCGTGAGGGGTTGAGAGCGGGGGTCACGTTCTCGAGCGTTCGTTAAAGGGGCGACATCGAGAGGGAAATAATTTCCGGGCTCTCGGTCCGCTCTTAACGACTCCTTTATTCCAATTACGACGCCGGCGGACGCCAAGACCGGTGGAAACCGAGGCGACGCCCGGAATTCACAATTTTTGGCAACCGCCGGCCGGAATTGCCCCGTAACTAACGTCCATTCCGATACAGCTCCCTTCCCCCGCACCTGGGACCCTTATCTCGTCCCTTTATCGGCGTTTCCGGGTGTTTCCGCGCGAAACGATACCGATGACGCGCTTCCGCGCTGCCTTCGATCGGAGAAGTGGCCGAGTTTCGAGACGACGATTTCTCGAATGCAGCTGAATGAAAATGGGGAAATTAAGAGCTGGAAATCATGCTTATCTCTCCGCCGAATAGAACGAGACTAACGCGAAGCATTAGCGAGGACTGTAATCTTCCCCTTTCAGGGTACTCTGACGAGAACGTTCGCAGAATCGAAGACAATTGTAGTACTGAACTTTCTTGAACGCTTGGCCTGTCTATTTCACTCGTACAAACGATCTCAGAGTTAATAAATATGACTAGTTACTTGAAGATTGCACCTGGCACTGTAATTTAGTTCACCTCCGACATTTTATGACAATGAAAGTGGCAGGCGACGCGTTAAAATTAGATCAAGCTTCGAAGACAGAGGAGAACGATGGAAAGACATTGTGAGAATATTCTGAGAGACAGTCCCGGAAAAATTGCGAGGCGAATCGTAGAACGTTGACTCTTGCTCACTTGCATACGAAGCGAGTAAAGATAACCGCGAACGAGTAGAAATGAAAATAATCTTTCCGGGGGTGGGATCGTGTAATAAACCGGCGGGCGACGCTCGGCAGCAACTATTTCGAGGCAAGAGGTTCTTTCATTTAAATAATTGCTGGTTCGTCGAATAGAAGCGGGGGTTTCGGGCGTTCCCGAACGAGGTCAGAGGGTTCGGCTGTAACACGCTGTCTGGAGAGGTTCGGGGACAACCTGACTCCAGCTAGCTCGGAGGGATATTCCTCGTCGCCGATTTCTCGGGCGCTAACGCGATAACGCGCTCGCTAAATTATCCGAGTATTTACTTTAGTGCCCACCCGCGTGCTGGCTAAGCGTCTCCTGGATCGCGGCAGAGATTCGATTACGATCCCGGGGATCGAGACGCCATCTCTCTCTCTCTTCCTCTCGCGATGGCACCGAGAACGGAGGGGATCGCCCCCTCATTACGAGCGATCGCTACCACCCTAATTGGCCCGCATCTGTCGGGGCCAGGCACGCAGTCAGCGGCGCGCAAGAAAGTTAGCGCCCAAGATCCACCGGGGCAATCACGGCCGAAACTGCCTCTCGGCAAGAAAGTAGCCGGCTAACCGACAATTTACCGGAAATCTCCGTACCGAATTTTATCGACAGCAGGATCGGAGATCGAAAGCCGTACAGAGAGCTGCCACCCTAACCGCGCCGGGGAACGGCTCATGCTGGTTCGAGGAACCCGTACTTTCGGCTATACGCTTCGCGCCACGGCACGTACCATCTTAATTGTTACCCCCTCCTTCTCTCGCGCAGCCAGGATTAATGCGATTAAATCTGATTACACGTTTCGTTGGGATAGGCTGAACGAGCACCGACAACCTTCGTTTCCGTTTAGGCGAACTGTCCATTCTTAAGACCCCACGTTCGTTCCTCCAGATTTACCGGGGCTAAACGTTCGATACTTCTTCATTTTCGTTATCGGCAATTTGCGACTGCTGTGTCAGCTCCCCATTTTCTTTCCACGGGCTCGCGCTCTCTTAAACTGGACCGGTTTGGTTCGAGCACGGAAACAAAAATGACCTGCGGATTTTTATCGAAAGAATTTAGTCGATATTCTGGAACTCGCACAGAAATTGATGAACTGAAGCTAAACCAGGAATTACCGCTATCAGTGGTGACCTGATAGAACTGGAAAAAAGACATTGCCGCGCTCCGTGGGGGAGACGTTATGCAGCGACCCGATATTTATCGATTCGGGGCGAGGATGCGTTCACGGCGACACCGGAATTAGATTTAAATTGTAATTATGTAATAGGTGGTGAGCTGTATTAAATTGCAGGTCGCGCGACGCCGTAATTGTCGGGCCGGATAATAATTAATTGGGAGCGCAAACGCCACCTCGGACAGCCGAACGAAATAACGCTGGAAAACGATAAACGCATGCTCGATATCGATCCCCGTGTGTCCCGTCGCGTCGATGCGACGACGGCCGGCTCTTATTATCTGGCGTCGAGTGGTTGGTCGGCCGAAATTTTCGTCATCGGATTTCTACGTTCGCGAGCCGGCGTGTAACGCGATCATTAAACAACGTGGATTCCACCGGGTAGTTCCATTGTTACCGCCGAATATCATTCCCAACGTGTGCATCGTGACCGCCCATGCAATTTCCGTATGCACAAAACACACGGCTCTGAAAGTACCTCGGAATTTTTTTTCAATGCACTCGATGTCCACTCCTCGGAATGGTGTGTCTATCGAACCGACCAGCATAAAAACACCAGAAAATCGAAGTACTTTGTTTAATGGAATAGAGAGATCGACATTCAGTATTCATTATACTTGCTAATAGCTGCGTGCTCCACATGCAAATCGAATTTAGACATTGATTTGCTCGACCGAGCGCGTCGGGGTCGACGTTGTGCGTCTCGATTATAATTTCTGTGTTACGTGCTAACATAAGTTGTTCTATACAGGGCGATTCTGGGAACTGGGACAAGTGACCTTTCTAAGGGAAAATAGAAAATAATGAAAGAGGAAAAGATGATATGTCATAATACGTCCTAACTTCCTGTGACCTTATTTCTTTAACCCAATTTTTTCGTTAAACCAATCGATCGCTTTTATTATCCTACGTATAAAAGAAGTAACCCGAGGTCATCGAAATGTCAATACTCCACGAGACATTTGACATTTTGTGGTGAATCACCCTATATAGAGCTAATAAATCGTTCCGTCAACGGAATTAGACAAGTAGCGAATAGAAAAAAATTAAGCCGACTTCGGAAAAACGCACTAAAAAACGCACTAAAAAGTATGAAATAATTTCCATTTAATTTATGTGAATACACATGAATTTAAATACAATACAATCTTTTCGGAAGCGGCGCAAACTTGAAAATTTTCCAAATGACAGATGTTGCTAATTATGATTTCATTGGATTATGGTGGAATCAGTAGGTGGGAAGAGAAGATACATTAATATGTGAAAGCATGTAGAAGAATTTAAGGATTTTTGTAATTTCCAGTGTCGAAAATTTTCAATTTTGCGTCGCTTCCGAATAGATTGTATTATATTTAAGTTCGTATGTATTCACATAAATTAAATGGAAATTATTTCATACTTTTTAGTGAATTTTTTTAGTGAGTTTTGAAGTCGGTTTAATTTTTTTATTTCACACTTTTTAGTGGAACGAGCCGAAGTTATAGAACACCGTAGGATAGTTTTTCGGTCTTTTTCGTTATTCGCAATAAAAACCGCAAAGAATGAAAAAATGCAAAATTTGTTTTCGAGGAACCAATCGAGAGACACACCCTACAAAATGTAGAAAGTTTCGTCCTGATTAGTCCATCCATCTCGGAGTAATCGGTGAACATAGTACATGAAATAATTCATTTTTCGCAAATAAAATCGTAAGGAATAAGAAAATGCAACATTTTTTCACGGGACCACCACGGGGACATACTCTACAGGATGCAAAAGGTTTCGTACCTTTGTGAACGTGAAATGTGAACATACGTAGAAAAAAAAGCTATTAAAAAAGGCACATACAGATCGAATTGAGTAACCTCCTCCTTTTTCGAAGTCGGTTAAAAAATCGTGTAAAGTGAAAGGCACGCGGGGACAAAGAGCGGGCATTGTTAGCGTTTAGAGTCAGCAGGAATGGAACGAATGGTGTCTATGTGAAATACGCAGACAATAGAATCGGACGATGGTGGAACGCTCGGCAAGTGGCTTCGCATACCAGACTCGACCTCGAGACCGACGATAGAAGAAACGATAGTCGTTAGTCACGCTCGGCTTGGCTAGACGCGGTCTAGACGTAGATTCCTAGACCGGTTGTTCAAGGTTGTCCTAGTCTAGGCGAGTCTAGCCAGGTGAACGGGAGGTACCTGCTCGTCTAGCCGGTCTTCTGAATCACGATGGGGACGGGGAGACAGCGGTCAAAGGGACCGACAACGACAACGGCCGACATCGAAAACGGTAACCCGGCCGGACACCGCATTACGATTACAATTTCAGATCGCGTCGGTCCTACAGCTGGCCACATAGCCTAGGCACTTCTCTGCATAACAAGATCGCTCGGACCCGCTCGACCATCTCTAACTGGAACGGTCTGTAACGAGTTTGCTGCTCGAGGAGCATGGTCCAGCCGGGACGATTCAGCATTTCCAAAAAATTCCCCCGTCGAACGACCACTAGGTCTCCTGCACGACAGTCTGAGTGGATCTCGGATGAGACACTTTTGCTCTCTCAAAATCTCTCATCTAATAGGGACGGGATTACTGTGTTTGATTTTGGAAACGTTCTTCTCTCAGAAAAGTTTTATACTCTTCCGACTACTAGACTAGAGAAATACTCTAGAGGAAACTTCTTTGGGTCTTCTACGGGGAGGATCAGATGGATCTTGAGATACCCTGGCGAGAAGGATGGACTCAAATCGGTGCAATTTATATTGAAGCTAGAGACAAGAGCTTAGGAGACTTCTCAGAATTCTGTCCGGCCGTGAGTGTCTACCTGAGCTTGATCAGGATTTCAGATAAGAGCTCAGAGAACTTCAGTCTAGAGAATTCACTCTGATTCTATTTAATCGTGTTTCGCTTCAATTGCCATTGGACAATAATTGGAGACTGTTCAATTTGTTATTCCTAGCGTATTTAGAAGCAAATTTCGGGCCCTGTTCCTGGCTAGCCGTGAGTGCTCTTCGGCAGCTATTTCGGCCGTGGAAAGAGGAGACGGGGCCCGAAGGGGCCTAGCGGGGCCCGGAGAGGAAGACGGTGGGTTCTAACGCGTCCTCTCGGCCGTTCTCGGCTATCCGGGCCGAAAACTGGCCGGGCGCAGGTGTGCGTGTGCAGTCGCGCGTGCGTGCGAGCCCCGCGCGTGTACGTGCGTGGCTGTGGTTCGTGTGGCTTGTGCCAAAGGGTACTGACCCTGACCCAAGGGGCATTGCTCCTACGGTGCGTTTCGCCTTTCGTTCCTTTTCTGTTAGATCGCTCACACCGGCGTAGCGACAGCTTAGTAACCGATGTCCTGGCGTCGCCGCGAATCTTTTTTGCGCGGGATGCTGAGACGTCCGAGCGGATCCAGGCCCTCCGAGAACCAGGAAGCGATCCCGAGCGGATCGCAAGAGAATTCGTCCCGCGGACACGCGAAAATGATCGCGGATTCACGCTGATTCCCCTGAACGGGATGATCATGCGAACGATTCATAATCCGCAACGTTTCCCCAGCCCGTAGAAGCCCCGCAGTAACATTAACCCGTTTGAGAACCATCGCCGAACAGCACCGACATTTTCCCCTGTCTCGCGAGCTTGTTAAGCTGGAAATATGCGGGAGAGAGAGCCGTTCCGCTAAAAGGCACTCAAATTTCCTCGACCGTTTCCGAAACGCGGAATATATTAGGTTTGCCGCGCAAATTCTATCTGCCGGCGTGCACCTTCTCTGCGCCGGCGAAACTGTGGCCTTTGCCATTTATTCGAATGTCGCGTTATTCCCCCGACGCGGAAATTAAAAACGAGACCGCCCCGCGCGCGCGCTTTTTGCTACCTCGACCCGGGAAATTATGCTCGTGCCCGTCTTTATTGCGGCGGAGACCGTCGGGCAGGCTTTCCACGTCAATTTTGTAATGGTCTGCGGGATACGTTAAATCGCATTACTAGTGTATACCGGAAGACACGTTCGACAAAGTGATGCTACGAGCTAACGCAGTTTACAGTTACCTTTTTGCCTAGCTACTATGTATCACTTTGTTCAAAATTGCGTAAACATGCTGTGCAGAATAATCATACTAACAGGAAGATGCAGATGTAAATCAAACTGAAATGTGCTCTGAAAGAGTACCGAGCTATTTTCGTTAGCAATTCCTGTGTTTAGCGGAGCTGTTTACTGAGCAAACGAAATGATTGTACGACCGTTCTTGCGCGAGTTTAGAGGAGTCTAGAAAAGCCAGACAGACGGTTATCACTGAACTG
This sequence comes from Lasioglossum calceatum, assembly GCA_963966675.1. Lineage (NCBI taxonomy): Eukaryota > Metazoa > Arthropoda > Insecta > Hymenoptera > Halictidae > Lasioglossum > Lasioglossum calceatum. The sequence goes on along the minus strand of OZ016555.1, from coordinate 4,092,743 downwards.
CAGATCTTTCGGGAGTACAAAAATTGTGTATAAATTGCACGGGACAGGCCAGATAGAAATGTCGTCTGTGCACTGCATTAAATAGCGCTGACTCATTTTCGTCAGAAATGCATAAAATGCAAAGTGGAACGATCGAATCAAAATTATTATTCGGACATGCATTGAAATTGCGCAAGGTCTAAGTAAATGTTGTAATTTCTATAAGGCGACCAAAGCTAGTGGGTCTTGGCGGTCGACAGGTTCCTTCGAGAGACAATAGAGCGTGCAGGTGAAGGAAGCGCGGCGAGAAACGTGTCCAGGGATTGGTGCGATTAGAATTCAGGACGTTCGCAATCGGGGAACGTTCGCACGGCTCGTCTTACCGTGTCTGGTGACCGGAAACGTCGCGGAGAGTACGATCGCGGCTGGTATCGGTGAAAATCGAGGACACGGGGCTCGTGGTCCGCGATGATCGGTCCCATCCCATCTTCGTTAGACCGCTCGAGCAGAGCCGGCTCGAAAAAAGAGCATAGTCCAGCGATTCGCGTTCCGATTTCTCGGCTGGTCGTTCGCCTTCCCCATAAAAGGTTCGGCTAAGATCGTCTCCCCGGGGCTCCTCGCGGCACCTTCATGGCCCCTCGTAGCCCCTCGCCCTCCCCGTCGCGGAAAGGATACCACGTAGACGAGTTTTGGCCAGCCGGTGTCCCATATACCGGGCCTTTCACCTTTGACGCGGATCGTCGACTCGCACCGAGCACGATCTCTCGAGAGCTCCGTCGCCTCGCGTCGCGCCGCGATCTTCCCGGAGAAATTCGGCAACGTCTGGGAGCCGGAAATCGCGATACAGACTCTCCTCTCCTCTTCTACCGGGGTCTTTTCTCACAGCAGAATGCCGAGGTCGAATCGTTTGTGCGCCGGTGCGGTGCTAGGTACACGATTCTAAAGGCTGCCGTACAATTTCAATCGACCGTCACCATTTCTCACCTGTCCTATTTTTTTCTGGTTTTATATTTGGTCGCCGTCGACCGTAAACTAGCGGAATTTATCATCGCTTTTGAATCCTTGAATTCGAAACCATCGCTTTGTGACGAGTTTTGCGGTTTCGTTCTGCGAAATAGCAACCGTGACACGCGATTTAATACTTAGCCTACTAAAAGCCCAAAATGCTGTGAATATATAAAACGCAATCTACTGATTAATACGTTTTCCACCGACTCTACAATCCCCGAAGGAACGATTGAAAATGTAGTCGCTGCGCTAAAATCGATTAAACCGTCCTATACGTTCACGGTGCATCTTGCACCCAGTGTCCCCAGGCCAGGCTCTTCTAATTCGAGAGAGAGAGAAAAAGACTCGTGTTTCCAGGATTCGAGTAGCTCTGGCGGATCGGATTCCAGGAAATCGAACGGTTCGAAGCGCAGCGCTTCGTGATTTCTTTTAACGCGTCCGTCTGTCTCTCTTTGGCATCGTGCTCTCTGTTTTTTTTTCTTTCAGCCGGCAGACCACCCAGGCAATGCTCGCGAGTGCACGGGCTCGCGCGACGCTCAACAGAGCGCCGATTCGAAGAATGAAAATAGTTCGGAGCGCAGGCATTCGACGGGTGAATGAAGTCACGCGGCAAACACGATCGCGTCCGCCTGTAAACAGCGTGCTTTCGAGTATTCAGAAATCCTGCGGTTTCTCGTTACGCAATGGCCATCGATCCGTCCGATCGATCGATCGGCGACGGTTTCGCGTTCGGGGAAGGTCGCGGGGTAACGTCGTCGTCGTCGTGGCTTTGGTTTCTTTGCGAGTCGCGAGCATGAAAGAGAACCAGGCTCTCGAATAGTCTCGAGATCGTGTTCGCGTCGCGAAAGCCGTTTATTCGCTCTAATTCGGCCTTGAGTCTAATCCTCGTCATTGACCGCTGGTCACAGACCCCGGCTGACGTCCGTTGCAAATAATTCACGGTCGCCGCGACAGAAAAGTCGACCGACGTATTTCGTACGAAATCTCCTGCGATCCAAATATATATCCAGCACACTGAACTCCATTAAGAGTCAACAACGGCAGACTTGTAAATAATTAGTCTCCAGTCATTTTAAGATTGACTTTACCACCGCGCAGACGAGTCGATAATTCATAAATGTGAACAGAAATGATAACACAGTAATGTATAGGACTTTTCACCGCGCTTTAGGGTCAAACACCCCGTAGCGCGGCGCCGCGAGTCGCGTCGCGCGTCAGACAGTTCGAAAACTACGATCCAGTCGTGTACTTTTATTAAAGTATGCCCGAGAAACAAGTGGCCGGTCGCCATTCCTATTTAAAATGCCATCCGTTACAATTATCCTCAATTGCGATTTATTCGCGCGCCGGTTTCTAGCTGAAACACAGGAACCGCGTTCCTCCCATTTTTCCTACCCGGCCCCGGCCGTCAATTGCCTCGGCGAGTTGACCGTCCCCAATTCCAATCTGTCGAACGATTTATGGGTTTTCACTTTCTCTCCTCTATAGTGGCCCGTGGTATTTTCTCAGGGAAAACTTTCTCCTTTCCCGAAGTGTGCGCCGATGTGCGGCCGCGGTCTCGAGTGTAGCCAATAAAATTGACATTTGCCATATGCTCGGTCGAGAGGTTGCTCCGGCGCGGGCGTAACGACGCCACTTTTCCGGTGTCCTTGAAACGCCGAGAGACAATCTTTCTCTCGCCGCTGTCGGGCGACCTCGTCCGCGCGAAGGCGTGCCAGAAGACCCTGCAAACTTTCGCTCAAGATTTTCTTCGAAAACTTTTTTTCCCGCCGTCCGGTGAACTGATCTGTTCAGCTTCTCGGAGAAATTCCGTTACCGCGCTTTAAAGGGCACTCGATCGATTACTCGAGTCGTCGCCTGTTCTCCGATACCTAAATGGCTGTGGATCGCAGCGGCCTTGATGTTTCGGCGTGGAGTGCGCTCTCGGATCATTTCCGGGCGACGCGGTTCAGCTTTCGAGACTCGAGATCTATTCGTGGGAGACGCGGTGGCCGCCGGGTACGGGTCCGAAGGTTGCCGATGCTAGTTCAAGGATACGAAACAGCAAGCGGAAGTCTGGCACTCGGTGTGTTTGGAATACATTAGGAATTAACGCGCCCGAGGCGTTCTTCGGCTGGCCGGGAGAGCATTAGACGCGTCTGTCTGGGCCGCTTCTACGCGGTAACCATAGGTTAGTGACACCGCGAAGGTCGGGCCTAGCACGGCCAGACCGGGCTGAGTCAAGCGAGGGGATTGAGTCATAGATCGTGACGCGATCTAATGGCGTTTACGCCAGTCGCCCGTTTAAAAATATGCACCCAGTCAGCCCGTAATCTCGCGACGTCTCCGCGAGCGGGCCGCTCTTGCGTACATAGCTCCCATTAGCGATTCGTTAGCGCGTGCATCGAGAAAAAACTGTCTGCGTTGCACCTCTATGCGAATTTCTGCAGCCTCGATAGGACACTTTCGGCCGAAGTGGATCAAGTGGAATTTTCCGGCGCCTGATCGGGCAAGTTTCGGTGGCATGCAATCGGTTGCCAACGCGTTGCCTTCAAAACGCTCTGCAATCGAACATCAGAGTAAAAAAGTGAGCTGGAAGATCGTCTAGTGAGCGTGGCCTAGATGCCTTCGGCGGAGCCGGAGTAGTGTCCCATTAGGCAATTTATACTCGCAGATTTGCCTACGAAAAGCAGATCCTATCAAGATCAAAATTCTGACTCTCTCGTAACGTGGGCGTGTTCTAGCCGAAGGGGGCGTGGCTACAGTGCACCGCAGAGCTATCGATGCCCTTTCCTGCCCGATTTCCACCGGCAACACAAAACAATTCGAAGTACGTAGCCGCCAGTTCCGGGAAACGACGCCGGTGTTGCCACCATGAAATTCTATTTCGCCGTCCCAAATTCCAGCGAGGAGAGTATCAAATTTTTCGCTGAGCCGGGCCGATTTCACGAGGATCGTAAATTCGGTGGCCTGGTTTCCGACCGATCGCCGCTTAAGTGGCTTAATTTCGCGCGCGTTTCACGCGGTCCGCCGCTCAAACAATGAGTCAATTGAGACCCGAGGGGGGAAAAAAATTGAGTCACGGCCGACGTGAGTCATGTGCACCGACGCTAAAGTTAGGCGAACGATTCTACGAACGATCGAGCGCGGGGAAACAGCCGCTGCGTCTGCGGTGCTGCATCGTTCGCATTTATTCCCGTAGACGTCCGGCTAGAAACGCGATTCCGGTGTTCGCGGAACTGAAATCGCGATAAACAGTCGTCTCGAAACTGCAGACGGGAGTTCGACAGCGCGTGGACCGCCCGATTAGACGCGGCCCTCGATTGCTTAGTCTGCCGACGAGTGTTTACGCTGCACGCCCACGGAAAGTCTCGGACCGCGAAACTGCTCGACGTCTGACCATGGTCGTCCGTTTCTCATGCGCCACTTTCGAATTTCTCCTAACGATCCTCGCTGCTCGCGTCACCGGCGGCTGTCAGGATCAGGTTTTCAAGCTGTTTTGCATTCTTCTTTGCTCGTTCCTTACTCGTTCGCGCGATTTTAACTGTTTCAGCTGATGTAAGCTGTCCGTGGACCATTCCCCCGTTTTCTGCGAACATTTTAACCCCCTGCACCTGACTGTTCCCTTTATTATCGATTAAACGTCACGTCATGTTCCCCTGCGAGGCAGCAATTATTCCTGTAAATAATAAATTGCGGATTTTACGCGTTCATGATAAAAATGGGTAGACGCAATTGAAAACAGCAAAAATTTGTATTTTCCGTAAAGACCCGTTGTCTAATAATAAACGAACGAATGCGTTCGAGTCGCTGGTGGGTGGACTGAGAAAACAACATCGTTAGCTATGTCTAGCTAATTTCTCTCTCGAGGAAGAAGACGTATTGCCTCATCAAACTACGTCGATCACGGCATCCATCAATTTTTGCATGCGATCGTTAGCTACCTTGACGAGAACCAGCTTGGTGGAACGCTGAAAAGAAAAGACAGCGCCGAAAGGTGTTACTTTTTACCTTGGGCCGGAACAAAAGATCGTTTAGCGTTTTTGCCGTGGTTAGAGAACCGTGTCGCGCGTAGAGGACTAGAAGAGTCTGAAGGTGGGCGGAGAAAAATCTCGTGAGCGCATTAACAGAGTCTGTTGGAGTTCAACGATTGCCACTTCGAGGTTTTAGGGCCTGAAGGACTGTATGTGTCTCAGGTTTCGAAAAACATCTAATTCTTTTCGTGAGGTATTCATTCTGTCCAATTGTTTTCAGTCGTGACTCAGTAGATACCAGACACTAGTTGCGGCTTGCGAGACCAAGTATTTTCAAAAATGTTTTAAAATTAATCCTGAGTAGTCGCGTTAAATATGTTGGTATCTAATCAGTTACTACACATTTAAGTATTGTACAAAGTATTACATCAATTTCAGTACAAAATGGAATTATTCTCGGTCGGAAAGGTTAAAATAGCTCCGACCACAAAAGATGAACAAAACTGTTTTGGAAATGTAACCGCTTGTGTGTTTCATTCATTTGCGTCGAACAGAGTGGTCGCTCGCTAGACACTCAAGGATAACGATCTTTATTCACCGGCTGGTGTTTTTTGCCTAGGCCGTTAGAGGTTGCAGACGGTCAAGCGTCTCTGGAGGACGCTCGCAATTAGACGAAAGAGGTTTCTAACCGGCGAGGCTCCGCGGTCGTCGGGTTTCACGGTTGAGGATCTATTGAGCCGAAGACAATTTCTAATTCCTGTGTAGCCGAGAGAGGATCGCCGCCCAAGGACAACCGTTTGCACGCTGTACCAGGAGGTACGCGGACGGGTCACGAAGCGAGCCGTGTGTACGATCATCCTCGGCGTGTACAGTCAACGCTAGAACAGTCGTCGGATTTGTGTTAGTAGGCGGTGGCTGGCAGAGATTAGTCGCGAGCAGAGGCTGTTATGAGTGCGTGTGCGTGTCGAATGTTTTTTTGCCGATACCGTTAGAGGTTCCAGACGGTCGAAAGATCTCGACGGAGCTGGTTTTCGCCAGGCGAGCGCGACGAGCGAAACCGTGGACCGGTACGCTCGTAATTTCTAATCGGAATCACGAGCGCGTCGCAGCCAATTAAATAATTGACCTGTCGTTGAAACGACGTCGGGCCGGGCCGGAGAGGAGCGGTGCGGCGCGCGGCCAATGCTATCGCGCATCGGCCAAGCCGGCCGCATTAATGTAATTAGCAATTTGCTAAAAGCTCGATCGGGCCTGCTAATATTTCGCGAGCGATCGCCCAAATTCACCGGCGTGGTTTCCGCGAAATTTCGCATTCACTGGACTCTGGAACGAGCTGTGATCTCGACGATAGACGACGGGGAAAGGGATTCAAGGCCGCCGTCTCGGGAGGAAATAGTCTTGATTGACTAGAATGGACTGGCGGCCTTTAACTTTTGCTTTCTAACGGCAGGGTCGCAGACGGTCGCGTTGTCCCAGTCGTTAGAACGGCTCAAGGATACTTATTATTCCGGCTTAGTTGCGCAACAGTCGTAACGCTTTCCGCCACTGAATATTACATAAGCGTCTAAGCAAGCCTAAGGCGGTTGCGAACATGGCTCCGGCAAACTTGAAATGCCAACTGGATTCTTCCAGTCGCGGGAATACCAAACGAAATAGCGGAGCCAGTTCCGCGTTCCCTTCGGCTCCCGCTTCGAGGCGAATCTCCGTCGCACTTTCCGCATATTATAACTCTCGCCCTCCGCCTACCATCCCACGGTTTTCCTTTTCCGAAACGACGGGAGACGGTGTTGAAACCCGTGTCCAATTCTGTCAACGGATCCTCCCACTTTGCTCGGCCCCGGTACACCCCCGCACGGCGACCGTCACGCGTGAAATATGAAGGACCTATTCTTCCAGCGCGAAAACAGCCATCTCCTATCGCCCGGAACAATCGAGACCTGTCGCCGAATATTTCGAATCCGTCCAACGACAAATCCGTCGATTATTCTCCGTTCCTCTATGCCCAGACGCGAATTTCAAAAGCAAGACGGAACCGTGCAAGTTTTGCTAGGTGATCCCGGAAGAGTTTTCGAATGCTGTTGGATTGTTCCGTAAAACTTCATGGAGAATTATTTTCACTAAAATTTCTAGTCATTTTTATAGGAAAACGTGATCTTTTTCTAACGGCGTTTATTCCTGCGATAAAATACCTTCAGGAGTAAACCAAGGGCACCGGTGTTCCCGGCGGAATTTAGGTTGCGGCGGAGAGGAGCATTCTTTTTGGGCCACGAAGAACCTTGCCAGTTCCGGAGCCGAGGTCATTGTCTCGGTTCGGACCTTGGTAATGACCAGCGACGAGACCCAGGTCTCGTTCGACCTCCGCGTTTGAATTTCTCGCTTTCTAACGCGCGGACAGAGCCGCGCGCCATTAGAAACCGGCCTCGGCGAGGTTGAACGGCCTTGGAGAGCGACTAGAATATTTGGTCAAGTTCGAACAGAACGGTAGACCGGCATTAGAACCGGAATAGAACGCGACGGCGACGTGAAAAGCCGGCCAAGATCAACGAAAGGACGAGTGTTCGCGATTCCCCGACAGGTTGTTTAATTTCCTGACTCTGGGATCCGGGATTCGTTCCATGGGAAATGTGCCTCATTCGGTGGAGCTTGCGAGACTCCACACGGGGGATTTTCATCATCTTCCGAACCCTTTATGCGGTAAAACGTGGCCGGTTTTAACGAGGAAAATATTTGAACGAGTCGACGACCAACTCGTTAACACGTTGGACGGACTGGCCGTAGTTTTAAGCTCTCGCAAAAATCGCTGGAGCGCGTTCGTTGAAATTTGAGGCAACAAATATATTTGATAATCTCCGTGACTTCGGTGACCGTAAAGTGAAAAGTTTCCGCGTTTGGAGGATTCGTTTTGCTCTCGCAGGATTTTTTCTATTTTTAAGTAGAGTAGCGGGGTACTTTGAACTACTGGTTTGGGAGGGTCGCAGAGCTCCGGCGTGGAAATGCTAGACAAAGGACCGCCGGAATTAGAGGCGAGAGCGTCGCGGCGCAGCACCATCTGGCCGGCGAAGGTCTGCAGTTTATTGCGAAGCTCCGCGGCCAGAAGTAATTAGCGCGAGACACGTCCGCGCGTCCCGTAAATTCGTTTTTAATCGGGGGAGACCCCCCGGTTGACCGACACAGCGATTTCATTTTCGCTGTTACACGCGAGAAAGACAGCCAGCGAGAGAGGGAGAGAGAGGGAGAGAGTGACACAGGAGAACACGTCCACGACGATCGGTCGATTTCGGCCTTTGAAACGTCGGAATGAATAATTACAACGTTCCGGCGATAATGGCAATGGGAACAAGCCGGCCCCGCTATTTCCGTCCGTTTGTTTACCTCTTTATTTCTGACTGCAAACCGGTCGGCCGGACGTTTCTCCGCGTTTTAAAATTCAAAGCCAGCCCCGGGCCTCGGTCTTTTGTTCCTCCGCGTTATCTAGCTGCTCCGTGTACTCAGCCTCGTACCGCATTCGTTTCGCGAATTTATGAGAACACACAGGACCCGGCCCCGGCGACTTTGTCTCGTTCGTTCTTTATTCGAACCCAAATCAGAAACACCGCCTCGATTAGCTGTCCCGAGGATCTAACCCGGGCCGGGCATCGCTCGTTTCATGAATATAATCCCAGGATCACGGGCGTGTTGCTGCGAGAACAATCTCTGATGGTCACGAGATGTCACTGGCGGGAGACCAGAGGGTCCTCCGGCAGTGCCAACAGGTGATCAAGAATATAAAGTTCCGAGAGATAAATGAATAAATCCAGAGTTAGAAGACTAGTCCTGGAAGAAGTCTCGGTGGAACGCTTCAGCCTGTCATAGGAGGAAGAAATGAAGATGGTGTGAAGTTCCAAGTTCCCGGAGCAAGTTCTTTCGAAGTTGCGGACGATAACGCCGACACGGGCGAGAAGGATTCCCTGGCGGACCCATGAGCTATTCATCGGGACACTTGGGCGAGTTCCGGAAGAAGCGTCGCGTTCTCTATCATCGCGGTGTTCTTTGTCGGGCATGTATTATTCGGCGAAGATTGCAGCGAGGCGGGGCGAGACGAGGCGCGGTGCCCAAGTTCGCAACGGATGGACGCAAACGCCGACTCCCGGCGACTATGGTCGATAAAATATGGCGAGGCGAGCGTGAATAATTAAGCCGTGACCTCATGCCGGAATTGTCCGCGGAGGATCCAGCGTGGCACACACTGTCGTCTTTCTGTTTTTTTATTCGGCTATCAAACGGCGATCTCGGCCGTCTCTCGATCGTCCTCGTTAGTAGAAACCGGCCGGTGCGATGGCACTTCAGGCTAGAGAAGAGAGAAACTTAGGCTCCCTCTTAGTCGGGCCGTTCGCTGTCGTAAACCAGTCCTCCGTTATGCGAGCAAGCACGGTGCGCCGTATACCGTTAGTACAGGAATAGTGTGTTGCGACGGGCAGCCGGCGCGCGAGTATTATGCCCACGTCTCTCGTATAATACCCGAAAGCAATCTGCGTCGGAGAGGTCACCGAGACAAAGACCAAAGATGGCCCGGGCCGATACTGCGCCGCCAGCTTTGCACCGTGCAAGCCCGTTATATCCTTCGACCCGGACCCAAGCGCTGCACCTCCGATTCCCTGTCGCTGTTAGCCCCCTTCGACGTCTCCGCATCCCCTAACATCTTCCTTATTGTCCACCCTGTGATCGAGCACTCGCTCGCGCAGCAATACCCCCGGAAAAGTCTGTTTTCTCAATCTCAAGGGGGTCTTCTGGTTTAAATGAGTATGTGAATTGTTAAGGCAATTTTTATAGCCTAGTGCTAGTGACGAAGAGATATCGGTAGCCTAATCTTCGTCCAGTCTTCGTACAGAGACTACAATCAAGATCCTTTAAAGACGTACTCCATCAACCAGAAATCGATGGATCAATTGCCCGCAATTTTCGGTCGGATTATCAAAGGGGAACCCGGTTTCCTGGATCATAGAAGTTCTTAACAGCCGATCGCTGGATCAGATGGTGGTCCAGGGAACTAGGAACAAGTTTCCATTGCAGTTCGGTTTTTTGTTCGGATCGGGCAGCAGATAGGCCGTCCGCAGGAAGTTTCGCAGTCGCTCGTTGTTCGGAGCGGTATCGCAGGATCGCCGTCTTCCACGGTGGAAACTTCGTTCCGGCGATCATTTCTTTTCCCTCGAATTCGTTGTTCCGGGCTCGCAATTAACGCGAAGCACGGGCCAACGGTTCCCCGGCCGCAGAGATAACAAGAGAACCGGGAAGGTAATTCCCGGAGCGATGAGTGCGAGCTGGGAGGAGAACGATTTCGAATCGTTGCCGCGATGAACCGAACGAATTTATGTCGACGGGACTAATGAAAAATAGAAAGCCGAGGTTGAAACGGAAGCGCTAATCCGGGAGAGTCGCTGGTACGCTGCATCGAGATGAGTTTCCGAATGAAATTTTCAGTCCTCGTTTCGGGCGATCGTCCTCGAAAGGAGTCCTTAATTGCACGTTCGCTTCCTCGGAGGAAACATTCGGCTGGAATACACGGAAGATACCCGGCTTCTTCGATGGATTGCGCGCGGAGAGGAGCGGGGGGAGAACAGAATAAATTGCAGCGACGCCTTATAAAAGGTTCATTCGACTAAGCCATTCAAGTCGGTCGACTCTTCCGGCCGCAAGGAATTGTTCTCCGGAGCGTTTCTCACCGGGCGAAATCGATTTTGGGAAAGCATCGGCGCGGGTTCTTCGTCTTCTTGCGAGCGTAATCGAAGTCGAATTCCGGGGACAGAGAGAGAGAGAGAGAGAGAGAGAGAGGCAAAGACGGATAGAAACGTCACGCGGTTTCCGTTTGAGCCGTCGCAACACCTCGTTCCGCCTCTGTTCCCCGAGTCTGTCGTTTGTTTCAGACGGAGGTGGGGACGCCGCGCGAGTCGATTCCGCCGAAAGATTTCCAAGTTTCCCAGCTCGGCGCGGCAGGTCGCGTTGCACGTAATTCGGCGAAATATCGGTTCGAGGACACTCGACGCTTTTCACGCGCGCCTGCCCCGACCCGACCCGCTTCGTTGCAAACGTAGATTGATATTCATCGAGGGTTCTTGAAAACGTATTAAGCTAGTTGCCCGGATACCTAACCGGGCAGCGGGAACTCGTTCGGAAGGAAATTGAAAAGCGTGGAAAACAAATGAGGCGCCCACGCGGCTCCCATCGAAAATATCGCAGCCGGCCTACCCGTTCGACATCGCGATTCGATTAAACGAATCTGTCCATCGCGTCGAGTCGAGTCGGCTCGTCGACGATGGCAGACGGTCATTACGCCAGGGTTTTTAACTCGCTCCGAGGCTCTAGTTTCTTCTTTTTCGACCACTCGTATGATCGCTAAATTGTGCAGAAGACGACGCTGTCAGCTCCCAAAGGAGTTTAACCCTCGGACGATGGCCTAGATGCATCGCGATGCTGACTTATTCAGTTTTCTCGGTGTATTCTCGAACGAGCTCCGGCGGATACTCCGATGCATTCTTTAATATCCTGTCTAAATATACCGACAACTGTATCAGGAATGCCAGAGACTGCGAATTTTATGCATTTAAACAAGTTTTAAGATACTGTTATATTCAGACAATTTTTATTCTTGCATAAAAATCCGCAGTTCGGTGACGGCATATTTATCAGATTTGATATCGGAAGTTCTCGGCGAAGATTCCGGAAACACAAGTCTACCGGACGCAGCGTTAAAAGATTGGAAGAAACTGGGTCAAGTCGGACCCAGTGGGCGGAGAACAAAAGCTGTCGGCCGTTGAAGCACGGTTTGTTGACGATCAGCGCGGATGCGTTCACGGAAAAGGAGTATACGTACAGAGAAGAATCGTATCGTCGAACTATAATGAGCGGCGCTCGCTGAATCCGCGACTAGATTTATTTCGGGCCGCTTTTATTATAAAGGTCAAGCGAATTCGCTCACGGCGAATCGGCGAATCTCTCTCGTCCGCGTTTCCTCGAACCACTGCGCTCCCATAAATGTTGCATGAGTGCCCAAAGCAACTGGCATTAATAATTTAAGTCTGACGACGAAAGGAACGCGGACGCTCGCGCGAATAACAGCCTAAGCCTAACTGGTTCCCGCGAGGGATCTCGAAAATTCGAGTTTTAGGCACGATCATCTGGCTTATGCTAGCCTGAGCTGCAGGGAGATAGCACGAACATTTGAGGGACCATAATCTATTAATTATTACCTGCCAGCATGAGCTTCACAGCTCAATGTTAGAATATTTTATTGAATGCAACGGGCCAACTTCGTGAAGCATTGAAACAATTTAGCGGAAATTGAAAATTGTAGGGAAATTTTAAAAATTGAAGTTGCCTGTTAATACACACACATATACATACATCTTCCGTAGGATTGAAGTACGGTTAGTATGTTAAGAAATAACATTCTGTTTGCTTTCTATTGCTTGCAATCGATGCAGACAATTCTTATTTAATTATGACCGTAGACAACAAAGCATGGAAAATTAATTTGGCTATCTTTCGCCTGAATGTTCAAGTGATTTAGTCTGGCCCTGTTTCCTTTATTCTTGCGTTCGTCTGGGTGTGCTGGGTTCTGGAAAACGGGACGGTTCTGTCACGATTAGATAACGTTGGAACCCAGGCCAGGTCCTCCGGCGTAGTTTCAATATCGCCGGGGACGAACTAACGTTATCGCGAGAATTACTCTGCGACGGTGAACACGGCCCCGGTAAAGTTTCGATACGGTTCGATTCTGGGTATGGTTTCGATTCGATTCGCGATGTCCGTTGGCGCCGGGAATCGACGATCCGCTGGAGACACGATCTCCGATAGAGACGCGTCGCAGTTCTCAAAGCTTCGCGACGCTGTTTGCTCGACGCCGGTCATTGAAATAATATTGACATAGTACCGGCGAACGGACAGAGACTTCCTTGTGGCTCGTAGTCGCGATAAGCTAATCTCTATCATAGTCTGGAACGCCTCGCAAACGCACGGCAAACAACCAGCCTTATCGCGGACCGTGGCCGCTAACGTCATCCGATAAGCGGACCACCGCCATTTCGTGCTGAAAACCTAAATCTGCGAGCGAATAATAGCGAACACGTAGCGCTCGCGACCCGTTGCGTACGCGCCAGGCTCGCCGGAGCGGACCGGCGACGAGTGGATCGATAACAGAGAGCTAGATAGAGACAGAGGAGAGAGAGAGAGAGAGAGAGAGCCTTCCGTTTCGCCCGACAGCAAATCGTCTCTTTCGCTGTTTGCTAACTCCTGAATTATACAGGGTGTCCCCTGCGATCGTCGCTGGGAAATAAGACAAAACTGTCGAGAAAAAGTTTAGCTTACGGCGACGCGAAGGAAACGGGTGCGCCAGTTCCGAAAGCGTTTACGAGGTAAGGAAGTGGTCGGTGATAGTGGTCAGTGATCGAATGGCCACGATCGCTCGTGGTCGCTGACCTCGCAACGTATGAAAAATGAAACTCAATCCTGGATATTGGACTGAGGTAAATGGAGAGATTAGAATTTCGATAATTCCAAGCTGGGAACTCTATAAAGTTCTTAAAGTTATGACCGAAGTTTTACGAACAACGATAAATAACACGTATATTTCAGAACTGCGAGTTTATACGTTTTCGCCGGGGTTTCAACATCTTCTGGCAACTTCGGAGCTACTGACCTCCGCGAGAAACGGATCTGAACCGGCTCTGAAAGGATAAATGCCAGGCTGGACGTTTGCGAATAGAGGATTAATCGGCGCGGTTAGAGGCGAACGCAAGCCGATCGATTCGGGGAATTTGGCAATCGGCTCTCGACGAACGTTGGCGACTGTTCACGGGCCGCGGTGTCTTCCGTGTCCAAGCGGATTCTCGTGCGGTCGCGGATCGCCAGGAGCGCGTGAAATGGGAATCGCGAGGAGGGCAGAGAGCTCGCCGCGTGGACCGGAGCCGCAATAAAACACGAGAAGGCTATAATCACGATCGCACGAAGATACCTAGCCAGTCGCGGCTCCACGAAGCGGGGAGCGGGATTTCGCGCTCGCGCTCTCGCGAACACACCACGGCTCTGCCAAAACTTTTTTCTCCCCTCTCGACCCTCCCCGGGAGCGTTTCTGTGTGCAGTGTGCATGCACACGCTGTTGGTCGATGGCCCCCCTTCGACCAGCCGGAGAATCTCTTCCCTCTCTCGTCTCCATTCTATGCGCTTCCTCCTTTCTCTTCCACCCCTGCGGAGAAGAACTTTTTGTCTTGGCGGAGGTTTCATGCCACCGCGCCGGGCCGCGCAACGCCGCGCCACGCCGAGCTGCATTTCCGTCATGCACGCTTCGTGAATCCCGTCGAAACAGCGTGATTTCCTTGGGCCCTCTTTTTCCCTCCCCTCGCACAATCCGGCCCGACCAGGCCCGAACAGCGCCCTGCGGCTCTCCCTCCCCCTCTCTCTCTCTCTCTCTCTCTCTCTCTCACTCCCGAAACAGAAGACATTGACTCCTGCGGAGAGCATCGCGGAACGAACCACGATCTAGACGCGTCCCTGCCCCTCGATCGCTTCCATTCGATCTCCCCCTTCGTGCGGAGCTGCAAGAAACTCCAGTCGATTAACCCGCTCGCAACGACGACGTTCCTCCGCCAGGATTTATCCTGTGGCTCCACTCGACTCTTGTCCTCTTCATAGACTCCTACTTCTCCTCGTTGTCGATCGAAACTTCCGTTTGCAATTTAGATGGGACCGTATAATGTGTTTTACTTGGTGCATCGGCACTAGAATCTATCTAATTAAATGTCACAGCGAGAAAATTATTGAGACATTCGATTGGGACGTGCAGCAATCGATGAACGTCAAACTTGTTACTTCGGAAACAGCGTCCGCCGGCAAATGGCAGGAAGTTGATAGAGGCTCCGGCGAGTCAAAGCGTTCTGGAACCCCGATGAGATCTCCAATGATGGAAATGGATTCATCGTCCGGGAGTCTCGCGAGACACTTGCGGGACAAATTTGATCGTCCAGAAGTTGGAACGCTGGGGGAAGAGCCTTTTGCGAGCGGAGGGATTCGTGAGGGGGAATCATAATTTCCACGAGATCGCGCGAGGAGATAGGAGAGTCGCATACGATACTTATCGCGAGTCCCCTGTCAAAGGGAAAAAGTGGAGAGGGAGGATTCCTGGTTCCCCGGGATCGGCGCAAGGATCGGTGGAAGAAGCGGCAGCCACGGCAGCAACATCACCGGCATTACCAGCCCCCATCCCTCTCCGATTCTCCTCTTTACCTTCAGCTCCGGTGTTCGTCGTCTATCCGTCTCGTTTACTCTCTCTCGGCTTTCCGTTCTATCGTGGCTCCGATCCCTCCGCCGCGCCGAACGAAGAAGTTGTCTCTCGGTTCCCAAGTCGAGTTATGCCTACAAGAGAGGGAACAACTACCGCGAAATAACCGACTATCCGAAAGGGCCGACGGTAAATAACTATAATTTCCTTTGGACCCGGGCTACGGGCACACGGGGGTTGAGTAGGTATGGGCTGCACACACGCGCGCATAGAAGGACGCGAACAATCGAGCGAGCGAGCGAGAGAAAGAAAGGACTCGAGAGGGGATCGAGGAAGAAGCGGCCCGCAAGAAGAGGAAGAAGAAAGGAAGGAAGAACGGGCCGAAGAAGACGAAGAGGAAAAACTGCGGGCCGCGCGTAGACGAACAGAGACAACACCCGGGGGTCAGAGAAAGAGGAATCGGGCGAACCAGGAGAGAAGGAGAATCGGCGAAAGAGAAGAAGAGCGGTTAGGTCCGCGAGGCTGACCAGAGGAACCAGAGGAATGGAGGGGATGAAAGCGGGCCCAACAGAGTGCAACGACCCCTTCGGTTAGGTCAGCTACCCCACGAACCAGGCAACACGAGCTGCCTCGAACCGACGGACAGACGAACGGACGGACGGACGGGTGGTCGACCAAACATACGGATGGACAGATGTACAGACGAATGGACAGTCCGATGGACGAACTTGGAGAATCGTGTAATCGCGCGTTCAGAGCAACCGCCTGGACAGTGTTCTCTTTCTCTCTCTCTCTCCCTCTCTCTCTCTCTCTGTCGCGAGCTGCGATTCCACCTCGATTCGCGGATACGACCAGACCAAACCGACCGAGTCCTCCACGACGATCAACCGGAGCCACGACTCGCGTCATTTACCCTCGAGTCGAGGATCCTCGTCTTGGAAGTCGCGAGAGGGTCGGCTTGAGCTCGCTCGTTAAATATTAGGAATTACCGTGGCTCGCAAAGTTGAATAGCCGTCCTATTTAGTCGGCTAAATGGCCTGGAAAATCGGAGTTTCGGTGGCCCTTTGAAAATGGGAAGTCCATAACAATTCCTATAGTCGATAGAGTCCTAGGGAAAACTGGGACAGAGCTAACGATCTCGAGATGTCCTTCAGCTTTCGATTTTTCAGCTCGGACAGTCGTCTGAGCCGCTGCAGGATTTTATAGAAGGATTCCTGCAGACCCGATGCTAACGATTTCAGCGGAGCAGAGGGCGACGCCTGTGAAAACGATGATTCAGAGGCCAGCAGGAGGTGGCCGTAGAGAGCCGTTGGAGGTGTAACCGGAAAATTCGTTCCGGTATTTGCGAAATACTATACCGGGGAAAATATGAGTCGAAAGACGCAGAGGGCGGCTAGCTTGGTATCGAGTTACACGCTCTCCCGAATCCGTGTTCCAAGGGAGAAATGGAATTTCGGCGTGCGCGAGTGGAACAAAGAGCTCGCGGAGAGAGTTCCACTCTATCCGATGCACTTATTGGTTTCCACTCGACGGAAGTCGCAGACACAAAGCTCGGCTATGATATTGGAAACGAAGGAGAAACCTTCCTAGCCAGGTATAGGAAACACAATAACAGAGAGTCTCGCGGACTATCGGAGAACGGAGGCTCGGCAACGTGATCTAAGGATCGATCGGCTACTGTTCAGCCAGTTAGACTCGTGTGTTTTGGCTACCCGGATGCAAACTGTTTCCGATTCGATCGAGGACAAGCCGGTGAGCGGTGAGCGCCGAAAATCATAACCATTTCGTATTCTAATTATACCCGGAGCGGCGGAACAATGGGAGGACCGCGTAGAATTTTGACACGGGCCGCATAGCTTTCCGCGTGAATCAGCATAGGCGCGTGCCTTGAAAGATGCGAGGCCGCTTTCCACGAGCATCGGGAAGGTCGTCTTACCAGCTAGCTGCAAATGTACCGTCGGAAAGTATTCCTTGTGACGCGTGTGTCGATTCATTGTCGGCGAAATTTCACGCTAAGTCCTTTTAATGTCGGGATCAGCAGCGAGCTTTATAAACAGGTGTACCGAACGGATGTGGAGCGATGCGCCCGCCAATTCCTTCTGCGGTCACCGAGCAGATGCTTGGACCAGAGATAAGATTCGATCGGTGAGTGCATTGCTCTCGCGGAAAAAGTTTTTAAATGTGTACAGACTACAAAAACTAAGTCAAAAATGGAGAATAAAGTCTTTACATACGAGGCTTCATTCTCGAGAAAAATTGGTTCGACAGATCGCGGGGCGTGTCTGTCCATGGCTCACCTATTCTACTTCCGGTGACATTCGAACTGGATTCTCTCGAAAGCGGAGCCTCGCTTGGAAAATGTTTATTCCCCGTTTTCGACTCATTTTCACTGTAGAATCAGCGTCCCACGTGTCATTTTGACAGTTCTCCCGAAATCAGTTATATCGTTCTGCTATTTGCAGGTAAGTTTGGCAGGAACTTCGTGACTTCTATTTTCTCAGTGGGAAACCCATAACCGATAAACGTAAATGCAAATGTTAACTTATCAATTTGAATAAAAAAACATCGAAAAATAACTGTTTTTCTTGTTATTTTACCGATTTTTTATCACTGTGTCAATTTGACACCGATGGACAGATTCAGCTCGTGAAATGAGGGACGGATGAGGGTTAATCGAGGACATCTAAATAATCTAAATTGTTGTTGGAAGATCCACTACAAATTCTTTAGTGATGGATTTTAAAAAATTATGAAATAACAGGCGGTAATGTGTTAATGAATAATTGAGAGGTGCGTTTTTGCACGGTGAGGATTGTTCGAAGACCTTTGGAGGGTCGTAGGGAAAAGTGCGAGCAACAAGTACTCGTGGAGGGAAGACGCGTGAAGCTCTGCGGTGTTATTACGGTTCGCGTGGAACGCAAAGTGCACGACAGCGGCCGTTTAAGGTCTCCGCGCAGTTTTCTGTCACGGTTCGTCGAACTTGTCGATCGCGTCGACGCCAATCGACTCGTTACAGCGCGAGAATCGATTAGCCACGATCCGAGGCGAGGAGCTTCGTTTTTGTCCCGTGCCCTTTTCCTCGTTGCTGGCCGGGGTAGCCGGTTCTCGCGAGTCATCGTCTTTTTATCTCGAAAAGGGCACCGATTAACTGGACTTTCTGTCTTGGGTCTCTCGAGCACCTTCGATCCTCGAGCGATCGCCAGCGCAAGAATCCTATAGAGAACGTCTAGACACGGACAGGCGCGCTGGCATCGCTCAACGTGCCGTGCAGTTGCAACGAGCAACAGAAGAGGAGAGAACGAGAGAAAAAAGAGAGGGAGCGAGAGAGGGAGTCGATGGCAAGACGCCAGATAAGAGAGCTCGCCGGATGAAAAAGTTATAAATAAGCGTTGCGTTCGACGACGTGTTCGTTGCTCATGCAAATACAGAGCCGACACCGATCGCAGGCCAATTAACGCGTCTCCTATCCCCCGGGATTTCGAGAGCTCCGCTCGAGTTTCAGGATCGAATCGACCGTTCCACGATTCGCTACGCTGAGCCCCGCTCTGCTGTTAGATAAAGCTCGAACAAACAGAGTCGCGCTAGATAGTAGAAACGGAACATTTACCTCGGGAAAGCATTCAGAGGAAAACAATTCTCTTTCGAGTGGCTCTGCCGCTGAACCTATCGGATGCTCTGACAAATAATTACTATTTTATTACCGGCGCAAACGCCACGGAATCCTTTGACCATTATCGGCGGACTGTGGACTTTGTAGGCTTGTGCACGCGTGCGAAGCTAAATGGAAAGAAGATTAGTCAGCCGATTTCTATCGTAGATGGTCGTTCGTAAAAATTAACGATTCCAGTAAAAACAAACGGGGAACCATTTTCTGAAAAGATCGGCCTCTCGAGGATTCGTTAAAGTGCGTAGAGACACCGATTTCTCGGAGGTAAACGAGACCGGAGCCGAGTTTCACTGCCGCGTCGGACACAGCCGCTGCAGTTTTATTTTTGGGAGAGTTTACGCGTTGCTCGAGGATTTTAATAATAGGTGCCGGTACTACGGGCGGGATCTCGCGAATAGTGCAGCC
Source organism: Lasioglossum calceatum (assembly GCA_963966675.1). Taxonomy (NCBI): domain Eukaryota; kingdom Metazoa; phylum Arthropoda; class Insecta; order Hymenoptera; family Halictidae; genus Lasioglossum; species Lasioglossum calceatum. The sequence continues at coordinate 4,073,482 of OZ016555.1, read as the reverse complement.
GGCCTGCGAATCATGCGCGGCGCGGAGCGGAGCGACGACGGAGGCTGCTCTCTCGCTGGAAATAGAGGCGCGAAACGCGCGCGGCACGTCGCGGTCGTTATCGCCGATCAAACACACGCCTGCAATCCTTCTCTGATAATGGATGCCGCGGTCTATCGCAACGTGGAAAATTTCGTCGGCTAGAGTCGACGACTCCTCGCGGAGCGAGACGAGACGATTCGCGAGCCGAAGATCCCCGCGGAGCGTCGCGGGGCGCCTTGAAAGCCCGCCGAAACAATAATAAAAGAGAACAGGAGACTGGCCACCACCGACTGGAGATCCGCGAACAGAAATAGCTTTCCCGTATTCGATCGAAAAACAGTTCCTCCGAATTCTATTTCCGTCGGAGCAACGTTTGCCTATCGATCGTGATCGCTGCACAACTCTCTCTTTCTCTCTCTGTCTCGCACATCGGCCGATCCACTGGCCAAATATTTCTCGAGCCACGCACAGACAGAAAACAGACGAACGGAAACGCGCAGAACTCGAGGGACACTGGACCGACCCCGACAGTCGATTAACCCTGTGTCAATAACCGGCCAACCGCCACAAACTTGCTACTATTTTGTCCGGCAATGTTTTCACACAAAGAATTGATGGTATACTGTACGAATTTCTTCGCGAGCTTCTGCATAATTGCGATTTTAATTGTTCAAATATTCGTCTGGCGATTCTTCTTCTACAGTTGAGTATTTTCTAAAGCGTTGAAAGCTCATAAAGAAATAGCCGAAGCTGTCCATCTTTTTCGACCAAGTCGACGAATCCGTAATTGAAGGGCCACGGAAAGCAAGCATTCCATAGCGTCTAGACCCCGCGGAGGGGGGACTGTTCACCTCGGGAAGGTGGAATCTGGGATCGGAGTAGCCCAAAGAGCCTGGAAAGCCGTAAAGCCAGGAAAAAGCTGGCGTTTCTTAGACGGAGCGGCTGGAGTTGCTGGCAAAGAGTTCTGGTAGAGACGTTGGAAGTTGGGATGCGAAGTTGAAGTCGCCTAGCAGGAGCTAAGCGATGGAGGCTTGGCTCTGTGGCGAGTCGGGGATCCGAGGGGGCAAGGAACTGTCGGTGGGCGGCATGGCAGCGGGCGACGGCAACGGCAACGGCAACGACGACTGCCAGGGCTCATGGGGGGCAGAGGGAGCCTCGGCAATGACGGCGGTATAGGGGCAATGGAGGGCAACGCACCCAGTCAGCCTTGGCATGAATTGAGTCTAGCAATGCGAAAGTAAGGTTAGCAGGCGCATTAGCGCCGCGTCCAGCTAGTTCTCCCCGCTCGCTCGCTCGCTTGCAGGCCGAGTGCATCTCTCTCGGCTGCATCGCTCGCTCGTTCCACCGCCGCGGCAGGATTATATATCTTTCGTGGTCGGCCGGTCCCCCTCCTCTTTCTCGGCCCGAATCGGCCCGTTCCCGGGTCCGCGGTTCTCCGTCCCGATCGACGGATCGAGGTATCGAGCTGGCGATTCAGCACACGGCCGAATAGGCGAATTATTCCAGAAGCCGCTGGAAATCCGAACGCGATCTGGCAAGCGACCAGACGGCCGCGGTAAAACACGCCTCGCCGGCTGGCAAGTGTTTTCCGAAGCAGCCTATCGATCGTGGGACGCGTTCCTAACAAGTTTACCGTCCCCCGAGCGAACGACGCTCCTCTGTTGCTTCCAGGCCCCCGTAGTCCCGACAAACAGAGGATGAGAATCTAGCCGTAATCTTCGAGCGACCGTGCTCCTCGAACCCCGGGCTTTCCGTGAGCCACGCTCGCGTGATTCCCGCCGCGGAAGCGTTCCTGATAGCGGAAATAATTACCCCTATTTGCGTTACAGTTACTCCGGGCTCTGCCCCTCGCTCCCCACCTCCTCGACGAGCAGCATCCTCTCGAAACTCGGGGAACTCTGCGCGACCGAGGGACCGGGAATCGAGCGACACGGAGAATTTCTTCGTCACGAGTTGCCTACATCAGATAGCTTGTACCTTTTCCTGAGGAACTTCTCGCCGGGAAATCGTCGCCGGTCAGGAAATTTTCTGGCATGCTCGAGGCGATGGCGATCAGGAGAGGAACCGATCGCCGGAGAACGCTGCGACAGGGCATAAATAATTCATGCTCGTAAAGAACTCAGTCTTGCGGTTGGTTCGCCGCGAAATCCTCGCGGCGATAACGTTGGTCGTGCGTGTCGTAAATTTCCCCTGAAAATAGCCCGGTCGTTCTTGAATAAGGAATACGGGTCATGGAAATTCGATTGGATACGGAAAAGATTGAATCCGCGGAGAGGTCGGGAGTCTCGCGGCGCGGCGAGAGCGTGGACGATGGCGATGCAGGCGATGCAGGCGATGCAGGCGATCGCGTCGGAAAAAGAGGCATGCTAGAGGCGCGCCGAGGATTGCAGCCATGGTAGGGAAGTCGGAGGGGAAACGTAGAACGTCAGCGAGAGGCGGTGGAGGAAGAGGAGAGAGGAGAGCCGAGAGAGAGAAAGATAAGGCCGGTCGGAGAGAGACGCGAGAACCGCGCCGCGAACGAATGCGCCGAGGAGAGCGAGAGGAAAATAGCGAGGGACGGGCGAGCGAACGAGCTCGACGCTCGACGGTGGGGGTACAAACTGCACGGAGTGGGGGAGACGCGCCGGTTTTGAAAAAACCGCAAAGCTTTAAGAAGGCGCGCGTCAACCCCCCACCCTCGAGTGCTACGCGAGCAACTAGCGGCCGACATAGACAAGCCGAGCGCATACACTATTGCTGGAAAATAGTTGGATCCACGTAGCCGTGGATCGCGCCGGAAAATCCTCCCGGGAAATCGATCGGTGAAAGTGTGCCCTCTTCGAGGACGTCCGCTTTTTCGGGCAACGTAGCCCGATATATCGCGTCGAAAATGAGCCTCCGAGGCTGCCACACGTACTCTTCGGAAAATTCATTCGATCCGGGAGACTCGGAGTACGTCGATCGCGGTGAAATATCGTCGAGCCTTTTATCCGTCTTTGAACGAGTGGAGCGATTCTGTCTTCGGCAGCACCAAGATTTTATGAATTTCACAAAACCTGCATCACCCAGATGACTCAGGAACGAAGATTTGCTGGCCGTCGGACCTCGAAATCGCCAGGATTCAACGTACCGGGCAAGACTCTGCGTTTTCTGGAAAATGTGAAACGCCGAGAAGCAGATGCAGCTTTTTATCGGTGAACGTTCTTCTCCGGTGCACGGAGAGCGGAGAAGATTGGAGATCGTTAAACGAGAATCCGGCAGCCCGTAGATCTGAAAATTGTCTTGGCTCGGGGTCCGTGGAATTTTCTGAAAAATGGAAATAACCATTGAACGGAGGAAAATACGAGCCGGAATCCAGCAGCTTCGACTTCGTTTAACTCCGACGGCAACGTGGCGGAATCCGGGATCGAAGAGGCGCGAGTTCGGTAGCCTCGTCGCGCCGTCGCTTCGCCGATCGAGATTTCCACGGTGTTATTTAACCCGGCTGGCTTGCCATGAATTCGAACGCAATTTCCGAGAACGATACAGCAGTGGGATCGAGACAGGGTCGAGGATGGGAGTCCGTTCGAAAAACACGGCTTTCGATTAAGCCCGATCAAAAGTGGCTATCTTGGATGGCGTCGACGCTGGGCCCCGGCCGCAGCGACGATCGGATTTCGTCGAAATTCAATTACCATGTCCGGAATCGGGCACGCACCATTGCCGTTCGGAAAACGGCGAGGAGATCGCGCCCTTACGGCCAGCCACCAGAAGGAAATTCAATTTGCCGTATCACCGTGATCCTGGCGTCGCGACGCGTCCCGTCGCCCCAACGTATCCACTGGATAAATGACTGCCGCCGTCCACGGAGCTATATGTGTCTGTGTGTGACCCCTGCTCGTTGATGTGTCTGTCTTTTGTGTGTGTGGGTGTGGATGTTCTTTCGGTGACGAAGTGCTCGCCAGCGATCGTGCAACGTCCACGATCGTTCACGCGCCGCGATTCACCGTTGCCGCCGTTCCGGGATTTTTTCCGATCGTCCCCGGTGTGTCCGCGCAATTTGTCAGACCCCCGAGACCGTTATCCGCGAAGAAATTTTCGCGCGGATCGATTAAATCGCGGCAGATTTATACGGGTTTGTCGGCCCGCTCCCGGCGACCATTCCGCCCGCGTGATTTATCGCGAAACGCGCATGCCGTATTATAATTTCGGGGGCACGGGGGCGAGGGCGGCGGAGAGCTCGATTGGCGGGCAATTTATTACGCGAACCTCCCGGACGGCGTGCCGCAAAGTGTCCGAAAAACGCTCCTTGTCGAGCGGCGCCCATTTTTCTTCCGCGGAAAACTCTGTCGTCGATTTCTTCCTCGCGCGACGAAACCTTCATCCTCGCTCGCTCACTCGCGCGCACACCTTTGAGAATTAAATCCCTCCACACGTTTAATATTCCTCCGTCGCGGACTGCGAACGCTCTGCGATAGCGAATCTCACACGGTCCCAGAGACTCGCAGTGCAGCTCGCCGTGCTTTACAAACCCGGCCGACCATCCCGAGGATCGTAAAATTATTCAACGGACCGTGTCGGTGCACGGATGCCGCCGCCGGTGATCCGCAATTGCATTTAGACAGGTGGCCACGCTATGACATGCCGGACCTGTAAACCGCTTACGCCGGTGGCGATACGCTCCCGGAGCACGTGGAAAATTGGATCGCGAGCGTACGTACCCGGGCGCATTGTTAGCATAACCCGCGAGCGTGTCTCGCGCTTGATTCTGAAGCGCGAGCCGTCGAAGCCCCGCGATCGAAACTTAGCAGAATACGTTGTCCATCTACCCCTCCGGTGCTCCTGATCGCTCCCATTGGTGCTTGTGTCGAGTTACTCTTCGCATCTTGTCAAAGCTCCGACTGAAAACCGTCTATTCTGTTCTCTTTTTGTAGAATAGGCATGGTCTCCTTGGATAAGCGTGGTTTTCTTGCTCTTTCTATCTTCGGGGCCAAAGTAGGGCCACATTTGAACTAAATGAAGCTGTTCCTTTTTAAATCTCGCCAGAGTCTATTCATCTTGTTCCGTCTCCGAGCAGATCGTCTGAAGAAGGCGTGGTTTCGACAAAGCTGGAACAGTGCTCCCCAGAGCAATTCGTGTTAGTTGCTACAGTAGGGCGCTCCAAAGTCAGCTGAATCTCTTTAAATCTTGTCAGAGTCGTTAGGGAAGACAACCCATTCTGTTCCTTCCGTTTCGAAAGCTCTAAGTAGGCGTGGTCTTACTCAGCAAGAAGCCCCTGCTGCTCCGAGATCCCTGGCTCAAACACGGTTACCCAAAACGATCGGAAAACTCCGTTGGTTTATCCAGTGAACGGTGCTCTCCATATTGCTCCTTCTTGAAAACAAGCTTTTACGCGAACATTTCGGGGGCTGGCTTTTCTCAAGGCCGTTCCATCGTTCGGAATTCAATCGGCTCCGGGAGCTTCAATTTCCTGGCAGCAGCATTTCCTCGCGCGAGCAGGAAATCGCTTTTCTCGCCGAGAGCGACGCCGGGGATAAACAAGTCAAAAGCCGCGGCGCGTTCTTTATCCGCGATCTACAAGCGCGCGGGCGGCCCGGTACCAAGCCGCGTCCTCGCATCATTTGCGAGATTAAAGTGCAGCCCCCGAACACCTAGGCACGCTTGCAGCTGAACCTCCCAGACCTCTGAACCCTCCGGAACAACCTCAGGAATCTCCTCGCCCTCGCCGACGCGCCTCACGTCCGAGAGATCTAATCTTTTATCGCGGCACGTCCCGAAATCTCGGTAATCGCAGCCGTTCCCGTCGCGAAGCTCGTTGCCCGCGCGCGAACGCGATTCCCGGCTCCTGTCGCCGGGATTTCGGGATTCCGGGCCGCGAGAACGTTCGAGTGAGAAATAGAAAATAATCTTAGAGTGCTCCGAAGTGGAAAGCTCCTCCTTCCTTCCTTCCTCGAGCGAGCGGTGATCGAAAGCTGGATTCGAGCGTGATTCGCCCGGTTATCTTGGAATGGCCGCATTTCTCACAGTGTCTATCGGCGAGCTCGAGAGTGCTCAGAATAGTGAAATAGAGGCGACGACTGCGCGATCAATTAAGGGATTTTTCGAGCAGAGACGTAGAGCACGGGGGTTACCGTGTGCCCCAGGAACCGTTTCGCAGCCGCGGGATTGCGGGTTTTAAAGGTGAAACTGGGTCGAACGAGGAAGGAACGAGACAGCGGAAGGCCGGCCCCGTGATTAAACTATCAAACGGGAACTTAATGGCCGCCATGCATCAACCGAGGTATTCTCCGGAATGCTTAGGTAGATGCATTGTCCCGGGATCTCTGAATCACCCCTATCTATCGCGAATTCCTACGAGTTGCACCGCTAACGCGGGTCCCGCTCGCTCTCTACGAGGAGCCTTGAAACCGGACCGAACCATCCTGCGATTCCTTTCAACGAAAATCCTGCACACCGAACTATTACGCTGCCAGTTTAGAAAGCGTCTTTCAGCGGTTCCGCGGCGAATCTAATCTAATACCCAGTTCGAAAGACAGTTCTCCGAAGTGAACGCAAAGGTGAAGTGGTGATAATTACAGTGTACAAAGGTGTGAAATCATAGATTGAGAAATAAATGTTCATAATGGTAGAAACCTTTATAAATTAATTTCCAATTATCGATCTCTACGGGTACCCAAGACGCGCACAAACGACTATTCGACTCAGAAAGGACGGAATTTACAAAGCTTCGCGAAACAAACGCCTGCTCTACCTAAGGAGAAACGTCTGGTAATGAACAGACACAAAGGCCAAGAGAATCTGATGGAATCAGCTCGTTCCCGGGAATTCGAAGTTCGGGGTTGCGGCAAAGTTCGAAAGCTCTTTTATTCCGTGGCGTTTCTTTCGCTAGCGGAATCGATCCGCTTCGAGCGAGGGTTAGAGAGTCTAGCTGGAGGTGCGAGGTCGGAAGCTTCGAAAAATCTGGGTCAGCAGGGGCCCAGTCGCGCGGGTGTCGAGGCTGTCGATTGAATAGGCGGCGCGAATAGGTATCGCGCAATCGATCTAGCTGAGCCGGGTGTTCGGGCCGCGTAAATCGAATGTACGAAATTGAACCGCACGTTTGGGAAACCTAGCGCGGAGCGCGGTTCCCCGGTTGGCCAGTGACACATCGGGGAAATCAGAGCACCGGCCGACAGCAAATCCGAGGAGGTCAAGGGTCGAACCGCTCCTGATCAAAAATTGAAATCTCCCTTAAAGCGGACAGCGCCTCGGAAATAAAGGACGTGGCGAGCGAAGCCGGTTCTAGACAAGGGGATGGCGGTGGGGATCCGGGGTGGGGGCGGAGAGTAGAGTGGCCGTCGCATGGAACGGCGCGCCGTTCAACGAACATTTACCGGCATTAAAACGGCTAGAGGGGATTATCGGGCTGTACGGTTTACGGACAATTATGCGTCGCACCGCGGCCGACGAAATCCGAGGACAAAGGCCGGACGAATTAGCGCGCGACGACGAGGCTTATGCAATTTACTGTGACGTCGCTGCGGCGCGGCGCAGCGGTACGCTCGGGAACCGTGCTGCGTCTGCTTGCAACCGCACATTGCCGCTTCTAATGTCTAACTCGCCGCGTTCGTCGATAGACTGCTTCTACCCATTCGCTGGAAACGTGAGAAATGTTTCGTTTCTCTCCTGCTTCTTGAAATCGATGGAGAATATTTCTACACTGCTTGCAGATCCTTGGTCCATTCGTTTCCATTGCTGCGTCGACGAAAATCCTTTTGATAAAGGACCGTTCATATTTTGTCAAACGCAACTCGCGATAGAACATTTAACTTCACCGCAGGTTCGAGCAACTATAATCGGCCGAGTTCGTAGGGACAATTTAGGACAATTTAGCACGATTTAGGACGCAGGACTACCGTCCATACTTTCGCAACTGTCGGATTGGCAACCGTGCACCATCGTGCACCGGTTCCCTTCCTATTTGCACGCGATCTCGCCTAACCTCGGGCACCGCGTGCTCTCCGATTACAAAAAAGCCCCTGGATAGATAATGAGCGCGCAACCTGGCTACTTAGTAACTCGAGCACTCGGTGCCGGTGTGCACACGGCTCCCAAAAACCGAGGTGTAGCTCTCTCGCCATCTGGCACTCATTGTCCGCAATCCATGGATCCATGGATCTACGTGGCAACGAGGAACCCTCGTTATGCTATTCTCGACACGACACGAAGCTGCGGTGTCCCGCTCACCCGAGCTTCTCTATCTCACGATAATGCTCGCGAACGCGATGCGGTTTACGCGCCGGCACTACAAAGATCCCGATCGTTTAAGCCGATGCCGAGGGCGCGCAAATATTGGCACGTCGACAAAGGGACCCCGCGACAGTGGCCCCGGTCGACCAGTGGAGATCGAGAAACTGTACCCGGTTCGTCGACGCCAATGCACTGTAAGAGGGTGCCCTCATGCCCTTAGGGCCCTCCTGGGCGGGCACACGGTGGCAAAGAGGGCGGACAAACTGCCGCGCCAGAGTTTTGCGGTGAGCACCGGCCACGAACCCTTTCTTGCGATTTTTAAAACACTTCCTGAGAACTCTGCTCATTCCCGTGAGTGCCGTGTCGGTCCAAGCAATTTTTGTGCGAAGCACTCGCCGATGTAACGAACAGTCCGCACAGAAGTTAAGCTAGTGGAGTCGGTTTCTTTTCCATTAGGGGCACGTTCGCCGCCATTTTCAAGGAGCAGCGAGCGAGGAAACGAGATGAGAACCCGCCTAGGTACTCGGAAGTGACTTTCAGAAACGGACCGGTCCGAGCTCGTTAACGATTTTCTCCGGAGCCGGTACGTCGTGACGAAGCGAGGCGCATCCATCGACCCGGCAGAAAGCGGAGGCTGCGGATTCGGGCAGAAGTACCGAGGAACATAAATAAAAATCGGGACACTTAAAACGGGAAACGTGGTTCACGAGGCAGATCTATTTCGTCTCGAGATAATTGAACAAGTGCCTGGAAGAGAGGCGTGCGTTACAAATTTTCTGGAACGGACTCTGGAACTTTCCTGTGGAACGAGTGCAAAAGTTCTATCGTATTTTAAAGAAAACATTACAAGCAAAATTACCTGCTTAGTTCAAATACGACAGTACTTTCCCACCAACCTAATACTTTGGCGAAGCTTTTAGTACCCGACAATTGCAGTAGAGGTTCTATACAGGGTGTCCCAGCTAACTTGACCACCTTGAATATCGTGAGATATTTCAATTTAAATAATTCTAAAACATCATTACTGTCGTACTAAGACATTAGCGTTTATTTACTACTGTAACGTCTTAGTACGACAGTAATGGTATTTTAGAATTATTTAAATTGAAATATCTCCTGAACTACTACCTTTCCGACATATATAGGTTAGTAGTTTTTTATAACGAATGTCAAAAATACCTCATTCCATTTAAAAAAAAAATGAAGGTGACCGTCATATCTCTAAAAAGAATTACATAAAAACAAAAATTTTTTGGTATCGTATGAGCCCCATTTTACCATTCAACTTTGTCCTTCGGACATTCGACGTATCTTTAAAAACAACAAAGATATTCAAGGTGGTCAAGTTAGCTGGGACACCCTGTATTATACATAGAATGCAACACCAGCTTTGATTGTTCTACAAGATGCAACATACGCCTTTCTACTAGACACCCATCCAATTATAAAGTAGGATGTAGCATGTGCCAAAAATCCATTCGTGCCTTCAAGGCTGGAAAATTGTACGAGCACTCGCGGTTCGGTTATTAAAATTCCTGCAGATCCAGTTAGCAGATGCAAATCTTCCGGCAGCGCAAAAAACGAAAAGTGGCTTTAGATTCCGAGTCGGTGAGCGTCGCGATTAATCCGCGGCGGGTCGAGCCGGGCCGGGCCGAGCGGTGCCGAGCGGAGCGAAGCCGAAGAGGAGAGCAGCAGCTCGAAGCGCCTAAGCGCGGTTTGTGTGAGCTGCGACTGCTATCGAGCACGCGTGATATTAAAATCAGGTCACTGCCGCTGACTGCGGCCGCAACGACCGCTCTCGGTATTTTCAGACCGACTTGAACGTTCCCGCGCGACCTGCGCTCGCTCGATGCACAAATCGGGAACGCTGCACCGTGTCACCGAACGGTCGATAGCATTAATAGATCGCCTACCTGCCCCTGCAGCCACCACGGAGATCAGGAACGCTGGACAGAGCTCGCGACTCGCAATACGTCCCATTTCTTTTTACCCACCCTTTAAAATTCGGAACATTTTCATCCCGACATTTCAACCATTTGTCGACTACGATTTTTCAGTCCAGTATGCGCCAATTCCATTTCGACCTTGATCTATATTATGCATCTTATATCGCACAACATTTCCCATCCCTTAATATTAGGTGTGCAAATAAGTTCCTTCCCCTCTTTTTCTGCGATCATAACTTCTGACTGAATTCGAATTACCTCCCGATTTTGGTGCCATCTGAAAGAGCGTTCTTTTAGTTTTAAGAAGAGTCGTGATGAGGGCTCTAAGCGTTTCCAGTCCTATGCAACAATTTCAAGCAATATGGCGTGCGAGAAGCATCATTTGCGTCATTGTTTACCCGTTACATTCCAGCTTAGGAAATCAGCTGTGGAAGTTACTGAAATGGTTTGTGCGGTACTGGGAGAGAACGCTGTATCTTACAGAACATGCAAAAAGTGGTACCAGAGATTCAAAGCCAGAAATTTTGTATTTGGAAGACGACGATTGTTCAGGTGCACCGAGAAAGTTTGATGACGATCAGTTAGAGGAATTACTCAACGGAAATCCGACCCAGACGCAAGAAGAATTGGCAGAAAGATTGGGAGTCACCAGATAAGATTTTATTACATTTTATGTACGTAGAATTTGAATTTGGAAAGAAGGGGAAAGAACTTAATTGCACACCTAATATTAGTAAGACAATAAGTATCTATTCCAAAACTTAAGAGGGTATTTCTCGATGAAAAGCGCTAGATAATGGATCAATCTAGACCGCTGTCTCACTGAAAAGTCCTATTTTTACGTTTACGAAGCGCAATTTGCATTATTCAGCAGCGCAATTTGCATTATTCTCACTGCGACTCTACATGCTGCCAAAAAATGCAAATTACGCCTCGTAAATGTAAAAATAGAACTTTTGTGGGAGACAGCGATATAGATTGAGCTTTTATCAAGCGCTTTCGACTACTGAAAAATGAGAAGGCGCATCCCGCACCCTCGCAATCGTGGAAACAAGACCACCCCCATAACCCGAATATTTTACTACTAACTAGCAAATTCGACCCCAACGGATGAAGGAGTTTGAACCCGCAAAGATTGCGGATCTTCGAGCGTTCGCAGGTTGTGAAGCTTTTGAAACAGCGGTGAAATTAAAAATACAATAGAATTTGCATGAGCATCCGCAGGTCGGCAGTAATGCGCACGCGAGGCTGATTAAAGCGGCGTATTATTTATCGCGTCTTAAAGAGAACACGGCAGGTAGGTTAAAAATCGGATAAAATAATAACAGAAGCAACAGTGTGTGTCTTATCCGAGTGATTTAATCGCAATCGTCCCAGCTGTGTTTCCAGGAGGAGCATTAACGAACGTTAAACGTCATTCACGATAGCAACGAGAGCACGCATCGTGTGTGCTGCTCCCCTAACGTTTTTTTACAGAGCCGTTTGACGACGATCAAAGTTCCCCCGTCGAATAGGGATTGCCCCTGTTTCTTTCAGCGTTTACAACTCTTTCCGATCGAGATTTCATCTATCCAACGAGGATCTCTTTATCACTCAATCTCGAAGCAGCGATCGAGGCCTGGTTTTCGAGTGTCGATGCGAGTGTTTAACCCGTTAACCGGGTAATTTACCGATCGCGAGCGAACGCACGAGCAGAAAATTAAAGGTGAATAAATAACGATCCGAAACGATGTAGCTCGCGCCACTGCCGCCGCGTCTATTATGCATACGCGAGCCGCGCAGTGTGCACTGTGCACCGACTGTTCTCCACGTTGCACGCGGCGCGATCGCGAATAGCTCGCCCGCGATCGGCAATTATGCTAATACAAGCGGAACGGTGCCGGCGAGCCGTGTCCCGACGAGCGTACGCACGCGTTTATGAAACATTTATTTGCCGCGATACCAATACCGAATAAATAAGGAAATGGAAGATTATGCCAAGCCGGAGTAGTACGATCGAGCGGACTGATAAACTCGTCTTAAGCCGACCGTTCCCAGGAAGTCACGCACACACGCCTCTTAAGTAATTGCCAGTCTCCTTTTCTCGCGAAAAGAGGATCGCACCACGCTGGCTACGACCACGATTTTCAACAACCATCAGAGGTTTCCCGGTTAGACCAGCCGGGACCGAAGTCCGAGCATTCTGTCGGTCCGGGCCGTCGCGGAAAAAAGTGAGAAACGCGCAAAAAAGGGGGATGCGGGCATGAATGTTTAAAATCGCGGGGGAGCGGCGGCGGCGGGACGGGGGGCGCAGCGAGCATGAAAAGTCATCGTAAAAGGGCGGAACGCGGTCGTAAAGTTGAACTCCGAGCCGGGTGTTCAGCGACGCGAGGCCCGTGCCTGCAAGTCGCTCGTTTGACCTACATTGTTCGGCTCGAAGTCGATGCAGGAACAGCGGGCCAGCCGAGTCGAGGCGAGCAGCTTCGAACCGAACCGAGCGACACGCTCGTCGTTTAAAACCGAGCCTGCAGTCGTCGGCGCCGCTGTATTCCGCTTCCGATCTCGCACCTCTCGCTCCACTCGCTTTCGCGTTCGATCCGTGCCCGATACCCGGCCACGCTACCCTGTTCGATTCCGAACAGACACGGAATTTCCAACGAGCCGCAGAACGATCATGCCACGCTGTCTTTCTCTCCACAGCGTTAGGCTGCGGTTACACTCGGCGTTTTCACTCGTCTCGAGGCAGCTAAGTTCGGGAATCTACATAGGTGCGGTGATTTTTGTTTCTGCGTAATTATTAGGTTGGAGGGAAAGTTCTGTCGTGTTTTAAATAAGCAGGTAGGTTTGCTTGTAAATCAAAAACACTGACAGGTTATCTGAAAGATAGTAACAAGTTGTTAGAAATAATGGAAATGATATCATTGAATAATATGGAACATACATTTTTATAAATTGATTCAAACGTTTCCTCTCCAACCTAATGCATTAGCTTGATTTTGCCGCGATGTTCGCCGCTCCGCTATATCTGTACTCCAACGCGGACGATTTCGTCGCGTCGAGACAGATAAAACAATTGGATCATTCCAGCTTCGCGCAGCAAGCTTCAAAGAACAGGCTGGTATCCTCTTCAATCGGAACGGAAGGCAAGCATTTTTGTAGGAGTATCGAAAACCACGTACCCGGATTGATTAAACTTTGACAATGTTTTTCGAACCTACAAATGCTTTCATATTGGATGCGATTTTCATTCCTCTCTGTATGCAACAGAGCCACCCGACTGAATGCACCGGCGTACAAACGGTTCAAAGGCATTAAAAGCATCGAAACAAGCGAGAGGATACGCGTTGCCCACCATCGAAAATCGCAGCGTAACCGCACCCTTAGGCGTGTCCATCGATCCCGCGGGACTCGTCGCGAACTATGCTCGTTACGCTTCCCAGGAATCCCATTTGCTATAAGTAAATTTGCGTCCATCGTTGTTTTGAGAATAGAATGGCTTTGCTCTTTGTAACAAAGCTCCCTTCGCGCGCGCGCACGCCCCTCGTTGTTGTAACTGTGACGAGAGAGAGAACGGGGACAACGCTCCCATCTGGTGGAATGAACAGCGCCTGAGATACGGCAACCAGCCGGACGAGGTGGTAGACGAAACCGCTGCACTCGGGGGCGCAGTCTGATTTTTACGCGCCTCCCTCGGTACAGCTACCAAATTACGTTAATAAAGCTTTTAGTACGGCGCCGGAGCTGGCGAAAGTATTTCGTCTTGTTTTGTCTTCCTTCACCTTTTTATCGGCCTTCTACGATGGGCTTGGGAAATTTATTTACCGAATATTTCAGCAGCTGTCGGCCGTAAACGGAAATGAATGTGGTTCGTGGGTTGCGAATGATTAGACTGCGGATTTCTTGCGGTTATGATAAAAATAGGTGCGACTTAAAACAGTGAGAAGATTAAGAATGTTCTGTGACATCAACGAGCTAAAATTAGTGAAGAGAGAACTTTTTACTTGGCTCCGGCTTCTTCCAATCGATGAAGAACATTTTTATTTTGCATACAGATCCGCAGTCTGCTAATGATTAATCCTTTGGAGTCGACTGCCCTTCTAATTACGGTGCTTCCGCCGCAAAATCTGTATCGTTTAAAATTCCAATTACAGTGGGTGTACAAAGTATTCGTTGAGTTTTTTTGAGAGGTTATAAAATCTATGTCGTACAACTATTAATTTCCAAGAGCTTGTTTCGCAAATAGCACCAAAGGGACGAATCGGTAGCATCTGAGATTTGTTTAAGAAGAGTCGGGGAGGCAGACAGGGCACCCTTACCCTCGGAACCTCCCCGGCCGGAAAGCAACCCCTTTCCCAGAGACGAGTGTTTTCTTAGAGATAGGAGGCCGCGAGCTAAATCGAGGATAATTGCGTGGCCGCGGAAAGTTCTGGCATAATCGCGTCGGTTCCCCGCGCACGTTCAACCGGAATAATAAGGACAAACCGGAAGGGATTTCGAGGTAACTGCAGGAGAGCAATGGTCTCTCCCTCTCTCGGCGGTGTTCTGGGGAGGTCGGTTACGATCGATGAATAAGCCAGACGAAGAATAAAAACGAATCCGCGTCGGCTGGAAGCTCGGCCGAAATAAAAGCTAAAAATGTCCCCGCTGGCCGACGCGGCGGGTAATGCCGCATAATGGAAAAACAGTGTAGAGGGTGCATTGTTGCAGCGTGTCGCGTCCATTCGTCGGACAACCGATTCCAGGGGGTTGTCCATTATCTTTGTACCCGGCTGTTCCCAGAACACAACACGCCCCCGCGGCTCCTCTTCGTTAGCTACGGCGCCGACGTTTCGGGTTCTCGCGCTAGTAACTTCGCCACTTTCGCGACGTCCAGCGCGAAAGTAATTCCCTCGACCGTGCTCCTTTCCCGAGGGAGAAGAGATTGGAAGCGGGGGAAAGCGAGTTTTGATTCGCGACGAGGATTAAGAACGCGCGAATGCAGCTGCAGTGTTCGCGAAGCGGGGGCGAGATTCTGGTAAGCGTGGAGTAAGCGGATTTCCAGGAGTGATGCTAACTTTTTCTTCGGCGTCCGCCCCCTTTTCAGGTGTCGCCGCCTCGTCGGAGACCTTGGACGATTTAACGGTGCATTTGTCGCAGTTGCAGCCCGCGTCCCCGCGAAAAACGAAAGCGAAATAGAGGCTCGTTTTGTGTCGGAACTCGGGATCGGGATTATTCGGGATAGAAGAGCGCGAAGTCACAGCAGGCGGCTCACTCGCGGCCAGGCAGCAACTGGGGCGCGAGAATTCCGTTTACCACGCCTGAAGACGCGCGACCGACCGATTTTCGAGCGGGCCGAGCGTATTTTATTCCCCGAGTTCTCGCCCGGTCAGAATTAACATTGGCCGCCACCGAATTATCGACGGGAAATCGATTTCCGAACGCGTCAGGGACACGCCTCCCCAAGATACGTGTTCACTGACCTAAACCCTGACGGTTACACGAAAACGATGTTCCTCCCCTCCTCTTCTCTCCTCTCCGATCATCTTGCTTCGCCTACTCGCGCTTCCTCCCGCTCCCGGGCAATGGAAATTACCGTAGAACTTCGTTTGTACGAACCAATTAACGCTAAACATTATTACGCGAACTCCTGCTTATCGAAACGATCTTGACCCCAATGTGTTCGAATAAACGGGGTTATACTGTAATTTCTACAACGCGTAAACATCTATGACCCTCTAGACATTTTTGCGAATCAAAACTGACGATAAAATCGCGCTCGTTTACGGGACGTTTTTACTCCCCCTCGTTATGGACTATCTCGCGACTTCGATCGAGGCGCTTGTCGCCATTTCCTCGCCGGGACTCTATCTGCTTGTCGCCACGAGTTTCGTTTAACTCTGCCTTAGTTTTTCCGACATGCGTTAACCCTTGCCCATCCCCCTTTCCAATTTGACAATTTTTTCCGCATTTTCAGCCCAGCAATGCGGTAAAATAAATTTTCATTAACACAACAGAGTGTTCGATGTAGTTGAAAGAATAACCAGCTGATCAAGGAGTTAATTTCCGATATCGAGACTGTACTCACGTCTTGGGCAGACAGGATCCTCGTGGCAGATTGTATGGTGGTGCTTCCGGAGTGTGGCCGATGATGCAAGGACTCGGCGGTATTGTCTCGAGAGCAGACGCTCTTGTACCAGGGCAATCCGCTCGAGCTGTCTCGTCTGTTCCGATATTTCCTCCACATGTGCCTGGCAGACAGACGAAAGGGTTATTTATTGCAAAGATCCACTACCCTCAACCCCTTGCCGTATATTAAAACCTCTACGCAACTAAAAAGGTACGCAGACATCACAAGATTTCAAGAATACTGTCGCACTACTTCCAATTTGGTAAAATTGTTAAAGGAAGAAGTGCATTGTAGACAATTTTTATTTTGCATGAAGTCCGCAGTCTACTTATCACGTGTACCCTGTGAAATCTCAGCCACGAGTCTGCACGGAAAAGGGTTGAAAGAATTTCCTTTCCGCTACGGAGCCAGACGGCAAAGGGACGAAAGGAACGTCCCCCCAGCCAGAAGAGTAATCCCTCGGGGTGTCGCGGGATTGAAACAGTTAAAAATGAATCAACCCTTAGCGACACGGGCCCCGGCGTGTTCAACGAATCAGCGACACGACCGCGTTCTAATTAGTAGTAATTCCTGCGCGAGGATTCACGCGTCCGTCGCGCCGGAACGTTCGTGCAGCAACGACGCCAATTATTTCGCCGGGAAATCTGGGAAACGTCCCGTTGTAATCCCGAGAACCCCTCTCCCTCTCCGCGCTCGCCTGGCGAATAATTTCGCGCACTTCCGCCACCGCGTCGGTTCAACAACTATCGAATAAATTGTTACCGCCTCTCCCGAATGAACCGGCGTAATCCTGAACCCGGCCGCCGCAATTTCTGCAATAACGCGGGATTACCAGGCGCCGCGAAAATTTTCCGAGAGCCGCGCGGCGGACGCCTGGACTTTTTATCGCGCGGCTGGAATTAACGGAACTTACGCCCGAGTTAATTTCTGCGGATCAAGGGATCGAGGAATCCCGCCGCTTTGTATCCTCGCAGACGACTGCCGCGATTTATCGACGGCCGGCCATTTCCGATGGTTTTTATTCGGCTCGGTAATAAGTAGACTGCGGATTTTATGCATTTATAAAGAAATTGGCTGGCTGAAATACGAAATAATGTTGCTTCCAATGCAACAAATTTTTGTTGCATCAAAATCCGCAGTAATAAAGTACGACAGTAACGGAATGGTTAAACGATTTGGCAAACGAGTGGTTCATTCAGCGTGCATTGTTGGCTTGGAACAGAATAATAAATATTCATTTTTCACGTTCCCTTAAGAGTTCGATACTTCTTCTCGAATCGAGCGGCCAGCTGCGAATAAATTATGATCGACGCGATCGAAAGGTGCGATCGATCCAGGGGATTCGCGACAAACGGCGTCATTGTCGCGAGTAGGTTCGACAGTGATCGAGTCGCGCGCCAGGGCCGACTAAGCCTTTAATTGCTTCATTAATCAATGTCCCGGCTTTCGCTTTCGCGAGGCTGCAGCGTGCGTGTCGTCCTGTTTCGCAGTTATAACGCGACTGTCCCGGTACCGTTAACTTATTCGCTGACTTAACGGTCTGCCGAGCCGTTTGCGCGGTTAGGCGAATCTCGTTCCTGTCTTTCAGCTGGCGTGGCACTCGTATTTCGCCCGGAATAAATTCAGTAACTCCTCGACTCACGCTATTATTAATACGATCTGCTTTGTACTACTCGTATTTCTCATTTGAAGTTGATTTCTCGTACTACTAGCTGGGGACACATCCCTTAAGTCTGGGGTAACCCTCCACTGCGAGGATTTCCTGGATCTCGGTGACCACTAGATCTTACGCGTTTCAGAAAAAGATGGGTGTAACTTCAAACGGTATTAAAGAAACTTGAGAACATAAAAGTTGCAATTTTTATTTCGCATAAAGACCCGCGGTCTAGCGATCACGGCGATCCGTCGTGAAATTAGACGGTAGATTCGAGAAGTTTCACGACTGCCAGGAGTTAAGGAAGAGCGTGCGAAAAATTATTGCAGCAGCAGTTTCCGTGCGGAACGACTCGGGGAGAAAGGAATTCGTTGGAAAGAAGCTATGCAAGCGAGGGAGAAATTTCCGCGGCGCATACGTAGCAAGTCGCGAGGTAACTGTGTTCATCTTACCTGACGCCGAAGGCAATTCCCAGCGCGACGATCAGCGGCAGCAGCGTCGAGATACACGCTAGAAAAACGGTCTGTATATCTGAGAAACCGGCGAGTATACCTGCAAAACGCGAATGGTCTGTTACAGTAAAAATATCACGGTGCACAAGTACCTAATCGTGGCTAACTAAATACACCCGAAATGTATATCAAGCACCGCTCTGAATTGCCACTCGAGTCACCACTATCGACAATCATCGTTCGCAAATGAGACGAGCCAGTGTCAACACGCGTGTGCGCCATCACCGCGCGTTCGCCTAATCACGAGGAAAATTCTCAGCGAAGACAACAGCAACGATGACATCCATCGCAAACTAGCTCCGAACCCTTTTCCGTGGTGTCGTCCAGCAAATTATCGATGAAACGTTTCGGCAGCTAACCTCTCGCGACCAAGATGCTTCGAGAAGAAGGTGCGACGTCGCATTCGAGGACAACGATGGGAATCTGATCGAAATGAGCGTCCGCTTCGAGGCAAGGGGTGCCACGAGCGAGGAACAATGGATGGACTATCATTTCTGGCAGCTGACGGTGCTGTACAAAAAAGCGAGTTGCTTGTGGAAGAAGGATGCCCGCCACTACTTGAACAGCGAGCGCAGATATCGCGCTTATCAGAAGATCCAAGAGGCCATGGGGATGCCGGGATTAACGGTGGTGGGGGTGGTCTTGAAGATTCGTGAGATGCGTCGATTGTACGTGAACGAGCTGAAGAAGCTCCTGGACAAGGAACTGTGCTGCAACTGCCACGAACCATCCATCTCCTGGTTCTACGACCTGCATCGATTCCTGTATCCCTATCTGGACTACGACGAGGCGGTTGAACTGCGAGTAAGTATTGATTTTACCCGTGTACACATCCTGCGATGTCCATGACAAGACAGCGGATTTTATGGTACATGTACCAACCTGGTACTATCTAACGCCCAGCCAAATATCAAAGGTCCTGTATAGGAACAAAGCCTCGGCAAGGAAGTAGCAACTTCCGGTTGCTCGTTTTTCGTGATCAACGTCCCGAATCGAATGTTTCGGCCAGAGAGCGTCGACTCAGCTCTCACTAGCTGGATCGGAAGTTAGTGCGGTTTTCTAATCTGTTCGGTCGAAAGGGGGTTGGTGCACAGATACATGGAGCAGCTCGTAAAGCGTATCCAGCCGCGCGGCAGACAGGGTAGAATGTTCGGGGGTGGCTAGCTTAACGGTAGCGCCGCCGAAACGGCAATGTACGAGCGCGTTTGGCTCGGAGCCCCGTGCACAAAAGCGGCGCGCAAAGCCCCGCCCGTAAATATTTAAAAATAGATTTCCTATTCCGTGCAATTTCCGCGCTATTATCCCCCGACCTACGAAATTTATGGACAGCCGTTAAATCCGATTCCCCGCGGCCCGTAGAACGCCGGCCGAGCCGGTGCTGATCCGAGGGAAACGGATGACCGGGATCCTAGCCGGGATTCTGCGGATGGGTACCACTCCGACTGCCCTCTCAGGAGGAGGGACAGAGTCTGCGAGGGATGTTTCCCAGCTCCCGGCACCATGTATTCGATCAGCTCCCCGGCGGTCTCGTTGCCGGAGGTCAAGGCTCAGCCTGGGACATGTCCTCGGTCCTGCTGCGTCGATTCCACCTCCGCGAGCCGAACGGTCAGACTGGATGTCACCGCTTCCAGCTCCTGCTTCGAAAAACCGCACCAGAGGATCCTCTCCGCCAGCGACGTCTCCACCGGCCCACGACAGGTTGATCGATCGCGGTTGAATTAACCCTTTCGTTCGAGATCTCAAACGGAATGGTCGCTGCTCTGGCGGACTTAATTCTAGAGGGAATTATAAAGTCTCTAATTATAATGCTGTG
The DNA here is from genome assembly GCA_963966675.1 of Lasioglossum calceatum. Classification (NCBI taxonomy): domain Eukaryota; kingdom Metazoa; phylum Arthropoda; class Insecta; order Hymenoptera; family Halictidae; genus Lasioglossum; species Lasioglossum calceatum. The sequence continues at coordinate 4,053,264 of OZ016555.1, read as the reverse complement.
CGCTGCAATTGCAATGCAACGTCAAATTGAATGTCGCGATCGTCCCCAGACCAATTTTCCTAGTGCAATATCGCTCCTCGAATGAATTGTTTAATCCTCCGAACACGCTGCGAGGCTCGATAAAAACGCGCGTCGATAAAATCCGAACGCGCAGTCAGCCAGTCGGTGATAACAATTTTCGAGCCGTGTCGACAAGTCCGGAGGGAGTCTACTCCGTTGGGAGTCTCGTCGGAAACGAAAGGGTTAATTGCGCCAGTCCTACATGCCTGGGAAGCACGCGAAGCTCCTTGTTGCTCGCGACAGGAACGCTGCCACGAGTTCAGGATCCGTGGAGTGTCCGGGACGAGCACGTACACTTGCGAGACGGACTCTTCGGACGAGTCGTTCTCAACCATTGTTTCCCGATGTCTGAGGAAGCTGGAGACCCCGCTCGCAGTCAAAGCGAAGATGGAGATCCTGAGACTGTTGAGGAATTTTATGGAAGAGTCGAAGAGGACCGTGAAATGTCGCCGGCCCAGAGGCTAGCCGCACGAAGGAACAGAGAAGAGAGATAACAGGTGAGCTTCTGGTTTGAATAATTTAGCGAGTCTTAAAAATATCCTGCTCGATTTTCCAGGCCCGAAATACCCGACTCCAGGCGAAACTATGCCAGCGGTTTAGTGGAGGAGAGTCGGTTTTGTTGTCTCTCGCGGGAGGCCCTCGTAAATAATGCCAGGAAAGCCGGCTCGCGACGAGCATGAATATCTAACGGACAAAAACGCTTGAATCGGCGCGGCCCGCAGCAGACGCGGAATTTCGTCGTACATCAGGCGGTGGCCGCGCGCGGATATCGTATCGATCCGGCTTTGGTAGACCGCAGCGTTGCGATTAGTATTCCGCCGGTGTCGCAGTCAGCCGGCTTCGAACAAGGACGAAGACGGGAAGATTTCGCCCGACCCGGGCGCAAAACCGAGGGGATGCGACGGGACCGAGCCTGCGAGAACCTGCGAGCCTGATAACGGGTTATCCGCTGATCGAAACCGCATCCCGCAAAAGACGCACGTCCGAGACGTTATTAGCGCGTGACTCGAACACGCGAGTCCGGACACAGACGCGCTAATTCTTCACGCAGACCTACCGATGAGCCGGCAATTAACCGATAACATCTCGCGCAAGTAGCCAACCGAGCGGCCTTTATCATGTCGCTCGAACAACCATCCATTAGCGACAGAGAAACTCCGGGATCGTATTCGCAATAGCTGTCGATTCTACCCTTCGTTACTCGCGCGTTAGAAACTTGGAATTACACGGACAGTTGTTATTAGAGGGGTTACACGCTTATCCGTGGATCTTTCCGTACATTCTGATCTCTCGAACAATGGAAGCCTGTTCTTTGTCGACTAGATTGCTCGTGGAAGACATTAACACGATCACCGCCACCCTCGCAAACATTTTTAACGCCCACCATCGCGCGGTTTAATTAAAGATAGCCAATTCCATCTACACTTTGTTGTCTCGGGTAGTCGTCACGGCATAATGCGTTCACGACTCTGGAAAATTGTTTTGATATTCCTTGGCGTTGGTATAGAATCTCTGTGGAAAATAAAGTGCTAATTATTCCGAGTGTTTTAAGTCAAACATTGTAACAGCGAAGGTAAGCAGCGGAACGAATGGTCGTAACGAACGCGTTAAATGAAGATCGAAATTAAGAAGAAAGCGAAAAGTTTTGCCGGAGGACGACGGCTAACTCTCGCGACGGATCAACTCGTCATGTCCAGTTAGAAAGTTAAGAGTGCAGACTCTTCTTTCCGGGGACATGATGGAAGGGCCCTGGGGAGCGAAAGTTTCGAGAAACGCAATTTCGCTCGAGAAACTGGATACAATAAGCAAAAATGCAATATTGCACGGTGTCCAGGATCGGGAAACGAAGTTCCGCCGGGTTCGAAAGAAACGGTTGCTCGCAAGAAACTCGACGAAGTTGGAGCTTTTGACCCTTCGATCGCCAGGGAGATTCATGGGAACGGCTGTCGACGGATACCTTTTTGCAATCGGGGAAACAAGTCGGGGAACGTAATAAATTCGGAGAACGGGGAGGATTAAGCGACGCCGGGGGATGGTTTCGCGCGTCGCCTATGGGAAGCGGGACAAGGGTAAATCTGGGAATCCGTGGGTAGCTTGTCGTGACATCGGCAGAGAACCGAGGGGATGGAGACGGCCGACGTTTAGACCAATTCCCAAAATCCTCTCCCGAAAGCCCGGCGAAACGGAGTGAGAGCGAGCTACAGACCTTCGGATGGAATGATGGTCGTCCGGAGGCCGTAGGCGTTTTCTGGAAAATCGATCCCGGAACATAAACGACACCGGGGGAAAAAACTGAACAGAGTGGATCGCGTTTCGCGCAGCGCACAGCTAACTTGATGGGAACGCGGTTCGCCGCTGGCGCAAACTGTGAAACTGTTTTCGAACCGGCACGGAACGGCTCGCTGCATCCAGCGAAAAGCATCCGAGGCTGCGACCCGGCGCCATCCTGTCTGTTTTCCAGAGGAATGTCCTCTTCGCACATCTGAGACGGGGTGCACGGAATCGTGATTGCGAATTACATACTGTGCATAAAATCCCTGCTCTGGCGATCACGTGTAATTAACGAAGAAAATGGAAAATGAGACAGAATTTTATTTTCCGTTCAGCGCTATTCAGATTCTTGCTGATCAGCTTCCCCAGGTGCGGAATTAGCTAGATCAGCTAGTGGAAGCTGGGAAAAAAGATGCGAGAGAGTATGGCGTGCAGATTCTGGCACGATCGACTGGATTTTTGCTAGGAAATTACTCGCAGAGAGCCTGAGTGCCAGCTAGCGAACATCCGGGGAAGAATTAGTGGTCGAGAGGGCGCGAAAGAGGTTGCGAGCCGGCTGCGAGCTCGAGGACATTCGAGATGATCGACGAGTGGCGTTTCCATGCGAGCACGGCTTAATGCAGTCCCATTAGGGGCCGGCTTTGACCGGCGCGGCGCGTAACGCTTGTCAACCTATCCTACCGGCCTCTTATTACTTACTGTGATCGAGCTCGTCGTGGTCCACGAGGTAGCCGGTCGTGTTGTAGATGTGATGGTCGGGCTTAGCGGTGCTGGTCACCGCGGCTCCGCCCGTTACTGTCGTGGACGGATTAGTGGGAATTGCTGTGCCAGCGCTGATCGCGGCTGCGACCGCGCTGGACGGCGACGAGGACATCGTTGATACGAGATTCATCGTGGTGCCGGTCGAGTTCTCGACCTTGGTCGCGTTCAGCTCGCTCGTCATCGTCGGCCTTAGCTTCGCATATCACCGGGGACCAAGATTCCTAGCACACACGGCGACCGCAACGCGCCGTTACTACAATTCCGTGCTGATCCCAGGCGGAGCTAATCCAGGCTCATCGATCCGCGGGCAGATCCTCGTCGGACGACGTCCGAAAACCACCAGCACTGGTTCTGGGCGACCGCTAACGAATTTAGACTGGTCGCTCGCGCGACGGACTTCCGATCCGAGACAGGAACAGCCTCGGACAAGGTCTAAGATCAACTTGAAGCTGACTCGCTTGGGACTGGGACGCGGGACCGACGCGGAACTTAGACGGAGCGCTTCGCATGTCTTCGAAGCTGATCCGTGGGCAATTAGGCGGGCCACTCAAGCCGGTGTCCTCGAAGACGACCACGTAATTGGATCCACGGGCATCTCCCTATCGGCGAATCGGGTTCCAGCCGGCGCGGCGTCGCGACGCTCCGGAACCGCCTCGGCCCCCTAAACTTCTCCTTCGAACTTTACCACGTCCTGTTTTATTGCTCGATGTATTCGGGCGTCTCCGCGACCGTTTCGGGACTACAACAGTTATCGAGAACAGTTCGGATCGGATTCCTTTCGGAGTGGATCAAGGGCTCGCCCAGTAATTCCAGCGGCCGGGAAAATTGATCCTCCCTTTCTCTTTCTATCTCGTCGCGGTTCAATCTCACCGGCGCGGCGTGGAAAACGATCCTGGGCGGTGTTCGTTAGCGGCGAACCCCGTTGTCGCTCATTCTCGCCTCCCCGGAGAGTGGACCGCTTCTGCAACAGAAAAGAAAGAGAACCGGTGTTTCTGCATTGGCCGTGTAATTTCATTTCCTGCAAGGGGAATTCGACGACCGACGACCAAGATTACTTTCGTCGCAGTCGCGGGAAACGTTAACGGACGGAATCGAGCGCAATTGCCACCCACCCCCGCTCAGACTTCACGCTCGTTACCGGTCTTAAGTGCTCCGTGCCCCCGAGAAATCCGTTTTCAAGGCCATTTAACGCTGCCTCGTCATTCCCCGCGACGACTGGTGTCCTTCCCGAGGCGCCACTGTTCCGATCTTTTCCCTAGGTGACGAGCCTAACGCTTTATTTTTCTTTCGAGACGTTCTTCCAGTTACTAATAGAAGCGATATCGCTAGATAGATAGTGCTCTATAGGGAGCTAGAGGATTAATCGACGCTGCAAGCACGAAATGATCGCGAAGGATTGCTGTTTTGAGCTATGGTCTGTAAACTCTGGCTGTTCGTCATTCGTCGTTCACCAAAAGCAATTTTGCCGACTCCATCGGGAGTCTAGAGGTTGACGGATACTGTAGGGACAAAATAATCACAGAACGGTCTATAGAGGCGACAGCGGTTACTGATTCATTTGTCGAGAGACTGAGGGATAGCTCTATTGGTCGGGTTGGTTTTGAGCAATGGCCTCTAAAAGCCTACAGATACGGGGATTTACGAGCCGGACCGGTGTGCATCACCCCTCGCTCCCCTTTGTTTCCTAGCCGATCACAGTTTCCCTGAGCGTGTCTGGTCCTTCGCTCCCCGTGGCTCGATCTAAATGGCCGCAAGCACACCGGTTATCGCGGAACGAGCCTCTGATCGACGTCCGGACGGGATTGATCCCCCGATTTCCATGGGCCATCCGTCCTCCATGAAGGCGACACTGATTCGCAATAGATCCAGCTCGGATTCGTGGCGGCCACGCTCGGCCAATTACGAGATAGAGCGTGTACCGTGTAGGCCGCGCCGGGACCGGAGAGTGAGAGAGACTCGGAACGCCACCCTGCTCGATAATTAAACTTGCCCGATAGTTAACGCGGCATTGTACTCGGCTAACAGTTTTCCGAGGCCCTGAGTAATTATTCATAAGCGCGCGAGTTTGTAACGAACCTATGCGCGCGTGCCGCGGGCCAGGAATGTGCTCGGTGACCCACACGCGTCGACAATTTTCCGCGCGCGCACCGCGTCCCCGCTCTCCTCTTTCCGGTCTCTCGTTCCAGCCAGCTCGGAAAATTTCGACGTGGAACAATGACCACGATAAATCCTCGAATGGAAAACTCGTTCGCGCCCACCCACGCAAAGAAAATATATCGCCGCGCCGCGAAAACCACGCGGCAAGATAGAACAGCAATGGCCGTCACCTAGATTCCTGTTAAATCGCTGACGATTGCCGTTCGTTCGGTCAGAGTTCTCGAAACCTAATTCCGAGCGCCTCCGGAACTGAAACGCGATCGAAACACCGAGCCGTAAAGGGGGTTAAATATCTATTACGCCCGGTATCCGAGTAAAAAGCCTCATTTTTCTGGGTAATCCCGGGGAACAAAAGGTGCTCGAGCGGAAAGAGAGAACGTAAACGCGGCGGAACGGTGCCGGGGAGCGAACCGGGTCGCGCAAATAGGTTTTCATGGGCAGACGAAAGTTTAAAGGCGGAGGTTGAAAGCCCCTCGCTAGGACACGTGGTTTTAATTCGACCTTTAGTATCGATAATTGGTACTCGGCGGCCGGGCCGAGACGCTATTAACACGGGCCATCGGTAGTTCGAACACGGCTTCGCATTAATTGGCACAGCGCATTGAAATTGCAACTGCACTGCGGTTGCCTCGAGGACACTCCTGCGAGAAACCCCGGGATCGGGATCGAATTCTCGGGCTCGTTCGTCGTGGTTGTCGCAGGATGCATCCGCCTGACGTCGTATAATGAACCCGAACGAGACATGACGTGAACATATAACAACCGGCACACCGGCGAAATTATTAATCGGATTGAAAAGCGATTCGACGAGTTTCGAGGAGCCGCCTTTGTCGCGAACGGAATTCCTGCGCCTCGAACGCCCGGCTCCCGGTTATAATTTATTAGACCCCTGCCGCGCCACTTCATCGATTCGACGTAAGAACGACGGAGTAACGGTGATTACGCGACACCTGTGCTCCTTTCCGACCTCTTTCATCCTTTACTCGCTCCGAGGAAACTTTCTTGCGAACGGCGCGCAGACCTTTGAGCCTATTCTTGTCCGGGCTGTACCTCATTTCACTCGCTAACAGATTCCAAAGCTTAGCTTCGAAGAGCAGATTCATTCTAGCCAGGTCAACGCATCAGGGCTAGCAGCTAGGAGCTTATTATGTGACACCTGTGCTCCTTTGCGACCTCTTTCATCCTTGTCCAAACCTCATTCCAGTGGTCCGCAAGCAACGAGATGTCTTTCTTGGCGAAAGCTCTACTCGCCTGGAAGACTTGTCTTCAGCGACGAGTAGGTTGACTTCTGCCAAGTCAATACACCCGAAAAGTCTCCAGAAGCTGTAAGACGTATACTTTCGTTGATCTCTCGCTTTGAGAAAGTTCAACATCATCGAGGACATCGTAGGACCTGTAGATTCAGAGCCAGCTCTTTGAACTGTAGAAAGCCTTCCAAACTCGATCGGCAGGAGGTCGGTGGGAAGTCAAAGTGCTAATCCGCGGATTGATAAAGAAAATGTTTAATCGGCAAACGTAGGAGACAAAGATTCAGGCGAGTCTGCGGACCCGTGTAATCAAGGGAGCGGAGCGAGCGCCTAGCTCGCAATCAGCAGGAGGATCGCGGAACCGCCGGAACGTGGGTGGGTGCTCGTGAGCCGAGATTTTAATGAAAATTTACATTCTCCTGGGCTGGCTCTCGCACTGGCTGTGGTGCCCGTCGCGTCGAGGCCGGTACGTCATGCATCTTCTCGGGAATATCAGCTTAACCCGACGCCCGTGTACGAGAAGGACGTAAGCGGATGAAAAGTCTGCCTCTCTGGCCCCCGGGAGCCTGATTCTTTCGGGCTGTGCGGGCTCGCGGGTTTGCCTCGCTGTTATGGTTTCAGCAGGGCGAGCCTTGCGTAACTCGCCGCGCCAATTTGCATAATCGAACTCGGAAAGGCTGCTCAGCCTTTCGAGTTAACCGTGGCGGCAGCCGCTAGACGCGGATCGCCGCATCTGCGGTGTTAATAAGAAACTTTCTCGACATTAATTCCGTTAGGTTCGTTAAACCGGCGCGGCGGCAACGGCAGTTTGTTCCAGCGGCGGTGGCGGCGACGCGACGGCCCGGTCAAAAATGGCTATCGGCCCCCACCGGTCCGGAACGCGAACTTTCGGGGTCGACGACTCGCTCTTCTCGCCCTTTCTCTTCGCTATTAGTTCATTAAACTGTTAATTAATTTGCCCCGTTGAATAAATTCCGCCCGAGCAAGATCGCGGCCGCGTTTTTCACTTTGATCCCCGATACCGGTAGCCAGCGGCCAGCTTTATAATTAACTTTCGCCGGGCAGCTTCTCCTACACCTTCGGGGGACGGCTCCCGACCCCGATCAACGCCGTGTCGTCCGTCGCTGATATTCCATTTCCTGGGCAGAACAACGAATCGATTAAGGATCCGGTTATGCAGCACGCGATTCTCTGATCCCGGCCGCTCTGCTTGTTCCGATCCGTTTTTACGGACCATTTTTGTGATTTTGTGCAATAAACTATGCGTTTAATCATACTCTTTGGTCGCCCTTACACCGTGTATAACAGAATACATTTCGATGTAGATATTCTTAATAATGTCGATATTTTCTCTAAATTTTCTAATTTTCATCGCACAACTTTCGTTGCTGCCTAATGCTGACATTACGGCGTCGAACCACAACTTTTCCCATGTGGGACGTTGTCAATTTCGTAATACATGTTTTTTCGATCCGATTTACTGTACATAATCGATGAAGCTTACACCGACGTATGGCTTTACTTCCTGCCGAATCATTGCTCGCTCAGTTGTTTCTAATGCAACAGCCATACGTTTGATTTAATCGCGGGAGATTGAAGAGCGACGATCATTGATTCAATCCTCGGAACGTGCCACAGCTTGAATAGCTTTCAGCAACGCTCGGCATGGAAGCTGCAAGTGGGCCTAACGCGTTCGGCCAGCAGATCGATCGTGTCGAGACAAACGAGGCACCGTCCACGTTTATTTCATCTGCTCCGGTGCAATCGAACCGTCTCACGGTGCTCGAATCGCAAAAAACAAACGACGGAGAACGGCACGTGCTCGCCGAGGTTGCTCCGCTCGGTTCCGATTTCTCGAACAACAAGCGGCATTAATTAATCCATGGATTTCTGATCGACCGCTGGAGGGCAGCGCGCGAGCCATGTTCCACGTAATCAATGACCAATTCAATTACTCGACCTTTTCGGGCTTAACGGCGCTAATTACAAACTCGACGGATTCATTGTGCCCTTTGCAACGCGAATTATGCCGAGGCTCGGCCGCGACAAAAGCAGACCATCGACCTGTCGTTTGTTATTTAATCAGCCGGCGCTTGTGGCAATCGCCGGAGAACATGATTTTTCTCGCTGAGTGTATACATATATGCGTGTATGTATCTCTGGTGGAAGGGCAAATATCGTTTGATCAGGGGAATATTAATCCTTTTTAGAAAGAGTAGAATATTTCTGAATCGATTACTTTTCGTGATTGTCCCCGGGCACGCGGTTCGAAGGCGTTCAATTTCTCCCATTGCAAACGGAAAGCTTTCGATACGTAATAATTAAACTGCGGATCTTTGTAGGGAACATTAGGAACTTTCTATTACATCAGTTTTCTATGAATAAAATTAAGAAAATTATATAAAATGAAAATATTTCAGGCCAGAAGAAAAATTCGATTTTCGAATCAGAATAGCTCCGAGTGCAAAGGGTTAATCGTGAGGAACGAGTGTGTCGTCCGGCTCGAAGCAGAAATTTCCTCGGCGAGGTTTCTTTGAAGAAAGCGGACGGCAGTTGATCTTCCGGCGCGAATCTCCGGTTGATAAATCGCTCGGGCGAGTTTGCGCGAGCCAGGCTGATGCACTTCGGCCGCAACATGTAAATCCGGGAAGACGATGCGCCGGGGCTTGTCTACCAGCTGAATGACGCTCTCCCGGCCTGGTATTAACCGAGAAGAATGTCGACGCGCCCGAGAGAAATCCGGGATCCAGGCGGATCGGGAGAGTCACCGGCTTGGTGAACAAAGGGCTCTCTCTCTCTCTCTCTCTCTCTTGGTCTACGAGTATTAGCTTCGGCTCGCAGCGAACTTCCCGTCCGCCATTCCTTTCCGTTCGGGTAAATGACGCGGAAACCTTGCTTCGGGAGAAATAGAGAGAGTGGGGGTTTCGCTCTCTCGCTCGGCATCGAAAACGCTGGCCCGAAGATGGAGGCAATTTGCGAGCAACTAATTTGCGGGTTCTCACGGCTAACAGGGCCTCATTTACGTAATAGTTCGCCGATCGGCGCACACATACACACGGGCCGATCGCGAGGCAGCGACAACAATGGTCGAGAGAGCACACGCGAAGCAGGCAAGCAGGTGAACGTCTATCTCGATAGACCGTCGTCTCCTATCGCAATTACGATTCCCGGTGTTATCGCGTGCTTTGTTGCGCCGGTTCGTGTTTCCATTGTGCATTCCGCCGATGCGAATCCATTCGGCATGACGGCACGGACCCGCGCGGCGCGGCTGTACCCGCGCCGGAAATTACAGAGCTTTACGCTTGAATATCGAGCGAGTAACGAAAGACGAGCGCACACCTAGAGCTTTTCCAACGGAAAAAGCGAGCGAGTTCGGCCAGGGCCCGGTCAGACTTTCCAGTTTCCAATAATTAATAGCCCCCGGCGGCATCCCGCCGCCGCAAAAGCCGGAGACCCTGTTTCGGCTGGAAAGGCCGCGCACCTTCAACGCATCGACGAGCCGCCATCAGTGTTAAGATTGTACCAATTTCATTTAAAAAATCACGCCGTTCCCGACTTAGAAGAAGGCAGAATTGAGACAACCATCGACTAGAGAACATCTTGTACTTAACACACTACCGACCGGTGATTATTGCATAATTTTGACAAATCTATGGTACATGGTTAAACACTTTTTAATGGAACCTTCAATGGGAACAGCAATTTTCATTGAGAACTAACAAGTCACTCACAATATTGTCATCTAATAGTTTTATTTAAGATTGAGAAAATCCTATTAATAGGCTTCCAGTAGGTAAAGTGTTAATAAATTATTATGAGGAAGAGACCAAGCTCCACGAAGGGTGCAGGGATCTCCACGGTAATCCTTCGTTCACTCGCAAGATTCTTGGAGGTGATGATCGAGCCAGCTTTCGGAGATCGAGAGCAGCAGCCCTTTCGCTGCACGATTTGTCTCTCGCCCCTGGTCGTATGTTTCCATACGCGCAACACGCTTTCCAGTTTCCCCGGGAACGACGCAACCACGTTTACACCGCTGGAAAACTCTCGGCTGCAATATCGCGGCTGAATGTTTCGCCAGACTGCATAGCCCGTGGCGCAGAATCCTGTCGAGTCGGCGGAGGCTCGATGTGATCCGTGGATCAGCTCGGTCAAAAGGCAAACGAACTGTTTGCCGACCTGGAAATTTATGTTATCGGGCCGACGAGCGGGTTGCTCGTCTTGTCAGAGCTCGAGTCGTCTGCCGTGCGACTGTGCCTCGATGCTTTGATTGCCATGCGATCGAGCCGTCGGCGTTCCAAACAATTTGTTGCATCGAAACCGAGGAGGCTTTCGGCTGGAAACCGTGTCTTGGAGGAATTGTTTTCCGAGAGAGATTCCGGAATATTTGGATGTGCCCTTCATCCTTCTAGAATTTTGCAAACCCTTTCGCGGAATACACCCCCGTCCATAAATAGCCGAACACTTTTACTTATCTTCAACAAAATGATAATTAAAGAATACAAGTCTCCAGCTTGATTTGATTGTTTTATTTTGATTAGATGTAGCAATTCCCAGGAGCACACTACGTCTTAAAGATGTCCATTTAACATTCTACTTTAGGTCTGAAAGTCTTTCGTCCTAAAAAGACGCCTTTAAGACCATAAACAGTGTGGCTTTTATATACCCATAATCTAGCAGTATTAGCATTGGTATTATTTGTTCGAGTTAGTGTTTTCACTGCAATTTCAATTTCAATTTCAATTTTTATTGTAATTATAATTTTGATTATTTCTATTGTGATTTTAATTGCAATTGTTATTTTTATTACACTTTTTATGTCAATTCCACATGCGTTCTTCTAATAAAGCTATATATTGGTTTAACTTTGAACTCGTATGTGTCGAAATCTATTTTTACTCTTCACTTCTTTTATTTTAATTAACATGTATGAACCATCAAGACTTCTTAGGGACATCTTAAAGACCTCCCGAATGTCCTACGAACGTCTCGTCAACATTCGGGACATCTTTAAGACGTCCGGATGTCCCACTGCAGATGTCTTTGTGCTATCTGGGTTATACGATAAACTTTAGAAAATATAGGATATTTTGGTCAGATTTGATTTACATATTTTTATTGCATAATATATTATAGACGGGAGTATGTATCGCTCTAAAAATCTGTATCGTGAGCGAGTTGAAAGCGAATAGAATTCTTGAAAGGCCACGTAAGATCGCGCTGTTGTTTATCGAACAGCGAACAGAAACGAGGCGCGGTGAAATTTTTGAGGAATAGACCATCGTGCCGGTGTCCAGATATTTGCGAAGGCGGTAGACACGTAGAACGAGGTGCGGTCGAAACGTTCGACGAACAGAGGAGCGGCAGAGGCGCATAGAATTCGATAGAGGAGGTTCACGAGCGAAAGGTCCGTGTAAATAACGGTAGAACGGGCCCGATTAAGCTCCGTGCGAAAATTTTCGACGTGGAATAGAGCCCTCCCCCGGCGCTCTAAATCAAACTGACATTCCATCGGACCTGGAGAACGCGACCTGAAAAGCCTCGTCCCACGCAAGCTAGTTGGATCGCCGCAGAATACCGTGTTAGGAACGCAGCAACAACGCCCCGGCCTTCTCCCGTCGAGCGAGAATAAACGTTTCACGAGGCAAGAACGCGGTCGAGTTCGACCGACACGAGACACCAGATATCGAACAGCGGGAGGAAGAACCAGAAGAGGAAGACGAAGACGAGTGTGGAAGGCGTCGCGGGTATCGAATAGCGGCTTCTCGCGGGCAAATGAGATTCCGGGACTTCTCTAGCGTCTGTGTAAACGCACCGTTCCCATTTCCCTGGGCGCCTCTATATTTTCCCAACGTTGGGAAGCCCCGGAAAAAAACAGAACGAAACAGAGACGACCAACAGACAGAGAGATACACCAGCGCCGAAACGCTCAGCAACCAAGAAAATTTCGACCCACGATTCCCGGCCGAAACGCGCACGCGATTCCGCCTAGTATCGATCACGACACACACCAGGACCCGGGATTACAATGGAATTCCATCGGAACTTTCCGCAACTCCGCGGCAACTCCGGAAAACTGCGTTATTCGAACAACGCGGCTTCCAAAGACTTTGTAATTGGTCTGTGATTAAAAAACCGAGGGCACGAAATTTCTTGCCACGCATTCCTGCGGAGTTCCTGGGACATTGCTCGCCGTGTGTGAGAGATTGCTCTTGTGTAGGTACTGAGAGACAACGGCTGTTCAGATTGCAGCAGATGAGAATCCTGCACTGTTCTTCATTTTTCAATTTAAGTATAGCAATGTTCAATTGATTTGGACAATTTCCATTTTGCATAAAGATCCGAAGACTACTTATCGGAGATTTCCTTCCGGTGGCGAAGGAATGGGACACCGGGATGGGTCTGCGTGGTAGCAGCATCTTTCCCGGGGTGTCTCAATTAATTCCGAGAACCGCAAGTTCCTCTCTGGAATTAATCCCTCGCCCTATAAACGTCGGACCCGTAATGAAGATTTCGTAGGTTGTTCAATTTGGAGTGGGAGCGGTTCTTTCTTTCTAATTGTTGCAGACGAGAAGAAAATCGTAGAGCAAGTGGTTAAATAGCTGGGGGGAACAATGGCGTCGGTGAATTGTGAGGCTTGCGCCTCTCTTAGGTCCAAGGTGGTACAACTTCGTTTCTCGAAGTGTTCGATCGGGAGCTCGAGGGTAGCCCCGAAGTTGCGAACGTGTCGTGCCTCGTAACCGTGTTGCCAATCAACCTTTTCCCTCGCGTATCCTCCGTGCTCCTCGGAATTGGGGGAGAAATAATGCGCGCACGCTTGCGCAGCAAAAACTGGATGTTTGCCGTTTCTTCCGTTTCTCCCTCTCTATCTCAGCGTCTCTCGCCGCTGCCCGGTCAATTTGTAGCTCCATTCTTGGGGAATTATCGACGTCATTTCCCGAGGACTCGTCGGGGCTTCTCCCGATAACCCGTTTAACGGAAGTTCGGGGAAGGGCATCGTCAAACGTCGCGGTTGATCCACGGCAGTGTCTCCAGCGATCAGGTCGCCGGGGCTAAACAAATTTCGTCGCAGCGAACTAAGCCCTATTAAGTGGATCCGAGAGCGAGATCCGCGGGGCTATATCGAATTACGGTTATCGGTAGGAAACCGAGTCTAATTGGTCGAATTCGATGCGGCGTACAGCCAAGGCGAACGGATACGCTCGGTCAGGAATTAGTTTCGATTAATTTCGTGTACCGCCGCGACCCCGTGAGATGTAATCGCGACAATTATCGACTCCTGAAATTCACTGCGAAACGAGACCGAACTCCTGCAACCGGTCAATTGAAAACCCTCTCCGGCGGACGAAAACACCCGCGTTCCCCGCGACGAGAATCGCGAGACACGGAACTCAAATAGCAATTAATTAGACCGCGGATTTTATGCATTTCTGACAAAAATGGATCGGTCGATTGCAAAACTGTTGCTACATCAGGAGAACTTAATGATGTTATTATTAGGTGTGCAAATAAGTTCCTTCCGCTTTTTTTCTACGATCAGAACTTCTGACCGAATTCGAATTACTTCCCGATTTTGGTGCCATCTGAAAGAGCGTTCTTTTAGGTTTATGAAGAGTCATGATGAACGCTATAAAAGTTTCCAGTCCTATGCAACAATTTCAAGCAATATGGCGTGCGAGAAGCATCATTTGCGTCACTGCTTACTCTTTGCAAATGAAATGGTTTGCGCGACACTGGGAGAGAACGCTGCATCTTACAGAACACCGAGAAAGTTTGATGACGGTGAATCCGAGGCTAGAATTGCTCAACGAAAATGCGATCCTAGGCAAGAAGAATTGGCGGACCAGATTGGGGGTCACCAGACAAGATTTTATTACATTTTATGTACGTACAATGTAATACAATCTTGAATTTTGAAAAAAGGGGGAAGAACTTATTTGCACACCTAATACATTAATCTTGAAATGCATTTTCATTCGGTTTCTTACTTGGGCGATTTTTATATTTTGAACATAAACATTTTCTGAAGAGTAGGAAGTCGGACCAAACAGCAAGTGTTATAAAAAGATAATATGTATACATAAATCTTTAATGTCAAAGTATGATGTGCATAAGATGTGATACGTTCTCCTAAGCCGAAAGACAAGGCTTATAATAAATAATAACATAAAGTTGAAAGAAAGAGTGATCGATTTCTGGACTGCGATGGTTTGGAATTTCTCTCGTACTAAAAGATTGATCTTTGCAAGTTCGAAGTTTGCCGAACTATATTTCTGCTCCACCTCGAGTTCCGTAAGAATTACAGATCGTTGCGCAAGGCTTGCGTCGGCCGTGAGATCTCTTTACGGTTCCAAGACTGTCGGATCTGGCTCGGGAACGGGGATATTCGGACAGTGTATAATCAGGGATCCGGTGCGAGGCGAACACCTTGGAATAGAGTGTCGGACACAACGAGTAACACGTGTACCGGTTGCCAGACAAGCCCGACGGAGTTTGTCGGACGTGCACGCAGCCCGCATAGTGCACGCGTTGCATCGCGGACGCCACGTCTTGGTCAGGACTTCGGAACGGACGGGGTGCGCGTTCCTAATGGGAAAACTCGATGCTCTCCGAGCGGACGTTTAACGGAGCGTTAAAAACGTCGCAGTGTACATTTTCACCGGAGCCTCCATGAATTCATATTACGTTCGCGGGATTTAATATGAAGTTGGAACTCAAAGGATTACAGAGAAACAGGTCGAGAGAAATTAAATGAATCCAAACGAGCAATTTTATTCCTCCAGCAAACGATAACTGAGAGACTGTGTGTGAGAGAGAGAGAGGGCGGAGGTGGCAAAAATGTATTAATTAAATTAATAACGCGACACCGAGGAAACGGAAGAAGCGCGACAGCCCGTTCCGCTCTATTTCAAGTTCCTGTTATATTTTCCGGAAACCCTCGATCCCCCGGAGAAGTTCAAGACTTACTCCCCAGTCCGCTGCCGAAGTTTTCATTAATTACTCGAAGCCGGTTAATTACGGAATGCCTTTCCGGTGTGTATCGGTCGGAAGCGTCTCCGGCAGCTTCGCCGAGATTTCCTCCAACTACATTTTTCTCTCGTCCCAGACACCATTAAACGCCGTGCGAAATAAATCAGGCCGCGCCACCCGTAAATTCTCGCACGGTTTATCGCGCGTACCTTTTATACGCTCGTATTAAAACATGACCAGGTATACCGGGTGTCTTAGCTCTCGGCTCTGTCGTACATACCCTATTTTTCTGAGGGACCGTTTTGCATTTACTCGCCTCGTAACACGCCTGCTGCCTGTTGATCAAACAACGAATAAATTGCTCCGTGGGGCGATGCTCCGGCTCCGTAGAAAGCGAGAGCAGCTCGAAGCCACGCCTCCTTGAAACATCGGCCACGCCTACGACACACACAGACGACTAAAACGGATGGTACTCTGCGCGATCCCAGGCAGGACTAGTTCTAACCTGAAGATTACTCTTACGAAAGATTAGTTATCTATCTATGCGACACTGTCCTGGCTGATGGGTAGCAAAAGCAACAGAGCCACGCCTTCTCAGGACACTCTACGCGAAGGAGCAGCGAGATAGGCTGGTTCGTGTGTCTGACACGGTTGGGATCCGTCGATTTTCGCTCGACGCGAGGGTTGAAGAGCGAGGGAATACTCTAAATAAAAGGATCTAGGCTCTCGAGACCCGGAGATCGTGGGCCCGCGCGAGAGGGCTGGAAGGAACGTAAGACGAGAGAACGTTAAACACGAGACGACCACTCCGGGATGATCGTACAACGAGAAAGTGGTTAGAAGGGGTCAAGAGCCACTCGGCGCCGCTCGTTCCAGTTAAGTCAAACTGCTGACTGCGCCGGGTGACGATCCGACAGATGCTCTCTGCACATCAAAGACCCTCCGTTTTTCCGTGAACGTTTTTCGCCGCGGAGCTGTCCGTCTTTCGGAGGCCCTCGATCCAACAAGACCCCGGGGGTGCGTCGAGCACTGTAAACGTTTCCAGCGTGCTTTCTGCGGGGGCAAGGAGTTAAGGGGGAACGTTAGCAAGCGATAATAGAGAGGAAACGCGGGTCAAGGAGTAGGTACTTGTCCGAAGAGCAAAGCACAACTCGCCGCACCGAAACCACCCCTCTGATCTTGTTTCCTCGACCAACCGCCAACGCGACTCGAACTTAGCACCGAACCGGCGCGGCACGCGATAATCTCTTGACCAAGCTCTCTGTTTGCGCCACGCCTCGCGGAAATCAACCAAACAATCATCCCGCCGACGATCGTCGTTCCGTGTTCGACAATCCTCGCAGAGATGATAAGGATTATCGATCGGCACAGCTCGAAGCCTCCTGCGAGATACATCCCGAGTAGTCAAGACCCCGCAAGGATTATCCCCTGGTCCCAAAATGACGTTCTCCGAGGCGTGGGTCATATAATTCTGAAGCTAGGTACTCATCGCGGCGTTTCTTACACTAATTTATACTAGGTGTAAGAAAAATCGAGATGAAATCGTAGAGCAGAGGGTTAAGTGGATCGAGAGCCCGACGCCGTTGCTAGGCGGGTTCGCGATTGATTTAAATAATTTATGAGACGTATTATCAGAGGGGACGAGACAAGGAAAGCTAGACGAAGGCAAACGGGAAAAGACGGGAGGAAGAAACGCGACGGGGACACAAAGCTCGTTATTCTCCGCTCGAGGCAGCCGGCGAAATTCCTCGGGCACAGTTTCGCGTATTGTGCGACCACAATACGAGCCGACACTCGACGCGCAAAGCCATTATTATTATTGGCGCGGCAGTTGTTCCATTTTGTTCTATTATCGCGCCGGTCGCGTTCGAGGAACCGTAAACGCGGCGAAATTCGCCGTGCGCCGATAAATTCCGACGCGAATCTGACCCTGTCCCGAGACGCGATTTCTCGAGTCGAATGATACCAAATTACGATGTTTCAGGATTAGTTAAATGATTCGCGAACGGAGATGAGGTCTGGGTCTATCGTGTTAGGTTCCCACAGAGCCGAGTATGATTCGTTGGACTCCGATTCCGTCGCCGAAAATCGACGGCCGATTCGTCGCGGTGCTCGCAATCCGGGTCAGCCATTCCGGCCGGCAAATGAATGGCTGAAATATTCAAAGGTAATCGCGACGCGTGCGCCGAGCAAGCGCCGGATCGGGCCGCGTCGACTGCCATTAACATCCGAACATTTATCGAGATCCCCCGTCGAACCTCGATCCGTTAGTGAATCGAGACGACGACGACGATCGGCGCCGCGGAAATTTATGGCGCGGTCGTCTGCGAACCGTGCTCGCCCCTCTCGCCCGGACAAAGACAAACGTTCGTCCGTGCCACGCCGGAAAATTTCATTTCAAAGAGTCATTAGACCCGGGGATATTGGCACGAGAGCCGCGAGCGACCAGTTTTCTAACTTTCCACGGGTCAGCGTTATAAATAAAAGCGGACGCGTCGTCGCACGGACACCGATCAATCGATCAGACTGTTTACCGAGCTCCGTCGCGGTGCGAGACCCTGCCGTCGCTTCGTGTAATTATACTGGGTGCTCACGGGATCCTGAACCACCGAAAACAAACCAAAAAGACACCACAGGAATCCCTTCGTCTTCTAAAAAAACACTACTTCTATTTTCTTTCGCCACGCGCGTTCAATTAACCATTGAAAGTTAAAATTGATGACGCATAATATGCAAGTGAAATGGAAGAAAGAAGAAACGCCGAGACGAATCAAAACTAATCAATTCCCTACACTTAGTCTCCACATTGTAAATCATCTTGTTGCATATGTGTCGGTCGACGTGTCCGAGCATGGCATACCGTTTCCCCTTGGCGTAAACTCTCGTGTAGGCGTGCTCGACTAATTTTAAAAAAGCGCTACCGTTATTTTATTAACCCCCAGTGTACCGTTGACCCACGAAAGTTCACCTATTTTTTGCTTTTACAGCAAACAATGCAAAACACATGGGAGGGAGAAGAAACAGGAATGAAATCACATAGAATAGAAAATGGCTGCGATCCGGGTGGTTCTGTAGGTTTAAAGAACTCCGAATAAAGAACAATCAAGTTCGGCAAATATACACTCTGCGACTGAAAGTACGATAGATTTGAGCCAATCAATTCGCCGGCGCTAGAGCAAACAAGAAGCGAATACAAAATTTGTTCATCGGAGGCTTAGTTTCCGAAAAAGCCATGTTTCAAAATCCGTGCAACACGCGTTCTATTGAAAAGGGTTCGGCTAGCGTGTCTGTGCATGGCCTACCGTTTCCCCTTGCGTAAATCCCTGTGTAGCCATGCTGGACTTATTTTCGAACTGTATATTCTCGAAAACGAAGCAGTAAATGAACGAACTCCATTCAATATTATCCAGATATTTTCTGGTAAGGTCTTTTCAAAGCTGAAGAGTGGGAAGAAAGTACAATTGAGAGGTACAGTTTCGACCGATTGAATGAAAAGCCACTGATCTCGTCAGACCTGGAGTATCGTCTCGAAGCCGAACGATTTCGAGGGGGCATCGGCCTGCGGGATTGAGATTTCAAAGGACGGCGTAGACGCATTGTCGGAGAGCGTGGCCAGGGGTACGCGGAGCTGCCGTTGCTAGTTCGACGAGGTCGGGCTAAAAAGCGCGGTCGGCTGAATCGTCGGACGAACCCGCCGCGCCGCGCTGCTGGCCCGGGCGAGCCGGAACACGAGAAAAATGCTGAAGCAATTAAAAAAAGAAAAGGAGAAAAAAGTGCGGGGCAAAAGAACGAAGAAGAGAAACGGGCGGAGTCATTAAGCGATGCGCGGAACCGAACTGCGGAACGCGGCGCGTTTTCGCGGTGGAGTTCGCTGGCCGGGCCCTGTAAAACGCGGACTTTTCCTCGGAAGAGAAATCAAGTTAACTGCGCGCGACCGGGGAACGATAATTCGTCAAAGGAGCGTCGCGGCTTGATGCATTCTCGTTTATTTCGGCGCTGGCTCGCGAACTGGCTGTGCTACCTGCCAGCTTACTGGTCGACAGAGTTCGAAGGGGGTTGCACAGAAGCGGACGAATTATTCGCTTATTAAGTTGCGCGCCTTCGCCAGCTACCTGTCCTACTTTCGACGGAAACGTCGCTCGATTCGCGTGTCGATGGCGAGCTGCACGCGGATTCGATTGTCTCCCTCATCGGCCATCTAGTAATTGCGAGTGCACGCTGATCGAGCAGACGCGGGGGCGAACGGCCGACAATCAGCCGGGACTGCTGATTATTTGAAACGAGTGGACGTTCCGTCGATGCATCGTTTAATGGAAATTCGCTTTGCCCCGACTCAATTAGCTGGAAAATGCCGTTGTCTCGGAACCGATCGCCCCGGCTGCGATACCTTGTTAACTTCGCTCCTCGATCCTGGACCTGATCGTTCCTCCCGCGAAAATGCTCCGAGGGAAATTCGCATGAAGCATAGCGTAGACCGCTGTTCTCTCGGATTCTACAAGATTCTTCCATCCGCCGGTCTCGAGCACTCCTTCGAGCATTCTAGACCTGCATCCTCCCGCTACAATGCTATTCCATCTAATATTCCGAACGGTTCACCCTCTTTAAATATAATACTCCTCCTCTCGCGCCCCTCATGCTCCTCCTCTTAGCCCATTTCCTTTCTTCGAACTATTGTCGGATTGAATTCGAAGCACTCCGTGCCGGATAATGCGACCAAGTCCATTTATTATTATTACCACAGGCCCGTCGGCGACGTCTCCCGTCTCCGCGAAGATTCCATCTTTCTTAATCCGTCAGAATTTCTCCATTGAGCGAGCCGCTTTCATCGCTGGACCAGCCCGCCCGGGCTCTCGCGTTTTCCGCGTATCAAGCGCGGCGTTATCGCGACAATGTGTCGTCGCAGTTGAAGCACCTCTGTTCAGAATGGAGCTGAATAACCGTCCGAGCCGGGTTTTTGTAAGAACAACGAGCCGTCACCGGCGGATTATTCGGGTCTCGGGAGGATTAAGTCCTGTCAGCCGGGCCCGTCGGGTTTTCCCAGGGCGAAAGAGATCCACAGACTAGACAGTGTCGGCAGCGAGAAGAATCGGCGGACCTATCTACAAAGATCCGCGAATGGTTGGGCGGCTATAAATCAACCGCGTCAATATCGGCGTCCGTTTAATAAATGACCGCGCGGCGCGGAAAAAAGAGGAAACACGGTTCGTACGTGTTTCGAACGCGTCCACCGGCTGTTATAAACGACCCGCGCGAGTGGAGGCCAGCCTCCTTTATCAAAAGTACATTCTGCCCGACCGATCTCGATGGCTATTCGTCCGGCGACGAGTCGGGGCAGGAGGGGGCGAGAAATTAATCGTTGTACGAGGCCGGATGCGGCCGCAGCGGGCGCCGGCCAGAGAGACAGAGGTACAAAGAAAGTTTCCCCGGACGACGAGAGAAAAAGAACCAGCCACTGAATAGCAAAGCAGCTCTCCCGGAACCGCGAGGAAAACTCGTTCGAAACTCGTGAAATCATTTCGCGAGTGCAAGTTTGACGCGATTTGCATGTGCAATACGTTCTCTACCGTCGCGTCCCCGCTCGTTCCTCGCTATCCCCCTTGCTGTTGTACCCTCGGTCCCTTAAGCTCGTCTTGGCTCTTGGTTCCCCGCTTTCGGACACGGCCGTCCCGTCGGACCTTCAAAGCGACCGATTTCCCGGCGATTAAGTTACATTACGCGTAATGACGGGGCTAGGTCGGTCAAAGGGGGCTTTGCGAGTGCCGACCGCCGGTTGGAACTCGGGAATTACGATCCGTCCCCCGGGAGCACAATCGACAAAGGTGTTCCCTCGCGCTCAACGTTCCATTTCCCAGAAAATAATTGACAGGAAGCTCGTTGAAAAATCCTCTAGCTCTATCGAACCTTCTGCACGAGTCATAGTTCGATCGGTACACGTTGCGTCGCAATAACCAATGCATTCTTACCAAGTTACACGCGTGGGAGGTTCCGCATCGTACACCATTGTCCTGGCAATTGTCGGTAGATCATCTGTCGCACGTTAACATACTCCGATAGAGAAAGAGAAGATATAGATAGACAGCGAGGTGGAAAGAAGAGAGAGAGAGAGAGGCGCGCGCGGAAGTCGCACGTCGAGGACAAAACGGTGTTCCCACTTGTCTCGCGATCGTCGCTCGACGTTGCCCTCCGCTTCTGGCGGAGCGGACACCTCGCAGAGGGTTGCGTTGACCGCGTAGAAACGTCCGACGAGCGGTTCAACGATGGATTATCGACGGAACGGGGTGTCGGTGACGCGGCACGGCGATAGAAACGCGGATAAAACGACACACCTCTGTGCCAGCGGCGAGAGCCAGAGCTGATGCGGACCGCGGAAGGGAGGCTGCGAAACTGAGATGAAACCACGGCGCAACCCCGGTGCGCGCGCGCACCAAAACCACCCCCGGAATACACGGAAGCAGCCCGGCCAACCGAACGCTACCCCCCTCGTCCGTCCCTACTTACTTCTCTCCGGGACTACTACAACGACTACGACGACGACGACGACGACGATGGTGAGGACGGCGAGGACGTCGAGGACGGCTACGCCGCGTCCATTTTTCCTCTCCCCGTCCCTTTGTCCTTCGCCTCCTTCCTCCACTTTCGGCGTTCCTACCGTGGAACATCCTCCTCCGCGCGAATCAAAGTCCCGAGGCTTTTACGGCCGCCGTTCCCACTGTTATTGGTGATCGCTTCCGGGTCGTCAGACCCCAGACGAATCCACCAACCGCTCCTTTGTCTCATTCCCGCGCGCTCTAATTGATCGATCGGCTGATTGGAAGGCGAGCGGAAGGAACCGCGAATGTCCTTTGTGCGCTCGAGCCTGTGTATCGCGCGGAGATCAAGGGACCGGGACAGTTTTGGGTGCAGATTGCTCTGTGGGGCAGTGATTCGGCTCTCGGCTACCTGGGAGCTACTAGGCTACGCCTACTCGGGGCAATTTACACAGACCGAACGGGAGTTTCTGAGGTTGATCTTTAGGAGATGTAGAAACTCGTGGGGATTGATAGAAATTGAAGGACTTGCCTTGTGGGACATTATTCTTGATACAAGAGGAAGATGGATGATCTTTCGTCGACGTAGAACCCGGGACAAACAGCGCTCGCTGCCTGCGTCTGGACCAGAGGATTGCGGAAGAGGACGTTGAAGATGGCTGAAAATAAGAAGAGGTACCGGATAAAGTTTCAAGGGACGGGCAGAAGGCGAAGGATTAAAACGGGGACTAACACGGACTTAACGTAGCTCGAGCGCTCGCGCGACGAGAGAGCACGTGACCGGAATCGGCCCGGCGACTCGCAGTCGCAGTTTAACGGCGGCGTGTTCAGTCGCGAACGAGAAAAATAGATAAATAAATGGAAAATAATGAAACGCATTCGATGGTTACCGTGGCAGGGTGGGCCCGCGCGCGGTTCGATCTCGCACGAGTGAGGCTCAATGACTCACCTCGACAGAGCTCGGACAATGTTGCTCATTCCGGGCGACTTTAATTGGCAATTACCAGGCTGGTTGGCAAACTTGCGCCATTTTAAATTCGTTTAATCGAATCGCGTCCATGCCGAGCGGCCGCTGCTGCTTCCAATTTACGCGCCGGCTCCTCGCGCTCGTTCGAGGACCCGGCGAATCGGTAATCGACCGTCGCCGAACGGTGTCCTATCCCAATCGGAAAATTCCAACGGGAATAATCGGGACCCGTGTTTTCGTGCCGCGATTTTCGTCCCGCCGTCGCTTCGACTATAGAAATTTATCGACTAACCCCGCACGGTAGGCGAGTTAATACCTACACGCCGACCGACCCTCTGAGCGGATTTAGTTTAAGCGCCGCTCCGCGAACTTGACCCACTGGTTGGACCGCGCGCGCGGTCGTGTAACTTTCGGGGCAAAGGAAAACGCATTCTTTGGCAGTAGCTCGAATAGAAGCGCGTACACCGCTTTTACTCGCAGACTATTTATTCAAAGACGACCGGCTCTTCGTTTCGCCCCGTTAAGGAACGAGCACCGAGCCAACGTAATTTTTACCCTCGAGCGCCTCCATTCTTTATAAAATTTTTTAAAATTGCCACAGACTCTGCCCGGAGAGAGAACAGCACGAACGATAAAAATGGTCTCGAGAAAATCCCTGGAATTCCCTTCCGCGACGACGATATTAAGAAACGGAATTCGATAATCCAGATCGACTGGAAAAAATTGCAAACGAAACGTTGCGTTAACTCCACGCCGTCCCATAATGGGTTAATTACCATTCGCCGGGGCTTCCGATAGCCGGAAGAACCGCGATTTTACTCGGCTCTCCATCTCTGCCTTTCTCGTTCTCTCTTAGCTGTGAAAAGCCCGTGTCGAACGGCGAAGCGCGTTATTTTATATTTCGTGTCCCGAGAAGGCCGCCGGAATCGAATAATCTCGCCCCGATAAAGTAACCTTACATCTTTTCGCAATTTAAGGCGGTCGAAAGAGAGAGACTTTCCTGTGGAAAGCGAGCGAGGACTCCGTGTACACAGGAAGGCTTCTCGGTAGAGAAACCTTGCCTTGGCCGTGCCGGGATCCTTAATAAAAATGTACGGTCACGGAGTAGCCTTAGGTGGTGAAGATTGATGAGAGCAAGACGCTGCACAGCGCTGCACGAACCGGCACGAGGCGCGCGGGCTCATTCCGAACGAAAACGGAGAAGGAAAAGGAATTTTCCTTTCGGTCGAATTTGCCAAAATCAGTCGACGCTAACCCCGCTGGAATTCCGAGTGGCCCGTGGTTCCCATTAATTAGCCAGTGGACGGGGAGGAAGCTGGTGCCGGGCTGAACGGACGTAATCGCCGCTTTCAGGCGCAAATGAAAATTTAAGGTGCTGCTCCGACTGTTTCAGAGCTCCCTCGTAACCATTATATACTCGCGAGTCAACCGGCGGACTCGTGGTCGCCACGCGAGAAATACGCTCCTTTCGA
This sequence comes from Lasioglossum calceatum, assembly GCA_963966675.1. Taxonomy (NCBI): domain Eukaryota; kingdom Metazoa; phylum Arthropoda; class Insecta; order Hymenoptera; family Halictidae; genus Lasioglossum; species Lasioglossum calceatum. The sequence continues at coordinate 4,028,834 of OZ016555.1, read as the reverse complement.
GCCTGCTAAATATTAGGTCATCCCGCGAGTAACGTCATCTCCCGTCTCGCTTGAAATAAACACGTGCTTGGCACATCTATGGGAACCTCTCCATTTAGTGAACTCGTTTGTTAAATTCTTCATTGAGAAATAAGGAAAAAGGTGATACGTTTCTTTCGGGCTGGTAAATATTAGGTCATCCCATGAATAACACCTCTCCATTTAATAAATACGTTGGTTAACTTCTTCACTGGGAAATCGGAAAAACACTATTCTACCTACGGGACGACCTGGTACACTCCTTTCGGGGTTGGTAAATATCTTCCAGAGGAAACGTCCAGTGGCATCCGGTGGTTGGAAATGTTGGGCGAGAGGCGGAGGACGGTCCGAGAGCCGGCTGAAACACGGAGAGACAGTTTCAGCGAGTGCAAAGTCGTTTTTCACGTAGACCAGCCTCGAGATAGAACCTTCATTTTTCCTGGGGAAACAATCATTCTCGGTGTGGCCCGATACGCTGCTCGTCCATCCGCGAGGACTCCGCGAGGGCGTTGCCATAATTACACAGCCTTCTATTCAGCGTCGCCTCGAGCGCGTCCCAAGACGGCAATTCGTCTCCGTTCTTGGAGTCGTCTTGCAGCCGGCGGGCATTCAGCGTGTTCCAGGTCGGCGACTCCTCCCGGCTGATCATTTCCTCGGATTTATTCCTCGCGACGATGCCGCGATCGAGCGGCGCGGGATGCCCGCCGCCGGCCCGCGCCGGCGAACTCCCTGAAATTGAAAAATCGATTGCCGTATTGTTTGCGCTGCCCTCCCCCCCCGGGAAACTCTCTCGGCCGCGAAAAAGTGAGAGCCTCGCGCGCTCGTACAGCTCTGCGCGCGGAAATAGAAAACGAATCGGCCAAGCCACTCGAGCCGGGGCGAATCGCAAATAAAACGGCGGCACGTCGAGCGGAATAAAATAATTGACTTCGTGAAAACCGACCGGTGCAGAAGCGTTTCAGCGAGCACACGAGCTACGAAATTAGAGCGAAATTATGAGCGGAGAGCCCTCGAGCCGTGTGCAGTTATACCGGGCGCTCGCGAGACTATCGAAAGCAAAGATGAAGGGTGGCTACGTTCTCTATCGAAATTCGAACGTTCGAAAATTCTGCAATTTTCAAAATTACGTGCGGTAGAACCTTTGAGGGCGTCCCATATAGGTGCGCGATATCTCCGAAGCGTTATTGTGCCGGCGAACGAATCGATCGAGGAGCTCCAGGACGAAACCGAGTTAGAGTCCCAGGCGGAAGCACGGTGTCTCGTCAGCGCGTTGCGTCGCAGAGTGTCGTGCATCACTTGCATCTCCCTCTCGAGCTGTTTCTGGTGCTCGAGGATGATGCGCCTCTCGCGAATGCCGGGCGATAATCGAAGCGATGAATCCACGAGATCCGCTTCGGCTCTGGAACCGAGGAAAGAGGAAACCATTGTGCATAGCGGAAGAGGCGGCGTGGCCATTGACAACTCTTCAACGCTTTGACTTCGGCCTTGGATGCCGTCGGTTAATCGCAAAAGCTGAAACGAGGAGGAGAGAGAATCCTCGCGGAAGCCAAAGCGTTGAAGCGGCTGTTTCGAAGAGGAACGCGTGCCTGGGTTTGTAGACTTGTCTCGTTGATTCGGAGGCATCCAAACTGCAGCTAGCGGTCTTCCTTGAACGAGAGGACTCCCTCGCGGCTCGGTGTACCAGGTCCAACAGGACCAGCTGCTTTTCTCGGGGAAGAAACGCCGCCACCTCCTGCAGAATCTGAAACGAGAAATTTTGCCATTGAGCATAAAAAAATTTGATGTTCGCCGATTTTTGGAAGTACGATTAAAAAGTGTAGCCGGAAGTCGCGGAACTGGTTCGACGGCGGAGACGGGGGATTAAACTTAGTTCGGAAGCGCGAAACGCATTTTCCATAAGCATAAGGGGGCCCCGACTCTCGGGCTGTCGCTCTTTAAGTAGAAAGTTAGTTGGCACACGGAGGACGGAGACGAGGAGCAGGAGCCAAGAGCTACTCGGCTGGCTGGTATAGCTCGCGAGGGCGCTTCGGGAAAGTAAATACGTGTCCACTTTTTCCCTTTTTATTCGCCTTCGGTGGCTCCGGAGATACATACATACATACAGGCGACACACACACACGCGGGCGTGTAGGTACGCGCATCCACATCGGAGTGAACGGGGGGACGCGAGACGAGACTTCTTTTTATTCCGCGCTTCGAGAGACAGTTTCGTGGCCCGGCTATTGAGCGATTCCGAGGACCAAGGGGAGATCGGCAAGGGGCGGCGAGGCACGTAGAAATCGTCGAAGGATATCGAGAAAAATCGTTCGCGCCCCGGGGATATAATTTCATCGACGGAATCCACCGATGCTTTGCATCGATAGTTTCGATCCCGGCCGATCCGAGCCGCTATTGTTGGGCAGCTACTTTTTAAACGAGGTTATTGCCTTATCCGAACGAAAGCGTGCTGAATAACTCTGAGCGTCCCAGGGAATTCCATTATAGACGCGAAAGGCAATGGATCATTGTCGCACGATCTCCCTCCCCATCTCTTTCTGCCCTGAAGTCAAGAAAAAACATATTCATGCTTCTCGCTCGGAACGAACGAGCGATACTCCAAATGACGGAAGCATGCGCGACCGGAAATTAGTCGAAGAGCGTGGCCCCGGGCGCTACGGCAGCCACCGTCGCGGATAAACAAAGCGAAAAATACCGCGGCGCTGTGCTCCATCCCCTACGTCGCGTCGGTTCGATTGTCTCTGCTCGATGGCGAAACTTGTTCCCAGAAAGAAACGCTGTTCGACGCAGTAATTGCGACCGATCCAAACGAACTTCGTATAACGAAGGAAACAGAAGATTCCACAGCCCTGGAAGCATCCTGAATTCTTCGGAAATTCCTGAAGAAGACTCGTCTAACCCAGATCGATGCATTGTTCCAGAAGACTGTCGGCTATTTACTGTTTAACTGAGGCGACCATTTCATCAATCGACTCATGTAGTACACGGTGAATCAACTTGGGCGTTGCTACAAATTAGACTACTTCCGCCTAGCTCGAATCGACACGAAGATAAACGAAAAATTCACGAAAGGCATTGACCCAGTAAAAAATTAGCAGAAGTTCGGAGCGCTTTGGGTCCCGGCGGGGGAAGAAGAAGCGACTACCATTTATTTCGTCGGGAGAATAGTTCGCAACGTCGACGGCTGAACCGATGGGAACGTTAATCGGGTAAGTAGCGACCGCCTCTATAAGGGAATTCCATTCGAACAGCGCCCGATTCGGCACGGCCGAGTTTTATCGATCGCCGCCGCAAGTCTCTTCGTCGAACGCCCGTAGATCCGGTCGCTTTTGAAGCGGAAGCACTCGCCGAATTGTTCGAATGTTTTATCGGTGAAACAGCGGTTCAAATATCGAATTCACCTACGTCTTTCGAGACGAGGTCGAACGCAGTCGCGTTTGACGAATATCGAACCGGGTGAACGAGAGTATCCAGCGTGGTTCGCGGCGATCATTACCGAACGAGAAAGAACACTTTACATCCAGGGTTTGGTTAAGGCCCTTTCAACCGGCCAAGAACTCGCTGACACCTATTACGACTGAACCAGAACCTTCCCTCGAACGCTGATACGTTTAAGATCCCCCGGAGACTCGCAAAACTCCGGGAAAATCCCCGCGATTCTGAGGACCCTGCGTCGGACGGACCGAACCCGGAAATTCGAGTGGATATTCCTAACTGGTCGTAAAAAAGTTTCGGTCCCCGTAAGTGCAGGATCGTGTCCCATCGTTTGCATGACTTTCGTCCGTCCGTCTCGGGCCCGGAGCGGCTTCCGTCTAATTATCCGGCGGGTTAATCGACGGACCGAGTACCCGGAGATCCTCCACGGGGAATCTCCAAGAAAATTAGACTGTCGAACCCGTATTAAATCGCCGGAGTGATGGATCGATGCGTGACGGAGAAACCTCTATCCCTAGAACACCGGTCTCTTCTAAAACTTCTCTTTCATCCTCTTCCGCGTTACACCGCAATATTAGCTCCGCCGTTTCTCCGCTGCAATAGGAACAGAACTGTGTCAGAGATTTTGAAATTTGTAAAGTTCTAGCGTCGCCGTCGACGACGAATGGAGGACATTGAGAGAGCTCTAACATTTTCCAAAGAGTTCCGACCGCGATCAAAGCGTGTCGAGTTGAAAAGGGACGGACCGCTATCGTTCGAGAATCGAGAGGCGATACCGCGTCTAGAAATTCCATCAGCGGGAGAGGTGCAGTCCTATAACAGTTAGCGGGAAACAGCGTCCCAATGGACGGCCATTCGAGGGGCGATGGGAAGGTGATCGAAGTCGTGCGAAACGGTGAGATTCGCGATGTTTCGCCCCAAAGGCATGGGAGTCGTTTGCGAGGGCATCGTTCCCATCGCTGCGATAGCTTGCTGGCATGGCGCGGCAACAGTCTTCTCGTCGCGCCGGTTGTTACAGCGACGCGATACTTTAAAGCAACGCGGCAACCCGATTTTATGATCTCTCCCATAAACCGAGGTTTCACTTCGCAGTTCCCGGCAGCCGGCTTTCCCGAAACATTAAACCGGATTTCAATTCTGCCGCTCGAAAACTCGTGAAAACCGGAGGGAGAAGCCCGCGAGCGAGAAGTGGACACGCTGCTTTCAAAACGCTCGTCCCCGAAATCTAGATCGGCGCCGTCGATCGGACGCCTCTAGAAAGTTCTATGCCGCCTGTTGCGTTAATTAGTCGCGATTCTATCGAGGGTAATTCGAACGGACGCCTTTCACCGTCTCGGTTTCTCTCCGTCGACGAAAACAACGCGAAGTGGCGCAAAAATGAATCTATCGAAGCATGTGAAACAGATCGTCCGTGTTCGCACTCGTTGAATAATTTTTCTTTAATTCTCGTTCCATTTTTCATACTTATCGACGACTGTGCGGCGGTGACCGATCCCGCGATCAAACGCTCTCATGAGAGAGATTCGTCAGGAACAACGGGTCCAACGTGTTCGTCGCATTAACGCTCATTTGCGAGCCGATTAAAAGTCGATTTATACTCGCCGGAGATTTATGCGAGGGGGGAACACGGCGATACAGGCACAGAACCAAAGAGCGAGAGAGCCGGTTTTCTCTGCGGAGACGTGCGAGCGACGTTTAATTCGTGTTGTCAAGGAAGAAGTCTCCTGGCGGGAGATAAACGTTCCTCCGTCATACACATGCACGTGTACGTGCACGTGCACGCGGGGACCGGGGACTCCGATGCATACGCCAAAGCCAGGCAAACACGCTGCGACGACGGTTCGTTGAATTTTTCCCGTTGTTCCTCCGTCTCTGCCGAGATTCAACTTCGATCCCGACTCACTCTCTCTCTCCATCTCTTCTCGTCCTATCGCTTGCGGAAACGCAAATGCCCGAAGTAGCGGAATAAATACTGTGACGCTCCGAACGATTTCCAATTTCTTCTCCTTGCTCCTCTTTTTCAGCCAATAAAACCATTTTCCGAACCTTCTCGCGCACTTTAGCCCTTTGCGTTCTCTATCATTTTTTTATATTTTGTGGATATGAAATTGGTGTAACACCTCATACAATACCTAAAAGTTTAGTAAGTGATTAGTAGACTGCGGATTTTATGCATTCATGACAAAAGTGGGTATGTACAATTTAAAACAGTGGACCTGTGAAAAAGATTTAAGGCCACCAGTGTACAAGTTTCACGTTAACGAGATAATTAAAGGAGAAAGAAATTTTTATTTGGCTCCTATGTCTTGCAATCAATGCAAACATTTTTTATTCTGCATAAAAATCCGCAGTCTAGTGATTAGGAACGTCTTCGACACGATCCAGCAGCGTCCGTTTCGATAAAAATTAACTAGACTGCGGATTTTCTGCATTTTCGGCAAGGATACCATTCACATTTAGAAACAGTACGAAATCCGGAGTATATTATGTTAGGAAATCCTAATTAAAAACTGTTCAATCTGCGGGTTCGCAGGTGCTTGCAAGTTCCAGAGTTAATTCGTCCGCTGGAGGAAGCCCCAAAGGGGCGGTTCGGGGCGCAGCAGGATTCTAGGAAAATTGGTAAAGACCGTGCAGGGTTGGTAGTGGTCGTGTGGCGGTTATCAGCGGGGCTATTAAATCGGTTTGCTAGCCGATTATACAAGCGGGCGGATAATAGGAGGCGCGTTAAGAGAAGAAGCGGATCGTCGGGAATTGCGGAAACTCCGTTCGGGCGAAGTCTGCAGTTTCCTTCGAGCCGGTCGCATCGATATTATTGTCGTAGAATCTGGCGTCGCGTCGCGTCGGTTTCGACGTCGTTCCGGCGTTCCCTTCCCGGCGGACGACCCTGCGAAATTACTGTCCCGGAATTGCCTGCTGGAAACGCGCGTCCGCGTCCGCGTCCCGCGTCGGAAATCTGTGCTCGTCTAATCTAATGAAACTGCCGCGAACTGTGTGTAATTAAGCTGGCCCGCGCGTCGTCTGCAGCACGGAATGAAAGCGGAGCCGAAACTCCGACGGGCAAACACCCGGGACTCGAACGTCCGGGAATGCGAGTTTCACCGCGGAAATTACTCTGACAAATAATCGGCCATCGAACCTGCGCCCCGGAATGATATACTGACCAAGATGATCGAAACTGCGACGCCACGCGACCACTGATTTACACCATCCGGCATTGTGTTGGATACTTACGGTCGAGTTTCACGCCGTCGCGCTTCTCTTTTTCTCGACACCGTCGACGAACTTTCCGGGTGCCGTGGACTTTAGTTCATTCGCGTTACACATCGTTTGAAACTGATATCGTTACACGAACAGGTGCGAGGAACTACAGGTAACAAGCTAAACGAATCGATCTCCATAGCAAAGCGGCCCTCTCTACGAGGTAACGAACATCATCCAGCTTGGTTTCTTTAGTCCGCTTAATCTTCGTTCGCGGGAAATTCCTCCCTCGGAAAAATCTCCAGCTCCTGTTACGACGGAATATTCAGTGGTATTCTGTCCGTTTAGCCAGCCTTCGAATTTTTCTAACACATCCACCAAGAAATTCACACAGAAGCAAAAGAAGCAACGAGATGGAGCGTGTGTGGCAGCCTTTATTATAGAATTTTTTCTTGCAGCAAGCCTGTGGGCTTCGTTCGAATAATCCACGGATCGATCTTGGTTCGTGTTTGATCACCCTAAATAACTCTAACGGGCTGCCGACATTTTAATTAATTGCTCCGGTGGCGGAGGAACGGTAGAAAACACGGGACGAAACGAGACCAGGGGTAACGAAACGTTAAGTAGAATGGCGAGCAAAGTGAAACAGAAACTTGCGGCAACCAGCAAGAGTTGGTAAAGCTGAAACTTACCCTGAACTTGCCGAGGGAGAGCATGGCCAGGACCAAGTCGCCCGGTCCACGGTGTCGAGCCCGTTGCCTGCTCATTGACGCGACGTACGTCAAAGGGCTGGCATCCCTCAGCTCCGCGTGGCCTGCAACACCTAACAAGATTATTGATTTTGCCACCGCGACTCGCATAAACGTCCTCCGGGACCGAGCGAGGGAGCGGACGTCCGGATACGGAGCAGAAATTTGCCTACGTCACCGCCGTGGCTCGACGTTGATTTAAAACGCGCCGGCCGAACCGCTCTTTTCGAGCAGCTCGTGCACACGGTTGATCTATCGCCCGAGGCGTACCCGCTCGAGTTTTACGCTCCCCGTTACCTATGATGTCCTCCCGCGACACCGGCGTAAATCTTCATCCCTTCCGCGGCGCGTTTAGCCCTCCCACACGCCAGCCGCATCCTCAATGTTTAACGCCACCACCCGTTATTCTATGTACAATCCCGGTAAGCCGAGCGTTGCCATACACCTTACACCGTGAAATCTTAACCCTTTCGTTCCCGTTGGGACACGCGCGTCCCAAGCGGTCTTTGAAAAATGCTGATGGCCGGAATGCGCCCTAAGAGACACCCTGATCTAAACAGGATTTATTTTCACAGTCGAACATGTTCATTTTAAAAAGGAATTAGGAGCGAAAGGGCTAAAGAGCGTCGTTCCACCGAGTGGCTGTCCATCGGGAATAGTTGGACGTCGATTCGGCCGTCGGGAATCCCGGTTTACGACATTTTCGAAGTAATAAAACGACGCCGGTCAGTCGTTGCCGGCACGTAGGACCGATACCGCAACAATAGGACTATTCCTGGGGAAGGATTTCGCTCGATGGCTACCGGCCGGCTGGCCGGCCCCCTAGCCGATAACACGGCCAGCCTGAGATAGCGTTGGGTCTCAGGGCTCTGGGAGTCGCGAGCGAGCCAAAAGCCCCCAGCGAGAGAGGCGATGTTCCCGTGATACAGTCCCGTAAATCTTTATCGAACGGCGAACTTCGCTTCAAGGAAAACGCGCAGAAGTGGAAGCCTCCTGCTTCGCCCACGCCTCATCTTCGTGCCCAGAGATTGATCCTGCCTAGCGATTTTACGAGCGGGAAGTTACGCGCGCGTCCCTCCGCGAGAGGTAATTAACCTTTTTTCGACCTGAGCGAAAACAGGAGCCCGACACCGCAGGATGTATCGGAAAAATCTCACAGGCGAATTTTTTCCCGAGCAAGGTCTCCCCGACACGGAAACCTCGACGCGTGCTCGTCTACGCAGCTCCGTAAATAATTGATTTCTCCCGCTGTTATTACCTCCGGCTTCGCTGTGTTGCCGGGTGCCTTTGCGAAGCGTGCAGAGTCTCGCGGAAACTCTTGCGCGAGCCTGATCATTGTCAATAGATCTGCAGGCTTGCAAGAAACTCTTGCGCAGGTCTGGTCTCTATCGATGCGCTCATCCGGAGCAGAGACTAGCGCAAGCCCGCATTACCATTTTTCTAAGAACTTCATTCCCTTAATTAGCAATCTCACGAAAAGACAAGACAAAACAAGTATGTGTTTTTCGATTGTGTCTCTAATAGCAATAATGTTGCGCAGGATATTTAGCGACTGAAATTATCTGTTCAAGGGAAATCCAACTCGATCGCTCATACATCGTCTAAACGTTATAACGCGCGCCAGGATCGATCACGGATTGCATAAACTGTACGAACAAATCGAGCGTGAAATCAATACCGTGTAAATTCCTCTTATCACCCTTATCCACCTCAGCGGGAATTTCGAGACTCGATGTTTTCGGGGATCGGCGGAACTGCCGGGAAACTGGCAACCTTTTTTCCCCTCCGAGTTCCCATGGAAGCGGGAACCGGCGAATCTAATTAATTCTCTAAACTCGAACCCGAACCCGCACCCGTTCCGGAGCGCCTTATTACGTCGCGACAAGTTTCCGGGCGAGCACAACGGGGCCGAGAGCTAGCGGAAGCTTCTCGGCAGTCTTTGCCCAAGTTTATATCTTAATACCTGATTTAGTGGAGCTCTCGCGCCTGCTGTAATTACTCGTGTGTCGGTCTACCGCCTCGTTTCTCACGCTACGTCTTATTTGCTATCGACCCGGCTCGGACCGGCCGAAATTACTCGATCGAGAAGGATCGGGCATTCTTCGTTCTCACCATTGCTCTCACAGCAGGCGACCCGGGATTCCGCCAGAGAGTCGAGGATCTCTCCGACTTGGAAGCTCGTCCTTTTTCTCCTGGCAATCGTGTTCACGCTCCTAGCCTTGCTCCACGTGGAGAACGCGCTCGGACCCTTGTTCTCGGCGAACGTCAGGTTGTACCTCAGCTCCTTGTCCCCGGCGAGTAGAATCAGCTTCAAAGAGTTCCCGGAATACTCGATCATCTTTGTCATGCTTTCCGCCCAGCGCCAGCCCTTCGACAAGGACTCCACAATTCCCAGAGCCGGCGTCGTTTCTTGCGACAGCACAGACTCGCAGAACACGGACAATGAGCGCATCTCCGAGCTGTAATTCTCCTGCTTGCTCCTCCAGCTCGCGGCGTACCAGCAGTTCTCGTGAAGACTGTAGAAAAGTGTGCTCAGATACGGTCGCAACACCGGCTCGAGGTACTTTGCGTCGTAGTCCATTCCTTAAACAGATTTTTGAAAATGGACTCTGTCGACTATTGCCGGTAGTCATTGTCCGCTTACCGAAATACAACCACTGCAGCAGCATCTTCGCCATCACCGTACGAGACTCCAACTCTGCGCTGGCGGTCTCTCTATCAGCTCGAACCTCGTCGATCAAGAGACCAACGGATCGATCGAACTGGCTGGTCGTGTTGCAATGCCTCCCCTTCTTTGAGTCCCTGGGGCGTTCTCGCTCCCTCGCACGGCGGTTGGTCATCGCGCGGATCTGATCCTTGGCCTGCGTTAACACCAGCTTCAGCAGGAACACAAGGTTCTCGACTTGCTCGCTCGTGTGAAAGGCACACTCGGGAAAGTTCAGGTACGAACAAATATCGGAGTAATCCTGTGGTCGAAAAGAGAAACTAGAGGACTGTTCTGTTTGGGCTTGAGTTAGCTCGACACGCTACCTGTGCGGTGCAATCTCTGGTTCGGAGCGCTTGCTCGAGAATCAAACCGAGATATTCCAATTGTCTCGAGCTGTAGCCATAATCTGCGTCCGCCGTGCCTCGGGGCAACGAGAAGACTATGTCTCTCCACCTGGCGATTAGCTCCGTCTCCATAGCGTCTAGAGGTCTGGGAACACATGGAGTCGCGGAGAGAGAACGATGGTGCAGCGTCTCCAGGTAGGACTCCAGCAGCCGACAATCAGAAACGTACAAGTCTTCGTGATGCACTATCCCACCTGTAAAATACGAAAAGATTGTAGAAGTTTGCGGAAGGGGGACGTGGCCACGGGATCTCAAAGAAGCGAACGGCGACACTGTGAAAAACGCTGATGAGATATCTATGGAGGTGTATCGCGGGACGGCTTATGGACGTGCACAAATTGCCGATACGTTTGCGATAATGGTACACGTCGTTATCGTCACCAATTAAGGATTTCCATGGTAACGAGACGAACCCGCGGGCCGTCAACGCGCGTGCATCGTTGTGTGCGTGTCACCGTGATATCGATTGTCCTGTAGGGAAAAAAATAACGACAAAAAGAAAGCTGGATCTCGCGCGGCGAAAACAAAAGCCGTCCTCCGACACGCCACCACCGCACGACAGCACCACCTTCCTTTTTCCCTCCCGGTTCCACCACAAACCGAATTACCTCTAGCGCATTGTAGCATCACGTTGCAGCGCGGTAGAAAGTAACACCTGAGGTTCTGGCATTTCAAAGCCGTGACTAACTCATCCAGCACCAGCAGAACGTGACGCGAGAGGGTGTCGGGCGCCCAGCAAGTCAACGGATCCGGCCCAGCCCGTTCCAACGACCAACGATGCATCGTCCTTAGAATGTGTCTCGAGACCACTCTCGACCGATCCTGCGGAGGACGATCTCCCTTCCGACTGGCCGCTGCCTGGGAAACAGTAATCGATATTCAGACCCACCCACCGAATACTTAATTTGAAATAATAGAACGCCCGTTTCAATTGCAGCTCGCCACTGCCTGCCGCCAGACGAAAAGTCTCGTTGCTCGCGCAGAGTACAAGCAGCCGTGGCAACGAAACCGGAAGCTAGGATAGAGGGTGGCTGCTGCGGCTGCAGGCGGGATGGGAATTTTTCAAATCGATTCAACTTTTCTCATTACGTATTCACCGGGGCTGCGTGTTCGGTTACCGGGGACCGGCCGGATAAATTATTGCCGAGTCGCATCCAGCGCCGCCGTTTTTATTAAGGGGAGCCTGATGTAAACGGCTCAAAATTAACGAATTTTTGCGAATTTATTTTCTGCCGCCCGTTGAACCGATCTTTTTGAAAGCGGGGACGTTTTACCGTGCTGCTGAAGCGCCTGAGCGAGAGAGCTATAAAGAATTCCGTCTCTCATTTCTGGACGCCGCGGTACTCGAACTGTTAAATAGCCAGGGCTAGAGCCAGCGCATCAAGATGAGACAGAATGTGTTTTCAGCGTCGACGCGGAGACACCTGAATCGCGAGGGGATACAAGGAAGACCGGAGGAAAAGGGGAAAGGTCGGTGTGTTTCGAGAAATAGGCCAGAGAATCGGGGACCGAGTGAATGCGAAGCGAGGCAAGATGAGGCGAGGTGCGGCCGAGCGCGACGAGATGCGCCGCGCACAGTCGAATACGCGGGCTGAATTATTGTCAGAGCCGTCGCGTGAAGTGATTCGTCGCGGAGCCACGCGCAAACCTATGAAACGCGTCAAATATTCCCATAGATGAAAACGTCAAAGAGAGAGAGACAGGACGTCGAGAACAGAGGACCAAGATACTTCTACGCTCTGGCAGACGCTCGAGAAAAGGAAACAAATGATACGCCCGACTGAATCGACCAAATAAAATCCATCGGGAGGAAGTGCATTTGTCGAGCAGTCGGTTGGGAATGGAACGCCGTTGCGTCCCTGCTCTTGCAGAATAAACTTTCCGGGAACCTTCGATTACGGATATCGCGTGTCGACCCTTGGACGACGGACCATTCTTATAACGATTTCATCGATTATGTTTAGGACAATTCGCTGCTGTATTTATCAATGTTTTAAAGTGTATTCTTGAAAATACGAACTTCCATTATGAAGTGGAACGTATTTATACCCTTTGCTCTGATCGTTTATCGCAGCTCTAGCATGAGTATACCCCGAGGAGAAGTTCCGAAGACGAACGAGCAGGAGCTGAAAGATTACTCGGTATCTCGAACGAACGTCGATCCCACCTTCGACTTTGTAGGATTCAAAGGGAGTCCCTCGCGCATCTGGTGCAAGATTTCTATGAGCACCGACTCCGTCAGGCCGGGTACACTGTCGGCGGCGTAGTGTTGACTCATAATTTTCTCTGCCGCTGGAACACGTATACCCCAGAGAGTTGCTCGGTCCTCGCAGCGTGCACCAGGGTACGGTCCAACGGCCACGGCGTACATGCCCTGGAACGGTGACGAGAAAACGAGGACACAAGATAATACGAACCCGTGAATCGTAGGAGCGTTGAGGAAGCAGAGATCTTCAGACTTTGAATCGGCGCACTTACGCTTTGCGCGACGGTGTAATGAAGAAGAGCGTCGCAGTGATAGAGTGGCACTCTTCGAGGATAGTCGGCCGAACTGGGCCAAGAGGACAAACCTATGCCGATTAACAGCCTGACCTCCACTTCGCGAGACTTGCATCCGTCCAACGCTATCCGCAAAAGTATTCCTCCGGAGTCTTCTATCAGCGCCACACGATGCTCTCTTGCTTCAGGAGACGATCCATCGGAAACGGCTTCAAACAATTGTGGAACGACTTGTTAAGAAATAAAATAAGTCACCACTGTCGAGGATATAGGACCACGAAGGGTTAAGTATCTAGTTGTCCCGCGGAGCTCGGGCCGGATTGTTAAAAATCGCGTCGTTAGCCAGGCCAGTTATTTTGCGAGACAGGGCTCGGGTTGATTTACGGGGCGTTCTTTAATCCAGTTACACAGAAACTGGGCATATTTCGCGGCGCTCGTTACTCTAAATCCTCTGCAGTAGTTATTAAAGCAACTTTGCCCGAGCGTCCTGTTCTGATTTATAGAACACTCGGTGTGTATCGAATTACCGAGTTGCCTCCGCGCATCGGTTATTTAATACAAACGGGGAGGGGACAGGGCGCAGGATGAACAAGACGAACGAAAAGGGATGAAAGGGGAGACGAGAATAGGAGAAAGACCGAGGGTGCCGACGCGACGAAAGCCTGGAAGAAGAAAGTTCGGAGACTCGCGAGAAGCCCGCGGAACGTCTCACGATAGCCTGACGTTGATAAGGGGGCGGAAAGGGCTCCCGCGAAATGAGGAATCAGGCGAGATGATAACGAGACGGTTGGGCATTTCGTTCTTGTTTACGATTCGCCGGTAGCGAGCCGCTTTTGTTGCCCGCGGAGATAAACGCGCGGTAATATCTCAAGATGAGGCGTTTCGAGGCTCGAGCGTTATCCGCGGCGGGAATTTATCGCGTACCTTTTATCGCCGTTAATTAACGGCGACGTTTAAGTTTCCCGATAACTCAGGAACATGTTACCTGGCCCGTAAAATATCCGACAGTGGTCCGGCTGCTTCAGTATCTTGTCGAGGACCTCGGCGTCCACCACTTGCCCCGGCGATCCGCAAACGTTGGCGTCAGTCGGCTCGACACCATCTAAAAAATACAAAAGCATAAGTCCCGTGAATCGTTCAACAAAATCCACCGGGTGGGCCATCGCAAGCCGGCACAAATTACCTCGTTTAACAGCCGTGGCCAACAAATTTGCTAATTTGGCTTTCACAAGATCCCTCCTCAATCTCCCAGCGGCGTCCGCGTACTCTTGCCAGGGCTTTGCTCCGGCGTCGAGTATCTTTAACCGAATAAAGCCCGGCAGACCGGCTGCCGCATCCTCTTCGACTTCCAACTCGGAGCTCGCGGTCGGGGTAGACAGCGCGTCTATGCGCAGCAAATATTCGAACTTCAGCCGCTGCACAGAAAAAAAGAAAGAGTGAAGGTAGCGACCAACCTTTACGCGCCTCGTTCCCGAAGTTCGAGGCTGCACCCGGCCCTGTTACCTTCATCCTCCGTGGCTCGTTCAGCGAAACGAGGAACGCGGACGAGAATCTTCGGTCAAGATTGCCGGCGGCCAGCATCAAACGCTGCACCAATCTTTCGACGATAGCTTCGATCGCGGTAGCGCTCGAGGAATCTGTAACATCGCCACTCTCGTTCACCGTTCGCCCGTGAAAAAAAATATGAAGTTTCGCGGGCCGGACCACCGTGGTGCATTTCTGTGTGCCGAACTGCCCCAGTAATCAAGGAGTTAATTAAACCTACGAGGTATAACGTAACATAATTCTGGTATGACCTCACAATTTCATTTCCGAATAGCTTCCTCTTCCAATCTAGATTTTAATAATTGTTCAGCGCTCTTTCCGGTAGCATTGGGGGAGCCTTCAACTTTAACGGAAACTTTTGCACCGACCCAATACTTTTTGCCGTGTTCGGGAGCCGAATACCTCGCAGTCTGTATTGGATCCCGCGTTCGATATACGGCCGCGTTGTTCCCCGACGTGGAGCAATCTTGCCGCAGCTCGTGTCGAATCGACGAGCAAGATTTATGGAGAAACTCGTTAAACATTCACCGTTTTGAGGCTCCTCGGCCAGCCCGCGGAAATATGCGTTCAGGTTATGCAGCTGACCCTTGGTGAAAGCGAGCTTCGTAGCCATTAATCGTGTGCCGCCCTTCGCGCACGAAGGTCCGCTAGGTGAGCAGCCCATCCTCCTCTGGGGAAAACAAGGATCACGGATATATAACCCAGGATCGTTGGTGCACGACTCTCTGCGCGCATATACTCCGGCTAAAATCAATGCTACCCGGCTAGAACGAGAGACAAAAGTGTTCGGGAATCGTTCTCCGTTCGAGAGAATCGTCGCGGAGCACCGAGAACCGTGCAAGAATCGTGATAAACTGAGGGGGAAGGAGGATCGATCTACCGTGGCTCAATACGAACCGCTCGTTAACCCCTCGATGCTACGATTTAATGTCTGAGCTTCTGACCGTAAAGGAACAATTCCCTTGACAAGTGAAAACAAGTTTCAAAATTAATCTAAAGCTCTGTAATGGTGCATACAGTAAAAATAATAGTACGTCAAAGGGTTAAATCACGCAGTCTCTGCAGCCGCAGGCTCGACTCCGTCCTCGAACAACCGGAACTGTTTTGGAACCGTTCAAGGAATTCCTCGGGAATGCACATTCCCCGCTTTCTCGACGAATTCCGTGCATAGGTCTCCGTCAGCTTACCGCTGCACTCCGACGACTTTTTGGCAGGGATCAAAATAAAGGATTGTCTTGTAGTTTTTAAAGAAATTCTCATCGAACTTGTGGAACTATATCCCGCAACGAAATTTTACTTTGTCTCCGACGAAACATTCGGATGAATTCGCTGCACGATTCGACGAGTTTGGTCCTCGATCGACAGAAAAAGGAACCCGCAGCCGCGTATACGGTAATTGTGAATTCTAGATCTCGCGGGACAAACGAGAGGCGCGGCGAGTTTCTGTCGCGAGCAGAAACGAAAGGATTCGGTTCGATTTACTGTTAATACGTACGCGGAGAGCGACGACGAAGTCGCAGGCATAGATCCACGGCAAATACTGAACGAACGCTATATCACGGAGCAAAGCCACCGGGTGACGTTTCCATTCCATCCGGAAAGATATTGACGCTCCGCGATCGTGACCATGTAAATGCACCGAACGCCAATTATTATTCAGCGGATCGGCTAACAATGCCATCCCAGTGTGTTCGGTCACCGGAATTACTTCCGATCCTGATTGTGTGCGCTCGACTTCCGCTCCCGTAGATGTATTCTCGTCTCACCTATACATTATACTGCCATTACCCTCTGTTCCTCGCCACTTTGACCACGCGCACATGTGCGTATCGTGTTTTCGATCTGTTCACCGACTGAATCTTTCGACGTCGCTTCTCGTCACAAATGCGTAAATAATGTCTGATCCGTAGCTCACAGATTCGCCGATTTTGATTGAAAAATATTCAACATATGTATATCTGTTCTCATTGATCTTGTCTGTGATGGTGTTGTCTTAGGCAGGAAAACATTTTTATGGACAGTGTGCTCTGTCAACCGATGACAGCGCAGGGCCATCGGTTGAAGATTATCATTTAGATTATTTAGAACTATGCACAGAAGTGCACTGCCAAAAATTGTCAGTCTCCTCAGAGCTGCCGGGGACGACGGACCCTCCGGGAGGGTCTCTTCTCTTGCGATGGCTCCAGGGGAACGCTGGTAGCTCTTGGAAAATCCTAAAGGACCTATGGAAGGACCTATGTAATGAGGGACCCTGGTAGGACCTTGATGAACGTCTTTTCTTTCTTCTCCCTCCGCCTCCTTCCAATCCCACTTCCCCAGCTCCTTTTCCTTTCAGCCATTCCCTTGTTTTCCCTTCTCTTCCCAAGATCCATTCTCCCCAGATCTCTTCCTGTTCATTTTTTCTGACTGTTCTTGTATTTGCGAATTTGAGCGAGGTCGGTATTTCAGATCGTGTAACAGGGAATCCTGCAATGCAAGGGATAAGAGCGTCATAATAATGCAGTGGCGGCATCCTACAGTGAACAGGAGAAGCATTTGAATTCATTGATTCAGAGAGGTTGATCGCACGATAGGTTGAGGTCCTCGCGATCGCAAAATGGCACGCGGATAGTAAAAATTATCAAGAAATATAATAAAAAATATATATATATTCACGGCGAACGATCGTATCGAATGACGATGGCGTCGGCTTACGTTAAAAATGAGCAAGGTAAAAACCGTTTTTTCGCTCTGTTAAAAAGTCTTGGTTCTCCCGACGAATAAACTATTTATAACCTGTAGGATGTAAACAACCTATATTGCTCAAAATGTAAGCCGCATTCTGATACTTATTCTGTCCTAATATCATAATGAATTATCGACAGATTCATGTGATATCAAATAAATATTTCGTTTCATGTAACTTGATGGGACTGTTGTAACAGAAATATTTATACCTTGGATCCATTTTGATTCATCAATTTAATTTTTTCTTATCATGATCTGTCTATTGTTGCACAGGTGGAACATTCATCCCTGCTAGTCAACGTCCGGATGGTACGTGGCGCAAGCCACGACGTGTGAAAGACGGCTATATTCCACAAGAAGAAGTTCCATTGTATGTGATGATTTGTCGAAACGAACGTATTTAAATTGTTTGATTTCTATACAGCGTCCTCACCATTGTCTTTTCAGATATGAAAGCAAAGGAAAACAAATAAAAAATAAACCCTTATACCCAGTAGGTGCAAGCCCAGAGTTCATAGCTGAGCATAAAGCTAAAAAGGAGATGCTACTGGCAGCCAAGGCTAAAACCATTCCCGGTGCTCCGGCGAAAACAGAAACTAAAAAGAAGAAGAAAAAGAATAAAAACAAGAGTACCGAACACATAACGGAAGAATTGGCTAAAACCACTATCTCTGAGCTGGAACAGAAGAAAGAACCGTTGCAACAGAATAACAAACCACAGTCCGATGTTAAACCAGTACCAAATAATCAAATCCCAACGGCGGAACCAAATGTTACCGATCAGTCAGAGACTGCAATACCAGACCCACAAAAAAGACTAAAGAATCTAAGGAAGAAGATCAGAGAAATTGAAATGTTAGAGGAGAAGATTAAGGCTGGATTATTAAAGAATCCAGAAAAAGATATACTTGACAAACTAGCGAGAAAAGCTGAGATTTCGAAAGAGATTAAACGATTAGAGGCGAGTCAATAGAAGGGAAATGTTGATAAAAAATCTATTTACACACTCTCATGGATCATCACTCTTTGTAGTTGTACCTAAACAATTATGTGTTTCTTAAATTTTAAAACAATTTGACTACAGGTTTACGTGACGTCGTACTTTCATCCTCTTTATACAGTAAATAAATAGCAATATAAAAAAGAACTGTACATTTCTATATGAAGATTCAATTAAATTGAATACCAATGAATTTAGTACATTATTCTGTCACTGTGTGAAAGACCAATCGATCAGATTTTAATAAAAACAAATTGTTTTCGCATACCATACGTTATTATTTGTGTCACCGGCAAAATAAATGTTCTATCATCACGAGACCACAGATTCATTTTAATTCACCGCTCAATTATCGGATATAATATATGTTCGTGCGACTGTTGCGATTGTGTATGTATGTATGTATGATGCATGATGTATGTCGAATGCTAGGGATTTTATACTTTGGACGCACTGATCGAGTGTGTAACTAACGTTGTATACAATCGCCCGTTGTCCACAACAAACGTGGAGAATGTTCGTGCGATTCGATCGAATATTTCCATAGCCCTTTTCTTTATGAAATCCACGTATGTACACGAAACCCGTTAACATTTCTTTGGTACTTTCACATTTCGAGTCAGAATGAAATTGAGTGAGACTGAACCAACCAAGAGATCGCGGTGCAGATTGAAAGAAAAACATTTGTTGGTTGATCGTCGGTGAATAAATAATTAATGCGATCGAATTAATTTGAACTAAATGCCTCTTGGCAGCAAACCTGAGTGTGTTAAGTGTGGGACTCGAGAGACCCCGCTTTGGCACTCGACCGAGGCCGGTAACCTTTGCAATGCTTGCCTTGAAGAGGAGAGAAATTCCGAAGCGGGTACAACTGTGAAAACCGAGGACGAGGACAAGGGAGGATTGTTGAGGCCTACCAGGAGAAGTACAAGGATCACGAGATACTGTAACTCAAAATCTGCCGGGCTGCACAAAGTGGTACCTAAAGGGAAAGGACGAAGAAATTTATTCAAAAAAACTGTATGTTTATTGAGAATTGTTAGTCATTGAGAACTATCTACGTTCTACCTGGTTTCTTTACTCTTTTTTTTTTCTTTTTTGTTTTTTGTTTTCTTAGCCGGTTAAAGCACCAACAGCCACAGCAACTCCAGTTACAAGCAATTATGTGTTCTACAAAGGCACTTATTTTCAAGTGGGTGATATAGTCTCTATGCAAGATATCGACGGAGGAATTTATTATGCCCAAATTCATGGCTTGCTCACCGATCAGTATTGTGAAAAAAGTGCTGCTGTTACTTGGCTCCTGCCTACCACAGCAAGGTATACTGTATATTTATTTCAATGAATTGGTTGCTATTAAAAGGAAAGAAAATAATATGTATGTGTTATGTATTTAGCCCACCACCGGATGAAGGATTCAGTCCTGAAACATATATCATAGGTCCAGAAGAGGACCTCCCACGTAAATTGGAATGCATGGAATTTGTGATGCATGCACCATCGGATTACTATAAATTGAAGAATTCACCGTATCCACCACCACTCACAGAAAGAGGTACTGGATACGTATGGACAACAGTTAGGAATGAAATTGCTATATCTAGAAAGTAATGTTTTATTTGATAATTCTTCTGTTATCATAAAGTTATTAATTAACGTATTCTTGTGAATCCTTGAAAAATAAAAATTATCATGCAGTATTATAATATTTATTTAATATGTTTTCTGATAATACAATATAACATTGATATCTAACATTCTTTGTTCATTGAAATGGGAAGATGTTCGCAAACAAGATAATACTAATGATACTGCTTTGAACATGGCAAAGAAAATGCATTTTCATGGATTACACTATAATGGAAATATACTTCTCTTTTCTTTTTAGTATTGTACAGGAATGATGAAACGTTTTGTAAACATAATATCGGTAGTTTCTAAATTTGTAAATCTTTACCTTTTCTTTTCTATATCTTGGAAATTCTAATTCAGTTACTCCAACTCTTCTGTATTAAAGTCAGGTATAAATATTTTCTTTTAAATTTCGTAAGAAACATCTTCTTCACAGTCGGGGAAACGATTTTTGAGAGCCTTCAGAGACAAACCGATCTTCGTTCGTTTAATTCTGGTACTGCTGAGAAGAAACATACGGAGACTCTGTAGGCAGTATTGGTGCATTTTCGTTCGATTGTAGGGAAGGAAAATAAACCCTTGTAGTGGTATCACTCGCACTCGAAATCGTAGTGGAAACCAGTCAGCTCGGGGCCAACGAAGTAACGGCTGGTCAGAATTTGAGATCTTTTATAGCCTGTGGCAAGTCAGGCAACTTCATATCCTTTATCTGCTGCGGTATATTCATATTCTTGACAGCAGAAACAGCACGCGCCGGCGCTGCTGTGATTCCTGCCTGCACATACCAGACGGATGGAAAAATGGAAAACGGAGAAACTTTGAGGATCGAGCTTGAGCTTAAGTTAAATAGTAGAAGTAAAGACAAATGAGTAGCTACGCAGTACATGTTTTATTCTTCGAGCATAGCGACGTATACATTTGCATTAAGGCACTGTTATCCGAGCAGACATTTACAAACGATAGCACCACCATGCGTGTTATGAGTATTTGTTTTGTAAAGCTACGAAAGACTTATGTTTCGAAATTCTCGGTAAAAAAAAACAAAGAATAAAAAGAGATCACAGATAAACTATATATAAAGGAATGAGAGTGTACAAAATGGTCTGATCTTTTTTTTTACTGCCGATTTACTTAGGGAGGGGGCCCCAGAAGGACAAACGGACGAGGTGAGCAAGATCGTCCTGATTTGTAAGTTCCCTAAAATTCATGTTAGGTAAATCAGTCCTACCACCATATGAAACTGCTCTACGAAACATTCCAAAGCATGCACAGCTATCAAATAAACTGCTATAGGCTGTTAACTTCTTCAAGCCCAGACAATTACGCTCGATGAATTACAAATGTTGTTCTATTTATGATTCATTCGTTTGTATATTCAATTCAATACCGAGTCAGACCCAGAAAGTTAAGGGATGTTTACTAGAAGTTAGTTGTCACAAGTATGGCTCGATCAAGTTAAAGTTTATCACAGTGCACCGCTATTTTATATATAAAATCTGTTATTCTTGAATACTCATGAGCTATACAACTAAAGCTTGAACATTCAAACAAGTATCTTGAATATCGGATAACAAAGAGCTACATACCTCTTGCTTTTCCAATTTATTTTGATCGTCGATCCTCGAAAGTATCTCTGTCATATTGGTTTCCAGAACCATTCCACCCATCACCAGTTCGTTCAGAATATAATGAACCTTGTCTACATGAAAAATTAGGTCCAGCTCGCATACATTCTCGAAACATTTGTCCAATGTCTCCACAAAGACTTGTATCAAATCTAAAATTCCCAACTCCGATTCCGAGCTATCGACACAGAATACAAAATATAATGTCGCGTAATGTCGATAGATCAGCTTGTAATCAGAGCCACCAATCAAACTTCCGCCTTCCAGGAAATTACAAACATTGTCATCCCTTTTAGATACTAATTGAAACGTCTCCTTTATGATCTGTTGTTGCATGTCCTCGTTCTGAAGAAATCAAAAATATTTTAATAACTCACAATTAACTAAAACGATAAGAGAAACACTCGTATTATTGTACTTACGAAGTATTGATAAAATTTCGAGAGTCGAGGTTTCCCATGGTTATTGAACACTAAAATAGCCTTAATCATGACTGACGATTAGATGTTAACGTAAATGTTGTAAAAGTTACACGTGTAGATAACACATTTTAAAGTTGTCAGTAAGTGCATTCACCCTGATTCACCCTCTTTGCAAACTCTAACCATTCTTCACTTCTTGTTCATCATTCTTAACGTACCTATCAACGGTAACGTTATGTAACACTTACTTTGTGGATTATCGCAATCGTCAATAATAATTCCACAACTGTAGATAACAATAATCAACTTCAACAAATCAAAATCACAAAAAGACACGATTTCTCTTGACAACCACTGTTGTCCATTTTCTAGACATCTATCGGGGATATGCCGGAACCCGGAAGCCCGGAACTCAGTGTTGGTGGTGTTGGGATATTGCACGGTTTTTTCGCGCATGCGCGACGATTTTAGCGTCAGTAAAGTACAAAGTTGGGCTGAAATGGGGTACCTTGGTTACCCCGAATAATTTCGCAAACTTTTTTTTCCTATGTTCAAATATGAAATGCGTATGTTATATTAAAATTTAATGTTTGTATGTACATATATATAATATATAATATATAAACTTCTGAACTCTTCCGGTTCTTTCCTACCAGTAATAGTTCTCCAGTAACAATATCCCAACGAAATATATAGACGAAATGAAAATGGTAGATCGTGAGACAGAAAAATACATTGGATAATAGATCTATCCGTATACCTAGTCTGTGACGGTAACACGTGATCGTATCAGTATTCAAATCGATTCACTTTGGCGCTAATGCGCGCCATCGAAATATAATATCAGTATCATAAATACATAATACTGTCACATTTAAATCGTTGATAAAATTCGAGATCTCGTCGGTGATAAAATTCATCCTTCCGAGAGTGTTAAACCGAAATTGTATCAACAAATGAAAGAAACAGTTGCTACTTTATATGTGTCAATCAGATAAAATAGAATTCACAATAAAAGCAACAGATCGAACGAGATCACCTTTGTGATTATTGAACGTACGCGCAGCCGTGGGTCTTGGTGGGTCTGTAGCGCGTGTGGCTACAATTTTTACCATGAAGTAGTGTAACATAGATGGGACTGTCACTTTTCATTTTTCTGTTTATTATATTCGATGGTTATTGTGTCAATTACAGTATTTTAATAATAATTAGTATAAGTATTTGAATAATAATGTAAACATAAAAACGTCTACCTCGGAGGGCGGCAAATTTTGAAACAAGCTTAATTTCAAGTCAAAGATAAAACTTAATTTACAGTTGGTCAATATGTTCCGCAATATTCTTCGTACCGCTTTGTATCGTTTATTTGTGTTATTTCGAAGGTAAAGTTTTATTGGCAAATGACTATCAGAGGCTATCTCGATCTGGCGACACTGATAGTGATAGCGGCAGGAGGGCGCAGTTAGAGAATCAGTAGCACCACTAGCCACTAGCACCAGTGTGCACCAGTGACAGCAAGTGACAGTACTGACAGTCACTGGTCACTGTCACAGTGACTGCACGAGTTACTGCGGTGGATTCGGATCAGTTGCAACAGGAGTTCCTTTATTTTTTTTCAACTTATCGACTATAAAAATGTATTGTCAAAATTACACGATACCTTTCCACGAATCATAAGTTCGAACTTACGAGGGAACAGTAAATGGAGAGCTGCCAAATGCAGCGTAACGCAATCAACGCATCTCAAAGGTAAAATTGTTTACAGCGCATTCGATTTAGTAATTGCATTCAACAATATCTATATTATTACATTAGATTAGATGTTCATTGCGCGCTACGTTTTCTATTGTTCGGAGAAGATATTCGCTTGTTTCTAACATAACAAATAACACTGTCGCACGAAAACAATACCATCGACGGTGTTAAACACAATATTTATTTACGTACAATTTATAATACACCTGCTTGTGAAATAAAGATGTTTCCATTACTTTTTCAAGTAATAAACAGATTTCAACTTTCGATAAACAATGCAAGATTTTGCAACAATTCTTCAGCTTCTCCATCGTATCCTGCGGCTCTCTAACATTTTTAAACTTATAACTACACTTTGATTTACTGCATCGTTCATGGAATACAGAAGGAAAGATTTATGGTTTGATAACGTTATCTGAGTTGTTTGACAACTGTCCAAAATGTTTGATCGAATGCATATTGACTAAAACTTCCGAAAATATTCGATGTACTGATAATGATAATGTGATTTTTGCCTAGATGGACAGATTGCGACTATTGCCATTGGAATTACCATCAGCCACCAATATAAATAATAATGGAATAGTCAAAGGGAAGATATCATTCGTCCGAAGATTAGCAGTAGGATTTGTCATTTTAGCTACACTAGGTTTATTATATGTACCGGCATATCACTCTGCCCAAAGCCCATTCTCAGGCTTAGGTGAGACTCCATCCCCTGCAGTGTCTGTCGGTGAAACACGTTCAGTAGCCTCCCTGGGTATGCATCTACTAACATTGCTTGAAATCCTGTCGCAATAAAAACTAACCAGTACATATTGTACTCTCACTTTTCTGATTAGCAATTATCAATTAATATGTGTGTATCAATAGGTATAGATTATTTATAAGAACATTTAAAAGTATAAAAAAGGTTTATAAACAAAATGTTACAGCTATAGAAATAAATATAGATTTTCGAATATAAATCGAATTAGAGAAACAACAGGTAGTAGAATTTTAGTCTCTTCTTCCTGCTTTTCTATTGTAGAATACTGCTTGAATATTGCTAAAATTGAATGTGTAATTTTCTAGCATGTTAGAAGAAACTGAGAGGAAGATAGGATACTAATAGTTCCGTTTCCAAAGAAAGAATCAAATTTTAAACAAATTCTTTTACAGCACAGCTGCCAGGATGGGCATATAATACCTCGAGAGATCTGTGTACATATATTCATCCAGAGAACGCAACTTCAGTTCTGAATCCTACTGGTATTTGTTCTCCACAGCCGTATCTTCTAATCATTGTTTGTTCAGCTGTTTCAAATCACAAAGCTAGAGCAGCGATAAGGAACACATGGGCCAATAAGACCAGTCTCGAAAATATATATAATTCAACAGTAAAGGTTGCTTTCCTTTTGGGACAAAGCGACAATGACACGTTAAATGTATGTACCGATGTGTCTTAAAAATCCTTCTGAATGGAAGCTATAAACAGATATTTGACAACATTAACACGTTACAGAGTTTAATCGCTGACGAACATCAACAATACAATGATATTATTCAAGAAAGATTTTATGATACGTACAACAACTTAACATTGAAATCTGTTATGATGCTGAAATGGGTAACATTTAATTGTAAACAAGCGAAATATCTTATGAAAACCGACGATGATATGTTTGTAAATATTCCTGCGTTAATGAAAACATTGCAATCCAGACCGCAATCTACCGATACATTATTGGGATCTCTTATTTGCAATGCAAAACCCATTTTAGACCCGAACAACAAATGGTAAGTAGAAAAAATGACTACAGGATACTTGCAAATTATGAGATCTGTTCCTAAAATTGATATCTGTTTATTTATTAGGTACACACCGAAGTATATGTACTCGGAGAAAATATATCCAAATTATTTATCAGGTACAGGATATGTAATGAGTCTAGATGTTGCATATAAATTGTATCAAGCAGCATTAACAATGCCGTTGCTTCATTTAGAAGATGTTTACATCACGGGCCTCTGCGCGAAACGTGCAAAAGTCCGGCCTGTGAATCATCTTGGTTTCAGTTACATACAAAGGAAATTAGATCCTTGCATATTAAGAAACGTTATAACAGCACACAAAGTGAATTCGTCTAATATGTACGTAATATGGAACAAATTACACGATACAAATCTGTCTTGCAACAGTCATTCTCATTCCGACAAAAAGTCGGTGAAATTAAGCAGAAAAGGTAGAAATGTTGGATATTACATAGTGAAAAGAACAGTAACCAACAAATGCATTTAAAACGATTAGTATTTTAGACATTGAACCTGTTATTTATTATTGATTTATTATTTGTTAAAAGTGAACGATTTAATGAAGATCTGAAATAGACAATTGAACGTTCGTCTGAAAATACGTAAGATCACATTAATAGATCTGAAAACACTTTGAAATGTTAAAATAAAAACCGTGCTTCCTTTAAATTTCGTTTTACGATGGTATAATCCCTGCTATATATTTTTACAGCAAGAAAGATTTGTATTTGATGCTTAACGATAATTAATGAAGGTTTTATACAGTATTTTTCCATTTAAATAGCAGTAGTTCTTAAGGAAACACTGTCAATTAGATTTCTTGTATAAACAGTTAAATTCTTTGCCTAAATGTATAAAAGTTTGATGATTAAGTATCAAACCAACTATCCAGCTTCCATTTAAAAAAGAAAAGAAAAAAAAACTTTGAAATTACACGTACACGAATCAAAGAATATAAAATTTAAAAGTGTATCTGCTGATGACATACAAGTAACATAGCCAATTATAAAAGAAAGGGCCTAGCCGATTAAGATGGTCAAAATTGCCCTTAGAGCTCGCCTTTCTTGGTCAGCTTTCGAATGGTTCAGTAGCCATTCAAAAAGCTCTAAGGGCATTTTCGACCATCTTAATCGGCTAGGCCCTTTCTAACAGATGGTGCAGATGGACGATGATGATTTAACATATCGAATCGCATACCGTAGATTACCAACGGTTTCCTCAATCTTATCATGCTTCCTTTAGAATCTCATTAACGTTAATGACGGTAGTTTGCTACGACTAGGTTTTGAAATCCTAAGAAGAAGACTTACATGTTGTACTCTATGTTGATATTATGTATATACCGTGATGTTTGAATATTTGTATTTTGTTTCGAATTGTTCTTATATTTTTATAAAAGATAACAAATTTCTATTGGACAATGTATTTACATTCCATGTTATAAAGAAATACTTCTAATATTTGCTATAAAACACGATATTAAATTACGTTCATTGTCTCGACAATGCGATGTGTAATGAAAATTATTAAAGTATATATGTCGAAATAAGTATAACGATAATAATATGCTTTGCAAGTGTATTTATATTGCACTTGTCGCCTATGTGAAAAAGGAATCTCATCGAAATACGTATTTCATTTATACACATTCTCGAAGAATTGTTGTATATTTTGCTATTTATACTTAATGTTGATAGCTTCTGACAAGTCTATTCTATGAACGAAGAGTTTATTTTATTTAAAATTCGTCTATGCTTAATGCTGTATCTATACAAAGTAATATTGATATATATTTAGATGCTACGATTGTTTTAAAGACGACGTTGTACAATTTGTTCATTTAACGATACTCTTCCTTAATAACACTGCAGAAATATGTAAAAGCAAGTTCATCCATCCAGTTCTTCAATGAATGTGTCCCTTATACAATATATTATTGTTAAGGCAGCACTATTGATACTTACTCAAGTATCGATAAATATACTCTAACTACTATTTAAAACCTCAATGTATGTAGCCTAACATAATACGATAATTAATGTATTTAATTATAATTAATTATAGTGTAGATGTCAGATTTTTCAGGAATTTGTTAAGATCTATGAATTAAGACTAGCCTAATAATAAGGACGACCGCAGTTCAACCATTCTGGGTATCTGAATTTATTATCATTTGATTAATAATGAAAACGTAAGATAAGTAACATTTTTTAAATCAGATCCTATTGAAGAATACACATCTAGACCGTCAATATTCAAATCAATTATTAGCTCAAATGGTATAATATGTATACATTTACATTAATATCCATTGATATTCATTAAGCTTCTCGAGTGAGATTCGTTCACTAGCATAAACAAAACTAAGATTACTAATCACTCTGCGGAGTATCCTAGTGGCCTTAGAAAATTCGTTTTATTTTGTACAAAATATATTGCTCGTGAAATTAAACTTTATAATCTCTTAGCACGGTATGAAATTTGGTGCTATAAATATAATAATTAAATTATATGTTTACCGTATGTACTCGTGCACGGATCGTCGACAAATTTTTTAAAGGAACTTTGATCTCTTCGATAAGGAACATTTTTTAACAACGGATATTAATAGGAAACATCCATGTGTTTGTTTTCTATCAGACGAACTATGTACAAGTATGGACCGTATTACTAATTATGAAAATAACAAATTTACATTAATTGTACGAATTCATATAATAATGTACAACCGATTTGTTACGCGCATCTATCGAATTGTCAAACATTTACGTGTCCAATAATAAGTTTATGTAACGATCAGATAAGAGAAAATACATTAAAAGAATGGAAAATCTTTTTTTTCAATTATACTTTATTCGGTATAAAAGATCATTGGAAACGTGCATACTTATTACAAAATATTGCATGGCAAAATTTTATCAATATACAATCCAAAAAATAAATAAGTGGAAAACTTAAATGTACATTCACATATACATTTTTCATACTAAAACATCATTTATTCCACTTTCTCTTTTTTTTGCCACATTTTCCTTTTTTCCTTCTTTTTACAGTGTTTCCCCTTTTTCCTAATGTTTTACAATGTATAGAACTTTTATCCTTCCTTTTGTCATCCTCCTCCATCTTTTTATTACTTTCCTTCATTGCCTCTGTTTTATCTATTGCAATATTAATATCTACCATTTTATCTATTATACTATTTAATTTTCTTTTGATATCAATGCTTTCTGAAGCATCTTTGGCATTATCATGAACAGTTCCAAAATCTTCTATAATATTTTGCACCATCTTCTTCTGTTTCATAAGATGTTTCGCTTTTTTCTTTTTTGACATTTTATAATTTAATCTGTTACACTCATTTCTTGTGTATGTATCCGGAGAGTCTGGACAAGGAAATGACTCTACATCGTTACTAGAATTTAAAGGCGAGTCATTAAAAAAGAGTTTTCTGTGACATGTAGTATCCAATCTGTGAATACAGTGCACTCGACTTGGATGCTGTACAGTTTCATCTTCCTCTAGATCCAAATTACCATTCTTATATTCTTTATCTTTTCTCCTTTTACGCTTCTTCTTTTTTTGGTGCGAACACTCATCATAGTTCTCTATTTGTTTTCTATTTTTTGTTTTGGTCACCCAATTATCTAAGTTCTCCTCTACAGGAAGTGGCATATCACCAATTTCTTTATCTCCTTCCTCTTTTCCAGTGTCATTGGGCTTATGGTTTCCTGGACAATCTCTTTCTCTCTTTCTTTTTTTCTTTTTTGACATAGGCTTCTCCACAGCATCATTTATATTGCATACACTATTTAATTGATGCGTTAAATCGTTTATTCTCCTCTTCCTTTTCTTCGAAGACCTGGATTGTTTTGAAACACCTTCGTTTTCAGAAGAAAGATTAATAGGTAGATTCTCCTCATCTGTGTCTGGATCACTCTCAGACTTAATGTTATGCATCCGTAAGAAATTTCTCTCTTGTTCCTCGATCCTTTTTAATTTACCATTTAACTTTAAACCATGCCTAGCTCCCTTGTGTGCAGTTCTACCGCCGCAAACTTTAAACAACTCTTCATCTGTTAAAAAAACAGGCTTAACATCCTGTTTGTCTTTTTCTATTTTTGCAAGATTTGTATTATGTTCTTGCATCAAGGTTCCATTGAGAAGGGTGGAAGTTTTAAGGAAATTTCCATAACTGAATTGATTTCGAGACAAGTGCTTAGGTAAGTCGTTTTTACTTTCCTTTGGCACGGATATGCTGACACCTTGCGATTGCGGTTCAACCATAATGTTGTTCGCCGCATTGTTGAAACTAGTTGCCCACCACTCGTTCCAGTCTTCTTTGTGTCCTATCCCAGCTGAATCGAATTTCAGTTTCGGCTTTAACGCATTCGTGATACCGCTTTCATTCTTTCCTAAACCTTTACCTGTATAAACACGGTGTACAAACGATTGTTAAAGTGAAAAATAATTTCTACATACGAAAATGTCATAACCTGCTCGAAATCGTACCTTCGGTCCAGCCGTATTTTAAAAGCTGTGCTTTCGCAAAATCGGTCATCTTAACTGTCCGTCCGTATAATTACAATCTTACGAACAGAACAGGACAGAACAAGACGAACGGAATCGGCAAAGATGACCACGTTTTTACATAACAATGAGGTTGAAGAACCTAGTGAATCAAAACTACTTTGTTTTCCGAGTGGACTCTCGCGTCCGTCGCACGATGGCGTTCCGATAGGATTGCACGTGGAATATTTTACAATAACTTTGTCCAATTTCGATCATTCAAGAAATGCTTCGGAAATTCTTGAATAATTTCCGATATTATCATGCTGCGTATCGATAAAATAAATATTCGTTTTTCCGTATAAAGTATACGTTGTTTAATGATAATCAATGTCGTCGATATTGAAATTTTTGTTAAATAGCCGGGGGAATATATACAAATAGTCATAGGATTTTTAATTAGTTATATAACTATTCGACAGATGAAAGGCTTTTGATAATTACCGATACTAAATATTCAACGTTCTCGTCGTGAAAAAGTTGTACATAATCACGTGCACTAATTAACGCGACCAATGTACATGTAGCTATTTCAGAAAAAGATGTTCGACAGTGCGTCGTTCAACAACTCGTTGATTTGACGTTCATGCGCCAACTGTTCATGCACAATGTCTTTATGATATGCATCTTGTTAGTATCAAACGTTAACACGTACATTTGCTATGATAATTCCATCCACCCCACCATTATACAGCAGAATTTATTTAGTATATATTCCCAACGTTGCGCGATGCCAGGGAAATGAATAATCTCGTCGAACGGTGTGTGTTTCGCAAAAAAACGCGGTTTTAGTGCAACATCAACGGCACCGTACGAATATTAAATAATATTCCTCAGGACAAAAGGTTTGTGCACTTTGTTCTTTGACGCGCGCGTGAAATCTCCCATCGTAAACTTTCATTCACTTTCGTGTGTACGATTTTCCTAGCGGACGTCTTATTTTGTTTTTGCTATGCTCTACTTTGGCATTTAATCAGCCTTGAAAAAAAAAAAATAAACGCGTACAGTAAATTGCTTAACGCGACTGTATGATTAAGTAGTGCGATTTTATTGCGTTTTATCGAAATATGATAATTTCAAGCCAGAAAACATCAAATGTTTCATGACTGCAGTTACATGTGCATACTTATATCAAACACCGCTGCTATCAATGACATTCTCCGAGCAGCTACTAATGGAATATTTTTTCTTTTGATTAGGTGTGTAGTAATAGCAAGTGAAAAATGGCACTTCGCGAATTGGTCGAAGGTGACTGTGGTGGACCTAGCTCTTTGATCCACCTAACATCACACTTTGTACGCGATCATGGATTCAAGGAAGAAGGAATACATCACCCATTCGGACATGTGGAGCCATTTCAGCCTATAGATTCAGATCAGTTAGTTAAACAATTTTTAGAAGAAAATGCTTCGTGTCCTCAGACATTTAGAATGGATAATTTATTACAAGAAATGCGAGACATTGATCACAACATTCATCCACCTATAGCAGCTCCAGGAGTAGCTCAAGAATTAACTGGTTTAGACACAGCTTGGGCAAATCAATATCTCGAATCAGGACGTCATTTTAGAGTAATCATTCTTGTTACATGTTATTCTAGTGCATGTTAGCGACGTTGTAGAATCTTAAAAAATAAATGTCTGTTTCTCCTATAATGTAGGAAAATCATACAGATGATATTTGGCAACCCGATTTAGAACACGTTGTGGCTCCAATCATTGCATCGCCGCAAACACACGAATTAGGCCTAGGACCGAAATGGGCTGAGGATTATATAGAACACAGCATAGATGCAATACAAACTGATATTAACAAAGAGAACACAACCGAGAAGACAGAGAACGATTTATCATATTCAAAATTCATGAAATTCATGAAACAAGAGGGTGAAGAAGAATTGGCAATTGCTGGTAACTGGATAGACGAGTTTCAGAAAGACAATTCATCGCCAGGTACATTTATTGTTCTGTTTTAAATTGTTGACGTTGTTTTAAGAAGATTCTAGCTGACAATTTGTGTTTTAGAAGCAGACAATGCAGATTCTTCATATTTGAAATTCCAAAACGAATGGGACAAGATAATGTCTAGTGAAAAAGTATCCAGCAAACATTCATGGTTGTCAGAATACGACACATACTACGATCCTTTTAAAGAATACGAATTTCACAAAGAAAATCCTATGACAGATGTACCTAATCCATTAGAAGAAGGGAAGAAGAGATTAGAAGCTGGAGATTTACCGAGTGCTATACTTTGCTTCGAAGAAGCGGCAAAACAAAACGAAAACGATCCGGAAGTTTGGTTGCTGCTTGGTAAAACTCAAGCTGAAAACGAACAAGATCCATTAGCGATCGCAGCTTTAAAACGCTGCCTGACTCTCGATCCTATGAATAGCACCGCCTTAATGGCTCTTGCAGTCTCGTACACGAACGAATCTTATCAAAACCAAGCATGTTTAACTCTAAAAGAATGGCTGTTAAAAAATGAGAAATACAAGCACCTTTCGCCGAAAAAAATTAGCATTGATGAAAAGCTGAAACCCAGTGTTACGTCCATTTTGTTCGAGTAAGAGGATTATTTGTAACTGTACGCGATGTATGAAATTGTTACCAAACCAACGTTATACTTTCTTTTTGCAGCGATGTACACGAAGAAGTGAGAAGTCTTTATATTCAAGCTGCACGAATGAATCCACGGGACGAAATAGATGCTGACGTTCAATGCGGATTAGGAGTACTTTTTAACTTGTCCAACGAGTATGATAAAGCTTGCGATTGCTTTCAGGCAGCGTTACAAGTTCGCCCTAATGTACATATAATTAAATCTGTTACGTTTCATTTGAAATTATTTGAGCTCCTTTTATTAACAATATCGTATTTTTTTTAAAGGATTCTAGATTATGGAATAGATTGGGTGCAACTTTGGCCAATGGTCAGAAATCGGAGGAAGCTATAAACGCATACCATCGTGCCTTGAAATTATCCCCAGGATTTATTAGAGCACGTTATAATCTGGGGATTTGTTGCATAAACCTTAACTCATACAAGTAAATAACATCAGTCTTTCACGTTTCCGACTATTTTATTTTCAGATAAGTACAACACTTTTCTTTTTTATCTTGCAGAGAAGCTGGTGAACATCTTTTAACTGCTTTAAATCAACAAGCTGCTGGTTGTGGAGCGCAAGGTGAAAACTTGTCACCGAAAGCGATGTCGAATACTATTTGGTCAACGTTAAGAATTGTGATCTCGTTGATGCACAAATACCATCTGAACGATGCCATAGAAAGCAGGTACGATTCAAACAGTTGCCGCGAATTTGATAAGAACATTTAATAGTTAGTTGTGTGTAATAAAATTCTTTGATCTATTTGTAGAGATCTAGCGAGGTTGAATAAGGAGTTTGAAATTGTATGAAGGTATGCAAAACTTGTTGAAGCTACTTGTTGAAAAAGTATAAACAGTTTTTAGTTTTTATGGTAACAGAATTAAAAAATGCTTAAAAACTATTTTCCAATAGTTCAGAATTGTGTATATAAACATCGATTAGAATCATGATTTTTAGATATTTCATTGCTACGAGAGTGGGTAATTTAACAATATTATATACCCGATTATGATACTTTATATTTTTTAGAAGTTGTTTTGATTCAATATTTCTAACAGGTATACAGCTCCTATCGTTTCATTTTATATAAATTGAAAATGGGTTATATAAATTATATGTACATAAAATTGTTATGGAATCAATAAAATCGAATTAATCCCTGAGTAAAATAATTTATCTTTAGGACCCTAAATGTACGCGAATTAGAAAAATCGCCCCGTTCAACTTTTAGATAAATTAATGTCGTTATAAAAGTGTAATTATACAGTGAAGAAGCATTATGATATGAGTTACAGATATATTATTTCTATCATTAATTTATAAATATCGTAGACCACTTCTAACAGAATTATATTATATTTGTAACAAAGAGAAATTAGTCCTAAAGGCACATTAAAGTTACATATTTCGTAACGTTCAGAGATTGATGAAAATACTACGTTATACGATCAACGAATTTAGTAAAAAGTAACCATCCTTAGCGTTATTAGTTTTCCTAAACGCGCGTCATCTTACCCTCAGTAATTAAAATATAAACGATTTATAATAGATAATCGAAATTATATAATATAAAACAATCTGTGGACCGAACATGTAGTACAGTGAACTTCCGAGCTCTATTCATCCAATTTTGCATAAACTTTCAATAAATAGTTCTGTTTTGACATCAGCTAAGGGAAAGATAACATTCGTCTAGACACAATACAATATATCTATATAGAACATCTCAACAATCGATTATAATATGAATTAATTTCATCTATAGTATTTGTCTTCGATTTTTTGACATTTTTTTGATAAAACTTTGTCCATAGAAATTTTGTGCGTGGCTAGAAACATTCTAAAGAAACGGGAACACATTAATAAATTCGATCAAAGACATGTGCACTCTTTAAAATATCGTAAAAATGACTAGACCGCAATGATAGTTGAGAAAATTGTGCATTAGACAACAATTGTTTGCAAATTTATCACCAATATATATAAAAACAGACACCGAGCAAAGCGAGACAAATATTTGAAATATCGTCTGCGAAATAGAGGAATGAACAGTGAATCAAATTCAAAGAGCAGGCAATACAACAACCATGTCGAATGTCAAGTAACTTCTGATAAGCGATGAATTGCGAGTGAAATAGGAATTCGCAAATGTCGTATCACATGAGGAATTATGAATTATTGTTCATAATAAATTTGACTAAGTATACTCTGTTCCGAACGTATCTGTCCTATGTTTGCGTGCGATGCGCAACTCGCGTCGTTGCATCGGCAATATATATTTTTCTGTAGATAAAATGAATTGGACCTATACTATCGCCACGAGACGACGCGATTACGTAGTTAAGACTGTTGCTCATAATTTTAGCGTCGACAAGAGCTGTTGTCCGGTCTCCATCATCAAAGACTTGACTTGGTCTGCGTGCGTGACTTGAGTGCACATTTCGGTGCACTTTTGAAATGCGATGATGTCGTCCTTTGGGACGATACGTTGCAGACCATCCAACGACAGTGTGTGTGGCAGGTAATTTAGAATTTCTGAAACGTGTACGATTACATTGTACATAATGAACACGCTCAACTTCTCTAATCAATTTACCTTTCATGATTTGCGTGTACAAGCAATGCAATTCCTCTCGCATGTTGGATGCAGCAATTTTCTTTTGCGTTAAATCGATCAGATACTTCCACTCGGTCTCGTTAGTATAAACGTCCTGAAATTACAAAATTCTGTGAATTGTTTTTATAAGATCGACTGGCAGCATTAGAAACAGTGGAATTGTACCTTCGCATATTGTACAACCGCCTGGGGACAGTTCTCCATCAACAAGGCGGTCACTTCCTCCGTGTCCTGAATGCACAGTGTTTTCAAAGATAAGCTGCCCTCGACTTCCTGCGTCTCGAGGAACTGTTTCACCTCGTGAAAGCATTCGTTAGGCACAAAGTCGCAAGACAGCAGCCATTGCAGTTTGAATAACTCCGCAGGTATATCTTTCTCATTCTCAGTCTTATCGATGTTCGCTAAATCCTTCAAGTTGTTCGCGTTCAACATCTTTTGATAATCTTTCGCGTACGGTGGCATTCGATCTAGGTAATCGGGTCTAAACTTTGAAAATATGAAGTTATTATAGTTCTCGTCTATGCTCTCTTTACTCTCTAGTTTGTACACCTTGGTCTGAGATAGTTTGCCGAGGTACGAGCGTACCAGCAGCTTGAACGCTTCTACCAGGGCAAAGTCCGTGCATATTTGATTCTTGTTTATAGCAGATGAGTCCGTGATCAGCTTTGTACTAAAGTAATTGTGCAGATACTTCTCGAGGAAAAGCTGCAACGCCAGCGCGGCATAATGGCCGTCCCGACCTACCCTCGAGGGCAGATACTCCAAAAACACCTGTATAATTTGGTGCAGTGATAAGATTCCGTCGTCCTCGATGATCTGTATCAGAATCTCGACGAACGTTAAATTCTTCTGGCGCATCAACATGCCAGCGAAATCGGAGAACGTCGGGATCATAGGGCTTCTCTTTCTCATGGCAGTCATGTCGAATAATAAATCCCAATGTTCGATGATCACTCTTTTGATGCAATGCGAGGAGACAGGTTCGAGCGCCTTTCCCGCTTGCTCTTGCTTCTCCGCTTGAATGTACAAAACTGCTAAAGCTAATTTAACTAACTCGTCGGTCTCGTACAACAGTAAAAGATGTATCAGCTTCTCTGTAGTGTACTCGCGAAGGACGGGGCTGCCAAAGATTAATTTCAGCAAGTCGCCTTTCTTAAGTTTGCAGATTATCTCCACGATATTGAACCCCTGGAACAACGCATCGGCTTCTGAGCCGCTCTTCAGAGTCAGTAAAATCTCTGTTAAGAAAGTAACAAGACCTGGAGCATCCTTGCTCGATTTTCTCGACAAAACTTCTGCAGGCTTCAACCCAGACATTTTGTAGTATGGTATACAAAGATCCCAGTCCGATTCGTACTCTGATCTAATATAATAATCGGCTAGCAATGCGCAGGATTGGTTGTACAAATTCTTCACTTTCATCCCATTCTTGTTCGTTGCATCGTCGACCTCCTCGTTCTCCACAGAATTGCATACAGTGTCCTTAGCTAAACGTATCAGAGCATGAGCTTCCCCAAGCAAATGCCTGTACGTTCCAGGACTGGTAGCTTTGTGACTTCTTGCGGCATTTAAAAGGTCGTAATACAAGTTCTCAAGCTTTGGTAGGATCAAGGAATACAGTGTCCACGAGTTATCCGCCTTTGCCAAGAGAATTAAGTAGCTTTTACTATGTAATAATTGCTGTATTCCTAAAAATGGTCGTAAGCCGATTAGACAAACGGGTTCTGCAACGCCGGGACATGTAACTTTGTAATTTTCCAGGTTGTTCGACGTTCTAGCGATGTGATGAGACAAACGTAAAGTATAAGATTCCAGACCAGCCTCGGTTAGGGCATGAAGGGCCGTGTGCTCCAAAGCGACGCGATTAACAGGGGCAGTGAATGGATAAGTTGTTAAGCAAGTTGCATCCGTGGGATTCGAGCTAGTTGCAGAGAAGTGGTAAAGATATCCTTCTTGCAGCGTGCACAGGAAACAGCTTACACCCTGCAAGTACCTGTACTTCTCTGACCTAAGGATCGACTTCTTCAAGCAGGTACTGTTACATTCCTTTCTCATGTACAGTGGCTTCAGTAACAAGCAGCTAAACAGTTCGGAGCTTCCATCGAATTTCGAATTATTATTAACTGCTACAATTTTCAGGGACAATAAATTCTTTATCGTATAATTCTCCGACCACCCTAAGTCTGGAGAATTCGTTTTAATTATGACCCTTACGTCCGATGGATTCAATATAAACGGGCTTAGAGTATGTCCTGGACCTGCTCTTTCTAAACTAATCGATGGGAAATTGATAGTGAACGATTGCGAACTTCCATCGATTACGTCCTGTGCAATTAGTCTTTGCAGTTCGTCTTTCTCATTATGCGCTAAACGATCCAAATCTATAATAGCTTTGTTATTGTTGCATTTTAGCGTGTTGAAATCTCCTGTATCTAGTTTATACCATATGCTTGTTTTAGAATTCTTACGTTTCTTCTTAGATTTAGTATCGTTGGTTTCTGATCCAACATAATGAAGATCCTGCGTGGAGTTTCTGTGTTTTGTATTTGTTGTCTGCAGCATCGTGTTCTCGTCTTGGTTTCCCATACTGTTGCTGTATTCCACGAGGGAGGAGTCTGTGGATATCGATGTCTTGTCGATGGATGAAGAATTTGTAGAAGTTAGAGAGCTCAATTGATCGATATCTTCGTACATTGAATTAGTAAGCCTAAAAACACATAAGTTTGATTTATCCATGACAGCAATAAAATCTTCGATGATCTCCATGTATGTAGGACAGAAGGAGAATCCTAAAGACCATGGTCTTGCCTCGAAATCAATGAATTTCATTTTAGAGACTTGTTGTGTCTCAACTTTGAACTCATGGAGGATAGCACTGTTTCCTGCTGCTACCAAAAGATTGCCAGTGCTTTGACAACAGGCGATTAACGTGGGCTGTACGCTTAATGGTAGCTCTATCATCTCTAAGCTATTCAAAGGCCGATTTAAGCTCGGAGTAACGCGTCCTGCGATTCTAGCACGCATGGGTTGACTTTGGTCTTTCACTATAGCCCAGTTGACGTAGATTCTAACAAAATTATTAGTTGGTTTTCCTGTCTCGCTGTTAATAGTTCCGTCCCTAGCATATTTTGATTCTAGTGTGACCACATAGTCACCTTTGGTACAATGTACCATTTGACTGATCATATCGACCGTTGGAAACACCGTATGAAGTTTCACATCGGACATCGTCAATTCCCATACTTCGACGCAATGCGTCGAAAGTGCTAGGAGGAGCATTTCACGTCCAGATGCATTGGCTATGCAGCTGGCAGTTGACTCCTCAATCTGAGCAATGTGTTGTCCCAGGAAATTATGTACTGTGATTACACGCACCATGTTGCTGCTTCTACTTAAACAGGCTCACGAACATACCTTTTATTGTGCTTCGAAGCAAATCACCTGTGCGTAGACAATATTATTTGAAATTGTCTCTCTCTCTCTCACCTGTGTTTCTTCGTACAAGTGCAGTCAAACCATATTTCGAAATATCCGTTGCATAATTCGTTGGAGGTTATCTTACATTCTGTTATGTACAATTACCGATATAATAATTATTTCAATACAGTTCTTCGAAAGCATGAATTCGTTGTCTTCTCAGAACCTTTCGATATCAGCGAGGCGTAGAGTTAATGAAAGGGAAAGAAGATACGTGCCACTTAACGTTTGTTTCCAGCGATGCAAAATCTATTTAACTTAAACTTGTTACACCTGTGTTGATAAACTCGGTAACAAGTACTTTGACATTTTAATCATTTCTCACGCATTCGCACGTTTGTTGTATGTGCAGCGGTTAATAATGAGATTCATCAAACACAAGGGAACAATGAAAGAATCGCGTCGATCACTATTCATCGGGAAACGATGCTACGATACTTCGTGCATAATTCTACACGTTACTATTATCGAAAACACTATTAATATCATAAAGTAGAAGAAAGCAAATACACTCGGCTCATTTGACAGATTTACTTCTACGCGCATGTGCATTAAAATATAAATGTGTAACCTACGCGCCCTTAATCTTTACCGCCCGTCGATGCGATAACTTTACGATATTAAAAAAAAATTGACTTGGAAATTCTTATTTTTTGTACTATTTTTTATGATTATTAATTAAAGAAAAGGCTAATTACTTATCCTAAAATTTGTACTTGTTCTATTGTCAAATATAATTTAATGTATATCATATGAATATACTACAGGCTTCGTTTACATTCAGTTTCTGCTAACATTCAATTTTTATTATAATTATTTCGGAAACATTTCTTTACACAAACATCTTATCGATTTATCTTATGCTATCTTAGTATGCTACACATTTGTTATTTTCATGTAAAAAAGGCAACAGCTAACATTGTTTAAATATTAGATACACTTATAGTTTTACTTAATCTATCAGTTCAACAAAACATTCTATATTCAATTGATTATCCCATTGTCACTCATAGAAGTCATAAGTAGAATACATGCTAAAGAAATTTATCATTTGGTTAAAATGACTTTCTCAATGTGACTTTTCAAGGTTTCTAATTGTCGCATGGTTTCTACATCTAGAGCTGGGATGTGAGACATGCGCAGACCATCTCTGGGTAGCAGAGACATTACATTGCCATTGCTCAGAGGTACATTAATATTGGCAATATTTTCCTGAACAACTGCGGAAACCAACAAGGGACTACCTTGCATACTAAGAACCATTTCCCCTTGCCTTGGTCTTCTCAAAACATTCAACGGTGTATTCGGTTTGATTTTTGGAGTCACAAGACTATACTCGTTATTGTTTGGCCTCAGTGCAGGAGTTTTAAATTGATCAGCTTTTGTAGATTCCTTACCAAGTAATTTCTTAGTTTTCTTTGCAGTCTCTTGATTAATTTCACTAAGCTTTATTTGCTTGGATCTCGAACTGCTGCGTGTCTTTCTCATATTTTTTCGGACCTCAGGTTTTTGAGTTCTCGAGGCACGGGACGTTGCAATTCCTTCAGTCACGTACCCATCATCGGATGCAGCGGTAGTTCTCTTTGTTGGTTTCTTTCCTCTTATTACTGAATGTGGTTTCTGCAAATGTTCATCAACGGACGACGAAACTTCCTCGTAATTCTCCTTCTCTTCGTGGATCTCGGTGTTCAGTAATTGGTCGAGGGTCATCTGTCGTACTTCTAACGGAAGCCGAGATGTAGTAAGGTTAATGAAGTTTACGAGACCTTTAATTGCCATTTTCGCCTCCGCTTCCATTTTTGAGAGTCGAATATGAGCCTGACGCTCGAAATCTTTCACCAACGAATCTGTCTCGTCCGTGGCTTGCAGGTCTTCTTTCGGTTTTCGAGCATGTTTCGTTCGCGGCATTTTCCTTCCCCGTTTGAAATACCGAATCCGATAACTGATTACATAGATTGTCTGTTACTCTCTGACGTTGTGCGCGTCTATTTCGGGCTGCCAAATGCAGGGACAGGACAAATGGCCGTTTGTAGTTCACGTGACGTAGGCAGTGATGCGCATGCGCGGCGAATTTAGCATCAGTAAAGTAAAAGTTCAAATAAAATGGAGTACTTTGGTCACCATTCATAATTTCGCAAAATGTGTTACGATATGTGTTTGAAAAATGAATGTATAACATGTGTTATGTTCATTAAATATTAATAATACATTACCAAAAATTCGTAGTACGATTGTCTCGCTTTCTCGTCCTAGACCCTTCCGGTACTTTCCCGCCAATCATTGAAGAGCCCACTACTTTCTCCACAATATAGATACGTTACTGCATGACTACCTCCTTCCCGCTGCATATGTATGTAGATAGAGCGATAACGCGACCCTAAGAAACGCGCGAAATTCGAAATGGACGCACTCTATCAAATCTTTTGAATACTAGAATTTAAGCGTTCGGAAAAGCATACGGTAGAATTTCTTCCATTTGAATTGCAATAGCCGCGACAAATTTATCAGACCGTATTGTTAAATAATCAGATTGATCCTAAGTTACAGTGAATAAACATTTCGAGGCATTCGTTTAATCGTTGGCTTCAATTATCAGTTGTCTATATCAATTTGGAAAAATTACGGCGACCTTAAATCGGAGTGAACATAGATGAGGCAGTGCATTAGCACTATTTGACAAACTATTTCTAAATTATTAGATTGACGGTAGCAATTGCATTTCTAATTTATCATGGATGTTTCGAATCCGTACGAAGACGAGCTTTCTCGTTACAAACGGAACGAACGGCAAGAAATGATGATAGCTGCGCCATTAGATTTGTCATTTAAAAAAGCAACAACCATGAGAGGTATGCCATTAATTCAAGTAACATTTGTGGTTTCGAGAACGAAAAGGTTTAACAAAAATCGTTTTATTCCAAGAGAATTGGCAGACAAACGTCCGCAAGCAGTGCGAACAGGTAAAATCCCGTTGCGAACTCCTACAGACCGATTCGTAACGTGTTCATTCTGGTTAAGCCATAATGCATTAACATCGATGGACGGATTTGAGAGTCTCACGCAGAAACTTCTCGATGATCCTGCGTACCTCAGCTGGATCGATCTATCTTTTAACGAAATAAAGAACATCGGCGATGACATTACAAAATTTCCGAATCTAAAGATCGTGTATTTACACGGGAACAATATATCGAATATCAACGACGTTGTAAAATTGAAAAATTTGAATAACCTTCGGTCTTTAACGCTGCACGGAAATCCTATAGAAAATCTTCAGTATTACAGGGGATATATCGTTCATATCCTTCCGCAATTATCATCGTTAGATTTTTCTGCTATACTCTCTGTCGAGAAGAAGAGAGCACCGCCAGCTGGATTCTATAAAATGATATACGGCGCTACAGGAATATAAAACTTTATTTTTTTTTTTAAATTGCATTTGTATTAAATACACGCCCTTTTAAGTATTGTTATTCGTAATATTTCTCTGAGAATGATACCGTTCTTACTTTTCTTTTTTTCTTTCATTCTTTCTTTCTTTACAAGGTACTTAGAGTGGACACTCTTACAAATGATTCGTTTCAACCCCTATAGTTAGCGTTATTAAATAAACTCAAGATATGTACCACACAACAGAAATTAATCGCCCTATTTTTAAGTTCTCTGTCAATGAAACAGAGGTAAAAAAAGGCCTCGTATTATATTACAAAGTGGATGCAACTGCCTAATGCGTCCGCAGTGTCTTTGTTGTAATATGAAATAATTTTGTTCATACAACCGAACCGATTCAATGTCGTCTGTGTTTGCTACGATGTTTACTTGATTTTTCGGTATCTCTATCTCGAGATCGACTACGAGATCTATATCGACTACGTGAAGATTTATGGCTTCCCGATCGTCTTCGCTGCGCTTTCTTCGGTTTCCGGGAACGTCCGTGACTATGGCTACGGGATCTGCTTCGGCTATGTTTCTTTCTCTTGGAATGCTTTGTTCCTTCACCTCTTGAAGGCGAAGTACTCGGAGACTTGGAACGCCTAGATGAAGAAAAGCGAGTTTCAAGTTTCAGATGTAAAGTCAGCAAGCGTTAAGTCAGCGGTCTCCAACCTGGGAGGCGGTTATATACATATAAATAAAACTTAATAGTTTTTAAAATGTGTCTACATTATTATATCTATTAAAAAAATAAAAGGTTGGAAACCGCTGCGTTAAGCCTCGGTAGACAGCGTTCAGATTGCACTGTACCTAGGGGACTTTGTTCTTTCGGGAGCGGCGTGTGTACCGCTACGGCTGATAAAACCACCCCAGGCGTTGTGGTGTTTTGGCAGCGGCGGACTTGGCGTGTGACTATCAACGTCCCCTCCCCTAGCTTTGGTTCTAGCTTCTTCGTACTGTCGCCGAAGCTCTTCAACGCGTTTCTCTAGCTGTTCCGGTTTTACGCGGGGCCGGTAATAAAGGCGTAATATACGTCGGCAAACGTCCC
Source organism: Lasioglossum calceatum (assembly GCA_963966675.1). Classification (NCBI taxonomy): domain Eukaryota; kingdom Metazoa; phylum Arthropoda; class Insecta; order Hymenoptera; family Halictidae; genus Lasioglossum; species Lasioglossum calceatum. The sequence goes on along the minus strand of OZ016555.1, from coordinate 3,985,580 downwards.
TAATGGCGGATTCGTTAACTTTGAAAAGGGAGAACCAAGCGGGTGAGGTCGGCAATGGAAGTTGCAATTGTCTGGCCCCTAAATAGACGCACGCACAGGCTACCGTTTCCGGCTGATGTCTTAAAAATACATCAGACCTTAACGAATCGTTCATGTAATTCCAACATTGCTGCATCAGAGCCTTGTTCTTCTCGTAACCCAATACTTGCAAGTACATAACAATGATTTTGTGAGGATGTTTCACGTGAACACAGAATCCTAGCTCTTTCAGAACTCTTCTCTCCGACTTGATCACTTGATTCTTTAACGCCACATAATTCTGGTCTAGTATCACTGGCTGTATCGGTCTGAAATAGATTTTGAAAGAGACATGCATATAATCACAAGAGATTTAATGGTGGTAGAGGTAGTACAGAGTCACACTTACTTTTGGCTGGATACCTGTTTTATGTGATTGAAAACGTTAATGACGTCCCTGATGCGTCTGGGAGCCTCTTCAATTTTACTAGCTAAACAAATACAACCCATTGCAGTCGTTTCCATATTATGTCTAACTAACGATTTACTGTAATAAAATCGTTGAAATATTACTTGTCCAGTGGCCATCGCAACCTATTCGTCGTGATCGAAGGAGAAACGATTATAGTATGGTTTATAGGTTAGAGAGGTTATACCGTTTACAAACATTTTGTTTACTTTCAGATTAGATCGTTTACCTGCGGTAGTTTCAGTAGAATACCGGCTATCTGTATTAGCTCGCATCCTAGTATTCGCAGATCGGTTTCGGTTTCTGCATCCAGTCCATCTAAATGTGACGGCGTCGAGTTAAGCTTCTCTTCGGGTAGAAGACAGTTTTGTAATGTTAACACGATCTTTCCATACGTCTTCGCGTTTCCTGTCGTCGCGTTTTTCACAGGAACGACAGAATTTTCTTTCATGTTACTCATTTCTTCTTTCACGATACAAAGACAAGCAAAACTGTTAGTCGTTTAAACACTATTTGCACAGCAAGTTAACCTTTCATCTTTCTGAGTACCATACCTCCGACTCCGACGTACAACCGTAAACTTGTACTATAGAACATAGAACGATTGTTCGCGTGCATTCGACGCTTCATGTGAGGGCGCTGCAGTCAACTTGCATACGTCGGTTGGTACTCCTGATTCTTGTACTGTAAACAACTGTAAACGACTGTAAACATTTATATAATATTAACGATACAATTGATATATTTAGAAAAAAATATATAATACTTCTTTCTTATATATCTGCCAATATAATGTACCATCATTTTCCATTGTAGTTTCATTTTAAGTTGTGTTTTTGTTAGGGTGGTATCAGTACTTCCAAGGAACTGCCATATAATAGTTTGCGGAACGCAGCCAGTGCGCAAGTAACGTTTTTTTCAGAGTGAGTGTTCGAATTTCAAAATCTAACAAGACATTATAGCACATTATAGCAAGACGCCAAGGGGACAGAGTAAAGCGACCACAGTTTTACTTTTAGGTATATAATAATATATTCCTTCAGTTGTTACATGTCCGTTTTCTCTATTATTCAAAATGAATGTCCGTCGTGTATCGCAACGACGTGGTTCGTGTATATAAACTTTTGATCGTGATCGTTCCCACGAGTTTCGAAATTCGATTTGAATAGAAACGGTTGTCGGGCTTACAGAGTAATAGGAGTTTGCGCGCATTCTCGCAAAGAACGAATGACTAAGTATAATTATAAATATATACAGACCAGGAAATAATACATATAATATAATACACTTGCATAACATAACAATTATCGTACAACGTATACATAGTAGTAACTCATAGTGAAACGTAACGCAAAAAAGGTAAATAAAAAAGGAAAAACTAACAATAGCATAGATCCATACGTTACACAATTAATTAATTGTATCCTAGCTTCTCCGGATATTCTTTGTCCATCGATTTTCGGTCCCTGCGACCCTTCTCACGCATAAGTTAGACGAATAAGAAAGATTTTTGCGAAGAGTAGGATTTTGCATAAAATACAGCAGAATTTTCATTCCATCGAATGTGTTCCTAGCGATCGGTTGTGATTGGTAAATCAAAACAACGCGAATTTCACTTTATCATCGGGTTGACACTTTTGCAGATAGATGTCGTTGCAATGAGCTTTGAGGCTCTATTTACGATGACCCTGCTCAGCTTGCTATTGACCCTAATAAAAGCTTAACTAATTTCCTTTCAGATAATATCGTCAAAAGTATCTTCAGACATGATTTAGCCAACATAGGAGTAGCGAAAGGGTTCACACAGCTTCGTACAGGGACAACGGATTTCCTGTTCGATTCCCGTTTTTGTAAATTGATCAGAGAAAAATGTAAAGCTTTCTAAAGATCTGCGACACAGCGATCAATGATTTCTGAGCGAAAAGATCAAACGAATCACGATTCGCAGGTCGTTCAGGGCCGTCTTGAAGGCAATCGATTGGAGTGGATGGCTACCTCGAACGACCCGCGAGCTTTCTGCAGACTGTAAATTCAATGCGAGGTATGTACTTGGTCGAAAACTTCGCTTTTGCATAGTTCCATTGGACCGGGATAGGAACGATTCCCATGTGGAACAACACGGAATCGCACGAGTCGATATCGTTTTCGCGCAAACGTAGCGAATTCGACGAAGCAACTGCACGCAGATTCGAATTCCACGGTGGAGGGGTGCGCGCGTTCGTGTAGTTTGTGTGTATGTCTCTGTGAGAGTGTGTGTGTGTCCTTAAAAAATTTGAAAAAATAAAATCTCCAGCGTCCGAGCTGTATCTTTCCCTGTATTGTACGACGCGGTACACCGTGTTTCGTACGAAGCGTTCCGTGAACAACTGGTTCCAGGTTTCCTTCGTTTCTTTTTCGCAGAACGCTCCGCGTTTAAGGTTTCCAGGCGTTCAAAATAGATCATACAAATCGATTCGTTCATCCACGCTAAAGGACATTCGATAACATCGGCATGGCTCGAGAGAAACCGTCGATTGACCCTTTCTCTATCAACAGAGACTGCAGTCAAGACCTTGTACTCGCGAACGTTCACTTGGTGTTCGTGTTCGCACAATGATGAAATCATTTACACAATGAAGAAGTTGATTCCGCGCGACACGAAAAGTAGGATCACAGGAAATTGGCTCGCAAAGCTCGGGGTGCAGCAATGCGATTCACGACTAGTACTGATCGAGCACCTTATCCACTTCACAAAACATCCCCGTTCGCGTCTTCCTCTTTGCAAAGAACCAATTCACTTCGCGCGATTTATGTATCTGGCAGTGCGGTAGCTATCTTCCTCGACGAACAATCATTTCGCTCGTTCACAGAGCGTTCCTCGTGGTTAAGACCGTTCGGCCACGTCAGGCCTGGTCTTCGACGAAGCTTCGTTGGTCAAGCGAACGGTGGCAGCGTCGTTACATGCCAGCTGAGCCTCGATCTTCTCCGCAGCAATCTCCTCGAGCTTGGCCTCGGACTTGATCGAAGCCTTTAAGCTCTTCAGGAAGTTACCGAGATGCTCGGCAGCTAAAGGGTTGTTCGTCCACTCGTTCGAAGGGAACGCGGCAAGCAGTCTTTTCTGGAACATCTCCGAGGTCAGTTGTTTCGTGTCCAACTGTTTGAACGCGGGTTTCTTCTCGGTGTCGATGGTCGCGTCCTCGACAGGGTTGTCTGGTTTCGCGGAGGAAGACTTGGACCCTTCCGACGGGGACGGGAGCCCTTGCTCCACCGTGGCGCAACCTTTGCTGGAAGGGCTGCTCTCGATGGTCACCGAGCTAGAGTCAGGGCTGGCTGGGGATTTGCTGCTGGACACTTCTGCCGCGGGTGTGGTGTTCTTCTTCGGGCTTGGGGCGGGTAGATCGTTGTCGATACCATTCGACCCGGTCGCCACGTTATCGTTACGAGCAGCGGTGTTCTCGTTGTTGTTGGCGTTGGAGTCGCCGGGTGGAGGCGATGGAGAAGCCGTCGAGGAGACCCTGGGGCTGGCAGCCTCGCGATGAGGAGTCTGCCTCGCGGCGTTGTCCTCTTTCTTGGTATCGTTGTTCGATTCCGCGGTCGACTCGCGTGTTACCTCGACAGTCGTCTTCTCCTCATTGCTCCCGCTATTGTTCGTGGTACTCCGAGGCGAGCACCGATTGCTACCCTCCGTGGTCGAGGGATACTTCGTTTGGATGGACAACTGCTGCTGGTGTCCACTGTCGGCGGTGTCCATTGATTCGTTGTTTCGGAATGCGGCGTTCTTGTTGAGCTCGTTGGCAAGAGCGCGATTCAGACAAGCGACAGCGGCGGATCTTTCATTGGATTGCTGCTGTTTGCTAATGGGCACGGCTAGAGGCGCGATGGAGGATCGAGCAGGTTTCACCGGCGCGCACTGAGCGGCTAAGTGGCTTTTGCTTGGCATGCTGCTGTTCGCACTTCGGTTATCGGTGTTAATGACCGAGGAATTCGCCTCGGATGGTCGCGGCAGCCTCAGCCTCGCGTCCATTTGAAATTGTTGAAGATTAGGAGCTTGGCTGAGGGCGTAGATACTCTGCAGGCTGGGGAAAACAGACGAGAGGTTTGTGTTCGATCGACTCCCGCTCATGGGACTCGAAAATCCTGGTGCGTAGACCGGGGCGCGCGTCGGTGTTGGAATAGGACAGTCGTTCACTCGATGAGCCGCTGGAGTTAGAGATCCTGGAGGTGCTCGGTAGTACCTGTGACCTCCCATCAAAGTTACCACTTGTCCTTGGTCGGATACGTTCGGCATGTTGTCCCTAACCGACGATTTTGCTTTCAGCTTCGCGACTGGCTGCGGTATTCTCAGCGGGTGCATGTCCACCTTCTTCCCTCCGCTGAGATCTAGAATGTCCCTTGATTCTTGTTCCCTTTTCCTCTTCCCAGAGGACGTCTGCCTCTGTTGATTGATCTCTCGATCCGGTTGCTTGGTCTGCCTCGGTTTCGGCGGTGCTGGCATTCTGATCTGTCCAGCCTTCAGAGCTTTCAGCACCCGAGGATCCACGGATCGATCGTTCAGAGTGATGCTGGGACTAACCTTTCCCAACGCGTTCTTCCGATTGTCCTTTGAATCGCTCGGTTCGACAAATCCTCCGCTGCTACCTGGAGACTTTGGCGCGGTTAGAGTTATACTGAGACTCGCAGGGATGTTCAAACCGCAGCCGTCCAAGATATTTCTCGTATCACTCGAGAGCATCGGATTCGTTTGAGTTTGAGACTTGGGACTCTGAGGTGGCGCTCGACTGGGACCAGGCTCTCCCATCATGTTAGCGGGTCTCTTCGCTGGGATCGCGTGTTCGGCAGCAATCTTCCTCGGCGACTTAAGGGTGTGCGGTACTGTATTCGGCAAAGGAGTCGGCGCGGGAGCAACGGGAGTCTGTTTCTTAGGCGTCGTCTGCACTTGTTGCTGTCTCTTCCGTTTTATATCGAAGATCGGCAAGCCCGGCGGACACTTTCGCTTGACCGCCCCCGCTGGGACCACCGGCGGGTCGTTGGAGAAAGTGTACACGTCGACCTTTGCCGGATTTCCACCGGCTCCCGCGTTCACGGTAGCCGCACTCGAACTTTTCGCGGAACCGACCGGTCGCGCATCCACGTCACTGCACTGTTTATTCGCGTTCACTCGCGCATTGCCGCTAATTCTAATCATAATTGTGTTAACACCACCGGCGTTCTCGACAGAATTTTTATTCTGCCCTTCCGTCGGTGCCTCGTTCTTCGCGTTCTCCTCCTCCTTCTTCACCGCGTTGCCTTTCGTCTGAGCTTCGGCAGGCGGCCCGCTGGTATTCGTCTCGGGCGCCTTCGAGTCCACGAGAGACTCCGAACCCGTCTCTCTGGCGGTCAGTTGGAATCCTTGAAGGAACTGTTTCTTATCCTGCTGTTCTGCCGGCTTCTTCGTCACGGTTTTCACCGCATTGCTCGCAGGCTTCTCGATGGCTGCCGGTCGTTCCACGAACGTGACTCTGCGCCGTTGCTTCTCTTGCTTCTCCGCTGCCTGCTGCTTCTCTCGGTCTCTTTGGATCTGCTGGATGACCAACGCGGTCGGGCTCGCGCCGTCCTTCTCTGACTGGCCGCAATGCAACAAAACGTTGCTGATCACTTTCGGTTTCTTCGAATTCGCGTTGCTCGGCGTGCATTGCTTCAGCGTGATCTTCACGCCGTTCGAGTTCTGCCCGTTGCCTATACTGACCACACTGAACTCGGGGCTCGATGACTTTGTTTCCGTGTTCTGGTCCTTTGTGCCCCAATTGAGAGAGGGGCTTCTCAGTACCTCGTACCGTCCATCCGGATTCTTCAGTATCTTGATAGGCGTTTTGATCAGTTTCGTGCCCTCGGTATTCAAGGAGGTACTCGACGACGGGCTCGTATTAATCACCGCTGTGGTCGTTGTGTTCGTCGTCGGAGACGAAACCGTCGTTGTAGTCACCGTCGTCGTAGTCACCGTCGTCGACACTGCCGCGCTGCTCAGAGGCTGTTCCGCTTTCACCTCGACCTTCTTAGATTCTGCTGGGACCTTTTTCTCTACGGATACTCTCGACTTCTCGGTCGGAACTTCGTTTCTAACGTCCAACGGCGGATGCCTCTCGTCCCGGTTCTTCGTTTTCTCGACCTCGGGCTTGCGTTCCGCATCTTTCTGTGCGTTCTCCGTGTTGATTCTGTTCTGCACGGCCACAGCTGCGTCCGCGGGAGGTAAACTCGCCCCCAAACCAGGTGTGGAGGGCCTGTCATGCGGAGGTGCTTCTAATCGCTGCTCTTCCAACGCTACTCGGTAGAAAAATCGCATTGGTGCGTTCTGAAAACACAATTTCAAAGCATTAGACACTGTTCGATTTCGCGCCACGATTATTCATCGCGTCTTTATTTGCGTTACTTCGAAAATTGTACATTAGACATCTGCCATTCCGCGCGGCAGTCGTTTTATATTTTTACCGTAGTCTTTAAATTACCGTCGGAACGGGTCTCGAAATTTCGAGTTTCAGCGACTTTACGATTATAACCCTTATACCATTGTTATCCTCAAGGTCCGTGAGGGCCCGAGGATAAGGGCGGAGGTAACACCGCTATAGTCTACTGGTTCCGTTAACTAGTTGCCCAAAGTTCATTCTGCCGGCAACAGATTTGTACTATATTTAATAAACGTTAATTGTTAAAACCAAAGTGCAAATCTCCCTTTTCGAACTACGCGCGAAAACAGACACCGAGAAAAACCTTTGCACATTGATTCAAGATGGACAATGGTTGCTTACCCTCTTCCAAGCGTAAATATACGCGACATCCATGAGCGTCCAATGTTCCGGAAGCGGAGCACGTCGATGGCAAATCTCGATGGCGTATCTCGTCATGTCGACGCTGTATTTCAGCGCTAGGAATTTTTTCAGGTGCGCTATAGTGACCAGCGCGGGACACTGAAGGTACCGTCGGTTGCTCGTCGCGTTCACGTTGTGGCTGCTAGCGTTGTTATTACTGGCATTGTTGTTATTGCTGTTCTGGTTGTTCAGTCCGTTCAGGTTAGTCGCGTCGTCGTTCGTGCTGAGTAGAATCGTCAGAGGATCCGCACCGGGCGGTAGATACTCCAAGCTCAAACTGACAGCATCCTCCGGTGCGAAGATTAATCTGCCGCTGACGTCTTCGCCGCGTTGCTCCGGAGTCGCGAAATCCGCTGAAAAGTTCGTTTTTGCGTTAGTATACTTCTCAGGGTAATCGGATCTTCGGATTACCGCCGGCAAACGGAATTTTCTGTGGAAGTTATTCAGATCTTTCATCTCCTTTGCGCAAACTGCTGCACATACTCCGGCGAAAAGACGAGAACGTTTATTCTACGTATGTTCGCATGCCAGTGATGAGCAATTTAATAATTCTACGGGGATGGAAAATAGTTACCGTGCTCCGGGTGCTTCTTGTAGAACTCTCTTCTCTTGCGCATCTCTTTGTGATAGAGTCCGGGAACCAATTTATACACGATCTCCTGCAGCGCTTTGTCCGCTCTGAAAGTAAACGAAAATGTAAACGTTTGAACATCGATGGAGATTCGATAGGACGCGACGGCGGTGTAAAACGGTCGACGTACTTGATGTTCGGCTTCGCCTTGTTGAGAACATGCTTGCAGGAGGGACACTGGGCCTCAGTGCTCAGATGCTTCAAAATACAGCTCCTGCAAACTGGAAACAGAAAGGAAGCGGCACGGTATCATTATCCGTTCTCGGAATGGGTTGGGGAGATATCATTCGCGGAGGATGAGTCGATTCACTTACACGAGTGCAGACACTCGACGACGGTGGTCGCGTCGATGAGGTAGCCTCTGCACAACAGGCAAACGAGGTAGGGATTCACCTCGCGGAGGTAAGTCCTTTTGCCCGGTCCCGACATTTTTCTTATTGTGGAACGGAACTGCCCGTGATGATGCCTGCAACGAGAAACAGAAAACGATATGATCCCACGCTCCGGAAAACCGCAACGCGAACGAACACCGATGCGCTCTCGCCGGTGCAGTTTCGTCGGGGGCGAAGAAGACGAGGGAACATCGTCTCTTCGACTGTAGCAGAAATAGAATCGGATTTAAATCTTGATCGCGCTGTATGCTTAAAAAACTCTTCTCGCAAAGGTGCATGGACTCGAGCCCGACATATTTCATCCCGTTTCGAGCGTTTGCTCGTTCCGGAAGTAGCGCCATTACTCATCTAGTTCACACAAACGAACGTCCCTCGTTTACATTCAAAGTATCCGTGTGCTGCCTCGATTTCCGACAAACGTAACGACGTTCGCAAAAGCTTCTCGGACAGATCGCACGCGGTCTGGGGAACGGTTAGGCCGTGTCACGGTGTTTAGCCCACTTTCCCGAAGGTTTCTCAGGTAGCTAGAATCCCGTTGCCTCGTTCTCTGTCCCCCTCCACCGGGTGGCAACCACCCGGTGGGTATACGGGTGCGTTTTATCCTCGTCCTCCCCGCTCGCTCCAAGAGAATTGTCCTTTCCGTTTTTCCGCTCGCCTGCCGGCAGAACGCTGCGGCGCAACCAGAACCGGCAAACAGAGCAAGCACCAGCAGCCCTTGCCTAGCGAACGAAACGCGTATGCCGTCGAATACCTGCCCGGTATTGATCGAATATCGCGCTATTTCCCAGAGAGTCAGAGAGAGAGAGAGACATGCCCGCGATAAACCCGCTCCTCGACTGCTCGTTATCGTTGCCCAAGAAAATTAACGCCGCCCGGTTTTTGTCGGTGATCGAGTCCTCGAGAGCGTGTACGCGAGCTGGAGACTCGGCTCGTTAATCGCCTCGACAGATACGGAGCAGCGGCTACGAATTATTCTCAATTCGGAACGTCGCTCGTCATTCCGCGACCTTACACTGCCAGACAAAAGTTTCGATCGCTTGCCGATAGTTTGTCGAACGAGACAAGTCAGTGGAGCAGTTCTGTCGCACTCGATTGGCTTCTAGCATTTGTTTACATTTACCGGCTCGTCTTGTTGGACAGACTACAGCTACTAGAACTTCCACAGCCCTTGAGACTGTCCTATAAATTAGATCAATTATCCGCGCCGGCTATTCGAGATTGTCAGCGAGATTCTAAGCTTCCGGAGCGAACGGGAACAGCTAGACGGTGTCCTCGTGGCACCGATCTAGCTCCGTTGATTTTCTTCGGTTCGTCGAATGTTCGCTCTCCGCTCTTGCAAAGGATGCGGACGTAATCGCGTACGATCGCGTATTCTTTCGAGTTAGCTCGTCTCCGCCGGTTAACGGGTTAAAGTTACTCCTCACGACCATATACCGGAGATCTCGTTATTCCTCGTCCGCTCGTGTCGTCGTCTTCGTCGTCTATTCACCGAGTGCAGCACGTGTCGCGAATGCAGGGACGCGCCTAAATAAAGCCCCGTCCACACCGATCGGGTTCGTCGGCCGGTAGAATCGGGGAAGCGTTAACTTGCTTCACGACTGGTCTCTAGTGACGACGATGACGATGACGACAACGACGATGTCCGAGCCGCGGACAAAGGCTGGCACGCCGCGCATCACGGCCAATTATCTCGTTAGAAATTAGCCGTACTATTTGGACCCCGAGTCGGGCACCGCTCTCGCGCATATACACCGACGTTCCGCGATGTCTTAGCACTTCGTCTATTTATATCTGCTCCGTGAGAAGCAACATTCTCGAGCGGGATCGCGGGCGATGATGCCACAGACCCGATTCCAATCGCACCGAAAAAATCATCGAACTACCCCCAAGGTTCGGTCACCAGGGGCTTCGCCGCACCTGGCTGACCCAACGTTTCCAACTTCTACAAGCACCCTCGCCCTTTGACCCCATGCTGCCGGACCTTCTGACTTCTACAGGAGGCGACTTCGTTTGGGAACGCTTCTAGCCATTTTTCTGGATAAGACTTGCCAGACTCACTTCTTCAAGAAGTACGTACTTGGAAACTCGGATGTTGTGCGAAGCCTACCAAGAAAGGGGGTTGAAACCTGGGCAACTAGGTACTACGTTCCAGATTCTAGATCTTCGAAGGATTGATGTCAGGCTGTTGCATACTCGAATTCAGCGCGGAGTTTACGAACACGGTAGATTACGGGCTAACAGAGATGAATCAGACCAACTCCTGATAAAAGTATGCATCTGTATGATGTGTTACCATTACAGTCTTTCGATGTTACAGGTACACCACGTGAGCAGGGAGTTGCGGAGGGATAAAAGACCCTTGCGAAGGGACAGGGTTTCCCGTACTTCGACCACACGAAGTAGAGGATATTGGAACTGCAACGGGAACTTATCCAGAAACCGAAACCCTAGATTTCCTTATTGTCTCTCGTCGGTCCGATATCTGAACGAAAGAAGAGCCCGAGGAGGTAAGATTACTTAAGACGATTCCTGCGCTTCGATTTCTTTCCCCGCGGAATTTCAGCTGCGTTATCGCGTACCATGCGAGGCTACAGATTAGACCCCCAGCTGCTCTCCGATCCCTCGTTGTTGGCTCCTCTACAAGCTCTCGTGCCCCAAGAAACGAGAGTAGGGAGACGACGACCCTACCGGCCGGAAGAGGCCGTGATTCGAAGTAACCTTAGCGACCGTGTGCAGAGAGAGATCTCGCAGAAGAAAGGCGCCCGTTCGATCGGGCATCGAATCCCACACGACACGGTCTGACGGCCAGCAAAAAAAAAAGAATAGGCTGACCTGTGTGAATGAATGAACGAACACTTACGCTGCATGTCTGTTGAAGTTAGTATTTCTACGAGAAGGCTACGTCGTTGTTCGGACAACTGCTACATAAATTTACTGGCGAGTAGATTATAAACGAAAAATGAAAGACATCTGTGAATTTACAATACAATTACCGCATCATAGATGTTGTTTTCCCGTTTAATACGAATTATGTTCATTCACTGAACAGGTTACCCTACACAATCCCCGGGACGGGCAATACAATTGAGGGTTCGTGCGATTCGACGGCGTTCGTAACGTCAGCCGGCGCGAGGTCGAAAACCATTGGGTAATCATATTTTTACCGATCCGCTGCGATTTTTCCGTCGTCGTCGTCGCATTCCGGCTCGGTCACGCGACGATAACGTGGCTTCGCTCGTGTCCTCTCCCCGCTGTGTGGTTTCGACTCGAAAACGTTCGAGGCGCCACGCCGAGGAGAACCGCATTCCGCGAACGGGGAAAATCGGTGGCTTCATCATCGTTATCGTTATCGTGATCGTCATCATCGGGGGTCTTCGGACGGAATCGAGCCAGCCGTTTCCCGCCTATTGTTCCTCTCGCGTAACACCACAGCGTTCCTTCGGCGAGATCTGGTCTCGCCGAGGCAGCCAGCTGATTAATCAGTGGGGACACGTTTTCTCGTGTGTCTCGTAGGCAACGGACGTTGCGAGATCGCGACACGAACGCCCCGAACGAAAGCGGCGCGACGAGTTTTTCAGCTGGAAAGCTTTCGATCGTCCCCGTGTCCCGGCCGACCGTTACATCGATTTCGGCCGACGCGACGGGATAGATCGCGCGCTCGCTCTAGCCGAGAGAGCTCGGCTCTCGATTCTCGGGTCTGGGCTCTCGGCCACGCTCGAGCGAAACGAGAGTGTATCGTCGCGATCCTCTCCCTCCCCGCTTCGCCCTCGTATCGGCCGCGATGTTTATTCCATCGTCGCGCGTATCGCGAACGCGCACCGACCGATTTCGTCGAGGACGAGAGACGAGGCGGCGCGAATGTGAGAAAAAGTACCGATACAGGCCGCTCCAAATCGCCGGTACCCTATAACATCTTCTGTTCGATCCCCTCTGCCCTTTGCAACTTCAACTCTGTCGTACTCGAATAGCATTTGTTTACCTTCACTGCATCGACTCGTTGGACGAAGTATAGATTACCCTAGCGACGCGACGGTTCAGGTTGTAGAAATAGCGATAGATTATTTATATCGTCTTCTCTGGGCAGTGACTATAGGAGGCGTGGCTACGCTGTTCTACACTCCGAAAGAGCCAGATCAGTGCCCTACGGGGCATTCTTTGCCTGTGATTATTGTAGATCAAGCTCGAAAAGAATCTTCCAACAACTGTGTTCCGGAAAGTTCTCGCGGGCAACTATGCGTCGGAGCAAGATCGATCTCGACTTATTTTTACCAGGACCTCGCGCAGCTATTGATAACTGTTCAAGACCCCATAGGACAGTGTCTAGTGATAGTAATGGAATACTAGCGAATTCGAGTCGTATTTAACAGTTTCTGCGAATCGTATGACAGAGTAGGGCAATAATCAACTAATATTTAAAAATGACTTGTTAAAAATGTCTTTTTGAATGTTAGTTATAGCAAAATAGTCATTACTCAAAACGTTTTGATTAGTTAGTGATAACTAAATGGCAAATAGTTAGTCACAGCCCTAAGTAATCGTTAGTTATTGCTTATTGGTGAATTAGTAGTTGATGATCAGTCATCCATCTTTAGTCATCAGTCACTATTGTGCGATTAACATACATTAATGTTATTAATTAGTTATCACTAACTAATCAAAAAGTTTTGACTAGTGACTATTTTGCTATGACTAACATTCAAAAAGACTATTAGTCATTTTTAAATGTTAGTTTTGGTTATTGCCCTACTCTGGCATGATAAACGTTTGTTTTCGTAGCGGACTCCGAGCGCGAGAAAGGAGGAATTTTTGGACGCGAAAATTCTAGCTTTCTCAAGTGCGCACAGTAAGTGGCCGGGTTCGTAGGACAGGTCATAAAATTGACGATTGCCAGGACCCTGGTCCTGTCGTAAAAAGTCCTCGACGGTCACGACTTTTCGAGTCATTATATTTAGTGGAAACATTCCGCATGTCCTTCAGGGGTTGGGGATTTACCACTCGTTTAGGTTGGTTTGTATAGCAGCCATAGAGAAAACGTCGTTTATTTATTTTTCCACGCGGACTGGTAGACATTATTTACCGGAACGGTATCCTAAACAGTAACGGGATTTCTGTGTAGGATACGGAGGAATTCGAGTCTTCGGTAACAAAAGTATGTATCGCGTCCTGTATGTGCGCACCCCACGGTTGGGGTTCGTGGAGCCGAGGGTAGCTAACGTCCTAGAACCAACGAGAAAAATGATACCAGAGGCGACAGCGAAGCGATCGGGGAGATTTCTCTCGGACGAAACAACGCAGCAACATTATCCAACCAAAAATTACGGTTGCGAGAACACGGTCGGGTGTCGCAACAGTTGCTACTCCGTTCTACAGGTCGTTCAATTCGAGCGGGTCATCACCGATGAACGTTGAATTAACTATCGGAGTAAGACGGTTTCGCGGTGGGACAATCGATTATAAGGTAATACGCGGCTCGTTAAGTTCCATCGGGGTAGCGGCGTGTATTTTGAGCCAGCCGGTAGAGTATCGCGTTTGCGAGAGAGATAGAGAGAGCGAGAGAGACGGGATCAGGTTAAAGAAGGAGGGTACACACGCGAGAGGATAGAGCGAGGAGAGGGGAAAAAGAGTAATAACGAGAAAGACGGTAGTGGGACAGAAACGGAGTAGGAGGGGGAGAAAAAGATGGAGGAAACCGCCCACTCCGTCTCTCTCGCTCCCGTTCCGCCTCTATTTCTCTCTGTTGTGTCTCTCAACGTTGAACCGGCGAGGTGTAGGTCTCCGAACACACAGGCGTACACACTCGAAAGCGCGTCTGTATTTCTGTATGTACGTGCGATCGGGTATATACTTTGGCGCGGTGTGCGACTCGAGCGGGTTTACTTACGTGCGAGCATGCGATGGTTCGTCGAGTGGTAAACGCTATCCTCTACGGTGGTGTAGCATGCTGGTCCCGGACGTGCACGGCGGCCGCCAACCGTGGTCGCTCGAGCCTCGAAACACTCGAACACACACACGAAACTGCACAGGATCTCGATGATGTTAGGGGACGAACCGAGGGGTTCGGTGCTCCGATCCTCCGAATGCTCAGCCTCCTCGGAGTCCGATACACGGAGAGAGAGAGATAGAGAGAGAGAAAGAGAGAGTGAGAGAGGAGAGAGAGCGAACGAGCGAGAGGGAGAGAGAAGTTGCGGCTGTTGCGCACGGGGGCCGCGGGGAAGAGGGTTGTCCAGCAGGCACAAGAACGACAACGACGACGATGACTATGTCGCGTGGCCGACAACGGGATGTGTACCCAAGAACGATCGCGAGAACCGCGAACAACGACCAGCTTCCCTGGCAGTCATTCGAGCGATGCGGAGATCCGTAGGTACTTTCACCTTTTGCGCCGGGCTCCGGAAGAACACAGCAGGCGCCCGGGGCCGTGGAGACACGGGATCGCCGCGAACGTAACAAAACCAACGGGAAAGAAACGTACGGGGAAACGAGGGAAAAAATAAAGAACGAAGCAACGAAGCGAACCCACACTCGCCCGTACAAAGGCGCCGCGGAACACGGCGTGGCGTTTCCTCGAACTAAGCCGCGGAAATGAACGACATCGAGCGTGCGGGAACGAGAGAACTTGCCGAGAGAACACCAACAACACCGAGCACCACGGCGACTCACGCCAAACTAAACCGAAACCCCGAGTGGGATATGCCCTTTCCCCTCCCGCCGCCCCCTCTCTCTCTCTCTCGCAATCCCGGTTATCCCTTCGCCGCGCACCCCCTTTTACGTTCCCAGCAAGCCCCCCTCCATTGGTCTTTCTCTCCTGTCCTCCAGGCTGTACACACGCTCCTCGCTACGCCTGCCGTTTTCGTTTCCCTCCTCCCGTTCCCCCCTTCTCGATCGGTGCCTTCTTTGTCCTTGTCTCTCCCTCGCAGCGGCTTGCAGCCGCTCTCTCCTGCCCCCCTTCGAGCACCGTGTCCGTAGAACTCGGGCTCCGATGCCTAGCCTGCCTAGCCTGCCGCCAGACCTGGCTCTCCGTCTCCGTGTTTCTCGACTTGCCTTTGCCTTCGCCTTGCTTCGCCTTGCTTGCCTGCCTTGCTTTGCTTTACTTTGCCGTGCCTTGCCTTGCCTTGCCTGTTTGCCTGCCTGCCTGTGCGAGTCGTTTTTCTCTCCACTCCTCTATGCGCGCTCGCTTCTGGCCACCCCTCCTCCATTCACCGTGTGCTACACACACCAGCGTGCTAGACCGGGCACACCAACGTGTCCGACAACTCTCCCCCTTCACCCCATTGACGACTGCCGCGTTACCAGCCCGGTTACGAGCTCCCCTCTATTCGTTTGCGCCGATACCTCACCCTTCTCGCTAGTTACCCCTCTTTTCTGCCATTCTTGGCTTCTCTCTCACTCTCTTTCCCCCTCTCTCTCTCTCTCTTCCTCTCGGCCCTTAGCTTTCTCTTTTTCCTTTTCCATCTTTCTCTCGCCGTCGTTCCTCTCCGCCGTGCATCTCCGATCCTCTTTCGTAGCCGCGGACGCAGAAACGACCCCCTAGC
This sequence comes from Lasioglossum calceatum, assembly GCA_963966675.1. Lineage (NCBI taxonomy): Eukaryota > Metazoa > Arthropoda > Insecta > Hymenoptera > Halictidae > Lasioglossum > Lasioglossum calceatum. The sequence goes on along the minus strand of OZ016555.1, from coordinate 3,969,717 downwards.
TCGAGCGTATCCTTTCCCTTCATCTTCTCGTTTCGATCGTAACCTCCAATTACAGCGCGCCGGGAACGGAAATCGGCACTCGAGACGCCGCCAGATGGATTTCCGCGTGTACCCTTGTACCCGCTCAGGACTCGCGGCAAACCCGTTTGCGGTGGAAAACCCGCGCCCCGCACGCCGGAGACACGGTTCGTTCCTGTCCTCCTGACCGCCGCAGGATGCACGGATCCCCGCCGCCGGATAAAACCAGATAGATTATGTGCACGACGCCGGAGAGTTTTATTGCCGATGTTACTTCGAGTACCGTACGAGAGAAGCCGAGGGCTTTCGGTCTTGCGATATCGCCACGCTGCGCCACGCAGAGACCGAGCCGCGTCGTCTTTTTGGGGTGTATATCAGGTTTTATCGCGGGAGCTCGCCTTTCGATACCGCATTCCCCCACGAGAGACCCCGGGACCTTCGAAAATGCATGTCCGTCGCGCTAATGGAAAGGCAAACCGAAGGAAAATGAATGCTAACGTTGCTCGAAGCCCTAGATCCTCTTGCCATCCCTTTTAACACCGTGTCGGGAAACCATAAACGTTCCCGAAAAGCTTCCGACTCTATCGAAACGCGAGAATTTACTAATTATCTATTATTTCAATTTACTGAAAGACGTAAGTATGTATCGTTGAATCGTGACGACAACAACAACCATGAAATCAGGGACAAGAACCCAAGTAATTGAAAAGGTGAGGGTACCATCTGCGAGAAAAGGCGATTAGTGCCCCAGCTAGGGTCGAAGATTACGTGTAATTGCGAGCGCAATGAAATTCCGCTTCGATTGCAATATCACGGTAAAAAGCGGAAGTTTGTAGCCGAGCAGTCCAGGGGACAAAGGAAGTTCAGGGTATACGAGCGGCGAATTACGTCCCGTGATCCCTTAACAGCTTATTCATCAACTCCCTGCGCTTTACCTGCAAGAGGGTGTCGCTGGCCGAGCTATTTGCACACCTCCATAAAGCAATTAACACCTAAAGTGTCGGGTGCAAACGCGTCGGTCACTAAAGTCCGTGTTGCAAGCTGTCCTCCGACATGTTGATCACCCCTCGGTGCACGGAAACAACGCGTACCGAATGGGCGTGGCGATCGTGCCGAAATTTTTCCAGCACCCCAATACCTGCCTTTGTTCCAAGAACCCCCTGTGCATTAATTAATACAAACACCGGGACTCCGACCTGCGGTTAGTCATCGAGCGGTCGCGGACGCCATTCTTGTTCGTGAACGACTCTCCGAGACGATCGAGATATGCTTGGTCGGGAACGACCAAACTATTCTCATGCTTCGGAAACTCCATGCGAAGTTGAATCATAGTTCGTCGCCGAGCAAACCGATCCAGGTGCTAATAGACAGCCGAGGATCCGAGAATCCTGTCTCCTTTTGTTCGTCGATGGCGGAGCTCCGAGCCTTTGTTACAACGGCACAGAGCTCGCCGTGTCCGGAGCTCCGCCATTTTGGTTCCTGCCGAAAACAGCGCAGATGCGTCGGCCTGGGTATCTAATCTAACGCTAAACGAGGTTGCGCAACGCTTTATCACGAGCCCATTACATTACTTCCTCTTATCGGCCGCGAGCGCTAACGCGGCTGCCTGCAATTGGAAAATATCTTTCGAAAATATCTGTTCGACCTCAAGCAAACCGAACGCGAGATTAGGCATCGTCGGCTGCAACAGCTTATTCCTCTTCGCTCTATCCGAAAACAGAAAAGAGCATCCATCAGAGCCGCTTGGAAATTGATAAAGTCGCGTCACCAACGAATTCTGTTTGGTCTAGTCTCGACAACGGTGTTTACTCGTCAAATCTCTGAATGCAACTTGTTGACTTTGCGGTTCGTTTGCCTGGTTCGGTAGCCGTTTAATTAAAATCGTTCTTCCTAGTTGCTTTCTCTACCGCGTTACGTGTTGACTTTGTTCTTACTTCACCGCTCTCTAAACCTTTTACTTTCCACGACAAACACGTTCGGTCCGCGGCCAGCAACAAAGACGACATTGTTATCATCGTTATTTCCGTTCGCGTATCGGAGTAGCCGAATGCGAGTCTTCGTGTGCAAGTACAGCGTACAGATCTCCGTGACGTGCACCCGCTCGCTATTTGCGCGTATGGCGCGCTTGCGCTGTCGAATAATCTTTCAATCCGCCAACGCTCTCGTCTCACCGGAGACACGTAGTCTTGACGATCCTCCAGGCTATTATTAGAAATCTGGCGAGATTGGCGTTGGTCAGGCGTGAAACTCGGTTTAAAAAGAGCACCGGTTCTCGGACGAGGTGTCCGAGACGCTCGGAAACTCGATTTCTTTGCCCCGAAAACGGCTTCATCGATTCGCGTCACTACCAACACTCTATTTTGCAATATTGCTCGGTCGCCGAGAAAATTGACAAACGAGTCGTCCTAGATCCCGTGCGAAACCGTAAATGGAGATTCGCCATGATCTAGCGGAGGAACCTTGAAATTTCGGGGATCGCAACCGCGAGAACCAAAATGGTGGTGCGGTGCCCTAGCAGAACGGTAGCCGACGATCTCGCCGCACAGAACGAATGGCCTATCGCTATCAAAGAGCACAAGGCCTACAACTACGGGCTGCATCTTTCTTGCGCTCCGAACGCGTTGCGACAATGCGCATAATTAATCTCCCCGGCGCACAATAACACGCTCGCATTCATGCGTACGGAGATTACGCGCCGGCGATAAATCCTTCTACCTGCGGACGAAAAATCGGTCCAACAACCGCTTCCGTGTCTTTGAACTTTGCAGCCTGCGCACCCAAACAGCTTCACCTGCGTACTCTCGCTGAGAATATTAACCCCTTCCCTTACAATGACGTGTTAGAGGTAAAGTAAATTAAATAGTATGCGTACAATCTGAAATCTCTTGGAATTAAATAGTGAGGCAAGGGGTAAAATAAGGAACGATAGTTAACATTTTTAAGAACTGAACCGTGACGAGGGTGGGGACAGAGCATGGGGTAGTTTCCAGGGGCCCCTGGTGTTTCGGGGGGTTGGTTGGTCAGCCGATTCCTCGGACAGGGGTCTCGGTGGCGGCAACATTAATTTACGGGCGTTTTTAATTACACCAGTCAGCTATGAGCCAACTAGCGGCACACTCCCACCACGGCGATCGACCTTCCAATCCTGACACTCCCTGGGTGTACTTTAAGAACTCTGTTCCCCCTTCTCTGCCTCTCCCCGAGCAGTCGGAGGATGCCGACGAAAATATTCGCATGGTGCGTGCGTGCGTCCCGTTCCCCTCCAACCCTCGGTCGGTCTCGCAAATCTCTCTCTCTCTCTCTCTCTCTCTCTCTCTGGTTCTCTCTTTCTCTCTGTTTCTCCGGCGTTCTCCCCCCGCCGAGTACACAGGCATCTCGTTCGGGAACACCGACCGAGGGCTTCCTCCCGAGGCTTTCTCTGGAAAGGATCCCTTGGAGGGCTATCCCCACCCGAACGAGCCTCGGACGGATGGTCGGTCGTTTAGCTGTGGAACGCGGCTCGAATCACGAGCGAATGAGACGCCGCTAGATCACCCGTCTCCTCGACTATCTCTCCCTTGATCCTTGCTCCGCTTCCGAGGCTCGCTCGTTCTTTGTCCACCGTTCCGCGAATCGTTCCCTTCTTCGTGCATGGTGCCTCGTAGGTGATACGTGGGCGGCCCCCCTGGATCCTCGACATTCGGCCCCAAGGATACACATGCACACGCGTCGTTGTCGTTACCGAGCGCGCCCGTGCGCCAGGAAACGTTACAGTGAGCCTGCGCCGCGTTATCGGTCGATACACACGCTTTTGGGAAACCTTCCACGTGTTCCGGGGAGCCGCGTGACTGATCTCGTTGTCTCACTCGATCACAAGGGGGGCAGGGAATTGATAAGAACCCTGGACTCATTCAATTTTTGATTTTTCCCGAAGATCGGTGTTCCTCTCTTCACTGATCTCTGTTTTTGTTGGTCGGCATTGCTCGAAAGTATGCGAGTGACACTAATGACGGCGAGAGGGGGCAAATGATTGATATGAACGTGGCTCTTCCTCCACCGATATTTTCTGTTGAAGATCGGTATTTGCTCAGCGAGTCCGCGAGAAGAGAATTGCATGGGGGGCAGAGAATTGCAGATGTCTACCGATCTTTCTAGTCTCGGAGATGGGTATGGTTTAACAACCACACAGGTGTTTTGGGGGTATCGTAGAGGTCTCGTCCAAGGAGAGGACGTCGGCGTGGAATGATCCGCGGCGATCATGATCGTGGTACGATCCTGCTCCGCGGTGCGCCACGCCGCGCCGCGCCGTTTCGATAAACGGCCTACAAAGCCTAGGACGGAGGGGACGGGCCGATGCTTGCATTCCCTGGAGCCCCTCCTGACATCGGCTGTACGTGGGTACATTATTCATTCTCTACTACATTCGGCAGCAGGAGGGTGCGCGCGTGTGTGTGCGTCCGTATCCCTCGCAGCCGATCACGCGACATGCACTTGCGTCGCGGTCTCTGTATGCGTGGCTATACGTCCGCACAGATACGCCCGTCTCTTTTCTTGCTCTTTTCCGACGGCATCCCTTTCTACCCCTCCTCTCGTCGCTTCTCTTTCTCTCCGTGGAGTCTCTGTCCTCTTCCCTGGTTTCGTCTCTCGTTATCATCCCCTTCCTCGTTCTCTCTCTTTGCCGTCCCCCTGAGCTGCCTCCCGCTCTCCTTCTCTCCTCCCCTCCTATCCCCGGACGTTTCTATCGCTGTCGGACGCACAGGGGAGCGCGTGCACGCGCGCGGAAGCCAGTAAAAGGATAGCTCGGTGGGATGGAGGGCTACAAGGGCAGGCCGCGATGGGACGGGAGGTTTGTGTGGAGGGATCGAAGGGGTGGCGGCATTACTGCGTACCGACCGGGGCAACAGGCCGAGGGGAGCAAGCGGGGAGACCGAAATCCCGAGGAGTCTTTCCCCTAGAACGGGACAGACCGATCCTTCCGAGGCAACGGAACAGAGACAAAGAGAGAACCAAAGGGAGAAGCGGTATACCGAGGCAGCGAAGCCTGTTATACACGATGCAGCAGAATCGAGCAGCCAGGTCCTTGCCACCGCAACGCCAGATCCTCGGGCCTTTCGCTTCCTAGCCAACAGACCTGTCCGCCTCGTGTGCAACCGCCTGGCTCTAGCCAAGCTCACCCCTCTTCACTTTCGACGCTCTCCGACGCACTTCCCTGGGGGAGGTTGTAGCCAATCAGCGAGCGAGTTTCCGTGGCCCGCGGCCGCTGGCTGACTCCACGTCGCCCGTACCTAATGCAGGTTGCCGAAGGTAGGCACCCTCCGTACCCTCCTCGCCTTTTTTACCTTCGATCCCTGCCGCCTCCTCGGACCGAAAGGTAACGAAGGTCATCACTGACTCCCGAAGATGTACCTCCAGCCTTTCAACCGTTCACCTCTCCATCTCTCTATCTCTCTTCGTCCGTCTCCCTTTCTCTTGCTTGTCGGTGCCCCCTACTGGAAACCCTGCGACCCCCAACTTGCTCGGAGGACCATTCGTCCATCAGGCGAACCGAGGAAGACCATTAACCTCCTCGAAAAAATACGGCTGCACCCTCGTGACGCCCCTATGACCTTGAGGTTGCACCCTCAGGGAGCGTATTCGAAACCGAAGCCCTCGTTCGTTACAAAATTGCGGTTGCCTTCGGAGAATCGATGTTTCCTTGACGTTCGTTGGCCATCTTACTTTTCGCCTTCCCCGATGGTACTTTCGATGATCGACTAAATAATAAGTAATCGTACCACCGGTTTGTAAATTAACAATCTTAAATAATTCCGAAAACGCTTTTAACAAGGACAAGAACTTAACAAAATGCATCTATGAACAATTATATCAATTTGTAAAAGAAAGAGCTGAGAGTTCCACTAGCTGCGTCCAAGAACGTTATTGAAAAACAACAAGTATATAAATAAATTACGACTGCTAGATTGCATCTGTCGGTGCAACCGCACAGCAATGTCTTCCGACTGTCGTGTGCAACGTCTCGCAGCTTCGGAAGTTGCTGCAAGGGTGCACCGAACGAACGAAAAAATGGCGATTAGTGGCCTGGACGTTGGAGCAGTTTATAGGTTTCCGAAGTATGAGATTCGTTATTTGATAGGTATATTGTTACGTGCAGCTCGATCCTAGTATTAATTGGAAAGGAGTGGGTGGGTGGATTGAAATGAACACGCGTGTATGATTATACACATCACGATTTATTGACGAGCAATGATCGTACACTGGATGCAACACGATTTTCAAAAAACAATTCCAACAAAATGTCGAATTAAACACGTTAATTAATTAGCAACAACAAACACTGCCGACGGCGGCTAACCATCGGCGACGAGATGCAGAGCGGAGTAAATATCAAATGAAAAGTTGATTGCTGCAACGGTCTGGATAATTAGATACTCGAACGATCAATGGTACCGGATACACGGTTACATGTGGCACGCGCTTTATAAAGACGAATCACCTCGTGGTTCGACGTCGCTGGTTACCTCGAATCCATTTTTCCATTGATTGCAGTGTTCTCGAACAAGCGAAGTTTTAGGGCCGTTTCCGCGGTGGCTTGTAACAAGTGAAACGAAAACGAAAGAACAACAAAATGGACGAAAAGAAAAAAGTTTCGGTTACTCGGATAACTGTAGTCTTAGCGATTATTGATACTCTTATTTCGATTACAATTCACAGCTTGCTTAATCGTGGAAATACTGTACTGAGTTACATATTTAGTATTCATGGCGACAATAATATGGATAGTAACGGTAATAATTAATCGAGCCCCGATGCTCGGGGACCCGTACACCACGACAATGATTCGACGATGCAGCCGATCACGCTCACGCGATATAATAACTCGATAATTCTCAAACAAAAACGAACGCAACAACACGATCTCGTTTTTCGAAATCTAAAACATTCGCGCGCGAAACTCTTGATCGATCAAAGACGAGATCTCTTTAACGACCGCTCGCTCGTTCATCCATTTCTTTTCTGTTTCCGGTTGGTCCAAGTGTCGCGAAAGGTTTTTTCGTTGTCGGGCCACGTTTCCGAAACGGATCGACGGTCAACCGCGAAACAAGGGGGGCGGGTTTTCGAATCGATCGGAAGAATTCTGGATCCCTCGGTACATACTTCGTGCCGCGGGGCACGGCGTACCTGCGCGTTGAAGTCTTTCGGGAGCCGCGAATTCGCAATTAGGAGAACACGCCGAGCGTTTCGAATTTCGCGAAACGATCGATCTTCTGTTTCGCCGAGTCCGCTATTAAAAGAATCGCGCGACACATGCAGTCTTCGGGAATCATCGGAACGTCGAACGAAGGTCGTCTCGCTTCTAATGGATCGCGGATAATTAGACGGTGGATCGATGGGGAAACTCTGATCGATGGTGTGTAGCGATGGTGGCGGTAGAACGTAACGCGTTGTCCCCCTCTGGTTTCATTTAAAAAATCCCGTAGAAAAATAACGTGTAAAAAATCTGGGTCCCTTTGAACTCGCCGGCGAGCTCCGGCGAGCCTCGTCTTCGCGAACTGGCAGTTTCTTTTTTTATTTCTCTCTCTCTCTCTATCTCCCTTCTTAACTTTCACTCTTTTTGATTTTCAGCTTGATCGAAAAATCGCGCGGCCGCTGACCCAACCGCCAAAACTAATTGACGGAAATTTCGTTACTAACCCGGATAGCTGATTCCGTTTGCGAAACCGTAGACGCGTCCTCTTGTTTTTCGTTCGCGCGCGCACATTCTCTCGAGTGTGGGAATGAAACGCACACGCGTACCTGCACGCGACCGTGCCGCGAGATAATTGGACATCGTAACCGTACGTACAAGCTATACACATATGTGTCTATTAATTGATGCGCTGCTTTCCTACACGAATATTATTATATAATGCACCACCGTTCTACGTATGTAGGTAAAGTTCCCGTTCGTTTTCGTCTCTTGTTCGCATTCGCGAGCGGCGCGCTTTTAATCAGCGCCGACTCGTTTCGAATACTCCGATCGGCATTGTGCTCATCCATAATACCCACCTGGACTCTGTCCTCGCTCGACAATTACGCTACTCTCGTTTGCTCGGCGGCCGCGATTCATTAACGCTAGAACTACTCGGACTGATCGGCTGCGACCGATCCCAGCCCGAGACGCGTTAACGTGGTATTTCCTAAACGCGACATACCTATACTCCATTATGCCAAGCTTGATCGAAAGTGATGGCGTTCGACTGCGTTTAATATCCCGATACCCGAATGCGCGCGTTTCCGTCGGCAATATCCAAACGAATCCGCCTGTTAAAAATCGCGAAACAGACGCTGGCCACGGCGACTGTCCGCTCTGCAAGTGGTTCCCTGAGTAGGCGTGGCTTCGGTGCTCCCAGCGGAGCCTAGACGGTGCCCCATGGAGCAATCGGCGCCCACGCCGGCTCGTTAATTTTCTAAAAAAGTACAAACCGGTAGGTAGTCCTAGCAAACGCGCAGAGTTCTGATCGTTCGAGTAGGATCCGGATTCCTGGTGAACGCTTCGAGTCAAAAGTTTCATCTTTATTGCTGTTCTCGCCGGGACGAGAGCGCGGCATTAAAAATCGCTAGCCGTTGTCGTCGGATCGGCAACGTTTTCCGAATCGCTCGACCATAGTATATATCATTCAGAGAACCAATAACAGCGACATGACTCCGTAACCCTATAAAATAAAAAACTCTTTCGCGATCGAGACGGGTTTCTCAATTATAAAAGATGGCCTCTCGCGGTACTCGCGAACGTATCCGTCATCTCGTACAATCATCCAGGGGCTGCTCGAAATCGCGTTCATCCAATTCGCAAACACGCTTCGCCGTCACGACTAGCATCTACCCTTTCGCCACGAATCGAACCTGACAGGCTTACCACCGCGATAAATCCGCTATTAATATATATAATATATTTATAATATATATATATATGTATGTATTTTTATATGTATATTGTAATAGACGATAATGAAATTGCACTAATACATTGCACACGTTCTCCGAAGTTCTTTGGCATCTCTATGAAGTACATATTTCTCTCTAGATCTGTAAGGAGCGACGACACGCGGGACGGGAGAGGGTGCAACAAGCATTCGTCTTACCCGTCCAGCCGTCGTTCCCATTCCCATTCACCAGCCGTACCCTCTCTACGCAACCCCTAAACACCGTTCGTTTACGTGTATACACCTAATCTATATTTCTGTCGGTCAATCGTAGAGCCGTTCGTCGTATTCGTCGACCCGTTTTCAAGAAATCATTCGTCCACTCGGGAGTAATGGTGGATCGTAGACACACATACATGCATTACAAACATACGTAACTTAACATATCTAGGTAACAATGGATCGAACACCGCCATCGTTTATTCCTCGGGGGGCGAGGACACAAGGCAATCTTAACTTTATTCTCACCTGTCCAAGGCAAGTTCTTCAGATTTCTCTGTCACACCCGACTCAACCGTTCAAAAAGCTATCCAGTCAACGAAACAACTCCTCAAAACACTCTATTTCCCAGGTACAAGAATTTCCGAAATTTACGCTAATCGCCCAGTCGAAGCTAATCTACTCGTCGAGGTGTAAACTTTCTACTCACGTGTAAAAATCGAAACGTTTCGCGTCTCGGGTTCGTTATAAAAGCCAGCGTCGTCCTCCTGGCGGAGACTCGTCCACGTACAAGGGTAAAAGAAGGTTCGTTAGCCGCCACCGCGTCGGATCTTCGTACACTTTCACTCTCGAAGCCGGGCGGCGTTCTAGTTCATGCTACCGGGTGTACCGTGTGTCCTCGCGCCCACGCCGCGTCTCGACGAAATGGTCGAGATATGCGTTGGATTGCGCGTGTACGACGCGGCTTCGCAGGAAGCGGGAAGAAGAAAATATATATGGTAACGTACAGCCTTTGGGTTGGTCACATAGGAATCTCGTTTTCAGTAGGAGCAGTGGTTCTTACACGTGTAACGATAATAGGAAGTATTGGGGGAGCAGGATCGAAGAAGGGTAGCCGGGTACAGGTGTCCTATTCGTCGACTGTTGAAGCGCTCTCGCGTTGTCCGGTTTCGTGCCGTCCGGTTGCCAAACCGATATCGATCACTATTCCTTTTGCTATTTTGACGTCACTCGATTATACATTTATATTTTAATTACGGGTAAAGAAGTTCTGATCGCCGCAGCTGTGAAGTACAAAACATTACCTACACCAGTGATCAACGTTCGTTTGTCGACAGGACGGCGAAGACCGGACATCATGAAGCCGCTGCTATGGGTCCTTCGCGGTTCCTTTACGGGGGTTGCTGTGAAGCGGCGTTGAAGAAACTGGCTCTTTGATTCCTGTACTGCGAGGCGACCACCGCCTGCGGGTTGGGTATGTGCCTGATACCGAGGTTTGGCTTGATCTTCATCCCAAAGCCGGAGATTCTCTGATGGGGCTGCGGTATCCGAAGTGCGACCTTGCTCGCAATGTTCGCTGAGCTGAGCACCAGCGGGTCCACGGAGTTCTTGTCGGATATGCATCCGCTCAACAGGGACACCGCTGCGTCGGACAGCGTAACAAGGTTTGACTCCTGGCCTCGTCGCTGGTCCAGATCCTTCGTCTTCCCGCGCAGCAGGCTTCCCGTTGCGATTCCGGGTCTCGGAGGCCTCGGGTTCAGCGAGGGGGTACAGGATGAAGACGAAGACGAGGAAGAAGATGGGGAGGAAGATGTAGAGGACGTCGAGAATTTGCCGGCCGACAGATTGGCTGACAGGTTAGCCGACAGGTTGGCCGACAGGTCGAGAACGTTGTTGTGCACGGTAGTCCCGCCGCTGCTCAGGTCCAGCGGGGTCTCGTACTTGGAGTTGTTCGGCTCCAAAATGGCGCTGGACGCCGCGAAGCCGGACGGTTTTGCTACCCGCAGAGGTGCGAGCGGCGGCGGGCCTTTCTTCTTCGGAGTGGCGTTGACTGGCACCGGCGCGGGCGGTGGTTGCTCCTCTTTTGTCTTGGACCTGATGCTCTTAAGCGTGTCGCGCATCTGTTTCTCGGCCAGCAAACTTCTAACCCGGTTCGCCTTGCTCTCGCGCAGCTGCTTCTCGAGCTTCTCCCGATCTAGGCTGTCGATCTTCTCGCCGTTGTTCTGGACACGCTGCTTCGTTTTCTCGCGGAACTTGTCGTTCGCTTCGTTCACCGCGACCAGACCAAGTCGCCGCAGAATCTCCTCGTCCTTCTTCGGCCGCTCCGCTTCGGCCTGCTCCGTTAGCTTCGTTGTCTCCGGTTTCGGTTCTTCCTTCGACTTCAAGGGAGGTCTGCAGGCGGTCGACGGATTTCTCTGCTCCGGCCTCTCCGCTCCCGTCTCCTCCACCGGTGTGCTGATATTTTGTGCGATTCTGACCACCTCGTCGGGTATGCTGTCTATGATCTCCTCGATCGTCTCCTCCGGTTCCCCGATGCCCTCCTTTGCGCCTTCCTCGCGCGCCAGGGAGCTCGTCGATCTCTGACCCATCGCGCTGGCTTTGATCTTCTCCCTCCTGACCGCCCTCATCTGCAACAGCTTCTCCTTCGTCTGGCCGGCTGCCGACGTCGACGTTATCCTCGGTGGACACGGCGTCAGACGTACCTTCAGCTTCAGAAGGTCTTCTCTCGGTGTGGTCGTGATCTCAGCGATGACTCGTTTGTTCCGTCGTTTCCTGCGCTTCCGGTGCTCCAGCCTGGCCAGCTCCTTACTCTTCGAGCTCTCCGGCACGTGGTTCGGCTGCAACGGCACCAAATCCGGCGTCCTCATCACCGGCGTCACTTCGCAACGGGGTTTCTTTGCCTTCGGCTCCTTGTCGCGTTCCAGATTCGTCTCCAGGGACCGAGCCGGCTCGGTGCTACTTTCTAAAATCCTGCGGGCCTCGACTTCGCATTCTTGGACTGGCTTGGGACTCGGCGGCGGCGTCGGCGGCCTTTGAATGTTCTCCATGGTCGCCGCGACGTCCTTGCTCGTCTCGTCGTTGTACGGGCTCACTCTCGAAACCGACACCGAGCCGCCCTCCTTTCGCGTCACCCGGTAGAACAGCTTCATAGGCAAGTCCTGCAACGTGAAAACACCCGCCTACCCTGTGGTATCTCGCTGGGATGCGACGCACGCTCGTCCGAAACGTGAAACGCGAAATTCTGTTACCATCTATACTTTCTCGTAAGTAGAACGTTTTCCCTTCGAACTCAAACGTTAGAGTTATTGTTAACCCTTTGCACTCGAGGCTGTTTTAACTTCGGAACTCAGTCATCTCTTCTGAGCCAGAACATTTCCGTTCTGTACGATTTCATTCATTTCGCGCACACGAAATCGAGCGTATTCGCTCATACTACAGTCATTATGCAAAGGGTTAAGGTAGGAATAGAAGTAATAGATCTTCCACATTTTATTCGACATTGTACTCTGTGTCGTAGGCTGGTCAAAGACGAGAGTACTCACCCTCTTCCAGCCGAAGATGCATGCCAGGTCCAGCAGGGTCCACGAGTGGTCCAAGGTCATCATGTTCGAGGCGTCGCACGGTTCCTCGTTGCCCCGCTCGCACAGCATCTCTATCTTGTTGACCCCGGACGAATTGGCCTCCTCCCAGCCCCTCTTCAGCATCAACAGTCTGACCAGGTGTCGCACCGTCACTCCGGCCGGACACTTGAGGTATCTTGTGCTTCTGACACCCGTCGGTTCTTCGCGGTTCGTATGGTCGACGGCCTGCGGTCTGTGTCGTGACCCGGCACGGTTTTCCGGTGACTGACCGCCGCGCGCCTCTTCTTCCGGTTCATCGAGCTCGCACAAGCTTAGGCTGACGAAGTCGTCCAAGGTTAACTCGAGTGCGCCCAGAGGTGGGGCCAAAGGTGGACACTGCGGGTTCACCAGCCGGAAGTGGCGCCTTCGCTCGAGCTCCGACCGGAAGAGGCCCGGTACCAACAGATACACCAGCCTCTGCAGCTTCGCGTCCGGCAACAGGGGCGGAGACGTCGCGACGTCGCACACCGGACACGCTCGGGCTCCGCTGCTCAGCCGCCTGACTATGCAACCTCTGCAAACTGAGCACCGTTCGCCTTGTACTTTACGCGCTCGCCGCCACTTTTTCCGACACTCTGCGACGCAACTTTCTTGAACTCGTCTTTAACCCTTTTTGCGCGTATCGTTGGCAACTCGGTAGTTGGTCCCAAGTATGGACAAAGGCAAAGACAGCGGAGGAATGCCTCAGGATTCTTGCACCGCCTCTGTGCCAACGATTGCACCACAAAGGGGTTAAAAGCTTTCAATGTTTTTCCAAATCCTGGTGGATACGTTCAAAGTGCATCGTCTGTCCTCGTCGTACTATTTCTGTGCTATCGGAGAACAAGTAGGTAATCGAAGAAAGCCGAGCTCTACAGGGCACTCGATCGAAGGTTCGAACGTTTGCCAGAATCAGCAAATCAATAGGTGTTTTCCTTTCTGACTGAATGGCCCCTGCCACGACTGAATATATAAAGACTCGACAAGCTCTCTGTCGTTTGATAAGTCATAAAAATAATGCCACTGCATAGAGTATCAAACTGAATATAATTCATCGACAGTTCAACTTCGGCCACCTACTTATTCACGCTCAATAAAGACTTAATGGGCGAGAACCATCGGCGTAGAAAATCAAGAATCATTAAAACATGCATACGGAGTTCGCTCGTCTTCTCCGATCAACCTCTCCGAGGATAAATATGCGAAGGCGTGACCGATCGGAAAGTGAAATTGTTTCGAAAAATTTCGCTCGATGCTTTCGAAGGCTGCAGGATCGGGTTCGGACGAATTAGAAAGCACGGAGAGCGGCTGTTAGTCACCCTCCGTGAATTCAGATGCCCCGCCAGAAGGGCGAACAAACGTACAGAGTGTTCCACGCACACGAAGTAGATACGGCCGTTCAAGGCACGGCACGGCGCGCGGAGCAGAGCGGCGACGCGTACGGATAGTTCGAGTGCTGCGATCGACGACTTTATTGCGCGATTATACAGGGCGTCCCGATAATCGCGAGCAAGAGTCTCTTCGTACAGGAAAAAAAACAATAAATAGAACGTTAAAATCGATGTCAATATTCTTCGAACGTGTCAATCTCGATTTCTTTTTCTTTGATTGAAAGACATGAGCAAATCAATTCGATTTCGCGCTTATTAGCTGGAAACCGGTCGATTTCCGGTGGCAAGCGTTACTGGGAGGTTCTGTACGTTATTGCACTGTCGATCGCGCTTTTTCCTCGTGAATGGATGCCAACGAGCGAACGACGCACACTCTTTATAATTTGTAATCGATCGGTCGCCAGTGTTTCGGTTTGATAGAAGAGCATACTAACAGGAATGCAGGCATTCGACGAGCGTGGTTGCGTCCACGAGGTATCCCCTGCAGAGAGGACACACGATATGTTCGTTCAACTCTTTAACCAGCGGCTTCTCCCTCTCCGTCGCCTCCATGTCGGTATTCGGTTCTGAAACAGCTGTGACGATCGGATCGTTAATCCGCGGCTGTCGGATCGAGGCGATTAACTTTTTCACTACGGCGGGTCTGATCGCGTGGTGATACAACTCTGCATAAACGACTGTGTAAATTGAAAAACTTTGCCAGAACAGTGGCATTACTTTCTACAGACGATCCAGTACAGCGGCGTACCATTGGGAAAGAGGACCCAGCGGGAAGCCACTGTAGTGGCGCACAAAAAGATGACATGAACTACGACCGATGACATAAACTTTCGCTACTGTATCGGCTGACAGTAGCCGAAAGGTTAAAAGTCGGTTGAATCGCGGACCGGTGATGCGGTCGGTCTGTTCGAGGACCTACCGGGTATTCGGACGGTCTTTCGCTTATCTAAAATTAAATCGCGTTACGCGGGTCATTAGTACCGACACCGGTGACGTCGATACGCGTTCCGATAGGCAGAGAGCGTTCGGCGGCCGGAGGATCCCGAAACGCAGGTAGCTAACCGCGCCGTCTCCCACGGGGAATCCGCACAGGTAATCGGGTTAGAGTGCACGCCAGCCGGCGATCTCACGTTTAACCGGGACTCGCCACCGGCCGTCGATATATTTAGAATAATGAAATATCTCGTGGAAATCCTGCTGGGGGGACGCGTTACGCCGCCACTTTAAGGTCTATCTCTTAAAGGGGATGCTTCCTCTCGATCCCTTCCTCGCCTCTCGACAACCCGGCAATACTTTCGACTAGACCAGCCGGCGTACCGCACCCCGATAGTCGCCGGGATCGCTCGAAAAACTATGGCGAATCGTATCGCGCGAGCGAATCGCTACTCGCGCGAATCGCCGCGCCACGCTCGCTACTCCGAGCATTGCTTGACCCACGTATCATTGTCTAAAATTTTCCACGGCGTTCAAAAACATCGTAATCCCTGGGCTTCGCAGTGTCAATTGAAAAATCTCCGAGGAACAGTATTTAGCAATCTTGAAATTTATCGACAAATGATTGGATTTTTAATCAAATTGTTACAGAATGTTCTGAGAATATCAAGCAACGAATCCAGTTACGATTTAGTTCTGCCAGCTTGTGCTTTCTTTCGCAGGCAAAGTATACTCGCCGATTAGCAGGTTAATATTTGTCTTCGTCGCCGTTTGTCCTACAAACTCCCCTCTCTTCGTTGCGTATCGCAATTGATTACTACTTTTTATTCTAGTTTCACGGAGCGTTACGCAAGCCGCAGGCCAACCGATGTCCAATTATCTTCGCGGATCATCGATCGCGAATGAGATTCGTTTCGATCGTGGTTATCGCGGATTAAAGAAACGCCTCGGCGCGAGAGGCGGGATTATCGGAGCCGAACACGAGACGAACAACGAGGTCCTCGCGTGAAAGGTACTTGACAGTGAAACCGGCCGGTCACGCGACACCACGTCGACCTGGAAAAACTAGGTTTTTAGAACTGCCGTGGCGCGGATCTGCGTCTCGCCGCGATTTATCGCGCCCCGGGTGCCGCTACTCGGTCCGATGGGCCACGTTCTCGACGAGGATCGTGCTCGAGGACCGGTGCGAGGATTGTCGCGCGGGATCGACCCGCTGTTTTCATCGTGGAAAATTTCGACGAGGAGCCCGTGAACGTGTCTCGGATGGATTGGGAAACGGCTCGCGTGCAACGAGAGCTCGCGAGCACGACGGGGCAAGTGTCACTGCGCATGGCAGGCGAAACTGGCCGGAAAGGAAGGCTCGACCACCTGCGTACGGGAATAACACAGCCGACTACTCGTGTTCAGGCAATTTCGGTTTGGTGAATGATTCGCCAAGGCCGGGAACACGGCGGAGACACGAAAGTGGGGTCACCAGGAATGAGTAAGAGCGACGAGGAGGAAGAGACGCCGGCGGAAACGGAGGGGAGACGGAGACAGATAGAGACAGAGCAAGAGATAGAGAGGGACAAACGGAGAAAGAGGAGGAGTGAGAGAAAGAGAGGAGTGACAGAGACGAGAGAGGAGGGAGCAGTAGCAGGGTCTCTGGACTCGAACTTGAGAAAGGTCTGGCGCCAAGCCGGCAGAGGACGAATTCGTTCGCGGTGATCCTCGCGGAGCGGTTCCCCCGAGGGAGTCCCCGATCGAAATTTTTCATCGGCTCGGACGAACAAGCTCTATTCCCTGATTCCGGTCACGTTCTCTGCGCTCGAGGATCGCGAGGCAGCCGGAGAAACGGCCGAGGAAATGATATTCGATCGCGACGCAGCGCGCAACATGGAAAAAAAGGGTATCGCCGATCGGACATCGCTGCCACGGAAATGTAGCTCGTGTTTCTAGGACTATCTCCGGTATACAAAGGGTGTATCTTCGACCAGAGATCGTCGGAATTCATTTCTCACGAGTGGACTCGACTTTAAGGCGTATTTTACCGAATACCGTTGTTTACCAATACACCCCCACCCCCACGTTCAACCCTTATGGGGCGGACGCATGCAAGGATTCTCGGAGCAGCGTGAATCTTGACGGATCCAATACAAACAATCGCCACCTGAAATCGTCGGGTTCGTCGAACCCGCGTTTCTCGGAGTCGGAGCGAGGATAGGTACCCGACCAACGGGATACGCGTGCAAAAACGTTGTTACGACCGCAATAACAGTCGAGTTAGTCGCCATGAGCGGCGAATAGGTCGAGTAAAATTTGCGAAAGTCAAGATGGACCCACGGCACCGCGGTCCGAGGGTTAATCCGCCGTCCGCGGTGTCACTCGGCGAACGTATTTACTAACGGCGGCTATTCCAGGCGAGGAGGATCGAGTATCGAGAGTAGATCGCGGTGGTGTCTCGCGGTTCCGATACCGGGGTACAATATATCTCGCGGTTCGAATTTCGATGGAAGTTAAAATGATAATAGAGTTGGGACGATCGGACGAGAATTCGCGGCGATCTAGCTGACGTTTCGGGGGCGGTATAGAGAGGCTTACCCAGCGGTGTATAGGTTGCTTACCAGCTAAGCGAGAGATACGGTCGTGTCGTGGCCAGCGAGCTGCCGTCCCGGCTGGCAGCGGAACGTAGCAGCGGACGTGGCAACGACGGTGTTCTTGGTTGCCGTATCGGTTCTCGCGGTGCAGCGGCCGAGGAGAGGTGGCAACAGCGCTCAGTCCGTCGGCGTGCGGCGCCCCGAGGCTCTCTCCCGCGATAGCGCGCCTCGTTGTCGTCGCTCACGCCGTCGCACTCCTCGCCACGGCCGTTGTCACGAACCCGTGACCGCGAGCGCGAGTAATCCTGATAACTCGCACGCCGCCGCGAGCCACGTACCATCACGTCCCTACCGACTGCGAGCACAGCGCCGCGCACATGTCCCTGCCACGATTTCGACCCGATTCTCTCCTTCTTCCACTTCCTTCCTTCCTTTCGCGCCGCTTCTGACCGTCTATACGTCTCTGCCTATCCTTCTCGTTCCCTCCCTCTTTTACGGAGCGGTTCGTATTTCACCTCTCTCTATCTCCCTCTCTCTCTCCCCCTGATACTCTTTTCTACTCTTCTAGCACGCTCTCGCGATCGGTCTTCCTACGATCCGCTACTGCGTGCTCCGGTACGTGTCGTCACTCCCGTACACGCGCGCCACGTTCCTCTTCGTCGTGCTCGTCGTCGACGACACGACGTGGTTGTCGATCGACCGGTGGGTCGACAGGCGCGCGCGCGCGCTCTCCCTCGTTCTTGTTGTCTCTCTTTCTCTTTCTTCCTCTCCTCTGCGTGGTCTCTGTTCCCCCACCGACCGCCTCCCTCCCCCACCCGGTATCGTACGTTGTTCCACGGTCTCTGTCGCTCTCTTCCGTTGCCTCCCTCCTCCTCGAGGACTCTCCACGGGTCTCGTCTCGCGACTCGACGTCAACGTAACACACCGTTCTCTCTCTCTCTCTCTCTCTCTCTCTGTGTGTATGTTTCTCTCTTTGTATATGTTTGTCGCGACTCTCTCGATTCGCTGCACTCGGGCGAACTCTCGAACGAACCGCGACGATACTCGATGATATAGCAATTCGGCTGCGGCTGCGTCGACAACGAAAACGAAAACGAAAACGACGACAGCGGAGGCAGCGGAGGCGGCGGAGGCGATCGGCGAGCAGAGCAAGTGTGTGCAGCGGTGGCGCCGAACTGCGGCCGCTGCCGTTGCCAGATTTCGATACGGTGCGATTAGAACGACGCTGCACGGAAACGACGGGAAGGCACGGCTCTGGCCGCGTATCGACCCCGCCTAAACCCCGCCTCGCTGCGACGGAGCCGCACGAGCGACGCCGAGCGTCGGCGAGCGTCGACGAACCGGCGAGGTCCCCTTTTCCCTGATCCTCATCCTTTTCCGCGATTCCTGTCATTCCTCCTTTCATCCGATTCGCCCTCCGAGCCCCCTGTTGTCTCCCTCGAACCCTCGTGCCCCCCAAAACCTTCGATTCATCCGTCGATCCACCGACGAGAAAATCGATCTTGCCTCCTATCCATCATGGTTATTTGCGTCCGTGTATTTCACCTTTCACTCATCCTCTTCACGTTCCTAGTAAAATATCCCTCCAACCGTTTGGGGTGTGGGTGACCCCCGACGAGGAGGAACCCTTAAATAAGCCGTAGACAGCCCAGGAGCTAGACGATATCGATATCTGCCGTTTGCCCCGGGGGCAAACGCTTCGGTGACCGCAGACTATCTGATTTGGCCGCCCTGTATGACGTGCCCCCAGCGACTATACCTCATCGGAAAATGGGGCACCTCGTCCAGAACACTGAGTAGAGAGTGCATAAAGTTTGTTCAAACCTAGGTTCATTTCCAGAAAACTCGGCCTCCGATGTTTGTCTAGCGCGTACAGCCTAAGTAGAGCTAGCGAGCAATGACCAGACACCCCTGCGGAGGTTGCTTCGCTTTGCTAAAAGAGTTTAGCGCAGAGACCCCCATTCCGCCAACTCGTTCCTAAGAATCTCGTCATTCGATGTTTGTCTGGCGCGTACGACGCAAATAGAGCCAGCGGGCAATGACCAGACACCTCTGCAGTGACGTCTTCAATTACTCGGTGAAGTATCTGCTACTTTCGCACGAAGACCCCAAAGTTCACCGTGAATCAGTGGGAGATACTCGTTGGACCGATTCTCGAACGTCACTCTAATTATCGGATGCACCGAGTGCCGGTCGCAGCGCATCGAGCATAAAAAGCAGCTTTCGAGCAGCGGCGTGTTAAGAACGGTGACTTGTCCGTGCCACAATAAAACTACGCCTACGGACGAGCGCGATAAATATGCGGCGACCTAACGGCGGCTCCAGAGAACGTGGCCGATCATCGGAAACGTTCTTCATCATCGGATCCCCCGGCTTTTCCGTTTTTCTCGTTTTCTCGCACGATCGACCGTTTCCATCGAGCCGATACCGAACGAGCACGCTCGTTACCGTGCTGCGAAATTCAAGGTCCCGGAAATCGACGTTTCGTATGCGCCGTGCTGGTAGACGCGGCTCGATCCATTATGCATACTTCCTGGCCTCTAGTTTCGTAACTTCGATCTCTGTATCGAAGAAAATAGCCGACGAGCATTCCGCTTGCGCCTGCACGCTCGCAAAGGCGTTACTCTAGTTTCGATGATAGCCACGCACGCAGCTACGTACTTGCGCGTACGCGCCGACACACATGCACGCCGTCTTCCGATAACGCGTGGCACGACACCGACCGAACCGTATTCGAGAAGTATCCCGTGTACACCTATATAACAGTGGCTCGAGCGACGATACATCACGCGCTATTGTAAATTTAAATTGTCCCGCTATTTATAGAACCCGGTAACCGGTTGATCCTGATTGGCCGCACCGCGCGCGTTCGTTGCGACGGGGAACGTCGCAGCTACGCACCGACTTTCGAAGTATTTCGGAGGGATTCCAGTATCTAGGATATTAGGATCTTGTCTTCGGAATAGTACTTCGTTTTGCATAACAGAAGCTTGAAGATCTTGATTCGGAGGATCGACAATAGGGTACAGAGATCGAATCGCGCCGAACAGCTCAGGCTCGCTGAACGACGGCTTCTCCACTCCGAAACCTTGCGAACTCACTTCAATTATACAACTAAAGAAGTCACTAAAAATGCATAACCTTTCCTCGATCTACTAACCTGCATAATCATAGTTAATTCGTCATTGATATTCCACCGTTCCTCCCTCAGTCTTCCCGGCTCTTCAGTCCCTTATGCAACGGAATTTGCATTCGACTGCATCGTAATATCGGTAGTCGCGACAATTGCATAAACAATGCTTTAATTTATCGCCGAGGAGCACTTTTTCCATCGTGATCGTGCATCTTCGGTTTTGTTCCACACGGTGCAAGTAATCATGAATGAATGGATTAGAGCGTCGCGACAATTGCATAAACAATGCTCCAATTTATTGCCGTGGAGCACTTTTTTTATCGTGACCATGCATCTTCGGTCTTGTTCCACGCGGTGCAAGTAATCGTCAAAGAAAGATCAGTGTTGCGAAGATCGAGCGAGAAAGAAACCGCAGAGCGTCGGGAGAATTACGTAAACGATGCTCCAATTTATGACTGAGGAAGAAGCTTTTTTCCATCGTGATCGTGCATCTTCGGTTCTGTATCTGCACGGTGCAAGTAATCGTCAAAGAAAGATCAGTGGATCGATGGATTAATAGCGATGTGAAGATCGTGCGAGAAAGAAAGCGCAGGGCGTCGCGACGCCCGGGGTTGCCGAGAGAAAAAGAGGGAGAGAGAGATAGAGGACGGGAGAACGAGAAGAACGCCGACCGATCGATCGGCGGCGACGCGGTAGTTCGCTCCGTAGCGACCGTCGCGTCGCGTCGCCTTGAAAAGAGACAATCAAGCCGAGCGAACCCGGTTTTGCGTCCATCGGGCCAGCGGCTCTCTGGTCGATCGCCGCTCATGGGCGGTCTGATGGGCATGGTTACAGCCGGTAAAATGGCGTTAAGCCCCGACCACTCTCACCACCCATACGGCTGCGCGCAGTTGCGGCCCCGCCTTCCGACTGCGCGCGCTGCCTCTCCACTGCTTTCTTCTTCCCGTTTCGCTCCGAATCTCCCGCAGTGACTCTACATCCGGTTTACCTTCTTCTGTTCTTCGTTTCCTTCTTCGCTGACTAATTCCCTACAAAATTTCATCAGCCGCCAACTTCTAATTCGATACGTCTTGCCTTAAATTAGCCGACAACCACCAGATGGCCGCCGAGAGGCGCCTCCCCGTTGATTTTGCATAGAACGCTTGTAAAAATCTGCTTCTACTTTCTTCGAATTTCAGTTTTATCTGCTCGTTACAGTCTCGGCGATCATTACCGACCTGTTTTATAGAATTTTTGGGTTCGGAACATCGAACAATCCGATCTACGAACGATTCTTACGTGAGAATACGGTTAAAAGATTCTCTAGCTCTTCCCTTTCTCTTTGCGTTTGAGGGCCACCCAACGATACGGAAGTTTTATCATTGTTTTTCTAGTAGTCTATGGAATGTACAAACTTATGAACACGAGACAATGAGCGTTCTTTGCTCCGTAGGGCAATGATTCGGGGAAAGCGATGTCAAAGAAACCATTGATCTTGTTCTCTTCGTTTGGCTTGCCCCGAATAGGCGTTGTTTCGTTGGCCCCGGCTTTCATGGAGCCGGAGCAGTGACCCATAGGGCCACCCGTACCCTCGCTTGCTCCACAGCCATCTTTTGGAAGTGTAGCTTCAAAATCGTCCGTGATCCTGTTTCTAAGTTCGCAGTAGCGCTTCATTTACATTGGAAGCCTTTGCAGCTGCGTCATTGCCGACTACCTACGCAGCAAAGTGCACACTCATGGTGCGTAACTGTTATCGCGCAACGAAATTCTCATTTATCGAACAATCAACGCATCGATAGAGATATGATTAGACTCTTGCCGATAGATCGAAGCCGGTTCTGATATTACCCGATACATTTGAGTGGAATGTTTTGCTCCGCATTCTCCGCAGCTCACATTCCGCGTCCCTGCGCAGTTATTGATTTAGGCGTCCTCCATTTTACTTGGGGCGTAGGGTAAACTTCGTTCGCTCGACGTCTCGATACTTCAATCTCTGACGATCATTCTTTTAGACATTCTCCCGAAAACTAATCTAGAATCGTTTAGCGAATACAGGTCGATAGGAGCAGGAGGTGGAAAAAAATCGAGCATTCGTAGAAAATTAGTTTTATTATCGATACGTGTTCGCGCTAAAATCGGAATTATACAGCATTGATTTCTTATAACGGGTAGTTCAGAAGCACGTCCTGCCTCGCCAGTTCGAGCAACATAGGGTCGTCGAAGAATTTGTTGATGGACACGTCTTCCGACAGCCCCTTCCGGCGCCGCGTCTTCAGCATAAATTCTCTGGCCAGGTGTGTAGCCGGCTGAGGTTCGAGCGGTCGAATCGTGATACTTTTGTCCAGGGGATCGCCAGGTACGATCTGCCAATGGTGGAACACGGACAAGCAGAAAGCCTGTCCCTGTGTGTGCGTCCTCAGATCGGTCTCGAACCCGAAGCTATCGATCGCTGGAATGAACGCTTTGATGGTGTACAAGGGACTTCCGGGCACGGGAGCATCCTGGGTAACGTGGCCTCTTCTTTTAGCCAGCACCGTGTAAACGGCCGACACGCAATCCGCGGGAGCTTGCACCTCGACGAACAAGTAGGGCTCCATTAGCCTGGGCGTCGCCATCAAGAACGCAGAGTACGCTACCCTCCTCGCAGTTGGAATGATCTGGCCACCTGACACAGAAAACCGAGTTAACACTGGTCTATTTACCGTTGGGAAATTCTTTGACATTCGGAAATGAGAATGGCCAATTCCCACGCACACAATTCCCAACGATAGAATAGCCCAATATCCTTACCTCCTCGATGCAGAGGTTCCTGAGCGATCACAGCATCCAAGATCTTGAACTTCACGTTCCGAATCGGCTCTTCACAGAGGGGACCTTCCCTGGTGCCCCATTGGAAGCCTTGAATAATCGCGTCCCTAGCACTGTTCAGCAGCGTCTTGTCCACTTCGGACGGCAGCGTGTCGTCGACTAGAATGTTGGGACCGGTGGCGTCAGGCCCGAACGCCCATATACTTCTCGCAGCTAACAAGTCCCAGTCGTACTTGGTCTGGAAGAACTCTCCCAGTCGTTTCCTGCAAATCGCAAAGTGATCGAGACCACCCCTTACGTTTGATCCATCGAAATGCAAGCTTACTTATTCCACGTGATCTTCACGTGCTCCGCCTCTATGTCCTCCGCCAATCCTCTCTCCAGGGGCTCGGCGATCATCGTCAGCTTGTTGCGCTTGTTCGGTGTCTCGGCGAAACACTTCAACGAACTGGTCTCCACCACGGTTTCTGCAAAGGCCACCACAGGGTCGGCTACTTTGATATCGATTTCCGAGTACATGCGACGTAGATCGTGCATGGCGCAGTCCAAGTACAGTTCACCGGTTCCCAGGACCACGTGCTCGCCGCTCTCCTCGACCCTGGTCCCCAGCAGAGGATAGCTCTTGTTCACCTTCCTCAGACCGTCCAACATCTTCGGCAGTTCCGAAGGATTCACAGGCTCCACCGCGATCTTGATCACGCTCTGAGTATTGAACTTCAGTGGACGGAATATGTGAAGATCGTCCGAGCTGTTCAAGTCGGTAATCGTACTGGTCTTCACTATAGGTCGATCGATGCCTTCGATGAGGACCCAGTTGCCAGCTGGAACCCTGTTCAGCTCGATGGAATAGCGTGCCTCGCTGATCCACAGCCTTCCAACAGTGAGAACTCGCGAGTCTTCTTCGTCAGTGCGGGAATACGCTTCACCTAACACACGTACGCGTTGCCCTGCCTCTAGGGTGCCGGACATCACCCTTCCGAGGACTACGAATAGCGTACAATCCTCGGTAGGGTACATTTTCGTGCTGTGAATCATCAACCTGCCCTGAAACATTCGTATCGGCAAGATATAGGGATTGAACAAAGATAGATCCTTTGGATTTCAAAAGAATTCCGAGATACTAACATCAGGATCACAGTTGACCATGTCCTGTGCCAGAGGAGAGTCTATGGGCCCCGTATACACATGCTGCACCTTGACCGGTGCGTGAGATTGGGGACTAGGCACGTGGGCCACGCACATATCGACTAGTCCACACATGTCTCCCAAAAACCTGGTGCAGACCAACCTCAGCAACGGCCTGATGTTCATCTTCATCTCCTCCGACGTTAATCTGATACCCAGTTCGTCCAACACTGTGAAGTTCGACAGAGATGAGTATACAGAGACTCGGTGAGTGAAAATCGATATACTAACCATCCGGCAAAGTGGTGTCCACGTCGCCAACAACCTGAGCGAAGATTTTGTACAGCGGCTCCAAAATGAATTCGATGAAGCTGCGTTGAGCGGTGTTGTGTGGCGGTTTCTTCGTGAACTTCCGAGTCTTTGAGTTAAAGTATATGTCGCCCCATAGTCTCTTCGCGAACTCGTTGGAGTTCAACCCGGGATGGGTCTTCGCGTACAAGGCAGCGAAGGATTTTAGGGTGAAGCAGACGTTGTATTCTGAGCTCGCAAAGCACACGTTGCCAATTGCGGGCGACACGAATGACGGGTTCTCGTTGTCTGAATACAGAGCGATCAGCCCGTTGATCTCCTCGATGATGTGCCTTAATTTATAGTACGCATCTAACGGAGGCAGCTTCAGCTCGAGAATCAGCCGGTCTATCTTGTTTATACAGACTGTCAGCGCAAGCTTCTCCTGAAGCGCGTGCTTCAGCAGCCGTTCTGTGTTTAGCATGACACCCTCCGCGGCATCCACGATTAGTATCGCGCCGTCAGATAATCGTATCGCGGCTGTCGCCTCGTCGGAGAAGTTCACATGGCCAGGAGTATCAAATATGTTTAACAAATAAGACTTGGACTTCACGTCCTGTAATAACAGAGTCACCGGAGTTGCTTTCGTCGATACGCCCCGCTGTTGCTCCGTGAATAGAGTGTCTGTGTACCTGTAGATAATCATTTCTTAAAATCAAGTCTAATTACGATCGATCAGACAGATTGTCGCTTCTTACCTCAAAGGTTTCTCATCAGTCACACTGTGAAGGTAGGGGTGGGTTTGCCTCACCAAACAATCGACTAGAGTAGTTTTCCCGTGGTGCAAGTGACCAAGCAGAACAACATTCCTAATTAAATGGGGTGCATCCATCATGTCCGCTAAGAATTCTATGCTATACGTTGTCTCCGGGAGTTGCTGCTGTTTGATCTGGAACTTTGGCTTCCTAGTTGGCGCTATCAGTGGTTTGTCCAGTGGCTGGGCATCCTCTTCTTGTACTAACGTCTCCACCTAGAATATGGTAAGTTGTATTAATGGAGAAGAGGCAGTTGCAGCGAATAGACTCACCTCTGGTCCGTATACTTCCAACGCGCTAGGGTAGTATCTTTTGTCTTCATGGAGTACAACTGCCATAGAGTTACCCTGGTCATTTTGCTCCCTAGACTCATCCTTGTCTTCCTCCATCTCCTCGTCGGAGCGGTCTCTGTCGTCCGCATCGTCTCCAGCGTTTCCATACTCGTTTTCATCTTCGCTGTCGGAGGCTAAGTCGGGACCGATATAGTTTCCAAATTCGTCGTAAAGATCAGCGTCCATGGTGAGTCTTCTCTTAAATTAAATCACTGCAAACACAGGGGATGTATTTATGAAAAAAGATTGTTTACGAGTTAGATACGGGGTCATAACCTTGACAGTGACGAGAAACCGGTCATGTGTAACATTGTAAAAAAGCTAGTAATTATCGACCAACTCTGTCAGACTCGTGAAAATGTTTACCAAGAACGGCCGCTAATGTTGTGCACTTATCAGCAACAGTATTATTTATAGAAGTACTGTAAACGTTCAATCGATGTCGTGTTTGTATTCGCTTTGGTTATGAACCCTGCATCGTATCGGTCAGTGTTGTAAAATGAAACACAGCGCGTTTACTGAAAATCTTTAATCGTTACATTCAGAACACGGAGACAGGGATAGAATGAAATTATGTTTACGATCAAAACACACGTGTATTTTTTATTTCTCGTGTGTACACAACTCGTGCAACTTGTATCGAGTGAAGTCAGTAAAAATACGAACGCAACATGCCAATGTGACGAAAATGGTTGAATCATTTTATTTCGTACAGTAGAAGTGAGTAGAAGGTATTATCCCAGTATTATCGTAATGCTGCATGATGCTATAAAATACATATGACATATTTAGGGAATGAGTACATTTAGAGTACAATCTTCCAGTTTTCCTTGCATTTTTGTCTGTGCCAGTCTGTGCTTCGATGTGACAAACACGGTTGGTAGCACTGCTTGCGGCGTTTGTTGGAAGACGCGCCGCTAGAGGAGCTGCAGCGGTAGATTCGAATTACTTTTTATATTTTATTTACTTGTTTTTGCGAAGTCTATACACTGAGCTACTGCGCGCCGATTCGAATTACTTGTACGCTTTAGATGCGACTGTTTATAGTGGAGCGGTGACGAGAGAATAGCGGTGCACATAAAAATAAAAATTACCGCACCGCTACGTTCACCTTGTCGCTCCACTATATTCCCGTACTTAGTTGCCTCGAGAAACGAGTGAAAACGTCCAGTGTAATTTATAAAATAATCTTTTTCGTTTGTTTCGACTCGCCCTCTTCCAGAGACCGCCATTGGTACGATTCGAATAAACAAGCGACGACGATCATTAATGAAAGAAGATCGTAAGATCTGTGTAACAGGAACTGAACAGTAACAATGAACATCGTAGATCCATGAGTAGATCCATCGATCTTCTGTTTGTTTACAGCACGTTTACAGACATCGGGAGTTGGCTTATAAGTCGTCTGAAGTTGTCTGCAACTGTCGCCGCTACGGCAGTGGTAATGTTTGCGCGCATGGTCGCGGAAGTATACTCGGCCTATCGTGCACGACACGACACTTACGTTGGCAGCTTACACAAACACACTGTCTACACTGGCTACACGGACAACACAGATACGAATGTTGCCCACAGTGGCACAGACTGACAGCTGGAAGAACGCGAAGCAGGAGTGGCAGATCATGTAAGGTGAGACGCCTTTGTTTTCTCGCGGCGTGTAGCATCCGTTCAGCATCCTAAGCGAACGCCGTTGCAATCTGTCGGGCCGTGTTCGCGCGTCCGAAACCTGTCTCCCTAATTCTGTCCTATTAAGTGTAATTGACACACCCGCTACATTACAACGACGTGCGTTACGTTTCGGTTGCTTGAGTTCCTGTAAACAAAACCATTAACTATAGTGTGTCAAGCGAGCTCGATTTTTCCTGTTTATTGTGTTAATTGTCGATCGACAGTTAACAAACGGATCGTCTGTCTAGGGTACCTCGGCCAGACAGCGGTAGCTCGACAATTAAAGGGCAGGTACACACTGCTGTGAACACATTGGAACAGTTGACAGAATAGGCAGAAGACGGCAGAGCAGCAGGGGAGGGGGTGGGAGAGCAAAAGGCGGTATGACACGTCCTCCCAATAATGACAACCTTATGACCTTCAAGCTGGTCGTAGTAGGAGATGGAGGCGTCGGAAAGAGTGCTCTTACCATACAGTTCTTCCAAAAGCTGTTTGTCACCGACTACGATCCCACCATCGAGGACAGTTACATACAACATACTGAGGTAGACAAGCAATGGTGCATTCTGGATGGTAAGTACAATCCTGTACAATTATACTTGCATTTATATCTTTAAGTATCTACCATTAGGAGCTCGGGGATGGTACAACCTGTGCGTCACAAGAAGTCTCCTGGCAGGAATTCGAAAGGAATGCAGCAACAAGTCTTCCAATTGGGTCATTCCACTGGCACTTTTGGTTTTAAACGAATTATTGGTTAATGTCTACCATCTCGAGGGACTTCTTGTGAGTCACGGAGAGTAGTCCCCTTGAAATGCTTCTCCCTCTACCAATGAACATGCAGAGAGTCACGAGAGGAGAATCTGATGGTGGAGAGAGAAGTGTACAGACTTTTTCAAAGACTTGGATCTACCTTTCATATACTTGTATTACTATCTCCCAAGCTCAAGCACAGTTGTTGATCGATTCGGCTTAGCTAAATGTATATCAATAAGGTATATAAAGAAGAATGTTTTCTTGTACCCAACAGTGCTGGACACAGCAGGCCAGGAAGAGTTCAGTGCCATGCGCGAGCAGTACATGCGCAAGGGTGATGGATTTCTGTTGGTGTACTCGGTGACGGACAAACAGTCCTACGAGAATATCATGTATTTCTACACCCAGATACTCAGGGTAAACGACAGAGATGTGTACCCCATGCTTCTGGTGGCCAACAAGGTAGACCTGGTGCATTTAAGGAAGGTAACCGAGGAGCAGGGACGAGAGTTGGCTCTCCGTCTGGGTATACCTTACATTGAAACCTCCGCCAAAGATCCACCATTGAACGTGGACGCAGCATTCCACGAGGTATGGATAGAACAGTTTTCGATCAGTTCGCCGATCGAGGAATGGTTGAAGAGGATTGTTTCAAGAGAATTCAATTTTGTCTTAGGTCGTTCGTATTATCAGAAATCAGCCTCCGGCCGAGTTGGAGAAGAATCGGAGGAAACGGAGATGTTTGGGGAAATGTAATCTTTTGTAAGACGGGAGAAGAGTGTCGGAGAGGTGTCCGCACAGGGTCACTTTCGATCGGGAAAGTGAGACGCACCTGCCAAACAAAATACGGATCTTCTGTCCTCCATCGTATATATAGGTACTCGTGAATGATCTTTTCTTTTGTTTATCCATTCACCGTATTATTTCGTAGCATTAACGAGCGATCGATATCCCCGTCCCTTTGCCCTACCCCCATGCCCCCTGTATAATAATTGTACAAAATAGTAACGATAAGAGATGCATTCGAAAGGATAACGACCGCTATCCATCTCCGAGGCGTGACTAGATTTTTTAAAAACGTAACAAAACCAACTCAACATCGGTTTAAGACTCGAAGATATAAGAAAAGAGAGAGAAAGAAAAAAAAAGAAAAAACATGTAACGAAAGAGATTCGTCGAAGATATACATATAAATATATATATATATAATATTGACTGTTCATCATCTCGACAACACGAGACCATGTCTCTGTACGCGCGTACACATCAATTTTCTACCATCGACGAAACACTATGGAATTGAGCGTTTTTTATTGCACGATTCATACATAATTCTAGAGAGAAAGAGAGCGAGAGAGAGAGAGCAAGAGCGAGAGAGATCTTTTTAACTTCTTCGCGTAACGTCTCGTCATGAAATGACTATAATGGTTTCGTATATCGACTCGACCCCATATTTCGAACAATTGTCGAGGATTATAGCTTTAAGAGTATTTATTTCCGTTCGATTTCTATTCAGCGATCCTTGCCCGTACATTCTTCCGACTGATTTCCACTTCGATTTCGTATCACACTTATTCTTGTTTCTTTTTCTCAGCTTGTTACACAATACATGGTATTCTCGTAGACGCGACGTGAACATAATTTACGAATCGAGTCGTCCATTCTCCTCGATTAAAAATCACATTCGGCGAGCGGCGCCCAACGAGCAATTAACATTCTGAACACAAAATAACAAAAAACAGAAACGGGAGTGAAGTTATCCAAAAGCCTCTCTTACTAGATTATTCGCTTTCGTGCACTCGGAGGTCCGATCAACAAAACGAACAAAGCAAAAAAAAATGAGAAAATGCGACGAACAAACACACCCACGTATACGTAATAAATTGATCGTAGATGGCGCGGGCTGCGAGACTAGTGCATTATTAGGTAGCTCCGTTTTATTTGGACATTGTGCAATGAGAGCGGAGAGAGCGTTGCTCCCGCGACATCGACAAAATTACGATTAATCGCCGCGTCCTTTTTCTTTCTCCACCGGTTATCCTAGATTTCGAGCGCTCGCGTCCTGTCGAGCACAATACACGCGGACTTTAATCAACGTCGGACCTTTTTATATGTATTAAGAAAAATAATGCCATGGCCTACATTAGTATTTAAACGTGGAAACGAGGGGAGAACAAAAATACAAGGGAGAGAGATAGAGAGAGAAAGAGAGGGATAGGAAAAAGGGACGAGCTGCGACGAGCGAGTGGCTCGAGCGGATTATTGGTGAAACGAATAACAATTAGTTCCGAAGTTATTTATGGCGCGCGGAGGGGAGACACGATGACGCGAGGGACGGTCCAGCGGATCGCGAATTCGATTTTCGTTTTCCGAGACGTTCGTTTTTCCCAGCGACAGGGGGGAGGGGGGAGGGTGTAGAATCTTGTAACCGGATGTATACTCGGGTATCCTCGTTCATCCGGTCGTAGCCGCGAGCTTCGACGTGTCGCGTTTTTAGCGTACGCACAAAGTGCTTTCCCTACACACCGTAGGATCGGTGAGAAGTTGCGTAGTGATTTTACGATACGATATACATACATTACAATACGTAAACGTACATAACATTTATATAATATAATCGTGCACAAAACGTCTTGGCGCAAAACCGATTTATTCTAACAGTGAAACATATTTGCCTTGAGATTAAAGTAATCTGTGTGTCGCGAACAGTGTTTTAGGGAAAGAGGGGGCGAGATCCGGGTAGCCGGGATAGAACGGAGAAAACTTTTTCGTTTCGGTTTTTCTTTCCCGTTTGTAGCGTGTGTTCACTGTCGCGTGTTTTCGATTGGATCCGGCCGAGCCTCGTCATCGAATCAACTTTGTCAGGCGCACGTTCTGCCCGGCCCGCAACGAAGTATTACAACGTTATCGAACGAACGACTTGTAATCTTGCTACGCGAGAAAGCTCAATGAATAGTTTAAAATCGTGCGATTGTACAAATTTTTATCGCGAGGAGTCCGACGGTCGCACAGACAAACGACAGGGAAGCCATCGAACTCGCGGGAAACATGATTTATCGGTACCGATCTTAAGCCGCGAGACTCGTATTTTAGCGTGCCAAATTTCGTTAGGACTACGACGATATGAAAACCTTGACTTCTTCAATTTCTGTTTCGTTAGACGAATTGCTTCGATTCGACGGTAGTTCCATGGTGGTTCGGTGGTGAACGCGTCAAACCGTTTAAAGTATGTTTTGCTCGGTTCCTGCATAAATCAGGGAGTTCCAACTTGTAGCTCGCGAGTCATACACGGGACCTTCCTCGCTTAGGTTCTTCCCCCACTCTTAGACTTCATCGTTGCCGTAATGGTGTGGGCCTTGCGGTTTCCGGAGGGGAACAAGTTCGAACTCCCTGGTATAAATTGTCCGGACTGCAACGAATTGTCCCTGGAAAAACTGAGTATTAAAAACACACGTTGGTCCGTGTTCTTTGAAGCGGTATGGAAAATTCTTTGTTCTATCCGGGAGACTCGGTTTTTCCATGGTGAAAGTAGCGATTATCGCGAGAAAACGGATGAAAGAGTGAGGGTGCAGAGAGGTGTGCGAACATTTCAGAGACTCAGGATATTTAGCGTTCCTCGCATGTTCTATAATAATCTATAACAAAAGCGCTACGTTTTTATCGCCGTCCATACGAGAGAAATGATCGCGGAAGAACAAAGGGAAACACGGAGGCTCACCAGCGGTTAGAATCTACGCAAGGCACACGACAATTAGAGACGACCACGAGATATAAAACCATGCACATGTTCAGTGGCCGAGGCTCTTCTCTCTCGAGAGAGAAAGAGAGAGAGGGAGAGCCGCTCGGTCTGGCCGGAGGATTCGTCAGATTAGTGCGCACGCTTTTAGAGAAATTAAAAGTCGAGAGAAGAACGTGGATACGAGAGTGGGATGATCTATCAGTAAAATAGTCAATACGTTGAATCATTGTGATACCGAGTACGAGGAGATACGATATTGCGAATGCTGTGGTTGTGAGAGCCATCGAAGTCAGTTTCATCCATGCCATAAACAGAACGCAAGAAAGAGAGAGCGCGCGTGTGTGCAAGAGTTAGAGGTAGAGCATGAAAGACTGAGCGCGTGTATTCCATTTTCGACGAAATACTGGAAGATCGACCAACGCGATATCATTGTTTAAATTATTGTTATCCGTTCACGAAAGAAACGAAATTCGCAAATCTCCGCACACATACACACACGAACACACACTGACTTCGAGCGCTCACTATTCCCTCCTCCTGCTCCAGTATTTGCTACCACACGCACACACACGCACGAACTCAGCCACCGACACACAGCCAGAAAACCACCGCACGTGTCTCTGTAACGCTATGTAACCACGACTCCTCACGGGAATGAAAACCAAGAACAAATCATCTAAATGACGCACAGGAAACGATGCAACTACGCGTATAATAAGAGAGTAATAGGATTTAAGACGAAGTACGATCGTTGCCACAGTTCTTGTCCTATAGGTAGCTACGGAAATATATATGTACATACATATTTTGAAAAGGAACAAAAAGAAGAAGAAAATGAAGAAGAACACAGAAAAATTCCTCCCCCCGACGATAGTTAGACATATATACTTATATTATATACAAGAGATACCGGCATCGAATACGTTATGCACGTGCTGGCGTATATACATGTATACATATGTATGGAGATAAATATGTGTGTGTGTGTGTGTGACGCACGCTACGTTAGCGTGCGTATATTTTTTTTCTCAAGAGAGAATGCGTAGGTGGATGCGTGTGTGCGAGCGTGTCACTAATTGTGCAGGTCACTGTATGGAGTACACAATTGATAATAAATTATAAACACGTGTTTACAAAAAAAAAAAACAGAAAAAACGGAGAAAACATGGAAACGAAAGAGAAGCATTCGCCTGATTCACCTGTCCCAATAGGCGACGAAGCGAGCCGGGAAAAACAGCCTAATTGAAAAAAAACGTCCACGCGAGGAAGCTCTCTGATTGAAGGGGCTTCAGCGGCGCGAATTCGCGAGCCGGGTGTTCGCCGTCGAAACGACGTCTTCCGCCGATTAAGCGCTTTCAAAAACCCTCGTCGACGTCCTCGAATCGTTTTAATTATCGTCGGTTATGCCGCTTCGATCCGTACGCTCGTCGTTAATGCTTTAACGATAATGTTTCGAGAGCGCGAGACGGTTGTTTTAATAGGACGCGCGGCTGTACCCGTCCCCGTACCCGACGCGTACTCGCCGCGAGCGATTCATCTGGCGCTCCCGCAATCGCGAGCATCCGCGATTCCCTCGGTACGCTCGAGCGAGCCGCGTTTATTGACATTGATATTCGTCGAATCGTAATACCAATCGGTTCAGAGCTCGGCGTATCGTGGAACGCATCGACCTATTGACACGGTGGTCCCATTAATGTAAATCGGATCATTATAGCGCTCGCCGGCAGCCGAATCGCCGCAGCTGCCTCGAATAGCCGGTGCGCAGCCATTGTTCCGCGCGGCTATTATTCTTTCGCCGTGTACACATATCCATATTTCGTTACCCCGTCGGCAATTAACGCTCCGCGAGAAACATTGCGTCCCGCAGAGCAGAGCACCGCATTCAAGGACCAATTTTTCGGCGAACAGACCAGCATGAGTTTTGCTTTCAATAGCCGGACGATAAAGAAGATGTACGACAACCGCGACCGATTCGTATCGCCATTCTCGAGGTCAACCTGTTGATTAGATCGAATCTTATCGATCTTTTATATTCCCCGCGATTTTTCAGTCCACTTCTGCACGGAGCTAGAGCGTTTTCTACTTTCCCGTGTCGATCACGCGCGCGATCGCGTCCAAATGAATATCCGTGAATCGTCGATCCCCTGGGCGTGAAACAAGAAGACGTAAATCCAGTCGTTGCTCCATAGCAATGGGAACTATGGTAACGTGCTACAATATCGAACTTCTAGTGCCATTGTTGAGCACTGAAAGCTTTGCCAAATTGGCACTGATTGCATGGAACAGTCCATTTCAGAAGATTTGTAATAAACGCCTTTCTTCCAGACATCCGTTCAATTATGTGAACCTCGGGGTGCAGATGTCTCCCGGTTAACAGTCTCGATTGAAAACGGGCGCTCGGCCTGGAATCGAAGTCGAGTAATTTTCCTGAGGAAGTCGCGAGTCTTGAAATCTCCTTGGAGACGTTTGTTCCGTTCGATAGGTATCCACGGGCGCGGCTCGTTCCAGCTCCCGTAATTGAACGCTCGGGTCTCGCGTTTCCACTGGACGCGTACGGCAAATTACATCGCGCATAGATACTCTGTCCCGGGATCCTCTGCTTCCCCTTGTAACAAGACATTTTTGCGAGAGATCAAAGGATGGGTACCGGGGGGTTGGCGAGCCGGGCGGCGCGGCTCGCTTGAAAAGAAGAAAAAGAAAGCGTTTGACCGTCAAATGCGCAACTCTTTGCCGAGCTCCGGCGAGCTACGGGCAGAGAAAGAGAGCTATGCAATTGATTAATAAACGACTCGGTTAAACAAAAGGAACCCCGCTGCGCGGCTCGTCGCTGGTCGTTAGCCCGGGACGGTTGGTCGCGTGCGACTAACTACGGGCTCGACGCCATTGTCGCCGTCGCTTATGGGGTCCCGGGGCTTACGGTTCGATAGTCTCGCCAAGATAAAATCGGCACCGATCGTTCCTTCGCGACGCCTCCCTCGCCATTCGGCAAAGAAAGTTCGACCAGGCCGAGGGGTTGAAGAACGCTGCACACACGAAGGATTTCGCCCCTCTTCCCCCGTGCCGAACAACCTGCTGGATCTCTGAAGCCAGGTCCTTATCCGACCCATAGATCTCTTTGCTGAAGTCCGGAAGGCGTTCGAGCCGTTCCCGAGATCGGATCTTCCTTCGGCGGACGAGGTATCCTCGTATCGACCGAGGAAACTACCGGTAGACCGTTCGTCGTGTACGTATCGGTCGATTTCCCTGTGTCAACCGTTCCGTGGACGATTCACCGCGCTCTTTCGTGGAAATCAGTGTGCTCGCACGAACCTAAACCGCGCACTCGCTTGCCGGAAACGCGGACCGGGTCGTAAACTATTCGCGAAACGGTAAAAGACAACCAAAGAACCGTGTCTCTTTCACTAAAGCTCTGTGCACACCGAGAGACCACGTAGACTTTGGCTAATCTCCGCACGAATCACGATGGTTCGTTAAAGTCAATTAGCTGAGGATCCAGCATTGCTTCGGGGCGAATCTACTCGTAACGTACTTTAGAACTGTCTTCTAGGTCTTCTAAAAGCCCGAGGGAGGTGGTAATCGGGGCAAAGTTTGATTAACCCTTCAGCTTCTACGGTTAGCCTATTCAAATTCCAATTTTATGAAATAGTTTCGTTAGTTCTTCAAAGGTAATGCTCGGTTTTACGGTTTCAGCATGAAGTACGTAGAACAAAGGTCCAGACCGAGTTTGACGAACCCTTTAGCCCTATTAAAATCGTGACCTGAAGGAATGTCGTCGACCACGAGCTTCTAGTTCTCGAAAACGTATTGTGTACGGGGCTTTAGGCATCTCTAGCTCGTTCACGTAGCACTCGGAACACGTAGAACACCACGGAACGGTCGACGTCGTGGTGTCGGGGGACATTGTTGCGTCAGCGTCAGCAAACTTTTCGTTTTTCGTGCGAGGCTGCTTCTTCGGCGAGCGATAGCGCGTTATCGCGTGATCTCTCGTTGCCGGTAAACAGGTTCCGTGCAGCGACGTTTGCTCTGCCATTGTTTATACAATCATCCATCATGCCGCGACTTATTCGGTCTATTACACGCCCCCTTATCGGGCTCTCGAACCGATCGGCTGGCGCCGCGATAACGCTTATCTACAAAAGACTTCCGACTCGCGAATTGCTCCATCCTCGGCGTTGACTCCGGATTCCGCGGAATCCTTTGCTGTTACCAAATGGGGTACCGTCGACCCTTTTTATCTACCGTAACGGTCCATTTGTTGTTCCGGCATCGGAAGCCACGGCAACGTGTTTGAAAATGTTTAAATGCTGCTCGATCAGTCCCCCGCGCTACAGTTGAAAGGTTAAAGCATCATAGCCGTCTTTTTCGTTTCCAGAACGGCCGAGTTACTCATCGGTTCTATTCCGGACGCACGGGTCACCGATTTCCGAGGAAAGAAGAGAGTTCAAGAGGACTATTCGTCGACGGATAGGGTCGTTCGTCAAAAAAGCTGCACACAATATGAACCGCGAGAGCAGGTTCGCTTGGCGCGGATAATCGTCGGGTCGAACGGTCGTTTGTTTTCCCGTGGCCCCGACGACGACGCGACGTAACTCGCGTACCCGAAGAAATACGACAGGTCTCGGGACAGATAGAGCGAGGCCGGGCCGGGTCGGGCCGGGCCGGCAAGGGTGGGGAGCTCGGGGGTAGGAGGAGGGAGAGTACTATAAAGGAGGGAAAGAAAAGAAAAAAAGGAAAAAAGAAGAACCGTCCAAGGCCCGTCGAATGGTTGAATCGGCTCGAAGCCTCGAAGCCTCGAAGCGCGTAGGTATAGGTGGTTCGTCGGGACCGCTCTCGCGAGCTTTAGGAGCCGGAATGCGCGCGCACCCGAGAGTACAGTAGTCGTCAGAGAGCAGGCGCCCCCTCTGCATCTCTCCCCGCCTGGTCTGTCCCGCAGCGAGGCGCACCGTGTGTCGAGCCGAGCCGAGCCGAGCCGAGTCGGTCAATACTCCGGGCAACGCGGCGGTGAGAGCACACCACGGTCGCCCGCACGAGTGCACGCCTCGCTTGCTCACTCGCTCGCTTGCTCGCAGCTCGCACCAGATTCTCTTCCGTACCGTCGCGCCGCGCGTCTGCGAGCGCGATCTCTCCGCGGTCTATCGGTGATTTCCCGGCGGGCGTACATATCGGAGCGCAAAGATAGATAGCGATAGAGATAGAGAGAGACCGATCGCTCCGCTCCGGCCGAGATATCCGACGCTCCGCGCGGGCCAGAGAGCCGAGCCGAGCCGAGCGGATGATAAGTACGCGCGCGGATCAGCGCATCGTCGGACACGAACACGCGTAGAGGCACACGCGGCGTGATTCAACGGAGAGGCCGCGCGCATCGAATCGCGACGCTGAACGCGAGGAGATCTCGTCTGATCGCATCATACCGCTTCACGGTGACAAGAACCACCGAGCGTGGCTGCGAGAGTTAGAGAGCGATCACACACGGTCCGACCGAGCGGAACATCGCGAAAACGCTCGAACGATGCGAGCCTGCTCCGTGGGAGAGCCGTAGGGGAACCGCAGGAGAGACCGTACGGGACCGTAGGACAGTGTCAGGACACGTTCCGCGGTGGTGAGACCAAGAGCAGACGCGACGCGACACGCGCCACAGGACTTTTCCGGCGTTCTCGGCGGATTCAGTGACAAGGACAGTGATTCGGTGACATCGGACAGAAAAAACAGAGACAGAGAGTACCACGGGACCAGTTTGGAAGC
The DNA here is from genome assembly GCA_963966675.1 of Lasioglossum calceatum. Classification (NCBI taxonomy): domain Eukaryota; kingdom Metazoa; phylum Arthropoda; class Insecta; order Hymenoptera; family Halictidae; genus Lasioglossum; species Lasioglossum calceatum. Next base: position 3,931,933 of record OZ016555.1, on the reverse strand, counting down.
TGCCAGCAGGATCCACAAGGACCAACGATGCTGTATCCTGAAGCGTGATGGACAAGCTCGCGATCGCAGCCACCAGCTTCCAGCTACGCCTCGCCAGCTTACTCATGGATACGTGGATATTCCTCCTGTTCGTCGCCATTGCCGGTGAGTCTGCACAATCTCCTTTGGTAATTTCGTGATCCCGATTCGGTCCTCCCTTTCTCTGTCTCGTTCTCTTTGCATACGTGCACTCGCGATCGTATGCGCCCGAGATACCGCTTTCTAGCAAACCAGCGAAACTCGTGGCGTCGGAGCTGAATAATTTAAGGGACAATACGTTCGTCTCTGTCGCTCCCGTTGGCGATCTTATCGGCGCTCCGAAATCGCCGGTCGTCCACGGCGTTAGCCCGTGACGTTCCTCGGTCTATCGATTCGACGAGGTGCTCGCAGCGTGACTCGGCCCGCGTGCTGTCACTCGACGTGTCAATACGCATTACGTATGCACAACAGGCACGTGCGGCACGCTGACTAAGTGCGTCGTATCTGTGCCATGGTTGAGAGACTCGGTTCATTCAAGAGATCGCTGCTAAGACAGAGAGAGAAAGGTGGTCGTTCGTAAGAAAGATAGTCCGAAGAGAGAAAGAAAGAGGTGAAGGAGGAGGAGGAGGAGGGAGTAATCGACGCCACTTTCGTTCTTTACCCGTGGATATGCTCCATTCCGCTTTTGGAGCGTTTCAAGGCTCCGAACGCCACGGCGTCACCGGCTCCGGTGCTCAGACAGTTCGAGGAATCGATGCGAGCCTCCGCGTCGTGAGAAAACACGCGCCGTTGAAAACCCGCGATTCCGCTCCGTGGATTCCTCGCCGAGTTATCTACGAAGAAACCTACCAATCAGCTCTCGAGCGAACGGTTGTTTGCTTTCGTTTCGTCTCGTTTCTATCGGCAACCTCGTGGGGTAGGCGCCACCGAGTACAACATGCTCTCGGACACCGCACACCAAAGCAGCCGAGGTCTCCCGTACATACAATGCCAGATGGCTGACATTCTCGGTGACGAGCAAGGGGATCAGGGAAGTCCTCTTTGTCGTCCCCTGCATCTTGCTTTTTCCCGTGTTTCGCCGTGCAACCCCTCCTTCTCGCTTTCTCACTCTCCGTTTCTCTCTCTCCATCTTCCTTCCACTCGGATCCTCGATCCATCAGACTCCGGGCACGTTACAACCTTCTATTTCAACACATCCAAGCGGTTTCTTCTTCGTCCATCCTCTCTCTCTATCTCCACAGTTGCCCTATCTTTCTCTCTTTCTCTTGCTCCGGCACCCTTCTTCCTCTGCTACTTTGACTCCTTCCTCCTCGCAGCCGGTTTTACTTGTAATCTACCACCGTCGGTCCCGGCTGTCCATTCCCGTCCTATCTGCCGTTCACGCAGTCCGCCACCCCGTTAACGTCCCCTACAATCGTTGTCGCTCCTACACGAAATGTCCATTTTTCGATTAGACCTCCGTCGACTGCGATTAGGGATGCGACCCGGACTTGTTTGGTGTAGATACATTTCAGCCTCGATATCTTGTCTGTCTACCGTGGGGGACGCTCACGAACAGATTGGAGCGCAGCGAAACAGCCATTACATCGATACGCATCGGTTCGATTGCGTTTGGTTACAATTACAAGTACTTGCTCGCTCCCGAAGCAGAGCTCACGGCGTTGAACTTTACGACGTTCGATTTTGTCCTTGTTCTAGAACGAACTCTCCAGTTTCCAAGTCAATTTCTCAACCATTGTTGTAGCACTCTGTGCGTCGCTCCGTTTTCAGTGATGCGGCGGTGCGGCAATGTAATTACGGTCGGAGGTATTGTAAATTATATTAGACAATGTACATATTTATTTTAAATGTAATCGCGTGTCGTTAAGTACACGATTATACAGGGTGAGTCGGGAGGAACGGACCAAACTCCTGGAGTGGATTGTACGCAGGAAAATAAAGTAAAAAAACTCATATTTTCTTATCCGATTTTCACTTGTTTTCATTTTATAGCGTGATTACTAGACTGCGGATTTTATGCATTTATAATAAAAATGGGTAGGTCTAATTTCTGACAGTAAAAAGGATTGAAGAATTTAAATATACTACCATATCATTTTTGACCTATTAAACATAATCAACAGGAAATTAAATATTTATTTCTCTCCAGCTTGTTGCAATTCAGGTGGAAAGTTTTTATTTTGCATACAGATCCGCAGTCTAGTGATTACAATTAGACAAAATTTCATACATTAACATTTCGGCCGTCCTTCGTAGGCGAAGCCGAAAATGTTTAAAGGTCAATGGCGGTATTTTCGAACATTTATTAAAATACGACTATGATAACCGAAATGTGAATGTATGGAATTTTATTTAATTGTACTCGGATAAGAACATATGAGTTTTTTTACATTATTTTCCTGTGTACAATCCACTCCAGGAGTTTGGTCCGTTCCTCCCGACTCACCCTGTATATTCCGCCGTAAATTACTAATTTCAACAACACAAAAGCACCGTGCGTTAAAGACGTAGGTGTGCAGCCGGCGTTACTGGACTTATCTGCGATCGACACGATGTAGAACGTTATCGTAGGGACTCGATACACGGCGGACCATTAAGATTTTTCGAATTCGAAGACCGTCGGCGACCTCGCAGCTTCTCCGTCGCTTTCTCCGGCGGTTCTGCCCATAAATGGTAACGAATCGGAGCTTCTGTGTCCCGTTCGCCGGCGGATTGCGCCGAGATAGCCCTTTGATGCCCTTGCTGGTCCGATTCCGTGGTATTCCGCAGGAAATACGCGTTCGCCGCGGGGTGCTTGCGGATTGTCGCGAAACAAAGCGCGTAGTCAGTGGGGAACGCGGCCGCGACACGCCGCAGAATTCCGAATGTGTGAAAATGGAAAATATTCCGCATTTCCCGGGAGCTTTTTTCGGGGGGAAAAAAGGTTTCGTGCCGAACGAAAATTAAGTTTCCGCGCGAGGCTGCAATCGCTCGGCATTTTCATCGGGCTCTGGGCACACACTCTCCTCCCGCTTTTTTTTTTCTCTCTCTCTCTCTCTCTCTGTCGATCAAAATTCTCGCGTTTGCGGAACGATCGAGCACGATACAGAGCACACATTTCCATCCGGCACCGCGTTCCCTGTGCTGCTCGACGCTGCTGTCGAACAGAGAAACGCGTTCGTTCCCCTGGTATGAACGGCGCTTCGTGCCGCGCCGTTCGAGTTGCTTCTCAAACACTCGAAAACGAACGAAGCGCGTCACGAGCGGCTCGTCGACGATCGCCTCCCGTGATCCGCATACTGTACACTGTACACGGAGGAAGCTGTGCGGCGTTTCTCGCGCGCCAGTTCAATCCTCTCCACTCCTCTCGCGCGCGGACGAGAGTCGCGCTCGAAGATAAGCTTCCGGCTGGCCTTGTTTCGCGCGGAGATATTAGCTTTCATTCATCGAACGTTTACGGGGTCGTAACGAATCAATTACCGTTGCGTCGCGTTCTCCGCCGCATTCGAGCATCCACTCTTCTTCCGCTCGCCTCAAGTTCGTACCATGCATTATTCATGGCTGAACGGAATCTATTGTTTGATGCATTTTATTCACGTTTATTCCGCGTATTTATCTTCTTCATTGTGCCCGTTTCACCGGCCTCCGAACGAGACCGTCCCTCCTTTATGCTCGCGATACGAATTATGCTCTCGCTGGAACCGATATCCCGATCTATAGGCATTCGATCGATCGATCGATAGATCGCGGGTCTCGAGGAAAAACTTCCGCGTGTCCTCCCTCGCTCTCGGAAACAACTACGCCGGCTGCTTCCGTTTTAAACATCATCCTGTACAATATCTCTCCTCTCTCCCTCTCTCTCTCGCTCTCACGAGTTTCATTATCCGTACGAGCGATACTTCATACTCGGGTCGCGCACGATCTAGGAATTCTCATTACCTTTTCGCGGCACGGGCACATTCATCAGGTGTCAAATAAAATTCTCGCTGGCCCCCCTTTCTTCCTCGAAACTTGAACAAAGATCCGGTCTGGTTCCATGTGTGCGCGCGCTCGCGTTCGTCGTCGGAGGCGTCGGCTATTTCGCTATCGTGGATCGCCGGGAATTAAGAAAGTCCGGCTCGCCGGAGCAGGGCAATCTGTTATCTTCGCTGGCCCGTACTAGCCCCGTCCACCTTGCATCGCCGCCGTCGACTTTCACTCCCAAACTGAACTTCGCCGTGGACTCTCTATTGTTCCGTGCAGCATCGCCCACCTCGTAATAGTCGCGTCAAAGTTTACAGCGTCGGAAATAATTAGGGCTCCGCTATCTGCGACGTTCAGCCCCGGACGCAATCGTTCTCGTCGAGCGTCTCGAGACTTCTCACCTTCCCCCGAGTTTGCCGCTTCCGTTGCCTATCCCGCCGATGAAGAACCACAAGGCACATCGACAGAACCTGTCGACGCGAATTGTCGTTCAGAATCCGCGTCGATGTGGTCAATAAAAAGATCAACACTCATCCGTCCCTCGTGTCAGAGTAGAGCAATAATCAACTAATATTTAAAAATGACTAATGGTCTTCTTGCACGTTAGTCGTAGCAAAATAGTCATTAGTCAAAACTTTTTGATTGGTTAGTGATAACTAAATGGCAAATAGTTAGTCACAGCTCTAAGTAATCGTTAGTTACTGCTTATTAGTGAATTAGTAGTTGATGATCAGTCATCAATCTTTAGTCATCAGTCACTATTGTGCGATTAATATACATTAATATTATTAATTAGTTATCACTAACTAATCAAAAAGTTTTGACTAATGACTATTTTGTTATGACTAACATTCAAAAACACTATTAGTCACTTTTAACACATTACCGACCGGTGATTATTGCATAATTTTAAAAAATCTATGGTACACGGCTAAACACTTTTTAATAGAACCTTCAATAGCAATAGCAATTTTCATTGTGAACAAACAAGTCACTCTCAATAACGTCATTTAATAGTTTTATTTAAGATTGTAATGTAAAAGAAAATTTCTATGCTTCGTTTTGATACAGCACAATTATTGAAAATCCTATTAATAGGCTTCCGGTAGGTAAAGTGTTAAATATTAGTTGATTATTGCCCTACTCTGCCTCGTGTCAATGTAGCAGGTACATTTTCCCGAAGCTTCGTCTTTTTTCTTATTAACGCGAAACGCATCAATTCGAATAAAAAAATATCGAAAAATAACTTTTTATCACCGTGCCAATTTGACGCCGAGGGACAGGTTCAGTTCTTGAAATAAGGGACGGATAAGGGTCAAAGAGTGTTTCAAAAGAAATTGAAGGTGGGTGCCCGGTTGTTGACATAAGGGTTAAGACCGATCCCGATTCTTCCGAGGGGCGTGTACAGCGAGTTGTAAATCATGATGCTACGACAAGGGTGAGTCGTACTCGTGTCAGTGGTAAAAAGGGCGAGGGAGAGTCGAATTAATAAATGCAGCCGAACCTCTCTGCTTCTATGGTCTCCTCGATTCGCTTTACCAAGATCGAATACGCGGCTCCGCGAACGAGAAAGAACCCCGTAGAAATTACCCCGGAAAGGTATGCATAAAAAAAGCCACGGGGGAAGCTCGATCGACCGTGGCAGGGGTGCGTTCGTGGTCAGGGTCGCCTCCTCTCCAGATTTCGCGATACACGTCCGGTCGTCTTGGCAACGAAGGAGAATGATTTCACGGGGTCTCTGATGCCAGCTACATCGACCGTTGTAACGAGCTCGTAAGCGCGAGAGCAGGGGAAGGTGTCGCGGCTGGCATACCTGAGCACACTCTGCGTGCGAGCTAATATTTTTCCTAGGGGTTATCGGATTCCGGTTAAAAGCGGTTATGGCTTCATCCCTGACAACTCAAACAATCTCTCTCACATTTAAAACCGGCGAACCTGTCCGCTGATCGATCGAGAGGCGATTCTCTGCGACTTCGAAACGAAATATTACGTTACCTATTATCTAAAATAAACGACTACGGATCTTTCTGCGGAGTTATAAACGGTGTGTCCAGTGGATAGAGAAGACGGTTTATTTATTCAGAGTTGGAACGCTTGTGAAATATTTTTGGGGAAATATAGATCGGTGTTGCTGGTGGCAGCAGGTAGACGGGAAGGTAGGCGGGCCGGAGCTAGGGAACCTTGTAGAGACAACCCAGTATACTCTTATTCCCGGACGAGTATCCCCTGGAACGCGGAGAGAGGAGCAGGTGTTGTACGCGATGCCTGCTTTGTCCTATCGCTTTTTATTCTTACCTGGCCCGGCTTCTGTATGCGAAATCCACCCGCGCCATGGTAACACCGACAGCTGGTCCTGCGCGAGGGACCGGGATAGAAACCGGGAGGAAACTCTCCCTCGATTCCAGCAACATCGTCGGAACACACGGTACCGCGGGGACCAGTTTTTCCTTCGTTTTTATCCGCGGACTTAGGGCAATCGTTTCCTCCACCCCCGCACCATCGTTCTCCCGGCGAAATCGCTTCAGACATAGTACCTGGGCGAGCCTTTTGAATCAACGAGTGCGAGAAGTGAAATCGAGGATACCTGGACGTGGCAGGAAAGCCGAAAGTCAAATATAATAGCGACTCTCCTTCTCCTACTCTTTTTCTCCCTTTCTCTCTCTCTCTCTCTCTCTCTCTCTCTCTCTCTCTCTCTGTCTTTCCATTTCCTTCTCGCCAGCTTTTCCGCTTTACTCGATATCGATCTCCTCGCACTCCTGCCACTAGATACCCATATCCGATTCGACGAACGCGCGTCCCGCGTATCGAATGGCGGAATGCTTTTTCCGTGCTTGTCGTATAAACGTTCGGTCGCCGTGTCAGGGATTATTTCGCTCGGTCGTCTCGAACAACAGCGGCGCGAACCGTTCCTCGAGCTCCCTATCGCCAATCTGAACGCGCTCCGACCTCGTTGCCTTCTCTATCCCCCGTCCGATCGAATTAAACCGAACGGCCGCTACCGGCTACATTTGCTGGCAAAAATCCTCGTGTCGCTACCAAATGGTCCTAGCCACGGATATGGGTCACGATGATCTTAAAATTAACCGGAAACCTCTTGAAAACTAGAAGAGCAACACCGTCTCCGCTCGAGAGAAGGCTGCTTATTATTACTTTCAACCAGCGACCTAGCGGTCGGTTTTGAAGCCGTCTATCTTCGGAATAACTTCTACCTGGTAACGTAGGCTGTGAAATATGAATGCCGGGTCCAATAAGGGGATGATGTGCCTCGGAATAGCGTATCCGAAAATATTCCTAGAGATCGATAGGTAAGGATTTAACGGTTGAAAGCGTCATTGTCGTGTGTTCCCTCCGTCCTGTCGGTTTTCGGATCCTCGCTGGCTGTTCGCTCGGAAATCCGGCCGTGTCGAGAGGGATCGCGCTCGCAAAGTTCGCGGTGAACGCACGCGAGCAGGGGATGATTAATGCGCTCGCGGAGCGACAACGCTTCGGCGTCGACTCTGTCATCGAACGCGGCTGTCGACTCGACTCGATAATTCCGGTCTCGAGATTGAAAAGCTCTGCTAATCGTCGCCTGTCGACGAGTAGTTTTCGATCGGAACGAGGCCGCAGCAGGGAAATTGCGGCTGCGTTGCGGCCGGGGACAAACGCGGTTTTCTAATCTCGCGTTTACGATCTCGTGCGCGTGATGCGGGGAAACGCGCGGCCGTCGCGACGCAGCGCGACGTTAGTGCACGCCACACCGAAAGCCGGCCGAAAGAATGCATTTCCTCGTGCCTGCGACGCGACGGCTGTGAAATTGCATCGACGCTACTTTTGTCCGCGCGTGGAAGTGCACGTACTCCGCTCGCTCCACCGCACCGCGGCGGAATTCTCGCGCGGAGAAACGGCGCAGTTTCGCCACCCACGACCCTCTCGAGCACCGGGGCTCGACCCTCCAGGGAAAACCTCTTCTTCCCTCCGCCGTCTCTTTTCCAGGGCGCAGAGGTACACTGGGTCAAAAAAGTATTTGTGCCCTCGGCTTTTCTTTGCCGCGATTTTCCGCCGCGGTGTTTTACACTCGGAACGAGTCGAGCGGAAACGTTCATGTCCTGTCGCGAAAAAATTGCTGCCCCAAAAACCCAGATGCCAGCGCTGAAAAGCCGATCCGATATTGGGACACGATCTGCAAACGATGCCAGCAATCGACGCGCTAGAAATAAGCTCGCTCGCATCGTTGATGTAGCTTTAATTCCCCGCTATTGAAATGGAATCCTTCTATTCTTGTTTCTCGCGTTAACAGGCTGCCGCGAGTCTCAATTAGAAGAGAAATGTTTGCAATGTTATTAAACTTTATCAAAGTATAATAAATGGACTTACACCACTTTCGCTGCATAGTTCTTCGGCTGCCCAGCATCGAAATAATTTTTCCGGCCGGGGAATTCTCTGGCTCCCTCAGCTCCGCAGCGAGGCGCCGAGAAATTCATGTCGCGTCACTGTAACATTTCTCATCCGACTTTAGTACGAAGAATGTGCAAATACTTTTCTAAGCTACGGTACGTACAGCGCTGAAATGGGATATTTCGGGATAGAACGAGACGCTCCATTGCCTTCTCTCGTGGAATCGGTTTAATTTCACGCAATAACTGCAAGATTCGGGAGCACGAAAGTCTATCAAGGAGCGATCTTTTATCCGGGGATGACGCGGGGGCGAGCAGCCGGGTCGACATAGTTGAAAAGTCGAATTCTCGGAGCGCTCCGGGTCGTTTCATAAATCTCCGCGCGTTTCGAGTTTCTCGGGAATTTTTCGAGCGACGAGTATTCTGTCGTTCGAGTGCAGTCGCGAGGGACATCGGGATGCAGCGACCTCGATGATCTATATAATATTCATTCGTCCGTCGACGTATTTCGTCAACCCCCACGATATTCGCGTCGTATTTCACTTTAATTCAAGTTCTTCCTGCTGCTCTACTCGTTTCCGTAATCTAGCACGCCCCTCGCGATATTTCTCTACAAATTCGATAGACTCGCATAACAAATTCCGGACAAAAATTTCTGTGGGAGACAGTTTCATGCGTTCGCTACCACTCGCAGACATGTCACGTCTACAATCTCGTAGTTTACTGAAACATAGTTAAGCTAGTTTCGTACACTTTGTTGTCTGACTCGTGTTAAATTGTTTTAATATTTCATGAAGAAGGTACTTCGCATTTGACGAAACATTTCCACAATAAAGGTAAGCAACGGAACAAGCTGGTAGCAACCGTGTTGATACGTTCACTAACCAGAGCCTTGTAGATTTACATTATATTCGTCGATAATGCCGTTCATAATGCAGTATGGTATGCAAGAACAACTGGAGCGTTCCTCGAATGTTCCAACTAGGTTAGTAAAATTGCATACGGGAGTATAATTGGATTACACGGCGGCGCAGCAACTTTTGAAACAAGTCCACTCTTGTTATTGTTCGTTGCCGTCGGTCGTCGTTATTAAATCAGTTTTATTTCAGATATGTTTTGAATAAACGTTCCCCGATGCCGATAATGCATTCGCTGCACCAGACAGAGCTAATATACATGTAGCAGTGTGATCGTCGGAGCTTTATGAAAATGACCTGACATTTAAAACGGTGTCTCGACCGACGGGCCGCGATTGATTTTCTTAAATTGGGCCGGGATCGAAGGCGACTCGCTAGAGCTGGTTCGCTCGTTCGCGTCGCATCGATCCAAGCGCGGCCAAGAAAAGCAGTCGGTGTTATGGTCGCCGGGAGCGTTCCGGCGAGCTATCGGTGCCAAATTGTAAGTGTTCGCTGAGTCGAGAATCGCGGCGATGGCGGAGAGAGAGAGAGAGAGAGAGAGAGAGAGAGAGAGAGAGAGAGAGAGAGAGAGAGAGAGAGAGAGAGAGAGAGAGGAGATCGCCACGGGACAGCAGCGAGTTCCATCGAGTCTCTCTGTTCCGTGCCGCGGGGGTGGAGGCGGAAGAAGACTCCGGATGCACCTTGGCTGACAAAGAATAGCGGGGTGGAATATAGGTCGAGCCGAAAGCATCGTGTCTTAGGCGCATACCGACAGACGCCTGGCTCCATTGAAATGCACACACTCCTCGGGGCTTCGAGAACTTAGGGTAAACCGTCTTGTGCGCGCGGCAATCGATCGCACTTGACTCCCTTTGTGCACGCACACCGTGCCGGTGTTCGAAACGAATCTGGGACGTCGTCGTCGGGATAGAGGAGGATGAACCGCTCGGCTTATTATCGGGAAAACGAGCGTATCGGGCTCTCGTCGAAGACGGCTTCCCTTGTTCCGCTCCGGTGCAGGCGAATTCACGGCCGGCGGGGATGGACCAAGGGGTTGCTACCAACCCGAGAGAGCTGGGGCTGCTTGCGGCGGCGACGTCAATCGCTATCGACGGCTCAGCTTATGGGTTTCAAACGTCCCAATCAGCTTGCACGTCCACGTAGACCGAATCCGTCGGATCAACTCGAACGAACCGGCAAAGTCTGGAACATTGGCCGCGCCGCGGTTAAATCCCCTGCAACGAGACCACGCCATCACGGCGCGGCGTTCTCTGTTCGCGTTAGTTTACCTGGCAGCGTTCGCTATATAACTACCTGAAACCGCAGCCTCGTGTTTCGCAGCCGTGGCTCCATCGGTGCGAGAGGAAGTTCGCGCACACACCGGGAATCGAACTTCCGAACGCGATCGACAACGACAAGGCGTTTGATCCGCGTCATGGATTTTCCCGTGGAATTGCGAACGCTCTAGCGCTCCTGCCCTGTCGACAGCGGTTTCAAAACGCCACGGAACAGCCCAACCACGCGAGCACGCGGAAATCTGATTCGCACCGTCCGATACCTTTCCCGCGGTGGCTAATAGGACCGACTATCGTTCGACGCGTTTAAACGAGTACGTATCGTTGCCTCGATATTTTCCACCGCTCGCGGAAATCTCGGCGGGTTCCATCGGTCTGCTTCCGGAGAAATTTCCGCAATGGTCCTCGTACGTTTTTGCTCGCCCTTTTAGATTGCAGGAGTCCTCCTGACGCCTGTGTAGAAAATAAAAACCAACGCTCGGGAGATGCGGAAAGTAGATTCGATGCGTTCATATTAAAAATAGGTTGGCGCGATGCGAGCCGATCCATCGCCGGCGCGAACGCAGGCAAAAGCTCATTAAAAAGTGAGCGTTTCAATCGAGTCTCTCTCCTTGTAAGTTGGCGGCTCGATCAGCGTGATTAACCGTTCCGGTTTGCGGTCGCAGATCCACTCTCGATATCGGGTGGCGGTGTTTGCGGTAACGTAGCTGGAGCCAGATCACGCTCCGATACGTTCCGCTCGGCCTGCTTACCACTAGCAGTTCCCGCGTGAAATTTCGAGCAGCGGGTTTCCTTACGCACAGCTTGTTCGCGACGTGGCGGCGCTCCTTTGAATCGCCTAACAGGGCCACGGGGTCTTCCGTTGCAAGGATACATCAGCGAAGCGCACTCATCGCCGCAGACAAAGCGTTTTCGCAACAATAGAGCCATGAAAACGCGAGTGGAATCGAGTTCCCGGGAAGAAACCGCCGGTAGCTGAAAATTCGTGTCTCGTCTGTCGCCTTGTCTCCCAGTGCATCGCAGTTTAAGATGTCTCAGCCCGTGTACAGGCGGCAGCCGAGGCCTGATAACCGAGTTACACGGTGCAACGCGCTTACCGGTGATACGAATTACAAGCTCCAGGCCCCATAGACGTGCACCGCGTGTATATTACCTTGTTACCGTGGCACCGAACTTCGACGTAAACTCTCCTCCGCGAGACAACAGGCCGCTCGACTCTCGGCCCTGATCCTCCCATCGGAAGAGGCGTTGCATAAAGCCTCATTTTTCCCCGGACTTTGAATATGATTTCCTGGCAGGTAACTTTTATGGACCATTCGCGAGCGGCTCTCCTGTAAATTCTCGTCGTTCCCCCTCGTTTGCCGGGTTTCAACACTTTTCTTTTACCTTACGCGGCGAGTTAGAGAGGCCTCCGCGATCGCCTGGCTAATAGACTCTCCTCTCCTTTCGCAGACAGCTTCCCGTGCTCCTCGAAGTCAGCGTCGGGCGAAACGCAGAAATAAATACATGATATACTACATATTAAATAGGCGTGGCGTCGGTGTTCCCGATTTTTCCGCGTAAAGCTCGACCCGTGTAAAAAAGTCGATGGGACACAGGATGGCGAGGTAACGTGGAAATATGCGTCTCCCAGCGCTTTAATCAGCGCAACGGATGCATCGGGGATAATTATTGACTCGGGGCTGGCATTAATTGGTGATAACAGGAATGGACGCAGTCTCGTAACTCAATTAGCCGGTCTAGCGCCGCCACGGTAACCCGGACCGAGCTTCTGCATCTTGGAACACGCGAGCGGCAGGCGTGTGCATTACCTTGTTACGATGTGCTCGAAGTTGGCGAGTAACTCGCGGCGCGAGACACGTATACGAGGAAAGTTGCGAGAGTGCCGGCTGGCTGGCCTCGACGCCGCAACGCCGTATTTCTTGCCGGGTTTTCGGAGTCGACGCCGACGCCGCCGCCGACGTCGAGTCGTGCGACTGCCTAACTCGCTCGTTAAACAATAACGCGATGAATTACCAGCCGTGATTATTGCGGCCGCCCGCGATAAGCTCGCGAACGCGAACCCGCGCGCCGCTTCTCCCCTCGGAACTCGCAGTAATTTCAATTGCGAAAGTTGACACGGTTCGCGGAGAAGGGAATTCCCTCGTAGATCTCGCGGGAGACAGCTCGCTCCTCCGGCCCGGCTTCGGCCCGCTCCAGCCCGCTCCAGCCTGCTCCAGCCCGCTCGAGAAGTTTCGCCGCTGGGGAATATCGGGAGAGTGATTCGAACTTCTCGCTCGGCTGCCGGCGTGAAAAAGTACGCTCGTTCGGATCGCGCACCCGGGACACACGCCGTGCTCCGTGGAATTTCAGAGTCTGCACAGCCCGGTTTCTCGATGATGCGACGGTGATAAGTCAGAAGAATGAAATACCGAGCGCGAGCGAGTTTTCTTCCGAAGGCCCCCGGCCATTAGTCAGCCGAAACGCAGTCTGCAGACCCCGCCGACCGGCTCCTGGATATTGCAGAAGCCGCAAGGCACATCGATCGGCCTCCTGTACGACGGGAAAACCGGAAGACGGTCTAGTTAGTACATATACGTTATTTACATATATTGCACGCGACACATAAGCTCGGCCGACAGAGACAGGCCTGCATGTTTCATTCTCCCTGCTTTACAGCATCGCTGGCACCTGTCTCTACGATGAAACGAATGATCGCGAGAACATGCTTGCGCCCTCCGAATTCTTTAACCTTCTGCGGTCTCGACAAATTTCACCGCTCCGCTCCAGCTTGTCGACATTTATTTCATCATTTCCGAGCGACGTCGCACCGGGCTGACAGTATTTGAATAATTTGCGAAACGAAATAATAAATAACGTGTTACCTCTTACCGCTCCAACTGTTCGGACTTGGTAACCAGTAAACGCTAAGGACTGTTTTCGATCCCGGAATGGCTCGACGACGGCTCTAATTTCCTTGAACTAGCCGTGGCCAATGGTCGGACCTAATCTTCTCGTTAGAGCGTGCAGGTCGGTTGTTCGTGCGATTAGTTTCTTCTGGCCCTTGATACCCTGACGGTGAAGCGCCGGCAATTTCGGGGATTAGGTAACAAGTTGGAGCCGCGACTGGAACGATTATTCATCGACAGCTGGGTGCGCGCGAGGCTTCTCATAACAAACTTTCCCGAGGATTCCAAACAACGCGCTTTAATCCCCGGCAAATGGCGCCGGTTAAAAGTAGACCCATGTTGCGCCACCTCGTCCAACTCCATTTCGTGAGCAATTTTATTTGCAAATCGCATAGCCCGGGGGAGTCGTCGAGGGTGTAACGAGTCGGGCGAAGTTTCTCCTCGGCGATGCGGCGCGACGGTCGTTGTCGTGCGAACCTCGTTAGGTTCGGCGCGTGTTTCGCTACAAAGATGAAGAGAGGTGGAGAAAGGAGGCCTGGGGAATTCTTGTTCCGGCGCGATGTTTTATTAGCGATCGCTTGCGTCGATAGAGGTGTTCCGGACCGCGGCGGCCAGGTGTGTCAAAGTGACTGCGAGAGTGCAGGCGACAAGAGAGCCGGCCGGAACAGCGGCGGTTCGTCGTTGACCTCGTCGCCTCTGACAGAGTTCCGCGGGACACTCGAGACACGAGAACGGATCTCGCCTCGTCTTGCCTCGCCTCACCTTACGTAGGCGAGGGTGGAAGCGAGTGCCACTATAGCGCATCGCGAGTGCCGACGGCAGGCAGTCCACTCAGACCTCTTCTTTTCCTCTCTGTTCGCCAGCTCTTTCCACTTTTTCCCCGTCCTCCTCGGCCCCTCTCTGCGAGGAACGACGGGGGCTCTCTCGCGAGTGCTCCTCCACGATCACACGATTATATTGTAAAAGGTTCCCGGCGGCGCGATAGCTTAGGCTACCGTCACACTAGCTTCTTCATAACTGTCACAACTCGAAACGGAAGGAACCAGAAGAAAAGGCACGGTGCTTCAAGCTGTGTCGACATTTGTACCCGCACCTCGAACAGACGAATCCAGACGGCGATATGTTGCCTCACGATGAGACCGCGGCGTTTTATGGAAAAATAAAAATTCTCTGAATTGATAGCAAAATATATCTCTTCCCTTAACAATTTCAATGGGTTGGAAGTAATAGTATCTTTGAGCGCTTTAATATTTTCTCTGCTTTGTGGTCGACCTACCTATTTTTATCGTAGATGCGAACCGCTTCGGAGGAACCAGCGTGAACTCTTCTATGCCAATACGTTTGAAATCCATGTTTTTAATCCCGCAATCTCTTTCATCTCGTCGGGCAATCGGTTCGCGGGGAAAATAGCCTCCGCTGCTCCCGAACGTCTCGTCATCCCATCGGAGCGCGTCGTTACCGAGGGGAATGCTGCATGTGCAAATTGGAGATGGATTGAACGACAGCGGAAGGTGGGAGAAAATAGGAGAAAGAGAAGCGCCGCGTTTGACGCACGGCGGATCGACGCGACGGCGAAGGACGATCGGGGGAGTTCGACAGACCGCGGAATTTTTTAATTAGAGGATACAGGGAATCGAACGGAAAGGATCGGGATCGAACGGGAATTCCAAGGGAGAAACTTTTTTAATATGCCCGGGAAGGTTCATCGGAAAAGCGTACTCGAACCCCGGTATTCCGAGTTCGAGAAGTACTTAGGTTAAACTCGATGTATGATAAAACGTTCGCCGACGTTCGGCGAGCCGGCTTTCGGTGGTTATCATAGTTCCGCGAAAACTCGGCAGCCCATTCCTTTAATACGTCGGTCGGGCGTATGAAATTTCCATACAGGGGAGAGAACGGTATCGGGGAGGCCGTTTCCGAAACCGTAACGAGCTCTATTATTTGTTAAACATCGCGGAACCGCGTGGCAGGGCGTTCAACCATTTCCAACTCGACGGGCCGCATTGTAAGCTGAAATTGCTGGGGTGGAGGGTGCAGGGGTGGATCTCGAGGTTTTAGAAACTCGGATGGAAAAATTCTTTTGAAGAAAAAAGGGGGCACGCCGGATCGTCGTGGCCGCTCGCCGGAATCGAATCGATCCTCGGACGGACGGGAGATCGGCCTCGGACGAAAATTACGAGCGAGTCCGAGCGGATTTCCCTTTGCAAATTTCCGACCAACGATTTATGGACGGAGTTGAAAAGTCTCCGACAGAGCACAACACCGACCTCCGCGATCTTTCTCTCTCTCTCTCTCTCTCTCTCTCTCTCTCTCTCTTCCTCTTTCTCTTTTGCAACTTTGCCCGTAGCCGCGCGTTAATGACTTCAGCCGGAGTCGTGTTTTTGGAAACACACGCTCGTTTCGCCGTTGAACGATCCGACCGTCGAAAGTTTCACCGGTGGGAAGAGCCCGTGGCCCATTCATTTCCGTAGCCGGATCGTGCCGAATAAAAGCGCGGCCCCGCTTTTATCGCGTTCCGAGCGACGTTTAGCGGCCACGCTACGTTTAAATTTCGCGCCATTCGAGTGCTTCCCGGTCGAATCATTTGAACCTCCGAGATCCTTTCAACGAGCCATCAAATATGAAAAGCTTCTCTCATGTGTTCTAAAGTCATTACTCAGTCCCACGAACATTTTTGATCGTATCGCGTACGATTTGCTCTGTAAAAAATGTTGTCTGTCCAATTTCGTCACAATCCCCTTCAATCGAAAAAATTGTTTGTATTTTATAGCGCCTGATTTCCTCTGGAACAAATTATGAATATCGGTTATTTTCCGAACGGTACGGGAGTGGTTTTTAATCGTCTGGCAGCAGTGATTGTTCTATATCGGGCGGTGAAAGTTTGCCGGAAATTGGATAGAAAATTTGTATATATTCTAAATTGGTGGTGCAATAAACTCGGGGGCGGTTCTTTTTCTCGGTGAAAAAACGGTGAAAATCGGGTATTTTTTGGCCGCCTCGTGGCATAATCGCGGCGAGCGACGGTGCGCGAGTTTCGATTGCCGGGAAACGAAAATATTGGCGTGAAAGAGGAGCGGCGTGGGCGTTGCGACGCAGCCGTCGGCGAACTTGCCGCCTGTGGGTAGCCGGCGGCTCTTTAAATCCTGCCCCTTTTTGCATCGTTTTGCGTCGCTCTTCCGGCGCGGCTTCGGACGCGAATATTCGGATCGTTTCGGTGGCGTGTGCCGCGTATAAACAGAGGTCCGCAATCTTGGAAACGCGGAAGCCACGAATCTAGCGCACGATCGTATGCATGCCACACGTGTCCGTGCATGTGCATGTACCGTGATGCATATGTACTCGTATGTGCACATGGAGCCGCGTCGAAGCGAGGGAGGGAAAATGGAAGAAAGAGAGAAAGCTGGGAGCATCGAGAGGAATGTGTGTGGGAAAACGAGAGGTCGGGAGCCACGGGGAAATGGAAGGAAAACCGGAGGGACACGGCAAAAAGAATAGCGGAAAAGAACGGCAACTTGCTCCCTGTTGGATTTTTAATCGAATAAATCAACTCCAGCTTCAAACGGACTCGCAACGTCGGGATCGTTTCGAGTGATCCCGGTACCTCGCAGATACAAGACGCGCGCACCGGTACGAGTTACCCGGCCATTCGATAATTGAACCAGTCGCTGCGGCTTCGAAAGTCCCCGCGGGTGCTTTAATTTCGCGGTTTTCAAGCGCAGACCCGGCCAATGAAAACGTAGCCCGAGCGAATTCGAGACGAGAGAGAGAAGAAGAGAGAGAGAGAGGCGCGGCGATGCGCAAAAGTTTCGAGCCACTCGCCCGGTCTCTCGGCAGAAACCCCATCGCGCGCGACACCAATTCTCAGCAGACTCGAACCGTTTCCAGCACCACAGCGACTGCAATCTCTTGGCCGTAACTTTTCCCAAATAAATGCAACCATTACGCGAACTCCTATTTCCACCGAACTGAGTATGAATGTTCGCGCGAGGGTTGAAATCAATTTTTCTTCCCGCTCGTGTGTCAGAAGGCGTGCGCGGGCGACCACCTAAAGCTTTGAGCGATCGTTCGCGGCCTGGCAACGACTTTTTTCGACTGGCGTTGGTCGCATTAATCTGCCGGGAAGTCTCGGGAACGAGCGTTCCGCGTCAAGATTGCGGCCTGTCGCAGGTAGAACGGATCGGAAGGGTACGCGTCAGCGTGTCGGCGCCGTTCTTGATTCTCGTTCCAGTTTCCGCGACGCGTTTGTTCCCGGATTTGCACATTGAACGCGACATCTGTCCAATATACGACCGCGGGGCCTGTCTTTCCGGTCTCTTCGCTCGGCGGCCCGTCTATTTTCTCGTTACCATACGATTCATAATTCACCGGGAGGGATCCCCGGGCTACGTGACGACGACGCCGGGTAACGTCGGCAATCTTTCCGCGACAGTCTCTGTCTTTCTCTCTCTCTCACTCTTCCGCCTTGGTTTCACGGGCTTCGAGCCTGTTCTCCAAGCTCCGCGGTCTATTCTCGTCCTCCATATTAAACCGCGGCGTGGCGCCTCGTCGTATTACTTGGAAACAAATTTTCCGGGCATCGATTCTTCGAAACTCGGAGAACGGGCTCAATTTAAACTTGACCGCCACCGGTGGCCGGCTCCTCGTCGAATTAATAGTTCTTCCCAGCACGGCGCGGAACGGTGCCGCTGGATGGATGGGACCTGGCGCCGATGTCTTTGAACCCCGTCCAATTAACTTTCTCGCCAGGTGGGCGGGGGGAACCTCTTCCCATCGAGAATATAATAAGCGTTCCTTCGCGGTGGAACCTTGGAACGGGGAAGAAATTCCGAAATTTTTCCTCCGCTTTCCTGCGCGTTCAATACTACGGCTTATCGCGAGGCAACCACACACGCTCCGCCATGTCGTCCCTTTCGCTTGTGCAGTCGTAAGTAAACCGTGGATTTTATGAATTTATGACGGAAACGGGTGGGTGCTATTTAAAGCTGTAGACAGATGTAAAGTGTTTAATAATATCAATGAATTAGAGGTGTTGATTTCTTCGGACGACAAGACGGAGCGTGTGTGGCGACCGTATAGTTGCGTTAAATTGGACGGATAATTTGTAGCGATAATGAACTGGTCGTGTACAGCAAATCCGTACGTTAATAAGTCGCGGAGGCTAGCATGCAATCGTGTGCCTAACGAATCTCGAGTTTCCCCTTGCGTCCGACTTTTGCAGCGAGATTGCGAGACACCTTGTATAGAGAGTCCGCCTCGTTATGAATACTTCATTCGCCGCAGTGTTCAGCATTCAGCCCGGAAAAACAAATATCCGGCTGCGAAATCCGGTCTCGGTATTCCGGTAGGGAGCTAGCTGGCTGCAGCCGCGGCAGCCACGAAGAAACTCCATTTCTCGAGATGGATATACAGAAAGAAGGGAGGCAGGACAGTCTCTCGGCTCGTCATTCCGCATTCCGTGCATCGGACGGATTAAGTTTGTGTACGAGCGTAGACTGCGGCTTTTAAATTGCGCTGATCCGGGCTCTCCTCGCGAGGGCACCCTCTTCCGTGAGCTCTCTCGTCTCTTCGTGTTGTCCTCTCGCAGCTCCGTCTGCGGAGCGGCGGCTGTCCGAGCGCGGAGATCGTTGCTCGGCCCGTTAGCTTCGGCTTTAGCTTTTCACCGAATGCCGGCGAACGTCGGGAATTGGATCAAGCCGCAACGAGGCCTCGTTAGGACTGGTCACTCGCGTGGTCCACTTAGCTGGCCGACGCGCTCGCCCCGGCACATGTAAACACGCTTCCGACTTAGCGTACACCGCTTTGAATGCAAAGGCGAAACGCCGCCTGGTGCATTTAGATGCGGCCGCAGGAGAGTAACGAGCCTCTCTTATGAATAAACCGCAACCGCGACCGTCCACTTCGTTACGGGAAACATCTTCGAGGACCCGTGATCGCTCGCATCTGCCACGGGCCACTGGCCTCGCCCTGGGACCGCCCAAACTGCTCCCCGGGGCCACGTCTCGGAGCAAACGCCGTCGGAGCCGGAGCAGACTCTCCATCTTACGTATTCAAAGCGGATCGAGAATGTATCTACATCCAGGGGATTGAAACATTCCGAAAAAAATTGTTCGACACACTCGCCACCATAGTCGCGTATCTGTGATGTTCGAATTCTCACAATTTACTTGAAGAGTGCATTTAATGTCGCCATAAACGAGATACGACGACAATAAAGTTAGCAGCGAAACGTGTTAAATGAATCGTTTCCTGTTTCAGTTCCCATATCGATTCTACGGGCGTCACTTTTTCGGTTTCGAAACGGTTCTACAATCGATTCTCGTTTATGTGGTGCCAACTCCCAGCGAGATCCTGGAGGGCGTGGTTTCGTTGCTCCCGGACCTAAAGCTATGTCCACACTGATCGAGCAACTTCTTGTGTCTCCTTGTTGCTTTCTTCTTCTTTAATTCGGTAAAAGTTCGAAACGGGTCGCGAGAGATTCATTTTCGTGGAAGACGCGAGCAGCATTCCGTTGCAGTAGCGAAACGGGCATCACAGCTCATTAAATGGGCTGCTAATGAGCAATAATTTGATGAGATTCAATTATGTAATAAGCCGTCGGTGTTGGTGGAACGAAGAGCTTTATAATTCACGCTCGTTGCTCATCTACAGACGCATCTCCGATAATAACGCGTTGCTAATTATATTAATTAATCGATTAACGTTAGCCAGCACCGATTCGAAGCAGCGAAGTTTGCGGTATGGATGTTCGATTTCGAAGTCGTGGATTTCTCCGAGTCACGCGATTGCTCTTTTTTTCCGAATTTGAAAAGAAGTCGCCGGGTAACCCACTAATTATTTAAGAAGACGGAACGCGTCCCATTTTCGAGGCACGAGCAAACAGCGATTCTCGTCGGCAGCGGGGCGCGTATTATCAGTCGAATGCCTCCGCGTCCTGAAAATGAAATCAGACCTCGGCGACAAGACCTCGTTAAGGCCTGCTCTCCCTTTGCCCGGGCTTCTATGTACGTACATCGTGGCTACATATTACATTAATCTTTTATATTAGATCGGTGCCGCGGGCTGCTGGCGAATGCAGAAATGTGTGTCGCCCGCAGAAACGCGAACGTTCCGCTGAACAAAGCAACCGCGCGCGGTGTCGCATGCCGTTCCGTGGCTCTCTCGCAACCTTTCCATACATACGTATGCTCGTACTCTCGTTCCGCGATTTCGACGTCTCCTTTTCACCGCGGCGAGTACGCGCAGAATAATAATAATAATAATCGTAACAGCATCGAGTTTATTACGACGAAAGAACCGCTCCTGCCCGTTACGACACCTAAACGGATTAAACGTAAGCGCCGGGCTCTGCCACGAGGTCTACACGGAAACAATGAAATATCAAGAGGCGAAAGAAAGAGGAAACAATCAACGGAAATGGCCGAGCTGTGAAAGGGGCGAGGCGTGAAGACGGAAAAGCACGGCGAAGCGAGTGTATCTCGGAAAGGAGACCGGAATTCAAGTAATGGCTCGGTGCAAAGGGAAAAGGGTGTTGTTTATCGCGGCGTGATAAGGCGCAGCTAAATACGAACAACGAGTTCGGGCGCGTAGAGGTCGGTATGAAGCGAACCGGAGAAGTTTATGGACAACCAAACACTGTCGGAAGATCCGTCTTTGTCTCACGCTCAGCCACCCCGAGAACGCTGGAACCGAGGTGTTGCACAGCCAAACTTGCTGATGTTACAGCGGAAACCGGGACACGAGTTTCGGATACGTTGGACAACCGAATGCATTAGACTCCGAGCTAGTTCGAACCCCTTGGCTCTCACGGTGCACCGAGCCAGACCGGTGATAAAGCTTTCAAACTGAATTTACCAAATGAGCTTCTATTTTTCTCTTTCGAGAATTTCGAGCTTTCGCCGCCGCGACGGTGTATCTTCAATGAATTTGCGACTACGGTGGAACTGCTCCTGCCGGGAATACCGTGTTTCCTCCGTACACTCATCAATTTTTCCAGACGTCGCTGTCATGCTTTTCCCGTTTCAACCAGAAACAAATTATAATTTCCGAATGCGCTTTGGAGAAACGGTCGTTCGATCTCCAGCGGATCCAGCGCAAACTGACCGAGCGATTCAGCCGCCAATCACACCGAGGCTTTCGCGGCAGCGGGATCAAAACGGACCACGGTATCAATCGTGTCAAGGTTTCCCCGCTCGAGGACAGGGAGCACAAAGGGGTCGGATCTCGTCGAGAGTTTCTATAAGTCGGAAATGAGATGACGCACAGCGTGCCGTTTCTATAAAATATCTGGATTTCATTAAAAAAATTTCATTTCGTTCAAACTAGGTCTCGTCGTAGCTTTATGAAGACGGTTTTTCATCTCAGCAAACAAGTAATAATACCAGGGTTTGCTGACCACGGACAGTTATTAATGTATGATTAAGAGAGACATGAATGTTGTCCAGTTCTTTGAAAAGACAAGTTCGCAGCGGGGTGCGTCCGTCAGTCGATGGAGAGTGCAAGCGGAAGATGCAGTTGGTCGAGCGCATTCCGCGGTGCACTACTCGGCCTGGCTGTTGGAACGTGTCGGCTCGGCTCGGCTGCGGAATTGATTAAGATTGCGCGTCCGGGGAACGGAACTCGCCGACATTAAATTACTTTGCCAAGAATTTCGCGAGTAATGGGACACGCGCGTCGCGTCGCGTCGTCTTCCGAAAACAGAGTTCGGTCCGCATCCTATTCCCGGGGTGCCCGCGGAAACGGTAATGGCGTTCAAGAGCGCGATAAGAATGGAAACTTTTGTTGCGAACGAGCTCGTATTTCCTTACACTATCGCGGGCGTCATCGCGATACGATTCGGGCTGGCTGCCGGGCACAATGGCCACGGATACTTTATTCGGCCGTGGCGCTAGATGCGGCTCCACCGACGTATTTTTCCGTCTTGCGAGTCACGTCCATCATCGTGGCCAGCCGGCGTGGCGCGGCCCACCCTAACTCTCCGAGTCGTCTGGATATTACCCGGTGATTGCGAGCTTTTCACCAAAAGCCTCGGTCCGCTTGGAAATTAAATCAAGCCTCAACGAGGTCTCGTTAGACGGGTTGCTTGCCTCTCTCTCTCTCTCTCTCTCTCTCTCTCTCTCTCTCTCTCTCTCTCTCTCTCTCTCTCCGGTTGCTTCGTACACCTCCCATAGACTGAAGGAGAAGGCGAGACCAAAAGAGAGAAATGGATAGATGGCTTCTCGCGCGGTGAGAGAAGGTGTTTTTCCGAGGAGATTGCGTCGTCATTTTTGCAGAGGGCGAACGCGACAAGGAATTGCGGCGGACGTTTCAGCGTCTTTGATGTTCTAAATCGGGACGCACGTAGCCGGCGCGCGCGGGACCAGCGTTTCGAACAGTAGTTTTAAAACGGGAGCAAACCTACTCCGAATGAAAAACGACGCCAACAGGAAAGACGACGATCGTCGCTCTCTCGGAAGTTCCGTTCCGTTCTTCTCGGCTAAGTCGCGAACTTTGAGCCACACGTTCCCGATACACCAGCCGGCCGTGTACCCATAGCTCTCTCTCCGGGTTGTCCGCCCGGCGAACTGTTTCCGTTAGAAACGTTTTACTTGTTCCTCCGTGGCATCTGTTGCGAATAAATTGCGAATCCGGTATTGATTTTCCGCCGGAAAGAGACGCGAAGTCGGAGGAGCCGCTTCCGTTAATCGGTTTACTTTTCAAAAGCCCGGGAAAAATAATAGAAGTCGAACGTGGCGTGGCCAGTCTTTGAGCCGCTTTTCGCGGTACTGCTTCTCCCGTTCTCTCGACGGCTCGATGTCGCTGAATTATACAAGCCCGCCTCCGTTGCCCGGGAGCGCCGGGTTCCTCGGGTAGCAAAGATTTGCATTGCTCTCCCGCTTACGAGTCCCGTAACACAGTCCGGCTTACCCCCTTTCAATGCGAGCTGATTTCTACCGAGCGACTCCGTTATAATTCAGCAGCCGCGAATATTCGATCGGGCCACCAGACACGCGCGTCGCATTTAAAAACACCGCACCGACCTTCGGGAACGCTTCAGCCCCTCCTCTGGGTTACGATTAGCTCGTTAACCCCGATGCGAAGTTTCATGCAAATTTCTGTCGCAACCGAGCAGCGGGATCGCAAACTGAAACAGAATTCTCTTATACCAACGGTTTTACTAGCTAGTAAAATCGCAATAAGATACCAAGATTCTTTAGCTACTATCGGCGCATAAAAAAGGCACTCTGCGATGTAATCGTTGTTACGATCTTTATGGGGAATCAAACTATATTCAAACGGTATTCTTATGTGCTTGGGAAATTTTGTATCGTCTTATATTCAACGCGTTCGTGTTCGTCATAAATTCACGGCGCCCGCAGTCTAATTATTATTATCGCCGGAAACCAGCTTTGACGCAGTCCTCGGAAGCTTGTTTTCGGAGAGAACGGTCTGATTACGGAGATCAGGCAGGACTCTGGGACAGAGGGAGCGTTTCCTTTGTTTCGTGACCCGAAAGGTCGTGGGCGGGACAGGAAAGTGGCGGGTACCGTGTTCCCGGGGCAGGGTGGAGGCGATAAGCCCGACGGGTCGTCCGGGAGGAGGGTACACGACTCCGGGAAGGGGTGACTTACGATCTTCTGAGCAAGGGGATCGATGAGAGATCGAGCGAGAAAAGCGTGTTGTAACGCGAGGAAGACGAGCACAAAGACGAGCACGAAGACGACAACGGACGAGGTTGACAGCGAAGACGACGGTGGAGAGCACGATCCGCTGAAACAGCAGAAGATCCTCCGAGTTCTCGTACCGAACCGACAAGGCTGGCCCGCTGTCAGCATCTTCATCCACAGTGCTCGTGTCCCTCTGTTTCCCTTTCCCTTTCTCTCCGCCCCTCGGTGGAACAAACCTGTAGGGCTGCGAAGGGCGGCGCGCGAACCCGTAGCCCATACCCGGCCACCTGCTCCCCGAGCTTTTCCCGGTAATGCTGATGAAGCGTCTGCCCGACAATTAGACGCAATTTCGGGAGCAATTAGTGGAGTTACCGTCGACCGAGTATCTTCCGCCTTCCTTCTTGCCGGCAGCCGGGATTCCGGGTTTTTATTTGCCCCGACCGACCGACCGCCTCTATGGGAGCTTCGTTAGATTCGTTCCCTCCCCCGTCTGGCTCCTGGTAACCCAGATGGCGGCTCACTTTGCCGAGAACTAATTACGTTCGGCCGAAAAAACAAAGAGAGACGCCGCGCCGCGACGCGACACGGCGCTCCACTGTATATTAGAACGTTTCGTGGCCGCCAGCTGTATTAGAATGCTCCGGCCACGCTGGTAATGATAATCGTGCATCTTTATTATGCACTCGACGATGACTACCAAATAGAAAAAGAACGGGGCATAGTATGTATTCGCGTTTAAGCGACGGTGCACACGCTGCTATGTCATTACAACGAGAATCAGCGGCAGCGAAACGACGCTCTATTATCTAACTCTGGCAAGATAAGCGTAATATGTGTTTACGTTCACGTTATGCGAGCTGGGAAGAGGAAATTCTTTCTCATCTCAATGCTGACTTCCCTCCGTTTATCTTCCACTGCAGGGGCTCCCAACTTGTACGTCCATTAATAAAATTTATAGTTCCCAGATCGAGTCGCTTTTCAAATTGCGATTCATAGTTTCTACAATTTGTCTTTAGAAGTACGAGTAAATACCGGAAGGGGCAGGACTTTGTGTCAAATCCCCCGGGTAGGCGTGGCTTGCTGGCCCTTGACGGATCTAAGATATTGCATCAGAGGCTCCGTATACGAATGTAGAGTATAATACCATTACGAGATAATCAATCCATCGATTTAACCAGACGATGAAAAGATGCGGTAACAAATCGGCGCGTGGTCGAATGGCGGCGTTTTCCGGCGGGTCGGGCCGGGTGATCAGGGCGTGCATCGCGACGAGTATAAATTGCGTTCAGACCGCAGTTAACCCGGATAGCTGGTCGTTGCCGACTATGGATCTGCTCGTAAAGCCGGCCGCCCCTTGTCGCCTGCGCTCGTGTCGGCGCGAGTAAACCCGCGGAGCGTGCGGGGCCACGCATTCCGTGGACACGGCCGCGACCTCGTAAACTAGAATAACGAAAAATTGCGCGCACCGGTCTCTTTCGCGGAGACTTACGCACGCGACCCGTCACCCCGCGCAAATAAATAACTTTCCCGTGGTTTCGGGCCAGTGCGGTGCGGCGGTTTTCGCACGAGCCGGGTCACGCTCCGCATTTTACGCTGGCGCGCACCTTGCTGAAGCGGGTCGACCTCGTTCACATTTATTACAACGGCGAGATTTCGATTTCGACGCCTGTGCCCGAACCACCGCACGGTTCGGCCAGACGTCGCTGCGGTTACATTTCTTGCGGGGACGTAAATCGAAATGAAATTTTCCATGAACTCCCCTTTATTAGAGGAATCGGCGAACGCGCCTGGACGTCCCTTAAACCCTTTGAACTTTATTCCCGTGCGGGAATATCCACCGTAAGAAAGTATTTATATCCCATTCTCTCATTTTTACTGAAAAGTTTATACTCTCCTAGAGCCGCGTGTTCGCGTAACGAACGTTAATCTCTGCTTCGTCTGATCGCATGAAATCGTGGGATCTTTGTTAACTGAATCGCGGAAGACAACGTGCCCGGGCGCGATTACCAAGCTTTTTGGTCGACTAACAATGAAACGCGCACGCGTGGCTCTCATCCCTGTATCCTCGAGAGGGTTAATATCGTTTACCCGCGCCCACCCCCTGTTTCTCATTCTACTTACGTGGCGGGTATCGCGGCGGTAATGAAAATGCCTGGTGCCCTCCGGTGATTAACGTTCGAACGGAAAATAAATCGTTGCTCGGGTTTCACGAGCGGGCGGCGCAGAGCGGTGCAGCCCCGGGTGCATGTGCAAGTTTTTGTTACACGGTGACCGACGAGCGTGCATCAATCGCGGCGGTAACGGCGCGGCGGCTTCTCGGGGTCTCTTTGCAATTCCGCTGGCGATTCACCCGACGGAATCCTCTTACCGTTGCCTCTCCGGCATTGTTCGTCGGGCGAGGCACGGTTCGATCGCTTCCGGTGCCGGCACACACCGGTGTGTCGGAACGCCGAGAATTCCTGCATCGACTTAATAACGTCGCCGCGTGTCGATCTGTATTCAAATTGGCCGACGAGAACTGGCGTCGTCGGAACGCCCCGTAACTAGCGGAGTGAGAGACAGAGAGAGAGAGGTAGAGAGGCGTCCCGGTTAAATCCGAGAGTGTAACGTTTCTCGATTTCCTCGGGGCGTGTAACGCGGTTACACGGAGAACCGGGTCGAATCGGATCGGGTCGAGAGCCAGGTTCGGGCTTCTCTGCCGCGAGGCGTGGACGAGACCGCTGCACACAACGCACTCCGCGAGAAAATTGATCGAGCAATTACGCGAACCGGCTACTCCTGACCGTTTATCGGATTATCGGGAGGACTGCCGGGAGGTCGACGGCCCCGACTTACCTCGCTGCCCCTCGCAAATAATCGAAACGGAGATAGGACCGGCGCGAAATCGCATCGATCGCGCCACGACTGAATAACCTCCATTCGCCAAGCCGATCTGCCAACCTCACCGTAAAACGTACGACCGCTCGACCGTGTAAGCTCCCGCATCGGAACCGTTCTTGCTCGATGATCGATCATGCTCTCTACCGTCCCATTCCTGTCTCCCATCTCGGATAAAACGTTACAATATCGTCGACCGGAGGAAGATGCGCGGCGATCGTCCGTAAAAAAAGTTTCAATCAAATTCAATCAAACAATGGAACAATGAGTCCAGAAACTTGTGGAAATTGCGAAGAAGGAACGGATCGATCGACGCCACTCGATATCTAATTTCTTGGTAGTTAGTCCACGACACGACGCCCAGAGGTGTCTGGAAACCGCAACGGCGGATCATTACGGCGGTGTACAAGGTGTTTCTTTTCACCGGACACACCTTTTTGCTCCGGGACGTCCGAATAGGCGTGGTTTCCCTGCTCCTCTCTTCTTCGGAGCTGTAAGCTCAGAATTAGTAAAAATCACAATTTTTGTTCCGCTTTTTAGGAGGGTGTACTGCGGTAGGCGTGGCCTTTTTGCTCTTATCGTCGACGCAGCTGAAGCTGAGCTCTGTAAATCATCGGCGACGTAAAACTGTTGCTACTATGAGGGTCGTTTCAGATAGAGAAACATTTTTGAGATGTCTCAGCGAACTCGATTAAAAGAAACGGCCGTACAACCGGCGATAAAACCACGATCGCGGAATGGTTTATAAACTCGAGCGCAAGTGGATTCTATAGTGGGAACGACGTCCCCGCCTTTCGCGGCGTTTAAGGGTTTTAAAGCGGCTCTTCCTCCGATTATTGTTCCCGTCCGCCGGTTTTATTGGTTCTGGAAATTAAACTTCGGAATCGGCCCGGGTATTGCGAGTTATCGTTGGCCTACTGTCCGTCGAGGGTGTTTGCTCTAGCTAGCCCGTTCGCGCGTCGCCTATAAGCCTTCGTCGCCTGTCGGCCGACGAGAGAGTTGATCGATGACACGTCCCCGCACACCCACTCGCTCGTCGTCATTATCCCCGGGTGTTCAACGTGCGCTTGACTTTCCGCGGATATGAAGCGCGCTCCGTAATCAACCTACCCGTCAAATTATCGACGATTCCCGTACGAAGGGAGACGAGACCCTCGATCCACGGCAATTGCGTTTTTCATCGCGCACCGTTTTCAAAATACACAGAGAAAAAAAAAGAAGGAAAAGTCGCCGGGAAAAGCCTCGGACACATGTACGCGTCGAACGAAACAAATCGCCGTAGATACGGATAACGGCGAGCCTTGTCAAAAACGTTGTGCTGATCCCAGCGAGAATGGATTTATTCTCGCGACAATTTATCGTTCGCTTGATCTCTGGTGTTCCCCGCTTTTTAATAAAAGAACTGATTGACCCATTTGCGTAATTACACTGTACACTCGCTCTCTTTTTTACTTATTTTTGCAAAGTGGAATCGTTTCACCCGCCGCGAGACACCCCGTACAAACGGAGATCAAAGAGAATTGGGTCGGTCGAAGGGAAAATGAAATGCACAAGATAAAAGTTTTTCCCATCGTTCCCCGCAGGAAAATCGTCGAAACCTTTGCCCCCTCGGTCGACCCCACATTCATTTCCATTGTGTAGAAATGGGTGTCCGGGGTTCGGCATCAGCCCCTCCGAATCGCAAATCAAAATCTTCCCCTCGGCGTCGATCTCGCATCGATCGGGGGACAGTTCGAAGCGGAAAGACGATTCTCGGCTAAGCGTAGCGGCCGATCACCGTGGCGAAAACGCGAAAGGGTCCGGCGTAAACCGGTCACGAGAACGTTCGTTACGGTTTTATTTGTTTCGGCTGGGGCAGAGGCGACGATCGATCCTCGGCGGCGTCGCAGCCGCCGCCGACGCCGCCGACGCCACCTTCCATCGCCTCTTTCTCTTGGTATCTCGGTGACTTCGGCTCGCTCTATCTACACCGACCTAATCGATACTCGACCCGACTCGACTCGTCTCGATTCTGAACTGTGTGTGGCTCTCTTTCTCTCGCTCGAGGCAAAAGCGTCGCGAAGACGAAGACGACGACGGCGGCGAAGCAGAAGAAGAGGAGGTAGAAGAAGAAGACGAGACCATCTAGCTACTCTCCAGGAGCTTTTGTGTCGCAGGCGCGATCTAATCGGTCGATCGCACCCGACGGTGCACCAGAAATTCCGCTTGATTTTCTCCCCTGTTGACCTTTCGTTTCCGTTCGGTGAAAAACGCCGGGTAATTATCCCCGGAGCTGAGACCGAACGGTACCGACGCGGCGCGGTGCGGCCAAGGATAATGCCGCGGAAAGTCTACGTTTTTCCTTTTGCCCCAGGTTGGTTCGCTTCTCGCCTGGTCGACTCTCGTTCGTTTATCGAGATAGACTTTTCCCGGTATTTTCCGCGTCGCTTTTATCCCCCGCCATCAACTCCCGTCACGCTGGATTTTCACAACGTCGGATCTCCGCGAGGCGTTAAAACGGATCCTGTTGTTAACCGGAAAGGTTTCTCGGACACTCCGGCTGAAATTTCCTCCGAAGAGCACTCGGAGCTATCCCTTTCTTTCTCCGTCTCTCTCCTCACTCTCACTCTCTCTCTTCCTCTTTCCATCTCGATCTCTCTAGATCGTGTTCTCTTTCTCGCCCGACGCGGCGCGAACATTGTGAAACGGTAATCTCGTTTTACCCGCGTCGGATACGCGTCGGATGATCAAAGAAAGCGGCGCGGCAGGGAGAGGCTCGGCCGGGAACGGTAACGAAATTACAATTTGCAATTTCATCGAGCAGTGTATCGTGCTCGCGCGCGACGAGGAATATGACGTTGAAATTGCAGCGAAATCATCGGCCGCGTCGACGTGCTTTAATTCGTCAATGGACGCGCGCCAATTTTTCCTCGATGAGCCGTCGCGTCAGCCCGAGCCGCGCGTCGCACCGGGAAAAAGAAATTCCCTCGTTCGTCGGAAAAAATAAAAAGAACACCGGCGAGAGGAACTATACTGGGAAAATCTTTGACGCTTTTCCACAGCGAGTACGACCGCGTTAAATTTTAAGGCTCTTGTTCAAAGACTTTGACTCGTTCATCCCCAGCCGCGATTACCCTCGCTCTTTATGCAAATTCTCGTCCTCGCGGATTACCTTATCAAAATTAAAACGAGGAAAACATTTGTCGCGTCGACCAAAGGGTCCCTTGTTACGAAAATATAATAAAAATCCCATTAATATTAACGAGAACGCTTTCTGGCGATTTGCAAATGTTCAAAGTGTCACGAAAGCATAAAGCACTGCAGTCCGCTGTTGCCACGGTGTTTATTGTGCCGCAGCTGCACAGAGGCATTACGAAACGCAGTGTACACGCCCGGGGGCGTTTCGAATTAATCGAGATAATTATGTTCATGGAGAACCGTGCCGCGATTTCTTACAAGAAACAATCAAATCTGTCGTCTCCCTGTCGACCGGGTTTCGACGGGACAAATGAATTCCATTTATCGACAAACCGGAGGGTCGACGATTTTTCTCCTCGGCGAGTCGCTCCAGTTTAATTGGACATTGCGTAAGGGGCCATCGCGTCGCTTGAAGCGCGTGCATCGGGATATCGGGCTCGGCTCGACTCGGCCCGACCTGCTTGCTCGCTCGCTCGTTCGCGCACGCGCTTCCGACTCTCTAATGCGTTATGAATTATGCACTGGAGGGTTAAGTCCCTTTTAGTCCCTCGGCTTACTTTGACGAGGCCTCGCCCTCCCCTTGTATCATTATACTGTTCAAGTAGAATTACCCGCCCGCATTTCGTAGCGGCGCAGTTATTGCATAATTTCTCCGCGCGCGCACCCTCGCAGACCTTGTCCCCTAAGCCTTTGAGGGCGAACCGGAAGCGTGACGTGGTCGACGACGACGCTCCTCCTTCCTTCTCCGGGGAACTTTCTCTTCTGCCAAATTGGGTACCTTTAATTTTTCTCGAGAAAACTCGTTCCCTTCCGACAGCGGTGCGTTTCACCACTAACCCTTTGCACGCGACGCCGTATCGATTCCAGAATTCGGTGTCAAAATAAATAAAACTCCCCAAAATCCAAAATAAAACGATTACGTTATTTGGGTCATCCGTTCACGATCGAAATAGCTGATGTTCCGGGATCTATCAATGGACTTTCAAAAATCGTGGTACAGTCGCCGGTAGATAACTCGTTAAAAAGCTTTGCGAGAGGAAGACCACTCGCAATGCGTCATGGGAATCAATGAGCGCGCGGAAGTCGAGGAACTCGCGCCTTCCGGTTACAGAGTCCCGGGCGCCTGGTTGTTTAATTGAATTCCGTTAATGCAGAGCTGGACTTCGTCCTCCGAGCTGCGTCTCGATACTTTGACGACCCGAGCGAAGTTTTTCTAACAATACTGTGCGTCGATTAATTTGTCGTAGCCGACGGCATCTTTGTTCCGCTCGTTTAAACAGATTATTAGCGTGATTCTTTCTCGTGCCGTTCTCGTTCCCAGACGAATCCGAAAGGGACCGTCACGCACCCTGCCAGGGCTGTTGAACCGTCGCCTTTCCTTATTCCCGGACAAGGAATTATTCTTCCTGAAAACGTGCCCGCGAGGCTTATCTCGCGGCCGCGTGCACGAGTTGGCGTGACGGAAAATGGGTGGGTTGCATCTATTTTCGTTCCCCGGTCACGTAACCACTATGCGGACGTACATTACGCGTTGCTACTCGCCGGTATTCATCGGGCCTGCGGTCTGCAGCTCGCCGAGGCGCCTCCCGACAATGAACGCTACTCGGTCCGGCGATCGGGTGGTCGGATCCCGGTGATCGGCTTCGATTAAGACGAAACGATTAACCTGTTAACCGGTGGGACCAGTCGCCGGCACGTTGCGCTCGAATTTATCCGACGATCCCCGATCGAAAAATAACAAATAAACTGTTCCTAAATCTGCAATTAACTTCGCCAGCTCCTGAACAGAATAGCAGGTGATTCCACAGACTTCAAAGTTAATTAATTCGTGAGTAATTTCCTGCTCAGCATCCGCAAGAGTTTGTTTAAAAAATGAGCAGGTTGGCGGATCGAAATTGGTCACGTCGGATCGCGAGGAACTTGAAAAAGGTGTCTGTTTCTGACGTTTCCGGCCGATCAGGCACGTTCCCGGCGTCGCCGATTTATCTTAATGCTTCCCCCGTGTCCCGGATTATCAATCTTCTCTCGAGGCCCGTCTCGATCGGCACTTAACTTTTTGCTGCAGGCCTCTGGAGGATTTTATTTCGGCCATCGCGTCGAGCTGCGGCCGATCGATCACTTTCCTTTCCGTCGATTAAATATGTTTCCGCGGCGCGCGTTTCTTTGCCAGCGATTAACGCGGCCGACACATCCGCGGAGCCGAGTGACGTGTTGCGCGATAAGAATTGCCGCGGCGAAGTAATTCGCGCTGCGGCCTGCTAATTTATGCCGCGATAATCGAGCCAATGAATGTCTCGAGGAATAAAAATCTCGCCCCGGAACTTCCTGTCCGACTTTGATCGGCCGGCCGAGTTGCTCGCACGCTTTTCATTAAAACTTTCCCCTGCTCGTGTTGTTCGGTTAGAATCTCTTCGATCCGCTCGTCGCAACGAGTTCTGTCTGTTTCGACGGGCGAATTCGGATTCCGCGAATTCTCTAGACAGACCAGAAATCAACACGTGTCCCTCGCGTACGGTTTAAACTTGGCCGAAGCGCGTGCTGCCTTCGCCGTGTCGTGGAACACCGGTGGGACAGAAATCACTGCGACACCGCCTGCTACAGAATTTGGCAAGGGAACGCGACCGGTAAACCGAGCCGCAGCCATACCGTGGTACAGTCACCGGCTTGCGGGTTTCTGGTAACCGTACAAGCTCGTACCCTTCTCAATCTCAATCTCCAGGCAGTTCGAATTTCTTCTTCTAGCAGAGATTCGTAATTTTTCGGCGAAAAGGGTCACACTCCATCTTGCCGGCAGCTCCACCGGTCGATGACCTCGAGCGAGTAAACCGGAGACAGTGCAATTTATCTAACTCCGCCACTGGCAGTGGTTTGCAACCCCTTATTTTCAAGCCGGAGGTGTAGGCGAGCTCCTCGAACATGCGGCTCGAGCTGCAGCCACGAGCCATTATACACCCGGAAACCACAATAAACACGGTCCGGTTTAAAGACTGGCAATTCGCCGGGCAGAAACAATTCCCGTTTCGACGCGCGAGATGGGAAAGGAGAGGAACCAGATGGTAAGCAATGAGAGGGTTGGGCTTCGGAAAAGAGAACGAATGCGGAACAGTTTTGTTCGTCTTCCGGACGGGAACGTATTCGGCGAAACACGGGACCGCGATAATTCCGTGGCTCGGATGGCGAGTCAAAGGGCAATATCGACGGGGTTTGACGACGCTGATTATTTTCCGGGGATGAGAGGGAGAGAGGTGGGGAGAGGGATGCTCTCCGAAGTCTCTCGCACCATTGGTCCCAGGGAGGCAGCGATGCCAAGGCCATTCCCGAGGGACAGTGGAATTGCTTCCGTTCGCATTCGAGCCCGCTCTCGATATTCATGCCGGCGAAATGAAGGAACGAGGGAGAAGCCCTATATTCCGGGGCCGCGGCGCGCGGCGCGCGGTGGTGGTTCTGCGGCTCTCGTGGATTTGTTCGCGTGTACGGGTGTCCTTTTTCCGCACTCGGCGAGCCGGTTGAAGAGCACTCGTCGCGATCGATCGATTGGAAACTATTCCCGGCCATTACGTCGGGAGTAGTCATCGGAGAGAGACGGAGGACATTACCGGGCGGCTGGCCACGGGTCCGACGAAGATAACGAACCGAAAGCGAAAGAGAGCTACCCAGAGAGAAGGAGAGAGAGAGCGAGATTGAGTGAGAATGGTTGGATCGGTCGGAGAGGGGTCGAGAGGAAAGGGGCGTCAACCATCCGCTCCCTTGGAGCGAGCGATTCATTATGCATCCGAACGAGATCTTTGCGAGTGCGACCACGATAATGTGTACGAGGCCACCGGTGTGTACGTAACCGTACCACGGCCACGATAACGGGCTAATAATAGAGACAAAGGGCGCTTCGACGGTAGCA
The DNA here is from genome assembly GCA_963966675.1 of Lasioglossum calceatum. Lineage (NCBI taxonomy): Eukaryota > Metazoa > Arthropoda > Insecta > Hymenoptera > Halictidae > Lasioglossum > Lasioglossum calceatum. Next base: position 3,897,926 of record OZ016555.1, on the reverse strand, counting down.
GTCTTTTCCCCGACGTTTGACGCGCGCACCCCTTTCGCCACCCCCGGAACCCTCGACGACGATTTCCACGGCGCCGCGCCGCGCCGTTCCTCTTTGATACGCGGGATTTATATGACTTTTCACGGGCTCTGGGAGGAGAGAGACGCCGCTCGCGTCGTTCCTCGCTCCCCGAACCGACGACAGACGCATAAAAGACCCGGGAATTGAAAGATTCGCGAGCACAATGGGACCTCCATTTCGACCAGGAACGACGGAACGGGATCCGAGGGTAAACTCCGCGCACGTGAAACCGCCACCGAGACGTTCCGCGACTTTCTACAGGTGTTTCTCCGATACTTCTCTGTCGGATACGTCGGATCCGTCAACCGGGTCTGCCCCGCACGGGATTGGAAATTGTCTGTACCGTGTACCCGTGTTCCCGCGACGTCCATTATTACGACGTGCGGGAAATTTAAGTGTATGAAAGATAAATATCCGCCCTCATCCGGATCAAAGCGTGGCCCAATATTTGTTCCATCAATCCTTCCCGCTCGAACGATATTTTTCCAGCAATCGTGTAAATAATAAATATACCCTCCGGTGGACTCCATGACTTCGCCCGTGTCGTTCCAGAATCGCGACCAGTACCGTGTTGTTGCAAGAAAAACCGGGGAAAATCAAGATACTTTGTTTGATCGACGCGACGCTTCCGCGTTCGACCTGGCAATTATTTATTTATCTTTTCGATGTTCCCGTTCGGCGGATTGAACACCGATTGGATGGGAAAGGCGGATCGAGAAAATGCAGGAAAAATTGTATAACGAAGCTACGGGTTCAACAAGTGTTGCATCCGAGCGGAGCAGCTGCTTCGGAAGACCTTCTACACCGCTAGCCTAGCAGATATAATTAGCGTGCATTCGCGAGAAAGCCGCTACTTGTTGGCTATTTCTTGAAGCAGCGCCGGGAAGGTTACAGCCTGCGCGACAAGAATCTCGGCAATTAAAACGAGTCCGTATCCTGGCTGGTAATTTTCGACAGCTTCGCGGGACAAACTGGTCTCGTCGGCGGGCCGAGGGTAATTCACCGCGCTCGAGGAAGCGTAAAACGTGTTCGCCGTCCGAGCAGACTTTTTGGCGCGGACCTCGTCGAGCCCACCTCGAAAAAAGTGTCCCGAGGGAGAGAGACTCAGCCAGCGGGACCAGTCGAAAAACATCAGCAGTCGAGCGTCGAAGAGTCAGAATTAACGGTGTTCGGCCTGAAGTCTCGCTCGAAATTCCCCTCGCGACATTAATGACTTTCGAGAGAGAAAAAGAAAGAGAGAGAGAGAGAGTGCACGCGATCGAATCGTGACGAGTCGTTGCTCGACGACTTTCCTGCCTGTCAAACATGTCGAACGACGTGCTTTACTGCGCCGAGCAGATCAAGATCCCGCCGGCATTCCCGAACATTTTGAAGCTGTACGCGAAAGCCGCGATTCGCACGCAGCCGTACGATCTTCTCCGATGGACCTGCGCCTACTTCCGGGCCTTGGCTGCCGATGAACTACCCCCCGTCAAAGTAGAAACCCTTGTTCTCTTTGCAATCTCTTCTCTTTTCACTCGCAATTCTCAAGAAACTGAATTTCTATTTTCTCCTCCGCGTAAAATTAAACTGCATTGTTCCTCCGTCGGAAGTTTTAGACGGATCTCTGCGCAAAGCGATGTTTCCCGCACGATTTTTAAAGTCTCGAGGTACGTGTACAAATTAGGTTAGCAGCACCTGCACCACGCTTTTAGTTCAACGAAGCCGTCCCATTCGTCTTCCCAGACGTCGCAGGTGAATAATTCGCGAGAAGTTGTTTTCATCCAGCGTGTAATGGTATTATTAGGTATTTTCGCGAAAGGTCAACCATCCAGAGCTAATAAGGGCTCGCTTAAGTCAGCTCGTTAATGCTCCAGAGCGTATCCGAGAGAGGGTAAACGTTTGACGACCTCCGGCCCCGGATCCCCTGCGGCTTATAGATGGAAGCAACTAAACTGGATTTCCATTCGAATGGAAAATACCTGAGAAAATAGTGGATCGCGGTAGGAAAACGGCTGGCTTGGTCTCGCGGAACCTGTGTCTCGGTCTCGTCCGAGACGAGTTTAAACGTAGCGAACGTGTCCCTTCCGCATCCCCATTATCTTACAAAAGGTTGATTAAAGTCGGTTTCAGACGGAGCTCGTTTCGGCTCGAGTGGCGTCGTTAAACGTAATCTTTTTTCATTGCTTTCATTGTGCCACGTATATATTCCCTGCGCCGTTCGCTCCGTAATTAAGTGGATAGATAGGTAAATCAATCCGACCGGGGGAATTTAATTATCCGAGTGGAATTAACAGGGCTGGCCGGCCGGCTTACATCTTCGAGCTCGTCTAATCGTATCGGGCGATCAGTCGTCGATTCCTATCGTAAAAGTTTAAGCCAACTCGAGACGGGGAGACAGACGGAGAGCGAGCGAGAGAGGATTTGGTTGGCTCTCGAATTTTCGCGAGCGCAGCGGGTTCCCTAACGCTATCAATTCCCATCGGGACCAATCGAAAGATTCGACCGCAGAGTTCGGTTAATGGGCCGAAATACCGTGGAACGATTAAATCGGTTAATCCGGCTCGTCGCTATAAATTAATTTGCCCGACCGCGCCGACCAGTGAGTTTCTCTTCCTCTCTTGTCCTCTGTTGTCTATCGCAATGCCGATGCATAATAAACGACGTCCATGACCCGACGCGAATATAACGCAGCGACTCGAGCCTTGAACTATCGGATCTTCCTATTTCTCTAGCCGCCCCAGCGAGATTTTTCAGACAGCGAGACAGAGGCTGCGGCGTCCGTGACCCGATATACAATACTCGGAGGATTACACCGACGATATCGTCGTATTTTTATTCCACCCGCGACTCGACTGCCAGATTTGTCCCCGACGTTGGCTTCAAACCCAACCAGACGTCGAATATCGCGGCCGTTAACCGACTCCGTGCAACGCTCGCGTCGAGGGGAAAAATTTCGAATCCATAAAATCGCCGCACGCGATCCGCACCTCGCTACTCGTCGGGTTACGAACCCGTGCCCTTCCGCTTCTCCAGGGAACAAGAATCGATTCGCAACAACGCGGCCGACCGGCTTCCACTTTTATAATTTCGGTAATAAATAACCTACCGCTCTTCGAGGACTGTTCACCGCCGCGTGACAATACAGGGCAGATAATGTCCTTGACCCGACTCTTCCGCCAATCATCGACCGGTGACCGTGACTCGTTATCGCGATTATTATTATTATATGTTGTCTTTGTTGCGGAAAAGCCTGGATAACATCGGAAACTCGGGAGAGAGTGTGCGCACACGTGTGCGTGTGCAATATCTGCAGAGCGAGGTGCAGCTGATCAAAACGTGACCTACAAACTAAAATTAATGCTGGACCGAAGTAGAACAAAATTGACTACGCCGCAGGACCTCTCTTGAGTCCTATACATCCTATAGAAACGCATGCATTAATGAAAATATGTGTACAGATGTCTTTGATGGAATGAGGACGAGCGATTGTAGTCGGGAAATCCAGTGTCCAATAAAATTGCATCGCTCCATAGACGATCGTTTAATATTGAAACGCTTTGCGAATTCGCGATGGGCTCGTTCAATTATTTTAGCGTGGTCTTTTAATAGCATCGCATGACACGATGCGGGGCTGTTGCGGCGATATAGGCGATCACTGGTCTTAAGGGAAATTGGTACAGTTTCATTCGGTGCGATTTTCATGATGACCGAAATGACAGAAAAATACACTGCCCGAAATTACCATAAAGCCGACTGATTTTTTGGTGAAATCTTATAATTATGTCATAGTAATTAGTAGCTGATGCACGATAGCATTTTAAACGTAATGTTGTGTAGTTTAACAAAAAACGAATTGCGAAAGTACGAACGAAATTTCCATACAGCCTTTGTGCAAATTCGAGACAAGCTCGTTTGTGTCGTTCTTTGAGTGCTGGTTTCTGCAGCATTTTTGTCCATTTACGCCTTGTTATTGGAGTGGTCTTAATACCATTTACAGAAGAAATTGAGACTGACAATTTCATTTTTCAGCATGATAACGCCTCAATGCATGCATCATGACGAACAAAGGAGTGGTTAGACAACAAAAACATGAGGATTTTGACATGGCCAGCTTTAAACCCAATTGAGAATCTTTGGGGAATACTCGCAAGAAAAGTATATGGCAATTGTAAACAGTACAACTCTGTTTCTGAATTTTCGACGTTGTTCGAAAAAATGGCAATCAGACTAAGTATTAATTTGTAAATATTGAAGAAATTTTCGATAATCTTGATATTATCTACTTAAAAAACGTGTGGCTTCACGGAAATTTCGCGGTTAGTTTTTTGTTAGACTCTACAACTTTACGTTTTTCTTAAATAAATAATATATCTATGAATGTAATCATGTAAACGGTTTCTTTACTATGACGTAATTATACGATTTCACCAAAAAATCTGGTGGCTTTATGGTAATTTCGGGTAGTGTACAACAGAAAGAGAACGCAGCGTGAGGATGGAAACTCGAAAGCCGTGAAAGACGAGTCATCCTAGTATTTTCTCAGGAGAGGCTGGAGTATCCGCCGTTCGTCCATCCGACGGGTATCACACCTGGATACCTGAGGACCCTTTTGAACACATTCGGTCCTGTCCAGAGAATTTGTATGGAGGTCCTGCTGGAAAAATGGCAGGGTATGTCGATGCCCGAGACGAGCCTCTACCAGATCTTGATGGTTGGCCAGCTCTTATCCAAGAGAGACTGTAACTTTTTCAAATTCCTCGCGATCGCCTGCGGATTCTTGGGCAAGGTAAGCTGTCTGGGCCGAGAATAGAAGCGCGCTTGCGACATTCTCTCATGGAATACCTAAAATAGAGTCACGGCCTGTAATCTCTCTCGTCTCTCTCTCTCTCTCTCTCTCTCTCTCTCTCTCTCTCTCTCTCTCTCTCTCTCTCTTCCTCCCTCCATCTTCTCGACACCCCTCGCGCGTGATCTTCATCGGGTTCGTATAAACGATATTTTTAGTCGAGTCGTTAATCGATTCGCCGGTGGCACGGGCCATCGCGAGCCACCGGTGATGGATCACCGAGACGCGCCTCTTTTTATCGCGCTGCGGGTATTAACATAATCTACCTCGAAGGTAGACGACTGTTTTTCTCATTGGGGATCAGCCGTCTTCCTCCGGTTTCGCTTTTCGCTCGAATCGGAACACGTTTGTCCCACTTGGTCATTCGGAATCGCCCGAATCGGACGAATTGTGAAATAATCACCGGACCGATCCTTTTGCTCTCGAAGTCGTCGAAATTCTCGTCACAATGGCCTGCGCTAATACTTTCACCGATTGATTTTCATTCGGGCCGGTCCCAAGGAGGATTCAGCTCGCGCATTGTTCGGTAGTCGGTCGAAGATACATAACCACGGGAGCGGGAGGAGGAGGGGAGGCTTGTATTTAATTCGCGGACTTTAATGCGAATCGATGAATCATCGTTAGCCGGGGTTGAATGAAATTAATCACCCGCCATTGTTGCCGGGTTACAATTCGCGGCGATTCACGTGCTCGTCCCCTTTGTGCCGCGCAGAATCTATTCGAAACGATGATATACGTGTGCGAATTGCTGACGAACGAACCAGAAGGCGGATCGGCGATGATACTGTTGCCCACGTTCCTACGTCTGTTCGCGTACCTGGCGAAACTGGACTGCAGCGGAGTGAGGCCCTGCATCTGCATCGCAGAGGACACCGAGGAGATTTCTCAGCCTTGCGGCCCGCCTTCCGTTTCCGGCGAGACCCGCACCGGAACCTCCCGTTCGAGCCTGTACCAGCTCGAGGAGCACGAGCAAGAGGAGGTTGTAACAGCCGCGCGTTGTTCGCGGAATAGCTAAAACCCCGATAGATTCCGCCGACAATGGCCCGCCCCATTCAAACGGGAAAGTACACGGGGAATCAAAAGCGAACGCACGCCCCTTCCCCCGAAATTATTGGCTCGACGATCCCCTGTCGGAGAAGATACTTCTCGTTTGCGTGGGCGTACCCGCTCTTGGTTCTCCTCTGAGTTACGCTTGATCCTCGCAGCTGCAGGCTCCATAGAACTTCCGGCGGCAACGAGTTCGGTCGTCGAGCACAAAATGCAAAACCCCCGCACCGCGATCTTCTCCGCGATGGTTGGAACTTCGTGAAATTTACAAGAAGATCTGAAATCAATTAATTCCTCGCCGTCGCTCGGAAAGAATCGACCAGTGTGTTTGAAGATTTAATTTGCTACACTAGTCGATTCTCTCGCTGCTGCGTCGAGTAGTGAATTATTTTCGTATATTCCTGTACATTTCATAGAACGCAAAATACGCTGTTCTCCTAGACAGTTATTCAATTACAGAAATGGCGAACGCTTTGAACCGGAGGGTTCAAACGAACCCAGCTTCCGGCGATCAGGGGTGAAACGCGAGCATTCTAAAATCGACTGCACCGGGAGCAGCGCACAGTCGCGGACGCGACTCATTTTTCGGGCCATTTGCGTTCGACCACGATTAATGGAACGGAAAAGGTTGCTCGCAAACTCGAGTGCTCTGTCCGCCCCCGCCCTCAGCCCGGCCGACGATAACCAAATATAATTTCGTTAATAACGCACCGGTGCAAATGGAATCGTGCGCAATCGAAACGGTAACCCGGGAAATAATTAGTGTACGCGCGTCGGGCGCGCTGTATTCCCAGCGTCGAAACGAGCCGCGCAAATTTACAGAACGCCGTGGTGCATCGCGGCTCCGTTCGACGCGGGTTTGCTCGTTTCGAGGATGAAATCGCTGGGTCAGACCTATCGGAATCGATCGATCCTCGATTGGTTTCTATGGCGGGGCAGAGTTGTCGGCGGCCCGGCGATTGCCGTTACTGGCCCGCATTTTTTCCGCGGGTCCTGTCGTTTTGAACGAAGTTTCGCGGGTCGTAGGAGGAGCCTGGAACGGACGTGTGTCGTTTGACGTCGAGCGGTAGCATTGTCTCAGGGAGTCTGACGATGTTGAAGGACTTCGGTCCGGATCCGAGACCCTCCGAGCGGCAGGACATCGATCTACCCCTCGAGGGAGTCCAGATGCACCCCACCGAACCGAAAGATCCTGCTGCATCGCACGCCGAGGTTGGTAACGGAGGGAAAGGGCGCGGCCGCGAATGCAACCCGACAACGGGTCCCATGAAAAATGCAGTCGGTCGATCAAAGTTTCGCGACTTAATTAAGGCCAGGCGAGCGATACACCGAGCGCAGATGGAATATCTGATTTCCCCGGGCCGGAGGAGAGACCGTTGAAAAACCCGAGTCCCTTTCATTTGCCCGTGGAAACGAGTTTGGTGTTTGCTCGCCGTTCCTTCGGAATCCCGGTTTTTCCGAATCGACCAATCGCTTTTCCGACCGCGCGCCGCCGCGCCGTGTTTATCCAACGAATTGAACGGGGAAAATTAATCGAGATCCACCGGTTGGCGAATCTCGCTCAGCCCAGCGTGCCGCCTAGATCGAAGTCCGAGCCGACGGTGGAGCACCGTGAGGATGACGACGCATCTTCACTGTTCAGTGACGGCGGGACCGACACCCTCTACACGGACTTCGGCCAGGAACAGGGGGAGGTTAGCGTCACTACCTTCGACGAGGTGGACGATTACGTGCCCGTAGGACTCGAGGACATACTCCGGGGCATCTGCGAGTGTCTGGAACCGGTGCGCGAACCCTCCCGAGAACCCACGCCTCCTCCACCCGACCCTTTCGGGGAGTTCCTCGAGAGGATGAGAACGGAGCAGGACGAAGGCCGGCTGCCGACGCTTTTTCCAGTGCCAGGGATCGGTTCTCCAGTCTGCAGCACTCGTGTCACAGCCGTGGCTTTGTGGCTGACGGAGTGTGCTCGACGCCAGGAAGGAATGGTCGGCCCGAGGAACATCAGGCACTTCCTTTGCCCCGATCTGCAAGACACTTGCGTGGACGACGTCAGCGAGTACTGAGACCGACCCGAAGAAATCGAGGAAGAAGTCCGAAGTCCCGGAGATTTACGAGCGCGTTAATTGTTTAGCCGGCGGAACGACGCCGCTCGAAATTGTTCAGATACATAAAACGCTGCCGGATAAGTTCTTATCGTCTATCTTATCGCTTTCGGGCACACCGACGCTTTACTAATCGCGTTAATTTGTCTTTGTTGCGCGGCCGGCTCTAATAGAAAATAGATACTAACGTACTCTTTTGTGGTTCGAACGGAACCTCCTGCAAGAAATGGTCTCATTCATTGACTATTGATCTTTTTATGATGATTAAATATATTTAACAAGGTTTGTGTTACCGCACGTGCTCGATTTCACCCAAGTCTCGCACGCCTTTTAACTCCGCGCATAAATTACGACGACCAGTCGTCGATGCGCGACACTCGGACATTTCGGATTCCGTGGACGACACGAGGATTCGTCCGGAGCTCGTTTCCGGCCGTGTTTTCCCGCGTCTCGAATATCGTCGGGCGATTATCGAGACCGGGGCGCAGCGGGTGCGTCCGTTTTCCGTAATTCCCGCGATTAGACACGACCCGCTCGGGAACTGGGTCGAAAGGGGCAGGGCTGGTTCGCATATAAGTCCCGGGAACCGGCTGGCAGCGCTCGTTCTCGTTCCGTGAACACCGCCGGAAGGGACCGTTTTTCTCGTGGCCTCTCTCGTTCCTCTTTTCTTCTCCGAAAAAAACCAGCTCTCCGCGGCACGTTCTTCGAGTACGTCTCCGCGCGGCATTAAAAGTCACGACCTTCTCCGTCGGTGTCTCGCGTGAGACGCGTCTCTCAGCTTCCTTTGGCTCGGGAGAGACGACACTCGGCGCGCGATTCCCAGTTTCCCTTACACTGGTCTCGCCCGACAAAGGCGTTACAACCTTCCGTGCTCGATCGCGGTTGAAAAGCCTTGCGATTTACGTGAAAAGACCGGAGAGGGGAGAAAAGCCGAGAGACGTGCGTCGTTCTTCCGTGTAACCCGTCTTTCACGCGTCTCGAGAAAACGATATGCCGGGATCCTGGTCGTCGGCTCTCGCGTGCTGTTGGCTGCTGATCCACGTCCCGGTTCATGCTTGGCTGATTCACTATGACGACGACAATAGACTCGGCAGCAACGAGCTACCAAAGACACCGGCCGAGAGAATGAACCTGATATTCCCAGGTAAGCGACGTCGCGCAGACTGACGAAGAGAGAGAGAGAGAGAGACAGGAGAAGCCTTCTGGGTACGGTGAGAGCATAAAAGATCGAGGAGATGAAATCGGCAGAAGAGGAGAGCCGACGTGCTCGTAACGAGCTTCCCCTCGTACTATCCCGGCGTGCTTCCTTCCGACAGGGACGAAATGGTGCGGAAGCGGGAGCGTGGCGACGGGACCGGAAGACCTCGGCAAATATATGGAGACGGACGCCTGCTGCCGCGAGCACGATATGTGCGCCGACGTGATCGAGGCAGGCCAGACCAACCACGGCCTCACTAATCCCAGCTTCTACACCAGGTTCTTTTTCCAAACTTGATACATATTCGGCTTCGTTCATCGTGCTTTGCCGCGCCTCGCCGCGACCCGAACTTGCCGTCCCCGGTCCCGGTGCGCTATTTCGTCGGGGAACTTTCATTCGACGAGGACGTGTCTCGAGGCGGTGGCCGTTTTAAATTAGTTCTTCTTCTGCCTCTCCTTCTTCTTCTTCTTCTTCCTCTTGCTTCGTGGGGTGCTTTTTTCCCAGTCCACGGTTTTCCCTCTAAAGAAACTGCCGACCGTCTTCGGGTCTGACATTCCGGTCGCTGAACCGCTCGACGATGCACCCGCGCGTTCTTTCGAGGCGCATTCGGGGAGAAATATCGTGAATGAACGACCGTGAGAGCCCCCGGGGCTCTCCGCAAACGCGACACAATTTCTTTGAGACCCGTGAACCGAGTCAACCTCGAAGCGCGACAAGGAGGCACCTCGATTTCGATGGTTAACGATCGAGGTAACGTCGGGTTCGCGTGAACGCCCACGCGGAATTTATTTTTGCCGGTCGCGTGTCCGGAGAGGAATCGCGCGCGCGCGAGTTGTAGGCGTGTCGGGCGGGTCGCAGCCTCGCATGAATCATTCTCGAACGGACTATCGAACGGCGGCCGAGTCAAGATCAGCAGCTCGCCGCCTGTCGGACTCGTACGTTGCGAATTAATCGGGCCCCGGGACGAGCTTCTCTTCGCATGCCGGCGCACGGATCTCGCGTGAAAGGTTCTCGGCGCGTGGGCGTAACAGGAACAAGAAAGGCTTATCGATGTCGGAAATCGAATCGGTGGTTTGCTGCGAGCAGGTTGGAATGCTCCTGCGACGAGAAGTTCTTCGACTGCCTGCGCCGATCGGAGGACGGGGTGGGCGATAGAGTTGGCTTCCTCTATTTCAGCATCCTGGACACGAAATGCTACCGTGAGGAATACCCGATCGTTGGCTGCAAACGCGCCACCACGTAAGTGTCGAGACCATCTGCCCCGAAATCGTCTAGCTTGGGCATGGGCAAATTCTTTGAATGCGTTCACAGTTTCGTATTTCATCTTTTCGTTTCTGTGATAAAAGCACAAAATCCGAACGTGTTAAAATCGAGAATAACGATGCCACGCCCACTCGGGGCATTCTGGCGCTCGGAGCAAGAAAACCACGCCTGCTTTAGATCATTCTGCACAGATGGAGCAAAGTAGACGGTCTTTTACTCGAGATAGATTTTCTAGTTTTTGTTCTCCGAGGTTTGCGAGCGCACCGTTGCCTATGCCCGATCTAGCGTTTAATTGCTCGGGATATTCGCGGGCCAGCTACCCCCTTCCAGAGGAGTGGCCGAGTTTTCAGCCAGTTTAAAGAGGACCTCTAACGATCTCCGACAGCTTTCCTCGACGATGTTTGGAGTACGAGTTGGACGAGAGCCAACCGAAAAAGTACCAGTGGTTCGACGTGCCTCCTTACAAGTGAAGCCTCGATATGGCCGGTCATCGTTCGCGACTGGACACGCAGCCAGGATGCAACAGCGATAGATGTGTTGTAACGCCGAATAAATTCTTCGACAGTACATATTGCCTTATGCTCCTGTGAGACACCACGATCGATATCCTATCGCATACCTTTCATATTCCATCCATTCGACGGATTTCAAGTTATAAGCTCCGAGGTATAAGCGGAAATCGCGAGCGCTTGTATTCTTTAGCTATTTATTTAGACTTTGATCGATGCAACAATCCTCCCCTTTTGATCCTCCGTTCGCGAGCATCCGCGAACCCTGTATACCTGTTTCTCCGTAGTGTTAAGGGGTTACGCCACCCTCAGGCGGCCGAAATGACATCAAAGTTTACGAATTTTTTCTCCGAAAGTATGAATGTGACAATTATTTTATTACGATACATGGTTAGGGCATATATTGAAGGGTATATAGTGTAATCTTTACATAAAAATATTAAAAAATGGCCGAGTTATCCGTTGTCCCGCAACACTCCTCCGTCAGGACGCGCGCAGACGGTGTAAGTGATTCCGCAGTCCACGATTATCTGAAACTAAAAAAGTAATGATTTTATTGTTCCTTGAAAAAATCATTTTTGTACAAATGCGAGGAAAGTGAAAATGAACATTCAATTTTCACCAAAAAAATCAAACTTTAAACGATTGTTATAAACAATTGAGATATCGTATCAAAAAAATTCTACGCTACACGATAGAGAATGTTATTAAAATTATGTGTATCGAAGTAAATCGGACGTATCCGAGATTTTACTTACACCAGTTGTAAAAATGTAGTTTCGAGAAAAACGCAAAAGAAGGAAAAGTGCACTGTGCAGTCAGCACTGTAACTTCGCTATTTTTGGAAGTTGGTGCATCTACCATGGCTTAAATTATTCCCTGAACTCTAAATTAAAGGAAAATTAAAACAAAAAATCGATTCTTTTTAAATCTCAGGGTGGCGTAACACCTTGAGAGAGAAGCGCAATAGGAAATAAATTCGCGAGAATTATCGTGTGACGGAAGGAAGATCGAATCACAGGGCGACCGATCACGAATAACGCGTGATCTCGGTGTTTGGCACGTGCAAGAGAGAGAGAGAGAGAGAGAGAGTCGTTTTAGGCGAGGCAGAAGCGCGTAGCGCGAGCGATAAGCGGTGGCGGAGGCCGAATTGGCCTCACCTTTCCACGCGTTTTCCTCTATTTTACGGGACAGGGTTCGGGGGTGTGCGGGCAGCTGGCGCTTAATGGAGGATTTCCCGGAAAATTTATGTGCGGATCGAGCGCAGTCGCGCCACCCCACGCCTCGGAACCGGTTCCACGTCCGCCCCCTACACCCCCTCCGATTTACAACTTCTCCGTTCACCTGTGCGGACTTTCCGGGCGCGCGAACTTTGTTTCAGCCGAGGAAATTCGGGGCGGCCGTCTTATCGAAGTCGATCCTGTGACTCGCGATCGAACGGGGGTGAGAATTTCTCGATTTATCGGGGCGACGCCGGTATAACGCGAAAGCCTCGATACCACACGAGGAAAATAACGCGAGGCGCACAAACACTCTGCGCCCGGAAATCGTTGATATTTCGACACGACTTTCCACTCGAACTTCCATCCGGGAAATTCTTCCCGGGACTAGCTGCCTCTCTCAGTCCAGGCTCCCTCGTGTAATAAGCCGGCGGAACTTAGGAAATAGAGCAGAAAGATGCTACCGGTCCCGGTGTGCCGGCGCGGCACGGCGCGGCGACGACGCGCACGCGACCCGCCGACTTCATTTCTATGTTAATCCGACGGGGATATAAATTCGGAAAATTACTCGGCCGTAATGGAAACGCGTCGCGACGCGCGCGTCGGATTTGTTAACCGCGTTAAAGAAAACACGTGTGTCCCGCCCGGTTAATTCCCCCGGCTCCGAAGCTGGATAATTAAAATCCCCTTCTTCAAACCGGAAACAATGTCAGGCAGGCAACTTTGCTCGGCGAAATTGCATTCGAATACTCGCCCCTTAGCGGCTAATGGCTGATGTGACGCAGCACACGATTCGTAGATCGTGGACACCTGCGTTGTCTTGATGAGGTGGTAAATACGTGGCAGAGAGACAGAATCCATACAGTGCAGGGAATTGATTCCAAGAACGACGTACTCGCTCCCCTGATTCCCACTGCGTAATCCCTCGTCTGAGACAACTACAGAAGCAACAGCTGCTTAGATAATCCTTGATACGCCCTGATCTTCGACGGGGGAAATCCATCGCTAATTTGGGAAACCGTTTGCTTTCAGACGTGGCGGCTTCGGTGGAAGTTCACTTTGAGAACAAGGACGGCGGGTTCTTCCTAAAGCACACACCGAAGCAGTTCTACCCGGCGCAGGGGGAGTCGATCCCGGCGATCTCTCCGTCGTCGAATGGAGGAGGAGGAGGAGGAGGAGCAGGAGGAGGAGCAGGAGGAGGAGGAAGCGGAGGAGGAAGCTCGTCGACGGGGACGTCATCGACTGGGAACGGTGTGCCGTCGTCGCCGCCGGGCTCGATTCTGTCGATCGACAAGTTCACGGTGTTCCAGACGAGCGAGCCGGTCTCGGTGCGGGCGACCTACGGTCCGTTTAGCACGAAACAGACCGTGCCGGCTCGATACATAGTCCCGGACCCGTTGGACGCGTTGCCGGGACCGGAAACGAGGCGAAATCTGACAGCGGCGACGATTCTGGACGCGCAGGAGTTAGGGGCCCGACACCTGGACATGTCTGCTCATCTAGTTGGAAACAGCGTGCCGCGCGACTCGCCGGTGCTGCGAGTGCTCTTCCATGCCGGAAGCGAGGCAGGCGGAAGGCGTCAGTTGCTACTAGCCCGGCATCAGAGGGTTTGCGTGGTGCTGCACGCGAGCCTGGCCGCCCCAGCCAGAAGCACAGCCAGTAGGAACAACGGTAGAACCTTCTCCTCTTCATCGTCCTCCTCGTCATCCTTTCCTTCGTCCTCGTCGTCGTCCTCAGCCTATTCGAGCGTTCCTTCATCCTCGACGTTCGCGCTGACGGCCGCCTGTAGCCCCGACGGAGAAAACGGCGTCTGCCTCGCGCAGATCACTATACCCGCCGATTGGTGGGCACCGTTACCACCTCCGGACGCTTCCGGTCGGGTCAAGGTCGCGAAGAGCTTGCCGAGGCTCGTGCAGGTCGCCTACTCCGTGTTAGAGCCACGGACAGAGGATGTCGGCTCCGCGGATAACGGCGCCGGATTCTGCAGACCCAGGGTGCAGATCCAACCCGTCACGCCTCTCGGACAAATACCGCTCGCCCCCAACCGAGCGGATTACAAGGAGCTCAAGGCCGACGACTCGTTGACTCTTCTGGTCCCTCATGGACCGCTCTACCCGAGGTCCAGGCTACACGTACCGGTTTTCCTGCATCCGTCCAAACCCGCAGACTCCCGGGAAGGCAGAACCCAGTTCGTCGTCACTGTGTACCTTAGGTGAGTCCTGTTTGCTCAACCTCTGTTTTCCCTGGGTCTCGCTCGACCCGACCTTTCGAACTCGTCCGACTTATCGCCGTCCCCCCGATGACCGATCTACGCTCTCCTGAGCCGATTTATTCCCGGTGATGACCTTTTGCGAAGGTTTAACCCTTTCGGAACGGTGTTAAGATGCGGCAGACCTATCGTTGAAATGTTTAAATTGAATGGATTAAATATGTTAATCCAATCCGTGTGTTAAATTTACGACAGGTCACGGTAACGGATGTGCGATAAACTCATTTCCATTTCGATTTATTTACCGCACATAATTATATTGCGTCGCATCGCTACTGCGTCACGTACCGATGCCCTTTATTAGCGGCACACTGATGTGCTCAACGAGGTCCGTACACAAAGGGTCAATCATGCCGAAAATTCAAAGCACCGATAAATTCCGAGGGGACATTGATTTATGGCTCTACCTGGGAAACGGCCCGTGCCCAAACAATTCAAGCTGCACCTTAGATTCTGGGAGGGGGGTCAGTCGTCCCGCGGTCGTAGATGGAGGAGTATCAAACGTCAAATCGCGGTAGTGTACTGTAGTGAAGATTTTTCTCGAACAACTACGAAGTTACAAGTGTCTGTTTCGAAAGTTCTACCGCTCCTTCGTAACTCCATGACTTCCTGCTGCGACACAGGAGAACAGGGGAATATCGTCGAAAAATCTGGGAAAGGTAAATATCCATTTTCGTTGACGTTATAACGTAACAGCGTACGAGCGTTGTCAGTGTCAGCGTGATCCGCGCGTTACTGAAAAAGTAATTTAAGAAAATGAAGGCACGGCTCGCCGCGGGATAAAAAGCGAACCGGCTCGGACAGAAGACAGGCCGCTTTGTAGCTCGCGTTCCTTGTTCCCCGTTGATACATACACGCAACGACCGGAAAACATGCGACGAAAATGCGGCAAAGACCGTCGAGTTGGAATTCACTTTGCCGGCCTTGCTCGCTGGTTTTTTCGTTGCGCTCGCCTCCCTCGAAAGCCGCTTTAATACAGCCCCTCCCGTCGAGGGAGGCGAACTCCTTTTCCGCGGACAAAAAGCGGTTCGATGCGCAGGGCAAAAATGTCCTAATTGGATGAGTCGTCGAGCACGCGGTCGAACTTGTAACCTTCGTTGTTAGCAAACTCTCGCGGCGACGGTCACCGACTCTATGCAATCTCGATAATCGTTATCGATCGCGGTCTACTTGAAAATCGGAGGTTTCAGAGAAACTATCGGCGGTCATCTCGTTTTTGTGTTCTCTCCGCGCTCCTCTCCAGGAGATCGAACGATAATCGTCGTCATGTTCGAGGAGACGTCGAGAGATCGGTGCTCGAAAGAGTTTTATCGCCGCTTATCTCGATCGCGGAGAGAGTTTACGGTTCCCGGTGACGCGCCGGCCAATTGGAATCGAATTCTCGCAGACGGATCGATAGCGGGCAAGTTTGCCGGGGTTGTATCTCGCATCCCCGGATAAAAATGTCGCGGCAAGTTGAGCCCAGCTCGAGCGTGTGCACGCGCGGGGCAGCGAAGCCGAAGCACACCGTGTCGCGATCAACGTGTAAAAATTGGAGCGCTGAAGAGTGTGAGAGAGAGAGAGAGAGAAAGAGGGAACGCGCGTCGGAGCGAAGCTCTGGCTCCGCTGGTTCCGAGGAAAAAAGAGCGCAGAAAGCAGGCCAGTTAACCGCCTGTCCCCTTAACGAGGAATCAGAAGCGGCACGGGGCGGGTCTTCTGCTCGCTTAGAAATTCGATTACCGGGCCGAGTTTACCGGGTTGATTCTTAGCTGAGCCGAGATAAAGGAACTTTTACTCGCATAGGTTTCCTCTCCGCGTCTTATCCGAAAAATGCTCGGTTATTTTATATACACTGTCGCTTCGACACTTGCACCGGGATTCCGTGCTTTATTTCCACGGTATATCGGCTCACATGTCGCCGAGGAATTTTATAGAAAATCTTGGCCCCGAGGGAAACGCGCGCGCCACGCTTCTCCGTTGTTTCGCAAAAATAACAATAATAATAATGTACGATCTAATTTAATAATCTATAAACGGAGTATTCGAATTATCCGGTCTCGCGACAGGATCGAGAGGTCCGCAGGGACCGTGTAACCAGCAGCTCGCTGTGAATGAAATTTATCCGGGGAAATAAACGAGAACGCATAAAGAGCCGCGGGAAGCTTACGGGCGTAATTGTAGCGGTATTATCGAGGAACGTAAGGACGTAATAATTGGGAAAAATATCTTGTAGTAGAGATTCGTTGGACTCTCCTGCTAAGTTCATTTTAATTGCGCGAATTGTCTTCCCTTGGTTTTAAACTCCGAATCCTGTATATAATTCTACGCATAATTGGCTCTATCAATCGGGTCCCGTATCTTTGAAAAGGTATATAGATATTTTGATGATAGTACGAGGCGGCCGTATGTACATGTAGGATCACCTGTTCGTACCACAATTTCGTGAACAAGGCGAACAGCGTAATGTAATGAAAGAAGAATGAATGGTGGGTAGGAGGAGGGTTGAATAGAAGCGCGAACCGCAGCAATGGAAGCACCGACATATCGGCAAGCTCGACGGGGGTTGCATGGAACGCGTGCACATTTGGTACAGCCGAATACTGCACTCTGCTCGCACTCCATCTTTCTCACTCTGTTTCGATCATAATTACCGGGCGAATTATCGGTGACAGGTTGAAGCTTAATCGAGCGAACGTTCGTCGCTCGCGAACCAGTTACGCAATCGGCCGGGACGTCCGCGTCGCGTCGCGTCGCGCCGTGCCACGCCGCCGTTTCGTTTCGTTTCGGGATCGATCGAGAGCCGTGGTGGCAGTCATTGAATAAATTGTGGTCGTCGCTCGACACCGGTCGTTCGTCAACGCGATCCGGGAGCGCTTCGATACCGGTCGCTTTGCACGTCGCCGATTTGTATGTAAATGCCGTCGCGTCGATCGCCTCGCGGAAATAACTTGATCCGAAACTTGTGATTGGCTCACGGCGGTGTCGCCAGTCTCCGGGGTTAATTTCCGCGGCCGGTAGCTAATTGCGCGAGGCGGCTGTAAGAACGATCGCCTTGAACATGCCAGCGAAACGAAAGCCGAGAGAAATTCTCTGGCGAGCGATCGACGAACAATATTTTCAGTGTAATCCCATCGGGATTCGGAGCGCGTGTCCGTTCGAAGCCGTTGCAGAAAGGGCTGCCGCCCTCTTTTGTGCTTATGGTTCTTTTGAAAAGCCGGCCAATTCTTGTCTCTCCCCGGCGCGGCGTTGCTCGGCATAGCATGGTGTGGCGGTGCTCGCTTTTTTTTCACCGTTCCCCCGCAGGAATGGCCTTTTCGCTCGCCCGGTGAATATCGCCGGCGGACTGCCGCAACCTTCCGTAACCCTAATTCGCTGCTAACCGGGTTTAACTTAATTATCCCGCGGGTCGAGGTTCGTTTGCTCCGGATAATCGGCCTCGACCAGGTGTAATTCGATTTGGAGAAAAAGACGAGCACGCTGCTCTTCTCGTTTGATCGCGCGCGGCCTCGGCGCGTTATCGATCCTCTCGCGCGTGCTTCCGGGGCTGCGTGAACCAGCACACGTTCCGCTCCGCTCCGTTCCTCGCCGCTCCTCGATGCGGGAAAACGAGGCCGAAGCGGAAGACTTAGCCGGTCGACGGCCACGCAAATCGAATCCGCCACTTGTTTTGCATCGTCGATCGAATTAATCGGTCCCTTTGCCTCCCGGTAATCCACGCCGCTCCATTCCGCTCCACGCCGCGCAGCATCGCGTCTATTTGCGCCCCGGGAAACGGTCTCTCGATAATTCATGCGACCGATTTTCGTGCGCTTGCTGCGAATATCGATTTCGTCCTATGATGCCCGACACTCTGCCATCCCCCTGCTTCTTCTTTCTCACCCCTACCCCCGTTTTTCACAGCCCCCCGTCGGAAAATACGAATCTATCGGCGAAACGAAGGCGAGGAGACCCCGGGCTCGATCAGGTTACCCGCTCTCCGACGCGTCGGCGGTTTCCCGTCTTATGATAACGTCCCGAGGCTTATCCACGAGCAGAAAATTCGCCCGCGATTTTGAGAGACCTGCGAACTCTTCCTCGAAACTTCCTCCGCGTTCTCGCGCCTCGAATTGAATAGATTCGCATCCCGCGAAAGAGATAATAATAATACGTGGCTCGAATCAAAAACGCCAGCCTCCGATTTTATAACTTCCACGAAAGTCGGGGTGCTTTCGCCGAGCGAGAAACGAGATTCATGCTCCCGGAGAGATTGCTCTTTTACTATCCGGCTTTAGGCTTGGAAATAGCAAAGCAAAACCGCGCGCGGGATGGGAAGTTGAATCTTCCAGATGTGTCCATCTTCCGGCGAAATCTGTCGCGATCGTAAAAGACCACCTTAACCATCTTGATCTCCATTCAGTGACCGCGCTGAGAATGAACATCTGCAGAGAGTTCTGCATCATGATCTTTGATCTTAGCACCCTTTCACACTCGGAAGGTTTTCAGCAATTTTTTAAAATATATTTTCGACTATTGGTCTTCTTCTTGCACCAAATTGGAATACATGAAGGACTGGATACACTATGCGGTAGATGTACAAAGGAAAACCGCACGAGGGCGAGGAGATTTGGCTTTGATGCGTGACGGAAGCTTCGACGGATCCGGAAAGAAAAATACCGGTAGGGTTTTTCGGCTGGAATCCTGTTTCCGGTGCGGAGAATTCCGGTGTATTCGCTCGCAGACCATGAAATACTGTCGGCGGGGATCGAGTCGCGATTGATAGCGGGTTGTCGTGACGCGGCGTTAGATGAGCAAAGAGCGCAAAGAGCGCATAGAGCAGAGAGGCATAGTAGATATCTATCTAGCGTGGCGTCGGATAGACGGCGACGTGATCCTACGGCACCACCGTAGCCTTCCCCTGACGCTGACCCCGTGACCCGGTCACGTAACTGGAGCGTGAATTCTCGAGAGCAAAGACTCTGCGAGAAAGCGTAGGCGACTAGAGTCGAGTCGAGTTGGCGTCGCGACGCCGCGCCGTGCGCCGTACGCCGGGCAAACGTCCTTTCGAGTGGCGGCGCACGAGCAGCATTTTCCCTTCCGTGACGAAGCTACTGATCGGCATTTGCCTCGAGCCCGTTCCGCGTCCCATTCGAAACTTCGTTTTGATCCAGCTACCTGGAAATGTGGAACGCGTCTCGCGCTTCGAAACTTCGTTTTCCCTAGCTCACGGTCTTTCCCGTGCTCCCTCGTCGCGGGCCAAGGAACCTTCTTTTTTTTCCTCGCGTCTCTCTCGCAGACGGAAACTCCGACCGCTCACCCTTTGACGCCCGCTATAATTAACGACCAGGATTAATTTTCCCGCGCCTCCATCTCCTTTTTCGACGATGGGATTAGGCGTTCTCGCAGACGATTCCCGCGTTCCTCTAATTAAAACGTATTACCGTCGTTGCGCCGTTTCCTCGCCTCTCTCGCTCGCTCCTCGCGTTAATCCGCGTTTTCGGGACGCTTTAATTGCGCAGCCGTCTCCGATCCGCTACGTAGATTTCTCATTATGAACGTCCCGATATTGCGAACCGGAAGTGCTCCGCGAATCCGCGCCGCCTCGACCTCCGCGGCTTAAATTGCAATCTTGCGCAGCAAACCGCGACGCGACGCGGCGCGACCACCGCCGACGGATGAATGATTCCCGCATGTGGGCGACACATATTTTCGACGGACACAGACACGCTCGCTATTTCGGCCAAGACCCTGCCGACAGTCTGCCGGCCGACAAAATCGATTCCCCTTGCTCCACAATCCCGAATTCGATCAAATCCGGGGATTCTTCTGACTAATTTAGCGGATCGGGCGCGCCGCGGGATCATCCGGGCACACGACGATGTTGTAACCGTACCACGCGGATCGATGGCGTCTGAAATTGGAACCCACGAAAGGGGAAGCTTTAAACTCCTCTCTATCGAGTGTCAATCAATGTTGCTTTGAAAGGCAGACAGTTTCGCGCGCGCCCGCGCGTGTGGCCAAAGAGATTTTAGAAAACCGTGGCTGTTCCGGCGTGTCAGTAACTCGCGTCACGGGACCCGGGACATGCTGCTCGCATTTTAAAGCACCGTGTATCCTCCGTCTTCTTCGAGGTCTCGTTGCTTGCGTTTACTGTGAAAAATGCATCCGGAGAGCTTTGTCTGGCTTATCGTTTCAGCCGAGTTCTTAGTTCTCAGATTTTCTCCCTTAGAGCAACGTTTGCGCGCTACGATCCGAACGCTACTGTATATCCAGAAAATTTCTAGTAATTTTAAGACAATTATTTTTAAATGAATCAATACCGTTCATCACCGGTAACCGCCATATTCGTTGTCACTTATTCGAACCGGAGCTTCAGCAGCCAGTAGAAACAGCGGGGTTAATTCACCATTGTGTTGTTGCGAATTACGCACCAACGGTCGGAAGGGATAAATGTAGCAGCTAAAATGTGTTCTCTGTAGCAATTACCAGTTACCAAGAATTTCTCCACCATGGCATAAATCAACGTGGCGTCCTCCCATGGTCCGCGTCGCTGGTGGCCCGGTTTTCCGACGCGGAAAAGCGCAGCGACGGGACATTTATTTACAAAATTTGTTCGGCAAACCATCGAGAAATAACCGAAAACGCGGACGCGAGCGTCGCGTCGTGTCGCGTCGGTATGATGAGCGGGCACGGCTCGTGTACGGCGCGCTGCTGGTTCCACGCGGAAACACGACGAACGCTCGCGCAAGTTTTCCGGTGTAATTACGAGCGCTCGGCCGTCGAGTGGATCGTCGACGCGGCAACGGTTTTCGAGGCGCGAAAGCTTGTGAAAAAAAGCGATATGAACTCCGCTCGGAAACGACGATTTGTCTCGAGCCTCCTCCTCGACGCTCGACTCCAGAATGGCCGCCATCGAACCGCGCATTTCACCCGTGCCTCTCTCTCTCTCTCTCGTCGAAATTCAATTTCCGACCGGGCGTTTTGTAATCGCGAGAGGAGGATCGGCTTTCCTTCTGCTATCCTCTGCCGATGGCACTCCAACCCTTCCCGGGCTGGATTCTGTCGATCCTCTGCCAGTGCTCGAATTTCTAAAAAGTTCTGTGTGTCGGAGAATCAAAATACTATTAACCTTTTGCGCAGTTCGCTTCTGAAGAGGTCATTTGATATTTAACTCCAGGTTTCGCGAGCGAATGCTTTCTGTGTCAGATGATCTGAGGGGAGTCTCCGAGCGCAAAGGATTAACTTTGATCCAGCGATTACTCTATCGACCCTGTTGTATCTGATTCCTGCGAGCTCTCGGCGTATCAACGGCAGAAATCACTTTTAAAATCCGGATGAATAATTGAGTGTTCGCCGGAACGGACGCGTTAAAATATTCAACTATTTGTTTGTCGCTCATCGAATGCGTTTTCACGTGTCTATAATGTATGTGTATGCATCAATATATTGATCTAAATGAAACGGTTGGACCCTCACCTCGGCCAGCCGTCGCCTGTCGCGAATATCGAGGCGAGATTAGCGAGCGGACAAAAGATAGATAGATAGATAGACCGTGGAACGTGGTTATTGCGACGGGGACCGCTGATGAAACTGTGCCGCCCACGCGGAGGGTGCACACGCCCCGGGCGACGCGACGCGATCGAACGGAAATTCGATATGTACGTACGAAGGTGACGCTTCGTTTGCAATTGGCCCGGGATAATCGAAAGAATCGTCGTCCCGGAAAAGTTGAGCGCTCGTGGTTCGAGGAGTTCGCGGCATCGGCGAAACACCGTGCCGCGGCGCGGGATAATTGGGCTAATTGCGAGCGCGCTTCAATCCGCCCGCGCGCCGCATAATGGCTATCTAATTAGCTACAATTGTTAGAGCGCAACCGGCAACTTGCGAAGCCAGAAATTGGTGCGTCGCCTCCGTTCTCTTTGAACGGTTTCGTTGGTTTTTCGAGGAAAACCGCTACACGGTCGCGTCACGGAATTTCCTCTCGTCCAGATGAAATTGGCAAGCGGGCGGGTTAATCGGCGATGCAATGGCCGTCGCGAGCCGATAATTGCCCAGCTAAATCGCGGCGACGTTAAAGAGAGGAAACCGAGGGAATCTCCTCACCCTTGAACTCCTAGCGTTCCCCGCCTTTTTACGACAGATTTCTTCTTCCTCCCGCCACCGTCTTCTCTATTCCGCTTTCAACTTGTTAAACTTATTATCGCCTCCTATCTGGACGAGGGAACTTCGTCGTTTTCATCCGCGTTTCACGCCGTTCATATTTTATCCGCGTCAGTCCGTAACGTCGCGTGCAGTCTCCAAACGACGACCCGACTTAATGCCTTGATTTACCTCGTTCGACGGGTCAACGGACCAAAATCACCGCTTTACTATGCCATAGAAAAATTATTCGGTCGGACTATGCAGATCTTATCGTCCTCCTCGCACGAATGAAGTCGTTCGCTCTATTATGCCCGGCAAATGCACTGCCAAGAGCATAAACTGAACCTCGACGAGTCTTAAGCCATGTTTGGAATCATAAAGAACGAGTAACGAGCTAAACCCGCCAGCAGCTAGACTTCCTCTTCGTTTGAAACACCAATCTCCCGATACTTCCTGTAACGCGAATGCAAGCATTGCCTCGACGGGAAAAGTACTAATTACCCGTATTCCTGTTTTCCACAGGGCCAGGGTGAAGTCGGGCGTGAAGATCCTGGGAGCCTCGCCGAGCAGCCCGAACTGGACGGTGGAGATCGACATAAACACGAAGAACACGATCGCGCTGTTCATCGCGAGGCGAAAGGACAGCGTGCCTAGAGTACCAAGCGCGTAAGTACGTCACAATTTTGCCGAGGGGACTTTTATTATCCGACGGAGGAGAGAACGACACCTCGTTCATCGAGGTTTCCGCGGGGGTTAGGAGGCCGAGAGGCTGGGAACAGGGCAAAGAAAGCACCAGAAGATCCGTGTACTCCCACTTTATTACGTCAATCCCTGAAAAAAGCGGCAGACGTGACGTCTGCTCGAATACATGCGGGTCCGAGCAGCGGAACGGCTGCGAAAGGATCCACAGGAATACTTGTTGACGAAAGATATCAATGTCCGACACGTGACACTGCATTCGTTGGATCTTTCGATGCGAAGCAAAGCAGCGTCACAATGTAGCTACGAGTAGTTGTTGACTCTTTTCAGATTCCGATCCGACCTTTCTTCTCTTCTTCGCCAGACGAGTTTGATTCGCTAGTTCTACTGCGTAGGTCCCTTCTTCTTCTTCTCCTCCGACGCACGGTGTGTCCAAACGGTGAAATCCTGGCCAAAACCTCGAAAATGAACTTCGAGGTGCGAAGGTTTTATTAGTTATACCTGGAAAATGGTGAGAGCTCGAAGTTTTCGTTCATTAGTCGTGCAGTAATCGTGTTGTGAGGGACTGTGCGAAAGCGAAAAGTGAAAACTGCATAATTCGAAAACGGATTATTTAATTTCAATTCTGTAAAATGGATGCTGTTCCTGGAAGTAAGTAGAATGTCTCTAACTGCTAGTACATCCGAAATAGTTAATGGTTACGTTGTATAATTATAAACCTTATTAGAAGACAGGAACAGAAAAGTTTTAAGGACAAATTTTGAATATGTAGAGTAAAAGTTGGCACACCACAATATGCAGTTAAAACTTTTGTTGGAACTTGTAGTTGACATCTTTCAGTATTTGCAAAAATTGGCTGCCCAAAACTGCCATTTCTTTCTTGCAAGACCATTTGGTAAACGCAGAATGAAGC
Source organism: Lasioglossum calceatum (assembly GCA_963966675.1). Lineage (NCBI taxonomy): Eukaryota > Metazoa > Arthropoda > Insecta > Hymenoptera > Halictidae > Lasioglossum > Lasioglossum calceatum. The sequence goes on along the minus strand of OZ016555.1, from coordinate 3,873,724 downwards.
AACATCATGCGTGCTTTCCTTTGATTTGATTGAGGGTTGTGGCAAAATTTTATTGAACTTTCTGTTGTTTTTTTTGTTAGTGTAATGTTATATCTAATTATGTATTACAGGTTTTCACCCGTAAATAAATAAACTTATGATTTGTCAGAGTTTAAATATGAAAATATTTTTTAAATGTTATATTAAAAATATATTTCAACTCATAATTAGAGACCTGAGAGCATTACTGTACAAATCTTTTAGCGGAAAAAACAATTTTTTGCTATACATATCTGCCATATTGAATTCGCTATGTTGTTTTTTAAACTTTTAAGTGCAGATTCGTAATCAGCGACCCCAAAAACCCTCATTTGGCTTCTCGTCACACAAGGAGCTGCTCAGAGTCCTTGCCAGTCTCGTCTTCAGCAAATCTTGGTGTCCTCTGCTTCCCTTTCTTCTCCTCAGACGAGGAGCTGCTCGAATCCTTGCCAGTCTCGTCTTCAGCAAACCGTGGTGTCCTCTGCTTTTCTTTCTTCTCCTCGGAAGAGCTGCTCGAATCCTTGCCAGTCTCGTCTTCAGCAAACCTTGGTGTCCTCTGCTTCCCTTTCTTCTCCTCAGACGAGGAGCTGCTCGAATCCTTGCCAGTCTCGTCTTCAGCAAACCGTGGTGTCCTCTGCTTTTCTTTCTTCTCCTCGGAAGAGCTGCTCGAATCCTTGCCAGTTTCGTCTTCAGCAAACCGTGGTGTCCTCTGCTTTTCTTTCTTCTCCTCAGACGAGCTGCTCGAATCCTTGCCAGTCTCGTCTTCAGCAAACCGTGGTGTCCTCTGCTTTGCTTTCTTCTCCTCGGACGAGCTGCTCGAATCCTTGCCAGTCTCGTCTTCAGCAAACCGTGGTGTCCTCTGCTTTTCTTTCTTCTCCTCGGAAGAGCTGCTCGAATCTTTGCCAGTCTCGTCTTCAGCAAACCGTGGAGTCCTCTCCTTTTCTTTCTTCTCCTCGGACGACGAGCTTTTCGAATCGTTATCCTCCACGTCCCGTCTCCTGCGGTAAGCTTTGATGCCTCTGCAAGCTTCTTCGTTGTCTCCGTGATCCCCACACTTTATCTTGTTCTCCTTTTTGTCATCGTCATCGGAGTCGTCGTCGTCAGAGTCATCGTTGTTCTTGCACTTGCTCCTGCCCTTCTTCTTCTTCTTTTTGCACTTATCGTCGTCGTCGCTATCATCACTATCATCACTGTCGTCACTGTCATCATCGTCCTTGCATTTGCCCTTCTTTTTCTTCTTCTTGCACTTATCGTCGTCGTCGTCGCTGTCATCGTCGTCGTCGTCACCGTTCTTCTGGCACTTGCTCTTCTTTTTATCGTCGTCGTCGTCGCTCTCGCTCGAGGAACTGCTACTGCTACTGCTGCTGCTGCTGCTGCTGCTGTCGTCGTCTTTTTTCTTTTTAGCATACCGCGCCAGTCTCTTGAAGATCTCTTCGTCTTCTTCGATCAGCACGTCGGGCTCGTCCGTCCTCGCTTCGTTCGGCCACCATGTTTCCATGATGTTGGGCGAATCCTCGTTCGGGGTATTAATCACGTTCGGATTCACCGCCGCGATCAGCACGTTCGCCTCGACTTCCGGTGTGTTGTCCTCGTCCGGCAACGTCAGCGTGTCCTTTTTCTCGATCGAAACGATCAACGGGTGCGCCTCGGTGTAGATCACCGCGAACGCCGCCCAGGAAACTATTATCACCGCGCTGGCGCGCATTTTACTCTCTCTTCCACGAGATGAACTCTCGCGTCGATACGTTGATATCGAATTGTTCGCCGCGACCAGTCGCGGGCTTTTATAGCTCCGGCTAGAATCGCGATCGGGAGGATCATCGCGCGTATCAGAGCCAGTGGTACTCACGTCCGAGCGGATGCTGATGGATCGCCGCCGACAATGATTACTCCGCTATTGGGTTAGCGGGGAAAATTGCGCGGCGATCCTTCTTAACGTCGTTCCGCACGGAATTGGCTTTGTCCTCTCCTGGCCCGACCCTTTTCTAATCTCGGCGGAGGCCATAGAATCCCGATGGGGAGACAAACACCGTTTCTTTTTATCCCCCTTTTAACTCGGTTACTTTTCTTCCAACCTTTTTTTCCTTCTCTCTCTCCCTTAGCTCTAGCAATTGTCTTATTTTTGTAGGTCGAGCCACCGTTGCTCGAAATAAATGCGCACGGAATAATTGCGGAGAGTTAATTGTTCCCTCGAATAATAGAAGTTGTAGAAACATCAGAACCAGAGAGTCTCCTGGTCCACCAGTTTGTGTTCCGTTCTTTCGCTGTTCCAGAAATCTTTCTGTTTATTTCGGTTGTTTTCGGTTTGCTACGAATCTTCGTATTTACGCGAGCGAGACGTCATAGTTTATCGGATCAGACAATTTTCCCGAGGGTGGCATCCCCTCGCGCACGGTTGTTCTCGCGAAACTAAGGAATCGATCCCGTGTATTCGTAGTCGAACCAATTCACCGAGCTGCGACATAATCCGCGATTTGAGATTCGGAAAACCGTGCCGGATGCCCGGGGGCTGCTCCAGAGAAGCGAGGGGCGGTGTATGCAAACGACACACCGTAAACGAACGCCGGAAAAGCCGGTGGTACGGCCGAGGATTCGAAGAAGATTTTATCGGGAACGTTCGTTTCGGTGGGCCACGCGGAAAAAGTAAAAGTACCGTGTGAGTATCACTGTATCGTGGCACTCGTTATCGCAGCTAACCCTGCGATGCTCTGGTTCGATTCCCCCGCTCTGTCTCTCGCCGTCATTCTCTTTTCCTCTTCGTCTCTGCTCGTCTATTTTTCCCGCGAATTGCGCGGCATCATAGTAGCTGATTGCCAGGGTGTTTCTCGGACGATCGATCGCAAAAATAGGCAGCATCGAGACCTATGCTCCCGATAATCGTTGCTCGGAATATCTTGTTATCGTTTCGAAGCGCTCCACGTTTTCTTATCAATGTACTGCGAATTATATTTGCGTTATAGCAACGTTAGCCGAATCCTACGCATTACTTACGATAGATTCTAGTACGCACAACGGCGATCGATAAAAGATGCGCCGCATTCGAAGCGTCAGCTTTTATGTTTCTACTGTGCAATCGAGTGTAGCTTACCAGTTCCCATTATTTCCACGATTGTATTACTAGATTTTTCCGTTTCACGGAGCGATTATCACATTCTCTGCCGTTCCAGACGTTCCGGATTCCGAGCTACGTCGACTCGCAATTTTCCCGAGCGACAAGCGTGAACAATGGGCCGGTGTGCGCGGAGCTTAAAGCGCGAATCTATCGACTCGAGAATTACTGCTCGCCTGCTAATTTTATTCCAGCTTCCTTTCGCTTCTATTTCCCTTCGATCCGGTCCCATTTTAGTCGGCGTCGACATCGCTGGACGTCGTCTTCAGGCGGCCGGGTTCGGATTCCTTTCCCCGGCTACGACGAAAAATTCCCCGTTTAATTTCGTTCGGTCTCGCTCTCCGTCTCTTTTTCTCGATCGTTGGATCGCGTCTCGATCAGCCGGGGAATGGGATCGGGCATCTCGGAGCATCGCGATATCTCCGAGCGTGCGCGGAAATTTTCGCAAGGAGGAAAAACGAACTCGTTCCGTCTAAACAACGATCGGCGAATCGTCCACCTTTGCTCTCTCGCCCGGGCGAAGTCCTATCTGAGAATTTCCGTCAGAGGCGTCGAATTTCCCGTGTAAATCCCGTGATCCTTGAACTCGTTGCGCCGCGAAACGAAGCCAGACGCGTGCTACCCTTCAATCTCATCGGGAACCGTCTGCGAACACGATCGTCTCGACCCGTAAATCCGGTCGTAATAGCCGTCCATTTCGCCCAGGATCTCTCGTTCACGCCCAACCGCGGACCCGCCATAACGACCCGACCCACGGGTACCGACGGGTTGTCGTTGCGTTTCCATGTAACGTTTCCCCGTTTTCGCAGCGCCCGGCAGCGCCCTGCAGCGCCGTGCCGCATGCCGTTACGTAACCCCGGCCATTTGTGAACTACAAACACCCCCATCGTCTCCTCTAACTGTTCAAATTCTCGTCAGCGGCTCGAACCCGACGGCAAACTCTGGACGCGACGGCGGTTTAGCCCGGCGATTACCCGGCAACTCCCCATAGAAAACAGAGGAGGCGAGAGACACCCATCCTCCATACCTAATCTCGCCAAAAAGTTCCACCATCGGACAGCTATCGACCCGTCCTTGTGCTACCTTCAACATACCACACAAATTTTCATTTCCTATGCATATGACTCGTCAACTTCGACTACTAATTGGTGAAGCCGAAGCAGTCTCTTGCAGACGTTCAAAGAAATGTTAGGGGTCCAGAGATGTTAGCTCTAGGGCAGGCATGTCAAACATGCGGCCCGTCGACAAGCAGTTTGCGACCCGACCAAAAACTTTGAAACTGTTGATGACAATTTATAGGTTTTACACTCCACATTCACCCTTTTCCAAGACAATTTCACATTTCTGTAAATCAATTTCGCCATTTTGCAAATCAATTTTACCCATTAAGAATATTTAGAAATAATCATTTATATATGTCGATTAAATTATATATTTATTTAGACACACGTGAACGTGTCATTACTGTGAAGGAAGACTCTATAAAATTTATTAATCAGACAATGGCTACACTGAATATAAATATCTACCCACACACAGTTTCCGAACATTACAAATTTAAACAATTGGTAATTACTTTTAAATAAGTATTTGATGTACATCTTTGCAATAAATAAATTTAAATAAATAAATTTGATCCGATTTTTTTTTACATAAACTTGCTTAAAAATACTTTATTTGTAAAAGGTTGAATTTGATTTACGAAAGGGTGAAATTAATTTGCAGAAGGGTGAAATTGGTTTGCAGAAGCGTGAATTTGGACTGCAAAGCCTATACAACTGGAATTAATCGAAATGCGGAGTGATTCCGTATTGAAACAAACATTATACGGATGTTGTGATTGCACATTTTTACAATTACTTATTTGTAGACCGATTTCCCGACATGTTATGCGCAATTAGACGCATTGGGGGAACGAAACTATTCGAACTTCAAACGCTCTTTAAAACAAAATAACTTTTTTATAATTGTACCAAACGACCTAATTTTTTATAATCAATTAGAAGCATTGGTTTACGAAATGATATGCAAAAAAGATTTTCCAAAAATTCTAATTTGCAAGGTTACATGCAAAAATAAGAAAGATATTTTTTAAAACTTTTTTATTTGGACCCTTAATGAAAATTTAAAATATATGTTTTGTAGATCTATGTTAGTTATACATGCGCTGAAAATTTCATCAACATCAATTAACATACCCAAGGGGTTAAATGTGGTGAAAATCATAGTTTTTCTTCATCCATGCACATGGACTCGTCAACTTCGACTCCTGATTGGCGAAGCCGAAGCAGTCTCTTGCAGACGTTCAAATAAATCTTAGGAGGTCCAGAGATGTTAGCTGATCGGTAGGACGAGCTCGAAGAGATTGTCTTCATCGCAAGAATTTATTTCGGCAACTAATCGCGGAGATGTTCGACAGGCTATGAGACCTCCTGTCGGATCGAATTGCATTTGTTCGCAATTTGGCCCGCAGGCAGCTATCTGCTGCGTCAGACAGTATCCCAGCACTGGGGATGGTCGAATGGATCCAAGGGCTGGATCATAGACAATCTAAGACTGCGAGAGAGCGTGGCCTGGCCTCGTGTCCCCGTATCGCGTACGAATAAAGTACATACGGTAGCTCGCAACCAGTTTCCACGGGAATGAAGCAATTTGCCGCGGTGGAAACGAGGAGTCGGGACGTGTTTCCTTAGGGAGAGAGATGGGTCCTGGGGTCACCGGACTAAGATCGCTGTGTTTCCTTGTTCAGATCGGCGGAGGAAATCCTGACGATGCTTCTGGAAGCCAGCGAGGAGGGGGTTGAAGGAAATTGGGACGGCGGTCGCATCGTGTGGGGCGTGCGTTACACCTTCGAGGACGAGGAGGACAACGGCTCGTCTCAATTCAACGGGATGCGGGATCATCATCCTGAGAGACGGAAGCTGCAGGCTCGGTTCGAGATACAGAAGGACGATATACAGGCTGTCCTGCCTATCTCGAAGGTAAGACCACCGCCAACCCCAAAGATCAACCTCATTGTTCTCTTCAGTAATGAGTATATTGCGGATTTTACGTGTTTATGATCAAAACGAGTAATTTGTATAATTTTCATCTGTTCATTCGGAACAGAAGCAAATGTCGGACAATCTGTACTGTGAGTCCCACTAATATTCGGACACTCTCAAAAACACTATAACTTTTTTAATATTGGACTATGCGATTTGAACTTTTTTGCGCAGCTAAAGCAATTAGTTTGCTACAGGATGTGAAAAGAAATTTTCTAAAAATATGCATTTGGTCGGAATTGTAGAGAAAATGCTAAAAGTTGCATTTTTCAACTTTTTTATGCGAGTTTTTGTAGATCTGTGTCAATTATATGCACTGTGAAAGTTTCATAGAAATCGGTTGATGCGGGAAAAAACGACAGGCATTGAAAAATCCTTAGAATTACTGCAGTTCGAGGCCGAAAATCGTGAAAAACTGCAATTTTTACCATCTTTAAACGTTTGTAGCTCATTACAACGTCGACTCATTTTGACGAAATTTGCTGAATATGTTTAATTGATACAGATCTACGAAACGTGTTTTCTAAATTTTCCATATAAGTCCACATAAAAAAATTGAAAAATACTTAGTTTGTTTCCAAAATTTTTGTCACGTTGTGTAGCAAACCAATTGTCCAAACTTCTCCAAAAATTTCAAGTCGTATATGCCAATATTGAAAAAGTGTGTTTTTAGGAGTGTCCGAATATTAGTGGGAGTCACTGTATTTCACTCAAAAATCCGCAGTCCAGCAATTAGTTAGTTTCTCCACTAAAACGTAATTTACTTTGCTTCCTGAATTCCTCGCGATGCAAATGGGTTAACTCTCGGCGATACGTGGGTCCATTTCGATCGAGCCGTTCAAAGGCTTCATGCGACTTCTCCAGCTTCTAGTCAATTATTTCTATTAGGTCCAATTAGAGAAGCTCGATAAATACATCTAGGACAATTCGGCTTGTCAATGATTCCTATTAAGCCTACCAAAGAGATGCTCGAAAATACGAGCGTAGAAAGTTTACGAACGGGGGTCCAAATGGATCCAGACATCACGATCATGAAGTCGTCGGGAGCGTCGTTCGTTCGAGGGTTAAACGGGATCTCTGAACGAAACAGTTTCCAGAGAGGATCGTCGACCCGCACTGTTTTAATAAGTCGCGTAATCTCCGATGAAACGATTCCACGAACGAGACAACATCCACGTCGCGGGCATTCCTATTTTCTAATAGAGCGCGGAAGAATGAACGTGGAACAGCGTCTAAGGGGAACGTGCCCCGAAACAAGACGCGAACGGTTCCGCGACCAGTTTCGAGCATCCGGCGGCGGATTACGTTTGCGATTCCGAGGAAAGGTAAGGGATAAAGGGTGGCTCCGAGCATAATTTCGAACGGTTGTTCTCGTAGCGTGCCGGTCGGTTGGTGGGTTATACGTGTCGAACGATTTTCATTCCCGCCAACTGTGCCGGCGGACGTGCGGAATTCCGCGACAGGATCACGCCAGCCTTGGGAATAGAGGAATCCAGGTGGCTCGGGAGGGACGAGCCAATATCGCCGGTCTCTCGCAGGGACTGGCATGATTCTCAGGCCAGCCAACCCCGAACCGAACCGTCCACCCGTGCCCACGCCCTCACTCTTTCTCTCCCTCTCTCTCTCTCTCTCTTCGAAATCTCTTGAAAAAGAATCCGCTAAGTTTCACGATAACCGCCCGGCAAATGTGCCGATCGATACCGGGCGAGTATAGTATACGTGGCGCGCGAGCACGCGGCGCGAGAATCCGCTTCCAAGCTCGATCAACGATCCACCCGCTCTTTCCTCGCCCTGGAAACCAACAGAGGAAGGGACACAGGGTTCGCTCCACGGCTGCACAACTCCACAACCAAACGACTCGAGCCCGCGTCAAAGGATAATGCCTTCCTCCCAACGACAAAGCAACCGACGCGACGCGGTCAGCTACGGGGTGTCCCCGAATGATCGATACACCTTTGACGATAAAGCACTGCGCGGAGATGAGGCGGAACCTCTTTCCGCCTGATCCCGTCCGATGCACCGTCGGACTCGTTGATGTTGACGTTTCGGCAAATAAAACAGCTGCCTGCTGCCACTGTCGTCGTCATAATTATTGCCTGTTGGGGACAGTGGCAATACACCTAGATCGTGCCATCTAAACGTATAATACAGTCAGGTAGAAATTGAATAAATATATATATAGTAACTCACAGAGAAACGGGTCAAAGGACACGGTACAGTAATCGATGGAAAATAATTGCTGGTCGGGTCGCAACGTATTCCTCGCAAAGAGAAACACCCGGGTAGAATCACTGCGGACCCGGATAATCGAAAGACACCGGGTACAGCGAGTACACCGTCGTTAAATAAATAAATAAATTCCATTCGCAAGCGAGGGGGTATTACAAACATTAGAAAAGACCCGGGTGTTTCGACCCGAGAAGAGGTAGTCGCGTTAAGTTAACGCTCTCCGAGTGCAGCGAGTTGCATTTTCCATTCGGCCAAGATAAAGCTGCTCTCCGGACGTGCAGTTTTTATCTTGGGGTCCGGCGGCAGCGGTGCGACGCTGTACTGTCCGGAGTAATTTATTCGCTGCTCGGTTCTTCGGCCACGATTTCGTAAGTTCTCCGGGAAAATAGTTAATTGATTCCGTTCTTACGGTGCCCGAGTCTCGTTTATTCTATTCTCGCGCGACACGGTGGACGATCGGCCGACGCGGCGAGGCACCAGCGTGTCCGAATCGATACACGCGCGCTCTCGACCATCCCGAGGAGGCGTGTTGATTAACGAATCGTTTAATTAATTCGTTTACATATTCCTTCTGAGGAGCTGCAGGACGCTCTTCTTGATCATCCCTCGCTCTAATTGCCGTTCCTCCGGAGCGGCCGTGGAGCTCTCGGCGAGCGACGGGGAGAGTTTTTAATTAAACGAGTGACGCCCTGCTTTCCTCGTAAACCTCTCTCGTCCGGCTTAGCGCCAACATTGACACCGGGTTTGTCGCTGCCGCGAGATCCGACCGAAGAAGGGATCTCGGCGAGCGTTTAATCAGCGAGAGAAGAAAATATTTCGGCACGAGGCCGTTTAGCCGCGAGTATTATAAATAACCGGCTGTCGAAGGATCAGCGAATGGTCTAGGGAATTCCACTTGAACCTAGTACCCTTTGACGAGCGGCAGCGTCTTCGATATAATGCATATCTAAATCTCGTCGAGACGGCGAACTCACCCGGCTAAGTGGATCAGAGATCTCCCGATAAACTTTGCTAGTGCGGGGCAGTCGAACCAAACCCACACCTAACGGATAGCTCCACCACGCTTCCTGGAACTCTCGACCACTCCAGCTTCTGGAAACACGGGCGCGGATTGCCCCGAAGGGCATCGGCTACTCCAAAATTAAGGGCAACATGGCCACGCCTCTTCCAGCTACTCAAGCCGATGTCCTGCTTGTCTCAAAGAAAAATAGACTTCAATTTAGCAGAAGAAAGTCATTTTCCAGGGGCCAACGGTGGCCCGCAAACTCCAACATCTGGTCGCCTCGACGCGTCTGAACGTCCAGCGAGAACAGAAGCGCTCAGAGAGGGAACGACGAAGATTAATTCGAATGGAACGTTTTGTCGGATGAGTGATTGCGCCATCCGTGGAAATATCTAGGCCTCGATGTGTCAGACGGATCTCTGCGAAAGAAAGGGAGCTATTCATAGCCGCCGCGATTCTAGTCACCGAGGCCTAGATCCGCGCGCGCGGGCACGGCGAAATCGCCGAAACGAGTCCGCGTTTTGCTTGGAGAATCTCGGCCGGCGATTCTCCACCCCCGGAGAATATGAAATCGCGAGCTGTTCGAAGGGCGAAGGAATATTGGATCCCACGGCTAGGAAAAATCTGGACCGAGGGCGCCTTTTCCTGCGAGCCGCGCCGCGCCGCTAAGAACGCGGTTGGGATCAGTCTCGCCGATGAGAGAAGCGAGCCCGCCGCGAGATGTAGGCGGCTGGTCCATCCACACGTACACACGTCTGTCGGCGGCCTGGCCTGAGTAGCCGCTGGATTGATGGAGAGAGGCGGCTCTCTCGGGGTCAGAGATTTAAATTCCCTCGCTGCAATATCCGAGTCGTTTGATGTTTCCTTCCAAAGGGCAGACTGTACGGAAGCCAACTTGGAAATGGCTTCGTGCACCGTGCCCCGTTCCTCTTCCTGGGCGTCCCCTTTTCTACCAGCCGCTAGCAAAGTACACAGACGGATACACGCGAGCCGGAGACTACACCGAGAGGATAGGATAGGAGCAGAGTAGCCGGCGCGTGGAATAACTTGCATACAAGCCGTTGGGCGCGCGCGAACAGACCAACACACGAACACGCGAGACGGTCCGGCGATTCCGAACAGGCCTCCGACCAGGCCCTTTAGAACCCTTTCCTCGGACAGAGTTCGCGACCGGTCGCGAAACTTTTCCGACAACGTGCCCTCGGGAGCAAACAAAAGCTCCGGGCGACAAGAGGAACGATCGCATCGCGCCTTCGAATCGAGCCGAGGCTCTCTCCTCCCTCTCTCTCTCTCTCTCTCTCTCTCTCTCTCTCTCTCTCTCTCTCTCTCTCTCTCTCTGCTCTGAATGGAGTTGGGACGCTTTAACGAGCCCCGCGACTAACCCCGACCCGCGACAAAGCCCACGATTTAATCGAGTTCTCCGTCTCTCTGTCCCCCCTCTGTCTCGCAGAACTGGGAGGTGATGAACACCGCGGTGCTCACCGGCCGCCAAGTGTCCCAGGGAATGAAAGTGTTCATCGTCAGCCAGGCTGGCACCGTCGCCGACGTCACGCTGCAGTCCTCTTGCCACTCCGAGGACGAGAGCGTGCTCAAGGTACGTACGATCTTGCTCTCTCACCTCTTGCTGCCGTTCGAAGCTGCACTTCGGCTATTTTTCTCTGGTGAACCGGTTAACCAATTTTTTTGGAACTTTGTAAAATTATTCGGACACATGTGGACCACACTTTTGAATTTTTATACACCGATGAACAGTGTTGCGATCAATGGTAATTAGATGGATAAAACTCGTAACGTAATTCCGTAAAAAATAGATGCTGGTCATATGAAGTAATGTCTAGACAGTAAGAATATTAACATTTCCTTGTCGGTAAAACTCCCAAAGTCTTTTTTGTCGATAGAACTGTGTAAGTATTTTTAATTCATATTTTTACCTGCATTTTGTAAGGAGGTCCATAATAGCTCTTATATCTAATTAATATCAACCAAAATGTTTAAAATACCTTTTGTATTTACTTGTCTATATTATAAGTAAATTTTTATATTGGAAACTAACGCGGCGAAGGTACGTTTTATTGTATTAATTAATTCTGTTAATTATACTGGGTGTTTCGTTTATCTGATAACGGAAATATCTTGTGACGCACTGAAGTTACGAAAAAATTTGTTTATAAAAATTGTGCGGTATGAAGGGCACAATCATATAGTCTAATTTTTTTGAGGACTAGAATGGTCGGGAGGAGGGATTTCAAAGTCAAATTTTAAACTCCGGAAATGTACGGAAATTAACAATATTTATATTTTTGGTGACAATGATCGCTATTTTACGATCTGAATTTTTGGAAGTTTTGGAAGATTGTATAAATATGTTTCAGAGAAATCGTGTATAAATACGTTATGGGTAAATCGTGTATAAATACGTTATGTGAAGAAGCTGGAAAATCTAAACGGTTTAATATTCCCAATATCTGCACACTTTGTATCAGTAGTCATAAAGAAGGTTTCATCTGTGCGATGTCTTGAACTAGATCAACTTTTAATTGAACGTCTCTGCTACCAAATTCAGGTGTCATCGTCCTGCAGCAGCGTGTACGTGGACGGGACGGAGATCCGCGGGTCCAGCAACGCGTCCGTTCTGGTGAAGTACGGGACCTACACCGGCCTGGCCAAGTTTACGGTGTGGATGCCAGAGTTTCCACTGGCGATCACCGTGGACGACACCAGGCTGAGTCAGATTAAAGGTTGGAAGGTCCCCGAGGAGCACGTGGTCAGCGCCAAGAGTAAACGCAGCTTGAACGGCACCAGTTCAAGACCGAACGATTCTACAAAGACGAAGAAGCGAAGCGCCGCGGACTTGGAGGACTCGATAGACGACACGTCCGTAGACGTGGAGGACGCGGACGTGATATTAGAGGAAGACGATCAGGACGAAAGATACAGGGGCAACGATCCCGGCTGGGACACCATCAACTCGATAGAAAGAGGCTCCTCGACTATGTGCAGGCTTCGCTTCCAACAGAGTCCGGTCGAAGTTCACGCGAGGTTCCTAGCCACTGATCACGATTCCGGAAGAGTCTCTTACTTCGTCAACCGTAGAACTTGGCTGCGAGTCACCGACCTGGTGATGGGGATGCTACGCGTCTCCGATCCGAGAATAGCCACCCTCCTGCAGGGGAGGATCGTCCAAGGTCGCGGCGTAGGTATAACGGAAGTGCAGGTGCTGTCGCCGATCACCGGCAGAATAATTGGAGCGAAGGAAGTGAAGGTTGGGAACGTTCGGGTGGCGGTCACCAGGTTGTCGGTCAGGGTTGTGTCTGGTCTGCAGCTCACCATTAGTCCGGACACGGCGATAGAGAACGGATACGTCGCCGAAACCTCGGTGACCAGGCGACTGACTGCCAAGTATCAGGTACGGTAGCCATTCCCATCGCGAAAACAAATCTTTATGGCTAGACAGCGGATCTTGATGAAAAATAAAAATGTTATGCCTGAATTGCAACAAACTGGAGTGAAGTGGAAGATTATTTTCTTTCTTGGTATGTTTAATGGATTGAAAATAATGTAGCAGTATGTTGAAGTTTCACTAATGGTTTTACCTTTTTAAATTACACCCACTCATTTTTGTAATTAATGCATCAAATCCGCTGTCTATTTATGACAAACTATCGGGGTTGGAAACCTTCGTTAACGAAGCTACGTGATTCCAGGAGGGTTTGCTGGACATAGACGTGGAATTCTCGGACGGGACGAGGACACCGCTGCGAGAGATCGCCGTGACCGATTACCATCTGTCGGTGGAGAGCTTGGACCCAGAAGTGGTCGCTTTCGCGCCTATGGTCGCGTCCCATCATCCCCGGGTGATCGCCGTGGGCGAAGGTCGGGGCGATCTGCTGCGAGTCAAGCTCCAGCTGGCGGATGCCTGCAGGCTGGGCGGCAGGAGGTCCGGTAAAGGGTCGCAAAGGGCGACCACGTCCGCCCTGGCCAGCGCCTCGGCCAACGTCGAGGTAGACTTCGCCTCGAGTGATCTGCCGAATCGACCCGAGTTCGTGCAGAACGACGGAGGCGGGACGGTCGGATCGCACCATCATAGAGAGAGGAAGACCAGCAGGGGGGAAATGGCGCCAGATATGCACGACATTCTCGTTGGTAAATAGACCCTGTTCCCGTCTGTCGCATTGATCTGTTGCTTACCAGCACCAGCTTCTCTGTGTTTCTCTCTGTGGCTGGCACTCGACCCCGCGCGGTTTGTCGGTCGATGTCCTCTCGCAGTCGCCACGAACGCCTCGCGCGGCGAGGATCATCCACCGACAGACTATCGGTCGGAGGTCGGCAGTTGGCACAGTCCGAGGTTACTCTGAAGTATTAATCCCTCTCGATTCACGCACTGGACTGCAAACGACTCTTACATCTATCTCTCGAGACATGGAAAAATGATTTCCTTTATTGGCCGAACGGTCACCCGCATAGGACCATTTCCTAGACTCGTGTACCACCTCTGTGCCAACTCTCGAGTCTCAGCGATACTTCTCTTTCGCTTCGCACCGCCTGTTCTCTTCTTGCACAGTTTCCTCTAGCCACCCCTAGACAGCCTCGCTTGTCCCGACGGATGGAGGCTGTCCTCGCGTGTACCCTCCCACCGTCGGGTCCCAAGATTGCCCCCGCATGTCGGTCGTGTCTCGCTTTCTGCAGCCAGCTGGTCGCTCGCGCGGAGGGATAGCAGGTTCGGGAGCAGCTCTGACGCTCCATTCACTCTCGACCGTCGTTTCTCACTCTTCTCCTCTCTCTTTCTGTCTCTTTGTTTTCTGTGCAAAGGGCTACCGCTGAAAGACGAGAACGGGCACGAGCCTTTGGTGCAGGCACGCCAGCACCGCACGGCTATAGCTAATGGCATGTCTTCAGGAGGAATGGGCGGCGTCGGTATACGGCATCACGGCGGAGCGAGCATGAGCCCACTCGAGATCGGGATGTACGTTCTCCTGGCGGCCTTCTGTTTCGCAATCGTCGTGTTCGTCGTCTCCTGCGTGGTCTACGCGAGCAAGTTCAAGCCCCAGCCGCCGGACTCGCTGTTGACAGGAGCCGCGCTTCCGGTCCTTTCCGGAGCGGCAAGGGCCAGAGCAGCCGCCAACCAGCTGGCCTCGGGACGACGACCGCCCAGAGAATCGACAACGAACGCCCACGACTGGGTCTGGCTGGGACGAGCCACCCTTGAGAGGGCTGCTTGCGGACCACAACAGGTAGGACGATCGACCAGGTACGATTACAACGCCTAGGGACCTCGGGAATTGACGAACAGAGCCCCGAACGATAGACGTGTCGAATTAGCCTCGCGGAACTACCCTTAACGAATTAGCGAATAGCGTCCACATAAGCGTCATTACAGGTACGTGTGACGAGTAACCCTCTTGCGAACGAAACGGACGTCGACTCGAGCGAGTTGGCCACTTGCTTCGACAACCCGAACCACATCGAGCTTCCTTCTACGGGCCAGCGGAACAACAGCTCCGGACCGATCGACACCACCACCTACTGCAAGAGGGACAAGCTTCCGAGGAACAGCTTCGCTTCGAAGTCCGCGGCCAGGCCGTCCATCGTGGTGACAGCGACCACGGTGACCACCCCTGCCTCCATGGCCACGTCCACCGTCACCACATCACGAAACGAGTAAAAATCTTACTCAAGTTTCAGACCGATAAGACCCGCCCGTTTCGAAAGGGATAGTGCTGCTCTAACGAGCCCGATTCTTCCAGCAACGACGACATTCCGCCGCCCCTACCGCCTCACGGGGTCCCGGTCTCGACAGGCGTGAACACTGCCGCGGCCACGATCTCTACGTCGACGAACAACAACGGGAACGAGGACTACAAACCACCGGTGCCACCTCACAGAAACACTGGGGTGATCGTACGGCTTCCTGAGACCCCGAGGAAGCACCGGCACAGGGCGTCGAACGGTAGCGCGGCCGGAAGTCATCACGGGAACAACCAGCGACACAGCAAGCAAATACCACCGCAGCATATCAAGCCGTCGCACGGTAAAGCTAGAGTAGGTAGTCCGAAAGAGAACGGCGCGGAGGAGGAGGAGTTCGTCGAGCTAGTGACACACGATGACAACAGGCACTCGAAGGAGGCGAGAGCCAGGGAGGTGAAGAGGGCGACGATCGTCGGTAATCCAATGTTCTTGTCGTTCTCGAGCGGGGGAGTCACATCCTCGGTGAACGTATCCAGCCCGACCGTGGACTCATCGTCCTCGTCACCGCCTAACTCGTCGCCGTCCGCGTCCTCCGGATCTTCGTCCTCCTCCTCCTCCAGCTCGTCCGGCTCCTCGTCCCAGGAGCAGGAGGAATCTGTGGCGCTGGACGATCTAAATCTTGGCATGGACTATAACCAGATCATGCAGTACTTCGACAACCTGAAGGAGTCGAACGCCTAGGTAAAGGCGCCCGGCCTTCGAGAAGGCCGAGAGTAGTCAACGTCGATACGAAACGCCGGGACACGCATCGTTCATTCCCGTCGCGGGAACGCAAGAACGAGGCGCCGCGGTGGCCGAGCTCGCGCCACGTTCTCCGCTTCCTCTCTATCGCCATTAGCACGTTTACATCGGGATGGCCGAGCTCGTCCACCCAATCCTACCGTCCGGTCGTTTCGTATTCTAGGCTATAATCTAGTCAGCTTCCTAGCAGCACATCAAGAGTATCGCGCAAACGCATCGACACACACTTACACGCGTTCTCTCGTACAACCGTGACCCGACGGAAGACGCGCGCACGAACCACGTTTGGGCTCGCGTTCGGTATACCTTTTCTACGCTAGAATACCAAAAGGCTCGAGACGCGGAAAACGGATCTGTTTCTCGATCGTTCGACTTCCGTCGGTCACGCTCGCATACACATACTCGCAGAGGCTTTAAAAAAAAAAGTGTGATCGTCGGTGGCCGGTGGGGTAGGTAGATCGCGCGCTCGATTCGACCAGCTTTCTTCTCGGTTTCGTCCGCGGATCGATCGACCGGCGATCCTCGCTTCCGCCTCCGTGCACTATCGATCTCTCGCTCAAGCCCTCGGTTCCCAGCGACCGGACGAATCTCCCTCGTTCCCGTCGCTCGCGACAGGGCATTCACCAAAAAGTGGCCGAACAAAAACCGAGCCCCTTTGTCTCGAGATCGATCTCGGTGTTTCGACGTCTGCTCCGTCGAAGCATTGGCACGTCTTTCGGAACTTTCTCTCTCTCTCCCGCCTATTCATCCCAATCGTTCCTAACGGTACAGGCTTTTCGATTTTCTTTTCCGCGAACCATTCGTTCGTTCTCGAGGCTTTTGTTTTCGATAACCGTTGCTCTCGTCGAGTCTTCCCAGCTTCGTGCACTTCGGCGCCGAGATCGATCTCGCGACGAGCCCGCGCGGGCCGGTTACGGCCATTTTACTTTTCCGATCTGCGCCAGAGGTGACCGTATAATATTTATTCGATCGACCGTACATCGTAATGTTTGTAAATTTTTGCTTTGTAAGACTGTGTACATATATATTATATATATATACCGCGATCTAGCGATTTAGCGCACGTTAATTAAACGGATGAACACAGCGAACGGACATCCGCACAAATCTATCGAATCCGAAAGCGAAAACGCGGAGCCGCGCGCAACAATTCACACCGACAACGTTCTCGATCGGTCCCGTTCGACATATACAGACACACGGACACTCCGCTTCCGTACAACGAACGTATTTTCTCATTGGCAAAGAGACAGGCGGAGAGAACGTACGCGTTCCATCCCGTTTTCGGCCGCTCTTCGATCTCCGCCGTTTTTCTACTGAGCCGCCGTGAGAACCAATCGCGTGAGAACACGGCTCCGACGAAACGATCTTCATCGGCGAAGTTTTCTCGGTACATCCGACACCGGGGAACGAACGAGAGAACAGACTCGAGAGAATCGCTCGAAACCCGTGTACCTTAGAAATTTGAAAGATCGGCGGGCCAGGAAACGGCGCGAACGCTAGTCTCTAGCTCGCGGCAGCCTGAGATGCTATCGCTTTTAATTACGACCCAGCCCCGTCGATTGGATTTCGCAATCGTCCGAGCGCGTGCCAACGATCAACGCGAGATAGAATCGGAGCGAGCGTCGTCCTCTAGCGAGTGCACCGCAACCGCAACCGTGAATCATATCCGTGCCATCGATAGCGCCATCGTAGTAGAGCCATAGAAACAAACGCGCGTCGCTGAGCCTTGCGTGCAACGAGTACCGTTTTCGGTATGCCCGAAGATCGTTTACGTCAGATTGTCTCGTGAGAATCCAGCTCCCTATTAAAGCGTCTAGTTTGATGTAAATAATTTTTAACTTAGCGTCCTCGATGTGTGGAAACAGTATTGTCGATTCACGGGCAAGGTTCGGCGACGACGCGCGAACTCGCACCCTCCGCGTGTACGTCACTCTCGCGACGAACGAGAGAGAGGGAGAGGCGACACGCGGTCCTATCCAACGCGCGAGGAATTAATCGGACGACGTTCGTTGTTCCGCACCGGTTCGATTTTCCGTACGCGAATCCAATCGCGCGCCTCGCCGATACACGCGATCACAGCCAGCTGAGAGCGGTCCCTATCTAACCATAAGTATCTAAGGGCTACGTGTCTAAGTATGTATGTATCTGTAAGTTGTGTGTTAGAGCACGTCGAGCGTGGGTCATAGTGATAGGTAGACAGCGGATTTGATGCGTTTATGACGAAAATGAGTAGGTGTAATCTAAAACAGTGAAAACATTAGAAGAATTTGAAAATACCGTTACATTATTGTCGACCTATTGGACGTATTAAGAAATAAGATCAATTTCTACTACACTCCAGTTTGTTGGAAATGAGATAAAAATTTTTATTTTGCATAAAGATCCGCTGTCTAGTGATATGTAACGTTGACGAGCGCGGAGCAACAAAGACACCTCGAGTGCGTCGAGCCCTGTCGACCACGGCCAACCACGTTAACCCCTTGCGGTCCTACTTGTAATTTATTTCCTAATTTATATATCGTGGTTCCTTTATTTAATTGCGGATCAATCGATCGAGCTTCGTACCGAGTGTACACTCCCGTCGATATATCACCGGACACTTAATTGTCTTCAAGGAAATGGTAATTGAAGAATACAAGCTTCCAGCTTGATTTGATAGTTTGATTCTGATTAGATGCAGTTATTATACGATAATATTTGAATGCAAAATTTAATATATACATATACTATTTGAGTATATGTTGGATAAAGCAGATTGGAAAACAATTACTCCACTTGAATTTGAAAAATTAGAAAATTAAGAATAATAATTAAAATTTAAAAAGTAGTAAGTACCATTTTTAATTCAGAATTGGATAAGTGTCCGACGACTTGTGGACGGGAGTGTGGAATCGAAAGAATAACGATACTATTTAGTAAGAAATTTCGGTTGTTCGCGTGACAGTCCTCGGTAGTGCACTGTTTTGATCAGAACCTTTCTACAAGAACCGTTTGTAAACAGTTTCTTTCGGGACCGTTTCGAGCCCCGTTTGACGTACTTTTCCGTTGCTCTGTGCGAGTTCGTTCTACTCCTGTAAATATCGCGTGAGAGAGAAAAAAAAATCGCTCGGTTCGGTTTGATGTCGTTTCTATCGTCGACCGGGGGTCGACTGCAACGGGTTAAGGTTAAAAGAGTGCCGGACACGTCGCGCCGACGTAAGGATACACACGCCCGCCGAGAAATCTAGTCTTATAGCGTTTAACAGTACCGATGCATTATTATTAATGAAAGAAAAATGACGACCGCAAAGCAAGCGCGATCTACGTTACCTTTCGGCCGAGATTACAACAGACGAATTATCCACGAGAATGGAACAAAAAGAACGGCCACTGCCCATCCTTTCCTTATCATCGGGGAGCGAAAGAAAACATAAATTCTTCTCCCTCGTCGGCGACACGGTGGATCGTTGTCCGACGAATCAATCATATCGAGTTACCGTGAGTGAGACCACGTTAACTAAATCCATTTATCAATCGTACGCCAGGGAAACCTCGTCCCACCGGAAAACGGGTCTCTCGAGAAACAGAGAGAAACCGCGGAACGTAATGCGAAATGAGGAGAGCCGTGCAGGGCCGTGAAAGAATAGTATTTACGATAGAAAATAGTGGAGAGCTTCTGAGTAGCCGTTTCGCGCGGAAACTGTCGCGTGCGATGCTTCTCCGAACGAAGAACCGTACGAAAATAAAAAGAAAAAAAAAAGAAAGAGACGATGTCCAGAGCTTTTCCGATCGGCACAGAGATAGACGAACGTATTTTTGTTGGCACAAGAACGCTGCACTCTCTCGCACACGGCAGTCGCTAAATCGTCAATCGCCCGAGAAGCATCGCAAGCGGTTGCTGTTCGAATGAATGTTCGCTTGCCGCGATTATAAGGTGAAGAAAAAAAAAAGCGAAACTGCCCCGATATCACCTTCACACACTATCGACGTACAAAAAAAAAAATATGAAACGATCGTTACAGTTACTATTTTTTACTTAGAATACTATTTCCTCCAGCTCTGGCCAAACTGTATATATACACACGTATCCAGACATCATTTTTTCCTTCTTTCGCGACCGAGGCGATTTAACCCTTCACTCTCAGCTACCGAATCGCTGAAACTCGAGAAAATACAAATTTATACTCGTCACGCTCCTCTTCCTCGAGATCGATTCCGATCGATTCTCCCCGTTCTCTCGAAATAATCGTAGAAAACAAGGTTGCCTTGTAAAAAGAAAAAAGAAAATAGAAAAACTTCATTTCATTCCCCTACGTGGGGGTTAAACAGCCTCAACACGCCGAGCAGTGGCTCGCTCGGCTGTTTGTACGTTGGCTGCTCGCTCGATCATTTCTCGCCGATGATTTCGCCATTGAAAGTTGACGAACGCGTTTCTCGAGTCATCTGCCACGGTCGTTGACGCGATTATGGAAGAACGAGTCAAGAAAAACGCGGAAAAAAACTCGCTACGCCGAATTTTCTACACGACGTTAACGCTCCCTCGAGTGTCGTTTCGATTATGGAAACGCCTCGGGTATAGTCTTCGAGCGTCGGGGGCGAGCGCCCCGTAGTCGATACTACTGCCGGTCTCTCTCTCTTTTCCCCCCCTTTTTTTATTTTTGATAAGTTCCCACCGATCAGGGAGGATGATTATATTATATATATAAATATATAAATATATACATATACGGTATATTGTAATAGAATATATCGCGTCACGATGCTGACTCTGCATTCACACACATTCCTCAAAGACACACGATGTCGTCGCTCTGTATATCTACGTTTAAGTGTGATAAATGCGGGACTACGATACGCGAAGGATCGACGGAGGCGATCGGCAACGGACGAAGACGGGCACGGCGAAGATCCACGACGTCCACGACCCCGAATATAGCCGTTTAATCGCGAGCAATCTACATTCGTCGCTGATCCATACAGGGTCCACCGTCTGCAAAGCGTTAGGAGCTGCGGTTCCATCTTTGCAAATATCACTCTCACGCTTCTCTCGATTGTCTAATATTTACAACGATCGCAAGATCTTCTGCCATATCTTAATGTATCGTTAAGGAGTCCTCTTCGCGGTGAAACAACTCGTAACGCTTTGCGCGGCTCGGCTTTTTTCTCTAGCATCTATATCACCGGCCAGGCACAAACTAACGATAGAACGATGATATGTCGATCATTGTACCAACTGATTATTCCTTACTGTATCATTCGATTGCGACGATTCTATTTGTCATTTGTATTCTATTGATCACGTACGTCATCGTTGCTGTTATTGTTACTGTTATTGAGATTGTTGTTGTTGCTGCTGCTGTTATAATCGCGCTGTTCTTCACCGACCATGCCCCGTCGTCGATCGTGTTGCCCGTCGTCGTCGTCGACGTCGCCATTTCGCACCGGCGTAATCGGTACGCTAATTAAACAATAAGATACGACTATCGCCTACTCAATGTACAATATGTAGTATTTACCTGTTGTTACCACCAAACCGTCATCAAAGATATATAAAATATTGTAATTGTAACACGCGTTGCTGCTACCAAGGTTCTTCTCTGGACCCTCCCCATTCCTGCCCTTTGTTGGGCTAATAAAATCCCCGTTTCCGAGGCACAAAGCTCAGTCGTAGCTGAGACTTAAATTTACGCGTCGCGTAACACGTCCAAGAGAACGAAGTGATTAAAACTGTGGACGCAAAGTAAAACGCCGCATGTCACAATTTCAAAAAATTTCGTATAGGATTGATGTATTTACCAGAAAAAAGTCATGAAACAAATTCAAAAGGCTCGAAAAAATAATGCAGTTTAACCAATGTCCTATGTTAAAGCATTAGTGATCAAAACTTTAAACGGCCATATCCCGAAAGTGAAAGTACGTGACATGCGGCGTTCTTCCTGACAACCACAGAAAGAAAGAGTAGTAACTTGTGCCACTTTCCAGAATCATCCTACACGTCTGGTCCTTCTTCACCGGTCAGGTAGGCCATTTACGATACATCGACGACACGTCTTATTCAATTTGTTTATTCTGCTTCGGTCGTATTTACAAGCTCTAATTACAAGTACTCCATATACCATTTCTTGTCGTACTTCGATATCCAGTTTTGACAGCCGAGCATTTTGTTCTGAATGATATATTTCCAAGTCCATGGATTTAGATTTTTTTCTTGGAGCTTTTTCTTCTGACTATCTTGTATCAGCATTTTTTGATAACTGACCGCTTCCGCGGCAAATGGCAGTCTGTTCGCGATGTTCTGGAGATAATGTTTCACCTAGAACAAGTTCTCAATGCATCATCGTAGAAATCTATATAACTTGGAATGGCTAATAAAATCTCTATTACCTCGAAGTACTCAAATGGTCCTCCCACTTCCACCACAATTTGTCCTGACTTTACCGGCGTAGCATAGTGATCTATACCACCTTTACCACCTCCCATACGCATTCCCTGGCTCTGTGAATTTTTGTTCAATTACCATCAGACATTCTAATACTCTGTCCTGCGAGACAAAACGATACCTTTTTCGAAATAGGCTGCCAAGGATCTTGGACCCTCCATATCGCGAATGCATCTTTTTGATTTGGGAAAATTGTTCTCAGCAGACTGTAACGTATCATTTCAAAGTGATTGAATTTTAGTCTGCCTCCACCTCTTGCCTGTAATCTCAAAAATCTTATATGCAACAGAGATACATAAAACATCCATAAGGGGGTAGTCTCGTTTTTAGGATTGCAAATTTCTCGATAATGCAAAGACAGGATTTCGCAGTAGTAAAAAGCGCTAGATAAAAGATCAATCTGTCGCAGCTTTATAAAAATAGTTACATGTGCAGCTTTATGCTTCCAACTGATACAAATTACGCCTCGTAAATGTGGAAATACTTTTGAGGTTGACTGCAGGCTGTTACTTTCCCTTGGAGATCGAAGATTTTGAAGCTTCGAATCCTTCGATTCCCGAAGTTCCGCTCGTTCCTTCGAATCTTTGAAAAGTCAAAGCTTTGGAAAAGTAACAGCCCTACTTTTACCTACTGAAAAACCCCATCTTTGAAACGAGACTACCCCCATAAGTTGCAACTCTAGTTCTCTTACCACTATGCCATATTGCTTGTATAAAAGAGTGTTGTGATGCAATTCAGGACCACGCATTAACTTCAATCTCTTTTGCATTGTAAAAACACGAATTCCAGGTGGATACTGAGGGTTTTTCATAACAACTCTGGGCCTTTTACGTTCAGGCATTTCGATATCTGTAAAATGTAGATTTTGTTAAAAAGTAGTAATCTTGTTTTGCAATGGTTTATCAATCTTAATACCTTTAAAAGTAGCTGGAACTGGATACGACTTTATTCCAGCTATTCTTTGGTTTATCAATGACTTAAGCAAAGGGCCCGCTGTAAATAACAGTGCAATGATTATGAATGTACAGCTCATTCAATTTCGATCATTATATAAAATACTTACGTGAGAGCAACGCTTTCATGATAGTACCACCCGTTCGTATCATTTTAATTGTGTATTTACTTGGTTTTCGAAATTAAAACACACTTATGTTACCTAACCTCGTTCACCTAAAATTATTGCTCGACATGCAACGCAGTGCTGAGATACAACAGCTTTCCCGCGTTCCAATAAGCTCTTCCTATACGTTATTATCCTATTAATAATGTTGTCACTTTACTATTTAACAAACAACAATAAACAAATATGAATAGGTATTTACGACCCAGCAGACGAACACCCTGCTGGCCATGTGCAAACATGCGCAAGCCATGGAACGGAAAAAACATAAATTATGGCAAATTTAGGGCAATACAAAATACTCCAAGGACACAGAGATGTTCAGAAGAGTTTTCTTTATTAATCTAATGCAAAGAAAACCGGTAAAAATCGCAAAATTATGAGATATTTAATAAAATAGATGAACCCGTTTCGAAAAATGCCTGATGGCACCATCTGGCGGTGGTGCTCCCGAACTAAACTCCACCAAAATAATTTTCACCGACGAGATACTATTAAAGACTGCCAGCGCCTGTGCTATTCAGCGTGGCAGGTAACTGGGCGCGACGGGCGCGGAGATAACGTGGAAGTTACAGTGATCTGAAATACCACATCGCTAAAAGTTCTAAATAGTGCCAAAATAGTGTCAAAACATAGTCTGAAATATGGCGGAGAACGTAACATTTAATAATAATCCATATGGTTTCGTGATAATTCGCTTTCTCACCGATTCGTCGCGATTAGAATCTCCTCAGTGGTCTTCTTCACCGACGAAATGCCGTCGGTGGCCTTCTGTTTCTCTGGCTGGAGTCAGAATATGTCCTAGAGGGCGTAAGAGAACACCGAAAATTCGTGCCACACCAACTTCCGTAAGGCTGGCAGTCTTTAATAGCATCTCGTCGGTGTTCGCGTCTCGCCAACTCCCGTAAGGCTGGCAGTATCTCGTTATTCTCGTCGGTGCTGCAACCAGATGCAATCACAGACGAGATATAGAATCCTATATCTCCTCTCTTAGTTCCACAAAATTAGTCCTACCGATACGGTAGGAAGTGACACAGAAATGGTAACGGTCAATTCCTATACCAAGTCTGCGATGGAATATCTATACAAACCAGTGATTCATGCAAAAGATGTCTGCCGACTGTATACTGAAGTCGGTAACAAAGTGTTTCCGCATTTCCTATTGCGGAAGTGGCGGAAAAGAGCATGTGGTGCCATCGGCAATAGGAGGAACTAGATCAATTAACCTCTGTGTGCATCTTGTTCGTAGCACGTGTTAATCTTTTTATTGCTTTCGGACCAGTATCTTAATCTATGAATCACTGCAATGTTAAAAATTTCTTTTGACCCCTTTCTTATGGACGATTAATTTATTAATTTTGTAAAAGAGGAGTCGATTCTGAGGTTAGGTCACCCTTATAATTTTTTGCATGGGTCTTCTGCTAGACAACCAGCGCCACATATTCGTTCCTTCTCAGGAAAAATTCTCGATATTATGAAAAATATAAGAAATTTTCTTCGTTACAACGGCGGAATTATGCGGTGAAGGTATTTCGAGGACTATGTTTCAACGCGAAAAACTTTTATTACCAAAAAATGTGGTCGCGTTTAGTCGCTGCATTGACTTTCGTAGTAGCTCCGCGACTTCCGGCCAAGACAAGCCCATGTGGACAGCGGCAGCGGTGGCTCCGATCATTCTACGTTGAGGCTCTCATCCTCGTGCTCGCTCCTGAAAAAAACGCCTTCCTCAAAGGATAATAGCGAGAGTGATCACAGCATGGCGGACTTGGACGATTTCTTTGCGAAGAAGGACCGGAAAAAAGCAAAGGGGAAGAAGTTCACTACAACCGAGGAGATAGCGAAGAAATTGGAAGAGACGGGGAAGCGATTGGGCAAATCGAAAATGAAAGATAAACCTCTGAACCCAGAGGTCGAAGAAATCCAACAAATTGAGGTGAGCATCTCTCGCTTTCTTCATCATGAACACGTTACAATTCGTTCTAGTTATTCGATAGTGACGCGGCGTCACCAATCACGAAACTAACAACTCACCCGTGTGGGCCACAGGCCGCTGCCATATTTGTTCGCGTAAACGTCATTCGTACGATCGCTGAAATTATCTACTAGTTCGGAGAGCCACGGGAATTTCACGCGACCGATTTCACCCTCGCTGCTCGAAGATCGAATTGTTATGTAATTGCGCCGGGACGCGAAAACGAATTTTTCTGGCAAGAAACTGGCCTACTATTAGCAGCTGTTCAAAATTATTAATGAAAACGCTTGTTTTCAATCCGGTGCATTGTCCAACAATAGAAAAATTGCTTTCCCGAACGTGTACCATGCACGTTCTCATCACACTTTAAACATCTATACCCAGTATAAAAACTAACAAGTTCTTCAAACTGTTAGCAGTTCTTAACTCTCTACTAGCATATCTAGGGTTCTATACGCATACATTATTAATTTATGCAGGAAACTGGCCTAGTATTAGCAGCTGTTCCAAATTATTAATAAAAACGCTTGTTGATAACTAAACTGTGGATCTTTATGAATTTATAGCAAAATTGAGTAGATGAAATTCAAATTTGTTGTAAAATTTAAAAAATTCAAGATAGCAATATATATTCATTAAGAAAAGAAATAACATTCAATTTAGTTTCTATTTCTTGCAATCGATGCATATAATTTTTATTTTGCATAAAGATCCTCAGCCTAGTATAAGAACTAACAAATTCTTCTATCTATTAGCAGTTGTTAGCTAGTAGTGTGTCTACTAGTACGCATACATTATTAATTTATACAGGAAACTGGTCAACTATTAGTAGCTGTTCAAAATTATTAATAAAAACACTTGTTTTAAATCCTGTGCATCGGCCTATGATAGGAAAATAGCTTTCCAGAACATATCCCTTGATAACTAGACTGCGGATCTTTATGCATTTATAGCAAACTTGAGTAGATGAAATTAAAAATTGTTGTAAAATTTTAAAAATTGAATATGTCAATACATAATTCATTAAGGAAAGAAATAACATTCAAATTAGTTAAATAAAGATCCACAGTCTAGTGTTAACATTTTAAACACCTATATCTAATATAAAAACTAACAAGTTCTTCTAAGTATTAGCAGTTGTTAGCTAGTAGTGTGTCTACGGTTCTATACGCATACATTATTCATTCATACAGGAAACTGGCCTACTATTAGTAGCTGTTCAAAATTATTAATAAAAACGCTTGTTATCAATCCAGTGCATCGTTCTATGATAGAAAAATAGTTTTCCAGAACATATACCATGATAACTAGAGTGCGGATCTTTATGCATTTATAGCAAGCTTGAGTAGATGAAATTAAAAATTGTCGTAAAATTTAAAAACTCAAAGATGTCAACACATGATTCATTAAGGGAAGAAATAACATTCAATTTTTATTTTGTGTAAAGATTCGCAGTCTAGTGATAACGCTTTAAACACCTATACCTAGTATAAAAACTAACAAATTTCTTTAATTATTAGCAGTCCTTAATTATTCGCTTATCTACGGTTCTATACGCTTTTATTATTTTGTAGGACGAAGACGAATGGAGGGAGTTCGAAGAAGAGAAGAAGGACTACACGGGCTTGAAAATAGGAAATTTAACAGTTAACGAGTCCCAGGATGCGGAAACCGACGACGAGAAAGCCGCGGAGGACAATAGCTCAGATGGAGAGTCCGGGGAAGGTGGTGGAAAGCACGTGGGTCCCTGGAAGAAGACAGACGCTCCTGCTCAACCACAACCCGAAGTAGTTGAGCCAGTGGTAGCTCCTCCACCTCCACCTACTACTGTTACATCGGGTGGCAGTAATTATAAGCCGCCACATTTAAGAAACGCCCAACCAAGAAGCACCCAACCCGTTGCAGCTAGTCCAAGACCGCGGGGGAAGAACATAGCGCCAGATATACACAGCGAAGAATACTTCCCGACTCTGAACGCGAAACAACAACAGAGCAACGAACCGAATGGGCCATGGGGCAGACGGTAAATTAGAGGATGTTCTTTGGTTCTCCGATGATTCCTGTCGGAACAGAAAAATTAATACGGAAAACTTGAATTGCTCCTTTAGGAAACGGGATGAAGGCGTATTCGAAGAAGTCCGCAACAAAGGCGGAAGTAGATTGTACATGCCGGAGCAGACGCAAGCGCCGAAACTCACGCTAGGCAACAAATACGGCGCCCTCTCGCAAGATCAAAGCTGAAAGGCATCTCCCCTGACACAATCAAACGAAAAACAATCAATATTGTGTCATCGCCTCTCACCGTTTCGTGGCCCAGCCGCGCTATAAAAT
Source organism: Lasioglossum calceatum (assembly GCA_963966675.1). Classification (NCBI taxonomy): domain Eukaryota; kingdom Metazoa; phylum Arthropoda; class Insecta; order Hymenoptera; family Halictidae; genus Lasioglossum; species Lasioglossum calceatum. The sequence continues at coordinate 3,845,991 of OZ016555.1, read as the reverse complement.
ATCTTTTCTAGGATAGACTGCAACGAACGTGTATCATAATTACGCATCAGGATATCACGTATTATGCCCTAGTTTCGATATGCCCAGGCTGATAATCAGTTTCGCTTGACGCGGGTTTTGGAACACCACATCAAACACCAACCGGGAAAGCACAAACGTGCTCGCGACGCTTTATTTTCGTACGAGAGAGAGAGAGACATATGCTCAAACATTTAGCACCAGTTTTCTATTTAATTCTTTTTTTATTCGACATAGACCGTGAGCGAGCGGAGATAATCATAGAAACGATGTAAGGGCTCGCTAGGCGAATCCCGAAAAGTCGAAGTGGACACGCTGGTTCGGGAAGAGTTCGCGCGATGATCGCACTGTTTCCGCGCGCGGTGCTGTTTTTCTTTTTTATTTTGGCGCGTGTAACGCTTTACTGACCACGTTCGATCGCCTTCGTAACACCACGGAAATAGAGATCAGGGCACCACCAGGATACTCAGACATATGACAACTGCAGCGAGAAGAAAACAAGAAAAGTGTACCGGGACATATATTTATATTTCGCGAGGGGAACTCGTTTTAGGAAAATTCGATTACGTTTTTGGAGACCGGGTCGATCCCCGTCGTGGATCGTTCTGCTTTTGAAAGTAATCGTTCCGCTCTCGATTTTACGTGTCAACGAATATACAAAAGAGAAAAATCATGTGTGTTTGTATATGTTAACTGACAAATAATTGAACTCCGGGGCTGGGCTTTGGAACGGCGCGAAAACAAAGAAACACGACACGAGAATAAAATAAGAAAGCCGATATAACAATAGTTCGAAGGAATATACGGGGAGTATAAGTGCATAAATATATGAATATAAATATATATATATATATAAATATCAGGAAATCGTACGGACGTTGAAAAACCGGGAAGCGGTATACAAAAAGGAAGTAAGCGAGAGAAACAGCAAGCGAGAAAAAGAGAAAGAAACACGCGCGTATCGAAAAATACAACACAACACACACGAGAAAGCTGAGTGTACGCTTTTGTTGACGCTTGTTTAATTATTTTTGTTAATTTAAGAATATTTCTTTCGCGAAAGGAGGAAAACGTAGCGACAGAGGTTTAAGGGGGTAGACTCGTTTCCAAGATTGCAACGGTGCGGGATACGCGTTCTCATTTCTCGATAATGCAAAGCTAGGGTTTTCAGTAGTCAAAAAAAGATCAATCTAGGACGCGATCGCCCTCAGAAATCCTATTTTTACGTGTACGAGGCGTAATTTGCATTATTTGGCAGTGTAATTTGTATTAAATAAAGCTGCGACAGCTAAATGCTGCCGAATAATGCAAATTACGTCTCGTATACGTAAAAATAGGACTTTTGAGGGCGATCGCGGCCTAAATTGATCTTTTATCTAGCGCTTCTGACTACTGAAAACCCCATCTTTGCATTATCGAGAAATGAGAATGCGCATCCCGCACCCTTGCAATCCTAGAACCGAATCTGCCCCCTTAACGATGAAAGGGTTCTCCTGTGTGTAATCAGGGACTTGGGGTGCTAGCGCTGTTATTTTTGAAAATAAAAATGAAGATTAATAAAACAATTGTGAGAGAGAACGAGAGAGTGTGAGCGAGAGCATGAGAACGAAAGCGATAGAAAAAGAGTGAGTGCGAGAGAGCAGAGTGAAACACGAGCCATATTAATACAGAAACGAGGATGAGAAGCCTCTTGTATAGTGAACGATAAAAAAAAAAGAAAGAAAGAAAAATATGTGATTATTTATAATAAATTTCCTAGGACAACTTACACATACTGCCTTGAAAAGCATTTTAATTTCTTGTTAACCAACTACGATACGTGTGTCGGCGATCTCGCGGCTAAATTTTATTAGAGAAGCAAGAATACGTGGGAGAGAAGCGAATGGTCGTCGTTCTGTCTGCTGGAATCGAAGGGGACGTTTTACGGGCATTTCCATGGTAGATTATTTCGCGACGACAAGCTGTGCCGTTCGGTTGGCCAATTACTTCGTTCATTTTCAACGTGTAAGCCACCCATTCCCTAACCGATATTCGTTCACTCGTTAAAAGATCTGCTATGTACATATATACGCGCTGATCGTTTATGATCGATAGGAGAGGACCGAATAAGATATACGGGTCTCGATATTAATATATAGAACGGGCAGAAGTAAACTGTAGAAGTTTTGTATACTGTTTCCCTTCCGAATGAACGAACTGATTGACTGACCTCCATCGAATCAGGAGTCGCCAGCTTGTAATTTCTCGATCGATCGCGTACGATACCCTCGAAGACGGAGGGGTGCGAGAAATATTTTCTGCGGTGAAGGGGACGCTCCTCGGTTGGCGAATCCTGATATTTTTGTTACAGAATAGGTGAAATAAAATCATTTTTATTGCGACTGTTAATCGAGAGAAAGTGAGATTGAGAGAGTGTGATATTATACGGAGAGATATCGGAAGAAAGAGGGAGCGAGCGCACGAAAGATTAGAGAAAAAGAGAACGAAGGTGATACGAAAAATACTGACTAATAAAAGCGATAGAAGTTAAGCGATAAGAGAAACAATCACACACGGAAATGTTCTGGTAACATTCTTCTTTGTTTCATTTTGGTAACACCTCGGAGCGACACGCGATATTCAAGATTTTAATTGCGAGAATCGATTAATAAACGTTCTTTTTGCAAGTAACTGTGCACACACATGCGATCCGATGATTTCTCATTGTACGCAACACTTGTACCGAGAGATTACTATTACAAGATTATATTTTTCGTGTCCCGAAAATGTACATAATATACGAGGTAATTTTCAACCTGTTGTTTTGATATACACCCTGCATCTCGTCCTTTATAGATTACAATTATAAGATCTCTTCAATAGTTTCGACATCCAGCGATAAACTAATTGCTCCTAAAATATACCATTCTATGATTTTACCACGTTTTTCATTTTGTGTGGATACGAAGTTAATATAACACCTTATACGATACTTAAATGTGCTGATTAGATTAGATCTTACCAACATTTTTAATAATATAAATATTTTGAATAATGGTATAGCAATTCTTAGTGGCGACTCTGAGTCACCACTCGAGTGCTAATGGTCAGTTGTCTTATAACGGTTTGGCCGTTGCCACGCCTCTTTCACTTTTGTAACGGAATGTACCAGGTATTTCCTAAATTTCGAAGCTAGCCTAGGACACACTGCCGTCCATAAATCACCGAACACTTACTTATCTTCCAACTTATCTTCCAGCTTGATTTTATTGCTTTACTTTGATTAGATGTAGGGGTCTTATACCATAATATTTGTGAATGCAAAATTAAATATATATACATATACTATTTGAGTAAATGTTGGAGAAAAGAGATTAAGAAATTGTACGATGATTATGGACAGCTGTAGAAGCCAAAGAAATGTTAAAAATTAGTAAATATAAGAACAATAATTAAAATTTAGAAAATATAGAATATTCTTGTCAGATTTGATTGAAATGTCCTCTGTAAAAGTTCGTAGCTCATTGCAGCTTCGTTTCAGAATATGTTTCATTGATACAGAGATCTACGAAATATCCAATATTAAACAAGTTAACGTGTTCTTAATAGGATATATAATTAAAAGAGGAATACAATTTTTATTTGGCTCCTGTGTCCTGTAATCAATGCAAACATTTTTCATTTTGCGTGCCCTCTCTAATATTCGTAAATGTTAATTCACAATGTGTAAGTGAAATACGAAAGTTAGTTAAACAGTGGAAAATGTAACAAGATCTACAAATTCTTCTGTCTCGTCGTTCTTGTATGCCAGTGCCCGAATATTAGAGGGACTAGGATTAGTCACTGTGCCTAGCATCTGCCAGGCCTGTCCCCAGTATTTTTCCACTACAATGACTAAAGGAAACCTTTATACCTGCTAAACCGTTCCGTCAGAAGAAAAATGTGAAAGTAACGGCTGTACAGGAAAAGTTTCCCTGTGGTGGAAAAGTGCCGAGGCCGCGCGACGGTGGATGCCTACGCCTATACATACAAAGAATGGCTTTACAAGCTCGCGTCGAATTTGGGAAATACCTGGTACAGTCCGCTACAAAAGTTTAGGCTACGTGGCAACAGCTAAGTCGCTACAATCTGAATTTCCTTGAAATGTTGGGGACGGAGATAATTTCTTATAAAGCAGCTTACGAGCCAGGGAAGATGGAAGACAATGCACTATCTAAACTAAGAGTGGAGTTCTAGCGCGATTATGCAAAGAAAGACGTTTTATTGACTACCACGCGCAACAGACGGAACATTCGAGTGAGCGTCCGCACAACAAAGGTGCAACGAAAGACTCTGCGTGAAGGGTCGTTCAATGCAGATCTTCGGGCCTTATCGTACTCTCCTCGCTGGAAACAAAGTAGGTTGTGAAGCACCTAAGACTGCACTTCGCGCCGATGATTGTACAAGGAATCACGAACATACGTTTCGCAGTATTTCAAACCGTGGCTTCCCTCGTTGCTGTACGAGCTGTACATCGGCGATTCCAGTAGAGACTGTCGAAACTTTGGTAAAAAGTAGACCCAAACTTTCATCAGAGATCCAACCTGAGGAGGAAAGAGAATAGTCTATGCTGCTGTCCGAAAATAATTCAAATACATACTTTGCAATACGTAGAGTGCGTGTACAAAGTATTCGTACACCTTTTAAAAACGAGCCTGTGCTTGCAATGAAAATTTAAAAAATGTACAGTAGGAGCTCGATTAACTTGATCGGGAGACAAAAACCTCGGATAAATTAAGGCTCGATGGATAATCGAGACCCGAGGGTCATAATTAAAATGTACATTATATTCCAAAATAATTTTTCATTTTTGTTATAATCGGCATCCGGTTAATCGTGGTCCTGCTGTATTTTGTAAATCTAAATCAAAATCGAAATCGACTTAGGTTGTTATGAAATATAATTGATTGAAAATAGCAGAAATTGCAAGAATGACTAAATTCAAAAATTTTTACATCTTACAATGCCCATAGCTTCTTTAGTGTCAACCGATTCTGATGAAACTGTACATGTATGTACATATAACTTATATACTTAAATTTACGAAATACATGTTTTAAATTTTCGTTACAGGCACAGAGAAAGAAATTTAAAATCGTGATCTTTGTATATGTATACAAGTCATGAATCAAGGTTGTTCTGAATTATAATTGACTGAAGATAGCAGAAATTTAAGAATCACTAAAGTCAAAGATGTTTACATCTTACAATGACCATAGCTTTGTTATGTGTCAACCGATTTTGATGAAACTTTGTACACGTATATATAACTTGTATACTTAAATTTACGAAATACATGTTTTAATTTTTCATTACAGGCACAGATAAAAAATTAAAAAATCGTGATCTTTGTTATATATACCTCTTCAAAATTGTTGGTCCCTTTGAGCTTCGATTCTGGAGCTAGTATAACATCCGTCATTGATCTCTCATAGAATCCTGGATGTTCTTCCAATTCGTCCAGTTTGGATAGCATTTTCGTGTCCACGTCGTAAACTTCGCCGATCACATGCTGTCCGAGTATAAATGATGTTAATATAACTGTGTGTAATTTGTCAACACTAACACCGATCAAACCGTAATTAGCAAAGGGCAAATTTAGTTCAAATTCAAACGGGAGCTGATTAGTAGATCGTTGAAGTTCATGCAAATTGTTTCAACATATTTCGGCAAACGAATAACAAATATATGTGAATTGTAGTTGATAAATTCTTTTAATAAATTAGTACGCCACAAATGCAAAGAAGTTCTGTAATCTATCGATTAATGGATCCATCGATCCGTTTAAACGTTTAAACTATTGATACCTATGCCATTGCGGCGACTCTAGCGGTCATCTATCGGAGACCTATCGAAACGGACAATAACGCTACAATTGTTTTACCAAGCAAGTAATACTCACGTGACCAAATCCAGGTTTCTTCAATAAGAACGGTATATTGTATCTTGTTGCAATAATTAAAGGGTAAGGAACTGCGGTTCGTCCAAGTCCGAGGAATTTCGAGTACCCCAAATTGACATCCGAGATCAGACTGTGATTAGGCTCGCCGCGTTTTAGCGTTCCGTAGACGAACACGCGGTACAATGGGTTCTTGAACAGATTTTCGTACATATTTATATCGTTGTACGTCCTTGTCTATTAACGAGACATTTACGAACCGATCTGAAAGCGACCATCGACGTGATACAGGTTTAAATTAACTGTCACTTGGAAAGCAATGTCACACGATCTGAAATACCAACATTTTGCGCCCTCCGAGTTTATCAACGGACAATTTAGGAACCGAACAATTCACGATTGTAACCGTCACAATTGTAATCATAATAATGAAAGCGGTCCGAGTCAAAATTTAAAAAAAAACATATTTACATCTAAATTCAAATTCAACTTGCAATCATTATATTTAAATATAAATTCAAAATTCAACTTGCAATCATTATATTTAAATCTAAATTCAAGTTCATGGCTGAAATTATAGCCGAAATGTTGTAATTATATTATAAATACACCTCGAGATTCAAATGTGCTATCATTTTTAACAATAAATCTAACCAATGATTGGTAATGTCGGGCATGACAAATGGAGATGATAATGGGGCGTTACAACCCCATGAGCGTGTGACAAAAATCTACATAAAGTGGTTGGTCTATTTCTATACCTCGTCTGCGGATTGATTTTGCATTTTAACGTTGCAAACTTTATTTATTTATCAATGTAAATCGGCTTCCGTCTGTTGCCAGAAGATGGCGTTACTCTCGAAGGAACTTCCAGTGCTTGTTAGAAGAGAACGCCACCGGTTTACGGCTTTTCCGAGGACACTGCTTGGTTATAAATCGTAGATCGTTTTCGGTTCGAATTTGCAATGACTATTAACTGTTCCCACTGTTTTATAATCCACTTCTGACGTAACAACGACTGGGATGACGTAGTGAAACTTGCAAAACTGAAACGTTGCTCGCGAATAGGCGACCGAAAGTGAATTTCGCAGACACGCCTGACGACGGTTCACTTTTTGTATGCGATCAATGAAACTAGAGGTCATGCACGTACAATTCTACACCGGATACCGATTTCGTCAGCAGTCTTTGCAGCGTTTCCGGTGTTCGTTTCGCGTGAATAACATACGAATAACGACTGAACCCATTCGAAGAGGCTCGCGCAATTTTCTTACGGAATCGACATTGAATTAATAAATATTGATTGACCTTTAATCACTCTACCGTTGTATATATATTTGAACAATGTACGAGAACGATTATATATAGTACACCCGAGTCGAAAATAACTCCCCACTTTGTGCGGGTCGCCTCGCCACCAGAAGAGAGCTTCCTGGTGCAGAAAAATGTAACAAAACTTTGCGATGAAATTCAATAACGTCCTGTACTCAATTCATAATTATTAACCACGCATACCGCGCTACGATTCTTCATAAAATTTCTTTAACTTTAATCCCCGTCCGTCCCTCGTGTCAATTTGACACAGTTTTCCCGAAAGTTATACTGTTCTACTGTTATTTGCAAGCAAATTCGCCCGAAACTTCGTGACTTTTATTTTTCCAAGGCGAAACACAACCGAAGAACCTAAGATATAAATGTTAACTCATCAATCTGAATAAAAAAACATCGAAAAATAACTGTTTATGTTAAAAATCTCGTACGTCTATTTAAATTTAATATCTTAATCGATTCGCGTGCTCGTGGCAGCGTTTTTGCGTACCAGGCCGCGTCGAAGGCACAATACCCCGTGCCCCATTTGAACCGCGCCGAGTTTTTCAGTCTCAACATCGAAATCAGTTGTCGAACTCCTTCAAATCTTCCTGATGTCAAACCCGTTACCTGTTTTCATTTCTTTCGTTACGACGTCTTTAAGGTGTGCTAACGATCGCTCGGTGCCGTTTGCCCTCACCCATTTTCAAATTTCCTACGCCTCAATCCGTTCCTACCCAGTGGCCCACGACTCTATAAATACGCCGAATTGTAACAACCTGCTCACTCGTGAACAAGTCACGACTAGCAACTGCACTCTCACTACGTTTATCACGCCCAGAAAAAGATACGCGATACCCGCATTTTGCTGACCGTGATCAATCATTATCTTCATCGCTTGTTACTCACATTATTCATTTCAACTCTGTACCTCCGTTTCGTTAAAATATTAGGTTATCCCAAAAGTTTCTCACGGAATGTGTTCTTTTGATATTGCTAAATAAATATTAGGTTGCCCCAAAAGTTGTTTTCGATTCATGCAAATAAAGATTACATAAACATAAAGATTGTCGCATTGTTTGTATTTATTTAGCAACATTAAAGGAACACATTCCGAAAGAAACTTTTGGGAGAACCTAATGTATAATTCGTTTTGTTATGTAACTTCTTCCAATCATCTTTTCGACCTTCAACACCCATAGCTAGAGTTTACCTTGTTGTTTCGTCGACCTTTTACCGAGAGACCTTTCACGAGGGTTAAATTAATTTTTGTAATGGATAGAGAGAAGACAATTTAATTTTAAATCTAGTGAGAACGGCCGAAGACGATGCTTCCGTCCGTAACGAATTAACAATGGTCGAACGACGCGAACGCGGAGGAATAAACCGGGACTGATTGAAAAGCTTTTTACCTCGTCCGCCAAGTAAGGAATATCCATTGGCTCTGCTAGGTACAACGAGTAAAGCTCCAACAACGCGATGTTTGTTAATATCACCGTGGTTGCGATGTGAAACAGCATCGTTGCAATTTGCGACACGGTAAAACCAGCGTTTTCGCCAACTGTCCGACGCGTACAAGCCTGGCTCCGTGATCGGGTTGCAGGTCAAGGGTTCAAACGATAAGAGATTTCGCGACGTGATTCGAGGTCGCGGCATTGACTCGTTTTTACCCTCGAATCAATTTCACCGATCGTTTCACTCTTATCATCCTCCGCGTTCTTTTTTCCGCTCGAAATACTCGATCTCGGTTGAAGACTACTGAAATCTGCGTTCTTTCTGCTTTATTCTCGGTGTATCATTTTACGAGTCAGCCACTCGATGCTACAAACGTTGCGTTCCTGATGTACGAGAGATTCAATTCTTGCTCGCATTGTCCGCTTCATTTTCGGAGGGCTAAAGGAACGAATAATCATTCAGAAATTATTGGAGACGATTCAGAAGAAGACTAGAGAAGTTACTTTGATCTTTTCACGCAAGATTTTGCTCTCCGGAGATACAAAGTCCTGGAACGCGTCGGTCGGTATAGCAACGCCGCTTCTTCTGCTATCCAAAAGTTCCTTGAACACGGTCCAATTAGCCTCATCCTCTGTCTCAAAGTTTCTTCCCTGAGGGTAAAAGGAGTTCAGTCTTTGAAGCAAGTTTCGTTAAGCCTCGTGTGATCGTTCACCTCGAGAATGACGTGCAATAGTCCCGCGGTCGTATCTCCGAGTAGCATGAAGTTTTGATAGTACAGGCACTTTATCAGATCTCTCAGAGTGTACTTGGTGAGGTGATTATCTATGTAGGAATGTCTGTTAATGTCTTGTGAAACTCGGTTTCAGATAGAAAGTAATTACAGCTTAAATCTAGGCATTGCAAGCACAAGTTTCCGGTCGAGACCAGCACGCCGTTCATGGGGAAGCTTTCGGTTTTGAATGGGTGATTCTTTTCGCAATCTTCGGGCGCTTTCTTTCTCTGAAAATCTCAATGATTAACGACTGTTCACAGTTCTCGCTTACTAACAGTTCTAAATATTACTTGCGCGGATTCTAGATCCCGAACAACGCTCCCTGTCCTCAGTCCTTTCATCGACATATCTACGCTGGCTGCAAATGATCTTATTAAAATGCGTTGCCTTTACGATTTATATTAATCGTACATTTTCTGGACCGCTTGGATAAACTTCGAACCAATCGTGATTTATTGTTCTTCTTTAATTCTTCTTCGACGGTATCATTAGATTGTTTGGATAACAATTCTTCGGCTATCGCTATCTCCTCGAACTTCCTGCGACGAAGATCCACGACCTCCTCGTGTGTCAACGTTGTCCTAACGCGATCAATCAATCAATTAAGTAATTCTTACAATTATTTCAAGTAATTCTACGTACATCTTAAGCTCCCTGATTATTAGCCAGGCACCGTCGTCGTGTATTCTGTTCGCGACCAAGCTGAGATTCCTCAAAGACCTGTGCGAATCGTCGGTTTTTTAAAATAATATGCAGACTCGTTGAGCTGAGCGCAGAGGAAGTGCAGTAAACTGGGTCGCGATAGTGCGATAACATATGTATTTAACACTAAACCTACCGACCATCAAAAGTGACTGATGTGTGTAGTATTATAAAAATGACAAGATTAAATTTGTTCATATTTTGTGGGATTTTTACTATAATATACAGGGTGTCTAAATATTTCCTTTATTTTTAATGGCACAAAAAATATTCATGGCATAATTTAAATGGTATCGAATGAGAAATATCATAGAAGAACAATTTCTTTCGTCCGGTTATTTTTTCATAGTTTTTTCAAGGTCATCGTTATTTTTTTATTGGGAAAACTTATTTTTTTTATTCCAGCCTATAGCGGGTGAGAAAATACATTTGAATATGCTTAAGAAATTAACAAGATGGAATATAGAAAAGATAAGTTTTCCCGATAAAAAATAATGATGACCTTGAAAAAACTATGAAAACATAACCGGACATAAATAATTGTTCTTTTATGATATTCCTCCTTCGATGCCATTTCAATTATGCCATAAATATTCTTCTTGTGCCATGAAAAATAAAGAAGATATTTAGGTGGCCTCCTTCAGCTGAGGCACCCTGTATACTGGAGTCACAAAATACATTCAATAAATTCCCATGAAAACACCTTTACAATTTCAATAATTGTCAAATGGAAAATCTAAAATGGGTCATTTAACTTCTCGTGGTAGGTTTAGTGTTAATATTTTCATGCATGAAGTTATTTTATAAAATGACTTCAGCCAGAGGCTTGCTAGCAGAAAAGAAGAATGAGTTTACCTGTTGGTACGAAGCATGGAGCCTAGATAGGCTGCTCCATCGCACGTGATACGGTTGTTCGATAAGCTCAAACTAATTAATTTAGGACCGTTCGGCGGATCTCGATATTGCAATTCTTTCGCAATCTTCTTCACCCCCTCGTCGGATATTTCGCAGTGTCTCAGGGTCAAGTATTGCAATCTGTGCACGTGTTTGCATTCGATTAATTTACAAAGGAACGATTCCATAGAAAACTTACTTTCCAGCAGGCTGACAAAGCAGATAAAAGTTCTCCTGAGCGTTCGGATTCATGTCAAGATTCAGATCCCGAAGACATCCGATATTCGTCAACATCTCTGCGATCTGCATCACGCCGAACGCGTTTATGCGACAATTCGGCAGACTGTGGGAGAGAAGAATCACAGAGAATATGTATTCGGGTCTATCCGCAAAGGGGAGAGAAGTTTATGGATTACTTGAGAACCGTGATGGTGTTGTACTTCTCCATGGTTGTGTTCAGTGCATCTAGAATGCATATCGACACCTCGCGACGTGCATTGCAACCGAAAAGAACGCACAATCATTTATTAAGACAACGGAGTATTAAAATCGGGAATGAAAATACTTATCTCTGCTTTCGATCGTCTTTGGAGCATCTTGCTTTTTGCCTTCGTATGTTAGATAGAAGATAGGAGCCAGTGCATTGTCGGTACTTAAAAAAGAAAAAGGGATTTATTCGTTTGATAATTTTGCAGAAGAAAGAAATCGTTACCTCTGTTCGAACGGGGTCCTGAGTAATCGAACATCCACGGCGCTTCTCGCCTAATGATTTTACATGATTAGTAAACTGCGGATGTTTATGTATTTTCCAATTTTTTTAGAGAAATTTTAAGAAATTGGAATGAAATAGAATTCTATTTTTAATGGGAATAGCCTTTGCATCTAGGACAAATAAAAATTCTACAAAATTCTATCGAATTTTTCTTTTATTATAAATTTTTTGCGTCGATTTACTTTAGATTTTGTGGAAGTGGTTGATTTTGTTAAGGAATTTCATAGTATTTCATGTGTGCTTTTCGGATGTGAGGGGACGAGTTTATTTTGAATTTGAGACGCTGGGTAGAACATTTTTGGCAGTCATACAAAAAGTGGTGTACTGTGAATGGGTTTTCTATCGAATTTCTAGCCTTTTTTAAAAATTTTCACAAGCCATAAATGCATGAAGATCCGCAGTCTAATGATTCGAAATAAGAATTACAATGCTGCTGACTAAGAGCACTGACTACTAGTTGAGGCAGCGGTGTGACATTGTACTCCTCGCAATACTTCAAGAATTCGGTCACGAAGTTCTCCTTGGAGGTCCTGACGGATTCGCCCGCTGTCCGGAAACAGCAAACATGTTATCTCCATCGAGTATTATCCACACATTATAGCTCACCTACAACCGAAGGAACTCTGTCCCGGATCGAAGCGCTGTATCTGCTTCTTTTATCCATTATTTATTATCCACTTAGAAGGTTATGGTAATCGGAACATCAAACAACCTGTCGATCATCGCAAACAAGTGAAAAGCAATGCAACGATGCAATTTTCTGTGTGCACACCGTTATCTTATCTCCTTTACGTTCTTATTGACACTCCCATGAAAGGGGACACGACGCGAGCAATAAATCTCCAAGAGCCCCGGCGCCAGCGCACCCCATAGACCCTCTAAACACACTGCCATAAGCCGACTACCCCCATGGTGGTTGTAACAGGACACCGAGAGGGAAACAGCTTCGGAAAATGTATTGAACGATTTCTGGTGGTAGGAATGGCCCCGATGTGGCTAATGGGATGCGTCAGGATCTCGTGGGATTAAATTCGTGGGTCGCGAGGCAGCCTCGAAGAGGATGATTACCCAAACGCTTTGTAATCGCGTGTAAGCCTCGACGATGCTAATAGACAGTCCCTTATTTCTGCTCCCAAAGAGAAACAGCATTGCTGTTGCTGTCTGTTCGATGCAACCGGCTCGTGCATCTTGCTATTTGCTGAAACGAGATCGAAACGTGACCAGAACACCATGAAAATCGCGCGATGCGCCGCCAGAAGGTCTGCCGGTCTTCGTGTAGCATAGCGTTCGGTATAGCGTTCGAGCTATGATATAGCGGCGATTCCGAGCGGCTTCGAGCTCAGTCGAGCTCGACGCTTTGCCCGCGCAGCTTCGTGTTCTCAGCGAGGAGTGAACGAACGCTCCACGTCGCGAATCGTTGACAGCTCCGTTCGCGATCCTCTATCGGTTCACAGGACATTTCAGTGACAGAGAGAATCATCTCCGAGCTGGGTTCCACTCGTTTCGAGAGGGGGCAAGTCGGGGGAGTCGATCGGAGGTGGGTGACACTGTCTTTTAATGTTCTCTCGTCGCGCTGGTTCCGCATCTTCTCGATATTCCCGCTCGGCTCCAGAGAGAAACGTGTGAACAATAGAGCCGAGGGTGTTTTGCAATGCAAAGGACCATTGTCAGCGAGCCCGCAAATGGCACGCGTGCTTTCTTAATGTCAGCGCGGTTGACGGGTCGACGATACGCGACGCGACGCAACGGTGCAACGCTCTTTCGCCGCTTTCATCTCCGTGCGTGTTACTTAAAAATGCGCGAGTAATTGAAACTGCTTTCTTCCGCCGCGCTGCAGCTTACTGGAAGGTTGTCAGAGATGCGGACAAGCGTCGCAGGCTGTCGATGAACCCTCAATCGAATTTATGTTTGAAATTGTCGACGACTTGACAACTCGAACGACTGACTTCGCAGAAATGGTAGAGAAAGGGAGCGAGAAAATCGTGGACCACGTTTCGCGCTACTCTTTTTCCGTCGCCCGTGAGACCGGGCCCGGCCAATTGCATTAATTTACGACTGTTTACATCGCGGAGCCAGGGTGTGCCATAAAGCCGGACCCACCACCATGAATTATGCATCGCGGGGTGGTTTCCTTTCGAGCGGCGGGAACCGAGCGCGGTCGCGTTGCGTCACGATTCGACGAAATCGGTCTCCGATCACGCTTCAAAACCAGAGAAACTCTGGCTCGGGATGATACGTTCGCTTTTTCCCGTGTTCTATCAGTCTATCCCACCGTCGCGTCGCGTCGAGGTACTAAATTGAGATGAATTACGGCTTAATGGAAGCGACAGGGCTGCGATTAATTAACCGCTCACCCGGCAGAAGGGTTTTTGTACGTCTGCCAGGCTCCCTTCCGCTCGAACTCGAAGCTTCCACAAGCGAAACACGACTAACAGGTTGAATCGCGGCGAGATATTTGCTTGAAATGTGGTCGATAAGCAGTTCGACATCGTGTCTGCTGCCGGTGAAACGAGATAGCGAGCTGACGAGCGTGTTTCGCGACGCGGTGTCGAATATTCCATTCATAGCTGCGGGAATCGTCCGCCGAATCAGCCGTTCGGATAATCCGGAGGACGGAAACGCAATTATTCCTTTCGGATTAGCTTCTCCGTTGACGCGGAGTGTCTCTAAGCCGATTCGCTGACATTTTCGGCGGACAGCTTTCGACGCTCGTTCCCGATCGCTTTCGGTTTAATAGGCGCTGGTTCCGCGGCCGTAAACCTCGAAACTCAGAGATCTGGTTACGATCGCGAGCCTCGAAGGATCCTGTCCCGTCTCTTGACGCCACGACGACTATGACAGTTATTACGCGATGGACCAAACGATCCTTGGCATTTCTACGATGCAGTAACGCTGCGCCCGCGCGGGGACACGTTCTCACGAGCGACCAAGGTAGTAATTCATTGGCAGTGGTAAAACCGTTCAATCTGCGACCGGACGGGACGAGTCCGAAGACTCGTTCCAGGACTCGCCGCGCGAACCTCCAGGAAACGCAGCCGGGAACTCTGAGTGGTCCTGAATCTTGGAATACCTCCGATTGCGCACTATTGTCGTGCCATATTCCATCGCGAAAAAGAATTCTCCCTCGATCGAGGAATTAAAAGAACCTGTTCCGGCCGTTTAACGTCGATTCGTATTCCTCGGAATTCGAGTCCTGCCACGGAGTGGAAAACCAGCGGCGTTTCTGGACAGAGGCGCCATCAATGCGCACGATTCGCAAGAGTCCTTTGTCCTGTAATATCTAGTTCTGTTTAAGAGTATTCTTATAACTAGACAGCGGATCTTTATGCAAAATAAAAACTATCTGCGTCGATTGCAAGAAATAGAAATCGAGTTGAATGTTACTTCTTCCCTTAACACCAGAAGCTACCAGACCTGTCAAAATGACTGGTTTTACAATTTCATTTTAAAATTCGTACTTCATGTTACATCTTTTTCCCGCAATGATGTAATTACTTTTACAGCGATAACTACAGTTACGTGTAGGAGAGGCTAAATAGTAATAATAGGATAGATAGTAATAATGAGATTATAGAGACAAAGAAAATGTTCAGGAGTCCACGGAAAGTGAATAAAAAAATATTTTGAATTTACGTAAAAGAAGACGTGTTTGTGTGCCTTCAATTTCTGGAGACGAAAATGAAAGTATACAAGATCCAGTTGGGAAAACTAAAAGGAGGGTCTAGAGCTGGAAGATTACCGCTACATAATATTTTCAAAGATATATTCGGTCCCATATTCCTTTTGTAAGATAGTAATAAATCAATAAATATAATAATATTCTATTATTACATATTTGTTAAAGACCAGTCACTTTGACTGGTTTTAGTAGAACTAGCTTCGTCCTAACCTCGGTAGTTCCAGTGTTAATGATTTTAATAGAGGAGGAATCATACAGGGTGAGTCACCTAACGTTGCCACCTCAAATATCTTTGTTGTTTTTAATGATACGTCAAATGTCTGAAGGACAAAATATTTTTGTTTTTATGTGATTTTTTCTAGAGATATCAAGGTCACCTTCATTTTTTAAAATGGAAGCACCCCTTTTAAACATCTACAATGATAGAATTTCATCTACTCAATTTTGCTACAAATGCATAAGAATCTACAGTCTAGTTATAACTATCGAAATTTATCTACACACGCATGAAATTCAAATGGCGACATACCTGAGAGGACTTTCCGAGAGTTGCCTCTCACGTCAATCTCCGAGACAAAACATTTCTGAAGTATTTCAAATGGACACGAATATTGAGAGTACTCTCGAGAGCAACTATCGACAGGAACTCTCAGATAGTCGCGTACGTTAAGACTCCCGGATTAAACCGGAATAGAATCAAATCCCTAGCAAGGAAACAAAGCGATTGCAGTTTAAACGGGGATCCTAGAAGGACGAAAAGATCTTTGGAGAGCGGTCGCGCCCAGATGAGAAACGGTACTATCTTAGCGCGGTTAGGAAGCGCGCGAAGCGTAATCACGGTGCAATGTGTCGAAAGCGGCGCTCGATCGGTAGTATCTTCCTTGCAGCGCGTGCACGTTGGATGACTCCTCGCTGTGTACACACAGAAGCCGGTTCGGGATTGCCGGAGGCGAAGCGTACGCTGTATATGCGGTACTGTTGTCGTACATGTGTGTTCGAGAACGCGGCGACACGCGTGTGTCCACGGCGCGAGGCTGATATCGAAATACTATCGCTTCCCACGCGAGAAGGAACCTCGATTCTGTCCGCCTCCTCGGCGTGCCTTCGCCTCGATTCACGTTCACGTGCGTGCGTAAAAGCCGCCTTATTGGGAAACTTTAATAGCTAGACCCTGCGCCGCGCCGTCGCTGCTATATGTCCAGCATACTTTATGCTTCCGTCCATATTTGTGTCGCGATTCATATCGCTGCTGACGATTCGGTAACGAGAACCTTGCGCGAGGTCTCTGGATTTTCTAGACGCTAATCCGGGGCGGAACGGCTGCGTTAATTCGGTTATACTCACTCAAACTTTGCCGCGTCTGTGGTCTGTGTCTGGAATGTTAAAAGAAAATTGTTAGAGTATCATCAATAACCTCAAATGTATAATAAATGTAACCAATAGCGGGAAACGCTTAATCGTGTGCTATAGCAGTGCAATCTATACAGGGTGTCCCAAAATTACCTTAGTTTAATGAAATGGGAGGTTCCCGAGATCATTTCAAGCGACATTTTCCTTTGCAAAAATGTTATCCGCGGCTTTGTTTAGGAGTTATTAACGAAAAACACGGACCAATCGGAGCGCGACCTAGACGCGAGTTGGCACAGTCGGCCCGGCGCGCCAACTGTTTATTGGCCGACTGTGCCAATTGGTCCGTGTTTTTCGTTAATAACTCCTAAACAAAGCCGCGGATAACATTTTTGCAAAGGAAAATGTCGCTTGAAATGATCTCGGGAACCTCCCATTTCATTAAACTAAGGTAATTTTGGGACACCCTGTATAACGAACAGAGGAAGACATTTACGCAAAAACTTTCCAAAGCAGGATTTCAATTCCTGCTGGACATAGTTTGCGAACCTAATACATTATGGCGTGCGTATACAGTGGGTAACGAAAGTATTCGAACACCCTTTAAAACAAAATAACTTTTTTATAATTGTACCAAACGACCTGATTTTTCATAATCAATTAGAACCATTGGTTTACAAAATGATATGCAATAAAGATTTTCCAGAAATTATAATTTACAAGGCCAACATAGATCTGCAGAACATACATTTTAAATTTTCATTAAGGGATCAAATAAAAAAGTTTTTAAAAATTCCTTTTTTATTTTTGCATGTAAACTTGTAAATTATAATTTTTGGAAAATCTTTTTTGCACATCATTTCATAAACCATGCTTCTAATTGGTTAGAAAAAATCAGGTCGTTCGAATTCTATCGTTACCCACTGTATATGACAGCCTTTTTAAATACTTGTAACTTACATGACTAAGGGTCTTCTCTTTTTGTTTTCTTTCTCACAATGTCAATCACGTTTTCGTTATTCGCTGGTGCTCTGTAATGTATTACATTATGTCCTAATAAGTCTCATAAGAGATTGTCTAATTAAAAAGGGAAATGTGATGTTCAAGGAACCTTCGAAAGTAGAAAGAGTCCGCAGTCGGTGGGCAACGCGGAATCGAATCGAGTTTGCCTCCAACTGGCAGGCGAATCGCCCGTAAATTCAGCTTGTCCTTTTTCGACGGGGGAGATTCGGCTTCTTTTTTCCGTGGTACGTACCTAACGAAGGAATGCGGGCGACTCGCACAGCACGAGAACGGGAGAGAGATCCTCGAACAAAAGGGGTCCACCACCGATTTCTGTCGACAGATACCGCGCGATACGCGTCGTTCCCGATCAACGGCCGACCGCAAACTGGGCCACGCTTCGATGAATTTTCTCGATACCGACGGTAATTAATGTCGACGCGCCTCTAATTGACCTGCTCGATGGGTCCCGCTACTTTTATGACCGGGCCGCTTATCTCAATTACGAGGATCCAAACAAACAAACTACCTGAGAATCCCTCCACGAGGACATTTGTTATCTGCCACAGCGGACCACGGCCTAGAGAAATTAGGCAATAATCGCCGGTAGATGATGTGTTAATGGTATCGCGAACACAATCTAATCGTAGATTCCCGTGCGGGTCGCCGGTGGTTCGTCGCGGCGCATTTCAATTGAGATCCGTCGGCGGATCGTTGAACGATGCGAGACGTGTGACAGGAATTCTTGATAAAACGCAAGCGGTCTCCGCTTTTCGACGCGTTTTCCTCGAAACGGGGGAAGCAGCCTGTTCCCCGGCATACCTAAACAGCGTTCAACGTTTAAATAACGCGTTCTGCGCGCGTTACATCGGCTTTCCTCTGAAAGCGGAGGCGCCCGGTCAAAGGTTAATTGATATTCGAGGTGTCCAAGGTGCCCTTTAAGCGACGGTAACGCACCGATTGCATCTCGCCGGTGCGTTTCAACTTCTCGAGATCCACCGTAGCCCGTGAACGAGACTCCAACCGAGAAATCGAGAGTTCTCGCGACGCCTTCGGCAGAATAGAGACCACAACGACGGCGACGCAACAGCCGCGCTCGTGCACGGTGCATTCTAATCCGAGGACCGGCTGCGCTCGTACCGAGAAACAGCTGCCCCGTGACCATCTCGGCGATCTGCAATGGATTTGTAATCGCAGTTTAATGCGTTTCCAGGGAATCCGGGGGAACGAACCGATCCCCTTCCCTCGGAATCGTCGGCAATATCGCTGCGAAAATGCGCGACGCGTTTCCGCGATACCACCGATTTATCATGCCGGGTTCATGGCACTCGCGCCAGACGGCTGCTTATCGCGATTTTCAGGAAACGGTGCCCACTCGCGGACGTCCACCGATGAAGCATTCTATTCTGGTGATTCCGACGGCTGCGCTAGAATTAATTTAATTTACGATAATCATACATGAAGCATATTAAAACGTGTCCCGTGAACACAGTTAAATAAATTACAATACTTGATCCTGTACGGGACGGTTTGGGATAGTAATTGGACGGTGAACGTCTCGCTGATTGGCTCCAGATGCTCGCGAAGAGTCATCGAAGCGGCGGAAAGAACTGCGCGGTCTGTCGCCGCGCCGGGGCGTGCTGACGAGCAACGATCGCGAAATTCGTCGCATAATTCATTTGTCATTTTCCGTCGGGCACAGAGGCGGCATTAAGATTCCGGGACGCAGCCGCGGGCCTTGCTCGCGCGCTTATGCCAACGACTCTCGCGGACGCGTGTGCAATGCGCGCTCGCGCACACGTACCCTCGTTTCTACCAACACGCACGTATCGAGAAACCAATTTATATTTATGATGTATCGAGGCTCGATGACACAGCGACTGGCTATGCTGGTCTCGGGACCAGCCGGGACTAGCAGGAAGAAACGATGGAGGAACACGTGTGCGCGGGACAGAGAGACTGTAGCAACCGCGAGGCGAATGAAAAGCGTCGACAGCGTTCGTACTTAATTTCTAGAATCTGGTCGACGGTGACCGGGAGCTAGGCGAATCGAGGAAACCGACTGGGGCGTTAACTGAATCGAGGTTGACAGTGTCAATAACCGTGACTCGAGTGTCGTCGAGAGTGGTTTAGGGTTGGATGGAGATCTAAGCAGCTGGGAGCTTTTAGTTGAACTTCCATTAACTCGTTGAGTGCAGTCTTAAAAATCCTATAAAATCAAAGCGGTCGATGTCGATAACTAGCACTGTGGTATTCTGACCGACAACTGGACCAGGCGTTAAACGGTTCCTTGACCTTTCCGGACCACGAGATTGATATCAACGGGACCAGATAAGACCTGCCGATCTAAGGATAGACGCAACCAGAAGCATTAGAAAATTTCGAGCCGCAGGAATAGCAAGAGAAGCAGATGGAAACCCGGAAAGGCTATGAAGTTGTACGAGGATTCCAAGCGTGAATCGATGGAGGCGCCGGACGAAGGGCCAGGAGACGCGTAGCCGGAGCGCGCGGCGATCGGCGATTATCTTAATTGCCGGGCCTAGCTGGATGCGCCGGGAATCACCGTTAAGCTGGTCTCGTCTTTTGCTCGTGGTACCTTAATTATCCTGGCGGTCGTTCCACTGGAAAGGCGACCTAGCGACGAACTGTTATCGCGGACCGTCGTACGATAGGATTCCGCTTGGCTCGGAAGCGATTCCGCAACAGCATGACGCTTCCTGTTGGTCGGATCGATGTATACATGGATCATTAACCTTTCGGGCCCTTTATTCTATCGATGAAAGGTCCGCGCATCCGGGAACTCGTCGCGCAACCTTTCCCGCAATTCGATATGCCCCGTGAGGCATTGCTGTGGCCCCGGAGATGTTGAGAGCCACGAGGCCACGCCCTCGGGGTACATTAATCGCAAAGAATTATGAAATTGCGGTGCTGGACAAACGGATAAGACACTGTGCATGTTTATACAGGGTGTCCCGAAAATGTACTTCCAGAATGACCGCTTAATAGAGTTGCGGATAACATTTTCGCAAAGGATAAAGTTTCGGGACACCCTGTGTATTACGTGTATCTGAAACAAGGAAATGCGCGTTTCGTATGTTCTATGCGAGTGCACCAATCGAAGGTACCTCGAAGCATCGAAGACGGAGATTCCCGTGTCCACATCGTACTGGCAATTTGTTGAAACCGCAGCGCGTTAAGAGAGAATTTCTCGGGAAGGAGAACTGGATTTTTTAGAAGCGAGAGGCTCCGATTCAAGGAACACCTCCGAGGTTTTTATAGGGAATACGTTCAGCGAGGAACGCAACGCGCAGCCCCATCGAAAGAGATTCATGGCGGATAGGCGTGGCTGTTCCCGGAACGCGGATCGTTCTTCGAAACTGTAAATCAGCCGGCGAATAAAAGCGATTTTAGCGCTCGATGATTCGGACGATAAAAAGTTGTAACGCGAGTGGAAACGATACTCTGTCGGCCGAACAAGAGTTGCGGAGCGTCCTCTTCTCGGCGTTGATCGTCGGAGGGGACCGGGCGTAATCGCTTTCCCAAAAATGTTTAATCAGCCGCGGGATGGTCGCTCTCGGTCCCGAGAAATCACGATAAATTACCGTCGGATAAAATCGACGGCGCGGAGCAGAGAAAAATGAAGGGAGAGCAGAAGGTGAGTCCGGGAGGATCTCCTTCGAGGGATATAGAGGGGACGCGAGACAAGAGAGAGAGCGGAGAAGAAACAGGGGAGCACCTGTCGGACAGCTGCCTCGCAGATGGCCCGCATAGTCGCCGCGGGATTATGCAACGAGTAGGTGTCTCGAGTTTCTGAAATCGAACGCCGATTATTTCGCTCGCGGATCCCGACTACCGTCGTTTAACCCCTTGCCACCTACGAGATAGAGCCAGACCCGATTGCAACACCTACTGAATTCGCAGGCTGTTCAATTCCTACTTATCAGATCAATTCGAATCTGATATTAGGTTTTGCAAATCAATTTCACCCTTTTGCAAGTCAAATTCAACCTCATGAAAATCAATTTCACCCTTTTGCAAATTCATTTGATTATTTTTACGAAAACTTGCTTGAAAATACTTGATTTGTAAAAGGTTGAAATTGATTTGCAATTCTCCAAGGAACTGGAGGAAGCATTCGAATCGGAACAAAGTGGACGCAGCTTCCTGAGATTTGTCGAATCGGCAGACACATGGAGTGAGATATGGACGTCCATACGTCTCCTAGGAGAGTAGCTGTCTTGTTACCGATCCGCGTAATCGAGGATAAAGCATCCGCGGGTGGGAACGCCAGAAATAGACCACGATGCGAGGGTAACCGGGAGGATCGGTTGCATCTGGAGCGGAAGGGTTTCGCAGGAGGATAGGATGGCTGTCGAGGATCCTGGAGCAGTAGGCTCTCCCTCCTCGGGAAATAAAGGAGGCTCGTAAAGCGGTGGCCGCCGCTGGCCGGAAACGTGTGATTTGAATTTACGAGCGTGGAGTTCGCACTGGCCGTCGACTTACGCCCTTCTGATAACGAGCTGCCGGACAGAGGACCCATTGCTGGATGACTAATGGTCGGGGCTTCTCGCGCGCGGGACAGACGGAGAGGAGAGATATCGCATTCCGCGAGGAAGTCGAGGAAGAAGCTGGCGGACCGCCTGGAAACGTCTCTCGAGGACGTCCGTAGAGGCGTACCGAGGCTTTGGCATTGTTTAACGTTGGAAACGGTCGCCGAAGCATTAATCCCCTATCTGATGACACTCAGAGTCAGACGCGCGACGAAGATCTCAATCAGAATCTGATAAATGTGCTTTTTTCTAGGAAATTAACGTGAATCGTTGTGCAAGGATTGAGTTACCTGGCGAAGAGGCTGGGTGGGAAGAATCGAAAATCCTTCCACGATCCGCTCACCGAATCAAACTTTGGGAATTAATTCAGCGAGGGGACCGAGACAATAGGCTCCGGCGCACACGAGCAAGGCGTGGCAGGCTGCAACAATGAGCGCACCGATTCGAGCGAAAAAAAAATAAAAAAAGAAAGCGAGTTGGACGTCGAACGGCAGTCGGCCTACGCGCGAGCTTTGACCGGTCTTATCTCGTCGGTCCTCCTTCGAAAGACCAGTGCAGCCGCGGTTTACGAACCGTTTGCGGTGTACAGTGCTCCCTTCCTTCTATTAGAGAATTTGCTAGAATTGAAAATTCGCGTATGTGGCTTCACTAATCTATGGACTGTGGATCTTCTATGGAAAACAAAAATTGTCTGCATCAATTGCAACAGACAGAAACCAAATTGCATATTGTTTCTTCCCTTCAAAATTGTCCAACAATTTTGAATTTCGTCTACGCAATTTTCCTATATAAATGCATACAAATCCGCAGTCTACTACTCTATTTATAACAGTTGCGAAACACTACAACATTAGTAACACTTGTGCTCACTGTCGAGTCTGGCTCGATATACATAGACTCGGAAAGGGTTGATGCCTCGTGATAAAACGAAACAGCTCGGTATTTTCTTTCTCTCCGGCGCGGCGTGGCGAGGCGACAGATGTTCAACGTCCGATGGAAATGGTGTTCGGCTTCCGGGGTGACGTTGCGCCCCGGCCATGACGAATCCACGCTTCCGGTGGCCGTGATTCGTTCGATTCGAGCGAGAAGAGACAGCGCAAACACAAACAGCGATTACACGCGGCGATCCTAAGCAAACCGAGCGTCAAGTGGTTGCTCGAGGAGGTCGCGCGCAAGAAACGATAAAAATAAGACCGGCAGATGTACAGCGTGGAGCGAATTTAATTAAACCTCGCTGCTCCTCGAGTGCGTTGCCATTATTATTCGGCGTGCCTCCCGAGCGGACGCGACTACTTTGTCAATCGAACCGCGTTCGGAGGTTCAATCTACTCGTCCTGACTATCGGATCGTGCGCAGCCTTTTCTACTTAACGCTATCGACGGCCCTTGCCCATAATACATCTGCTCCGAAACAAAAGAGCAAGATACTTAACAAGAATAAATTCGAGTCCTACGAAATAATTTGTAAAGGTTCCGATAGATTCCTCTGCAGAGCAGTAAATCTATTCGAGAAGGATCGACGGGACTCTCTACGTCCAGAGACCCCGAAAATATAGCGATCCATCGATCGTCCACGTGGCGGCGACTTCAAAGCGCTCATCAGGCGCGAACGAACGAGATGGATTAAGCGTGACGACAATCCGAAGCGTCTATTCCGGCAAGAGTTCCAATATTTGCATAAAAATCCTCCGAAAAATTCCTGCGCTGCCCACGACCATAAATAGAAGACCCAATCGA
Organism: Lasioglossum calceatum; assembly: GCA_963966675.1. Taxonomy (NCBI): domain Eukaryota; kingdom Metazoa; phylum Arthropoda; class Insecta; order Hymenoptera; family Halictidae; genus Lasioglossum; species Lasioglossum calceatum. The sequence goes on along the minus strand of OZ016555.1, from coordinate 3,821,839 downwards.
ATCGGGTTGACTCTTCAGGCCCGAGGACCGCGAGATATAGTGGTCCAGCGATTCGCCACGTTGCGCGTCGCGGCGACATCAAAGCGGACTCGTTGGTCTGGCGCGGAGGAATGGAAGCGATTATGTTTGCGGGCTTGAAGACGATCGAAAGTCTGGCGAAGTGAGAGAGAAAGAGAGGGAAGTAGCAGGGGCCATCGTCCACAAAGTCCCAAAGCTACTCACATCTAAACTTAGAAGCGAAAATAGGTCAGTTTTGAGGGAGGGGCACGAGTTTCCGATAGATCTGCCGGGCCTGGGTCGTTGCTGTACGCGGCGAGTCGAACGAGGGTCGACGGGAATGGACCTAATTAGAACCATGAGTCACGTCTTTGATCGAATGCTAAAGGGTTCCTTCTCCAAAGCCCGCGATAATTGCGCCAGCTAGTAATGGATTTGTCCGCTGATAGCATCTTCGAGGAAACATTAAATTAAACAACTTGTAGCCCATCTGGAGCTGAATTCATAACGAGAGGATGTACAGGAGGAAGTTAAAAATACGTCGTAAACAAAATACAGAGGTTTACGTATGCGAGGTACGATAAGAAACGACACGGCTGATGAGATGACCTAATATCTCTCGCATAAACACGCACGGTGGTCTCGTGGACTTCTGAGGAGACGCAGGAGGTGTCGAGAGGTTGACAGAGCAGAGTAAACCGATGTCAAGCTGAGACTAATCACGAGACCTTATCCGGAAACGAATTCGAATTAAAAATGCGTAAACAACTCTCGCAATCGAACGTTCCGTCGTAAGAAGCGTGCGACTGTATCCTATCGGACGTTACGAAGAAAGGGGCGCTTTGTTGGCCAGCGTGTTTTACGATTCCCATGAAATCGGAGGGAAAAATCGGAACCGGTAACGCGAGAGGTAGGCGCGCTTTTATGTTACGACTTCGCTTTTAATGCCGGTTCGCGGGAAGGGACCGTGCTTCACGGGTTTCCCCGAAATATATGTGAGTGGCGTTTATTCTCGCTTGGTCAGCCGAGGCCTGGCCAGCTCGATGATCGAATCGCCGCCTCTTCCGCGTCCTCAGAAACCTAGAAAATACAATTCTGTACGCAAACGAACGACTGAAAACGGCAGTTTAAAGAGTTTGTAATTTCCTGCGGGTGTTTCAGGAGACTCTGAGCTCAGAGGATGGCATAGATCCATAGATCGGCAGCATGTGCTATGTGATAATCACTGGTCGCAGTTTGCTGTGGACGCTGCTGTCCCTGACGGCGTTGATGGCAGTCCTGTCGGGTCTGCTCACCCCGAAATGGCTGATCGGGATGCCGCAGGTGGTTAAAGACGCGAGTAAGTATTTTCGACGATCCTCTGGGACAGAGAACTATGTTAGTCGAGGTGATCGTACCTTGGAACTTGTTTCTCGATATCAGGAAACGGTACGGAGGTCTCCATCCCGACAGTTGGCGTCTTTAATCGCTGCATCAGGCTCCATGGGAGAACTCACTGCGGGAATTTCAACGTGGACGGGTTTGCCACGGACTCTAGCGTGTTTCCGGGATGCTGGAAAGCTTGCTACTTCTTCCTGGCCCTTGGGCTAGGGGTCATGTCGATCACCGTGTTCGCGGCTTTGATCGGATGCTGCGTACAGAGCATTGGGAGAAAGAGTATTTTCAACTTGGCCGGTGTGGCTCAGGTGATTGCAGGTAATGGTCTTCATTTCTTCAACGGTCGTTAAGGGGGTGTTCTCCTTTCTCGATAATGCAAAGATGGGGTTTCCCGCTGTCTCTCTCGAAAGTCCTACTCTTTCGTTTACGAGGTGTAATTTGCATTATTCGGTAACAATCCCGTTGATAAGTCACCGGACACTTATTCAAATTTGGATGCAGACGATTTTTTGTTATTAAAGGACCTAGACAATCCTGGAAAGGAGAAGACTCCTTTAAATGATTTTTATTTTCCGTAAAGACCCACGGTGTTTCTTTTACGTTCACGGCAGGAATATCGTACATATTGGGGATGATTCTGTATCCCGCTGGTTGGGGAGCGGAGAGGGTTCAGAGGATTTGTGGGCCCGAGGCGGACGCTTTCTACCTCGCTGATTGCAAGCTCGGTGAGACCATGATTTCTTGTTGCTCAAATAAAAATCGAACGATACGAAGGATGACGGACACCCTGGCCTTGTTAGTCGCGAAAAAATTTAGGCTCGGAATGTTTGCAGGTTGGGCGTTCTACAGCGCTTTGGCGGGGGTGGGACTCACCTTCGTCTGCGCGGTGATCAGCGGCCAGGCAGAGAAGTCCACGGCCAGCGACAAGGTCCAGGACAAGATGAACGAGGGCAAGACCTTGATCTGTCTCGCGTGAAACGGGGTTGTTCCCCTCGAGTCTCTACCTCGCGAGAAGAACGAGGGGACTTCTGGGACCAAGCTCGAAACTCAACGACGATACTCGCGACGAGGTCGTCGAAGCCCGATCTCGATCGAGTACTTATCGCGAGTGCGACTCTTTCGTGCTACAGTACTTTCGCAGTCCAGTCACTTTTGTAATCTGTCATTTTTACGCATCGAACGCTCGTAGTATAAATAAGGTTACGATAAAGGAAAAGGGTTGTTGCTCTTCTTTCTCCCTTGATCTCTCTTCAGGTTTGTCGCGCTGATATTGTTTCTTTTTTTTTTTTATTAATTCATTGAGAACAAGTGTATGGACATCTTACTAGTATCTAATCAATAAATAATCGCAACTGTTTAACCGCGTAAAAAAAGGGATGGGAACGCGTTCGACGATCGACGCGATAGATTCCCGTCGAATCGTTCCCGAACGATAAGTAAAAAAATGTTCGATTCCTGTCGTTCTCTTCTTCGCCCCTTCGATGAACAGAAACGAACGATTCCGATGAGTCGTCAGCTTTTCTTCGGGATAATCGAGGGGAATGCCGAGTCCCGAAATACCATGAGTCCTTTAAGATCATCCTTTCAGATTATTGCCGCAGGACAATTTATTAAAAACAACACGTCATTCGTAAATCGCAGATTTTCAAAAATTCTCAAATAACGTTCGATAAAAAAAAGTCATAGTATCTCGGGACGCAGCAGGGCGAAAGTAATAGTCATCGTGTGGTCATGGCGAGTGCATCCTCGTACACCTTTGGATCGATCTGTTGAGAAGTTCGGCGGCGCGCGGCCATTACGAAGAAAAGAAGCAGCGGCGGGGGCTGTTTAGAGTATAAATTATCGAGTGAATCAAGAAGCCGAGGCCGTGAACACGGAATATACAAGTAAAATACACAGAGATAACTCGGACGAGCGGGAAACGAAACGAGTTGAACTAATCGAGTCGTGAGGGACGCGGAGATTTAATTTCTGCGGATCACCTGCTTCTCTCCATTGTCTCTCTCGCACTTATGTACAATTGCGGTCGCAAACCAAGAACGTCGCTGTTACAATACTTTGACTGTCACTGTGTTTCATTGCGCGCTGATTCAAACCGCGGTTCTGGCTGAGCAAAGTTAAAAATCAATACGCTAAAAGAATTTTTGACGATGACCCTTGGCAAGAGATAACCAAAAATAGCTTTGATCGAAGTAAAGATAAATTCGCTCGGATAGAATCGCAAGTTGTACCAGCGTGCATCGTCGCGAGATTGGCCTTCTCCCGGACAGAACGAATGTTGAATAAACAATCGCAACGAACGGACCGGCTGGTTGGAGAAATAAATAATTGTGCAAAAGATCCGCCGTTCCTGTCCTCACTCATTGACCAGAGAACGCCGTGTGCGCTTGGTCTTTGCCAAGGTGGAGCGCGCAAAACGAGAACAAAGCGATCCCTGCTCCCGGATCGATGAATCAGGCCGAGACGAAAGCGTTCGTCCGTTTCGCTCTGGTCGCGTCGAATGGCCGGCTGTGTCAGTCGATTTATGTACACGCGTATAAATTAATCAAGGCACCGAGGGAATCAACAGTCAATAAATAACGCGGGCCGCCGGAACACGACGCCACGAGGACTCCTTGAAAAAACGCGTACAGGAACACGGACACGGACACGCGTTGGCTGATCGCGTGCTATTTGGTTACGCGAGCTCTAATTTACACCTGCTGACACCTGTCTAGCTATTCCTTAAACTTAACGGGGCGCGAGTCTAACGCTACACGCGTCGGGGGCTTTTTTCTAACTTCAGAGACCGTCTCTCTACGGGAATGTCGACTTGGTCACACACGTTTAGGACACTCGAAAAAGCTTTTCGTCTCTGTCTGCTCGCATTCGCGACAATCATCGCTGCTCTGTACAGAGCAGCTTCGGGGTTCAAACACGAATAACATTAGGCGACGCGGGCAATTAAAGTAATAGGAATCTTTCCATCGCGATCGATTAGGCGTGCTGTGTAGGCTGCGCAGCGACGGCGATCGTCGACATTATTTTTCTCTCTACGCGATTTACCGTACAAATATAACTTGCTCTGAGATATAATTCTCTGGTAGTGCTGTCCACGTGGCGTTCTCCTTTCTCTTCTCTCACTCTCTCTCTTTCCTTGTACAAAAATTCTATTGACAAGAGGCAGTCTGTCTTGCCGTGCCGTTTCCCTGCTCCATCATTTAGAATCTACGATCCTCTCCGACGGGAACGGTCGTTCCGTTTCGCGAACCAAACACTAGATATATTGTACAAAGTCGAACGACAGCGTAAATCGTATATAAAACGTAACAAGAAGATTAGCACGAAACATCACAGCGTGTAAATCGAGCGGGACCGCGGGGGGAACGAAGATTTATGTGTATGTGTAATAAAAAAATACGAATCGTCGAATCTCGAAGCATCCGTACAAGAATCTCCATTAAATCGGCGCTGTCTTCGTTGCTGGGCGACAGACGCTCGACCCTGTCAACGTACAGGGTGCTCGGCAACAGAAGAGACGGAAGACTTAGGGGTGCGAGAAGGGTGACAAGAAGATTGCGACTGCGGCTCCGGTTTCAAGTCATTAAAGATGTTAATCGACGTGTTCCAAGTCTAGTCCCACCTGTTGCCGTACGCCCCGTATGCGAAGCGCGTTTGATTGTAGTCGAAGCGATTATCGGTGCTTTGCGGACGCGCGATTCTCGCGGTTTCGCGTAACGAGGAGGAAACCGAGACGACAGGAGAATCGCGCGTCGGTTTCCATCGGGCTGGTCCATCCGGAGAGGACCAACGAAAATGCAGAAGAATTAGCGCGCGTTTTTTGATCCAGCTCTCTATCTCACTCTGCAACGCTGCGCCGACCAGTATCCAACAGGCTGCTCGCGCGCGCTTCGCCTTTTTATCGTTACGTGTCCGGGGCAAAGATCTTGACGGTATTCTCGGAATTCTGCGCGTTCGAGCGCATCGCCCGCCTCCGTTCCTCGATCAGTTGCCGGCGCGCCTGCTCCCTCGCCTCTCTCGCCTTCTTGTTCGCCTCGCTGTTCGCCGTCGCCTTCGGCTTGTGGATCGGCGCCGCGCGACGCTTCGTCGCGTTACCGTTCTGCGCTCCGACGCTCCCAGACTTCTTCTCCGGCACGGTCTACAAAATTTTCACGGTTAAATACCCTAGAATAGGACCACGAATGCATCTACGAACCAAGAAGTGGGAGGAGCGATCGTTGATCCCTTTCGCAGAAGGAATTTGGAACTCACGAGTGTTAAAAGAGGAGAGAAAGGTTTAACGATCGCTCCGGGAGAGTGAAGAAGAGGTACTTAACAGAGGAACCAGCTCCACAAAATCTTCAGGACACTCATTCGTCGCCAACAACATTCACTGTCTTTTGTCACTACGATAATGAAAGGAATAGGATATCCGAGAACAGTTTTATTCCACGAAGGTACATGGCAATAAGATCGAATGTTTAATAATGGTACAGGAACCTCGGGTCCAGGAAGGGATCGTAGCACGAGGCGATTTTCAGGAGAATGAAGAGAATACTGAGGAGACCGTACACGTACAAATACAACGATAATCTACACAGAGTGCGACTCGACTTCAGGAACGCTATGGTTTGTCGCAGTTTGATGAAGAAGACGGTGTTCGAGGCGTTCGATCCGACTTCGAGATCGTTTAAGATCGGGAGATGCGCGGAGTTCAGGTTCTCCAGGCACCGGGAAACCTGGAAGTCTCTTCTCAGGGGAAGATGTTCGTCGACATCAAAGGATCTGATGTCCTTGCGAGTTTCCTGAGCGCGGAGAATCGTGAACTCCGACCGCACGTGGTGGGAGATGTCCAGGATCATACTCGCGTTCAATTTCAAGGAGTCAAGCCTCTGCGTGATCAAACCGTAGCTGAACTTCTGGATGCTCAGATGATTTTCTAGACCCGAGTGACTCTTCTCTGGAGCCTGGATCGCGGGACTAGTTGAGTCGAAAGACATCAGCGTGGACAGGATCGTTTCTATCTTGGGATTCTTGTCCGACCACTGATTAACGTTGTTAGCGACATTGCTGGGGACGAGAGACAAATTGTTTGTATCCATTGCTAAAGGAACGAACGAGGTCTGCACAGAAAGATTCTTCGCGGACCTAGCAATTTCTTTGATTAAGAATAGATCCTGTCTCGGAACGTTTTCTTCCGAAAAACAGGGTCTCGTCCCACGAGAAACGAGTTTCTTCGGCCTTTGCTCCTCGCCATTGATCCGTTTCCTCTTTCTGTCGTAAAGCCTCATTCGCTTCAGTTTCTCCGATTTATTCGTGATCCACGACGAGTTAGAACGATTCCGGCCGTTGTATACTAACCTCAATTGACGCAGGGTTTCATAGTTCAGAGGAACGAAGGGCTTCGAGTCGCTCAGCGTCCAAATAACGCTCTCCGAAGGCTCAGAACCCACCACTCCCTCTTCCTCGTCAGCCTTCTGTTCTTTCTTTTTTGGAGGATCCTTCGCTCTTCGTTTCATTTTGTTCGATAGATCCTTTGGGTTTTCTTCAACCTTCTTCGGAGGTTTCTTTGGTTTTTCTTCAGCCTTCTTCGGAGGTTCCTTTGGTTTTTCTTCAGCCTTCTTCGGAGGTTCCTTTGCTTTTTCTTCAGCCTTCTTTGGAGGTTCCTTTGCTTTTTCCTCAGCCTTCTTAGGAGGTTCCTTTGGCTTTTCTTCAGCCTTCTTCGGAGGTTTCTTTGGTTTTTCTTCAACCTTCTTCGGAGATTCCTTTGTTTTTTCTTCAGCCTTCTTTGGCGGTTCCTTTGGTTTTTCTTCAGCCTTCTTTGGAGGTCTCTTTGGTTTTTCTTCAACCTTCTTCGGAGGTTCCTTTGGTTTCAGCTCGACTCTCCTCGATGGATACTGCGCTTCGTTTTTATTTGGGAAATCCTTTGCCTCCTTTCTATTCTCTATGACAACGTTGTGATGGTCTTTTGATAAACTGGATCTCTGAGATTCTATTTTATTCTTCAGAGGTTCGATGTTCGACCGTACCTCGTTCACAACAGTGCAGTTAGGCGTGCGAGGATTCTTTTGCTGTGCCTTTGATGCTTTTTGATCAAGGCTGACCTTTGTTTTCACAGTCTGAGGCTTCGTTTGCCAAGCAGGCAAAGGTTTCCCGATCTTCTTTTGCATCGGAGGGGACGCTTTCCTGTTCGAACTTCCGGACAACACGGTTTCGAATTTCACAGGCTCTTTGAACGCGTTCGCAACTGTTTTGTTCGGTTTCATAGAGTCTCTACTGTTCATCGAGAAAGTAATGCTACGAGTGAGCTTTCCAATATTTTTATTAGCATCGGTTTGCGCGGCTGGTGGTGTCAGGGATCGAGGTATGGAATTATTGACAATAGCCTTTTCGGCGTTCTGCTTTGCGAGAGAAGCCGGACGAAAATTTCGAGGCTTATCCTGATCGATGGGTTTCGTTGGGCTTTTGACACAGTTGCTCATAGGAGATCGCGATCTTGTTCTTCTATGGTAACTCACTGGCGTTTCCCAATTCGAGCGTCTTCCCACAGGACTTGAAGACTTGGCCTTCGGTCGGGAGATCGATCTCACGTCTTCGACATGTACATCGTTCTTCAAGTCGTAAAAGAACGTGTTCAAGTACTTCTCGGTCTTCATAATTGTCTCCGAGGCGTTAGTTTCCATTCTCCGAGGCTCTGGATCCAAAATCTTCGTCTCATTCGATGGATCGATTCTGTTCGAGTCATTTTTGAACAGTACCTCAAAGTTCAAAGGTTTTTTCTCTAAAATTGGCTCAGGAATCCTTTTCCCGCAGAATTTTTTAGGATATGGCGAACTGTAGGGTACTCGATGCGGGTCTCCGAATTGAAATGGTTGTTGGTCCGGTTGCAGCACATTCACGTAATTAACGATATACGGGGTTTGAACATTTAGGGCGTCTCTTTCGGGAAATTCGACAGTACTGTCAAAAAATAATGGCCTATGGTCTCTGTAATCCGTACCGCGATGTTCAAACTTGATTTTATCGACGAATTCTAAATGTTGCGGATCGGTCAAGATTCTGAATGCATCGTTGCACCGTTGCATCTCGATCGAGTGCTTTCCAGGATTGTTGTTTCTTGCGTCATCGAATCTAACGTGTTTATCGTATGCTGTATACGACGGGGGTGGACAGGGATGCGTAATCAGTTTTGATTCGACAGGAGTTCTTCTTGGTTGAGGCTTTCCTTTGGAATGTTTCGGTGGGATATCAATCGGAGGTGGCGGGGGAGGGTTAACAGAAGCTGAACGTACCTCTTGCCACTGGGAATTTCGCAGTTTCTCGATGTGGTCGAAAAGGTCGTTTACTTGGACCACCTGCAGCATCACCATGTCCCAGAAACCGGCCAGGTCCTCGTTCGTCGTCGGGAACTCCTCACCGGGTACCTGATTCTGCAAAAGAATTACATTAACATATGAATTCCTTTGATTTTTATGAAATGCAATAAAATACGCGTGGCTGTCAACGTGTTAATAGCGTCGCGGTGAATAAAGCGTTGATTCATCGTTCTAAATTCACGGCTAAGGCACTCACAATGTTCTTCTGGCAGAGTCCCTCGAACTGTTGCATCTTCTGCGACGCGAGCAGCCTGGCCTTGCCAGCAGCTGAGCGCAGCTTGCCGGCTGCTTCTTCCGGAAGTGCAACAGTATCTCCGTTGGCCAGCTCCGCTTCCGCCGATGCAGCAAGCGACAGAAGCCTATCTGTCTCTTGTTTCAGCAACTGAAACCATTTTCAAGACCGGTCAGCTAATCGATCCTCGTTCACGCTTCTCCAGGTACACTATATACCTTAATGAAATAATGTCCATCCTTCTCCTCCGCCTTCTCAGCCTCTTGAGCCTGTTTCGCCACGTTCGTCGAGCTGGCGCTGGGCTCTAGAACAGGCAGGACTACTTTCGGAGCGGCTGGTTGCTGATCTGGAATACTGGCCACGCTGGTACTCAGCTTCTGCGACTTGGTCTCGGCGATGCTGCCGTCTAGGTTCGCCGGCACGGGTGTTTTTGGTTTCTGCTCCACCTTCCTGGAAACCGGTGTTACCCTGTAACCAAGATAATTAGAGTCCTCCGTTTGAGAATCGGATTTCTATGAATAGTTTAAGGTAGATCACCTCTGTAAGGGTTTCAGAATTTGCTCCGAGCCGTCCGTGGGTCTCCTGGGACTAACCACCGGCAACTGAGCTCGGAATTCAGGTCGCAGGTGTCTCAGCACCGGCAGGTTCTTCAGCGACTCTTCGGTGTTCGCGTTGTCCGTCGACACGTCGTTATTGTTGCTTGACTTGTTGAAGCTGGTCTCGCTGGCGCTCAATCTGCTGGTGCTGCGCTTGAAGAAGAAGCCCTGCGCGAGCGCTCCGGGCCCGTACAGTCGCTCCACCCGCTGCTGGATGAACGATTTCTCGCTGCTCGACGAAGTGTTCAGCACCTGGCTCTCCATGTCCATCGAGGAACCGTTCAGTATACTCGAGTCGCTGAACGAGGCATTCGAAACTGCACAGACCACAATTACATTTTTGTTTAAATCAATCGTACTGCAACGGGTTCATTGGCATACTCACGGTTCCCGGTAGCTGGCTTCGAGGAGGATCCAGAGAATTGCGAGGTGAACGACTTGTTCTGTTGACTGCAGGACATCATCTGCGGGACACCCGGGCTGCGTTTCGCGGGGGTGGTCGGTCGAATCGGACTCAGGTCGCCGAAATTCGGATGCACCACACCCTTGTCGACCTCCGAGTAGCCTTGGCATATGCTGATCGAGCTCCTGGACTCCCTGTACGTGTCCACCTTGCACTCCTCCTTCAGACCGTTCGAGAAACCGTTCTGCCTATCCATCGCTAGCGGAGAGATCGACTGACTCTTGGGATAAGGGTGCCCTGGTACGGTGAGACTCTCGTTCGATCTGGAACGTTTCGCATCCTTGTTCTTTCAACTACAAACAAGACTTGGCTCTCTACTTTTATTGGAGAAAAATTTATCGGAAACCATTCTATTTATTTATATTTGTCTGAAAGAACGATTCAAGCGAGACTTGGCAGAAATCTTACAGGAGTCTAGCTTAAGACATATGTTCGAGCTAGCAGAGCGGAGAAGCCAGAGTTTTGCTTGTGACAGGGACCGGACAAGTCATGGTGGAAGGTTTTTACCTGAAACCCGCCGGGCTGGTGTCCCTCGTGATCAGCCTGGTCCCAGGACTGCTGTCCCTCGATCGAAACCCGTCCCTCAGCTTGCTGTCGTACCGATTGATCCCCGAGTATCCGCTGATGCTGCAGGCCAGGCCCAAGTAGCTCGGTTTCTTCACTGTCAGCTGTTCCGGCTCGGGGCTGCTTCGATGACCATTGCTGACGTTCAACTTCTCATCAGGCGTCAGATGGGACTTCTGCAGCGTCTCGCTGCTACCGTTCGCTAGGTTGTCCGTCGACGGGACCGACTCGCCGTTGCAGGAAAGGTTCAGACTGTGCAGAGTCTTCTTCGAGATGGAGTCTATGGTGTTCTCTGCAATGGAAAATCCTCCGTTGGACCTTGGTATCTCTGGAATCGTTCGCGCCTATCTCTGTTGTCCTGCACAAGCTTCCTAATTTCGGATTCTCCGGCGCGGCGGCAGAATATGCTCGGAGTTCACGAAGAATGCTCGATAACACGCAACTGCGGTGTTTGCGGTGCGTTCGCGCACTCGCGAACTCTTCGGCGGCGCACTCCTCTGGCCCAGTGACCCGGATTCCCGAACCGAATGAGGTCCCCACCGGTGGAAACCCCGTGGATAAAAGATCGAAGGATCGAGAGATCGGTGAAGACCCTTCTTGACGTGAGACAAGGATGAATCGAAAGCGTTCACGGCGGAGAGAAGTCTGCGCAAGGATCGATAACGTGCCTGTTCGAAACGCGACACAGGAATAACCCTGGAACGGCGAGAGAGGCTGGCCGATGTCGCGCTGAGCCGAGCCGAGCCGAGTCGAGCCGTGAAAGAGACAAACTAGTCTCCTCCTCGTCTTCTTGGCACCGCCGATAGAAAAGAAGCCCCGTGCACTGCCCTGCTCTCTGCTCTGTCCTCTCGTTGCTCTGCGCCCGCTCGCGATCTAAATTCGATCGTCACCAAGTGAGAGAGACACGCCGAAGAAAAAGGAACGGTCCCCGCAGGACGGTGGAGGAATCCAAGGGGGACCTTGGACGCTCCAAGATCGCCGGCTCGGCGAACAAGGCCTCCGCCGTGTCAAGTGCAAGGTCATCCCGCCACGACCACCACAGAAATATCGAATGATTGCTCTCGAAACACCGATTCCCGATGCTTCTTTTAGCTCACCCACCGCATCGGTCGCTACCTCTGACAGAAGTGTACGCTCTAACCAGGACATAGTTCAACGGCGGATATCATCAAAGCGAGACGCTTCTGATACGACGTAGAACTCGTATAACGTTAGCCTGTAATTCTACATCGTATCGAAGCGTGTAAAAATCGGAATGATCTACGCTAGACACCCTGCAAAATGATAAAGCAGTTTTCCCAAGCTTGCGTCCGAAAGCTCTCAGCGTCTCCGTGTTTCCAGCTCGGTCCTAGGGGATCCTATAAAACGCTAGACATCGAGGGATAGCCAACCTGATCGGTCGGACGCGGACTGGTCGACGTCCAGGCTGCAGCTGCCGATGCTCTCCTGGCTAGTCATGTTAGGATGAAGGCTGGTCACGATGCTGATGGTGATTTTCGGATCCGGATCGAGGCGACGGTAATTTAAGGGTTGCACCGCGAGGGAGAGCGGCCTGGTGCGGCGATTCGACCTGATGCCGCCGGCGCCTGGGACCGACGGCGTCAGCGTCGCGGCACAGGAGTCGCCGACGTCCTCCAAGCCCGCTACCTCGCCGCCACCGCGTGTTTGCCCGCTGGCTCGTCGACGATCCTCCTCTCCGCGGTCCTCGTGCACACTGTTGATTTTTTCGTTCTTTTGTTCCGCGTTTCTCTCCTCTACCATACACTCTCGTCGCCCATCACTGTCGCCTCCTTTCAACAAGAATGATGGACGCTGCGCGGTCCTCGCGCAGAATCCATCGTCCTCGAGGCGCGTCCAACATCTTCGTCGGTGGACCGCGGATCGTCGCGCGGACAGGATCTTTTCAAGCCGACTTTATAGATATTGGATGTGCGAGAAATTTAGCTACTCTGCCTAGGGTTAATCCATTAGCGTGCATGATCAGAATAACTTCGTTCTAATTGAACTAAACTTCTTACGAGGCAAATGGGTTAAAGAGAAGATCCTGCAAGTCCACCGACGACCATCGAGGTTCTCGAGATCCAGGGAACGAGGGAGCGCAGCGCCGATCGTTTGTCTCCCTGATCGAGACAAATGATCGACGGCGTTTAAACGTGAGCCACGGGAAAGCGGAGCGAATCGGCAGGTTTTGTTCCATGTTAGCTGACGGAAACGATGGATCGGTTTCTTGGCGAACTCCTCGAGAGCCACGCGGATATTAATTGGAAGCTGGCGCCGCGATCTCGCGCTCTCCGCTTTCACGTTGTTTTTTAATCGCCGGCGAAAGGTCTACAGTTTTTCAGCCACAGTGTTACGTAGATTTGTCGATGTCGAGGAGAATTTACTGGTATCGATGATGCTTCCCGGCGAAGCTTGCTGAATTTATCCGAGAGGAAACACGCGGAAAGATCGAGCGCGGTAATTAACCGCTCTTCGAGAGAGCCGTAATCGCGTCGGTGACCGAGCAAACACTTGTTTCGACGCGATTCACGGAACAAAAGCGTGGCCCCGATGCGGGCTTTACGAAGCGAGCAACCGTGGACCGATCCATCCTCCGGGGATCTAATTTTACGATTGGACGGAGAGCGCGGATCAGACGGACGTAATAAATTCACCGTGTGTTAGTACACAGCGCGAGCTTCCACGTTCCCTGTTCTCGAGAAGCTAACATTGTTAGACGCCTCGATGCGCCTGCAACCAGCGACGGAAATGAAACCTCGCATGATCCACGAGTCCAAGCAAACTTTATTCAACGCTCCTGCACAGATCTGTGCCCTCGATGATCATTTTCCGTGCTGAATTAAGATTAGGAACTAGATTTATTTCGTAAAGTAACAATGCTCAAATTTCCTGAACAGCGTTAACGTCACCGTGGCTGGTCGCAGGTTTCTAATTACCTCCCCGAACGCCTCGAACAATTGTTTGCGAGTCGGTCGTGGGAGCGACTCGCGCGAAGTTCGAGTCGGCTGCGCGCAATCACAAGGCAGCGTGCAATCCGGTGCGTCGGTCCAGTGCAACTCACTCTCTCCATCTCTGTCCCCTTTTCAAGAATAATCGCATGCATTACGAGGAACGTGAGGTGATATTCGCGCAGAGAAGAATCGGCATTGTCGTCGGGCAGATCGATCGATCCGGTCCCCTCCGATAAGAGAATTAATTGGACACATCACAGTCGTACAATTTACAATTTTCACAAACGATGCTGTTAGTAGAAACCATCCGGGTACTCGGAAAATTGTTTTCATTCGAATTGTTCGAGCACCTGGAGAGCAATGATTTGTTACAGTGATTATTTTACTTGCTTCCAATTGCGTTGCCCCTCGAGGAAAACGTTCGATCGAAATTTTATTAAAGCGCATATGATTCTCTTTGATTCTACAGAAACTACCAGCACATAAAGATGTATATTTTGCATAAATATCCGTATACTGGTATTGACACAGCACCGAGTTGCGTTCAAATGTACAAAGATCTACAGATAGTTTGACCGATTTCGATCGATGATTCAGCGAAGGGCAGCATCATTCCAATTAGACTGTTAGTTACACACTCGGTATCGTACACGACAAGTCACATGTTTCGAGCGCATTTCAGTTTCACTATGCTAGAGGGACTTGTATTGTCAAGGTTCTATTTGCTCGTGAAGCAAGGTGCAGCCCAGTGCAGAGTCGCAGGTTTCGCGGATGAAGAGGAGCGTTGCGTGCAACCAAGCGGTGGTATGAGAAGAGAGTGCAAGGTGATCGGAGAATCATGCTCGATCGCGGCAACGATCAGCGTGAACGCGTGGGAGAATGAATGACGGGCCTCTGGAAAATGTCAAGCGACGTCGTTGCGTGTCCGTGGATCGCGTATTGTGGTCGGACACGCGTTATCGTCGCGTTCCTGAACGCCAATTGAACGTCATTAACCGCGTGCTTTAATGACGGCCGGGCCTGGCGCGCGCTGGAAACCGTACCGAGAAAGGCGATATCTCGCGGACCAGTGAAACCGTTCCGTGACCGACAGAAACGGCTCGGTGCATTCGCGAGGATTTGTTCTCCGCGTCGGATTAGAGAAAAAAGTTTCACGGTGCATTAATCTCGGCCCGATAGGAGATCGAACCGATCGCGAGATCCGTGCAGACAAACTGGAAAGTCGGAGACCGAGCGAAAAGGACACCCGATCGATACCGTACCTCCTACGCCAGTGTTTCCAAAGCAAGAACTTCGAGACGTTCTTTTTCGCCACCGGATTCACCGTGTAGGTGCCACTCTCGATCTTCAGAGGCATCCTCGTTTCGCTAATCCCACAGGATGATCCCGGTTTTCCTATCGATTCGCTATCTCCGCTCGATCTCTAGATCGCCCATTTATCTCAGCCACCACCGAGAAAACTTGGAACCTCTCTAAAACACCACTTAGCGAGCAGATTCCTCGATCGTTCGCGCAGAAGAAGATCGAGCACAACGCGTGACCACGAGCACGTGTCGTGCCCCAATCGCACAAAGACTCTCTCTACTACTTCTTCTTCTTCTTCTATTCACGGCGACCTTTGTCACCGGCAAGAACTCGCGAAGCCACGTTGCTAGGATGACTAGTTACCGAAGACTGGCATTCCCATCTCGTCTCTCTCTCGTCCACAACACCGGCGCACTCTCTCCCTCTCTGTATCTCCCCCGTGCTGCCGAGGGCACGAGGATATTTCGGGAGCACTCAAAAAACCACACGAAAGCGCACGAGTCGCTTCGCTTCCTCTCCTCCTTGGCCCGAGCCACTCATTCCTCAAGGGAATGGGGAGTTTCTCCGACGTTTGTGTATTTTTTCGTATCTGCATTTTGTCCAATTGCGGTCCGAAATACCCCAGTTTTAACCCCTCACGATAAAACGCTCGCGTCTCACCTAGGATCATGCGGTAAACCACGTCCGCCTGTTCGACGGCTATTAACGACTAGCGAATTCAGTAGAAGAGTCCGCAACGTTGCAGACGCGTCGAATCACCCCATAATCTTCGGAAAGCTACCCTTTCACGGTACCAACAATACCGCTCGGACAATGGAACGTCTAACGGTGGTAATCCGGTGAACGGCGGGCGGAGAAGAAGAGAAACTCGCGCGCGTGCTGGCAATCGGTGGAATTAACGGCGGAAGAGGGGCGGAAAACTATCGGGGTTGCCGGGTGGAACACGTGTCAGGCACGCGCGTGTCTTCCACGGCAGCCCGGCTGTCGAAAGAGAGGCTTGTATTTTCGATTTCACGTTCGTAAGAGCGGCAAAGTAGCGCCGGAGGAGACCGAAGGGTTAACAACCGCGGCGCGTGCTCTTTTCAGTCGCTGCTTCACGCGGCCGCTTTTATGACCCGCGTAATAGTCGGCTCCCAGTGCTTCGCGAACTTCTCTGCCTGCCCTGAGAACCTTCGCGGACATTCCGATACGCTGCTAGAACCTTCGCGTTCCTACACTGAACATCGAAAACAGTGAGACTGTACAATGATTCCGTTGAAATAATTGAGTGGCCGCGAGGCAGGAGATGCGCTAAGGAATTTTCCGCAGAGTTGTCTTCGCAGAAATATTAGCGGAGAGAATGTTGACCATGCCCGCGGCGCAGAGTAGTTTGAGAAGTTAAATATTTGCTTCCCATGGAAGTTCCAGTTCCGGACGACGCGACGGGTGGTTGACAGGACGTCGTTAACGCCAGCGTCGACATTCCCCAAACCGACAGCGTAAACTAGGGATGCTCTTCCGCGGGGAACCCTTTCTACCCAGCCGTGACACGGTGTAGACCTTGTCGGTTTCAATTACCGAGCGCGTAAATCACTGCCAGCCGTTTCCTCGTGCACGGAAATAGAGCGAGAATGGTTTCGAACGACGAGGGATGAGAACGATAGTTCCCAACGATCGTTCGCGATCGCGAAGCTTCGCTCTCTCGATCGTCGCGCGATGGAAGCGGCGTGCAACTCGTAAAAATTCTTCGCGAGCACGTTTGATCCGAAACGAATGCATCTCGGTCACCGAAAAACTCCTCGAACGACATAAATAAAGCCGGCGTCGCGCACGCATGACTAGCGTGGAACAAGAGCCGCCGTCTGGGAATGCAGAAAGCGCGCGGCTATGAATTCAAATGCAATATGGCGCGGTCGCGCGACGAGAAGAGAGAGAGAGAGAGAGAGACCCCCTTTTCTAAGGGCGCAGCTGGACGGACGCGGAAAATTACACGGGGCAATGTTCAAAGTGCTCTTTTGAGCTGCGCCCTCGGCGGCTGCAGCTTGTTCCTCGGATGACAGCGAAGCTATAATCATCCTCCAGGCTGTCCCGATGGAAACCCGTTCGCGCTAATGAAATCTTTCCGGAGGACCTAGGGGTTGCAGGAAATCCGAGTTCTGGAAGATCGATCTAGAAGATCGTGAATAATTGAATTTTCCTTCAGGTGGATATACGAGGTGTGGCAATTAAATAACGAGACTGGGCACTTTTCACCATGTAACAGCATCGGGCAAGGTTGTCCTTAGTAGGTCGTTGATTTTGATGCTTCCGGAGCAATGATTCGTAGTTTTGTCTATGACGACTCACAGAACAACCAGACATGCTCACAAAAATGATCACATCTGATGAAACCTGGATTTTCCAGTACGACCCAGAAACAAAGCGTCAATCGATGCACTGGAAGACGCTCGGATCGCCAAGAATGGAAAAAGCGCGAATGAGCAAGTCGAAATTGAAGGCAATGCTGTTCGTTTTTTCCGATATCAAGGGTGTTATCATGACTGACTGGGTGCCCGAAGGTCAAACCGTTAATCAGAAATACTACAAAGAAGTCCTAATCAAGCTGAGAGAAAGAGTAAGGAAGAGAAGACCGGATTTGTGGAAGAACGACGCATGGATTCTGCACCAGGACAACGCACCAGCCCACAATGCTCTATCTGTGAAACAGTTTTTAGCGGACAAGCACGTTCTATTGCTATACCATACTAATCAATTACTAAAATTTAAATATTGTACGAGGTACTACATCAATTTTATATTCATACAAAAAAAAAATTAATACAGAATGGAAGTATTCTAGGTCGGAAGAAATGTTTAATTTTCGAGTTAAAGTAGCTGCGAGTGCAAAATGATCTCGGGGCTTCGGGATTAATTGACTCGAACGAGAATGGTCGTACAAGGTGTAGGAGATACGCAGCGCTAATATCCGCTCGTTCGATACCGCGTTCATTCACAAATCGAGGTGAATAACGGAGTACTACGACCGAGTAAGTACATTCTCCATTGTGTCGAGAGGGTACCGGTTGTTTCAAGGAAACGCGCGATCCACGGTGCGCAGCGAACACCTGGCTTTATCTCGTTGCAGTCGACTAATGACTCGGCTGTCGGGCGAAAGATAAGTTATCGAGCGAGTCAGCGCTTAGGTCAGCAGTCAGCAACGTGTTCGGCAGGCGGCCGAGTACGCAAATATTATAATAAAGAGCGTAGAGTTTCGCATCGGGATTCGTTTCCCGAAGTCTAAACTCGAGTTGCATTTAATTAGAAGCGGTTCGCGGTATCGCGGACGTGTTTGTCCTCCTGTAAATGGAAAAGCCTGTAGGCGCATTACCGTGCGGATCGCGTGTCCGCCGAAGGAGATACTAACTTATCAGGCATGCCAAGCCGTCTTCCGAGTTCCTTGCTCTCCGGCGTCGAGAGCTCTATCGTTTCCCTCCTACTCCATCCTTCTTTCATTCAGCAAGGTGGACACTCGACCGCGAGAACCCGTTTCCAATCGGGACTATTTTCCCTGCCATAAAAGCGGGCGGACGTCGAAATTGAACAGACTTATTGGAAGCTAACGGTGACACAGCTTAATTAGAAGGCAAATGAACTGGAAGAGTGGAACGATCGCTGTTATCAACTGTTGCCTTTCCGGTCCGGGATTTATTAAATAAACAGAATAATTTAAACGCTACAAATGCTGTTATAAACGCATAAAATCGCAGTCTAGTAACGGCCAACGCACAGCCGGATATTAAAGCAAGGAAACTACTCGGAAGATTAACTCCGAGTTGCGTCGAGCCTGCTTCAAAGAAGGAAACGGGAAGTCTCCGAGCAGAAAGCCGTCTATGGGAGAATCTGCGAGTCACAGGTGTCAGCCAAGCTGCCGGTGCCGTTAATTGTCAAGAGAGTGGCGACGATCGCGTGCCTCATGCCGGAAGAATATTCTCTCTCGGCCGTGCACAATGCACTCCGATCAATCCTCCGTAATTGAGACTCATTACGCAGCAAATCACCGTGACCGATCGCTTATAGACGAGCTCCGTGTGAAATATTCGCCGTGTCTGTTCGATCTTTATTAATCGCCTGCGGTTCCTCCGAAGCGGTTTCTTCACTCGACGAACAGCGTCCGTCTCTACGTGACTCTCTCGGGAGAGGACACTCGCTGCCCTAGGTAACTCTACCCTAACGGCCGTGGTCGAGAGAGGTCGCAAAGTATATTGAGTTACGAAATGAACGGTAAATCGAGGGGGAGACGAGACTAAAATAGAGAGCCACTGCCACCGCGACACGGTTTAAATACCGGCATTAAGACAATCTTCCGGTTACGCGTTCGTTCAGCGAGCCTACACTCCCCGCACCCTCGTTAGATCGTTTACACACGTGATCCGGGATCCTGGTACGTCGATTTCTCAGGAATACTCGTGTTATAATTTATTTAAAAGACGCAGAGGTAAGTTTGATAGATGCAAGGGGTTCAAAGACCACCCTTGACACCCGAGAGACGCCACTCAACTGCTGACTACCCTCATCCAACCTCGCAGCTTCTAGTAGAAGAAGAGCTTGACGCTCACAATTTATTAAGCGACAGGGAAATAGATCGAACACAGAAGACTCGAGAGGGTGGAAGAAAATTGAGTTGCGCGTAGTCAGCGTCGGTTCGGAATTAAATATAGAAAGATCGCTGTCATCGCGGCGGGATTCCCGACAGCTTTAAATTCCCTGGTGAAAAACTAATGGCCCCCCCGCGATTTTCTTGAAGATCCAATTGAAAGAAAGCGCGACGGAGCTTTCGTCGACACGCCGGCGAAGCGGTCCTTCTTTTTCGGAAATGATCTTCGGGGACCGAGAGAGTGTCGCGGTAGCCGCCGCCAGGGGTAAGTGACACCGGCTGAACTCTCTCGTTTCTATATATAAACGAAAATAAAGCAGCCTGACATTTGAACCATACGCTCTCAAGCCCGCGCGCCTCTCTCCCCAAGAGTCGCGTCGACGACGACGACGATGCCGCCGACGAAAAGGGAAACGCTCGGCGTCGCGACGACCGACCGGGAAAAATTGTGTCAGCTAAATTAGGAGAACCGACGGGGCCGGTCCCCAGTAGACCGCTTTCAGAACCGCTTTTTTCCCCCTGTTTTCGTCCGCGTCGGGATTAATCGATCGCCCGCTCGACCCACCGAGAAAGTCCGAGAGCCCGTTCACCGTTTTCCATCGCCGAACTATGCGCGCCGCGATCGCTACGAAACAAGAGGGAAAGTCCCGTCGCGATAATCGATTCTGCCTTCTCTCGATGCTAAATTAATCACGCCGGGCACCTTGGACAGCGATGAAGTAATTGCACAATGAAATCGCACGGTGAAAATCCACCGTATGCTACGGCGCACGTTTTACCTCGAGCCTAGCTCCGATTCGATGAAATTCGCAGAAGGTTTCGCAGTCGAGTTTATGGCGATCGCGAGGCTAGGCAGCGTCCGGCAACGCCGCCTAAATGATTCTAATGAAGCAACACGCGCGGAAATCGCAAGCATTGTTTCGAGGCGCGCCGGGAATAACAATTCCGAGCGGACGCCGCGATAAGGGGCAGAAGGAACCGACGCCGACGGCCGTTGGTTCAATCTTGAGAGCCTACGGGACTGCTAATCTTCCCAAACGGTGAATTAAACGCTTCCGCTGCGGGCGAGCGACTTTCCAGGGCACAAAACGCGGAAACGAGACCGTAGCTCTTCTCTCCGTAGCGATTCTGGCGAATTCATTAGCGGACTTTCACCTCGGCCATGGAGTTTCCGCTCGTTCGGCGTCCACCGATGGATAAACTCTTCCTGCGAGCTGGCCGAGCAGGAGACCGTGACAATAGCTTGTCACGGGAATTGAAAATTGCCTATAAATAGCGCGTAACAAGTCGGGAACCGCGTTATCTGCTCGTACAACACGGGGACGGTCATTCGTCGCGATAAAATGGCGCACGGAGACCTTGCGCGTCGCCATTTGCATCCCAAGTGCCGATCTTTTCAATGACCGGCAAAACATTCTCTTTCAATCATTATTACTGTTCGTTAAGAATTTCATTTCGATAATGTGAACATGCATAATGTAGTTTGCAAAATAAAAACGCATCGATTCCTTTCGAGCGTGGATTCAGTTTATGCGATTTTTATCGACACTAAAAACATGGCTAGCAGCGAAACGGCCCTATCCCCACTCCCCGATTCACGGAATCGTCGAATAAATTCGCCATCGGTGGACTTTGATTTCCAATGGCGGCGCATAAATTCCTGCGGTAGGCGTGGGCGGTGGGAAGAGATAAATCCGCGTTTATTCGGGAGGAAGGGTCGAGACTTTCGGGGTCAGTCGCATTTGGTAAATCGGTCGGGGAATGCGGGGCTTGTGCGCGCGTATTTATTTTTACCTTTCTGCGACCAAGGTATTTTTGGGGAGACCCGGAGAACGAAGAGCATGGATGCATCGGGGGACGTGGTCGCGGTTTTAATTGCTATCTCCTTTGCGATTTAATTGGCGTTCTTCGGTCCGCTCGCGGACAGACCGTTTCCCGGGGAATCATTTTAATGGGCATACTCGAAAAATTAGAGACAATTGGAGCCGGCTTCCAGCCTCTGATATACGAACGTGCATAAATTGAGCGTGGGCTCGCGTTCGCGACCCAGAATCGTGACAACGAGCGAATATCAACCGAAACTCGAGCACGAATTTTTAGAGCTCCATTTGCCTGATGGAACACCGGAGGAAGCAATCAAAAAATTGGTCGAAGAATTAGTCTGAAATGTCCAGCTGAACGGGAGAATGGACCGAGGCGAGACGCATATTCTACGACTAATGGAAAAATGAATGAACGTTCGCTATGCGTCACCGTGAGTCATCGATGCGAGGAACAACAACGGTGACACGATCGCCGGTGCCATTTTCAAGTTGCGTGCGGCGAACGATACGCGGTTCCTCATGGCTATGATCGGTCATTATGAATGAGGGACTGCGCGCTTTTACTCCTAGCTGTCGCCCGTTAATAGAATCAACATTGCGTGCGCCAACATATTGTTTAAATATTTACCGTGCACGCGGACAAGTAAGCAATCGCTTTTACCAGAGAGCTCGAATGATGGATTGTCCAGGCGGTTGCTTAAAATTCATCGCGAACGCAGAGGCGGTTCGAAGATTGACGATAGAATTACTACGGGTTCACAGGTGGTTGTGCGCGAGAGACGGCGGAACAAAAGCTGGCAGAGCTTGCGAACGCAATTACAAGCTCCGTGACCGGTCCAGAATAGAACAATCTCCGTTCATAAATGACTACCGACGTTGCTTCAATCGCTGCTCCCCGAGGCACGCTTAACTAACATTCATTAGCTCGGTACTGATCCGTTGTGACGTGCCTCGGCCGATACTGGCACAAGGTGTCTTAATAATCGTGGAACGGAACTGCGAAAAAGACTCGCGAAAACCGAGCTTTTGTTTCCTCGTTCGGTCCACGGGGGGAGGAAAGCGGGGAACCGGATTTCCGAAAAAGGGAAAGCGACTGGGGACGCAGGTTGCCAGTACGTCGCGCGACCGTGTGCACGCCCACTTGAATGCGATAAATTATACGAGGAGGCGGGAGCGAAGGGGTCACCATAAAAGAACCTGTTACGTTCCAGATATTAATCCGGCGAGCCGGCACGAAATCGTATGGTGCTGTGCCCCGAGGGGAATCGTCCCCCGTTTCGGCCATTCGACAATAACCCCCGGGGAAAATCAACTATGCACGCGGCGACGATCCTCTTACGGCGATGGCCGTGTTGAATCGCGATTGATCCGTGTATTAAGCGACGCCGTGGTTTCTGCAGGGTGTCTGATCCGTAAACCCCTACACCCCGAGTCCTTTCGGCTTAATGGAGCTCCATGCGTGCGCTGGGGGACGAATTAACTCGTCGTGCATGATCTACCAATGATATACTGTTTACGCGCATTTCAATTTTTGCGGTGGCAGGTTCGCAAAACCGTTTTTTCCGGTTTTTTAATGGGTTGTTCGGAAAGTCTTGAATTATTTTTATAAACCTTTAATATTATACATTTTCTGATATATACTGCTCTGGCTAATATTTGAATCTATTCACCTCGAACATGATTTTAATCGTTTTTGTTCGGCGTCAATTTAAACATGGAGAACGAAAAAGTGCATTTTCGGCATTTAATGTTTTTTTATTATAGAAAAGGCAAGAATGCTGTTCAGTCGAATGCTTGGCTTAGTTGGTCGCCTTGATATTTGGGTATCGCACAATTTGACCGAAAAAAATATAATAGACCGTATTTCTAAAAGCGATTCATTGTTTAAACGCAACGCAAACGATCCATTTCTGAAACGGATGATAACTGGCGATGAGAAGTGGATATTCTACAACAATGTTGAAGGAAGCGATTGATCAGAAGCGCCCAAAATTAGTCAATCGTGAAGGTGTGGTCTTTCATCAAGATAACGCTAGGTCATATGTGTCTTTGGCTACCCGGCAAAAGTTGTTGGTTTGGTTAGTTTTGACTTGGCACCTTCGGACTACCATCTTTTCCGCTCTTTGCAAAATTCACTGAACGAAAAAAATTTGAATTCTTTGGAACACTGCAAACAGTACCTTGATAAGTTTTTCAGCGATAAACCAGGGACGTTTTACAAAAGTGGGATAATGAAACTTCCCGACAGATGGCAAACCTTCATCCCGAACAAAATGGTGCATATCTTATTAAATAAACAATTTACTCCAAAAATCGGCGGAGACTTTCCGAACCCAATAATTGCCCCGCGACGAAGCAGGTGACAACAGCGATTACACCGGCTGGAACAGCTGATCCTACAGTGAAGCGAACTCGAGTTCGTCGTGCTTAGATACCGATCAGAGTATAAAATCGAGGGCTCTCGTCGGAAGGGGTTCTCCTCCCCTTTTCGGCCGGTCACCCGACAACAGATAAACGCGAATGGGGTTATCCCTCGATCTCATTCAATTAATCGGCTCCCCGTTATCCCGTCATTAAGTAGCGCACCGGCTGATGACGGTGCTCGGTGGCAACGACGAATAAATATCGAACAAACGGAACACGTTCACGCGATCACGCCGTTTCTCGATCGTCGACCGAATCAATGGGACGAGGTGTGCGCGTTACCACGGCTACGCCGATAATCCTCGATGTTCTTTTAATTGAATCGTTATCTAGTCGAAAGGAGAACAAGAGGAACCCTCTGGTTCGATTAAATTCCACTTAGATCCCTTTAATTCCATTCCGGAGCCCTCGAGACACGAAGCGATAACAGAATTTAGCCTCGGTAGCCTCTCAAGTGGAAAGAATCCACTTCGGAAGCACGAAGCAGATCCACATCGAAAATAACTCGCAGAAAAATTAATTTCTGATTTTATCCACTCGGTTATTGTACTCTGGTAAATCGTTCCACTCTGGACGATTATTCCATCATCGCTGAACACGCGAACGCTGCTTCGCTAGGTTCCCTCGATCAATTCCTACGCTTTTAGGCTGATACTCGCGCTTACATCCGTTTCGTTCGATTGACGTCATCGGCCAACAGGTAACCAACGAAGTTACGAGTCGCCTGCGCGAAAAATCTCGCAAGTTGCTTGTCAGGGTGCTTTAGTCAGCAGAGAAATTCGAGAAGAAAATCGTCGATCCGTTTCTGGGTTGGCGAGCAAACGATCCGTGGTTCTCCGTTCCCTTTATCGATCGTCCAGAACCGGTAGGTGTGACGTATCGCGCAAAACGGACCCCGCTCCTTCACAAAAGAAGAATAGGTGTGTTCTGGCCGAGCGTGTTTCTATGCACAGCACTCTCGGGGGACGCGTCCAATGTAGCTCCACTCTAAAGAGGAAGTTCGGAAAAAAATAGCCGAGATCTTTTGAGAGCACGAGGGAAAAAAAGAAGTGGGACTTTCGGAGATTAAGGTCGGGAGACGCGGAGCGTAAAACGGGTCGCGAGATAAAACAAACGTTTCTCGCGGTCTCGTTGGAGAGCAGTTTCCCAACGCGTCTTCTCTCCGCGGGACCGTGAGGACTTCCGGTTTCGCTCGCGGGAGTAATTGCCCGTTTCCCGAGGCGGTCCCGCGATGTCGCGTGCCATCGAGTACTCTTTGCCGGGCGCGTTTGTCCCACCGAGCTCCGAACAATCGTTCGCGGTAACTTAATCGCACTTTCAATTGTCTAAATACGGAAATGGGGCTATAGCTCCGTCGAGATCAACCTGTACTATTCTAAGGATATTTCTGAGGTTGTCGGAAGGAACGCCGCATGTCAGATACTTTCGCTTTCGAGATATTGCCGGTTAATAGGACATCTAAATTGCATCATTTTTTGAGCGTTTCGAATTTGTTTTCATGACTTTTCTCTGATAAATATGTAAATCATATGCTATAAAGCGTAGGTATACTACAGATTTCACAGCGAAAGGATCGAAGGAGGAAGACGTGACCCAATATTTCTCAAAGGTTCGCGTCGAGGAAGTCCGAGTCGCGCGGAGATCGATACGGATGGATATCGCGGTCCCAGCAGGTAAAATCGAATTCAAAGTAGCCGCACGGTGACCTACTACTCGAGTGACTCCGTTACTAGGAATTCTAACATTTCCCACCGGACTAGCAAGCCGGAGGAACGAAAGTTGCCCCCCGTCGGACTCCGCGGAATTGAATTTTTCAACGCGACCCGAGCAACTCGTTCTTGAAATAGCCGCGTGCAGAATTGTGGGAAACGTATCCGTTTCCTCGCGGGCGACTGCATTCTTTCCACGTTACACGCGACGCTCGATCGAACAGGCGAGCGCAACGAGGACGATCCATCCTCGTCCGATGGTGGAATCGATTCTCGCCGCCGGTCGAATGTTAATCGGAGGATCGGCTTGCATCACAACGCGGGAATATAAAAACAAGCAGCCGCGACGGCTAGTTCGGCGTTCTACTTTTTCCGGGGGAGATTTGCTTTCGCGGCGAGTCCACGCGATCGAGAATTGCACGATTCAAAGTGGAGTGCGTTCCGTAGGAAGTAAAAGCAAGGACGCACGCGCCTCGGCTATCGACGAGACAATTGGGCCAAGATGTTCTCGGACCACCCAGAATTTCATTTGACAATGCCGCCGACTCGCTTCGATCCCGTCGCACTCTACTAACTACGCCGTACACGATTCCGGTGCAACACCGTTGCGTCGCTTCGACAAGAAGATGCGATCTACGGCGAGCAAACAATAAATTCGCAGAAATCAACTCGATGACGCCAGAGAGCTACTTCTTTTTTAAATAAATCGTTTGTGTGCGGTTTCCAGCCGGGAAGTCTAAACCCGTTGAAAAACGAGTTCGCACTGATAGCAGACTGTCCTTGCGATCAGCAGGAAAGAAGAAAAACACGGTTGGCATATTTTTGCGGCGGCCTGACCACGATGTATTCGAGCGTGTCGCCGTTCCACGTCCTTACGAAATTATTATTGTCGTCCCGGCAATCCGAGCGAACGCTCGCCGATTCTCCGCGCTGCTCCGGATGCTCTGCGGCGCGTGCAAAATTTTTAACAATCCTCGACGACTTCTTCGGAGCAGCTTCCGCGCGATTACGGGACGAATTCGAGCGATTAAGCACCATTACGAAATCGTTCTTGCTCGAAGGTTTCTTGCGATCGCGGGAACGAGTCCGGCGAGTCGAATTAATCCGAGTAAAAACGATCTCGTAAGGTCGATAACTGGAACGTTAACGCCATATACGACCGCGCACCTATGCAACAGGTTTCGCGCGAGAATAATTGTACCGGTCACGCGATATTATAATTCATCCCGCCGGTTTCGTATTCGGTGATCCAGTTCGAGAGAAGATCCTGCGCCGAGCAAAATCCGACGACACGAATAAGCGGATGAATGTCGCTTCTTTCCGCGAAGAAACGCGTAACGGTTCGAGACACGATTTGCACCAGCTGTCTCCGCGAGTCTCGAACGTTACCGGACGGATCGGTTTCGTTCGAGCGAAACGTTTTCGACGAACCACGCAGGTAGACGGAAAAGTGACGAGGGTAGCCCACGACCGACACGCTTTTGTAACCTTGCACCGGTGGACAATGGTCAAAAACCGCAAGTTGGGATCGACCTTGCGCTAAGTAAATCTATCTGTATACAAGTCCAGTTCTCTCGTTGTTTCGGAGAAAAGTCGATCGGAATATTTATTCCAATGCGCGCCCAGTAGAAGATTGAAGATAGCAGCTTTAAATGGTTTTCGAGAAGCTGTTCGAGACCGGTAGGAGGGTGGAGGCCCTTTCCGAGCGAGGATAAGGCCCATTTTCCGAGAAGGACGAGCGAGGTGTTAAGTGTACGAGGAACGGTGTAAAAGAAACCGTATGCACGGCAACATTAATGGACACATTGCCGAGTTTAACAGTACACTTTAATGCCACGACCGACGCGGCTTAGTGGCTCGAGTGGCGTAATCGTTAAACGAGCCACTTGGCATCTCGTCGATGGTATTCCGTCGTCGAAGGAGAAAAAAAGGGGAATGACCTACCTCATCGCCGTTCAAGGCTGGAACCTCCGCGGAACCGCGGACATTCCCCACGAGCCCTTTAAATCGATCGAATTCCAGCGGAGCCTTTCTCGAAGGTCGAATAGGAGCGCGCGCTTCCATTTAATATTTAGATCGACATCGTCGAAGAGTTTATATCAAATTTTATTTAATTTGACCTGATTTGTACTAGTTGACTGCACTGCTAGAAATACGACTGGTATACAACTTCGATGCAACTAAATTGCGGACTCTAACTAAATTGAGACGACGAGAAATCATGGGAACAACGAGTTCACTCGTCTTCCCCGGTTGAAGGTAAAATGACGTCGCGTATCCCGGAAACTCCCATTACTTTAAAAGCTCGCTCCCAGCTAGTGGCTACGCGGTTTCATGACCTTTTCGAGCTTAATATCGCGTGCCTTTTTAATTGAGCACGATTCAAGGTAACTCGTACATTTTCCGTTTAAGGAAAATTTCCTAATGGAACACGCTAGCGTCGACACGCGAACTATCGCCCCGTTTCGAGAGCTTCTTCGGAGCTTAAAATCGCACGATTTCGCAACGTTTTTCATATCTAGTCGTAACGATCGTTACTGAACACGGAAACGCGACAGTCCGCGGAGAAAAACATACTACGACGTGGGAGAGACGTTGCTCCCTTTGGCAATCGATAACCACTTATGGTCGGAAACGAGTACCAACGATACTACGTAGAGGGAATCGCGTAAAACGTAGGGAATCTTACTTTCAAATCTACTCTATCGATCCTTTACATTCATGTAAATTGCACAGAGAACGATCGAGCACGCACAAAAATATTATTCCAGTCTAACGAGCTTCTTCTCCGTTTATTTATTAATCCGTACAGACATCCGACAACACATTAAAGCACAGATTAATTTGTACTAAGAACTTGCACAAGAACATCTAGATTTCCATTTTTGTACAAACAATCGATTGTACAATCAATTTTTGTTTGTACAAAAATTGAAACGGAAGCGTCGCCCGATCCAAAGAGTTAGCGAATCAAGAAACACAAAATGGGTCCTGCGCGGTGCAAGCTGCAGCGTGCATCCGCAGAAGTGTTCCAATAAAAAGGGACACAGATTGCTAATGAATTCCACCTGACTCACCTGCGTTCTCCAGGGACGCGGCCAAGAGGGAGAGAGAGAGAGATTTGAAAATTCGAAAGCTCCTTCACGCCATAATGGTCGGCAGTAGGCCAGCAAGAGTCCGGTTCAAGGCCGACGATGCCTCTACGAGGAAACAGGGCACACAGATACCGGAGGAATCCTCGAGGATACACGGGAAAACGAGAATTCTGTCGATCAACACTGCGTTCGGCTCACTCGACTCGCTGTATACAGCAAAGGTCCCCACTCGGGCACAACGTGCTCGCGACACAAACAAAAGGTGACTGAGGGCTGCCGAGTGTCCTGGCCGCCTGTTCTCCTCGCCGAATTCGACCGAGAGACCCCACTCTCGTCCCACAATAATAAGGACCGATAATTACGTACCTCATTACCAGACTGCGGATCTTTTTGCAAAATAAAAAATGTCTGCATCGATTGCACGAAATAAAAACTACATTGAATGTTATTTCTTCCATTAATGATTTTAAAAGAGGAGCATTGACATTTTCAATTTAGAAATATTTTTCATTCACTCAATTTTGCTATAAATGCATAAAGATCCGCAGTCTTTTACTCATTACAGACGTACCAGACCACCGTGTTCCACATTTTTTGCGACGCCGCACCCGAAATAATCGAACTAGCCTGCGGACTTTATTTTTTCAGTCCTGCAAATAAAGCTCCACAGCCTAGCAACTTACGAACTAAGGAAACAATTAGATGTAAGTGATTAGAGAGAGAGAGACAAGAACATGTGAATTCATCGGTGAGTGAGACGAGCAGGCAACGTGCGCTTCTTACGGGCCGAGAACGTTGCGATTTATCGCAGTCTTTCCTGTACATCGAACAACCTGTCAGACTTTGCAAAAATTATAGACAGCTGTACGGTTGATCGAACACGGTGTCATCGTCCAAGTAACCCCCTTTTCTACTATAATTTTCAATGCACGAGATAAATGATTTCAAATCCCAAACGATGTACTAAAAATGTGTTCCTTTCACGAACTATTGTACAGAAATGGAAGGAACTCCCACGGTTGGAACAACCCCCTGTTCCGACCCCTAGTGACTTTTATTCCTACTTCCCCGTGCCCTCGATCAAGGACGTACTTCTTACCGAGAAACGAGGCTAAGAAATATTTAAATCGGCCTGTCTTTTTGCAGGAGAGCGAGAGATGGACTGACACAATTTTGACGCAGAGAAAATAGCGTGAACAGGTGAAAGCAAAAGTCAACGGTGTATGAATACTTTTCCTCGGACCGTATCCAGAATCCTGGTGGATTCCGACGCGATTTGTCGTGCGACAGATCGATAGGTGTACGGTGAAAAACTGCGAGCGATAAAATTGCCTGTTAGATTGGAAACCGCCGACGTAACAACTAGTCGCGCCGATAAATCGCAACGCGTGCGTGGCCCCGTTAAAGGAATAGGTGGCGAACGCTGACAGGTAGCCAGGATTCGAAAACGAGCCTGTGAAATAAAGGATCCGAGGGACTTTGTGACACGCCGTTGCCGTGTGTACGTGTGGGCTGTCGGCCAGCAGCGTGTTTGGTTTGGTTACTCACGTATACGCGGCTGTTGGTGCTCGCTGCCCGGCTCCAGGATCCACGATCGGCCCTTCACTCCAGGATTTCACGAGGATCGAGCATTCGACGCGACGATCTCACACTCTCGAAAATTTTAACGGTCAGGGTGTGCCCCGAATTTCCATGCAACCAACGGCACCCGTCAAACGTGAACTACTGCTGCCGCCATCTTGACACGAGCGAGTCGAGCGCCGCGCCACGGTCGATCGCCAAATCGAAAGCGCCGCCAAGCGCGGGATTATTCAAACACGTCAAAACTACCAACCTCGATGCATGCACTGACCTTCACACCAATTCGATTGTTTAACCCTTTACGACGATTTATTAAATGCATCTACACCTTTGCACATCCTAAATAATTAAATAGCCGTAATTAAATGTAGAAATTTCTTTCTGTTATCTTTTAACAAGTTTTTTTTTCGTTTTGTAACTAGATTGTGGATTTTTCGCAAAATGTATCTTTCATAACCCTTCATAATCATACAGTAAAATTTTCAACTAATAAAGAATATTGTAAAAAAAGATTTTTCCCACGTATTTGTTTTTAGAATTGTTTATCGTAAAAGCATGAAAATTTATAGGGAATTTATAACCCTGTATCAGAACAAGAATAAAGAATAAATCTGTCTTGCCAATTGCGAAATATTATCGAAAAAAAAAAGATATCGAAACGTCAGTTTCTGGTTTTTTGTCGTCGCATTGCGTTTCACGGTACATATATCGGAAAATTAATCAGTGTCATAGATTCGGTGATTTTCTATCGAGAAATTAGTCGCGAAAAAATTACGTGATAAATTTCAGTCGTGGTGGGGAAGTTTCGGATAATTATATTTGCATGGACGAGAAAGTTTGTTAAAAATTGGGTTAAGTAACAATTTCGCATGTTCGGAGAACGTGTTGCGTAATTCTGGTGAGGTTGATAGCGATAGAAACGCGGCGGTCGGGGTTCGCGAATAATTCGCGACGTCCCTGGGTTCGATCGAATCGACGTTTTCGCCAGCGGTAGTAGCTGTCCCTGGGCAGAATGCAACCGCGAGGTGACACGGAGCGACGGACCTAGTTCGCTAAATTTGGACGCACGTGCAATTCTTTTGGTACGTAGTTGTCGAGCGAGTGACACTTCTAGTTCGCGAGCACGTTCGTTTATTTGCATGGTGACGGTACCACCGTGGGAATGAGGCGGAATTTTATTAATCGAGTTTTTCGACCGACTACTTTCAGAACACGTGCGGCTCGGATCGACCACGTGGGCCGCGTGTACCGAACGAGAGAAACAAGCGCCGCTACGTTTGCTGAGTGCATTTAGAAAACCTGTGATATCTTTCTTATCACGACGACGCGATGCGGAAAGAACGAAACTCGCTTTTCCACTGAATGGAAAACAACGCCGAGCCGACATTGCCAACCGTCGAGCGCACGTGTATATCACTCCAAACAGGGTAACCTTACAGGATGATATTGTGATTGACACGAGGCCGATCAGATAACTCGTGTATTCTTTCGTTTTCTTTTCCCGTCGAGAACACAATTTTTAATGCACGGGGAATGTATGTATTTCAAGCTCACGACAACGCATATCTATGCAATTAGATAAAAGGAAAATATGTGATCTAGTTTATAGTACGACGTCAATTTATAGAAGCTACTTTTAATAAGTCAATTACACAGGGATATGCACTGTTAACGCGTGCACTGTAGCTAGATTTGCGAAAAGACTGATAGCGTAAGAAAACAGAAGCTGCAATACTCGATCGGTGACGTAACCAACACACAAAGTTATGGCCCAGGAAGAACCGGTTACAAAGAAGCTCAAACATTCCATTATCTCGGACCATGTCTATTCTCCTGAATTTCAGAAACTCTTCTGCGAGTATTGGCATAATTATAAGAACTTCAAGAAGGATAATCTAGAAGTGATATCGAAACCGTTTAGGATGTGCAAGATTTCGAATTTCCTCTCCAACGAGGATTTAATGGACGAGATAAAGAATGAATTGTTAGACGTGAAGAGTAGAAGAAACAGCATAGACTTGTACCAGTTTGAACAGACCAGCGATCTGGTCAACATCGACAGCAAGAACCTGAAGTTCTTATACGAAACTTTCCAATGTGATCTGGCGACGTGGATGGAGCAGAACACCAAGATACAGCTCAACAAGAAAATATCCATGACCAGTTCTTGCTATTCCGACACAGACTATTTGTTGTGTCATGACGACAACATGGGAGATCGAAGGATCGCTTTCATATTATACCTTTCCAAGAACTGGACGGTGGAGGATGGCGGAACATTGGATTTATTTGACACCGATGAAAATGGGTTGCCCAGAAATGTAGTAAAATCTCTAATACCAGAGTACAATTCCCTAATATTTTTTGAAGTTGTAGATAACTCTTACCATCAAGTAGCCGAAGTGACTTCTCCGGACAAATCCAGATGGAGCATCAACGGTTGGTTTCACGGTCCTTTAAAAGAGAGTACCAAACCTCCACGAGTAGTAACGGAGCTGACCTATATAGAACCAGTGAACAACCGGATATCACTGAACAATTGGATAAAAACGTGTTACTTGTTCCCTGGAATTATCAAGGAGGTCCAACAGGATATGGAACAAGAGTCTTTCGCATTTTTGTCATGTTTTCTAAAAGACGATGTTTACGAGAAGCTCGAGACGGACTTGTTGTCCGACGCGATCGTGTGGCAGAAGGTCGGTCCAGCAGACATCCGAAATTACGAGGTAGCAAAAGATGAAACCCTGCCGGAGTTTCTGAAATCGTTCTACAACATGTTCAAGACAGTTTCGATGTTCCAATTGTTGAAAGACTACACGGAGTTGGACCTAGTGGCGGAGAAGGAGACTATGAAACCGAAAATGACAATTGAACTGCAGAGGTGGACCAAGGGCTGCTACACCCTGATATCTGATAGATCTGCGATCGTCGAGTCGGCTGTTTCGCCTACCGAGAAGAAATTGAGCAGCGGAAGCATGAATCAAAATTACGAGTACATGGAGGACTCGGTAGATACTCCGCGGACCAGTAGAAGTAACAAGGATAGTAGCCAAGGTAGTAGAAACGAGGAATCGGGACGCAATAGCTCGGCAAGCAATAAAGAAGACGAAGAGATGAACGATGACGATATACTGAAGCTGACCCCGAAAGGAAAATCCCCCCGCGCAAAGAAGAAAAACCTGTCTCAGCCGTCATCGTTGTCGAAATTAGAGAATCTTCCGCCACAGAAATTAGCCAGGTCACTGGACACCGATGACTCGGACGTATCGGATATCGGAGACTACTTATCGGATCCTCTAGATTGCTCTCTAGAATGTTCCGATCAAGAAGAGGATATGGACGATACGACTGGATCCGAACCTGGAGCTCTGGATGTGATCATACAATTTCAGACGAGTCATGTGCCCGAGGAAGACACTATAGACTACATCGATCCCGGAGAACAGGAAGGAGCACTTATCCACGTGCCCACGAAGAACAACCATCTGTGTCTGGTGTATAAAAACCAAGGCATTTGTCGCGTCCACAAATATGTGAATCATTACTGTACAGGTTACTTCTACAATTTAATTTGTACATATTACGAATAATTCGACTGGCTAGATGGGAATTGTACAATGAATCGTGAGCGAGCATTGTTTGCTCGTCAAATGTAACATAGTATTCGTATTAATAAAAATTGTCAGTATTTATCGCCGGACATTCGAATTGTTTCTTTCTACTTCTACTCAAGTCTAACCGGAATTAGAGATGGGATAAAGTATATGACACGTAAAAATTTTATTTTTCATAAAGATCCGCATAAAATTAGTGGATCGCAAGTCTACTCGATCCCATTTCTAATTGGGACCGTTCTAGGGGAAACGATCAAGGATACTCGTGCTACTTAAGAAAACCACAGTGCACAAAACATTCTCAGTCGTTTATTGGGTGTCGTACATGGCTATCCCTTAGGAGTACGTTAGCTGGGTGCAGTCCGGGCGCATGCATGAATCGGAGTAACTACTTGGTACGGTGCAAGGGAAGCTCGAGAGATACGAGGAGGTACAAACAAAATGGTAAGCTTACGATTTGCTGGAGTTGTTCGGGTCGGTCTCCAGTCGCTGCACTTCTATCCTGGGACGAGACGATCCTTCCTCTTCTTCTTCGCCATGCTTGACGACCTTCGTGGTAACCTAACACGCAAAACACGTCGATGGAGTATAGCAGAGAATCATGGACTGTTCGCAGATTACTCGGTAGCAATAAAACTACAATTATCATGGTTGCCTCGGCTCGGACTGGCCGAGGCGGAAGCCATTAGCGGGCACGCCTTCGATTTGTCTTCGTTCCAGATGACTCAAACGTCCGGGTAATCGATTGCTTCCAATTGCACGAAACGTGATACGTCATAATCTCTACAATTAATCTCGGTACAGTTTGTTAATCACCTGAGAGGCGGTAGGTATCCCTGCCATGCGTTTCCTTAGCTCGTTTAGCTGCAGTTCCCTCTGGAAACTCATGTCGCCTTCCTGGGACTCTTCCGGCAGCCCTTCGTTGATCGATTCCGCGGAGAACTCGACCTGCACCCATGGACAGATCGTCGGCGATGCTTGCAAGGAGTTTTTGCTGCCGGGTCGCGAAAGGCGAGGAGAAAGTCGTCGCAGCAGCGAGATCAGTTTCGATCTAAAAGGAACAAGTTGCGAATGAATTTTCGATCAAGATTCGAGACGGAGATATCTAAAATATACTTTGTGCTAGGTGTTTGTAGATGGTCCGAGCCGATGGGTCCGCTTCTGGAAAGCTGCTCCGCGCTTCTGGTGGTGTCTCTCCAATGCAGTTTGTTGATGGACCTTCCCACTCGCCAATCCAGGCTGCCGCTCTGCCGGGATTGGAAGCCTGAAACGCATCTTGCATCAATCGCGGAATTCTTCACGCGAGACTAGAACTGCCTAGCGGTCAAAATCGAAAGAAAAAGAGTTCTCACTTTGCTCGTTCACGGTCTGACTAACCCTCCAGTCCAACGAGTTGCTACTTCTATTCACGGTATAAATGTTATCACAGGATTTCGTGGCGAGATATGTGGCGTGATGGCGACGTCTCAGCAGTTTCGAGACTGGTCCCAAGCTCCTGAAAAAAACCGACCAGTTAGTTCACCGAATTAGTTGTGTAAAACAGTAGGGAGTAGGGCTGTTACTTTCCTTCGATGGTCGAAGACTTTGAAGCTTCGAATTTCGAACTTCCGTTGTAAATTATTAGAAGGATGAAAGATCTATCTATTTTATAGTGAATCTAGAAGTGAAACTTCGTGCACTTCAAAGACTTCGAATCCTTCGTTCCTTCGAATCCTCGAAGAATCGAAGTTTCGGAAAAGTAACAGCCCTAGTGTGTAGCAGAGCAAGCGTACCTTTTGAACTTCCGAGACTGTTCGATCGGCGGCTTGCTGTCGCAAACCACCAGTTTGACTTCCGGTTCCGGGCAGTACGTGCCCACGCGAATGTGGCTGTAGCTGCCGCGGACACCGTCCAGGGACCGGAAGTTGCCGCGTTCGTTCGAAGGCACGCGAACCACCTCGATCTTCGGTCTTCCGTCCATCTTCCACTGGCGTCAGTTCACGCGCGACTGCGCTCGTCGATTATAAAAATAGTTAAAAGGAATTTTTACGTCGTCGTTTCTCTCCTCCCGGCCCCGTTGTTTCTTCTATCGACTATCGACTACGCGTCGGACGGTCCACACTTTTTCTTCTCTTTCAGAAGCGACGATTGTCTCGGACGTTCTGAAAATAGTCT
The DNA here is from genome assembly GCA_963966675.1 of Lasioglossum calceatum. Classification (NCBI taxonomy): domain Eukaryota; kingdom Metazoa; phylum Arthropoda; class Insecta; order Hymenoptera; family Halictidae; genus Lasioglossum; species Lasioglossum calceatum. The sequence continues at coordinate 3,785,987 of OZ016555.1, read as the reverse complement.
CGGAATCCTCCCGGGCCGTCTCTGTCCGGAGTCCTCTCGCCGGCGTGGCACATCATAACGGTCGACTCCTCAGATCGTTTGGCACGCGCTGACATACCGGGTATCGCGAGTCCTCTTCGATTCAGGAGGCACGTGCTCCCGGCACAGCTATTACCGTCTCGTTTCTCTCTCTCGTCGAGGCTGGTCACGTCCATTCATTCGACTAGAATCACGCTCATCCGCTGGCGCAAGATCGTGTCTGACGTTGCACGGATCGACGATTCACCGGGCCGCTTGGAAGCTAAGTAATTGATCACTGCACACGCGCGATCGATGGGAATGTCTCTCAGGAACAGAGCGTAGAAGGAACATACGCGTTTGCGGTTTCGATAGAGAAATACGCGATCGCGACGACACTGTTCCGATGGAAAAATGTTCGGCCGGTGTACACCGTGGACAGTCCCGGGGAACCTGTTCGGAGACGTCTGCCGTTGCCTCGAGCTTTTCTCTCTCTTTTTCGCCGCGCGAGTGGTTTCTACAGTTCGTGTGCTCGTTCGTGTGGTTTCACTCGCGACGTATCTCCGGCCTGGATCGCGTCAAGCTGCGAACCGGCGGCCCCAATTTCCTAAATAACGAGCCACATTAACCATTGCGTCGTTTTTCTCTGTCAACGCTCGCGCGACACCCAGATGCTGACCATTCCCGCTCGGGGATTGCGCAACGGTCAATTACTACCGAGAGAACAATGCGCGCGTCAACTTCCGAGACAACCGGTCGCTCGGATCTCCTCGAAAATCTGACACAATCTCTGGTCCGTCGCGCTGCGATCGTTACGAAACTGTGCTACTTGGTAGATACAGGACCCCTGGGGCTTTGGCGACGCTGCGCTGCTGGAATTTATAGGATTGCAGTGGCAGACCGCAACCCTTGGTAAGGGGATTAGTGGGGCTGGTCGGCCAGTTGTGAACTAGCGTTGCGATCGCTCCTTGGACAATCTGTCTGACCAGTAACGGCATAGTTACCGAGAGATTATTACTCCATTATGATCGAAGCTATCCTACCACCGATTCGACTCGATCAAACGATCTGTTACCGATTTTACCACTGGATCTCGGTGCAGCCAAGCTCGCTGTCCTCCAGGGTGAGCCTGGCTTCTAATCCTTTCTAACCCTTTACACTCGGAACTATTTTAAAAATTTGCATTTGAACTATTTCAATACTATGATTTTCTAAATTTTACGGATACGAAATTCGTACAACATCTAAATATTTAGTAATTGATTAGAAACCGATATATTTAATACTGTAAACAATATTTTGAATAATCGTACAGCAACTTTTAGTGGCGCCGTTCGAGCGCTAAGGGTTAAACGATCCTCGAGATCGGGCACGACACTAACGAATGGATTTACGACGGTCCTCGAGTTTCACCGTGAAACGCGTATCGTCGCGGAAACTCGTGCTCCTCGCGTGTTAATTTCCTCTCGGAGGAGGATCGCTTTACGCGGCGTTGGATTTACGGCAGCGCGTTTTCAGGGATCTCATTCCGAGCGCCGGGGAATCGTATTTCGCGGGTAGAAGAGCGTAAAGAAACGAGTTTGCCTGTTCCGTTCGAGAGACCGAGCCGCTGCGCTGGGACCGTTCTCTCGTGTTCGCGTGGCTCGTTCGCTCGAATTGTCACTGTTCAAAACCCGCGGCGCGGCGCGCGTTTCCACCGATGCGGACATGCTCGAAAGCTTCCGATGGTACGAGCCAGCGCACGGGATACTCCCGGCAATTAAGTTGCTAATTAATTTCGACGAGTGCGCGAGCTTGCGTCGAGCCACGCGCGCGCGAGACTACACGGATCTCCATAATTGCAACCGAGCGCCGTCTGTGTTCCGAGACGCATCTTCTAATTAGAAAAGAAAGTGCAGAATAATTTCCGATGCAACGGATTCACTCGCGAGCTCGAGCGTCTCCTCACCGCCGAACAAGCTCGCTGGCCAGTCCCAGGACGAAATGATCTATAAAATCTCCGTCGCGTAGGAGATTCAATCTCGTGTTCGTAGCGATGATTGGTCCGTGTTGTATCGCGGTGACAATGTTTTGTTAGCAGTGCGGCAGGGTCCGAGGTGTAGCTACATTGTTAATTCGTTAGTCCAGTAATTATAATTAAAAGTGTAGCGATGGTTGGTCGATGGTCTTCCCTGTAGATGTTATATCGCGGGGACAGTGTTTTGAGCAGTGTGACAGGGTCTGAGCTGTAGCTACATTGTTAATTCATTAGTCCAATAATTATAATTAAAAGTGTAGCGATGGTTAGTCGATGTTCTTCCCTGTAGATGTTATATCGCGGGGACAGTGTTTTGAGCAGTCTGGCAGGGTCTGAGCTGTAGCTACATTATTAATTCGTTAGTCCAACAATTATAATTAAAAGTGTAGCGATGGTTAGTCGATGTTCTTCCCTGTAGATGTTATATCGCGGTGACAATGTTTTGAGCAATGTGAAATATTGTTAATTCGTTGCTCCAGTGCTTAAAAGTTGCGCGTCTGTTTACGTTACTACGAGGGAACTGTTACCACAGTTACGAAACGCCGATCGCGGCACCGGCGTCGTTAATTCGCGCTTCGCGGCGTAGCGTAAGGGTTAATAACTCACTTAATTGGTGTTACCATGTTTAATTCCATTGAGAATTCGTAACGGTCTCGGGTAGGAATCGAGCGGCTAGAACAACGCGCGGCAAACACACTGGGAGAACGTTTCAGCTGGGTGATCGTGGAATAAAGTAGAATTCAGCGAGGATTCGAGGGAGATCGGAGATGTTGCGGGCTCATCGATGATCTGGGAAGAGCGACAACCTGTTGACCGGAGGAGACGACTCCTCTATCGCCCGTCGATTTGATTCGAGTCTCGAACGATCGACTGGTTAACAGGTTAAGGTTGAGGTGTTGCGGGTGAATTATTAATGAGAAGGTTGAGCGTTTCCAGTGACGCGGTGACGAATCGATAGTCGCACGGTCGATGGCGCCAACAGGCAACGATAAGGGTGGTCTCGAGAGGTTTTACACGGCGTTTTCGAGCGTGTTCGCGCGGAGTTGTCCGCGCTCCGCGGCCCGCGGCGATTCACTGTCGGCTTTGAGGTACCCGCAGTGCTGGTCGCGCTTTACGCGCGCACACAGAAGGCCCCCGTGTATCGTATCGTGGCGGCCAGCACACAAAAGGCAGTATCACACACCGGTGGCTTTTTGGAGCGGAGAGAAAAAATCAGTAATTAAAGCACGGACCTGCCTATGGGCGACCGTGCATCGTCGTCACGCTTTACCGGCCCTCGCGACCAGACTAAACATCGTCCCCGCGGGATCGTTTGATCGACAGTTTTCCACCGACACGAAGTCGCCTTTCCCTCAGTCGTGAAAACTCGTCCGCGATCAGAGAACCGAGGACCATTCGATTTAATCGTCGGTTCGACGGGAAGAGAGCTGTCGCGGGTCGGCCGCGGCCCGGCGAGTCGATTTCTCTGCGAGCGTGATCGCGCATCGTTCCGAACGGATTATACGAGGCAACGAGGATCTCTGAAGTCGTCGAACTCCGGTTTCCGTCTTGAAACCGGTCGTGGCCACGAATTAACAAGCTTTCGAAGCTGTACGGGCTCCGAAAGCTATCGGCCACCCTTTCCCGTGGCCCTAATACTCGGATTTGCTGGCTCAGCTTCCCGCCTCGCAACAACAGCTTGATCACCTACCGACGGAATCTATCGCGGCCAACGACGGCTGACCCGTCATCTAGCAATTTACCTGTTCTTTAGACGATTTAGCTAGCCGACGATCGAGTGTCATCGAAGCTACTGGATAAGAACATGGATCAAAGGAGTGACAGCGTTTTCACGTTATTCGGCTGACAAATGAATGTTGTTCGATTACTGAGTAGCAAAAAGGACATTCATTTGACAATGAGAGCACGCTCTAAGGGAACGGAGAACTAAAGGACGGATCAAAGGAGACGACGAGCGGATTAATCGCGGGACTGGCTGATCGAGGCGCGAGGAACTGTCGTGTCGAGCACGTGCGCGCCGGATGCGTGTAGCCGGTTGTCGCGGCTAGAACGGAATCAATCGGGCTGTGTGTGGCGATCGTCTCGGAATCGTGGGCGAGCGGCGTGGCTGTGCGACGGGTCGCGCGTGCTCGAAAAGCTTTTATGGAGCTGAGCGTAGCGTGGACAACGTAAATCGTAAAACGGGCGGCGTGAAGCTTGCAAGCGCTACCGTAAGCCCGCGAGGCCGCCCGGGCAGCGTGTTGAATACGTACTACTTGAAAATAGCAACGACACACTTCGCGGTCTGCTGTCCTGACATCGGACGAGCGTCGCCAGTGGTCAGCGGCCGTCGAGAGCGAAGAGTGCCGTCGTTGGAGCCGTGCCAGGATTCCCGAGGACCCTTTGCTCGACACCGTCTCTCCTCTACCGTTGATCCGTACCTTCGATTGTGGGCGTCGTCGCCCTCCAAACACGCAGCCCGAAACCTCGCAGATTCTCGGCCCGTGCCTAACTGTGTTCGCTGATCGCCGTCAAGGGACCAACACCGCGCACACGAATCGGCACCTCGCGTTCCCGCGAACTTCGACGCCCTCTCCACCCTTTACCTCTACTTTTCCCTGACACCTGCAGGAGCGTACGGCAAGACCGCCAGACAGACAGAGACAGGGGCGCCCTTCCGATCCATCCGCTATACTCTCCCGACAACCGCTCTCCCGCCCCTGACTCTCTCTCTGTTCGATCGCGACCACCCGCGGGACGCCGACGACTACTGCATCGAGAGATGCGTCGAGGAATTCGCTTTGCTACGACCCGACGCGACGCCAGGCGACGCGACGCCCCTCGCCTTGCCTCTCTCACCTTGCTCGCCCGCCCGCGACCAGACCTGCGCTCTACGCCACTGCATCCTCGCGTTTTGGCAATCTACGCGGGCCTCCTCGCGGGGCTAGTTATCGACCGGGCTTCCGCCGAAGTCTCGTTTCAATCGCTACGCGCGGGAACCCGCCGGGACACTTCGGCATCGAGCGACTTTCAAGTCTGAGTACCTGGAAATGTTGGAGGATCCACCGTTCTCATTCTTAAAGCGTGTCTGGACAGAGTTGGACATTGATCGATTGAAATTTTAATCGAGATTGATTGATTAATGTGTACGATTGGAAAAGGTAATCATTGAAAAATCGACGATTGATGAAGTTATTCGTCAATCGTTGATTAAATTTTCGCCCAACTCTGGTCTGAACCGAGGCGCCACTATAAATTGCTGTACCATTATTCAGAATATTGTTTGGATTATTAAATGTGTTGCTACCTAATCGATTACTAAACATTTATGTGTGAGGTACTCATAAAATATCAATTTCATATCCATGAAAAGACAAAAACCATGTGAAATGAAATTATTCTAGCTCGGGAGAGATGTTTGACTTTCGAGTTAAAATAGCTCCGATTACAAAGGGTTAATTTCCAAAAAGACCTGCTCGAGTCCATCTTTCGCGCACTCGCAGATTCTCGAAGCCGATTGTATGGAAATCGATTGGCAAAGAGACTCGATTCTCGGAACGACTCGTATTACTCGGTTGCTCAATTTCCTGTTGCGGTAACCCCTAGGCTCGGCACGGGAGGGCTACCGATGAACTCTACCGTCTTTCTGAGGTCTCAACACAAAATCGAATCGAGACGTTGCACAAGACGTTGCTTCGCGCCGCGGCAAAGGCGTGACAGGTTGGCGAAGCACGTGGCAACCCCACGCGAGCTCGCGACCCGCTGACGAAGATTCTCTTCCATTTACGACCGCGGGAAGACGCTCGACTTTGCATTGTTCGGTTCGAGAACCGATTCAGTGATTCACCGGCGCACGCGATCCATAAATGGTCGGAGCATAGGGACTAGAAATAGAAAATCGATGACCGCGAACCACCGGAACAAGATCGATTTTCTACGCCGAGAAAGCCAGCACAGGGAACCGTGTGTCGATCGTCATTTATTTGATCTTTATTTCGTATTTGTACACGCCCTCGGCATGCCACATACAATCAATATAATACAGTCCAATGCAGCCAAGGTAGAAGTAAAATACAAAAAATATATATATTTATATATATATTTATATTCTACGTCGATAGTTGTCGTTTATTATTATTATTATTATTTATTATTATTATTGTTACCACGATGTTGTAACGCTGAATAGTTTTATGGATAATAGCTAAGAATATAATACAAAGAAGAGTGCTGGTTACGGTAGGACACGTAATTCGGATTGAACGTGGTGCGGTTTACGAATATTCGTCAGCGTTTTTCCATCTGAGATCGCTAATTGTAAGAGAAACGGTTCTGCTCGCGCGTTTCTCGATTTTCCTTCTTACCGCGAAATCAACGTTCGAAATCGCAGCTCTGTCGCGACCACCCGTTTGCGAAACGATTTTCACGAAGAAGAGAGGCATCGACGATCGCCGTTGACGCTCGTAGAAAACAGAGAAAAATAGAAAAACGAAAGGAGCACGCGTTTCACAGACTGCGGACTTTCGACACGCGACGAGCAAACAAACGAAACTGTTTTCGCCGAGGATTACCATTTTGCTCGGCGCGAGCGAGACCGTGCGCGTTATCAGCGCATAAAATCCGCAGTCTATTTATAGCGTTTTTACGTACGACTATGCGGACACGCGAATAATTTAACGTTAATGACCTTGGACACCCTTGGAGAGTTCGAGGAGCCGCTCGATACTCTCGCGTCGAATATCAGAAGAAAGGGGGTGGAGTTGCGTTAACAGTGGCAGTTTACGATTGAATTGACTAATTTATTGCTATTATTGAATCGCGGGGGAGACACGATGATACTTGCGAAGAACGTGAACGGCCACGGCCTCCGACGAGCGAACGAAGGAACGATCGATGATCGCGACACGATCCGGACACGCAAGACCGACCGCTACGCCACGGATCCCCCTTAAATTAAAACACACCGCTTACACAGCCACGCGTTCGATCACCGGCTCGTATGAGCCTTCGATGCAGCGCCGACAGTCAAACGATCGCCGAACGATGCTACGCTAAACGCGTCCGCTGCCACACAGCGATTATGCGACAGCTATCCTTTCGCTCTGCTTCGGAATTCTGTGGTTGTCAGAAAGAACGTCGCATGTCACATAATTTCGCTTTCGAGATATTGCCGTTTAAAGTTCTAATCACTAATGCTTTGACATAAGACATTAAATTGCATTATTTTTTTCATCCTTCCGAATTTATTTCCACGACTTCTTTTCTGGCAAATACATAACTCCTATACTATAGAGCTCAATTAATGTGTAAACTGAATTTTTTTGAAATTGTGACATGCGGCGGTTCTCCTTGCAACCACAGAATTTTCATCCACGCGGCAGCGAACGCGTCGACCGAGTAGCTCGAAGGAACAGGGAGTGTTAGCGAGAGTGGTGGCGGTCGTTCGTTGCAAGGATCGGAAGAAGAGATGCGGGAAGAGAATTCGTTGAAACTTCTTTCGAGTTTTCAGAGTGTCTTTATTAGAGCGTAGCCGGTAAGCGTTTTATGGCAGCTTTATGAGGATGACTGGGGGTAGCGACCGTTGTAAAAGTCATCGAAAGAAATCCTAACCCAACGGTGAAACAACGATAAGACGATAAATCCATAATATTAACGGTAATAGAGTGTAGTGTAGGGATAACTAGGGGATAATTCAACTAAAAAAAAAAACAAAAAGAAAGAAGGAAAAGAGAAGTAGTTTAAAAATCCATCTGTGCTCGGGTGTCCCATTCTCTCTCTCTCTCTCTCTCTCTCTCTCTCTCTCTCTCTCTCTTTCTCTCGGTTCGAGGAGAAGCGAAACAAAGGAAAAGAAAAGAATAATATTCACGGGCGGTAGGAGAAAACGAGTCGGAGAAGAGAGAGAACGAAAGGGGAGTGTGGTAGAGCGGAGGTCGAAGGTGTTCACGATTTTTCTAAACGATCGTCCGTCCCGTTCTTCGTGGACGACGATCGGTTCTCTCCTTCTCTCTCGTTCGCCGCCTCGCTGATTGGAATAAACGCAACTACGTAACATGTACTCGCGGGCTTACGATAGTTAGGTCTCTCGTCACCTTTCTCTCTCTCTCTCTCTCTCTCTCTCTCTCTCTCTCTCTCTCTCTCTCTCTCTCTCTCTCTCGCTCGCTCTCTCACTTCTTCATTTTCCTGGCAATTAATACTATGTCTCGTTACAATTGTTTACGCTAATTCCACCCTCGCTGAACGCTCTGTTTCTCTCTCTCTCTCTCTCGCTCTCTCTCTCTAGGACGCACAATCTCTCTCGCTTTCTCTCGCTCACTCGTGACACCCGCGTTCCACCTTCCGCCGTGGGAATTTTCCGTGGCAGGGTGGCCCGCGAACCGTGTCGCGAAAAAACAACATAAAATAAAAGAAGAACCGTGTCCGCTGTCGAAACTCCCGTTCGTTTCGTTCGCGACCACCCTGTATGTACACGCTTTCGTTTCTCCGTCTCTCCGTTCTCACGAGGAATCTCTTCTTTTTTTCTTTCTCTCTCTCTCTCTATATAATATACTTTATAAAATACATTAGTTTACAAACAACGTGGATGAAGTGCCGACGTCCCGCGGAAGTTATCACAGCTCAGGCTCGATCGTGGAACGGCTCGACTAAGAACTCTACCCGGGCGATCTAGTGGAAGAACTCTCTGGCTCGAGGAAAAAGAAAGCTGTTTCTCTCTGCGTGGTTCGCGCCACCGTTCGCTCCGACTATTCGACAAGTATCGCTGCTAGTTCCTTCAAAACTGGAATCGGCCCGAGAGTCGCGTCCGAGGTCTTTTTCAGGCAAGGCAAACCCAGTCGCGCGGCTCGAGATCGCTTCCGCCCCCGTCTACCGCGATTTTCACGCCTCCTCCTTTCCCACGCATGCATTCGCCCCTGCCTTTGCATCAGAGATAGGCGAACTTACGCGCGATCGCTGGAAAACGTGCCTTTTAACCGGGGACGACAATTCAACTCGTCGATCCTTTAAAATTCTTTCGTCTTGTTATGCCACATTTTATTTCGCTCGTCCCGGGACAGTCGTCCGGTTGAAAGGTTGACAGATTTATCCGTTTTAAAATTTCGTCGAATTTTCGATACTGGAAGTGACTTGTTAGTTCACAATTGAAATTGTTATTGAAATGATCTATTAGAAATTATGAGATAATCGCCAGCAGGTAATGTATTGACCCTTTGCACTCGAATGGCGACTCTGAGGCGCCAGTAAAAATGACCATAATTATTTAAAACAGTTTTAACATTATCAAATTCGTCTGTATCCACGAATGTGGTGAATGCTTGATGTGCCCAATGTATGGAATAAAAATGATCTAGGTTTAAGAAATGTCTTGGTTTTCGAACTAAAATTGCTTCGAGTCCAAAGGGCTAAGTTTGACGTATGTTTACGATCGCGAGTCCGAGCGAAGAACGAGGAGGTGGAATGGTGGAGAAGGAGGGAAGACAGCGGCCTTGAGCCGTCGAGAGATTTCGCGCCGACTATAGTGGCTAATAAAATACTGTATATCCTTTGACACCTCGTCCGAGAGAGCCGACGGGCTATCATCTCCCCAGCTGTCAGCTTGGTCACGCGGTCGGCAAAATAGTGCTACAAACGCGGTCACAACGAGATCGTATTGCGGAGCTGCGCAACCGAGTGGCAGAGACGTCGATCATCAGAACAATAAGACTATCTTATCGTGCTACATACATATGTACAAAGCCTCCGGTGTATCGGAGGCACCCTTCTTCCTTCGACATCCCCCCCTGCTGAATCCGGAACGTGCACTAAACGCGGGAAGCAACGGGAACGCGCGTTGTCGCTCGAGCTCAAGGGGACAATGCTTTATCTCTTTGCTTGGCTGCCGAGTACGCTCTCCTTCACTTTCTCTCTCTCTCACTCTCTAGTCCCACCGTTTGAAATCGTTTCAAATAAATAACGTCTCTACTGGTCTGGTTACCGATGCGATTTAGAACACGTCTATAATATATATCTATCTATATATTTATATATATGTGGTATCGGGAATATTCGGGCACCCGGTATATAGTTTTAAGACATAGATTTTTAGGTGTACTTTTGTGGGACGTTTACACGGCTAGGGCCGGGAAAAAAGCCATAAAAAGGAAAGCGACATTGACCAGCGTTGGATTGCGAGCGACGACGGGCCTCCGGCCCATTGAACATGTTCGAAAAGTATGGATGGGTCAAGCCTGGAGAAAACTGTGTCTTCGTTTCCGAGAGGGATCAGTTAGGGGAAGGGCAGTCGTAGTCTGAGTGTCGTTGAGGCGTCGGTGGAAAGTTGAGGGTAGGAAGTCGAGAGTTTGGAACTGAATAGTCGTTGTTATTAATTTAGTAATCAGTAGTTTAGTTCAACGGTTATCTTTTATTCGCGCAACTATTGTAAACTTAGTCCTATTTCCTTTTTCCACAAATAAATTATTAATTGTACGTGTTACCACATATATACTCTGGGAAGATGATGTATAGTGCATGTTCCGGATGTATCTACAATGAGGCAAGAACCCGTCAACGAAATACCCTTTTCTTCTCTATCCGTCAGACACCGGCTGAGACTATCACACACGCTACGCGTCTTCCCAGTTCGCTCTCGCGGTCGCGCGTCGATCCCGAAACACGAAGAACGTACAAAGAATTCCGAACGGGTGGCTGCATGATTTGCAAAAATATTTCTCGACTATCACCTACATCTTGCACATTTTAATCTTTTACGTTTATCCATTTCTTTTTCTCTTTGTCCTAATTTTTTCCCCAAATATACTAACGGTTTGTTAACGATCGTTTCATTCTTTTTTTTTGGGTGGGATAGTGAGGGGCTAATGTCTTCGGGAGTTAAAACGGTAACTGTCGCCTCGCGCGGCGGCGATTGGATGGTACAACTCTGTTATTCTAGCGGATAGATCTAGATAGAACTTATTCTCTCTCTTTCTCTCTCTCTCTCTCTCTGTGTGTCATACTTTCTAACTCATGCTCTCTCTCTCTCTCTCTCTCTCTCTCTCTCTCGCTCTCTGTTACTTTCGAACGGAATCGTCGATGAAATGGAAATTAATATATATATAATATATATATATCGGACTAAATCGCGTCGCGAAGCATCGCTGGAACGTCTCGTGTCTGCCCGTGGCTCGTGTCGGGGGACGTTGAGAGCGAAACGAAACTGCTCCGTCGTCGTTTTGCTCGCCGCAGACCGAAGGGGAAAAGAAAAAACACTGTCCGGGCCGTTGCAGCGACGTTCTTCTTCTAGCTTCCTCTCTCACGTTCGGACCCGGCACTCGTCGACAACGTACCGACTCGTAACGGAATAATAAATCTGATAAACGAGAATTAACGAGTCGTTACAACGTCAAGATGTTTTCGGACCACATTCTCTTGCGAACCCTCGCCCTCTCGCGTCCCTACGTATCCCTGGAAACAAGCACAACGGTCGTACTGCAATGAGACATGTCCAGATTACACCTCCTGACCAGACTGCGATTTTTATCCCAACCTGCAACGGCACACCAGGATCTCGCGAACCGTTGTCTAATTTTCTCTGCACTAATGCGACATTTGTGCACCGTGTTTTGTACAATGATTGTATCTCGTTGTCTCGAACTAGATTACACGGAAAGGTAGTGTACTTTTGCAGGATAAAAATCGCAGTTTTCTAAAGGGGTTCGCAGAAGCCTTCTCTTAAGCAATGCTCACACCGAAGCAACCGAATAAACTTTACTCGATCTTGCTTCAGCGTGGACACTGGCTGAATAACATTCGAGGAAGTAAAGGGATGATCGTTACCTGAGACTGACCTTCTCCATCAGCATGGACAGCCGCCCTTCCGAGTGGTTGGCAGGAAGTAAGGACTTGAGGAGTTCGCTGACGAGGGCCTCGGTCATCCCCGGCGAGTTGCGCTCCGCCGTTTCGAACGCGCTGCGCAGCTCCTCTATCGCGCCACCGTTCTTGCTAATGCTGCTTCCGCCCTCGCCGTTATTGTCTCTTGTCGAATATTGATGCTTCCGTTGAAGCTGGGACAAATAAGGAGGAACAAAAGGTACATCCATCTTATCTTTCCGGCGCCACTGCCGCGCAGAGCTGCCGCTCGGTACGGGCGTTGGATCAAGAAGGAGTTGAAAAGATTAGACCTCGGGCGACTGTACCGAAGCCTAACCTTTTACGTTTCTACCGGCCGTTGACTTATCCGGAATAGTTCCCCGCGATGTTCTCGATCAGAGAGGATATTTACCTCGGAAAGGAGGGGTAAGACGACACCGGAGAGGATCGCGCTTCGCGGGTGCTTCAGATCCTGTGAGCTCCTGGGTCTCTGCTTGTTCTCCGCTGGCCTGTGGTCCGCCCTCCTCAAATCAAAAGCGTTGACCTCCTCTCTATCCCATTTATCTCTCTCCCCTCTGTCCCCTCTGTCCCTGGTCTCGCCCCTGTCCCTGCTGTCTCTGCTATCTCTACTGTCTCTGCTGTCCCTTCTCTCTATGATCTCGCGGATCTTCTTCAGCCTCGTCGAGGAGTCTCTGTCGAAGTCCCTGTAGTCGCGGTCGTCCCGCTTCTCTCGTGTGTCCACTGGCGGGGGTGGCGCAGCCTCGTGCGGTCGGGACTGGAAAACACGATTAACGTTTCAGAGCTTCGATATCGATACTCTAACCACTCGGTCATTTCCGCAGAGCCTCCGACGGTAGAGCAACTCCGTCCTCACGGCTTTGCGATGTGGTTTGATAAGCCCACGCGGCAAAGACGAAGCTTGTTATCTCGAAGACTAAGCGGCAGAAGACTACGATCTCTCTAATAATGGCTACGGCCGATGGCTGAGCGAGTACCGAAAGGTTTAATCTCTCGAAGCTGCAACGCTGGCTGGCCGGGTTTAATCGCGGTTTCGCGGGACTAGCAGCTTACCGGCGTGTGTTTCGCTTGGCCATCGCGGACAGACTCCGTCGGCTCGCTTCTGTAATGGTTCAACGTCGAGTCCTTAGGTGGGGACCTCGACGCTCCGTTCGCCTGCGGCTTAGCCTGCTGATTATGGTTGGTCGTATGTGTTAGGGTCAACGAGCCTGGCTGCTCGTCCAGTGGCAGCATGGGCACCACAGGGCCCTTCATCCCGTGGGGACCTTTCACCGTCATTATCCAGGGCTCGTCCATATCGCTGTCCTGCTTCGATTCCTCCCTGGAAGAAAAATTGATTTGAATCCTCTCTTCAATGTAGGTCACCCGTACCGGGAGCGTTACAGGACGCAGCGCTGGCACTCACGAGTCCGAATTTTCGCTCTCCGTCTCGGATTCCTCGCTGCGCTGGGACTTCCACTTTTTGTACCGGTCTATCAGGTCGATCAGGTACGAGTTCTTCTTCGCCTTCCTGATGAACTGGAACTTGAGCAGCTCTTTCGCCGTTGGCCTCTGCACCGGACGGAATAAACGGATTGTTACATTCGATACGGAAAGAACGAAGGACAGGGGTCGTCCTTATCTCACCGACGATCGTTTCGTCCACGAAATTCGATATCGATAGAAGATCGTCGAACCGATCGTCGGCGAGGATAGACGCTCTAGACCGGAGCTGAGTAGCGACAACGACAGGACAGGGATTAACGGAGCGATACAAGCACGTAGCCGGATGGAGGATAGACTCACGTTCTCAGGGTCCTTGTTCAAACAGGCCTCGACGAACTCCTTGAACTGCTTCGTGTAATTTCCGGTTAGCTGCGGGGGATTGTTCTTCGGTATGAGGAAGAGCACCCTCATGGGATGCAGCTCGCTGTTCGGCGGTTCTCCCTTGGCCAATTCGATCGCCGTGATGCCCAGCGACCAAATGTCAGCCTGCGGAACAACCCGTTCTACGGTTAACTGACGGCGGGGTGCTAATCGGACGCTAACGACTGCGCGACCTCCTCGCGAGCATTCTGTTAGGTACCATCCTATGCACCAGCATAGAGAAATTGGTGACAGTAATGTTGAACGAGCGATAAATACATCTTCAAGCTGAAGGCTGGAGTGAATACTGATTTTCCAGCACGAGCAAAGACGTTCTGGTAAAAATTGCTGGACGAGTCGACTGCGACAGTGATCGGGAGAAGACGAATTAGGTTCCCGAAGAGTCGGATCGATATGGACCAATATGCGGCGCAGTACGAAGGTTAAATCTCCGTGTCCAAAGTAAAGTTTCCAAATTAAATCAGCCGGATCACGTGACTCGATCGGAGCAAACAGCGGTCTCGGAATTGCACGGCTAAAAAGCAGCCGGTGCTCCCGAGAAACGACGGTCTTATTGGGACAGCGTAATTACCTTCGAATCGTAGGCGGACTGTTTGATCACTTCCGGCGCCATCCAGAACGGCGTCCCGACGAAAGTGTTTCGTTTGCTGGTCGTGTTGGTCAACTGTCCGGCCACACCGAAGTCAGCCAGTTTCACGTCGCCCATCTCGCTCAGCAGAACGTTCGCCGCTTTAAAACGAAAGCAAACAATCAGTACAAGCGTCGCGAATCTTTGCTGGAAGCTAACGAATCAAAGGACGTTGGCGTCGATTCAGACGGCTATCTTCGAAGAACCGGAGGAGCTCGGTAATTGAAGATCTTTGCGGAAATACCGGGAAAGTACAGATTTTTAAGGTGGCTTGATTCTTGCAGCGAGATACGAGATATTCGGCGAAATGTTCAGGCCTGTGCGAAGCCTAAAACTTCGGCAATTTTACTAAAAACCGGACCGGCCTGGTTTTTGCACGCCTCGACCAGCGTTGGCGATCAAGAGATCGCCGGTCTGAGGGACGCTAACGATTTCTATATACATTTAATCACGCGGAAGGCTCACCTTTAATATCGCGATGGAGCTTCCGCTCGCTGTGAAGATAATCCAGCCCTTTGAGCACCTCGCGCAATATCACCGCGATATGCATTTCCTCGAAGCTGCCAGCCTTCATCAAGTCCAGGGCCGAGCCGCCACCCAAGTACTCCATAATAATCCATAGTTTCGTGCCCTGCAAACAGAACGAGAAAGACTCCCGTTTATACGTGGCATCCGCAAAACGCTTTGTCTGGAAACTTCGCCGCGAAATTGCGCCGGCTATAATCTTCCCCCTGACTTTTCCCGTCGATCTCCAAAACGGAACGCTTCCGAGACGGCTAATGAAAATGAACCTACCCGAGGATAATTAACGACAATAGGCGATCTTGCTGTCGTAACGCGACCGGATCCCTCTCGGACAAAAAGAGAGACGGTCGACGATCCGGCTTGACCCGGCTTGACCCGGCTTTGGTTATTTTCAGAGAACTCCGCGTATCGGTTGCGCTTCTCGCAAAATTACGTTTGCCGTCCGTAATCGGCGCGACCTCGACGGCAACCATCAATCTTTGTTGCCGTAACGGCCGCGCCAACGTAGACCGCACCTTCGCCGATAATTATATCCGACATCGATGTCCAACTCGCCGCGCTGCCGGCCTTACGCACCGGCAATAACGCTTGATACTAGCTGGTTATCCGATAATTATAATCGACCGTCCGGCGATCACTGGCTCGCACAAGGATGCCCAAGATTCGCGCTCTTTGGTCACCGGCTTGTGAAGGGGAACAGACGACCGGGATGAAACTGTGGTCGTCTCTTCAATCGGGGAGAAACAACAGTCAAGGTAAAACCGAGACGAAGAAACACGCCTCAATTATTTGAACTCTAATGGACAGAGATGACTAATTGCAGACACGGTTCGAATCGAGATAGAAGATTGATTAATTCTATTTTCGCCAGAGCCCCGTGCGGATACTGTAAAGATTTTAATGGAAGAAGCTGCCGGTTGCTCTGAATAGCCTTTCCCTTTCCTTAGACCTCTTTGGGATCACTAGTTTAGCTGAGAACCCTTGCAGGTCTGTCTACACCCTCGCTCGTCTTCCCCGCGTTAATTGCAGGTGGGATCGAAAGGCGCCGCACAGTGTGGCCGATCGCCAATGTAGCTGTTCAGAAGTCCCAAGATGAAAATTGGACTTTGCCCCTCGACGCTTGTGTGGCGTTTAATTATATGTTTAAGAGCTCGCAACATAACAAATATTTGGCTAAAGGGACCTTGAACTGGTTTTAAGTAAACAATGAAGCACCTGCTAATACTCCCGGAAGATAAAGTATCAGAAATAAGGGTCAGTATCAGATTATTAGTGGAATCTTTACTTTTAGTAGTGTCCTCTTAAACGTTTAGTAATAAAAACTTCCTCACCAGCCATGGAGTACATAAAGGAACGCAAGTATTGAAGTTGCTTGAAAGCAACAAAGATATTTGAGGTGATAACGTTAGGTGACTCACCCTGTATTATATTATATTACCATCTATTATTTTATTTAATGGAGTAATTTCTTTGATAATTACAGTCCTTCTCAAACTTTAGAAATGGGCGACTTGCTAGGAACCTATCATAACCTCAAAAGCATGGTTGCTCATCCTTTGTGGATTATTTCCTTATTAGATGTTACCAGTTTCATATCCATATACGTCCATCTTTGACAATGAGGAATTTTTCCATTTCTATGTCAATTGTAATGTCTAGTTTGTTCTCTTTTTATAATTATATTTTCTTTTATAATAATAAAGTTATTAAGTTTTTGTTGTTAAATAAAGTTATGGCGGAGGTGGGGGTGAAAAACCGTACTTGTTCTGTTGCGTAAACAGTGTCTTGGTGGCGCTGGTTTTCTAAGCTTTCTGTGCGCCGCCAAGCAAGCTGCCATTCGCTAGAATCGATCAAAAGCAGAAACTAAAAAGGTTGGTCAATCGCTTTGGTCTATGAACAGCTCGTACGCCTCCGAGAATATGGAATATCAATTCTATGGCGACACTTTGTGCTCCCCTATTGTCGCAATCGTTATGCAAAGTGGAAAGATACGAGAAACGGCTGATTGCGCGAGACTGTCGCGGGGAAAGTGGATTTTAGGCGTTAAACCAGGCGGAAGAACGAGGGAAGAACGAAAGGGACCGTCTTGGGGGAGCCTGGATCACCTCTCGATCATGTATCAGCCGTCAGGATGGACGCGAGGTTGACAGGTACCGGCAGTTTATGGGGTATAATTTTCACGTGGCTAGCACGGGGTGTCCCGGTTGTCTAGTGTGTTCGGTATTCATGGCGCGGGGTCGAGCGTGTATGGTCGGCCATAAAATGGCACCATTTATCATCGTGGTACGGTCAGAAGGCGCGACGCTGCGCGGCGCGGCGTTTATTCTCATGTAGATCCCTTGCTCGTCGACGTAGGTGGCCAGGCGATGCTCGCGGAGGGTTCGTTCAACCCGGTTTTCAACCAGGCCACTTCTGCAGACTGAACCAGGGGTTGCTAAATCATTCCCCTATCCAGCAGACACTTCTTCCCTCTCTTCGAGAGGCGGGAACGGGTCGGACGCAGTAAACGCGCGAGAGAGCCACCCAGAGAAAAGCATTACGACGCTTTTCTTGGATTTCGCTCAGCCGACGTTGTCGCTCTTGTTCCTTCCTTTTTACGACGAGAGAAATCTCGCTCGGATGCCACCGAGAAAATACGCGAGCACCGCCGTATCGCACCCACGGCCCGCGGAAAAATTACCAGAGTGCTGCAGCGCCGTCTCGGTGGTCGCGAAAAAGCGTCTACGGATTCCGCTGCCGATTAAATTTCACTCTCGCCCGAGAACGCCAGCTTTATTCGAAGAAGTAGAAGATCTTCTCTACCGATCGAACGCTGGAGGGAATTCGTCGCGAAACCTCTCCGAATCTCGCGAGCTGGAAGTTTACGCGTCGCTGTCTCGATACCCGGTACCTTCCTCGAGAAATCGCAATGGCATCCGCACGAAGATGCAAGGTTTTTCGGGTATCCGAAACCGAGGAATTTCGTCGTCAGCCCGTGGCACCGTGAACCGGAAACCCGCGAAACGCGACCTTTGAATGCTTCCCTCTGACTTTTTTCGGAGGGCGAGAAGAATGGGGTCTTTTCTTTGGGGTTGGCGAGCGCCGCGAGGCGGTTTTAATTAAGGAAGACAAACAGACACGGCGGGAATAATTACTCGCGGTTCTAATAAGCGGATACCGGTCTCGAAATAAAACGAAACGGTTCGGCGAGCGGCACGGGCTTCGCGACGCAGCTAGGGTTTAAAATCCCGCGGGGTAGATGTGGGATTTACTTAAATCCCACTGAGGACTTGGTTCTTCAAACTAATATGTATTTAACACTAGAACTACCAGACTAGTCGAAATGACTGGTTTTACAATTTCATTTTAAAATTCGTTCTTCGTGTTACATTCTTTTCCCGCAATGATGTAATGACTTACAGCGGTAACTAAAGGAGTGATATAATGAATTTTATTTTTGTTTCATTTATTCAGAATCAAAATAATTTTGTATCATGGCTACGTAGACATGTTCTACGTCTAAGTAGAAAAGTATTCAATAATTTGTTTACCGAACCCGAAATCGTTTATTAGATATTTAGATAGATTTATTTTAAGTTACAACGTAAACATAAACATAGCTGCGTTGTAACGATGTTGTTTCACGCGGTCATTTTGTATACCATAGCCGTTGGAATAGGACCTAATTCTTTTTTATATAACAATATTTTACCAGCCCTAAAAATGGCAAAACGATTGAAAATCTCTGAATTGTTGCAAAAAGTGAACATTATACCAATGGAAAATTGTATAAGCATGAAGAAAGTAAATCAGAAGAAAATGGAATTGAATTTTACAGTGATAATAGTAATCAACAGGGTAAATGTTAATCTACAAAATGTACTTTTTAAATTTTCAATATACGCCCACATTAAAAAGTTGAAAATGCAACTTTTAGTATTTCTTCTACAATTCCGACCTATTGCAATTTTTGAAAAAATTTCCTTTCACATCCTGTAGTAAACTAATTGCTCTTGCTTTCCAAAAAGATTCAAATAGCATGGTCCAATATTTAAAAAGTTATCGTCTTTTTAAGAGTGTCCCAATATTTTTTTCACCGACAGAAATGCGCGACTTAAAAATGACGCGGTCCTGCTGGATTGCGGGACGTTTTGCCCGGCATTCTTGCCCCGGTTACGTCGGTCAAGCGAATTTTCATTTCGTTTCGGCGGGCACAACGCGCGATAGCGAGCCACGGGGTCCCGGATAACCCCGCGCGAATGATTAAAACAAAATACGACGTTAATCCTATCGTAGCCGATGGCGTTTCCGTTCGTCGCTTGCAGCGCGCGGAGCCCCGCTTGTTCTCGCGATTCTTTTATCTCGCGAACGAACGAGCGAGCGGGGATGGCTCGCTGAATGAACGAGAAGAGAGAGAGAGAGAGAGAGAGAAAGAGAAAAAAGAATCCTTTTCAGTTTAATGAATGTCGCCTCGCGTTAAAAAACATTCGCGTCGCGAGCGTGTCACGTCTGGAACGTCGCATTCAGCCGGGCCTCTCGAGGAGCGCGGGAAGCGGCGACGTCTCCAAACGAGCAATCTGACACCGATAAACAAATTTTACGAGCCCAATTATTCCGCGCGGGGACGATAACCCGCTAGTAGGTGACTCGGGAAGTTCTGAAACTTTTAGCGCCGTCGCTTGCATTCCTCAACCGTATTCTTTTCTGTTTATTTGTCTGGCTCGCGTATATCTTCTCGGAAATTACGAGGAGCTGCAGTGAAATTAAGAAACGACTTTCGGGAAGTTATTTAACGACGCTCGCGAAGCGACACAGTGAGATTGTATGTGTGTTATCGATTGTATTTGCTTAGTTATCCGGGGCTAATGGAAACAGCGGTCTGTCGAGTCTCTGTCGCAAAAGGTTTCCGCGAGGAGTTTCCGATTCTCCGACGTCGCGCGTCGCGTCGGTCGAGCCCTTTTGCCGGGCTTTCTTCAATTTCCCGGCGTCCCCCGGCCCGCGCCAGACCCCGTCAAGACACGGCGCGGAACTTCTCTAACAAGTCGTATCGACTCCCGGCAACTTTTCCGGAAATCGGGAAACCCTCTTGGCAACTGCTAATGGATTAACTTAACCGAGTCCATTGTTGGCGTTCTCCCGAGGCAACGGCGCGGACTCTTAATCCGTCAACCGACTGATTCCCCGAGATAAACTCCGGTAAAGATTCTCGCGATAAGGATCCACCCGAGCTGTTCTCTCTGCGAACGATTCCGAAATTGCGAACAACACGGCGAACACAGCGACGAGATAACTCGTTTTAGCGGGTGCGGCTGGTCGATGGATTTACAAGCTTCTCCTTTTTTTTCCACGGCGCGGACGGGGATAAACGCGACGCGGAACATCGTCCAGCAAATATTACACGCCTTCCAGTCTGTCGCGTCGAAAAAAGAGGAGCCCGGCCGGCTTGTCGCGCGAACGACTCGCGGAGCATCGTCGCGTCGCCCGGAGAAAGCAAAAAGACCCGGCGAACGAATGAGTGATTAATGACCGATTTTGCGTCTCTGTCGCGCGTCGCCTTTTGTCCCTCTGTTTCGCGAAACGGCGGACGTGACGGTGGCAGTGATGAACGACGCGATGGAATTAATCTCCGCTTCTGCGATATTCGACGCAGGCAGATAGGCCGCTCTTCGGACTCGAGCAAAA
Source organism: Lasioglossum calceatum (assembly GCA_963966675.1). NCBI lineage: Eukaryota > Metazoa > Arthropoda > Insecta > Hymenoptera > Halictidae > Lasioglossum > Lasioglossum calceatum. The sequence goes on along the minus strand of OZ016555.1, from coordinate 3,765,456 downwards.
TGCGGAATTAAACGTTGATGAATCGCGAGTAAATAAAGACCGCGTTTGGCTTGGTGACACGTTCGATCCCGAAATACAGCATTTCCCTCCAGGAAATTATAGACGACGTACCAACAGCTGTCTAGACGCGATTAAGGAAGTCGTCAGTCGTGACTGCGTCGTAATGTTTGGACATTGCAGATGTTTAAGATCCACAGCTTGGTTAACTGTCGCGCTTCAGTCCCGGGCACAGAGCAATTACAGAGGCATTACCTTTCGTCGAATCGTTATCGTGGAGCGCGTTTTCCATAATTCGATTTCCATTTCAAAAGAATGTCTCCGACAAGAGTGAAGGGTTTTTCAATAGCTGTCGGCCGCAGCGAGGAGGGGCGGGTTGAGCAACGCTAACCGTGGACTGCGATGGGGGACGTTTTTACGGCGCGGAGGGAACACGGAGCAACGGAGCAAGCAACGAGGAACGTCGAATTAATCGCGGGGTCTGTCGACACCGGCCGGCGCGGAGAGCGGGATGAAAGTGAAAGCGGACAATTTCCGCGGGTCGTCAATTACAGGTAATTGCCGCGGAACGAGGAAGACGCGTCGCTCGTTGCCGCGCGAAAGAAATTCATCGTTGTTTGGGCGTCGTCGAGCCGCGGATCTATTCTTAGCCCGGGGCCATTAGGAAATTGGTCGACTAATAATAGCGGTTCGGTCGCGATGAATCGCGAGGCATCCCATCGGCATCGCATAGCGTCGCGTTACGTAAACGTTCCCGAGGCCCTCCTGCGAGTTCGCGTCTTTCTCCTTTTTTTCCGGCGCGCGGTTATTAATTTCGCCACGGTGGCTTTAAAAGGGGACTGTTTTGCCGCCGGTTATCCGCTTAACCCACATACATACGGGTATTAACCCGTGGCTGCGCCGAAGACGGTCCGAGAGGAATGCATCGGGGATTTTTTCGTCCTGTGCACGCCCGTTGAAAAATCGCCGTTTACGGTGCAAGCGAAGCCGGCTAAGCGCGTTCAGGTAAACCTGTCGGGTACGTCTGTACCGGCACGCCTGTGCCGGGTCTACCGGAACGCTGGCAGCTATCGCGTTTGCCCCGGTCGCCTGCACGGGTCGAAATAACTGTTGTATCCTAGCGAAGCTCGCGGTTCCGCCGAGTCGAACGCATCTATGCGCGCTCTCGTCCGAAGTCGAACCTCTTGCCAATCGAAAAACAACTATATTTGCAGAACCTACTCTGGAAGACCCGCGCAATGCTGACAGATTCGCGATCAGGCGGTTTAACCGCAGCCTTCGCGGGTTTAATTCCACCGTGACACGAGCTCGCGTCCTTTATCTCGATCGATTATCGAGACAGCAAGGACGACGGAATCGTAATTCCGCGGAGAGGCCGGCCGCTTAGTATTGGAGGGCGAGCCGCGGGTCGCGTAATAAGCGTCCAATTAGATTTACTCGTTCATAAAAGCCGAGATGCTCGTCCTGACGCGACGCGGTGGTCTGAGTGCGGCGCGCGGCCGCGGAGAATCGTCTTTTGTTCGCTGGAAACAATGAAGCGCGCGTAATGGGGATGAGACTCGGTGGTGGTGATGACGATGGTGGTGGTGGTGGCTGCAGGATCTCGCTGGAGATGCAGTTCCGATAATGCGTTGCGAATCGGGGTGCTGTATCGCGCCGGTTCCAGAAAAAAGTCAATTTTACCCCGTCGCGTCGGCGAAACGAATTTAGGGGAAGGGGACAATCGACTTCGATGGACGCGGGCTGGCCGAGCGCTCGATTGTCAATTCGACGGTTTGTAATTACTCGCGGAAGAGGGCAGAAGTGAACTGAGAGGGACAAAGAATAGGGGAGTGAGAGCAGGAGAGGGGGAGGCATTAAATAATGACGCACGGGAAAGACGAGAACGTAACGTTGAACGGCATTCACGTAGCAGTCCGACACACAGCACCGTCGGGAACAATGATAATGCGTCCCCGGGGAGGGGAGCCGCGGAGGAAACGGAGGGAAAATGACGCGAGGGCAGCGAGGAGAGAATTCACGGCAAAACGCCCCTCGTCGTCCGCGATGTGTCCGGATTGAGAAACGTTAAGGAGTGTCTCGCCGTTGCTCGCCTCGACCTACCTACGTCGCGTCTCCGTCGCTCCTAGACAACTGCAGACCTCGGCCATTCTCATATGCCGGCGCGAAATTGAACGAGACGGAAATTCCACGCGAAGAGAGCGTCGCGACGCATCGGTCTCCATCGGGGAGCGACGACTCCACGAAGAGGATGCCCGCGAGGTAATCGAGAGCAAGAGACCCCTCCGTGTCGATAAATCGAGAAAGTTTATTAGAGGGTCTATAATGGAACGAGGCGATTCGTCTTCGCGTAACAGGTTCAAATATCGACAACGGAGGTGAATGAACCCTTTGCCGTCGGAGAATCTAATCGAGAAGCTTCCGCGGAGCAAATATTTGCCGATAAAAATGTTTAATTCCTCGCGCGGCCGATGTTCGTTAATCGAACGCGTTCGGCATACTCGCTTGTCAGCGGATTCGAGCGATCGGAAAGGGAGAGAGGGAGAGAGAAAAAGCGAGAAGGGGTAAGGAGAGTCGCCGGTAGCTGAGAGAGCACACCGAAGGAGTGTCTCAATAGGCCGATAACTGTTGTTGACCAAGCTGATCGACTTAATAACAGTTCCCGGAGGCAGGATGGCTTCGCTGCGAGGCGGCGAGGGGTCGGACGGGTACACCCGTTATGCGATGACATCAGGCGCGTAGACGTCCGCGTAGGCATCCGATAGCCTCGTCGAACAGTTTTTTTACAGGCCGATCATTATCACCGTTGCGCCGCCGTGGCCATTCGTTTCGCGTATTGCGGTAGCAGGCATCCCCAACTTCCATCCACAGACTCGCCTGAGGACTTTTCAATATCGCTAATGATAGACCACCATTCTACAAGGTGATTTCCAGTTAATGGACACGCTTTACCTTTTTCAATCGACTCGCAGTCGTCACCGTTGATGCTACTGGCTTGTCAAGCCTTTCTTCCCACTTCGCGTTCGCGCTCGACTTGATCCTGGCACTTGATTCTGGTAAATTCGGGAAGCGACTCGAGAGAAGACAGCGCCGATAAAAGTAGCGACAAGGGGGTGGGTTCGCGAGAAAGCATACTTACGGCGTTTGAACGCGACAGAAGGTTGTTTAACGCGTCGCCGATTGTGCGTCGAGGGAAAAAGGAGAGAGAGTAGGAATCCTTGGGCGCGGACGGCAGAAACGAGGACGATGGGAAAAACGAGTTCTCGTAGGCGGGCGTGAGGAAATCTCCGGAAGTGCTTTTGTTCGGCGTCTCGCGCGTCTCTTTCCGCGGCATCGGCGTAGAATAGGTATCGAGAGGAGAATGAGATTGCGGAGGACGGAAGATCCTTTTGTGCGAGCGACGCGGAGGGGTGCGGTGTGGCTCGACGGTGTGATTAATGGCGGCACAATGGCCGCGTGCCGTGGGATATAATCGTACGCAACACACGGGCCACGGGATCATTTTCATGCCGTTATCGCAGCTGCTTGCGAACCCTGGAAAAATCAATAGCGAAGACGTAGCTCGCGCGTGACGCAATACTTGTAATCTTGGTCCGAGATACCTTGCTGACCGAGCGGCCCGCAGATTATTCCGGTTACACCGTTCCGCTCGCTGGAAATCCTTCGTTCTCGGATAAACTGGCCGAACCGCGTTCCTCTTTCGCGGGCAAACGATATGCGCCGAACTCCGGAAACAACGGAGCGAGAAGCGGTTGTTAGCCTAACAAGATCGAATAAGGATAGACCCGCGCGCGGCTCGGAGAACGACGATAAGGAGGAAAGGGAGATTGCATTGCCGTGGCACGAAATGAAAGAGGCGAAGCCGAAAGTTGTTAGCCCAACGACATTAAACGAAACAAAGAATCCGAGTAACGACGAAAGGGGAGAAGAAGAACGAAGAGAGGTTCCGTGCCGGAGGGCACGGACTAACCCTGGACCACGCAGCGGTTCTTATCAGCGCCGATGCCCAGAAGACACGCTCGAAATCTGGCAGTCGCGGTGGTGGCGGAACAATGTCTGGCGATTGGAATAAGATAGCAGACGGAATCCGTTCGGAGCTCGCGACGGAAGATGGAACACGGAACACGGAACACAGCGCATCGTTCCGATCGTTATCCGCGGTGCCCAGGAGGGAGCGTTAATTGCGAGACAGGGGTAGAAACAAGCCGGGCGATTCTCTCCCGCGGGAGGCCGGGGAACGAGGAAACGGATTACAGCGGGTGCCTGCGCGAGCCTCCCTTCGTTTCCGGGCTCGGGAACCGGAAAATTGAGATGATTACCTATGAAATGAAGCGCGGCCCGGCGCCCCGATATTAAGCCCCTCCGAGAACTTTCCTTAATGACCGCGCGAAACGGTCATTAGCGATCGTTAGTTACCCATCCGGCTGTCCGCGGTACGCATTCGATCCGAACACGGTCCAGGAACTCGTCGACAACGGAGCACGGAAACGGCTGTTCCCCGGTGCCGTGGTACGCCGTTTTCCTGCGATCGATATCGATGATACCGGCGACAAAAGAGCACGACGAGCAACGCCGCCGGCCGAATAGGCGAACATCCCGTCGAAAACGGTATCGGAGGCGGTGGAAAGGTTCTCTGTACCCGCAGCTGCGCGTTTCCATAGCTCTGCATGGCTTTCCGTTCACCGGAGCTACCTGGTGAACCGTGACAAGCTGCATTCTGCGTGATCTCGACACGCTTTCAAGGACCGCCGAGACGCAACGCCGCGTTCTTTCAGCTTCTCTTGTTGCATTGTTAGCCGGCCGCGGCTATTTGCGAGCTCGTAAAGCGGTCACGGCAGGTTCAACGACGAAACGACGCGACGGTTTCTTCCAGTCTCCTGACTCAAGGCTGTATCGCGAACGCTGCTCGATAAGAGCCCGCTAGTTTGTCTCGATTAGTTCCTCCCCCGAGATTTATGCGCGAACTTCGGACCGCCTGCGACACACGCTGCGAACGCGTTAACGAGACTTATATTACTGCGAAAGTTCGAGCGTTAATGGCGCGAAAAAGATGTCGAAACATCGCGACACAAGAGATTCAACAGAATTTAGTGCCGTTCGTTTTTAATTCTCTCCGGACTTATCTATGCAAGCGTACGAAGCGTCGCTCCGAGAAAATGTCTTTCGACTTTTCCGTGAAGCGGCGGAATGGGATTTTATTTCTAGAATAGTTCGCAGCGGGCACGGCGAGCCGATCGCAGGAAGCGGAAGCGAGCGCGCGACACCGTCGAGCCGGAAGCGATGGTTAACCGACCGTCAAGCCCTTCCCATTCTTCGCGTATGAAAAATGATGGGGACGTATTGCCGTAGCGCGCCTAACAGTGGACCAAACACATGGTTCGTGCTCGTTCCACCTCCGAAAATATTGTGCGAGACCATCGGCTCGGAACGGCGACAGAAAGGCGTGGTTCTCTCTCTCTCTCTCTCTTTTGTATTTTTTCATTTCTTCCGTAACCGTGCCGCAACACGCGATACTCCCGGTGCGGTTTTTTACGCCCGACACACGCGCGAAATTGACCACGGTGATTTCGTTCGAGCGCGCGCAACCTGTGGTTTTCGTTTCGATCGTAAAACACGTGGTCGGAGGAGCCGCGACTGAGTTATTCGACAAGCGCTCGGACGCGAACGCTCACCGTTTCTAATACCGCGGAGCGTCGGCTCGGCTTTACGGGCTGGTTCGCAATTAGTCACGCCGAGAAAAACGACGAGGCGATTTGCAAACAGAGCCGAGGCGGCGGATACCTCGGATTCTTCGGATTTTTTCGCGAAAGCAGTTCCCTCGTGAAACGTGGAGCGTTTACGAAGATGACTCTCATTATCCCTTGAATGGTTCTCACAATTTTGTTCTACATTACGAATTCAAGTATTACCTTGAGGTAGGACCCATAATATTTGGTGACGTACGGGCTGTCGCACTGCGACAGCACCATGATCTCCTGCTGTATGTCCTCGATCTCATCTTCCGCCTCCTCGAGATCGATGATCTTGATGGCAACAACTTGCTGGGTCCTGTTGTCAATCCCCTTGAACACCTCGCCGAAGCTACCCTTCCCGATCCGTTCTTGTTTCGTGAATATCAGCTCTGGGTCCACCTTCTGTAACAGGGAACAAAGTTGTCTCGTTTAGTCGGGTTGCTCGTCGACGAAAGAGAGTACGCCGGTGGAAAAGGGAGAAAACGGCCGGGCAGGCTTTCAGCGAGATTTCCCGACCAGCGAGGGTTTTTGGCAAATCTCGCGGACACCGCGACAGTGAAAGTTTCCGCGGACTTTAACGGCGGCCCGAGTTCGCGATTGCGGTAGTTTCAACAAATTTTCGCGACGACTCGCCGGTTTTTGGCAAAGTTCGTGAAGCAGTCGAGAAAGGCGGGCTTTCAGCGAAGTAGAAGACGCATATTCCTGATGGCTCTGGTCTGCTCTTCGTGGCTCTCGTTCCTTCCTCAACGAGGAACACGTGGCGAGAACGGTACAGGTTTGTGTCATCGAAATCGCTGCTGGCAACTGCCGCCTTTGGCTCAGAGTTTTTCATCGGACAAGTTGAGCGACAGCAATTATATCTTCGAGGTACAAGGTACCCTTGGAGGACGGATTTTCCGGGAATAGTTGCAGATAAGTTTAGCTCCTCGTTGGTGAACTTCTGCAGAATTCAGGTGGATGGTGAACGAAAATAATTGACGAACGTATTAAAAATAGTGGAGCTGCGATAGCGATGCGTTCTTTTTAAAAATATGGGTTCGTTCATTATGGAGGAGAACAGCGGGCAGCACTTCGCGAACACGGAAAGGAAAATGTCAGACTTCTGCTCGGTCGAGCGCGATGCTGTTTTCTAAAAACGGCGTCTCGACAAAGTTGCAGCTCGAGTCGCAACTCGGATACGTATTCGAGTCCTGCCGGGATAAAATTAAGCGACGCGTCATCCTTGAAAGGATCCGAGATTCGCGAGGCGGATCCACGCGGTACTTTCTTCGACCGTCTGTCCTTCGGAAGCTAATAAATGCAGTTATGCCCGGCCCCCAGAAATGCAGTTCTCCTTGGCTCCTTTCTAACTGATGACACGTGACGTCAGACCGGGTAGCGGATGAAAGTGTATAATCGATCGATCGCGGCGCGTTCTCTTGATTAGGCTCGATGCAATCGGCTTGCGGCAGCTGAGCTGCAATTGCATAACCGCGCTTGCACATCGGAACGCTATTTCTCACGGTTTTACCGGGAAAGCAAAACCTCTCCTCGGCGAATGGTTCTGTCTGGTAAAAATAAAATAAAGCTACCATCAAATTTTGACGATCTACAGCTTTGGATATTCGAAAGGCTCCGATGATAAAATAATTACTGAGAGGGGAGAGTCACGGGTCGCCGGACTCTCTGGAAAAGAGAGCGCTAAAAGCGCGGGGAATAAAATCGATAGCCTGTAAATTCATCGAGGCGTTGAGACGCTCTCGAACGCCGGCGACAGCGTCGTCGGTGGGCGCTCGAGGAAATTTGCAAAGCAGATTTCCCGCATTTTCGTCGACCGGCTGGGCTGCCGCGGCTTCTGCCTCTGTCTCGGGCATCGCTTCCCTTTGTTCGCAATCTGCCTGGCCACTGATACGAGCCTCCTATCCGCGTTACTTTCCTCGCGGGACTCGCAAACACCGGAGGATTCTAAAATAGAGGGAGAGAGACAGAAGTCGGTCTGTTTATCGACGTTTTCATCTCCCGGTGGGATCCTTCGGTGTTCTCGGCTTCCCAGGGAAACGACGCTCCTGCAATCGAATCCCGGGGCCCAGTTGTCTTTCACTATAATTTTCCTCGGGAAGATTCCACGAAGATCCCCGCAGAGCAACTGGGATCCATACGGTTAGGAGGAAGTGATTTCCTACTGGCTTGTTTGGTGTTCTCAAAATTCATTAGGAATAATTGAACATCAGGGTTTCAAGAGTGGAGAACTTTTTCAGTAAGATGCTATATCCGTATCCATCGGGATTCGGGCAAGTCCGGGTTTCTACTTGAGGCAAACCGGAGATCAGTGACCCCGGGTCTCTTCTCTCCAGCCACCAGTTTAACTTTCCGATCGCGTTTCCCGCGGAGGAATCAATTGGCCCGAAAACACCGGCGAAAAAAGGAAGCCACGGAAGCCACTAGGCGGGGGGAAGTTGCTGGGGGTTGAAAGGGGGCAGAGAGAACGGTCTTCGAGCGGAGAATAAAAAAATTGGAACGAACAGCCTCCGAGCGGCCTGGATTCCCTTCCTTTTCTTTCGAGCGTAAACCGCTGTCGTTACGGCGATTAGAGCCGGCCGTTACTCGCGTTTCCGGGTGCCAAGAGGGAAGAGATGAAAAACCGAAGAATCGCGTCGGCGAGAGGAGGGAATTGGCTGCGCTTGCAACGGACAGAAAGCGAAGAGTAGGAGGACGATGAGGAGGACGATGAGGAGGACGAGGAAGTGGAAGGAAGGGGAGGAGAAGGTTGTCGTGTGATGTTGCTGCAGCGGAGTCGAGAGGCGGCAGGAACATCTTAGCCCCTTTTCCCGTCTGCTTGCCGGGCGTACTGCATGAAACTCACGACACAAATTATAATTAGCGGGTGTCAGCGGCACAGAGAGCGGAAGAGTCGGGGCACGTAGGTGGTTAAAGTGCCGACAAGGGAAGCTGGAGAGCACCGGCTGCTGCATCCGCGCTGCGCGCCGCGGTTCGTCATCATTTTCACCAGATTCTTAGCCCGATCTCGTCGCCTGATGGCCGCATAATCAAAGGATAAACACCGGTAGCCGGATTTTCCTCGGGACTGATCAAAAGGAACCCTTTTCCCCTATCCACGCAACCCGAGGTATCCCGATCCAGCTGCGTCAAGGATCAACCCACCGATTCCTTCGTCGAACTTCACGATTCTCGGCTAATGGAGTCTCGCGCAAAAACCGTGATTAAAAGTTCCTATCGCCTCTCCGCGTTTCGTTCGAGAGAGTCTTCGGAGCTTCTTGCCACCCCCGTGCAGATATTAACCAAGTTCGCGGACGCCTCAAACCCCTCCCGCTTCATCTATCCGGTTTTTATCGCGTTACTCGCGCGAGGGAAAACTTCCGGCGGGAAGAACGGAATTAGGTGCGGGCGTTTAGAAGCCACGACCCCCTCGACGCACACTGTGTATGTATGTACCTCCGCCGCCCCTTTTTGCTGGTAATTTACTCGTCGTCTTGTAAGGAGCAAGTTTGTTGTGCGTTCTCGACAGAATATTCCACAAGGAATCCCCGGCTTTGCTCTAAACCACGCGTTCGTGGTCGGAGTGATCTGGAAATCTGGCCGGAGAGTCAGGGACGAGAAACGAAGAGAATTAACGAGCGTTAAAGAAGTTCAGGATGTTCTTTTAAATAATGTTGAGATAAAACATTTCTAGAAAACGCTCAACATCGAAGAAAGTTTAGTTTAAAGTTACCTATTTCACTAGGCTGTGTCTTTTGATTAGAAGAGAACTCCACTCCAAGCGTATCCTTCATCAAATAAAGAAATGATTAGATTACGTTATACGGTTACGACAAACACGCGTGCCTATCGGATAGCCGATTGAGTAAAGGGTTTGCGATCATGGTGTGATTGGTTTTGTTGAAAGTGTCGCGTCCGAGATGCAGAGGCAGGAACGATTGAAGTAAAAAAACGTGCGGTGTGTCGTCGCGATTGCGGGGAGACCGAGTACACAATTTGAGGTTCTCGGAAGTTAATAAAGCTTGTTGCGAGCCCGGCCAGTGAATTATACCAGCGCGTGGTCAGACAATTAGCGGGGAAGTCGGTGCTCTGCTGGGTGGCCGTTGTTGCTGGCTGGACCGCCGTGATACGGCACCGAGTACAGAGCACGGGCACGGCGAGTCAGTGATTCTGTTACGGTACGCACGACGAGAGTAGTAAGCAGAATGCTGATGGACAAGTTGCCCGCTCGAAAACTGAATTATCCGTCGGCTTCGCGTCGAAAGGCTCCGCCAGCCGCTGCGTTACGCTCTGCATGGCTGCCGACCCAGTTATGCTCGCGCGGCCGATGTTATATAATTGACAGAGCGATACCGCCATCGAGCAATTAATGCCTCCAGCTCGGTCCCATTGTGTGAAATCACTACCGGGGCACGGCCGCCTATAAAACTAGGCCGGTGAACGTTCGTTTTCGCTCCGAGCCAGAGCCGGAGAGCCGGCTTCCATCGGTATAAACAAATTCAGACGTTTACGCGCGACCGGGAATAAATAATGGGCCAATAAACGTTAACGGGACTCGAATATTTCCGCGAGAAGGAATATCGGCCGGTGGGGATACGCACCGTCGGAATTCCATTCGAGCGAGGCTGCCTCGGTACACCCGGTAGACGAGCGTGTTAATTAGGAATCGAGTCTCTCTCTCTCTCACCTCGCGCGGTTCCTCGACGACGACGCGTCTGAAAGCCGCGGACGTGTCCAAACAAGCGCATATATCTTCGCACACGCCTCTGCCAACTTCCTTACGCTGCCTTCGGGCTTTCGCAACGTGACAAGTCTATTTTAACGACGGCTCCCGGCTCGTTTTCCAACACGGATCCGAAATACTCGGGCCCAAAACCACGAGTACTTGAACATCAAAGTCCAAGGCACAGCGCTCTAAGTATCTCTGGTATTTTGTTTTTCTAGAGATGTCATCGGTGAATCGGAGAAGTCGACGAATCCGCGAATGATCTCAACTGGAATTAATTCGAGCTGCCAGACAAGGAGTTTTATCTCGCCGAAGGCAATCCGACGGTGTTTACGAGTAGAAACGACACCCGAGGTGCGAAGCATCCGAGTTTATCTCCGGAGATAATTATTTATCGCTAACTGCCGCGAGTGTCTCCCGATCCCGGTGTACAGCACGCCCGGCTGAACCCTCGCGACTGCTTGGAATTAATGTTTAAGGTGCGACGCCGGGACGATCACGCCTCGCGTGTTCGGCCAGACGCTGCCGGTGTTCCAGGGTCAATCAGCAGTGTCAACAGCGGCAATAATAGAACGGGCAAACAAAATCTACGGGGCCGCGGGATTACAATGTGTAACTGGATCCCAGATGCGAGGGAGCCGGGCGTTCGCGTGGAAATTCGGCGAATCTCGACGGTGGTCTTACGGGTCTGCACTGCTCCTTCGAGTCGAGGGGATAGAACGAACATCTTATCGGAACACGAGAGCCCGACGCATTATCCGGACTGCGATTTTTCAGTCTTTAATCTACGAACATTGAAAGCACATAGGCCTGATAACGGACTGATGCGATCTCTCAGAACGCAGAAGAAATGTTTGCAACTTTTTCAATCGGCTTTACGACGCGCGAGAATAAAGTCGTGCAACAAAGGAGATTGCATATTTCACGCGTTGAACCCATGCTCGGTCCAAAAGGCTGGCATAAAAAGGGTCCCCTCGCAACCCCGACGGAGCCGAAGCATTTTCTGGCAGCAATTTAACCGGCGCGAGGCGAAAGTCGTGGAAAAAAGGCGGCCGGCTCGGCGCGGCGTTACGTTCGGCGGCGTTTCCACAAAGCGTTACGCGACCGTCGACCCGTGAAACAAGACGTAATAATAAAGTCGAGCCCGATGAAAACCCGAGGAGAGACCAGTGACCTTTAACTTCGCCGGAGAAAGTGACGGCCGAAGGAGATCGGGACCGTGCCCGGCCAGACGGTAGGAGAACGTGCCACGGGGCACGAGCCGGTATTTTTAATCGCGTCCTTGCTCATACCGGCGATCGATTTTTCGCCGGAGTATATCGGTGAAACCATGATAAATCTCCCCCAGTTCCGTAAATAAACGCGCTCCTCGTGTCGGAACCTACCTGCCGCCTCCAACGTCTGTCTGTCTATTACCGGCCGATTCCACTTGTCTTAATCAAAACTAGACTGCTGATCATTATGCGATTATGACAATAATGGGTGTTAATACATTACTACCAACATATCCAAATGATTGAAGGAAGAAAGACGAACTTAAATGGCTCCTATATCTCGCGGTGAGCGCAGACAATTTTTATTTTCCATCAAGATCCGCAGTCTAATAATAACGCGTCGATACTGGATTCTCTCTTGGAAACAAATTTAACTGATCCCGCACGGTGTATTTCTATAAATTCTCTCTTTCCGCTAGGGGATTATAAACGATGAAGAAGTTCGTTCGTCGGGTTAATTGAATTACACGCGAAAACCGTTCGAACGAGCGAATTGAAATAAACGTTGGAGAGTCGGGCACGGGAGCGGAGACGGTCAGTAACGAACAGACGAGCGGAGCGTTCTTCGTGAGTCATGATTTTCCCGAAAAGGAAATATCGTATGATGCCGAGGTATTGTCTCGGGGAAGTGAGCGGCAGCGGTCGGCGGTTCGTAGAATGCCTAATCGGAAAAATTGACGTCGGTACCAGGAAACGTCGGTCAGAAGTGGGCCATGACGATTTTCTAACGGGGTCGTTAGATAATTGTCGAGGATTCCGCGGCGCTGGCTGGCCGTTATGCCTGCCGTATTTCCATAAAAATTCAATCGGCGATCGTGGGGAGCGTCGGGACGGTGTCGACTCAAGAAAGATTCTGTAAGGACGAGGGAGGGGCGAGGAGCTTCAAAATTCGAAAGTAGTTCAACGAGCCGTGTGCGTTAGCGCCATGTGCCGTTCGACCTCGTTCGCCGCGAGAGTAATTCGTCGCGCGAGAGGGATCTGAAATTAAAGTTTAAACGGCACTTGAGGGGGCCGAGCGTGCGGAGCGGAGCCACGTCGGTGGTCCAACGGAGGCGTCCCGACGCTCCGCGTCGAAAATCGCGTGCTCGCTACGCTGTGAAACGAATGAAAATCATCGGGAGCTCGCGCTTTGCCCGTATTTGCTTAAGAAAACAAGTCCCGGCTTCTCGGTCTACTAATGTCCGCGGAGCGAGCATTAACGAGCGTGATCGTGACACCTTTCTAATTCCACGCGAAGAAACCGTCTCCGCTCTCCGGTCTCTCGCGGATGAATACCGAAATCCGGGAAACGCTCGGCGGAGCATCGCGAGGCGACGCAACGCGACGCGATTTCGTACGTCGCCGAATGGAAAATCCGAGCAGCGGTCTCGCTAATTGCAAAGTTTAATCCAGCGAGGGATGATCATTTTTCTTGAAATCTCGCGCGGCCCTCGACGCTCGCGCGTTGAATTTTCCCGGCGAACGCGGGAAACGGAGCGCGAGCCCGCTCGAGTGACAACCCGCGCCGCTGTTCTTCTCTTTCGAAAAGCCGTTAAGCCTCGCCGGAGATATATTTTCCACGCTTTAATTTCACTGTCGAGCCAGGTTCTCCGTGTACGTCGACGGCTGGATCGTGAATATTCATCTGCGGCCGGGGCCGAACCTGCATTTTTCCGGGTCGCGTGAATTCATCGCCGAGACTGCCGGTGCGGCGCATAGTGGTGCCGAGGCGGCAAAAAATCGATTTTATAAATTTTCTAAATTTTCGATTTTTAAGATACAAGATTGTTTTTGTATTACCAAATAGTGAGTGCATAATGTGCCAAAGTACGATTAAAAAAGAAATTTTTAACGGAGATATAGGCATGGTAAATAATCTTTTTCTCTCTCTTAGAAATTCACCAGTTATCAGTGCAATAGTTATTTAATTATTGCGTCTATAATTGAATTACTTAGGGGTCTATGTATAGGGGTTATTAAACATGCGTTAAACTATCAACTGGCAAAAATAATTTTTCAATAAAGTTGTTCAACGTTAATTAATATGGATTAATCGGAAGCCTCTTTGTGTTGCGCTCATTTTTTATTTATGGAAGCAAATCTTAATAGTGTTAAGCAGCTTCGGTTTGGTACTAATCTTGAGTGAAATAGAAAATTGTTTTCTCACTTAATACGTTGAATAGGTTGAAAATAGTATAACAGTATTTTAAAATTCTTCTAATCTTTTCACTGTTTCAAATTACACCTGCTCATTTCTGTCATAAATGCATAAAATCCGCTGTCTACTACTAACAGGATATCTCGCTCAGTTTCGATCCGAGAACCGTATCTCGAGTTGGACATTCAAATTTGGATATCCGAGCAGCTGCACTTTACAGAATTCTCGCGATCCGAGTCCCGGATAGAAAGGGTAATCTAAATGTCATCGGGTTGATATCGCGGAGTCTATCTCCGACGAAAGTAGTCGGCGCTCGTGGCGTGGAACGATCCGAAGAAACTTGTTCGATCGGATGTTTCATCGCGGCTCATTTGTATTCGAACGTGTCGATTCGCGTCGACGAACAGTTACCCAGAAAGCGCTAATATCTGGATAAAAGACTGGGAAGGCGTTTAGAACCTCGACCGATGATCGTTCGTCGCCGAGCGTTGGAACACCAGCCACGATCTAACGGAACACATGTTCGTCGACGTTTGCCGATGCAATGCACGAGTCTACGAACCGATACCATTCGCGGGAAACTCACTTACTCCTCGCTTATGTATGCCGGCGAACGATAGATTATGGTCAATCGCGTGCAGAATGCGGTAACGACTGCGCCTCGAAGATTGAAACCGTATCTAGAGGAACAACTACCTCGTAAACCTCTCGCAGCCTCGCGAGTTCTACGAACTCGTCGACAGCTTTCGACGATGTTGCCCGTCGAGAATTTTCTGTCGATCGATCGATCATCGACGAGTCCGTAAAAATCACTCTCTATTTTCCTCCGGCGCTCCCCGAGGGTTTATAATTAGCAGAGGCGAAGAGAGGCGAAGCTGAAGACCGTTTATTTTGAACGCTCCGAGTATCGGAATTTCTCCGAGGACCCTTCGCGCCGGTGTACTTTCGTCGTCGTCGAAAAAATAATCTTTTTGGGCACGCGGCGAGCGAACCGACAACCTCGAGTGGCGACCTTGCACTGGCCTCGCTCGATCTCGTACGAAAGAGGAAAGGAAAAAAGCGCACTCGCGCTCGAGCGCCCGTCAGCATACACACACAAACGTACGTATACAGCGAGAAAGAGAGAGAGAGAGAGAGAGAGAGAGAGAGAGAGAGAGAATCGTCTCCTCGAGAGATCTTACGGTCCTCGAGAATCCTGTTACACCGGTATTTCCTTGCTGCACCGGGATAATCTCTATAAGACGTTCTTTTGTCGACGTCTTCTCTTTGTCGAAGCTAGCTTTCCAATTACGCGTGGCGGAACGCTTGAAAAAGATGCCTGGCCAGCATAATTGCCGTCCACCGGTCGTGACTTTAATCGATCGGCTCGCGACCGAGCGAATTTCTCTGCTCGATCGCGAACCGAACCCTCCGATTCGCGGGAACCGCCCTTTTAATTGGGGAAACGGGGGAAGTTCGCGGTACCGAGAGGTATCGTTTCTCGTTCGACCGCAAACTACCGTGTCTTTTCCTTCTATTTCTCGGGCCGAGCTCCGAGGCGTTCGATCGAATTGCTCGAAACGCGACACCGAGACCACTTTCTAGCATCTCGACGCGTCTCCGGTTGCCTACGGGACTCTGAGGTTAGGGTTGAGCGAAGCTCTTCTCCTCGCTCGGTGAAAACTGGTCCCTCCCGTCGAGGTACCCGGGGCCCTATCGCATTCTCACCGCGTCTCGCCGCGTGCGTGCGCGTCGATGTCAATCTCAAGGCTTCGAGACACGGTATGCTTAAACAGCATCATGGAACTGCTGCTTCTGCTCTTGCTTCCACCTCCGCTGCTTCTGCTTGCCAGGAAAGCTGACGCTGTATCGAAACGGTGCCCGATAACTCTCCCCCCATTGTGTTCTCGCCACCAGACGGAAACACGATCGGCTCTGCCCTCCCCGAAATTATACATCCATCAATCTTCGTCGAAAGTCCCTCGGCAGCATCGTCGCTTCGTACAACTTCGGTTCACCGAGTCGAGGAAAATTTCATTACAAAGCTGAATGGCCTATTAAGTGCCGGCTCCGCTGTCGACCCGGTGCGCAAGAATTTTTATAGATTATCGATCGACGAAGTAACCTTCTGAGTTGTTCGCTCGACGATAATGCGTCGAAGGAATGCAGAAGAGTCGAATGGTCTTTGTTTAGATTGTTCAAAGCGACGCGAAAACCAGACAGGAATACGAACGGGACACCGGGTAGATTCGGCGACATTCCTTCACGACTGACTTTAAGCCTCATATGGTATTCCACGACGTGCTTTTCTAGATACCCGCGACGCATAAGAGGATTCTGTTCCCTCGCCTTTCTCTTTCTCCGCCGCTTATCCTCCTTCACTTTTTCTCGACCGCGACCAATTGACTCTCTCGGTAGCCGAAACTAGTGTGACGCGGAATAGTCCCGAGGATGATGGATTAACTTTTAATCGCGCTCTTTGCGAGAAACCACCGTCGTCGTCCACTCGACACGGGAAGATTCCTCTGCAGTCAGAACCCGCCCGTGCCCGAGGGATTCCACTTGAAAGCGAAGCTCCCAACTTCCAATCAGAGTCCTATAAATCCCGGGTGATCGATACCTTTCTCGGGAAGAACCTGCGGATACGTCCCCTGGGGATCTCCTCGAATACACGTTACGTTTCTCCATGGAAAGACAACCGCGCTGCTTGTGCCCTTATTTCAGAAACCGTCTACCGTTTGCTAAGCTACGAAGGACTGGTTAAGGGGATACAAGATCGTACAAGCGAGCTGGCAAGATTATGCAGTCTCGAGGTCCGCCGAAAGGGAGTTAGCGACGACCGGTGAAAAAATCAGGGCGTCAATCGAAAGGGGTAGGTGTCTCGCGGCAAACTCACCGAGGGGGTGGTGCTCCTGTTTGTACCGGGCCTGGTATGCGGAAGGGACGTGCTCTTAGGGTTGGCAGAACCGTTCCCGGAGGGAGGAGGTGGTCTTTGGCTTTCCCTTCTGGAGGGTGGCGGCGGCGGATGCGACAGAGGCCTGGCCGTGTTCCTGGGATGCTGCGCCCCTTGAAATTGCCCCCAGGGCTGGCGTGGCACGTAGCCGACGTAACCGCCGGAAACGAATTGAGCGGAGCCGTTTAGGTGCGGCGGTGCCATTACCGCCGTCTGCTGCGGCTGACCGCCGTTTCGCATTTTTACCGCCGCGATTCTCGCGCTTCCGTCAAATCCTCGGCCTCGAACACACTGGACGATCCTCACTGGGTCAACGTTCCACTGTGGTGGCGAGACGCACCTCCTCCCCGCCCCCGAAACGCATTTGGGGCTGATTTATGTACACGCGCACTGTGCTCACTTCTTTGAACAAATCCTTTTCCACGTAACTTTAATCCTCCGCTGCTCCACTCTGCATGGCGATTCTGCGCGTACGATTTCACATTTACTCATCTGACGGTACACAGGCTGCACGGACACCCGGTATACCGTAGGACAAGCGAGAGAGCTACAGTTCCGAACTAATTTCCAAAGTCCCAGAGCGTATTACGTACTTCAAGAGTTTAGAAACTAGTTTAGAACTCGAAGCTGTCCCTCTATTTTTATCAATGCGTCTGAATCGACGGACGGCCCGACGAACAACGGATTAGTTACCGACTTCTGGAGCTTTCGAACGAGCTGCGACCGGATTCGTCGAAGATGAAGACATCAACCGATCGGCGCTAATAAAATTCGTTTCAGGGTATATCAGCGGGACAACCTCGACGTCGGCCGGAAGATTAACGAGCGCGTGGGTGTCTCGGCCGTCACGACGCGGAATTCGCAGAAGCCGTCACGCGATTTCCATCGAATTGCGCGCGGTTTTCGCGGTAAACCGACCTGCGAGCTATCGGTGCCGGTGCGTCGAATTTCTGTGCGAGCCTGTCCTTAGCCGATCGATCTCGTTCCCGGCTGACCCGGATTGTCATCGATATCGGTTCGTCTATTTTTACCGGCTGCGCCCTAGTGTTTTCGCATTTTCTACGCCGAGTATTTCTCCCGCGACATGGAAAATTCGCGCGGCGATCGTTCTTAAATAATGTTCGAACGTTCGAGGTGTCATGGCGAGATCAAATCGACCAGGTCCGTCGGTCTTTTGAGGCCGACTGGTAACTACGACGACTTTAGGAGTCGCTCCTCGAAACCGGAAGGTCTCTCGAGCGGTACGCCTTTCGGGCAGCCGAGAAAGAGGAAAATTGAGGCTATCCACTCGGAAAACCGCCTGCTGCTGCATCGAATCGGTCTTTCTCGCCTCTTTCTTGAAACCGGTGGTGCCCTTTGCACCTCGGCTCCCGACACCGTGAAACCAGCGAACCGTTCGTGGAACCATTGTCCCCTTTTCCACCGTAAGTAACAGAGAAGAGAAGAGCCGAGACAAAAGAAAGGAACGACTCTCGTCCGCAGGAGAGCTCGTCCGCGGAATCGTGTCCAGTCCGAAAGAGAGGAAGGCTTCGAGCCCGCGAGAACGCGGTAGCAGGAAGAACGGGCACGTTGATCGTAAAATCGTCGAATGTTACGGCTGGATGTTACGTGGAAATTTCGCATCGACGCCGCGGCGTCGGCTACCGAGATTTCGATGGCCAATGAAAGAAACGAGGCCGTAGCCGTAATTTCGGAGCCGATCAAGCTACGTACCGAGGATTTCTGGCCGGTGGATCGAAAGCAGCGAGCGCAAAGTGGTCGGTGTTTAATTAAAACGGTGCAAGTTCAGTGCCAAACACCGCGCGGCCTGCCGAATAAAAATAGGGACGCCGGCGGAGATAATAATCTGGGTCAGCCGAGTGCAAGATTCGATGCAGGCGCGATCGGATTGGATTTCTGTTTGCGCTGGCACGTGAACGGAATATCGATCACGAAGAGGACGCGGCAACCTGGCCAGACCGGAGAGAGAACGAGAGACAGAGAAGAAGAAGAAGAGAGAGAGAGAGAGTCGACTAAAAGCACGGAAGCATCTTTCATCGAACGGGTCAAGATCGGTATTCCGATCTACCGCGAATCATTTCGACGAACTCACGAAACCCTCTCGGTCCTCCCTTTTCCCTGCGTCCAGGCGATTTAAATTCATTGAGCAAAGAGGTTTCGTCCTGATGAATATTCAGCGTAATGAGTCGACGGCGTTCTCGATCTATCAACGTCGCCCGCCGCCGATCTGCCTCGTAGATTGTCCGAGTAATGGTCCCGTGGCTGGCAAAGAGACCGGCCCTGATCGGCAGATTGAAAATTGTTCGCCAGCTCGGCGCGTAGAATAAAAAGAAGGGAAACTCACGAAATACTCGGAGAGGATCGAAGGTTTCGATCGAGGAGCATCGATCGGGAGAGACCGGAGAAGGGAGAGCGGACGCGTCGCTCGTGATCACGCAACCGATCGGCCACGCTCGAATAATTTGCAGGGTGGCAGCTTCCGGCGGAAGCGTGCGTAGAAGATCGAGTTCGCTGCGCCATCGATGCTCGACCACGGCTCTAAATCACCGAGCCGAGGCGATTAACTCGAACCTCGAGATAATCCTCGATCGAACGGAGGGGAAGAAAGAGAGCGGGAGAGCAGTTTCCACGATCGACGATTCTTCGAGCAATTTGTTATAAATCCCGCTACTTTTTTCGCCGGTTTTTGCGCGCACCGGGTTTACGAAACGCTTCCTCGTTCTTTTTTCCCGGAGATTAGCAGCGGACTTTCTACTCGATATAACCCGCGGCAGTGGAAACAGCCGACCACGGTCAGGCAAACCCCCCTGGTGGACCGACAACTCTTAATTACTCGGAGCTCCCGGGAATTACGTAAAGTATTCGAAACGTTATTAATTCCGGGGGCCGCGAGACAAAGCGCGAGGAAAGTTTCGCCGTTTAAGGAGCTGGAACCGCGGAACGAAGCAAGCAAAACAGTCGCCGAGGCGAGGCGCGAACCGATAAATTGAAAGTTTCAATGAATACGCCCCGCGTCGTCTGCGTCTGCGGCACGGATCGTCCGACCGGAACCAGCCGACTTTCAACTTCGCGCGAAACAACCCCCGAGGGGAATGGTTGTCGACGCTCGTGCATAATCCGCGAGGGTCTAATTACTTTCCGCGTTGTTTCGCCGAGTTCGGTGACGCCTCGAAGAACTCTCGATTTCAGTCGCGCCGTCTAGAAATTCGGTCTGGCTGAACTCCGAACTTGCCTCGCCTCGGATTAATCAGCCGGCAAGTTCGGAAAGAAACTCGCGGAGGATATCTCGCGGGTGGAGAAGCGTGGTCGCGATTTCTTTCGAACGTCGCGCGTGTCACACGTTCCTAGGTCGTCCGTTACTCGGAATAATTGGGCCTCGGCGGGTTGCACGTGCTCCTCCGGCGATGCACGCGCTTTCCTCGCCACGTTGGCATTCGTCGGCCGAGCATTAATTGTTAATCGTGACGCGTAGGCGGATACGAAAGCGTGGCTTTATTAGGACACAACGCGCCGTGGGATCGGCCGTAGCCCTGTGCTCGCTGACTATTTACGGCGCGCACTTCGAATCGGGAAAGGAATCCCTCGTGGCGTAGCTCGGTTTCGCAGGAAAAGACTCTGTCAACGGCTCGCTCCTGTCGCTCGACGAGAAAAGGAAAGCGTTCTGCAAATTTAATCAAAGACCTTGCGCGGTGAAACCTCGCTCGACTGTCGGGGTTTCAGCATTATTTGCGAATCGCTAAACTGTTTACCGAGCGACGAGAATGAATGTAAAGGTCGCGGGAAATAGAATTTTGTTTCGAACAGACGACTAATAAACTTCAAGAGCTCGGAATCTCGGGGAATGCACCGAAAAGGAGACACGCGAAGCGTCTCCCGTCGCGACGGAGCATCTTGGTAGAAACGAGTCGCACGAATCGCGAAACTCTCCGGCAATCAGTTGCACGGGGAGGAGAGTGGTTTATCGACCAAACTCTCAAAGAAATTTCCCTTAGCAACGGCGCGTTGCCGCGCTGGGACGACGGTCCTCGGTTTTAGCTAAGCTCTATTTCACGAGCGGCTCGGAGGAGACATTAGGCGAACACGTTCCCGCGGCACAATGGAGGATCGCTCGGAGTTAGAAACGCGCCCCTGCGAGAAGAAAAGAGCTTTTTCGTCGGAACAGAACGGGCGGGACGGTCGAGGGAGAAGAGCGGGGCGAAAATGAGAAAATAACGGAAAAATTCGTGTAAAGCGGCAGCCCGTATCTCCGTGGCCGCGGCGTAATCCCCTTAATCGTTCCCGCGCACTTCGCAGCAACGGGCCGAGCGTGCCGGCTGTCGCGCGCCGGCCTGGACTCGGAGTGAAATACCTTTCTAACCGAGCGAGAGAAACGAAACGGACGGAATCGAGGCGAAACTCGGGCATTCATTCGAACGGTGTCGCGAGTATTGTATGCAAGTTGCCCAGGCCAGGCCGGGGGGAGGAGAATTGTTGGAAAAATTAGCGACTTTCATTAAGGGCAGCACCGGCTGTGCTAAACGACGCGCGACGAGCATCCCGGCCGATTCGGCCTCCGCGAAATGGAGCACATTTTTCGTTTCGGCTCGCGCTTATGCGACCCCGACACAGCTGGCACGCGCTCGCTCACAACTTCCCATATTACGGCGCGATAACTTCTTGTGTAACTTTTCAACGAGGGACGACGGCGTAACGGGATCCACCGCCTCCGGAGAAAAGCGCTCGGCTCCGCTCGGCTCGGCTCGGTTCGACTAGCCGCGATTAGAATCCGCGTTTTCCAACCGGTAGCCACCTGCTGCACCGAACAGCGATCGATCGAATCGGTCGAACGCGTAACCGGGGGGAAATTGAACGGGAGAGCACCGCTTTCTCTGCCGCTGCGCGAAGGAATGGCGTTTGATCTTCGCGGAGATCGACAAGCTGCGATTTCTGACCTGTTCGAATCAACTGTCCTCTTATTTTTATTTCATTCGAGGGATCCAGATTAAACGCGTCAACTCGGAAGTATTTAAGTTCGCAGATGTTGCACAGGACGTCGCGAGATGGTAGGGGAAGTTGGAAAGTAGTTGGGATTGTTTCTACAGCCCCGCGATGCTAGCAGAGTATGCGAACTTCTGCTCGAAGGACTACGCAGACGCTCAAGTATTTAAACAGTGACGAACTACCCGCGAAACAATTCAACTCGTGGGCAGAAATCGCGAAGGATCCGCGCGCGTATTAACGGAGTGTATAAGCGGAGTGTTTGCTCGAATATGGGCTGGCGACAATGGCGTCGGTGATTACTAATTCCCGGAACGGGATCCGCTAATAACGCGTGTTCGGAGGATCGATCGACTCGTTATAGTCGGCGAGGCAGAGTTCCCCGGGCTGGAACGGTCCGCGGAGTAGTTTTCTGCGCTCCGAGCTGGATTTCGTGCGCCGTGTAACGTTCTAATGGCAGGAAATGCAAACGCGGCGAGACGCGGCGAGGCGAGGAGCGGCGTAGATTGGTGCACGAACGTGCGTGAGGCGATAAAAAGAATATCGGTCAGTGACTTTCGCTCGAGCCCGCCGCGCTGCTCCGCGAGCCAGACGGCTTGGCTCACGAATGATATCGTTTCCTGATTTATCCGTGCACAGTCTGATTAGCATTCGAGCCGATTCCCCGCCGCGACGGGAATTACTTTTCATTCGCGCGCGCGTCGGAGAGATGGGAATCGGGTACGGCGGGTATAGCAAGCAGCTCGCTATCTCGGCGGAGTTAGGCTCGGCAAAAGGGTGTCCCGGCGCACAGAAAATATTCCATCGGGAGCACGAAGCAATCTCTCGCGCTGTAAGCCGCGCGGAAGATTTCTAAAGGCCTGAACGAACGCGACACAGACGCGCGGCTGGGCCCTCTGAAAGGAGGATGCGGCCTGCCTTGCCTCGGCTCGTCTTGCCTGGCCGTACGGTCTGCTCGCGAAACGCCTAATTTATATAACGCTACTCGGCCCGGTCGATCCCTTTTCTCCTTCCGCGCGCGGCGTTCTAGTGAAAGTGAGCGCGAACAGCGCAGCGGCGTCGAGCGGATAACCGGCGCGGCACGACGGATACGCGATAAAGCGATCGCGAGAGCCGAGCCAAACAAGTTCCTCCACCGATCGACTACGATTCCTTGGAAACCCGTTCGTTTTTTCACGTTCCACCGCGACGTGTCCGGTGGACGGTTACGAGGGTGACATTTCGCGAAAACCTGCGCTCCCGGCTCGCGTCCGCTTTCGAAAGACCCGACACGGCAACCTGTTCGCGATAGGTAACAACATTTTAGCCGCTGTGGGAAAGGAAACGGCGCTTTTGCTACGGGTGATTGATTTCAAAAATCCATTTCGATCGCGGAAGCACCATACGAATGCCTTCTATCTTCACAATTTTTATTTCGACCTCGTCCGACTAGGACTGGTACATTCTACTGATTGAAAAGCGACCGTAACTCTTTACGTTCCTGGATCACGGGATTGAGCTGAAGGAAAAGTTGATTCGACGCCCTCCGTTTGCACAGAGGTCTAAGAAGCGATATCAAAAACATTTCGTCCGAAAGGAGATCTCCACAGCGAGACACGATCCGTTGGAAAGCGAAGGGGCTGCAACACGGATCTCGGACAAAGAAGGACGAGGAAACGCGCGACGGAAAAGCACCCAGATGCAATAAGAAGAAGCAACTTTCCACGCTGTCTCAATCGTAATTGGCCGGGGATGGACGATCGGGGCTGGCTTCTCTTACGGTTAATTGCAAAAACGCGCGGCGTAAAAGCCTCCTAAAAGAGAACGTCGTATTTCACGTGGAAAGTTTAACGTCCAGCGGCCGGTGGCGCTTTAAAGCGTCCGCTTTATTGCTCTCCCGTGGCTCGCCAGTGTTCCCCGGCATTTTTCTTTCGAACTTCAAACGGATGTCAATGACTGCGGGTCCTCCTCTCTCTCGTGCGCGGACACAAGGCTGTTTTTGCATTGCTAAGCAGCAAAGTCTTCTCGCCGGAGATTAAAGCGCGATTAAAGCCCGAGAAGAGAATCCGGATGGAGAGGAAACGCGATCCTTGAATATTTCCCCGGATAATTACCGGCGGCGACGGAACGCTTTTCATTCGGTGGCCGGACGAAGAGTTAAGTAACGACCACTTTCACTCATTTCCACGAACGCGTCCTGCCTGTTTTTTCCTCTCGATATAAATATGATTCGCGACCGTTTTCCATGAAAATTCACAGGCTCGCGGAGCCACAAAACTCCGCGAGCATCTTCTCACGTTTTTTACGACTCTCGACTGAAAGACGAGACTGCTGTTTCTCCGATCGTTTTTATTTCCGCCGATATCTGCGAGAGAACGCGACTACTTTCCACGCAAATATTTTCCCCGTACTCGTCGGCGGTTCGCTCTCTTTTTAGCATCCTCAAAACCCGATCCCCCGTTCGCCGAGGAATAATTATTTCGAGCAGTCTCCTCTTCCCTCGCGCCCGCCTCTTCTTTCGACGCCGCATCTCGCCTAGACGCGTCGAGGAAACAGCACCTGGCCGTTTTATGCTCTAAATATCCCCGGCCACTATAGAAGAATTAACCTACCGTGCCCGAAAGCACACTACCTTACTTATCCCGGCGAGTGCGTCCTGCACGAGAACGCGTAACCCTCATACGTTTCTCAGAAATAGTTGATCCTCGACCCTTTTCGCTTCGCGTACCAACAATTTCATAGTCGACAGTAAAAATTGAGTAAGTCTTTCGACAATCGCTACGACGATAAAAAGAGATCCAGTAAGACGAGCGAGGGGATCGTGGAGACTCGGAGAAGAATAAATTCAGAACGTGGAGCGAATGTAGCGGAGAATGCTACAGCCGTGAACCGAGCAGGGGAATTCCAATGCGTTGCAAAACGCGGAATACTTTCCTGCGATCGGCTCGTAAAGCCCTGAATCGTAACGATACACGGGGGAGTCACCCGATGAGTCAAGTCTCAAGGATCTGGCGTTTTGAAAGACGCCGAATAGTATCTCGCTGACTAACATCCAGCGAAAGTCCTGGCAAGGATACAGCAGCCGCCGAACCCGAAGGAAACGGAGTGGAACGGCAGCGATCTGGTCGCGGGCACAGCGAGCGTCGCGCGGCGCTGACATTTAAATGTCACACGTTGCGAGAGCAGCGAACAGTTCTTTAAACCTGTCGGGGCCGTTTCGAGACAGCTGGAACAGGTAAAGAAGAAGCGTCGCGTCGAAATCCAGGATGAACGGATAACCAGAAGCCGGATCGACGAGGAATAAATCGTCCTCGATATCGTCCGCGGCGCGGGATAATCGTACGCGCCGGTAACATATGTTCCCGCGGTCGGAACACGCGTTTATCGGCCGGATATTCCACGCCTCGTTTTTCAACGGCGGCGGCGATCGACAGCTCGTTCTTCGTTCCGCAACGTCACCGTTTTTTTTTTTTCGAGCGGGCCGCCTACGTTTATCGATCGTTCGCCCCGTGATCGATGAAGCCCTCGAGCCCGACACTCACCGATTAATCCGCGCCCCTAATACGGGCGCGTCGACGCGACGCGAGCGCTACAGGGAGAAAACAGATTGTCGAATCACTGTCGGAAAAAAACGCACCGCACTGTCCACGCACACCCGTCTCAATTCTCACGTTTCACCCATCGCGCACAAATACGGACACTCGCGCGAGGATCATCCGCGAGCACAGAACGGTGAACATGGTAGAGCTCCGAAGGAGAAGGAACGCGAGCGTACGCGAACGCGGCTGGCTAGCTGACTGACCGGTCGCTTGTCAGTTATTGTCCGCGGCCGCTTTCGAACTGACACGCGGTGCAGCAGCGCGAAGAAAGGCGCGGGAGAGCCGCTGCGAGAACGGCTGCGAACGGCTGAGAGCGGCGAGCCGTGGGACATCAAACGCTAGAGAAGGGGAACGCGATGGGGAACGGCTCGCTCTGGACGCGAGACTCACGGACACCCGATAGACGCTCGCCTCGGCTCTGTTCTGCTCTGCTCAGTGCTCAGGGTGTGACTCCGACGACCGCCTTCTAGCCAGAAACTTATCGCTCGACGAACTCGTACATTTTCCGCGACGAGTTTTCGCGACGATTCGCCTCGCCAATCGCGGTACCAACTCGCTACCGCCGATAACTTTAGAATCCGCAAGTTCCGACTGTGTACCCCGGCTCAAAGTTCAAGGACCAACGGGGAAGCGGCTAAACTTAGATCCGCGGAAGATCGCGCGCGGTCGATAACAATTTTCCCCGACTTTGCCGGAAACCAACAACGGGGAAAAGTTGTCGGAGAATTCCGCTTTCTTCCTGTAAATTATCGACGAGTCAGATTCAGAGGCGCGGTCTCGAAGGGCGTCGTAAAGCCAGAGGTTAATCCGAGGGTCCGGGAGCTGTTATCAAAAGAGAAATTAGTTTTAGGAGCTACCGGCTGTGGTTCGAGGAACCGAGAATTCCAATGAGGACGGGGCGATATATTTGATTTTATGGGAGGAGGAAAGACTTCTCGATAGTCCGAAGCTCGGGGACTTTGCTCGGACCCGATAGCGAAGCGTTTCAAGAATTCTTCGAGGAATGATCAAAGTTTCGGGTCGCCGAGAATTACGAGGCTCGACACAGAAACTAGAAACTGTTGCTCCGCGATGTGGGCCAGGTGTAAATTAAGGTTTCAACGAGTGACGTAAAGAGCCGGTCGACGAGGAGCGTTCCGATAGGACGATGTCGCGCTGTGGTCGTCCGCGTGAATATTCATAAGCGCGTTAACCTTGATCGAGACGATAATGGGACACGCGATACGGCGAGAGGCTGGGCCTCTGGTTCGGGGCCTTGAAAAGGTTGTGATCGCCGGTAAAGGCTCACGGATCGCCAGCCACGACGATGACAATGATTACGAAATTACAGGCGGCGCTCTGCGGGAGAGCACGCTTTACCGAGCGTGAACGTAAATCGATCGTCCGAGCCGGAGCGATCCCGTGCGAACAGCGGGCCGTCGCGACGTCGATCGGCTTTCGAGCTCACGAAATCGGAGAATCGATCGATGGAAAGCTGCTGCTTTCTCTCCCACGGGAAATATCGATTTGTTCAGAGAGAGAGAGAGAGAGAGAGAGAGAGAGAAACCGAAAAGAAAAGCGGACCCGAAACGATACGTTTATCGCGTTCCGAGCGCGGTTTCACGGACGTTTTCGTTTGTTTGGCGCTCTCGTAAATTTTCCCGCGGCATTTCATATCCGCGCGAGGATCGTCGAATGAAATCGAGCTGAAAGAACAGCGATTGGCTCGCGCGATTCGATTCCAGGAAAAAATCGCGCCGCGACGAGAGGCTGGGACCGACGACGATGCTCGATTGTGCTCTCGATTGTGCCCGAAGCCGCGCGCGTAACCGCATCGCGAAACTCGAGTGATGCAATTTCACGGCGCGACGAGCCGCGTTGTGTTTTCCGTGTGCTAAATATTTTCCACGGAGGCGACACCGACACCGTCTTTTTTGCGGGCCGCACGCTAATCAGCCGTTGCGGGCCGGACAAAAAGAGACGCGGCAAGCAGATTCCTATGCAAATCCGCCAGGAAATCGCTTACCGGTATGCAGAATCGTTGGTAATCGCGATAAGTGGGTCGCGAACTCCTCGACAACGCCGAGAACCGCCGACGAAACGAGATTCCGGTCAAAAGCCGACCCGACGCGACGCGCGAATTTATTTTGTAAGGCGAGCATCGCGTCGTTCGTGTGTACATCGAATGGATATCAGAAACCGTGTACAGTTTCCGTATACGGATCAAGCGGAAGCGAGCGTTATAACAGGAAGGCGTATCATCCGATGCGCCATTGTTCGAAGATCACGGTTGAGCAACGTTCAGGGCCGTGCGCCGTTGTTGGACACGTTTTATTCCGATACTCTGTTTCTTCGGATGCCCCGTTACTCGGCGAAGAAATTGAAACCTGTCGATTCGCTTTAGCGGTTCAAACCGTCGTCGTCGGCAACGCGGCCGCGATTACAGCCTCGTTGTATAACAGTTCGTTGCATTACCATATTTTGAAACATTCCGCGCGGACAGAATTAGAGAGGGATTGCGTTCAAGCCGGCCCGATCGTAAGGTTTCCGAGTGCCAGCGATCTTCCAGCGGTGCTTTCAGCGCATCGGCTGAGTCTCCAACTTGATCCGACGTTTCGGTTGCTACTCGGGTCGCCGGTGGGAAATCTAATTTCCCGAGTGCGAGGATTTGGACGAAAAGTTTCGGTAATCGAGCGAGTGACGCGTGAAATCCATTCCCAGCGATACATAAACACCGCTGGAAAGACTTTTTCGAAACTTCTCCCAGGGAAGCTGTAAAGTATGTTGCAATCGATACCTCGTAATCGAACCTATCCAAGTCAGCTATCGGCCGTAGCCGAGTCGCGAGCGGCGCCGTGAAATCGATAACGTTACCGAGCAGAGAAAGAGAAAGGGAGGGAATAACAAACAAGCTTGCACCGCCGTGAATTGGATTCTACGCGAACGTCGACTCTTATTTTACTCGGCTGTGATCACGCGATCCTGGCCACTGTGGCCCGCGATCTATAAAGGAGCCACGATCGAGGAACCGCGACATTTAAACGCGACTCGTACGTCGCCATAACGTCCCGATAAACTCGTGCGCCGCGCGGCCAATCATCGCGAGGAAATTGTGGCATCAATCGATGAAACTATCCTCGCAATCGTGCCAGTATAATCTACCGGGTGCCGCGTAAATTTCTACGACGTAAGAAAATCATAAGGAAAAGGCGTGGCCTCGCAGTTCCGAGTTTCTAGAGAGCCAGTGCATCGCCCTGCAGGGCCATCGGGGCTCAGACTTCGTCCAGACCGTCTCAATTCGATCAATATCGTCTCTGGAAGGAGGTGATTGATCATCGCTTATCGGAAGAGGAATTTATTCGCCGCAGAGTGGCGAGTCCATTAATAAAACGCGTCGGAAACGTAAATCCTCCGATTGTCTATAGTTCGCAGGCTCGACACGGTCCGACGAGCGAGGTTGGCAGCGCGAGGACGGGGAGCCCGGTTTCTCGGAGAAATTCATCGAAAAAGCGAAGGGAAGGTGGATAAAAGGATTGGCGTCGACCACGTGCGTGGACTATTAAATTTTAATGGTACCACGGTCGCAGGACGAATTTTAATAGGGACGCGTGTGACTGCGCGCGATTTAATATCTGGCCGAGCTTAGGCTGCCGAGCTGGCCGACAAGACGTGTAGAAAATCCAAGTCGACTTTATGGCTGTAGGCGGTCCGAACAGATGCGAGCCGATTTTTCATCGCGGAGCTGTTCCTTCACGGTTAAACGGTTCGTTAATCGCGACCGTTAACAGCGTCGCGGCTGTAAAACAACGTGTCCGGGATCGGAACACTGTTGTCCGATATTTATAGTCGACGTCACGGCGAACGAGAATGGATTACTTCTGTTCAATCGCGGTTCGATATGGCGGACCGAGATCCGAATCGATGCAACAACCGTGCCTCGTCCCACTTATCCCCACTCTTTGCAACGAAAACGACACCGATACCGTCGCGATTAAAATCTGAATCGGGGATCGGCCCCGGCGAGCATCGAGATCTTACTCGGCTAGATGATCGTGAAACCTCGATCGAGCGATACGCGACGCGAATACATTGAATCGTCGCGCCGTGAAAGCTGGTCTACAGAAAAATGCGATTAACGGAATCCTCGTGTTTGGGAATTTGTCGACGATCCGTCGCCACAGTGTTCCGAAACGCCGGAAAGCTGGCCATAGGATCATTTTTCGAAGTAAAGAATTTCGATGATACAAGGAACTATAAAGATTAGCTTAAAAAATTAATGTTAGCAGTGCTAAATTATATCTTTAGATCAGTTATAAACTTTTTGTTATGTATGAACAATTGTTTAAAACAATGATGTTTCACTTTGATGCTTAAGCAAATGTTCATGGATAGATAAACGTTTATAATCATATATAAATATTAATTTTTAATAGAAATGTAATTTTTTCTTAACGAACGGTTAATTAAAATGCCAATCCAACATTAAATTCGTGATCAGCGACCCCAAAAACCTTAGTGCACAGTATTTTTAGAAAGGTTTCTAGCGTTCTTCTAGTGTTTTTAATGCTTGACCAGCTTTTCGGCGTTTTGGAACACTGTGCGTCGCGTCGCCTCGCGTCGGGGAATGTCACGCGAGAGGAGACAATGCTACAGCCGCCGTGGCGCGGTAAGGATCATACGTACGTACTGTACGTCCGTTTTGCAATGCACCGAGAGCTAAAATATCGTTGCACAACCGTGGCTGCACAATGGCGCGAAGTACGGTCGAGTGAAAGGCAAGGTATATCGCGGGGGGCTCGGCGACTAACACGAGCAATCGAATACAGGCGTCGTCGCGTTTACAGTTACACGCGTGCCCATAAATATCTACCTGGACGAGTGTCTCGATTAATTCGACTCGGTTTCGCTCGCCGCGTTACGCTGCGCCCGCGATTATGCGGCAGGCCGACCGGTGATCGTTGCGATATGCATTTCGTTTCCTTCCCTTCGACCAAACCACTCAATTTAACTGCTCGCGCGCGCAGACTTTCCTCCGATCGGCAGCCGGCGATTTCAACTCGTGGAATTTTTCTGCCGGAACAGACAATGCCATAATTGTTCAATTGCCAGCATTCTTCTCGTGTCTTCTCTTAATATCCTTTTACGGGGACAATGGAGAACAAAGGGTTAAATAACACAGCGATCTCCGCGAGAGAGCGACTTCTTTCAGCGCGATTTTAACGGAGCAGCTTGTCCGTGGAACGAAACTGCGATGCACTCGTCGAAAATACTCCGAGAGCAGACTCTCGTGCAAGGAGAAAAGAATTCTTTCACGGATGATGGAGCGGAACGAGGCAACACGGAGACCGTGCCAGGACAAGGGTGACATAATCGTCGCGCGATCAATATAGTCGCCTTATCGAGTGTCAGAAATACGTTCATGGGGTCGGCCGCGTTACGGATTTGCCCCAATTGTGTCTCGGTCGGTCGCGGGAGGCCTCCGGTTCCCCGATGATGAAATTTTCGACGTGTCTGTGGAAAGACCGCGATGCCAGCACCGATAAGTCCCGACGTTCTAAATTATGCCTGGTCGCGCTCAATATTCCGCTACGTTTCAGATAGTCTAATTTCCTGATTCGCCGAGACGTTGCATCGCCGCCAAGAAGATGGACTCTCAACCCCCGTCTCGTACAATGGACAACGTCTCCGATAACGTTCGTTTGAAAATAATGAATTCTAATCGCTATCGTGCCGATCGAGCACATACAAAATGATACGAATCTCGCTCGAGCGTTTCTTTCCCGTCCAGTCTGTAATAAAGATCCGTATCGATTGCGGGGTAGGAATCGCGACCGTTTCCTTTCCAATGCCGCTTTGACATTTGACGAGGAGATAGTGCGTGCAATGCGGGTCGAAGGCGACCGGGGCTCGGAATCGAGGGCCGCGATATCAAGCACCGTCGGAAGATAAATGAAATTTCGCCGGAAGTTCCGAAGTTCCGAGTCAGGAGATTCCACGTACTCGCGGAGTGTGGCTCTCTCTCTCTCTCTCTCGAGGAAGTTTCGTCGCGTCGCGTCGCTTCGTTGCCGGAGATTCTTTCGGGCGTCGGAAGTTCCAGGGATGCATCCATCTTGTGCTGAAAGACGTTTGTAACTGCGGGCATGCGCCACGCTACTTTCGGAAAGAAGCCCGTCGGGATCACAGGGGGGAAAAACTTGCGATTCGCTCGTTCGACCCGGCAACTTCTTGCTCGGTCGTGCGGACAACGCTGTCGTCGTTCCCGGATCGACTGGCGAGCACACGATTTCCACGATTCAAATGGCCATAAACGCGATATAAATTCATCCCACAGGACAATAGTCTGTTCCCGAGGAGCGCTCTCGGCGAACCGGCAGCGTTGGCAAATACTGTACAGCGGTAATCAAACTTCCGCGTCTGGGCGGTTCGCTACGATTTACACGGCCAATCCCGCTCGGCAACTATCGCCGTGTATATCTGCTGTTTACTCTGCACGGTAAACTGCGACCACTTGACGCGCTGCAATCGCGAAAATTTTCACCGTTTATGTAACGAGCTGTCGCAGTTCCACGATCCGACCGCGTGTCCCATTATCCGACGTATCGTTGCGTTCGAAATCATCGCGAGAACATTAACGCAACCTGTGGACAAAGGAGATTGATCTCGACCGCTTCTACACGCGCGGGGCTAATCGTCTTGAACTTCTTCGATCCTTCCCACCTCGGAAATAATGCACGAGGAGGGCCGCGATCGTTAGTAAATACTTGATGACACTCGCTCCGGCTACGGAATACCAATCGACGCCGACTCCTCCGCCCGAGTTTTTAGGACCGCTGCCAATTTCGGCATTACCAGCCTTCTCGTATCCTCGCGAGAGAATGGACGACTGGCAGGGATGCCACCAAGGGACAAGGGTCCACGGAATATTCGATTTTCCTCGAGTGCTTGGGACCCTAAGAGGGTTCGAAGTTCCCCGAGAGGGAAACGGTGCCTCGCGCGATAACGCGTGTCGTTCGGAGCTCGGTAGTTGGCACAGAAGCGGTATAAAAATATGGGAGATAATCCCGTGCCTCGAATTGCCCCAGTTGCCCCGGAAAATGTAGGTGGATATGTCTGCGCGAGACCATCCTTAAGGGTGTCGTCTAGTAGGAAACGTGTGAGTGCACACACCGCTAGACCACGTATGCGTTCGCGAGGATTGCAAGGATCCGGGATTTGTCTTCTGATTTCTCGATAATTCAAAGACGGGGTTTTTTAGTAGTCAAAATCGCTAGATGAAAGGTCAATCTAGGGTGCGATCATTCTCAAAAGTCCTATTTTTACGTTTATGAGCAATGGTTTTACAATATTCGGCTGCATGTTGCCCGTCGGAGAAGCTAATACGCCGCGCCGACACCCTAGATTAATCTTTCATCTAGCGATTTTGACTACTAAAAAACCCTGTCTTTGCATTATCGAGAAATCAGAAGACAAATCCCGGACCCTTGCAATCCTCGCGTACGTATACGTGGTCTAGCGGCGTGTGCACTCACACGTTTCCTACCAGACGACACCCTTAACCCTTGAACTACAATATCGAATGAAACTCGTAACGAAGATTACTGTAGTTGGTGAGTTGGCGAGTGGAGCGAATGTACCCGCATGCTTTAGCCTCGCCAACTCTGAACGGTAGGTCTAATTATCGCGGCCGTGAAGAAAGTCGTCCGGAAAGGGGTTAATATTTGGGGACCTATCGTAGACCGTGCCAACTCGAAAGCTCGCAACGACAGAGGAGACTCAGAAAACCGAGTCGACGGTGGACGGACTCGTGGAAAGCGAGAGATTACTTCGCGTGAGAACATTACGAGTAATTCCCTGTCATCGGTGCTCGCCAAGAGGAAAGTAGGTAACGGTACGGCTACTATTTGGTCGGTCTTTGACGACGAGCCACGTCGCCGCTCTTAATATCACGGCAATGATAACTAAAGACGGTGCATTACGGGGAATTACACGGTGTATAGAAATTCTCGTAGATCGGGGGAAGCGAGCGTGACGAGGACCACGCGGCCAGCAACTTTCGTGCGACGTGAACGGGTTTTCTCTCTCGCTCTCTCGCACTTGCCTGGCAATTATTTAATCCACGTGCAACCGCGGTGTGTTCGGTCGAAAAATCCAATTACCTTTGCGTCACGTTCGCGGAATCTTCATCGCGGGAATCGGCGTGCCGCGTAACGGGTTCCCCAGCAGACCGAAATCAAGGCGCAATATCAGAATCAAAAGTACCCGTTTTCGGCGGAAGGCAGGCCAGACGGACCGTGCAATTACAGACCTGTCGATGCGGGTCTCGCATTGCGGAGCACGGGTCACCGACTGTGTCCGCTCCGAGCCGAGCCTATATAGGGTGGCCCATCGCAAATAGATAGCCTGTAGCTATTGAGAATTTAAAGTAAAAGTTATTATCGAAAATAGGAATACGGACCGGCCGTCCTCGTTAGACGCTATCTATCGGTCCGACGCGGGTATGGTATAACCGCGTTCCGGATCGGTCGGGTATAATGTATGGCCCCGAGACGATTACCTTTAAACGCGCAAGGTTCTGTGGGACGATCGGGTCGTAAAAGCAGGGGTCTGGCTGCGCTTTTCGCGGGTTCCGTTCGGGTTTTACGAGGCAGGCCGGGTCGCGGCTGGCATCAGGAAGCTCGTAACCGGAAGATACCGCGCCGGCAAGGTCGTTACGTCGTTACCATTAGACGATCTGGGCCCCCGCTCGTATTGGGAGGGCTTCCTGTTGGTAGCCGCGGGGGAAATGCACGTGGGATGCATTAATGCCGGCCACGGGTAAGTGTTTAACAGTGTAACTACCGGCGGCGATGCGAAGCGGGCTAATTATTGGACGCGTCGACCCACGACTGCCTCGCTACCAGATACATACGTTTTTCCGGTGGCGCGAGGTTTCGCGAAACCGGGGAGGATTTGCGGACACCGTCTCGACGATGACGCTCGGCCTTCAGACGCAGTCGGCTCTAGTTCTCCCTCTTCGAAATTCGGAAAGCGATCACGCGCGTCCCACGTCCTCCTAGGTCGTCTTCCTTCGCCGGGTTCTCGGGCACCGCTCCCAAGTGCGTGATATAAAATCCCCACACGCGATAAGACAACCGACGCCGCGCGTGCTCGGAATACAAGCGGAATCCGTTCCGTTCGAGTGCAGCCGCGAGACCCGCTCGGCCAGGTAATTTTCTTTGCCGAACATCGAAAGTTACTTTCGAATCTCCCGTTATATCGGGATCACGTGGCCCCGCGAGCCGATGAAAATCACGAGCGGGGCGCAGCGTTTTATGAAGCGGAGAACGCCGACTAGCCGCGGCGATGTCAATAGCTGGTCGCGATCGATCTTTTTTTTGCTCGTCTCCGTGCGGCCCGGCGTTTTCCCCGCCGAACGACCAGGGAAAAGAGAAAACCCACCAGCGGATGACTCGCTCCGGCTAAACAACGAACAAATCCTGCCCAACCCGGCTCGATTCTCTGTTTCTGCTTCTGCTCTGTGTTCAGCTTGGCTCGGATCGACGTGTTCGCGAGGAACGTCGGAATTTCCACGGCACGTCCGCCGGTTTACGGAGCAACGATCGTTCGTTCGGTTCCACCGACCTTTCTCATGCGGCCGATTACACAACGCCTGACACTGCCACTTATCCCGTTACATCGTACCCTCTCCATTCGCATTTCGTCGCCGACTCGCTCGCTCGCTCGCTCCTACTCGAGCGCCACCTTATACGGCGTAATTAAATTCGTTCCTCGAGCGTTTACGAGCCTCCCGGTACACGTAGGTTTTTCGAGGCACCGCGTACATCTCGTCCCGACGATCGTCAGCCTTCCTTCCGAAGAAATTGCGCGAGGCGTGGCCTCCGGCTCGCGATTAAACTCGTCCTGCTACCATTTACGAGTCGCCCGGTGCGCGCCGCTTTTCCCAGACACCTTGTACATTATAAATTTAACATCTTCGAGGCGGAAGATCCTGTAAGGACAAGCGGTAATAAAAACGTCGAGCGAGTCGATATCGACTCCGTTTAATTTACGATTTTCCTTATTCCAACGTGTCGAGGAAACCCTGCGGCGACTCGTAGTAGCTCGTGGAAGATCGTGGCCGGCGTGAACGCGGCTTAACGTTCATCGATCGAGCCGCGGCTGGCTTTTAATAAAAACCTTTGGCTCGGCCGGCTCTGTCGCCGGACGAGACTTCGGTCGGGCAAAAATTGCGCGGCCTTTGTCCCCGGAGCAAGCGGGCCGTCCACGAAATCGATTATAAGCGAAAATTGTGCGCGCACCCTGTCCGCTCCGACGGCAAACAGAAAGAAAAACGGAGCTCCGGCTGGTGACGAGCCATAAAATACACGGCGAGCCGCACGGAACGGAAACCGTTTCGAACGGCTTTCAAAACTCCTGGACGCGAAATCGATTCCATACTGTTTGCAAATTCCTTCATTTCCTCGCAGTTAACGACCGTGGAACAAATCGCCGCAGGGTCGGGGGACCAAGAATTTGGTAAACAGCGGCGCGGCCGCGTCAAAACCCGGCACGAAATCGCTGATCAAATATTCGCCGGAAATGGCGATCGATTCCGCGCCGACGATTATGCGATGTGTACTCTCCGCGAACCTCGCCCCCCCCCCCCCCAGGTCGCGATATTTCGATTTACCGTTCGCGAAATCGAAACGCCCGTCCAATTTGTCGAGCATTAACGACAGTTGCCGGGAATTAAACGGACGGACGGCCGGCCGGTGTAATCGGCCTGATTACCGGCGGCTCTGTCCATCGATTGTCCCGGCATAACCCTGGCAACGTGGTCGACCCCGATGCCTCGACCACGAGAAAACCCGATCGCGATCCGCAAGCGACAACGGCAACCCGGGGTTTTCGGCCGACTCGGTCGTCTCGTCTCGAGTGGACAGCGTTAATTAAACGCATCAGCGTTTCGGTGACAGGTTCTTTGTCCCCTGGGCGACCGATCGGTTTCGATCCGGAGAAAAATGCCGAACATTCGAATCACGGTCGAATCGCGCCAGATTAATTTCTACTGCGAATGTTCTGCGCCATCGCGAGAAGGAGGGCTGCGGGGAGATCCGTTCAAACGATTCCCGCGATCGAAAATTGCGCGGAGCGGAGGCAGATCGCCAAGAATCTCGCGTTGGAATTTAATATCGAGGGAACGGGGACGGAGTTCGGGCTCTGAAAGCTCCTCCGCGGAGCAGCGAGCTGCGGTTCACGTAGAATCCGTGTTTCGCGGTGAATAACACCCGACGGCAAAGAATCGCGAACACTCGCCTCGAATAGAACAGACTTCCGATCTCGCGGCGAACATAGAAATTTATTGGGGTTTCCTTGAAAGCATTTCCCGCGAGCATCGGCCTTATCGGCGTCCCTTTGTCCGTGTCCAACTGACCCTTTTCACCGAACGTCACGATACAACCCCGCGAGCCTCACGACGATTGAAATATTGAGAAAGAGTCGCCGAATCGATCTACTCCATCTTCGATGCGATTTTTATTGCCAACTTCAACTCGCTCCGGTAATTGTGACTCGACCAAGGACGCGCCTCGGTTCAAAATTACATGAAATTTCAATTGAATTCTTACGGCCGATAGTCTCTTCTCGCGAGACACCCTGTAGGTCGGAGAATGTCGGAGGAACGCGTCGGACGAGTTTGTTGGGGCAAATAAATGTGGAGGATCGATTTCAAGACGCCTCGAAATCGTGAGACGAAGCCAGCTGAATTCTGATTGGCGGGCAGAGTCCCGAACAACGGGAAAGGGTCGGCTCGATACGGAGGAGGGTGTCTTTTAACAAAAAGGAGCGTTAATCCACTTCTCCCCGATCTATTTAACTGCCTTTGTTCCCCGGCGGAGCGACACTTTCACCCTTCGTCGGGCACGCTTAACGTTTCGCACCCTCCTCGCGTTCGCGTGTACGCCGAGGCACTCGATAAGAGAACGCAAGCAACAAATACTCTCGCCCTCCCGATTAGACCGAAAACGTGTCACCCGGCGCGAGAATAAACGAGAGAAACGCCGATTTTTCCAATTTCGAACGCGCGAACCTCGGGACCCGGCGAGTAAATCGTGTGGCCTGATTTACCGTGCGGATCTCGATCGAGATTGAAGGATTCGGGCGCTGGCAATGATATGGACCCGCGTCCCGCCGGATGACGAACGGCTTAATCCACTTGGCGATTTATAGCGTTCGCAGGGAGTCCTTTAACACGTTCGCATCGCGAAACACGGCCGATCGGACGCTTTAATCCGGCCTCTTCGTTAAAGGGCACGTTTGCGCCGCTATTAATGAACGCGCTCGGCTACTCGTTAACGCGCGACCATCCGCGCAATCTCCTAATTATTCTCCGCGAGAGGTCGGGGAAGGTTAATCGAAATTTCCCTGAGGAAGCTAGTATCCGTTTTTGAATCGAAAACGATTACGGTAAAACCGCCTTGTAGCCCGACATGTTCGGATAAACGAGACGTTCTACCGTACTGCTCATTTCGCGGGAGCGC
Organism: Lasioglossum calceatum; assembly: GCA_963966675.1. Taxonomy (NCBI): domain Eukaryota; kingdom Metazoa; phylum Arthropoda; class Insecta; order Hymenoptera; family Halictidae; genus Lasioglossum; species Lasioglossum calceatum. Next base: position 3,727,630 of record OZ016555.1, on the reverse strand, counting down.
GTTTCGCTCGAATTCAATCTATTCGGCTTCCATTTCCGCCGCATCTCCAATAAAATTTAATTATTGTTATCGTGATCGCTGGTTTCTTTTTCCCCGGAGGACGGAAGCGCCTCCGAGCCGTTGTAAATTGCAATTACGCCCTGGCGAGGCTCGGTTAAAAGGCCTGGAGAAACAATAAATTACCGGTGAATCGTGTCCGTTCGTTCGTACCGAGCGTATTTGAACAACACCCGGGGCCGGGGCCCTCCGGAATGCAAAGGCTTGTGCGCGCACGGCGACGAGACACGGCGACTTCGACGCGATGGACAGTTTAATCTAGTTGTTAATTTATAGCGTTTCGGGGCGGGTCCTTTAACACGTTCGTTATCAGGACCGAATAACACAAAGGGCTTAATCTCGCCGGCTTCATTTGCATGGAAACCTCTTGATGCGGGGCGGAGGGGCGAGCGTAGCCGAGACGGAGTCCCGATAGATGCAATTAACTTATTCGTAGTCCTCCAACCCTTTCGTCCTCGAAAAATAAACCAACCGGCCCGCCAGCGAAACAGGATGCAAATCGCGCCACAGGGAAATTACGTGAAAGGGGGCAAACGGTGCTCGATGTAAAAAGCGAGAGAGAAAACGGCAACAACAACAACAATAGAAATATGAGGAGAAGAGTGGGAGGATGAAAAACAATCGAGCGAGTTTCGAGATAAAAAGAGAGACCGGCCGCGCGCCGCTGAACGAATATCGATAGGCAGCCTAGTCAATCCTGCGGCAGAAATTGAAGCGAAATTGGATCCCGAGGAAAATGCAGCTCTCGCGATAACTCGATATTAGTCCCGGCTACCGTATCCGACTTTATTCCGCGCGCTGACACGAGATGGGACACGACGTTCGGATCATTGTTTCGAAAATAATAATTACGTTCTTTCGACGGCCTCGTCGGCTTTTCATCGACGCGATAATACCCGAGGGAACGGTGCAGCGGAGCGCATCTATCGTTGCCACGGTCTTCGTTGACCCATTTTTGACTTCAAACACGGATCGCTCGCGACTCCCGTCCATCCGGCGGCGTGTCTAACCCGAATGCTCGTCGGCCAACACGGGAAATTGAAATTGGAACAAAGGGGAGCGGGTGTAACGAACTCGGGCCGAAATGAAATCGGCCTAGTCCGACTCGGCTCGAGAGCCTCCTCCGGTTCGATGAAAAAAATGCGGAGAATCTCGCGTTATCGGGGAATCGAGGAGTGAAGTAAAAGTGAATTACGGCGGAAATTAAGGAGCCCGGGCGAAGAAAAGTAATGGAAAGAGGGGGCGGGATATAAATTTGGAGGAGAGGCGGCATTCGCGAGGAGAAACGTCGGCCTGCGTCAGCGGAATCGTCGCGTTTCCATGGGATTTCTGCGCCGGCAAAGATAACTCCCTTTTGCGCGAGCGGCGGCGGATGCGATTCTCCTTCGAGCTGGAAAAATTTGTCTTCGCGGCGCTCGGCGACGAAAACGAGCAGCTCCCCAGACTGATAAAAATCCACGGTGGATCGTGCCAAAAGACCGCCGCACACTTTCCCGCGTGCTCACGATCCGCAGCGTCTACCCATCTCGTCGAAAGGAACGTCGCGTCGCGTCGGGTCGCGTCGGTTGGAAAATTAGTGAGACGAAAAGATCCGGAGAAATCGCGCGGAAAACGTCCCAGAGAAATGCTCGGGCTGCCATATACCGTGTCGCGTCGCTCCGCGGAGAGGAAAGTCGCGAGGAATTAGTTAATCGATCGGCGAAGGGAAACGCGACAGAGTAACTCCGGTAGCCGAGCAAATTTCGTGTTTCCTCTGGACGTGTGAACGTTGTGTAACGGTTTTTCAACGCGATTTCAAGTATTACCGGTTCTCGACGCGTTTCCGCGGCCGCTGCCGCTTAATTGGAATCGTTCGGCAAAGATTACTGTCACTTCGATTAATCGAACGGGTTCCGTTTCGGACGGTAGCAACAGGTGCACGCACTGGATTTATTCGTTAAACGACTGCAAACAAAAACTCGCGTGCTGCTTGTTCCAAACGATCGAAACTGGACCTGAATGAACACGGATCAAATGAAAACCATACGAGATCGTACGATATCCTGCGCTTTACAGGATACAATCTAGAGTCGAGACTTACCGCTCTCGCGTTGAACGCCTGGTTCAGATTGTTCACGTTATTGTTGAGATGGTTGTTGTTGTTGAGGTTGTTGGTTGTGCGGTTGGAGTTGTTGTTGCTCGAATGGTGATTCGAGTGGTTGCCATTGTTGTGCTTGCTGTGCTTGTGCAGCACCATAGCGACGAACATTTTCGCCTGTCTCGCCGGCCGGTCGCTCGTTAAACGATTTATCGTTCCTCCAGCGATCCACAATTTCATTCGCCGCCACGGTGCATAATTCGGACCAACTAAAAGGTCAGAGCGAGACCGTCAGCGGGTCGGATTCGTCCCGAGGGACAAGTGGATGGACAATTCTGTTTAAACTCGCTATCGGCTCCGGTACTACACCGTCGGAGTCGTCCCTAAATCATCGACGCCGATACTTGGCCGGCTTTGCCCCGTGGCCTGTAATCGCTCGGCGCGGCGCGTCGAACGAGACACTATAACTCCTTGGAACGACAACGGATACGGCGGGAGTAATTCGCTGGCGATTTTAATCGCGCTCGTCACGAACGCCGCTCGATGGGAAATTAAATCTCCGGGAAAAAGCGATATTTCTGGAGCGGGACCGTCCGTCGCCGACGATAAATCGCGACTAGCGCACGCCCAGCTCGTTAATCCAAACGTGCGACAAATCCAGGCTTCGTCCAATTAACGCCTAAGTTATTGCCGGCACGGACAGAAGCGATTATCGCGCGAGATTCGTCGAGGATCGGTCGTGCAGCCACCTACTATCGCTTCGGACGCGTGATCAGTCGCCGAGCCGATTGCACCTTGCGACGATGCACTTCGGAGCATCTACGCCGCGCCGTTGATCGCGACTCCGTGCTCGGGGCCTGCAACCTGCAATTCGCCGGGGCCACGTCGCCGATCCTCTTTTTACGGTTTCCGCGCGGAACGAGCCGCGTCGTTTTACACGTGCGGCTCTCGAGCACGTGAAGAACACGACGACCGACGGCTCGTATTGATTCGTTATAAATAGTCAGGTGCAGCGAACTGCGCCGCTCCTTCCCTGCCCGGTTCGTCTTTCTCCGTTTCTCTTTCGCCGTTGTCTCCTTCGAGCCTGTCGTAGATCGATGGCGGCGAACGCCACGAAACCTTCCTACGCTCCCAAACTTTTCCTTCCTTCGTTCGCGAGTCGATATTTCTTACGATATTCTCCGCCGGACGGAAAATATTGCCCCGCGGGCCACTGCTCCGAAATCGGGAGCAACGAGACCACGCCTACCAGTCGAGATCCTAAGGACACGCCCACCGTGAAAAATATCGCGATCGCAGTGGATGGTAAGGGCTCCGCGACAAGCATGAAGAATCCACACGCGGATAAATTGGGCTTCCAGGGAACGCGAGAATCTTATTATCGGCTTTGTAACACCTGGAAGATGGATCAAGCGATAGCGGACGCGGCGAAGGGAGTCTCGCCGGTTTTCCCGGCGAAAAAAAAACTCCCGACGGACATTCCGGATCGTATGAAACCCCTGACAGGACATTATCGTTAAGCGCTTCACTCGATTACCAACGATGCAAACACCTGCCGTCGCGGGCCCATTTATTACCGGACTCTCTAGGCCTCGTATTTGGCGCGGAGCAGCGGGATAACGGTGCGTTTCCATCGAGAGGATTCGTACATCGACGAAGATAGTCCGCGTTGCGACCGATGTTGCGTAAGATGGGGCGAGAATCGTCTTAACAGGTAACGCAACGGCGGTCCACGATAATTGGAGTCTGAGAGAGGTGCGTCACAGTGGCCGGTATCGGAAGCGACCCAATTCGATTACAAGGCAATGTTCTGGCCGCAATTATTGCCCCGGGGCTAACCACGTTAGGTCGCCGGGCGGGACTGCAACCTGCTGCTCCGCGGACATTCGTCGGCCAATCGGCAATCGCCTCGCCGACTTGCAATAACTATTCCAATTAACAGTAAACGGCCGATAGAGGATAGAGAAAGAGAAGGAGAGAGAGAGAGAAACCCGGCGGCGATCAAGCGAATTCTGCCCGATCGGAGTTCGTCGACACGAGCGTGTAAAGTTCACCGTCAGAGTTTCCGCCTCCTCTTTCTTCACCTTCGACCGATCGCGGTCTCCCGGAGTAGTCGCCGGAACTCCTCCAACGACCGATAATCTTGACGAATTTCTCCGGTTATACGCCGGGCTCTTCACCTTCGGGAAAATCTAAAAGGAACGAGGATATTTATTGCGCGTCCGAGCGTTCGATCCGAAAGGGTAGCTTCCGGGCCGGAGCGGAGGGACGATAACTTACGTCCAGGAAATAAATACGTTGATCTAGAATCGGAGCACCGGAAATCTCGATAATTGAAAAGTTTCCCGGGCTCGACTTTCCAGGGGGAGAATCGCGTTTAAACACTGCACCGCTGAAAACTGTAAGACGAGAGTTCCCGCGGAGGTCTCGGTGAGATTCGCGATGGGAAACGCGAGAGGTTGGAACAGCCGAGTCTATCACGAATGGCCCGTGCATCCTGCGTGCGTCGCGATCAGTGATACTAACTTTTCCAATTACCAATAAATCCCGGGGAACGGAAGCCGGCGCGCGGTAAAAGTATACGCGGGGATGGTCGGGCTCGATGCCGTTCATCACGAGAAAATGGAAGTTCGCGGTTTCGCGCGGACAGAGTCGCAGAGCCGGGGATGGTAGTCCATCATTCGTTGGCTACGCGATACCGGCTCGTTATCGCCGGCAGCCGAAATATGCGACCATAAAGGCCTAACGATACGCGCGGAACGTATCCACGCGGCGATAACGTTTTATCGTACGGAAAGACGGTAGCCTCTAACAAGATCGCCGTCGATGTCGCTGCGAGAATACCGAAAACTGTGTGTTCGAGCGGGGCTTTACGACACAGAGAGCAGCGGAACAGGTTCGGCTCGCTTCGCCGCGCCGAATCTCGCCGGCCAGACGCGAGAAACAAGTCGCAGGCGAACCCCGTGGCTCGCAGCATCGCGTAAATAACCGCGAAGAACAATCGCCTCGGTTTCCTTCCTCGAATCGAATTCTTTGGTCAGCAGAATCATCTAATCCTCTCGCCGCTCGATCGATTCGTCTGGCCAGGATCGCCTCTCGACTCCTCCCCTTCCTCTCTAATATTGCTGCAATCTACCTCCTTGATAAACGAACCTTTCTATTCTACTAAAACGAAATTCGGATCGAGCTTCTGCTCCGTAAAGCGGAAAGCTGAAACTTTCCGAAGGAACTCCGGGATAAATTGAAATAGGTTGGCTGCGGAGTAGATAACGGCAGAGATCCTGGAAGACCGCTCGACTCTCGGACTTATGAAAATTAGAGAATACTTTTCGTTTCTCCGGTGCTCGAAATACTCGTGTTTTATTTACGCGTCGGCCGACTCCGTCGCGTTGTTCGCCGTTGATAAAAAGACAAATGCTACGTCCGATCGGTGAATAATTTAGAAACGAGCGCCTGCTTCGATCGAACGCTTTTTTTCTGGCGGCAGCTACACCCGCTCGCGTCGAGTTTCTTCTTTTCCACGGCTGTTCGCGTTATTTCTCGACCGCGGCCGCACTGCCGCGTGGAATCGGAGGCGAACCGTTCTCGAATGCGAATGGGTTTTCGTCGGGCGAATTACGGGAATCATTGTGCCGTCGATGAATAGGAATGTCGGTCGGCTGGCGAAACTCGTGAGGCGCGTGAATAGCCGTATCTCTGCGCGTTACGTACATTAACCGTCCGATCTAAGAGCGGAGTGGAGCGGAACCGAACGGAATAGGGAGCTGATATCGCGGATACACGAGGCAGAAGTTTTTCCCGACACAATCCCGGCGGCGCGGTTATATTTGCATGCGCGTCTGTCGATCTATCGGACATTCCTATTGGCTCTTTTCAGAACGGTCCACGGATTTCGATGGGGCGAAACTCCAATACCGGGGGCCCGGCATTGTTTCGTCGACGGACGGCGGCGCGAGTTATTGTGTTCGCCGCGCCCCGATACGCCCGCGGAAAGCGACAGGAGTCGCGGGCTCGCGCGAGGATATTGAAAGTCGGCGAGAGCGGAGCAGTACGACGCGGAACCGCGCGCTGGGGCCTTCAGGTGTATCGGGATCATGGGAATGGAAATATTGGTTCGGGGATCCTCTTCCCTTCGCGCTCCTTTCTTTTTATGATACGACCCGAAGACAAATGGGAATACTGCGTAAGAGTATCCGGGATTTGTTTCCGACTGTGCTCCCTTCTGTGGAAGAAGTAGGCGGTAGGTGTTATTGGATCGGGACGTCGCAGATTGCGTTCGCCCCGCGATGCATCTCGAGAACCGGAGAGATTGCATGCGCTTTTGTGCATGCCAAATCAGCGTCCCAAAGTGTCCTCAATATTCAACAGCCCTCAAAACGCTCGGGAAACGATCGTTCGATTTTCCCTCGATTTTTCTCCCTCCAGCGAAAGACCGGAAAGAGACAGGGAGGGAGAGAGAGAGAGAGCGAGACGAAAGGAGGGCGGTGTATGTAGCTCGAGCGCCAGCGGGAAGAATTATGCGGGCGAAATTGCGTCCGAGGCGAAAAGGAGCCTCGGCCTTGGACTCCGTTACCTTGAGACGAATCCTACCGAGTACACAGATTATCTTGGAACTGTTCTCTGGCAGCGTAACAGAGGAAACAGAACGGAAGCGACCGTGGAGCGGCCGGATGGGCACGGTGAATAAAATATTGACTAGTTAAAAGAGACGACGACGCAGTCCGACGGCGAAAAGTCCGATCCCCTGCAGGAATTTCGCATGCTCGGTTGAATCCGAACCTCGATAAAACTCATGTAATGCTAATGACGACGAGTGCAGTGCGTAGCAACGAAACCCGAGGCACTCGGATCCCTCTCTCGAGAGATCCTGCGGGGTATTCTTCGGCGGTAGCTGCGTAACTTTCTTCGCTTCGAAACTCATACCCGTTCGAATGAGTGCGGGGAACGTTTTCCCTGGGAATACAGCACGTGAACGGTTCAACCTGTTCGTCGAGCGAACACGCTTCTCCCTGGACGCTCGTAATATCGTTTTAAGCGATTCAACCAGCACAAACAACGTTAGAAAAATAGCCGGCAAGATTTATAACGACGTTAGAACTCTGGCGAACAAGTAGCCAGAAGACATAGCAGCGAATAAATTAATCCAGCCGGACCAATATCGCGGGAGCGCGATGCCGTTCCGTGGCACTAGAAATTGGAGTAAACGGAGGACAGAGGAGGAAAAAGCGCGCGGAACAATGCTTGATCTTCAACGAGGGAATTTCGCGAGGCCGTGGACGGTCCATTTAAAAAATTTTTTCGCTCGCCCCGAGGGCGGGCGAGAAAAAACGCGGTCGTCTCGAGAAGAAAGGACGTCGAGGCGGGAACGTAGGGGGGGCGTCGGGACAAGTTCCACCGACAACGCGGAACAAAAACTCTAAGTCCTCGTCGACGTCGCATTCTCCCGATGCACACCGGGGGTCATATTCCACCTGCTCTCGGAACGTGCATCCAGTGTTACGTGTCCATTTACATAAGCCAGCCGGCCCGCGTCCCTGTGTACGTGCCGACATGTGCACGCTCCGATACGGATGAGCTCCGTATATCTGCGCAGCCATCGCTGCATACACGGTGTCCAGCTTTGTCCGACCGGTCGTCGAATAAAACCGAGAGACCGAGCGGAGGGGAACACAAGAGCGGAGCTAGACTCGTCGATGATTCGCGCGCGATTCATCGGTAAGCGCAACACCGCGATACTTTTTTCACGGAACCGCGTCGAAACGGTGCATCGATCCCTCGTCCGTCCGCTCGCCGATAATGTGCGCTCGAGCGCGACGCATTCGACTGTCACAGTTTTGATAATCCCTATCGGTGGCTCGTTAGCCGCATTTAATTAAGCGTGGTACGCGGGCCATCGTAATCCCGTCGGTCAATACACGGACTGGCCGGTCGATCGATTACATAACGAGGTCAATTATAGAGCGTTTTACAGCGGCGACCGATATTTCATCGACGGAAATGCTGGCTGGCTTGGTATCCCCGCGACAAAGCTCCTCCGCAATCTCCTCGCGCGATTCGTTTCGAGCCAATGGCATTAGACTCGGGCAATTTATTTGCGAACCAGCCGCCACAGCGTTTCTGCAGGAGTTACAAGCGACCCCGCGGTCTATCTTACGGTTGAGCGACTGCAAACTTTCACGAGCGAGGTGGCGCAATCGCGATCGGACCGAATGTTCGTCGTCCCGTTCGGCGATCTGCTCGATTGAAAGTCAAATGCCCCGGTGATGGAGTGTCCGTCGACGGTGATCGGTGACCGCAATAAGAACGGACACCCTGTGTGCATAGATCGCGCGGACCCGCACCGGTGCATTTCCTGTGCAACGCTCGATGCTCGGCGCGCGAGCGCACGTGACACACGATGACCGTGATTCGACAGCACGCGAGCTCGCGATTACGTACACGGGCGAACGCACCCTGCACTCTGTGCACGCCGGATGGCCCCGCCAATGAACCTCCATAACGCGAGCGACCGCGTAACGAACGCGAGCAAATGGGGACGGACGAGACAACACTGCCAGTTAGAAACAACGCGCCACGACCAGACCGCTCCCTATGACAAGTACGCGTGAAATATAATTACCCGCGCGCGAGCGTTCCGCGGAACCAATACTGCTCCCTGAATCAATTTTTTCGCACTGACCAACCATCCGACGCGACAATCAGCTTTCACGGAGAAACGTCGACTGCACGCGATTTAAGGGTTGCACCAGATATCGCTCTGTCATCTCGTTCCGCGTAAAGCACACTAAACAGGCGTGGTTTCAATGCTCATGATTCTGACAGAGCTGGACCAGTGTCCTAGAGCAGGGGTGGCCAACAAGTCGGTCGTAAAGCCAATTTTTGTCAGGATATACGTCTAATTATGATTGCTTGGTTAGAGACATGCAAACTCAGACTTCCCATTAATGTTAATTTGAATTCTAAATCTGTCTTTATCTGTAGCTAATTTGAACGAATATTGTCAATAATTACTCATGTTGTCTTAATTCCCCTGGACGTAACTTTTTTGGCCCGTTAAATAATTATGTTGTTTTTCAAGTAGGTAGATGTGTACGTATGTTTCAACACATATTTTGCTTATCTATCCATAGCTCGCGAAAGTGCTATCCTACCTCTCCCCATTTACAAGGGAAGGACCCCAAGTGACCGACTTCGATTTTGATAATCTTTTGTGAGACGATGGCATATGGTTCCCTAATGATGTCTGCAAAATATTAGGTCTAGTTACTCAATAGTTTTAAAGATATAAACAATTGAACTTTCACGCAACCTACTTACACGTCTAATGGAACTTCAAGGTATGAAAGTTCAATTGTTTATATCTTTAAAACTATTGAGTAACCACACCCAATATTTTGCAGACATCATTAGGAATCCATATACCATCGTCTCACAAAAGATTATCAAAATCGAAGTCGGACACTTGGGGTCCTTCCCTTATTAGACTACGCCTATGACAACAAGTCGATCGCGACACATTTTAAGATAAAAAGTAGATCTTATGTACATGAAAGTTGGCCACCCCTGTCCTAGAGAGTAATCTAGAAGAGCATTGTTTCGCATTAGATAATTCCGAATGCTATCTCAGCAGCGCAGGTTTAATAAAGACGTAACAGCAGACTACCCGACTTACTCTTTCTCCACAGAGAGCAGGCATGGCCTAAATAGGCGTGGCCTCGACGCTCTCGGTCTTCGCAGAGCCAGGGCATTGCCCCGGCGGGCAAACTGTGCCCATGCATGATTCACGCTCTCGTACAAAGAGAATAATGAGGGCCTCGGCGTTTTCAGAACGCCCAGCTTGCAGATAATGTGTTTGTTGTTCGTTTCGGCAGAGGAATCGTCGAAATTGGGTTTTGTTCGGCGTTTGTTGGCAGGTACGCGACGAGATAAATTGTAAGTTGTCGGTGTTGGAGCGGAATTAGAGGCGGCGGGTATCGGACGGATCGGGAGAGCGTGTTTCGTTTGATCGAGGTTCTCTGACGTTCTCGCGCACCCTCGATTTCGCGCAATTTCCCATCAAAGTGGCCCGGAAAATCGTGTACAAATAGACAATTTCCGAGTTTCCACGGGGGCCACGGTAGCGCGCTCGCGCGCGTTTCCCCGACGAGTGTTATGCACACTTGATACTCTCGACGAATTCGATTAACGGCGACGACCGACGATGCAGCTCGGAAACGATGATGCTGCTGGCCGATGGTCGTTCCCGATGGCCAATCGGTTCGTTTTATTTCGTCGGGCGATTTTACAGGACGCTATCCGCAGGCAGAGCACGGTTGTTTGCTCGGCTGTTTCCACGCTTTTGCGTTCCGTCGATAATTTTCGACAGCGACTGCTGCATCCCGCAATTATACCCGCCGCGATGCAGTTTCGAGCGCAACTGCACGTTAATGCTAATTTCCCTCGTGTTAATAATGAATTTCCCGACTGAAATCCCCGATGCGCCGCGCGGCGGTGCACCGTTCTAAAAAAATCCAGCAAGACTTTCCGCATCCTGCACGGCCGCTGCGTCAGCCATTTAACGTACCGAATGCGCTCGGCCCTTTTAACATTCCCTGGTGTACGAACATACAAATTGTTGGTAAAATAGTCGTTTTAAAAATAGGACGAAAAACTTCTGACTTATTTTCTGTGGCTGGCACACCAGAGCTTTGCAACGTAATCAAAGAGGACATTCTGTTCTCGTGTCGAAACAAATGTAATCCGGAGGGTCGAAATCGCGGGATCGTTACCGCGGAAGGAAGAGAAGGCCGCGGAGTAAAACGTAATCAAGGCAGGAGAATAGGAGGACGCGGCTTTAAGCGGACCGAATTAACGGGGCAATGGTTGGTGCTCGTCGAGCGTGATCGCTGCTAAAAACAATCCGGAGTGTCGTTTGGCGGGCACGATTGCGAACGGAGGGCGGATTCCCTTGCATTACACGGTGGCAGTCTTTATGCGGTCGGATTACAGGACCGGGAGCAAGCGCATTGTGCTCGGAACGCGCCGCTGTGAACACGGCCTAATGGAACGTCCGAGATTAACGGGAGGCCGGCGAATCGTGTTGGTTTCGTTAATCCCTTGACCGAATCGGTGTTCTCTTAATGATTTATCGGCCGCGATAACACCGCGCACCCGCGAAAACCAGAAGCAAATTCGTTGGATCTACGATAAATAAACAGACTCGCGAAGGACACGCTGTATCTATAAGTGCTTCTGGAATCGATAACTATCGGCGAACATATGCGAACGTGCGACCGCCGTCACGTGCTGTCCAAGACAAATCCTGTTTCCCGGGAAATGACGTCCGAATGTCGCCAATCAGATTACAAGGAATTACCGAGATAAGTAACGAACACGTAGTTTTCTATCCGACGAACTTCGACTCCCGTTCATTCGCAAATTGTTTGGAAGGGCTGATTGTAATTCCCGTGGCACGAGGGTTTGCTAGCGGTCGACTTAAGGGAAGCTCGGTCGCGTGACGAATTTCGGAAGCCCCGATATTAACCGCTTAAGGGCCTAATCCAGGTTAATTCGGTTTTAATGTACTGTGCAGTTCGCTTGATCCCGAGTCGACTCGGATCCGCTCGGGAGCTTGTAGCGTGCATCTGCCACAGGCCAGTGGAGCGACGAGAAAGTTTTGTCGGAAGAATAGGCTCGCTCAAAAAGCACCGAACAGCCTCGAACGTCGCAGGAAGTGTCGGGGAACGTGGATTATCCTTCGGATTCGCGTTTGTCCGGTGCTCGATCGAGCCGAGAGACGAGTCTAAATGAATCTGTCTCCCACAAACAATACGTTTCCTCGTGCTGGATACGAGCCTCGCTCGTCCGCGAAGGATTTCTATGGAGCAGTTTTCATGAATCCTATCTGCGATCCGCAGAGCCGGACACGTTCAACAATGCAGTCGCATCTGCGGCTCACGGGAGAGACAGAGAAAGATTCTTTTTCTCTTCCAATGCCGGCAACGGACTCGTTCTCGCTCTTCAGGCCGCTCTCCGTACCCGGGCGGACGTTTAAATCCCGGTCAAGCGGAAAATTCGCTGAAATTAAATCGTTCGATCGGGAGAGAGCCTGGAATCCTCAGAAGGCAGGCAATCGCGCGCCGTGGGGCACGGAACGTTCCAGCGGACCCGGAAACGCTCTGCGAGAGAGCCACGGGTTTATTTTTAAGGCAGTTCGAGCCTGTTCGGCGTGTTCGAGTCGCGCGAAATACGCGAGTTGCGTGTTCAAATAGATGCGAGAGCAATATTTTTAGAGAAGCTTTGATCTTCTCCGTGCGCAAACATCGCGTCCCATCCACCACTCACGGACCTCTGAAAAATCGACGCGAGTCCCCGCCTACCTTTTTAAACGTTCCATAAATACGGGAGCTGCGTGGCCGAGTCACGGATAATTTCCCGGAGAAAATATCCTCGCGCGATGCCGTCAGCAAATTCGAGATAAATATCCGTGGCGAGTCGACGTTAACTCGCTTCCCGATAATCCCGGATGGAAAACAGGCGACGAAGTTGTCGCGAATAACTAAATGGCTTACGGTTCACGGCACCGTAACGTCTCCGTGGAATCGCGCCTCTGTCAGGTGTCCAATGTGAAATTCGGATATGAAGCGCACCAAACAGAGAGAAGGAGAGTCTCCGACTCCGGCGGACCTCTCTCACCTGCCAGTCCGCCGTCTAAAAATACGAGCGCGCAAACACGTCGACGATCGATCACGGTGCATCGCACCAGACGCACCGTTCCGCCCGTGAGAACAACTTTTACGAGCGAAACCGCTCGCTGCGAATGCTTTTTTCCCTCCCGTGTTTCTGTTCCCGCCACGCGTAACTCCGTGAAAGCATTTCCCTGCGATGGAGAAAAATCCGGAACGACAGACGGCCAGGCTACTTTCCTGCCGACACCGGCCTGAAAAGTATCGAGGCCCGTATAATCGCGTTAGGCAGGCTTCGTTAAACGGTTGTACTGATTAAAATATTAATTCAGCTTTACCCTCCTGCGATTCCCGCTTCAAACTGGTGCCGCACAAAGAAGATAGATTGCAAAAGGATTCCAGAACGAAGCGGGATTAAATAATTGATAAAGCCCTTCTCTCGAGTATTGTCTCGCTGGATTCGCAAGAATTATTCGCCGCGGCAAAAGGATTTTGGAAAGAGTTTTTCTCCAAGGCCAGTCCCCTGTGGCGAACGACAGGACGGTATCCAAGCAATTGCGATTAGAACGGCGAACACGAGCCGGTGGCTCGCGTGCTCCTAATGGCCCAAGAACCTTCCCGCACGAAAAATGGCGGTCCGGGGTGGTCCGAGTGCACGCACGCGTCTCTCTCTCCTTCACGGAAAAATCAGATAACACCCTCGCGCCGTGCATGAATTACCCAGCGTAGACGACGTTATGAATCACGGGAGAAAATTGCGGCTCTAACTCTCGGCGTCTTCGGATGATTTAGCGTCTCCCCGATCGTTCTCTCGATTGATAATAATCACGGTGCCGCAACCACCTCGAAAATCCCTGCCGTCGCAATTTCGCTCTCGGCCTCCAATTATGTACTACTTCGGATACTTGTAGGTCTCGGTGATCGAACGAAAATTTCGTTCAGACCTAAAAGGAAACGCAGCGAGGCTCGGTGTTCAACAAGTGTTGCATCAGGTTCAAATAGGAACAATCTCCTCGTCTTGCGCAATCGTAATAATTTCTCAATCGCGAAAAGGAACGGATCGAAACGTTACGAGACGAATCGATTTTGCCCGAGGCTCGATAGGACACAGTCCGGCAGCCGATCGCGAGGCAGCTTCCTGTTGCGGGGTTTCGTAACTTATTAACATTAGGCGGGGGCCCGACTTCTAGGCGGGTCTGAGTTATGGCAGTCTCCTCCGCGCGACGCTTTTATTGCCGACCACTTTACGATCCCGTAAAATAACCGGCGGCGTATTAAACGCGTGCGAATATTCCGAGCACGGGTTGCGGGGCGTGCGAGAACACATTGTGTCCCTTTCGTTAGCCACGGGCTTCCGGATTCGAGCGATAAATCCTCGTGTTCCGCGCCTTGCCGGACAGCCCGAGTTCCCCGACTACGCGAAGCCGGTCGAAACCGCGAGGGAAACGCTGAAATATGTCTTCCTCCGGCGACTCACGATAAAAATACGTTGCCCGCGGATTTTTCGGCGGACCCGCTCGCGGCTCGTTACCCCGGAAGCGCCAGTTAGACGTCGAAAGCTCCAAGGGAAGGCAAACAGCTCCTCTCTCTTTTCCTCTCACTCTCCTCCTCTCGTTTTCTTACCCTCCGGCGATCGTTCTTTTGTTTCCGCGTGTTCTACGTCCCCAAAGAGGAAAAAGCAACCCTCGGGGGTGGTGCTTGCTGCACCGTCGTCTCCGAACTTCTTCCCCATGGACACCGTAAATCTTCGCCGGTGGGTAGCTGTCCCTTGAGGACCGCCAGACAGGGAACGGATCATGGTAAGCCACTTTATCGGGACTCCTCGAGCCGGGTAGCACCGTCACGTACGAATTCGTACGCGTTTTATCGCGAGCCGACCCAAGTGAAAACTCCGTCCGCAACAGTCTCGGGGAAATAAAATGTCTGTGATACCCCCGACATTTTTCGGGGACCCTCGACCCTTGTAAAACGAGAGAAGCACGAGCAGACGCGCTGCGAAACCTCGGGCGACCATCTTTTTTATTATTTTCTCCAGAGATTTCGGAAAGTATTCGGTAACTGTACAAGCTTTTATAAGAAAATTTCTATCGTTCTATTGCATTACAGTTGGATAGATGTTGAGGAGAAGAAATGGTTAGGTTCGAAGGGTCTCGGGAAAAAGAGGAGCGAAGAGCGAGACGTCATCGACGATTTTTTTACGAGCACGAAAGAGAAAGATAGCGAGGCAGGCGTCTCGTGACCGGTTCTTCCACAATGGCGCCCCAACGCAACCAGATCGGGAAGGCTCGTTCGAGCGGATCGCCTCGTGCGAGAGAGAAACCGGCGAGATCGTCACGCGACGCTCGTCAACAAGTTGGAAATTGGTATCGCCGTCAGGTAGACCGGCGAGTCTCGTCGTCCGCGTGTCTCTTACGGGACACGAAACGGTTCCGCGATGTTTCGTGCCCCGCGATCGCTCCTCTGCCTAGGAACAGACTCGATATCTCCCAACGATCGGCAGAGAATTTTGATTCGCGATCGTCGCGTGTCCACCGGCTAACGGCTCTCGCCTCTCCTTCTGCTCGGAGTCGATGGCGAGAGAAGTTTCCACGGGCTCTCGCGACCGGTTGTTCCGAAAATAAACCGAGCGAAGAAAGTTCTATCGATTGCAATTAAGCCGGGCGATACCAGCCACGGAAAAGGCTCGCGGTCGATATTCGGCGAACACGTTCGCCGTTAAAGGTGCGAATACACCGACGAATAACTCGCGACAATTCTTGCGAGAGCACCTTGCGGAAGCGTGTACACTTGTTAGCAAATATTACGAACACGAAGTGCGTAAGAAAAGTAATGAGACTGGCAACACTGTCCATCATCCGACATCGCTGTTGCCTTCTACATCGGAAGGCAGTTAGGTTGAATCGTGACTTTGTTGTACATACTTGTTTCAAGTTGCTAGTGTTGCTAGAAGAGTGTCGAGAGCATTTGAAGTGAAGTGGTGACTATCAAGTGCGTTACAAAAATGGAGTGGCAAAAATATGAACAACGTTGCGCCATATAGTTTTGCGTGAAGTTTGGCGAAACCGCTACTGTAACTTATGAAAAGATAAAGACAGCTTATGGAGAACATTCCCTGTCCAGAGCACAAGTCGTTTTCCGCAGACCGAGAAGAAGTGGATGCTGCATCACTATTAATGAATTTTTGGCAAAAAATAACATTCCTGTGGTTCCTCACCCCCCATTCGCCGATCTCAGTCCCTGCGACTTCTTTTTATTCCCCCGGATCAAAAACCACTTGAGAGGGCGTCATTTTAGCACTTTGGATAATATCCAGAAGAGCGTAACCGACGAGCTGAAAGGTATTCCAGCAGAAGCCTTCCAGAAGTGCTACGAAGACTGGAAACGACGCCTCCGTCGCTGTTGACTGGAAACGACGCCTCCGTCGCTATTATTTCGAAGATTACAACCTTCAGGTGTGAAAAGAATACGATTGATGGTAACAAAACAATCAGTCTCATTACTTTTCTAACGTACCTCGTATATTGTTTCGCTCTTTGAGAGCTCTGAGAAATTGTTGCTGTCGAAGGATTCACTAAAAAGTCTTTGGCCATTAAAAAATACGAGGTAATCGCTGGTAGATAATGTGTCAAGGGCTCCTTACTTCGAAAGAGACGGGCGATTGCTGGCGCGTACGCGTCGATGACTCAAGGGTATACCCGCAACGCCACCACTATCTTTATGCTCCTCCGGATTTGGCTGGAGCGCCGGCGAGAATCGCCGCATGATAGGGCGAGGGTGTGAGAGAGAAAGAGACCCGGGGAACAATAAAACGAGCGGCGTTCTTTCGACCTGACGCGACCGGAGAGAAGAACGGAAAGCACGGAGAATATATTCAGCGAGCTTCTGGAATTGTCCATCCACATTGTCCTTGGCTGGTCGTTGGTTCAACAACCCTCGAATGAACGCGAAAGCAAATGATGATTATTCGGAGTTTTACCTGTTCGAGGACGAGTCCGGTCGCTGGCCACGCGCCGTGCCGAGGCCTGACTGCGCAACCCCCAACTAGCACAGGTGAGCGAGCACCACGGACGGGGGTAGTCTCGGAACAGAGGGTGCACGTATACGCGTCTTCGGGGACAGTCGCGCGTCGACTGAAAGCTCCCTTACGGGAAACGGATTCGCGTAGGAGAACGGGAACGAGAACGACAACGGCGGCGGCGGCGGCGGCGCCACGACGCAACCCCTTGCCAGCCAGCCAGCCAGCCAACCAACCAACCAGCCGACGAACCATCCAGCTAGCCGGTCAGCCAGTGGTTCTCTCTCTCCCCCGCATCGACGTCGCAACCCCCTGACGAACCTTCCCCACCATTCTTGCTAGAAAACCACGCGGAGAGGGGTTGCGTGTATCGCCACGCGCCCGACAAACTGGAGGGGGTGTCTGCTGGTGGAATTACTTCGCCTGGCAAAAACTCACCCCTCAGCCCTCTCTCCCTCTCTCTTTCTGTCTCTCTAGCTACTCTTCCCTCCCGTCGATGCTCGAAGGGGTGGAAGAGTTTAGGAATATGACGAGCGAGGAGAAGAGTCTCGGTTGTTTGGGGCCGATGTACCCCGAACCGAAGGTCGCCCGGCACAAAGAAGATAAATTGTACATTCGGGGGTTGTTCCTCGCCCCGCCGAGAACATCTTCGTTTCTACCCCGCGAATCGAATTTCACTCAAGAACTCAACGACGATTAAAGCGTTGAAAAATTTACTCTCTCACTCTCCTCGGTCCTCCGCTCGGTTCGTCTGAAAATGGAAAACCGGCGAGGTTCTCTCGCTGGACAAACAAAACGGATGGGTTCGGGAATGGTTTCGGTGGAGGACGATGCACTCTGTCACGAAGGTCGCGATGACGCGGGATAAATTGGGATTTTGAGATTGCCACCGATTTCTAGACGACGGGCAGGATTGTCTCCGGCGTTGCAGTTCGTTCCTCTTTCGAACTATAATTGGAAACGCGGGAATTACCGGGTCGGATGGATTCGCGGAATGGATTAATATTTAATCCTTGGAACGACCGAGGCAACGAGAGATGAATCATGTATCGCGATCGCCGGAAATAATACGATTTTCGGGCCGTTTTCGTCGTGTTCCGGATGGACGTGGGGCGCTAAGAAGGTAATTGAAAATCAAATTACTCGAACTCCGAAAACGAGGGGCTTAATTACTTGCCGCGACAACGTGTCTCACGATCATGAATATAAATAAGAATAAGGGGAAATGAATATTGCATGATAACGGATACTGAAAGTTTCGAAAGCAAAGTTTCCCCATATTTTTGTACGGAAGAATGAACGTAGGGGAGGCACGAGGGGAAGCGAGGACAATGAACCGGCGGGGCGCGAAGGTCGCACCGACCGAATGAAAAAAGAAAATTAGGGTTCGACATTCGCGTAATCTTGGGGACGGATAAATCGAACGGAGAGAGACCTAGGGTTGGCTCCGCGGATATCAGGACCGGCACTTCTCTCCGATTGGATAAAATTCGTGGGAACGGACAACGAGGAGAGGAATATTGCATTCACCGCAGGGAACTCTAATTCCACCCTTATTAACAGGAGCGGAAGAAACGGTACTCGGTAGACAAATCTCCTCGAGGAACGAACCGATACCTTCCTATTCCCATCGCCGGAAACGGGGAGAAAAATCGTGGAATTTGAATTTTAAATATCGCTGATTTCGTCGTCCCCAAATCTTTATGAACGCTCGGCAATATTCGTCGACTTACCGAGCTCCGAATAAAGTTAAGGGTAACACCCACCCCTGGCAGGGTTCGCAGACAACGCCGGGACATCGGTCGGTCGCGAACGTTAACTTCCGCAATCGAAACTTTCCCGTTGACAGCGCGAAAACTGCGACAGTTTTCCGCAAGCGTCGGGTCCCTTCATTCGACCCAACTTTTTTCTATTGTGTCGCGAGCCACCGGCAAAATAAATTAGAGTCTGCCAGGGTTGCAAGGGGACGAGGAGAGAGCCGACCGAATTCGATGGCCGACGCTATTTCCTTAAGAAAACGAGAACCCCTCGAGAGGGGAGCCGTCGAGGGGTGCGCGATGATGCGATAAAAAGTTGATCAATAGTATCGGGGGTGCGATTCGTTAACGTGCACTGAGAACGATCGAGACCGAATCTCGAGGCTGGAGAGACTCGATAAAATACCGAGTCTGAAGGCACGGTCTCCGGTTTGTCCGAGGTCTCGGGGAACGTTCGAGTCCTCGGGATTAACGAGCCGATCGGGACTGCCGTGAATCCCGAGGACACAATGCGAGCCAGCGTCCCGAAAACATGAATATTCACCTCTCCGTCGGGCCTGGAAGCCGACGCGGTTCGTCTTCGCCTCGTCTTCCCTTCGTCTACCGGAGAAATACGAAACCAGGGGGCGGCGATAGTTCGATTCGCGGTCGCGCTCTCGTTCAGGAGGGATAAAGATTCGTCGGATTTCGTGGGCAGGGGGAAGAGGGGATGATGGCGACGCGATGGTTCATTCCGCGAACGAGATGAGTTCGGTGCACCTAACCCAGAGCCCGGACCAGGGAAACCGGTTCTGCCGAGCGGGCTGAAGGATGGTCGCGGTGGTGCCCGGAGGAGGCGAGCAACTTCTCGACGTTGGCGCGACGAACGAGCGGAAGATCGATCGCCTCCGTGCAACGCCGACGACGAATCTCGCGTGTCGTGTAATTTCGACCGCCACAGCTCGAATCGACTCAAGCTGACTCGACCAGACCCTCGAGGAAACCCATAAATCCGCGGTCCGCCGGAAACGCTGGCCGCGAGCAAAGACGGTCCACGTATGACCGATAATTTGTCCCGGGCTCGTATAAATACCGGCAGCCCTTTATTGGCTGCTCTCGCCCTGGTCTCTCGCGATCAAGGCCCTCTAGTTACGAGCCAGACGTGCCGCGACTGCGACGAAATTTCGTTGGAGTCACGCCAGGCTTCTTTGATTAAAAGAGAGGATATTGTTTCGCGTCCGCTCGCTACAACAACTCGGCGAGAGAACCTAAAGCACCCGCTCCGACTTTGTTAGCACTTCGGTGAAAACCCGCGGCCTAACTATTACGACCCTTCCACAACGATGCTGGTTTTCGAACCTCTTCGCCTAGAAGGTGGGAGAGGGAACGAACATCCTGGTCCTCGATCCTGGATAGTTCGACGGCTAATGACGCAGACGGGAATATAATCTCGCCGCGAGACGAGATTGATACGGTGAACCAATTTGAAGTCACTTAGGCGAACGTGCTCGGCTACTAATCGAATGACTCGCCTCCTAATTATCGTGGCCTCTTACCTGCAACAGAAAAGAGAAGCAATTATTGGAAACTCTTGAATGGAGGAAGCTACGTTCAGGGATCGTGCGACGCGACGTTTCGACGACTCGATGCGCGGAATCCGAGAAAGACCGGCTAGTAAACATATCGATTACCCGGTTGCGACTCGGCTCTCTCTCTCTCTCTCTCTCTCGCGATACTCGACGGAACGTATAACAAAGCGCTTACGAGGGGTCCGCCGCGCCAAGATTTACCGACTGGCATGAAACATTAATTTTTCTCGGGCGCACGTTCCCGTAACCCGTTTTCCATTTCACGGTGCGGGAGGATACAGGAAAAGTAAGAACGAAAAAGACGTACGAGACCGAAACACAAACCGTCGCGCCTCTATAATGGATGATTCACGGCCGTGAACGTTCTCCGAACGAGTAAAACGTCCGCCGATGTTTGAGCTGTGTTCTCCGGGAAAGAGTTAAAAAATGTAATAGGCCAAATACGGCGGGGAACAGACAGCGCGCGGTCGACGCGTTGAATTTTTCCGTGACGCGGGGCGGAAAGAGAGCCTCGCCGGGGCGACATTGATCGTCTCGGTGAACGCCGCTGCCAGTAAACGAATCTAATTTCAGTCTCCGCTTCCCGTGAACCTATATTTCATACGCGATACCGTGGCAGCCGCCGCGTGAGTCACACGCGCCCAGCAGAGGCAAACCATTGCGTTAATAGTGTCACAGAACGATGTGTCGCGCGTCGCTCGCAGTAACGAGGCATCGAGATTTCCGTCCGCGTGACGCAATCGCCGACGGACGATAAAATCCCGTGTCCCACCGGCGAACGGTCTTATCTCTCGAAACCTACTTCCCCGGGTAGGAAGCTGTGACAGCGTTGTACCATGATCCTCGTGACTAACTCTAAACAACTTTTTTGGTTCCATCGTGCCAGCGATGCGTTTATGCAGACGACGCGTAACACACGTGTCGAGTGACGTCACTCCCATCGTCCATTTGCTCGATCCTCGTCGTTCGTCTTTCTTCCCTGTCCTCGCGGCGACACCGGCCCGCTTCTGAGAACCTCATGCGATCCTAAATTATCGCGTTCCCGTGTTTGTCCTGCTCCGCGTGTGTGTCACGATCCACGGGATTCCGCTCCTACGAAAGATGAGTAATCGAGAGCCACCGTTCTCCTTCCCGTGGGAGGAATAGCAATCGGATCCACGTTCGGCTCGAGTCGGTTCTCCCGAGGCGAAAGCTGTTCCCGTCGATGCAATGAATTTTCATCGAGGATCCCGGAAACTTCGACTTCTCGACACCGCCCTCTTCGAGATCGCGGACTAAGAAGCTTGATAAGTCGGTTTAACGGCCGACTTTTAATGCGACGCCCGAAACCGGTCGGTTCTTTTCGTCCGGGGGAAGCTGCGAGGCGATTATTCTCGTTCCACGGTTTGGACCGGATCGAGCACCATGGCCAGACACGCTCAGGCAACTCGGATTTAACTCTGGAACGCTGTGGCGCACCAAATTTTCACTGATCTCTAAAGTACGGACATACCTCGGCTTTTCGACTTACGTCGGCTACCTTAGAACCAATTAGAACGTAACCGCGGAGTACGACTGTATCAAGATTCAACTGAGATTTCTATCGCTGAGAGCGCCGCAAAAGTGCTTTCCGATGACGAGGTCGACCGTCAAGCTCCGTTAACGGGTTAAGACAGCTCGTCAAAGCGGCGAGGCACCGTCGAGCTCGGTTAATTACGATAGAGGGTTCGACGGAGCCGGTGCCCCATTCCGGCGAGTTCTGATGGACGTTCAGAAGAAGCCAATTGAAAAATAGCGGCCCCGTGTGTACACAGGTCTTCATCCGGATGTCTCTTTGTAGAGGGAGGTCGTAGCTCCACCACGCTTTTAAGTATGTAAAATTAATTAACGTTAATTAACATTCGCTGCGAACGAGTTCGTGGCTCGAATATACCGCGGAGATTGCCACCCCTGCAGGGATCCCATTAAAAACGGCCGGGGCTATTTGTTTTACCGTCCACGTGCGGGCCGGAAGCCTCTGAAGATCCTCCCCGTCGTCACCGAAAATTCGATTGCCCCCGCGATTCCGGGAGAGTGTGATCATTATCTCACGGATAGGGTCTCGCGCAGTACTCGAAACGGTTTAACGCTTTCAGTGCCAATCTAGCAGCCTCGTAAAATCCCATAAAGTGGAAGCAATTTATTGAATGAGATAGAAATTAAATCGTAAATCTGAGCGAATACTTTCATCTCCTATTCCAGGGTTTCGATCTCCATTTCGCGGACAGAGTCGGCTCCCTCGTGAAAGGGTGAAGGAGAGGAGGCCTCGAAAGATAAAGGACTCGCTCCGAGTAACCGCAGGTTTGACGGGGGACAGGTCGGAAGACTTTCCCCTCGTTCTTCTCATTCTCGGCGGAGATAACGACCGGAGAGCCACGGAATAGACGCGCGAGCTTCGACTATCTCTCGAATAAGATGGCCCCGGTTGATCCCGACGAGTAAATCGCCTTCGCGGGTAGCTCCGTGCCAAGTTGCGGCGTCTGGGCAAGTCGCCGCTGAGGCTAGACTCTCGAGGCGTTTCCTCGTTTCGACTCGGACCTCGGTGAATCAGTGGAAACGCCGTGTAACGACCCGGCCGTTGGCGGAACAGAGGCGGAACGCCGCGAGCGAGCGAGCACACGCTCGGAGCCGCGCTTTACAAGCGTAGTCGTAACGACGACCGAGGATCTTCGCGAGACCACGGCAGGATGCTCGAGGATCCTCGTCTCATCCCTCAATTTTACGAGAGTCCTCGGCTCTCGCGTTTCGACGAGTCGCAGCGTTCCTGTATCGGGGCTGACGCATCGCTCGGGAACGTTGATTGCGATTCCGCTTTATCGAGCGCTTAATGATGACGGCAAATATTTGCACGGGGCAGACTAGATTCCGATAAGACCATCGGTGGCAGTCGCGCGTGAGTCAGCTTCGCTTCAGCCTTATCGTATTCGATTCGCGACAAGCCAACACGCTGGCCTGTTTAGGCAATCGCGCCGCGAAAACCTTTACTGTCAACTCCACGTAGACACGCTTGGGGGACAGTTCGCCGGGGAATTAGAACCGGAACAACAGCGGTAAGCGACGAGAACGGGTTTCGAATTTTTCGGGGTTCAAGGAGTCACCGATTTTTCCACGCTGCCCCGCCGAGAGATCCGCAATTTTGATTAAAAGCACTGATGGTTCTCGGACCATTTGCTGTACTCGTGGGAAGCGGTTCGGTAATGGCCCCGGCGGAACCGCGGCCAACGAAGAAAAACAAATTCTCGCCGTGATACACGTCCCCGAGGCGTCCATGAATTTTAATGGTCGACCGAACGAACGCAATTTACAGCGCGCATAAACACCGGCCGTACTTTTCCGTGCGCTGCTTGATTAAAATATTAATCGCGCGACAGATGCGGCCGAAAACGCGGAAAATGGGGACGTACATTGCGAGCGCGCGTGGCCCGGTTAACGAGCGGAAACCCGCCGCCGGAAAAAATACAGAAAGAAACGCATGCCGAGCGGAACTTCGACGACCACCCTGTTGCACGGAATAACTTAGCGATACAATTTGCTTTGCTGGCGGACGCACACGCCGCGCCGCGCCGACCGCGGCCCTCGTATTGTTCGAGCCGCGTGACAGCGCTAATTGGAGCTTGACTTTGCTCAATGGCCGCGATGAAATATCGATTAGTCCAATTAAAAGACTTCCGGCTCCCGGATCCGTCGCGGGAATTGCCGGGCTCGCGTTCCGGCTGCGCCGCGAATTAAAATAGCTGCGGGGCTCGACGTGGTGACGTGTGTACCGTGTGTTCCGTTCCCTTCCCTCGACCTCTGTATCCAATCTTTTCCATCAATCTCCGCGCACGCTGAAATTGTTTTTACAGAGTACGAACAGTCCGCGGATCTGCATGCAAAATTAGAATATTCTGCGGCAACTGTACGAAACAGGGCCAGGTATAAAGCTCTTTCTTTAATCATTTTAGCGAGTAGACAATAATACATTGATGGAATTGCACCTGCAATGGGTACATTGTTGGCATACATGCATAAAATCCGCAGTCTAGTTCCGAAGGCATGCGAATGTACGAGACCACTTCGAATCCTGACAATTTGCATCACTGTTTGCGATTCGTTTCAACTGGTTTTACACGATTACCCTTCAGAGCTCAGATAAATAAGGGAATAAATAATATTAAACGCGGCTGCCAGAAACTATAGTATAATTCACGCGCGTGTCTAGCTAAACGACCGTGATATGGACCCTCCTCTCGCGTGTCACGGGCTTAATGTATTTTCTTGCCGGCGCGCGCGGAGCGTGTTTCACAAGATGATACACGTCGACGCTTTCCTTTGTCGACTCGGCTACGTTGTCGTTGCGAAACCATCGGTATCCAGCCGCTCCGTGCTGGCCGAGTCTCAGCCAATTCCTCATCGGCGCAACATTAAATTACACCAGACTATTATCCAGGTAAATAGAGGCGACGGGCGATAGTCGCTCGCGACGCAACGCCGCGAGATTAAGAGACGCGACGCGTTATCAGCCCGCGACGAGGAGAAAGCAACCGTTTCTGACGAGGAGCTGCTTCTTCGTAGCGTGTCCAGAAAAATTGCCGCGTTCCACGGCTACCCCGAATAATCCGAGGCCCGAGACGATGGAGACGTTCGCTGTTAAATATTCATCGATCTCTGGAACCTCGGCGAGATTCCAGACGGGGGAACGCCGGGACTCGATGATATTCGTATAAACTGAATTATCGGACAATTTCGGGGGACCGTCCGATTCTTTTTCCGCGCGGACATTCCGTCGCGGGAACGTCGGCCACGATATCCAGATTACTAATCCAATTTCTGGTTACCGAAAACAGCTACCGCTCTCGTATTCTATTGGGTTGGCAAGAAAGTAATTTCGGTATTTTCAGGTGAAACAAAACCGAATTTCTTTATTCACGCGATGAACTGTGATCAATAAAATATTTTCTTATTTATTCTTGTTGGTAAAAGATCATCGAACAAAAGGGAAAACATCTCGTTCATTAAAGATCATTGCTTGAATAAAAAAATTGGGCTCTATTTCACCTTGAAATACCGAAATTGCTTTCTTGCCAACTTAATTGTAGCTCTTTGCACTCGGAGACTTATCGATACAGAATTCGTGAAATAATAATGTTGGACCTTTGGAACCAAATCCAATCCGTGTCGATAACCGGCGAGCGGGCGACGACAAAATACCCAGCTGTATGTATTTCCATATCGGAATCAGCGTCCATTCATCGTGAGCGAACGGAAGTCGTTTTTTTCGTCGCGGCGTGAAACACGGAACGGTGGCGTAATTCCATTGATAAATTATTTATCGAGCCGATGGATCTCTTTCACGTCGCGTTTATCAACGGCGACGGCCGCGACTGAGCGTCGAGGATGAACGCACGCGGTAGATCCGTAATGCGTTTACGGCGTCACGATGAAAATGCATAATCTTTCATTAGCAGGACTCGGCGGAACTATAACTGGCCGGTGCACTCAGGCAGCAGCCGAGGGCTGAGCGGCTAAGCGTAGCACCTACGATGCTCTTCTCCTTTTCTACCTCTCCATCTTTCTTCCCTTTCGCGCGGCGTGTAAAAGCGTCTGCCCGTCATTCTGGGATCAATAGCACCGAGGACTTTTATCGCCGAGATAAATTACGCCCCCGGATAAGGAGACACCTTCGCGAGCTTCGGCTGCAGTAAACGAACGAGCCCGTAAAAAGGAAACGAGAGAGAGAGAGAGAGAGAGAGAGAGAGAGAGAGAGAGAGAGAGAGAAAGAGAGAGAAGAAAGGTGTAGGCCCGCCTCGCCGGAAGGGAATCGCCGCTCGGAACAAATTTAATATCCCATCCCCCTTTCAAGGACACGTTAACTCGAACAGAAACGTAATTGAACGAGGAATCGAACGGGCTCCCTTTGATTGCGAGAACGCGCCAGCCCACGGGGTCCGTTTATTCGATATTACGGTGTGTAATTTCACTTGTTTCCAATTAGGATCCGCCGCGTCTCTCGATACACTCCATTCCCATGGCTCACGGGCGTTTCATGGGAGTCTTAAAGGGCCGTCGAAGATTCGAGACGTGGATCGCGAATTCAGCTCAAGAATTTACAGTTGCTTCAGTGTGAGCATAGCTTAACACATTTAAATAACAATCTCCGCGACGAAGGGGTGGAGGCTGCCCCTAGACCCGTCCGACTTGCCCTTGACTCTCCTCTCATCGATCCGTCTCCCAAAACTATTTGATTAGGGATCGTCTTAATTAAAGGCGTCCACCCTCTAATTCCCCGCGCTATCGCTTTATCTGATCGTTCAAAGTCGCCGCTTCATTGAGACGAGGCCGGGACCCCGGGTATTCAGACATATCGGCGGAATCTCGCCGCCCTTAATTAGAAGAGCTCCGTCGTACTTTCGCGTGGCGATCCGATCGTTAATTAGCATCGAAAACGCGGCCACCGGATTTTTCTATCCGCTCGAAAACGAAAATCGCGAGAGCTCGAGATCTAGCCGACGCAACGGCGAAATTGAGCACGGGATTGAACGTTAATCCTTAATTCGTCCTGGAAGCCGACGTTTCGAAATGGATTTTATCTCACTGCGAAAATCGAAGTGACGGAGCTCCGCCGCTGGTCATAACGTATTTACAACGAGCCGGGGTATTTTCGGTGCTTCCGGCATCGATTTTCAGATTGCAATCCGTCTCCGCTGTCCCGTTCGCCGCGAGCTATTGTCGAAGCTGGCTTATGCCGGAATAATTTACGGTTCAATCGAACGTGGACACCTCTGCCTGGTAATAGGCGTAGGACTCTTTCGGCTCCAGTAGATCGTTCGGATGACGAAATCCTGTTGGACGTTTGCACCGTAACATATTTGCATCGGTGCCAGGAAAATAGCACGCGTGCACGCTAATGACGCGAACGAGCTAATTGCGGCCACGGACCGAAAAATAGCCGGGTTTCGATCGGCTGAGGGGGGACTGCTCGAGCGGGTAGACACCCTTCGCGGCGGAATACGTTCGTATTTCTTCGGTTGTTACCCTTTGCCATCGACCGTCTGCGGGGCGCGTGTCCTGGGGCAAGGACCTTCGCTCCTCGTATATCCCGTGAACCGTTCGAGGCGTCTCGTCGCTCCGGGACACGGCGGAAAAACTGTCTCGCATCATTTTGAAATTTATACGAGCGCCGCGACGGAATATTTTATTTCTCCCAGGTGATGCTTTCCTCGGAGCGAGAGGGGAGCGAGGAAAGCGAGGAGAGTCGTTCCTTCTCCCAGGTGAAATTAATAAAAGAGTCTTCGCTCGGAGGGTTAAACGAGGCGTAACGAGCCTCGGACAAAGGTAAGGGTGACTTCGAGGCGGGCCCGAAACCCGGAGAAATAGAAAGTAGAGAGAGAGACCTGGCATCTAATTAAACAAGATATATAAAAAACGCAAGCCTGCCGACGCTGCCACGTTTGTTCAACCACCTGTTTCAACCCTTCTCAATTCCCATCCGCCTCTCGACGACGAAACCACCCTCCTCCGTCAGTCTCTTTCCCCCTGTCTGCCGCCGCGAGAGCCTACCCATCCAGAAATCAAATAGTTTTCAGACGTCCGACAAGATTTCGCTCCTGCGTCCTGCCGTTCCTCCCACGCGGAAATCGATTCCTCGCGGCAATTTGCGCAACAGCGCGGCAGCCGAGTCTAGCGTTCCGTCGTCGCGTCGCGTCGGTACTATAACGCTATATCAATTAGCTCATTAGCCCAGGCTTACACTAGAGATTCTGTTATGTCGTTAAGAATAACGATAGGATCATTAGAACTTACAAGGGAGCCACCATAATTAGTCGACTTCGATTGCACACAGCTTCCTGGAGACGCATGGAGAATACTCGACGCAGAAATCACTCGGAGACGTAAGCCTGTCTCTCGTTGGAACGTCTTGCCCGAATATAATATAGTGCCAAAATGTGGTATAGTCGCCTATTATAGCTCTACCTTATATCTTTTAAAGGAGAAGTCGCACTCTAGTGAGAAAATCCTCAAACAATAGTTTACCATCGTTTAGTAAATATAAAACTATAGATTTTAGTATCGATCCTCCGCCAGTTGTGTCTCCACGTGTCGAATATTTTTGTGGTTAGATTTTCGATGGTATCTTTTTCGAGGAAGGTAAGTGATTTCGAAATGTTTGAACATATCTGTAGTTTCAGTTTATTTAAATTCACTGAATTTATTTACTGAAATTCATTTTCTCTTTTTCAGTAGCTAATATTATCAGTTCACGTGGAGTTCCCAATATGGCACTACCAACGGTTCCCTAATTTGGGTATATCTATTGACATTCTTGGTGTGGGTGCCGAATATGACACTAGTGTCATATTAGGGACTCAAGGTGTCCCATATTAAGAACCACTTTCGCTGGAACATGCAAATGACATACCACCAAAAAATATTTTTCCCAAGCTGTATTAATTTTTGAACAAACTTCACTCTAGAATCTTATAGGGTGGAAATGCATCTACAACTGGTAATTTTTTGGACGAAAAAGGGCATTCTAAAATAATAAAAAAATGACATCAAGAAAAAGTGGTTCATATTTGGGCACTTTACCCTATGTATATTTGTCGATCCTATCACAAATTCTATCAGGTCTGAGATAAAATCCACGGAATATAGCAATCAATGGGCCCACGGTCGAGCCGGCTCGAGTGTAGGGTCAGGTGTACGCCGGCGTCCTCGCAGCCTAATCCAATTCATGAAATGCACTTTGTCGCGGCGCACGTGCACAACAGCGTCTTACGTAAACGCATGTTGCGACTTACTTAGCGTCGACGGGGACGACCGCCGGCTGGCGGAATGCAGCTGAAAACCAATTCAGACGCAATAGCGTGACTTATTGCTGCGTTTAGCGACCGCGTGATCGCCGAGTTTCGTTCCGTCCCGTCTCGTTCCATCGCGAACAGATGATCCGGTAACGAAGAACAATTTTCCGCGGGAGCGGAACGATTAACGACACGACGCGCCGTGTTTTCCGCGGAAACTTTTAATCCCCCGAGTTGGCCGTGGCTCTCGATGATCGGCACGCGAGAACCAGCTACGAATTTCATGCATGTATTCCTCGACACGCGCGCGCTATTTCCAGAACGCGTTGTCACATCGCTTTCGCGGATTCGACGGTCTTTCGCTAAGCAAAAATTCCTCGCATAAATCGCGAGCTCCCGTTCGCCGTCGGCCGCAACAGCTCGACGGTTTTACCCCGACGTCCTTGTCGATCAACGTTCCCTACCGGATTACACCGGGTAGCAAAGAGCAACGCGGCTGTCGATGGAAGCCGCCGACTGATTTACAAGCGCCGTCCGCGGACAGCTCTCCCCGCGGGGTAATGGATTTCTCTCTTTCTCGGCCGTCTCTATTCAGGCGCGTTTCAACCCGTGAATCGTCCGCGTCAGAACGCTAATAAAACGCAAAGTTCCAGGGACGTGGCACCGCGCGGCATCCGACCGGAGATTCGCGAGGTTCGCTCGCGCGAACGGATTCCAGAGTGGACACCTACCACGGAATAACTGGCGCGTTTAACGCGAACGTCCTCGCGCCGGATCCCCTGGATCCCCTGGATCTCTGTAGAAATCACGAGTATCTCGGACGGCACGCGGAAAAGGAACTCGCCGATTCGAAGAATGATTTCACGGCTGCGAGTCCATCGCGAGACTCGGATGCCTTGCGATTAACCCTTCCGCTGCGGAAGGCGGCCATGGTCACCAAGCCACTTCTCGTACCTTCGAGCTAACCATGACCACCCTGTGATATCTTTCTGGACCGTAGGTCGAGACAGACGATATCGACAGATTGGAAACTGACGGAGGTTGCTCGAAAATCGGCTTCGATCCGCTCTTCCGCGTTTCTCCGGCGCAGCTCGTCGATTCGCGGCGAAATATTTCGACCCGGCTTCGTCGAGGTGTTACAACATTCAGATTCCACCGAACGGAGAATCTCCAGGAAAGTGGAACGCGTTAGAAAGCAATGCGGAACAAAATGTTTTAAGGCGCCTACACACGGGCTCACGAATTCTTTGAAACGTCGACACGACGGGCTCTTGTTGCCGCAGCCCGCTTTCCAAGCGTCTCTCTCTCTCTCTCTCTCCTCCCTCTCACCGGTTTTTTTCTCTGCGGTGGCAAAAGTGGAGCGTGTTTCAGCCGCGCGAGCGAATTTTCCCGTAAAAAAATCACTGGAGCGACCGTCGTTTTGTTCTGGCTGCTTTGCCACCGGCCGCGCTCTCGCGCGCGAAATTGCCGCGCGCATTGCTTGCGGAGAAACAAAAACTTGGGACGCAAACTTTATGGAATTATGATGCCGGAGACCGGAGTGGAACAGCCGAAAATGGACACCAATAACTGGCACGGTGCTGTGCTCCCCGCGTTATTCAACCTGTTAACCAATTAGCTCGTCGCTACCCATTATATCTTCCGATAACTATTTATTGCTTTCGTTTAATCGACCGGGATAGTGGCGCTTAATTATTTCGTAGTACATATTTACATTAGCTGTTTTATATTCACGAACGCTTCAACGGAGGCCTAGAAGGAATTCGCCTGGAAGCGTCGCCGCGATTATGATAATCCGGTCGCTGGCTTCGAAACCGTAAACGGAAAGAGGATAAGAAACCGGTAGCGAGAGATCCTAGTCGGCCAAGTTAATTGCGAGAGCAGCCTAACGCGGCAGATAAATGTTCGATGGCTGGATTGATAACGATAATGACGGTTCGATGACTGTGGTTTTGACGCGGTCAGCGGATCGTCGCGTTTCCGGGCTCGGGAAAGTAGTGCTTCGAGCGGATCGATCGGGAATAGAGATCAACGAACCGAGGAGACAAAAAACAAACAAAAGAACGAACGAGAGATCGAGTTGTCTCGATGGGTTTTCCGAGGAATAATTAAGAGATCGAAATTAGTGGGACGCGCGGGGGGGCGGTGGTGCGAGCGGGTGTCCAGCGCGTCCTCTCTCTGTGTCCGACAATTAAATTCCGTTCGACGACCGTGATCGATCGCGGGCAGAAATTTTGTAGCCGAGTATAATTGCTGACAGAGTCGGTCGATGTCCAGAGCTGACTATGTTTTAATTGGCGATTCCGGGCAGGCCGGTGCCTGCGAACGTCATCCGTGTCAATCAGTCGTCATGGAATATCCGTCAGCCGCACGCGTCGCTCGGCAACGATGGCGACCCCTTTGACGCGCGGCCAACCTGCTCGAATTCGTAACAGAATTCGAATTCAAAGTCTAGCGAGAACCACCCGGAGGAATGTTTCGGACCATCGATCCTGTTAGGAAGATCGACGCATCTCCGATAACGAAATCGACGAAGGACGCGACACTCGTAACGACGCAATTATCGATGGCCGTATAATAAACGTTCCCCGAGTGCACTCGAGAGCGAGCTTGCGAAACAGAATTAGTCGGAATAAATTTTCCCGAAGACGCGGCTCGAAGGCTCGATAAATTATGGACGCATTCTGATGGTTTCCAGGGGATCGAGGTCTGATCGGGAGATGCCCGCAGCCTCCGCTTTATTCTCGAGATCCCCGACGAGGGAGCAGGACCTACCCCGACACTGAGAACACCGAGAACACCGAGAAGTGGGTGAGGGGAGCAAGCGAGGAATTCCATTATCCCGGAGGCCGCATCTTCACCGTGTTCTCTCGGGCCAGCAGAGGCCTCTGGTTCCTTCCGCGCTTCCTTCCTGCCTTCTTCCCTTCCACTCGCGGGAGGAACGCAGCCCACTGCTCGGAATACCTCATTTCCTTTCGACCGCGTGTTTCTCACGATCCTACCGATTCCTGCTTTCCTCGAGTCGGTCTAGCCTCCGTCTTCGTACCCCCAGGGCCCGGCCCGACTCGGCCCTATACCCTCAAACTCGATAAACTACGCCCAACCCCCTCCGAGATCCCACAGTCTCGTCGATTTCCTCTCCCTCGAGGAGGGTCGATAGAGTTACGGACTTAAACCAGCGACACAGGTGTTAAATTAATCGAAACCCGGTTCCATTAGATCCTGTGTTAGCCCACAACATCCAACATCTTCTTGGTTCTATCGAGCCAGCCTCGACGTTGACTCGCATAGCTTGAAGAATTGCGAGGCGATCCTCATGAACGTCTGACGATAATCTACCGTTTCCCCTTTGGCTCTGCGCCTCCGATTGAATCTGTCGCGAGGAGTCTCACCTTTCCTAGTCCCACCAAGCGACGATCGACCGAGGATCGAGACGTTTCCGATACCCACGCTCGCCGCGTCACTCGCCTTCGAGTGTAATTGCTTTTAAATGAATTCTTCCCGAGTTGCATTTACTCTCGAGTGTTCTCCACTCCGGATCGCGTTATCCTTTGTTCCCCGGGACGCGACGGAGTGCAGCTCCGTCAACGGTTGCCCAGATCGATAGCCTGTGTCTTTCGTACAAAAGATGCCACGCTGAAAAGCGTGTTGCCGCCGAAATGCCAATTCAGGTCAAACACCTCTCCTTGCGGTATGCATTCACGAAAGACGGGTCACCGCGCGGCTCCTTCGACGACGGTGTTTCGCGCGGGTTCAAGCGGGTTGAACCGGATCGAACCGCGGGCGAACGACAGATCGATGCCGGGGCTGAATGCACCGATTGTGCGAACCACGGCCGAACGATGCAGAAAAATTCGCTCGCCGACTGCGCCAGTCAACGACCGTCTGCTCCGCCGGCGACGACGAGCCGAACGCAAACAGAGCTGGCGTGTTTCAAACTGCAGCCTCTTCTCCGCCGAACAGGAAGCAGAACGAATATCAAATCGCGAAGTCAACGTAAACATCTCCGGGAACTTGAATCGCTTCTTTGTCGAGCTTTCCAAAGCCTCACACCGGTCCCACGCTCCGACGATCTTTCGTCGCGAACTTTTGTCAAGAATCAGCCGGCGCTTTCTGGTAACTCGAGCGCGGACTTCTCGAGTCTTTTCTCCGATCGTTACAACCACTTTCGAGTGTCGCGGCGTCGAGAAGTTACGACCAGAAAGCAAACAGGATCTTCGGAGCGGCGAGGAATCGCGAGAATAGAGGATCAAACGAGCTCGCCGATCGAGACTCCTCCTGCTCAAATTTTTACCTGTTGCTCGAGCAAGACAAGTTCGCTTTCCATATTCTCGAACTTTTATCTCCGCGATAACCGTGGCACGAGCAACTTAAAGGCCTCCAAAACAAATGACGCGAGCATGCTATTAACGGAAACAGACCTCTAACGATACGCGCACAAGTGGCCGTGTAATTTTAGTCGGCCATATTCTGAACAAACGTTGACTCACCCTCGCACAGGCTACATTGTACTCGCGTTCGCCGCACCAAAACGCTCCGATTTATTTCGTTCGCCTTTACAGGAGCTTGAACAAGCGTTCGTCGCGCACAAATCATCCGGGCACCGGGTTAACGACCCGTGGTGCCCAAGTATTGTTCAATATATAGAAATGCAATGGCACGATGTGTCACTTTGCACGCAAATAGTTTGTTATAAAACATGTACGTCGCAGTTGGCGTGAAACAATTCATGGGAACCATTCGAATGAGTAATTTTTAGAATTGTTGTCTCGCCGAGGGCCCTCTGACCGTGCGAAAAATATACAGTCTCTTAAAGCGCGAAGTGGCAAACGTTGCACTTCAACAAGCACATTGCGAGACGCGGCTCACGAGCTCGAAAGGGGAGTACGCGGTTCAACGCGCCGTCTGGTTTCGTTGCGTTTACCTCAGATCGCGTCACCGCGGATACCTGTCCGAGGAATCCGAAGGCCTCGCCGCAAATAGAATCGAGTTTTTTCCGGATTAGACGGAGAGCTCCATCCCGATTCTTCGAAGACGGACACACGCAACGCATCACCGCGGAATCGGAATTTCCTTTCACCGTGAACGAAAACCAGTTGTGCAAGCCGGCCGGTTTTTTCCTTTTCTTTTCGCGGGAACCCGAGCAACGAGCGACTCCCGTTCGCCCCTCGTTCCTACCACTCGTTACGTAACTGGCCCGTTATCAGCGGCGACGGTGCCGAAACAGATAACGAACCGAGTTGATAAGGTGAACGGACTACGCGTCGAGACTGTTGCTTTAACAGAGCCCCCGTAAAAAAACCTTGAAACCTGCCCCGCGCGAAAAGTCGATTTTCCTCCGTACGGCGAGTCGAGAAAGGCAATCGAAAGATTTTTCGAGCTTTAAAAGGTATCTGTTCAGTCTCAAGACTCTCGAGCAGACCGAACGAGAGAATTACACACGACCGACTGCAGTAGTCCCAGAATTATTTGGGTGTCTTCGGACACCACTTCGAGACCTCCATATCTTCATCACCTAATTCATCCTAGCCAAAACGTAGCTTTACTGAAGCACACTGAATGAAAAGGGAGTAGAGGGAACCGCTGAGAACTGGAGTCGAACGCGAAGAACGGATAAACTCGTCTTCCTGGTCGGAGGGTTTACCTTTGCTCGTTAAGCGAAGGGCTCTGACCGGTTAACGCGAGATTATAATTATTAAAAACCGGCAGCCACGGTGTCTAATTAATTTTCCACGACCCGCGAGCAACGGTAGGTGGGGACCGAAGGAGTCGCGAGTCGAGATCGACTCGAGTTTCTGGCTCGTAAAAAAAGAACCTGTTCCGCGGAGACAGGAAAACTGGATCCCCGTGACACACGGAGTAGCGTTTCCTGCCTCTGAAACCGAGAAACACGTTCTCCTGACCTGTCACGGCTGCGTTCCCGAGAAAGCGGCGTGAACTAGCAGAATCGCGGTCCCGTCGCACGACCACGCGTCATTAAAACAATTTGCCGGACAATCGTTTAGCCAGAACGCGCCTCGCCGGGATTCCGCGCGGATGAACAACCGAGGCGCTAATATCTCTATCCGTTCGAGAGTCTAAGCCACGTTAATCGACTAAAACTTCTTACCCGGGGCTCACCGCGAAGACGTTCGCTTCCCGGCGTCTTTACCCAATTAAATCCGTCGTTCTAATGAAGTTTCATCGGCTCGAGATTAGCGCCGCGTCGGCCGATAGTTTGTGTACCGAAATACATGCCGCCTCCACCCTTGCCGTTCCCTGCAATCTCGGCTACGTAGAATGCTCGAGTGCATCCACGTACCGGGTGCGCCTGAAGTACGTCACCTGACCCACGTAGAAACTTTTAGAAATTATTCGTGATTTGCAGTTTGAATAATCAAATTGTCGCTCTTACTTCCGGTAGGAAAAATCAAGAGAAATTTTTCTTGGACATTCTCGAAACCAAAGCGGATATCGGAGGAACCTTTAGGACGAGGTGCCCACGAACAATTCGACCACGCACCGCAGGAACAGTCTGTGTAACGCTGTTAAACACGACTCGACCTTATCACCTGCGCGCCGTTCAAAAACACTGGGAAGGCGAAGCAGAGTACATACATAGGTGCAGCGCGGCGCAAGTCGAGGGTGCACGCATGTAAATGGACGCACACAGGGTTGCAGACTGCGGGTACACTGCCAGCCAAAAATACCAAATCAACGAGGAGAATGCTACCCCACGATGATCTAATAAAACCGGCGTCCCAAGCTGAAGCGGGAATAATCGACGCAATCGTTGATACGGAAGATTCAACCGTATCGTCGGGAAATAATATCGCCCTCTCCCGCTAATCGTAAATCCAGGTCTCGTACTTTTGGACGGCAGTGTACACGTGCACACACGAAGGATGGCAGAGCACGGGGCTATTACTCGCTTTACGAGAGGGCAACACGCTGCCGAGGTTTACGGTCGAACGAAACCCGCCGAACGCAGTGCCACGATTAATTCCCGCACGCCCCGTTCCAATCCGAAAGTTTCACGGAAAATACGATACCCAAAGAACGCGGAGCGGCCGGGATACCTTCTCCGCACTCCCGAAGTTATTGGCACTCGCTAGACGCAACTGTGTTAGCGTTAAATCCTGGAAACCGCTCCGGCGAAAGAAATTATTGAACGCGCCTCGACGAAACGGTGTTTCACGGATTAAAATATTAGCACCATTCGATGTCTGAATTATCTGGCTAATTATTCCAAGATCCGTGCCGACGGAGAAATAAGTCGTGTTTCCATGCACTTTCGAGGCTTCGACGAGAGAGAAGACAGCCGCTTAACGGTTCGAAGGCTAGCAAGCTTTATCG
Source organism: Lasioglossum calceatum (assembly GCA_963966675.1). Taxonomy (NCBI): domain Eukaryota; kingdom Metazoa; phylum Arthropoda; class Insecta; order Hymenoptera; family Halictidae; genus Lasioglossum; species Lasioglossum calceatum. Next base: position 3,691,359 of record OZ016555.1, on the reverse strand, counting down.
CGCAGGTAGAATAATGAGGCTGCCATTATTCAGCGATTACGACTGGCTTCGGTTTGGCGTCGGTGCCAATTTTTCACGGCGTCCTCGAGTGCGTAGCCGAAAGGGCGGCCTTTTCTTCCGCGCGGCGCATATTTTATCGAAAATAAAATGGACATCGGCCAAGCACGCGCACAGAGGCGACTCTTGAACCCGTGCTCGCAAACCTTGCCCGACGTATCTCGCTAGCTACTTTTACGACAGCGGTCACGACAACGATTTAGATTCGAGAGAGGCGAGCGAGCCGCGCTCGGGGCCCGGCAAATCTCGATTTTATGACTAGCGTTGCTGCGTTTTTCGGCTACGGTCTCTCGACCGCGGCTCTCGTTTCCACGGAAATGGAAACGCGGTTGGTATCCGCGGGTCGCTCGATCGCGATCGAAGCGTTTTATTTTCCTCGAAGGCGGATGGATCGTCGACCCGTTCTCCGTTCGCGGAAAGGAGCGAGAGACGTCGGGATTTTAATTTACCAGGAAGCGGAGAGATTACACCTGGAAAGTCGGCACAATGGCGCATTGTACCCGTACGAGCCTCGGCTTTAATCACGGATGCACCCGGCATTGTCAATTTCCATAGTTCAATTCCCTCCTCGGCGTTTCGACGGTACAACGGCGTCGTTTGTCGCCCACGGACCCGGTCGAAACCGTGTGCACGTAGATTCGCGTTGGGCCGATGCCGATGCATCTACAAATACGCGTTTGCCCGCGTCCACTTTGTACACCGCGCCGCACCGCCGAGGAACGGATAAGCGCAGCCGCGCTCCGCATCGAGGCCATGATCAAACAATGTCTATTGTGCCACGTAAGCGATACCGACGACGGCTATCTCGCCGACGCAGATATCTCCATTACAGAAATGAATTTTCGCGGGTATTCGCGTGACGAACAGCCCCTTTTGCCTATCCTTGACTCCTGCTAATCAGCGCTAATTAAACCAGACAACCAGACGGACGAAATCAAAGGAAAAGCACACTCGTTCCCATGGTTACGGCTCGTAACCAGCTCGATACAATAAAGATCCGCGACGATAAACTCGTAAATCAACTACTCCACCCTGTCTCTGGATCTATTTCGATCCCGATTTACAAAAGAGGACAATTATCTAGCTCGAGAGGTACACGAGGATGAAGGACGAGTTCCTGTAGAACGATACGCGTTCCCGATATCCAAATGGATCCGGAGTCTAGATCGGACGAAGGGTTAATGTAACCTGGTTTCCGCCCACGCGTTCGATCGACCATAGGAGAGACAACGAAGCGAAAAAATGGTCGAAACTTCGTCGTTCCGTGCGCCTACGCGTAATAACGGTATAGAGTCGTGTGCGACGAACCAGCCGTGCAGGTACCGACGAGGAGGCTTGTATCGCGAGCACCTCCTGAAATTCTCGCGTCGATAAACCTCACGGGTAACAACCGACGGCGATAACCGTACACGTACGGCGCTTGTCCCGTATGTTTGTTTATGCGCGTCTCCGCTACTCGAGGTGCGAGCCTAGGCTTTCCAGGCTGCGATAAGAATAACGACGGTGATAACGCAGGGCCTTGCACGTATACGAGTTGGCAGACGCATACCTACAACACGCTATCGTTTCCTTTCGGGCAACCACGAGTTTCCCAGTTTTCATAATTTCGAGCTCGCGAGGTCGTTGCTCGAAACGAGCTTTTTTCCCCAGAGGAACTTCTCGCACCGCCAAATTTCATAATCCAGAAGCCACGCGGGCTCGCACGACTTATCCTCCGCTCGAGAAGTTTCACTTTCACCGCGCGCGCGGGATCGTCGAAAAGTTTGCCGGTAGCGGCGGAAAACGAGCAACCGGCAGAAAAATGTTGCGCGATCCAGCTTCGATACGATGCTCGAAAGTTTCAAGGACCACGAAAACCGAGGCACCGCCGACGTCCGAAGGGGACCAAAGGGACGAGGGCCGCTACCAAAGCGGGAAGTCGTAAAGAAGAGAGCAAGGCCCGATACGGGAGAAAGAAGCCGTACGATCGTCGACACACGAGTGGGTGCCGGCGAAGGGAGCACAACGCCGGAATCCCGTCCTGGACACTCGTATACATTCCATTCTCGATCGATATGACTGGGTAGCAGGTGCCATTGTTCCTAAAGGCTACCGCTTTTACTCCTTTTTCACGCTCGCCCGTTTGCCGACGCAGGTGCATCCTTCGTTTCGATGAACCTGACCGCGAACACTTTGCCCTGCTACGAGGAAACGATCTGCAATGTTTCATGTTGAATTTAGAAAGGCTTGCATTATTTTCGTGTTATAATGAGAGTGCGGTCGGAGAGCCTGGTCGAACTCCTCAGACGCTCTCTAACGAACGACACGTAAATTTGACCTCGGTCCAGGTTTTATAACGAGGCTACATCTTCGTTAACCCTGCGTACTATGGTTTATATTACGGTCTTATTGATTCAAACTTCTTTGCAGTTCGTGATGTCCTAAAAAAAGAAGAAGAAAATCACGATAAATTTTATATCTATACTGTACAGATTTATTACACTCAGTCCAGAATCCTCACCACGAGTCCGACTCGATGTTTTAGTGCAAGGGGTTAATCGCACAAGTCCATTACGGGTACACGGAGCGAAACCCGGATTCGTTTCTAGGTTTTCCGAGGAAAACGCCGTGTGGTAGACGCGTAGCGCACGTGTGCGTCGAAGAATGAAGAATCCTTGTGTCGCAAAACAACCGATTCCCACGACCCAGTCACGAGAAAGGCTTAATTTATGAATTCCTCGTTAACGATCCGCTATACCCCGTTCCTCGAAAGAGGAGACACGACGGTCGGCCATAATGGCTGACGACATTTCGATTCTCAGAGGTAGAGGAACGGTGGTCTCGCGACTATATCTAGAGACGGGATATATTTTCCCGGCTAAATACGAAGGAACGGGGAAGCGGCCGGACTTTATCGACTCCTTGAAAAGCACACCTGAATGGGCTGTCTCGCGTACGGTCAGAAAAATCACGATCCACGCGTACGATTACAGGATACATTTTCCCGTGTCGCATCACACGATACGACCGCCACGCCGTATCGAACGAAATCCGATCGGATCGCGGCGTATTAATTACCGGCCAGTGCTCTTTTTGCTCCGTGGAGAGAAGTCACCGGGTAGAAATAGACGCGGACGAGATAAAAGGTGGCGGACGTGTGCAACGTGCGTCACCGCGGCGCGATAAGCTCGTTGGATAATCTCGAGGGCCGGAACAATGCGACGGAACGCGTGCGATACCGATACCGACGCCGATGCGCTTCTCGCTGCGAAACGCTACCGCTCTTTCGTCGGGCAACGAGCTTTTTTCTACGACGAAGTAGGTGAACGCACGCGGTCGAGGTGTGTATCGTGTTACCCCGGAATATCGGGTCCATTGAAACGGTCTCATTATTCCTTTTTTTCTCGGCTCCCTCCCTTTCTCTTTATCTCTCTTTTCATTCTCCGCCGTCTCTCTCGGTTCGCTCTGTGGTAACACGATATCTCGCGGCTCTTTATGGGATACGGTTACGCAATATCGCCGCATGGAACGACTGCAGGAGCGACGGGCAATCGCCGATAGCGACGCTGCACCCGCGGACACGAATCTCCAACAGCTAACACGATATAAATGTCCGTGGAACCGCGAGGAAAGCATAAACCGCGGACACGTAGCCGCGGTAGCGATTCAGGAATTCGCCCGACGCTTCGTGGAAACACCACGCGCTCTCAAGATGCTCTCCGTTTTTACTGCGAAACTCGGCTGTAATTTCGTATCTATAACAATCAGATCGGTATCTAGACTCGAGTCGCTGTCGACTCGGAATTAATTCCAGTAACAGAAGATATCGTTTTATGCTTCCTCTAATCTTCCTTTTGTTATTAAAACGGCGATTATTTATCTTACCATTGTTGCGCTATCAGGGATTAACATCCAGGTGCATCTTGGATATAGATCTAGCCGTAATAGCTGTTCCAAGGAATCGCAAATAGAGCTGGGTGATCGAACGAGATACAAAGACGATTGACCGGCGACAGATCGGTGTTTGCACCGATTGCGGGTTTTTTTCCCGCGGGAATCGATATGGAATCACCGCGGTCGGTAAAGGCGAGGATGGACGCGTTTATCGCGTCGTGTGAAAATAGAGGGAAGATCAGAAGAGAGGCGAAAGAAAGATGTGCGCCGATCGTTCGTAACATTATCTTTTGCGTCCCGATGCGAACGAGCGATACGCGTCGTTCGTTCCGGTTTCGTCGCGTCTCTGGTCCGTGACTAACGATACGACAGATCTTTGACGACGTCTCCGAAGATAGGTCACAGTAAATCAAACGAAAATAGGTACAGCGGAACTCCATTCAAGTTAACGGCCGATTAACCGAAATCCCGCCGCAAATGTTTGCCAAGTGTTATCCGTACGTGAATTCCAGTTATTTGAACGAAAAATCGGAAGTGGCGGGGAGATTTAGAGGTGGACTCCTATTGTACGAGCGACCCAGTTATGCGAGCCGCTTGTCCCTGGGCTCGTATAAATGGAATTCCATTGTAAAATCAATCCAGAGAAAATATTGACCCAGCGTCGGGTCCGGGCGGCGTTCGAAATATTATTTCAACGATACATGGCCGTCGTAAACACGCGTGACGACCTCACAGCTCACGACCAAACAACTATACAGGTGAAGTTAATTCGGTTTCCTTTACGCGAGACGCAAAACGATTACGTCACGCCGATAACGAGAAACAATTCTTGGACAAATAGATACAAAAGACGAATAATTAAGAGTGGAATCATCGAAAATTTCAATGGTAGTCGTGAATAGATTTGTTCGAATGTACATATTCATTCTCTTTGCTTTTCGGATCAACGTTGATCCTCTAATTCGAGCTAACAATATAAATCGGCTGTTACGAAATTAGGATTGATCCTACGGTTGCAGTTAACCTCTACGTTCACACTAAATCACAATAATTTTGTAGTTACTGGAATTACAGATACAGTGTTAATTGCGAGCCGAGAAAGATTGACAGATGCCTGGTTCGAAACAAAAAATTCCCGAACGAAACACGACAGGCTAAAGGAGCACTTACGCTAGAATTACGCAATAAACGAAAAAGAGACAAGGCTATGACAAAAACAGGACGAAGAGATACACGGTGGTAAAGGTAGAGACGAAAGGATGAGAATGAAGAGATGCAGAAAGGAGGTGAACGGGCCGCGGAAGGGGTAGGGTAGAGCGAGGGGTAGGGAGAGTTGATAACATGCCAGCTGTGCGCAGGAACGAGAGGTTAGGTTAGAATTGGCGTTTGGGGGTCGCGAGGTCAGCCCATGGGATCGAACGACCGTGCGAGAGATAGGAACACGGAACGGTAAAAGAACACAGATGCAAAAACAGGAGGATATCGTAGGTCAGCTAGTATGTAGCGTGTAGTACGGTAGAGGAGAGAAACGAAAACTCACCTCGTTGAAAGCCATCTTCTTGGTTATGGTCCCGGGCTCGCGGCTGCTTCCGGCACCTCCTTGCCCCACCGCTCCTGCCGAAGAGTATCGTCCCCCGTAGCTGCCGGACTAGTTGTTCCAGCAGCGATAACAGCAGCAGCAACAGCAGCTGATCTCGCCTGTCCAGATATCCCAAAGAGGACGAAGGCGCATCGAAACCGCGGCAAACGCCACTCGCGTCACGGTACACTAGCCACGAACACCCCGACGACAACGAGACCGAGCTCGAGCACGAGCACGGGCACGGACACGAGCACGAGCACGACGACGAGGACACTCGCGACCGACCTGTCTCGCAGCCCTCCGCGACACACATACGTCACGGGAGAAACGTAGCGCGTGCACCGTTCGCGGGGGACCACCGTTGCAAACACCTCCTTCTCGGATACGACGTCGACGTCTCGCTCGTTCGCCTCCTAGCTCGCTCGATAGACCGCGATTAACGTGTCTCCCTGTCGACCGTGCCGACGCGACGACGATAATCTGGCATTCCTCAGGTGGGCACCGAGAGAGCACCTTTTCGCCGACGTTCGAAATAGACCTGCGGCAGACTATCGCAGACCGGCGTTATCGGGTACCACGGCAATCCCGTCCCGTTTCCAACAAACTGTCACCGGCCGACACGCGTCCACCGATCCCCACGAACCACACGATCCACCACGGAACCGATTCTCTCCCACTGTTTTTTTCACGTATTTATATACGTCGCAGAACCATCCGCAAACAGAGGAGCGCCATCTTGGTTTCTGATGTCGCGGACCGAGCCGAAATCAGCTGCGCGCGCAACCGACACAGCTGTGAACGGGTGCCGCGGCCTCCGGGAACATGCGCGACACCACTGCGCACATTCTTCCCGCGTTTCAACTACGTTTGAATTTTTCCTAGGCTAACTCGCTTTCGATATTCTTCTATGATACTTTGGATCGATAATGATCCAGATAATGATAGACCTTGTTCCTTTACACCTAGCTCTAGGAAATAGCTAATATCGTTGGGATAAATATAATCGTTTGATATCGGCTCTTCACAAGTCATTTCTAAGCGGTGATTTCATTTCGATAACCTATCAGAATCTATAATCGATATCTTGATATTGTAACGGTCGCTTTTTACAGATAAATAGCATGGTCGATCGATCGAAATAGTTTCTTCGCTATTTGGACGCAATTGTGATTGGCTGGATACATATAAAAGGAACGATTCGCTGAGATTTGAACGATCATACTCGAGATGCAAAAATAATTGGCAATATCGATGAATAGTAGGAGTGACTTATATCCAAGGAATCAGCGGAACTCAGGGAATAAGAATATTGTGGTTCTTACCAAAATGAATCCGTATTGTCTTTAAAATTTTCATGCGAACGAAGAGTGATGCGTGGTCCTGTTCGGTGCCGCTCGCCATCTTGAATAGTAATTGAAAGATGGCCGCCGCGACTACGGCACAAGTCAGTGGTGCAGTGTGCGCGTAGGACGTGGATTGTTCTTTATATTTGTGTTCGCGTGGTGTTCGGTTATTTTTAAGTGCGGTTAGCTGTCAAGCTTCGGATAGAGTCTCCGTTTCACGTGCGAATCCTACAAAAGAACGATTGAGCTGATCGAAATGGGCCGTTCCAGATCCAGAACGAAATCGCCGAGCAGGAGGCGTCACAAGAGCAAGCACTCGCGGAAACGCTCGAAATCGCGAGAGAAGCACTCGAACAACAAATACTCTGAGAAACCAAAAGAACGCAGTTCGAAATCGAGGTAATACGTTTTTTCTTTCCTGTCATTCCCATATACGATTGTAAATTACTCCAATTTATCGAGCTCTCCGCCATTTTGCCTCACACGCTCGGTGGGAGAACTTCTATGCAGTTCATATATGTTGTTGGGAGTTACGTCGGTCATCTTTTTATATATTCTCGTGCGTCGCAGGTTTCTAATTTCCTATTATTAAATGTTGGACACAGCTGTCCCTTTGGAACATGCTGTGTCGGCGACTGTATTTCCTATGCACATGTAGATGCAATTTAATCTTGTTTGTTTGTTTGTTTTTCCAGGAAACGGTCCCATTCTGCATCTTCCAGTTCAGGCTCCGATGCCTCAGACGATGTACATATTGTCAGTCACAAAAAACGTTCATACAGAGATAGAGATAGAAAAATGGATGAAGTGGAGAGACTAGCAGAAATGGAACGGCAAAGGTAATTGACATGAATTCACTTACTGTATCTCTGATTTACGTACAGATCAATGTTATCGCGTTCCATTGGAGCATAGAAGTCTTTATATTCTATTCGGTGTCTTTTATTAGGTATATGGCATGTACAATGACAATAGTATCGCATACTTTGTATTACGTTTGATTTATCTTTGTGTTTTTTTCCAAATATTATTATTTCCTTAAGTGTGATTCAATAGACATTATTTTAAATCATTTATTTGCATTGGTATACGTTTTTTATTTCTAATTATGTTGTCAGGAAAAAGAAAGAATTATCGAACAAAATCTTCACTACGAGTGCTGTTGGGTAAGATGGAAAAACTATTACAATGGTGGTGGTTCACTTGCATTGGAACATATATATACGTATATTGAGACATTAACGAATAACGCTCTCTAATCATTTTGTACGCACGATCCAAGATGATCGAAGTGATCCAGACTTAAAGATAGATTTTGTTGAGTTAATACGTATACTTTGAGATTGTATGCAATAGATTTTTACAATAATCTTTGCGAGAGGAGCATGTTAGGTAACACGTTTGGAAAATGATCTGCTACCTCTGTAGCGTTAGAACAACAAAATATTTCTGTGCTTGCAGAAGGCAGCGTGAAGTGGAGCAAAAAATGGTTGAGGAAGAGGCAGCCAAACGAATCGAAGAGTTAGTGCAGAAGAGGGTGGAAGAGGAGCTAGAAAAGCGTAAGGAGGAAATAGAAGCCGAAGTACAAAGGAGGGTAGAAGAAGCCAAAAGGGCGATGGAGCGTCAAATGATGGAGGAAATGGAATGGAGACAAGCAAAGCTTCGTGAGGAGGAGAAACGGAGAGAGGTAAGACCAATCCAGAGAAACATTGGCCAGTGTTAGCCCAAGCGCTGTTACGATCAACAGGAAATATGTTTGGTGCTTTAGTCGCGCATTATTTCCACATTTGAATCGATTCGAACGGATAGAGCGCGAGCTAACACGAATCGAACGTGTATCGATGAAAAAATTCATGAATTTTACGTGAAATCTAGCAGCTCATCCGGTAAGGTGCACATATTAGTTCAAATATTTTCTACAACTATTCTATTTAGGACGCTACTCCTATCTACCAATGGTTGAAGATCGTGATATTCTAATTGGACGTTCGAAACGTTTGTCTAAAGGCTAGTAGTCAAATCGCAGTGCGATATGTAAAGAACGAGCTCGCGTAGCGCTACGTTGATTCTCTATTTCGCGATCACAGCGTTTGGGCTTGAAGCATTGTGGTTGTAAATTGTTGAGAGAGAAGTATCATTTTGAAAAGCCACATTGCTTCGACTTCCCGGCATCCACCGAGGTCGCGTTGTTGGGAAGATTATACAACACTTTCTCGTATGAGAAGAATTTTGCTATTATAGGCGCATGTATCGGTTATTTATCAACAGAATATTGTATTTGTACCATGTATATATATTTATATATTTGTACAACATTAATACCTTTCATCACACAATATTTTTTCGATTGCCAGTCGTACACTTGGAATTGCAAAAATCACGCTTGAACGCGGTCGAAGCGTTTCTGCTCGATATGGTTTTTGCAATCGCGGTACCCTGCCAATCCAGCAGACCTAATTACTTATCAATCTAGTTTATATCCGCGCGATGTGAATGTCTACATAAATCGCATCGTGTACAGTCTTTTAAGGAGTAGAGAAGAAAAGATAAAGACAGATCCAGTGAAATAAAGTTAGCGATCCCAAACTTTGTAACTTACCGAAAAAGATATATATATAAACAATTACAGTATCCAACGTAAGTTTGAAATAAAGTTATTTTTCTACGAAACTATAGGACAGTGATACTTTTTCCCTGAATAGCTTTTGCTACCGGACAGAATAAAGACTTGCGCGAAGACTATTAAGAATAGCATAGACTCTACCTATTTCTTTTTTCTCTTTTAATAGACATTATATTTTTATTACACACATACACACACGAACATTCTGTTCTGTTTCGTTCTGTTGCTACGATAATAGTTGGGGACGGAAAGTTCGTATTATAAGAAGGGGTCCTGTTGTTTGATCTAATTGGCACCTACTCGAATCGAACATACGATAAGCGATATTTATCCGGATTAAATCGTTCTCTTTTTTTTTATACATCTATATATATATACAGAGTTTTCTTCAAAATGCGACTATAGGAGTGTTCTTCTGCCATGTATTTTGTGTATGCGCACAATTATATATTGATTCTCACCCTCGGGAAATCAGCACGTGTTCCGGTCAAATGGACAGCGACCCTGATTACAAGTTGTGACCATTTTATATATATATTATATATATATATATACTTTTGTTTTTGATCCTTGTTGCTTCGCACATTGGGTTTGCACTAACTTATGTGGACAAGTTTGGGAGAGACTATGCGTATATACATATACATATATATATACATATATAATTAGAGAAAGGGAGATGTAGACCTTAAAGGGCCGAATTAGAAAATCCCATAGCAACAAAGCACGACCTAGCAAATATATAGGTCACCTTCCTTACTGACTACCAACAGAAGATGCCGGTTTTTTACTCACTGCTGAGTGATTGTCGATGAAGAAGGCATCCCCTACGTGCTGGCGTGAGCTTCATTCAGGTATTATCCAATTTATATATTCATAATTCATTTTATACCAATATTATTATTATCATTCTTTGTTTATAAACGCTATGTATTTGGCGAGAACCATACTAGGGATTATTTTAGATTTGCTAAATACGTATTAGAGTACCTGGGACACAACGCATTCCGTCGACAGGTCGGGGCGGATGGCACCACTCGTTCGTAACTATTTTCTTTTTCTTTTTTTTTTCAAATACGCTTTATGTATCTATTCTCGTCGTAGCACCGAACGCGCGTCGATTTCGTTCCGCGACAGTATCGACTTCGTCTCTTTTAAAATATACATTGTCCTTTTTTTTCTTTTTACTTCTTTTTATAAAGTACCGTCACACGTTACGCAGCGTAGAGTTTGATTTCTGCACTTTGCGAAATCGGACGAGTTCTCTCGGTGCGCGTTTCGATGATTTACGATACCGTGACCGGCTGTTTGCATGCGCAGTGGATTGAATTCAGAAATCATAATTCACGTTTTTTCACTTTTTTAAGTGGCATCCTAAGTCGTCTGGGGGATATCAGACAATAAACAGCATTCGCTGGGAAGAGCTGCGAGGAGCTCGGTTCGATCTGAACGGAGGAGCTGGGCTCGCACACGCGTCCTCCGTTACGTTCTCTCGACAAGCCATCCTAATTCATAATATTGCAAAAGCCCGACCTCAAAATTTCACACGTTATCCTGAACTACTTTTTATCCTGTAATTCAAATTCCAAAAAAAATAAAGAGAGAGAAAGAAAGCGAGCGAGAGAGAGAGAGAGCGAGAGAAAGGTTCTTAGGATGTATAACACTAGGCTGTTGACGTAGCGGCACTATGATTTTGGATATGAACGGTGTAACAACAGCTGGTGAACGATACCATCATTGCTTCGTGTAAATAGATTCCATTGTCGTTGTAGGAGGAAGAGCGGAAGAAGCGCGAGGAACTAGAGAGGATCGTGGAGGAGAACAACAGAAAAATCGAGGAAGCACAGAAGAAATTGGTAGGTGGACATAGATCGTCTGCTCTTGCCGCTAGCTGGAACGACGATGATTTCTCTCTAAACGGTCTCGTGATTTTCTCTGTCGACAGGCTGAGGAAAGATTGGCCATGGTCGAACAGCAACGTTTGATGGAAGAGGAGAGGCAAAGAATGAGGAAAGAGCAAGAAAAACGTGTGAAAGAGGAGCAAAAGAAAATTCTCGGGAAGAACAACTCGAGGCCTAAATTGTCCTTTACGCTAAAGCCAGTTACGTGAGTCTCTGTCCTCATTTCGTGCAGTTTTACATGTGATATTTATACATCTTGTCGGTTTCTCCGGAATCGTTCGTATTCCGTATGAACAGTCGTCGTAAGCTGCCTCACAAACCTCCGTACATGATACGTACAGATAATTCCGCAGCGACAAGATCCAAAGCTCACCCGAATGTATTTGCGATGCTCGTCGAAGCCCGGCGATGCGCGAGTTCATTTATTCGATCCCGACAACCGTGTTGGGGCCGAGTAATTAATTCGATATGCTCGCCGGGTTTCGAACCCCGATACAGATGGGATCTTTAACACTTTTCTCGACGCCACGCCGATATCGCGACAGACGAGCGTCGTCGTCGTCGTCGTCGTCGTCGTCGCGCGAATAAAAATAATAGAATCGCATAGTGTAGCGGTACTTGTGTAATTGATTCTACCGAATCTTGTACATTTTTATTTCCTTCTATCTTTTTATTCTACCTCCTCGGATCTAACACGCACGCTACTAATATTTGTCGATCGGTTCTGCTCGATCTGTCCGATAGAAGTGTGGCAAACAGCCTAGTTAGGTGTGTTCTACGAATTGCAACAGTGCAGTTTCTATACATATAACACAACGTCGGTTCACTGTAATTATATTACACGAAAGAAGATGAATAATCATTTTATTTACAGTCAGACTTTGTTTACGATACCGAAACACGACTCTCGTATTAAGCTCGCGTTTTCGAATCGTCGAAAGAACTGTGGCAGTCGGTCGACTTTTTGTCTCTCGGGACGGTCAATATTATTCCCACGACCAAACATAGATTTTGTAACGAATTACAAACGCATAGACAATTTTTCTACGATTATCGTGCGCCTGTAAAATACCGCGCGAATAACGTTTCGAAGCAATGGTAAATAGGAGAGAGCTAGGTATCGTTCTAGTACTTTATGCTGAGAAGGATCGTTAATGGACAATGCTCGGCTACGGAACGAGCGATAGAGTGTGTTCTTTTTTCTAATCAAAAATTAAAGAGTACGATTTTAACACCGGTGATCGATAGAGGAATGGACACGTTGAATGGATCATTTTTGTACGTTCGGAGACGTATGAATGGAACCACGAGCAAAAATGTCTCTTGTACGCAATCGTGTATATATGTGCGTGTATTGATGCAACACAAAACAAATACCATCTGTTCATATAGGATTGTATACCCGCAACATTGTTACTTGTAAAATAAACACGTTTTTATTAAATCCATTGTCCAAAAGTTATTCGAGGTTGTGTGGAGGCGGGCTCGAGAGCCACCGGCGTTATTATTCATGATCTTCGCGGCGGAGAATGCGAGGGCAGCAAAGCTTTGCCGCGAATTCCCAGACTCATCGCTTGCCCGAAAACATTACCGTGAAATGGGCTGCGCTGCTTGTAAATGCATTCGAATTTCCCGTAGGGAACCTTCTTGTTCTTCCGACCATCTACAACCACTTTAAACAACCGTCATCTCACCGCTCCGTGCCAATTCTTCTCCGAATCCTGATCCCGATGGAAATAGAAACCACTCCGTTGTTACCTTTCATCGTGTCCTCGATCACTTCCGGGTAAAGTTTCCCCGTGACGGAGCTGCTCGGCGGATGCAGCCTCGGGTTCGTATTGATCTCGATTAACCAGACCGATAGATCGTCCATTATCAGGAAATCGGCGCCGTATAATTGGAAGCTGTTCCGCCGATTCACCATGTTCTCTTGAGAAGCCAGGAGTGCCCCTATTAAATTCTGCTTTATTCCCGGCTTGATCAGCTTCTCCCAAGCGGATTCGCGATCACTCGCTCTGGAGAGGGTGCACGCGATACAATAACGACCGAATCGAACGTCTCCTCGGCCCGGAATCAAATTAGATAGCACACTTTAAGTATTCCTTGAACCTCTGAAGATTCCAGTGTAGCTCGCCGGGTATCTGCGCGTTCGGCTTCACCGTTTTCCTGTACTTGAGCTGCACCGTGGTGTTGCACAGGTGGATCGACTCGTGGAAGTTCTCGAGCGTGAAGTCCTTCGACGCGAACCGTAGCAGAATATCCCTTCGAAGCGAATAGGTCGAATCAAGAGACGAAAACCATTGCCGGAGAGGAAGGACCAAGAAAAGGGGAAAAAGGTAAAGAAAATCGATACTTGTACATCCAGACGACCAACGGTTGCGTGCTCGTGATCAGAAACCATTGTCTGACGTCGACTTTCGTTTTGTGGACGAGCAGAGGTCGTTCTAAAAATAAAAAGCCACTCGAGCGAAATTGTCGAAAACCCGCGCGCCGACGATGTTGCAAAACCGATTCACCTATGTACTTCTGCACGACGTACTGCATGCACTCCTTCGTGGCTTGGTTCACCTTGTTCAGGATGTCGGCGAGCGAGTTCTTGAGTATTATGCCTCTGCCTAAACTCTTGTCGCCCGGCTTCAAGATCCAGACGTTCCGCATCCCGTCGATGCGACTCTGCGGCCGGCACTGTATCATGTCCTTGAGAATGCTCGCCGTGTACGACACCAGCTTCTGCCATAAAACGCGAGATGCAACAGTCGGGTAGAGCAGGGAGTTCCAACTTGTTCCCCTCGGAGAACCGCGAAAGGTCCCCACCATTAGTCAAACCTCTTTCCAACACTACGTATGTACTACGTATAGCGGCACGAGAACAGGGACGAAGTTCTACGCCAACAATGAAGTCTAAGAATGCGGGAGGAACCTGAGCGGGGAAGATGCTGCGTATGACTCGCGAGCTACAAGTTGGAACTCCCTGGAGTAAGATAATCGGCGACGATCGTTCGCATACCTCGATGTCGATGCCGTCGCTTTTTCCGAGGATTTCGCGCTTGTGCAAGAAACGCTCGTACCAATTTAGGAACTGGCTCCAATCGGTCGGCGACACGCTCGCCTCGCTGTGGTTGTCGATGTCTTCGTGCGCGCGCACGCTGCGATTCATTCAATAAATAATGGATAAACGAACGAAGCAAACCTGAGGAATTTTCCCGGCAACCTTATGTACTCCTTGCAACGATCGAGAGCGAACAAAATAGCGGACATCGGCACGGTGCCGTTCGAGGACCAAGTGGCGTTCGGTCCGGCCACGCTGGCTAAAAACAGGAACCATTTGAGAATCCCCATGCAGGCTGTGATCTGAAAGTCCTGTACGAATTCCTCGATCTGTGCTGCCTGCGCAAATCCAACGTAATCGTAGTCTCGTTTACGTTCTAGCCCCGGAGTAGTCCGATTAGTATTTTAAACTAACTTGGTAGACGTTGTAGCACCGTGGAAACTGAATGCTGGACACGCCAACCTCGTAGTACCAGCAAACGTTCTCTAGATTGTTACACATGTCCACCTAGAAGTATCCCGAGGATGATCAAAGACCGCAGTCCACCGAGAATTAGAAGGTAAGTGGCATAAGCAACCTTCGATGTGAAGTAGCACCCAGAGAATTTATTGACTATAGTCCTCTCGTCCGTTCGCATGGATACTCTTTTATTCGTGTACCAAATCAAGTCCGCGGGAGAGCGCAGCAACCTCTCGATCGTTTCCAAGCCAGCTGAAAACGAAAATGCTTTAGTGCTTTTAATAACGATCGGTTAGCTTCTGGGAACCTGCAGACATTTCCGGCGTCATCGAGATCATCCTTCGGATGTATCTCTTCTCTACCCAGCCTCGTTTGGTCATAGGCTTCTTCAGGACCGGGAACGAGCCGAAGATCACGAAAACTTTGTGCTCGTTCACCGCCTTCGTCAGCATCGATAGAATGAAGCTGATTTTCGCTTGGTCGCTGGTCAGAAGCTTTAAATAATCCTTCAACACGATCCTGCCGTGGTTGTTTCCTTCCTCTTTGTTCGTCTCGTCGAGGAGATCATTCAGATCCTCGCGGTTGCAGAGGATTTCCGCATTTGCAGTTTTCACTGGTTCAGGATCCAAGATCGTTGATGGATCCATCCTCGAATTGGAGACTCGTAGAAACAGCTGCGACTTTGTTTCGGCTTCTAGCGCGGACCTTGGATATATCTGCCAGGAAACGTAGACTACAGATACTTATTTAGACGAATCGATCACTTCTACCGTACCTGCCAACCTTCGCTATGTTCTCTAATCATGCAGTCGTCGGAAGTAAACGTGATTTGCCATTTTCGCGTGCTGATTATGTTCGTATCGTTTCGATTTTGTATTTCGTATTCTTTGTTCTTGGATCTTGTAATTTCCTCAGGGACGAATGTGATTCCATGGTTAGGATTGACTTCTTCCGTGCATTCTTTATTTTCCAAAGAATTTGTAGAGCTTTCTCGATGTAACATGGTGCATTTTAGTGACCGACAACGGGTTCATGTATTTTAGCATGTTTTATTCATTGAAGTCTTTCTTCGCGTGCAAATTTTACATAGCTTTCCTCGAAAAGTGACGTCGCCGATGCAAATGTTCCGAGGATCGATGAATCGCGTTTCGATACTGTTACGCATTCACAACGCAGAGCATTCACAGAGTGAAAATGAAGCTAGGTCACGTGTCTCCATTCTTTCAGAGAGCCTTGTTCCCCCCATTTCCAGCAGGTTCTATACTTTGTCATCGCTTTCTGCATCGACTGGTCCAAATGTTTCTCCAACTTCGAACTCTGAAAGAACGGCCTTTGTACTAGTACCTGTTCCATATCGTTTGGAATTGCTCTGAATCGTTTGCCTCGCTCTCTATCAATTATCTCATCTATAAGATTGGTCTTTGCTACTTTGTTGCTCGGCTCGATGCACGGTTTAGACTCCGTGGTCATTTTCGTCTCGTTCATCGTACGAATCATTTCTTCGATGGACTTCAACAAACGTTTGTTCCTAACGATTCTATCTTCGATCGCGCTCTCGCAATTTGTAACTGCATCTCCCGTTGGTTCGGGGAATTTTTCTGGAACGAGATCATTTCGTTATCGTAAATAAATCTGATCCTCCTTACGATGTTCTACCTGGTATAATACGCGCAAACTCCGGACCCTGCTTCTCAGGCATAGCACTGTGTTGTCTAATCTCCGGACAATTTTTCTTCAAACAGGTGTTTCTCTTGATCACTCGTGGCAGTTTCGCGGGACCGCATCCGGTTCCTTCTCGCATCCATCGTTTCCTCGGTGTGGGATTGGTGCAAACCGGTGCACAGAACCTTACTCTGGGTGCATCGCACGGTTTCGGACTCCTAGATTTGTTCTTATCGATCTCGGATTGTTCGGAAGCTCTCAGAAACTTGTGCGACGATTTTTCGATAGCTTGAACGATAGGAGGATCATCCGGCTCGCTGTCCGAGTCCGTGTTAGTGTCCGACGACAGCGAGAGTCCGTTCGAACGCTGCCAGTTGCAATTTTCTCTGAGAACGATACCTTAACCTATAGAGATTTACGTACCTCGAATTTGGATTGTCGGAAGAAGGTGCACTGGAAGCTGTCCTTGTCGGTGGGAGCGCGATCAATCTCTGTGTTTGTCGAGTCGGCCTCGTAAACGCACCTTGGATAGTTTGAAGAAGAATCTACGCACTCCATTCCACGTGATCAGCAGAGGCAGGAGTTACGTGTAGCGTTTAATCTTTTCGTAGTTTACCATGTGAAAGGGAGAGATTTCTGGAGAATCGTGGCCTCCATTTGCCTGACTGTCACTCGGAGAATTTTGCCTTTTGAGAGGTAGCCATTTGACGGTGAATTTGGTACGCGCCCAGACCTAATCCATGTGTAAAAGTCGATAGGGCTTTGTTTCGACGGGTTGTACACGGTGGTCGTTTCAACAGAAAAATACACGGATCGA
The DNA here is from genome assembly GCA_963966675.1 of Lasioglossum calceatum. NCBI lineage: Eukaryota > Metazoa > Arthropoda > Insecta > Hymenoptera > Halictidae > Lasioglossum > Lasioglossum calceatum. The sequence goes on along the minus strand of OZ016555.1, from coordinate 3,673,993 downwards.
TAAGACAGTTCTTTATTGACTATGTTTAGCGGTACGGTCGAAATATAGACTTCTAGAACGGATCAACAGTGGTCGGGAGCAACAGATAACGAGTGCAGATCACAAAGATTTTGTTACAATTATTTTGTCAGCCTCAAGCCGACCGCGTACATGCCCGTGATGTCGGTCAGCACCTTGTTCTTCCTCTGGTGAACATTCTTCTTCGGGACAACGCTACGATTCTTGTTCTTCCCTGTAGCAACTTCGTTTGCCTTATTCGTTGACTGCAAAGATGGCAATGCTGGAACGTCCGACGGATTGGCAGCCAGGGCGGCGCTTTTTTTGTACTTTTTGATAGCGTCTCGCACCACCGACTTGATCATCTAAACAACGAATAGCACATTTAAGACAAAGCTACCAAAAACCACGGAACCGTCCAAACCTTCTCTTGATTCCCTTTGGCAGGCTTGTCGCTCTTCGGTGTCAGCTTCATCGACTGTTTCTGGAAGCCCATGATCTTCGAGATCAATGTTTGCCTGGCAGGGGACCCTTCGATCTTGTTATTCGTCGTTCCAGTGAACGCCCTCGACTTCCTTGGCGTCCGAGACGGTGCTCTCTGGCTGCTGCTAGTCTTCTCCAGTATTCTTCCGTTCTGTGTAAAGTAACGATCATGAGAATGTTCGGACAACAATCTTTTTTTACGTTTACCTGAACCGCTACAGTCGATTTCGTCTTAGCGTTAGGTCTGACACTCGTGGGAGCGCTTTTCACGGTCGACTCCTGCTTATCTACCAGTACGGTAGTCTTCAAAGGTTTCGGAACCGCGGTAGCTGGCAGTGCTTGTCTGAATTTAGGCGAATCCACCTTGTAGTAGGCGTAGAACTCCTGATCCAGTTGGATCTCCAACTCCTCGATCAGATCGACGATCACTGGACCGATCTGCGTGTGCATCGTTGATTTCTTCTTCGTCAGACACGTCTGGGAATGCATACGATCCATGTACCTGCTAGAACTTCGCCTTTATCTTAGTACTCACCATCGGTGACTTGGACGAGAGGCTGACTTTCGAGTCCTGAACGGAACAGTTCGACTTCTTCTCGAACGACGTGATACGAGTACCCTGCAGAGACAACGCTGCGCCCAAGTATGGCTGACAACTGGGCATCCTTTGCCTGTAAGCCAGCTCGAATTCCCCCGTGTGCGCGTTCTTGTCCTCTCGGAAATCGATCACCACTGCGGAACCAAAATTTTACCCGGGAAATCATACATTTCCCAGCGAATGTGGAGAAAGCAGAATGACTCGAGCACCTTTCACAGTGTCCTCCAAGACCTGCCTGCAAAGGCGAGTGGTCACTTTGCTCGAGTAGCTCATGTCCGGATGGCTGTTGATCTCGATCAGCCAGACGGAGAAGTCCTCCATGACCATGAAGTCCGCGCCGTAGAGCTCGAAGCTGTTTTTCCGACGATCCATTGCTTCCTGACTGGCCAACAGAGATCCCACCAAGCCCTGCTTCATCCCCGGGTATATCATCTCGTCCCACGCTTTGTCGTGTCCCTGGGACCTGTCGAAGTTTCGATGAATCGCTAACTCGAATCGGAAACCTCGAACGATCGAAGGGGATCATACTTGAGGAACTCTTTGAAGGTGGTCGCGTCCCACATGTTGTCCGAGGGCAACGCAGGATCCCTGTCGCCGCAATTCGTGTACTTGCACTGGATCGCGTGATTGCACAGGTGGATCGATTCGTGGAAGTTCGTCAGGCAGAATTTCTGCGAGCAGAACCGCAGATAGCTCTCCCTGCAACGAGACATCGCGATAGCGCATACCGGGTAGATACGTCGACCGTGATCCCGGGTCATGAACGCGTCATCGGGACACAGTCGACGCGTTGCGTCGCGTCGGCCCGAGTATTTACACGAACTGGGTTAGAAAGGATCAATTTCGTAAGGGGGGCGAGCTTGCAACCGGTAATTGGCTGCGGGCGGCCGTGGCCATCCTAAATATAGGATAAAACTCGGGCATCTTCGTCGATTACGTACCGACCGTGAATATAGATTCGCGATAATTATGACGAATGCGAGTTCTGTACCAATTAAACGGCCTACGAATTTACGAGGCACGAAAGCTGCCGGTGCGCCTTGCACGCGTCTGTACCGATAAGTCGGGATTTACTTGTATATCCAAAGAGTTAGGGGCTGAGCGCAGGTGACGATGAACCACTGCCTGATGTCGAACTTCGTGCTATGAATTAGTAATGGCCGTTCTACGAAAACAGAGTTCCAACCATTAACACGGCTTTATTCGAATGTATCGATCGGCAGGTTTGAAATAGCGATTACCGATGTACTTCTGCACCACGTAGCGTGTGTCCGTTTTGTTCGAAGGATTCATCTTCGCCATAACATCCTCCAGCTTGTTCAACAGCGTGATCCCTCGGCCCCGACTTTTGTTCCCTGGCTTCATGATCCACACGTTCATCACGCCGTCCATGTCCATCTGGGGACAGTACTTCCTCATCTTCTTCAAGATGTGTTTCGCCGCAAGGAAAAATTTCTGTTCGCATCGTTCGATGTTAATGCAACTCTTGGCGACTCGCTAGGTCTGCTAGAGACCGCTTACTTGAAATGGCACGCTGTTCCGTATGAAAAGCGATTGGCCGTGGACGATCTGATAGTACCAGCTGATAAACTGGTCCCACTGATGCGCCCACACCCTCTCCGTCTCCTGATCGATGTCCTCGTGGGACTGCGCGCTGATGTAATCGCTGCACCGCTTGATCGCGAACTCCAGGGCCTTTAATGGCACCGTGCCCGTCGGCGAACGAACCGCGTTCTCGCCTTCCGCGTTGATCTTGTCCACCAGCCATTTCAGCAGGCTCAGACAGGCGGTGAACCTACCAAACAATGCAACGTCATTCCTTTAAACTCGCTAAGGAGCGTGCACCTGGTTGCACTGTGAAATCAAAGTCCAACGGTCATTGAAATTTTGGGATTCCCGGATATTAAGGAATCTCGAGTATATTTGAGAAGACCCGCCCCAATTCTTTGCCTTTGAAGGATCGACGTCGTCTTCCTCCGATTTCCACGATAGCTAGGGTCAGCGAACCCCGGCGATCATCTAAATTTCAAGATAGCGTGTATCGGTGTATTGCGAATATAAAGGAGACTGCTTTCAGAAGCGGAGTCTCGTTCTATCGATAAGCAAGGTAGATTGACCATCGCGATACGCGAAACAGGAGAAACGGGAGACAGGAACACGAGGTTTCCGCTGCTCACCGGAAGTCCTCGATGAACGCGTGCATCTGATCGCCCTGGCACAGGTTGTAGCAGCGGGGGAATAGGGTGTTGGCAACCCCGGCCTCGTAATACCAGTGCATCTGTCTGACGTTCGAGCACAGGCCGACCTAAGGCGATCGAGTCTCTTAGGAAGCATGTATTATTCTCGTCCGGTACGCTAACGTCGCGGGAACGGTGGGAATCGAGCTAGAACACCGTTCAGATACCTTCGACGTGAATCCTGCCCGGCAGTATCTGTTGAAGATGGTGGTCTTGTTGTCCTGGGACGGCCAACCGGGCCACTCCGATCCTGTGTTCCACAGAAAATCGACCGTATAGTTGCTGAGCATCCTCGAGATCAGCTGCCGTTCGCTCTGGTGGTCCTTCAAGTCGCCAATACCGGCCAGCATCACCACGGGACTCGAGTTCACGGTGAAATGATCGGCTGGAAAAGATCGATATTGCGAGGAGTCCGGATCTAGCGGGAGATCAAGCAATGATCTATACCGGTGGGGTTTTTCCGAAAGAATTTCTCGCACCAGCCCCTCTTCAGCAAGCACTCACGGATCACCCGAGCCCTCCCGTAGATCATGAACGTGTGGTGAGCGGCTATGGCATCCTTCACCATCTCTTTGATGCGCATGAAGCGCTCGTGAAGCGTCGGTGGCAGCTCTGTGGGGATCTGGACGGTCTCTGTGCGAGAAATATGGAAATGAAAGCACAGAGAACATCGGACAAGGAGATCGGAAGGCTACCTTCCCCTTTATCGCCGGTTGCATCGCCGGTTGCATCGCCGGAATCGTTGACCATCCTAGTCTCTGGCTCGACAGGGTTCTCCTCTACGGCCTCCGTTTCATTCTTCTCCGCTTTTTCCGGGCTGGCCAGCTCCAGATTCGACGGCGCCTCATCGTTCGCATTCATGTAGTGCACTTGCGAGTACGCGACTCCGTCTGCGCTGATGCACTCGGTCGGTCTCTAGGTTCGCTTCATTGCAACGCGCTTCGCCGGAGGAAGAACGGGCCCGAAGAGGTCGACGGTAGTTTATCCTGGATCAGCTTGTCAAATATGGACAGGCTCGATGAAACGAGTTCGACGGAGGGAAACGTTAAAATAAAGTTTCTACGTCCGCGTTGATTCGAGCGCATGGCGGCAGGATTTCTTCCTGTACCTGTTGAGTTCTAGAACTTCCCTCTTCGCCATCCATCTATCGCGACGACCGTCTTTATCAAATGATTACCGTGTCTCGAATGGAAATCGATCGACGCAAAAAATTCCTCTATGTCGCAATCGGAGGAACATCCCCCGGGTTAACAGAAATCTTTGTCTCCCTGGGGAGCACCGACGAACCGACGAGACGGAAGCAGAACACCGACTGAACGTCGTCGGGGACAGACACTGGGTATGTGCACAGGATCTAGAATTCCGCAGGCGTGCGCCTTGAAAGCGTTTTAAAGCTCCCCAACTATTCGGCCGATTTGGATAAGATCGCATAACCGCATCCCCGCGGACGTGCAATTAACGTCACATTACGAGATCCTTGAATCTTGCGATCACCCGACAACGAGAAACTCCTCGAAACTCGCGTTAAATTCCTTTCGCTTTTGGGGAACGATAATCGTTCGGTTCCGTGGATCCATCGGAAAAGTATTATTTGGAATTCGATCGATAGCCGCGGTGTAATCCTGCGTACAGCGGTCTCGTCAATTGAAAATTTCAAATGTCACGGTATTAGCCATTATGCAACCAGTTTCCAAGAAGGGCAAAAACGGCCGGAAGGGGTGGTGGAGGGTTGGGGGAGCGTACCAGGCACCCCTGCGGAACTTCTCGAGCGCTGAATGCAGGCAAAGAAGGAAAAAGCGATCGCGTGGGTTTGCCTAACCGCTCCCGTTTCACAAGCTATGACCCACTTATGCGAGCGCATCTTGGTTCGCGTGAAGGGCCAGACCAGACGAATTCGCTTCGACCTCCTATCGTTAATTATACGAGTTCGATTTCACGCTGATAATCTCGAAGGATCCACATACGTATGTGGGGCGCGGTACTATTTTGGAATTCGGTCGGACCACACGCGTACATTCCTTATCGGTTTCGAGCGGATAGTCGCGTGAGATAAAACCAATGTCGCATTATCTGCCATCATTCCTTGTCCACCGCAGTTACAGGAACTTGTCCTTCCTACTGACCAAGGTTGGTCTCGTAATGCGCGCCGATCTACATCTCTGCCCTATCTTAATTACTTACCATTAGATACAATTTGATGTATGGTGTGGGAAACCATAGAATTCAGCTGTGGGACTTCATTCGGAGGATACCCGGAACGCGGGTGGTGCAAATGGAGGGAGTTTCAGGGATGCTTGTGGGGATATGTCACTGAAATATTGAAAAGGATACGAAATACAGACAAGCTCCGAAAGAACGAACGATCCGTGGGACAAACATGTCACTGTCGGTGTCAACATACGTTTGAAAGTAGCGAGAAGTGAAGTTATCGTTTATTTCTGCGTAACGATTAATTGGAATAAATACACTGGAGCACATTCTTCTATCTACAATCTACAGTGGACCACAAAGTGGAATAACGTTTTTATAATTGTACCAAACGACCTGATGTTTCACTGAGGAGATTCTCGTCGGTGAGAAGGCAAATCGTCACGGAACCATATTGATGTTAATTGTTACATTCTGCACACACAGAGTCTTCTGCTCTGGTTCGCTCTTTTTTCTCACTTTGAAAGAATCAGAGCCTTCTGCCTGATTCGCATTTTGCTTCCCGTGGATCGGAGACTTCTTCTCCGATTCACACCTTTTGCTCCGCGATAATTACTCGACATACTTGCTTAATTTAGTATAAGTTCGTCGTTGTAAGAAAGGGAGCCAGAAGGAATATTGCATTCGTCCTGACTCCCTTTCGGGTCTCTCGTGCAGCAACAGCAACCTCCTCGTGGTGAGACCTGGGCAATCGGTATTATCCTCTATCTGTAAGACCCTCTAGTGTCTTATGGATAAAGGATAATATCGAGCTAATAGCTGCACATTTAATAGATATGTTGATTTCCAATAAATTCTATTCCTATTCCTATTGTCTTCCATAACATTCTGCAATTTCGCCTTCCTTCAGAACGAAATATATGTATTACTCAACCTGTTCACCCCGGGTGTGAACACTGTCATATATTCTCTGGTTCTATTTAGGTAGAGATTGCGGAACCACCGACACCGATGAGATTGTATCTCGTTGGTGATAGTATTATAAGGCAATTTCAGAATGGGTAATGTCAGCATTCTACTACATATATCATTCTTCTTCTACTTGATGACGAGTATCTCGTCGGTGGTGGAACTTGTAGCGATGTGGTATTTCAGATCACTGTAAGTTCCACGTTATCCCCACGCACAACTGTGCCCACTTGCCTATAGAGTGATTGGTCTACTTCTTTACCCTATGTGCTTAGATCATATCTGGTAAACTTACTGCAGATGGCAGGATGATCTTCGCGAGCGTTTAATGTCGGATAACGCAAAATCTTTTGCTCGCGGTGTGCAAGCATTAATCTGGCACAAAAACATTAAATTTTGACGCACCACACCTGGAAAGCTGACCGGCGATTTCATCTAAATTTTCTGACAGTCTGAAAGGTATAGAAATCGATGGATATATACTTTTCTCATATTAATTACTCACAGAATACCATAACCCACGTGAAGTGTATTCCACGCGTCAACCGTAACTTTTTCACATTTCATAACCGAAAGGTCATTTCGTTCCTGTTTTTATCAAACAATTTCTTGTATAATTTTCTGCGACGAAACACGTGTAATAATTTGTATGAATTTCGAAAATTGTCTGTTTAAACAGTTGGCAAAATATTTGTAGGTTATGTTGCCAAGGATCGGTGGCAGATAGTCGAACAGAGACGGAATTTTAGTATTTTATTTGTCTGTTATACATGCGTATTTCGAACATGATTTTTACCAGCCCTTTCCGGGAAACGTGCGATATTTAGTTCGTCTGTGTCGCGTAAATCGAGAGGTATCTTTTTTTTTAGAATGTCTGGTCGAGACGGTGGCAAGAAAAAGCCTCTGAAGGCGCCTAAAAAGGAATCAAAGGACCTGGACGACGATGACATTGCCTTCAAACAAAAGCAAAAGGAACAACAAAAAGCGCTCCAGGAAGCTGCGAAGAAGGCAAGTCAGAGAGGGCCTCTAGTCACGGGCGGCATAAAGAAATCTGGCAAAAAATGATCTATTCAAGACTGACAAGATCGTATTTTTCATGCGCACTGTGTTTTTTATCGACACATGATTTTTGATATTCATTCAAGTATCGATCGGAACATCTGTCGACGCCGTTGCTACAAGATATGGTAAAACCTCTGTAAATAAAACGATCATGTATCAAATCACAGTAGTACACGCATTTAACAGACATTTACATTTCTCCGTTTCGATGCGACGTGACGATCGAAGAAGAACGATCGTCGCCGACGTGTTTCCTACGTATGTACCGTAGTCGTTCGTGCGGCAATGTGATAGCAATAAAACGATGTTGAAAATCTCCTGGAATAACGTGTTTTGTAGAAATTCGAAACGAGGCGTGATTCATCTGCTGAACGACATAACCGGGCGACGGCCATATAATTGTTACAAGATTGGAGTTTTACGATTGCTTAAGACTTGTTCTCATTTAACCGTCAAATAATAAAACCGTTACATCAATTAACCTTGACGCGAAAATACTCCGCTCGATGATTTCGAACGTGTCTCGACGATGCAGTCTCTGAATTCGATCGATGATGCTGTTGTGCAACGTTATCGATCAAAAGAGAAATACATAGGCCGAAAAGATACGATAAACAACATGCAAACAGCATGCGTTTATCGATCGTTCTGCTTGTGAATTTCAGAAATCGGCCGCAAAACATATGTCCATTGACGAAACGTGAATTACAGCTGATTGCCATATGATCGACAGTGCTGGCAACCTTTCAGCAAGAAATCCCTGCACGTCGATTCCTTCTGATTCCTTCCAATTCGGAGCACGGTCGATTCTCCAGGCCAGCGTAGGCGTTCTAAACTACCGATGCGACAGAATTCTTAATTAATACAATCTCCACAGAGTTTTAATTGCGATACGTGTCTTTAACTACTATTTAAGCATCGTGGACAATTCGTATCTGTCGTTCTCCTCTGTCCATAAATTTTACGGAATGCGGTGAATCGTATCATAGTGTTATCAGCGAAAGTTCGACCATATTCCTTGATAAGAATCGAGCTACGTCATCGGAAACGCAGATGTCGATGGCGTGGGTGTTTCGAACGAGGAAAATAGCGTTTATTAGCTCGAGTTTGCTCGCAATTTTCTTCGGACGGTTCCGTGGAGGTCTTTGTGCAACATTGTAGAGGGGGAACTCGTAGTTTCTTTTTCGGTCGGAGGTTGGCATTCATGTTGGCCCGCAGAGAGCTGTCACTGGCTGGGTCAGTTGGCAACAGACCTTCGAGGTGGTCGTGAGTGCTTGTGCTGTCGTAGTCTCGTGTCCGTCAAACTTCTCTCGACGGGATTTCGACGCGAAAAGGACAATTGGCAGAAAGGCTCCCAGGCGAATCGTGACAGAGCAGGGACGAGTCTAGGAGTGCGTCGATAGTTCGGAGAAAAGTATGGGGTTGGTCAGGATCATTTGACCCACGGGAACGACTCCAGGCTCGGTGGATCGTGCTACCTCGCTTGATACTACAAATCGGTGAGTCTTTCCAACGATTCCCCGTCTCATTTAATCGGTTGACAGCTTGTTCCTGTGCGTTTGACAAAAGAGGGACCAGAACGGATCGCAGGCCCTTCTCTGTCTCTCTATCCTTGTCCGTCCAACAGCGTCCATGGTTTTGTACCGTGGACGTGTGTGTTGTACGTGGAAGACGTACATACACAGGGATTCCCATAAAAACAGCGAGGTGCCAAATTAAAGCGTGTTTGGCTGACGTAGGGCCAGGGTTCAGTGGCGTAGCGATCCGTACTGTTTCGGGTGCTGGCCCTTGGGCGAATGTATCCCGATTAGAGCAAGTATCGCGAGTAAAAAGTCCATTCCAAAAATCGGTGACGAGGTCCGCGGACCTGCTAGGTACGGCCCTGCGAGCCACGGACCGTTTTCCCGAAGAGGAAAGTTCTTTCGGCAGGTTTTCACCTGCGGAAGGTCTGGCCTAAAGCTGGGCCCGAGAAAGGGGCCTCGAGAAGGCTGGTGCGCGTTCGTATCTCACAGACAAACGCGTTTCGCGTGCGGTCACAAAGGGACACCATGTTATTCACCTGCATCGCGGTACCATATTGCGTACCTTCGAAGCTTTTTCCAACGCTTCCACCACCCTCGAAGGGTAGAGCTTAACCACTGCGGAGATGATCGAGCGCGATTTCCTGGCCTGACATGTGTGTGGGCCAGCGCAGAGCGCTGCGCCCGTATAAACCTATATGCCTATCGCCGAGTAGGTGTACTCTGTCGCGAGAGAAGGACCGTCCGAGAGAGACAGCGCTCTCGGTTTAATGCGTATATCTTGTCCCTCGCCACGCGTATACATGGTGTCCCGGTATTGATGATGCAACCGTGATGAGGGTGATTTTAGAATATAATTGGAAAATATAAAATCAATCTTTATCATTAGACGCATTCTATTCGAGAAGATCGAGTTTAAAAATTCGCCAGATACGGGGGTATTGAATACGAATCGTCTCACATGTCCGATTATGATTTTCTCGAAAACAAAGCCTCGAACGAAAGACAATTTATTAAAATTATTTTCTCATGTAGAATCACCCCCTCCACGGTTGTACCATCGATAATGGGACACCCCGTATACCTCGGCCCCGGAGCTTCACGCTCTGATCTCGCCGAGAGGGAACCCTTTAAAGCCACTCTGCTCTTTAACGGGTCTCGTTATTTCAAATAATCCCCCACCCCGTAGAATTTAAAATTCGCGCCCTCGTAGCGCAAGCTCACAAGGTTGCACCTCAAATGTCTCGTTTCCAAAAAGCTTTCCGCCGCTCCTCGTATTTCGAAGTCGTGCTCCATATATAGCCGAAGTAGTTTAGTCCAGTTTCGAAGCCCTAAGGGATGATTTCACCCCCCAAGGACCGTTCTACCGTAAATCCTAATTTGGCAAGCAGATAGTTTACTGTATTAGTTATTCGCATCGAGTCTAACAAGGCAGCCTGTTTTGATCTCGAGGAAGTAGTCCCGAAAAGGTTAATTTTCTGCACACCCTGTACACCGCAGCGAAAGAAGGACAAGATCATTTATTCCAGGCCCCGAACACATTAGTCCGAGGTGCTTTAAGTTTCGTAATGATGACTTTACGCTGTTAAATCATCGTCTGCGTAGCTCGAGGCTAAGCGCGTCGCTAGCGACGCTATCTTCGTCACCTTTTCTCGCACCTGACTCCGCGTTCCGTAAAATCCGAACGAATAATCCACCTTCGGTGGTCTAGAATCGATTCTCGGCTCGTTTTGTCGCCAACGGGTTGAAAGAAACAATCGCCGGGACAAGCTTGTGACGCATTCGACTGCACGCGAACCGCTTGCATATAGGTATCATTTTTTTCAGTTACGATATCACCCTCTTTCTGCCCCTTTCTCTTTTTTATTTAGCACCGCGTTACTTCGCTGCTCCGAGGCAATTTTTCATTTTATCCGCGGCTGGCTCGAGCGCCCGACGTTGTTCGGGAATTTGAGAGATCAATTATTTAGTAGACTACATCTTCCGTCGCGGTCTGAATGTTTGATTGCCATCGCTTTTGCATACGCCGATTACTAGACTGCGAATCTTTATGCAGATTCGCAATTTTCATAGATTGTTCTCTTAGATTCGCTATGAGGGAGAAATTTGTTAGTGCTTCGTGAATAAACGTCATTACGTAGTCCGTATTAACATAAACGTTCGCACATGCAGTATAAATGCATAGAGGTCCGCAATTACAGATTACGCTGCAACTAGCTCTGCGTCTTATTCCGCGGAAAATGATCTGATGTGCACGATGACTTCCTGGTGTAATTCGTGTTCTCTTTTCCCTCCTCAAGGACGACTCTCTTGTTTCGCAGCTGCCCGATAAGGAGTGCATTGTTCAAAGCCATGTTCGCGCGAGTCTCGTACTTTTCGACAGCCTGTGCAAACGATAACCCTCGTGGACGGATGGTTTGGCTGTTGGTGGCACAATCGTGCCTCCGTTTTCTTACCAATCCTCGAGCGATATTGCGTCAATCGCCGTGACGCATCCGCACCGCGCGTGAAACATCGGGCGGGCGAGTTAAAGAACCGCGTGTACCACACAAGAGAGGAGCTTGTACGCGGAACGTGCTCTCCAGGGTTATCTTTCGTCGCGACGCGGGTTAGTTTTTTACGAATCGATAGATGAGGTTCTCACTCTCGCTCGTCTTCGTACGAGTTTTGGTGGTTTCCAGCGTCTTTGTGCGGCGAACGCTCGTTGCGTCAGACTTCGAGCACGACCAAAGACACGTGCTGACACACGCAACGCTTCTGCGTCGAAAGCACCGTGAGCAATTACGAAAGAATTATATCGCGAGCGCGGTGTGTTGTGCACTCGCTCTCTAAACAACCGATCGATCGATTCAGATGCCTCGCGAACGCCTGCGAGACTGTCGAGCTCGACCCATCAGCGATTCGAGTGCGATTCCAGGTTTTTCTTTGATCTGTTTCAATTACATAGAACATTGAGCACGGCGACGAGCTTGTGTAAACTCGTTAATTCGCGTGACATATCCGCGGGCCGAAACAGCGCCGCGGTTTCCAGTCGTCATTCTTCCGGTATTCTATTTCTATGTATGTTTGTCGGTGGACGTTTTCGGCCTCGTCATCGCGACCGTGCACATATCGCTGCTACCTTGTGCAACGATCAACTGATTTACACCTACACGGAACTGATCCCTTCGCGACTCCCCGTCCCCGGTTGACGGACGCGCTGCAAGAACTGGGTTTTTCGTCGTCCAGTGAACGGTCTTCTGCCGCAATTAATGCCAATCAGCTGCATCGCTTTCGCGATTGCACCAGGCCACCGCTTGCGTCACTGGCCGTAGATAAAAACGATTCTTTGCGACGCTTCCACGTCGCCGAGAACGTTGGACGTTACAAAGACCGTCGCTGTTTGTTGTCCCTTGAACACGATCGTTTTTTTCCCAATGCCTCAAAGTCAATTGTAGTCGGTTATCGATACAACGGCCAGATTAGAGAGAAATCAAAAGCGATCCTCGGGAATTGAGAAAAGCTATCGATCAGCCAGATTACGTCGCGTTTTTTTTTCTTTTTTCCAATGAGAATCGCGCGGCCACAGAAAGTTCCCTCAGCCCCGATAAGCGCGTCACTAGCGAAACTTTCTCGATGATAAAGCGACTAACGCTCGGCGAAATTGATCGAACGCTTCGGCAAGGATTCATCGGTATTACGTAAACACGATCACGCGCGGGCTCGCGAGCGCACGGCAAAGTCGTCGAGGAATTATCGTCGATCTTTTTGAATCTCATTTGAACCGCGTCGCGAATCAACGCGGACGTTATTAGCGGTACGCAATGCGGTAACAGTGAAAACGCGGAACCCGCTCGCACGCAACTAGATTTCCAAGGAAAATCGTTGCGGTGACTCGATCAAAGAACGGTCCCTGAAATCGCGCGGACCCGAAAAAGGCTCGTCTGGTAAACATCAGCCAACGATACCGTCACAAGGTCCACGCGTTCTTCAAGACCGAGGACAATCACGTTCGACTGCCGTGTTCCGCGTTTCGAAACCGATTGCACAGGAAGCGCTCGCTTCGAATTACATAAGTAAACCGCGGCTCGCGAGGAACTGGTGCGTTCCGCTCGAAATTCACGCCATTGAAACCCGGACGTCTCTTCTGACTGCATCGAGGTTTTTAAGAAACAGATGCGATGGGGAGAATGAGTAACCCTGAATTAGAAAGTCTTCCTGATCGTAGCTATTCGAAATTCCGGGTGTAAGATAACCGTTCATGCTTCTCCTTCTTCCTCGTGGATTGTTCGACGACTGACTCTGTACTTTCGAAGGGAGGGTCCTTCGGCGGAGGCGACTCGTAAAAGTTGTCGAAACGCGTGCAGCCTAGCCGCGAGATAAGCCAAGAGCCGGTCGTGTAAACGAGCTGACCCACATCGGCGAAGAACCGTTCGCACGAGCAGGATGTGTACAGTGTACATGCACCGCGGCGCTGCTTGCCGCTTGTGCGCGCTCCGAAAGCCCGTGCGTTCCGTCACGACAGAGTGTATAAATTGAAAAAGCTGTTGGGCCGACCTTCCGTCGGCTTCCGGGGGATTTAGGCTCGATTAGCTTTGACGTTGCATATTCTGCATAGAGCATCTGCTCTTTCGAACGGAACAGAACGGGAGAGCTCGCCTGAACCCGTGAACTTTAACCGATCGGAGGACGACCTCGCCGGGAACCTTTGCGTCCATACTCGTGCCCGTGCTCGTGCCCGTGCGTGCAGTTTAGCTCCCCCGAGGGGTAATGGAGTAATAACTAACGACAGTGTCCCACGGACCCTGTCTCGCGTTTACGATCTGAAAACTGGTACGCCGATGAATCACCGGCCTAATCGCAAAGTTTCCTCGCATGGCTCCACTTTCACGAGCGCAACTAGCACATCCTTCGTGTTTGTGCACGAGTTACGACGCCTCCGGCTCGCTCGGGCTACAGGAACCCGAGCGTTGCAACGGTACACCATAGTTTTTCGTCCGAGCGTCCCGTAAAAATCGCCACAGCTGTCTTGCTCCGCGGACTGAACGAAACGTCTGCATTGGGCGAGCTCGAGACGATCTAAGCGTGCGGGATCGCCGACGATCGATCCTTCACGCAGGTTAAATCGCTTGGTACTTTTCGATCGCGACTGGAAATGGCATCTAGCACGGCCACAATCCGACAGGGGCCACTTTCGACCGGATATATCAATTTGAAGAAATAAAACGCCGTCTAGTAAATGGCATAGGTCTGCTCATCGTAAAATATCGATTGGCGTGATCCACGAGTGGCCGATTCCAGAGCGACAGTGCCACCGTTTCGCGTGGTTCGAGAAGTGGCTCGAACGAGTTAGCTGTTACGGGCCTGAATAATTGTTAATAGTTGGCCATGGTGGAAGGGAGCCGTGGCGAACCGGAATCGATGCGACTCGCACGGAGAGAATACATACTGTGCCTGAGCAGAGTTTCGCAACTAATCGCTTCACGCTGCACCGCTGTCGTTGACAAGGCATAATACCGCGATGCCTTATGTAAGCTCGATACACGCGAGATAGAAGATAGGTGGTGCACGTGTTATCTGAGAGACGAGACCGTTTACCGCAGCCTTGTTCGGGGACGTTGCAGCCCGTGCAGCTGCATTGCACCTCGGCCATCTAACGATACCACATGCGAGCCGACGCGCGGCTTCCTTTGGTATTTATAGGAACTCGTAGCCAAGGTTGACTCTAGATCCTCGTGGATCCGCTCTCCTTCCTGCTACGATTTCGAGAGAAACGAGCTTGGCTCGGCGTTCGATTCAATTGGGAAACACCGTGCGCGTTTATTGGGTCGGGCCCACATCTGTGCGGCAACGCGCTGCAAACAGCGGCCAAATGACGTCCGCCCGAATATGCAGCGTCTTTGTTGCTTCCTCGAAAAACTACGCCGCGAAACTGTAGCTTCCTGCCCGAGGTTGCATTTATCTCTCGTTTATTGGAACGCGCCATCCCGTAACTATCGGTCTCGTTCGCTTTCACCGCGATTCGTCTCGCTAATTATCGTTTAATCGCGGCCTCGTGAAAGTCCTGATAAAACGCGAACGGTAATTGGCAGTACGTTTTCGATATGATTGCTCCTGCGTCGAAAATCTTTTTGAAGCTTGCCAGCCTTAGAAAGCGGAAGAATTATGGCACTCGTTCAGAAGGTGCTTCGTGCCTATGCACCGTGTCTGAGTGCACTTGTACGGGTACAACGAATTTCAACATTGTTTTTGCAACGGCTCTTTTGAATTCAAACCGATTCGACCCGGTCGATGCGTGATTTATTTCAAGAAATAACCGAGCCAGTACACATACTCGTGGGTCACCGCCTGGGAACCGCGAGCGTCACCTTGAATTTTCTCGAGTGCGCATCCAAAACAGAGCCGGGTTCAACGCCCGGAGTTTTCGGATACGGCGCCCCCACGTTGTTTTGATATAGCGCGAGCAGAGAGAGGGAGGAAGAGAGAGAGAGAGAGAGAGAGAGAGAGCGCGCGCGGTCGTGTCGGTCGTCCCATAAATGATCGGACCACAAAAGTCGGCCTCGGTTTATTATTCGACGCTGCTGAAAGTCGTGGAAGTTTCTTCGACGGACGTGAGGTCGACGTCGTGCACCGCCGTCGACGTTGGGTCGTTGACGTTGGAAAAAAATTCCACGGTCCGTTTCGTGGTGTATTTCCTACGCTGCCGAATCGAGGAGAAAGTGAAACGCATGCTCGGCACACAAGCATCCTCCACTCGTCGGCAAACTGTAATTAATAAATGGTATCTCATGACTTTCACGCGATAGATGACTACTTATTCGCACTCGTCTGCTTTTGACCGAGTTAGCTCATTACCCGCAACATTATAGTTTCAACTATCGAGCCATCGCTGTTCCCCAACGCAACCACCGCGAGCTGGTTGCCGGGAAATTTTCACGAACTTGTGAATGGAGTTTTACGAACAGGCGGTAAATGAAACTCATATTTGAAAACTGTAATTACGCTGTTAACTTTCGCCCGGATTCCAACTCGCGGCATATTATAAACTCATAGTTTATCGAGCCTGTGGCGCGGATCTTGGCGCGGGGACGTGCGATAAATATCCGGTAAATCAATTAGAAATCGAACAACGGTCGAAACGCAACGGCGCAGCTAATGATCCACGCGTTTGTGGATGCAGTTGCACGTGCAACCGCGGGATCGCAGTGGTGTTGGTTGCATAATATGCAGGTAACCTAGATCTGCACCCACTGCTTGCCACCCACCGGCCTCATTACCCCTTTGAGGATCTCTCTCGCCCTCTCTCTTTCTCCACGTTCCCTCCACCTGTCCCCGAGCCAGCCACTCCAGAGAAGCTTTGTCTCGCGTCAAGACGCTCTCCGCGATGTTTCGCGGCGCGGCCTAAACCCGCGGCAAGCATCGGGTTCACTGGACAGGGATGCATTTTTGTCGGAAATCGTGCCAGGAAGCCGCGGTCTCGTCGCAGTATCCCGGTGCACGTCGTCGGCGATCGATCTGCTCTCGCTCGGTCCCCGTCTAATTGGATCGCTGGGACGACGAGCTTTTAATTACCGGGGGTTTCGCGGTTTTCGCTCGCTCGCGAATGCGAGTGAAGGGAACGGTTTGCGCGAGACCCGGCCCAGTAAATGCACGCGCGGTAATAACTCGAACACGAGGAAAAGAAGGTGAAGTGGTCGCCACGGTGCGGAAACAAAAAGATTCTCGTCGAGCCCTTTCTCACCCTTCGGCGAATTGACGTCACTCCCTTCGGTCGTCGGGAGGTTCGTCAACGTGGAAGGCGCATTGTGCGATGCGCGGGCACGACACACATCGCGCGACGACGTTGCAGGCCCATCATTTATTCGCGAGGTGGCGCAAGCCGACTCGGAACGGCGCAATTATTCATCGCCCAGACGCTCGCCGCCACGTGGGATCCACGAATGAAAATGAGGAATTTTCTCGAGAGAGAGATCGAGGCCACGCGAAACACTCGGTCGCCCGGTTTCCCTCGATTTCAGCCGTTCGATCGTCTCCCGAGATCTTAAATAATCCAACGAGGTTTATCCGATCGAGGAGCCCTACCACTCGATCGGACCGCGGGACGCGCGTAAATTGAAATCGCTTATGCACGCGCGCTTACAAGCCAGCAAGTCCGACGGAATAGTTATTGAGACGTTCAGAGGTGGAAGTCTGTGAGCAGCTCGCTACAAGTCTGCCCGACGACACCGGTCGCAATGCCGATCATAAATCGGATAATGATAGCTGTCGAGTCATTTAATTCGCCCAGACACCGGTGATATTCAAACCGAAAAAGTGCACGCACGAGGATGGCTGCTCGCGCGCGCCCGTGCCAAAGCCAGAGCGGATGTAGCGAGAAGAACCCAAAACGACGCCTCTGTATCTCGTTCGGGGCCGTCTCAGGTTTCGATATTGCAGTCTGCTCTTACAGCGTTGATTATCATCGTGAAACTGGATAGTTACTGCCTCCGCGCGTATTAGAGTCACGAAACAGGTACGAGAGCCGTTTCTGCCTTTACGATCCTCCGATAGCTCGGGCGCAATTTTTTGTCGCCGCTCCAACGCATTCCCCGGTATGCTTTTCGCAAGCTCCGAAAAGTAGACCGGACCGGGGAACAACAAAGCGTGCTGAAAATTCAACCTCGGACGGAAAATTGCGAAAAGGGGTGTCTAAATGGAGTCGTGCCTCGCCAACCGTGCAGAAGCCAGACACGTCCGCTCTCCGAGGGTTGGAGGAAGAGGCGGCGGCTCGTAGTTTCGCGACTAGATAGGTCCATTTGGGTCGTGGCACCTGAAACGTGTCCGTGTGTCGAGAGAGCGTCACGGCTAGCCGGGATAGATTCGTCCGCAAACCGTGCACCCCTTGTTACTTCGGCCAGCCGACCCAGTTTCAAGCTCGCGCTTCAGAAAAGTGGAACGCGTCGGGTCAATCTCGAGGAGACTCTAAATTTTTCGCGGGGGAACCGTCCCGCATCGCGTCACGGTCCACGTGTATCGCATACGGCCGTCGTCGTCGGTCAAGCGAGAAAACCAGAAGCAAGACACCCGTGGCTCCTCCATCGTCGCCGCGCCGCGTCCCGCGTCCCTACGCCGCGAAACATCGCGCGAGCCTACCGGAAGCGCGGGTTTATTTCTGGCCGGCGTTGGAAGCGTTCTTTTGGCAGTCCGATCGCGGATAGAACCACAAAGGTACGCGCGGCTCGATGTATTTCTAGCGAGTTAACGCTGCCTGCTGATTGCACGGCGGACCTTGGGGACACGATCGATCCCGATTTAATCGACCCTATCTTCCATCCCGCGGGGCCACCGTTTCTCGGGATTCCTCTCCCGACGCGTTTCCGTCCTCGGAGACCTTGCCGCTTCGATTTTCGTTTGGGGACTTTCCACGGATCCTGACGGCAGTCTTAATTTATCGCCTCGATGGTCGCCAATCTTCCTGCACGCGACGTCGGCGGTATACAAACGGTCGCGTTAAGCTCTTCCAACCTAGCAGACTATCTCCAACCCCTGTCACACGATTTTCTCCACTTTGGTGCTTGGATATCGGTAACGAGATTTCTGGAGAAAGTAGTAAGCAAAAATATCGGTGATAATGTTTCAACTCAATGGTCAAACTCAGTCTTCGACTTCAGAAATGTTACAATTTCGGCAGGTAACATTATAACCGATCCTCTTAAGACATTATACGCAAATTTTGGGCAACGCAACGCCAGATTACCTCTCGGGAAGTCCTCAGCGACTCCAAGTCAGTAACAATAAAACTCTGCCATAAATCCGTAGAAGGCAAATACAACATAGTCGTCCCGACACTAACCCTTTAACCTGCGTGGAACGTGCGAAGTCTAACAGGCAAGTGGTTAACCAGTATTGTCCCCGTAATTTGTTGGGCCAGGGTCTCGGGTGCTCTTCCCCAGAAAACGCGTCCCGCAACAGTGGAGCGAGAAAGGTGCGGTTTCGCGAGTTAGCAACAGCCGGTCGGGGCCGCGGTATCGGTGTACCATGCCACGCAGCGACACGTGTGCGCACCGTTGCACCCGTGCACCGAAGCGCATTATGCAATCGGTCGGTCGCCGATTTTACGCGCAATTCGCATGCTCGGCCAGTGTGGCGTTCGCGCGAGGACACACCACGCGGAAGTCGCGGCCGAACGGCATCGCCAGACGATAGGTCTGCGGAGATCGGTGCCCACGTGATAGCCGTTCTCTCGTTACACTCGTTACCTCGATCTCCGAAGTCGCACGCTGTTTCCCCAATCCAGAAATCCACTCTCGATCGAGGCAGCTTGCAATTTGCAAATCGAATCGCCCGTCACCTTCTTTCATACCGACGTCATTTCATTCTACATGTGTAGATACCCACCCGGCTTCAGGGTATATAAGCTCATGATTTCATCCTTGACTCAACTTTGACCTCTGTCCTTGCCGCATCATATTCGAACCTTTACCTGGCCACGTAATTTTCCAAACTCTGAGCTTGTCATTCTTGCCCTTACAATTCCTAAACCCTCACCATTCAAGTTAGAAATAAATATATTCTTCCTTCAGTCTCAAATGAAGGAGGCCACCTAAATATCTTCTTTATTTTTAATGGCACAACAAATATTGATGGCATAATTTAAATGGTATCGAAGGAGGAATACCATAGAAGAACAATTTCTTTCGTCCGGTTATTTTTTCATTGTTTTTTCAAGGTCATCGTTATTTTTTATCGGGAAAACATTTTTTTTATTCAATCTTGTTAATGACTTAAGCATATTCAAATGTATTTCTTCAGCCGCTATAAGATGGAATAAAAAAAAATAACTATGACCTTGAAAAAACTGAAAAAATGACCGGATAAGAAATAATTGTTTTTCTATGACGAGGAATACCTCGTTCGATACCATTTAAATTGTGCCATAAATATTTTTTTGTGCCATTCAAAATAAAGGAGATATCTAGGTGGCCTCCTTCAGCTGAGACACCCTGTATACCCATTTTTCCACAACAGGGCAGACTTTCTATTCTCCCAAGTAAACAGTAAACACACACTGTTCGACTGTCTCAGACTACTGCATATTCCGCTCACTTACAATATATTATAAACATGTTTTCGACTAACGTTCCGTTGTATCTTGTAAATAAAATACTAATTAACGGAATACAACAGCCTTCTATAACTAGATACGCGTCTCGCTCTTGGAACATCGTACGCAGTAGTCTCAAGTTCAAGGCGATTGTCACCGACGCGTCGTCCATAGAGTCTCAGGGTCTCGGGCTACTGCGATTACCGATTCTTTTTCTTGTTGTAACTGGACGCGCTACAGCTCGGACGTTTCCGCGCTGGAGGAGGACTTGAGATCTCTACTTGATGTAAAATCAGCGACACTAGTTCAATTTTACTAACAAGTACTTTCCCGGTTCTCATTCTTTCTCTATCCCAGTTTCAGACCGCTGCTCTTCCGCGAAGGACACTAGCAAGGCTTCTCCAAGTCTAGGACTTGCTAGATGTTCGAGGTTCCCGCGAGTCCGACATTTCCCCGCGGATTACATTGTACAATTCAAGAGTCGTGGAAAATAGGTGACCACTTGTAGCGTACGAAATTCACCGCGGCTCCCATTCAGCGAAACTGGTTTTCGCCTAGGCTACATTCGAACAGTGTCCGGCCTCGTTAACAAGAGGTGCCGTTTGTTTCTGACTCGAGATCTCCGGTGCTCGGTAATGTCTGACGAGTACTTACTTAGGCGGTCCCGTAATCCGCAGCGCAGCACCTGGCTTACATCGAGTGAAAGGACACGGTCGGGAAAGGATTTCTCGATCGACAATCGCCGTGATTCGGGTTCGTGTCTCGGCGGTTCGACCGAGTGGCCGTGCAACAGATTTTCAAACAGGATACCTGGCCTTGTCCGCGCCGGTCAGGTCCGGTCCGGTTCGGTTTGCTCGCTCGGTCAACAATGTTGCTGACGTCCGCCGCCGCGATTTTCGCCGTTCGTTTTTCGAGCTTGCGAGCAGCGTAAGGTTTCGCAAGGATCGAATGACGCGAGCACAGCTCTGCGGTTAATCCTCCCTGTTCGACGGTAACTCAAGATTTTCATAAAATCGTAGAATGGGCGGACGATTTTGCAACTCGTCGCACCTACCAACTCCTGCTTCCGCAAATACATACGTTTGAAACTGGATTCTGGGTTGCCGAATGAAAGTTTATTCTGACGAAGACTGGTGAATTAAGAACCGTCTATTAATGGGTCTGAGGATATCCTGGAGGGGAGAATGGATGACGTGGAGGAAAAAGGTGAAATGCTAATTGCCTAAATGAATCACGTGGAAGTTGCTGGAAGAGGCTAAGGGTTGTTTTGGTGACTAATTTGTTTTGTACCTGTAACTGACCAGGCTTGGTTAAGGTTAGTCAGATTGGGCTGATATCTACGAAAGTCTCGCGTCGGACACGCCTGATAACTGTACGCGGGGTTCCTCGAGCATCTTGCCAGAGTGAAAGGACACGCGGACAGAAACGTCACGAGCGTGCCGCAATATCGTGACGATTGCCGTTGGCACGATACCAGCTGGAATGTCGAGCTTATAAAGCGGCTTTTGGTAAGCGTTCGTCGTAGCAGCTGCGCCGATGGAGGTGGCAGCAGTAGCAGCAGCAGCAGCAGCTTCGATCGGGGCAACCTCGCGCGACAGTTTCAAGGGCTCCGCGGTCTCCGGAACGCACAAGGCGAAAACCCGCCGATGTTCTGCGTCGTCGCGGGGTTGCCCGGTTGCTAGGTGAAAGTACACCTCGTCCTAGAGATAGATAGTTCGACCGATGACGATAAGATAAAAAAGTCCCTTCGAAACGGTGACCTCGTTCCAAAAGGCTTTCGCGAGGCGGCAGAGGACGCGCGTCCGATCGATAAGACCCTGATCGTGCGACCATTTTTAACGCGGCGGTCGTTAATTACCGATAATGCCTGACAGAGCTGGATACGAGGGCTGATAGGCCGCCGAAAGAAAACTCGTACGTACCCTCGTGCTCATTTTTGCGACTCGATTTATCGGAGCTATCCAAGCGAGAGCGACGGCGACGTCGGGACGCGACGCTTTTTCTTTTGAACGCTCTCCCTACGTGTTCCCGATGAAGTGTTTTTAATAGAAAGGCTGCCGGGTATTGTACCTTCTTCCGAAAATAATCGACCGGTCAAAGGGTTATTCGGCTGGCTTTGTTCCCTTGCGGGGATGCAGCGCGATTCGAGGGAGCCATATGGCGCGAGATACGCGAGCCATTTTCGTTCCAACCTGGAAATAGACTTTCAATATTTCGCACGTGCGCTCGCTACTCCGCACCGCTGCAGCTCAGCGTCTGCTGCTAGCTCGACGCAGCGCGCTTGCGCGGACAGTCGATCAGCTGTTCGACGCCATCTTTCGCTCCCAGCTGAGGGCTCGACGCTACGCTCAGCTGACCTCGCCGCTGATACGAGCCCCCAGCACCGAAAGGAGCGTACCTAGCCGGGCCCCGGCGGGTTTCTTCCTCTCCATCGCTCCGACAATTTCCATCGTTGGTTCGTCAAGTTATATTCTGTCTTACAATTTGGATAACGGTTTTCTTTACTTACTAAATTTCCTTTTACGATAAACATTTACCTCTCCGTCCGACAGCAGTTAGGCTAAGACGATGGCAAAGTTATTGTGGATCAACATAAACACTCGAGGATCAGTTTATCGAATAGAGAGCTCTTCCTCCATGGACAGACCGTAAAAAGAAACAAAAGCATCGGCAATCTGTTCAAATCTATCTTCACGGGTTAGGGCTATCCGCCCGCCCGGGTACCTAGCCGACGGCAATTTTCTTGCAATCGGGGGCTCCATTCCGGCGAGGGACAGCTAAGTACGTACCGTTTTAAAGCGATTCAACGTTCCACTCGGATACCTGTGGAAACGCCTGTCCCTGGCCCGACACTGTTTTACCTGAGCATTGAATACGCGTCGGGCCTATCCCGGGCAAGGGAAAAGGATGCGGAGAGCCGATGCGATGTGGCTCTCTGGCAAGTCGATAAGCACACGCGTGCACGCGGACCTACTACCCGATCGATGAACATTAGCCTTGACACGATATCCGGAGGACCGCTCTTTCACCTCGACTATTTTATTCGAAGCCAGCGGTCGCTTTTCCCAGTCGCCTACGTACTCCGTGCATCTTCGAGCACACGCGGGTGCCCTGGAAAAACTCCTTGCCGGAAAATCTCTGTTCGATCTCCTTCTGTACAATGATAGCGCGCGGGTCTATAATGATACACTGTTATGAAATAACATCCGCGGTTGCTTCTCCGTGTTAAAGAAGGAAACAATTAAAGTTATAGGGTTCTTTGTGTACTGCGAGCGTGGAAAGAGTATATTTTATAGTTAAGATTAGCACACTGTCGACGGGACACTCGAATCGACGTTTATTTTGGAGTCATTTCCCTGTTGGCACAGGACACGAAGATTTCTAGTTGTTCGAGATAACTGTGTCAGCAGGTTTCTGATATCAGGAGTTGTTGGCAAGGAAAATCGTGACGAATTCACGTCGGTCGGGAACTGGTACCCTTTCGGTCGGACAGGAGAGGGAAACAGGGCCTGGAAAAGCAATGAAACGGTCGCCACGGTGATTGTAAATGGCCGCGTTATGTAAACGGGAATCCGGTACGAGCGGAAGCTTGAGGTCTCCGGGTATCTACTCTCACTGGCTGGAATTGCGTCATCGGTTTGGTCAGCCGATTTTTCACGAGTTGGATTTCAGGAGGAAGAAGGTGTGCGCTGGTGTCGCGTGGAAAACCACCGTGCTCGCGTCGCCTTGTTACAACACACTTTGAAAAATTCTGCGTGATCGTGACGCGAAACTTTCAGACGGTTTATCTCGATCTTATCGTTCGACCCGGAATCGCCTCGATCGATCGTCTCTCGTATTTTTGCGCGTCGAAGTTGGCGTAGGCCCCTCTCTATCTCTCTCTATCTCTCTCTCTCTCTCTCTCTCTCTCTCTCACACTCTGTCTTTCTGTGGTTGTTTTATTGCGACGCGCCTCGACGAGCAACGCGGAGAACCTCGTGCTCCTTTCCGAGGCTCGTCGAAGGCATGTTCCGATTCGAGTGGCACGAGCCGTGCGAGCCTCCGGTGTCCACCGTGTTTCTGGAAATAGAAATAGATACGTGCCGGTGGATGTGTGGATACACTCGAATCGCTGGTTTAGACGCCTCGCCTCGGGTTCGGACGCTCGGTTTTTCCTTTCCCGACCGCTCGGCACACCGCGCCGATATCGCGGAGCCTCGAGCGTAACACGATACCAGCTTCGTGAATTCTGTAACGCGGACCTGCTTTCCCCTTCGACCGTCACGTGACCCGAGAAACTCATTATTTCTTCAGCAAACCGGGATCGGTTGCGCGGACCCTCGTCGTTCCACGTAATTTTTCGTCGCCGTGCGATCCCCGCGAACCCTAATCGATGTTCCGAGTCGAGGATCGGTTTGGGGTCACCGGCAACTCCGAATCGAACCGAACGGGGTTGGCTTGTTCGGTCGAGATTTCACTCGCCGCTGTTTAATATACATGACTCGTGTGTGCAACAGCTGCACACGCGAGCCTCTCTAACGCTTCTGGAAATAGAAAGTCATTCGCAAGGTGGATGCTAAACTATTGTGCCATTAGCCGGCCGCGGTGTACCGCGGGCTCCTCAATTTTTCAACGGGTAACATTTCGCGGATGAGATTGTCGCGTTGCACAACGATCCGCCGGGAGATTGTATAATTTTCAACACGGTTTCTCGACCGTGTTACCGATCGCCTGCCATTTCGCGCAATAAAATCGTCCATCCGACCTTTGCCGGTGCACGAATTCAGCAATTTGCCTTTTGTCGCCGATCGTTGAGCGATCGTTCCCGGTGCACGCTCGATGCCGATTCCTCCTTCCTCCGGTTTAATCACATGCAATTGCGCAAACGGCGATTTCCCTGCGGAGGCGGAATATAATATCGTAATGGACGACACGCAGCCGGCGGAGCTCGATGTTTTTCGATCGTTTGATACCCGGACTCACGGTCTCGAAGCCCACACGGCGCCCGTATGTACAATGTGGGCCATAAACCGCGTAATGAGAGAGCCATTAAGCATTTGATCGCGTTGTGTCGGTGGGAAAATGTCGTCCGACGTGAAAACTTTTCCTACCTCGACGCGCCGACGAACGAATTACGGCAGAGCCTTTCGTCAACAACGATTATCGTCGCCCGCTAACCCCGAACGCGATCTTGAAACGAAAAACTGCGGCGATAATAGTTTTTTAAATGCCGGACCATCGAGGAAACGAAAACAGACGATTATCTCGACGAGGGCGTCTCTTATCTAGTAATCGCGAGGCGATTCCCTGTTACTTAATCGATAGCGATTATCGTTCGGACCGGCCGCTATCTACGGCGAGAATATTTTTGTAAATCACGGGAACCGGCGCAGATTAATTCGCTTCCCGCTCGTCCTTAATGTTCGTCGTCTACGTCGGATAATCGCTCGTAAAAGGAAGCGGCTCGGCGTTCTTCGAGCAGGATAATAACGATTTTTGTCCGCCCTTTAATTGGCCGACTCGCATCCGCCTCTCGATGGTCTCCTGGCGAGCGCCGTGACCAAAGGGCGATCGTTGTTTGCCCAGCGACAAGAAGCGAATTGGTGTAATTAAGTTACTCTCGTCCTAGCCGAAAATGGAGCGGAATTAAATTTACCGCGATAACGGGTGGCTCGGGCGAGCCGTTGCAGCCGGAAGACCTCCATGTTGCTCTCCCGAAAAGCTGAAAAACTGTAGATGTTCGATAATTGCACGGTCGGGACGCAATTACGCGCGGCGCGCTTTACGTAAGCAAATAAAATGAAACGCTATCGAAAGACACGGGAACGGGCAGCGGCGACTCGACTTCCCTCCGAAGTGAATTTATTTTCGTGTCGCGTCCAGAGCACGGGCCCGTGCACCCGTTGCACGTGAGGAGAAGAAACAAGGTGCAGTTCTCGGCTGGTGCAGCGGGTCCTAGGTATCCTGAACGGTTAGTACGGTTGGGCTTTCGGGCCGGGTTCGCAATCAATGGGAACGGTCGGTCCTCGTTGACAAGAGTCCATCGTGGCTCGGTCCATTATTCCCCGGCGAAAGGGGCCACGTTTTCGTAACGAAACAGAGTTTCTCCCGTGTCGGTGTCGCGCGAGCCAACGGTAAGACCCCCACGGTCCATTGTTTCGGCGAATGCGTGAAAGGAGAGCGAGTCCTTCGATGCCGGCGCAATTACGAAATTGCGTCGAATTGAATCGTCGCTCTATTATACACGACGAGAGCAATCCATTTCGCGTTCGAGTGCCGTGGAATTGTTCGCGGACCACGCGCCCGCGCGCGGCCTGTAATTTCTTCGGTTCCCGGGAATTTCCTTTCTTTCGCTCCCCGCCGTCGCATTCCCGTTCGAGATTTCGCTCGAAACGCGAGCCCGTCTCCTCGGGACAGAGGAAAGACTGCATTGTCAACGTCGCCGGCTCCCTTTCGCAATCCGCTCGGAACCGCAGACCGCTCCGACACGATTTTTAAACTGCTAACCGGACGACTTTTTGATCGTAAAGAGGCTACGCGCGGCCTGCTGCGATAACAAAGGAACTGATTTCCACTGTCGCCGTCCGGTCAAAGATCGTATCGTTGTAGAATTCGATCGTCTTTCAGCAACGCCGGCTTGCACAATAGCTCGCGAGCAATTTATCGCGTTGTCAGCAAAAGGGAGCAACGCGAACTGCGACGGAGAGGCCCGCTGTTTCTGTTATCGCACGGGAACATAGGAGACAGCAGTATTCGAACTTTCCGTAATGACCGTGAATCATCTGGGAATGGTAGGGGCTCGACAGAAACGCGAAATCGGGGACAAAGCGATCGGAAGAAGCTGGCTTAGAAATAATAGAAGAATCGGCGAAACGTAGCGCTCCGCTTTCCTTCTCTGGGTTAACGTCGGCGTCGAGAGTTCGCTCCCCCTAATCGCTCCCTCGTGCAGCGCAATAATTAAAGAGCGAGCACGATAAGTACTCGAGCCGGGGTTGCGACAGCTCTCCATTATTCAATAGTTTCTGTTGTTCGTTACGTGATTGCTGACGCACCGAAAGCTTCTCATCAGGTTGGCGATGCATCTTCTTCGAACGCGTATCATCGGGAAGCGCAATCTTATCCGCGATAACAAAGTTCTCTCGATAGAAGGTGCTTCGGCCCGATAATCACAGGAAGGAAAAAGTATCCACCTGCAGCCTCGTACCGAAGCTTTTGTCTCCGAAGGCCTGGTTGATTAATCGGTGACTAAGTCGTTCGTTCTTGCATGCGTAATCTCGAGCCTCTTTGTTTTCCGTTCGGTTGTTCCCGAAGCCGATGCGGCTCGGAGAGTTCCTTCAGCCCCCGAGAACCAGACCGTCGCTCCCGAAATCAAAGGGGTGGGTGGCCCGACGACGGTGTCTAGACGCAGACGATGGGAACGACCCTTTCCTCGAAGGACGAAGGGACGGCGGCGGCGGCGGCTGGCTCTGACGGGATGATAACGATTCGACGGAGGACGCAGGGCCATTGTAGCGGCTGAAAAATTGAACAATCGAAAGCGAAAATTTTCGAGAACGAACAACCAGAACGGGGAACTCGAAGGAAAGCGGACGACCCGACATGCTCCTTATTAAATAGTTAGAGCTGGCGCGGCGAGGCGGACGGTTACTTCCGTCTAGCATAATTCCGCTCGCATTCGATTCCCCGATGAGAGAAATAAAGCCGTCTGCGGCGGGGCGTATTCAAAATGTAGCCTGTCGGAATAAGTTCCTCCGTTCGTTCTTTTCTCGGTTTCTCGTTCTTCCTTCTCCGTCCCTCTTTCGCCTCGGCGAGCGGACACTTCTGATTTCCTATGCAGTACATCCTGGGGCACGGAAATAAGAAAATCACAGTCCTGGGGAGCTCTCGGATCTTTCCGACGAGAGCACCGTCGACGCGTGACGCGGCAAGATTTATAGGATCGCTCGGCGAGCGGGCCGCAATCATTACCCTTTTCAGCGACTGATTGCACCGTACATATTCGGTCCGGTCGATACCGAATAGGGGCTGGGAAACTCTCACGCTCGTAAAATGTTGATTCGCCGCTCGAGAAACACCGTCTCCACCGAGTTTCGACTCGGTGTCGCGATAACGGGGAGAACGCGGTTCGATCGGCGTAGATGATCCAAACGATGTCGATAATCCCGGATACAATTACTCGCAGAGCCTTATCGCGGTTGGACCGATCGAAACCGGGCAAAAAGCTCGGACGCGAAAGCGTAAATCGCTTCGCCGACGAGGATCATCGTTCCGGCACTTTCACCGACGAGAAAACTCGCTTCGAGGAGGTTATGGAATATCCCCTGTATTTCTGTCGCGGCGCCTCCGGACGATTCTGCCCCGGGAGGGAACTCTCTAAAAGCGGAGTCGTCAAGGGGATCCGTTATCCTCGAGCGACTGACCGACCAACGATTGAACGTCGCGGTTGTCTGTTTGCCGGAACTGCGGCGAGCAGCACGGGTCACGGAAGAAGTTGCAAACAGAACGACTTTCTAGAGGAGACAGAGCCTCTCGAGCTGGCTCCGCGTTGATGCTGGATCAGCGAACGGGAGCCGGTGATACAGAGAGCTTCTGAACCCTATGGGACCAAAGAGAGAAGTTACTTTTGCCGGGTCTTCGAGTTTCATTTCGGAAACGTTCTTCGTGTTACGAAAGTCTCGCTCAGACAGGCGGAGTTAGTGCCTCAAAAGGCAATCCCCGTTGATGTCGCATTCGAGGAAAGATGATTTAGTTGATCGCGCTGGACGAGAGGACCCAGAGGCGCGGTCTAGCGTAGATAGGCACGCCAACGAGCTAATTGGTAACGGACCGGTAGCAACAGAAGACGGCCTCGTCCCGATCAATGATTTCCTTCATCGAGCGTGTAAACACGAGCGATTAAGAGAAGAAAAGTCAGGCATGCGCGTCATGCTTCCATTTGCAGCGATAAATCTGGACCGCTAACAAGATCAGCGAGTATCGTTATTATTTTTCGGCGGTGCAATACCAGAGACGTGTTCGCAATGACGCGCGGGCGGTTCGTATCAAACGATTCGGCGAGAGGTGAACGCAAATGAGCGATCAACGAATAACGGGGACAGCCGGCAGAGACCGATTACTTTTTCCAATAACGCACGCGATACGTTTGTTCGTTCTATACTGGCGTGCACGACGCGGCACCCGACGTTTCCAATCCGCGTTGTTTCGCGTGTCGCCGCATTTACACATTCGCTCTAATCAGAGGCCGTGTTTCCACGTTATCGTTGCGAATTAATTACCTTACATAACCGTGAATACACTCTCGGCGGTTTTCAGCGCGACACGACGAGAGCGAGCAACGTCGACGATTGTTTTCGACCGGTCGATCGCGTAATCGCTCCCGAATTATTTACAAGTTGACCCAGGCCAAGATCTCCGCCTATCTCCGCGTTATCTCGACGGCGACGAGAGGTCGTCCCAATGCCGATAAGACTGCAGTTTCGCGTCTTCGCCGCTGGAAATTGCTGGAAATTGTGTAGTCGCGAGAGCTGAGCGTCCGAAGCTACGGAAGCCGTGTAATTCTGTTAATGCACTTACAGGCGCGTTCCAACCATAAAATTCACGCTGCGTCCTCGCGTGTACAGAAGTTGACGCTCGTTTCCTCCTCGAGCAACGGAACCCGATGGTACTTCGAAGCGACGAGTAGAAAATCACACCTTCGGTTTATCAGTTCTCTCCTTGCGGAGGAATCGACGTTGCTACGCCGCTGGCCAACCGAACTCCCAGTTGCGAACAAGCGTTTACGACGCGAACGGTGGTCGGTGTTATGCTAATGCAACAAATATAGCCCGTATTTAGCATCTTTGATACATTTCCGAGCGAACGCTTAAGAGAATGCAATTTCCGAGGATCCGTCATCGTCCGACCACAGCTCCGCGACGTTGACGAGGAATAAATTCCTCCGGCGATGAAACGCGGCGATCGATAGCGATAGAGCCGAGACGAGACGTTGCGCTCCACATTGGCCGCTGCTTAACAGAAGTCGTGTGCACAGAAGCAAATTGGCAGTGCGTCTTCGGTCCCAGTGAATCTCACTCGGACCGTCTCGATCTCGGTGCGCAACGCCGACGCGAACGATCGCCGCGACATCGACTCGCGGCCGATCCAGTCTCGGCGAAACGGTCGAGCAGTCGCGGATCGTGATAATTGATAGTCGTTTAGTGACTAATGCTGGCTATCTATTTGTTGGCCGACTGCCTCGCGGAACCTTCCACCGCAGTCTCGGCACCGCGAGCTCTCGCGAGTTTACATTCTGCGCGAGCGGGTCTCGCAATGAGCTCTCTCGGTGCCATTGTCTCCGCGAAAGCCTCCTCTGCGTCCTCTCCGCGACTTTCCCGCCTTATCGTTGAACAAAGGGATCGTTCTCAGAGGAATTCCCAGCCTCGCGACCGAATACTCTCTTACGTTGAAATGGAACAGCGATGTGTGGCGCGATCGGGGGCTGCATCAAGGTCGACGCAATTACGCGCAACCAGAATCAACGAAACGACGACGAGACAACGTAGAAACCCGAATAATAATTCTTGTTTACTCCGGGCCGGATAACAGCGGCGCCATCGGACTGATGTTTTCCCAGCTGGACCAGCCGGCGCGTTCGCACCGTGCACCGTAACCATGCACCGAGCTGCATCGGAAGCGCATCGGCCCTCTCCCTCAGCCTCCCTCAGCCTCCCTGAGCCTCCCGCGACGTCGCCACATGCCCGAGCCTTCGTCAGCCTCCGGCTTTAGCTCGCCGAGTCGATCCCTCGTCGGCTTCCCAATGGCTCCTCCGAAATCGCAACGACGGTCCCGTTCGAAATAAAACGCTCCTCCCGGCTCGCTATCCGCCAAAAAATTAATTAGCTCGCTACCTGTTCGCGTCGCGTCCGAATCGTGTTAATGCACGGTAATTTCGTCGCGTTTCTGGCACGGCCTCTGCCGGGAATCAGACAGCTGGTCAGCTGTTTACTGGATTTAGAGCAACTAATTATACGAGGAAAACTCAGACGGTCCCCGGCGCTAACAAGATTCTCGCGGCGGATTATCGAGTATTCCAGACTATCGGACGACCCGATTAGAAGCGGTATAAAGGTATGCTCTTTTTGCTCCGTCGCCGGCTGATCGTCTTAAAGTATCCTTGCCGATTGGCTCGACGGTCGGCTCGCTCCCTGTCTCGCGGCCAGGATATCAGGACCAGAGGTGTTCACTCGGCGTGTGTGTCCCGGGACTCGACGGTCTTGATATAACTGCGGATTAACACGAGCATCTTGACGGTTGTTTAATCGGAGATGTTCGAGCCAGAGATTTCCCCTTAATCCTTGCACCGCTTCCTCTCCGGGCTACCTCGCTCGCTCTCGCTCTCCGTCTTTCCCGAAGGACTTCACCGAGGGTTGAAGTTTTTGCGCATGACACGCGAGTACGATCACCCTCGTGGAGCCCCACAAGCTCTCCCTTCTGTGTACGGACCCTCGACGCACACAGAGGAACGAGCGTGTGCCGGCTTACGCCGCCACCAGCGCGGCGCTCTCTCGGTTCTTTATTCAAATTCCACGTCGCGTCGGGTCTGGCGCGGTTCGCGGCTCCGCGAGCGCACGGTCTTTTTCAAAAAATCTCGGCTAATCGTCGAGCCAGCCTTTCGAGCCCAAGTGTCGCCTAAATCTCGCCCCCCTCGTTGCCAGATCCCACGTGCACCGCTTCGCGAATTCTGTTTTCCCTTCAGCATTCGTTTAGTCCGCGTTCCCGTGCGCGCTCGAGCGGTCTCTCGCGATCTCGAGCGTTTCGGCTCTCCGTCCCCGGAACGGAGAGTCCACGGGGGTCGAAATTACGTTCGGGGATAAAAGTGTTGCCCTAAAGATTCTGCCTCGCGTCGTAACCTATCGAGCGACGTTGGCTCGTTTTTAGAAACCGTTCAGTTTCTTTGATCTAATTGAAGAGAGTGGGCAGCCGTCCTCGAAACCCGCCGGATTTTCCGCGAAACCGGCCGGTCTAACATTTTCCGTGGAATTCTCGGAGTTTCCGTTCGGAGGAGCGCGGAGCAGAGCTCTCTGTGCTCGTTGGACTGAACACTGAAACGCTCGGAGGAAAGGCGGCGAGGAAGCCAATCCGGTTCGTCGCTTTCGCCGCGTACGGCGGCGGGCAAAGTTATAAATAATGCCCATCGCCCTCCTGTGCGTATTCACCTTTACATAATGACCGGCGGAAGACGGCCGACGAATTCTCGGATCGGGTGTCGAATGAAAAGACACGGGAAAACCCTCGAAACCGGCCGGACGTCGTAACCGGTCCTTCGAAATCGTTCGATACCTTACGATCGCGATTTAGGGCTCGACCGAATGTTAACGATTCTCGAACAATTCGTGCTTCTAGAGGGTCATCAAGTTCGAGTCGACCAATGGGGACGCGTTAACCCTCCTGGAATCCGCTTCCGAAACATGAGTTTCTCGCGCGACGGTCTACGCCAGTTAATAGACACTGCTACTGACTCATGGAATGAGTAACGTCCAAGAAAATCCGTGATCGGTTCGAGAAGTTTTGAGAGCGCTGTCGCCTCTTTGTGCAACGTGGTTCGAGATGCTAGCGGCGACGAACAAGGAGAAGGAAAG
Organism: Lasioglossum calceatum; assembly: GCA_963966675.1. Taxonomy (NCBI): domain Eukaryota; kingdom Metazoa; phylum Arthropoda; class Insecta; order Hymenoptera; family Halictidae; genus Lasioglossum; species Lasioglossum calceatum. Next base: position 3,641,321 of record OZ016555.1, on the reverse strand, counting down.
AGTCGTCGATCGTGCGGAGTACGCTCGAGCAGGATGATAATGGTGACGCGTTCCACCTGAAAAGGGCCGAGCCGGAGAGCAAAGTTCGTTCTCCTGATAAAGACATCTCTCGTGAAGCGGTAGCCGAGCATGATTCGTCGCGCGCATAAGATCGACGATAGCGGCGGTCAAATCGTTCCAGTTTTCTTTCCCCCGAGATCGGGTCTCGAAAATGTCGGCGATCCTGTTACAGTGCGTCGGCCACTGCTTCCACAGAAGGAGAACGCGCGCAGGTTCGTGATCGCGCTGGTTCCCGACCAGCTAGCCTTCTATCTAGACCGACTTTTCACCTCTCCAGGGGCCCACGCGCGTTAAGATTCGCCGAGTCTACGAATCTGCCTCGTCCCACGCCACCGGAAACCGATTAACCCCTTGCCATTAAGTTTTCTTTCCACCTACGATCACCGAAACCTTTTTGTTTCCTTTTTTCTGGTTCCACACGGTAGATAATTGCAACGCGTCTGGAACTCCGTGTTCCCGTAAACTTCGAGAACCGCTGACTCAATTTTCTGCCCATTCGCGGCCACGGCGAACGTCGATCCGCTGAAAAAGACTCGGCGGATCGAAGTTCTGTTTGCGATCGGTAACCGCTGACCTAATTTTCTCTCTGTTGCAGGTATGCACTGCCTAGGCGCGGTGATAGGAGGCATTCCCAGCCCGAATGGGGTTGGCGGTCGGGGTGGCATTCTCAGCGTGTTCCGAGCCCTTGGAGTCCTTGTGTCCGAAGGGAGGATTCAGGGCCCTCCACGTGGTTACAAAGAGGGCCCACACTGTGCGGCGCCCATGCAGGCGGCTTCCAACGATCATGTGTGCGAGGAAGATAATTATTTGGTAAGCGAACCGTTCTCCCGACGCAGCTGTACTAGGGTGGACCTTAGCTATACCTGGTGGAATTCTTTTTGCGAGATTTTTTCCACGCCTCCCCCTATAATTGTGCCATTGGGTAAGAAAATAATTCCTGCAGAGGATGAAGTTGATCGGATAGGGGAAGACGTGCCACATTGACGTTAAAGTTGCGCAAAACATGAAATTTTATAGGAATGGGAATTTCTGAAGGAAAGACTTTTGATTATGACTAAACAAGAAGAGCGATTAGTCATAATCAATGGCCCAATTTTTGGGGTGGGGGGCGTGAAAAACATCTCGCAAAAGAAATTTCACTAGGTAAAGCTAAGATCCACCCTAATGTGGCACGTCTTCCCAACGTCCGATTGATCTAAAACTTTGGAGATATCATTTTCATGAAATGGAACATTTTCATGGTCGAAAGATAAGGTCCATCCTAAGCTACACTCTTTGCACTCCAAAGCGACTTGAAAGAGGAACATCGCCGAGTAAATTCACGATATCCCCTTGAAGGGCCAGTCGAGTGCAAAGTGTAAAGAATCGGGGCAAGGTAAACCAACGTCAATATGTTTTCGTTTGTCCAGTGCAATCGATACCTTCTACTGGTTCGAGAGATCGCCGATCGTACAGCGATCGGCTCGTATTTGTGCATCGAAGTGATGCTGTGCAGCGACTGTCCGTGCGGTTTGGCTAAAGCGAGGAACAAGAATCCGATCAGCACCGTGCCGTCCTTATCAATCGCACCATGGCAACACGCGTCGGAGATGCTGCTGGAGTACTGGTGTATCTGCGTCGTTCCCAGCAAGTGAGTGGCGCAACCAGACCTCTGGTCCTCCTTTCTCTCTCTCTCTGGTGCTCCCTCGATAGCGCACGCCTCTAACTGACTCGTACAAAAAACAATAGGAGTCCAGAGACGATGAACTTTTACGGACTGTACCAAGCGGTTCGTTCCCGGCTTCACTTCAGTCAAGTCGCAGCCTGGTGGTCCAGAAGCAACGGTGCTGAGCCGAGTTACATCACGACGAGGGTGGTTCCGTACAACGAGGAAAACCTGAGGAAGTTTCGCGAGACTCCTAACGAGCATACCTTCCCTCTGGCTGGCAGCGGCGATGGAAATTCGATAAAGGTAGGTGGACGGCACTTTCAGATAGACTCGGTAGCAGACATAGATTTTTTCAACTCGGGGCTTGCTACCCTGCCGGAGATCCTGTAAGCGCCGCCAGAACACTTTCTTTGTAACGTGTCCCCCCTTTATACTTCTTTGAAGAAGCAAAACTTTGAACTGATTTTTCTCGAAGCTTGCGAACTACTCGCCGAAAGGAGAATCTCTCAAAAAACAGACTAGAAGTCTTCGTCGACGGACGTCGCGCTAGCTCGTCCGGGAGCGACAGCCGAGGTCAATGTTCCTCGAACCGCCCATGTAATCCGCACGGTGGTTCTCTGCCGTTCATGTACTCCCGAGTACCATCCACGGTTCTATTCTGGTGGTCGAGGACACCAAACGAATGCCTACTTTTAACCAGCGGATGAGTCACACCGAGTGGCCAACGGTGTCCCGGTCAAGCGTACTCTCGTCGCGGAGGTTAATGAAGCTGAAGAGGATTTCTCGTGTGAATTTTAGGTCACCGTGTGGGCACTGCCGAGGATGGAGGAGGTGCCGGTTCTCACCTGCCCGTTGCATCCGATCAAAGAGAAAGACGAAGAGGGTGTCGCCAGAGCTTTGACGCCCACCAAGGCGATCCCGGTCCCCAGCGCTTCCCAGAACCCCGAGGGCCTCGTACTGCCTGGTAATCAAATACATTAGAGCCGACGATCTTTTACCGGGCGCAATCCTCTGACGCGATACTATCTTCGCTTGTCTTGAAAATTCGCTGAGCCAGTATCTCTCTTAGATTTCGTAATCGTTCTCCTTTTCCGTATCTTGCTACGCACAGCTGCAGGTTCCAGGTTGTTTCAAAACAGTTCTCGCTGTCGAGGTTTTCAGATGCAAGACGTATCCTTTTCGAAGGAATGTCCCGGCGTTTCGCAAGCGTTGCAGAGCTAGGTTTATTGTTTCGGCAATGACTTCTCTCGGCGAAGAGGTACCTCGGATCACCGTGCCCTGGGCGTTTTAGTTGGCTGCAACGTTTGGGTGACAGGACGTTCGTTCGAAAAGACCACGGGTTCTTGAAGAATGTCACGAAACGAGTCTGTTTTTCTTGGGCAGCTCTGGTGGACGATAGAATGCAGACGTCCTGCGACAAGCTGGGTAAACATCACTGCCGTTGCGAGGAGGAGGACGCTTCGCCGCCCTCGCCATCGATTCCCAGACCCAACGGCGAGAGGAAGCGACGACGATCGTTGCCTTGCGGCCCAACCGACGTCACCATGGTGACGGTGCAGCCGATGCCACTGCCGTCGGTGCAGGAGTCGATAACACAAGAGACCAAGGACAGTCAGAGCTCCAGCTACCCGAAATGCTCGACCGAGATCTCCAACAACCGCGGCAAAGCTGTCCAGGGACAGAGCTGCAAGCTGGAGGAGAACGGCGTCAGGAATCGCAACAACCTGAACGCTGATAACCTGGAGCGTTGCTTCAAGACCCAGCTGAACATCGAGGATCGCGACGGGAACGTGGAGAAGCGGTACAAGAGGTCGCTCGAGGACCCGGAGCCGGCGAAACAGACCAATCTGAAGGAAAAGCAGTGCAATCTAGAGAAGGACGCGCAAGGCAGCGGCAAGAAGACGATAAAAGACGCGGAGAGCAAGCCGCCGGAGAAGAACGGGCTGTTCGAGAACCTGATACCGTTCAACTCCTCCCTGCCATGGTCCTTCGTCGAGTCCTGGAACAACAGCACCGCGAACAGCAAGTGCGCGTTCCAGAGCTTGCGCGGGAACAAGGACAACTACAACTTCAACGATTCCGTGAGAACCTGCAAAACGGCGGTGTCGAAGGACTCGAATATAGTGTTCCCACCGTTCAGGTATCCAAGTCCGTTCCACGAGTCAAATCCTGGACCGTCGACGAATAATCGGCGGAAGCAGGAGTCCTTGAACTCGATGTGCATGGTGCATCAGAGCTGCACCAAGCCGTCGAACAAGGTGTCCGCAGCGATGTGTAGTGGACAGGAAATGCCGGAGTCTAGCTTGGATAGAGCCGCTAACAACAAGACCAGGTCTGGGAAAGATCTGAGCCAGTTAATGTCGAAGCTGACATTCCCGGAGGAGAAGGAGAAGGCAAAGGAGGAAGGTGGGTTCCTGGAATGGTTCGCCAAGGTGCCTGGAAGGGTGCTGGGCGTTGCGCCGAGCAGCGGCTACGTAGAGAACAAGGTGAAGACCACGAACCTGAAGAGCCAGGAGCACGGGGCCGAGGTGAAGTTCAAGAACTGCAATCTGGAGCTGAGTCAGCGGGAGTTCGACGAGGTACTGGCGGTGCTACGGGCCAGGACACCCTCTAGCCGTAAGAGGACCAGCGTGAAGACGGTCAGGAGGCGGGAAAGATCGGAGAAGTCGGTCGAGGACGGTTCCGACAGGAAGTACGTGGATCTGGAGAACGGAGTATGCTCGACGAACAACATTGTGATCCGCGGCAAGGCCTGCGAGGGCTGCAGCCACAAACTGTGTCGGAAGAACGACCAGCAAGCTCTGGAGAAGACTCACATCGGCGAGATCTATGGCAATAAAAACATCTATAACCCCTCGCAGAAGCAGGAGAAGCTGAGCGGCGGGTCTTCCGAGGATCTGTCAACTCTGAAGTGCACCAACATTGAGAAACGGTCGAACGAGCCGGTGGACTGTCTGCAGAACGTGTCGAACAAAGCGGACATACTATTGGGAGCAATTTTACGAACCAGTAAGGAACGGAGGAACCTGCCAGAGGTTTCGAGCGGGACCAAGCTGAGGTCTGCGTCGTCGACGGTCACGAACGAGACGGAGAACGCCGTTCGGGGCATGGTGGACGCCGAGAGAACGTGCCCGGAACCGAGGACCGCCACGCTGGAGGACGAGAAGTCGCTGCACGTCGCTCTGAACAAGAAGTTCAACCGGATCCGGCAGCTGTTCAAGAAGGAGCAGGACAAGAAGGTGATGGCGGAGAACGGCTGTCAAGAATCGGAGCAGCCCGCGGCCTATCAGCGCTTGACGTTCTCGTACAACAACGTGCAACCGTGTTTGCACGATCCAAAGAGCTCGAGGGACACCAAGGCGAAGAGGCGGATCGACTTCGCGAAACTCGAGGAGATAGAGAGGATGAGTGAGGCGTGCACCGATCCTTCAGAGCTTAGTACAAATGGCGCACATCAAAACTCGAGAACCTATAGTACAAATTACAAGGAGGAGAGCTGCGCCGGATGCGACGATCCGGCCACGGTCAAGTGGCAGAACAGACTGTACAGTACAAACCAGGAGGATAGCACGGCGATCGAGCAGAGGGAGGAGGACGATAAGGTTGTCCCGAAGCTGGCCAAGGACGCCAAGTCACGGAGCAACGCGAAGGACAACACGGCGATCCTGGAGGAGGACGAAACCCTCGACAGGGTAGTACCCACTGCCATCGAGCAAGAGAGATTCCGGAGATCTCTCGAGAATGCGGCTTCGATGGTGTTCCATAGCAGGACCGGCCTGCCGCTCACATCTAGCCCGGCACCCTTGAGGAGGGGCAGCTGTTGCTTCGACTATGACAGTAGCTTGAACTCGGTGTCGTCCAAGAGAAGGTACCATTCTTTTACAAGCTCGTAGCAATGATTTGAAGCGAACGTATCTTACACCGAGTGTCTCTCGTTTCAGCGCACTGTTCGAGCTGAACACCCCGCCGAGTCCAGGCGCAGTCTCTTTGGAGGAGACCGACAGGGAGACCGAGAATGCTGGGGAAGGCGAGGAGACACCGAAAAGGCGGTCCACGTCTCGCAGCAGACCGCAGAGTCACGCTCTCCTAGGCAGCTTCGAGGAATCCGCCTTGAACGGAAGACTCGAACCTGTGTCGACGGTTCACGGTTTCACGGCGGAGCTGGGCGCGAGCGGTTCCTTCTGCCCGAAACATCGAAAGCTTTCGGTCACCGTGTTCTTTTACACACTCGGTGACAATGATAAAGTTTCTACACCCTATCTCGTACGTACTCCAACCTTATTCTTCTTTTCTCCTCCTCGTTTTTCTATCGTTCTACTTGATTTTGTAAATTGATATTTTTTATCCTCTTTTTTTCTACTTACTACCGATTTTCCACGAGGACCGTGCTGCCGTGTTAAATCGAAAGGACGTATCTAGCAAAAGCCTTTTCTTTTCGTTTATAACCTGAACGTCATTTCTCTGCGAAGCCTATTCGAAATAAAACGGCAGCGTGTTCCGCGTTGAGTTATGTATTTTAGTATGTGTGACCCGAACGAGCGCCGATCTGAACAGACACTTGTTCCTTTTTGCATAGGCACATATTAATTTGGGCAAAAAGGGCTACCAAGTACCAAGGAGCGGTACTATTCAAGTAACGCTTCTGAATCCCTTGGGTACAGTCGTTAAGATGTTCGTAGTACTATACGATCTTTCTGATATGCCGCCACGATCTCATACTTTTTTACGCCAGAGAACACTGCGGGACAAAACGCTACGCTACCTCGTTCATCTTAGGTGCGTACACAACAAAACATCTAATTGTGCCCGTACCGTCCTCTGAACTTTGAAATTTTAATTAGCTGCGGTGGAGGTGCACACCTCTCTCCACTTCGATTAAAGTTTTAAAGCTTTCACGACCAGTGTTCCTAGTAGATGACGCGGCTACCGATAGCAACGCTCATCAAACCATGAATACTCTTCTGCTCGAAACGAGAATTTAACCCTTTGCACTCGAGTCCCATTGAAATAAACCAGTCATATCCGCAAATAACAAAGAAATGCGTTCGAGATGCTGGCAGATGATTCTAGGAAAATCTCCGACTGCAAAGAGTTAAGTTAAGAATGTATTCGCACTCGGTAGCACGCGATGTAGTTGGCTCCTCTTTCCTTGTGTCGTCGCTGTTGCTCTTTGTCCGCTGTCCGTTTCTGTCGCTGACTCACAACTAACCCTCCTTTCTTGGCTCTCTTCAGTTTCTTTAATGTTCCTGGCAACGTTTCTGTGTGCGATATGTGTGCGCCTGTGGGTGTGTGCGGCCGGAGGGTCGATTCCCGCAACATTAAACCGGACTGTTTTCTTTTCAGATTCATGTCCGGCAAGTCAGGCCGAATTTACTTGCACACGGACATCCGTATGATCATTTGTCGGAAGTCCGACGTTGATACGGCGTCGGATTTCGGGTCAGAGCCACCAAAGGAACTCCGAAGCTACATCCACGGCCCTACAAATCCGAAATTTTCGCCAAGGTGCTGAGCCATGTGGCTCTTTCCATGGGGTTGCTGCCAGTCGCTCCGCTCGCCTAGCCCTCTTTACGCAGAGGTTTAAATTCAAATGGATCTTTTCGTGGGAGACGTGCATTGCTCAGGTCGGAGAAAGGCTAGCCACCAACGATCTCTGATCGATAGACTTCGGATCATTTTATGCATTCGCAATAATACGTTCTGTCGTTTCGAAATCAACATGGAACAACAACGTTTCGTGCAAGTCAGAGTGCAATCCTTGAAATTTTTATTTGAATTCTCTATCCGAAAGAGTTTAGTTTTATAGTTTCCCGCATAAACGTTCGAGGTTTCGAAGAGATCGTTAGGAAAACAAATGTTGTATCTTTTTTGGACTTTGAGAGAAATACGAGCCTTTATTCCGGAGTTGGTTGTGGAAAGGATTGTACGAGAAATCTTTCGTGAATGTTGGCAGATGGTTTTTTCGAACACTGCGTACCTTTCTTCGCGGGAACATGTGCGAGGACTTTTTGGGAGACTGTTGTTTGCGGAGAAAGGATTGTAATTTGAGGGTTGGACGTTTTTGGAAAGAAATGTTTCAAAAGAGGCGCTGTTTTCTCTAACGAGTGAGAGAGATGCTTGAAATGCGAGGAAGGCGTACTAAGGGGAACATTGTAGTTGTTTCGTATAAGAGCCGCTTGCTTACTGTTTAGTCGCGGTTTAATTGTTTATTTTCGTTCGTTTAGAGATAATTTAATTTATAGCGCGAAAGACATATGTGTCGTCGGCTTGCGATCGCCTCTTCCAATTCGGTTTCACCGTTCGTGTATCGATGAAAAATTATTTTCGGTTGTTTTTCTCTCGTGGTTTTCGCAGTGAATCGTTACGTTTGGATTCTAATCTCGATCGAATTTCCGTTGTCTTTCAAAAATTCAAACGTTGTCAGCTGCCAGGCCCACGGACCCTGGATCGCAAGCTAGATCTCCTTGGAAGGCCATCTTCTCGATATATTGTTGTAAATAGAAGTCACGTATAAAATCGAGTAAGAATTCTTTTTTAACGGGATGATACCGTCGTGTGTGTGTGTGTAGCACCCATATGTTTAGAAAGAGAAGCAAGAGACGAAGGGAAGAAGGAAGGGAGAAGGTAAGCAGAAGTATAAATAAGCGGTACGAGCATAGAAAACGTCAAAAATCGGGTCTCTCGTTGACATCGAACGTCATCCTCTCAAGCTATTGTACAAATGACGAAGAGAAACGAAAGAAGAGAAAAAATGTGATCTAGAAAAACGTTTAAAATGTAATTTAAAAAAATAGATGCCATTTATCGATTCGTTGATATTTTCGGATGAAAAAAAGCGAAAGACGATCAAAGACGTCGTTTATTTTATTAATAAAAAACATAAAGAGAGAAACGAAAAGCAGGAAGAAGAAGAAGAAGAAGAAGAAGAGCAGATCGATGAACTCTTTCGCGTGGAACGTAGTTTGCGATCAACGAGTGGCTGGATTACGCGACTTTTCCTCCTCGATGATAAAAAAACACGAAAAAAATGATACAAGATGAAGAAAAATCATTATTTACACGTATAAAAAAAAAAGAACACAATTTTGTGTCCGTAGCACTGTGATGAATATTTTGATAGACTATAAAGAGTAATTATTATGAAAAGTATCTATTTGAAGTAGCGAGTATGTCCTAGATTGTAAATAATTAATAATTGTACTAAAGTCGTACGAGGAATGTAACCGAGCGTAATTTACTAACCGTAATTACACACACCTTTCGCAGATTCACGAGGGCGCTCATTATTGTCACCGTAAACCGAACGACAGTGCGTTTCCCTTTATTTTTCTACGCGCGTTCAAAACGAACTTTAACCGTGGTGCATCCACTTTCGAGGATCGACGATCGAGCATCACCTGGACCGTGCACACTCTAATCCACAATTGCAACTTCGGAACCTAAAGTGAACGGGGTTCGGGTGACGATTCGACGCCTGCGATCCGCTTCGAGCGAAACGAACATGAAGGCGCGATTCGTGATCTGCCAGGAGGATTTGTCTTTCGAGAAACATTGACGAAGCACGACAAAGTCGCATGATTAGGCTGACGAACATCTTGCTAGACGATCGAGGTCAATTCTGCCAGATCCACGGAGTTCAAGATCGATTTCACGGGTCGACGAGAACCAGATCATTCAAATAGATAATTCTTTTCTTTGTGGCGCGTGTATTGTACGGCAGGGAAAATCGTAGAGTGTGTAACCACTGCCATGCTGTATATACATACGTTGTAGCGTAGGTGGACCGTTCGCTAACGATTCGAGGGGATTTTAGCAATAGTCTTTCGCCTGATCGAGATCCCATTGACCAGAGACGGGAAGCCTGGAGCGGCGGGGGGCGTACGCGCGAGAAATTTGTCGGAACCGTCGGGTTGCTTTCGATTAGATTGCAAAACGTAGCTTCTCTTTTTCCTGTTTAACGCGCGAACACTTTCAACGCTGGATAGAAACCGTCAACGAAATTTTTCGCTCGCTCGCGAAACTGTTAGAAGCGTGTACACACACATAGAGGGACATACAAACATACATTACACACACATACTGTGAAACTGTTCGTAGCCGATATTTTTCCAGTCTCAACGTCGAACGACGGTCGCTTTGATGGCTTTAAATTCTCCGCGTCATACGTGCTATTTTAACCTGTTAACCGAGTGGTTCTTTAATCAGGAAAACCCATCGACCAGCGATAAAACTGGTTTCATGATGAAGTTCGATTGAACAATTTTCTGGGGCGCGAAACAGCTGGAAATTGAATAATAATCGTCGGATATATACGTATGGGAGGATCGTCCGTCGCCGGTTAGCAGATTAATTTGTCACAGAGGCGAGGGGACGGAGCAACGCTTTCGTGCAACTGATTCTGGCGTACCTTTTTGGGAAATCGCGGATACTGCGAGAGGAGAACGATATTGTATTTTTGGAATCCTACTGTCGAGGGACGTCTCGTACCACGAAACCGTAGAAACGCGCACTAAGAACATTACTGTAATTATTATTCATTGTGATAAAGACTTTTATCGGAATATAGAGGTCCGGAAATTGTGTTTCCTTGTTGTCGCAAAAGAAAACGAAGGGTGCCAAACTCGGGGACGGAAGGAAAGGGCTAGAAGGAACGGCTCAACCAGCGAACGTATCCGAATATCTTGTTCGCGGCTTCGTGTGGTGTTCTACTTTTCGTTGAATTTTTTTTAAAGCAATTTTATTCCTGTGATTTGAAACGTTTTAATTTCGATTTTTAATTCGTAGCACGTTCGACGGCGTTTCGAGAAGCCGAAGAAAGAAGGGAGAGTATATAATTTTTGTTTTTTTTTATTCGGTGCACCGCTACCGCCTAATGGATTTTAATTCGTATTGATTGGCCATGTTCTGATTTGTACAGTCATTCGATCGCCGATTGAATCGCCGGACAATTCGGATTCTACTTGTCAGTGCTAGTTGGTAGAGCGTTGCGTTGAGTCACCTGAGCACACCGATGAACGCCAGGCATTGTACATAGGGTAGTATTATTTTATAAACGAAAATTCATTGTTACTGCTAAGACGTACTTTTTATTATTCAGCGAGCGAAGCGTGACCGATAAGAGAGTGAGCGAAAGAGAGCGAAAGTGAGAGAGAGAAAGAGAGAGAGAGAGAGAGGGAGAGAGTGAGAGAGAAAGAAAGAGAGAAAACATTTGTGTCCAGAGATTCACTTATGGTACGTATGGCCAAACGTAATAAAAGTACAGCAATGCATTACAAACACCACCGTCTGCGATTCATTGAGTCCTTACTAGACTGCGATGATGATTATGTAGAATAAACTATCTAGGGATGGGATCAAGTTCAATATGTACTCACGAATCCGAGTCAATTTCAATAACCACGTTTCATTTCATGGGTTTCGATTACTACTTAAAAGCAATAATGTTTCAATGATTATATTTGAAAAGTACTTATTTTATACAAACTGCTATCGAACCTTGGAATGAGTACTTACAAGTATTGAAAAGATACTTATAAGTACTTCCATGTTGAAAGGAATCGAATCTTTCACAAGTAGTACTCGAATCTTGGAAATCAGAACTGCATACAGTTCGTTTTAAGCACTTTCTTTATTAAATTCGTAACTATTTCAGAATAATATTTCCGATAGATTATGAAATTATAGTTATACATGTTGAATTAAATTATGCACTAGAGGAAAACATAATTGATTTTAAAGATAAAAAAAATAGTGATTAGAAAAATCAGAGAATTTCCGATACGATGTTCATAAAAGTTTCGAATCTGTTCGACCAAGATTCGAATATACTTGCAAGTATTATTTCCGTTTACCAAAGTACTTGTAAAAGGTTCGAAACTGTCTGGCATAGGTTCGAGTATACTTAGGAGTACTATTTCTGTTTTTCGAAGTACTTGTACAGAGTCCGAATTCAATCAATCAAGGTTCGAACCTGTTTGCGAGGTACTTGACCCATCCCTAATAATATCCGCAGTATAATCCTTACCAATCGCGATCGAGTGTTTCGTGTCAGAGATGAAAGACAGTTCGTACGTCGTATAGTATTTATTATCAATGTGTTACAACAGTTCACTCGTGCCACGCGCGCCGGTGTCTCTACAACTCGTAATTACAGCTAAAAACGATCGTCTATACACATAGTTCTCTTACCACTCTAAAATCGCACGATTATATACACGGGAAACGGACAGATCTGATTCGCGGCTGTTTCGTACGAGTTTCATACAGAATCCACGCAAAAATAGAATCTAGTAATAATCGCCGACACGTCCGGATCTTTTTCCTCGGCGCAAGCGATCGGAAACGAAACGTTAGTCGTGCAAAACCTTCCCTGTCGACGCGTATGCAGTATACATTTCCATATCTTGTTCCAAGGTAAGTCACACGTGCACCTTCCTTGAAGGTGGTAACAGGAGCAGCTTGTTTCTGTGAAGATCTAGATGGCTGGCTGAGAGTCGAAAGAATAAAAGACGCGTACGGTTTCCGAGGATCCGATACCGGAACTTCAAAAAATAAAAATCTTCTTACAAAAGGTTCGTCGAAGGAAGCTCGGCTGCTTCTCGGGGTCTCTGTTCGTTCGCGGTATATAAAATAGATTTTAGGGCGTCTAACGGAGAGATTCCAATAGAATTATCTTCTCTCGCCTATCTTATTTTTACACGGCGAACCGTCCCGGTCGGTTCTCGAAATCACAGTTCGCATTCCGCGCGAGACGCTCCTCCCAGACAAACAACGATTCCGTCGAACGCAACGAAATGCCTCGCACTTGTACAAATATACAATTCAAGTGTACACCCAACAAACGAACGACGTTCACAAGAATAACGCGTATAAAAAAATAAAACTTAGTTGCCCGGAGCATCCAGACAGTCGCGAACTCCGAAAAATGCTCTCTTCGGGATACCCCGGAGCGATTGCCAGAGACAAATCGACCGGTTCCCGAAAGGCTAATCGAAACAAACGAGCCGTTCGGAGGTCCCGACGTTCGTTCAGCGTGATATGTAGTGTCTCGACCGCGGGTGCGACGAGAGTCTTCGCGTGTCATCGGCCTCGTGAGCGATCCTCGCGGCCGGGCGCCTACAATTTCTTCGCGATGGATGCAAACTCGTTCACGGAAGTCTCCAATCCCTCTCTACGTCCTCAGACTTGACGCTGAGAAGCCTGCAACGATTCCAACAAAGTTGAAACATTTCTGGCTCGGTTGATCGTACAGAAATAAACAAGATACATACTCGCCCATTGTTTGGTCCACAGAAATTGGCTTCTGCTAGCAGTACCTGACTTCGAGTCCTCGGGGAAGCTTGTGGCCCTGCACGTCGCTCATGCGCAGCTGCCTGGTGGCCATTCCACCCCCGCACTGACTGCTCCAATCGGTGGTGGACACCGGGGTTCGATAGAACTTCGACGAAGTTTTGTTGAAGATCGGCAACAATTCGTTCGCCTCGTTGGACAAGGCCTGTTAAATGCAAAACGGCTTGAACACGCCGACTCGGTGCCGAAGGGATTAAGGTCTCGGTCGAGGAATATTAGTGCACGGTTGCGCAACCGGAAATCTGGCGCTTACCTTGAGATATACAATCGCGTCGGTGCCGTAGCCGTCGCAGCTTTGCAGGACCAGGTCTCCGTGGAAATACCTGGCGTATAATCGCGAAACTGGAAGACCATAACCGTAGCCGGCTAGGGGGACGGTGTGAGCGTCGGTGACGCTCGGCCTGGGGGCTGTACTGTACATGTATTTAAACAAGTGGTCCATCTGGGATCGGGGAATGCCGCCTCCTCGGTCAGACATCTGTAAAAATAGCATTTATTTTTCTGTACCGTTGGATTGAACCGCGTGAAAATTGATTCCGCTGTTTCAACCAGATTCTGCTTGCCAGCCGAGCTACAGTCAGCTAACACTCGGCAAGGCAGTGCTCGATAACGACGTCGACGAAACGACGGCTTCGAATTTCACGCCGATAACCGATAACACCTCTGTTGACGTGCAGCTCGGTGACGAAAACGACGTCGCATAAATCATAACAGTCGGTCGACCTTCTTACCTTGACGCAAATGTCTTCCTTCCCGCGCGAAACGATCACCTCTATCGGCGGGGACTCCGATTCGGAGTCGTGGTGCTCCATAACCGCGCGCATACTGTTCTTGAACAGTTCGAACAGTATGTGGAACAAATGGCTCGGTACATAAACTATCCTAATTTCGCTACATCGTTCGTAATCTGGAAAAGAGAAACGAACAACGGATTAGAAGAGATTTTGCAGAAGTAATGTAGCTTCGTGTTCCTATGGGGACTCTGAATACATAATGATCGTTGCATGGTTTATCGTACGCTTCTAATCGAGAGAGTTCACCGTGACAATCGCGTTCACTACCCCTACTACAGAATATGGTTTATGTCGTGCTACTTACTAGCAATACTATAGTACAATCAACATTTTTCAAACTTGCCGTTATGTTGTTTGACTATCAGTTCCGGGCTAGCCAGATAATATTGATCGCACAATAGTCTCGCTTTCTCGTAGGCGTCTTGCACGACGCCGATAACGTCACACGAAGGGTCTATAGATCCCACGTGTCTACTGTGCCCGTTTATCTCGCTGCCGAACAGCAGAGCTGCAACAGAAAACAATACGATAGTCTCGAGTTCACATATTGCAATATGTCAGCGTAAAGGTACCAGTTACCGAATATTTAGTGAAGTTTTTTTATTAATTTGAAGGCATTCTGTAATTTATGATTTATTTATCAACCTTTCTTCTGTATCGTCGAATTTTTCTGGACGATTTTGTTAAAAAGCAAACGGAATATCAAGGAAGTTCCATTCCGAAGTTTTAGTCCTATTTACCGGACACAAGATAATTTGTGATTTGTGATAACATATTAATTTTTTTTTTGTGCCGTGGCACAATAAAATCACAATAAAATCCGTTGTCTCGGGGAATAAGGTTTTGTAACTGATGTTTGTTAATATTTTAATGATATTAATCTTAAACAAAAATTATTGCAGTACTTTTGATTTATATTCGAAGGGGAAACGCCAATTTTATTTTCACAAATAAAGTAATATGTACTAGGTACTTCATGTTATTTTTATTAATTCGTTCGCTACCAGGGTCTCATGGGAAAAACGTCCTCCACAGCCCATGATTTTTCTCGGGATTATATGACATCAATTGGAATGGCTCTACGTATTTATATTTGAAACATTCTAAAAAAGTAAAGTAAACATTCTTTTAAACTGGCACACAAATGGCACACAAATTTAAACTGTGGTGTAACAATTCTGTTCAGAACACATTTCAACATGCTTCATAAATTGACCAAAAACGTCTGTCACATATATGTGACGACGGGCTCTGATAACAAACCGATGTGTCACACATATGTGGCGCCTGGTAGCGAACGCGAGTTAATTTCTAAAAAGTTTGTTTTGTGTTCGCGATAACCGGTTGGTTAACTGGTACCTTTACCCTATTGTCTCGTAACTTTCATTCGGTAGACTGGAGGAACTCACTGTGCTGATTGATCAGCATCCTTATGGATATTCTCGACATGAGGAACCTGTCCAAGAAATATTGAATACTATTTCCAGTCTGGGCGTCAACGTCGTGCGACTCTTTCAACTCCAACACGCCCTGAGCTATCGTCTCAACGATGTCCTTGTGTCGATTGCGTATCTTGACCAGGGCTTGGCAGAATCTACAGGAGAAAATGATTTTCTTCATTTATTCTCGAACTCGGTACTTAACTAGAGAAAAGGCTAACGGGCTCGCGAGCAGCGTAACAAGTGAATCTAAAGCGAATCGCTCAATAGACTGTTTTAACGTTGAAGACTCACTTGTCTAAAGTGGTCTCGTTGACTTCAACCTTCTCGTAGTGTATTATATCCTCGAACGAAGTGGCGTACATATTATTAACTATACCCACACTAGGCATTTTCAGTAAGTTCTCCGGCAGCAAATGGATCTCCTTCATAATGTTCGCCAGTCTAACTGGCAGCTCCTTCCTTAAGAATATAAAAGACTTCCTTTCGCATGCACTTAGTCCTGAAACAGTTAACATCGTCTGTAGTCAACAGCCTCACGTTAGCAAGTCATTTATGTGTAATCAATAGACAGCGGATTTGATGCGTTGATTACATATATGAGCAGGTGTAATTTAAAACAATGAAATCATTAGACGAATTTAGGTCGTCGCACACTAGAACGCCCCGCCGCGCCGCCTCTCCGGCACCACGCGCCTCCGCTGTTTTGGGTTTCTTCTATGTAGTTCATAGTTCTATGTTTTACATCACGCAAATTTTTACTCGATCAGAGGCATTTTCAAGGGATATCTCCACTTCTCCCGGCCGCGCGTCTCGCTCCCCGTGGCGGCCGTAGTGCCGTATGTCTTGAAAATGCCTCCGATCGAGCAAAAATTTGCCCATGCGTGATGTAAAACATACAACTATGAATTACTGCTTGTCAAATCTAGCATTGCGGCTGACCAGAACATAGGCATGCGCAGACAAAAACAAAGACCGCACATGACGAGAGAAGGATGCAACATCTGAACGGTTCAGTACATACCTCGTCAAAAGTGCGTACTGTCCATTATTTCTTACAGCAGTAAACATACGAAACAACTGTTTATATGTTTGTGTGAATACACTTGTCACTTTACTTTTTAACTGGACTGTCGCCGCGTGCATCGTTTGACAGGTGACGATCAGTTGCGAGGCTCCGCCTACCTACCACTGCGCAGCGGGGACATTTCCCCTTGCGGGGGACATTCACCGGCAATGCTAGATTTGACAAGCTGTACATAGAAGAAACCCAAAACAGCAGCGGTGCGCGGTGCGGAGAGGCGGCGGGGCGTTCTAGTGAGCGAGGACCTTTTAACACTAAACCTTCCACCACCAGTCAAAATGACCGGTTCCAGATATTTCATTCTACACTTATTGTAATAATAACAATTGTTTGATAAGAAATTATTGTATAGATGTCTTTAATAGAGCGCGCATTACAATAGGAGCCGCACAAAGCCTAAATCAAATTAATCTTGTCACTTTTATAAGGGAGCATTTTCCAGTTACTTGTGAGGCTTGGTAGATTTAGTGTTAATAATACTGTGTTATATGTGCCCATAACTATGAAAGTATGGTCCAAGTCAAAATTTAAGAAAATGGTTATTTATTTCACATTGCTTACAATTACAATATAATTGTTACGATACTGTCAGAAATGAACCGTTATATAGTTGTTGAACTTTATTAATGTACAAACCGCTTGTACACGGTGAAAGGTATAAATAATGGTGTAATATAACTTGACGACTAAAGTATCACAGTGAAGACGAGCTAGGTTCGATCGTTCCCTTGGGACTGATTTCGGTCCTCGCTAATCGCTCTTCCCCTATTACAAGGGTCACTTATACCTAAGGACCATAAACCACCCCTAAACCTACAGTTATGGAGGTTCCAATCGTAGTACACCAACAACAGTGTGCTTGCTATCGCAGCATTATAATAAAATCATTTAATGTTAATGTCCTTTTCCTTTAATAGTTATAGCCTCTCGTATACAGGGAGTTTCGTTTATCGGATAACGGAAATATCTTGTGACGCACTGAAGTTACGAAAAAATTTGTTTACAAAAATTGTTCGGTATGAAGGGTACAATCATATAGTCTAATTTTTTGTCCTCAAATTAGACTATATGATTGTAGCCTTCATACCGAAGAATTTTTGTAAACAAATTATTTCGTAACTTCTGTGCGTCACAAGATATTTCCGTTATCAGATAAACGAAACTCCCTGTTTATACATATACTTTAAAATTCAGGTAGAAAATTTGTATTTTGTATAAATGTTAATGAACTATTGTAGTTAACGAGCTCTTTTTCCACAGTTCCGTGTATAGAATTTAAGCACAGGGGACTATGTACACATTGGGTTGGCAAGAAAGTAATTTGGGTATTTTAAGGTGTGAAATAAAAACCAATTTTTTTCTATTCAAGCAATGAACTTTAATGAATAGAATATTTTCCATTTTGTTCGATAATCTTCTACCATCTTTCTGGTAGCATCATAATTCCGCGCTCATAAAACTTCTAAATTTTCCCAAAATTGGGTTTTATTTCACCTTAACACTTTCAATGCGTTTTTGACGATCTATAAAACCCGCCCACCCCGAATTTTTAAAATTTTTATTTTTTTGTGAAATCTAAATATTACCTCTCTGGAAGTCACTTTTATGAAATAAATATTGTACATTTTTTGCTCAAAAATTTTGAGGGCAAATCGCTAGGTCTTTGTCAGTTCTAGAACGGACTCGCGTGGTAAATTTGTTCCAGAACTGACCCGCATTGATCGTGATACCGAAATTACCTTCTTGCCAACATTGCCAACTGAATATATCGCATCGCTTTGCTCGTCTTCGTGTTAACAGCAATTTCGTAGCTGTTATCTGTCTTCAAAACATAGTGAGTAATGCTCGTGCAGCTATCAAGCACGTATCGCGGTTGTTTTGTATTTCTCGTCCAGCGAGTCAATATTTGCAAAGGGACTCGCGCGAGATAACGCGGGCCTATCGCGTCAGTTTAAAAGCCCTAGCAGACCGGATTCCATCGGCGTTGTTTTAATGCGTATCGAGGGAGGTGCTCTGCGAACGGGACAAACAACTGGTTGTTGCGCAATTCGATTACACATTGTCGGAAAAGCAAGGCGAGTTCCGCGAACGCGCGATTTCGTTATCGCCCCAAGTCAGCCGATGGTGAGCATCTCTATCACCGTAGCAAGCTGTCCATCAACGAGCATCGTAGTAATTCCAACAGAGATTACGTGGCAGCTGCACGCCCACTCGCACGAGCGGACGCGTGGACGCATTGGACAATGGAGAGTTTGATCGTTGATCGAGGTGCTTGAATCGTTGAGATCGCGAAAGTGGGTCACGCACACGAGGCTTTCAACGTTTGTTTTTCGTTGCCTTACTAGCCCCACCAAGCCTAGTCGGTACAGCCTTGAGATTGATACCGCTTTATCAATCTACTCACGATCGACATTGGAAACCGCGTATACGTCCCAGCTTTCTGCAAATTTTAATAAACCCGACCATCTTTGCTCAACTGGAAAGATCTAATCGACGACAGATAAAATCCTCGTAAACAGAAATGAATATTTTTTTTATCTAATTGTAAGCTATTCACACCCTTAAATGTTACAGTGCTACCAAGAAGAAGAAAAGAGTATCCCTTTTACAAATAGAGAGTACAGGTGAGATATGATTTAAATAGATAGCTTACAGTCTTTGAAAAAGGAATGGACATAAACCCAAGCCGTATCATTAGGTCAAGTGATTATGGTCCGAAGTGATTACGGTCCGTTCGTATCCTATTGACCGTAGTATGTAGTAAATAGACTGCGGATTTTATGTATTTATGACAAAAATGGGCACGTACAATCTAAATCAGTGGCGGTATTAAAAAGATATAAGGCCACCAGTGTATTAGTTTCACCTTAATAAGATAATTAAAAGAAGAATTAAATTATTATTTGGCATTTTTATTTTTTGTTTTGCATAAAGATTCGCAGCATGGTAGTAAATAAAGCACCTTTCAAGTCTTTTACGGGAGAACCAGGGTAAGAAGCTGTCGCGAAACAATTTTAAGAAACAATCGTTGCCTTTAACACTAAACCTACCATTGCTGGTCAAATGACCGGTTTTATATTGTTCATCTTACATTTTACAATTATTGAATTTATGAAGTTGCTTACGTGGAAATTGACTCGATAAATTTCTATATCCAAGCACATATTGTGATAAAAATTGCACGGAATCTAAACAAACAGAGCCTTATCATTTTCATGAGCTAAAACATATTAATCGCTTTTAGTGCTCGGTAGGTTTAGTGTTAAATAGTTCTTGCTTCCTGGTAATTTCTGTAGTTTCACTTTGGCCTGTTTTTTATATTTTTCGTAGACATAGATCAGTGAAACGGATGACCGAACCAAAATGAACTAACTATTGTGTCGCATGTCCGCGATTAAAATCGATATCATCGGTGATGCTCGATAGCTCTAGCACGAAAACCGCGACCGTCGTTAATAAAACATTAGCGTCGTGCGCTACTCGTCTTCCACATGCAACAATCAAACGGTTTCTCGTCCTCTGATTATTATTGAAACACGTTTGTTTGCTTATATCTTGCCGGTTCGTTCGTTATCCAGCTGTTAATATGCAACAGCGTTGTTTGGTCTTGGCCAATAAGCTTCCGAGTCTCATTGCCAATGTTTTCGGTATTAATGCGAAGGTATAGCTTCCGCGAGATCCGACCCGATTTGCGTCACCGACGATAACATACTTCCGCTGGACAATAGACTGTCCCATCGCTTAATTGGATCAGCGTTACCGGGAATTAACTTCGCCCTGAAGTCCGTATGTGCACTCGTAATTTTCCATGATCACGGAAACATTTCGCTGGCTGGACGACCGATCTCGGTTTTTTTCAATCTTGGAGTAAATATTAGAGATCGTGGTTTTGAACTTGTATTAACACGTTCGCTACCAGCATTTGTTTCGTTGCTTACCTTCCGTGTTCGAAAGTTTTATTAATTGCAACGTACCCAATTTTAAATTGTTCAAACAGTTTAGCAGAAGAAAGTCACGGATACTCTGAAAATTATGCATTCTACTATGACTTTAAACAACTTCAAATAATAATAATAAACAACTTTAAATAATAATAATAAATAATAATAATAATAAATCAGTTACGTTGTCCTCTAATGCATAATTTAATTCAACATGTATAAGTATAATTTCACAATCTATCGGAAATATTATTCTTGAATGGTTACGAATTTAATAAAGAGAGTGCTTAAAACCTATTATATGCAGTTCTGATTTCCAAGATTCGAGTACTACTTGTGAAAGATTCGATTCTTTTCAACATCGAAGTACTTACAAGTATCTTTTCAAAACTTGTAAGTACTCATTCCAAGGTTCGATAGCAGTTTGTATAAAATAAGTACTTTTCAAATATAATCATTGAAACATTATTGCTTTTAAGTAGTAATCGAAACCCATGAAATGTATCTAAATACACGTGCATTATTGCATCTCTTTTTAATTTGCCAACAACGCGGAAAGCTAAACATCGGAGAATTGTAAAACCGGCAAGGAAATATTTAAACATATCAGCAACAGAAAATGAAAATGACTGTTCTTCGAACGAGGATTCGGTACGGTTGTAAATTGGAGCTCGTCTGGCATTCGCCGAATGAAAACGATTCGAGCGAACGAAGATTCAACGCGATTGTAAATTGGAACTGATCGGTTCTCAGGATAACGAGGAAAATGGTATTTTCGCTCGACAGATTTCCACGCCCCTTTCCATCGAACAAGGTTGCGTTTTCCCTAACAGGGTAAAGCAGTGGAGCAGCTGATTCATTGCCAAGTGCGATCGGTCGCCAATGAGAAATTGCCGTGAAATTGCACGCCGGCTTTATCCGCGGGAAACAGGCCGCACAGGGTGCAAGGTCTTGGCGCGCGGAACGATCGAACTCGATCGATGAACACGCTTTTTCCATAGCTCTGCTCTTCCGCGAGATCCTCCTTAAATAAGACAGCTTGCTCAGACTCGTGGGCAAACCGTGGAATTGATGGAAACTAGACATCGATTACTCCCGTGCCTTCGAGCGAACATTTGCATTCGGATCACCGCAGCTTCTCTTAAACGTTTCGGGTCACAGTTTTCAAAAACTTTCTCTTTAAAGGGGTAAGCTTGTTTCTGGGATTGCAAGGGTGCCTTCTCATTTCTCGATAATGCAAAAATGGGATTCTTCAGTAGTCAAAAGTGCTAGATGAAAGAACAGTCTAGGCCGCACAGTCGCTCCCAAATTTCTTATTTTTACTTATTATTACTGTAATTTCTATAAATTAAAGCTGCGACAGCTACATGCTGAATAAACGTAAAAATATTAAATTTTTAAAGTGTGATGTCTCGCATAGAAAACAATTTTATTAAAATTGTTTTAATAGAAACGATAATACAAAAATTAATTATATAGAAAATTTAATATTGTTTAATAGTAACATTAAATTATTATGAGAATTGATTTTAAAATTGAATATCAAAAGCATAATTAAATAGAGCGCAAAACAAGCTTTAAAATTACGTACAACTCATTAAATTAAGGTAAATATTTATTGGTATAAAATTGCAATTAAAACAAAGGAACAAAAAAAATCCTGCATTTCTTTTTTTCCAATCTAATAGTAAAGGGGCCGAATGCGGTCTAGATTGATCTTTTATGTACCGTTTCGACTACTGGAAAACCTCGTCTACTACTACTGGAACACCGCATTATCGAGAAATGAGAAAGCGCATCCGGTACCCTTGCATCCCGAAAACGGTAAACCAAAATTTAACAAGAACGATAACTGCAACGCTTGAGAAACCTTCGGATGAACGCGCGCAGCATGAAATAAACATAAACAAGAGGAGAGACGGCTTTATTGTCTCGACGCTCGTTGCGAAACGTAGATTAAGCGTGTTTTGGACTCGTCGCGGGATGAAGCGCGCGAGGATCTCCGCTCGATAACAGGCGAATGCGTGACTGTTTACGTACTAGCGATTGATGCGAAGCTCTCGGGCATTGGACTTCGACCGATCGTGTTGTAATCGCCGAAATGTCTTCCGAGTGGTTCTGCCAAGATCATTTTTTCAGAGACGTGCACGGCTTATCGGCTGCCAACTTTCTGGCAACGACGAACCACCCATAAACCCCGCTAAACATCGTCGAGTCCTTGATCCTGTTTCTTTTATTGCTAGGTCACGCTCCAAGGTTCCGCGACTAGGATGACTAGCGTGAAACGATTGGACAATTGTGTTAATTCGACCGGCTCTTGCCTTGACGCAGTAAACCTGATGCGTTTCTCGTGACTCTAGAAAATTCCCGCGATGAACTACGTTCAATTTCCAGGCTTCAATCATTTTTGTAGCCACTTGCGAATTGCCTTTTGATCGGGGTAGCGGATGATGATCGTTAGCGGATTGTAGGACGCGGGAAATTGCGAATAAAGGGTGACCCAGTCGCGCAGGAATAGCGTAATTAGTGGCTTCGATTACCGAGTAGTCGCGGGGGTGTATGTTGGGAGGGGTTGGTCGCCTCGAAACGTGTTCAAAGGAAATGAAACGCATTCAGAGAGCGAAAAGACACGCGATCACTTCGTGATTGCGAACTTGTGGCGTACGAACTTGCGGGGAACAGCTATTTGCAGATTGAAATTGATTCGGTTCGGACGAGACAGCTTTAATGAGATTTTCCGCGAGGGAAATAGAATCATGGACAAGCAGTGACGCAACGGTTACTGCATTTTCATGCGCGGAACGTCACCAAGTTACGTCCTTCGACGGTGTCCACTCGCGGGGATCGATTCGTTGCTTTCACGTTGTTTGCTTTCCCAGGGAAGCGAGCCTGCACTCGATCGTTGGAGAAGCCTCCTGAATAAAATGCCAGATGATTGCTGTTTAAACGTAAACGCTGCATCGGGGCTCGCCACTCGGGGTCGGCTCCGGTCATTCATTATTCTACCCGCGTAAAGGCACGTGTCCATCTGAGAGTTTCTGTCGACAGTTGCTCTCGAGAGTACTTTCAATTTGCGTGTCCATTTGAGAGTACTTCAGATATCTTTTGCTCTCGAAGATTCAATGTAAAAGTATTTTTAAGTTGAGGATTCTCTGACTTCTACGTCAGACCATACTTTTCCGCCCATTGTTCGATTTATGTATAAATACAGGGTGGTACACCTAAATATCTCCTCCAATTGTGGGGGTACAAAAAATATTTTGTGTACTATTTGAATGGTTTGGAGGAACCATTATATTGCAATCAATATTTCTTTCCGAAGGTCATTTTCTCCGGAGTTATACATTTGTTTTTTATTGCATCGTGTAAGTGATCGAAAAATACATTCAGATATGCATAAAGCATAAATGCATAAAGATCCGCAGTCTAGTGATGACACAAAAAATGTTCTTAATGCAATGTAAATGGTATCACAAGATGAATGCTTTGCAAATATTATTTTCTTAAGTTTTTTTTCCGGAGTTTTCAAGACGAACAATATGTTTTTCCTTGCCTATTCTAGTTGCATTTAGACATATTAACAACACGACTTTAATGTAATCTCCGACTTCTGAAATTGAAATTAGATATGATATTCATTTCCATCGATATCACTGCAATTAGTAGCGACAAGTGAGAACCTGCGAATATGTAAGTCTGAAGTGTTAAGACTAAAAGCTTAATCCCTTAATTAGGTTGTTCTTAAATGTTCAAAACTATGTTCCTCCACAGGTATGCATTCTCTAGTCTAAAACAATCGATGGCAGTGTGTCGGTGATAGTTAATATCTCTGAATGCATATTAATGTGAACTAGAATATGCAAGGAAAAAAATATACATTTACAAAACAGGTCAACTTGAGAACTCTGGAAAAAATAACGTGGAGAATAAAATAACATTTACAAAGCATTCACCTTGTGACGTCGTTTGCATTGCATTAAAAACATTTGTTACGTCATCACGAATAAAGGAGATAATTAGGAGGCTTCATTTAGGTGAATCATCCTGTATAATGGCAGAGAAAACTAACTAGAGGACTCTCAGCTATACGAATGGCGTTCGTATGAAAAATTGAACGTGTTCATTTGCGAATTTCAACTTGATGTTACTCAATACCATATGTATGTATACACCGACGAATTTGTCTCGCGATAGTTCTCCCCTCCGATGGACGCGTACCGAGAAATACTCGTTCTTCTTGACCTCTGCTTGTTTACATTTTTCTATCTGCCTCGCTCGATAATTTGGTAATTACAGTCTCCACGGTAAATTAAGTACAAGATGTTTTCCAGACGGTCGTAAAGAATCGTCGACGTAAACCGGTCTCCCGGATGCAGAGTTTGATGAGTGACTCATCGGGCGTGTGTCCGACGAGGGAACATTGTTTTCCGAGAATTGCCATTCACCTTCGCGGGATGAGAATTCGCCGATAGCGTTTACATAAGGACGATCAGCTGCGTGCCGCATGCGGAGCGTGTCTGAGGTCGTAATTATCGCTGATTATCAAGTTTGTCGCGCGAGACCGTCTTGGCAAACAAACGGAATTAGAAGTCGCCGAAGAGTTGTGTGTTCTTCTCGTATGCTGCGACCTCCAGAACCGTTTCGGAGGTGCTTCATGGCAATAAAGAGACTCGTTCGACGATCGAAAACTCCGCGCGACTCGACACCTCGATCGTGAAAACAAGTACATTGTAATTACGTACGCGATTGCAAGTCATGTAACGTTCCTTGAATATTTACTATCCCCACTTACAGACGTAAACGTGATTTATACGAGGTAAGAGAGCGAGCCGAAGTTTCCAGGAGGCTGCACGCGAAACGTTCGCGTTTACGAGAAAGAAATGTTTTTCGTCTGCCAAGATCTTCCGAGGCTGGAACGAAGGGGTCTTTCCCCTGCTAGAACCTGGTCCGCCGATGTCGTAAAAACTCGACCCGCCATCGAGGACCAGTCTCTAGAACTTGCTCGAACCATCCGCAGTACTCACAGTGGCACGTACGTGGCACTCACACGTGGGCGGTGTGATAACGTTCTCGTTCGCCGTCTGACAATTAGTTTTTTCAGCTAGTTTTCCGTCCGTCAAGTTCTGTTACATTTTAAATAAGCAGATAATTTTGCTTGTAAATGATAGACACATGCTGCTACGCAGTGCGTGATTGGGAAACAGGAATTGACAGGTTGTCAGAAATTATTGAAGTTTCCTTTAAAATACGCAGAACTTCCCCTCCAACCGAATGTAAAGTGGCCCCTACACGGTCAATAATATTGTCAATATTCCCGTTAATATTGACGGAGGACCAAATTGATGGAGGTATTGATCGTCTAGGAGCGTATTGAAGCGTCCTATCAGTATTGACGAAAATATTGATGGATTATTATAATTTCCGTCAATATTGAAGAACCGTTTGAACGTCTAGGAGGTTTACTGTCAATATTTACTTCAGTGTCAGTTGCTTTTGAGTACGTGACGGAGCAGCGTAAGGACGATGGCGAATTTCTCCGCTCCGTGAATCTACAATTGGGTGCACCAAACAAATTTTCTATGACAACGTTATTAGCAGACTGCGGATCTTTATGCATTTATAGCAAAATAGAGTAGATGAAATTGAAAATTGTTGGAAAATTTAAAAAATTGAAGACGTCAATATATGATTTCTCCTCTATTAAAATCATTAAGGTCGTTCGGAAAGTCGTTTCGTTTGCTCAAGGGAAAATGAAAGTCAATTTTTTACCATTTAGAAGTTATTAGTATTTTTCGAGGAAACATCACGGAGAACCGACTCGATCTGTCGCCCGAAGTGTTAATTTCATCGTCCGCGAGGCTCCGGCGAACCGGATACGTCGGATGTTCGTCCGGCGACCGGTGCAAACTAGCAAATTAGTTGAAAAATGAATTGTTCGTCGCGTCGGAAGTCTTTCGCGCTCGAGCACGCTAGCCCGAGGCGACGAGTCGTTAGCCCAGTTGACGGTAGCAAAGATCATCGGCCACGGAGCAACGCCCAGTCACTCTAGAACCGTCGACGGATGACTCCGAGCAGCCAGGAAGCGGTTGTATTAGATTTAAAGCCCTAATCGGAACGTGCAGGCGCGCACACAGTGCCGGAGCCAATGCACGTCGCGAACACTATGCTGCGCGTCCCGCTGCATATCAATCGCGTGCGTTGGACATGGACTTCTGAACGTCTGGCTACCCGTTGCGTCGATTCGCTGCGAGACTGCACACAAAGATCAGAATTCTATCGGAGCTGGCGATGCTTCAAAGCGGAACGAGCTCGATAGAGCCTGTTCCTTTGTCGCCGAGTTCTTGCTGAAATATTCATTCTATTTGCATGGCTGCCGAAGCCGCGTCCTCGCTAAATTCGCAAACGAGGCTCGAAACGTTCCGTCAGGAAAGGCTGGTGACCCCCGAAGCGCGCTCTTGTGAACGCGGCTTAACGCTTGTCGTCTAATCAGGTTAAACGCGGTAAAAACAGTCACTTTGCTGTTTGGCATTGCATCAGCGGGAGCAAAAGCGCAAAACGCAACCACCGAGCTTTGTCTTCGAGCGACGGTCTCGGAGCCAATAGCTGTGGTTGTTCAAGAACTAGAGGTGGAAAATAGCCTTTGTCCGCGTCGCTTGAGGCTCGATCGGCTGGAACGCGGGCCGTTTATCAGCTCGGAATCTTGAAATGACTGTTGACCCTAATTCCCCTCGTTTTAAATGACGAAATCCTCGGGAACGTAGGTTCACGTGTCGTCAGCATCTTCCTGTCTCCGCTCGGAAGACAGGTGGAGCTACGGTTTCCACTGTCTCGTGGATTGAAAGTGCTCTTCGAAAGTCCTCCAAGCGCCAGTCACGAGGTCGACGCGAAGGTCGCAGTCTGCTTCTACGTGCGCGTGAACTCGCGGGTCGTGGATCGTTTTTCTTGGAATCGTAAAAAGTGCGCACGGCTGCTCGATCATCTGAAAACGAAGCTCGGCGGCTCGTGCTCCACTTTTAGGAGCGCGTAGGACAGATTTAGATGAAAACCGAAGGTCGTGGCGAACGTCGAGGAAGTAATTCGCGGATCGGAAATCACGCCTATCATGTGCGTCAGAGGCGCGTGGACATCGGGACCGACTGCGACTTTCTTGAGATACGAAGTTCCAAAGGTCCACACACGCCCACGACCATCGGAGTGACGGTGATGCGCGAGCAAATGGCAGCATTCCAGTAGCAATAATAACGCGTTCGCTACTCTATTTTGGTGGTGGTCGTCAGTGGCGGGGACCAATGACAGTGGCCGAAATGGGGGGATGGTTCGCGGTTCCGGGGCAAATTGCTTCGCCTGACCTTGACCTCCTCCTCCTCCTCCTCCAGCCCCCAGGAAGAAGGCGACCTGCTCGAGTACCTCGATGGGAGGCGGTTACGTCAAAGCGCGACCGTTCGCTGCATTTTGAACGGCCGCTGTTTGTTGCTTTGATAAGCGTACATGGAAAGGCTGGGTAGCTGTTCCGTTTACTGCGGTAACGTGCTTCAATCGTACTTTATTTGTATGTTATTTCCTTAATCCTGTGTTATTTTTATTAAAAACGCAAGGGAAGTTTCTTTTTATGTTTGTATCGTACCGAAGTGGATATCTGAATAATAATATAAAATCCCCTATGCAATTTAAAGCAATATGAAGAATGTACAATCATGTGAGCAACAATCCTTCGGTGATCGAGATGGAAGGTAAATGTTCGAATTTTTACCTTTTGTGAAGAATGTTTTTGAAATCCTGAGATTATAAAAATATGAGAAAGATTGACAATTTTATTTGCCTCGCCAACGAGAATACATTCTCATTGAATTGTACAAATTTATTCTCAATGGGAAAAAATACCGCAGTAAAACGTACACCCGCAGTAATCGGTACATTTACTCTAGACTCGAGGGATTCGTCGGAAGGCATTGCACTTGTTTGCCGCGCGCGATTGTTACGGAATCGTCTGGTCAACGAAATACGATAGGTAAATCAGGGTATTTAATTCCGAGGCGAGTCTGCCGATCAAAGGCGAAGCAGGATGTTATCGTCGGCGCGTGCTCTGACTCATTAGCAAGTTTGTTCAGTACATAATCAACCGGACAAACAATCGTCGCGTATGCAGTACGATAATAAAGCGGCGATGTATCTATGTCGGATGAAAAATGGCATCGGCTGAGAGTGGGCTCGCGGTAAAAATCGAACGACGTCGACGCGATAGTAATTTTAACCGAGATTATCGCTGCGGTGCTTACGGTCGCATCAACCGACGAGATATTTCCATCGAATTTTCACGTCTCGAGAGAAGGAAACGCGCTTGAGTCATTGGACTGGTTCGCGACATCCGACGAGTCGAAAGCAAGACCGACGAGACGAATTTCGATCTAGGGATTCCAACGCGTTACCGGTTAACCAAGGAAGGTTGCTGTAACTCGTAACTCATACTACATATACAGGGTGTTTCGTTTATCTGATAATTTGTTAAAAACATCCTGTAGAATGAGCGGATTACTATTAAATAAAGATTCAAGGAATCTAAATGAACAAAATCTGAGCTGCTAACAATCTGTTCAACACAACTTGTGAAATAAGAATGGTAATCTTTCACGTGGGTGGCCCATAACAATAGAAAATCAAAAAACAATTTGTCCATCTCTTTTTCTTTTTGCTCTTTGCGTCTCGCGACAGGCACGAGGAAGTCTCTGCTAGGATTTGCAACTCGATAGATGTAGGATTTATTTCAAAAACGAGTCTTTGCGGAATTGCAAGCTCTAGACAGTTCCTTTAAAGTAGAATGACCAAATTCTCCATTCTTGGATTGCAAGATCATGTCTTGATAATCCAAAGGTGGAGTTTTTCCTAGATAAAACATCAATCTAGTTTAGGAGGCGTAATTTGCATTATTTGGCAGCATGTAGCTGTCGCAGCTTTGTGAAAGTAGCAACATGCTCAGCTGTATGCTACCGAATAATGCAAATTGTGCCTCGTAAACGTAAAAATCGGACTTTGGAAGGCGATCGCAGCCTAGATTGATCTTTTATCCAGCTCTTTTGACTACTGAAATACCCCATCTTTGAATTATCGAGAATTGAGAAGTCGCATCCCGCATCGTTGCAATCTTGGAAAATCGAGTCTACCTCCTTTCCAGGATTACAAGGGTGCAGGATGCGCCTTCTCATTTCTCGATAATGCAAGCGTGGGGTTTTTCAGTAGTCAAAAGTAATTTGCATTATTCGGCAGCATGTAGCTGTCGCAGCTTTATGAAAGTAGCTTCGCCGGCAGGTTTACGGGATCCCGCTTTGCAGGATTGCTATCTCCAATCACGATTTCATTCATCGATATCAAAATTCGATATGCATCGAAACAATTGGATCGGCTCGGATGACGCAACGGTGACCCTCGCAGCCAACCTATTGCATTCCACTTTCTTTTATCTCTTTGGTGATCTGCGCGAGCTAGATCGGGACAAATGGTAAAAATATGTTATCGGTCGAAACGTCGCGTCGGCTGAAACGGAGCAGTGACATTTGGGGATCGATAGAATAGAACCAGCAAGCGTGGCGACCTTTCCCGTTTCAATAGAGCCGAAGTGTTATCCCGAGTTCTTCAAGGTTTATCTATTACCAATGACATTTTTGATACTGCGCTTAACTACTGCGTTGCTTGTTCCCCAGGGATTATACTAATTCGCTGATTCAGCGGATAGGCGATTGGAATAACGACGACGTTAACATCGCAACGCGATCGACAAACGATCCCGGAATGACCGTCGGATGTAGACGAATTTTATTGGAGCAACTGATGCAACGTGAGGTAAACCAACGCCATCGTGGGTTTACATTCGCATGTGAAAACAACCGTGTAAACTAGAGGCGGTGCGTTGGCCTTAGAACTGTTACGATCGCTATCGAAGCTACCCTCGAAACGCTGGTCCCTCGAGGTCGTTAGTCGATCGATCGCGACTATCTACCCTTCGAACGGAGGAGAAACTAGGGGAGGAATTTTTCAGAAAAGCGAACGACAGACCAAGGATACGTTGTGCCAATAAACGAGCGAATATTCGTTCTCTACCTGCCACACACTCTGCATCTCTCTTTCTCTCTCTCTCTCTCTTCTCAGTTTCTCTACGTCTCGCTCTCTCTCTCTCTCACTCTCTCTTTCTCTCTTTCGCGCTCTCGCTTCATCTCCGGGCTCTCTCACTCACCGAAATCGATGAACTGTTTTATCGAAAGCGGCGAGGGGTTGAACTGGGAGTAAAAGTCCAGCATCTTGGTGATGTTCCCCAGACACTTTGCCGTGAGCTTCATTTCGCCGTGCGTCCTCGTAACACATGAACCCTTTTCTGGTCACCGACTCGGTTCCCCCGTCAATTTAATCAGACGGATCGAGATCGCTTCCCTTTTCCTTTTTGTTTTGCTTCTGCTGTTTTTCTGTCACGCCTCCCCGAAACACTTAGGCAGAGAACTCGTCGAAGACTCTCCGTGGAAAAATCAACTGCAGACAGCAGGTGAAATAGCGCGAGAATTTGTCGTGTAGTACGCCGGCACGAGGATAGGAGACACCTCCGGTCGTGTTGGTTCGTGGCAAGGCTAGACACGATTACTGGCGATTCAAGAAAGGGATCCCAAATATGTTCTCTCTGATCTGACGCGCGACTGCGTAACGACGCACGGGACAGCAGAGTGGGGCAAAACACGAGACCGACCCGCCATATTCGAAACATTCGACGAAGATTGATACTCGTCTCTGCGGTTCTCCTTTGGATGATTACGAAAGAAATTGCAATTTCGTGTGGGCTTGTACAGAATGTCATATGAGGAGAACTATTGAGTAGCACTGTATGCGATATACATGGAAAAAACATGAGTTGTATAAAATTTAGGGCAATAAAAAATAATCTAAGGGCACAGGGATGTTCAGGAGAATATCCTGCATCGACGTCATGCATAAATCTCGAAAAGAATCGCGCATTACGGAGATATTTAATAAAATAACAAATTACGTTCAGAAAAGTATATTGTAGCGCCATGTAGCGGAACGTACGCAAAACTCAACATCAGAAAAAATTCAATAACTCGAAAACCTCAAAAGTTCAAATTTAATGTTCTCGAGCTTAAAATACTCGCAGTGGAAGACTGCATCGAATGTATATCTTCGAATCCCGTAATTACCCGCGGTTATGGTTTTTGAAAAATAAGCCACTGACGGGGTGTAAAATATTATATCTTTGCCATCTAGCGGTGGCGCCTTCGAACTAAACCACCTGAATAATTCGTGCCGAATTTTACATAGCGTCTTATGAGCAGAACGGCACGCATTAATCGTGTGTCCTTTATGTATGTTCCAAGAAAAAAAAATAAATTATGGCAAATTTAGGGCAATAGAAAATAATCTCAGGCCGCAGGGATGTTCAGGCGAACTTCCTGCATCGACTTGATGTAAAACATTTATTAAAGGATCGCGCAATACGCGATTCTTTGGTACACTATTTTGACCTACAACAGGTAGTCCAGTTTGAGGACTCCACCGCTGGATGGCGAAGTTGTTTTATAGACCGTGAAGAGCCTATTTTTCAAAAACCATAACCGCGGGTAATTGAATTCATTGAATTCACCGAGAGGAGATACTGATAAAGACTGGCAGCCTTATGGGAGATCGTGTCACTCGAATAATTCTGTTTTCTTACTTCCTCTTCCCAGAGGAAGTATTAGGAGAACATGATATCGAAGGAGGTATTCGAAATTCAGTAGCACAATTCAACGACAATCCAGACGGCCGAAAATTTTCGAAAATCTCGAAAATTGAGAAAGTATTAGGAAAACGTTATATCGTCGAAGGAGGTGGCACGAAAATTCAGTAGTACAACTCAACGACAAGTCGGACGTTCGGGAAAAATTGGTGGTTCAATAAATATATACGCAGACACGCTTCTTTATTACATTGTCTTTATTTATTCATTGTACATTCATACATAAAATGTACGCCAAAATGATACAATTTCTGTACTAATGTTGTTTGTGTCCTATATTTCGTCTTGTGATAGAAACATCTCATACATCATAGAATACAATGGGTTCTAGTCTCTTCCAATGTAGACACCTGGGTTGTACTC
Organism: Lasioglossum calceatum; assembly: GCA_963966675.1. NCBI lineage: Eukaryota > Metazoa > Arthropoda > Insecta > Hymenoptera > Halictidae > Lasioglossum > Lasioglossum calceatum. The sequence goes on along the minus strand of OZ016555.1, from coordinate 3,608,873 downwards.
CGTGCTAACGATGAACGGGTTGAATTTTTTGTCTCTGAGTCTACAGTTTCTGCCACTAGATGATGCTACCATGTACTTATCTACAGAGAAATTGTTATTTCATTAAATATCTCCGTATTGCGCGATTCTTTTCGAGATTTGTTGCATCACGTCGATGCGGCAAATTCCCCTGAACATACCTGTGCCCTTAGATTATTTTTTATTGTCCTAAATTTTTTACAATTTAAGTTTTTCTTGATCTATATATTTCGCATATAATGGCGCTTTACAAGAGACGCACAATTAATTCGTGCCGTTCAGCCCGTAAGACTCTATGTAAAACTTGGTACGAATTATTTAGGTGGTTTAGTTCCAACGCGCTATCACTAGATGGCAAAGCTGTTTTACACCCCGTCGGCGGCTTATTTTTCAAAAACCATAACCGCGGATAATTATGGGATTTTGAGATATACGTTCGATGCATTTTTTCGCTGCGAGTACTTTAAACCCAAGAACAGCAATTTTGAACATCTGGTTCCGGAGTTACGGAATTATTTAAATTTTCGAGCCACGGGGCAAATATGTTTTAATCTTCATAAGGAGCTTATTTAAAAAAAGAATAGTAATCATCCATAATTACGGCAATCTTTTCGATGGATTTTATGTAAAGAATCAGTAGCAGTACTTCAGACAGAAATAAATTAAAATAATGTTACAGCCTATAATAAATTGTATTTAGTGTTACGATTGCTTTCGTCTCATATTATACTGTTATCGTGTTACTTAAATAAAATTTAAAAACTGAGCGCAAACCCTTTCCCTGGTACATGTTTGATAACCATCTACTTTTTTCCACTGGCTCAAACCTAATTAATTTGATGAAATGAAATGTGAAATTACATGTGAAGCAACGTTCAATATTTTCTTTAAAGGAGCCTGTGAATAAACTCTTTAGAATAGCGAATTTTCCTAAAAATTCGCAAAGTTACAGCTACAATTTCACAATGGTCAAGTTTACCGTTGATCCGGTCCCAGGGCGAGCGCATGGCATTGTCAGGAGGTACAGAAAATATTCCCAACCGCAGAACAAATTCGCTTAAAGAACAAGCTATGGAGACTACCATAAAACAATTATTCTTTCTAATCTCCGTGAAAATTTGTCTTTTCTCGGACCGGGTGGGACGGGGATGTTGATTTACAAACCACGAGAGGGTTGAACAGGTCCTGGTCAGTTCTGAAAGCGATTTCAGTGGAAAACCGCTGGAATCTTTATGTTCGAAATTGCCAAAATTGTACACTCACCGTAGCCTGTTGACAATCGGCGAAGATTCGCTCGGTGAAAGATTCCGAATTGTTTCCTCCGGCAGTAACAAACTTCTACCTGGCTTTCGGGTGTACGCAATAAAACAATCATGCGTCCAGTAATCTCCGTGTAAAACCGAACTATTGCCCGTAGAGAAGTTAACAATGACGTCTACGAGTATTGTGCCGTAGTGTCGCGACCGTGGCTTCTCCACAAGACCCTCTACTTTCGAATATTCAAGGCCAGGTACACTTGGGTGAGTTCCGAGGTCTCGACGATATAATCCCCATTGAACGAGTACAGGACCTCTCTAGGCACGAAATAACAATAATTTATGGCCACACGAAGCACCGGAGACGTCGAGAATATCCACTTTGTAGCGTAGGCCGCAGCTTATCCACAATTTACAAGGTAATCCAATTTTCCCGATGCCACGTTTATTCTGCAAATCTTCAAAATCTGCTGGTTTCTTTCTTTACACCAACCCTTGGAGCCTGCACACACACACACACACACTACCGTTCGGACTCGATTTGATTTACACGTTCAACCCCTTGCCGCATTTTAACGAGTCATAATGAAGATTTTAAACAGAGACTAACAAATATGTGTAGAGCTTTTTATAAAATTAGTTTATTATATGTGCGTGTTGCTAGGTGTTGTTAGGAGATTTTTGCGGCGATCGCGTCACTATACGTAAACAGTTGCATTTATTAGTTGTAGAAATTAATTCGGTGCCTTGATATTAAATTATTTATAACTCTCTAATATTTATCTCGAATATCTAATATTTATAACTTTGAATACAAATAATTGCCAGCCATTTTGTAACGTTTAAGTACCAACAGTTAAGTACAAACATTTGAAATCTAGTCAAAGCGAAAAGGATTAGTAAGCAAGATGGCGGCGTCTGACAAGACTCACATACGGCACTGTATACTGTTTGCCTTTCAATTAAAGAAAAATCTGCTTGAATTTTCATTTATTCCGATCACTCCAGCATCATTTAGCAGATATAAATTTCCAAACATTGGAAGAGGTGCAAAAAGGTATTGACGAATTCATTACATTAAAACCGCCATATTTCTTCCGTCAAGGAATTCGACAGTTGCCTGAAAGATGGACCTAAGTCATCGAAAATAATGGAGACTGTTTCGAAAAATAACAGATGTATGATTACATTTTATAAATAAATACTAAATTTGTTTAAAAAAGGCACCGAATTAATTTCTACACCTAATAATTACGTTGGTTTGATTTCACGATCTTCACCGCTGCACTATATCTGTACGCTAAGCGAGGCACTTCATTCTAATTCGAAAACCAAATTTTTCTTCTGGCCTGAAATATTTCCATTTTATGTGATTTTCTTAATTTTGTCGATATACATCTGATATATCACATCGTACAATACTTTCAGTAGTTTATTAAAATATTATATACCAAAATGTAAATACTTTTAGTAATTTATTATGAAGACCTTCAAATAACAGAACAGTATAACTTATTTCGGAAAACTGTGTCAAATCGACACGGGGGGCGGATCAGGTAAGGTTACCCTCACAAGGTAAGGTCTAATAACACGCAAATAGTAAGGTGGGGTCTCTTACAAGGGAATATGCACCCCTAATGATGTCAGAAAATATTAGGTGCAGTTACTCAATAGTTTTAAAGATATAAACAATTGAACTTTCACGCAACCTGCTTACACGGCTAATGGAACTTCGAAAACTTAAGCTGCAAATCATAGTACATCAACAAGGTATGAAGGCTTAATTTTTTATATCTTTAAAACTATTGAGTAACTACACCTTATATTTTGCAGACATCATTCGAGATCCATATACCATCGTGTCACAAAAAATTATCAAAATCGAAGTCGGACACTTGGGGTCCTTCCCCTGTTAGACTGTGTCTTTCATAAATGAAATTATTCTTCTGTTAATTATTCTATTAAGCTGAAACTAATACATTGATGTCCTTAAATATTTTTAACATGTCCACGGCTTTAAATCGTATGTACCCATTTTTGTCATAAATGCATAAAATCCGCAGTCTAGATATCTCTTAATCGATCAGCCAGCCGAAAATAATCAGTGAACTACGTATCCTGCAAGGTTGACACAAGTTTCCGCCAATGGGCCTGCCGGGTGTGTCGGTGGAATGACTTTGAGGTTCGTTGGGGTCTTTGAGCCTCCGAGCCGCCGGCGTTTTTAGTCCTCTCGGCAGGGGGTGATCTTCGAATGCTCCGACGTCAATCTTCCCCCGAATGGACAGCGTCAAACTTCTGCAGGTTTCAGCGTTCTGGTCATGTTACCACGACGAGTACTCTCAGTGCCTCGAAAGAAATCTCCTGACAGGATTTCCATTCGCAATTTCCGTTCTAGCCGAATTATTGGCTAAAATCTGTGACGTTTAAACTAACCATTAGCTGCGAGCGAGGCCCCCTTTGCTCCTGTGCCATCTCGACTACTTGCGAGGCACGCAGAGTACAGAATTCGTGAAATTAAAACTGTCCAGCGTACCGAGGGGTTGAAGCGACAGCAATTCGACGGAAACACTTGTTCGCTGGAATATCGGCGTTCTTTGACACTGGATCGGCCGCGCTGCTGGATACTGGTTGAACAAACGAGTCTGTTGAAAGATAAAACCACACAATGCGCCGCGGGGCTCTGTATCCGACAATATTTCCCTTCCGAGAAAAACTGTGGACTCGTCCTCGTGGGCGGCATTGACTTCTTCTGCGACAAAACGTGCCGACTTGTCCCCTGGAAGGACGAATAATCGAGCCGATTATGGGGCGAGCTTCTCACCAGATTCTGCGGATCGTTTAACCTTCCCTCTGTGTACTGCTATTCTAATGTTAACCGTGTACTGGTGGGTAATTGCACGCCATACATTTTTCGAGCAAAATGAACGAAAAAATTTGTCTGCATAAGTGCAGCAGAACCTCGATTAACCGGCTTGATCGGGATACAAATAGCTCGGATAAATTATGGATAATCCAAAGGATAATCGAGATCCGGGGGAAATAATTTCCTTTATAATATTAGATGATTGTGTAAGTTCGTGCCCGATTTGAAAATAAAATTCAATGGTTAAATTTTAAAGAATATAACTTTATTAAACAATTACATATACATATAGTCACCATTCTTTTCTAATTGTAGAAAATTTAACCGTTTTTTAATTTTAATTTAACCAATCTTTGACCAAATCTTTAAAATTTAATCATTGAATTTTATTTTTAAATCGGGCACGAACTTATGCAATCATCTAATATAATCATTACTAATGATTCATCAGAGTGCGGATCTTTATAGCAAATAAAAATTGTCTGCATCGATTGCAAGAAACAGAAACTAAAATAAATGTTATTTCTTCCCTCAATGATTTTAATGGAGGCGAAATCATATACTGACATCTTAAATTTTTAAAATTTTCCAACAATTTTGAATTTCATCCAATCAATTTTGCTATAAATGCATAAAGACCCGCAGTCTAATAATCATATTTAAACGCATATTTGTTTATACTTTATATATTTCATTTCATATTCAATGTTGTAGTACAGTGTATAAAATATAAGAGTATCCAATCACTTTTTACACAGTAATACTTAAAAAATTGGAAACGTATCGCAGACAGCATTCCCAGAAAATTTCTCGAAATTTTCCATTCGTCAACTTGTTATTATCGTTTCTGTTGTCCAAGGTTAACCCCTTTGCCTTACTATTTTCTTCACAATTACAATAATTAAAATCTTTGTGCACAAAAATTTCGTAGAAGGGAAAAGAAAATTTATATTTTTTGTATGGCTACATTTATTGTAATGCTTAAATATCGATTACAAACGAATGTAACATTCATATTTGTCAGACTTTGTGAAAAACCTTCATGGCTCGTCCAAATACGGCAGGGGGTTAACTTGCCTCTTGCACATAAATTTGAGATGTTCAGATCGAGTTACGAGCGAGTATTGAAGGGATAGTAATACCGAAGGATGATCCGGTTGGGTGCATCGTTTGCAAGAAATTGTCTAGCGAGGATATCCGCGAAGTCGTTAATTTTCTATCAAAAACCTTTTTACGACGTTACCTGGAAGAGCCGGCGGGGCGAGAGTTCTGGAAGGAAGCAATTATCCGTTTTAATTCCTCGTTGACTTGACGTGGGATATACACGGATGCGCAGGGACTGTTTGATCAGTCCCGGCCGTCCGCGGTTGTTTGGGTTCCTTCTGATTCGTTCCCGGCCGGTTGCCACACAAATCATATATTCGGCCGGCCGTGGTCCAGAATTTTTGCTTCTCCTTTTGAGAGGTGCGCGGCGATTCCGGGCCGCTGCGCCGTCGTCGAAACCCGCACACCCTCGCAACAAAAGCGGCCGGCACCGATTGAGACAATAAAGAGAAGCAACGGCCTGGTTACCTGCTAATTAAAATCGATCGGTGAAAGTTGAACATCGACTTTATTTACACCGTTTTTATTCTTTTTCCTCGAGGTACCATTACCTTTCTTCGGGGTGTCCCTTGTTAACGTTTATGCTGGTGGCTCTGCGCGGGGGTCGTTTCCGCTTGTCCCTAAGTCAATTGCCGAGCGGATTGGTCGTTAATGCCTCTCCATTGTGTCAAACATTGCCGGTCGATCGATCCTTTTCACCGCGCCAACGACCTTCGGGCATTCCGGTACTTCCGCTATACTTACAGCCTCGAAAATTGCAATGTCACAATATTTTGTATAAGCCTACGGACGATCCAGGATAATAGCAAGCCCGTTTACCTTCATTCCCGATTTAATTACTCTCATCCCTTGGAAGTAGTTTTGTTTCCGCGTTCTTACCTCATTTACCCCTCGTTTAAGGTACATAATTTATACACCCTGCCTTTGTCGAACATTTCAATAAACGTTCCGTACTATTTCGACCGGCTTCCTTTGAACGACAGATATTCTCACGACATCACCGAATGTACCCTCTGCAGCTCGTTTATTTCTTTCTATTTTTTCCTTTCCCCCGTCTTTCTTGGTCTCGAACGCAACAGGTCGTATTGTGACGAGGGTGTCATTCCGTTCGAATGGAATTGGCGGCGGGACCCCTTCGGCTGCATCTTTGCGTCGGAACGACCCAGCACGAATTTATGGATTTTGGGTCCGACGTTTCGTAGCAGGTACATACACGCTGCCGATCCCTTGTTCTCGCACCTCGGCGATCGTTAATTCGTCCACCGCGAGACGCTCGTAACGTTAAACCAACAGAGATCTCGGGAACCTGACGTTATCGATTATCAACGCCGCGGCGGTTTTTTCTACTAAACGATGTGTAACAAATGAACGTCGAACGTGAACACGAGAAAAAGAGAGAGAGAGAGGAGGAGAGGTAGCCTCCTCGAGAGACCGTTTTCTCTTCCGCCGAGTGATTAATGAAGAAGAGCGCGCGGTCCGCCGCCGTGTCCATTTGTTTAAACTCGAACAGGTCTGGAACGACGAACCAGCTTGCTAATCGGAACGGTGGGAGCTAATAAGAACGAACCAGATACACAGGGACTATGGGTTACGAGTGGAAGCTACGCTATTAACCTTCCGAGAATGGGCCGCTTAGTTGGAAAATGAAAATTAAGGTCGACAGGTAGAGCGTTACCCTTTATACGACCAGCGCAAATATTGCCATTGGATCGTTTCCAAATGTACTTTCGCGTTCAGGTAAACTGACTGTCGTTCTTCTCGCCTCGTCGCGTCGTGTCGTGTCGGTGTAATTACCAGTAAATGTTTGCGCAGTAAATAATCAAAGAGGTCTTCGTGCAAACGGTGTAATCTCTTGTTTACGCTGCCTCGTGTAATCCTAACCCGATTAGCCGTCGAGAGACGTACAAGTTAGCAGGAGAGATATCCGACTAATCTTGTTCAGGTTGGCAGGGTACACGCGGACCGATCCGATCGGCCCCGAATGGGCTCCTCTTTCTTTACAGAGGAGTCGGGAACGACCACGTTACGCCGATCATCGTGTGAAAACTGCAAAGTCTCGCTCCATTAGCTCCGAAGACTAGACCCATTGTCGGGTCCATTGTCGGGGAACGTGGCCCTCTCTGCCCTCCCTCTCTCTCTATCTTTTTCTCTCTCACCCTGTTTCACCCACCCTCTCCCGTCCGATCTTGGCCTTTTTTTCTCTCTCGTCCCTTCTTTCTTCTTTCAACGTTTCCTCTCTCGCGTTTTCTTCCAGATCCGAGCATAAGTTAGAAACCCGTCAAGACTAGGGACCTGCTGATCCGAATGATGCTCCCCTCGACCAGGTAAATCGCGTATAAAATTGACCCGTGTGCCTGGCAAGAAAAGATCCTCAACCCCTAATGACGCGCAGGACCATCATCGAGGAAATTCCTTCGAGTCATCACTGTCCATCCCGCAGACGCTCCACTCGAGAGAACCATACGAAATCGAGGAAACCGGGAACAGACGGTTTTGTAACCCCTCGCTGTTACGAATGTTAATATACACCGGTTCTCCCGGTCCTCGTCAGGACGGTCGAGTAGCGTGACGATTTTAAGGCGAGCATCGATTTCCAGCAACCTATAAAAGTCGGTGAGTTACGATAAACTCTAGAAAAGCGTTCCCTATCCGAGAATATTAGTTCTCGTGGACGATAGCTCATGGTTATGCGCGCACGGACCCACGGGTCCTCCACAAAAGACCGCCGAAAGACTGTTATAGCCCGAAAGAAATATGTTACGAGACTTCCCGCGGCCGCTTTCTGTGTAGAAAATAACCGACGCCGCTTGCCGTTCGCTTCTCCGCGCGATCGTCAACTCGAAACACATCGGACCTGTTCCTCTCGGTAACAGGATTTAAATTTGCAGAGGGTGTCGTCCGCGCGAGCATCGATTCGGGAGGAACGCGAGAGATCGGTCCCCGATCTCTTATTTGCGAACAGTGGGGCCTTACCTGCGTCGTCCCGTCCGATTTGCATCGGTCCACCGCTTCTGAATGTCTCCGGAAAAGTGCACGGCTCTCGCAGCGTGCACCGATTCAGTGCACAAAGCGCTTTACACCCTCGCTTACCGATTGGTCACACACCGGACAGAGGTCCATCGTTTTTTTCGTCGGAAAAATCGACTTTTTCGGAACGTTCGACGTCCGGCGGTGCGTCGAGATCATGTACGAATTTTTTGGAAAAATATTTCCGGTGTAATAACGCTGGTGTTCAAAATGATAAGGCACCTCAAGGTTTTTAGCAATGGACATTGACTTGTAAACCAATGCTTCTAGTTATAAATATGTATTTGGTCAACTTGCATAAATTATATACGCTGCGAAAATTTCATTGAAATTGGTTAATTGGTTTACGAGTTATAAATGATCAAAGTAGTAAAAAGGCCGAAAATCTTGAAAAATTGCAATTTTTACCACTTTTGATCGTTTATAACTCGTAAACCAATTAACCAATTTCAATGAAATTTTCAGAACGTATATAACTTATACAACCTGATCAAACAAATCTATCAAATTTTCGTTATTGGCCCAGCTTAAAAAGTTGTAAAAATCAATTTTTACTATTGTCTTTCACAATTCCGGCCAAATTCATTTTTTCAACATATTTTTTAGACGTCATTTAATTCTTCTAGCCTTACAGAGAAATTGAAGTCGTTTGGTCCATTCATAAACAAGTTATTCTGATTTAAAAAGTGTGTGTGATCAGTTTTTCTCCTAACTGTTGAAATTTTGTGTGTGTACAACGGTGCCTTATTATTTTGTCCACCAGTGTACTCTTGCAAATTGGTCTTGCGAAAACGCGGTTACAGATGTTTCGACACCGGGAAAGGAAGAGGAGGAGTTTCCGGAAAAATGTCACATCCCGGGGGAATCGATCGACCGCGTGGGAGTAGTGTTTACCGGTGGAGCAATTTACCCCTAGCCGAGACGTTAAGCGGCTTATTAAGGAACAATGGCCGACTCCAAGAGAGGAAAGCGAAGGGTTGCTCTGGGCGGGCCCCCACCTTTCACCCTTTCCGTCCGCGAGAGACATCTTCACAAGATTAACGACGATGTCGTTGCTGCAACGTTGCAGACACTCGCTCGGACATGTGTCACCCAGCACTGTCCAATTTCCATGGTTTTCCTGCTTCTGGCCGGACCGATGCTTTCGATGCATTTGACAAACAACGACAAGCCCCCTGAGAGTCCGCTTGTGGTCGTCGGAAAATATTTCGGAAGATCGATGATCCTTCCACCGTCTCTCCTCTCTCTCTAACCGCAATGCGCGCACGTGACGCGGGATCATGTTTTCCGAGTACCGGAACTTGATTATCCGCGTCCGGTATGCGAGCGATGAGTCGACGAAGCGACGAACATTCGAGAAATGTCTTTTTTTATTAGGATATCTCTTATGAGACTTATGACAACATAATATATTAGGTTGGCAACTAAATTAGCCACCTTTTGTTTCGTAATTCTTTTATTGTATCATTATAACCTCATTCAGTGACTATTCCTTTTGAACTGTACAGTTAGGAGCAAAACTGATCACACACACTTTAAATTAGAATAACTTTTCTATAAATGGACCAAACGTCTTTAATTTCTCTGTAAGGCTAGAAGAATTAGTTTAGTAAATGACGTCGGAAAAATATGTTGAAAAAATGCATTTGGTCGGAATTGTGAAACAGCTGAGATCGTTGGTGAGGCCAAAACTACCGCAACGCGACAATTGTTGTGCCTCGCTGATGCGACGACTCGTACACGAAATGTAAATAGCTGGGTTATCGCCCGGAACGATTAGCCGTTGTGCGATAATCCGCTCGTAGAATTTTGAACAGTTAGTGACGCAGTTAGGTTACAAGTATTTAAAAAAGCTACCATTAGGAATCTGATCAAGTACCTCGCAAACAGGTTCGACCTTTCGAAGAATAGAAATAGTACTCCTAAGTATTACTAAGTATATTTACAAATACTTTGGTAAATGGAAGTAGTACTTGCAAGTATACTCGAACCTTGTCCGAACAGATTCGAAACTTTTATGAATATCGTACCAAAAATTCTCTGATTTTTCTAATCATTTTTCTTAATTTTTGAAAATCAATTATGCTGTCCTTTAATGCATAATTTAATTCAACATGTATAATTATAATTTCATAATCTATCGGATGTATACATCCATCTATCTATGCATTTATTTCATCTACGCAGATGTCCGCAAATCGGCAAAACAGCAAATTTATCAATTTGGTTATTCATTGACAATGCGATAACAATTACAAATAATACTATACCTAGCTCATCGACTGCTGTGTTAGAAGTGGAAAATTATCTAAACTCACAATATTTAAATCGCAAAGAAGACCCGTTATTATTTTCGCGTTAAAATTCAACGAAGTATGACTCGCTCTACTTCTCTTTAAATATCTCCGAAACTAGTGCGCGTCTAAAGAAAAGGATCGTTCGAAAATTGCTGGTCTTTTTACGTACAATAAGATCCCATAATAAAAAATATAGCTTTCCATTTGAAAAAAACAAAGTCGACCTTCTAATGACTTTGAAAACGCTACCCAAATAAAAAACTGATACTGACCGCCTCTTTCCCTTCGAAGTCCTTGGACACGTGTTTTACACTTTTTTAATATCTTTCATACTTTTAGAGATATTCGATCGGAAAGTTTTCAAATGAACACCCTGTATAAAAAATGTGTGAGAAACATTGTCGCCCGAAGCAGCTGTAATTGAATCAGAAAAATGCGAAAGATTTTGAGCAGCCAAGCGGCGAGTGGCTCGCAGCAGATAAGAAAGGCCCTCGTCAACCGGTCAGATAATCGAAGCAGTTCTGTGGAAGCTGAGCAAACAAGATTTCAGTAGATCGCGCGATACGGGTCTTTCTCGGATCTATGGAGGCGGCGATTAAGCGGTTGATCGTCCGAGACGAGCAGCATCCTTTGGAAAAGTAATGTCGGTCGCGCCAAGTGTACCGATTCCGTGCCGGTTTCTGCACCAGCAGTTTGTCGGGTACCTGTGCAGGGATGCTGCTCTGCAGCTTCCATTGTGCGCCTGGCGTGACGTAATAATACTGCCTATCTGGTACGGATCGGTAGCGCGAAAGTGTCGTCACCTCGTCCTGCCAATGATTGCTTTACAGCCTCCATAACCCGAGACTTTGTGTTGGCGTGCTGCTCTCACCGGGTCCTAACTGTGCAGAGAGCATTGTGACCGACTGCTCCCGGAGCGCGCTGGACCAGTCGTCTTTTATGGATTTACGGCGCGTCGTGCGCGACAAAGCTCACCGAGAACCTTCCGGAGCTGGTGGCCGTTATCACGTGCTTCCGTGTACCCGAGTGGTCGTCGCGGGTTCCTCCACGCTTTGATACGTCTTTGCAAATTTCCGCCCCTGGAGTCGTTTCTCAAAGCACCTCTAAATACCGTAAAAATTGTGCATTGACTCCTTCCACCCCCTGGACCTCGTTGCGTTCCTTCAGGATTCGTTGAATTCTTCTGTTTCTCTCTTTTCTGTCGAGACGCAAGCGTTCTGCAAAAGAAATTCTTTCATCAAAATTTCGTTGAAATAGTCGGGATTGAAATTGGAAAGGGTGGATGACCTCTAAATACTGTCAAAATTCTGTATTGACTCCTTTCACCCCCTGGACCTCGTTGCGTTCCTTCAGGATTCGTCGAATTCTTCTGTTTCTCTATTTTCTGTCGAGACGCAAGCGTTCTGCAAAAGAAATTCTTTCATCAAAATTTCGTTGAAATAGTCGGGATTGAAATTGGAAAGGGTGGATGACCTCTAAATACTGTAAAAATTCTGTATTGACTCCTTTCACCCCCTGGACCTCGTTGCGTTCCTTCAAGATTCGTCGAATTCTTCTGTTTCTCTATTTTCTGTCGAGACGCAAGCGTTCTGTGAAAGAAATTCTTCCATCAAAATTTCGTAGAAATAGTCGGGATTGAAGTTGGAAAGGGTGGATGACCTCTAAATACCCTAAAATTTCTGCATTGACTCCTTTCACCCCCTGGCCTCGTTGCGTTTTCTCAGGATTCGTCGAATTCTTCTGTTTCTCTATTTTCTGTCGAGACGCAAGCGTTCTGTAAAAGAAATTCTTTCATCAAAATTTCGTAGAAATAGTCGGGATTGAAATTGGAAAGGGTGGATGACTTTTTCGAGTATATTAACCGTAATTGTTTCATGCAACGCAACACCCACAATTCGTTATCGCGTAATTACGCCGCGGCGAGAATAGGCAGAGCTATCGCTCGCGTTTCGAAGCGGGTCGCTACGGGTTCTCGCAGGACCGCTAATTAAACTGGAACGTCTTATTCTCCAATTAAAACCGAACGATTACGCTTACTCCTGCTGCGGGTTACGACGTTTCTACCGATAATTATTGCCTACCGGGTTCTCGACCACTGCTTGGAATCTTGGGAGGTCGAGTCGTGAAACGGCGATTCGATAGGTAAAAAAGCTGTGGGCGAATTGTCGTCGGGTAATTAAAAGAAACGAACCCCGCACAGATCGAACCTGCATCGTGATCTTCAATCTTATATCTTCCTCCCGTTTAATGTGCTTCTAATTATTTCGAACCCAAGCGTTTTGATTTGCAAGAACAAACGTATAGTTTGCATGGCTGAGGAAGGGACACGGGGTGGAGAACTGTGTAAGGGTTGGTAAACTGACTTGTAAACAATTAGAGCTGGGAGGATTGTGCGTGCCGGTTGCAAAAGATGGCGATTTGTAAAAAGTGTAGGCGCTGTTGGGAGAGCAGTACCGTAGAATCGACGAAGGCTTTTCTCGGTGGCATGAGGCAGCCCCCAGGGACGACCACAAAAGGTGCGTAGCCTCGATCCTCGATCCTCGGAACGCAGGGTTGATTTATGAGTGGATGGTGGGGAGGGCGCATGCGCCGCAGCCAGCAGGATTCACTGGGGTCTATCCCCACCTCCATAGGGGAACCCGGCAGAGCATTCAGCCTCCTCCCTTCTTCGTCGGTTCCTTGTCCACTCGGTTATTAAAACCGAGGCGACACGGTCGGCAACCAGCAATTATCTGACGAACGCTCTGAGCCGCGCACGCTCCGATCCGTGCATAGTTTTCTCTCCTCGGTCCGCGTCTACGTCTTCGCATTCGTCTTTGCAATCGTCGTCGTGCTCGTTTTCATGTCTCGGTATCCGCGAGAGCGAGACACACCATCGGCGAGTGATCAAGATCGCCAGGATTATTCCCGTTTCGTTGCACGCGTGCCGTCGAACGCAGCTCCGGCCGAAGAATAATCAGTGACGAAGGAAAAACGATCGTGAACAGCCGACCAGTGAAGTGATGGTTCAAGTGATGCAGTATCAACAGGTCCGTTAATAACGCGTCTCGCCTAAAGATTTACTCCGTATCGACAGCCACGAAATTGTAGTGTCGCGGACGGATATTGAAAAGTGATGACCGCTCCGCGATCTTTTCTTTTTGACAAGCTAGATAGAGATATCTCTGCGTGTGAATGAGAATTGTTGGTTTAGGGAGGCACGATCTCTGGAATTTTTCGGTAAATATTCTTGTTCGTAATTGCAGATCTGCATGCCGACGATGTCGTCGATGCCACCAGGCATGACGTCGATGCCGATGCCGATGCACCAGACTTCCCCGATGGATTACGGAGGGCCGGCCACTCATTATCAGCCCTACAACCCGACGCTGGGCAGTCATCATTTGCAGACCGGTCACTCGAGCTACTGGTACCCAGGATCTACGAATCATGGTCATCTCTCGGAGCCTTTGACGGCACCGGTCTATACCATGCCCACTGTGCCGACGAGCACGGCGTCCTGGGCGGCTCAGACTCATTTACCACAGCCTCAGCTGATCCAGCATTATTCTTTGCCTCCGAGTCCGCCGGATCTTCCACCGAATCTTCCGCCGAGTCCCCAAGATCACACAGGTCACTATCAATGGCCGCTGACACCGCCGGCAGAGCATCATTTGCTAGCCGTGGAGGAACCCGGTAAATCTGGAAGAAAGTGCACGAGATGCAGGTGTCCGAACTGCCAAACAGACACCGGAGCGCAATTCGGAGTGGACGGGAAGAGGCAGCACGTATGCCACGTGCCCGGCTGCGGTAAAGTCTACGGCAAAACCTCTCATCTGAAGGCGCATCTCAGGTGGCACACCGGCGAAAGGCCGTTCGTATGTAACTGGCTGTTCTGCGGCAAAAGGTTCACCAGAAGCGACGAGCTGCAACGTCATCTTCGTACGCACACCGGCGAGAAGAGGTTCGCCTGTCCGACCTGCGGCAAGAGGTTCATGAGGAGCGACCATTTGACGAAACACGTGAAAACCCACGAGAACCAGAAGAGAAAGAGCTCGGGCAAGAAGGAGTCGGACAAGGAGAACTCCGTGCCCGCCGTGACCGCGCAGAACGCGTATCAGCCAATCGGCGGTCAGTACAACATGATTTGAGACACATACGCGCGCGAATATTGCCGTCGATAGTCTGCTATCTACGAATCGCGCCGCCGGGCGATAATACAAACAAAAAGGTTTTTAGCACTAGGTTTACGAGACCAGTCAAAATGACGGGTTCTAAGATTCTTAATTTGCGATTAAGATTGTAATATATAGTATAAACAGACTGCGGATTTTATGCATTTATGAGGAAAATGGACACGTACAATTTAAAGCGGTGGACGAAGTAAGGAGATTTAAGGACATCAGTGTATTAATTTCAGCTTAATAAGACAATTAAAAGAAGAAAGGAATTTCTATTTGGCTCCTGTGTCTTGCTATCAATGCAAACATTTTTTATTTTGCATAAAGATCCGCAGTCTAATCATAAATTAAGATTGTAAATATGCTTCCCTGAGGACTTATTTACCAAATTTATTTCTTCGGGTATATATTATTGGAAAAATGGCCAAAAAATTAGATAGACACACTTGTTACGTTTGGAAAATAATGTAAAAAAGCATTTATTTCCAGCGCTTCGTAAACCTAGTGTTAAACACCGAACATTGTACATACTCCAAATCTGTTGACGGATTTCCTCTCCGTCTAGTAATAGTCAAATGTACATAGAAAACAACTGTGTATGTACTTTTGTAAATTACGCTAAAGTTTAGGTACATATCCCTTCCCTAGTAATAGTCAAATGTACATAGGAAACAAATGTATATTTTTGTAAATTACGCTTACGTTTATGTACATATTCCTTCCCTAGTAATAATCAAATGCACATGGAAAACAACTGTATATTTTTGTAAATCACGTTTAAATTTAGGTACATATTCCTTCTTTAGTAATAGGCAACTGTACATGGAAAACGATTGTCTATTTTTGTAAATTACGCTTATGTTTAGGTGCATGTATCTATGTTATACAATCCGAAATAAATATTTCTAGAACGCCCGACGTGGGTTGTTTCGGCAACCAAGAGATCAAAGTGTTGTTTAATTCCCCGGAGGGGTGGGTGCGATCGGAACGAACGAGGATTCGGTCGTGGCGTAGATTTACCGTGAAAATTCACATAATAACGAATCATCATCCCCTTGTCGTATATCGGATTCCACCCCGACGTCTTCCTGTCATACGATACGTCGCGAGTCCCGCCCAAGGAGTACAATGCGAGTCCGAGGTCCTCGAGAATCCAGCCCTTCGCGATGATTTTCTACCTGGCAGGTGTTTCCATTGCGTGGAAGAAAAGAAACTATCATTCCGCGGAAACCGTCCGAAAAAAAATCCCGATCCCTTCCATCGCGTCGGATCGTCTTCCCAAACTGGATCGAGGACACCCGTGGAATCATCCCTTGCTCGTCGGGGCGGGTTTTCAGGGACAGAATCGCGACCGGGGAAGGGGAAACGGTCGGGCCGGGTACGGCACTGTGGCGGGCTGTTTCATTCGTATTCCCGCCAAGAGATGGCTGCACGGTGAATGGAAAAAGCCCGCGTAGCCCTATTAAGGGTGCCGATCCAACTCGAGCGAGAGTGTGGTGGCACACTCACACACCGCTAGATAGTGTATACGTATACGTGACCTCGAAATTAGTTTGAGCTCCGTCCAGTAGGGGAGCTGGATACAATTTCTACAGTTGAATGTCGAGAAGTACAGCAGCGCCAACGGGACACTGCATCAGAAATGTTGCCGGTAAGTCAGGTTTCATCACGCCTGCTTACAGAGCCTCCCGGGCAGATATCAAGCTGCCGAATAATGTAAATTACGCCTCGGAAACGCAAAAGTAGACCACTTTCGCAAGCTCCAGCGCTAGATTGATCTTTTATCTATCGATTCTGACTACGTAGGGCCCCTAAATGTGCATTAGCGAGACGTGATTAGTCACGGGCTGGACCATTGCACAACGCGCCTAGGCACACGTACGCGCTGCCCGAGCGGTGAGTGTGTGAGTGCCTCGCGCGGCACGGAGTCGTGCCTGCAGAGCCACCCGGGCGGATATCAAGCTGCCGAATAATGTAAATTACGCTTCGAAAACGCAAAAGTAGATCATTTTCGCAAGCTCCAGCGCTAGATTGATCTTTTATCTATCGATTCTGACTACGTAGGGCCCCCAAATGTGCATTAGCGAGACGTGATTAGTCACGGGCTGGACCATTGCACAACGCGCCTAGGCACACGTACGCGCTGCCCGAGCGGTGAGTGTGTGAGTGCCTCGCGCGGCACGGAGTCGTGCCTGCAGAGCCACCCGGGCGGATATCAAGCTGCCGAATAATGTAAATTACGCTTCGAAAACGCAAAAGTAGATCATTTTCGCAAGCTCCAGCGCTAGATTGATCTTTTATCTATCGATTCTGACTACGTAGGGCCCCCAAATGTGCATTAGCGAGACGTGATTAGTCACGGGCTGGACCATTGCACAACGCGCCTAGGCACACGTACGCGCTGCCCGAGCGGTGAGTGTGCGCCACACACTCTCACTCGAGATCACCAACGTAGCATCATCGTCAGCCGTATAACCATATAAGTTACCGGCAACACTTCTCATTCTCTGTTTTACCGATACAGTGACTGAATCCGGGTGACTGTCGTGACTGAATGATGTGAAACAGACGTAAGCGCTCGTAGCGGAAAAAATGCCGAAGCTGTACTTTCACAGAACGAATCCTTTTGAGGTGTATTTCTGCGGCGTGACGAACTGCTGTTTTAAATAGGTATGGTTTAACATAATAATCGTTGCATTGACATTGTATGTGTCCCCGCTAGCGCTGGAGCTTCCAACCTTTTCTATAAAGATCCTACTTCTCTCGATATTTAAGAAAATGTATGTCTCTTGACAGTGGCAGCACTGTCGCGCCGCCAGTGCTTCTCGCCGCTGCACTACAAGCTGCCGAATAATGCAAATTACGCCTCGAAAACGCAAAAGTAGATCATTTTCGCAAGCTCCAGCGCTAGATTGATCTTTTATCTATCGATTCTGACTACGTAGGACCCCCAAATGTGCATTAGCGAGACGTGATTCGTCACGCGGGCTGAACCCTTGCAACCTTGTATACGTATACAGTATCTAGCGGTGTGTGAGTGTGCCACCACACTCTCGCTCGAGTTGGATCGGCACCCTTAAGGGGGCGGCGCGCTGTAGCCCTGTAGCCCCGGCAAGGATTCATGGCTGGCGCGTAGAGGTAGAGGCAGAGAGGCAGACAGGTCGGCCGGGGCCGCAAGGATAGAGGCAGACAGGCAGACGCGAAGATAGAGGCAGAGGCAGAGGGGAAGCTAGATGGCAACGGAGAAAGGGAGAGAGGTTCGAGGAGACGGGAAAAGAAGGCGCGAGAGGAAGACGGCGATGCGTGGCAGAGGGTGGTGGGGGGGGCGAGGGGGGGCGAACGGAGGGGGCCAGAGAAGGGGTACGAAAACGGAATAAAACAAAAAGAGGCAGCCGCGGAGCAAATTATAGGGAAAAATAGGGAGGGACGAGGCGGAGGAGGCACAACGCGGAGCCCCGTGGTGCGCCGTGTTCACGGTGGAAGACGATCAGGTGGACGGGCTTGGCAGGGCGGCAAGGCTCGGCAAGGCAAAGAGGCGAGGAAGGCGGGAGGGTTGGAGGGGAGGAGGGGTGGCGCCAGGGCAATTCCAAGCTCGCGTTCAACGTTCCCTGCTCGAGTACCGCGGATAGCCGCGAAGTTAGTGCGCAAGAGATTCAAAGAGAGTCGACAGAGCGACGGTGTATCCCGGCCGTCTCCTGTCCGTTGTGTCCGCCGCCGTGTCCGTCGAGTCCACCGAGTGCGCCGAATAAACCGCGAGGAGAGGAACCGCGAACTGACGAACCCGCGCGCGACCCCGACGACGAGCCCGCGCCGAGACCGAGAACCACGACCGACACGAACACTCCGGTTTGATTAAAGGGAGAGGGAGGGACCGACAGAGAGCAACCGAGAGCAACAGAGAGGGAGCGACGGAGAGCGCGAGAGCACAAGAGAGGGAGATAAACAGAGACGACAAGTGCACGGTGCACGGCTCTCTCTTACGTGTTACGCGCGGTCAGTGCGAGAGGCTGCAACGTGCCGCGAGCATGCGTCTGCGACGGACGGCCCTTGAGGCGGATACGCAACACGCCGACTCGTCCTCGTCGCCGTCGCCGTCGTCGCGGTGGTCGTCGTGCTCGTCGTCGTCGTCGACACCGCTCCGTCTGCGCCCGTGAATGCACGATCCTCGCCGTAACCAACTGCAACCAGCCGTATACAACACCGCGCCGTATGCACGCGCCGACGCGACGTCGTCGATAACACGAGAAACCGGCGAACAGGTTCGTGGCGGTGCGCATGCCACCGATCGAGCCGAGACCGGTCTCGATTCCCAGCCGATCCGTTCCCGATTCTCGCTCGCGCCTGTCAGCTCGCGCGCGCGGCGAACCACGATCGCACGGATCTCTCACGGATCTCCGAAATAACCGAAATTCGCACCTTCCCACCTTCGCCCTTTCGGAACGCGAACAGCCACGAGGGATCTCTCTGTCGGTTTCGATCGTTGCCCGCGCGACATGTCGACGGACACGGGACAAATCTGTACCCGCGAGTACGCCACCCGCGTGTCGCCCACCTGAATCGTCCGTCTGGCCGCCGCGCCGCGCCGGTACTTTGTGTTTCGTCGTCGACCAGTGCTGACAGGTCAGTGTGTGCGCTCGTTCTAGAGCCCTCTGGAATTGGCGCGCTTCGGTTACAAACTCGGACAGCTCGTAACCCTCTCCTCTCGCTATCGATTCACCCTCGTGCACGCTCTCTCTCTCGTAGGACTCTGTTCGCGAGCGACGATGCAGCGCGCGTCGCGTAAAGAATGTTTCTGAATCTTGTTGGCAGGACACCGGCCGAAACCTGTGACACAGTGTCTGTGCTTGTTCAGTGCGGACCGCGGTGTTCCGACAGACCCGAGTTCTGAGGATCGAGGAGCAACGTCGTCGTTCTCTGTCCTTCGTGCAGCGCAATTTTCGAGATCCACGGGATCGACCGAGCCGGCAAGCTGGACGCGGATGTCGGAGGCGGCGGGGGCCGCCGGGGTGTCAGCCCTCCGAGTCACCTCGGTAACATAAACGTAAGTCTTTCCTCGAACTTTCGCCCGATAGTCTCGGTCGTCGACGTTCCAACAAGACCCCTGCTGCCGCTAGAGCAGCTCGAATTAATTACGGTGGAACTGGAATAATGTTTTGCCGAGCGAACAATCCGCACAAGTCGGCGCATCGATCGTTCGTTTAGCGGCATCGGGTTCCGCGGTTTCCCCGCTTTTACTATAATCGCTCTCGTTACACGTAATTACGCATAATGAAAGGAGTTTCCGAGACTCGGTCGCTCTATTGCGATTGCCATCCAACCCCGACCAGATGTATCGTGCGAATCCGCAGGTTGCGACAAACACAGTCATCGGCCGATCAACGAGAGAAAAGCTTACCGGTTAACGCTACCAACTTTTTAATACTCGAGCTTGACGAAGGGTTGCTCCGCGACCGATGATAGCTGCTCGTGAAAGGGTTAACGCACGACCACCGACGAGTCTCCTCGCTTTCGCCCTCTGTCCAGGCTGCTCTTCTTTTTGCTCCGTTTAAAGATCGTGTAAAATTTACTCGGAGATCGATATCGGAGAGCCCCGGCAGTTAATTCTAGAGCCATCCGAGGAAGATCCGGTCGCAGAACTCGTCGGGAGAGAGAGTGCTGCTAGACAGTTGTGGCCGATATAGCAAACGTTACTATGTTGCTACGCCCGTTTCACGCCCACCATACATCATGCGTTATGCGCAGACCTACCTGCGGACGTGTACACGCCGTTCCAAAGGTGCTGTCCCGTGTTCCTAACAAATGTTCGGCCGATGGAAGGCGCACGCGACACTCCGGCTCACCTGGTTATCTAATCGAACGAATGTATCGCGTCGAAATATTATTGTTCCGAGGGGGAAATGAGTTTTCGTGATCTAGCGCCGAGAAAGGTTTGTGTTTTTTTGTTGTAGCTGATCGTAGGATCGTTTCGTGGGTTCGGAGTGGAAACGGTAGAGCAACTTTTCGGCGCGATCGGCTAGAAAAAACGATGCCAGGTTTCGTATCGAGGAACACGGATAATTTGGTGCTTGTGAAACTGTCTGTAGGTAGCGGAGGAGAGTAGGCCATTCGGTCGAGTTGAAACGCGGCAGAGCAGACGGTCGAAGGGCAAGAAACACAGTGCCGGCACACCGCTGACACACCTCCACACAAATCTAATTAATTTATATCCTGAGAGAGGCGCCACCAGGGACGTCTAAGTCCGACAGGAAAAAGAAACGAGCAAAGAGAAGGGTATACGCGTATACCGGGGCCCGGGGTCTCGGCTCGCGGGAACCGATGCGATGGTCCCAGGTTTTCGAACCTGGCGGAACGATTCCCCTTGCCTTTCTCGAAAACTCGATTTCATTTCGAGAACACACATTTTTTACGCGGTCCAGGGACTCGCAAAGGTCCCGGGGACCAATCTACATGGAATTATCGTTTATAAAGCCATCGTGACACGGCCGGCGATCATTTCTCGAACGGCCGAGCACGCCGCAACAAGGTTGTCGAGCGGCGTTGCGCCGCGAAACGCCGCGTTCCTTTTTATCACGTATCGAAGCATCTCGAAATTACAGGAACGGGTCCACGGCGGTACGGAAGGCGGGCTAATTACGTGTTTACATCGCGTACGCGTCCCCGTGCCGCTCGCTCTATCGTTAATTGAGAAAACGAGGGCGGTCGACTTTGAAAGCTTCGACAAGGCGTCCGCGTCGCTCTGAATAACTGTTGGCTACATTGTCCGCGGGCTGACGGGAATTATAGAATGGAACGGACATGAAAAAGCACGCCATAACACCGGCCGGCCGGCCAGCGGATCCAATTAACCTGTCCCCCAGAAAATCTACACGCGTCGCGCACACGTAGCTGCGCGTACGCACGGCTGGAGCGCTCATTAGCGGTTTACTCGGAGCGTCGCGTCGCGTGAACTTTGCACCTGCAAATTGTTGCTGCCTCCCCTGGCCCGGTTCGCGTGAACACGGACGACACCGCCGCTTAGGTGTCCACGATTTCCTGTTTGATTCGGTTCGGTTTCGTTCGGTTTCGTACCCGCACGGCCGACAATCGTCCGACACGATTGCCCACCGGCTAAGAAATCGGAGTGGCCGCGCGTGCGCCAGATGCGAGCGATCTCGCGACCACGACCGATCGTTGCAGCTGTTGCAGATTACAAGAGGCGCCTCGGCCGCCGCGCCGCGCCGCGCCATGCCGAGCCGTGCCGGAATAAAGACATCGAGTCCTCGTGTTCGACGGCGACGATACGGCCGGTTTCGGGTCCCGTTATCGCACAAAACGAGCTGAAAAACTCGGAGAAGAACAGCGCCGCGTAACAGCCCCGTCCAACAAGGCGACAAACGACGCCTCTCGTGTCGGCCGTGGTCGTCGCGCGAGAATTCTTCCTCGCGTAATGCTCCGCTGCGGAAACGACGCCGAGCCTCGACTTTATTAAGCTATTATTCTTAATTAAAATCGAAATCGGCGGAAAGGCGGCGAGAGTAGTCGTCGCCGCGTTTCCTAGAATTATGTATACACGATTAATAATTTGCACGGAGCAAACGAGCCTCCGAACATTTACGGCTCGGCGGGAGCACGTGCGCGGAATAAAATAAGCAGATTATGCAGATGAGAGTCCGATTCTGTCACTTTTGATTTACGGGCGATCCTCGGAGCAGCTCTCCGGCTGGTGCGTCGCCGCGACAGAGAGCGGAAGGAGAGGAACGAGAGACGAAGCCGCGAGCGGAGAAATTTCCTCGCGGTACGCGAGACCCGGCCGACCACGAACTATTTACGTTCGTCCAGATATAAGTGCACTATTAACTAACCTCGCGCTAATATCTACGTTTTCTACCTCATTATGTTAATTGCGGGACCTGCGGCCCTCGAGGCCACGAACGAGCAGCGCCGTGCCGCGCCTCGCTTTGCCTCGTCTCGCCTCGCCGCTTCGGTACTATGCTCGTTTCACGTGCACTACATCGCAATTCCTTTGGTAGACGTCGTGTCCGTCGGAATGACTCGTCGATTAATCGAATAGGCCAACCGTTCGAGCCGATTCGATCGATATCCGGTGCCGTTCTTCTGATCCGAATTCGACGAGTCTATAAATTTCTTCGCGAGCGAATTGCTCGAGGTTTTAAAGAAGAGGCAATCAACGTTTAATGCATCGGCCAATGGATCGCGCTCACGATCTCGATCGAGCAAATCGTGGATCGAAGGAGCGGATCGGAGCGGATCGCGGGCGCGCAGGTTTGACCGACAATTTTCCGCTCGCGGAATGAAACGCCGTCGCGGCTCGTTCCACGGGAAGCGGACAACGTTAGCGGCGCGATTATTATTACACACGGTGCATGGAAACGAAAAGAGAGCGGTAAAAACGGCGCCTCGGTTGCCCCCGGCGAAGACTGGAAGCCGTTTCGTAATCGCGGCCTGGATCATTTTCTGCACGACTGCGCGGGAAATTAGATCACCTACCTCTCATCCCGGTAGCGAGAGATCTAGGCAGGTTTCATCGCACGCCACAGGAAGAGCTGCCCGTTCCTCCTCCTCCTCCTTCTTCTTCTGCTTCTCGTTCTTTGTCCCTCTCTAGCTTCCTGCACCCGATCGACTATCATCGACAGCTTGTCGCTGATAATTTAGCAATTAGCCACGATCTTTTCCCGATAGAATAGATCCACGTCGTTTTTCCGAGTTCTCGTTACGCCGGTTATCCTCAATCCTTGTTTCTACCAGCGCCCCACCCGCCTCGCTCGAACACCGTTACGTCCGTTCCGTTATAATATATTCTTAATAATTAACCTGCGGATTTTATGCATTTATGACGAAAATAGAAAGCACAACTTAAAGCAGTGGACATATCATACAGATCTAAAGACATCAGCGTATTGGCTTAATCAGATAATTAAAAGGAGAAAGAAATTTTATTTCGCTGTGCCTTGCAATCAATGCAAACATCTTTTATTTTGCATAAAGATCCGCAGTCTATTAATAATAATATCATTTCAAAAGATTCAAAGACATCAGCGTATTGGCTTTAGCTTAATCAGATAGTTCAAAGAAGAAAGCAATTTTTATTTCGCTTCTGTGTCTTGCAATCAATGCAAACATTTTTTATTTTGCATATAAATCCGCAGTCTATTAATAATAATACCATTTCAAAAGGTTTAAAGACATCAGCGTATTAGCTTTAGCTTAATCAGATAGTTAAAAGAAGAAAGCAATTTTTATTTCGATTCTGTGTCTTGCAATCAATGCAAACATTTTTTATTTTGCATATAAATCCGCAGTCTATTAATAATAATACCATTTCAAAAGGTTTAAAGACATCAGCGTATTAGCTTTAGCTTAATCAGATAGTTGAAAGAAGAAAGCAATTTTTATTTCGCTTCTGTGTCTTGCAACCAATGCAAACATTTTTTATTTTGCATATAAACCCGCAGTCTATTAATAATAATACCATTTCGAACGGGATAAATTGCTGTCGCGCAGTCTGCGCGATACTTTGTCTTCAGTCGAACAGGAGCCTGACATCCGTGGAAAATGTCTTTACGATCGCGCCCAATTCGATTTTGGAAAGTTTCTGGGATTATCGAGAGCAGCGTGGACCTACAGAAAAGATTCGAGCGGTGCTGCGTCCTCCAGTCCCTTCGTTCCCTTCTTCTGAACTTTCTCCCTCCGTTCAGGATATCCTCCTCATCCTCCCGTTCTTCTCCGGTTCTCGGCTCTGGCTTTGCTTTTGGCTTGGGCCGGGTGTAATCGGTTCCCCGAAGCCAGGGCTCATTATCGACCCGTCGGCCTAGCAATTACCTGCGAAGCCTCTTTCGACTTCGTGTGTGCCAGCCAGCACAGTTTCCGACTCTCCGCGAGCCCTTCCGAGATCCTTCGGAGGATCCTCCGCCGGGGAAGGAGACGGAGAAAGAAAGAAAGAGAGAGAGAGAGAGAGCGACGCCGACGGAACAAGAAGGGCGAAGGGAAACCTGGTGGATATACGTACGTCGAGAGAAACGCTTCGTTGCCCGTTGTTGCTGCCTTCCGTTGCTGTTTCTCGGCCGTTCGCGCGCCCTTGCCTCGCGGTACGCCGCGATAATCTCCGCGTAGATGCGGATAAACGACCGATGATAATTACTGGACGTGCCGGTAGTATGCGATAATTGCCGGGACTGCCGAGTTCGCGGCCGGTTACGCGAAAGAATTCCTAACGAAAGAATTTCTTCTTTCACAACATTGTCTTATCCCGTCTATGGTGCGATGCGTTTTCGGTCAATCGGTTCTAGCCAGACGGTCCGCACGGATCCACGCAAACCCCGTCGGAAGCTCTGATTTCAGGATTTCACAACGCAGGGACTGTCTTTATGCGATTCGAGAGAGAGTTAAGTTATTAAGAAAGACATACGCACACCGTCGTAACGATCGCGGGGGAACGCGAGGCACGACTTAACGAGTTTCGAATCCCTCGAGCGTGCAGCAAACGACGTTATCAGACGGTGGTATCGACGTTTTTATGTGGCTCGTAAACATTAAACCTTTTCTTTCTCGCGAACGCGAGCGCGCAAAAAAAAGAACACCAGACACGGAGGAATTGGATTTATTTGACGCGATCGTCAGCGGAGATACTCGGGCGAGCCGCGCGCGGCTGAAATTTTCATGAAAAGGACGCGCTCTCGAAACTCTCCCACTAGTTCACGGGGGAACCGAGTTCCAGTTCGTGGAACAGCGTTAACCGCATCTCGTGAGACCGCGACCCTTGACGAAGCGGCTCGATTCGTCGGATAGCAGACTCCCTCCGACAAAGTCCGAATTCCTGGCTCTGGTTGTCGCGGCGAATCACAGATCATGGTGTGTACGTACATAGAAGGTAACACGGATAGATGCTTGATCGGCGAGCGATCGCTCGTATCAATCCGTGTCATCTGGCCGCAGCGCAGCGTTCCTCGAATTATCGATCGCGAGCAACATTAAACCCGGCTCGCGGCTCGCCGAGGCTGGAAAGCATGTCGATCATTTTCCAGCGGCGAACCCATATGGCCGAACGAGCCAAGATTATCCTCTTCCCGTCGTTAGCGCGGTTTTACACTGAATCCGACCGGCAACGATAGAATCGTACGTTCCAGTGAAAGAAGAGGACGACGAAGAAGAAACGGCGAGCGGAGAGCCGATACGAATACGCGTTTCCCGTGCTGCTCCCGCTTCGAGAGAACGCGCGGCTCGTTCTTTCGTTTCTGTTGCATAATTTCAGGTCCAATGACAATCCGCGCGCTCCGCACGGACTAATTAACGCAGCTCCGCGCGCAAATTAGCGGTGGCACCGTTCGAAATCGAGCGGCGTTTCTGCGCAGAGCGGTGGAAAGTAATTAGGTGTCATTAACGGCGTCCCGGTAACGGGTACACGCGGTGGTCGGTAGAGAGTCTGGATTCACTTTGTTGAAGTGATTATTTTTATTGTCATTTCCGGCTGGCTTCTCGGAAGTCCCGGAAACGGCACGTAAGCCCGACTTACACGAGATCCGCTAGATTCCATCGCCGCCGCATCCTCTTCGACGATGCACCGACGCTTTCTCCGACTTGCGAGACATTTCTCGCGGCGTTTCCCCGATGTTCCGTCGAATTAATTCAATTATTCCCGGTTAGAACCATGGTTTAACGTTTATTACCGTCGACGATGATAATCTACGCAGCGATTCGAGAGGTTCGGCCGATCGTGTAGCCAGGCTAACGAAATTTTAATTCGCGGCATGAATACTCATTCCTCGGGTTTCGCGAGTCGCTGGCAGAGAGAACTGGCCGGCAGGCAGCAATTTTCGCGCAGTACATCAGCATCCCGTGCGGAGAGGATGGGAGGAGGGGTGGGCTTTTTAATATCGTTCGGCACAGTATATCATCGTTTTGTTTAAACTCGAGCTCTCTCTCTCTCTCTCTCCGTTTCGTGGTCGGCTTAGCGTTCCCGCGCGGCATGGCGCGGCGCGGCGCGGCGCGACCGCCTCGAGCGGCCCGAGAAAAGTGGCCGGGTACGCGTAACCGCAATAAAACTCGCATTACGCTCCGCGTAATACGTGCATAAAGTATTCGCGTGTGCAGTAACGCGTATAAAATGCAGCAGTTGTTCGCGTTCGCCGGGGCAGGCCTGGTTCCCCCCGTCACGAACACGTAATAGATTTATTTCGGAGAAGTATCCCGAGCACGCTCGTTCGCCAGCCTCGGCCGCCGCTGCCGCGCGAAAAACTGCGAACCGCGAGCGCCGGACGCGTTAACAACGGGCCTCTCGCCGCTTTCTACTCGATCCAATTTGTCGATACGACTCGCTCGGCCGCTGCACACGACTTCCGTGGTCTCGTTCGAGCAAACGGCCGAACACCGAACACAGTGCGCCGCTCCATCGGCTGCCTCGCGCCGTGAAACGTGGGTGTGGAAGGCGCCAGCAGCTCTCGCTACAGCTGGATCGTGTTTCTGGCGTGGCGATACCGGTATCCCTTCATTCCTGAGTAATCGTCAGGCCCAAGGCACGCTATCCGCCATTTTCTAAATACGTTGCCCGAATATCGAGTGCACGGGAACCCCGAGAACGTCGAACGCTGCCGCCGAGCCGCGCCGCTTCTTCGGGTTCGTGCCGATCGAACGATTCGAGCGAGCGTTTCTCGCGTCGGTTTGGTCACTCCGTGGAATCGGCCGTTACCCGTCAGCTGGTGTATTTTCGCCGGACCCGAACGCTCGTTTATTATTAGCCTGATAGTCTCGTTACGAGAACGCGTTCCGGGAAGGCTCTCCCTGGCCGTGGACGACGGGTCCGGCGGACTCTCTGAATTTCTGGAATCCAGAGGTTGTCGCTCCGAGTTAATTGGTTAACGCGATCAACTCGTTGAACAAAGTGGCCACGCGGTACCCTGTGCTGTCGTCTTCCCCTCGGCTTCCCGTGCCGGCAAGGGGAGAAGACCGAGGAAAGACCGTCACGGCCGAGCGTTTTCCGCGTAATCGCGTCGACGAACGGAATCGTCGCTCTTTCTCGAGGTGCCGACGAAAGAAAAGGGAAAAAGCGGCTTCTCCGAGGAATGCGGTCGAAGGAAATGGCAGCCGAGTCGCGAAGAGATCCATCTCCCGACCGAGCTATCTCGGCGGTTGATCGCGCGAACGTTCCCAGAGTTTCCTCGCAATCGGACGCTCCTCCAACGAGCTCGGACGAATAATAACGCGGATACACCGATGCAGGACAGTGCGTCAGCCCGGGTACGCGCATCAGTTAGGAAACGTTAATCACCGTCAAGGGATCTCGAATAGAGAGCTGACTACGTTTTAATTACTCGGCGAGCGGCGGGGAGCGGAGCGGAGAACGTAGAATGACATCAAGATGCCCGGGGGTGACGAGAAGCACGGCAGAATGGGAGGACGCGGTGCGGCGCGGCGGAGCGTTGACCGCTCGTAAAAACAGCTCTCCGCCGGTTTTCCAGTCCGCCCCCTGCTTAATCACCGATCCAATGCAAATACCGGCGTCGCGGCTCGCGGGCGTCGATAACAGACGCCGATAATCGAGGATGATCGGCTCGTTCCAGCATATACTCCTCCTCGGACTTTATTAACGAGCATTCAGTTTTGTCGGCTCGTGATTTATCTCTCCTTTATTCTCGCGTGAGCTCGCCGACAACCTAATCCCGTCGTTCCTCCCA
This sequence comes from Lasioglossum calceatum, assembly GCA_963966675.1. Lineage (NCBI taxonomy): Eukaryota > Metazoa > Arthropoda > Insecta > Hymenoptera > Halictidae > Lasioglossum > Lasioglossum calceatum. Next base: position 3,580,481 of record OZ016555.1, on the reverse strand, counting down.
CGAAATTTCGCGTCCAACGGCAACAAGTGCTTCGTCTCTCCGCGAGAGATCGGCAACTTTTCTCGGAGGTAGTACGCGGTAGCTTCTCTCCGCGTTTCAAATGTTCCCGGGCACACGGGAGGCCCGTCCGGTTCTGTCCGAGGGTCCGTCCGATGATCGCGTGTCCATCTATCGCCGCGGCCTTGGAGGAATTCAGATTAGGTCGATGAAGAGGTCTCTGAATCCTTTCGTGTGACTTTTTCGATCCGCGTTCATGCTCGCTTCTCTCTTCCACGAAATAATATACCGAACTCGGAAATTATCCCACGTTTACGAGCGAGACCTATCACGGATCCCCTAGGACCTGTTCCCGAACGAACGAGCTCGCTCGTTCTCTCGCTCGGCCGCCTCGGTGACGGAACAGCGCGCGTGGTTTTCTCGGAAGGTAATTCCAGAATTTCTCATTGCCGATTAGGATCACTCGAGAGAGTTTTACAGTCCGTCTCGTTGCCGGCGGACCGTTCGCGATCGCCGCTCGGTGCCGAAGCTCTCGCGAGCACACGGCGCGTCGATAGAGGAGTTCCCACGTAGTCCGCGTTCGAGCCTCCATCGCGTTCGAGAGATTGCCAGCATGAAACCGGGGATAATTGTAGCTTGGTAAATACCGCTACTTAATACCCAGCGTGCTGCTCGTACACGCGTACGTAGACCGTACACAGCTAGTCCGCGGAGCACGTATTAGCTCCTCCGTTGGTTCGTGGCAGCGTCAATCCGTTTGGAAAACGTTCCTCTTTCTCTCTCTCTCTCTCTCTCTCTCTTTCTTGCTCTTCTCGCGCGGACTGCAGAAAACGACGTACATAATTGTACGCGGTCAGTTGCCTGCGATGCCGGTACGCGCTTCCGCCGTGAATCTGGCTCGCTGTAATTTCACGGCATCCCGGACACCGATTCCTCCCCAAATCCGATTGCCGCCGATCGCGATTCCCGATCGTGGACTCTCGGGACCGTCGAATTCGACGAGATCGGCTTTTCCCTCTGATCGGCGCGTTTCATATTGTTGCGTTCGCACAAAAAGCGCTCCCGATTGCAGTCATTACGCAAATGATGCTCGTAACTCACGGCTGCGCCGATCCTTGTCCCGATGCTCCTCACGTTTCTAAGATCGATCGGCCGGAGCTGCCGTTCGAGGCACGTTCATAATGGCGAGCGACAGATCGATCGCGATACGAAAACGCGCCGCTCGATACGAATCTCGCATCCGGCTCGGTGGTCGAAATCCGAATCGCTGCTCGGTAGAGAGCAAGAGAGTTGATCTCGATCGGAATCGCGTTTCTTCGGTCTCCTCTTCGGCTTTTTTCTGCGAATTCCTCGGCCGAAGGAATCGATCGCCGCGCAGGCCTAATTGGAAACGTCAAATGAATCTGTCCCGGTTAATTCAGGGTAATTATGCGGTACGTTAACTGCGACGGTAATTAAGAGTAACGTGATCTTGTACCCTTGAGTAAACAGGTTTGTCGGTTTATCGGTATCGGCGAAGACGCGGAACGAAAGACAGTCGCGTCGTCGAACAGTGTAGACTTCCCGTGTTTAAACGAACGGGTCGCCGCAACTTTGTCGACCAAGTTTGTCGTAATTGTTAACGGCCGAGGTCGATCCGACGATAAGGAGGTAATACTACCGGTCTAATCGCAACAATGTTCAATGACGCTGTTCAGTAAGTCTTGAGCGATATTCGTTCGCAGGCATAGATAGCTCGCGGGCTACGACGTTAACGCAAATATCTTTTCCGCCAGTAAACCGTTGATTCGCGACAGTTGATCATCAGAACTGACGGCGTGTGTCCCATGGTGCAACCAGGCAACAGCAACAGGATTCGTGTCGATCGCACGATTGTCGGCTGCTCGATCGTCCAACCATCGGGAACTAATTACGCACGAGCTCGCTGGTTCGTGACACGGCAGTCGATGGCCCGCAAACAGATCGCGGACAAGAACACACGAGAATTAGGAAGTCTAGTAAGTAGTATCGTCGACCATCTCATGATGAAGACTTAATTGGAGGCGCTCGTAGCCGCGACGCAGCCGATAAGCCCGCGCAAAAGTTAATTGCCGATCCCACTATCAAGCGGCGAGCTTTATCGCCGCTGGAAACTGGTTTACCACGCCATTTCCGAGCCGCGAGCCTCGCGAAAACTGGAATGCGGACGATCGTGCGTATTACAGATTTCTTAATGGACACGGTTTACCTCGCCGGTTGTGTCCTTTATTTTGCATGCTGTTCGGTTCTTGCACGAACCGACTTCGCATTTTGCCAACGTCTTTGGAAGCACGATCGCCTGACGGTCCTGGTCTGAACGCTTCCAAAGACCCGTGGCGGTCGAACGATTATTTGCCTGCGTGAGCAATCTAGAGCGACCGTGACCCACGCCTGGCCTAGAGGAACGCGATGAACAAGGGTAGGAACCGATCGAATATCCTTTTGGGAATGTTTAGCTGGCAGGCTTCCGCGTAACAGAGCGGCCACCGGTCGCCGGTCGCTTTCGAGTCGTGACTCTTTGCGTGGAGCCGACAGAGAACATCGTCATTATGCGTCTTGAGGCCTCGCGCACACATCGCCCGGCGAAAAGTTAGGTGGAGCACGCGATCCACGGATTTCTTGCCATGGCAGAACGGAGCAGAGCAGAACGCAACGCGGCGCCACGGCCTTGAGTCTCTACCCCCGCCGAAGACGCGAACGAACGTTTATCTCGGCCTCCGAATGTCGGAAACGTATCTACCCGCTCGTCATTTTTTCCTCAACTCGTCTCCTGTTCCACCTCCGCGCACCCCCACCGCCCATCGCTCTTCCCAGAGAAGATTGCCGCTCGTTAGCCGCCTTTTTGCCAATAGGTTACGCAAGAGATCGACCGCGAAAAAAAGGGCACAAAAAGCGCGAGATCGCGGTCGAACGCGACTCCGAGCTGAAAACGCCCCGAGTTTTCGAAATTTTTCTACGAAATTCACAAGCAGCTCGCGAACCTTGTGGTTCCGGCCCTCGGGAACGAGTTTTCCGAAGCGCGAACGAGGAACCCACTCGTCCGGAAACGGTACCGCCACCGGTATCGGTAATTACGTACCACCGTCGACGTTGTTGCAGCTGCTGAACGATCGATGTTTTTGTCAATCGCAATTTAATTATCCCGTCAATCTATTTTCATTCTCGCAACGACCGATCGGCTTCAATTACACCCGTAGAAAAAACCGGCTATCGTATATTTGCAAACGTCGGGGGAATATAATTTAGAGCTGCTTAAAGAAGTCGTTTACAAGCTTTTTGCGCCATTAACGTCGCTGCATATAGATTGATCTGTGTAACATGGGAAACGCGTGAGAACGCGACGCGACGCGACCCGACGTGTCGGGGAAAAATTTCAATGGGGCTCTCGGGCGATGCACGCGCGCCACAGGAATCGCGTGTCGTCGCGCGACAGTCCCGTACCGTTCCAAAAAGTTCCGCAGACCGGAAGCGACGTTTACGGCTCGAATCTCTGGAAAAATTCGCGGTAAAGGTGTCCGAGTCGATCATGCGTTAAACTCGCCGCGAGTCCCTGTTTCGTATGTATATAGGCTAATGTTTAACGACCAGCTCGACGCGGTTAATTGCCGCGAGCCTTGTTATTAGTCCGATACGACCGGGTTTTGATCGGGATTACAGAACGGTAGCGACTAATTATATCCATTCCGTCGAAGGTTCGCGTCGTTGTTCTTCCGATCGAACGCCGCGGCGTTCTCGAGCGATTACGATGGTTTGCGAACGATAAAGCGCGGCGTCTAAACGTTATCGAATCAGCCTGGAGGTTCCTCGTTTTTCCTGTTTACTCCTGTCGGTGGAACGAACGCGTCGATGATTTTCGGACCGGTCGAGGCTCGATTCCTTCGAGGAGATTGCGTTATCCGCAGCGTTTCCAGAAAGCTCGATATAAATCTCGGCTCCTATCCGGGCCGGTGGCACGATCGAACTCCGGCGAACACGTCGAATAAAATACGAGCCCGATAAACGTACGGCTAATGGAATTCATGAGGACGGAGCGGACGTGCGCGCGGAAGCCGGAGTCGCTGTACATCACTTCGGGACTCGAGTACGCTCTCATTTTTTCGGGGGGTCATAGGTCGATCGCGCGCTCCCCTCCGGAATGAATCTGTTCGCCGCCGGCAGGGAAAAAAGGGACATTTATCGTGGCGTTTGCACACTTTTGCTTTCCGCTCGTCGTCCCCCGTTCCTCGCGACCGTCTTCGGTGTTTTCATTTGGCCGGCGCGCCTCGTTGCGTATTCAACGATCCTAAAAGCGGAGCGCACCAGAAAGAGGACGGCTCCGCGGCTCGTATCTCGGAGATTCCACGATTGGGAAAGCAACGACGAGGACGGTATAATATAAAACGGTTATCCCAGCGCGAGAAAGTCTTGCGAATCACGAAAACACCGCGTCAGCAGCAGCAGAAGCAAAAGCATCAGCACACCGGCGCGGTGGCAGCCTGGCACACGATTTTCCGGGACGTCCGCATCGATTCTTGCGGTCACGTCGCTCAGAGTTCTCTCTCTCTCCCTCTTTCTCTCCCTTTCATTCCCTCCCAGCCTCGGAATCGAGACCTCCTGCGCTTCCTCTCTCGCAGTCACCCTCGAAACCCGTGGCATTTACCGGCAGTGCCACTCAGGGAAACCAAGATGGTTACCGCGTCAGCACTTCGACGTCGTTTCGTCCCTCGTTCGCCGTGGCAGCTCCACTTTTGGCCGGGCACCGGGTGGAGTGGGGGATCGCGCCGCACGATATAGCCCCGGCTTCTCATGGGAGGATCGCTTATAGAAATATTAAAAAGGTGAAGAAACGCGGCGTGTACTCGTGCATGTAATCGCGTTCACGCAACCGACTATCAATTCGCACCTCGACTCCCGGTTATGGCCTTTAATTACGCGTTCCTCCGTGAAGTCGGCGGCGGCTCGTTCTTCCCATAATTTAACCAGAAAATGCCCGAGTTCCGTTCGGTGGTTGCGATACCGGAGGGAAGCAACGCCGCGCACCGGGAACACCGTTCAAAACTATTACAATTGTTCGAAGCGTTTCGAGCTCTCGCACGCATTCCACCGCGGGTCTCTTCGCGGCGATTGCTCCGACCGATCTCGCGGAGGTTCGAGCGGCAGAGACGTGGGAGAGAACGAAAAGAGAGCAAGAAGACGGAAAGCCGCGGAAGAAACGTTTAGGATTAACCCTCCGTCGAACAGACGGATAATAATCCGTGCCGTGTACATCCTCCGTTACCGCTGCAGCCACGCTACAGCCAATTAATCCGGCAATCACGAGAGGTTCTCCGCTCTCGACTCCACCTGCTTTATTTGCCATTAAGAACGAACGAATACCACGCAGGCCGCGCCATTGCGGCAAACCGGGGGAAGAGAAGAGCGACGAGGAAGATGGAGGGCAAACCAGGTCGATCCTCGATTCGGGGTGGGCGTCGTCGCTGGATACAGTGGATACGCGTCGCGCACGGCTCTCCGGGCTTGGAGTATCGCGAGATATTTGCTTCCATTTCCGATGTCGGCGATCGCGTCCCTCTTAAATTCTCTTCCTTCCACCCTCCATTCTTACGATCGCTCGTTCGCATCGAACTTTGTCTTCTTCCTTTTTCCCCCATCCTCTTCTCTGCGCTGTTTCGCTCTCATCCTTTCTCCCTTCGCCTCCCTTTGCTGCTCTTTCTCCTCTTCCTCCAGTTCGTCTCGGTCGGGTCTCCTGCGTCTCATCCACGTCCGTTTTGCGCGCCTTCTACCTTGGTGGCCTACTCGGTGCGCACACACAGACGTATCTCGCCGTAATACGAAGTACGAGTCGAACGTGTTCCCGAGACTCGTCCCGTCCCTTCTTTTTGCCTTTGATTCTCTCCCTTGTACCACCGAGGACGTACGAAGCTCGTTCGGATCGTTAAAAGGACCAGCCATTTATCGAAATCCCGGGGTAATTCGATCGCCGTAAAGAATTATGAAATTTTGTTTATTTCTTTTTATTTGTCGCGAAGCGTGCCACGTAAAATTGTGGAAACGCGCGCTGAAGTCGAAACTCGTGCCCCCGCATTGATACGCGGTGGGGCGATGATGCGCCGGTTCCCTCTCTCGAACTATAAACTCCGTCACTATTTTGATTCCCAGCATTTGGCATGATCGTACGCGCGTTCGTGGTCCCCTCATGCAATATTGATGACCCGCCGCGGATCAAATGCCCCATGATAGCCCCCACCCACTATCCCCCTAACCGGTATCCTGATTGCGAAGCGGGTCAGAGCCACTGATTTTCAATGGATGGGAGCCGAATTTAAACTATGATTATACCCCCCGCGTCGTCTAAGTACGGACCTCGAGGTCGACCCTAATGAAGCTTTGCCGAATTAGTGCCGCGTAAATTGCGCGCACTTTCGGCCACGCTTAGATAACGACACGTGCACCGCGCCGCTGCTGTCGTTGAATTAGCGGTGCGCTTTCGACTCGCGGTAATTAGCGTTCGTTAGCCCTCCCGCGATCCTCCGTTAAGAAAAATCTCTCTCGCCGTGATTTTAAATTCGCCACGGAGCCGGTTCAGCCCTCCGGCTCGAGGCAAAGACAAAGAATCACCCCTTTTCCGAACTCGGGCGCGAAGAATCTGCGATATTCCGGCCGGTATTAGCAGGCGTGACGGTCTGGCCCATTGTCTTTGCGCTGGATTCCCATTACCGGTCATGGTCCTCGATGGACAGGGAAACCTCTCTCGGGTTTCGAATGCCTGGAAATCGTTTCCTGCCGAAAACGAGACTTTCAGGGCGAAAGAAAATTCTCCGTCGGTAAGACAAAGGAAACGAACCGGGCGCCGATGTCGGCCAATCGACCGTCTCGAATTCCGTCTCGTTAACGTCTCGAGAGGTGGGAGAGCCGAAAGGGCGGCGGAGGGTTGGCTGGCTCTCGTTTCTCTCGAACGATTCCTCTTCGACGAGGGAAACTTTTGTCGATTTTCACTTTGTCCGAGAGGGGCCCCGGTTTAAACTCCGTTTAATTACCTGTCGCGGGCACGTACGGCTCGAACGAAAAATACACGCGAGTAAAATTAATACGGCGATTAATCTTTGCCGCGTCAGACGCGAAAATTATGACCGGTTCACGTGGAAGTCCGGCTGACAACGAACGACCGTAATGTCGGGGTTGCTACATTTTTCCAGGGCCGCCGGAGAAAACGAAGAAGACGAGAGACGATACCGCGGGCCGTCTTTCGCGCGGCGAGATGGCCTTTTTTGCGGAGATGTAGCCCCCGATGTAGCGTGCGTACCGACCACGAGGAGAGAGCACGAGGAGAGAGCGCGGGACAGTCATTCTCGCCGTAATATTCCAACGTCACTTCCAGAGGGTGTCCCTTTAATAATTTATTAGCAAGGCTGCTAGCGGAACAGGGAGTCCCTGATTGTGTCGTGTCGTCTGTCCCCGGCATTGTCGGGGCAGCTCGCCGCGGGTGGTCCTTGACACGATCCTGGTACTTGGATGCTGTAGCCGTTATTAATACGGGAACCGTCGATCAATTATTTACGACGCGATCCCCGTTGTCGTCGAATCGCTTCTTATCCCGACTGTTCAAAACGTCCTGGCGCTCCTCAAAAAGGAAAACCGAACGAACCCTTTGAACGACGAACACCGCCGTAACTTTTCCACGATACGGGCGCGCGCGCACGGAAAGGCGTAGGCAAAAGGTTCTCGGCTCGGCGGAACGTAGATTACAATTGCATCATCGATTATTAGCGTCGCAAGGGACGCATTAATAATTCCCGGGCCGTATCGCGAAAAGTTATCGCTTCTACGCGTGCGCTCGCGCGTTTATTATTCGAAGCTATCAATTACGCGATCCCTGAAAAAACGTTGCCATTAGCCGAGCCGCGATTCGCCCGTTAGTCATCCCACGATACTTCCCCGTCGAAACGTTAGGTAACTCGATATACTTCTCTCCGCGGCGCGGCGTCTCTCGCGATTTCCAGCGACCCACGCGATCGAAATTTTTCGTGGCAACGGGTTGATTTACAAGCCGCTATCGTTCCTTCGATAAATCAATTTCCCCCGACCGCGGGTTCTCGAGTCGAATGTTAATTAAACGCTGTGCGACGGTAATTCGTTGAAAAATGTAACGATCGCTCACGAAATACGGAGGAATTGACACGAGGAGGATCTCGCGGCGGAGGGCATAAGCAGGACCAGGACGCGATAAGGATCCCCCGGTCGCACGGGGCTGCGAGCTGCGAGAGACGGCGATCCGTTGGCTCGTAAATCGAGTTTCGTCGTGCAAGTGGCGCGCCTCCCATCGTCGTTCGCGATCGGGCCGCGTGCGAATTAATCCACCGACGGGCCGTACGTGTTCACCGGACGAAAACCTGTGTGCGTGAGTGATACATGCGTATTTCGGACCGCGTATATAATAACAGGTTGCCAGTACGGGCCTTCTCCTAGCCCCTCGCGGCCTCTCAGCCAGTGATGTATGCGCTAATTGTGAGGCCCTTCGACTCGACTCGACTCCGCTCCGACTCGGTCTCTTCCCCCTTGCACACCCCTCCGCCTCTCTCTCCTCTTTTCTCCTTTTCTGCGCCGACCCGCGCGATTCCTTCAGAAGGTTAATATCGGCCGCGATTGAATTTAGCATCGCGAAGTGAGTGAGATCGCTGCTCCTCGTCGCGACGATTCTAGGCTCGCGGCTAGAGTTGTTCCTCAAACTCGGCGATCTTAGGGAATTTGTTGGTACAATACTTTGAGCGAAACAAGTACAGATTCTCGAATTTCGCGAGAGCGTCGATCGAATCGTCCGGCGAATTTTTCAGCGTGGAAATCGGATAAGCCGGCGAGAACTCGTTCTGCCGTGCGCCCGCGGGGTTTCGACATCTGCCAGCGCGAGCGTACAGGCCGGGTCCGAAGCGGGCAATTAAGTAATTAAACAAATCTGTCGAAGGCGTTATGAATGAGTCGGCGCACGCCCGCGAGCGGTCGCTTACAATGAAAAGGTGGAGAAACGAAGATCGCCGAAACGCTGTCTTCCTCGAGAGTTTACGTCTTTGTAGGACGGTGACGAGATTCGCGAGAGAAGGAGCCTGTTGTGAACAGAAAATGTTGGAGTCAGCGCGCAGACTCAAACGTGGCGAGTATGTATCCGCCGAAAAAGAGAGAGGAGCCGGGCGACGGGACTGTTTTACGAGGCGCGTCGTTCTCGCGCTGTCAATTCCGGTGGGTTGCAATCGAGCGCGGGCCGAGCATTAACATCGGTCTCACTCCCGAGTTTAATCAAACGCTAACCAGCGGAGATTTAATCTGCCGCAGAGACTCCCCCGGGTGGGTTTTCCCTCGCCATGCTGCCGCGACAACGCTCCCCAGCAGCACGTGGAAGCCCTTGCGGTCGTATCGTCGAAAGCTCGTCGGTTTCTCTTCGCTTCTCTGCCGTCTCTCTCTTTTCCCGGTCCGTTTGATTCCCCGGCGTAGGTAATGTAATCACAACACTCGGGGTGGCCTCGTTATTTATAGGCACTCTATTTGCGCCGATGAAGCCCGATTCTCGCGGCGACATCGACTCCTCCGGCCACGATTAAGGGACGCGGAGTCGTGCCACCCCTAATGTGGCCCCAGGGGACGTTCGACGATGAGCCCCGGACGAGAGCCGCGAACCGAAACAAAGTCATCGTTTGTGTCAGCCGGTGGTCTGGCCGATCGGGGAAACCGTCCCGTTAATTGATCGTTCCCGAACGGGATCCTCCCTCGCGAGTCTCGGCGACGACGCGTCGAGCTCTCGGGGTTGCATCGTTGCAGTTTCATAAGTGGGCGACGGTAAACGCTAGTCAAACGGCCCGGTTCGGCCGGCCGGGCTGAATAAAGCATGAGACGCAACACCCAGGCCCGTGTACTGTCGTGGATGAAGGAAAATGAACGGTGATAGGATCGACACGAGGCGGAAACTTTTCTACTTTTGGTCCGACCGGCCCGGAAAAAGTTTCGCGAACACGCGTGTCGCTCGGTTTACACGCCCACGTATTACCTTCTGTCAACCGGGGCGGCGCGGCAGAGGAAAAAAAACTAAAAAAAAGTCACCGCGTGCGACGTCGCTTCCGGCCTCGATCGGCAATCGTGTGGCTCGCAGATGACACGTTGCGCGGCTGTGTCCTCGGGCAAAAATGACAAACCCCGTGCGCGCAACATTTCTTGTCACCGGCAATTCCGCAAAGTGGCCAAGAGGGCTATCGCGGTCGAGGGCGCATAAATGTTGCACACCGCCGTATGACGGACAAACTTTCCGCCGATATTTCAGAAATTGCAGCCGTCCGACCGCCGACCTATTTATTACTTATGCGCGGAAATATTGAGACAGCTCGGCGAGGGGACACACTGGACACTGAAGTTCGTTCCTCGTCGGATTCGACCTGGACGGCGCGATTTCCATCGAGAATCACGAGCTCGCCTGCCTGTCGACGTACATACATATATTCCCTGCGAAAACACCGTTGATGACACGTTGCCTTCGAGCTCGAAATGACGCTTTACCCCTCGCCCTAGCATTTTCTCTACACTTACGACGATTAGAACCACGTCGACTTCTTTGTCGTTTGCGATTTCCTAGAACGAAAGGAAAATTTATATTGTACTCCTATATTTTCGTCAACGAGGAAATGGAAGAGTCAGTCTCGATATTATAGGGGTTAACCGCGGTAAAAGCGGTAGCCTGCGAAATTATGCGCGTTGTGCGACGAAGAAGATATAGACCGACAAAAGGGGAGCGCTGACGACTCTATATTTCACGAAGAAAAGCCGAGATACCGAAATTCCAGACCGTCGATTCCTTGGTGGTCTCCGTTGCCCTCCCATTCCAGATTTTTCGAGGTTTCCTGGAGCGGCAGATCGGTATCTCAGTCGGAGTAATTACTAGAGCTTGCGGTGGCGGTACAAGGATCCTCCCAGAGACAAACGTTTTGGCGCGTGGGCCCACGAACTCGGCTCTCCGAGTTTCTAGACCCGGAATCGCGTGCGGACAAAGTCGAGGGAAGATAAAAAGACACCGCTCGGGCCCCGGCACACACCTGCACGCATTTCTCGGGGGTTCGGCCGAACGTACCGGCGAAACCTCGAGGATGGCGGACCTCATTTGGCATTCCGTGCTGTACGGGGGAAAGCGAGGAGCGCGGAGACGCGGAACGGCCCGGCCGGCAGGAAACAAACAACAAAACGTGGAAAAGTAATGAATTACTAACCGCCTGGATCTCAATACGGTTTCGTTTTCTGTTCTGTTTTTTTATTGTTCTTGTTTTCGCGATCCGGATTGATAACGCGGAACGAGTTAGGCGACTCGGGCGGGACTTTCGCGACCGTCAATTTGCATTTTAATTCCCGCGAGCGCGAACTGGCGACGCGCAAATGTTACCTGTCACCGTGCGAAGACGCTTTAATGGAGCTTAACGCGGAGAGCCGATGCTATCTCCCGATAATCGCCCGGCCGATTGAGACGTTGTCGATGATTCCGATCTGCCAACCGACGCGCGACGCGATGCGACGGAGAGACACTTTCATTTCGACTGGATAGGACGGAAACTCGGGTGCGGGAAGGAGTTGCCGGGCAATGGAGCAATTAAAATGTCGCGGCGGTGTTCGAGCCGCTGGCATGGATCGATGCAAGTTTCTTGCATCGGGAGGAGCGTCCGCGAGTTTGCCTAGTTAAACCTTGCCGAGAGGAGATCCCGAGAGGAGGAAAAAAATCTGAGACGATTGGTTCTGAGGGCGAGTCGCGCGGTTACCTCGCAACTAAAGGCTTAATTCCAGTAATCTTCGTGTCAGGGTGGCTTCTGATCCAGGCCGATGGTCTGGATGGAGGAGTAGGTACCGATGCTGGATGCCCGAGCGGAGCGGAGTCGGTTCACCGGTGCTCGGCTAGCCACTAGGTGCACACACCGAATAATAATACACGAGCCGAGGAGAAATAAGGGGCGAAAGAGCCAAGAGTCGCGGTACCGACCGAGTAGGGCAAAAGAGAAGGCCGAGGAGCGGAGGTGGAGGCGAAGGAGGGATTCGATAATTACTACCGGGAGTCGTGGAGGCGGCCATGGAATCCTCCTCCCGCAACGAGCGCAAACGCGCAATTATTCTCCATCGCCATCCGACGGGATCTCTGATTCCGAGTTTCCTGCCCCGGTATAACGTGCACGCGTACGGACAACGAGCTCCCGGTATTTGATCTCGGCGTACTCCTCGTTTTCCGCATGACTCGCGAACAAGGCCCCGATCCAGCGACGATAAACCCCGCCGCCGATTATGAGATGCTGCCGATCGCTCCGCCGCGCCGCACAGTCCGCCGGGAAAAGTTCGCTCCGTCCCAGATACGAATCTCCCTTCCGCGAATCTCCTTTGAATTTCGCACGTCGAATCCCTTCTTCCAATTCCTCAAACTATTGTACATTTCTTCGGGAATACGTAGCACTCGAATGGCGACTCTGAGGCGCCACTAGAAATTGCTGTACAGTGTGTATAAAAAATAATGGTTGTCCGGCGTAGGGGTGAATCTACACTTCTGGATCGGTGGACATTTGTAAGAGAAACTTGCCGCAAAATTGTTTATAACAAAGAAAATTGTTGTTAAAGTTTGTCTTTACATCAATACCTTCTACTCATCGAGAAGAGAAAGAGTTTGAAAGGAGCCACATGTCGCAAACTAATAGTTATTGAGATTTCAGCTGTCAAAGTTCTAGAAAAATTTGATTGTGTAGAATTATATGTATAGACAAAACCCTACTACTACGGTCTCACGACCGTGTCGATGAGATAGAACATGATCGTGTGCGTGCCTTAAGCCAAACGAAGTTTAAAAGGACATTTAATCGATAAGAATTTTAATCAAGATTGAATGATTAATGTGTATGATTTAAAAAGGTAATCATTGACAAATCGACGATTGATTCAATCGATTGAAGCAGTTAATCGTCGATCGTTGATTTAAAAAAGAACATGGAAGCACGTTAAGAGAGTTTGTATTACAGACCAAATGACAATACACCTAAACTCAGTTTACATTTTATTCAGTATTTATACAGTTTTGATTCCGTATTTCATTTCGAAATTTCAGCAGTTAATCATTAATCAATTATCCGATTGACGATTACAGTTGAAAGGAATGTAATCGTTAATCGCAATTAATGACTAAACTAGGAAATTAATGGTGAATTGCTATTAACGATTGAAGTAGAAATTTATTCGTCAATCTTTGATCAAATTTTTTACTATTTTTTAGAATACCTTATATCCATTTTTATACATAAGAATATTAATCTTGGGTTAGAAAATACTAATGTCTAGGTACTTACAAATTTTTCAGAATCTTCTGTTCCTCCGTCGCATCAACAGGACACTGCCATTTCCGCGAATACGTCTTAATAAGAGTGAAGCACAAAACAACACATTTTGCAAAATCGTGACAGCGAACGGGAGAAACTTACTCCGACCACGGTCAAAATAATACTGCGGTTCTCACCTCGGTTTTTCGAGGTGGATTTAGGTGGGGAAATGTTGCGTTTGTTAATTGGTCGGAAGTGTGTCGGAAGGACTTTAGGTTGAGAAGTGGGGAAAGTGTCACAGAAATTCCTTTTGGTATTGTCTTCGGTCGTTAATAACAAATTTTATAAGGGTAGTCCGCTCATCGCTTCGATGGGTCCGTCGCACGTGTCGTCCATCTGTCAGGGTCGAAGATTTGTATACATTTTTTGCTCAGACTCGTGATGAAGATTCTGAACAGAGTCTAATAAATACGCATGTTCTTAATTTCCTTTAAGCCGAGATGAAATTCTATTTAGGTTTTGTTAATTTATAGTTAATGGAGAACATCTAGACATACAATAGATATAAATATTCTCCTCTTTTAGGAAATTACGAACTACAAAAAGAGTTGTAATCACTGAAACAGTGAAATAAATCGTAGGGCAAGGGGTTAATTTTCGAGTTAAAATAGCTCCGAGTGCAAAGGGTTAAGGGGATCGAGACGGCGGAGTTTCGCACCCCCGAGAACGCGGCCGGCGGAATTGCCGGCTGTTGGCGGACTCCGGCGAGCAGGCTGCAACAAGGTTTCTTCGCACGTATTTTTGGCGTCTCGTTGCATCCACACCCCTCGGACTTGTTTGCGTCGTGAGGCGACCGACACCGGCGTCTTTGCTCCGCGTCATGGACGAGCGAGTGCGGTCGCGATGGGCGTGGTGGCCCGCAGTCAGAGAACCGTGACGCATCGAGCACACGCTATTCACGTGCGCGCACGCACGCCAACACACGCGTACGCGCGTGGAACGGGACACGTTTCTACGCAGGGTGCACCACCAGCCATCGGAGAAATTTCTTAGTTCGTTTCGACTTATTTGTTCCGATAACAGAGGTCGACGTTCGTATCAATGCACCCTGTAGTTCGCGCATCTACGCGAGGTTTCGCATTAACTGGTTCGTGTAAACGAGGTTCTACATAGATTACTAAACTGGAAACTTCTGGACTCGCTCGAGCAATCGCCGATGCAATTAAGTCGCTTTCTTTGTCGGTTTGTTCGGGTTCAGTTGCGGTGTTAATTGTTTCCGATTTTATTGCGTCTTTCGAGGCGTGTTTTGCAGCGATTGAATCTCCTTTGCAAACTTTCCGGTCGATTTAGACGATCCGCGAACTATAAACACGGAGTATGGGAGTATTCTTAGGCTCTTAACATTAGACACGGACAATTAGAGGTAATACTTTGTAGGAGCCGTTCTGTGGAAGCTGCAAGAGCTCGCGCGCATCTCGTGATCTCCGCTCGCCGGATGACCGGTGATTTGCGCCGCGCGCGGCTCGGCAACTTTCCGCGAAAATCGCGCGCAGGTGATGACGCGTGACGAAGTTAATAAATTCAGTCGTTGCCGATGCAAACGGCATTATTCCGCATTACCGAGCGCTCGTAAATCTCGCCGTGCCCTCGAGTTAGACCCCGCGGTACCGAGGACATCTTCGCCGACTCGTTTCTTCCACGTTCCGACGACGTCTATCGGCAGGACGATCGGTTCTGGATATGTTCCTCGAGTAATTGTCCCACTGACACGAAAAGCAATTTGTGCGGTAACGGTATAGAGCGTGGTGTCGATTCGCTCGTTCGTGGCGTAAGCTCGTTAGCGAGACCCTAACGTGCATGCCCCACTAGTGGCAGAATAATTATGGAAAATTATCGTCCCACGCTGAACTGGAGATGCTCGTGGGGCATGAAAAAACCGCCGTCTATCGTAAATCACGGTGGAGCGCCGCATCAAAGGAATACCACGGCCACTCCGTTCAATCAGCGCTTCTTCTGCTCTTTGATTTCCGCTGGCCGAGAGATTCGGATCCGTTCCGCTGCATCCGCGAGGAGAAAGTTCTCGCGACCTTGCTTTCGCGTAGTTCAATTCCGCTTTTGACGAATTTTTCTTGGAACCGAGATCCCGAAGCGTTACACCCACCGCTTCGATCCCAGACACCGCCATCTTTGGCTCGAAGCGAGAGAATCGGAAACCCACGCGGTAGATCGCTATCGAATCGTGACTGTTTCGATCAGAACCTTCGTACAATAGTTTTAAACAGTTCTCGCGGTGCTGGAGGATCGAGGGGGGACTCGCTGGAGTTGTTCGTGTCCCTGGATCTAATTTGTACGAGCGTCGAGGGATATTGAAAGGGAATCGCAAGCTCGCATCGCGATCGGGTTTTGTTCTCGGATGCGTCCGGTGATCCTGATCCCCGACGTTCAAAAGGGTGTCCGACCCCCGCGGAGCGCGCAGCGACGCTCCACTCCCCAGATTCACTGGGCTCGGTGTCAGCTGTAAGTAATGACAACGCGATGACTGGTCGAGCGCTAAACACCTGCATTCACCACCTTATCTCGCGGATCCCGCTGCTAGGACAGGTTTTCGCTATCGTTAGCCGTCCTCCCGAGGATGGCCCGTGGCGTGTCCGGGACCAACGCGCCTTGGGTGGTCCCCGGGCCCAATGGGACGCAATTCTGACGCGTCTCGCGCGTCCACCTCTGCCCATTGTAAACGATAAGCGACTCATCCAGCGGCGAACCTCGTCCGAAACCCTGACAGTCCGAGTTCCCTGGTTTTTCCACGACGCACACGTTCTCGTCCCTCGGTGGAGACTCGATCGAGACGATTCGTCGTTATCGAGGGCAACGGGGGCGCGTCGTCGCCCTGGCAAAACTTTCGAGGACGTCGTCGGGTGGTTTCCGCCCCGCTTTAATAGCGACACGTTTTCGCGAGGACGGAAGTAATTAACGGTGTTTCTCCGTTGGCGCGTCCCCCGCCCCGCGTCGCGTCGCCGTCACGGGATTGACGATCGATATCAACGACGATTCTGAAATTCCGGCTTTCCCTTGTCGTCGCCCCATGACGACGGCACGCACACCTCGATCCTATTGATCCGACATCCACGTCGGTGTTAATTATGCGGCGCTATTCGGCCGCCCAATATTCCCGCCGCCGCTTTAGAAACAATTTTTTTTTTCGGCCCGGTCCGATGGTACAATATTATACTTTCAAATTGTACGTGAGAAATAAATCTTGAAGCGTCCGGCGGAGAAAAAATGTCTGTCAAACGAAAGGATCGGTTCGCGGAAGCCGTTTTGCATTAATGGGGGAACGCGAGGATCGCGAGAGGAATCGATCGCGGGACAGTGATCGAAAGGCGACGGATCGTAGTCGGAGATGATTTAGGGGAATCGTTCTCGGGTAAAGGACGCGTGCGAGCGTCGCAGGTGCATAGCCTCGGTCGAGAACTCGAGTTGACTCGACTTGACTCGAGAGTGGCTTCGTGCTTGTAGCCGCGGGGACGACGCGGCGACCATAGGAGTCCGCGCGTTCGGAGGCCCGTTGAATATTTATCGGCGTTCGTCTTGTTTGTAGCTCGTTGCGGCTCGGTTGAATTTAAATATCGTGGGTTTCGCGTCCCCGCGCGTGCCTCCTTCCTCGCCTCCATTTTTCCTCGGCTTTGCCGCACCGCCTCGTATTATTTATAGGCTCGATGTGACGCGAGACGGGAGATGCGTGCGTGTGCCGCTCGACACCTCCTCGACCTCCCCCGGGGAAAAAGAAAAATCGCGAATGCATCGCTCCGCTATAACTAGCGCGTCCACTGGCTATATTTAGAAAATCCCGCCGATACGCGACGAACAGAGAGATAGAGCGAGAGAATACTACTCCGTGTCACGGTCCGCGCCCCGCGATGCCCTGCTCGCGACATTTATACCTGTTTGGCTCTGATCGCGGTATTGTCATCGAGGACAGACCGGTATCGTTGTCGTGCCGCCGCGAGCCCCATGCATATTTTATCGGGACTCGTGAGCTGCGCCTTCTGTCGGCGCGCGCTCTTTGTATCGACTTCTCCAGCCACGAAACAGGGGCGAACTTCGATTTCTGCTCGTTCTCCCGGTGAAAAGTGCTGAAAGTCACTTAAACGTTGCACGGAGGAATATGTTCGAACGCGAGCATTTCTTCGAGATTCCGCGAAAAGCGTTTCGCTGAGATAGCGGCGGATAGATTTGTCTCCGCGGAGACGTCGATCCGATCCGAATGGAACGAGGTTGAATATTTATCCGCGAGGACTACCCTAACTCGGAGTAACGAAACGAAACGAGACGAGAGCAGCAGAGCGTCGTGAATCGAGGCAGAGGCAGAGAGGCAGAGGCAAAAGGCAAAGGCAAGGGTACACGCAACGGAGTTTCTTCTCCCGCGGGAAGGCGTGGTCGGGAGACGCGCGACGTCCATTTGTCTCGTGCGCCTCCCGCACCAGGAACGCCCTCGCATCCCACGGGCATCGATCACGTCTTCCTCTTACCAGCCGCATCGTACCGCGCCTGTGTACACTTTACGCGCACCTACCCTCCTACGTGTACGTGAAGGTACGCGTACACGCGCGTCCTCCGCAACCCCGTCGACTACCCCGCTTCTGCCTCCATCTGCCTCCCTTTGCTTCCCTCTGCCTCTCGCTGCCCCTTTCTGCCTCTCTGCCACCGAAACACTCTGCCCTACCATCCGCTTGTCCCTCGACGATCGAGGAACCCGGCTTTCGCTACACTTTGCCGGGGATTCGCTTCGGAAAATACCGTGAAGCGATCTTCCCCGAGCAGCTACCGGCTTGATTTGTCGACCGAACGGTTATTCCTCTTCTTTTTTTAACGCGTTGCGCACCTACGATTATTTTATAGTTTTTAACGAATACGAACAAAGTTGTTATCGCTGCTCGGCGATTAGAAAAGAAAACTATGAAATTTAGGCAGCGTGTTATCGTGCCAGAGGCGATCACGTTCTTTTCTTTCTGTTTCAGCCGGTAAGTGAATTTAGCTACCAACTACGGGTTTGTTGGACCGTCGAACGTAAGTTCAAGCCACGCTCGGACTCTCGAATCAAACTCTTCCGGTCGAATCGGCTGTGACCCGAGCAAGGCGCATGTTTCTCCGTACGCGTTGCAAACACGAGATCCCATGAATATGCACACCGGTGGCAACGACGCGGCACGGTTCGTCGACCAAGGAGCGCCTCGCGAATTACCTCCCGATCGGAAAAATAGCGAAACGATCCCCGCGGAATCGAGACACGAAAGAGAATCGCTCGCCGTTCGTTTACCGTGCGATATTTTATGCAGGCTCCTCGGCGACGAGTTTTATAGAGGAACGCGTCGCTGGAAAATTGTCCCGGCACGCAACATTTCGCGGAAATACTTACAAGATAATTACGGCCGCGAGCGACGCAGGATGTCGCAGTTTGCGATTGCGTGCGGAGCGCGCGTCTCTCCTCGGCTTTTCTCCGAGCGTCGAACGCAGAGCGGAGAGAACGGAGATCGGCGAAAATCGTGGCGTAGGAAGTATGCGAGATGGCTCTCGGCTATCGGTGACCGAAAGGCGCCGATGAAATTTATGCGTCGCCGTTACGTTTCTCCCTTTCCTCGTCGCGCTCGCGCCTCCAAAGCGTGGACGCGTCGCGCGTTGCATATGCATGCCACGATTGATATGAATGCATCGCTGCATACTAAACGGTCCGACTGCTATCTGATCCCATTTTCCTCTCGGCTGCGATCCCGACGCGCCAGCCCGTTCTCCGAGCGAATCTCTCCGATTCGTCGATCGTTTCCGCGATCTTCGACCGAGACGCAAATCGAGCTGTGACGTCGTCCAGCTTCCCGGATTCTCGATTTTCCGTCGTCCGAAGACGCTTCGCTGCGGAATAGAGCCGAGCGAACGGCCATCATGAATACATTGGCCGGTTCGAGCGAGGCGCCGATTTTATCTGCGGAATTTCGAGGTCCGTCCCAAGCTGCGTGGGAGGATAATGTTTCCCCTTCTCGCGCCTTTCGCTTTTTACCTCGTTCGTGCCGGTCGTGTCGTTCCTTTTTCCCCCGTTTCTTTCCACTCTTCCTTCTCTCCTCTTCTTCCGTGGTATCCACTCCAGGCTCGTAAACCGAACAGTCTTGCATGTACCGGCGACGTCACGAGTCTCTCCCGCCATTCTTCTTTCGTCGTGGCTGTCTAGCAACGTCCACCTCCGGGCAGGTTCGCTTAAACGACGCTATTAAAGGCACGGGGCTACGGTCGCGATGCGTTGACTCGTTGAAACGTCGTTTCCGTGACGGCTTTTACACGGGAGAGTCTCCCGCACCCGTGGTTCGACCACGTCGAAATTATGATACGAGCGAAACGAGAGCGATCGGAGCTGCCTCGGCCGTAGATTGCCCTCCGGGGCACTGTTCCCAGCGAGGAACACTCGTTCGCCCCCGAAGTGTTCGCCTCTCGGGCAATTCGGCCCGTAGAACCACGAACAGCAGCTGGAGAAGTCGATAGCTTTTAGCGGCGTACTCTGCTCAGCGAAACAGCTGCCTAGGTTTATCCTTATCGGGCGACCATCGGCGATAACGAACTGCGGTCGCTAACAGCTAGACCACCGACTCCGTGGTACATATTTTTTTTTTCGTGCTCGCGACACGATATTATAGATAGTATATCTGGTGGACGTTGGTCGAGCGGTCTTTTGCATCAGCCAGGCTCGGCACGTTCTCCCACTCGCGGCAGTCTGTCGTATCTAATTATCGAGAAAATGACTCGATATCGTCGTGCGCGCACACGGCCGGCCCTCTCCACGGTTGAGATCGCATGCGACCACTTTTCGTCGATCCCACCATTATGTCTCCGTCCACTTGCTTTCATTGGTCGCGCGCTGTTCCGTGTTACCGTGCAATCTGCAGCCGAAGTTGGACCCGAGGTCGAAGCCGTCGCGTCGCGTCGTTTCCATACATACAGCGACGCGACGAATGATTGATTACGCGCGTCCGTGTGATCGATAATTGAGACGGCAAAGCAGTGTCGAGCCACGGTGACCACCGCCTTTATCCAAGGAGCATCTCTCCCGCGGTTGTAGAAGCGACGCGAGTTAATGGGCTCCGGCGGCCTATCTATCGGGAACGATCGATAAGCTAATTGGGTCGAGTCTCGCGGGGGGGGTTGTAACTGCCGTGCACTTTCGCGCATCGGCTCCAATTATCGTGGAAATTGAGCGGTATCATTGACACGTACGATACTCAGCGCCCCGGCCGGCTTCGGTTATTCCGACGGTTTATGCCGGTAATTGCGGTTTTCCACGGTAGGTGTTGAGTCGATCCTCGCCGGGGAAAAGTAACTTGTTACCGGGCTAATTATGACCGGGGAATTAAGATACACGATGCTTCACGACGTATCTTGACGCGCATCTTTTTCCGTCGACACGCACGCACTTCGATACACGCCAGCCCTCGCCGCACAATGTCGACCCACATATTACTCGATTCTTTTCCCCCGGGGAAACGTTTGTCACCGGCGATCTTCCTTTCCCGGGAAGAGGGTTTACTCGGACTTCGTTTTCGGACATGCTTGACTGCAAGGGTGCGGGATTCGCCTTCTCATTTCTCGGTAATGCAATGATGGGGTTTTTTAGAAGTCGAAAGCGATAGATAGACGATCAAATCAGAAGAAATCAAACAATCCTCTCCCCCTTTCCCCTTTCCACTATCCCATTCCAGCACCATGAGCATACTCCAACATCCCACAGTAACAAGAAGAGTGAAAGGTCGATGAGTCTCAGATTTGATTGAAACTTTGTACAGTTAGGGTAAAGTGCCAAAATATGGTATAGTCCCCTATTATGGCACTATCTGATATCTTGGAACATGTTTACTCAACAGTGTGCAGTGCAATCGCACCATTCTATAGATTTTAGTTGTATCTCCACATGTTGAATATTTTTGTGGTTAGATTTTCGGTTGTATCTTTTTCGAGGAAGCTAAGTGATTTTGAAATGTTTCAACATACCTGTAGTTTCAGTTTATTTATATTAATGTTTGCCAACTGTTGCACTGATCTGTCGCATTTTTACGCTTCAGAATAATGCAAGTTACGCCTTGTAAACGTAAAAATAGGACTCTTGAGAGCGACTGCGGCCTAGATTGATAATTTATCCAGCGCTTTCGACTACTGAAAATCCCCATCTTTATCGAGAAACGAGAAGGCGCAACCCTTGCAGGCCTGGAAACGAGACTACCCTTACTGAAAAAGGACGAGGCGAAGGTGCGAACGCTGGAACGTCAAAACGCCGTTGTCCGTGCTATAATTTCGTGGGCCGTTCAAACGTCGAAACTTCGGCACAGCCACGAGGGAGATATATGACTCGAGAGCACCCTCGTCAGTTGTAGAAAAATCTTGCGCTAGACCCGTGGCCCCCCTGCACCCGCCAGAAAGAAGAGTTTCTGTTCCCCTTGGGGCTAGGGCGATCGTCTCGCGTGCACCATAATAGGCAACTTCGGCCGAGGTGTTATTAAAGTATCTTTTAATTGTTCTCTCTCTCTAGTTCCGCACGTGGGAACTCGCGGAGTCTCGTTTCCGAACGGCGATGTTGAGACGGATGCGTGGCTCGCGCCGCGCGAATCTATTCACCGTTTATCATTCGTCCCCGGGAACGAGGGAGAGATTTTACAGTTACCCGTAGCTGGATCGTGTCTTTCGCAAAAACTCGATGAATCTCGTCGGTTACGAGATCGAGCGAGGAACGAGAGTAGAAGAGAAAGAGAAAGAGAGAGAGAGAGAGAGGGTAAGAGCAAAAGGGAGAAAACGCGGCGAGGAATCGAGCGAAGAATGAATGGACTCGGTAACGTTATACGTGGACCGGTAATTATGACTCCTCTAATCACCGACAATTACCGCAGTTACCGGCCTGGCGGCGTTATCTCGACCGGTCCATCTCCGGCTGGCCGTGCCGCTCGTACAGAGAACGAGGAGAGGCGAGAAGCGAAAGAGAGATAGAACGAGAGAAAAAGCGAAAAGACCACGGTGGTGTAGTCCACTCGCTCGGATCAATCATAGCGGGAAGAAAACGCTCGAAAAACGCATCAATTATTCATACCGATTGTCAGCAATTAGCGACGATTACGATCGAACGAGCATTGGTCGTTTGACGCGCGTGCAATTAGCAGACTCGATCGTCCTGAAAACTGAAAAATTGACGGTTCAATCGGACCTGTCGCCCTTGGGAATCTGAAATCTCGATGGATCTCCTGCGAATAAGAAAGGCAACGTTTCCGATCGCGGAGGGCGGAGCGAGCGAAAAATTCCATGGAAAACGGCCGCCTTTTCTCGTTACGCGACCGGCAATTAGTCAAGAATGAGGCACGATCGAAAGGAAATGAGACCGCTTCGAGACAGGATGGATTCGACCGCTTTTTCCTCGGCTTTTCTGTTTTTTACCGACCCGTCCGAGATCCGGAAGAACGAGTCATCGGGCGAGATGATCTCAGCGACGCGACGACGCGACGCGGCCGTTGTCGTCGATGCGAAATTTTCCGCGAATTCTCGGAATAGTCTTCCAACGAATCGATTCGGCCGGCAACCAATCACGGCCGGCTCTGGAAGCGGCTGGACCGGAAGTAACGCGATTGAATTCGTGTACGATCGCCCGGAGGCATTACCCACGACCGGTGACGCGATTGTTCCCATAGAAAACGATCGTTCGATCGGAAACGCGTCGCGTCCCTTCGCTGGGTCCCTGCCAAATTAATTAGAACCTCGATGTACGCGGGGATCCTTGTAAAAATATTTGTAAATAAATTACGGGAACAATGGACGGGGCCCCGACGCGACGCGACGCAGGGAGATCTCGGGGAGGCAGGTTAATTAGACGCGCTGTCAAAATTGTTTCATTTTCGCCAGTCATTGCGCCTCGCGTAGCAGCGTTACATCGGTCGAGGAGATATCAGATCGCCACGGTCCGATGTCGGCTGTGTAATTCGCTCGGGCGTGCAGGCCCGTCTGGTTTCGAGCGAGAACAGGAGACGAGAGCGAAGGCGAGGGCGAGGACGAGTGAGGCGAGAGAGAGAGCGAGACAGAAGAAGAGACACGGGGATATTCAAATGCCGGCACTCTTGTATGGAAATACGCGAGATGTAAAGATGACGGTGAGATACGCGAGTCCCGTCGCGGAGATATTACCAGCTGCTAACGCGTCGACTAAATCACCGACCATAATACGATACTCGGTCGGCGGAGTTTGCCACTTTCGAGACACCGACCACTTAACCTCGCCTCTATTAATTCCATATAACAGACCCGGTAAACACACGTTCCGACGAAAATCTTTCGCGCGATCGTTAATGCATTGGCCGGCGCGATTTTCGCGCACCTCCATTAGCCTTAAAATATTGAGCCCCGCGATAGCTTCATAAACCGGTAAGCAAGCGCGATAACCCCGAGGACTCGGCTCCTTTTCGATTTAATTGCCGCGATCCCCGCCCGTTTTCCAGAACGGTGGGGAGAGAAGGGAGACGGTAACGAGGCCGGCTTGATTATAAAACCGTCGCACAATACGCTCCTGATGAGCTCGCTTGTGACCCGCGGCTACGAGATCCGCTCGCACACCCCCGGTTTCCTTCTATACGCCGCTGTCTATGTAGAAGGCCGCGCGAGTTATTTCCGTTCGGACTCCCTTTTCCTCGCTTTTCTCGCGTACGTCGACGGCACGTCGACACGACGATGCGCGCGAAGCGGCGACGGGCACGGCTAGGCCGGTCGTTTGTGTATATAGATGTCGCCGCTGATGACAGAGCCTGGCCAATAATTATTACAGTGCGCGAATCGCGATTACAGGGCAGCCGGGGCCAGAGGGAAGAGTCTGTCCAGCGTTGTACCGTGACTCGTTCAGCGACAGCCACCCGCACCCAGCCAAACCCCGCTGCGCACCGCGGACATCCGATAGAATCCAATCCACCTACGTACACGTATCGGCGGAAACTGCACGAACACGCCCACGTATACCGTCATTTGCGCGTCGATATCGATGTTTATGTATCGATATATCTCGCCGGCCTAGAGATTCCCCCGGAGCAAACTGGCTCTTCTCCTGCTTCTTCGTTCCAACTATCGTAAATTTCTCGGACCCCTAAAACGCCAAACGGAAAGAGCGACAGCCTCCTCTGTTGAAACTGCTCGCATTCTTCTGAAGCAGCGAGAACCCCGTTAGTCCAGTCAATGAATGCTCAAATGGAGGGTGTAGAGGGAAATGGAAGGAACACAATTTTTGACTTTGGGACTTTGTCTGGACTAGTTAGGAGGCAAACATACTAAAAGTCCCTACTGCTAGGAGGTGAGCGTCGAAGGTCTCTCTTTTCGGGTTTTCGCTTATATCTCGGAATCTATGCGTCCTAGCGATAAGACTACTACATATAAAATTAAAGCTCACAAAATGTGCCACAAGATTGACTCCATTCAGTTTTCCGCTATCTCGCATTGTTTCCCAAATATCCGCGCTCAAAATTCACTAATTCTGGAAAAAGAATTTTTGCATCACGTTTTTTGCCTTATTTGACTAGCTAACTCTTCAGCCCTTCGTCCTACGAAAAAGTCATGCGAGAGGAAGTTGTAGAGCGTTAAAGTTCCTTCAAGAATGTATGTTAGTTCACTATTTTATCTTCAACCGTTCAAAAGTTAAAGCAATTTTAACTTTATTTGTAAATTCCGAGATTTTGCAGAAAAACTTAACTTTCGTATTTTCCGTCGTATATATATAGAGTAAATGTACAATAATTGGCACCTTAAGCCAGAAACGTAGCAAAAATCTTTTTATGTTTTTTTGAAATGTTTAAACAAGCTTAACTTGCTATTATTATAAGCTAATAGAAATTTTTCAGCAAAATCAAACAGTTTCACGAGTCATAAACCTTTTATTATTTTAATAAAACACTATTTACACTGCACTGTGGTCATCCGTCGGTCTTACTGGACGTACCAGCGGTGATGTGGAATTCTGTTATGAAAACTTACAACGTTGCTTTAAAATATAAATAACAAACAATATAAAATTATTTTCTATACAAAGAAATCTTAATATTTGCCGTTTAAATCGAAAGTTCCAATAACTACTGCAGTGCCAGCAATAGTACAGTTTACCCTAGTCCAAACAAAGTCCCAAAGTCAAAAATTGTGTTCCTTCCATTCTCCTCTACAACCTTTTCATTGACTGGACTACGTTTCCTCCGCAGGATTCGCGGATCGCACACCCTCCTTTCGAACGATAGCCATCGCTGAAACCGCGATGAAACATCACTCCTAAACGCGTTGCTTATTCGGCGTCTAACACGGTAATTATCGCGGGCTCGCCACCATCGACAGAATAACCAACAGGGTGTACCGAGGAGATTCTGTAATGAGAGCGAGCATCAATATTTATTGCACACGGTAGCCGACATCATTTCCCACAATGTTATAACGAACACGATCAAGATACGTCGATAACCAACTCCTCCGCTTTATTCCATTGTACATAATTACGCTGCTACTCACCGACCATAAAATCCCGATCACGTGATCGCGGTGCGGACATCCGTTGAATATTCTCCCCTCGTTCCCGCTCCGCTCTGCGCCTCGTACCGGCACCCTCGCGAGCGAGGTTCTTTCACGTAGCACAGTCTCCTCTCCTCGTACCAGGAAGACAACGGACATACTCGCGAGGTGTTGCGAGAGATCACCGATCTCCCGGCACCTTTCTCCATTGTCTTCGCGCGGATCTTTAACCCCCGGCAACGTCCAGACGATTTTCGCGACGCTCCACGAAATCCGAAAGGCGGGCGCCGATTTCTATCGGACGATGCTGGAAATTACGCGAATGTCGGGATCCACTGTGGAACGACCGGGAAACTGAGACGAAAGGGGGATGAAAGGGGATGTCGTTGAGGGAGCATCGATTTACGAGTCCGCGCATCCGCTCGGCGCGAGCGTTATTGAGATTAACAGGCGTCCACCCGTTCGACCGTCGATTCTCGATCGTCGAGGAAGTCGGCCGATCCGGTCGGAAAAATTCGCCGGCTTCGGATCGCTTATCGCGACCACCCAGAGACCGAGTCGGTTTCAATGAATTTTAAACACTTTGAAGCCAACGCTGCGGAATTAAACCACCGGATAGCAGATAACCAGATCCCGGTGCAACATGTGTGGTCTTTCTCGGGAGGCACGTCGGCGGATCGAGATCGATGAAATTCGACTGTTGTCCGAGATGCTGGTTATTAACCACGCGATGCGCGAGCTCGAGCGCGTGTTCGTTGAGATTCACGGCGCGAAATAATAACGCGGCGCGGCTACAACGAGGGAAATTTATCCTCGAATTACGGACGGCGAATCTATTGGCGCGGCTTGAACGTCGGCCGCGCACGAACCCGGACAATAACTGAGCCACGCGGAACCCATCGAAGTGGATGATTTATCAGCGGGCCGCGTGCACCGGGAAAATGATACAAAATGACGAGACCGATCGGTCCTCCGCTTTCCGTCCGATTCGGCTCCCCTCTTTTTCAGTTTCGCGGGGAGGGTCCGCGCGACGCCGGAAAGAAACGGCTCGCGGCTGCTTGCAAATGAATTTAAATCGCGCGCATTCGTATGCGCATGGCTAAATGGTCAGCGCTTATTTTCGCCTATTCGTTAGCCCCAAGGACACCGAGCGCGGGAGGTAGTACGATCTTGGATCGCGTTACCAGCCTCGGATGGCCGGCTGACCCCCCGTTATTATCGGGATGACAAATAAAGCATTTGATACGCGACCGATAATTCATCGCGGCCACGCTCGAGGAATGTAGCGAGATGTTAAATCGATAAAGTGTTTCGCGGCGAGGCGAAAGTCCGAGGGAATCGGTGCGGCGGGGCGCGAGGGAGCAAAGAATTATGAGCGTTATTACGGAGTTCGTCGAACGGGGTCTCGCGTTGCGCGGGATCGAGCCGAGCGAGAGATCTCGTGCTTCCTCCTGTGCCCTTTCGAAGAAACGCGTTCCACCGCTCGGAGTCGAGCCGAGTCGAGACGCGTCCCACATGCGTTCACAGTTACGAACCGCAAACGTCCTAATTATATTCATTATCCCTTACAAAACCGTGCAATCGAGTTGTTATCGTCGAATAGAGAGCACAAGGCCGACGCGGCGGAACGCTTCGAGCCTCGTGATCCGGAGGAGGGGGTTCTCTTTCGCAGGGAAACCCGGGAAAAGAGAGAAACGAGTTTCGTGCGGCGATAATCCTGGCTGACGGCAGGTGGTTTCCTGGAAATCGGTGTAAAATATGTGCGGCGCGCGTGTGTCGTACGCGCATTCACGTAAGCGTCGGCCATGCGAACGGGGAATTGCAAATCGGCGAACGAGGGGAGATTTACGGATCGCGTTTATGCAAACAATAATGCGGGGCCCGGCTCTGTGTGGAGCGAGAGACGCGGAGAGCGGCCTCCACGGAGCCGAGACGGTGTTCGAGTCGAGACCGGCAAAAGGATATCGACGTACAAGAATTGGTGCTGTTAAAGCTCGAACGGCGGGGTTAGGTCGTTCCCTCAATGATTCACCGGATAATGGAGACGAATGCGGCCATAACTCCTCGTCTCCGCGAAACGTGTGCGCTGCCTCTTGCCTATCGGCCCGATACCGTTCCCCGGACCCGGTTTAACGCGCTCATTCGCTCATTCGCTCGCTCGCTCGCAATTTTCTTCGGCCTTTTTTGTCGTCGCTCGTTTTCGCGTGGAACGATGCCTCGCTCGCCGGGCTCGATCGTCGGATGAAGCGGTCAACGATGAAATTGGAGCGGAAGAAAGCGTCTGGAAGCCACCGAATAACCATCGGCTCGCGAAGCGTTAATAACCGCCTCGCGTTCGCTGTGTTCGCACCTATCGATGGGAGATTAGGTAGTTGACAATTTGACACATTATCGCACCGCCTCCTGTAGGTCAAAGTTTCCCTTTTCGCGCGGAGCTTGGTAATTACCGCGTTCGCCGCGTTGTAATAACGAGTCGGGGCCCGGACACCCGCTATTCGGTCGCCAGTAAATACTATAATAACGCGACCGATGGCGCGTTATGAAGCGCGAACCGTACCCGACCGATGAATAAAGTATGTCCGCATATCGGCGGCGCGTTTCTCCTCTCGACCCGCATTTTTTCAACCGCCTCGCCCCGGTACCTGTTGCCCCGTTATTGGCTTCCATTACGTGCACGTGGTAACGCGTACGCGCCGCATGAGACGAGCGGAGGGGGATAAAAACGAAGAGAGAGAGAAAGGAAGACTTTGGTCGAATCGTTATCGAAGGTCCGGCCACGGTCGACCGCCACGTTCGCGTTCACGGAGGATAATCGCGCACAATTTCTCGCCTCTTTGCTTTGGAGCGGTTTCACACCTTGGTCGTTCGTTCTTTCTCCTTCCGTTGGCCGGGCGTTCCTCTCGTGGCACGGCCCCGGCCGCAAAGCCCATCGGGGCCCGCGCGCGGCTTCGAGGTAAAAGGTTAACTTGATAACCACGCGGTAACCGCGGCCTAACCGCTGGCGCTGCAGCGAGAGCCGGGTCGAACGCGAGCCAACACGTACGAGCAACTACCGTAAGAGCCCTCTGCGAGCTTCGTCGTGTTTTCCCTTCGCTACTTAGAGCTCGTGATTGCGGTCGCAACGACTTACCATGCCACTTGAAACGGCTGCATACTCCTCGGTAATCGCACGGTCGCGGCCCCGTCCAGCCTCGCCCAGCTCTGTCCCGCGATTCCTGCCACGGGATATCACTTAGCCGACCAGGTGCGCGCGTCCTCTCTTTCCCGTGCACGGAAACCGGCACGAAAATTTAACGATCCGCTCGGCGTCTCGTACAGGTACAGGACGGACGAACGAGTCGGAAGACACCTGCTTCGACGCTCGCGTTCGCGCCGCTAATGCAATCCAGATATTATCGATACCTCGATCCAGGGGGGACGCGGGCAGGACCTATCGGTGATCGTCGAGTTTACTTCTCGCTTTCCACTTAGCGCCTACATGATCGTACATCCTGTTGCATTAGCAACCTATTTGTAAAGATCGAAACCACCCGGGGTCCAACAATGCCGCGAAGGTGTGTTCGGCCGGGAGGTGATCTTTCGCAGCGTGCGCTCGCTCGGCGGGTGGTCGCTTGTTCATTTCGTCTCGGTGACTCTTCGATACGGTACGACGACGAGCCATCCACCTCGGTTCTCGATTTGTTCTCCAGCCACGACCGATCGCGTAGTTTCACCGCGATCGACGAGGATTCGCGATTCCTGCGACCTCCGAACCACGTAGCACTCCCGCCGCAACCTTCCTTATCCAGCCTCTTCCGAATTCTTGGCACTCCCTGCGACCGTGCTCCTCCTTGGCAAGAACGGTTGTACGTGGCTACGCGGAGTAATCAATTAATTTACCGCAGTGCAGTACGCAGGCATCCTCCATCTCCTCGGAGAGAGAGAGAGAGAGAGAGAGAGAGAGAGAGAGAGATGGTCGAGGCTGTGTGCGAGCGTGCGTGTGGAGTTGTGGAGCCGAACACCACCACCGACTAGCTCGGATATTAGTCGAGATTGAGTCTCGAGAGCCGGGACGGATCACGGGGATCCATTAGCTTTTATATGCGCGTAGAGAGCCAGCGTACGTACGTACGTAGATGCTGCGTCGAGATAACGATGCCCGTACCTTCCCGATCGGTCGACCGTCACGATAATTAGAAAATTAAATTGTCTGCTTGCTCCTTCGGCATGCCGAGTGCCCGCCACCAAGAGCCAATCTCCCGTGCGCTGCTCTTTCTCTCGAAAGCGGATCCCTGCACCTGCTGATCTACAGGGTGTCCCCCTTCGATCGTCCATCTCGCCAGAGAATTTCGAATAAACGTTTTTTCCGTCGCAAGCGAATGAAAGCGGCAGAGAACGCTGCGCCGGTAGATTTAGTGGAAATGCAAAGAGTCTTGAAAGCGGGGAGAGAGAGAGAGAGAGAGAGAGAGAGAAAGAGAG
The DNA here is from genome assembly GCA_963966675.1 of Lasioglossum calceatum. NCBI lineage: Eukaryota > Metazoa > Arthropoda > Insecta > Hymenoptera > Halictidae > Lasioglossum > Lasioglossum calceatum. The sequence continues at coordinate 3,550,176 of OZ016555.1, read as the reverse complement.
AGACTTTGCGGTATCTTAGTCGGTTCACAGATAGGCTTGGAAGATAACCTGGAGGGAGGGCCGGTGGGTGGTTGATTTAATGGCAACGAAGCGGCCGGAGGACGTAGAGAACGTGGGGTGGTAGGCTCGGAGCTACGGGGTGCACGGGCCGCGGGGGTGACTCTCTGATATTTTAATACGACGGGGAGCGTGATGCTCGGTCATCCATCTAACGCCGCGAGAGCGGTTAGTGCGTGTGCACGCTCGGTTTTGCATACACGGATAGCGCGATGCATTCCGCCGGTAAGTCTGTGCGCTGGCCAGAAAAGCCGTTTTCGTTCTGTAACAGGAAGGAAGACGGTTTGTTACCGTTATCTGCGTTCCTGCCTCGCCACGTAACAGGGAGAAGAGGGCGCCCGCCGGAACCAGGAAATTCTCGGCAAATCCCCGAGTAACTCCAATCATCGACGCAAAGGAGTTACCGTACAGAAACAACTCCTCCTCTCTTCGAAAAAAAGGATTTCGATGTTCGTTCACGCAACGAAGGCTCGAGCCGTCGCGTCGTCGTCTCGGACGGAATCGGCCGAGGGGGCGTGCGAACGAGCCAGCCTCTGCCAGGGTAGATTCTCGTAGAGCGCATCTAGGCAGAGCAGCGTTTCTTTCTCGATTAGGTTCCCACATATTACCGAGCCACCCCCGCGACGTCCGCGTCTTAGATCTCGGTTGGGGTACATCCGTGTGCGAGGATTCGCTCGCGCCGGCTTAACCAACGTTTCGACGTTGTTTTTTGTGTCTGGCGGGCCCTTCGCTGGCCAGGTCCGGGGTCCGCCACGATTTAGTGGCCCTAATTGCAGGGTTCAGCTATTTAATTACCGGGTTCGGGGCCCCGCCGCGGCCGTCCCTGCCTCCCCCTCCCCTACACGCCCGCTCAAAATGCGAGTACATTCATACGCGAGAACACGTAGAGACGCGGCTCGGCCCGAAGTCCACCCACAAAAACGGACATCAATTCCTCGGTGCGACGCGCGACGACCGCCGCGACAAACCGCCGCCATGTCCGGCGTCTCTTCCGGCGATCCTTTCACCGGCGCCGTTTCGTACGTTACGACAACCTTTTTTTCGACTCGAACGAGAAATTTATGCAAAGCCCGACCGACCCGCGCGCACCGCGTATATCGCTTTCCATCGAATACGCATTGCATACCCGCTGGCTAGCCACCATTTTACTTTACACCCACGTATCACTTTACGTGCCCCACTCGCAGCGCGCGGTCTCCTACCACCGAGACTGCGACCGAGCATATATCACCTTTTGCTCGCACCTTGGCCCACCTTCCTTCTCTCGTCCGGGCTCTCGCTGCTATAGGCACCGAAGCACCGCCGCCATTTTGGTACCCACCTTTCGACGCCGTGCAAAAATCCCCGATGCATTCTCCGTTCTCTTGCCCGTACGAATCCGTCCGGCGATAACTTCGCCGACGTCGCTTCGTAAACAAACGCGTCCTCGAATCTTTGATTCATTCGCTTTTCTATTTTCATAGATTAGAAAAATGTGAGAGAATCTAGGAATTTAGAAAAAGCCGCAGTGGAACCTCCGTCGCGTCGTCCTACGCGAAACGAGCGACGTAAATCCATGCGAATGGAGCTCCGGATTTGCTCTGACCCCGGAATCTCTCAGTCACCCTTAATAACAGGCTACGAATCGGCAAGAAACGTGAGGCACCGCTCGGTTCTCTGCACGGGCGGCTACCAAATGATTGATAAGTCCATAAAGCATTCCGCGGCGATCCCGATCCTCCGGCAGGTCCTCTGTCCGGTGTTGTCGATGGTGGCGGACTTGTTGATGCCCGGGTGAACGCGCACGGGTTTGCGGACGTGTGCGTGCCACGGTTTTTTGGCCGCGGGTGACGCGGTGACGAGATGATGACCGACCTCGAAGTCGGAATCATCGTGATTACCCCGCCCGCGTAACCCGTAATGCGGACCCGAACCGCCGGAGCAACTGCCACCGTTGCCATGTACCCACTCCTTCTCACTTTCTTTTTCTTTTCTCTCCTTTCTTCTCCGCCACCCTCCCTCGTCCCCCGCCCCCTCGAAAGCGCACGATACACCTAGTTCCAATGCGTTCGCTAATTTCTGTTATTAGCCCGACAGGAACTGATCACCTCCATTTTTCACCAGGAAACTCGCGACGGCTCCGGATCATTCCCGATCCTCCGCAGATAAGTTCCCGCGCACGAACGGGTTAATTGCCGCGTCCGACGTTTACTCGACTACTCGCGTCGGTGTTTTCGTTCCGCGCCCGATGACGCCATCGAGAAACACCCTCGCCTCTTGCACCCCGATTTTTTCGGATATTCCCGGCTAAAACGAACGATTTCCTTTCCGGAACGCGGAAAAAGAGGGTTCGACGTGTTCCGGAAACCCGGTGACGCGTAAATCTCTCTAGTCGACGGTGTCTAAGCTTCCTCGGTGACGAAGGGTGTCGTGGAATTCTCTAGACAACTCTCTTCTCTCTCCCGAGAAAGAGAGAGAGTCGATTAGCCGACCGCGCAACCACGAGAACCCTTCTTCCCGCCCTTGGAAACGCGCGAGAGTTTTAATTGTAGGCCGCGGCCACCGTCGGGGTGAGGCTATTATTCTTTCTCTTGGTCGGTAACGCGCGTCCCGAGCGCCGAGAGCCGATTCCCGCTTCTCTAAGACTCGAAGAAAAGAGAAGAGAAACGAGAAAGGGAGAAAGATGTAATAACAGAGCGCGGAGCCCGGTCTCGCGGCTCGAAAAGAACGACCGTCGTTCTTTTCGTTGGTCCATCCGTCCCGTCCGTCCATCCGTCTGGCAGTTTCATATCCACGAGTCTCCCACCGGTACAATTTTTCATCGCGCTACACGGTACACGCCGATACGCCTCCTCCGGGCCTGCCTCGTGCCCTCCTTCGGCCGTCATTCATCATCCCCTAACGCGATCGGCGTTTACTCCATTTGGGAAAAGCTCGTTGGCGCCACCTGGCCCCGATATCGACGCGGTGGATCGACCTGCCCGACGATGCTCCGATCGATCGCATCCTCGACTCCTTCCGTCGTAAGAAACTCCATACAAAGGAGATCTGTAGGAATGCGAATTGCAGGAACGTTCCAGAACGCTCTGCTTTCTGTAGTTTTGCACCCGAAGCTTGTAATAAGAACAAAATAAAACTATTCCCTTCGTGGATACTACAAGTCGCAATTTTTGCACCGTAGTCGTGCAACAATATTGCAATCGCGATCGTGATTCCTCGTTCGTGGCAGCGAAGGAGTTAATTGGTCCGGCCGTAATTCGCCGGCTAAACAGGGTCGGTGAATGCGAAAGGATTCGGACTGGCGATCTTTGGGGTTTCGGCAGACATTAGGCGCGGAAGTGCGGGATAATGTTACCGGGAGAGAGGAGTGGGCGTCGTCGGTGGAGAGCTGGTGGGTGTCTTGTGCCGCTGAAAAGAGCGCAGAAGGGTGGTGAATCGCGGCGCGGTCGAAGGCGCAAAATAAAGCCCCGACAATCGACTGCGCGGGGCTACGTTTAAAGAGCCCCCCGAGGTCTCTTGAAGCAACCCGCTTATGGGAGACACGGAGACTTTGTCGGCACCGGTAGTCTCGGTGTCAGCCGAACCAATCCTTTGGCTCCTCGCTCGACATTCTAGCCGGTGGTGAATGGAGATCACACGGGGTTCCCACTGTATCGAGTTACACAGGCCAAGGGAGACGCGCAACGAGAAGAACGAGCAAGAAGAAGCACTTCGGCATTATGCGTTTCGAGGGAGAATACGAATCCATTCACCGGCAATCATCCGTTCACCCGAGCGTTCTTGCCTCTCCGCCGTCTCGTTCGTTCATTCATCGTCTCCGTCGGTGGAACTAGTCCGAGAGTAATCCGCGGGCGCTGGACTGGTTGAATATCGTAGGAGGAAAATTCACCGCGGCTCGATCGAGGTCGATCGAGCGAAACGATCGCGACGGATCGAGCCGTGCGTGTCCGCGAATAGAAAGTCGACCGGCGTCGTTCGAACGTCGCAGTCGAATGCGCGGCGACCAATGTTCGATCGTCGTCCGATTCCGCCGCGAGGGAATTTATTAGCGGCAATGGATTCGAGAGATTCGAACCGGGAAAACAAACACGCGACGCTGTACCATGAGCCGAGCCAGGAATCGAAGCTGACGGCGCGTAACGCTCGCTATTCGTGGCACGATAAACGCCGAGGGAGTACCTACGCGATATCATTAGCGGGAACGATAATGGGCACGATCCTCGGGCTATGATCATTATACAATATCGCTATGGTGCGGTGCGGTGCCACGGATCGAACGCTAAAAACTCGCGCGCATCGACTCGCGGCCAACGTAACTTACGAGCGTTACGTAGAGACGGCGGCGGCCGCGCACTACCCTGCTATTACGTTACGCTACAAGGTACTTTATCGCATTAATCTGCCGCGTACGTGCCCGCGATTTTTCTGAAACTTTCTCACCTGGTTTTTAATCGCGCCCATAACTCACCGGCCGCGAGCAGATACATCGAGAGCTCGTTGTTTGACTTGTGCAGTCGATAACCGGCTATTTTCTAAGCCCCGGCGAAATTGAATTGACCCGCGCCTCGCGACAATCGAGTTCGACCCCCGACGACGACGCGGGATTTGATAATTGAATTTTAATTGGCGAGCATCGGGCAAGACGCGCTCGACGCCGCGCTTCTACCCCCTCGCGAGCACGCGATACCTCATTAACGAGATTGCCGCGATTACTTTCAACCGGCGCGACTCGAGAGCACACCAGGAATTCCATTAACGCTCGCGGCTCGCATGAAAAACGGTCGAGGCGCGGTCCGAAGATGCACGAGGAGGTTGCGCGAGAGGTGTACGCGCGCGAGCGCAACCCCTCCGAGATTACCATTGACTGCGTAAAATCGACAAACCTGTTCCCGGGCCGGCGTCGCGATACGCTAATACCTCGGACCTGGTCGTCGTTATCTGCCTGTTCGCCTCCCACGCACGACCTCGAACATGTATCGGCACCGGAGGAAACGAGCGAGGAAAATAAAGGATCGGTCGGCGAGAAGGGGGATCGAGGGAACAGGCAAAAAGACCGGCAACGACGATAAAAGCGAGAGGCAGAGGGAAAAAGAACGAGCACGAGGCAGGAACGAGAGGAAGTGGAAGCGGAGGAAAGAAGAACGAAGGAGAACGAAGAAGAACGAAGCAGAGGAAGAAGAAGAAGAAGACAACAACGACGACGAAGACGAAGATGCGGTGACGACCGCGGCGGCGAACCACGTGATCGCGGCGCGTTTTAATTGGTCGGGAGTGTGGTCTGCGGCGCGATGGAGGGAGCACGAGGCTGATAGGGAGAGAAAAAGAGGGAAAGGAAGACGGAGAGGGTTCGTTAGGGTTGCCACGAGGATTAGACAATCGCGAGGTTGTACGAGGAGGATCGTTGCGAGGGCGGGCCGCCGCCTCTGCCCCACCAGCAACACCTTTCAGGATGGAAACACACTTGTGGAGTGTGTTCCTGCGGGACGTGTCTGGCCACCGCCACCCGACGCGGTCTCTCCCTGCACGCACTCGCGTATCCGAACACCTACATATGCTAAGAGACGGCGGAGCGGCTGCAGGGGAGGGCAGAGAGAAGGCGAAGTAGGAGAGGAGTCGGAGCGAACGAAGAAAGAGAGAAAGAGGATCCGCCTCCGTCGAGGCGCTCCTCTCCTACGTGAGCGACGAAAAAGCTCAGTTATAATTGTTGCACGCCGCGAGCTGCACCTACAGTCCCTGCGCTTAATTGCAGCCTCCTTCCGCGTCGCAGCGGACACGCATCGCGACCCAGCATCCGACGCGACGCGAAATATCGAGACACGCGAGACGATTCCGCTCGCCCGCATCCGCGTCCGCGTCCTCGACCGACCTCCTTGTCTCGGGGACCGACCTCTCCTCCTCGGCTCTGCCTTCTGCGGCCAACAGCCACAGAAATTACTGTGATTACCAGGATATACGAGGGGCCACGGCAACCTTCGAACGGACTACCGATGCCGGGGAGCGCCTCCGCCTCACGATCGACCACCGACACCGGATTCTCTCGATACGCCAAGAATCTATAACGGGAGCCGCGATCTCGCCTCCTTTCAACGCTCGATCCTGAACCGTGCTGACATCCCCGTGCAACCAAGCCCGAGCGAGCCCGCCGGACCACGAGACATGCCCATTCATAACGCGTCCAAGACCCGACCGAGCGATCCTTTAATCCCGTTCACGAGATAGGTGCATCGTGCTCGAGAACGCCGAGTGTAATTCGTGTACGAACCTCCGCCGAATTCGGGACATCCACCGCCGTTCGTCGTATCGACTGAAGCTGTACAATATGAATTGCGCGTACCAGTACTCGCATCCGGCTCACCCGCAAAACGTCATGACCATGCCGCCGACTGCTATCCAGCAACCTCATCATTCCACGGATACCGAGTACCTCGAGGTAAAGTAACGATTATCACGATAGCTTAGATCCTTTTATCGGTACGAACACGTAGATGTCTCGAAACGCGAGTGGCTTCTGTCGTTTTGATTCGATCGCAGACTGCGTCAATGCTGGAAAAGATGAAAGACAGTTTGGCTGGGCCTATGGTAGCTAAAAGGTGAAGCGAAACGTTCGTCGCCGGCAATATTTGAGAGAATCTATCAGCGACATCTGCTCCCTTCTGCGACGACATCCTGGGCGGTGCGGAGCCACCCTCTGTTAATTGTTCATCTCCCGACTGCGAAAGAGGCCAATACGAGAATACGCCACGCGCGACACCCGTTCTCCTTAACGCGCTGCCAATTGATCAGCGCTCGTTCGGAATTCGATTTGCGCGATTGCCAATCGGATCTGGCAATTCAATTTGAACAAAGGCACGCTCCTGGAATCCCGCGTCCAATTTACCAAAGAATCGCGTGGACTCCCGCGAGATCCCGTCGTGGTTGCGACGATTGTTAGCTGGGATTGTGCGAAGCGTCGCGTCGTCGCGTCTGCGAGGCGTTCATTAGGCGAGCGACGTTCACGGCAATAATAAATAGGAGTCCATCGGCTCGCGTGAAAGGTTCGACGGGGGAGGGAGGGAACATGGAGTTTCACGAGACTGCGGCGAACGAGCGAACGGATGAACGGAAGAATCGACGGGAACGAGAGAGGCAACGAAAGTGGGAAAGAGAGACGTAGCTGGGGGATATTAATATAAGGGCTCGATACGTAATTATAGTGATTACCGTATTGCCAGGGGGCGGACGAGGGCGTCCCTCAGTTTGCACGTCATTTTGCAATCTCAACTTCCAGCGAACATGCCCGCGAATTTGTCGGCGGTCCTTCGCCCGGCTAATTGTTTCCCCCTTTTTGCGCTAATCCTTCACGCTTCCCGTATTCTTTTTCTTCGAAATCTCCCGAGTCCCGGAAACGGATGTCTCGATATTTAGAGCAACAAAGGTCGGAGTTCGTGCAGCCTACTTTTTCATTCGACTCGATAAAAATTGTTCCGCGACTCGTTCCCCCCGGTGGCCGCGAAGCGTGCGGCATAGATCGTTGCCGTTGTTACGATGCTTTCCCGTCCGCGACCTGTAATTATTACCATTCGCGGTGATTATACTAATAACTCTTTCGCGTTATCTCGGCGTGCCGTCGAGTCATACCATTAAACGTTCATTTGCATTGTTTGCTTGACAACGTTATGTATAACAGCCGAGATTGGCATTTTTGTCACGGATGCTTCAGCCCGACGAGGTATCTCGCGGGACAGCTATTTACGTAACGGCGCGAGAGTCGACTGACCGATTCGATGCGAATCGACTCGACTCGAATAGACGTCTTTCCCTATGGTACGATGGAGAATAGTTCCTTGTTCGCGGATTACGCGCCGACAGGACAGCCAAGCGCCGCGTGAATTACGGAGGATCGGCTGCTCTCCTCCCCATGGAACACCCCATAAATCTGCTCGGAAGCGTCTCTCTATTCCGGACCACGTTGTAGACGGAACCGCGAGCTGCGCACGGGCTCGGCCCGGCCGACGAGTCCGTAAATCAGTCCTAGACAAGTTTCTCTTCGCCTTGTTTCACGGCAAAACGCGCTGCTCGACCTTAAAAGCCTCAAAGAGGATGCTTCTACGCGCCTCTGCCTCCCGGTCACCGCTCGGCTCGCAGAGACGAATCGCCGACAACGGTCAAAACGAGCCCGCAGGGATATTTATTTGACCGCGGCGCGGCTGGAAGTATCGCTATAATTCTTTCCGACAATTAGAACACAACCATACTCGACCAACCGGAGACCATAGACCGGTGTTCCGCGCCGAGAATAACTCGGAGCCCTATCGATCGCGGATCGTCGCCCGCGGCGCGGCCGATCGAAGGATCAAGCGAACGATCCGCGAAATCCCGTTTCCCCGTGTCAACGCGAACCGAATCCGTAGAACCGTCCGCCATTCGAGGGTGCTAACAATCGCGTGCAGCGAGCCGACCGCTGCTGTACGCGGCCTATATCGTTCAAAGAATGTTTGCACGTTATCAGCGCTCTTCCATTACATACTCGACGCGAGTGTTTGATTTATGAAACGAGCATCGGAACTGGTTGACACACGCCACGCAGCTTTTTAACCGCCGGCTCCGACCGGTCGTCGTTGTTGCGAATCAAATCGTTTCGCGGAGAAACGGCGCTGAGAGGATACGCGGCAGACTATGGGCTAGGATAGGCTAGGCTCGTTAATCGTTCCCGCGAAGCACCGATTTCGTGGTATCGCGCGACCACGATAAATTATGATCAACGTACACACCGTCGACGCGTCAAGCGCCCGGAATCGTTCGTATTAACATAATGGCTGTTCCGTCCCGTCCCGTCCCATGCCGTCCCAACTCGATAGCGATAGACCAAACAGATAGCGAACGCGGTGGTTATTAAACTCGAAGCACCTTCTCGTCCCCGAGCAGCCTACCGGCGAGCTTACACAACGATACAGGATACAGCAGGACGAGGCTCTCTCTCTCTCTCTCTCTCTGGTCCCGGTCTGGTCTGGTGAATCTTCATTTTCGACGGTCCCAGCCGCTATATGCGAAGCTGGTTCCTTGGTAATTATTAGTCCATCAGCATCTCCCGATGGCCACATGGTCGTATAAGAGGCAAAGGCCGAGCTGGTCCCAACGCGGACCATCTTAGCTCCGCGAGGCCGCCCTGTCATTATCCGCCCCCGTCAGGCCCGTGGGCCCCATTTCCCTTTCAACCCCTTTCACCCCCTTCCCCCCCGAACTCTGCCAATCAGCGATCCGTCATTTCGTGGCGTCGATATCGCTCGATCGTTACCGACGGAATCAATTGTCGCTTCTCTCTCGAACGATTTTTCCGTCCTCCTTTTCCTCGGACTCGGATCCAACTAGGTGCGTGACGGCGAGGCTGCGATACCGAATATCGCCTCGCGATAATAAATCACCGGGCCGCGCTTTTATCCGAAAAAAATCTAAAAACGTACGGCCTGGAAGGGAACGCGACGAGATCGATCGAGGGGCCCACGAGAGTACGCTCGCACCCTCATTTGCACGATCCGAGCCGTTTGCTCTTTGAAAAGACGTTAACGCCCGGTTCTGGCCCCGATTCATTGTGCACCGTTCATCCCTCTTCTCGTTTGCTATAACGGTGGCCGGTATCCTGTGACCTCGAGGAGGTGGGGGGGCGCGCGCGGATCACACCTTTTGTGGCCGGATCGCACGCGATCTACGCATCATCCTCTCCTCGAGTCGGCCGGGGGGTGGTTATCGACAATGGCTCGCTCGGGCGCGCGTTCCGCGAAATATTTGTTCGCGACTCGCATCGATTTACACGCGGAGCCTCGTGATACGCACGCGAAACGCATTACGCCCGTGATAGAATTCGACCGAGCTGACCGCGATACATCCACGGAGACGAGTCAACGAATCGAAACGGGGCGGCGGAAGCGTTCGGGTTTCGAGGACGGCCTTCTTTCCGGAGCGACAGACGACGAAGGGGGCGGCTGTGAATGGACTGCGATTAGACGGCCGCCTCGCCGCAGTGGCGCCTCGATCTTCTGCCATTATGGAAAATTAGGACCTAATGCGACCCGAACGCGTCGTCCCTTCCTACTCGCAACAGCGGCGTAGCCGTTCTCGGATCGGCACCGCGTAGAAACCTCTCGCATAATAAGGCGAATCGTCGTGGAAACGTGAACGAGCACGCCAATGGGGGAACAGTTATAATAGTGCCCTTCCCTAAATTCAACCGGGTGTACGCCGAAGTCGCTCTACACAGCCGAGTCGATAGCATTTGAAATTCAAACTCCTCGATTAAAATCGCATTAGACGCTCGTAAGACGGTACACCGCGCGAGCCCGCTCCGTTTCTTATGCTCCCTTTGCATGGAGCTCTCCCCGGCGACGTCGTAATGCCCGAGAATCAAGGGCAGCTCGTCCACGACGACGGCGCAAATGTCGCCGTAGATTAACCGCGTCCGACGGCCGAGAGAAAGAGAGCCCGCGGAGAACGATTAATCAATATAGCTAGCTCGGAACGAATGGTTATTAAAGAACGAAACGGAAGAGACACGGTACGCGCTGGAACAAATTCATTCCGCAGCGAGGTGCTAGGACCGAGGACTGAGCGGACTCTTTCGAAACGGCTCGTCGCGGTCTGGCTGAAACTGGAATAACTCGCGTAATCGCGGCAAGTGGAACGAGGAGCGTGCGTGGGCCGCACAGGGCCACGGTGCTGTTTCCTTCGCAACCGACGCTCCGAATCGACCAATGAATCCGATCGAAGTGTTCCGCGTATCGGGGCGATCCTTCGCATCGCATTCTGTAGATCTCTCGACTTTCTCGCGTTCTCGGGCCGGCTATCGGATCGACCTGAGCCGAGAAAGAGGGAGACTCCGATTTGTATATCAATTACGGGGGCCGGTCGATGAACTTTGCTCGTTTCGCCGGTATCGGATAGTGGCATGTCGGTATTTAAATACCAACGGCGTGCATACCGTTACGTCAAACAACGAGGCTGAGGCCTAATACGACAACTTCGGGTCACGTAAGCCTCGGCCTGGAACGAGAGACGCGAGAAAGAGAGAGGTGGGGAACGAGAGTGGAAGAGGAAGGACAAACGTGGAAAGAGACTCGATGAAGCTGAAACGGTCGAAGAGAGGGCACCGAAGTCGGAGCACGCGTGCCTCCTCTCTCTCTCGCGACACCGACGCGACGTCGACGACGACGACGACGATGACGACAACGTTCACGACGAGAACGACGGTGGCGGTGGCGTTGTGCGCGCGCACTTCACGGTTAAATTATCCGGGGGAAGGGCTGCGCGGATGGTCGTGGAGAGCGAGAGAGAAAGAGTTACTCGAGGGGACGGTGGAGCGAGAAAGAGAGGACGAGAGCGAGCCCGATGGGGGAGAGAGAGAGAGGAAAGGTGGACGGGATGAGAGTGGGAGGAAAATCGGAGGGGATAAATAAAGTAAAGAGGAAGCGGGCACGGCACGGAGGCGGTTAGGGGCGGTAACTAGTTAGGTCTGGGTTCCGCCCAGCAGGCTCTGCCCCTTTTTTGCCCGGGGGCCGAAGTCTCGCTGGCTTCCCTACTACCATTCCCCTCCGTCTGGTCAGGGCAAAGCCGATCGGATAGCCGGCAGTCTGTCACGGGGCGAAGAACGGGAACCACGTTAACCGGTTTCCCCTAAGCACCAAGACGTTTTCGACCCACTCGCTTTTTTACCCAGACCCGACGGCCGTGGACTCGACTTCACGGCCCTTTCTTTCTTTCTTTCTCTCGTCCCGTCGACCGAGGCACGAGAAGCCTCGTCCTGTGTTATATCGCAAGTGAAGTGTACCTACGGGGGAAAAAAACGGACATTGGCGTCGGGACACCGCGTGTCCAGGACCGTGATCGCTGCCGCGGACGCAGACACGATTCGCACCAGGCCAACGGAAAACCGTCAGGATTCCGCGACCAACCGAGCCTAGACGCTGAACCGTCAACGGGATGTTGACCGACATGACACCGGCTGCGGCTGGTCAACTATACCCGCAGTTGCAATCTATCGCCAAGTCACCGGTTCACGGACATGTGGTGAGTCCGCGCGCTTTCGAATTTAGCAGTCCGTCGCGTCGGTAGATTCTCCTTCGACGGCGCGGCAGCAGCGAAAACTCGAGATTAGGAGTTGACCGATGGCCGGGTTCGTTCCCGAGGGAAAAGGGTAGCTGTCAACCTTCGCTTTCCTCGGGGCAAGGTCAATTACCGAGGCTGCTCCGAGAGATAGGGATCTTAATCCGTTCAGGTAGAGCACGAATCAGTGATCTCGCGCGTCAGGTGCTACTGTTGGTCCTGTCATCTCCGTCGAAAGGCGCTTTCGACGGGCGTTTCGCGATAAAATCAGAGATCCGTTCGAATCGGGAATCTCGAGGTAGATCGAGACGCGCGTCGAACGTTCGCTGCGACGGCAAAACGGGCAACGTTCCGGTCGGACGTTGGTCCGTTCGGTGCCTGTGCTTAGCATTGTCGTGTCGACGCACAACAGCAGCCTCGTCGTCGACATTGTCCGAACACAGAGACGAGGATCTCGACGGACTACCTGAGCGGCGGCGAGGCATTATCAGCTTGCGCCGTCTGTAATCCGGCAGATCATCCAGGATGATCTATTCTGTTTTGACAGAAGCGGCGCGGTCTCGAGAACCGCGTTCTCGCAGTGTCGGTGCGACGTCGGGGCCAGCTTTTGTGCGTTCTGCAACACACGTGTTCCTCCTCTCGCTGTTCGCACACGGGCTTTCGGTAGTTTTTTATTTTATGACTCGGCAAGAAGGAAGGACGCTGCCTCGCAGCGGAGAGCACGCCGCGCCGCTGCCCCGTGGCCTCGCCGAGAGATGATTTACGAGTCGACGTAAAAAAGTAATTAAATCCGTGGCATCGAAAAAGAGACGCGTACGAGTATTAATTAAGTCAGCAGAAAAGTTCCCCCCGTCGGTGGTGTGTGTACGTCGCGCCGAAAATTAATCTCCGTGGAAAGTTCTCCGCTTCCAGCCTCTTCCTGCTCCGTTTCACGATCGACCTTGCTCTTTTTGCCGGCGTTGTCTCGCAATCGAGGCTCGTCGTGACTTTCGAAACGCTACAGGTCTTCTCGCGCTATTAACTGCGATTCCCGTCGATACGACGGGAGAGAACGGGAGGAGAAAAAAAGAGAGGGAAAGAGAAGGAAAGAGACGCGAGATCCATCGGGGAAACGGGCGGTCTCTGTCCGTGCTCCGAATGTATCGAACAGTTTATTTTTCTTCGCCTCTCTTTTCTCCTTTCTCGCGTCACCGAAGCACCCGGGGTCCCTTATGTATCGAGTATCCTTGGTATAATGGTCCTTGCGCAAGGTTCTCAGGGATCAAAGGGACTGGCCTCTACCTGTGCGCCCGAGGAGCCAATTATTTGTCTGCTCCTCTTTGTGCGCGAGGAGGATCCACTTGACAGGATGCGTGGGACGGTAACACGATACGTACTTCCTCTCGTCACCCGATCCCCGCAACGCGTTATCTCGTCGCGAAGAATTTCCCGTGCACCATACACTAGTCCGCCCGTTTTTTCCATCGGTCGCGTTCGATCGTGTGTCGTAGCAACAAACACACGACGTCCTGTCGTCTCCTCGTTAACTCGCAGAAATTCTATTCCTGCGTGAGAAAGTCGAAGAATTCCGCCGACGCTTACGCCGCTTTTAAACCCGTTGTACGTCCAGATGTACCTATCAATTAATCATACGTCGAACGAAGTTTCCCCGGGCAAATACGTCGAGCTATAAGTAGTCCGAGCGACGAGTAAAGTTGCCCGCTCGGCATCGACGATCGATCGACGGCTACTTCGATACGTATTACATTTATCGTGGGAAAGAGGAATATTGTCCGCATTCTCGTTACTAATTCATCGACCGAATTCACCGCGCCCACACCGCTTCCTGCACGAACGGGTGGCGGCGCGGCATTTTCCCTTTGTTGCCGCCACTTGCGCGGTTATAGTAAACTGACATCGGCTCCCGATAACGTTACAACCTGCGGATAGGTTCTGTCGATTCCTATGTGCATACATACCTCGAGGGCATCGCAATGAATAGCAGCTCTACGCGAAGAAACGCCGCAATTAGCAGAGGGAACGTGTAGCTGTTAGGCGAACGGAGCAACGCAGCTTGGACAAAACTGCTGTCGTCGAATCCTCGCTCCACTTCACTTCCAGGCTGGTAATCCGATAATCCGATTCGTAGGATAAAAGTGTCCTTTTAAGCGACGCCCCGTTGACATTCTCGAGGACAACAATGGACTGCGAACGGGCACGGTGCGGACCGTTTGTCGCGAAAATACGTCCTTCGTCACGCTGGTGGGGATAAAAGCCTGGCGCGGCCTTTTTACGTGACCTAAGAGGATTTTACCTGGAGCACCGGATGCAACCGAGATGTCATCCTAATTTCTTCCTACCGGGAACAAAATTTCCCGGAGGACAACCGCAAAATGCTTGCTCTTGCGCGATCATCGTCTGTTCATCGTCCCATCTCCGCCGGTTACACGGCTACACGGAAGTAAAATTATCGAGTGGAAGCTATCGAGCGAGAACACCGCCGCTCGGTTTCTCTCAGCGAGGGAACAAAGCGCGCTCCGCAGAGTGTCTCCGCCCCCGCGACGGGAAAAAACCGAACGCTCCAGTCTCCCTCGGATGCTCCGATGACAAAATCCCTTCCGATTGCCGTCACGCCCATCGCAGTCGGCGCGAACAGTCGGCTTAATGAATTATTTTCGTCGAGCACGTTGTAAGTCCCGACGTGTAAACACCCTTTCGAAAACGCGCTCGTTCGAACGCGCGGGGACCGAAAGGCGGCAGATGTTCGGGGCGACGACGTGGCCGTTGTTGTGCCAGCTCGACGCGCCGGTCTTGGAAAATCGTTTTCGCGTATGATCGATCAATTTCCGAGCCCTTCGGCCCTCTGTCGCGCCGAGTCCTTTGTCGTCGCTCGTCCGACGTTTCGCAAAAAGAGAGGAAAAAAAAGGAACACGTGAAATCTCGACGCTCGAGGCGACCGCGCTAATCGGGCCCCGACAGTTTTCCACGGAGGCGATGGTCGATCGCGAACGGATCGCCGTTCCCAAAGGAACGAGGCGTAGGATATTCATTACGCGGCACGCTCGGTTTCCATTAAACGGTCAAAGATGCAATTTCGCGGCCTCGCCTCGGTCTGGAGGGCGCCGCTCGCGGTGCAGCGCACGTACGCAACTGCAGCGGGCCGAGTCGTTATCGTGGAAGGCTCGATAATTGAAAACCCTAGCCGCCCCTTGGCTCGGTTGCCGCGCACCGTGTTCCTAGTGCACGCGCGCAAGACCGTCTACCTCGAATTATCGTTCATTATTCGAGCGCGGTATCGTCGTCGACGGAATTATTCCCTGCGCGCGCGCGCCCGCGGAATATCGTCTCCTATTTAAACTCTCCGATCGCCGAGCAAGATAGAACCCTCGACGAACAGAAACCGTTAAAATGCTCTCGGAACTGGTCGATGCACGCGTGTTTTCGAGATTTCGAGAGGCGCCGCTCCGCTCCGCTCCAACTACAAGCGCAGAAAAGGATCGGCGATCGGTCCGCGACAGCCCATAGGAGGACGTAGGATAGCGTGGCGATAGAGAGTTCGGTCGAGCCGGCAATTTCGTAGAGATACAGCGGCCGTGCGTGTGGGTTTACCGACCGCGTGCAACAACTCGCGCGCACGACTTCCATCGAGACCATCATCATCATCTCGTATCGCTCGAAGGTTCGATAATTGAAAAGCCAAGACTTCTCTCGGCGCTGTACCGTCGCTGTAAACAATATTCCTGGTCGGAGGCGCGCGAGCGCGAGCTCCTCGGCCCCATCCTCGGACCTAGCCTCCCCTCCGAGATCGGTACGTCGAATTACCGGCCATTATCGTGACGTATCATCGCGGCGAGCGTCATTCACCGGACCATCATGGGAAACATGAACAATACTCGATCCGGTCGACACCTCGAGGCCTTAACGCGCGCCACTCGAGCAAAGTGGAAGAACGATCATTAACGGCTCGATTCTATTAAACCGACTACTTTCCTCCCCGCGCTAAACGCGACTCGACGAGTTTTCCTCGGCGAGATTGCGCGATCCGATCGCGGCCCTCCGTACGGTTACCGTCATTATGGTTCACGAGACCCCTGAATTTTTCTCTCGCGTCCCCTTTTTTGGGCGACAGGATCGATGTCCCGACGAGACGGATCGCCGTCGCTTCTTGCGGCGAACACCTCCAGGCTTCGCGGCGATCTCTCGCCGTGGAGAGAAGCGTGGCAGCAACGGCGGGGATGCTCCGCAGGGGTGCCAAACCCCCGCGGTGTCGGAACCAAAATACCAAACGTTCGCTCACCGGCCCGCCGAGCGCAATGATTTATCGACTGCGCATTATACCGCGGTCCCATCGAACCAAATCTCTCCCCTCTTTCTCCGTCGCTCTTCCCCCGGAGAGCAACAGTCGCGGCTCGTCGTCGTTCGCGCTCTAGAAAAACGATTCTTTACACCTTGATCGTCGTTTAACCAAGATGCAACCTGTTTCAAGCGCGTCCACCGGCAATTATCCTGTAATTTATGGTCGGCCATTTCGCCGAATGGTACGGCGGAAACGGAGATAGGTTTGCGGCGGCGAATACAACGAGTCGGTTCGCGGGACGCGTAAAGAACGATAATCCCGCGCGGTGTCGTGTCGCGGATCCTCTCGCTCTCTATTAGGCATCGGATAACGAACCAGTACTCCTCTCTCGGGAAAAAATCGACGTCAACTTGTTTCTGGTCGCGCAATTAGAACGCGAATTCCGGTTGGATCCGCGCCGACGCGATCGGTTCGGTCGCGGACGAGACGCGAGGCAGCTTCTCGAAAGTAAAATTGCCTCTCACGACCGTTGCGGAGCCAACGACCCCTTCCAAGGCCCGTAAAAACTTCCGGTATACTCGCACGAGAAGGTATACAGGCGCGATTTTCCGTGTAGCAGATGCATATGGCCGTCCGGCTGCTCGCAGCTTGCTCGGGAGCCACGGGAACGCCGCGCCGCGTCCGTTGCGTGTGCCCCGCGAGCCAAAGAGGAACCGGTGTGTTTTCAGCGATGCCTGGGATAATTGCGAGGGACGGATCGCGTTTACCGAGGAATGCGACAGAATCGATGCTAAATCGGCTCGACAGCCGCTGAAACGTCTCGCCGGTGTTGCGCAACCGTCGCCGCTCGCCTCACGCACTCGCCGCACGTCGAAATATATCGCTTCCTGTCGATCCCGATCTTGAATCGGTTCGACTATAACAAAAGAAAGATACCGACTGTCGTCGACGCGATTCAACTTGCCGGACCAGGATAACTCGACTTGTTCGATTTTCGTGGAATCGATACGTCAAGCGGATCTACACAGCCGTATCTACGATCGCGGTTGCGTAAGAACAAAACGCAATAGTCGAACGAGTAGAGTGAAACCGGAATGGCGAACAGTACCAACGAGATCGCCGCAATTTACCGCATTTCGCTCTCCCCGCGTCCTTGCGAGCGGATAATTTGCATTTCGGTGCTCACGTCCGTATCGCTATCACGCTCGTTCCCCTTAGGGGACGAATTATCCTCTCGACATATTGCATAACGACCCCCGCGTCCGTCCCGTTAGATTTATACATCGAACGCTCTCGATCCGTCAGGGGATGCTCCAGAAATATTCTCGTCGCCTCTGGAAACGCAGAACCATCGGGAACTCTAGCTTTTAGCTGGCTCATGAATTTTTATAGCGGGGAAACAGAGTCGTCCGAGTCTCGTGGGAACGAGGAACGCGATAAATCGTCGAAAAAACGCAGCAACGCCTTTCTCTTTAAGAAGCTACGCGGCTCGCGGTGGCTTGGAAAAAAAATTCAAACGTCGGGAGAACGCTCGTCTCCGCCGGTCACGGATATTTAGCCAGGCGTTGTTTTCGGTCGGACGATAATTTATTTACGAGTTCGGGGATGAATAGAGCGCGGAGGGTTTTGGTAGCGCGACCGCAACCGCTCCCACGGCTCGCCTGGCCACTAAATCGCGAAACAATAAATCCGAGGAGCGGAGTCACCCTCTTTATGGGCCTCTTATACGGGGATGATGTCCTCAGGGGGTAGCCTAATATGTCACAGTCCGTTGCAGCGATCTCTCCGCACAGAAGCAGAAGCGGCAGCAACGTCGGAGCATCGTGAACGAGGGTGGATCCGTGCGAGAGAGCGAGAACGATTCCTAAGGGTTGCGTTCACGAGGGGATAGATAGCTTCTAATGGAGTGATTGAATAGCAGCGATCCGATAAACTGATCCCGCGTACACGCGTCTCCCTGAATCGAATTAAGCAGATCCTCGTTTTTCAATTCACCGATCTACACACACACACCCCCGAACACGTCGGAAGTAAATCCGTAAATAGCGAGCGTTGATTGCGAGTTTCCCTTTCGAAACAAGATCGTATCGTATCGTCGGGCGTGTACGTGATCCGCGGAGTTTTGTCGCGGTTCCACGTCCTTTCATCCCGCGGAACGTCTGTTTAATAAGTCGACGTGCAACCAGTTTTAAACGGCGGCCCGCTGCGTGCGAGGGCAGCGTCGCGTCGCGACAAACGAACGCTGTGAACGGCCTGGCCGGGGTTTCGTGTAGCACGTACACCGCGGACGACAGCCGAGCGTTATCGCCTCGGAAAATCGCGATCGTTACAAACGGAACATGACAGCTGAAAAATCCTCGTAATCTTTGGCAGCCGGGTTAAACGTCCGTTCGATTTGCATAATCTCGGGAACGTGTCGCGACTCCGCGGAGGCCGAGAGAGAAAACGTGGATACAGGATCTCCGCGTTACAGCAGCACGATGAAGCTATAAATCGAGCGGAGTCCTCTCCACGCGGAGCCGAGGACACGCGAGCCAATTTGCTCGTCGATTCCTTCGTTCGAGGATCGTCTCGGGTTTCCTGGTCTCGTCGTCCACCGTGTTCTACCCGCTGCCGAGCGGAATCGAACGATCGGCTTGGACCTTTTTAGCAGTCTCTAGCCGAGCAGGCTACGCTCGCTCCCGCTCGTAACAACCTATAATCGTTACGCGTGTAATTCATGCTCGGAGAAAGTGCTAGGCACCTCTTCTCAGACTCGCTCGCAGGTTACGCGGCTACCGAGAGCAACAGTATTTCGGCTCGGTCACGCGACAATTATATATTCCTACCCGTTCCACGGAATCTCGAACCGGAAGCGTTCGATCGCGATGCAAATGATCGACGGGAGGACGAGCGGTGAAATTTGTGCGGGTCTCTCGTCCCTCTGCGGGATTATTTACCTTGTCGAATTACTCGCGAGCCCGATATCTTAACCGTTTACTTTTTGCGCGGAGGATATTACAACGCGTGGACCGGGCCCCAGATTGGATCCTCGGCCCAGGAGAAGCACCTGCGTCCGACGAGATGAACGGGTTCACGGTCTGCCAAAGGTGATTTAGTGGCAGTTTGTTGCCGTTGCGGCGTCGGTAACACTTCGGACAAGCCGGCGCTATGCGTGTATTACACGGGCCCTGGGCCCCGCGTACACGCGCAAATTCCGTGGCTTAGCCTGTCCGATAAATTGCCCCCCCCCCCCCCCACGGCCGATCTTCTCTCCTCGAAAACGTCTTGCGGAAGATCGATTTCGCGTCGCCGCGCTGCGTGGTGAGCCGGGCTGTCGCGTGTCGGCTCGTCCGCCGCGGAAAGAAGCGCGCACCGTCTATCTTGATCCTTATCGAGACAAGATTGATTAACTCTCGTCGTGCTCTATTTGCCGTAACAGCTCCTCCGGGCGAGTTGTTCGCCGCTTTGTCCGCTGCGTTTAAAGTTTAAATGCGTCGCGTCGGCCGATCGCTCGTTCGAAGGTTAATTAGGCCGATCTGGACGCGATCCAAGAGCACGAACCTCGTTAAGATCCTCTTAAATCCGGCGACGCGTTTTTACGCCGCGGATACAAAATTGCAAAGTTATCGCGGGAGGCAGGGGAACAGGTGCGCGGGGATGATACGGTCGTCGCGTTTCTCTCGTGACTCGCGGCGGATTCGCGTCGATTTGGGTCAGTTGGTTCGTTTCGTTTCGTTTCGTTTCGAGGAAGATGTCAGCGTCGTGTTGGGACGTCTCGGGCGAGCGGAACACGGGCTGCCGGCGACCGAGGTCCATTTAGATTTAGCCGGTGTTAGGTGTTTACGAGTTTTTAATTGAACGTAAATATTCGCAGGTGCAGGCCGGGATCCGCTCCGGCCGTCTCGTCGCCCGCGAATTCCGGCCGTAATTACGAACGAACGAGCTCGCCTCGCGCACAGATCGGCCGCATCTTTCGGTTTCAATGTAAGCTTGCCTCGTAAAAGGAGCACTTAGGCTGTTAGAAGTATGCCGCTCGGTGTAAATTTATCAGCTCGCGCGTTCGCTCGTTTGCGAATTTCGCCAAGTACCGTTCGCTCATCCGGCCCCTTCGCGTCTCGTAAAACTCTGCCGCGGCTAAATTACGACGACCTCTGGAACTACGTTCTTCCCGTATCAACAGCCGTTCCGCCGTTACGATGAATAAATAATATGGAGCGGGCGCAGGTGAGAGCCGCGTGTGTGGCCGGTGCTCTCGCTCGTCACAGTTCTCACGTTTCAATCGGTCTCTTGCTCGCTAATAATTCTTTGGAGAACGTCGCGACGCGTCGTCGCCAGCTTTCGTCGCTTGTCAGAGAGATCTGAAACTCGCGACGCTCATACGAATGCCTCAACATCGGTTCGGGAGCGACCGTTCGGCCCTCGATTTTCGCAGGGTTCGGTATCCGTCGACGTCGAGTCCTTGAATGAACCGGTGCGGCACGAAGGATCGTTTAAATGCTAATACTCGTCTAATTTATCGTCCTACGATTCCGTTTCCCGGTCCCGCGCGGCCTCAGCTATTTACTTAAATTTTCGTAATTGAAAGAAAGCCGCCGACCAGGACCACCGGGCAGCGACGCCGATAAACTGTCGAATATACGGGGACGCTGGAGAGCTTTCGGTAGGCTGATCTAGGAGCCTAATAACATCTCGAATAAATCGAGGCCGCTGGTCTACCTGACCGAACAATAAAGACGCATCGCGGCTCCACCCCCGGACGAAACACGTTCGGGCGAACGGCGCGGAAAATGTCGACGTTATAGAGCCGGGATCCTCTTTGAGACGGAGGCGACGTCGGCTAAGCTTGGAAGACCGGTACCAACAAATTTCAACTAGCTCGACGCTTAATTTCTCGAACGGCGAAGAAACTCGAATACAGATATGCGTGTAGAGCGGAGAAAGAGAGTGAATCCGGAGATTTTACTACCCTCGTAACGTTCGTTTAATTGAAGGTAGACGCGTCCCGGTGGTGGCGGGACACGGCCAAGTTTTCTGCAAACGTAGAATTTTATGTCCGGTTGTCCTTCGGAACGAGCCGAGCGCGGTGCTTACGCAAGAGTCGAACGGCGCGGCGCATCGCCGATACGGAGGCACGGCAGTAAAAAGGCGAAACTGCTCTCGGTGGACGCCGTGAGCAGAGAGGAGAAGGCCGGCTTTCGTCGAGCAAAGGGGGTCACGTTTCCGAAATTAGAAGCGTTTCTAGAGGGAGCGAACGACTAGCCGGGGCGATAGATCGGACACTCGGCCGCTAATTGGCTGCAGAATTTTATGTACCACTAAATTACTCGATGCAAATGCAGCCGCTTCCGTCGTTCGGTCGGAGATATTCCAGAAGCACGCGCAAACTCGGGCGGGTCGGGCCCGTTCTGCTCGCAAGATTTACGCCGGCCTCATTATCCTAATGAAGACGTAAGGGCTGGGGTGGAAGGAGTCGCGGGATTTTTGCCGAAAACCAATTGCCTATTTTCGAGCGGGCCCTCGTTATCGACGTTGCTCCGGACGCGACGCAATGCCGTGCCGACCGAAGCCGCCGCGAACACTGTTCCCGTGACGACAAACGACCGAGAATGTGCTCGGCGTTGTCGCGCTCGGTTTCTAAATCTCGCGGAATGAACTGCGCGAATCGTTTACGATCGTCCGCGGGGGAACACGGCACGAGAGCTCGATCGCACGAAACAACCTCGAAACCTGAATCCGAACGAGGCTCTCGTGCGTTGTCGGGGTTCTTACCGATCGATTCCGCATCGAATCGACTCGAGTCCGCATCGACGGCTATCTCTTGACCCCGATCCCGCCTCCCGAGCCATCGAGAACCGAGAGAAACGATCCGCTCGATTCTTCTCCAACTTTAGATGACATTTAATGCTCGCTCGTTCTCCGTTCCCCTCTATGTGGCGAACGCGGCGACGATCGTTCGATGCGAGTCGCATACCGTGGACGGTAACGAATCCGTACCGAAATCGAATGAACGCGGCAACGAGACACGACCGACTCAACACGCTGGACGCGTTCCCCAGGCGATAAAAACTCGATCCTCCTCGGTGCGGCGACACGAAGCCGCGCGTTTCTCGACCCTCGTTCGAGGCGGCGATGCACGCTGGTGTTAACTGGCCACGAATTATAACTAACCGGTAATAGCCGCTTAATATTCGTGGTGGCTGTCGCCCACGACAGATTTACGAGTGCTAATGAATTGGTGGTAGCGCGGCCGTCGCGTCGTTCCTCCGCGGTGTGTATCGTGGGGAGAAGGAGAGAAACACGGCGACGACAGACGATTCCAGTGTTCGTGGTCTCTCGTCTCTTCCGAGGAAACGATCTCTCCTCGGCCTAGGAGTCGATCACGTGGGCCGCCCTCCTCCTATCCTATACCCGGAAATCATTAGGTCCAAGGGCAATTTGAAATTTGTCTCGAGGGAGAGAGCGCGCGGCTATCTGTCGGGGCCAAAAAACTCTGTTCCGAGGAGCGCGGAGGAGAGCGGATGAGAGTGGAGGGGCAGAAAGATGAAAGGACGCGGAGAAGAAGGCGCAGAAGAAGGAGAAGAAGAAGAAGCCTCCGTTGTTCCCTCCGGTCGCTCGATAGCCGAATAAATTTGGGTAGCTCCCTGTTTTGGCCCGGGGCCACGGTTATACAGCAAGAGGTAGAGACTTTTTCGGATATACGATCGGACCTTTCGTAACGCGGCGCCGCGGACAGAGGCGAGAAGGGACCCCGGGACCAAGGGCGAGAAAGAGACGGCCGAGTCCTTCTCTCACGATGGATTTAATTAAAAAACATAATTTAGAAGGGAGGATAACAGGTAGCTGCCGTTTGATGGGAACTAACGGAGGCTCCTCGGTCGCGATGCAGCTTCGGTTATTCATGAATAAAATTATTAATCCTGTCTTCCAGCGAAACTTCTATCCCGTGTCCCGCTCTTCCCTATCTCCCGTTTCCCAATAGCCACGAAACGCCGACCCTAATTCCGCTTTAACGTGGGATCTCCTAAACGCGTCTGGACGCAGCGTTTTGCGATTCATACGATATTCGTCGTAAACACAAGTTTGCGTTCCTGAGCATAACGCTGAGTTCAGACTCCCTCGAAACCAACCATGAAAATTTCACCGCCCTCTTTCTCTCCCTCTCGCTGGATCTTCCGCCGCGAAAGCTCCAATTGTCGAGGAGTTTTTTGCAACGAAACGACCGTCGTCGGAAGTCACCGGCGCCGTTTGTTGCTCGCGATCGCTATCCGAGAGGCGGTAATAAGTTGCGCGGGTTGCTGCACCGGCGCGGCGGGGTTGTGGCGATTTATCCGAGGTCTGCGAGGTCTGCGTGCCGACGCAGTTGCATGCGGAGACCGATAAACAAATAATTAGCATTAAGAGCGGAGCCACGGGCGCCGTGATATCTTCGCGATAGCATTTGCGGTGTACGCGACAGGCGTACATATTCGCCAACCTGAAAGAAGTTGCGACGACGACGACGACGATCGCGGTACATGTAACAGCATCGCGTCCGGTGGACGGCCCTGGCTCCTCGCGGTGAAAACGATATTTCCTGGGTGGCCAGGAACCAATTAACAGAAAATACGAAAATTTCGCGGCGCGCCCAACCCGGCGTACTCGGCTTAATTTAATCGTTCGCAGCCGTTTTTATTGCCGCGGCAAGTTGTTACGGAAGAGTTTGTTTTTACAGCCGGCGCAGCGTTGCTTTTATAGGAACCAGATCGATATTAAGATTGCGCGTGGTCCGTTCGCCGGGGCATAACGCGGACTTGGATACCACGCCACGGCCGTCAGGAAATGAAAAACCTTTATTACGCGGTTTACGAGAGTTCCGAGGGATGCGGGGACCGAGCGAGTCGCCGACGACGACCAGATAACACGAGGCTCGTCGAAATCCCAGCGTTTCGGAAAACCGAAGTGAGCAGAGCGTTAGATTCGGTCGATCGCTCGTCTCGAGGTGGACGCAGGTGAATCGAATCGAAGGAGCAGAGCCAAACGCTGCGAGTCGAGGCAGGTGGCTGCCTCGCTGTTGCTCTCGGTAAATGGCTCTCGGGAACGACCGTCGCGTCGCTTTTTACACGAACACCAGAAAACCTCGCCGACCAATTTCGCGTCCAGCTCTATTACCGCGGAAAGAGAGCCCTCCACGGTTTTTGCATCGATACTTGAATCGGCATCCCTTTCGGGACTCCGAGGACTGACGCTGCCGCGTCGGTAAGCCGCAGCGTACTCTATTTGCGGCGGAGCCGGGATTATTCGATGGAGTTGCAAGGGAAATATGTTTGACGCGCAGACGTCGGATGCGGTTCGCCGCAAGCCCCTATGGTCTGCCGAGTTCGCACGCCTGTCGGCCTCCGACGCCTCCGCGTCCAGCTGTCGCGTGGCTCGTGTTCTCGCCTCGACACCCGCCGGTTCCATTTCACTTTGCCCGTTTGCCACCCCGTAGGCCAGCTCGAACGGCAGCCTGTCCGTTAACCGTCGACAGACCGGGGAAGCAAACTATCGGTGTAGGGGAGAACGACGGCGGCGTCCGATCGCGTCCATATCATTTTTCCATGGTGGTCGCGACGTTTTCACGGTGCGCTCGTAAGCGTCGCGAGCCTCCATGGATCTCCTTCGACGCGACGTCATGAATCTCATTCGCCACAGTGTCGGGTCGATTCGACACGCATCGCCGGTCAACTCGGGCGTAACATTCCTCGCGAGAAGTTCTCGCCCGGTGGAGAGAAGACACGCCGAATCGTGTCGCCGATGGATGCCCCCGTTGTTGCAAAAACAGGGTCCGCGTTCGGCTCACGCTTTACGACGTCCCGCGAACCCTTCGCGAGTGACGCCGTTCTCGGAAGGTAGCCACCGGCCGAGAGAGCCAACGAGCACGAGAAACAACGACGAGCGAACAGCTCCCTGGTTTTAATTTATGCGCGGCACAGCCGAAGGCGTTATTAGTCCTAGCTGGCTGCGATGGGCGTGACGTCACGCGGCTAAAACAAAGGATCCTAGCCGAGCCCATCCCACGACGGGTCTCTTTCAACTGTGCCGACAGAAGGGCGCGAATCCGTACGACCGAATCTCGTTTATCGGAGAGAGAGAGAGAGAGAGAGAGGGAGCACGCTTTACGCTCCGCGAGCTTTCGTTCCTCGAACGAGTCCGAGCTCGAGTTTGAGTTGGAAAGGATCGTTTCGAGCGAAAGAAAGCAGGGTATGCACCCCGCCGCGTGCGTGCGTAGCCGGCATAAAGCGCAGACGCTTCGCAAAGAATCGCGGTAATTGACGGAGGACAGGTATAATAGACGAGAGAGCGGGTGAATCGGGCACATACATCGGCGACTCGAAGGCGCCTCGCTCGTGCTGCCAGCATGCAATAACGACTCTTTTTCGTTCTGCGCTGCGTAATTATAGACTGGCCACAACTGCCGGCTAATATCGCTCTAATCGATAACCCTATTAACGCTCCGCGCGGTCTCGTTAACGGATCGGCCGAATACGTACCGCGGCGAGCACGAACGCACATCGGGAAGAGCGACCGCGACGTTAGGAATCGCAGAACGAACTCGAGGCGAGCCAACGCTGATCGGATTTGTCGACCGCCGGAAACGAGATGAGAGGAAGCTAATTGAGAGACGTCGTTGTCTCCACCGGGCCACTGTCATATCGTTCCGACGGATCAATAGGTAGCTTGCCTACAACCTGCACTCACGAAGCTCGAAGAGGGCGTGGCCCGTACACCATCGGCCGAGAGATACTCTCTCTCCCTCTCGCTCTCTCCAGCTCGGTCCCTCTCGCCGGTTTGCCCTCTGTCTCTCCTCCGGTTTCTCTCCCCTGGCTGGTGGCGAGCCACCCTAGCCACGCGGCCAGGAAGGACGATTTTGTCTTCCACCCCTCGACGAACGAGCGTCGAAATTTACCGTCACCTTCCCATTCGTCGACGACACGGAACCAGCCCGAGCCTGTTCGACACCCCCTATCGGAATGACGACGTGACGGCGGTTCGCAGACTCTCCATCGAGATCCTCGATTATTATCGACGATCGACGAAGCCGTCGTCTTCGAGTCCGAAGAGCCGCGGGGAAATCCGACCGTGGAGAAGAGGTTCGAATCGTCGACCCGCTTCAAACGACTCCGAGATTTTCTAAAGAGCGGAACGAGCAAAGAGCTCGACGCTTGCCGATGACCGCAACCGTGGTTATTACCCTGGCAACCTTGCCCGAAGTCACAGGACGGGGTGACCACGGATTGGTAGGCTTTCGTCTCTTCGTCTCTCCCATTCTCTTGGTCTCTATCAGCGAAGGGTGCGCGCACTCGTTGTCTTTGGTCGGTGTTGGTGCAAGGTTGAACCGTGTGGGGGCGTGTCGCCTCGATGGCGCCGACTGCTAATGGCTGCGCGGCCCGCCAGACTTTAATTTCCTGCCGCTTCCGCGGACCCTTTGCCTTTACCTTTCCACGTCCGAATCCGCGCCGGACCCTTCCCAGCCTCCAGCCTCTCCGCTCGGCCTGCAGCCTTTCGGTAGCCGCCTAACCGACCGTTCGCTCGTCTTTCGTCCTACTCCCGAGGACAACGTCGCGATCATTTGCATTCGAACGGGATCGCGAATGTCCCAACAGCACACAACCGGGGGAACCTTTGGGAAAAAAGCTCTCTCCGTATCCCCGAAACGGTTCGCGGCGCGCGTTTTTATCGAGGGCGGACGGATACCGGGAACAGTCGGCGCTTAAAGTGTTTTACGCGAAGCGATTCGGTTTCC
The DNA here is from genome assembly GCA_963966675.1 of Lasioglossum calceatum. NCBI lineage: Eukaryota > Metazoa > Arthropoda > Insecta > Hymenoptera > Halictidae > Lasioglossum > Lasioglossum calceatum. The sequence goes on along the minus strand of OZ016555.1, from coordinate 3,523,048 downwards.
CCGGTTTTGTTGGCTCGTCGGCAATCTTCCACGTCTTCTAGGATAGGACCGGCAATTTTGTGTCATTATACACCCTCGGGGGAAGCCTCGGTTCCGTCGCTCCGCGCCGAGCCGCTTCGGCCGGTGGCGAGCGGGGCTCGGTTTTTTTGGGTCGATTTAGCCGCGATTATGGCCGCATCCAGCGGGCGAGCGAGCGAGCGAACGCGCTCGACTTCGATATTACGAGCCGCGTTGCCTTGAGAAAGCGTCTCAATCGACCGGGCTCGATTTCGCCGGATCGATATACGCGAGCGGACGCCTAATTCGCGAAGCTCGTCCCGAAACTCGTTATTATCGGTTTGCGTAATCGTATCGGAAGAGCGGGACCATAATTCGACCAGGTAACACCTGCTCGGGAACGCGTTTCGCCATAATAAAATCATGGCTAGCGCTGCGGCGTTGTGGCCGAGCGAACGAAAAATTGGTTGGGGCGCCTCGATCCGATCCGATCTGACGCGATGCGATGCGATAGCGATACGAGAGAATCGAATCAAATCGAAACGAAAAGATGACGAGGGAACAAGACGGTAATCTCGTGGTTTGTTTTTATTGTTTCAGGACCATCCAGGTTTACGGGGTACGCCGTTGGCGATGCTCGCGGCCCAGTGCAACAAGCTGAGCAGCAAGAGTCCTCCGCCGTTGGCGGACGCAGCCGTCGGCAAAGGTTTTCATCCGTGGAAAAAGAGTCCTCAGAGCAGTGGTAGCTCGCCTCAACACAGTTCAACCGGTAGCGGTGGAGGAGGAGGAGGAGGAGGCGGAGGAGGGGGCGGAGGAGGTGGTGGAGGATGCACGACGACCGGAGTCAGTCAAAGACCGACGGCGACGAGCAGCGCCGGCAGCACGACCGGTGGCTACGCTCGAGCGCCGGTGACTTCTTGCGCGTCGACGGCGCCCCAATACGGCAGCGACCTGTACTTTCCGGGGACGGCGAGCGCCCAACCGGCCGGCGATCCGCATCATCATCAGAGCAGCCTGCTCGGAAAGGTCGAGGGAGCGACCTTGGGCTCGGTGTATGGCCGACACCCGTACGAGTCGTGGCCGTTCAACGCGATGCCGGGCGCGACCCACGGCGGAATCAAAGCGAGCGACGGCTGGTGGGACGTGCACGGGGCCGCGACCGCCGGTGGATGGTTGGACGTGAGCAGCACGGTCGGCGTCGGCGTCCACGCCGCGCAAATGGCCAACTACTCGGCTGACTACTCTACCAGTCTCGCGCTCGCCGGCAATCATCTGTTGACCACCGCGACCACCGCCGGACACAATCTCCTGCAAGACACGTACAAATCGATGTTGCCCGGCGGCCCGCCCGGGTTCGGTCTGCACCACCACGCGGCCGCGAGCGCGGGCGCTGGCGCCGGTGCCGGCAGCCCGCAGGGGAGCGGCGGCGGCGTCGGCGTCGGCGTCGGGGCCGGCGGTGTTAGCCAAGCCCCCTCGCCCCGCTCCCAAAGACGCTACACCGGCAGAGCAACCTGCGACTGTCCAAACTGTCAAGAAGCCGAGAGGCTTGGCCCGGCCGGCGTGCATCTCAGGAAGAAGAACATCCATAGCTGTCACATACCCGGATGCGGTAAGGTCTACGGGAAAACGTCGCATCTGAAGGCCCACTTACGGTGGCACACTGGTGAGCGACCGTTTGTTTGCAACTGGCTTTTCTGTGGCAAGCGGTTCACACGTTCGGATGAGTTGCAGCGGCACCTTCGAACCCACACCGGCGAAAAGAGATTCGCCTGCCCGGTCTGCAACAAGCGGTTCATGCGCAGCGACCATCTCGCGAAGCACGTCAAGACCCACAGCAGCAGCAGCAGCAGCAGCGGCAGCAAGGGCAAGGGGGGAGCGGGGAGCTCGTCGGCCGAGTCCTGCTCCGACAGCGAGGACAACGGGAGTCAGCAGAGTCCCACTTCCAGCTCGGTGCCGCCGCAGCCGCAGCCGCAGCCGCAGCCGGGTCAACAGCAGCCGGCGGGGCCTCAGGCCCAGCAGCAACAGGCTCTGGTGGCGGCGGCGGCGGCAACGGCAGCGGCGGTGGGCCAGGACACCAACACCACCACATCCCAGACCACCACCAGTCTCGGCCATCAGCCGACAACGCCCATGACCCCAATACAGATGACCCCACCGCCTCTGACCCCACACCATCCCCACCACCCGCATCTCCCTCCTCTAATGCACCATCCGCATCATCACGCAACATCCGTGTCGGCGGTGGCGGCCCACCATCCGCACGCGGGGATGAGCATGCACTGAGCCCGGTGGGGCCCGGAGCCGGTGCCTGCAGTTCCGCTGCCACTGCCGCAACGGCCCTGGGCTCCCCCCTATCCTACCCCCTCAACCTGAACCTCGTACAGTCCGTACAATCCGTACAGAATCATGCGACCATCGGTCACCATCACACCACCACCGCGCACCACCAACACCAGAATCAGAATCAGAACCATCACCACCATCACCACCACCACCATCATCACCACCAACAACAGCACTCGCGCCAGAGTAACTCCTATTCCGTGCAACAAAATCCTGGCACGCCGGGGACCGCGCAGACTCCCTCACCCTCGTCCCCCGCGCCTGTACATAGTCTCTAGGTTGTTCAAGCTTCGCCACCACTTTCACTTCACCATCCACTTTTTACGTTTTCTCTCACACAAACACGAAACGGATAGCGACGGATCCTTTTTCTTCGGCTGCTTCGAATCACGGAACTCAGCTAATCGAACCGAGACTTGTCTCGCCTAATCGCGCCAATCTAAGTTTCCTACCGGCTGACGATAACCGCGAGTTCGAAGCGAGAGATCTACGCGTCCGTCGCTAGCCCGTTTCTCTCTCTCTCTGTCTCTGTCTCTCTTTTTCGCTCGCTCTCTCTCACTTTTTCTCTCACTGTCTCTACAACCTGGATCCCTGGCCCCCCACATCCTCGACGCTCGGTTGTTCTCTAGGTCGGCAGTCGTCGGTCGTCGAAACACATCCGACTCGATGCACCGCCGGCTTTGTTACTTGTAAATATTATACATAGCGCGTGAGAAAGATATTATATTAATTAAGCGGTGTAATGTTGTAAAAAATTCTATATAAACGCACTGTCGCGCTGTACCATACACCTACACGTAGAGATACACGCAACAAATGCATATACGAAAAAGGTGCGCGCGAGCTCTAGCCCCAGGTATTCCCGAACGACGCGACCACCGACGCCCGCGCCCGCGCGCGATCTGAACATCCGGGGATATAGTATATCGAGATTCCTCTCCGAGCAGGTTCCAAACGACGTTGACCGTGCAGGCACGCACATACACACACACCGTCGATCGACGGGATAAAAAGAAAGAAAGAAAAAGAAAAACGCGTCCCTATATACGTCGGATTTTCATATATTGACGCCTTTCGATATTATTTCCCCTTGACGCGCGATTTGCGTTTGGAACTTGGTATTCGGACTGCATCCCGACGACCGTCATCGATCGACGACAACCTTCTTCGATCTTAATATCACGATATTATGAATTAATTATTATTATTATTATGATTAATTATTAATTATTAATTAATTATTATTATTATTGATGTATTATTATAAAGATTATAAATTCATTTTGAAAGAGATAAAGAGGAAATAAACGATGCTTTTGTGAGTAACGATGTGCCTCTGAATATCATGATTCCCCCCGTGATCGTGTTCTCTCCACTAAAAGTCTATCATCCCCTAGCTCTCACGGCCCTTGCTCCCGCTGCCGCTACTTCTGCTTCTTCGGAGACTCGCTACATCTCTTCCGGCATCCCCGCAGGATGTCCACACTCCTCCTCGCTATAACCTCCGAAGACCTTCGTCCCCGGTGCGAGAAACGTCGGACGTGTTCGTAGCGGAACGTAGACCAGAAACGTAAGTTTGCAGATCCCGTCGCAATTTCCAGCCCCTGCTCAGAACGAACGGACCCGGGCTCTCGCTTTTTCTCTCGCGAGTCGCACCGGTGATTTGCATTAAAATCATTAGCCGGGGCGCCCTTCTCCCTTTGTCGGTTGGCGAACCAAAAGCAAGGTCCACGAGGTTTTTTCCAGCCGGCCCCGATCTACTCGCCTTGATTAACTCGAAAAAGGTTTTTATCTACTCGACGATACGTATATTCCTGTTGGCCTATTTACGACGGGCTCCGAGAGAACGCTCGCAACCTATCCGAGCACTCGACGTTATTACCGAGGATGACTCGGCTCGTTTGATCCCGTGCTCGACGAGAGCCTTCCGCCGCTAATGCCTAAATAATGACGTATATACGCGACACGCAGCTTTATAAGCTTCGATAAATTTAATTACCCCGGGCCTCTCTCGGAACCGTCGCGTAATTTTCTTTTAATCGTGCTCCATTAAGCTAAGACGCGTGCGCGAGGACGTCCCGCCGCATCGTTCGAATCGCGAAGAGACGCGATCTTCTCGAGCCGGCAATTATTTCCAACGCGCGTCAATCCGAGAAAATTGAGCGGTCTGACAACGACAGACCGTGACCGAGCCATAAACGATCCCCGCTCTCGCGGTAAGCTCTAAATCGGATCAATATGCCAGAGATTACCGCACAAGATCGTTATGCAAAGCAGCGAAGGAGGGTCTGAAGCGTCGCGAGGCCAAACCAGAACCAGACCGGATCAGGAGATGCAAAACGACGCGATGCGACCCGACCCGAGGACTCGCGGGGGGTGTGGTTAACGTCGAGCAGCCTACAAGCCCGGGGGATGACTTTTTCGGTGATTTAACCAACGAGGGTGAACGTTTGTTATTCAATTTGCGGCCCCCTCGGTACCAGCCACTGCTCACCCTCTTTACCCACAGATCATCGCGCCTTTACGACCGTCACCATGCTTTTCCAACTCCTTGCTTCGGGAATACGATCGCCCTTTATTCGACGTACCCTCCGCAGACGCACAACTCCCAGATAGTTTCACTCTCCTATCCATGCCATGTACTTTCGATTCGGAAAACCCCGTGATGTACATAGTACTCGCCTCCTCTTAGTTAGCTAAAGTCTAAAGAGCCTGCTCCGTACAATCGTGGAACAGTTTTGTCGAGGTGAGTTGCTCCGCTATATTTTCCCTGTATTAAAAATTATAGGTGTCTACAAGTAATTCGATCGATGATCCTCTTTCTGTCGCAGGGAACGGAAAACGACGTCGCACGAGGATCCTCCAAGGACTTCCTGTTCGATGGTCGAACGAAGAAATACTTTGCTGAGAAATAAAGAAAATAATTTTGAGAGAGAGAACCTTGTCTTGATTTATATACCGTCAAAGTCCTGTTCCCCTTCCTAATTATTCCATCGACGAAGCTAGTTTAGTCGGCCGGGAAAAACGACGCGGAAAAAGCGACCGCGGATCAAACGCGGGTGGTACTTTGAAACTTCACACCGTGACTGACGTCGGTCGACAGCCAGGACGGAGTCTCTACAAAAGGCCGAAACGCTCGCAATAAGTATCTCCGGCGGCCCTTCCGGACCCGCTAACAAACCTCATGAAGCTAACGACTCGGTTTATAGTTCGAGGGCACGGTTTCGAGTATACAAAAGTGTCCCGCCTGTTTCCCCTCCCTCCGGACCACAGGGAATTCTTCAGACCCTCGATAATCGGTGAGTCAAGATCGTCCGTCAACGATCACGCGTTTACACAGATTTGTTCGCTGGCCGTTTCATCGGTAGCGAAGAGAACTAGATCACCGGACCTCGCAGCCGTGCATATTATCGACCTTTCGCGCGGCTATCTGCGAATCTGCCTCGGAACGGAAACCCCGACCGGTAATCTCGGTGGCGCGTAACGAGCGAACAGATTAGGCTGCTCGTAGGATCTCGACGATGTACCTAATAAAGGAGGCTAACGAGACCGGGGGCATGTGGTTAACGTCAACCTATCCCGGAGCACACGAAGCACGGAGCAAGTCTACGAGACACATGCGTGGAACACCGGTGTGTCCGTTCCTCTCGAAGCTCGCATGTGCGCGCACGCACACGTGCAGGACCCGAAAGGCACGCGAGTCTTGTTACCAAAGTGCCGCAGCCTCGAGAACGACCTCGTCCCGATGGAAAGGTCTCGGTGTCTTTTCAAGTTCCCGACAAACAGATTAGGATTCGGAGCCGTTCGTGAGTCGCAGCACTCGGCTCTCGAGTGGATCGCTCTCGAGAAGTCGGTCGGATCTCGCGTAGATCATCGGCAAATTAGTATCCGGGAACGAACGTGTCGGATTTCTGGACGCGAACCGGTCCGCGCCGAAGCTGAGAAAACAATGACGACACTCGATCGACGATCCGGTATAATTTTAATGGGCAAACGAGCTCGTTGCGAACTTTAAGCACCCGGTGTTGTCCGAACTTGTAACGCAAGACCGATAGCGTTACCCCGGCCGATTCGACGGTAATTGCGCGTCGTTAAAGGTCATTAAAGTATCTGGTTGGTCCACACGACACTCGCGTGGGGAGCCGGTGACGTCGGTGAATCAACATCGCTCGACAATAACCTCGTCACAGAAGTTCGCCCTAATTGTAACGGGTCGGCGAAACTAATTAGCGGCGGCCGGTGCCGATTCACGATCGAATTATTTCGGGGCAGCCTCGCGTCGCCTCGGCTACTCATCTCGCGCGACGTCCAATCAGTTTCTCTCCCTCGGAGGACTCGAGAAGAGAGGAAAAGGGTGTTCTCGACTATGTTTAGAACGGCCGAAACGAAATGACGCTGCCACTCGGTGACATGTTCAAATCGCTACATCATATTTCTGTAACTCGACGTTCTACGTCGTCGCATCGTCCGACAACTCCGCTTGCCAGTTGATCGCGTAACCGGTGTCCGAGGACTTTGATCTCCACCGTCGAGGTCCGTCTTCGAGCGGATCGGAAGAAGCGTTTCCTGCGCGCCTTCGAGAGACAGATGCGACGCTCGTTGCGGTCGACGCTCGCGACGATTACCGCGAGAACACATCGGATAAAGGAGACGATGAAACGCGGCTCGGCGAAAGTTGACCAATCGATACACGTACGCTAGACCGCAGACCATTCACGGCAGGACTGCATCCTGCATTTAGTCGCAACTGACCCAGTTCTGGTCCACCTCGGCGTCCCGACAGCCGGGGAAAAGCTGGACGACTCGCGGAGACGTCCTGCCGAATAATCTTGGTTTACCTGCGGGAAAATCGTGGCTCGGAGCCGCGGGCATTGTTCGAGCGCGATTCGAGCGGAAGGGCGCATTAAATGCAAAATAGAGCCGCCCGACAATGGTATTATAATTGCGCGGTTCTTTGTCGTCGAGGCATAACAGATTTCTTCGTGCCCGCCTCTCTTCTGTTCGCGAGCGGCGACCGACGCGACGACTCGCGAAACTTTTTGACCTCGTTCGGCATCGACTACGACAACCGCGGCGAGGAAAGTTTCGAGACGATTGTTGGCTGCGCCCGTGGTTTTATTTTGTCGAGCGGAAATCGCGGCCACAACTTTCCCGTGAAAACCGAAGTTTTCGTCTCGGGAAGCTGAACGGAACGACGACGCGCGGCGGAGGACGTCGTCGAGCGAGCCGAGCGGTTCGTATTTTCCCGCGGTATGTCTCGCACCGTTCTATCCACGGTTGTTGGCGGTTTGCACGCCGGTACGCTCGCAGGAGCTTGCAACGAGCGCGCGTGGAAGCGGGCGAGCAAGCGAGCGAATCGTTCACGACATCCGAAGCATTGTAGCGCAACATGTCATTCCGGTATTACGGCGCAAGGTACGAGCGTACACAACAATGCCGCGCATATAGACGTTTAATTATCATCGAGTAATGCGACTAATGACATACATTAGCTCGCGAGTCGCCATATGGGGAGCCTTTTGTTCGCCACTATATACGGTATATAATAATAGCGGCTCACGGAAAGAGTTGTGCACGCGCATGCGTGGCTAGGCGACCAGCCTCCTCTTCCCTTCGCAGTTCTTTCGGTCTTTCCTCCTTCGTTTCACCGTTTCCACCGTGTTTGTCTCCCTTTTTCACCTTCTCGTACTCGCCCGGCTCTTCCTTGTTCCTCCGCGCCGCACTGTGCCTCGCGTCCTTATGCCACCGTGAATCATTCCGCGTGCGACTGCGTGCCACTGATTACCGTAATCAGTCCGTTCCTGTTCCGGTATATCGGCCGCTAATTATAATCATCGATTCCGCCGACGTCACTTCCTCGTTTTCGAGCTGTCCGCGGTGCCCGGCAGGCTCGCGGATGTACAAACGGATTCCGATCCAACGGAAGGCATGTCCTGTCCGTTTGTCCACCCCGTACGTCCGTCGCTCGCCCACGACCATCTTCCGTCGAACCGCACGGAACGTGGGGGCTCGATCGACCGTCCCTCTTTGCGAACCGTATCGTTTCCTGCACTCGACGAACCTACAAAAGTACAAAAGACAGAACCGATTGGCTCGTACGCCGTTTCCAGCTGCTGCGGAACGCAACCGGCCACTTCTTCGACCACTTTGTCGACCACACGAGTGGACTGCTCTCGAAAGTCGACCCGGTAGGTCCTACAGGAAATAAAGGAGCTGCCTGAGAAAGCCCAAACAAATCCGTCCTGTAAATCGTTCGAGCAACCTTCTTCCTTTTGGAGAGGCTGATCGTTCCGCCGAGGGTAAACACCTTTGACTTTCGCAAAGTTTTCGGTAAACCGGTGCACGATCCATCCCTCGGACAAATTCGGGAAACAGTCCCACGGGAGACAAGCCCTGCGACGAATCGAAAGCAAACACATGTCTACTAGCTGCTGGAGTCGAGGTACGCCCCTCGTTCATACAACTATCGTAGGAAAATCATTGCCGTTCGGAACGATGCCCGGGGGAGGCTGGAAATAATCGTATTCGTGGCGCGATCATTTGGCTACGTCTCCCGCCACATTGAAAACCCTCGAATACCCCGTACAAGTCCCATAAGGTGTTCTCTCGTCGCCAGGGAAAACCGTATCAGCCGCGTTTTCACGATGGCTCCCTCTGCACAAAAGACCGCCGCGAGTCAAATCGCACGGTTTTCGATTGCGAAACGAGAGAGGCCGGTGTCCCGTCGGCAATGCGAATTATTACGTGGGATATAGGTAGGCGAAGGCGGACATTTTACAATGCGAGATGTAAAAGTTGACTGACTGCTTGCCTGCCTGCTGGCTCGCCAGCTCGCGCGCACCTTCGCCCGCCTTTGCAAATAAACGAGCAATTTTTCTCTTTCTCTCTCTCTCTCTCTCCCTCGACGGAATTATTGCGCGACGAAGGGAAAATCGAAGTGAATTTTCCAGGAACCGGGAAAGTACCCGCGCCTTCGGGAAATTACTGGCATTATGTCCGTACGTAAATTGCCGGCCGTTCAATTTGCCGATTCGTTTTGGCGGAGCCGTTGCGTAATCGAGCCTTTATCGCATACGTTGTAGCCTGCGCGCGGGCATAACCGTGTATCGTTAGGTCGGGAAATATGCCGGCTTTAGTGCCAGTTGCTTCGCCCCAAATGGAAAACAAGAGTCGAACTCTATTGCAGGGAGGCGCACGGTATAGTTATTGTTCGACCCGAACAACGAGGAAACTTGCCAGGGAACTAAGAGAGAGACATATCGACCGTTGTAGCGTGGAATTCCGGTGATCGACAGCGACGCGGAGCCTCAAGTCCGACAGCTTTCGTTTATGATTCATTTGAACGGTTCGTGTGAACCATCGGCGTTAGCCTATACATAATTCAATCCCGGGAAAAAATAGAGAGAGCCCGTTTTCGGTAGCGCTGGCTGTCACATCGGATCCGTAGCCGCGCGGAGCGACGTTCGTTGACGTGGCCAGCGGATCGCGAAATGCGCGCTCACGCGCATTAATCGCCACGAAAATACAAACAAAAGCGGCAGGTGGCGAACTACAAAGAAGAAAACTGCTTTTAATTGCTGAACAATGACTTCGCTGCGTGCCACACCTTCACGCATTGTCTTAGCCCCCGAGCGGATTACTTACGCCGAGTGGTCAGAGTCAATGTCGGCGTCGGCCAATGCAACCGCCAGACAATTAGTGGCCCGTGCTACCGGCAATTTATTTTTACCGAGAAAAATCATACGGAGAATCGTTTGTCGTACGCCTCTCTCACTTCCTGATAGACGATTTCCCGTCGTAGCTCGTGCTCGGTGGAGAGATATCGGTGAACCAGAGTGGTCGCGATCTATCGGAAAGATCTAGCTACCGCGAACGCGTCAACACCTTGGCACAATCGCGGTTTATTTAGCCGGTTATTACGGCCGGTGGCGAAACACGAGGCTCCACGCACCAGTGAGCTCATTGATTTCTAATTAACGGCTAGATCGAAGAACAATCGCGATATAATTTCTCGTGTCCGGTACAATGAAGCCGCGCGACAATACAGAATTCCCCGCGGTCTCCCCGGAGAGGCATGACAGGGGGGCGTACACCGTTTCAGAAATTCGTCTTTGGCTCCGGTCTCCGGTCTTTCTCTTTCACGCGAAAAATGCCAGATGTTTCGCATGTGGCCGACGCGACGTAACGTTCGTCGCCGTTGTTCCGCTTCTGTCACGGCAATCCCTTATTCATGCGAGACCGCGAATTCGAATCGAAGCTGCCTGCGGAAAGCGAGCCACCGGCACACGTTCCAGTCCTCTTCGTCTTCCGGCATCGAGAAAATGTATTCGATAGCTTGTCCGAAAAAATTCAAAAATGTCAAAACCTTGGCAGGAAGATGATCGCGCTGTTTCTATGTATACGCTCGCGTTGCCTAACAACGAAAGAACTTTTCAGATCCACAACGGGTTTTTCCCTGCGTCATTTCCACCATCGAGTATGCTATTTTTTCATGCAATTTCCTATCCGAGACCACCTCCTCGCTCGCCCCCTTCTCGTTCCTGTCCCGTTTCTTTATCCGAGCGATCTTCACGCTGTATCGCGGTACTTCCTTGTACCGCGGCTCGGATGCCTCATTATACGGGACTCGTCTATCAGAATCGATCACTCTTCTGGTGGGCGTACATTCGACGAAGGAGGTCCTCGAGGTTGACGCGCGCCTCGACCTGCTAACGTAGAACGTTTCGGATTTATTCAATAACGACGATCGTTAAGGTCTGGCCGAGGGAGGGGCGGGATCGTGGCCCTCGATATTCGACGCCAGACACGTGCTCTCCTCCTAGCGTGCTTTCATCGGCGGGCCACGCTTTCCAGAGCTTATTAACGATGTGTGTATCGTCTTTCGCGATATCCTGCGTTTGTTTTTCCGTCGTCGAGACTTCGTTAAAATACGTGTCCATCTGAGAATTTCCTGTCGATGGTTGCTCTCGAGAGTACTGTCAATTTGCGTGTCTACTTGAGAATACTTTAGAAATGTTTTCTCTTGGAAAGTCCTCTCAATTTTTCGATAGTGATAAGAATTGTTGCAATGTAAACCCTCATCCGTCCCTCGTGTCAGTTTGACACAGTTTTCCCGAAATATGTTATACTGTCCTGTTACTTGCAGGTAAAATTTTTCTTTTATTAATGCGAAACACATAACCGAAAACCCTAAGATGTAAATGTTAACACATCAATTTGAATGAAAAAACATCGAACATTTACTTTGTTATTTTATCGATTTTTTATCGCTGTGTCAATTTGACACCGAGGGACAGATGGGGGTTAATAAGAAAAAAAAGAACTCTTGAGAGTAACTCGCGATAGTTTTACCCTCGAATGGACACGTACCTTCGGACCTGTTACGTGTCTCGAGTTTAATTGGCGGAGGACAACGGGACGGTTCTTTTGAGGCTTGCCAAAGAGGACGGGCCGAGGCGAACACTTCGATACCGTGCGAATAGCCAAAGTCGCTCTCGTCGGTTTGGCACATCCGCTCGCGGCCCGGTGTCTTTCTCGGTTTTTGTTTGATTTGTGTTCGGGTGGCGTAACACGGGGAACAGCTACTCGCTCGTGGCGAGATAAAAATACGGTCGAAAGGGTATTAGTCATGTTGCGATGGCCCGTGGGGTTTCGGAGAGACGCGCGTGTATCCGTCCACCTCTCTCTCTCTCTCTCTCTCTCTTTTTCACGCGGGCCAAGCGCGAACGCGTGTTAACTAGATCGCCAGGAAACGGTGCCGCTAAATCACGCGGGATACGAGCAAACCCAGAACGGCGCGCACCAATACGCCAACCAATTCACGCATACCGCGAGCCCTCGTCGGTCTCGCTTTCTCTCCGCAGTTTCTCCGTTTCCGTTGCTCCGCTTCGCCCTCTCTTTCGAGCCCTCTGTCGGCCCGACTCGACTCGACTACTCGTGTGCGTATATTCTGCCCCTGGTCCGGGCGCAGACGTATCAATTAACTCGGGAACTCGACGGCCATCTCGACTAATTTCCATCCGTTCTCGACATACCTACTCGATGTGCCATGAAATTATCGGCCGATAGCTGCGGCCCGCAACCGCGCCATATTTTCCTCGGCTACCTCGCCGGCCCAGAAGCGTTTACGATGCCTCGGGCTCCGCATTTTTGTCCGTCCCCGTCCAAAAACTTGCAACGGCGCCGAGACGATCGAACCGAAATCTCTTCGAACGCAGTCTGGCCGCGACCGGGAGCCCGTTCGCTCGCGGAAGATAAATGATTCTCGATCGGAAGTGCTCGCGACGGTCTGAGGAACGCGCGAGAGGTGTTGATCGACTTGCCGCGAAACGATCGTTTGTCAGGTTCGCAAACGAACTCGCGTCCCGAGACGGCAGGGTGAACCGTTCGTTCGCGAGAACGATTTATGGCTGAGGAGAGTCGACCATGCGAGTCAACCGGAAGTCGCGGTGCCCTTTGTTCCCTCGGTTCCTTTTTACTCGTGCAACTCGTCCCAGGCTCCGTTTATCACGCATTTACATTCCCCGTTGCTCGGCTCCTCGCCCACTCTCGTCGCGTTCAGATTATTGAATTAGATATACCGACGGAATTGAATTGATTTCTGACAGTCATCCCACGATCCGGCACGCTCGCAGGTATAATGCCGCCGTGATATCGTGCGGAGAACAATCGTCCAGGATGAGAGCGTGGATGATCTTTCTGTTTCTGGGATCGCTTCTCTCGTCCCTCGCTGATTTTTCCACCGATCGGCTCCTCTCGCTCGCTCTCTCTCTCTCTCTCTCTCCTCTCGCTCATTCTACCCGCGGTCGTCGAAAGAACCTGGTTTTCTCTCGTTCGAAACTGTTTCCGACGATTCCGTGTCGGTCTCCGCCTAATATTTATTTGCTCGTTTGTTCCTTTCTTTTCGTCCACCGTGACATACGTCTATAGGCGAGAGGAGAGGCGCGTATCGGTGCATCTGGCAAACGACGCGACGACCCCGGAGCGACACGGGGCGCGACACGAGTGAATATTAGGGCACGCAGATCGGGGCGTGTCCGATGGTGTCGTTTCCTACGTGCCATTGTACGACCCAGGGCGAGACGCACCTGGGAGTGAACCTACCACGCCTCTGAATCATGGGCATGTAAGAGGTCTCCGTGTCGATGTACCCATAAAGGTACACACACGCATTCCGCATACGAGTGCACGCGCGCATTCACCGGCACCGCGATTCTCTAGACGCGAGCGGTTTCGGCGCGAGCACGCCAACGACAGGCAAAGCGGAGAGGAAAGCGGAGAGCAGAACGGTGTGCAAAGCCGACGAATCACCGACCCGCCGTATGACATACGGGATCGTGCGAGGAGACACAATACCGGCCGGTCATTACGCATCTATAGGCATTGTTCGAGATACGCGAGCAGGATGCGCCGAGATGCACGGGTAATGCCAGCTCCGCGAACCGGTTGCGCTGTCGTCAGACTTTCCGGATTCGTTGCGAGCTAGCAAGTCTGCTGATCTACCAGAGAAGCGGAAGAACTTTGAATTTTATTCAGACTAAAAATTGTTTGCGTCAGTTATGAGAAGCAGAAGATGAATAAAAATGTATTTCTCCTCTGAACCTATCGCCGTAACATTTTCTTTGAGGTTACAGTGGTTGAAACGTCTTTATCCCCAAACATGTAGAGGAGGAAGGAACATTTGTATTTCTTGTATGGCTACATTTATTTTAATGCTAGATCTACCACGGTCGAATGACCGGTTTTATATTTGCCAATTATCGAAATTATAAAAATCCATTTATGGAAATTAATGGAATAGACTTCCTTGTCCAAGCAGCTATTAGGTATGTCGCAAAATTACAGACGATCTTAATAAATAAAGCGTTGCCATTTTTATAAGGCAATATTTACCAGATACTTTTAACACTGGAACCACCGAGCAGTAAATGAAATGGGCATACATTGCCTGTAATAATAATAAAATTGCATTTATTTAGATTTCGTACCAGTTTTGTTAAAATATACAGGATGAGTCACCTAACGTTGCCACCTCAGATATCTTTGTTGTTTTTAAAGACACGACAAATGTCTGACGGACAAAGTTGAATGGTAAAACGGGGCTCACACGATACCAAAAAAATTTTTGTTTTTATGTAATTTTTTTTAGAGATATGAAGATTATGAAGATAAACGTATTCTGGTTTCATATTTTAGTTTTATACGTTTTTTCTGTCCGTGACTTTGAATGACCTTGAGTAATTATAGTCACTGAATTCGTAATGAAAGAAACTATCATTGTAGGTGTTTAAAAAAGGGTGCTTCCATCTAAAAAAAAGAAGAGGCCTTGATATCTCTAAAGAAAATCACATAAAAACAAAAATATTTTTGGTATCATGTGAGCCCCACTGAACCATTCAGCTATGTCCTCCAGACATTTGACGTATCTTTAAAAGCAACAAAGATATTTGAGATGGCAACGTTAGGTGACTCACCCTGTGTACTTGAATAGAGAAGTTGACTAAAAAAATGGCTCAGAAAAACACATTTATAACTTTAATATCTCTAAAAGAACAAATCAGCAACAAGTCATTTTGCCTCATCCGGTTCGTAGGTTGTTGTCAATGTTTAAATATTGATTACAAACGAATGAAATTTTATTTATCGAAGAAGATACGCGTAACATTCATATTTCTCAGACTTTGTTAAAACCTTCCACACGAGTCTGTCTGCTTGAAGTAAGGCAAGGGGTTAACGATTACGATAATTTTTATCATAAACGCATAAAATCGCGTGTATCTCGAATTACGACGCTCATCGGGAGTTTCACGCGAAGCGATAAATAAAGGCTGCGTCCACAGAGTATGAGTGCGCAATTCGCTTTCGGATTCCAACGAGACCCTGGCGTACCCGGATCGAATCGGTAACCCCACGGTTTCACCGAGTCGAACGATACACCGAGTGGTAACGTGCAGCTCTCGCGCGACCCGAATACGCCCGGGGGCGGCCAGGGCGGAGGCGATTCCGCCCCCAGGTGGGTCGGGGTGGTACCCGGCATATCTCATTCTACGCGTGCATAAATAACGCGTCGGGAAGGATATCGGCCGCCTCGTAAATCCCCGAAATGGGGAAATGCTTGTCCGCGGATCGATTGCCAATTTCTGCGGAGGATTCTTCCGCTCGCTTCGCGAAAACAACGTTTTCGTCGGAACACGGTCCAAAGAAACTGGACCCACGACGACGAGGCGGACGGAAGACGTGGACGCCGGCAGATGACGCGAGAAGGAGCTGAAAGTAATTTCGGCGACAACAATGCGGTCTCGATATCGCGTGCGGGCACGGTACATCGGCAACACGCGTGTGCGATCGTCGGTACGGTTACCGCGGACAGAGCATCGCACCTTTCCTCTTTCTCTCTCGATCCCTTCAGCTCGTCCTTTTTCTTTCTCTCTCTCGCTATCCTTGTCGTACAGGCTGCGAGATGGGTTTTGTTCGACGTACTGGCGGACAACAATAAGGTAACTGTAATTTCTGGAGGGCGACGCGAGCAGAGCAATGGCAACAGATGGAGAAACTTGCCCGTCCGCCCGTCAATGTCTTCGGGAAGGTTTCGTTTCAATAGCTGTCCCACATGTGCCTGAAGGAATAATAGCGACCGGTAGATGGGAAGAGAAGTACACGCATGCAACCGCAAAATAGTGATCTGCTCTCTCGCGGGCAACCTCCGGGATCTTCCGCGTACCGATCACGATCACGCTCGTCGCCTCGCCGAGTGGTACCGTGATGGTCGCCGCCGCCACCGAGATAGTTGTCGTCTAGCGATCGTAAAAATCGAAGATGGGTCGTCGCGAGGTAGCCACGGTCGCGGACGGATGGTCGAGCAGCGAGTATAGTTGTAATCCGACGGTGTATTTCATTAAGCGATCGTTAAACGTAAATGATTCCGCGGTAGTAAATATGAAATATGTAGAGCGTGCGTGTGTAGACGTATAATTTGCTCGGCACCGACGCTCTGGCCGCGGCCACCGTGCGTACTCGCGCTCTCCACGAGAAACACATCTATCGATACGGGAGCGCAGCAGCCGCGGAACGGAGCGGAGCGGAATGGAACGAAACGAAACGAAACGAAACGTATTACCGGCACGCCACTCGATCGTTTTTACGCGCAATTAATCGGCGTCGTTTTGTCCGGGGTTAAAGGATGCCCGCGGACCGAACGAGCCGCGAGCTTCGAGTCTCGAGAGCCTCGAGCCAGTTCGTTGCACGTGCTGCGCGCCGTTTAACAAGCGGATCATAAACTTCTGTTTACAAGACAACAACACGCCGATAATGGATGACAAATATTGGCAGATGCTCGAGCAGAGAGCCGAGGGCCCGGCCGGATGCCCCCGAGGTTCGACCTCGTCCTTTTATTGCCGTGGCGGGGTATACCACGGGGCTTCGTAACTCCGCACCCCAAAATAGAGGATGACATTTCCGTGTGGTTTCTTTTTCGGCGGGCATTGTCGGGCCCCGGAATGCATAAATCAAGCTAGATCGGTGCGAACCTTGCGGAGCAACAATGTTCGACACGCGGAATCGTTCTTTCCCTTCGTAACGAAAGGTCGGAGCGAGAGAGAAAGAGGGAAACTCTCGGTCGCGGTATTTCTCGTGGCACAGAGGCGCGACCATAATGCGTCGCTCGATGACAAATGGTGTTCCCTGCGATCCTTCGGAGGAAACCAGAAAACTTGCGTGCCGCCTCGATTGTGTTACCGTTTTCGTCTTCCCGAGGAAGATCCATTCACCGGTCGAGAAATCTGTCGAGTAGCCGCACAATGCGGTTCCCTTTTCACGCGGCTAAAGCGTATCCCTCTCGCACGGTATTGCGGCGAAAATGTAAAACGAGCAACGGTAGTCAAAGGAAACATCGAGCGACGTTTTATTGCCGTTTCATCGGGATCGTCTGTCAAATCACCGTGCTCTACGAGCTCCTTAACGCCGGCAATCAGCTCCCCTTAACCGTCCGAGCACTCGGTGTGTATCTCGCGCGGCGATCGGCACGGCGCGCACCGTTTCCGAAAATAACCGATCGGGCGTCTCCGGAATCACGTAAAAATGTCTCGAAAGGGTGTACAGGCTCGGTGCGGTGTCAGCCATGTGAAGAACTGCTCGCAAGAGTTACGAGTTCACCGGGCGATAAAGTTGGCCCTCCGTAACGCCTCGCGCAGTCTGAACCAACGAATTTCTGTCGACGTCGGCCTTGTTTTATGAGACCGTCGTCGTCGTCGTCGTCGTCGTCGTCGCGAGCTCGTCAACCTGAGAGCAAGGAAGGGAGCAACAGCAGCAGCGTCCTTGTCTCCGTTCCACTCGAGTTTTACGGGCTTCGAAGGAATTCGACGGGGAACGGATCGACGACGAATCGCTCGCCGAACGCATCGCGAGTGATTCGCGGCGGAAAATCGGTTTTTGAAGATGCGGTTGACTTTTAAGGATCGTTCCAGGTCGACGGGGATGGGCGTCGCCGTCGCGAAAGAAACGCACGGCGTCGAGGTCAGGTGTCAAACAGCTCGACAGCCGCGGCGGGAATTCGTCGGACAACTTTCAAGCCGAACACGATGGATGCGATGGACTTCCGACGATCCGGGAACGGGGTTTACGGCCTCGCCTCGGTCCAAGAAGAAGCCTACGAGGACGCCTGTAGGAGAAGAGGGGCCGTAGGTGTCTCCGACAGCATGTGCTCGGGGCGTGGACCAACGCGAAAGAGATATACTGCTTCGCCCGAGTATTTATGGCATATCCGCACTTCGTCCGACATGTATATATACATCAGGAGCAGCGCGGAATGCGCGGACAACCATCCGGAATAATTGTTTCTGGAAACGCGCGAACGACTTATTAAAAGAGTCACGATCTCGGTCGCTTCGACGGACTTTTTCATTTGCCGCGCCTGATCAAAGGGACCCGATATCTCCGGAGGATCTCTGGTTGCTCTCTTTGGAACGGTCTCCGATAAGATAGCACGAAATCTTACGGCGGGACGGGGACGCCGAGCGGGCGTTCGAACAACCGAGAGGAAACGCAATTAACATAGAGGCGGAGTAAAGATAAACGCGTATTACGATTCTCCAAAGTGACTGTGCAACTATTGGCTCTCCTTGTCCCGCTACGCTGGCAGCATGCATTTTTTTCACGTGCCTCCTCCTTCACCGTGCGACCTGTCACCTGACTTCTTCATCCGAGAAGACGATAAATCATCGACGCGTATACGATTCTTTACACGCGAGCCCGTGGTACACCCTGCACGTAACAAATAACGTCGGAGCATGCATTTCGCGAAACAGGCGAACGCACACCGGCCCACGGCACGCCGCGGGACCGAGCGTGCGCGTTCTTTATCGGCCGAGTCATCTGCGGAATGATCGTTAAGTCGTGTGTATACCGACGACAGAGAAATCGTCGAAGGAAGCAGGCTCGGCCCCGCAAAAACCAGCTGGTCGTTCCCGAGTTTTCTGCTTTCAGGGCGAAAAGTTCGGGGAACTGAAATTACCCCGGTGCGATTCGGACGCGTTCTATTCACGACGACGGCGACGATCGCCGATCCTCGCGCGACACATTCATTACCGAGAGTTGAATAGACCTCTTCCACTCAGCCCCTCGGCGTAACAGCGTTTCTTGCGAGGCCAGAAGTAACACTCGTTCGAGCAAACATCGGCGCGACGCTTTCCTATCCGCAGACCTTCATGTAATAATCATGACCCGGACGATTACCGTCCGAAGAAGAGCTTCGAACGACTCGAGCAGAACCGTCGGAGAAATTCGAGTTTGAGGAATCGGACGAACAAGAGGCAACCCCCGACCGGAGAAGGGTGATATCGGTATCGAATGTCGATAGGTGTTTAATCTGTGTAGCAACCTGCGGGAATCCGAGGCCACGGGATCCACAGCGGGGCGCAACCTGTACGACTCGTAAGGATCGAAAAAGGGCGGCCGTTCATTCATCCGGCCAAGCAGGACACTAATAGCTCACCTTCGGGTTCATTCAGAGCGAACCGTCGGGGATCCGATTCATGGGAAAGCAAAGGGATCGGGCGAGCCGCGTCGGAATCGTCTTGTCCGTCCGAGACGCGAGAAGGCTCCACGATCGTAAATAAGAAGTCGGGCGAGAGAGCGTTCTATCGAAAAGCGTGAGCTTTCTCGGGGTGAGAAGAAGAAGCGTCGCCCCGAGTCTTTTCACGGTCGTGAAAAAATCATGGGCCATCTCGACGCGTTTACATTTTCCCCGTGTGGTTTTCCCTTCCACGGATAAACGTCTGTACTATTTTCACTTTATGACCACTCCATGGACGTTATTTATCGAGGGGCACGAACGCGAGGACCACCCTTGGGATTTGAGTAGACTTCAGATTTGCCCGGTCAATAAATATCATTCGTTCCGATACTCGAGCCCCGAGAGCTCCGAGAACCAGCCTCGGGAACCCCTCCGGGCCACGCTCGAGTTCCGCGTGTAACTAAACAGAAGGGCTGTTTGTCACCATGTGTTTCCCCCGACGGAATATGGACGCGTCCTGCTTTTCCTGGGCGCGATCAAACAATGGCGAAGGGAATAAAATAAAGGTAGGAATACGGTAAAAGAGACAGGGAGCAAAATAAGAGTAAGTCCAGGGTTCTTTCGGGCTTCGCCGCGTTTTTACGATCCCGAGACTCACCCTTTCCCGACCCGGTAAAAAGAGTCCTTTGGTCAGGATAAACGTAACGATCGTCCGAGTCGAAGGGTCGAATCCCTCGCGCACTCGTTCCCGACCCTCGGGAACTCGTTTCCATCATTAGGGAGCGGCTAAGTGGCCACTACTGCCCAAGGCCTTGGCAACCGGGTACTTGTCGTGGACGCTCCTGAAAATGGCCGACGATAAACTGGACATTCGGAACCAACCCCGATCTCGGCCGGCTCGAAGCGATTTCCTGTTTGCTGCGGGCCCAACCACGGCCTACCTTCTGACCATAAAGCTAATAGATCCGCAGGGGTCACGAAATGGGGTGTCCCACGTTTCCATTCCTGTCTCTCCATCTCTCTCTTCCTTCTTCGTTTCTTTTTCGAACGCAACCCTCTACCGTTTTCGGCCATTGTCGAACCGTACGGATCTCGCGCACAGTTCCTGACAAATCGGCCACGTGGCGCGAACGCGTGCACGGACGTTCGAAACGGATGAAAACTGCCACCAGGAACCGCGATAAGTGGCGCAAGATGAATCGTTGGAAAATTCGCGTCGAAAGCCCGGAAGCGATCGTCCGTCGAACAGAAAAGAGGCGACTGGTTCCATGATCTTTTGGTCCTAGGAGTTCCGGTGAACCGCGGAAATTTTCATGGGGGTTGCCCGGAGAAACGGCGGGCTCCTCTCATCGTTCGGCAGGTCATAAAGATAAATAGTCAGCCGGCAAATTTACACAATTTGTAGCGAACGGCGCAGCGGCCGACGTTGATCGTCAAGAAAAAAGAAAGCCACGGGCGAGGCGAGGGGTCCGGAGAGAGGGAAAGGGTAGGGGAACAGCAATCTGCGGAAATTGGCAAGAACGACGAACCAATTTCCGAAAGAGGCCCGCAAACACTGGCCCAGGGGTCAGTCGGGGTGAGGGTTAATCGTCGATAAAGCGATCCTCGTTAACGCGCCCGACCGATCCGCAACAAACCCGTGAAACCGCGCGCATTCCGCTCGCGCTGTGCTCTCGATCGGTCCTTGCTACCGTCACTCGACTAGGGCTGTTACGTTTCCGAATGATCGACTCTTCGCAGATTCGAAGGAACCAAGGGAGCTTCGAACGAAGCATGAAGTTGTAACTTACGAGTTTCACATAAAGAATAAATAAAAGCTTGAATTCAAAGCTTCGAAACTTCGATTCTCATCATCAGACTGCGGATTTTATGCATTTGTGACAAAATGGGTACGTACAATTTAAGGCAGTGGACATGTAAAAAATATTTGAGGATATCAATGTGTTAGTTCCAGCTTAATAGCAAAATTAAAAGGAAAATACGATTTTTATTTCGCTCCTGTGTCGCGCAATCAATGCAAACATTTTTTATTTTGCATAAAGATCCGCATCAAAGTTTCAGAAATCGAAGCTTCAGAATCTCAGAGCATCGAAGGAAAGTAACAGCCCTAGATCAAGAAGATCGAGATCGAGGAGACGGATCGCGGGACAGCTCGCTCGAGGAGGCGAGTGAACGGTGGAGGATCGCGACCGTCAAATGCGATTCTCGAAACTCGGCTGTTCGAGGAGGAGCAAAAGAAACGGGAAAGGAAATAAATCATTGACGGACTTTCACGAACCCGATGACCTTAATGCGCGCTGCGCTCGGTAACCCGAGGCCCGAAAACGTAATTTCGATCTCGTGGACCACCGGCTGACTCGTCGTCCCGACGATTAACATTCCCGAAGCAATTGCACCCACGGCGACCAGTCAGGGCAGCCAATTTCTTTCTTTCGGCTGCGTCTGGCCGGCTGGCTCGAATCTTCGCAGACAACAGTCCGGTCCTCTGCTACGAGATGGCAGCACCGCTCGAAAGTCGCACCTGCTCGGAACATCATCCCCGTGGATATTGTAGGGCGTCGACATCCGGTACATCTGAATTTTTAATTCCTACTCCACAGGAATTTAAGGAACGACTTCGACTTCGAGAGAAAAAGAAAGACACGGCCGCGTCTCGGCGCGACCGAACCGGGAAAGGGGCTGCGAGATTGCAGTAGGGTTAAAGGAATGAAAACCTATCAACGTTCATTCTTCTCGAGGGGACACGGTCGTTTGCCAAGCCTTCATCCTTGATTCGCGCAGACATTTTTGTCCTCGAGTGTCGCGATCGGGCGGCCTCATCAGGTGAATTACAGGCTTCGCTCGTGTTCGTGGGTGCCTCTCGAGAGTCGCGTGGATAGGCGGAGAGCTCTCCGACAGAGTACAACTGCTTCGAGATGAATTGGCGGGCAACCTCCGAGAGGAAGGCCTATCGAGTTTCGCGCGGCGCGGCGTCTCGTCGCGTCTCGTCGCCGCGACAATCTTTATTGTACGCGATCCCTTATACGTGCTCGTAATACCTTTAAACACGCGAATCCCGAAAGGTTAGAGAAACGCTGCGCCTTTGTCGGGTAGCGGACGAGGAACGAGGTCTCGGAATCGCGTCGCGTCCTGGCGGCATCGACGGCACGTCGCATCATCGCATCGGATCGGTCGCATGGGATGAGGAGCGGCAATGGCAAATAAATCGCTTCGCTCGCGTCACGTCTCGATCCGAGGCGAGACCGAAGCCTCGCGAAAGCTTATGATGGACCCGCACGAATCGTTCCCGAACTCTTTGATGTTGCCGCCTCGCCGACGATCCACCTCGGGTGACAGAATCTGATCTCTACACCCACGCCGCCCGTTCCTTCGATTCGAGATCGACTCGATCGGAAATTGCTCGTCCGCTCGAAACCGGAGATACCAGACGTATCTCTCGATCGTGCGAGGAATCCAGGATCCATCCCGCCGAACGATTGCCTTTTCCTGTTCCAGGTTCCCGCTAGAATAATTCCAACAGGACATAGAAGGCTGTATTGGATTATCTACTAGAATAAACCGCACGTGATATGAATTAGATCAACGAAATTTATTCAAAAGCGAGAAAGGCACAAGTAAAACACGTATGGAAGGGTTGAAAGGAACTCGTTCATTTTGTTTCGCATGTACATTTCAACAGGCTGATACCCGAAAGCCACGAATCTCCCAGTTGCTTTCAGGAATATGACGAACCTTGCCTTATTAAATTTGGATGCAACGTTCTAGCGTGGTTGCGTGTCGCGATGGAAGCGCAATCGACTGTGTTTCCATTCTTTTCCGCGGCCTCCCCTCGCCGTCCTCCTCCCCCGGTATCAACGTTATGCCCTGTCGCTACGAAATTATGGACTCGCTATTACTCCACTGGCGAATCTAATAAAAGGCCATCGTCTGACTCTAATTCATGTGTTGCGCGCGTATCCGCTGGAACGATGGGAACGTTTATCATTCGTTCTCGTCCTGGGCAGCGTTTCTGCGGTTGCCTCAGCGGTTGCAAAAACTGTGCCCCGCGACCGAAAAAATCAACGGACCGAGTTCGCCCACGGAATTGGTTTGGCACTCGTCTAGGGATCGTACGTTTGTGGGAACGCGCGGTGTATGTACATACCGGCTGACCGGCTACTCGAAGGAGACCTCGGTACGCAATGGCGGGTACACGCGAGTTGCAAGCCGCGGTACTTTCCTATGCAGGCGGATACAACTACATACATTTTTGGCATTTCGCCTCGACCTGCCTCTCCCAAGGAATTCAACCTTTTTTTTCCTCTCGTTCGTTCAGCCTTCCGCGGTCTATAATCGTGTATGCAAATCGTCACACGGCGGCGGGGTGAAGCAATCGTCCCGCAATCGTGCCTTATTAAGTCGTTCCGCTGATTTTCTGTATTCGATCGACGGGAACCCATTGGCGAAGGCTTACCTTGACCCCGAAGCAGCAGGTCGCCGAGATCATCCGCGATTCCATGCCACGGATGCACCTAGCCACCGATCGTCTGCCGGATCCTCCGTCTCTCTTGAAAAAGACGCAACGATTCAATGGGCTTTCAGAAACGCGTCGCATCCGCTCGATACGGCTAATTTGTCTCTACGGGGCTCGGAATCAGAGTAGGTGTTTTTTTTTGCTGGGAAATCGAACGCCCGTCGGATTAGCCCGAAGCAATTCAACACCGGTCTTTCTTCCGCCGCATAAAAGGTACGGAACGGAAAAACCCACGCCGTGAAAGCTCGGCTAATAAGCTGTAATCGGAGAAACCATCGGCCACCGCAACGCGCCGAAACCGTAGCCAGTCTGCTACGAGCACGTAGTCGTCGTCGTCGACACAGTTAAGGGAATTAAAAAGTTCCGACGACTTTCCACCGACTCGAGAACCTCGGGGCCCTCGTACAATTTGCACGGATTGCCGATGGATTTGCCGGTAGGAATCGAAGGAGACACGGGGTGTTTATTATGGCGTCGTGCACCCTTCCGACGTGGGAACTCGGGAAATCCAGCCCCACGGGGGGAAGCTCATGAATCCGGGCACCCTCGCGCTAATCGCTCGATCGCCTCTCGGCGTTGACAAATTCGTGAGACGATGATGGATGTTATTGACTGCCTAAGCGCCGCCGCGCTGTGCACACGGTCCGCGATCGATCATCGACCGATAACTTTCTATTAAAAAAAATTCCAACCCGATCGTTTCACGCCTCGACGCCGCAGATTTCCGATACGAGAGTGTCCTCGTATCCGTTTAATCGACACGGTAGTCGAGAGACCTCGAGCGGTGTCGCGTGCCTCGATGCTTCCCCCGACGCGAATCGGTATTCGACGTAGACGACGCGCAGCTATTCGACATAAGCGAAGGCAATAACGACGACCCGCGAATCCGAAACGATTTTCTAGACACGCTGGTCTACGGGGTTGTCGCCGGCGTTGCTCTAGGGGTGGCGAGAGCCCGTTACTTTGATATGTAAATACACGCAGCGGCGCGCAGGGTGTGCCAGCCCGCCGAATCTGTACCGCCACCCGTTACACACGGATAAATTGCCGCTGCGTGCACGTAGATATACGCGCGATCAAGTATCGAAGTTTACGTATGGACGCGGAGCGGCGGCAGCAGCCCCGACGAAGAGCGCCCGATGTGCATTTGCTTCATCGAGCACGCCACAATGGAGCCCTGACTATAAAGGCAAATCTATTGAAAGGGGGCAAAGGAGCGACGCGAGGGGCGAACAGACACGGTCCCGTTCCTCGAATCCGCCAGAATCGTCCAATATCTCCGTTATCTCGATTCTGCCCGCGTCAATATTGACTCGATCGAGTCGCCTCCCCGCCGAGGCGCTCTCGTACGTCGACAGTTTTATCAGACATCGGCGAATCTCGTCCCGAGACAAGGGGAATACCTTGTAAGTCTCGTCCGGGAGAACGGTCGGTAATACATAATTCCGAAAGCCTCGACGATGAAAGCTGCACGTCGCGGCGCCGAGATTGCAATGTCCGATCGGTAACAAATCGAAGCGCGACGAAAGGGATCTCGGCTGTCCGCGGTGGCGATACCGAATAATTACGCGGCCCAACACACGCACCGTGAAAGGATAAGCGAGTTAATGGCGTCGCATTGTGCGGTAATCTCAAAGTAATCGGCTCTCGTTTTCTTTTCTCTTTTCTTTTGAAATTACAGCCCGAGTCACACCCTTTTCGAATGGAACGGCTCGAAATGATAGCGCGGCCGAGCGACTGGTATCGTCGCATGCCAAACAGCAATGTCCTGGAGAGACGTGTCCGCCGCGGAGACGCCGACGTAGCTACGTGAGCGTTGCGGCTACGTTGCTGGCTGCACCGACACCCCTGGGACTCGTAACAGGCTTGTTGCACATGCACGCGACCGACTCCTGCCTCCGCCTGCCTCTCCGACCCCCCTGCTCCCCTACCCGCTTGCCAGCCGGAGAGCCCGCCTGTATTGGTAGCTGCGCATAATGGTGCCCATTTAATGTTAACGACGCCATTTTCTGAATATGGATATCAACTGCCTTTGACTCCAGGCGCTCATGAATTTTCATACGCGTTGGGGTTCCTCGCGTTCCTCCGTCCCGCGAAATCTCCTTCGAATCGACATCAGCCATTGCGCGGCTTTCATTCCGACCGTGCCGTTCGGTTTTCTTTGATCCTGCGGAATGTTCCGTTTTCGTGGAAACGCGTACGATCCCCCTTGTCCCGATACGTCGAAACGACGCGCGACGGTCGACACGGGTTGCCATGCCGATGCACGACGCGACGCTGAAGTGTCGCGCGGTTCCAGAGAGATCGCCCCTGACAACGTTTACCCGCGCTGCACAAGTATCGTGACTTCGGTGACGTCAGCCGCAGCCGCAGGTAAGTCTTATCCCCACCGCGAGACACGTTGTTAGTCGCAGGTGAGCAGGCGTGGTCTTCCCTCGACCAATGGCGTTCGCGGGGCAGGACGATACCTGAACGAACCTGACGGCTCGCCGGCTAAGACGCGCGCGCGTCTCGCGCCCTATTCAATCCCGGTCACGACGACGATGCATCGCGACGTACGATTGCGCGATCGATTATATGCATTTCGCGATACCGATTCGCCAACGAGATGCGCCTCCTTAATTACGCCGTCCCCGGACGCGGCACGCGCGTCGATACAGAGGACGAGGACGATTTCGCTACGGAATACTAGAGCACTCCGTGCAAGTAATATGTCGGCAGCGATTTGTCCTTGTCCGATCGAGAATATTGTATGCATCGTTTCGACGATGCGGCATGCTACATATCGATATCGTCGGAATAAGAGTGCGGGTAATAGGAAAATTGCAAGGTAAAGCACGTGTATAGCCGGCGTGTGTGCCTTCGGCCCGACGATACGCCGGAAAGTACACAATCGCGTGGCAAATATACTCGAAATAACGGTGCATGAAATTGATGCTAGAACAAAGTCTCGCAAATTGGCCGGCTAGCGCGACATATTGCGGATAAAACGGTGGCATTTGCCGGAAGAGTCCCAATCGTTCGCGGCTCATGTATTCGTCGAGTCGTTTCGCATTCAAGAAATCACGATAACGACACGGTGTGTCGATGGCGCGTCGCGTCGGCCCCGATCCGCTTCCCGATGGCGATGGCACGTTTAAGAGACACGAGGCGTGACAACGGCGTCTCCGCCGTGTCCGACGCGCGTAATCTCAATTATAAGCGACTTAAATAATAATACAAATTAGAGGAATGGACCTCCTGAGAAGATAATTCCGCGGTAGCGCCGCGTCCGATACGGCTCGAGCACGGAGAGTGGCAGGACCTCCCAGCTGTCCTCCCACTGCGCGGAGATTACAATAATTACCATTCTTATTTACCTTCTCTGGGTGCGCGGCCCCCTCGGCCTCTCTCTCGGCATCAATTACACCCGTCAAAGTTTCTCGCTTTAATCTCGAGATTAATCGCGGCTCCCAAACTACGGGCAATTGCAGTTTCGGCACGTGGATATATTCATCGTACCCGCGAAATTGTTTCCGACGCTGCCATTAGCGCGAACAACACCGCCAACCTGTTCTCTGCCCACGCGTTACGCCTTTGCTTCTTATCGCAAACGGTTGCGATTTTTTAACGATATTTTCTACAATTCCTTCAGACTCCGTTCAGACACGCGTGAACGAATACGAAGACCTTCCGCCGTGTCTGAAAGGGGCTTATTTTCCAATGGGCGACACGCGGATCGTAACAATTTGCGACACGGGACTACCTCCTGTATTTTCGTAGCCCGCCTCTGCGCCAACTCCCGAGCTCCGAACGATAGGTGCGAACGGAGCGCTCATAAACCAGGCAAACAACGAAGACAATAAGTTGGCGAATCTCACGGCGGGACGTTGGCAGGCGGTCGCACGTGCTGAGAGGAAACTCGAGACACCAGCAATCATCGCCGGGCGTCCACCGGTAAGAGAACAGAAGAGCGGAGAAGAGAGACCACTGCGGAGAATGGAAGGGATGGGGCGCGGACGCTGCAGCACCTCCTGGGACGATAATTCGATGTAGGGGCACCCTAAAGTACCCGGCGTGCCCCATCGGCAGGAGGTCACCGGTTACGCCCCTGAGATATGCGCAAGAACGCATGCAGCACGGCCACCCTTTTGCCGGTTTCGCCGCGGAGCAAGCTTTCCTCCCGCTTTCCGCTCGCGCGCGTTCTTTTCTCTTTCTCTTTGTAACGTGCTTCTTTATTTCCGTTTTTTATTCTTTTTCCTTTTGGTCTCGGAGCCACCGTAGGACGCGGGACGTCTGCAGCGGCGACGCAGCGGAGGGTTGCTCTCGTTGCATTTCGGTAGTCAAAGAATCGCGAACCCGTTTTCACGTGAACGCCCACCGGAAACAGCTGAACCGGCGCCTGAATGGTCCGTCGATAGAAGATATAGGAGCGCGGGGATCCGATTACGAGGACACAGGGTGCGTTGGGTGACCGTTTCTCGTCGAGCCGCGCGTCAAATCCTTTTCAAACGCGTTCGAGAACTCGGCCTCGCCACCCTTATTAATCGCCGGCCACGATAGCTGATCGGAAGTACTCCGTCCCTCTCTCTCGGTATTTGTTTTCCTGCTTGGCGGCGTCGTCCGACCGCGTTCCCCGGGGGATTTGCTCGAAATTAACCGATTCGCTGCGGTGTCTAACGAACGAAAGAAATATTGCTCCCTGGAACGCCGTCGGTGGAACAAAAGAAAAATCTTTCTTGTTCCTGCACGGCTGTCCAAACCGGATGAAACTCCGCCCATCCTACCCTTATTACGACTCCTTTTGCCTTGGTTTTTCGACGGAGAGCAACGTTCCCGAAAGAGCCGGCGCGTTTCGAGGAACGATGGATGCGTTCGAGGTTTCCTTCTTTCGGCCAGACTGGCCCGGACCTGACGAATTTCATCGAAGATCGAACCGCGCGCTCTACCACATGCTGTCTCCATTTTCCGCAGTCATCAGCTCTCGCACAAATGGCGGAGATGCGCTCAACTCGTTACCTATTTCCAGAGGAAGAATATCATCTGCTCTCTCGCAGACGGCAGTTGGTCCCAGAGACAGAGAACCGAGCTTGTCGAACATGGGTTCGCTTTTCCCGGATCGGGAGGACGTCTGCAGCTAATTTCTGTATCGTAGACGAAGGAGTGACAGATTCGGGAGCAGGATGAGCGGGAGAGCGCGAGGTTTTTTCATCGCGGGATTCCCAGCGCGTTGAATTTAAAGGGGCTGTCCGAGAGGCACGCCTCCGCTTCTACGAGCATAATTCCGAGTCGGAGCGGGACGCTGGTTCACAGTGGCATGGCGCAATCTTTGTCCATGAGTGAATAACGTTCGTGGAGCTGCTGGCTCCGGGGAAGTTGTTGCAGCACGCGCAGGGGCGTATCAAGGACGCCTCGAACGAACGCCCCTGTCGACCCCTAGGTGGTCCAGGGCGTCGCTGGGTGGTACACGTTTTAATTCCGGGCTGGTGGGTCCTTCGTTTCGTCTGCTCGTAAACCGTATCGTCTTCCGATAGATATTCCCACCGATACACTTTTTTCGCGATCATCGTAAACGTCCGTCCCCGGGCGCACGTCCGTTCGATAATTAACCAAGAGGATAGCAATGCGTCGGGCGAGCGCATCGTGGTAATCGACGCGCGTCCCTTTGATGCGACGGTTCCCGGAACACGATTGAATCAAGTGGCATTTAATAAATTCCAATTAACGATGGTGGCCCATCGCGGACCACCAGGATCCGGTAGTCGAATCGCGAGTCGCATAAACACACACGGCTCATTAGCCAGGAAGGGGCTGGATCGGTCGCCTTTTATAGTCCAAGGTGGCAGAAGCTACCGCCCCCTCCGAAAAGAGAAAGGACGCCGGTTTACGACAGGACATAAAGTCTACGGATATTGCGAACCGAATGCCCTGCCGTGCCCGTGGTCCAGAAGTTTGTTCCCCTTTTTTGGTCCGACTGCGATCGCGGTGCCGGCGTGTCACATACGGATTCGTTATCAGTCTCTCCGCTTCCTTCCTCTTCTTCGTTAACTGGAAAACGCTCTACGGCAAGACCGATCCCCCGTTTCTCCGGTCGATCTTCCACGGAATTGGAAGACGAACTCACTCGGTTCGTCCCATCGACAACGGTGAATCGAACGTAAAGGGTTCTCGTTTCACGAGGGCGACGAATCCGACGCGACGGCATTCTCTGTTCTCCGGCATCGATGCCGGTTGCTCGTACCCCGCCGATGAATTATGACACCGAGATAATTTCAGTTTTCGATGAAGAACCAGATTGTGAGACTACGGATCGACTATATGTATATCCCCGCGGACGGCCCGGCCCCGATGGTCTACAATTCGAATCGACCGATTGATGGGAAAACTGATGTGGCCGGGGCGTAGCTTTGCGGCGATAATGATACGCTTACGTTTGCAAGTCCTCGCGAAGGGATGCAACCACTTCCTTCTGTATGCGATTCGTAAACCCTCGCCCTTGCATAATGACAGGCCAACACACAGCATCGACTGCGCGCGTACGGTCATTCAACCGGGAATCGTTTCTCGCTGATAGGCCAATTACCGACACGAAAGAAAAATCATTTTTTGTATGGTTCGTGGCTACATCATATCGGGGAGAGAGCGAGAGAGGCCACAGGGGAGAATGCCACTCTTTGCTACCTCGGTTGCATCTGTTCCTTCCGAATGTCCCTCTCCGCCCATCGCGAATCCGAAATCGATGCATCGTCGAAGGAGATGCGCTGCAACCAACGCATAATCAAACGCGGCCATGTTTCTCCGACATCGTATCGATCGAAAAGTGCTACCGTGCTGCCGAACAACAGTGTTGCCTGCGTACACGGAATGGCTCGGCAAGAAATGAAAAATTGCGCCCCGAGAAACGAATAAAACGGCCGTAAGCGGTCTCCGCAACGCGCTCGTCGATTGGCGGGACCCGGCCGCATCGCGAAAACAGACGGGAAGCGTCGTTTGCATAACGACGATGCACCTTGTTACATCGAACTCCGCGGGTTCGTTTGATAACTGTTCGAAGCACGCGAAGAAAATCGCGGATAAGGCGCGCGGAAGGAAGAACCGGCATTTTTCGAGCCGCGTACAGCGCTCGGCGATTGCCAGAAATCCGTTTCCGATTTCAGACACGCGCGCGCTATTCTCTTCGCACGGAGAATCGACCTGGACTAGACTGTTACTTTCCCGAAGCTGCGACTCTTCGAAGGATTCGAAGTGCACGAAGTTTCGAACTTTCACGGAATATAAAAAATACAAAAAAGCTTTAATTTGAAGCATCAGAATCTTGGACACATTCATCGGCGTGTTTTAATTGTCGGACGCAGACGAGAAGCCGGAGGGCGACACCGATGGCGGCGGCGTAGCTGCGGTCGCGCGAGTTTGTAATTAATTAAATAACGATATAATTGGCTCATAGAGCAATTAGTTGATTGACACGGGAGATACCACCGCGTCGATAGAAGGAGAGGACAAGGCTCAACCGCGGCGAGCCGGAGGGGAATCGTTTCACAGAAGTTGCATGTCGGTCGAGCCACGAATAGGGCTGTAATTTCTTTGTAATTTGCATTCGATTTACCTGCAAAATTTATCACGACCCGCGCCGCGTTCCGTGCGACAAATTAATCGAATTAAACGGGACCGTTCGAGAACCTCGTGCGCTCGCGATCCACCACCGATTCAGGAATTCCGGTAACGAGAGAAGAGCAACATTTCACGATCGGTCATTGTTCTCTGGGAAGAAACGATTAGCGGAGATCGCGTTGATAAGTCGACTGTGGGAGGTGTCGCGGCTGCGGAAATACCGCAACGTGTTTTAAAAGGGGATTTCCATCGGGACAACTAATTTGTCGTGAAGGAAAGATCGTTGATACGCGACGAACAACTCTTTCACACTTCTCGCCTCCCCGGGCTGTTATCTTCTTATCTGGAAGCGTTCGGTGTAAAACAAAGGAACAACAACGTGTAAAATCCGTAAGGCGTACGGTGTAAGGCGTAAGGCATCGTGTAAGCCGTAAGCCGTCGACACGACGCTGTTCTTTGGAGAACGCGGGCGGCGCCAACCAAGCCTTTGATGATCCGCCGCTTGGTCGGTTTTTCAGGTAGCCACAGACGCATTAGTCACTCTTCTCGTTCTCTTCGCTTGTCCCTCTTCATCGGCGGGGATGCTAAAGGCATAGGTTATCTAAATGAGCTGCTCAGAATCGTTAATAGGCGCTGCAGCCGCGAACAACGCGTGTCTCACCGAAGCGACGAGAGCACCAATCTCGCCGCGTCAACCTAGTTTCATTGATTGCGAGGCGTTTCGAGCGATTCCCGAATTCCTGAAAAATTACGAGTAGCTCGGGTCCCGAACGATCCCGACGCCGCCGGCCCTTATTCCCTCGCGAAAAAGTGGTCCGTTCAAGGTTCGGGTTCTCGTTCTTCACGAAATCGAGTATAAAGTCATCAAGCTGCCAGTAAATCGCGGCGAGCCGCGGCCACCTCTGTTTTTCTGCGCCTCCAATCTCGGCGCCAGTCGGAGAGCCAAATCATGGCCTCATTATAAAGTAATTAAAACCCATTACTAATGCTATCCTTTATCGGGGGAAGCGCAAGGGCAGGAGCCGACACAATGAGGCGGCAGTCAGACCCTCGTCTTCTCCGCTGGCTCGGCTCGAATCGGAACCTCGATTTCGGCTGCAGAATCGAATGCGAGAGGACAGTCGAAACGAAAGTCGAACCCTTTCGGCCTATCAATATCCGCCCTGTGATGAACTTTCGATGGAATTGTCGCGTGTGTTCGATTCAATTAGCTCGACCATGGTCAGCGGCGGTCCAACACACACACACACACACACATCCGTTCAAACCTTACAAATTATCCTTTCCAATACCGTGCATTTATATATTGAATTCTCTCCCTCGATCGCTCGCTCGCTCGCCCAGCCCTTTGGTGCACGAGACTTTTTTGCACGTCGGCATAATTACAAATATCTAACAGTCAGGTTCCCGAAAAAGAGAGCGAGAGAGAGAGAGAGAGAGAACGACAAAAAGCGGCTTTGACGAAACAAGACTACGACGACGGGAAGCCACTGGCGCCGAGACTCCTCAAACTCATTACCCGATTCTCCTCGCTGAACCCGTGTCAGGCTTCGGGACCGAGTTTCAAAATTTATTCGATATAAGGCCCGTGAGTTTCTTAACCGGGAAAAGCACGTCGCCGAGCAATTCCAGACGATAACGGTGGTCCTGAAATTTGTTCGTTCGTTTAACCGTACAGCGGAGAAAACTGGAAGAGGGATAAACAAACACGGTGGTTGGTCGCTGGTTTGAACCACGGGAACGAATTCCGACGGCAAAGGCCGGGCTTCGCAAAGCCAATGGGCTCGCGAACCTAATTTTTCCTTTCGGGAAACGGACGTTAATCCCGCTCCGTCCCCGTGGAACGCGCGGCGATTAGAGAGGTGCGACATTTTCGCGATCTTATCGGCAGGGAAGTTAAGCGTCGGTTTTCGCATTCCGACAAAGCCGGCGCGGTAAAAGTACCGTGATGATGGGGGAAAGATACAAATTGGGGTCGAGAGAGTAAAGGTCCGGTCCGATCGACCGGCAAGAGAAGATCTTATCCGCCTAATGGACAGAAGCCACTGCAGGCAAAATCGAGAGTCACTTATTTCAGGATCTTCTCGCGAGCCAGTCGCTCTTTTTAGATTCTTCTCTCAATTTTTTTTTTAATCGACCGCTTTCCCTTACCGCAATTACCGGCGGAGATAAAAGCCGGGAGGTGGTGGGAGGGGGAGTAACAACCGGCGGAGTCGAATAGAAGGAAACGAAAAGATAGTTAATTTATTCCCGACCGTTCTCTTTCAGCTTTTCGAACCCTCGTTAATTCGTAAGGAGAGAGAGATGAACGGAATTCGTCGGGAGACGAACACAATGGGTTTTCGAACGCGGCGCGGCGGTGACTGGTCGAAACTTTCGTCGGCGGATAGTTGGACCATTTAATCGATGCACGGAGTAATTTAATTAGCTGCTTCGCGCTGGTGGAGTGCTCGAGAGCCGAGGCGAGAGGATCGCTGACCACTCGTACAAACTGCTCTCCACTCGACGTCACTAATCCTCGACACGGCCCTTTCTACCTGACGGAGGTGCGAGGCATAATCTCTCGAAATTCCTGATTTTTGCGAGAGGAAGAAAAGCTCGGAAAAATCCGGGTCGGTCCGAGAGGCTAGAAGAGGATCTCGCGATGACGACGACACTGTAGGATTGAGCACGCGGCGAAACACCGACGGACTTTTATAGATTTACTCACGCCCCCGGATCCTTGTTTACGTGGCCGTAACCGTCCGTCGCTAAACATTTATCGTCTCCTTGAACAAAACCTCGATAACGTTATTATTACCATTACGGCGTACCCGAGGCGTTCCCTAAGTGCCTTTCGCTCTGCAGTATCGAAAGTGCTTTTTAAGATGAGATCGCGCCTGGATCGAAAAGCATCTCCCGTTGCATCCGGGATCGTCCACGCCGGTAATGCTGCAACCGTAAATTGATGGACGTTCGCCGTGCAGTAATTGAAACTTTCGAACTTAGCAAATGAAATCTCGGGTCGGTGATTGGTATTATTATTCCCCGAACAAACGTTGCCGGAGATTATAAGGCTGGCGCGAGCGCGTATAACTTTATGGAAACGCTGCTAAAATCGTCCGTGAATAGGCGAGCGAGCGCGCGTACGCGGATTCGTTCCCGGTTTTATTTGCCTTGCCGTCTCTCGGTGTTCCGTTCGGTAGAGGCGTAAATTCTATAAACCGTGAACCATTCATCGGATCGTAAAGTTAGCGCGGCCGTAATCCTCGTCATCGAGCGTTCGCTCGTCATTGACGAGGTGTTAAGAAACCGGCGCGGCGTGGCGAGGCAGGGTAAGACGAGGCGGGGCGAGAGGCACGGGGTATCGCGTTTACCGTGATTTACAGCGTTGCTGCATTGAACCGCGCGAGGCTGCGATTCTCGAGAGAAGATCCTATCGAAAGGGAGCAGAGGAGCGCTCCACGCTCCTTCGCCGTGTATTATCCCCTGGAACTTGTAAACGCGGCGGAATCCACTTTCAACTTGACCGTCCGGATCTTTTATAGGACGGGAGGATCGATGCGGCTGGACCCTCGTAAATTCTGTGCAGACTGGCGCGTATTGTACTCGGTGATTTACCGGTGCAAGTCCATTAGTCGTAAAGCAATGCTCCTCTCGCCATTGCTAGATGACGGACGATAAGACAAACTGCGTTCCCAACGTACAGCCGCCGCCGCCGCGGCCCAGCAACTCGCAGCCCCCAGCGCGCGAGCATCCGCGCTAGCTAGCACGAGCACGACGAGCATGAGCGCGAGCCGGTGCCAGCCACGGCTCTAACTTCCCTTTCATCGACAATCGGAGCTCGTGCTCTTTCCCGCTGGATCTCCGTTCCACTCGCCGACGTAATTTACGATCTTGGCCTCGTCATTACCGACCGAATGCCCCGACCTTCGTTACGAACCCGTTCGTCCGGAGAGCCAAGGGTAATACGGATGAACCTCCCTGCTGGCTAATGCGCATTATGCTCCTCCTGTAATGAGCTATCGCCGAGATGGCTTCGGCTTCGTCTTCGAATCGCCGAAAGATTGCAATCGATGCCGCGGATGCTCATTCCCTCGCCGCACCGCGCCGCCAAGTGATTCGAACAAAATTCCTCCTTCTGCTCGACCAGACTCGAAATCTGTTGGTTATCCTGAGCATCCTGTTAGCGAGATTAACATCGCTCCCGATCTTCGATGCACCAGGCCGGACGCGAGTCTCGTTATCGAATCGATGCTAGAGGCCTCCGAAGATTCTCCTCCTCCTTCTTTCTCTTTCTCTCTCTCTGTCTCTCTCGACCGTAAACGAATTCCGTGAGGGTTTATTAATTGAGACATCGTCGGCGAGAATCAAAGAGAGCGTTGGTCCCGCACGGTAAAAAGGTTCGGCCGCGTCCTTACCGGGAGCTGTCTTTTTTTTCCAGCGTAACTGCGATTTTAATCGAGAACCTAGAAGAGCTCCGTTGCTATCCTCTCGCGCTGCTCGATGGAAATTTACAACGTCCCGCGTTTGTTTGCCATTTCGATGGCCTCGCCTATAATTATCTTCGCGGGAGGAGAGCGAGGAGGAGCCCCTGATTTTAATGACAGCACGCGATAGACCGTTCGCCGCGAGATTTAAGCACATTTTACAAGATGATGCGGCAAGAAAACGGCCAAGTTTTTTCCGTCCGTGCCACTCCGCGCCGTGAAACCCTTCCACGTTCATCCGAACGATGATGCAGATATAAACGCGGAGCAGCTCGCGCGACTACGCCAGGCCCCGATACAAAATCCTCATTACCGGCCGTAGGATTTTATTTTGCTTCGGCAAATAATGGTAATTACTCCCGGTCGCGAGCGATTAAAGACGCAAATGAAGCAGGATACGGTCGCGGGAGAGGGCGCGAGGGACCGAGAGCGAGAGCGGGCGCGACTGAAAGGTTTGCGGGGCCTCGCGTAAAATCGCGCCCCACGGAAAAACTGGACGACAGCGAAAGGGCCGTGGTGCGCGCGTTAATAATTGCCGGCTCGCAAGAAACCTAACGAGTCGTGCATTAACGTGCTCTTTGCACGCGGCCACGGAGGATGCCTACGATTTTATGAGATTTCGCACGCATCGCGGAATCCTGGCTCCCGACGCGCGAACCCGCAACGATACCTGGTCCCTGGTCGTTGGAAACTTATCCGCGTTGGACAGGATCGCGCGAAATACGCGAGTAACGCGAATACGCGTGTCCGTGATCGTGGGCGGGCCTCTACATAATTAGACTATGATAGTCCATGTTCCGGTAAACGAGCGACAGTGATCTGTTCGCGTATTATACATCCTTCCTGCGCGCGGTTAATTATACGACCGGCGAGCGTCGCGGCGTAGGGAAACAATGACTGACACGAAACGGCGCGACGCACGGTTTCATTATTCAGAGAGGATGTTCGTTTACGAGCGTTTTTGTCGGCAGAATCCGTGAGCCCGTGGATTAATTGGGAGGCTCGGCGTACTCTTTCAGAAAGGATCCTCTTCGATTCGGCTTCGCCCCGTCTTCCGAGCCTTTGTGAATCGATGTCTCGGCGATCGCCGCTGAAAGCCGTAATGGTAACAGTGGCATTCGATCGTGGTACGCTCGCCGCTGCCCATTGTGACGTTGTATATTTCCGTGACGAGCGACCGGTCTTTCCGTCATTGTGCCGGATTTCCTCGGCCTCCCTTTTCTAAAGAGTCGCAACAGGCTCGTAACACAAGTTTCCGTCTTGTCGGCGATCGGCGCACAACGAGGAACGGACATAATGAAATTGTAAGGAGTCGGCGCGGCGGCCAGACCGAAACGGTCCCCGTGGGCGTGTAGAATTTTTATCCCGCGGGAAGCATACATATATCACCTTACGGAATTGCGATTGTCCTACGCCGTAAAGATTTCACGGTAATTTTTAACCGCTTCCCGATTGTGCTTCGTCCGGGGCAGCCGCCTCTCCATGATCAGCCATGCTGCGAGAACGAATTGCTTTCTACGACTATTAGCCGTACACGTGGCATTCTCGGGACACAGCATCTGCCGATAAACGCCGCCGACGCGATTCGATCGGACACCATTGTAATCCTCGATGCCGATGCTAGTTATTATCGAACGGCGATTCGCGCGTTAGAAATCCTTCTGGTAGGAGATCGATCATCCGATACGAGTTCGAGTTCGAAAGGTGCTGAGGATCCTTCCCGAATCCAGAAACTTGTTCTCCGAATCGACAGTTCAAAGACGACCGCAGATCCGGAAGTCTCGTGAAAACGGAGAGCACGCTTTCTCTCGTTTGGGCTCTTCCTGTCACTCGAGACCCTTTCACCGACGCCCGAAAAACTGCCCCCACCCCCTAGACCGATCTAATAGGTGATTCTTCGGCTAATGGGCTGCTGCTCGACGTTCGTTATTCTTCTTTGGACGACGCCGTTTGTTATTTAGCGGGAGCGCCATCGGCGCCGATGGGTGTTGCCGGCCATGCCCTTCGCACGAGTCTCGATGTTTTCAGGGGCTGCGCGTATGTGTCGCCGACAGAGACGACGGTCGGTCGTCGCGCGAATACAAGCGGAATATTGTAGCGTCCCGTGGAAATTAATTTACGCGCGAGCCGTCGCGATCGATGGAAAACTTGACTCGGAACACCGGATTAATGGGTGGTTTCCCGTCGACGCTTTTGAACTGCACGCGTACGCGACAAACAAAACGCTCGTGCAGTCGTTCACGAGTGCAGCTGCAACTCTCACGCCCCCGACACACCCCCAAGGATACAGGGGGGTGACACGCTTTATCGTACAGCTTTCGTCGACGCGTGTGCCATCGCAGGACCACCGAGGTTCCCGTGCAGCCTGGAAAAACGAAGGGCATCTCGGGGACGACGAGAAACGAGTTCCGAGAGAATTTCGGTAAATATGCGTTCGCTTCGAGACGACGGGACGACGCGAATCCGTTCTATCCACAACTCTGGCAGATCATGAATGGGTGGGGAGCCCTAAGGGTCCGCCTTTTCGAGTAAACTGCCACAACTACCAAGATCGGCATCGGCAGCGGCAGCGGCACTACCACCTCCACCGGTGTGTGGCTCTGCTGCCACCCCCGGGGGCAGTAATCTCGCATGGAGATCCGGCTTAAACGATAGGCCCTGTTCCCAGCGCCGCCCTCGTACGCGAGACTCTTAATTTCCAAGCAAAACGAGTATGCCGGGCAGCCACCACCACCCGGTCGCCGCGTCGGTTTCCACGAAAATACTTTGCGTCCAGTTCTTCGTCGCCGTTTACCAAAAGAACCGCTCGATGCCATGTTATTATACGCGGCTCGGATATTTCCATATCGCGCGACTAGGCGAGGCTAATGCTACCATCAAACCCGAGCCAACCCCTTTCGCGAAGATGGCGCGCCATTAAAGAGATTCGCTTTTTCCTTCCACCTCCGGACGTCCTTCCGCTGCTCCTACAACTCCCTCCGATCCCCTCTAGACTTTACGGCAGCGCGGGACGCGGACCGTTTGGTAGCGTTCGAAATTTCACGCAAGAAAATGCATTTGAAACGCCGAGAAAATGAAAACGCGAACGGGTTCGCCGCGGCCGGAGAGCGGCGCAACGGGGCCGAGCCAGATCGGCGGAAAGAAAGGCAGAAAAGTGGACGGCCATGCTGGTTTCTGATGTAGCCTCGAGGAATATAAAACGAGGAGAGATATCATCGCGCCGGTGAGTCGGAATAAAACTATAAACCGGAGGAAACAATTACCCTGACTGCTCGGTGGAAGATGCGGCTAATGATAAGTGGTTGGCTGCTCTCTCAGGCCTTCCATAGTCGAAGCCGTATTGCCTTCGGTCGTCTCTTCCAGCGCCATTTTCACCGCGCGGATAGAAACCGCCTTTGCCTTCGCCTTCTTGCACCCCTTCCCTCTGGCTCCACTCTCTTTCTATTTCTCTTTTTTCGGTCCGCGAGATCGCCGAAGCGACGCGACCAATTATCGCTGGTAGGTACGAGAGCAACCGATCCATCGACGATCTCTATCGGAATTCGTGTTTCTTTCGCCGACCGGTGACACCCGAAAGGCCGGCGACAGCGCGGCGGTCGCATGAAAAATTCATACCATCGGCGGAGAGGAAAAATAATTTACGAACAACCGCTACCGAGCTGCGGAGGAACGTAACCGCAATTACTCCCATCGATCGCGTTACGCTCGAGGCCTCGCGCGTTCATTCCGCCAAGGCGATGCTAGTTGTTGAAAATGCATTTTTTTCCACGGGGTTTCCCCCTGGGCGACCTTTCCCCGTGCCGATCGACCGCGCGCGGACTGTACCGCGAACCGAGAAAACCAACGTGTGCTCGAGAAACACGAGCAAAGCGATTTTTGTATTTCAATTTGCTCGTCTGGCCGTGCAAGAGCGCACCTTCTAAAGAGACTGGCCTGCTCGGAGTCGACTCGAAAGAGCAGCCAGGCTCTCCGCGCGCACGGTCGTTCTGTTTCGCGTGGCGAAGATCACAGTGTTCACAGAAGGCATCTAATTGCCAACCTCTCGCATCTCGCGCTCCCCCATAAACTTAACGACCGCCTTAACGGTTGGCCCTGCCGGTATGCTAAAGAGCATTTCTTCGGCTATTTCGCGAAGTACCCTGTTAAAGACTCCGATGGGCCGTTGCAACGTTTGAACGCCGCAAAAGACCGCGTTCTACGCGGGACGCGCTTCCATTTCGGCTGTCTCAAATCGTAAAATCGCGAAATTAATACGTAACGCGCTCATTAACGGATCGAATAACGCGTTACGAGCAACCGCGGAGTCGTTTCCTCCGGCACACTTGTCTCCCCTCGAAAACCGGAAGAACCCTTTCGTCGTCGTCGTCGTCGTCGTCTACTACGTGGACGCCGACGGCAAGCGTGTCCCGACAGAGCACTCCGG
This sequence comes from Lasioglossum calceatum, assembly GCA_963966675.1. NCBI lineage: Eukaryota > Metazoa > Arthropoda > Insecta > Hymenoptera > Halictidae > Lasioglossum > Lasioglossum calceatum. The sequence goes on along the minus strand of OZ016555.1, from coordinate 3,482,705 downwards.
CCACATTCGATTTTTACATCGGTTTGCATGATTCTGATTCGAGTGATCGAGAAAGAGTGTGGGGTCGCGAGGGGGTGCGGACGGCGGAGGGTCCGTGATTGGTGGGACATTAGTGTAATGAGAGTCTTGAGTTAAGGGGTAAAACGTGGTAGCAGCTACCGGCGCGGCGTGTATCCGCCATGATTAGAGCCTCGGCTGCATTTTCGCCGATATCGTGAGTTCGCGAAATCGCTCCTGCAATTTTATTCCAGTACCGAGACTCTTCCTCCGTTCCACGGCGAAAAGGGGAAAAGGAATGCCGGCGGAACGATCGACTCGCCTAACTCGCCGAGTTACAAGTTCAACCTCGATTCCTTTTCCTTGTTCGGAGGCCGGGCCGGTCGTTTACGTAGACGCGCTCCTATCGAGTTACGAGACTCGAGGATAATCGGCGAAACGACGAGCCGCCGGTAGGATGCGATTCATAACTTATAACTCGACGTTGCGGTGCCTGCGTTGGCTGTCCCTCCGATGCGTGTATTTCCTGCACGTTTTCATGAATATTCAACGATAGGTAAATTCTCGTGCATTTTCCACTCGACGCAATTTCCAACCGCGAACAAAAGCGTTCTTCCCGGCGCAGCGCGATGAAGTTTCCCATGCAGTCCTTTTTGCATCGACGCGCGAACGGCTGCCTGCGAACAGGCGCTCGCCGAAGGAACTAGCCGATTACATTGCTGATTTCCACCGACCGCGTTCCCCCGATCTCTTTTATCGCAAATAACGTTACCAAAACAAACGATATTTACGGGGAACGACGCGATCGTCGGGATACGCCAGCCCCGACACGAGCGTGGTAACGATTTATTTCGGCAGAGGCGGAGATAAGCCGCGCAACTTTCGCAACAACGTTACCCTCGCCGCCGAAGATTGTATCCAGGCACAAGAGCCGATGTTAGCTGCAGAGTTACCCTCTAATCATAACTGCGAGGCTGACTGTAGTCCGGATGCGAGGAAGCACGTGTTGCGGCGGTTCCGCCAGCAGGTCGAGCAGCCTCGTTCATAGGCATTACGTATTCAGTGGCCAGCGCCATTTTGCCTCGACCATTTTTGCCGATCAAATCTTAATTGTTGGCTGGCGGCTGTCTAAGGAGGCGGGGCCACTGGTTGGTTCAGTTTCTGCCACGCGATGCACGAACGCATTGGTTTTCTTCTTCCTCTTCTTATTCTTCTTCTTCTACCACCACTGCTCGTTCCTCGTTCTCTTCTTTTTATGGTTTCGCAAGGAGCACGATACATCGCGACTTTCGAGTCGTTTTTCATCCGCCGCTGTTCACCGGCTCGGCTAAACTATGCAACGTATACTCCAATCAGCTTCGACCATGCCGTAGGAAGCCATGCGAAATGGCAAAAATCACCGGCTCGATCCCCCGTCAGTCGATCGACCAGCAGAAGACAACGATCTCGTTTTCATCGAAAACGCTTTCGTCGGTCGCGAAAGAAGTCGAGGATAGGTCTACGGACAGCGGCACCGGATCTCTGGATTATAAATTTGACCCCATATCATTAGACGCGCTGTGTTAATTTCAATCAAATTGGGTAGTTGAACAGCGACGATTAGGAGGTGTTGGAATGCGAATGCTCTCTTTGTATCCCGGCAATTAAGTTTAATCGATGTCTACGCTCGTTACGCGGCTTTCGCGCGCGTCAACAATGTGATACCGATAAAAAAACCGGACGACCATGCCCTCTCTCTCTCTCTCTTTCTCTCTCTCTATAAAATGTATTAATTCGAATCAGCGCGCGTGTCTAACGGCCGCTACATAATTATCGGCAAATTAATATAGTGCGCGGAGCGGCGGCGCAATCGGATCGGTGTATACGGCCGAGTGGAGCACACCGCTGCTAATCTTCTTGCCATAATGACACGTATTACTCTGATTGGCAACAATTGGTAACAATTGACGGGCGGAACCGAGCCGCGGCGGTTCCGCTACTTTGCCCGCGTTGTTTACGACCAGAACTCCGAAACGTTACACCTTAATTGCTCGGCTACATGCTCCAGGAATTATCAAGGCTTCTTTACGTCCCTACGCAATTAGTTATTAGAGACGTACCTATAGCCTATCTCGCCACGGTGTTACAATCTGGTTCATCCTGAATGCATGTAATTTCAGACTTTCTTTCCACGAGCGGGGAACCGGACGAACAACGAGAAAAAAGGATTCCCGAGGAAGATCGGGACACGAGGCGCGCGAGTTTCACGCTTCCTTCTTCGCCGAGAATATATGGAACTTCCTACTGTTCGAGCGAGCCTGCCGCCGCCGGCCTCGCTCGTAAGATTTTCCGCCGTAATTTCCCAACGAGCATGCTCGCGGTTCGCACGCGAATGGATATGCAAAAGGAGGAAATGCGCTGCTCTCCTAAACGATGCACCAACGACCGAGAAAAGAGAGACCGGCGCGCTCGCGATCCTATGATTCTTCATTTGCCTCGTAAAAGCACAAACCAGCGGATGCAACGAAGAAACAGCATCGCGTTTTATGGGCCCGTAATGCAGCCGATGGACCGTTCCAGGAGGTATATCGAACTTGTCGGGAAGTTATTACAACATCGTTACGTTCTAACAGTTCCTCCAGCTCTTCCTCCGATTCTCTATATTCATTTAGGCTCGGTGGTCGTCCAGGGAACCGGTGGTGAAGCGGGAATGTTAGACCGGCACAGTTGCAACTCGATGAAAACTTATGGAATGCGACGATGTCGAAGCCGCTTCTCTCGAGGCTACGATATCGCTCGTAAAATTTTCTCCGCCGCTTTCCCTCGCTTCTCGATCGAATACAGGGCCGTGCCGTGTATGATACAGAGTGGCGGTTGCATCGGGCGACACCGTACGGGGGCGATATAAACAGCGAAATCAAAATGCAATTTGAACCATTCAATAATAAGAAATCTTTACGCAAGAGGAGATTCAATTTCAAATGTACTTTTCTTAATTATATTCTGGATATTACCCTTCATTCTCTGAATGAACGATTCACTGACTGAATGACATTTTAAAACTTAAGGATATAGATGACGAAACGCTGGAAAATTATTGTACCAGTCTCCAGTGAATACGTTCGGTCGAAAATGAATCAGACATAAATGCAAATGATCTTCAAGAAGAATGACGCGATGTAGCATTTTCATAGAATTACGGATATTCTATGAAACCTTTCTTAAATCACAATCGAACGTTGAAATGAACACCGGGACTCACCCTGAAGTATAACAAATTCATTACCAAAGTTTTAGAATCATAAAAAAGATGACTGAATCGTTGGTTATCTTCAAATATTAATAACTACAAAAATGTATATAGTAGAAAAGTGAATTTCTCTTAAAAGTATACCCTATACTTAGATGAAAGAACTTCTATAAAACAAAAATCTATTTAATTTATGTAAATAAGCTAAAAATTACTAACAGGTGAATTCGTTGAGAAATGAAAGCGGGTTAACAGAATTTCAAACTTCCGACAAATTTTATAGGAAAACGAATAATGGGAGATTGTTCCTCAGATATTCAACAAACTCAAGCAACAAAAATATTACAATTTATGTAAAATTAAAAAAATTGAATTTTCACCGCATGAATCGAGCAAATATCTAAAGCAAATATCGCAATAAATAAAGCAAATATCTAAAATCTGAGCGGCGTTTCGAAAACTGGCATCGTACTAAGAAAATCTACCGCACAGCCCTGATCGAATGAAACGACGAACGGATATATCGGATTAAATGTTAATTAGCATCTCGCCCGGGATACGTTTCTAATTCGAAACGAGATGCGATGTCGGGATATCAATTAGCGTCTATGCCGATTAAGTCATCTTTTACGGTGATTGCGGTGCGCGCATCCTAGCCAGAACACCACGTGAACAAAAATTTTATTGCGCCGGCTAATTGGCCCACACTCGATAGTTTCGATGTTATTCCCTCGTAAAGCCGAGGCCCGCGAGTTTCTCATTAAACAATCATTTCTACATTTATTATCCGCCGATGGAAACTCCGTTCTTATTTCCCGAACCCTGTTATTCGGTGCTCTATTTACGATCCATCATCCTCTATTTTTTCTAGCAGTAAAGCCGCTCGACGGATTCGAAAGCACGGCCACGGAACGACCGGCGAAATGTAGCCGGTTACGATGTGCAATCGCCGCTAAGTAAACGGGAGGGTCCGGGAGGTGTGTATTATTTGAACAAAGACTTAATGCGGTTTCTTTGTTGGTCCTGCTTTCTGCGCGAGCTCTCCGCCTGCCTCATTCTTGCTCGTTACCCGTGCCGGACAACGACGGTGCAGTTTTTCTTCGTGCGACAAGAACTTTCTTCGAGTTGTCTCGTCGAATCGATGCGAACGTTAACGACGTTGTTACTCGGAGGAAACGGTGCTCGCGCGCCAGATTCGCAAATAAATCTCGCAGCGGAGATCGGCGCGCCGGAATTAGTAACGTAATCCCTCGATTCAACATACATCTAATCTGGCGAAATCCCTATAATTCGAGGCTCGTTAATATGCTTCCCGCCGAAATTGTCGGCCGATAAAAAATCGAGGGAGACGGGAGCGGGCCGTGGTCGCCGCGCTAGCAAGATGCTCCGGTGCACCAGTGACGTCAGCGGGTTTGCGGTCTCCAAATTACAATATCACGAAAACGACCGAGCCGGGAGACGATGCGCGCCGCGAACTATGGGATCTCGGAGGAAGAGAGCGAGGCAGAGGGAACAAGAGGCGTCCTTTCCGCCGGCCGTGCGCTCCTCGAATAATAGCCGGCTGATTATATGCATTATATGGGCCGAGATTGATACGGTTCGTAATCAAATAATTGAAATAATCACACGCCACAAGGACGACTTCACGTTAGAAATCTATTGACCGAACGGAACCGCAGTTAACGCGGTACAAGCGACCGACAATTCTTCCCCGAATCGTCGAAACGTTGCCCTGCCGCCCTCGCCCGCCAAAACAGGATCGAAATTTCCGTTTTAGGGCCAAAGTCGTCAACAAATCGTCCGCCGCACCCTTCGCCAACCCGATCTCACGGCGCCACCAAGACGGACATCGCCGGCGAACGCACGCACGCACACATGCGGACGGGTAATCGCTTTTTTTTATTTCATTCCGCGGCAATCTTAATATTATCCTTCGAATTATGGCCCTCCGGTGATCCACGCGTTCCCATCGGACGCGAGCACGCCGCGCCGTCGACTTAGATTTCAACGATCCTACATAAATTTCACGAGAAAACGGTTTCCTTCTGATTACGGCTACTCGCCAACGGAACAACCGCTCGTCATCACAACCCGCAGCTGTTTTTCTCGCTGCGACACGATTCCATCGGCTCGGCTCCGAGCGAGGCGGCACGCTTTTTCTGAAAGGGTTCTCGAATTTGTTTGGCGAGAATGTGCGTGTTTATGGTTTCCGCGAAAGCATTGCAATCAGTCCTCCGCTGATGACCCCTTTTTCGACGAGAAATTAAAGGCACCGTTTCATTTTATAAAGCTATTCCCGGAATTACGATGGATTTGCCCGCGAACGATCGCTTAGAGAAGATACAATCATTGAAATGAACTAGAGCCTCATTTCACGGAGATTACAGAGCCGCGAGCACCGCGCGCGCGGCCACTTCAAACAATTAAAAGAAAAACTGGTTCCGCCGTGGTGGCGATCGGCCATCGATTTCGCTTATCTCTCCGGCCGGATTGCCAAATTGCCGTTCGGACGTTCTTGTCGTGAAAACTTTTTATTTTTTCGTCGGTGCGGTACTCCTCGGCGAGATGGTTTCTCCGAAGATAAAGCAGCTCCCTGTTTTCTAACCGGAGGCCGGTTGAACGTGCGACGACACTGTGGTGCTGTGTTTCTCATCGTGCCACGCGTTGTGCAGTGATATTTACTTTGTGAAAGCACCGGCAAGATACAAGGTATTTCATCCAAAATTCATCGGCCCCCCGTACGCGGGGCGATTAAATATCGCGGCGGAACACTGTTCGAGACAGAATTGCTGGGAATTGCATGAAACGAGGTAACGCGCGTGCATGGGATCATGGTAGAAGGCCAATCTGGTCGATAGGACGGCCCGCGTGCCGCGGGAACGCGGTCGAACGATTTGCTCGCGTTTCCCTGGCGTCGACCGCGTGCATTCCGGAATTGTTACGATCCTGTAACCCTTTTTCGAGGCTGGTTTCATCGTAATCAAAGTAAGGTTAAGGTCCAGTGTGCATCTCGCATGGTTTCCGAGCCGAGAGCTGCGAGGCAGCACTGTGCAAGTTCGCAGACGGTGCCCGAAGCTCCTCCAGCCGATGGAATCCGACACTAGCATCGCGCGCGGGTCTTTTGAAGTCCGCCGTGTCGGCGCGTTTGATCGGTCTGTTCGCGCGTTGCGAGAATCGACTTCGAGCAGGAGAAACATTGATCCGGGAAGACGCAGCGAAACCGAAACGGAGCGAAAGGGGAGCGTGGCGCCAAAGCCGAAGCGATTCTGGAGTAGCGTCGCGGAGGGCTCTGTTCGGTTATCTTCCATTATCGTAATTTGCAAATTTCTCGAGGACCGTGGACGAAGGGCCGAGAAGCGCCGCGGTTTCGCGTCCGTAAACCGAAACAGGTCGAACCGTTTCGAAGGCCCGATAGTTTTGGGATAGAACGAAGAGGGGTGGTCGAGGGCAGAAACGGAGAGGGTGTAGGAGCCGAAAGAGGAGGCAGGGGAGGAAGAGGAACCGCGAAGTCGGTGGCGGATTGGCGGCCTGAGGCGCGGTTGCAGATTCCCGGCGTGATGCCGGTGATTCGCGGCTTTGGTGCCCAGTAATCGTCGGTCCCCCTTGCCCGGCGTGTTTCTCCTCCCTCGCATCTCTCCTCTGGTTCCCTCTGGTACCCCCTTGGCTCCCTCTCCGTTCGGAGTTGGCGTTCTCCGGAGCTTTCGTTCGCCCCCTGCACCTCCCGCGGGCGTTCTCGTACCTGCTTCGTCCTTTGATATGGCGCGGGCCCCGTTGTACGTTCGAGAACGGCCACGGAGAAGGGGGGTAATCTCGCGGTAAATACAGCAATCGCTTGATGTGCCGTCCGCATTAATATAATTAGTCACCCCGAGCGCTCGAAAGCGACTCTCGATACTCGAGAAGCCGACTCGACTCGACTCGACCATACTGGGGCCTGACTCGACTCTACTGGTCCCGTCTCGAACTTGACTCGTCTCGTCTGATCTCGTCTCGTTTCGTCTCGTCTCGATTCGAAGCATCGCGAAGCCGGGGGCAGTACGTGTATACGCAACCATGTTCGACTTCTACACGAGATTCCGAGGGTTGGAGGAACACCGAGGGCGTGGTCGTTTCACGTCGGATCATTTTCATTTCTATCCGTGCAAACTGATATTCACCCCCACTCCTTCTCGATCGTTCCCCTTCTTCGCGCTCGACCAAATTCGTGTCGCGTCCGTTTCTGCACGGTGCACGCTACCGCAAAAATCGAAAGACAAAGGGGGACCAATGCGCCGAGGCAAGGTAGACAGTCGTCGATAGTCGACACCTCGATATACAGGGCGTTCGACTACAGGTGGGAGAAAATTTGAGGGCTGGTTCTCCGTGACAATGTAAGTCGAAAATGAAGAATAAAAAATATTGCATACCTTATTCTCATTCTGGCCCTCGGATAGATAAAAATGATTAACATACTGATGAACAGAATTAACAAATTGATCGATTTTCCCTTCTTCATTTTCGACTTATATTGTCATGGAGAACCACCCCTTGAGTTTGCTCCCACCTGCAGTCGAACACCATTGTATATGTATCTCTTAACGATCGTGTTCTCCGCGTCTTCTCAGAATGGCGCCAAAGAAAGCCGAGGAACCCGAACGAAAGCCGCTGATCGGCCGCGTGGGCACCAACTTGAAAGTTGGCATAGTCGGGATCCCGAACGTAGGGAAATCGACGTTCTTCAACGTCCTCACGAAAAGCCAGGCGGCGGCCGAGAACTTCCCGTTCTGCACCATCGATCCCAATGAAAATAAGTATCTACGTTCACTATTAATCTATTCTGTCGCGTCATTTGTTCGAAATCGCGTTTCGAAGCGTGCTGTAACGAACCTCAAAATGAACCTTGAATCCAGTAGTACGGTCGGCGATGTGCGACAAAGTTCCCCGTCGTGAGAAGCAAGTACGGAGAGACAAGTTTTACGCGGACACGTCCTTTATCGTGAAGAGGAGCTTCTTTCGTTACATCAAAGGATATCCTCGCGAGGAGTTCGTCCTTCCCTGGCCCGAGCCCCACAAATGCGTCTACCCGAAAGCTGTCTCGTATTACGCGTTCCACGAGGACGCGAATCCGCTCACGAGGTTCAACGCGAAATGCGAATCCAGGAGATACGGAAACGTCGAGCCCCATTTCGAACCTCCCTCGCATCCTTACACGACTCGCGACCCTTACTGCGAGACGGATGCCAAGACCAAGTATCTCCGAACGCAGCCAACGTGCTTCGTTATCTTCGGGAAACCCGATTTGAACACCTCGAAGCTGGCAGCCATGATAGCTGACTCTTGGAAGTGCGTATTGGTTTCCCCGTTGCAGCTCGTGAAAGACGAGATCGATCAAGCATCTGAGAAAGGGAAATTAATTTCGGAGATCTTAAAGACCGGCGAGAGCCTCGGTTTCGATATCATCTGCAATCTTGTGACTACCAGGATCAACAAAAGGGACGTGTTCCACAGAGGCTACGTCGTCGAAGGATTGCCGATCATTCCGAACGAGTTGCTCGAATATCCTCCGAGTTACTCGTCCAACTCAAACGTGGAGGAGCTTCGAGAGAATTTCAGGAAGCTCTTCGGCCCGCCACTCGGAGGAATATGCGGCACTGATTTCGCTGAAAAGCGCAAAGCTCCTTCGAACTGTGTCCGTGATCTTCGCGAGAAATCGGGCTGCGCGACGAGATCCAGATACGAGCATTTCGTTTCCAATCAGATCGACGAGATGTTCGCGTCTTGGCCTCTGAAGCCGACGATAATTATCTACGTCATGTGCCCCGACGAGGACTTCGCGAGGAAGCGCGAACATTTCCGTCTGGACGCGGGAACTGGACACGCGATAGACACGACTCTCTCGGAGAGAAAGAGGAACACAGAAACGTCTATTCCTAATGGAACAAGGAACGGCGAGAAGGTTTCGCTGGAGCTCCATCAAGACCCGACGAGCGAGGAGCGCGTTTCAGACGAGAATCAGAGAAAGTACTTGCTGAGGCGAATTTCCGACAGAAGATCGAACGTCGAGGCTCAGTGCAACACGTACAAACGTTTCGCGATGCCCGCTATCGACAAATGGATCATGCTGCATAAACCGGAGAACGTGATTCGTCTGGATGGCCGCGCTACGGTGTCGCGGATGTTCCGAACCGCGATCTCTCGATTGCGCACGCTGCCGATACTCAGAGTGATTCTCCCGAAGAAGCTTCTGGATCTTTCGGCGATGAGATATGGCGGCGAGAGTCCGGCGCCGATCGACGACTTCGACGACAAGTCGAACGAAGAGGCTTTCCCTTTCTTGGCGAACAGAGACACCGTCTCGCCGACGTATCCCTGGGGTCTTTCGACTTGGAACTTCGTCTGTCCGGTGGAATTGGCTAGGGGCAGGACCGTGGAGGGCGCGCCGAAATTCGCGGTCCGATTCATGAACAAAATCTTCTTCCTCTCGTCGGACGAGGCGGCCGAGTTGTTTCTCGAGAACCCGAGGACGTTCGTGTGTCCTTTCGTTCCCCGACCCACGTGTAAAATCGCGGTGTTCGGCCCGAATCTTTCTGGGAAATCCTCCCTCTGCAAGGTATTGGCAGCAACGTTTCGAGGCGTCGTGGTAAACGCGGATGAATCGAATAGCGACTCCGATATCTTCTTCGATTCGGAGCAAACCTCGCAGGATAAAGCTGACTTCCTCGCGAGTCGGATATTAAATATACCGAAGGAGGAAATAGACGTGGAGGTATTGAGAGACGGTGGATACGTCGTGGATGGCATGTATCCCGACGTCGATACCTGGAAGGCGATTACCGAGAGTTCGGGTATCGTGTTCGAGGACGCAGTTTTATTGTACGACGAGGATCCGTACGAATGTCTGCTGTCCAAGTGGCAGGAAATTCGCGGCGCTGAGGAGGAACACGAAGGATACGAGGGAGACGCCGAAGAGGAAGCTGACGGTTTGGTGGAGTACCTGAGACACATTCAGAAGTTCCAATTGGACTGGGAAGAGATCCGGGAAACGATAGAGAACTCTTGTAGAAATTTAATCGTTTGCGATATCGGAAAGACCGACGACGTCTTCGGGTTCGTGATCGACGGCATCAGAGATCGTTACATCGACAAGGCGAGAATCATGAGCGACGACGAACGGGAGAGGGAGAGAGACCTCGCGGAGTACATGGCTATGTCGGATAACACCGAGAACGTGGGTGAAGAGGAGGCATTGGAAGAAGAAGAATCTGTAACGACACCGGAGAACAATCCTCGTCTTGGTGACACGGATCAGTACTGTCCCGTGGCTCTGATCAAGCACAACGTCTTCTGGAAAGGCAAGGAGGACTTCAGCGCGATCTTCATGGACAAGATCTATCGACTCTCCAGCGAGTCTGCTCTTCGAGAGTTCGTGCAAAGTCCTCAAGCGTTGTCGTTCCCGTTTCGAAAGCCGCTGTCCGTGATTCCGCCTTTCCGAGTGAGTATCATCGGTCCACTGGGCAGCGGGAAAAGCAGGCTGGCCAAAGCGATAGCTCGAGAGTACGGTTTGGCGCACGTCGATCATCACGAGAGCTTGAACGCTTTCTTGGTAGGCCGTGGTGTTGCGCCGCTTTTGCACAGGACCGTTCCGATTTCGCTTCGGTATTATCTGGAGGAAGCGGAGTTGCCGGACGATTTGGAGGACGAGAAGTACAACAGCGATCCCGCGACTTTGCAGACGTTCGTTCGAGGCTACTGGCGAGAGGGCGGCGCTCTTCCCCAGAGGATGTTCAGGGACTGCGTATTAAAATATTTCAACGGGTTGTACAAACTGCACGGTGTCGCGATGGAGCAATTTCCAAGCTGTCCGCGAGACGTGGAAGAAGCCCACAAGCATTGCGCGGTGCCCGATATAATAATAGAACTTGAATGCGACAAGGACACGGCACGCCGCAGATTCATGTTCGATCTGTTGGAGCTGTGGACGAACACGCTCGACAAGGAGAAACGCATCGAACAATCGCGTTACACGAACGCAATGGATCGTTACAAAAGAGAGAGAAGCGTGTGGACCAACAGGAGGCTGAGCGCGGCGATAAAGCTGCTGGAAGCGGAAAGAGAAGAGGAAGAAACATCATGGGAATTGTTCGACGAATCTGAAACGGATATGGAGAGGGAACGCACAATCAGCAAGGAGGACGACGATGACTACGACACCAGCACCGTCTTCGACATTGACTCGCAAATAGTAGAGCACAAGAGACACGAATTGGAGGAAATTTGGCGAAAAGAGAATCCCGAGCCTGTGCTCTTCACTGATTGGGAAAACTACGAGGTAGCGAGGGAGCGATTGGGACAAGAATTCGAAGAGGCGTACGAAATCGACACGCGGAAGATAAACGCCACGCGAGAAGCGTTGAGGGACGAATCGATACTGTACATGAAGATCCACGCCACAGAGAGCTTCGAAAGCGTTCTTCTGCGATCAATGATCGTCCTGAAACCTTACACGAGTCGGGACGTCACGATTTTGGAAAGACCGTACGCGATCGATCTCGAAACGGCGGAAATGCTTCTCGAATGCGGCTACTATTTCCTAAGTTCCTTCGGCCGATGGTGTCCCGTGCAATTATACCAGAAGGAAACTCCTCTGCAGATGTACCTGCTGTTGGAGGCTCGACAAGAAATCTACCCGGTGATATATCGACAGTTCGTTTACTTTCTGGGCGGGGAGGACGCTCGATCCGCGTTTCTCAAGAATCCTTGCAAGTACGTCGAGCAGGACTCCTGCGCTCCGGTGATCCCGTTTCGGCTTTCCATTATCGGGCCACCGAAATGCGGGAAAACGACCCTGGCTCGTCAGTTCGTGGAGAAGTACGGCGTCAAGGTGATAACTCGAGGCGAAGCTCTGCGGCAGCTGCTCGACAACTTTCCTTGGACGGAATCGGCGCAGCTCGCGGAATCCTATCTTCGGGAGGGTCACTGCGTCCCGGAGGAATACGTGCTCCGCGCCGTCGAGATCAGCTCGATCGATCCCCGGTCGACTGCTCAGGGTCTCGTGTACGACGGGTTCCCGTCGAACCGCCGCGAATTCGAGAAACTATCGCTGCTGGGCATTCAGCCCTTGGTGACGATCGATCTGACCGCGGATCTCGAATTCTGTTTGCGGTGCTCGGCGAGCCAGGTCGACGAACTCCCGAAAAAACCGGCGAACTTTTCCGGCAAGTTCCTCGAGCACCGCTACGCGAATTGGGAAATCGATCGGGCGGAGTTCCGCGAGTGGTTGGACAAGTACACTCAGAACGTGATCGAGCTCGACGCCTCGAAGAGCACGTGGCACGTGTGGACGAGAGCCGATCGAGAAGCGTGTCTCAGGTACGCTCGGATCCAATCGTACTTTCGCGGGAGCGATTACGACAAGTGTCACAGCTTGAAGTTTATGAGCGTTTCGCCGTACGAGTTCAAGAAACGGCAGAGCAAATTCGAGGCCTATTGTCCCGCCTGTCTGCTTCGCGACGGGGCTACGAAAAGTTCAGGGCTCGTAGCCAATCACGAGGGCATGATTCAGTTTCGAGAACACTTCTACTGGGTTTGCGAGGAACACGAAGCCGATTTCACGGCGAATCCGCTCAACTATCTGCCGCCTACGAACACGGCGAGCCTGCCCGTGGATCGAGCTCGTATTCTCACGGAAACGATCGACGTGGAGCATTACTGCTGGATGAGACGCTTGCGGGTCGATGGTTATTGCCTAGTTAGCTACGTCGACAATCTGCCGGCGCGTACACTCGTCCCTGGCAAAACGACCATAGGTGCTCTCTACAAGGACAAGCTGTATCTGTTTCGCACGGAAGAGTGCCGCGACAAATTCCTAACCTATCCCGACAAGTACGCCAGCGTGGATATTAAGTTTCGTCGCACCCTTCCACCGATCAACGTCAAGGATCTACCAGACCTTGGCTTCCTCGAGCAAACTGTCGCGAAAACCATCATCGAGGTCGTGAATCAGGTTACCGCGAATCGACCAAAACTTCCGGGTCTATCCGCTGCAGCATCCGCTGCCATCTTTATGGGAATCGACCTGAAAATTCGCAACGTATCCGGCGCGATGAAAGACTCGCAACTGTACGATTCGATCGATCAAAGAATGGTAGCTTACTACAAGATGATCAAAGCGGCGACTCGCACCATGAAGAAGGTGCTGAACCCTTTCGTCGCGGTGCCCGTCTATCGTGAGAATACCAACAACCCGGACGATAATAACTATAACCAATACCGAATCAGCAGACAGGTGTCCATGCTGTCTCGTTTCTTCCGGCGGTCGTCGAACACCATCAAGTTCCGTCGTACATCGCCGACGCAAAATCTGGTCGCTCCCGCCGACCAGTCCGACGATTGAATCCCCGCGCTAGATTTTAAGATTCGTTGTACAACGATTCGATGCTCGATGCGACGCGCAATAAACGTTTCTCTGCACGTTGTCTAACTCGGCTCCCGTTGTTTTCCAGCACGTCGCGTCCCCGTACCCGATGCAAGGTTCGATTATCTGTGCGAATACTTCAAGCCTGTCAGGTGAGTACCCGAGTGGGCAAAGATATTTCAGGAACGTTTTGATCGCCACGTTAAAGTTATTAAACAATAAAAGACAAGTATCAATTTGAATTATTCACCGTACCGTCGCCGCGGCGTATTACCTAACACACGAGTACGTCGGCGCGTCTATCCGCAAATGCACCCTCGCGATGGGAAACCAGTCGGAATAACTATTGACATTTCCATACTTCTTCGCTTTTATTTTCGCGGAGCAAGGGACAGGGCGGCCGTGGCGCGCCGAGAGAAAACGGTACGTGATCTGCAATGCAGATTCGACTAAATTCGTCTACGCGACACGGAGTCCATGTTGAAACGTCGGCCGACTTTACATTGTCGTTTTCCGCGCTCGTTTCGCAGCGTCCGTGATCGACGAACGTTCCAACCCAATTTTGTAGCTTCCCGGTTCGATCTTTGTGCGAAAAGGGACTGGAAAAAAAAGAGCGGCAGAGATTCATCCGCGTGCAGTTAATTAAAATCCGGTACGCGTGTCCGAGGCCGGTCGGCTGCGATAATGGCCGTTTCATTGAAACACGTGGAAACCTCTGTACGTGCTACGGTGTACATCGGCGCGGGTAACCACCGACGAAAGCGCTGTTTACCGTGGCGAGCGTCATCACGCTGGCTGGCTGACACGATGAGATTGAATGTACAGTGTGCAGAGACAGCGGAGGCAGCGGAGTCACGGGGAGGATCAGCAAGCAACGTGTAGAAACGCGACCATGGAGCAATAAAACCGAAAAAAAGTAGCATACAAACGAATAAATAAAGTATCGAGCGAACGAGTCGGCGAGCTGCCGATAAAAGTTGCGTTTGCTTTGCGACACGTGCCCGGTGTACGGTCGGGAGTCCGCGAATTCAAAGAGATTAAAATGCGAGACGGGCGCAGATCAAAGAGCGACTCTTCGTCCCAACGACATCGCACGGTCCAACTACCGGCACGTGTCGGATGATTCAACGAGCCCTAATGAAAGCCGCTCCACAGCGCGGAATTCCCCTTCTCGTTCATTTCACCGACGCCTCTCTTCAAAGACTAATTGTTTAATGAGGCTACTCGCATTAGCATTTAAATACAGCTCGTTGTCACCGCGACACCCTCCTTTCCGATCCTCAGACAGGCGTGCAACGTTGCGAGTCCCGATTCCCGCTCGCAGCTCTCGCCTAACCGTTCCCTACCGAACGTTTGCGACTTCGTTTTCAGCAAAGTCCCGGCGTTCTTGAACGTGGTGGACATTGCCGGGCTGGTCAAAGGCGCCGCCGAAGGACAGGGCCTGGGTAACAGCTTCCTCTCGCACATCAACGCTTGCGATGGGATCTTTCATCTGTGTCGTAAGTCTCCCGAGACAAAGACTCGCCTCTGTTCGTGTACTAATTTCTGGTAAAACTGTTCTCTCGCAGGAGCGTTCGACGACGACGACGTCACCCACGTGGAAGGCGACGTCAACCCTGTCCGGGATCTCGAGATCATCAGCGAGGAATTGCGGCTGAAGGATATCGAGTTCCTGAACGGCCACCTCGAGAAACTGGAGAAACTCGTGGTCCGAGGAAACGACAAGAAACTGAAGCCCGAATACGTGAGCGAACTTTTTTCTCTCTCTTCTCGCGCGAACGCGATCGATATACCCTCGATTAGAAAAAGTACACGGGAACACACCTAGGCGCGAAAGAAGTTCCACGTACTATGCAACTAACGTCGTGAGAAGCCGGAACGAAAGCGGCAAGGGAATTAAGAGAGGAGGTACACACTCTGGTTCCTAGAACGAATCAATCGAATTACCCTCTTTCCGTCGATCGACCTACGGCAATTTCCGATCCTCCCTCGTTCTAGACTTCGCAATTTGCTAAAACTTTTCGAGAACTCGGAGCCAGCTCTCTATCTCTCTCTCTCCGTCTTTTCGGCCCATCTAATGGAGCGACGATTCGCGAATGCACGGTCCTCTAATCACGGGCCGATCACGGAATCATTCCACTCAACCGCGCGCACTCGTGCGGCTAAATACCAAACGGGGAAACGGGAGGTCGCATCGCCTCCGACCGTCGAGATTAAAGTGGATTCGCACTGGAAAAATGTTTGCCGAAGCATCTAATGCCTTTGAAATGCCATTTTTCGCAGGACACGTTGTTGAAAGTGAAAAGCGTCGTGTTGGAGGAGAACAAGCACATCAGGTTCGCCGATTGGAGCGCTACCGACGTACGTCGACAACGTTTAATCGCTTTGATTTTGCAACAAGAAAATCGATTGTAAATTCGCTCCTCTCTTGCAGATCGAAGTCCTCAACAAATATTTATTCCTCACATCGAAACCGGTTATTTATTTGGTGAACCTTTCCGAGAAGGATTACATCCGCAAGAAGAATAAATGGTACGTACTTACGCGCGCTCGTTACCGTTTCTCGCTCGAATCTAATCGTAATTCTCTTGTCAGGCTAATCAAGATAAAAGAGTGGGTCGACAAAAACGATCCCGGAGCTGTTCTAATCCCTTTCAGCGGCGCTTTCGAGAACAAACTCGTCGATATGGACGAGGCGGAGCGTGCGAAGTATGTGGAGGAGCAGAAGGTTACTAGGTCCGTATGACAGTGTATTATTTCAAACAGCCCTTAAAATTCGCGAACGACCGTGGTTATACTTGCAAATGAAACCACGAAACGCGTTCTAGTCGAAAATAGCGGAGGCGTCCGCGCGGCTAATTATGGAACGCCAACCGCAAACGGTTCGGAGGAAAAGACCCAAGCCCGGACGGACCTAACCCCGAGGAAGTCCGGTTCCCACATTTAACTATGCACCGAGTTATCTACTAACGGTAATAATAATGGAGGGATCGGTGGCCCGAGCGTCTAGACGCGGACCCGGTCCTCTCGTACAGGGCGACCAATAAAAACTGCGGCATCTTTGCCGTGGCGCATTATATTTTTACGAACGGCTATTCAAATTCTTGTGAAATTGCATAAAAAGCCCTCCTACCCTCCCGGGCACATCGGGCCAAGCCCAGGAACGAGTAGGGCAACGTGGATCAACCGGTTCACGGTTGCATAGCGGGTCATTCGTAAACGAGACTGCACGTGTTCCATCTTCACCGATCCAGAATCCACGCAATCGCGATTGCCTGACCGAGGGGATAGCTGAAAAGTAAAAGCAATTTCCGAGATGACCGTTTGATCGGGACGCTAACGTAGGAAATATTAAATCGTGCGCCCCAATGGCTAGCCACAAATCAAAGCGCCTCGGCAAATTCTCTAGATCCCTCGAAATGATCGTGCAACGCAGGCTCATTCGGTAATCACAGGGGACAAACGGAAGATTCCTGGATACCGCGAGTTTATTTCGAGACCGCAGATGAACTTGGGCGCCGAAGTAGGTCTCAGACGGAGTTCCAGTGATAAAATTGCGGTATTAAGTCGTTCAGCTTTATGTGTATTCTCTGAAGTCTCGAAATCTCGACGGGGGCTACGGAACAGGATGGCTTCCCTTCTCGTACCCTGTCATTAGATGATATTCGGTTCGAGACAATCATATTCCACAATCCTGCCCCCTCTCTCTTTCTCTCTACGTTTCGACTACCCCTTCCATCGCCGAGGAATTCACTCCGGAGAATTTGCGATTCGTTGATTTTTACATTTTCTTCGACAATTATATAAATTGCAACGGCGTTTCCCTTTTTGTTTCTTCCTCGCGGTCGGAAATTATGCGGGTACTATTTATTTGGATATAGGAGGTTCTACTGTATTACGAATCACCTGTGTCGCATATGTTTTCATTGTGTAAACTATTTGCAGCGCACTCGACAAAATCATTGTCCAAGGATACAAAGCGTTGCAACTGCAATACTTCTTCACAGCAGGACACGACGAAGTCAAAGCGTGGACGATTCAGGTAACTAGGAGAATTTTCATTGGAGAATACGTGGGATCTCTAATAGCTATACTGTTTATATTTTAGAAAGGCACAAAAGCTCCACAGGCAGCAGGCAGAATCCACACTGATTTCGAGAAAGGATTCATTATGGCCGAGGTAATGAAATTTGACGACTTCAAGAACGAAGGATCCGAAGCTGCCGTGAAGGTAATGACCGTACCGATTATACGCAAGACTGCGATTATATCTGTATTTGCATTTGATAATACGATTTTTCTCTTTTGCGATAGGCTGCCGGAAGATATAGGCAGCAAGGACGCAATTACGTGGTCGAAGACGGAGATATAATCTTCTTCAAGTTTAATGCTGGCGCGGGGCTGAAAGATGCGAAGAAAAAGTGATGGCACGCGTTGCTCATGTTGTTGCTGGTCCATTTCTACATCAACATGATCCTCATGTTCTGTTGCACGCGCGACATGCGTGTGAAACGATCAAAATAGCTTACCACTACCCTTGACAGTTTTTCTTACGGTACCGGAAACCGATCCACCGCTCGATCATCGATCGCGATCGTTTTACCACAATGAACAATCATCGAAAGTAAAAATATAGTTTCGTGTTTGATCACAGGGTGAGCACAGGAGGCCTTTATTTAAACGATAACAATAGTTGATCGCGATCCCCTATGACGCGGTGACCGCCGCTAAAGTAATCGCAGCACAGTTTTTTACGTTTCATAACAATCCAGCATAAATGATATGCTTCAAACTTCATAGGTGTACATAAACGATACCCGGCTTCGTAAGATAACTAGCATCCTGCTTTTGTAACTGTGAATTACCAGCGAAAGCAAACGAAACATGTGAACAATTGATAAGTAAATGAGTTCTTGAATATATTCTCCATTATTTCTTTATTCGTTATTGTTTAATTATGGCTAAGTATCTAAGACGGTATCTAGAACAGATACGCACACCTAGCAAGTGACGCTCTCCGTGAGAAACATAAATTATTGCAACTTTAGGGTAATAAACAATAATCTAAGGGCACAGGGATGTTCGGAGGAATTTTCTGCATCGGCGTAATGCAAAGTCTCGGAAAGCATCGCGCATTACTGAGATATTTAATAAAATAACAATATCCGTACAGAAAAGTGCATGGCGGCGCCATTCAGCGGCGAGAATTTAAATTGTTCAGTTCGAGGGCGCCACCGCTAAATGTCGAAGCTGTTTCTTGCACCGTGCAGAGCCTAATTCTCACAAACAGCTGTTAGATGACGCCACCATGCACTTTTCTGCACGGATATTTTTGCGCGATATTCATTCTTGTTTTTAATCTCTTCAGCCTCTCTCTCATCGATAAAAAAATACTGTGATAGATTTTATAAAAAATTATCTTTGGTGAGATTTTGTAATTGCCCATTTGTCGCGCGGGTACCTGTGGGTGTCAAGTTCCTACAACGCTCTTCAGCGTCTCGTTGAACAGTCGAAATTTTAACCATCGATACAATTCTAGTTCGTCTTCGAAGAATTTCATTAGACTATCTCTTTCTCGTGGGTCTAAGGCGTAAGGTATACCGGAAGCGTACTTCCTTTTCGGTCCTAGACAACGAAGACCAGAACGATTAAAATCAAAACTATCGAAAGGTATTCGCTTCGTACGTGTACTTACGAATCGTTTTGTACAAATCTTTAGCGCCGCGAAAAAAATATGGAAATTTCTGTTCCAATACGTTTATCGATTGCTCCATGCAGTCTAGAATACCGACGACTGGATACCATTCGATAATATTTGCTTTGGCTCGCTGCAGTGCCCACTTGTTGTTCGTCACCCTATAAATTACACATTTTGCGAGTTCCCAGTTTTCTTATACTTGCGCAACGCGAAAAGTACTTACGCTTCGATGGTACTTACGTGCATCGTGCATCTTGTCCGCAAAACATCGGGATGGCTCTACTTTCGAGTCCTAATTTTTCTCCTTTTTCGCGGTGCCTGTAACAGCAGAGATAAATCGTGATACGCATCGGATCGTTAGCGCTTCGAGCAAACAACTGTTCTTACCTCTGTAAGTTTCGAGCGTGCAAGGGATTTCTCACGAGAGCGATAAACGATGGGGGCTGTCGGCCGAACTTGGAGAAATTCAAGAACCTGACGTCTCCGTCGAAACTCAGAGGTATCGCCTCCTGCCTCACTATGTTCGTAATCTCTTCCACCAGCAGCTCCTGCGAACGATACCACTGTAAAACATCGACTAGCATGATTTAATCGATCCGATCGACTACGGAACCAGTTCGGTAACCATTGCTCACCGCGGCGCATGAAATTGTTATACGAGGCAGCCGACAGCGCGGCTATACGGGGTTTAACCTGTCAGAATGATTGATCGCCGTACTCCAAATACATTGAATCTTTTAATATTTATTGACTCTCGCGACTTAGTTCGCGCGAGCAACGCAACGGACAGGTACGCTCCAAATAGGAGTTCCCGTTCCCCGTCGCTTTAACGAGGGAGCCGGTGCAACTTCGATTGCAACACCGAAAACCGAGTTTGACGTGAATGCAAAGTGCAACGACCATGCCGTGATTAAACCGGCCGCAGATTTATGCGATCAATGAATCAGCTGCTGATTCATGTTCCCGGCGTTAACGTTCGCCGTTCGATCGATCTTCGCTATTCCGAAGAGTATCGCTATTTAGGGCAACGTTCGGATTCCGCAACGATTCCGACACCGACGATCGACGCACGACAATGAAATTTATGCAAGTTTTCCCGTGTAGGCATCGGACTTACCTCTTGCAGAGACGACAAAAGCCTGTGATCCCCGGGCGGCAATCTTATATGTTTGAAAGCATTGTACCCCTGCAGACGTTGCAGAATCAGGACCAATAGTTCGGCTCCAGCGTTAGGAACTCGTGTCAACATCAAGATATCCGTGTTCGTTCTTGGCACGCTTCTACGAGGACCCAGCTCCGCCAGGGACGGTGTCACATATCGATACGTCTGCACAATAAATCATATCAGAGACAATCGTTATCTTACCCAACAACGGTGTTAGTTTCGCGCGACGTCTGGCGATCTAGTTTTCCAGACGCGACGGGAAACACTTTCCAACAATTACATCCTCCTTCGCTGCGTCATACTTTCACTGCGTCGGGCACGGCGCGATCTCGAGCAGCGCGGTCTAATTTCGAAAAATGCTGCGCGAAGTTCTTTCTTGGGCTCGGAGCAGTTTCAATTCCGAAATCAAGACATATCTTTCAAACTAGGAATACTTTTGCAATATTCATATGAAATTAAACCTGTTTTCTCATACGACATTTGAAGGTTTAGCAAACAGTCGAGGACAAAGGTACAACGAAACCGCTCGAATTAAATGGACGCAATTCACCTGGCCTTTATCGATCGCTCGCCGTCCCGCGGATCGTTTTTCCGTGCGGGTCTTCGGATCGTTCGCGAACTCCACGGTCAGTCTCGATCGAAAAACGACGAAGATCACTGTCGTGCAAACGGCGACACTGGTCAGGACTCTCCGGTTTACACGCATGTCAACGGGAGAATTTCGATCGTTCCTGCTGCGCACCGCTATCCTTTCCCTTTCAGCGATATTCGACCAGTGATCCTGATCACCGACATCGAACTTCCCAGTCACGAATTATCGGCGTTTGCGACTGCTAAGAAACTGAAGAGAATGTCAGTGGGTCAGACACTTCGTACCGCTTGATCCCCACATCTTCGGCTAAACTCCCACCAACTCGAGAACGGCCCGCGAAAAGGGAAACTCCGCTTTTCCAACGTGTGCGCGGTTACCTAATCGCGAACGAGAAACGGTTTCGAGCTAATTGTTCGTGAGATCCTAATCAATTAATTGTTTCTGTCCGACGCCCGAGACGCAGTTTCTTCAGGGAATAGTCCCGATTTAACCGGAGCCCCAACGTTCATTAACTGATTAGAGCTCCGAGTTTATCGATTTGATAAAGTTGCCGATGATGTGGGTCCTCTCCGATTTCAATGAGCTTTAGAATATTGTTTAGATTATTAAATATGTTGGTATGTAATCAATAGACTGCGAAATTGGTTGGGTGAAATATAAAACAGTAAAAGATTAAAAAAGTTTTAAAATGTCGTGACGTTATTTTTAGCGTAACCAAGCCGATAAGGGATGAAATAAATTTTTATGTTATTCCTGCTTTCCACAATCAATGCAAAATTGCAAAACATTTTTATTTTCCATGAAGATCCGCAGTCTAGTAATCAATTACTAAACATTTAAGTATCGGAGGAGGGATTACATGTTTCATTTTCGAGTTGAAATAGCTCCGACTGCGAAGGGTTAACCTGTCGCGGTGCACGCACGCGTTTTGCGCGCGGTAGCGAGTCAAGCACGGTGAAAGGCCGCTGGATCTGAATGGTGACCGATGATGATTCCTATCGACCTTCGCTGCTCCGCCGATGCAGGCTCGGTGCTCGCTACGGATGCATCGGTTCAATGGCATTTCAAATATGCGGCTGGGAGACTTTCGAAGCGCGTCAGCGTCGGGCGCGTGCTTGTCCCTCCGAGGCTCGAAGGTGCGACACGAAGGGGCCGTTCCCTAGGAAACCTTACGAGGTTGTTCGGTTTCAGGGTTTCCTTGGATTCATCGAGAAAAGGGTGTCATCAGACAGTCGAATAGAAGACGAGATGGCGTTCACGCCATTTGGCATTTGTAAGTTCCGCGTTTGACCGTCGTTCAACCGGCCGGCGTAGTTGGCGCAGCCATCCACGTGGTACAGAAGAGCTTCGCGATCTTTCTACCGACGAGTTTATTTGTAAACACGCGACATCATTTCGTAAGATGGACGCGTACGAAACACGTAGAAAAGACTGGGAAGACTTGGAGGTGACCAAGGAAGAGCTAAAAACGTTGACCGAGTGCCTCAAGAAAGAGGAGTTCCGGAAATTGCTGATAGAGTACGCCGAGGAGGTGACCGATCCGGAAAATAGGAAGCTCTACGAGAAGGAGATCACGCAGTTGGAGAAGGAACGGGGCGTCGACGTTACGTTCGTTAACCCGGAGCCCGGTTACGTCATTAAAACCAGCGTCAATGGAAACAGGAAATGTTTCCTGAACATTGGCAAGAGTGACATCGTGGCACGGCCGAGCAGTCAACCGTCGTACGAGCAAGGTCATCGAGGCCTGCAATGGTCCATCCCTTACACGCTGATACCGCCGCGGGACGACCTTGACAAGAAAAATGTGCGTTGCATGGTGTTCGACGTGGTTTTCCATCCCGACACAATTTATCTAGCCTCGAAAAACGGACGATTCCGCGAGATTGTCAACAACACGGCCATGGACGGTGTCGAGAGCAACTTTCAGGTAAGACCATTGGCGTCTCCCGTCATCCCGAGAGCCCTTTAATTGTCTAGTGTCCCGCTTCAGGTGAAATTGGACAGAAAGAATCTCAGATTTCCAAAGATGAACTACAAAGGAGTGTCCCAGCCCACAGTGATCAGAAAACCTTCCAAGGAACCTGCCAAGGAACATTTGGATATCGAGCCAGAAATTTACCAGAAGCTGATGGCCGACTACGATCAAAAGAGGGAGCACCAGACCAATAGGTTAGAGCAGAAGCCCCAGCGCGTGCCTCCACCTAGCACGTACTACCAGGAGAAGCAGGAGTGTAACAGAGACTCCACCGATAAGTACGCCACTCCAAAGTTTTCCATCAAGCACCAGTCGAGCATCGAGCTGGAAGACTTCTCCACGAGTAGAGACGCGAAAATGAATGCTACGGTGCCTAAAAGATTAATAGTGGAAGTAGATCTGCCTCTGCTCAAAACTGCCACCGATGCTTCTCTGGACGTGCAAGAACGTTTCCTGAGCATCAGAAGCGAAAAGCCAGCAATGTATTTATTGGACCTTCCGTTGCCCTACCGTGTGGACCCTGACAACGGCACTGCCAAGTTCGATCCGAAGTACAAGAAGCTGGTTGTTACGCTGCCAGTCATTCCACCTACGGTGTCATCGTCCGACACCAGAGAGGACAGCGGCGTGGACAGTGATCACGGGAGCCCCATACCGTTGTACCACGCGGATTCTGTGGAAGATTGTTCGGAGCAGAGCTCGCCGCACGAATCCGACAAGAAATTGGTCGAAGAGTGCGAAACAGTGTTCGCGACTCCGAAAATCGAGGAAAAATGTGAACACGCGAATGATTGTGGTGACACGGCGCTACGGACTAGTAGTATAGAGACCACGGACGCGTTTACGAATCCTAGCGTTAAGTACTCACTGCCAGCGTTTACCTGTAATATATACGATAATCAACTAGCCATCACCGTAAATGTAAAGAACGTGGATCCGAGTTCCATTCGCCATAGAATTTTGCAAAATAATTTAGGTATACACGCCACGTTAGCGTCCGTCGGTGCAGGATTTTTTCCGCAGCACTACTCGTTCTGTTTGAAGATATACAAGGATTCCGTGGAGCCCGAATCTCTCGTTATCGAACCGTGGGACAACAACGTTGTGTTCACGGTCACGCTAAGGAACACGGAAGATCTGGCGCGATATTACGTCGGCACGAGCGAGGAATTTATGGAAGAAAGGGATTTCCCCACGGCGACGTCTTTTAAGAATCAGCTGAAAGAATTGACGGTAGGTTCTCGACCGATAAGATATCGTAGTCCAACTATCGTGGAGCCGTTATCATTTTAATCACGTTCGGTTGTAGGAGATGGACGACAGCGAGCCGGAAAAGGAGAGGACGATCGAGGTGCAAGCGGAGGACGACGGTGTCGTGATCAGCATCAGTTCGACTCAATGCGATTCCGACGACGACGACCACAGGGAAGAAATCAAACAGATTACGAAAGCTACGCAGCGTCGACAGAGTCGGCGATTCTCCATGACAAAAGCTAGATCTGTTTCAGAGAGCAGCGGAGACGAGTTGACAAGTAATAGTCTTCCTAGCAGTACGGGTACATTCGCGAAAGGTATTCTAAAATCGCGGCGTACTCACGGATTTTCGCGTTCAGTGTCCGAATCGAGCGCCGACGAGAACGGAATGCCCATGTCGTCGATAGATTGCAATTACGACTCGGTCCAGGACATCAATTCCGAATCGGACTGTTCCAGTCTAAAGAAAACGGTGCGATTCAACGACGTGGTGTCCCGGCAATTGTTCAGGTACCATTCACACGGAACACATTCGCAGAAGATCATCGAAATTCCAACAGGGATATTCAATGGATTTCGTTTTTCCAGATCGAACTCCAGCATCCTCGGCCAGCGAAAGAAGAACCAGCGAAAATTGCGGAACAAGAAACGCGCGCACGAACGTCGAATGAGCGAGAGCGAGAACTCGGAAACGGAGGAGAGAGACAAATACAAGACGTGCACGAAGAGCTCCGAGCCCTCCGAGACTGTGAAACCTATTCTTAATCGAGAGAAACAATCGGCCCAACCGAAAACTGCCAATATCGAGATCAAGAAGGGAGAAGGTGACAACCGTACTATGGCGAAACGAAAACCGAACATCGAGGTGGAGTCGTTCAACGAGATCCACGACGACAGCTCGGTGGGAATCGCGAAGGATACGATCACAGCGGAGTTCAAGAACGATCTAATATTCGACTTGGACATGTAGATCCTGTCCAATCGTCGTAACCCGCGTATGTGATAATTTTAAACCAGGCGAAGATCGCGAAGCGGAGTCCGATCGGGAAGCGGAAAACCCGATCGTTAAAAAAGAGAAATGAATTCGTAGAGTTTTATTTAGAATTATGTGATAATTTTTTTAGGAATTAACCAGCGCGCTGAAAACGAGCCGCGACTGCGCGAGAAAATTGCAGTCGTCATGATTGTGAATCAATGAAATTGTACATCTGTGTTATTTAGGGAAGCGGATAGAATCGCGGGGGAAAAGGCAGCACCGAAACGTTGTCTCTAGAAATAGCTTTTTAGTTGTAACTGTTCAGAGGTAATGATCTTATTCCATTAAATGTTATCTCCTATATTTATAAACGTTGCACGCGATCGATCGATACAGCGCGGGCGGTGTGCGTTCGACGGATTCTCTTTTCAAAATTTCGCGCGCTACCCATTCGAAATTTGTAACGTTTCTTGGCGGAACGCGTCGACGACGTCGTTCGATTGTGTTTATCGTTCGATTATGTTCGGCTAATCGAGGGCCAGCCTATCGTTTATCGTCTCGCGTCGCGCGATACAATGATTCGGGACGATGCGCGACCCGTTTTATAGAATGAAATTTTAGAGAGAAATTTTTATATAGACGTTTTTCAGACCGTCGTACGATTATATAATACATGCGCAGTGCATTTAAAATAAACGCAACCTTACAATAAGCTGACCTCTCACGGACTGCTCGATGATTATTAAACCGCATGTCCTCGTTTGCAAGTAAACACGCAATCGTTTTACCAGTGAAGTGTTTGCCGTATCAATGTGCACGCGAAGCAGCCAGTATTAGCGTATTATTTCCTGCTGATTACGAGAAAAGAGAAATAAAATAGAAAGTCACACTGTTTAAATGGATTTTCATTGGTCCGTCGAATCCTGACTCCTGAACCCACCATCTCGGCAATAATCATTTAAAAGCGACAGGTCGAATGATCGCAGCATAGAAACGGAACTATTATACGTATGTGTGGAAGACTGCGAGTTCTGTCATCGAGCCGGTGAATAGCGGTCGTAAGACGCAAACCAAAGTACGGCTACTTGGTGGAAAAGTGGGGCAAGCCAGCCACAGTCAGCCAGTCAGCTTGCCAACCAGCAATAGGCACAGGGGTACAGGTACAGGTATAGGTCGAGGCAGTCGGCCCACGGCACGGTGGGAGCTGCAGACGAGAGGTTTTGCCCGGAGTTGGAGCCCATCGATCTCGCTACCTGCGGGGGTGTAAGGTCGTTACACTCGCGTCTACCTATGCCGGAGCTGCATCGCATGGTTCCTCGTATTATTCCTATTGATGGCCTAGCTCGACGCAAACGCGGGCACGGGCGAGACAGCGACGACCCTCACGAATGCAACGTTCTAATTTCGCGTTGCGAACCACCAGCACAGAGGCTCGCGACGTCGACGACGATGTCGACGGTGGCGGCGTCGGCGACGGGGTCGCGGCCTGATTCGCTAACACTCTAAGAGACGACCTAGAAGGACAAGGGTCTCTCGTCAAACACTGCGAAGGTACGTCCCCGCTATCGGGGGCGCAAAAGCCTCGGACCACAGCAGAGTAGAATGCAAGAGACTACTCCGGGCGCATCGCCG
Organism: Lasioglossum calceatum; assembly: GCA_963966675.1. Lineage (NCBI taxonomy): Eukaryota > Metazoa > Arthropoda > Insecta > Hymenoptera > Halictidae > Lasioglossum > Lasioglossum calceatum. The sequence continues at coordinate 3,455,794 of OZ016555.1, read as the reverse complement.
GGATCTTTCGATACCCGAAAACTCCTCGGGCATCTTAGACAGGCGTCGAACGAGATTCCACCTTGCTCGCGGCGGTACCCCGGTGACTACGCCGCTCTGCTTTTAAAATCGATCGTTCGACCGATATGTGCTCGAGGGAAAAAACGGCGAGAGATCGAGTACTCGCGTACCAGATTTCACGATTCGAGTACCGATGAGATAAAGGTGGTAGGCCTGACTTGCACCAGGTCGATAAGTCGTCCACCCCTTGAGAGAGTCAGAGGTCGGCGGCGTGGGTGCACGAGGGTACACGTACCCCGCGTACCGTAGTTACGGCAGTCACGACATCGGCAATGCGGCAGCCGTTCGCGTCGTTACACCGTTATACCGTTCGCTCGGCCATCGCACCTGGCACCAGTGAGGAGAATCGGGGTGCACGGACAGAACCGGCCCAGGTCCGCTAACAAACGTTACACGTCATCGGGCCATTTGCCGTGCCACCGAACTCGGCCCATTTACCCTCGATACATACACCACCTCGATAGTTTCGCCCTCGATCGGCGAGCTACAGTCACTCCGGACCCCATCGAACGGTTAACCCTTAACAGACCAGAAGTATTTCAAGTTTACTTACCGCTGCATATGAGAGAACGAGGGTTAACCGGTCGCACGCCCGGCAAATATTCTTCCGAGCAGATTCCAGAATCGCATGAATCGAGATCGATGCGGGAAATCGAAGCGGAGCGAATCAACGCGCACTGCCGCTCGGAGGAATTATTAGATATTCGCAATGCCTCAGGTGTCTGTCTGGAAGAGAGATAAATTCCTGCCTAGAAAGACTTGCTGTTTGCACAAAGACGTAATAAGTTCTTTAGTTTGTGGAGAGCTTTAACCTGAAAGCAATTTCTCGGCCGACCTAGAAGTGCGGCCAAAAGACTGACGGCGTATTCAATGTTCCAGCTCTGAAAATAATCATTTCGAAACGTGAAATGATGAATGTCGCACCCCCGGAGACGTTGATTCATTCTCGACGCGATAATTACGGTTGACAACGATACGATTTATGGAAATCCCGATACACCATGCCGTCGTTCGTGCCGCCGCCGGCCATTCGAAAAACACCCGATAAATACGCATTTTCAAATCGTTTTACATCTTTCTCAACATCGAACCCGAATCCGTCCGCGCTTTGCATGCACCTGAATAATGTATAAGCTTTTCATAAATCGGGCTGGCGCACCTCTATTTCACGCTACAGTGGGTTAAAAACACCGGACCTCCTGTCCACGGACGCGGTGCCCGGGGTAAATTTTTAATAAAGCACTGGCTTAAACAAATTGCACGTCCCTTTCGGGATATGTCTAGACACGTACGGCCGGTGTACATACGTAGACGTGTACGAGCAAAACGCCGCGCCGGCCTGAGCATTTAAGCGTCGTTTCAAAGCTTTAATTAAACGGACAGTAACTCCAGCAGAGTAGACCGACTTTAAAGAAATAAAAGCGGAAAACGAACAAAACGTCGAAGGAAAGCGTGCACGATTTCGTCGTGCTCGTCTGTCCGCACACGTGCATACGTATACTACGTGGGTACGCGTCTCGTGTGCTCTCGCTGGGAAAACTATGTTTCACGCATCGCGGGAGTGCGCGCTTGCGGAGGGTATAAATATGTATCCGTCGGAAGGTTGCGAAGGTGAGGTTTCTTTTTTTCTTCACGGAAAAGAGAAAAATCGAGTACAACCGCAGGGGAAAGTTTCCGAAGAAACGGACTCGTTAATGTTCCCGTCGCTCGTGCGAACGACTTCTTATTATTCCGGCATTCCTTGGAGGGAACGAAGGGAGATCCGGTCTGAGAGATGGCAACGAAACAGGAGGGTAAAACCGGAGGGTACCTCCCGGTATCTGTTTTCTGCCTCTTTTTTTTTATCCGAATCCATCTCCTTTTCTCTAGCCCTCCCTGCGGAGAGAGTCAGGTACTCGAAGTAGTGGAGTATCGATTATATGGACCCTGCTTCGTGACCACGCGCCGTCTGTACACCGCGCTGCCCGGATAACCCACTGACACTGACAATTTTTGAGCAGCACAGACACTTTTTTCTTTATCGATTATTATTTCCGTAGCCACGTCGTTATCTCGCGCACTCCGCTCCTCTCTCTCTCTCTCTCTCTCCCTCCATCTGCCCGTGTTTCACCCTTCGAGATCCGCTTTTCGATGAATAAAACATGAAGAAAATTGCGAATCGAAGGGCCGGGAACTCGCGTGCAACACCGTGCACGCAAACAACAATCTGTGTTTTTTCAGGACGACGATGTCCGAAAATATAGAAGAGAGCGGGGAAAGCGATTCGAAACAATAGATCGCGGACGGAGAGTCTCGCTCGAGGGGCAGCAATAGCAGCGCAGTGGGTCGGTAGTAGAGCAGCGGCATAGCCATCGAGAAAATAAAAGAGACAAAGACGAGAAGAGATCGAAATGGACTTTGACCGAGCGAGCATCCGTACGGGCGATCAATGAGTTCGAATGTTTTCCGGAAAATGGGTGACGACCGACAAAAGCTTCCGATATTACGTGTAAGCGCAATCTGCTCCGGCGAGCACATTGCCGCGCGCCACGGCCCGCTTGATTCGTGCTTGAAAAATAGGCCGGCGAGTCGGATCCGCCTTTCGCGTGCGTCGCGCTTAAGAAGCTCGCTTTTTCACCTCGGTTAAAAGCTACTGATTATCTCGGGAGAGAGAGAGAGAGCTAACCCGGGCCATCTCGTTGAGAACAGGGACGATTCGTCGTCGGCTCTCGAGAACCGCATCCCCGGGCGGCCCCGTGGATCTAATTTTCTCGCGGGCCGATAAAATCGGGATGGAACAAGGCTCCGGGGGAAGATAGACCGGCGATGGATAAAGCATCGGCGCGGAACGAGACCCGGAACAGAGACTATCCATTGCGAGGGTGCGGAGTTGCCATAAGTTTTCATCAAGGTTTTCATCCCTTGGACCGTCACGCGTCGCGCGTCATCCTCGCCTCGTGGTTCGCCGCATATCGGTAAGCCCACAAATCTCAAAACGGAACTGAACGGAACGGGGCGACCCGGCAAGATTTTTCTACAGCGATCTATATCGGGAACGCCTACAGATTGCATGCCCTGCTCACGAGGAACTAACACGCGAATACAGTCATCGACCCCCTCCGACACGGCCATATTCTACAATACTGCGAAACTGACCTGAGTTAACGTTTCATTCAGCATACATGCGCGTCTGCTCGCACAGACATGCAGCCGGCCGAGAGGAAAAAAAGTCGATGGAACCGTGCACGAAATCACCGCGATGTTAATTCCGCAGGATTTCCATCCGCAGCAGTATTATTCCACTTATCGCGGTGCGGCGCGGCGGCGTTTATAGCAGTCGACCCCCGGCCCCGATGTTCCGCGTCGGCAGCGATCGATCACCGGAGATAAACGATCGAAATTGTTTCCGCGGCTCGCGAACTTTCGCAGGCGTTCCCTGCGAGCACGATTTTCGCGCGAAAGCTGCTTAAATGGAATCAAATTCTTACGGGACGGGGAATCGTTGAAAAATTCCCGGCGCGCCGGGACCAAGCGAATAAGCGTTCCAAAGGAACAATGAATTCCTTTATGCCGGCAAATATACGGCAGTATAACCTTTGCGTACCTGCTCAGCGGATGGACGCGATATCAACAATCCCCGGGTAGCACCATTCCCATAACGCAGGGAACGCGACCTTCGATATTATCCTACGGATCGTTTCAGAATCCTTAATCTTCGGAAATTTCTTTCGGAAAGCGAACCAGCTGATCCACTCTGGCTGTCATCGATCGCTGCCCGAATTTATGTAGCTCGCGTCTGAACACTAAAGCGATCCCGCAGGAATAGCAGAAACTGTTTCGAAAGCGGCACGGGTCTCGGAAGTATCTCTAAAGCGGTTCATCGAGGATATTCTATCTGCGAGTTAACGTCCAACCATAATCTTTTACGAACGTCTCCGCGCTCTGGGAACGACTGCGTGAGATTGCGCGCACTTTGCATTCCTCGTGAAAAATCGAAACGCGAGAGACTGGGTTCCCCGTGGGAAAAATCCTGCCAGCGAAGCAGGCTACAGTTATTAGCCCGAGTGCATTTCACTTTCGACCGAGCGAAAGGAGGAAGCCGTCGTTTGCTACCCCTGATCGATGGATCGCAAACACTGGACGATCAAACCCTACGACGACGGTCCCCTAATTACGGGGTGGCTCGTGGCAGGATGTAGGATGTTCCGTGTGTTCCCAGTCCGACTTCTACGGACAGGGTAGAGGACGGAGGACAGAGCTACCGAAAGAACACCGTCGAAGACTTTTGCTGGTCCTGGTACGCGTGTGATCCTCGCTCGGTGTCTTGACCCTGTTTCATGGCTGGCGGTACACACGCGTTTGGGAATAATCAGCGCGCGTGCGTGTGCGGGTTACACAGTTCCGCGGCGGTGTACGTGCAGGGGCGCGTGGGTGTGCGAGCGTATACCTTCAACGCTTTACCACATGTTGCGCTTTGGTGCGCGAAGCGCAAGTCAGCCAGGAGCCCGGGCCATCAGGATAGAGAGAATCTCTCCCCTCGGCTCGGTCAGTTACGCGAGTACCAGCGAACGTTCCGCGTGTCCCGAGTTCGCCCTCGAGCCGATGTCGCGACGATAAAACCCCTCGCATCGCATCTATCGGAAACCGGGACCGAACGCACGATCACATTTCTCGACCCCGTGTGTCAGTGCGACGATCATTACACGCTGTATTATACAATATATTGTGTGCGACGATCCCGTGCAACATCAAAACCCGAGGATACCGAAACGAAGTGATGTTCCCCAAGATGCCCAAGTTGCTCGGCCACTGAGCTACCACTTTTTTTTCGAGAAGGTCTGTAACCACGAGCACATCGGCGACCACTGTCGCCGCCAATTGCATTTCACGCTTCGTCGACGCGACCATTAAAAAACCGCGAACCCATTCGACCGAATAAAATCGTCGCTCCAATCGGATCGGATTGCTCGGGTCGTGCTCCCTCTCGACTTCCGAGCATGCTTCTTGTCCACGAACGCTTTTTATCGGCGAAAACCGAACCGATTGCCGCCGCTCCGAGGACAGCACTTTTATTCGTGACTCTGCACTCGTTGCCACAATGTGCACACCGTAATCTCGCGAAATTACTCGTTACGAGGAGCTTTTGCATCGCGAAAAGGGAGGACCCGTTTAAAACGATACTCTGCCGATTCGTATTTCCAACCCGGTCGCGCGAGAAGGGTGTCGTTTGACAAACGATTTCGCGAAGTATAAACCTGGAAACGTGTAGCATCCTATGCGGAATTCTCTGTTCGCACCTGTTACATTGCTCGTATCCCTATATAACGATAGAAAGGTTCATCTGGCAGACGGAAAACGTGAGAGAGGAGCGAGCGAGAGAGAGCACGCAATGCTACCATCCTCGTGCTCGCGAGCGGAAGAAATAACACGTTGCTGCACGGTCGAGTCGCCCGTAAAAACGCCAGAGTAATCGAGCTTACCAAAGCGCCGGATTAAAACGAACATTTCGAAAGCGCGTATCTCCGAGAACCCAGCAACCGATTCCGATCGGAGACCGTTTTTCAATATATCTCGTTTGCCCGAAAATTTTTGCAGGTCAACGCGATTAATCGAATTGAAATATCGTTTGGTCGTTTCTGCCGGTGGCGAAATCGTTTGAGCTTTCTTTCATCGATTTCCCGTTTGCAATACGCGACAATCGCGGTTAATAACATTTTAACGGGCGACGCAACGTTTTCGGAAATATTGCGAGGGTGTAGAACGCCGCCGTTTAAATTGTTATTGACCACGACTACGTCCCCGAAGGACATTCAATTATAACATATAATGCCACCGACTATCTGAGAATACCCTGAATGAAAGAAAAGTGTAACTTCGGTTGGATTAATTCCAGGAATCGAGGATACCATTGAACAACGCGTGTAACAATAGAACTGTCCAATAATGAAAAGCTATGAATATCGTCGGCTTTCCGGCTGTCTCAACGGGGCTGGTGTTTTCTGCAAATGCGTTCTTGCGGCCGGTCTCGAACGTTTTCCCGCGGGCCGATACGCTCACGAAATTACCTCGATTGTTTTACGAGCGTGTTAAATAAAAAAGCTCCCGGCTAAAAATAGCAGAGTCCCGCGGCGTTGCTTAGCCCGTAATCATCTATCACCGCGACCACCGCGCGCTGTGCTGCACGCAATCCTTTATTTTCATTCGGACCACTGACCTACCTATCGAAAAACTTTGCCTTTTTTCTCTTTGCATAAATTTCCAGGTGCATAAAGTCACGCTCCGCGAGGCAATTTCTATTTCGGAACGAGAACCGTGCTCGCTTGCTCGCTCGAGATCCGTGTGCCCGTGTGAGCGCTCGTGCACTCGAAATCCGTCGACGAAGCGTAATTAATTCATAAGTTTGACGGCGCGCGTACGCAACTCGCGTCGCTAATCCGGAGCAATGTTTCGCTCGATTTTTGCAGATTGGAGCGCCTGGCAGCGCGGCGGGGCGGCCCCAATGCCGGTCAGGAAGGGCCTCCTCGCCCCACAAAATACTTTCCTAGATACGATCGCGACCCGCTTCGATGGAACCCGTAAGTATTATCGACGGCGAAAACCGTTCAATTAATTTCTTAGATTGAAAAGGAGCCTCGGGGGAGCAGCGGCGTTTGATGGCCGATTAATTCGTTCCGCCCGCACCGGTGCGGCGCCCGCTTCTGCCCGCTTGCACCCGCTCGAACGTAGTCGGTTCGTTCAAAAGCGACCGAGGCTAATCGAGAATAAACTTACCGTGGATTCGCGTCGGGCATAAATAAAACAGGAACACCACCGATCGTATTCCGGTCACGCCGCAGAGAACCGACTCGACAGCCTCCTGGTTCCCGTATAACTTTCTGCGGAGGTGCGAACGAACGGATCGAGTAACGTTCGGTCCCTTCCGATTAGCCTCGATCCCTGCGCGTTCCACGGCGACCCTCGTTTGCGCGTCGTCAGCCGGGAATGGAGCCGATTTATCAATAGAAAAAGCCTCGGGTAAATCCCGGACGCTTCCGCGAGGAGAAACAGGATTCCCGATCGATTATTTCTCTGCGCTTGCTCGCCCTCGGGATATCGATCTTCGCACGCGTGCACGTACGTGTCCGAACGATTATTTCATTGGTCCGAAGACATTTCGGTGTTCCCTATAATCGGGCGACGCGTCGAATTGGACGAATTTAACGGATGTTTGACTTCGTATTGGCACTTCCGTCACACAATGTCTAACATGATTCGATGGATAAGCGTCGCTATTTACCAGTCACTCGATCAACTCGCTAAATTAATAGGTACGGAAGCATCCCCTGATACGTACGCAGCGGCCGTTGACGTGGTCACGTTAATTCCCTAACCGATATTGTAGCTGGACGTGTTAACAACCAACCGAACCGAATTGTCCCAGAGCCGAGCCCTCTAAACAAGTTGAAATTTCCAACGCGGTATTAAACTGCATGTGATTCTATCGTGGGACATTGAAAAGTCTGATCGAACGAGATCGCCGTTCGGCTAACAACAATGCCGGCAATCTTCCTGTCTTCCTCGGGGAGAACGGCAACTTAGTTATCTTCCAGTTCTCCCTTCCTGACGGAGATAACCGTGGAGCCGGAGCCAACGGCAACAGAAACGAAGGTAATCCGAACTGTTGCTAACGGTTCGACGAGATATCCCTCCGCTCTTCTGATTTGCGATAAAAACAGGAAACGCGGAACGTCGGACGATCTCGCGCGGAAACCTAGGCGAAGAAACGCGAACGTTTAACGAACCGAGAGACTCTCCGCGTCTATTCGAAATCAACCCTCGTCCACCTATTTGATCAGCGACACCGAGAGCAATTTTTTCTCGGCCGAACAACCTCGCGTTCGGCCTTATCCTCCGGAATCCTTCGAAGGCCCCCCGTCTTAGCCGGCGACTTAGCCGTCGGATAGAAAGTTAAGAATCCGCCGATACCGACGGAAACTTCGGGCCAACAAACCGAGGAAAACTAATTACGAAAAAGGGACTGCGGATTCGTCGACGTCGTCATCGTTCCGCCGTAAGATAATTACGGGAGCGTTGCGCCCTTGGCAAGTAATGGAATCGCATTTTTCCCCCATCTTTTCGAGGCTCGGACGAAATTGCATTCGTCCCCTCGCCTCGCTTCACCACGGTCTAACCATAATCTCCGACAGAGAAGGCACATTTCGATTTAACTCGGAAATATCTCCTTGGTACCGGTTAATTTGTAATACTCCTCGCATCGCGGCGACAGCTGGTCCGGCTTGCGTAACGCATTGTTACGCGTACAAACATGATCCGCCTAAGAATTCATTTAGAAGGGACACTTGGACCACTCGGTGGCTAAGGCGATTAAAGTATCGCGCCACGCGGTTCGCTCTAATTCCCGGAGCCTCGCGCGGTCGAAACTATTCGATATCGATCGGTAGGCCCGCGCATCGCGTCGTTTCCCATTGCATCGGTCGCGAAACCAAGGAAATTTACCGGCAATTAACCGAAACGTTTCGTACAATTCCGCCGACTAATCCCTCGCGTTACCCGAGAACACCGTCAAACTTGATTAGCCCGATCGAACGCAGAATCGCGTTTGCAGCGGTTCAAGTAACTTAGAGCGGTGATCGAGTACTTGCTTGTTTGCCGCACTTGCGAGGCGATCTGGTCGCTATAGACGCGACACGGTGCGACACGACGCGACGCGACGTCTCGCCGTGAACAGAGAGAGGATCCACCGACTCCGGAATTACTCCATTACGCTCGATCTCGGCGTTCTATCAAATATCTCGGGAGTATTTTCTCTTGAAACTCCATCGTTCGCTGCGGGAAAAAGATAACTGTGTCGTTCATCTCCGCCCTGTATAAAATAATCGAGTGAAGACAGAGGAGAAGATAGGGAGAGAGAGAGGAGAGAAAAGGAAGAGAAGCTACTCCTCCGCACCGTGTACTCGTCGTCGATACGCCGACATCGCGCGCGTCACGATTCCTCCTCGCAACAAGAGAAAACAGTGGATTTACGCGGGCGTATAATCAACTCAATTTTTCCGGGCGACGCACAACGTGCGCGGAACATCGCGTCGCGTCGGTGAACAGGAGAAGAAACGCGGGGGTGTCCGACTCGAGGGTACAGAAATGCGGGTTCGCGGCCTTCCGCCCCGCGAACGCGAACACGCCGACAGCATTTCGCCGGAAGAAAAAGGGAAATAATTGCTCGTTAACGATACTCGAAGTACCTATCCGGCGGATATTTTTGGCACTCTCTTTCTTTCTCCGAGGCGTGTTTGGCGCGTCGCCAACTGGGCTAAAGGATGGTTGACGACTGTTCAAACACTCGTTTGTCTTTGCTGACCAAGACTCATGGAGGACCAATTGGAATATTCGTTTTAGCGGAGCTTTATTGCGACTATCTGCGGTTTTTTTATCGATTCCAGAGTACACAACACCGGAGATCGAATTTAACAGGACAGTTATATTTGTACTGGGATACCGCGCTCCGATCGCGGAACATCCGCCTCTCTCTCTCTCACGGTTATAGCCGGGGCAATAATGATCCGGCGGCGGTACGAATTTTGATAAAAGCGGCTAGCCGGTTAGTTATCCGCACGCAAAACTTTGTCGCGCCGTCGCGTCGCGTTTGAATAGGGAAGTCGAAGGGCTACGCAGCTACGACCCTCCTGCTGTCTGTGCTAGCTGCCCGCTTCACGCTACTGTTGCCTGTCGAGCGGCGCATGAATTCCGAGTAATATGCCCTCCCTAGTTTTATCATCGAGTCCGTCGACCCCAGACAATCCATGGAATATTAATCTAACATCGACGCCGCGAAAATCGACCTTATTCCGGCTGCATACATATTTGCGGACCGATCCTAACTGGCTCGATCGCGGTATCTATTCAGGGAGTGGCGTATGTTTATATCTATACGCCTTTCGATTCTCGTGATGAAATATTAATAATTGTATGCGAGTATCGGGCTATGTTTATACGCGGTTAATTCATCGGAAAACCAAAGATTAAACCCTGCACATTATGCGATCGATGGCTATTCGAATACCGCGCCGACTGCATTTTCATTAATTTTTTACCCGACAAACAGTTCGCGCGGCACACATGCATATGTATGCATTCGCGAAAGAAGAAAACAATGGAATAACGGGGCGAGTCTGGGACGCGCGTTGCGGAGAACACACCAATGAAACACGCGGGGCAAGTATCTCTTGTTTCATGACCTTAATTGAGGATCATTAATTTCTTCTTAATGATCGATCGGAGCACTCTTCGTTAATTATTCTCCTTCAACGTCTCACACCTGGATGTGTTCGTATAAAGTTCTGCTCCCTGCTCGTAATTCCGGCAAACGACACACGCTCGAACGGATTCCCACCCGCGAAATATTCTCCGAAATGACAAATAGACCCGCGGACAGACCCGACCGTGTCACCGGTTGCGAACCGTCGCAACGTCGCTTCGCGTTCCTAATAATTTGGCGAATGCGTCGCGTCCGATCGACGCGCACGATTAATTACCCGTTCCTTTGTCTATTAAATTCAATAATCCGAGATTTACAGGGGGATTTACTGTTGCCGCGGACAAGGGCCGGAACCCGATGTACATTTCGAGCTGGCGCGGAGCGGAGCGACCGAGTTCCGAAGGTTGGCGCGGACGTTTTTTTAAGACAATTAAAATTTCGAGTGCCCCGAGATAAGCGCTGGTCCAATTTAGACGATATTCCCTTGCGAACTTGTGCGAAGTTTTGCACAAGTTTTAGCAGGTAGGTACTTCGTTTCGCGGAATAGAATAGTGCGGCGAGAGAGCGGGGAAAGTAACTGTGGACGTTGAGTGGCAACTAAGAGGAGAATAAGAGGGGTCAAGAAATCTCTTTGCCCGCGCCGAATGACCTATTTATACTTCACGGTTATCTTCCACCATTTATTTGGCTCTGGCTTGTCGGCCCGGAGAGAAAAAAAAGAATCGATAATCGCCCTGGCATACGGAGAGGAGAGGAGAGGAGAGGTTGGAGAGAGACTAGAGAGGTCGGGCAATTTCGCAAGGGAAGGCTGTTGGGATTTGAAAAAACGAAAATGCTCTTGTCGCGGCGGAACATGCTATTTATCTGTGACTGCCCCCGGGGAGCTGTCCAGTCAGGGAAGAGCGAAGAAAAAAAGACTGTGGCGGGGTTCCTCGAAAAAACATTTTTACGAATTCTCCGAGGAGAGCATCGAACGAGCGAGTTTCCACGTTCCCAGACACTGCTTCGACGGAGACGGCGATGCGCGGCGACGAGCAAGCACGGTGCATGGAATCTGTTTCCCTCTCGAGTAGTAACGATCAAGCAAACGTCAGCCGAGAAATCGAAACGAGCGACGCTCCGCGCTGAAATTCGCTCAGCGTTACGCGCGCGCCGCGCTGTTAAATATTTCCGCCAGCACGCGTCCACGGAACATACATCACGCGAGTTAGAACGAACCAAACCGAAATACGAAGAAATTGGAAGCAAAGCAGAACTCGATATCCCCGACAGTTTAAAAGTTCCAGAGCAGTCGAAACCGAAGCCAGCTCTCCCGGTTCGTGTACGCCGAAACGCTATACCTGTCGCTACGTTTACACGTACATTTAACGGCGATACAGGCTCGATGCACTCCCCCGACGAATTCGCCGCTCCATATCGCACGTACAGGCACGCGCACAGCGCACCGCGCGACCTCAAAACTTCCACTAATAGAAACGTTCGCCGCAAATAAATGTCGAAACGGGAACCGTTCGCTCTGCAGGCTTTTGTTTCGACCGCGATACCCCGCCGGCTCGCAAGAAGCCCGACAATGCGCACTACAGGTGGCGATAAGTTTAATTGCGTGCGCGGGGGTTGCCGGTTTCGCCGCGGACCCACCCCCTTACCACGACATTTTCAATTTTACAACTTGCCCGGGAGAAAACTCGGGGCTGCCGGTATTTCTGTAAATTCTCCGGGCGACTTTACGGTTAGTCTCGCGACACGAAATTTCAGGAGTCTCGCGAGGGAAACTTCGTCGACGAAGCGGCTGCGAAGTTTTGATCGATACGCGACACGGAACAAAGATACGTTCCCGCCTACGAAAACAGAGCGGGGCCTAGATTCCGTCCGTGGAACGTGTACGCGGCGGGTTATTCCGACACGTGAGAAAACAGTGTGCCCCGCGTGCGCTGTTTCTCCAATTCAGCCCGATGCTAATTGCACGACATTCCCAGCCACGTCGAGAATTTCGATCCCGATCGGTGGTGTGTGTAGGTCAATGAGCGATACCGATGAAACCCTGAAAAATCCGTTTCAGCGGCTCGCCGAGAATGCGATCGATGTGAAAGCCGCATATGGGAGAGAACTTTGATGGCGAGAAAGTGTAGACCGCGGTAATTATGTATATCGAACGGTGAATATCACTCTGTCCGGCAAGCTGCTCCGCGCCACGATGTTACACGACACGCTGCTGGTAATTTTCATTCGCTCAGCGACGCCGAAGTATTAGACAGCTTAATCCCGGCCCCAGGCGCGGTAATTGCACCGGGCATTAGTTATCTCGCAACAATGCGAAAAATGCATGCAATCTGTCGCGGATTCGCGTATCGATCGATCCGGAGAGTGGACGCGATGATTGTTCGACGGTTTATCTTATCGCGCGACAATCGACATAACGCGTAACTCAATAATGACGTACATGGTTCCTTCGCGGCAGGGATACGCGCGTAAATCGATTTCTAGTCGTAAACTCGATTCCCCCTATTTTTTCCCCTGCGTAATGAAAATACACGGGAGCGCGCAACCTGCCAGCGACGGGAACAAATCGTTTGTCGTTCACCGCAGTCGCGCGATAACGCATGGCGAATCAAGCTACCCAACAACGCTCGCGGAAAACCTTAAAAAACAGCCTTCCATTTTGCCACGCAGAGAGGAAACTCGGTACGGGTTCCCCTTTGGCGATCGACTCGATACGTCCGGGCTTAATCCCCTCATATGCCGTAGCAAAAGATGTCGTTCCGAAGCGACAAAAGAGGCCTGCGATGGTCGGGCGAAGAGACAAGAGACAGGAAGAACCGTGTTCGATCCGAGACTTTCGTTTCGAATAAGATTCCTATTCTTCTCGCTTCGTTCCGTGTTTCCTCGCTGGAATAACAAGGGGAATATTGGGACGCGATACGTCGGGTTCGACGAGGAAATCACTTTGCTCTAAATTTGGATGTAAACCCGTTTACCATTTCCGCTCGAACGGAAGAGGAGACTTATGAAACAGGCATTGGAAACGAATCGGTAAGTGGCCTGGTTCTTTGTGCCACGATGGTGCAACAATCGGCTCGCGAGACACCCGAGATTTTATGTCTTCCGGCGGTGTAGACTATTCCACTTTTAGGAAATGAAGCAATTTTCAAGCGCGACAAGCGACAGAGGGAAGTTGACCCCGAGCTCCATTTACCTGCCGTCTCTCTCTCTCTCCACGTGTTCGAAATTTCGTTCGAATCTGATTTAGAGAAACGCTACACCGAGAACCCGGTGGAAATTGCTAAGTTATATTCGTTGTTCGCTTCAATCACCAGCGATAAAGCTCCATAGGTAACCAGTCTCTCGGCATTCCCCTTTAAATCGTGTCGAAGCGGCTGTTCTGATTCGCTGCCAAACTTTATATGGTGAAGCTGAGTGAAAATTGTACTAGATTCGGAGCGCCTAAAACTCCATTGAATAGTTTAGGCTCGGAAGCAGAGAGAGAGAGAGAGAGAGAGAAATATAACGCGGATATTTTCGCTAAGTGCTCGACCGGGATAAAAGTTTCTTCGCGGAACGAGAATATTTTCGGTCGCGGAGCGTTAAAAGAAGCCGCGCGGCTCCCTCCGCCCGCAATAGAGGTCAACCTCCACGGCTGCTTGCAATCCTTTCAAGAATATTACGACGGCAACGACTGTGCGCGAGCACAAAGAGATTACAACGTCGAAATGTAATTGATTCGTTGGGGAAAAAAGTTTACGGCCGCGCAGAGGAAACGATAAACACCGAACGCGTAGCCGTGCCCTTTAAACGAAGAACCCCTTCCGGCGAACCCGCACCAGGATGATGTAATTTGTTGTTGGGTTTACTCTTCTTTCACTCGATTTTCGCGGCAATTTCAAGCACGATTAAGCAAATCTGTTCCCGTTGCCTGCCGTCAGCTTCCCACAGGAACTCCATCGGCCGATCGTACCGCATCGAGACAGCTGACATCGAAAAAACTATTCTCTCGCGGGGGCTTTTAATTTGCGCACGCGACCGAACGATTAAGAATGAGACGCGGGAAAAAGTGTCAGGCACGAACGCTCGCCATTATTTGCGAAAACTTTGCACGGAGCGCGGGATACGTGATGAAAAGCGCAAGGTCGACGTGTACGGATTACACCAACTCGGAAAACCGTAATGACCACAGCGGTATCGGCACAGTTAAACGCGCGAACCCATGGTTTTCATTACCACGCGGGTATTTTCAGGCATCACGTTTTCTTAATCTCTCTTCTCCGCATCGCCGTTGCAACGACCAAATAAAGCCGCACCGGTTTGCTCGGTTCACAGTTCTATGTACTATAGATATGGATGTATATACGTATATTCCGGTGCTCGTAGATTGCATGACGAAAGCAATATTCCGAACAGGGAACAACCGGTACGTTCCCTTCCCGTAATTCGAGCAAAACTCCGATGAACGAGTGCGCCAATAAAATTGAATTTGTCTGCGTTTAACAGGCGGGCCAGACGGCAATGAAAATATGGGATACTCGCGAATCGTATCTCTCGAATATAACTATTGAACGCACACCAATCGGGGCTTATAAATTCAGCCGCATTAACCGCAAATAGCTACACCAACACACCGTTGTGTATCCACTTAATTATTTTGCGGCTGCCGGGGAAATATGGCTACGAACTTATGACGCGCGGCTGTCGCTTTTCAATTATCCACCGGAAAACGCGAAAATCTGTCTACCGCCCGCCCCGAACACGTTCTCGTAGTTCCCAAAATATCCGATAATTGCGACCGACTAGCTTACGGCCGAATTTTATCGAATTATAACGGAATCGGATTTACACGTTTCCGGAAACCCGGACGCGGTAGAGCGCGCGCGCGAACGCGTTAGCATAGACACGGACACGGATATATGGAAATCGCGAGCAAACTCGAGCTGGGAATTATTTAAAAGTCTACGTCGACCGCCTGCGGTGTCGCCAATCTCTCTGCAAACACGTAGAATTCGTATTCGATCTTTGACAACGGGAACCGGTGTGGCGTGACACGGCGTAAAGCCTCTGTGCGATGTCCCGCGGCAAAGAAGTGGAACACGTTTTCGGTCAAACACCGGATCAACCTACCCTTTGCCCCGTTTGCTCGGTCTCGCGAGAATTTTCCGCCGCGCGCAGCCTGCCACCATCATCCAGCCCGTTTCGTATATGTTGAAGATGCTCTTTCCGCCGAGCGTTCCATCTTGATGGACAATCCCGCTCAATCATGCAGGCTGCGTCTCGTGCACATTTTATCACCGGTTCTCTTCCATTAATTCGCCGGGTAGCGCGAGCGGATATTATTCAAGAATTTAGTTTCGCGTCAGTCACTCAACGTTTCTACCACGGAAACTCGAATCTCTCGGAAAGGAGAGGATCGCGAGACCGTACCGTGTCGGGTAAGCAAATTTTCCGGTTTCGGTACGCGTTGAACGCGTGCACGTACTACGCGATACGACACGGATGTGCATATCGCGCGCGATTCATACAGGTGAATCTGCGCGAGACGCATACGTGCGGGGCACAATCGGCTCCATTAGTCTTTGCCCAGACTCGACTGAAACTGTACCGTTTACGCCGCTTTCAGCGGCTGATGCGGTGATCGTAAACGCTGGCTGCCGTTGTTGTTGTCGTCCTTGTTGTTCCGACCACCGGCGAGTTTAAATATGCTACTGTGCAGACGTGCGTAAATACACGCCGCTCTTCGACGGATGGTCGAACGATGAGTTCACGCGTTTATTAGAGACGCGTAGAAGTATGGGGAAGCAAACACAGACGCCTGTCGGGAGCAGATCCTCTTTAATTAAAGGGGAAGCGACCGGGCAATTATATAGCGAAAGAATGGAAGTCGATTTGTAATCGGGCAGGCTCGTCGGAAATGCCGTGTCGACGATCTGGAAGAATCTTTCGCCGAGGATCTCGCAACAGTGATCCTCTAATAGACGAGTAATTGTCGTCCCCCGCATTGTGACAGCACTCGACGATCCATCGGCGAATGCTCAATCCATTTGATTACAATTGAAATTACCCGCGCGCGTTTTCCAATAACGGTGCGCGATGTGCACGAAACCCCCCGATCCCCGAGCGTGGCATTTAAAACGTATCGGAACAACGTTTCGCGCCGTTACCTTTTAATTATATTATATTTTTATCTGGAAACCTTCCGTAGCCGAACTTATTATTTTCCGCGCTGCATAAAGGCTGACCTCGCCTCGCCGCCAGTCACCATGACACGAAAAAAAGTTACCCGGCATTGTTTGGATATGCTCATCCACCGAAACGAGAACTTCCCTTGCGCACTTACTCGCGGGAAACAGCGTGCAAAATAAAAGAGAAGAACCGGAGCACGTGTATTCAGCGAATCGGCGAGTGTGTCGCGCGCGAGAGCTGACTTCGCGAAAGCCAGTTTCACGAAATCTCTTTGTCCGGGGCGGGCATAATCGGAATGATCCAGCGCAGCAGGTTCTGTCGAAGAACAGGAAGCGTGGGGCATCGGGATTGCGCAAGGCTAAGGGAGAAGATGAAAGTGTTTCAGGGGTAAGCGTTGAATTAAAAATACATAGTGTGCCGCGTCGTCGTTACCCTGAAAGAGATTACGCTTGACGTCAGAGACGTCGACAAAGCTATCAACCAATGAACTGTACAGAACCAGGACGCAGTCATGCAACAGTTCCTTGCATCACGCGTGTGCCACGCATGTAACCATTGGAATCTTGTTTACGCGACTCGACTCTCATTTAAGAGAAGCCCGACACAGCGGTGTGTCGATCCAAGTTCTTACAGAGTCTCTTTGCGAGGAACAAAACCAAGCAGATCGGTTCGGTTCGACGGGGTTCAAAGTTTAATCACGGCCTCGTTGCTTCTCCCCCATGATGGCTCTTTGCTCGTGGTCGTTCCGATGGCTCGATCGAATCGAATCGAGTCGAGTCGAATCCCTGCGTGGATATCGTCGCGACACGGAATAATTGAAAGGTAACAGTGGCCATGCGAATTCACTTTGTAAATTGCGCGACTGCGCCATGGGGACGCAGACGAGGTGGGACGACAAGGGCTTTAAAGGGTAGCTACCTGCACACGCTGCATATTTACCAGCGACTCCTTGTTCTCTTTCTTTGTTCCTTTCGCAGACAGCAACTTTGTGCTGGGAAATGCGCAGGTTCCGACTATCTACCCGATCGTTTATTGCTCCGACGGTTTCTGCGAGCTGACAGGATTCGCGCGAGCGCAAATCATGCAGAAGGGTTGCGCTTGCAAGTTCCTGTACGGCCCGGAAACCAAAGAGGAGGAGAGGGCGATGATCGACAAGAGCCTCGAGAGCAAGACGGAGCTGAAGATGGAGGTCGTGTTTTACAAGAAGACCGGTAAGTTTCGCGAGAGATTCGGCATTCTGAATTCTCGCATCGTCTTACTATTCCATTCCAGGAAAAGTAAGTCGCCCACTCTAAAGTCTAAAGTTTCCCAGGTTACCGAGCTCGTTCCCTTTAAAAGATTCACATATATATATACGCGTCTTCCTAGAGCTAGTAGCTTCGATCCGGCACCACGAGCCGGAGGCAGGCAATTACAAACAGTAGAACGTATTGATCTTTAATTCATGTTCACGTGTAACAACCTTAACTGTTCGTCTCCGCCGTCAGGGCGGAGCTCGCCTTGGAAGATAATGTATAGCAAGATAATAACGCGGTCTCGTGAAATTATTTCTCCAAGGAATCTGGCCTTGCGACGGGGAAAGTAGAATTTTTCCACGGGCGTTCCGTTAGTCGTTCGCTATTATTAATCGAACCTATTTCGATGGAAACGCGTTCGCGGAGCTCCGCTGCAAACGGAACACGTTTAATCAAAGCTATCGGTCCTGGTTCTGGTTGTGAGTCTATCAGTGTTCCGTAACAGCTAATATTTTACTCTGCTCGGTCCCCGATGTCCATTCTTTGCGCTCCACACTTTACACGCTCGGAACGGACGAAACGTAACCGGATTCTAACTACTCGACCGACTTTAATTCGCAGGAGTTACATTCGATTGCTTGCTCGACATCGTTCCGATCAAAAACGAGAAAGGCGACGTCGTTCTGTTCCTGGCCTCGCACAAAGACATCACCCACACGAAGAACCTTCAGATCTGTGAGTTGCAAAATATTGGTGAGTCTTAGCCATGCTTCGCCGCCGAACCTGAAACCGACGAAACGATTTTCTCGCTGGAATGCATTTCCATCGAGTTCGCCGATCAATTGCATTCCAGACTATCCGAGGGAGGTACAAATAGAGGAAGTAGAGATATCGAGAGCGAGAGGGGGAGCCCTGAACCCTCGGTATGGATGAAACGTAACTCAACGGAGAACCTAGAGATACTCTTTCGCTCGGCGTGCCGTGCCAAAACGTTTCGTACTTTCTATACCGCGGCCACGCAAACACACGCTGCACGTGACACCGTAACGCAACACACTATTCTTCAAAGCGAATCACCAAAGAGCACAAATCAAACGCGGCCAACAGTCTCGAATAGTTTGCTTTTCTTGTAGAATTTATACATTGCGCCGCGGTGTTGCACGTGTTAGTCTCGTAGAGAATCGAGCTAGAGAATCCGGCCGAATATCTGGATCGGATTGGGACGGTAGTTTCACGTTTACGGCACCGTGTACGCAACACCAGGAACCGCACTGTACGAGTATTTTCAGCTGCGTGTACCACCCCGCCAAATTAGCACACGACAACGCTTCCTTTCAATTATTAATTACACAAATATACATACAACCCACGTAGCTGCAATGTACAACGCGTAGCGTATAACATTGCGGTACGTTGTATGCACGTATATTATCGAAAATGTCCGCACCTCGCTGGTTGCGCGAAAAGTGTGCACGGTGCAATGGTACAATTGCATTTCAGATGCAAACGGTGGTCCCGATCCCGAGGCACCGCCGGCTAATTACGGCAGGAGAAGGAGTCGCGCCGTCCTCTACCAGCTCTCGGGTCATTACAAGCACGACAATAAGCACAAAATTAAACTGAACAATGTAAGTGATTCGACCGCGAGGCCGTCCTACTACTACTCTCCGTTCCTCTCGAATGCTACGAATCGTTCTAGAACCTTCTGCACTCGACCGCCGCACCGTTGCCGGAATACAAAACCACTGGCATCAAAAAGTCCCAATTCGTGTTGAGCCACTATGGCGGCTTCAAATCTTGTTGGGACTGGCTGATACTGCTCGCGACGTTCTACGTGGCGATTGTGGTCCCGTTTAACGCGAGCTTCATCAACATCGACAGACCTACGATGGTCAGCGATGTCGTGGTCGAGGGTCTTTTTATGATCGGTGGGTATCCATATATGTATCATCTCCGCTCTTTTCGATCCGATTTATTTCCGACTGGTGTGAGCGACCGCGCGAATCTCGGCTCGACAACAGACCTAAAATAATGAAATCTAGAATTCTCGACGTATCGATTGGTCCGCTTTTAGAGTTAATTCAGACGAGAAGGATCGAGAAGGGTGCTCTTTTTATCCAATCGGTGATTCGAGGAGCTCGTTAAGTCCGAAAGCAACGACTCTCCCGTGAACCCTGTTACCAATCGGCTCTCCCACCCTTTTCCGATCGAGCCACTGCCGCTCCAAGAGGTTTACCCCGTTCGCGAACACAGAAACCCCGCGATGACTTTTTTTATTTCTTTATTCCACGCCGGGAGGGAACGCCGCGATATCGCGGTGTCGGAACGCATTAATTCCGTCCCGAATTAGTATTCTGTCGCGGAATCGAGTCCCTCGAATCACCCCCGGCGAGCGACAGATTCCGCTCCGCGGTTAACTTGTTCCGCGGTGAATATCGAATAACGATCTTCCGAAGAGAACTCTTCACAGGTGTTCGACGAGAGACCGTCTCTCTTTGAGAACATGAATCGCGGAATCTGATTTGTGGGCGAAACGGAAAAGAAAGATGAGAAGCGGCAGAACGAACTCGAAGAACCGTACAAAGATGCTGGCGTGTACCGTTACTCGTCCCTGTAAATTCGTTTTCCACCGACATCCGAGAGCTTGTCGGTAGAATTTCCAGCGCGGAAACTAGACGGGTTTGTCCACGGGGCGCGGCGTAAGCTCGCGGGTTCGCGTGCAGGAATTTTGCGGCGGAAATCCGGTTTGCAAACGGGATTAAAAGCAGTTGGGTCCCGGTCCCGAGTTCCCGGTTGCGAAACTCGAAAGGACAAGCGACTGGAAGCGCATAGTCGCTGGCTCGGTTCTCGGCCCTTTGATCCTGACTCGAGCCGAGCGTTTCCAGTTCGAGCGCCTCCATTTTGGCCGACGACCGGGGGCCATTGCGTCGCGCGTCAATTTTCATTTCTCGCGACGATTATATCGTCGAACGCCGCAATTATCGGGAAACCGGGAACGCAGCCGAAAACGCAGCAACGGAGCAAACGTTTCTCCCTGTCTTTCCACAGATATCGTTCTGAACTTTCGCACGACCTACGTGAATCGAAAGGGCGAAGTGGTCAGCAACAGCAAAAGCATTGCCGCCAACTATGTGAAGGGCTGGTTTATCGTCGATCTAATCGCGGCTTTGCCCTTTGATTTCCTTTACGCCTCGGACGTGTACAGCGGTGAGGTGAGTGTTCGTTCATTATTCTACGTAAAGTGCGCTAAAAGTCTGGTCTGCGAGCCGGCCCTCGGAAAAAAATTAAAGCCAGCCTCGCCCGAATCCATTCGCGTGTGTGCACGTATCGCTCGATAGAATCTCGAAAGCGCTCGCGAGTCGCCTGATCAAATTTTCTAGCCCGATTAGGCAAAGTTTATTCCGTCGATGTAGGGGAAAAGCCCTGCCCCGCCGCGAAGCCTTAAGAAAAGATACGTGCACGGAATGCCGTTTTCGCGACACGAAGACGCGAGCCGTGAATGCAGTTCGTTTACCGAAGGACGATACGTTGTTACCGTAAACGACGTATTCGATTCTTCGCGTCGCGTTTCCACCGGAGAACGGGTTCGCTATCTCGACGATGAATGATACAATCATCCGAAGTTCACGATGCTCGACGGAGAATTCGCAATTAAGTTCCCCCCGTCGTTGCTCGAATCAGGCATTCGAAGTATCCGACGCGGAAATTCTTACTGTCCGCGTTCCTGCGAACAATTTCACAACGTTAATTAACATCGGCCCGACACCAGCTGATCATTTTGTATTAACGCAGCGGTTTCTTTGATCATAGGACTCGGGACATAGTAACATACATTTAGTAAAGCTAACCAGACTGCTGAGGCTAGCACGGCTGCTTCAGAAGATGGATAGATACTCGCAATACAGCGCCGTTATTTTGACAATGTTAATGCTCCTTTTTATCCTGTTGGCGCATTGGATGGCTTGCGTTTGGTTCGTTATCGCGGAAAAAGAAAGACTGAAGAACGACAGCGACTGGGATCTCGGTAAGTCGACATTTCGAAACTGCGTATTAAACCGGGATAGAAGCGTGGCCAGGTGAGAGACTTGATGCCGCGGTCGCGTGCACTGACAATGAGAAGGAGCTTCCCTTGGCCGCTCTGGGATTTGCCACGTGTACGTACCATCTACTCCAGCTATACCTATGTACATGCTTAGATATACAGATTAGTCTCGCGCGTATTATTTCGAGGGAATTTGTCTTCGGAGGGCTGTGAGTCGCGCGTTGGAAAGTGGAAACTGCCGATGTAGCGTGTTGAAAACTTTTCAGTAATTTCGCTAAACGCGTGATAAATGCTAGGTTAAATTAATTACGCGGCACGACTCGTGGGACAGACACGTGGAACAGATGCAAACCTGAATATGTACCGATCGGCGAGCGTCTAAGCCACTCTAAGCATCTGCATATGTATAGAGCTTTTCTCGCAGGCTCTCGCAGACTTTCCCAGACTCGGCAAGCTCTGCAGAGATTCAATCTGCTATCCACGGTCGTGCATCCTACTTGAATGCGATCGAATAGATTTTATCGACGTCGGCACACTTGTGACCGACATTCGCATCATATTTTAAAGCAGCGTGTTAGCTCGCGCCCGCCCGAGATCAACGAAAGAGTTTTTTGTTTTAATCGAGGGAATTTTTCAGGTTGGATTCACACGCTGGCCGAGAGGTTAAAGATTTCCGTGCAGAACGTGACTCACGCGGAAAGTTACATCACAGCATTGTATTTCACTTGCAGCAGCTTAACGTCGGTAGGATTTGGCAACGTGTCGGCCAACACGTTCTCCGAAAAGTTATTCTCCATTTGCGCGATGCTTATTGGCGGTTAGTAATCATCATCGATCAGTATAGTGCACGTTAATCTGCCAGGATTATCGATGAATTATTAGATAATCAATGGTAATCGGTTGGCTCCAAGCATGTTTGTTTGCTCGCTAAGAATTCGTGTGTACACGATGTAATTCCGTATACGAAACGAGAGAATGAGACGGAGAGAGAGAATGTGCGAGTGAGTGTACGAGAAGCGAACGATGTTAATTAGTACGGAATAAAGATGACATAAATTTGCAGTAGGGAATATTTCCACACTGTACATATCGTGTATGCTACAGCTCTGATGCATGCTGTGGTGTTCGGTAACGTGACGGCGATCATTCAAAGAATTTACTCTAGAAGATCGCTCTATCAAACAAAATTGCGGGATCTCAAGGATTTTTTCGTATTGCATCAGATCCCGGACGAACTGAAACAGCGAATGCAAGACTATTTCCAGACCATGTGGTCCCTGAACCACGGTATCGATATACACGAGGTATAATAATAACAATAATCGTATCACCCAATATAATTAAGCTCGCGCGTTACCTTTGGAACGCAGAGACCTTAAACGACCTAACGCGATGTAATCGCCGTTGTCTGTCTTCGGATTAATCCGCGGAGTAATGAGACGAAACCTATATTAATCCTTTTAGACTCTCGAGCAATTCCCCGAGGAACTCAGGGGAGACGTTTCGATGCACCTGCATCGCGAGATTTTGAATTTACCGATATTCGAGACCGCCTCCCAAGGCTGCCTCAAACTGCTTTCGCTACGCATTCGGAATAATTTCTGCGCTCCCGGCGAGTATTTGATTCACAAGGGGGATGCCCTATCCTACATTTACTATTTGTGCAACGGTTCGATGGAAGTCGTGCAGAACGATATGGTCGTTGCAATTTTAGGTACGCCGGACCTTATATACATATAAGGGTGTACAAAAAGTAATGATGAGCCGTCGTAGGAGTGAATCTGCACCTCTGGATCGGTGGACATTTGTAAGAGAAACTCGCCGCAAAATTGCTGATAACAAAGAAAATTGTTGAAGTTTGTTTTTACATCAATACCATCTACTCATCGAGAACAGAAAGGGTTTGAGAGGAGCCAAATGTCGCAAACAAATAGTTGAAAGATATAAGCTGTTGAGGTTTTTGCAAAATTTGATTGTGTAGAATTAATCTACTCAAGCTAAACGAAATTTAAAGGAACCTTCGTCGCTATGCCCTGTACCAAAAAGTGATCGTCTCTCTGACCATTCAAATCATAAAGAAGTTGCAAAATGTGAAAGAATACCTTATATCCATTGTTACACATATTTTGCGGCAAGTTTCTTTTACAAATGTTCACCGATCCAGAGGTGCAGATTCACCCCTAGAACGGATGACCATTACTTTTTATACACCCTGTACATATCTATCCGAATCCGTATTGTGAACCCGTTTAATTTCCGTTTCAAGGAAAAGGCGACTTGGTCGGATGCGACATAAACGTGCACCTACAGCATGGCAGCAACGGGGGTGGAACAGGTGGTTCGGGATCCGCCGACGTCGTGGTCAAATCGAGCTGCGACGTTAAAGCGTTAACATACTGTGATCTGAAATGCATACACATGCACGGTCTGGTCGAAGTTCTGCGGCTGTACCCGGAGTACCAGCACGAATTTGCCCACGACATACAGCACGATCTCACCTACAATATACGGGAGGGATACGAAGCCGAGGTAAGTCACGGAGAACAATCGGAGAAAGGGAAAACTGGGAGGGGGGTGGGAGGTATAGAAAGAGAAATTCTTCTGGCAACCTTTCCCGTTCGAAACTTTTATAGCAAGAATCGGATATGAACGGACCCTCTTTGACCCTGCCATCGATCAGCGAAGACGATGAAAACGCTCCCGACGAGGGGGAAACTTCGCCTCTATCGCCGCCAAACAAATCGCCTCTGCATACATCCTCGAGTCCGCGGCACGCCAAGTTTAGGTATGTTTGTCGTGTCTATTTGCGCCAAGATCGTTCAACCGTCCTCTAACGTATTTCGCGAAACAGGGAAGAATATAGGGAGGGTAGGAGACCAGGTAGAAGCGTCCTGGCCAGAGGAAGAGCAGCCCAGGTGATCGCTCAAGAGTCCATGGAGGAACATATCCGAGGATCGGTCGAGAGACTCGACACCCAAGTATCCACCTTGCATCAGGACGTGGCCACGCTAAGTTCCGAGGTACGCTTGTAATTTACGCAAATGCGATGCTACTAGGTCGACGAATGCAAATCAGTGACACTAACAGATGAGTTACCCCGTAACCGATCCGTGGAAAACAGGTGCGGAACGCGATCCAAGCTCTGCAAAATCTAACGTACTCGCCGCAAAGCAATCCTAACTTGCCGATGCCCACGACCAGAGGAAGCGGAGTGTTAGCGAGAAGCTCTTCGCATCCGCCGGACGCTATCTGTTGGAATCCTTCCGTGACTTGGATGAGCGACGGGACAACGCAAACCGAGTGGCCCGTGGATATTTTCGAGTCGTGGGCTCGAGCAAATCCTCACCGGGTGTTGAGGATTCTCGAGCTAGATCCAGACGTCATTTTAAGGCAACCACCATCCCCGACACCCTCGCCGTCCTCGCCTCCCCCGCCGCCCTACGAACCCCTATCGCCTGTTGCCGGCACTCCGCCGCATTCGCCAACGCCGTCGCAAGGTAAAGTCCCGAAATCATTTTCTTTCTTTTATTTTCCGCCTGTACGGTTCAGGGTATGTTAATTTTGGTAACAGACGCAGTGTGTTTGGATAGAGGCAGTAATGTAAAAAGCTTGAAATAGGGGGTTGCGCGGTGACTGTTCCAGGGAACGAGAACTACGTTTTCGGCAACGGGAATGGCCTCGGAGCTCGACACATTCCTCCCCGTTCATACAGACGAACAAATTCCACGTGGGACCCGGAGAACAAGTCGCACAGGTTCAGCGCCGGGGACGCCGAGAACGTGTCTTACTGTCAAGCGTTGAACAATGTGCGAGGACTGCCGGAATCACGGTCGTTAAAGTTCGATCCGTTCGACAAATGAACACCTTCGAGCAGACATATCAGAGGATCGGGAAGCGAGGAGAGCTAACTACCGGCGCGGCGAACTGTACGTACCCATGTTTTGTCACGCGGACACCGATCGAGCGCGAAATCGAGGAGCGATCGGCTATGAAAGCAGCAACGCGACGCGAAAGATCAGCTATTCAAAGCGTTCGTTCTATCCAGCGTGCTACAACAGCCTGAAATTCGTAAGGCCGCAATCACAGTGGCTCCGATATATCCGAGGTTTTGTCTCTTTTTCGCGCGCTCGGAAAAAAAGTACTGTGATTGCGGCCTAAGGTCTACGATAGGCGCGCTCGCGAAACAGTGACAGCCTTCGTTTCATCGGTTCGATAGTTATGGGCGAGGGCGCGGTCGAAATTACACCCTCGTTAACGTTATTTTATCGCGGCACAGGGGCGGCTCTTGCACGGTTGCATTGCATGCAGTATCTCTACCATCTAACTAATTCATCGCATTGCGAAGCGTTCGCGTTCGTACGAGGTAAATGATTTTGATGAACGCCGGGAGAGAATGCCTTTGCTCCTTCGGTACGTTCGAACTTGAAGAAAATTCGATAGCTTGCTCTGTCATCTCGTATCCGAACCTCTACTACTCAGGCACGTGTACAATCAACAATTCGAATTTAAACGTTTCAACACTGCGATGCTGTTCGTGCGATGTTTTCATAATCGTAACTAACTGATTTTACCTAACCTAACGACGATCGACGAAACGTTTTTATATGAGATCTATTTTTTAACACCGTCCCCCCCTCTCCCCCGCCATCCACGAACCCCCTTCCGATGTGAGTTCGAACGTCGATGTAAATACGTATCTGGGAATACCTATTTTTCTTCGGAAGAATCTCGCTTGTATCATTCCATGTATGTATGTGTTGCTGTGATTAATTAACCTAGTTAACGGGACGGTTTCGTTCAAGTTGTCGCGACGTGTATCTAAACGTGTTCTTTCCGCGACGAATTCGCTCTATAAATAAATCAGCAGAATGCGTTCGAGAAAGATCGCACTGTTCTCGGGAATCGATAAACAAGCTAAGAGAGAAGTAGAGAAAGAGGGAGGCGAAGTAAAGGGAGGAGAACGTTTAACGTTTCATATCGCAGTCATCTCTAAAACGGGAGGACTTTAAAAAAAAAAAATATGAGAAAGAATAAAAAAAGAAGTACCAGAAGGGAAGGAAAACTTTCTAGCGTAGCAATAACGTGCACAAGAAATTTCGATGCATCCGCCGACGTCCAAATTAGAGTAATATACATAATAGTTACTGTAAAGTAGCCGTTAATCCGATCGTGTACTTGTTGCATTCGGATCCGTTGATTTCCAAGTAGATGACTCGCAATTACGTCGTATGTATCATAGAGAGAGAGAGAGAGAGAGAGAGAGAGAGAGAGATACTTATGTATTCGCGCGAGTGTATATCCAACTTGTAAGTAATACTTGAATGGATTTCATGTAAATAGTATACATACGTCGCTATATCGGGAATATGTGATAAGGCACGGCTTTGGCCATGCACGACAATTGTATTTGTTCGTCTTCAATCGGCATTTGTGAAAATCACTTTCCGTTTTCATCCCTGTTCACGCCGTAAAGGATGTAACGGCGCCGAGGCGAAACCAATTTTAATCCTTCAATGGACTTTTTCAAACGCGTTTCAAAAACGAAAAGTTTGATCAAACGATTTACATTTAATATCTACATAGTCCTACCGGATTGGTAAGTGAAAATAAAAACTCTCTTTAAATCCTGAAATATTAATCGCATCGATACCGTATCAAATGATTATCGGTGCGAGTCCACTTAGGGGTTAAGAAACGCGAAGTACATACCATGCAATATTAGAGATCACCTGTCCCAGACCATAATCGATCCTTGTTATCTCAATGAGACCAATAGGTTAATCGTAGGAGAGGAAACTATCACAGAATAATTGCGATCGCAATGACGTTGTGTTTTTACAAATGCCAATGGAAGTAGCTGTTTTATAAATATTTCATATATTTTGTTATACTGTTTCTATGCTCCCCCACCTTTATCGTTCAAGCTAAAACATCTCGTATAATGTAACGTTGTCTAACCTACTTCATGTATTCTACTACTTTTTACACTCTTCGAACGATTACAAAGGAAACATTCGTCATTTTAATATAATACAAAGAGAATGTCAATAAGCACAAAATACGATTAAATCTTAACGCTCGGATCTGACAGACTCTCGAGGACCGTTGGAAAAAATTATAAAAGGAATAGCGGGATATGTATTATGAAAAAATTCGATGCTGTACTTATCGTTGGTACTAAAAGAGAAGGAGGAGAAAAGGAAAATAAAAAGACGCGATCGAAGAAAAGAGGAGAGAATTGTTGCCCGCGTTGGATGTATGCGAGTACATACATACAGTGTACCGGAATAACTTTCCCCGTATGAACTTAGTTAATAAGTTAACCTCGAGGTGCGAGGATACCGAAGTTACGAGAAACCTTAGCTAAACTTAATTAAATTTTTTATCGCAAGGTTTTTAATCGTATGTACTAGTTTAGAGAGAAACTTCGATGCAACGGCCTTAAAACGAAGATCTATTTTTCTCACTGCTCTTGAAACGACCGAGGAGGGTAAAGAATCGACAAAACGCGATATATCTGTGTAACCGGCGCGGCGTCCATGGGTTTTCGTTCCGGGAGAGTATCGAATATCAAAACACTACTACGCTTGTCGCGTCCCACCACTATCTCCGTCTCCGTGTCCGTACCAAGAACCGACAACGGCAACGCGAAAAAAATCTCACCGTATTCAATAATCCAGATCCCTATATTGTACTGTTTTCGAACTAAATATTATAGAACGTTTCATTTAATCTAACCACGATTAAGAATGAGTGTTTCAATGGCGTCGAGTACCCAGTTTATCATATCGCTTGTATCGATTAAAATCGGCTGGGAATTATTCATACATATATTGTATAAACACGGAAAACACAGAAAGCTACAATTCTAAAACGATAGAATATATTTCTAGTTACACGGTCTGGGAGCAGAGTTGGGCATTAGTCGTCTAAAACATTTCATTCGACTAACCAAAACTTACGATCCAAAACACGGTTGTTTCCATCGGTCGTACAGTGACTATGTATGTACCACGAATATTCGAACACTCTTAAGAAGACGATAACGTTTTTAATATTGGGCCATCCAATTTGAACTTTTTTGTGAAAAAATTATGTGGACTTGTATGTCCAATATTTAAAAAGTTATCGGTTTTTTGAGAGCGTCCGAATATTAATGAAACTCGCTGTATGCAACGAACAGAAATCAATTTCCCATTTAATCGACGATTAAACATTTATTTTGGTTAACGGCGACCGTGTGTCGCGTTGTCTGAATGCAATTCAATCGAATGAATCGTTGATGGTGAATTGCATTAAATATTGCCCAACTCTGTCTGGGAGTAACGAGATCCTGAAAGTATCTTTGTTAACGAATCTAGTTGCTTGATAACGTGCAGATCTCTTAAAGAATGCTTTCACGGCTAATGTTTCAGTTTCTATCTTGTGCCTATTGTAAAAAAATCTTTTCATCGATTGTTACAAAGAAATACCGCGTTACAATAATATGTGCGCAGTACACATTTTAATTACACAGAGAAATAACGTTAAATAGCGGACACAGTCGATATGCGCAAAACCAGTCTACATTTCAGAGATATTTCAAATGTTTGTAAATATTCTTGAATGCTTATTGTACAGTGTGCATCGTATAATTGGCATCCTTCGTTCATTCGTTTCATTATGAAAACTGACAAATAAAATTAATCATTGAAACATACGACGACATGTTTCTTGCAACCTAACCCAACACGTTCACCCTTTTACTGTCGAACAACATTCACATTTGTCCAGACGACACTAAAGGGGCTAAATTAATCTTATATAGGATACATCGTGCGAATAAACTTTCTACATGCATAGGACTGTTACAAACGCCATATTGGACACCACCGAGATCTCTACGAGGATTCACGATACCGATTTATTGGATTTCTGATCGATACGTCGATCAATTTATCAAAGAAATAATCATCAAGCACTGTAGTATTGTTTTGTACTCACTCGATTATAGTTGTACGTCTTTTTCTACCAATTTTTAGCGGATTTCTGGAGAGCAACAGGCTCTTAACACCATCTTAACACCACTTCTTAACGCATATGCGACTGTACACTTCCGCTAGCAAAACTGTTCGGCAATGGCGAGTCACATACTGACATTACGTATATTATTCGATTAAATTGTATAATAAAGAAACAAAAATACAATAATTGAGAAGAGTCAAGAGATGTTGATGCTTAATGTACATTTGTTCATTCAACAATGCAGTCTCTTGAAATTTCTAACAACACGAACACATTTGACTGACCACATTCAGCGCGCGAATTGGACCATACAAGCGCATGCGCAGAAGTATTATTCCCGTTTGAATTTTATTGAAATATTTTATTATAAAATAATCTTGTAACCTGACATCAAGGTACCTTATGTTATCATTTGTTTTACCAATGACCTTACATAGCTCTATTAATTTGTTATTGGAATCTAGCAATCCGACCGTCCTATAAAAAGTTTCTTTTATCAGCTGCGCCATCGTCGGTAGTCGTACACTGCAAGATGTCGCTGATCGTACGGAGTACGGAATGTTATAATTTAGCACGTATCAGTTGTTGAAAGATGGAATTTGACTTGATGATCTTTCATTCAGACCAGTTTACTCCTCGTGACTAGACGATACCGCGGTGTGGCTCGTTTTTTTATTTTGTCTCTTTCAGACTAGCTTTGTTTTTGAAAAATTTAGTCGTTTCATGATCGTCGCACAGTAGTCCGAGTAATCGAATTGTTTCACCGATTGTTGAAGTGTCATACCAAAAATATTGTCAAAATGAGCAATCAAAAGACTGTGCCGAATGCAGTGAAGTTCCTTTTCGGGGGAACCGCAGGGTATGTTCTATTATTTTTATTATTATAATTACATGAGAAAAGATTTTTATTACAAACTATTTTATGTAAAACATGAGATAAGATTATCTAAAATTTGTGCAAATACGTTAGTTTCCATATTTTGATGCTAAAAATAACTTTTCCTGCTTTGCACTATTTTTGTGGCTTCTAGTCGTATCGAGTTATTTTCATTATGATTACATTCAAATTCAGCCCATCTTGTTTCATTTTAGAATGGCTGCAACGTGTTTTGTCCAACCCTTAGATTTAATAAAAAATAGAATGCAATTAAGCGGTACAAGAACATCCACGATGAGTGTAGTATCTTCTATAGTGAAGAACGAAGGTATCCTAGCTTTTTACTCTGGTTTATCTGCTGGTCTATTACGCCAAGGTACATACACAACAACCCGACTGGGTATATATAACTGGCTGTTTGAAATTGCCACGTGAGTACACCACGCATAACTAAGCTATGTTAAGAAAATATTAGGAGTGTTATATATACTCCTGTTCGTAAGTCACCAGACACTTATTCAAACTTGGATTTATGAAATAAAAATGGTACTTACTAACTTCTTCTAATGTAGAGAACAAATCACAAATCTGACCAAAATATTCTATATTTTCTAATTTTTCAAATTTATATGGAGCAATTGTTTTTCAATTTGGCTTCTAGATTTATCTATAATCATCCCATAATTTCTCAATCTCTTTTTTCCAACGTTTATTCAAATAGTGTATGTGTATATTTAATTTTTACATCTAATCAAAATAAAACAATAAAATCAAGCTGGAAGCTTGTATTCTTTAATTACCATTTTGTCGAAGATGAGTGAGTGTGTCCAGTGATTTATGGATGGGATTGTACAAGATCTATTATTGTTTATTGCTTGCTATATCCAGAAAGAACAATCAATCCGGCTTTGCTGTAAAAGCATTGATAGGCAGTGCTGCTGGTTGCGTAGGAGCGTTTGTAGGTACTCCTGCAGAAGTTGCTTTGATTAGAATGACTGCTGATGGCAGATTGCCTCTTGGTATGTTCATAATTTCATCCATGCTCAATTAGGATGTTTAGAGTATTTCCTACTCTGAACAGTCTTCTATTTTTAGCCGAGAGAAGAAACTATAAAAATGTGTTTAACGCTCTGGTTCGTATACTCAGAGAGGAGGGTATTTTAGCATTATGGAGGGGTACTATTCCTACAATGGGCAGAGCCATGGTTGTCAATGCGGCACAGTTGGCATCTTATTCTCAAACCAAAGAGGTTTTACTTAACACTGGTCTGTATCATTGCTAACAAGAAAATTGAACAAGTAGCAATGGAATACCATAATTTTCTTTTTTATTCGTTCAAATAGGCTATTTCAAGGAGAATATTAAATTACACTTTGTAAGCTCCATGATTTCTGGTTTAGTAACAACTGCCGCTTCCATGCCAGTTGATATTGCTAAAACAAGGTAAATATGAAAGCACCGAAATAACTATAGAATTTATCAGTGTGAGAATAATATTGCATCGTTGCATGATGAATTCCTTGCAGAATACAAAACATGAAAATTGTGGATGGTAAGCCTGAATTTAAGGGTGCCGTAGATGTTATAGTTCGAGTTTGTCGAAATGAGGGATTGTTTTCATTGTGGAAAGGTTTCTTCCCTTATTATGCACGTTTAGGTCCGCATACTGTGCTAACATTCATTTTCTTGGAACAAATGAACTCAATGTACAAATCCTATTCCTAGTAACTATAAATAGGACTTGAACTTGGCACATATATATGTGTATGTACATATACACAGAAAATTAGAATCTGCAGAAATATTCCAATCTATATTTTCACCTAGTAATCAATTTTGCTAACACCATATGTTCATAGTGTGATATTTATTCTTCCAGTACAGTGTATACTGTTATCTGTTAGATATTGTATGCCTCCTACATACGGATACACAATTCCTATTTATTTAGATAAATAGAAAACTATTTTAGTAAAGAAATCATATTTTTTAGATGCTGTTTTGTGCAATCGTTAATTGAAATAATCTTAGAAATTCTATTAAACAGTACATTCTACGAACATTCTTCTATAAGATTAAATCGTTTGATACGATTTTTATTTTTTACTTGTTACAATAACAAATATATATATTCTATTATTTTTTAACGTATGCGTGTGTGGAAAATTTTCTGCCTATAATCCCTTAACCAATTCCAGTATACACAAATACATTGTAGCATAATATATGTACATCTACCATATCTTTTTTAATTTTTATGGGTGAGAATGAAATGTAATGTATAGTGTTATACATAAATAGTCTAACATGTATGGTTATTATATTTGCTGCCAGTACACAATTGTATTCCACCATTGTTGTTGAATAAATCGAAAAAATTATTTTTGTATATACACGTATTTCCATTTTATCGCATATCCGTAAAAAAATGGATGAAACTTTTCGAACGATTCACGTAACGGACTAATATTCATTGATGTGGCTAATAACGCCAAGTGAAATGGCCTTACGCCACGCTTTAAATTGGACGCGATTATTTGTGCATGGGAACGAGGTTCCGCAAAACAAATGGTCTGTATGCATTTTAATGCACCGGTAACATATTCCAAGTTTTCAGTGCAATGCAAATCGTATCTGAAACTAGGACGTTTTATGAATGTGTATGTACGTCTGTTTTAGCTAGGTTACCTTTTATTCAAACTATTTTCTTTGCCTAACACTTGTTGCAATGTCGAAAAAGAAAAAGGGGGAAGCCTGGGGGGAAAATGGATTTGAAGATTGGGTATGTAAAAACTAATTACACACTATGTATTGGGTTGGCAAGAAAGTAATGGGAACTCAATTTTTTTATTCAAGCAATGAAATTCAATCAATAAAATATTTTCCATTTTGTTCGATGATCTTTTGCCATCTTTCTGGTAGCTCCACAATTCCGTGCTCATAAAACTTCTGGTCCTTATCGTCAAAAAACTGATCCAAGTGCAATTTCAGGTCATTACATCATTTACTTACTACACCTTAAAATACCGAAATTACTTTCTTGCCAATCCAATATATTTTAGTAACTCAAACGTCAGACAAAATCAGCTGAGATATAATCATTTCAGGGTGGGTATATGGCTGCTAAACAAGCAAAATTAGAAGAACAATTTCGAACGGTGGCAAACAAAGAATTCAAAGATGCCACAAACATATTGGAAGGAATTGCAATTTTTGTAAACGGCTACACAGACCCATCTGCAGATGTGCTTCGTCGTTTAATGATGGAACATGGGGGTACCTACCATCATTATCTGAGACCCAGAGGAACAACTCACATTATCGCATCGAATTTGCCTCATGCTAAAATAGTAAT
Source organism: Lasioglossum calceatum (assembly GCA_963966675.1). Taxonomy (NCBI): domain Eukaryota; kingdom Metazoa; phylum Arthropoda; class Insecta; order Hymenoptera; family Halictidae; genus Lasioglossum; species Lasioglossum calceatum. The sequence goes on along the minus strand of OZ016555.1, from coordinate 3,421,821 downwards.
GTATAGGAAAAGCCAGAATCCAATGCCAATATGCAAACCAGAATGGATAGTAGATAGTATAAAGGCTGGTAAACTATTAAATTTCCAAAACTACTTGCTGTACTCGAATTGCACCGATGCACAGCCGCAATTAAACTACAAGAAGATAGATGAAACATTTGGGTCAAGCAGTCGTTTTGAAATGCACGATAACGCAAAGAAAGATAATGACCTTTACACTTTTCCAAACGATAATGATAATTTAAGTAATACGACGACAAGCAAAGCTGCTGATCGAGAAGTCTCAAATCCTAGTGTAGCCCATGGTACGAAAGACTCTAATTCAACGAAAAACCCAGAATTTATATCAGAATTCTACAGCCATTCGCGTTTGCATCATATTTCAACAATGGGGGCAACTTTTAAAAATTATGTGAACGAGTTAAGGGATAAAAGTGATGGGAAATTTCCTGGATTAGCCAAGTTGAAAGAATTTAGGGATCTGAAGTTAGACAAGTCGTTCTCAGACTCTCAGAGCAGTTTCAGAAATGATATGTTTGACTTACAAGAAGAGAATAGGGTAGACAGTAGTCAGGGATCTGTGATAATGCACATAGACATGGATTGTTTCTTTGTCTCGGTTGGTCTTAGGAACAAGCCAGAATTGAAAGGGCTGCCTGTTGCAGTGACCCATGCGAAGGGTAACAGGCAACCTGCAGGTAAAGATGCTGCAGAGGAGGAGTTAGGATCGTTGTCAGAAGTCGCATCTTGTTCTTACGAGGCGAGGAAAGCGGGGGTGAAAAATGGCATGTTCTTAGGGGAGGCTTTGAAAATATGTCCGAATCTGAAAACGATGCCATACGATTTCGATGGCTACACAGAGGTATCGTACGCTTTGTACGATACCATCGCATCTTATACATTAGACATCGAAGCGGTCAGTTGCGACGAAATGTACGCCGATTGCACGAAAATACTCGAAGAATGTTCATTGACGCCGTTGGAGTTCGCTGGCGTGATCAGACGAGAGATAAAGGAGAAGACAGGCTGTCCTGTGTCGACAGGATTCGGTAGCAATAAATTGCTGGCAAGACTAGCCACCAGAAAGGCAAAGCCCGATGGTCAGTTTCACTTGAAACAGAATATCGAAGCATGCATCGGTGCTCTCGATGTGCAAGACTTGCCAGGTAAGATGTTGTCTCTTTAGATATCCGGTTGACTCGCTATTAATTAATGATTGTTCGAATTAGGCGTTGGGTGGACCACGACGAACAAATTGCATTCTATGAATGTCCGTACTTGTGCGGAATTACAGACGGTCTCGTCGTCGACGTTGCAAAAGGAATTTGGTAAAAAGATGGGAGAAGTATTGTACAACATGTGTCGCGGTGTGGATCATTCAAAATTGAACTTGGAGCATATTAGAAAATCTGTTTCCGCCGAAGTTAACTATGGAATCAGATTCGAGAACAACGAAGACGCGATAGACTTCTTGAAGAAATTGTCCGTCGAGGTGTCCAATCGATTAAAAAATGCTAACGCTAGGGGTAGGTGTATCACGTTGAAATTGTTGATTCGAGCTAAGGAAGCGCCGAAGGAAACTGCAAAATTTATGGGCCACGGGCTGTGCGATTACATGACCAAATCGAAGAACCTTATCGCATCGATCGACGATCCCGATATCATAGCAAAGTAAGTTGTCCGATTATCTTTAAGCTTTTAAGTATACTTATCAGTAGGTGCTCTCCAGGGAAGTAATCACCCTCTGGAATCAAATGTTAAAGGTGCCTGAAGATGCTAGAGGGATCGGCATACAGGTGACCAGGCTAGAAATACTGAAAAGCAAATCGCGCGATATGACTCTGAAAGGTTTCTTCGCGAAGAAGAGTAATGAAAATGGTACGCTCAATCGGATCGCGCAAGCATCTGCAACTTCCGTTCCGTCAACTTCGAATAACATAATTGACGATCAAAAGAACGTAGGCGCTTCTTCTCGCGTGAACGAAGCAGTTCTTACCGAGGTTTCGGAAGATACTCGAAACGAGAGAAACGATAGGGAAGAAGCGAGTGCCAACGTCGCGAAGATTGAGAATAAATCTGGGAATCGTGTACAAACGATCCAAGAAAATTTTTTCAAGCAAACCAAGCCGAGCGTTTCGAGACCAGCAAAGGTGGAGTTGCCTCCTTTGCAGGAAATCGACATGGCAGTCTTAATAGAACTTCCCGAGGACATACGCAATGAAATACTTAACGAGTACAGTGGTCCAAGGAACGGAAGTAACGCTGTAAACAATGCAAGTTGCGGTACAAGTACAAGTAGTTCGACCACAGTATCGAATAATGGTCAAGCTAATCGCGACGAAGAGAATATATCTTTTTCGCAAGTTGATCCAGAATTTTTGGCCGCGCTATCGGACGACATGAAACGCGAAGTTGAAAGTTATTGTACGGCTAAAAAGGCCGGGCAGTCTTCGAAAGTAAAGGAGGAGTCAGCTCGCAAACTCAATGGGGGATTGATAACGAGGAGCGGAAGCGATAATGTCGCAAAAGGTAGCAAAAAGGCTGAGCGTAAAACGAGGAACAATGGTAAAAATTCGAAAGCAACGTCGTCGAAAAATAGTAAAAGTAGAAAGAACGGTATATTCAACGCGTTTAAAGCGAAACAGAATAAAAACGAATGTGAAAGTATACCGGATCGAAAAGATGATGGCAACAACAATGGCATTTCGAAATACATATTGCCATGTCTGAGTGGAATGGGATCGACGAACGATCGAGTTACCGGCGACGAAGCCGAGGCCATACTCTCTCATAATCGCACTATATCGGAAGACAATGAAAGTTCAATTCAACATCAAGACATTTTAATTGATCTTGTAAATCGCTTACTTAATCTACCTCTAGAACAGGTAGCGTTTATGATTAAGTTATCGTTATAAATCGAGTTATTTATGGTAGTTTTGTTTGGTGAAACACGTCTTCATCGGAAAGCATAGAAAATGTTTTTTCTATATAGCGACAGTGATTTGTAGTAGCGATCGCATCGCACCGCGTTTAATTTCGATCGAGTTACATTGTATGGGGCACAGGGGGTACACATGCTCGATAAATATGCTATCCTTTTTACATTGGCTGCAGGATAAATACAAATGTAAAATACACGGTTGCAGGTGAAGATGCAAATACAAATATGGATCACTAATTCTAAGATCGTGAACGAAGTAGACTTTTTATCACTCGCAACATTTCTCAGCATGCTTCCGGAGAAGAGACGCATCGAAGATTTACATATTTTATTGAAAACCATGCACAGGTATTATCTATATTTTGTATGCAAGATTCGTGATGTTCACCCATGTTTTGACAACGGGCGGATAATTCAGTGATATACAACATATAGGATTTCAGGGGATAGTTGTCATAGTTTTACTCAGTTGCGATCTTTGATAAATAAAAATTGGTATTAAAGACGTAATACATTTAACTTATTTATGCTCATATTCTTGTAGATGTATGACAAAAACTGGAAATTGCATTTGGCATAGGACATACAGGAAAACAGTAAAATACGTTCAACATTATATGCAGATCGAATATAACAGCAATCTAATTGTACCACCAATCAAATGCAATCATTTGCAGTGTAACAATGATATATAATGTAAATTTCTCGGAATTGAATAAATTAATATTTTTACAATGAGGTTAATAAGAAACCTATTTACAAGCAAATATGATACTTACCTTCAATTTCATTGAACACAGTATCAGTATCGGTATCATTGTTAGTTCGTTTCTTTTCTTTCTCTCTCTCTCTCTCTCTTACTCTCTGTACTTTTTTTTCGTGTTTTCGTTTCTTTTCTTTTTATCTTTTTTTCAGTTAACATATTAATTTACAATCGAGAACGTATGTTTTTTCGAAAGAAGTTTTTGCTCAAAGGTTTTATATAAATCGGTAAGAAGTCATAAACCTCGAATTCGTACGTATTTTTGTAATATATATATATATATTTTTAAATATACTTTTTACTTTGTAGTCGTTACGCGCAGGGATGGTGAAAAAATAGAAAGGGTTGAGTTAGGGATGAGCGTTTACTACTCCCATTCGGTAGTTCCCGGCGGTTTAGATGTTAAGTCGTACAAAACACGCGAGATACCGGATATCATAGACATTTCGATCAGCATTTTTTTCACCACCTGTTAAAAGAACGAACGAAAACCATAGATTAATATCAGGGTGCACCAAAATGAATTAACTCTAGAATAATGACAGGTAAGATTGATTGAACTTACATGTACCGGCAGCTCCTTGCCTGGAATAGCCGGGGTGCCAGTCATGAAATCATTAGTACAGAATGGCCTAAGAACGACTGAACGTTGACATGAAGGTATCCGAGAAACAGCGTCACGATCAAAGTGTATAGGAATTAAAACTACTGGCATTTGACTGATAGCCCCCATACAGTTATTAGCGGCTAAGACTTCGTTTGCTACATGATCCGCTTCCCGGAGCGTGGCTATCACGTTCGACGTCAGATGAGTCGGTGTGATGTCCGTCACTGGATGGTGTAATTGAGGTCCGAAAATGTAACACACGCGGTTCACGTTGTGACAAACACGCGGAATCAGTTTCGCGAGGAATAACAGGTCTTGCCATACTATTCCTTCCGACATGTTTTCTCCGCTGGATAAACCTACTACATAGCTATAACTCCTTCGGTCTCCCTAACAACAGAATACAATGCGATATTACACACGGTTTCCCCCAAACAATCTGTCTTTCTCTTTCTATATATATATATCCTACCTGTACTCCTACGCTACGTATAGGCAGTAGGGTTGCAGCGAATTGACGACGACTCGAAATTTGTCGCAAATGCTGGCGTTCGGCTTCGCTGGTCGCGCCTTCCACACGATTTAGCAGTCCGTGCTTCTTCTTGAGCATTTGCTCGTATTCTGCCATTATTTTCACTATCACCTGCGAACAAACGTAAATGGTTTCCTCGATGTAGTGCAGCGGGCCCACGGATATCGTTTCGTCGACAAAACAAAGACGAGTACCTGCGTTTCTGAAAAGTCTTTGTCCATGTAAGGCTCATCCGCGCACAGAATACGTACAGCGAGCCCGGGACCAGGGAATGGATGACGAGCTACGAGCGATAGCGGAAGTCCTAGATCGCATCCTAGTTGTCTGACTTCGTCTTTGTGAAAGTCTTTCAAGGGCTCTACTACGTGACCTTGTGCTCTTAACGCCCTTACCAATTCGCTATCGTTGTGATGTGTTTTTATCGCGTCCGCCTTACCTAATAGAAAAAGAAACGCGTCTGGCGTTAATCCACGCGAAACAGGAACTCAACGATTCTTTGAACAATATTTACCACTGGCTAGTGCGCTTGCGCTTTCTATAAGATCAGGCCTGAGGGTGCCTTGTCCCAGAAACACCTCCTCCGCCTTTAAACCCATTTCCGCCATCACCTCGTTCGCTACTTTGACAAACACGTCCCCTATGATTTTTCGTTTCTCTTCGGGGTTGATCGTAGCGCATAGCATTTTGGTTAATCTGGTTCGTGGGGTTGTTCCCGTGCCGCATATTCCTTTATTGTTTAGAGCGTTGGCGTTGGCAATCGGCGGGACGTTATCCAAGGGAACGGATGTAGTCCCTTGCATGAAATAGTGTGCGGCGTTAACTACTTTTAATCGAATTCCCAATTGTGCCAAATTCTTCTCGACAAACTGCGTTTCTCCTTTCCGCATGAAGCCATTATTGATATGCAGGGCTATAACTTGCTCCTTGTTTAAAGCTTTATGTAACAGTGCTGCGCATACCGTGGAATCCACGCCTCCGCTCACTAACAACTACGATCATTTATTTTCTATTTTAATCGACCGTCATTTGCCTGTGTCGCTTATAGATACTTAAAATATCGTTTTACGCCGTCTTTGAAAATTTTACAGAATTCACCGAAGAATAAAAGAATAAAATGCCGAAACAGTCGAAACCGAACAAATCGATGCATGCTTATGGGATTACGATTTAATTACGTGTACGTTTAGTCGTGCCTTACCAGAACTTTCTTGCTGCCAACGGTTTCCTTGATATATTGAATACATTGTGCTTCTCTACCATGAAGCGTATAGTTGCCAGAGAGGCCGGCAATCAAGAACAAAAAACTGTGCAACATCGTTTTGCCATTAGGTGTAAGATCTACCTCGGGGTGGAACTGAACCCCGTACAAGTTCATTTTCTCGTTCGCTATTCCTGCTACAAAGTTCGGCGATTTGGCAATAACACGAAAGCCATCGGCCACCCTATCTATACTATCACCATGTGTTAACAGTACTATTTGTAATCTGTCCAAGCCCCTAAGATGCAATCGGTCGTTTAGAAACGGTGCACAGCGAGACTGCGACGAATTAGAGATTTTCGTATTCCACTTACTTAAATAACAGGCACTTGGAATCTACTTCGACTGGAAACTGGCCATCTTCTCGGCCGTCTTTTTGCGTTACCGTACCACCAAACTCTTTGTTCATCATTTGCATCCCATAACAGATACCTAATACAGGAATTCCTATTCTAAAGATATCCGCGTCGTATCCGGGCGCAGCCTCTGCGTAAACTGAATTTGGCCCTCCAGAAATTATAATAGCCCTACAATTTCATCAATATTTCATCATTTTCATGGAAATGTATTACAACCGTGGAAGATGTATCTCGCAGAGATACACGATTACAACGTTCTTACTTATAGCCTTTCTCTTGAAGAGTAAATGCTGGTGTGTCAAGGGGCAGAATTTCACTGTGAACATTCAGCTCACGGATTTTTCGATCTATCACTTTACCATACTGTGCACCAGCATCCAAAATGGCCACTTTTTCATTGTTGCTTCCCATGTCCATTGCTCCTTCGTCTGCTCCATTGTTTCTCTCTGCGCGACACACTGATCCGTACGCGCTCTTTTCCATTTCAGAATTCCGTATATTGCTATTGCTATTGCTATGATTTCACCAACCCTACAACAATTTAGAAAACATAATAAATTATTAATCATCCCAACACGACTAGAGCGTGTGGTTAAAGTACGAAAAGAATTTGTTAAGATAGGAAAACTGGACCGTGGTGAAAGTATTGCTCTCGACAAATATTGAGACTTTTTAGACATCTTGAAAAATAAATTATTATAAATAAACAATTAAATTTTTAAATAACCTTTTAAGTAACCTCATTTCGGTGCAAGTAACATAAATAGTTTTGCAAGATAGTGCCAAAGAAATTGGTGACAAAAATAAATAAACAAATTATAGATTAAAAAAAAAACAAATTATATATGCCATCTGATCTGCATTATATGTTAAGTTGTTTTCTTTTAATGAAACTGGAGCAACCAGAATTTCCGTGCTATATGCATAAATAATGATAAAAATTCAACGAAGCGGGACAGCATATTTTCGAACAACAATTAAAGATGTTGCTCCGCGTAAGTGTAACATGCTATTATAGCATGTCACAATTCAACTACTAGTTTTGACAACTACTGTACACTCTGGTGAGTGGAATGCGTTTCCGAGTGCATAGAAAGTGTGGACGGAACGTCGGAATCGATTGACCATCAAAGTGGATGACGTTCGTGAAAAAAACTGTCGGACGTAATGTTTAGCAAGAAATAAATAACCGGCCGTAAATCTTACGAGCACGTTTCACAGAAACAAGAGTCTTACAATAATTCCGCCACTGTACCGATCGTACTTCGGAAGATTGTTAAAACGTATCGAAAGACTTACCAAATAATACGAGGCAGAGAATATTTCACGTGTAAATCACCAAGTAACGTAAAATTAATTACAGCAAAACAGAATGTGCACTCTCTGGACGAGGCAGCCATTCAATCGCCTGCAATAGCCACAATAAAGTGCCTGCCTTCAAGTTGGAAATAATAGTAGTATCCAACAGTATAACTTGAAAGTTACCAGGGCCGTGTGTTGTCGAGCCAGTTTTTTCCTAGTTATACAAGGATATTCTCCTTGAAACATAACTCGTACGTGAATACTACTCGAGCATATTGATAATCTTTCAATTAGAGATTCTCTTAAATATCGTTCCCGTCGGAATCGAATATTTCACGGATCCGTCTAGGAATTTTGTGGAATGGAGGCGCTCTGAAGTTAGCAGAGAACGTCGTTTATTGAGCAATATTTTTTGGGTACATTTTAGGATTTCGTTTACTATTCTTTATCTATTTATATGCTGTACACTCCCAACGGTGCAATAACATCGTAGTAGATTCAGTATATATTCGATAAACGAATTAAGAGAGATGCATACACCGAACTGATCGACACCGAATAGGTCTGAACGGGTGTTATCTTTAAAGAGAAACACCTATTACATATATGTATTTTCTCATGCAAGAACGAATAGGGAGCTTTAATGATATCTTGTACAAGATTGTACAAAACAGTCGCAGGACTTCCGTGTAATGGCAACGCGATGCGTATCTATGCGGTTAGGTGCATAGATGCGATCCAAATTCAGGTGAATGCCGTTAGATGAGAATCCCAGAAGATTTGGGAAAATGTCACGCCTGAACAAGCTCGTTTCCGGTGAAGGGGAGGCGTATAGAATTTCCAAAAGCGTCACGAGCGCTCAGGAAAGCGTTCGCGATAGAAACAAGTATTTTCTGCCATCGGAAGTGGCGGTGCATAATAGCAAAGTTGATTGTTGGGTCTCGTACAATGGCGGAGTGTACGATTTGACTGATCTTTGCAAGGAATGGGCTGGGAAGAGGGAGATCAAACCCTTGCTGGCTCACGCCGGCAAAGATATAAGTCATTGGTTCGATCACGAGACGAACGACATTAAATATCACGTGCACCCCGTCACCGGAGTTCTGGTACCCTATTGTCCTCATGGTCCATTACCGGATGTAATGCCTCACGTGGTTCCTGCGAGCTCTTGGCGGCCACTGGACAAATGCCCTTGGTGGCTCGACCAAAGGTACAAGAAGGGTCGCTTGACCAGTAATCCCAGACCCTGTCGAATTATGAACGTGCTCACCGGGACGGAATGCGTGATCATGGTAAAACGGGCCTTTGTTCTCGGGGCAAGAACGTCGGGAATCGATACGTTGTTAACGAGAATCTGAAATACAGGTTTGCGAGGAGGACACCGTTAGACGTATCCAGAAACGTGCTCTTATTTACAACGCAAACGGACGATGCTACACGTGGAAATTCGAGGGGAAGGAGCTGAATCTCGACATGACTTTAACAGAGAACGGCATTCCAGACGAGCGTGATCGTTTCATTGCGTGTGGCATGCCCGACGATTACTACGTACCCTGTCTCATGTGCTATTACAACGACAAATGTACTTGCGTGAACGAGCAATAGAAATTTAATGAGAAATATCTAGGTAGATGAAAAAGCTTGGTTGCTTCCTCCAAAGAAAAGTTTCCTACGATATCGTCGGCGCAGGCTCGGGTCCGACACGAAAGATGGCGCCACGGCCTCTTGCCGCGGCGCGCCTTTTATCCGAGCAAATGAAATTTTCATATTCCTCCCCATAATTATGAAATCTACAAAATTTAAAAAAAAGAGTTTATCAGTTATTTCACATTACATAATTTTAAACTAAATTAATTCCATGGAGTTTTTACGATATTGTCAAAAATGAACCGTTAGATAGTGCTTGTTATTTCATTTAATGTTAATATTCTTCCCTTTGAATATCTCGAAACAAGAAATACACCACTTAGACCACTTTCATAATTGTGGGCACATTTGAACAGCCTTTAAAAATGGAAGATCGAATCGATCATTCGTCAAAGTCGATCGACTCGAGCCGGGCGTCGTCGAGTATTCTGCCCCCCTTCAAATCAAATTGTTTGTACTTTTACGATTGCAATAAAATGAGTCGATATGATTCCCTCCGTGGTTCACGCATCGCGAAAAGTAATACCACGCATTTGCCACGAAAGGTTTCTGTGTTCTTCGATCAAACAGAACGGCTCGTTAGCAAGATGGAGGAAGAGCGATTCGAAAATATGCTTCTCGGTGCAGTCTCACTCCTTTTCTTCGAAATCCATGAAAGTAGCGATTCTCGGCGCTGCCAGTAAAACGGGTAAATATTGTAGATTAGGTTACCCACCCTTCGTTTCCCTTCATCCTACACGTATTTGATCGCATCGCCTCGTCGTAGGTAGATGTCTGTCGTTATTTCTAAAACGTACGTCGTGGATAGACGAATTGGCAATTTACGATAATGCTTGCATTTACGGCCTCGCATGGGATTTAAATTATATCGACACGAAGTGTAAGGTTAGCACATGCAATCCTTCGGAAGCGTGTTTGCAGCGAACGCTCGAAGGGGCGAAGATAGTAATGATCGTTGCGGATCGAGCGATCAAGAAAGAATCGTCCCCCGATGAAGTGTTGAAGCGCAACGCCGACACCTTGTCGGACTTGTTGCCGAACGTGATTAAATATTGCCCACAGGTAAAGTAGCACAACATTTTCCCACTCGACGGGGGCACAACAAAGTTGCCGGGAATTAATACGTTAACGATTATCGCTACCCGTTTCTTATGGTCCGTTTTCCTATCTGGATGCTTCCTCGTAATTCCACTTATCTAGGTGGACATACGCGCGAACGTTGGCTAGTAATAGCTTATCTCTGAAAAACTCGAGCATAAACGTGCAATTTCCTTTTATCAAATCGAATATCAGGAAACCTTTCACCGCTTTATCTTCAATTAATTCCGTCTACCGTTAATCCAGTCGACATTAAGCGAGCTGTTTGCTCGATCCTCTAGCTACCTACAACTATACGTACAATCATATTCACATTCGCATCGGCGAATCAACGCTCGGGGTTCCCTTATTAGTCACTTTTATCGACCACCCTGCTCATGTAAAATTTATACGCACGACAATAAGTATGCGATATGGGGCCGAATAATGGCGGAACGCCGCCGTGCCGCGCTCCGTACGACCACTGCTTCTTATGTGTAGCAGTCGACCTCGGCTTTTAACGCCCTCGCAGTTTCATTAATTGCAAGCCGGCTGTTTTCGACATTCTTCGCGACAATCTCGACGAGGACACGGATGTTTGTCGCATCGATCCTCTTCCATTCGTTCTTTGCCGCAGCTTTACGGCTCGCGGCAGTTTCCTTATGCGTTTTATTCGTTGCATAAATTCGACTTGGGTCTTGTCTCGCGGATCTCGCGAAATATCGGTGCATCGATTTCTCCTTTCCACAGGCGCTGGTCGCGATAACAATGCATCCGATAAACAGCCTGATACCGTTGGCCATGGAGATGTACAAAAGAGCCGGTGTCCACGAGTACAATCGTGTTTTCGGTGTAATTAGCCTCGACTGTCTCAGGGCGAACAGTTTGGTCGCGGAGGTTGTAGGCGTCGAACCAGAATGCGTCTCGATACCTGTGATCGGTGGAAGCTGTTCGAAGACGTGCGTGCCGATTTTTTCGCAGTCGAAACCTTGCAACGTGATATCCCAGGTAACCCTCGGCTTGTTAACTCGTTGCTAGATTTCTTCCAGCATGTCGGCTCGGTAATTAATCGATTAATCGATTAGGCAGAAGCTAGGAGGCTAACAAGGGCTGTGAGATTCACCGACGAAGAAATATCGAAACTGGATGCAAAGGGTACCGCGGCCATTGCCATGGCCTTCGGAGCAGCTAGATTCTGCATGTCTCTTTGCAAAGGTAGACAAATCTGCGTTCTGTAGTTACACTAACTAACACGTAGGTATATTGTTGCCAATTGGTCCAGCGCTGCGGCATCAACGCGGTGTCGTGGAATACGCCTACGTTCGATCCTGCGTGATACCGGAAATTCAATATTTTGCTTCCGCCTTGGAATTGGGACCGGATGGAGTTCAAAAGCATTTAGGCATTCCGCCTCTCAACGACTACGAGTGCAAGCAGTTTAAAGCTGCTATACCCGCATTGAAATCCGCGATACTACTCGGAGAGGTAATTTCATCATTCTCCAACTTTTTGGAGTGAAACTAACCGTTTACTGTTCCGCAGACTCTCGCGTTGGGGCGAGGACCGCGTCTGATCGAAGGGAACCAGAGGACTTTACCGGGTACACTGTAGGAAACATTCGCAGGAATTATACGACGCGTATAGAATTCGAGTGACTTTCACGAACGCTGGACAAGGCTACGCAGTTTATTTTATAGGTCGCCGAAGAATCTCTCGCCGCTAATTCCCACGTGTACTCTAATGAGCAAAGTCGGCCAGTCCAGTTAGCCACCTGGCTTTTTTTCTTTATCGACGACTATCAAAGTGGTACACGGGCCAACGTGTGCGTACCGAGCGCGTATCGCTGTACCGCAGACACGTGAGAGGCAAAACAGACCGAAAAGAGAATCGGTTCGCCGATCTTGAAATTCCGGCTGTAATTCTTTTTCTCTTCACCCGCTGTGCCTCCGCCGTTTCATTCATGGCGATCGTTATTGACGATAGTTATTGTGAGGCACGCGGGAGGTAACCTTCGAATGATTTACGATCTTGTCCAGCGTGTTTCATCTATCGGAATTAACCTCGTTTCATTACGGGCTCGAAAAATGAGGAGCCGTCCATCGGAGTCCGGCTGCTTTATTTATCGAGTTAAGGCTCGCCGCGTTGAAATCAGTGCTGGCGCACGGACAAACGTAGAGAAATCAATTTATCCGAGACGGAAGCGGAGAAAGAGAGTGCGAGCGAGAGTTGAACAAGCCTAAGTCCGCCGAAAATTCCGGTGCTGTTGTCGCTGCCTCTTGCTGACGGTGTTGTTGCTGCTGTGGCTGCTGCCGTCGCCGTTGCTGCCGCTGCTGGCCGGTACGCGAGAAAAATCGAAACAATGGCTCGTAAAGCAGGGGAGACCGTGAAGCATCGTGTCGAAGCGAAACGCCGTACTCGAGATCGAGCCACGATAAACCTGTAAAATAGTTAATGGCGATCGTAATGGTAGCAGCGATCCGTTCTATGGAGCATTGCTTTATGAGCGAGTTGGACGTCCGCGCGTTTATTTTCGCGTAAATCGGAGACTGCAGAGGCGCGCATAAACGCCGCGCCGTGCCCGATCCCCTGCTTCGTGCTTCGAGAGCAGGCGAAAAGATTCGGGAAAATGGAAAAAATCAGGCGAGTAGAAATTCTGGGCTGGTTCTAACGGTGTCGATCTAATTATAAGAAATCCGCACCGGTTCCATCGCATCGGTTGGTTCCAGGCGATGAGGAAAGAGGAAGGAGGCGAGAGGCAAGAGGCACCGGGCACGAGACACCGAGCACTCGCCTCCTGCTCGTTTATTATACTTGTAACAGCGAGCAACTTAACTAGAGTCACCTAACCAGGAAAGTGTTTGGATCTGATAAGAACACGAATACAATCTGGTCTCGAAAGATTCTAGCAGCGGACGCGGTTTTCGAAGAGCCACCGCATCACCGCGGCTCAGGTTACCAGGTAGATACGCGCAACAAAAGTAGAAGAAACTCGTCCTTTCCGCATTCCCGACACGCCACGGTGTTCCCGAGTGTGCTGCGCCGCGACTGCAGACAAGGTACGGACGACTGCAGCTGGCAACTCTTTGGCAGAAGGGATTATTGCGAAGCCGAGAGAAGAGGGAGGACCGCTCGGCCCCGCTCCGCTCGGCGCGGGTGTTGCCTATCGCAAATCCTCTCTAAGCGAGTCTTAAACTCTCTACATTCCGACGCGATTCAACTTTAGCCACGGCTAGCAAGCGCTATAATAATACAGGCTGTATAAACGCCGCGCACCACCGTCTCGCGGTTCTTCCACGTAACAGCCCTGTCTTATGAGTTATTCGCTTAAGGGGGTAGACTCGTTTCCAGGATTGCAAGGGCGCGATGATGAGGTTTCTCATGATACTACCCGCTTAACTCGGCTGAATTCGACCACCGCGCTTCCCGATCATCGATTTCAGCCCCGCCGCGATTTCTTTTTCGACCGCGGCGGCATTACCAGCGGACTCGAGACAGACCCGGAGCTCTTAATGAGACATCGATCGTGACTAATGCACCGGTTAAATAGTTTCGAGCGACGATCCATCTTTTTGCCGTGAGCGCACCGGTCGGCCTTGATAATATAAACGACGAGGATCGCCTCGATCCCGACGATGCATTTCATCGCGATACGAACCGATAAAGCTGGCGAGCAAACTGGCCGAGTTGTCGAACCGCCGATGAAAAAAAACCGCGGGTCATTTCGAACGAGTAATCGCCTAATAAGATTCCTCGCAGTCCTTTGACGAACTACTCGACGGAAGTTCATGTGCCGGACGCTCCCGTGGACTAGCCTTCGCTGGAAGGTATCGTGGTTCTTGCCACTGGAACTTGTACTCCGCGTCGCGTCGGTAGCGCCGGCAACTCGCGGAGCAGGAAATTAATCGCATAGTTTCTCACGACATAATAGCGGCGGTACCCAGTACCCACCTGCCCGTCTCCTGCCTCCTCGATCTTCGTCCGTCCGAGATCAGAATCAGCGGCGCGGCGTCTATCGATAATTGCTTTAATTACGTCGATGTTAACGGCTCTTGAATCGCGAAAATGTAATCGTTCGCGTAATGACAGAAAACCGACGTTAAACGGCGTCACGCGGCCGACAGTTTATGATCTCCTCGCAATCGTGACGGTGTTGCCAAAGATCCCTCCGTATCCTAGTCGATCGAGATATCCTCGAGACGAAAATCGGATAAAATTAGACGAAACTGGATACAAATCACAATTTTGGCTCCGCGTCACGGGACTACCGCGATAAAGGAAGGGCTACTCTACATATAACTGACAAAGACGATCGAGAAACGGTTCTACCATCTGCAAATACGTGACGGAGTTGCCAGAGATTCCTCCGCATCGAGATATCCTCGAGACTATCGAAGGCAGACTGTTGTAGGAAACTCACAATCAGAATTGGAACAAATCCGATAAAATTAGACGAAACTGGATACAAATCGCAATTTTTGCGTCGCGAGAGCACCGCGATATAGGAAGGGCTACTCTATAACTGTCAACGTCGATCGAGAAACGAGAAACAGTTCTACGATCTGGAAATACGTATAAGCTCGTTGGTATTCGAGCATTAGAACGCCTCACGCGACCGCTTTTTCTGAGCAGCAGAGCGGCTGGCGCCGTCTGGCTCTCTTTCTCGTTGGATTCTTCTAATCAAAGAGGTTATCGAGGATTGCGCAGTATCGATCGTGCGTTCTTCTGCCCAAGGACGAAGACTGGAGGACATGCGTCGCGATTAACAAGAGAAATCGCTTCGAGTGTACTAGA
This sequence comes from Lasioglossum calceatum, assembly GCA_963966675.1. NCBI lineage: Eukaryota > Metazoa > Arthropoda > Insecta > Hymenoptera > Halictidae > Lasioglossum > Lasioglossum calceatum. The sequence goes on along the minus strand of OZ016555.1, from coordinate 3,406,541 downwards.
ACGCCGAGGAAGAACTCGTCTTGCCGGCGAGGCGGCTCGTGAGAAAATCTACGAACCGAATTCCTCCCGTCTATCCACGCGACTCGCTCCTCGTCATTAGTCGTGTATCTCCATGTCGTTCTTTCTTTTCATCGCGAAGAAACCGAACCGGGTTCTCGTGTCCTTAGATAGTATCCTGAGAAGCGAGGACGGGCAGAAGAGATTTCAAGAGACTGAAGAGTCCGACGAATTCGCTGTTGAATTGGTCGACACCACCCTGTCCGGTCTCGATCGTCTGGGTGACGAACGAGTTCCGGGGGACCGGTTACGAGGACGCGAGTTTAGAAAGATAAGAGGATACAACGGGACAAATGGACGGGAGGTGAACGTCCGTGGCAAGTCCGATACGCGGGCGACTATGAAAGCGTCCGGACGCTAATCGTATCGGCCGACAGCTATTGTAAATGCGCCTATTTTGCCTCCGCGTATCGGTCGCGTTCGAGCGAACAAACGAACGAATCCCGGGCCAGTTCCGTATCGCGATGCGTCTTTTGTCCGGGCCTTTATCCTCGCCGTAGGTTCTCCGTTTTACTCGAGTCCCTATCGCTCGCGCATTTCGCCCCTTTCCTCGAGCCTGGAGCGTTCCGGATTGCCTCCGGGACACAGGACATCAAAGAAAGAAGAAAGAGACGGAAGGCGTGGCTCGGTTGCTCTCGATTTCAACGGAGTCCTCCACGGGGCAACCTCTCCGGTCCCGAAGCGTGATGCGCGATGCGGCGGTCGATCGTGCGGCGAACATACTGGCGCGTCTATACGGTAACAATGCCGCGAGTATTGGCTATACTCGAGATAGCTAGGTAGGAAAAAGAAGAAGGAGAAGAGTAGAAAAAGAAAGGGATGACGGGTGAACGGCCGCTGAATGGCACGACCTTCCGAGGAGGCCGGTCGGGCGGCCGAGCAGAGCGAACGGACGAACGATACGATGCTGCTGGCTGCATGGTGCATGCTGCACGCGGTATGCGCACTCCCCCGCGACCACGACGAGCTTCCGCGTTCGAAGAAGCACTCTAGACGCTTGGATTCGCGAGAACCCGAACAAGAGCCCGCGGTGTTCCGATGCGAACGATAGGAACCGGAGCGACGCGACACGTCGAGTTTTACCGCTCTACGAGAGAGACAGAGACAGAGACAGAGAGAGAGAGAGAACGAGAGAGAGAGAGAGCAAAAGTGTCGGGTGCAGATTATACTCGCGCTTTGCTCGTTTCTTCAGGGGATAGAGGGAAATCGAAGCGAAACGCCGCGCCGGCGCGCCTCCCCGTAGAACTGGATAGATCTCGGCTCGGTTATTGGTGTGTGTACCTTTCTCGGCGATATTAAGTCGATTCGTTACGGCGTTACTCGCAGAGTTATCTGCCGAGCGGGCTGCGCACACCGGGTGGAAGATAGTGCGCCGTCAGCGCGTATACCTGTCCGTACAATTCACGTAATCTTATTTAAGTACGATTCTAATAATAGTCGGCGCTAAGTTTTTTTCCACTCGTCGAGCATTAGCGAGCGGCGGGGGAGGGGCGGAGTTGAGGGGCCAGGGGGGAGAGACAGCGGCGGGTATCCTATTTTCTCTCGTTGTCAATGAAAAATACCTCGAGCCGGCAAACCGGCTGTTCGCTCGCCTCGCTTCGCCCCGCCTCGCCCAACTTCGCGAACGTCAGCGGTGGCGGGCAACGTGAACTCGAACTCGAACTCGAACGCGAGCGCGAAGCGGAGCTGTTGCATCGGTGCAACGGGGCACAGGAGTGCAGTGACTTTGCACCGTGGCTGCGCCTAACCTCGCAGATCGTCCACTAGTTTTCTCTCTTCTGCTCCTTTCACTATTTACCTCGCTCTTCCTATGCCGCATTCAGATCCACCTACATCATCGCCATTGGCGCCTGTGCGATCCTTCGCGGAGATCCTGTTCGTTCGAGCCATAGCGAAAGCATTGTTGCCACGAGCCCTTAAGGGCAAAGGCGTAGTTCGTGTGTCTGGATCGCAACGAGGTCGGCTTGTTTATGGCACACCGTGGTAACGAGATATATCCTTTCCTAGAGATTAATATCAGCGGGCTGCTCCTCGACGAGACGTTTCCATCCCCGCGGAAATCACGCTCCGCTGTTTTATCGAACGCGTCCACCCTGTTCGTTTGTGTTCCCACTCTAGATTTATCTTCGAAATTTTGTACCTCCTTCTTGGATAGGTCTAAATGCTGAGTACCGAGCATTGAAGATCTTCCAGGCCCTCGCCATGCCCTCGCTCTTCTCATCCGGACGTCGCGTCGCTTGTCGCGGTTAGCCGATCGTTCGTGTAACTGTACGCAGAGGACTCGCGGGAATATATACTTATCTCGCTGATAAAAATTCTAGTGTCGCGTGGCGGCGGCGATCGTGTGCGGTTTCATTATTCCTCTCGGGTGTTGGTAAGCGCGTTGCGTGCTTGACGCGAACCCTCGTATATACCCGTACCCGCGTCAACGGGTAATCATTCCTCGATCGGTGAATCGCGTTGTCACCGTTCGCGACATTCTTCGGATCGAGTGCAACGAACCGAACTTGTTGCTCCGCCGTGCGATTTCCTAGATCTGTCCCGTTTCGTTGCCCCGCAGGATTCCACGATATCTCAATATTATTCCGGTTCTAGCTTGCGTCTAATAATAACACGGAATGCGTCTAAGTTTGGAGTTTCGCGTTCCTTGATATTCTGCCAAGCAATGTTTGCCCGTTGCCGCTCCGCGCCGCGCCGCTCCGAGCTCGCATTCGTCGTGTTTCCCCTAACGGTGAAGCATGGACGTACGCAATTGTGATCGAGGATCGATACACCTCCTCCGTATTCGAATGCCTGGAATAGCCGAGGGCTAATCCGGGCTGCATACAATTACGTAATCATTTTACCGGTCCTAATTGCACGCGTAATCGACGGAGATCGTTAGCGAACGATCTTAGACGGCCGTCGTTAGCCTGCAACCGCACCTTTCGCAAACTTCGACGCGAGATTATCAGCGGTGGGTGGAGTCCAACGTACTCGCGCTGTTACTTTGACCCGCGGGACCGAATCATCGAGATTTCAGGCTAATGTGAACAAGAGTATGCGAATAACTCTTACGCTTCGAAATGAACGCGATCGTCCTCCCTGACCCCCGGAGATCAAACATGGTGGCGAACGCAGAGGGACCGAATCATCGAGATTTCAGGCTAATGTGAATAAGTCTTACGGTTCGAAATGAACGCGATTACGCTGCGAGATGCAAAGTCTCGCCAAGTACCGCGGTCCTCCGAACGGCGATTTTCTACGGCGCTCCAGTTTCCTCGGATTTTGACTCGTCCCACGTTCCGACTGCTCTCCCTATTCTTTCGAGCACACATTCCTCGACTTTAATTCGAAGCTACGGCAATCTGGAAAGCAATCTTTCACGAGCGAGCCGCGGCAGGTGTTAGCCTGTTTCTCAACCTCGATGGATTGGCAAGCACTTTCGAGTCTCGGGTCTCGTATTCCCGAAGAATTTACAGCCGCTTTACGTCAAGGAATGCACGAGTTCTCGTTTTTGCCGAAGTATTTCGTGCTATCTAGTCGAACCCTGCTGAAGTCTGCCCGTAATTGTACGTGTACGTATCGGCGCGTTGATGCTACCATAAATTTGCATTCCCTTCGTGAAAGGTAATACTCTGGAAATGGCGAGTCGGTGCGCGATAGAGAACGGGCCTCGTTCAAAACTGACGCGATAAATATCATTATCGGGACCCTCTAACTCGAGTACACGCGCACGGTTCTCGATGGGGGAATATTTCGCGAATACCCACGGGGAAATTATGCGAATCCTCGTTGGGGGGAGAAAAAACTATCGCCGGCGAGCATCCTCTTTCGCGTCGTTTCGATCCGAACGGTACAATTATCGTTGTTCGGGCAACACGGTTGTTGGAATTTTGCGCACGGTGGCCGACCGAGAGACTCGAGAGGTTCTCGACTCGAGGAGTATCTTCTTCCCCTATGGCCGATGCATTCCCGTGCCGATGCGCCAGTCTTCCCGAGACATCCTTGAACTTGACGACCGCCGCGCGCGGGTGAGAGGACGAGCGCGTCCTGCGTTGCCAATATAATACTCGAACACCAGGGATCGTAGAAAAGTTGAGGCCCCGGCATCGAGTCGAAGGATCTACCATGGCCTTGCATTTACTGAAACGCGTCTCATCGTTTACTACGCGCGTACCAAGGCAATTTACTACGCACTTTTGAAACAATGTACGTATCTGCTCGAGGCATCGCTATACCTCTACAGCGAATCCTTAGATACACGAGCGTGGAATCGAAACGGAAGAATCTCTGCCTCTCTGGCTCCCTCTCTCTCCCTTCGTTCCTCTTCGTTCTTCCCATCCTCTGGTTCTCGGCGTTGAGCGAAACAGCTAGCAGCACGGCTGTCTCCGGTGAACCTAGACCTCGAAGGCATCCTTGAACTTGACGATACCCGAGAGGGCCGAGGGGGCGAGTCGTGCGTGCCGCTCAAGCCTCTCGTATCCAGTTATACATATTTCTGTCCCGAGTCTGCCTCGTGGCGTTCATCATCGCGGAACACCGATTTGTAAATAGATATGTTCCTTTCACGACACTGAATTTTGCGCTCTGCCAAGAGTGCTCGGTAGGCAGCTGGCCGCCGAACACCGGACGCTACTGAGCTGCTGAGTTTGCGTCTACGAGCGACGAGGATGGCCGCTGCTCAGGCCTCCTGCCTCGCCAGGCCAACAAGGATATTCCTCGGAACAGTTCTCGGCTGATTATCAGCGCTAATCGCGAGGAATGCCGTAACGCCGCGAAACAACATCTTCTCCTTGGTGGTCTGGCTCGGACGTCAGCCCTGATTAGTCTAACTTTTATCGAGAAATGACCGGCCTTTATACTCGTTAGCGATGCCAGGCTGGGTCCAATCAACGGGTACTCGGCCCGGCCGCCGAGCGTAACGGCGAGAGTGTTTCTCGTTCGCCGTGATCATGCTGTGCCGGACACGTAAATACATTTCCTCGACTTTGTACCATTGTGCTCGCGATTCGACTTCTCTCGCGGTTTCGAACCGGAGCGGGCGGCTTCCAGCGTGAAATGGAGTTCGTTGATCGTTCGGAGCCGAAAGTGGAAGAGAATTGGACAGACGCGTCGTAGAAGCAGCTTATTGTTCCGTTTAGCAATCGATTCAACTTCTCTCGCGTTTGAAACCGGAGCGAGCGTGAAACACGGAGTTCGTTGATCGTTCGGAGCCGAAAATGGAAGAGAATTGGATAGACGCGGCGTAGAAGCAGCTTATTGTTCGGTTTAGCAGGCGATTCGCTGAGGAATATTCAGTTTCGTCTTCGGCTTTCGATATTCTGTTACAACGTTCAAGACCGGTTGTTCCAGCTTGCATATAACTCTATTAGACGTTCAACGACTAGACGATTCAGACCCGCGAGAGCTTCGATACTATATCGCGCGGATATTCATTTTCAATAAAGTTATGCAAACATCCCGGACACTCCGGCTGAGTTATCGATAATAATTTTAGACTCGTATTAGGATGCCGAACGTTTTTCTACGGGATGCCTAAGTGAAAATAGTCTCTCCGTCTTCTTCTTCTTCTTCTTCTTCTTCTCTTGGTGTTCTTGTCGTTCTTGTTGGTCCGTGCGCGTCTTCTCGCTGGAAAAACGATAAACGTTAATTAAATCATTCACCGAAGAGGATAATCGATCTCCGCTTAAGCAATACAAGGCGTCCGATAGAAGCGTACATCGGTTTCGCGTTTATCTCCGATGCCATGAATCTTTAAGCGGAGTGTGCGCCGTCGCCTCCTGATTAATTTAAATCTATCGCCTGCCACTCGGCATGCTTTCGTAATCGTATGCGTGAAATAAATTTCTCGCGGAACGAGAAAATCAAACGTCTACACGAGCTGAATCGTTCGCGACCACGGACCCGTGAGCCGAGAATCGTGAGCTGCGAGTCGGGGGTACACGCGTATAAAATACACCGGCGCAACTGCGTCGCGGAGTCGCGTCCCGCATTTGCGATGCTAATATTGTAAACAAGCCATCCGATGCTAAAAATGAAAAATAATAAGCGCATTGTGGTACCAAGGATTCGTTGTGTAACGTTTTCGTACCGGGAACGTTTAACCAGTTATAAGACGCTCGTTCGCGTCTAATGCGAACAATGTTCAGGAATAATTATGAAACGCGATATCCCCTTCTAGGCAAGAGATCTCCTCGGTCGTTGCACGGGTTACCTCAAAATTCAACGAGAACTTTCGTTTGCTCGCGCAACACCCCGAGAAGCATAGGTTTATCGGTAATTTCGAAGCGAGGCGAAATTATCGTTCGCTGTTCTCGATTCTCGGTCAGTGGAGGGCCTAGCCGGTCGGAATCAGGAAGCGGATTTCGCCGGAGACGAATAAAAGTGATCGCGTGACCACGAGATACTCGGTTCCCTGCAAACATTTAGCGAAATATACACCTGCGGTTGCGTAATCCGTTCGCCGGTAACGTGGAAAGTGTTGCGTTTCACGACGCGGACGTTTTCCACCGTTATCCTTCCACGGCTATAGATCAGCCGCGCTAATGAGGCCTCCGTAACGGTATGTATTCCCTGCGTCGATGTCGGTGTTGTATTACCGAGGACAACAATTACCGTCGATCGACCGATTTGTTGGGCAACGCTGTTCGTAAAATACGGCGCATATCCTATGCTCTCTCGCTCTGTTCGGTCGCAATCTTATCTCGAGGGTAACGTGGACGCGTGGGCGCGTCGACGAGCCAGGGAAAACAAACCGAAAACCTCTGTCGAATCCACGGAGTTCTCTGCCGTTTCTCTCGCTCGCGGCTAATTCGCGAGATTAGGATTACGACACGGCGCGCTTCGACGAGCTCGAGTTGCATCACGTCGCGTTACGACTACCGATACAGGTTGTCAATGAGTTCGAGTGCACGGTACTCTGTGGCTTACCGCACGGCTACCTTCATCAACTTTTTGATGGCTTCTCTCTGGGGCCCGCTATAATCACGGAGATAATAATAATAACGATAATAGACGCTGCCTACTCGGGCAATAAACTTTCTGCTCGTTTGTTATTAAGTATACGCGTGTACCCGCGGCAGTTACACCATGATTTACATGTGATTTTTACGTCGACTCTAAACGGTCGTTGACTTTGCGCAGATTCAGAAGCAATACACGTTTTTACGGCCGAGTAACGAGCAACAGTCGAGGAGCAACGCGGAGTTTTATGAATCGAACGTGGAAATTCCGTTGCGTCGGACGATCTCTCGGTAGAAGAACGCCGATTTCCGGGATACAGCGAGCCCCGTTTATTCACCTTTTTCTCACGGGCGCATCTAAAGCTCGAACGCGACGAGCCGAGATCGCGTCGGCTATCTCGCGGACAAGGTACTGTTACGGTTCACGTCGCGATAAAATGATAAAACGATAGACGGAGCTATCAGGATCGAGGATTTACGTCGACGCGGATAACAATATACATATTTCTAATCGCGAAATATTGATCGGCGGGATAAACAAGCGTTGCGTAAGGCGCGAGGAATAGAAAACCCGTTGGTTCGACGATCGATCGATCGCCTCGTTCCGAGATTCGCAGTTTCACGGATTGGATTAGAGGCGTGTACGTCGAGGACAACGCGCACGTACACGGATCTCCGGCTTTGGCGACCGCTCTTGCATATGCGTACACACACGCTCGTAGAACACAGCGGATGAAGACACGCGAGTGCGGTTAGACGACCGGCTGAAACTCGAGATTCGCGCTTCGTGTTTTCCTGGATTATAAATTATTCCGGTATCCACGGAAAAGAAACGTGGTTTCTGTAATCGTGCACCACCTTTTAGAAAGCGTCGAGGATCGCCCGGGCCGAGCCCCCTCGAGGATCCACGAGGATCTCCGTGTCGAGTCGCAAATTTTCCAGGACCCGGACTCGCGGAACGCCGATGCCCTCTCCCTTCCTTTCACTCGAGGAAACTCCGAGGCATGCTCGCGGGAAGGTTCGAACCGGTCGCGATCAGTACGAAACGTAACAGTGCACAGCGAGCGTTCCTCCGACGACAATGGTCTCGGTCATTTACCATAATGTCACATTGTTCCCGAGCAACGTGCTCGCGGAACACACCCACGACTCCGTTTCGCTGTACGGTAGAAGACGGATACAGCGTGCGCGAGCGGGCCCTCGATGATTATTATAAAATCATTTTCCTTTCTACCGCGCCGTGGCACGAACCTCGACAAGCATACGAGCATTGTTGGCCTCCAGTTACGTCCACCGTTCGCGAAACGGTATACCCGCTGCGCTGTGTACGAGCGCGGCGCGCGTTTGTAGTTTGCGGCTACGAATCCTGAAGAACGAGGTCAGCTTGCCATTTATCCGTCTCGGCGAGTCGAATCGTATCGAATCGATCAACGATTCGACGTCCGCTTCGGTGTCCCTATCGCGATAATGTAACGCCAACGAAAATCGTGAACGATCGAAGAGATCCTCGAGGATTCTGCGAAAATAACCGTGACCGTTCACGGCAAATTATACGATCACGCCTCCCTTCTGGTTCTGTTGTCTTTCGGATGGATCTTCGTCTCGTTCGTCCGCCTCCTCTCGCTACCGTGATATCGCGGACACATCCACTGGTAGAATTGCGAGGCGTAAAGATCGCGAAGAGGTAGGAAAGGCGCTCGTCGTTAACTCTAACGGTTCACGAGAATCTCGGTAGTCTCGTCTATGATCTTACGGCTGCGATATCCGGAGGAACGCTTCTGCCTCTCTACCGTTTGACCCTGCGAGCGCACACAGCGTCTCCGACAATCTCCTTAAATTGATACCGTTTTCATCGGTCGGAATGAATTTGTGTGTTTATAGCGGATGGAAGAGTCACAGGCGATAGCGGGATGGAACGAGGATGGGGTCGAGTTTCCTAATAGAAAATCGATGGTTTTATCGAGAGTCTCGGCTCGACGTCTATTGCTCCAGAGTACGGCGCACAGCGTTATCACGCTGCGGGACTCGACTCGAGCTGCACAGCTGAGTCGAGCCCTCTTTTTCTCCGTCAGTGTTTTTCCCCTCGTGCGGTTCCCCGGCATTTTACATGGTATTATGGTCCGTAATCAGAGTCGTGACTACCGTTCGTTCGCACGATGGAGCCACTCGAGGGATTTCGTTCGAGGCTGTTATGGATGGAGCGAGGCTTAACTCGCGATCAACCATTAACCAAGATCATAGGTTAGTTGGGGTCGATACTCGTTTAACGCTTTTACCTCTGGCTAGATGCGTTAACGGATACCTAGCCCATCAGTCTACGGTGAAAAGCGTTTCTACTTCGTGATCGCCTGCACACATTTCCACCATATTTTCCCGCGGACTTTCTTCCCTCGCCTCGCCGGCTAAACGAACCCGTGGCTGCGGAGTTCCGAGGAACTGAAAATGTTTTGCATTCATTGTGGGAAGCAGGAATAACATAAAAATTGATTTCATTCCGTAACCACTTTGTTACATTCAAAGTAACATTAAAATGTTCTTGAACTTTTCTACTTCACCCAACCAATTTCTTCATAAATGCGTAAAGATCCGCAGTCTAGTAATAGCGTCTTCGCGAAGAAATCGATCCCTCGTTGCTCGTCCTTCTCGATCGCAAACGGAATCTGCACGCTTTCCGGCGAACGGTGAGCCGCATTTATCACCGTCACGGAATCGTTTTACGCGTGTGCCGATCTCGCTAACCGATCGCTCGTTGCGAAGCCATTCGCGTCGATTTAGCGATCCCATTCGTCATCCATTCTTGTCGCAATCGAGTTCACCGAGGCACCGAGCGCCGTCGTCGATCGGTATCTCAACCGCGCTCCTAATTACAGGCAATTTCAAAAGACTCATTCGGCCCGAGATAAAAGCTCCTCCACCGCCGCGAGCGGACAATTCGCCTGCGCTAGGAAAACGTTCGGAAACACGTGCGCGAAAAATATAGGGTAAAGTGTCCAGATACGAACCACTTTTTGTTGCACTTTTGATTATTTTAGAATGCTCTTTTTCGTCCAAAAAATTACCAGTTGTAGATGCATTTCCTCCCTATAAGATTCTGGGGTCAAGTTTGTTAAAAAATTAATACAGCTTGAGAAAAATATTTTTCTTTGTGGTGTGTCATTTGCAGAGGTTCCAGCGAAAGGGGTTCTTAATATGGTACAACTTTAGTCCCTAATAGTGCCATATTCGGCACCCACGCTAGGAATGTCAATAGCTATACCCTTATTAGGGAACCCTTGGTAGTGCCATATTGGGAACTCCACGTGGACTGATAATACTAGCTACTGGCAAAGAGAAAATGAATTTCAGCCTAAACCAACAGATGGCAAACATTAATATAAATAAACTGAAACTACAGATATGTTCAAACATTTCAAAACCACTTACCTTCCTCGAAAAAGATACGATCGAAAATCTAACCACAAAAATATTCAACACGTGGAGATAACTGGCGGAGGATTGATACTAAAATCTATAGAATGGTGCGATTGCACTGTACACTGTTGAGTAAACATGGTAAACTATTATTTGAGGATCTTCTCACTAGCGTGTGACTTGCCCTTTACAAGATATGAGGTAGTGCCATATAATAGGCGGCTATACCATATTTGGGCAGTTTACCCTACAATGTACCTGGACAATATCCGGAATTCATCTTCGTTTATTCTCCACTGAACGTACAGAAAAATCGACGATGCAGTACAGACGTCACGACGTCTCGGGAAATCGTAGATAATATTGGCCGATAATATCGCTTTACCGTGAAATAGGCTGAACGTTTTCGTAGAAGTGGGTTGCGCTGGCTTCAGGAAAAAAAGCTGACGCGCGGCGGAGCGAGCCGAACGGTGACTGCAGGGGTCGGTGTATCGCAATCCCGTCGAGGCAAAAATCCCGCAGCCTGTCCGCGTTCCCTTCCTCGGCACGAGGTTTAAATGTTAGCCACAATAGCGTGTCATGTCAGCTCGATCGTGTCGAAACAAACGGCCGAGGGGTTCGTACGAGACGGACCTTCTACTCGAGTTAGACCTGTTCCACGGCTCGCTTGCTCTCTCGCGTTCCCGGGAACGGGAAAAGCCAGACACGCCGCGTTATCCGAATACGTTGGCTCGCCGACACTCGAAAGTTAACCCCTGATCGAGGCTCGCGGCGATTCCGACAAATTCTCCGGCTCGAGTTCGCGGACCTTCTCGAACGTCTGCAGCGTGTCGTACAGGATGATGTAATTGTCGCGAAGCTGGACCAAGCGGTGCCACAGGTTCGCGTGGATCACGTCGGAGGGTTTCGCCCCCGCCTCGGCCTCGGCCGTTACCTGGACGGATTGAAAGCACCATTGAGAGTCGATTGATGCTATCCGCACAGCAGAGTTGGGCATTAATCAATTAAAATTTTAACCAAGATTGAGTGATTAATGTGTACGATTAAAAAAGGTAATCATTGAAAATTTGATTCAATTGATTGATACAGTTAATCGTCAATCTTTCATTAAACAAAGAAATCATCGAAAAATAGGGGACTGATATAAATTGTAATAAGGAGGAAGAGACAGACAGAAAGCGGAGATAGAGAATTAATACAAATACATCTCAATAAAAACGCAGGTAATCATTAATCAATTATCCTGTTGACGATTACAATTGAAAGGGATGTAATGAAAGGGATGAAAATGTAAAAAAAAAGTAGGAGCTTAATTGTTAATTGCGATTAACGATTGAAGTAGAAATTTATTCGTCAATCGTTGATTACATTTTTACCCAACTCTGCCACACAGACACGGACCGTTTCCGTATCGTCTCCGTTCCAAAACAAAGGTGCGAGGAGAGTAAAAATGTTTCCTCATTATGACTAGCTATAGGCGAAGCTGAGAAAAGAAAGACAAGTTTAAGAAAAAGAAAAATTGAAGGAAAATACTGGACACTCCAAAATTTTTTCAATATTTTAGAATGTCGCAATATAGGTTCAATATTCTTTTGGGAGAAATTGAAAATACTTTCACGGTGAAGAACACGCACTTCAAGGAAGCAATTAGTCCAGAAGAAAAACCAGCAGTATGCATACTACCCGCACCGCACCGACACGTACCGGACCCGTTCCGAGCACGACAAAGAATGCATTGCAGATTATTTGTCTGGTCGGATACGTTCCGTGTCTGTGCGATCGAAAATACTGTGGTTACGGTCGCGTTGATTCGAAAGGGAAATGGACGCATTCACCGCGGCAACGGGGAACGTAACGGCCGCAATTAGCGTAAAGGATTACTTTGTTGGCGATGCGGGGCGAGCGTTTCACTTGAAGGTACTTGAGATGAAAGAACAGCTCGTAGGCCCAGCAGTCGATGGTCTCGATCCTGCGGATCGCGTTCGTCAGCTCTTCGGTCGGCGGGGACGTGGTCTTTGTCGTTGCCATCGTCGCTATCGTGGTCGTCGTCGTTGACGGCGCTTTTTTCAACGCGATCGATTGAAGCCAGCGTTTTATCTGATCGTAAGGAGACGTTTGTCAGTTTCGTTGGGTGCACGGATGAGGAGTCGACTCGAAAATCCACTTACGGCGGTGGTGTCTGCGATCAGTTTCACCATGGCTGGTCGCATGATATCGATAAGATTTCCAATGACCGTGGTGTCCTTCTTACTCGTGGTCACGTAAGTCGAGAGAGAGCTGTCCCAATTCGGCGAGGGACCGCATTGAGCGTTCCTCAGCTCGCGTCTGCGAACGCGTCGGGAAATGAACTTTATCTCCTGCCGCGAGATAAGGTTCTGGGAGAGCTGCTTACCTATTGATGAAGGCAGTAATCATGTTGTCGATAATGTACTGGGACGGAGCTATCACAAGTTTCTTCGTGCAGGTCACAAGACTGCCGACTAGAAAGGCCAGAAGCTGGCCAAGCGGACCCGGTCGTCGGCGTATACCGGACCCGCAAACTCCTCGACCTCTATAGCACCTTCTCTTGTAGACTCCGTGTCGCTGTCCACCGCGGTCGCACATCGACAGAGGATAATAGCTCGAGACTACGGGAACAGAAAAATCGCGGGAGGAATCGCGCGTTGCGGTACGAATCGGGTAGTCGCGTCGCTAAAATCACCTACCACCGTGATCCGAGGCGCTGTTCGTGTCCCAATCTTTCGGGTTGGACAACGTCGTGTGACACTTGGGTTTCCGTCCAGGGACGATCTCGTTGTATCTGCTGTTCCTCACAGAGTCCGGCATGTACTTGTTCACGTAGTCGTTCAATTCGATGATCTTGCTCGGGAACGTTTCCAGACAAGCGATCGCCTGTGCCGGAATAAAGTCAGCACCGCGAAGGTTAGACGTATCGTAATGAAATTGTGCATCGTACTTCTCGATGAAGGCGATCGAGACACGAAGTCTCGCCATCCGTCTCGGAAGTCATCGCGGCGACGATGCCACGAATTGCTGGCTAGAAAGCGTAACTGATTATTCCACGTAAATTTGGATCAACGCTCATCTTGGGTATCCCCGCGGGGCCAAAACCAGCGACCTCGCGGTGCGAGTTGCGCGGACAGAACTCGATAGAATTTCGACAACGAACGATCGCGATCGCCGTCGCTGTAAACGCGAACTTGCCGCCGGAACCATTCGATTTCGATTTCGGGATAAAGGTACCGTCCATCTGAGAGTTCGTGTCGATCGTTGCTCTCGAGAGTAGGCACTGCAGAAATGTGAGAGTCGAGGGTGACTCTCGGAAAGTTCTCTCGGATATGTGGCCATTTGAATTTGATGCGTGTAGCTCTCGGATGAATTTCGATAGTCGTAAGAATACTCGGATGCGCCAAAGTTTGCTGCAATTGTTGCAATGTACTCAATAAGAAAAACGAAATATTTTCAACTTATTCTCAATACCGTGTACACTGACGAATTTCACTCTCGAGAATAACTCGCGATAGTTTTACTCTCAGATGCGTTTTAATTATTGCTATGACGTGTTTTCTTCGCCGGTGGAAGAAAGACCGCGACGGACGAGCAGCGTTTAACGGGGTATTTAGAAGCGCGCATATTGAAAAGCCTTAGATAGATCGCAGGGAGATACGGTGCCGGCGATGGTTGTATTATTATGTACGTACACGCGGGCCCGCTTTCTGCGAAACAGAGGCTCAAGATAAATAGTGTAACGAGCGATTCGCTGTGCGGTGCACGGGTTGCGTTCAAAAGCGGACGGTTAATGAGAATGCAATGGGCGCCTTAACTCCACCTAGGATCGCCGAGCTCGAAACGGATGTGCTTCCAGATTTTTCCTAATTAAGATGTGGCCGGTGCAACTCCATTACGTAAAGCAACCATCTTGATTTACCGTTCGACTCGACGGCGATCCGGCCGCAACAAAACCTTTATGGCTAGCGAGAGAATTGGAAGGCACTCGAAAAGAGGGACGAGCAAAGGGCTGCCGGTTTTCTTCCACCTCCTTCTTCTCTATCTGTTTTTATTTTTTTTTTCGTGCTGCTGCGCCAGCAACAGGCATCTTCGTATCGCAGGTTCCCTTCTTCGTCGTTCGTGTCCGCGAGTTTCGCGGAGGTGCCGAGGCGAGATCTTCTCGAAGATCTAGCAACGACGCACGACGGTCGCTATTACTCGCAGCGCCAACGGCTGGCTGGAATGCGATGCAAATTTTATACGAATCGGTTACACCACGACCCCGTCCGGTACCTCTTCGAATCGGAACCTTCGATAGGCTCGGCAGGATCGTTGAATGCCAAATGGCGACCTTCGCGGCGGAACAGCCGTGCTGCGAATCCCTTTACGCGCTCCTCAAACGTTACACGGGACAGAGTATGCGGTACGAGACACGCGAGATATCGACCCTCCCGGCTCCCCTCGCCATCGGCCCGCGGACGACAACTGTCGATTGTGAATTGGTCGGAAAAACTTGTAGCCTATTAACGATTTTTATACGGGTCGGAGCCGTCGATAGGCTCGGCAGGATCGTTGAATGCCGAATGGCGACCTTCGCGGCGGAACGGCCGTGCTGCGAACCCCAACACGCGCTCCTCAAACGTTACACGGGACAGAGCATGCAATACGAGACAGGCGGACGACAACTGTCGATTGTGAATTTGTCGGAAAAAACTGGAAGCCTATTAACGATTTAGCAGATATAATGCGCGAGGAGGTGGTCGAAAAGGGTCGCGCGCGTTGATTCTAAAGACCGATATCGGTGCCGGCGGCTGACAGCGCGGCCAAAGACGGCCTCGAGCGGAACGAGAAGGAGAACGCGAGAACAGGGACGGAGAGCGAAGAGAATCGAGCAAAAGAAAACCAGAGGAGAGAAGAGTCGGAAGAAGAAAGAGAGGAGGACGAAGAAGAAGAAGAAGAAGAAGTCAAGAGGTATCACGGCCAAAGACATTTCTATGCGCGCCCACTGTCAGCGAAGATAACTTACGACTTGGCGGAATGGTAATGGCCGTGGTGGACATTCCGTCCTGTTGCAGATTTAATAGACTCGTCCTGATAGAGGGCTACGGAACATGTCACCGTTCGTGGCCAACCGAGTCGAGCCAATGATTTACCCATGGACGAGTCTTGTCAACGCCGCCACGATTTTCAATCGATTGATAAGGACTGAATCGACCCGTCGCGGGACTCAGTCTGCTTTACGATCGACCGAAGAAACGTTTCAGATTATTCGGTCGGCTCGTGATACCCATGCCCCAACTTCCGAGCTCGACAGTAGTAAGTCTATACGGGTTCTGGACCACAATGAAGTTAGCTCCGAACCAGACCTAACCGGGGGGGGGGCCAAGGCAGACCTACCCAGGGAGGGGGAAACCTAACCTAACCCAACCAATCACTTTTTTAACCACAATGAAGTTAGCTGCTAAACCTCCCCCGCATTTCTTTATTTGGGGGATGTAATGAGGAAGTGACGTCACCACAAGCGGTTGCGGATCCACACGTGTCGACAACCAAACCAACAATGGCGTTTCGTAGCCTCTCTGTTGCCACACCTTCGCTGGAAACCCCCACCACTTCCGTGACGTGGTGGGGGGTTGTGAACGTTGTTGAAAACGCTATGAACATGGAGCAAGAGATTGTCAAGAGGAGTGAAGTCTTTATTTTGACGCTTAAACAGCAAAAATTGTACTCATATCTCGAAACATATGGCATTTTCACACGCCGCTGAGCTTCAATGTCTCACGACCCGTCTAAAACGCAGTCCAGCAAAGACAAAGATGCAACTTAGTGGGAAAAATGCATATTCCTCATTACATCCTCCAAATAAAGAAATGCGAGGGGGAGTGGTTAGCAGCTAACTTCATTGTGGTTAAAAAATTGATTGGTTGGGTTAGGTTAGGTTTCTCCCTCCCTGAGTAGGTCTGCCTTGACCCCCCCCCCCCCGGTTAGGTCTGGCTCGGAGCTAACTTCATTGTGGTCCACAACCCGTACAGACTTACTAGTCTCGACACAGAAAGGGACGCGCGAGGTTTGCTCGACAAAGCGTCGCTCGGTGGATTCGTAGGAAACGCGAGGCGATAATGAGGCTGCGGGATAGGTTCATTGGCTCGTATCCTGGTCGTCGAAACCATCCAACGGAACGCGTCTCGTCTTCCGTCGAGTCGTTGACTCGCCTATGATTTGAAAAAAGAAGAAAGGAAAGAAGAGGCTCGGTGCTCGTTGCGTCTCCGTGCAGAAACGGACCGATAGATAAGGAAAGGAGCCTCGTCCCGTGGCACTGGTCTTCGTTCCAAGTGTTAATGAACCGTCACTCGGCGCATCGCTTAGCATCTCGTTTCAAGGAAACGTCGTTCGCGATCCGAAACGGCGGAGTTCCCATTCTCGGTCGGGATATTTAATAAAACGGTCGTCGAGCCGAGCCGTGCGGAGCCAGAGCCGAGACGGCGGCGCGGAATCATGCCATCTAGGGTTTTTCAATTACGAAGCAATCCGTGTTCGCGATCCCTCGAGACGTATCGGCTTCTCGGAACGGGGACTCCCTTTCTCCCGCGTGGCTGCTCGATCCGCTCGTAAAATAAATCGGGCGTACCGAAAGATTCGGCGATCGCGCATGTACAAGCCGCTATATTTGCACCGCGTCCTTAGCGTGTCGTTAGCCGGCCGGCCGAGCAACAACTTCGCCGCGTTTCGACGTGCTCTCGTATTCCGGTGCACGCGATTCTCTTTTATCTGCGGTTGCGAGTTCTCTGCTCTTCGCACGCCACTACGCACCTCTCTCCACCCTTTATTTCGTGCAATCGCGCATGCAGCTCCACGGCTCCGTATTTGCATACACGTGCGCGAAAACGCGGCGACCGTCTTCGCGATCGGGAGTTATCGCCGGCGAGACCGGTCGAGAAAAACTCGAGGCCCTTCCGATGCTAATGGTCCATGATTCGAAATGAAGGGACAATTACGCGCGCGTTACCGGCGCGAGATCGAGTGGGCGGTTTTCAAAGCGACGAGGTCGAAAGCGGACAGGCATGAACCTCAATAAAGACGAACTTAGCCCGGCCGGCCGGCCGGCGTCTATATTTAAACTCGCGCGTCTTT
The DNA here is from genome assembly GCA_963966675.1 of Lasioglossum calceatum. Classification (NCBI taxonomy): domain Eukaryota; kingdom Metazoa; phylum Arthropoda; class Insecta; order Hymenoptera; family Halictidae; genus Lasioglossum; species Lasioglossum calceatum. The sequence continues at coordinate 3,389,010 of OZ016555.1, read as the reverse complement.
GTTCGCGCGATTGTCGCCCCCGCTCGACCAGATTGTCCCAAAAGCATTCCGCTGCCTCTCCAAGGACTCGCCTCGCGTACGCGACAGAAAGATATGTTTTCTCGGACGGTAAGCCGTTCTCCGTTGAATCCGAAAATTGTTCGCTTTCGATTCCGAAGGGGCCTGGAACGTCCTCTCGCGTTTGCGAGGCGAAGCGTGATTCGGTAGGAGGGTAAAACGGTGAATCGTCGTCGCTGTTACATTGTATTTCACAAATTGCCCGGATGTTTTATATAATATCCACGGTTCGTAGGGCAATGTGTTAAATCCATGCTTAACATTCTTTTATGTTTAGCTTTTACAGCGGTAAACTTGTCGATTGGCGTCCTCCTCTCAGATTTTAACGGGTCCTAAAACCCTGTCGCGTTCTATACATTGCCCGCAACATCGCTATCGCGTTAATTCAGTTGGCACCGCACGCACGGCGTTCTGCTGACACTCGCTGACACTCGTCGAACTCGTCGTGCCTCGTGCGTCACGCGTCGTGGTTGTCGTCGGGACGCCGATGAAGGATAAGCCGAGCAGCGTTTCGCTTGGCAACGATCGGCCTCGATTCCCATCGTGTCCAGGATCGATAGGTTCGCCGTCGAACCGAACGGTTGACAGAAGCGATACGGTCGAGGATCGTCCGGTATTTTCCTGCGACGAGACTTCGTGGGCGTAACGAGGAAAATGGGACGCGACGATTACGAGACGTCGTCGTCCGCGTAGTATAGCAGGTTAATCGTGGCGTAAAAAAGCTAACGAGGGAGCTTAACGGAGTTAGTTTGTAGCCGGTTGATTACACTGACCCCCGGGGGCAAGTGGTAGCCCGTGTTTGAGAACAGTCGTTGCCGGCCATCTGTCAGCGCATCTGCTCTTAGGGAGCGATTAGATCGTTCCTCGATACCTTTCTATCGTGCAATTACCTGCCCCGCTGTATATTACGCGTTCAGCCGCGTGAGATTTATCGATCCGTCGAATCTGCGAATCGGCGAATAGGAAAATCGTTAACACTGTTTTCGTTTCTATCGCGAAACCGATAAGCAGCCGCCCATGACTTATTATAGGAGGAGCGTTGATACGATGTAAAAGCCAGCGACGGGATGAATAACTGGAGGCAGGCCAAGGCGAAGATTGGTACGTCGAGTGGTTGCCGCAAACTTGCGTCGCTCTGGCGTGGCATGGCGGCGTGACGCTGCGCCAACAGCCCGAGAGAGCCCGAAGAAGAGAACCGCGCCGTGGCGAATCTCCTAGCACCCATGTATCTGAGATGGCATCTGAATTTTTGCAGACGCCCGTGTCCCGCGAGCCACGATATCTCGCGCATTCACGCCACGTTAGAGCATACCGTGCTTCCACGCGGTGTCTCGCACGCTAATTACAACGTATCCGCGGTCGAGATTGAACGCGGCCGATATTTCATATAGGACAGAACGTTCTCGCTTGCGCAACAACCTCTAATAATGATTGCGAAAGCGATATACGTAAGTTAAGTATCGAGGTTCCCGCGAGGGGATCGAGGCCGAAGAAAGTGCGAGCAGTCCGCATCGAGCCTATGGCGAAGGAGGAAACTCGGAGCGAGCAGCAGCGTCCTGCGATAACAAAACCTTAGACGAGCCGGAGGACGCAGGGCCGGTCCAATCGCTCGTTGGACTTTTTCCTCGCACGCTCGTGCAATTTCTTCGTGCATCTTCGAGCGGTGAGGTTCGCAGATGCGGCCCTGGAACAATCCCATTCGATTCGCTGCCGTAATTAAGGAGTCGCGCAGCGACTGGGTTGCACAAGGCGGGGAGCGCACCGAGACACTGGCGCCGTTGCGCGTTGCACAGACTCGAGACGGAGACGGATACGCGTAGTTTTCTCGCGAGTGAGAACCGAGAACGGAGGCGCGATCGCAATTGGTAGCGCGCGAGTGCCTTTCTAATTTTCGCATGGCGCAACGCGCGATTCTTCCTCCCGAGACCGGAGTCAATTAGCATTTCTGGTTAATCGGATTCTCGCGCGAATCCACCTTAATTGCGATCATCTCGAGGACGCCGCGACTCGGAATTCCTGAATCGAAAGGATCATTTCGTTCTACCGAGGATCCGATCGAACGTGTTCGCGTGTTCCCTCGGTTTCTGCGTTGATCATCGTTCACGTCCGCGAGCTTTGTCTCGATGGTTGCCCCGCCGTCCCTATTATAGCCGAAGCTCCAGTTTTCCGCCGCTTATCGCCCAGCTACCATCTAAATGTCGTCATCACGTAACCTGTACAGGGTAGATCCACTTAGGACGGATGCGCGGACTCGTTTGCCGCATTGTGCGGCCTCTAGGATAAGCCTGGACCTTGCACGTACAGAGTGCAGGCTCGACGAACGTACTCGATATCGACGAGCGAGACCGCGTTATGGCTGCTCCGTAACGGGGCATAATCGTGCCTGCTCGCGTTTCAATACCCGTGGCCATGCCCGTGTCAGCTTCTATCATCGATATCTCGAAACGGTCGAGCCTCGATTCAACGTTACGATCGGGTCCGATATCTGCGACACGGTTTACCAACCCCAGCCAGCCGTTTTCTTCCTCCGGATAACTCAGGGACGCTTCGAACAGCTCCAGCTTGAAAATTTGATGAGGAAGACGGGGGAAGGTATCTCGTGGACGGCCACGAGTCGGGAGCATGCGTCCGCGAAGACTGTGCTCGCCCAGAAACAGGAACATCGTGTGGCTGCCATTAGGTTTATTGCGATCCGTGACACAGGCATTTAGATTCAACCGGAATGCAGCCCTTTAGCTACAATAACAGGTAGACGCGAGCCAGCAGCCGGTAGGAATCTCGTTTAAGGGGGTCGATCTTTCTTCCCATCTTTTCTTTGCTCTCCGTTTCTATCCGTGATCCCGGTGATCCGACCGATTCGCTTTCTACGATGTACAGCGTACGAGCATCCGTCGTCGGACGAGTATTTTATCGCGCTCGAATTCTGTTTGTCGCCGCGATCGCGATCTTCCTCGATCCTCGCTGGCCGGATGCGTCCGCGTAAACGTAAACGTAAACGATGAACGCACCGCGGTGCAACGCGCGGGCCGCTAATTATGCAGATTGGCACCTAACGTAACGCTCGTTAATTAACCGCAATGCCCGTTTTCTATATCCAGGTGGGACGGAAGGACGGCCGGGCACGGCGCCATATTGCCACACCGGAGCGCTGCCCACGCTCTTACAGCAATGTCGTGTGAAACGGTCGCTCGTTTACGATTTGTTGCAAAACTATAGCCGCCGGGACTGTACGCTTCGGACGCCGTTTCAGGTTCTATCGGGGGGAAGGACGAATACGTGTTTTCGGCGAGGACTTAGAGCTCGTTCGTACACGGCGGAAAACCGCGTGGGTCTTAACCCCCAGCCGTAGTTTAACGAGTCACACTCGTCACGAAGATTTTGAACACAGCCGAACAGATACGGGTGTTACGGCATTCTTTCGAAATTAAATCTAAATGGATTCGTTTGTAATCAATAGACTGCGGATTTTATGCATTTATGACTAAAATGGGCGCGTACAATTTAAAGCAGTGGACGTGTTGAAAATATTTAAGGACATCAATGTATTAGTTTCAGCTTACTAGGATAAGTAAAAGAAGAATACAATTTTTATTTGCTTTTGTGTCCTGCGATCAATGCGAACATTTTTTATTTTGCATAAAGATCTGCAGTGTAGTAATCTTTCCTTTTCACTTCTACGAAGTTTTTCGGGATAAAGACGTCGTAATCACTGTAACTGTGAAGAAAATGATACGGCAAGGGGTTAATTATACAGTAGCGCCTTCGTATTCGTCCACGCGTGTCCGCGCAGTAGAATAATCGAAAACGAAAATCGCGCGGTTTCCGCCGCGTCTGAACGGGCTCTTAACCGTTTGGCTGCTCGACCGAGAGGTGAAACTTTGTAGGAACATTTGCCAAGGATCTATGGCTCGACGATGAATTCATTGTCCTCGAAGGATCGAAAGGTCGAGCACGAAGGTTTAGCCTCGGTGCCGCGATGACCTCTTCGATCGTGCCTCGTCGCCTTCGGAGGCCGAACGGTTCGTGGGCGTTCGAGGAATTCGCCGCGATGCTCGAGAGAGCTTACGGATATCCCTTCGACGGCGAATCGTGTCTCGCCAATGCCAGATAAAACCCTAGGATCCACAGCGACGCTCGGGAACGGTGCTCGTTCGTGCAGCCGCATATAAACGCGTTTGCGACGGCGGCGCTCTCTCCCTAGCGTCTCTCTGTTCTACGATAGGAGAAGTCTGTTCGCGCGCTACCACCGTCAACATCCCTTCCTACCACCGGTAATTTATACTCTATTGTCGGCCCGTCAAATCCTGATGTCTTCATCTGCCGCAGGTATCTTCGGTAATCGCGAGGTACGCACGCCCACGACGCCAAAGCCGTATCCCCTTTTGCGTCTTAAAATACGATCGCAAACCGCGCGTCCCGCCTCGGTTGTTCTCACGGTGAACTTGGGGGAGAACGGCGTCCTCAACTTTTCCTCCGCGTTACACCGTTCCATCGCAGCATCGGTGGCCTCCCCGGAGATTACGTTTGACGATCCGAGCCGTCCGTCCGGTCAGCCGGATGATTTACGCCGCGCAGCCATTTGTCATCATTACGCGCGAGAACCGTTCTGTACACAGTGCACATCGCGCAGTCGACCACGGTCGCTGCTCTTTAGATTTTTCAACCGGCCCACACGCAGTTCGCCGAATCGTTTCGCGCAATTTTTCACCGGCCGCCACCACCGGTCGCGGAACGACACACAGTGCGTCGCCTATGGACAGAAATGATGAAACAGGCTCTCATGTTGGTATTTAAAACCTTTATAGAAGAGTGTCCCTAGAGATCTGTAGGGTGTCTCAAAATGACCTGACATTTTAAATTGCGCGCCATTTTTTTTGTGGCGAACATAGAGTACTAATCTTTGACAATTGGCGTCAGGAAGTATTGAGGTTTAGTCATGGAGAATTACACGATCGAGCAACGCATAGAAATTGTGAAAATTCACAATGACCAAAAGACTTTTCGAACCGTCTCTGAAAAATTTTCATCATTTTTTCTAGTGAATTTTCACAATTTCTATGCGTTGCTCGATCGTGTAATTCTCCATGACTAAACCACTATACTTCCTGATGCCAGTTGTCAAAGATTAGTACTCTATGTTCGCCACAAAAAAATGGTGCGCAATTTAAAATGCCAGGTCATTTTGAGACACCCTACATTACATAAATAAGTTTCTTTCCAGAGGTCAAATTGATAACGTAAATTTAAACGTTACCGATAACATTCATTAAGGTCTTGAAAAATATATGCTGGAAAAAATTCTGCAAGATTTAGCTGCTCTTTAATTTTGAAAACGTCTTGGCATCACCTTTTAGAATACGTGATCAGAAATATAGGTATCCACCCAAAATTTCATTTGTAATCTCTACAGAGCTTTTTAAGACTCTCTTCCGTATTGCTCGTCAACGCAGTTCGTCGCGTCAACCGTTGCTCCACGATCCTCTCGGTTTCGTCGCCACGATCCGCGGCGAGGTAACCGTTAAATCTCTCAGCGTGTTCCTCACGATTTCTAAATTCAATTAAACGCGTACGTGATCGAGCAAACCGATGAACGATGGTATTGCCGGTGTTGGTTATTGCGGCTCGCTTTTGTTCCTCGACTCGTCGCCTCTCGTTCTTGGAACACTGCGCCGTGCGGAGCTGTGCCTCGACGCGACGGTTCGCGTTATGCCGGACATCGTTCAGGGCGTGACGGTCACGAGCAGGATATCTTAAACGCCTTTTCTGGCTGGACGTCACGCGCTCGATACCCCCTCACCCGAAAGGATATCCGATTCGTCGGGTCTCGATACATCCGCGCAAGGGAACCAAATAGTTCTCTTACCTCTCGACGCGTCCAGTCGAACATAGAAGTCGTCGAACACAGAAAACGCCGCGCGCCGCGTTGTCTCTCATGGTACATGAATTTCGTGACACCGGACGCGCGAGCTCTTCGCCTTTACATCGGACATCTTTATTCCCGCTGACACAGAATGCTCACGTTTGAAGAAAGGACAATATCCTAAAAACAAGCAGCTTGTCTTTCGACCGTACAGAGTCACGTGCCGAGATAAGTGCACCTCAATTTGGAGACAATCGAATTCCTCCGCATACAATCCTCGGAACGGTGGGATAGAACGCGCGACAGCGCGCATTCAACCGCGTCCAACCGAGCTCCAATAATTTTTCACGTGGTACCAAAGATGTGTGTGGCCTGGCGTTATCGTGGTGGAACGCGTGAAAAATTATTACCATTTATCTCGAAGTTTACTAAACCCTTTGAATGGTAAAACATTCTAATGATGATGACCTGGAATCAGAGGTGGTTTCAAATACTATTTAATATTTTAGATTTTATTTTGCTTAAAGAAAATAGTAGTTTAAATAAGATATACAATTCCGAAAATCAAATATTTCTATTTCAACAATCTGAAACACAAAATAAAATATTTTACTTTGTGCATTGTTATAACACTCAGAGAAACCGCATAAACACTCATAAATGTACCAAATCCGAACCATTATTTTCAGCAATAATATTTAAAATTGAAATTAATAATAAAGACAAAACACAAATATTTGCAATATATTCTTCACAAATAAAATACTATTTTCAAAAATTACTGCCTCTCTCAAATAAATTATTTTATTTTCGAAGTTGTACACATACTTCAAAATAAATTGGATTATTTATTATTTACTATTTAAAATACTATTCTCTCCAGCTCTGCCTGGAATCGCACTTGGATCAGTCTTTGCCGATAAGGACCAGAAGTTTTATGGGATTATGAGGCTACATATGAGCTAAAAATAATTGATTAAAATTCATTGCTTGATTAAAGTAAGGTTTTACGTCACCTTCAAATACCGAAGAAATACCGAGAAAGAATCGACGCGTCTGACCATGACTTACCGTTTCCCCTTAGCCGCTCGCCCGCCGATCAAAGTCGGTGTGATAATTTTCGACGAGAGGCTTTTTTTCGCGAGTTAAAGCGAACCCCGTCAAGTATACGTCGATTCGCTGGTACAACGTGCGCGGCAAAGGTTCGCGCAGGGTTTTAATTACTTTAGACAAATTCGAAACCGGAGACTCGCTACGCTGGTGGCCCTCTCGTGTTACCTTGGCTCGAAGACTTGTGCTTGTTAGGTCCTTGCCAGGCGGTGGTATGCACTGTTACGTTGCTGTCAGGACGTTGACTGGTTTATTTGGTGGTATCTTTAGTCCGAGCCTTCTGGCGAAATTGAAAATCGAGGATTACGCTCGCGCACGCCTCGGTAACGCCTCGACCGTGTCTCGCGTCGTGGATCGCGGATCGTGGATCGTGTTGCACCGTGAATCCGGTCAACGATCGACTCCCTTTTTCCCCTCGGAGTCCCTGTCGTTTCGTGGAATATCTAGAGCATCCAACGCGAAGGAACGTAGCCAACAAACTCGCCGGTACCTTTGTTTACTCGTTCCCTTCGGGCGAAGTCATTCGCTCACTTTCAAATATGCAAATCAGTGCGAGCGTTATGCGTCAGTGCTCGTAGGAATTTCGAGCGGAAGGCCTCCCAATGAAATACGCTGCCTTGTTCTAACGATATAATTAGCAATCGATACTCGATGAGTAACGCGTGCCGATCGACTTTCGGAATGCGTGATTTTTAATAAAGATCCGTTTAAACGGAGACTATTAAAATTTGTCTCGGAATCATGCTGTAACCAAGGGCTCGGCAGGAACGCGAGGGTTCCGGACTCCGGTGGTCGTAAAGTAGCCAGTAAAAGGGCATCGTTCGTTCCGCGACTTCTATTTGTAGGTGTTGTATTATGCTGTAACGCCACCATGAAGGCAAGTTACTGCTCCATCGTTACTTACAGCCTGGCCGTTGTTGCCGCCCTTCCTGCGGCCTCGTCTTCTCGCTCCAGAGATTCCCGAGATAAACTGGGAGAGGCACTCGCGCCCCTTTCAAACGCAGATTGCCGATTCCCAGATTTTTCGAAATTCCATTAATCCGTCGGAAAAGTCTCGGTTCTAGTGCTGAACAATGGCGAGTATCAAAGTATGGGGGCAATGGAGGGTCCAAGGTCCTCGGCCGACCACCAAAAGCGTTTTTCGAAGGTGAAACCCGAACCCGTGGGCTCGGGTGCGCAATCCTTCAATCGAATTTTCGTCGAACCATCGTATGTTACAGCGGAGAAACGGAGAAGATTGTTTCGCGATCGCGAGCACGCCGATGATGGCAACGTAACGGTTCTACGGGAAACGTCGTATCGTATCGAGTCGGGCCGGTGAAATGAAAGGAGATAAGGAAAACCGAGGCGTCGTTCTGTAAATGCATTACGCGGGAACGAGATTTCCTGAACCGTTTCCAATAGCAATAAACTGCAGGAAGAACTGGGTGTGCGCGAAGCGAACGCTTTTATAGCATCCTGACCGTACAACGTGGGCAGCCTTTGTCCGAGTAACAGTACTTTTGCTCATTCTTCCCTACCAACCGGCCCTGCATAATAAACGTTACTCTTACTCTTACGTGCATACCCTGTTCTCGTAGTCGTCCCGCGGGAAGAACGCGCGCCCTTCATTTTAGTCTTTCATCGTTCAGGGTCTCATACTCCACCTTGCAACTGCGTTTGGGATCGTTGCTGATACCTAGACAACGGATTTTATGCATTTATGACAGAAATGAGTAGGTGCAATTTATTTAAACATATTAGGTGAAGTAAAAAGTTCTGAACTTTATTTCGTAAGCGGAAAACGCTCAGAACTTTTTACTTCACCTAATATTAAGAGAGAAAATAAATTTTTGTTGTATCAGTTTGTTGTAATTCAGGTACAACATATTTATTTTGCATGAAGATCCACCGTCTGCTGATATCTATAAGGGCTAGAGAAGCAGCCAGATGATAATGGTCTATAAACGTTTATATGTACTTCCGAATAATGCAAGTTAAGCCTCGTAAACGTAAAAATAGGACTAATTAGGGAAACTGCGACCTAGATTGATCCCTCTCTTTTATGGTAATTTCGGTAGAGATGCACCAGTTTTTATTGTGGCAATTCTGGACGATCTGTAATATCTGTATTAACCTATGCAGATAACCTCGTTTCGAAGAACACGTGTATCACATCATTTACGTGGTAAGTACAAATGTTATTACGTTCTTATTGTATGGTTTTAACTATCAGTATCGACTTAAATAGAGACAATGGTTTCAACTTTACGATTTTTCATCGTGTTATGACAAAATTTTGTGTACTGGTTCTTGTTTTTGTATAGGTGCGTTTCTCCCTCAATTTCGGGATTGAAACTTTGCCCCCAACCCAATATTAATATAAAAGTTTTACTCACGTAACGTTACATTTATTAAAGAGATTTAAATAAAGAATTCAACTATGCCCGTCTACACTTTCAATTCTTGTTCATAAAATTTTTATAAGCAGAGAACAAAATGTGGTGCATCTCTCCCGAAATTACCCTATCTTTCCGACTTCTGAAATGTAGCTACCCGCAGCTGCGTTTCGTTTCCGAAATGTATCTGTGCCCGCGGAATTCGGTAATTGGCCCGGCGCGCTCCGGCGAAAAGTGATTGCGCCAGGTGGGAAAGTATTATCAAAGCGCGGCGCGGCGTTAGCTCAAGGCGGAGCGCAGTCACACGCGAAGATCTAGCGTGGCTGTAGGTCGGTCGGGGTAGGTAGATAGGTAGGTAGGTAGGTAGGTAGGTAGGTAGATAGGTAGGTAGGTAGGTAGGTAGGCAGCCAGCCAGGCAGGAATCGTCGCGGCAGCTGGAGCTATCGCAGTAATTTGCAATCTGCGTTCGTTCCACGTCCCCCGCGTGTTCGAAAGGGGAGGCTCGAAGAGCCCTTAGAGCTCGAAACTCGCAACTCGCGGCTCGCTGCGAGCGGGGCTACCATGTTTCCTGCTCGCAGTCGTTCGCCAACCACCTCGGCTGATATACATCATTCGTCCTCCGCGTCCTTTGGACCCCCTTAAGTCATCATCCCGAAGAAAAATCTTTCTTTACGACCGCACGACTAATTTGACCGCGCTACAACACGAGCTCGTTCGAGCCTCCAAGCGCGAATCACGATTTTGTTCCGGCTACGAGAATAAATCTCTTCTTGCGGCGAATCGCCGTACACGTTCATTTTCTGCGTTCGTTCGGACTCGCCGCGGAGTCTTATGATCATCCACGGGGCGGCTACAGTTCACGTTCCGATCGTGCTCACAATTAGAAGAGACCTCGATTCTTCTTTTCCATGTTCGCGACTTCGAATCGATAACTCGCGAATAAGGATTCGGTACTGAATTTACCGCGCGAAGTATGGAATATCCTCGCGTTCGAAGGTAAACGGCGTAAACGGCGTTCCACACCGGCACGATGCGCTCCCCCACGTAGAATTGCCGGGCAATTTTACACGATAACCATTAATTGCGAAGCGTTCAACGAATAACTGGACATTACGAATCGTTTATGCTCGATTCAGAGTCTCTCATTAGACGGTTTTTACGGCGGACGCTGGAAACGCGATTGGCGTACGACTGTGCGTTGCGTCGAAGGGTGCGGGAAGAGGAGGGGAAAAAAGGAGGCGAACGTATAATTGCGAAAGAAAACTGCAAGATAATTGATCGATTATGTTCTTCGCAAGTACCTACCGAGAACCGGATAATCGAACGTCTTCGACAATTTTAACCGCGTACATCAATTTTCATTCGATCCCGCGCACGCGAATTCCAATTTTACCCGGTTCCGCGAGTAATGCGCGTTGCCTCGGAGCCTCGTTGATTAGCTATCGCAACATTGTAGTTTATCTCGGGACAAAGGGTCTCGGGCGTATAGCTGCGAAGGCTGTTATTTACGACCTGTTACTTTTCATTCGTTTTCCCCGAGGAGAGAGATTTAAGAAGACGCGTATATACTCTTCGTACAGGCTTTTCGACGAGCACGTGAACGCGTCGTTCGTCGGAAAAGTTTTCAAGTGGATATCGAGTAACAAAGTTCAAGTAATTGCGACTTATATAAACGCAATCAGAGATAAGGGGCATCTATAGATATCGTGTACGGTATCGTACAAGAAGGAGAGAGAGAGTTGTCAGGCCTAATGAGACACGAAAATAGCGTAGCCCGAATTGCTCGAAAGAAACAGGTCCTCTCGGGGCACCCGGTCTGTCTTTCGTTCGATTGGACAACAGCCGCGCGCCGTTTTATCGCGAAATTACGATCGAATTGTGACAGGTTAAGACCCACGCTCTGAACGCTGATCGACTCGACCTCGATAAATACCACGAGACGTGGGTTGCGCAAAACCTAATAGACTATCAGATATGCGAAAGAGCCGTGCAACGATTCGATTCAATTCGATCCGATCCGATCCGATTCGATCCGATTGTTCGTGGACCGCTCGATTTCACTACCCACCCTCGGAGGGATAAGCGGCGCTCGAATTCTTCTGTCTTTCGAATAACAGGCTGAATTATACGCGAACTCGATTCGACTCGAGAAGAGCGATCGCTCGTATCCGAAGGCCCGTAGTTGTAAGGCCGCGTAACGCGATACGCGGGTCCCCTGTTCGGAGAGACCACACGTGTGTACCTTTGCAGCGTGTAGTGTGCATCGGCTCGAGATCCAGTGGTTGTCGATCTCGATCCGTTCTTCTTTCTACCGAGCCACGGTCACAGGCAGGCTTTGCAATCCCGCGGGATAGATGCGGGACTTATTTGAATCCCGCTGGGTCCCGCGGGACCGAGGATTTCGTTCTTCGATCTAATATTATTGTACTGCACGGCGGAGCGTAAAAAAGAATTATATGGCGACTATAATTGATTAATAAAGCTGTATTCTTTAAAATTTAACCGTTGAATTTTATTTTCAAATCCGGCACGAACTTGTGCAATCGTCTGATATACAGGGTGTCTCAGCTGAAGGAGGCCACCTAAATATCTCCTTTATTTTTAATGGCATAATTTAAATGGCATAGGAGGAATATCATAGAAGAACAATCTTTTTTGTCCGGTTATTTTATCATAGTTTTTTCAAGGTCATCGTTATTTTTTATCGGGAAAACTTTCTCTTTTTTATTCCATCCTGTTAATGACTTAAGCATATTCAAATGTATTTTTGTCAGCCGCTATAAGATGGAATAAAAAAAATAAGTTTTGCCGATAAAAGAATAACGATGACCTTGAAAAAACTATGAAAAAATAACCGGACAAAAGAAATTGTTCTTCTACGATATTCCCCCTCCGATACCATTTATATTATATGCCATAAATACTTTTTGTGCCATTAAAATTAAAGGAGATATGTTTGGGTTGGCAAAAAAGTAGTTTCTTGATTCAAGCAATGAACTCTAATCAATAAAATATTATCCATTCTGTTCGAAGGTTGATCGCGATCACTGTCAGAGGATTGAGCACGATCTACCATCTTTTCAAACTTGCAATCGATCCAGATCGTATCACGAATCTGGAGTGTGATTCGGAGCGCGGGGTTCCTGGAGAGACGCGGGTCAATTGGGAGTCGATGGTAACGCCGTAATATCGCCGTGTATAAATCAATTTGTTGCCGACGGAATCGCGACTCGACTCGTCAAACATTCCACAATTGCTTTTGGCTCGATCGTTATTTATATAACCGAGACCCGACAGATAGCCTCTATTGATTCGAGTTTATGCGAGCGCTGCGACAACGCGACCAAATCGATTCGAGCGTCGCGAAAAATTCAGTTCTGCCGGAAGATGGGTCCAGCTCGCTAAAACAATCTCGGCGATTCGAAACACGTATACGAGGCATGTATCGTTTCATTTTCAAAGATGCTTATCTATGAGTCACCAAAGGGTTAAACGCAACAACCAGGAAATGCTGGTTTCACAGAATCCGCTATCTTATCGGCTGCTCATCGAGGATGTCGAGAGAGAGAGAGATTATTTGCGCACGTAGACCAGCAGATTACGAATCTTCTAGTAGATAAAAGCTAGCTTCGAATTTTTGCTCGACTCGGTTATCGGAGGGTGGCGCGCTATCGGTACGACCTTTACGCAATAGCCTGCGGTAGACTGGTGGACGTCATAGAAATCTTCGAGCACGATCCAACGAGCCGATCGACGAAGGAAAATTCATCGAGGTCGGCGCAACTGGCATTTCTCTGCGGAGTCGACGCGTCGAATAACCAGCAAGAAAAATATCGAGGCGAGATATGCGAGCAAAACGTTAATGGTTGGCTAGCTTTACGAGCTGAAATTCCACGAGAGAATCTCTGTACGAGAGCTGTTCGACGTGCAAACCTCGATACGTATTATTACACGTGTAAATTAGCCTTCACTTTCCACGTCTTTGTCACTTTCGACTGCATCGGAGCCTCGAGTTCTTCGCTGCACAGTGGTCGGGATCGAGAAATTCAGGGACATTTTGTTAGAATTAGACTGCGGATATTTATGCATTTGTGGCTTCAAAATATACAGTGGTACCTCGGTATATGTACTACCTTAATCCGTTCTTGATGTTTGGACTTGTACCGAATAGGAGGTGTACCGAACCAACCTTTCCCATAAGAAGTAATGCAAAAAAACACCCTTGATATTATACCTACATTAATGGGCTTGTAAAATAATTTAAACACTGTTTATATTATTATAGATTTTTAAATCTATCTTTATATAACATTCTCGCCTTCTGTATCAAGCCGTTGATACCGATACACTCGATCGACTGATCATTTTCTTTCATCTCTCCGTGTTGTCTTCGCGGGCTTCGCGATCATACGCCGATCTCATCAGTAATTCCATTACTGATCCTTACTTGTACGATCAGTCAGTTAATAATACATAAACTTCGAATATAATTGATTATTAATTTAATTTTTTCTCTGAGGTAATTATTTAAAAATGACGCAAAACTCACACAAAAATTTATGTCGCAGGGTAAAGTGCCCAAATATGGTATAGTCGTCTATTATGGCACTACCTTATATCTTGTAAAGGAGAAGTCGCACACTAGTGAGAAAATCCTCAAACAATAGTTTACTCAATAGTTGAGGAACATAACTGATTTTGAAATGTTTGAACATATCTGCAGTTTCAGTTTATTTATATTAATGTTTGCCAACTGTTGGTTTATAAAACTGTAATTTTTTAGTCGAAAAAGAGCAATCTAAAACGATCAAAAAATGACATCAACAAAAAGTGGTTCATTAGGGACTCAAGGTAATATTAAAAACCTTTTCAATGGAACCTGCAAACGACACACCACAAAAAAAAATATTTTTCCCAAGCTGTATTAATTTTTGAACAAGCTTGACCCCAGAATCTTCTAGGAAGGAAATGCATCTGCAACTGATAATTTTTTGGACGAAAAAGAGCATTCTAAAATAATCAAAAAGTGGTTCATATTTGGGCACTTTACCCTATATGTACCGAGCAAAATTTGTCACGTCCAAACAGGACGTATTCCGAATTGGACGTACTCCAAAACAGACGTATACCGAGGTACCACTGTACTAGAAAATAAAATTCCACTGAAAAGGTTCATTCGAGAATGAGAAAGTTCATTTTACGCAAAATGTCACTGAATTTCTCGATCACGGTACGTTCCTCCCTTCGTCCTTTGTGCGCACCGCGTCGAACGCATCTCGGCGGGCGACGCGAAACAAATGGGACGACGATTATTCATTTGTCGATGGAAAAAAGTCACGCGGATATAGTGAATGATATCGCCGACAATAAAAGTTGTCTCGGTCTGGGTTTGGGCACGCCCTTAGATACCCGACGCTCAGCCCCAAGGCTTTCGGAGCACCTACACGTAACACTTTCGTTACGTGCCGTAATTACAGAGCGTATCGAACCTCGAGCCGCTCGGAGATTTATCAGCTCGCGAAGATGGCTATCCGGAAAACTTTAGCACGCATTAATATCGCCTCTCGTCGAGAAGCGATTCCGCGCGATACAAAGATAAACCAAATGTTCCCGGACGATATTATTAATAAGCGCAAATAATAGATCACGCTCGTCGCGTGGAGAGTAATTTCGCGTAAGTTGTAACATCGTTGCACGGCTCGTTTATCACCGGCGAGAAAAATCCGATTGGTTTTTAGCGAGGTGAGCGAGTTGGTACACACCAGCCGGTGAAACGTGGATAAATAAAATGGAGGGACGATCGCGTAAACATTAGACTTTGTTCCAGCAAATGAACTCGTTTCTGCCCGTGGGAAAGGCCTCGCGTTGTTGGATGAGCGTTTCCGAAACGCTTTATCGCGGAAACGCAAAAAAAGGAGCGTTTGCATAATTCGTTGGGATACTCTGTCGCGAGTCGCGTCTCGTCGCGCCGTGCAACGCAGACTTCGATTCGAAAGTATCCGAAGCACGGAGAGCGTTCGCTCGCATTCCGATTTTATGCATCGCTGACTACAAAACTCACTGCAATGCGTAATGCTCGTGGAACGAACTGTCTCCCGTATTCTCGCCGCTGCATACCCGAGTACCCGGCGAGGTAGCAGCGACACGAGCTAAATCGCACGGTGATTATCGGCGCGCGATCTAGCGGTGTTACCATCTTCGAGGCGCTATTTAACAAGCGACGCCTGAAATAGGCGAACGCGGAGGACTCGGCTTCCGCGGGTGTATCGCGTCAGTTCCAGGTTCCAATTAACGCGATAAATAATCGAGCGCGTCCCGATAAAAACGGGGAACGCGGAAAAAACCAATGATATCATTTTTTCGTAGAAATAATCTGATAACTTACTAGTTTGAAGGTATATTGTATTCTCATATATGGAACACAGTAAAAATAAAAATAATGGAACATTTGAACGTTTCGAGTTACTTACAAAGCATAAACCACTTCACATCTCGTCATCACTTGACTTATCGCTGTCCTTGTCAGTAGCACTCTCTGTAATCTTTAAATTAGGTATCTATTTTATATAATTATCTTTTCATTTACGTAAGTAATTAAACTGTTAACATCTTGTGATATATTGGGTTGGCAAGAAAGTAATTTCGGTATTTTAAGGTGAAATAAAACCGAATTTCTTTATCCAAGCGATGAACTTTAATCAATGAAATACTTTCTTATTCCATTCTTTTTAGCAAAAGATCATCGAAGAAAAGAGAAAATATCTTATTCATTAAAATTTATTGCTTGAATACAAAAATTCAGCTCCATTTCGCCTTAAAATACCGAAATTGCTTTCTTGCCAACCTTATTCTTTTCTGCAACTTTACTCGATTTTTCACCGGTGTGATTGAAATTGACACAAAACTGACAGAAAGTTCATCGGTTTACCCGACTGCGCGCCGTCCAAAACGAGAGATATCTGCTTGCAATCCCTCGAACCGGATCGCGTCATATCTGGGAGAGTACGTTTCCTGCAGCCGTTGTTCGGTGACGCGTGAAATATTATTCCGCCACGTATTAAGCGGCAGTTTGCCTATTTATAAAAGCACGATTCATGCGACCGACAACGGGGTACGGGCGATCGGCGATCGATCAGGATCAGGACGCCCACAGTTTCGAGAGTAGCGGGCATTGCGCAACCAGCGTGTGCAAGTGCACATGCGCGTTCTCTCTGCCGGCGAGGAAGCACGAAGTGGGACGCATGAACGAGTGCATATTGCGTGGCGTATGCATTCATAGATTCGCGCCTACTCGCGCGGGCCTCGGCGTCCAGGCAAACCTATTACGCGTCTCTCTCGCACACCCACGAAAACCAACCGACCGTTTTCTATCGTCGATCGTCGTCGGTAAAATGTCTCGGTGTCTGAATCACTGCTCGTGGCTTGCTGGAACGCTCGAGTAAGATGTCGAGGAATTCGCTCGGTCGACTAATCTCTCGCGACAATCTCTGATAAAAAAGGAATTTTACCTGTTTACGGAGCGAGAGGCGCGTCGACCGCGATCACGGACAATAATAACGTTATCTCCTTAACGATTGCTTTTGTCGCGCGAACACGGGGAAACGATCGACGTCAGACCGCACGGTAACCCGTACGTGACTCGCATGCCGACGCCATCTTGCTCAAGCCGACGACCGTTCGACGATTTTGGTCCGCTAGCGACCGTGTCAAGGTGCGTCGACTTCTGTTTAACGCCTTGCCGCGAACGGCTCGCGCTAAACAAAAGGACAAACGGCATTCTTCGCCGCGCTGCCACGCGTAAATTAAAGTCCATCATGGTTCCGAGTACGCGAGTAACTGTCGCGCTGCCCGCCGGTGGTTCTCACGGGTCCTTTCGTCAGCTAGAACTCGATCGACGTCTCCACCACTCGGTGTATTTATGGGTCCCATGGAAATCTCCGATATGTACAGGTTTCACCTGATTTGGCCGACAACGTCTTTAGCTGACTACTGTATTATCCGATATTAACATTAAATCTATCACTGTCGGTCAAATAACCGGTCTTAGATATTTAATTCTATAATTATTGAAACGATGACGTTGCTTACATGGAAATTGATTCGATAAATTTATTTATCCATGCACGTATTGCAATGAAAATTGCACAAAATCTAAATAAATAGAGCATTGTCATTTTTATCAGATGAAACGTTTTAATCGCTTTCAGTGCTCGATAGTTTCAGTGTTATCATCGTTCGACAACGTTAGCCGACTACGTCTAATTCTTCTTGCAGTGTAATAATTACACTGCGGATCTTTATGCAAAATAAAAATGTTTTGCATTGATTCTGGGAAGCAGGAATAACATAAAAATTGATTTCATCCTTCGACGACGTTGTTACATTAAAAGCAACATTACAACATCCTTGGATTGTTTAAACCTCTTACTGTTTTATATTTCGCCCAACCAATTTCTTCATAAATGCATAAAGATCCGCAGTCTAGTAATAATTATATTTTTACACAAAAGTAAAAGTGTCGGTGCAGGATAGTTGAAGAACGAAATGTCAGCACCATCTTTAATCTTAAATAATTGCCGGTGAAATATGGGACCCGTATTTATAGAAGCATTATCGTCGACGGAGTTATCTGTGGACCACCTGAAGGCGGGCCTCGGGTTGGCCGCCCACGGGGAATTTTTCACCGGGTGACAGGGGCGCGGATAAAACGCGGGCCTTATTCGCGTAATCTCGGTCCGGTTCGCGAACGCCTGGAACAAAGGGGAATTAGCCGACACGAGTCAGACCGACGGGGAATTTTCGTACGTCCCGTAGCATTCCGCGGTGCGGAGGAACGATAGTCGTCGGGTATTGTTCGACGGAAAACGACGGTATTTCTAGGAAGCCTGGTCGAAATGAAGGAGAGGGAAACGGTGGTATTTCTAGGGTCCGCAGGTTTTCTCACGCAAACTCATCGTACTACGATTCTTATCCCGGCCTCGGCGCATCGGTATGCAGGATGCACGTTGGTAACTACACCCGGATAGGTGAGACGACAGTTTTCTATATAAGCAAACAGGATGGTAGAATGGATGTTACACAGCCGCGTGTAACCGGCGCGCGGCGAAGGTGCAGTCGAAGGATTGCAGGGGCTGCTCGACGGATACGCGTATATAGATGGAGATCGGGAGAGGGCTCGGGATCGGGCAAGCGAGAGACAGAGAGGAGCGAGATAGTTGGAGAGAGCGAACGAGCGAACGTGGAACGAAGAGAGGCTGGAGAAGAGGAGGGAACGCGGAGCAAAGCGAAAGAGAGAGGCTTGACTCTCGGGCGTCGGCGGCCGGCCTTGCAAGGACGTTCTCCTTTACTTCTTGCTCGTGCCTGGGCGACCGTCTTCGCAGTCGCCGTATTGCTGTATTGCCGTGTTGCCGTGCCCGGCAACTAACCCACCCGACCAGCCCGGCAAATAAACCAACTGCCAAACGACGAATAACTCGACAGCCAACCTCGGCCAACCGATTCTTGCGTAATACCTGATCGACGGCCACTGCTTCGTCCTCCGTCATCCCCGTCCTCCGTTCCGCCTTGGCTGCCATTGAAGCGTCCGAAATGTGTCGCAAATCCGTGTACCGCGTTTCCAGGGGTCGTAAATCCCGTTTCGCTTCGGCGAGGTTACACAGTAACGACTGTTCGAATTGTGGAAGACAGCATCTGTAAATATATTTTTAAACTTAACGCTTTACCTACCGGAGGCCTGTTAATAGGATTTTCAATAATTTTGCTGTATCAAAAGAAAGCATAGAAATTTTCTTTTACATTGCAATCTTAAATGAGACTATTAGATGACGTTATTGAGGGTGACTTGTTAGTTCGCAATGCAATTTGCTGTTGCTATTGAAGGTTCCATTAAAAAGTGTTTAGCCGTGTACCACAGATTTTTCAAAATTATGCACTAGTTGTGAACGGTTCGAGATGTTCTCGAGTTCTAATTTTCCGTATCGTGTCGCGTATTACGTCGAATCGGATCCTTTTCTATTGGCTGTAAACTGTAAGGGGTGACAAAATGAATTCTAATTGGCGAGCAGGTGCTGCTTTAATAAAACTATGTTTTGGCTAGGACGAATTAGGTGAGAAAGACGTGGGAAGCTACAAGTGCTTGTCTGGCTAAGATTGATCGTTTCCAAAGGGGCCTATTCGCGATCAAGCTATTGCGCAACAATTATTGTGCAGCATGATGTTTACGCAAATCCACATTGTATTAATTAGTCAAGCACTATCATTCACGATCAATCACGTTGCGCAAAATGCTTGATCGCGTTCGGTCTGCTCGAGACCGACCAGCCATTTACCCAGCAAAATCAGAAGCGGCATCAGCGTCCTCGCGGAACGATCTCGAAGCAGAACTCTCTTCAGCAAAGAGCATCCACCTTGATGGTTCTGTTGGCGACTTCTCGGTACCAATTCGAGTGAGCGCGGTGGCCCGAAGGTTCGCAGAAAAAGCGGTCGCGGCCTATACGTCGCTCTGCCGGTTGACCTTGCGTTACACGAGCAATTGAGTAACGCATTGTGTAACATCGGGTAACGCGTATCTCGTATAGATAAGTAAGCATTTGGTAACTCGGGGAAACGTTCGAGGTAGCGAACGAGGCGATCTGGCCCGCATCGTCGGACCGTTCTCGAAACCGTTCTTCCTCGTCGCTTTCACGGATCCACCGTGGAAAGTTTCCGAGATGGATCGGAACGATCCGTGGTCCTCTGCAGGGCGAGGAAGCGTCGAGTTGCTGTATCGCGGCATTCGCGGCATTCCGGGGTTAGTATCGTCGTTAACCTCGGGAACGTTCTCGACTAAGCGCGTCCGCCTTGTAATTGCAGGCATGAGCCATCGACTATGGGGGGGCTTCGCCTCGCGGAGTGGACTCGACTCGTCGGAATTAAAAGGTACGCTAATTAGAAATTGACGAATATTTATGGGGCGAGACACGCCTTTGCGAAGCGCGCCTCGAGGAAGAGATCGCACTCGGCTCGCCTCTTTTGGAAGCGATCGAGTATAGCGTCGTTCAATTTGTAAGTTAATTAAACAGGAGCGAGCGACGATACCAAATCGAGGGTCTTTCGACACCCGGGAGCACGAAAAAACGCCGCGCTTATTTATTCCGCGTCGATTACGCGTACGCGCCATCGCATCGGAATGCGCGCCTGTGGAAACAGACTTTTCGCGCCGAGCGTTCTACAAACTGTTGCTTGAGGACGTTGCTCGGCCTTGCGGACGTCATCGCTAGATAAGGAAACCCGATAAACTGTTTCATCGTGGCACCCGGATGATTAACGCGGCGGCTCGCGTCGCTCCGCTTTATCTCTCCTGGCCGGCCGCTCGTTTACGCGTTTGCCGAATGTACACCGCACGCTCCGCGCGCGGAGCAGGTTATTCGAGAAACGAGCTTTTCGTCCGGCGGGGAAAAAATACGAACACCTGTCGCGATCGTCGATTTGTCATACGGCCGATAAAAGGCGAGTCTCGAGCGACGACTAGAAGTCGATCGGGATCGCAGAAACTTTGAAAATTTCTTAGAACGTCGACGAGTTCGAGAACTTGGTGCACGAATGTGCTTTTATCCCGGAAATCCTACAGGATCAAGTGCTAAAATTAGATTAGTAAGAAAATCTCGAAACACAGAAGCCTTAGAAAATAGCTCTTAGTCCAAAGGGGTGCACGAATATGTTTTTATCCCGGAAATCCCACAGGATTAAGTGCTGAAAATAAATTAGTGGCGTACCTACAGAAATAAGCCAGCCGTTGATTTTTCAACGGGAATTATGCTAGTCGAGGATAAAAGCCAGTCGGCTGGCGCGAGTTATCTCCGAGAGAGGAGAGACGCGACCGAGCCGAGCAGAGCCGAGGAGAGTCGAGCAAAGCCGAGTTCGGTTCTAATCGAGCGCGACTGTCTCTGGAATGCGATTCTTTTCGAGATCCGAATGTCCGTCGAAATCCGATCGATTTCGAGTCGGTAATACTAGACGCGCGGAAGAGGCGAACGGCTTCATAGGCTTTCACCGTATCGTATCTCGAGATACGATAGGATCTAGCGCGTAGAAACAGCGTCAACATCGGCACCAACTCGAGACGATCCGGAGGTAAGCGTGACGGCCTTGCAAGGTTCTTTTCAAGGTCGACTCTAATGCCATCCCCTCTTTTCTCTCACATCGGTTCTCCTCCTCGGTGATTTCCTCTCGGTTCTTTTTCAACTCTGGTTCGTCCCTCGTCACGCGGCCCTCTCGGAAACTCGGCTCTTCTTTCTTCTTTCACCCGTCGTCTCTCTTCATTCCTTTCTCCCTTTCGAACTGCCTTCGAGTATTTCGTTGACCCTTTTCTTCCTGTTGCCACGAGAAAGTATGCATCCCTGCCGCGGGCACGAGAATCGTCGAGAGTCGTCGGGAGCCACGGCAATTACCAACGAGAAGCCCTCGACTA
This sequence comes from Lasioglossum calceatum, assembly GCA_963966675.1. Classification (NCBI taxonomy): domain Eukaryota; kingdom Metazoa; phylum Arthropoda; class Insecta; order Hymenoptera; family Halictidae; genus Lasioglossum; species Lasioglossum calceatum. The sequence continues at coordinate 3,367,157 of OZ016555.1, read as the reverse complement.
CCCAGACCAGTTGAAATTTTACTATTTTAAACGAGTCCTCGACGATCAGTTTCCGTCCGCGATAAAAAAAGAGATAATCGATCCACGATGAGACCTTTATCGTTTCTCGTGAATCGCTGCGGTCGAACGAGATCCGGACTCCAGAGGCAGTCGGTCTGAAAAGAGGTCGCGTATCTTTTGCAATCGACGATCACAATACCTATAAGGCATTGCCCACGCAATCGTGAGTTATGACGGAGTGAGTTATGCGCACGCTGTGTACGCGGCTGCACGTGCACCGACATGTGTGAAATCGGTTCACGCGGAAACCTATTCTCGATCGATTCCGTGCACTCTTGCACACCCCACACACCTGCGAGTCGACTACAACATTCGCGCGAAGTGTTAACTTCTGACCAAACCGGGGACAAAAGATTTCTATTCTTTTGTGCAACGCTGTGGAATGAACTTATAGAAGTAAACTCGAGTTGTCCGCGAAGGGCTGTAGCGGTTCTCGGACGTTTGGGACGGCTTTCACGAGGTTCGAAGCATTTCTAAAAGAAATGGCGTTGTTGTTGTGTGCGTCAAATCTTGTAATCGAATTTTAAACCTCTTCCCACAGTCCAATCTTGCTGAAATTGTGTATACACACTTGCTTCCGATACACAAAGAAAGAAGAAAATACAATTTTTTAAAAGAACTTTTTAAAAACCACGCTTATATTAAAATGCACTAAAAAGGAGAAAATAATTTTTTCCTGGTTCTCCATAAAATACCGAATCCAGTTAAATGATTAATAATATTTTTCCCCAAAATTTTAAGTCGAAATGGATAGGAAAGTTTAATTTTTTAAATAAAATCATAGTTTAGCGCTCCCCACGCTTTTATTTTTACCACGTTTTTTTATAGTCACTAATGTCATGGTTTTATTTAAATTTATATGAAATTTTTCTACCTCTTCCGACACTAATTTTATAACAGAAGAAATGAACTAATTGCTTAAAATTTTGGGGAAAAATGTTATTAATCATTTAACTGGATTGGGTATGTTCTGGAGAAACAGGAAAAAAATTATTTTCCTCTTTTTGTGCATTTTAATATAAACGTGGTTTTTAAAAAGTTCTTTTTACATATTTTTTAAAATTATATCACTCTTTCCTCTTAGATTTTGAAATATGTAAGGGTCAGAAGAAATGAAGGGTGCAACTTTCGCGCGACGTGTTTACTGACCAAACCGGGGACAAAAGATCTCAATTCTTTTGTGCAACGCAGTTCGAAATGAATTTCGGATTGTCCTCGCAGGGTCCCGAAGGACCAACGATCAGCTCGGGCTTCTCCGTGCTGTTGCGGTTCCCGAACGTTCTGGACGACTTTCACGAAGTTCAAAGCATTTCTAAAAGAAATGGCGGGCGGCCCGTTGTTCCATGCGGCGCGGCGTTGCAGCAGCGTCTTGGAGGCTCTTCGATCGGGTGAATGCACGGAGAAAAGTAGTCGACGCCGAGCTGCTCCGAAAGAAAAAGTTTCGCGTGGGAAATTCTAGTCTCGGCAAGTAGGAAGGCGGATCGAGGAAGGCGCAACGGCGCGGCCTCGTGCGCTAACCGGGAACAATTAATTAATTAGGAAAGTCGACTGTTCCCGAGACAAAAGGATCCTGCCGTCACGACGCGAATTGAATATTTATCATGACGGTGTTGTCACATCGTGAGGCAGCGAAAGGCAGGTCACGGGTCAACGGTACAGAATCTCCCTCTTTCACGGTGCCAGCGAAAGTGATATTGCCCCTACGACCGACCTACAAAGGTTGCGGATCGTATCACCTCCGGTCGTTTCACGGATCCGGCTTCGAGTCGAATTCGTGACGGCGCACGGTGGGCCAGACCAACGCGCATAATGTTTCTTAAATGATAATATTGATAAAAGTGATTAAAAACTCTCGTCACCGTAAGCGTCCAAAGATCAAACTTTTTCAGATACCTATTCTCACCGAAAAAATGTCTCCTTCTTATTAATGCTGCCGTGGGAAACCTATTGAACATTATGAGCCCACTTTTTTAAATAGATAGTATACCCTTTTACATTAAAAAATTTTTGCTAACAGCTTTAAAAAGAATACTCTGTGAACCGAAGAGAATCATCGTAGTTTTCACCTTTGCTAAGGGTTATCTTATAGCAGACAACGAAAGATAGACTCTGTCAAAGTGGAGTACTTTCAGCACCATCTCCTCTAAACGACCCTGCAAGGTTCACCAACCACCTCGAACCACTTTGGAAGTTATGATTGTTTAAAGCGTCGCGTATCTAACAAATTTTGGCCGCGGCGAGGATCGTTGCCCTCGTGAAGCGGCGCTGTCGATTTCCACTGGACGAGCGTAACCGTGAAATATTCCGTGCGTTGTTATCGGAGGGAACCGCGGGAATTTTAATTCCGGTAGTTACGGTCCCTCCGAGAAGTCGTCTACATTCCTGATGAGGTCATCGAGCGAATGGCACTTTGCCATTCGACGCGATACCATCGCAGAAGGTTCTCGCTCGTCCGGGTACCCGATACTCTTCACCCGGGACCCGGCACGCGAGCCCGGAGCCTCGTTAATTGCAGGATACAAGCCAGTTTAATAACCGCCACGCCGCTCCGGTCCGCGACGAGGATCGGGCCGAGCCGAGCGGAGCCGAGCTGCTCCGGACCGCGACGATGTCTTACTTCTCTGGCGAGGAAGCTCCCGTCCTTTCGCGATTAATCGATCAACGCGTATTTGCATACGGTACCGGGCTAGAACGAGGACATAAATTATTCCCAACGATTCAGATCCAGGAAGTGTGCGGCCCGGCTGAGCGCTCCAACTAAAACAGCCGCAAGATGTCCTTGGCATGGGAATAACATTCGTTCCCTGCTCGCGGAGGTAGCTCCACAGAGCCCCATGGGACAGCTCATTTGTCATAGTCACGGCGAAAGAATGGAATGAATCGCATAAAGTAATGCCGCTATTACCGGGATCGCTTCTCTCTTCGGGTCGCCTTCGTGGCACTCAGCGAGCGAGAGAGCGGTGCACGCGCGAGGAGAACGAGCGGGTTGCACCGAAGAGATTTGAACGCGAGCGTTGCCGCAAGGATTTAACGAATTTGGGAAAGTTCCGTTCGGCTCGCGGAGTAACCCAAGACACCCGCGAAACAAAGAACCAGCCGGTCGGGTGGCTCGTTTCTACCAGGAAGAGGAAGAGGTCCGTGGCTCCTGAAATAAATCACCTCTAATGATGGAACGGGAAATGCTTGTGTACGTGGAACGAGGTCTGGCTGCGACTCGCGGATGCGACTCATTTGCGACAGGTCGGGTCCCGTCGCGGCAATGGATCACGGAAAAAACGAATATAATGGTGCGCTCCGGCTTGGCGCGCTGCATCGAATGCAAGCGAACGCAGCGAATCACCGGGGACGAGAATAGCTCGTGCCTTTTTCGCCGAGGACGCGCGACACTTTCGCTCCGATTGTAACCGCGATTACGACCTCGCCTCCGGAAACCGGAGGAGATTATTCTCCGGCAGAGAAAGGCTCCCGATTCCTCGGGGATCGACTCGATCCGATCCGCGAACGGAACGGGTTCGTTGGAATAAACGCGGTTCTACGACGCTACGTATTTGCCGTGGGCTGGCAGCGGCGTTTCCTCAGCGCGGCACGGCGGCGTTTGCGCCGGAGCTGGCAGGAAGATTCCGAAGAAATTGCACGATAAGTCGTTACGCGAGCGTTAGGCTGGCATGCGGTTCTGCGAGAATCTCTGAAACCGGGGTTACTAGTTCGAGAATCCAGATTGAAAGTTCGTCTCCGTCCTGGTGCTCGAGCTCTCGAGAGCCGCTTCGATCGGTCTCTCGGATCTTCGCGGTATCGCGGCATCGCGTGTCGTTTAAAGAGCAATTAACCAGCGAGACTGCGGGACTTCGATCGAGGACGATCAACGTCTCTTATCTGTGGTTCGATTCATGCGAATTAATTGGCCGATACCGAGACGCGATACACCATATGGCCACGGTGCGGAATTCTCCGATCGTCGTGCACGAGCCAGATGTCGCAACAAGACGCAACGGAACGTGAGGGTTCATCTGCGTCGGACGGGGTCAAATCTCGATGCATTCTTACGTAAACCAGGCCCCGCCCCGCCTCGACCCGATCGGTGCGCGGATTGATACGCGGAAACGTTGATTCTTTCGCGGCAACTCGATTACAAGGAACAGAGCGGCAGGGGTCCCATCGATTATCGAACCGAGCATGCAGCATGTCGCGGGACGCTAGTCCGCTGGTCGAGATTCGCAACGCGCGAGCAACCATTGGCGGAGCGTAACGCCGGAGAACATTTCTTTGCTTATTCTCTCCTCTCACCCAAGTACCGAGTACCGAGTATAACGAGTACCGATCGCGACGCGCGATCTCGTCTACCGCGCTCCGAAAGAATGCGAGTCGTTCCGCGTGTTTTCCCATTATGTAGGTCGTCACAATGCTGCCGGCTCGGTCTCCGAGCGAGCGCGAACTCCTTTCGCGTAACGTACGACGCCGCGCCGACAACTAGAGGAGGGCAACTCGCACGCCAGACACCGCTCGAGCTTTGTTTTAACGCAACAATAGGTGGCTGCGCAATTTCTGCCGGCACATCGATTTATTTGCCGCGCGTGCAACCGAAAGAACTCTTTCCCACCCGTTCCGTTTCCCCGAGTGAACACGACTCGGCTCGCCTTTACTCCGACACAGGGCTCTCTCGCGCTTCTATCGGCGCCGATCGAAAAGCCGTCGTCGTTATCTTGTATTGATACACTCGACAGAGACGTCTGTGTAGCTTTCCGTCCGCGACCCGTGTCGCGGCTGTTGCCGAGAAACGTCCTCGACAGGAAAGTTTTCCAGTCTCCTGCGAGCCGCCTGCGATTCGATCCGCTCCACGAGAACAGAAGTCGCGTGTACGAGGAAATTTATTCGCGCCTCGAATCTTACACGTTCCATCGGCGGTCCGCTTATCGGCTTTATCGGTTATAACCGATCCGGTGGAAGCTTCGCGAGACCGACTCCGCGATCGTTTACCGGTACGGCGGATTCTATCGCGAGCGAGCAGTTAACGTTCCCCAGCGATTTTTTTCTCGACGGTCTCGTGAGAAATCTACTCGTCGCTTCGCGTCGTCGCGGCGACAGTCCCTCGTTCGGCCGGTTTCCACAACATCGAACACGTTCACCGTCCTCCGACCGCCTGTCACGAGGAACGCGCTCTATTCGTCGTTCGCGTTAGCGAAATCGAGCCGCGAAATTGCACCGTGTTCGCGCGCCGCGTCTCCTAGATTACCGCTCGATCCGTTAAACGAGCCGTTTTCGCGAGCTATCAGCGTGGAAATCACGCGGCGACTGGTTTTTTTTTTCAACTTCGCCTCGCGGCGAAAATTCTTACGCGATCCAGCGAAATGTTGGACGACCGGTGCGCGACGGTGTCTCCGTTCCCTTCGATATTGTATCTGGCGACTCGGCGCGGCGCAATGTTCGCTTTGTCGGCAATTAAATTGGAAACGCGGATTTCAGATATTATCCCGCGCCGATCGTTCCGAGTTAGAAAGTTGGTCGTGTGTCGTCAGGCACTCTCGACGCTATCGAACGTTAAACGTCCGCGTCGCACGAGCTGGTATTACGTCGTTGCATAATGCGAATGAAATTACGCCCGTGGCGAGCGCAATCGTATCAAAGTCGTTGCATTCGCTGGCTGCCAGCTAGTTCAAAAGGAACAAGCGACTGGATGGATTGTAAATCAATCGCGACTGATCCGGCCGCCTTAATTATGGTAAAATACGTCCAGCAGATATTCAAAGATATACGTGTACCACCGTATCCACCGCTGCCATTTACGTCGAATTACCGCATTAGTCGTGTACCGCATTGTAATTACTTGGATGAAAAACCCGACCGACAACGTCGTCGCGTTTTACACATGTCGCCGGAGAAACTTTCGATCGATGCGCGCGATACCGATCGCTCTATTAAAAAAAAACTCCTGTTTCGGTGGACGATCAGCGTCGCAGATTTTTCTTTGCGCACCTGCGGAGTCGGTGCACGAGACTCGCTAATGTCTCGCGCATAACAATTACGAACGAATGCACGAATGTCGCACGGCCATCGACCTTTCCCGTGACCGGCATTCTTTGGCATTCTGCCTGAAACATTGTCATTATCCGATGAGCGGTGTTGCGCATCCTGTCTTTTCATTTCGTTCAAAATATTACACGGGGGCGGCGAGAGGTCGTACGCTGCCTAGTTTCCGTAGCAGCTCCCCGCGACGTTCAATGTCCCCGACACGTGAAATGTCGCGAATGTTAGAGCCGAGGGTTGGTTGCACCCGTAGACTGTTGCACCACAGGGTTGCTGCGTGCGTGGACGGACAGTGGACGATTTTTAAATTTTTGCGTATATCATAAAATTTTTGTTGTCCGTCATAGTTAAAGGTTTGAAGAATAAGGTTTCAATGTTAGTTTTCAAGGGGAATTCGGTAAGTATCACAACATTAAAAAGATGTGAAAGCTCTTTTGAAACCATGCTGCATGTCGCACCCCCGCAAGAAAAGTAACACGACTCAAAAATTCAGCATTTGCGAAAAATCAACTAAAAAAATACTATGAAACTTATATTGAAATAGTTTAAGCTTCTTTCAAATTCCCCCTTAGATGGATAAATTGCGAGATGAAAATGTGAAGCGTATCGTGCATGCTGAGGCACTTCAAACATATTTTTCAATGACATAACCTAAAAATTGCGATTTTTGGACTTGTGTCACTTTTCTTGCGGGGGTGCGATGTGATAAAAACATTTTCTATCGGACTGCTAATAACAGAGTAGTCTCTGCTGGTTACGATTCGTGGTCCACCCTTATAGGGAACACGTGGACAAGCCGATGTCTGTTTCTTGTTCCGTTGCCTCGTAACTTACAGAATTGACTAGATGGACTCTAATATATTAATACAGAGTGATATCGTAACACACGAGTATTTTCCAGTGTTTTACCGGTCCGCTTCGAGAACCGCGCGACCACTCCTCCGCTCCGGTGGACAACGTCCGCGTGCATATTTCAACGAGGTTCCAAAATAACCCGGAGATTATCTTCCATTCGCTTGCGAATTCGCGAGCGTTTTACCAACAAGAGCAAGCAGACGCGCGGAGACATCCTTGGCGGTTCGGATCGTTTGCGTAGAAAAAAATTAAGAGCGTCATTCGACGGCCTCGACGCGCCTTGCGCTTCGGTTCGCAATGTCCACCGTGTCCACCGTGTACATTGTGAAAAATATCCCAAGGGGTCACGGTCGCGTTATACACCGTCCATAGCCTTGGTACAAAAACGTTCGTACCGTTGTCGCTTTTAACGTCAACGACACGCGAAGCATCCTCCCTGCGAATACTTAGAAGGAAGAAAGCGGAATCCGCCGCGCGTGCTCTTGCTGCCGAGCTCGTCCTTGGTACGACACGGACGCATAAGAATGTCTGCTCGATCACCGTTGTTCTATACTCGTCTTCGACGTTTCTTCCCCGGTGCAATCGCGCGCGGCTAGTTTCGTCACGTATTTCGGACCGACGTTTTCGAAACGCGATCACCTGTGCGTCGATCGTTCAGATTCGGCCGGTTTCCCTGGTCGACGGGACGACCACGCGAAACAGGATTCTGGACTCGCGCTCGCGCACGCGGATCGGTCACGGACTCTGTCGTGAGCATGTTTTATTTATCGGGATAGCTTCGAGCAGGAGGTCCGGCACGATAACGAGTTCCAACGCCGCGACGTCTTTCGAAAAATCCTGTGGGATCCCCCGTGCGCGCCGGACCCCGAGTACACACAGCCAGGCTCTTCGTGGTTCGTGTTTTTCGTCCGAACTATCCGTCTAGTACGTTCAGGATCATCGAATTTTTTTCTTATTGTAGAAAACCTCAGAAGAGATTTATTTCGACACGAGTTGGTGGGGAGAGATTCCCGAAGAAGCGCTGCGTCTAATGGCTCAAACCCCAGCTTTCTACGTTCAGCTGTTCTCAATTGATGTCGTCACAAACATACAGACACGATATACACGATATACGAATTTTCCATTTTTCCGGGCAACTTCTCCAATCTTTGTTTCCCTAAAAACCTTATTAGGACTATTACGAACATTTTTTTTTTTAAATTAGCCAAATCGGTTCAGCCGTTCTCAAGTGAAGCGCTTACCAACGAACAGCATTTAATTTATAGATAATACAGAATTCAATATAAGAATGATAATAAAGAGAAATTTTTTACAGAACAAATACATAAACATTAATATGAATATATGTATACTGGACACAGTGTAGACTTTCCAGCCAGTCATACTTATAGGAGAATCCTTATAGGAACACTTGTACAGGGTGGTCCATCTAAATGTAAACACCTAAATGTCTCCTTTACTTTCGATGACACAACAAATCTTTTGATTGCAATGTAAATGGTGCCACAAGGTAAATGCTTTGCAAATGTTATTTTCTTCCGGAGTTTTTAAGGTCATCGATATTTTTCTTCTTGTACATGTATATTTTTCTTCCTTCACCTTGTATACTTAGACCGTAAATTACACCATAAAACATGGTTCAGAGTCTCATCGTCCACCTTGCAACTGCATTTGGGATTATTGATGATAACTAGACTGCGGATTTTATGCGTTTATGACAAAATTGGTATTCGTAATTCAATGTACTGGACATTGTAAAAATATGTAAGGACATCAATGTACTAGTTTCAGCTTAATAGGATAATTAAAAGAAGAATACAATTTTTATTTGGATCCTGTGGCCCCCTTTATTTTGCATAAAGATCCGCAGTACAACGATAGCTATGCTGACTAGAGATAATGGTCTGCTATCATCGAATTTGCTTTTAAATGCAGACGTCATCCACGGCTCGTCATAACTCTTGCTTCTCCTTCTATCGTCCGTTGATTTTTTCCCATTCGATCGTTTTCTCTCCCTTTATATCCGCTCGTGAACCGCGACACGGTTCAAGGGGCAGCCGCCTGACAACTCAATCCCACATTGGGATAGGCATGTCTATTTTTACTGCCGGCCAGGACAGCAGATTTTATCCGAGACTCATAAACCGGATTGGGGTATCTTGGAATCTGTAGGGGTAACATCGATGCGCTCGGACACCGCACACCTACTCGGCCGTACGCGTCCGCGTCCGAGTATGTACACAATCGCGCATTCCATGCTCGGCCCGGATTATTTTCAGTCCGCGGAGCAATATCTTTCCCGGGTCATGGCAGCGAGTGCTCCGATCGCAAAAAGTGAAAGCGTCGTCGTCTCGCGCCTCGATTCCCAAACGGCGACAAGACCCCGGGATCTCGTGAAAGGAGCTTCCATTGTCAGATTCTCGGCCGAGTTCCGTGTTTGTCGAATCCTCGATCCGATGGGTCGCTTCTTCGCTCTCCCAATTTCTGGATCGTTCTCCACGAAAAACCGCGATCCTTTCCGTGTGTGTCGTTCCCGGTTTAACCTTTTGAAGAAATTACTGAACGTATTTCATAATTTAACCCCTTGCCCTACGATATTGTGTCAGACTCGTGATGAAGATTCAGAACAGAGTCTAATAAATATATGTTTCCTTTATTTTTTTTTCCTTATTTTACGTCGCTTTTGGAACTCCTATTCAGGGTTATTTCGCGACGGGACCTACAGTTTTGATAAGGTGGGTTCCGAACCACCTTGGGCACTACAGTTTAAATAGCACATGGAATTTCCAGAGGTGCCGGCGTCGGGGATCGAACCCGCGACCACGGAGTCCGCAGTCGAGCGCTCTACCATGTTTCCTTTATGTCGATCGTAGATAGTGCAAATAAACAATTTAATGATTTCGGCGCCACAGGGTCTAATAAATAATGTATGTTATTAATTTCCTTTAAACCAAGATGAAATTCTATTTCGGATTTGTTAATGCATAGTTATTGGAGAAATTGTGGATTACAGAAGTTCTAATCACTGAAACTGTAAAATAAATCATAGAGCAAGGGGTTAATAAAATATTACATGTATTCTACGAGGTATTATGTTAGTTTCAAGTAGAAATCATATAAAATGGAGATATCTCACGAAAGAAAAATTCGGTTTTCGAATTCGAACAGCTCGTAAACCTCGCAAGCGTCTCGACAAACAAGGAGCGCGCGAATGCAAACGGGGACCGCGGCGCGAGCGCGGGAGACACGAAAAAGAGAGTTGAAAAGCCACGAAACAGGCAGAGGCCCACGATTTTGGTTTAATAAACCAGTTTTTTGTTAGCCTTCGCAATCGCCACATTTATTCTATCCCTCAGCATCGCCTCTATCCTCCTGCACTCCAAAATCGTACCGGATCGCCATGTCTGGCGGTTCGATCCCTCTCGGCTGTCCGTCTCGGTCCGCGACAATCTGTTACAGAAAGCTGCGTAGATCGGAGGTGTTGGTAGTCTCGGTTGGGAACCGCTTTTGGCGCCAGACGTCACCTGGAATGCGGTTTCCACTGCTCCGGATGGACATTTCGTACCACGTGCGTCTCCCACGCAGCCACGCGTGCCTCTCGCGCGACGATACTTTTAATATTAACGCGCGGTCGCAATCGAGCAGGGTGTCGTAGGTGAGAAGAGGCGCGCGGAGAAACTATTTCTATTCGGCCGGACCCTTTCTCGAGAGACGCTTGTCCTCGATGCGAGACGGAGGAGAGAAAGGAAACGAACGGACGACGAAACATAATTTAGGTGTCTGCGCCGTTGCTTGGGACCGGGACCGTTTCGACGCGTCTCCGGCCGGCTTCGAAGGACTGGCTCCATGAATGGAGCAAATTGCATTTTGTGGTGGAACCATCCGCGTCCGAGCGGTTTATTTTCACTTTCATTTACGACCGGACACCGTTGCGTTCGGCCGTTGCCGAGATACCGCGCGAGGCGAGCCGCGTGCACGCTGCGCGCACAACGACAGATTCATCCTCCGCCTTTTACGCTCGTCCGTGTCTCGAAGCGACGCGAAGCGATACGATTCGCCGCGAAAGGTGAGCGAGTCGAAAGAAAAGGATAAATAATTGGCAGTCGTTTAGCATCGGTAGCTAATGGAACGATATCGTACGCTTAAAGATATGCCTAATACGACTGTTCGTGACTGCCAGTGATAAAATAAAACAATGCGAGACGAAGGAGGAGGAGGAAACGCGCGAATGTTAATGAGATTCTATGAATATGGTAATGGAGTTTTGGTCGCGATTAGGTGTCAGTCAGTGCGAGCGACGCGACGCGTCCCGAGCTACGCAAACGAGGATGAAATTGCCATTAACCGAGGCAAAGCGATGCTCCCGGGACCTCGCGGGTTCGCGTTCCCGTTCCCTGTCCGTTTTACACAGCAATGGCACATAGTAGCGAGTACGTCGCGTCGAGAATCAGCGACGGAGCTTTGCATTCTAAATTGGATCCGAGCATCGAGAAGCTGCGCGTCGAAGTCGACATCCGTTTCGAATGCTCGGTTCTCGACCAAAGATAACCGACCACCTTGCGCAATTACCGGTGTTACGCGATCAAGGCGGCGCGACCCATCCGACCAACTATTTAAAGAACACCGTCGCCTCTGATTACCGTTGCAAATCGACGCCGGCGTTTATCCGCCGAATCGCACCTTGCTTTTAACCGGCAGAAAAACTTGCTTATTAGTCCATCAGCTCCGACCGTCGTAAACTTCCACGAGATGTTTTCGATCGTGCCGCTTTATCTGTGAGTGCGTGCTACGTCGAGAGAAACACCGGTCGTTTCAGATCTGCGTTCGCCACGAATCGTTCCCGACGTTCCACCGAATTCAACGCGCGTCTTACAAACGAAACAGCAAAGGTTCGACAAAGAAGCGAAACTTGCCTTTCACGATTCGTACTTGGACGTGTTCGCACGTTCGACGCCGTCTTCGGGAACAACGGGGCGTGTCTCGGTGTATCGAATGTCTTTTAAACTAACGCGTAGAAACCGTAACGAATTGACCGTCACCGGATGTCTGTACTCGGCACTGGGGAACGCGTTCGCGATTGGAATTGTACTGGAATTCTTCGCTTTCCGAACCCGCGAGCCGACCGCCGCCGCGCAAGTAAAAGGAACGCCTGTATTTATCGGAGAATGCCGCGGTCTATTGGAAAATGATAAGAGAACCAGTGGAACAAAACCAAACGGAAAAACCGATCTCGGCCGCTTCGCACGCGGAGCAACGAGAGCGTGCCGAGACCTCGCGGAATCGACGGAGCATGTCTTGCGCGAATTCGTGGCTCAAATTATTCGAAGGAGAACATTGTCCTCTTCGGACGATGATCGAGGATCTCCGGTTTCTCCGGATGTATCTCGTTTTACGGTATTACCTAATTCGAGGAAGGATAATGCGTATCTCTCGAATAATCGCCTAACCGTGGGATTGCCGTCTCTATCCGGGAGTTCTGACCTCTTCTTCCTTTCCTCTGCGGCTTAACCGTCCTTCACGTCGAGAGAATCTCGACAGCCGAACGATTCTCATCGATTTCCATATGCAGCCGCCGCCGCTGCACCGGTGCTGCTCCAATCCGAAGCAGGAAGCGACGCGCTCGAACAGTGGAATGTCGGAATCGTGTGGGAAATCCGTACCGTTATTTTCGGGGCAACGCTTGGTCTACACGCTCGGCCACAACAACCGCTTATCTAGTTATCGCGCGACTGTTACGTCCCACCCGAGGAGCGTCTTCGGCGTATCTCGTTGCTACTCGTTTTACGAGCGAATACGAAGCACAGCTTCCGCTACGATCGATTTTTACGACGAGGCACGGCTAGCCGGAAGAGAGACCAAGAATCGAAACAGTAACGCGAAGTACATAGTTGGAACAGGCGAGGAGAAACGGTCGTTGACGGCTGTCCGGAAGGATCGTTTGGGCAAGACGATATCGAGTATCCGCGAGTGAAACTTGCATTCGATTCGGTGGCCCGAGGGAACGCGAAAGGTACACCTACCCGCTTTCTTCCCCCGTGTCCGCTTCCGATCCTTTCCGGTTTGCATTTCCGGGAGGACGGAGATCGTCGAGTCATCGATCTCTCGCAAAACCACAGAGTTTTCCACGCCGTTCCCGAGAGTCTATCCGCGGCGTCTCTGTAACTGGCTGGGACACGGGAAACGGCGCGTTCCTCGCGTAGCTTCGTTCGATTTCAAGAATGCTCGGCCAGCTTACGAGCCATGAAACGCGTTATCGTGGACATCGGTCGCCGCCACGGTGGCCACGAATTTCACGACGCGTAATCCCGTGGCCGCCGCGGCGCGCCGCCATGGGAGAAACGTTCGACGATCGTTTACCGAGCCCGAGTCCGCGGGTACTCGATTTAATAAGCAGGATCGCAGGCAAAGGCAACCGTCTCGCAACGAAACCGCGTTCAAAGGTTACAGCTTTTGCCGGACTCGGTCGTGACTATAAAATACTCGACATTATGGCGACTATATTTCACTGCCTGGTATTACACGGCCTAGCGCTGCCTTCGAACCTCGCGATAAATAAGGGATACCGTGGGGAAGGAGGGGGCTTATATTAATTATCCCAGCGGGGCAGACGCATCAACCTTCCTCGAGATTGAGCTGGAAGCTCCCGAGGCGTCCCGCGACCTCGACCCTCCACACGCGCGAAATTCTTTCCCTTGTTGCGTAATGTTATTAGCGTGCAAATCCCTTAAAACTCTATCGCCGAGAGCTATTCCACAGGCGGCGGTAGCCCACAGGGGGAGATTGCCGAGCCTACGGTAATTCCCGGGGATAGACCATTCTTCCGTCTCGTTCCGCGGAATTCCGTGCAAGCGTACCCACGCCATCGTTTCGTAGATCCATGGAAAAATCGGTGGTTTAAACCCCGACTGGATAAAATACAAGACGCGCGCGCTTGCGATCGCAGTGGTACGATCCGCGCTTGAAATATCATTATCGCGCCGCTTACGTTACCGCGAATGCCGGCGTTTATCAGGCAACGCGGCGAATATTTTCTCGCAAATTGGACCGCTGTATAGGAACATAGTACCGTAGAGCGGGACAATAAATTCCTTCGCGTGCACCGGGCATCGGTAAACGGCCGTTTAAGTAGGTGTCTACGCGGACCTTTAACGATCCTCTATTAGATCGTACGAAATTGCTTCGGCAGTTAAAACCCAATTGAACAGGGGCCTCCCTTTATTAATAGTTCGTCCAGCGGGGAACTTGTTTCTCAGCGTGCGAGCCCCGTCGCAGACCGCTCGCCTTTCGCCTCTCCGTTCGACCCATGCTCCCCGAGCCCTATGAAACTCCATCGTGTTCCCGATGGGATTCTCGCGTTTCCAAGAGCCAAGAAGCACCGGCGACAAGGCCGAAACAGTTCGCGAGCGCAGCTGCGCTCGGCGGCGATGCTTCGATGGTTATCCGAGACAGATGCGCGCCTCGTGCGATTTTCGTTCGAATTTCAGAGAAGCCAACCAGGCACGCGGCCGCATAGCTGCCGCGTTTCGCGCGACCGTGCCACCTGCACCAGGTGCGCCAGACGATTGCTCCGACTATGCGAGAGTTCGGTGCACAGATTCGAGGCGGATCGAAAACAACCCCTTCGCGACCGGTCGGTTTATGAAGAAATTGGTTGGGTGAAATATAAACCAAGGAAAAGTTTTACAAAATTCACGAATGTTGTGATGTTGCTTTTAATGCAATAACGTCGTTGAGGGATGAAATCAATTTTTGTTACTCCTGATCCCCACGATCAGTGCAAAACATTAGGAGAGCTTAAGGGTGAAAGTCGCAGATTTTCAGCCTTGCCAGGGCATTTCACCCTTACGTGATCATCTTTATGTTGACCGATTTCGATGTAATTTTGAGTATGCATATAAGTTACCGAAATCTATAAAACGCATTTTTTAAATTATCGTTGCAGGCCCAGATAAAAAAAGTTGACAAGACATCATTTTTTAAATTTTGTACGATTCCTACGAATTGCAATCTTAATAAATTTTTGTTTACTCATTCTCTAGCGAACTAGCCGGTCTAACATCTTAAAAAAATTCAAGTCGTTTGGACCAATTTTTAAAAAAGTATGCAATTTTTAAGGGTGTCCACTTTATATTGCCGCCGACTGTATATATACATTAATGGCGAGCTGGGAAAAGTCCCGTGACACGTGTCCCGTCTCGCATCCGATAAACATTGATCAGCATTCGATCGTCGCGTCGAGAAAATCGCGAATGATGCGCGAGTGTCGCGAGGCCGCTGTTTCCGTTCTCCCATGGAAAGCCGTTTTCCCCGTCGGGTCGCGACGCGCCATTTCCATTGAAATTCATTCGACGTTCCCACCGGTATTCGGAAATATCGTCTCGGTCGCAGCCTCGTGGGACTCGACCGAGATTTCGTGCGTGATTTACACGTTCCCCGTCCGTCCTAAAAGCTGCGCAGCGCCTTCAAAGCGGTTACCAATCACCGGAAACTCGACGCGTGATCGGTGTTACCAATATGACGTAGAGAAACCACCCAGGAAACCGGAAGTTTACGTCGTTCGTCGTTTCGGTGCCTCGTGTTCCAAGAACCTTGTTCCCAATCGTCATTCATAAAAGTGTCGTCATAGTACCGGTCAAGCTCGACCGAAAAAGGTTCAGAAGGGACGGAGACCAGGAAAACGTTAATAGAACTTTGAAAATATTCGTCAAGCATGCGGCCGGCCAAACAGCCGGCTAAAATAACTTCGGCTCGTGCCGACTGTCCAAAGCATTCACTGACCGTCCCTCTCGGTGCAGCAATAATCGCAAACGATTTCAACGTCGGATCGCTATGACATTATCGCGCCGTTGCGCAAACCAACCGGGAGAATTTCAGTTTCCTTTTTCCCTGTTTGACGTTTCCTTACGAAAGCGAGGACTCGCGCATCCCGTCGACGCAACGTAATCCCGCGTTACACCCTCGTTTCACCGGTGTTTTCCTTTTCCCTTTTCCATTCTCGTCGGCAACTACGGATCTCGAATATCGATTTCGAAGGAATGCGAAAGATACATGGTTTATCGAGCGAGGAAACGCTCGGACCGTTCCTCGGGCCGCGGCCAATAACTCCGGCATCTAAATTCGCGTTCCCGAACCCACGATTTTCTATTTTCTCCCGGCGAAAGCGTCGGTGGAAACAAGATACTCGGAGGCTCCTTCCTGCAAATGGAATTCGAGTGGAATCGACGTGGAAAGGATCGGCGAAACGTAACACCGTAATCGGGCCTCGGAGGTAATCGTACTAATCGTGGTTGCGGCGAACTAATTGCGAGCGCGGCAACGCGGAGGGAGGGTGGGTTGTCGGCGGAACGACAACGAGCTTGGCCCGCGAGTCGGCTTCTATTAACGATTGCAAACAGACCGAATGGACACCACGGTTTGCCCGAAATAGAAATAGAACGGCTCTCTAACGGCCGAAACGGTGAGGTCGTGTTTCTCGCGTTCCACGGCGTGAATCACTGTGCGAGAGCGCGTGCACGCTCTCGAGGCTGTGCACGTTTTCTCGAGTCTTCCATCGCGTTTGTATACCGTCGAGTGTCGCGGCGTGTCGTGGCTTGGCGTGGCGTGGCGTGGCGCATCCCGTGTGTAACGCACTCGCTCGACCCACGTATAGGTAGGCAGGCTATAGGTAGGCTGGCTCTAGCCCTGCGGTTGAATCATCTCGCTAAATACGGTTGCGTAATTTTAGGTGGGACGATGAGTATGCCCGCTCAAATTCTGCCAGCTGCTGAAATCGGCACGACCACGGCCGCGGACGCGACGGCTGCCACCGATGACACCGTCGTCGTCCAGCGTCGGGACGCACTTCCTATTTAGGTTGCGTCGCACGGTGACGAATTCGGCCGAATTCGTCGCCAAAATTCGTATCTTTTGGAATCTATGGTGAATTATTGAAATAAATAATGACATGACTTTATAATCACAATACTCTACTTTCTTATTAAAAATATTAAATTTGTATATATGTATATAAGAAAGAGGATTTATAATTATAGATCTAGTACGTAATTACCTAATACAGTAAAAGCTCGTTCGTTGTCCAAAGGCCGGGGGTTTGAGCGGACAACGACCGTGCCCGGACACTATTTTTGATTTATGACTGCGTCTTTAGTGAAACGGCTAGTTAAATGACAAAAAAAGCATTCGCAGTCAAAAGCAGTCAACTGTCTGGCTTTAAAAAACTCCTTATTTCCTTGCCATATTCCTTTTCTATTGTTCTCCGTTCTGCGCGGGTCTAGACAGTCCTGGGACACATCTGGCGACCAGATCCACGCAGGCCTAATCCTCTCGTTGACAGGCAGTGGAGTCGGTAGGCACTGGACAACGATCGTGCCCACGATTCAGGACAACGAAGGAGCGATTACTGTACACCTAATATTCATTGATATTCAGTATATCCAGGAATTGAGAAACATCTGTAGAGAATACTCTTTTCTCCTTTGTTGGACCATACTTTCCTCATGCCGATTTTATTAGACTGCGGATCTTTATGCGAAATAAAAATTGTCTGGATCGATTGCAAGAAATAGAAAATGAATTGCATGTTATTTCTTCCCTTAATGATTCTAATACAGGAGAAATCATATATTGACATCATCAATTTTTAAAAGTTTCCAACAGTTTCAAATTTCATCTACTTAATTTTCCTATACATGCATAAAGATCCGCTGTCTACTAATTCTGTATGGGACCGTATGAAAATGAAGATACTTCATAAAGTCGCAAATTGTCGCTGGCGAACTAAGCAGAATGTTGTTCGGTAAGCTTCAAAGTTTTTTTCAAAAAGAAAATTACTGCTGGATCTCGACTGATGAACAACTATTTCATTGAAACCCACATAGCTGATGACTAGACTGTGGATCTTTATGCATTTATAGTAAAATTGAGTAGATGAAATTCGAAATTGTAGGAAAATTTTGAAAATTGATGATCTCAATATATGACTTCTCATCTGTTAAAATGATTAAGGGAGGAAATAACATGGAATTCGGATTCTATTTCTTGAAATCGACGTAGACTATTTTTATTCTGCATAAAGATCCGCTGTCTACTGATAACAAATCGCACAGAAATTTGTAAGTATGACTTTAAAAGCCGATATTATCGAAACCTCAACTTTGGATTCGCGTATCTCTGACAGCATTACATACGAGGTATTATCATGAACGGCAAAATAAGCCCTGCTAGATTATAAATAAAGTAGGTCAAACAAATTTGTCAAACATAAATGTTTTTTCTATTTTTGGCCACGAATTTGACCGAATTAGCCACTGTGCGTCGTCGCGAGGCTCTGTCCCACCTCGTCCCTCTAGGACCGGTTTCGTTCGTTTCCTCCTGTCCCTCCGGCTCGACCCACGGGCCCGGGTGCCAACCCATCGATAACGAGCAGCAGATGTACTCGATTTCGATAATTGTTCCTGGTGGACTCGAGGGAGGGAGAGATCTCGGTGTTGCATCGAAGAGGGCGACGTCGCCGAGGTACGAGTCGGGTGATTCAGACGCGAGATATTCCCGACGATGCATGGCGCCACATATCCGACTCCAGCGCACTTCCTTTGCGAGCCGCGCGGAATTAATAGGAAAACGAGCCGAGCGACAGGGAGTTGCACCGTAGATCGTGCATCGTAGATCGTAGACCGTCGCATGTGCTGCGTGTCCTCCGTCCAAGTCAGTAACCGATCACTGGCAGGCTTAGACGGACGCGGAATGCCTAATGTCTGGCGCCTGTGGCTCGTGCGGCCGGAAATAGATTGCGCCGGTTATCGGGAACACGTTGCAGGCCCTCTGAAACATCTCGAGAGACGGGCTGCACTCGGAGAAGATGCCCCGCGGAACTGTAGGAGACTGATCGTCTATCGGTGTTCGGCCACCGACGCGACGCGACGCTGTTCTTTCCTATTCATTGTTCCTTCCTGACCGGATTACGGGACGCAGCTTTACAAGCGCTGCATCTAACGCGACCGAGTAATTGGAGAAGAAGGGGAATCCATTAGTCCGAAGAAAATTACAGATACCAGTCCCGACAACCTGTCCGGTTACGTTTCGGCATCGCAACGGCTGGAAATAACGAGCCCACCCGCGTAGCGTTGCAATCGAGTTCCTCTTCGCGATGAGGAAACCGCCCGAAGAAATTTAAATTCAATGGAAACGATTTGAATGCGCCGCGACTGATTTCGCAAAGCTATTTTTATCAAACCGATCCAACTTCGGTCGCGGCTAAGTCCCTAGACTTTCACTGGGTTACATTCATGGAAAATATCGGCGCGCCGCCCACACGCGTCGCCCCGTCCGCCATTTGCATACGTTCCGCGGAAAAGTTATGTCCATTGTTGCCAGCCGGGGACGCGAGCTGCGCGTGTGGCCGTCGAGCTTTTCTTTTATGGGGAAAATCCGACACCTGACGCGCACACGAGGAGCCGTTTCTTCACCATTGCGGATGCAACGCCGCGCCGCGCCGCGCCGTTCACCGGCTCCTAGAAGTCAGCCCCCCACTTGTGGAATTTAATCATTTCAACGGTCGTGCTCGAATGTTAAAAGTGTAATGTAAAAAATAAGAGAAAATATTTTTTTATTTTTCTCGAACCGGTCGGATGTTGCGTTTTCCAAGGATGCGTCTCGGGGTGCACGGAAATCGCAGCAGCCTCTTGTGTACTCTCGAGGCTGAAACTAATTGTACCCTCGGAATCGCTGCGCCGAAAAAGATCCTCTTACGAGGTTCGGCGTGACACGTGGGACGGATTACACCGCGCCAGACGGAGCGCAGGCTTCTTTTATTATCCAGGCAACGAACAACCTTTGCTACGCGCTCGCACATCGGCTCAACATCTGCCGCCTTCCTTAATATCTCGGCGTGTTGCCGCTGCTGCCTCGGCCGGCTATGTATTTTAAAGGTATAATAGCCACCTCACCTTGGAAATACTTTCACCATTCTGATACAAGACATCCTTGCGCGTCGTCTAGCCCCGTGACTGGGTAATTACGATCTTCGATGTACCATTTATCTTCCATTTACGGTTTCGCTTCCGGTAGATCTAATAGCGACTCGTAACCGAGTTACGCATGCACGCGAATAGTTCAGCCGATTTCTTTCGTTGCATCACACGGTAAATGCATACGTGCGACGGCGGAGCGTGTCCGTGTCGTCTTCCCTCCATCCATCTCCCCCTCTCTCTCTCTCTCTCTCTCTTCGTAGGAGTCGAATCGAATCGAATCGTTCAGTCGGTGCGGCTGACAAACGGTTTGTCGCGTCATTTGTAGAAAATATAATGAACCGTGATTTCACGATTGTTTCGAGTACGAGTCGCTTGGTGAACGTGGAACGCGAACGTTCAGACCATTCAGAGTCTGCGTTTGACACCTGCCGATACGACAAGTTGTTTCATTGAATTTCACAGACGACGCACACAATGCGCTCCGACGAACCTCTGCGCCTAGTATCGAGCGGAATGCATGAAATGCATCCGCTGGCAAAAGCGAGCAACAAAGGGGCTTCGGGAGGTTCTCCGCTAGAAAAATACAGGGGTAAACTCGTTTTCCTTGTTCCCGAGGGAGATAACGCGGCTGGCTCGGTCGGGATGTAGCAGGTTTGTCAAAAGGGATGAAAGTATCCGCGGCGCGCGCGTTTTCCAACGCTTTTCTCTTTGCTGGTTTCCGTAAAAGGCCCGTTTTATCGTGCCTCTCTATTTTTCGTCCAAAGAAACAAACACAGGACGCGAAAACGCTTCGTCCGACGCGATCCCGCACAGACACGGAACGTTTCCGACCAGACAAATATTCTTCGATACATTTGATTAGACGTGTTTGCTTTCTTGAAGTGCGTGTTCTTCTTCGTTAATGTTTATTAATATTGTTGTTTTAACATAATAAAATATTCATGTGCTTCAGTTTATTATACCAAATGAGAAAAAAATAGACGATGTGTTATCTTTTTGTCCCGGAGTGTATTGTGAGGTTCTAAAATATTGAACACATTTTTCATTGTCGTCTGCGAATCTTCTGCAAAGTGTTCAATACTCTGCTTCAATGTTTCTTTTTACCACGTTTTTATTAGCTCGTTTTCTTGTCTGTCTGTGTCTGTTTGTCTGTCTGTTCGGTACAAATTTTGCAATTGATTTTTTCTTCCTTTTCTCAACGTCATCTATGTCTAATAATAATGAGAAAACATTTTTATATACTCTCTTCTGTCTGTATCGAAACGGTGCCGATACGAAAACGGCCCGCGTCTGTCCGGATAGTACAAACCGAACTTTACACGGAGCCGCACGCCGTGCATAAGTCGTAAATAACAAAGTTCCCTTTGGCTCGACGAGTCACAGATCCGTCGATGCCGTCGTCGAATGAGAACGAATGTTTCCATTATTCCCCGGGGGCCTACTAAACGTTTCCGAGCGCGTTCCACGATACGAGTAGCCATTTCCAGGCCGTCGACCGTGTAATTCGCGCGAGTCGGCGAGCAATACAATTAAGTCCTTTGTGTTGTCGCGGCGTCACCCTCTTTCTAGCTTCCGATGCGCATATTTATAGATACAGGGGTATCGGAGCAAAAGACAGTCGCGATTCGGTTGCGCGAGCACGAGCAAACAGTTCGGTTTCATTACGCTTCCGCTCCCTTTTAGCACCCTCGCAAAGATCCTGCGTCCCTGCGCCGGGCGTGTACGCGTCCCTGAACATTTGCGCGACACGATCTGAACTAGGGCTGATACTTTTCCGAAGCTTCGACTCTTCGAAGTTTCGAAGAACTCAAATCGTATGAAGTTGTAACTTACGAGTTTCACGTTATGTCATGATTTCTGACAAGAACTATATTTATTGTACAAATAAATTGTAAACAAGATTTCATGAAAGCGGAAGGAACACAAGATAAAATAATAGATCTTTTAATCTTGTAATAATTTACTACGGAGCTAACAAGATTTTTTAATGATTTCAGCGCACTGGTTCGATCAATTATTATATATAACCACTATTTGCAAATTTTCACAATATCTTTATTTCAACGTTTCGATCTTATTTTAGATCATTCTCAAGAAAATAGTGGTTATATATAACAATTGATCGAACCAGTGCGCTGAAATCATTAAAAAATCTTGTTAGCAACAATCTACGATCGACATAAGGAAACATTTACTACGGAGGTTCGAAATTCGAAACTTCGAAGCTTCAAAATCCCTCACCTTCGAAGGAAAGTACCAGCCGTAATCTGAACCTTGCGAGGATTCTTTCCGATCGGGTAAACCGCTGAAACTTCCATCGGTGCCGGCACACTTTCCCGACGGCCTTTGCTCTGGTCGATAAGACACGCCGAAACCAGGATTCCCACGCAATCTCCGCCTTCACCGGAAATCAATCATCATCGCGAGCTTCCTGCTGGAATCTAGCTCCCGGCGAGGCGCGTCGAGAATATTAAATAGCCGGACAATCGTCGTTTTACTGCGGCACTCGGAGAACATCTGCAAATTTTTCAGGTATCGAGGAAACGTCGGAAGCCTGTGCCGCATGTGCGGTTATCGCGTTAACGAACACGTGGCGACCATAATAATAACGCCCAGTCGGGACAATAAGTTTTGCTACGAACGCCGTCATAAATCGGCTGCGAGGGCTGCGGATACAACCCGACGGTTCGACCATCGCGCATCGATCCAAGCTTTGTTCCCGAACGCCGACGAACGCGCATCCTGCGGACACGTGTGCGAAAGTTGAACGGGCGAGTCGGAGAAAATATTTGCCTCGGAGCCGGGGCACTTTTCAAATGCAAATTCCACGTTCGTCGAAAACATCGTCGGAGCTAATTATACGTCTTTTCGTCGTCGGCGTCCTCTCGGAGTAAGACGTAAAAGGGGTCGAGAGCTCCTCGAGTGGCGTCGCGGCCTCTTATCTCCTCGGACAAGGACAAATTGCCGTCTACTTTCCTCGGAAACGTACCATTCTGATCTACGGCGGAGATCACGGAAGATCGTTTGCTCGGTAAACACGGGCTTTTAAAGGGTCCGGCCGGGGAACAATGTTCCGACATCTGGATGCTTATCGGCGACTGCGAATCGAAAAAGCAACCCGCCTCGCAGAGTTGCCCGGACAAAGGATCCGGAACAGAATCTCGCTGGTTCTCCGCAAGCCCGCGACACAAAGGTTTCTGTGTCCGGTGTGTTTCTCGCGGGCTTTTGAAACCGCCGTGAAAGCCTGCGCGCTGACTTTCCGCCGCGTCTCATGCCCGTAATTCATGCGCGGCGAGGAGCTTATCTCGCGGCGGAGCGGGAAAATCTTGAAAACGACAGGACTTTTCCGTGCCGATTATCCCCGG
The DNA here is from genome assembly GCA_963966675.1 of Lasioglossum calceatum. Lineage (NCBI taxonomy): Eukaryota > Metazoa > Arthropoda > Insecta > Hymenoptera > Halictidae > Lasioglossum > Lasioglossum calceatum. Next base: position 3,343,888 of record OZ016555.1, on the reverse strand, counting down.
TGACCCGCATTCGCTCGCTATCTCGTTGATAAACGGCGATAACGTATGTGTACCGTGAATCTGGGTTGAACGAACACGGTAGCGGGAATCTATTCTTTGCTAAAAATTGTAATAACCCTGCGCTCGTCCACAATCGACGAAAGAAGCGCGTGGGAAACGTTTCCTTTCCGCTTCCGCTTCCTCGAGCCAGGGACACGATGCTTCGGAAACGATTTACCACAATTTCGGTTCTCTAGGACGATTCGTTTTCTTGGTCGCGCGAACGCGCCTCGATGTAAACTTGCGTAGGACAGGAAAGTACAAGCAGAGTGGTGTCGGTGGTATTGGTCGCGATCGGCTTCCTCTCTTTCTTTCTCCGGGTTGACTTCCTGGCATGTTCGCGTTGCGGGCTCGGTCGGCCTCGGCCGTCCTTGCCCCTCGCGCTAGGCACCACGCCGTTACGAGCTACTAGCTGGCACGAAAACATCAACTGGTCGGATGGATTAGAAAGGCTCTCTCGCATGCCAGTGCCTTCTTCTCATCCTTCTCTCTCTCTCTCTCTCTTTCACTCCTGTTCTTTTCTCCGAAGACCTCCTTGTCGCGTTACGTGCGTAGGAGGGAAAGTTACCAGCAGGATCCCCTTGCACGCCTCGCCTTGCCTCGCAATGCCCCGCCACTCGCCGCTCCTCTCCTCTTACTCCTGTTGCTCCTTCTGTTCCTCCTGCTGTGTACTTTCCGAAGGAAGCTGCGCGTCTTCGACATCTGCGCGCAAAAACGAACCGGAACGAGCTCTCGAACTCGCGTGCACCGCGGCCGGGTCGTACGAGATCGAACGAACGGCAGGAAATGGTCGCGTCGCTGCGGTGGTTTCGAGACGCACGCCGTACGTTGTCCTTCGCTCTCGAACGAATGGGATCGCGTGCCAAATTATCCTTGAGAGACCTGACGCGAGTTAGAAAAGAAACGAGAGAAAGGAGCGCACCCGAGGTTGCCGAGAGGGATTCTTTAACGAAAGGAATACGTACCGCCTCTCCGCCTCGGTTCGCCGATAGCAGTCGCTCTGGATCATTGAACGTATTAGAAAATCCCAACAAAAACATCCTGTAAACAGGAGCCAAGTTCCTATGGCCGTAAAAAGTTGTGAGATCGAACGAAATACGGCCGAGTTCGTTAGCTTAGAAATACCTCTTGCAATACTGAAAAAAGCGTTTGTAAAAATTAGTTTAAAAGATCGCTATTTAATTTTTAGAGAGTTACATGGAGGGCTAAATTATTCAAACTTGGCTGCTACCTAACGCCTTTTATGGCCATTGGTTTAAAAAGTAACGGCCAATTTTTGTTGAAAATACTTATGTATGTTATGCTGCTGTGTTCTATCCTACTATTTCGTAATGTTTTTTTTTCAATACAACCCCTTTAAGGTGTAAAATTTCAAACTTTGATAATTATCCTTTGAGTGTTTGTTATGGTGGACCTATGTACCAAATTTCAAGCTTGTAGGTCAATGGGAAGTACCCAAAAGGTTTTGATGACCTGCCAGTCAGTCAGTGACAAATTTAGCGATTTTTGAGGTCCTATATCTCGGAACCTACCAATGTTGGAACATTAATGTTTTGTCAATATTGAGACATGATAGCATTTAACCAGTGTACGAAATTACATCTCTCCATCTGCCTCCAGTGCCGAGTTATAAGCCTCTAAAAACCGGCTAAGTTGTGTCTTGTAAAAGGAGGTAGTGCGAGAACTTGGCTGGTGCACTACGGTGCACCTAGATAAATTTCTGCGTCACTCCAGTTGGTTGCAGGTCAGGTAGAATATTTTTATTCGTGGCTTCTGAAGATTATCGAAAAAGGGTGGACTATAAAATTCGACAGAATTCAGTACAATTTTTACTTATTTCACATCTGGAAAGACAACTACCACTGGAAACAAGATTCTACTTTATTGCGCTTCTTCAAATTTGCCTAGAAAAATTGAAACTCGCATAAACATCCGCAGTCTACTCACGAGGTACCGGGTATTTTTGCTCTAGTCGGAGGTACTAGCTTAGACGCACTAGAGGTACTAGCTCTACTGGAAGCTAATCATCGTAGCGAGCGTTCGTTACCGGCGCAGGAGCGGCGGCCGCTCGCCGGTATTAATGGACTCGAATGCCCGTGAAATCGGCGATGGGAAGGAAACGACGTTTCATCGTTCGACTCGATGATACAGCGTGTGCCGCATCGCTTCCCAGGATCATCGATTACGACTGCTATCCTAGAAAACTGGTTGCGCGCCGCGCAGATTACTCGACGAGCGATGAATCAGCGGCGCATCATCGAGAGTCGTTCTCCCGTGCGAGCGAGGCGTCTTCTCTCCTCGAAATCCTATCGAAGGTGGTTTTCGACGATGCAACGCGCCGCGCCGCAACGCAGCGTCCGGTGTACGGTCTCGCATCGTGGTTCTCGCGATAACACGGGTACCTACATGCCCGTGGTTCGCGGTCCTCGGAATCCTCTTTCGAGTCTCGTCGGTGTCGGCGTCTTTTCCCTGTTCCACGGGATCACGGCTAGCAATCACCGGTCCACACACCAGTCCAATTATAAATGCTTTAGCGCGCGCGCGCCGTTCCACGGCATCAGTCGGCGCATTATCCGACGCTGTGCCTTGTCCTTTTCCCTTCTTAATTGGCTAGAACACGACGCGATTCTTCTCGAAATGGGTGGTCAACGCGTCGAAGGATTCAGATAAGCGCCGGTAAACCAGCTCCTGCCATCGAATAGTCTATTAACCATCGCCTCTGCGGTTATCTGTAACCTACTTGATTCTGGTATTACCAGATATATCCCCCGATCCTCCTCGTATTTCACAAAACAATTTCGTTCGCGCAGAAATATTATCCGGTCGACGTGCGTTAATTGCGTCAGCCAGGTTCATCGGAAGCACGCGATAACGCGATTGAGAAACTTGTCCTGAAGTTTCGCAAGATCCTGTGTAGAAACGCGTTCGAGACACACTTTATCGACCGGTCGAATTTCTTAATAGAGTATCTATCGGACAAAGAACAACGGTTTACCGTTGTCACTGCAAGAAGAAGCAGAGTGCGATGGAACCCAACCGTTGCCACGAAACAGGAATGACTGCGTCATAGCGGCGGCGTCGAAACAACGGTTATCCTTATCGAGATTAGCTGATTTATCTCGGCATTGGAAGCTGCACCGACTTATTAGGAGATCTATAATGCAGAGGCGCGCGCGTAGCCGCGATCGCGGATCGCGGAACCCCTCTCTTTCTCCAGCTGGCTCGCCGCGCTGCGCCTCAGCCGCAGCCGCTGCTCTTTCGCCGCGAAATCGATAAATTATGCATTCAATTATTCATGCTCGCTCGCCATAATCATGTACGGTGGTTGACAAGATCCTGGCACGCTTTACATGCCTTCTGGCTCTCCGCGTTTACTCGCCGCGCCGGTCCCAAGGCCCCGAGATCCGTTTATTCGACCGACCGTAAGCCGGTCGATTTACCATCACGGTTTCTCCAGATTCTCACGCCGCACTGCGCGCTGGAATCCCGTTTTTCGCGGCCAAAAGACGATTTTTCAAGTTTTGCTATGAAGTAACAAACCTTTAACACAGAGTATTTCCATTCCCATGATTTTTTAGCCCCTTGCCTTAGAATATCGTGTCAGACTCGTGATGAACATTCTGAACACAGTGTAATATATGTATCTTATTAATAAACTGCGGATTTTATGCATTTATGAGAAAAATGGGTACGTACAATTTAAAACAGTGGAGATATTAAAAAGATTTAAGGCCACCAGTGTACTAATTTCACCTCAATAAGATAATTAAAAGAAGAATGAAATTTTTATTCGAGAGAGACTCCTGTGTCTTGCGATCAATGCAAACATTTTTTTTTAAAATCGAGATGAAATTCTATTTTGGTTTTGTTAATGTATAGTTATCGAAGAACATGTAGGCATACAATAGACATAAATTTTCTCCTTTTTTAAAAAATTATGAACTACAAAGAAAGTTCTAATCACCGAAGCCGTAAAATAAATCGTAGGGCAAGGGGTTAAGTTTCATGGATATGAAATTGGTGTAATAGCTCGTACAGTACCCACATGTTTAGTAATTGATTAGTAGACTGCGGATCTTTATGCATTTATAGGAAAAGTTTGAAAATTAAAGATGTCAATATGTTTTTTCCTTTTCAGAAATCATTAAGTAACGAATTAACATCCAATTTAGTTTCTATTTCTTGCAATCAACGCAGACAATTTTTATTTTGCATAAAGAACCGCAGTCTATTGATTAGATACCGACATATTTCATAACGTAAACAATATTTTGAATAATGCTACAGCATTTTTTTACTTCATAATATTCTAACTGATACCGCGAAGGCATCAACGACCTATAATCTGGGTCTGGCCCAAAAACCCATTCCCATAGTGCGTCATTGCCGCGTGACCGCTGTCCCATATTGCCTTGCTAATTGGTTTGCCCGGCGTTTAGCGCGGGCCACCAAAAATTAGAGAGACCTCCGGGCACTCACGGATCCGCGCGAAACGTTCCTGCCTTGCCGCGGCGTTCAAGTCTCCGCGAAACAACCCTGTGCGTCAACAATGTCGGTTATAAATAATCGTCCCTGGGTGGTGATCGATCTCTCCCCGGACAATCGACTCGCGGTTGCATTGGCCGAGGGTGGAACGATTTTTTCGACGACCTCCCCGGGATTTGGATAATTTGAGGAAAAGACGAAAAGAGGACCAGGTATCAGAGATGCGAATGCGCGAATCGGGACGAGCAGGCTTCGCGGTCGTGCATCGAGAAGAAGAGGAAGTGGCGGTCGGTGCATGCATGCCGGGGTGCATCTTTCCTTCGCGGTTGTTGGTTGCATCGTTCGTCGGTGCAGCGGCGAAGGTTGTTCGGCTTGTTTCGGAGCGATTCGGTTTGGTTCGGTTCGGTTCGGTTCCGTAGACCGCCGACTGTCACCGGTCGACGGCTGGGAAGAGGGGATGTACTTTCCCCTCCATGGTGTGGAGATAGCGAAGGAGCTCTCGGCTCTCTGCTCGGCCACCGAGGAGAGAGTGGGGATCGCGCGAAGCCGCGGCGGAAGGTTCAATTGTTGGTGAACCGTCGCGAGGAGCGGTCGCGCGTGCTAAGGCTTGCACGATAGAAACGCGTGCCTGCCTTGTATCGCGTATCGCGATCAGTGCGTGCACTTCGAGGAAAGACCGTGCCCTCGTCTTCGTTCTCGATACCGGATATTATCGGTGGTCTTCGACGCGGTGCGAGACTCGCAGCTGGATTTCCCAGATAACGGAGAGATGCGTGCCGCGAACTGTCGCGCAAGTGACGTGGTGATCCGTTCGCCGTTAGATTGTCGAAAAGAGTAAAACGCGACTCGTGGCTCGTGACTCGTGGATATATTCTAACCCAGTGACCGAACCAGAGAAAACGTCGTCCCCCTGTTTCGTTCTTTGCTTTTGACCCCCCCTTCTCTCTAGAACCCGCTCTTCGACTGGTGCACACATACACACACACATACACACACAAAAGAGAGAAGGATACGTTACAACGAGGATAATAGCTGGCTGTGATCATCTGTTCCGAGTGAAATTTTTTTGATAGTCTTTTGTGGATTATCCGCGACCACCGTTTGGAGTTGTTGATACGATTGACGCGTCGTCGAATCGGCAGCGGCCATGACGGCGGACAGCCAGTTCGAGACTACCAGCATCCCAGGGCATCTCGCTCCCACGCCCCAGAGATTGGAGAGGCTTCTCTCGAAACAGACCCTCGAGGAGCTGTATGAGGTCGAGGAACAACCTTTCGCACGGTGAGTCCGACTTCTCTTTTCTCTCTCTCTCTCTCCTTCTCACTCTCTCTCTTTTTATCTTTCTCGCACACATATACACACTCTCTTTCTCTTCCCTTCCCTTCTCCGTTGTTCTGTTCCCTCTGGTCCGCTTCGTTTCACCGCGTCTCGCCGCGCCTCTCCTCTCCTTTCCTCTGTTTGTCTCCCCTTGCCTTGCCTCGTCTCGCCACTACGTCCCGTCGTCTCAGCATCCTATCTGCTCGTCTCTTTGTGTAACGAGGTTACCGCGTCGCCTATGCTTCCGACTTGAAATAGCACCGCATTCCTCCGACGACCTCGCGAGGTCGCCGATTCACCACGCGGTCCCCGTCCCGCTAATTAAAATCGTCTATTTGCTTTCGTTCGGAGCGGTTCCGAAACGGAGCAAACCAATCGCGAGAGTAAAAAAACTTGGACAATAAAAAAAAGGGGTCCTCCGCTGAATGCAAGGTTGTGGTCAGGCTCCGAGCATCCCTAACTTCTCGGGCTTTTGTATCCTGCCGGAGAAAGAAAGTGCCCCTACCGCGAGAGATCGAGGTCGAGACTTCGCACAAGCCGATACTCTTTTACGACCTCGGTCTACCGGCACGGCGGCGTATCTCTCACTCCATCTCTCTTTCTTCGTCGGTTCTTCCGGAGAATTCCGTTGCTCCTCGTCGAGCGGAGAGAGAGCTGACGAAAGAGAGGCTGCGAGAGCGGCTCGCAACGCTCGCTCCTCCGAAACCGTGCAAGGTCGAGGACCATCCACGGAAGGAAGATGGTCCGGTGCGTGTCCCGAATGACTCGTCGATCGTAAGAAACCGTCGAAGAGAAATCTCGGAATCGGGTCGCACGATGGTCACGCGACACAGTTAATTCGCTTCTAATATTAATCATCCCGAGAGCTCGCCGAGCTATCTCGACGGATCTATCGTCGATCGTTCCGAAACGATCTCGCGCTACTTTCTGTCGGTCGACCGGACGAGAACCGACCGCGACAACCGAATCATAACACACGATGGCAGAGGTTGGCAGATGTTACGAAATCGCGTGACAAACAGGCACGCGTGCCGATGTTTATGAAATTCCTTTCGGAGCAACAGGTCGCGACAGAGACCCACGGTCCGATCACTTGGCGAAAGCAACAGTTCTCGCCCGCGGCGCGTTTCCGTCGGAAATGCCTCGTGAAAAAATCAAGACGCACGAACAGAGCTGCATTCTGGTCACGGCTGGTCGCGCGTTCATCCATCATTTTGTCCGAGTGCCGTTTTCCTCGTGGATCTTTTTGTTCGCCAATCGGTGGAAGTGGGCAGCGAGTGTACTCTCGTTGCTGGCCGCGATAATATAGGCCACCGGTTACGATGTTTGTTGTCGTCGTTACACGCAGCAGCGTGGTACGCGTTATTCGCACCTAAGCCACGGCTGCATCGATATCGATTGCACGCGTTGCGCCGTCGATGCCGCGAGTACCGCGACGCAGTGGTCATCTCGGAAATTATCATACCACGAACATTAATATTTATCACCGGTCGTAACGTCGCGATTCCTCGCCGTTCAGCGATAGAGGGACTCCGGCAGACTCTCTCCGAGAGCACGTAGCCTTCTCGACGCGTTGCAAAGATTTCTGCAGCCGTTTTCCTCGTCGTTCGAAATGCTAAATAACAGCTGCTCGCCGGCAAACACCTGCGGCACGCTCCAAATTGAATTCAAGCGAGTGTCCCAATATATCGCGCACCATGATTCGCACTAATCGGACTCGAGTTTCGAGGAAACGATTGTTCGGCATGTTTATCCGAGCGCGCTCGCATTCGCAACGCCGATGCAGCAATCTGTTACGTGTTATGCAGCGTTGGAATGCAAACAACCGACGCGACGACGCGATTCCTTGAAAATGTCTTAATTGCGCAACCGTTGGAAACGAAACGAATTAAATGCAAAGCGAGACTGCAATTGTACCATACGTCGAGAGTCGAACGTTTCGTACGGCGAAGCGGAGATAAGTGGAAACGGGATCGAGCCCGCGAGAATTGTCGGACCGACGCCATAAACGTCCGCTGTAAAGGGGTCTCGGCGTAAATATTATGGCTATATCGGCGTATAGGTCGTTATTCGCGAATGTAAATAAACTGGAGCAAACGTTTCGCGCGAGCACGCCATTCCTTTTCTACCAATTAAGCGGTTCTGCGCGAGCGTTCGATACTCGGCCTGCCCGTATATACCGGCGCTTTATTGCCCGCAACGTTTGCCCTCTCGACTCTCGAACGTCTCTCGCGTGTTCGTCACGGTCTTGGCATTTTCACGTCGATTTACTTTTGCCCCTCGCGAGCCGCTGCCGCGGCGAGAGGACCGCCAGACGCGAGACGTTTATCCAGCTTCGCCGCGAATGCATAGAGTTGGCGCCTTCTCGCTCCGGACCGTCCGCGCGTGGTCCGGAACAAAGGGAACATTTACGTTGCCCCTGCATCTGGATCGTTAGCGCGATTACGCTCCTCGACGTAGATCACCGCGAAGGTCAAGACCGCGAGCGGTTTACTTTCCGTGCATCCGTTCCTCATCGCGATGACTCACGGTACAGTTATCGACGAGTCCGTCGAGATACGCTTTACCCCGTCTCCGGAGAACGTGTCCCAAACCTTGCGCAAAGATCAGGAGATTCGACGTGCAGGTTTCCGTGAATCACGACCGCGGTATTTCCCTGTGCAAACATTAGGTCTCGATGCTTGAGAAAACATGGCCGCCAGGGACGGGACGGATTCCTTCCCAAAAGAGGTGAGTCACGAGGGCAAACGAATCTCTCGAGTGTTCGGGGAACGCCGCATCCGTCGGCGGTGCTCCACTTGCGAGGCCGTCTCCGAAACCTGTGCAATCTTGCCAAGGAACGAAGTTCGAGTTTGACGAGGCGACTTCAGCGTGACATTGTTTTCCGCGCAATCTTATCGCTGTAATCGTCAGGTGTCGGCGTATGCGGTCGCGATTACGTCGCGCGTAGTCGCACCGATCTGTCGGATGGCGTTTTAACGAGCCGAGACGAGACGAGACGAAACGAGAAAGACCTGGTCGAGCCAAGAACGAGAGCAGCAACCAGAGCAAATTCGATCGGTGGAACGATACTTTTTAGTTGCGGAGCAGCGGGACGCGCGGGCAGTCGCTTTTTACGGTGTCGGGTCGCGTCTTAGAATACACGGAGACAGGTGGGGGACGGGCAAGCAGCAGAGTTTAGCGTCGCTTGAAAATAGATTCTGCTCCGAGCCGAGAATGCGGAGACCGCGAGCTATGCGTTCGCCGCGCGACGCGTTTCTACGCGACTACGCGAGCGATAGGCGAGCGAGCTGTCGTTTCACGAATTTGGTAGAGCCGATCGGCGAAAACGCGACGGATCGCGGCTACCGCTGGATCGGAGAACCAGATCGGTAGCTCTCGTTGCGTTCGCCGAGAGGAACGCTCTCCGATTGGAGCGGACGAGGCAGCGCGACAGAAACGGGCATGCCATCTGGAAAGTAACGGTAACGGCACCTGCAATTAGCGCGACAGCCAACCCGGCCGTGTGCCTACTTGTCGGAGCGTTCGCGATCCGGTCGTCGATGACCTTCCGCCGAGGGGGGAAAACGAGATCCCAGGGTGCATCGGCGGTTAGCCGATCTCCTCGGAAAATAATCACCCGGTGGTATCCATCCGGTTCCGCCGCGTGTTCCCGCGGCCTCTCTTCCAATTTCGAGGCTCCCGATCGAACTTTCTTTACCAGCCACTCGGGACTAGGGTTGTCGCTTTTCCGAAGATTCGAAGGATTCGAAGTCTTCGAATTTTTAACACGTTCAGGCCGCGTGTGCTACTAGTGGTACACACTGACATATTGGTTTAATGCGCCAAAAAAATTATTATAACAAGTTTATAACAAGTTTAAGACTGTAGGATATATTCCCATCAAATGAATGAGGTATTATAAAAATTTCGGTACAGAACAAAGCAAATGGCCTGAATGAAAAATCGAGCAAAAACGGCTTCAATATACAAACTTTCCAGCCGAATATCTCGAGAAGTATGAAGACATTGAGAAAGTGTAAAACACGTGTCCAAGTATTTCGAGGGGGAAACAGGGGAGCAGTATCAGTTTTTTATTTGGGTGGCGTTTTCAAGGTCATTCGAAGGTCAACTTAGTTTTTTCAAATGCAAACCTATATTTTTTGTAATGGGATCTTATTGTACGTAAAAAGACCAGCAATTTTTTCGTAGGATACTTATTTTTATTCGCGCACTAGTTTCGGAGATATTTAAAGAGAAGTAGATAACAATTTGTTGTTAAATGATTGTGGGAAGCAGAAATAACATAAAAATTGAGCAACATTACAACAGTCTTGAATTTGATGAATCTTTTACTGTCTAATGTTTTACCCAACCATTTTCTTCAAAATCTTCGACCTTCGAAGGAAAGCAACAGCCCTGCTCGGGACACGCGTCCTCGAGGGATTTCCGTTCGACTCGCAGTGAAAGATCGATTCTAGATTTTCCTTCACCCTCGTCAGGGTTTCGGGTCGCGTTCCGTCGCGGTGCGTTCCGTAGGACGCAGCTGCCTCCACACGAGCAACAGCTGTGCCCTCGACAGCGCGTGCTCTCTCTCGCCCTCTCGATCTGTCTGTCCGTCGCTGTTACTTCGGCCTCCCTCCCCGGCAGTCCTTTCAGGATGCTTCCCATGCCGTACCGGGGCGCGTCTTTTCACTTAACATAACAATACTCCTCTTTGAGTCGAAGGATGCAGGTTTCGTGAGTCCTTGTTCGACGCTCGCGTTTAAATCGTTTCGAGAGACGCGAGCAGTTCGTCGAATGGTTTCCTGTTTTGACGGTCGAACAGTTTGTTAGAGAGGACATCGTGACTCGGCGAGGTTCCGAGCTGCGAGCACGACGTCTTATTAACATCCCTTCCGTGCGATGACGGCGATTATCGCCGATACAGATACAGCGGATGATAAAGCGGTCGTGGCGTTCCGTGTCGAGGGCTCTTCAGCTTCCCGTCGCCTTAATTATATTTATCGGTTCGTTCGATCGGAACGGTCGCCAACGGTGATCACTGTCGGGTCGTCGCGAACTCTCTTCCTCTCACTTCCTTGCTCCGACGATGTATCCGTCCGTTTCTGTCGCGCGGAGGGGAACAGGGAGAAAGAGAGAGAAAGAGAGAGAGAAAAAAAGTGCAGTGGCTCGATCTTCACGGGTGAGAAAATACGATGGTATGCCGCGCGCGCGTTGCATCGCCGAACAAACGCTGCCTTCTTCTCAAGGTCGTCGTGATCATTGCCCGTTCACTGCCGCGCTGCTCGCTCATCCGATCGATAACTCTCTTCCCGAGTTCGTGTTCTACGTCTCGGAGGAAGCCACCCAGAGTCGCGGACGGGGGCTGCGACTCCTCCTCTGGAGGAATAACGAGAAATTCCAGCGATGGTTATTCACCGGCGTTTAGAAACGCAGCGTTGCATTCGATTTGTCCTTCGAGCAGATGGAACAGACATTTTTCCGCGGCTCGATCGCGACGGATCACTCGAAAAAGCGTTCGATCTCGATCCCCGTCCCAGATGGGAAATCGGCGAATCTCGAGCGAGGAACGTCCATCGATGGAATGATCTATGGACCGAGATCGATCGCGAGATTCGCGAGGCGAAAGCCGGTACCGAAGGTGGAGATATTACGACACAAGCGCTACAGGCAGTCGGGGAAGGGCAAATGGATCTCGCTCGCGATCACGATGATCCGTGGGTCACGATCCGTTGCTGTCAGGGGACCGCGATCTCGACCTGGAACGTTTCGCATTCGCGTCGCGTCGCGCGGAACATCGAGCCACGTGGGTGGACCATCTGAAAACGCAGAATCGCGTTTTTTGACCTCGCGCTAGCTCCGGTGGTCGTTCCTTGTCTCGCGCGACCAGTTCTATCCTCGAAAATCAGATTGCGCGTCCTTTCGTGGCCTGTTCGTCGCCCACGCGCCTCGCGAAACTCGTACCGCTCGCCTTTTTTTTTCGTTTTGTGTCTTCTCTCCGCGCAGTATAATGCGGGCTTGCCAGATCTACAACTACGCGTTGATCTCGAGAATGTTCCATTCGAAATTGAAATACCAGTTGGGCGATTTCGCCGGATACGAGTCTGGAGGACAGAAAAGAGAAAGAGGGAGCCGCAGTTTGTTCGTTAAGACCCTATGCGCGACGACCTCGTTACTCCAACGCGGTCGCTCCCCTTCGGTTTCCGTTCGGTTAACCGTAAATTACAACCGCGACCGGTGTGTAACCAACATAATGGCGACGGTAGCCGGGTGAAGGTCGGCCAAGTCGAGCGAGCGACGCGAACAACGATACGAATCGAATCGAGCGGAATCGAATCGATGTGGCGCGGCTCGACTCGAGTCGACTCCGCTCGGCTCGGTTCGGCTTGTCTCCGCACCGCTGTTCTCTCTCGTTTCGTTTCGTTTCGTTTGTTCCGCGCAACGAACCTCGAGTTCGGAGAACTCGTCCTGAAATCGTACATCGGGATCGAAAAATCGATGTCGAGGCGACCGATCGAAGATAGTGACGGCGGCGAAAGACGAAACTCCGATCGAGGATAAGAACACGCGGATTCGATCATCCTTCGAGTCACGACCCCTTCCCGCTTTTTCTCTTTTCGCTTTCTTTTGTTTCGTGAAACTCTCGCGATCGATACTCGCGAATGGTACACCGGTATCGCTTAGTATGCACGCGCGATCTTACGGCCAAGCGGTCTCGTCCAGATCTCGCGGTACGGGTTTCCATCGACTGGTTTGCTGCTCCCGAGACGTTCGAATTTGTCTCGGCTGGACGAACGGCCAAGTCCAGAAATCGCTCGAAAGTAACACTCGATCTAGCTATCCCACCTCGAGGCGTCCTACTTCGCGAGCCATATCGCCGATCGCTGCTGCGGTTCCGTGTATCCATTGTGGCGTGCATTGGAAAGGGAATAACCTTGCCCGCATTTTCTCTATCGTGTCGCAACGCAAGCCACCCCCTGTTCTGTGTCGCGATTCGCGATTCGCTCGACGGAGCCCAGCCTCCGTGTCCCTAAGACCCTAAGCAGATACGCGTAATATGTATCTCGTTTCCTGGAGCGATTAATCCTATCCAGACTTCTCTCGTTACGCTGCATGCTACATCGAAACGGTCGTCCACGCGACGCTGACCAGGACAACCGGCTGCTCGCGATGAGTCATCGACGATTTCAAGCTTTCCAGATCTTTTTTTTTAAATTTCCGGCTCTAAAGCTTCGAAAGGTCGTTTTATCTTAGCCAGTCCGAGCCAGTCGGACAGAACCTTACTATTTACCCTGGTTTTGTATCCAGTATTTATATTTCCCAACGGAAAAAATGAATACAAAACCAGGGTAGTAAGGTTCTGTCTAAGACAGCGGTTTCCAACCTTTATGCTACTACGCCTCCCTAAAAAAAAATTTATCCGCGCCTCCCTATCTTTTAATAGATATAATAATATAGACACGTTTTAAATAATAATAACTTTATTACAAAAATATACTGGCGAAAAGAAAATTTTGCCGTCTCCCCTGGTAATAGTCCGTGCCTCCCTTGGGGGGCGCGTCTCCCTGGTTGGAAACCGCTAGTTTAAGATAGCCTGGACTGGCTAAGATAAACTAATCTTAAATCAATTACAGACTGTTTGAACAGTTATAGAGATTGGTCCCCACAAACGTCACAAATCTCAATTGAAGTATTTTCAGGCGTACTGCCTTTTTTAAAGCAGCGAAACATGACATGACGCAAATGCATCTTTTGCTTTTCCATCTTTCACAACGCGAAGAACACTGCATACATTTCCTATTGCCGTCGAGAACTGTTCTCTTGTACTGCCAGCGAATGATTAGTAGACAGCGGATCTTTATGCAAAATAAAAATCTTTTACTCGATTTTCAATCAACTGGAGTGAAATAAAATTCATTTTCTTTCTTAGTGTGATTAATAGGACGAAAATAATATAACGATAATTATATTCTTCTAATGTTTTCACTGCTTCGAGTTACACCTACCAAGTTTTGTCGCAAATGCATACAACCCCGCTGTCCAATGATTATGATCTGGTTGTTTGTTTGGTTAGGCACAGCGAGATAAAGCGTCGAGCGACGAACGCGAAAATCGACGCGCAATCGAAAGGGGTTGAATTCGGGTGATGGAACGAGCGGTCTCCGGCTGGTTGTTCACGTTTCTCGCGTCCTCTCTTCTCCGACGTCCCAGATTCTGCCGGAATGTATCGCGAATCGCGATACACGGCTGTAAACATCGGCCAAGGGCCAGCTGCGCGCGGCTCTGGAAACGTAATGCGGGTCAATCGATCGAGAAACCGGGGTTCCGAATCGATCCGAGCCGTTCTCGGCTCGATAGGCCGGTCGCACGCGAGACCTCGCTGTCGCGGTTTCCTTTACCTGTCGGGGACCCGTCCGGTTTCTCGAGAACCCGAGGAACGATTTTAAAGGCCGGTCTAAACGCGGCACGAATTCGTGATTCACGAGGTATGTGGGGCACGCGGATTCGTAGAAGTCTATGACTACTAGGCTAGTTACGAAATCGCTTTAACGGACGATAATGAAACACCGTGCCGGTTCAGGCTTCTCCGAAGCGTGCCTTTCGATATCTTCGCGTTTGGACGTTACGCTAATGACGTCAGCGCCGTGAAAGTCTGCGCGTAACTCGTATCGCGATTAAATCGCGCTCGGATCGTCCGAGTGCAAACGGAAGAGGCGCGGATCGGCGAAGGGTATCGCGGGGAAGTCTTCAAGAGGGGAAGCGGAAGAACCCGGCGCCGAACGGTTTCCGTGTGTTTTTTTTTCACGGTAACGTTGTCGTTCGTTCGATCGGTCGGCGTCGCCGCTCTCTTTCAGCGAAATCGTCGACAACGCGCAACGCTATATTTGATAGCGGTTGCAGCGGTTTTCGCAACACCAGGCTTGCGTACGCTTGTCGGTCGGTGCACGCGAACGCGAACGGAAAGCCGAGCCATGAAAAGTTTACGCGTTGCACGATGTTCGGGCTTCCCGAGCTCGGCTCGTCGTCGGCTGAAACGCGAGAATTCGTTCCCCTCGACACGCGCATTCTTCGCGGCAAGAACCGACGGCCGACCCGCGAGCCTTTCTCGCGCGCGATTTCCTCGACTCGATAGAACTCGACGCAACTCGCCCGACATTTCCTATCCGGTTCCCAGGCCGATTCGTACGAAATCGGACCTCGAGCGGCTCGGGAAAGGACACCGTGGAAGCGAATCGACAACGAATCAACGCGTGCGTTATTTTCGCCGGAGGAATGCGGGGAAAAACGTAAAACTCGCGGTCACACCTGCGGTGACACAGGATATGACGTTCCGCGGTAAGTGCACCGCATTCCAGCGCAGAGAACGCGCCGAGCACAGAGGAAATAGGTGCTCGATATTGCACGAGTGGGCGGGACGCTCGGCAGACACTACTCTCGAGGGTGGAATCTCGTTCCTTGTTTCTTAAGAGGAATGGGAGCCTATCGGTGGACGGGTCTCGCGAGGATCCAGGACGAAACCGATCCGTGGGACGACTCGTCGCGAGATGCACGACGTGAAATACAGTTTTGCAGAAGTGTTGCGCGAGGCAATTCGAACGCGCGCGCGGGTGATCGCGCTGCTCTCGAGAGACTTTTACGTGCCCACCTACCGTCGGGGCACCGTGCACAGGTGTGGCCGGTTATTCCGCTCGATTTATTGCCCTCTTCGTTTATTGCTGCATACCGAAAGATATTGGCAGTGCCGTAACGACAGCTCCTCGACCCACGTCTCTTGTATTTTTTCGTCTGCTTAGCTTATCTCTGCTCGACTACTCGTGGATCGATCGGGTCGGTCTGCACGGCGCGCGGACAAAAGCCGGCCGAAAGAAGGAAAGAGAAAATCACGGAGCCAGGAGGCGGCCGACGAAAGTGGATCGGAAGCGAACCATTCGGCTCGAGTCGACTCGACTCGTTCGGCCCGAAAGGTGGTGGCCCCTTGGGTAGCGGCGAGCATCGAGCCACCGAGAACGCGATGACACCGTCGATGCGACTGCCTAACTGTCGCTTCCTCGTTCGCGAGTCAAGCACGCTTTGGTGTTCCCGTTTACGAGGTTGGGACGTGTCCTCGTTTCTCGGCTGTGGTACCTCCTCCTTTGAAATCGCACGATCCTGCCTGCCGTTTCCTCTTCCGATAGCCGGGCGAGTGTGCTTTCGCATGCGTTAACGCGCGATACAGCGCGAGCGTAACCTCGTTTCCGCGCACGAACTTCTCCGTTCGTCTCTGCCCTCGTCGGGAATCGATTTATCAGTTTCTCTAGCCGAATCTAGCCGTGTCGTTCGATGCTCACGGCTCCCGATGCTTCGTGGGCGGAGCAGCGAACGCATCGAACTTCCACGCGTGTATACAAAACGCGCTGACGTGGGATGGTTAGTCCGCGATGACCTGAATGCCGTGAAATCGGCGTGTGGGATGCGAATTGCTCGCGGGCCTATCGTCCGGTTCCACGCACACGGCTGATTACTATTCCGTAGAACGATCGGTAGTCCTTCCTTTCTCGCTGAAACACAGCAGCTTAGAACGCGCTAGGTCAAGATCTCGCGCATCGGTTTTTCGCATCGACCGTCCAGTTACACAACGCGACGACACTCTCGTTCTTACGATGTCTCCCGATATGTATCCATTTAACGCTCGGCCGAGCGAAATAACCGTCGCCTCCCGTCGATTCCTTGTTCGCGACCAACCGCGATCCGCTAAAAAAAGTACGACGCGCCTGATCTCTAGGAAAAGAACTGATCGTCCGTGGATTTCGCGCAACGAAACGTGAAAACGCGGAAATAGTCGCCGGCAGCGAGGCTCTGAACGAGCGGACGATCGCCGCCGTACGACGGATTACATTTAGTTAGCACAGTTTTCTCTCTGGGACGGTGAACGTGGTCGAGGCCGCAGACGCGGCGCCGATCTAAACGTTTCTCCGTTCCGCTCGGACTGAACGCCGCGCACCGTTGCTCGCACCGATCAGCCCCGGCCCTCGAGCCGCGCGATTTATAGACACGCTCGATCTCCCGCGCTGCATTGCAAAATACGTTCTGCAACACAGTTCTCGTAGCTCGCGCCGCCACTCCGCTCTTTCCTCGAAAACTCTCGACACGACTCGACCCTAAAGGGGTAGTCTCCTTTCCAGGATTGCGAGGGTACCGGGTTCGCCTTCCCATTTTACGATAATGCAAAGATGGGGGTTTTCGGTAATCAGGAGCGCGAGATAGAAGATCAATCTAGACCGCTGTCTCCCTGAAAAGTCCCACTTTTACATTTCGGAGGCGTAATTCACGCAGGTAGCTTTCATTTTCATAATGCTGCGATAGCTACAATAGCCCGCAGAAGTGTTCGTACGCCGCTTAAAACAGAATAACTTTTTTATAATTGTACCAAACGACTTGATGTTTTGTAAGCAATTAGAAGCATTGGTTTACTAAATGATGTGCAAAGAAAAATTTTCCAAAAATTATGATTTACTAGGCTACGTGCAAAAATAAAAAAAGGTGTTCTTAAAACTTTTTTATTTGGGCCCTTTATGAAAATTTGAAATACGTGTTTTTTAGATCTATGTTAGTCATACACATACTGAAAAATTTCATCGAAATCGGAAGATGTACGATTTTGTGGATTTTAAGCAGAAACTGATCAAAAATCGTGAGAAACTACGATTTTCACCATTTTCAACCGCTTGCAGCTCGTCTGTATCTCAATCGATTTCGTCGAAATTTTCTGTATGGGTATAACTAACATAGATCTACAAAACATGTATTTTAAATTTTCACTAAGGGCCCAAATAAAATAGTTTTAAAAAATGCCTTCCTTTATTTTTGCATGTAACCTTGTAAATCATAATTTTTGGAAAATTCTTCTTTGCACATCATTTAGTAAACCAATGCTTCTAATTGCTTACAGAACATCAAATATTTTGGTACAATTATAAAAAAGTTATTCTGTTTTAAAGGGCGTACGAACACTTTTGTGGGTCACTGTACATGCTGCAGAATAATGCAAATCACGCCTTGTAAACATAAAAATAGTACTTTTGTGGGCGATTGTGGCCTAGATTGATCTTTTATCTTGAAATGAGGAGGCGCAGCCTGCACCCTAGCAATCCTAGAAACGAGTCGACCCTTCTAAGCCCTTTGCGTCGTGGAAAGGGAGACTCGAAAGCGCCACGTGGCGACCGATGACGTGTGTACCTTCGATCCCTAGTCCCTCCGGCGTTGGGAACGAGCGCACCTGGTTCGAGCGTAGGTTCTAATTGGACCACGCAAACATACGTTTTCTCTGTCACTTTCCTCGATCGCGGAGCGCCGTTTTCCTCGCCACCGGATTCATCCTGTCAATGTCCATGTCCGCGGGAACGAAAGTGGACGGATAGGGCTGCGCTTTCCGTCAACCCTGTTGCGACCGTGTTGGTTGCAGCTCTACAAACCTAGATTCCAGGTCGAGCCGGCTAACGAGAAGATCGAGCCGATTAAAAAGCGAAGCCAAACCAGTCTCTGTTGTTGACGCGAAAACTTCTCTCTCTCGGTTCGGTCTGAACGCCGCGAAATCGGCATATAAACGCCTTCGACGAGCGAGAGAGTGCGAGGGAGAGAGAGAGAGAGAGAGAGAGAGAGAGAGAGAGAGAAGGAGAGAGAGTGCGATGGAATATACTCAAACGAATCGAGGAGTGAAATTTTACCGCCTTTCACCGTTTGCATGCCTTTTCGATCGAACCTGCTACCTCTCGCTGTCTCTCGCGTGTCCGCGTATCTTCCGGCGAGTCTCACGAGATATCGCGGTCGCGCGTCTCCTTCGTTCTGGCCACGGAAGATTCCTTGCAAAAATTATCCGCGACGAATCGGCCGGTCCGAGAGCACGCGCGCCGCCAAGAATTTCGTCTGTCCGCAGTCAGGAGAGAGAAAGAGAGAGAGAGAGAGAGAAGCAGTTACGCTAATAGCAGGAGGGAACGAACCGACTCGGCTCGGCGCGGCACGGCGCACGCTATTCTTAGGTCGGTTTGCTTATTCTCGTCTCAGGCATTTTAATCGGATATCCTGTTTGACGACCAAACATTACTCCGCGGATATTCCCGCTCCGGTCCCTTTGTTCGTTCGCCTTCCGAGAAGGAAGATCGACGAGGTCCAGTCACCGGAAATTCTAGCGGATCAGAGGAGAATCACCTTTCCCGGGAGAAACGGCGCCAACGAGAGCGGCGCCGGTTGCATCGAAATATCGAATCGAGTCACACGACGTAACGGGTCTCGCTTCGTTACTAAAATTAAAGATCGAAAGATTCGAAAGCACGGGGCTCGGCTCGCTTCCAGATTCGTCCCGGGCCGGTCGGGTCCGGGCGCGTACGCAAATGTATCGCGAACGCGTGCAGTGTGCACATATGCAGTCCCCCCGGCTGCTTGGCTGCGACAGCGGTGCATTCCTGAGGAGTGCAGGCTCCGTTGGCGCTGGCGCCAGTGCTTCTTTCGCTCGAGAACAACCAGCGATGCACCCTAGACGGAAAAACTGTTTTTGCGGCTTCGTGGAGGCCGCCGCCGCGTCGCGATCCGCTTCCCATCTTCCTCGTTTCTCTCTCTCTGCTTCCCTCTCCCTCTCTCTTCCTCTCGCGAAATTGGCCCAGCCGAGCGGGTCGACGATCTGACCAATTTTCTCCTTATCGCTGAACAGCTGTCGGTCTCGCTATGTCATCGTTCCAGCACCGTGGACCTTGAGTCAGCGGTGGCATTATCGAGTTAGCGAGCATATTCGATAACCGACCTCGACCAGCGATATACGCGGGGGGTTCCCAGAACGCTTTCGGCCCGAAATTCTTTCGACGTGACTCATTTCCGACCATCGATCCCTTCGAGTTCTCGATCGAGACTCCGCTACGCCAGTCGGAGCGGGTTTTCGGACAAAGGGCAAAAGTGTGTCGTCGGCGTAGAAAACGGCTGGACGCGTTCGGCTCGCGGATAGCCAGAGGCGAGCAGAACGAGGATGTAAAAGACGATAGCCGTGCCGTGCCGTGCCGCGCCGCAGGAAGTAGGCGATGGATGCGGGGCAGTCGACGAGCAGTAATAAAAACGAAACTCGTGCCGCGACCTATGACCATCGAGCAACATGGTCAATTTTTCTTGCTCGTCCGATTTTTTTCCCGCGTCGAAATTTCGACGAGGCAGTCGGCGGAGGCGAATGTGTTTTAACGGACGCCGTAAAGCGCTCGACCCGCCCTTCCTCGGTTCGAGGAACGCGTCCCGTCGAGGTTTCCACCTTTTTTCGGTGAAATTCTCGTGCATGAAACGCCATTTTCGACGCTCTCTACCTGAAAGAACGACGGCGCAGGCCTGGCTGGCTTTTACGCGGCCAGTTCCGGCGCGGCGCGGTGAGTAATCCCTTCGGAATTTCGCTCGAAAAGAGGCTTTCCTGTGAAAGAAACGGACGAACATCCTGCAACGCGTCTGCGGCGATCTCTTCTCCGGCCGACCCGTGCTTTAATACTCTGCCCGGCTTCTCCTTTTTCCTCTCTGCTCCCCGCGTGGAGCACCGACCGCTGGAACCGCGCCAGAAAAGAAAATCAACCCTCCCATTTAGACGCTTTCGAACCCTCGTCAGTCTCGAACTCTGGCAGACTCTAGCTTTGCGAACATGAATCGATACTCGGCTCTCGCGGTGTTCCGGCCTGCTCGAAGCGTATGGCCGCGGGTCGGGTTCAATTTCAACGAAAGCCTCGGCCGGCTGCAAAAACGTGGGTACGGGCAGTGATGCCAGAATCGTGGGACGTGGTATTTTTCCCCTCCGTTCGCTCAGCCGACTCGGTCCCCCACTCTGATGTACCATCGGCTCCTTACGTTGCTTCTACGCGCTCGCGCTACACAGACTAGAGGTACGCTTGTGTGTAGCGCGTGCGCAGTGGAAGCAACGTAAGGAGCCGATGGTACGTCAGAGTGGGGGACCGAGTCGGCTGAGCGAGCGAAGGGGAAAAATACCACGTCCCACGATTCTGGCATCACTGGGTACGGGTCCTCCCTGCGCTCCCTGGGCTCCCTGGTCTCGCGATCTTGGTCGAACGAACGTCGTTCCGCGGATAATGCGACTAACCTTCATCCGAGGACCGTTACTCTGCCCTGTCGGGCCCGGCGGCTACGGCTATTCAGGTCTCTGGGTCCCCGATCGTCGCGACACCGAGTCGACGTACGTCTCGTGCGAGTCGCCTCGCAAGACGTCGCAGCCTCCTTGTCGACAGCGCGCTTTGTCTGCTCCTCGTCGATTATATTCCTCGATTATTCGCCGATTCCTCTCGCGCCTGGCCCGAGAGGATTCGCCGTCGAACACCGGGGATCGATAATCGAACACGTCTGTCCGAGATGCTTCGAGGTCAAAGTCAGCGAGACAAGCGTGTGCCGGCTCGGCTCAGCTCGGCCCAATGCCTTCTCGCGTGACCGTCGGTCTTCCGCAAGTAGGCCACGCGCAAAGTAGGCCTTCTCGCGAGCGAAGACGCGTCTCTTCTTTCACCCTCGTGCTTCGCCGAGACGAAGCAGCGCGCGAGGTTCGCAGCAGCAGCCTGTTCCAGAATCGAACCGTGGAGAGAGGAGAATACCTGCGCGTCCCATCGCGCAGCATCTCGTCGGTTTCCTAATGGGATCAAAGAGCAGAGGTCGGAAGGCGTGTGCTCTCCTCCCGCGAGTCATTTATTCCCTCGAGACATTCTCCTCCGTCGCGGAGCGACGTCCGACGATAAATCTCCGCGAACGTTTCCGGGAGAACGGATCGCGAGGCTGGCTAGCTGGCTCGTTCACTCGCTCGCGCAACAATCTCGAGGCGACCGCGATAAATTATCACGCTGCCAAGTAGCCGACGCGCGTCCGCGATCGCGAACTATCGAACTTCCGATCCCCCTGTTGTTTCGGCGTGGCAGGAGGTGGTTGGCTTCAACCCTTCCCACCCAACGGAGCTACTGTCCCCTCGCACGGCCGACCGCGCACTGTTTTCGCGCATTGATTTCATATATTTATATCTACAAATAATATTAGGGTTAACCACGAATCGTGACCAGTGTTAAAGAGTTTCTAATTAACCGACTCAAAAATTCATTTGATTACGCTTATTGTGTGATCAGTTTTGCTCCTAACTGTTTGTGATAAAAACATTTTCGATCGGACTGCTAATAACAGAGTAATCTTTACTGGTACACCGTACGTCGTTCGTCCGCGTACGATAGATCGTGAGGACATACACCGTACGTCCTTCCTTCCGGAAGGGGTTAATCGCGCGAATTCGAGCATCGTTTTGAACCGAGATCCGTTTGTCGATCGCACCGCTACGGATCGTTCAATTACCGTGACCGAAGCGCGGTATTAATGACAGTACGTCCATCGCGCGTAACCAGTTTTGAAAGCTGCTCGATTTACAGGCTCGGTATCCTTCGCGACCGGGTATCGCCGCTGCGATCGAGGAAATAATAATCCTTGCAGCGTGGCGCACCGAGTCCGTTGCTCGTGGCTCGCTTTCGGTGACGACCTTATTCCGCCGCGCGAGGTTTGCGACACTTTCCATGCCGCGGCGTTTTTAACGAGCGCCCGTGAGCCGGTCGCTCGTAAATCACGCTCCGGTCCCGTAATCCGGCGATGGTCGAGCATGCACCAAATTGCCCCTGATTCTATCCGTCGGTTTCTCTCCTTCGAGTAATCGTGGGCCTCCGCCCCGTTCCAGGATCCGCCGTTTCCTCGAAGACTCGCGGCACACGAGGATCGGTCGGTTCTCACGGGCCGGCATTTAGTATTCAGAAGCGAGCGAAGGCATGCGGCAGGACTGCGCCGAGGAATTTCGTCCAGGATGGGCCAGGCGACGTTGAATCACGCGGACGCGAACCCACCTCGAGACGTGACTCACGCTCCGCGATCTCGCGCCCCGTGCCTCTGGACAGCGGACTTAGGACAGGAGAGAGGAACGCGGCTTTCGGTTTCGTAATATTCGAGCGTGTTTCCGTCGGGTCCCACGCGACGACCGTTCCTCTAGGCTCGCGGAGGACTGGTTGCTCGCTGGCGAGGTTCAAAGGTCGAGGGACCAGGGGAAACGGAAAAACGCGAGGGAAGGTTAGTGGCTCGAGCAGGTTGAGTCACGAGGCAGGCGGTACTTGCCATGTCCGTTGAAACGGCGTCGTTTGCCACGCATTGTGCGTGCAGGTTGAACGCGGAGGGCTCACCGAACGATGCGTATCTATGCTCGGCCGGCTGAGTCACGTGGGAAGCATGCGTGAAGCTATTCCACGGAAGGTTCGCCGCTTGCCCTTGCCTTATCCCATCTTGTTCCTCCCTCGCTCGCACATGCTACTTTCATTCTTGGCTCCCTCCTCTCTCCTTCACCGCTTCTGTCTCTCTCTCTTTCTCTCTCGTTACTTCTATCTGCGTGTACCCTCGCTGTTTCCAAGCGAACGAGCACCCGCTATCGACGTAGCCCAGCCGGCACAACCATCGCGGCAATTGAATTACTGCAAATCGATTCGGATGCATCGGTCGCGCGCGTAATCCTCGCCACGGCCGATCGACGTTGATCGATCCCAGCGTTCGAGTCGCGTTCATTAGCGGCCTATGAAAAGCTACCGACTCGGCACGGTCCGGCGGAGGCTGCATCAAATTCCATCGTTATCTGCATCCTCGGTTAAACGAGCAGCGCTCGCTAATTATCGGCGTCATTACCGAACAGCGACCGAGAAAAATCCGTTCGATTCTCACGGCCGAGCTTCCGCCATTCCGCGTGCCGCGCCGCGCCGCGCCGAGCCCCAGACGTTCCAACGATTTCACGAGGAATTTGAACCCGCGGCGTGTCACCGATAAAACCAAAGTGCCCGTTCCAGGTTCCCGAGCATCTCCGCGGATGCACACCGGCGAGAAGAACCTAACTCGGCCTAGGCGTGCGCGTTCCGCTCGAATCCTTGGCTCGCGGCCCGCCGCCGGCGATTTCTCAGCGCAGCCCGTTGAAATTATAAGCCTCGCGCGCCGGGATCTCTATCGAACGGTCAATTGCTGGCATTATGTAAATATTTTGCCAGGAAGATGGCAAGATTAAGTCGAGCCGGACCTCGCCGCAATAACGAAACAAGAGTATTCCAATTAACTCCGGCGTACGGTGCACGGAGAACGCGGTGCTCCCACCGATTATTTAAACGCTGCCCACCTAGCCTCCGCCAGCGATTACCTTCAATTTCGTAATAGAAAGAAAATTTGTCTCGTTAGGGATAAAGGGGCGGGTCGAAGGGACGGCGCGCGCCACGATTCGACGCGTTAATCTCGCAGAAACGAGCCGATAATTTCATCGGCACGGATCTCGGTGCTGTTTCCCGGGATGGGAAGCTCGAACATCCTTGAAACGAGCTCGATGGGCGGCAAGCTTCCAAGTTGCACCCTATTCTTGGAAAATTCGGTAGACTGTGGCAACTGCAAGGACTGCATCGTTAGCGCGGGCCTCTCGAGGTCTCGAGCACAATGCTGCGAAACGATTTGCACTTGAATGCCTGGTCTCATCCGTTTTCAGGCCGGATGTCGAGGCCGAGACCCGCCTCGCGCCGGATGTGGTCCCTTCGCCGCATCGCCGCTTCGCTACGCCTCGATTCGTCGTCGTCGCTCGCCTAGACCCTTTTTCCATCTATCTCGAACACTTCTGTCTTCTGTCTCGCCTCTTCTGTCTCGCCTCTTCTGTCGAGGACTTCGGAACCTCTTCACCGCGCAATCAAAACGGACGTTGTAAATTCGACGAGAAACGCGTCCTCGTTTTTTCAGTCACTCGAGAACCAGCCGGCCATTCGCTTCCACCTAACCGAAACGCCCACGCGTCTCGCCAAGCAAACTACGTAAAAGTCTTTTTCGACTTCTTCCGTTGACCATAAATCACGAGATCGCGTGCCTCGACCGCTCGTTCGGTAGATCGAAACTCGTTGTCGCCCGCGCGGTTGCCTCGCGTAGCAGATTTCAGATGGACTACATCGGTGCAAGTCCGGGAGCCCGCTTGCTATGGCTAAAACTGTTGTTGCGTTATTTCAAGGTTTAATGTTACTTGTAATTTTTTATAGAAAGAAGTTTTTCTCTAATTGTCTGTATTGAAATTTGTAGAACAACGAATACTGATCAAGTTTCGTTCGAAACATTGTTTTGTCAGATCATCAGAAGTATTTAAAAAATCGTGTTAACCATGATCCCACTGCCGACTATGGTCCAGAAAACGCGAGAAAGTATCCAAGATTCTTGTATTACAACAGTTTTTCACGTAGGTGTACAGAGCACTTTCGCACAGATTTCAGTTTGTTATCATCTAAATCAGTACAGTTATTAATATTTGAACATTACCAATAATTCTGCAAGCTTTTTTACGATTACAAAACTTTATTGACGATTTTGTTATAGTTCTTTGTAAGTCTGGATGCTGTTTTTGATCTCATTACATTCGATAAAGATTTGTGATTATAAGCCAACAAAATTTGATTCCGACTATGTCCAAATTGAAATTTTATACCCGCTCGGAAAGTTATCTGAATGATCTAATATTTAGAATTGCGTGGTTTCGAAGGGTTCTTAAATGAGAGAAAAAGGAATGTTATCATTGAAAAGTCGAAAAATTGAATTTTGTTCACAAAAACACGTCGACCGCAGAGCGGTGCGGCGACCGCGGTGGAAGAAAGAGGCTATCGCGGCTAACGGGCGCCGAGTAGATCCAACTTCCGAGAATAGAGCGTCCTTAAGGAGGCTAACCCCACCCCTGGAATGCCATCTTCTGCTTTTCATCCTGGTTTCCCATCGCGGATCGCGAGCCACGAGCCGAGATCCGAGTGCCGGCCAACGGGGACGTGTGAAACGAAACGGTCGCGAGTCTCGGCCATCGCATCGGGGAACGAATCGTGCCGCGTTCGCCTCGCCGACACGCCATTATCGCGATGGTATTTTTGCTAGATCGAAGAGCACGTTGCGTTGCGGCTCCGGTACTTTTCTCGCAGGAACAAGATTCGCGGCGCGGCGCTGCGCGTCCAACGATATCGGATCGAATGCAGCGAAATTACACGCTGCTCGCGAATAAATCGCGCCACGTATAGCACCGCGGGTGCGGTTCCCAGATAACCTAGATCTCGGATAGCGTACAGATAAACGTTCTTCGCTCTGGCAAAGATCGTTCTCTAGATCTCCGTCGGTCGATTGAAAATCCGTGTGATTTTAGCAACGTGTCCGAGCGTCCAAGTCGAGTCGATTCGCAAGGAGCTGTTGACCGCCGGCGCGCGTGTCTCGAATCCGTAAAGGCCGCTCGTGTTTCGAACGATCAAGAAAATTGTAGAGCGCTCGCGCGCGATACAAATGCGTCTAGCGTGTAGTGGATTCGCGGCGGAGCGTCGGCCGAGTAATTGCGACACGCTTTAACGCTTTAACGCTTGTCACAATTTCACGTGGCCGGTTGCTTTCGCTGGCTGGCGGCAACGACCACGATCGTCGCGATATATACCACGGTGACGAAGACGACGACGAACGACAGCTACGAATGGGGGAAGGCAATAATCGTTAGTCTCGAGCAGAGCGACGTTGCGTCACACGACCGAGTTTCTAGCATCTGTTGAACGCGGCCGGTCCTGGTTCCCCAGGATTTCTTTGGATCTACGAGGCTCGCTTTCGTTTTTCTCAACCGCGCGCTCTTTATCGCGTTCTTCTATCTTTATATTTAGGAGTCGAGGAACACCCGAGCCTCTCGCCGCGATTCCTTCGCGAAGGGCTACCTGCGGCTATCGCGAATATATATCCGTCGCACGTAAAGAAGAAATAAATTCCCAGCGGGCCGTAAAGAAATCCGTACCGAAGGCGCGCACCATCGGCTTGGGAGCTCGCCAACGAGGTTAGTGGGATTTGAGATTTTCGATAGCTCCTTCCCACACGTACGTAGGCTAGAAGTCGTCGGAGGCTCGTCGAGGATGACCGACGACGTTCTCTTCTCGCGCGGACTAGTCCCTCCTTGTTCTCCGATGTTGATTCGGAAAGTTCAACGAACCGGAGCGCAGCCGGTCGCAATGTTTCCCCCGTGGTTTCGCATGTTCGCGAGGCTAGAACGTTTTCGTTGCCGTGTCGCAGGTACGTTCCGCTCGAACTTATTTGCCGGAGATAGGGCAACAGGGTTCCCCATTGTGAGAAAGTACGTACGATTAGTCGACGCTGATAAGTCGTTATCGTTGCGCACGGAAGGCGTCGGGAGATTGCTTCACGATTATCTCTCGACGGTGCACCGAGTGAAAGGTTGCAAACGAGTTTTCTCCTCCCCTTATCGTGGCAGCTGTGTTTTTCTTCGGTCTCTGACGCAACGCCGGTGGGTGTTAATTTGTATTAGTCACCGATTTCTGGCAACGGTACACATGTATATCTCGCAAGGCCGGGCACGGGACCGCTGACCACTCGCGCGTTCTCTTCCTTTCGAAAACGAGCGAGGATGACGGATGACTTAATGTCTTTCTGTTTGCGCAACTCCGATTCGTCTTTTTCGTAGTTTACCGGACGGCATGATTCGGATAGAAGATCGCAAACTCGTCGGATCGTTGACGACTGCGATTTACGCGATCAACTTGCAGCGAAATCGTGCGCGGAGGCAGCGGCCTTTCGCGAGGACGCTCGCACCGCGTCGAATCGCCCACGCTTCACGCCGCGCCGTTCGGCCAGAGACCGAGATGCGTGGTACACAGAGGCGCGTGACTCACGCGACTTGATTTGGTTTTCATTCGATCCGACGCAACATCTTCCCCCGGTTAATTGATGATTCATCGACAGTGGCCATCGATTAGCTGCGACGTTTATGGAAACTCTCTCCGCGGGCAACCGGGACTATAGCGAGCCCCTCCGGCGCTTAGGAAAACGTTCGGAGAACCGCTCGACGACCGGTCCTTCGATTTTTGGCCGCGCCGCTCTCGTCCTTCTCGGACCGCGCTCGATTTTTCTTCTTTTCGAACCGGGTCAGCAAACTGTGGCGGCCGACGAAGGCCGCCAAGGGTGTTCTTCTCTCTTTTTTGCCCGGTGCTTCCTCCTTTTCGGCCGCTTTCGTACGCCCGGCTATCGCCTCGATTCCCTTCCCCTCTCTGCCTTCTCGTTCGTTTTCGTCCTCCTCCTCATCTCGTTTCGACCGGCTCGTTTTTCTTTCTCGCGAAATTTGGAAGTCGACGCTCGTCTCCTCGTTCGATCGTGACGCGCATTCATCCCAGCAGCGGACGAGCCATCTTTTTAACGTCGTTCCCGCTCGTTCCGTGGCTAAATCGGGACCCATCGAGGAAACAAGTCGCGAATTCGAAACGCTATCGAAATCGATGCCCGATCGGTTTTGTTCGACCAACAACTTCTCCGGAAACAACGCGGCCCGCGTCTTCGCGATCGTTGAAACAGTTCGGGACGCGTTCAGTCGCGTTCACGGATCGACAGGAGGAAGTCGATCCGAGAAGACGAACGATCGTTGACCGATCGACCGAACCTCTCTCCTTTGTTCGTTTCCTTTCACGGGTATCCGTGTTCTCGTAGATCCACCCAATCAACGGTTCGCTGCTTTCGTTTCCGATCGAACGCGTCCAGTTCACCTCGGCTTCCACCGCGTTCGCTAATAACCGTCGAAAGCCGGAGGTGGTTCGCAGTTACGCGCATCGGGATTCGAGATCTTGTACGCGAGAAGCGTCGAGGACATAACTCTTCGTCATCGGGACGGGCGGCCGCTTCGTGACCTCGACTGCCTTCTCATTTGGATTGCAAATTGTACGCGAGTGCGCCTAAACTCTTGTTTTTGACGAGGCTCGCGGCGCTGGAAGGTCGTCGCGAAAACGAAAAAGAATCGGTCCGCACCGGCGTCGATGGTAATCGTGGACTAAGGAACACGAACGGCGCGAACGAAAACGACGCCGAGCTTGAACGAGAACGGCGCGGCGCACTCTCGGCGAACAAGGATAAAGGCCACGAACGATTCGCGTGAAAGTTTTGCCGCGCGCCGGATGAAATTCCAGTTGAGAGAACGCTTCGGGACACACGGTAGCCTTTGAACGTATCGATTCGTTGTAGGTTATCGAGAGAACATTCGCAAATTGGACGAAATTACGGGTCAGTTGGAAAAATCGACGCTGGCTCGCGTCGAGCGTCGCGTCGCAACGACGATCATCCTCCGCCGAACGATAAAAGTTGTTGCGGCGGTCGACCGCACGAGGTTTCAAATGAAACGATTCGAAGCGGTTTGCGGGAATGCAGTCGGTTCGACAAAAATTACGAGAGCTCTTCTAGCTCTCGAGCTGCGGAGCGCGGCGAAATACATTTTTACTAGCGGTTCGTCGTCGCCGTGGCTCGCGGTCGGTGAATCGTGAATCGTTGCTTTTTCGAATCGTTCCCGAGTCATTACGGTCGCTGAATTCTTCTCGGCGCGACCCTGAACGGGCCACGGAATCCAAATGCCTGCTTAAGAGCTCGTCCCGCAGCTCCTTTGTTCTCCCGCGTGTGACATCCGTGAAGAATCGAAAGCTGGAAGGAGTCGGGCTCTCTCGCGCAGAAAACAACCGCGCCACAGAAAATTACCGTCCCTTCGTGCCATAGGGTGCTCCCTTCTTCCCAGGACTTCTTTTGCATCTTTCCGAGAAAATTGCGTTTCATCGGGACGCGACACTCTTCGTCCTCGGTCGGCGACACTTGAAAAGCCAACGACACGAAATTCGCAAGATTTTTCGCGGTCCGTGACAGCTTGAAGTTAGTGCAGTGAGTCTACTCGACTACGCGGATGCTTAAAAACGTGGATTCTTATAAACGAATCAGAAAAGTTGTTTGTGTACAGAGGCATTCAGCTATTTACGAGATATCAATTTTCCATGAACATAGTTTATTTGAATTAATAACCTCTCAGCGGTGGCACTCAGGCGAGGTTTTTCGACTTGCGAGGTTCTTCGACTTGCGAGGTTCTTCGACTTGCGAGGTTCTTCGACTTGCGAGGTTCTTCGACTTGCGAGGTTCTTCGACTTGCGAGGTTCTTCGACTTGCGAGGTTCTTCGACTTGCGAGGTTCTTCGACTTGCGAGGTTCTTCGACTTGCGAGGTTCTTCAACTTGCGAGTTTCTTCAACTTGCGAGGTTCTTCAACTTGCGAGGTTCTTCAACTTACGAGGTTCTTCAACTTACGAGGTTCTTCGACTTACGAGGTTTTTCTACTTGCGACAGCGCTGAAACGAATTAACCGCGTAAGTCGAGTATCCACTATATTGCGTAACGCTGTTCGAGCCGTCATCGGCTCTTCTCCAGGATCTGTACATATAGCCTGTTCCCGGAGCGCGTCCTGAACCGTTACCGAGAAGCTCGGACGGTTTCTCGAGGAGAAGGCTGCGTCGTCGGGTCGCGTCGGTCCGAGATAATTATGCGACGCGCACGGAACACGCGAGACCGCTCGTAAAATGTTGCGGCCGACCGGCTGGCCGCAGACGTTTTTATAGTCTTCCTGGTTGGACGATGTTTCGCGCTCGAAAGGTTCCTGAATCCACGCGAACCACTTAATTCACGATGGAGCACTCTGGACGCCACGCGATGCCCGAGTTTATCTCGTTATGACGGGGCAGGTAACACGGAAACCGAAGCGACTCGCTGGCTCTGGTCTCTGCCATTAATTATGCTCCGACTCGGTCGGTGATTAAAGAAATTAGCGGATGCCTAGCAGACGCGCGGCGGGTAACCAAGCCAGCTCGGGGCGTCCACCGGTTGGGCCGTTTCGGAGTTGCTCGAATGCAAATCTCTATTGTGCAACTACTGCAACGGCCCGGGGACTAGGAGAACGCGGTGAAATTCGTTCCAGTCGCGCTCGCTGCTCGATTATACAACGTTGCGCAATTCGTTTTCGGAAAACCGAGGTGCGAAAAAAACCGTGTAAGTTGCGTGCACGAAGCGGCGCCGCGCGGATGGAGTGTCTCCAAGCGCGTGTGTCGATGACCCTGTGTCGAACGTCGGTATCGGAACGAGGGGGTTGGAGGGTGCCCGGCGAGGAGCGGAACAGAAGAAGAGAGGAGAGCGAGAGGACACGGGACAGCCGGGAGGCGGCCCGAAGAAGACGGCACGAGTAAGAAAAGTAAAAAAAGCTAAGCTCTGTGGAGAAGCGGTGGAAGAAGAAGGTTCCTCGCGGACTGGTCGGCCGGTACAAGCGGGGTCGTCGGACCGACCGGTGTGTTTAGTAGTTAGGAAGCTAATGGATGCCTTAAAGGACGACGGATACACAAGGTTGTGTTGCACGACGCGGACTCGTCGGATCCCGGTGTTCGCGCACCGATTTCCTGGTCCGCCACGCTACGCTACGCCACGCTGCGCCAGAGGGCAACGAGCACTTAACGCTATACCCGACTTCTCTACCTCTTCCCTTGACCCTGGGTCGTTGATCCTCTCCACCGTGCTGCGTATACAGTTTTAATGGGTCTACGCTCGGTAGTTTTAAGTAACACGCCAATCGCGCGCTCCGCGGTCGATGCCTGGTCGTGGGAAGAAACGAGCCGCTTCCCATTTCGGCGGCTCGGCCATCGAGACCTTCACGCGATACGAATCTCGCTTGTAACGATCCACGCGAACCCGAAACGCGATGGTCTCTTTCGAAGAAGCCCGAAGGCGCAGCAACGACCGTCCGCGATGGGAAAAGCGGAGAAACAACGGACATCGGATTCGACGTCTGGGAACAACCCGTCCGGTCGTCCTTTCCGCGGCTCCGAAAGGGGCGCTTCGTGGCGCGTCGCGAGCGTCACACGAATCGTGCACGAGAGACATCACGGTGAAAGTGTGTACACTTTCTATGGAGTTCGGGAGGCTACCGCTTTCAGTCTCGGTTAGAACTTTATTCCTGCGGCGAAAACGCTGTCGGGATTCGATCCTCGTCGACGGACTCTCGAGACTCGAGGATTATTCGAATCGATCGGTGTAAAGGGACATTGTTGGAGCGAAAACGGACGCGCTCTGAATCCTCGATTTAAAGTTCGATTTTTCGAGTTTCCCATCGATTCGAGTTCGTTCGCGCGGTTCGCCGCTATCTGTCAAACGTATCGGACGCGGAGATTGAAGAGCAGGAAGCGACCGCGAGTTTCTTCGAGCGCAGAAGCACGACCGTGGAACGGTCCAGTTTCCTGCTCGGTACACTTTCGAGACACGGCGCGGCGGAGTGGAGGAACGGTGGCAACCAACGACTTCAGCTCGCGATTCGAGGAGCTCGTAAATCCGAAACCGCTGCGCTCCTCGGCGCGACGTTGATGGCTCCCGGAAAACAGAGCAACGCGACCGACCGCTTCTTCGATCGGTTGCAACTTCGACCCGGCTTCCGACTTGCCTCTTGGCGCGGAAAATTGGGTCTTGCGGTGCTGGACAAATCTTTAAACCGCGCAAACTACCGCGTCGTCGCTCCACTCTGGCATCTCCCGGCTTCTCTCGTCGCTTCTCCGCTGGCACAGCGTCGACTCATAATCGTTGCTTCCTTCGCGATAAGCCGTTTCTTCGTTTCCTTCTCGGAAGGTGCTCGTAGAATCGAGACCCCTTCGCCCTGACGTGTCTTCGCGATTACACCTCTCCGAAGAGCCTTTCCAACAAGTCGTAGGACCGCGTCAGTTGCAGTAAATCCGTCGTTACCTCTTCGTCTTTCCGTTTCCGCCGAAGCCGAGTCATCAACGTTCCTCGCTCGCTACATTTTCGGCTCTGTCTCGACGCTCGATCATTCGAGTGAATCAACCGAGCTATTATTCGGTCGCTCGACGGATACGACGGCGACCATCTCGAAAACAGAAACGGTAAAACGGTGGTGCTGCCACCGTTTTCGATCGAACCTTGAACGACGTTTCTTCTGGATCGCTCGTTAAAGGCGAACACACGCGGACCGATACGACCGTCGCAGCTCGTTAGAGGAATCGAGCCGCGTGTACACATCGGTTGGCTTCGACCAAGCTACTTTGCATTTTCGCGGAGAAATCCGAAGCGCGGTGCTCCCGACAGCGTCCGACTCTCGCGATTTCTCGTCGGAAACCCGTGGATCGGGTATCCTCCGGCGCACCGTTGCGTGAGAGCGCCTCTCCCTTCGATTCGTCCACGGAAAACGCGATTTTCGTTGGCCACTCTTCGAGATTCGAAGCGGCGCACCACGCCGGACTAATTAACGAAGATGCTCGTCGGGTATCGGGACCGGCGCACCTGACTCTCCTCGTTAGAAGCTTCTACCGCGTCGACTTCGTTTTCTCGGACGTGTACGCGAGTCTCGGGGTCCGACCGGACTCGAACTCTGACGGCTACTTAAAATTCACCGCATCTCGAGGCCTTATCGACGCACCGCACGGTCGAACATTAATCTCGCTCGAGCGATTCTCGCGCTGACCCTATTAACGTCACGGCACTTCTCGTGACGAGAGCGCGCGAAAGTTTCTTCGGTCTCTCCTCTACGAATCGCGTCGAGAGATCGAGAAACGTTTGGATTCGGAATCGGTGTCGGTTTGCAACGGTCGCTCGACCAGCACCTGTTTGCCTTCGCGCAGCTGTCCGGCCCTTGGCAGTTGCAGGGAATCGGTTCGACGCTCGAGACCGAGCTCGATTCGCGGCAGGTGTTCGCTCTCGCGGCGGAGAAGAACGCGATTGAAATTTCTCGCGATCCAATGGGTGCCGGTCGGCGAAATCTCCTCGTCATCCGATTGCTCAACAACGCGCAAGCCCCGCCGCATTTCCAAGACAAATTAGGCTCGACGCTAGATGCGATTTGTTCGGCGATCGCGCGCGATCTTTACGAGAATCGTGCATACGCGCGGCAACAACAACGGAGCGTGGGAGTTCGACCCGAGGCTCGACCAGGGAAATCGAGATCACGCGCATAGTAATGCAACCACGACTCGAGTCTGGTCGAGCCGAGTAGAGACTAGGCGAGGCGAACAAGCGCTTACGGCTTGCGTTCGCTTCCTCGACTTCTGAACTTGTTTCCTAGCGTTCGCGTCGATTACGTAAACGAGCATCGGCTTTTCCCTTTGCTCTCGAGATATCGCATGCCTCTCTCGCGCCTGTCGCCTCGCAAGACGAATCGCGTGTACACGGAACCGAGCCGCGTCGAATCGAAATCCCAAGATGATCGGAAAAACTTGGATGTGGTCCAGGGACAAGAAGAAACCCTTCCTGGAACGCGCTCGCGTTCTGCTCGCTCGCGATCACGCGCCGTCTAATGGCGCAACTGTAAATCCGATATTACAGCGACAACGGCTACCCGGTACGCTATTATTATCGCGATGCGATCCGCGACATCGCTGGAAAATTAAAACCCAGAGGATAAATGAGAGTCCGCGAACCCGCCAATTATCGCGATCCTCCCGTTCCCTGGAAACGATTGGCTTTCCCTCGGGGTACGCCAGTTCTCGTTACTCTTTCGACGAATCAAACCTGCTGACGAATCCAAGCTGGCCAGTCGAATTGATTAGTTAGTAGACTGCGGATCTTTGTTATGAAGAAATTGGTTCGGTGAAATATGAAACAGCAAAAGTTAGAAAAATTTCAGAATATCGTGATGCTGGTTTTAGTGTAAGGAAATGGCGATAACTCATAAGACCGTAATAGATCGCAGGTAAATGAAACGTACACTTGTTTCATAGCCTTAAGGCTTCTTTAAAAAAAAAATTAACGCTTGATCGCGATTGATAAGCAACTTTTTTGTTAATGAAATGTACCAGGTGTGTAGATTTCTCTTCTTCATCTCCTTTAAAAAGTGAAATAAAGCAATAAAATCAGAATATTATATTAAATTAGGACATGTCCAACAATAGCAAAGATGAATAAATCGCAAAGGTAATTTCAATTATGGTTGAAAATGCCGGTCTTTTAAAACTACAAGTACGTATTAAATATTGGTTGTAACAAAAAAACGTGCTCTGGAACTTTGCAAATAAAGTACTATTACACAGATTTTGAAACAACGAAAAAAAATGTTTGACTTTTCCCCACAATTTCGGTCAAACTGACCACTGTGCGTCGCGTCGCTACGCTCAGCATCGTCGTCGGCAGACCCGAGGGTCGATCTCGTATCTCCCCTTTGTCCAGCGCACACGGAGAAATCGAGGATAGGTCGCGTCGGCCGTTGGAAGTTGCAACTGCCCGTAATTAGAACGCAGATAACCAGCCCGTTCGATAGAGTCTGCCCACGGTCGTCGGCTCGTATCGGACATTTGCCAACCTACATACCTAGACGAGCCGCTCGGTGCTCGCTCGACGAAGACGCGACCCTCGTCGGCCGACGTGTAAGCCGTTCCGCGGCGTCGCTCTTGCAACCAGTTTATCGTCTGAAAAGTGTCGAGACGCCGATACCCAGAACAGGCCGCCGTAACCCGGCCGAACTACAAAAATCTCTAAGCCGAGCTCGCACGCGAACAGTAACAAACTTTATCACCGAAGGTATCGCGCGGCTTTTTGCAGCGGACCTCGTCGGGCAGGCCTCACCGATCCAGGCTAATGCCATCGATAATTCCATCGATGATCTCACGGCTGCAAACAACCGCGCGTCGCTCGCGATCGTCCGCGATTTCACGTTCGCCGATATCACAGGGTGCAGACTGTGTCCAGCTCTCGCCCCGTTCCTCGACTTGCTCCCTGGGGTACCCTGGTCCGAACAATACTCCTTAATGACGCTCCCAGCGACGCCCGTTCGTCGATCCCTCCGGACCATCTGTTCTTTGTAACCTAAAACTCGTTCCCAAAGAACTCGCGTCGCCTCTCGTTCCTCGTACCGACCGGAGCTTCGCGATCGTTCGCAACTAATTGTAAGCGGCCGGCCGGAGACATCGGCATCCGATCGAAAAGAAAACGAAACGAGCATCCACGCGTTCGGAAAAAAAGAGCTTCGTGCGATAGACGTCGATGCTTTCACCGTTGTTCCTTGGGCTTGGACTCGGGCTCGGTGCATTGGCCGCGGCCACGGCGCAACTTCGCTTTCTAGAGGCTGCTTAGATCGCGGGATTACCTCCGCGCCTCGCTCCGTATCGAGGATGGTCGCGATCCCAGCACAATGTGGATCACCGACTGTTTACGGAGTAGAAAATTGCGAGGGGCGAGCGTGTCGGCACGACACCGCGGGATTTCTAGGCGTTGGAACGTTCTTTGAAAATCGGGGAGAGACGCGAGCGTGTGTGTGCACGCGGCCGTGTCCGGTCGTTAATGGAAGAGCGAAAGTAAATCGTTTACGCGTACAATCTCCTCGCGGAGCGTTACTTCATTCGCGCCGTCGTTGCTCGTCACGGTCCCCCGAGAAAAATATGTATCTGGGTACTCGGTTAGGCCGAGATCGCGGAGATTGCGGAGTAATCTCGGTTTGCGCAACTGTGAAATGAACGAGCGGTGTGCTTGTGTTTTCAGAGGCAAGTACGCGACGGTCAGGAGATGTCGGGAGAGATCCAGCGGAAGACAATGGGCCGCCAAGTTCCTGAGGAAAAGGAGACGGGCGCAGGAGCTCAGGGCGGAAGCGCTTCACGAGGTCGCGGTGCTGGATGCTGCGGCGAATTGTTCTCGGCTGGTGTCGCTTCATCAAGTCTTCGAAACCCACACGGAGATGGTCTTGGTTCTGGAACTGTAAGTAATCAGCCACTCTTATCAGCCCGAGGAGATTCCTTATCTCTCGCGGGAATTCCAACAATGGTCTCCCGCGAGCAGCTTCGTCGTTATCTCTCGATTTTCTTGGCGAGTTTTCAATTCTAAAATTCCGCGTTTCTTTTGGTTCTCGAAGGGCTCCTGGCGGTGAGCTGCAAATGATCTTGGACAGAGACGAGGTCCCGGACGAGCGACAGGTCTCCAGATTGTTGAAGCAGATTCTGGACGGGATCGCCTTTCTGCATTCCTTGAACGTGGCCCACCTGGACATCAAGGTAAGCCAAGAAAGAGGGAGGAGAATGCGACGTGTTCGTATAAAATTTTCTGGGAAGTCGAGATATTCCCGTGTGCTCGACGAAACGTAGAAACGCGGTCGGTACACAGTTCTTATCTGGCACTCGTGAAAAATAACAAAAGCGCTCGATAACAGCTGGAAGATTGCCGTTCCTGCAAATAACGCTTATCTAGATTTTTCTCGAGAGTTGAAAAACCTCGGACAAGACTTGGCACGCGGGCACCACGTTGCTTCGATCGTTGCCTCGCCACGTATAATGACCGCGCCCGGGTCCTGGCCCGAGCCTAATCTCGAGGATTGTCTCGCGAGGAGTTCGGCGCGAGAGGTCCGAGGAGAGAAAGAAACGGGTTGGCAACGAAACGACGACGCTTCAGGCGGTGCTGGCAGTTTCTCAGCGGCGGGACGTGTTCCGCGTCGCGGTCGGTGCGAACGACCTAAATTGTTATATAAAAGTATCCGTGTAATAGGGTGATCTCTGCCAAAAACTCGGGCCGAGCGCGAGATTTCCGTGCCGCGATGCGATTCGCATCGTTAACGTCCATTTTCGCACCTGTCGCGCCGTATCACGATCCCCGAAAGAGAGAGAGAGACGCATTAATTCGTGCGGCGTTACTCGGTGACGAGACCACATTGTTGCCTCGTAAATCGACTTTCTCGCGAATTCAAATATTTGCTAGAAAGCGACGCCGCGGCGGCGCGCCGCTCTCCTCGCCAGCGAGGGAAAAGGGGACGTATTTTTCTGCGATACAAACGAGCCTCGTTATTCGCCGAGGAGAGGAATATAAAATCGAGCGGAACCAGTCACCGCGGTGGAATCCCGACGGAACGGTCGCCGATAGGGTGTTCCCGTCTACTAAATTATTTTTGTACGATCCCCGAGGGAGTCTCGTCTCGTCTCGCCGCGAGACACCCGGTCGAAAATAGCCCGATGCCTCTTCTCCGTCGGACGATTCACCTCGGGGGTAATACGCGTCCCCGTCTCTCTCTCCACGCGCAGGCAGATTCATTTTCAATTAGGAAACACGAGAGCACGGAGTCTCTCCGTTCCGCGACGGGGGCCGCAATCGAAACGAACCACCGTCGAATTTGCATAATTACTTCTGGGAACGATAAATCTCGATTTTGCCAATAAAAGCGAGCTTAAATTGCGCCGAACGTCGCGAGCAGGGGCTATGCGTCTTCCAGAGCGGCGCGCGATAGACGAACGGGCTTCGTACGCGCGTCACGCGAGACGAAAGATTTTTCTTATTAGGCGGTAGCTTCGTGGACTCGCAATTTGCGACTCGCGAGACCCGCGCGGACTACGTACAAGCGGGAGAGCACGAGTACGCGCGTGTACGTGTTTATCGATTATCAGAGTGATCGATATGGGTGAGCCAAGGCGAGCAAGTCGTATTAATAATATTCCCTCGGCGACACACGCGGCGGGTCGCGTATTTCAGCCTTCCTCCTTTTTTTCCTCTCTCGGTGCTCTTAACGCGGCTCGGATTATGATCGCGGTTATGCAACCCAATTACCCGCGTTTCGCAAATTGATAGCAATTTGTGGAGATGCGGGTTACCAGGTACACGCCGTCGAGCGAGAGGAGAGAGGAGAGTGGCTGCTGCGAGGCGTCGTTGTTAAATTCGCTTCTACGAGCCGGCGAATCGCGGTCAATTAAATTACGCGTGTTTTCGTACTCGGCTGCGAACGCAACCGCGCGATGAATTTGCGTTTCACGCGTTGTTCGCGGAACGTTATCTCCGCTCTTCTGTTCTGATACCACCGACGATTAACCATCCGTCGGAATAATCGTGTTGTTTTCCAGCCGATAAGATAAGATAACCGTGATCGTTCTAGGCGCGCGAAACGGTCCGATTAGACGGCAACCAGGTAACTAGGCTGTGGTCCCCGCACCCAGCCACTCGGCCTCGATCGTTTTCAGTCGATGAAGCCGCTCTTGATTCGCGATTCGAGATCGCGAGAGCGTGGCCGAATGGAAACGAGCGGCCGTTTCGAAAGGAAAACCGACTATGATTCGTTCCTTGGCCTTTCCGAGTCGACGCGCGTTTTCGAAATCTCGAGAGCGGAGAACACCGACACGACGCGGCGCTCCGAATTCTCCGAAAATATCCTCGTGCCACGAATTCACGCGACTCGGCTGACCCGAATATAGATCCTCGCGGTTATGAATGGAAAAATGCACGCGAATTCTTTGGCCCGGTTCCAAGCGGGGCCCCGCGTTGGACGCCATCCACGAGGTTTCGGGCGCCGGTGCTCCAAAGCGCATCCGCGACCTCGCGCGCTCGATAATTATAGCTGCTAATTCCTTCGATTAAATGGACGGGAACCGATTGCGTAAAGCGGATCGGGCAACGATTATCCGGGGCTTCCAACCTATCCCACGGTCTCTCGTTGTCGCCTCGACTTGCCTCGCGCACCGGTTCGAATTCGCACGCGGATCAAAGAAACCATAGACCACGGTGGAGTCTTCTAGGGAGCGGAGGCGATCGACCTCCGCAGAGATAGGGGAGAGATTCATCAATGGACTCTCGAGCCAGCCTTGGTTGTTAAAACATCGGACTCGTACCGAGAATTCCGTTTGAACGGTGGTCAGTGGATGGCGCTCCCTCGATCGATGCGCGCTTCTGTTCGTTCGTTCATTAGGCGGTCCGACGCGACGCGCTCCGCGGAATCTATTCATCGAGTCTGTTAATGGGATACTCGAAGCTGTCCGGACTCTGGATTCCGGATTCCACAGAGTGCCTCTTTTCACCGCGGACCGCGAGACGAGCCAACGGAAAACGGAATCGATATTTCACGCGCCGCACAGTGGAACGAACTTAGCAAATAAATGGACATGGCGATTACTTCGCATTGGCTGAAGATATTTGATTAAGACTTTACAGACTTTTTACCCGTATAATGTAGACTACCTGTACTGAAAATCATTCAAGCCCATCAAGTGTATCAGGTTTATTCTGTTTCCATAGGTTCGCCAGGGGGTCTACAAGGATAAGCATGGTCCAGCGACCCCACCCACAATTTTTATTGATAATATTTTATTGATTGATGAAACAATGGTTTTAGGTTGAAAGATAACCTCCTAAAATTTTAAGTCGTTAACCCTTCATATAAGGGTGATATAAGTATAATTTTTTTTCTCGGTTGTCTTCCTATACTCCAAAACTAGATGAAAGATCTGCTGGTGTTAGAAATGTCAATTTCGAACTTTTATATTTAGGCCCACGTCGAGAAAATATGTCGTTTCGTCCCACTGTGCGTCGCACCGAGAGAAAAGCGACGAACGGCTCTCTTCTCTTTTCTCTCTGCCTCGTCGTATCGAAAGGTTGCAGCGATGAAATTCATTCGGGAAATCGAATTGTCCGCGAAGAGCAAATAGTCGCAGTTCCATGGAAACGATTCCACTCGAAGATAAATCGAACGAGGCACGTTTTTGCGACGCGCAAATCCCTCTCTCGTTCATATTGGCCGGTCGGAGACCGACTCCCTCGCTCGTTCCCCTAACTTTATTACATTCGTGCCGCGCACTCGTTCACGATCACGTTCACGTTCACGTTCACACTCACCAGCGCACGATCTCGCGCGGTTACACGGTACCAACACCGACGCGCGC
The DNA here is from genome assembly GCA_963966675.1 of Lasioglossum calceatum. Lineage (NCBI taxonomy): Eukaryota > Metazoa > Arthropoda > Insecta > Hymenoptera > Halictidae > Lasioglossum > Lasioglossum calceatum. The sequence continues at coordinate 3,303,574 of OZ016555.1, read as the reverse complement.
CTCTGCTCGCGTCGCGTACGTACCGTAGGGTCGCTTCCCCCTTTGCTCAACCGCCGGAAGTTTCAATGAACGCGAGAGACGGATCCTCATAAATTCGTTGTCCGTTGGCTAAAAAGCGTTCTCCGGCTCGCAACTACGCGCTGCCATTTTCGCGCGGCCTTTTCCCTCGGCGAGCCTCGCGTTCCAACCGCTCGGAATGGAATCGCCTGGATCGAAGTCGGACGGGGACGCGCGCCGCGGACCGAGGAGTATTTATAATTATCGTCATCGACGCGTTTATCCGCATCGCCTGGAAATTGCCAGGACTTTTTCGCTCGGTACCCCCGTCACCCCGTCGCGCCGAGAGACTTACCCGCTCGCGGAGACGCGGCGCAGCCTGTCGGATGCGCGCGGCATCGTGAGAATTAACCTCGAGCAACGTTCTTATTTCGAGACCGGCGAGCGACGGCTAGCACCGATTTAATGGCTTACGTCCTTCCTGCAGTTTTTGCGAGCGATCCACGTTAAACGGCGACATCCGACAAACCGAGCCGCAGGAACAGGCTCACCCGTTACACTTTCCTAGCTCGCTCGAGAGCCGGCGTCGATCCAGAGACGCTCGGTCTGACCGAACCATTCTCCGGTCAGAGATTCCCATCGATCGTTCACCCCGCTTGCTCCGCGCTCCGTGTCCTAAAACGCTCGATTACGAGTGATTCTCTGGTGCCTGAAAATTCTCGGGTCCCCGACCGACCCTAATTACCGCGAATCGATCCGGCCGCGACGTCAAATATTTACGTATCCGACGGGAAGCGAGGAAACCAGCGTTGGCCCCGCGATTATCCTATTCGTCAAGGTGAATCGCGCGCGCGTCGCAATAATTCTCTGCGCGTAATCGATCCTGACGCCCACGCCGCGTCTTCTCCGCTCTTCCGTTCTCGTCGAGGATCGAGGAACGTCCGCGACACGACGCTGACGCAGGAACCTCGTAACGACTAATTATGGAAATGTCTTTGTTCCTCGTTGAACGTCTTCCGGGACTCGTCTGGTCTCGTCTCGAGCTCTTGTTCCGATCGTTCGCTGGTGTCTCGACTCGTAAAATATTGAAAGGAACGGGGAGCGAAACGGAGGGCGTCAGGAAGGGTGGAGAGCGTGTTTCGTTAGGATCCGTTCGACGAGGTCGAGCCAGCTGGCGGCACGAGTTTCGAAAGCAGAAGCAGGCCACGAACAAAACGTTCCTCGACCTCGACGCGTTTTAGAAGCGCCTTTGAATCTCGTTGTTCGACGAACATCGACCGTCTTACGGCCAAGTCCGGTCACGTTCGACTCGTAACTCGGTGGATATAACGAAACTAAACGCGCAAGCCGAATCCACGAGCGGAACGGACGAGCACGCGTTGCGAGTAGCCAAGAGCTCGCTCCCCTCGTCGAACACCGTGCGCTCTTTAGACCTGTCGTTCCATCGAAATCCCAGAGCCAGAAAAACGAACGAGCGCTCGGCGTCGATGTCTCGCGCGGATAACGTTGTTGTAAACCAGTCGGTCCGGGTGGGAAAGCGTTTCCTTAAACGCCTCTGTCACGCCACGCGGCTCGCCGACTCAAACGCGATCCTCGACGCTGAAAACGCCACGCCGCGCCGCCAAGCACGCGGAAAGAAAAAGAGGAAGACGAGTCGACTGGTTTGCGACCTCCTAGACGGTGCAGCGTGCCGATCGGTACGAGCGAACGACCGGCCGAATTGGAAAAATCGCGATCCGCCGAGCAGGGTTTATCGAACACGCGTTAGCCTTGCTCTCCGACCGGTGCGCTTTCCAGCGCAGCGTCGCGATTAATTGTACCGATTACCCGGCAAACGAACGAGGGAATCGCCATTTATTCGATGGCTCGAATTAAGTGCCACCGGCCGCAATCATCGGGACACGCTCAACGATCTCTAGCCGCGTGCTCTCTCGTAACACGGGCTACCAACGGAGAAAAAGACGCGGTCTCAATCGGCTTGTTGCGCTCGTCGCAAACGTTACGACGAGTATCCTAACGCGAGGCGGGCCGATAACAACGTCAACTTTTCGAGTTCTCGCTCGTGCCCTCTCCTCGCTAATTGGAACGACGATCGCACGCCCATGTAAATTACTCCAGCGCATTCCCCTGTTTTCAACGCTTTCGAGTCTGCTCGCGAATTATTTCTCGTCCCTGAGAAACGCTCGATCCAGGAAAAACGGTGGCTGCGTTTCCCCGCGGCGCGATTAATTGCTCCGATTACGTGACGAACGCATCTCGGAATTGTCGCATATTAAGCGCGTTTAATCAAATGGAATCTCGTGCGTCGTCTTCGCGGAACCATTGCGTCGATGCGATCGCAGGAGTTTAACGAATGTTTTCCTTGTTTGCAGCCTCAGAATCTGGTCCTCACCGGAGATTTTCCCGAGTGCGACGTGAAGCTCTGCGACTTCGGCATCTCGCGGTACATCAGCCATGGCGCGGACATACGGGAGATATTGGGAACGCCAGACTACGTTGGTAAGCACGTTGCCTCGATGTCGATCACGGTCGAGAAAGTCTCGTCGATCGTCTCCGATCGTGTTCGATCGCGTCCGTCGTTTGCACCGTGTTGAATCACGCGTCACGGTCCGTTTCAGCTCCGGAGGTCTTAAACTACGAGCCGATCAGCTTGGCGACCGACATGTGGTCCGTCGGAGTGCTGCTGTACGTCCTGCTAACGGGATGCTCGCCGTTCGGCGGAGACACGAAGCAGGAAACGTTCTGCAACATCAGCCGATGTCGACTGGACTTTCCCGACGACCTGTTCGAGGACGTGTCGGAGGACGCGCGGGATCTGATGCGCAAACTGATGGTCAAGGATCCAAAGTAAGCAATCCGATCGGTATTTTTCTGTTGCACGCAAGACAGGAGGCGCGACAAGCGGGACGAACGGTCGTGTTCGAGCTCCGTCATCGGAATGCCGCGATCCGACGCGGAACGACGAACGCCACGGATTGCTTTCGTTCCTAGAAGCTAAATAACGCCAACGCACGCGCGATCCGACCAACAAATGTTCCCGCGAGATCCACGCGCCGCCCTGCGGCCCATCCTATCTTCTTTCGCTTCGAGGTAGCCGGCGAACCGTAAACGTTCCCGGTAGGTCGCGGCACGCTTCTTCGAAGGCATTATTTGAACCAGTGCCGGAATTCCTAGTAGCGTTTGCTCCGATAACGCTCGACCGACCAGAGACCGTCGCGCGTCTCGTTCTCGTCGGTCTTCGCGGTAGCCGATTTGACGAAGGGCATATTTCGCCGGCAACATCATCGTCCTCGGGCCGAGGAACTCTCGAAACTCGTGATCGTCGGAACTTCCTGCATCGGTCTTGCGCATACGTGGAAGCGAAACGATCGACATTCCAGCGCGCGACGACTTTCTTCGAAACGGGAAGAGGGACGTCGTCGCCGCTCGGAACGAGTTCCGCTGAAAAACTCGTAGATTTCCTTATCGCCGACCAGTCGGACAGCTGGGAGGAAGTCCCCATCCGGAGTATATCCCCGTCGCGCCCTTCCAACGCGACATCCAACTTATCTTGTTGTCGCGGACGCGGTTTATCGGTCGCGAGTACCCACATCGTCTCGTGCTCGTTCCCTTTTCGCTTTCCCGTTTCCTCTGGTTCTTCTGGATTCGCTGGTTGCCCCTCGCCCATCGTTTCCTGTCCTTTCTCTTCTGCCCGGACGCGTTGCGCAACCGCTCGTTACCGTTACCAAAGACAAGAGAGAGAGAGAGATCCGACGGTCCGTGCCGGAAGTACGCAAGCAACGACTTGTGTCTGATCGATCTTCTTTATTTCAGTGAACGCCTAACAGTCACCGAATGCCTCCAGCACTCGTGGTTCAGCGTGTTCGACGATCCCCAACCGCCTCTGTCCACGATCGATTGCCCGGCCTTGGAACAGTCCACGGTGGAGACGACGAAGACGACCGCGTCTTCGCAAGAAACAAAGTCCACAGTGAAATACGGCGCTGGAACGACGACGACGACGACAGAACAGTCTGCGACGATATCGTCGACGCCGAAGAACGACACGGACAAACACACGCAGAGGTCGTCGACCGCGAACGTGTATCAACTAACGGAGAGCAAGTCGACGACGACGACGGCGACGACGACGGCGCCGCGAGCGGTCTCCTCGCACACGGAAAACCTGTACACGAAATCGAAGCTGTCGACGAAGCCCATCCGATTCGGTCTGAGTCCCGACCGCAGGGACACCTTCAAGAGGAACATGGACTCGCTGGCGCAGAAATTTTCCGCCACCGAGATCGTGATAATCGAGCCGACCTCCTCGATGCGTACGAGCGTCGCGAGCAACGCCGCCGCCGTGGCCACGGTCACGCAGAGGAGAGCGACCGCGACGCACACGATGCCGGCCGGTGAGGTTTTCAAATGCACGCCGGTGTTCATTCTCGGCGAGGAGCAGCAGTGCAGCGACAGCGGCAGCGACACGGTCTCGGAGATCTCGACGGACAGCTCGAGCGATCGGAGCAGCATCTACTCGGACGACTCGCTGGATTTCCTGCTGTTCGGCAAGGGTCAGAGTCGGGCTAGTTTCCCGTTCGCGGCGACGGAGGCTTCGTCGGACAGATGGGAGCCCAGGCATCATCACCAGCAGCAGCAGCACGCGAAAGCATGGCCGAGGGAGTGCAACGGCGTGGTCAGCAAGGGTATCAGCCGGTTCACGTCGGGGACATCGAACGCGAAGATCGCGAAGCTCTCGAGCCCGGCGACGGTTCACGGTAAAACTGGACTGGAGGCTCTGCGGGAATGCGGAGGCAATCTGGTGGTGATTCGCGAGCCGGTCAGAGCAGGCAGGTACACCAGGTACAGCGAAGTGCAGTGCGAGTCGGTGCAGGCACGGATTCGCCGGTTCCAAGTCCACGGAGCCTCGTAGACGCGCGAGCGACGGGACAAGCGACTCGTCCCGAATCGGTTCACTCGGGCCGCCGCGCGACAGGCCTCCTTGTACATATCACTCGACGGTGTACAGTGTATAGTCGGATGGTACGCGGCGTTACAACCAGTCGACGCGACCCGCGGATCCAACCTACGGAACGGGCAGAACGCGGAGACCGTGCCAAAGTACGCGAAAGACGAAACGACGTATCTCCGGAGGAAAGCTGTTCTTCCTACAGGAGTCGTTCCTTCCGTTTCGGCTCGTTGTAATATCCATCGTACCCGGTGGCAGCCGGGTAACGCCTGTAAATACGTGAAAACGATGTGCGAACGTGTGTGTGTGTGCGTGTAGATGCGTGAATGAGTGAGTGGGTGGCGGGTGCCGATCGTTCGTGGCGCGCGATTGTTGTACATATTCGAGATTCTAGGCGAGCGACGAACAGCTCGAGAGAGTGGATGAAAGCCTGGCAGCTCGTTGTCCGCCATTACCGATAGACTGACCGGCCGTCCTTTCGAGGTGAACGAAAAAAAATGGGAATGCGAGTTGCACGCTCGATGCACCGAGTCGCTCGCGAGACGTCGGTTCTCTTTGCCTCGTCCGCCGTCGACGTCTTTGGAATTTCAGGCAACCGATCGTTGCGCAACCGGAGAAATGTCAGGCATATGTCAGATTCTATTCGGAATTCCGGAGTACATCGTCGTTTCGCTTGAGACGGGAACGTGTACGATCCTCGCGCACGACTCGGTGTCGACGAACCAATTCGCCGAACTAGCCATATACGAGCTGTAAACGTAAACGTAGACACGGTAACTGCTCGGAGGTTCGCGGATCCCCCGGAAATCGAATTCCGATTACTTCGGTGCCTTTACAGTAAGACCCCGTTCGGACACGCTGGGAACCGCGCGATCGAACAATCGAGAAGAAAAATCGCGCGGTTTCCGCCGCGTCCGAACGGGCGCTGAAACCGTAGTGCCTAATTTCGTTTCTCTTTTTCACGCGAGAGAGAACGAGCCTCGACGAACGAGCAGAGAATCCTCTCCGGTGTTCGCACAGTGCCTTAGCTTCGACACAGACGCAGATACGGTCGAAATTGAGAGCCTAAACCGGCGTTAGGCGTCTCGAATTTTTCTCGTTGGTTCGACGGAATCTCCCGCGGGAGATCATCAATTAGAACATCGCGAGTCCTATCGGCGCTGGACGACGCGGTTGCAAACCATCGAAACAACTATCGTTCGAGTACCTCGGAACCACGTGTCGTCGCACGTGCAACAAATTCCCCTCGATCTTTCGACCGACCAATTTTTCATCGAACGAATTTAGCCAATGAGAAATCTCTCCGGTGACGAGTTTGAACTCGCGACTACGGAATCGTTGCAACTGCTCGCTCGTCGAACAACTTGTCTTTTTTCACTCCGTGAATCAAACGCGTAGTATATAAATATATATATATATTATATATGCATTATACGAAAGGAGAGAATGTGCGGGAGAGAAAGAAAGAGAGAGCGAGAGACAATTAGCTTTGCGAACGTCTGCGTCGCCGAAGCGATGGGGCGAACGCTTAACAAACATCTTGTGAAGTGCCAACTTCGGAGGTCGAAGGGAGCGCTTCGTGAATGCTAGTCAATACACAACGTAGCTCGTGGTTCTCCTCCTCGAATTCGTCTCGGTTCCCTCGTCGCGGACGGGAAGATTCGAGGAGGCGAAACGAGCACGAGAACGAAACGACGAATCGCGCGTCGAAACCGAAAGAGAAACGATTCGATATTTCCATTCCTCGTGCACGCTTATTCGGAACGCGCGCAGACAGAACGGTCGCGCGGATCAACCGAACACCGAGAAACAAACTAATTGCGGGACACACAGTCGGGCGATTCGTTTCGCGCTGTTTCATCTTCGTAGAGTTTAGCCTCGTGGATCGAGGGACTGCCAAACGAATTTCTACCGAACATCGGGAACATTGTTGCGAGCGTTCGTCCGTCGAAATTTTTAAACGCACACGGAGAGTGTCACCCGTATGACGACGACGACAACGACGGAAACGAGTCCAGTTCTGATGTAGCAGGGTGTGCGCACAACGAGCGAATGAATCTACGGGAAACAGGGAGAACGAGCGAGAGTGCGTGGGGTCGCGTGAATCCATGAATGCCTTCGAGAATCAAAGGAACCTATAGAGACCTGTAATATATTATAGTTTTGCTACTACGGTAGAGGAAGGCGTGTGTCCGAGCGAGTCGGTTCATCGCATCCCCGAGTCGAGGCCAATTCGTTGTTATTTATTTTTCGTTCGATTATTCCGTTCGACGTCGTAGTTAATCGATATCCTCCGTTTACGTTCGCGCTACGATTTCGCGGCGTTTATTTCGTCCGTCGAGGCCTCGCTGGAGCTTGTACCGTACTCTAGACGCCTTCCGAATATCTTTCATCGATACATAGATCCGTCTGTATCTTCTTTGTGCTCGTACACGCCTTGCTCTCCGACTTATTCAACTATCATCATTATTATATCACAATGATTATTATTATTATTATGATTATTATTATTATCATTATTATCATTATTATTATTATTACTATTATTATGATTATCATCGCTATTACGTTATCGCTGTAATGTTATTAATACACCGAGGTTATTCACGATCAGATGAAATCGCGCATGTATGGCTACCAAAATCTTGTGTAAATACTTCTGTCATACTGTATTAATTTGAATAACGTGCGAAATAAATACCGCAAATCACAATCGACACTCTTGGTTGGTCTCTCGATCGAAACGAGCGCTCGTTACCCAGCGCGGAATTCGCGCCGCTCGAATCCCGAGTTTTCCCATACACGGGGAAACCACGTTTTCCAAGAACGTCGGTTTTCTTTTCATCCTATAAATAGACGGCAGTATTAATAGCGGCCAGGTGAAGCGATGATTCACCGCCGAGATTTCCTGCCGAGACAAAAGCTCCACACCGCTAATCCCATTCTAATCCGAGCTCCAGCGATCTCAGACTCTCGCGCGATCCTCTCCGACTCTCGACGATGATTTACCTAAAGTTTGCGAGCCGCTCGGTGGTTCAATCGAGTTATATCGAGATATTATCCCGTGTCGGGAACGTTGAATTTTGGTCGGTCAAGGGTAACCATGACCGACGACTCGCCGCGTCCGATTTCGCAAAAGTAGCGCGCTCAAAGATGGAATCGCGGCGGCCTGTAATTAGAGGCAACACGCCGCTTTTGTCGGCAGTCGTTTAATCTTCGCGAGTCGGCTTACCTCTCGCCGCGGTCGTCGAGTCTCGTCTTGACCTACGCGTTAATTAACGAATTATCGTTGGAGAGCGCGAACCCGTTTCGTTTCGGCCTCGGCAAACGAAATCGCTAGCAGCGTCTCACGGGCGTCGCACTGTTTGGTCTATTTGGTCAGAAAAAGTGGAAAAAAACTATTTTAGCGTTATTTATAGGCTCAAGGTTATAATATTATGTATCGTTGGGTTCGTCTTAAGATCAGCTACAACATTATGAAATCCAAAATATATTTTAGCATCTTTAACTACGACGGACAACAAAAGTTTTATGACATACGCAAAAATTTAGAAATTGACTTTTTTCCACTTTTTCAGGGCAAATAAACCACTGTGCGTCGATTGGCCAACTCCTAGGATAAAGTAAAGGTACCAGTTACTTGGACGATTTTTATTATTATCATTTGACGAACGATCGATATCAACCTTCTTTCTTTTTTTTTTAAGTGAAAGAAATATTAACAAAGTATTAATTCGAAGTTTTGGTCCTATTTACCGGACACGATCGATCTGTGATAACAAGTAACACCAGGTACTTGATGTTATTTCTCTTAATTTCGAAAAAGATTGTTTCGCGTCCGATAATCTGGTGGGACACGGTAACTGGTACCGTTGCGCACTCGAAACGGTCTCGTCGATCGTTCCAAACAATTTTCCGAAACAGGACTTCCTAGGACGCGATCGACAAGATCTTTTTGCCTCGGACCACTCGAGGTCGATGGCTAGAGGAAGCTCCAATCAAGGGGCTTCCGAGGCTTTCGGAAAGAAAAATGGCCTAACGATGGTCCGAGATTAATGTCGCGAGACCATTTCGGACGGTAGATTTGCAAATTCTAGCGATACGCCGAGACAGTGGGCATTAATCGAGCACCGTGTATGGTCGTAACTCGGTTATTAGACGCGAGCCGGTCGTTCCTATTGTGTCTAATTCTTGGATCGTAAATCGTGAGGGAACTTGCACGTGCGTGCAGCGAGAGTCGTGCGTTACGAGCGAACCAGTGCATCATACCCCCTCGCACATCATACCCTCCTTTATGGTAGTCGGTGATTTGCATTCCCAGCGGACGTTGGCTGGTGTGCGTGCCTCTTTCGTTCTGCAAATAATACTCGGTTCGCGGACCTAACGAGTTTGAGCGATCGTGCAGACGAGGTCCGAGACGGGACGAGACAGAAAACGAAACGAGACGAGACGGACGCCGCGTGTGTCCACCGACCATTGTTCCCGCGCGTCGATTGAAAAGAAAATGCTCGGCGGGGCAATATACTCGAGAGACGCCTCGCCTCGTTGGAATCCAATCCCGCTGAGATTCGTCTCGAAGTGAGACGTAAGGATTCTCGATCGCGTCGGCGCATCCGGTCGAGGACGTTGCCGCGAATAACGAGCCATCAAAGTCACCCGATGACGCGCGGATCGAATTTATTGCACCTGCCGGTAGTCCTATAAAGAGAAATCATTTGCCGCGTTGCGCACGAGAACGTCGAATCGACGTCGCGTCGGGTAGGTAATTGATTTCGATCGGCGAGGGAGAGAAAAGAGACGACCTCGCGCGCCGAGCCGTGCCGAGCCGAGCCGAGTCGACCGGTTCGCTTCGCGATTCCTCGGTTTCACCATCGGGAATTGTGTCCGATCCGTGCGGATCGACGGTTTCGATTTTTGCCCTTTTCTCGGGTCGCGTTAGCTAACGAGCGCCGCGGGAGAGAACGTTTTCTCTCGCGCGGCCAACGAGAGCCTGACGGGGTGCCGCAAAAAAGTGTTTGCGAATTCGTCATTGAAAGTAGACGAGCGACAGCGAATAAGCGCGCAATTATCCTTGGCACGATCCGACTCGAACACGTCGTTACTAATTGTCGGTACTAATTGCTTGTCACCGATCTCGCCTCGCTGCGTCGCGCGGCTCGTCTCGTCTCGTGGATACTTGCACGTACGATTCTCCGCGCGACAGCCGATACTCCGGGGATCGATCTTCCACGAATTCGTAATTCGCAATCCGCGATCCGCAGGTGTGCGCCAGACCGATCATTCTCGCGATCCGGCAAAATTCGCTCGCGATAAATCATTTCTTCTCGCGAAGTTGATCGTACATCGATTCCTTGACCTCTCTCTCTCTCTCTCTCTCTCTCTCTCTCTCTCTCTTTCTCTGACCAGTAGACTCGCTCTAATCGATTTCTCCTTAGAGACGACTCGATCAGGAAAGACCTTTGTGTTTCCTTTTGACGCACGGCCGAGCATCCTTGTCGTTTTTGCGGTCGATCCGTAATAGCGTCGACGAGCGAACGCGGAATCTCTATTTTCCGCGCGCGCGCTTGTTAATCTTCGTGCGCCGAGAACAGGACCGATTAGAGCGCAACCCGCAATCCATTTCTACCGAAGCTTCAGTCGATCGCGCAACACACCTGGACGCACGATGCAGCGTCGTACGTCGTTCGAATCGAGATCGACGCTTAGACTGGTTTCCAAGAACTGATATAATCGGGCATGGAGATCTCGAAGGTAAAACCCCACGCGCCCATTAACATATTGGCGCTCATATCTGGTTCTATTACCGCGACGCGGGATCTAGAACGGAGAACAGGACCGTCTGTCGAAGGTGTCCGTAATCCTTTCTGGAGAAACGGATGGTTTCGAGGATGGGTGAAATGCTTGAATCCGCAGGACCTAGGAAGAGAGCGTCGCTGTCGGAACGTACGCGATGCTCAATGTTACAATTCACCGGTCGTGCATCTATGCCTCGATCATGGAGCGTTCTCGTGCCCCGACCGCATACCACCTACGTCCGAGATGCAGCGGTGTAAGCCGTGCGCGGCGTGCACCACCGCCAGAGCGCCGTAAACACCGCTAAAAACAGCTATAGCGACAACTACGAGACCGTGCTCGCCTCGTGTCCACTCTCGGGGCGAAGGAGTGGGACACGCGAGCTCAGGAAGAGGAGAGGACCGCGCGACAAGACGCGAGGAGACGCGACGCGGTGTTCCACGGACTGGAGGTGAAGCTGGTGCTGGAGGAGGGACGAGCGAGAAGCAAGGTGGACGCCGGAGGAGGAAACGGGACGAACGGTAGTCTATGGTCCAGCGACTCCGCGGCAAGAAAGAAAAGAGGAGCTCGAGTTGAAACGGAGCCGAAGCGTGTGGACTCTCGGCGACTCGTGGCCAGTTTCAGTCGCGGCACTCGACCGTCAGGCTCGCGGATCTCTCGCAAGAGCGGCGACCGCCTCGAGATGCGAACATCGTCGACCGCATTCTCGACCGAGCGGACCGAACCGAGCAACGACGCGTTATTTCTCTGCCGCGGCCTCTGACGCGATACTATCTCCGGAGAATTTCGAGTCGACCGTTGTCGTCCAGCGGAAACGGGAGCACGAGAATCGATCGGCCCGACATGACCGATCGCGTTCGCTGACAAGCCACTCGAACGACCATGATCTACCAGCCGAACCACCAGACGCCGACGATGTCGTCCGCGAGGAAAACCTCCCCTCGTCCCCAGCGACGAAGTCTCCAGGCTTCGTCGGGCAAGTGCGTGAACGCGAAGGCGAAGCGCGGAAACGACAGGACCGGGATCGAGGATCGGTGCAGGGGACGGTGCAGAGTGCAGTGGAGCGAGAAGCACGTGAAGGAGGGTCTGGTTCTGGTGCAAGAGTCGCAGCTCGCCAGGGTGGTCAAGACCGGCCCTATTTCGGAGCACTACGAGATCGACCCGAAGCCGTTCGCAAAGTAAGTCATCGAGGAGTTAGATTAATGTTATTCCACTGCAGCTTTGCGCCGATTTGCCTTAATGGAAGGTTCAATAACGACGCGCGACGATATCGGTGACAGCGGGCGCGTTGATAGTCCACGGTTCGGTGCTCGATATCAACGCCGCCGATTGCCGCTCTCGGTGCCTTTGCATGCTTAATGAAGCGGATTTGCTCGAGACAGGGGAGTCGGATACAAAGACGTTCTGTTTTCAACTCGGCCGAGCGGCGAGCTGCTCGAGACACACGGGTCCGCCTCCTTCCTGGTACATACAATCTCGTTCTCTCGGTTTCGCTGCGAATTTGCAATTTTCAGCCGGTCTTTTTGCTCGGGTGCTCGTTAGCGAGCGGATTTACGGACCAAAACGGGCCGGGACCCGAAAGGCGAGCGCGAAACTCGCGGTAGACCAGCTCCGACGAGCATCCAATGAACGACAACTCGGATCGAGAGCGACGCCGGCTAATTGCTCGATGTCGCGGGGGCGGTAGGAAGGGGGGTCGATCAAAATGGCCAAGAACGACGCCAATAAATTTTCATAAATTATCCCGTGGACGGATCTGAGGCCGCGCGCCGTTCCGATCCTCGTGGCCAACAGCTGCGCAACCGTCTTGAACGCGGTCTATCCGATTTTTCGAAGATCGGCCGGGTTTCGGTAGAAAATCGCCGGATCATTTTCCACCTATAGTGTTGCACGATGTGTACGTTGCGATTGGGCGAGCGATAATTACTTTTATGCGCGCGAGGGTGAGGGACACCGGCTCGTCCTCCGCTCTCCGCTTTCCGCTCGCAGACTCTGGATTCGACGATTCGAGTTAATTGCGCTCGCTATCGGATACTCTTTACGACTGCCTCGCTTATCTCGTTTCGTCCGTGAACGTTCAGAGGACGTCGACATCGACGTGTACCGACGCGAGGTGGTTCTCGGGATCGGCCGGGTCCCTCGGCGATCGATTTCGATCTTTCGAGAACGACGAAGGTGCCCGGTGCTCGCGTGGGATGTTTGCGTAATAAACTCCGGCGTACGTACTACACGCGTAGAAAATCCTCGAACAGGCAAGAGCAAAGGCAACGGCGAAGGCGCGTAAAAACGGTCGCTCCGGGTTGCGGGCGTAGCCTTCGTAGGCGCCGCGGCGTCGACCTTGCCGAAGAGACGCTCGGAATCCTCCGCTACGATCGTAAAAATCACGCTGACGGTCAGCGAAATTTCGTGATTGCTTTCGTCTTTTATGCGTCCGCGTGGCGATGGCCGCCGCTCGTGGCAATGACTGCGACTGCAAGCGGAAATATTTTTGTTCGCAGCGGACAATGGGCGAAAGTGTACCGCTGCAGGTCGAGATCGACCGGCATCCTCTACGCAGCGAAATACTCGTCGAGAAACAGATTCAACGCGGACTGCAGCGCCGAGCTCAGACACGAGATCGCCCTGCTGTCCCTTTGCTCGCAGTCGCCGCGCGTCGTTCGACTGCACGACGTTTACGAGACGCCCAAGGAGATCATACTGGTGATGGAATAGTGAGTACACGACGCGGCGGAGTCACGAGCTAGACACGAAATCTCGGAATTGTTACGTTTCAGCGCTCCCGGTGGCGATCTGCAGACGCTCATCGACGGCGATTTGGTGCCCCTCGAAGGTGACGTGGTGCACTTTGTCAGACAGCTAGTAGAAGGACTTGCCTACCTCCACGAGAGAAATATTGCCCATTTGGACATCAAGGTAAGTTCAACCCATAAAAGGTCGACGCGAACTTGCCGCGCGGTTCTCGTGTATCCGGATCCCGGAATCGACTCCGTCCGACGCGGCAAATTCGAAAAACGCTCGGCTCGCTGCTGTGGTTCGCGGGTCGCCAACTCCAGTCAGTGAACCATCGCGAAAGAATTCGAACACAATCGCCGCGATTCAAGTCGATTCGATTCTCACTGGCCCGATACCATTCGCGTTACGCGTCGCAGGTTACGCGTTACGCGTTACGCGGTGCGCGTAATTAACGCGGCCTTCTATGTAAGCGAATCCTAGAAATCCACGAGTTTCAGTCGAGCTCCGAATACCTGGAGAACGGTCGCGTCTAAAAATAAATCGGCGCGATGACGAATCGGCTCCTTTTTCCGCATAAAGCTCGACGCGTTCGCCGCGCGTTGAACCGATCGATCGGTTTCGAGAGCGAGCTAGCCGCGAACGGATTTTCCACGTCTCCGAGGCGAGGACGGGCACGGAAGTTCGCCGTGCCGTGTGCCGGTTCGCGATTGCCGAGGAGGAGCTTTAATTGCGATCGTTTGGTCAAGGCGATTCCGCGATGAACATGCCCGACAAACAAATTGGAATTGCCTTTTACGTCTCGGCCGGACAAAGAAGAGATACGCTCGCGTTCCGGTCCCGGAAATCCCCGCGAAGAAAGTCTCCAGCTCCACTGGAAACGAAACCGCACGATGCTCGCCTCTGTTCTCCGTCGGTCGCGCACAATTTATTGCGGCCTCCCGACACACGCGCACCATTTATTCCACCGATCGCGGAAACATAAACACCTTTTAACCGGAACGCGACGAGACGCGACACCGCGCGCGTCTCCGCGAAAAAAGGCTTCGTACACGACGACTCGCCGCGTGTCGCCCGAGTACGCCCGTGTCGCGTATTTTCAGCTTGTCGGTCCCCTCGCCTCGCCTCGTCGCAGCGAGGCAACCGTCTTTTTTAACGGTCAACGACGACCGGTCTCTCGCTGCCTCGATGTTCCCGCGGAGCTTCCCAGCCGACGATTTTTACGAATTCGTCCAGCCGCTCGAGGATTGATCGCGCCGATTCTTTTCGTGACCGAGGCCGTGACTATTCGATTCGCGGACGAGATCGGTCGGAGCTCAGATAACGCGCGATGCTACATAAATTTCAATTAAACGGCAAGCCGCAAAGTCGATTGCGGGGCTCGATCAGGAAAAAGGAACGAACGACGGTTTATGTCCGCGACCATGACGACCGTCGACGAGCAGGCAAGCGAATTCCCAGCCCGAGAACTCATCCGATTTCTCGTCACGGATAAAAGGATTCCTCCCGGCGACATTCGCGAGAAATTCGCGAAAGGTCGACGAGCTGTTCGCGACGAGGAAACATCCTTCGCGAAGTCGTTCCGCAGCGCGTGCCGATTTTTCCTCCGGACAACGAACACTCCGTAAATCGTGTCGCGCGCTCAATCTCCGCCGGTTATTTATTTAGTCGGCAGTTTCGAATTCGATTGCCTCGGGACGCGCCTTCGCGCGGTTCGGAACTCCGGCCTGTACGAGCGTAAATACCGATATAAACTGCGCGAACATGTTCGGCCGTCACCTTCCTCGGAACTTACGATCGGTAAAAAAGGAGAAGAGGCGCGCACTCCGATTAAGAATCGGTCGAACGGAACCTTAAACCCGTCCCGCCGTAAATCTGTATCCGACGTATCTTCCTTCGAACCGAGTCGAGTCGCGTCTCGTCGCATCTCGTCGATTTACTTTCGTTGTGGCCGCGAATTTGTCGCTCGGCGAAACCGTTGTAAATCCGACACGCTCGAAGAGGTGTTCCCTTCCAGAGAATAAACCTATCGCGTGTCGCCTTCGCCGGACAACGCGCGAGAGTCTTTCCAGAGGCTATCTCTCGCACGAATTCGGTTTTTGTAATCGAGAATCGAACAACCCGGCTCCGGTGGAATCGTTGCGCGCACACCGCTCACGATACTTACATTATTCCCGCGCTCCATAAACACTCGACCACCGTATTTGGATATAGTGGGGCGCGTATCGGAGAGCGAGTCGACGCGGGTTGCGGGACGGGATGCACTCCACGCGAGGCGAGAGTGTGTGTGCAGCTGCATGCACCTCCCTTCGACTTCAGCTTCGACTCTGTGCTTCGGTGTCCACCGCCGAATCGATGCAATTATCAGCATTGTCCGCCGTCCCTTCCCAGAACGGCGAGCGAACGCGTCTCGTTCGACGAACTCGGTTTCGAAACTCGAGATCCGCACGATTCCGAGGTAATCGAAAAAATGACCAGGTTCTGGGACGAGTGTCCAGGGTGGTAGAAAAAGAGAACGCAATATGTAGTACCCCACGCTCGTCGCGGAGATACGACCACGCCCCACGGCTTCGTCGGTGAATCACACCTGGTCCCTATCTCTGAACGGAACGCTCTAGGTACCTACATAATACGTACACCCGACCGCCGTAACTGGAGCAACTGTTGATAACTCGCGAAATTCTCTCGAAAGCAGGGACCATAACTGTTATAACTAGACTACGGATTTTATGCATTTATACCAAAATGGGCACGTACAATTGAAAGCAGTGGACTCGTTAAAAATATTTAAAAATGATCAATTTTTCATTAATGATGTTTATCGTAGAAAGTTGTAGAATAACTGTTATCTTTGGTCCCTGCTCGAAAGAGAAAGGAAGGTATCGCGCGCGACCGAAGCTTTCGGAAGCGTTTACAGTTTCCTGGCTCACGTCGCGCGAAACGCTCGGTTTTCGAAGGGAAACGAAGAATAAAACGCGTTCGGGCAGCTCCCACGTCGCTCGCGCAAACAAGCAATCGCATTCTGGTCTGCTCGCGATGCAGTTTGCACTCGATGAATCATTAGCTCTGTTCGCGTCCCCGTGGACACGAGCGGCCAACCTGTTCGCCGTAACTGGAGCACCTCTGGGTGTCTCGGCCGACATTTACTGAAATAGGAGGAGGTGGAGGAGGGGAAATTTAATGTAACGCCTCGGCTCTGAACGCACCGAGGAAACGACGATCGAAAGAAACAACGGTTTCGTCGAAAGTCTTCTGTCCAGGAGGAGCCTAGCTTAGTTGTTTGTTTTTGTCACGATGTAAACGGTCCGGCGGGGACGCAGCTTCCCGTAGCGTTACACGATGTTTCGGCCCACGCCGTTGTTTGGTCAGCGGGTCGAGTATCCGATCGCGTGGGACTCGACGATATCCTTCCGAGTGGTTTGGCTGCGATCGTGAATCGTTAGCCCATCGAAATAAAGAATTAGATCCGTCGTCGATTTCGCCCGTGTCCGACCAACGCCATCCTATTCCCCTTCGCGCGCCAAACATCCGACGCCTAACGCCTAATGTCCAATGCCTAATCCGTCGCGACGACGGCTCTAATGGCTTCTCGCGATGGCTCGCCCGCGCGGAACTGCGCGTCTCTCGGGTCTAACAAGCCAAGAATTATTTTTACGTCTTTTGTCATTATTTATCAGCCGCGTGGCGTCGCGCAGCGTGACGGGACTACCGAGAGAAACTTTGAATATTCAGATTCGCCCACGCGTCGATCTCCAAGGACCTCTCGGCGCTCGAGCCAGGAAGATTCTACCGGAGCGAATGCACTGTCGGTTCCTTCTCTCCTCTTCCTCGGGCCTGAATCGCTTGCGTATCGAACGCGAATTCGGGGACCCAGCTGTTGAGAACAAGAAAGACTCTATCTAGAATCTAGAAAAACAATCCCGCCCGTCCGTATTGCAGGGAACAGCTGCGCAACGAAGATCGCAACAAAGATCGCGCGTGTTCGCCGAGAAACTTAATATTCTATTCTATTCGCCGTTTGCGCTCGAATTTATCGTAACAGCATCTGCCGTGTTTATGTAAATGGCCGCGATGTTTCCCCGGACGAAGCGCGAATCCTGCGACGACAACACGCTGTTCGCGGATACACGACGCGATTTCAGTTCGCGCGTAAAACCACTGGCTAGACCGTGGACAGAGGCGATCCGGAAAGCCCCTCGAACACGATTCGCAGCGGGAATATTTATATCGGCCACGGAAACTTCGTAGAATCTGCGTGGACGACGTCAAGCGACTCAATAACGAGCTGCCGTTGTCTCGAGCGATCCACGGTCTTGTTTATAATTGAGATCCGTCCGACGTTGATCGGCCGCATAAAAATTCTTAACGACTCCAGTTTTCGTTCATTGCCGAAGGTAGCGGTGTCCGCGCAGTTGCCTCGAGAGTTCCGGTCGTTTGTATCTTATTTACGATCGAAATTCAATTAAACGAAGAAAAAAAGCCGAGCCTTCGCCGAGCTCGATTAACGACTCAATTAATGGCCGCTAATTGCTGTCGGAAGGCGAGCGCCTCGACGTACACGTGAAACCGCGATCGTTCGTCGCTGATCGTCGATCACTGATCACGCCCGTCCGTTCCTCACGTTCCAGCCGCAAAATTTAGTGATGATGGGCAGCTTCCCGGAGTGCGAGGTGAAGCTCTGCGACTTCGAGATCTCGAGGGTGGTCTTGGAGGGGACGGAGGTTCGCGAAATCCTCGGGACGCCGGATTACGTGGGTAAGCAGCTTCCTCTTTCTTCCTTCTTCTCTTTCTTCTTCATTCTGTTTCGGTATTCTTTATCCTCTTTACGAGTGCCTCTGGTCTCTCGCGGCTTAATCGAGCGCGCGCGACTCTCGGGGCCCAACAAGAAAACACGAAACGAAACACATGTCCGACAAACGACCCGCTTTTGTGTTCCGGCATACGCGCGAACCGAATCTCCGCTCTTCTGAAAAATACAAATGACCGTCGCGTTGCCGGTATCGGGATGATGTATCGCGCGCATTACTCCGCGCCGTGAACGCGCCTCTCTCGCGGACGTAAACAGGTGTGTCGGCACTTTGCTCTCCCGGTCGGCGCTTAATCGCCACCGATCGATATCTCGCCTCGCTAATTGACGATCTCCCCTTCGGACCGAGTCCGCGAATATAATGGATATTAATTGACGCGTTAGCCTCATTGCGCGATGCGGTCCCGGTCGAGACGAAGCTGCCAGTACCGCTGGTAACAGCGACGGCAGCAGCTTAATAAACCCATACCGGTCTAACGTGAGCGCAGATCGCGTTTCGCGTCTCCTCGTTGTTCGTGCCAGCAACAATGGGGAATGATAACGAGCGTGCTACGGTTATCGTCGCGAATCTTAATTTCCCGAATTGCTTGCCGTCTATCGAAATGTCAATCGAGCGAACGCTCAAAAGTTTCACGGATCGAGGCGAGGCGTCCCTCTCGCGGGGAAGTCGTAGGCTGCGCAGCGCAGTTAACGATATAATTGATCAACGACATTATTCTCGCCGATCCTATCGATTCGTTGAATAACACTGGCGGCGCGGCGCGGAGAGATCGTATCGTTAAATATGTTAATCGAGCGCGACGTTTTTCGTAACGAACGAGAACGTTTCTTGCGATCGTATCTCGAAGCCTCGACTACCCGTACCCGGCAGATAGCTCGACTTTTATCGCGACTTTGCAAATCCTTCGGAATCGAACTATGACCAATCCAGGATCACTCGAAGACTACCGTGTTTGCTTTTCGATCATCGACGCCCACGGTGCCATCAATTTTCGGTTTACAAATAAAAATGACGTCGCCGAAGATGCCGTCACCATTGGAAACGAGGTCGTTCAACCGGATAACCAAATGTTTTCACAATCCTTGTCCTTCGAGTCTAGGCGATGGACTGACCAAAGTACAAGAATTGTTTGCGTTTCAGCACCGGAGATTCTCCACTACGAGCCGATCACGTTGGCCGCCGATATGTGGTAAGTATTCGAAGGAAAGCGAATCGAATTCGAACTCGATCCGATCGACGCGATCGTTTCAGGTCCCTGGGCGTGACGACCTACGTTCTCCTAACGGGATTCTCTCCTTTCGGCGGCGAGACCGATCAAGAAACCTTTCAGAACATATCGCTGGGCGAGGTGGACTTCCCGGAGGAGCTGTTCGGGGATATTTCGGCGCAGGCGAAAGATTTCGTCGCGAAGCTTTTGGTGCTGGACCCAAGGTGAGCCTGTTAGGGCTGTTACTTTCCCGAAGAATCGTATGAAGTTGTCACGAGTTTCACGTTGTCATGGTTTTGGACAAATAATATAATAAGCATAACCACCAAAGAATATAAGTATACCCAGTTATAAAAAATATATTCGTCGTACAAATAAATTGTAAACAAGATTTCATGAAACAAATTATAAAAAAAAAATTAAACCGACTTTGAAGAAACGCACTAAAAAGTATGAAATGATTTCCATTTAATTCATGTGAATACACACGAACTTGAAACAATCCAATCTTCTCGGAGGCGGCGCAAAATTGAAAATTTTCCAAACGACAGATGTTGCTGATTATGATTTCATTGGAATGGAAATCAGTAGGTGGGAAGAGAAGATACATTAATATGTGAAAGCATGTAGAAGAATTTAAGGATTTTCGTAATTTCCAGTGTCGAAAATTTTCAATTTTTGCGCCGCCTCCGAAAAGATTGCATTGTATTTAAGTTCGTGTGTATTCACATAAATTAAATGGAAATGATTTCATACTTTTTAGTGCGTTCTTTCGAAGTCGGTTTAATTTTTCTATTTCACACTTTTTAGTGGAACGAGCAGAATTTGTAGAACACCGTAGTTTTTCAGTCTTATTGGTTATTTGCATAAAACCCGCAAAAAATGAAAGAATGCCAAATTTGCTTTCAAGAGACCAATCGGGAGACATACCCTACAAGATGCAGGATGTTTCGTTCCGATTGGTCCATCCATCTCGGCGTAATCGGTGAACATACATAGAAAAAAAAGCGACAAAAAAGGCACATACCTCCTCCTTTTTCGAAGTCGGTTAAATAGATAGATCTTTTAATCTTCTAACAATTTAGCTTGAAAACCTTCGACCTTCGAAGGAAAGTAACAGCCCTAGAGCCAATTCGCTCAATACCTTCTCGCCCGTAGCCGGACACGCGTCTATCCTCGATCTCGTAATGATTCCAGTGCACGGATGACAGCGAAACAATGCCTGCGTCACGAATGGCTGCGCGGCGCTCCGACACAAGCGTCGCCGCATCTTCGTAGATACCTGTCGAAGTCGAGGGAGATCCTGTTGGAGCGAGTCGTCAGCCGAGAGAATCTGCGTCGAGCGGCGCTTTTGAGTCAGGCGAGCAGCCAAGCGAATCTATCGTCGAGCGACGCGCACGAGTCGAATCATTGCGATCAGAGCTTGCAGGACTGTCTGCTGAGTCAAAGCGAGATGTGCCTGAGTCATCGGCTGACCGGAAGCCGATCTAGTCTGGAGGGTAGCGAAGGTTTCCCGAGCCCGGCCGAATCGCGGACCAGCCTGAACTCCTCTAGAACGAATCTGAGCTGCGCCAGTCAGAGCTGTCTGCTGAACAAAGAGCAGACGCAAGGCTTGCTGAGTCGCGCTCAGAGCCGATCGCAGGCAAATCTGAATCACGGGCCGAGTCGAGGACTCCTGTCTAGAATACGAAGCCTGAATCGAATCCAATCGCAGGCGTGTTTGCTCAACGGAAACCCCTCGGCAACCTCGAACTCGTTGCAAACGCGAATGATAATCAACCCGGTGATCAGCCATTCCCGCGAGAAACTGTACGGGCTCAGATCGTTGTCCAAGTCCCAAGGGGTCTTGGATATATACAGAAGCCTCGAGTGTCTCCGACGAAGAAGGAAGAGCTACCAGCGCGCAAAAACCGAGGATATGCTGCCGATCTTCAAGCGTCTCGGCGCTGAAATCGACGCGTCCAATTCCTCCAACGCTTCGGACGCGTCGATCGTAACAGCTTGCGACGCGAACGACATCCAAGACTTGGCTGCCGACGACCACGACGACGAAGATAAGAGCGCTCCCGATGCAGAGACATCGGCCGCGAACGATCCGATCGACAAAACCATCGTTGACGAGGAGAACCACTCGTCGACGATCGTGGCTAACGTGAAACACGAACCGAACGAGTCTGAGGAGAACTTTGACTCGCTGAAGTCCATCGAATCGGACACGCTGACGGAAGATTCCGACGAGAGCCCGGTGAACCGTAAACCAGAGCCGAATTTGATCGCCGGCAGACATCCCTGTCATCGCCAACACTCCGACGCCTCGAGCCATTCGAACAATTCCGCGACGTCCGACGACAAAGAAGATCGATCGACAGAGTCCGAGACCGAGGAGCCAAAGTACACCGTGGCGCAGCTGGTTTCCGCGTTCAACAAGCACCAAGAGGTAGCCTCGAAGACCAGCTTGGAAGCGATCATGACCGAGAAGAGAATCAACGAGGTCACTTTCCCGACGGGGACCAAAGCTCTGAGGCTGTTCATCCCGGACATCGACATCACGGAAACCAAGATCGTTCGGAGGAAGACGAGTTACAAGCCGCGAAAGAACTGGGAAGAGCTCAGGAAGAAGGACGAGAAGAACGAGGGCTTGTTGAAGCGGTTCGATCGGGATTCGGGAAACGAGGACGACGACGATGACGAGGAGAACGACGAGGAGAACGACGAGACTGCGGAGAAAACGAATGACAACACGAACACGAACACGATCGCTTCCGGCATACGGAGCAACGACGAGAATAAGCCGATCGTTCGAGTCACGATAGAAAACAGCGACAAGGAGGATACGGTGCCGAGTCAGGATCGATGGCCGATCTTGCCACCCATCGAGATCAACGGCGACTCGATTTTTACGGATAGCATGGACGTTCGGGATAACGTCGACACTAGGATCGACGAGAAGTACAAACGGTGCGTGAAGGGTGCTCGAATGAACGCGACGGGGACAACGGAGAAGTCCGAAGGAACGATTTCGTCTTGTCAGAAAGAGAGACTGCCGAATTACATCTATCCGGAGATAACGTGCCAGGTGAAAGACGCGTCGCGGAGCGCGACGACGAAGAAGACGTCGTCCGTAATCTCGAACGGGAAGAACGGTCGAGAAAAAGCGCCGGTCGAGAAGGATCGGTCGAGATCGACGTACAACGCGGAATGCGCGAACGTGAATCTGAAGGATATTCTGCAGAGGGTGGACAGCTTCCAATACACGCCGAAGGAGAACCTGGAGAACTTGAGGAAGAGGACGTCGATCGCCAAGATAATCGTGAACGACAATTTAGCGTACGACAACAGTCAGGAGGTGCCGGCCAGGAATACTTTTCGAGCTCGGAGCGAGCCACCAACGAGCTTGTATCGCAAGGACGAAAACAATAGGACGAAGCTAGATGCGACAGCCTCTATCGTCAGATCTTGTTCCGTGTCCAGCGACAGCAGCTGCCAGACACCTTGTAGCGTGCAATCGGAGGTGAACGCGTCCTCGTGGGAGGAAGCGCAAGGATCGCCGACAGCGACCGCTCCGTCGGACAGAGAAGATGGCGTCGGGAAGCTTCGACAGAGAAACGACGGAAGAAGCAAAAAGTCTACGGAGGACAAGAGACTCTGGGGTAGAGTTTGCACGGGATCTTACAGCAGAGCGATGGAGAAGTTCAGCAAGAACAGCGACGGGGCGAACAAAACGGCGAAACCTGTCGAACGGAGTCAATCGAACGAAGCTCAACCCAGCGAGAAGACCAGACGGAAAAGCAGTCCTGCCATGTCGCAATGCGTCAGCCGGTAAACTTAGAATTCCTCTGTACGAAGACTGAATCGAGAGTTTTCCCTCCTCGCCGTTCGCCATAATCGCGGTGACTCGAGTCGCGCGCGCGCGCGCGGAAGAGAATAACTGCGAAGCTTTGTCGTCTCGCGAGTGTCTCGAGGGACCGGGAACCAGATCATCCGAGAGAACCGACAGAACAATGAAAATGACACCGATCGCTCTCGTAGGCAGCGATACAATTATG
Organism: Lasioglossum calceatum; assembly: GCA_963966675.1. NCBI lineage: Eukaryota > Metazoa > Arthropoda > Insecta > Hymenoptera > Halictidae > Lasioglossum > Lasioglossum calceatum. The sequence continues at coordinate 3,280,045 of OZ016555.1, read as the reverse complement.
AGAAAGACCAACGTGGACACCGGTAGAGTCGCGCTTCCTTTTCGAGAATAATTGCAATGTGATTCATTCTGAGGAAACTGCGAGCTAAACGAACGGACGCGTACTCCGTTTTTGCTTTCCATGGCGAAAAACACACACTTTCTATCCCGTTGTAAACGAGACACTATTAATCGATCCAGGAGGAACAAGAAACCGCGACGAGAATTGCTCGATCGCGAGATTATCTTCTTACGATAGAACTTTGCCTATACTAATTCTATCGCTCTATCGCTATCGGCATACATGTAACGAAGAAAGATTTAATCGCATTATTCCGTAGAACGTAGGACCTGATTAGAAGAAACCGATCGTTCCATTCGTTCTCGAGTACGAATGGCCGTTCAAACTTTTGTATCGAAGATATCTCAATAAAAACTCTTCTCGTTGACCATTACGCGTTTTGTCGTGATTCTGGATAAGAGGCGCACTTACACAGAGGACGAGGTGTGAGCGTGCACGACAATACGGGAATTGGTAAAATTAAATTTTATCATAATATAAAACAATTCGGCATCGTCGATTCTTAGCATATTATCGCAGTACAGCAGTATACACAAAATAATCGTAGTTTGACAGGCGTTCGATTATTCCCATCGACTTTTTCTCACCCTTTTCCTCTCTCCCGCCGCGTTCGGAGCTTGGTTGTCCTGATTCCTTGGTTGTTCCGTATTTGGTTTCGGTGGGACCGGGGGTGGTGGAGGCATTATCACAGAAGGTGGCGTAATTGTTTGTTCCCATGTGTGATCCGACGATGCCCGGAACTGAAATCGGAAAGATTCGATCATAGATCAAACATCTTCACCTCGTTCTATCACCGTTGCCAAAATTTACCTGAGAATTGTATTGACTCCGGAAGGCGGCTTTCATTGCAGACAACCGGTCGCTGCCAGGCCCGTGCCTTTCCAATTTTTTCACAACCTCGCTAATGTCTTTCGACGCCTGCGACGACGAACTTCCGCTCTGAAATCGCACGAACAGACTAGAAATGTGACCCAGATTCTCAAAACGAAGCAACAACGCGGCGAAGAGTAAATACCGAAGTCGGGGATGCATCCGGTCGACCTCTGAATCCAAGTCCAGCCCCTCCGACGTTCAAGCTCTTCCCTTTTCCACCCTTGAACCTGGACTTCCGGAACCAAGCGCTCTGCATCGCCAGATCCATTAGACTCTTTGGCACTTCCTGATTCGCTCCCTCCAAGTTCCGAACCAAGTGACCAGCGAACTCTTTATCTTTTTCTGTGACGAGGGTGTAAGCGGTACCCTTCTCACCCGCTCGCCCGGTTCTACCTATTCTGTGCGTGTGGGTGTCTATGTCTCGCGCGACGTCGTAATTCACGACCGTTTTGATATGTGGAATGTCCAACCCGCGGGCTACGGACAACGAATCGTATCGATATACAACTATAGTATCAGTCGAGAAGATAAAACCCAACGATATAATTACCAGCTACGTCGGTGGCGACCAACGTACTGACATCTTTCTTCTTGAATGCCGTGATCACTTTGTTCCTTTCGATCTGATCCATGTCACCGTGGAGCAGCAGCACGTCAAATTCTTTTAACTTCAAATTGTTCGCGAGCTCTTCGGCGTTCAACTGCAAATTAAACAGTTTCGAAAGTTTCTGGAAGACAACGTCAATTTAGACTAAATCGAGTTCGAACCTTCTTCGTCACGAAAATCAGCAGACTACCGGCACTTAGATATTCGACCAAGTTTTGCAACAACCAGGACCACTTGCCGATCGGATTGTTGTTGAAAACTATCGCGTGCTGAGTGACGTCGGCGTTCGCTTCGCCGACGTCCCCTTGGACTATTCTTACAGGATCCGTTAAAACATCCCTCGCAAGCTTCTCTACCCTCTTTTTGAACGTTGCGCTGAACAGTAACGTTTGCCTGTCTGGCCTGACGTGATTGCAGATAGAACGCACCTGCGGCTCTGAAACGATAATATTATACAATATTCGAATTAATGTTGTAGTTCGCACCGATCCTTACCGAAACCCATATCGAACATCCTGTCGGCTTCGTCCAACACAAGGAACGAGACTCTGGTCAGATTCGTTGCCTTCATTTTAACCAAGTCTATCATTCTTCCTGGCGTGGCGACCACTATTTCCGCACCCCCTTCCAACGCTTTACTCTGTTCCCACTTGCTGCCACCCCCGTAGCAGCAGCACACTTGAATATTATATACTTTGCCAAACTTTCTCGCCTCTTGATAAATCTACGAGCAGCATATATACGCTAATGATGCGAATGGGTTAAAACGAAACGGGACGCGATAGTGATTCCTTCAACATGGTCTACATGGACGTTCAACTATCGTGAACGAGCAGTACCTGTTGAGACAGCTCTCTCGTTGGAGCAAGAATCAGTCCGATGGGTCCGTCGCCGGCCTTTAGCTCACGTTGATCCATAATGTGAACTAACATGGGCCAAATGAATGCCGCCGTTTTACCGCTGCCGGTCTTTGCTATACCTATAATGTCCCTGCCACTGAGAGCAGCGGGGACGGCTTGAGCTTGAATGGGGGTGGGTTGGGTGTACTCATTCTTCCTGATGGTCTTGATTAACGCGTCGTCGAAACCAAAGTGTCCGAAACTGGTCACCGGATTCGGCGGAGACGGTCCGGACACTTTGATCCCCAGAGTCTTTCTCAAGTCCTCGACCTGTTGCTTCTTCAAGCTAGCGATCTCCTCGTGAACGTTATAAAAGTTCTTCTCGAACGGTTCGTACTGTATCTCACTGTGATCGACAGGCGGCAGCGGATCGATCTCCTTCTTTTTCGGCGGCGCGATCGGATTCCCATCCTCGTCGTACTCGATCTCCTGATCGGACTCCTCTTGTTGCAAACCCGCAGTTGGGTTCTCCTCCATGTACCTTTTCGCACAAACCGCGTGCGTTCGTTTCGGTGTGGCTACGGAACCTATGTTAACGTACATTACTTACCTGTAGTAACTCTCCTCGTCGTCCTCTCCATCTATGTCCGCTCTGATTCCTTTGGATTTGTCCTCCTTGCGCTCATCCTCCGCAAGCTGAGCCTCATAGGTATTCCTCTTCACCTCTGCGTCGATACCAGCCATGAATGCATCCAACGGATCCTCCTCGCTATCACTATCCTCCTTAGGCGCACATTTTTTCATCAGATCGTAAGTGGGAGACCCTGGGGCTGGGATGTACTCCAAGGAGGATGTTGGAGCGTCGTCGTCGTCTTCGAAGTATCTAAAATGTATATGTAGTTGTAGTTACGTGCAATGTAAGGATTACGCTGTACTTACTCTTCTTCCGTTTTACTACGTTTCTTTGGCATACCCCAACAAGCTGACAAGGCATTCTCTGTGATGGAATTCATGGTGTGATAGCCTTGCTTGCTCAGTGTCGAATTAGGAGGAGGGGGCGGTATATTAGAACCGCTTCTCTTGGTGCCAGTCATTTGGAAACCGGCGAAGCCAAAGCCTTTAGGCTTATTACCTCCTCCACGATGATAACTCATCTTTCTCTTATTATCTGCTAAAATGTTGCTGTATTAACTCTTTCAACAAAAGCTGGATATTTATTAAAAGTCCCAATTGCTGTCTAACATAAATATGCAAACAATGATTTCATTTAATGACAGAAGCGAATCTCTTCTAGATATATTATTGCTATAATTTGCAAGAACAACTGAGGCATATGCAAGAGCAGGCTAACTAAAAATATATACTCTCAGTGTTTGCGGTTTGAGTAAAATAACAATTATAAAGTATAAACTGTCGCAGGAGGTCAGGCATCTGTGTGACACCGTTTTGACAGCGTTAAAGAGTAATTTTCAGTGACAAAAGATTTATTGTTATTGTTGGAATTGAAAAGAAAGAGGTTAGTACCCCGTTTGAACGCACTAGTTCAACATATAGCTTCGACACACGTATTTATCGCACTGAGACACTGTTCCGCATTTGCTCGGTATTTTCGGACAGCTGCATCAGATGGATGTACCTTGCACAATACCGTTTAAGAATTCACATAAAAATGCAACTGCACATATCTCTGGTATCGAACGATAAAATTCATTCTGCAACAACTAAATCGGTGCTGCTCAGTGCTGCTCCCTTCTGGACCGACGTATAATAAAACCTTAGACCATATAAACCTATAGATCATTTTCCTTGAGACAAAGACCGTGAAAGTGTGACGTCAGCGTGCGCCCCGTGTACGTCGGTGATAACAGTAAAGTGGGTTCTATTCTATGCTAAAGATGATGTAGGAGCTGTACCAGGCTAAACATGATGCGGAGACAAAAGTGGCACGGCCAAACCCCGGGCGTAGCAACATGAGCACTCTCATTTCCTCTCTGCTTATACCTCGTCTGTGATAAAACGAATAAGAACCGCGTTTCCAGGACCGGCTCCGAAAAGTGAATGGTGCCGCCATCTAGCGACAAGCACTGAGAACACGATAAATCGAAAAATTGAATAACTCGAGCACAAATATCTATTCTAAAGTTATCGTTCGATTATATCGTTCGGAAGGTTCTCCTGTTTTAAAATAACATTGGATCTCTGTTAATCGATTTTACTTGAATTTTCTCAAGTTAAAGAAATATTTGCGGAGAACAAACGTTTCCTATGTTAATTGCTATATAATGATACAGCAATCACAGCATGAAAAATTAAGTTCTATCGGATCGAATTCGATGCTAGAACAATTCCAACTAATAAACTCTGTTTCATTCATATTGTTTGAGTTATATAAATAGTTCTATCGCTGCTGAATCGATCGAATATCCGAGTTTGCGTGTTAGCGGAAGCGCCATGCGACTCCGTAGATTTCAGCGTCCGCTGTGATCTCGTTCATCACAGTTTACGCTTCGTTACAACGACTCTCGACTTTCACAAGTGTATTTTTCGATCGAAAACGTACAAACGAAATTCTGTAAGTACCACAAACATATAATCGTTCAGATTACAATCTTAAATCCTTAATCGTACGTCTGCCAGCCTTCGCACCTCCTCTTGAATTTCCTTTATCGATGCGAGCAGAACATCCTGCAGAAATACAGTAGAAACATCGGCTCGAACGTTTCTCGCGTTGTTCGAATTATCGTCGGCAACAAGAGCAAAGCGCTGATACTGTAATTAATCGTAGAAAACACAACAACAATATGCCGTCGGTTCGCCGGATGATCCTCGGACACGTCATGTCCGGCTTGTGCACCAAGATGAATCGCACGAAAAAGCTCGAAGGCGATTTGCTTGAGACTCCAATGAAAAGATGTCTTTCCACGTTCGACATTACGTTGCTGGGTAAGTAGCACGCACAATTTTTGCGGCGACGTTATGATAACTGTTATCAGCCGGAAGAGAAGTACTGCTGGTCGCGCGATCCTTTCTGTTCGCGATAAGCGTGTGAAGGTCGCTGTATATTCATTAGGAATGGTAAACGTTTCAGGTGTGGGACATATGGTTGGCGCCGGGATCTATGTCCTGACAGGAGCAGTGGCCCACGACACCGCTGGTCCAGGAGTCATTTTAAGTTTCCTATTCGCTGGTATGGCGTCCTTGTTAGCGGCGCTGTGCTACGCCGAATTCGGCGCACGAGTCCCGAAAGCTGGGAGCGCGTACGTTTACACATACGTCTCCGTCGGCGAATTCTGGGCATTCGTCATCGGCTGGAACATTATCCTTGAGCACATGATCGGTAAAATTTATCGATTCCGGCGCCGCATAGCGGTGAAATCGGCCGAATTCCTGGCCAAATGTAGCAAAAACATTTATCTGAATTTGAAAAATTTCTTCAACTTACTGTATTTATAATCCAGAACTTATTTTGTCGTTACTTAATTCTGCCAGAGATACGCGAGCCCAAATTTGTCCGTTTCACGCGAGTTTCATGTTGCCGAACAGGCGCGGCATCCGTGGCTAGAGCTTGGAGCGGATACGTCGACTCCTTGGCAGGAGGATCGATCAGCAATTACACCCGTCACGCGATGCACGGCTACACCATGGGAGAGCCGCTGGGAAATTATCCCGATCTTTTAGCCGGCGGTTTGTGCCTGGCTTACGCCATGCTGCTCGCGCTGGGGGTGAAGTGTTCGGCCACAGTCAATTCGCTGCTGACTATAGTGAACCTCTGTGTGATGGCACTGGTGATTGGTTTGGGCATTTCGTACGCGAACATCTCGAACTGGAGCGCCGAGAACGGAGGATTTCTGCCGTACGGTTTCAGCGGCGTGCTGGCAGGTAGTTTGTCGCGACAGCTTTCAATTTACCGATATCTTTGTCGTCGTAACGGTGATTCTACGATGATCGATATTCCAATGCGGATCAGGAGCGGCAACGTGTTTCTACGCGTTCGTGGGCTTCGACTCCATCGCGACTTCCGGCGAGGAAGCACGCGACCCCGGATACAGCATACCGCGAGCAACGATCATCTCGATGGCCATCGTTACCATCGGTTACGTGATGGTCGGAGCCGCTCTAACTCTGGTTGTGCCCTACTGGAACATCAATCCAACCGCGGCCCTTCCCGAAGCGTTCTCGTCGAGAGGAATCCCTTGGGCGAAATACGTGATAAGGTCGGTTGCACGTCGGAAATCGAAAGCACATCATTTTCTGACGAATTATTTTCTACGCTTTTAGTGTCGGAGCTCTGTGCGGAATGACGACAACGCTGTTCGGGTCTCTATTCTCGCTGCCGCGAACGATGTACGCCATGGCGAACGACGGCTTGCTGTTCGGCTTCCTCGGGCACATAAGCGAGCGCACGCAAGTTCCGGTTCTTAATCTGGCCATCAGCGGCTCCTTCAGCGCCCTGATCGCTTTGCTGTTCGATCTCCAGCATCTCGTTGAATTCATGTCGATCGGTACCTTCTTGGCGTACACCATCGTTTCAGCCAGCGTGATTATACTGCGGTACCGCCCCGAAAAGAAAACACCCCCGCCCTCGAATGCTGGCACCCCGAGTAGCTTAGCATCGCCACCCACGGAGAGCGCTGACTCCAACAGCGATTGCAACAGCGTTACGTCCGCGGAATCCGAAGTAAGTCGATCGACTTACAAGCCTGTTCTCGATTTTAGTTGTTCATCCGTGACATTTTCTTGGTTTCTCGCAGCTGCTCTGTTCGGGCGAAGGCGCTGGCAAACTGAAGCCGCGGTATGCCTGGCTGATCAAGGTTTTGGGTAACTGCAAGCCTGGAAACGCCGTGGATGGTTGCGTTATGATCTACACGATCGGGTGCGTCGCTCTTTGCGCGCTGATCATCTTGATATCCCAAACGAGCACCACGTCGTGGAGCGTCAGAGACTACTTCATCGTGGCGAATGTGGCTCTCCTATTAATCGGAAGCAAGTATTCTGTTACTGTAGCCGACTAAATGCGAAATGTATTTTCGAACTGATTTCTACGAATTAATTTAATGTTGCAGGCTTGCTGGTTATCGGCGCGCATCAACAAAACCGCGGCACCGGCAAATTTCGAGTACCCATGGTGCCTCTGGTGCCAGCGCTCAGTATTTTGTTCAACGTGGGACTGATGTTCCACTTGTCTCTCTTAACTTGGCTACGGTTTCTCGTGTGGATGATAGTCGGTGAGTCCTTTGATCGAATACGAAGCATAGAACGATCGGAAGGTGCTGATAACTTGTATTTTACAGGCATGCTGATCTATTTCCTGTACGGGATTCACTACAGCAAAGAGGCAGCCAGTCCGAATTCGTATTCGATTCTAATGGCGACCTCGGAAGCCGGAAGGGGCGCTAGATGGGGCGCGACATTGCGCGTCAATCAGAAAACCGATAAGCTTCCGATTTTAAACGACGACGATTTGGTTCGCTAGTAGCCCGTAGGCAATTCATCAAAACCGTGTAACGATACGTCTGTCGGTGGCGTAAAATACGTTTTTAAAATACGTTGGTTCGAAGCGGAGAGCGAGAGAGACGAGCCGAGAGAGTCGAACATCGATAAATCTTCGAATATCCTGATACATGTATATCTCTATCTCGCTTTGTCCTTAGGGATCAACCAGTTTAATATTATCCAACTAGCTACGTTTATCGTCTCTCCTTCGATTATTTAAACCGAGAGAATCAGTTATTTATATTACGTTACGCACAAGTTTCTACATTCTTCTTTCGACCGTATGTTTTACGAGCGCGCGTTGATCGCGTACTTTCAGTTACACATTTTCATACGTAAGTAAGAGCGAAAGTTTACGAGACAATACATATGTATAGTACAATAGCAGAGTTCAGACAATTCCAATTGCATTATGTTGCGATCGAACTCTTGACGAACCTCTTCGACCACTTGGTCCGAAAATGTCGAGTAATCGGAAAGACGCGAGCACGCAGGAACAGGTGTACAGGGTGATTCCGGGAACTCGGACAAGTTACTGCTCTTTTTTAAGTAAAAGTAGAACAAAATAATAGAGGAAAGAATCATATGGAACTGCACTTTATTCTTTAATGCAAGCCAATTTATTACAAATAATATTTTCCTGTTTCTACTGAATAAAGAGCAGTGTAATCACCCTGTACACACGCAACAGTCGCGATATTATTGACAATACAAAATGGTTCCGGGATCGATCGAAACCGTCGCGTCTTACGATTTCCAGTCGTTTTCGTTGTTCCGCCGAGAAAGTATACAAATACGAATACCTGAGAGATTGTTACAGACTTACATTTAGACGGTGGACGCTGTTGTAAAATTGTAACCACATCGTACAAATGTTTCGCGCCGCGGTTTACGCGTGCGGAAGAATATTATTAAAGAGCGAATCGCTCGAGGGTTGAGCGTAGTAGCGTTTCGGTTAGTCCCTTCGGAGCGATTCACTCTTCGTGTGACGTTCAAAATCAGTTGCGCACATTCGCAGATGCAGGAACCATAGAGAATTTATATATATATGTACCCCAAAAATTTCCAGATCGTGCGCATAGTTTTTGGAAGCTTGCTGTACGTTTTAGATGACAATGATCGTACAAATTCCACGCGTACGCTAGCATACGAGCATTTATTCGTTGTCGCGTGTCAAGTGCAATTAGCTGCAGCGATTCGATACACGTGTTTCACGAGTGTATATATACAATATTATACATACACATATACGTAAATCGACGTAGCGGTGGTACCAAAAGTTATTGTCAGCGTACCACACTGGTATTATCTCCGAATAGAAAATGTTTACCATTATCAAATGAAGTTTATTCGTCTACAATAATCCCGTTTGGATTTGTAAGGAACACGCGGCAATCTTTCCGTAATCAAGAAACACGTCTCCGCAACAATGCGTATTTGACGTATCAACGGGGGCCATTAATAACGAGCGATTCGACAGATTTGCAAACAACGCCGAGGCAGCAGTTCGGATAAAAAGCTAGACTCGGCGCACGAAATCCGCAGAATCGTCGGATCCCTTCAACGAATCGTTCACGTTCGCGGTTTACAACATGTTCGCAAGGGTGGTTCTATTCTCGGCGATTGTAAGCTCCGTCTATGTGCAAAGCATAGACAGCTGCGAATCCGGAACTTTGTCGCCGCTCGATACACTTCGTCTCGACGACATGAACACGCGCTCCACGAAAACCGTAAGTATTTTCTGCATTTGTTCGTTCCTTGCCGCACAGTGAAACTTCGTTTTGAACAGATCGAACAGAAATTCGTGTCAAAGGCAGAGGAAGAAAACCAGCAGGGGCTTCGCACGCACCCCGCTGTGGAAAAACCGGACACCCCGCCACAATCAACGGCCAAGCCGACCACGGTTCACGAACTCGTGCATCTCGGTATGAAACATCCGAAGAAAAGAGCAACGAATTATAAGGAAGATCGCGAGGTAGATCTGAGGCCAGGTTGCTGTGGATAAGAAACGAAGAAGACCTGACACGCGTATTCAAACAACCCGGCGAGGTTGAATATCGCTTCGTGAACGTGTACTTACAGTATCTTCGATAATGGGTTCTCGTGCAAATTATAAATAGCGCTTAGAGATAGTATTTAAGTGCACGCGATATGTAGATATATTTTTTCCCCGATTTCTTTCCTTGTCTTCGAATAGTGAACGCAATAAAGTGACGATCGTCGTGCAAAACTAATTCAACGAGTTTTTAATACTGCAGTGATCCCGCGACCTGAGCCGATTCTCGGTTCTGCGCTGCGACAGAGATCGTGGAGAGGTACCATTTTTAATCCAATAACAGAACATCTTGGTTTTTTTGATTAGTTTTTGATGGGACTTTGATCAACATGTTGTACCAATCGATCAGGTTTAGATCGCGGGATTACTGTACGCACCCCTGCTCTGTTCTAGCGACTCACATTCCGGAAACTATGCGACGTAAGAGGTAAAAGAACGAAGCTTCTTTCGTATGGAAAACTTTTATTAATGTCACGTAGGTAGTTATATATTTATATACATAATTCCTAACAAGTACTGCGAACAATCGCAACGATAGGATTTGTGAACCGTTCCATACCAATAAGTACCGCAAAATCTGAACAAGTGCAGTATAGTACATATTTTACAACATAAATAAGATTATTAACCTTCATGGAAGGATAACACGGTTCCGTAATGCACCATATCGCAACGATGCAGTATCTAAGTACTGGGAGTGGAGTCATGTGATTCGAACGACGCGCCACGAACGAATTTTTTCGAGGGATCGGCGCACGCTGATAATCATTTTCCGGAATGAACGCAGTACTTGTTTGATACGAGGATTGTGCCGAACGTGTAAATTAGCGTACCGCGAAAATCTTTCGTAAAAATTGAACCTGGAATATTCGTCGTAAGTCGTTCGTACGAAAAGTTCGATCTTGAGATGTCGTTCTGAAGTTGCTTCCCGAACGCGAAAAAAATTTGATAGAAACAAGAGCAAACGCGAACACCGGAAATAGACCATGGTTAATTTTCATGTTGCGCTAAAAAGATTGGAACACTTCGTAAATGTGCGGGAAACGATCTGAACGCGGATATGATCGATTTCGCGACCGGAGCACTCGTAAACCAATGAATTTCTTATACAACCTCCTAATGTAATTGCAGGTACCGTGGAGACAATGTTCAACATCGATTCAATACTGTTATCTGTTCTGCTTCGAAAGAATAGCTTTCCAAGCGGACATCGGTCTCGCTTGTAAGGCTTCGATTCTCCGTCGGCCCCACCTCAGCCAAGCCAGACCGATGACCAAACATAAAACACTTTCGATGTAGTAGCCATCGAGCTGTATATTACAAACGCCGTTGTGCGTGTTCGTGCATAGCTGAAAATGGAAATGATTGTACAGAGCGTGGCTAGAGCACCCGTAAAGGTCGATTTATGCTATCGGCACCGCTCCGCATCCGATCGGACTGACTGATCAGGTAAGACGACGACTCGTAAAGACGTGCGAACAGAGTAACAATATTTTCTCATTTAATTGTAAAAGGTTTAGCTGCATCATCTATATTGGACCCATTCCGGACACGGCAAACTATTCTTTACAAGAATGGCGGACGGTCAGACCGGAGCCGGTGCGTATCTGTGCCGTTCCGTTCCCAAAATATTTGTCTGGTGGGATACGTTCCGTGTTTGTGCGGATATAAATCGACCTTAACTCGTCTTCGGGTTGAAATATTTTCGAGGACGAACTTCTAGAGTCTAGAGCAGACCGGGCAACTTCTTTCACGCCATCGCTGTGCGACCCCCACCAGGGTTTGTCGGTTCTCCCACTCTTCACTTATAGCCAGTTGCCCGGCTCCAGACTCTAGAGCTCCAGACTCCAGAATCTAGAATAAGCCAACCAACCTCTTTCTTCGAAATTGTGCTACAGTCGTTCGAAGGATTGGTGCTACACTGCCGCCACGTTAACGGATCGACAAACCATAGAGCTGCTGTTGCTGGCCAGTTGCCCCCCAGATTGCTCACGGTGTTCAGTAACGTCATGTAAGTACCACCGACAGCGGGATCGCTAACTTTCGCGAAGAACGCCATGGATGCCACGAACATGCTACTGGTAAAAACCTAAGACGGGAGAAACCGATCTTCGGTTATCGCATTTTCGACGAATCCGTTTCTATACGGTAATGTATTCTTTCGATACCTGATGCGTAAGGTACAGAGCCACCAAGGCAACGAAATAGTAGGCTGGAACATGTCCACCGATTATCACGTACGGTGTTACCCATACCAAAAATGCTGCTACCAGTCCAAAAGCTAATCTATACAATGAATGACAAATGCGTGTTAACGGTTCGCTCGTTCTCGCTTTCGGCAATGAAACGCGCGAATTGTTTTCTTATCGTTCCTGTTATACCTATAGGGCATTGCCTTTATGTACACATCCATCGGTTTTGGACCAGCCGTGTACTTCGAAATCGCTAACGGCAACATTATCTGAAGGGGTATCATTGGCACTGCCATCAGGGCTATCTTTTCTTTAGGAATACCAGCTTCTACCAGTTTCAAACCTGTTACCTCGTCGCAGGCGGAGAACCCTATCTACAATCATCGATAACATCGTGTTATTTTTAATATTCTGTATACAGGGTGGTTCACCTGAATATCTCCTTTATTTTTGTGGACACAGCAAATGTTTTTAATGCAATGTAGATGGTATCAAAAACACTTGTTATGTCATCGCAAATAAAGGAAATATTTAGGTGGACCACCCTGTACAATCTACGACTGTCAGCGTACAATATTAATATGTATAAAGTCTTGACCTTGGCAGTTAACAAAAGCACGATAATGGTCTTTATCGATGGTAATTTGACAATGTTCCAAAGCGACTTGTAAGCGTTTTTGATATTTGCGCTTAGTTCCTCGTTTTTATGCACTTTCTCAGTTCCCTCGTGTTTAAACAATGCGAGCAAAGTAGTTGCAATTACGAAAACCCAACCCCAGAAACGAAGGAAACCTGTGTAACAAAACGATCAGATACCACCATTATCCGTCCTGACTTCCTATAACAATTGCTTACCGGATAGTGTCAATATCCCCTCGTCAGAAGGAGTGGATCTTAGGTAGCTATTGCAAAATTCTGCTGACTCTAACGCCATGAAAAGCACATATCCTATAAAGTAACCAGCAGTTTGTCCGACGCTATTACAAGTGGACGCGTAACCCACATTGCACCTTGATACAAACAAGAATGCAAGCTGTAGGAACATTCTTATAGATATACACATATAAATATATACACGTATTATCCGACCCGCTGCCTATACCTTTTCAACATGGTAAGAGCCCAACCATCTACCACGATATCCTGAGTCGCAGCAAGGACGTTAGACGTGAAGAACATCATGGTCAACATTCCAATGTTGGGCTTGATGCTCCCATCGCCCAACCATCGATCTATGTGGCTAGACATTAGCAGCATAAAAAAACCCATTAAATACTGAGTAGGAATCAGCCATGTTTTCCGTCTCCCAAATTTTCTGGAGAACACGGAATCTACTATCGGAGCCCAAAGCAGCTTCAACGAGAAAGGCCACTGAACGAAACTGAATTCGGCCTAAGGACAAACGAATACGATAACATCTTATCGTATAGATAGAAACAATCGGATAGATTACCTGTTGGCGATAAGAAACTTTTCTGTTTTGGAGTAGCATGGGAATGGATCCGCATAGACCTAGAGGTATGCCTTGTAACAGGTATAAAAATAACAGTATAACAATATTTTTTTCATCACCCCGTAAATCCGAAGGCTCCTGTACGTGGTAGGGTTCTAGGAGCCCGTCATCCATGTTCTCCTCCTTTGACATTTTTCTTCTGGTACCCATGTGGAATGTCGAGGATGATCGTGTTAACTGAATCAACTTGTAAAAGGAACAGATGTTCCACTCGCATGCGCGTCAACTTCCCGATTTTACCACGCTTACGTTAACCAACGGTACCGAGCGTTTCATGGGTTTGATCTTTACTGTTGATCGGTTGCGATAATGTTGTAGACATGCGTCTATCGATCGAATATCACACTGTCATCCTCGAACGACGACTTACACAATACCAATATTAATTATTTATGCGTGGCGAAAAGTATAAACATTGACGTGGATATTCGTTCATGTATAACCTTAATACTTTGCATCTGTATCGCAACAACGATGCCTCGCACGATGTTGACAAACAGCTGATACAGCTTCGTCGCACGTCACAATTATTCGACTGATTCCTTCAATTACTTTCGCACCGGAGATTCACAAATTAGAAAATTAAACCGATTCGTAGTTGCCACGTTGTTTTCGATTAAGGACACGTCAGTTCCACAGTGCCCTCACTCCTTCGAAAAGTCACGTGTATGGTACTAGAGAGGAAATGAGAGTGTTCACGCTTTTGCTGAAGCGATAGTGCTGCACCCAGTGGAACAAAACTCCATTTATTTCTCGCTAGCACGGACTAGAACCACAGAGATCCTGTTCAGATAGAGTTTTCTATCGTACTGGAATAATTTTTAAACGCATTACACGCAATGTTTGTAGAGATCTCAAGTGATGGATTAGAATTCGCTACAATCTCTCGCTGTCCTTATCTTATAATTAGACAGCGGATTGTATGCATTTATGACAGAAATGAGTAGGCGTAATTTAAAACGGTAAAACATTAGAAGAATTTAAAAAGACTGTTATATTATTTTCGACTTATTGAACATTGCCGAAAAGTCACTTGTCGCGCCATCTAACACTAGATTGATGATACTGTTTGATTAGAGGTTTCGCCGTTTTGTTCTAAGAAGGCGCCCCAGGTCCCTTCACCAGTCGGAAGGGTGAAGGAGAAGGGTTAATCATTCCCCACCCCCCTTTAATTGGGAATTGCGCCCAGAGATAAGAAGGGAGTGAGAAAGGGAGCAGGATCTCCCATTCAATTTCACCTAGTCCCTCCTTTCGTTGGAACCAGAGGGCAGGAAAGGGAGGAAGAATGGCCCAGCCCAGACTCTTGGGACTCTTGAGAAGTCCCAGAGGGTTCGTCGCCGATTGCATGTTTCCTCGTGAAATTGTTTATTGCCATTAAATAAAAATCTAGCATGCATATATCGTCGATCAGCTTTCTGATTTCAGCGCAATTTGTAACCAATTTTGTTTGCACTTATTCGTCACGGCCGTATTCGTAGCCAGCTGGAATCGTTTCATTAAAGGGGATGGTGCTCGTAGCCTCTCAATCGAGAATATTGTTTGAAATCCTGCAACGTAACACGTTATAAAGGCAACAGAGATCTTCCGGAAGACTGGATTGCATAAAAAAATACCGACGCGACGGCATCGTCAAAGAGTGCTTATCGAGCACGACAAAAGTACCTTAAAACTTTCGGGAATCCTCGACATGTACCGTAGACGCACATCCTCTTCTTCCGTTGGCAAATTCGATCGTTTCTTTCTTCCCGATACAATACCGATCGGAAGCAGAACGGGATTCGTCGCCAACGCGGCCGCTGCACCGATTAGAGCAACGCCAGCCAACGCTTTCAAAGCTACCGCCTACAAAACAAATAAAAAATAATACGGAACGAGAGGGTAAACTAGAGATTCCTATTTCTTGTATATTTAACCCTTTGCACTCGGAGCTATTTTAATTCTATTCTATATGACTTTTTTTTCATTTCATGGATACGAAATTCATGTAATACCGCGTACAATATTTAAATGTTTAGTAATTGATTAGATACCAATATATTTAATTAATAATGTAAACAATATTTTGCACTCGAGTGCTAAGGGTTAATAAACGTTCAAAACCACGATCTCTATCGTAATCTTTTGTACAATACCTTTTGGGTCTGAATATTCGGTACCGAGGGAACGTTTCCTTCCGGATAAGTCGGTTCCACTGGCCCGAATTCATCGCCGTTGGCAAGGGATCCTGAAATTCCGTAACCACCGCTCGCGCTCGACCCGCTGGAACTGGATGGCCTGCCACCACCGTATCCTCCGTAACCACCACCGTTCCCATAGCCGTACCCTCCAGACAGTCCAGTCTCGTAGCCATTGGGTCTGCGATTCGGCGAACTTTCACTTCCATAACTCGGACGAAAAGCGAACCTAATGTTTGTAGGAGAGCACGTTCAGCGACCCCGTTCAGACACCAGAGAAAACGTCTGATCAATCGGTTACCTATCTCCTGCGTGACTTCCGTCGTAGAGTACGCTGCCAGGCTGGTTACCACCACTGCCACTTCCACTTCCGCTTCCGGGTCGCCGAGTGATTCCATTCGAATCCGGAGGCTGTCCTTGAGTTTGCCATCCGTATCTACAAATAATCCGATTGTCTTTCCCGTTAAAAAGCTCCGTTCCCCTCGTCGTCTAGCATCTTCGAATACTACCTATCAACTGGTACACGTTCGCCGTATCGCGTCGAGTGCCGATTAACGTCCGCGGAAATCTTACTGTGATACGTGTCGGGTCTTGTGGACGCGCCGGAAACGTGCCTAGGTCCGCAACAGCTGGAACTTGCGAATTTCAATTGATCGTGAGGCACGCCTGACGTGAAGCATGCAGATCGAGCAACGATTCCTTAACTCTCATTCGTCCCTCGTATCAATTTGACACAGTTTTCTCGAAATAAGTTATACCGTCCCGTCGTTTGTAGGTAAATTTGTCGCGAAACTTCGTAACTCATGAATCTGAATTAAACAATAATTTTTTACCTTGTTATTTTGTCTTTCACCACTGTGTCAATTTGAGACCGAGGGACAGATTCGGTTCGTGAAATGAGGGACGGATCAGGATTAAATTATGCAACGTATCTCTCGAATCGGACTCCGCGCGATGAACGGTCGCCCTCGATTGCTTCCCCAAGCTTCTGTCGTACGCCTCGGTGTCGTTGCTCGGCACATGTTGCAGATTCGAAGAGTTCCTAGCGCGTGCGACGTTGACGAACAGTTTGTCTGCCACAGGATCCTTCTTGGTCGGTTGATCGGTCAAGTTGTACTCGGTCTTCTCGCTGTGCGCGTAGCAAACGAGCGTTGCCAGCAAGGAGACACGAATCAGTCGTTGCACCATGGCGACAAGTTGATTCGAACAGAGATCGGCAAGAGTTTGAAAAACCGACGCGAACTCTGCCCCTGCTTTTCGACAAGATGACGACGCGAAAGTGACTCTTTCCTTCGCAGAGTTTCACCTTTTTATGGAGTGGTCACGCATGGGGAATTGTCGCGCATTTATCCTTCAGGACTGCTAGCACCCATCCGTTTGCCCTCTTCGTTGAACGAAATGATTCCACGACAACTGGGATACGCGTATTTTCGATGTTCATCAAGCGTTCCGATCGATTTATCGATCGATGTCTGCGGCGATTTGTCGGAAACTCGAAGGTAAGATACAAAGGAAACGCCGTTTACAAGGAGAGACCGTGATGCTTTGGTTGCGTCCCTGTGAACTACAAAGTGTGACAAAACGGTGCACAGGAGTGTGTCGGTGAAAATAAAGTGGCACGAGTGAGTCAACGGCGCTTCTACGGTCACGCCAACTATTCAATTATAGCTGGTGTTCGTAACCGAAGTTTCATATAAAAGTAAACTTCGCCTCGAAAGCGATAATTAATTCGACTGCGAGACGGATCGCGAGGTTCCTCGTCCTGCAAACGGGACAACAGCGAGAACTCATTTCGACGCGTGATCGCTGCTCGTTTGAACGGCACGCGCGAGAGAGCCTTGATTAATTTAAATAATACGCAGATTACGCCTGCGTTCCCGTTGGTGCATCTTTTAATTAACCCCCAGAGTGGTACTACATTTTCCCGGAAGTTCAAGACGCGTGTCGCGAGCGTACCTTTTTCTCTATCTTCTCCACTTTCTCGTCGCGCAGCTGAAAATACTCGGTGTCCCGCGAGTTTATTTCCATTGCAAAAGGACCTCGGCCTGTACCTCGGGCCGCGACTCTGCTTCCTCTTTTAAACTTTCCGAAGGCCTGCCCGCATCCGCTCGGCACAGCGCGCGGCGCGACGTTTTCGAGCGTAGCTTCCGACGTTACAAAATACGCTAGAATAATTTGTTCCGCCTGGATATTTACGGCGGTTGAAATTGATCCCGTTGCGTCACATCTCGAATTTGATCTACGGTTGTGCCAAGGTTGTTTCGGGGAGGTAATCGACGAAGGAGGAAGCGCGCGATTACGGCGAGCCTTGCTCCACCGATAGATCTCGCAGCGATAAAAGTACAATCGCTGTCGACGTCGCGACAGTTGTGCCACTCGGCAAGAATTCCCGGTGAAAACGAATTTCCAGAGAGATAAAGGACGATTTCTACTGTCCGCACAAATATTGTTCAATGCATTTGAATGGATCGACCTGAAATCGGGGACGGGTGCAAGGTGCACGGTGCATAGATAGTAGATTTCTGGCGGAGTCGACGGAGATGCGATATCGCGGTGGCTAATTCGGGGGAGGGGGAAGGCTGGTTGATGAAACGGAATGATTTGTTGCGCGGACGAACCGAAAGAGAGAAGAAGCCGCGGAAAAAAAGGAGGAAGCCAGGGGGTCGGAGGGAGGAGGGAGAAGGCAGGAGGCAGGAGGAGGAGATAGAACGAGGACCAAGAGATCGCGGAATGGAGCAAGAGTGGAGTAATCAATACGCATTCACACGCGGCCGCTCGCATCCCGTTTCCATGGGGACCGACGCTGGCGCATGTGCAACCTTTTACCAGTGTCATTCTGCCGGAGCAACCGACTCAGAAGCTGTTTCGTACCAGTCCGGTGCGGAACATTCTATGCGAGATCCATCCCCCTACAGGCATGTATGCTTCAACGTTTGTACCCTGCGCTCGCGAACTTTTCTCGAAACTGATTGTTTCGCGAAGAGCGTTTACCGGTACATGTTTCTACAAATGAACCACCCTAACCTTAGCACGATTCGCAGGGCAAAACGCGATCGGTCAGGACTCTTTTAAAATCGAGTTCAACCATGTATTATAGAAGAGTCACCGTCGACCAACTTAGCTGCGCTGTCTATCGTTGCCCATATACTCCAGGGTATGGTATGGTACAGCGCGCTCGACCCGCGGATGTTCACCCCCTGGCCGAGCCAAAGGGGATGGAAGCGATCGAGTTTGCGGGTTACAGGGGGTGGTTTTCCTCGGGGCGCCTGCGTCGAGTCCTCGATGACGACTCGGCTAGGTAGGTGCTCGACTCGGACGCAGTACGGAGGAAACGTTCAGCACGCAGAGTGCTGCTGTCCTCGTGACATCGTGTCTCGTCGTTCTCTTTTCTCCAGTCGATGACAACAATAGATTACGAGAGAGATTGTTCGCCGCAACCGGTCTATCGGTCGTCCATCGGTCGTCCACATCGGGCGTTCATCGGTCGTTCGTCGGTCGTCGATCTACGATCGACCGGGATCGCTGTCGGAGCACGGGGTATCCCAAGTTTTCTTTCGATCGCCGTCGAAGTGCACGCGAATCGACGGGTGGTATCAGGGCGTTTATAAAATAGCAAACGTCGAACGGTTTTAGATGAACCGGACGGCGGAACGCGACTCGCTCGCTCGCGAACCGAGAATCGTTGGTCTCGCGAGATAGCCCGCGTGTCGACGGGAGTCAACGTGTCGCGATGAAGCATGTTTAGGAAGAGACTTCCGCTTTCTTTGTAAAGTGTCTCGATCCATATCGTGTGTGTGCGTGCACGTGTGTGCTGTGCATCGGCATTGTGTTTCGGAACACGAAACGACAACGACGAGAGCTTGCAGGAAAGGGCTCTCCGATGGGCAGCACCGGGAGATCGTTTTAAACGAACCATACACGATCTACGGTCGCCATGCACCCGTCCGAGCCACGTCATTCGAGCCAGTAAATTAAGGTCTGACGATCGGAGAATGCACGTTCAGCGAGCGAAAGGTTAATTGTCGAAGACGAATACCAGCCACCAGCTCTTATCACCGTAAAGACGAGAGCTTAGTCGGATTTAATCGTCGCTTGCATGTGGGTCACAAGTTGCATTCGCCATCAGCTAACGAGATAGAGGGTTTACCGAGTAGAGAGGTAAGCCTGTTAAATTGCGTTACCCTCGGCTGTCCCGCGTTACCGCCAGCCCGCGATTAATTCGCACG
Organism: Lasioglossum calceatum; assembly: GCA_963966675.1. NCBI lineage: Eukaryota > Metazoa > Arthropoda > Insecta > Hymenoptera > Halictidae > Lasioglossum > Lasioglossum calceatum. The sequence goes on along the minus strand of OZ016555.1, from coordinate 3,260,012 downwards.
TCTCCCAATGTTTTTCGGCAGGATTCTTCGAGATTTAACGTGGGTCGAAGCAGCCGAAAACCGATTGGTCTAGTGTCGTCGATACGGTACGACGCGCGACGTATACCCCAGCGAAAGATACAACGCGAGACTCGTCCGGCGAACAGAGAACGGAGAATGTTGGAACAAATTCAAGATATTCCGAAGGCGGGTCGCGTCGCGTCTCGTCTCGTCGCGTCTCGTCTGGTTTCGCCGAGTCAGCTATACGATGTCACGTGGTGGTTGCAGTTTACGATGTCCTTAACCTCCCGGAAAATCAATGTTCTTCGCGTAACGACATGTCACACCGCTCGTTCTTTATTGCTCGATAAGCGAGATTTGTATACCCTATATTCCATTATAAATCTTGCCACGTCTAGCTTCTTCCGTTCGAAACTGTCCGGCTACCGTCCGGAGCCTCGTTCCAGTCCGCGACCCTTGCCGCGTAAAACTTGATCGATGGCAAACACGGTCCACCGTAAATTATGCTGTTGCCGCTTTAATTTCATTTATAGAAACCCGACTCGAGCTAATACCCGACTCAGGGGCGCCGATACCGCGGGCATTAACAAACAAGGATTATCACTCTGCATCGCATCGCTATCCGTGATGCGTCTTCTAAGGTTTCGTTCCATCTTCCAGGCTTAACTCGGGCAGAACGCGACGACAACCGCGGAACAACCAGATTCCTCTACACGATTTCCCAGCGGTGCTTAGAAGTTTTTCGTTGCGGGGCGAATCGGGTCAGGGAAGAGATTCACCGGCTTGGAAAAAATCCTCCATCGGGTTCGTCGACCATGATTCCGAGAATGTTCTATAGTCGCTGTTTGTACGGTTTGCACGGTTCGCGTGAAACGTAGCCGAGCGGGGAGGTAGCGGTCGTACAGATCCCGCCGCAAGTGACACTAGTGACACGATGCGATGGAGGGTTTCTTCTAGTGGCTGTCATTCAAAATACTCGGCGCACGACGGCCGACGTTCCACATCTTTCCAGCGACGTCACCCACTCAAACGTCGACTCGACCCGAGTACATACAAGGAAAACATATCGAGACGTTTAGGTTTTCTCGTTACAAGGGTCCTCGACGGCGGACAAAGCGACTCGGAAAGCAACGAATCGCCGTCAGAATTTCTAACCGGTCGTCTCCCGACACACGTGCACTTTTCATTTTCGCGACGGTGTTCAATATTGCACGCGGTGGAAGACCTTTGCCTTCGCTCTTTCCTGCTTTCGTTCTCCGGGCGCACGGAGCACGCGAAAAAAAGCCACGAAGAAAAAGGTGGTAAAAGACTACGCGACGAGGTGTACAGTGAAAAGTGGTTCTTTGCATGCGCATCCACTGTAACGAGAGTCAGCCTTGATCCCCGACGTGAGAATGCGTTAATGATCTTTGCACGGAAGCTCGCGCGCAAGAAATCTCGTCGCGAAACATGTCAGACGTTTAAAAATATTATTCGTCCCTCCGGCCGACCCCATAGAAATTCCAACCATGGAGCGTCGCTGGCCGTCTCGACAAACGTCTCGAGTATCTTTAATTACGCCAGGAGAGCTTGAGCTTAATAACGCGGCTCTAAACAGCCTCGATTGTTTCCGCGCGAAACAATTTTCGGGATCAAGAATCGAAAGCGATCCATGAAACTCGTTGGCGTTTAAGTAATCGAGTCATTGGCTCCGAAGCGAGAAGGAGGCCAATGTGCCGGAAACGCGAGGAGCAACGGGAGGGTATGGAAGATCCTCGGACGAATGGCGAAACGGCCGCGAAAGGAACATCCAGCAATGTCGTACACCGTACGGGAATCAAGAGAAGTGCGAGTGTCGGCGCGATGGAGGAAATTGTCTGACTGCGCGTTCCCTTTTCGGGATCCGGCCGCACCAACGCATCCCCTCGTGACTCGAGTTAAGCCAAGAGGGAAGGAGAGATAAGGGAGAGAGAGAGACCGAGAGAACCCCTCCTACGGCCTGTCTCTCCCTTCGCCTTTGCAACCGGAAAGGGAGTCGAACGATGGAAATCCAGTCGAATCTTTACGCTCGCGCGTCCCCTGCGGATCGAACACGGAAAAAATGAAATTGCCGTCGTCGGTCGATAAACGTCGACGTGCCGACTTCGTCGGAGGCTCGCGAAAGTTGCCGCGCGCTCGAAGCCCGACGGGAGAGACGGACGATGCTGCGTCGCTCCAGCGAAACAATATCCGAGGAGGTTCCGGAAAAATTGTCTGGACTTTCTTCGGTCCTCGATCCACGAGCAATCGGTTCACGGATAGAACAACGGAGTTCGTTTCGATCCGTCGATCGACAAACAAAAGCGATTAACGGTTCACCGAAGGCGGATCTTTTATTGTTTTCCGCAAGAGCTCACAGAAACACCGTGTCGCGATAAGATGCCGCGCGCGAAGGGTAAGTGGAGTGGGCGCGAAACGGAAATACGTCGCTAAGCTAGCGAAAAAGAAACCGTCGACGGTTCTTCTTACGCTCGACTCCCGTTACTGATTTCACGGCGGGAAATAAAGGGCTCGCAAATGTACGGAGTGCTCGTGCCTGGGAACAGGAATTACGCGCGCTGTTGTCGTTTCTATTAAAAGTCAAGGTGGCGAGAATGCAGCACCGATGCAACGCGAGAGATTAAAAATCTCGAATATTTCCAGCGCGAACGAGGGGTAACAAACAACGCGGCGACAGCCCGACCGACGGTTAAAATTTACAGCGTACACGCGGATTAAAAGATATTCGAACCGTGGCGTATAGCAAAGTGACTCATTAAAATTAACGAGTCTAAACGATGTCTAAATCGAGGTAAAGTTTCGTTCCGAGCAATCTTCCGGGAAAGCTCGTCCGTTATTTTTACCGGCGGCGGCGCGCGTTCGCCGATTTCCCTTTCACGCGTGTCTTCGTCATCGCCGTACAACGCCGTTCCACCGTCGAGAATCCCATTTGTAGCGGCTCGTCTACCGGCGAGCCTATTGCCATGCCCGCCGTATTTGCGTACGCCTGTTTGGGGTGCGTGAGGGTGCATTCGTTTACCCGAAACTCGATTTCGAAGCTCTGGTAATTGAATTTCAAGTGCGCCGACACGGGCGGCCGGTAACGCGTTTAAAGACACCGACGGCAGACGTTTAAAGATGCTGTTTTCTAATTTGCGAACGCTTCGCTGCTAACACCGATTCGTGTTTCAATTTGTTCGCCGTGTTTCGACGACCGTTCCGCCGATTGCCAGCTAATCGTAGTCGGATCTTGTGCCGCAGGAAACAATGTGGAGCTCGGTTACCGCGGCTGGCACAGAGAATGGTCCTGCACCACCTTCGAGAAGCAAGCACAGCGCCACTTTGCTCGCCGGGCACGTATATCTTCTCGGTGGGCGAAACGGCAATCTTCCTCTCAAAGATCTTTGGCGATACAGTCTCGGTAAGTGATCAAATATAATAACACATCGGTTATTTGAATTTCTCCCTAGAAAGCGAAACGCGAGGATGCGGGAATGATTGCGAGGGGCATTAACGGCCGATGTCTGAGTAACCGGAGAGCACTGTACACTGTACACGAACAACATCTCTGACCAACGCACCCCCATCGTCTCGCTCGGAGAGCGAGGGGTGCGTCACGGAATTTAAACAGGGTTCAGTCTGATCGATAATACGCCATTATTAAAGCCTACGCGTACATCAACCAAAGCCACCGACGATACACCACAATTACGGCTGTTTCCACGGAGATCAGACGCACGCGAATTAATTGCGCCTCCTCGTTAAATAGGGAGTTTACGCGGAATTGCTTGCATAACTTTCGATCCACCGACGCGGTATCGCAGCGCGCTGTATACGGTTCCCGCGGGTCCATCTGGCCAATTGTGAAACTGCGCGCTCGTTCAATTTAAATTCGTCAAAAATTTCATTCGTGCAATCGCGCGGATTTTTATATCCCAAATGTTTCTACATTGATTTTTCACTTTGCAGTCGAGTGGTGACTCTGAGGCGCCACTAAAAATTACTGTGCCATTAATTACATTGTTAGATATGTTTGTATCTAATCAATTTCACATCCACCAAATTTAAAAAATCATAGAGAATGAAAAGGGTTAAAATTAAGTTATCAGTTTCAAAGGAGAATCGAAAGTATCGACTGCGAGTGCATTGGCCGAGCCTGTCCGAGACGATAGAAATTGTTCGCCGTTCGCGTGCGAAGCAACGAAACTCGTGCTCGTTGACTGGCCGGCTGCGCGAATCTGTATTAATCAGAGAGGGATTGTTCGGCAGCGAACACGGAGAATATTAAAACAGTACCAGAAGGGTTGGCAGCTTGTCTCCCGGGGCGGACGGCTCCCGAAGGGATCGGTGGTATGTTTTAAAAGCCTAGCATCGTCGATACTCGATCTTGCGAAAACATTGTGATATCCCGAACCACGAGAGTACTCCATCTTTCGATGGGTTCGAAAGCGAGGGGTTCTTTTGGCGTTGCATCCTATGCGCATTTCAAACATCATGCGGATTTCCACCTCGATTTCGAGCCAGAACGCATAAATCGCGCGCGAGTAATTTCCAACCGCGAATTAGAACGCGCGCTCCGTTCGAAGCGATCTCTTTATCCACCGTCGCGATTTTACCCCGTGAACAGCACTTTTACACAAAAGAGTGCATTGCCTTGTGGCCAACTAGATACGACACGTACACCTAATCAATGTCGGGCATCTTTAGTGTCGGCCCGCGAGGGTTGCGAGCACTCCAGCCAGCGTATTACGGCTCTTACGTAAATTTCATAGGCTTTGTTCTCGGGCACGTCTCGGTGGCAACCTATAACTCGGATACTCGAGGTGTTAAACGCGGGCAACTTCTCGCCGGATATTGTAAAACTATACACCGCGAAACACTTGTAACTTAGTTGAGAAGTAGCCGATCTAATCTGCAACGAGAACTCGGGCTCGTTCTTCTTTTGTTCGCGCGATGGAACTTTACGCGTCGCTGATTTCTTTCGCTTTTATTCTTCCCGGTTAAATTAGGGGAGTGTCCCTTTTTTCGCAATCCTAAAACTTCCGAAGGGTAAAGACTTGTTAAGCGATTATACCGGAGCGAAGGGAAGAAAGTGTCTCGACCCTCGGACGACGCGCGGCCGCGCGTTCTTTGTACCTCCTTACACCGCGAATCCAAAAATTCTCAATATCGTTCGCATAAACGTTTTCTAACCGAGCAACGCGAACAAAAAAGAATATCGTGGGCGACGAGAACTTGGCTGGCAGCTCGCAGCCAGCATATTTTTCTATCGATGCGCGGAACATAATACGCTTATCCCTCCGAGTTCTTGCGTTAACGTTTCGCTTTTTACCGTGCCCTTGGCACTGCTTAGATTTAAGCTCCTAGTCCCACCCTTCTTCCTGCACTCCCCCGTTCCGTCTCTCTATGTTTCTGCGAAGCCCCAACCACCCGAAGGATTTATTTCGGAGCAGCAGATTGCCGGGGCGGTTCAAAGCGTGATTTACCGTGGCGAGGAAAGTTCTTTTTTTCAGCACCCATGAGATATCGAGGGATACCTTCCTCTTTAATTTAGCATCCGATACCGTAAAAGATCTTTCGGTCAAGCCGGGAGAGAAGGAACGCGGAAATTATGCGTACACGCGACGAGACCCATAATGCGAGCCTCTTTGTTTCTTTATTCGCGAGCCTCGTTTCGAACTATGCAGTCTCATCTTCCCCTCGCGTAAACGCACAAAAGCGAGGCTGTGCAAATCGTGTTTATTCACCGCCGTGCAAACAGAGAGGCTGGCATGCGAAACCGTTTTGACTAACGAGCCGACGCACGCTCTCTACCCCCATTCTTTATTTTTCTTTGCAGCCGAGAGCAAATGGGAAGAATTGCATCCTGCGGGAGAAAGACCGCCGGCACTTCAGGAGCACAGCGCGGTCGCATACAAGGATTGCCTCTACGTTTTCGGGGGTGAACTCGGCTTTTCGGCGGGCACGGAAACGCCACTGTGGGTTTACAATGTCAAGGTACACCTACCCAACGTGTTTTCTCTTCCCATCGAACCGCCTCGATATACCGTCTAAACTTGTTAGCGAGGCGCGGCTTCGGTTAGTTAAATTTTCGTGATTCGCCGAGGCGAAACCCGAGCTGATGCCCTCCGGCAGTTGACCAAGCCCCTTGCAAGCATCGCGGTTCAAGGCTCGGCACCCCCGCTGCCCCACCAATTTAGCAACCGAGACGATTCGGGGAGTCCAATCAACGGTGAGATTGACAATACCTTGCCTCGACGCGTCTCGTCTAAATTTGTAGCTCCTCCGACGATCTGACGGGCGGATCTATTTCTCTCCATTATCTATTTATCTCGATGTGATTGGTCTTATTTTCCATTCCTTTGACGATTGGAAGTATCCGTGCCACTTTCCGAAGTGCACGCAGTCTTCCTAGTTTCCCGTTTGACGCGTCGCGTCGCTCTGCTCCTCCCCGAGGACTCCTTGCCACTCGAGTGACTACTACGGTGGAAGAATCGCAACTGCTCGATGCGGTCGAGCCTCGTGGTTGTCCCTCGTTGCGTGTCATCAGTTGGCAAACACGATCCCCCCACCTCGAACCCTCTACTTTCGAAGGATCGGAGAAGTAGCGGATGTCCTCGTGTAAAACTGCTTGTACCTGATGACGGTTCTATTGATTTAGCGGTTTCCCGAGGGTGCGATATTCTTTCGCCTCTCTCTTCTTATTCTATATCGGCGACCCCTGCATCCCTTGCACGCGCGCTCCCCTCCAGGACGAGTAAGATCATTAGGAGTTTCCTTTGCTAGGTACGACACCGAGTTACGACGAGATCGTTATCGGAACAGACGAGGGGTGACGCCAGGCGAAACAGATTCGAGCTCTCCTCGAGGAAATATTGTCCGTTGAATTATAGAAATCGGGGAGTAGGCTTCGCTTGATTAGGGACTCGCGCGCCGATCGATCATCGATCGTAAACAATCGACTGTCATTGGATACCGTTCGACGGGAAGAAGCTTCTAGGAAATGTTTAACACGCGTGTGGCGATATCGCGAGGGGGAGGAACCGTTGGCAACAGCCGGTGTCAACAGCTCCTTCTTGCGTTTCGTACCCTCGAAAGTGAATGGCGCTTATCCTCCCAAGGGCTCCTGCTCTCAACCCGCGCATCGTTAAAAATTCATCAACTTGGAGTAAACAGGAAACGCGGTAGATAGCAATTTTACGTCAGTGATTCCTTGTCCGACCTTGTCAACGCCAGGTACCATCAAATATGAAGAAACCGGAGTCCTCTGGGGTGAATCTCACACTTGTGATTTTCCTTACTAACGAAGGAGATGAACATTCCCCCATTTTTCTCTAAACCCGTCGGATATTAAATACTTTCTTATCCCAGATTCTCGGAGGGTTTATGCCTTTTCCACGGCATTAGAGAATTTCCTGGTCCGCTCGCGTTTACTTATTGGACCGCCTTCGGAACAAGGGTGGTCTCGCCGTCGTGTATTATTGAAATCCATGTTACGAATGCACCAGCAAACCCGATTGGTAGAATCGGGAGGGGTCGTTCGCGTCCCGTGTTCTTTTTCTACCCTATCTTATATTCCCCCGTGTTCCATTAAACTCGTCTGCCGTTCGCAACAAATCGGATACAGAAGAAATATCTCGCTCGGGTGAATATTCGATGTTCCCGCCGTCCCTGCATCATTCGCTCTTCTCGTGGCGGTGAAGATCAACCGACCGCGGCCTCGAGGTTCTTTGAGGTTGTTTTAAAAGAGTTCGCGTCGTCGGTGATAACTGTTTTCTCGCTAATTTTACAGCGTTTTAACGTCGATGGCGAATTTACCGACTGCTCCACCCTTGCGCGACCCCCTCGCGTCGTAATGCGGGGTAAACGCAAGTGGCTGTACAGACCTATCAACTTTAGGCACGTACTTCAAGTTACGTAATTACTTTCAGCACCCCTGCTATACAGCCTATATACCTTGCTTGCTTGCTTCCTTCCTTCCTTCCTTCGTTCCATCTTCTCTCCTTTATACGTTACCCTCTCGTTCTTCTCGGCGGTGTGGTGTACGCTACCGAACGAGTACGAGATCCTTGATCGCCGATCCGAGAACCTGCCGTGCCGTCAATTTCCGTTTTACCGCATACTTTCGAAACGATCGGCGAACTTCAGCGAAATTGATCCACCCTCGTCCATCGATTGCGTCGATAAAATTAAATGCGGGGCATACATAAAAGCTCCCCTTTGTTCACGAAGCATCTCACGCGTCGCTTGTGCTCTATATTTTTCGCGAGCAGTGTTTCAGGGTACAGATAGAAATAGATCGGTTCGTCAACTCCCAGAGCTCGTCGTCCCCTGTCTCCGAAACATTTCGCAACTATTATAAATTGCGACTCGTCGAGAAAGCCGCAACCGGTACGTTGTTACGACAGCCTCCCGTATTAAACTCGAGTCTATTCAAAAGAGTAAAAAGAAGGGAGTGACAAATTGGAGCTCTCCTGTACCTTTTGTTACGCGCAGCCCCATTCGGGGTTGATATTCGGCATTCAGAAGCCTTCCCGTCCAGACAAAATTAGTGATTTTCTTGGGCCATTGTCGTCGGTGCCGTAAAAATTGATGAACGAACAAAGAACACCGTGATCATGCTTTCACGGAGCGAGCACGCTGCGACAAAAGCAGCAGAAAAGTCACCGCCCGTTCGTTGTCCTTAGACGAACATGTGGAGGAAGGTGAGGGCGCAGAAAGGATGCACGGTTCCTAGAGGACGAAGAGGCCATACGGCTCTGGTTCATCGCGGCCAAATGCTCATCTACGGGGGTTACCAAGACCTCCGCGGAAGTTCTCCGGAACTGTGGGCGTTCCACTTTGGTAAGACGACGAAATACAATATAGTAATAACAATTAGCAGTACACACGACTTACCAACGACTTGCTCGCTAGAAACGGAATCCTGGCACCTGCTGTCGTCCGGTGAAAGTGGGCCAGCGGCGAGGCACAAGCATTCCGCTGTTCTACACGGCGACGCCATGTACGTTTACGGAGGTATGACCGATCTCCAAGAGAGAAGCGACTGTTGGAGATGGGACGTGAACACTGCCTCCTGGTGTCTATTGAAAAATAAACCAGGACCGGGACCCCTTCACGGCCACGCTGCTTGCAGACTTCCCAGCTGCATGCTGATATTCGGCGGAGAGAGCGGTGGTTTAGCTACGAACGAACTGTGGAGGTTTCATTTCGGTAAGCGAGTCCTAAACCAAATTCAATGTCCGGCTGTTTCACCGAGTTTCATCGTAGGTACGGAAACGTGGGAGAAGCTGTCGGTACAGGGTCCCAAACCTCAACCGAGGGCGGAGAGCGTCGCACTGGCGGTGTCGGAGCTGCTGATACGAGGGACCAACATCGACAATTCGAAGCTGAAGCTGCGCAACCAGAGGACGAGGCTCTACAACAACAGGATATCGCCGAACGAGGCACCGACCAGGCCGAGCTTTCTGAAGGAGATCTCGAAGCTGTCGCAGATCAATCTATCGCGGCTGAGTCACCCGACGAAATGCAGCTACTCCGTGTTGAGCGGCCAAGACGACAACGAGGAGAGTCCGCAAGAGGTACGCGTCCGTTCAAAGTAGCTGTTCCTCTAGACCTAGATTCTAGATGTTCTCCTGTCTGCAGGCGAACTCGTATTATCCGTTTCAGCAAGTGGACGCCGAGGTGATCGAGCCGTCCACGGGAATGGTGAAGTCTCGAAGCGCGAACGCGTTGGCGCGTCGAAGGCAGAAGCCGTCCGAGTCAATGTGCAAGACCACCGACCTCGGCAGCACCTGTAGCAACGCCAGCGGTTCTGGAATGACCAGGGACCCAACCTCGGTGCCGAATTTCCGAGCGCTCACTCTGCCCACGCCGGTTTTAACACCTGTGGAAGCGGCCAGGCTCGTTTTCGTCGATCCGGACGAGAACAGCGACGACGACGACGGAGAAGAAGAGCGCAAAGAGCCCCCCACCTCCAGACTGATAGAAGTCCAAGAGGAAAGACGGTAAGTTTCGTTTGAATTCGACGATACCATAGCGTCTTAGCTATAAGGGTTTAGGCGTAAAGGGCGGGTTTTCCATGGACGGAAAAGCTCTTTTATTTAGAGCAGTGTTTCCCAAAGTGTGGTACGCGTACCCCTGGGGGTACCAGAAGAGTTTGAAGGGGTACGCACTGAATCTAGTGCAACAATCCTGGTACAGCGGGAGTCTGCTGTTGTGTACAAAGGGTGTACACGCCTGCTACTTAATACCGATTATTCTTAATCGGTTATAGAACGGGTACACAGGTGTGGAAACTTTGGGAAACACTGATTTAGAGCAACACCTTTATAATGCTATAAAGTGACATTTCCAAGAAGCCTAATATTTTTCTGCTATCGTTCGACCCACGACCAATCGATTCTTCCCCGTTTCCAGGGACTTCGCAGCCATGCACCAAGCCTGCCAGCCAACGCGCGGCGAGAGCTACAGCTCGCACCTTTACGAAGCTGCTCTGCAAACACCCAAAACCCCGACCACCTCGAAAATACCTACGTCCGCATCCGTGCGATTTGCCGACTTGGAGGAGGGTGAAGAATCCACCTCGGACTACGCGAGTATAGAAGCCAGAAGCCCTGGCGACCCTCTGGCCGACGACGATTGGCCGTCGGGCAGGAAATGCAAACAATACCGCCCCATCGTCACCCCGTCGACGATACGCGAGGGCCAATTCGGCTTCTGCAATCCGAACTACCTCGGGCTGAACGAGAGCAGAAACCATCAACAACAGCAACAACAACAGCAATCGCAGCAGCAGCAACATCAGCAATCCCAAGATGGGAAATACGCGAAAATGTTGAACAGCCCGCCGGATAGTGTTTTAGAGGACGAAGCGGGACGATCCTCTTCGCAGACGTTCGCGGAGTTATTAGAGCTTCAAGAATTGAAAAGGGTGCCGAGAGCACCGCCGAAAAGTTTGCCGTTAGGATCTCCTTCTAGGAGAGCGGTTAGCGCGTCGAGGGCGGAAAGGCAACGGGCAAAAGTTGCCGCTGCGGACATTAATGACTCGGAAACGCCATCGTACGGGCCAGCGCCTCTTTACGTATTTTTAGTCGGGGGGAAGGAAAAAGGTCAGGTGACGGTGTTCGCTCGGCCTGTTTCCCTATGGAAGTTACAATTAGCGCCGCACATCTTCTAAGACCATAAATCGTTCAGTTGCAATTCCTCTTTTCGTTGTTCCTCGTTACGTTCGTGTAACAATGAGACTCGTTGTTTGTGTTCACTCGTGCAATTTTCGATTATAAGCGTAGACCAATCGTACCGTGTCATTTATACGGATAATTTCTCGTTTGTTCGTTCGATCTTTTCGTTCACGTTTCGGTGAACTTTGCGAACCCGTCTCGATAGCATATCGTCGATCGAATATATAGTCTTTGATAACAGAATGCATGGTTAACTATACGTGTATCGATCATTTCCGAGGATCTGGATTCGACGTTGATTTAAGTTCCTTGCTTGGTCGTCCACATTTGTTATCTAAGCATCACCAATAAATGTAATCGTAAATACGTGAAACTGAATTGTAAGTTCAGATTTGTAGGATAGGTTTACGAACGAATACATACCGGATCGACGGTTCATATTGAACCGATTACTTATTTAAGCGTAAATCAAACGAGCGGAGGTGTTCTGTCAGTCTGAATCGGTACCATCCATATAGATTATAGATTATTATCAATCTTAGAAAATTTCTTAGGAAAGCTACGGTTAAACCGAGAATCGTGCGGACGATGCGATTTTTCATCTTTGTAATAGATAAACAAATATATTCGATCTCTCTGACATATTCGAAAGGTATAGAATATTTTTCTGCACTGACACGTACCAATTCATTCGAAGACTCGATTGATTTGCGCTTCCCGAATACGAAGTAGAATATCCGAAAGCTTGAGGTGTAACGTTTAAAGGGATCCTGAATTCCGATGCGGAGATCGATGTGTGATTGTGTCGAATGTGTATAATTGATGTACGGTTCCAATAATTCCGCGGAAATTAGATTTTTATAAAAAGACAGCTCTCAATGGAAAATTCACTGAGAACCGCGAACGATCTAGAGTAGAATCTACTGAAAACACCCAACTAATAAGAACTACGTCGGTATCGGTTTCAGTTTCATCGCGAGGGAAGACGTGTCTACTACGCGAAGCGTACAATCGTTGTCGTGTTCCAAAATATAGTAGTTACGATTGGTCGAATTTTTACGTCCGTGTTACAAAATTATAAATCAACGAACCCTCTTGTCGCGACTGTGTCCGCGAGCGCAGCATTCCGCCGCGTCGTGCACACAGAAAACGATCGAGCGAGTTTCTTGTTCGTGTAGAATTTTTATGCCCACAAAGGCCCAATACATGTAATCCATCCACAAGTAGCAATGGTGAATGCGGCGTTCCGTAGGCTGAATATCACAGAATACTTTGCGATCGCACTTGTAAAAGCAACGTGGACGTTCTTCGTGGTCTCGAGTACTTTGTCGAGAGCAAAGATTTCGTAATATCCAGTCGAGCACCGCGGACATTCGAAAAATCAATGTTTTCCATTCGTAGCAGTAGACAATTTAACATCTCCGTGTACGAAAGTTAAGATGAATGTTTCGTAACGTTCCATTCTCCTCTAGAACCCCTAGCTTTCTATTCGTTCGTTTCCAGAAACACATTAGTATGTAAAACACTGTACGAAATTCCTGTTTACGTATCTCGTTCAACTCCCTCGTTACCAGATAGCTCTTGGTTAGTTGCGTTCCAACAAAATGTATATAATATATGTAGTTCCGATGAATGTACCGGCTTTGGTTCAAAGTTTTGCGAATTCGTTTGCTCATCCGCGTTCAGCCGGGATTTTCGAACGTGTCTAGTCTGTGTACTCGCCCGAGGCGAACAAGTTTTGCGAATTAGGATACAAGTGAAAGTAAAGCGAAACAACAACACGTACTGGAAGTATATTAATGCCGTGGCCGTATCTCGATCATTTTCCGTTCTACCAGACAGGGAAAACGCGATCCGATAGTCAATTATATCAGTATGTCATTGAATGCGTCCGTTGCCAAACACATCTCGTTAAGGTGCATGGTACTTATGCTTCGTAAACGAGATTCAAAGTATAAGCTCGAAGACGTGGGCTGGGATATCAAAAGGAAAGGGAAACAAAGAAGAGAGAGAGAGAGAGAGAGAGAGAGAGAGAGAGAGAGAGAGAGAGAGAGAACTACCGGTGTAGCTGATTCGAGTGCCTGTACTTTTTGCAAATATACGCATTCCATATTTTTCTGGACACAAGCGACTCTTTTCGGAAATGAAATCATTCGCCATGGTATCTTCTAGCTTATGCTTCCCTCCAACGATGGCTGCGTGTCACGCCGACGACACGAGTCACCGCAAATATACATTAAGATACGGTATTATACAACATAATGTCGACAAAAGAAAGAAAGAAAGAAGAGAACCAGAAAGAGAAATAAACCGCGTCTCATTCCAGTAGATTTTCATATCATAAAATGCAGTATTTTTTCAACGAACAAGCCTTCAGATAGAGGACCCACGCTAATTTTTCTATGTTAATAAGTATTAGACGATGTATCAATATTATATGTACGTATACACGTATATCTCCTCACACGATCGATACGTTTTCCTAAATGAATATTATACGATTTCAATATAAACGGTGGAAATTTCAATCACGACTTGCTATACTTTAATTTCGCGAAATGAACGATATCCAACGTAGACAATCTTGTGCGATTCATGGTGAAGACAGGGGAAGATGGAATTCGTTTCTGGCGGGTGATTCCTTCTGCTACGGGCTGGGAATAACGCTGTTTCTAGAGACTTATTTCTGGGGAATATTTCGAGAACGCAGGAACAGACCGTGCGGTTGGCAGGTCGATTGTCCCACAGGAAGAAAAAGATTTCCCCAGGCAACGTGGTGGGTAAATCTCCCGCCAAACTCCAAAGTAGTCGAGCATGTCAGTTGTCAGATAACGGTAACGTGCGACTCATCACCGTTCGATGTACGGAGAAACGTTCCAAACAAATTCGTCGTCTTCGTCGTTCGCATCCTGACGCATATTTAAGTAACCATGGATCAAGATAATTGTTTCGTGACGTGTTCGGTGGTAATAGAACGGAGCAACTCGCAAGGCTCGATCTTAAAGAAAGTCAATCATCGAACGGCGACTTTACGCTTGATCCGAAACAACCTTCGTGAAATGTTTATCGAGGTACGAGCGGAGAGGGCGAACGCGACGACGAAGCTGTCGCTCAAATCCATTTCCGTTTTTAACAAATTTATGACCGAAGGAAAAGCTTCTATCAAATTCAAAGCGGACAACTGCACTCTGTTTTTATCGAATGCACCGACAGCGCAATTGACCACTTTTCTGAAAACAATCTACGTTAAGGTCACCAACCAGGACGAAACGGTGAAAAATCCGTTGAAAGATAGACTGCTCTCGAATAAATCGCTCGGAGGTGTTCAAGATATCAGTCCCGCGACCACTACCGAAATTAACAGGGCCAAAGAGAAGGCACTTAGCGTGTCTAGGACGACGATCACCACTCCATCCCCCAGCAACGTGAAGAAGAGGAAACGCATGGACGAAAATGGATCGAAACTCGTCACGGGGAAGAAGCTCTACGAAAATCCAACGGCAGGAGAGATCACGGAAGAACAGAAGAGGATTTTGAGTGCGGTACTCGGTGGTAAGAATCTATTTTTTACTGGCAGCGCGGGAACTGGAAAATCGTTTCTCTTGAAGAAGATTATAGCAGCCCTACCCCCGGATGTTACAATGGCCACAGCGAGTACTGGAGTGGCTGCTTGCCATATCGGTGGAATCACCTTGCATCAATTCGCCGGGATTGGCCTGGGGACTGGAAACTTGGAGAGGTGTATTCAAATGGCTTCCAGAAATTGCATAGGTGCTTGGAGGAAAACAAAGCATTTGATTATAGATGAAATTTCTATGGTAGACGCAGATTACTTTGATAAAATAGAGGCTGTCGCCAGGCACATCAGGAAGAACGAAAGACCATTCGGTGGAATGCAACTAATTTTATGCGGAGATTTTTTTCAGCTGCCTCCGGTCTCTAAAAGGGACCAGAAAGCAAAGTTCTGTTTCCAGAGCAGCGCGTGGGAGAAATGTGTGCACTTCAACTTCGAATTAAGAACCGTGCATAGGCAGAAGGATCCGGAATTTGTTGATATCTTGAATAATTTAAGAATAGGTAGGGTCACGGAAAACATTGCAGAAGTTCTTAAAGCGACAGCTAAACAAAAGATAGAGAATAATGGAATTTTAGCAACCAGACTCTGTACTCACGTGAACGAAGCGGAAGAAATTAACGAATTTCAATTAAACGAACTAAAAGGAGAGTCTAAAACTTATTTTGCTCAGGATTCAGATCCATCTACGACACAGACATTGAATCAACAATTGACTGTTCCTGGGAAACTTGTATTAAAAATAGGGGCACAGGTAATGTTGTTGAAAAATATTAACATATCCGATGGTCTGGTGAATGGAGCAAGAGGTGTAGTCATTAAATTTCAAGACAATGCACCAGTAGTTCAGTTTAAATCCGGTACCCAGTACCGTACCAAGCTAGAGATATGGAATTTAAAAACGGCATCTGGCAATATCCTTCATAGGAAACAAATTCCGCTTAAACTAGCATGGGCCTTCTCCATTCATAAAAGTCAGGGATTAACTTTGGACTGCGTTGAAATGTGTCTAGCAAGAGTTTTCGATCCCGGTCAATCCTACGTAGCATTGTCCAGGGCACAAAGTTTACAATCTTTGCGGGTCTTGGATTTTAATAGTCAACAGGTATGGGCCAATTCGGACGTACTCGTATTTTACAAAAGATTTCGGAGAAATTTGCAAGAAATGGAAATGATTCCTCTAGGGAAAAAACAAAAGGTGTAATAGTTAATTAGTGAATTAAAAAAAAATACACCACCGCACCTTCGAGCGTTTTTACGATAACATGGTATAAAGTATTATTTTTTCGATGTATAGAAATATTTTCACGACGTAAACATTGTAAAACGGCTGCAAACATGATCTCAACTCAATGTAATGTCAACTACTTATACCTATTTTATGCGAGCGACATAGCGAAGTCTAAAAATGAAATTCTTGTTTTTGTAATAAGGAAGATTCACTTTTAGATCCTGCATTGTAACAGATTTTACGCATTTAATTATAACAAGGCATAGGTACATTTATTTGTTGCTTTTTTTTATACAAATATTACAAATTCGCGGATTCGGTTATCGTACACGTGGCTAACAGTCGTCGACAGTTATTTCTATCGACGGTATGTAACGCCACGTGTGTCCTGCATTTATTAACTCTGAGCAAAGCACCGGTGTACTCGGAGCTGTTTCTGTGCTACTGCATTGAATATCTATTTTGTACTGACCTGCTGTAAAGAACACTACGCGACATTCATGATAAATCCTTCCGTACTCCTGCAACTGAACAAGAAAGTCTCTCGTTATGAAAGGAAAACAGATCTGAAAGTTGTTTCGATAAGATAATAACTCACGACTGGCAGCATAACTTTATTCGCGCCAGCGATGGACAGCCTGGTTTCCAGTTGATAATTGTTCACTCCGTTATGATGGTCTTGGTAAAAGTTTATAGACAATATAAGATCGGCCAACGGATGTTCCAACGTGTTGCAAATCCCTATGCCGACGTTGACGCATTCACCGAGATTGCACGTGAGCTCGTCCTGTGCCTTTACGATCGCATCGTTTATTTTGATCTCTGAAATTGATTTACATCGCAACTGTTGATCGAATAACTAGCGACTAGGTATCGTATACGATAGAAATGTAAGATATACCCCATTGCAAAGGACTCATTCGAACAAGATCTAGCATATCTTGCGTGAGAGTAATTCCAGAAAGAGACGCTTTCCCGACCAATTCGGTACCTAGTAATTGCCATCGTAAATCAACCAACGAGGCAATATGTTCGGAACAGACCTTTTGTAGTTCCCCAATGTCTCCAGCTCCGTTTAACTGCGATTCAAATAAAAAGCGAACTGCAGGCGCTGTGTATATGTACCACCACAACTATCGAGCACCGAAAATTCTTGTTTACCATGGACAGTTTGTTGAGTGGACAACGCTCGACCGGTACAGGAATTCTACAAGGCTCCTTGCCCTCCATGTATATACACTTGGTTTGAGTATAGTGCAATTCCATCTCTTGATTAGTCATGTTCGTCAAGTCTAGTACAAGATAGAACTGCGACGGCCTGAAAACATATTTTGAGAACGCCACGAGCTAAAACATTGCTCGAACACGTCGGATCACTTACGTTTCCGCGGGGAGCACATCCCAATTGGTGATCTGAACGCTGGGCAACATCTCTATAGTAACAAAAACCGATGAAGTGCGACAATAGCCTGCCGATAGACCATCTCCACCGGAGTATTTGATTTTCAACTGACCCTCGATAATATTCGAAGCGTGCAATGGCACAGCCAGTTTCGATAAACGTGAACTTGGTAAAGAACTAAAGCCCGATCTGAACGAGGAAGTTAACTCGGACTGTCTTTTCGTGTGCGAAGGTGAACTTAATCTAGATGGTAAAGAACTGTGTCCGGATTGAGACATTAAACTGCTTGGCTGACTGAGATACGTACTGCCGGTAATATCTAAAGAAAATACGTATCGTTAAAATATCTGTATGGTCGAACAGCACAGTCATCGGTTATACTACTACCATTGCGAGACCCAGGTGCTATAAAATCGGTGGCAGCGTACAAGTACAATGTAAGACTCGCGCTAGTCTCAGGCTGAAGAGGTAATTGCTTCGTCAAGTTTTCATTGTTCCATTTGAATATTATGTTTTCCGTGGCCGCGTCTAGCGTGGATTGAACCGATATCTCGATGGTTTCGATAGGAACCTGTCCGCTGTTTGTAATAGTCACGGTACATTCGGCGCTGCAGTGGAAACATAGGAATATACCTTCTTCCGAAAAATATTGTTACAATAGAAGTTACTGAAACTCTAAATTATACCTTTCGCCACCGTACAACGATATGCTCGCGCTAGTTACTATGTTGTCCCCGGAACTGAAACTTGCAGTTTGAGGTAAACTCGTAGCTACGTCTATCCTTGGTAGAGCTGGAACTACCTCGACGGTGTATTGAGGGTGCACCATCCCCTCCATATATCGTAATCTACAGTTCGACTTCACTCCCAACGTATGAGTACTAAAACCGAGGATTTCCAGGTCACCGACCTCTTTAGGCCTGCCTGCCAACGTTACCGCAATTGGGCCTGACTCGGCAGGTAGCGTAATACTTTCTGGAATCGACTCGAATACGACCCCATTCGTGAGGAGTCTCATATTGGAGACGTGCAACTCGAAAGGAAGCGGATTGATCAGCTGCATCGACACCTCGCAAATGTCACCCTCCACCCACAAGTAATCTGTAACCGTTCGATTTTAGTTACGCGTATACGTGTATACGTTTATTATACAATGATCGAGACCCACCAACTTTACTTTTTGACGTGTTCTTCCTCTCTAAGGAGCCAAAATTAATTGGCGTGAACAAAAATGGACCATGATCTTCCTTCACTCTTTCAATCTTTTGCGGTTGAAGATGCGGTTGCATATTTTTCAAAACAAACGATTTCGTTTTCGGGATATTCGTCAAATTGGCGGGCGGTATAACTGTCCCGCTATCTAAAACCTATCGGGAAACCTTATAATTCTTTTCTAGATTCTCCCTGCCACGAATTTCTTAATGTTTACACTTACGAGAGGTACGGGAGCACCTTCGCATTGTTGAGAGATGTTCTGAAGCTGCAAAGCGGTCTCCCTACGTTCGTTGGGGGTCAAATAGTTGTACATTGTTTGAAGTAAAAATGTTACATGTCTAGTTGCTAGTGCTGGATTGCCCATACGATTAGCGGCAGCAACGAGATCGTTTATCACTTGAATTTGGATAACCGGCCAGCCCTTATGCGTATCTGTAAAAATAAGATTTATCCCAAAATTGATTCGCTTGGTGTAACGTTAGCCAAAAATATGAATTACCGGGAGACATATCAACAGGATCTAAGGACAGTTTAAACCCAGACGTAGCTTGCAGCATTAAATTATAACACTGCTGCCAATCGGGATTCGGATTATTTTTCGATACATGTCGCGTTGCGGCCAATCTCAAGCAAAACGATGCTTTTCTTATAAAACCAAAGCTCATATATAAATCCGATAAGGTAGTAAACCGATCGATCTGCAATGTTGTGGCCATTTAATTGTATTCTATCGAACGAGCGAATCGTACCATATTATTTCCTCGTGCTACATACTTTTTCCTGTTCACTCAATGATAAACTTATAAGTACGACGTTGCTCAGATACGAGGCAGCCTGCAGGGTACAGTTTTGCTCTATCGAGATTCTCGTCGCTTTGAAACTAGCTTCTGTTTCGATTATACCAGCATATTGATATTTACTGTAGTGAACTATTGCTTCACGGTATTTCTTCGATATTTCTTCGGGTAACAAAATATGTGGCATATTACTCTTTACCACCTCTACAGCGGGTGGAGATGGTAATGTCGCAACAGCCTGCGAACCCCTTCTATATAAAATAATCCGTTAGCAAACCTTCAAAGAAAATCACAATTGCCATTCGTCGATACATCCTGAATATTCTTGTACATACCTTTGCTTACCTGGACTTCCTTCCTGAAGAGAAGAGTTTCTTTGTAATGGAAGACTTCTGCACATATTTGGATACAATACTAAAGCGGATGCAGCACACAAGCCCTCGAACGCAGCTCCTAGCCACAGCCAGTCGTTCACCGCTTGCAATATACTAGCCGCAGAATTGTAGTTGCTCAAAGCATCTGCTGGTAGTCCGGCTTGTAAACATAGGTCACCTAGATGTTTGGTCATACGGCCGACGCATCTTTTCTTATTGTTTCTAGACTCCAGATCCAATCCTATGAAATCTTTCTTCTCGAACGGTGCTAACAAAAGAGAAACTCTATCTACTTTCTCTCTGGATCTCTCTAATCTTTTTGATTCCAAGATCCAGAATAACGAATTCAGGCACTCCATGATGTGAACCTCCAGATAGGGACACATCTCGTCGGCGTAAAACACAGCGCGTGTTTTAAAATTCGATGGAGTAGTAAACGAAGCCGGTGGTTCATGTATGTTGTTCGAGTCGATTGGGCCAAAAAATATGGCACGGGAATCGTAAAGCGTGGCTGTGTACTTTACCTTCAGGGACTCGTGGACTCTACATAATTCATTCAGCTCCGCTTGATTGTCGTATTTCCCGAAAGTGATCAATCCCAGTAATTTTCTGTGCGTTTGGAAATCACCCCAATCGTTGTTCTCAATAGGATGTTCCCTGACGTATCTGGCGAGGATTTCCCGCGTACCACCGGTTGAATCGCTCACGGTGAATCTACTGCCCGCTTTAATGATCCTCTCGCATAACCTAGTCACAGTTTTCTGCTTAATTTGCGTACCGATCGGTCTCAACAGCAAAAGCAACGCTGCGTGGTCGTGAGCGGTTTGCTCGTAATCGGGATGAGACATCTTATTGTCGGGTACCGGACTCGACAAAATAACACTAATCGCAGAGCGCATTTATGTCACTCGCTGCCCAACAGTACATTCAAGTACTCGGATTTATATAAATAACAAGAAGTCTCTCTACTCCGACGCAACTGGTGTACGATGATTCTTGAACGTCACCATTAAACTTTGTATGCATGATACTGTTATTTACTGTTACATGTCACGTTGACAATCATTACACTACAAGACCAATCCAGACAAAAACTAAAACAAAACTGCCATCTTAAAAATCTGCGTATGACAGATCCGTCCTGTACAAAACCTACCGCGCATGATTCGCTCTTCTCGTCCTGATTGGCTGGCGACTATGATTTTAATTGGACGTAAGTTAATTTAATTTTCGTATTTTGAAAAATAGATTATTTTTGAAATAACTTTATAAGGGAATTTCTGTGGTTGTCAGGAAGAACGCCGCATGTTACATACTATCACTTTCGAAATATTGCCGTTTGAAGTTGTGATTACTAATGCTTTGACATTACGCGTTTACTGGTTTGAATGATTTATGCTAACCGGGGTTTTTTGTAAATAGCGCCAAGTGTTTCGACGAAGAGGGTCCATTTTTTTAAATCGCGGCGAAAGTGAAAGGACAAGGGATAATGGAAGGTATAATTTGTACCTTTTTTTAAAGAAATTATCGAAGCAATGAATCTAGTAGCACGAACATTTCAGGTACGAACAATTTGTTTTAAATACTAGTTTGCGTACAACATTTTTTATTTCAACCTTAACCACCTAACTAAATACATAACTTGTAAATAATCGCTATTATTGGCACGGCACATTAACGAAGATGAAGAATATAAAACTTACTATTTAGTATAATATTTCATCTAGAACGTTAATTATGTATCGTAAAGTAGAAATCGTAATAACATCGATAAACGATCTACACAGATATTTACAAAATAAAGCTGTATAGAAAACCATTAACGTTATAGAAACTTTCAAGTGATACAATCTATATTATTTTGGGCACATGATTTTAAAGTAAATACTCATTGTAAAATTGACCCTAACGCGTGATTAATGCTACTATAGGTTTTGTAAATAATTGTAAACCTATTTCGTACAGCGATAACAATATTTTGGCAAAGTTATTCGTACAATATAGACACTTAACCGTAAGAGAATAAATAATTGTATTGCAGTCGATTCAATTTGTAATCATTGAATGTTGATCTTTGTGCATGTCAAGAAAAAAATGCATAGAAGTATAGGATAGAGTGCGAGACTTTAAATAAATTCATGAGTTTTGTTTTTTGAAAAATAGTCCACAATCATATCGATAATCGCGTGTACGATTACCGTATAGCATTTGTTCTATCAAAAGAGATCAAATCTTTTCGAATAGAGATCGACAAAACTCGGAGGTTGCTTAATTGTTAACTTTAAAAAAACTTACTCAATTGAACTTGATTGTCCGGAATCGAATGGTCCATAAACGTTTTCAGTAGACTCGAATTCATTCTAAAAAGAAGTGTTTCAAATTATTATATTATATGTCCTAAAACTAATTATACCGTTACCCATGATTTACGACGTACTTCTTAATCATATGTTCGTAAATGTACGATGGTATAATCGTGATGGTAATCACGTTCTCAGCATTTTTAATCTCCGCCGTGATGTCTTTGTCCTTTAGACCGACGACATTCTAAAACGTAAAATACGATCAATATAATTATGTTATACTAACCAAGAAACTCATGGTACACTACCTTTCCATTAACTTCCAATATTTGTTGGTCCGTTAAGAGGCCATTTCTCGCGGCCGATGAGTTTTCAACCAGGGCGATAATCCGTCCATTTTTAAATTGAAATCCGATATTACCTGAACTATCTTTGTGCATAGTTACTGTGCGTTCGAATGGTCTGCAATCGATAGAATATAAGTAAACAACCTCGGGTAAGACTAATCGCTTGAAAACGAAAATAAACCAACCTGTCGCGTATCACTACCCTGATGCCGTTAATGTTGGCCTCGCGCAACATTTTGTGAACTCGTTCCATCGTGTACCCAGCAACAGCAACATCGTTAATTGTTAAAATCTGGTCTCCAAATCGCAAACCAGCCAGCGCAGCTGGAGAATTTTGACTTACGAGGCACACAAAGATGCCGTTGTCAACAGCGTGCACTCTCAAACCAATTTTGCCATCTTTATCTTTGCATAGTATCAGCTACAACAGCGTAAGAGCATACTTCAGTTTTTAAGTCGAGCCTCGAACACCTGTGGCTTACAGATCCATTAAACCATATAAGGATCGAGTACCTCTCTTATGCCGTGTGTAACATTTGCCCTTTGTAATCCTACAGATTGGCCAGACAATGGTGCAACCATACCAGCCAATGGTCCTGATGTAGCAGGTACGCTGACAGCCATCTGGAAGGTTTAATCAATGTTGCAAGTGTTTCGAATTCTGCGAATCTGTGTTACTTACATTGGGACGGCTGGCGGTAAGAGAATATTCAGGCATGTTCTGTTCTATTACTTCCTGAGTCAATTCCAATCCCATGTATTCTCCTAGCGAAGGGTACAACATCATGGATGCGGTGTATGGTGGTGCAGATGGGACATCCTGTATTTGTGGCACCGACGGAGGAATGTAGTGTGACTCCACTTGTTGTTGGACCTGGAAATAGAGAGTATAAGTTGCAGTTCCATAATTGATCAGGTAACGTATCGTGTATTTGTTACCTTCATCATTTGGTCCACCTTCATGTCCTCGAGCGTAGGATATAGCGACATTTTGTACAGTTTTTCTGAAAGTATATGCATACAGTTACGCACAATATTGTTATGCTTGATAGCCGTGCAAGGTAAGAAATAAAGAAGAGAGCAAGGGTGCGTTATATTTATTTATTACGACATGTAACAGAAGCGTTATAATATAGTAAGCATAGACACATGCACGAGACGCAAAATGAATGAGATGACACACGAAGTTCAGTGAATGTTCGCCTGCATACCAATGCGATGAATCTGCTGGGCATTTAATACAGATACTTTGCATGAACGTATGAACCTACGAATAAAGCTCAGTAATATACCTTCCGCACGCAACGACTAAACTACAATTGCTGTTTTCCGTTGTAGAATAGTTTCGATCAACGATTACACTGTTTCGTGGAAGAGGAAAGAAATCACAGGACTCGGACGTCACAAAGATGCTTGAAACGCCGCTGATAAGCTACGAACAATGAGTAAACGATCCGGGAAGTGGAACGATATCAACGTCATTTCCGTTGGAACGGCGAAACGATTGGTTCGAGATGGTTCCCATGATGTACTACCGCAAAAGAACAATTGGTCCAACGGCTCGACCATATGACATTATGGCCGTCTTCGAGATAACGTGCGCCAATCGATTCTCCTCCGACATTCCGCTGTAACCCCGCGAAATAATTTGAATTTCAAACATCGCTTCACGGAATCTCTGCGTTTTCCGAGACAATTGCGAAGATAAATCGTACGCGATCATCGAGGCGAAGGAACGAAGTGAAATTTCGAAGAACGATTAGAAAAGAATAAAAATACGGTAAGAATTCTTTGAAGAAATTTGTTTAAGATTCGGAGCGACGACGAGGTTTAATCTCTTGGTGAAGCGTTTTGAAACATAATAGAGAAGTTTCGTCGGGAAGGAATAGGGCTGGAAAACGTTAGAGAATAGGCGAGAACGAAGCGGAAGAACCGGAAAGCGTTTAGAACGTGGCGATTGGTTTCTTGCGCATCGACTTGATAGTTGACAAGTTAAGGAAGGAATTCGGTAAGGAAGGGGAAAATAGATTACGGTGGGGGAATAGCGGGTCGTTGGTTAATACGTAGGTAGTATTCAGTGGTGAGGCCTGCGTGCGGGCCGTGGTGAACCAACAGGTGTTTTGGACTCGGTTTTACCAGTACCGGTTTCCTTCTCGTCGTTTTCTAGTGGTGCTTGCGCCGGTGCCTTTCACTGACGAATACTCCGTCGTCTTCATCTTTATCCGTGGATACTATTCGCCGCGACGAAACGTAACATGATGTCCGAGACTGCGGTAACAATGGACGGATCCAGCAACAACGCCAGTAACAATCCCCGACAAGTGCCCACGGTCAAGACGGAACCGGGTCAACCGAGCCCTTTGGCTGGCATTAGAATAAACGTTCCTTACTTCAGAACGATACCCGGCATCATTAAATTAGTGCAATTGGTGAGTTTCGGTCGCGTTATCTCTGTTTAGTATTGTTTCTCCGGCGTTCCGATAACACCGAGTATTTAATTGCATGACGAATTAACTCTTTGAAATACTACGCGACGAGATGATAGCATTAGAACGGATTACAAGCTCGTTACTTCTCCTCCGAACGATAACGCGTATTTTCTGATATAACAACATAATCGTGGACGCGCTTCGTTAATCTCGATTGGTATTTCCGTTTCGTCGAATGCCCGCGACAATTGACCTAAAACGTTCCCTCGACGGAAGAAGGGTACTCTTGTTTTGTATGGTGTCGTGTGTCGAATTGAATTTTGGCACTCGATCGTAATCGCTCTTGGCGCCAAGACCCTCCCCACGGTATCTTTTATGCGGCATTGTTATTTTAAACGCGCGTGTTTTCGGAACACCCGCGCGAACGGTGGCGTTGCGCAGCGAGTGACTCTAGTTTTTCGTACGATGCTAATTACGTTGATCGGCAAGCACTCGATAGTTATCTTTCGAACAAGCAAACAGCAGGCGTACGCATACTTTTGCATCGCGAATAGCGACGTTGAACCTGCTTGCAACGGCGTAACCACGTAACGGTAAACTCCTCGCGGTACTCTTGAAAATCTGCCCCTAAGCAAGCGACAGACAGAATGGCTTCCGTTAACCAGCGAAACGACCGATTCCGCGAGACTGTGTTTTTATCATCAGGCGTTCTTACGAAGGGCACCGTACGGTCCTTCTAGCCCGAAGCTTGTACCGCGTTCCCAGTCGAAATCGTGGATACCGTTAGGTGATCAGCATCGGTAAGCATCGTTTCTCTCCGGTTCACGCACGTGCAGCGAAAGACACGCCCGGCTACGTTTCGTCGTTTATTTGCCGCGGATATACCACCGGTTACTTTCGATCGGTGCAACCGGGTAAAAGTACGCATTGATTCGACCAGTCTCGAAGTTAGGTGTGGAACAGATAACGCGACGGTATTCCAAATACAACAGGCGTCGCTCGGCTAGCCTGGGAATGGGAATCTTTGCGAAGCGAAATCGAATCGACCATGGAACCGTTTACAAATATGTGCGTGGATGATTTATCGCTGCCCCGTAACGGAAATAGCACGAGCACCGTACAAGAGAATTCGGCGAGATCACGCGCGCTGGAAGACGACCTTCGACTAGCGGTCTAGCGGTCTCCCGGTGCGCAAAAATAGGAAAATGGATGCGTGACCAATCCCGACGGTGACTTTGCAACAGCCCGATTAAATTACCCACAGATGGAAATCAAATACGGCACGCTGTTATTTCATGAGAGAGTTTTGCCGTCGCACGACAATCTCGGAACACGGTCTTTTCGACGAGAACCGTGTGGGTATGTTCTTGTATGTATGCGTGTTCGTGTGTGTGTATATTTGTACGGTCGCGTATTTGCGCGGCTCTCGTAACGGGCACAATTAACGCGATGACGTTTTTCCGTGCTTGATCGGCTCGCGACACAAATATTACCCGTTGGTATCCAAATTTTCTCGTAAATCTACCGTATTAACGCCGCGGGAGAACCGGTTCTTCCCGAGAGAGGACGATCGCGCTGCGCGATGAATAAGAAAAAAGGTTGGAACGATTCACGGCGACGTTCACGTTGGCATAGTTTCTACGCGATCGGACAGATCTTCCTATGAACCAGACACGTTCGATGGCCATACATGTTCATCCCGATGACCGGGACCATACGTGGCGTCCCACATACTCGGAGTTCCATCCTACTGCCATACGCCGAGGCCGTGGTCGCGGCCGCGGCAACGGTATCGAATCGTCTTATTAAGAATTCAGAGTGTCCTTGACCTCCCTCCAATGATTTTCAATCCGGCGTCACCGATTTACCGCTATCGTGACTATTCGTCGCGTGCGAGCGACGCGAATTTCAACGTTCCGCCCCCAAAAAAAGCCGTAAAAAAAACGTCAAAACATTTCTCAGTATCGCCGCGATAGCGCTTTAAGAAAATACATATCGGTCTTATCGTTTTTATCTCGATAACGTGTACCGCGCCGCAGCCAAAAAGCGAACACGAGCAAAGCTATGCAAAGCGAACAACCGTTTTCAACGAACAACAAGATTTTCTGCCGCTTCGGGTTAACAAGCGAGCAGCTCGATAATCCAATGAGCATAGTACACACACATACTACGTACGCTCTATGTATCGCGTCTCTCGCACGCGTCATATTTATTCCCGGCTACGTACGTACTTACTACGATACACAAACACTCCAGGTATAGTTTTACGTTACACGCGAACCGAATGAGCCGAACATTTTTCATGGTCACCGGCTCTGTAGCTACAGGCCGCCAACTATTCCCGTAGCTGAAACTATTTCTTTAATGTGATGCGAGTGTAAATTCATGGTCGACCGTTCCGTTGGGCAGCGATAAACGGGCGAGCACCTTCACCGCGCACCTTTTCCTGCTCGGTCAGGAAATCGACTCGTGCCCGTCCGGTTTCCTAAAAGGTTCTCCTTTTCAGGCGGAAGCGTCCGTTCAGAAATGGATCGATCTTAATAACTCGGGTCACGTTCGGGCTCTGCTCGCGCATCGATTGAATATGCCTGTGCAACGCACTCTCCGGTTCGATTTCGGTCAGGGTAATTCGAACACGGTTTCTTCCTGGCCGACAATAGTCTTCCATCGACCGTGGGAACAGCCGTGTGAACATTTCACGCATTTTTATAAACGTAACGCGGAGTACTCTCGCTGATATGCAACAGCGCACGGTCTCCCGCAGATAAGCGGTTCCCAATACGTTTATCGCGCGGAGCTCGTACCGCAAACTCTTCGAAAACTGCTATTTTATGTTTGCGATCACGATTGATATTTCACACGCGGTTCGCATGATTCTCGTAGAAAATCGTCCCCGTCTTCTTCTCTTTTTCTCGTTGCCGGGCCGTGCAGAAACTTCTCTCGGCCACGCCAGACGGAACGAACGGCTCGAGGGAATTGCACAATGGCGATTATTACGAGCGTTCCTCGAGTCGTTGTGCCGTGCGTTCTTATGGTGTGTAGGTTGGCCGCGAAGCATATCGGCTGGTGCAACAAGTTATGCACCGCAGTTAATTGCACGCGAGCGCTTTATACGCAAGGACAAACCGCGCCTCGCAAACGTAGAGTAACCGCGGCATTTTCCAATCGATACCTTCCAGTCAGGCGGAAAAATGTTTGTATTGTCGTGGCGATAAATCGACGGAGAATCGATTAGATTTTGTTCGGCGATCATTAATCCGTCAATGGTAACGCGATATCGTTTAATGCGCGTTTTCGGGAAACGACTGCCAGCGAGCGAACGATCGTTGTTGGTCACAGGCATAGTCGTAGTCATCGTTGGTTCTCGTCTTCGCGGAATGATGCAAACGTATCAAGAAGGAAATTACGTGGGAGTAGAGATAAAATGGGTGGTGGTCTGTTTATGAATGGTGATGTTGCGTCGGGTAAACCTGATTCATAGCAACAGTCTCTGTCCGTATATACGGCGGCTGACGAGACGGATAGATAATTTCTGCGTTACAACGTTTGTTGCGAGAACACGTCGATGAGTAAAACGGTGTGAGTGGCAGCACGATCCGCATGTTAACGCGCGAACACAAGCAAAAACGCTCCGTCGTTAAATCCGCAACCTTATTTAACGCGATTTGAATTGCTAATTACGCGGCTATTTCTATAATAGACGCATATATCATCGCGATTGAACGAGCGAGATACCGCGGTCAAACTCTAAATCAGAGAATTGCACAGCCCGATCTCCAGATAAAGCGGCAGATCTCCGTGGAATAAAAAAAGAAATTGCAACACGGCAGAAAGCAGCGTAAATCCTGCTCGTTGGCCAATTATTCTCGAACGAGCAACGAGCACGTTCGATTTACGAGAGTCGATCGACGCACGGTTATTTATTCCGTGCGTCTTCGCGATCCGTGGTTTCCGGCGTTCGCGATCGCGTTCTCATTCTCGTTCCCCTTATTGGCGATAAACGGCGCGATCATTTATTTCGTTGATTTCTGTCGCGTTTTGCGTTCTCATCAGCGGCAGAGAGTGCCAAGTCCGTAGATAAAGCGAAAGGATAAATCGATTCTACATAACTTTATTTTCGGAATGTTGAGATAAAGTCAGACGCGCGAGTAGGAGTCACCGCTGCTTTAGGCGAACACTTACGTCACCGGCTCGACATAATTGTATCCCGTATCGCCGTCGTACAGCTTCTTAAACAATCTCGCATTTATAAAATCCGAGTCAGAAGATCTCCATGTCGCTGAACCGGTGTCCGCCTGTCGAACAACCGAAGCTGTGCAACGCTCCTGCACGGTATCTATCGGGTTGTTCGTTAATCGTAATCAATTGAATAAGTAACGAACATGGACTAAGCGAAAACGGACTTAACTGCATAAGTTATCGGCGTAGGTTGTAACCGGTAGCTGCTTAGTAACCGCGTATAAGTATAAACGGTGCATGTGGGTTGGTCCTAAGGTTTCTCTTCGAGTCACGTTTTACGGTTCCCCTTACTCGAGTATTTGAGCGATTCTCTTCAGCCGTATAAGCGGTTTCCATCGAGCAGATCCGCGGTTTTGGATTGGATCACGTTACAGATGCTCGCGAGCGTGTCTATAATAATTCCACCGTCGCGTCGTGTAGGGAGTCTGCAGACTGCAGCATTCCTACGATGCAGCTAGATGCGAAAATTTGACGACTACGGTGTTAGGGAGATCGGTGCACCGACGATTGTCTCAAAATTAGGGTCACCTTGTCGTTTCCGTTCAAAGCATCGCTCTCCCCTTGCGTTTATCCAATAATCCCAACAAGTTTAACTAGACCGACCCTTGCCGATACTAGGTGGGAATCTATTTCGCACAACATTCCCATAGACTGGAACCGGCATCGACATTGTCGCGAAAATCCCATGGAATCCGAGACGGGCTTACGACCGAATAACGCGAGGATTCGAGGCGATCGATACGACGTTGTGGTTGACGTCTGTCGTGTTTCGCTTAGCCGCTCATCGCACAGTGCGGCGTTAGTACGGTTAGAGTGGACGAAAGTTTGTTCTTGACGGATTCTTATAGGAAATTTCACGCTGATCATAAATATACCGTATTAAGAGTCCCTGAATAGAGTTTGACAGTTTTTTCCGACGTTTTTTGAGGGTTTCTGCGTGAAAAAACGGTTAAACGTTCATGATCATGAAACGTTCGTGATCAGTAGACTGCGGATCTTTATGCATTTATAGCAAAATTGAGTAGATGAAATTGAAAATTGTAGGAAAATTTTTAAAATTGAAGATGTCAATATATGATTTCTCACCTATTAAAATTATTGAGGGAAGAAATAACATTCTGTTTGATTTCTATTCCTTGCAATCGATACAGACAATTTTTATTTGGTATAAGGATCCGCAGTCTAGTGATCAGCGTAAAATTTCCTATAAGACCTCAAAGTATCTTTCTTTCGTTTGGAATCACCAAAATGTTTTGGGTCGAAATTGAGAAAAGCTTACCTGAAGATATTAACCTTCTATAAAATGTGATTCCAACTCAGTGTTTTATTGTTTCTACGAAAGTGGATATTCATTCCTCACCTTGTTCGATGTCTTCCATATTCAAAACTTGAAGAAAGAATACAAAACAACGTTCTTGATTAAAAGAAAGTCAGTAACTGTTTGGGCCAGGTCTGGGGATCTCCGATGACCTCTCTGCCACTTGTCCAAACATGATTTCTGCCTTTTGTTGTGATAATATTAGATTCCCAGCACCTGTTCCATACACAAGAGGTACCTCTGGAGGGATTAGTAAAGCCGAACAAGGTGCGGAGAATAGTTGCATATTCGACTTTTGTCCATAGGCGGCCGCACTGTGCATCGGTTCCACGTTCGCTGGTTCAAGTGAATGGGATTAGGACGTTCTCGTCAGCCGTAATTACTACGATCGTTAATGCGATGCATATGCGAATGCGACGAGCGTATTATATCACGCGCTGGAAGTCGCGCGCCGAGCTGGCACAACGTACCGACCATTCCCCCCATGAATAATGTAGAACGCCGCGCCGATCTATATTTTCAAGCCGGTATTTATCCTCCTCAAAGTTATTT
Organism: Lasioglossum calceatum; assembly: GCA_963966675.1. Taxonomy (NCBI): domain Eukaryota; kingdom Metazoa; phylum Arthropoda; class Insecta; order Hymenoptera; family Halictidae; genus Lasioglossum; species Lasioglossum calceatum. The sequence continues at coordinate 3,229,051 of OZ016555.1, read as the reverse complement.
CGGATTCCTCGTGAATTCTCCGAGTAATAGCAATCAACCGGCGAGAACGATTTCACGTCACGTAAAGGGATGTAACGTATATTTCTTTTCATCGTAGAAAATCGCACGGGAGAAGTATGTACAGAGTAAGAATATACAAACACTCACACGTTCATCTATTTGTTGGGCGTGTATGTTTGGCGAGGCGATGCCGGTCAGCGCATCGTGACGAGACGTTCTCGAAAGGTCGGCCGATGCGCTATTTTTACGCGAGAAAACGAACAACAAAAAACAACACCGTGTTCTACGATAAATCATCGATTGCCTCGTCGAGATCTATCCGTATTTTGTCGCTGGCATCGTCGCCGCGGGACTATTAATAACTCTAGCGATACCGCGAGAAAGTTATCGAGCGTTAGGAATTCTTAGTTAAACGCTAAATGCCCGGTCGACGACGTTTTCAATCGGTGAAAGTAGAATTCTTCCTTCGGTGCATGGTTCCAGCGTTCCGATCCTTCGCACTTTCGCGCCCATTTACCCCTCCACGCATTCCTATCTCTACTACGATATGTACACAACACCGTACACCAGCGGTTTCCAATCTGGGAGGGCGCCCAAAATCTTTTAATAAAAAAACGTGTCTATATTATCATATCCATTAAGAATATAAACGGTAGGGAGGCGCTGAAAAAAATTATTTTTTCGTAGATTCGTGGTATCATAAAGGTTGGAAACCGCTGCTGCACGCAGCACACGTCTGCGCGCATAGCTGCATACGCGGGAACGCGTATTTACACCGCCCGAAACAGAGTGCTATTTTGAAATTTCATTCGCCGGAGAGAGGTAATCGAGCGTATCGATTTCCGGTGGCGTGGTAAGTTTCTCTCGCGAAAATGGAATTCCGAGCAACGGCAGGACGAGAACGGTTTCCAGGGTGCGAGAAAGTTTGATCGATGCTGGCGATCGCGGTCGAGCCGAGGCGGCGAAGCAGTCAAGTTTCCGCCGCGCGAAAAGCGCGGAAGATGACGAGAAAGGGGGTTAAGTGTCCGCTGGGGTGGACGCTGCTGGCCGAAAATATCGAGGATGTGGGGCGCGTGAAGCTCGATCTCGAGACGCAACGGGAACTGGGTTGCGTGGTCGGAGAACACGTGTTCCTGGAATACCCATGGGCGTACGTGGACAGAGACGCGGTCGCGAAATTCGCGAAGCTGTCGACGTCGCCGTTGGCAGCGTTCAGAGACAAGATTGCGGTTTACGAGGCTGAAACCTTTCTCGTCGGATATTCCTCGAATCGCTTGATCTCCGACGATTTCGTGATCTGCTTGACCGCGGAAGCGAGACTGGCCGTCGCCGTTCGAAACAAGATCATCGCGAGGGCTATCTGGGACAGAGTGATCGATAAAGCGAGGAAGAAACCTTCTGCAGCGTGGAAATCGTTGGGCAGCGAGTCCGAAGTGGACGAGACCGTCGCGAGAGACACGAGGGAGCTGTTCGAGATAGAAATCGTGTTACCTGGAGCAGCGGTGGGCTCCGCTCGAAAATTATGCGACAGAGGTTCGGACGGCTGCCGGGACAGCTATTTGCAGCTCGTGAACGCGAACGAGGACTTCGAGAACATCGAGAGGCGACTGGTTTGTCGATCCGTTCAGACCCACTCGCAGCCGCGGGAGATTTACGTTCAAACGTATCGCGGCTACCTGAAGAACGCCTGGACGCAATACGCGTACGATGACACGTTGAACGGGGAGGCGAATCCGAACGGAGATTCCGAGGAAGGTGTAGAATCGAGGACAGAGTCGGAACGGAACGACGACGAGCGATCCAGAGGTAGAAGCGACGCGCGGAGCACGGCGAGCGAAGACGAGCCTAGAGAAAAGACACCGCTGGATTTATTTCTAGAGGCGCGCTCGCCCGAAATGATCGACGTCATCAAGTACAACGCGGCTGTTAACCTGCACGTGGACGACATCGAAGATTTATCTCGGCGCGCGAGACGCAGCGTCGGAAGCGTCGCCGAGACGGCGCCGCCGGTCTTCCGCGAGCTGGTATCGTTCGTGGATGTGAACTTCACGGGAAACAGAGCCGTTTCCGATATTTCTCTGCATCGATCAACGGAGTGCGTAGCGATCTCGTACGTCACCGGTTCAACCGAATCGCGTCCGTCGAGGAAGAACAGTTCCAGCGTGCTGGTTTGGAGGTTCGACGATCCTCTTCTTCCCAGTCTGGAGCTCCGAGATCGCAGGGAGATCTGCTCGATCTCCTTCTGTCCGTTCGACGACGGCATCGTGGTCGGAGGATGTTCTAACGGTCTCGTTGTTATCTGGAAGACCCATTTAGCTGGATCGAGAGGAGACAGTCTGCCGATGTTTCGCGTCTCGGTCGTCTCCGACGAGAATTGCTCTCATCGTCTCGCCGTTCGAAGGATCGAATGGTTGCCCGCCGAAAACGGAATAGGACCGGGTAAAACCTCGGGCACTCAATTTCTAACCGCTTCGGAGAACGGTACGATAGCAGTCTGGAATCTCTGTTCTCCGTTTTCGAGTTCCACCGATTCTTTCCGGCCGACCTTTCGCCTAAGAATCGGAGACTCCGCTGAAACACCCCAGACGCTCCTGTCGTTTTGTCTCCCGTTATTCGGAGAGCGCGACGACAATTCTCCGAGAACGTATTCCGAGGAGAACGGGTGCAAGAGATGTCTGTGGGTTGGCTGCGCGAACGGGTTGGTCAAGTGCGGGTGGGACGAACAGATGGTCGTCGGGGAAACGGCGAATGTCGTACAGTGCGAGGTTCTAAGTCGCTCGCACGTACACGACGGCCCTGTTACGGAGATTCTACGGTCCCCTCATCTTCAGGACGTTCTCCTGACGATCGGCGGACACGTCTTCGCGATTTGGAAAGACGATTATCCGGATTCCCCTTTGTTTTGGCGGCGGACCGGTTGCCGGTACACGGCCTGCTGCTGGGCCAGCGAACCCGGCGTTTTTCTGCTCGGCGATCTGCGCGGCGAACTCGATCTGTGGGATGTAAGGAACAGTCTGAGCGAGCCGACGTTCTCTCGAATCGTTTCCACGGCGTCCATAACTCGCCTGATCTCGCTGAACCGTTCCGTCGACGGGGAGAGCGTCGTCACGATTGGCGTCGGCGATTCGGCTGGATTTTTCCGGGAATTCCGGGAACACGACCACGCCGTTCCCCGCGAGGAAACCTTGGAGAGGCTGGACTGGTTCGAGGAGTACGCGTGGAGAGAAACGCGAAGGAAGAAGGTTTTCGCCGGATGGCAGAACGATTTTCTCGCGAGCGATCCCGCTATTGTGGCGAGACGATCGGCCAGGTGCGACGAACAACGGAGAAAGGATTTGGAGGAGGCGAGAGCGAGGCTTCGGAAAGAGGACGAACACCGAGCGAAATCGAGAGCGGAGAAGCGTGCCGGTGCGGTTCCGAAATCCGCGGACGCTGTGTGGAGAGATAAGCAACACCGCAGAGCAAGGGCTGTTCTGTTGAAGAAGAAGAATCTGGATCCGTCCGACTTGGAAAGGAAGCGGCTCCCTCTTGTTCTCTCCAACGCGGAGAGGAACGCGAAGCTCAAGAAAGCTCGGGACAATGTCGAGCTTGCGGGAGCATACCTCTCGAACGCGCTATCCGAGGAATTCGCCGGTCTATTCAAACAGAGGAACGATAGTTCGGAAACTCGATCGAATGGGTCCACGGCTCGGCCAAGCCCAGCGAAATCCGTCGACGACTACGCGAAGGAATTCGCGTCGATACGAGACAAAGCATCCCGTATATTGACAGAACAACGTTCGAAATCCACGCAAAACGATCGAGCAGGATAAAATTGCTCTGGTTTCCGTTCAAATCACGTAATGTCAAGCATACTATAATTTTGTAGACAAATTTTAAGAAAGTGGTACCAAATAAAATTCTATTTTCATTGGTAATAGCATTTGACGGCATTTGTAGATCCAAAAAAAATAAAAATCGTGCTAAATTCTGTTAAACTTAATGCTCCAGCATTTTTTGAACAATTTTATAAGCCATGACCATGTGGTCGCTAATGACCTCGCTGTGAATGCGACCACGTTAGAATAAACTGCAAATAAGTAAATAAACAATAGGCTAGAATGATGTACGTGCGAGTGCCGGCACGCGACACGAACCGACGCGACGACTAATTGGAAAATTTCCGATTGTTTCAGGGTCTTGGGATAATATGCATGGCGTGCGCGACGCCTGCACGAGTCAGCGCCACCCACTGGTTCCTGTTTGTCGCGGTCACAGCCTTCATCGCCAGCCTGTTATGGTGTTTCATTTATTTCCTGTCGATCCGAGAGGCGCTCAAGTTACCGATCAATTGGATTATGACGGTAAGCGAACGATCTTCCGGGTGGAATAGCATTTATAATTGAAGTGGCGCTCTTCTGTAAACAACTTGTTTTTGCAGGAACTATTAAACACATCGATATTCGCCTTTTTCTACATGATCGCCTTCATTGCTCAGCTGTCCGTCTGGAGCGCGTTGAGCGGCAGTTACACACCGGCGAACATCGCTGGCGGGGTAAGTACCCTCGAGGGAGTGAATTCGTTGGTTGGCTAGTCGCAACTACAGTAGACTCCTATATAACGCTGTGAAAAAATCGTTTAAAATTACTGCGCGTCTGTATCTTCTGTGGCAGTAGGTGTACAGTCGTCTTACGCAATGTTTTGTACATTTACTGCAACATAGAATACATATACAGGGCTTCAGAAACGTGCTTCACTACAAAAAGTATCCAAACAAGAAGTACTTTTATACATAGGATAATAAAAGGGATCGATTCCCAGAATCACCCTGTATACAGTCTTTTCGAACACGTTTCTGGTCGCGTTACGCGGCAGTTTACTGTAGTCGGCTTCCGAACGAAACTGCGAAGTCATGGTTGCTCGCGCTAACGTTTCCTTGGTGTTTGCGCCACAGGTATTCGGGATCTTTAACACGGTCGCTTACGCCGCCGGAGCGTACTTCCTGTACATCGAGTGGAAAAGCAGCAACACGCAGTGAAGAAGAGCGATCAGGGTACTCGAAGAGGCATCAAGGTACCTGAAGAGCACCTACGGCCAGGCTACTACACCAGGGATCTATCTCCGATCCTACGCAGCACGATCGATCAACAACAACGAGGCGAGGACAAGGTCTTCGAGAAACGAAAGAAAAACCACATAGTATCCGTTGACGTCCACGTCGACGGACCGAAGCTAGTCCAACGAGAAGATCCCTTTCCTATCGAGTGTCGTAGCGCAACCAGAGACTCTGTAATCTATGTGCCTTAAGATTATTATACATATATGTATAGTTGAATCGGCTACGCGTGCTACGTCGATGATCGCCCTTGCCGCTGTCCGACTCGATCGCCCCGCGATCTCGAATTGGTGAACTCGACTCGATTCGCGACCGAATTCGCGCGAAAGTGTCCTGGATGACTACGAGCGGCGATAACCGATCGTTGATATCTAATAATACAGAAATTTATACGTACAACCGTGAGCAAAGAATTATGTCGGTTCAGGACGGGTTATCGGATTGCGCGGAACGGTATCTCTCGGTCGCGCGATTCAACGTTTTCTCGATGGGAACAGTTGTAATTAGAGAAAATATTAGTACCGACTGGCTCGAAATCGCGCAGCGAGGTCGATGATATCCATATTGGATGCGAATCTTCCCGGCTGACTCTCGCGAACGTCAAATTGCAAATAAGTACACATCTCTCGATCGTTCGCACGAATATAACGCGTGCACCGCTCTCCCGTCCAGTTAACTTTTCTAACTGCGTACCTTTTGTCGCACCGTCGCCAATTTTTATTTATAATAATATATGTATACACAAATTATATCTATATACATACATATACATTTACAAACATACATATATATACATACATCTACTTTGTATAGGTAATATATTTGCACGAATCGAATGCGGTACATTGTTATCTTTCCTTCTCTTTTATTTTCGTTACTCTTCCCATAGTTTCTTTCACTCGTATGCAAAGGGGCACTCGTGTAATTCCGCGTTCGTCGATGCATACGTGAAACAACAAGATCTGTTACGTTACGTTGCGAGTACGTTGTATTCTCTTCTGTGTACACATTACCATTGAAATACACGATCATTTTTAACATTATCTAGCCGTTCCTGTGTTTCCTTTTACACGAACTCCTTGACAACGTTCTTGTAGAGCGCTAGTGCATCCTGAACGGAAGCAGGGTTTTGCAAGACCCCAATGATAAAGATCGATAGCGAGACGGAAGCATTTCCTTCAGGAAAGCTTAACCGGAAGAATTGCAACTTTGATTTCACATCGTGTCAAGTTTTATAAGACATTGCAACGATTTCGTCTGCAATTTTCCATTGATATAAAAATAGTCTTGTTATCTTGGAGTGTCCTATCCGTGTCGGCGATCCTTGTTTGAACTGTTCGCTTATGATATCACCAATGACGTCATCCATGGAACCGCGGTGGTAACTGGTAACGCGAGCGTGCTCTTCAGTCAATCGCAGACGCTCACCGCGCAACCATCTACCTCATTAAGGTCAGTTCAAGTATTGTATACGTCGTCTACGTTTCTCGGTTTTGTGTGATCGTTCGCCGGGTGTCACCGAATCAACAATTTTTCCATCGAAGCGATCGTGTCTTTTATCAAGATTTTCTTTTCGATCGAATTTCGCGATCGCACCTGACGAAGAACAATGTCTTTTCGCTATCTCGCCGTGTTGCAATTACCGCGAATAATAATAATAGCAAAGATAAGAGGAAACGGTTGACATCGATAGATATGTCAGTTCAAGTTACACGTTTCTACTGAAACTGATTATTTTATCAGAAACTTCTCCGAACCGTGAACACGTAGGTGTATCCTGATACAAAAATAACCGATGACTGCGTCGCGCTAATTTAGGATATGTTCGCGATACGCGATGAAAAGAAAGATTGTTCGAGCGTACACTTCCGATAAACATGTTGCTATAAGTTTCTAATTGTTTCGGAACTATTTCTCCTCGTGCATAGTTTCCGTGCCGCCGTGCCGGTAAGAAAGAGAAAGCAGTCTCGTAAAGTCATTCACGCGTTAATATCGATCGGCTGGAAGCTCCGAGGGGGTGTGTCGCGATCAATGAAACGAAAGGGAAAGCGTCGGTGTTCTTCCTACGGACATAGTACATCTTCCAGTTAATGCTTTCACGTGATTTCAAGGGGAAAAGAAAAAGTTTGCAGCGTAGCATTTCTCTTTCGAACGAAACATGAGAGCAGCGCGATATTCTTGGGCATCGAGAAAAGGAAGAAAAGAAGAAGAAGAGGAAGAGGAGGAGGAGGAGGGTCGACGCGAAATGTAGGCCGCGCCTCGAAATCTCGGCCTTGGCCCTCTTCCTGACCAGAAAATCTTCAAGCGAACGTGCTGGAGTCGAGGTCTTTGAATCGTGTAACCCGCTCTGCTCTGACATTTCAGAATCGGCAACGAAGAGATCGACAATGGCGCACACGGTAACTATCAGAACGCAAACCGTGACGAGTAACTCCACGGCAATCGTTATCAACAGCGGCTATTTGAAAACATGGGGCGGCGCGATCAAACTGCTGCAGCTGGTAAGTCCTCCCTAGATCATCGGGAGGGAACCACTCCAAAAGATCGCATTTATGGTAAATGTACCTATTACTGCGGGTGTACGTTTTACTGCAGTATTTTTCCCAATGTTTTATTTAGACACCCACTTCGATACAATAAACATGTAAACAGAAACTCCTCTTGCCTTATTTAAATTATGCCTGGATACGTAGTTTGTTTTCGTACGTTCGTATATTTCAAATTCTAATCCGCAGCAACGGGTACGCAGTAATTGGTACATGCCACTTTTTGTAAATTTTATTTTCTAATAGTTTCTTCTGACGTATTATGTTTAGACGGCCACCAATTTTATTTTGTATTCAGAACACATCATTCTTCCATATAATGCTTACATACCGGGTGGGGCATTTATCCTGGCCACCTGGAATATCTCGAAAACTAAATTCCAGAGAAAGAATATTTAAACTAAAAAGTTTAAATCCAGAAGGAAAATCATAGATATGCAGCAGTCATATCCATTTTAAATTTTCATCATGTTTTCACAATTTTCTTTTTTCTTTGGATAATATCTCGTCAACTATTAGGTTTAGGACATATGAAGGTCAACACTTTTATACTCAGAATTTGATACTCTATCGATCTGTGGTATAAAAAATAGGACATTCCATTTGAAAAAATAAAGTTGACCTTGAAAACATGATGAAAATTTCAAATGAATATATACATAAACTATTTATTTGAAATATTTTTTCCTCTGGAATTTAGTTTCCGAGATATTCCAGGTGGCCGGGATAAGTGCCGCACCCTGTATATTATTTCATGATGAGATATAATATTAAATGAAAATACGATAGAAGCATGATACCGCAGTGATCGGTACAGTTACGTCAATTACCCTAAATGTTCAAACAAATCGTCTGATTTGATGTTGGTTTGCTTTCAGGCTTTGGGCATCGTTTGCGTGACGATCATTGGGCATCACTACACCAGGTACAATTTCTTGATGGCGGCCGAGCTATTTTTCCTCCTGATAACGACGACGTTTCTGATCGGCACTGCCATCTTGATAATCAGTTACCTGTCTTCCCACTCCACACCTAGCATCATCTCGAAAACCATTTATGTACGTGACTAGTAGATCAATTGAGGGCTCAACGCGCGTTGCGATCTATCGAGCATTCACGATCTCCGTCTGTTTCACAGGAACTTATGTATCACGCTATAGCGTTCGGTCTGTATCTGGCTGCGTCGTTAACGTTTCTGGTGAACGTATCCAACAGAGGCAGGGGAGACGACTCGCTAATGGCTGGAGCGGTAACGCGAATCGCTTTATTTTTTTCGAACGGCAACGTTTGTTCCCGACGAAATAATAAATTGTTCGATTTTCAGATCTGCGGATTGGTGAACGCGGGGCTGTACCTTCTCAGTACGATCATCGCCATTCGCGCTTACAGAGGACTCTGAAGAGGCAATCGTCGCCTTTGTCCAGCAATTCTCTGTCTCGCTTTACGAATCAAGCATTCGATGCGTTTTATACGAGCATACTATTGTGTATATGTCTAAGATTCTAATCGCGAGCGAGTCTCCGAACTTTTGAAATCTATGTTACGTCGACGAGTACAGGATATATGTTATGTACGCGGAAGCGCGAAAGAAGAAATCGCGACTGTACGCGCGAACGAAAGCATCACTTACCTACATGTGTGTCCATTAATTATGAAAGCGGTCTAAGTCGTGTGTGTATTTCTTGTTTCGAGATATTTAACACTAAAACTACCGAGCACTGAAGGCGATTAGATTGTTTTAGCTGATAAAATTGACAAGCCTCTATTTATTTAGACTTCGTGCTGTTTTTATTGCAATGTGTGCTTGGATAAAGAAATGTATCGAATCAATTTCCATGCAAGCAACGTGATAATTACAATAATCACAAAATTAAAAATGTAAGACCGTGAATGGGAGGTTTAGTGTTAAAGGAAAAGGAAAATTTGAAATTTGAAATTTTAAATGAAGATCGCGGCAAAATCAAACCAACGTAATTAACTGGGATTGTTTACCTATAGTGGAGCGGGACGAGAGAATAGTGATGCACATAGAAACTCTCTGCACCGCTCCACTATATTCCCGTACTTGGACCACTTTTATAATTCTGGGCACATCTGTATTTAATAGACTTTTCAACGCGTTACTCGCGTCTGGCGCACAAACGACTGTACCTACGGGCATTTGATACTTCTGTACGGGCTCTTTTTTAACTATATTTGTACAAATAGTATATTTATGACACGCGCGCTCAGCGCAGCTTTTTCGACTGACGATTTACTGATAAATAAAGTTTGTAAAAGATCTCGCAACGAGAAGGCTGTCTAATCTTGCAGGATCCAGCACAACAATGGACGAACCGTACGATCGCGAGTCATAAAATTTCACGGCTTTCTTCCACACCGGCCATCGACAGGACGCGGACTTGCACGTAACCGCGTATGCGGGACGAGTTTCAATAAAGTTACGCGCGAAGAGAAAGAGAGAGAACAGGATACTACGGTCGGCGCGCAACGCGAGCAATTAAATGATGTGTACGAGCACGCGGATGGTACGGGCATGTCGGAAACGAACAAATTTCCCCGACGAGCGAATCGAATCGCGGGATTGATCGGAATTCCGAAAATCCAAAGGCCCAGCTGTCGGAGATCTCTGTTGGTCGCGTTTGCTGCGACGGCGCGCAACACGAACAATTCAATTTATGAAATTATGTGTACGAGCGCGTCGGAAACGAACGAATTTCCCCGACGAGCGAATCGAACCGCGGGATAGATCGAGATCGCGAGGATCCTAGGCCCCAGCTGTCGGAGATCTCTGTTTGTTCGCGTTTCCTGCGTAGTCGCGCAACAAGAGCTAATTAAATTTATTAAATGGTGTGTACGAGCGCATCGGAATCGAACCGCGGGATTGATTGAGATCGCGAGGATCCAAGGGCCCAGCTGTCGGAGATTTCTGTTTGTTAGCGTTTCCTGCGTCGACGCGCAATACGAGCAATTAAATGATGTGTACGAGCGCGCAGATAGTACCGGCGCGTCGGAAACGAACGAATTTCCCCGACGAGCGAATCGAACCGCGGTATTGATCGGAATTCCGAAAATCCAATGGCCCAGCTGTCGGAGGTCTCTGTTTGTTCGCGTGTCCTGCGTCGTCGCGCAACACGAGCAATTAAATGTATTAAATGGTGTGTACGAGCGCGTCGGAAACGAACGACTTTTTCCAACGAGCGAATCGAACCGCGAGATTGATCGAGATCGCGAGACTCCAAGGGCCCAGCTGTCGGAGATTTCTGTTTGTTCGCGTTTCCTGCGTCGACGCGTAATACGAGCAATTAAATGATGTGTACGAGCGCGCGGATGGTACCGGCGCGTCGGAAACGAACGGATTTCCACGACGAGCGAATCGAACCGCGGGATTGATCGAGATCGCGAAGATCCAAGGGCCCAGCTGTCGGAGATCTCTTTTTGTTCGCGTTTCCTGTGTCGGCGCGGCGATGCAACAGTCTGGCCGGTTCAATGTACATGCCGGCGCATATGTTCCGGCGCGGCACGTGCCAGAAATAGACGTCCGCATCCTCTCGCGAGGAATCCCACGCGGGGGGTGCTGTCGCGACGTTTCAACTTCGGAATGAACTGGTAAGTTACCCTCAGTTTGTCGGAAAGCTCTACAACAGACGGATCCTCGTATCTTCATCACCGCTGTTAATCCCCGTTAATCGAAAGATTGCCGGTCCATCGTCGAACACGATAATCCGCGGCTCGAGCGCGTTACAAATCACCGGGTCGATGCATCGCAACCATACGAATTAATCGCCGTTTAACCAATTAGGGCCGCCGAATCAATGATCCGGGCGTAGACGAGAGACGAGAGGTTCAACGAACTTGTCAATTGCACCGACCCCCAAGGTTCGACGACGGGCGACGAATACTTTTGCGATAATCGTTAACGATCCGATCGCGTCGAGGAGCGATAGATCGATGTGCGGTACGATGGTCCGAAACGGAGCAGGGCCGATAATCAGGATGTCGTCCAGCGGCACTCACGCCGCTGGAGGTGTCGGGTGTTGCTGCTGCAGATGTTGCACGTGCATACACGTGGAATTCCTCAAGACCATGCCGGGAATTATCAAGCTCTGCGAAACGGTACGTCCGGTATTCTCCTCCTCCGCCAACTGTTTCACGAAATAACGTACCGCGACAATAACGACGACGATCGTCTACCATATGTACTGTGGTTGCAGATAATCAGCGGCCTGATACAGAGCCTGTTGATTAACTACGGTTTGAGGTACAGCACGACCATTGGCTCCGCTTTCGAAGGGTCTCTGACCACGTCATCCGCTTGCTTTTTGACATCGGCGGTGCTGCTGGCCTGCTACGTCGTGTCCGAAAAATCCTACCGATTGATCCGATCCTCCCTTTTCGTACGCACTGCCATCGGATTCGCAATCGCCCCACTGCGCGACGAAACGACCCGACGGCGATAAAAAATCTGTAACTTCTGCTTTATACATGTCCCATTTAAGTTGAGATTGTAAAAAATCTCGAAGACATGTGATTTAAAAAAAACAAACTGACACATTCCTACACATGTCCTTTAGTGTTTCGAGTGGTGAGTCAGATGGCACTACTAGTGTTTTTAATGCGTGGACGTTTTCAAGGTTATTTCAAGGTCATTTTGTCTTTTTTTATCATAAACCCATATTTGTTATTTCGGAATCACATTCACAAAAAGTTGTGCATCTTTTTACGTAGAATCGCTCTTGGTATTTATGACTTAACAGTATTATAGCCCGTATCAAGACGAATTCAACGACCTAGTATACCATGGCCTTCGGATGACCTTGAAGTAAGTAAAAAAAATGAAGGTGGTCTTGGCAATAATTAAAAAGAAAATTTTCGAACTTTTTTTATTGCAATGTATAGCAAATCGAAAACTCATCGATTTCTGTTTAAAATATATTTTTGTCAGATTACCGCAAGCACTTAATTGAAAAATCGTGAAAAGTGTTACGTGGGACACCCTGTATAAAGCAGAAGCAAAGTTAGAGATTTTTGATCGCCGTCAGGTCGATTCGTCCCACTGTGCGCCCTCGATCTCGTTCAACCATTTCTCAAAATCATTTCAGGAGATGATGTTCAACGCTCTATCGTCGTTCTTGTATGTAAGCTCGGCCTCTTATTTGGCGTTCTCGACGAAGCTATTCCTTCTGCCGGAATATTACATAAGACCAGGATTCGACGTTTATCCTGCGATGACGGCCGCTTACGTGCGTATCTTAATGTCCTTTCTTGTCCGACCGTTCTCCTGTACGTTTCCCGTGTTTCCACAGATGATGAGCGGGTTCGTCGGGGTATTGCACGGAGCGGACGCTTATTTCTCGTACTTGCACTACAAGAGCGGACGTTGAATCGGGTATCGTTCGTCCGAAGTGCGTCAAACGACGATCGATAATCGTATCCGATAATCAGTCAAATGAGTCGAGTACTTCGGGAGCCGATACTGGTCTCTGCTTACGTCCGAGGAACAGCGAGGACCCACCCGATTGGCTGGACCTTGAGGGGGGACGTTTCGAAGCGACGCGACGGCGCGACGCCTCTATTTTCATATTTCTGTACCGAATTTGTATAAATATGTAGTCGATTAAAGGAACTCAGAAATACCTCCTCGTACAATACTCAAATGCCGATTAGATACCGACATATTTAATAATGTGCATGGCACCGCAATTTTTAGCGGTGACTCTGAGTCACCCCCCACTCCTAAGGGTTGAAAGTTTCTTGTATTAATCACTTCATCAACGAAGGTAATTACAAGCAAGTAATTCAAGCATGAAGTGACGTTTCAAAAGAATTTAGAAATACCTCCTTATACAATACTTAAATGTGGAGTAATTGATTACTGATTAGATACCGACATATTTAATAACGTGGAAGGTACCGCAATTTTTAGCGGTGACTGTGGGTCATCCCCGACTGCTAAGGGTTGAAAGTTTCTTGTATTAATCACTTCATCAACGAAGGTAATATCAAGCAGGTAATTCAAACATGAAGTGACGTTTCGACAAGTTTATCTAGAAATGTTTATGGTGCTAAGCAGATGCGGATTCGGAGGCACGCGCATCTCGCGTTTGGCAGGGGTGCGGTTCGTCGTCATATATTTAAAACAATAAGAGTAAAGTACAAATAAATGAGTCATAAAATAAAATATATATTACAGTTACAGTTTCCATAAATATTCATACAGAATGAGACTGCGACTCCTCAACAGGCTATAGTATTTTGCCCACATCCGTTATCTGGCAGATGAAGTAATCTTGGAACAATTGGTATCTGAAGCCGGGTCTAGAGGTATATGTATAAAGTTTAAGCTTCTCACAGACTATAGCACTTTGCCCACATCCGTTATCTGGCAGATGGAGTAATCTTGGAACAATTGGTATCTGAAGCTGGAAAAAGAATATGTATGGATATGGTTTTTAAGCTTTTCACAGACTATAGCACTTTGCCCACATCCGTTACCTGGCAGATGAAGTAATCTTGGAGCAATTGGTATCTGCAGCTGGGAAAAGAATATGTATGTATATGGTTTTTAAGCTTCTCACAGACTATAGCACTTTGCCCACATCCGTTATCTGGCAGATGGGGTAATCTTGGAGCAATTGGTGTCTGAAGATGGGGAAAGAATATGTATGTATATGGTTTAAGGTTCTCACAAACCATACCACTTTGCCCACATCCGTCATCTGGAAAACGATGCAATCTTGGAACAAGGCATGTTCTCCGAAGTCGGTGACAGGACGCAGAGCGACGCCTCTAATAGAATTTTGAGGGAGACTGTACGAAAAGCGTGCAAGTCGTTCCAATGCGTACCAAGTTATACGTGGTTCCCGGGACAGTGAATGGAAGTTACACGTCGGTCCTCATGGACTCTCCTCGATGGAGACCGTGAGGTTTCTCTTTCCTCTCTTTCCTCTGTTCCCCATCCCCTTGCCTCTTCCCGCGATCCGTGAAGCGTAGCTGGCCTCTCTTTCTTCCACTTTCGGTTCGGAGCGTTCGGTTCTTGTTCGACGCACGCTCGGTTTCCGTTGCTCTCGCAGAGGCCTCACCGAGCATATCGCATGACTCGCGAGGCATGAGGCATGTGGCCGACAGTTTACTTCGGGATCTCGAACCGGTCGATTCGCGGACGATTTCGAGCGCGCGCAAAAGGCCACGGAACTCGATTCGCACAAATATGAGACTGCGCGAAAAGATCGTCAACAACACTCACGGACTAGACACGTCTTCGTCGAGCGGAGGTAATTCTAAATTTTTTTTTTCGATTATCCGTTTTGATTTAATTCCGCCGTTCAGCCGGATCTGTGACAAGGAGAACTTTCCTTGCACGGATCCCTCGTCAATGTTATTTGCGAGCGGTGTCCTCGCGCGTCGCCTAATTCGTCAGTCTCGAGCGAAACTCAACAGGTGTCGAATCTGTCGACCGACTCTCTTCCCTCGTAGCGCAGCGTATGTGTACCTGCATTTACTCGGGTTTACCAACGTGTACCTGCATCCTTGCACCAAGCGACGTTCCGAGAAATTGCTAGTTACAAGGCTACCATTATCCGTTCTTTTGTCGACTTCTTTCCCGTCGCGTCGTTTCGGAACAGGAAAGTTTCGAGCGATTCGCCGCATTATCGCTGCGCAACCGCAACACAAAAAATGATACCGATACTTTCCCCGGTTACCAACGAACCAGTACCTACGCGCATAGAAATCAGGTGAACCTGTATTTCCGTGAACAGCCGAACCCGTCACGGATAAGATCCTCGTGAAATTTGCGAACGCGAGAAACACGCATGTACTCGTACGTATCTATCTGTACATTCGCGGTCGTCTAACGGGACGATTGCTGCGAGGTAATTAAATTCCGAACGGGAGCGTCGCAAATATTTGTTTGCAACAAACAGGAGCTAAAAGGAAATGTACGGAACACTGCCGCGTCGATGGTAACACGCGAAAAGTCGATCTCCTATCTGTGAATCAGCGCGACGCGATCGTTTCTACAGAAGTCTAATGACGTAGGTATCAACCGAAATACTTTATCTGGTAAAAAATCTAGGCAATCGATCAAAGCTCAACGTTCGCTTTTCGAGAAATTGCAGTTACAGCGAATCGCGTAACGTAGGCAGTAGGAAGTTGTCGGAACAGCATTATCGGTAGCTGCGAAATCGGATCGGTGTACGCCTCTCTCGATCTTTGGGAATTGGGAATTGGATGTTTCTGTTCCATGGGTTCTTTTGCAAGTCAAATTCAACCTTCCGCAAATCAATTTCACCCGCCAGGATTGCAATGGTGCGAGATGCACCTTCTCATTTCTCGATAATGCAAAGACGGGGTTTTTCAGTAGTCAAAGGCGCTAGATAAAAGATCGATCTAGACCGCTGTCTTCTTCAAAAGTCCTACTTTCACGTTTACGAGGCGTAATTTGCATTATCCGCATGCATCTCTGCATTATCGAGAAATGAGGAGGCGCATTCCGCACTCTTGCGATCCTGGGAAGGAGAACACCCTCTTAAGAACATTTAAAATTAATTACTAGACTGCGGATCTTTATGCAAAATAAAAATTACTTTTAAATTTATTTTCTTCCCTATTATTTTTAGCAGGTCGAGAATAATACGGTAGTATGTTTAAATTTTTCTAATATTTTTGCTATTATAAATTATATCCACTGATTTTTGTCATAAATACATAAAATCCGCAGTCCCTATTAATTACACTTGAAAGCATCTCCCTCGAGTTCAGAAGAAGTCACCGTGGACACGAGTGAATGGCGAACTGACACACGTGAACGATGTCATTACTGCGAGGTAAACATAACACTCAATGCTCAACACGCTTCAATAAATACATACGTACTGTCATTTTCAAAATTGATCAATCAAAAAACGGCTACGACGAATATACACATCTACACAGAGTTTTCTGTTCTTACTTTCAGATAAGTATTTGATGTACATCTTTTCAAATTTCTTCTACAAATACTTTATCTG
The DNA here is from genome assembly GCA_963966675.1 of Lasioglossum calceatum. Taxonomy (NCBI): domain Eukaryota; kingdom Metazoa; phylum Arthropoda; class Insecta; order Hymenoptera; family Halictidae; genus Lasioglossum; species Lasioglossum calceatum. The sequence continues at coordinate 3,212,399 of OZ016555.1, read as the reverse complement.
CAAAAGGGTGTATTTGACTTGCAAAACCTGTACACACTTGTGATATTGCTATTGGAAGGATGCGAACTGGTTCCTTCTATGTAAAAATAGAAATCAAAGCAACCAGGATCGCGGGTCGGTGTCTCCAGCAATTTCCTAGATAATTCCTCGAGAGAAGGTACTATAGTCGCCGGCACGCAACGAGTCCTTGGTGTTACGTCAACCACGCATTCCTGATCGGTACGATTGCCATAGCGCGATGCTCGGATCTCCGATCGATCGAAGGGATATCGGTTGTAATTCGAACGCGTGCATGGCTGCTATGAGAAACACGGAGACCGGTCTATGTTCTTACCGGCTTCTTGGTAGCTTCGACGGCTCACAATGGCGACAGATGAACCAGTTTCTCGGCTTTGATCCTCAAACTCCCGGAACCCTTTCCTGCGACTCCAACGAATCGCAGAGAGGGTCTTTTGCCAACGCAATCGCGTTCTTTCTAAGGCTGTTACTTTTCCGAAGCATCGACACTTCCGAGATTCGAAGGAACGAAGGAAACGTACGAAATGTACGATCTTTCGAAGCCTTCGAGGTGCACGAAGTTTCGAAGTCTTCGAATCGTATGAAGTTGTAACTTAATCAATCTGTTAGCTGTGGTGGCGTATTTTTTCGGTTCAAAGCTTTTAAACTCAGTTTCTTTCAATCCTCGAATAATTTACTACGGAAGTTCGAGTTTGGAAGTTTCGAAAATTCGATTCTCCTCACTAGACTGCGGATCTTTATGCATTTACGAAGAAATTGAAATATAAAACAGTAAGAGATTTAAAAAATTCAAGAATGTTGTAATGTAATTTTTATGTTATTCCTGCTTCCCACAATCAATGCAAAACATTTCTATTTTGCATAAAGATCCGCAGTCTACTCATCACTTTCGAAGTTTCCGAAGCTTCGAAATCTTCGACCTTCGAAGGAAAGTAACAGCCCTTCTTTCCCGCTTGCTTCTGGCCCCGATCGGTCAAGGTGGCGTACGTGCCCCGAAGAACGTCACGCGAAAAATCAGAAGAAGAGGCGCATGCTCTGACGTCAATCCGGTGACCAAACATTTCGTGCCCATTCCTTAAAACCCGATGTCGGTGACACATCCTTTAAGCACGATCGACGCGCGTCAGCGTTTGTAATTGCTGACCTCTGCGGAAGTGTACACACGTATAGTTCCGCGACACCGTTCGCGTTCGATCGTTGACCGCAAATAATGCGCGATAGGATTCACCCCTTGTATTCCGCACGATTGCGCGGCGATTAAAGAGACCACTGTTTCAGGAGAATTGTTGTGGTCGACGACGGAAACGCCTTTCACGCCCGAAGAAGAGGACGCTATAGTGACTCTGGTGGTAGTCGTGATCGGTATCATCGTAGCCATAATTATACTCTTCTCGATGGGGATATTCATCGATTGCAAACACCAGTACGGAAAACGTTTGAATGAATTTATAAAAATACATGTTTAACCCTTTGCACTCGAGTGGTGGCTTAGTGTCCCCGCGAGAAGTCTAGAGCAAAGAGACTGACCGGTTGCTTCTTTCAGGAAACAGGATGCCCTGAAGAAGAGGAAGCTGAAGTTGAGAATGCCGCCGATATCTCGATCGAGGAAGAGCGAGAAGGACGACGCGAAATCACTGGCGTCGGATATGTGTCCGAACGGGGCCAGCGACGCTGGATTTCGAACGAGGGACGCCATAGTTTGACGGTTCCACGGCTAGCCTGATTCTCATCGAACTTTATCGAGATGGAAAAAATAGTGGAGTTCGATCAATGCGAAAGAAAAACTGTCCAAGCGATTTCACCGAATTCGGTTCGATCTTCGGACAACCGTTAACGGTTATGTGGCGAAGGACCCGCGCGAGCGTCGCGAATAAGTTCTCCGGCCAGAGATTATAGTTATTCCGACTGTGATTTATATCTTTATTTATCTCGTGCGTCAATTAGAACTTGTCGATCGTATCGATCGGTTATCGTGGCACACGCAAACGCAAATCGAATTCCTCAGCTCTCCGTCTTCGTCTGTCGCTCCTCCTCTCGGTTCGAATCTCAACGTTTGCTCTACTCGACGAACATTGTACGCGTTGTGCGCTCGCGAACATAGACTGTGTACGCATCTCCGCGCGAGAGCAAGCTCTTTTACTCATTACAATATCGAGCGGTTTTATATAATTGCGTTTCGTCGCGGTTCCAATTGCGACAGCGCCGAGATGTCAATGTCTAGTCATTCCTTCGGCCTTGTAACTGATTCGCTGTTGGAGTGTCATTCTACCCGTGCAACGATTTTATCGCGGATCATTCAATAAATCGTGGCCAACGTGGACTGGGCGCATGCATCCACGCAGATTACAGAGGTGGAGAAACATGCCGACATATACACACCGCGATGGTTTCGTCACCCATGTTTTCCTGCGCAATCTCCCAAATAATTCTACCTGGGAATACCTGTAGGAATACGCGAAGACAAAATGTATATACGCGATGTTTCGCCAGAAAGAAAACAATTTGATTGCCTGGCACATGATCGTTTCTTTATTTGCATTCGCAAGCGTAGGAATGAAGCGGCCGAAATGCTACTTTATCGCTCGCGTCGTAAACCGTCGTCGACTCTTGGTAAATATACATGTGTTTCGCGGGTACAGAGGGTTATCAAAGTATAATATATGTATTGTCGCGCGTGGAATGTTCGATAAAAACATTCTCCTCTTGCAAGATGCGCTGTAAATTGTACAAAGATGCCGCACGCAAGAATCGGCTTCATAACATCCGACGAATCGTCGATTTTCGCGTTGCTATTTCCTTTGGTCGAGTATAAAATATATTCTACACGAATCACAGACTAATTGGGAATACGTTCTCGTCCAACATCGTGCAGTCAATTCTCCTCCTGAAACGTTGCCAGTACAACCCACCCTGTTGTCCCGACCGGTATCACGTGCGCCGAAGAACCAGCTCCGACAGAGCCATTCGAACTGTTACGTCGCAATGCTTTCCTTGCGGAGAGTCTGTAACATTGGCACGGGAACAGACGAGCGGTAACCTGTTCCCTTAGTGGGATTCGCGATATCGCAGTGGAGGACCCAAAACGTGGTGTTCATTGAGCTTTGACGCAGGTTTCAAGATAAACAATAACATTATTTGCTACTAAACAAACATAATGTTTAAGAAATATAAGAAAGTCATAAGTTAAAGAAAGTATAAATAATTGAATAAAGAGAAATAAGAAGAGTATTAAAATGGTAGGGGATGACTCTACGTGTTAACAATTTATTGGCTAGACTCTAAATATTATTATAACTACGTAAAAAGGGGAATCAGGTAAAGTTTTCAAGGGAGGGCAGTAGCAGTGGCGAAGTTCCTCGTAGTCTTCCAGCAATCTTCTTCATGATCGATGGGGTTGGAGACAGTGTTCTCCTCCAAAGTAGTAGCGGAAGGTGGGAGAAACGTTGGTATTCGTAATAGGGGTACGTTAGTTCACACCTTCATTGTGCGCGGAACTATCTTGCACCAGCACTCAGAAGACCTTCTTATTGTGCGCGGAGTGGCGTGCGTCATGAAGTTCGAGATGCGTCGCGCACCCCCGTTCGTCATCGGTAAATTGATGATGAGATGGAACTGCTTCTTCGAGAGGAAATCGGCCAGATGACAAAGCTCGCTCGGGCTGGAATCTTCGTTCATGCTGATGTTCTCGAACGTCCATTGAACCGGTTCCACCTGCGGTCATAAATTTCGGTTCTTCAAGGTTGATGTGCTATCCCGATCCCGAAACGTATACATATGTTTTTCGGAGCGATCCAAATCTGGTATTTTCTTCTCAACGTCTTTTTTCCGGAGTTTTCAAGGTCATTGATATTTATTTCCTTGTAAATGTATATTTTATTTCCTTGCATATTCTAGTTGACATTAATATGACCTTGAAGTGAACTCTGACTTCCATCGAAAGATAATTACAATCCGTCATCGATCGTTTTAAAAGCTGTTTCAAAAGGTGTAGGAATACTTTGTACACCTATGGACCGAGAAAATGGTGGCGCGAACTGACCTTGCCAAAGAATGCACCGTCCTGCCATGCTTCAAGTCTCCGACCATCGTGATCGTGAGTCCGTTCACCGTGCCGTATCTCGTTTGGAGCTTTGTTTTCGCTTGAATTTCTCTGATGTCCTGCCCGAATCCAGGATTCACCAGGATCTGACCCTCGACGTAAGCCACTTCTCCTCTGAGAACCACTCGGTGCACCGATCTGCGTACCTTCATCCCGACGAACGGAGTCCATTTCGACATGCTGAAGGGCATGGCTTCCGGAACGACCCACGAGTCGTCAAGATCGACCTCGATGTAGGTATTCGGTTGGTCCGGGATATTGAAGATCTTCTTTGGATTTTTATAAAGTTTTTCCACCACGTCCAAAAAATCGCCTTCCATAATTAGTTCCTTAGTCATAGTCGATGACGACGATCAAACGGATCGCCGGGCTCGAAGGTGGTACGCGGAGACATTGTTGAACGTTTAGTCACGGTTCTCTTAATTGTTACAATGCAACAGTTGCGTCGCTTATCTCTCTTCGCGAGAGATATCGAAGACAATGTCCTAATGAGTCATATCGGAGGAGATACGTTACGATCGATTCATCAATTAGTACTACAAAAATCGTGAACCACGATTACAAGGTGTTGTATCGAATGAATCTGTGCACCTCTATTGTTAATCTCCCCTCGTGAACTGCGGTGAGGAGCAGCGGAAGCATAGTCTCGAGGCCAGGAAATCCGGGAGGTGGTATCTCTCTGGATTTCTCTTGGACCGTGTGCGGTGCTTCGGGCAAAGAGAGATTCTCGTTTAAAATCAAAGTCAGCGGTAGGTTGCGGTAAAGGGATGCGCCTTCCCATTTCTCTGTAGCCAAGCTGTAGCCAAAGCGCTAGATCAAAGCAATTCAGGCTACGTTTACGAGGCGTAAATCGCATCCATCTTTGCATTATCGAGAAATGAGAAGGCGTATCCTGTACTCTTTGAAATCCTGGAAAGGAGAACATCCCCATAGGGGCAGAGATTTACCGTGATCCGTCGCGAAGCAATCGATCACGTCCAAATTCTCCCACAGGGCCTGCTGATCCTCCTTCTGACTTGGCCTCGACCGTAACCGATGCGCGGTAAATCTTCCTCGCACAGGAACAAATGATGAGGACACACCTCGCAAGTAACCGCCATGCACTGAAAGATCGAAAGAACGGTCGAATTAAAAAATATTAGATAATTAGAGATATATTAGAGCCACCGAGCTGTCGATCGCGTACGCACTTTTTCCTTAGCAGCGCGAATTATTGGAATCTCCTCCTTTCGAGTCACGTGGCACACGTGAATCGGTCGATTTTGCAGCCCGGCTAGCAGAATAATGGCTGCTGTCGTTTGACCCTCGGCGTGCACGCAAATGGAGTACTTCTTTGGCCAGCTTTGGAGGTGCTGCAGAAATATCGATGCTGCAATACTCGTACGTTCGCGCGATATCTTTCCTTATCCTTACGCATCACATATAATAATAGTGTTATCAACGCATCGTGGAACACGCGGGGAACTACGGAGATCGTTCTCGAGGAGAGCACGATATCAATGGAACTTCCAAGGCTGCGGATACGCACCTTGATCCATACGGTGAGGTCGGTCAATCGAAGCGTAGTAAACGTCTCGTTGAGGTACATTTTCAGTCCAGCTGCGAGGGGAGCCAAGTCCGGCTTTATAGTGTAATTTTCGGATGTAGCGCCGACGAAGAGGGCGTAGTCGCATCGGGCGTTGCTTGCCTGTCTTCAATTGTTAATGTTATGGCGCTGAACGTCGCCGAAAAAATCGGACTCAAGAGCCTTCGACTAATTTATTGCCTCTATTTGGGTGGACGAAATCTCTGGCATTCAGTGTCAAACTCTAGACAATCTTTACACATATTTCGACGCGTCTCAACAATAGCTGACCAAGCTTCAGGCGTTTACCTCTTTGGCCAGGGCGAACGACTGAGGGTCGACGACCGCTGGATTTGTGTTGGGCATTGCGAAAATCATCGTGACGCAATCCGCGTGTGTCTTCATGCGGGGTGCTCGCGCGCCGAGCATTATCATGGCCTGCAATATCACTCGTGAAGTAATTGAATTTTCGATCGCGCGATCGGTCGTCACCTTCGACCCCTACGCGGCGATACTCACTTCGACGAGCAGTTTCGTGCATTTCACGTCCGTGACCAGGGGCGCGGAATAATCGACGGCGAGCCCCTCGTGCGGTAGCCGTGCGTCATGAAGTTCGAGACGCGTCGCGCACCCCCGTTCCTCATCGGTAAATTGACGATGAGATCGAACTGTTTCTTCGAGAGGAAATCGGCCAGATGACAAAGCTCGCTCGGGTTGAAATCTTCGTTCATGCTGATGTTCTTGAACGTCCATTGAACCGGTTCCACCTGCGGTCATAAATTTCGGTTCTTCAAGGCTGATGTGCTATCCCGATCCCGAAACGTATATTATGTTTATCGGCGCGATTAAAATCTTTATCGTAGTCCGAATCCCTTATCTTCCCCTTGCTGGCCCCCTTGCTCCTATATAAATATTCGATAACGATCATCGAGAACTTCAGTCTCATCTACCTCCAATTGTAATCGACGTAACTCGGTGGAACTAGATAAAGCAGACCAGGGCTGAACGAATCGTTGAAATATGCGATTGGTCGAGTTACAATATCTCTGATTACACTGCATTCCATTCGAATTATTCCTGGATCGATTCGATCATGCCACGGGTTAGACACGCAACAAACAAGCGAATGTAATCGAGCGATTGTCGCTTCTAAATCCGTAACCATCCGGAACTGTCCGAAAACTCCGAAGTTCCTATTATTATTGTTTGGTCTTGAAATTTCGAAAGAAACGATTTTCCCGTGGAGGCCATGCCTCGACCGTGTAGCGGGATAAACGATCGCTCGACAGAAGAATTTTTTTTCATGGCCGGTTGTCGTTGATAGCCGATAACGAGGTACCGATTAAAACCGTACGCTGCTTTCTAGTTCGATAATCAGATAGGTAGTTGGTATTTTATCAGCCGCGGTGCCCTGAAACTGGATTACTTGTCGATGAGCCGCGAGTGTGTGTCAACCTGTGCTTGCGCGATCATGTTCGCGGATGTTCGCTTATCCTCGAGGAGGTCGAATCGACGAAATTGATTTAGTTTTTGGAGGCTGCGACGGTGCGCGGCCGAATCGCGTTTCTACAGCGGTGTCGTGAACGGTTCGGAACAAGTGCAATGGGAAGATCTCACTCGAAAAATGAGAATGGATCGCGATCGAAACATGGCAAGCGTGGAGGGAAGAGCGTCACCACTCCGGAGGACGAGTACGTGGACGTCGAGCTGGATCGGCTCAGGAAAATGATCCAAAACAACCCGGAAAGCTTCGTGCTGAACAATCTGATGATGTGCGTCCAGTTCTTCCAGAATTACGAAGAGTAAGCTCTGAACGTCCCTTAAAATTCGTTCGTGCACGTTCCGCGGCACTCGAGAACGAATATTCCTCGGTTTCGTAGTGTGCGACACGTCGATATCGATAGCGGTCCAATTAATCGTAATCTAATCTAGGCTTGTAGTTGTAATAGACCGGGAATAAAGAATTTCTATTTCTCGGCGCGATGCTGGTTCGTGTGACGCGACAAAATTTCCATGAAAAACGAGATTACGAGTCGGGTCTGTGACAATCGGTTTTTCAGGGAGATCGAGGAGGTGAAGGGGATGTTGGTGTCGTCGCTCGAGTCGGAGTTGAACAAACGTTTGCTGCCGCAGAAGCGCGTCCTGTTGCCGGATGTTCTGCAGGAGCGCGTGGAGAAGAATGTGAAATTCACGTCGGCCAGGCAGACTTTGCGTCCGACCACCGAGCCGCTGCAGCCAGTCAGGATCTTCACGGTGTACGACAACGTGGAGATCGCGGAACAGAACTCGTTGTCACACTACAGCAGCATGGACGACTCGGTCATGTACAATATCATGCTGCAGACCACGCAACACGAAGGTAAGAGTGATAAACAGTGGCGGGTTTAACGGTAAGCGGACTAAGCAGCCGTGTGGGGCCCCGAATTTCGCAGCATTGATTTTTTTTACAAAACATTAAAACAACTTTTTCAATTTTCAATTGTCAATTATGCTTACTCTTTACAAGATATATATATTAGACTGTGTTCAGAATCTTCATCACGAGTCAGACACGATATTGTAGGGGAAGGGGTTAAAGACTAAAATTTGTTTTTTTATGTAAAAGACCAAATTTTCACCGCTTGAAGCCTCCGCTTGTCGTGAACCGCCACTGGCCACAACAAACCATTACTCCCAACAGTGTTCTCAGCGAATTGTTTTCTCTTCAGGGTACATTCAGCTGCGACTGATCACAGAGAACGACCACGAGTATTACAGCGACGGTGACAGCGTGTACTGCATGAAGCCGTCGATGAAAGCGTTCAAGCAGCAAGCGCTGGCGAGATCGTTGCCGAATCTGCTGCTCGAGGAGGACGAGGAGGACGAGGAGGAGGAGACTTCGTACGAGAAGAAATTAGCCGTCGGTCGATCGAGGCGCAATTTGCGAAACGCCACCGACACCGATTCAGAGAACGGTTCCCTATCGTACGGGAAGCCAATAAATTCGGCGAAGAACTCGATCGAACAACGTCGCCGGCTCGATAAGCCTTCGCCACGAGCCAAGTTCGAGGGGACCATCAATCAAAATCACACGAGTAGTCTAAGTTCCGGATACCGTTCCGATAATTACGCTATGGACAGCGATAGCAGTTATAATCCGAGCCAGAAATCGAGGCTCGGACAAAGTTCGACCGACGAGGGTATAGACGAACGTTGGATAAAGCACGCGGTACTTCCGAACGCCTGCTTCAAACGAGTCACGTTCGGAGCGGACGGGAAGGTGTACGATCCACAGGAAGAGAAGAAGCAGTTGGCGAACAGCAAGATACGCAGACTGAAGGAGGCTATGAAACGGCATAATTACGATCTATTCTACGCGAGCAGCACAGAGTTTATGTTGCATTTCACCAAGGTGTTCGCGTTTCGGTTGGCCGACTGTTTAGGGTTCGACAAGGAGTCGGTGGACGACATCAGGCGCGAAGGTTGCGTGATCCATTGCGACAAAGTGATGGTGTCTAAAAAGACGAAGCAGACTCGCGTGGAGCAATACGAGATCATGCCCGCCATGTGGATGCAGTGGCCCACCTGCGCTCAGGAATGGTTGGACCGATCGCGGAACACTTGGCCCGACCCCTCGGACATCGAGAAGATCAAGCTTTCCGGATGTTACGTGGTTCCGGAGGGTTTCGCACCGAAGAAAGGAGATCGGAACAATCTCAGTCAAGATCTCGAGTGGCAGCTGACCTTCCCAGCCGCGGAACGATACCTCGAGACTTGCATGACGCACACCCAAGTGCAAGTCTATCTGATCGCGTTGATGCTCCACAAGACCTTCGTAAGACCCGTCCTGGATGCTATGTACGGCCTGACCACCGCTCATATCAGACACATGCTCTTCTGGCTGATCGAGGAACACGACAATCCGTCCAAATGGTCGGCCACCAGATCGGGCGACTGTCTAATCACGTTGCTCAAATCACTCTATCACGGCATGAGCCAGTTCGAGCCGACGCTCACCGATTACTTTGTCAGGGGCAGGAATCTCTTTCAGAGGGTACCGTGCGAACACCTCTTGTACACGCAGAAACAACTGAAACGCATTACTGAGAATCCGGTGATGTACGTTTTCCACGCGATGGAGAATATTCGATTCCGCGAGAACTTTTACCCGAGACTGGATTTTGCGAAGTTGCTGAATATTTTAACGGGGGACACGCTGACCGTGATGAATCCAGCTCTGGCGTGGCAAGTCTCCACATCGAACACGAACCGACAAGTCCCGACCGCCGAGGACAACGAGAAATACGTCAGAGCCGAATTTTGGAAATCCGTCAGGGATCAAAATGAGAAGCGTGCCTCTCGAGTGGTCACCAACAGGACCCTGATCAGCCCGCAGAAAGCAGCGGATTCCATAATCGAAATCTCGGTAAGGTTTTACAGTGTTTCCTCGATAATTGTCCCAAACACGGGTCCGGCCAGAGATAATACTGTTCTTTGACTAAACCAGAAGTGTAAACATAAGTAATCCAATAACGAAACTTCTGTCTTTCGTTGTTTTTTTATGAGACTTTGAAACGAACTGAAGTTTAAAGGCCAGACATTTGGGACACTTATCGCACCGTGCTACTCGTTACCTCGTTCAATAATAACATAGCATCCTCAATATTAGTTTAATCCCTTTTCACGGACACCTACGCATTTCTCTCTCGCACTCCGTCCATCTCTCTACTTATTTATCTGCGTGTTAATCTTATCTGCGATACTCTAGCAAGTGGCTGTCACAATTTTCAGATACGCTGCGCGGAGCTGGAAGGTCCAAGGTTGTTCGCTCTACTAGATTTCTTCATACAACATTTCATCCAAATAGCCGACAAATGCAACCAGTACGGAGCTTGTCGGGAAAAGGCTATGTACCTCGATCACGCGGAGCGTTTGGCTATGCTTCTTTTCGAAGAGCCGAGGTACAAAGATCATGTTAGGAATCATCGCGACAAGATCAACGTTCTTCGAAAGAAGACTCCTCGGTCGTGGTCTCAGAACGACGGGCCTGAAACGCCCAAGAGAAACGTGGAAGCTGCGGTATACGTGTCATCGTTGAAGGACCGATTCGCGCAAGAATCCGACGATCGCACCGCGACATCGTCGGGGACGGAGGACGATGCGAAGAACATCACCGTAGCTGCAATCCACGAGGAACAGACGTCCGACGCCCCGAAGAACAAATCGAGTCGGATTTTGCCAACGACAGCAGCGAGCAACGAGACATTCCGTCAAGTCAAGTTCCTCGACAAGATCGCCGAGAAGGAACCCGTGGATTCGTCGAACGTATGAGCGTATCGACGAACAACCTTTTGCTCTATCAACCAAGTCGATTTATCCGTCAACGAATCCGAACAGTGTTAACGTCCATTTATACTCGAAAAAGACTGAGAACGCGTTTTGTTATTCCGTGGATTAGCAGAGGGCGTATCATCCGTTCAAAACAGATAATCGAGATCATTCGCTTGTAACGATCCTTGTATAAATACGCGTTTAAATATAGATTTCGTTTGTAAGAATAAATCTGCCTCACATCGATTCATGCCGCGCTTACCTCGACCCCGTGCTCGGTGTAGAAGTCCGCGGTTCCCATGCTGGCGTACAACTTGTATCCCATCTTCTGAAGGCTGCGGATCGACGGCAGCAATTCCATTTTGTGCTGCAACCGAATGCGAACCATCGATAGATCTCGTGTTTCGTTTCTTGGTACATTTCTTCGTTAACGAGTCTACTACCTACCTGGAAACTTCCTACCGACAGCAGGATTCCCTTCTGCGGTATGTGAAATCCGGTGCTCATCATTCCTTTTAGGTATGCCTCGTACCGATTGTCGCCGAAGCAGGCCACCTCTCCCGTGGATACCATCTCGACTCTCAGCATCACGTCGGCGCCTAAACGCAAGTAGAACACGTGAGTGTCTCGGTTGATTCCCTTTTAATTGAGGCATATGCCGAAAATCGGTTTAGTTGACCTTGTCTTGAGTACCGATCGGATATTTCTGACTGTTGCCTCGCACATGCGACCGGTTTTCCCACGCCGAAATGTTTTCACTGAGCCATCCTCCAGCAAGAGGAAGGCGGTTTTTGCGCTTCCGCGAACGGCTGCCGCGTGTTCGTGCATTTTCTCGACCATTAAAGTGTAGTTATTCCTTCGGCCTTGTAGCTGATTAGCTGTTGGAGTGTCATTCTACCCGTGCAACGATTTTATCGCGGATCATTCAATAAATCGTGGCCACACCGCGATGGTTTCGTCACCTATGTTTTCCTGCGCAAACTTCCAAATAATTTTACCTGGGAAGACCTGTAGGAATACGCGAAGACAAGATGTATTTACGCGATGTTTCGCCTGAAAGAAAAGAATTTGATTGTCTGGCACATGATCGTTTCTTTATTTGCATTCACAGGCGCAGGAACAAAGCGGCCGAAATGCTACTTTATCGCTCGCGTCGTAAACCGTCGTCGTCTCTTAGTAAATATACATGTGTTTCGCGGGTACAGAGGGTTATCAAAGTATAATATATGTATTGTCGCGCGCGCGTGGAATGTTCCATAAAAATATTCTCCTCTTGCAAGACGCGCAGTAAATTGTACAAAGATGCCGCTCGCAAGAATCGGCTTCATAACATCCGACGAATCGTCGATTTTTGCGTTGCTGTTTCCTTTGGTCGAGTATAAAATATATTGTACACGAATCACAGACTAATTGGGAATACGTTCTCGTCCAACATCGTGCAGTCAATTCTCCTCCTGAAACGTTGCCAGTACAACCCACCCTGTTGTCCCGACCGGTATCACGTGCGCCGAAGAACCATCTCCAACAGAGCCATTCGAACGTAGACTCCGTTCTCGGCTTGTCGGAAATACGCGGCTCGCGGATCAGTGTCGAACTCGGGGCTGATCTCGAACACGCGAGGCAGCGGATGCATCACAATCATTTTCCTCTTCGCGCGAGACATCAGCTGCGGGGTTATCACGAAGTGTCCGCAAACCTAGAAAATCGTAAAGCTCGTTAATCAAGACTCCAGTGGGATAGAAATATTTTCAATGTTTTTACCTGTCGGTACTCCTCCTGCGTGGCGAATCGTTCCTTCTGAATGCGAGTCATGTAAAGGACGTCGGTGTCGGGAAGAGCTTCTTCCAGGGTGGAGAACTTCTCCTGAGGAATTCTGCGGTCGGATACGTACTTCACCACGTGATCCGGCATGCCGAGGCCAGGTGGGCAGACGTAACGAAGCTCCACATTGTAGAGCGTCAACAACCTGCGCATGGTTCAATGCAATCACGGTGTACAAAGTATTCGTACACCATTTAAAATCGGCAAACTAGAAGGATTAGCTTAGTATAGCTAACGTGTAAATAATTCTTTTATTGTTGTTGGTTGCGATTGCGAAGGGAAAAGTAAAGGTCACGTTTTTTAAATGTTTTTGTAAATGTGCAATGTAAATTGTATCACTAGGTGAATGCTTTGCAAATTTTATTTTCTTCTCAAGGTCGTTTTTCCGGAGTTTGTAAGATTATCGACATTTGTTTTCTTGTAAATGTACATTTTGTTTCCTCTCTGGAACTCTGATTTCCATCGAAAGAACATTACAATCTGTCATCGATCGTTTTAAAAGCTGTTTCAAAAGGTGTAGGAATACTTTGTACACCTATGAACCGAAAAAATATTGCCGCGAACTGACCTTGCCAAAGAATGCACCGTCCTGCCATGCTTCAAGTCTCCGACCATCGTGATCGTGAGTCCGTTCACCGTGCCGATCTCGTCTCGTATCGTGAAGATGTCGAGCAACGCTTGCGTGGGATGCTCTCCAACCCCGTCGCCGGCGTTCAACAATGGCTTTCTACAGTGTTGCGCGGCTCTCTAAGCAATACATATTCAAGGAACACTTAAAGATTTTGCGCTTCAACAAAATTTAAAAGCGGAAAGCAACGCTCACCGATACTGCGCCAGGCTCGGGATGTCGCAGAACCACCACGTCTGCGTATCCAGCCATCACCGCAACCGAATCTGAAACGTGATCACGGTGGTTGATCTTCCGAATCCTCTACCATTCGATCGCGTTAATTAACAAACCTTCCAGAGTCTCTCCCTTCTTCACCGATGAGGTGGTTCCGTCCATGTAGATCACTCTGCCTCCTAACCGCAACATCGCCGCCGCGAAGCTGCAAGACGTTCTCGTGCTAACTTCGTAGAAGATCGAGGCCATCAGCTTTCCCTGTTCGAGGTAAACGCAATACGTGAAATCGCGATGTTCTACCGGAAGACAGAACGGACTTGCTTACTTGTAGAATGTGATCCAGAGATCGCTCTCTCCTGACCGCGTTGCGCAGCATCTCGGCGACGTAGAAAAGATCTTTCAGAATGTCCTTGTCGAAGATGTCCACCGATAATATACTGTGTCCGATCAGGCTGTTACTGGTGTGGACGGAGAGGACTGGAGCGACGGGTGTCACGCAGAGATTAGGGTTGCTGTCGCTCTTGAACTTCATCGCGGTGCTCATCGGAAGAGGCGAGATGTTCCGTTGAGTCGTCGGGACCTTCCCGTGCTCCCGAAACTCCACGTCCGAGGCGAAGTGGACGTTCGACTTGTGCAACGTCGGTTGCAGCAGGTGCGCGAACCTTTCTGAGAAACGAAACGACACTTCTAGATCCGACGATACTTTACTCTAGAACAGAGGTCTACAGCAGAGGCTGCTGTAGAAAGTGGACCACGCGAGTCCGAGACTCAGCGATCCTTCTCTCACCGTGTTGCTCCTCCTCCGACATGTCTCCGAATCGCTCGGAATAATTGTATTTTTCGAGGTTCGGAGACAAGAGACCATCCAAGGCCGAGCTTGGTCGACTGGTTACGTCGACCACGGGCGCGGTCATCAGGGTTTGGAGCTTTGTTTTCGCTTGAATTTCCCTGATGTCCTGTCCGAATCCGGGATTCACCAGGATCTGACCCTCGACGTAAGCCACTTCTCCTCTGAGAACCACTCGGTGCACCGAACCGCGTACTTTCATCCCGGCGAACGGCGTCCACTTTGACTTACAGAAGGGCATGGCTTCCGGAATGACCCACGAGTCGTCAAGATCGACTTCGATGTAGGTATTCGGTTGGTCCGGGATATTGAATATCTTCTTTGGATTTTTGTATAGTTTCTCCACCACGTCCTAAAAATCCCCTTCCTCAATTAGTTTCTTAGTCATAGTCGATGACGACGATCCGTTTGATCGCCGGGCTCGAAGGTGGTATGCGGAGACATTGTTGAACGTTTGGTCACGGTTCTCTTAATTGTTACAATGCAACAGTTGCGTCGCTTATCTTTCTCCGCGAGAGATATCGAAAACAATGTCCTAATGAGTCATATCGGCGGAGATACGTTGCGATCGATTCATCAATTAGTACTACAAAAATCGTGAACCGCGATTACAAGGTGTTCTATCGAATAAATCTGTGCACCTCTATTGTTAATTTCCCCTCGTGAACAGCGGTGAGCAACAGCGGAAGCATAGTCTCGAGGCCAGGAAATCCGGGAGGTGGTTTCTCGCTGGATTTCTCTTGGACCGTGTGCGGTGCTTCGGGCAAAGAGAGATTCTCGTTTAAAGTCAAAGTCAGCGGTAGGTTGCGGTAAAGGGATGCGCATTCTTATTTCTAGGTAGTCAAGCTGTAGCCAAAGTGCTAGATAAAATCAATCTGGACTACTTTTACGTTTACAAGGCGTAATTTGCATTATTCGCATTCATCTTTGCATTATCGAGAAATGAGAAGGCGTATCCTGCACCCTTTGAAATCCTGGAAAGAAGAACATTAGGGGCAGAGGTTTACCATGATCCGTCGCGAAGCAATCGATCATGTCCAAATTCTCCCACAGAGCCTGCTGGTCCTCCTTGGTCCCCAGAATCGGTCTGACTTGGCCTCGACCGTAACCGATGCGCGGTAAATCTTCCTCGCACAGGAACAAATGATGAGGACACACCTCGCAAGTGACCGCCATGCCCTGAAAGATCGAAAACGAACGGTCGAATTAAAAACTAATAGATTTATTAGATATATTAGAGCCATCGAGCTGTCTATCGCGTACGCACTTTTTCCTTAGCAGCGCGAATTATTTGAATTTCCTCCTTTCGAGCCACGTGGCACACGTGAATCGGTCGATTGTGCAGTCCGGCTAGCAGAAGAATGGCGGCTGTTGTTTGGCCCTCGGCGTGCACGCAAATGGGGTACTTCTTTGGCCAGCTTTGGAAGTGCTGCAAAAATATCGATGCTGCAATACTGGTACGTTCACGCGATATCTTTCCTTATCCTTACGCATCACATGTAATAATAGGTATAGTCGACGGTGTTATCAACGCATCGTGGAACACGCGGGGAACTACGGAGATCGTTCTCGAGGAGAGCACGATATCAATGGAACTTCCAAGGCTGCGGATACGCACCTTGATCCATACGGTGAGGTCGGTCAATCGAAGCGTAGTAAACGTCTCGTTGAGGTACATTTTCAGTCCAGCTGCGAGGGGAGCCAAGTCCGGCGTTATAGTGTAATTTTCGGATGAAGCGCCGACGAAGAGGGCATAGTCGCAGCGGGCGTTGCTTACGGATCGCTGAAATGTACCGAGACAATCATTTTTCAAGTTAGGTGGTCGACGATTACTGTACGTGCGTAAAAAACGTGCTAGGTAATTGGTACAGGGTGAGGTGTTTTGATTAATACTGAATGACGGTATAATTCGAGCTAGGAAATGTAGAACAGTCTGGCTTATGCGGGAACTGGCTGAACACAAAGATTTGAAGGAAAGATGCTTCTTAAGGGATGTGAAAGTGGTGGAGGTGATAAAGAATAGTGGGAAAAAATTGGGGGTGAGCTGTAGCTTGGCCCAGACGGTGTCTTCAATTGTTAATGTTATGGCGCTGAACGTTGCCGAAAAAATCGGACTCAAGAGCCTTCGACTAATTTATTGCTTCTAATTGGGTGGTCGATATCTGTTGCATTCAGTGTCAAACTCTAGACAATCTTTACACATATTTCGACGCGTCTCAACAATAGCTGACCAAGCTTCAGGCATTTACCTCTTTGGCCAGGGCGAACGACTGAGGGTCGACGACCGCTGGATTTGTGTTGGGCATCGCGAAGATCATCGTGATGCCTCCGGCGAGCGCGGCGGCGGTACACGAAGCGAAGTCCTCCTTGTGAACCGCGCCGGGGTCGCGCGTATGCACGTGGACGTCGATCAGGCCGGGGAGCTTGATCATTCTCCGCGAGGACACGCAATCCGCGTGGGTCTTCATGCGGGGTGCTCGCCCGCCGAGCATTCTCATGGCCTGCAATATCACTCGTCAAGTAATTGAATTTTCGATCGCGCGATCGGTCGTCACCTTCGACCCCTACGCGGCAATACTCACTTCGACGAGCAGTTTCGTGCATTTCACGTCCGTGATCAGGGGCACGGAATAATCGACGGCGAGCCTCCTCGTGCGGTAGCCGTGCGTCATGAAGTTCGAGACGCGTCGCGCACCCCCGTTTCTCATCGGTAAATTGATGATGAGGTCGAACTGCTTCTTCGAGAGGAAATCGGCCAGATGACAAAGCTCGCTCGGGCTGGAATCTTCGTTCATGCTGATGTTCTCGAACGTCCATTGAACCGGTTCCACCTGCGGACATAAATTTCGATTCGTCAAAGCTGATGTACTATCCCGCTGTCACGTAAACATATTATGTTTTTCGGCGCGATTAAAATCTTTATCGTAGTCCGAATCCCTTATCTTCCCCTTGTCGGTCCTCTTGCTCCTATATGTATAAATATTCGATAACGATCATCGAGAACTTCAGTCTCATTTCCCTCCAATTGTAATCGAGGTAACTCGGTGGAACTAGATAAAGCAGACCTGAGCTGAACGAATCGTTGAAATTTGCGATTGGTAGAGTTACAATATCACCAATTACACTGCATTCCATTCGAATTATTCCTGGATCGATTAATCGAACGATTGTCGTTTTGTTATTCCGTGGATTAGCAGAGGGCGTATCATCCGTTCAAAACAGATAATCGAGATCATTCGCTTGTAACGATCCTTGTATAAATACGCGTTTAAATATAGATTTCGTTTGTAAGAATAAATCTGCCTCACATCGATTCATGCCGCGCTTACCTCGACCCCGTGCTCGGTGTAGAAGTCCGCGGTTCCCATGCTGGCGTACAACTTGTATCCCATCTTCTGAAGGCTGCGGATCGACGGCAGCAATTCCATTTTGTGCTGCAACCGAATGCGAACCATCGATAGATCTCGTGTTTCGTTTCTTGGTACATTTCTTCGTCAACGAGTCTACTACCTACCTTGAAACTTCCTACCGACAGCAGGATTCCCTTCTGCGGTATGTGAAATCCGGTGCTCATCATTCCTTTTAGGTATGCCTCGTACCGATTGTCGCCGAAACAGGCCACCTCTCCCGTGGAAACCATCTCGACTCCCAGCATCACGTCGGCACCTAAATGCAAGTAGAACACGTGAATGTCTCGGTCGATTCCCTTAGAATTCAAAGCCTGCTGGCGGACTTACCGGCGAGTCGAGAGAAAGAAAACTGCGGTACTTTGACGCCGACTTTGCCGCATCCTGCGAGAACGTCCACAGGATCTACCGGCTCTCCGACTATCAACCGCGTGGCCATGGCCACGAAATCGTAGTCCAAGGTTTTCGACACGAATGGGAACGATCTCGACACGCGAACGTTGCACTCGATCACTTTCAGCTCGTTGTCCTGCAAAGTATGAAATTAGCATCGATCACCGATCGCGCAACACGAAGCGATTATTACATTGCATTGTATTTTATGTACACAGTATTTGAATTACATTGTAATTGCATTCATTATTGCGAATCATCAGTGTAATCGAAACGCAGTGTAATTGAAATACAATATAATGTAATTTACTCAACGAGTTTCTCCCGTTCTCATTCTTCTTATTTATATGTAATTCATGATTACACTGTACTTTGTAATTGTATTTCAATTGAATAAGAGGCCAGAATTACAAATTACATTATAATTGAATTGAATAAAGCGACTAAATTACAAAATAATCGAATACGATGTAATTGAACTTGTAATTAGAATTCGCGAAGTAATTCAATTGTAATTCAGCAGAACGCTGATTACCTTGGCTATCAATTGCATGTTGAACGGTCCCGTGACGCCGAGCGACGCGGCAACCGCTTTCGAAATCATTTTGATCTTGGTCAGCGTCTCGGCGTTAATGTCCTGCGGCGGTGTCACCAAAGTAGCGTCTCCGGAGTGGACGCCCGCATTCTCCACGTGCTCGGACACGGCCATGCAGAGAATCACGCCGTCGTAAGCGACCGCGTCCACGTCTATCTCCTTCGCTTCGAGGATAAATTTGGATATAACCACTGGGTGCTCCTTGTTGACCTCGCTCGCGTTCTTCAGATACGACTCGAGATCGTTGTTCGAGTGCGCCACGTTCATCGCGGCACCGCTCAACACGTAAGACGGCCTCACCAGACACGGATAGCCGACCTCCTCGCAGAAATCAATGGCGGACCGCAGATTGGTCAATTCCTTCCACCTGAACGACCCGATTTGCGTTAATCCCTCGAGTCAACCAACTCCTCAATTATTAATTTACCTAGGCTGCGATATACCGATGCCGTCCAACATTCGAGAAAACTTGAATCGATTCTCCGCACCGTCTACGGATTCCGGGGAGGTACCAAGAATCCTCGCTTGCTGCCTGTGAAGATCCATAGCGATGTTGTTCGGTAACTGACCGCCCATCGATAGAATAATTCCCTCGGGACACTCGTGGTCGTAAATGTCCATCACCACCTCGAACGATATCTCCTCGAAGTACAACCGATCGCTCATGTCGTAGTCGGTGCTGACCGTTTCCGGATTGTAATTGACCATGATCGTTTTCCTCCCCAGATTCCGCAACTCGCGCAGACAGCTGACCGCGCACCAATCGAATTCTACCGAGCTGCCGATTCGGTACACCCCGGAACCTGCCACAGAAACGATCAGTCGTTGTGTCGAGTCGTTTCGGTGCATTCGACACGAATATGGTCTGGAAACCCGCTTTTTATGGCCGAAAGTAAATTTTTCAAAATTAAGATATTGAAAAAATGTTTTGTCAAGAATCGCGACTTTTCTGTATTACATTCAGCTTTGAATTAACGCTTAAATACCTTTGGGCCACGAAAAGCATGTTTCCAGACCATAGTGCGACGACAATCTCGCGCTTTCGCTTACCGATTACCATCGTGTAACCGCCGTGAAACTCGACGTCGTGCGTAGTACCGTTGTACGTCAGATAAAGATAATTCGTGGTGGCCGGCCACTCGGCTGCCACCGTGTCTATCTGCTTCACCTTCGGCCGAATATTGCTCTCCTGTCTTTGGATTCGAACCGCCAGCTCGGAGCTCTTTACTACAGCAGCGATCTGTTTGTCCGAAAAGCCGATCTGTTTCGCGCGCAACAGTACCTCGTGCGACAGTTTCGTGTGGTCCACGTTCTCCAACACCAGATAGTAGTCGATGATGTTCTTCATCTTGTTGAGGAACCACCGATCGATCTTCGTCAGCTCGTACAATCGATCGATCGTGTAGCCAGCCTTTATAGAGGCAGCGAGGACGAACATCCTCTTGTCCGTAGGTTTCTCCAGCTCCTCGTCGTTCGGAGTCTTCACGTAAGGATCGAACCCGTTGATGTTCTCGTCCACCATTCTTAAAGCTTTCTGGAAGGCTTCCTCGAATTTCCGGCCGATCGCCATCACTTCTCCCACGCTCTTCATCGAGCTGCCGATCTGAAAGCAACTAGTTCATTAACGATTGCGGTTATTAATCAGGAGACATCGGACTTTATGCATTTATAACAAAAATGAGTAGGTGTAATTTGACACGGTGAAAACATCAGAAGAATTTAAAAACATAGAAAGAAAATCAATTTCTGTTTCACTCCAATTGGTTGCAAAGCGGGTAGAAAATTTTGATTTTGCATAAAGATCCGTTGTGTATTAATCAGCGTACCTTTGTGCTGACTCGATGAAACTTTCCCAGGTCCCATCGCGGGATCTTGACGACGCAGTAATCGAGACTCGGCTCGAAACACGCTGTAGTCTTACCGGTGACGGAATTACGGATGTTCGGAAGCGGAATGCCGAGCGCAAGTTTGGCCGCAACGTAAGCGAGCGGGTAGCCGGTAGCTTTGCTCGCCAGCGCTGAACTTCGAGACAATCTGGCGTTCACTTCGATGATATAGTACTCCTCGGAGTATGGGTTCAGCGCGTATTGGATGTTGCATTCGCCGACGATGCCGAAGTGCCTGATCACGTTGATCGCCGTGGTACGAAGCATATTGTACTCCCTGTTGGACAGTGTCTGACTCGGAGCGACCACGATCGATTCCCCCGTGTGGATTCCGAGAGGATCGACGTTCTCCATGTTGCAAACGGTGATGCAATTGTCGTACGCGTCGCGGACCACCTCGTACTCGACTTCTTTCCAACCCTTCAACGACTTGTCGACGATCAGCTGATTTGAGTGGGCGAACGCGTGTTGCGCAAGTATCCTCAACTCTTCGTTGGAATTGGCGAATCCAGAACCCAAACCTCCTAGAGAAAACGCCGCTCTTGCCATGACGGGGTAGCCCAGTTTCTCGGCGGCTTCCAACGCCTGCGATACAAACGCAACGACTCCCATTAATATTCGGACGCTCTCAAAAAAAAAAACCGATAACTGTTTTGATATTGGACTACGCGATTTGGACTTTTTTCAGATGGTAGAGCAATTAGTTTACCACACGGTGTGAAAAGAAATTTTTCCGAAAATTGCAATTGGTCGGAATTGTAGAGAAAATACTAAAAGCAGCATTTTACAACTTTCTTATATGGGTCTATATTGATAATTTCAAAAATACGTTTTGTAAATCTGTCAATTATACATATTCTGAAAATTTCATCGAAATCAGTAGATACGGAAAAAAGTACAGACATTAAATGATGCAAAAGTTCTTAGATTTATTTCGGTTATAGGCTGAAAATCATGAAAAACTGCAATTTTCACAAATGTCACAAAACATATATTTTAAATTTTCAATCAGGGCCCAAATAAAAAAGTTTTAAAAATGCCTTTTTTATTTTTGCATGTTACCTTGTAAATTATAATTTTTGGAAAATCTTTTTGGCGTATCACATCGTAAACTAATGCTTCTAATTGATTATAAAAAAACAGGTCGTTCATCATTACAGATTACAACATATCGAAATTTGATCCAAATCCGAAACAGTAGTCCGAAAAGTAATCTGAAGCAGTGGGTCAAAAAACGCTTACGTTTGGATCTGACACAACATTCCGAGGTCTCTAACAAGCGAAAATACAAACGCAAACGTGTGCATCAGACACATATCGTAATTCGATCGACGCACGTGTCTGAGTGTGGACGATGCTGTTTCGCTTTTCTTCGCAAGTGAAATACAAGGAAAGACATATCAAATCGCATCATAGGAACGCAAACTTGTGCGTCCAGAGGCATAGCAGAGAGCTACGACGAATGCTGCATCGAGACGCGCAAAGGAGATCCTTAATTCTAACTTCCCAAAACAAGTTCAAATCGTATGATCCAATATTAAAAAAGTTATCATCTTTTTAAGAGTGTCCGAATATTACTCCAGCTCACCTCTTGTATCGAATAAACCGCGGCGCTCGGCGCGACTTTCTCGCCAATCTCTCCGATCCGATCGGCGAAGATCTTCCTGTCCTCCGTCTCTATAATGGACTGTATAGGAGTTCCTAAAATATGCACGTTATAATTTGCAAAAACTCCGTTCTTCTCGAGCTCGACGCCACAGTTCAGCGCCGTTTGTCCACCGAACGTCAGCAGGACTCCATCAGGACGCTCCGATCGTATCACCTGCAACGAGACAAGAGTAATTTGTAAAAATCGATACAACACATGCGATCCACGTGTCACTTACCTGCTCCACGTATTCAGGTATAATCGGTAGGAAGTACACCTTATCCGCCATGCCTTTCGACGTCTGGACAGTCGCGATATTGGGATTGATCAATAGCGTCTGCACGCATTCCTCCTGCAGCGCTTTGATCGCTTGCGATCCAGAATAATCGAACTCGCCGGCTTGGCCTATGCTAAGTCCACCGGAGCCAAGAATTAGCACCTTCTTCGGACGAGTCGAGACGATCGGACTCGGTGGTCGGTAGATCAATTTTTCCTTCAGTCTTTCCTTGATGGTTGGTCGAGGTTCCTTGTGGTCGATCTCGTCTTTGACGGCGTCTAGAAACACGTCGAACAAGCATTCCAGGTCTTCGGGACCGGCGGTATGTTCTGGGTGGAACTGCACCGAAAAGTATGGTAGGGTAGAGTGCAGGACTCCTTCGTTGCTCTGGTCATTGGCGTTGGTGAACAGAGGCTCCCAATCGGCTGGCAATTTGTCGGCGTCCACCGCGAACCCGTGGTTCTGCGAGGTCATGTAACATCGTCCGGTTCCGTGGTGAGTAACCGGCTGGTTGTGTCCACGATTTCCGTAACTGTACATCAACGTATGGAACATTTAGCCCTTAGCACTCGAATGGCGACTCTGAGGCACTAAAAGTTGCTGTACCATTATTCTAAATATTGTTTACGTTATTAAATATATCGGTATCTAATCAACTACTAAACATTTATGTATTGTATGGGGTGTTATGCCAATTATATATCCACAAAATTTAAAAAATCATGGAGAATGAAAATATTATTACGGAAATATGCTAGGTCAGAAGAAATGTTTAATTTTTCGGTTAACATATCTCCGAGTGCAAAGGGTTAACCCTTAGCAAATATATCGGTATCTGATTAATTACTAAACATTTAGGTATTGTATGGGGTGTTATACCAATTTCATATCCAAACAAATTTTTTAAATCATTGAGAATGAAAATATTTCAGGTCGGAAGAAATGTTTAATTGTTAAAATAACTCCAAGTGCAAATGGTTAAAATCGGACAGGGACGGGAATACGTACTTCATTTTGTACGTAACGCAACCCGCGGCGATGCAGAGCAACTGGTGTCCCAGGCATATGCCGAAAATCGGTTTAGTCGACCGTGCCTTGAGTACCGATCGGATATTTCTGACTGTTGCCTCGCACATGCTCGGGTCGCCCGGTCCGTTGCTGAGGAACAGACCGTCGTAATCCGTCTCGCGGAAATCATGGTTCCACGGCACGACGTCCACGCGAGCTCCTCGCCCGATCAAGCATCTCAATTGATTGTACTTGAGGCCGCAATCCACCACGCACACGCGAGGATAGCCGGTCGGGTTGTACGTTTTCTTTTCGACCTGAAATTTCACGCCACAAACGTTAAAACCAATTTCGTTTAGAAACGAGCGATCGATCTCAGGATAGACAGCGCACCTGAACAACCTCCGCCACGAGATTCCTCTTATTGGGATCAGCTATAGGAGGACTCAGGGAGGCTGGAAGATTCGAGGGAGGAGGATCGAAAACGATTCTGCCCAATATCGTGCCCTTCTCGCGAATCACTTTGGTCAGAGCTCTGGTGTCGATCTCGTAAATGCCGGGCACGTTTTCCACCTTCATCCACTCGGACAGGGTTTTGGTTTGCCGCCAGTGACTCGGAGTCTCGCAAATCTCGCCGACCACAAGGCCGCTCGCCCAAATCCGATGCGACTCGAACCATCTGCAAAAGAACTTCAGTATTTTCGATTTCTTACGCGGAAGTTTCAAATCTTACTGCGGAAGTTTGTGCTCGTCGACCTCGTTGCGAAACACGCCGTAGTTTCCGACGAGCGGATACGTCAGCACCAAGATTTGCGCGTGGTAGGAAGGATCTGTCAGCGACTCAGGATAACCCATCATACCAGTCTGGAAAACTGAAAAGAACGTGTCTAATAGTGTTTATACGGACAGCCTGCATAGTGTATACAAACAATGTGGAATACGAGTTCGTTCGAGCGTTACTCGACCCCGTAACTCGCTAAACTAGCCTAAAAAAAGAGAAACATTGCGCGTCGAGGAACGAGTCGATCGTGCGTCGTGGCAGGTTCCAAACTTGTTTCGCGGCTCGATAAAGGCCGATCTATAATTCTACATATAATCTATCTAGTGCGAACAGTACCCTTCAAACGCATGTTTCAATATTTCATCGTGCCGGTGCCGGTCTATGCCAACGTGCTTTTTCCTTCCGCTCGCAATTACCGGTTGTTTGCGAATCGATAATCGTCGCTTGCAGTCACGCGTAAATATTGTTGCGCGCGAAGGACTACCGGAGTCTCGCGGCGGAGAAAACACGCTTAATTTACATGCTACCACGGTACGCGTCATTTTTCAACAGGGTTTTTCAACGATTTCGTTGGAAGAAAAATGGTTCTGTTTGTCGTCAGTCTGCGGCTAACGACCAACGGCCACCGGTATAATGATAAGCGATACACATAGACAGTGCACGGTGGGGATAGCGAAGCTGTCAACGACTCTGAGACACAATGATCACGACGAATAAAGGTACGGTTCGTCGAGATTGGCATTCCCGCTGGATGATCTGTTAACCGAGGCGACGTGACGGTCAGCGCGAATCCTACCCACGTGGCCGCTCGACCGGTCGACTAATTGCTCGCTCGCAAACGTTTGCGAACGTCGCTCGACGCGTCGACACTCGGATCGTGCACGTGCACGCGTCGATCGCGTAATCGAACGAATCGTTGTTTTGGGGGCTGTTCGCGAACGGATTTGGAAAAACTCCGATTTGTTGAAAAATCGGAGCAAAGTTCGCTCGGCCGGGTAAAATGCTGTGCACGTGCGTCTGCCTACTGGTTGCACAGTGCGAACGAGAAACACGTGTCGCTCGAATATACTCACCAACTTCGCCGTCGACCGGTTTTTCCGCGCCGAAATGCTTTCCCGGGAAGACTGAGCCATCCTCCAGCAAGAGGAAGGCGTCTTTTCCGCTTCCGCGAACGGCTGCCGCGTGTTCGTGCATTTTCTCGACCATTAAAAAACGAAACAGCGGTCCGAGATGCGAGCGTGCTCTCACCCGGTAGACACTACACTGACTACACTGGATCGACTCTGCTCCGTGGCACCGTGCTCCGTTGGTTGAGAACACGTTTTGCGGTGCATACGACGAGCAGGGGTCGGCCGTTCGGTTCGGTTCGGTTCGGTAGGAGCTTCGGCAAGTCGACAGGCTATATGCGCAGGCCTGACACTCGCCGAGAGCCGGGAACCACTTGAGGAACGCAGCTCCAGCCGATAGGTGTTCGTTCTGCTTCGGCTTTACTCGGTCGTTCGCGTAGAATGTAGAATCGCTTTGCGCATGCCGCGTGGGGATACCGGTTCGATAGATACGCTTTTCCTCGGACAAACCTATTCGCTCGCACCTGCGCGCCGTTTCCCGCTACACGGCCGTTTTGAATTCAAATTTGAAACTGTCGTTGCGGCTCAAACATTCGTTATTTATTTGGTACATAGATAAAGGCACAGGGATAGAAAGGTAGAAACTGCTCCGATAAATATCGAGCAACTCGTCGATGTAGAACGTCGTGTACCAACTACGCGGCAATTCGTTGGTGTTCCCAAGACTCGTCCGATCCGTCCTTCTTCCGATAAATGATCCGGTCTCCTATCAGGTGATCCCTCGCGTAATAAAACTCCATCATCGTCGGGAACAATTTGTAGCCGACGCTGAAACACAATTGAGAATTCAGTGGTTACGTTCGGCACGCGTACCATAGCTAGAAACGAAGAAAACGTACAAATGATTCGGCATCGGTAAATCGGTCTCCTTGTTACGGACCGTATTCAAGATCTCGTCGTGTCGCTGCTTTAATTCCTCCCAGCAAACTTCTCTTCCCTGATGGCATAGGTGCGATCGAATCTTACAATAGAGCGGTTCCCGATCGTATATAGCCTGATACTGTTCCTTCTCCAATTTCCTCACGATCCCTTCGACCCTGACCTACGCGTCGACGCAAATCAAACCGTGTGGGTACGCGAATTCGTTATCGAGGATCCATCGATCCGCTAGCATCGGCTACGCACCTGTCTGGCGAGGTTCTGTCCTTCCTCGTTAACGTAACACCACAGATAACACATCGCGGCGCTGGGCACGTTTTCCTGGAACGATCGCGTACCGTCAACAGGAAGAACAGGAAGGAATTCATGAACGAAGGGAACTTCAAAGCGTCCGAAGTTTCGAAGTCTTCGAATCGTATGAAATTGTAACTTACGAATTTCATGTTATGTCACGATCAGACTGCGGATCAAAAAATGCAAGAATATAAAATGCCACAGAATTTAGAACCTATAAAGGCTGCTACCACTGAAAATGAGATTTCATTCGTTCCCACTTTCATGAAATTTGCCTGCAGAAATTAAAAATTCCAGAAACATCCGCAGTCTAGTCTAGAATCAAAATATAAATAAAAAATTTGACAGAATTTTCGCAGAATGTAAAAAGTAAAAAAAAGCTTTAATCGGGAGCTTCGAAACTTCGATTCTCATCACCTTCAAAGTTTCTGAAATCAAGTTTCAAAATCTTCGACCCTCCAAGGAAAGCAACAGCTCTAGTTCCGACGACTTACTAGATTGTCTGTCTTCCTGCTTCGACGATCCGTCACGATCACGAAGCCGTCGTTGTCGAACTCCCGGAGGACGACGTTCCTCGCGGACACCCCGCAGTCCCTGAAAGAAGGGATGTCGGATTAAAGATTTCCGCGAGCCGCGCCCGTTCGACGAGCATCGTTGATCGATCATGCACCAACTTTGAAACGGTTGCCAAGCAACAGGCGTCTGGCGAATGTGGATTGTATCTGCGAGCCTCGTCGTGCCAGATCCTGAACAGATCTACCGGATGGTCGAGAATCCCCTCGATCTTTGCCAGGTCCGAGAGATCCGATCCCTGCAATCCCTTCGCAGAGGACGTTTTCCGTACAGGAACCGGTTTGGTTACGCACCGAACGGATCGTAGCAAAAGCAAATGCAACATCAGCTCGGCTTCTACCACCGAAACTGTATCGATCAGGATCGAGATTGATTGTATCGAGTAACGCTTTGCCTTTACGTTACCTTGAATGCGAACATTATACTTTGTTCCTGTTAAGCCCAGTAAGAGCAACGCACAGTGGCCCCAAATTCCCAAACCAAAACCAAAAAAATGAATTATGAGCTAGGATCTTTTTACCCATTGGGATGGGTACTCTAATAGTAAGTTCAGTCGTTTTTAGTGCTGAATTGTTAATGTTAACCGGTTAATAGCTACACGGAAGGGAAGGTAAAATTTAACGCATACATTTTATAGATGTAAAGATAAGTTAAGACTACCATCAGCTCCCGTCGAATAACTTATACAGGTCTTAGTTTATACTATTATCTTGCAATATCTAAAAAATTAGCTGTCGATTGCTGCCGGTTCTCACGTAAAGCCATTTTGTATAGTTCAAAGTAAGCATTTTATTAGCTTTCACCAGTATATTGTATGTATTTCGGAAAGTATGAATGATACTAAAAAATGTTTCAAATAAAAATTTTATGGTTTGAAGGAACACATTTGACGATGGCATGCGTTAGACCTTATAGTGACCTTGCAATGTCCTGCGAAGGTCACGAGTCAATTTTTGAAAAAAACACTATTAATAACATTATTTTTAGTCAATTTGTTACCGAGATATGAACGTCTCAATAAGAGAGATAGAGAGAAAACGACCTTCAAGAGACAGATAAGTAAATTATTTCTTAGAAGTAATTAATTAATTCTTAGACAATATATGTTTTAAATATTTATTTCTGTTATTTACTTTCAGGGTCTCGTGATAGTTTGAAAATTTATTAAATATTGCTTGAATAATAATGCCAGTATAATATCTGAACTCCTTCAGAATTCTGATTCTGAACGAACATCTATTCGAACTGCACGGGAGTTTAATTGACATGAATTATGAAACAAAGATCGTATTAGGGAAATTACTTTCTAAAATTAGGAAAAAATGGCAAAGTGCAAACAGAACGGAAGATAAGTTTTTTATAAAGTTTACTGCGTGGCTTAATAGCTCTGTAGACAAATACCTGCAGACAGTGATAAGGAAACGAACAAAGTTGCCCGTACTTCTTCATAATTTGTAACCTCCAACGAAAGGTCAAAACGAAGAAAGACAGAAGATATTCGGCCAAATTTTTCAAGTGATGCATTTTTGAAAAGTACTAACAATTTAACGTACGTGTTCGCCATATTGAATCTGCCATTTGGGTCAGCTTTTGGGGATTTGGGACCACTGTGCGACGCGCCGATCGATCAAACGATTAATATAAAAACAAAACACCTAGTGCCACTTTATTCGTGAAGCTGTACTGTACAACGACGTTTCAGCGTAATCTACCGAACATGATCTACAATGCCTAAAAACCGTCGCTCTCGCTCAGGAGGAACGCCGAAGTGATTTAAGGGGCTTCAATCGTTCAGTTTCCAATAATTTTCTTTATTTTCGATCAGACTTTTTCCAATTGAAAAATCGCGCGCACCTCTACTTTCTTCTGGAAATATATCTCTCACAGACGGTTTAGCCGAGGAGTCGGAAATATTGGGAAACTGTGGTGTCTAAACGATATTCTTACCATTTCGTTGATTTCACCGAATCAGTTCCGAAATCCTCTGTCCGTTTTTCAGCGTGCGCGTCGCTCAACGATCCCACTGAACCAACGCCGCTGACACGCAAGCACTGCGCTTTTATTTAGCAACTCTACCGAGGTCTCCCACCATCCCTACCGGACTCTGCGCCGTGCTGGGTTCGCATCAGCGACAAAGGTTCTCGCAGAATGTATCAGCTGTGCGCGCCTACCGTACGGCGAATCTGAACTTGATGTAAGGTATCTCCGCTTATGTAAGGCGCTGGCGAGCAAGCAAGCGAGCGAGCGAGCGGCTAGCGGCCGAGATCGCGGTTCAATATAAATACATACGCTGCACTCTCGTAAAACGAAAGCAAGTCCGTGCAACGAGGGTGACACGTTGCCCGAATATCGTCTCGCTCATACTATTCTACTGAAAGAATCGAACGTTCGTGTACCTACGCGACACGACTCGCGCGCATGGAAATTAATACGATCAATGTACAATGTTTCCGCGTGTATTTCACAGTCGCTGAAGGGAGCGATAAATCAGGAACGATCGTAGCAACGGAAACGATCCGTTCCCCCGTATCCGTTCTACTAATGGGCCGACAGATCGGTCGTCCGGTTCCAGACCGACACTCGCATACAGTTTCAGACTCTGTTCGTCGAACTTTGCCCAAGGAAATCACTCGATCGTCGATCTTATCCAAGCGATATTCGACGAAACTTTGTCGTAGAGCCGAGGCCTTTCGACGCCGGCTTTCGAACAGGCAATACGCCAACTACCGACTCCCGTCAGCGCCCAGCTCCGACCATCCGACCGAAGACACAGCATAGGACTGCCGGCAACCTCCTCCTCCTGCAAACAGAAAATAACGATCCGTCCTCAACGGTTTGCACCCCTGCGTCTACGCCTGATTCCGCGCAATTTTCGAAGAGACTTACGTTGCAGTCATCGGTGGAATAGGCGGGCTCGGTGCAGACGCTATTCACCGATGCGATGCTGATATTTTCGCATCTTTCCATCGCGCTGTGCCTAAGCTGCACCCTCTGCAGCAGATCGCCTGATCACACAACAACGCCTTTGTTAAAACGATGGCAAAAAAAGACGGAAATCGTTCTCGATCGATTTAGTCGCGTCACGACGACGTTCCCGACGGTTAGGTAATTAATCAAAGACGTAACGAGTGGTCGCGCGGGCTCCGAATCCAGCCGGCATTCCTGGAAGTACTTTTCCAATGCAGTCTTCTCATTGGAAAAAGAACTGTAGCGGTTGATGCGACGTAAAACAAGTACATAAAGATGTAACGAGCATCGCGTATCGAAGAGTATATTTCTCGTAACAAAACTTGGTGTACGCTCGCGCGTATGTACAAGTGTACAGTGTATATTTACACGAACCTCAAGGATATTCGTTCCGATTCGAGATCGAGAAAGTTGTCGTCGCCGGCGATTGTGTAAGTCGCCTCGCCGCGATCTAACATCCCTCTAAGGTCGATGCAACAACGCGTAAACGATACGCGTAATTACGTTCTTATATAACGCATCGTAAGACGAATAGCTCGGCTTCGAGGTTGCGAGACACACGCGTATGTACATATACGCGTACGAGTAGACACGGAGAATCGATCAAGCGGAATTCTTACGGTTTCTAGCCCAGCCAAGAGTGTTGCAGAGGGACGAGTTCGCCGGTGGGTCCTGATTCGACGGCAGGCAAACTGGTCGGACGAAATCCGAGAACGTGGTCAACGGTCGGTCCAGCTTCAGCAGAACGGTCGTGCTTCCTTCAACCGGCGATTTGATCATCCCCACGATTCTACGCTCCTGCTGCCACGGCGACGTGCTCGAGAGCCGAACGGTGCCCATTCTCGCGGACCATTCCGCTTTCGATTGACTGAAACGCGTCACGACGACGTTACACTCGCGGCTCGAGGACAGGCGTCGCGTCGACGATTAAAAATGCGAACCAAAGCAACGAAACTAACCCTTGGAAACAAGACGCCGTAGTGATCAACCAATTTTCCGCGACAAGGGTGGCGTCGCACACGTGCACCTCTTCCTTGAACAGAGCCACGTGCCAAGGCCAATCGCCGGGTTCCGCCATTTTATTCAAACCGCGGGTGCCGCTCTTTGCGCGCAGTGATTGCACGCCGCACTCTAGACAAACATTCCCCGTAAAACTTTCAACGGCAGCAGTTGGTCTCGTTCTCACCGTTCCGTTAATCGTCTCGCTTCGGTGTTACAATATTTTTCGTACCTAGTTCGGAGCATCGGACGTACATCGCTTCTCTGCTGGGACAGGGAGCCCTGACGAAAGTGATCTCCGTGGCGGATGGATCCTCCATGTGCACGTATTGGACGTCCTCCTCGTCGTCGATTCTGATTTCCACGGATTTCACTCCTCTGCACAGAAAGGATCGAATCTAGGATCTGTCGCGACCGTTTCCGCGGTCTTGTTCGAAGACTGTGCTTACGCGAACGTCAGCAAACCGCACAGGGAGCTGGCAGCGGTCTGAAGAACGGTTTCCATTTCCGTTCCAGGCAGCGTCGCGTTCAGATTCGCGGTACACAGCTTGCCGATGGTACCCTTCTCGTTGAACACCACGAAACCTTCGCTGTTGTACTTCACGGCATGCGGCGTGTCCAAAGGCTGAGACTTCACGGCTCGGATACTCGGCGCCAAAGACACTGATCAAGAAACGCGCGAACGGTGATGTGGAAAGATCGCGATCGAACCGCGCCCTTATGCTTGTTCAACGGTACTTACGACAATCCTTTTCGTCGCTGCCGTTCGCGCAGTCCACTTTTCCATCGCATCTCTTGCTATGCGGTATGCACGTTCTACCTACGCCGCAGTGCATATAACCGTCGCGACAATAAGCGCAATTCTTTTCGTCGGAAAGGTCAGGGCAGTCGATCACGCCGTCGCAAATTCTTGAGGACAATGCTTTCTCTTGCAGCGACTGCACACATCCTACGAGGAAATTCAACGAATTATTTCGGACGCCGAATCGTGCTCGCTAGACCAGCGCTAGATCTCGCTGGGTCAGCTAGACGATACTTACCTGGTTTCGCTCTGCAACCACCCTGGTCCGCGTACTCCGGGAAGTTTGAGCAATCCAGCAGCCGCTTGATTCTATCGGGAAGTCGGCTGCCGCATCCGCTCCAGAATTCTCTGCAGAAGCTCCTGCACGGCAGCTGCAGCTGGTCTTCCGGTTGACTCGAGACGCACGCCGGCTGGAGAACTTGGCAGACAAACTCGTAGGCCAGCCGGTAGCATTCCGCGTCGACCAGTTCCCTGCTCGACAACGCGAAATGTACGTGAAACAGGGATCTAGAGCAGTGGTCGGCAAGTTTTGCACTTTTCGGCCATTCATACATGCTAATTATTCGACCTGCAAGTGTAGAGGCTGAACGATATTCCGCCGATAAGCCGGCGATCCAACGTACCTGAAGGCGATCACGTCCGCTTCCACCTCGACCAAGGAGCCGTGGCCCAACACGTTCGGATAAGAGGTGAAGTTGTAAGGCAGGTGCTTGCAATAGGACAGGTCCACCGGACTGCATCTTCTGGGCGGAGGTGCAGCCGCAGTCGTCGGCGGCGGCGTCGAAACCGTGGCCTGCGAGCTCACCTGAGCGTTCAACGCTTTTATGCTCTCCTGCACCTCGAGGCTCTGCGAGTCTATCGTCAAGTTCATCAAGTATTTCGAGGTTTCTGGATTAATCTCCCGAGACAGGATCTCCACGATGTCGGCGGTGGTGATCGTCTGGTAGCGCGGGTCGAATCGAGCATCGAAGTGCACGACCAGGTCGCCGCCCTCGGTTCTAGAGCATTTCCCAAAATTCGATCGACCGTCCACGACCCGATTTCTCTAGCTGGAATTGTTTCCGCTTCGAATTCCAACCCACTTACCCATCGAGCGCTAATATCTCTGCGGCGAGGAACGAGAGCTTCAGCCAGCTGCGGCGAAACACGAGATTCAGTCGATCGCGATACTCCCGAGATCGTATGCGAAAGGCTTCGGTAGAGGGATCTGCCAGCTCCGTGGCGAACGAATCTCCTTCGGTAACTCGGAACGTGGCCAAGAAGATTTGATCGCCTGGGGGATCCGACGTCAGGAACGTATCTGAAATCAGCGGGAAACGCGCGCTGCCGTTAGGTGTTGGAAAGAAAGCGCGCGGTCGTTTTTAGACGTGCCGGGTAAAACCATTCGGGTAACCGATCGTTAGAAAAATCCGAACAGGTACACGCAGATGTCTAAACAGGGACAAGGAAATCGGGGGCGCTCGAGTCGGTTTGCTCGACGGCCGAGTCGCTCGAGACTCACCTTTCACCGTGTCTTTGGTCAATCGTTTTTACACCGCAAACATCGTATTTTTTCGATCCTGGATACTCGTTGCGGACGGCGAGCGATCTTTTTTGCGGCTTGCGGACCGACTGTGCGAGAATCGCGCAAGAACCGCCGCGAAGTACCTGCCACTAGTTTTCCCTGGAAACCGCATTTTACCGCTTCTCACCGTGTTTTCGAAACGCGATTCGTTTTCGCTTTCCTCGTAATAAAAGATCGATTGGGAACGCGGCGCTTGGGATATCGTACCGGCGATATCGCGCCGCGAATAGTTTCGAAAGGGGAATTGGGTTCGCACGGTGACGAATCGAAACGATTCAAGGACACGGATTCCCTCTTTAAGGTCGAACGTCGGAGGGGTCGGAGACGCGATGGCTCGACAACTCGGTCAGACCGTTAGCTCTGCTACTTTCAAGGCCTCGCTTCGCTGGACCGACGCGTCCTACAACTTCTTCGACTCGTTCGGTTCGTTTCCACGCGACGAAGGACCGCGAGTGCTCGAAATCGAAAAGATCTTGTTCTCCGTCGTCGAGCGGTATCGTCGTGCGATGAAAAAGACGGTAGACCATTCTTTCGAGCCGTTTGTTAGAGACGCGACGGAAGACGGAGCAGCCGGTGCGGTGTTTTCTTCGAAGAGTAGTCGGTAACTCGGACGGACCGTTATGTTTGCGCGCTGAAAGACCTGAATGGGCTCTGGCCGCATCATCTTTCTTTTCTTCAACCGTTTCTCCGAGAGCGCGCAACGGAATAACGACTGAGCCGCGCCGGCAAACTTTCTGAAAGTTTAAAAGGTCGGCCGAACTCTGGCGTGTTTCTATCGCGTCGCGAGTTTTTTTCCGCTATTCGAGAACTCGAATCCGTACCTTCGTGGACTTTAGCACTTCGTCCTACCGTTCGACGTTCACCGTTACTTTCGCTCGTTCGCGTCGATTAGAACAAGCCTGTTTGTACGCTCGCTCGGACACGCGTTCCTCCTCGTTTACTCGTCTGCTCGTTTATCGCACGATCGAGCTCGATCCCAAGGTGAAGTGCACCGGTTCACGGCGAAAAACCTCGTCCGCGAAAGAACAAAGGAAGACGTAGCTCGCACTTTAGATCTCGAGAAACGTTCAAACACCGTAAACTCGTTCGTCTCGCGAAACGATCACGGGGGCTAGCGTGCATATTTCACCGAGTAATTTCATGCTCGCTAGACCGGCGTCGATCGTCGGTTAACCGTGGAGCGGTAGTTTCATTTGTTGCACGAATCTGCTCGGCGCGGCCCACCGTGGTGCAGCACGACTGGCAAATCGCGCGCAAGTCCGCGGAGAAAGCGCCGGGAATAAAACGAGTTTCGCGCGTCTCGATTCTCCGACCGAGCGGATCTTCGTTCCCGATCAGCAATGCCACCGAATAGATCGCGTTCCAGAAAACCAAACGATCACGAAACGGTCATACTTACAGCCAAGGTAAATCGAGACACCCGAAAACAGCAGGAACAGCAAGAACGCAGCCAACACGCAGCACCCGCAACGGTACTGGCCGCCGAGTTTCCTGGTGAATCGAATGTCGCTGTCCGAGGAGAGAATCGAGCTCGGGGTCCCGGCACGGCTGAATCTTCTGGTGCTGACCGTGCTCACCGAAATCTGCAAGAATACCACATTCGTTCATTAGAGCCGCGACTACGCGTTTCGAAAGTCTCGCTTCTTCTGCCTCGTCTTTGGTCGCCGGATCCGCGACAGGCGCGGGGCAACCGCATTACCGAGATTTCTCGGCTCGAGGCACGACTTGTATTAGCAATCGGCATACTTCCGTCTTACGGGCGAAGCGGGAACACGAGGATCAAACCACCGAAACGATCCAGCGGTCGAGAAGCGTTTCCAAATCGCTGCTCGATTCCGGCGCGGCGTTGTCGTCCCGTTGTACAGACCGTTCTGATTTTTCTTTTGAAAACGCTAGTGCAAATAAAGGGGCCCCTACACGATCAGTGATATTGTCAATATTCGCGTCAATATTGACCCTCTATATTGATTATCAATACTCATTCTGGCAAAAATATTCATGCTGCATGGTCGGGGCTGTTTTCCAGTTCGGATTTGGGTTTTCCAGCATTGACTGTTTCACTGTGCGAACGAAAAAAATCAGAGAGAAAGAGAAACAGACGCTGGTCCAAGGAGTGGTACAAGCTGAGAAGCCGCTTTACACGCGAACATTTGCTGAATTTTTTGGGGGTCAGTTTCGAGCAAACACCGGGCCTATTGTCAAAATTTTGAACCATAATTTAATTCCATAGTGTAATTCAAGGAATGTCTTTCGGTACACAATTTTCTTTAACAAGACTTACAAGGCTATCCGAGTCTAATAACGCTGTCATAGAAAATTTGTTTGTTTCACCCAATTGTAGATTCACGGAGCGGAGAAATTCGCCGTCGTCCTCACGATGCGCCGTCACGTACTAACAAGCAACTGATATTTAAGGAAATATTGACGATAAACCTCCTAGACGTTCAAACGGTTCTTGAATATTGACAGAAATTATAATTTTCTATCAATACCCGTCAATACTGATAGGACGCTTCAATGCGCTCCTAGACGATCACTATTTCCATCAATTTGGTCCTCCGCCAATATTGACAATATTATTGACCGTGTAGGGGCCACTTAAGATCCGCGCGATCGAAAACGCGTCTGAACGGGTATCTTAGACATATCCAGTCTCGAGCCGCGAGAAATTGAACGCGAACGTAATCGACGCGGCTCCGAAAAGAATGGTTTACGCAACGCAAGCGGCGCGGCGCTGAGTTTCACGCGGTCGATCAGACTCGAGCGTGAGCCGCGTGCGTCCGCAACGAGCACGCGATACCAGATCATTCGGATAATACGTATTTGGTGGACCGTGTACGAACGGTTGCACTCAGTGTCGAGAGGAACGAGCTTATCTCCATGGACGAGCGCGCTCGCTCGCCAGAGCAAGCGTCCGTGTAATCGTCCTGATGCGATGCGACGCGACTGCGACTGCATGCTCGGAGATGCACGTGCACGTCCATCACCAACACCGGCTCGCGAGAAGCATGTATTCGCGCGAATGCACGATGCGGCACAAAGAGGCCTACGCCTTCGTTCAAATGTTACGCTCGGCACACGCTCTAAAGGAGAACCGGCGGATCGCGCGCGCCTTTTTCTTATTCGAGCCACGACAGCACCACTCAAAACATCTATTCCTCGGTTTAAGAAATCGTTGACCGCGGCACAGTCTGAATCGGCTTCGAATCTGCCGATCCGAATCGACGATCGACCTCGCTCAGCGAAAAGAGCACGGACTCGGGTCGCAGCGGGCAGGGAACGCCGAGTAAAAGTGAATTCGCGAGACTCTCGCGAATCGACGAGGGTCGATTTCGTTTTCTCACGGGAGTCAACATCCTACGCTCGTATGTAGCAGCGACGATCGCGTTTATCGTAGCGCAGAAATGGGAAAGCGGTTTAGCAATAGCCGCTATCCGTTTAACGAGATGACTATCTGGCTCGATCTCCGTTTTCGATCGCTTCCGTAGCATAACGACAGGAACCGGCGCGACGATTATCTCGTCGTTGCTTAAACGAGACACGGTGTACGCACGGTCCCAATAGGCAGCTATTAAATTGATAAAGGCTCGAGCAATTAGGATGATTTCGCGGACGCGCTCCCTCCCTCGCTTATATAGCTTTTGCGAACGCGCACGAAATTCGTACGGGGACAGGGGCACATTACGATCGAACTCGGTGCAGTGGCGCGCGGCACGGCGAATCGAGATTTTGTTGTCGGGTTATGCAACCGATTGCGATCCAGCGCAAGGGGTGTCTTTGCCGAACAATGGCGCTGGGATATTACGAAAGTCGAATGAAAGTTTGAGCACGAAGTCTTTGTGTACACTCTACCCAGTTCGATAATGGTCTTCGGTTCGAGTTTTCATAGGCATCTCCCGTTCGACGAACCGTGCTTGCGAAACGCACGCTCGCGCGCCTCTTCGATTTAATTGGGCGGATCTTTCGGGAATTCGTGGCTCTTTTCTCTCTTCCCGCGTTTTTGCTCCGATCAGCGTAAAACAGGATCGAAAGTGGAGAGTGCAGAGATCGGTCGAACAGATTAAGCGAGACAACGTAGCGGTCGTACGGTCAACGACTTCAAAGTCGAGGGAAATAAGTACTCGGCCAGTTAGGAAAGTGCTTTCCTCAGCCGTTGCTTTCGTGAAAGTTCGATGTCGA
Organism: Lasioglossum calceatum; assembly: GCA_963966675.1. Classification (NCBI taxonomy): domain Eukaryota; kingdom Metazoa; phylum Arthropoda; class Insecta; order Hymenoptera; family Halictidae; genus Lasioglossum; species Lasioglossum calceatum. Next base: position 3,174,517 of record OZ016555.1, on the reverse strand, counting down.
TTTTCGTTCCAGGGAGAGAGAGTCCCGCGATCGTCTGTCCGTCGTTCCGGTTCCGCTGGGATGGTATCGGACGACAATTATTACGGCTCGGTTTCCGATGCTCGGAGGAGCAGATCGGTGTCGCGTCCATTTCGTTCCAATTTCCCATCGATCGAGCCTCGGCATCGCTCGCCGATAATTGTATCTGGCGAGTCGCGGGACGGTTTCCGATTCTCGATGGTTCCCGAGAAACGAGAGCCGCCCCGCGGAAAGAAACAGTGTCGATGACCGGCGCGAAAGAAATCGAGCGAGTCCGAATGGACTCGAGCCCATGGGTCCTCGTGTCTTTCTTCGCCGTTGTTACCGTTACTCTAAACGTCCGGCGAGCTACCTTTCCAAAAGAGCAGGGATCTAGGAACGAGTTTTACCCGCTTGAAATTACAATCGTTTACCGGTACACGGTCGCTTGCCGCTCTCGTGATCGCGCGATCGCACGTGCGTGCAGCCAACCGTACGACCGCCGTAAAACATAGTCGTTATCGCTCGGCGGTTTATCCGTTCGCGTGATAATCGTTTTCACCGATTAAGAGGAATTCTCGTTCGTCGCGCTGCTCTCCGTTATGCTTTATCTCTGATCGATGTGTCCCGAGCCACCGATTCTCTCCGGCGAAATTACGGATCGACGTGCACGCCGCAACCGTGCGAGCTGCACGGACCGCGTGATTCGAGTTCGGAGTAAAAGTCGGGAAAACAGGGTTTTCGTGTCTTCGAGACCGGCGTTCGCGAATCACCTGATAAATGTCATTCGCGTATTCGAGCGGAATGCCAATCGCGTGATTTGCCGGTACTAGCGCCGATGTAACGGTATCGAGAACAGAGCAGATATATGTATAGACGGCCCAACCCAGGCCAGGCCGAGCGAACCCGAGCTAACGCATCGTGTTCTTCATTCCAGTTCTCTTCAACCTAGTTCTCCGTCGAGTGCGTAGGTATTCGGTGTATCGCTAGCCATTCGGGGTCAACGGAGAACAAGGCCAACCCGTCTACCGGAGACGCGATACCTCCACGGTCGAAAACACGCGACGCAACGCGGTACGCAACGCGACGTCACGTCCCCTTGGAAAAACTAACGATTTTATTCAGCGATTCGAATAGCCCGAATGAAAAGTCTCTATCGCGAAATAACAAGAGTCTCCCGCCGCGCCGCGAGGTTTGCACTCTCGTCGAACACACAATACGCGTTGTTTCCAACGGCATAATGCATCGTTTCTCTTCGATTTTACGTTTTGTTTCGCGTCCGATTTCACACAGGGGCCAACCAGCTAATTAACCGCGGGACACAAACGAGAAGGTAACGAGCGAGGAAAGCGCGTGCAGGGGGAAAGTGCGCCACATTCGTCTCACCTTCGAATCCCACGAGCTCTTCCGCTTGTGCTCCATCGCGACGGTCATTTTCGTGCGGCTCCAACGATTCTTCTCTGCGGCGCCGTCAACGATCCTTCGGTATGTTTGCCGCGTGCAGCCGAGCAAACATCATCCTCGCGCCGAGCTCCGTCGCTGGAACCTTGTGGTCTTTGTCGACGATTACGATCCCGACGAGATTGCTTCTACGCTCGAGGATACGTACCTGGTTATCTGTACAGATAAAAACAACAATGACAATAACGCAGAGACGTGCTCGTGCCGCGCTTTCTGCCCGAAAAGAAATCACGCGTGTCACGCGCGTTTTCACCCACCGATTGTCGACTCGAGAATCACCGACAGCAATTTCCGTGGAGCGTCGCGGGAAATATAGTCCACGGCCCGCGTGATCTACGAGGCACCGACTCGAGCAACAGGTGCACAAGAGTAATCGTGGCCGGCGCCGCTGCTACCACAACGAAAAGTTCACGCGGAACCCCGGGAACGGGCGAGGTAGAGAGGCAGGCGAGGTGTTCGACGCTCGACTAGATAAGCAATTCGATCGTCGGGGCCGTAGAACAATTTCTCCGACAGCGAGTCGAGAGACCGACTGCCAGGCGAGAGAGATTGTTTCGAACCGAGCGAAACCGCCAGAGGAACGGAGACTCGCTCTCCAGCTCCCTCGCTCGCTCCTTCGCTCTTGGATGCACTTTCACGTCATTACCGGTTCTCCGCAAGACGCGTCACGACCCGACGCGGTGCGCCGCGACGCACCACCTTTAACCGCCTTTCCCGAAGACGAAGACGAACTTGTTCGATCGTCTGGCTCGTCGCTTTTCCATTCCACGCCACATCGTTTTCGCAACCACCTCTGCTGCGTCCTAACGATCGTGATTTCAACGCGAGATCATCCAGGCTGTTCCGCCGAAGTGGACGGGGACGCGAATCGCGACACGCATACACGAAAAAGGATATTTTTAGGTTTAACCAGTTCCCGAGGAATTCGACTGCAGTCGAAACCGCTCTTCCGAGGCAACTTTCAAGGGTAACTAGTTTGACTCTGGATTCGGTCGAATAACATCGAAGTCGCCTGTCGCCTTCCCCGTCTCCAACTTCGAGTGGAGCGGTCGACTGTCAATGAACCGTGTTTTCTATATCGCGTGGCACATTTTTCTGGCGATCTACTCGCGGGACTATCGCGTTTCAAGGGTAGCTTGCGGACAGAAATGAACGCCGCGGTCTCCGAGCGGTGTCGATTACCAAAGTCGCGATACTCTTTCGCGTCGAGCTACAGCATCGGCGTAACGTCGGAAATGAACTTTGCGCCGAAGGATTTTTCGCTGAAGGATTTCTACAGCTGAAAGTTCTGACCGGTCAGGAATGCGGGGCGCGAGGCAACATTGGTTTTAAAGGTGCTCCACTTTTGGACTTACCTCGCCTGCGCTCCTTTCCCGCGATTATTTCGCCGAGAGTTCGGCGAGCTGTCTACTCCAGAATTTACGTCACCGAGCGTGCCATTCGTCCTTTCGGCAGGCGAGATCGGCGGTCGAATCGTTCGAATGAAGGGAACGATCGATATGCACGCGCGATGTTCACCGAGATCGATGCGACATCGTTGTTCTCGTGGTCTCGCTCGAAATAGTACTCCAGGTCGAGGCGACAGCTGTTGGTCAGACCGGAAGCGCTTCCCTCTCGATCCACGTGAACGTTACGAGCAGGGGCTCCCACCGCACTATACGAAACAACCGACGAGACCGCGCGGTCCTCTTTCTTCGTGCCACGGAAACGAGTAACCGTTAACGCGATAGCCGAACCTTCCAGGAGAGAGGTACACGCACGAATGTGCGCCGCTCGACAGTCGACTGCCGATTAATGACCTGGCGAACGAACGCGCGCCCTTCTCCGTCGCAAGTTCGCCTCCGGTATACCGTTTACCAACTCTCGCACTAATTCCCGGCATTTGCATAGGTTGCACAAAAACACGTGTCAATGGGAACCCTTCCCTTCTCCTCTCTCGATTCCTTACGATCCCGTCCAGAAGACTCGATGAATTTCTTCGCGAACGAGGGTAGCCGTCGATCGACCCCTGCGATCAATTCGTCATTTTCACTTGAGAGCGATTTGATCTCCTCGCAATCGCAGATTTCACCGAGCTGGTTCGGCACCTTTTTTTCCCACCTCCGCCCGAGGGGATGGTCGATACTCGTCATACCGACCCCGATGCTTTGAATCCGTCGCGATTCTGCGTTTCCTTGAACAGGGTGTATATGAAGTAATGGTCATCCGTTCTAGGGGTGGATCTACACCTATCGATCGATGGACATTTGTAAGAGAAACTTGCCGCAAAATTGTTTACAACAAAGAAAATTGCTGGTAAAGTTGTTTCTTACAGTAACACCTTCCACTCATCCAGAAGAGAACAAGTTTGAAAGAAGCCACATGTCACTAACAAATACAGTCGGCCACGAAAATATTGGGACAAAATTGCAATAGATCGGAATTGTAGAAAAAATACTATACAATTCCGATCTATTGCCATTTTTGAAAAAATTTCCTTTCACATCCTGCAGTAAATTGCTTTTGCTTTCCAAAAGAGTTCAAATCGCATGGTTCAATATTTAAAAAGTTATCGTCTTTTTAAGAGTGTCCCAATATTTTTGTGACCGACTGTAGTTATTGAGACATAAGCTGTTAAAGTTTTTGCAAAATTTGATTGTGTGGAGTTATACGTGTAGACAAAAGCCTACTACTACAGTCTACCCGACTATGCCGATGAGACAGAACATAATCGACTGCGTGCTTCGAGACAAACGAAATGTAAAGGGACATTCGTCGCTAAGCCCGTACGACGTCATCGTCTCCCTGCCGACTTCAAGCCTGCACTTGAAGTTGCAAAATATGAAAGAATATTTATATCCATTGTTATAAAAATATTAATCCTGTATTATAAAATGTTACCGTGCCCCTCACCCTTCCTTCAGCGGATTAGGCGATATACCTGTAAAGGATGTTACAGCAAGCAAAAATGCATGCGAATTTTCAATCCCGACAGGTCAACAACACGCGCGATGGACCCATCGAAGCGACGAGCGCACTGCCGTCATTGATGACCGTAGACAATGCCAAAGGAATTTCTTTGACAGTTTCCTCACTTCTCAACATAAAGTCCTTCCGACACACCTCCGTCCAATTAACAAACGCAACAAAAGCCTACTACATATGCACTACAATCCACCGAGTTGGACATTAATCGATTAAAATTTTAATCAAGATTGATTGATTAATGTGTACGCTCAAAAAAGGTAATCACTGAAGAATCGACGATTGATGAAGTTAATCGTCAGTCGTTAATTAAAGAAAGAAATCATCGAAAAATCGGAGACTGATTCAATGGATTGATGAAGTTAATCGTCAATCGTTGATTAAATAATGTAAAAACAAACTTTAACAACAATTTCCTTCATTATATAGTCCACTTAAACCAATAAAGTCCACCGACCCAGAGGTGTATTTTCAACCCTACGACGAATGACCATTACTTTTTATACACCCTGTACAATTATTCTCCATTCGGATCCTACAATATTTCCAACGATGTCATGGAAAGAGAAAATAAATAAAACTGAGTAAACACATAAGTAGACTGCGGATCTTAATGCAAAATAAAAAATGTTCGCATTGTTTGAAAGACACAGGAGCCAAATAAAAATTGTATTCTTCTTTTAATTACCCTATTAAGCTGAAGCTAATACGTCCTTAAATATTTTTAACATGTCCACTGCTTTAAATTGTACGCCCCTACTTTTGACATAAATGCATAAAATCCGCAGTCTACACATAAGTCAGTAAAAGCGTTCGGTATACCTTTGCGGTGGTCTTCCGAATAAGGTGTTAGTTTCGATGACCGGATCGACGAATCGGTAAGCGAACGTGATTGCGCGAGAAATCAGCTCGGAGCTTGCTACCGAGTACGTTGAGCCGAGTCGAAATTATAAGGAGGTTCTCGATCCCGGTAAACGGGCGAGTTCGAAAGCTGCTCGTTCACCGAGCGGTAGCACGCGATACACGATTCGCGATAACGGAGGTGAAAACTAGTAAACTAAGCAACGCTTAACGCAGTTCGAGTACTTAATCGCTCAGTTTATTCGTTTGGACAATTAAACGATACATATACATGGTGTTTACGAATTACATGTCTGTCACTCTTTCTCTCGCTCTCTTTCTTTCTCGCGCGCTCTCTCTTTCTCTCCCACTCTCTCGCTCTCTCTCTTTCTCTCTTATAGGTCTAAATACATCGACAGCGATCGAAGGCGGATACATCGGCATCGAACGATGCAAAGTGCTCCGCGCCACGATTGCGTAGCTACGTTTTTTTTTTTCATTAATGATAATAATAAAAATTAAGTATAACTACCCTGTAAAATACGTAATGCGAAAGTTCATTGATATTCGTTTATATTTATTCGTGATTGTAATTCACTGATACTCGAGAATGATACTATCGTTTCGGGGTTAGCGGTATAAATAGGTAAACGCTCTCTGCAATTCATTAGATTCGCAAGTTTCGAAGGAGACCTATGATATAATGGATTATTCAGGCGATCGACAGTGTCGGGCAGTGCGTTCTCTCCGGTCGACGCGCGATACTTAGATCGTGTGTTCGATTTGACCGTAACGCCGCACCACGAATGGGTATGGCGTTTGTACAAGGAAATATGTACCGGTGGCAACCGTGATACGCGGATAAAAGATGATAACGTCGCACAAACACGCGAGCGAAACTCGTATGTGTACGTGTTTGCGTGAATGAACGTGTATGTTTGATATTTCGTGTCGGAGTGTTTAAATGTGTGCGTGAATGTGTTTTGCGCTGGCACAGTTTCAGAGATCGGTGTCGTACCAGGCTGCGACCTGGTTGTTGTCTTGCGGCGGTGCAGGAAGCTCTTCTAAATGATCGAAACTCAGGTCACCCTCGTGCGCTACGTCCATAGTGTCCATCGCGCCATACGTCGACCCTCCACCTATCTCCAATCCTTGCATGGAATCTACTGGTATCTGGCCATAACCTGTTCCGGAAGAAAATGTTTCACGATCAACACCAAACGGTTCCCCTTCGATCCGATCACACGAATCGACAAGAACTACGCCGCTAAAGATTTGTCTAAAGTAGTTTCCTCAACCAGTAATAAGTAGAGCACAACGATCGCTAAAGTATTCGCAAAAGATTAATTTTTTTGCCGAGAGAGAGAGGAAAACGAAGCATTCGTTGCTCTTTCTTCACAAGATACACGATGAACGAGTAAAGATACGTGAACGTCGACAAACGATAAACTTCGAACAACGGGATCCAAAAAATCAAAAGCAGAACGGCACGCGCGAAAGCAAACCAACTTCTCGAGGTAACGAGAGAAACGACAAGAAGTCATCGATACGAGAAAACTAATCATTGAAACTTGAAATCGTACGATTTTCCACAGTGTTTTTCATTTTAGCGATCGAGAAGCGAGCGGCGCACAAACGAATTCGTCACGACTCTGTTGCGGTATTCGTATGACTGAGCGCGTTCTCTCGACACGTTCGCGAAAGCGAACACCTTATCTAATTACTTACGAATACGTTTCTATTCTTCTTTCCACCGTAAAGTAGATTCAATTAGGGAAAGGATAACGAAAATACGTCATGCATGAAACTTTTTCTGCGAGTAGAAAGATTACGGAAAAAATCCCTAATGAATCTGTGTGTATGTGCGTGTGATACGGTATTCAACGAGAAAGAAAGAAAAATGTGCATTCGCAAAACGTGCATTACAAATAGGATACAATTTACAAAAACTCAGCGATAGATACATACGTGTGGCGACCATAATAGAAATATTAAACGTAGAAACAATGAAATGCGTGTGAAGACATGTAGCGATTAATATAATCAAAGAAGCATAGAACAGTAAGTAAGAGCTGAGTGTCACCTATGTTACTGCGAGATACTGTTGATAGCCTGTATTTTAATATAAGTCCGTGGGTTAAGCTGCTGTTAAAACAACATTTAATTAAATGCGCTGCTTTTCTTCTTATCGTCGAGTAATAGTATGATACAGTATTCTAGAGACGTGTTATTCGAGGAAAGAAACTCTTTGAAATCCGCGAAATATCCTACGTATAGTATTACAGTGGTACTTCGGTATACGACCTTAATCCGTTCCTGATGTTTGGACTTGTACAGAATAGGACGTATACCAAACCAACCTTTCTCGTAAGAAGTAATGTAAAAATGATTAATCCGTTCTCACACATGTAAAAGAAAAACTCCTATTGATATTATATCTACATTAATGGGGTTGTCAAATAATTTAAACACTGTATAAACACATAAATACAAAATGAGATTTTATGATAGATTTTTAAATTTAAACTCTGCTTAATGCTAAACTACAAAAAGAAACAAATGATATTCTATTCTGTGGAAGAAGATTCCCCTTGCAATAAAACCCGACATTCTGGTGTTCTTTCTTTTTGCGTCTTCCGTCGTTTTTCACTAGGCTCAGCCGATTTGATTGTCCTTACTTGCATGATTGAACTCCGAATATAATTGATTATTAATTGAATCTTTCCTCCGAGATAATTATTTTAAAATTGCTCAAAATTTACACAAAAACTTCATGTCGTATACCGAGCAAAATTTGTCACGTCCAAACCGGACGTATTTCCGAATTGGACGTACTCCAAAGCAGACGTATACCGAGGTACCACTGTATCATAGAAAACAGGAAAGGCACGAGCACACGAAAACCCGCAAACCCATTACAAATCTGTTCCCGTTCCAATGCACGGGAGCCATTACGATTTGGGACCCGTTCTCCTACGATTCCCATAGTTAATGCGTACATATTCTTGTTCCCGCTAACTCGCGTAAGGCGAGATGCTACGAAAATTCCCGGAGAGATTACGGTGACGTTAGGATTGAATCACGAGCAGAGAAATTTGTAAGTTCAGCTACGGTTCCACTGAGGTTTTCGATCGTTCGAAAGCGATAATCGGATAGAGAAAGGATGACGCCAATGACTTACCGTGCGGCTGATACCCTCGACCTCCGTGGCTGCTGTGTACGCTAGGAGGTCCTTGTCCATACATACCATCATAGCCTTGATCAGGGCCAAGCATGTCCTGAAGATTAGGTAGGCTCAGATCAACACAAAACGTATCTTCTCGTGTAGGCGTGTCTTTAACACCGCGTCGAGAGTAAAGGGCGAGTAAAGATACTACTCGTCGTCGCAGTATCGTGTCGGCAAATCGCGATGAAAATTAGTAAAGGCGGCGGCGATACGATATATGCATATGTATAATATGAACACGGGTGTAGGTACGGACACGGATATGGATACGGTTACGGATGCGGATACGAATACGGAGAATAGAACGTGTGTCGGTGTGTAACGCGTTTGTTGTTGCGTTCGAAAGATGGAACAGATGAGGAGAGAGAGAGAAAGAGGAGAACGAGAGAAAGTATTAGAGAGAAAAGCAGGTGGGTGAGTGAGAGAGTCAAATATCGCGGTAATGTCGTTTTCGTTATACTCAGCTTTGAAAAAGGGATTGAAACACGAATGGAACGAAACGCATTCTCATGCATAACGCAACGTTGCAAACTGAGGATGATAATGATAAAGTCATCGCTGTACATTTATTACAGGTTCCATTGCTCCATTAGGCACGACCCTGGCACTCGATCTACGTTCGCAAACAACGCGCTCGGTAGGAATGCATTTAACAATACAATTGTACCGAAACAAGCCCGAGTGTAATCGCGAACGGACGTACGACTCGCGCGCTTCAAATTATTCTGCTTCGACACGACGACGTTGATTAGAAAAAAAAAAAAGAAAAAACGAAGAGAGACAAAGAAACAAAAAACAAATAAACCACGTTTGCGTTTCTCGTTGGATTCGTTTATCTTTCGAAGATGTTTAAAGTTGTGCAAACTGGAATAATGGATAACGACATTTACTTCTGCAAACTATCTAGTCGTACACTTCTAAACTTACATGGCGGGGAAGATTACGTGTGCAAGTATGTACCTGCTGTGTGACTAGGTACTAGGTCAGGAGAGTATTCGCTATCGCTATTCCGTTTTCGTGGCTCAATTTACTTAACACTGTGTAACCGATCGTGTACAGAAGAAACTCGTATGTGGCAAATTCTCCTCGATAATCCGATCGCCTGAAATCTATTCGAAAGCTACACACGGCACACGGTACAAGGAAATATTAAATAGTGCATATTCTTATCGCAGCACATGCCGCCAGATCAGAAAAATATAAGGAAAACGAACAAAATAAATGGTCCGTGTTACAAAGTGTCGGTAAAAAAATAAATTTAGCCACGGCGTAAGCGAGGCATGCATCGATAACTAGTAAGTATTGTACGGTACCTGTAGATCCGGGGGCATCGCGAAGTCGCCGTTGTTCCATAGATTTGTGTCCTCGCGGAACAACGAGTTGGTCAGTTCCATCGAGAGCCGTTTTTTGTATTCCTGCGGTTTGTCGTCGCTCATGCGAAATAGCACGGCAGCCGCGTACGTGGCCACACCCTCGTTTCTAGAGTGGAGCAGCTCCGTCAGAGGAGAGGTAGCACCTTCTTGTTCTATCATTTCAGCACCTTCTTTGTCGGCGGCGAGCTCGCAGAGCACTCCAGCTGCCACGCGTTGGATATTCTCGATCTCGTTGAACAGCAGCTGCGTTACGATACAAGATGATTAGACTCCGATTATTCGAATCAATAAAGAACCAACAATTTGAACCAACCTGCACGAAAATCGGAATCACGTTGTGCGATCGTATGATCACCCTGTTATGCGACTCTCTCGCGAGAATATGAAGCGCTCCCACGGTCCCTTCCACAATTTCCTCCATGCGCACACCGCCGTCCGCGAACGCTGCCGAAGTCTGCTGGCTTCCGGTGCTCGCCACGGACGATCGTTGCTGCTGAACAAGAAACTTCGTGATTCTACATATCGAGAATGCATCGAGGATATCGTAAGAAAGATTAGCCGTTAGCCTACTCGTTGCGTTTCGGGGAAAGCGTCCATCAGAAGTCTGACGAGATCGCGAATTGCACCCTGATCGCGAAGCGGTCCGTGATTCGCCGGGCACAGCGCCAAGTTGCGAATCAATCCAATAACCGCTTTGACGAGGGGCCAGCGCGATGGTGGTTGCAACAGTTTCACCGTCACTTGGATTCCGTAATTCAGACGAATGGAGTTCTGCGCCGTTTCCGCCTCTCCGTGGCGCGACGTCAAATGACGGAGCGCGCATACCGCTGGTTCGCTGATCTCCTCTCGGCTATCCGCGTAAATGATAGTGCGGACCAGGGCGTCGACGCCTCCGACTTGGCACACCGTTACTTTGTTACGCTGATTGTTGCAGGTAAGATTCGACAAGATACCGGCGGCACAGGTGACCACGTTCACGTCGGTCGAGCTCAGCATCTGCACCAGGCTCTGCAACAATACTTCCAATCCGTCTACCTTAGTGCCGGCGTCGGACAAGTTTCGCAGCGTCCATAGACAATTCTGGACGAGCCTCTGACTCGGATTCCCGAGATGCATCGAGAGCGCTTGCATGCCACCCGCGTCGACGATCGCTGGTTTGTTGCTCGGGCAAACCGACAACACCTTCAGCACCCGCGATGTCGTCCACAAGAGCTTCTCGTAGTCGTAGGAACGCATGATGCGTACCAGCTCGATCGGTCCTTGCGAAGCCAGTATGATCAGCTTGCTCTCTTGGTTACCGTACGCCAAGATTTGCAGGCAATCGGTCACTATGGCCAAGAATTTGACGTTGTTGCGCTGAAGCAACGCGACCATCTTTTGCAAACCCCCGGCGATGCGTACGGCCATCTTCGAGCCGTCCTGGTGCAACAAGAGATTGTGAAGGGTCGTGATGGCATAGAAAAGCACGGACTCCATCTGGGAGCTGAGCAATTTCACGAGGGCTGGTATACCTCCGCTCTTGAATATAGCCAGCAAACCTTGCCTATGATGCGACAAGTTGTGCAAAGTGCCGACCGCAGCTTTGGTCGACTCGAGGTCGTTGCTCTTCGAGATCGCGTGCACCAACGCGTCGACCATTTGAGAACTGTTCATGATCGCATGACGGGACGCCTCTTTTTTCGAGAGCTGGTGTACCATTATCGCCGCCTTGGATACGACAACCTGGTCCTCGTCGTTCAACAGCTTGATCAATTCCGGTATCGCGCGAGTCGCCAGATCCGCGTCATCTTGGTAATTGATTAAATTGACAACCGCGTGTTTCAGCATTTGACTAGGCTCTGCTAGTCTCTGCACGGCTGTGGGTTGAGCAGGATCGAATTGAGTGGAGGGGATCTCTATGCCTTCCTCCAATGTTTCGGGGAACATAGCTGCTCGTACCCGCTGGGACCTTGTGTGGCTCAGCTGTTGATTCATCTCGTCTACCTGATCTTGGGTAAAACCCTGGGCGAAGCCCTGATCCAGATCAAACATCAGAGGATCTCCCTCCATCTCGTCATCCTCCTTGCCCGAGAGAGATGGTGTTTGGGTGACGGTGCCCGAGTGAATTCCAGAGTCCACCATGTAGGAGTTTTGCTGCCACATCAGGGTCTGTTCTTTGGTGGAACCCATGGGCAGATCTCCGGGTCCCTGGTAGTTTCCATGAGACACTGCGAGGAAAAGGGAGTACGTTAACTTGGAGCGGTCTGAAATTTCTGTCGTGCACTAGCAAAAGTACTTACTCGGTCTGGATTGATTCATAGACATTTGGTAACTCATGGCTCCTACGGGAGAGTCTATCCACACCTGGAAGCAGAGAAACGTTGTAACGTATACGTGTGACGTATAATCAATGGTTGTAAAATTTCAAACACGGTCGTGAGTCAAAGTCCGCGATCTATCGCGTCCCGTATCGGGAAGCGATAAAAATTTCGTATTACATGTCCGCGAGGCGTATCCGAACGCTATTCGTCACGTTGCGGGGTACAATCTACAAAGACGCGAAGACGCGCACAGGGTCAGTGCACCGTGTCGCGAATAATGGAAGGAGGACGAGCCCGCACGGAATGTGGCCGGACTCGAAAAATTCTTCCGTGCGAGCGTCCCCGCAGCTTCCGCCTTTGTCGCGCGACAAGCCGCAAGGTGTTGCTCGAGGAACGACGCGACGAGACATGCGACACGATTCGATTCGAAAGAATGTGCTAGAAAATCACGGTGGCCGAGAAGCAGCCCGAGGTTGCGGAGAGGAAGCGCGAACGATTCTCTCGCTCGAGAGACGGAAGGTAGAGGGACGCGCGTGGGCGTGCGGCACACAACAAAGCCTCCGAGATCCGAGAATCCAATGCATCACCATTTTCCGAGGATCGACGACCAGCAAATAGCGGTGCGCGGTGCGCGGAGAGCGACAGGGAAGCGAGAACGGAACAACGGAAGAACGGCCGAGAGATACATTAACCGCGATATACGTGTACACTGCCGGAACAGAGAGAACAGAGAACGGAGGAGAGAGAGGCACGCACACAGTCGGACAGACAGACGGGGAGAGAGAGCGAGAGAGAGAGAGAGAGAGTGACGAGAGAGAGTGAAAGAGGAAGAGAGAGCGAGAGAGAAAGAGAGAACGAGTACCGAGAAGACGGAAGAGAGAAAGAAGCCCGAGAAGAAACACTTTGACACACCCAGCGTAAACACTACCGTCACGGAAATGACAAGTTTTTTCCCCCCTATCGGTCGACGTATGTACGATGTAATGGCGAACGAACTTGGTATTCTACTGTGCTTACCGTATCGCGAGGATCGGCCGACGGCGATTTCGTGAATCGTGCTCGAACGAGTACACGGCTGGTTCGGTACCGCGACACTCGATCCACCAAATTCCCTTTTGCCCCCGTGAACCGACCGCTTCTTCACCTTATCTCTTCTCGCCACGGAGCTCTCTTGGCTTGTCTCTTCGCTCGGGTCCGTCAACTAAAGATGGCGGAAAACGACGCGCAATCTTCGACCCTGTCGCCACCTGTCGGCCGCACCGACACTCGACGCGTCGAGAAAAGTCGTCGCGCAGCGCCGTGCAGCGCCGCTATTCGCCCGCTATACGTATTACGTATACGTGCACGGTGCACGATGCACCTACACTCCGTTTCGCTTCGCGACGCAACTGGACGCAACCTCGATTAGTCGGATGTCTCTAGGAGGGTATTTATCGATTTTCACCCGTCACGAATACTCGATCCCATCATCCGACACGATTCGCCAATCTCCGTTCCCGAATTTTCCGATTACCTTCATCCGATCGTGATCCACCCACGCGCAGCCAACACCTCCACGCTCGTGAGTAATGCATACTTTCCACAGCACCTACTACATATTTACCAATACGAAATGTTAGGTTATGAAACGGGCCGAACCCGAACGATCAACGATTCACCGATATGCGATCGACGCGCGACGCACCGTTCGCATGGCATTCCAATGACGCATCGGTGATTCGTAAGCGCAAGTTGCAGTCGTTGCGGGGCCCTACCTATATGCCATCACCAGTGCTGGTTTTAGCACCGCCAGCACCTCGGGCGAGATTGTCATGGCGCTCTAGGGCACGAACATGAATTAAGCAGGTCACTCCAAAGGGATATAAATATAAATGAATATACATGAAATATACATGAACGCAAGAGTTCTTAGAACTTTCCTTAGCTTTATCCAGAGCTAATCTCGTAAGCACAGAAAGTTTTGTATTTCTTTTATTCATTCATGTTCATTATCAAATTTTTTCAGCACTTTCATTTCTTGTCACTTTCATTTTCGAACGAGAACTCAGGTTGAACGGGCCTTTCTGTCGGCTTGTGCACGAATCAATTTGATTTTGATTTAGACACGTTTGTATTAATTTCAATTTTGATTTCTGAGTATTGTGCTGCTTTCTAAAGTTTAAAACGCGGCAGGCACAGGGTGTATCACGTGGCGGGAGAGGGTGGGGGTGCGCCGGGCAGTGGCGCCCCTACAGGTCCGGCGCCCCGGGCGATCGGCTGACTGCGTCCTACCTACGCCGGTATTGCTCATGACTACATACTAACTATGACTATCCGTAGAGTCACGTGACGCCGCACGCCGGCACAGATATCGCAAACGTATCGTACTTGGCACATCGGCACCTCGGCAGCGAGAAAGTATGCCAGCCGGTGGAACAAACAGCGTCCTGTAACTGTAACGGTCCAATATCTCCGACAAGCCGGCAGACTGAAGGATATAATATCCTGTGGTCAAACAGATCAATTTCAATTAAAAGACAATTCTCCGGGACACGGCAATTTTTTAATGGATTCCAGTGGATATTTGTCCATCCACTGCGGCCGAGAATTTCTGATCGAGACCGGGAGTAAATCGTGTAGCCGGACAGCTAGAATGCGCGGAAAATAACAGACACTGGAGTACAAAGTAAAATATACTGGCCGTTTGGCGGGAACACCATTCGTTATCGGCTGCGCCCACGCCGATTAATTTTCGGATGCGTGATGGCGGTACCGTTCCTTCCGTTCCGTACAGTGATGATACATTTTACGTCAGCGCTGATATTGAACGGATAATCGGAAAAAAGGAAAACACGCTTCGAAATATATCACGCCGCGCCGATATTTCAATATCGACGCGCGCGCGCGCGAGAGAGAGAGAGGCGTACTCCTCCTCCCGAATAAATTTACGTTCGTTCTTTTAATTAATCACGAGCAATAACTGCGTTATGTTTCGCATAATGCGAAAGATAAACCGCACGCCGGTACTTTGTCGACGTTCGACATTCGACATTCGACATTCAACGTTCGCGCACACGCGTCGCCCTAATGAACGATGATCGACGGGATGAAAACCACCGTTCGTACATTCGTGTTCGGCGCTGAACAATTTACGGATTTCTTATTTTCTGCCCGTCGGAAACGTTTAAATAAATCCATACGAGATTAATCGTCCGAGGAAAATCCGCTCCGCAAATATTCCGCGTGTTCGATTATTCGCCGGTCCTCCGTTCGCGCAACAGGACCGTCCGGACTACGTACCCGTACTCGACGGTGCGGTACGCTTATTAAAACGCTCCGAAGAGGATAAGGAGTTAGGGCGGACACTTTTACGATGATTCATCGCGCGGGAGAACACGCGTATTTTTCTGGTACCAGTTTCATTTGTTTATATAAAAGTCGACCGCGACGTATTCTCGTAGGTTTCGTTTATTTACGAGCCTAAACGGGGGGATCGCGTAGCCCACGCCTCGCTATATCCGGAGAATACCTCTACGCGAGGCTGCCCCTTAACCAGATCGTTGTCGGCGAGCGTTGCTTATTCGCGAGGAAAAAATGACTCGTGGCGATCGTTTGGTCGATTCGAGGAAAGACGCGTCGATTGAGAAGACTGCCTAGTTCCGGGCAGAAAGACAGAGATTTCGGTTCGCGACTCTGGTTCGCTCGAGGTCCCGTGTTCCTTAAATTTCGCACGGCTCTCGAAAAAAGGCCGTGGTACCGTCTCGAAGGCGGACCAGGTAAAGCATAGAGGGTGACAGATGCCTGTTCAACGGTGCCTCCCCACCTACGCGGCATGCTGCTGACACGAGCGTTTATGTCTGCATAAATTCTCATTTGAGCCCCGATAATAAAGTAAGCACACGAGGGGGACGGACACACGTTGCCCGGTTCGGCGAGCACAGGCTGATACATAGATCACCGTTGAGCGTGGGGCAAGAAAAGGGGGGAAGAGTGGAACGGGGTTGAGAGGCGGGTCGGCGGGGATGAGGAGCTCAAGGGCTGAGAGGTTCGCAGGGGTGGAGGGACCAACGATGGCTAGGCATATATTTATGCGTATCTATATAAGGTACACACGAGCGCGTTGCCTCTCGAACCAGTCACTACACAAAGCCGAACGCACGCGCGTATACAGCATTCTTGAGATGCAGCGTGCTTAATTATATGCATTCTGAGAATCTACGCGAGGGTCTCCTTCGCCTAATGCCCGTCCCGTGCGTGTACCGCGATGCTTCGTGTTTACGCAGGGACAGAGCGAGAGAGGTGGCGAGAACCCATAGCCACCGCACCGTCTCCCGTTTCCCGTTGTCGTTCTCATTCTCGATCTCGGGAACGATCGACCGCTAATAAAATCGAAAGGCGTTTTCCGCAGCGCTCTTAAACTCTTTAAGTAATAGAAATTTCCGAAGTTGAAGACCGAGATGCGGTGCAGGTCGATCGAACTTGCACAAGTATCGACCATTTTCCCGAAAGTCGGAGAGGTGCGGAAAGGCGTGGAAATGACCACCTCGGTATCCCGGGGGAAGCAAACGAGTCGACGGACACGGAGAACTTTCACGGACACGGCAGCGCACGGTTTGGCGCGGTTGATGGAGCACCCTCGTGGCTAATGTCGAGCGAGGGTGGTGGATACAGTCAGCGTCGTGGACGACGAACGATGCCCGATTCATCACCCGGTTCAACGGAAGGGATTCACGCAACTCCCAAGACACAGACAAATCAAGGGAGTGTCGAAAATCAGCGGAGGTATATCGCGGGAGGGCCGATGCGACGCGACGAATAGTTTCGCGCCCCAGGATCGATGGCGAGCAGCACACCCTTGGGAACTCGCGTGTACGATCGAGAAAGTTCGGCCGAATTATAAACGCGTTGCACTCCACGCGCGCTCGCGAGTCAGCGGACATCGGTGATCGGTGACGATGAAAAAATGATCGACTCGATCGATTTCAAGCTAACCGGATTACCGATACGAGGCGATCGGTATGGTGATCGTAGATCGACGCGGAGAAGTTTGACCGAGCGAGAAGATCGAAAAGAAGAGGAGGCTCTCGGGATGCTAATAGCGGAATGGGAATGCGAGTGAGCGCAACGAATGGGTACACGGGACAGCAGGACAGAGCAGGGGGCTAGGGGGATAGAGGTACACAGGGGGACGGAGGGATAGAAAGGATAGGAGGGACCGTGGTACGTTGGTACCGGAGCAGCTCGTCGAGATGGTATCCGGGGCGTGCCTCGTGTACCGCGGCGTCGTCGAATCGAAACCCTTGGCGAAGGTCATCGAGATCAGCGCACTCGGCACGTCGATCAGACGATTTTGTGCGGCACACCTGCGCTCGGGCTTATCCGGTCTGCGGTGCGCGGCTCCTCGCAGAGCGCGGTCAGCGTGTGGGTGCGGGCTGACAGCTCCTATCGGAATGGCTCGGATAGGTTATTGGAGGTCCTCAAATGGTATCGAACAAGGTTTTGCCGGAGCGCGCGGGAGGGGTGATAAGAGGGAGCGGTTTCTCTAAGTATCGCGAAAGCCACGCATACAAGACGGTATACGCACACGCCGATGACCATGCACCGTACCCGTGTGCGGTGTGTGTGTGTGTGTGTGTGTGTTGTGTGCCGTGTGCCGTGTGCCCTGTAACAGCGACAGCGACAGCGTGGAGGGGCCTCGCGTATACGCGTGTACGCGTGTACACCCGTGTACTCGTGTGCGAGCCGCGCGCATCCAAATACGAGTGTACGGGTTACCAGCACGATCGAAGATCGTTTCGAACGTACGTCGATTTCCGTACGTGCGACTCTCGGCCCGGTCGCGATGTGTGCGTAAATCGAATGCACGCGCGTGTACGAGTCCGAGATTGGCCGGTCTACTCGATGCCGAGGGAAAAGATACTGCGGGACGTGGCCATCACTGATGAGCCAACCCACACCGTGCGACAGCGACAAACAGGACAGCACCGGGACAGGACAGGACCGTCTCGCTCGGTATCAGGACTGTAAATCCGGGATTTTATTCGCCCGGTATCGAGGTTTATAGTGTCCTCAGTAGTGCGAGGATGTGTGCGCGGTTCGCTCGCATACGTGTGCCTGAGTTATGTTCAACCGTCTCGCGGCAAGACGTTTGCATATCTCCGCTCCTCCGCTCTCCTATACGAACCAACGTCTCCGGGGGAGACGAGCCGAACCAGAGGGGGAGGAGGAGAAGCTGTTGGACCCGTAGGAGGGAGAAGAGCAGCGGAGGACGATCCTCCCCGCGCGTCCTCCTTCCCTTCGGGAGAAGAACTCCGTTTACCTCGGTCCGTCATCCTCCGCCTCTGTCCACGAAACGAGACCTTCCTGAAAAACGCGCGGTTTATCTTGGCCCTCGGTATCCCCCGTATACACCGGGTATTAACCGGCTGTCCGGCGAATCGAATTTATCGGACGGTCTGGCTTTATCGAACGCCCCCACTTAACGTCCCGCTTAATTAGACATCGGCCGACCGGTGTGCTTAATGACGAAGGAGTCCCGATGACGCCAGGACCCTCTTTGACGCCCTATCGCGACGACCGCGTCCGCTTCTCGTTCTCCCCGATCTCCTCTCTCTCTCTCTCTCTCTCTCCCTCAGCTCGATTCGTTGCGTCGAACGCTTCAAGCTCGCCGGCAAACAACCAAAAATCCTCCATTCGTCGATTTCTTTCTCTCTTCTTTCCATCCCTTGGCGAAGAGTCGCGCGAGATTTTCAGTGAGGTTCGTCGGAGGGATGCGTTCGTCCACGCCACTGCCGTGCTTACTGGCGGGTCCCAATCGGTACACGGGAGGACGAGTATAGAGAGATCGTGGGAAAGAGAAAGGGAAAGTAAGCGAAAGGAGGGAGTTTCTAGACAACGCGACGCCGATTACGGCCGATGGCTGTTTTACGGTCAAAGTCGGAATAATCGTACGAGTTCGCACTACCGACCGTTTTAATAAGAGGGGGGAACGATAAAGTTGAACGCCTGGACGTTGGCGAAAACGTCGGGACACATTACGCGGCAATCGGGGAACGATAATTTTCGTGTTACGCGACAGCGATTGGTCGGAGCTACCGGCGCAGCTCGGCGGATCAGCCACTGATACTCTTTGCTTTTTCTTTCTTCTCTGGTTCGGTACTCGGTCGACAGGAAACCCAGATCATTGCCGGTAATCAGGGTTGATGGGAACGGTATTAAAATTATGAAAGAACACGCGCGGATTCCTTTGATCGTTCGCGTACTACTTCCACGCAGCCTTTCCGTAGAATCGTTGAACGTACAGTTTGTCGAATGGAGGACGACGCGACAAAAGAGACTCGCGGGGTGGTATCGCGCAAATACGTAAGAAATATTTACGTTACCGATAATATGCAACCTCGACTCCACCGAGGATAACGATAAATTATCGGGCTGGTATTAGTATTAGAAATTGATTACGCGCCATTGATTATTCGGGCAGCGGTAAGTACTGGTTACTCGGTAATAATTTATCAGAGCTTACTATTAGTTCTGTTGTTCTCGTTTACTCCTTTGGGCTCTGTCCGGGCTGGGGCTTCGGCTACGGCTACAGCCATGGCTATGGCTTGCGCTTCGAGTTGATTTCGCGCACGGAAACCAAACACTTTGGGATCCTATTTCTGGCGAACGGAAGCGTTGTCCGCGCGAACGCTCAAACAACGCCGAAACGAGACGAAACGGAACGAGACGAGACGAGAGGAAAGACGGTCTCGCTGTGAAAAAGGGCACCACCCTCGGCTAGCCGTGTTCGCGCCCCTTTCGCACGCGACGTATCGCTGCGCAACGGGGGTTGAACACGATCGGCACGCAGGAACGCCGGTGACCGCGACCAACGGACTTATAGAAATAAATTCAATTGCAAGAATAATTATCGCCGCTTATCCACGTATAAAGTAGGATATCCTACGGCAGGACTCGTGACAGGTACCAATTACCTTCATAAATGAGAAGCATTCAATTCAATTTTCATAAATAAGAGCTATTCAAATGAGAGGGGTGAGGTGACGCGGGATAAGAGCAAAGGGAGCAGGAACGGGAGAAACACGAGGAACGGGAGGAACGGGAGGAACAGGAGGAAGCGGAGGAAGCGGAGAAAGAAAAAGAAGAAGTTGCTGGGGGAAGGAACGAAGAAACGAAGAAACGGAGAAAGAGATGACGATGATGATGAAGAAGAAACGCTAGCGGAGGAGGGGAGGAAAGGCGTCGAAGAGGCCGAGGAAGAATCTGGGAAGGGGGAAGAAGAGAGAATCGGTCGAAGAAGGTGGAGAACGAAGGAGGCGGGCAGGCAGCGAGTTTTGGTGGCGGGGAAGTGATCTAAGCGATGCGACAGCGGGGAGTAAGCTGGATATATTGCCGCCTGAGAGCGCGCTGTTTTCAACCAATTATTTCTACTTGTGGTTGCATGACGGGTACGGGCATGGCCACGGCGGGGTGGGTCGGGGGCGGCAGCGTACGAGAAAGAGGCGAGTTAATGCCATAAATACATCAGCGTTATGGATGCCAGCAATTATATGAGCCCCGACGAGGTGGAGCGCCTCGTCGTGTATACGTATGTATACACCTATATCCTCCTGCTACGCGTCCGTCTGTATACACACGCGTACGTGAATGTATGACATGATCCTTCGGCCCCGGATACCTCGGCCTCACCTTGGTTGCAACTGGTCCGGTTCTCACGTTAAATCGAATCCGCTGCCAATCGAATTATTTTCGTCTGTCGTCCGCGCATCCTATCCGATGCTTTGCCTACCCGAGTCATTTTTATCGCTTATCGTCGCGACAACCGCTCCCCGGCTCGTTAATTGCACGACGTTTTTTGCTCGATCCCGCGAAAACGATTAGTCCGTTACCCGGCGAACGATACGATCTGCGAGTCTCCGAGTTCGCTAGTCTTCGGACTGTCGATGACCGTCATCGACGCGACTATCGACGAATGCGTTAAAAGCACGCGTTATAACATGTCCGACAGCGAGCTCGACGCGTTTCAAGCAGCTGGAGATGGTAGGCGGTATACAGCGAGCGGTAACCGGTAAGCCGTAAGCAAATTCGAATTCGAATATTTTTCGACAATATTGCGAATACGAAACGCGGCGCAACGTCAGACTTCCGACCATTTTCCCAGCGTGCACGAAGATAAGGCCGGCACGGACGAAAATGAATCGAGTGATTTTATTCGCGGTACAAATCAAGAGATTATTTCCTCCTCGCTGGACCTTGGTTTTGCTTATACGCCGCGCCGTACTTCGTGGTCTTGTGAAATTGAATCGTTGCGTTCGCAGCCTTAAATTATACGTCGTCGCCAACACCCACGCGCACCTACCCCGGTATATTCACGCGCGCGAGACTGCTTCCATTCGAGAGTCCCTCGTGTTTTCTGGATTAAAACGTTTGTTTCGACGGGATTGCCCCGAGTCGACCTCTTTTATTACTTTACTCGGTGACTTTGCATTTTCTTCCCGACGATGTAATACGCCTTTAAAACGTAGGCCCCGGCCGCGTGCAAGGACGTTTTAATTTTCGGCACCGTCGAGATTCTCCTCTAATCTCTCTTACCCTCGGAACGCTCGGAAGAAAATGGAACGGATAAACGAGATCGGAGGAGAACCTCTGGATCGGATCGGATCGGATCGCGTTTCGTGCGGCCGCAGCGAGCAAGAGCTGAATCGACCGTCCAGAGGACATTAATCGATCAATCTTTGCGAAAGTATCCGACGGAGAGCGTAAATCGACTTCGCGCAAAAGTTGAAGCGTCTCGCGAGCGGTTGCGCGCGATTCTCGTGCGAGGAGCCCATAATTCTGGCCCGTCCATCGTGCCAGGCCTCCATCCGCGGAGGCGATTGGCCGTAGCCACGGGTGTTCCCGACGCTTTCTGGCCCCTTTGCTATACTCCTTTCCTCCTCTGCCATCCCCTTTCCTCTTCGCCGCACTCCGCAGCCTCTGCCTCTGCCTCTGGCGCTCTTCTCCTCCCTCGGCATCCTCGAGATCTCTCTTTTAATTCTCGGGGGCTCAATTAAAATCGGGACCGGCTCTCTCCCTCGCCAACCCTGCGCTCGCGTTATCGGTATTATCTGGAAGGCGTCGTTGCGCTTTTCATGGATCCGTTCGAGTATCCGTTCTCTAAACCGCTCTTGCTAGATCCACGATTCCATGGAAACGATTCCCCGTGGCCTGCTCGAGCTGGCCTGCTCGATAAGTGCCCTCCAATTAGTGCGAAAACATTTCTCTGTTGCTTTTTGCCGCGGATGCACGACCGCCGCCGCCAGCAGGATTCGATAAAGATCTTACGAGCGAGGATTTCGTGACCTCGGCTAACTCCCGCGACCTCCGTATCGTGGACATCGTGGTGTTCCCGATGTTCCTAGCGTTCCTACCGCTGCCGGAACGACGATCGGTAGCCGCTTCTCGCTTTCATTGTCCATCGAATTTCAATTGTCGCGGCACGATGATCGCGCGCGCGCGCAACGAGCGACCATGCGACGAGGTCCGCTCCGAATAATCCCACGAATTGGATTATCCCTTGCAGGAACGTCGAAGGTAGACGCCGTAAACACCTGCCCGGTCGCGCGGTCGTTAAGATATTCTCGACAAGGTTCGGAAGGCCTTTTCCAAGCAACGAAGGAACGCGAACGGATAGCCAAACGCAAACAAAGTATCATCGACAAGTTGTAGCAGCGGGGATCGGCGCGCGGCGCTCGGTGGTATACTGTAAATCGTAAAAGACCGTCCATTGAACCGGGAGGACCCGGCTATTAGGACCATCACCGGGATGCTAAATGACATTGGTGGAGAGCGCTTAGTCCGGCTAAGGACGACATAAAGTTGCGTGTACGAAAATGAATGTTTGCTGGAATTTATTATTGCCGGGTCCGGCTCGTAATTCAAAGGAGGTTGGCGTTATCTTCATCAGAGGATGCACCGGCTCCGGCACCGGCGAAACGCCGCATGAGCCCTCGCGATGCTCCGCGTCTCGTCGGATCGCGTCGCGCCGCGTCGTTCCTATTAGAGTAATTCTTCCATACGATCCTCCGTGCAACCATCGGTCGCTGCTCGATCTCATTAATTTTTCGACCCGTTGTCCAAACGTCTCGGTACCGGAGCATCGCTGAAACCACGTTGGTCGACCGATGCACGACACGCTTCTCGAAGAGGGTGGTTTCACCCCCGAGAGTCAGTCGATAAGGGAGAAGATGCGAGTGGATTTGGCAGTCGCTTCGTAGAAATGCTCAATATTTACGCGGTTGTTCGATCGCCCGTCAGAATCGGGTAAAGTCGCTGGGAAATAAGAGCAACGGAAGGCAAGCTGACGTGGGAGTTACCCACGGTAGAAGAGGGACGGACATCAAGCGAGTAAGCTACGGAGGCATCGCTTGGCAAGCTTTCGGGAAGATGGCGCCAACGGTACATTAGAACCTAGTGGAACGTTTCCATCGGTCTCTCTCTCCCGTTCTCTGCCTCGATCTGTCCGGTTCGCCTTTATCCGATACGATGCGTCTACCTTGGCGTGGTTTTGCTTTTCAATTAGTCGACGACGCCGTCGCGTCGCCTTTGAGTTTCCTCGGCAAAGGGCTCGGAACCGTGTCTTTTGCGGGGAGAGATTTTGCAGATAGCGCGGCACGGAACTGGAGCCGGAACCGTAGCGAAAACGCGGAGGAGAAGAACGAGAGAACGGATATTCGGCGAGAGAATGGGAAGAATCTGAAAGAAAGGTGAATCGTTTGTAGAAAAGGGAGTCGCGAGAGTCCCGATCGTGGAAGAAGGAACCGAGTGGTAGGGGGAGGAGTCGAGCACCGTTGCTGTCGGGAAGGGACAGCAGGTGCTTGGTCCCCGCGCGAGTAAATCCGGCGAGTTCTGGGATGTTGGGTGCAGATTGCTCGGCTCGCATCTTCCGCGCGCGTGCTTTTGTACCGATGACGCCACTGAAATACGGTTGGCCCTTTCTCGTCCGAGCAGAAACGAAGAGCGTGGAGAGGACCGTGGAGGAATCGTGGGGTCGTACGCGACTCGGAGGCATCGTTGGTACGATGAGCGAACTCGCGCGGGCCTACAGCCAGAAAAGACAGGAGGAGGAACGGTTTTTGTTTCCCAGTGACATTTATTTGGGTGCAAGGGGACGTGGGGTTCTCGTTTTGCATAAGTCAGGTGTATCCGTGTGTGAGTAGAGGCACCGTGATATAAATCCTCGCGCGAGGAGACTGCCCAGTGGCTATGCCTCCGTCTTTCTCTCCACCCGTCTCCGCTCTCCCCATCTTCATCTCCCTATCTCTATCTTTCCGTCTTCTCGCGTCGTTCCGACTCTCTTTTTCTCTCGGATCGCAATGCCGCACCGTCTCTCCCTTCGTCCCTTTCCTATCTGTAGCTCCCATCTTCTTTTTCGCTTCTTCGTTTCTTCGGTTCTTCGCCTCTTCGCTTGTTCGCTGCTTCGCTTCTTCGCATCTCCCTTCTCGCCCCCTTGGCCACTTGACTGGACTCGAGCGCACTATGGTGCACCCTGTTCTGCATATAATGCACCGGCCACCGGCCACCGTTCCACCCCTCTTCCGTGCCAGCAGCAGCAACATCACTACCACCACCACGACCACCACCACCACCAACAGCATCAGCACCGCCACCCATCCGCCCTCCCTCTCTCCCGTGGCCGTTCGCCGGAGAACTCGCCTCCGCACATGCATGTCCACCGGCGTAACGTTGATGACCCACGAAAGGATCATTACCGAGGCAACGGGCACCGCGCCGTTCTCTCTTGCCTCCCTCACCGACCGGGCATCCAAGGGTTCGTTTAAATACCGGCGCCGCTACCGAAAACTAACGAGCCGATAAGCGGACGGTTGTTAAAACGCGCGAGTCCGCTCGCATAACTCGCTACCACCGTGTCCCATGTCCCGTAGCCGTTCTATCGAACCACTCGACGACGCTCTCGATTCGAACCGGAATCGAGCCGGTCGGAAGACGGTTTCCGTCTTCTTCGAGGCCAAATACGCGTCGACTCTCGAATTTGGTATCGTTCGTCGTTTACAGCGCAAGACCCGTATCGTTGTCTTCGACGATCATGGGCACGACCAGATGAACAGAGGAAGGAAGAGGAAAGATCGAGAAAAGAGAAGGGCGAGGTAGGCGCCGAGTGGAAAAAGGAAGACGACGATGCCACTTTTGGCCGCGAATAATTCAGACGGGGGAGTCGTTTAAACGTCGGAGCACGTCGCCCGACAGGTGTAGGCATCGATTAGCATAAGGTAACGACGCCAACGAGCACGTAAACACGTCCCGGCCGGGCGATCGATGGATCACGATCGCGCCGATCTTTCCAGCGATCATGATTAAAGTGGGTCTTTAGAGTGTTCGACGTAACGGATCGGTCGTTCGTCGTAAGAACGCGTCCGTGAGCCATTCCGTGTATATTCTTGGTCGATCCTTGTCCGGTCTTTCGCTCTCTTTCTCTGTCTCTCCTCCCTTCTCCCTTTCCATTTCCGTCTCTTTCTCTCTCTCTCTCTCTTTTTCTTCTCCCCTTCTCGGCCTGCTCCTCCTCCTCCCCGCCCCCATTCGACCGTCTCACTCTCCCTGTCCTCCGAAGCTTCTTTCACCTGTACCAGAGAATCCCGGGTGACCTTGGCTGTGATTAACACCCAAGAAAGTAGAAACACCGGCTCGCACATACGTCGACCCGAGTCGGCGGCAGCAGGTTCAAGGTCATTCCAGAAACGCACGGATAATCGACGGTCCGTCTTTTATGCGAAATCTCGGAGACGACCGCCGCGAAATCGGTTCGGATCGGAATTTTGCGAGGTCGCGCTCCTCGTCCTTTCAAATTTGACCGTTCCCTTCCGCTCGGTTTCGGGTTCGTTCGACATTGTTTCGCTCGGTAGCTGGACGCGCGTCGAAGGGGAAGAAGATTCATATACGATTCCTCGCGTACCAGCTCGTTACCGGCATCGCGTCGTTCGAGCGCACCGGCCGTTGTTAATAGGGACACACTGAACTTTTTGTAAGGTTGCGGTAAGCGCAGCGTCATTGGTAGTACTCTCGTTGTCGTCGGAGTTGCTGCTACCTGGCTCGAACTCGCGCGTGCACGGCAAAAGGATCACAGGCATCCCTTATATGGGTTGTCACCGAGGTTGCCGGGATAGGATAATAAGATACTACCTTCTTGCTCCTGGATCCTGGACAACGGGCGGTGGCCGTACAGATCGTGACCGTCCCGTCGCGGGACGACGCACACCCATACTCGCGCCGCACCGCGCCGTGGTCGGCACGCTTCTTTCTTCCAAGGACTTTGTTTACCGAACGCGTTACCGGTTACCGTCGTTGCAGCCGTTCAAGCCTTTCCCTTGTTCTCGTCGTTTCGACGTCCTGCCTAATAATCGTTCTCGATCCTGGCAAAGAAATCTCCCTTATCGAGTCGATTGCCTCTCTCTCTCTCTCTCTCTCCTTTCGCTGCGAGACACCATTAACGATGGCTCGCCGCGCCGGTGAGGGAGCGTTCCCGTTCCCCTCACCGAAAAAAAAGATCGATGCGACGCAACGAATAAGGATCGGGTCTCGAGACCCGGATGTCGAACGGTGATTTTTCCGGATGGACATACGAGCCGGACATTAGCTTGGTTATCGGTGATTCGTGTTCGAAAGTAAATATTAACGCGCCGGGTCCCGAGAGCGACCTAAACCGATACTTTACCGTGCACGCGGAACGGAGCAGAGCGTCGAGCCCGCGTATAAGGCGGTTGAGCATCGAAGTTCACGAGGATTGGACGCACCAGGGCCCCGTAGATCGTATCTCCCGAGCGAGTTTACGTAGAAATCCTCGTTCTACCGACGAGCTGGACTAACCTAACTTAACCGCTCTCGAACAGTCAGACCCTTCGGCTGCTGGTATCGCACTACGAATCGTCTACCGAATCTTTGGCGCATATATTATCGAGCGAGGACTGTCGCGGAAGGTTCGCCGCTACAAACCATGGAATCGTCTCCGGGAAAGATTATCGAATTCGTGGCGAGGACCGTGGGGTTCGTGGAGAACGCCGAAATCGAAACAGCCTTAATTCGAATTCGGTCGCGTTCGATCCGTAACACCGAGATACCTCATCGGACGTGGACGATTTTCAATGAAAATTGCTACCAATCGACGGACGAATCGCTCGATCTTCCCGCTCGTTTTTTCCCCGTTGGTTTCCCGAGGATCAACAGCGAAATAAATTGCGTTTCCGATACGGAACGGCGAAAGTAAAATCGCATCGTTCCTGTTGATCTCGAGCGGCGCTGCGCTGTGCCGCGTCGGTCTGCGCCTCTCCGCGTCCTCTCCGCGCCTCGCCGCGTCCTCTCCGCATCCTCTCCGCGCCGCACCGGTCGAACGGTTGGCGCTTCTCCTACCCGAAAGCCGTGACACGTTTATGGGCCCGTACGGTGGTCGCTCGAAGCAAGCTGATCGGTTCATAAAGCATCCGACCGCGATTCCCTGGTAGTCACAAATCAACTCAACTGGATCGTTTGGGCCCTGTGTTTCAGCGGTCTGTGGCGTAGCCAGGCTATATCTGTCGGAATGTACCATAGGTATGGTCTCGCGCTGCTTCACCAAGACAAACGCAGGTTCACGGATAGGTACGAATGAACCGTCCCAGAGACAACACCGAACCTTCGTCTTCTTCGTGGTCTCTCGTAACGGACGGGCCGCGGTGTGATACACGTAAAGCGACGCCCTTAAATCACCACGGGACCGAACGCCTCGTCCTTCCGTCCCCCTTTCCATCTCTCCTCCTCCCTCTTCTTCTTCTTCTTCTTCTTCTTCTTCTTCCGCTGATGGTTCCCCTGTGTTCCTTCTCGTTCCCCCGTGGATTCGAGGGGAAGGTGCATCAGCGAGTTGGCCGCAAGGCCCACACGGTCCAAAAAAAGATGGATTTATAAGGATCCGAAGGGAACCTAGGGTTTCGAGGATTCCATTGGTTCGACTCGCGACTCGCGTCGCCTCCCGCTCCCGTTCTCGATCTCGATCCCGATCCTGGGTCCCGCAACCCCTATCCCGCGTCGAGATATCTTACGCCATCGATTATCGATTATTCCCGATCTTTCCTGTTTGGATCGTGGCCCTTTCTCGTCCTCCGAGAGGAGCACGAGAACAGATTTACGATACCAATCGTATCGGACAAACTCCAGCCACCCGTCCGGCCCGTTCGGTTTTTTATTTTCTCTCTGCTCTTTTTGGTTTTGTCATTTTAAAAGAATACCGATACTTCCGCGCGTATCGACCTCGTCATCGTGCCCCTCTTTACGCTCCCCTCCCCTCGCACGAACGTTCCACCCCGCTCCCCGCAGCCCCGACTGTTCGCGGGGAAAGATGTAATCGGCGAAAACGCGCAAGATCGATACTATATAGAGTAAATATGACGGCACGTTAACTGGGAATGCCGGGAGGAAGATTTCCCGATGACATCTCCCGTGGGAGCAGCAAATGCCTCCGCGTCCCCTCTGTGTTCTTTATCACCACCCCGGAATGCTTGATAACGTTTGATTTGTTTCAATCGTAAATATCAAGGCCGCGCAATATGGCTCTGCTCTTTCTCGGATAACTGGATGCTGGATGCTGGATGCCGAATGCAGCTCGCCTCGTCCCGGCGTACAAACGTGCAGGCACGCACTCGCTGCCGCACGCACGTACCCACGCATCCTACGGGGGCTACGATAATTGCGCGCATTGTCGCGAGACCGAGCATTAACCGTAGCGAGCGCCGCTCTCTCTCTCTGCCACCGTCGATGCCACTGTCGATGCCACCGTCGATGCCATAGGCGCAGCTGTCCACGTACCTCTCCTTCGAATCGACGGTCAAGAGACGCCGGCCTGTAATTTGCGTGTTTGGTTAGCTCGCGATAAGGAACGTAATCTCGCCGGTGCGGCGCGGCACGGCGAAAAGTTCCTCGGTGTTTCGCGCGGACGCGGCCCTAAATCCCCGAGGGACGAGAACACCTCCAAAACGAAGCAGAAAGCTCGAACGATCGCGAGGTGCGGACAGAGAACGAGCGGGGAGGGCGAACCGGAGGAAGAGGCCGAGTTGGCCGACGAGACGGAGAAAGACAGGGGGAAGTCGATATACACGCACGAATGCGCGCTTCGTGGTTTTTCAATCGGGTTTCGGCGCATTCTTTAATTCGTCGCTCGAGGATAACACCCCTCCCTCCTGTTGACCGATCGGACGCGTGTACGCTCGTACGTGTGCACACGTAGCCACGCACACGCGCGCCCGCCACGTTTCTGCATTTGCATTCCCGACGCAAGAGGTGCGCGCACGCCGCCAAGACAGGAGGCATCGAATGTTTAATTCAAGATACGTGAGAGTGTTGAGCCGGAGAAACGGAGGGAGCGAGACGGGGAGAGACCGCGTGAGCGCCCGCGCTCGAGAAACAGAGAGATAGTGAGAGGGAGGAAAGGAGAAAGGTGGAACGGAAACAAGATCGGCGACAAGAAAGACAGAGACGGCGGCAGAGTGCAGCCTCAGACCCGACGAAGTAAGAGATACATAGAAGTTGAGCGCGTATGAGCGAGTTCGGAGGAACGAGAGAGAAAGAGAGAAGATGCGGAGGCAGGAGGGGAGATCCGGAGAGCGAGAGAGTGAGAGAGGAAGGGAGGCAGAGAGAAGCGAAAGCGTAGGGTAGCAATTGATGGGACAGGGTGGCGCGTTTGTTGAGCTAATTACTGTAAGGCGAGGCGCTTACGCGCGCCGCTACATACAAACGGCATTAAAGGTGGTGGCCATCAATCCCCGTGGGTCCCCTTTTCCAGTCCTGGCAACTCGCCTCCTCCCATCCTCCGTTGTCTTCTTCGGGGTATCTCTGTCTCGAGACCGCGTCTTCTTCCACCGGAGAACCCCGCGCTCCTTTCTCTGCGCCCACATGTGATTTCTTCCCTGTTAATCGGTTATAATTCACGTCCGTCGCTCGTCCCTCCCAGATTTCTATTGCCCCGTTCGATGTTGGAGGGAGGTCCCCGAGAGCGTCACGGTAAAGAGCAATCCGTTCGGTCGCGGTCGCGGTCGCGGTCGTTGAGAGAAAACCCCGCGAGCAGCCTCGGAAGGATCGCATAGATCACGTTGTCCGCTTCTTATCGGTGCGCTCCGCTGTGCTTCGCTTGCTCCGCTGTGCTTCGGTGCTCTGCGGCTCTGCCGTTCTGCGAGAAGACAGCACGGCCAAGGGCGGCGTGGGTGCAGAAACGATCGCGGCCGTTTCCGTTCAATCTCGTCGAGTTCGCAAAGGGATGCCCTGCGATGCACGTGTCCCGGCGGACGCGGCGCGCCGTTGCGACGCAACATAAATAATCACGGTCGATAATTAAGACGGCGTTTCGGCGCTTGTGCGTGTACAGGCCGACACCCGCTGTCTCCTCGCGACGTGACATCGGACTCACGCGTGTAGACACGCGAGACCGCGTCCGAGCCACCGAGGGAAAATATATCGTCCGCCCTCGGCCATTCCTCCTCCAGCGTTCGTTCGGTCGCTCTATCTTTCTCTCTATGTCTCCGTCCCGTTCTTCGCCGATCTCTCCCCATTGGTTCCTCACCGGGATGGAATCCCAGCGATTCTCGCGAACTTTGGGACACCGAATGTCGCGAGGAGCACGGGCCCTTGTCCGGTCTCCAGGGAACAGAACGAAACGCAATGGAACGCAATGGAACAGAAGGGAACGGAAGAGGGAAAGCGAAACGCAAAGAGTCGAAGAGGAGCGAAAAGAAGAGAGGAGCCCGTGCCGTATGCGAGAGCTCCGCTGTCACGGTAGAAAGTATTGCGCGGATTCATCTGGATAAACCTTGGTACGATCAATCACCTCGCGATTAACCGAACTGCCTACGAAATTGAACTCGAACGGCGTAATTTATAGTGGTTTTTCTGGGAGAGATAAGAGGAAGAGGTCGTCGTAGCCGGTGACAGAACCGCCCTACTCCGAAAAACCGTGTTCCAGGTTTCGAAAAAGCGGACCATCGTAGAGTGTCGCACGGTGACGCCTACCACGACCACCGCTCAGACACGACGCGGCGCGGCGCGACGCGATGCTCCGACACTCGATAATTGTCGGTCCTGTAAAATAGTTTGTAACGTTTCGGCCGTTCAACGTTATTAACTGCCTAAATAAGTGACGCGGCGAAGCGGTCGCTCGCGGGAGGGAATCCTGCTGCCAGTGACATAAGTTCCGGAGTGTAATTAGGGGAATAAAGTCCGCGGAATTTCGCGAGCCAGAGCCACGATGCCCGGCTACGATCGTAAAGAGGACGAGTGTCCTGGCGTAATCCGAGGCCCGCAGACTCGTTGCGAGAAGGGGCTGCCGCGGAAACGACGAGGACGCGTTAAGGAACGATGGCGGAGGGCGTCTCGGTGCCGACGTCGTCGTGCCAACCCCACGGGGCGCCAGGCTCGTTATATCTTCATTAAGCGGTCTACCTAACCATCCTGTCGCGACTTCTTAGCACTTCGCAGTTCACACTAATTTCGCGTTACCTTTTTCTTTCTACATATCGGTTTCCTTGTTTCCTTGTTTCCTCGCTTCCTCGTTTCCTCGTTTCCACCCCGGCCGCGGCCAGACAAACCCGCAATAAACACGCTCAAAAAAGAACAACCGCTCGACGGTATTCCGTTTCTCTTCGTTTCTTAGAGGCGCAACCTTTCGACTAAACCCTCTTCTTTACGAACCTCGAATCGCCGCGAGAACCTACCTCTCGATTCCTGCGTTCGCGTTGCGATGCGTTGGTCGATTCGCGGGCTCGATTCGTACGAATGACCGATCCCGCGAGCACCGAAAAACGATCTCGGCGACGACGGGCTATCGCTTCTCGCTCGTTCAGCTTTCCCACCCGAAGAGAGTGTATCCTCGGTCGATATTTTTCTTTTGTCCCACGACAGGACGAAACTCGCGGAAGCCGCCTCGCGCAAAATTTAAACGCGATCCTTTGTCCAACGCCCGCGAGGTTCGTGCTCGTGGTCGTGGTCGTGGTCGTAGTCGTGTCCGACGCAGGATCCCCCTTACCAAGGAAATTCCAAGTCGCCGAATCGCCGTAAGATCGGGACGCGTCGTTATGGGTCCGCCTGCTCTTTTCTCCCCTCTCGTCCTCCCTTGCTTTCTCTCTCCTTCTCCGTCTATCTTTCTTTGAGGCTGTGTACCTCTCGGTTGGTTTCTCGAGCAGGGACAGAGGTAGGAGCAGGATCGGCATCGGCATCGGCATCGGCATCGGCATCAGCATCAGCATCGGCATCGGCATCGGCATCGGCATCGGCATCGGCATCGGCATGGGCATCGGTATCGGGGCGGAGGACCCGGTCCACGGCCAGAAGGAGGACGCGGTCGTAAATATTCGGGCGCCAAATAATGCCGGTTCCGAGCGAGAGCAAGCGACCACGACTGCTGCTCGACCCGTAATGAAGGACATCCTCGTTAATTAGTCAATAAATTATCCTTCGCGCTCACGACGCCCGTGGTCTCCCTCCTCTCTCCGTCTTTCTCGGTCGCTCTCGTCCTGTTTGCCCGAGAGAACTCAAGGGCCGCATACTTTACGACACCTATCTCGCGCGACAGCACGATGCATTTCTCACAATCAGGACCCTCGAAGACGGAAACGCGTCTTGTAAGACGATCCACGAGGTGGTCCGCCGCTGGCTTTCAGCCACGATGAATTTTTCAACGACCGTTTCGTCCCGTTTCCTCTCTTCTTCTCTTCGTCTCTGTTTCTCCTCTCCGCGGCTCCCTTTCCGACCCGCCGTTCTTCCACCTCCGACCGTTCATTCGCGTTTTCGATATCGCGCTCGAATAGGACAGGACGAATAAACTACACGCAAGGAAATTAGCGATCTCGTTCGGTCTTTCGAACCGATAACAACAGTCGCATTGGTAATTAGCAGTTTTATTTCGGAAACGACACAACCGATCGACTTTACGAGCTAGCGCCTTTGTTTCTTGGAATCGCGTGTGTATGCGTGCGAGCAGTGTGCCCGTGTACATATGCGAGGGATGTTGGAACGGTGAGAGCTAAACAACCCGGCGACAGGTGGACTCGAGCGATCCTCGCCCTCGCGATGACCACGCCGGGTTTCTCCACTGTCGCCGCGTTGTGCACGGGGCATAAAGATTCGATCGTATACGCGTCGAAAGTCCGTACCGTGCCACGTGACCGTACATCACTTTAACTATTTCCTGGCGTGGTGCAGGCCTACCGGTTCGCACAACCAACTCCCGACACCGATGTCATCGTTGCCCGAGACTAACGCATCCGCGTAGCGCGCTCTCGTCCCTCAAATCGAAAGAATTTGTTTTCCCGGGCGGTGCGAATCGAACGGTTCCTAAGAGCTTCGCCGTTCCAACGATTTGAACGCGGGCGCCATAAATTGTCACTCTCTCGGATCGGTAGACGTTCTCCGCCGGAAATACCAGGCAACGGGAGACTCGGGGAAAAACAATCTCGCCCAGAGTTAACTCGGCGTTTCGGCGAAGCTCGTCGACGAATCTCGGGGGCGAACCTCGAAAATACCGAGGACGTAATCGGTCGCGTGACTAGGCGTAGGAAAAACGTCTTCGTGCGCCGCCAGAAGGTGCGCCCGTAGTTCTTTCGCGAAATTCGTCTGGAACAGGTCCGCGTTCTTTTCCCGGCAAACGTCGCATTCGTAGATCGTCTTTCCCGGATGAAGATTAGTGGAGAGTACGTGTTTCCGGAGATTCTCCTGCAACAAAAAAAGAAGTACGTGTTCGAGTGAACGAGTCGTGTCCGTTTCGCGGTCGGCTGGTAAAGAAAGGAAAGGTGGTGGCCTGCTCTCCTCTCGGAACTCCGGGACTCGTGAAAAGCGACGACGAGAAGTGCGGCGGTTGGTCCGTGTGAATAGGCGGTAGTCGGATGGCGTCCGTATGTTTCGAGAGCGACGCGAGCCCGGTCGAGTCGAGTCGAGTCGAGTCGAGTCGAGTAGAGTCGAGTGGAGTCGGCGTTGGAACGAACAGGAGGCTCGGAACGGGCTTTCGTTGGTATCGGTCGACAGTGAATACCTGCGACCAGAATCGGTCTGCCGCAAACCGGACGCGTTCATTGGCTATGCCATGGAGCATTTAAAGGCGCTTTACCCTCTCGGGCTAAGTAGCAGGCCGTAGTCGTAAACATCTTCCTACCAGGCGGGCTTATACGAGCCGTTGATGGCAACGGCAACATCAAATTTAATTTCCCATAAGTAAATCTTTCCACGGGCAGTGCTCCGTGACGGTCTCGGATAAAGACCCGTTCACACCGTCATGGGCGGTCGTCCACCTCGCTCGGCGAAACGTTGCGCCCCTGCGTAAAGCGAGCATCGTCACGCGAATCGCGTATCAAACCTTTCGTTAAATCCGATCGATTCCGATTTCCTCGGACATAATATTCCCCGTAGATCGGGGATGTACGCGCGATGGCTATGCCTATACGTTACTAGACCGGGCTCGCATTCCGGCTCTCTCTTTACGAGGGCTTCGTTCTAGGATCTCGATCCCCCCGCAAACGCGCAGCTCTTTATCTTGCCTCCGGTTTTATTTCTTTCCGGAGATTCCGCTCGGTTAATATTAATTTCCTTCTACCTGCGCGCAACCCTACCGTAACTCGAAGACGTAAACGTACTCGTAACGTATGTATGAAAATTATCGAAACCAGCAATAAGTCCGATATTCCCTCGGACGGCCAACCGCGCGCTGCGTGCCTTGTAAAATTACAAGCGCGAACAGTCGAGGGATCTTTAACTCGGATCAAGATTATATCGAAGGAATACCGAATGGCCAGCCTGCGCGGGCTTCCACGTTTTACATGACGTTGAATAAATATACGCGCGGTCACAATATATGTATACGTTGCGTTACCACGACCGGAACAAAACCTGCTCGTCCAGATCGGTTTTGACGGATTCCGATCGACCGGTCGATCGTTTGATCGTCGGGAAACGATTTTCGCTCGTTATCGCCCCCCACAACCCCTCGCGAATACTTTACGAGGTTCATCCAGCCTGGAAGAAAATTGAAGAGGGAGATAAAAAGTGGCAACAGCCGGGGTAAGATGCGTGGAAGCGCGAAGCAGATCCGAAAGTAACTAGCGCTGCCTTCGAGAATTACCGCCGCTGCCAGCATCGCCCCGGCACCGAACAACCGAACCGTAAGTTTTCCGAGCGCGTTGCCACGCCAAGAGGAACAGAGATACCGCGGTTCCGCCGAGAAGTAACAGGGGAACGTAGACGCGGAGGATCGAGGCAGACTGGAACAGAAAGACTGGGAAGAGAAAGGAAAGAACCGTGTAACCATCCGAGCTAAATCATAACCTGGATGCTGCCACGGAGGGTGAGAGAGAAAGACAGAAGGGGAAGGATGGCAGGAAGGAAGGAAGGAAGGAAGGACGGAAGGCAGGCTGGCAGGCAGGCAGAAAGGAAGGAAGAAAGGTGGCGCGTGTAATCTTGTTGACGCAAGGCAAGCCACTCGCTACGTGGGTGGGAATTTCGTCGTTAAATCGGCTCGTACGCTGCTCGCGCGTTTCTTCCTTATTAAAGTCTTACCGGGTAAACGGGCATCGCCGATCTCGATACCCCGTCGCAACCGAAGCGATATCTATCGGTCCGCGCTTTGGGTTTCGCGTATCTTCCAACCCTAATACGAAATTGAGCGGGCCGCGTCGCTTTCATCTACGGTTACGCGTTTCGAATCTCCGTCTCGATCAATTTCTCGATCGTATCGGTGGATCTCGTACGCGCGCGCTCGCGAACGAGCTAGCAACACCGGCGTAGAGATCGCAGCAGGCCGATCAAAGTTTTTCGCGGTGCGAAACGCGTCTCGGTGCGGTTCGGAAGTGCCTACCGTTGTATCATTACCGATGCAAGACGCAACATTCGCAATTCTCCGTGCCGCGAGATTACCTAGGCTCAAGTTATCCCAGGCTGAGAGCCACTGGAATGAGTTTATGTCGCTATCAAAGAGACACGGAGCCCTCGTATGCGAGTCGCATCCTAACTAAAGCTTCAAAGGGCATTAGCATACCGGCCGCTCGGTATGACTGGCCCGTGCGTGTGTGGGCATCCAGTGAGCACAATTAACTCGTTATCTTATCGCGCCTCGGTGGCGGCAGAGGCGGCGGCATGGTCCAAACGTTAAGGTGTACTTTGCTTAATTTACGCCACGAAGTCACCGCAGGAACAAAAATTGAACTGCGAGTCAACCTCCGCAGCAGTCGCAGCAGCCGAGCCGCAACGAAACGAGACCCGACCCGACGCGACGCCGCGCCGCACCGCACCGCACCGATTTGATCGATTCATTGCGGCGCATCCGTCGTAGTTTAAACCCAGTTCTCGAGATCCGTGTCGCGATCCTTCGAATTCTGCCCGGATTCTCTCCTCGGCGAGGATCTTTCCGTCCGTGGGATCAAATACCAACTTACCAAGTTGTTACTCGCGTAAGCGCAATGTCGACATTTGTACGGCTTGCTTCCCGTATGCAAGCGCACGTGCCGCTGCAAATGAGAGGCGAGTTTCGTTTTAAAACCGCACCCGGAGTAAGGACAGGCGCGCAACGACTCCGATTTCATTGCGTTCGCGGGATCCTCGTGGCGACTGCGATGTCTGTAACAAACAAATTACATTTTCGTTTAGTCTTTTTTTTTCCCTTTTCCCCCGTTGCAGAGCGAGATTAAAGGGAAACCGTGGACGCGGAAAGGAACGTCGGACGGCAGGAGGGGGAGAGGGATCGCCTGTAAATTGTAGGTACATCTTGCCGGGCTGGAAGACGCGGCCCAGCTCGGCAAGTTCATCGTCGCAGCGACACCGGTGATTATGAACGATGCGATATGCGTGCGCGATATTACGAGGGAGCCATTGGCCACGGCTACGTGTATATCAGGTTCGAAATGCGTGACACGTTTAATTAAAATCCTGCGTGATTTACTCCGCCGCACAGAGTGTAAACGAAAGAGACGGAGCGAGATTCACGGTGGGAGGAACAGGGGCATCCCGGCGACACTGCCGGGGAACGATGAAAAAGAGAACGAAAGAGCGAACGAAAGAGCAAACGAAACGGAAACAGAAGGAGAAAGAGGGAAGGCGAAACGAGATAGAAGGGGGTGGCCTGGGGTAGCGAACCAGAGGAAGAGAGAGAGCACCGTGTACACGGACGGGAGATGGGAGAGAAAGAGAACTCGTGACACTCTGTGGCTGCGTTGAGTTCGACTCACGTAGTAAGTACTCAATTCGCGATGAAATATCGCGTCGACCATCGCCATGCGGACGATCATAACGGGTTGCCCGCACTTGGCCGGCTGCTGCACGCAACTTCCGCTTTTGGTGCTCTCTCGCTCTCTTCCATCTCTCCCGATCTCTCTTGTTCTCTCTCTCTCTCTCTTCCACCCCCACTCTCTTTCCTTTTTCCTCTTTTCCGCTTTCGACCAATCCACCTCCCCCGCTGTTTGTATCTCTCTTTCTCTTTCTCCTCTCCTCCCCCTTCTCTCCCTTGCTCTTTCTCCGTTTCGCGGGTTCCGCGCTCTCCTCCCTCTCTGCTCGTCCTCTCCCGTTTGGTTACACACGACGCGAAAAAGAGGAAACAAAACGAAACGGCAAATCGAACGAGATGAAATTTATTAGCAACCTTCCACGGTACAATGCCCTTAATAAGGTAGAATTTAAATCGAACCTCGCGGATTCGTGCGTAGCGCGCGCGCGACAAACGATCGTTGCATATTTTCCGGTATTAGCGTTCCAGTGGCTGTCCCGAGAGATAATTAAGAATCAATCGACCGACGGATAAGAAATGCCTCGCGCAATCACCGCTCGCTGGATTCCTCGATTAAGGGGCTCCGCGTTCGAGTTGGTACGAGCCAGGGTACAAACACGCGTGGTAGCGCGCGAGCAAGGAGCTCGGGCAGAAGCGCGAGCGCGAGCCTGAACGCGCAAGTACTTTTCCATTAATTACGGTCAACGATTTATGGCTCGAACGAAACAAATTATATCGATAATACTCGAGAGATCCTTTGACCGTCCAGGTTCGAGCAATCGAGTACGCGCACCGACTACCGCAGCCAACGCAATTAATTTTCTACTTCCTCGAAGACATCGGTCATGCATCGTACATACGCGAGCCACCGGCACGATTAATGGTGTAGGATCGCGCGGTACCCACCGGGGATCTCGATTAGAATTAATGTCAATGGTATCTATCGATACTAGGCGAAGCCGCGCGGCCGTGCGCCCGCGGTCGGAATCTCCTTCGTTCTTCTCGTCGCGTTTTTGGGTTTTAAATAGTGCGAGTAAAACGCACGAGCGTCTCGTGGAAACGGAAACGGGGACCGCCGCGTCGCGGATTGCGGGAAGCACGAAAAAGGGAGTTGGAAAGCGACGAAGCGAGCGGGCAGATTTTTGTTGTTCAGTGGCTCCTACACGATCAATAATATTGTCACTATTCGCGTCAATGTTGACGCTCTATATTGAAGCGCGCATCAATATTCTCACGAATACTCATCCCGACAAAAATATTCGTGCTGCATGGTCGGGGCTGTTCCGGTGGTGTTTTTATTCTGAATTTCGAAATGTTTTTCACACCGGGCCTATTGTCAAAATTTCAAACCATAATTGAATTCCATTGTGTAATTCTAGGAATATTTTTCGGTACAAAATTTTCTTCAGCAAAACTTACGGGGCTACCCGAGTCCAATAACGCTGTCATAGAAAATTTGTTTGTTTCAGCCAACTGTAGATTCACGGAGCGGAGAAATTCGCCATCACGTACTCACAAGCAACTGATACTGAAGGAAATATTGACGATAAACCTCCTAGACGTTCAAACGGTTCTTTAATATTGATAGGACGCTTCAATACGCTCCTAGACGATCAATATTTCCATCAATATGGTCCACCGTTAATATTGACGCGAATATTGACAATATTAATGGTTGTGTAGGGGCCACTTTAGTCTTCGCGATCAACTCCCGTTCATTTATTCTAATAATAGCACCGGAACAACCGCGACGGCTGAAATCACGGGGATCTTCGAACAGTCGCGACTCGGATACGTACCTGCGCAACTGCAACTCCGTTTTCGCCGCGTAAGCACAGACCGTACATCGGTATCGTCTGTCGGCTGCGGCGGTCTCGTGCACCAAGGTCCGGTGGGATCTCAATTCGGAAGCTGTTCGCAGGACCGTCGGACAGCCCGGAAGTCCGCACTTGTACTTTTTCCCGGCATGGCGCAGCATGTGTTGACGGAGAGCGTGCCTGTAACGCGGCCAAACGAGACAATCTTATTTATATCCAGCTAGACGTATCAGGGTAGCGAGCGGCCGGGTTCGCTGTAATTTTTCAAGTAACTTTTCGTGTAAGAAGGCGACGTATGCGAGGTACGCGCGTGACCATCGGCTGTTCGCACGCCGTACGATCCGATCGCAGCTGTTGCATCCTACATCAACCTGCCGGCGAGCGCACACAAGAGCCGCACTTTAAATAGTTTCTGTCAAGAGGTGACGATCTATACGGTTAGTGAACTCACTGCCGGCTCACGTCGCGTCGACTCGACTCGACTCGGCTCGACGCGACAAGCGAACGAGCACTAGTTCGAGATTCGCTCTTCTTTCTCGATCGCAGTCTCGAGAATTCCGCGAATCCTCGCGGAGGATTCGCGCGTGCTACGGTATCGGCTGGAAAGAAGATGACGCGTGCAACGAACGCTCGCTGGCTGGATAGGCCGGCAAGGACGCCGGTAATACACCGACAACGCTCGGCAAACCGCTATAAAACCAAACGAAAGCTCGTCGATGTTATCGAAATCGGCAGCAAATTTCCGAACGTGGTAGCCACGATCTTCGCTCGCGTATCTCTCGGGCCCTGTCTCGAGATCTTTGCCTCGGCGAGCGTGGTCACCGTGCGGGAAACCTACCGCGGTAGCAGAACGAAGGACACGCTACGGATTTTTCGAGATGGCAGCTCGACGATACCAGCTAACTCCGCGAACCTGCAACCGATCGGACGGAGAAGGAATCGCGGGAGGACGAAGGACGGCCGATCCGAGAAAAAGAGGATGGAACAGCGGCCCGAGAGGAGAGAAAACAAGCGGATGGAGTGCAATGGAATCGAATCGAATGGAACGGAACGGAACGGAAAGGACAGGACAGGAGAGGAAAGGAGAAGGACACGCGGACCGAGAGAAGGAAGATCGGGAGCAGAAGAGGCTACGGGCTCTGGGCCGTCCTAGAGGGAGTCCCGGCCTACCCAATTGGCTACGCAAGTGTAACGGCAACTTTTACAATGTCAGGATATACACGCCCTCGCACGAGCTTCGGACGTACCCTCCGTAGGCACCGTGTACACCTGCATCCAGGTAGTCTCGGCGAGAACGTTCCCGAGTCACCGCGATCTCCTCTCGCTCAAGCGAATTTTTCTATGAAGCGGCGATACGCGACGCCACGCGAGAATAGGATATTCGCCTTGGACCAGCCGAAGAGTCGACTCTCGTTGCTCGGCGAACCATTAATCGGCCCGGACAAGTTACCCGGTCGTTCGATCGCGAATACGAAGCGACGTATGCGTTATGTAGACGACGCAGCATCGGGAACTTCCGCAAACGAATATTTCCTCGTTGCGTTTCGTCCTGCTCGGGGAAAACGGGAGGAAGGGCGATGGAGGAAGGACAAACGGGTCGGGGAGATTACCGGCATTCCCGGAATGCAACGAAAGAGAGGCGTATCCGCGTTGAACGTTCGTTCGATGAACGCTAACCGGCGCGGCGCGGGCACGGCGATGTAACCGTGATCCCGATGCTCGAGCACGGCGAACGCGTACCCGTAATTGCTCTGAATTATGACGTCCGAGGTATTCAGCGACAACGGTTTTCCGGTGGATTCGAGTCCCGATAAAAAAGGGATATTAATAGGACGTATTCTATTCAATCGCGCTTTCTCACGCGGCAGACGTCGCGTCGCGGCCGACGAGGCAACGTTCGCGCGATGCGCCAGGATACACGTCGAATCTCGCGACCCCCGTTCCTCTACCTATAAAATCTATCGGACGAACGTCGCCGACCAGACGACTCGACGGGTCCGGTCGGACCGGACCGGACCGGATCGGTGAATTATTGCACGGAGAAATCCTGTGTAGTCGGCCCATTCCGGAGGATTGGAATTCCGATAGAACAATATTAATATGGTTACGGCGACAAAAGCGCGTCCAGCGGCGACGACGTTGACGAAAGGAAGGCGAAAGGGGAGAAGAGCGGGGAACGAACGGTCTCTCGGCGTGTGTTTCGGTGGAATGTCGCAGGCGTGACAAGAGGCCGTTAAGAAGAGAGTCTCGGGCCGATTGGGCAAGCGGATGCGGTCACTCCGGATGATTTAGCGCGACGTCCACCGTCATCTCGTGAAATATGTGCCGGCCAGGGACTCGAGGTCATTTAAAAGTCTAATCCGCGACGGTACGATCGTCGTTACAATCGTCGATAACGGCGGTGATTCCCCGCGACGGGATTCTCTCGATTCAACGGGAAAGTGAAAGAAAGAAGGAAGGAAGGAAGGAAGGAAGGAAGGAAGGACGGAAGGAAGGAAGGAAGGAAGGAAGGAAGGAAGGAAGAAAGTCGCGCGCGCTGTTAACCGTTGGCTGTCGGCTGTTAGCGGTTAGCCGGCGCGGCCGGTTCGATGGCGGCCTCGGTAACCTCGGTTCCCGCCGATCGACGGATATAAATCTCTGCGATGATGGCTGATCGACGCGTAGATAGCACGCACAGTCCCCGGCAATCTTCCAGCGAAAATGCGTATAATTAAAACGGAGGAGTTAACGGTGGCGAGCCGGAGTTTGACGTTGAGCCGAAACGAGTCGAGTCGAGTCGACCGCGACCGAATCAAATCGAATCGAACCGCGAGCGAGGGAGCGAACGAGCGGGGGCAGTGCCGGTGGTACATAGATCGAAGAGAGAGTAGTGCCTATCCGAAGGTAAAGTCCGGCAGGATACAGCGACGCACGGGTTAATATAGCCTCGATCGTTCTGGGATGGGAATGGCGGAGCCGTTGGTGAAGCGATCGTGTACTATCCGAGAGGAGGGAAGCGGATGAGAGCGAGCGAGCACGGGCATTAATTAAAAAGGTTGCGCATTAAAATGATTTGTTTTAATTGGCTGAACGCGGTGAGGTATTTATGGCCTCGCGGTCCTTCGCTCGCCGGTCCGTCGGTCTGCGGCCTCTACAACGAACGTCGACTCGGACTTCTTCTTCGTCTGCCTCTCCTTTTCCACCATCTCCTCCTCCTGTCCCTCCTCCACGTTCTCCGGCTCTTTCTCTTCAAGCTTGTCCTTCTTCTCCTACTCGTTTCCCCTTCCTACGATGCTTTCTCGTCTCGTTTTCTCCTCTCTTCTGTTCTCTCGTGTTCTCTTCGGGTTTCTCGCCTTCCAAGCCGACATCTTTCCTGCCGCGCTAAGTCCTCTCCGCGCCCTAGTCCCCTCCGCCCCTGACCTCTTCGATTATCTCGAAATCGGACGATCGTTCATTCGGACTAGCCACGAGAAAGAGAGACAGAGAGAGAAAGTTGAAAGCCGATTCTCCTCTGGCGCGGAGCGACCGAGGGCGATTCATAAATATCGGACCACGACAAGTGGATCTTTATTACCGCGAATGATTTACAAGCGACTTTGCCGTGCTCTTTCTTCGACTCTTGTCACCGACGTATCCTCGTGAGCGAATAGCCCCGTTCTCGTCTCGCCGGGATGGCGATGCGCGCCTCTCTTCTCGTAATTTACCAATTTTTCTCCGGCTTCCTTCGGGGAATCCGACACGGATCAATTTATCCGGCAACCGTCTTTCTCTTTTGCTGGGTGAAACGAGGGTTCGCGACCGATCGCGATACTCGGAGACGCGGTTGAACCGGCGTTGCGATAAAATGTAAACACGCGAACCGCGAGTACGTCCCGAGAAACTGTGAAGCCGAGAAGCCGAGATGTCGAAGAGCCGGAGAACCGAAGAGGCGAAGGCTCGAGGGCCGAGGCTGCCGCGGTGGGTGGAATCAACGTTTCCAGCGGACGATGGCTAAGGTGGGATCGTGATGGGCCGTGATGGTGGTGTGGCCGTGGAGCGATGCCGAAGAGGAGGCTGGACCAGAGTGAACCGAAGGTGATGCATGGCCGACGGTTCCTACGGCGGGGCCGCAGACGGAGAAATAAAGAATAAGAAGAATATCCGCTTCGTCGGGTTCAGAGCCGGCCCCCTGGAGCAAACGCTGTCATAACTCAATCCCACCTTCGTCCGTTCGTTCGTTCGTTCGTCCGTCCTTACGTTCGTACGTTCGTACGTCGGTACGTCCTTCCCGCACCGGTGCAACTTGCACTCGGTCTTTCGTTCGTCTCGCTCTTTAGCCGACTCTTCTCTACCTCCGAGCCCCTCCCGTACCCCCCTCGTCATCTTCTTCTTTCTTTTCGATCCATCTTCCTCGTACCCCGATCTCGATCGCGCAGATCCGTTCTTTCGATGCGGAATCTTCGACATCTTCCCTCTCGCTTATGCGGATTTTTAGAAGCGAATTAGAAGTGCAATTCCGAACTGTGAAATTCGTTTTTTGATTGTGAGAACGGGAGCTTTGTTGGTACATCTGCGACAGAAGCGAAGATAGCATTCAGCTATTTATGAGTAAAGAAATTTCCCACGAACATAGTTGGTTTATTTCAATTTTCCTTTCGAATCGGGTCGGATACGTTCCGCGTCTGTGCGGATAGTAAGATAGTATAAAGGTGGTCGCACACTAGAACGCCCCGCCGCCTGACCGCCACCGCTGTTTTGACTTTCTTCTATGTAGTTCATAGTTGTATGTTTTACATCACGCATGGGCAAATTTTTGCTCGATCGGAGGCATTTTCAAGAGATGCGGCACTACGGCCGCCACGGGGAGCGAGACGCGCGGCCGGGAAAAATGGGGGTATCCCTTGAAAATGCCTCTGATCGAGCAAAAATTTGCCTATGCGTGATGTAAAACATAGAGCTATGAATTACATAGAAGAAACCCAAAACAGCGGAGGAGCGCGGTGCCGGAGAGGCGGCGGGGCGTTCTAGTGTGCGACGACTTTTAATCGACGATTACGATGTCGACTTTTCGATGATTCTCCAGGCCTTGACGCGGCGATCAAAATTTCCCGTGAACGTGGCCGATGAACGGTGTCGCGTCAACGCCGCGAGTCATTCCAGCGAAATCATAGTCGCCGGCGTTTCTTTCATCGAGCACAGCGAGACCGAGACGAGAACCGGTTTAACCAATGATTCACGCGTTATTTCGATTCCAGAAAGAAAAGGAATCGCACCGTTAATTATAGATCGGTCCGCTGACGAAGAAATTCGAGCCGATCGAAGAAAACGCGGTTCCATCGAGCGATCACCGCCACTCCCGATCTTCCCGAACCCCTTCCGACGATAAATCTTTCGGCCAAGAGAAACCGGTCGAAGCGGGTACGATTGGTGGGCATCGTTCGGACTCGGCGCGAAGGAAGACGCGAATCGGGACAAACGATCGGACTGGCAGACGTCAGTCGCTGCCTGAAAAAAACCGGCTTCATTCGGTCGTGCGTGACCGCGCGTCAGAATAAGTTGAAATTAGAATCCCAATCAAAGGCGAAATTCTGCTGGGACAAACGAAGCAGAATTTCGTTTGGTGCCGATCTCCGGGGAGTGGTTTGTTAGTCTCGTGTTTGGCGCTGATGCTGTAAGTCGGCGAGATCGAAGGAGAGACGGAGGCAGCGAGACGGGAAGCGGAAAGAAAGAAAGACAGAGAGGGTGGAAGGGA
Organism: Lasioglossum calceatum; assembly: GCA_963966675.1. Lineage (NCBI taxonomy): Eukaryota > Metazoa > Arthropoda > Insecta > Hymenoptera > Halictidae > Lasioglossum > Lasioglossum calceatum. The sequence continues at coordinate 3,129,601 of OZ016555.1, read as the reverse complement.
GAGGGCAAGAGAGGTGAGCGCATCACGCGGAAAGAGAAGCGGCGAGAAAGCGGGGTAAAGAGGGAGGGAAAAGCGGGAGAGAGCGAGAGATTCTAGCTGCCGCGTCAGGGAGATTAGGGGATCGCAGGGTTGGTTGTTGCCGGTAAAGCCAGCGTGCGCAGGGAGCGGAGGGGGCGGTTAACGCTTCGCAGCCGAGGCTCAGAATAAACAACAATATTATAACGCGAGCTTAATTGCGCCAGAGGGCTCGGTAACGGGCGCATAAATCGGAGCAGCGAGCGCGCGCGCCCTCCAAACTACCCTCACCCCGTCCTTCTCTCTCTTTGCCTCCGTCTTCGTCTCCCCGATTCGCCACCCCTGGAACATGTACCAGTCTTCCACGAGCCGCTCTCGGAGTAGGATTCATTTACAATAAACATGTCCTCCGCTAATTTCGTCGGCGGAAAAGGAGGAATCTCCAGAACGGAGGAGCGTCTTAACCGTAACGTACGTCGACGTTTCTGCCTTCTCGTTCACCGGAGACGATCATTCGTTAGGGGAAGATCGCGAGTTCTTCGCTCGCGGGATACGCTCGCTTCCGGGAGGCTGCGAGCCGAATTTCGATCGGGTTCGCCTACCGGACACGTTCGTTCCTCTTCCGACGTAGCACCAGACACTTTGGCTAGTCGGAACGAAATTTTAATCGAACGGGAAACGATGCGACACCGGTAGATTTTATTTCGCCTCAGCTTTATCTCTTGACACATTGAAACTGCCGCGGCCCCGGAAAATTACGCCGGTCTTGTTGCGGGACCAGGGACGCTAGAACGTTAGAACGCTAGGACGCGGGCACGACGGTTGCGGTTTGGCGACGTTTCAACCGGCAAGAAACTCGTCTGGCCTCGCTGGGAAGAGAGAGAGAGAGAGAGAGAGAGAGAGAGACGTGGATACGCGGAGAACTGGTCGCTAACCAGGATAAAGAGTCGATGATGCGACGCGAGCTGGTTTGGCTAAGCGGACGAACGCGAAGACGAACGGACAAAACAGGACGGAAAAGAAATAGCGGTGGTGGATGGAAGTCGGGGCATGGGGGCTTGGGGGCTTGGAGGCTTCGGGGGATACCGGGTTTCGAAAAGAGCCGGCAAAAGGGGTGGAGAGAAAAGGAGAGACAGAGGGGCGGGTTAGGTCTGGGTTAGCAGCCGGAGGCAGAGGCAGAGGCAGGAGGCTATATCTACGCGTCCTCGACCGCAGGCCTGTTTTATTTTATGAATCGCAATATTTCACGCGACAACTGGACTCGCGGGGCGGTCACCGCTAAACTGTCTGCATACGGGGCCGTGCTTACCGCGTGCCACCATACCAAAACCATACCACACCGCGTCCACGTACCATCGCTACCGACCACCATTGCCACCACACCGTACGAAGAAAACCCACGGCCGCTTCCACGTACGTGTATACGTTCGACCACACGGCTGCCCTCGCGACACAATGCGCGCACAACGGAGACACCTCACTAATACATTTCGATGCGACGAATGCGGTGCAACAGCGTCGCATTGTTCCTCGGGGGGCATGCAGAAATCTTTCCTCCTCCTTGTTTCCCCTCGGCGCGTAGCGGCCGAACGGCTGAACGACCGGCCAGGCCAGCCCAGGCCAGGCCACCGTTTTGCTCTCGGTAGCGCGAACAATCCCCCGCGGGATTCTCCTCCGGCCTGATCGTTCTCCCGAGCGAACAACCGAACGACCGACCGACCATGCCTGCATCGGCCCGCAGGCTCGATGTTTAAGGGTGCTCACGGGGTGATTCGTAAAGACGACACCGTGCCTCATTAGCTGCGCCGACGGAGGTGAGAGAAAACGATACACGCGCTTCGCGGAGACAATGGTTGCTCGGAGACGGGATGCGACGACCGACGCGCCACGGTCCTCGAGAGCTCTCGAAATTTACGGTGATCGGAGATTTATGTACCGTTTCGATCCGAACACGCCTCGCGGTCGAATTAATTGCGCGACGCCGCGCCGCGTACGGTTGCTCTCGTCGTTATCTCGAATCCGGTAGCTCGAGCCTCCCGGTCTTTGGTCTTCGGTCTGCAGTCTTGAGTCTCGAGTCTCGTGGTCGTAAGTCGCGAGTCACAGAGACCGTTCCCGTTGACTCGACGCTCGATCAAACGCTCGATCGCCGCTCGTTTCGATTTTTCTTCGCGGGAAAAGAGGGTGCCGGAAAAGAGCGCGGCGCCGCGCGCCGTAGCCTGGCCGAACGTCAACGGGTGGCAAAGTTACGCCAATCTCGCCCAGTATGCCTATCTTTGCGCCGTTTACCCGACCGGCTACGAAGGAGGCGGACGCGCCATTACTGCTATGGAAGATAAAAGATAGGCGCGCGCCACGCCGCGGTCCATATATGTAAATACCTCTGGGGAACTCGCGTACACATCGCCGGCCAGGAACGAGAGGGTTGCCGGTGAGTAGAACGCTGCGAGGGACCGAGCGGACCAAGAGGATCGAGCGGATCGAGCGGATCGAGGGACGCGAACAAGAGGCGAAGGGCAGAGGGGGTGGAACGAACGAAACGTACGGTCAGTAGCTCGCGTATGTAACATACTATCTTGAATATGCGCATACATCGAGAATTGCCCGCTTATTCTGAGAATTGGTTAGGCGATCGAATACGCGGGAGCTGCCCGTCTTCTCGTAATTACCTCTCTTTTCTCTCCTTCCATCCTTCCATCCTTCCGTTCTTCCCCCTCTCCCTCTTTTCTCTCCTCTTCTCTCCTCTCCTCTCCTCTCTTCTCTCTGTTGGTTTCTTCTTTTTCGATGACTCGAGCGCGAGCGCGCGCGCGCCTTCTCTACCATTCCTCGATCGTTTCTTCTCGATTACACGTTCGTCTCCTGGTAAGTATTTTCTCTGCACCGGGAATCAGACGAGACTGAGACCGCTACAAAAATTTGAGGACAACGCTCTCGCGAAAACGCGGCGCATCATTTTCCCGGCGGTGTTCGCCGCAGTCCGCCCGGCTGTCGGGTTAATCGGTGCGGATAGGTAGCCGGTTCCCGGAAAAGTAGAAAAGTTTGTAAAACGTTTCGTTCCGTAACGTGTTCGTCAGCTCGCGGAAACGGGGCCAAGTTCTGGGATGCGACATCGCCGACAACTGGCGCCCCGGCCTCGCTCGCTCGCTCGCTCGGTCCGGTCGTCGTTTCCGACGAAAATTGAGCCGGAGAAAGTCCTAATCGAGCTTTGCCCACCGGAAGTTTTAACTGCCTGCGGTCGAAAGATGACGCAGACTTCCAGGTATATGAGTCGGCGCGAAATCCTCGGAATGGGGACGATCGCGACCAACGGCTGCTCGAGAGCCCGAAGAATGGTCGAGGAAGCCGATCGATCTCGACGAGACGGCGATCATCCAATATTCCCCGTGGCTTCTCTGTATGTAGTAAGGTTGTCTGTATCGCGGGGGTAACAGAGTCGGCGATGGTCAGGCCTAATCCTTCGAAACGGTCGAGATCGCGACATTAAGCGAAACCCTCGTCGTTTCGGAGCGACCATCCGACTCGAAGAGTCGGGTAGTCGGACGTGGAATAGGTAGCGTTACAGAGTGTAATGCGTGTACGAGACGGGCAGCACGAGTGGCGAGAACGGCGTCGAATGGCCCGAGCAAAGGGGCGCAGGAGGCGGAGGGAGCCGAGGGGACCAAAAAGGGACGAGAAAATCGAGCCGCGAGGACCGAGAGGAGAGAGAGAGAGAGAGAGAGAGTGAGAGTGCGGGCATAGGTGTTAACATTTGCTTTATAGCGATCGCTCTACACTCAACCAATGGTTTAATACTTGGGTCGACACGCGAGAGAAACGGCGTGCTGCGGCGCCTAGTTGCGGGCACCCACGTACGCTCCCTCTGCTCGAGCGCGTTCTCGCTCCGCATCGGAGAGCCACGGAATACGTATTTCCGTGGCTCGTTTCGAGCATCCGTTGAACGTTTCGGCGGTCGGCGACGCCGTTTCACCCGTCTCCTTCCACCGGCTTCTGAAATCCTTCGCGCCGCACAGCCTAAACTATGCATCGCCTCGGTTAGTTTGGCCCCTCGGGAGCACGAGGTTGTCTTCGAATCGTATCGGCTCCCATCGACTCCTATCGAATCGGTGTGTATCGGCGAGATTCTTTTCGCCGAGGATACGCGACGCAGCGACCGGCTCTACCCGTACCAGTAATTTCAGTAGTATATCGAAGCATTAGCGCCGGCCGGCAGGATTCTATTTACATACGTTGGTATTAGAGACTCGTAGAACGCGCACTTGCACGGACCATAATGCAGGCCCGTTAAATACTAGAATGACCCGTGGGGCTTACGGGCCGCTATGAGATGTTAATACGAGCCGGTGGCAAAGAGCGAAGTCGCTTCCTCCTAGCTTCTCCGTCTACTCTTGTCTCTCTATCGTCCACGCTGTATCTCTCCCTCTCCCTCTTACTGTGCCTGTGTCTTTGCTGCCTTCGGTTTTCCTCTCGTACCAGACTCGTACCTACCGACGATCTCCTCTTTTTGGTTTCCTCCCCTCTTCGAACGGACCACGGATACGGTCTTTTATTTTATAGTTATGCAGCGAGGACACTTTTACTACGACCGCGCGCGAACGTTTCGTGGTTTCTGCCCGCAACGCCGGCTTTTATTGTTCCACGGTTTTTATACCGCGTACGCGCGTCTTTCCAGCAAAGACGAGGATTCGACGCGCAAACCTTCAATGTCCAGCACGAATCTTCGAATTCCTTCGACGCGAGAGATCCACGAGCGATGCGACATAATTGTAGCTAACGGGAAATCTCATGATAGATACGATCCTCTCGTCGGCGGGATAACGCGGCGAGTTTTGTCCGTTGAAACCCATTGTCGTCACGACACGATGTTCGCTATACGTCACGCGACCCGTCCAGCGATTCCGTGCACGAAGAACGTGCTCGAGCAATTACTTTTACGCGCGATTCGCGAACGATCGTTTAAATTTATTAATCGACCGATAATTTTGTTCGAGCCGGAGGGACGGTTTCTCCGGATCGTAAACGGCATCGCGGAATAGCAACGGCGAAACGATGTAACAAACTCTCGGTACTCACTTCGTGTAGAAAGCGTCGTTGCACTCCGAGCAGACGAAACTGCGCTTCCTGACCGGTTCGTTCGTCGATAAGAACGACGACGACGGGCCCGAGCACTCCTTTCGATGAGCGTTCAGGTCCGTTCTTCTGGCGAACGACGTCGAACACTTGCCGCACGGAAACGGACGTTCCCCGGTGTGGCTTCTGATGTGGTTGCGCAACGATACTTTGGCGAACGATTTCTTGCAGACAGGGCAACGGTATTTCGGCAAGGATTTACCCTGGCTCGGCTCTCCGTCGTTATCCTCCTGAACGATCCCCGCGTGGAGAGCCTCGTGAAAGATGAATTCCGCTCGCGAATCCGTTGAGAAACTACAGCTGTCGCATTTCCATTCGTCTTTGACGGCTGCCGTTCTCGTCGCGTTTAATTTGTTATCGCGCCGACAGTTGTTCTCCCTCGTGTGTCTCGTCACGTCTTGCGAAAGGGCAAAAAGCCTGCCGCATTTGGGACATCTGCGCAAAAACCATGGAACGCGTGCATTCGAGCTCGAGACGGTCCTCGTATTTTCGCTTACCTGTGACAAACCTCGGGATGGTCGCGCAGAAGATGCTCCTTGTACTCGGGCAGATTGGCCAGCCTCGCCCCGCAACGAGAGCACTCGCGGACAGTGCTGGCCACCGAATCCTGACCGAGCTTGCGAGCTTTCACCGTTTCCTTGTGACTGGAAGTTCTCCGATGCAACACCGCCTCCTGAGCAGTCGCGAAATTCATCGAACAGAACGAACAGTAATAGGGGGTGGCCAGTCGTCGGGCCGAGTCGTCTTTGCTCGAGTCTGGTTCCTCTTTGGTGTCCGTTTCGTCGGTTTTGTCCTCGTCTTTGTCGTCGGTGTTCGCGTCGACCTTCGTGTCGGCCTTCGCGTCGTGACGGGTTAACTGGTGACGCTGAAGAGCCACAAGGGAGCGAACGATTTTCGGACACAGGTCGCATCTGATCCGTTGCTGATACTCGTCGGTCGCGGTCGCACTCTCCTCGTGGCCGGTCTCCTTCGCGTGCAATCTCAACTGGAAATTGTATTGGAACCGACGGTCGCAACCGGCACAGGGCAACGGTCTTTGACGACCGATCACCACCGGCACAGATCCGTTCATCATCGACACCACCTCGCGATGACTCGGGCTCGTCAGGTGCCGGTCCATCGTCTCGTTCTCCTCGCACCAGAACTCGCAAACGCTGCACTTGTAGATGCCGCTGAGCTGAAACACGATCTTATTTACATTGGCGTCTTCATATTCAAAAATCGCGCGGTTTCCATCTCGTCTGAACGAAGTCGGAAAAGCTACGCGTGCTAGGAAACGTGACGTGTACGATGGAAACTGTTGTAGCCGCGTATTCGCGGATCGTGCGAGTTAGGTATCCGAAGTATGCGAATCGGTATGGCTGTTGGATTTCTGGTAGGCCCTTCTTACACGAACTGTCGAAGCGAGCGGCACGCCATATCGACGGAGCGCAAGATGCGCAGTAAACCAGTGTAACGAGTAATTATATGTTAAATTATATCTATATCTTATGGACCCAAAGCGTCTTCTAAATACATAAAAGAAACGAACCTGAGCGAGTGTGTTGGCGTGAAGTTCGGACCGCCAATGAAGCAGGAACATTTCCTCGGTATTGCAATAAAACCGGCAGGAGGAGCACTGGAAGGGACACTGCCGAACCACATTCGCCATATTTTCCAGTAAAAAGCGACGCGCCCGTGGCCCGCGAGGATTTACGCCCGCGACGCGGCAGTGATAATGAGAGAGCAAATGCTTGCCCATTTGCGCCCTCCTCACTCGAGCGTGGCACATCTCGCAGCTCAGTATCTCCTTTTCCCTCCTCCGCAAACTCTTCTTGACTTCCTTCGTGCTCGCCGGTTCCTTGACTCTCTGTCGGCGATCGGATAATTGGGCAAATCGATTAGCGACACGGCCGAGATACGCGCTGCTTACGGACAAGCGATAATTACTTGGTTGCGAGTCGAAGTCTTTTTGGGGATGTGTAGACCTGCGGCACGCGAATGCGGGAACACGCCGTCGATCTCGCGGATGCTTCTTCTGGCGTGCAAATCGGACAGAAGATGCCTGTTGTAGACCAATCGAGAGGCGAGCTTCCTGCCGCAAGGACTGCACCAATATCCCGACTCGATATCCGTTCTCGCTCCCGGTACCCATTTCCCTTGTGTGTGTCCTGGCGGCGGTTGTCCGGCGCTGCTCTTGGCTTCGTACTCGTCGATCCTCTGAAACAGGATCGATCGTATTCGATGAACGTGTACGTAGATTAGTTGAGGTTCGACCGCGACGAACTTACCTGCGAGCTGTCGCTGGGCCGCCATTTTCCACCGGTGTAAGTCGGCGGGGGATGCTCGTGATGCTCCTCGTCCGGGTCCGCGTCGTCATCGTGAAGTTGAGACATATTTTGAGGAAGATCGTTCAATCCGGGTTTCCATTTGCCGCCGGTATGACCACGAGGTGGACGTTCCTGATCCTCCCCATCCCCATCCCCGTCCCCATCTACATCTCCGTCGGCATCCCCGTCTCCGTCACCGTCAGCGTCTCCGTCGTCGTCACCGTCACCGTCACCGTCAGCATCACCGTCGCCATCCCCGTCCTCGGACTCCGAATAAGAGTCCTCATCCCCTAAATCGTCCTCCATCGTGTCATCGTCCGATTCTTCGTCCTGCTGGTACTCGTACTGATACCTCGGCAAGCCCTTGTTCTCGTTGTTGGCCACCATCTCGGCCAGTATCGTGTCCTCCAGCCAGGTCTGATGGACTTGATCGATCCTTTGCGTCTCCTCCTGTCGTTTTCTGTCCGTCTGCTTGCAATTAGACTCGTGAGACGTCATCAGACTCTCCAAAGAGTTTTCCGGCTCGTGCTTGTTCGGGAACGCGCCGCTCTCGATGCTCGTGCCGACGTGGCTCATCGATTGGCTCAATTTGTTCCGACCGCTCGTGACCACCGTAGGCTTGCCGGATGCGGACGTGGACGCGGACGATACGATGTCGGGGAAGCCGACCAGCGACGGAATGCAGAGGTGTTCGGTCGGATCGTCCAGCTCCGATACACCCGGCAGCATACCGTGCAGCTTCTCCTTCGCCGCGGACTCCTCCGTGTTCTCCGACTGCATCTTCTGACCTCTCTTCCGTTTCTCATCTTTCTTGAACTTTCTGGTTTCGTCCAGCAACGCGGATCCCCCGCGAGGATTTGGTTTGCTGCTACTGCTACGCAGCTCCAACGAGCTGAAGAACGCGTCAGCGTTCAGTATTTCGGGGTAGGTGACGGTGGTTGGCGTGGTCGGTGACACGCGAGCAGCCTCGTTCTTGTCGTCCGGCGGACGACACCCGGACTGACGGTGGCGAACGTAATTTTCGAGGCCGTGCACCGTCTGGTGACATTTTATGCAAAAATGCGTGTCGTCGTCGTCCTCGTAGCTCTCCATGGATGGACAGGAACTGTCCCGTGACCAACCTAAAACGAAACGCATGCTTGCTCGAAGAGGTCTCGCGAGATTCGCGCGCGAATCGACCGATGTACCAGCGAGGAAACGAACAAGAAGGAAAATCCGTTCGGGGCGTCGCGTTTCGACGACTCCGCCGAATTTTGTCGGACCGTGATCCGCGCGCCCCGCTTCGAGTCGACGCGAAACTTCCCCGGGACGAGCTGCCGCCCCGAAGAAACTTTCGCAAAAAGTTGCCTCGTCGGAGACTGAGGTGCGTTTCTGCGTGGAAGCGTACGCGCGATCGGCGGGCCCTCGGACGTTGCCGGTCGAACGGCGAGATCGCGAGGCGATGCGACGCGCGATCGCCTCGAAACGAGGCACGGTGCGGCTCGCCCAACGCGAGCCGCGCCGGGCAAATTGAAGGTCCGATATTCGCGGAACAGAAGGGAAACAAGTTGACGCTTCGTACGAACTAGGGGTAGGAAGATCGGTCGATGCCGCTTGGCCGTTATTCGGACGACGACACTTCGCCTCCCAGTCCTGGCCGACCCTCCGCCGCCCCCCGTCGGCTCCCGCCGCCCTCCGTCCTCCGCCGTTGCCCTCCACCGTCCTCCACCATCCTCCCCAGCCCGTTACCCACCCCTGCTTACTTCCAACCATCCACCGCCACCCTCCTCTTCCCCTCCCGGCCGCCACCTAACCCTCCGCTACCTCCACCCCCGGCCTTGTTGCGCCCTTTCCGTTTCCCCTTTCCGAAGTCTGCGAACCGGCAGCGACCTCGTGGCTCCGTCTCCCTATATACCCTGTCTTGTCTCTCCCCTTTCTCTTTATCTTCCACCATCCTTCTCTCTCTCTCTCACACACACACACATACATACACACACACTCTCTCTCTCTCTCTCTCTCTCTCTCTCCTTCTTTTTCCCTTTCTACTTCTCGTTCTCGTCCGAGTCTTCTCTCTTTTCTCTGTTCGGTCGTCTCTCCCTCCCGTCTTATTAAACGGAGAAAACTACCAAATGAGATTTCCATCCGGCTCGAAACACGCTTCTTGCAACCCGATCGCTTAACGCGAGAATCCAGGCGGATCGTTTACTTTTGACGTGACCCGAAAATTTCATTCGCGACCAGAGATATAACAGGGGGAACCAGCAAATTATCCGGAAGACGCGACCTCTCGACGAAGAAGAGTCCGTGCGCGCTTCGGGTGATGGTGGCGCGACGTTCCGCGAGACGGAGAGAGAGAGAAAGAAAGAAAGAGGGGCGAGAGAGAGAGATTGGTCTCTCGATGTCCCGATAGCCTCGAAATTTTCGGGCGAACGAGCTTCCACCGTTCCGTCGTGGACTCGGTGGGACGAAAGGCCGTGTCCGGCCAGGCGTTTCTGTCGAGAATCGTCGAATATCGTCGCATCACGCGATCGGAGCGTTCGTCGAGCGCGCGTACATCGCGAACAAACAAGCACAGACGGGGCGGAACAAACTCGAGCCAATTAAGCGTAGGACGGTCGCGTAGTAAATTAAATATTTGCGAAGTAGGGGCAGGCGGTCCGATAACGATATTAATTATTGTATCGTCTTGTAGGACACGCGTAGAAAAAGAAAACAATCCCGGACAATGGTAGGAACGATCGTCGAGCTAGAAGAACAGAACTAAATCGAGTGGACAGAGATCCGTCGAGATTTACGAGCGTTTGTCGGAAAAACAAGAAAGCCCGTTAATTGGCTGGTGGTCGTGGACAGAATCGAGACGTCGATACGTCAATATAATATCCAACTGTGACGCATCGCGCCGAGAGCATCCGGCTAACCGATGGTCGTCGCGTTAACGTTGATCGACGATCACCGATGACTAATCCCTTATTACCTATCCCGTGGAAAAACCGGAGCGCACCTGCTACCAAGGAGACGCCGGTTTCTCTTCGATTCTCGATCACGAAGAATAACCACCTCCTAGAGTTACGGGCTACGAGCAACGAACAACGAGCGAACGGGCAACGAGCGACGAGTTACGAGTTGCGAGTTACGAGATGCGAGGTCACTTTGCGATCTAACCGCGGTTACGAGAAGGCGGCAGAGCAGCCGAAGGAAGGGAGGGATGGACGGATACTTGTTGAACGCACGAACTAGACGAATTCCCTCTGTTCCGAAGCCACGCGAGTCTAAATTAACGCGAGAATGTACGCGCGAGCGAATCGGACCGTGGAACGCTTCGCGCGTTACGCTTCGAACGATTTTCAGCCCGTTCCCGCGCTGAAAGCGAAAACGAAACGAAAAAGACGAAAAGAGAGGAGAAGAGGCGGAAAAACATTTGGTTTCGCACGAGTTTCGAAATCGATTCAACGCTTTCCCATCGACGCCTTTCGACGAATCGTCGTCGACGTAACGATGCCAGACGTTGGGTCCGGCTACGCGAATCCACCGATCCTGCGTACTCGCGGAACGGTATACGAAACATTCTCATCCAGAAACGACAGCCCCGATCGGTGTCGCTAATCCGATCGGAATGGTCGAGGGTTTCGCGTCCCCTTCGTTCCTCCGTATCAACCGCAATTAACGATAATCAGAGCTCTGACCCTCGCGCACAAATTCAACCGATAGACTGACTGCCACCCTCCTTGCTCCGCTTTCCTGCCGAAATCGACGTTCGAACGAAACCCCGAACGAGTTCAATTTTAAAACAGAACAATCTCGTTCGAACATTCGAATCCGGAATACCTATCGTTCCTCGGTATCGCGAGTCTGCGTCTTTCGTCGATTTCGAGACGATTCTCTCGCGAGCCCATCGTTTCCCGTTTCGAAACGTCGGTTAGTGAAAACTCGACGAACGAGAATACGATGCGAGGGTCCGAAAAGCATGGACGAGGTGGGCGAGGTGGCCACCGCGAACACGAACACGGACACGAGCGTCCGAGAGACCGAGAGATAGGTACCGTGCTCGGCGGTGGAGGAGTACGGTCTAGAAGGGAGATGGACCGGAGGTAGACGCAGGGGATGCAAGGTCCGGGGAATATTGAGCCGCTCCGTTAATGTTTATAACGACGTTAGACGTTGGTGTCCCCAGTAGCGTGTGTGTAGGTGTATAGGTGCTACAGGATAGCTAGGTAGCTTCGCCTACCCTCTAGCGTACCCTCTGCTTCCTCCCTTCTCACCCTTTACATCCGCATCTCTCATTCCCCCTTATTATCCCTCGCGCTCGGCCTCTCGGTTCGTCCTTTCGTATCTTCTCCTTTTCCTCCTCCTCTCTCTCTCTTTCTCTCTCTCTCTCTCTCTCTCTCTCTCTCTCTCTCTCTCTCTCTCTCTCTCTCTCTCTCTCTCTTTCTCTCTCTCTCCTTCTCTCGTTCTCTCTTTCTCGGGGATCGCGCGACGTGTGTGCAAGCCCTCGCTCCCTCTCGGTCAGTCCCCTTGTTTCCGTGCCTCGTTCTCTTTCCCAGCGGTGGCATACAACGGTAGTGGTAACAACGGTAGCACGGCCGAGCTAGAAGTAGAGGCAGAGGCAGAGGCAGAGGCAGAAGCAACGGCAGGACAGGAACTGACATAAGCGCACGAGTGTGTATGTAGAGCACGTACTCGGGGGCTCTCCAGTTCGACGGAGTAGGTGGAGGCGGGTGGTTGGGTGGTCGTGGAGACCTCTCGGTCGAGAGTATGGGTTGTGGGTGGTGAACGGGTGGATATAGCGCGGAGGGTGAGTATGTCGGTGGGTCGAGGAAGAGGAGAAGGGGAGGGCTGCATCCTAGCAATGGGACGAGGGAGCCTCTGTCTAATCGATGCCGCGGCGGTGCGCGCTCGCCCCGCTGGCTATTACGCACCTTAATGTCCTTTTCCCTCGCCTCCTCCCCGCGCCAACCACCCTCGCCTCTTCCTCCTCTTCCACCTTCGACGCCGCTATCCCCTCGACTGCTCCGCTGCCTCGCTGCCTCGCCGGCGAGCTGGCGAGCTGGCGAGCTGGCTCGCGCCACCTTCCTCGTCCCGCCTGTCTTTCTTCCGTTTCTCGCTCTCTTTCTTCCCACCGAAAAGCCGCCAACCTCTCTCTCTCCCTCTCCTTCCTTTAGCCTTTCTCCTTTCTCCAGTCTCCTGTCTCCTTTCGCCTTTCTCCTTTCGGGCAGCTTCCTCTCGGCCGCGTTTCCCTCTTTCTCCCGCCACCTCGTCCGCTCGAACACCGAGAGGCGGCCATGACACGTGTCAATCTACCGCAGACGCCCGATCGATACCGACGGACCTCGGCTTCTCTCTGCGCTCCTCCACCTCTTTCTTCGCCCTATCGTCGACAACCACCCCATCCTCGTCCACCTAGCCACCCCATACCATCGTACCACATCAACCACCCACTCCTCGTCCCCATACCCGTTCCCATACCCATCCCCATCCCCGTCTTCGTCCCCGTTCCCGATCCCGTCCCCGTTCTCGTCCTCATCCTCATCCTCCTCTTCCTCCTCCTTTACCACCCCCGCCGCCCCCGCGACCCCTTACGACCACGCTCCGCGCTCCCTATACCGAACCTTCTACGAATGCTGCCACCGCTATACGCATCGACGCGCGAACCCTGCGAGGCCTGCCAACCTCGCCGGGAGTATCGCGTCTCTTCCCGCGACAAACGAGATTTCGTTTTCCAGCAACTGGCCAATTGCGCGACGTCCGCCATCTCCGACGACTCTGTCTCTCCTCTTTCTCTCTTTCTCTTTTTCCACGCTCGTTCCGTCCACTGATCCGTGTACCCGTGTATACATGTACGTCCTTCGTCAAACCCGACGGACATCGGCTCCGGCGACCCTAAACCGCTGCAAAACTTTTTCCAACTCGCGAGCAATCGTCCAACCTTCCGTCGCGTCCATGCGAACGTCTCGACGAGAACGCTCGAAAAACAAGCGCGCCTCTTCGCGTGTTACGTACGCGTTATAAATTTCCCACGGTTTCGCTCTCTCCCTTTCCTGGTCTGTCTCGCGGGAAACAACCGTTTCTTTTCCATCGCGGACCTTTTTCCAGGAAGATCGGACGTTGCTTCTACGGAAAAATTTCGCATATCCCGCGCATAAGTCACCGGCCGAGAGATTCGACGGTAAACAGCGACCATTCGTCCGCGATTTCTCACATATTCGATACAAAGTAATTCGCGGATCGACCGAGAAACATTTGGTTAGGTTAGGAACGCGGCAAGTTTATCGAGGTCGTAAACTTTCAACGAGCGCGAAAATACGCGCGCTCTACGGGGGAAGAACGTTAAAGTACGATCTCGCGGGCGCGTCTCTCGTCTCGCACCGCGGCTCCTTTCCACCGAGCATCGATGTTTTAGACGAAAGATACCGGGGAACGACGTATCGTTCGCTCGAAATAATGCATCGGGAACGATCGTGAAGATCCGTGGACTTTGATCGGCATGAAAAAAAGCAGGTGCGCGAAAACGAGCTCGTAGCGAGCGATCGACCGTGGGGGGTTCGCCTGCGATTTATCCGCGGTGAAACATCGACGAAATTATTTTGAAACGAGTCGCGTCTGGCCGGCAAGCGAACTTCTCGTCCGGTACCGAATTCTACTAATCGTCGACCGCCTTCAACTCGACGAGAGCTCGAGCTATTTTCGAAACTAAGAAGGTTACGTCGTTTTCGGCAGGGACCGTTCCGCATTACCCCCTCGGACGATAGCAGCCTTCCTGCCGTGCCTGCGCTTTTACTCGCTCTCGCCAGCTTTTACTCGCTTTCCCTCGTCTCCCGTCGCAAACACGAAACCCGAATTTTCAAAAGAGCCCGGACGAGTGCCGTTCTCGGTTTTCCTGTTGCGCAACCTCTCCTCTGCGGAGAGCGGAGAGTGAAACGTTTCTCGGCTCGCACCGGAACGTCCCAGGTATCGGTCAAACGATATAAATCAACGCGCCTCCTCCCTTCCAAACAACCTTCCTCCGAAAGAACGATCCGGACAGAGACCAAATATTCGGCCAGACCGCTCGTCGCTCGGAATAATTTTGTACGTCGAATTTTTTGCTACGACACGATGGATGCCGATGAATGCGACCAGAGAAACACCGATACTAAATCTATTTTCACGTGCTCGCTCGTGCGTGAACATCCTCCGCGACCGAACGATCCGCCTGTGGTCTTACGATTCGTCTTGTTTATCCGCGACTCGGTTCTGAAAGCGAGAAAGAACATCTCGCATTCCGAAAGAATTCGAGCGGACTCGCTCGGCTCGACTCGGAATTTTGTCTCTCGTCCTCGGACGTTCGTCCAATTATTCGATCTGTTATTCGTTCCGAGCAAATCGTGGAAATGGTATTCCAAAGAGAGCGAGTCGACGCGAAAACGAGAGGAGATCGAGTACGATCGGAATCGCCGATACGCGAAACCGTGTTCTCGAGACGAGTTTTCGATCACGGGGGAAGACTGTACTCGGAGTCGTGATCGAATTATCCGAAGAAGCGACATCGAAGAAACGATTCGACGACGTTTTACCAGCGAGGCGCAGCGTCGCGTCGCATCTTCGGCGGGCGCGTATGGAAATTTCGGAAGGTCGCGGAATCGTGGTAAGATCGATGGTGCCGGTGCAATAGATAGTCGAGGAAAGCGACGCGCGGCACTTTATTTTACGAGCTGCATTTATTTCGGGTCTCGCGGGGAGCTGACGGTACAAAACGAGCAAACGTATACAATGGACTTGTGCGCTGACCCACATTGTCGTTGCATAACGGGACATCTTTCGAAATATTCGCAAGTTTAGTGCCTCCGGTCTCGTCGAGCGACGACGGGAACGCTCGTAAAAGGAACCCCCGCAGTCACCGAGAGACACAAACGCAACTGACGCGAACCACGCGCGCACCAAACCGTTTTTCGGCGCGATGCTTCTCCCGACGTTTCTCCACGAACCCGCGACAAATCGAAAAGGCGAGCGAACGAAGAAAAAAAATCGAGCAGACTTGTCGCCCGGGTAAAACTTGATTCGCCGAAGGAAATTAAGAAATCGCGGGTTCTCAGAGGGCTTCGATGGCGGTTGCCCACCGAAATCCGGCCAATCGAAAACGCCTCGTCGTTAGACACATGTGCGCAACCCTGTGCGGCAGCTCCGCAAGTTTTTGCCGAAACTTTTGCAAGGTGGGACGATTCTCGATGGCGCGCCGCGATAAGTTGGAATCTTCTTGAACGCGGGCTCTAGAAACGGGGAGAAGATCCAGCTACCGGTAAAACCACTCGATGGGAACGTCACCTAATAAACGATCTCGTAAACGTCGGGCCGCGAATGTCGCCGGCGTTGAATTGGCCTGACGCGCGTAGAAACGACACGATCGCTTCGCGACCCCAGAACAAAAACGGCGCCGCAATCGTCGAAATAAAATACTCTTTATGACAGTCGCTGCCGCCGCCACCGCCGCCGCCACCTCTCCGTAGCCCCGCCACCATTGGCGTAAAACTCGAGCGTGACGATCGTCGCGAATACTCGGCGTGTCTCGAGAAAATTCCTTCGAGCAGGAGACGGTTTCGAACGTGCGTTACTAAATTCGAAGCGGAACGCTTTGAAAATATTGCGTATCGTTCTGCCGATCGTTCCCATTGCCGATGTTGTTGCGAATATTTACGTACGAAACGTTGACGCGGCTGCGTGCTTCACCGCGTGCACCTCCTCTGCACGGATCGTTTGGAGCGCGCGCGAGAATTTCTCGTCTCCGATCGAAAGCAAAGAACAACCGGTATTCGCGTCACGAGCCCGTCTCTCGATGTCTACGATTTTAAATAACGATGAATGGTTCACGAAAGAATTCCACCGATATTATAGCGAATCAAGTTGCCGGAACCAGTGAGTCATCGGTACGGCCCCGAGAATCGACGCGTTTCTATACACGCACACGATTCACTGGATTTCACGGATCGAATCGATTCAGCGGCGGAGGTTTCGACGAATCGAACGGAGACGCTATCGCGAAACCGAAAGGACTCGACACGGCGATGCGTCCATGGCAAACGCAGCGGCGCGTCGCTTTCTTCCGACGATTCCGCTTGGCTTTCGGGCGAGCGAACGTTTCGCTTCAACGAAAGCCGATCGCTGCGATACATGTAAAAAAAAAAGAAATAGGAAGAAGAAAGACTCACTGGGATCCTACCTATATACCGAAGCCCGCAAAATGTACCGGGGATGGTTCTCACGATGGACGAACGGTGAGCTGGCAGTAAATCGGGAGTCGGTGCAGTTTTAATTGACAGGAATGTTTAGCGGTAATGAACGCAAGGTGGAAGGAACCGGATAAGTACGAGGTAGGAGTAGAAGAGAGCCACCGCGGCGACCACGATACCAACGCCAACGCCAACGCCAACGACAACGGCGATCGACAACGACAGCGACAACGGTAGCGGCAGCGATGGCAGTGTATCGGTGGCTGCGCCGGCGGTAGTGGCAATGGCAGTGGCAGTGGCAGCATCGGTAGCAGCCACGGCAGAAAAGGAACAGCGCAGCGGCGGCGGGGCCACGACTAGATAGAGACGCACCGGCAAAAGCATAAACATCGTGATGCCGGCAGTGGTGGTGACGGCGGTGGCGGTGGCGACAGTGGCGGCGGCGGTAGTGGCAGTGGCAGCGATGACGACGGCGGCGACGACGACGACGACGACGACGAAGGTAGCGGTGGCGGCCGGCGGCGGCAGCGGCGGGGGCAGCGCGCACGTTCCACACCGTGGGCGTCGCCATCGCGTTCCTACCACGACGGCAGGGGTGTTCTATGACGCTATAGATCATGCGGGCTCCGCCTGGTAGGCGGGCACAACCTGGTAGTTGGTACGCCGGTGCCCCTCTTCCCGCGGCTCCGCCGGCCTTGCCAGCGCCACCATCGGTGCCCGCCAAAACGAGCTCCGCTCACCGACTATCCACAAACTGACCGACTCGTATCCTTCGACCTCCATTCGATTCTTTTCCAACTCGAATCTTCGCCAGAAATTATCGTAAACCAGTCCGCCGCGCGTAACCATCGTCCCCTACACTATGACGAATCGAAAACTTGCCCGGGAAACACCGACACCCTCGCGAATTCAATACTCACGCGATCTTCGACTCTCCACACTCTGCTTTCGAGACATCGCGGCTCTCGTCGGTTCTTATCAAGACAATTTTAATATTCCCGACGTCAAAGTAGCTACACTCCTGAACCGAAGATCCTGCCCATTCGTCCCGCGTTTCACGACTACGCGACGATCGCTTATTTCCGATCGATACTACGCCCGACTTATTCGCGTTTGTCTGCTCGTCATTCGACGCACTTGGGACACTGCTCGATCGGATAGAGTCGAGGGAAAAAAAGTAGAGTTTATACTCCGAGGTGACCGTTGATGAAACACGACCGTAGCGCGCACGACGATTCGTCCCGAACTCATTCGACATCAAGCTTTTTCAAACAAGCTTTTTATATCGTGTAACAGGGTCTGCTTACGTCCAGTAACGTACGTACGTATGCGTGCATGCGTTCAGTCAGAGATAAAGGTTTTCATACGCATCGACGCTTCGGCCGGTCGATAGCGGAGGAACGATAGAGTCGCGTTCCACGAAAGAACTCGCCTAAACGTTTCAATTCGAAATCAAAGTTCTCGTACGCGAATTTTGAGGTTAGCTTCTAATATCGCGGTACATCGAAGTAGCTGGTCGATTGCAGGGAATTGGAACGATATCGCAGGTATCTCGTTAGGATTCGCTATCGTTGGTGCACACTTACCGCAATTCGGGGGGTGTCCAATGGCTCGGAGGGACGAATATTTCGAGAAACTCGCAAGTGTTGCTCCGCGTCGCCGTAGTACGGTGGAACGAGACCGTCGGCGGACAGCGCCTCTTGCGGCGAAAAGAAAAGTTGCCGTACCAGCACGGCGCTGTTCCGTTGCCCCCTCTCGCACGATTTACTGGGGCCGACGAGGTTCAGGGCCCCGCCTCCTTTTTCGACCACCTCTTGCGCGCGCGAGCGCAACTTCAGTCCCCCGGGCCCATCGACGAACTTTCGATCGTTCTTATCCGGTCTCGTCGTTTTCGCGCTTTGTACTTTTCGTGCGGTGAAAATCTCGGTGGGGATCGTTTCGGAGCGGAACAAGCTCGCGGGGACCACAGCGGGCGATCGTCGCGAGACGATCTACTACCGTAGAAATCGCTTGAATACGGATGATCAGGAGGAATCGACGATCTCGAAAACTGATTTTCGTCTGGTCGGATCCGGTTTGTTCCGTTTCCTCGGTGACCCGACGATCGTTCCGTTCGGGAACGCTGTTTTTTTCCTCGCAGTCTCGCGATCGGGCATCGTTTCGTTCGTTTCGCTCTCGTCTCGTCCCGTCTCGTCCCATCTCGTGCAATCTCGTCTCGTCTCGTCTCGTTCGATCGGATCCTCGCGAGGCACAGGTATCTGCGTTTACGCGAACGCAAATCGTGCAACATCGCGAAGGAAGAAACGGCGAAAGAGACGGAACGAGTGCGCGAGAGGCAAAGGAGAGCAAGGAAGAGCGGACAAGCGAGGAAACGAGAACGAGCGGAGGAGACGAGAGGGAAAGAGGACTACTACTCCTGGGGCCCCCCCACCATGCGGGCTGCCGCCGCGACGCCAGTCCGTAGTCAGTCAGCGCTGGACCGCCGCCCGCTCGATTTCGCGATCCACGAACGACGGTAGCCACCACTTCCACCTCCGCCTCCTCCTCCACCTTCGCTTCTTTTCTCTCTATCTTGTTCTCGTTTCTTGCCTTCTACTCTTGCATTTTATCTCTCTCCCCCTCCCCTCTCTCTCTCTCTCTATCTCTCCTCCTCTATCGGTTTCTCTGTGTGTTGCGCGTACACGCTATCACTGCCTCTTTCTCTCGTTCGCGTTCCTCGTATCTATCCGTCTATCGAATCGTTCGCTTGTATCTTTCACGATTTTTTCTTCCACCGTATCGGTACTTCGTTCCTTTGTGACTGTGGTTTCACCCTTGCGCATTCAATCGGCATCCCAGCATCGCACGCTCGGGGACACGCGCGTAAACTCGATCACTCGCTAGTTTCGTCTCGCTCCTCTTGTTCTCTCTCTCTCTCTCTCTCTCTCTCTCGTTCTCTGTCTTTCCCTCTCTGTCACCGAGATACGTCTCTCCTCGTCTTTCTCTCCCACCGTTTGTCGGTTTCTTTCGTTTTCTTCTCCGCAACGAGCTTTCGGTAGCCCCGTACACGTACGGCGGAGTGTCGTGCGCGCGTCTCGAGTGGATGCAAGGCGTCGTCGCGAGGCACGCGTTCCTGCAGCCGAAAAACCTGGTCTCCTCGCGCGAGATCGACGAGATCCACGGTCGTAGGTCGCGAGGATCGAGCACTTCGAATCGTCGACACGTTCCACCGTGATCGCGTAATCGTATAATCGTCTATAATCGCGGAAATCCGGAGAGCGTCGAGGATCGCGTTACGCCGCACCGTGAACGACACGAGACGACCGTGATCCAGGCAAGCGTCGTTGATCCCATGCACCTCTCAAGTGATCATCGCAATCCAAGTGTCGACGCTCCGATTCGGATCGTGCCGGATTCGGTCTCGAGTTTGTGCGGACGGAGGAACGAACTGCTTTTGGAACGTGTCGGAATTTTTCCTCGCGACGCGCCTCGCCTCGCCTCGCCACGCCGCGCGTCTTCCACGATTAAACACAACGCGGTCTTTCTTCATCTTGTATGTATATCTTGAATCCTTCGTAGGTGCGGCCGATACACGTATATCCGATCCGACCGATGACCGTTGCTCGAACGAGCTAGCGTCCCCGACGATTTTTAAAGAGTGAAAACCGCACAGAGAATCGCCAGTCCCGTGCCATCGAACAACCTACGCCACCGATGTGATCGTTCCGAGTGATTTTGGTTGCCTCTAGCCACCGTACAACCGCGCATGGATCACGACAAACTCGAAGATTTCGCCGATCGTTCGCAAGTGCTACCACCAGTGCGATACCACGCACCGATCCGATTCACGACACGGTCGTTCCGATCGAACCAATCCACGCAGCCGATTCACCAAAACGCCAGGCGTTCCGCTGCGTTCGATTCCGCATACTGTATACGATAGCCTGTAAAACAGTGTTCCCTCACGATCAGTTCCGTCTATGCGGTTGGTTCGCACCTGTGTAGGTGCGGCTGCTTCCGATTCCGACCAGAGAGAAGTTAACGATGTCGCCACCGATCCTGGGAACACCGACGACAAACGGATCCGGCGTACTCGCGATGAGGTAGTCAGTGCTCGTTGGACACGTGCAAGTGGGTGACTTTGTGTGCGCGGTGCTGGAGCTGGGAACCGGAAAACTTGGAACACTGCTTCCCGCGGCGCGGAAGATCACTCCACGATCTTCCTGCAGCATTTTCAAGGACCACCGTCACATGTTTGGGATCCGATCCGAGGCTGCGTCTAAGGAGCAGAGACCTGGAGCCCGCACAGATAATAGAACATCTCCGCAGGACGCAGATGCCCCGAAGGAAACAGCACGCTCCGCAACGTATGAAATGTGAGTCGGAATAATTTCACTGGTTTCGCCGATACACGCGTCGAATCGGTAAACGCGCAAAGATCGATCCTCGACGATCATGTGTCGCGATCGTGCCGCGACCGGCGAGCAACGAACACTCAAAAAAGTAAAGCGAGGTGAACATAGTTGCAGGCTCGTTGTCGCCGGTGACGATTATCGTCGAGGTTCAATCATTGCCCGTTAGATATCTGCAGGCGCGACCGCGTACGTTCGTTATGCGATCAAGTTATTTTTACGAGTACAAGATATTCGAAGCGCGCGCGTTAAACTCCCTTACGCGCGGAACGAGTCGAAGCTACTCTTGCATCCTGGTCCAAGGAAATTTCAACGATTCTGTGAACGCGATCGACCCGAGCGTGCCTCGTTGATCGGTTCATTCGCGGGACGTTGTTTGCAAAACCGTGGAATCGAGAATATTTCCCGCCTAACTGGAAAAATGGAGTTTTCCTTCTCCGTTCGCCTCGGGCGGCGAAAAGGAGCGGGATAGTGCGCAGAGTATCGAACGAGTCGAATCGGATCGAATCGAGTCGGACGTGAAAAATTTGTAAATATTGGTGAAAGAACGGCCGTGAAACGGCAAGAGGATCCCTGGGTTTGAAAGGTTGATGCGCGCCATGCTGCTTTTCCCACGTGGGGAAGCCATGAGGCGTAAACAAACTCGCCCCTGGTGGAGGACGCCATCTTGGTGAAGTTCTGCCGGAAACATTTACAATTCACTCAACTTGCCCTACCGAAACTCGGCCAAGCGCCGATAAATCTCGTTGTGCGCGCGCGCGCGGATGCTCGCCGCGTACATAAATCCACGGCAGTCTACGGAGTTTCGGCGCCGTAAACGCCACAGTTTTTCGCCAGCTTCCGCGGTGGTAGACGCGTCCCAGCTTCCGAACGCGCTCGACCTTCCGCCGTCGTTCTCCGAGAGAAATCGCGCTAATTTCTTCGATTCTCGATGTTCTCGATATTCTCGGAGGGACAGGGTGCGAACGACGCGCGATTCTTCGTTTGCGCGGAGAATAAACGCGACTTCCATCGAGCTTCGAAAGATTCCGGAAGCGGTCAGCGAAAGTAGTCGCGAAACAGTTGACGAACAACAAAATCTGTCCGGCTGGTCGATTAGCGTATCTCTCGCGCTAATTTCTCCACTTAATTTACAATGTCTCGGTGAAAGGATCCGAGTACATACACACGCACGCGTACGCATACGAGCTCGAGAGCGGTACGTACGAATCGATCTTCCGTCTATCGAGAATTACGTTCTCGCTGCCATTGCTGTTCCGAGGAAGTTAATCAACGGTATATTACCGGAGAAAGATTGCTGCCACGGCGGCCTGTCGTCATTGAAAAATACTTGGTAAAATATCGACGACGTCCGTACGAACGGCGAGAATCAAATGCAGCGTGGACAGGTTTGGAAGTTGCTTCGTTCGTCGGATCGATTGCGCGTCGAACGATCAGTTTCGAAAGAATCGAAACCTTCTCTGCCGTATCGCCGCGTCGCGCAGCCTCGCGTCGGCGAGACGCGCGCGATTCGTCCGGTTTTCTTTTTCGAGATCGCTAGACGATCGCGGATTCGAAAGCGCGTTACGCTAACGCGTCGAGCATTTGTCAGGAAATTCGTAGGCCGGCGCAACAGGTGCAGTTTAGGGGCATCTTCTCGTCTCGGTATCCGAAAAACCGACCTCGTCTGCAATTCGATCCAGCACACCTTTCGATCGGACGTCAAGTTGGTCGCGTCCCGTGATACATTCTCGAAAAGATAAGGAGAAAATACGGTGGCGTGCGAGATCGACCTCGTCCTCTCCGCGACGCGAGAGTTCTCGGGAAAAGTACTGTGTATCGACAACCTCGTTGTTCCACCTTTCGACACCTTTCGACGCCTTTCCCGAAGTCGGGGGAAGAGGAGTTCTCAGAAGTTGTGGACGCGAAGTATCCTCTATCGGTCTATACTGTATGATACTGTACTGTACTATACTGTGGCGGCGCGCCGATTATAATAACGCGTCGACGGGACTGAATCGGAGGAGAGGATCTCGAGTTGGCCACCCGTCCGTTTTGTGCGCGTTTCTCCGTAACTCCGTGATCCACCGCTCCATTCATAAAGCAGGAAAAGTGCTTTGAGTCTGCGCACGCGCGTCCAAACGGCCGCCGTTCGTCTTTGCTACCAGATATTTTCGGAGGTCCGGAATTATAAAGCCAGCACGCTACTATATCGTCTTGTCCGCGAACGCCACGAGACTCGACGCTAGATTCACCGAAACCGGGATAACCGGACGGAAATGATCAATTCGCCGACAGACGCGCGCCTCATTTATTCAACGTTGAACTACTTCGGCTCCCATTATCGATAGCTCTCGGTGTGGTTGTCGCTATTCGGGGGAAAGTATTTCGGTTCTCGTTTCGCGATTATTTACAACACAATCCGACGACGCGACGTTCACGCCACATTCCATTCGAACGCACAGATCCATCGATCCATTCTGTCTCGTCCGAATGCGTTGAGGAATAATTGTGGGATCGAGATGACAACATTCGAGTCCGAGCAATGGCACGGCCATGACCATTGCTTTTTTAAAAAGGCCAGACCTTGAACGGACAAAACGGAGAACACGTTTTTCCCATGGACTTAGCCGTGACGGGCTGGGCCGGGGTCGGGCCGCAAACTGCAGAGAAAAAAATTTACGACGACTCGCAACGTTCTGGAAAGGACGCTGCAGGACACGCGCGTTGCACAGGCTGCTCACGGA
Organism: Lasioglossum calceatum; assembly: GCA_963966675.1. Taxonomy (NCBI): domain Eukaryota; kingdom Metazoa; phylum Arthropoda; class Insecta; order Hymenoptera; family Halictidae; genus Lasioglossum; species Lasioglossum calceatum. The sequence goes on along the minus strand of OZ016555.1, from coordinate 3,105,857 downwards.
TACCTGCTGCTCGCAGGCAGGGTGAAATTTCACTAGCGATCCCGGTAAAAACCTTCGGTGATCCGTGCCAGCCTACGCCCGTTGCGCAAAACTTTCACCTCAAACAATGCCGACACATTTTTGGGTCCCGAAGGCTACCTCCACTAAACGTCGTAAATCCTTCAACCCCGAGGAAAAGGCGCTGGCGGGACACCTTTTCTGTGTCGGAATACTGGAAAACACGAAACCCGCATATGCTGCGCCCTGAACGGAACAACGGGGCCGAACAACGAACGGCGCCGCGGCCTTTTCGACGAACGTCCCCGTGTTCTCCACGGTTCGCTCGCGATGCATCGACGAAAAATCACGACCGGTCGACAGGCACCGCGTTTCCGTCGAATCGACGGGATCTCGATGGATCGACGACGCGCGCAAACAGGCTTTCGACGCGCAACGAATTATCCATGCGTGAAAGATACGAAGCCGAGATTTCCGCGTTGCGCGCGTACATCGAATCAGCTTTCTAATCGGCTACCATTATTTCCGGTGACCATGATTTACACGCGATATCGCATCGACGAGCAAATATGCCAAAAGCAGTATATCTGGAGATAAATGAGACGCTTTGCCGACGAGTCTCGTTGCTTTCGTGTTTCGGTGTTCGGCCGCGGCGATATTTCTCGAGTAACTTTTGAATTCGCTCGAGTACGCGAACGGCTAAGCATGACAGATGCCCCGCTCGTATGCACAAGAATGCGTACCGCGAAAAAATAAATATTCCGCAATTTTCTCGTAACGCCGCTTACGGTGTACGATTGCGGCGTATCGGCCGCGAATTCGGTTCTCCTCTTCTCGTGCTTCCCGACCGTGGCAGCGGGTTCTTGTTTCTTAATTTTCAGACGAGGCTGTCGTCTTCTCTTCCATCGCTGAGCGAATCATTTAACGCGAAGGGAGTTTTCATCGCGTAAAACGCGAGAGCGCGGGATGCGAGCGATCTCGCCTCCTCTCACCCTATTTTCGATGCTCGTAAAACCGGCGTCACTGTATCCGACTGATCCGTCTCCCGATTTATACCGCTGCGAGAGACACGTTGCTCGAGACTAACGCCTGCTGCCCTGCCGGATCTTTCTCCGCGCCCCATTCTCTAAGCGGCGCTAATAAATTAGCCGGAGAAAAAGACGCCGGTACGACAGATGCCCGATGGCTGCCATAAAGGAACTGCCACGGAACCGCTCGCGGGTGGTGGCAACACATCAAAGAGCATCCGTATCGTCTCGATCCGCGGTGCCCTTCTGTCCGTTGTTTCACGTATACCGGGGGATTTGTTGCTGCTCTCGCATCCGCGTCCATGCTTGCCAAGGAGACGGAACGAGACTGTAATTTAAATAGCATCGGAGAGTCGTTCGTGGTGGATGTACGTTTCGAAAAGATCAAAAAAAAGAGATGGAGAAGAGCGGTAGCCGTGCCGAAACTCGACGAGCTCGAAATCATCGGGGGGATCGTTCTTACGAATTCCTTTTCTAATTCTCTTTGCGCCACTCGGCGCGGCGCGGAGCGGAGTCGATCGGCATCGGGGACCGCAACGCAACAGCGCGGCCCGGTGCGGCGTGTCCTCGCAGCGGCGACACGCCGTGCCACTCGAAAACGAACTGTATGTACCGCTGCTGTACGGCGCGGAACGGAGCGGGCTGGAGCAGTACGGAGCGGTATGGAGCGGCGTCGAACGTGCCGGCACGCTTAAGTGACTTTCGGTGTTTGGCCTTTGCGCGCGGCGAGTGCCTTTTGCCTTTGCGACAACGCTCGCTTTGCGGCTAGGTTCGCGAACAAGCAGGCGGAGGCGGTAGTGCGTTTGACCTCTTCCTCCTTCGTCTCTCGTTTGGCCATTCCCCTCACGCACCGGCCACCCCCGTCGAGCCACGCCACGACACGCCAAACCACGCCGCACCGTACCGCGTCTTTTCCTCTTCTCCGCTCCTTACCTCTCCCCGAATTCCCTCGAGATACTCGCGTACAGCACCCAACTATCCGCGCGCGCACGAATAACTAAATCGCAATGCGGCCCGCGGGCTGCGGACGGCGGCCCGCGTACCGCAACCAAAAGGGGATGGCTTTTGATCCGTGTTCGAGCAAGAGCGGGACACGACGATGACGGATTCGCGAAGAGGGTGCGAACAGAGTGGAAGATAGAAGGAGAAACTAGGAAGCAGAGGAAATTCTCGTTGTCGCTGCTCTTGGTGAAACAAACTGGACGTCGGACAAACGCTGAAGGAAATCAGTCTGCCTATTGCGCGTTGCATGCACGAAAATATTTGATCGCGCCCCTCGTAAAACCTTCTTTGGTCGTGGTTGCGAGCCATCGAAACTGTCCAAGTTGTTCCGTTATCGATCGAGAGAAACGCGTCGAACGCAAACGATCGCGCGCCCCTCATTAAGAGGAACGATCGTTCCCGTAAAAATTCTGCAAAGTACCGAGACTTCCGTAACCGGAAGACAGAAGTTTGCCCCGTCTTCGATAGGAAGTTGGATGGAATGCCGAGCCAAAACTCGTAAATGTACACGCGGAATTCGTAGAGCGAGACTGTACAGCGGGGACGTAAGGATGGAAAACGGAGGAGGAGGAGGAGGGTAGCGAATGAAAGGGACGGGGGAAGGGACAGGGGAAGGGAAGAGGAACGCAAGGGAAGGAAAGGATGCACACGCGCGCGCACTCTTTTCGGTGTGCGACTGCCGGGTACGAGGAAAGTACGACGGTAGGAAAGGGGGATCACGACGGTATCGCGGTACAGTGGCCAAGCTATTCGGCCGTGCACGTACAATCTAGGTACTGTTTCGCAACGAGAAGGCCCCGAAGGGGAAGTAAGCAGTATCTCTCGAGTTTCCCTCGTGGCCCCTCGGTCCTCCGTCCTTCGTCCTCCGGTCGCCGCGATCTTTCTACATCCTCTCCCTCGAGTCTACTAGAGCTCGCCGCTTCATCCACCCTGACACCCGCGACCCTCCACGATACTCTCTCTCTACTCTCGTCCGTAGAAGGGAAGATCGTAGTGGGGTTTTCTCCGTTCGTCCGTAGGTCCGTCCGGTCTTCTCGTCTTGTCTCGTCCCGTCTCGTTTCGTTTCATTCCGTTTCGTCTCGTCTGGTCTCGTCTGGTCTCGTCTCGAGTCGACCCGACTCGTCTCGTCTCGCGTGACGGCCTCGTCAGCCGTCAGCCAAGCTCCGTCCGGATCGATACGCTTGCCACCCTTACGACCCCAACTTCCTCCACCTTCTCCTGTGAAAAGCAATGCACCTACCATCCGCACCCCTCGCCATCGCCATCACCTACCCACCCTACTCTCTATCCCTGCTCGCGTCTCCTCTCGTCTCCTCTCGTCTCCTCCGCGCGAACCTTCCTTTTCCCCTGACCCCCGTACCACTGACTCTGTCTCTCTCTCTCTCTCTTTCTCTCGCTCTTTCTCGCTCTCCGACACACCGTCTCGCTCGCTCTCTCCCCCGTTCCTCCTCCTGCTCCTTCTCCGGCTGCTGCCTCCTGCCAGCAACCAGAGTCTAGTTGAGTCGAGTTGAGCCACCGGCCGGGTCAGAAGACGTCTGCTGCCCGGGCGAGCGACAGCTACCACCCTCCCATTCAAACACCCACCTCCGACCACCCGATTTTACCACCTCTTCCTCCCCGTCCTCGTCCTCCTCTTCCTCCTCCTCCTCCACCTTCGACCGACCGTCCACCCACCCCTCGACCTACTCCACGACTCCATTCTACCGCGACGTGCCGCGAGATGGACAGCTTCGCCTCACCGTCGAATCCGCACTCGAAACTCGCTCACCCTTCTGTATCGTTCGCGTAAACGGTACGTGAAACGTTGCTGGTGGTGGTAGCGGCGGTGGTGGTGGTGGTGAACGCGCCACGGTCCCCTTCGTCAACCACTACCACCTTTACCGGTTCGCTACTACCACCACCGTTGTCAACTTTCTCCCTCTGCCTCCTTCCGTGCCGTTCCTTCTTCGTTCTCGTAACGCTGCATCGTTGCTGCTCCTACCACGGTTGCCCCGCATCCCCCTGCTCCCTCCGCGAGACGCCCTATCTTCGTTCGGTCCACACTTTTCGCGAGAGAGTATTCTCCGAACATCGAACAAATCGAACGTACCGAACGTTTACGCGCGACAGAAACCGTCGTCCTGACACGGAACGGTCTCCGGCAACCTGTACCGGACAGCGACGATGCGCGACCCCCTTTTCTTGTCTAGAATCTCCTCTTCCCTCGAACATCATGCCCGTCTCGGCCGCGAGACGATTCGCCGAACAGAATTTTTCACGAGACGCGTGCGACGCGCGAAACTCTGAAAACTCGCTGGAATAAGTAATCGCGACGATTACCAGTTTCCAACTTTGTCCTTAGTTCGGTTCGCCGGAGTGGCTCTCCGGTGTACCCGGCCAAAGATCCCTCGTAACGATTCATTAGTAGTCGAGAGTCAATCGAAGATTAATTAATCGTTAGGATTCGAGAACCAATTAAAGTTTCCTCGACAACAAATCCGTCTGGCCGCGAGCACCGTTAAAGATTTCGATTTGTTTCCCCGTGCTTTCCCGAACCCGGTCTCTCGAATCTTCGTCGGCTACAGCTATACCGCTTCGACGTCCGCGTCGTTTTCTCCGTCGTCGAATTAAAAACACGACGTTTCTCGCTCGCCGTGAATCTCCTCGGGCCGAGATCAATCGGTCAGCATCGAGTCGACTCGAGCGCGCCTCGGAATTCCCGTACGCTATCGCCGCGCGGGTTTGATGGCTCGGTGAATCACGATGATCCGAGCGGAGCGGGACGACTCGAAACTGCGAAACGAATAAGCGAGCGGAAGAGAACGAGCGAACGAGAGAGTCGGCGGACGAGTGAAACGAATGAAACGAAACGGAAGGCGAACCGAAGTGTAGCCAGGGGTAAGAACGGAAGATATTTGGCACGGTGTCAGTTCGCCGCACTCGTCGCTCCTCTCGCCAGAAAGAAGGTGGACGTAGCGCGTCAGGGTGGGCGAAGAAAGCGGGGAACGAACGGATGGAAAGGGGAAGTGGTAGATCAGCGAGTGTCTGGAGCGACAGTAACGACAGGTCGACGTCGCGCTCTCCTCCGCCCGTGTCGCCTCGTCGCCTCGTCACCTCGCCGTCTTTGCCGCCTTTGCCTCGCCACCGCGATAGCCGCCTCTCGTCTTCCGTCCTTCGGTCTCCGTCGATGAAGCTCGATCGCGTACGCGTCGAAATCCATATTCTCCGGAAAGGCTAATCGGTCGACCGATGACGCGTCGATTTAATCGATGTCGATTATCTCGAAGCCGGTAAACGCGCGGTCGCGATGACGCGTCGCAGGAAGCCCCGAGAACAGCAACTCGGCTCTCGCACACCGACCGAAAGTTTCGGCATGCCGGCAAAAGTTTATTCGTCCTTTGTTCGCGACACCTTCGATCGAGATCGGCGAGTCTCGTTTCGAGCCGCGAGCTTACCCGGTCGGCGTCTAGAACGCGAGCGGAAGAGAACACGGCAGGATGAACAGGAATGTTCGCGCGATCCTTCGGAGCCATGCCCAGTTTTTTTTTCTTTCACCGGCGTGACATACGGTGAAAATTATTGCCGTCGTCCGTGCTGCCCTCTCCCCCTCTGCGCTCCCCAATGTTCTTTCTCTCTGTCGCTCCGCCGGGCAGCACCGTTCTCTCGTTCTCTCTTTCTCTCTCTCACTCTCCCGCTCTCCCGCCTTCTTGCGCATCGGACGGGTCGGAGTCGGAGGCGATCCCTGCCTCCCACGATACGGCACTGACGCCATCGTAGATGGGTGCCAGCTATCTAAGGGGTGATTTCTAATTTATGAGACTGGGGCGATGTGATGAACAGACGTCATAAAGCATGTCGCGCCCCGCGTCTGCAGCCTGCCACTCCTCCACTGCTTCTACCTATACCTCTGCCTCCACCTCTTACTTCGCCCCTGTTCCCAACCCGGTTACGCCACCCTGCCCCGTCACCCGACCAACCGTCCACCCGTCCACCCGTCCACCCGTTCACCCGTCCACCCCCCTGTTATCGCTGCCTCCGACCTCTCCGGCCCTCTTCCACCTTCCGACGAACCCTACTTCCAACGCCCCACACCACCGTTCCGTGATTTGTGGCCTCTCGAATTCTCTTCGCGGGCTTCTCCTTCCCGAAACTTTGCCTCTCTCTTTCTCCCATTCCCCGCGCTCGCTCGCCCCCTTTCTCTCTCTCTCCTTTTCTCTCTCTTTCTCCTTTTCCCCCTTTCTCGGTTCCTCCTTCTCTCTCTTTCTCGACTCAACGCCCCCTTTTCTCCTCTCTGCTTCTCGCTTCCCCCATAGGTCTATTATCTCTCCTTTGCCATCTATCTATCTCTCTATCCGAGACTACAGCGTCGCTCGTCTATCCACAACTCGGTTGAATTCTTCATAAGGACAGGCAACGCGAACGTTCCTGGAAACGATTCTATCGTTCCCTGTACAACGTTCGAGTAATTAATTAATTTTGGAAAATCGAGATCGGCAACGGTGCCTACGTGTCCGACAAGGAAAATCGTGCGAGCCAGAAACTTTGAACGATAACGAGACAACCTTCGGTTTCTCGCGAGCGAGAACTCGTCTGACGATCGACGCGTCGCGTCGACGTCGCTCTCCGCTTTCCTTCTCTATCGTTCGTCGAATCGTTGTATCGTGGATATTTCTACCGATTGACCTTAATACGCGGCGCGGCACGGCACAGCGCGGCGCTTCGTATAGCGATGCGCTGATGCAGCGTCGATCACCGTTGACCTGCGATCGAACACCATTGCATCTCATAAATTCGTAATCGACATTTGACGGATGTTAAACGAGACTAACAGTTCGGACAGTCCCGTAAAATTCTTATTCCCGAACTTAAATAGATTATCGTCGACCGGAGACAGGCGTGTCCCGTTTTCGACGTACGTGTCCCTATCGTGATGGAAAGGGGCGAGAGGGGGCAGGAGAAAAGGGACGGAAGCTTTCGTAAATCAGGACGAGGATTGACGCCGTCCGAATGGGAGTTGACCGGTTTATCGGAGCACTTGGATACGGCGTCGACGTCGGCGTCTACGTTGGATAGTTACGTTCGATCGAGGCAGGTAGTTGCCGAAGAAGCATCGGTAGACGAGTAACAAGAGCTGGTCTCGTCTCGTCTCGTCTCGTCTCGTCTGGTCTCGTCTCGTCCGGGGTCGGCTCGCTTCGATGCGTCTCGACTTGGCTCGGCGCGGTTCGGCACGGCCCAGAGAACCTTTGTGAAAAATCGTGTTATAACCCTAATTTAATTTTATGGCCGGCATTACGGCGGATTGTGTTGTATATCGGGGCCTGGGCATAATGGCCGTATATGGCCGAGTATAATAACGGAGAAAGAGAGAGGGTCAGAGGACAGCGCGGTGAACGGAGGAAAGACAGAGAGACCGAGGAATAGGTAGGAGGAAGGGCGACTACTAATAATCAGTTGCAACGCGAACCGTCGTAAACCGCAAAACAACTAGAATCGAGCATCAAACGGGGTACGGAAACGAGAGAAAAAAGGCAGCAGCCGCTGCGATAGCAACTCGTCCAGGGACGAAGGACGCGAACCAACGAGGGTGTGTGTTTATGCTTAAAGGGGTGGAACCCGGTGTATCATTATCTCGGCATCGAACGGGGGAAGAGGTCAGTTTGATTTGGTCCCGTCCGTTCGTCGTTCGTCTCGATCGCGTCGCGATCTTCTCGACTCTTCGTGGTCGGCCGGTGCGCGACTATTTGGCGCCGTGAAACCGCTGCTAGACAGAGGATCGTGTCGTCGTCCGGTCGTCTCGTTGTCTCGTCGCTCTTGGTCCCCGTCGACGATTTCAGCCCGAATCTCGATCGATCGACGAACCGCAAGAATTAAACGAGACGCCCGTATAAATTTCACGGACGTAAAAGTTTCGGGATCGGGTTCGCGATCTCTCGATCCCCGTAAAACTTGACCGTATTTTTCCTAATGTTCGGTGCCGGGCAGAGGGCCAACGCGCGCGAGGGGAACGGGCGAGAGAGTAGAAATCGCGGTACGAAATTACTATAATACATCGGGTATATCGAGGTCGGAACAAGAGCTGCGTATTCCGTTATTATTATTGATCGGCGTGGAGCGATATTAAAGCGGCCAGAAGGTATTCTCTATATTTACCGGTGGTTCTTCCGAAAACCGTGAAATTACTGATAATCGCTGTTAGCGGGAAGTAACGCGGCTAGACGCACCCTTAACGATAACCACGACGCTATAATCACCGATCCCTTCCCGCCTCTCCCTTCGTTTCCCCCTTCGGAGGCCTTGGCCAGGCCCTTTCTTCTTCCTTCCTTTTCTATTCCGCTTCACATCCTGTCGGTCGATCGGACGAACTGCTGCAGATTCGGACGAGCATCGTAGGGAAAGCAAGATTTCGGGAAAGGTACCGAAAGAAATGTGCGAGAGCGCGAACCGTTCGATAAATTAATTTACCGGTAGAATCGAGTAGACCAGAGCAAGAGTGAGAGCAAGAGCAAGAGCAGATGGAAAAGCAGGCCGAGCAGAGCAGAGCAAAGCGGAGCCGAGTGGAACGAAAGACCGAGCCGGAGCGGGGTCAGCCGTATAGCGGGTAGGCAGCAGTTCGAGTTCGGCTGCCGGCCGCCGTAAAAACGTCAATTAAAGTGTTTTATTTGATCCTTCGTTAGAACGTTGAAATGGAATTTTGATTTATGACCGCAGCGTTGCTGGTGTGCGTGCGCGAGAGCCGTGGTGCGCTAGCGCGCGTACGCGTACGCGTAAAATAAAATAAATAAGAGGCTATAATTAGTCGGCGGGTACGGTTGAGCACTCGGTCGATCGCCGTACACGACCGGTTCACGAGCTCGATATACTCGGACGAGCAAATACTCGGACTCGATTTACGCCGATCCGCGGAAAATATTAGCCCCGGCGTGGACTGTGGGAGGTGCGCGAACCACCGCGAGCACGAGGCCGTTTTACCACGTTCGTGCGCGTCCCGAAACCGTATCGCACCGCGGTGAAACCAAACGAAACGATTCGACTTCTCGTCGGAGATCGGCCGCGAATCGATCAAGTCGCGAATCGGAATCGGAATCGAAATCGGTCTGCTCTTTATCGTGTCCGATTTAATAGCGTAGTTATCGCGGAACAAGTGGGGAGGGGAGGGAAGGGAAAGGAAAAAATGAACGGGAGGTTGAACGACGGGCCTCCGCGAGATGCCCACGCGCGCGTCGATGTCCTCGCGGAACGATTTATTATCGAAAACCGGTGTGCGTTCGGGAGCGTCGAGGCCGAGGAAATAACACGTGCGATCGGAGCGTGCGCTGGAGCGAGCGAATGACCGAGTTAAGTGAAGAAGAGTCGCACCAGCCGTCCCGCCAGCCGGCCGTCCAAATGTTATTGTTTATTGTGGCCCAACGACAGCTTGATTTATCATGCGAGCCGGCCATAGCCATCCGTGAAATAGTGGCATAATCCCGTTGATTTGTGGCTACCATTGTTCGCGCTACCACTCCGCTGAAAGTATTTCTTTTTTTTGTTTTTCTGTTTTTCTGCTTTTTCTGCCTTTATTTTTTTGTTTACACCCGATTATTGTCTTTCCCGTTCGATTCGCCGCTTTCCTGTATTTCCGTGCGTCACCGGCGCGATCCGTTTAGAGGACCCGTCGAGCCCCGTCGAGCGCGCTCGCTCGAACCTCTGCGTTTCTGCTTTTCGCGCGTTCCTTTCCGTAATCATTGGCTATCCCGTGCGAACGGGAACGCGGAAAAATATCCGCGCAGGGTTACGAGACGTACGATAACGCGCCCCTGCGCCTCGGTCGATCTCTCGATCGGTTGGCTCGCGGCTATCGATAAATTGCCGAGATGAAGCGATAACTACGGGGCGACGCCGAGTAAGACCGAGCAGGTAATTTGTCGAGGATAACTATAGTTCTTGGGACGAGTACGTCGATTCTCGGGTACGATAACGCGGAGCGGTGTGTCGCGTGGAAATCGTTTTCTTTTCGGCCGGAGCCCGAGGTCCGATTCGGCACGCGTTTCTTTCGGACGATTAAAGTTCGCGCGTGCCGACACGTGGACGGAAATCGATACATAATCGATGCGACGCAACGGCGGAAACAATGTCGGAGCGGAGACGCGGCCGAGGTTCGAGTGACAAACAACTCGCGAGTCTTCGAGCCACGTAAGTGGCTTGTTCTCTCGTAGGTAAGTAGCGGTCCGGTCATCGATAAGCCGACCTACTGTGCTTCTTACGCGGACGCGCATTACGGCGCGAAACGGCGGGCGGTCCCTTCCGTTTGACGAGAACCATTCATCCTCATCCACCTACGTTGATACCCACACGCTGCGAGCGGGCAACGCGCACGCAGCCACGCGTGTTCTTCCGTTGGCCGTCCATCTATCAAGCGTCACGAGTAAACGCGGCTTCTCCTCTGGCCGGATCGAGGACGAATCCGAGGATGCCTCTCCTATTTAGACGTTTCGTCGCTGGTCGGAGGGATTTCGTCGATGACGCGACTACTTTGTCGTGGTCGTAGGGGTTGCCCGTTGCTGTCCTGGGACAAACTCAGCCGTGGTCCCTGCGGTGGTAAGGGCCTCTGGCGGCTCGAAACACAGGCCCTTTGGCGATAACCTGCCAACGGTTCGCGCATTAGCTCGACAGATAGCGCTGCCTAATCGGGCCTCATAAATTACCAAATTAATATCCCGCGTTGCCGACGCCAGGCTATCCGTCAGGTGTCAGCCACGGTGCAGATAGCAGCCGCCGCCGTCCGCCTCCACCTCTCGTTCCCAGTTTCCCTCCAGCGCGCTTGGTCGTTCGCCCCTCTGCCCCTTCGCACCTTCGCGCTTCGCTCCTCGACGACCGCAGACTCTGGCGATTTCGGGTTTAAATACAACATAAACACAAGGAGTGCGCGAATGGAAACGGGGACCGCCGCGGAGCGCGGGAGACGCGAAAAAGATTTTCTTTAATAAAGGAGTCTTTTGTCAGCCTTCGCAATCGAGTTCGCGCGGCTTTATCTGGTAATCTCGGGAATTAAGTCCGCATGCAATTTTCCTTTTCCTTCGATCGCTGAAACGTACTTCACCTTCGTCGATCGTCCGAGTCTAAATCGTCCAGAGAGCAGTTCGCTCGGACGTAGAAGCGATCGAGAAACAAATGCCGCGAGACCACCCAAGCTAGAGAATCGGTGTCCCATAGCGGTGTCTACGGTGCTCTCGAGCTCGTAGGTATGCAACGAAAGATACGTTGCTCCGCGCCTCTGGTCGATTCGGCCATCCCCGTTACTCTTTTTGTCGTTCGTTTCGACGCTCTACCTGTCAGCTTGTCCACTCCGTTTAATTCGCCCACGCGAGTCACGTGTAAACGTATAAAGGGAAGCGGAGCCGAAAGGTGTTCGGGATGCTGCGAGATGGGACAGGACAGGACGGGACGGGACGGGGGTGCGCGTAAAGCGAAAGCGCGAGAATCGAAACGATGAGATATTTGGACCGGAGCGTGGAGACGAGAGAAGAGAGTCGCGGAGAGAGCACGCGAGGAAGGTCGACCAAGGGAGGACTGACTGGGAGGAGGGAGCGTTCGCGAAAGAAGGGGCAAGAACCGCTTACGAATTACGCGACGAGCAGCCAGCTACAGAAACCGGCTTCGAGCTACCTCTATGCGACACGGCTGCCAATTAGCGGGCTGACATCGGCCTGACTGACCACCGTGCGCTGCCAACCAGTCTCGAACCGTTTCTTCGCTGGTCCTTTCTCGAACCTGCCTCGTCGTTGCCTCGCCACCAAGCTCACGGCATCTTCGTCATCGATCTGTACCGCGCGGCGAACGAGCTTCCGAAATCGAATCGCCTCGATCCTATTCGAGGTTCTGTCCCGGCGCGGTGGTACCCGAGCCAGGATCGGTCGCGGCGGTGGCAACCGTTTTACCCCGTCGCGATTCGCCACCGGTGGTGGTGGTGCGCGTGGGTTTCGACAAGATGCCGCGATGCCGCGGTCTTGGAACGCGAACAGGGGAATTAATTCGCGACTGACGCGAGCTCGCTCCGGCCACGAAAACACGTGGGAAGTCGAAGAGGAGGGACTCGTGTAACGACCAAATCTCGGACAAGTTCCGACGCATCGGTGTTGGTAATTAATCGATCGTTACCCGTATAATTTACAATGCGACGCGGCGGTCACGGAGGAGCGGTCGTGGTATACGTTGCAAACCGTTCGACCAGGAGAAACCGGGAGTCGCTGGACTCTGTCGGCTTAAAGCTCGCCGATCGATGTCGTTTTCTCGTGGAGTACCGGTCGCGAGAATCGCTCCATGTATTACCGATCGGTAGCGCGAGCAAGGCAATAATTATTACGCGTGTCGGCTGGTATTATTCGGGTACCTTTTAAAATGTCAATAAAAACCGGAGAACGGACCCGCTATCTTTGTCGTTTCCTCTTTTACGCTGGCCGACCTCTCTCCTCCAGTTTCCAACTCCCTGCTCTCTCTCTCTCTCTCTCTCTCTCTCTCTCTCTCTCTCTCTCTCTCTCTCTCTCTCTCTCTCTCTCTCTCTCTCTCTCTCTCTCTCTTTCTCTCTCTCTTTCTCTCTTTCGACTCTCTCGGCCTCCGGCCCCCGACTCACGGCCCTCGGCGTCCCCACCTCCAACCCCGATGTCTACCCGCAGCCCTCGAGCATCGCTTTCTTCTACCCTTTTTTTTAATGCCGATGCAGCTGCACTCTTTTCAGAGGAGGCCCCGTCACGTTGCATTACGGAATGATATTTGCTAATTGGGCACGAAGATAAAACGACAACGGCGTGGCAACTAATAACCGTCCCTGCATCCTACGCTTCCCCGCATCTTCCCTCTTTCTCCTTTGCCCGTTTCGCGCGTCACCTCCACCACCGCTCAGCCACGGTTCTGCCACCGCTCTGCCACCTCCGCCACCGCGTAGTTTCTCTACGCTGCCACCTCGGCCCCAGGGGAACGGATAATCATACGTTGAACCGCGTCGCAACTAGCCGCAACACTTGGGGACGATACGTCGTTCCCGTATCAGCCGCGTATCTCTTCGTTTTATCGGTTCGCTTCCTCGCCAACTACCTTCCGAACGGTCCTCGGTTGCCAGCGGTCCAATTCCAGTTTTCTCCGGTCTCCCTCTCTCCCTTACTTTCTCTCACTCTGCCTCTCCTCTTTCTCTCTCGTGCGCGTTCCACGATTTTCCGCGGATTCCGTCGCGGAACCAGACTCGCCGCGAAAGAAATCGAACTTTGCTCGACAAAACCAACGATGACTGTGAGCGCGAGCTGGTCTCTGTCCGAGGGACGAGTCAAGAGACAAGAGAAGACGAGACGAGACGAAACGAGTTTTACTTAATCGCGTTATTCCGTGGTTATTAAGCAAGCCCGCGAGCGAGAGTAGGTACGGCCCTGAGGCGGTAATAAAAATGAGGGGAGCGAGAAACGTGTGGCTCGATCTGACGGCTGATGGAGACGTCTTCGTTCCAGACAGACGCTTCGGACGTTCGCGACGTTTGATCGACGGTTCTCTCCTCCTTTCGCATACGTTGCTCCCGATCGAGCTCGCTCCTTCCATCTCCATCTCCCCTTTTCTCTCCTCTCGCCTCTCCTCTCGTCTCTTCTCTCACCACTCGTCTCCTCGGTTCGCGTTTCTCGCTACCAACATCGCGTCCCTTTTCGCTTGTCCTCTCGCTTCTCGTTCTCTCACCCTCCATCTCTTATTCCATCTTCTTCTTCTTCGCGCGATCCTCCAGTCACTCTCCGACGAGGTTCGAAGAAGGCACTTCGCTGGTCGCCGTCATCGTTCGTGTTTTTGCCGGGCCGCCTATAAATAGGATAGCCGCGCGATGCTTCTCTTCTGCCTCGAACCGGAACGCTTTCTCGCGTCACGAGCTCGTCATCGTACTCAAGGTCGCGTCGCCAACGAGAAGACCGAATTCGTCCTTTGTCCCTCGCGTTCGTTCTCGCACCTACACAAGGTCGACGGTATCGCCCTTCGATCGTGCGCCCACGTTCAGAAATCGAGAACCTGCTTCTCGTCTGTCCGTCAGACGGTCGTTCGCCTCGCGGGATCGTTGAATTTCGCGATCGCGACAGCGACGACGGAGGACGACGTTGAAGCGACGCGCTCGCAGTTAAGTAAACACCGGAGGTTCGTTCTCATAACGGAAAGTTCCCAAAGCGGAGTTACGAACACAGTTGCAGCAGCCGGTGGAAGATGAGACGCGAGGAAAACAGGCTAACAGGGGCGAGTTCGCCGTTTTATAGTCGAAGATACGGTCGTCCTGGGTGCACCGGTTGCAAGACGACCGCGCGGGAGCGAGGGAGTAGGAACGAGGCGAATGGCTAGGCGAAGGTCGGGGAATCTCGAGGAAGGAGCACGAACTGCACAACTTGATAATAATAAACTGAAAAAGGAGCAGAGGGCCTTATTTTAAAAGGGAAATGCGGCGGCGCATTTTTATGTCTTCGCCAGAACTTTTCATCTCTCGCGCCTCCGGTAAAAGGGGACGCTCGAAGCTGCCTGTGCTCGCTGTGGCGAGGGCATGCCGGGGGGGTTGCGAGGGTGGCGAGGTTGCCGAGGTTGTCGAGGATGGGGTATAACAGGGGGATCGAGGGACGCGCGACTATCCGTGGAAACCTCGCGAAAACTAAAACGAACGGGGGACGAGAGGAAGAGACACGCGAATGGACCGAAGGACGTTGGTGGAACGAGGACGGCGAACAAGGGAAGACGGCGCGCGGTGAAAGAGAGGAGGGGCGGAAGGGAGGATGGGAGAACCGGGAAGAGTGTTTGGGGGTGGGATCGGGGGTGAGTAGGAGGTTAAAACGTGGAATGAAACGGCAGACTGCCGCTGATGAAATTCATAATTTAGATCCAATGCGCTCTCTGTACCTCGTTTAGAATACACTGCTATTTATAGTCGAAATTTTCCTTCGGTACGATCCACCCTTCCCGAGGTTCGCCGACGTTCCGGCAACGCTTCGCGGCAACAAACGCCGCGCCGCGTGTCCGTCCATTTTTCGGTTTTCACCGGTGTTTCGCTTCTTCGAAACCAGGAGGTTACGTATCGTCCACGATCCTTCGATTCATCGAGACTGGACGAGCAGTCATCGTGCTCGAACGCGCGCGCGACGTTCGCCTTCTACGAGCGGACCGGCGATGATCGCGTCGTGGATCAATGGGCGAACGTCGCATTATGTATTCCGAGGGGCACTCGAGACGATCGACTGACACGCATCTCTGGAAGAACCGAACACAGCCGCCCCTGCCCCGCTTCGTCCCTGCCCCCGTCGCTCCTGGTTGGCTGTCGCGTTTCATCTAGCAGTTATTCCTCCCCCTAATAGGATGTAACATTATACGACGAGTCGCGTCCACTCGAATTCGCGGGCTTTAACGGTGGCCGGGCACGAAAAGGCAGAGAGGCAGAGACGCAGAGACACGATCAGGCAAAGGTGCTCTTGTTCCGCGTACGATACTTTTCGCTCGCGCCGTGAACCACTCCGAGGTGATGGAAAAACTCTCTTGAATCGGCCCGATCCTTTGCGACCAAATACCACCTATAAGCTGCTCCTGCCTGGTCCGGGAGGAAAGCTGAAGAGAACCCGAGTGGCATCGTAAATTGACCGTAATTGCGTTCAATGTTACGCGCGCACGAACGGATCAAAGTCAATTGCTCGAAGTGACAGAGTCGCGGGGAACAGAACGATACCAATTGCTCCTCTTCTCGAGTTGATACGCGCGCGAGCGATCGCTTCGCGTAAACTTCGCTCCTTCCTGCGAAGATGCCGCGAAAATCTTGAAGATTCTAATTACAGGATTTTCGACGAGGTTCGATCGAGGTTAGAGATCGAACAGGCTCGATCGAGCAACCTCTGAAATTCGTTGATAAAATAAGTCGCGGGAACGACGGGACGCGAAACACTACGCGCCTCGCTGAATGACGAGGAGGACAAAGACGAGCGTGCGCGCGCAAACAATAAACGTTAAACTCGAATGGCTCGGCGCACAAAGCCGAGCGGCTCGTAGAAGAAAATCTAGGATATGGAAAGAGGGAAAGAGGGAAAGAGACGGACCTGACAGGGAGACGACGCGTCGATCAAGCCGGCCCGCAGAATCGGCATTCAAAGCTTCCTTTTTCTCCGACAGGCCGGACCGATCGTTAGGAAGCCGAGTGTCAAACTGTCCGGCTTGTCACGGCATGCACGCCGCCGCCGCCGCCGCAGCTATCGCGCGGCAGGCCGCGCCGCTCCGTTTACACGCTCGAAAAGGGGAATGCGAGATTCGCTCGCGCTGTCTACGGAAGATGAACTCGTGCTCGTCGACGATAGCAGGTGTCCCTGACGCTGACCAAGCTCCGAAGGACCGATTCCCAGACCCAGCACACCTCTGTCCAAACCTGGAGCCAACTTTTCGCGGCCATCCTCTTTTCCACCTTTCGTCGAATCGTTCGCTTCCAGCGTTGACGGATCCCTCGATCGCTAGTTCTCGCTCGATCGGATCGGCCGACTAAACGATCGCGACGCGAGACCTTCTAATCGTCTCTCCGCCCCGACCCTTGGGATCATTCGATGCGTCGACGTCGACGTCGATGCCGACGCCCTGCGGTCCAAAAGATAAAACAAAAAAAGAAAGAGGAAAAGGTCTGGGTTTACTCACGATAAATCGCGCGGTGCTCAGGTATAAAGAGGGCTGTGCTTCCTTCGACGATATTTTCCCTCTCGCTTCGTATCCATCGGTTCTTCCTACAGGTCGTATCCTCCGGGAACGCGTGTCCTGTTTGGTCGAATCAACGGCTACGGCTACGACCGAGTAGTAAAGAGAAAGGGACGAAACTAAGAAAGAAGGGCATCGCGTACGAGGCAAAAAGGGTTGAGAGAGAGAGAGAGAGAGAGAGATCGGGCGGAAGATAAGAGTCATAATGAAAGGCATTCATTCCACCGCGAACCCGACATGGTGAACTTGAGCGACGTGGTTGCAGACAGCTGCTCAAACCTGATCGGTCCGCACGCACCTCCATCTATCCGTCTATCCGTCTATCTGTCCATCCTGCTCGATCGTCTCTTCTCGCATGATTTCCCTTCTATAATATCGTATAACCGTCTCCGAACCAGAGACGCGGGCGCTCCTCGAAATCGGCTCGATACGAAAACGCTAAACGGGATGCTGCGAAGCCGACGCGCCGCGGTCTTTCTCGATCTCGATTTTATCTCGTGGCAGAAGGCGCGGCACGGCCACGCATTGTTTAGCTATCGTACCTTGGGATGCTTAACGCGCCGCTGAGTTTTACACGGCTGTTCGCGACGCAAACGAAACTCGTAGCTGCGTTCGCGATACGCGACCAGATAAATACCAACGACCATCCTAGAATTTCGCTGAACGAAGAGGAGCGCGTCGTTCGTCGATCGAACCAACGTTTCTAACGGCAAGCCTGACGTAACGTCGACTCACCCACGATGTGCAACTCGGTTTTCGGACCGATTCTAAACGGAGAGCGGTAAATCTTACTGCCTCGTAGACCTCCTCGAAGCACGAAACGCGTCGCTAGAAGGCCACATACCGGCCAATGAACACGGCCGCGGGAGTCTTCCCCGAGGAACCGATAAACGCGACACCTTGCCGCGCGAGATTATCGTTCCCACCTTGGTTGCCTTCTCGGTTGCTCCCTTGCTCCGCTGGAGAAGGGTCGAGGCGAAAGGGGTTTCCCTGGAAATCGCGGAGAACAACCTTGACCGATAAACAGGGTCGTAGTCAGGGTGCGCCGAGAGCATCCCCAAGAACACAGGATTTTTGATCCTGTCCACAGGACACGATTGGAACCGTTCCAGTGATGTTTTTTTTTCATCCCGTTCCTTCTGTTACTTCTTCGCAGGCTTCGTCGAGGTCGAGGCTGGCCCGAGAGCGTGACGCTGACAGAATTACGCCGGGGCCCTGGTTCTCTGCTCTCGGCGTGTAGCGAGACCCGGAGCAGTCGAACCCCTCGGCTCTATGGCTCGCCATAAATATCGGCGGTGACGTTTAGGGAGAAAAAAGAATCTGCCGGCTGGGAACCGTGGATGACCTCCGTTTACGAAACGGCAGCCAGGAACGGGTCGTCGGCCAGCTACCGGTCGTTTCGATCTTCTGGTTCTCGAGAGCCGGATCCTCGTCGACGATTCGGCCGTATTTTTCTTGATGCTTCGTCGCTCGTGGCTCGCGATCTTCCGCCTGCAAATCCGATGACGTACCGAAGCGACGGTGGAGCTCGCGCGCCCGTCCGCGATCAGACGTCGCGTCGATTCTCCGAATCATTAAGAGAGGACCGACCTCGGTCGTGTAACCCTCGTTTTCGCCGACTATATAACTCTTTCTGCGCTATCGATCGCATCATCGTCGCTCCGAAGTTTGCAACGACCTCGCTTATCCAGGATCTCGCCGAGCCGCGGTGCGGTGCGGTGCGGCGGATTTATCGAACAGGTACAAGAACGTCCCGTTCGTGTCTACCGTCGAACGTCGTTTAAATTCGTACGAATCACCTTCGAGCGTGGGACGATATCGAAACCGCGCGGTCGAATCCACCGGTCCGCGGTCGCATATTCGCGATTTCCTCTGCGAAGGCGATTACTCGGGACCCATGTTCACGACGGAAAAGCCTCTGCGATTTTAGAGCGGCGACGATTCTCTCTGTCCCTCTCTATTCTCGTGGAGCAAGGGAGCCCATTTTATTGGTATTTCCACGAAGGCATGGCCGCTCTGAAAAGGCGCCTCCGCGTTGTTTTCGAGCTACCGACTCGTAAGGCCGTTCATCCTCGCTTCGGGATCGTCGCTGAATAAGCGACAATTTGTATGACAATTCCTCTCGATGGTCCGGTGCATTGTGTCGGCATGTGAAAGTATGAACGTGGGCACGTTGTATCCCAGCATGCTCGTTGTCTCTTTACCTCCGATTCCCTGTCTCGTTCTCTCTCTTACCGTTTCGATCTCTTCTTCGGAACCACGAGTGGACGAACAGTGTGTCCTACGAAGTATGAAAGCGAGCGAGAAAGAGCTACGAAACGCGAACCCGGAGGAGCGGAGAAACGAAATGGAAGCGAGAAAGCGAGAGGCAAAATCGTTGGCCAACAGGGGGAGGGAGAAAAGAGAAGGAGAGAGAGAGAGAGTCGAAGCGGTTGCTCGAGAGATCACGATCCACGGAGCAAAAGCAAAGGTCGATCCGTGCTGCACGTTGCAGCACGACCGTGCCACGACGGTAGGACGAACGTTTATTAGAAGCGCAGAGGAAGCGCCTCTGTGACAAATGGCGTGGTTTCATTGTTACACGAGGACCCCCGGGCCCACCGGCAGGCCCACAGAGGCCCCTCTGCGACGTCGTAAATCTGACCAACGCTGATGGATAGAAATCAGAACGGTCGCCGGTCGGTGTGACGCGCGTGGTTTTCACGGTTAAACAGAACGAAAGGAATGCCGGGGATACGCGACGCGTCGTCGCTTCCATCGAATCGCTCGGGGAAACCGAATCGACGCGCCACGCTGTTCAAACTGGTATACGCGCGACCGGTTTGTCGCGTTGCCGTTGTCGTTGTCGATGATCGATCAACTCGTTTACGAAACAATGGCCGAAATTCCGTCTCTCGAATCCAGCCGCATCGTCCTCGAACGAGGAGGCGAACCGCGGAATCGCGAGGAACAATTGCGTGCAACGGGTAGAAAGCGCGAAGCGTGTCGCGAAAAGAAACGAGAGTTTCTCCGTCGAGAGCGGTGATCGCCGATTGGGCACGAGTCTGTCAATCGATTCGACTTCTCGGAGAAACGAAGGGACCCCAAGATGGCTGCCCGGGAACGTAATACACACGGGCCCCTGCCTTACCAGCATCAGCGACTTAGCATAAATCACTCCCGCTCCGCTCCAGTCTCTGTCTCGCTCGCTCGTCCGTTCGCTCGGTGGCCCGCTTGCTCGCTCCTTCTCTCCTTCGCTCCCTCGTTCTCTTACTCTCTCGCTCTCTCGTTCGCCCGATATCCGGCTATGGAAACGCGACCGTACCGCGAGCACAGCCCCGACATCTTTTCCTCCGTTCCGATCGACGAAAATACCGATTCCCGTCGATTCGACCAAGGTAACGCTGGAACGTCGCGAGGCAACAGAGATTATCCTCGGATCCGGAGTATCGAAAAGCGATGTCGCGTCGCGGATTGATAATTCTTTGGAAACGCGCGCAGGTGGCTGAGAGAAAGGTGGTTCGCGTTTCACCCTGCCTCACATGCTGCTCGTCGATTGCCGATCGCTGGTTGCTCGCACGGCTAGATCGGTCGGCCGGCTAGGTTAGGACGCGACGCGACCTCGATATTACGATCCGAAGAAATTTGGGGGTAAGGAGGAGCAAGAGCGACCGAACCAGTCGAAACGAACGAGAGGAGAAGAAAGATTCGCGAGAGGTTGGGCGAACAGAGCAAACGGACGGGTCGCTTATTTATGGCAGCCATACTTCAGATATATGAACTGGTTCCCGTCGAAAGTTCGGGACGCCGCGTCTTTCCAGTTCAAAATGTATAGAGAGGTGTCCCGCCGCTCGCCTTCGGCGGCGAGATTCGCGAGAGGAAGAGAGAGAGAGAGAGAGAACGTTCTCTCACCCTCTTCGCGATATCTTGAAGCTCGAGCTCGATTCTTCGCTTGCAGCGACCGATTTTGCCCGAGAGCCGAGAAAGAATCATCGGGATTACACGCCTCGGGTAATTGAAATTTTGGTCGATGCGGTTCAAGGCGCGTTGCGTCGACTGGACTATTTGCCGAACGACGGAAAGTCGTGTTCACGCGTCGACGAACGAAGAAGGCTCTCGGAGGAGGGGCGACGGGGACGAGGGAGCAAACGGACGCCACGACGGAACGGAGCGGAGTGGAGCGGAGAGGAGCGGAGCGGAGCATTGGGGAGAAGAGAGGCGATGGAGTAGATAAATAGATGGATGGGCAATATTATAACTCACCGGCTGTCATCCTGTACGGAGAGTCAGGCTGCTAATCAGACCCTGGCTCGCTCTCGCCCCTCGACCGACCCTTCACGAAAAATGGATTTATTGCCGTTCGCCTCGACTTCGGCACGCTATCGAGCTCTCTGATCCGTAGAATGTAACCATCGTCGTACTATTCGCGTCGAGGCTTCTACCGTGAGTCGGTCCCTTTCCTACCCTGTTCCTTCCCTCGCCCAGCCCCTCCTCGCCCGTAGGTCATTCCCGCTCGCCCCTCCTTCTGCGTCGATCTTTTTAACGCGATCGTTTTCCGACCGTTAAAAAATTCTCGATAGTCTCGTTCGATTTCTATTTCGATTTCAATTGCGACAAAAGACGCGGCACGCGAATGCCTTCGTCGTAACGAGGCAACGGTGTAAAGCCAAGGCGATTCTCGATCGTTGATCGGCGATCGGCGATCCGCGAGACGACGGAGGGGGGATACGCGTCGTTGGGCTCGGCCACGGGAACGATACCGGAGGGAGGGCTCAGGTGAGGGCCAATGCATCAAGCAAACGGTGACACTCGCCTCTGCACGGCGTGCATAGATCATGTCGACCTCGTTGCCGTCGGACGCGGTGCTCCGCGACGACGAGACGGGGGAAAGATCTAAAGCTTGGAGGGGTATGACCCCCTCCCTCCTTACGCTCTGCCCCGGCTTTTCTCTTTCTCGCGCTCGTTGTACTCCGAGAGCACAGATGTACGAGCCGAACGAGATAGACGCGAGGAAGAGAGTGGAACTGTCTGAGACCCTTGCTCGAGAATACGTGTACACAAGCACGAACGCCTGCTCTCGTGTACGTGTCTCTGTACGTGCGCGCGTGTGTTTTTTCAACGAGATTTATTACCGAACTCCTAATGCTTCGGGGCACGAGGAGAGGGTGCTGCCGCTCTTCCCACCCATCGACGCTCACCCTGCTACACCGCCGCTGCCACCGCGCCACCACCGTCGCCAACATCGTCGTCGTCGTCGTCGTCGTCGTCGTTGTCGTCGTCGCCCTCGACGTCATCGTCGTCGTCGTAGTCGTCGTAGTCTTCGTTGTCGTCGTCGGTCTTGCCTCGCCGGCACTTCGTACCTTCTCGCCGTACCGTAGTTCGTCTTCGCGCGCCGCTTAATCCTTGGCTGCCACGCTATTACGAGTTGATTTACATTCCTGCGTTAACAAGGGCCAGTGGAACGCGCCACCGATTCGGCGCTCCTCCGTTCCACGGTTCCTCGCCACGGTCGATCGAGATTCTTTCGAAAGACGATATTTTCGTCGAGCCGAGGCGAACGATTCGGAAGCGATCCCGATGATTCGGTTAGACCGGTAGCTAGCCTGGCCCGCCGAGGGGCGTGTACGCGTTTCGCTACTACGATGCGCAACTGTGAACGACATCGCCAAAATATTTACCGTCTCGCTAGCTCGCGATAAATCGTTATTAAGCAAATCGTATTACCGTTTACTAATTGCACACTCAAGGAAAGCAACTTTAACGAGATCGTCGCGTGGGATTACGTAATTTCGTCCATTCGCCGCGGCCGCGACCGCGTCCCCGTCTCACGGTGGCTCTTCCGATCTCGGAGAGAGTCTCACCTAGAAATAGCTATTCTTCTTCTTCTTCTTCTTCCTCGGGCCGGCCGACGCTGCCTGGGAATTCGCCTATCAACCTCTCTCCGTCTCGTTCGTCTTTCGAGAAAGACGGAAACGAAGGCGAATCAAGACGGAGCGGATCAGTAGAATCGCGGATGACTCGACGACAATTCGAATAGGGAAACTGTGGAAGGTCGGTGAAACGGTAGGACAAGTGCGAAGGGTGGTGTACCTACTACCCACTATCTACTACCTACTCGGGATACGCGAACGCGAAGCATCGCCGGTAGACGACGAGGAGGAACGAAGAGGCTGCGAGTCGAACGAACGCGAAAACCGAGAAAGAGAGTGCGTGTACGCGGCGAGTCGAGTGGGACTGGGATGCAAGGCGAGGACGAAGAAAGGGGAGACGCGAAAAAGTCGCGAGTCCAAGGAAAAGAGTCTCTCCGTGAAACTGGGAAGAGTGGGATGGGGGCGTGGGTGGAATGAGGCGTTAGTGGGGAGAGAAATACGTCGGGCCGGTGCGTGTCGAAGGTGGGGATAGGTCAGGGCCGAGGGCGGAGGGGTAGTCGGTTTGTCGTGGACGAGAGGATAGGCGGGGAGGGATATGGTCCGTTCGTTTTGCGCGGGGTTTGGAATGGGACGGCAGCGGGACAGCGAGACAGCGAGACAGCGAGACAGGGAGAAAGGGAGATCGACGTAGGAGCGAGGGAGAAAGACCGAGGCCGAGGGAGAGCGTGACCGAGAAGGGAGGTAGGTATAGGTAGTAAAGGAGCGGTTCGGCGAGGAGTGAAACGAAGCGCGGAGCACCACCAGGATCGGCGGGCGGCGGGAGGGCGAGAGGGTGGCCGTGGACGGGCGAGGGGGTGAAGATTCGGTAGGAGAAGCGAGGCCAGCGCCAGGCGGGGAGAGTTGGTTCTCTTTCTCTCTCCCTCTCTCTTTTACTCTATCGCTCTCTGCATGTATCGCCCCGTCTCTGTTTCTCTCGTTCTCTGTTTCTGTGTCTTCGTCTCTCTCTTTTTCTCTCTCTCTCTCTCTCTCTCTCTCTCTCTCTCTCTCTCTCTCTCTGTCGAGAGTGCGAGAGAGCGATCGAGCTCGAAGAGGGGCGGCGGAGGGAGAGGGAAAGGAGAGGTGCATCGGCGGCATCAGCGGCGTCGGCGGTGGCGGTAGAGCGGCGGTAGAGCGACGGTAGAGCGGCGGTAGAGCCCGAGTGGAGGGGGCACGGACGGGGAAGATGACCGCGGAGCCGTCAGTGCGCCACGTGCTGTCGTCGTGGGAGGGTCGTTGCTTTCGCATCGTTTCGTCAAAGAGTCATGCATCGCGTTACCGCGAAATCGTGACTCGTCCGTCCGCAGCACCGGCCCGCGACGCTTCAGGGCCGCGCGAAACCTAACCCGGTCGAATCGTGAACCCGCGGCCATGCGAAATTACGGGCGGTGACGCGGTGACGCGGTGACGCGGCGACGCGCGGCTCGTCGAGCCACACCGAGGATAGCGGAAAGAGTTTTTCGGTTTCGAGGGAACGAGTGATAGGCGGCTAGCGAACGCCAAAACCAGTTCAGTGAGTGGTGCGTCTTTATTGTCTTTGCGTGGGTGGGAAAATCCTTGGGAATGACGCGGTGATACGATGCCGAGGGAATCGCCGAGGACACGCGGCTCCCGATGCTCGTCGTCCATGCACAGGATAATCGCTCCTGACGTTTCACCGTTGTCGACGATCCATCGGGACTGACGTTTCCTGCGCGCTGGAACCACTACTTTACGGTAAGTCGTGTGCCCGCGAAACCCACAGCCGTTCGACCGAAAACCGATTCCGTCCAACCTTCCGAAATTATCGACGCTCCGTCACGACCGCCTGTCAAACGGTCTCGCGACATCGAACTTTCTCTCTCGAGCCTTTCGTCGCCTCGTTCTCCTCGCTCGCCCGAAGTCTTCTCGATGTCTCCCTTCTTTCTGCTCGCGATCACTGTTCGACGTACCACATATGTACATGGACGCGGACACACGCGCACGATCATGCACACGCACGAGCGCATTCAAATCAATTTTGTTGACAACTCGATTCGTATCGCACGCCTGTGAATTACCATAATAGTTTCCAATTACTCCGGGTCGCTATTCGCGCTGGAAACGGTGAATTGCCGCGTCACGTTCGGTATAATCCCGCAGCGTCGCCGTACCGCGAGGACCGCGAGGACCGTGCGAAGGGGAAACGGATCGCAGCTGGTCAGACAGCCGGACGATACCTATCTACGAGCACGAGTCGAAGCGTTCTCGACGTCTCGCGATCCTTTCGGACAACGTGACACGATGAATTGTCGTCGCGTCGGTGTCACGAGGAGATGTTCGACGCGTTGCCACGTGGCAAAACTGTACCGCGTACGATGTACGCACTCGCTCGTGGCTTACGACCAGCGTCTCGCGAACCGGGTATAACGTACCACTCGAGTTCACGAGAAAACGCCGGCCTATGAGCCGGTGCGGTGTGCGCGTACTTTTTCGCGAGGCTGTGGAAACGTTAGCTCATTAATTACGCGTCGACCGTCCGACAAAAACACGAGACTCTAGTCGCGACCGTGCTGTAAACAGAGGTCGTAGTAAAAATTTAGCGATTCGGCCGAATATAGTATATCGACCGGTCGAAAATATCCACTTAGATGTTCTCGATTGATCCGTCCGATTAAAATTTAGGGGCGAGTGAGACCGTGTGGAGAAGCGACGTCATTGCGACCGATTAAATTTGTTCTGTCGCCTGTCTCTCTCGAGACGTTATCGATACACAGACGACAGATTCGGACAACTCGTCACAGTTCGTGGTTGTCGCGATCATGAGCGAGGTTCGAACGACGTTCTGCATTTTTAAGCGATAGCCAATTATGGATCAACGCCGCGCGGCGCGACGGATGGTTGCCTTCGAAACGCGACCCGTGACCGACGTCAATCCGTCCGGAAAAATCTGTGTGTGTCCGTCGAGAGAGTTCGATTCTCCACGAGAAAAGTCGTCGCGCCTACCAGCAACGTTTCTCGGTGGCAATGACTCGAATGCGCGATCAACAACGCCGGTACGCGAACGAGTATGCGCGCGACAAGTGCACAACGGTAAACAAACGCGTAGACACGGTTCGTGGGTGTATATAGGCGTCCGAATGCAGACGCGCGAGCACGATCGCGAGCCCGATCGCGAGCTCGAGCTCAAGCTCGAGCGCGAACTCGAGTTCTAACGCGTCAATAGCACACCCCCGCAATTCAGTAGCGCCTATTGAAGTCTGCGATGACGGGCCCCGTCTGTCAGCAGATCAAAGCCGAAGTAAGCTCTCTTTGTGATGCTCCACCGGGTCGGTATTTAATTATGTATGAGATCGATATTCGGGCCTTCGGGGGCTCTCTTTCAACTTCCCAGTCTCTCGGTGTCTCGGTCTCTCGATCTCTTCGTCTCTTCGTCCCTCCGCCTCTCCGCCACTACATCGCTCCGTCTCGGTTCCCCGTTCTATCGTTCGCTTCGTCGCAAATCGAGCTCTCTTCCTCCCGCTATCGCTCCCTTTCTCGGTATTTTCTCGTTGCGAATAAACTGGAAAGCCTGCCAAATTAATCCTAGTTTTTCACTTTGACTCTTGCTTTCGTTTCGCCGCGGATCAAATCGGATCGGGTCGGCTCGAAGTCGATCGAAAGAACGATCTGTCCGATTCCGAGATTCGCGAAGGGTTTGAGTCGTTGGTCCGCCCGAAGCCTGCCCGTAACGGGCAAGAACCTCATCGAGGCAAGAGGGCGAACGAGAGGCGCTGCCACGGGCGCTAACTTAACGCGCGCATTTAAATCTCGCGCGATCGTAAAGATCTCGTAAACGGGGAGCGTCCATCTGTCGAAAGGCACGAACGATCGTGGGAAGAAAGACGAGATTATTAACGTGGTAAACGTACGCGGCCGGTGGCTGTAAACTGTCGAGAGACGTCGCTTCCGAACGACGAGTACGTAACGTTTCAATGAACGAACCTGAACGTACGCGCCTGCTTAGAGTCCAGGAGAACAACCTTCCAGGTTATCCGCGTCCCCTTCCCCCTCTGTCGCCAATGTTCCCTCTGTTCATCGCTGCTTGCTGCTCGCTCCTCTCTCTTCTTCTACTTGGCAGCACCTTTTTCTTAGTCGCCGGCAACGTTCTCGACACTCTGTCCGCGTCGTTCCTTTAACCAGAACCGGGCACCCCCAACCCTCCTGCACCCTCTCGCACCGTAAGAGATGATCGCACGCGGTAGCCCCGCTGCCATTCGAAACATCGACGAACCGACTCGACGCGACGCGACGCGACGCGACACGTTCGTTTGGAATGTTTATTCGTTCAGTTTCAACGATAAAAAACTCTTTGATCAAAATCATGCCTCCCGATGAACGTGCTATCGTTTCATCGCGATGCATACGTCATGCAAGAAACAAATTCGAACAAAAAAAAAAGTTTACCCTTCGTGAACGCAAAAAAATATTAGCGAGCCTCGATGGCGCTAATTTGCCGCGACCCGCGGCGGTTCGGCTGTTCTTTTTACTCCTGTCACTGTTCCCCCTGTTTCTCTCCGTCCATCTATCCGCTCACCCGTCCGTCCCTCGTTCTCCGTTTCTCTCTCGGTGATGCGTTCGCTGGTTCGTTCGCTTGCTTTTCCGATCGAACGAATCCATTTCGCTCGATTTCCATTTTCACGCATCGGTTGCGCGTGTGTGCAATCGTACCGCACGACGAATGACCACGAAAGGTTATCGTTGCACTTTGAATCGCGATCGGTGCGTACCTTCGATACGACGCGTTTGCTCCTGCTATCGCTGCTGCTACCGCTTCCTCTGTTGTCTCTATTCCCGCTCTCGTTCGAAGCCGCTATTCTCCACTTTAGCTTCGCTTCCGTTTTTGTTTTGTCCTGCGATTCAGTCAAATTTCGTTGGAGTCGCAAGCACCCTGTCGCTTCATTACGCGTTCGCGCGTGTACGATTTTCTGCTGCTGTCGTTAGCGACAAAACGATCCCTGAAACGGTCGAAACACGAGAGAGAGAGAGAGAGACAGTCACACAAATGAACAGAAAACGTGGGAGGGAGGTCGGCAGGGTAGGAGAAAAGACGAAAAGCCGGAGGCGTATCGGTCACGCGGATAGTCAAATGTTTGCATATAACGAGAACGTTAGCGGAGAAGAGCGATAGAAGGGAGAGCAACGGGGGATGAGCTGGTTGCGTGGGAGGGTGGAAGGTTGGTCGAGCAAGAGAGAGGATGGGGAGAAGCCCGGTTTTGATCGGTCGCACAGAAAATTGTATTTTCGAAATCAATTAATATCCAGAGAATAATAATACACTGGCTAATGATCGCGCAGCACGTATGGCCGTCCACCTCTCTCTCTCTCTCTCACTCTTTGTCTCGCTCGCTCCCTCCCTCTCTCTTTGTCGCACTCCCTCCGCACCGCTCCCTTTTCCCTTGATTCAGCCGCGATCACCCTCGGGCTACTTCGAGTTGGATTCCGCGCGGTTTGTGATGCGTCGATTCGACCAAAGTGCGTTTGACAATTTTTAATTATCGATAACGAGTTTGACCGCGAAGATAGGTCGAGCGAAACGCAGCGTGCATCGACGAATAATCGAAAAGCCCGGTCCGGCTCGTTTGCCGATGTCGTATCGCTTCGATGGTAAGCGCCGATGCGACGTCCATAAACGTTTTATCGAACTTCGGCGGTCGTTTGTCTCTTTACCGCGACGATCCTAACTATCTCGATTAACGCGAATAACTTTACCACGAACTGTAACAACGGACAACTTCGTCGACTTGATCGAGTCTCTTAGCTGAAATCGATTTTTTTCGGACGGTCCGAAACGCGAGCGGCTCGCGCGACCCGCTTAGACGATATCTCGCGGTTACCGCTCGAAAACGCCTGGAAACGCGAACCGGAGCGACGTACTTTATGTATTCGCGATAGACGATAAATTCTCTCTCGCCTCCGCGCGGAGAAAAATTCCTCCGTGAATCACCGGCTAGATTACTCGCGTCGTTGCTCTCTGGATTTCACGGGGCACAAGTACACCGCTACTCGGGGACAGAGTCGTATTGGCAAGGCGGGCGCTCGCGCGCGTGCGTCTCACCGCTGTCTACCTTGTAAATCATTCTCGATCCTTGCGCGCGCTTTCACGATTGCAGGCCGGACTCGGCTCGACCAAGCCGCAGCGTATCGATCGTCTTTAATTTCGACCGGTAACGTGGAAAAACGGAGAGGGACGACTGGCACACACGTGCATGCTCGAAACGCGATGATCCGTGATAGCGACGCATAATAATTGCGCGTGTTACGTCACCGGGGAGCATACGGGCCGGGTGTGCCACCCACTCGCGCGTAGATCACTCTCTCGGTAGCGCGCCCCTCTTCGTCTATCCTCTTCACTCCTGTGTTCTCCTTCTCCTTCGACGAACCGCATTCCGTCGAGAAACTAGAATCTCACAGAGCGACAACGACATCGTAACGCGATCCATCGGCGTCGTCTTCGTCTTCGTCTTCCTCTCGATCGCCGTCGTTGTCCGGATACTTGCGAGCGCGTACCCCGTATGCCCACACGCGCGTAACGGTATCGAAGTCGCGTGTAAACCGGTGAATCATGGCTTCGCGAAGCGAGCCGCTTCGCTGCGTGGGAAGGGAATGGAAGGGACAAGGTGGTGGGACGTCACGTCACCGGCATTGCGATCCGGACGCACCGATTCTTCGCGAGAGCACGCCGCCGCCTCCCCGCATCCTCCCCGCAGTCTTCGGGAAATCGAGCGCGGGATACTAGGAGATTCTCTTTCTCTTTCTCTCTCTGCGATCACAAACGCGGCGAAAGTGCGAGCGTCGCGTTGTTCGTCGACAAGGGCAATTCGGTTCTAGAACTCGTCGAGTCGATCGTTCATTTGCGACAAGGCTGTTCGATAAATTGCCGCGCTGGAACCCAGTCACCGGCATTGCGATTCGGACGCACCGATTCTTCGCGAGAAGACGTGGTCGCCTCCTCGACGTCTTTGGGAAATCGACCGCGGGATACCAGAAGATTCTCTCTCTCTCTGCGATCACAAATGCAGTGAAAGTGCGAGCATGGAGTTGTTAGTGAACAAGGGCAATTCGATTCTCGAACTCGTCGAGTCGATCGTTTATTTTCGACAAGGCTGATCGATAGATTGCCGCGCTGCATGCCGGTCACCGGCATTGCGATTCGGATGCACCGATTGTTCGCGAGAGTACGCGGTCGCCTTCTCGACGTCTTCGGGAAATCAACCGCGGGATACCAGAAGATTCTCTCTCTCTGCGATCACAAATGCAGTGAAAGTGCGAGCATGGAGTTGTTAGTGAACAAGGGCAATTCGATTCTCGAACTCGTCGAGTCGATCGTTTATTTTCGACAAGGCTGATCGATGGATGGCCGCGCTGGGTCGGACCAGGCCTGGCCGACTAATACCGTGCGAACCATGTCACTGTTATTATCGTTCGGGACGACACGGTTTTCCCTAAAACGCGAAAGATCGTTGGCCGTCGAGACAGATGGAAGCGTACCAGCTCTCTCGACGCGACTCCGTGACATCGGCTCGTCGACCGTGTAACCCAATTTCTCGGCGAAAGATTTCGTCGACGGTGTTACCGCTTCGTCACGAAATGCCATTCCCCAGAATTTTATCGATCGCCGAGGGAGCGGAGAAAAGGCGGCAGACGGACGCGGCGACTGTCCGCGTCACGTCTCGTCTCATTTCGTCGCGTCGCGTCATATCGATACAATCGATCCCCGTCGATCGCGGGAGTACTATTCCAATTAACCCGCTTCCACGCATCGGTGATCGAGAACGATACAAGGATCACTTGTACCCAAGCGTATCGATCGACGGACTATCGGTAATTATGATCGAGGTGTACGGCTTTCTTCGGCCGGAGAGGAGCGAAGGGAGGAGATTCCGATTGCGTGGAGGAAGAGTATTCTTCTTTCAAAGACGAAAGTAGAGACAAGCATATTTAATGACAGAAAAATGAAGAAAACAGAATGATATAAAATGAACTCGCTTCTCGACCTCTCGAGGGTCTCTTCACGCTCTCGCGCCACGCAACACTCTCACCTGGATGCCAATCCCCGAAAACGATCTCACCACGCACATCTCATTCATACAGATAACGCAGACACGCGCTTCCTGAGATCTACAGCTCGTAGGATCCACGAGACAAGGACCCCACGGTCCGAGTTTAAACTCGTCGATGCGAAGATGCGGTTCGGTGTCGCCAGATCGAGGAAATCGAGGGGAATACAGTTTACCCCCTCTCCGATGACCAGATTAATACGTGACCGGTCTACGGTGTTAGTGGGGGACGTTGGAGTGTGCTGATGGTGCTGGAATGGGATAGTGGAAGGGGAAAAGGAGGAGAGGGAAAATGGAACAGTTTTGGTTTCTGGTTCTGGCGATTCTGGCGACACTGATGCGGTTTCGCGGGGATGACGATCGGTTGGCGGATCGCGTGAAGGATCCGCGCGGCCTATAGCCCGCTAGGAACGCGTAATCCACCGTTCGACCACGTGGTCGGTATAAAAAGACTCGTTGCCGACGATGCGTTACGTAATAGGTATGCTCGTTCATAAACAGCTCCGCTTAACTATGAATGAAGCACGCGGGTCCGTGTTCGTACCCGTGCCGTGCCGTGTTGAGCCGTGCCTAGCCTTGCCTTGCCTTGCTTTGCCTTGCCTTGCCTTGGCTTGCCTTGCCTTGTCTCGCTGTGGTGTACCGTGTCGATCGTTTGCTCGCTCGCTCGCCCACTTCCACGCATACCTATTCTACGCGTCCGTACGTCGTACCCGGTCTTGACCTGCCTCGAATCACGTATATCCTAATCCGTTTGCGCACAGCCGTTGGACGTTCCCGTTCACGCTCACGCACATGCAGCGCACTCGGAGACGCGCGCGCGCACACGCACAACCGCATTCGCGCATTTTGAATAATTAATACATTAACGAGTAACATCGACGCACCTGGCGCGCTCGTTCGCCTGTTAATTATCGATAACCGATTCGCTGTATTCCAGCCCGTTAACAATTAACGGCGAGCAACCGCGCAGACAACGAGTAGACCGGAAGAGTTCGTTTCGATCGTTTCGAACACGCTGGAAAGAAATCGCGTTTCGCGAGTAGCGTCGCGTCGCGAAATTCAGCCACGTCGGATCTCCTCCCTTTCTTTCCAAGAGCGCGAGCAGGCTACGCAACCTGTTCAGCTGTCGGAAGAGAGAAAAAAAAAGAAACGAAAAACCGTCTAAGAGGCTCAGGTGCAGGTATCTCCGACGCGGCGTCCGGCTCGAGAGATCGAGTTGCTCGATGTCTTCTCAAATACCTCGAGAAATTTAAAACGTCTAAGCCGTCAACTTTTCCGCCCCTGTTGCACGACGCGCGCACCTTCCCTTTTCGCGGTTCCCCTCCGTTCGTTCTCGTTCTCTTTTCTTGCTCTCTCTCTCTCTCTCTCTCTCTCCCGTTCACACAGTACCCTTTCTGCTCCCTCTCTCTCTCTCGTCTCAAACGAAAGCGCGAAATAATTCGATCGAGAGAACGTTGTTGCTCCGGTCGTTTCCCTCTCGCGAACAAAAATGCCCGGGATCTTTGCCTCGGGTGTTTCGTCTCGGTCGGGTCGCGTCGAGGATTCGCTCGAGCGCGAGCGGTCCGAACGGATCACACGAAACCGTCGAGCCTCGGACAGAACGTGCCCGTGGCGTGGTTCTCGAACGATTGACAGCTGCGAAGAGTCATCTTCCACCGCGTCATCGTGATCGTCGTTCTTACAGACGGTACCACGATGATTGGCCGAAAGCGCATTTGTTTCGTGACGCAGCAGAGACGAGCGCGAGATTCGTTCGTCCTCGGATGTGTTTGTAAAGGAGCAACGGGGGCGGCAACGCTCGCCAACCACCGCCGCCACGAGCTCTCTTTTGTCGGGACCGGCCCTAGTTGCGGCCGCTGCCGGTGCTGGAGCCGGTGCGCCGTGATAAATAGTCTTTACCACCGCACGGAAAAATTGAATCGATTCGAAGCCGTGTCGCGGCACCGATTTGCCGGCGTGTTTCTCCAGGAAACGCGAGCCGTCTCGAGACCGTCTTCGAACGAGGATCCCTATACCTGTGGTGGACCCGTTGCTTCGTCACCGAACAGTCTTTGGATTTCGCCGGTGGCGGCTGCGGCCGAGGCAACGCGCAACGGTGCGTCGGCGCTCGAAGAACGAAAGAACGAAAGAACGCGAGGACGAGAGAAACGCGACGTACCTGGAGCAAAGTATCCGTAGCGGCAAGGATAATAAATAATAAAGGTATAGGTACGGGAGATCGATGGCTGCAGCATGACTGACGTTCCATCAATCATCTCTTCGCCCTTCTCACGAAGCATCGACCGACCGTGTCCAACCGTCCATCCGTCCGTTCGACCGATCATTCGACCGACCGACCGGCTTCTCGGTTGGCTACGACCCAACCGTCTCCGGTATCGTTTTCTTTCACGAAGCTCGGCGCCCGTGCGCGCCTCTCTCGCGTTTCTTCGTTCTCTTTTGATTTCGCGAGCGTTTACGCGCTCTCGCCCGTTATCGCGAGGAGCCTCGTCGAGTCGATTACCGTTCCGCCCAAGATCTCGGGTAAATGTCGGTGTACAGGTTCCGAAAAGGGAGTCGGTGTCGACGACGCGGTTGTTCCGAAAAGGAGGCCGAATCGGAAAGGGGTGGTAGGACTCGGGGGAAGTTGGAAGCACGAGAAGTCTGCCATCCACCGACTAATCCGTCCCCTTCGGCGTATGGTGAGTGGCCGGGACGTATCAATCGGAAGGTTGGTATAAGTTTCCGCCGCTGTGGTCCGCCTGTACCGAGGTTAGCTGTCGTGGTCAGTTTCGAATTGCGGCGATGTCAGTGACAGCTGTGCTCGAGGGCCGCGTATTGAACTCGCGTCCAGTCACGCTCCTTTATACCTACTTACCTTGCCCCTTCCCCTTCCATCGTTTTCTCTCTCTCTCTCTCTCTCGCTCTCTTTCTGATCGGCTCTTCGTCCGTTAGCCAGGCCGCCAGGCATCCGTCTCTTTCTCTCGGTCTGGCAACCCCTCTTCTCTCCCGTCGCTCTTTTCTTCCCTCGCAGTATCGGGCTCCTGCCAGCCGTGTTTCTTCTACTCGTCCGATCCTCGACACGAATCGAGCGGATCGCTCGAAATTCTCGAAAACGTCTGTCGATAAGGAACGGCCGAAAGCAATCGGGAGATTGTCCCGCTGGTTTCTCAACGTTTCACTTCTCGCGCGACCATCTCCCATCGTTCCCTCCACCGCGAATAGAAACGAAACGAAACGAAACGAAACGAAAGGAAAGGACGTTGCTCCGAGAATCGAGAGGGAATCCATTGCTCGTCTTCTTTAATTAAAGCTTTCCACTTCTCTCGGGAGGGTACGCCGGCTATATAGCGTACACCCGTGCCGTGCTACTATTCCAGTATTTCGGAGGCGAGGAACGGCACGCGAGACCAAACCGGAAGGGAAAAGCAAGAACAAAGGGAAGAAGTAACGGGGCGGGGAAAGCGAGCTGCATGTCGGAGGGCTGTTTAACTTCCCAATTACTAGAAACACCGAGCCATCGAGGCGAGTATTAAACCGGCTACCACCCACTCGGGTTTCGACTCGCCCTCGCGAATACTATCCACGATACCTCGACGTATCTCGTTCGGCTGCCGCTCCGAAGGGAGAAGCGGCGGGAGAGCAGAGGGAGGACGAAGCGCCGGAAGGGAGAACAGGGTCGGCGATAGTCGAGGATTTCGCGAACGCGGACGCGTTCTCTTCGTCCATCCCGTTTGTTCGTCGACACCGAAGAAGTTGGCGTAACGACGCGCCGCCGGGAGGAACAGCGAGAGCTAGAGCAATATCGCCCCCCCGGTCTCGACGATGCTCCGGAGAACGAGACCGGCGGTCGTTACAACGGATAGAGGTGAGGGGGTCTGGCAGGGACGCTTCAACGTTTCGAAACGCTCCGGGACGACCGTCCGGGGACGTTTCGTCGCAACGAGCGCCCCTTATCTTCCCCATACTTTCCTCGACGAAACGCGGCGGGCCTCTTCATCCACCTCCCAGCGATTAATTCCGTTTCCATTTCCGTTTCCGTTTTCGTTTTCGTTTCCATTCTCGCTCGACCGTCACGAGTCACCTCGCTCAGCCTTGCTCTTCCTCGTTTTCGAACGCGTTCGACGATCTCGGCGATCTCCTCGCACGACCAAGGCAGATTAGGCGTCAGTTTAGCGAGTTGTCGCTCGACAATCCCACATTGCCCGTAAAGAGAGCAGCGGACCGATCAGAAAAAGAGCGACGAAGCTCGCGGTCCAACAGGAACCTAACCTAAACCCGACGATTTATAATCGCTGACGAATGAGCGCGATCGCAGCGGACCCTCGTCTCTCGGGCGTTTTATAAATGTCGCGGAGCAATAAAGACGCTCGATGGATTAGCCGTGAGCCTGGCATTCCGAGGCAGCGGATTCTATTCTGGTGATTCGAAACCAGGCACGCGCGTCCAATGAATCAATCGAAGCCTCGCTCTTTCCCCCGTGTCTCGAGGCTTTGATCTCTCGAAGACGTTTAACGTCCACGAAGGACGGACATTTCCGAGGAGCCACGACGCGTCCGTTCCGTGACTTTTCTCTCCCTCTCCATCCGTCAACGCGCCCGTTCCAGTCTCTGCTCTGCGTTTAGACTCGTCGACTCGCGAAGAAGCTTCTGGTTGCGTATCGCGCGAACAGTGTATCGACCTGCTGCGATTCATCGCCGCACGACTACCGAACCCCTCCGTCCGTCGCGTCACCCCGAAACTCGGTTGCTTCTTCTCGAAACGAATTGGTCGCGTCCACGGCGGCACTGCGAACGATCCTACCGACTCCTGTCGACTTCAATTTTACGACATCGGCCCGCCTGCGCTCTAGCCACCCTCGAGTCCCTCGGTGAGCCTCGATCGTTCTTTTTCTTCGGCAACGCCGTGACACGAACACGCCGTATCCCCGTTGTTCCAAGAATTCACGTACGCGTCATAAATAGTGCCCTGCTCGCACTCTGCCGCTTCCTCTCGCCTCCTATTCTCCTCTCCTCCTCCTCCTCCTCCTCCTCCTCCTCCTCTTCCACCACCTCTCCACTCCTCTCCTCTCCGATTTCTCGCGCGATCCGACGTTTTCCAATATTCCAAACTGCACCGATTCCATCTGGGGTCCCTTCGAAGCTTCTTCAACGTCCCCCTCCCTCTACCTCTTTCTTTCTATCCCGCTCGTTGATTCGCTCTCGGCTATACCGCTCCTTTTCTTTCCCTTTTCTTTCCGCTCCTTCTACTCGTCTCGACTCGTCTCTGCCCGTGCCTCGTCTCGGATTTCTCGAACGTCGACTCGTTCTCGTTTTCGCAAACTTTTCGAATTCGACTAGCTGGAACCGGACGATCGATATAGATCTATCGCGTTGGCACCGACGAGAGAGGACCCTTTCTACTCGGCTCGCGAAATGGAATTGGCGCCAAACGTTTTACGAGCATGCGCGTCCTTCCCGTCGGTCGTTTCTCGTTTCGTCGTCGTCGTTTCTCGTTTCCCGTTTCACGTTCTCGGCACGAGCTCGTTGCGCGCCGACCTTTAGCCAACGGATCCCTTCGCTTCGAGTCGTAGCTATCCCCCTTAACTCCGCGCGGCTCTCTCACGACCTCCCTCTGCAACTACCGCCGCGCAGCCACCCCCGTCACAGCCAACCCTGACCTGATTTATGGGACTCTCCGAGCGTCTACCCTGCCGACGCGCGCGTTTTCGAGCCTCCCTTCCCCTACATCTCCTCCCCGGTCCGTTCGCGTAGACAGCTGGGTGGCGTTTCCATGAACGAGCTTCCACTTTCCAACGTATCGTGCTCGCTATCGGTCCGCGTCGCGCCAACGCGCCACCGAGAGCCAGCGACACGAGTCCACGACGCACCAACGCACGTTCCGAACGTGCTTTCCTCGACGTCCCGTGTCTTTGCGTTAGCCTTTTCCCCGACGATTCTCTCGCCTCACCCCTGTCGCCCGCTCCGCTCCTGCTGCTCTCCCTCTCCATTCTCACCGTAGATACGGTCGAGTAATATAGTGGTCCTGCATCTGTTCCTCGAGTGACGCAACGTCCCGTCATAGATCACGACCAGGCTTTTAGAGAGCCGTCGCGTCGGATAGAGGAGACCGTGAACGAAAGACAGAGACAGAAAGAGGGGGAGAGAGTATGCTGCTGGGACGTGGCCGGCCAGACGCCAGGATGAACCAAAGACGCGAGTAGTATTCACAGAATTGGGAGAAAGAGAACCGAGATAGACAGAGGGAAAGAGCAACGCGACGATAAAGCCAAATGTAACAAGGACCGAGGGACAAACCTGACCGATGGAAAGAGAGAGAGAGAGACAGAGAGGAACGGGAGAGAAACACCGACAGAGTGACGGACCGTTACCGTTCAAGTCGGCTGCGAGACGCAAAGCACGCGAGCGAGAGTGCTGCCGGCGTCTCTGGTGTCTCGTAAACGGGACGCGAAGTAAAACGTAAAATCCATTGCCAGGAGAAGCTTTGGTCGGAGGCCGTCGCGGCGTCGTCGGTGCAACGAGACAACGTCGCCGCTGAACACACCTCGTGGATCACCGGAACGTACGACGCCCCCGGAATATCGAACTTTCACGACGATAGATTTTCCTCTCGGAATGGAGCGCGGGTTAAGGAGAAGTTTCGTCGTGTTCTCGCGACATCCCGCGGATGAGAACGCGGGACGAACGAGAGAGAGAAAGAGGATTGGCTAGACTGCGACCGTGGTCGGGATGCAGCGGACAAGGCGACGGTCGTAGACGCAGAGAGAGAGGGAGGGAGGGAGCGACAAACGACGGGGGACGACGCGAAATCATTCGCGACGATATACGGCCGAGAGTTTGTTTGCGCTTATGGTCTGCGTCTAAAAGGTGGGGGCCGGCGGGCAAGGGGACAGAGGGGTTGTCGCTTTATCGAGTCACCCTTACGCCTATTATGCCTACCCCGCTATACCCCGATGGTAGCGCTTTAACGCGATCATCCCCCTACCGCCTCCACCACCGCCATCGGCGCCGCTGCACAGTTTCGGCGGCTCGGTCGCGCCGCGTCCCGCGCCTACCGGCTAGCCGAAGTCAACGCGAACAGCGACGCCAACGCCGACGCCGGCCGAGGTCCGACGACGCCGGGTGACGCGGCGCGCGAATTAAAACGCCTCATAAATATCTGAAACAAAGGCGGCCGCTTTTGAGGGCGTACGTTGGAAAGATATACGGCCGGTTAGGAGGGCTGGTAACGGCCGAATAAGGGGGTGGAAGAGCTGGGGGACGAGACCGGGGAAACGCGGTCGCGGCTGTTCGGGGACACGATTCGACCGCGCTCGCAGCCCCTACGAAAAACACCGTCGACGCTCAACGAATACTTTTTACGTAGCAGATCGTTTTCTTTGATATATATATGCATATATATTGAGAGAGAGAGAGAGAGAGAGCCGAGAGGGAAGGGACGGGAACACAATTTTGTGACCGCCTCGCAAGGGACGACGACGCGTTTCGATCGTGGTCGGAACAGGGCATATTTCTGACCATTCTGACTTTTTCTCTTTCAGGTAAGTAGTGGTCTCCGATCGTTTGAAAAGCGAGCGGTTCGCAGCCGCCGCACCGGACGGGAGACATGCGCAGCAAGCAGCAGCCAAGGCCTTCCTTTCGGTGGCCGCAACAACGCGGCGATAATCTTACCGGTAAATATCTCTCTCTCAAACGCAATGAATAGGTACGCACGAACCAACCACGCACGCGCGCGACCACTCGCACGCATTTTTAGTTTGCATCTAGAACGAGAGCTCGCGCGTCACCCTTTGCTTTCGCGACCGCTTCTCGCTCGCAGCGTCGTCCTCTTTCGTTGGGCCTCTCTAGTCGATCGCGATCCTTGCTCCCCGCTTGCATGTATTATCCGCTCGATCGTTGCTCCGTGCCGCCGTCGATATTATTTCGTCGAACGAATCGTGTCCACGGATAGCCGCTTTCGTCCCGCTGCGTTGGCATGTTCGTTTCTCTCTT
The DNA here is from genome assembly GCA_963966675.1 of Lasioglossum calceatum. Classification (NCBI taxonomy): domain Eukaryota; kingdom Metazoa; phylum Arthropoda; class Insecta; order Hymenoptera; family Halictidae; genus Lasioglossum; species Lasioglossum calceatum. The sequence continues at coordinate 3,067,239 of OZ016555.1, read as the reverse complement.
GTTTGTTCCTTGTCGTTCGTGCATCCGTATCTCTGTCCGGTGTAATCGAATTTCGCGAAAGATCGCGATCTTCAACGATCGGAAAATCCGCGTGCGTGCGTGCGTGCGTGCGTCGGACAGACGCGGCTGTCGAAGGACGCGCGACTACTCTCCTGCCTCCGATAGCCTCTACCTAGCCTTTGCTCGCGAGAGAGCTGGTCTCGACGAGCAATCCGCGAGTGACGTGACACGCGAAATTCTGTATTCACGATCCGGCAGCCCTGGAATATCGGCGGACGTCTAAACGAACCGTTGTACCTTCTGCTTTGATTTCAAAGAGCGGATCCCTAACAGCGGAGGAATATTCATTTAAATATCTGTCGATACTCGAGTCCGACGCGAGGATTGCAGCGATGTCAGTGGCGGACTTATGTGCCCTCCGCGCGTTCTCCGTTCCCCTTCTCGATCTCGCTTCCCCTTTCCCCGTTTCATTACCCTTCTCTCCTGCGGGAGAGCGCGCGTACTACCTGTCTACCTGAGCGCGTTATAGAGCGCGGTATCTATACTCGGACAGTGGCCGACGTCCGATCTCTGTCGCGGATACGTTCGATCCCCGCTCTTTGTTCCCGACAACCTCGCTCCCTTCGGTTTTTCTTCGATTGTTTTACCCCTTTGCTCCATGTGTCGCAACTTTGCTTCTCGCTCTCGTCTCTCTCGTCATCTCGCGTTCAACCGAAACCGACCGCGAACGCTGGATCTCCTAAGCGCGTCTGACGCAGCGTTTTGCGTCCGGAAGCACAGCAGGAAGATTCGACGAATAGAGGATCGATAAACGCTGCGTTCAGACGCGTTTAGAGGATTCCACCTCAACCCGGCAGTGTGTACGTGAACTTCTGGAACGAAAGTATCCACGTGGAGTGCTCGTGGACTCCTAGTGCAAAGTAGTATTTGTACTCAATGTTTTACGTTCATTGTAACATTTATTTATGATTAGACTGCGGATCTTTATGCATTTACAAGAAAAATGAGTAGGTGTAATGTATCACAGTGAAAACATTAGAAGACTTTAAGAATTCTGTTACATAATAAACTTTTCAATAATGTTTTCGGCGCATGGGTTCGATCAAATTTTAACTACCTAGCAATTTTGCAAATTTTTAAATCATTCTCAACGTTTCGATCCGGATATGGATCCTTTTCAAGGTATGTAACTTGCGTTTGTAAAAAACGCAATAGTTACATATATAGTTACATATATCTGTTACATATATTGTTTTTAACCTTATATCCATATTGACAAAGAAAATAAATTTCTGTTTCACTCCAGTTTGTTAAAATTCAGTATTGGTTTTTGGGAAGCAATGTAATTTTGCAATAAAGAAAACGGCAGATATCTTTCGAACGATATTTCTATAGATGCTCTCTCTTCCAAAGCTAGGTTTTGACTGACTTTAGTTCGGTAACTCGTCGATACATTTTGTACCAAAAACGCGAGTCATGTCGGCATGCGGACTGTAAGGGACTTTTAATGTAACAGTACCCGCAGATAGGGTTCCTGGAATGTATGTACATATAATAGTTCTCGGAACTCGGAACAGTATTAATTTCTGTATCATGCGTATGATACATACATATATCAATATTCAGGTAGAACGTTTTTACCTTGCATAAAAATCCGCTGTCTATTTATGATATTTTCCTTAGAGTCATCTATGCTTTCAAAGATATTTTTGGAATTTTTATAAAAATATTTTTATTACATCAATACAAGCAGTATCAGCTTTTAAGAAGCTACATTGTATGTATAAAGGGTAGCGAAAGAAATATGAGAAATAGATAGCATATCTCAGCAGTGGGGATCCGTCGGACCCCCACGTGGCCACTGCCGGGTTAAGGAACAGCGTAAATATTGTAATCGAGGTAGGAAACCGGAGGGATGGATCTTGGGAGAGGAGCAGCAGGCGATGAAACCAGGTAATGGAGAGAGAAGAGAGGGTGGGTGGACGGAGAGGGGACCGAGGGGAGGAAGATGCAAGTTTGCTGCCCGAGGGTAACATTTCGCGTGTTCTCCCCCTTCGCGTTCCCGCGCGTAGTCCTACTAGCAGCATTTTAATCCAGCAAACCGACGTCGCTCCGCGCCGCACCGCCCCGAATAATCAGGCTGAAATTCGTTGTGAGCGCAGGCAGGCAAATTGTCGCGAAACGCAACAAAAGAACGAGATATTAGCCGACTGCGGGGCTGCGACTGCTGGCCGGACTGTATGCCGTGTGCAAACCAAAGAGAGAGAGGGAGAGAGGGAATGATACGAATAGGAGAAACAACAAGCGACAACGAAGAGAGAGAGAGAGAGAGAGAGAGAGAGAGAGAGAGAGAGAGAGTGAGAAGGAGAGAAAACCATGGCAGAGGAGAGCTTGACATCGTCGACCGCGGTTGATTTCGTCCTTCCGGGCTTACAGACGGGATCACGATCGTCCGAGCACAGATTTCGAGCAGAATCGACGAAAAGAGTAATCCTGCCGCAGCGTAGGAACAAGACGTCCTTGCGCTCTTTCGCGGCGATCTATTCCGTTATCGCGATCGAGATACCGCGTTCAGATATCGATTAATTATCGCGTTTTCCAGTCGACGCGTTTGCATACGCCACCGCCGAGACGTTGATCGATCGAAAATTTATGTCCGCTTGCTCGCCAAGTGTTTTTCCTTCGGCGATTCGCGCGACTCGCGGACGCGACCCGTTCGCCGACGCGCGACTCGAATCAAAATTTCACGGGCACGCGAAAAGAGTCTCGAGCGGATGACTGGTCGCGCGAGAAAGTTGGACCGCGCGCGGCACGAGATTCGACGCGAGGTCGTTAAAAAGAGAATAGCATAGAGAGGCGCGGTGCGGAGCGAACCAGAGTAAAACGCGGATGAGATGGGATGGGTTGGTTGCTTGCGGTAGGTTGGTGTGCGTGTTGGTTGGCTCGAAGGAGCGAGAAACGGTGCGGGCGCGAGAGTGCAAGGAGAGCGGAATGAATCGCTGCCACTCAAGGAGCAGTCGACGGACGTGCCGGACGGGCTGACAAGGCCGCGCTCATTCCTCTCTCGTAGCTCGTAGCTCGTAGCTCGCCGATGCTGCGCCATCCGAGCATGCTTCCAACCAACCGCGTCGATATAACTGTCCACTACCGATAACTACGACGAGTTACGGTTGCTAAGCGCGCCATCGTTGTCGCGATCGCGATGAGAGAAGAGAGCTTCCTTGTCTCCGTGACACTCGCGACTTTCCGTCTTTGTCGCGTTCACTTCTTTGTCCCCTCCCGCGCCTTCGTCTCTCCCTCTCGTCCTTTCTCGCTCGCTAGCAGACTGCCTCTCTTTCTCCATCTCTCTCTCTTTCTCTCTCTCGCTCGCACTCGTTCTCTCTCTTTCTTACTTGCTAGGTCGGATTAGTCGTGCTCGCTCGCGCGGTGTACGTTTGGTCGTCCATCCATCTACGTGTCTCCCGTACGTAACGCGTATCCCACACTCTCGGACTCGGCTTAATTATAATACGGAGATATTTATTACCACGCGTATCGTCTATTTCCGTCGAGCGGCCGTAGGAGGACCGGCTAACCACGACGAGCGATATCGCGGACGCGAACCAAACTGGCGAGCGTTTGTCGACCAGAAGGGATCGACGGAAGACGGACGCGACGGACGGAAGAGGAGCCGGACCGGACGATCGTCGGGGCTGCGGGATGAAAAATGCCCGGCGAAACTGTGCCGTGTGCTCGACACGGGGTACCCGTGAAACGAGGAGTCGTCGCGGGACACGGCCGTGATTCCTGATTCGTGATTCGTAATTCGTGAATCGCGATCCACGGCGTGCCCGTACGGCTGCGAGTCGCGTGTTCTTTCGTTTCGGATTAATGCGGGGACCAGTGATAAGACGGCGTCGAATAATACGGTCCTCCTCCACCTGCCAGCGGGCGGCAAGAGCCTCGTTGCTTTTTAATTCTCCACGGCCGACGGCCGATCTCGCTAGATGCTATCGTTCGTCGTGGATAGCGATTCCAGGCGAGCCTTTCAAACCGAGCCACAATAGACTTTCCGAGCATCGCGTCAAAAGCGTCCAGCTGCTTTCTGCTCCTGCTCCCGCTCTCCTTCTCGTTCTCGCTGCGCGTCCACGTCTTCGAATCGAGTCTACCGCGCTCCACCCTTTTCCGTCTCGAAGTGGAAAAAAGATGGACGATAGCGGCGATCGCGATTGTCGCGAGAGAATATTTTTAACGATTCGTTCCGCTGACTCGCAGCCAAACAAACAAACAAACAAAAATCGTACCGAAAGAACCGCGCGTAAAAGACGATCGTTTCCCCCGAACGCTCGACACGTTCCCATCGACGTCAATTATTCCGATTACACCCAGCCTGGTTATGCTTGTCGGAATCAATCGGTGCGACGCGATAGGAATAAGAAGAAGCCATCGAAGAGACCTCGCTTTCGCTTCTCTCGTACGCGTCGCGTCGAGTCGCGTCGCGTCGCAATTAATATCCTCGTCGCGACGACCTCGATCCGTCTCGATGCACCTGGCTTTCGTCTTGTCTCGCGCACTCGGACGATGACTCGGGACGACGGGACTGGAATTAATATTCGGAACCGACACCGTTCGACCCGCTCGGATTTCTCGTTCGTGTCTCTCGATTCGGAGGACCGCGCGTCGCGTCGCGTCCCCTCGTCTCATCCCATCCCATCCCATCGTTCCCATCTTCGTCTCCTCGGGAATCGACGACGACCCTGTTCGACCGAATAGCGCAAGAACGATTCGCGTCTGTGTATCGTCCTTGTCGAGGTTGACGCGTTATTCGCGATACCGCGATCCACGATTTCGGAAATCGTTCGTATCGATCGTTCAGCGAGAGACCGATCGACGCGTATCGGCTGTCGCGATCTCGTCGGTCGCGATCTCGTCGAAGCTGTCCGAGACGGAGACGAGAAAGCGGCGAGAGAAGGGTGGAGCTGCGAGCGAAAAAGGAGATCGAGTGGACGCGAAGTGGACGGTACGTCCGACCTGTCTCGTCCCGTCTCGTCCCGTTCCGTCCCATCCCAACTCATCCCGTCTCGTACCGTTCCGTCCGTCACGTCGCTGCCGTCAGATTATCGTTCTGACAGTTTGAGAGTTATTCCGGCCGCGTGCCTGCCTCCTCACGACGTTTCGGACTTTTGCTTCTCCGCCGAAGATATGGGAGCTCGTCGCTCTCGTACCTCCGGCGCTTCTCGTGTTCCTCTTCGAACGAACGGCTCCGTAACGCCGCATCTTCCTGCCGGACTCCTTCGATCGAAAGGCCGGAGAACGCGGCGGCCCGTCTCGTCGCGCAGCGTCTCGTCCCACGAATCAAGGCGAGAGAAAAGAGATCGACGAGAGGCAACGGAGAAAGCCGAACAGAAGCAAACGGGCAGGGATGGGGGAGAGAGCGAGCGAGAGAGCAAGCGAAAGAGAATAACGCGAAGGAAACCGAGAGAACCGACCGCGTACCTGTGTATTTGAAGTCCGGTCGACTCGTTTGACCGGTGTCGATCAAATTTCCGAGGACGAGATTATTCAAGGCCGACGACGATCGAGACAAAGCTCCTTTCGGGGCCGTCTACCCCTTCTCATCGACGACTCTTACTTCTCCTCTTCTTCGTTCGCATCGTTCGCTCACGCCCTCCTCCTTTCTCCGTCTCTTGATTCTCTCTTTCCTTTCGTCCCTCGCATCTTCGCATCTTCGCCGGTGCACCTCGGTTCGACTTCGAGGCGCGCTCGTCTTGGACCCTCCGCGGAAACCGCGCGGATCTTATTTACATTAGCGTCTTCGTATTCGTTCACACGTGTCCGCGGCTCTGAATCTCGACGCGGTCTTCGCGAAAGTTGTCGAACGCGCGTCTCGAATCGATCGATCGGAGAGTCGACGTTCGCGATTTGGAACAACTCGGAAATTTTCGGCGATGTTTGGCCGATTCGCGAGGATCCGGGCAACCGGTACGCGGAAGCGCCCTCGCGAACTGCCGTGCGACCTCGACCACGCACGTCATTCGATTAATAATTCAATCCCATCGTCGTTCTCAATTGGATTATCGTTCGACCGAAAAAAACTGAGAGGGGAACGAAAATAAAAACCGCTGGGAAATGGAAGGACACGCGGCCGCTGGTTTGCCACGTTCATCAAATTATTTGGGCTTCGTACGAGCATCGTGTAATGCAGTTTCGTCCCATAAAATTGTTTGGCGACGATCGGCTCCCGATTCTCCTCTCGGTTTTTTGATTCTTCCCGGCGAAACGAAACGAAACGCAACGGTGAACGATGCGTGATCGCGCGATCGCGTAATCGCGGAAACCGCGTTTTCCGACTGCTAATTATCGGGCGTTAATCGATGCAGCGTCGCGCTCGTTACGCGTCTATCATTAGGGAACGCAAAAGTGTACGCGAACGGAGAACATCGGCGGCGCGTATTAAAATGCAAACATTCGACTCCGATTCGGACGGTTTAATGCCTCGTTCGATTCGAGCGCGCCGGCCAGGTAATTAAATCGAATGAAATTACGAACGATTAATGCTCTGGACGCGTTCGTGGGTCACGAATCAGCGCGAAATCACCGAGTTCCCGACAAAAACTATATTCCAAAAACAGTTATTTCATTGCCGGCGACCTGCCGCTTTTCCTCCCCCTTTTCGCGTCGCCGCGCCTCCTCCGTGCCGATTTGCTCGCGCCCGTTTTCTCTATTTCTCATTCCCCTTTCTCGTTCTCTCTTTCTCCTTCCCCCTATTCTTTTCCGAAACGCTCGCTCGCAGTGTTCGTCGCGCACGGTTTTTCAGCGTTTCGACGCGTCGAAAAAAGAAGGGAACGTCGACCAGAAAAGGTAGAGACGAAATAGATGTTACATTTTTCCGCGTCGTATTACGTTGTACATACATGCATGCGAAGTGGAACGAGTTTCGTCCCCACCACGGGATGGAGAGCATTATGGCGAAATACTGGGGACGCATTCGCGCGCACCTAGACGTTTTTGGACGTTAGCGGGGCCGTGTCGCGTGTACGAACGCGGCTATGGCAGCGTGTGCGCGCGAGTTAATACTCCCGCTCCAGGGACCGCCGCGACATTTCCCTGATGAAGTTGAGCCGCGACGAGTAATAAGGGTAGCGGGAGACGAACGAACCAACGGTGGACGGTAGATGGTAGACGGTACAGGGTAAATGGTGGAGCGCTGCCGAATTCAGGAGAAGCTCGGACCGGTCAGGCTCGAATTGCTCGATGCGACATAATCTTCTCGTTCTTCGACGGTTCTCGGTTAGTCGTGGGGCCGCATCCCCCACCAATTCGGGCGGAACGTTTTTACGCGGATAGCTCGCGCGAATCGCGACCAACAAAGATACGGTAATGGTAACGCGAACGGTAGCTGGTACGGCTGTAGGAACGAGAACGAGAACGACAACGGCAACGACAACGACAACAACGAGAACGGGAACAGGACGAGAACGGGAACGCGACGTTGAGGTCTGTCGTAGTTGCGCGCGCCCCGATATCGAACGTACGCTAGCTAAACTCAAGGTGGTCCACTACATCCCTGGGTGAAGTTGACGCGCGGGGTGGACCTGTCGAGGAGAAGGGTCGAGGCTGGAAGCGGACGTGACACGGCCGTCTTGTGACCCGTACCGTACCAGCGAGTCGAGGCGAGGCGAGGCGAGACGAGGCGAGACGAGGCGAGTCGACGCGAGGCGACGCGACGCGCCGCTCTTTCCCCGTCCAACCCTCTCTCGGTTGCTGGCTCTCGGCTCTCGGCTCCCGGTCCTCGACCCACGTCCCCGACCCCTTCCAGTCCACATGCCACCGTGCCGACCGACCGCCGCTAGTCCAGCTCTATTGTTGTTATTATTAAAGGGGGTCGCTGGGGGTGGCTGCCGCTCGGGTGAGAGGGACGATGACGGAAAGGAAGGCGGCGTCTGCAGGTGACAGATGAAACAGCTATCCTCTCCCTTGCTCCCTCTTTAGATCCCTCTTGTTTTCTCTCTTGCTCTTCCTCGTCCTCTGCCCTCCACCACCTCCTCCTCCTTCTCCACCCAATCTCTCTTGCTCTCTCGCTCTCTCTTTCTAGGTTTCTCGCTCCCTCTACCTTTTCGTTTCTCCTCTTCTTTGCACAGTCGAGCTCGCCCTTACGGAAAATGAGATAGACAGCGCGACCAGAAGGGGGGGGATCGAAGCTTTCGCTGTTTCGTTATCGCGAAACCAGATTTCGCGCTTCGCGTACCACACCCCGGGACTCTTTCGATAGGTCGCCGTGAAAGATCGCGGAGAGCGTTCGATCGATCGCGCGAATCGAATTGGTCGTCGTGGAATCTCGACGGGTCTCCGTTCGTACTCGAAGAAGGGACGGGGGCTAGCCTGAACGACGGACATCCGAAACCTATTAAAGCGGAAGCATATTCGCCGCGCGGTGCGGCGCGGCGGTCGGCAAACAGGAGGCGACAAGAAGGAAAGAGGAGAGAAAGAAGAAGGGCGACCGTCGGTTGGTCGAGGTTAGTTCCATCACGGTCCAGAGTGCCGACAGAATGGACACGCGTGGAATGCGCGTTTCGCGTTCTTCCTGGTCGCGTCGACGAAGAAAGCGGCTCCTACCTACATACGTTTACTGCGAATTCTCTGGTTCTACCGCGGACTCCCGCACGCCGCTCTCCTCCCGTTCGTTCCGAAATAACTCGACGTCACGGATCGTCACCCCCTTTAATCGCAGCCGGCACCCAACACGGATAGGATGCTCCGGCATCCCGGTGGCGTTTCCCGACCCGCCGAGATTCGAGGATCCACCGGAGATCCACCAGAGACGAAACCAATAAAACGCTCCGGGACGATATTCGGATGTCCCGGGAAGCATAGACGGAGATGGAGACGGACTCGAACCGAGTTGGGCCGGTCCGGACCAAACCAAGCCGGCTCGTTTGCTCTTCTTTCACCCTTTCCGTTCGAGCTTTCGCTTTCCCAACGTTCCAAGACAAAATCTTCCCTCTCCCGCCGAATATGCAATGAAACGGACGGGTGTGGTTTCGCTGGTCCGTTTCATTGTCCGCGGTTTCGCATCGTGTCCTTCGACGTTCGTCCCCTCGAATCGACCTGCTCGCCTATTTTCCGTGGGCGAGTGCTTCCGTGTCTCGCGACAACTGTCCGTCAACTGGAATCCGTCCAAAGGGCGAACGACGATGGACGCCCAGGCGTCGTCGTCGTCGTCGTCGTCGTCGCCGCCGCCGCCGCCGCTCACGGCATTGATCTGTCGGACGGCTGTCTTGATATCGACGGTGGACGCTCGGGGGTGGGAGGCTCCGGAAAGCCGGGCTAAGCGGCTAAGCGGCTATGCGGCTATGCGACCGCTAGACGTTCGCCTTATTCCGCGGCATTCGTCCTCGCGAATTCGCTCGACTTCCCTCGATACTTTCAGCTCGCTTACGGACCAGATCTTCGCGAAGCGAATGAAACCTTTTCGGAATCGCGAACACCGACGAACCGGCCCTTAATCACAGCTCTCGGCTTTACGACCTCGGACCGAATTCTGCGAACTAGCCGCGAGATCGTTATTGCGGTAAGCCAGACAAATCGTCGGTGGATCGCTCGTTTCGTCCGCCCGTCTATGCACAGCTCACGGTTCGTGTATATCGTCGAATCGAGTTCCGAATTTCGCTCAATCATCCGCAATTACGAGTAACCCTAATTTTCTCGGTCCTCCGAAGGATGGTAGTGCTCGCTGCTTAGACTGCTGTGACCGCTCGAGCGATTCCGAGCGGAACGAACGTAACCGGCGTAAAAACGCCGACGACTCGCTGCCTCGATTACAGCCAGGGAAAGATGATAAACGCGAGCAACACGTATTCCGTCCAGCCTGTCTCCGCGGACACACGTTGCCAAGGCGTTGTCCTCCCGTACCTTTCGCGACGTTATCGAAAACAAGCGGTGGTGAGGCGGAGAGGACGGGGTTTGTGGTATACGGCATCCGGTGGCTCGGAAGATCCGTGAAGAGAAGAGGAGAGAAGAGGGTGGCGGCCGTAGAGAGCGAGAGAAGGAGGCGAAGATGTTCCGTACAGTGCCCGGACCGATACGTACGCGAGTAACAGGACGAGAAGGAGGATTCGAGGGTTTAGGTTAGGTTGGTCGCCTGACCCGGTTGACAATCGATTGACGGCTGTCGCCAAGACCCTCGTACCACCCTTTCCACCTTCCAGCGTAGCGGAACTCCCCGATCGAGTCGATTCCATCACCCTCGTTCTCGCGCGATACCCGCTCCTTCCTTCGGCTCGAACACGTTTCCCTAATTATCTCCTGCCAGAGAAACGAAAACGGTTCGACGTGCTCGCTCGCTCGCTCACTCGCTTCGTCGATCGATCGAACGCCAAAGATTCTGTCGCGCGTTGCGCGTCGTGCGAGCTCCGACGCGACGTTTCTACAAAAAATTCCCGAATTCGCGCGAGCAAACTCGTTACGGACAAAAGTCGTTCTCGTCGCGATCAACGTCCTGCTCTCTCTCGATTCGTTCGCGATTCCAAATTTAATTAGGGTCGCGCCGGTGGTCCCGCCCGATAAACCGCAATTCCTTCTTCTCTCGGTCGGTGATCCATTTCGGACCGTAAAACTCGCGATGGGATGGCAAAATCGTGGGACGAGAACGGAAACCAAAGAGCGAAGACGGGATTATTGGCAGGGAGCGGGTGGCGGGTCCGAGGGTTGCGTCAGGGCGAAGAGAATGAAGAAAGAGAGACCGTAGGAGTGCGTCGAGCAGGAAAATTCACCCCGAAAGGATATCCCTCTGGTAGGACGAACAGAACCGATTATACTCGCGCATATTCGCGTACGCGTCCACGTCCACGTCCACGGCGTGTCCCCCTTTCCGTCACACGGTCGACCGTGTGTACGCCGAGAAAGCTTCGCGAAGGTAACAAGCGGCTGGGTATATATATGTACCGGGCGGTGTTGGATATTATTTGCCGGGGACAGTGACAAACGCCCGTCAACGTCATTTCCACTCGCAACGTCGGCTTCCTCCGACAGCACGAACACCGCGACGCGATATCTCCCTCTCCGCGAGACAAGTTCGTCTCTTCCTCCTCGTCCGCCTCGTCCTCCGCCAGCACCTCGGCCTCTCCACCTCCGTTCCCGTTCCTTCTTGCTCGTTCCTCTCGCGGGAGGCGAGCTAGAAACGTGACGAGCGTATCTAGTTCTGGACCGACTCGTCGTCTCTGGCTGCCATCGAGAGCCGCCGTCTGCTGGATGCGACTGCTCCTGCTCGCGCTCTTACAACCAACCAACCTCCCCTCGAACACGCGTTCCCCCCTTGCCGCCGTTTTAGTTTGTTTGATTTTCTTCTTCGGGTTTTCGAGCTGCCGTCGATCGACCCCTCGAAAGAAAAGTCCGTTCGCGTATTCGCGTGCTAGCGCAGAGGCAAGACGCGACCGGAGAAATCGGTCGACCGGTGAGAAAGAGTGGGGTTCGTTGGACAGGAGGGTGTACGGTGTACGGTAACCGAGGCAGGAAGGGGGTACGACGGCCGTAGCGGCCGAGAGGAGAGGAGAAGAGTCGGGGAGGGGGCGTAGGTAGTCATTATGTGGAGGGAGGTGACGTCACTGACGGTGACGGATGGCTACGCGTCAGGCAAGTATAAACCCCATGGTACCCAATAAATTATTGCAACTATAAATTACTTCTGTGCTCACGATATAATGCCTCGGCTACCGCCGCTGCGACGGTGGTGTGCGTGGACGCATACAGGCACGCGTGTGCGTGCTGTCGCGTCGGTGTCGAAGGTGGGGCGTGCAAACAAAGGTGGTGCGATCCCCGTACTAACTAGCCTCGACACGGGCGCAACCCACCCCGTCGACTCTTCTTTCCGTCCCTCCGATTATCTTTCTTCGTTTCGTCGAACCCTCCCGACCGGCACCCCGGACTCGTGGTAATTCTGTCCAATTCGTAATAAACGCAGTTGCGAATGCGCGTCGCGTTCGGTTTGGGTTCGGCGGTATCGCCGTGTATCTGTCTCTCGTCCCGATGACTTTTCAGGATGGAGGAGGGGGTGCTAAGAAACGGAGGGCAGATATTATGGGCGAGCGAGCGAGTTATACGTTTTGCCGCATCTGCGTCGCATAAATCTGCCTCGAAGCTCGGGTACCGACCCCCTTGCGACCGCGCTCGAACAATCTCTCTGCTTCGATACCGATATTCCAATCAGATTCGGTCCGATTCGATTCGTCCGTCCATCGTCTACGTCGCGTCGATCGATGGAACCAGACCGATGCCGAGAAAATCAAGTGTTCCCGCTGCTGCGGGTCAGACGTTCGGTCGCACGACCGCTGGTCCATCGTGAACTCATCCGCGCGAGAACAGAGAAGCGGAAAACGGTGCGGTGCGGTGCGGTGCGGTGCGGTGCGGTGAGACGAGGCAACGGTAAAGAGATCGAAAGCTGCGCGCACCTGTCCTTCCGTACATCAGCCGTCCGTCATCCGGAGGACGGATCGTTCCCGGTTGGTGCGGCGTCTTCTTCCGAGGAACGTTGTCGCGTCGCGTCGCTCCGTTGGCTGTTTCGCTCGTTCGCTCGTTGAACGCACTCTCTCTCCCGGCCTTTCCTCGCGCCACCGCATCGCACACTTATTTACGTTGACACAATATTTATTAGGACGGATCGGTGAGGCGGTCGTTCTCTCGTTCGCTCGTTCGCTCGTTCGTACGACTCTCGAAGCGGCAGCCTATTTCGGGAGCCGCTCCTCGCGGCAAAGTCCGGCCAGTCGGTCGTCTCGCGGGATATCCTCTGCACGTCTTCGGGATTAAGATACGGACCGGTCACGCTTTATTTTTTGACGGCTGTCACGACGAGGCGCGGACTCGGCGAGACGTCGCGCGTCAGGAGCAGGGTCTTTGTCCCTGTTACCGGTCCATCGGTGGACCACTGGCGAGAAAAACGTCGGAGATCGACGGACGGTTCGTTTGTCACGCGACCACGGCCACGACCACGACCAAGACCACGACCACGACTACGTGCACGACCACTTCGCGCGCCCACGACAGACAGAGGCTGTGCAAACGAAACGATAACCGGACGGATCGACACCAGCTGCTCCGTGTTTGTTGCCGGTTCTATAAATAGAGCCGGTCGGTCGGTCTTTCTCGCGAAGCCGCGGCATCCGTCTCGCGATCCTTTCGCTCTCTTCGTTTCCCCTTCGAAGCCCGTATCCTTTTTTCCTCTCCGTCGTATCCACAGTCTACTTTTTAACTCTGTCGTTCGTCGCCCGTTGCTCGGTGCTCTCCCGAGTCGACTCGGGAGACGTTGCTTCGCTGACAATTATTGTTGTCACGGACTCTGCGCCGACAGTCGGTAACAGAAGCGACGCTTCGAAAGGCGACGCGACGCGACGCGAAGCAGCGACACCCCAAGGAAGAAAGAGACACGGCAACCGACAGATTCGGCGGTTGCGAACGCAGAACAAGGACGGCGTAACGTAGAAGGGAAGAAGAGTGACGGATATCGTGATGAAGGTGTCCTCCTGTCGTCTCTGTTCCGCCACTACGGCAGGCCGTCGCCCCCATGCCCCGTCGCCGAGCTGTTCGAAGGCTCGCCACCTCAGCCCACCATCCCCGACACCCTTTCCCGGCTTCCGATACTTCTTCTCGATCCCCGCGTCCAGCTCGAGCCGTTTCCCAAGGGAATTGGACTCCGAGAGATGCGAGTTTATCGTCGTCGCGTTCGAGATCGCCACCGACCATCGTCGCGAAACGAGTTTAAGGATTTTCAATTTTTGCCGAGCGGAAGTCACGGCTGCTACGGCAGCACCTACGGCAGCCACGCATCGATCATCACTGTCGCCTGTTGCGCGATCGGGTGAACGGACGAGGCAAGGCGTAGCAAAGCACGGAGAGGCACGATGAGACGATGAGACGAGATGAGACAAGACACGGGACGAGACGAGACGAGACGAGCAGAGGCGAGGCGACCGAACCAACAAACCAAGGAACGGCCGAACGAACGGTCGCGTCGGTTTTACCGGACGACGCGTACCCTGTCATCCATCATCCGGTCGTCCTACCTGCATCAACGAACGCACCTACGGCGCGACCGTACGCGCTCGATCATTAATACCATTCGGTCGAGTACTCGTGACGCGAATCGCTCGATCGCTTCTTCTCGCTCCCATGCATCGGTGGGCGAATCAGGAAACTCGCGATGTACTCGCAGCTGCGTAATCCTCGGCCAGAAAACTTGCCACCGAAATCCGAACAATACTTTGTTCGAGAGATCCTTCCTATCGTTTCGTGCTCTCGAGTCCGTGGTTCGCCCAAGTCCAGACGCGTCCGTCGCTTCGTCATCTTTCACTTTCGCGGCCCTCCTTCCTTTTCCATTCGTCTCGGTTCCGCCCCTTCTCGTTTCGTTTCTCCCTTCTGCTTCGTAGTCGTTTTTTCCCCGTCCGCGTTCTTTGTCGCGCTCGCAACTCGCGGTCAACAATGTTTCGAGGTCAACGATCGAGCCGCGCGAGACGAGATCTCGACTCGATCGAAAACGTGATCGATTCGGGTGGATCGAGCCACTCACCCGATTCGCTTTGAACCGCCTGCGAAGCTTTGCCAGATTCCTGCTTGCGAGGTTCTAGCGAATATATTTCTCGCAATTTTTCCTACCGAGCGGAGGAAACAATCGCCCGGTTGAAACGCCGGCTCCGGAAATCCGAGATCCCGCGTGCCGACGAGTCGGGAATGGTCGCGGCAAGGGAGAAACATTGGAAAGGAGCGACGCGAGAACACACTGGAGCGCGTGCGGGCACCTCGACCCGACATTGACGACAACGGCAACGACAACGACAACGTACGCGCGAAAGGGTGCCAGGCAAAGGTGCCAGAGAAAAGCAATCAGTCGATGCGGATTCCGATTCGGGATTTCCGCGGCGGGTCTCGTCTATCGCGCGGGATTGAACCGGGCGTGTCCAAGTGCCGCGATTCCAGAATATCCGTTGAGAAGCGAAGGGAAAGGCGGTTCCGCTTTCGATACCTTGTCGCGCCTCGTCGCGTTCGGTCGATCGCGGATCGCAATGTTTCCGGGCAAGGATGACCGGCTCGATTCAAGGCTGGGGAACGTCTCAATTGGTAAGTGACTGGGGAGAAACAACGGCGAAGAATCGACGGACGGACATCCGCGAGGAGGACGACGCGCTTTTTATGCAGAGGTGGAATCGCGAGGCGTAGGCCGGGGCCCGAAGCCCGTTCGTACGAGAACGAGAAGGAGAACGAGAACGATGGAACGTGGCGCGGCTCGAAGAATGGGGGAGCGATTCGACAGGCTGATGGAGTGAGTGTTGACTTAGGATAACAGTCGCCTCATCGGTCAATCAGTCAGGTAGACTATCGTAGGTCGGTGCTCCGTCTTCGGTTCGGTCCTGTCCTGTCGTCTCGTTCGGACGGCTAAGTGACTCACGAATACGACCACCCGACGTTTCGGTTCGGAAGACAAAGCGATTCAAAAAAGAAGAAGCAGACCAGACCGCACGAGAACAAGGAGGGAGGAGAGCGGCCCGGAGAGGACCGAATCGTAAACATTCGCATCGACGCCCGTACGCGTCGGACGGCTCGCTGTTTGGAATCGTCGTTGTTGTCGTCGTTCCCGTCGACGTCATCGTTATATCGTCGCGCCCGTTGCCTCGGGGATGAAGCGCGGGTAGCTCAAGATCCATCAGCGATCTACGAGCTGCAGGATTTCGAAACACGAGTTGGCCGAAACGAGGGTACGCGGCGTACGCGGGCGCATCGAACGATCTTTTCGAGGTCGAGCGTCGCGGATTCGAGAGCCGGTTGCTCCGAGAGGAAGAAGCAACGTCGGCGAGAGGGATGCGAGTGGGAGAACGAGCGAAAGGCAGAAAGAAGGACGGGGGAAGGAGAATGGATTCACCCGTCAGTCACACTCTGGCAGACCGCGAGAGAATCACAATGCGGAGCCTCCCTTTACTCTCTCGGTCTCTCTTCGTCGTTCTAGCGGGCCAGCTCGTTCTCTCGCTCGCTCGCACGCTCGGCCGTCCGTCCGTACGTTCGTCCGTCCGTCTGTCCGTCCGTCCGTCCGTACGGCTGCCTGCCTGTCCATCCGTTCGTCTCTTCGTCTGCCTCCTGTCACTCTCCTCGCCAGCCTCCCGACGGTTCTCGCATCAGGAATTCATCTCCTCTCCTATCCTGTCCTGCCTTGTCCTCCTCCGTTGCTCCTTTTGTTCCCTCCCTCTCGTCGTCGCTCCTTCCTGCCTTCTGTCTCGCGTTTCGTTCTCTCGCGCGAGCGCGCGTTTGTTTTCCAGCCTTCCCGCTTTTCTCGGTTTTCCGATTTTCCTCGCAGCACGCGCTGTTTCGTATCCGCTGGAGGTTTGCTCGATACGAGAGACGAGAGTCGAACCTCGAGTCGCTCCGAGTCACGTGCACGTCGGACAGAGAGAACGGTCGTCAACGCCGAAAGATCAAGGCGGAGATAGCGGTCCGTGTAGCGGCGCGAAAAGAAAATCTTCTTATCTGAATTTACCCTGCAAACAATTAAGCGTACGCGGCTCGCCTTGAATTTTCGCGTCGCGCGATGCTTCGTGCGCAACAACCAGTTTAATTGCTGGCAAACGTAACCGATTTAACGCGCGCCGATGGCGCATAAATTTAGACGGGTCGAGACGAGATTCGCCGCTACCGTAAACCACGGGCGTATGAAAATTTACGAGACGATAGAGCGCCTCGCGGCCGAGTCGCGAGAACGCTAATCTCCGGTCGAGTTGGGAACGAGCGAAACTCGTTAGACGCCGACTACGAATCGATCGAGCGGTTCGATCTGAGATCGTCATGGTTTCTCGCTGGTCGACAATGTCCGGGAACCCCTGTGTCGTTTATTCAACAAAAATTTTCATAAACGAGCTTTTCAACTCTCTTTTTCGTGACTGCCGCGTGTTTCACGCGCGGTATTCGAACCCAAAAACGCCAGATATTCGTTCCGATCCGGTGCTAATTTGCTCGGCCGTCCGTTCCCCTCTCCGGGGACGTCGCGTCGTCCGAGGAAGACGAGAGAAAGGGCCAGGAAGGCGCGAAGGACGCGCGCTTAGCAAAACGAAACGGAAGGAGGTGACGGGAGGAGAAGGCAGAACGAACGAAAACCGACGCGACAGGACGAAAAGGGGAAAAGAGATCGAGGATGCTCGGTTCGGAACGGGCGGAGCTGTCCTCCGGTGGTCCGCCCTGGTCCCTCGGCTTCTCGCGTATCCCTTCTGGGTGCAGGCTCTCGATTCCGCACCGTTCCTCGTATTCTTCCTTTTGTCTTGGAGGTTTGTCGTCCTCTTTCTCGTTGGAACTGCCGCGTCGACGTCACCGTCTTCGCGATCTTTGGTCGTTTCTTCCTCGAACGCCTCCCGTACCCGATTCACTCGGCTCGCATCGAATCAAATCGAATGGAGTCGAATCGAATCGAGTCGACCCGACCCGGCTCTCGGCTTTGCCCGACTCGGTTCCGTTCGGCGTGCAGCTTCCCTGCCATCGGATCGTTCACGGTCGCGCAGGGCTTCGGAGGGACGCTCCGGTCGAGAGAGACAATGGACAATGGGGACATAAATCTGCGTAATTAGTTGCCGATGCCTCCGTGGATCGATGCGCGATCTCTTTTCCCTCCTTGCTCTGCGACCCATCGGCGAACAAACGATCGTTTGGTTGGCCAGTCGGCAAAGTAGGACGGTGCTCCTCGATCCGCTTGTCCCCACCCTCTCGAAAGGGAGGTGTGCGAGTTTCTTTCCGCCTCTTTCGTTTTCCTTGGCCAAAGATCGGCATTCCCGGCCTTCCGTCTCGCTCGAACAAGATGGCGATGTGGCACGCGGCTCGTGGCTCGCCTTCCGGAACCATCCCTGTCCCGAGACCGTTCGCCATTCTTATGCGCCGTCTTCGCAGATGTCATAGAGACGTCGCCGCGCTCTGTATACGATTTCCACGTGAAAACGGCTCGATTAAAAGTCGATACGCAAGAAACGGAAGTCCTCGACGTTGTCGACGCTCGCGTCGAAAGGCAGATTAATGAACAGATAACGGCATTGTTTCACTCGGCGTCCGCGCGCGTCTTGCCTCGCGACGACACAACATTTCCGAATCCTCCATTTTCACGCGTGCAACGTCGCGGTATCCGATCGAATCTGTGTCCACGCTGGCAAATCGAATAACCGTAGGATATTTTGATTTCAGGGGAGGACGGAGTCGAAGGCTCTGGGCCAGGGCTGGCCGCCGACCTCCAAGGAGAGGAGGGCGATTGCGCGGAGGATGACGGGCCGATTAGCCCTAGCGAGAGGGTTTGCGCGGCTGCAGCCAAAGAGAACGAGGACGGCGACGCGACCGATGAGGAAGACGACGAGGATGCAACGCCGCCCACTCCACCGCCATCCGCCACAGCACGATTGAATCCTACGATTTTGAGGGACACCGGACCTCCGGACAGGTAAATGCCGCGTCCGACGAAAATTCGTGGTCGTTGTCGTCGTTTCCGAGGAACGAAACGAGAGTTTTGCGAACCGAAACGACGGCACGGGGGGGAAAGAACACGTAGGTGGGCAGATAGCGAGTCGGGAAGATGGGAAGGCGAGACGGGTCCAACGTAAAAACGTAAATTTCAACGAACACGATCCGCTTCAAACTCATTAGCCGGTGCTTTACTCTCGGGGCTTCGTCGTAAACCGCCTAAATCAACGGGAGCGATGCTGCCGTTCGCTTTGAAGTCGCCGACGTCGGATGAGCTTCGTGTATGTACGCACACTGGTATTCTCGTTGTTTGAGCGCAACGAATCGTCACGGATCCGTGCCGCGGTGCGGAGCGAAGCGGGGATGGGCACGGGGCGGCTGGTGAACGAGCGAGACGCTGCGAACGGTGTTAAATGCCTCCGAAGGGAAACGAGACGGACGCGCACCGATAAAGGGAGAGGGAAGCGCGACGGAAACGCGAGGGCACGGGATAGTAGGGAAGTCGGGTAACAGAGAGAGAGAGAGAGAGAGACAGGGTGCGAAAGATGGAGAGAGAGGTAGAGTGAGAGAGAGAGAGAGACAAACGAGGGGATAAACAAGCCGGTGCCAGACTGATATCGGTGACTGCCGTGCGACGTCATACAGCTAATAGAGATAGGCACGTGTTCTGCGTCGCGCTGCACCGGCTACCGGCAACTGGCGACCGGCACGACGACCGGCGATCGGCGACCGTCGACCGGCAATCGACGATCCCACCAAGTTCGTCGGTGACACCGCTTCGCCAATGCTCGGCACCGCTTTGCCGCATCACCGCTTGCCACGGGGGCGGTCGCGATGTGCGTTTCCGTGCGTGTACGCTCGTGCATATAGACACTGTGCTGGTGCGTGCGCGTATACGTGTGCTACCGGCTGCGTCAGTGGCGCCTCCGAACCTCGCGGCGCCCCGCCTGACCCCGAAAACTTCCCCTGCATGCGTGCCGCTGCTCCCCTTTCATCTCGCGGCACGCATTCGGCATTCAGTCAGGAACAGTCAGTTACGAGCGAGCCGTCGACACGCCTGCAACCTACTCGAGAGAGCTCGGTCGGCCCGCCGCGCGCCGTTTTCGAATCCGCGACCATTCGACGCTGCTGGTTTTCCAGCGTATCCGCGCTAGGGGAATGAGGACCCGCGTACGCCACGCGTTGACGCGTCTTCGACAGGTATCGATTTATCTTTTCGTTCGCGTTTATCCGCTTTTTAACTTTTTCGCGCGCGACACCTGCGCGTAATCGCGATCACGCGCACGACAATAACGTTGTCGAGCACGCGATGTAACGAGCTCTTGGTCTGCTTGATGTTTCAGGGAACCGATGAGTCCGCGCTGTCCGTCGAGAGATTCACGGGAATCGTCCGGTCCGGCGACTGGTAGCCCACCGCCGCCTGCAACGAGGAGCAGCGCGAGTCCGGTCAGCCCGAGCGGTATCGTGCCCCTTCCGCTCGGCGGTCACCCCCTGCTGCCGCCGCATTCCGCGGCCATGATGGCGGCGTACTTGCAACAAACTCACCAGAGGCTGATGCTCGGCCACTCGCCCCTGTCCCGGGGCTCGGTGTCGCCGCTGGTCTCGTCCTCGTGTTCGCCGCCCGCTGCCACCCCCGGCCTCCTGGTCTCGCCGAGCAGCGTCGGCGAGGTCTCGCCATCGGCCACCCCGCTGCCAGCGGTCCTCGATTTCAGCACGAGAAAGGCTTCTTCGACGGAGGACGACGAGGACGAGCAGATCCTGAATCTAAGCAAACCGCCGACCCCTTCCTCGTCGACGGAAACGAACAACGGGCCGTTGGATCTGTCGGTGCCGAGCAGGAAACGACCGGGACCGGAAGACTCGCCTCCGCCGGTTCGCAAGTCGTCGCGATTGGCGTCCGGGTCCGCTGCGGCGGCAGCAGCTGCAGCGGTTGCGGCTGCCACCGCGGCTCATCAAGACCCCGCGCAGGCCGTGGCGGCTGCCGCCGGATTCGGAAGGCCGCCCGTCGTATCGCCGTGGACGTCGCCCGTGGTCGCCTCGCATTTCCCGTATTTCGCCGCGGCGGTAGCGGCCGCCGCCACTAGTCAGCAGCAACTCTCGCCGAAGAGCACCGCCGGCGTGGTGGTGGACCACCATCAACTCTGGAACGGCAAGCTCAAGCCACCGTCCGCCCTGGAGAACAAGTACCAGCCGAGCGAGGCGACCAAAGCGCTCGAGAAGATGAGCGAGCTGAGCAAATTGGGCGGGGAGGATCTCTTCAGATCGGCATCCGGGAACGGGGCGGGTGGTGGTTCCGGCGGTGTGACGGCCGGGAGCGGCGGCGGCGGTGCAGGAGCCGGTGCCGGTGCCGGGAACGTGTCCGGATCAACGTCCGGCAGTCGCCACAGCGCGTGGCAGTCCCATTGGTTGAACAAAGGCGCCGATCAGGCCAAGGACGTGCTCAAGTGCGTCTGGTGCAAGCAGAGTTTCCCCACGTTGGCCGCGATGACCACGCACATGAAGGAGGCGAAACATTGCGGCGTCAACATGCCGGTGCCGCCTTCCGGATCCTCGCTCCATCCCCAGCAGAGCAACGTGCAGAACATCCCGACGCCTCAGCCGCCCCATCAACCTCAGACCACGTCGAGCGGTAACACGGGCTCTGGTCCCGGGGCCGGAGGGTCTGCGACACCGAGCAGCAAACAGAGCCCGTCGGAATTGAATCTGTTGATCAAGGAGACGATGCCGTTGCCGAGAAAGTTGGTCCGCGGGCAGGACGTCTGGCTGGGCAAAGGGGCCGAGCAGACCAGACAGATTCTCAAGTGCATGTGGTGCGGCCAGAGCTTCCGCTCGCTCGCCGAGATGACGTCGCACATGCAGCAAACGCAGCACTACACCAACATCATCTCCCAGGAGCAGATCATCTCGTGGAAGTCCTCGGACGAGAGCAAGGGCGGCAGCGGCGGAGGAAACGGCGGTAGCGGTAGCGGGTCTGTGGCTGGCGGGGGTGGCGGCGGCGGTGGCGGTGGAACCGCTGTACCTGGGGGTAATTCCGGTTCCACCGGCCCCCACGCCGGCAGTACAGGAGCTCCGGGTTCCGGCGCGACCAGCAGTCACGTCAGCGCGGTGCTGACTTGCAAGGTTTGCGATCAAGCGTTCAGCTCGTTGAAGGAACTGAGCAATCACATGGTGAAGAATTCCCACTACAAGGAACACATTATGCGCTCGATCACCGAGAGCGGGGGCCGGCGTCGGCAGACCAGGGAGAAGCGCAAGAAGTCGTTGCCGGTGAGGAAACTGTTGGAGTTGGAGCGGGCGCAGAACGAATTCAAGAACGGCGACGCCGCCACGGGTCTCGGTCACGGTCTCGGGAAACACGCGGGCCGCATAACTTGCGAGAAGTGCGGCGACAAGATCGAGACCAGCATCTTCGTCGATCACATCCGACAGTGTATCGGCGCGGGAACGGTGAGCGCGAACCAACGGAACTTTCTGAAGAACGCGCTGATGTCGAACCACCTGTCGGCGACGTTACCGCCGACCGAGAGCGGCCGGAAGAGCGCGAACGACGAGAGCTCGCCGCTGTCCTCGTCGAGGCACCATCGGTCTCCTTCGTCGGCCAGCGACGCGACCACTCCCGGCAAAGACACGCCGACCCCGACCGCCAACGAGTCCACCGGAGGTTCCTCCTCCCCGTCCGTTTTGAACGCTATCGAGAAGCTGATCGAGAAAAGCTTCGACTCTCGCGCGAGGCACGGCGCGCCGGGCTTGCATCACGCTCAACCCGGAGCACCGATGGGCACGAGCATCCTCAAGCGACTGGGCATCGACGAGAGCGTCGACTACACGAAACCTCTCGTCGACCCGCAGACCATGAACCTCCTGCGATCGTACCAGCAGCAGCAGCAACAGCAGCAACAACAGCAACACTACTCGACGAGCATGGCGGCCCGAAGAGAACGCAGCGGAAGCGAGTCCAGCTCGGTGTCGGAACGTGGAAGCGGCGGGAGAACCGACGCGATGACACCCGAGAGGCGGCTCGATCTCTCCACGGTCGGTCATTCGGAAAGGCATTCGTCGCATCACCATCGTGCCACGCCGGATAAGCAGCTGGTTCCACAGAGTCTAACAGCGGGACGCCATCACCCGGCCGCGGAAGAATCCGGAGACGAGGAATCGTCCGCGGCCGCGACCACCGCCGCTTCCGGGGGATCGGGAGCTGGCGCCACGACGACATCGTCTGCGACACCGGCAGCGACCCCGTCTGCGCCACCGTCTGCCTCGGCGACGGTGGTCGTGAAGAAGGAGCCAAAGGACGATGAAACCGACGAACGTGCCACCGGCGAGGAAGAACAGTCGCAGTCGCAGACGAGCGGTCGGGAGGTGTACGTGAAGAAGGAGATCGTGGACGACTGCAGGGACGAGGAGGAGCAGAGTTCGTTCAATCATCGACGCGCCGGGAGCGGCAGCCTGCACGAGAGCGCGGAGGAGGGGCGAGAGGTGATGTCGCCTCGAATAAATCCACCGACTCCCAGATCCACCGGGCAGATGGAGCAGCTGGTTCGCAGTCCCTGCAGAAACAGCACCAGCAGTCCAACGAGCAGCGACCGATCGGTTACGCCGCGCGGCACGCCCGACACCAAAGGCTCGAGCAGCCTAGGCGCACTTTCCTCGATGTTCGACAGCTTGTCGGGTGGAGGCAGCGGAGGGAACGCCGGAGGCGGCGGAGGGAACGCTGGCGGGCCGGTCGACTCGCACGGCCGCAAGACCAGCAGCCATCCGCTGGCGGCGTTGCAGAAACTCTGCGACAAAACTGAGACGAGAGGCGGAAGCGCCAGCGGCAGCGGCGGTAGCAGCGGCAGGTCCGCCGGCGGGCCTGGCTCGACGTCGGGCTTAGGATCAGCCGCGGGCGGCGGAGTGGGATCTGGAACCACACCGGGATCCGGTACCACGTCGGGATCCGGAACCACGCCGGGCGCCATCTTGGCATTCAGCTGGGCCTGCAACGACGCCGTGGTCACGGCCGATTCGATCATGAAATGCGCCTTCTGCGACACGCCGTTTATCTCGAAGGGCGCGTA
The DNA here is from genome assembly GCA_963966675.1 of Lasioglossum calceatum. Taxonomy (NCBI): domain Eukaryota; kingdom Metazoa; phylum Arthropoda; class Insecta; order Hymenoptera; family Halictidae; genus Lasioglossum; species Lasioglossum calceatum. The sequence goes on along the minus strand of OZ016555.1, from coordinate 3,043,735 downwards.
CAGGCACCACCTCTCGAAGATGCACTTCGTGAAGGACGGCGTGATCCCGGACCCGCTAACGATCGGCCGATCAGCCGCGGCGGTCGCAGCCGCAGCTGCCGCAGCCGCGGCGGCCGCGGTCTCCCAGAACCCTGCGGCGGGACCGGCGACCGGTCACAGTTCTTCCTCGCCGCCAACGTCCCAGCGCAACAAGTCGCCGCCGCTTTCGCAGGCGAACGGTAGCCCGTCACAGTCAGCGGCCTCTCCCCTCGAGGAGAGTCCGCACTCGAAATTTCTCAAGTATACGGAGCTGGCCAAACAGTTGTCCAGCAAATACGTATAGTCCGAGCCCCGTAAGTAGCGGTGCCACTTGTACATAAGTGTATCTATACTGTAACGACTGTAAAACTAGCGACCACCGGAGTGGTTCGAGACATTTCGACTTTCGAACACCTCGACCTCGACGATCCATCCTCGCGCGTTCGCGATCTCGCTGTCCGAACGAACCGTCGCGTCGTCGCGTCGCCGCGAATCGACTCTCGCCGATTCCTGTCCCGCTTTCGTCGTCGCAGAGTCTCACACGGTCGTGGTCGCCCTCGATCTCGGTCGCGTTTGTCGTTCGGAGTTGCCGTTCGCGCGGATCTCGTCGCCGTGCGGACAGTCGAGGTGCGCCAACGACGAGGACCGATCCGTTCAACGAGGGGACGAACGTCGAACGTCGAACGTGCGTTAATTAAATTGTGATGCCACCATATCTCGCGGCACTGCTGAGTCAAGGGGCTCGGCGCGCGGCCAAGTTTGTGATTTTATAAATACTTAAGGGCGTTTACGACGTGCAACGAGAACCGATACGATTAGGAGAAGGGTAGTAAGTACGCCACGGATCGACGTGAAACACGGAACACGGGGGCAACGGGGTGGGGATACGATACGATCGGGAACAGAGTGGTCAACAACTTCGAAGAGTGTGTGCGCGAAATAGAGAGAGAGAGATGGATGAAGAAGGATAGAGTGGGAGAGAGAACGAGAGCAGAGGAAACCGTGAAACGCGAAAGACGAGGAACGCGTGGGTGGGTACGAGTATTTTCCAAGGCGAACGTGGGGGAGCTTACCCGTGACGGCTGTCGTAAGGACGGATCATCATGTATACCTCTAGAACGTAAGAGCGTAGTTGATTAGCGCAGCATAGGATAGGCTAGGGTCCGCCCTTGTATAGGAATCTCTTTGTTGATACTTATTGCGACGAAACCGGTGAGATCGTTCGAGGTCGATTCTCCTCGAAAGGGAAAGAAAGAGCGCGAGAGAGAGAGAGAGAGAGAGAGAGAACGAGAGAGTGAGAATCGTAGAACCGGAGAGCCTGATAGCCGGATACCGGAGCGGGATAACGAACGCGTAAGATTCGACGGACACTCTGGCGTCGAGAAGCAACGAGATACGGTGCAATAGCGAGGCTCGCGGTTGCTCGGAACGCGCGCGGGCCAGGGCGGGCCGGGGCGAGTCGAGCGCGCGCGACGCGACGTCCTCGAACAATATCGTTTTCCTTCACTCGTAGCGCGCGAGTAGACCATTGTAAATTTTTCTTTTTCTTCGAGATACTATTTATTGCGTCGCGCGAACGGACGCGGCATTTTAAGTGTAAAATACTGTCATTGTTAATCGCGCTCGAGAAGAATCGCGATCCAACACCACCGTGTATATTGATTACAATTACGATCGAATCTATACCACGACGAGAGAACAAAAATCGCGAGAACGCAATAGCGCGGAGAGCAACAAATTTTTTTTTTAAATCGCTGCGCGTACCGAAAAATCGATCGCAGCCCAGGGAGCGTGTCGGGGTGCGAACAATCCAACGGAGCGAATAGTCTTGCATCTGCGTGCGTGTGTACTTGACGACGACGAGCGAGAGCGCGTCGGTCCGTCCGTTCGTCCGTTCGCCCGTCCGTCCGTCCGTCCGTCCGTGTGCCTGTGCCTGTGCCTGCTGCATGTTTGCGTGTTCGATCGTCGAGCTTCGAACAGTCGAGTGCTGCGTCGACGAGTGTCGGAAGATCGCGAGAAGGGCGAGCAAGAGAAAGAACGATACAGAGATCGCGGAGAGCTAGAGCGAGAATGAGAGAAAGGGAGCGAATGAGGGAACGAGAGAAAGAGTTGTGCGAATGCAGAGACGGAACGGGAACGGCAAGGGACGACAAGACGCGCGAAGCGTGTTTGGTTGCGCGAGAAAGTGCACGAGAGAAGCGCGAGTCGAGAAGCACCGGCGCGGCGCGCGGCATCCGAGTCAAGCGAGAGAAAACTAGCCGAGGAACGATGATTGCGCGCGTTCGAGGACGAGGGAGCCCGAATCTGGAACGGAACACACTTGTATACGTATTTCTTGTAAACTCTAATTCTTCCATCGCGGACTTTAAAAGTATTTATCGATATAACGATAATATTACTACTATTATTGTAATTCTATACGACTGCTGAGAGTGGGACGAAAAAAAAAAAATAATAACGAGACACGAGGTCTACGTGGATGCGAAGATCGATAACACGCGCACAAAATAAACGCGGAATGTGCACACACTCGCAGAAACTAGAGAAAAAAAAGCGATACGCGAATGGCCAACCGTGCGAAAAATACGCTCGAAAAGTACCTACCTACTTACAAATGCGCAACCACAAAGATATGCATCATGTATACGCGACTCTTGAAACCATTTTACCAGATTTGTCATTATTTAATTATTTCGGTTGTATTTTAAAATGCAATTAAAGCTCAAATAAATATATATGTTATAAAGTATAAGACTGTGCGTTCGTTTACTCTTCCATCCGTACCACCGATCCACCATTCCACCGATCTACTGGTTGGGTCCACCGGATCGTCTCCCTCTCTCTCGAGAGAGAGAGGTCGAAACAGTTCGGCGAGAGAGACGACGAACGAGAAACGGCAAGGAGGTGCAGGATGGGACGAAGGGGAACGAGAGGTTTGCGAACTTCGGCTACCCATTGCCCCAGGCTGGTAATGAATTCGTCCAATGGGTCGTAAAGAATGCGATCTTATGGAGCGAGGAGGATAAAATAAAACATCGACGGCGGAGAGGCTACCGATTCTCGAAAGGTCCTTAAAGTAACCCCTAACCCTCTTCCCAGCGTCTTTGCGCCATCGCGTTCCCTCGCCGTCCACCGTCTGCTTCTCCTCTGGTTTTCGATTTTATTCGATTTCGTTCGATGCAAACCGCTGCGTCTGGTCGATCGTGCCGCGGGCTGTTCGTGATCGAAAAAGACTCTGGAACCGCGGAAAGAACCGACTGGAATGTCGCGCACTCGGCCACCGATTATTCCGATAATTCCAATTCCGCTGATGATGAAGACGTCGCGTCGCGTCGCGTCGCGTCTGTGGGCCAAGAACGCGTGGGATATCCAGCCGGATAAGCCGCTGGCTGTTTCACCGGTAGGTGTTCGCGTTATCCTCCCGCGCGCTGTCCTGTTCTCGTCGTTCTCCCGCCGCCTCTCCGCCCGTTTCCTCGGATTTCGCTCCGTCCCATCCTTTTCGTCTCTATCTTGCCGTCTCGACTTTTTTCCATTTCTCGTTCATTCTCGGTTCTCGGTTCTCGGCCGTCTCGTTCCAATTTAGTTGGCTGAGATACGCGCGATCTGTACATCTACTTTACGGCGGTCGCGCGCGCATACTAACAGACCACAGCAAAAAGAAGGCCTCGCTCGAGGGTAGGGTAAGGCGCGCTTGATCAGGTAAGCTACTATCCGAGTAAGACGCGACCACCTCGTTACATTTGTTTCTCGCTTTACACGAGCCCCTTGTACCGTGAACAACGGGCTTAACTTCGCTTTGAACGAATCCAAATTTCGCTTTATCTTGCTCCTGTTGTCATAGAATAGATATTGGTTGTTCCGGTACTGTTATGGAGTACAGGAGGATAGCGGTAATGCTGTGAGATCGAATAAATGAACGTGCGTCGATTGCGAAGGCTAACGAAAGACTGCTTTATTGTCCGACTGCTTTTTAACTAGAGATGGGATGATCATGTCCCTCCCAAATCACGGTGATTGTTCACAGTGATCCGTGATTTTTCGTGTACGCTTCTGATTGGTGGAGAGCATAGGAGCATAACTGTTCTTGGTCACTCTATATAGAAGTCTGTGTTCTCGGGACATGTTACATAACAAGAAATAAAAACAAGAAGAATAATGAATAAATTAATAATTAATGTCTAGTAGTACTAACTAACGACTAGACTGCGGATGCTTATGCAATTTTCAATTTTTTCAGACAAATTTGAAGAAAGTGGAATCATGTAAAATGTTATTTTCAATGGTAGTACTTTTTGTAGATCCGAAATGAATAAAAATCTTACTAAATCCAACGGAATTTTATTTTCTAGCACTTTTTGACAGTTTTTTGAAGTCATAAATGCACAAAGATCCGCAGTCTACTAATGAATAATAAAGTTCGAACTTTAAATCGTGCGAAATATTTTATATTGTGTGGTATATTGTATACAGGGTGAAGTGTCCAAATATGAACCACTTTCCGTTAATGTCATTTTTTGATTATTTTAGAATGCTATTTTTCGTCCAAAAAATTACCAGTTGTAGATGCATTTCCTCCCTATAACATTCTGGAGTCAAGTTTCCAGCGAAAGGGCTTCTTAATATGGTACACCTTGAGTCTACGTGTGTCTCCTACTTTACAAGATATAAGGTAGTGCCATAAATAGGCGACTACACCATATTTGGGCACTTTACCCTATAAAAGATATGCAAATGCATAAAAACTTAGCACAAATAGCCAAAAATATAGAAAATTAGTAAATATAATTGTCTTATATAAATAATATGTAATATAAAAATATATATAAATACTTAACCTAAAAAGCAATATATAAATCCAATAAAAGAAAGAAATAAAGAATATAACAAATCTACAATTTTTTAACTCAAATTACGATGACTCGAGACAAAAAAGTTAGGATCACAGTCATGATCGTGAAAAAATCACGCCACGGTGGTAATTGTTCCACTGACCCTTATTTTTGGGGAGCCAGCAGAAGTGCAAGCGCCAGAATCAAGGCGCGGAAAATGGCTTAATGCTCGGGAATCAGGCGTAAAGAACCCTTCTTCAAGTCACCGTCTTTAATGTCTCCAAATCAGCATTATTTATTCGTTACAAATGCCGTTCGTCGCAGATAATGTTATTAATCGTGAAACGCTTGTTTCTCACAAGTGATACGACACCGCTCGATTTTAAAGATTCGCACGCGCAATGTACAACTCATGTGTACTCGCAGCGGAGGTTACAACGGAACAGATTGAAATTTGGCAGGGGGTCCTATTTACATATATCGGTGGATGCTCCCACACATTCATACACGGGAGCTCGCTTCGAGGTGTCTAATGGCGCCAAAGTACAGTCGAACGTGTCCAACAATCGATTCGTCTTTTCTTTCCCGAAATGTTTCACACGGCGAGGCTAGGCTTCGCAGCCGTCGCGCTTTTTCCGGGATTCTGAAGCTCGGCGTGACAGGTAACACGGACAGTGGCGAAGGCGGGGGTGTGGGTGCGGGTGCTGGCGCGAGACTGAACGTGCGACCGCGGAAAGAAGGGAAGAGGTGGAACGAGAATCTGCCGGAGCACAGGCACACTCGGGAACAGATTTACAGGGCTGCCGCTGTTTTACGAGGCCACAAAGTGCCGCTCGTTCGCTCGTTCCGCCGCTCAGCCTGCTCCACGGATCCACACCTACGCGACTCTGCGCGGCAACCATCGTCGAGGCCAGGTATCGTTCGAGAGGAACGCGTTCAAACGTTCCTGCGTGGACAAATATTCGGCTGGAACTCGGGGATCCTCCAAGTCCCGGGATAATTCGTTTCGACGGAGTTCGAGACGCCTCGCTCGTCACACCTCGCGACACAGAGCCGGCTTTGTGTCCACGTTATCGAACGGAGAAGACGGGGTTCTCTGTCGGGCCCGCAGGTGCCGGGCCCAGCTTTATCGTGTCGGAACCGCGCCGGAAGTGCTCGCAGACAGTCGCCGCGAAACGATCTCGGAAAACGAAAATTCGTAGACGGCGATCTTCGGCTCGTATTCGTTGCATCAACTCTCCGTGTTTCTGAAGTTGTCCCTCGGGACATCACAGGGGCAAAGGGAGTCGCGCGAAGCCAATGGTTAGGCCGTGACGTCACACACTTAGCGAATAATTCGGCTAGAGCCGAAACTGCGGGTGGAATGACCCAATCGGATAACTTTCGAGGCACGGAGGGTGCATAGCCGTCACGAAGAAAAAGAGGAACGAGGTTGGCTAGTCGAAAAACGGGATGAATCCGAATCGGAATGGAAAGTGGGATGGAACCGTCTTTCCGAGTAGGAAAGACTGCAAGGAGAAAGCGGAAGAAGGGGAGAGAGCAAACGATAGAGGGAGAGGGAGGAGGGAGACGCGGAAGGAAAAAAGAAAGGATTAGAGTACTATTTTGCAGTTTCTTATAAATATTCATTTCTTCTTCTCGATGAATCGGGGGACTGGAGGTTCTCGCTCCAGGCGGTAAGTCGCGTTAAGAGCGCTAACGAGCGACCCCTCCGGTAACTGGAAGGGCGAGAGTTTCCCCTTGGTTTCCTAGTTCCCCGCTGCTCCATGGAAGAGTCGGGTGGACTTCTCTTTCTCCCTTTCCGTCGTCGTTTCTTCGCTCGGAGCAATTCCACGAGGCAACCGCGCGCCGCGCTGAGTTGTGCGAATTTGTTTAATTAGAAGTTAGGCCAGCGATACATTAGCAATGTAAATACCCCTCTCGCCTTCTTCTCCTTTCGCCGAGCTCCTCCTGCTCGTTCGCTGCTCGGCTCCTCCGAGGACCGACCGTTGTTCTCGATCCTGTCGGATCCTCCCGTATCGTCAACCGTATGGGGAAAAATGCGCGTCCCTAAGGGTACAAAGCGAGGTGACCATCGCGGCAAAATCAAACGGATGTAATTAAATGCGACTGTTTACGATGGAACGGTGACTAGAGCACAGCGGTGCACATAGAAACAAATAATGATTTAAATTTAAAAAAATTTTTAATATACTACGTTTTGAAAACGGACTGAAAAGTATAAAATAATTTTGCTAGCCCCGTACCGATTCCTAACCCCATACAGATAGTCCTGAACATTTTTTTATTTCAATCATTATTTTCTGCTTTTTAGGCTTGTATGTGTGAAATTTTTCAATCGATTTTAAACATTTCGTGAAATTGTAACAGAGACATGTAGTAAATTTCAGGTTTATTTCAGTCTGGCATATCGGAAACAACCGCAACCGGTTGCGAGAACGAACAGCGGGACTTCAGACTGTTTACCTCAACGTTCGAAAATTCAAACGAACTAAATAGATCTGGAACGTTCGATCGAGGAACCGATAAAATATTGCATTGTCATCCAGTTCTGAGCTATGTTGAAAGTTTCCAATCTCTAGCTCATCTCGAGAAGTCAGTTTAAAATCAATTGCAAAATATGTACCGAACAGACAAACAAACAAGCAGACAGACAAGAAAGCGAGTTAATAACAAAAAAATTAATGAAAACGTGGTAAAAAAACAAACAAACAGACAGACAAGAAATCAAGTTAATAAAAACGTGGTAAAATCACCGCACCGTTAGACTAGATTCCCGTACCAAGCTCTCCTCCTTCGTTTCGCGGATACCAAGCGTCCGGGAAAGATCCGCGTGCACGTCGATTTCGCGGCGATGAAATTGCGGGAGCTTCGCTATCCATTTTTCGGAGACGAGACGAAACGAGGCGCGTCGATTTCAAGCCGGGGAGGGTTAAAGATCATTAATATTTCGGGAGGCTCGTGAAGAGCGGCGGATTGGCGAGCACCCAAACGGTTTCGCGTCGCCTCGAACGATCGGGTCACGCCGGATTAGAGGACGAGGAGACATCGTCCGTGCGTCGACTGATAATGCGGCCGGTGGTTTCGCGGTCGATCGAGGAAACGCGAGAACGCGGGAAACTCGGGGAACGCGAAAGAAAGACGATACGATAGGGCACGGGATACGAGGCACAGCGCGGGGTAGATCGACGGCGACGCGAAGCACGCCGAGCACGAAACGAGGCGAACGATCGTCGACGTAGCCGTCGAAGGGCCGCCCTTCATTGGTTTTCCCCGAGATTAACACCCATAACTCATTCGGGACACGGAGCCGTGCGTCACTCCTAGCTGCGCTATAATTGCCGACATAAATCAATCGGCCGATGAGATCATAAACCCGGGGCGATACACTGCGCCAACAGATCCATATAACGGCAAGTGCGCGGCTGCATGTTAAATGTCAATTGACGTCGACCCGACGTATCGGATTACCACGAACACGGCCGCGAGATGGCGCGACACGCGTCGATATGGATTCGAAAGCTAATATCTTCGGTCCGTTTCGTTTTATTTCATTTCGTTTCGTTTCGTTTCGCTGCCGTGAAATCGCCTACGGTCGACTGCCGTTTTTCTACGCGCCGTCCCTTGCTCGACCGAAAAATTCTTTGCGTTTTCGCGATGCGCGAGCCGTTTCATTGCGTTCCCTCATCTCTGTCTCCTGGTCGGCGACGGCGACGACGACGATCCTCGTTTCATCGATTGCCGTTTTCCAACGCACGAAAAATTATTTGCGTTTCGCGAGCCTTTCGAGTCTGCAGTCCACCGAAAGCTGCTCCGATTGCGTTTCCTCCTCTCCGTCTCTCGGTACGGACGACGGCGACGACGACCCTGAACCCTGCTTAGTCCGAGGTAAAGGTATACTTCGAGATACGGCAGCTCTCGGCAGGGCGGTTCGCGAGCCTAAATATTGAGACGGTGTTTATTTAGCAGGGAGATATATGATATGATGCGGACAATATAATGCATTGTATTCAAATACGGGAGCCCGCGAGTCGTGACCGGGAGCATCGTAGAGCTTGGTCGTCGCGGTCGCTGGCACAGGCACAGCCACCGAGCACGGGCACGGGTACGGGCACAGGCTCAGCCACCGAGCACAACCAGCAGGCACAAACACGAGCAGAGGCAACAGACACACTCACAGGCGCAGACATGGCCAGCAGCATCGGCATCGGCACCGCCGACACAGACACCACCGGTCGCAATCACCCGCCCCGCCAACTCTGCGCCCGACTCTGCCAGTCGTCCGCTACTCCACCGATATAAATAATACGCCGCGGTCCAAGTCTCAGGATTAGACGATGCTCGCGAATGCTCGCGTACTCCGGGAGACGTTGGGTCGAGGCCGATACTTCGCAGAACCCAGCCGACCCCCGATTTCTACGATCGCCTCGTTTACGCGGCCGCTTAAAGTCGAGCTATGGGGCAGTCGTTGTTCCAAACGATCTACAGGGTGTCCCGTGCAATCGACGCTCCCGAATTTCATCGCATCCGCGCACCGTCCAAACGATCTACTCATCTACACTGTATAACTGTGTAACGCTGTATAATCGTACGACTAGGTTTTTGCTTTTCCGCTGCTCTCCGGTTCCCGATCATCTCGCAGAGACGCCCGAACTTCACTGGAGAACCTTTCGGAGGAAGAGTCGGAAATTGAGGGAGAGGGTGGATGTAAAGACGAAAATATTTCGGCGCAGGGTTCCGTAAAATTCGAACGAGGTCCCGACATTCCCCGGCGATAGTTGCGTGAGACACCTTGTATAAACGGACGGTCTTGTAGGCAGGTATGTAGCCGCATGACAGGGAGTCCGCCCCCGGCGTACGTTACCAGTTATCTACGGTCCATATCAAATGCGCCCGTGTCCTTCCATCGCGCTCCGTTTACGCTCGGGCTCCAACTTTGTTCCGACCGGACTGTCCTTCTTCTTCTTTTCTTTACGTTTCTTTTTCTTCTTCCCTTTAATCCGCTATCGCTTCTGCTGTTAGTACCATCCTTCTCTCGTTCCAGGATACTTTGACTAGTCGCACGGCGCGGCCGACTTTCGCTGGCTAGTCGTCTGTCTAATTTGAGTCGGAGCGAACGAAATTTCGTGTGAAAAATCTCGAAACATCGGATCCGGCCGTGACGCTGTCGAATCGACTCGAACTTGGGCGGGAAAGTTTTTTTCCTTTTTTTAACACTAAACTCACCGATATTTAAAACGTAACTGGTACATGTTCCCTTATAAAAATGACAAGATTGATTTTATTTGGACTCTGTGCGGTCCCTATTGTAATACGTGATCTACTAAAGATATCTGTACAACCATTCCTTATGAAATCATTTATATTATTTCAATAATAACTCGCCTCCGGGCGGGATTTCCAGGACCATAACGATCAAAACAAAAAAAGAATTACGCATATCCATCGTTCGAATCGTATGTTATGGTCTGCAGTTCTTACAAAAATCCCATAGAAAAAAAAGCACTTCCATTTTTTCCCGAATTTTCCATTTTTCCGGGCAACTTTTCCAATTTTTCTGACCCTAAAAACCTTATTCGGACTATTACGAATATTAAAAAGAAATTAGCCAAATCGGTACAACCGTTCTCAAGCGATGCGCTTACACGAACAGCATTTAATTTTTATTTATATAGATTGTCAAATAAAAAATCTGGAACCGGTCATTTTGTCCGGTGGTGGCAGGTTTAGTGTTAAAAAAACGTACTCGTACAAAAGAAAAGTCTCCTCTGCCGCTGTAGTTACGTATGTAGCATTTACTTATTTAATTTTAGACTTGGTTTCTCCTACCCTTCGACCATCAATAAAAACGGCCTATTCGAAGATAGACTTAGAACACGAAATTAGTCGAACTGAAGCGCTCGCGCGAGAAGCTTCTCCTGTATTCTCGCTTCCTACTGAATAAACTACATACATCTTGGTTTTATATTCACTTACTACGAATTCCTGGCATTACTTTATTTCATAACCTCACTGAACCGAACAAGCGGAGAAAAGAGGAGGGGTACAGCATCGACAGAGACAGGAAAAGCGGCGACAGTAGTAGCAGCAGCAGCAGCGGCAGCGGTAACGGCGGCAGATTCGAGCTCGTAGCCGAAGAAAGAGGAGGAAGAGGAATAAAGCGAAAACACGAAGGAAGGAGAGAATTCGGGGCAAAGTTTCGTCATTGCGAAATGACACGAGTGGTCTTTATAGCGGGAACGCCGGTAGAGAAAGACCGTCTCTTTCGGCGGGTGTCTTTCTCCTTCGTTCCGCGTGTATTGACAAAAGTGTCGGTCGGCTTCTCCGCCTCCCGTAGTTTCGTCGCGCCATTCTCCGATATTACCGCTCCGTCGAGGGTTCTGGCACTGGGTAGGATGAGGGTGATTGCGACGAAATCATTGCGAGGAATAGAAGAGGTGCCGCAGTTGGGAACTCATAAGACGTAAAACCATCTTACCGTCGCGGCGCGATGCGATACGATGCGACACGACGCGACGCGATGCAGGAAACGACAGCGGGAACGGCGGTATCGATGGAAACGACAAAAGCGAAGACAAAGGTAAAGACAACGCGAATGCACCACCGATGTAGCACCGCCAGATTCGGACGTCCGAAACTTCGGGAGGGAACGATCACGGATCTCGAATCCATAGATCGACTCGAATAGTTTGAAAAATTGCGACGCGCGAGAATCCAGTCGTTTCCGATCGAGCGTCTGCCGAACGTCTCGTCTCGTCGCGCGTCGCGTCGAATCGACGTTCGGTTTCGTCTCGGCCCTCAACCGACCGAGTTGACGATAGTCGACTCGACGATGATAAAGCAAATAGATAATGTCCGAACTTTAATTAAAACTGGACGGCTGAGTGACATATTTGATTACCCGAGAATTTAATTAATCGCTTCGCGAACTCGCAGCGGTGAAACGCTTCGCTGGGAAGTGTCCCCGGTGGGAGCGGACCGGCGAAACCGATAAGTCGCGGATTCGTATTGCAGAATTATCTCCTTTTTATGTTCCCGCTCGTGGAACGGCGCGTTCGCTAACGAGAGACTAATTAGTCGCGCGAAATTGCTCGCATTCGCAGGGACGATAAGCACCGACGCAACTCCACGACCGGAGCACGCGTACGCGCTGCTGGAAATCTTTCATCCGATCGCTTTTCTTCGGCCGGCGCGTAACGTTTCGTTGCCGATTGATTCCGCTTCGCGTCGCGTTAATTTTATATCCGCGCGATTCGATGGGTCGCGTTGCTCCTCCTTCTTCGTTCGTTCGATCTGCCGGGATTTACGGAGGAGGAATCGATCGCCGCGACTTCTTCGGAAAACTGGCCGTCGTAAATATCGCGTGACGCGTATCGGATACTTTCGAGAAAACAACTGTGAACGACGACGTCCGGTCTGCGAAACGCGATATCGAGTCTCGGACTCGAGAAGGAACCAAGTCCGAAAGCTAACGGCGAGATGGACAGGCTCGAGCCGAACCAGGCTAGGCTAGGACGCGTCGAACCGGAGAGAGGAACGGAAAAAACGGAACGGAACGGAACGCGCGAGGGGTGAGGCGAGACGAGGCGTGAGGCGCGAGACGCGAGGCGCGACGCGGCGACCAGGAAGGGGAGGAAAGGAGCAAAGCGAGAAAAACGAGGAGGAAGAGAATACGAGCAAGAACCCTTTGCGCTATCGGTCGACAACAGCGAAAGCTCGCGAAAGCGAGGTTGGAAGAGGAGAGAAGTACGAACAACGAAACGAAGAGGTGCAACGGCAGCTTCGGTATAGCATAACTTCAGGTATATCCAGTGCCAGTAAATTATACGCAAAGTGTACGCGAAAGCCCCCTCGTCCCGTCCCGCCGCGTCACCGCCAGCTAGCCCCCGCCCGTCCTTCCTCCTCCACCCCGTTTCTCATCCTTTTCGTTTCCCTTCTCCTCTTCCTCGTCCTTCTCCTCGACGCTGCATCCCACCCTCGACACCCCAGAGGCCGCGCCTGCCTCACGTACATCATTATGATTGATCGCTTCACCTTACTTTGTAATTAAAACTAGTTGCCATTGTGCCCAGCTCCGTGTGCCCGTTCGCTCGCTCCGGTTTCCTCTCGGTCTCTCCCTCCCTCTCTTCGCCATCCTCCGCCGTCCTCCGTCGTCCTCTTTCGTCCCTCGTTCCCTGTACCATGTCCCTCGACCCCTCGTCCCCCGAAAGCCCGTTCGACGACCACCGTTCTCCGTGCTCCGTGCTCTCGTCCTCCGTCCTCCGTTCTTCGTCTCCCGTCCACGTTTACCACGCGCAACGACGTAGCAAGAGCAACAACGGTGGCACCGTGCACCCACCACCGGTTATCGTACAACCACCCATTTAGCTATCCAGCTATCCAGCTATCCGGACGACCAACCAACCGACCGACGCGACGCGACGGATCGACCAACCAGCCAGTCAGCCAACCAGACCAGCGACAGCGGCGAACCGACGACGCTGCTCTTCGTGGCTCGCGAGAAACAGGAGCACGCTCCTCGCGTTTCCGCTTCCGATTCCGATTCCGCTCCTATCTCTTCTTTCTTCTCACCCGTACCTACTTGTCTCGCCAGTTTCATCGATTCCCTTGCCCTTTTTCCCTTCGTCTTTCCCTCTACAGCCCCTTCCCGATTTTCGACCACCGGTCCGGATCCTCTCCCCTCTTCTCTTCTTTCTCTCTCTCTTTCGCCCCTACCCTCTCTTCGGTGTTGTTCGCGTCGACCAACCGTCTTCGTCTCTCGTTCGCTCACCGGTGGCTCTCCTCGTCGCTTTTCTACCCGTCCGAACCAAGTCACCACCGCCGCAATCCGGTGAGCGCACCCCTGTCTCTTCCCGGGGGCCATGCGTCATAGTTATCTATGCTTTTTGCAACGGAGACTGATTTAGAGCCGTCTAAGGACCCGGAGCCCTACGAAAATTAAATAATTGCTAATTTATGGCGCGCATCGAGCGGCTCGTTACCTCTCCTTCGAATCTCTCTCTCTCTCCCTCTCTCTCCCCCTTTTTCTCTCGCCCCTCTTACTCCTATCCGAGTTTCCGCGTCCTCCCCTCTGTGCTCTCCTTCTTCCTCGTCTTACCGTCGATGCTCGCCATCGCACCGGTACAGGAACTGTCTCGAACCGATCGGTCGTCCGAAGATACCTCTCCGTCCCTCTCGGAATCGGTAAGAATCGTCCAGCGGTATCGAATTTCGGTGACGTTCCGCGTTCCTTCGGGATCGTACGCTCGCGGTATGCAAATTAATGGTGACGCGCTTTAATTCGGCAATAAATAGGGGTCACCCTTGCGGCGAGCATCGGACCATCGCTCACCCCATTCCCTTTTTGCGCCGTGTCATGGGAAAGCTTCGAATTTATTTGACGCGTTTCAACGATATTTATAGGTCTGGTCGGTTCCTATCGCTCGTACGTCAACTCCCCGAAGCCACGCGAACCCGTTGTTCCTTCGTTCCCTTGTCTCCCCCTTCTTCGCCCCCCACGGTTCTCACCCTTCTCAACGTTCTCTCCCTTCTTTCGCTTATTTCGCTTCTTTCCGATGGAGTCGCGCGCTCTTGAACCGAGCCACGACGGCCGAGATCGTTCGATCGGTCGACTTGGGCCGTCCGATGCGCTCTCGACCGTTGCTCCTTTCAAAGTTATTTCGATCTTTACGAGACGTTCGGCCGGTCGACAGTTTGCTAATCGACGATGAAAAAGAAAAGGGGAGAAGGCGATGAAATTTATCGCTAAAAAGAAAAGGGGGCCACAGGTATAAATCTTGGGTATTATAATGGGATCTGTCCATTATTAAAGAACGAGTGATTTAAAGGGGGGGTGGAGTCGAGCCGTGCTTCGCCGTCCAAGTGGGTGGGTTACCACCGAACGATCGTGAATTTGATCGGCAATTCGGCCGGCTGCGGGCATCTTTTTCGACTCGCGTTTTTCTCAGAGATCGATCACGAAAACATCGAATTCCGCGAACTGTACGCGAAACGAGGAACGCAGACCTCGAAAGTTGTTCCAGTGGTACGGAAAGATATTTTGGCGACGGCGATTATTCTCGGTCGGGCACGGCGCGGCGATACGATCGTTGTCGGGCCATCCGTCCGTCCTCCGCGTTCGTTCATCCGTCTATCCATCCATCCGACCATCCGTCCGACATCGTGCCACGTCGGACCGTACCGCATCGCATCGCATCGTGCCGCACCGCACCGCACCGCGCCGCGCGCCGTCTTAAAGTCTGCCAGGATATTTACGACTGACCGACTCATTGCCACGGTGAGTTGAGCGAGCAGTCGTCACAAATCACGCTGGAGAAAGCCGGCCTTTCTCTGCTCTGGGAAACGTCTGGCATTTTTCTCTGCCGAGGATAACTTTGACTTATCGGCGACAGCGGGGAGAAGAGGCGGCGGATAGTTGGATAAGTAGACGGACGGGACGACGGAGAGGGCCGAAGAAACGGAATGTCGGGGAAAGATGGATCGCCGAAACGAAGAGGGAAACGTGTCGGGACGAAACGTGGGAAAACCGGCTACGGACGAACGTTGTCGATGGAAGGAGAAAAGACGGAATCGGTCGGGATTCGCGATGTTCCGCGACACATGCAGCGAAAGGGAGAATGTTCGGTACGGTCTCAACTCGGCCGCCCCGCGACCCGCGAGACGATACGGAGGGAACAGTCGTCGAGGTTCGGCGGTGGTGGTCGACGCGGTGCGCTCGGTATGCTCGATGCGCTCGGTAGATGTCCCTGTCGCATAAATCACTGCCGGTATCTTCTGGCACGGCGGCTCGCTCATCACGGCGGAGTTCTTGTCGCGCCTTAATAACGGCCGAGCGTCTCACCAGCGCCTCCGCTTCGCGTCCCACGAACCCCTCTCCGACCCATCGTGCCCCTCGTCCTTCCGTGGAACCCATCGCGCGGCGTTCGGACGGCTCTACGGCACCAGGACTCCATTGCTCTACGCTCGGTTCTACGGCTCTCTACGACTCTACGCGTCTGCTTCTGCTTCTGCTTCGGACGTAACCGTCCTCCGCGCCGCGCCGCGGCGCGACGCGCTGCTTCGCTACAAATCCTGATTATATTCTGCCACTGACGTTATGCCGTGAGGGGACGATGCCACGTTCGAGTCTGGTTTTTGTATTTCTCCGCATCGCTTCTTCCCTTCCCTCACTCGGCCCCATGTTCTCCCGTGTTCAACTTCCACCGACCCGTGCGCCACGATTCCTCCTTCGTCCTCGGATCGTCCGTCTCGACCCGTCTTCCTTTCGTCCTCGTCCTTCCGCCTCCGAGACGCTATCGAGAGTAGCTCTACCGGATCGACCGACACCGGCCGGTCCTCGCGTAAATCAATTTTCAATTACGAGCCGAGCACGAGAGCGGCAAGACGCGACGCGACGATACGTCAACGTAAGGCGAACCGATCCAACAATCGAGATCGACCGATCCAACAATCGAGATCGACCGATCCAACGATCTCCCATTTTCTTCCGTTTCTTTTGCATAGTGAACACACACCACTGGACCGGATAAGACGCTGATCGGTGGTGAGAATGTCAAAGAGAGATAGGGGTAACGATCAACCGGAGGGAAACGACGGGATGCGGAGGAAAAGCGAAACGGGAGAGAAGCAACAGAGACAACGGGAAAAGAGGCAGGAGAGACCATCGACGCGGCTCGGTGGATACGTACGTATTATTATACTTCGCTACAGTCATATTTATAAATCAACGATATAGCACGACGAGCGGAGACGCGGAGGGATGGAATTTATAGCTTCGTTCTCTTTCCTCCGCTGCCAGTTCTTGCCGCCCCCCGACTCTCTCTGGCCGTTCCCCTCACCGCGCCCCCCGTGTCCCGTGTCCCAGGGTCTCTGGCAGTCGCCCCCGGTCACCCCCAGTCACCCCCGATTCGCCCCCCGCGCTGGTAAGCGTTCCCCTCACCTTGTTCACCCTCCGACACCGCTCATTCTGCGAGCCACCCCTTCCGATATCCTAGCAGGCTCGGTCTTCGTCGACCCCCTGCGCTCCGCGTACTCGCGCGTGCTCGCTCGCGCCCGCTCGCCCGCTCTCTTTCTTCGTCTTTTTCGGTCCGTCCGTCTTTCTCGCTAGATTCGTAACCTCTCCGAACGGAGAGTGCGCGGGCATACAAACTGCCAAGCCTGTACGTATGAGCTTAGGTCGACATTTTCCCTTCTCTCTTTGGCAATAAATCTGCGAGTCTTTTGAGCCGACGGCACGGTTCGGGGAAGCGGCGCGAGGGGAAGGGTTTCGGGGAGCGTGGCTCGCCGTTCCTGGGGTACCAGAGGTCGCCTTCCTTCCCTTTCTCCGTCTTTCACCATCTTTCTCCGTCTTTCTCCCTTTCGACCTCTCGCAGACTCTCTCCAACCGTTCCCGGAGTCCCTCTCGACGGTCTCTCGCCATCTCGCTCGCTCGACCGCGCTCGCGTCACGGGAATGTATATAATTAGCAGCATTGTGCTTCCTCGGACAGATTTACGGGTCGCATCGCTACCGCGGCGGCATGCATAAGCGCGTTAAATAAGTATTTATCCGCCCCGTGGGGGATACGATGCCCAGGCACCCGCCTGATGGATTTGCCGCTCGAACGGCCGACACTGCCGTTAAACGACACCCCCCGACTGTCGCACCGCCGCAATACCGCACCTCCGCATCAAGCACCGAACCGTCTATCGCTGTCCTCGTATCGTACTCCTAGAACAGAGCTGCTCGACATGCCCATCAACGGGCAAGAGCGCCCGCCGATGTCAGTGGGCTCAGCTGAGGGCAAACCTATGGGCAAATGACTTAGAGGAGTGCGGGCAGTCACTCCCTCGCGTTACCACTATACGTGGTCTCCTCCAATTGTGGGAGGATCGCGAATAGGCTCCTTCAGGAATGAAGATACTGTAAGCAAAGGTCGGATACTTCCTGGACAGACCACGTGTATGGTATGCCGATCTATTTCACTCAATCTCGACGTAACCTGCAGTCGGTCTCTGTCACCGTCCTCAGCCAGTAACGACAATGCGTGTGACCAATACATGCAGCGTTCATTCCCGCCGTACAGTGTGTAACAAAATTTAGTGTCATGGTTTTGGCAGATTGTTGTGCACCTTCGAATCGGTGGAGATTTGATAAAAGAAATTGCCGCAAAATTGACTTTGACCTTAAATTATGCTTGTATCGCATTCTACTCACCACGGGGACCAAACTTGTCAAAGGAACCGTAGGTTAGGTTTGGTTAGGTTAGGTGGGTCGAATGCGACACAAGCATAAAAAATTTGACCTTGAATATCAAGGTCAAAGTCAATTCTGCGGCAATTTCTTTTAACATATCTCCACCGGTGTAGAAACATGACAAAACCATGACACTAAATTTCGTTACTCGCTGTACTGTGTATGCCCAGGACAAGAAAATCGCTGCCCATGCGAGCAGACGCTGAACAACTCTGCCCTAGAGCCAACGGTCGCGAGAAACGACTCTTGCATCCTCCCCTAACTCGACCGGATCGCCGACGATCGGTTCTATCTTCCACGTTACGAATCCTCCGATTCGACGCCGTAGTTCTCCTCGATAAAGTTGGATAGTTGCGAATAGACAGACGCGGGAAGAGCAGGAATAGCAGGAATTGTGGGAATAGCTTCTACGGCAAATCCAACGAACGAACGAACGAATGAACGAACGCGCGGCCGGGTAGCAGAGGAATACGGAATAGATTCAACCCGGATAACGACTATCGAACCTAGTGCCGCGCGCGTATTTCCTCCCGGTGCCCCGCTTTAGACAGAGGTTCGGGTTTCATAGGTTTGTCTCGTTTCCGGTACCTACTCGAAGCTGTGTGCCAAACGGTAGCTCGACCCCCGTCCCTCCTTCCGAAAACGGTCGGGGTCTAGTCCTCGGTTATACTTCTCGGGACGAAACTTTCACCGTGACTAGCTACGAATAGATACAGTCTCCTACTCGCGTTAGCGAAGCAATCGTCGTATCGGAGCGTGCGTTCCGGCTAGCGAATCGGAGAAAACTCGAAATTTTTCCGTTTAAAACGAACGTCACAGAGAAATTGGGAGATTCTCTGTCTCGCGGGTCTCGCGCTTTTCGCGTCTCGCGTTAGCTCCGCTAGGATCTAGTCGAATCAAGCTTTGTCCGGGTTACGGTCACGACGAAACTTTGTCCATTTCCATTTCGACAGAGTTCCGTCCGACCGTCTTATCTCGCCGAGAGCCGAGAAATTTAACGCGCGATTCCGACGAACGCGATCTCCTCGCAGGACGATTCCGCTCGCGGATACCGCGCAAAAATATCGCGAGGAAATCTACGACCCATCCAGAGTTTCTATACGTTTCGAAAAGTGTGGGTTAGGTGACGACGATAACGACAACGACGGCTGTGGTTTTTCGAAATCGCGGTAACGCTGCGAAATTATCCATAATTTTTGCGGGAGCTCGTCACGATACGCGAATGTCAGCGAGCCCGCGAGCGGATTCAATGGACCGGCGTGGTCAGCCCCGTTAAAATCGATGAATTACGAGACAACGCATTAGTGCAGTCCGCACGATACTAATCAGCGAAATTTCCGTGCGATAAATAAACGAATGAAAGCGCGTAACCAGATACGCGGTAATGTCGATGCGATGGAAACGGTGGCCCTCGTAAATCGACAGATTTTTCGGTAAAAAGGGAAAAACAAATAAATGGACAAAGAACGAAAATCAAAACCTCGACCGTATCGGGAACGCGTGCGCCGGGAAATGTATACGAGGACGCGGCTTATTGGTGGTTTCGAGGTGAATTTGCTCGTAAATATGTATTCGTAATATTGATTCGACATAGACGCATAAAGATAGACTAAACGGGATTTAAGCGCGGAATTGTAATTTGTGGAAATATTATGTTTACGCGCGGACCGGTCCGCCGCGTCGAGCCACGTCGAGCGCCGATTCGCGCCGATTCGCGTCGAACCGAGTCGGTTCACCGGTCTCTGCTCGTTGGTTCGGCCAACCGATGCTCGGTCGTCCATCCGACCGATCGCACGGCGTATCGTCCAGCGAGATCATTTTTCCAACCTCGATGCAACGGGTTCGCGTCGATTTTATGCGCGATCCGATAATTCTCACCGGCGATCGCGCCCGCGATCGAGCCCCGCTGGGAAGTTTTCGATTCGGCGATTCCACCGATCGGACCGATCCGCGCGATCCCGCAACTTTTTCCGAGTTCGAAGTCGCGCGCTGGCCAAGAGTATCGGGAACTATCGTGCGAGCACGCGTTCCAACCAAAGAGGAGAATGACAACGAGGTCGCATAGCTGGCACGCCGAATGTAACGAGCTGGTGCTCTTATCTCGTTGCTATTATCTCCGCTCGGTTCGTTTCCATCGGCCCGTTACGGCCACGTTACCTTACCTAACCTATACAAAAGTATTATGCGATGTTCGAGATGTCTGGTTAGCTGCTATCGCCGAGCGGAGAGGGACGAAGCAGCGTGAACAATGCGTGCCGGAATACGTCCCGTCATCTTCGCGAATGTCTCGCGCACTGGCATGGATGTTTCGTGACCGATACTCTTCCTCCCTCTTCCGTACCCATTTTCCAGTCAGTTCGTAGCACCCGCTTTTCGGTTTACGACCGTACGCTAAACGCGTCCACTCGCGCGTCAACGGTACTCAACCCTCGACCGTCAACCTTGCCTATCGATTCGCTATCGCTTCCAAACGACAGACGTCCAAGACGACAGCCATGACTCGACGACTCCCAGCGGAAAAGACAAGGCGGATCCGAACGGGACGAAAAGCGACTCCACGCGAAATGAAAGGAGAGAGAGACAGAGGGGTACACCGTGTAAAGGGGAAAAGGGAAAGAAGACCCGTAACGAGAGACGCAAATAAAAGAAACCGATCTACCCGATGATATTCGTTTTGAATGGACCGATGACGTTTGAACGTTGCCGCCGCGACAAACGTATCGATCGACGAGAGCGATCCCGCGCAGACCATCTTGAATACCTTCCACGACAATGAATCGATCGTTCAACGGTCATGCCCGAGTCCCGCGTTCATCGTCCGATCGTTCTTCGCCGATTGTCTATTTCAGATGAGTCGACGACGATCGTTTCCGGCGTTGAAAACAACGCTCGCACGTATACGTGCACACGCGTACGCACGACCGCTTAGAACAGGAGAGAAAGAGAAAAGAGGAGAAAGATCGGTTAGCGGTAACGAGATCAGTCGCGCGTACCGCGCCGATAGATCCGATAAAAGAGTGGAAATATTAACGACTAGCGTCGCTCGCGCTGCACGGGAACACTGCACGGGAAAAGTTGGCAAAACTCGGCCGCGTGGACAACGCGCAGGATTATCGGACCTTCTGTCGTGAGATCGGACCGAGTGAGGGATTGCTTCGACAGAGCGATTACGGTGGTCGACGCGTTTCAATGGAAAAAAGAGGGGAAACGAAGAAAAAAAATCGGCGATACCAAACAACGGGGTCGAGTCAACGTACAGAGGGATCCGGTGGGGTCGCGTTTTTCCGGGGTGAACTAATAGACTCCCGCTCGCTCGTTCGCTCGCTCAACTCGGCGTACACCCCCTCTTTCCCTCACCCTCCTTTCTAGTTCCTCTTTCACCCTGCTTCTCCACCCCCTTCCACATCGCCTCTCTCGTTCCCTCGCTCTCCTTCTCCCTATTCCTCTCACGGGTTCCCTCGCTCGCGCGCTCAAATAAAAGTTTCCCGTGACCCACCGCCACGACACCTGTTGAACCACTGGCCAGACCGAACTCGTCGTCCAAAACTAAAAAAAAAAGTGGCCAATTAGCGTATGAAGCCTGTCCATCAGGGTCGGCTGAAAAAGATTTACGGGGCCGAAGCGAGAAAACGAATCGGTCGAACCGAACGACGGATGTCGACCGACAAGCGACTCGACGAGTTCGAGAGTCCGGGACGACCGAACAGCTAAACGAGCTAACCAGCTAAATGGCGGAAGGATAAAACGACGAGAACGTTTCCTCATTAGTCGCGCGTCGAGCATCCGTCCATCGGGAGTATGGAGACGACAGGGGCTGGCTCCTTGCTCCGGCAAAGACTTTCGAAAACGAAATACGCGCGCGGGCGCACGATCGTCGTACACCGGCTACGGCTGCACACGAGAACAAAGAAACGGTTCGTCCGTTCCGCGAGTTTCGAGACTTTATCGGACCGAATCGGTGCAACTTATCCCGTTCCTCTGCCCCTTCTCCGCTCTCCCACCCGTTTCAGAGTCGCCCAGTCGACCAGTCGCCCAGCCGCCCAGCCACCCATCCACCCAGCCACCCAGCAACCCAGCAGCCTTTACTCCCCGTCTCTCGTCTGGTCTGAAAGCGACTCGAGTCGCCGGAGAATCGAAGGCGTGTCACGGGGCTGCCGAGGGTGGTATGTTTATTGCTCGAAGCTATCTCTTCTGGCGAGGGTGGTTGCCGCGTCACACGGGGACCATTTTCATAATTCGGCCGTTCGTATTCTCCGCAACCGCGCGGCCCGAATCGAACAACAGCGCGCCGCGAACGCCGCGAGCTCGCTTCTGGCTGCCTTCTCTTCTTAAGCGTACCTCCCCTTGCTTCCACTCCCATTCCTGCACCCGCACCCGCACCCACACTCGCACCCGCACCCGTTCCCCTCGCTCCTCCTCGTCGGTTCCTGCTCTCTCTCTCTTTTTCCCTCTCGCTTTTCCCAATCCAGATCCCTAACTTTTCCTTCCTCTCCTCTTTCTTTCCCCTCTTTCCCTCCCTGTTTCCACGGTTCGTCCACCCTTGCCGCTCGCGCGGTATCGCACCAACTACACCGCGACTCTTCTACGAAACTTGCCACTCCCGTCTCCTTCCGATTCTTTCCGACGAGATAGACAACTATCACCGATTCTCACGACTTTTCGTCTACCTGGGCGTTCGTCTTCGCCATTGCGTTTCGAGCAATCGTCGCGGATCGAGGAGGCGATCCGGTATAAAAGAAGAACGAGACGCGAAGGGAAGGAGAGATCGAGAAAGGTGGGTGGAGAGGGAGAAGGAAAGAGAGAGAGAGAGAGAGAGATTGCCGAGGCCAGCATGGCGTCAGTGTCTTCGCTGATCTATTGCTCCCAGCACGGCGGATCGATGCGAGCCAATCAACCGACACCGCTGGTCCATCGCGTCGTCCCCGATGACCAACCGGACCGACCTTCGACTACGCGAACTCAGCAGGTTCTCCTTTCGACTCCTTACGCCTGGGGACGACGCGCTGCGATCCTTTTTGAAGCGCGTAAGCTCGACCAATCGACGTTAATCGTATCACGGACCGAGGGTAACGATTTTTAGTCCAGGACGACGATAGACGTTATCAATGTCGACCGTTGATCTTTCGTCGAGAGTCGCAGCGTTCTCACGGTCGGAGAACAACGTTTGGAAGGGTTGCGCCGCGTAACATCGGGAGAGGAAAGCAGACGAGTAGGAGAACGGGGGTTTGTACCGAGTTCTTCGATAAGAAGGCGAAACGTAGCAGAGGCGGCGGAGGTAGCTGCAGTGGCGAGGGGCAACGAGAGACAGAGGGACAAAGCAAGGAGAGGGAGGAAGCAAGAGAGTCTCTCGATCGGGGAATCCTAGAGGGGTTGCCGGAGGCTCCTAGGCTTTGGCTCGGTTGCTGGCAGGGCGCGCGTCAATAAGCGTCCATCAGCCGTAATGGCAGCGAGCGCCACCTCGGATGCATTTAGATGGCTGTTTAGCTCCGGTTGTCTCGATGTGGCTTGAAATTCTCTTCTCCGCAACCTCCTTTCCGCTACCCGAGACTCGAGCGTTTCTCGGTTCCGCGGAAGCTAACGTCGTCGACCCTCGCTCTTCACCCCACACGGTTTTCCTAACTTTTGTAGTTGCACCAAACGAGGCTGCGCGCCCCCGCGTTGATAATTAGACGGTCCGGTTCGTTTCGCGTAGCCTTTTAATTAATTTGTGCACGTTCCTCGCAGGATAAAATTCTCGGCTCTCTCGTTCTCGCCTCTCTCCGTTTTCACGGAGTCTCCGCGAACGGGTCGCGACACAACGTACATACTGCAACGCGTTACCCAACTCGCTCGTTCCTCCTCTAGGCGCGGTCGACGATCCTTTAATCGTCCGACTCTTTGGGTTCGAGTGTGTCCTCTGTTTCGAGAAGGAAAATACTACACTACAATTCATCGTCGGGAATATTTCAACGATATTCTATCTCCGGTCAACGCTTGTAAGTTGCGATCTGCGGTAATTAGAACGATCGCTTCCGCTCGTTAGCGGAATGAGATGAAAGATCGAGCGGGTAGGAGGGGCACAGACTCGCCGGGAACGGAGGGGACAAAGGGGACAGCGGCGTCGCGCGACCGCGCCATGCCGATCGAAACGGTCGTAAAGTAGACGTCACGTATCGTCGGAAAAGCTTCTCGAAAAACGTGAATTCGGTCGGCTCTCGGTGTACGTTTCGCCGCGATATATGCAAAAAAGCTCGGCGGGGGTGGGAAGATCGCCGCAGAGCACTGGCTCCGGCTTGGGTTCGGGCTCGGGCTCGAGCTCGAGCTCGAGGATTAAGGACATTATTAACGGGCGTACCAGGGACCGACATACTTACGTCCGGCCGGAATGCCCCGCGATAAATACACCGGTGGCTACGAAACTGGACGAGAACGAACAGGAAAAGAGAGAGAGGGAGAGAGAGAGAGAGAGAAGGGCAGGGGGAGGTAGGGAGAGAGCGCGCTCGGAGGGATTGGGGGAAGCGAGGTAGGGGGCAAGGGAGAAGGAGGACTGGCGTTTAAATAAAATCAGCATTTTATGTTACAAGGGCTGCTCTTCGATAGCGACCGACCAGCATGGTACGCGTCGTTGCGAACCACAACGACGATTGCCCGATAGACCGATCGACCGATCGACCGACCGTCGACCGCCGACCGACCGGATGCTCGCTGCCCGCTGTCCCCTGCTCTCGGCTCTCTACTCTCTGCTCGAAGCTCGCCGCCACGTCGCTCCACGCCGATTCGATCGCATAGGCGCAGACGCGCGATTCCTCCTTCGATTTTCCTTACAGGATCTCGACCGGTCGTCGGACGAACGATTCCACGCGTTGCGCGTTGTCCCGAGTCCAACGTTTCCAGTACGCGCGATCAGCAGAATAAATTGTCTTGCTTCGAGGATCGAGTACAGGCTGGTGAAGACTGATTCCCCTTGAAAACCGACGTTCTGGTACTATTTTGATGTGTCGATTGCGAAGGCTAACAAAAGACTGTTTCATTAAAAAATCGTCGATTTGCAACTCTGTTTTTCGTGTCTCCCGCGCTCTGCCGTGCTGCAGTCCCCGTTTCCATTCGTTGTTCGCCTCGCTCGGTTTTCTCCCTTTTCGGTCGATTCTTTGCAACGTTGTTCGATCGGTAGGGGTGGGACGCGGAAAAATTTTCATGCTGCGACCCTCGGTATCGGTACTTGAAATATACAGGCGCAGCAGACCACGCCACGGGTTACGAAATATTAGACAAGAGGTCCGCGCCGTTGGGAAGCTATTGGATGGGCAGTACCGGCTTGGATACAACAAAGTTGTGGCTGCACCGATGATTTAGTCCGGCCTTAATGGAGCTATAAATACTCGCTTTTCGATAGCGTAGGTTGAGGATGCCGTGGCATCGCCGTGTACGATGCTCCCTCGGCAGGATCGTAGTTCTGGATTTCGCGTCAGGGGTAACTCACCCCGAACGGTCGAACCCCGTGGTCCGAAGATCGTCGAAGCGTGGATCGTTGACGGTGAAACGCGAAGAGGAACGCAAAGAGAGACGCGATTGCGGAAGAACGAAAAAAATCTCGACGAAATCTTCAGCAAAGTATCGGACCGGTGCGAAGCGGCGCGGCACGGCACGGCGCAGGGGACAGAGCCTCTGCTTGTTCGAACGGTGCAACACGCTCGTAGTCCGTTAAAGCCAAACAAGTTTGGAAGTCAGCGACGCTTTTGACAAGGCAGAAGAACAGGGACGCGCGTGTGCGCCGCACCAACACGACTATCTCGTCCTTCGTCTATCGGGCTCTATTTAAATACGCGTCAGCGCGGTGAGTTATAGGACGGGCCTGGTGATTTGCGACGGACTCGCCGCGCCATTAATTACCTCGCAGCATCTTTCCTCGCCTTTATTCTTCCGTGCGGGACCGCGCGAAATACGTCGCGTCGAGTCGCGACGCGACGCTGCGATCCGCGGCTCTGCCATCGATTCCCGGACCTAACGTTTCGCGATAATAAGCCGCCGGCTGGAACGTGTCGCGATATAATTGCGAGACGGCGGATCGGAAGATGGCGCGTCGGCATCTCGACATCGAAAATCGAGAATCGGGGATCGGGAATCGGGGATCGAGAATCGGTATCGGCGACGAATTCGATAAGCGGGACCGAGTCGCGTTCGACTGCGGGAAGACGCGAGACGTCCTTGATCGCGAGTCAAGGAACGCGAGGACGCTTCATATTTTAAAGCCGAGGGATGCTCGCGCGTCGTTTAGATACGAGATTCAGCCATCGCGGCGAGATAACGCGCGTCCCACTCGGCTGTATCTCGACAGAGTTAGACGCTACTTCGGTATTAGTCTTTATTGCTACCGACGTCCTCGAAAACCTGTTTAGTCTTCCAGGCCGATCGGCGCGTAAACTATTTTGCGAAACGAGGGGGAAGACTAGTCGTCGGCGCGTTCTTTCGAGATAGATTCAGAGGACGCGGGACCCCGGGACCGGAGTCGCTGCGTTCGCATTCGAATAGACTTCGTTGGCCGATTCGCCGATTAGTCGAACGGTCGATCGTGGCGTAGCTTCGTCGCCGCAAACAGCACCAACCGATAAACTCGTTAGACTCGTGGATCCATGAGCGAAAACCAGTGGCGAGAGTCGAGAGGGGGCCGAGAGAGGGCCGAGAGAGGGCCGAGAGAGCCCAGGGAGTCGAGGGAAACGCGACTAGAAGTCGTAAGTCAGTCGCGTATGTCGTGTCCCGCGAGTGCGCACGAACGAGGGAAAGAACGTATACGTCGGTACTTGAATGGCCTCGATCAACGATCAATCGTGAAACGGCCGCGATTATTTCACGTCGGTTTAATTAGCACGCGGCGCCGGTACGCCCGATAAAACTCAACGGAGTGAAGCAGCTAGCCGGCTATCTCACGGGAATCTGATTTATAGCGAGCGACCATCGCGAGCACACAATCGTGCTTCCGAGTATATGTCGCTGTCCGCACGACTGTGCGCGCAACCGTGGATCGCGTACACCCGTTTGCGTACTCGCCTAATCCCACAGTCGCGTATATTCGTTCGTTGGCTGCCCGTGTGCCGCACCTGACGCACCTGACGCACCCGCGTATTTCGCGTAAAACCATGCGCTTCGCCAATTCGACGAACTCCATGGACATTGTTCGTCGTCCGTCTAGCACTTGCAAGATACTGACGATCCTCTAAGCGCAGATCCCATCGATCGGATCGGACACCCTGTCAACGGTACATTTCAGCCTTCCGCCTCAAATCTTCGTTTCTTTGATGAATCGACAAATTCTATGTGGAAGCCCGTTTGACCACCCGTTAAAAAAAGGTCGATCCTCTTCAGCTATCCTCGAAGAAGCGCCTTCAACGTTTTCTCTCTCGGACGAGTCACCTTCAGACCGTTCGCGCCATCTGTTGGTGCCGCGGGCAACCAGAAGAGTCTTGCGTCCGATGCAACGCGTCCGAGAGAGAAACAGAGAGAGAACAATAGCTATACTCGTTGATTTATCTAATTTTTCGAATTCGGTCGACATCGAGTTACGCGATCTGTCGCTGATCCTCGTGACGCGCATAGATCACCCGCGTTTGAACGGCGCGGTGTCGCGCGTCGATCACAGAGTCGCAAGCCGATGGTCGATCGAATCGTCGTTGAGCCACATTTAAACGCGCATCATCCAATGTGGTTTTTTTAATTAATGAAAACGAAAACGCAAGGATAGCCGCTCGTTGCCGAGCCGGAGATCGAGCCGTCTCGAGGGGACTCGATTTCGGTGGAAAACGCGAAAAGGGATGGAATTGTAACGGTGTCGTAAAATCGAAGGTCCGGAAATCTTGCGGGAGATCCAGTCGATGGGAGGCGAAGAATATTACGCGTTCACCGACACGCGGTATGGGCTGGCGCCCTTTCTCGCTGACTGAGACGTCAGCCCCCACTCTGGGTCGCGTTGCAACTTGCCGCGCGTTACCTTTCTATCTCCTGCATCCGAGCCATCCGCCGAACCTCCGTGTGGCTCCATGTGGCTCGCCTCGGCTCGGTATCCGCGCGTCGCGTCGATCCATCCTCGAGAAAAAAGATGGGAAGCAATTTGTTCGTAGCGACCGATGCGTATCTCGCTCGGGTAGCGTCTCCGTTCTCTTGCGCGCTAAGATCCGAGCTACGGTTTTCGATTCGCGAGATCATTTTCTCTCGAAAGAGTGAGAGAGAGAGAGAGAGAACCCGTCGACGGATGGATCACGATCGAGAGTCCGAAACCTTTGCAGGACGCGACCCGCGAGAAAGAGTACCAAGGTGAATAGAAGAAGAAACGACGTCAAACGTGACCGCGGGTACACCGGTGTGTCGCGGATATAATAAAGATGGCGATATAGGAGTCATAATGTAGTAGTGTACTTAAGATGCACCGATCCACCGACGTGCATTCCGAGGGTTCGCGCGATGAGACGAAACATGGCAGAGAGGTAGAGAATGAGAGAGAGAGAGAGAGAGAGAGAGAGAGGGGGGGGAGAGGGAGAGTGAGAGGAGAGGAAAGAAAAAAGAGACAGGTTAAAAACGGCGAGGATGGCGGGGAGATGGAAAGGCAGCGTCGTCCTCGTCAGCCTCTCCCTCGCGCTCGAAGCGGCGAGACAAGCTCTTACTAATGGAGGAAATAAATTTCGGATTAAATCGTGGCCCGGCTACTTTATAAGGCTGCTCGCTCTCGCTCGATGGCAAAGTGAGGTGCGTGTGTGACGCCATGGACCCCTTCTGACATCCATGGATGGTCCACCGTGCGCGTCGTACCCGCCCCCTTCTTATTTCTTCTTCTTCTTCTTCTTCTTCTTCTTCTCGTTCTTGTTCTCCTTCCTCGCCACCTTGCTCTTTGCTATCCCCATCTCCGGTTCATTCTCCGGTCTTTCCTTCTCCTTTGTCGCTTCTCGGTATCTTACTCGATTTCACCGTCCCGTTTGATTCGACCGCGAGTGGTCCGCGACGACATCGGACGCAACCAAAGATGCCGATGACGCATCGTAGCGCTCCGACGAATCTGACAATGGTCGTGGACACGATCACGAGTACGAAACGTACCCGTTGGCCGACCTCAGTAAAAGAATGAGCAAAGTGGGAGGGGTGTTGGGCAGGTGGGCAGGTGGGTGGTTGGTGGCGGCGACAGCGGTGGACGGAAAGTTACACGTGGACGGCGTCCAGGGACGGGGCGGGGAGGGTGGGTAGAGAGGCAAGTGGGTAGTGGGGGAGGATGGCAGGGGGCAGGAGGGACCACGCTGCGCTGTCCTCCATAAATCTATCAGTCGCGGTTGTATAAATACGACTCAATGAGGCGGCCGTGAATCACCCTGACGTGCTTCATAAGTCCCGGGAGTTTATTAAACCGGCGGGCATTTCTCATGTCGGGGGATAAGATCAATACGGCCGCGCGCGGCCACGGTTGCCCCTAACCTCCGTCTCCTATCCAGCTCGTTCCGCTGCTCGTTCTCGTGCCCTTCGGTGCCCACCGGACCCGCTACGCGTCACTTTCACGCGCGATCGCTCCTCTCTCCGTACTTTTTCGAAGGAGCCACGCGGAGCCGCTTCGCGCCGCGCCGCACCGCGCTGCACGATTGCCAGCTCCTCGAGCCGCTATAACAGAGCACCGTCGAAATTGCAATTCCGACGGTTTCGTATCCTCGCGCGAAAACTGTTCGCGATGGAATCGTCCCGCTGGCCGTGTAAATCTCGATTAAAAAGGGGTGTCTGACTAATCGGTAGGATGCGCGAGAGTACACGGCAACCGCACGCCTACGATTTACTACTCTCGCGCTATCAATTTATGGCCAGGCCTACCGCGGCGTTACGGTTAAACCTAAGTTCGTTAACGCGCGCTGCGATTAAAACCGGTAAGATGAGATCGTTGCGCCACACCGCGACGCGACGCGACGCAACGAAACGCACCGAACAATCGGTAACTGACGGACATCGAATCGAACTCGAAGAAATTTAGTCGCGATAGGACGCGCGTGGTCGGTCACCGATAAGGAATCCGACGCGGTCTCGCCATCAGCCAAGAACGAACACGCGAGCCATGCTTTGCTAAAGCTACGAAAGGCAGAAGGTGCTGGCTGGTATGGTAGCTCGGTTCGAAAAGAGGATGAGGAGTAGATGGAGGTTGAATGTTTCTTCTAGGAGCCCGCCGCGCGATTTATGGAGCGAAGTGACGGGAGGTGTTTATTGTGCAGCATCTGTTACGTTACTCTGGCTCTGCAGTCTCCGTCCGCCCAACCCTTCGTTCCCTCTCTTTCTCGCTCTCGTTTCGTCTTTCCACGAACCTTCTCGCCGTCTCTTTCTCACCGCCGTCGCGTCGGTTCGTTCTCCGAGCTCGCAGGCTCGCGCCAGTCCGCCATCATACATACAACAGACGCCCTCGATTTATAGTTTTGAATTAGATGGAAGTAAAGGAAAGGTCGCTGGTTGCTGTTGCGTAAATTTCAAACCCTTGAAATATCTAGATTCCTTTCCGTTTCTCGGTCTCTCCGCCTCTCTTTTTCTCTCTCTCTCTCTCTCTCTCTCTTGCTTCTCGACAGTAACTCGGACGCTAATTTTTCGAGTGGTTCGGGTTTCTCGCCGGTTCTGTAAAAACAAATTTTCCGATAGAGCTTCAGAAAATCGAGGAGGATGGGGACAATTGGGAATGAAGGCCGGTGGTGGAAAGGGGGTAAAAGGGACCTTGCCGGGGGAGACGCGTCACTCATTCGCTTCGTGTCACTTACACAAACAGACGTACATCACGGGCAGGCGAGCAGGCGAGCGGGCGGGCGGGCAAGCAAGCAAGCAAGCAAGCAAGCAGGAACCAAGCAAGCAAGCGAGCGAGCTAGCGAGCCAGTCGGCAAGCATGCGAGCAAGCACGCAGGCGAGCATGCAGCTACATAGCTACGTGTTCCCTTTTATGTTCCCACACGCGCGTTCGCATAAACCTGTCAGTCTCGTGTCACGTGCAGCGCAGTCATTCACTGTCGCCGGCAGCGTACCGGCACTCACGACAGTCCTGTTGCCGGTGACTGAGAGGAAACCCTTACCGCTTACGGAGAGAAACGCGCGATCAAGAGCGCGGAAAAGACGGACGCGTTTCTCCGAGGGAGAACTTTCGGTAAAGTCGGGAGAAAGACCGACAGCGACTCTGAGACTCGACGAGAGCGCGCGCGTTCCACGCCGCGCACCGCACGACCACGGAGAACCACACGGATTCCTCGTGTCGAAGCGAGAATGTTCGGTCGAAAGAGAAGAGACGGAGGGGAAGGGAAGCTGATAATTTCGCCACGCGAATCGGATCGTGGATTATACGTATATCAAGCTCGTCCGCGGGCAAGAAGAGGAGAGCCCCGAAGGTTTTACGAGATATGAAAATGAGGACGGCCGTAATAAAAGTGATGTAGGGGGCTCCTCAGAGTCGTTTCTGAAGGCGCCACGAGTCACTCGTCAGGTTTATGCGGAGACGTCCATCATCCCCTTGACGTGCTTCATTGCCTCCTGGGCAAACTCCGCCGTTCCGGTTCTACGGTTTACCGCACTCGCCTTTGCCTTCTTTCTCCGGCTGGCCTTCCTCCTTCTTCCTCTTTCTCCCTCGTTCCTTCTACCGTCCTCTATACCGCGTCCCATCCTTCTCTTCCTACTCCATCCACCTCCCTCCGCGCTTCCATCGCGGTTGTTCCGCGTACCTCGCGTCTCGCATCTCGCGTCGAGTCCGCGTTCTTCGCTCTCACAGCGATGAAGCGATGGAGCGATTCGGCCAGGCTTCTTTCTAACGTCGGCCACCCCCTCCGCGCCCCACCGTCCACCGAGCCGTACGTCTCCTTTCCAATTTCTCTTCGCACTCCATTTCAGGGTAGTCGAGAATCTACGGGAGGGTCAGTTTCGTGGCCTCGAATGTTCGCGAGTGTCGTCCACCCTCGATGAAACCCGAACGAGAATCCCCCGTGATCTACGATTCGATTTCGATCCGATATACCGTTTGGTCTTATCTTAAGGCTGAAGGCTTCTTTACGCTCGACGAGGCCGAGCTATTTTCAGAGCCGCGATATCTCTGTCCCGTTCGCCTTCGTTTTCTCGTAAAGTCGACGATTCCGGAAACGCGTCGCGCGGCTCGCCGCCGGATTTGCCGGTGTTTTTTCAGACCGATCAACCGCGCGACTGTTGGATCCCGGGTTTCGAAATCGAGTACAACACTTTATAGAAGTCGAGAAGAGTACAACAACGTAACCTTCTAGTCTTGCGTTCGCAAGGCAATTCTCAAATTCTAGCTCTCCACTGTTTCGGCGGGCTGTTATGTTAGATTGGCAACTAAGGTCGCGACCTCCACATTAATCTCAAACAAAGTCATTTATATATATATTTTTTAAGCACGAGTATTTTATATCAAATGAATCGTAAAATTCAGGGCTTTCCAATGACATACAGTTCAAAAGGAATGGTCACTGAATGAAGTTATAATGATTGAATAAAACAATAACAAAACAAAAGGTCGTGAATTTAGTTGCCAACCTAATATACAGGGTGAGTCACCTAACGTTGCCACCTCAAATATCCATGTTGTTTTTAAAGATACTTCAAATGTCTGAAGGACAAAGTTGAATGGCTCAGTGGGGCTCACATGATACCAAAAATATTTTTGTTCTTATGTGATTTTCTTTAGAGATATCGAGGTCACCTTCATTTTTTAGAATGGAAGCACCCTTGTTTGGTCCTAGTGCCTCGGATATTTTGGCTTGACGTTTTAATCGATATGCGTTGTGGTTTAAATAAATTACCGGTATACAACACGACGACGTCCGGTTTGCCGAGCTTGAAGGATTCTTTCTCGATCGCGACGACAAAATCTCGCGTTCCCGAAAAAATTCGAAGATACGCGGTGGGTCGGCCGGCGTTGATTCTGCGGAGTTTTGACAAACTCGAAGCGTTGCGTGCCGGCCATTCGATTTTTCTGCGAGCAGAACACGAGAAAGTGAAATATCCCCGTGTAAGACACGATACTCTTTGTAAGCGGGTTGCCAGGCCGGCCGAATGGGTCCGAGCGAGACGGGAAGAAGAACAAGGACCGAGAGAGGGCAGAGAGAGGGTGGGTGCTCAAAGACTCGGCGAAGAAAGATGCTAGAGGCAGAATGCTGCGCGTAGGGCCGAGAGGTAATAGCCGAGAACCGAGAACCGAGAACGCGGGAACTTTAGAGGAAGAAGAAGGAAGAAGGGAGAAAAGAGAAGGGATCGTGGGCGCAGATAAATCGGCTTTGCCGCCGTAAGAGGCAGCTCGCGCGAACGTGTCTCCATTAAAGCAACCAGGACCCGTGCTGACGTAGACGAGAGGCCGCAACGCCGACCTTCTTCGTGCAACAATTTTTTCCTTTTCTTCTCTTTCGCCTCTTTCTTCCACTCTTCCGCCGTTCTTTCTGCTCCCCTACCGTCTCGCGCCTTCTCCTCGTTTCCCTCGAACGACGGACACCGTGAGACGGACGACGCGACGGTCGCAAAATGTCGTTCACGCTGTCGAAATCAAGCATATTCACGATACTCTCCTCCTAATTTGTCGAGTTGGATCTCCGGAGTGAAAACGTTGCGACGGCGAAACGGGGAGCGACGAGAAAGAAAGAAAACAGGAAAAGCGCATTGGTAAATACGGCACGTTCTGCTTTTAAACCTATCTGCATGAGACAGAAGCAGGCTCGCGCCTTCGAGTTACGATCTTGCGCACGGAGTTTCGATAAATGGTAAACGCGAACATGCGAGCTTTCTCGTCGCGGTAGACTTTATAGCCGAGGGGCCGTGCACGCGCGAGCGCGTTCTCGCTTGTCGTTGTTCGTCCCTCGACGAGGGGTTCTGCGAACCACCGCTTCTTCTTTTCGCTGGTCCGTGTATGGCGAGGCGTGACAACCGTGGCGTTTTTTGGGTTTAAATGCCGCGCGTGAAACGGTCGCGCTGGTCGAAGAAATTTTGTGTTCCAATCCACGACGAGAAGCGAACCGTTGTTGCGCGCGCGATTCGCTCTGTACGCGATCGTAGACGCGAACACCTGTACGTACACGTGTATCGGTTCGCGTGACCTGCGTCAACCGGTTCGCAGTTGCGGAGCGCTTACGCGCTTACATGCTTACACGGTTACGCGCGCCTCGACCCATCCTTCCTCCACGGTATTTTTCGGCTGTCGCTTCCCTCGTCGCGAATCGCTTTACCCGAAGGGGTGCTACGTCGGGGTGGATAGCGATCGAATAATCGCTATTCTACCCCGCGACAGTGCAAGGGATACTGTTCTTTGTCCGATCGTCGAGTTGGTCGGTTCGAAAGAATTCGCGTCAGCCTTTCTATTCGATCGCAATAAAATCGTATTCGAAATCGAGCGTAACGTCGGAGGAACAGGGCGCTACGACAAACGAGCGAGCGGGATGCAGACAAGGACACGAATGCGAATACGTAGCGAGAGGCGAATGCCGAGGTAGAGGGAAACCGGAAATGGGTACGGAAACACGGAGTCCCCGAGATGCTGGGAGACGAAAGGCAGAAAGGGCGAGAAGAGTGGCGAGAGACTGGCAACGGAACAGCGGGACGGAGGGTACGGGTGCGGGACAATCGTTTGGTTTGCAAGACACGTTGCAGGGTTGACCCAGCCGCCTCTTCTCAATCCCCCACTGGTCAGCTTTCTCCTCGTGTAACTGGCTCTTTCTCTTTCCCCGTGCTCTGTACCGTTGCGGCGGCCCCTCAGGGCTACCCGTTACTTTAGCATCAACAACAATCTCCACCAGCGAGAGCCGTTATTCCGTTAGTGTCTTAGTGGCGGTGGTACCGGCGCGGCGGAACCGACGGACCGACGACGGACCGACGCAACGGGACGAAAGGGGTGAACGGGGGTGAACGGGGGTGAACGGGGGTGAACGAGGCGAACAGGGCGAACGGGGTTAGCAACGATGGTTGTGTCGCTTTCGAGCGGATACCGGGCTTCTCCTTTCCTTCTCGGCTTTCCTTCTCCCTTATCCGGTACGCCGGCGTTCTCCGCTTCCGCGCTTCTTCTTGTTCCGTGAAACCCTCTCTATTCCAGCCTGGAAGCGTTGGTCCGCGCCTCACGCCGCGCACCTCTCGTTCCGACCCGCATTCCCTTCCTCTCGCGATCCATGGTCCACTCTCCGGCCAGTAATTAAACAGCCACACGGCAGGCAAATTGAATCAGTCGAAGAGACAAGGGAGCGTCGACGCAGAGGTGACGGCCAACCAGCCGCAACTACGGTGTCTATAGTGAAGGGGCTATCGTGCCGCGTTCGCGTTCCTCTGGTACCAAGTCGGTCGAACGAGGACCGAAGAGCAGGGATCTCGGAAGGAGGGATGCGGGTTCGTTCGTACCGGCTACCCGGACGTTTACAAGCCCAAACTAGCCACCCACCACCCGACCCAGGGAGTTGGAACCATAGACCACCGCCCATCGGGTCCTTCCATCGGGCTTTTCTGACCGTCGCGTCGTCTCGCCTCGCCTCGCCTAGCCTAGCATAACATAGCCATAGCCTCGCCACGACTCACCGTTCCTCGTTACGCCTCTCCTTCCGTTACCATCCTCTCGCTTGCTTGACAACGTTGCATTAACTCCCCCGTCCCCTTTAAGTGCTAAGTTTACCCCAAGATTGCATAATGCTTCGCTCGCTCGACTGCGTATAGACGAGTACGTCGTTACCGTTGCCCCTCCCTCCCGTTCCCCAACGAAACGCAACCCGAGCCTTTCCGAAAACATGGACACAAAGGCGGGAGCCTCGACCAAGTGACTGACCACCACCATCGCTCGTCGCTCGTTGTTCGTCACTCCTCGGAACCGTAGAGAGTCCCGAAGGAAACGGAGATCCAGGCGGTACACGGTTCCGGCCAATTTGTAAACGCGTAAAGCACGGCGGGTGCTATTCCGCTG
This sequence comes from Lasioglossum calceatum, assembly GCA_963966675.1. Classification (NCBI taxonomy): domain Eukaryota; kingdom Metazoa; phylum Arthropoda; class Insecta; order Hymenoptera; family Halictidae; genus Lasioglossum; species Lasioglossum calceatum. Next base: position 3,007,759 of record OZ016555.1, on the reverse strand, counting down.
AATTCATCGAAGATACCCATCGTTACGGTTTTCTCGCGAGTCTAATGAAAATATAACGGTTTCTATGCTACGCGGAGTTTGTCTGGTAGCCTTCTGGCGCATCAACCTGACACATAAACTCTTATTATGCTATACGTTACCGGCCGGGGGCGCTAATGGAGCCACAAGTCAGCCAGGTATCGTGGCGAGCACCTTACCGGTACGCCCGTCTACTTATTTTATATTTAAGCGTCGTAAAGAAGGAACTACTCGCAAGACGAACGGGATATTTAATAATTGATATCTCGGCTCGGTTGGAAAATGGTGACGAGCGAATGGCGTTTAGCCGTGACGGGGATCAACGGGTCTTGGACTCTCGGAACGGTCCGCGGGCAGGGATTAGTCGACGCGGCGCGTAAAACTTGCGTGTCGCGTCGCATCGGGGTCGCTTCGCGCCACGGAAGAATGCATCGGAGATTAGAGAGGCGCGATTATCGCCGACGACCGCGCGAAATCGATAATCGCGAGCGAAAACGTATCCATAAATTCCGCGACGCGGCCCGTGTACGCCTGTATGAAAATTACAAAGCTATTAATTACGACCGCGATAAATTAAGCAGCCGTGGGGCCATTATAGAGCGCGAGCCCCGGTGAATTGTTGGTAAACTTGGTCCAAGTACGTAACATGGGCGTTGGTGGTACTCTCGGCCCAACGCGGCTCACCAGGCATATAATAATGGTTGGTTAGAATGCTAATATATGTCCGGACGGGGGTGGCACCGGGGGACCTTGCATCATCGGAGGACCCAACTGGGCACTCGCCCGTTCCTGGCCGGACACCGTATAATCTACACCCCGAGACGTTATTACTCCCCGAGACACTAAAATCCCTCCTACGGTAACACCGTCTCGCCACCGATACTGCCATGCCGTCGTCGCTACCATCACCGTTTCGCTTAACCGCTGCGCTGCCACCGCACCGCCTTTCTGCTTACTCTGCCGCGCCGCGCCGACTACCACCGTTCCGCCCGATATTTATCGCGCTCGGTTTCATCGCACCTACTAGCCTGCATCCTTCGATGCCCGCTCGTCGCCAGGGTCTCACCCCTAGCCGGCCGCGTCTCGCCGTTTCTTCAAACACCATGGTCATGGTGTCTACCCGAGTATCCCGAATTTCCTCGATTCTTGTATATCTTCGGTTTGATATTCTCTATTGTCTATCGTCACCTTTCTTCTCTCTTCTCTCTAATCGTGCTTTCAATCTTCCTTCGAGACTTACCTCGTCTCAGTCGCCTATCGACCTCGATACTCCAAATAAATCTGTGATAAACTCTTTGCACCTTTTTCACGCGGTTTTCACGCACTCGCCCGACCCGGGCAAGAACATTCTCCTGCTCGCTCGTCCGCTGTCTCGTCCACACGGTCGATCCGGTGCAAGGACTCGAGCGACGACTAAGGAGACGGTTCCGGAGAACACCGGCACAATGCTGGCACTGCCGGGGGTCACGTCGGTTGGCGAATGCCGGCCAACAGTCAGCTTTGTATCGGACTCTACGCCCTAAGAAGGACTCGCAAACAACCGTCGCTCGACGAACGCGTTAGAAGCGTGTATCTATTCAGCCATTTGGCCGCGATAACCCTCGGCAAGACCAATCCCCCCGTCTACTACCGTGATCCTTCAAAGTAGTCGAGCAGTCGTCGTCGAGTTGGGACGATCTCGGAGGAAATTCGCGATTTTCACGACGCGAGACGTTGAAGAGTTCAAGGGAAATACGTGTTGCGTGCGAGCTCGAAACCGTACCAGCGTACAGGCTTTACACGGCGGACGACAGGACGCATAATATAACGGACGTACATAAATCCACGTGTCAGTCAACAATGTACATAAATACTGGCCACCCTTGTAACGTGGTTTGCAGGAGTGGGTAGCCGGGCGCGTGGTAGTAAGCAGTGCCGGGGCTGCTTCGAGAGCCAGGGAACCCACTCCGCGCCTCGCCTCGCCTCGCCTCGCCTGGCCTGGCCTCGTCACTCCGTTTCCCTTCACTCCCCCCGTGTCTCTGCCCCGAACCTTTTCTCTCCCCGTTGCGCCGCGCCCCGCTTCAAGTTTCGGAGGGGGATGCTTTCGAGAGAGGAAAAGCTCCTAGTCGTGACAAACGCGTCCCGTCCCGTTTCGTCTGGTCCTAGTCCATCGAGCGTTTCGTAGCTATTCGTATGTAGTTCGTACGTCCCATCCATCGACGATCCTTTCCTACGAATTCCCGGCGAGTTTCCGCGTACGACCGTCGGGTATCTTTGCTCTCGGAACACGCGAGAACAGCTAATCGTGACGCTGCGATCGACGTTGATCGACAAATATCATCCCAGGATTCGACGGGAGATTAGGGCGAACCAGAGCGGCGAGGGAAACGATCCGCGCCGAGGGGGTGAAACGAAAAGGGAAACGGGAAGCAGGGAAACGGACGACTGTAAAATTTTTGCGGTATTCTCCGGAGGCACAGTTCCCTTTGTAAATACATACATACGTTTCGATCTTTCGCGTAATCCCGTACGGGGCGAAGGTATTACCAAAGTTTTTCCTTGCGGTACATCAACCAAGTTGCTCAACGGACTTACTCGCGACTTCTTTGTCCTCCTCGACCCTCGCCGCGCTCCTCTTCTCGTTATCCTCCCAGCCGCAAACCGTAAACCGATATAGCTACACATACGAACCCGAGATGTATCACGAACGTGTCGCGATCGTTGACTAAAAATCAGAAGAAACGAGCACCACCGATCCGTAACTACTCCGTTTCCCGATCCAAATCCGTTTCCGGAGTCGACCGACGCCGCTATCTTCCTTCCCCGAAGCCAGGAGCTAAAGGACACCAGGGACCGGGGCACAGGTTTCGCAATCTTATCTGACCAGTACGACTGCCGCCCGCCACCCGCTTCCCGACCCACCGCGTACCATTCAGGCAAGATACGAGTCGCTCCACTTTTCTACCCCCGCTAACTATTCCTCTTTTTTTTCGTTTTCGTGGCTTTTCTTCTTCTCCTACCTCTGGCTCGAGTCCTCGAATTTCCTTAGATTTCGAATCTTCCCTTTCCCGCTGTTGTATTCAGTTTTTTGAGCGTTTCAACCTGCTCCGACCGTGGTTCGAGCTTCACGTTTGCTTCCCTCGTAAATACTGCTCGTGCCAATATTCCGACTACCACCGGCTCGCTGGTGAAATCTCTTGTTTCGCGTGTTCTTGTGTCCGGGTTTCGACGCTTCGTCTTTCCGTTTCTTTCCGTCCGCGATCTGTCCCTCTCGGGTCAACCTCCGCCGCTAGGAACGGCGACGACGACGCCGACGACTGTACAATATTTATATTATCCCAACAGGACACTCCCGAGTAACACGGACATGATTGCAATCCCGTTCATATATCTTTGGCTATACGACCGTGCGCGAGACTACACTACGCTGGGGACGTATCAAAACCGGCGGCCACCTTACACCGAGAACGCGGTCGACACCGTCATAATATTTTCAGATAAACCTACGATTTCTCCTACCCTCCGAGGAGGATACACCATCGTCCCACCGAATCCTCGCCGGCGGTTTCTCTCTATCCTGTCTCTCTGTCTCTCTTTATCGGTGTTTTTTTTCGAGCGTTCCCCGCTCCAGCGGGAGGAAACGGACGGACAGATACTGTTGCTCGATTTTCGGCGATGTTGCGCTCGGATGTCGAAAGTGCAAGAGCATATCCCGATCCTCGAAGGTAAAGGAGTAACGACAACGAAGATTACCTTTCCCCGAGCCGAAGAGAGTTCGCGAAGAAAGGAGCGCGCACGAGTTGGGAGTGGTAAATGAGGCGGAGCCAATCGTTTCATTGCATCAATAGTCGTAGCAAAGTTGTACCAACTTTCTTGATAAATCCCGCTTACTTTGCGCCATAACATAACTTTACAGAATCGGAACCACGGCCATGGAAGAATTGCGATTTGTAACTTTAGATGAGGTCCCCGCTACGAAGCTCCTTCCTCTTTCGTTCCTCCCGTTCTCTTTAACCGTATTACGCCGTCGATCCGCAGCCGCCCGCAATCATGGCACAGACATTTTCCTACGAGCTCCGTTTCCGTCGAATTTCGAGGGGAAACCCGTTCGAAGGATCCCCTCGCGTTCTTCCAGCTACTCGTAGCCCGGCCAAACTCGATGGACGAACACCGCTCGTCGCGACGACATACCGAACGATCGTTGCGTCCCGGCTTTGCCAAGGCGAGGAGATGCGTCGCGTCGCGTCGCGTCGTCTCGTCAGTCCGAAATCCGACAGACGAGAAAGCTCGAGCGTCCCGATGCGATGCGACGCGACGCGACGCGAGGCGTGGCGAGGCGACGGGTCAATATCGGTCAGTCCTTATTCAGCGAAATACGAGTCGGACGCGAAAGCATCGGACGTTTGCGGAGCAACGTTCGTTCTGGAATTCCAGCCGGCCACCGTGGACGAAGCTTTCGGCAAATTGGCATTCTTCTTTCGGACTCGACGACTCGACGACGGTGAATGGGAGCGAGCGGGTTTGACGTTCGCCGAGCATCTTTGAACGGGGAGATCCTGGACATCGCATCCGAGTGAAGTGATCTCCGGCTGCCACGAGCAGTTCCCTTCTGGTAGCCTTAACCCTCCTCATCCCGTGCCCCTTGCCGAAGCTCCGCGAAGCTCACCGGCCCGCGCTTCACCGCGCTGCGCCGCACCACGCCGTGACCGGCTTTGTCCTTCCCTCGTGCCTGCCAACCTTGCCTGCCTGCCTGCCTGCCTGCCTGCCTGCCTCACTGCCTGGCTGCCCGACTGCCTGGCTCTTTCTCGCTCGCACGACCTCTCTTCTACCGGCGCGGCGTTCACGATGGCATTGTGCGCGACTAATTAGTCGAAGCGCGAGATCGAGGAGCGAACGGCTTTAATTAACATTCCTGGCTCGCCCGGCTCCGCCACCTTCTCGGAAGGGCAAATTGAAGGCTGTAAACGTCGGGAGGATCGTTCGAACGGTGTCGATGGTCCTTCGTATTTCGCATCATCCCCGAAATTAGACTTTTCCTTTCGAATTTCGTCGCTTTTTCCCCGGACGACAATCCCAATGCCTCGCCGCGTTTCGAAATCCCTTCTGAAAACGATCCGACACTGTGCGCCGCTCTTACATCGTCGATCGTCAACGACGGATACCATCGAACGCGAAAGGTTAATTTTCCACGAATAATTGGTATCCGGCCGATCGATCTAGCAGCGCGCGCCCCATTCCTACCTCGAAAGTGGTGAAACATCGTCTAAGTCGTCTCATTCGTCTTCGGTAAGATACTGGAGAGAGCAGATCATCGATTCCGACAGTGGGGCTAAGGAAAATTAAATGACGCAGACCCCCGTTGAAGGGGAGTTATTTGTCACGGTAGTTGATGTACCGTTCTTCTTCTTGCTCTCGCTCTATTTCTCTCTCTCTATCGCGTTCACTTTCTCCGTTTCACGCCTGCTCGCTCGCTCGCTCTGTCTCTCTTGTTCCGTCTGTATTTCTCGCGCTCTCCGTGCTACCTTATGAACCGCTTAGCAACGTTACGCGAGTCGTTTCCCTTTCCCTCCGCGTTTCGTGAGAGCGCGGGCGCCCTTTTCATCCGCGTCGACAGCACGGCGATCTCGTTGCTCCGCGTAACCGCAGCGCTATTTGTAACGCGTCCATTAGGCAACTCGTTCCCTCTCAATCTGTACCCATTCGCTCGAGCGATAGAACAAATCCGAAAGAACACGCGGAGAGAAGAAGTAGGAAAGAGAATATTTTGACTGGTCTCATCGAGGAAAAATTACGACGATCGATTCGCGTATCACTTTGGTCGGGTTTTCAAATTTCGTTCGATCCCTTCCGCATTCGCCGTAGCGAGTTGAATTCTTGGTGCGCGGAGGAAACTAAAAGGATGGGGGTAAAAAGGCGAAACGGGGTGAGTCGGCTTACCCGTCTCTACCCCCGCGATAACTTTTTCCTTCTCCGCTTGTACCGTGCTCGAATTTATGCCGGACGGAGAATTAATGCGTGACAGATTTGTAGTTATTACGAGGAGGAGGAGGTGGAGGAGGAGGAGGAGGCGGCGGAGGAGGAGGAGGAGGAAGAGGTGGAGGACGAGGCGGAGGCGGCGGTGGCGGTGTGGCGGTGACGGTAGTGGTGGTGGAGAAGGAGAAAGGAGGAAGGAGAAAGGAGAGGAAGCGGCGGAGGTCGGATGGAAAGAGTAGGAAGACGAGTGGCCTGGTCTCCTCGCTCAGCCCCAGGGAATGAAAAGGTGAAAGAGAGAACGAGAGGAAAGCGAGAGGTTCGCGGAAAAGGATGGTAAACGATCGCGGAGAAAGAGAACGAGACGGTGCGAAGGCACGAAGGTTCGCAGGGCATCGGAGGCATAAGCGGGCAAGGCAGTCGGGCTTTCAGGCAGCGACGGCGGCGGAAGCGAGCCCATTACTTATTATAACTGCCTGGCGAGCGAGCGAGCGAGCGAGCGCCTGTCAGGCATCCATCATCGCGACGAATGGCCTCGCTGCCAATAACATCCGCCGTCATCGCCAACTTTTCGCGGTCTTCCTCGCTTGCTTGCTTGCTCGCTCGCGTGCTTGCCCGTTTCCTCGTATTTCTCGCCCACCTCCCCCTCCCGGCCCCCCTGCACCTCACTCGTCCCCGCCCTTTCCCCCCTGTTCTTTAGCCGTGCGATTCCACGTCGTCGCTCCTTATCGAGTCTTATCGCGTAGCTAACTAAATTAACTTTTTCGTTTCAACGATTCGTTCGTTTGACAAGAAATTTGACTCTCGCTCGTTCCGAAAGCTCGACACCGATGAGACCGTATCCGCGGACCAACAAACCGGTCGCCCAATTTTAAGCTCTCGCGCGCTCCTACAAAATCCTATTCGCCTACTCGACACCGCGCGCGGTAATGGAATCGCTTTGCGGCGAAAATCGATATTCGTAAAATTCCCGAATTCGGTAATGCTTTCTACTTTCCCGTTGCCGACGACACGGTTGTTGTCTCCTTCGACGCTCCTGTTCTTTTCCCTTCCCCCGTATCGGCACGTATCGTTTCGTCGCCGACGTGAAAAAATAGCTGTTCGTCGCATCCCGACCGATTCGAATTCGATCGGCAGCGTTCACAGTGGAATCGGACGATGAGAAAGGCGATAGCGCGGCAATGTCCTGCGATCTGGTCGCGTCCGGGCCTGCCGAGCGTCCCGTCCCTCCCGCGCGCGGTTTAACGAGAATGCCAGAGGTTCGAGAGAGAGATACGTCCGTGTCGGCCGACTGCGGTGCATATTCAACTGCAACGGGTTGCAGTTTCGCCGCGCATATGGCACGTCGTATCTCAACGTAGTCGGCCGGACAGTCGGAGTGACTCATGGCGGATTACCGTGATTGCTTGTTTATGGTCATTAACATCTTCATGGTCCCATAACTACCGCGCACCGTCCCGTTCTATCAACGAGCGTCACCCGTAGGTGTTGCGTCGCATGCGCGTGTCCGCGTGTCCCCGTATCCGCGTATCCACGTGCCCGACTACGAATCTGCTCTTCCCGGGACAACGCGGCGCTAGCCGTCTTACGCAAGCGGCGGCGTCGCGTGTAAAATGGTTCGAAGTGTTTCCGATACCCGACGCGACGAACGAGTAGAGATGCCAGAAAACGGCGACCGAATCGCGCGCGTTCGAACAATTGGTATCGAACCGTGGGGTCGCACGACCGTTCCGCCGAGCTGATTGATGGAAACGGGTCTTTCTAGAGCAACTGCTGCCCACCAACTGCAATTATACCAGCAACACGCGTTGTATCGTTCCCGACACATAGATCGCCAAGCTCGTTCGGTTCGGCTCGGCTCGGTGGCCAGTAACGCTAATACGATCCTGGGATTCGTAACTCGCGTCACCCCGTAACGCCAGCATCGGCACGGCACCGGTACCGACACCGGTAGCGGCGTCGGCAACGGCATCGGTATTGATATCCCGACACCAACGTCGACGCATACACTGACACCAACACCGACGACCACTGCCAACGCCAACATCAACATCGACCATCGACATCGACCATCGATATCGTCAACCGACGTTCAATGCCGTTCCCGCCGCTACCACCACCACCGCCGCCACTACCACTACCACCGACGCCACCAGCGTGCCACTGCCACCCCTTGATTGCCTCATTGGATCGCATTATGTCGGCGCCATTATCATAATTCAGGGATTTTTCACAGCCACCCCGCAGAGAGCGCAAAGCTTTGGCTCGAGGCCCGGTCACCCGGCGACGAGGGACACGCGCCAATCGATTCGCTCGGTCGCGAGCCGCTTTCACCGTTCCGTCACCGTTTCTTTCATTCCGCCGCGATCGTTGCCGGAATTTCAGACCGCGCGAACCAAGTCGCTTCGGCGTGTAAGGCCGTGGTTACAGTGCGCGAAGAAGAGACGAAACGTCGGACGTCGGACGTCGGGCGAATCGTTCGACATCGGATCCAATGTGATCGTAGCCTAAGGCCTTTTAGCCTTAGCCTCAATTTTATTATTGAGCGAACGAATCACAGAACGAATCAAACGCATTAAATTACATGCAAAAAGCCATCGCGGATCGTCGCCCGTCGCTCTATAATCACGGTCTAACGCGTAACCAGATACCTACAGCAGAATGCAACGAAACAAGCGTGCGAGGACGAAGCGAAAGGAACGAAAAAGAGAATCGCGAGGCCGATAGAAGGGGCCGGCGGGTTCGATCGCGACCGAACAACGTTCGGTGCGAGGGTGAACGAAAAGAAAGATGGTACGCGAGGGTTGAAGAGATAGAAGGGGTGAAAACGAGTTGGCGGATCGGACCGAGCAGAGTGGACCGCAGTGCGCGCAACCACCGATACGCAACGTGGCGCACCAAGTATGAGTATTAGAGCGATTGACTACCGGACGCGAGCCGTACGTGCCGGCCGGTAACCCGTGTAACATACTGCCGCCATGGATCCCTCCCTGCCACCCTATCATCCTACCACCCTACCCCCATTCGTCGGTGCTGTTACCGCGTTACGCGTTACACGCCGGAATTCAGGATCCGCGACGATTCCGTCCTGCTGTCGTCGTCCAGTTTTTTTTGCTACGAGTTGAAACTTTCGACGAGCATAAACGATCGCGCGCGCGCGCGTCGAATTAACAGGAAACGGTAGCGTTCGGTAAACGGAGGGGTAAAGGAGCGCCGCGTGATCGTTCACGGGTTGGTGGGTTGTTAGGTTGGACGGTACGTAGATGGTTTATAGCGATGCGACAAAAATGTAAATGCGATATCGTCGAAAGAGTCCGAGACATAAATCTCGCGTTAACGCGTAGAGTAAGCGACACACGGTTGGCTACGCGAACGAGTCCGACGAGGAAAATTCGAGCGGAAAAGCGAGAAAGGGATACAGAAGAAAAGAGACTCCGTCGTGGCGTTCATTAGGAATCCCTCCGACTCCCTCGGTCTGCCACCCCCGTCTGCCGAATCGGAGCAAACTACGGAGCACCGGGAGACCCTGAAACAGAGGGAGATCGAGGGAGGGAGAGAGAGAGAGAGAGAGAGAGAGAGAGAGAGAGAGAGAGAGAGAGAGCGCCGCACGCCGGCCAACGGAAAGAGAACGCACGCGAAGGGACGCGAAAAGAGAAAGAGAAAGAGCAAAGGCGAGGTGGGAGGGTGAGGAAGCTGCGATAGATCACGCGGGCGGCAGCGCTCCTTCGAAAAACATCCATAAAACGCAGTAGGGCGGACTCAGCGACAATAAACTCTACATATAAATCTTACCCTGTGACGCTGTGATACGCTGATGGCGAGCACGATAATCTCCGAGAATGCGGGCTCCTCCTCTTTTCCCCTGACTCCGTCTCTCTTCTTCGGCCCTTTCCTCTTCTTCTTCTTCTTCTTCTACTTTTTCTTCTCCTTCCTTCTCCTCCTTCTCTTCTTCCGCTTCTACTCCGACTCGCTTTCGATCTCTGCCCATCTTCCCGAGAAGGATGCATCGCACCCGTTTGCGAATCCGAACCCTGCCGTTCGATGTTTGCACCGTGCGTTGCTTCCGTCAACCTTCCTAAACTATCGCGAACAACGGGAGGCAAGGAGAGCCGAGAGAACGACGATGAAAGACGAAACGCGGAGCAAGGAAGGAAGGACGAACGGAACGAAGGGACCGCCGATTAATCTCGTTTCGCCACGCAGCGCAGGGTCGAAATCGAAGTCGTTTACGGCGAAGAATCGTTGCTCCGTTAGCCGGTCGATGTAGCTCGGAATTAAAGTCTCAGCACCGGCACAGCCCCTTACCTTGTCCCTGGCCTCGTTCACCCTCGGCCGTTCTTCCATGGCATCCCTTCGGTTCTTCGCCGCGCCACGCCGCGCCACTCCGCGCCACGGCGTATCTACGACCGTAATTCACCTCCCTGAGCTTGCTCGCCGGTCCCTAAATGCTTCTAACTCCTATTCCTTTGCCGGAATCGAACAATGGCGCGTGAAATTTCAACTTTGAGCCTTCTCTTCCCACCCACCTTCTACCTTCCAGCGCTTTGAGCGTCCTTCCATCTCCTCCTCTCGTCTTCGTCTCTTCTTTTCCCTTTGTTTGTCCCCTCCCCCGACTCTCCCGTACTTCCTCTCCACGCTTCATCGCGAAGGCTCCCGTTCGCGTAATTTAATTATTCACTCGGGAGCCAAACTCGTCGGATCTTGGTCTACCCCGTATTCGGTGGTAGCTTTCGATCCCGATCTCAAATTCCGATCCAGGCGTTGCGTTGATCTCGATCCACGTGCCGATTTCACGGTAAGGTAAAGTCGAGTCGAGTCGAAAAGTGTACGCGCGGAGAAACGAGCTAGATGTTTCCTCGTGTAGCGGCAGATATCTTCTCCCGGTAGAGCGTCACGTAAATCTTCGTTGCTGCTTAGTCGCAAGAACGATTCCTCTGGCAACTCGGCGGACAGATAAAGCGGCCAAACAGTCTTCCTTCTCGCGGCATGTCTGCCTCTGTTCCTTCCTTCGCCCTACGCCGTCCCGCCGTTTTTCTCCGAGGCGTCCGGTTTGTTTGCAACGGCGCGGCGGTAGGTAATTAGCGGAGAGCATCGAACGCAGTCGCAGGCCGCGAGAGATCGGTCGACTCGCGCGATACGCGTCTCGATTCCATAATCGATGTCACAGCCGGAGCGCGAACGAAACCCGAAGGTACGATGGTACGTCGATTATCGACGTGCCGCGTCTAGGCGTCGCCGCCGCGGTTAAGGCAAGATGGATTTGTCACGCATCGCTGTCGTTTAGTCGATAAAGTGACGGGAGTCAGCCGGTGGCACGAGGTGCTAACTAGACAGAGCGGCACTCAATTACTACCGTCAGACCTCGTGTAGCTTAACTCATCTACACCATTCCGGCGGCGAGTCCTCCTCCTTCTCTCTCTCTCTCTCACTCTCTCTTCCTACCCACCGTGCTCCCCTTATCTCTCTCCAGCTAGCTTCCCCTCGGCTAAACACTTTACGAGCAGCTTGCCTACGCGTCGCGCGCGATCAGCCTCGTCCTTGCAACGTCTCTTATCGAAAATGGCAGCGCGTTAACGGAGTGTACCGTACCGGGCGCACCACCGATCGCAATACGCGCTCGCTCACTCGCACGACCATCCGTCCGTCCCACGCATCTCCTCGCCTCGGGATTTCCGGGTCTGTTGCCGTCTGCACCGTGCAATCCGCCCTTCTTTCGCCCATCATTAAGACCCCGTTCGGGCACGAAGGGAACCACGTGTTTCCAGTCGCATGATTTTTATTTTCGATTGTTGGTCCGCGCGGACACGTGTGAACGAATTCGAACACGCTAATGTAAGTAAGATCCGCGCGGTTTTTGCTGTGTCTGAACGGGGTCAAAATCGTCGACCAGTTTCACTGCTTAAGGGGTAGACTCCTTTTCCAGGATTGCAAAATCCAAAATCTCTTCGAGATTTTTTACAATCTCAACTTAAATGGGACACCCTGTATGTACGCCTGCAGCAGTCAAAGGGTTAATCGCTGACCATTCAAGGTCATCGTCACGAGCACCTTCGATTCGAACACCCCGATCCCGAGCTCGCAGGATTTCACTCCATTGGAATCTCTTCGCGCGTCTTCCCCGCGCCGACAACGATGCATCTCTGAAATTTTTTACAGCGACGCGCGATCCGTAACAAATTTGTTGCGGGCGAATTCGACGGTGCAACGGCGGTTCGAAGATTTCTCCGAGGAGTTGCTGGGAGAACCGCGCGGCCGGCTTGCTTACTCCGGAGTATTCGAGCCGATCGACGTCGTTCATCGCAAGATCATGCGAGGAAAATTGGAAAATTCAATGCGGAACTTTCGACGGAAACCACGTTGGCCCCGTCTCGATGGGCGACGCCTGCTTGTCGCTCGAAGCATACACCTCTGGCCAGAAGCGAGAGATATCGTTAGTTACGTCGAACCTCTTTTCGTTGCTGGCAATTACCGGCAGCCGTGCTTTTCGACCCCACGATATACGTTGCTGGTTGCCAGTTGCCAGTTGCCTCCAGACAACGAAACAATCGATAAACAACACGTGTAGATAACAATCGTGGGACAGAAGCTCTCTACTTTCCAGAACGGTCGTTGTAATTGCCGTACGTGTTTCGGGGAGCCCCGCCTTGTTCCCCGCGAACGTTCACCCTGCACGACTCGCAGCAGGCACAACGATCTGCATCGTGTCGTTATGCGTCACACCGCGATTTTGCTTATGTTTTTGCGGTTACGCCTTTCATCGAAGCAAACGCCGCCGGCTTACCCAGATCGTTGGCGCGCGCGACACGATTTTGTCAAACTCCTTTCAACTGTTTCGGGTGTTTGCAGAGGTACCCACGGAAATTTCGAAATTTCCAAGCGATACGCGTTATCTAGTTCGCGTGGTCGTTTCTCCTCTGAGAAAACGCGAGGAAGAAGGGGGTAGGAAACGCTCGCGAGCGGGGGGTATCGAGTGTATAAACGGAGTCGTCTCGACGATCCAGGATGGGCGAGGCGAGGTGGTACGGTCGACTAGCCAGCTATAGTTCGGTTAGCTAGCCGGCTTCGCCGACCGGCTAGATCGCATTCAAATACAAGGGAAACCTCGAAACTTAGCGCCAGCTAATTACAATCTTGACTTCACCCTTGAGTTTCATAACGGGTAACGGCTCCCGCCATGCTTGCCTTGCCAACTTTTTGGCTTATTGTCCTTACGTACTGGCCACAGGGGATATCCGACTCATGCCTAACCTATCTCACCCATCTACCAATCCCCGCGCGTTCCCCGAGCTACTTTCAAACTCGCGTACAATTCCAAACTCTCTCGCAACGCGAAACATCCATTCTCTTTTAATGTAACTCGACGACCACGGAAAGAAGGTATTGCATAAAATATATCGTATAGATTACGTCGACCGGGCTGGCCACCGCGCATAGCGTTCCTACGGCGCGGCGTTCCCATGGCGTTCCCGTGGCAGCGGTCGCCGCAAAACTCTCGACGTCTCCGGTATTTTCGGCGATTCGTGGAAAAGGACACCGACGTGCCCGCACCGCGATAGCTGCGCGCGAAGACGCGTCGAAATACGGAGAAACGTGAGATCGAAGCGAGGCGAATCGAGGCCGAGGCTCCGCTCGCCCTCGGAGTTTAGAGGTTCCGTGAACTTTCCACGAGAGAAGTTTTCGCAGCAGCGCTTGCGCGTCCTCGAGTAGCTTCTGTCCAAGGGAAGACGAGACAGCAGGCTGACGGGACAGCCTGCCGGTCCACTTAAAATCGATACCGGGCTGCAGCCATCTCCGCCGAGTGCAATTCCCATGCAAATGAATTGCACTGACACTGGCGTTTCGCGAAACCCCGGCGGGATTGATTTTTCCGAAGTTTCGAACCGCTCTACGTGCAACCACCGAGCTCCGTCCGCAAAGATTCTTCGCGAACCAAATGTTTCCGCACTCTTGCAGTGCCTCGACCAAATTGTCAAATTCCCACGATACAACTATGACGCAGACAACAGCGTTCAATCACGGAGTTTTCTCTTCCCGCGAAGCAGAGAAGCTTCGTTGCTTCAAGACAGTCTTACCGTTTGCTTTCTTTCGCTCATTTTCACCCTCCCTTCGAACGACCTTTCGCGACGCACTTGTAATCTCCGAGAAACCTTGTTCGTACCGTTCCTCCCAGGACCCTCGGCATCCTTTCGTCTCCCCATACCCCACAATTCCTCGTTTCTCGGTTTATCCTCTCTGACCCGGAGCACGGGTCTCTTCGACTTTCGGACGTTCACGCGCGACCCTCCTCCTCCATAATTCCAAACGGGTGATTCGAATATTTAACGTTTCGCTCTCCTCTTCGAACGAGAGACACAAACGCCGGAGAGGAAAGGAGGCAAACAGAGAGAAGAAGGAAGAAGACCGGGTGCCGCGAACAGCCTCGCATGGGACGAGCCTACGTGTCGGCAACGCGCGATAAGTATGTGCTGCCGCGATTAACGTTTCACGAGATCCGACCGAGATCCTATGGAAAGTCGTTCATTCGATATGCACAGACAGCTGTGTGACGGGACTCCGTTACACCCTCGCAAGGGAGGAACGGGAATCGTCTTCTTCTCGTCGTCGTGTCGCGTTCTAGAAAAATACCTTTCGTATCGTTTACGATTCTCGTCTATCTCTCGTTGATTTCGTTATTCTACGGCGGAGGGAGTAGGAAGTCGAAGACGAAAACTCGAATTAGGAAGAAACTGTGGAAAATATCTTCTCTCCTGCGAAGCGTGGAAAAAGTTGAGGAGAGCCGGTGCGATAGAGAGACGGACAGAGGATGTGGAAGAGAGAAATGGGGATGAGAGGAAAAGGGAAGAGAGAGAGAGAGGGGTGGACAGGGGGTGGGGAGGGGAGAGGAGAAGTGCCCTAGATCACCGGACGTCTAGCAGCGGAGCTGTGAGTGCAGATAAGGACCGCCACGGCGACGGCCAAGATGGACGGCCGACCGGTCTCAGCACTAGCCGGGCTTTCTACTCGGCTACCACGTCGCTACCAAGCGAGGATCTCCTCTGCCTGCTGTCCCCTTACCCCCAGAAGCTTCCTGGGGATCCTTATTTATACGCCGTCGGCCCAGACTAACGCCCATTGTCCCATTTCACCCCCGGGGTAATCTGCCGGACGCAAATCTAAGGCCCTGATCCTGCGGGCTACCGCGAAAATCTATGACGCCTTTAATTTACACGCACCTCGACCCGCTCTACCCCACCGCTCGTCGTCACCGTCTCCTTCTCCGTCTTTGTCTTTGTCTCCGTCTCCGTCGACGAGGTCGGTCTCGTCGCTCGCCGTTAGTCGTCGATCGTCGGTCGTTAGCCGTTAGCCGTTAGCCGTTAGCCGTTAACCGTTCGCCTCCGCTCTGTCTCGCGTCTTTCTTTCATTCTCCTCCACGTTCTCTCAAGTTTTCCCGTTCTTTTTTTTTTGTTCGTCCGTTCGGAACGAGTCTCGCTTCGAAACAAACGCATCCCAGCAATCGCGTAAGAATCATGGAACAATCGCGGAACAATCGCGAAGCGAGCGTACAGCTTCTTTGCGAATCGTGGGAAGAGAGCAGAGGGAACGAACGCGACGGTCCCAGTTCAAATATTAACGTCGCGCCCGATAATTGCGAAGTAGATTGTAGGAAGGGCGGATTTCGCAGCGCGATCGGACAAACCCAGGGTCCTCGTGCCCGATAACATCTCGTCCTCTCCATAAATATGTCGCAGCGAGCTTAACCCCCTCGCCTATCTGCCGAGCACGAAGTAGGGGAGGCATTAATGTCAAACCGAGACGGGAATTATGGCTCCCCCGTCAGTTCTCAATGAATCGAACGTTTTCGGGAGAAAATCCAGCCCGAAAACGAATTTCACTGCTGCGAAAGAACGAAACGGTGCGCTGTATTATTCTTCCTCTCTCGCAGCTATTTTTTTTTTCGCCTCTCGTCCTTTTTCCGTCGGAAGACGGGAAAGCCGAACGTAAATCGGTCTATCGCGTCCCATTTCGTCCTCGTGTCCGAAACCTAATCGCCGAAAAACAGTGGCAACGCACCGACGATGATGTTTCGAACTTTGCGAAAACCGCGGCGATGTATAAAAGTTAGTACGGGAATATATAGTGCAGCGCCGAGGTGAGCGTAGCGTTGAGGAGATCGGTGAGTTTTGTTTTTATACGCGCCGCTTTCCTCTCGTCTCCGCTCCACTGTATCTGCACCCTTACGCGATAGATACACGAACGGAGAACAGAGCCGAGCGAGCACGCCTTTCCTTCGACTAGGTGAAACAAATAACGCAATCAGTATGCAGAAGGTTCATGCATATTTCACAGGGGGATACGAGGGTGGTCGGTGCTAAGAAGGGTTTATGACGGGGGTTGATCCGAGGATCCCCATCAAACCGCACACCAGTCCGAATATCGAGCTAAGCGGCCAGAGAAGTCCGAACAGGGTGGGGGGACAGACCTCTTAACTTCTGCAAACTCATTACAATAAATCAAGCTTTGTTCGCCGAGCGAGGGCAAGGGCTGGTTAAATTCCGCGATCCTTCGCCGCCAACCCTTTCTTCCACCCTTTCCCTCTCGATTCACCCTTTCCGCCCTGTGGGCGCGCCCGCGATTTTCATTTTTCCCGTTCGACGAAACGCGTCTATCCGCGGTTCTTGGGTCCGTGGCATCTTGGGCCCTCGGGTCCCCGGATATTCAGGATGAGAAGCAAAAACAGAGATAGAGAACGGCGAGGCTCGTGCACGGGCGCGCACACGGACGCACACGCGGCGGGAAGAGGCACGACGAAATGTTTCGATCGGCGGGGCCAATCCCTATGGAAATTACCAATGCGAAATCGGAATACGAACGACAGAAGTATGTACACGAGAAAGCGAACAACCGTGACTTCGCGACAGGAAATCCGTAGTCCGGATTTGTAGCGGAGATACAGAAGGATATCAAACAGATGGTGCATTCTGCGGGACTCCACGTGCTACGAGCGTCGACATTGACTAATGACGGCATAGCACCGAGAGGGAGAGTGAGAGAGTCACCCTCCTGAGAGGGGGAGGCGGGAGAGAGTTTGCGGGGGGCGAAATAGAGAGAGAGACAAAGTAAAATACCAGAGCGAGTAGGTGCGAGGAAGAGAGCGGAGGAACGGTGGCGGCGATGGTAGCGGCGGTGGCGGTGGCGGCGTTGTTGGAGGTGCTTGAAGCGGGCGAGAAGAGCAAGGGGGGTTGGAGGAATCGGGATGGCTTGGCGGCGGCGGCAGTCGGCGGCAGTAGCGGCGGTGGCGGTGGCGGTGACGGTAGCGGCAGGGGAACGAGGGGAGAGACGCGAGGGGGGAACGGGATGCAAGCAAGAGAGGGCCAGACTGCGCGCTCTGGAACAGAAAATTCACCCAAGTTCACGCGACCTGTTGCACCCCCTAGCTCACCGTTTAACCTATAACCTGCCCGCCAAACATGGGTTTAACCTCGCCTTATCGCGTTATCGAGCCGGTTGGACCGTCTTTGCCGCTTCTGTCCGATCCATCGCTTCCGCCCTTCCCGTTCTCGATTCGACTCGCGACGCTTCGACGCTTCGATGCGACGCTTCGACGCGACGCCTCGATGCCTCGACGCGTGTCGCGATCCAAGAGTTCCAGCGCGAAGCCAAACCATGATCTCGCCGCTTTACCGTGCCGCCGAACCTCGCGGTCCCTCGATCGATCTCTCGCGATCATGACTGAACCCGCCGCGAGCCAGCGGTCAAGATCCAGCTAAGTTTTCAACGAAAACCCAGTCTCTGCCATTGCTCTTCTTCCTGCCCACGTTCCAGACCGATCGAGAGCGAAACGCGAAACGCGAAACCAATGCAGACGTTAATTGACCTACCTTCGTCGGAAGTGCGACCGCTCGTTATTGGTCCGTTTCGAATCGATTCGCGGCCTACACGTCGACGGAAGGCAATCGCGCATAGCTGCACACATACATGCGTATATTCGACGGAGAGCAAATGAAATTCGACAAATGCGTTAAATATCAATCGAGCGCGCTACACCGATGAACGAACGGACCTTTTAATTAACCGACGTGTTGGGATACGCAGCAGCGCGGTGTGTCGGGCTATCGGGACCGGACAATGTCGAGGCGTTTGCGATCTTATTACGATATAAATACGACCGAAGGAGACACTCGAATCTCCCGAATCGTATAATTCGGTTTCCTTTGATTCCGCTCGCTCGCATTCGAATGCTCGATTATACGGGGTCTCGGTTGGATGTCAATCTTCGGCGATGGATCTAATTGTAAGAAGACTGGCCACGCCTTCTACGTGCTCTTCGTTATTGACCATCCTTCTCGCTGGCTCTGGATTCGGTCTACCAATTATCGCGACGCTGTTTTACACGAAGAGAAACGCTTCGTAATTTCCGCTCGGCCAAGAATTCGGCTCGTGGAAAATCGATATTTCGGGTACCAGTCGGTACGTTGGGCCAAGCAGGAACTGTCGTGACCCGTTCGAGAGGGAAAAGAAGGGACGCGATGTATGTATTCGGCGGCGGCATCGAACCGCAGCCTCGCAACGCGGAATAAAAGAGGAACCGGAGGTGAAACGTTTTAAAAGCAACTCGGCAACGCTCGCGGACTCGCGGCTCGCGGCTCGATGAATATTCATGCAGCTATATAATAACATTTTTGAGCCACTGTTTAGCTAATCCTCCGCACTCATTTATCGTGGGCGGCAAGGACAGCAATAATTCTTGAAAACGTTCCAACGGCGTTACTATTATTATTATGCGAATAAATAGCCCAGGATTAAGCGAGACGACGATGAGCGCGGAGGTGCTCGCGGCTCTAGCCCCAACCCGTGGTCCGCGCAAAACGGCAAGGACGTCCCACGGATGCACACAAGCAAGGAGCACCATTTCTAATTCTCCGATCTTCTTCGATCTTCCTGTTGAAGGATATGATCGGAGTGCAGTTATTTTCTAATTAAAAGACACAGCCTAAGTAACTTTAACTCCTGTGTAGCCAACCGGGTAACCATTTACATACTGCATTTCTTTAAACAACTTGTTAATTGTTCCTCTAAACATAAAATATATAAAAAATCTTTTTAAAAACCACGCTTATATTAAAATGCACTAAGAAGGAGAAAATAATTTTTTTCCTGGTTCTCTATAAAATACCGAATCCAGTTAAATGATCGAAAAACTTTTAAGCAATTAGTTTAAAATTTCTTCTATTACAAAATTAGTGTCGGAATAGATAGAAAAATTTAATATAAATTTAAATAAAATCATGACATTGGTGACTATAATTCGCTCCACGCTTTTATTTTTATAGTCACTAATGTCATGATTTTATTTAAATTTATGTGAAATTTTTCTATCTATTCCGACACTAATTTTATAACAGAAGAAATTTTGAACTAATTTCTTGAAATTTTGGGGAAAAATATTATTAATCATTTAACTGTTACATTTAACTATATATTTTATTTTCTACCTTTATTGTCATCGGAAGCAAGTGTGTATACAAAATTTCAGCAAGATTGGAATATGGGAAGAGGTTTAAAATTCGATTACAAGATTTTACGCATACATCAACAAGGCAAGTTAATATAAGCGTGGTGATATTGCAAAATTTCTCTGGAAATGATAATTTTTGTGAGAATGTCTTAAAATGGGAATTTGTGCGTTGAACACAAAAGGTTTTAAATAATCTATACACTTCGCTTGGCTACATGAGGGTCCAACTAAACTTTATTGTCAATGAAAACGGCGAATAAAAACTGTCCCGGGTATGTCTTACCTAAACCGACGCTTACGTCGAACTGAACTACGGGGGGACGTGCAACGCACGTGCTACCCACTCGCACATGACGCATAAATTACATTGCAACAGCAGATCCGACACCGCAACAATTCTTGGATTGTGATCTCTTTCCAGAACTGTTTTATTTCAACGCTTCCAATTAGATACAATTTCGGAATCGACGACCAGCAGCCTACAGATGTGACTCGTAACCAAAGTGGCAGACCAAACTCTCGATTATGGTTGTTCTTTCGCTGCGCTATCGTCGCAAACTTTCGAGTTAATCCGTGTCCAGATTCCGCTACGAGGAACCGTATCGGAAAGTCGCCAGCAAACTCTCCTCTCCCGGGTGGCAGCTCTTTTCTCGCACTCTTTCAACTTCTTCTTCTCGTACTTACGCAGTGAACTACGGAACGCGAAACACGAAACAAAGGACGCGTGTTTTCGTTTAATGTTACCGCGCGGTCGAGCCTCGGAGAGATTATAATAATCTCGGTTTACAGTGCGCCTCCAGTCTCGCCGGTTAATTCGAGAAGGAAACTTTTGTCGTCCGCGGAACGCGCGAATTTTGCATCCCCCTTTTCTTTACTTCATCGCACCGCCGTCTTATCGACTTCTCTCGTCCTTTGTCGTGCTCGTTTTCTCGCTATCCCTTTCAAACCAAAGAATAAGACTAGACCAAGCTAGACTTAGACTAAACGGGACGAGACGAGACGAGAAGGGACAGGCCGAGACGAAACGCGATGCGACGCAAAGTTTGAAACAAGTTTAAGCTGCCGTCGCGAGACGATGCAACCAAGAACCAGGCAAGTCACGCGACCAAGTGATATGTGTCAAGTCCACGATACTCGTGCGCGACTCTGCCGAGTAAATGTTATTCCCACCGGCGCGGCGTATAATTGTGACTAGGTAGCGAAACGCGGTGACGTAAACGCTGAGAACGACTGGAAGGGAATCTACAACGGCAAGCTCTCTTCGGCAATTAGACCGACGGCGACGTCGCTGTTTCTTCGTGACCGCGGACGCGGGTCCGCGCGGGCCGGGAACGCGTTCAAACGTTGACGCGTATCGCATCGATTCGATCGGTAAGCAACGGCAAATTGTGGTTCATTCGTGTAAGTAGTCTCGAAGCGGAATCGAAAAAGGGAAGGAGGATGAGTCTGTTTAGAGCAACGAACAGCAGTGGGTAATCATCCGCGGATGAAAGAGCTGTCGTAGCTCGTCGAGGCGAACAGAAGGGAAAGGGAGCAGAAGGGAACTGTGCGAAACAGACTCGGTCTTTGCTTTGGCTCGAGCCGCGTGCTCTCTTCCTCTCTGGTCGATCCTTGTTCCTCTCGACCCGCCACCCGCTCGCGTTTTACCTTCGAACGAAGAACCCCGCGGGCTGTCGTTTCCCCGTCCTCTTGTCCCCCGTTCCCCGTTCCCAGCTACCCGTTCCATCGCTGTTTCTCCCCGTACCTCCTGCACCAACCGAACCCCTCGATCGCCGTGCTCGCACTCCTTCCTACGATTCTACCCTCTGTCCAACTCTGTCCAGCTCTGTCCACCCCTGCTGTCCACCGTCTGTCGTCTGTCGTCTGCCGTCCGCCGTCTGCCGTCCCGTTCCTATCGTCTTACCGTCCCTTTAAATTAACCGATCAATCGGGCCACGTTAACGTTTCCTTCGACATCAAACACGCGTCGCACGACGATAATTAATCGTCAAACTTGGCGCGCGCCTCGTACTCTCGGCACTCGGTGGTTATTGGCACTCTAATGGAATTTTTTTTCCACCGCCGGGGAGAGGGAGCCGGTCATCGAGAGAAACGAGCAAACGTCTGACAGAAGAAAGTAATTTTTTTGTCTCTCTTTGCGACGTACGATCAAAGAGAACGTTTCAAACGATCGTTACATTCGTTCGTGACGCACCGACCGGCAGGCACCGGGTACGTCCAACGGTCTCGCGTGTCCGGCTACGGAAAGAAAGACGAGCAACAAACCGTAATGGCGTCTCGTCAACGGCCTAATCCAGCTTCCGTTCGGGAAACAAGAAAGCGTTCTCGCGGGGAACCGCGGAGTAGAGGAAGGTAAATCGGCACGCCGCGCATCGCGTCGAGTATAGAGAATAGAGTATAGAGCCTTTGATATCGGGAGTAGCGTATCTAGCATTGGCGAAGAGAGCCTCTGGTAGCAGAACGGTAGCGCGTTTCGTGGGTGTTTAGACGCGGCGGTTGGCAGTAGTCGTGCACCATTCTAATTATTCAACGATGCACGGCTTACCGGAGGTTCGCGCACAAGGTACCTGCTAATAATGGCTGTCCGGCTTGCGGTTAACGTAGCTGGAGCTCGGTACTCGAGAGGTTCGTGTAATCTCTCTGTGAGAGCTCACCCTTCTCTCTGCCGGCCAAGTCGAGGGTGACAGTACTCCTAACACCGTGCACCAGACCTTGTATTCCTGCATCCACCTCTGCCGTCGTTTCCTCGAGACCAACTTCAAACGGAATCATCAAAGGTTTATCGGCCAGGAGTAATATAATGCCTCCTTTGTCGTATACCCGTTCCGTTTCGTGCCGTACCGCACCGTGCCGTACCCTACCGTCCGTCCCGTCTCGTCTCGTCTCGTCAACCGCGTCATTTTCCGCCGAATCGAAAATCGAATTTCGAACGGCGCGAAGTTCCGTTTCGAACGAGTCACGGAGAAACCCGAGCGTCGCCGAACCGCTCGGGAAAACGAGCGGTGAAACTCGGATCCGGTGAATAGGGTATTAGAAGAAGGGGACGAGATATTACGCGAGCAGAGGATCGCGTCAACCGTGGCCTCTCGTTCTTGCGCGAGGTCGTATATTACTTTAATGTTTTAATATCGTGTCGGCGCGGCCATTCGAGCAACGCGGTGTCTAGATCGTTATCGATGCACTCGACGCGATGTTCCGCTGCTCCTTTTTTCCTTTGAATTTTCCGGTCACTCGTGTTCGTTGGAAAAAGGGACGAGACGGGATGGGACAGGGTAGAGGGGGTGGTTGCGGCGCGTAGGAAAGAACACCGAACCGAGACTAGAAAATCGGGGGAGGGCACGAAGGGCGTGAAGGGCGGCGGCAACGGCGCGGCGGATAAAGTGGAACGGGTTCTACTTTCCGCGCAACGAAACAACAGCTTTTCAATGACGCGCGAGACTGCAAACGAACGAAGGGATATCCCCTGCTGCCTGTTCCATCGATATCCGCCAGCACGAACGACTATAGCGTTCGAATAACGGCCAATGGAAAAGGAAAAGGACACGAATCGTCGAATTGTATTCTCGCGGCTCCTGGTTCGCGGACGATTTAACATGGGGCCGATAACGACCGGGATAAATCAGCGCCCGTCCGAACGAGGCGCGGCCCGAAATCAATAATAATGGGCAGGAGCCATTAGTAAAATTAATAAATTATGCCTCACATTATGTGCGCATTGTGAGTCGCGCGCGCTAGCACGACGGGGTAATACGTCGTAAATCATATTAGTGAATAATCCGCATCACCATAACCAACCGCGCGAGCAACGAACGCGTTCCGATTCGTCGAAAGGCAAAGGTCGCATCGAACCCCCTTTACCTTTTCCGCGATCCCCGGATTCAACGCCAGCCACGATCCATCGTCGAACGTCGCTCGTCGATCGAAGGAGCTGGTGGTCTCTGTACGAAAATCGTACTTTCGTTGCTCGATTCGCCGGCGATCTTGAACGTTCGGTGCGCTTGCGAGGTCGAATTGGCAACCGATCGACCGAGCCAGGCTACGTTACGTATTTATCGTCGAACGCATAGCTTCCTATTAGCGAAGCATTTCCTACGAACGAGATCCTAGTTCGCTTAGTTTCACGTCGTGCCTCGGCACTCGGCGGCAAACCGGCGAGGCGGTTTCGTGTCTCTTTACCGTTTCGCGGTGCTGGGCGCTTCGACTCGCCGCACCGCACCATGCCTAGCGCCTCGTCTCGCCTCGCCTCGCCTCGCCTTGCCCCCGTCGCACCACGCCATGCAGCGCCGAGCCGAGCCGAGCCGAGCCGCGCCGCACCGCACCGCACCCCATCCCGCCGCACCCGTGGGCGATATCGTATAAATGTGTCGTTAATTACTTACCCCGCGGCCACGACACCGCGCACTCCTCTTCCACCAGTGTTTCTCCACCCTCTAACCATCTCCACCAACCTCCGCCACCTCCGCCACCTCCGCCAACTCCAGCACCAACGCCCCCGCGCATCCTCCACCGTCAGCCTGCTGCTCCGCAGACCCATCACCTCTACCACCGACCCGCGTTCCGACTGCACCAACTAGTCTCCTCTTCTTCTCCACCTTCTACACCACCCTCTAACTTTCTCGCTCTGTCGCCTGCCACAACCCCCTTCGCCAGTCCTTCTCCCACATCTCTGTCCCTTTCGCCGACGCTCTGTCGTTCTCCGTCGATTTCGGCGCTTCCATCTTCTTTCCGCTATCGGCTGTTTCTACTTCCCCCCTCCCCCTTCATCCTCATTCCCGTTTCCGTTCCCGCTCCCGTTCCCATACCCGCTCTCGTTCCCGTTCTCCTCTTCCTCCTCCTCCTCCTCCTACTCCTCCTTCTCTCATCCTCCGCCACGTTATGGCACCGCGTGTTAAGGAAACTAATGTTTATTTGAAAAACTAATTGAACGGGACTCTCGCGTCTACAGCCAGCAATTAAACGAGATTACTGCAGTAGCGCTCGAGTCCCTGTGGGGATTAGATAGCACAGTAAGATATGGAACGCGTAATGTTTAACTACGGCAGCCGGCAGCCCTCTGAAGCGCCGCCAATAATTAATTGTTAGCTCGATACTGCTACCGCCGCGAAAACCGGCCGATATCAAAAAACCGGAATAACCGCCGCTGCAACTGAGACTCTCGCGAAGCGTTCCGCCTTTCCCTGTTTCTCTCTACCGTTCCGTTTCCCCTCCACTGTTTCCCTCTCGTTTCTCTCGTTTTCCCGCGTTTCCCAGTTTTGCTCCCCTTTCCCAATCCCCGGCCGACGCGTCGCGTCGTTAGCAAGCTTCGTTTCTTCGTCGTTCCGCTTTGATCACGATTCGGGTAATCTCCCAAGATGAAACTCTATGCGAGCAGCTCGACCGTTTCGCGATTTCAAAGCTCTGTACGAGCGCGGCTACCGTGCGAGTCGATACTTTACGCGGCATCGTTGCGTCGAATCCTTTTCCCGAAAATCGGTGTACCTAATCGAGGGTATATCCTCCGATGTGTGTTTTTACATCGTCGTCCCTTTCCTGGTCCGACAACCGGAGCCACTCCTCGACTTTTGCTTTCGCGTACGTTCACGCGTTTCCCTCCGAGACGAATCCTGCCAATCGTACACGAGCATCCGTTGCCAACGATACGGTGACAACGTACGTACATCGTATACGCCCTTGGTTGATCTTGAACGACCGTTCAAGCCTTGTTGAATTTTCACTGCGGGCTGCCCGCTAAGAATGGATCGAAGGACCACCGTCCAGTTTGGAAGGAACGAAAAATAGACAAATACTATGTAGAACTATATTTTCTATTTGTTGAGACATGTCAAAATTAATCTAATGTTCGATTATAATCAATTCGATATGATTCAATATTAGTATGTTCAGTTTCTTTATGAAATAGTTGGTTGTTTGTTTGATGCATCGTTCTACTTTCTAGCCCGAATGATCCTACAACCAAAGCTAACTGTGAGACTGATGACTATCTCTACTAATGTACACGAATATCTAGTTGTTGACTAGAGAAGTCCCGATTGCAGTCTGTCTGGAGGTCCGAGAAAACCAAGACCCACTTCTGCAAAATTTCATCTCTACTTTTTCGACGAATTGGGGGTGGACGGAGCTAACCTAGGTCCCTGAAGCGGTTCCAAGAATTCGCCAAAAACGAACATCTGGCGACCAAGCCTTGGATTTTCCCAACCATATGGAGAACAGACACGCTGCAGCTTCAAGGCCTCGGCTGCGCTAGATCCACGAGACGACGTTTTTAAGCGTTTTATTACAAGGGACAGCATCGAAGGTACCCAGGTACGGACGGAGATACCATGAAATTAAGTGGCGATGACAGTCGTAACGCCGATTCAAAAACTACAAGAAGTCACGTACCGGGACCAAGGGACAATATCGCTGTCCCTACCGTAAAACCTGGCCCAGCGCAGGCCTCTACATATGTACATCGTTGCGTCGAATCCTCCTCGCCGAAAATCGGTGTCCCTAATCGAGACGCCCGATGTTTTTCCATTGTCGACCAATAACCAGAGCCACGCGTCGATTTTTGCTTTCGCGTACGTCTACGCGTTTCCTTCCGAGACGAATGCTGCCCGTTGCCGCGCGATTTCGAGCATTCGTTGCCACCGATACGGTAACAATGTACGCGCACGGCACCGTTGCATCGAGTCCTTTCCGCCGAAAATTGATGTACCTGATCAAGGATGTATCCTTTGATATCCGATGTTTTTCCACCGTCGTCCAACAACCAGAGTCACGTTTTCGTGCGAGACGAATCCTGGCCGTGGCACGCGATTTCATGTTCTCCGACGTACGCGCGACATACGCGAGCATTCGTTGTTACCGATACTGGTAACGATGTACGTACACGGCACTAATACGTGCGCGATACGTGTCGGGCCACGTTCCGCAGTGTCTCCTGACATCGAACGCCCTAAAAGCAGTCGCAGCACGAATTTCCTTCCGCTACCGGAAAGCGAAACAGCGGTGTAACCCACTGGAGGACCGGTGTCTGCCGATACTAGCTGCACGGAGATTAATACAACGTCGTAACACGATAGCGTCCGCTCGCCGTGCCGCGACCAACACTCGCTTCGCAACCTGTGCTATCATAGTCGACCCGACCACCCCTTTCCTAACCCACGAAACGCCGACCCTCGCAAGTTTCTAACTTATAATTATTAGCTGGCTATACGCTCGAGCTCGTCCGAGACAACATCTAACGTTAAAGGGGAACAACGATACGACCGGCGACCGGCGACCGTGCGTTACCTTCCGTTCCGTATCGTTCCGTATCGTTCCGTTTCCTAACCTGCTACGGACAATAGCCAACGGACAACAAGCACAAAGTCCAGTCAAAGAGTAGAGATACAAGATGCGACACACTTAGAAGGAAAACGACTTTTTTGAGAGTAGACAAACCGGACAACCAATCTAAAGGCCCATTCGGCAGGGATCGGTGAACTTCGGCAGTGCTTGTTGAATGCTCGTACATATTTCATAGTGTGTATAGCGATGAGCCAGTGAGGTTAAAATTATAAATTTATGTGTATATATTCACATTTTTTGTAAGTAATATGTGTTTTAAAATTGTGCAAAGACTCAGTAAAGAAATCAATACGATTATAGAGAGTGCTAGAGTCTGCTATAATGCGATTTATTGGATTAATTAATCCATAAGTAGATCTATACATATCTGAATGTATTTTTCGATCAGTTACACGATGCAATAAACAAAAATGTAGTTGTGTATCAAAAAACATCGATGGACTTGATAACTCCGAAAAAAATGACCTTCGGAAAAAAATATTTTTGCCAGATATTTGGTCCATCGACACCATGCACATTACGTAACAAATATTTTTTGCATCACAATAACCTGAAGAGATATTTAGGTGGCCTTATTTAAACGAACCACCCTGTATAATATAAAGATTTGTGTAATATCTCCGTGATGAATTTTCAAACACAAATATATTTTCAACAACTATCATTTTATTATATTTCATCTTTTGAACTTTCCAATCTTGTCAGGTTGACATAAATACTTCCAGAACCAATGTTAGCAAATGTTACATTCTAAATTAAAATATTAGAAGATTGTATATGTTCGTGTCCGATTTGAAAATAAAATTCAATGGTTAAATTTTAAGGAATACATCTTTATTAATGAATAGTATAGTCACCATTCTTTTCTACAATTAGAAAATCGGACAGGAACTTGTGCAATCATCTCATAAATAGACTTGTAATTATTAGATAAGACAATCAAACGACCGACATCAAAGGTTCGCGCCGGAGAACGTAATCTTAAATCCGTAATCTCCGATCGTGATCTGATGGTCGGAAAAAGATCGGCCTCGCCGTCGTCCGCTCGTTTCGCTCGGTCCGACGATGCGTGGACTCCTATCACTCGAGAGCCATCGAGCACCCGTTGCATCGTGCGTCGCGAACCACTTAAATTTTTCGACGAACCGCGAGACCGAATAGATCTCGTTTCCACGCATGGTACCCTAAAAGCGACCCTTCGCGCCTCGGCGCGAAACTCCTGGCCGCCACCGCGATAACAAATGGAAGCCACTCATTGGCCCGCGATTTATAATCCCTCGGATAGGCTACAGACGCGCACGTGGCCACTGAGCGCGCGCGAACGTGCCAGTTAGCCAACTAAACCGAATACGCATGGGTTGTTAGCTGGGAACGAGCGAACGAGCGAACGAGGGAACAAGATATTGTCCTCTTGTTCTCGCTCGCTCATTGTCCGCCCCTGCACACGGATCTAGAGACGCTTCCGCCAACATCGACATTACATTCCGCATTAACCAAATTATGATTTAACGTTTCGTATTGTCGGCACGCCAATTGTCCGCATCGAAATTGTCCTTGCTCCGAGCCGCGAATGTAAATTATAATATGCGAGCAAGATGCTCGCGTCGCATCGTTCGACGAATCGACCGGACGCGACGCGTCGATACTCCGATGGATCGTCGCCGAGATCGAACATTTTTCGAAAAATATTCGCTCGCGGATCGACGCGTAGATCGCGCGGTTGGAGCGCGCGTCGAGAATTGTATCCGACGATCGCGGCGTGTCCACTCCTTGGTTTCGTAATTAGTAAAAGTAGACACGAATCGGAAAATGGGAAATGGGAAATGGAAAAAGTAGGGTCGAATGGGTCGGGGTGCCAGGGGGAATGATGGCAAAAAATGGCGGAAGCACCAGAGTGGACAAGGGACAGTGGTTTGGGGGAGGACGGGAAGGATAGAAACAGGCAGCCGGTCGTTAGATGGGTTACGCGAAAGGTGGTCGATGGAGGAGGAGAAGGAGTTTCAGTCGGAGGAGGTGGAGGAGGCGGAGGAGGATGGCGGTGGCGGTGGTGGTGGTGGAGCGGCGATGGTGGAGGTGGCGGCTGTGGAGGAGGAAGGGCGACGGTAGAAGGGTAGCCATAAAAGTTTATGCTCTCCATATGTTGTAATATAGTCGGTAGCAAGCGGCAGGGCGCGGGGGATCGGTAAAATATGCGGGCAATAAGTATGGATTGTTATTAACACGGGGCGCGCGGTGTCCGCCGCGTTTCTGAATCCATTACCTCCGCATGGCGGCTGAAATACCGGCCGATATATCCGACCTGGTGTGTACATCGCCGCACCAATGGCGAGGGAAAGAGTAGAGGCAGGAGAGTTAGATAGCGAATGCGAGAATGAGAATGAGAATGGAAGAGCAAAAGAGAGAAGAGGACTCGGGAGCGTATGAATGGATTAGCAGGTACGGCAGGCGCGGTGCGGCTAAAATTACGATCGGATTTCACGTGCCGTACACCCAGACCAGACGTATACGTATGCATGCACGTTCCGATGTGCGTTTCGCAGCATTCACCGCACACCCTGCGCCTCCTGTACCCCTTGCACCTTCTGTGCGCTCCGCACACCCTGCACACCCTGCAACCCCCGCGTAACCAGCCGTCAAGAAAAACTCGCCGTTGCGTCGCGATCGAGGCTCCTGTCCTTCCACTCCGTCTCGTTTCTTTCGAAAAGTCCCATCCAAATCTTTTCGTTGGCTGAACGCTATCCTTCCAGGAAGGTCTATGCTTCGATCACCGAAAGCAGAGTAATCTCTTGTTCGGTCGGTCGCGTTCCTTTTCAGCCTCTTAAAACGGGAAGACAAATAATCGTGGTGGAGGACGCGAGGCAGGGAACCGATGAGTCTGGCGTGGCTCTAACTAGACGCAATCAAGCGAGGTGCCGGAGTTTGCGGCTACTTACGAGAGAGGCGCGGGGGAATGAAGACTAACAGCGCGTCGCTCGGAGGCTAACCAAAAGTAATGCTACCTCGGATCAATCTCCTCGGTCCAGAATCCAAAGCCGTAGCCAAAGCCGAAGCCGAGGAAAAGATCGAGATCCGGACCAACCGGGAGATCAACGTCGAGCTGTGCGTCTACACCGGCGTCAATCCATTGATTGTGGCAGGATCGCGTTGCAAAGTAACGAGGAAGCAAATGCTCGCGATCGACGCGATGCGTCGCGCGGTTTTGTGCGATGCGGTGCGGTGCGATCGAGTACAAAGAGAAGTCGGACGAAGGCGGGCGAGGGTCGCTAAGCGCGATGCAACCGAATCGGCTTCGGTATTTACCGCTATCCGAAATACATTCGTTTTCATTTCGAACATTACGCGGCAGCGGAGGAGAAGGGTGAAGGGTGAGCCGTGAGCCGTGAGCCGTGAACCGTGAGCCATGAGCCGTGAGCCGTGTGTGGCGATCGAAGGGTAACTAGGTGGGAAGGGACGCGCGGCGGCAAGGCATGGTGGGAGAGGGAGCAGGGAGGGAAGGGAGAGCGAAGGGAAGCATCAGCAGCACCGCCAGCAGCCAGGGTATTACCAAGAGCCAATGATATAGTGACTATTACCGTCACTACATACCCGTGCACGGAGTGATGGCGGGTGACTGCGTGCTTCGATAGCGCTAAGCCTCGGGGCAGTAAAATACATTGGTCCGGTAGCTGTGATCCGGCCGTATCAATGTTGCTCGGCCGGTGCGAGCGCGGTCCGCCACCCTCGCCACCCTCGCCACCTTCCACCTTCTACCTTCCACGAGACCATACCGGTGCACGGTTACGCGGCGCTCGTGGATTCTCCGCGAGGTAGTCGATCCGATCCGATCCGATCCGATCCAAGCCACAATACACCATCGATCCCGTTACGCTTCTGCTACTGTTGTTGCGGTTGTTGTTCTTCCTGTTGCTGCTACTACTGCAGCTTCTGGTTCGATTCCGGTTCTCCAAATCGCAAGTCGCTTTTACCACTACACCCCAACAACAACGCCAGATTATGTCACCGATCCGGACAGGTCGATTTCAATCGTACGCGTCTCGAGAAACACGGGGCGCGTTGCCCGAGAGAGGTCGAGCGAAAGATTGACTCTCTTTCCGGCGAGCTCCGCATACCGGTAGCCGGTGAGAAACTTGGGTAATTTCCGGTTAAGCGGAGCGTCTCTCGGGAGACCCGTGGAGGGAAGAAGGACGTCTTTCGCACCCTCGGCCGCGCTTTCGCGCCCGTACACCCGTTCCCGCGGCCGTACCCGCGCGCTCACGGCGTTTGTAACTCGTTAAATATGCATATTCCGAGAAGAGAGCTAGACGAGGCTGCAAGACCGAGGGAAAACCGTGAGCAGGGGATTTTCGTCGGACCGTCTTCCTTAATTATCCGACGGTTGACGGTCTAATCGCGCGTACGGTACCACCGGCAGCACGGGCGACCAAACGAAAGCTTTGGAAAACCTTTGAAGCATCCACCTTTCCCTTAATGCCGTTCTCCGGACCGCGTTTCATCCTGTTCGCAACACAGAATCCGAGAATAAGAAACGAGACGACGCGCTCGCCTCGCACGCGTCAAACACTGGCTCGCCACCTCCGCGTCCCCGGCAAACGTCGACGACATTCTCTTTAAACAGCCATTTGTTAGGACGAGCGGCGCTCGTCGATTCGGCGTTCTTCGAATTATCCTCCGTTTTCAGTCCGCGAAACGAATCGATCCGCGCCCATTCGATTCAAGGAGGCTGTGTCGCTTTCGCGGGCAATTTCGACTGGAATTCCGGCACAATTCTATTCTATGTTCGACGTAACGTCGTTACAGCGAACCGGTTACGTTATCGTCGAATGATCAATGTTGCCAAACTATTCGGCCGGTGCCCGCGAGTCCGTGAGTCGAGGAATCGCCGAATACTGATGTCGAATCTCCAGTTTCCGAGCTGAAGTGCGTGGTTCGCGAAGGAAACGCGGCATACCGCCTGTTCATACTGATTTATCTGTTCTCTTCGGTTTCTAGTAAACACCCCGAGCAATACGATTTCGATACACTATTCCCCGCGTCTCGTGATCGACTACGGTCAAAAATAAACAGTTTCCCTCTTTTTCGAACGTTCGAACGGGGTGGTCTTGGTGGTTCTAGCGGAGAGAGTTCGCTAAATCGGGAGGATTTGCTGAGGAGGAGGTCAACTGTCTGGTTCGTGAAGGAACCGTGGCATACCGCCTCCGTCTACTCCGTCCTCTTTCGTTTTCTCCGATCTCTCAAAAATCTCCACCAATACGATTTCGATGAACTTGCCCCTCCGTGCTCGCCGACGGAGACAGCCGAGCGCTCTCGGGCCGGGCAGGTGCTGATCAGTTATTCGCCTATGGCCTATAATAAACAGTTTTCCGTTAATAGAACGTTCGAACGGGTGGACCGGGTGGTCTTGGTGGTTCTAGCGGAGGGTTGGCTAAATCGGGAGGATCGTGCGGTGAAACGGCTGGCGGGTGCTGCGAGACTCGTACATTGGTAGAACCGCCGCGCCGGTAAAATAGTAACAGCAGATGGTACAGTAGAGAGGAGGTGAGTGGTGGCGAGGGTGGAACGCGTACAAGAGAAACATCGGGAACAGGGAGAGGGGACTGGCGGAGGAAGGGTTGTCGTTGCCGCTGCCATCTCGCTACCACTTCGCTACCACCTCGCTACCTACCGCCTAGCTACCGAGGCGAAGCAAGTTGTATCTCACGGATCTGTCGCGTGATTAAGCTTATTAAACGCTTAACTCACCTTACTCCGCGCTCCACCCCTATCGTTCCCCGCCTTTTCATTAGCCCTTTCTTCTCTCTCGTTCACCGAGTTTCTCGCGCGGCTACGGTCGAATGTACTCTAATTACGGAGCACCGATAGCTTTCGCGTAAATTCCATGGGCTCGTCGCCTATACCTATATTTGACCGTTCGTTTATCTACTCGTGCGAGTAGGTGCGTCGTAAAACCATCTGCGAAGGGACTAGCGACCGTGAAGGTCAGCTAGACTACCTACTGGCGGCATTACGACCGTCGACGCCATAAAGGAAGGAAGAGACAGACAAAAAATAGCTAATCCACCATATTTAGAATATTCGACAAACCCCGAGGACACGCAGCTGACGAACACGTGCTGAACCGTTTTCACCGGTAACGTACCGAGATTTATTGGTTTCAATGGTCGATTTTGTAACGGATCTCTACCGATATAGAATACCTCTGTACAGAGTCACGACATATAATTTTGAGACACCCTGTGCGATAAAGAAACGCGTTCTCCAGAGTTTGAGTTCTCATTTGTCGTTAATCCAGCCAGTGATACGACCTCCTAATTCCGGGATCGACACGATACCAAAAGAGTAGGTACATCGACGTGTCCATGTTGTACGGATGAAGGAGAAGCGCGTCGAAAGCGACGTGCATATACGCGACGCGAAAAATACTAGAGAAACTGATAACGACGAGGGGGTAAAGATGGGACGGCACCGAGCGAATCGGGGCTGCGCGCGATTGTCTCACCGCGGCAACTGTGACTACAGATTAAACTGTGGATTTTGCGAACCGCAGTGCTTGTTGCGAAATTAATCCACGCAGTTCGTTATTACGACAGTTACATCGGCGGTACGTGTAATCTGACCGTGCTTTTGTTGCTGAGCACATCGAAACCACCGAACAATTCTTCTTTGTTAATGGCGTCTGTTTACGATATAAAACTGTTTGTCCGCGATAATGGCCGTCGCAATGCGCACCAATAATTATTTCGAATTACGAAATCGCGAAATGGGCTTTTACACGGAGTTACGAATTGCAATCATTCTTACGCGTATAAACGTCGATCGAACGGCATTGCGATTGTTCCCCGCGTTCCCGAGCGTTCGATTCATCGCCGGTGACCGCGAGCGGAAAAACAAGATCGTTTCGCCGATTTATGCAAGCGGCAGGACTCGGACAAGTTTTCGCCGCGCCGCGCAGCGTCGCGTTTCTCTCTCTTTCTCTCACTCTTGTTTCTCTCACCCTGTCTCTCTCTGCCTTGTCGCGTCACATCGAGCCACACCGCTACGCCACGCCACGTCGGCATACAGCCACTCGATCGATGCCGCGATTATGCTGATCGTTCAAACTTCCGACTGGACGATCCCTCGAATCTAGCCGTCATCGTTGATACCGTGCGTCCCGCGGTCGTTCCTACGGATTTCGATGAGAAACGATCGAAACGAACGATTGCGGAGATCGCGCACGTTCGAGCAGTCGACCGACCCGCCTCGACCCGACCCGACCCGACACCGCCATCCTTGTCCAGTCTACCAGAATTAAACGCGACCGAGTCTTTGTAAAATTTCACTCTGCCAGCAGCATCGGGATTTTCCGTGGAATATAGCACCGATTAGTCGTGCCGCTACTCGATAAAATAATTTATCGAATATATTTCAATTTCACGCGTATTATGCCGCCCCGAAAGAGTAATTCAATGGAAAATATAAATATTCATTTGCGGGGATTTAAAGCGAACGGATGTTCTCTCTCTCGCGGTCTCTTTCCGTCTCTCTCCGTCTATCCGTTTATCCGTCCGTCCCTCTCGTTCTCTCTCCCGCGCTCGCCGATGACTTTCTCTCTTTCTCGCTCGCTCGTACTTCGTTCCCGTTCTTTCCCAGTGGCATCGCCTGCCTCGCCGTTCCCCCGCACGAAACCGTTTCAACCGATTCCTCTCTCGCTCGCTCTCTTTCAGTCGTCTCTGCCTCTGCGTCACTTCCCTCGCTTTTACCCCTCCCGCTCCACGGGCCGATGATTTATACCAGCAAAATAATAATTTAATTTCACCGCAGTTGGGCACGATACAAAATCGCACGACAAAAATAATAAATAAATTTTGTGCCGAACGGTCATGTCGATTTCAGCTCGCTACGTTGACCACCCCTTATCCACCTACACCGGCGCATAACGGTCATGAAGCATTTTTTATCGATGTCATTTTTTCATTGATGGGAATGACGTTGGGCCGGACAACCTCCCGTAAACGCACACGCCTCCCGCAAACTAAACGGCTACTCACCGTTCGCCCGACGTGTCCAGAATAGAGCGTAACGTCCATACGAAAGCGATACGCGCGATTTTTGTCGACTTCAGCAAGTAGACATTCTTCAGGAAGAATCGTTGCGCCGATCGAACTCGAAGCTGCGACGCTGTTAAAACTATTCCACGCGCAACAACGGTGATTTGCGACCGACCCTAGCCGGAAGGAAACTGCTCGTCTTCCCGCTTTACACCGTTATCGAACTACCCGCGCTCTTCTCTACTCTCGGTTCTGCCGGTTCGATTCAACCGTCTAAAGCCTAACGTTTAACGCTCGGCAACGATTAAGCGCCGAAACGAACGGGCGCTATTAACGATTAAAAACAAAAAGGGAGCAGCGACAGAACGAAAGGGAAAAAAGAAAAACAAGCGAGCGGTGGAAAGGGGCGAAATATGAGAGCAGTTAATAACACTTTGCGGGAAATAATACTGCGAGAAAGGCCGCTTACCGTGACAAATAACGAGTCTCTCGTTTCCTTCCCTTTCCCGCCACTTTCCTCTTCTCGAGCTCTCCTTCCCCCTTTCTCTATTCACGGGTTGGCACTCCGTACCGTCAACAACGTCCCGCGTCCCATGCCCATGCACTGTACACGTTTCTAGTCGCGTAGAAGTCGCGGTCAATTTTTTCACTGACCATCCACGCTTTTCGATCCTCGTAAACGTACCCACTCATCGCATCGATATTTTCTCGGACACTACACTTGATCTCGTAGGTATCTTTGTTTTGACCCTTTTCTCCATCCGCCCATCCCTCACTTCCTCCTCCTCATCCTTCTTATCCTCCCTCTTCCGATCCGATCGTCCACCACCCAGTTCCTCACCTGAGCCCACCCCACCTCGCCTCTCGTTCGCGTGTTCTCGCGCGTGTCCGCGTGTTTCGTCGTCTCTCTCCGCCAAGCTCATTAGGTCGTCGAGCAGTGTCGACTCGATAACAACGTCAGCCTGCGTTCACTGCACGGCGGCCGTCACCGCTCGAAACATTCACAGTTGACAGATGTCACGTGCTGACCCGCGTCAGCCCTGTCACCTGTCAACCACCGATCCGGACGAATTACGCGCTACAACGAACACGTGTTACGTCTCGAATAATGCGCGTGGAAAATTTCAGAGAGCTATCATTATATCGCCGGATGGGCGGCATCGTGTTTCGTTGACAGAAAAATGATCGACGAGTTGCGAGACATCGAGCGATATCGCCGACAGCCACTACGCTCGCAGTTTTACCTTCGATCTTATTCGCCAGACGTCCCAAGGAATTACCGGAAACGGGGAAAGAAAATTACGCGGTCGCGGAATGATTCAACGCCATGCGCTGGCTCAACGCTGAACGGTTCGGTAAGTCATTTCGTTCTCTCAAGGGAACATGAAAGCCTTTTTACCATTTGGAGAAAGTTTGATGACATTTTGTTCTATGATCTGTCGCGGTTTTTCGGGCAACTTAAAGATCCCGTGCTCGTAGAATTTCTGTTTTTATTAACTACAAGTTGAGTTACACCCGTTCCTCTGTTTACGCGAATATCCGTTCCACGTGGATTTGATTCACGCGAATAAAAATCGTGTACATTGAATCTGTAAGGTTGATAAGGTTCCAGAGGCCACACTAATGTTTTCCTTCCTTTCCGTGTAAATTTAAGTAAAATTACGAAAAAGGTAAAGGTTCCGCGTAAATTGAGGGACGGGTGTATATGATTTTTCACGACTTTATTTGAAATGAGATTTGCATCGCATAAAAGATGTTGAAGAAAGCGAAAAGAGCAGCACACAACTTTTTCTTTCGTGCACTGCAATTCACACCCCTGCATATTTTTAACCGACTTCGAAAAAGGAGGAGGTTACTCAATTCGATCTGTATGTGCCTTTTTCATTTATAATCTCTTTATTATTATGAATCTCTTTATCCAAGAGCATATTGTCGTATACGTGGCAAAGACGTGACAAAGACGCTTCGCGAGGGTAAAGACGGGGGCGGTGAAGGGGGGTGAAATCGTAATCGGGCAAGCCGACGCGACCGGGCGGCCGTGCGAATGAAAAAGGGCAAGGAGAGATAGAAAAAGCTGTTTCGCGAGTGGAAAAATATTTCTGACGGTGTTCGCGAGCCCGCCCACTTCGAACTTCCCCTATTCTTTCCCCCTTCTTCCTGGCTTGCCCTCTTCAAACGGCTTTCTCTCCGTACTCGCGCTTTTCCTGACTTTATTTCACCGGCGAAAAATTATCGTCGTATTCGCACGCTTTGCTTCCGAGATTGCATTCGTGTGCGTGCTTACGTACGTGTGCAAACGACGCAAGAACAATGGCACTGAATTGGCGTCTAACCAGTGAGCAATAGGTCCATCCCTTTCGTCCGAATAAAGGCGCGGCCGTTAATTAATGGCATCTATAAATCAGCACCCGGAATAATACCCAAGGAGACAACAGGAATAGTTTATAAAGCGGCCGTGGAGTGCCGATGCCTTTGCCTCGCGTACGTCCCGACGATCTTGTCTTTTAACGGTGCGCGAACACACACAGCCTCCGCTTCGAGAGGAGGCAAACGCGGCCAGGGTGAACGTCGAACGGCCAACCGCTATAGGCCAACCGAGGCTCGCCAATCAAAGAACCGTAGTCTCTTTCATCGTACCGATCATCGTCGCACTTGAAATTCGACGAAATCTCGTTCTCGCAATTTGTTAACCCCTTGCCGTGCTTTGACGAGTCTGACTCGTGATGATAATTTCCGGACAAACGTAAATATCGCGAGTCTGACTCGTATTCAAAAGTTCGAACCAAACATGAATGTCACGAGTCGACCTCGTGGACTAAGCGCACGGCTACTTCGCAGGTAGTCGCAAGATATCAACACGTCTCCGTCGCTTCGGCTCCTTCCGCGAACATTTGTGTTCGAACATCTTCCGAGTTAATAGGTACGGCAACGGGTTAAGGAGGTAGACTCGCTTCCAGGATTAGCAAGGGTGCGGGATGCGCCTATAAGCCAAGAACAGGTGTGAGCCAAAGATATGTGACCACTGGAGTAATGCGACTAGCGGGTCGCAGTGCTCACGATTCTTTGGTCCAGTAGCAGCCAAGTTCCAAGATCCAGTAGGAGTGTTGAGCCTCACACTTCCCCCCGACCGTCATCTTTAGGGGGTTTTTAGTGCGTAAACAGCTTTTTCCTAACAGTCTTTTCCTAACAGTTCTAAAAAAAGGGTGCAGGATGCGCCTTCTCATTTCTCGATAATGCAAAGATCAGTTTTTTCAGTAGTCAAAAGCGCTAGATGAAAAATCAATCTAGGCCGCGATAGCCCTCCAAACTCCTACTTCTTACGTGTAGGAGGAGTAATTTGCATTATTCTGCAGCATGTAGCTGTGAACAATGCAAATTACGCCTCATAAAGAGAAGAATAGGAATTTTGAGGGCGATCGCGGCCTAAGTTGACCTTCCATCTCTTTATCTTTTGGCTACTGAAATGAGAAGGCGCATCATCCCGCACCCTTGCAATCCCGGAAACGAGTCTATCCCGTTAAACCGGTTACGAAAGGTCCGATGGATTGGAGC
The DNA here is from genome assembly GCA_963966675.1 of Lasioglossum calceatum. Lineage (NCBI taxonomy): Eukaryota > Metazoa > Arthropoda > Insecta > Hymenoptera > Halictidae > Lasioglossum > Lasioglossum calceatum. The sequence goes on along the minus strand of OZ016555.1, from coordinate 2,969,386 downwards.
CCCGAAAATCCTGGTTGCGTCGCGGGTCCTGTCGCGGCGAGGCTGGATTCGAAGGTATTTCGCGGAAAGAATACGTCCGGCCGGTTTTTCCATCGGTTTTTTCTTCTAATTCGTTCCTCCGGGCAAACGTCGGGAGAACGACGCCGACGTCGCGGTGGCTGAATTTATCTTAAACGTAAAACGAACCAAACACGCTCGCTTGATATACGGTCGCGTAATGTCTATATTTTTATTATTTACGGGCTGCGAGATAAGTGAACAGGCACCCTCTTTTACCGTTCCGCTCGCCCCTCCGATCCCCCCCCTCGGCACCGGTTCCACGTCGACCATTCCCTCACCCGCTCGTGCTCGTACTCGCAGCACTCGCACTCCAGTTCGAAGCAGTCGAGCCGCGTTGTGTATGGGTATGGAGCACCGTGATAGAGTTTGTGCCGCAAGAAACGCGGACATTCGTTTCACAGGCTCGACGCACACTGCTAACTTCTCAGCCCGAAACCATCCTTTCTCTTGCTCTTCTCCTCCCATCATTTTTCCGTTTCCGGTGTGTATCGCGGTCTCTCTGTTCACGCTCCTACCCCCGCACACCCGTCCCGTACCCGCAACCGTACCCTCTGCTGTCCGTACCCTTTGCGCGTCTACCTTTTCCGTGCAGACGCCACTGCCTCCGCCGCGACTGCCATTGTATCGAAATATCACGCGCCCATAAATCACCGTGAACACCGCATATTATACCTCCGAACTATTCGCGAGGGGTAGGAGTGGTGACCCGTCGACCACTCCGAGCCAATAGCTATTGGCTACCGACTACGCGAACCGAACTCGACGCTCCACGCTCGACGCGAGCCTTAAACGACAGGACGTCGCCGGATTCGACGGGAACGGTGTCAATGGGTAGTCTCGTTTCCAGGATTGCCAGGGTGCGGGTTAGTTTATCGCAAAGATGGGGTTTTTCAGTAGTCAAAAGCGCTAGATGAAAGATCAATGTAACAAGGGATGGACCCCAAGTGCCCGACTTCGATTTTGATAATTTTTTGTGAGATGATGGTATATGGATCCCTAATTACGTATGCAAAATATTAGGTGTAGTTACTCTCAATAGTTTTAAAGACACAAACACTTAAAGTTTCATACCTGTGAATCACGCAACCTGCTTACACGGCTAATGGAACTTCGAAAACTACAACTCAAATCATGGTATATCCACAAAAATGTCGTAGGAGGCAAAAGAAAATTTATATCTTGTGCATGGCTACATTTATTTTAATGCTCAACAGCTAGATCAGCCACCTTCGGACACGCGTGGCTACGTCAAGGATCGATTTCTTCAGCTTTGATCAGAGATCGAAAGTTTTCGGAAAAGAAGAACGTCTGTCTGAAATCACAAGGAACATCAAACGCCCAGACGAATGGAAAGGTGAACGGACTCGCGTAATCGCGTCAGGGATCGTTTTCTTCAGCTCTGATCAGAGATCGCGGCCGAAAGTTTCAGGAAAAGAGGAACGTCCGCCTCGCAATCCCTCGATACCGGAATGATCGATAATGAATCGGATCAATGAAAAGGTAAACGAAGCGAGGGACAAACGGGAGAGGAAACAGCAAGAGGCGGAAGAGCGTAGGCGGTGTTGGCGGCGGTGGTGGCGGTAGCGGTAACGGTACCGTAGCAGTAGCAGTACGGTGGCGGTGGCGTTGATGGTAGCGGTGGCGGTGCCAATGAAGGAATACGAGGAACAGGACACGCATACACAGTGGGAGAGGGGAAGGGGGGCAGAGAGACAGAGAAGGGATGAGAGGAGGGGGCGGAAGAGGGGCGGCAGGGGTAAACGGCTGTCGACCCATCGCTCATACCACGTTTCTCGTACACACGCTGATCTAGTTGTATTTATGTCGGCAGTGAATCATGTCGTAGGTTTGATTTGTCGATGGCTTTTATGGACGGGAATTAACGCGTGCAGCGCTTCGCATTTTGTTACTGCAAATGCTGTTCCCCCAACCTCCAATTTCTCTGCAACCACCCTCTCTCTCTCCCGCCAGCTCGTCGATTCTCACCAGTTTTGGTCGGTGCTACGTTTCCAAATAACCGGTAGTCGCTCGATGATTTGTACTTCCACTTTACCAATTTTTTAATGCGAAAACAACGATCGAACCCGACGAGTCTTTCGACTCGTCCGGAACGACACGAGCGCGAAACGTTGCGCGCGATGTATTCGATTAATCGATCCAACTAAATACAGGATAAATATTACGTCGATTTCACGGGAACACGCAGGAGACGGCGCGGGCTCCATTCTCCGATCCTCCCGTTCCTCCGTCAGCTGTTCCTCCTCTTTATCGCGCGACGGTTTCCAAAACATTAAATTATTATGCGGTCCGCTCGTGCTTTTAACGACGCGTTCTTTTAAACGAAATGTTGTTTGCTCGGAGAAAACGTTACTCTGACGCGCGCGATTTAAGTCGTTAATTTCTATGCGTCGGTAATTCGAGCAAGCGTGTAAGGAAGGCGTACGTGCGGTGGAGCATCGACAACGTGGACCGTAATTGTTTGAGAAAGATGGCACTTTACTCGGCATTTTGTCGCCTTGGACCCCTAATGGCCGGTGGTTGATAACGAGGTTAACAGACTAGACAGCGCTGCCCACTGAGAGACGTTGACAGCGGCTTTCAACCTTCCCGTGCCGAAGCTGGCTCAATCCACGGATAGTTGAAACACGTTACGATTACTGGATATCCCGAACGCGCCGACACCGTGCTGGTTTCCTCGCGTGCCGATGGAAATTTTCTCGATAGCGTCGTAACTCGAAGAATTCTTTTTTTTAGTCGTGTCACGAGGACGAGGAGTTTGCAAACTGTAAACGACAGCTACGAAAAGGAAACGGAGACGTATCGTGTGCTGTGCGCCGTGCACCGTGAACGCGGTCAGGCGCGTTACGCGACGCAAGAAGAAGGCTTTCCCGCTAATCCACGGTACGGGTCTAAACGAGGTGGTGGATTTGTTGGAAAGAGCTTATACATACCGAGGCAGAGAGAATGCCCCTTCGCTGGAACCGTAGAAACAGGGAATAGAAGGTAGGGAAAAGATGCAGCAACGTGGCTTCTGCTCGTGAAACTACAAAGCTCCTATCCACACGCGGGCTAACAACAATGGGATGATCCTGCAGGGATTACGCGATCCGACACGAAGAAGAGTCCGACGGCTCCGTTTTGTTACCGGTATTCGAGTCTAACTGCACATATATTCACTGTACACTTTAACAATCCGAGCACCGCGAGACCGGCTCGTCCACCGGCTTCCGGTTTCCGCGAACCACGAAATCTCCTCTCGAGGCACGCGCGCGGACCCGTGTGTATCGTTTGCAGTCCTCCGCTGCGACTTTTTCGCTTTTCCTTTTACTTTTTACCTGGTTTGCTCCGTTCTAGATCGATTTCATTTGCTCTCTGATACTTCTCTCTCTCTCTCTCTCTTTCCCTTGTACAAGCAGCGTACACGCGACGGTAACGCGCGTGTACGTGGAATACGAGTACACGTATATCCCGTGTAGGTATGCAAGTAAACAAGGGATAAACCCTTGCTCGATTCACGGGGCTCGACGTTAAACGTTGGTAATAGATACGGTAAACTACTATTCGGTTGGTCAGGTAGCCAGACGAACGGATACGCAAAGAAGAGATACGTAGACAGCGCGCGCGAGCAAGATGTGCCAGAGTGGGAGAACGGGAGAGCGGGAGAGTAGGAGAACGGGAGAGTGGGAGGGTGAGAAAGAGGGAGAATCGAGTGGTGACGTTGACTAATGATGGTGGTGAGAGAACACACTCCAGTCTAACCCGACCTGTTGCACCCCCAATAAACCCCGTCAAACGACGCACCGCTAAATAGAATCGCATCGTGTTTCTCGATCTTACAGGCTGCTTCGCTCCGGCTATCGGAAACACGATTTTTCATTCGGTCGGCTGAAGGCGAACGCGTAACGCGCTACCGATCCATGCCTGGATAACGATTCAACCGATAAAGAAAAAAATCACTCGAGTTGTTCGAGAATGACAGCGGAGAGGAATCGCGTAAACGCCGATAACGGTTGCCACGACGATGTCGACGATGATTGGAACGAAGAAACGTGTTCGGTGAAAATGCTGTTGTACGGCAGCGGCGTCCGAGGAAAAAACCCGAACGTACGATCCTTCCTTCTCGCAAGACTGGCCCGACTCCACCGCGTCGAGCACTCTTCAACGCGAATTCAATCCCAGTGAGCCACGAAATAATCATCTCGCAGCGGTTGATCCCTTCGCTAACAGAAGCCTCTTATTGGTGGAATCGTCCACGGTCTGACCAGGGATAAACGTCTGTCGGCTCCTTTTCTCTCCTTCCTACTCCTCCTCCTCCTCCTCCTCCTCTTTCTCCATTTCGTTTTCCTCCGCGTACTTCCAATCTTTCCACACTCCGCCCTTCTATTCTGCGTCTCGTCGCGTCGGCGACACGTAGGCGGTGACGGCGACGCTGACAGTATTCCTATTGCGTTTCGTTAACGCTTCCGAACGATATGCGGAGCATCAGGTCCTTCGGTCGGAGTTTTAATGAATTTTAATGCGTCGGGTTCATTCTTGGGAGATACGTGTATAATAATAATGTATGCTTCATTTCAGCCTCGCGGCTAAGAAACTGGACTTGGTGTACATAAACCTAACCAATACTGTTAAATTATGCTACAACTATATAGGATAAAGTGCCCAAATATGGTATAGTCGCCTATTATGGCAGTATCTTATATTTTGTAAAGGAGAAGTCACACTCTAATGAGCAAATCCTCAAACGATATTTAGTATCGATCCTCCGCCAGTTGTGTCTCCACGTGTTGAATATTTCTGTGGTTAGATTTTCGATTGTATCTATAATATTTCGAGGAAGGTAAGTGATTTTGATATGTTTGAACATATCTGTAGTTTCAGTTTATTTATATTAATGTCTGCTAACTGTTGGTTTCAGCTGAAATTCATTTTCTCTTTGTCAGTAGCTATCATTATCAGTTCACGTGGAGTTCCCAATATGGCACTACCAAGAGTTCTCTAATATGAGTATAGCTATTGACATTCTTGGTGTGGGTGCCGAATATGGCACCAGGTGTCATATTAGGGACTCGAGGTGTACCATATAAAGATCCCCTTTCGCTGGAACCTGCAAATGGCACACCACAAAAAAAAATATTTGTCCCAAGCTGTAGTAATTTTCAAACAAACTTGACCGCAGAATCTTATAGGGAAGAAATGCATCTGCAACCGGTAATTTTTTGGACGAAAAAAAGCATTCTAAAATAATCAAAAAATGACCAACAAAAAGTGGTTCATATTTGGGCACTTTACCCTATATAATTGCCAGTGTCACTGTCCTCTGTAACGGTAAAAAAATCTCGAAACACGGAAGATATACAGAAGAGTGCACGAATGTTTTTATCCCAGAGTTCCTTCAGGATTAATTGCTAAAATTAAATTAGTGGCATACCTTCAGCATTATGCTAGTATTAGAATAAATGTAAGAAAGGTTCCGCCGTGGTATTCATCCGATTCCGTGATCCGATTCGAACTAGTTGGTCTAGAATGTCGTCTAAAATTCGTTTGTACGCGGCGAGCATTTGAAACGAGCCGATCGCTCCAGCCTCCGCGTATCTCTCGGTATTTACGACACGGTAGGTAAATATACTTTGCTTGCCACGCATTCTTACACGCCTTCGTTGCTTTATGGTCGCATTGTTCTGAAAATCAAGAAATGTGTCACCGGCAGCGAGGGTAAAAAGGTCGGGAACCGAGCGCCGCCGTCGTCGCAGTGTCATGGCCAGGAAAACGTTACTCTCTCCTCGCTCTTTTCGTCTCTGTTCTCGTCCCTGCGATTCCTGAGCCTAGACTCGTCGTCTTTCGCCTGCTCCAATTCTCTCTCCCTCTCTGGCATTCTCTCCTCTTTCCTTTTGTATTCCTCCGTACCCCCAAACTCCGTTCCCGCTCTACCCATCCTCTCCGAATTCCCGTAGAAACACTCCGGATTGGCGAACCGAACTGGCTTCGGGTTAACGTTTGAACGGTAAATTATCTTGAGGACTTAAGCCCATGTTACTTTACCACGAGGATTCTCCGGTGCTTCCTCCACGGAATCTTAATTCGACGCCACAATCCTGGGAGCGAGCATCGCATTATTGTCCCGAGACCCAGCTACTTCGCGCAGACTGCTGTCTCGACACCATCGAATTATCATCTCTTTACTCGAAACCTTTTGTCCGCAACAAATCTATAGATTCTACTCTATTCACCCCTTTGCACTCGGTTCTAGTGTGACTCGAAAATTAAACATCTCTTCCGACCTGGAATTATTCCATTCGATATGATTTTTGTCAGTTTATGAATATGAAATTGATATGATACCTCATATAATACTTAATCGCGTAGTCATTGATTAGATATCAACATGCTGAATGGTACAGCAATTATTCACCCCTCGACTGCTAAGGGATAATTGTCTACCAATTATTATAGACTGCGGATCTTTGCGCAGAACGAAATAAAATTTGATTCGTTTGTAATCAATATTCAAGCATTCAAATAAATTCTCTTCTACGACATTTGTGGGGTTAAACACATTTTAATCACTGTAACTGTAAAGAAAATGTTACGGCAAGGGGTTAACTTGAAAATTAAACATTTCTTCCGACCTAGAATAATTTAATTCTTTATATAATTTTTTTTACTTCGTACAATACTGAGATGTGTAGTAATCGATCAGATACCAATATATTTAATAACGTAAGCAATATTGTGAACAATGCTCGACTGCTAAGTGTTAAATTACGTTACATTGAAGATGTACCGCGTATCGTCGGAAATCGTTCAGCGTTTAACGGTCTTTCGATTTTAGCGGCCACCGTCCGATTACCGTTAATGGTTTATTACTTTGACGAGAGATACGCGAAACGCCAGATGCGATAAAACACCGCCGGTAGCAGTCAACGCGGAACGAGAGGCGGTGGCGGGCGGGCACAGCGTGCCGGGGTAAAGTCGAGAATCGAAACTTGATTTCACTAATACCTGCGCAACGTTCGGTAAATGTCCAGCAATCGGATGTGTAACTTATGGGTAATCCGTGCAAGAGGATCCACATTCGATTTTATTTCACGGTTTCCTTTATGCGAGAGACGTAGAATTTCTATTAGCTTTGTACCCCCGGTTAGATTGAATAGCCGCAGGCTGTCGGGCCATACGTTCGCGACTGTTTCATTTACAAATGTATTTCCCTCTCAGACGAAACTTTCAATTTGGTCGGATGCTTCGTACGATAAGAGGAGAACGCGTAACCGAGCCTGTTCCATATATGTACGCCGTCCGTCTGCTTAGGAGTTTCCTTTCGGATGAAACGAATCGAAACGACACCGACACCGACACCGACACCGACCCACACATCGTCACGCCACGAACCATTTACACTGTCTTTCGATTCGGTTCCGCCTGTTCCGTTCGTCATCGAGCTTTCGTGTCGCGCGCGTCGTCATTTTTCTCGGGCGGAATGCGGCACCAAGCCGTCCGATTGGGTCATTCCGCTTTCGGTTCTGGCCGAATGATTGGCTAAAGTGTATGGCGAGGGACAACTTGTGAGGCACGGAGAATAAAGGTGACGATTTTTAAATTTAATTAGTATCTGTAATGAAAATTTCAAGCATGTCCTTCGTAAATCTACCATGTGTAAATCGAATCTGACCAAAATATATTCTAATTTTAAAGGATTTATGAAAGGTTAATTTAGTTTAGTCGCTGAAATAAAGTATAGGGTAAATTGGCCAAATATGGTATAGTGACCTATTGTGGCACTACCTTACATTTTATAAAGGAGAAGTCGCACGCTTGTGAGAAAATCTTTAAACAGTAGTTTACCATGTTTATTAAATATAAAACTACAGATTTTAGTATCGATCCTCCGCCAGTTGTGTCTCCACGTGTTGAATATTTTTGTGGTTAGATTGTATCTATTTCGAGGAAGGTAAGTGATTTTGAAATGTTTGAACATATCTGTAGTTTCAGTTTATTTATATTAATGTTTGCTAACTGTTGGTTTGGACTGAAATTCATTTTTCTCGGGACGGAATGCAGCACGAAGCCGTCCGATTGGGTCATTCCACTTAGCCGAATGATTGGCTAAAGTGTGCGACGGGGGACAACTTGTGAGGCACGGAAAATAAAGGTGATGATTTTTAAATTTAATCAGTACCTGTAATGAAAATTTCAATCATGTCATTCGTAAATCTAAGCAAGTTATATACATAGGTGTGGCCGGTCGGATGGTACAACCGAGCAGGGGGTGATACTACATGTAAAAATAAGTCGAAGAAAAGAAATAACATTTTTTTGTTTGACGCTTCGGTTTCAAGAAAATCGAATTTGAAAATGCAGCGAATACACGTGCATAGGAATCGTCTGACGCGTCTGACCATGATCAACCAATTCTACTTTAGTACTAAACTAAAGCACGCGAACCTGGCAGAACTTTAAACTCGATTTTCTCGAAAACGAATCGTCAAACGAAAAAAATGTTATTCCTTTTATTCGACTTATTTTTACATGTAGTATTACCTCCTGCTCGTTGTACCACCCGTCCGGCCACACCCTGCATACAAAGTTTCGTCGAAGTCATCCAAGGTTCAACCACGTTGAACCCTGACCCTGTCGCAAATGATCGAAAGTGAATATTCTTTGAACATTGTTGTACAGGGTGTACAGAAAGTAATGGCCATCCGTCATAGGGTTGAATCTATACTTCTTCGACAGTCCATTCCCTTGCACCCCGTTCGTTCGGTTCGAAGTTTACTCGCGGAGACGCGCGGCCATCTACGCTTCCCGACCACGAGGAGACGAGCAGGCACACAAGAACAGGGGTGCGTATCGAGTCAATAATTAACACCAGTTACAATTTGTGGGAATAGTAACGGCGTTTATGCTCCCAGGGACGCCGTATTTCAAGAAAATGTGCTGGAGCCGTGGCGCTGCGCTGGTCTGCAAGAACACCGCGCGAGGATTTGTCGCGGCACGGGATACAGAGCCGCGCTTATGGGTGGGCGGAGGGGGTGAGTTCGAATCGGTTAGATGCGCGACGCGACCGGCAAGATACCAAACTATGTACTAGTATATTGTATAGGTCATACGCGTTACTATACACCCGTACGGGATTGAACGTGTTGCGTAGAAGAGGGTAGCGACTCGAGTCGACATGCTATACGCGATACAGAAGGGCGACAGCGGTGAGGGGAATCTAGAGGTGGAAAGACGACGGGGAGGGAAACGTTGGGAGGTGGAAGGTTACGCGAAATGCTCTTGCCATCGTTTACGTCGGTGGTACCAGATGAACAGATACGGGTTATGGAAGATGGAAATATAGATTTAGGCTGGAGGCGACCACCGATTTCCCCTCTCGTAGGTACGATTACTCTGACTACGCGAGAAATCTAATACGGATTGCTCCACGTACTTCTCTCTCCTTCTCTCCCATGTCCTCTCTTTCTCCATCTCTTTCCGTGGCACGCAAGCACGATAAAGGATCCGCCTAACCATCCTAACCGTCCAAGTCCCCGGGTTTACGCCGATTACGGGTTTGCTAGCGATCTTACAGCAGGCACTCTCGCCATCTCGCAGCTACCACCCTCCCGATTCGCCAGATTCGCCCTTGGTTCGTTCGTTTGGCTTGAGTTTCGGGTTTGCCGCCACCTTTCCAACCTCGAGAAGCTCGTACAGCGAGGCACAAGGGTGGAAGATGGTAAGGCGGATACTAGAACTGATTTACTGCCGGCTTATTGGGTGTGAGACAACGCCACGACGTTAGATCGCCTATGAACGAGTTAATGGAGCGAATGAATTGCAGCGCCGAACAACTATCCTAACCGAGGGAATCTCTTCGCTTCTCCCCTTTCTTCCGTTTCGGTTTTCCCCTTTCGCAAGTTTCGCGCGACAAGGAACAGGAGGAACAAATATCTTTCTGACTAAACGAAAAACGTCGCATCGCGTTCGAATCTAATGCAAGGACGTAACGGTTTGCCGGACCGCGAATCGGAGCTCCGCTCGTTAGGAGGAGTTATAGAGGCTAATTAAAATAAATCTTAGACGCGAGTAATTATACGTGTATTAGCTGGCCCTGTTGCGGATGTGATAGACGACGCAGCAGCAGATGTACCCAAACGGCTCTTCATTCCTCGATTTCCCTTATTGCTGAACGGACACGCGTTGCAGCCAGCGCGCAACGCCTGGGATTTCCAGACCCTCGCTTTGCCTCGCTTCGCCTCGCACTGCCTCCGCCGCGATACCTTTCCCGTACCCCCCTGCTTCTGTTTCTGTTCTTGTGGTCGAATGAACGTTCTAGACGCAACTCGATGCGAATCAGCAACGTTGCTCTCCTACCAAAATCAATTCGACGAATTAAGGCTTATCCCTAGCTTTTGAGCTCATCGACAATTAGTGTTTTGCCCGGGAGTCCAATTAGTTGCTGATCAAAGTAGCATTTATCCACGGCTCTTTACTTCCGTTCTCATTAAGCTCATCAGTGCATCGGATGGGCACGTGTTCATGGCGCGATATTAATTTACCTTTGAAAGCAATCGAACAGTCGCGATTCACAAAATTCAACCGGGGACTCGCCAAAATTTCCAATAAAATAACGAACTTTGGTCGCCACCCCTAGCGCGCGCCTCCGTCGAGCGAAACGCGGCCGGCTGCACGTTGCTGGTTGCTCTCGTTGCTCGTTGCTCGTTGCCCGCTGGCCCGCCGATGCCGCCACTCTCCTGCACGCGTGTCTCCCGCCCAACAACAGCAACAGCAACAGCCTATTTCCCCGTGGTCGCGAACGCAACGCACCGTTCGCCGTCCTTCTTCCTCCCAGACTCGGAAACTCGGATGGTGAGCCGCGGACGCTACGGCTACGGCTACGGTCTGCTTCCGTCATTCTCTGTGTTTCCGTGTTCCCGCGTTCCTCTCCGTCCAACCCAGGATACGGTGAACTCATTATTACGATAAACTGGTATACATATTTATCGCGATGCATTATTACTCTTTCGCCGACGGTCCAGCGTGGTCATCGATTGTGAATTTCATTTTGCGACTTAATGTACCGAATAGTAATGCCGCGTCGAGGTACTTTTCATTAACGCGCTCGCTGTTTACGGCATTAAGCCCAATTAAAAGCGTACCCGGTACAAACGTTAAAGCCAAACCGTTATCTCGTTGCGCCTACCCCGATGCTCTAACGGCGAGTAGGCGAGCACGCCGAGCAACCGACGCAGGGGTGCATGTTCGAGTTTGAAACGATCGTCTGCACCTAAGCCGGCGTACCTAATAAGAAACCGACGACCAACGAAGCTGCGCCGGCAACACCAGCAGTTCGGACGGACGTGTCTTTCGACGTCGAGTCGCGCCGCGTCGCGTCCATTCGAGTCTCTCCCTTTTCCTTCGTACGCGTTCCGGAATAATGGTCAGGATTCGGTTCCATTTGGTTTGCGCCAGCTGTATCGGCCGTTCCAGCTAATATCGATAAATTCACAGGTGCGCTGCACAAATGCGCGTCGAGCGGCCTGTGTGCATCAATTTCGAAGAGCTTAACGTGGACGAAAACATACACGCGCGCTTGCTTCCCTGCCACCCACCACCCGGCCACCTCCACTCGACCATTCTCCACACAAGTTCGTTCCGTTCTGCCTAACGTGTAGGTGCATGTATACGAACCAACCCGACGCGATCCAATACAATACAAATTAGTACTTATCGGACCGGCAAGTTCGGATCGCGCTAAATCTTTGCTATTTCGTTCGTGTTGGATCTAACTGCTCGCCGATCGAGACGAACGACGCGCGCTGGTCAGACGGACGGCGCTGGAAAAGAAAGAATCTACGAATCGAAAGGACCGAACGCAAAAGCCAGAGAATCGTTGGATAGGAAAGAAGAGAGAGAGAAACGGAGCGAAGGTGCACACATAGAAACCTGAGGGAAACGCGGCTACACACACATACACAAAGAGAGAGAGAGAGAGAGAGAGAGAGAGAGAGAGAGAGAGAGAGAGAGAGAGAGAGAGAGAGAGAACACTGTTCAGAGGTGAGGGGGACGTTATTGTTATCTTAGATTTATAGTCATAACGGATGGTACTACCTCGCTAGCCAGCAACCCCGAGCGGTCTTATAATCACCCTCCACCTCCGCCTTCTTCTCCTCTTGCCCCTGTTCCTCGTACACTTCCTCCATCCTCTATCCTCCGTCCTCCATCCAGCACTCACCCCGTCCCGTTCCTCCTCCTCCTCCGCACCCTCGACTATCCAACACCCCTCCCTCCCGAGAGTCGAGCTTGCCCTCGCGTAGCTCCACCAGCCGCAGTTTAAGTGATTTGCGACGCGGTAGAGCCGCCATGCAGATCCTTTTGCCTGTAACTGCCCCCTCGCGTCCCTCTCGTTTCTCTCGTCCCTCTCGTCCCTCTGGTCCCCACTGGTCCCTCTCGTTCCTAGCGCCCCTTGCACCCCTCCTACTCCTCATACCCCCTTCGCCGCTATCGCCACCGTAGCTGCCACCTCCGTCTACCGTCTACTGTGCGCTCTATGCTCTACGACTCTACGGCTCTACGGCAATCCCGCGGGCAAAACGAGCACGCCTAACCCCCGCAGCCTCGACGCCCGCGAGGGATTAAGTCACCGCCTCAGAGGAACCGACCAGAAGAGGGGCGCTACACCTACATTGGAAAAAGAAGGACCAACGTAGAGACCCACCGTACCGAAACGATCGGACCTCCTCCCGCTCCTCCATTCTCGTTCATCGGGTTACAGTTCCGATCGCATTTCCGTTTCGTTTTCGAAGACTTTCCCGAAAAGCCTAACGAAGATTAACCCCCGCAGCCTTGACGTCCGCGGAGGATTAAGTCAGCAACTTAGGGGAACCGACTAGAAGAGGGGCGCTACATCTACCTTGGAAAAAGAAGGACCTCCTCCATTCTCGTCCATCGCGTTACCGAGAACAACGCGTTACAGTTCCGATCGCATTTCCGTTTCGATTTCGAAGACTTCCCCAGGTTCTCGCGCGACCCGCCGGTTACACAAGGAAAATGCGAGTACCGACAACACACCAGAGCACGGAGAAGAAGAACTTGCAGAGGCAGAGGATAGAACGAGGATCGGTTCGGTCGGAACGAAACCGTGTTGTGACGAGCACGTAGGTTCGTCGATGGAGGCAATCGGAAAATCTTCCAGTCAGCGGATTTCGACCGTGTCGTGGGTTGTTAGCCCGACTCCTCTCCCGTTTTACTTCGTGACTATTCCGGTCGGGGCGAGACGGCCCAGCAGAGACTCGGTAATCGTTCGTTGTTACGTTTTTCACGGTGCCGCGCTCTGTCACCGTTAGGGTACATAGCGGAAGATAGAGGATAGAGATGAACATCGCGGAAAAATCGAGCATAGAGGTGAAATAATAATTAATCCTTTGGGCTCGAAGCAATTTTAATTCGGAAATCAAGGTATTTCTTTCAACCCAGATCATTTTTATCCCATGTAATCTTTTTTACATTGTGTCGTCGCTCCGCTGTATTCCCGTACTTACGCGCTTCGAGGAGACGATCGAGGAACCATCGATAGAAGCGGCGACGTTATCGAATAATCTGGCCTAATTTGCAAGAGCGAGTCGTTTCGTGTTGAGTCTCGCGAGAGAGATGATCCAAGTTCCGAATTTCGAGTTGCCGTCTCCTCGGGGAGAGGATGGTAACCGCGAGAGCGCACTCCATTGGAAGACGCAAAGAAAATAACGCGAGTCCGGGAACGCTTGGACCGAGACGCGACGACCCGGCTAGGACGATAAGGGATCCCGTAGAGCTTGATGGAATTCCATAGATCCACGTCGGCGTCGAGACAGAGTCGGCTAAGCAGCCATTTAAATGCAACCGATGTGTCTCGGGGAGCTATTACATCTGATGGACGGTTATTGACGCGCACTGGCTTATACCGAGCAGCACCGGCAGCACCAGCAGCACCGACACTGCCGACACTGCCGGCAGCCACCCCCGCAAGCCACGCTTCCACCCAGCTTAACGGCTGGGTGGTGGTCCCTACACTCGACTCAACCACCGTTCCATCCCTACGTAAACTCTCCTCCGCACACCAACGAGTATACAAGTATACGAGTATACTAGTACACACCCGGTCTTTCTCTCTCTCTCTCCGCCTCGTTCCCTCCCTCTCGCTCCCTCCGTATTTGTACGCACGTGTCTGCGTTCGAACTCCTCTACCTGTTCTGCTCGGCGTCTGTATTTATTCGTGCACGTATGAGCACGAACGCGAGCGTGACGGTACCGAAAGAGACCGAGAGAGACAGAGAGGGAAAGCGGATCCCCCGAGAACTGAATTCAGCTCAGCACGTGCGTTTATTACGCGATCGAACCAAGATGAGACGCGATCGCAAACGGCGAAAACAGATAAAGGTAACGCGGTTCGTTTCGACCCGACGCCCGACACCAACACATTTCCGGACAGGCCAGAGAATACGCGACATTCCTTTTCCAAGCTAAACACTCGGTAAACTATCCCGTCTTTTTAGCTACACAATTCCCGCGACGATAGTTATCGCTTACATTCGTATTTCCGATGCGTTGCCCCGAACACTGGATACTCGAGCAGAGCCGCGGAAAAACCTCGCATTATATACGATTCTGTTTACCACGGCCTTTCGAATTTATGTCTCGTTACGGAACGTCATTTCCAGCGGAACCGGCGAAATAAATTCAACGAATAGATCCGTGCAGTTTCTCGATTCTCCCCGGAATCCTTGGCAAATCTGCCGAACGCGTCTCGTTGAATACGTACAGGAAGATCGAGTGGATTTCTTCGGACACGTAGACTCCGGTATAATCTTGTAGCCTAATTTTCACGATACAACGGATCTCAACATCGCAAGCTAAGCGACGATCGAAAGCAAGATCTGCCAGCAAGACCTAAAACGTAGATTCTCGAGGCAGGTTCTGTTACCTCAGAAACCGGTGGCGTAGGAAAACGCGATATTATCGTTGTAGAAATATTACTCAGAAAATTGCCAGCGTGACTCTGAGCAGCCTCGTTAATTACCGCGAATTACCCATAATTATAAGGAGCGTAAAAGTTTTTACTATCGCCGTGGGACAAGCCAGACGCGGAACTATGATGCAGAGCCTCGATGGTCCCACCTCGTCTGTAAATTCGCCGGAATGTAACGTTTCGTAACTTAAGGCACCTTTGCGTGCCGTAGCTTTACTCTGACCATCGATGCGTCGCGTGGTCCTCGCTCCACCCTGTCTTATCGTCTTGCCTCGCGACTTCGAGTCTCGACGACGCTGCTCACCCTCGCGTCGCGTCCAAACGATCGGAGAAACATCGGCTGACCGATTCGCTTAGACACGAATACGTGGATTTTTGAATTTATGAAGAGAATCGGCTCGAATTTGGATGGAGACGATTTTCTGTTATCAAAGGACCAATATTATGGTACAAAAATGGTACTCACTAATTTTTCGAATGTAGGGAATATGTAAATGGAATCTGACCAAAATATATTCTAATTTTAAAGGATTTAAAAGGAGGATTTTTTAAAGAAGTTCCCAATATGGCACTACCAAGGGTTCCCTAATATGGGCACAGCTATTGACAGTCTTGGTGTGGGTGCCGAATATGGCACCAGGTGTCATAATAGGGACTCAAGGTGTACCATATTAAGAACCTCTCTCGCTGGAACCTGCAAATGGCACACCACACAAAAAATATTTTCCCAAGTTATATTAATTTTTTAACAAACTTGACCCGAGAATCTTTTAGGGAGGAAATGCATCTACAACCGGTAATTTTTTGGTCGAAAAAAAGCATTCTAAAATAATAAAAAAATGACATCAACAAAAACTGGTTCATATTTGGGCACTTCACCCTATTTGAAAATAGGGTGGAATATAAAGCTCGACAGAATTCATCACAATTTTTATTGTTTTTGAGATCTGCAAATGCTACCACCCCTGGAAATAAGATTGTATTTCATCCCACTTTCTTAAAATCCGTCTACAAAAATTGAAAATAGCATGAACATCCGCAGTCAAACTTATTACATACCACGTGCACGTGGATTTCGAGGTAGAAAATATATTTTCGACGGGAGGCAAGGACGACGGGTCGGGTGGAGACAAATCCGACACGCGTCGTTGTTCCTATTTAAAGTCGGTACGTACGATCCACGTGTCACCATTACCTGTGACAATGAACCCGAACATCCATCAGTCAATGCGAATGCACTTGTTCGTTCTTGATAAACGGACGTCCACGCTTTATAGGCCACCTGTTGCATGTACGCGCGTCTCCTGGTCGAACTTTTAGTCTTTGCATTCGGATCCGCAAGAAAACACGCTCGCCGAGATCGCTTCCGAATCTGTTGTCGATATTCGAGTAACGATTGGTCGAAGCGAGAGCTACGATTTTCGACGGACAGTCTTCGGGCTACTCGAATCTCTAAACGAATCTCGAGTGGAGTATTTTTACTGGTTTCAACCGAGTTGGAATAACATCGCCCTTTAACAGGGACGAAACAACCGCAACGAAGATCAACGAAACTTAGGAGCCGAATTCGCAGAGACGTTCAGACCGCTACAAATCACCGACAATCTTGATTTACTCGTGTTTGCCCATTGGCTTGGTATCGCTTCTGCAGTACCGAGTCTAATATACCTATTCGTAGCCGAAGATCGCGACGTTCGTGTTCGCGCTCTCACCCTCTCTCGCTTAACCAAGCCAGCCTCACGGTCTTACTACATACGGAACACCGGATTAAGTACGTACAATCCCTATTTCCCCGCTGGTATCTTCGGTCGGACAGCTATTTTCCGTCGAACCGTCAACCAGCGAGAGCGCGAACACGAGCAGGAACTTTCGCGAGAGCAACGTTGAATAAATATAGAACGTCCACCGTCAGAGCCGTGGATGGAAGCGCGGTTTTAACACGGCTCGTGCATTTCCCTAATGATTTACAAGCATTATTGGGTATTAATTTCAATCTACACTCAGAGGGGATAGAACGCCGCGTGACGTGACCCGACGTGGATATATCAAAATGTGGGGGAGAGGAGTTTCGGTGGCACCGGGAGTGCGTCACAGACAGAGAAACTCCGAAAGCGGTGTATTCAAAATCCGCGAGAGGAAGAGAGCGTAGAGTGGCGAAGAGGAAATGTACGCGAACGAATAGCTCACGAGGATAGACAAAGAGAGTGAACGGGGAAAGGGTGAGTGGGGGTTGGAGATTGGTAGGGGGAGAGAGCGAGATCAGGAGAGAATAGTTTTGTCGACGAGGGAACGGGGAAACGAAGGGGTAGGGAGGGTGAGAGCGAGAAGAACGAACGACAGAGAGAGAGAGAGAGAGAGAGAGAGAGAGAGAGAGAGAGAGAGAGGACGAGTATGGGGGGACAGCTCGACGCCACACGTCGCGGGCTACAAATCAACCGTTCCGAACAAATTATGAATGATATATTCGTTGTGCTCGCTTGATATATGCGTATCTCCCGTCGGTGCCGCCTGACTGCAGTCGCGGCAACGTTTCGAAAATCCGTTCGTACTTTCCAGGTAAATATACGTCCCCAAAATTCGGTTCTTTGGACGAGCCGATCGGGGGCGGCCCGACTTGTCCCGCCGCGCACCGGCACGCGGCGCGAACCCCCGGCCCGCCGCGGATACGAAGCATTTCCCTGGACACGCCGAATTCGTGCTCGCGTCGAACAACGATCGTACGTCCAAAGATTCCGGTCCGACGAGCTCGAGTTAATCGATCGATCGGCGAGCTATTCAGCGGTTCGCGATCCTCTTCCTTGGAAACGCAACATCACCCGACAAAGTGGGGAATGTTTGAAACATCGTCGACGTATACCATACCGAATTTGTACCTAACGCGCGCGCAATAACTTGCCGCTATAAAAGCCATCGACAAATCAAATTTTGACGTGATTCACTGACCGACATAAATTCTAGGATTCAGGGAGGAGAGACGACGGTGACACAGACATGTGTTCGTTCTCTCGTTCTCTCGTTCCCTCTATCTCTCTATCTCTCTGTGTACCTCGTTCTCCCGTTCTCTCGTTCCCTCGTTCTGTCGCCAACACAAACTTCCCGTCTTTCTCCTTTTTCTCTATCGCGCTCGTGACGCGGCTATTTATCGTTTTATACACTCGACGAGCTGGCTTCGCTAGCACCACCGAACCAAGCAACGTTCGCAACCGATTCGTTCGCCGATCGTGTCCCGCGCCACTCGCTTTTACCCTCCTCCACCCCTTCTAATTATGGGAAACGTGATTTTTGAATCAGAACTCGAGAATCGCAAGTCGCGCCGACGAGTAGACTCGTTTCTTCAGCTGGTTTCATCCGGTACACCCGCGGCGAAAACTCCAATCCGAGGCACCGAATAAAAGAATGGAGGAATTCTTAACGTCCTTCGTTCGTTTCTTCGTTCGATGGCACAAAGTACGGTACAAAGGATCGTCGCGTCTTTGATTTCCTTCGTTTTTCTCGAGGTTAATCAAAGAGAGGAATGTATACGCACGGATGTATAGTACACAGCGCTGTAGGGGTGTTCAACGTCTGGAGGGGTATAAAGAACAGGAGATATCTGCTTTTTCTTAGGTCGGACGAATGCTCTTGGCAGTTCAGCCTTGAGATCGAAACGTATGGACGAAGGTTTGTCTCTCGTATTGTATGTATATTAACGTTGGATTAGAATATTACGTAAAGAAACTGTCGAGTTTCTGGCAACGTTCGCGACGCAACGCCACGATCGAAGCGCTCCAAGGGTGAGGCGTTTGATTCCAAGCTGGCGAGTTTACGAGGTGATCGTGACATAGTCTGAAGCTGCGATACTTGCATACGAACACGGTCGCGAAAGCGTACTCGTTCATAAGGGGCGGTTACGGTTTGAGCTAAGGGTACAGACGAGCACGTTCTACGTCTCTTCCTTTCGTTCCGTCCCCTTCGTGGTCGTGGATACGGTGTGTATGTGTGTGTGTGTGTAAACGTGGGTGTGAGTGCGAGTACGAGGGCACGACCGCGGAAAACAGAGAGGCGAAATGGTAGACGAAGGTGTCGCGGTGTCGGGGACGCTGGGTGCAAGCAAGAGGGATGATCGAGGCGAGGGTAGGTAGCCGCACGATCGCGATTATAACGTCACATACCGGTTATAAGGTAGAGAAACCGACGCCAGCCGGAGGCTGGGCTCGGTACACCTAGCGCCTGGCTAACGGAGGAGGAGACAAAGGTGCCGTTGCTCGTTGCTCGTTGCCAGCGTCGCCACCACCAGCCCGCACCACCGTTACTCCTGCTGGCAATATCGCCGATGCTGCCGCTGCCATCGCCGCTGCTTCCGCGACACACAGAAAAGAAGAAAGGGGAGAGTTTAAGGTTGCCTGGCAAACGTCGAGCAACGGTGGAATGTTCGAATTATCATGGTTACACCGCACCATCGGTGGCATCCTGGGGACGGAAAACGGGATCGGCAGATAAGAACCGGCACCGGTTTGTCACGTACCGTTTTCACCGTCATGCTCCCTCGCAACCCTCGCGACCTCTTCCACGTCCCACATCTTCAGCCTCCGCCTCCTTCTTCCTTTCTGCTCAAGGATATCATTGGAGTCGAGTTCTTTTCTAATTAAAAGACACAGCACAGTGGAATAGCTAAGTTTAAGCTGAACTTCAGCAAGGTTTCGTTGATGTAAACATTCATTTCATTATTTACATTTCTTTTCGATTTATTCCGTACACGTTTTTTCGTCTCTACACTTCCGGTTTCTGGAAAGAGCTTGAAAATGGTCCTGATAGTTTGAACACTAGGATGTATCCATTACTTTTTTACTGATTTATTAATGTGTACGATTAAAAAAGTGATCATTGAAAAATCGGCGACTGATTCAATCGATTGATGAAGTTAGTCGTCAATCGTTGATTAAAAGAAGAAATCAACGAAAAATCGGAGACTGATTCAATCGATTGATGAAGTTAATCGACTACGGTCTATCCATAAATTGTAATAAGGAGGGAGATAGAGACAGAGATCGGAGATGGAGAATTGGCATGAAATATATCTCGACAAAAACTCAGTTTCCTTTTTTTCAGTTTTCATACAGTTTTGATTCCGTATTTCATTTCGAAGTTTCAGCAGTTAATCATTAATCAATTGTCCGATTGACGATTACAATTGAAAGGAATGTAATCGTTAATCGCAATTAAGGACTAATTGATTAATTGTTAATTGGTATTTAAGTGATTAATTGTTAATTGCGATTAACGATTGAAGCAGAAATTTATTCGTCAATCGTTGATTAAATTTTTGCCGAACTCTAGGCAAACTCTATATCACATTTTTCTCCGATCGAATACGACTTTTCGAAACTGAGGCTGAAATCATACTGATATAGTGCTGCGCGGTACGGCATTTAGTAAACAAGCGATGTCTTTCGACGATGTTTCAGTGTTTACATGAACGGAACCCTGGTAGAGTACGGTAAGCGTGAACACGGTCGAGAAAAACGGCGGTGATAGGTGAAAATGGCGGTGACGCGGAGGAACCGCGATCGCGGTGCGACGTGTAAGACGTCGTAACTCGGTTTCGTTAACTCGGTACATCGTGCAAGGAGCCAGGAAACCCGCTAGGGTTATGGTATTCGAGATAGCGAAGCAAAGCGTAGGTGGAACGGGGAAAGCAATCAGAACTTGGGCCATTGCTGGATATTACGGAGACGTGAGAGATGTCTCCTCAATCATATTAATTGCCAAGATAACCGGTGCTTCGACGGCGCGCACCACCAATATTCCTGGGTCCACCTTACCGCGCGACACCGTTCGCCAACAACCACGAGCACCGATATCATTTTCCCTGCAAACGACAATAGTACGCGATACATTGTTCTAGCAAACGGTGAAACGGTTTTTCGATGCTGTGTCTCAGTTTCTCGTGCATCGCAGAACGAAAGTGGTGCGAAGAGGTCAGTTCGTTAGTCGTGTTCGCGCCGGATAAAATCGTTTTCGAGTCGGATCGGATCGTGTCGAGCGAATTATGGATTCGTATCTAGGAAGGAAGACGGTTTTCATCGAATAACGTAAGATTTCGACGCTCGCGAGAGAATTTTTCGCTTTGCGAAAAGAATCACTGACGTATGCAACAGGTACTGCATTCTTCCGTTCGCAAACCGATAACAACCGCTCTGAATCCTCGCGCCACATCCGAACGGTATCGAGCAGTCGAGAAGGATTCGCGATTTTTACCGTATTTCATTCGACTTTTATCGATGGCGTTTCTTGGGACGAGAGGAACATAGTCTAGTCGCATACGTGTTTAATGGGTGAGGCGATCTCGAGACGGATCAACGGACAATATACAGATCGTACGGGTCGATTCACGAAAAAGTCGAGATCCGGAAATGGACAGACGGTTGCGTGCAAGGGTTAGGAAATATTCGCAGTTTTATTAGGTCGATCAACGGGGGCTAATCGGCGACAATCAAGTTTCACGGCAGTGATTGGACGGACGGGCATAGTCTGATGCCAAATGCAGCTGCATATGCATGACGCAATCTCGTATCCACATCCGCAACCCCGTGCGCGACGCGAGCGGGGGTGGATGGCGGCGGTGCGGGGGTTGGTAGCGCACCGCGGACGGAACGGTTCAAGTTGAAAGCGAGCAGGAACAAACGCGAGGGAACGAGAGGCCGGGAAGCGACGCGCGAACGCCGCCAACGCCGCCAACACCGCGGAATTCACGGATACCGGGGCCGCGGTGATCGTCGACATCGTAGACGCAACGGACACTGCGAACCCTACGTTACATCGAGCGCGGCGAGCGGCACAAAACCAACAACAATCGCGTCGGGAGCAAAGCTGGACAAAGCGAGAGAGTACAGATTCGATTCCCACCGCGGCGTGTCATTACTCGTCATTATCCACCTATCAAATCGCTCAGCAATAACTATCCAAGCGTCATTGTTATACTATATATATACACGCGTGTACGCGCATATAGTACGGCAGCTTGAAAACCCGTGCCACCGGTCCGGCTTACCAGCAATCGAATCGTCTCTCCGCGAGCAACTATTCAGGACCGATTATCAAAATTCCTCGTTGACGATCTATGAATTCCGTTTGGCGGTTTAAGCGTCGAGTGTACCAGAGACCCGCGCACCCCGAATCCCGAATCCCTTGGACCGCACCGCTCTTGCCACGATCTCATTCACGTGTTCCCGCTTCCCATACCTTTCGCCCCTGTTCCGACTCCGAACCGAGGAACGCGCGCTCTCGAAGAAAACCTGGACATAAGATCGAACAAAGCGACTAAATCGTGGGGGTTGCCGGTTGGAGGTGCGCCCCCGGATGTTATTGGCAGGAGAGTGGAACCATTAGTCGCGATGATGGATGCTTGACAGCAACTCCTACCTCGGTCAGCCTCCTACCCCCGTTGCCGGCAGTTATAGTAAGTAATGGGTTTGCTCTCTACCCTGAGAAAGCCTCGGCCTCGCGTTTCGATCCTTCGCAAAATCTCGTCTGCTTCGTTATTCTCTCTTCGCTTGGCCCGCGACAACGAACGAAGTTCTTATCCGGAAGATAAGGCTTTCAACGAAACGCCGGATGCTGGACACGCGATTGGACAGGAGAGAGCCGCAGCGTACAGATTACGCACTGGATTAAGGTCGATTTATACGCTTCAATCGAGATGCGGTGAAGAATATTTGTCCGGTCGGATACGTTCCGCGTCTGTGCGGATAGCGTGACTCGGCCTCGAGTCGGTCGATCGGTCAAACGATTCGAACGCGGAAAGTTGACGATACCTTTGGCGTCGATACCGCCGATCCGAACGCACGAGTCGCGTGGAATACTCTCCTCCTGCTCGTCGCTGCAATATCCCGCCATTTCCCTCCGCCCGGTTGTCTTTTCGCTTCACTCGTTATCCCTATCCCACATACTGCTCTTCGGCGCGCTTCTACCTTCATCTACTCCGGCTACCGCCCCCGTCGTCATTCTCATTCTCATTCTCGACCACGTCCCGTTCTCCAACCCCTTCCGCGTTGCCGTTCCCGTTCCCGTTCCCATTCCCATTCCCATTCCGTCCCCTCTTCTCTTCGCCCTTCTCCCAACCACCCTCTGCCACGTCTGCGTCCCCGTCCCCAGTCCCCGTTCCCATCCCCGTCGTCGTCACTGTCCCCCTGCTTGCGCCCGTCCCTGTCCCCGCCCCCCTCCCGGTCCACGTCCCCGTCCTCGTCCCCGTCTCCATCCCCCCTTCCCCGACCTCGTTCCCGACCCCACCTCCTTTAAATCATTGATTGTTGCATTATCTGTTATTGGCAATGCAATTAACCCCTTACGGTAAAACAACGCCAACTCGCTCGCTCTCTCCCGCGCTCACCGTCCAGCTTGCACCGTGCAACTGCTGCAACTGCGACTACGAGTGCAAATGCGATTGCGATTGCGATTGCGTTCGCGATTGCGATCGCGATCGCGATTGCGGTTACGATTCCGACTAGAACGTGCAACTGGAACTCGGACTGGAATTGGGATCCGCGATTGCCAAACGCAACTCCGTCCATCACCGATCGCTAGTCCTCTCGCGGATCAAGTGTACGCGTACCTCGCAACCCTCGAACCACCCTTTGAACGTACCCGTGGGTTGCAGCACGCATCTTTGAGATTTCTCTCTGCAATTTCACCAGCCCCGAACGCGCGTATTTTATCCCGCGTATGACATCCCGTGCGAAAACAGGTGCAATTACCGAGTTAATGATCGTTACGGTTAACGCGGACCCGTCGCAAGGACGATCCTCCGATACGCATGATGCATCGTGCATTATATACTATACATAATGCATTACACATTATACATTGTACATTATACATTGCCGGCTGTAATCCATCGGAATCCATGGGACGGCTCGTAACCGATTCGACGACGAATCGTTCCGTAACTCGCGCGAATCGAGTATGACACGCGTTTAAAACTTCCGTGCGACTCGACGTTGGAAGTTCGACTTCTTTGGCGGCTTGTTTCGATAATGTAGATACGAAAAGGACAAGTAACTTGCTGGGGAGAATTAGCGAGGCAGAGAGAAAGGCGAGGCAAAGGGTCGAGCGAAGCTCGAAGCTCGTGGTCCGTGAATGCCGGCTTAAAGCGCGTTGAATCATAACGAGGACTTATGCCGAAAGCCTCCGACAAGAAGCCGTTGGGCTTTCCTCGTCTCCTACCCCTTTCGCTTCCCCACGCGCTTCTGTTCGTTCCCGTCTTCCTGTCTCTCCGCCTTCGTCTCCGTCTTCGTCTCTCCGGTTCCGTTTCTTCCCCATCCACTGCAAACACCGTAGCAGCAACCGCGGCGAAAACGCATCCCTCGTATTCCGCGCGGCATACCCGAAACATCATCGCAGCCGGTGGCGTACAGCGAGTCCTCGCGCGATTCATAGATACGCGGATTCTTATAAGTAGTAAAAAATGGGTATGTATATTTAAAACAGTGGAGGTGTTAAAAAGATTTAAGGCCACCCAGTGTATTAGTTTCACCTTCATAACATAATTAAAAGAAGAATGAAATTGTTATTTGCCTCCTGTGTGGCCTGCAGTCAATGCAAACATTTTTTATTTTGCATAAAGATCCGCAGTCTACTTATAAGCGAATCGGAAGACCGATTCCGAACTGTGAAGTTCGTTTTTTGATTGGCAGAAGCGACTTGAAGTCTCTGTGAGAATTAGTTTAGTAAATCACGTCTAATAAACACGTTGATGAAATGCATTTGGTCGGAATTGTAAAAAGAAATAGTAAAAATTGATTTTTACAACTTTTTTAAAAAAGATTACGTAGAATAAACTTGATCTGGGTTGACAGAAATGTCAACGGAAAACGCTGGAACGAATTAATCGCGTAAATCGAGGACTTACTGTATCCTATCGGAAACGCGATCGAACAAGTTGTCGAGTCGAGAGCGTTCCTCTTTGCGTATTATCGCGCCGAAATAAACGCGGCCCGTTCCGAACGAAACGAGAAAAGCCGAATCCGAACGAAACGAGAAAAGCCGAATCCGAACGAGACGGTGGCTACGATTGGATACAACCGTGTTCGACTTACGTATTAAGGTCTCTGTCGCATGTGCGAATCCCTCCGTGTTCGTTTTAATACGCGCGCGCGAGCGCATAGATAATTGGCTCGGCGTTGTTAGCTAGTTCCATTAGGAAACATCTTATTGGCTTTAAGGCGCTTATTACTGCTCTTAATTGCGCGAACGCGCGCTTTTACTCTTATTAACTGTCGGCGACGAGTGTCCTAATAGGATGGCGTTATAACCTGGATAATGCGTTTTCCGCGGATCTTTACCACCGTTTCTTGTCCTCTCCGCCCACCAAGCGTTCCCGTGGCAACGGAGAACAACAAAAACCGGGGGAATACCAACGGACGCGAATAAAACAACGGAGGAAGGGAAGAACTGGAAAAAATAACTGGACTAGATAATATCGAGGAGAAGAAGACCACGCGACCGATAATGAATTGTTGAAACGACCCGCGTGTTTCCGTTGTACGTGAGAGAAGGGAGGAAAAGTGATTTTCTGGCTGTCATTCTCAATTTTCATCTAGATTGGATCAGCTCTTTTTTTAAATAGCTTTAAAAAGCTTGCATGAAAGTATCCGCATATAACGTAAATTTTAAATTGTGTTACTTCTTCTGTGTGTAACGTGAATTTACTTCACCGAATTATTGAAATAACGAATATCCAATTTTCTTTTCCGTACCTTATTCCAGTATTTAAAAAAGAGAATTAATTCTTCCTCTGGATTTCGAAATGCAGATAATTTCTTTCATGCCTATGTATGCATTATGCAGTGTATTACTTAACAATTATAGGAAACGCGAATGATAGTCTTACGAATCTATTGAATTTGATAAAAATGCGATGAAATTCAGTTTGTGCAATTTTGCTGAGATTGTGGCTCTGCGACTCGAGCGGAGAACAGTTATGCTCTCCGCCAATCAGAATCGACCACGAAAATCACGAATATCACTGTGAGAAATTCGTGATTGGGAACGAAACGTGCTCGAATCACGAGTGATCGAAAAGTAGCAGTTGACGGCATCGCTAGCTGGAACACGCGACGCGTACGCGCAAGGTTAGGCACACGTTCACGCACAGAGAGTGACGCACACGCGCGCACGGATCGCGGAAGGCGAACAAAGGAAAGGACAGCTAGAACGACGAATCGACTGGAAAGGATGTGTACGTACGAAAGATCTAGACTGGTGTCGGCTTCGACGTTCGTTGTATGTACCGAGGGGTATCCATTAGGGACAGAAGTATTCGCGCGCAAGATATATCGACGTCGCCTTGGAGGATTTATCGTGACAGCGGTGCTTGAAGGGATTGTAAATCCCCGTTTGAGGATCGCTGATACCAAGTTTTATGTGGGACATTAGTTGGGTGGGGCGTGGTTGAATGGTGCAGAGTCGAGAATAGCGCTAGAAAGACGAGAGAAGACACGGAGAAAGAAAGAGGGACTAGGTGATAGAATGCAAGGGAATAAGAAACGGTCCGAGAAGACGGAGAGGGAATAGGTAAGGGCTAGCGAGACCCGCAGGATAGCTAGAGAGAGAGAAAGTAGGAGTGGGAAGGGGTTGGGAGAGCAAGGGGACGAGGACGAGCAGTGGGGAGAGAGAACGAGGGGGAAGGTAGCTGCTTGAGCGCAATAAATTAACCCGAAATGAAAGACAAATCGCCTCGAAACTGTCCGCCCGTTCGCCCAACGTGATAGAAGCGCGCTAGAAGCGGTCCTAGCTGATGCCTCCTCCTTTTCCACCTTCCACCTTCCATCTTCCACCTTCCCGTCCTTATCCTCTTCGAATCGTCGAATCCTCGAGTTCTCGATAGACCGAACTCTTCCCGTTTTCTATTCTCGAGTTCGCCTGGAGTCGCGCCCGACACCGACCAACCATCTCGACGGACAGCTGTCAATGTCCACTACCACGTTCTCGTTGCGCAATCATCGCAACACATCGCAACGTGACGCAACCGTAATACCTACGAAAATTCCGGGAACTACCTAAAAGCTGGTTCAAGTAACCCGTTGATTCTGAAATTATTTGCTCGAGTGGACGACACACGAACGCACACGCTGTGCATTATAGTGGGTATATCGCGCTCGCGGATTATAAATAGGTCGAATCGCATGCGCTTCGAAAATTGTAGAACGACGGATACGGTTATCGTCCGGCAATACAATCAACGAAGTTTCCACGGATAGCAGACGATAAAAGTTGATGTACATTACAGGTGCCCTGCCGCACGGTCGCGCGACCGGCTGCCGATATGGCTCGTAGATACACGATACGGTCCTCGCCTCGCGTCCGAGCTGCTCGCACCTTTCCAAAGACGTTTCCAGTGTCGCAATTACGTGTGCGCGTACCTTGCACCGCGCGACACCGAAATATTATGTGTTTACGGACTCTCCGTGCCTCGCTAAACCGCGAAGGGGGTCCTAAACACAATTTAAAAGTAATTTACATTATTCGACAGAATGTAGCTTTAGGAAAGTAGCTACATTACGCCTCGTAAACGTAAAAATAGGACTTTTGAGTTTGTTGAGTTGATTTTGACTACTGAAAACCCCCATCTTTGCATTATCGAGAAACGAGAAGGCGCATCCCGCACCCTTGCAATCTGGAAACGAGACTACCCCCTAAATTCGGCTAGATCCGAAAGTGCGAGTGGAATGACCCAATCGGACGGCCAGCTGCCTCATTCCTCTCGAACTCCTGCCAGGAGAAAACTTACGAGGCACGGAGAGCACGCACGTGGCTCCTGCGAAAGCAGAAAAAATGTATCGGTCCATCTTTGCAATTCGGTGTGAAATCGTGAGGGGTAAAACTTTCCTAGCTCCGCATGTAGAACGCGCGCGCCACGCGTGCACAAATTTCCCAAGTAAACGAGACACGTAATTTTCCAAAAAGCTTTTCCCTTCCGTTTCGTTACGTCGCGCAAGGGTTGTCCAGAAAATAATTCATAGAACAATTACGACAGCACCAGCAACAACAATGCTAACAGGACGAGCACACTGTTACCGAGTGTCTGCGGCAAAATGAACGTTTTAATTCCCCTCCATAAAAGCCAACGACAAATCAAACGACTTTGACATGATTAACTGGCGGGCATAAATATCGGTATCAATGTGCGTGCACGTGCAATGACGCGTCGCGCCATACCTCTGTTCCTTCCTCTTTTAACCACTATCTATCCATCTGGCTATCCGTCGATCGCTCGGTCCGGGTTAGGTCTGTCCGTCTGCCTACGCGGTATACGCGTTACGCGCTGCGACTCTGACACTCTGCCAGTCAGTCCACGCGCCGATCGGTCTCGTGTATCTGCTATAATCGATCCTCGTTCGACTATTCACACCTACATATATAGGCTCACCGATCCACCGCAACGAGAATCTTTTCTCGTCGAAATCCTCCCCAATTTCTCGACCCACCGTGTCTTTAACCCCCTGCCGTTACATTTTCTTTACGGTCACAGCGATTAAAACGGCTTTATCCACAAAAATGTAGAAGAGAAAAGAAAATTTATATTTTCTCTATGGCCACAGTTATTTTAACCCTCTCTCTTAATTAAGTGGACACTTAAAAATCGCATAACTTTTTAAAAATTGGTCCAAACCACTTTAATTTTTTTAAGATGAAACAAAATTCTAACATAAACAAACATTCTTGTTCAGATTGCAATTGGTAGGAATCGTACAAAATTTAAAATAGTGTTTTCTCAACTTTTTTATCCGAGTACTGTAACGATAATTTAAAAAATGCGTTTTGTAGATCTCGGTAACTTATATGCACACTGAAAATTTCATCGAAATCGGTTAATGTTGCAATGAGCAGCAAATGTTTAAATATTGATTGACGAATCTGATTTCATCGGAAAAGCAAGGCGTAACATTCATACTTGTTAGACTTTGTTAAAATCTTCTTCACAAGTCAATCGTCCCTATCAAACGCTACCGAAATCGTAATCGTAATCGCAATCGTAATCGCGATATTTTGCAGAGTCTATGCGGCCCGCTCTAATCGACCGTTCCTCCCCGCACACGGCATAAAGGTCCACAGAATTTCAGGAATTCTTGGAAAGTTGAAAAACTTCCCAGTCGGTGTACGTAAGAAACTGGGTTACGGCAACAGGTGGGTACTAAAGTAAATATACGCACATTACGTCTACTCCTTAGGACTGCGGAAGGATCATTACGGATTTCGATTTTTCTGTCGTTAATTGTCAATCGTCCCTTCCGGATGGAAAATACGAAATACGGACACGTCGCTCAAGCATCGGAGGTTGCTGCTTGTCGCAACCCTCGCTGCTCCGTACTCTCTATCGTCATCCAACTATTAAATCCAAACGCGAACCTTAAAGAGCAACTGCTTCGATTCTAATCAAAACGTGATTCCTAATCGAACAAAGCCGCTGATCGCTTAGAAGTAATTACGGACTTGGAAAATCTAAAAAGGAAGAACATGTGCGCTGAAAGTTCATTGTGCTGTCATCTGATGTGGAAAGCGAATAACAAAAAAAAATCATTGAAATAGACATCAGCGGTTACAAATTCATTGATACAACTCCCCGATACCAGACAAAAAATCCACTAATTAGTATTTTCAAGGTATTGACGATACAGACGAAAAATGCTCGAAAATACAAAAAAATTCGATAACGCGGGATCAAGTGCATCGAATTTGATGTTCCAGGGCTTAAAATACTCCCAGTCAAAAAGCGCATCTTCAACCGCGAATGTATATCTCAGAATCCCATAACTACACGCGGTTATGGTTTTTGAAAAATAGGCCGCCGACGGAACACGGAATTGCTTCGCCATCTAGCGGTGGCACTCCTTGAATTGTTTCTGTTTTCGAGTTTCCAATTCTAGTCGCTAGATGGCGCCACCATGCAGTTCTCAAATAAATTAACAAATTAATAAATTACAAATATTAACTAAGTAACCAAAACTATTTTATAAAATTCACAACTGATTAATATTACAATAGAGGTTCAGATTATCGACGTTCGGCACATTTTCAATGATATTACGCTGCGTCACTAGATGGCGCCATTCGTCACGTTTTGGACTCAATTTTGCTATTTTATTATAAATTTTAGTAATTCGACATTTTCTCACCACATTGCTGTTGTTGTTGCTGTTGCTATTACTGTCTCAAACCCACTCAGACCCAAAAAAGCCATATACAAGGGACTACTGAACTATGAAACAACGTTTACTGCAATGGCGGACTCTACCCGAATGGAACGGTTGGACTGTGAACTACCATTTACTTACAACGGAGTCACCGACGAGAGACTGCCAGCGCCTGTGCTATTCAGCGAGATGGGTAACCGGGCGCGACCGGGCGCGACCGGGCGCGACCGGGCGCGGGGATAACGTGGAAGTTACAGTGATCTGATATACCACACCGCTAAAAGTTCCACCACCGACGAGATATTCGTCAAGTAGAAGAAGAATGATATAGTAGAATGCTGACATTACCCATTCTGTAATTGCCTTATAATACTATCACCAACGAGATACTATCTCGTCGGTGTCGGTGGTTCCGCACTCTTTACCTAAATAGAACCAGACAATATATGACAGTGTTCACACCCGGGTTGAACCAGCTTGAATAATACATATATTTTGTTCTGAAGGCGAAATTGCAAAATGTTGTGGAAGACAATAGGAATGGGAATATATAGGAATAGGAATAGAATTGATTGAAAATCAACATATCTATTAAATGTGCAGCTATTAGCTCGATATTATCCTTTATCCATAAGACACTAGATCTTACAGATAGAGGATAATACCGATTGCCCGGGTCTCACCACGTGGAGGTTACTGCGAGCGAGACCCACCCACCCACTTAACACTAAACCTACCAAGCCATAAAAATTTAGATTTTGTGCAGCACCAATTGTAATGTGTGCACTGAAGATAATCGTAAAATAAAAAATAAAATAAAAAAATCTGAAACCGGTCATTTTGACCGGTGATGGTAGGTTTAGTATTAGTATTTCTTTATGCCGCGCTCACAGTAGCTCCGATGTCGCACGATTCTGCCGACGTCCGACGTTATATCTCTTTTTCGCGCGCTCGCAAAAAGAGACAGATGCGTCGGACGTCGACCAAATCGGCCGATATCGGAGCCACTGTGAGCGCGGCCCTCTATCGGCCCACCCAACGGAAAATTACAAGTTTCCAAAATTACAAAATATAAAAAAAATCCCTTTTTGTGTTATACTCTTCCTAATACACATTTGACAGGGTTCTATTTTTGACCACTGTACAAACGAATATGTAGTAAGAAGAGCCTGATTGCGAGCCTACCCGTCCGACCCCCTAAATTTTCTATACTGCAGTATAGAAGCTGGTTTTCTTATTTCAATTTCTTTATTTTCTCTTTATTTATTTATTTTATTTATTTTATTTAATTTATTTATTTTTTCTGATTTTATTATATAAGCTTTTTGCATATTTTTTCATTTTTCTCACTTTTAGTGGTTTTTTCGTATTATACGTAAAAATGTTAATTTTCTTTAATTCTTTGTCGAGTAGAAAATGCACAGGAATTACATAAAAAATCACAAAGTTTTTCATATTTACTTTCACTTTGGTTTACACTTTGTGATTTTTCATAAAATCCCCATGTGTATTTTGTAACTCGAAAATATTTTATGTTTTTTGTGTATATGTATGTGTGTATAAGTGTGTACAGGGTAGCTAACCCAATTTTGCTGAAATGAAAATACAGTTAATTAAATGGAACATGCAACAAAAACGACAAACGACACCACATGCAACCAAACACAGATTACAATCTACATAAGCAATACAACTTCTACGACAATCACAAACTATTAAGTTGAAGACGTCTGAATCGTTGAAGTTTCCAGTGTTTCCTCTTGGCTGTTTTAATTTCGTAGTAAACAAATGATCTGGAACAAACTTAATTTTGAATTAGCACACAAAAAGAAAATAAAAAACGAATAACACCTTTGACATACAATTGTCCACTCGATGTATCCTTCAAACAAACCCGCGAGTGGACCATTTTCTCGCAACGCTAATTTACAAAGGACGTATTGAACGTCTCGAAAAAAACAAACGCGACCAGTGCATCATTATTCGTGATGTTAATTTAATATATTTATTATATGTACAACATGAAAAATTCCCGTGCACTTTAATTTTTATGCGCAACACTACAGGAAATCTTCATGGGTTCGCCATCGTATTTGTCTTACCTCAGGGACGAAGTATCTGAAACAGACTTAATCTTGGGTTAACACATAAAAAAAAATAAAAAAGATAAATATTCAGAATAGTTGTCCACTCGATATTATTCCAATCAACGCGCGAGTGGACCATTTTTGCGCAACACTACTCTACAAAATGTTCAATGAGCATCTCAAAACAACGCGAGCAGTGCATTCTCTACCGCGACGCTAATTTATTTGATCAAAAACGGAAAACTCCCGTGCACTTTCGTTTCTTTTTGCGCGACTCTAAATGGAAACGCGATAGTAGCCATTTAAATTTATAGGGAGCAGTCGAGCCGAATCATTCTTTCGCAACGCTAATCTAGAAACAATAAAAAATAAATATCTTGTTGAGAACGCGAACAGTGCATCTTTTGCCGCAACACTATTTTATTAAATTCGGTATAAAAAACTCCCGTGCACTTTAATTTCCTTTTACGCGAATCTAAGGGGAAAGCAATGGCTACGTGTATTCAGCGGCAGCCACACGAGTAATCCGGAGCAGTCATATCACGGTGCAGTGTGGCATTTTGTTTATCGCAACTCTAAAAAGCGGGATTTTCTAGTATTTGCATATTGGAAAAACTTTCACGTTAAACGATTCGATTCAATTCTGTAAACTCTCACCGTACACGCGAAAAGGAGACTATACTTCGCGACCTCGAGTGTTATAGATTTGGACATTGCAGAAACCAGTTTTGCAGGGCGCGATGAACGCCAAATTCCGTCGACGAAGCTACTGCGCGAAACGTAAAGATAACCCGTCTTTTACCTTGCGGGCCGACGAGGCGTTCGATACGTTGTACATACACGGTGTGTATGATCTACTAACGTGATCGAACCACTACGTTGTGGGGGGTTAGTCCAAAAAGTATACATGCTGGTGAAACGCAGTGATACGTTCCCTGCATTTGGCGCTCCCACACCATCGAATGGCCGAAGGCACACGTCGCTACGTTCAGGTAAACTACAGTGTTTTCCGCCATCGTAAGTCACGCCCAACACCATGGCTTGCGCCGCATTAGATGCTAATACAATGCTCACCATGGCATTGTCGTACATACCGCCACAGGTGACATAACTTAATACGTCTTCTTTTTGCGTACGGTATTGTCGAACGACAGCGAAAACACTCGTTCCAATGGTGGAACGGCAAACGAGTCGTGCGTTATGGCACACCGCGAGGAGTTGAACGTGGTAACGTGCACCGTGATTTTGCGCTAACTGCTTACGGCAACTTGGCCTCAGAACGTACCAATACGTTTCTACTCTACATAGTGGTCCGGTAGGCGTATGCTCCACATTTTTACGGTATCAAGAAAACTAAAATCCATAAAATGTCTCCGAAAAATGTTCCATGCTCCGAGCTCGACTGGTCCTGCAATGTCAGTCCTCTACTCTTTTAGAAGTCGCGACTCTTATAATTAAATCTGATCTTTTAGGGAAGTGTTTTTTCCAATATGCGTCTGTACTTCAATCCCACCTTAAAATAACGCGTTGGTACTTCTCGCAACACTAATTCTTAACACAGAATCTCTGATCGAAATCGCGTGTGCCTACACCACACCCTTCACCCGTTTCGACTGCGACCACTTATTCAGTGGTCCCCGTTGCAGCTGGAGCATGGGCGCCTGAAATGTCGAAAGGACTCGAATGCAAACGCGATCCTTTCGCTGCGCAACGCTAATTCAACGAACAGAGAGAATTGAACTTTTACAAAAATGTTATATCTTAAATATTTCTTCAAGCAACAATAAATATGAAATGTATGTATTTGGAATCGCGACTATTTCATTCGCAACGCCAAAATTAAACAATCTATATTGAAATGTATGAAAATCGCGAATATTTCCACAACACTAACTTCGCTCTCTGTTCACAATCGACTAATGCAAGACCCGTGGTTTTTTTTCCGCAACGCTATTTCAAACGCGGATGTGCCCATCTCTGCTGATCGTCGGGGCGGCGAGGCCTGCCCATATGTACAACTATCTACTTCTACTACTACATACTACTTTTATATAGACAAGTACAGTGACATGGTAGTAACGAAATAACTTCGCATCCGCAGATGCGAGGCCATTGTAGTTGCCCTCTTGAGCGACAATTTGTCGGGGCCACTTCGGCATACAGCCTCTTCTTTTTCTTCGGCGGTCCGCCAAACAGCTGAAACCCTAAACGTGCTCGCAGGGAAAACGATCGACGACTTCCGAAACGAATCACAAATTTCGACAGAAGCCGATCGTTCCGCTGGTGCAATCGAGCAGGTGCGCAACGTTTCGAGGCCCTAATCCGCGCGCGTTCGCGTCCGCGTCCGCGATAGCTACGCGAGCAGGAAGAATCGAGCACGAAGCATCCATTCGAACGGCATGCCTCGTTCGAATCAACTTCGAGACGAAACTTCCAACTCTTCCGGTGACTGACCACCGTGCGAATCGCGGCCTACCCGAAAAGAGAAAACGGTAGCCAGTCCCGGCCCCTACCTACTTAAAACGAACAGTCACACCAAGAAGATAAGCTACCTACCTACCTAGCCCTATATTTACGAAATGGCAAAAGACACAAGCTCTCCAACACATTCAAAACACGATCTCCACACAGACGCCAGGGTGCAAGAGCCTAACACCTAGAGAGAACGTCCCGGGACGCCTCCGACACCCTAGCGTTGATATCTCACACAAGCACACTCTAAGGTACGTACCAGTTTCCCTGAAATCGACTGACAATGGCCGCGATCATTGCGAAATGAATCAATAAATCGAAATCACAGCTGAATTGACTCTGAATTAAATTACATGTAATTCTGAATATTACAAGTTGTTTTTAATGAATTAAGAAAACTACTACACATATTCCACGAAGATCCATGAAGCATGCCACAGATCAACAGGAATGTGTGATACTGAATCTACTTTAAATAAGCGACGCAATTCCACTGCCTATCAACACACACACAAGTGGAAAATACGTCGTGCACGATACACTAACCACCGTCAGTCGCCACACATATGATTAAAAAACAATATTCCATGTGCCCGTTGCTCTCACCCTCCCGAGTAGCGCCTGGGCACGCGAGAGGATTCGAGCAACGAACAGGGAATCTTAATATTCTGAAAATCCTGACTAAAAGAATCCGTTAGATTGTGTACGAGCTTCTTGTATTCTTTCAGAATGGTTTTATTTTCAATTCAACATTTAATATTAACTTACAAAAATCACATATTTAATTATCGAAAGGGTAATGGAACTCTATTGTCAGAAATGTTAATGGAAAAGGTTTAAGTTAATTTGTAATCTTTAATAAAATGAATTCTTTCAATTCTTTTATGAACGTTCAATGAATTTTAATCTTTATGAAAATATTCAAAAACCCTCGGACGATCCTTTAGACACAGCAAAATTTCGAAATAATGGAAAAAATACTTTACTAAATGTAAACTACTAATGAAAGTAAGATAAGTTAATTTGCTTGGTCTAAAGAATCTGTCCGTCGCGAATCGTCTTTTTGTACGTGATATCAAATGTTCTCGAGCACAATTCGAAGTAATTTTAAGATACAAACGATTATCTTGATGATAAAAAAAGTGACTGTAGTGTGTTCCAAATTGCGGAAGATTTTTATCTTTTCGCAAATTGGAGATGCGGTTATTGAAATTATTTATATTTATGAAAAAACAACGCGACGTACAAAAAGACCCTACCTAGCTAGGAAACAGATCATTACCCGCGGAAAACGCCTGGCGTTTTCCACGGTCACTGTACTTGGCAAAATATACTACTAATCAAATCTAGTAATAAAAATGACAGTTGTTTGTGCACTCACGGACTCTTGCGAACTTATTGGGGGAAAAGTTGTCCTCGATCTCGGCTATATCGTTGTCGTCTTTGGTCATCCAGGTATGTAGACATCCTCGGAGTATTCCAACCCTTGGGGCTCTGCAGCATACAGAATAAATTCATTTAATTTCAATCGACCAAAATTGTAATAAAATACATAAAGATCCGCAGTCTAATAATCAATACTATTTTCCATTTAACAAAAATGTAGGGGTCCTCCTTTGCTCACAAAAAGATAAAAAATTTTATATGTACTAAAGTATTGATCTGAGAATTGTTTTTATTACGCAGAGAGAGGGGACACAACGATATCCTACTATTTGCATTTGTGACAAACTATGTAATTTTTTAATTTCTAATGAATCCACAGTAAATTAATAATTTGAAAAGAATGTTCAATAATAAAAATGATCAATAATAAAGTTTTATTGGAAGATATGTTGGTACATAGTTGGTACTTACATCGTCTCCACCTTGAAGCACGACAAGTTCTCTCGATCTAGGCTATCGATATTATCTCTGGTTGAGTGGATGCTATCCCCTTAGGCTCTGTAACAGAAACAAAAACGTCATGTTCCAAGAACTGTTCCCACTAACCTACCAATAGACAAGGCGACTACGTGACTTATATTAGTCCGGTGTGTAGATCGGTTCGGACAGGAGTTTCATTACGGAAGATGGAAGTTATAAGATACATTAGTAGACACGGGTTTCTTATGCAGAAAAAAATCCTGTGCATCAATTACAAGGCACAGGAGCTATCAATATCAATTTATATTTTTCATTAATAATTTTAATGTAGTGAGAATAATATATTAATACTGTTAAAGTTATTTAATCTGTTTACTGTGTTAAATTCCATCTACTCTTATTATTTCTAAACCGTCTTATTTGTTCTTGAAGCTATCTTTTTAAACAAAATTCTCATTTTTACATTCTTTTAAATATTTGCCTTGCTAATAAACTATTGAAACTATGTTTATAATAAGCATAGGGTTAGAACTCCATGTTATTTATGCCTAAGAGCTTTCGGGAGATAAACAACAAATGAACATCAAAAATATATATTTTACACATGGGTTGGGGTAAAAATAATTTAAAATAAGACAATATATCCACACAAGTAAAAAATCAATCTGGTATACATGCACCGAACAGAACGAATACCATTACACATTTCACTATAGCCTTTTACTATGGTGATAAATAATTCAAGTTACATATTTATTAATTTTCCATTAATAGTTTGAAAAGAAGATATATTCGTTAATACAGTTTGATTGGAAAGATAATTGGTACTCACGCTCGCATCCTCTTCTGATTAAACAAAGCACGACACGCCGCCGCGTTTCGATTTCTATAATCGAACAGCGTCTTATTTGTTCGCCGGGAAGGGACGAAATATCTAAAACAGACTTAATTTACGGTTAACACATAAAAAAAAAAAGATGAATATGCAAAATAGTTGTCCACTCGATATACTTCAAACAACGCGCGAGTGGACCTTTCTTCCACAACGCTACTCTACAAAATGAACATTATCCATTTCAAAACAACGCGAAAGGTGCATTATCTATCGTGACGATAATCTATTTCATTCAAAATAGAAAACTCCCGTGCACTTTCGTTTCTTTTTACGCAACTCTAAATGTAATCGCGATAGTAGCCAATTTTTATGGGGAAGAACCAAGCCGAATCATTATTTCGCAACGCTAATCCACAAATAATAAAAAATAAATATCTTGTTGAAAACGCGAACAGTGCATCATTTGTCGCAACACTATTTTATTAAAATCGGTATAGAAAACTCCCGTGCACGTTAATTTCTATTTGCGCAATTCTAAGGGGCAGGCAATGGCTACGGGTATTTAGGGGCAGCCACACCGGCTAATTCAGTGGGTCGTTGCAGCTGGAGCATGGGCGCCTGAAATGTCGAAAGGACTCGAATGCAAACGCGATCCTTTCGCTGCGCAACGCTAATTCAACGAACAGAGAGAATTGAACTTTTACAAAATTGTTATATCTTAAATGTTTCTTCAAGCAACAATAAAAATG
Source organism: Lasioglossum calceatum (assembly GCA_963966675.1). Taxonomy (NCBI): domain Eukaryota; kingdom Metazoa; phylum Arthropoda; class Insecta; order Hymenoptera; family Halictidae; genus Lasioglossum; species Lasioglossum calceatum. The sequence goes on along the minus strand of OZ016555.1, from coordinate 2,931,167 downwards.
AAATGTAATTGCAATCGTGACTATTTCATTCGCTACGCTGAAATTAAACAATCTTTGTTGAAATGTATGAAAATCGCGAATATTTCCGCAACACTTACTTCGATCTCTGTTCAAAATCGACTAATGCAATACCCGTGGTTATTTTCGCAACGCTACTTCAATCGCGGATGTGCCCATCTCCGCTGATCGTCGGGGCGGCGAGGCCTGCCCATATGTACAACTATCTACTTCTACTACTACTACTACTACTTTTATAGACAAGTACAGTGACATGGTACATAGTAACGAAATGACTTCGCATCCGCAGATGCGAGGCCATTGTAGTTGCCCTCTTTAGCGACAGTTTGTCGGGGCATCTTCGGCATAGAACCTCTTCTTTTTCTTCGGCGGTCCGCCAAACAGCTGAAACCCTAAACGTGCTCGCAGGGAAAACGATCGACGACTTCCGAAACGAATCACAAGTTTCGAGAGAAGCCGATAGTTCCGCTGGTGCAATCGAGCAGGTGCGCAACGTTTCGAGACCCTAATCCGCGCGCGTTCGCGTCCGCGTCCGCGATAGCTACGCGAGCAGGAAGAATCGAGCACGAAGCATCCATTCGAACGGCATGCCTCGTTCGAATCAACTTCGAGACGAAACTTCCAACTCTTCCGGTGACTGACCACCGTGCGAATCGCGGCCTACCCGAAAAGAGAAAACGGTAGCCAGTCCCGGCCCCTACCTACTTAAAACGAACAGTCACACCAAGAAGATAAGCTACCTACCTACCTAGCCCTATATTTACGAAATGGCAAAAGACACAAGCTCTCCAACACATTCAAAACACGATCTCCACACAGACGCCAGGGTGCAAGAGCCTAACACCTAGAGAGAACGTCCCGGGACGCCTCCGACACCCTAGCGTTGATATCTCACACAAGCACACTCTAAGGTACGTACCAGTTTCCCTGAAATCGACTGACAATGGCCGCGATCATTGCGAAATGAATCAATAAATCGAAATCACAGCTGAATTGACTCTGAATTAAATTACATGTAATTCTGAATATTACAAGTTGTTTTTAATGAATTAAGAAAACTACTACACATATTCCACGAAGATCCATGAAGCATGCCACAGATCAACAGGAATGTGTGATACTGAATCTACTTTAAATAAGCGACGCAATTCCACTGCCTATCAACACACACACAAGTGGAAAATACGTCGTGCACGATACACTAACCACCGTCAGTCGCCACACATATGATTAAAAAACAATATTCCATGTGCCCGTTGCTCTCACCCTCCCGAGTAGCGCCTGGGCACGCGAGAGGATTCGAGCAACGAACAGGGAATCTTAATATTCTGAAAATCCTGACTAAAAGAATCCGTTAGATTGTGTACGAGCTTCTTGTATTCTTTCAGAATGGTTTTATTTTCAATTCAACATTTAATATTAACTTACAAAAATCACATATTTAATTATCGAAAGGGTAATGGAACTCTATTGTCAGAAATGTTAATGGAAAAGATTTAAGTTAATTTGTAATCTTTAATAAAATGAATTCTTTCAATTCTTTTATGAACGTTCAATGAATTTTAATCTTTATGAAAATATTCAAAAACCCTCGGACGATCCTTTAGACACAGCAAAATTTCGAAATAATGGAAAAAATACTTTACTAAATGTAAACTACTAATGAAAGTAAGATAAGTTAATTTGCTTGGTCTAAAGAATCTGTCCGTCGCGAATCGTCTTTTTGTACGTGATATCAAATGTTCTCGAGCACAATTCGAAGTAATTTTAAGATACAAACGATTATCTTGATGATAAAAAAAGTGACTGTAGTGTGTTCCAAATTGCGGAAGATTTTTATCTTTTCGCAAATTGGAGATGCGGTTATTGAAATTATTTATATTTATGAAAAAACAACGCGACGTACAAAAAGACCCTACCTAGCTAGGAAACAGATCATTACCCGCGGAAAACGCCTGGCGTTTTCCACGGTCACTGTACTTGTCAAAATATACTACTAATCAAATCTAGTAATAAAAATGACAGTTGTTTGTGCACTCACGAACTCTTACGAACTTATTGGGGGAAAAGTTGTCCTCGATCTCGGCTATATCGTTGTCGTCTTTGGTCATCCAGGTATGTAGACATCCTCGGAGTATTCCAACCCTTGGGGCTCTGCAGCATACAGAATAAATTCATTTAATTTCAATCGACCAAAATTGTAATAAAATACATAAAGATGCGCAGTCTAATAATCAATACTATTTTCCATTTAACAAAAATGTAGGGGTCCTCCTTTGCTCACAAAAAGATAACCTCAATAAATTTTATATGTACTAAAGTATTGATCTGAGAATTGTTTTTATTACGCAGAGAGAGGGGACACAACGATATCCTACTATTTGCATTTGTGACAAACTATGTAATTTTTTAATTTCTAATGAATCAATAATAAAAATGATCAATAATAAAGTTTTATTGGAAGATATGTTGGTACATAGTTGGTACTTACATCGTCTCCACCTTGAAGCACGATAAGTTCTCTCGATCTAGGCTATCGATATTATCTCTGGTTGGGTGGATGCTATTCCCTTAGGCTCTGTAGCAGAAACAAAAATTCATTTAATTTAATTCGATCAACCGTCAAACAATAAATATGAATTAATAGAAAATAGATCGTTCAAGTCGAATGTAAAAACAAAATTAATTTGAACTACAATTAAATAAGCTCGACTTTTATTGCACAATAAAATTCAAATAGCAAATTCGATTAAATTCAATCGATCAACCGTCAAACAATAAATCCGAATCAATAGAAAATGGAACAAATCGTTCAAGTTGAATGTAAAATCAAAATTAAATAAACTAGATTTCCATTGCACGATAAAACACAAACAACAAAATTCGTTTAAATTGAACCGATCGTCACGACGCGAGAGTAAATTATCGCAAGAAGGCAACATGATTCGAGAATTTTAAATCGATGAAAACAAAATAATTCGCCTGAACACAGAATTAGTTTTGAAAAAATTAAGGTAAATAATCGTGATTTCTCGATATAAAAAAATAAAAAGGTTCAGGTACCTGCATGCTATTGAATTTAATGAGAAGAAATAATAACAATAAATCAACACCACTTCCCATTTCGAAATAACGTTGGAGGCGCCATATTAAATTATTGCTCTGAAAACCGTTTTTATTACGTCATACAAATTGTCGTGAAGTACTCGAAGAAAAAAAGCGAGAGGACACACGACATCCTACTACTTTAATTTTTGACAAACAAATTTGTGATTAACTTTTTAATAAATCCACGGTAAATTAATAAATTCAAGAGAAAATGTTCAATAAAAAAGTTTTATTGGAAGATATGTTCGTACTTACATCCTTTCCACCTCGAAGCACGGTACGTTGTCTCTCGATCTAGGCTATCGATACTATCTTTGGTTGGATGGATGCTTTTCCGTTAGGCTCTGTAACAGAAAAAGTTCATTTTATTTAATTCGATCAACTGTCAAACAATAAATACGAATTAATAGAAAATAAATCGTTCAAGTCGAATGTAAAACCAAAATTACTGACAAAATTACTGAGTGACTTCTATTGTACGATAAAATTCGAGTGGCAAATTCGATTCAATTCAATCGATCAACCGTCAAACGATAAATCCGAATTAATCGAAAATAAGGTTATTGTGTATCTACGAAAACCAGAAATTGTTACCTATTTCTTATGTAATTCTGTAGATTTTTGCGAGAAAATGTCAAAAGTCCAAGTTTCAATCCTAGGAGATCAATGGTTCCAAAATCGATGCGTGTTTAAACAGATTAAACTTGAACGATGCGCACCATCGCTGACAGTTGACAGGTGAATGCACCGCCATGTTGGCAAGTTCTCAGTTTCGCGGGGCGTCTACGAGCGAAGCCGCTAGATGGTTACACAAGCAAACTTTGAAACTTGAATTTTTAGCATTTCCCGCCAGAATTTACAGAATCAAATAAGGAAAATTCTTCCATTTTGGGTTACCGAACATTACAGTGCAGCCAATAAATCATTCAAGTTGAATGTAAAATCAAAATTAAATAAACTAGATTTCTATTGCACGATAAAACACAAACAACAAATTCGTTTAAATTGAAATGATCGTCACGACGCGAGAGTAAATTATCGCAAGATGGCAACATGATTCGAGAATTTTAACTCGATGAAAACAAAATAATTCGCCTGAACACAGAATTTGTTTTGAAAAAATTAAGGTAAATAATCGTGATTTCTCGATATAAAAAAATAAAAAGGTTCAGGTACCTGCATGCTATTGAATTTAATGAGAAGAAATAATAACAATAAATCAACACCACTTCCCATTTCGAAATAACGTTGGAGGCGCCATATTAAATTATTGCTCTGAAAACCGTTTTTATTACGTCATACAAATTGTCGTGAAGTACTCGAAGAAAAAAAGCGAGAGGACACACGACATCCTACTACTTTAATTTTTGACAAACAAATTTGCGATTAACTTTTTAATAAATCCACGGTAAATTAATAAATTCAAGAGAAAATGTTCAATAAAAAAGTTTTATTGGAAGATATGTTCGTACTTACATCCTTTCCACCTCGAAGCACGGTACGTTGTCTCTCGATCTAGGCTATCGATACTATCTTTGGTTGGATGGATGCTTTTCCGTTAGGCTCTGTAACAGAAAAAAGTTCATTTTATTTAATTCGATCAACTGTCAAACAATAAATACGAATTAATAGAAAATAAATCGTTCAAGTCGAATGTAAAACCAAAATTACTGACAAAATTACTGAGTGACTTCTATTGTACGATAAAATTCGAGTGGCAAATTCGATTCAATTCAATCGATCAACCGTCAAACGATAAATCCGAATTAATCGAAAATAAGGTTATTGTGTATCTACGAAAACCAGAAATTGTTACCTATTTCTTATGTAATTCTGTAGATTTTTGCGAGAAAATGTCAAAAGTCCAAGTTTCAATCCTAGGAGATCAATGGTTCCAAAATCTGTGCGTGTTTAAACAGATTAAACTTGAACGATGCGCACCGTCGCTGACAGTTGACAGGTGAATGCACCGCCATGTTGGCAAGTTCTCAGTTTCGCGGGGCGTCTACGAGCGAAGCCGCTAGATGGTTACACAAGCAAACTTTGAAACTTGAATTTTTAGCAGTTCCCGCCAGAATTTACAGAATCAAATAAGGAAAATTCTTCCATTTTGGGTTACCGAACATTACAGTGCAGCCAATAAATCCATCAAGTTGAATTTAAAATCAAAATTAAATAAACTAGATTTCTATTGCACGGTAAAACACAAACAACAAATTCGTTTAAATTGAAATGATCGTCACGACGCGAGAGTAAATTATCGCAAGATGGCAACATGATTCGAGAATTTTAACTCGATGAAAACAAAATAATTCGCCTGAACACAGAATTTGTTTTTAAAAATTAAGGTAAATAATCGTGATTTAGCGCAATAAAAAAATAAAAAGGTTCAGGTACCTACATGCTATTGAATTTAATGAGAGGAAATAATAACAATATATCAACACCACTTCCCATTTCGAAATAACGTTGGAGGCGCCATATTAAATTATTGCTCTGAGAACCGTTTTTATTACGTCATACAAATTTTCGTGAAGTACTCGAAAAAAGAAAGCGAGAGGACACACGACTTCCTACTACTTTAATTTTTGACAAACTAATTTGCGATTAACTTTTTAATAAATCCACGATAAATTAATAAATTCAAGAGAAAATGTTCAATAAGAAAGTTTTATTGGAAGATATGTTCGTACTTACATCCTTTCCACCTCGAAGCACGGTACGTTGTCTCCCGATCTAGGCTATCGATAATATCTTTGGTTGGATGGATGTTTTTCCGTTAGGCTCTGTAACAGAAAAAAGTTCATTTCATTTAATTCGATCAACTGTCAAACAATAAATACGAATTAATAGAAAATAAATCGTTCACGTCGAATGTAAAACCAAAATTACTGACAAAATTACTGATTGACTTCTTCTATTGTACGATAGAATTCGAGTGGCAAATCCGATTCAATTCAATCGATCAACCGTCAAACGATAAATCCGAATTAATCGAAAATAAGGTTATTGTGTATCTACGAAAACCAGAAATTGTTACCTATTTCTTATGTAATTCTGTAGATTTTTGCGAGAAAATGTCAAAAGTCCAAGTTTCAATCCTAGGAGATCAATGGTTCCAAAATCGATGCGTGTTTAAACAGATTAAACTTGAACGATGCGCACCATCGCTGACAGTTGACAGGTGAATGCACCGCCATGTTGGCAAGTTCTCAGTTTCGCGGGGCGTCTACGAGCGAAGCCGCTAGATGGTTACACAAGCAAACTTTGAAACTTGAATTTTTAGCATTTCCCGCCAGAATTTACAGAATCAAATAAGGAAAATTCTTCCATTTTGGGTTACCGAACATTACAGTGCAGCCAATAAATCCATCAAGTTGAATTTAAAATCAAAATTAAATAAACTAGATTTCTATTGCACGATAAAACACAAACAACAAATTCGTTTAAATTGAAATGATCGTCACGACGCGAGAGTAAATTATCGCAAGATGGCAACATGATTCGAGAATTTTAACTCGATGAAAACAAAATAATTCGCCTGAACACAGAATTTGTTTTGAAAAAATTAAGGTAAATAATCGTGATTTCTCGATATAAAAAAATAAAAAGGTTCAGGTACCTGCATGCTATTGAATTTAATGAGAAGAAATAATAACAATAAATCAACACCACTTCCCATTTCGAAATAACGTTGGAGGCGCCATATTAAATTATTGCTCTGAAAACCGTTTTTATTACGTCATACAAATTGTCGTGAAGTACTCGAAGAAAAAAAGCGAGAGGACACACGACATCCTACTACTTTAATTTTTGACAAACTAATTTGCGATTAACTTTTTAATAAATCCACGGTAAATTAATAAATTCAAGAGAAAATGTTCAATAAGAAAGTTTTATTGGAAGATATGTTCGTACTTACATCCTTTCCACCTCGAAGCACGGTACGTTGTCCCCCGATCTAGGCCATCGATAATATCTTTGGTTGGATGGATGTTTTTCCGTTAGGCTCTGTAACAGAAAAAAGTTCATTTCATTTAATTCGATCAACTGTCAAACAATAAATACGAATTAATAGAAAATAAATCGTTCACGTCGAATGTAAAATCAAAATTACTGACAAAATTACTGATTGACTTCTTCTATTGTACGATAGAATTCGAGTGGCAAATCCGATTCAATTCAATCGATCAACCGTCAAACGATAAATCCGAATTAATCGAAAATAAGGTTATTGTGTATCTACGAAAACCAGAAATTGTTACCTATTTCTTATGTAATTCTGTAGATTTTTGCGAGAAAATGTCAAAAGTCCAAGTTTCAATCCTAGGAGATCAATGGTTCCAAAATCGATGCGTGTGTTTAAACTTGAGCGATTCGAACCGTCGCTGACAGTTGACAGGTGAATGCACCGCCATGTTTGTGTGTACTCAGCTTCGCGCGTCGTCTAACGAGCAAAGCCGCCAGATGGCAGCACAAGTAAACTTTGAAACTTGAATTTTTAGCATTTCCCGCCTGAATTTACAGAATCAAATAAGGAAAATTCTTCCATTTTGGGTTACCGAACATTACAGTGCATCCAATAAATCATTCAAGTTGAATGTAAAATCAAAATTAAATAAACTAGATCTCTATTGCACGATAAAACACAAGTAATAAATTCGTTTACATTTATTCGATCATCGTGACGCAAGGGAAAATTATCGTGGAAGGCAACGACACGATGCGAGACCAAATTTAGATCGATAATAAATAAATTATTCACTAAAACACAGAATTAATTACAAAAATAAATAATCATGATTCCTATCGAGAGGACGAAACAAGAAAAAGGTACTTACGCACCACGTAATGATCCCATTGCGTCGAACTCTTGTAAATACATACACCTCTGCGTCTTGATAACAAATGACGAGGAAGACACGAAGACAGAGTTGCACGGTCACAGTTGGAAATAATCAAATTCGCGTATATTTACTTTCACTCTCAATATACTAATGATACCGAACCCTCGAGTCCGCGAGGGTTGTAAGAAAGGTGTAGTAGTGGTGGGGGCTACCCTCGCGAATTTTTCATTGGAGAGGGGCGAGAGACACGAACAGAGTCCCGACGATCGGCGATTGTTTCCGAATTAGGACCAGTGCTGAGATATTCTAAAAGATTTCTCGCGCATGCGCGGCGATTTTAACCTTAGTAAAGTAAAATTCTCGATAAAATGGGGTACCTTGATCACCCCGTAAAATATGGGTACTTTCACATAACTGCCTAAGAGCTTCGCTGCCTCGTCATTATAATATAGATATGTCACTCTTTTCGACGCGCATGCGCGAGAAATCTTGCACAATACCTCAGCATTCAGCATTGGTTGGTACTTGGGACCGGAATGTAGGGGAGAGGAGACGATTGGTCTATCGCATTGTCGATTCAGTATGGTGGGGGCATTGCGCGCGATCGAGAAACGGGTTGATAACTGCGTTGCACAAAAAATGCCTTTCGGGACAACACGTAACGTCACGTTTCGAGAACTGTCCCCACTAACACTAACCTATATACTTATGTACCAATATGTACCAATCAGTGTCGCCTGATCAGGTTTGCCATATGCGCCGTCCGCCAGGTCCCTTACGTTTCCGTCCCTCGCCTAGATGCTCCGTAAAGCCTGCCTTCGCTTCTCCCACTCTTACCACTACCGAGAGATAGTATCTCGTCGGTGATAATACTATATATAATTCTCTTATTGCATTCTTATTTTCCTTATTATCACCATTGTAATAATTGTTTTACAATATAATCGATAGTTTATAGATGTAGGAAAAATGAAAGTAATTATTATACGTAATATTCTACAAATGTATCAGAATTTAGAAGTAATTTGAACATTATTGCATTATATATAAAATAGTGATTCTTAAAAAATATTCGGTAATTGTTGACAGAGGGTCTGCGTCCTCCCATTTTGATAAAATTTTAATATGTTATAGATTTCGATATTTTGAACAACTTTTTCCTTTTCCAATATAGGGGGGTCGCTTTTAGTTTTAGAGATATTTGCAAAAAACTATCGCTAATACTGTATTGTATTTTTCGTATTGCTCCACGCTCCGTGGCAACGTAACCCTGTCCCGGTGCCGGCGTTTGTTTACATTTTGACGCTGTGGAGATGAGAGAGTAAACAGGGTCTCAATCTAGTCATACATTTATAGGGTGAGCTTCCATTTTAAAAAGACTACTTCTGAATTTTCTCGTTATATAATATATAATATATATGATAATATATTAAGAGAGTGACCCTAATTTTCTCTGTCATCTCCACAGCGTGTTTAGAAGCAAAATGTAAACAAACGCCGCGCTGGGATAGCCTTACGTTGCCGCAGAGCGTGCAGAAATACGAAAAATTCAATACAGTATTAGCGATAGTTTTTTGCAAATATTTCGAAAACTAAAAGCGTAACATCGTCTGAAATATCAGTTTATCTCGAACACGTTCGTCGAAGAACGTAACACGAAACAGTGGTCTGCTGCACCGATCAAGTGCCGTCGGTGGCCTTCTGGTTCTCACTCCAGTCAGAATCTATCCTAGAGGGCGTAAGAGAACACCGAAATATGTATTTGCGTCTCACCAACTCCCGTAAGGCTGGCGCTGGCAGTCTCGACGGTGACGGAGTTGAACCAAGTTGAACCAAGTTGAACGGAGAGGAAATCTTACAACTTACAACTGACTTCACAGTTCACAGTTCATAGTTCAGACCGTCAGAAAAACGTGACAATATTGCGCGTCCACGGATTCTTTTTCTCTTCACGCAACGAGCGAAAATGTTAACTTGCACGCTGAATCACCGCGGAGTCCAGCATCAAAATCTAAACGACTTCACGAAGAAAATTCACCAAGAAATCATGGACATAAGGTCTGTCTTAGATTGGACGGTGGAAAGCATAGAGATTGAGGTAAATATTTATATTGCATACAGTCTATCTAGTAGATATCTGAAATAGAAGTACATAATCGTTTGGTTCTTCAGAATGACAATCGTCTGATATGTCCATACGATTCGTCTCACCGTGTCGGTAAGGAAATCTTGGATCAACATTTGGAGCACTGTCAGTGGAAAGAAGATGGTTACCACGAATTCGATTTACCACTGTCCGAACCAAACTCACAATTGCGCTCTCCTTTCTCCATAAAATTGGGTGAGTAGAGACTACATTTGTCAGTCCGAAGCAGAATAACAATTCTATAAATACTTGCTTCTAATTCCAGATGCAGATTTGCAAAATAGCGTGATAGAAGAAGCGAGAACGAAGGACCCAACCATAAGCGTCGGTTAGTACAGTAAAACAAAGCTTAAAATGTATCCTTAAATATTTTAAATTGCTGAAATCTTTTTCCAGAATATTATCAATGTCATACTTGGCACAAGCACTATATATCCTTTTTCGTGTTCTTTCTATATATTCGAATAGTATATGATTTTATGTTTCCTTATTTTATTCGCCTTTACGATGTACAAGTCTGTTGAAATACCACATTCTTAACACTGATAATAGGTTTGGGTGATCGGTTAATTCCACGAACATCCGATAGAATCTTCACAGATTTCACTCGTGATGAAAGGAAAGCATTGTACGAGTACGTTGTCTCCCGTACGATTAAAGTGGATGCTGGACATGACTTTCCAAATACCGATACGTCGTAAGTCTATACAAACGATGTAGTTATTGTTTGGTTTTTAACGTGAAACTTTTCAAACAATTTGTAATTCATTGCAGAGTTTATCAAGATAAGGATAACAAGCAGTTATCGTTTCTGGAGCTACTCGTTCAGGAACGGAATTTGAAACGACGTCGAGCTAAACACAGAGGAGTTCATACGAATAAAAAGTCTCATATGGAAATTCTTAGAGAGATCATAGATCAACAAATGGAATTATATACCGATCATATTGCGCAACAGCAAGGAATCAATCGTGACACGAAAGCTGTAGATATCGTCAAAACTGAAACTCCAGCGAAACATCTCGGCGACACCGTACAGAACGCATCTTCGTCGTCACCTATTGATTCTCCTTACGACTGTCGCAATTTCGTTCGCAGAGACTCTCAGCATTATCACGGAGTCAGCAATTTTCGAAACGACCGTATGGAAGCATCGCATGCGAACACGTTCAAGGATCGACACAAACGAGATAAATATTCGCGGAGTACGACAGAATCGCGGAAAACGGAGAAACATCGTAAACATAAGCGTTCTCGATCCAGAGAACGCGATTACAGCAAGAAAAGTAGATCAGAGTTCACCGAGAAGGCTTATGCGAGAGGCGTCACAAAATATGACGAAACTGGGAGATTCAACGATGCCGGGTACTGAAATAAAACTGCGACCATTACGAGCAGACCAAGACAAATCATTAGTGCCTGTCGGAGACGTACTTTGTTCCTTAATTTGAAGGAATTACATTCTCATCTAGTTCAGTTATTTTTCGGTCAGGTGCTTCACCGTAAATGATAATTTTTAGATACATTCTAATGATACTTTCGCGCAAAGTTCAATCTTTGTATAGAGTTATACAAGTTGAATTTTTTAATGAAATAACGCAGTGGCGTCATCTGTTTACATTGACCGGCACAATGTGCTGACAAGTAGGTTCAGCGTTCCATCGTAGGTCGCGCTCCACTTGTATATCATTGTTATTCCGTGACTATGTCGCTGTCAACAATAACTCTAACCAAAAATCATGTTGAATTCGTAGAACGTCGTGTTTGCATAGATTTTGACACGATGAGAGATTTTGACCGAATTCGTTGATCTCTTGAAATACAGAAAATGGAACGGACAAGGAACAGAATAAAATCAAATTTACCTTTTCAAATCGTTTTGTTTATTAATCTTTGGTTCTTTCCGATCTGGTTACTGGTAGCCATCGTCAATTTGGATTTCAATGTAAATATAATTTTGTTTATTCAGTGTGGAAAGTGAATAAGTAACTAATCGATTAATCTGGTCGTTTGTTTGTGTTTTTGTTTTCAGTACAGTAAATACGTAAGGGATGTTAGCGACGCGATATTGCTGATTACATTTTTCATACTTGTGGTGTCCGAATGTTTGAAGCTATATTTGGGATATCTTGGAAATCTTGGTGGGAAGGTAATCGCATCCCATTACATTATAATAGTTGTACAGGGTGATTCTGGGAACTGGGGCAAGTTACTCCTTTTTAAGTAAAAGTAGAAAAATATGATAGAGGAAAAAATCATCTCATGATACGTACTAACTTCCCGTGACCTTACATTTTGTGTGCATGCACTGATGCACCCACCAAAAAGCTCAGGTGCATCAGTGCAACCGCATGAACAATAAGGCCATAGGAAGTTAGTTTTACTTAAAAAAAGAGCAGTAACTCGTCCTAATTCCTATAATCCTCCTGTATATCTAGTATTCGATCAGCTAATGGTCACACAAGACGGTGTTTGCCAGATTCCAGAATTGGCAGCTTGTTGGTTGATTTCTTTATTGATACAACTACCTCTGGAAATGTTCCTCGTTTACTACCACGGATCGTTGTCTCAACATAGGAACGTGTTTGTCGATTATTTTATGATTTCTCTTCTTTTCCTTGAAATAATTACGGGTGTAATCGCCTTGAAGAATTTGGCAGACCTTCGTGCTAGAACATTTTATTTGGCGCAACTGTATAATTCTTCCAGTAAGTATTGATTTATCATGGAAGATTGTATATTAATAAATATTTATTTCCAAATCATCCGCGAAAAGTTACTATATATATTATGTGCCTCTTGTCACTCTCTATCTATCTTTCTCTCTCACTCTATCTCTTTCTAAAGAGCACTTCTGTGTGTTTTGTACATCGAATAATATTGATCTCGATTCTTATCTTGCATCCTCAAGATTATGAGCTTTATAAAATGATTGTATCTCCGTAACATTTTTCCGTAGATTGATTAAGTAAATTTCCATGTCGCTCACGATATCGCTTTCGTCGGCTTGCCCGTCTGCAGACAATGCAGACAAAAGTTGCGTGCGTGTGGGAACCATTCGCGAAAGAATCTTTAGAACAAAAGAAAACCAAAAGAATTACGTTTCGATAATTCCATCGTAATTCTCTTTTGATAAATATATGCACTTACATCGAAAAGCTGTTGCGCCATCCAACCGTGGTACGGTTCTAGGGCTTCTTTGTAGGATTTTTTAATAAACGCTACCAAATCCTCTGTCGGGGAACCCGTTTTACTGTCCTCAATCATTTTTTCGAAGAACAGTAAAATCATGTGTAACCCTCTGCAATAATACTCGGGTCCGTCATATCAAAGAAAAAAAAGAGGGAAGGGTGGGGAAGAGGAGAAGTTGAAAGAGAAGGGGAAAAGGGGCGGAGTGAGAAAGATGGAAAGAAAAAAAAACGCAGCAGGTTTTATCGCGAGAAAGCACAGATGAGTTGAATCGCACGTACCTAGTCAACCATAACAGAGCATCCATGGCGACTAATTTCGGGTCGGAAGATTTTTCGATCAGAATCATGTCCTGCAATGTTACATTTCTTTCCGTATCTGTCGCGTATCTAGCAGCGAGCTTCTGCAATTAGATTGGAGGAGATTGTACTACAGATACCGGACGAATTTGACGGTGTGTATATTCAGTATAAATATATATACAGGGTGAACCACGAATCGTGACCAGTGGAGATTAATCCGTTATTGTTATTAGCAGTCTGATCGAGAAGGTTTTTATTCGGTATAGCATATGGTTTCAAGAGAGCTTTCACATGATTATAGCAAAGTTTTCGTCAACTCTTTTTTTCATGATTTTTCAAGGTCACCCTCAATTTTTCGGAATTACAGCTATCATTTTTATCAAGGCGAATTTGGTAAGTATCATAAAAAAATTGCTTTCTTAATAGTTTTACGAAAAATTTGCTATAATCACGTGAAATCTCTTGAAACCATGCTGTACCTAATTAAAACATTTTAATCGGACTGCTGATAGCAGAGTAATCTCTACTGGTCATGATTCCGTGGTTCACTCTGTATATACATTGTAGTATAGTGTATATACAGTATAGTTCGATGATGTATGCGCACTCGTATTCGCATTTCCAAAAAACTTACATCGATATTCCCTTGAATATCGTATCTGACGGGAGCAAAGACTTTGCCGAGTTTACCTGAAACATTAATTGATTGATCGACTAGTTTCCAGTTCGAGGGTAATTGGTTCGCGGCATTTCGCGTAGGTTATGTCGCATTGCGGATTCAAGTGTACATACCTACTATTCTGACAACGCCGCGTGCCGCAGCTAAAAACTCAACGGTGTTGATCTTCTGCTGAACGATCTCGGGAAACAATATTTTAATTTCACTGTCGAGCGCGTCCTTCATTCCCGTTGTACCCGATACGGCAGACAACATGGTTACTTTTAGTCGGTGACAAGCGAAACGAAGATCAATGGAACTTTCGAAACAATAACACGTACAAAACGAGACGGTTTATCGTTTCGGAAAGTGGCAGCACATCGGTAGTCCGAATCGCGATCACTCGATCCTCCCGAACGCGTCGCGTTCTTTCGAACAACGGGTATATCGATTGCTAACGATGTCAGAAACGACAATATCTTGAATAAACGTCTGTTTTAACGAGCATTTCGATAAAGCCTGGTTACGATAGCGACTAGTTAAGTTCTATTCTACGATGTGATGTAGCCAACGTATATACGTGACGTATAGCATAAATGTATGTATACACGAGCACGTGTAGTTAATCCATAGACTCGATCGTTTCGTTCTCCCATCCTATCGTAAACACGCAATCACCGTAATATTAGAAGAAAGTGATAACGCGATAACGATCATAATGATGATCATAATAATCCGCGATAATTTATGTTCTATTCTTGCGTGTGTATGTATATGTACAATAGAACGCGTTTCGCGGTACAAAGATTTTGCAATTGAACCGTGCTTTATCGTCTATACTTATAGCGTTGAATCGTGGTATGTATCAAGTTGTTTGCACTTATTCGTTAACTTGTACTTTTCGCTACGCCTATATGATTATTATCACCGATAAGGCATTCTAGTCGTCTGGTATTCCCCTGTGGAAGAGTGTTCGCCCCTATACGGCACGATACAATAGTTGCAATTTCACCTCGACCTTTCTCAAGTTGTCGGTGACGAACAAAAGCTACACCCACGTAAATGTATACATACGTGTACTTATAGACTTGTACACGTACACACACGCCGACGAGCGTGTCTTCGCAGCCGATTCAGCGTTAATGAAATGATATTTACAAAAGAAACCACATTTGCATCCGTCACAACGTTATACAAAGCTCTCAGAACCGCATTCACTCGTTGAACAGGCTCTCTCGCCTAACGATTCTCGGATGGTACAAAGTATAAACGGACAGAACTGACTCCTTACAATAGCGTGTTCGTGAAAGATTGATTTCACAGAATCATGGCGACTAAGAGGCATATTCCATATTCTAGTTCAAGTTCGATTAGGCTGAAGCGTTACCGCGTACGGATACGCGGCACGCGGAAAAATGAACGCACTCGCGTCGTTTCGTACAAGTTATTGGCACTGGCTGGGTATTCGTCCACGGATTTCGGGTCGTGCCAAGGGACGGCGAGCACGGAACTTCAAAATGCAGTTGGGAGAGGATATTTGAGCACGTTGCCAGCCGAATCTTCGGCAACGAGAGTCAGAGCAACGAGACACTGGGGTGGAGCCGGTGGAACCAGAGCTTCCAGTGGCGGTCGAGTTCCAGGGAATTGTCGGAAACCGCATACCATGCCGCCCGAGGTCTCCCTAAGTTCTATCACCCGTACTCCGAAACGCGACCTCACCACGTTCCTGCGAACACACACAAACAGAAAAATATTAGAATTATATCAACGATTTGTAGTTGGAGCAATGTTCAGGGAGTACGGCGATTACTGCGGGTGCGGTGGCGATAGCAGCGGCCGGCGGCGGCGGTGGTGGTGGCGTCTGCGGCGGCGGCGGCAGTATTTGGTAATGCGGTGGTAATGGCGGTGTAGCGTCAACAAAGAGATGGAAGAAGGAATATAATATACACTCCAGAATAGTTCAATGGCGAAAGGTCACTGAACTGACCTGGAGTGTACAGAGTCTGTCCGGAAAGTATCCGACCTTATGTCCCAAAATGAAAAAACTGTTTCCGTAAGCGAGAAGATCGCTGGAAGAAAGTTGTGGCTTCTAACGAACAATACTTTGAAGGGGATACCATTGATATCAACCAGGAATGATACTTTCCGGACAGACCACGTATATCGTATTCCTACTGATAGGAATCGTAGATGGTGGAGTATGGATCGCGCGGAGAATGGAGAACGATCTTTACCTTTTTCCATCGTATTCAATGTCGTAGAAGCGACGATTTGGAATGTTGTCCACCTCGCTGTTGAACCATCGGTGATAGGCGAGAAAGGCCGCGCACGAGGTTGTCCAAAATGTTCGATCGGATTGCGAATTAGAGCAAGTCTGGTCAATCGCGTGGGCGGACTGCGCTTGCAGCAGGCTCTTGGAGAAGGATCTATTGAGTTCTGGACTAGCGGGCGCTGATAATCGACCGAATAATCGGGGAGGACTTTGGGAGGGCGAGGGACGCGACGTTTCCGATAGCAATCGACTTCTTCGTGGGCTGGACAAGAGCGCGAACGGTTGTTGGACGGTAACCGTGACGCTGAGCGGTCTGCTCAAAGCGACCGTGGTATGTTGCGGATCTTTCCTTAGGACAGGATTCCGGTTAAAGTCGATTCCAGCCGCGCCGACGAATACTCGATCGACGTAATCGAATCCCCGGCCCATTATGCCTTCGCGGGTATGACCGAGATCGAAAGTGTGGCCCAGCTCGTGGAGAACCGAGCCGAGGGTGGTAGCGAAACAGCCGCCGTGCGTGCCACGGTAATTGCTGTCGTCCATCAGTTGTTCGGTGTCGACGACCGTCGCGTCCAGGAACCTTGCCAATACTTGGTTCATGCAGGTCGGCCAGGTGTGAAGACACGCCGAGCCGAACAGAGCCAATCCTCCACCGCCGAGCGCCGCGTGCCCCTGCGTTCTCGCGAGAGTGTCCTCGTGCGTGCGAGGATTTGGCGCGCCTCGATACCTCGTACACGACAAAAACGCTAGATATTTCCGATGCTTGGAGGCCAACGGTCCGGTCATCAGCTCGCGCGCGATCAATTCCCAAAGTTCTCGTTGGCTCATCGCGCGTGCTCGGTCGACGTCGAGCATACTGTGCATCACCAAGCATTCCGGCCCGTCCAAGTCCCTCTCGAGCTGAAAGGTTTTCCTCTCGTAACCCGCCTCTCTCAACTTCTCCGCGGTGAGAGCCTGCAGGAGCCGAGCGCCGAGACCGATTCGGGTCGCTGCGCTTTCCGGCGATCGATCTTCGCCGCGAGGACCTTGAAAGTAGCCGTCGTGGCCGGCGCAGATCACGTAAACCGGCGTCACCCGCAATCTCGTTGTTCTCGGTTCATGGATCAGAAGAAGCTTCTTCTTTCGTCCGGCCGCTTCCAGTTCCAACTTGTTCGGGCCTCGTGCCAATTCGACGACCGCGCGAAACTCTCCCGCCACGATCGGCCATTCGCTTGTACTTTGACTCTTCTGGTTCCTCACGGTGATCGACTCGCAACCTGCTGTCGTTCGGCCCCGTATCAAAGCTAAACTGTAGCACAAACTCTCCCCGTCCACCAGATTCAACACCGATATCTCTTCCGAATTACCGTTCCGCGACGACATGCGATGCCGATTCTCTCGTTCCTGCGACAATTCTCTACCTCCCAAGCACCGGTATATGCTCGTACGGTCCTCCTTTTCTTCTCCTCCGTGCTCCCGATGCAGGCTCGGTGGATTCGTGCTTGCAAGTACCTGCGAAATTCACCACCTTTCACATAGTCTGTCAGAAATATCTGCGAACCGTTGCCGACGGAGGCGAAGGCGAAGGCGAAGGCGACGGCGAAGGTGAAGGTGAAGGTGAAGGTGAAGGCGAAGGCGAAGGCGAAGGCGAAGGCGAAGGCGAAGGCACAGGCGAAGACGATGGCGATGACGGTGACTAGGATGGTGACGCCAACTACGACGATGTTATTGCTGTCAATGATCACGATGAAAATAACAGCCGTCTCTACAAATTCAAATTATCAAACGATACAAGCGGTTCCCGCGGTCACCGCGATGCGGGCAATTATTCCACGAGGTGCTGCTATCTCGTGGCAAATTACACCAACTGCGAATCAAGTGGGATAGTATGTATTCCGAGAGTCCGACTTCTTTCCCGTTTGATTTTCAACCGTTTCGATCGCGTGGCTGTATGTATAGCGCGACGTTGACAGTTGTCGTCGCATCTGTCAATGAATTTCTCCGAGACATCTTGTATAGATAAACCGAGGGATGTCGGAATCTACTGCGCATTTTGCTGCTAATGATCTCTCGTTTGACGAATATTTGACAACTGTCGTTGGATGATTCACAGTAGCATCGAAACGTCGACGATCAGACACGCCATAGCGTGACACGTCACGATACGGTAAGGTACGAGACGGTACGGCACGAGACACAGGGGTTTCCCCGGATATGTACGCAAGTACGATTAGCGAAGGAGTCGTATGTAGAACGGTAGAGAAGAGGAATTAAAGAATCGATGAATTCGTTGTTTCGATACCGACCTGATAACTTACCATTTTGAAAAATCGTGATGAAAGGGGTCGATGCGCACGTTACAGGGGAGAGAAGAAGGAAAGCGTAGAACGATAGTTTTCAGCCGGCTCCGTACATGCGGGGAGAGAGACTGTGGCGCCGGGACGACGTCGAACGGCGGGTTGCGGTACTAGGGCGTCGCTGCAGCGGCGCATGCAGTCGCGCATCCGCACTCCTATCATTTCTTTCCCTCTTTACTTCGCTTCGCTTCGGTCTCTCGTCCTTTAGGGCCAACCCCTCGTTAACCCTGTTCCCGCATGGCGCAGCGCCTCTTTCCTACCCTCGTCCACCCACGATCATTCGCAACTCGATCAACGCGTTCCCATCGCTCGATCATCTGTAGGGATGACGCGAACTCCTACTTTCGGATCATTCGTTATTCGATCACGTTCCTCCCCTATCACGGCGATTTTTCAAAGCGATTCATGATTTTCGTGATCTTCGCGCAAGTCGCGGAACCATCATCTGAGGAAATTGCGAGCTGCATCGCGTTTTTATCAAATTTATTAGATCCGTAAGACGTTTCTCAAACTATTCGCGTTTCCTGTAATTCAGCGGTTTCCAACCTTTATGCTACTACGCTTCCCTAAACAAATTTTTTTTCCGCGCCTCCCTATCTTTTAATAGATATAATAATATAGACACGTTTCAAATAATAATAACTTTATTACAAAAAAATACTGGCGAAAAAAAAAATTTGGCGCCTCCCCTGGTAATAGTCCCTGCCTCCCCTGGGGGCGCACCTCTCTGGTTGGAAACCGCTGCTGTAATTGTTAAGCTATACATTGGTATTCTGTAAAACCACATAAACATAGAAGAAATTGTCTGCACGTTACTTACAGAAAACGTAATTGATGTATTTAAAAAAGAGCTAATGCAATCGAAGTGAAAAATGAGGAGAACAGTGAGCAAATTCACTCTAGATTTAAAAATCACGATCACGACGAGAATGAAGTTCAAATTAAGACCGTGATCGTGATTCTGCAATCACTGTGATAAATTGCAGTTAGTTATTTTGCATTTCGAGCCTTGGTTACAATATTGGTTGGCCAACCGGTAGAAATGTCGCCCTTTACGCAGATGTGATGACCAACGTCATCATTAGACAGCGGTTTTGATGCGTTATATTATTTCCAACCTCTAACTAAGACACGAAGGCTGATTCAATTGTTTCAGGTGACGGGCTGTCTGGCGGTCGGCGTTGATGACGCGCAACGAGGATGTCCAGTATCGAAAAAAGTACTCCGCGTCCACGGTTTTGGAATTCCGAGCGTCGCGGTCAGCAATGTTGAGAAACAAAGTAAACCGGCAAAATGTCTCTCGCAACGTTATTTCGCCGTGCGTTTCCAGCGGGTGGTTCGCCGATGAATTGAAAACCTGCGAACGAAAGACCCTGTGACCTACTTGCCCGCGAAGGTCACTCGAGAAACGGTTTGCATTTTCATAAGTTCGTAACACGATGCGATATGACTATTTGCGGTTTCTTTCAGAGTTAACATTGTCGATGACGACGCTACCGTTTCATTTGGACGCATCGAACGCGACTGCCGATAGACAGTCACAGAATACTTTTAGCCAAGCTCGAGCACTATTAGGAAATTGTTTGCGAGGAACACGACACGCTATTTCCTGTTTGCGCGATACATTGCAACAATGCTCGTTGCAAGAGGGGTCGTCGGGGGTTTTCTCACGCAAAGCCAGCTATCACGGTCATGACCATGCGATCGAAACGTTGCACTATGGTCTGCAATCCCGTTCTCCTGACGAAAAGTCAATTTTTCAAGCTCCGTATAGTGAAAAGATTTTTCTTGCTGTAAAAGGCTGCAAAAAGTAATTTCTCTGAACACTTTTCAACAACTTTTTCAAATATTTCTGATGATCTGACAAAAACTGTTTCTTCTTCTTCTCCTTCTTCTGAAAATTACAATTTTTTACTTTGTAATATTCGAACTGGTATCGGGACGAATTCAACGACCTATAATAATCTAACATTAGACCTTGAAATAACGCTACAGTAGTTTTGGCCAGAAAAAGCGGATTCCCACAGCGCGCTGTTAAAAGAAAAGACGATATATCCCTGATCGATACGGTGCACGTCTCCCGCTTTTCTCCCTTTCTCCTTCCTCGTGCACGTTACCGTGAAAGTCGTACAACCAAAGATACGGTCGCGGCCAGGTACATATCGATACGAATGGAGGAAAGCGAGGAAAGATGTGCCTGGATCGGACGGAAAACAAAGACGGCTACCACGTTGCAGCTGTATCATCGTTATCGTCGAAGCGATAGTAGGCCAACTTTCAGGATCAACTGTTGTTTTATGGAAAAGCGTGAACCGATCGGCGTAACCGCCTAGATCTTCTCTCTTCTCGATACGCAGCTGTACCCCCGTAAATCGTCGAATCTGAATTCGATCGAACTTGGACGAGCGTGCGTGCACCGCGATGCACGCGTATGCAACGTGGAGCAAGACGAAAAGTTTCTCGATGTAAGATTCGTTACCGTGAGGTTAGCGACCGTGAAAGTGCTTTCATGTAAAAGTAGAACGACAGTTTTTCAAAATCGTTGCGACGATTGCGTGCGCCCACAACCGACCTACTTGATGGTCGGTCGTTGCTCCGTTCCTCGGTTTTCTCGATCGGTTTTCTCGATTGCCTCGGACCCTTGCGCGTCCTCGGACAAACACGCTCGCAAACCAACCGCGTAAGCTAGCATCATTTTTTACCATTTTTCTTATCCCGCCGAGATTTCGCGTTCACCATCTACATATTATTAATACGAGTACGAAAGAATGTTCAACTTTTCCCTCGAAAAACTGGGTCACGAGAAAAAGCGAGACTCGATTGGCTTCCTTTTCCGATACGCTGTCGTACAGGTGGGATATATAGTACACGCGCGTACACAAATGCTTTGCTATCGATTTTTCGGATTCGGCACTTCCCCGTTACTTCTAATACTCGTCTCTCCTCCACGGAGTCTCGATTTCTATCCGTATCGAATTTCTTTGGAAGCATCCCGGCGAAAGGTACAGGAAAGGTGAGAAAAAAAAGAAAGAAATGGGCAGAGAAAGACGTGGAAAAAGGAGAGGGAGAGAGAGAGAGAAATGAGAGGAGGGTGGGGAGTCGGACGATAAGGCGAAAAGACACGAAAGAAAGCGAGACTACGAAGGTAAGCCGAGAGAACGAACCACATCGGAGAGAGTAGGCCAATGCCAGTGTCAGCGACATGGCTAGTAAGTGTCTGTCGGCAAACCTGATCGTGAAAACAGAGAAACGGGTTGCACCGATTACATTTGTCTCTTCGTGTTTCATTTCAGTTCGTTCGTTTCTTTCCATTTCCTTCCACATTTTTCCAGCTCTCTCTCTCTCTCTTTACCTTTTTCCCCCGGTTTGTTTCTCGAGTTGCTTCCGAAGTAGATCCTTTCTCAAATTCGAAATTCGGTATCTCAAGAAGAATGTATCGAGATCTGTGAACGCGCGATCCAGCGCGTGCAACATTCTCCCGATTGGTTTAGTTCATTTACGTGTAACGCGCGAACAAACAAGCACACACAATGACTCGGTGGGAGGATTATGTGGATCATTGCCACGCACAATTCACGATAAATATGCAACGATAGGATCATGGGATGACGACGTTCTGTCGATGTTGTGAATAAATGTTGCTCGCCGACCGAGGATTCGCTACGTAAATGGAATGGAAAAATTCTTCGAGGAGGAAAAACCGCCCACCCATTTGTTTTTGGTTTAGCCCCTCGCAGTATTCTAACGAGTCAGACTCGTCATGAACGTTTTAACAATGTCTAACAGATAGGAATGTCACGCGATTCTTGTTAGATGAAATAAAATTTGATTCTGCAAAATAAAGATTGTCTACATCGATTACAAGCCACAGGAACCAAATAAAAAGTTCTTTCTTCGTACAATAATCTTATTAAGCCGAAACTAATACACCGATGTCCTCAAATCGTTTTAATAAGTCCACTGCTTTAAATCGTACGTGTCTATTTTCTCATAAATGTATAAAATAAATAAAAGTTAAAATAAATGTAGCTATATATACAAAAAATATAAATTTTCGTTTGTCTTCTATGACATTTTGGGGATGAAGACGGTTTAATCGCTGTGAGTGCAAAGAGAATGGTTCGGCGAGGGGTTAAGCTTCCGAATAATGCAAATTGCGCCTCGTAAACGTAAAAATAGGAAATTTGAGGGCGACTGCGGCCTGAATTGATATTTATCTAGCGCTTTTGACTACTGAAGAACCGCATCTTTGCATTATTGAGAAATGAGTCCACCCCCTTAACAACAATAAAAATTAATGAAAGCCGTATGGTCACGCTCCGTCACGCATGTACCGAGAACGAGTACAGTGAACGCTCCGGGTTCTCTTATTCTCATTAGTCTTGTTATCCGGCGGAGTTGGTTCGCGTGCGCGAGTGCCAACGGGAGCGGGAGCGGGAGCAGGAGCGCGAACACGAGCGCGTCAACTACGCTAATCGGTAACGAGTAAAAGGAAGAAAATCGATTCGCATACAACAATTCCGTGTGCGGAATTCAAGATCGAGAAGTTACGCAGCTTGCGACATACCAGCGAGTGGTTTTGAAACGATTTAGCGATTGAGTCGCGTGACACGTAGAGTCGATGAAGAAACACGTTATTCATAATTGAATTCGACGCGGTGCGGTGCGATGCGAATATGGCTTTTTAATTGTCTACAATCCTATAGGTGGGCGCACACATGCGCGGGCAAAGTCGAGTAACAAGATCGTTGAACTCGACAGGATGCAACGAACGAAGACGCGCGCGCGCGCGAAGAGATAAAACGCGAGAAGACTCGGCGATTATGTTTCCACAAGAATCGCGTGTAATCGTAACGTCCTTCGAAAGAGAAGAGGAGGAAAGGTGGAGAGAGAGAGAGAGAGAGAGAGAGAGAGAGAGAGAGAGAGAGAGAGAGAGAGAAAGAAAGAAAACCACTGAAATCAGTGGAATTGATATAGGAAACCCTATTCGTCTCGATCAATAAATTGTACCGAACAGAAACTTCCAGTCACGTTGCCTCTAAATAACTTGTGTTTCACTTTCGGCGCCCGAACAGTAAAATTCTTTCATGTGCTCGAGACGATGGCGACGATGGCGTGTTTGCGCCGTGTCAAGGACAACGCGTCTATCATCGCGATAACTTTCCTGAGAGTCAAGAAAATCACCTCCACTCTGATACATGCGTTACGAATCCTGCGAAAGACGTCCCATTCGGCGAACCATTTCTTTGTCTATCTCTTTCCATTGTTTCACCTCGATTTATGCTTTCCAGCAATACTACATATACATATATACATTGTGTGTTATACGTATATCGATATGGTGTTGTGGCGATTGCATTTTGGTGGATGGTCGAAAAGAGAGACGACTTTCGATCCACGATTTCTTTGTCCAGCTGTTTCGATTTTTCTACCCCGATTTATGCTTTCGATCAATACTACATATATGTATATACATTTCTAACCGACTTCGAAAAAGGAGGAGGTGACTCAATTCGATCTGTATGTATCTTTTTTTATTTTTTTTTCGCGTTTTTTCTATGTATTATATTATATGTATATCGATGTGGTATTGTGGAGATTGCATTTTGGTGGATGGTCGAAAAGAGAGACGACTTTCGATCCACGATTTCTTTGTCTATCTCTTTCGATTTTTCTACCCCGATTTATGCTTGATTTGCATGTCGATGTGGTATTGTGGAGATTGCACTTTGGTGGATGGTCTTAGAGGACCGTGACGTAGAAAAGAGAGACGACTTTCGATCCACGATTTCTTCGTCTATTCTTTTACCCGATTTATGTATTGCTTTCGGACAATACTACATATATTCGTGTTATGTATATATGATACTGTGAATATTGAATTTTGGTGGATGGTGCTGGAGGGACCCCAGCGTAGAAAAGAGAAAAGAGAGGTGGGAGAGAGAAGGCTGGAGATAGTCGGGGAGCAGACATTGGTGAAAACTTTAATGTTGTTCTGGTTCGTCCTGGTGGCGATCGTGGGGAATTAGGCCGACGGGGTCTGTCGCCGATGTCCTTGACATGCTGAAAGTGAGACCCAGCCTGCGCGTGCTAACTTTAATATCTTACGCAATCGATCGTAGGTGTATCATCGCAAACTCCCAAACTCTTAGTATTAGCATCGATACCGACATTCGGTTGCAATTTCCGTGTCTACTCGCGTTCAATAAATGTGCATGCATAATGATACACTTTTTGATAAATCGCGATACAGTCAATTCAGTTTCTTTATTAAGACTCGCACGGCATGTACTTACTATGTACGCTTGTACATGTTCTCTTCTGGTAGCAGGATCTGGGAGCTGAAGGGTGGATTCGTCTGAAAAGTAGCTTCGTATCTGGCTGTGTGCCCGATCGCCCGCGGCCGAGTTTCTACGGATACGGATGTCTAGGGTGGTCCAGCCGCTCGATACATAGGCGCCAGTCGTCCTGACGTTATTCTATTGCAGGTGTTTCCCCGTCCTCTCGTGTTTACGCGTACGCCTCTGGCCCGAAGGCGTCCGGCTGGTTCGGCCAATCCTCGCGTCGCAATCCTCGATCGATCCTCCCGAGGAGAATACGTTTCGTTGTCACTAGACTGCGGATCTTTATGCGTTTATTGGCCTATGGAAATTTACAGAAAAAATGCTAGAACAGAAAGCGATAGAATTTAGCAAGATTCTTATTTGTTTCGGATCTACAAAGGCTCTCCAGCGGTCTCCAACCTGGGAGACTCCAAAATCATTTAATAAAATTATTAATTTGTAGTTTTCACTTTTTTGTAATAAAGTTTTTATTATTTGAAATACTAATTTATATAGCATGAAGGTTGGAAACCGCTGGACTTCCTTCAAAGTTGTCTATAAACATCCGCAGTCTACCGCAGGAGAAATGTCTGTAGAAGCGAAATTTCGGGAAAAAGAACGCGTTGTTACAACCGCCGAAGAGGAACGAACGAAAGTATCGTAGCTCCGGCAGGCTCTCGCAATACTCGGCGGTCGCATGCCCAAAATACTTCTCCAGTTACTTAAAAATTATGGCGTTAGATTCGCTGAATTGTGTGATGAAAAAGCCCTGCGGCCGTGAAAGCGAACTCTCTAAAGGCAAATGGTCCGGGTTAGATTTTTGATGGAATCGTGCTTGTTGGGAGCTGGGAATCGATGTCGAGAGGCGAGATACGAGAGACGAGAAATGTTAGACGAGAGATGATAGACGACAGACGACGGACGAAGAAATACGGAAAAGCAGTATATGTACATTATCAAGGACACAAGATCAAATGTGACTTCATCGTAGCCGTCTCGGATTGGACGTGTCGCGATGTCGTGCGACGTAGACGTTCAGAGAAAGCAGAGAAACGCGACGTAAGACAAGGATGCAATCGTACTCCACCATATAATATACCAGAAAAATCATAGATCCTTAGTTTGAGATTCATAGATTCTTTACACGCGTGTAGCTGAGAATTCGCGACCTCTGCGGCTTATCTGTGGGTGCGTCTGCGTCTACGTCTAGCTCCACGTCTACGTACGTCAGAGGAAACAACGTTTCGTGTGTCGGGTAAACTCGATCTTCCCGACGATTTTCAAGATATAATGGCCGCGTCTCGCGTCTCCATTTTCAGACAGATAGAGCTGCGATAGTCTCGGTGGCGATCCTGTCATGTCATGACTCCGACACGTTCGCTGTGCGTGGCAAAACTTGCTTTTGAACCGAGTTTTGCTCCATTTTCCAACCGTGGTCCAATATCTCTCACAGTCGCTACAGAAATACGATGTATTAACGATTGTATTTAGCCGAAATTAGAACCCATTATCCGTGTCTTCAGTATTGAGAGAACAGTTCGAAATTCAGAAAGGTAGAGCTGTAATAGTCTCGGTGGCGATCCTGTCATGACTCTGACACGTTTGCTGTGCGCGGCAAAACTTGCTTTTGAACCGAGTGTCGCGCTATTTTCCATTTACCTGTGGCAATACCGTGGTCCAACACCTCTCGCTATAGAAATACGATTTATTTCTGGGAAACGATTAGAACCCATTATCTGTGTCTTCAGTATTGAGAGAACAGTTCGAAATTCAAAAAGATATTGCTGCGATCAGCTGCGATAGGCTCGGTGACTAAAAAAAACCTGCTTTTAAACCGAGTCTCGCGTAATTTCCATTTGCCCGTGGCTATCCCGTGGTCCACCACCTCTCGCTATAGAAACATGATTTATTTACGGGAAACGATTGTATATTTAATCGAAATTAGAACCCATTATCCGTGTCTTCAGTATTGAGAGAACAGTTCGAAATTCAGAAAGATATAGCTGCGATAGGCTCGGTGACTAAAAAAACCTGCTTTTGAACCGAGTCTCGCGCCATTCCCCATTTGCCCGTGGCTATCCCGTGGTCCACCACCTCTCGCTATAGAAACATGATTTATTTACGAGAACGATTGTACATTTAATCAAAATTAGAACCCATTATCCGTGTCTTCAGTATTGAGATAACAAATCGAAATTCGTGAAACGTTTGAACGGTCGAGGTATCTTGTGGAACAAACAGGGATAATTGTATTTTCGGAGGCAGCAATGCTTCCATACAGGTCCCTGAGGAATAGGCGGTACGATACAAATTCCTCGAGGACCTCGCGGTGGGCAGACATTGATTTCGCCGCCCCCGCTGCAGCCGGCCGGTCTTCCGCAATTCGACATTAGGCTTCTCGACGCTAACGCTAAACAGAAGGTATCCGATGGAGAAGTGTCCTTTCGATAACGAGCAAATACTTTCAGATCAGAGTACCTCAGGTTAGGTCGGAGTTTGACGATTAGGCGATCAAGTTTCCTTATCTACGCTGTTGTTCTTCTTGTCTACGCTGACAAACGCGAGAATTTCCTCTACGGGCCGGCGTGACGCGGCATCATGGCCAATGCAAACGATATAGACTTGTACAATTTCAAAAGCCGAAATATTCTTTCTGGCGTACTCGTGTAATTTTTCTTTGGAACAGATGAACCTCGACAAAATTGGCAACCGACTGACTTCACAGAACTTGACCTGCATTAACGACGCGACACTCTGCTCTCTGCACTTTTCGCGCGAACATTGAGAGTCCGATCGAAGAACGATCGATCGTACAACCTGTTTCGTCGTTTCGTATCAAACGCCGGGTATCGTCTGCTTTCTCCGATTCTGTCGCGTTCGTGTATTGTATAATCGGAAGCGTTTCTATCAGTCGTATGGGTTCGAAATCACGTTTCGAGATCCGCGATTCGATTTTACGAGGACGCAGAGGCCGGATCCACAACGGCGTTAGCAACGGTAACGAAAGAAAAAGCGGCTCGAAGGAACGTATTGCGCAATACCGAAGCAATGAATTTCGAAAGCACGAATAGGAATGAGCATGAACGCGAGAGATCGTGCTCGCATCGTGTAACCACGAGAGACCGTTAATCCTCGCAAAAGCGTCGTCGACGGCGACGAGGCTCAGTTTCGTTCATTCGAAGAAGGAGAACCGCGCGAATCGAATTCGGAGTGATTCGGCTGATCGTTCGATGTACTCTCGAAATGAGGTTATAACCAAGGTTACCAAACGGACACTACCCAAATACCCAGATACATATGATTACGGTAGGCGGGTTCGTTTTATTTCGCGCTGCGTCCAGTGGCTCCCGAATGCGAAACCGAAACCGAAAAGACCCCTCGGGTCTCCTCTATCCTGCGGAGGAAACGTGACAGATTCTTGCTTAATCCCTGCGCAGACGTTTCAACTAGGGCTGCCACTTTCCTTCGAAGGTCGAAAGGTTTTGGAGCTTCGAAGCTTCGATTTTTGAAACTTCGTAGTAAGTTATTAGAGGATCGAAAGAAAGGGAGTTTCGAAGTTTCGATCTTCGAAATTCCGCTGCTAAGTTTTAGAGAAAAATACGCCACCACAGCTAAAAGATTGATTGAGTTACAACTTCATACAATTCGCAGAGTCGAAGCCTCGAAGAAGTAGCAGCCCTAGTTTGAACCCATGCGACAAAACGTTATTCGGCAGGACGTCCCTCGTCTCCCGGGATTATCTGACGTCACTGTCGCTTGCGGATACAGTAAACTCCCTCAAAACGCGATCAAAAGACTGTTTAAAGGACTGCATATTTATGTGTTTAAAAAGTCTGTACACTTATATATACTGATACAAGAGATACATATATTTACAGTACTTTTAAACAATTTTTCGATCGCGTTATATGGGAGTCAACTATATATACAAGTGCGTTAAACGTAACTATGTATGCAAAAAAGGACAAACAAGTTGTCCGCTCACTTCTTTCTGCCTCTCTCCCTCTGCCACTCCCTCTCCATCTCCCTCTGCCTCTTTCTTCCTTCGTTTCTTGTACCGTCTGCCATGTTTTCTTGTTCGTTTCGCGTTTCGACCGAAGCGAGTGGATTCGAAAATAGAATAGGATTGATACGAAGAATGCGAACTCTTCGAAAAGTATCAGCCGAAGGGGAAGGCATGCACGGGGACAAACCTAACGATGCAAACTGTAGACGAACTGAAGGCACGGGGTGATGGTCGAAGGGTAAATGGAGGACGAAGGAAAACGCGTCCCGCCGTGCAGCAACGTTTCGAAGAAAATAAAAGGCCTATGACCTGTGCGTATTACGGTTTACATTGAGAGTGACAGTGATTCTATATCTGTCGCCACGGTGACGTAATTACGATTGGCCTCTCATGGTCGCTCGACACGTTATTTCTCTCTCGTACAGAATTCGATTATCTTCGACGATGCCCAGAGAGACGAATTTCTCGGATTCTACCCGGTCAGCCAGGTAACATGGCGTCGACGATATTTAGCGCAACGCATCCACGGCATTGCGTGGAATTTGACTCTACAGTGAATCTTAAGGCGGTAGACTCGCGTTTCCAGGATAGCAAGGCTGCGAGACGCCTTCTCATTTCTAGATAATGCAAAGATGGGGTTTTTCAGTAGTCAAAAGCGCTAGATAAAAGATCAATCCAGGCCGTGATCGTCCTTAGAAGGTTTTACGTTCACGAGGCGTAATTTAAATATTTGGAAATTGGAGGGCCTGGAGCAGTGGCGGCGAACCTATGACACGCGAGACAGATACTGACCCACGAAGGCATTGTAAGTGACTCACGCGTTTATTACACTATTGACCTGCAAAAGTTAAAGTTATAAATCAAAAAGGAAACTAGAACCGTTTTTTAATTATTTCAAAAGTGAGAACCGAAAAGATTCGACCGTCAACTTTATCTTTTAACAAAATGTTTGATGTTTCCAGATAATTGGCACCCCCACACCCTCTGATTGAAGCCACTGACTTATGACCACCCACGGGACCTAGTATTCAAAACAGAAATAAAAATAATTGACCCACTCTTCAGAAAGGTTCGCCATCACTGGCCTAGAGATTTAAATATTTAAAAATTTCGGTATTGGAAAATTGGAGGGCTTAGAGATTTAAGTATTAAATAATTTGAGTATTTGGAAATTGGAGGGCCTATGCAGCATGTAGTTGTCGCAAATTAAGTCTCGTAAACGTAAAAATAGGACTTTTGAGGGCGATCGCGGCCTAGATCGATCTTTTATCTAGCGCTTTCGACTACTAAAATAAGCAAGGTGCAGTAGCGCGTTACCCTATGGGCAACTTGAGCAAATAAATGACCGGGGCCCCGAACACAAACCAAGATCCAAATTCTACATTTTTCTCATAAAGTTATTTAGTTGGGGTTAGTTGCCCCGAAATTCTACATTGCCCAAGGCCCCAAACAGTTGTAACGCGCTATTGAAAAGGTGCATCCCGCACCCTTGGAATCCTAGAAACGAGTCTACTTAACTGTCTCCGCCAACATTTTTCCAACGCGAGGGATCGGCAAGCGGTGATGGTAATAAAACGGTAACATAGTTACAGACATGATCAGGATCACGATCACGGCGGATACGCGTTGCGTCGACACTGTATACATTTTCAGCTTCGAAATTTAACGCTAACGGCGCGACACAGGAGCTGACTACTTCGGCTGACGAGGAACACGGCAGACGGAAAAAGTGACTACGCGCCGCGACGCATCGATGCGATGCGTGCGTGGTACCGCGCGGGTGTTACCAAGCGGGAGAGACGGATATCTCGTTTTGCGGTATTTATGTTTCCTATTCGTTTCGGATTTCGTTTGCTCGTTCCCGTCTATTCCATCTATCCCATTTCGACGGTTTTGCGAATTACGAGCCGCGCACGTGTTCCAGGACGATTCGGAACACGCGGCGTGATCGAACAAATGAAAATATCGTTTCTTCCTTTCGGCACGTTCTTTCTACGAGCGTTTGTTCGTACACACTCGCAGTCTTGATCTCGCGACCTCGCGCATCTGCCCTCGTTCTCCAACAAACGATACGCGTACGCTGTTACCCTACGCTTACTAATACGCGACCGCGTACCACAACAACTATTTCATACACTTGTCACTTGCCACTTGCCACACTCTAGATACAACACCGGTCAATGTCCTTTCGGTAGTTGGGATCATGCGATCCGAAAGGTGAGACCGAGTGCGCAGTACGTCGCATACCGATCGATCGATCTAAACGACTGGTCACCGGAACGGATCGACGGCTTTCAAAATCGGTTCGCTCCGATTATGTTCGAAAGGATTTTCAGAAAGGAAATTTTCCGAGAAAGCTCGTCCACCTCGAACCTGTACTTTGAAAATCAGAGTAGAACTGGATATAATAATATACACTAGAACTTCGATTATCCGTGCTGATTAGTGGACCATGATTGTTCAGATAATACAACAATTACATATGTAGTTTCAGTGCTGAACTTCATCCCTATTGAAGTGTGCAGTAAATCGTGTAGCGTATTGGTTCAACGCAAACTAATTCCTCGTGGAAAGTATTCGGACGATAAAGAATTCGAACATCAGAGGCCGGGATAATCGAGGTTCTACTGTAGATACTCTTCGTGCCTCACAATTTGCCTCCTGGCAGGAATTCCGAAGGAATGCGGCAGCAAGCCGCCCGATTGGGTCGTTCCACTGACACTTTCGGTTCCAGCCGAATTATTGGCTAAAGTCGACGTCACGAGGGTCGTTTCCAGGGACTTCTTGTGGGGCACTGAGACTACATCATTATACTTGTACCCATGTGTCTACGCCTGTATATAAATAGGTACACTATGCCCTCGGTACTGGTACAAGTACTTTTTTATTCGACGAGATTGTCTCGTTCTATCGCAAAATTGATCAGCTCGCAAAAAACAGAGCATAGATCTGCGCGTAACCGACCTTCGATCCATTACCATGTCCGCGATAAAAGAAAGAATGTTTACACCGACCATCGGTGTACGACTCGATTTGCGTTTAACACATTCCTGATACCGAGAACTTTTCCTCGAGAGAAATACGTAGCAACGCGAGGTTTCCTGTTTCGAAGGCTCGCGTTGATATTTCGATCTCGATTCGAGCCAATCTCTACCAATCGATTCAACGCATTTGCAATTCTTCCTAGCGGTTCTCGCGATTGCGTCGTTTATAGTTTCGCGAGAATTTTCCTCATTCGAGATTTATAATGCTTGAGGAAAAAAAAGAAATTTCGAACGTCGATCGGTTCGATGGAGGAATAATCTCCGTGCTTTCCACGAAAAGTAGATCGAAGACCGATCAGCTTCGACTAGAATCTCGTTTCGATAAGTAGCGGAGCAGGAATCGAGAAATCGAGTTCCGCGACCAACTTGGACAACGAGTTATGCCGTTTGTCACTTTTACTGTTGTTGAGGTCAGTCGAGCATTGACCGTTTGACGATTTAATTCACGTGCATTTATTACTACCAGTAGATAGGAGGGCGCAACGTAAATGTTATTTCTTCCCTTTCTGCCGTTCTTTAGATCTACCTTTCCTTTCCTTTCATTTCCTTCATTCTCATTTCCTTTCATTTTCCATTTACCTATTATACTACCAACCCATCGCCAGGGTTGGCCAAAAACTTCATCAACGATTGACGAATAAATTTCTACTTCAATCTTTAATCGCGATTAACAATTAATCTCCTGGTTTAGTCGTTAATTGAGGTTAATGAATAAATACGCATTAATCGTTAATTGAGAATAACGGTTAAATTTCTACTTTAGTAGTTAATTGCGATTAACGATTACATTCCTTTCAATTGTAATCGTCAATCGGATAATTGATTAATGATTAATTGCTGAAACTTCGAAATGAAATCCGGACTCAAAACTGTTTTTGTTGAGATATATTTCTGTCAATTCTCCATCTCCGCACCCTGTCTCTTCTACCTCCCTCCTTATTACAATTTATGGATACCGAATGGCGATTAACTTCATCAATCGATTGAATCAATCGCCGATTTTTTCAATGATTTCTTCTTTTAATTAACGATTGACGATTAGCTTCATCAATCGATTGAATCAGTCGCCGATTTTTCGATGATTTCTTCCTTTAATCAACGATTGACGATCAACTTCATCAATCGATTGAATCAATCGCCGATTTTCCAATGAATACTTTTTTAATCGTACACATTGATCAATCTACCTTGATTAAAATTTTAATCGATTAATGCCCGATTCTGCCCATCGCTATCTGCGAGACATGCATACCTTCCATCCACTTTTTACGTCAATTTCACATTTGTTCTGTTAATAATGCTTTCTCATTTTTATCGCACCATATTGTGGGAGTTAATTCCTCAATACCCGATCCTGTATTTCGTACAATTAAACTTCATTGTATGCAGGGTGATTCGTCTTGAATGACCAACACCAGACCTCTTAATTCCGGGTAGTTTTATTATATTTGATTTCCGATACTCCGAGTTAATTACAGTTCTTCTCGTAACGATTGGAGACCGATAAATCCGGTTGAATCGCAATAGTTACAGTCTAGTAAGAGCAGATAGTTTGCGTATACGGCACTTAGGCCAGTTTGTCGGTCGTTCACCCGAGCTCGCTCCTTCGTTCGTAGTCGAAGGTGTTTACGTTATTCACCTGAACCCGTTTTGTCGTCATCGTTCCAGTCATTGATCGTATAGCTGCGTATTGTCTGCGTGTATTAGAGGAGTCGCGAATTCGTTGATCCGCTCTTGGTCGTAACGTCACGCCGCGATCATTTGATAGACTTGGCGCTTCGCTGGTTGGTTAGGTGTGCGATACGACGCGATGCGTCACATCGAGCATCCTTCGACATTTCGGATTTGGTTCCTCGGCCGATTACGAAACTCTCAGATATATCTTTTTAGCGAATTCTTGTAACGCAACTTTGACGCTCGCTTTTGCAATTACTCGTGCGAGCGCGCGTAATACGGTTCGGAAAACGACTCGAGAAATGCATGGTTTCAGCAAGTTCGAAGTCTGAACGGGAACCGTAGGTAACGACACGAGGTTTCGCGAACGACACCGTGTCGCGGTATCGGCTGATCGAGCAGTTTGGCCATTGACTTTCTGCGTTGGTTACATAACATACAGGATTCTGTTACGTTTAAAAGTAGAATCGTTTGGTCTGTTGGCTCGATCGGGCACATCAGCGGGAAAGTTTGGCGGTCCGTCGACACGGTTGCAATTGTTTCTTGCGACCGTGTGTCCATCGACGAGACAATGTCGAAGAGGAAGATGGGGGAAAGCAAGATAATATTATATACTGCAGTGATTTTTCAGAGCGGAGGAACAACTATCGAATCCATTGTAGGGGAGCGCGCGAAACGAAACAAGACGACACGGAGCGACTTAGAGGCGAACGAAGGAAGATACTTAGGCGTACGAGGGGAGGACAGCCGGTATATTCGCTTCGGCTCGCTTTAGAGAACGACGAGCGATCTCGAAAATTTCGGCTGCGAAAGAGGTCTCGGGTCATCGACCCGTTGGCAGTGGTCAGTGATGGTAACGGGCGCGCGCGACCGAGGAACCGAGCACACGATCAACCGGGCAACCGGGCAATCGGACAACCAGTTCATCCGTCCAACGCATCGTGCGTTCGGTCCTTCACCCGGCATTATCCCGACTGTTACGTACTCGCACGTATTACACGTGCTCGCAATACGTGTCGCGGTTTGTTCCGCGTTTGTTCTGGCCTCGCGAGCCAACGTTTTCGGATTTCCTATTCGTAACCGAGCTAATTGGCATTTCGTTTCGAAAACGAATATACCTGAATCGCGTGATTCCGACCAATCGGACCCACCTTTTGAAAGGAGCTCGATTCAAACCACCGAATTGGCCCGCTAGCGTTCTCGCACGCGCGCTCTTGGCGTGCAGATGTAGTGGAGCGGCGAGATGAGCATCGCGGCAAAATCATACCAGTGTCATTAATAGACAGCGGATTGTATGCATTCATTATAGACGAATTAAAAATGAGTAGGTGTATTTTAAAGCTTTGAAAACAGACGAATTGAATAGTACTGTTATATTCGTTTCAACCCATTGAACATACTACGAGAGGATCAATGTCTATGTCGCTCCGGTTTGTTGGAGTTCAGGTGGATAATATTTATTCTGCACAAAGATCCGCTGTCTAGTAATTAAATGCGACTGTTTATGGTGGAGCGGTAACGAGAGAATAGCGACGAGGTGAGCATCGCGGCAAAATCGAACAAGTGCGCGCCGCAACTACTCGTTACGGTTTCTAACGGATCGAACCACGGCTCGAGAAGAGTTTTTGGAAGCAATTCGAGGGACGGCCCAGACGAGAAATAACGGACAGTCAAAAACTGCCTTCTCGTGTCTGACCAGTTAGGG
Source organism: Lasioglossum calceatum (assembly GCA_963966675.1). Classification (NCBI taxonomy): domain Eukaryota; kingdom Metazoa; phylum Arthropoda; class Insecta; order Hymenoptera; family Halictidae; genus Lasioglossum; species Lasioglossum calceatum. The sequence goes on along the minus strand of OZ016555.1, from coordinate 2,895,539 downwards.
TCCGTTATTAGCCGTTAGAAAGGAAACCCGTTCGAAGATGGATTGCGCACACGCGCACAAGCTCCCACCCGCACTCGCACACTCGCTCGATCGCTCGTCGATAACCTCGGGTTCCTCGAATATACAGTATACATGTATTTTCTCACCGAAACTTCTCAACATTCCTCACCGGGTTCCCGTTTTTCGAATCGTCGACGCAAAGCCGTTCGGGATTGACCTATTCCAACCTAATGGCTACAGTTCTCGGTTGGCCGGCATTACAAACGAAAGGAAAATAAAATATGGATTCGTAGGAGAGCGACGATAAAAAGGTTTCGGTGAGATTCGGTAGCCGAAAGGTGGGCACAGCCCGATCGGTTCCGGACGCATACGAGGAGAAATCGAGGCCACGCGAAGCAGGGATCGAATTCGAATCAACAGACGCAAACGATCTGATCGGGGATGCATGGTCGGGGTCCGATTCTAATTGTAAGCTTGTCGAAGTCGCGCCAATCATAATCTAATTGTGAACGATTGCTCAGAGGTCGGATTACCGTCTCTGTTTACCGATCTATTGGTCGATCTTACTGTTGATATGGAACAGTTCTGGAAAAAGCTCAAAATCGAAGAATTGTTCCGGTGTCGAATCAAAATGACGATCGAAATTTTTATTCGCCGTTTTTTCATTGACTATAAAGTTTAGTTCAACTAATCTAGTTTCTTATAGTTGTCCTCGAAGGAGCTCCCTAACAGATTCCAATTTGGAACGGTGCACCTTGTTGTATGCGAATAGCCGCAGTCAAACAAAAAAATAAAACGAAAATGTGACAAATGATATAGTTTCTTATAGTACGTACCATTTCTTCTTTCAATTATTGCTAAAATAAGAAATATTATGTAATTAATGCGATTTCTGAAAGTATTAGGTATAACGACGCAAAAAATAAAATATTATATTTTGTGTTTCAGATTATTAAAATAGAAATATTTTATTTTGTGGATGAAATTGTTCAAATAAAATACTATTTCCTTTAAGCAAAATAAAATCTAAAATATTAAATAGTATTTTAAATATGTTTTTCGCCAATAATGCCCACCTCTGTATTATACCAATTTCAAAAGTCATAGGGAATGGAAATGCTCGTAATTTCAGATCATTTGTATCCTTCAACCTGTTTTCGCATAACACAGCTCAGCTTTTCACAATTTATAGAATACAAATAAAATGTTAAGACTGTTTTGAATAATGGTATGGTAATTTTTACTGGCGCCTCGGAGTCACCATTCGAGTGCAAACAGTTAAATAGTTGCAGATTTTCGCGCGTCGAAGAAGGATAAGCGTTACGACTGGTCTCCCATCTTCCCCTTCCACAACGCTGTTGTCCCACGCTCGCCTCGGGCCGCTGCCGGGCCTCGTTTCGACTCTTCGCGCGTGGGTTACAATGTCCCGAGTGGATTTCGGTATTGCCAAATAGACCGATATCGCGTGGTCATTTTTCCACCCCTCCGGAAGGGTCGAAACTTACCAGGGAACGGGGCTTTTACCTACAGCACAGGCCTAATCTGACTGGGACATTGTCCGGGCGAGGCAAGCAATACAATAACGCGTTGGCTGGCTTGGCCACCGCGGCAAACAATGGGTTATCGCATTGCTTGCCTCGCCCGGTCGACTCAGACCACGGATTTACTTCACCTAATATTTATTTAACGGTTCATTTTACAGGATTTTTCTAAACGCAGTACTCTTTGTAAGACCTCAAACCTTGGAAAAGTGGAACCCAAAAATTTGTAAGACTTAAAAAGAATATATAAAATAAGAGATAATGAAAGCACACAACTTCAATTTTCCAAAGCTCCTCTCAATTTTTTCGAAAACCGTTTGTGTCACGGAAAAAAGTAACAGGACATAAAAGACGCATTCTGTCGAGATCTACAGGCTTTGTTGAACATATTTTTGGACGCGGCAGACAGTTGAGAAGATATTAGAGGAAAACGGCATGAGGTATTACACCAATTTCATATCCATAAAATTTCAAAAATCATAGGGAACGGAAATATTCTGGGTCGGGAGAAATGTATAGTTTTCCAGTTGAAATAGGTCTCCGAGTGCACGAAGGGTTAATTAGAAGAGAACTGCGTTCCAATCGTATCCTTCAACAATTACATAGACGGTGCTGGTTGCTTCGAAAGAGATGGCGATTGCGACGCGACGGTGCGTTGCGGTGCGGTTGCGTTGCGATGCGGTGCGGTACGGTACGGCACGCGGCGTGCAAGGCAGAGCGTTATCGTATGCGATCCGTATACGCGTCGTAGGTGCGCTGAAAGCGGTAGGAGGCGAAGGAGGGAGTGGTAACACCTGGAATGTACGTAAGGTAAACGGCATCCGGGCAATGCCCTCGCATGTAAACAATCAGAAATTGCAGGCTTGATTACGCGAGCAAGTTGTTTCTCGCGTATGCACACAATCACAGAATCGATCACGTTTGCGTGCACGCGTGCTCACCGCCCGTAACAGTTGTAATAGTGTAGTACGAACACGCGGATACACAGCATACCAGTTTTCCCGTTTTTGCAGCGTTATCCTACTCACCGACAGTTTAATTCACCGATACGATCGCCACGATACGATCAACAGCTTGTCACATCGATCGTCATTATTTCGAAATATCGTTGTTAGCCCATGCCGCGCCGAATTATTCGCGGTCGCGTCGCCAATTTACCAACATCTTCGTAATTCTTCGAATTCTTCCGACGTTCTACACTAGAACTACCAATAATGGTAAAATTGCATTTATTTCGATGTCGTATCAGTTTAATATGTACTTCACACAATAGAGAAGCTCACTAAAACCATCTCTCGGAAAAACTTATTTTTACCCCTTGCCGTTAAATGAAAATTTATATTTTTCGTATGGCTACATTTATTTTAACGCTTAAAGAAGCGGAGGGAGGAGAAGATGTACGAAGATTGTCACCCTGAGGAGAACAAATAAAGTTATAATTGAATTATTAATTACAAACGAATCAAATTTTATTTAAAAAAGAAACGCGTAACATTCGTATCTGTTAGACTTGTTAAAATCTTCATGACGAGCCTGGCTCGTTAAAATACGCCAAGGGGTGAATTTTAAGCGAGTCGTTTTGAATGGTGACGTTTCATCAAATAGTTTACCTGTGATCCGCTCGGTTTCTCGTTCGTCGAGTCTACCGGTGAAAAAGGCTGGTTCCCGTAAGCACGTGATCGCGGGGATCGTATTCGAAGCGGATGAATTCGCGCGCAGTATGTACCCGGACAGCCAAGTAATATTACCGTTCGAAAAGTAACCGGGGAACGAAGTCGCGACGGATACGACCGTTCCGAGGAATCGAATTTTGCAGAGCCGCATCGAATCGCCGCGCCGGTGTCGCGTCATAGTCGAGCGGTCCTGTAAACCGATTCGAACGAGTTCCACGCTCTCTGAAACGTGGAAAGAAAACTCGTGAAACCGGACATCGATCAGCGATTAGCGTTGTGTTGGGTGTCCGCAATTTCCCGAGTGAGCGTGGAAATGTTAATCCGCCAGATATTCTCGCGGCGCGGCGGCTTTTCAGTGATTAAATCGAAATCCTGCAAAGGGCGGTTCGTTCGAAAAGAACGATGCACGCAAGGTTACCGTAACGCGTTTAATCGACGGGCGAACGAAAGTATGGGTTCGTGAATGTTCGTCCTCGGTGACAAAAGGGATATTTCTGGTTCCGTCCATGGTGAAAACCGGGCGTTGCTATCGTGAAAGAATACGAACTGGGTCAATGACCCAGCCGCCGAAGAACCGCGACTGTTCGGTACGGACCATGTCTGGGTCAGCGCGGACCGCTAAATTCTGATCCGTTCGTGTTCATACTTATAAACGATTCTTGATTTCTGTGTTAGATCATTGCATAAGTTGGTTCCCGATTTTTATAGACGCCTGGAACATTTCTACAGTCACCATTGTTTGCTAATTGTAGAAAAGATTGAATTAAGACAATGAATTTTATTCTCAAATCGGGCACGAACTTGTGCAATCATCTGACATTTCGTACGGAAATGAACCTTGCTCGATCATCGATCATCCCGTTTCGCGTGGTTTTCCGTACAGGTAGTTCACCAAACGGTTTAACCCCTTGCCGCATCATTTTCTTTACAGTTACAGTGATCGAAACGTGTTTATCCCGAGAAATGTCGTAGAAGAGAAAAGAAAATTGATATTTTATATTTAAATATGGATCGCGAGCGAATCAAATTTCATTTCAGTCAGACTGCGGATCTTTATGCATTTATAGGAAAATGGAGTAGATGAAATTAAAAATTGTTGTAAAATTTTTTTCTCAACTGTAAAAGATTTCTCCTCTATCATTGTGTTGGCAAGAAAGTAATTTCGGTATTTCAAGGTGAATTTTTTATTCAAGTAATGAATTTTAACGAATAAGATATTTTCTTGAAAAAGAATAAATAAGAAAATATTTTATTGACTATAGTTCGTCGCTTGAATAAAACAATTCGGTTTCACTTCACCTTAAAATACCGTGATTACCTTCTTGCCAACCCAAAGAATCACCAAGAAAAGAAACAACATCCGCTTTGGTTTCTATTTCTCGCAATCGCCGCAGACAGTTTTGATTTTGCATAAAGATCCGCAGTCTATTCGCGAAGAATACGACAAGGGGTTAACAAATGGAAATCGCTGGAAGAAGCGAGTGCGCGAAGCTGATCGATCCGAAGCGGATCCTTCGCGAGTAAATCGAAGAGATACTTACCGTTGAGTTTGGTGGTAGCGATCCCCACTGCTCGCCGATAGTTTCGAGTCCCTGCAGGGGGCCTGTATCCCCTCCGACGCGACTGGATAGGAGTCCTCGTGGTTTTTGACCAACGAGACCGAGGAATACGGTGCCCGCCTTCGCACCCTCGCCGGAAGTATCCACCACCCCGAACATAAGGAGCCCACGCTTTATCCCCACCTGAAAGGCTGGTGTCTGGTCGCGTCGCGTCTCGTGTCGTCTCGTCTCGACTCGACTCGTCTCGTCTCGTCTTGTCTCGTCGCGTCGTGTCGCGACTCGTCGTGTAACCCGTTCGGCTGTCCACCGTCTTTCTCGACTCTTTTCCTCTCCATCGCGTTCCTCTCTGCTTCTCTTTGTGCCGTTGCCCCACTACGTCCGGGGACTGTCGGGGACTGCCGGGGGCAATTGGGTGGCATCCGGGGGACCATTTAGAGTCGCTGGGGGGCCGGTGCTCGATGAGTCACTATATAAGACGGGCAAGGACAAGAAGGTGTATGTTAGTATACACTCAATCTTTACGTAGCTCGCACGACTTACGATACAGCGAGCGCCGGCAAATTCGGCTGCGGCGGTGACCGACTTTTTTTTCTTTTCTCTCGTTCTCTCTCTCACTCCTTTCTTCTTCTCCTTCCTTCTTCGTCTCTATTCCTGTCTCTCTGTTCGTCCGCTACCCCTAGTTCCACCATTTTCACCCTTCTATCCAACCACCAGGATCATTTCTCCAACTGTTCGTTCATCCTGTCATCTCCTCCGTTCCTCGCGCCGGCTACCGCTCGTTACCTCGCCACCTTCCGATCTCCGAAATCGTCTTACAATCGGATAATCGATTTCGATGATTACCTGACGAGTCACCGTAACCGTTCACCTATACTCCTGTTCGCGTCTCCCTCCTCGGGGATCGTGCTCGAGAAGCTCGATCGGCTTGGTCGTCCGTCCTCACGAATCGAGAAAACGTCAAAACTTCTCTCGTACTCTTGTACAAGTAACGGAACGAATAATATAGAGAAGACAGAGGTACACGACCGGAAAAGAAAGAAACGAGTAGATGTAGGAGAGTCAAGGTAAAAAGAGAAGAATCAAGATACAAGATCCAAGACTCAAGATTCCAAGCTTCGTCATTGGAAATCTGAGAGTATTCAAAACCGGAGACTTCCGACGAGAAGGTAGCTGAAAGGATTGAAACAATCGAAAGTTACGGCCGATTGTCACGATGCTGGTAGAATACGCAGCACAGTGGACTTGGCAAGCGATGGGCGGTACCAGGATCGATGTCCTCTGTATCTGTCTGGTGTTTTTGGCGGTACTATTGGTGGCAAGGTGTCTGCAATGGCTGAAATACGTACGCTCCTTGCCACCAGGCCCTTGGGGCGTGCCTGTGTTCGGTTATCTGCCGTTCTTGAAGGGCGACGTTCATCTTCAATACGGAGAACTCGCGAAAAAGTACGGGCCAATGTTCAGTGCTCGATTAGGAACGCAACTCGTAGTCGTCCTCAGCGATCATCGCACTATACGCGACACGTTTCGACGAGAAGAATTCACTGGAAGACCGCATACCGAGTTCATCAACATCCTCGGTGGATATGGTAAGTGTGAAATCGAATGCCACTTTGTCTATTTCTCTCTCTCTCTCTCTCTCTCTCTCTCTCTCTATCTCTGTCTCTTTTTGTGTATCTTAATCTCTTGTTCGCTCATCTCGCTGATAATCAACGTACTCGCGACCTTGCATCGGTGGAGTTTTCGCGCCATTTCGTCGGTCTCGCATTTTTAACTTCTCGCGTTCGATACGGATCTCGAAGGTTAAAAACGGTGGCCTTTCTCTTTTGTTTTACCCTCGACCTGTCTCCTCTTTCTTTTTCTTCCCTCCCGCGTCGAAGCCTGCCTTTCTTTCACCTCCTACTGTTTCGTTATCTTCTCTAGATCGAATTCTCCGCGTCACACCAATCTTTTTCGATTCCGTTGTATTTGTTTGCGTAATGCTTGTTCGTCGCGTGCAACTTCGACCACGTTCGATAGCTCGTTTCTCTCGAGTTCGAAGATTAGAAGGATCCTTTTTTTTCTCTCGTAGGTATTATCAACACCGAGGGTGCTATGTGGAAAGAGCAAAGAAAATTTCTTCACGATAAACTCAGGAGCTTCGGCATGACCTATATGGGTGGTGGAAAGAAAGTTATGGAATCGAGAATCATGGTGAGCGCACCTTGTAGATAGATGTTCTTATCTTCTCTCTTTTTCATGGGTTTTCGGGATCGTCGCTCCTCGGACTGCTCTTTGTCGGACTAGCCCAGCGATCGGCAAACTCGTTGGCCGAAAGAGCCACATGTCAGCAGTATTTTTACAAGAATAAATTTCTTTACGAGTCGGTTAAAACTAGGTACACGGATAAAACTAGATATCATACCTTGTAATGATCTTATTTATCGATCAAAATGGAGTAGAAATTGCTGTTTATTTGAATTTCGATATAACCGGACAGTGGATTTTTATGCAAAATAAATATTTTCTACCTGACTTGCAACAAACTGGAGTGAAATGGAAATTTATTTCAGTACTTTCAAATTCTTCTAATCTTTTTACTGTTTCAAATTACACCTCCTCATTTTTGTCATAAATGCATATACGGTTTTTTACAGACGCAAGTTCTCTTGAAAAGTTCTCTCCAAAATTGCTTATTGGTTAAAATTTGCTCGAACCCATGCGCCGAGAACATTAATGGAAAGTTTATTCAGTAAGATACGATCGACAAAAAGGAATTTCTAAATGCATAAAGCTCGCTGTCTAGATATAACACATTGATTGATTGAAAATCGTATTAAATAAATGAATTTTAACCACTTCATTCGTGGAACGGCCGCACTCGAGTAGCCAAAGAGCCGCGTGTGGCTCGCGAGCCGCAGTTTGCCGACCACTGGACTAGCCAGACGTATTATCGACCTTTCTTCGTTGATCGGTTGTTGGTTATCGTTCGAGAAAGTGAAACACGTTCGTTTGTATTTTGTAGCGCGAGGTTAAGACGTTGCTTCGAGGACTGGCGTCGAGGCAAGGTGCACCGATGGATGTTTCAGCGTCTCTCGGAATGTCGGTTAGCAACGTGATCTGTTCGATCTTGATGGGAGTACGTTTCCAACACGGCGACACCAGATTCAGTCGATTCATGCATTTGATCGAGGAGGGGTTCAAACTGTTCGGAAGCATGGTCGCAGTGAATTTTATTCCCGTGATGCGCTACCTGCCGTGCCTGCAAAAGGTACGGAACAAATTAGCGGAAAATCTGACGGAGATGGCGGACTTTTACCAGGAGGCTCTCGACCAACATCGTGCAACGTTCAACGAAGGCACGGTTCGAGACTTGGTGGACACGTATCTGCTCGAGATCGAGAAAGCGAAGGGTGAGGGTCGGGCGGCGATGCTGTTTCAAGGGAAAAATCACGGTGAGTAATATTCGTCGTTATTTTCTTCTTCATATTTTTCGTCGCACTTGCTTTATATTCTTGTACCGTTCTTGTTTCCAACCAGATCGACAGATGCAACAGATTCTCGGAGACTTGTTCTCTGCCGGTATGGAGACCATCAAAACCACGCTGGAATGGGCGATCATTTTGATGCTGCATCATCCAGAAGCGGCAACCGCGGTGCAGGAGGAATTGGACCAAGTGGTAGGCAGTTCTAGGTTGCCAGCTCTGAAGGATCTGCCTTTCCTTCCGATCACGGAAGCGACGATACTCGAAGTGCTGCGGAGATCGAGCGTGGTGCCGTTGGGAACCACTCATGCAACCACACGGTAATTATTCTCCCAATCTTCTGGAAAATCATTAAAATGCGAAGGGAAAGAAAGTTACGGGAAAAACAATCTGGGAAGAAAGAGCTCGGGGTTGAAAGATGGGGAAGAGGAGAGCAGGTAAAATGGTCGGGTAAGGATTAGGGTAAAGGGACAAAGACAGGAGAAAGTGCCATTTGGGACCACTCGTACAACCTCGCGGTAAATATTCTCCCAATCTTCTGGAAAATCATTAAAATGCGAAGGGAAAGAAAGTTACGGGAAAAACAATCTGGGAAGAAAGAGCTCGGGGTTGAAAGATGGGGAAGAGAAGAGCAGGTAAAATGGTCGGGTAAGGATTAGGGTAAAGGGACAAAGACAGGAGAAAGTGCCATTTGGGACCACTCGTACGACCTCGCGGTAAATATTCTCCCAGTCTTCTGGAAAGTCATTAAAATGCAAAGGGAAAGAGAGTTACGGGAAAAACAATCTGGGAAGAAAGGGCTCGGGGTTGAAAGATGGGGGAGAGGAGAGCAGGTAAAATGGTCGGGTAAGGATTAGGGTAAAGGGACAAAGACAGGAGAAAGTGCCATTTGGGACCACTCGTACGACCTCGCGGTAAATATTCTCCCAGTCTTCTGGAAAGTCATTAAAATGCAAAGGGAAAGAGAGTTACGGGAAAAACAATCTGGGAAGAAAGGGCTCGGGGTTGAAAGATGGGGGAGAGGAGAGCAGGTAAAATGGTCGGGTGAAGATAAGGGTAAAGGGACAAAGACAGGAGAAAGTGCCATTTGGGACCACTCGTACGACCTCGCGGTAAATATTCTCCCAGTCTTTTGGAGAAGCATTGAAGCGCGAAGGGAAAGGAAAAGAAAGTTGCGGGAGAAAACGATCTACGAAGAAAGGGCTCGGGGTTGCAGGTCGGTGGAGAGGTAAAGGGACGAAGATAGGAGAAAGGGAAAGGGGGAAAGCGTGGAAGAAAAGGAAAGTACAATGAATAAATTTGGAAATCGTACAATTGATTTCAGGGACGTGACGTTAGATGGTTATACAATCCCGGCTGGGTCGCAAGTGGTGCCTTTGCTGCACGCGGTACACATGGACACGAAACTTTGGGAGGCGCCCGAGGAGTTTCGGCCGAGTCGATTTCTCTCGGCCGAAGGTAAAGTCCACAAACCGGAATACTTTATGCCTTTCGGTGTCGGCAGACGAATGTGTCTCGGCGATGTGTTAGCGCGTATGGAATTGTTTTTGTTCTTCAGCTCGTTGATGCATACTTTTCAATTGAGATCGCCGGATGGAGCATCGTTGCCGAGTTTGCGCGGTAACGCCGGTGCTACCGTCACGCCCGATCCCTTTCACGTTTGCCTAGTACCGAGAAATCTCGAGCTTATCGAAGACGCGAGCACCGATCCGATACCCTCGGGTGCCGTTCCACGGAATATCGGCAGCCAGTGAGAACTCGTCGGTTTTTGTCGTTCGCTCCGCAACGATCAACGGAGCACGGTAGTCGTTCCTAACCCAGACTCGGTCTCGGTCTCGCCTTCAGATTTGCGAAAACTCAAAAGACATTGTATTAGGTCGTTCGTAGCTCCGAGTTCAAAGGGTCAAGTTGCCTGAAAAATCGCAAATTCTTCAAACAATTGGCTTCCATTATCCCTCGGGAAAACGAAGCGACCTTCCGAACGACCTAATATAAAAGTTGAACGACCCTTCGTTTCACTTGCTATTTATTCGCGCTTAGTCGTTAATCGTTTAGAAAATTGGAAAAACCGAATGCTGGATTAAATACGATAAATAACAACGATTCGTTCAGGGATCGCAATCATGACGCTGTCTCACGCGCGACGAGGGACAAGATGTGTATATAACGCGACCGAAAGCAACAAACAAATTCAATCAACAGATAGTAATAATAACCGAAATAATTTTGTGAAAGCGATAACAGGAAATTAAGAATAGATACGACACTAATAATAACAACATTAAGAGGATAATAGTAACAACAACAACAACAATAAAATTAATGATAATAACAGTAGCAACAGCAATACACAACGACAAATGATAGTACTAACTACAAAGACGAGTATCGTAGGATAAAATATTCAATTAGATCGATAAGTTGCGACAAAGCAGTCTAACGAGCGTGTTTCAAACTTGTACATACCTGTACCATACGCGTGTATATACGTGTGCATATGTATAGATACATGTAAGCTAGTAAGTTCGCGAATGGTCGCGGGCTTTGTTTTACCGTCCGGAAACGAAACCGTGTTTGTAACCCAGGGAGTTCCAACTTGTAGATCGCGAGTCATACAAGACACATTCCCCGCTTACCATAGGTTCTACCCCCACTCTTACGCTTCGTCGCTGCCGTAGAACTTCGTCCCCGTTCCCCTCCCCGGCTGTACGTTGCAGTGGGGAGAGGTTTGACTAATGGTGGGGACCTTGCGGCTTTCGGAGGGGAACAAGTTGGAACTCCCTGCTTGTAAGTATTTGTGCGATCGAATCGGAATTGCTTCGATCGGTAGGGCTCTGTACGACGAACGTGGATTTTCACTCGAAACGGTGAATCTCGTGAAAGTTCGAGCGACACGCCCACGCAAGTACTTACGTGTATGTAGATCGTTAGATTAGGTAGTATACATATAGGAAAATTGAAAACCTAGAACGCGAACAAAAATTGAGGCTGTGAATCACGAATTTAGGACGCTGGATCTTCGGGATCCATGTGATATCGCGATCGTTAAAAGCAATTCCAAAGACTTTGTAACGCGAATCGTGGAACACGGACGAAGCATCGACGACGCTTTATTTTCTTCTTTGTTTCGTATTGTACAGAGGTGGGTATACCACCCGTAAGACCGTGTCGATACTTCGATCGTGATCCATAGTAAGAAAGTTAAGCGCGGTATGCTCGAAACGAGGACTACCGCTCTCTAGTGTGTTCACCCGCCAACCGCGAATCCATATTATTTAATGTTGTTCCCTTTTCTTACGATTAAAGCTGTTGTTTCTCGAGTTGGGCGTGTTTCTACTTCCTCCCACAACCATTCCCACCCACGCACAATATACTCGTAAGTTATTTGTTTGACGAAAAAATGTATCGGACAAAAGCTGCATGGTTTCTCTAATCTGTTTTCGGTGGATATGTCTACTCATTATTTCATGATAGGTAATAAGATAGTACCGATTCTAAGGACATTTAATTTTTGCATTATTCGTCGCTAGAATTGGCCCACTGTGCGACCGAGCGAAACCGAGCGTTTCAACGATTCGACGAATAGCGAGACCTCGGCTATATTCGGTCAACGATGGTCCGAATCCGGTCCGGGCCGATCGGTACCGGCGAAACTAAAGTTGCGTAAGCTCGATTCGCTGACTCTCCCGCACCAAATCCATGCTTTCTTCGTGTACGTGCAAGGTACGTATGCGTGTGGTTGTAAGTACGTGTGGTACGAATGTCTCCAGTGTCATATTTCATTTATTTTATTGAATAACACGGTTTCGACGAGCACGAAACGAACATGATTTATTCGTGGCACAACAGAATTACTTGGTAAAAGGAATAATCGTATGCAGCGGAAATGATCTCGATCACCGGCATCTCTCGACGAACACCAATCGGTGAGGTTTCGGAACCAGTGTGATGCCAGAGTCGCCCTCGAGATCGATAGTCTCGTCCGATGGTACCGATACGACGAACCTTCGAAGAATCTTCCCAGCGAACAGGAACAATATCATTCTGGCGAGTTCCTCCCCGACGCACACACGCTTCCCTGTAATCGAATCTGTGATCGAAACGTGCGCTTGGAACTCCTTGGAATTCGGTGATCGTTATCGAAACCCGAAGATCGGAGATCGAAGAGACGAGTTTAGGGGTGCATAAATGCATATTAGGTCGGAGGGAAAGTTCTGTCGTGTTTTAAATAAGCTGGTAATATTGCTGCTTTTAATGTTTTCTTTCAAATACGACAGAACTTTGCCTCCAACTTAATAGTTACCGCTTTGGAAGGGAAGAAACGAGTCCGGTTTGAAGAAACTTCCATCTTCCGTGAGGAATCTGTCGGGACGAAATTCGAGAGGATCCTGCCAGTAAGTCGGGTCGGTGTGGACGGCCCACTGCATCGGCACGATCATGGCACCCTTCGGCACGTCGTATCCGCCAATCGTAGTTTCCTGACGCGGTTAATTTTCCAAAATGTTAAGAAGACACGCGAGAACACAATGATAAGTAGACTGCGGGTGTTTCTGCAATTTTCAATTTTTGCAGGCGAATTTTATGAAAGTGGTACCCGATAAAATTCTATTTCTATTGGTAACCAAGCCCTCCGGACGGGTTGCCTATGATTGTTGCAGTTTGTCCGAATTTTCCGATTTTCCTTTGTAATTGTCTCGAATTTTTTTTCCTGAAAACTTTTTCAGGATCATAACGAACAATACAAAAAAAGAATTACGCATATCCATCGTTCAAATCGTGAGTTATGGTCTTGAGTTCATACAGAAATCCCATAGAAAAAAGCACTTTAATTTTTTCTCGAATTTTCCATTTTTCCGGGCAACTATTACGAACATTTTTTTTTTAAGCCGTTCTCAAGTGATGTTCTTACCAACGAACAGCATTTAATTTTTATTTATACAGATAACATTTGTAGATCCAAACTGAATAAAAATCGCACTTAATTTTGTCGAATTCGATACTCCAGTATTTTTTAATAAATGCATAAACATCCGCAGTCTAATAATAAATATTATAGAATCGATATTCTCACCTCCAACGTTCCGTGAGGAATACCCAACGGCGTGACGCTGCGGAGTCTCTGCACTTCGGCGAGGGCGGCTTCGAGGCGTGGCATCGAGGGTCTGTCCTTCAAGCTCGGGTCTTCCGTTTTGTTTAAACATCGATCTATCTCCTGTTGGAGCTTCTCCTAGAAATCGTTGAATCGCTCGAGTACGTTCGATAGACGAAGAACACGTTCGGTGAGACGTACCTGTTCCTTCGGATGGGCAGCCACAAACAGAACAAACCAACGTAGGGTAGTCAAAGTTGTGTCGGTTCCAGCGCCGAACAGGTCGGCCAACAGATGGAAGAGTTGAGGTTCCGTGTAATAACTATTTTCGGTAGAATTTTCCTTTTCCATCTGCTCATCGAACGCTGCTAAGAAGCTCTCGTTCTCCAAACGAGGGGATGTCGCGTCACAGTTAGTTCTCCGGCTGCGATGCTCTTCGAGTATGCCGCGGTATATTTCGTGGGACTTGTTCTTCCCGTCGATGATCGACCGTATCATCTCGCCGTATCGCGGTAAATACCTAGCAAACGTTTATTACAGGCGTACTTCAACCCCTTTGCAAATCAATTTCACCCATTAATTTACATTTGACTTGATCTTTTGTACAAAACTTACTTAAAAGGTTGAAATTCATTTGCAAAAGGGTGAATTTGGAGTGCAAAAACTAGAGCAACAAGCTGCCAAGACCGGAGCAGAAAGCGAAACGAGTACCTGAGGAGAGGCAAGAAGTTCAGCGGTCCAGCGATGCCTATATGCTTCACGCCTTCTTCTTGCAGGTGCCTCAGCCACTTCCACACTTGGTCGTCTTCCTGGTAGGTTTTCCCGAAAACGATATCGTTCACCAGATTGCCCATGCAATGGTGGAGCGTGTCCAGGGGATCGATTGGTCCGTTCAACGAACGTTGTCCGAGTTTCTGTGAAAGTCGTTAGAAATTGACTAACTACCGTCGAGAGAAAGATTGAACGTTTCGAGTACACGAACCGATACACATTCGTCCGCAGCGTTGGATATTCTTTCCTCCAGCTTGTCTCGCCTGGAGCCTTCGTGCTTCACCATGCCGAAATTCCTCAGGCAGGTGCTGACGAATTTTCTCTGTTCTTTCCATCGGTCTCCCTCCGCGCAGACCAGCCCTGCGGACCAACGAACGGTAAAGCCGCATGAAATTGACTCTCATCTTTGTTTCTACTCCAATTTGCGCATCGATCATGCTCTTACCGTATCCTTGCATAATTCCGTGAGTGAGATACAACGGCGCTCTACCGGTACACGCATCTTGCGCAAAAGTTTGCTTGATCAGTCGAGGGTCCGAGAGGAGAACGGTGTAGACGGAACCCATGCGAAGCCCGCAGACAGGACCGTAGCTCCTGACCAGTTTCGTCAGAGATTCGTGCGGGTTCTTCGTGTCGATCCGCGGAAGGTATCCGACGATCGGAAATTGCCAAGGCCCGGGAGGAAGGCGACGCGCCACCTTCTTTCGACTCCTATCGAAGAGGTACACGAGAAACACCAGGCACACGAGGGATGCCAAGATTATCGTGGAAACGAGATTCATCGTAACCATGGGTTCCTTCTTTCCTTCTTTCTTCGCTCCCTTCTACGATCCAACTAGAATCCAACTGAAAACAACAAATAAAATTGCAATCTGTGTATGCATATACAGGGTGATTCTGGAAACGAGGACAGGTTACTGCTCGTTTTAAGGGAAAATAGAAAAGAATGACAGAGGAAGAAATCATATGCCCTCCGAGCTTATTTTTGATGTGGACGCCAGGTGCAATTGCACTTCGTTCTTTAATCTATCTTCACTTAAAACAGAGCAGCAACTTGTCCCAGTTCCCAGGATCACCCTGTATAGGTGTGTTACAGAACGCGGAAAGTCCAGCGAACGAACGATGCCGATCTGTCACGCGCCATAAAACCGAACCGCAGAAAAGAGTTCTAATAGTGTGCGTGTACTCGCCGGCACGTGTTCCGTCGTTAGTCCGTTTAACTGCTCGTTCATGCGCAGAATATTGTACGGCGCGTGGCGAAACACGTGCTTTTTACCCGTGATCCCGACCAACCCCGACCGAGATGCGAAAGATACGGAAATATCGCGCGAGAACACGATTTTTTCGCGACTGGTCTACTCGAAAATCACGGAACCGATTACGATTGCACCGGGTTGTAATTCAATTTCGAAACTTACTCGCGCGCGCGGATATCAGCTGGAAAACGAAAAGGTATCTTCCGGACCGGGCAACAACGACAGACTGCAGAGCGTCTGGTCGTGCGGTACGGTTTTATCTGGCCGACAATAACGGATACCGGGAAGTAGACTCGTTTGACTGTCAAATGCGTCGTTCAGACGATTCGAATCGTTCAACATTTATATATTCGAAGATTGATACGTACACGCTCTCCTAGTGTTATCCTGTCTTTCGCACGGAACGTTGCCGAGCGTTCTAACTTACCAAACTGCTAAGCCCGTAGATCGCCGACTCTCGGATACCTGATGCCTACCCGTCATTCCTTTACTGCGGACAGTCGTTCCCCGATACCTGCCCGAACGCCCTTCGTTTGTTTTCACTTTTCGATGCATCTACGCTTCTCTCTCATTCTCCCTACCTCCCTCCCGCCCGTTCTCTCTATCTCTCTCTCGGTTTCTTTCTCTGTCATCCTCTCTTATTCCGTGTGCCGTCTTCCTCGCACCATGTTGCCGAAAAGTCCCTCGGTTTCGTTGGAAACTTCGTTGGTTTATAATGTAATCGATAATGAAAATCTTTGTATCCCGGTATCGCTACCACGCGGTGAGGATCCAGGGGATACGTCAGACATGATAGCAACGAATACGAAACATGTGCTGACACGAGTGTATGCTCTCGCGGAAAACGTGCGACGACCACGACCAAGATCGCGTTCAAGAGTTGAATTAAATCCTTTGATATCGTCGACTACAAAGAATCGTCGAAGGCGTCTAGAAGTCTGGAAACGTTGGTTTCTCGCCGATTCGAAATCGTTGTTGAATTGTTACTCGTTTAGATCAGGCCTGGCCAACCCAAATGGTTTCATGGGCCACTTTGATCACGCGTAACGTTTCAGCGGGCCGCACTTTAGGTAAACATGCTTTTCAAATATGTAATACAAATACAAAATTAATAAAACTCTACTGTTATACTATGATTCATTATAATTAACTCTTGAGTCTTAATTAATGAGACATTTGTTTCACTTAATTTTTGTAAATCTATATTTACTACATGTTCGACGTTGCACATCTCAGCTGGTTTTCTAATTTGGCATCAGTTAATGAAGCACGTGATGAACTCATTGTAAATTTCATCTTTGAAAAAATGTTTCTCCTCGTTGTGCTCGTTGTGCAAAATATCTTAAGTTGGGATATCTCTTGGATGTAATATAAGTATTGTGAAAATTAATTTTTGATGTGGACGCAAAAATTTGTTTCATTTCATTGTTGCACTGTAACTCAATTATATCAAACATATCAAATATAGAACTGGAGTTCGTAGTCGCACTTGCGCATTGTAACAATGATACATGCAAATTTTCATTTATTTAATATCTCTTGTACACATACAACGAAAAATGTGAAATCGCATTCGATACTTGACCGACTCCTTACCGATTTCTGCTTCTTCCGTTTCTGTCGGACGCGGCGGCCACGCTTCCGTCTCCCCGGTGTCTGCGATACGCGGCTGTGGATTTTCTTCTGGAACGAAGCAACTCGCGCGAATTCCCGCGCTGCATCCGACCCTGTGAAACGCCGGGCAAACTCCTGCAGTAATGAAATTATTTTTCATTCGACCTAAGGACGACTGCTTCGGGTTCGATGAAACGAATTTTTCTCCAAGGACCGCCTCGCCTCCTTGCCGCCTCCCGACACTCGACGCCACGCAAGTTATTCACCGGTAACGATAACCTTCCGTCGATTTCCTTTCAGGTATAACGAACTCTGTGGTACGCTGACCGTCACGGACAAACGGTGCGACTTCTGGCGATCCTTCATCCCTCCCGCCACGCTGCTTCACCGCTACATCGTTACACCGCTATATCACCACCCGTGATCCCCTTTCTATTTTTATCTCGACCAACCAACGTGTCTCGAAAATCTTTGCCATTCGATCGCCTACATTTTTTCGTTCCCCCTCCTTCTTTTTTCTCTTTTTCCGTGCTCGAAGCGACTGGCGCCAAATGAGCAAAGAAACACGATTTTTTCGTCATTTCGTTTTCTCAAGGTAAAATGAAAGCCAACTTTTTACCATTTTGAAGAAGTTTCGTGACATTTTGTTCTGATCTCTTGCGATTTTTCAGGCAACTGAAGGATCCCCAGCTCGTAGAATTTCTGCGGAAAGAATGGTAATCCGATGGTACATCCTCTCCTTAAAGAGCACACAACTTTTTCTTTCGTGTACTGAATTTGTACCCATGCTGAAATAAAGAAGCAAAAGATGATGGAAATGCGGATCTTTATGCGTTTAAGGCATACGAAAATTTCCAAAAAATGCTACAATAGAAAAGTCGATAGAAATACAAAGATACAAAGGCTGTTCCCACTAAAAATAAGATTTTACTTGAAAACTGTGTTCCACTTTCTGAAAACTGTATTATAGAAATTGCATAAAGATCCGCAGTCTAGAATAAATACACGAAGAACCAAATTACTCTCCGGACGACCTAATAGAACGCGATATAATATTTTGTCGCGAGAGCAGGTGGATGGGGCTACCTAAGGGGCAACGATCCACTTGGGTCATTGGCTGAATCCAGTTATCAAGGCTGAGATCCTTTTCTTTGGTCGTGCGAAAGACCGGAGGTTTCTCCTCGAGGAGGATTGATGAACTTGCCAAGTTTAATAGTTCTACGTTGCTGCTACTCGCTCGATACTTATTATATTATACCTACTCATTAACCTTCTCGACAACTTGTAATCGAAAAAAGATCGACCACTCGAGAACGCTATAAATGCAACAGAGTGTAATCGCGTCTATCCGTTTTTTACTTGCACGCAGCGCCGTACGATTTGTCGATTGTTTCCGGCACGAACTCCATCTTGTCGCTCGGCCGCAAGTCGCAAGTGCCGTGCGTACGAAAATTCGCAGATTCGGCACTCGAAGCAAACGTGGTCGAGAGGCCGACGACCGCGACTTTCTCCTCTTATGCTAATTTCGTTAATATGCTATTTTCACGACTCTCGTACTTTACAGGAATGTCGCTTGACCATTTGGTATCCGTCGTATAAAATGATCCAGCCGAGAAATATCCCCGGCTGAAGAGCGACGATTAAAAATTCTGCTCAATGTTTACGCTTCGTGTGGAGAGTAAATAGGACGATCAATGCTGCTCGATGATTTTATTGTTTCCAAGCGTTCAGTCCATACAAACTCGATCGGCGAACGCTTTCGAAAGAATTTCGGAGCTTGATTTCAACTTTGATATCCCGACCGATCCCGACGGTCGATCGATCGTGATTCGGTACGGTTTGATTTGGCGAAACCCGTCGCATCGTTGCGAACGAGTATTATACCGAGTGACATCGGTCGTAATACAGTGCGAGGACAGAGTTCGTTGCCCCGTTAAAGAAGGCGGGTGTAGTGGCCCCGACTGGCGTTTCTGGGTTTATTACCTCTCCTCGATCGCAAATAACGCCGCCGCGTTTCTTTCTCTTACTCCGCAGTACAAGGTACCACACATCCTTTCGCACAAGACAACCGATAAACCGATATATATAGACATGTATTTACCTTCGCTCCATTCTGTTCCTAGGGTAAAGGTACCAGTTACCGGATATTCAGTGACGACTTGGAAGTTTCTTTATTAATTTCAAGGCATTCTGAGATTGACCAAGTTTCAATCTGAAGTTTTGGTCCTATTTACAGGACACAAGAAATTTCTGATGACAAATTGATTAATTAATTGTCTTATGCCGTAGCACGATGTAATCATTATTTTATTGTCCTCTGAAATTGCGTTGTCTCGGGGAATAAGGTTTTTAACTAATGTTTTATTTATAAAACAACATTTATGTCACTGAATTTCTCGACCCGGACCACTGCGCGTCGTGGTCCAATGAAATTTACACCTGGTAAAATGTCGTCTGTGGGTTCATAACCGAAATTGCTAAGCGGTGTACATATATACGTGTGTGTATGTATAATGCTGGAGCGGAGCGGTTTGGTGCGGCACGGCACGGTACGGCAGCGCGGTGGCATGGCATCCGCAACCGTGGTTATGCGGCACAAATTTTGGTGGGGATGGAGGACACTTTCACTCTCACAGGTGTATGACCGAGGCGAGAGCTCTTGGAAATACATGCTCGTTACCCGAACAAACGAGACGTACAGGAAGACAAACGGAGAACGCGAAACGGGGATGCGGAGGAGCAGGTGGGGATGCAAAAGAGAACGTGACCAAAAAGATGAGATGCATAAAAACTCATCCCGTAGTTTTCCAGTACGCTCGAACGTAAACTCGGGTGGAATAAAGACGTTGCAACGCTACCAGTGACAAAGAATGCCAAAGAAAATCGAAGGAAAAGGAGACCACCGGAGGAATAATTCGCTTTGTAATCGATAGACTGCGGATCTTCATGCGAAATAAAAATTGTCTGCATCGGTTGCAAGAAATAGAAACCAAATTGAATGTTATTCCTTCCCTTACTGATTTTTGCGCCAGTCGAAATTGCCGTATCTTTATTTGGAACAGCTTCTAAATGATTAACGTCTTCTGTATTCTATAAATTGGTAAAAATTCAAAGGTCGCACGAGGAAACAGGTTTAACTTCACAATTCATAGTGTAACAAAGATTACATGGAATAAAAATCTGCTAGATCGAGAGATCCGTCTTGATTTAGGAATTAAAATTGCTTCGTGTCCAAAGGGTTTTGTGTCCCTACAATCCTTTGAATTTCACGTGGTCAATTTTCCTATAAATGCATAGAGATCCGCAGTCTAGTGACCGTTTCGATGATTTACAAAAGGGAAGGTGTCGTCGCGCGTGATCCGCTAGATAACGGCCCAGTAGTCGCATACTTGCACGTAGCAGACAGCGTGCATTCGTTTTCCTCCTACCGATTGATTTTTTCGCCATCGTAAAGCTACCTCGTATCTACGTAACATCTATACGTGCAGTTCGGACCGCTATAAAACAATATTCGAATAGAAGGTTGGTGGGAGCAGGATTCCACGTACCTTGAACGTTATCGGTTCCGAACACGAATTCAAAGGAATAGAAAGTATGAAAAGGGGGATGTGCCAAGAGCAAGGGAGAGCGAGACGCGTACAGCGATAGAGACAGAATTGAAAGTAGAGAACGAGACGAGATGGGTCTGGAGGAGACTGGCCAGGGGTCACTGAACCGCGAAAGAACATCAGTTTTTGGTCAACGTACCCGCTACCGAAATACATTCTCGTCTCAAGGCTCGAGACGGTCCCGATGTTTCCAACTGGTTCCAGTGGGTCAGTGGTTCACGAAGGAGCAGCGTACTCGACGAGCATAAAGCGTATCCAATTTTCGGCAAATGTACGAACAAAACATTATCCGAGAATATTTACCAGATCGATGGACGAATGATAGATAGACAGATAGACTAAATTTTTGCAGAACAATTTATCTTGATCCACGACGAAACAGAAACCACTACAAACTGAAAAGAATACGCGCGAGTTAGTCCGTCTTGATTAGGGATCCCGCATTTCTTACACAGCTGATGCGAAATCCCGCAAATTTTGTTAGACTATGCGTGTAATGAAAATTGCACTGATCGCAACACGCGAGATGAACTATTTAGAGGCTGAAGAAGAAGTGTAGAAGAGAAACGAGCTTTTTCCGCTGCAGAATATCCTTGTAATGACTTATGAGGAGCAACGTACGAGATACAACAATCTTACGGATTGCAAACCCTAGTCTTGATAGATGCATGTACCCATTCGTAGAACTGGTATTCATTATAACGAACGTGAAATAACCATTCTCTCTGATCGCGGTTCCAACAGGTCCGGCTAGAATTTAGGCTACGTCGAGCTACCCGAATATGGAACAGGTTGGTCGTTGACCCTGCTTTCGGTGCTGTTTCCGAGAAGATTTTTCAACCGCAACACGTGTTTTTTTCTTCGTTTATTTATTTATTTCTTTGATCTTGAATTTTCTGCAGCATCCCTTACGTCTCGCTGCTACGATACACGAGAGTTAGAGAATCGGTAGTTTGACGCGAAACGCTCGATAAGATAATGTAGCATGTTCGCGTACCGAATTATACGGCCAGCTACCGAATCATTCTGACCTACATAACTGACATCATCAGATACCATGATCTTTGTTGCCTGGAGGATCTGGAATCGGTCTCGACGATTTGTTAATAAGACACGGCTGCCTTCTGTTCTATCTTATTTATTTCTATCGTTGTTTCAACAGCAAAAGGAACTCGCGACAACAACACCGTACTCCTTGACGATCGCGCGAAGCTCGTTCCAACGAAGTGAACGTTTTACCGAGCACAGTTCCAACCAGAGTTGTGCTAATTTAAATACACTGTAATTGAATTACGTAATTGAATTACATTGTATTTTATATACACAATATTTGAATTACATTGTAATCGCATTACATAATTCGAGCCTTTCACTTCGGTTAATTGATGATTACGCGAATCATGAGTGTAATCGAAATACAATGTAATTGAAATAAAATATAATGTAAATTACTCAACGTGTACATTACTCGCTTAATGTGAAAAATATCTTTCATTTTTTATCCGTGTTTCTTCGGTTTCGCTGAATTGTAATTTAATTGTATAAGACACCAGGATTACAAATTACATCGTAATTTAATTGAATGTAGCGACTCAATTTTTTAAATTATAATTCGTGAAGTAATTCGATTGTAATTCAACACAACTCTGGTTCCAACCGCTTGCGATAATAGAAGTTTAACGAGTACACCACCGACTACGAATAGACAAACCGGATAAAAAGCCAAGTTGGTATTCGCATCGCAATCTCTTTTATCGTGATTATTCTATAAATTTGCATATCGACGCGCTTGGGAAACTATGCCATAGTACAAAATTAACGAACCCGATAGAAATCGCGTCTGTCGTGAAACGTTATCGGTTACCGGTTATCGTAGACCGTTTATCGTCGCAATAACAATAAGAGCGTCTGTCTGTTCGGTCAAACCCGCGGACAGAATACAAAATGTTCATTTTCGTAGAATCGACGGAAACCACGGTGCCGGCGATTCAATTCTATCAGTTGCAAAAACAAGTTTTGTCGAGCGATGTTTGATAACGGGACACGTGCGGTGGATGTTAAACGCTTTCAGTGCGAGTATTTTTGTGGGTATATATAACGATCCGGTGAGCTTTCTCAACGTTCACGTTTTTCCTCGGTAAAAGCTAACAGCTAATTGTAAGAACGAACAAAACAAAGCAGCTGCAACGCTGTACACCTGCGAGAGCAATGGAGCTTCGAATCGTTCGCAAAACGGTATTCTTGTCGTTGTCATTGTTATTGTTGTTATCGGTGGTCACGTCGACGATGGAACTCGACGATGGTTCGAAAACGATCGATCAAACTCGATCGACGCTGGCCGTTCCACCGACACCAAGGCATCGAGGCACCTTCGACGAGAGACACGCGCACCAGAGCATTGGTAAACAATCTCTCAATCTTTAGAAACCTACCCTGCAACCTACCGAGAACGTACAGTGTGTGTGCAAAGTGTTCGTGCACCTTTTAAGAAGGAATAACTTTTTAAAAATTGAACCAAACTTTTACTAGTCGGGTCCAAATTTGAGAAAGCTATTCGTTTCTGAAAGATGTACGAATACTTTGCACACCCACTGTATACACATTGTACTTTGATTTTCCCTGTTTGCGACAGCAAACCGCATAGAATCTTGGTCGGGAGACGACAGAGAGAATCTCTGGGAGCTGAGCGGCCTTTTTGAGGGAGACATAATGCTGCATCCAGACGGAAATGTCGAATCGAAGAACGGTTTAGTGAAAACTGCGTCCCGTTGGCCTGCTGGAATAGTACCGTACTACATAAAGGAAGAAGAATTCGGTAATACATAGTATTTGCTATTCGTTCAAGTTTAAAGATCGTTTAAACGTACTCCACCGTAGACGAAGAAGAGATCCAGATGATCAAAGACGCTATGGAGGAATACCACGAGAACACGTGTTTACGTTTCCGACCTTACGAGAAAACGGACACCGATTTTGTTACGATACAGGGGAAAATGTCCGGATGTTGGTCTTTGGTTGGTCGACACGACCGTGGACAAGAACTGAATTTGCAGAGCCCAGGATGCGTAAGACACGGCGTGATCGTGCACGAACTGATGCACGCGTTGGGCTTTTACCACCAACAGAGCGCAGCAGATCGTGATCAGTGGGTGAAGATAAATTGGATGAACGTGAAACCAGGTGAGCCTGATCTATTCATCCGTTCATTCATCCAATCCCTCGCTGAACGCGCCTATCGCTAACTTGTTCCTATTGACCGCAGGCAGAGAACACAATTTCAACAAATACGACAATCGGACTGTAACCGATTATGGAATCGGCTACGATTACACCAGCGTGATGCACTACAGTTCTCACGCGTTTTCGCGAAACGGCGAACCGACTATTACCCCGAAAGTAAGTATCATGCCCGCTACACTCGTTTGGCTTTGTCTCCGTTGGTATAAAGTATAAAGAATGTACGTTCGCAGAAAGAAGGAGTGAAACTTGGCCAGCGAAAGGGTCTTAGCGGTAAGGATATACTAAAGTTGCAAAGAATGTACAAGGAAGAGTGTCGCAACCGATGACCCGATGACCCGATAACCCAACAGGAACCACAAACCAGCCCTCCCTCCCGCGATTTACTCGACCCATCCGTTCAACGATTCTGGAATCGTTTGTAGAATCGACTCGAAGTCGGTCAACAAAAATTACATTGATTTAATACGACTAATAAAGAAATGACTAAGACAACGACAAAATTTTCATGCAGAAAAATATTCTCTTTTCCTGGTGTACAATCGAAAATGCAACGAATTCGAGTTCGAACGTTCCGTGAGAAAGAAAGAAAAATCAATCAACTCTCCGCTCCGTGTTGAATCGTCGCTCGCATTGTAGTTCATCGATCTTCGATCGCAGGTAGTGCTCCTATTTCGTCACCAGCCTGAAAATCGACGGATTCGAACATATCGAGATTGGAATGGTGATATGGACATCAATTTTGTACCACTTACCTCGGAAAACTCTGGTCCGATGTCGTTCAACGTTTTCGCGCTTAGTATACCTACGCTCAACACATTCGACCACACACCTTCCAAAGTGGTACGGAAACATCCACCTAGCAGTCTTATCAAACGACAACATCTTGCGGCAGTTATATCGTCGGACGCCGCCACGAGACGACAGAGCATCACCGCCGCATCTTCTATTAGAAAATCGAAAAGAACGCTTGGAGAGCTTTCATACGAGCATCAACAAACAGAATCGCGAATTCGTTTCTCCTTACGTACCTGTATCTTATCTTACACAAGTATAATACATAATAACATGTACATATGCTCGTACTTACCCGGTTTATCCCAGATTAGAACAACAGTTTTCACTAGATTCGCATTTTCGGGCTGAGATCGCAATATTTCGTTAAAAATCGCAACGAGATTACCGAGGATCCGCTCCTCTCTCAATTTCAATAACTCTTTTAGAAATTCGATTCCATCGACGAGATAGATGGCGTCGCAAAACTGAGTAAGAAATTTCTTCTGGTTATGAATTAGCCTACAAAGCAAAAGTATCGCGTATTCCAGAGTCTCGAGGCGGTTCGCGTTCCAATTTGTCGCGAAACTACTATCCATGGTTCCAGATTTGTACATCTTGCTCGTGTTACGGGAGTCCTTGGACATGAAAAGCTTCAGCGCAAAGACAAGATTCGGTACGACCCAAACGTCCAAATATATTTGCTCGATTTTCAAAAGGCAATCTTTCGGTTGACCATTCGGGACGACAAACGGCAACGAAAGAAGACACGCTACGTATTTCACCACTCGAAAACTAGCCCGTGGATTTCTTAGCGGAGACACGAATACTGAGACACAATTCTGTTGCAGCAACGAGTCCATTTCACCGTCCATGATCTCCTCCATGGATTTCTGCAAGAACGCGATCCATTCTTCGTTCTCGATATTGCTCTCGACCATTACTGGATTCCAGTCGGATAGACTGTTGCTTCGCGGTACGGAATCGTCTTTCGTTAAATCGTTCTTCGGCATGAGCGACGCGTTACTCGTGTCTCCGTCGATTATTACAACCCCGTCTTTCACAAATGGATCTACCAGGAGGGCGGGCCAAGTTAGCCTTCGCGATGGATCCTTCTGTAGCAGTCTCTGTTCGCAAACGCAATAGATACATCAGTTCGAACAAAGAACAGAACATTTTCGATATCAGGATATTATTATTACTACCTGTAGGAAATTCTTGCAGCTATCCGAAATAAAGTCCGGCCACTTTATCTGTACATCTCTAATTAATCTGATTAAATGCAGAATAGAATTTGTATTAAAAGGTGGGACACCTGTAACTATTTCGAAGACTATACAGCCAAGGGACCTAAAAACAGATGGATTTTTATATACCAGTACATCGAAACTGTGTGTTTATTCAAGAAGGTAATTCACCATAAATCTACGTTATGATCATAAGGCTGCTCCTCTATTAGTTCCGGCGCCATATATAACGGCGTTCCCTTTATAGAAGTTAACACCCGTGTTCCTGTTTGCATGCTACGGGCGAAGCCAAAATCGCACAGCATCGCCTGTCCGTTTTGTTTAATCAATACATTTTGTGGTTTGATGTCTCTGTAGAATAGAACCGCTTGTTAGCATAGAGAAAATCGATGAGATCCTGAAATAACACACCTGTGCAATATTCCCTTGGAGTGTAAATAATATAATGCGGAGACTAGATCACAAGTTATCGCTTGAGTTCTTTCTATGGACAACCTGCCGTTCTTACTAGTCTTCAATACCTTGTGCAAATCCTTAGCCACGTATTCCGTCTCGACCCATATCTGAGAAAAGAAACAAACTTCTACATCTCGATCGAAATGAACGATACATATATTTACATTTATATGCACATATTGCGTACCTCGCTCTTATTTTCATAGCAACCATATATTGGCACTATATTTGGATGTTGAAGCTCACGCTGGATTTCCCATTCCTGACGCAAACTTTTCAACTCGTCGTTCGATCTACCATGCTTTACGGTTGGTGATATTTATTATTGATAGAAATCAAACAAGAAATAATCATTTCAAAGATCAATGTTTCATCTTACCTTTTGAACAGCTTTAATAGCTACCGTTTCACCGTCAAAGTATCGTTTCGCTTTGAATACCTGTCCAAACGAACCTTCGCCGACCAATTCATACGCTGTGTATGCCCCAAGCGCCATATTTCTATGCAATACATCAATTTCGATCCGAAAGACTTTATCGACATGTAATAACAATAAATCACAGCAACAATATACATAAGTTCATCAGTTCAAGCCTCCATTGTGAACCATTGTGAACGTGTTGTGAACCAGAGAGTATATTCTCTCGCATACACTCTCTGACCGCATCCATAATATATCAGGGTGTCCCAAAATTCCTGCACATCCCGTAAATGGGAGGTTCCTGAGCAGTTCCTGAGACCATTGGAAGCGACATTTTCCTTTGCAAAAATGTTATCCGCGGCTTTGTTTAGAAGTTATTAACGAAAAACACGGACCAATCAGAGCGCGACCTAGACGCGAGTTGGCCACTGATATATATATACTGGATAGGAGAATGAGCCTGACGCCTGACGCTCGTTAGAAGAAGATTTTGCCAGTGTGGGCTATATTGTCTCGATTGAAGTTTATGTTGATAAACACTTCCAAAAAAATTGAGTAGATGAAATTCAAAATTGTTGAAAAATTTTTACAATTGAAAATGTCATTACATGATTTCTGCTCTACACTGCTCTATTACAATCATTCAGGGAAGAAATAACATTCAATTTAGTATCAGAGTATACTCGATCTCTGCTTTGACTAACAGCAAAAAAGGATACTATTATATAGTGTTTCAATATTGTATCTGAATGTATATAATCCCACATTTAAAATTGAGATACTAAAGAATTAGAAAGAACGTTCACTTTCCAATTACATTAGATTAATACAGACATCCATATACGTACATATGTATAACAATGTGGATGAATTTAGTAGTCGCTTTGACTCGCGTAGTTACGTGACATGAGTTTTGGGATTTTGGGGATCAAACGATCGAGAAAGAAAGTGACAACTCATTTGTCGTTCGTTAATTTTATTTGTGAGTTAAAGCGTATAAAACGTTTAGCACTTTGAGGAAATTTAACCGGGCCTGATTGAACTTGCACGTTCGAGTGTTGTGAGAAAACTGATTGTATATTTATTTGACAAATCGTCTTTACAGTTTTCCCTGGGTAGGGAAAAGAGGTTATTTGTTCGGAAATTTTTGTCTCTTGAAGCATAAATACAATCACGATGGCTGGTGTAATGCTATTTGAACGAGCACAAGCTGTTTCAATGACGAATCGTAGCGAGGGTATTTCTCTCCTAAACGAAATCATCTCCGATCCTAGTATCGGTGTCGCTGACGATGACGAAGACAATATTCGAATAAAGGAGCAAGGCATTTTACACCTCGGTGAACTTTACAAAAAAGAAGGCAAAGCGAAGGAATTAGCTGAATTGATCAAAGCTACTAGACCATTTCTGAGTTTGATTAGCAAAGCCAAAGCTGCTAAGCTCGTACGTTCTTTAGTAGATTTCTTCTTGGATCTGGAAGCTGGCATTGGAATCGAGGTACTTGTACAAGGATAAAACTACTGAAATTGGCGTATTTTCTTATAGATGAAGCAATTACAGTGAGTCCCTGACTTACGTGGTTAATTCGTTCCAGCGTATGTATGAATCCGTGTAAATCGAGGACTTACTATATCTTGCCTTCTTTCGTAATAGTTGTATATCAATGAGAAAAGTAGATATAAAATGGTATGACCTAAGAATTTGGTCCTTTGGTGGATACGAGTGACCAAGACATTTTATTTACACTTCGATAGATAGTTTCAAATAATGTTTTGTTCGTGCAGGTCCAATTATGTAAGGAATGTATAGAATGGGCGAAAGAAGAACGTCGAACATTTTTAAGGCAATCCCTGGAGGCTCGTTTGATAGCATTGTACTTCGATACCAGCATGTACAGCGAAGCATTGCAACTAGGATCGGCTCTATTGAAAGAACTTAAAAAGTTGGACGACAAACAACTACTGGTCGAAGTGCAATTGTTAGAGAGTAAAACGTATCATGCCCTGAGTAATTTAGCAAAAGCGAGAGCAGCTCTGACCAGTGCTAGGACAACTGCTAATGCAATTTACTGTCCACCTAAAATGCAGGCTGCGCTAGATTTACAGTCAGGAATTCTACATGCTGCCGACGAACGAGATTTTAAAACGGCGTACTCTTATTTCTATGAAGCGTTCGAAGGGTGAATTATTATGTTTATGTAGGATTTACTCATATTCGTGTATTTTCAATCATTTATTCGTTACTCGCAGGTACGACAGCGTCGAAAGTCCCAAAGCACTAACAGCTCTGAAATACATGTTGCTGTCAAAGATTATGTTACGCACGCCCGAAGACGTTCAGTCTATTATGTCTGGAAAGCTGGCGGTCAAGTATGCCGGTCGGGATTTGGATGCGATGCGCGCAGTTGCGGAAGCAAGCTCTCGGCGATCGCTGGCGGACTTTCAAACTGCTGTGAAGAAGTATCGCGACGAGTTAGAGGACGATGTGATTGTACGAGCTCATCTCGGTTCCCTGTATGACGCCATGCTCGAGCAAAATTTGTGTCGCTTGGTTGAACCTTATTCTCGCGTACAGGTATATAAGCACATAAGCATATCGTCAACCTCATTGAAAACTGCCCAAGTCCATTTTTTATGAAAATTGGGTTTTCAGCTTCGCCTCGTTAGGTACTTCAATTTCTACGGTTTGAAGGTAATAGTTCAGGGATAAGTTATTAGGTAGTGCCACAATATCAGAATGTGAAAACTATGTGTAAAGCAAAATAGTTTCGCTATAAATCGTTTTTTTCGCCTCCTGTAAAATTTACTTTTTGGACTTGAGCAATTTTCATATGAGGACGATTATATGGGCACCCCTATATAGTAATTCCCGATCTAAGTAAGCCTGTTCGCCTACCCCTCCCATTGTGGGATGCTTACCCCTCGAGGGGCCAAGAAGCTTTACTAATCCACCTTAGATCGCAGGATAACTGTATTAATCAGTTTACTAATTTCGTACCTTATTTTTAAAACAGGTCGGTCACATCGCCACCTGCATATCGTTGCCACTCGCTCAAGTGGAGAAGAAACTCTCACAAATGATATTGGATAAGAAACTGAGAGGCGTTCTCGATCAAGGCGAAGGTGTTCTAATTGTTTTCGAAGATACTCCACGAGATAAAACTTACGAACTCGCATTGGATACGATACATAGTATGGGAAAAGTCGTGGATACCCTCTATCAAAAAGCGAAAAGACTCACTTAGCCGTATTCAATACATATACAGATAGATATATACTTCTAACAGTAAATTTAAAAACAATTTAAATCATGATCTTGTAATGTGTTCATTGTATTATTTAAAATGATTTGCTTTGATTACCTGGATTTTCTTTACATGCTAATTGATTTCAAAATCTTCATCATCTGAACACAAAATACTTACACATACATCGTAGTATGTGTAGCAGACACAAGTTTATACGAGTTCATCCCTTCTGCTATGCATACATTTTTTCGTACATTACAAATATATATACGATACTGAACACATACATAGGTACGCACGTGCGTGCACACATGCGTACATTGTACACACAGTTGTAAAGCGTCTTGTGTAACAGTAAATGTTTGAAAGGCTCTTTTTTTCTTTTGAGAACAGATGAGTATGATGCAGCGGTTACAAACTGTGAAATACAATACTACTATGTCAAATTGTTTGCTATTCATTTATATAAACCTGCTCGAGTCGTTGAAGAGTGTAAAAAGCTAAGAGAAATTCTTATCTTTAACATCTCGGAAGAACCACGAATTCATTTGTATAAATTTTACAATAAAATCGATTAAATAGTTTCAACCATCCCCTTCTTGAAGCGATGAAATATATTAATATTAATTAATACAATTACTTTCACACACACAATTTCTTTCATCGAGACATACATACATACCTACGTATTTCTACGAGAATGAAAACAAATAATTCTATAGATTGCGTTTGTTTCTATGTGTGTACGCACGTACGTACGTTTGCGTGAACATGTATGGGCGTGCGCGTGTCATGTTACTCGTGCAAAAAAATTGAAAAGTTAAATTGCAATGATGCATAATTCTATGATATTACCGTCGTATATTTTCTATTACGGAAATGTCGAATAATATAATTGAAACTGTAATCCGTAATACTCGATAAATAATAAAATTGCGCAAACATTACTGTAACCGTGCTAACATTACAGATTCTGATTTGACGGCGTAGTAGGAACATGCATCGCTACTTCCTGTTTGAAGTTGTACGTTACAACAAAGAGGCAGGGTGGTTTATATTTTATAAAGTGTTTTTTTTTGTGTAAAATATATAATGGCTGATACAACAGCACAGAAGGTAAAGTATTTCGTACAATGATTTCAATGTTCAACGTTAGACAGTACTAGTCTAGGCTATATTCGCATGATTCGCTTGACAAATTACAAGCAACAATGTTTAGGTTAATGAAGCATTTAACACAGACCGGCATCAATATGTCCAAACAGTTTTCCCTTTCTTTTTTTTCATAATTCCTTCGGGAAACAATCTACCGGCAACACTCATCAGTATTGTTTCATGAAATTATTCAATTTTCAAATTCTTCGATTCGATGTACGATCAGGTTTTACGCTTACACAAAACCACGCAGACAAACGATAAGATTTCTGTTCCTACAGTACATGTAGTTTTCTTCTCTCTCCAGCTTTACGATATTTTATGTTTATTCGTTGTTTCATGTCGTGTTGCAATGTATTGTACTGTACAACCTGAAACAAAACATGTTAATTGATGTAGTCGTTTGTTATAATTTCCCATTACATATATATGTATATATATTTGTACAAATAGTATGTATGTACATATATATACACGTATAGTATGTACATATAGTATCGCCAAAAGCAGAAATGGTATTACATAGTTTGATTCGGTTCAAGCATTCTATTTAATGTATTTATCCTTGAAGTTTGTCTTACAGGTTCAAGAATACAAAGATTCTCTTAAAACTAAGGTAATTAGTTGAACGTTGTTTCAATGCCACATACTTTGGTCCAAATTGTTGCAATATGTATCGTGTACCGTTCTATGTGTATATATTGTTTAGGCCGAGCAACTGCTGTTGAAAGGATTTCCCGAGAAGATTGTTAAGTTAAACGAATTGTTGGAGACACCTGGATTCTGTAACAGAAAACTATCGGATGTCCATCAAGATTTAAACGTGCCTATTCCAGATCCAATAATTCTCAATCATTCCGAAGATGTACCTCCTGCGAAGAAGCTAAAAGTAGACAATAGCATAGACAATACTAGTGGAACCAAAGTGATGGTATTACCAAATGGACCTGTACCTTGTAACAAGCCTCTATGCGATCTGATTTGCATAGTTAAACCGTATATTCGACAATTGCTGGAAGATTCTAACTTGGTAAGTATATCACGAAAATATTGGATTCTTCTATGTTGCTTATCTTGGATCGAATTTTAGTTGAAAATGTGGGTTTCGTACCTAATTCCAAAAATAGAAGATGGAAATAATTTCGGAGTATCTATTCAAGAAGATACGCTTGCCGAAATACAATCTGTCGAAAGCGAAGCTGCCGCATTCTTCGATCAAATATCTAGGTAATACTCTCTTAGTTCTGGCTCTTTAATATTTCGTTGCAATGTACGCTTATCTATTCATCAAATCACACTTACGAACACTAAAGTTTAGCAGTTTAGTTTGTATCACTGTTCGCATAACAGAGAAACGAAGTATCAGGAAAACTATCAATAGGAACGAACGCGCGGAATACAATCCTCGTAACGATCAGTGTAAAATAAAAACTGAAAGGAGAAATTTCTGTCCGACAGGTATTTCATCTCTAGAGGAAAGGTGATTAGCAAAGTTGCGAAGTATCCACACATTAGCGATTATAGAAGAGCAGTCCAAGAACTAGACGAGAAAGAGTATGTGAGCTTGTGGTTAGTTATGTGCGAAGTCCGTAATCGTTACTGTTCTCTACATGACTTGGTAATCAAGAATTTGGAGAAGATCAAAAAACCTCGTTCTTCTAATGCGCAATCCTTGTATTAAACTGCACGCTATACATACTATTTATACCTGATATTGTACAGGACGATAATGAAAAAAAAAAAAAGAAACCATGAAAAACATACGCGACATACGAAAACATTATTCTCGACCCTCTCATTGGATCATTAGAATTTCTTTATTTTCCTGGTACTGTTGCCTTTACTTGTCCATTCAAGCGAAGACGATTCTTTCTTCGTTGATTCATGAAGAAGAAATTAGCTTTTGTCCTTTGCATTCATAAGCATGAACGTGGATGCAATTAATAGATAGAAATCTTCAAAATCATTTGTTCCTATTGTTTGAAAACGTTGTGAATCACTTCGTATCGTATCATTATCGTACAACATGCAAGAAGAAACAGGTCCCTAGCTTCATTTTTACATTCATCAGTCTATTGAAAATTTGCCTATTACATTATATGAATTGTACGTACTTACAAAAACAAAAAGAAACAAAACTTGAATACCTTAGGTAATGGAAGTGTTAGGATATTCTTTCGTCTAATTGATTTTATAGAATATACATAGTTAAGCATATAATTTGTAATCCGCATCTGTAAAATCATTACGACATAAATCATAACGATTCACGAGAAAAGCTGTGGATGTTTTTAATTTAAAGCGTCCCTTAGTCCGGAGTCTTGACAGTTTAATTTCTCACGACAAGCACGCTTTAGGTACCCTGATCCGAGAAACAGCAGAAACCGATTCCGAGCTAGTGCCGTTTCTCGAAACAGAACTGTATTTGGGTTCTAAAAAAGTTAAACAATTTCTTGTATGCAAATAAATAATATGTAGATTATGTATACTTTACACATATATTTCTCGGTTCATACTATAAAATGTAAAAAGTATAAAATAATTCGAACTCGATCGGCGAATAAAGATTGTTCGATTCTATCGACGTTTTGTGATAAATAAGCGAATATAAAATAGATTGGTAATGCTTCAACGGTTATTGAATCACCATCGCTTTTCAACTATGTCTCTTCAAAAAGGCCCGGGTTCAGGAAACAATGTTTATTGAATCCTATCGATGTTACCGTCAAAGTCTGGCATTCCTCCTGCATTGTTCTTTGTATCTTTAATCGAGAATCCACCTGTAAATGGGTATCACGTAATTTAGCTGTCTTACAAAGGCATGTATAAATTATAAGATGGCTCACCATAGTAAGCAAGTCCTGAAGATGAGATTTGCATGCGTAATTCATAAATACTTCGCATAAAATTTGAATGAACCAACTGCCGGTTATTTTATCTCGAAAAGCAACGTGTCCCGGAAGAGTAGCCTGTGCCACTAGTATATCCTCGTAGTTTCTTATTGTCTTGCCAGAATTCGTCTTAGGACCAGCCATTTCGTCGATCGAATGAAAATTACTAATGTCCGTTGTGTGACGCGGTTCTGTCACGGATCTCTGTTTTTTATCCCCTCTGAAATATAACACAGAATATCTTCGAAAATCATTCTTAACATTCAAGGTTCTTCTTTACTTGCCTACACAATTGAAAAATGAAGATTTTGGGCTTCCCGGCAAGATGAGGACATGCTTCGGCAGTGAAGTACTCCAAAATATCCTTGCACAAAATAGTTTTAGCATTTCGTAGATCACTATCAGGATTATTATCCACACACTCGATTTCAGTGAGTTCGTATTCCAAATTTACATTGCCATGGCTACTAACGATAACAAAGCAGGAATCCACATGACGTAACTGTTTTTCTTGGGAAAATTCTTTGACTTTCTCCACAAATTGCTTGTAAGAATATACATTGTTAGGGTCTCGGAAGTTTTCATTTCTTCAGTAAAATAGTCAAGTTATTTACCCGTTTTGATAAATCGAAAAGAGAAATGACACGAAACCCCATTTGCTCAAAGAGATTTCTCATATTTTCTTCATCGTGGGCTGCCGAACTTCTCGGTTCCTTATAGGAATATTTGTAATGAATGTTTGTAATTATCAAAACCAATCCACGAGGTTTATTTCTCATCGGATATCTTTCAACAATTTCGTACACAGGTCCGTCCAGAAATTCTGTAGACTTCTGTACTTGAATTTGTAGAGGTTCGTTCGACGACTGTATATCGTAAAAGAATTTGTCTTGTGCCCTTTTCAAAGGAAAGCACACGATATTTGTGAATGTTTAGTAATTCGGGGATAATTTGTAATCACGACGGATATTTCGAGTATTATTACTATTACCTTTCTGTATTTGACCGAAAGTTTCTTTCACCGACATCCTCTTTGTTGATAGCGTTATCCTCACTAATATTTTTCTCCAACTCGTTATCATGAAATGTAGATGGTTTTCCTTCTAAGATATCAGCCAAACTCTCGTGTCCACTTTGCTTTAGACTCTTAATGAAACGGTTGAACGCGTACGGTCCTCTTGTTTTAATTGTCAAGTATATGTCTCGTGCGGTTGATTTGTCCATAAGATTATTCTAAAACAATCAAAAATCGTTGTTTAAAAGTTACGCAAAATACTCATTACAACAACGTATTCTTACCTTCCATCGCGGTACATTTACATCATCTCTATTAAAAATCTTATTTTCCAATAATTTCGGCCATAACGTATTTAAATCTATTTTAGGTACTATATCTTCACAGTACGAATCTATTATATCACGATGTTTTTGATTCATGTTGAATACCACCGAACAATTGTCATACGTATTCAAATATGGAAAACTTTTGTTTCATTTAACAATGATATACAATCATATACAATATACTCTGTGATTAAACATCTAAACTTGTATCCACTTGTATCGCATTATTCGATTTGTGTCTGTTGTCTTTGTCTTATAGACAGCAAATGAGTCATCGTACTTGATAGTAGTTGATAGTACGCCCGTTCTAGCCCGTTCCGATTGAACTGGATTGAACCATTCATATACTATGGAAACGGGATGCCGTGAAACAGATTGAAGTGGCTTTACATGCCAACGCCGCAAGTTAGACACCGGTGTACTACATCCCCCCTCAGGTGGCGTTGTTCGCAATGTA
The DNA here is from genome assembly GCA_963966675.1 of Lasioglossum calceatum. Classification (NCBI taxonomy): domain Eukaryota; kingdom Metazoa; phylum Arthropoda; class Insecta; order Hymenoptera; family Halictidae; genus Lasioglossum; species Lasioglossum calceatum. The sequence continues at coordinate 2,859,738 of OZ016555.1, read as the reverse complement.
GTTGCGCGCATGCGCGCACCATCGTCGATTTTGTTCTAAATGAAATATGTTGTAGTCCATGTGAAGTTAGTCATCATTTAGCCGGTTTCGATTTTTTTTAGAAATGACAGGTCGTCGAAATTTGCAATTTTTGCCCGCTTTGGCGAAGACGGGCCTCGCTTACAAATTTTTATCTCAGGAACTGTTTGTCCGATTGAGCTACATTTTTTTTTGTTTTATTCGGAAAGGATTGGGCTATTATAAAATAAATTTTCCAATCTCGATAATCAAATTTACAATGTCGAAAAATTTAAACAAACTCTTTTTTACGTTTTTTTCGATGAGGGGCCAGAATGATTTAAATTTTGAAAAAATATGGTTATATGCAATATCCGCTGTCCAATAATAAATAATATGTTAATTGACTAAATCGAGATTTATTGTTCCGCGAGTGACGCCACTAATTCATGGTTGCGGCGGATGTCGATAGTGTAGATTCCCATACGTTCTCCACACGGTGTGGTCTTCTCCGTCGATAACGGCTATCTAGCAGTTTGAAATCTGGCGCTAAATCTAGATTTTACGAAGCAAATGATTCTTGCCGATATTTGCGTTGTATCTTACGATCAAAGCGGCAAGAATCACTCGTAACTTGAGTCGTCCTTTACCTTTCTATTCGATTAATTTATCGTTCCCTCGCATTAAACATGTATTTAATTAATCACGTTACATTATTTCTTCGGTTTCCTCATTCGGACGCCACTTCACGTTGACTATATGACACAGTAAACCCTCTTCAGTTGTTTGCGTCTGCCTAAAGTTCAACCACTGTGTCGCATATCCTCCTATCAAAATGTTCTAATATCTCTACACATATATTTTACTTCGCGCACACACGCATATACATTTCTCCTCTCGCTTTCATTTCCAATTTTTCGCCACGTCCTCTAGAGTCTCTAGACTTTGTTCAGTCACGGCGGAAACCGCGCGGAACTTATTTATTGGACCAACAATTCAAAATAAAAATCGCGCGATCGAGAAACCGTGTCTGAACGAGCTCTTAGTGTGGTTTCGCATTGTATATCGCGCGAGAAAAAGCGATAATTGAGGATGACGAGCGAATAGGCAAATAGACAAAGAGGCAAACACGATCGGTTGTACGATGGGGGATGTAAGGTGGAACGGGCGTGCACATTGAGGTAAGGTGAAGCGAGCGGTGAAGAGAAATGTGGACATAACGTGGCGGACGTCGCCTAAAAGCTCGTCCAATAGGTCGCATCGTTGTACTCTCACAACGTCGTCCTTGGAGTTGATTGTCGTAGATCTTATTATCCCCACTTGTTTCAAGGAGGAGTCAACTCCACAGCCAGTCTGTGCGCGCGCGCGCCCGTGTGCGTATGTATGTGTATATGTATTCGCATAGGTACACTCGATTCGTGTTCATCGCGTACGTGTTTGCGCGCGCATGTGTATACCTAGAGGTTAGCCCGACGAAGGGTGAAGTCCCCCTTGTAGCCTCGGGCCAACCTTGTTAGCGCTAATGATGGAATTCGCTGTGAAATGCACAGTGGGTCGAGACAAGTTGGGTCTTCGACGAGCTTCCGTTTCTTGGTTTCCCGATCGTTTCACCAACAATTATTCTCTGATTATTTTGGCTCGTTTCGAACGAATTCATATCGGAACGTCTTTATACAGGAGCCTGGAGACACTGCGCTATTTTTATTTTCTTTTTTTTTGGTTCGGATAGGATGATGCGTCGCAGTGGAAGGATAAGTAATAGCAGGGGAGGAGCCTCGGAGCAGCCTCGGTCTCCGTTATCCTCGCAAATCTATTAGACCGGAAAACGAGATAGAATGGCAGAACGGCAGAATGGCGTCTAGAAACAAACGACGGCCGATAGGAGCGAACAAGCAGTGAATCACCTAAGCACTTGTTTACCAAGAGAATCAAGAATTCAGGGATGCCGTTCGGAGTCTCGGAATCCAGCCCCATCGGTTTTCCACCCCCGCCACGACTTCACACACAACTGCACCGATTTTCTCGTTCGTGAGCTCGTTGTACGAGAGAGAGAGAGAGTGGTATCCGTCGCGTCGCGTTGCGTCGCGGCAAAAGGCACGCGCCCTTTCATGGAGAAGGACGAAACATTCGAGTTAGGGGAATGGAAGCACGAGAGCCCGGTAGTTGCTAGTTAGGGGAGGTATACCGCGCTAGGGGTTGTGGCTGTTGGCGATGCCGGTGACAACGACTTGCGACGACGACGGCGACGGCGACGACGACGGTGACGGTGACGGCGACGGTGACGGGGCGGCCACTAGCAGACTCGTGGAAGGAGAGTCGGGAAAGCAGCACTAGAATCGCTAAATGTAATTCGGTTAAAAGGGTTTTAGCAATACAATGCATATAAACATGAGTGCCCCGCCTCAGCGTTTCTCCGTGTTCCTTTGAGTTCCTCCGCACGCTCTACCCTCGCTTGCGTCACCCGATTTCAGACAACCCTGCTAAACACCCGCGACCACCTCCCGCCGCACGATTCGACCCAGTCAACACCAAGTCATTGTCTAATAGTCTGCTAGTCTGCGTCGAACGATCAGATTTCGCTCGTAATACGAAGTTATCGACTAATTGTAATAATTTTGATACGCGTCGTCAGCGTCGTCACCGAAAGCTTCATCGGAAACGTAGGAAATCAATCTAGAAAGATATGCCCGCGATCGTACATATATCGAATCCGTATATTCGTGAAATGTAATTTTTCTCATTCTTTTGCTTTTTTCCATTTCGTCGCTGACGACTGGTTTTCCAAACGGGTGGCTTTCACTGGCTGCAGCCGGTAGAAGCAGTCATCCGCGTAACATCGCGGAATTTGTAACGGGGAATTAGCATATCATAAATACTGATGATCCGGTTTGCGTGCGGGTACACGGCAGCAAAGAGGGCGTTGGGGTGAGGAAGGTGGCCTCGGCGGGGGTGGAGGATTATGATCGCGTCTGTTTCGAGGAAGTTCTAGATCGATTTTTCTTCGAGACGAAGGACGAGCTGGAAGACGATTAAACGGCCTCGATTCTCGATGCTCAACATCGAGATATAGTGCGCGTACAGTTGTGCTCCTATTTGCTGACCAGGGGAAAGAAATGAAGCTGAATGTTCTCTCCGTTATCCATCGTTTATTTTAGGAACTTGTTGCGACACAGTATAACGTTTTTTTTCGCATTGCACTCTCTACGATAGTCGTACACGAATAATATTTACAATTAAATCGTTTATCATAAATAGGTACGTGTTTTCGATTGAAGTAGATCTAGTATAACTTCGGAGTAAAGTTACAATTGTAAAGATAAAGTCTTTCCCGTGCACGTTGCTGCACGTTTCTTCTGCTTTTATACAACGCATTCTCGTGACTCGTCTCCCGGAGATATAATGCATTCTCGTACACACACGTACATAATAATTTTCATAATACAGAGTAGAAACGCACGACACGCGTACTCGTCCTCGGTACAACAGTCTACTCGGCGAAACTTTCAGACTGGCTCGTATCCTTCGGGATACGATCGTGCATACGATCGTCGATTACATTCTTTGTTCCCTATATTTACACAGGAATGTCGCGAGATTTAGTCGGTGCGGTGTACGTATCTAGTAACTATGTATGCATGTACGAATGTATGTACATACATTTGATGCGATTGGAAATTCGATTTTGTTTTCAGTCTAATCGATCTCGTGGCGCCCCGAATGCCCCGCTCTTTTACACGCATATTCCTTTTTGTTTAGTCGTTCGGTGGCTGATCTCGCGCGTGCCGCTTCCATAATCGTAAACCTTTACGTTCCATCGTATTGGAGACCGACCGCCGGACCTGTGCAGACATATATCGGTTGCGCGTCGGCATCAAACGGCGAAGGTTCTTCTCGATTTTCTGTTCGATTCCCGGTCGATTTATTTACGGTTTACTTTACTCACCATTTTATACCACGTAAGGCCGATAAAGCGGTTCTTGAAGTTCAGTCGTGCTTCTCTGCGTTTCTTGTAACGTTCCTTTGGCATCCTCCTGCGAACTCGGCGAATTCGCACTATGATCACCTCCGGCCTCCCTCTCGGCGTTTCTCGTGTTTCCCCCGTCTTCGACTTTGTTATTCGTACGTGCCTCTTGTTGCGCCTTTTTACTCCTTTTCCACTTCATTCGCCGGTTTTGAAACCAAATTTTCACCTGGAGCAAACATGCGGTCGTGTCATCCTCCGCCGTCATCGTCCATCGATCAAACGTGTCGCAAAGGTACATTTAGAACCCGTTCAGACTGCGGGACTTACATTAGCTTCTTCGTATTCGGTGGCACGTGTCCGCGCGGACCAACGACCCAAGACAAAGACCGCGCGATCGAGAATACCGTGTCTGAACGGGGTCTTACACCATTGTCCATTCATGATAGGATACGATAGTATATGGTAAATAAAGAAAACATGCATGACGGATGATTAGTGGTGCGGAACGGACGTATATTATTCATTGTAATTCATCGTACTCGAGATTCTCACAAATCGCTGCGGCTAAATATAAAAATCCGATGTTTCTCCCCCAAGTTTGAACCCCGAACCTCCGATCCCCAACCTCCGACGCTGCGAGAAAGCGATGTAAATCTTTCGAGCGATATATCGTATGGTTGAACCGACCCAGCTCACTCCCATTTTCGTTTCTACCTCGTATTCACCTCGCACCCGACTCGCTCTCGATTACATCTCCACCCTTCGGAAGGAATACACATGCCTTCTTTCTCTACGTGTAACGCGTATGCATACAAAACCTCCTCCCGAGACATGGAATATTGAATTGCCCCGTTATACGAGTATATTTCGGATATCAAGGAAACTAGATGAATTCACACTTGTTAACTCCAGGATTTCTGTTACAGGCATGATGGGACCTAGGATGACAGAGTAGTTAGGCGATTCTGCTATCAGTATTGTAGGAAAATAGTCTATTAGCTAAATCTATCGTTAAGTGAAAGGATGACTGGTGTGGGCGATAAATGAAAACAACTATTGACGGTGAAGCCGTCCGCAAAGAGTGCGATTGATTAAAAGATCTCCGAGTACTTGACACTCCGAGCGTCACTGGAAGAGTGATCGCTCAGGTAACTCTATTGCTAAGGACACTTTGTTGCCAGCGTGTTCGCTACCTGCACCCCCAAATGTGCTCTGGGTTTTACCTGAAGGGTATATTCCTTACAGTATCAACAAACACCGATGAAGTTATATTCTTGCCAGATGTGCGTGGTTTTCATTGCGTCACGATAATCGGAAGAGACATTAGGTGGCCTCGCTTAAATGGATCACCCTGTATACATATGGACGTACGGACATGTAACAGACACGTGCAAAGAAGAACGAAAGAACGCAACGTCCCGACGCGACGTCCGAAGGGAACAAGCTCAGGATAGAATCGATTAAATATCGAAACAAATCAGGGATTCAGCCTGCTATAATTCAGACTTTCGTCGCTGTTTGCCGAGCGATCCATCAGAACGCATAAGCTCCCAAGTTATGTTTAAGTTGTTGAACTACGCGAGAGAATCGCTGGCTTGCGTTTCCGGTTGATTTCGACGCGGGGAGAAAGAATTCTAGATTATTTCATTAGTAACTTCTGCCAGAGTTGTCTCTATCCGATTCGACGTCCGTTCCGTGACCTTAACGAAATTGTCGATCTCACAACCGACTTACCTTTGCGACACGAGTTTCACGTAATTATCAACGTGATTTGACGCGCATACGGTAGCTCATATTTTACCTGTGTTTCCGTGAGCATCAGCGAGGTGGCTACTTCGAACCTTTTCGGTCTGCTGAGGTACTTGTTCTGTCTAAATTGTTTTTCTAATTCGAGAAGCTGTTGCGAAGTGAACGCCGTTCTTGGTCTCCTAGTTTTCCCGAGGAGAGCGTGTTGAGCTGCGCAACCTTTAACCAAACAAAAGAGGAGATTGACACATCGTATTATCATAGTATATTTGTAGGAGCGCAACGCAGTGCAACGCATCGCATTAGCCAGAAATTGTACAATTCCATCGAGTATAAATACCAATCGAGAAACCAATAAAAATCATCGAATGCTAATGCAATTATCGCTAGTGTAAATCCCCATGGGTAGCGATGGTATGATTTGGGGTTGGAAACGGTTGGGGGTAAAAGGCGAGGCAAGGGTAGCCGCCCTAACGATTAGCCCTATGAACGACTCTTGGTCGCATTCGACAATCTCCCCCTTATGATTTTACGAGCGCAAATCGAGGCGAAGTTTAAGCCCTGTCGTAATGCGATACATCGTCGTACTTTTATTATTACATATGTATACCGCGGATCTTGCAATTTCGGATTTTTCAATTTTCGTTTCGATGTACGACAGATGATCAACTTTACGATAGATTTCTCGTAACTCCTTGACACACAATCGCGGTTATTAGAAAATACGTGTCTTAATTGCTGCTAGTTAAATCGCTTTAACCGCGCGGCGAAATCATGCGCGCCAATCAAGAACAACGAAAGATTTATCGTGTTTCCTTACGGTTGCTTTCAAAGCAGACGCGTCGCCCCCCTCTAACTAAACTATACCTAGCAAGTGTGTGACCGGCTGTCAATGTTTGTACACATGGCAATGTTTAGTTCCGCGTACACTCGGATTAATCTCGAAGGTGCGATACCCTTATGTCGCCTCTAATCAGCCGTTTAACAATCAAGCGTCCGACCCCCGACCCGGACGTTCGTTTTTTCGGCGTCGAAAAATCAGTTTCATCTAGATATTCTCCTCGACTGGATTATTGTTCCACGTATTTGATTTCATAGTTACAATTTTGGACGAGACGGTGGTAACAACATTAATACCGTTGCAGAACTTCACGAGCTCATCGACGAGCATCGTTGCTCGTTATTCGGATAGCAGACAGCTCCGTTTTCGTTATTTACAGTGCGCCTAGGTATTAATCGTTTCCTCGAAACGATGGTTTGCGACCCGCTGCGCACATATGGTCCGTTCAGAGATTTCCACCCCAGCGTTTCGTAACAATTACTATTCAGACGATTGCCTGTGTCTCCCGGACAGCCCTCTATGATTTACCACTGTCGTTGTATCCTTTTCTCGAATTTGATGCGCGATTGGGCCCGTCGCTCGAAGACGCGTTCCTTTCGGAGTGGAATGGGAAATTGCCTAGTTTCTACTTACGTTTATTTCTTCCTTTCGAGGTTCGGCAAACGATACGGTGTCGCTGGACCTCGCAGTTACAGCACTGTGCACAATACGTATTATACTGTAACAGTTCTCATCAATTCGCACCAATTTGATTCAATCGAGTCGAAACTCGGTGATAGTTTCGGCACTGACGAGAGCGAGCAAGTTATGACAGATGTCGGTAAACAAGAGGGGTGGCGGCGCACCATCGAGTGGACAATTACCATTTTCGTACTTCTCCGTGTGGGGTAAAACTGCGGAGTAAAGCTGTGGGGTAAAGCTGTGGGGTGCCGTTAAGGTTAACGTCATTCGCCGACCCACCACACTTTTATCATGATAATTTAATTTATTTGGGGTCCTATTAGCCGCTTCACGCCGGCTCACCCTTAAATCATAACGATCACCACGCCGGTAAACACCAGCTATTATCTACGTGCTTAACGCGACTTTCCATCCTCCACCTTTAATACCCAATTCCCCTTACTACCATCCGTCTCGTCTTCTTCCTTCCAGCAGATTCTTTCAATTAGCTAATATCTATCGGACATCCATGGCTCCGTCTCCGAGAGAAACTCGTTTGCCCTCGTCCATCCCTCATTTCGCGAACTGAATCAAAGATGGGGTATTTCAGTAGCCAATAGCGCCAGATAAAAAATCAATCTAGGCCTCAGTCGCCCTCAGAGGTCCTATTTTTACGTTTACGAGGCGTAATTTTCCTATGATAAAGCTGCGACAGCTGCAAATTACGTAAAAATAGGACTTTTGGGGGAAACAGCGGTCTAGATTGATCTAACGCTTTTGATGACTGAAAAACCCCATCTTTGCATTAACCAGGAATGATAATCCTGGAATTCGTGTAATCGCAGGCAGCATTTAATATTCTCTTTTCGGGCTTCGTTCGGCGGTCTCGGACAATCTCTTTCGATTGTCTTCGATGTCTAAATTTTCTAGTTTACCATCCTCGTTCTCGTCCTCGAGTTCCATCGATGGGTGTGAGCTATGAGCAGACGTGGGCGCGGGAAAGGGAACGGTAACGGGAACGGGAACGGGAACGGGAACGAGTACGGGTACGGCAACGGGTACGGGCGCGCGCGCGCATTCTCTCTCGAGATCGTTCTCCCTCTCCTTGTTTCGCATAGCGACGGAAGCTCCGCCTGTAGCCCCGAGTCCTCGATACGACCCGCCTCCGAATTCTCAACCCCTCTCGTATAGAAAGCGAACGAAGACGCGAACAACGACCAGAGCGAACAGCGAATACCGAACAGCGAAGAACGGAGAGCAAAGACCGAGGATAACGTTGCTAGAGTATATCACACCATCCCTCTACACCTACGATCGTGAGACGTCATCGACTCCTCTTTTCCTGCGCCACGGTTACGGATCCATGGCACCGAGGGTTACGCGGAAGAGGGTTGGAGAACGAGAACGTGGGGGAGGAGCGAGGGTTACTCCGAGGCGGAAAAACTTGGCCAACTTTCCACGAAGATTATTTTTCCTGTCCGAAACGGTTGGATTTAATTTCAAACTCGCCTCGCGAACTCGCCACAAATCACGCCATAAACATCCGGAACGTTACCGTTCCTATTTTCCCATGGAACGGTTTCATACTTTGTTCCCCCCTCATCGCGATATCGTTATTCCCTTGTTCTTCGACACGACGCCCGGTTTCTTCCTGCCAATAAAAATACGTTTCACCGACAATAATTCTGTGCTGGAACGTGCGGAGGTTTGAGGAATCTACGTGTCGCCAACGATAATTCTGTACTTGAACGCGGTTATACTCGCATCAGGATGTAGAATAGTGGACGAGCACGTAGGTTTGGCGGTGTATCGTTGAACGCACTCGTCCGTATCTACGTGTCGCCAACAAACCAGATCATAGAGATATAGGATGGCGCATTTGGGCGAACGTGGAACACGTTACACATTGGGTAACCAAGATCTGTTTGCTTGCGGCCGGCCAAACTAGCTGGCAGCTAATTCAGAAACACCATTACCGCCTATATGCCTATAGATAGGTATGTAGACTGATGCCACCGCCACCGCTGCCACCGACACCACCACTACCGACACCGTCGCCGCCGCCACCACCATCGCCATCGCCACCGCCATCGCCATCGCCATTGCTACCGATACCGCAATGATCGTCCTATTTTATTCGCTTTCATCCTTCCACCCTTCCACCCTTCTCCGAACGTGTTCCTTGCATCTGTCCATGTATTCTCTCGATACATACGCATTTGTTTATTTGCTGTAAACGTCTCGTGCAATCCACATGATCGATCAAGAATCTCTCGATACGGATTGGTTCGATCTACGTTCTTGGATCGGTTTAAAGACGAGTGAAATTAGCCACTCCACCGACGCGTAAGTCCGTGGAGTTTCCATGGTAACTGTGGAACGCTGGTACCAGCACTATGGTATCGTTGAGAGAAGGGTGAAGGGGATGAATAGACGGATGAATGACGCACAATTAACTAATTAAATCATCCGCCAACCCTTCGCGTGCTTCATCTCTCGGGTATCGTTCCCCTTTGTTGGCAGATCTCCTGCCACCTCGTCGACATCTTCGGCCATTGTTACACCTTCCCGTTTCGTAAAACGTGGAACGAGCGTTGCGTTAACCGGTAAATAATAACGGCAGAGACTTGGGAGAATCTGAATGTTTCAACCGGAAAGTCGGACCGAAAAAAATGAAACGGTCGCGGTGGACGTTTCAGTCGATTTCGAATAATCCGAAAGCAAATTGGCGTGCCATAGTTCTACATATAGCAGAATCCGGGGCGGAGTTTTTCCGTGTAAACGAAGCGGAGATACATCGGGCTGCAGAAAGGTCGCAAAATACGCGCGGGCCCGTGCTATCTCGTTCTAGTTAAATTTCGATACCTCAAAGCTCGACGCGAAATAGATGAAACATGGTGTTGTCGCAACGTTGCCGCGAGTATAACGCGCGACAAATATTCCGCAAATAAAAGCTCGCATCTCCTACCGTCACCCAACCTCCTGTCAGCTCACGGTGCGGAGCCGGTGAGTCGCGCACTCACCATTATTTACATAAACGTCGAGAGCGCACGAGGATGCGAAACTAACAGAGAGAGAGAAAGAGAGAGAGAGAGGAAGAGAGAGAATCTGGGGAAAGGGTAGAGGAACAGAGCACAGTCCAGGGTTGAGCGGGACGGTACTCCCATCCAGCAATTTTTTAACAAGTCGAGTTCGTGTTCCCTGCCGACGCGATAACGGCCGCTTCAGGTGGGGCTGGATGGATTCGTTTTATTTTATTCCACGAGACCGCTTTTTTGTACTCGTTGTTCGTTTTACGCTATCGGGTTTTCGCCTTTTTCGTCGACGTTGGATTGCTCGGCAACTACCAATCAGGATCATCTGACAGAAAGTACCCCGCGCTTCGTCCCGAGCACCTACTCCCTCTCCCTCGCACGCTCCCTCTTCCTCTCCCTCACCCACGCGCACTCCCCCTCTCTTTTTCTCCCTCCCTCCCTCTCTCTCTCTCTCTCGCTCTTCTTTCCATTCCGTGCTCTCTTTTTCTCTTTCCGCATCCACCCTCTGTTATACATACACAGCCGTATATACTCTACCTCATCCTCTCGTTGCACCCTCTCACACCATCTCTCGCTCTCTTTGTATCTCCATCTCTCTTTATTCGGATTCGTTCCATCTCGGCAACCTGGCCTGCTACGTTCACCGACCAATTTGTTCGATAAAAGCTCTCGACTGATTGGCTGGACAACGCGGCCACGGCTCTTTTTTCCAAGCGTGAAATTTACCGTGGTAACCAAGTCATTCTTTTCTATCGCGGTTACGAATATTCGTCGGTCCGAGTCCAATTCTCCCGACGCTTTCTTCGACGTTCCCTTCCATTTTGTCGCGTGTTTCGCGCGTATACATCTCACCACCATCTTCGTTCTCGGCTCGCAAATTTCTTCGATGGTATCCTTGTTCGAATAAAAGATCACCAATGGTGGTAACTAGACTGCGGATCTTTATGCAAAATAAAAATGTTTTACCAGAATTATAACAAACTGGAGTGAAACAGAAATTTGTCTTCTTTGTCGATATGGATAAAAGGTTGGAAATAGTAGTAGTTTATTAATTTCAGCCTCGCGGCTTAGAAATTGGACTTGGCTTACAGTTTTCTAAGTCATTCATCCCTCTATTCATCCGTCCATCCATTCCTCCACCCATCCATCTATAACCCATGCCACATCATATGCCTTATTGTCTATAGTCTATGTTGTATATGTACCAATGTCCCCGCTAATCTTGCCTCTCCCTCTCTCCTTTTGATTATTTCTTTCCTTTTTTTCTCTATACTCCTAAACCATTCTACTGTTTCACCCACTCTTTTCTCCTGTACTATCTTTTCTATACTAATGTTAATTCTTTCTACCCCTTCACAGTCTTCTGCCAGGTGTTTTAGTTTTAAAAGGTGGAAAATAACGTAACAGAATTCTTAAATTCTTCTAATGTTTTCAGTGTTTTAAATTACACCTACTCATTTTTCTTATAAATGCATAAAGATCCGCAGTCTAGTGATAACCAATGGTGGTAACCAAGTCATTCTTCTCTATCGGTCCGAGTCAAATTCGACCACCATCTTCATTTTCGGTTCGGAAATCTCTTGATCGGATTCTAATTCGTATAAAAGCGTTGTCAACTCTTTGTTGTGTAACAGAGATAGATAGATATCCCGATTCCAACGTGGCCTGTTATGTAGCGTGTGTTATTCATTACGTCGACTACTATACCGTTTTATACATGTGTATGTATACGAGATCAGATCAGCGCAAAATTTCTCTCCGATATTATCGTCCGACGGCCGACCTAAAAACTTGAGTAGCCGGTCAATATAGGGCGATGAAGCGCTACATTAGGCATGTAAACATTCGCTATCTGCCCATCGTACGAGCAATCTGTCGATCGAATTTTCACTTGGCTACTTCGCCGTCGCGTCGACCGATTAAGATGGCTACGCGCTCTCGTCTTTGCTCCTCGTTCCCGTTATACAACAAATACAAATGTCGATGGATAACCTGTCTATTGTCTAAAACATTCTTTCCCATAAATCCCTAACAAGTATGATTGTTGTGCCTTTCTTTTTCGATGAAATCGGTTCGTTTGTAATCAATAGCCTGCGGATTTTACGCATTTATGAGAAAAATGGGTACGTACAATTTAAAGCAGTGGACATGTTAAAAATATTTAAGGACATCGATGTGTTAGTTTCAGCTTAACAGGATAATTAAAAGAAGAATACAATTTTTATTTGGCTCCTGTGTCCAGCAATCAATGCAAATATCTTTTATTTTGCATAAAGTTCCGCAGTCTAGTAATCAACATGAAAGCATTCTTTTCTCTTCTACGATATTTTTGAGGATAAAGACGTTTTAATCACTGCGACTGTAAAAAAATGCTACGGCAAGGAACCGTTGCAAATTAAGAACTTCTTATTGTTAGAAAGAAATGGAAGATATCGAGGCTAAGGGTGAAAGGTAATTGTAAAGATAAAAGAAAATTGAAAGAAGATGAGGAAGTGGTGCTCCAGCGAGTAGCAATCATTCGATGATATCTAAAGTTACTTTTCAGAATAGAAGGATCACCAGAGGATGTCTGGCCGTATAACAGACGTAGTACAGACAAGCACGCACGCATGTACACACAAACGCGACACGAGATGCGACGCTACTACCACGGTAGGCAGGTACATGTATACATACAGACATAATTATGCGGCTGGCGGATACTTACCGGCTAAATCGGCTGGCAATCTAGGGTAGAGCATTCCAGTTCTGGCTAACCACTCGAGTTGAAGTGGATGAATGTGATGTTGCTGAGGATGAGGTCCGGTGGCCTGCGAATGTCCGATAGGCTGACCTTCCTTGTGGATAGAGTGAAACGCGCTTCCGCTCGCCGGATGATAATACAGTCCGCCAGGGTGGATAAGGGGACCGCTCGGATGTAAGAGAAGAGCTTGGTTCTGTCGAGTGAGTCCGGCACTGGTGGCAAGTGCACCGTAATGACCAGTAGGCAAATTCGAACTACCTGGTACCCCGTTTCCAGCCGGTTCCTCCGATCCCGGAGATATCGGAGGACTGGAGATGGGACTGTGGCTAGCGTTGCTCCCGGAGCTGGCGCTTCCCGTTCTCGTCGGATCAACCTCGATCGAAGCATCGTCCTCGACGTTTTCCAATCGATCGATTCGAAATCCTCCGTTTCCAGTCGCGACGTGTTCCCCTCTGAACAAACCTTTGCCGCGATGTATCGAAACTTCCGGCGCTGTCGCGTCCACGGACTCTACGTGGATACTGGACAGACGAATCTCTCTTGTCATGGAGTGCTCGTGAACGTTCTGCCGATCGCTCGTGTCGCGAACAACCTCCAAACTAGGCGACACCGGACCGTGTTGGACAGATCTGTCGAAGGGATTTAGGAGCGTTCCCAAAGACGACGTCCTCTGTTCTTCCGTTCCGCCGAGACGCGTAGCTCCGGTGGTTCCAGTGCCTCCGATGTTCTCTGTGTTTCCAGTGGTTCTAGTCCCTCCGGCAATTCCCAGAGTACAAGACGAGTCTCGCTCGTGAACGGAGTTATTCCCTAGACAGTGGCTCAACTCCGCACTGGAGCTCCTCGTGGCGAGTAGGAATCTTTGATTGCGTTCGGATCGATCGTGATCAAGGTTCTCCTGCTTTCCGGTCGCTCGACCGAGGAGCGCGTCGATGCAGAATGACGTTTTGCCTACGGAGACGTTTCGTCGGTCGGTCGAATGAACGGGGTAACTTTGCGGGGATGTTCGGTCGGGCGAGTCGTCCGGTCCTCTGTAACGATTCGTCACCGCGGACACCATCTCCTCGGTAAAACACCTAACCGCGGTAGCTTCTCGACTTTGGAAAAAACTCGTCGACTCGTGCTCCTGCGGCGAGACCGAGACGGGGACAGGGATGGGGATGGAAACGGACAGGGAGGATCGTTTCGAGTCGTGTTCCTCGCGATACTTCGACATTCGCGATTCGCTCTCGCGTTGCAACGGAGAACCGTTCGATACGAAACGTACCTCTTCTTCTTCGGGTGTCGTTCGAAATGTTTCGTGCCTCGTCTCCTCCGACAAAGGCGTGCTGCTTCGTCCGCGATCACTTTCCCCGACGTTCTGTCTCTTCGCATAAATCGTATCCTGACTAGACACTTGCCGCGGCCGATGACAATGTTCCCGTTCTAATTCCAGTTCCTGGTCTTGCTCCTGTTCCGGTTCCTGTTCCTGTTCCTGCGTTTGATCTTGATCTTGCTCTTGTTCCTGGTGTCGTAAATAGGAATTCTCCAGAGCACCTTGCGCGTCGTAATGCATAGCTCGCAGTCGGCAGCCCGAAACGAGACGATTCGATCGTTAGCGCATCTTTCGCCGCGCGCTACTCTTTTATGCAACACATCAACCAACTTCGAACTAATCAAACGTTCAAACGTGTTCTAGTGCCGCTGGACGATATACCGCGATCGACGATTGATCGCTGTTGGCGAATCGGTGGTCCATCGACTCGCGAACAATCCACGGGACACGATCGATCGACCTGTCCCGTCTGTCTGCCCGACCGTCCGACAGTTCGACCACTAAGACCGACCGCGATCCAGAAGCCGATTGAACGAAAAAAAATCAAGCCTTTTGATCGAGACGCACAGGTTACGACGATCGAACAATTCACCCGATACCGAAATCTATTTCGGACAGAGAGAGAGAGACAGAGAGAGAAAGAGCAATATGTTTTTCTGCGACAGATAATCGAGCGTCCGTTTCGATTTCGTGGCGATACGAGCGATTAACCCGACGCCGCGCCGCAAAGTGACGTCGCAAGGAACCGCGTGTACGTAACGGGGAAACCGCTCCCCCTCTGCTACCGCGTTTCCGCGGTCAGTCGATTCTGCCACGCCTATCACGGCGAACCTCGCGATTCTGCCACGCCTACGGCACCCCCTTTGTTCCCCCATTCACCGAACGCTGAATCCCGAATCCCAAATCTCCCCGTTCCGCGTACCAAGTCCCGATTCCCAATTCCCGATTCCGGATTCCGCATTCCGGATTCCTGACCGTTCGAGGCGTCGAGTTTGTCGAGAGTTGTCGAGCCTGGAGAGGCGCGAGAGGCACGAGAGTGTCTCGCTCCTCGAGCACCGATCACCGATTCACCAATCACCGATCACCGATCGCGAAACTTCGAGCCCCGGGCGGACGAATTTCCGCAGTACGAAATTAGAGAGAGAGAGACACACGGATGCCCCGTAATCCGCGAGCTCGACAAAGAAGGAGCACGGCTAGGATATTAGAGAGGGTTTCGGGAGGATCGGGGAAGAATCATCGAGCGAGAGAAGAAAACCAGTTGGAAAAGGAGCATCGGCTTCGGAGTACGAGAACGAGAACGAGAACGAGGACGAGGACCACTCGCCGTGCAGGAGACGTCACCCGGTACCAAACAGAGACGCCACCACTTCCCCCATCGACGACGAGAATCCTCCAATCCTGCGACGAGCATGAAACGCGCGCTAAGGAGAACGGATATGCAGTTGAAGCCACGTGACTATTCGCGAAACTCCAGGAGTGGAGGGATGCACCCAACTTTCGTTTCGACGTACGGGTAATGCGAGGGTAGTTGGCCGCCGTCCACGAATAATCAGAATAACCGATGTTGGTCTGCCGATGATATCTTCGTGGTCTCCTACTCGCGCTCCTTATTTTTTTCGTCGCTCTTCATTCGTAAATGAAGGAAACAACTGCAGGCTCATTCGAGTCTCTTTTTGATACATCGCGATACTGTCGATTTAGTTTCTTTGTTGAGACTCGCTGTTGTATGATATATTTGTGGTTTCCTACTCGCGCTCCTTATTTCTGTGGTTGTCAGGAAAAATACGTCACAATTTCAAGAAATTCGAGTTTCTGCATTAATTGAGCATGGTATAGGATTTACGTATTGACCAGAAAGAAAGTCATGAAAATAAAGACTCAAAAAAATAATTCAATTTTCGAAAGTGAAATTATCTGACGTGCGGCGTTCTTCCTGACAAACACAGATTTTTCGTCGCTCTTGATTCGTAAACTCGGATAGAAACAAATGCAGGCTCGCGCTCCTTGGAGTCTCTTATTGATAAATCGCGATACAGATAATTTAATTTCTTTGTTGGAACTCGCATGGAATATGCATATATGATGTCTTGGTGGTTTCCTACTCGCGCTCCTTATTTCTGTGGTTGTCAGGAAAAATACGTCACATTTCAAGAAATTCGAGTTTATGCATTAATTGAGCATAGTATAGGATTTACGTATTGACCAGAAAAAAGTCGTGAAAATAAATTTGAAATACTCAAAAAAATAATGCAATTTTCGAAAGTGAAATTATGTGACATGCGGCGTTCTTCCTGACAAACACAGATTTTTCGTCGCTCTTGATTCGTAAACCCCGATAGAAACAACTCTTTTTCATCAATCGCGATACAGTCAATTTAGTTTCTTTGTTGAGACTCGCATGGCTTATACATTGTATGTATATGATACATACCTTCGTATGATGGAGCATATTTCGTTCCGAATCGCTACACCTCAATGTAAAAGCGACGATATACCTGCATACGTACCTATCTACCGTTTTATCGGATAGTTAATAGCCGCGTAATAGGCATCACGCCCAGTTTTCGAGTAATCGGTCTGTTATCGGTTGTCGTGCACGATATTATTATATCAGTCCTACCACGCATTTGCTTATCCGACCGATAAACTCTCTTTGCTTTTTAAAGTATCTAGTCGAGCGTATCGAATTTTATCGAATGTCGTTTTCGTCTCTACGAGAGCCCCAAAAAGACATGCAAGTTAATTGCTAGCAACGAGCTCGTTACTATTTTTCCAAAGTCCTGGCAGCAATCTCTGCGTGTCTCTACAGTTACTCCGAGCTTCGAATTCAAATGTAGCACGACGGGAATGAGTCGAAGGTAAACGGTACAAGTTCGCTGGTCACCGCTTTTTAACCAAATAATACACCGACGGCCACCTTATTTACTTAAGGATCGAAGCACGTTCAACGCATTCGTGGAAGAAAAATTTCAAACCACTCTTCTAATACAACTCTCCCTCTCGCATCTTCTCTCCTTGTTTCAAAAACTAATACATATGCCCATATTATACACGACATGTGGTCCTGTAGCATCGCATTTCTATTTCTCGAAATTTACAAAACCAATTATTTTGGTCGATAAAACAAGACGACGAGTCTTCCCCATAATTATGAAAGTCGTCTAAGTATACTTTTCCTTTAAATATCTTGAAACAAGAAATATGTACAGTGGCCCACAAAAGTGTTCGTACTCCCTTTAAAACGGAATAACTTTTTTATAATTGTACCAAACGACCTGATGTATTGTAAGCAATTAGGAGCATTGTTTTACTAAATGATGTGCAAAAAAAATTTTCCAAAAATTATAATTTACAAGGTTACATGCAAAAATAAAAAAGGCATTTTTTAAAACTGTTTTGTATGTGCCTTTTTTTGCATGTAACCTTGTAAATTATAATTTTTGGAAAATTTTTTTACACATCATTTCGTAAACCAATGCTTCTAATTGATTATAAACAATCAGGTTGTTTGGTGCAATTATAAAAAAGTTATTCTGTTTTAAAGGGCGTTCGAATACCTTCGTTACCCACTATATTTCTTGTTTCGAGATATTTAAAGGAAAAGGACGTTAACACTAAATGAATTCCAGGTAATGTTGAAGTAACAAGCGCTATCTAACGGTTAAGTTTTGACAATGTCGTGCAAATTACATTGAATTCATTGAGTTTGAAATAATGTGATGTGAAATACCTGATAAACTCATTGTTTCCAATTTTCACTTGGACCACCTTCATATAATTATGGGCACATGTGATACATTGTTTCGCATCGATTTTTCGTTGCCGAGGATACGTACTGCTACGTAAATGGTGGGTACAGGTATAGGTATAGGGACAGGTAAAAGTGTAGGTATAGATATACATAGATATAGGTGTAGGGATAAGTATAGGCACCTATGATAGTTAATATGAGCTTGTAGATATCCCCTTTTCATCTTTGACAGTCGTGTAAATACAAGAGGTTTTCAACGGACGATTATGCTCCGTCACGATAACCGAAGCTTATTTTCCTTTCACCTTTGTGTAGATTTCGTTTCCAGGTCAAGCATAGGTATTTAAAGCATACTCGCTCGGAAGCATCCAGTAATTTTAAATTAAATCAGTCCCGTGCGACAACGATAGTGCAAATCTTTATTTTGCTTATAATACTTGGCATACAATTCCATACAAAGACTCCCACGCATGCGTAAACCGTAATAATACCACTTACAAAATTCTTCTCGCTTCGGTTACAAAGTTCACTTTCGAAAATTGCGTGATTGGTCATTCTAATTGGTAAATCGTTCGATATTTACAATTTCGACGATAAGGATTTAGAACGTACACCGTCTAAAGTCTTGTTATCCGTACTTGAAAGTAATTAACGATTTGATGGTTAATTTATCCGGTCTTATCTTATTGTTAGGGATAAGACTGTTCGATCAATGCCTCGATTGGATATCGCCACCTATAGATAAATCGTAATTGGTGTTATGGATTGATTTGGCATTGCCTCGTGTATATGTAAATACCGTTAAACATTATATTTTATCTGCGTCCCACCCGCTCGATTGCTTTACAGTAATTAGTTTCGCTTAATTAATATGCCTTGTGCGCGATATAATTTCGAACTGGAAGAATTTTCTTCGTTGTCTTCTTTTCCCGTCTACGCGACACGATACGAAGCGACGCGACGCGACACGACTGCTCGTTACGTGTAACTCCCTGTGTCTTTCGCCATTTTCGGTCTTTCCTGTCATTGTGCCCAGAGCTCCAAGTCGATTCTGTAATTAAAATCTTCTAGCCCCTACGCGGCCGTATCGCCGAGTTTGGCCCTTATCGACCATTACTTTTAATAGCGTTGTTAATGAAACTGGGTGTCGCGAAATTAACCTCTCGTTCCAGCAATGCTCAACCGAAATTGAAAGCGATAGAATTCAGATGAAGGTAATCAACCGGCGAGCCGGAACAATCTGCCGTTCACGATACAAAGAAAATACGCCATAAAAGTATTTATGAATGTACGTACATATTAACAAATGCACCTACGTATACCGTATACTGTTCGGTGTAGAAATAGAAATATAAAACTGATACGAATATAAATGTGATATGGTATTGTGAGTGTAATTTTCCAAGCAGAGGATAGAAAACGCTTACTATCGTAATGGCAATCGTCGGGCAGGACAAAGTAAATAAAGAATAATGAAAAACTGATCGATAATGGAAGGTGGAACAATGAAAAGTAATCAGAAGAGGAAACAGAGAAAACAGAGTGAAAGAGGAAGGTGGCAGTTTCCAGCGAGTACGTCAGGTTTGAAAACCACTGGCTTCGGCTGATTACCGCGGTAACCACCCCCCGAGCGCCAATTAATCTTAACTTTTACGGGGCAAACACTTTTCATTAAGCTCGGTCCTGCCTCCAACCGGAGTCGAGTTATCCCCTCTCTGTTGCAACTTTAGCCACCCTTGGCTGCTCGCCTTTTTTCAGCCCCCACTCTTCCGGGGCACGACTGGCTCTTCGCACTCATCCTCTTCGGAGAACGGCGAGGAACGGCAACGAAAATGGTTCCCCAGACAAGCGTTTAATCTGGCTCTAATTAGCAACTTACCCTGCGCGCCTCCGTTTCAACGTTTCACCTGTTCCCTTCCCGTACTTCCCCTCTTTCTCTCTTACCGTTGCCACCACCTTCACTCCCACCATCACTACCATCACCACCACCACCTCCGCCATCCCCACCTCCACCGCCTCCATCACCACCGCCTCTATCACCACCATCACCGCCAGTATTATACATAGCACGTTCCCTCCCTCGCCCCTTCGTCTTTTCCCTCTTGCACCACATCGTCTCCCACCTTGCACCACGTCATCCGCAGCCTCTCTTCCGTCTGTGCAACGGCTGTCTTTCTTGCACTTTACCCCTTGGCTACCACCAAATCTTCGCCATGAGCAAGAGTGGGATTCCATGCTTCTCACAGTCACGGTTACCGGATATCCAATACCCCACCCGTTTGTCCAACCATTCAACCATTCATGCAGCCGCAGAGCAACCAACTTGTCTTCTCGACTATCATCGTTGCCCATTATCAACGTTCTTAACTTCGCCCACGATATAGCACTGCTATTACACCGTTCAATCGATTTTATAAACAGTCGCTTACTACTGATTACGAGGCGGACCGAGGAAAATACTCTGTGGACCGACGCGAAACGAACGTGGGTCGTACAGTGCTCTGTATTTGACTTTTATATTTTTTCTGTAGTAAAATACCTATATATTGTACAAAGTACTTATATATTGTACAGAGTATTCGTACACCTCTAAAAAACGAATAACTTTTTCAATATTGGACCCAACAGCTTGAGTTTCTCGAAGACGTTAGAAGGATTAGTTTACTAGGTAATATGTAAATAATTGTTGTTTTATTTGTTATTCGTTGCAATTGCGATGGGAAAGGTAAAGATGACGATTTTTCAATTTTGTATCTATGAATGTAACGAAAATTACGATCACTATCGTTCTTCAATTCTCGATTGAATAATCGTTTTGTTCTCCGACGAATAAGGTCGACTTCTTCCTAATTCACTGGAAAATCCGCAAATTATATTCTGTTTACGGTTGCAACAATTACACGACATAGTAAATTCGTGATTACATCGGTTGCCGATAATCGAGGAAATGTTCTTCGATAACGTAGGTACCTAGCTCGAACCGGGAATCAATAAAGCATCTCGTTTCGTTTTATAAAATTCTTTACTGTAAAATTGTAAATAACGCTAAATGAAGGTACAATGCAATTTCGCGATACCATTCGTCGTATTTTCTCTGTGCAAAAATACCTCTCGAAATCTAGACAAGTGTAACGAGCATCGCTCCGAACATGGTACTGTAAATGAGTGTGTATGTGTCGCGTCTTACACACACGCGTACGTGTTCCAACATAAATATGTAGTACAATATAGAATAATATAATATCATATAACATAAACCTAATATAACATAATGTAGTATCATATACATACATATAGCGGTAAACTTTGGTAGGCTTGTGTACAAATTCGATATGCGTGTTTCATTCTTGCTGCGTCCTAATATCATTTCAAAAAGTGTAGCCTCCGTATCGATCGTCTTCGTATGATTCACAATTCAATCGCCTAACTCATCACCTTGTCGATCCATGGTACGAATTTTTGAATGTTCGTGTACACGCCGGGTAGGTGTTCGCGACCGCAGCCGATGCCCCACGATACGAGACCGATCAGCACGTGTCTTCCCTCGACGGACATGGTCAACGGGCCGCCGGAGTCACCCTGTTTCAATTTATATATTTATATATATTCAATTAATTATATTTATATACATTTATATTAGCACTAAACCTGCCGAGCACTAGAAATGACTACTGTACATTTTTATTAGGGGTGTGCGAGATCCCGGTCGGGGCGGGAATTTTTCTCGGGATCTGGACGGATTCTGAGAATTTCGGGAACCCGAAAATTCTCGGAATTCCCGAAAATATCTGCGACATTTTAAAGTTTCTCCATACTTCCAATAATTACAAGAATCTGAAAGCCATTGTGTTCTCGAAGATTACATATCTTATTAGTCGGGAATGTTTATGTTAGTAATATTGTAGAAAGTAATTGCGAATGACGACACTTTCGGGAATCCCAAATATTATTCTATATCCCGTACATTGTCGGGAATCCCGGATATTTTACGGGAATCTCGAGCATTTTCAAGAATCTCGCACACCCCTAATTTTTATAAATTCAATCATCGGGAAATACAAAATCTGGAAATGGTCATTTGACCGGTAATGGTGGGTCTAGTGTTACGGGGGTAGACTCGTTTCTAGGGTTGCAAGGACTTTTTCAGTAGTCAAAAGCGCTAGAAAAAGATCTAGGCCGCAATCGCCCTCGAAAGCCTGCTGCAGCTTTGTGAAAGTAGCTACATGAGCACCCGTAGACCAGGAGTGGGCAATTTTGTTTCAATTGAGACAAGTCCCCACCATAGCGCCCAGCGCCCCCCAGCAGCATCCGTCGTTGCATGAAAGGAAACTTGGTGGGGGAAGCAGGAGTTTGATGGGCCCCTACCGTGCCCACCCCTGCGCACGGAGTACGTACCTGGCAAGAATCTCGTCCTCCTTCCTTGTAACCCGCACATAGGAACACATCGTGAATAGTTTCCCGCCTTCCGGCTGCTCTGAACCACTTTTGGCATCTTTCGTTAGGAATCACCTGAAAATTCAATCACATTAAATTGAACAGGTCCGGACAACTTCTCTCTACGTACTTCTACGTCAACTTCTTGAAGCACGTTCGGTACGGAGCTCTGTCCATGCCTGGTCCTACCCCAACCAGCGACGGTCGCGGTCCGTCCAGAGAGTTTCAAATTTTTCGCCGGCAAACAAACAGGAACGATGTGTTGTTTGAACGCCACCGTTCTCGACAGTTTCACCAGTGCCACGTCATTCCGAAAGTCGCTCGGCGAGTACTGCGGGTGCACCTGTAATTTTCAATGGAGACCGATCGTCGGCGCATTGAGAATGATTGTCGATCGTCGGTGCATTGTGAGAAGTGATTCGCGGCTCTGAAACAGCCGTGGACCGCCTACCTCCTTCCTCTCGATATTATACTCTTCGTGTAGCAAGCGCTCCGAAGAGTCTCTCACGTCCCATTCGCCAAGGCGCACCTTCAAGTTGCTGTTCGGCGTTCTGCGTACAAGCAGACAGAGAAGAATTAATCGTTCGGTCAAACTCGTCTCGTCGCTAATCAAAATACTAACGTTGCGACGCAGTGAGCCGCTGTCACCACCCATCTGTTGTTCAGCAAAGCGCCACCGCAAGACAACTTCTTCATCAGGAATCCCGACTTGATGATCGCCGCCTGAAATTTCAGGATCACTACATTTCAGACACTTTTCGATATTCTAGATTCTAACTGCTTCACCCCTTGATGATTTTTTTAACAAATTCCAACAAATATGAATGGTACTTCTGAACATAATCGTGCTCTCACCTGCCACGGATGACTGCCGAAACTGGAGCTGTGTCCGCCCACTATTCTGTTGCTTCTCGTATAAAGTTCGCCGCAACCTGAAAATCACAGAGAACCGAAGATCATTCGGGGAACACCCTACGTTGAATTTCACTTGCGTGTACAGATTACGATGTGACTCCTGTACAAGTATAGGTAGAGAATACTGTGTCGAAGATAACGGTGTGTAGCGTACGGTGAATACGTGCCCACGAAAGAAGAAAGTGACACAAAGCACTGGACTGTTTCGTCAACAGATTCGTATAGGCACATCGAAGTCGACGGCAGCTTTCTCTCCTCTCTCTCTCTTTTCTTCTTCCTCTTTCTTTTCTGAGCAGCATCGAGACATGAAGAGATCGTTTTACTCGAGTAGAGAATCGTTGCACCCCCTGTCTACATAATAGTAGATACTAGTACAGTTCATCCCACACCTCTCGCTCGTTCTACCTAGCGCTACCGCTACCCTTACCGTGGTGGTATAGTGTCGCGAAAAAGCGTGCAAAGCGACACAGAGAGGGAAAAGCAAATACGTTTGTTTCCGGCGCTCGTTCTTCGATCTCTTCGGCGTACTCGTGCTGTTACAGCGTAAAGTATTACGATTCGAGTACGTTCGCGGTACAAAGTGAATTGCTACAAGCAGTACCGGCTTGCTTTTCGGGAGGCGATAAACTACGATTGGTGCAAACATACGAGTGTTTAGATCTGTGCGACTTCAGGCGGATTACCACGATATTTGGAATAATCCACGGAGCTTGTCACGTCCTCGTGCGGCGTATGCAATCCCAGTGCATCGGTATAATCGGGCCCGAATTCGTCTTGAGGATAATCGAGCTGGGTCGGTTGATAAAATGTCGGACGGCTCGTGTACGTGGGTCGATTGTAATTCCATGTTTGCGATGATTCATAAATGGTCGTCGGCTTGTTCGCGTTGTCCGCGTGCACGTAGCCAGGCGGTCGGTGCTCGGTTTGACCGGTGTGCACCGGCTTACTTGGCCTTGCCGTGTTCTCGTAGATTTGAACATCATCGTCCATGTACGGATGCTGATGTCCCAAGTTCAGTGTGAGTGCTATACGTTTAAACAACCTCGATTTCACGTGTTTTGTTTTTTAACTCGAATCTCCGTTCGCACGCAGGAGATTCAGCCTACCCAGGTTCGCTCTCATACTCGTACCCATTTTTCACATTCCCCATTTCCCATTTCCCTTTCCCTTTCTCACTTTTCTCTTTTCTCTCCTCCCCCCCCACCCACCTCCGATCCCCGAACCACGTTCTCCATTCCCCTTTCTCTTTCCTTTGCCCCTTTCACTGTCTCCTTCTTCCTCGTCTCATCTATTTTCCCACACACTTCAGAGGAAGTAAACGCGATCATTCGTTGCCGCCTTGCTACGGGTCGCGAGTTACGCGTTCCCCCTTTTGCGACATCTACTCTTCAGAAAATATTTCCGTAGAACCACGCGATTTTCAAACCACAAGAAAAAGGAAAAGCTACGCCGGATCATTTTGCAAGATTACAAAAAGTATATGATTAAGAAAGACTTACTAGCGTTCTGGAGCAACCCGACCGTCGGCCGTGGTACTTTTTCAGGGATATCGTCATCGTCCACGCAACAACTCCAAATTAATCCTCCGGAGCATAGATCAATCGGACGGCCGCCACCGAGAACGCAACTGATACTGAGACCACAATCGAAAGTTGCTCCCTTGTACGTGCACGTTTGGGGTATCACTGAAACATAGTAATCGCATTGGTGGATGAAAATGCTTACGTAACACGTTTATCATTTTTTTTGTTTTTTCTTAACGATTGATCTTCGTATGATGTGCACAATCATTACACTTCGGTACCTATAATAATTCGTGTTTCGTGTCTCGTGTTACGACACGCTACATTGCATCGTGCGCTGTTGTGTTTGGCTCTACACTGTATGTATATGTACGTCGTCGTGTTGCGTCGCGGCGTATCGCTGTCTTTCGGTCTGTTTGTTGAGATAAATACCCGACTGCTTTCGTTTCGAACCATGGTTTCATAAGTGAAATCCTTAACCCAACGTGTGTAATGACGAGATCGTGCAGGAGAATCAAACGCGGAGAAGTAACGCTATTTTTTTCCCGATGTGTCGAATATAACGCTGAGACGCGAGAAATTTCTCGATACAAGGTTGTTCATTTCTCTACTCGT
The DNA here is from genome assembly GCA_963966675.1 of Lasioglossum calceatum. Classification (NCBI taxonomy): domain Eukaryota; kingdom Metazoa; phylum Arthropoda; class Insecta; order Hymenoptera; family Halictidae; genus Lasioglossum; species Lasioglossum calceatum. Next base: position 2,834,199 of record OZ016555.1, on the reverse strand, counting down.
CTATTGCACCTTGTCTTCCGTCTACCGTTTATCAGCTACCATCTACCGTTTGTCGACAACCGTTCGCCGTTCACCGTTCACCGTCAACCGTCCACTGTACACAGTCCTCTGTCCACCGTTCACCGTCCCATATTTCATATTTTGTCTCGCGTACGACTACATGTTATTGTACCGGGTGTTTCGTAATTCATGGTACAAATTAGGTCGGAAAATCAAGAATACTAATTTGTTCTGAAAACGTACTTCTACCCAATATGTCCATTATGCTGTTTTGAAGATCACTATTATGGCCACGATGATCCCCCGTATAATTTCGTTTCTTTCTAAGAGCCTCGACCAGAATGGTACCCTGTTGCTGACTGTTAAATTTCCGCCTTCTCCCTTGCCGGTAGCTAGTTGCCAGCAATTTCTCGAAATCACTCTTGATCCCTTGCTTGTTCAGCTGATCGAAAAATATTTCCAAGTTATTCCCATCGTCCTGCCCATTTCCTTCTCTCGGTTGCGGCACGTTTATCTCAGGTAACAGATCATGATTTTCAAAATCGTCCTCGGATTCGATCAGAGGTTCCCTACCGTCAACTCGTTTCGTTCGACTTGTATATTCCAAACTTTTTCCATTCGAGTAACTCAACGCGCGTAAAGATGGATTTTGAAGGCCGGTCACGATATTTCGAGATTTCTCGTTGATTTCGCAATTCTCCTTCCATGGTTGATTTCGTTTCAAATCGGAGCACTTTGGTGAATCGATCCCTTGGACAGAGATGTCTTTCCTTCTTTCGCCCGACTTAGTGGAGGCTCGACTATTCCCTAATCTCTTCACTTCTCTAGGTTTCCTTACAGCGAGTCGGCGACCATTTTGTAGCAGCAGGTTTGTCGAAGTGTGTTTCTCGAGTTGATCGAATCGCACGTTGTCAACCGCGAACAGCGTGAAGTTCTCGATCCGCGTGTCTTCCAATGGCAATTTGGTCGCGTGCAATTTCGAGAACAGATCGTAGATCGACAACGGCGACATAGGCGATACGGACGAAGCAGGAGATAAAACTGATCGATCGTAATTCACAGCAGCATCGTAGTCGTCGTATGCATCGTAATTGACTGCATCAGCGATCGTAATTAAGAACATGCACGCGGTGACGATGACTTTCATGATCCAACTTCTAAAATTCCTCGAATGAGTGACGTTGAAGTGAACGAACCGTCGCAGCTAGTACCATAACTATGCCCAAGTCGGTTTTCGTTTTTAGCGCGAACAACTTCATTGAAAATCACATCCGCTCGCTCGTTATCGTGCCAAACAGATTCGCGACGATCCTAGAGAAATGTCGAGCGATCATTGCCGTTGACATTTTATCTTTGCTCGATCGACTCGATCGACTCGATCGATCTGATCGAACACCGAGCAAGCCACGGAGTGACGCTCCAAGACGACAGGTAAAACGATTGATTTACTTGAATTGTGAATTGTTTGATACACTTTATTGTCGCAGTCCCAAGCGAACTGTCTCAGTCATTCGAACTAACACGCATTGAAGTTTTTCACTGACTGACGAGACTCAACCGGCATCCAGAGAGGTGTTGCATTCGCGGCTTTCACCGCATCAGCTTTCCCATCGCAACAACGCCGCGTCTTCCCTGACATTGGCTCCCCACTTCTCTCTTCTTCACTCTCTTCGGCTTTCTTTTCTTGTCTCTTCTTTTCCTTTCCTTCGTCCGCTCCTTCCTACACCCTCTCACTCTCTCTCCGTGTCTTCCTCTAATCCTTTCTTTCTTTCTTTCGAATCGCTGCCACCGCTGTAACTTCTATCGTCGTTTTGCGCTCGGCGCGTCCGGTACAGTTTTTTTCGCGAAAAGTGTACGAATCAGAAATAATTTACTAAACATTCCTACAGAGCTTTTAAAATGACAAAATCCGGATCTTTATGCGAGATAAAAATTGTCAGCATCGATCGCAAGAAACAGAAACTAAATTCAATGTTATTTCCTCCCTTAATGATTTTAATAGAGGCGATCATCTATTGACATCTTCAATTTGTCCATTTCTGCTGTAAATGCATAATGATCCGCAGTCTAGTTATAAATCTCGACGTATAATAATCTAAAATGATAGTTGGCGGACGGTGGACTGATCGCCGCCTCCTCGAAGTAAAGATTTTGACGCACACTAACGATAAGTATTTATTAATTCTACTATGGACATTTTCGTTGGTACACTATCGTACGAAACTTACGACCAAGTTCGTCGAAAAATCTCATCTGTCCTTCCCCATCGATTGCGTTCCCCAGCGTCGGTTCCTCGTCGGCTAAATCTAAAATCGAAACAAGCAACTGCATTAGCGGGTGGGTGCGTATCAGACTAGATCGAAAAAGCATTTCTTCGAAATTGAAAACGTTCCGCACGGAAGAAGTTGTGGTTCGGCGCCCTGACAGCATGAAAATCCCAAAGTTGTGCGATGATGCATTGCGCGTTGAGCCCAAAATGTAAAAATTTAGGGGAAATATCGACATTTATATCGCCGTCTGAATGTAAGAACTAGGTAACTTGAAATTTGGACATTTTAAGTTATCTACTTCGTATTAAAGAAGGAATCAAGTAGAATTTAATGAAAAAACTGGGTAATGTAATTTAATCATAATTTAGTTTAATCTTGTTAATGTAACAAGTAGGCAACTTCTGTTTTTTTCGAAAAAAAGGTTTAAAATTTTTTTAATCCAAAATTATGTTTAAAATAACGGTCTCCATACCGTAATCTTAGAACCTTAAAATACTGTTTCATCAATTTCTCTAAAATAAGGAATTGTAAAAAAAAGCTTCACGTAAACGAGCCCGTCGCCTTCTCCCTACGATTAGTGGACTCACCGAAGTTCCCTAAAAACCGATCATTCTTCCTTTCAGCGGCACAAGAATACAAGCCAACGAGGAGCAAGCTGAAAAGCGAGCGTACGAACGAGCTCATCTCTTTTCTGTTTCGACGATGATCTACACCGGTGAACCGGTGACTCGTTATTGCCGTTCTTCTTCGATCCGATACGATCGTACAGAACAACACTTTGATCGTTCTTCAGTGATTTGGACTTTCTTCCTTTCTCCACTCTGTTCGAAACGTTCGATTCAACGGTATCGATCGAGAAATTGCCGCGACTTATTCCAATAGAAGAATTTTGTCGATGTAAAGTCTGACCGATGAAGCATCGTCGTGCTCTTTTGGCGTCCTCAATGAATCAAAAGTGAATATTCGCTACGGTTATCACTTGTTCTACGTGCTACGTGTTACGTATTTTGTTCGACCGAACAACACTAAACTCTCATGAAATATACATCTCACTGGTACGTGATTCTTTGATCGTTCTTCTATGACTTCCTTTCTCCACTCTGTTCGATTCAACGGTATCGATCGAGAAATTGCCGCGACTTATTCCAATAGAAGGATTTCACCGGCGTATAGTCTGGCCGACGAAGCATCGTCGTGCTCTTTGTCGTCCTCAATGAATCAAAAGTGAATATTCGCCACGGTTTATCACTCGTTCTACAGTCTACGGTCTACATGCTACGTATTGCGTTCGACTAACGCGCGGTGACTGCTATAATATACATTCTCGAAAGAACTGCGTATCGGAAATAGAGAAACTAAGGAAATGTACAGCTTTCTTCCCTGTATTGTCGATTTCACTTTGACCCGTGGACAGGAGAAGGTATCGAGAACGTTCGAAAAATTGTCTCGTCGATTTGATTTCCGAACTTGCTCCCCCGTAACGCGTTGTACCGTAAGTGCTCGCGAAGCGTGGCGAAGGCGTCCAAACGTAGTGTGGTCCGGTGGAAAAGTGGGTCGTAAAACCAGGCCACCGAGACAAGTGGCACACCGTCTCTCCGCGTGGTTACCTCGTAACTCGTTCCCGGTTCTCTTCTTCCCGCGAGCGAGCACGCTGATCCACGCTACCGTACCGCTGGCATCGCACCTTTGGTTATTAGTGAAAGTTAACTGGTAACTTTCGACTTTGACAATGATTATTGTCGATTCCTCCAAATACTCTGCGACCGTTCACCAGTGCCATTCTACCCTACCTATCCCATCCTATCCAGTTACTTATCCAGTTCGTATCTTTATCCTGTTCGTATCCTTCCTTTCTCAAAATCTAAAGATGATCGAAAGTAAATCGAGTAAACATCATCGATTTTTCATTCACTATCAACGCGACACTTTATGGCATCTATCCTCCTCCTCGCACGAAAACTTCCCCACCGATTCGCAATCGAGAAAACGTCGCTTTTATAAGTCTTGTAACTCGAAGAATTTCTTTGTCGAAGTAGCACATCTTGTTAGACCCATCATGGTATCGCGATCAAATTTATAACGATGTTATTTATTCCACGAAACCCCGAGCAAACCATGAAATCATCGCGACACGCGATCGACTACTGATGAGGAACGGAAATACAGCATCCAAAGACTCCTCTTACCGAGGCTGTATTCTTCATACCTTCTCTTTATCCTTTCCCCTCCAATGCTGTTGTTCCATTTTTCCTTTCCGCCGAACCATTTCTCTTCCCTTCGACGAGGCTCCGTGCGTTGCACATTAAACGTTTATTAATGTTTGGTCCTCCAGGATGTTTAGTGAGGTATTTTTCGAAAAATTATACGGGTCAGACGATAGGGGAACATCTTATTTTAACATTACTAGGACCAATCTACCAGTGAATCCTATAACATTCGTGTAACAATTTTCAATAAATTCTGCCTGAAGTTACTATTCATTCCGTGGCACTATGCAACCAGTCGCGTGATATACTAGAAAATAATTCGAGAGCTAAAAAATTGGTTGCAAACGTGAGATTGTACCAATTGATTGATGTAAAATGAAAAATATTGAATATTCATTACAGCAGCGAATGATTCGTGCCGCTTTTCTCATAAGACGCCATGTTAATTCCGGCACGAATTATTTGCTCTTCCCAAATGTCCGTACAGCGCCATTTCATGTAGCGGCAAAACGCTCAAACTGTTAGCCAAATGTTACCGACAGAGAGAAGTTCAGGCGGCAACAGCGCCATCCAGCGGTAGATTCGGAACTAAATTTGGCTAACAGTTTCAGTGTTTTGCCGCTGCATGAAATGGCGCTGTACGAACGTTTAGGAAGAGCAAATAAATCGTGCCAGAATTGACATTGCCTCTTATGAGAAAAGCGGCACGAATCATTTGCTGCTGTAACGAATGTCCAATATTTTTCATTTTGCATGAATAAATGATCTTTATTGCACAATACAGACACAGAGGATTCTCCAGTATACACCCATCAATTGTTTTAGTCCTTGAATAACAATTTCAGTGCCGCCAGAATCGGCCAAAACTGGTCGATTTTTCATCTGCTCCTTTTCTTCCTCCTGCTCCTTCCACTATCTCATTCCAGCGCCCATGAGCATACTCCAACTCCAACATCCCACACTAAGACCGTAGACTGGTCTCGTATTAGTATGGTCGTCAGAGAGGGGGTAAAATGTATTCCCCTCGATTTCCCCGATCTGGCGGCACTGCTAGCAAGATTTAGTGCAAACTGCAAAAAAATAAACGCCCCCGGGTGGGCTCGAACCACCAACCTTTCGGTTAACAGCCGAACGCGCTAGCCAATTGCGCCACGGAGGCGACCTGTTTTTCCAGCAAACTTTGCAGAACATAACTCTGAATAATAAAAGACCAATAAAAAGCTAGTTTCCATGGTGTTAAATAATAAAATAATCCTTAGCACATCGACCACTGTACGACCGCTCCAAAATTTCATACAAAAATACTCAAATTTCTTGGGTAAACCCGAAATTTGGTAGCTAAAGTTTGTCTCTTATAGATTACAGACCATCCCCCTAATTCTCCATGTGTGTATGTCTATATATTTATTTGTTCCCTTACGGTTTACAAAAGGATCTCGTTCCCTTTACAATTCTTTCTCTCATAATTCTACTCTTTTTCTCTCACACTCTCATCCTTCCACTCTATTTCCCTTTTCTTCTCTCTGGAAGGGATGGAAGAATAGCGAAGAATGTTTAATTCATTGAATAAATGAGAAATTGTGTAAAGTAAAGCTTCTTTATTTGATTTATTGTTTCCACAACATATGATACATCTGCGATTAATTAGCATCCAACAGCACTGTTGCCAGCTCTAATTGGGGAAGACTCACAGGCATTGATTCGGTTGATCGTTGCAGGCGACGTCACAAGATCCAGGATTAATGATCTAGTGGTAACAACCAAAGAGAACATTAACCAACAATTTCGGGATGTTCCCATCTGTCGTTACCTACCTTGTTCGTCGGAAAACTCGTCGTCATGAGAACCTCTTCGAAACCTTCAATCACATTTCGTTAAAGCATATACATAGCTACAATCTTTACATCCATCGACGAAAATTCGTCATTGTTTAATTAGATCTTCGATCACCTCGCAATGTCCAATGGGGGCAGCTTATTGAAGACCAAGTAGACTGTAGAGGAAATGATTTTTAAAACCAGCAATTCGCTCGGAGTATTTTTACATAGATTAAAGATTGCTCAGACCTCAAACTGCTGGACGGAACGTTTCAATTCTAAATCGTTTATCTGTGTTTTCCACTTACCAATTAAGAAGTTCATCGTGGCACACCACTCCAAGAAGGACTGATACCACGGAACGTAGCTTCCCCCTTTTATATGGCGAAAAATTGGCGGATTTCGATAGTCGGAGAAAAGACAATCGCCCACGATAACCTCTCACAAAAGGGGTGGTGTGAACTATCAATGCGAAAGATAACCCTTTCGGGTATCGTTGAACCGACCGGCTCTTTTTATTATAATTCCATTAATTGTATGTAAACATGCATTCATTTTATAACAATACGTAACAAAGCCCGTAGTTTTTCTCGTTCTCTACTTTCTTCCACGGCATTGAAATCTCCCACAATTGCTGAAGAAAATCGTCTATTCGTAAAAATCACGCAAAATTCTAATTGTCTGCAGTACATATAGAATTATTTAAGCGATAGCGACTGATTACCACCGCTTGTAACAAACAAATAACAAAAAGAGGATCGGGTTCTGATAAAGGTATCGTCTTGCAATTCGTTATGCATGTTATTTTACAGCGAAATCACCTTCGATAACGGATGGAACCATCGCGGAGATATTGGGTCAAAGTGCCCCAGCCGTTTTCTCGAAATATCCGGCCCTGCGCTCGAGGAAATAAACATTCGTCTGGGGAAGAAGGAGTAATAAACAATGAACAATCATCTTCCTCGCGCGCGCGTCTATATTTATTATTAAATGAATACTGTCTACACAATGGAAACAACGCGATCAATGCTTAACATCCTTTAGAAAATGGTTCTTCAACATCTGTAGTGCTTTGCTACGATGAGAGATCTGATTCTTCCCTTCTTTCGGCAACTCTGCGTAAGTTTTGTCACTATCCAAGGGCTGAAAACAAGGATCCCAACCAAAGGTCCGTGGTCCTCGTGGACTCACGATGGTCCCCTGTGTTCGTCCTTGGAATAGTAATATAGGATCTTCCGGTTCCCCGGCGCAATAAGCGAAAGTGCAAACCGCTTCAGCTGATTTGTCTTCCCAACCGTGAAGCATTTGATGAAGACCGTCCGGACCAAGTTTATCCAGGAACCATTTGATGTAGGGACCAGGCAAGCCCTTCAACGAGTTAAAGCATAAGCACGTGTCCTCTATGATAACTGGACCCTTGATCAGATCCGCGGCAGATCGACATTTATTGCGACAAATATCGTCGATCTCTCCCTGGTACTCTGGGAGATCGATTTTTTTACTAGTGATCTCTTGGGGAAAATTTTTCCCGAGGATGGCTATGAATTCCTCCAGCTTCTTCGCGTTTCCGGTTACGAACACGATCGGCTTCGACATTCTTTGAGAGTCTGGAACTTTATGCATTTACGAAGAAATTGGCTGGATGAAATATAAAACAGTAAACGATTAGAAAAATTTAAGAATATCGTAATGTTGTTTTCAATACAATGAAGTCATCAAGGGATGAAATTAATTTTTATTTTACTACTGCTTTCCACAATCAATGCAGAACATTTTGTTAACTTTTCAATTCTGTAAAATTAAATCTTGTAAATACTTCGTGAACCAATGTTATTAAATACTACATTCTAAATTAAAATAAATAGACTTCCAATTATTAGATATTGCCGCGCACTAAGCATATTAAATTCAGTCGATTTAAATTTCCCGCGTGCCCATTTAAAGGAACAATCAAACGAGCGATATCAAAAGTGCCGCCGGGAGTGTCGCCTCTTGTTGTATCCATTGTATCTCCCTATTCTATGCTCTTGTAACAAGTGTGTCAGAAAAGCATGGACTATGCACTGCCATTTTTTGGACAAATTGAATTCATTTATATGTAAATACCTGGGCTAAGGAGGCTCGATTGAATCTCTGCTGAGATATGTCACAGTAACACAGAGTTAATTATTTTTGAATTAGCTACGTTTTATGAACCGGTACAACAGAGAAATTGTACTTGCTAACTTGCTAACCACGCGCAGAGAGGATATGAGAGTGCTCACGCCCGGGTTTTCGATGCCTCCGGTATAGTGCTGCCCCCACACAAAGTCTTAGCCTGGATCTCAGCTCCTATTGGCTCCTGGCTCCTATGCGTAAGATCCAGGCTAAGATTTTGTGTGGGGGCAGCACTATACCGGAGGCATCGAAAACCCGGGCGTGAGCACTCTCATATCCTCGTTGCTGTTGCTGTTCGATTCGCCAAATGGTTTTCCCCTAAACGACTAGGGACTTCGTTGTAGTAACAATTCGCAATCGTGTCGAGAAATTTGTTCACTTCGAAAGCAAAGCAGCAGCCAGCTGAGAAATCTGTGTGAATCTGTGGCAGCAGCTCAAAAATGCCGAGTCAAGAGGTAATGACAACAAAAGTGGTAGTACATCCGCTGGTACTACTCAGCGTGGTGGATCATTACAATCGGATGGGTAAAATCGGCAATCAGAAGAGGGTTGTCGGTGTGCTTCTTGGATGTTGGAGGCCTAAAGGTGTTTTAGACGTGTCAAACAGCTTTGCAGGTTAGGATGACTCCAACATTTCTCATTTACTCTTGCAATCTTGCTTTATTTTTACACTTCACACTCCTCATTTTATATCACACTTCTCAAGCGGAAGATTTCATTGAAGAAAACTCAATCGTCATTGTTTATCTTACAGTACCTTTCGATGAGGATGACAAAGACAAAAGTGTGTGGTTCCTTGATCATGACTATCTGGAAAACATGTATGGAATGTTCAAAAAAGTCAATGGTAAGTATGGCCGCCAATTTTGGAGAATCTTTACATCAGAGCTGTTCAGCGTCTTATAGGCAGCGATTTTCTTGACCTGAGTATACGCAGAACGGTGAGAATGAAGTCACTGTGTCTGCAAGTAGACTGCGGATCTTTATGCATTTATGAAGAAATTGGTTGGGTGAAATATAAAACAGTTAAGGACTAGAAAAATTTCAGAATACTGCAATGTTCTTTTGACAAAGTCAGTAAGGGATGAAATCAATTTGTATTTTATTCCTGCTTGCCACAATCAATCCAGGATATTTTTATTTTGCATAAAGATCAGTCTAGTCATATGCATTGTCATTGCTGGCTGAAGACGGCGACAGGGACAGACTTCTGACCATAAAATAGAATAAGCATAGGACAATCAGCATATAGTGGTAATGCGTGCGAGTGAGAGCATAGCTACCACTATGCTATGGCCTACACCTACTTCTCTAAGTCGTTTGCTGTAGCTTTGCCCGTTAATAGGCATGTTGAGCAGCTCTGTTTGAAAGTATAGATTGTGTTGAGACGTGCTTAGTGTGTGGTCGTCTCGAGTATCAATTTGGGTCTATGCTGTGTTTGATTGTAAATGATGCCATTCTCGGCATCAAAGAGAGTCCTTTCCGTATCTTTTTGATGAGTTTATTGGTTTGTGGCTCGGAAAAGTTGCCCTGACTTTTCACAAAGAGTGCAAGGAACTTACAGTTTGAAAATTCTACTTTTACCATTTCAGCTCGCGAAAAGGTAGTAGGATGGTACCACACTGGGCCTAAGCTGCATCAGAACGATGTAGCCATCAATGAATTAATTAGGAGATACTGCCCTAACTCTGTGTTGGTCATCATCGACGCCAAACCCAAGGATCTAGGTCTACCGACAGAGGCTTACCAAGCTGTTGAAGAAGTTCATGATGTAAATACTTCTTACACTGTTGTCGATGTATATATCAGACATATTCTGTATTTACTTGGCTCTTTACAGGACGGTTCCCCAACATCGAAAACCTTTGAGCACATCCCCAGCGAGATTGGGGCAGAGGAAGCGGAAGAGGTTGGTGTGGAACACCTGCTGAGAGATATCAAGGACACGACCGTAGGAACCCTCAGCCAGAGAATCACGAACCAGCTGTTGGGTTTGAAGGGTCTGCACGAGCAGATCAGGGAGATTAGAAACTACCTGTTGCAAATTGGCAGCGGAAAACTGCCGATAAACCATCAGATCGTTTATCAGCTTCAGGATATTTTCAATCTACTGCCTGACATGACTCAAAGCAAGTTCGTCGACTCGTTGTACGTGAAGACGAACGATCAGATGCTGGTCGTGTATCTGGCCGCGTTGGTCCGATCAATAGTAGCCCTTCACAATTTAATAAACAACAAGCTAACTAACCGCGACGCTGAGAAAAAGGAAGCGGATAAGAAGGAGTCGAAGAAAGAAGAGAAGAAAGACGAGGAGAAGAAGGAGGAGAAAGAGAAGGCGAAAGCAAAGAGCCAATGAGCCGGGCGAGACCGAGACTAACACGTGCGGTTCTCAGACTGTTGATCTAACGAAAGTTCATCAAACTCACGAAGTTTGTCCATACATGTACAAAATGTATTTCCGTGTTTCGAGACGGTCGACATTTCGAGCTAACACCAAAAAAAGAACAAAGAAAACAGACACAAAGAATTTTTTCCTCGGGGACGTGTTACGGAAAATAGTAAAGAACTAATTAACTCCGGCCGGGTACTTTGTATTAGATAAAGAGTTATCGATTACGTATAGTTCCTTGTTCCCCCGGCAATTAGGAACGACCGACTGCTACCCGTGACTTTCATGTAATGCACGCTCCCACAGCATCATCCAGAACACTGCAAACATGATTTTTTCTAAAGAACTATGAGCTTTCATAAGTAACTCGTGACACCCTGCGTTTGTTAATAAAAAGAAAATGGGAAGAAAAACGGAAAACAAAAGAATACCGATCATTCGACACACACACACTTTATTTATTCTTCGTTGAGATACTCTACGGTGGCCACACGGTGAAACTGCTCGCATTTGTATCATACGAAGCCCCGCACGCAAGTAGCATCGGGCCGTCAGATTATTTCGAGCCACTCAAGCTTCGTCGATCAGCGAGAAACTCGATATCAACATGCTCGATGACTCAAACGCTACGCGACAAACGTACGCGCGGGGAGGATCGAAACTGTGTACCGTAAAACAGCATGTTCGCCATGCTTGTACCTGTACGATACATAATTTGAGATACACGCTGTTTTTTCATTAATAGACTTGTAGGATTTTAGTTAGATTCGTAGCTGATCAGCTCCTGAGCACACTCCGATATTTCCTGATCCCACAGACTTATCTCGTTACTGTATTCTTTGAACAACCATACTCTGTGCAAGAGAGGAGAACGCCTCTCGCGTTTCTATTAGGTCGTCTCATAACGTCGTCTTTTATCTCTCGTTCAATAAACAGTATACAAGATGGTTCACCTAAATATCTCCTTTATTTTTGATGACATGAATGCTTTGCAAATGTTATTTTTTTCTCGAGGTCTTCTTTTGCAAAAGTAGACATATTGTGTAGACAAATGTAAAAATTTAGACATATTAATAACACGACCTTGAAGTAACTTCTGACTTCTAAAATTGAAATAAGATGTGACATTTATTTGTCATGCCATCAAAAATAAAGGAGATATTTAGGTGGACCTCCCTGTATATTATTGGTATACACTCCCGTCCATAAGTCACCATTCCAGCTTGATTTTATTGATTACGACGATTAAGGATAATCTTAAGTGCATTCTCTTTTTCATTGAAAAAAGACATTGCTTATGGTACGACCTAATAAACCAAAGTGTACAGAACCAGGCATATCTGACTCAGCAAAGTCCATCGACACGTTTTCCCACTCCCACTGTACGCAATGCCCACGTAGGGTTCCAGATTGGTATCGTTATAATGCTGGAAGTACCAGTTGAACGAACTGTCTTCGATCACTTCGGCGTTTTCGTTCGAGGCTTCGTCTTTGTCGAAGATCTGCTCTTCAGCAGTTCCCACGTTCCTTTGGACAGCCTCGGCTACCGATTTTTGCTTCTCTGGCTCGGATGAGAGCCCTAATCGTGGCGATGGGACTTTGGTTATGGTTGGTCGTCCTAAGGGACGCAAATTCGGGGATGAAGAAGAAGACACCTGGCCACCTGGAACCAGGAAAGCTGATAGAGCCGAAGCTTCCGTTTCCCGCGGAAACTGGGACGCGAAAGAAGAATTCTTCCGGTTCTCCGATGCTGAGACTGGACCCTCCGTTGTGATGACGCTCGAAACAACTGCAAAACCATTAATATCGTCTGCATATTGGGTCATCTAAGGCCAACCAATTTTTTTTAGGTTTTTCGACGTTCCGAAAAATTCTTGAATGTTTTTTCATGTTTCTAGAATATCGTCCAATTATTGTTCTCGCTGCATATTGCCTTAATTTTAAATATTAGTGCGTGAAATAATCGTAACCCGTGTCTTTACCACTCGTTTCAGTCGTCGTCGAAGTAGAGGCCTCTTGGAACTCAACTTCCGGTTCCCAGAAGACCTTCTCCCCTTTCGTCACTTCCGTCGGCGTTCCTTTCAATTCTTTCGTCGTTTCTACCGCTGTTTTTGGCGTTGTCCAGACGATCCTACTCGCTAGCTCGGTTTCAGGCTTCTCGTCGAATCTGTTGGGCTTCTGGTTCACTTCCGGGCCGTCGGCATCTTGGATTTCAGCGGCCACGGAGGTTTCGTTTGCTTCCTGGGGCGATTCATCCGCTGCTGCACTCGAATCCGACGAGTTTGTGTGACTGGAACTGAAGTAATTGCAATTTTTCTTCGTCAATTAATTCAACTATCATTCACTAGATCATTTACCTGCTCTTCAGACCAGACTGCTGTTTCCTATTATCAACCTCGTTGGTCGCCACAGTGGACAGTTCCTCCCTCTCCCTGAACCCTAACTTGGGCCTGTTCGTCCTCAGCTGGGTCCTATCAATCTTCACCACAGTCCCATTTCCGCTTTTCCACTTTCTCTTCTCCTCCTGCGTGACACTAGAGTTCTGTTGCCCTGAGGTCTCATTTTTCACCTGCTTCTGATAGGTCAATCTAGGGTCTACGATAGGCACAAACCCTCCCTGACCTAAAGGTAAAGGTACAAAGCCTCCCCTATGGATTTCCGGTTCTGTCGGAGGAAAAGTCCTATAACGACCACGTCCAGGTCTTCCAGATGAATTTTTCCGCTCCGATTTCCTCCCCGAGTTTCCCCAAAGATTAAAGTTGAGACTAGGCAGGGGAACCCCGAAGAAAGTGAAACCAGAACTGCTGGGAGAAGGTGGCATCAATGTGTTCTTCTTAATTGGTACAGTATTGTTCGATTGTACTTGAACCTTCTCGGATGATTGAACTTTTGTCGCGTCTGTGGGCAGAGATTGATGACTTGTTGCGTTGGAAGTATCGTTCCTGGGCTCTTGATAGTCGGTGTACTCGTAGAGGTAGTCGGAGTCCTGCGAGGGCGGGCGAGTTGAGGATTCTTTTATGTTCATTCGCAGCGGTACCACCTCCGTTGCCCCGTAAACTGTTAATACAAAGTGGTTCATCGACAGAAGCTAAACGATTCGCTAAATAATTCTGTGGTTGCAATTGCGATATTGCCGTTTAAAGTTTTGATCACTAGCTCTGTGCACTAGCGATCGGTTAAATCGCATTATTTTTTTGAGTCTTTCGAATTTGTTTTCACGAGGTTCTTTATACTAGCGATCGGTTAAATCGCATTATTTTTTTCAGACTTTCGAATTTGTTTCCATGACTTTTTTCTGGTGAAAACGTAACTCCTAAAAGCTGAATTGTCCATTGAGTTAGACTCACGCGATGAAGACACAGGATACGGTGCCAAATCGATCATTTCAGCCTCGCAGCCCGGATGAATAGGATCGATCTGTCTCTCCCTCTGGCAATCCTGACGAGACAGCCTAATTTCCTTGAACAAAGACCCATCGGCGCACCTAGGACCTTCCGAAGAAGCTTGTTGCAGCCACCCTCGTAGCCACAGCATACCGCAAGAGCAGGAAAGCGGATTGCCTGATCGGAAACATCAATGAACTATCAAACATCGGTAACCATGTGTTTCCTTCATCTAATCTGGCGATCGTAGAAGCTAGCTACATTCGTATGGAAATGTCCGAGTCAGTGAAAGTCAGTCGTTAACTATCCGGCAAACGGGCTAATTACCGTCGATATCGAGAACAGCGATGTTCGATCTTAGTCGTTTGAACGCCGCTTCGGAAACGGAAGCCATCCGGTTGCTCCTCAGGCTGAGGACACGAAGCCTCGGCATTTCATCGAATGGGGAGCCTTGGATGGCGCAAATCCGATTGTTATCCATCTGAGGGCAAAGCAAGGAACGTGTACGTGTATGTAAAACGATCCGCTATCTCCCTAATTAACGATTCAGCCAGTACGAATAATTGCTCCGCTAGCATAACGAACGTGTGGCCTCGCGCACCACGGTTCGTGGAGAAGTTTCACTCTCGACGAGAAAGTATTCTGCCCGTTATTACTAAAGACTTCGCTCGTTCGTTCTTCGGCTATAGACCGGTAAACGCGATCGTTACGAAAAACCCGCAATCATCGTTCACCGGGAACGAGTTTTCCACGGATTCTTTAGCATCAGGCTTGTTGGACTGGTCAGCAAGGTTGACCGATATTTTTAATTTGAACGAAAATTTGTCGCGTTTTGACAACGCAATTTTTCGTTTACGATTATAGAAAATGCTTCTGCTTTTCAACAAAATCGTCCAGAAAAATTTGACGATACAGGAAAAAGGTTGATAATCGATCGTTTATCAAAATGCCTTCAAATTAATGAAAAAACTTCCGAGTAGTGACTGGTACTCTTACCAGTTACCGGTTCTCGTTATTTAACGAAACAATGTAAAATAGTCACTTTCAACTCGACCAGCCACTCCATTGACGACAGACTGTTGCTGGACACCCTGGACAATCGATTGTTGCTCAAATCGAGGACTTCTAACGAACGAAGACTCTCCAGGCCGACGTAATCCAACGCTGGCAAATGATTGTAGCTGAGATTGAGGAAGAGAAGGTGAGGCACGTTAATGAACGCGTTGCTCGCGATTTCCTGGATCCGATTCTCCTGCAGTTCCGCGCTTTGCAGCAGAGGCAGCTCGGTGAAAGCTCCGCTCGGGATTATCTGGTGGACGAACCGCTGATGAAGCTACCGTCTTACCCCTATCCGATCATCCTACAAGTCTAAAGCTTCGTGCACACATAAACATTTCGCTGAACATTGCAACGATCGAAAAATGTTTTAATAAAAAACATCAAATCAAATATAAACTAATTGTCAAGAAATTCAAAATTTTATTTATTGCGAAGACGTACGTCAAATACTTATTCAAAATATATAATATTCATGCAAAATCAAAAATGTTCGCATTGATTGCAGGACGCAGGAGCGAAATAAAATTTGCAATGTAGTTGCGGCGCCGCACGTTATAAAAACCGGATATGCGATCGTCAGTAAATTATCGCGTATCAGTCGATGCACACGTCCGTTATTCCGCCGAAACCCGGATAAATGTCAAGAACAATACCAAGAAATTTATAAACAAAGAAATCGGCGATTTAAATTATCTGGGAGAAGTACTAATAAAATTTAAAAAATTCGGCGAAATCTTCAGGTCCGTACGAAGCGTAAGAACACTACTCAAGGAATGACTTAATGATCTGCGTTACCTGCAACCGATTCTTCCCGAGCCTAATGGCCTGCAACTCCGGCAAAGCTCTGATAGCGTTCCTCTCGATGATCCTCAGATCGTTGTTCTCCAAATCGATCAAGGATAACCGTGGCAATCCATCGAAAGCTCCCTCGCGAAGCTCGCGGATCCTATTCCGGACAAGTTTCAGCTCAAGCAAGGCCGACAGGCTGCTCAACGTTTCCGGCGACAGGATGTTCAGCTTGTTGAAGCTCAAGTCGAGAACCTGAAGCGCTGTTAGCCCGTGCAACGATCCGGGTAACTCGGTCAAAGTGTTGTGCGACGCGTACAGTTCACGAAGGTCTCTGCAATTAACGTCGTTTCCTCCCTTTGACGTCCGATCATTAATAGAAACGGCCGTTTCCGCCGCGGACCGATCAAGCCACCCACACCTTTCGAACTGGAGCAACCTTATGCCAATGTTTGCCAAAAGTATTATAAAGTCACGATGTCTATCACAGTTTCTCGATTTCTTCTAGTTCATTGTCTCCCCTTGGTAACATCAAATTCAACATCAAAAGAATATTAAAAATTAATTATTTATTTATTTAGACACACGCGAACGGTGTCATTACTGCGAGGGAAACGTAAGACTCAATACTCAATACACTTCAATAAATAAAACGAGTAGAAACTGGACTGTTCGAAGCGTACGGTCTACATTAATTTGGAGCACAGTTTCAGACCTGATTCTTTGGATCTAATGGTACTTTCTAAACGTGCACGCTCCAGTGCCTATCAAGTAGCCAAACTTCGAGATTCCTAGTTTGTATAAACGATTCTACAGATGTTTCTCTTGCAAAGGGCACGATATACAAGTATTTCGCGTGTCGGGGTGATATAAAGCTCGAGAAAATGGACGACACACCAGGATGATGACACTCTCGAGCTGAAAGGGGACACTTAAACACGAGCGAGAACTTTCTAGGTGCCAATTTGCCGGTGACGCAACCAAATGACCACGAGTGAAACCGCTTTTCTATGGGCGCGTTAACGCGTAGACGAACGCTGCTTTGTGTGAGCTGTCTGGTAAAACATGGTGTTCGCGTAAATCCTGAAGAGATCCGTCACCTCTGTGGTGTATAAGTGCAGTATACGAAGTTAAGAGCTTGGCTACAATGTGGGACAAGCAGTATTCATCGGAAAGCCATAAGAATAAGACGTCGATGAAGCTGATCCATAACAAATCCAAGTTTATGTCCTTTCCCATGCGTGCTGGCATCCATATACATACAGGGTGAACCACGAATTATGACCAATAGACATTACTCTGTTAATAGCAGTCCGATCGAAAATTTTTTGTAAAAAGAACAAAAAAAGCAATTTTTTTCGCAATTTTTTATGTTATGATACTTACCGAATTCGGCTTGAAATCCTCTAACAAATCGGCGTAAAAAAAATTATAGGTGTATTTGCAAAAAGTTGAAGGTGACCTTGACAAATCGTGGAAAAAAGAGTTGGTGAAAAATTTGCTATAATCACGTGAAAGCTCTCTTGAAACCATGCACCTGATAAGAACATTTTCGATCGGACTGTTAACAACTGAGTCTGCTAATAACTCTACTGGTCACGATTCACGGTTCACCCTGTATATTACAATACACATACTGAATAAAGCAAGAAGTTCATTCAATAATAATCACAAACATTCTTACCTGGTGTTGGAGAAGGTAGCATGAGGGATCTGAGCAAGATTGTTCCTGCTCAGATCGAGTCTCTGCAACCTAACATTCTCTTGAAAGATATCCGGCCTGAGGACCTCCAACCTGTTCCCCCTCAAGCTCAAGTCCATCAAGGATCTAAGAGGTCTGAAGCTTCTGCCATGTAGGGTAACCAACCGATTATATTTCAGATCCAACTGTTCCAACCTAGACAGACCATCGAAGGTGCCATCCTCGACGATCCTCAAAGAGTTATACCCTAGATTCAACTTCCTGAGATTCGGTAGATCGGTCAAGCTACCAGGCGAGATCCTCTCGATGCCGTTCGCGCTGAGATCGAGAGACCTGAGCACCGGAAGGGCTAGATCCTGCGAAGACACGGCAGGCAGGACGACGATACGGTTCATGGGCATGTGTAGGTGCTCTATGTTCCTGGGCAAGCCGGGAACAATTTCTAGCATCCTATTCCAGCCGACGTCTAGCTCGTAGAGATTGTTTAATTGATGAAAAGTTAGGGGATGAAGAACGGAAAGCGCATTGCCGGAGATATTAATATGTTCCAGGGCTGGTGTGCTCAGAAACGACTCAGGCTCTATCAATCCTATAGCGTTTCCGCTCATGTCCAATCTCCTCAAGCTCGGCAGGTTGGCCAGCAACCGAGGTTCAATATGTCGGAAATAGTTCTCGGATAGATCGAGCCCCTTCAACGCGGGCAGGTTCCAGAATGGCGTCTCCAGAAGATTCGACAAGGAGTTGTTCTTCAAACGGAGTTCCCTGAGAGCGGGCATCGCGGTGAAGGTCTCCCTTTGCAGAAAGGCCACTCTGTTGTGATCAAGGTGAAGCCTCTCCAGCGTCGGATGACCTCTCAGCGCTCCGAACGGTATCTCCTCGATTTGATTGTGGCTAACATCGAGGAACTTCAACCTGGGCAGTGCCTCCATGATGGATCTCAACTCGGAGACGTGACTGAGATCATTGTCGATCAACCAGAACTCCTCTAAGCTGTTGCCTGGTCGACGAGGGAAGAATTCCGGATGAATACGGTGTATTAGATTGTGATTAAGATCCACGGTCTTCAAGGCCGGCATTCTTTGAAACGCTCCGGCGAACACCTCGGTGATGTGATTCCTCGATAAGTGGAGGCGGGAGAGGACGGCCAGGTCGGTGAAGGCTCCTTCGTCCAGCCGATTTATGCGATTCCGATCGAGACGGATCACAGACAATGATGGCAGGTCCACGCTAGCGCGGCCTATCATCCCTGCGTCCACTATCGAGTTCCCAACTAGGGACAGCTCCTTCAGCTCTGGCAGATCGATCATGGTTCGAGGATGAACCCAATGCAAACCGCAATCTGTGATGTTCACCAGCTCCAGTCGTGGTAACCCTCGAAACAGACCAGCTTCCAAGCGTATCAACCGTGAACTCCCGAAGACGTGAAGCTGTTCCAGGCTTGAAAGGTCTCTGAAGTTCCTCGGAGCTAGCTCCAGTAGAGCTGGAGAGTTGATTTGGAGGTACCTGAGCTTAGGCAGCCCCGAGAACTTCGGCAACTTCTTCATCACTCGGCTCTGTAATGTTACAGCTTCTAGACCTTGCAGATTTTCGAGACTGTCCACTGGCAGAGATCGTAGATCTGGTTCCACGACGAATAGCTCCAGCAAGGAATCGTGTAAACCCTCCAGCCAACCGGAAGACACTCTCTCGAGACGATTGTTCCGTAACATCAAACGGAGGACGCGCAAAGTGGCGAATACTTTGCCAGGGAGACTAGGTAGATTGTTGTTCTCAAGGATCAACTCGTCCACTGGTCGGTCTAGGTAGTGGCTCACTGCTTTTAGACCCTCGAGAACCTTTGGTAACTCGCTGTGACTGCACCTATTAGTAGAAGATGGGTGAGTAAAGGAGTAACGTGGAAAAGGGAGTTGTTGAGGAGGTTGCACTTGCCAGATCTGAATCTCCATGTCGCGAGTAGAACATCTGCAAGGTAGAATCCTCTCCTGAGTAGGACATCCGTACTCGGCGCTCAACTGGCCGCTGACACTCGTACAAAACAGTGCCAGAAACCAGCCGGCTGCTAAGAGGCCTCCACCTTCCGGTGGTTTAAACATCGCGCATTTGGACCTTGGTCTACGACCGACGCCGGCCCCGCATTTTCTGCAAACAATCGTTCCCTTGTCGTATTTTAACGAGCCACACTCGTCATGAAGATTTTAAACGAAGTCTGACAAATATGAATGTTGTGCCTTCCTTTTTAAATGAAATCAAATTTGATTCGTTTGTAATGGTAACATTTTATTTGACTTAACGTTTACTGTCATATTAACTTCTAACTTGTACTATTGGACAACTTCGTCGTTCTTTCTTTATCTATCGAACCTTTCGCCAAGCCATTACAAACCGAAGTGGCGATCTGATCAACACACATACGTATTCATATGTAGATAAAAGGCATTATTCTCAACAGAAAATAAATGTAGCCATACAAAGAGGATAGTCGTTGTCCAGTAAGACTGACTATTGGATAGTCTAACCACGAAGATCCTGCTTCCCTCTAATCCCGATCGAAAAAGGAAAAGTATCCCGAGAGATCCAGGAAAGTAGGCGCTCCCCAGGCATCAGGCGTTAAAGTGCCCCTGGATGTCACGGTGGTTTCCGTGCGTAAACCGGGGAACGCACGTGTGTAGACTAGTTGCTTACACGTCACGGTTCTAGACGACAAAATTAATGCTTCGTACCGTAAGCAAAGCTAAACACCGCTAGGACAATCCTTCCCCGTAACGACCGCTGTCGTCTGGAACCTGCCGCACGATACGGATCGGACTGACGAAACCAGAAGGATTTTGAAACGCTATCTTCCGAATCGATCCTGTTCGAAAATTCAAGTCGAAACCGGACAGGGGCTTGAAGGGACCGACGCGGAAGAGAAAAATCCCTTCGCTCGTATCTGATCGAACGAGAACAAAGGTATCCTCTGTGGCTGCTGTCACGGGTGACCACGTGTGTTTCATAACGCGTCTTCCGTAAGTACGAACAATTGGTCGGCCTGGAAACCCAGCCGAACATGAAGAATGCCGATACCAAGTGACCATCAATGAAAAGGAGATTTTCAATTGAACCTTTACACTGGAACTATTACAGGACTAGATTAAGCAACCACCAAATTTATTCGATTATACATATACTTCCTCCGTATGTTCTCTTCGGATTGGTAGGAAAAACAGGGAAATAAATAATAAACTACAGCTGATGGCGACGAGTCATCAGGATTTAGAAGATTCTGAATTATACCACAATCTTCTGAGACACAGGGTTCCTAGCTATTAGAGGACTAGATTAATATATTCGATTGTACTCCTTCCATATGTATATTCTGATACATTTTCAGATATGCAGGGAAAACCACGAATCGTGATCGAAAATGTTTGAATGACTGATGCCAAATTATGCTACAAATATGAACAGCATGCATTGATAGAAAACAGGTCGCTGCACTCACGTGACTGCTTTCGAGCTGAATCAGTCCGATTGTTGCAAAATCGTCCCTCATTATTTGATCGACTGTATAAACTGTATAACCCGATTTACGATTCAATCGCGATCAATCGCGTTCAACCTCTCGATCGCGTGATTCCAGCCGATCCATCGATGCAACAATCGTTCCCTGTCAATTCTGTTGTTCACAATGTGAACAAACGACACAGGTGCAGCCAACGATCTCCATTGTCGCCGTCGTCGCGAGCTGCCGCGATCGAATCGGCGATCGCGTATGATTTCAGTGAAAGTGACATGTACTTCCTTGATTTTCCTGCGTGGCTATCGTTCCGAGCCCTGCCGGCAATTACGCAACTTGGAAACGAAGTCGGATGCCTTTCGAAGGAACTGCATCGACGTTATAACGCCATGCTGCTTGTTTAACTCGCGATCAATTAACAAATTTCAAAAGAGTTCATCTAAAGCGGGTCTATATGCTGTCTAAACATAGTATTTTAGAAAAGTCTTCATCAATGGGTTAAAAAAAATCCTAATCGGGGGTGAACATCCCAATTTGTTGGGACTCGCAAGAAGTGCATCCCCTGACTGCCTGAAGCCACCCCTGCCTTCGACCTCGTGTTTCTCGTCGAAGTTTAACTTGTCTTGTTTAACTCTCGATCAATTAACAAATTTCATTCGCAGCCTAATCTCGATACTCTGCAAAAGGGTTCATCTAAAAATTCTATATGCAATCTAAAAAAGTCTTCATCTGCAACGAGCTCAAATTTTCTGTGCTAAAAAATCCTAATCGCGGGTGAACATTCTAATTTATTGGGACTCGCAATAGCGCATCCCCTATAAGTGTCTGAAGCCACCCCTACCTTCGACCTCGCGTAACTCGTTGAGCCCTGCGGTTATCCTTGAACGTTCAGAAGTGTGTCTAGCAGCGAGGAAGATTGCCGAAAATCTGATATTCCTCGAGGAAAATAATGCAGCACAGTTTGTTCACAAACGAAGAAGGAACGCGACGCGACAGAGCAAGAGCCTCT
This sequence comes from Lasioglossum calceatum, assembly GCA_963966675.1. Taxonomy (NCBI): domain Eukaryota; kingdom Metazoa; phylum Arthropoda; class Insecta; order Hymenoptera; family Halictidae; genus Lasioglossum; species Lasioglossum calceatum. The sequence goes on along the minus strand of OZ016555.1, from coordinate 2,811,924 downwards.
CGGCGCTCTCGTTACGGACAGGCACTGACTAACTACACGAAGAACTTTTGTGCAAAGCGTGCTGATGCACAAAGTCGAGGGGAGAAGATGACTGTGGCGTGGGCGATGGCGAGCGGGACGAAAAGAGAATTGCGAAGTGCTGTGTCCAGCCACCGTGAAGGCACGCTTCCAGGAAATTCTTCCCTTTCCACCGAATCCTTGCGTCCGAATAATTTGGCGACAGTGACAAGTTTTGAATTTACGGTTTCTTCATGCCCGCCGCTTCCTCGTTACAAGGTTGCCGAAAATCTCCCCGATCAACGACGCCTGAAATCCTGCAACACTATATCACACGCGTTAGAACCTCCGTCAGATTTTTAGTACTCACATTTTCTATTCGATTTTTGATTTTCACGTATTCGAAATAGCTCGCGCAAAATTGCTGGTTACTTTGACCCCAGGCAACGACGATTCCTATGATTTTCTGAAGAACGTGCAGTTAAATGGGTTCCAGTCCAGATGACACGAGTTCCGTCTTTCTTTATCCGCTTTTTGCGAGATGTAGAAAACACACGGCAACAGGCAACGGTACCGGCAATAAACCTTGCTAAATCCTAACTAGTTTCATTAGAGTACGACAAAATTAAGATATTAACGATCGGGGGAAGTCGAGGATTCGATGTCAAGCGCGGGAAAGTTCCTTCTCCCGGTTCTGAATGGAAAATTTCGTTTGATCCTTCATTCTGAATTCAAGTATGTCGTGTAGCAGAGTTCGTAAAAGTCGTAAACGATCGAGAGATTAAGGAACTACAGTGAACCCTCGACTTGCGCGGTTAATTCGTTCCAGCAGCGCTTTCCGCGTAAGTCGTAAGTGCGCTGAAAATTTAAATACACCAACAATGTTCATGGTAAATTGATTTATTAGTATTGCTGAATCCTAACTAGTTTAATTAGAGTGCGACAAAGTTAAGACATAACGATCGAAGGAAGTCGAGGATTCTGAATGGAATTTTTTCGCGAAAATTTCGTTTCATCGTTGATTTTAAATTCAAGTATGTCGTTCCGTATAGCAAAATGGAAATAAATTAGTAATCCACGATAACCGGTTCTAAACGATCATGAGGCTCGATCCAAATTTTCTCTAAAATATTTGATTCGTTACATTCGAGAGCAGCGCGAATTAACTCCGCGCTGGAACAATTATGATAATTACTCTACGAATTGTCGCATATTTATGTAAATGTATGATCAGTTGCTTCGGTAGATTCATCATCGTGACGAAGGTACAACTACTATCGACTCACAGACACACGTCGACCAAGAGAATCGGTGTTCTAACTGGTTTTCAGAATCAACCAAGCTATAATATCATTCAATCAAGTGTGTCTACGCCAGTTGTTTATCGACACCGAGGCTAGAATAGACAGATCGATCTTTTAACAACATTTCCACATTATAATAATGTGGTGCAACAATTTCTCGCGTATCACCCGGCGATTGTCGAGAAGTGTTTCGAGGGATTTTCATATCGGTAACAGTTTCGCATCTCAGGGCCCCAAAGAAAGTGAGAACAACGGATCAAATGTGATCAAGAAACCGCCAAGGATACTGATCACTGGTACGTACCAATGCGAACTATAATTATAATCTTCGTTGCGAAACCGATCGCGGTTGCCACTGTCTTTTAACATTTTTCAACGAACGGAAACGAATATCGAGAGGTTCGTTAGATAAATTCGTCTTCCTAGAGAATTATCATTGATGGCACCTTCCTATGGCATTCCGAAAACCAGTTCTGACTATTTTCGACAGTACAGTTAGATTTTGTCTTCAACTTTCAATTTTTCGAACACGTTTCAAGAAATTGCTTTTAACTTTAGCTCAAAAATTAAACATTCTTCCGATCTAAAATAATTCCATTCTATACAATTTTTTCATTTTATAGATATGAAATTGATATATACCTCATACAATACTTAAATGTTTAGTAATTGATTAGATACCAACATATTTAATAACGTAAACAATATTTTGAATAATGGTACAGCAATTTTTAGTGGTGACTCTCTTTCTCTAAGTCGCCACTCGAGTGGTAAGGATTAAAAATTGTTTAAACACATTCAAGTGGTCCCGATGTTATAGAAAACACATCGTCACATTCTGGAGAGTTTACAGAATCGAACATTAAATTTCTAAAAAATTGAGGATCACGCAGATGAACCAGAAAATTGAGGGAGATCAACTATAAAAAGTTGAGATTGCACAGCATGATCATTTGTAGGTGGTCTCGGTCAGTTAGGCACCGAGTGCGCGAAGCTGCTGCGAAAGAATTATGGCAACGAGAACGTGATCCTCACGGACATCATCAAACCTACTGAGGAGAGCGTGTCCTGCGGTCCTTTCATCTTCGCCGACATCCTCGACTTCAAGGGCCTACAGAAGATCGTTGTAGACTATCGAATCGACTGGATGATACATTTCAGCGCTCTTCTTAGCGCTGTCGGCGAGCAGAACGTCCCTCTCGCAGTGAGAGTCAACATAGAAGGTAGAACTATGACAATTTCGAAACAGTTTCTAGGTGCATCGAAAACACTCGAGTGAAATGGAATGTCGGCGAATTTGTCGTTACGATAATAATTATATTGTTACCGTGGCGCAGAAGAAAGCGCCTCGAGGGAAAGTGGATTTTTTCCTTCGTCGTTGAAGAAATCGTTAGAGTAGCTTTATATCTAGGGTTTGCAATCCCGCGGGACTAGAAGGATTTAGTTCTTCAATCTAATATTTAATAAAGAAACAAATTGTACTTAACGAGTAGAAAGAAATAGAAACTATAATTAAATGTTATTGCTCCCCATAATGATTTGAATAGAAGAAGGAATTTGGAAAAATTGCAATTGGTCGGAATCACAAAGAAAACGCTAAAGGCCGTTGTCCATAACTTTTTTTATGTGGGCCTATATTGAAAATTGAAAAGATACGTTTTATAGACCTGTGTAAATTATTTTCTGGCAGGGATGCACAACGTGATCGAGCTGGCGAAACAGTACAAGCTGAGAATATTTATTCCGTCGACGATCGGGGCTTTCGGCCCTGATTCCCCGAGGAATCCAACCCCTAATGTGACTGTGCAACGTCCGAGGACGATTTATGGCGTGAGCAAGGTCCACGCGGAGCTTTTAGGCGAGTACTATCATCACAGGTTCGGCCTCGACTTCCGGTGCCTGCGGTTCCCTGGAGTCATCAGCAGCGACCCCCCAGGTGGTGGAACTACAGGTACCTCTTCAGCTGTCATTCGTTTCTAATTCGATGAATTTTTACAACCAATCAGGACAATACAGAGACACCCTGTGTCTTATATTTTTCTTTACTCAACGATCAGTGTTCCCGGGTACGAAGTAGAGCACGTTGCGAGCGCGATTAGGGTAACTGCGTAATAGCGCAATCCATCGCTCCTCAAGGACAATAGTATTAGTAAATTGTTGAGTGTCTCTTGGTCACGAGCCGTGAGATCGTTCCTTGCGTTTCCCTTATCTCCTGATGCGTAAATCCGAGGGTAACGTGCACGGGATCGCGAATGAGAAACAGTTTCCTCGTGCAAAATTTATCAACAAATATATATTCTTTCCAGATTACGCGGTAGCAGTGTTCCACGAGGGATTGAGCACGAAAAAATATGAATGTTATTTGGAACCTTATACGAGGCTGCCGATGATGTACATAGAGGATTGTCTATCCGCGTTGTTCCAATTTTTGAACACCCCTAACGATCAATTGCATAGGCGAGTGTACAACGTGACTGCGATGAGCTTTACGCCGGAGGAACTGTTCAACGAGCTTAAAAAGCACGTTCCTGACTTGAAGATCACGTACAAGCCTGATGGACGACAATATATTGGTCAGTATATCGATACATTCCTCTAGCAGCGATCCATTTATTTAAAAATGTAAATTTCAGCTAACAGTTGGCCACAAGTGTTCGACGACAGCGAGGCTCGAAGGGACTGGGGGTGGAAACACGAATACAATTTGCAGAAACTAGTGGAGTCGATGATACGCGACGTGAAGACGAACTTCTTGTCGAAGCGGTCTCTAAAAGAGGTCAACAGCTACGTATAATGGATCGACGCTTAGGAAACAATTCCCCTGGAGAATAGATAATATACAATTACAAAAATATTTATTTTACAATAAAAACATTCCTAGAGTATCTTCATTCGCGTTTACATGTCCTCGTCCATCAGTTGGGCGATAATCTCATCGCTTTCGAGGGAGAGGGTGTCCAGTCTCTTAGGGGTGGCTTTGGCTATTCTCGATGGAGTCGTGCTCGTTCTTTCCACCTCCCTCACCGGTGTCATATACTTCTCGGGGACTTGCGTTGGTGTTCGGATCGATTTATCCAGATTTCTCGCTGGGGTGCCGGTGTTTCTATCTCTTCTTATCGGAGTGTTGCTCAACCTTCCGCTTTGTTGAAATCTATCTTGACTCTCAGGCTCTGTACCGAAAGAAATGTTTAAATGTAATATTAATACTCATTGGTTTTTCTTCATGGTTTACTTCATGGATTAATAATCATTGGTTTGAATGAATTAAGTTTTCTCATTCACCTGTGACTTCCTCTTTGGCTAATATACTTCGGCTCTCCACAAAGTACCCGTTAGGATGAACGAAAGGCTTGTCCGGCAAGCGACTGTGCAAAACCTCGAAGTACTTGGTGCAGGCGATAAGGTAATGACCGTTTTTAGCCAGATCTGCGATTTCGTTCACGCTTACCGCAGGGATACTGTATCCTGACAATTTCTGTCTCAATGCCTCTTGATCCATATGCCTGTATGGGCAGCCATGGTATTCTCCAGGCCCCACCGAGGACGTAATAATTCTTGTGCAGCCCAGAGGGGTGTAATTCGTCTGTTTACCCTCTTTACCGTACGTGTGCCTTATGGTGTAGGCGTACTGTTTGTCGAACTTGTCCGGATCGATCTTTTTCGTGAACTCTGTTCTCCAGAAACGCACCGCGTCTTCCATTGTCACTCCGATACCCTTTATGAACAGACCGTACTGAATACGCCCGCTGTTTCGAAGGTGATGCTGAGTTCTGAGCGCCTCGTGCAGCGACCTCATGCACAGAGGATAGGACGTTTTCGATAACTGAAAACGATTCTCAGTTACACCAACAGCAGGACTCTGTGGAATAGGTGAATTACCTCGTCCAGTTTATCCACTGGAGTGGTGCTTGACGTCCAGACCACGCGGGTCATGCCAGAGAAAGAGCCAGGCAAGGATTTCAGGAAAGAAACCAGTCTCTCGTCGTCGGATATGTTCGAGACATAATTTTTCGCGTACTGCATGGCACAAATACGTTTCACTTTTGTAGCAACATTACCATCAGCTGAACATCGAAGTTAATAGCTCACTTACCTCCATACCATCCACCAAGATCTTCCTAAAATAAGAAACAAACAAAGACATTAAGTCTGTCTGTGGAATGTATGCCATTCCATTGGTCAGGTACACTCTGCGCGATCTAATTAAGTCAGCGACCCTCTGGAAAGGTACTTTATAAAACTCGGACGTATCGATACTAGCTATTTTCGCCGTGGACGAATGCAACTCTTCCCTAATCTCATCTTTCTCTTCCTTAGTAATCTACGCAATGAATTATATATCATGATTACTGTGTCAATGTATTCGATTAAGTTATTTTCATCTCTTACTTGCTGGCAGTTGATATTGTGCGAGCTAAGTAGCTTCTTTATTCCATCGGAATCTAACGAACTAAATCTCAGTTTAAACAATTCTACTTCCTGGTTTATGAACCACATCTGACGATCTGGATCTTGGCAGTGCGATAGTCTCATTATGTAATGGGAAAGGTGATCCTTCTTTCTGCATTGCAAGTCTACTTCTGAAGGTAGCTTGCATCCAGACGCGTACAGAAGGTGTACGAAATGCTTGAGCCCATCCTTCCCCAGAGATGTGCTCAGATTTTTCTTGCGGTCCTCCGTTAGCTTCAGTTCTGTTCGCACTGCGCAACTTTCCACGTGTTGCAATACTATAAATTGTGTGCTTTTGCAGTGACTATATCTTACTTCAGGCATGGGCAACACGGATTCACCTGCTCGGCGAGTCAGTCCCCACCACTCTGACTCTTTCTTCAGCACGAGCCCCATAATACTGCACTGGCAGACTACTCGCCATACAGGTGACATTCAGGTAAAGAATTCATAGAGCCGAAAGAATTGTTGAAAGAATTAATTGAAAGTGAGTAACCTGCCGGTGCAGCATCGTGGGGCTCATGCTGAAGGAAGAGTCGGTGTGGACGTGGTAGGGACTGGCTCGCAGAGCAGGCAAGGAGGAGAAGCAGCCACATCTCTTCTGCGAGCCAGCATTGCCCAGGCCTAATTTACTTAACCCCTCGGCCTACAATATTGTGTCTGGTTTGTGATGCTATTAATTTCCTTTAAACCGAAATCAAATTCTACTTTGGTTTTGTTAATGTACAGCTATCGGAGAATATATAGGCATACAACAGATATAAATTTTAAAACCGTACAATACATTGAAGGGCAAGGGGCTAATTAATTTCGAGCCTCAACGTCTAATTACTAGAGAACTTACGTTTCAACCTCTCCATGCCCAACTGTTGGAACTCCACGAACGGAATCTCACCGGTCGGAGGAAAATCATACAGTTGTAGATCATGCTGATAGATATCTTGGAGGTCGTTCGTCTCGACGTTGACTGTATATCGCCGCCGCTTAGTGTATTCCATCTTCTAAAGTAAAAATACGTATTACAATTAGAATAGTATTCATATCTTGTGTTACGTTCTGACTGGTTCTGACACGCCGGTTGCTCGAAGTGAACGTTAACAAAGACTGCTTACGTAATGATAAATTTTACAGTTAAACGATAGAGGAAGATGTAAGCATATTTACCGAATGCAATTTTATTCACTGCGACCGATCATTCTTCATATTTCCTCGATTTTAACGCACTCGATCTCACACACGTAACTCGAGCAGCCATTACAAACTGCGCACCGTGTTTGGCGCGCTTTTTTCCCGCGCTCATTCGAAATCGAAGAACACGCGCAGAAGAACAGCTGCGCCAATGGTCAAAGTAAAAGAGTAGAAAATTCAATTGCGTATCAATTTGTATTACAAATCATTGTCAATTCATTGTCAATTTTGTACGATACAGATGAACGAATCAAGACGATTACAAAGACGATTCAGTTTTTTCGATTTTGAATAACATGGACGTCTTCCAGATGCATAGGCGCCAAGTGACCATCCTCGTTGTCGAAATTCTGCACGAACAATTTCCTCACCTCGCAATTGTAAAACTCCATTCTATTTTTCACAGGTGATATATCTTGAAACTGTTGGATAGTCATGTCCGTTTTCAGGATTACCTGCTCTTCAATTGTAGTCGTTTGTACCGGATACATCGAATCCCCTGGCATGACAAACACGTTTCCGTCAAGCAATTTCACTTTTACCTAGTTGTATAAAATATGATTAAAATCACTGTAATATTTTTAGTAAAGGTTGAATCAATCTTTTCATTTACCGGCATAATTTGCAGCACTCCCCTTTTTGTCCGATCGATGGCGAAATCCAATAAATTGTCTATGCTTTCGAATTTGGAGATTCTCGCAATTTCATACTGTTGCGGAGGTGGTAACGTGATGCCCTCGGTGGAGAATATGAAGTTCGCTGGCAGGTCCCACTGTATTTACCAAGAATTGTGGTGTATTATTAAATGTAATATTAATTATTAAAATATCATTTACATTATTACTCACCTTCAAATCTTCAATTTCCGAGGTTTCGAAAATAGTTGAAGGCGTTTCCTGCATGCAGGCCATGTAGAAGACTGTGTCGAACCGTTTATCACGGAAACTGGTAGGCGTCAACCAATTGCTCCATTCGTAAAGCGCCCACAAATCAGGATAGCAGTCGAAATTCTTGCACAATGAATAAAATTCTGTAGCATCGTTGTGCACCCTCTTTTGCCAGGTATCGATATCGACTTTCGACACTGAATAATACAGAAATAATTGATTTCATCAGTGGCGCGAAAGTTTCAAATTTGATTTTCGTATCGCGCCGATAATTGGATTACTTTCGATATGCTGCGCCCAATCAGAGCGCGTTCCGCCATCGTTCGATCTCCTACAAAGTAGGATGCCGCACTCTTCGAAGGCTTCTCGAATTGCAGAGATTCTAAGTGAAATTTCCCTTGGTAACTCGTTCGGTTGTTGTTTAAAAATCAATGGACGTGTTTTAACATCGGGTATCAAACTGGAGAAGCTGTTCTTGTCGAAACCAAACGCAGAGAAAAGGTTATGCCACTTAGGATCAGCATCAAACGGTTCGATCACCCCTCCAGGAAACACATAAGCACTTGGCATAAATTTCGAAGTTTGGTGACGCTTAAGGCACAGCAGATCGTAATTATACTGAAACTGTAAATAATTCTTTTATGTTTTTTCGTACAACAATTCAAATTTGCCGCGCTCTATTCTATTTATAATTCGTCATTTCTCGATATCGGTTGCAGTATCATTTCCACCTAATTATCGCGTTTCTTTCAGCTAAGAGTTCTCATACATCTTCGGAAATAATAATTAATCAGAACACATAATGAACTTGTATTTTGTCACATACGTTTACAGGCGGCGGTGGACGGACACATTTTTGCACATGACGCGCGGTCATAATTATACTGGCAGATTCTCTGATACTTCTCATTTTGTTCTTTTCCAAAGGCACACCCGATTAGACGGTATTCGAAATTTGTATCGTACTTATAAAAATGGCAATAACCAAGGTTATGGTTCTATAAGTTGAACCTGCAACCTGTTGTAGCCTAATTGGTTGAACTGATAATGAGCCGAACGTCGTTTCATTCGCTTAACGCGATAAGTGGTTCAGATAGTTCAGATATAAATATCGCAATTATTCATATTTTATTTGAAAGTCTAACTAACTGAAGTTTCAGTTGAAATTCTGGAAGGTCATCGGCTTCGGCTTCTCTACAGATGGCTATACTGTTACTATTTATATAGATTGTTTAGTAGAAGTAACAAATTTTTTGTGCAGAGTTATAGCAAATTAATTCATTAATCAATATGTTGTTTATCTGAAAGTCAAACAATAAGTGAAGTTTCACTTGATATTCTGGAAAGTCATCGGCTTCTCTCTGGATGGCAATACTGCTACTAACTACATTGTTTAGCAGAATTTTAACAGATTTTTTGTGCAGGATTATGCAGGATGAACTTAACTCAATAATCAGTATGTACAATGTTAGGAGATGAATTTTAAGTGACATTTATTTACAATAACCATTACACGACATATACAATATGTATTTACATTGCAGTAGACAGAATAATTGGCTACATTAACATAGCGTACAATATTTTACGAACTGTACAGCGCAGCACATTTACCTTGAAAATGCTAGATTATCATTTCTTTGCATCTTTGTCGTCCTTACCAGTTGCTGCAACCATTAACTCATACAATTGATACACTTGCTCGTCCCTAAATTTATCAAAATCTTTTTGATCCAGATCTTGACCCAACGGTTTGGCTGTATGCGGTCCCTTAAGTCCAAGCTGACCAGCAAGCATTAGTGCATATTCCTACAGCACAAAAAAATCGTTTTTATAAGACTATCAGGAAACAGGAATTTTCAAATTAGTAGAAAAACAGTTTTCATTGAAAGGAGAGGAAAAAAATAAGTGAAACTTAACCTATCTTTCCTTTATGAACGCGTCTTCTGTGAAGAATTTAATATTACTTACTGTCCATTCGTTTATAAAAATAGCAGCTTCAGCCTCGTTGCATTTCTTATGCCTCTTAAATTCGTCCTTAACATAACTAGTCCCCAAAGATTGAATTTCCTCTGGTAGACCACGGTGTAACCTCAAAATCGTTTTGTACAGCATTCGAACCCGCTGCACGTGAGTTAAACTCCCCATAATTTCTGTACCAATGGTATTTCTACAAGTACATGTTGTCACAGAATAAGTATATACAGCGAGTATTTTTATGAGAAAATAATTTATTATCGAGCGGACCGTAGCAGACGAAAATTCAACAGAATTCTCGCGCCAAATACGTATACAGTATACACAGATATCCGTACAGTAACTTACAGTTATTTACTATAATTTGAGTTGTAAGGATTTTAGATAGTATGTTCTGGTTTATGATAATATATACATCGAGGGACAATATTATTCCTAGACTTCATCGATGTGTATTTATGGACAGAAAGATAGAAACAATTTTAAACACTGTTTTTCCACCTCGCGAGCGGCGAACAATATCGATAATTAATTGGTCGGACAGGTCTCCATTTACCAATTCGTTTTTATTTTTTAGTCACAGTATAACAAACAAGGCTGCGCGTCTCAGGACCGTTGTCTTTGCTCATAAAAAGGTCCTTAGAAATACGATTAAGTACTAAAAACACTTTACACAGTTACACACTATAAAACTGTTTAACAATTACGTCTCGTTGATCTCGACACAGATTTAAAAAGACAATGCGAACATCCTCGTCGTATTAATTGTCTTCCGGACACCTGGCCTCTTGAATGTCCTGCGAATTAAACAAATATAAATTAGCTAGATAAAATCAATGCGATAAAATACGATAAAACGTGATCAAAATCTTACCCAATTTCTCTTCTCTCCGTACTTGGACCAGAAAGTGACTTTGCACTCGGTTCTTTGGCCTGTTTGCTTATTGAACACCGAACACGATGAAAACGGCGGCGAGTACAGGTGCAAGGAGACCGCCGGATTCACTACGCTGGGATTCTCCACGCGATGGAGCCCCATAGTGTCTGAAAATTAGGATCTATTTACTATAAAACCTGTTTCAACATTTTAGGAATTAGTTCGAGCGTTTTACCATTGATGTAGCATATCTCGTCGAGGTCGAGGGTGGTTCTGTCCAATTCCTTGAGCCCTTCCGGTTCGACGGACTTGTTTTTAATCTCGTTCGCCGTGGGCCATGCGTATCTCGTCTATAAAATATTATTAGTCCGAAAAATGTACAATTAATTGCTCGTACACGTTTTTAAAAGCCACATTAACGTTTGGGTCTGTTTTGAAATGATTAACCCTTTGCACTCGGAGCTATTCTAATTTACATTTTATATGATTTTCATAATTTTATCGATACAAAACTGATGTAATACCTCGCACAATACTTTCAGTAGTTTATTAAAATGTTAAATACGTCCAGTAATTTATTGAATACAAATGTGATGCAACAAATATTTTGAGTCGCCACTCGAGTGCAAAGGGTTAAAACTAATTTTTAGGGATACCTCACAGAGTTCGCCCTGCAGGATCTTCATGACGCAGTGCGCGTTCGCGTGATCGTGTATGGCAGAGCCGTGGCCTTCGCCCCAACACAGCACCATAAGATTGAACCTTCCGTTTCCCTCGTCGACCAAGTTCCTCGTATACCTGCGCGAAATGAGTCAGTTATCTTACAGTCTAAACGGAATAAATAATAGTAAACGGCGTTCGACCGTGTAAACGGTATCCGTAATGAAACGGTAATTAATGACTACAAAGACAAGGTAAGCCAGAGACCATTTCTTCGAACGCTATAGCGATATTGCAACAGTTTAAACGTGAATCAAGAAAAATGTTCTTTCTGCCAATTTAGATCAGGTTGCGCAAAAAAGATAATAATGCGCGGCAGCGAAATGAGAATTTAATGATCTTGGATGCAATAGAGAAAGAGACAGCCAGCGCAGAGATCCTTTTATCGAATACCGAAGGAAACGGTTGATTTATGCAAGGCCGATGGATCATTGCCTTCGATCGCCTAAGTGTCGCGTGTCGGAGAACCGATGTTCCGGCTCAGGTGTAATGAAAGTGGGGGGAACACGGGGGCATACGTGGAAAGTGTGTGTAACCAGCCATTCACCGGACGAACATCACTGATTTACGTGCAAGACATATAGACTTTGAAGTGTTCCGCATACTTAGGCTCGGATTGCAATTATGTCGGTACATCATCGAGCCGCGAACAACTTAGACCCCACACAATTGCAGAGAATGGAGAACATATACCGAAAGACTCGAATGTGTTAGGGTATGTACCGGGGTATTGGGAAATCGGTCGCATTGGCAATTATGTGACATAATTTCGCATTACGCTCGACACGGCATAAGCCAATTTCCTTTCTACACAAATCCAAATGTTTCGCGTGACTGAGAAAATCCGATAAAAGCGAAACCGGTTCGAAATTCCATTGAAAAATCAAAGTTCCGAGTCTGAATGAAAATCGGTGTTGGTCGCAACACTCGTTATCGTTCCCTTTCAATTACGCTTGTAAATTGAGAAGCGTTAAATCATTTGTTACGCGGAGTTATCGGGTAACCCATTAGTCACGTATCTCAGTAGAACGATTCTGGAAACCCTCGTTATTATCTCTGTCCGCGAGCGTGCCCTCACACTTGTACAGGGTGTAAGGAAAGTAACAATTGTAAATGTAGGAATTGTCGGACATTTCCTAAAGAAACTGGCCTCAAGATTGTTCGCAACAAGAATTTGAACTCTGGCACTCCAGAACCTGACAGACCGAAATAATTCAGTAAACTTTCGGCTACGATAACTTCCTAACAAATACTTCCTAACGAATAGAAAAATTCAAGTTTTCAATCTTTTATCAAAGAGATTTGAGACGGCAGTATAATCACCCACTTCCTTCACACCCTGTACACACGACGCGCATGTATTTTTCGTAACGGGATTCGCCGACGATAAGCCTGTTGACACTAGCGATTGTTGCGATTCGCCCGCGAACGTTCGCGATCGTGAGATCGGTGTTTCTAATTGGTTGTTTGCGCGAGGCCGCGTTCGCATTCGCTCGTATGGCAACAAGCTTTTTAAATTCTTCTGGTGTCAGCCACCGGGTCGTGAAAATTTACGAGACACTCGCGAGACGGGGTTGGAGAAACTATAACGACCGCGATAACCCGTCGTGAACTTCGGGTATTAATCTTGTTTCACAATTCCGGCTACGGCTGGTCGCGCGTTCTTGTTTGCGAGAACGATTCAATATTGTCTTAGAAGTGCGATCCCTCCGACGTTGATCGCGAGTGATCAAACACCTGGTTCATCGACTCCTCCCAATACAGGAAATCCATCTCTTCATCTCTCGATCCGTGTATTGTCAATTCACCCGTGCGCACATTACAATAATTTGTTTGTTACGCGTGCGGATTATTGGTAATAACAATTGCGATGCAGATTGGTTTCATAAACAACTGCCGACGTAAATACGGAGGCAATGCGCTTTGGCAATAACGAGAGTTACAGATTTCATACACAAAACAGTGGGGAGATAAAAATTTTTCCGTCAACTTATTAAAATTCTTAGTTAGCTCCAGTACCTTGTAATCGATGCAGAACATTTTTACTGATCAGGGAAATATGCAAGTTTAAAATAGTTGTCCTCCTGCACTAACATCGGTTTCGAATAAAATCTACTGTAACCATGAGATGAAATCATTCACTGCTCGACGACGTAAATGATTTTATACGTAAACCAGTGGGGAGATAAAAGTTTTGTCGTCAACTTATTAAAATTCTTAGTTACCTCGAGTACCTTCTTGTAATCGATGCAGAACATTTTTATTGATCAGGGAAATAGGCAACTTTACAACAGTTGTCCCCCTGCACTAACATCGATTTCGAATAAAATCTACTGTAACCATGAGATGAAATCTTATTCACTGCTCGACGACGTAAATGATTTTATACACAAAACAGTGGGGAGATAAAGATTTTTCCGTCAACTTATTAAAATTCTTAGTTAGCCCCAGTACCTTGTAATCGATGCAGAACATTTTTATTGATCAGGGAAATATGCAAGTTTAAAATAGTTGTCCTCCTGCACTAACATCGATTTCGAATAAAATCTACTGTAACCGTAAGATGAAATCATAATGCAAGGGGTTAACGTCCAGGGACCGCGGCTCTTCCGATTTACCTGAATCTGTCGAACTTGGCGTACTTCTTCCACTCGACGGGATTGCTCTTGTAGGATGCCATGAGCTCCTGTACATCGTCGATGTTCACATGATCGGTCTTGAAGGCGTCGTGCAGAGCTTCGACGAGCTCGCGCATCGTCGAGGGTTTCTTGGCATAGTGTTTCCCCGTGGAAGTGCAGCGTAATCCAGGCTCCTCGGAGTAGACTTGCATTATTGTTGTCCTGTTAGTAGCGCGGTGTTGTCCTCCTTCTCGAAGAGGGGGGGAGTCAATATTGTTGGCCACAGAGCGAGTTTTACGTGAGACGAGAGGCCGATCACTGACACGAGAGCTCGGCTCTCCGAGGTTTCAGATCCGAGCGGAGTTGTTCGAAAGCGAAGTCGCGATTAACGATGGTGGAACACGTTGCCGGTCTACGGCTCGTACCGGTCTAACAAAAGAGGGGAGGCAGTGTCTTATACGAGGCCTAAGATACCCCCTACTCCTGTTGTCGTTCCTTCGAAGCAGTTTCGAACATTTCGCCCGCAATCGCGACATTTCCCCGGATTTACCGTCGTTATCGTCAGGGGCTCGTTCTTTTTTCTCTTGTTGCCTTCCTCCAGTAATCGGGGGTTAACCGACTTGTTAATTACAAGACCGGAGGAATCCGGATTTTATTTTTGAGACGATCCTCCTGACCAATCGACCATGAACGGAATAACATCACCATAATGTTTACTGGTCGTCTCGTTGCCAACGATAACTACAACCACGATGACAATTCTGTGATGCCTGCAAGCGGTATCAACCCTCTCGTGCTTGACTAATAATTCATCTTTAATCAGCTTTAACCGCGGCTCACTACCGCGCGTTAAACTTATCGTTTCCCTTAATTTTTTCACCTCTTTATTGTTTCTCATCGTTCATACAATTCTCGTCGTACAGTGCTCGAGTCAGACAGTGGACTAGTTCCACGTTTCTCTGTTTAGGAAAAGCCGCCGCAACGCTGCCATTCTAAGCGAAAACCCGCAGGTGTCCGTCTCACCGGACGCAAATCATCTTCTCCTCGTTGTTCTTCGGCTTCGCGGATGTTTTTCCACAAACGGTGATCTCCTTTTCTTTCCCGCGGCAAGGTGAATCAGCGCACCTGCACGGCCTCGGCTTGCTGCTGCGTTCTCGGGCCGCGATGCAGCTGTAGCAAACACGCGCGGAAGGAAAAAATCAGCAACTGGAAGTACCAGATCTACGTTCGGACTCGCTCGACGAGGAACTTGCCCTCGCTCGACCGAACGATTCACTTGTTTTCTTTTTACGTTTCGACTCTGAGCTACGTCGATCTCACACTGGTTGATTTTCATCGAACTTACACGCAAGGACAGTTCTTGCAGTAGTAACACTTCATCCTCGGCTTCTTCGATTTCGACTTCTTGCATCTGCACGGGGACGACTTGCAGACGCAACAGATCACTATCTTCTTCGGTCTCTCGACTCTAGATTGTGGATCGCACTTGCAAATTGTTGGGGATTTGCTGCGAGGCTTGTCCGTGCAGACTGCGACCACTTTGCGCCGCGATTTGGGACTGTAATTGATAATAACAGGTATCTATAAACTCTTTAATATTCATTTCAACTTTTTAGGACAACCACCTGACGCAGTACTTGATCTTCTTCTCGTCCCTCGCCTCGTCGACCTTGAGATTGCAACAGCAGGGGATCTTCCTGCACTGGGTGCAGCAAACAGACTCGCTGATCTTCCGCTGCAACTCGGTCATCACATCCGAGAAACAGCTCAGCCTCTGGTAAGGAAGTTCGTCCGAGTTCTGCGACTTCGGCTTCTCGTGGCAGCAACACTCGTTGATAGAATCGCGTCTGGGTTCATCCAGATTCCTCGAGAAGTATCGTCGAACGTCCTCCCGAGGTTTCCACGCTGTGACGTAGATGGTGCGATCGCATTCAGGCTCCGATGCAACCGGTCTTCCTCCTTGGAAGCTCGTCGGGTTCTCCTCGCAGCAGCACAGGTCCACTGCTAAGTCGCAGCAGGAGCATTTCTTTATCGGTGCCCTGCAGGTGCAGCTTTCTCGAGGACTGTCGCAGTAGAGGCAGACCATCGACTTCATGCGCCTTCTTGGGGGGCATACCGTTTTGCAGGTGCACTCGGTTTTCGGCTTGTAGCAGGTCACGCAGGGGGGCACTGGCCTGCAGCTGAAACGTTGCAATTGCACTTGTAACTTCCTTATTCCAATGAATCTGAGTATAATGTTTAGCCCTCTGCACTCGGAGCCATTTTAACTTGGAAACCAATCATTTTTATATGATTTTTTTCATTTTATGGATATGAAATTGATATAATACTTCATACAATACTTAAATGATTGGTTAGATCCCAATATACTTAATAATGTAAACAATATTTTGAATAATGGTACAACAACTTTTAGTGGTGACTCTGAGTCACCATTCGAGTGCTGAGGGTTAGAAGAGTCACCTGCATTCGTTTCGTGGAGTGCAACACCTCTCGCAGAGGAGTATCCTCCTGCAACCGCATTCCTCCCAGCTTCTGTTGTCGCGATACAAAACGGCGCAGTTCTTCTCCTGTGAGTCCATCCGGCAGAAAGGTCTCTCCTTTTTCAGGCAACTTTTCGGGTAACTGTTGAGCCGGCTGCAGCTCGGCGGCGCAGGCATGCAACAGCAACTGCATCTGCTGTCCTCGATCCTCTCATTCGAACGGTCCACATTAGTGCACGCTGTGAATGGTTGGTTCGTGCATACTGTATGGACTTCTAGCTCTCGTGAGACGCAACGAGATGCTGGCAGTCTTAATTCTTTCGTCAACGGTTTTTCCTGAGGACGCCGCGTGCATATGAGCATCGAGACTTTCTTCAGGCCTGGACACACTTCGGTGGGTTTCTCTTCTGGAATCTCTTCGATCTTCCGAAAGTCTTCAAC
Source organism: Lasioglossum calceatum (assembly GCA_963966675.1). Classification (NCBI taxonomy): domain Eukaryota; kingdom Metazoa; phylum Arthropoda; class Insecta; order Hymenoptera; family Halictidae; genus Lasioglossum; species Lasioglossum calceatum. Next base: position 2,794,983 of record OZ016555.1, on the reverse strand, counting down.
ATCCGGCTTCTTCACATCTGCCAGTTTCTTTTCTTGATCCTCAGGGTCCTTTCGATCCTTTGACTCTTCTTGAATGTCCCGAGGACTGATCTTCAATGGATTTTGCGGCGTCAGTGGTCCTGGAAGATCCTCGGCCACTGTTTCTTTTTTCTCTTCGATGTTAGGAGGCTTAGGAACTGGATTTTTGATAGGAACATCAGCTGACAATGGTAATTTCTTCTCCGGTTCTTCGGGAACCTCGTCAACTTCCTTCTTCTCTTCATCTTTCTTCTCTTCTGGACCTTCATTCGTGTTGGGCTTGGTCTCCGAGTCAGTCTCAGCAAAACGTTCACCCTTCTTCTTTGACGCAGGTTTCTTCTTATCAGCAGATTTATCCTTCTTCTTGAAGAATTTGTTTATGTCCAGCCTCTCAGTCAGAGACATTCTCTTCCCTTTTTGAGTCTGCTCAGCATTCGCCGACTGACCTCCATCTGTGATCTTCTCAGAAGCCTCAGTCCTATTTTCAGAATTCTTCTCATCAATTTTATCTTTCTCCCTGCCCGACACTCTCCTCAAGGTCTTGAACAACGTGTTTCTCAGCCTTCCAGGGAATCCCTTCTCCCCCACAGCATCTCCATTATCTTCTTTCTTCTCAATTTCTTCTCCTTTTTCTGTCTTTTTTTCCTCAGTCTCTTCCCCGCCACCCGACGTTCGTTTCTGTTCAGGCTCGTCAGGAACTTGGAAGTCTTTCAGGTGCTTCAGAAATCTGTCCTTGTCACGAAGATTGAACTTCTTCAAGAACGCCGGCTCTGGTTTCTCGCTAGCTTCCTCCACAGTTGGTTCTGTATCATCTTTCTCTTCAGACGGTGGTATAGTCGTCTGATCAACAGCAGGCCGTCTACTCTGCTGGATCATTTCTTTGAGCGTTAGCGGTTTGGACGTCGGAGGACTTGGTTGACGGTCTAAGACCTCTTCCTGTTTATCCTCAACCTGTTCATCAGCATCTCCTCCCTGTCCCTCTGTTGGCTGTTGACACACTGTCAACTTCAGAGACTCCTTCTCAGTCACGCAAACATCCCCTTCATCCTCCTCAGCGATACAACTGCAAGTGGACCACGGTTCTCTAGTTTTAGAAACTCTTCTCTTGCTTCGAAAACCACCTTGACACTTGCAAGCATCCTTCTTCCGCACTCCGCAAACTTCTCTCCCAGAATTTTGGTCTCTTTTCAGGCTCCTAGTACAGTAATCGCCGTAATTAGACTCGGAACCAGCCGTCTGATTAAAATCCCTGCGACCCTGATCGCAGAGAACAGTCTCAGCGCCGCTGCACGATTTCGACGACCATTCCTCGCTGTCTAAGATGGAGGACATCTTCGAGGAACAAGGATCCTCCACTTTGTCACAGATGACGAACGTCGATCCGATCGATTGATCAGATTGCACCTCGTCGTCCTTGCATCGGCAAGCGGTCGAGGAAGATTCCGTGTCCTGTGCGCAAACGGTGCTCTCAGACTCAGCTGCAACGTCCGAGAACTTTGACTCGCAGCTGCAAGGGTTGCCGGGGTCGCTGCTGTCCTCGCTGCATGGAAGATAGTCCGAGGACTGCTGCTGTTCCTTGCGATTCCGACGTTTGTTGCGAATTCGAGTCGCCAGCTTGCAGGATGATACGTTCGACGGTTCCGTCGTTGTCTCTGAACTGGACTCGGCGCATGGCGGCGGCTTTTTCTGTTTGTTAACCGGCTGGAAAGTTAATCGAACACGTCGCACAATTGATAGTAATCATTGGCAGGTCCTCAAAAGCGATTGATAGACTGATTTTATGCGTTTATGTGAGAAATGGCCAGCAAGTTTGGCCACCGAATAAAGTCGCAGCGGTTACCTGAGCATTTTCAGTGGCCTCCGAGCAGATGTAGATGTTCACGTTCCCAGTCATCCGACGATTGTCGGTCTTGCCAGGACTCGACTTCGCGCGTTTCTTGGATCTGGCCCCCTCGCAAGGAACTACCTTCTTGCAATGACATTTAGCGAGCTCCTCTATCTTTCGAGGACACGTGCGAGCTCTCTTGCGCTTTTCCCGAGTACGACTCGTCTTTTGAGAACATTTTCTGAAATACTCCTCGACAGAACGGGGCCTCTCTCGTTTAGCTTTCCACGAGGAGTCTCTACTGTGACAGATTGGTTTAGCCAATTCTTCTTCCGGCTTTTTCTCGGGATGCTTTTCCGCATCGTCCTATAAATGATAGAGGTGTACTATGATTCGGCTATAGTACTATTAGGTTGGAGGGAAAGTTCTGTCGTATTTTCAAATCAAAAACACATGTTGCTAGCGCGTTTTTATAAAATACGACCGAACTTTCGACAAGGATTTCTAGGAAGTATCTTGGATACTTGCTTCTTAGGTACCATTCTACACCGCTTCGTGATAGTCTCGATCGCCTCCTTGATCGACACGTTGAGCATCTCGGTTAGTCGATCGGTACTCGTCTTGTCCTTCGTCTGGTGCTGCTTTTTCGATAATTTCTCGCATGAGTCGAGGCAGAGGCCGTCTTTGGGGCAGGTTTTCCTGTCGCAGAACTCGAGTTCCTTCTTTTCAATAGTGTGCGTATCTTCTCGGGCATTGTTCACATTTTTCATGATAGGAGGTGGCTCTTTAAAGATCTCCGGCTCTTCTGGGACGGGTTTTTCAACTTCTGTGTACACTGACGCGTCGATCGATAGAGGAGGGGGGAAACTCGTGGCTTTGACATCGTGGAACGGGAAGACAGCGTTCGTTTTGCTAATTCTAGGGGATTCTGTCTGTTCCAATGGAGGCAGAGGGTCCTTCGCCACTTCGGAGGTTTCTTCAGTGTTCGTAGGTTCATCTATCTTCGATTTTTTAGAGTTGAACAACGACCCGAACATTATTTCGATTTAGAAAAATCGTGGACTGTTCGAACAATACTTTTTTCTTTTCCTTCGATCCTTTCTCAATCTATTCGTTAAATATGCTCCTTTTCCCGAGGGCAAGGAGTTTTCCAATATATTTTTACTCGAGCCTGTCATCGCCAAAATTCGATGTATTTTTAATCCACAATTTTTCAATGTTCTTCCGTAGTTAAATCATACTTGACTCCAGCCACTCTCGTTTCACTGGGCACTAATTTACTGTCATATCGAACGAGTAATTAACTTTCGTATTCCACAATTTTAATTTAAAGGTTATACATTTGAATCGATGGTCGAAACAATCGAAGTTCTCTTCTCTCGATCTGTGGACTCGTAGACTGTGGATTTTATGAATTTACGATAAAAATGGATTGGTGCAATTTGGAATAGAAAAATTCGAATGATTAAAGAATAGCAGAATCTGCCTGTATTAAAATCAGAATCGTACAAAAGTTTCAGAAACATGTTGTCGTCGTTTTTACAAGAGATTACAAACCAGTTCCAATTTCAGTGCTAATATTCCATGAACTATTCTAAGGTAAAACATCGAGAGAGATCTGTACAATTGCGTGTTTGCGCAGAACAGTTACATAAGAGTACACATTCATACTTTTACCCCGTGGACTCACTATCGGTCGGTTCGCCAGCAGAAGAGCAGTGGCAAGACAAGTTGCTCAACAACTCCGGATCAAAGGAATAATCCACTCGCTCGGTCGACAGATTTCGCGTGCTCCTCTTGCACTTGTGTCTCTTGCGTGTGGCCGGCTACACGCGAATGTTAATTATAACGCAACGTCCCGATAACTGATTTTTTAATTATCAATGCCGCGTTACCTTGAACGATGCAATGACTCTGTCAGCGAAGCGTCTGGCCTTTGCGGATCTGCTCTCTGGTGGATACAGTTGTTTCACTCGTTTCGTTTTGTCTGCTTTCTTGGATAGATGAATTAAAGGCGTTGTGTCTTCCTGTTTTCGGTGGCTGGTCCGTTTCGCGAATTCGCATAACACCTTCCTGTACGCTTGCGTCTCTTGGTAGGCGAGTTTCGCGTCCTTGTCCACCGATTTACTCTTCAGACAAAATAATTACGCAATTAATTGACGCAGGCTGCTGCGGTTTCAAACTTTGTTTATTGACAGCGATAGCGTCACGTGTACGACGTATATTTGTCAATGAAACATTATTTATCAATAGACAAGCTCGTGACGTGTTGATACTCACTGCGCCTGGAAAATAGCATGTTGCAGCTCCTCTAGGCGCCATTTTGAAGCGAGGAGAAGTACGAGCAGATCTAGGACTCTTTCTCATGGCCTCCCTCTCTCTAATTAATTTCATTCGATCGTGAGCCTTCAATTCCTCGATCAATTCCGGTGTCTGGTACATGGGCAAGTATTTTTTCACCATGGGCATTTCGAATCCCCGTTCCACTTGCTCTGGATGGTCTCTGGAATGTCCATACATGTCCCTTTGAGGCTCAGAGTACGGTCTCTGACATGGATGACAGCGACAAGTCCTGAAATAGAATGTTTTATTAATGTTGAATATTGAATACATAGTTTAGTCTATTTTAAAACTTGAAGAACACCTTTCGTGGGCGATTGTGGGTGGGCAAACACTCTCGTGGCAGTGGTCCATCCCACAGGAACATTGCGGATGTTCTGTATAGTGTCTGTGATATATCTGTGGCTCCTCTTCGCTGTACTGAGATCTCTCTATTCTACTACATCTTCTTCTTCTTCTTTCTTCTGAGGCATCTTCGTGTCTTCTGTCCTTCGAACACTTTCGTTTCGTTCTTCTGGCCAGTTCTTCTTCGTACGGCAGTCTGTATTTTTATTTCATATAAGTTTCAACAAATTTATTTTACTCTTGTTCAGCATTTATTTTACCTGCTTTTTCGCTTCCGTTCCCCATCCTTGTCTTTCACGGAATAATATTCTTCATCGTTCTTCTTTGAGCTTCGACGTTTTTTGCCCTTTGGGGATTTATCTCCCTTGTACCTGAAACTGATTAACAATTTTTACATTTTCCAGATTTCAAGTTATTTTAATACCTTTCCTTCTTCTTCTCAGAGCTCTTCCTTTTCTTTTCCCTTTCTTTTTCAGATTCCCCAGCATCTGGAAGTTCAATTTCCTTCTCGAGAATCTTCTTGCTATCACGTTTAGGGAATTTAGTCTGAGTATGCCTGCTTCTGTCAGGTAAATCCGTAGCTTTGTCAATTTTCAGTACTTCAGCCTTGGAATCAATAGACACTTTCTTTTTCTTATCTTCTTCCACAAGCTCGCTCTCCTGAACCTCCAACTGAGATTCTTCAGTCTTCTCTTTTGTTTCATCAACGTCCACGAGGGATTTTTCTTCGGGAACTGGTTCTATAAGTTTCTTTTCCTCTTGTATTTCCTTCTGATCAGACTTTTCACCCTCTTCTGCTTCTACAAGCTCTTCCTTCACATCCTGTGTCTCAGCTTTCTCTTTCTTTTCCTTTTTGTTATCTGATGTCATAGGCTCTTCCAATTCTTCCGGTTCCTTCTTCTGTTCAGATTGTTCTTCCTTCTTTTTCTTCTTATCAGATTTTCCAGCTTTCCCTGTCAACACTTTCAATTTGTCTACCATCTTTTTCTTCTTCTTACCATCTTCCACTTGATTTGAGTCCTGTGGTTGAAGTGCTTCTTTCTTATCTGATTTTGCAGCCTTCCTTTTCGAGTACAGTTCTCTCAACTTCCCAATTCTCTTCATTGTCTTTTTAGAATCCTTTCTCTTGCCCTTCGGATCTTCCAACTCTTCACCTTCCTCTTCGATGCCTTCGTCAGCACCACCCGATTCTCTCCTGACTCTGTCATTCCTCTTCGATTCATAGTCATCGTCGTCCTTTCTGGACATAGACGTTCTTTTAACTTCCTTCTCAATTGACCTTCTACGATAGTCCTCCTGACTACTCTCACTAACTCCTGTCTCTCCCTTCGTCTCTCCAGACTCATCAACATCCTCAAATTCCGAAGAATCATCAAATATGTCCTTTCCAGCTGGCTCTTCCACAATCATCGACGACGATCCCGTATCTTCAGTATACTCCGCATCGCTTCTAGTAGCAGAAGATGATTTCTCAGTTTCCGAGTCAATGACTGTCTTCGAGGAGTCGATTCGCTCAGTGCTGATTTCCATCGAGTAAAGGTCTGTGTCTTTCGCAGCGTCCTGCGTGACGTCTGACGTGCAGGAGCAAGGTCCCTGCAAGCACCTTCAATATAAGAATACTCCCCCATCATTTCAAACAATTTCTTTCACAAATGAACCAATACTACAACCACAAATTCATCATCCTCCGTTGCATCTCGCCAGTGTCTCCTCCCGCGACTCATTACGTCCGACGATTGGTTGACATCTTTCACTTGGACACAATTGCCCTGCGAGTCAGTCTCGTCCACTTCGTAATACGACGTACATTTCACCTCCGATTCCAAGTATCTATAAACCAATTAAAAATAATTAATGAAGCAATCAAAAATAATTAATCAATTAATTAATGAAACTGCTCCACTCACTTTGGCAATTGTTTCGTGGGGAACTTCGTATCTCGAGGATGTCTGAAGTCAAAGTTCTCGGTATCATCGTCCTCCTGCTTCCCGACTCTTCTTCTCATCAAATGACCGCAGTCAAACCTGTCCTCGTCTCTCAGAAGAATCTCGTTCTCGTCACAAGAGGACGAAGAGGACGACGAGGAATCCTTGATCTTCCTGCTCCTCTTGTATGTGTGTAACGGCAGCTTAGGCTTGCCCTGAAGCATGCCGACGATCTTGCTCATCAGAGACGGCCGTCTCGCCTGCAGTCCTCTGCTGGTCTTCCTATCGTCCTGCCAATGTTCACAACTCAATTGTCTTAAATTAGAAAGATGGGGTGGTCAACCTGTGGCACATTAGATGTGTGGTGGCGACAAGCTGGCGCTACGTCTACGCCATGTGTTTAGTTCAAGGCGAAAGTATGTTTGAATGAATGGATCGGGTTGCATGCTGTGCGATAGCGTCGAGAGGATGTTTGGACGATTAGATCGAGTGTCGCGTAAGGTGAGAGTGGTTTTGTTTAGAAAAAGAATGATTTTCGTGGAAATTCGTCAGCGAGCGAACGGCTAGTTTATAAATTAGTTCTGCTAGAGAATTCGTCGAGAGCGGGCACGCGAGCGACGCGGGTCGTACCGACTGTCTCTCTAAAATACAGCAAGTTCAGCTACGAACTGTCGTCAGTGGCGCATTGTATCTTTCTTTGCCTACTTATTCTTTGGAAGTAGGCGCCACAACTGAATCCCTCTTCATATTTTCAACACCTGAGTGCTCTCAGTTCAATTCGTAGAACCTTCTTATTCATGAGTTCGTCGCAATTTTTGGGGGTTCACGATAGGGGTTCACGATAGCAATCGCCCTCTCGTCTAAGAGATCATTTCTCACTAGACTGCGGATGTTTATGCAATTTTCAATTTTTGTAGGCAAATTTTGAAAAAGTGGAATCACGTAAAATTTTATTTTCAGTGGCAGTAGTCTTTGTAGCCCTGAAATAAATTAAAATGCTACTAATTTCTGTGGAATTTTATAATCTAGCATTTTTTCCAAATTTTCAGAAGCTAAAAATGCATAAAGATCCGCATTCTATTTCTCGCTATGTAGATCGATGCTCCAATTAACGCGTGCCTTTCGAACTGGCGTAAATCAATTAATTTCCTCCCCTAAGCGTTTTCCAACCGTAACAATGAACGTAAGGTTGGCCACCCCCATGGAGACAGTGAATTTTCAGATTTCACGCAGAGGATTCCAAAACGAATATCGCAGGAAAATAAGGAACGAGGACATCCTGGAATTACAGGATTCGGACGGAGCTCGTACCTCGCCTCTGCCCAGCCAAGGAATTTTCGCGACCGCCCCGACGATTTTATTTATACGACCCCGTTTCTCGTTATCCCTTCGATCCTTCTCCAGCAGTTCCTCGCATTCGTCGTCCACCTCGACGTGTATTACTTCTTCCTCGTCGACCTCCTCCGTCGAACATGATGAATCGGAATCCCTCCCGCGGGGATCCGGTTTCTTTTTCAATCTGGCACGGATCTTCCTGCGCGCCCTCACCACGAAACAGGACGTCGGCGACTCGTCGCAGGAGCAGGGTTCCCTTACCAAAGGCTCGTTGAATATCTGCGGAAGCAACGTTGTAGTCCCTTCAATCCGAAACACTTTGGGAACATACCTGAATCGTCACGTCGTCTCTTATCTTCTGAGCTTCCACGTCTTTGAACGGCTCTCTATGTTTCACCATCTTCGTGTCCTCTGAAGGCTCATCTTGATAAGCTGATAGAATTCAAACATCTCAGATTAAAAGACCTGTCCTGATTCTAGATTGAATTCTTACTGTAACTATAAGCGGAGTCGGAATCTTCTTCATATCTTTCTTCAGTCTGTTGAGCTGTTTCTTTTTCTACCTCCACTTCTCCGATTTCCTTCAACTTTTTTCTCTTCATCTTCTTCTCTTTCTTCTCCTCCTCAGTTAGCTCTCCAACTACTTCTTCTTCCTCTTCTTGTTCCTCTTCGCCAGCCTCTTCGCCTACAGCGTCTTCCTCTTCTCCTTCTCCAGTTTCTTCCTCTGTTTCAGCTTCATACTCTTCTCCATCATCTTCCTCTTCTCCCCATTCCTCCTCCTCTTCCTCATCAAACTTTTCCTCCTCCTCTTCTCCTACCACTTCTTCAGGCTCCTCTTCAGGCTTCTTTTTGATTACTGGATACTCGTCTTCGGAAGAATCTCTAACACAATCAGAATACAAATTTTAATATAAAACTATTTTTAATTTCTTCTAATGATTTTACTGTTTTCAATTACACCTACAAATTCTTTGTCATGAACGCATAAAATCCGCTGTTTACTCGTCAAGCTACAGGAAATTTATCAAATCACTCACTTCTCCTCGCTCAGATCCGACAGGTCGCCATATTCCACCGGTGACCGGCAAATCGTGCATATATTCTGCAAATCCGCGAAACACGGTGGACAATACAAGCCTACACAGCCCGGTGTCGCGCATTTTATGTGCGGATCCACATCGGATCGTTCCACAGCGCCGCACAACAAGCACATCTTCTGTTTCCTTGGGAACAATATGTTCAAGAATGGACACACTGCCCATAGTCTGTCCTGAAGAGTGACTTTCTCGATCTTCTCTCCACCAGCTAGGCCGAACTTCCGGCGCAGCTGACGTCTGGCGAACTTGAGGAAGTTCCCTCTTGATCTACCCACACCTTCTATTAATCGTACTCCCTTCAATCTTCATTCATCCCTTGCACATTCGTCTAATTACCTGATTATGTGATTGTACAACCAGGTAGCTCTCTGTTTAGCCCTGTCGGGATAATACTGACAGAGTACCACGTGCCTAAGTCGCAGACCGTAGGGTTCAAAGACGGCTACCATCCAGCAAAGGATGATCAAAGCGATGATCTGTGTGTACTTGTCCATATCAGGCGGCACTGGTTGCGGTAGACACAGCATCGTGTTAATCTCCGACTCTTTGCCATGAGGTGTGAAGGATTTGATTATACTTCTGTACAGATCAGCCATGTACCCTTCCCCAGCAACGTGGATGCTCACCACCGACGGTTTCTCCACCTGGAAATTATTGGGTTGGCGAGATAGTAATTTCGGTATTTTTAGGTGAAATAAACTCTCTTTCTCTCTCTCTCTCTCTCTCTCTCTCTCTCTCTCCCCCCGTTTCACTCACTCTTACCCTGATTTTCTCTATGCTTAACCTAATTATCATTAGCCTAATTATTGCACCCTCTCCTATTACCTAACATTTTTTTTAGATTGGTAGATTTATGCTTTCTGTTCCCTCATTTCGAAGTTTACAAAACTCTTTGAGTGCTAAAACATTCTTGTCGATAAGGACCAGAAGTTTTATGACCGCGGAATTACCTAAACTACCAGAAAGATGGCAAAAGATCATCGAGCAGAATGGAAAATATTGTATATTTAAAATTGGGTTTTATTCCACCTTAAAATACCGAAATTACTTTCTTGCCAACCTAATACAATCCACTTCTGAAATTCTGAAGCACGAGGTACCGAAGATTAGATCTACTACCTTGCTTTGGTATCGACCATGAATCTGGATAGTGTTCAACACCCAGTAGAGACTGTAGTCTATCGTCAGATAGGACATCAGCTTGATGGTAGCCAGGCCCAGAAACACTGCAGACCTGACTAGCTTAGTCCTCTCGGATTTGATCAGCTTGACGGAGGACAGGGGTACGTATTTGTTTCTCTCTCGAGGATTCAGTGGTAAGACCGTCTCTTTGTCCTGTCGTGTCCTGATTATATCAATGTTTCGCAGATCGTCGGTTATGTACTTGTTGTCGAAGCGCTCGCTGGTCATCCATTTGAAGCGGTAGCGCATCACTCTGCGGGATAACGAGGCAAAGAATTTTTCTGAACGATTCTCAGTTTAGAAAAACGTTACCTGAGGACGATGATGAAGACGAACAGCGACGTGACGAAGCCGATCGAGTTGAAGATACTGAACAAAGTGTCGGTCCTCGATCGTATCTCAGTCGCGATGCCGGTGGAAACATCCCCTAACGACTTGCTTTGGTTCGTCTCGAAATCGAACGAGTGAGAGAACTTCACCTTAACATAAAACATCGCCTTCATGTGCATTGTGAACCTTTTAACCTCTGCGAATTAGAAAGATGGAGTATACACAATTGCACGATCACACAATTAGAAGGACTCACTTCGTTTCACTGCGCCGACCACAGCGTCGGACACGTAGGACACCAGCATGCAGATGAAGTCCAGCGGTTTCACGATGTAGCAAAGGGTGCTGACCACATAAGTTATGTTGCAAACCAGCCCAAAGAATGGCCCCAGCTTCGCCTTGCAATCGGCCACTGCACCCTCGAACACGCTTTGACATCTGTCGAACGGAGTGCCCAGTTTCTTGTTGCACATGTTTATCACGCTGCCCAGCCACTGGAACACCGAAGTGATCACCCTCACTGCAAGAAGAAGGGTTGTTCATTTGGCAGAACAAGTATGAAAATCTTCCAGCTGATTTTTCTTAGGATTTAACGCGCCAGTCAAAATTGTCGTATCACTATCTGAAACAGTTATCAAGTGATTAAAGTCTTCTGTATTCTTTATATTGATAACAATTCAAATGTCGTATGAGAGAACAGGTTCAATTTCATGTGCACAGTGTGAAAATCTTCTAAAATTGCTTCGAGCTCAAAGGGTTAAAGTCCCCGGCTTACGTATACTGAGGACGAGCCTCTTGATCGCGAGCAGGGTCTGCTTGATTCTTTTCACGACAGCTTTGACCGACTTTATGACTTTCGATATCGCGTCCTTCAGAGCGTAGAACGGCTGCTTCGCCAGATCGATCACAGTTTTCACCGCCTCCTTCAGCTGCTCCTAGAAAATGAAATAGATGGACGGACACTGTAATGAACCGTCGATAGTACGCGTTCGCCGATCGTGAAATAATGGGATTCCAAGATGGGGAAAATGATAGACGTACTTGCGCGCAGGCCAGTGACTCCGTAAGAACGCTGGTGTTGTGCACAGTGTTCTTCACCGGCCCGGTTAACGCTAGAATAAAAGCGTACGCGACCAACGCTTGCCGCCCCCGCTTCGAGAAAAATTGGGGTAATAACAGGAACACTATACAGCTGCAGGGAGAAATGGGAAAAAAGGTGAGAACCCTCGAGCGACGCTGTTGATGAACTTTAACCCTCTGCTGATGAGCTGCAACACACCGTTGAACCTTTTCAATGGATGATCGTCTACAAGTGTCATCAGTAGACTGCGGATCTTTATGCAAAATAATTTCCTCCATTAATAATTTTAATAAATGAGTAATCGTATGTAATTAAAAAGAGTGAAAGAGAAGAATTAACAAATACTGCTATATAGTTCTCAACCTATTAAACATATTAAGAAAGAAACTAAACTTCTAATTCACTCCACTTCGTTGCAATGCAGATAGAACATTTTTATTTTGCAGAGAGATCCGCTGTCTAATCATGCAGCCGAGGGTTAACAGTAAACGTATTGTTTCATAAAAATGTATGCAATTCCTGCGAGTCTTTTAAAACATTTTTGGAAGACATTCTACAATTATCTGTGTCGAATTCTAGGCGCAGGAAGTTCTTCAGGATGTTGGTGGATCGTGCCCAGGAGATGGCAGATAACAAATTGATAAAGTCGGATTCTGTTATTTGATTTTCCTAACCGAACTCGAGGGGAAAACGCCAGTCCGAGGGTGAGAACCACCCCTATCGCGGTGCAAAGGAACGTCGCAGAGGAGAGTTTGTATCCGAGTTGAAGGACGAAGAAACCGAAGAAGATGTAGGTAAGGAATATCCCTCCGATAAAGCCGAGGAAACTTTTCGCGACGTAATTCTCTAGGGTTCCGTCTGTGCGCGCCTCGACGATAATCTTGTAGATCCAGGAACGCTTTGGGATCGCGAAGATTTTGCCACAGAGGCCTTTAACCTTTTTCTTCAGGCTGTCGAAAAGAAATCAATAATTAATGTCGGAGGTCCTTAACGTTTCCAGCCCTTTGCACTTGGAGCTATTTTTACTCGAAAATTAGACATTTCTTCCCAGCTAGAATATTTCCATTCCCTATGATTTTTTAAATTGTATGGATATATATTTTTAATAATGGTATAGCAATTTCTAGTGGCGCCTCAGAGCCACCATTCGAGTGCTAAGGGCTAGCTACCAAAAGATAAATCTTTTACGCATAAAGTAGTACAAGTTTTTATTGTTGAGGGGGATGATAAGGGCCCCGGACAGATACTAATAGAATAGAAAGGAAAGTTCGAACTGCGATTTGGCAGCGAACGGAATTTCAAGTCTCACCGCAACTTCTGACGACGAATTCGTTGCTTTAAAGTGTACCGAGGCTTGGCACCAGCTGAGATCTCGATCGATCTCAGTTTTTCATCCTCGTACCTTCGCATCGCTTTTTCCAGTTTCCTGGCTTTCAGAGCTAATTGGAAAAATGCCATGATCTAACTAATAGATCGTACTGCTAAACACGACTGTAATCAATTCCCGCTCCTTCTTCGTTCAGGATTTATCACTGAAGCTATGGTTAACGTGTCACACTGTCATTCGTAAATTAACCGTGGCAGGTTGACGTCTGCGATCGAAAGAACCGCGATCGTAATTTATTTTAAATAACCCCCTTGAAGAACAGTCAAACCGTGTCGAAAGGAATCTCGAACGAGATTCCAAATAAAAAAGAAATAAACTTTCCGCAATTTTCGTGCATCTGTATGAATGAAGAGCTCGCGAAGAGTGTGGAGAGCTTTTTAAACAGCGTGGTATTAAAAACAGAATTGTAACAGAAAATTCGCTAACGTAGCATGAAATGTCAAAGTGGAAGCTAATAATATAATCAATACTAGTTGATACAACTTCGGATAAAATTATTAACACTACCACGGTGAAATGAGTGTTAAAAAAGAAAGGAGAAAAACATTGTTATCTGAAGTTCCTCCGACAGATGCCTGTCGATCCGCAAAAGAATAGTAAAATTATCGAGGCATTGTCTATCCAGTTCAGCAACGCTCGCCCACACTTGTTATTCCCTCTCGAAGCTTCGCAGCACCGCTTATCGACAATGCCGATAACGTATCCTAGGAGCAAAGCTTCGGTAGCGCTAAAAAATGAAGCCACGGACCAATCACCCATGATAAGGCTCCGCTCCGTTATTGCACTTCGAAGCAGCTTTTGCACGGTTTTTTAACGGTATCAATTACTTCGGACCTCTCATCAGCTCGCAACTTCGCAATTTCGTAAAAGGAACCAAAGTCTGAGCCAGACATGCCCAATCTACTGAACCGAAACCCCTGTCCCTAAGAAATGCATCGAGCCAAAACGATCGGTAAACGACGGATAGAATGACGAATGAGAAAATCGATGAGGTCCGACGAGATCGTTAGACGATGGTCGCGGGTTTGACAGGTTTGAAACGTTTGTTTCCCGGTCGAGCGGTGAGATGGCGTGTGACTCGAGGTTCGATCATGTGAGGAAGACAGTGCGACACGTGGCGAACGTGTCCGAGGAGGACGGTGACTGGTTTCGCGTCGACTCTGAGCGAGTCTGGGACCAGGAGGAGAGTGGCGGAGCGTGTAGGCGAAGAGGGGCGCCGAATCTAAACCCGATAACGAGCCAGCTGGTGGCAGTGCCGTCGTGGGACGTTTACGTGGAGGTACACAGACGACGACGAGGACGACGACGACCTTCGCGAGAATCCATTTCCCGGTGGGCCACTGGTCGATGGTTCGAGTGGCTGGATAGTCTAAGCGAAGAGTACCGCGGGGAGAGATCCTGCAGAGCGAAGCTAGCGAGAAGAAAACAAGAGAAACGAGTGTGTCCTATACTGTCCTTGCAAGATTTCGGATTGTGTGGATACAGGAGGGGGACAGGTAGCGAGGGGAGGGAGCAGGCGAAAAGAGCGAAAGAAAAGGAAGAAAATCAAAACAGAAACATGCCGTGACCGTGCCTCGGGTGACATCAGGATGTACTGTAGATCCGAGGGAAGACGTCCGCGTCGATCGTAGCGCGTACACACGACGACAAATGTCGTAGGTACACTGGTTTCGTCTGTGCTCAGGTGTATGCGTGTGTGCGTGAGAAGAGTCGTGTGTGCCTGCGGCTGCTGCGAGACTCCTCATCGTACCTGAGACCTGACCCAGGACACCTGGACCGAGCACCATGACGACGAGGGAGCTGTACGTCAAGGTACGAGGCCCATCAGGCCCCATTGGACCCCGTTCGCCAACTTTACACCCGCTCCCACAGAATGCCATGGGACTCGGCCGCATTGGCCGTCTCTCTGTTGACATTTTTCTCACCTGACCGCGACACCTGACACCACCGTTACCTCCTGAGAATTAGCAACTCGCTAGCCAGACTAGCCTCTTCTCGAACTTCCGGTTTCTAGACGAACTCGTTTCGCTTCATACCCCGAGGTTTCTTGCATGTCACCTCTATCCACTCGTTCCTGGTTTTGTTGTCCGTCAGGGCATCTAGAAAAAGTAGTAAATATTGATGGTGTTGTTTCTAAGAGCCATAACACGTTCGCTCCGAAACTGTTTCATGATTCTTCGGAGTCTGTTGCGACGATGAACGCTGCCGACGAGGTAAATTGATTCTGTTTGCTGGAGAGATTGGAAGCAATCTTGCGGGTTTTTATTGTGGACATAGGATATGTTTGTCGTCGTCCGACCGGTTGGATATTATTGTGAAAAGTGACTTTGTCGTTGAACTGATGACAGTCTGGAAATTGTATGCATTCGGAGTATGTAGAAGTGACTCGATTTGTATCCTCTTACGGAGCACACTAACATTTGTTCATCCCAATTCATATTTACATAGAAGTCTCCGAACCTTGCTCAACGAATAGAAATTGCCCCTATCGAATCTGATTTTCAAGTTTCACAGAAAAGTAAGGTAATTTTTCGACTGCCGTCGGGTCTGGAACAGGTCGGATTGCTTCGGGCTCGTGTCCCATAACCAGGAATCGTTCCTGGGAACAGAATTGGTTCCACGGAGGGCCAGCGTTTTCCGTGGTTCCCGTGAAAGTAGAACTAGCCGGTTCTGCTGCGAATCACTGTCTGCGAATAGATGTTTAACGAGTCCCCTATCGATTTTCTTCGACGGCACGCTTCGAATTCGCTGGCTGCGCGGAGATTCGCGAAAGTTTCCTCGCTCGGATGCAAGGTTAATTGTTTCGGAAAATAATTAGCTGGATATCGCCCCAATTAGGCGAACGGTATGCATCATCGGCCGCGAGCGAAGGTGTCTTTCTCAGGCGAGGAACAACTTTCACGAGAGGTGACTGCGTCTTTGCCCTCTGATATTCCCGTGGTACTGCGTCTGCCAACGCGTTAGACTCTACCGGACGATGCAGGAAAAATGGTCCACAATTCAGCCATAAATCCTCCAGCATACTGTTCGATTCTTGCTTCAACGTTGAGAGATTTACAGATTCAATTTTTATTTCGAACGCAGCCCATTCAGGTGGCCGATAAAAATAGCGGCGAGCGCGAAAACAAGTCGCGGTTCGTTTCAAAACAAAAATCAATGATCGTTGTCACGGGAGACTCTGCGCCTGGAGACGTAAATGCTGCTTGCACTAGTTGATGCGACTTCGAATAAAATTATTGACACTGTAACAATCTAGTGTTAAGCTTTGCAGCGCCGCTTATCGACATTGGGAGATTTACAGATACAACGTTTAAATTTTCGAGACGAACGCAGCCCACTCGGGTGGTCGATAAAAATAGCGGCGAGCGCGAAAACAACTCGCGGTTCTTTTCAAAACAAAAATCAATGATCGTCGTGCCGGGGGGCTCTGCGCCTACAGACCTAAATTCTGCTTCGAGAACCAGACTGCACGATCGCTGTTGCCTAAGTAAATGCACCGCAGCGTTTGTCTCGCGCGCGAGAAACCGCCTCCTGTCATTCTGACAGCGCGTTGCCTCGAAACGCAGTGTTCACCGTCCCTGAACATCAAACACCGATCGCCTGTTCATAATCGCGGCCATTTATTTCCATGCTTAAAATGTCTCGCCGCGGTCGCGAAATTAATGGGACTAATGCGGCGGAACCGAGCGGCTCGGTTTAAAGGTCGTTTCGCGTAGAAAACCTCGGTTAGAAAGTGATGTTAAATCGGACGGAGAAATTCCACTCGATTCTCCATGTAATTTGATAATCGCTTGTTTTCTGCCATCCGAAGAGTTACTGCACTTTTTTTCTATACCGTCTATTCTAAACATGATCGTGGAACTTATCTTACGAACGTTCTCACATTCTAAATTCCGAGGAGAACGGAGGGAGATTAAAGGTAAAAGTTGCGGGTTCAATGCATCCGCGAAGTATAAGCGTCGCAACAAAAGATTTATTTTCAAGCTTCATTTGAATGTTAAATGAGCGTCAACTAGAAGCTCTAAAGGAACTTATGCTCAATGAGAGGCCGTCAACCAGAGGCTCTAAACGAACAATTGATATCGTACAAGCTATGCGTGTCTTGATAGCAATTGCAGGTTGCGAACAGTTCACCTGATGAAGTGTGGGTGCTCTAATTCAGATGCAGGCTCGAGATAGTCGATGTTCGGTCGGTGAGAACGAGGCTTAACGCGTGTCTCGGACCTGCCCCTTTAAGATCGTATAGCAGCACTCCATCTTGGCTAATTTACTGCCTCGGGCAGGTGAACTGCGAGGGTTGCCCGAGGTCGTATCATGCATTTTATGGAAGTACACCTTGTATACTCCACATTGATCCCGCGGATCTCTGGGACGGCGCCTTGTTTGCTTCAATTTACTTCGATTCATATCTTGAGTCGCTGAAGCGTGGCTTCGTTAGGGATGTGAAACGTTCCGGGCTAATATTCATTGTTAATAGCGCTGCATTCAGGCGATGCAGCCCTCGGCTACAGGCACTTGAATGCGCTCTATTTGCATCACTGGTCACGCATCCTGCGCGCACCAGGATTTTGCATTTCCGCCGTTTTTTCGTTTCTTCGCTCTTTCGAAATTCAGCCGGTGTTCTTTCTTTCCGAGTTGTTCTTCTATGGGGTTCTTCTTCAACTTTTACCGCTGTTCATCTGTGCATTGGCTACAGGCACTTAAATGCGCTTTATTTGCATCACTGGTCCCAGCAGGATTTTGCATTTCCACTATTTTCTCGTTTCTTTGCTCTTCTTCCTCTTTCGAAATTGAACCAGTGTTCTTTTCTGGTCCCTCTAGTTCTCTCGCTCTTCTCGTCTTCTTGATAAACTTCATAGGGAACTCTTTTCTTCCGAATTGTTCTTCTATTTGGTTAACTCCAACTTCTATTTTCCGGCATTATTCATCTGTGTAATCGCAGCTGATATTCTTCTTGACACGTAGATTCTCTGCTTTCTCTTAATCCGCTTAGGTAATTCTATTCTTCCGCTTAGACTTCCTCCACGATTTTTGTCGTCTGACTTGTTTCTCCACTCTTTTCTAATTTTTACTCTTACGTCTGTTCGTTGCAATCGTAATCACCATTCTTCTACTTGTCTCGCACGTTCAGCTAATTTTCTGGAGTCCTCATTTCCAACGCTTTTCGTTCCGGGTATCAACTCGTTCGTCTGCAACCGTGTAATGCACGAACGTGCCCAGGTAGAGGGCAATAAAAGTCGCGGCGTTATGCAACAAACTGCAACGTGAAACGAAGTCCCGATCGCGCCTTTACGTTTAAAGGTAAGCTAGCTAGCCCGATTCGAAACTGTTGCTCGCACGATCGGTTCGAGGAACGTGATCCGCGGAGGCTAGCTCACCGGCAGCCAGTTAGCTCCCTTTCTCCCAGGGAGCAGAAAAGCAAAACGTCTTGGAATAGGTCGTTCTCCTTGCTTGCTCGCTTCTTCCCGCAACTCCGGACCGAGGGATCCGCTTCAGGATTCTGTTCCTTGTTCGAGCGATATTTCATCCGAAAGGTCAACGAAGAAGATTCCTTTCTAACTCGCGGAACACTGAGTGCATCGTTGAAAACAGCCTCCAAAAACACCCACACGCTTTTTCCCCAATCGGCCAACAGAGATGAGCCGTTCGATCATCTTCCAAGTTCTCTCAATTCTTCTCATTCTACGTGCCTCCTCTTTAGCAGCGAAGTGGTTCGTGCATGAAATAAAATATCACGTTTTCTCCGAAAATCGAATTTTTCTTCTCGCCTGAAATATTTCCGTTTTATATGATTTTCTTAAGTTTATCGATATAAAACTGATGTAATACCTCGTACAATATTTTTAGTAGTTCATTAATATATTAAATACGTTTAGTGATTTATTTAATAATGCAACAAACATTTTGAATAACGGCATAATAATCAATTACTGAACAGTTAAGTATTGTACAAGGTATTGTATCAATTGCATATCCATAAAATGAATAAAATCATATGCAATGGAAAGATTCTAGGTCCGAAGAAACGTTTAATTTTCTATCTATCTTTAATTTGTGCCTCGAAGGTAAACGAATTGGATTCTGCGAAGATTGAATCTCCAGCGAGTAGAGGATTGAAAGTAGCTGGATTTCTCCAGGTTGCCGGGTTGATTTTTCAGAGCCGGGTCGGAAGGTATCGTAAAGTGAGTCGCCTAAGGCCAGGCTCGCTGTATCGCTAGTAATTGCACGACAAAACCCTAGCACAGCTAAATATGGCGTTACGAGACTGCCCTTTTGTGCAGTCCCCGTGAAAACAGAGGATTCCTCGCAGCAATCTCCCACGAACTCAGCTTATTCAACGGGGACGCACCGTTGAAAGTTGCAGGCTCGTGTTTCTCACGGTCGCGAGCTTTACAAGACGAGGAATTGTCCGTAGTCTTCCGCGTTCGGCTGTCCTGTACACGGACCACTGTCACTATCTACTTCATAATTAAAGGAGATAATCACGGAGTGGGTCAGGCGTGCAGGAAGTTCACCGAGATCTGGAACAACTGTCATTGTAGCTCCCGAGTAACACGACAGACCGAAAGTGTACAGAAATGGCGATCGAACATTGATCCGTCTGGCAAACCTTGCCATAATCTCTCGGTGACATTTGAATGTACAGGATGTTGCAAAGTAGGAGGTCCAGAAATTTTTTCGGCATTAAAGTGGCCGCAAGAATGATCGAAGATTGGTCTACCTAATAATTTTCGTTGCAAGCAGTTGGTTCCGTTTCAGCGTACAGGATGTTGCAAAATCGGCGGTTCAAAATCATTCCAGTATTTTCTGAAGTACTTAAAAGCGCCGAATGATCTCATCCGAATAAAATGAATGAGACTCAAGAGTTAATTATATTGAATCATAGTATAACAGTACAGTTTTATTAATTTTGTATTTGTATTACATTTTTTAAAAGCATGTTTACCTAAAGTGCGGCCCGCTGTAACGTTACGCGTCATCAAAGTAGCCCGTGAAACCATTTAGGTCGGCCAGGCCTGGTATAGAAGATATATTTAATACTATTCAATGATGATTCCATTATTTGTAACAACTTGTTGCCACCTTTCAGATAAGCTATCAATGACTCACCAGCAACATGTGCTGTCCATTTACAAGCAAAATTACCTGCTCATTTAAAATACGACAGAACTTTCCCTCCGACGTAACAACTTCAACAGAAAAGTCCAGCAATATTTCCTCAGTCTACAAATCATCCCCTAAGCCTTTCCCACAGCATCCAATCTCGCAAGAACAATAGCGGATCAAACATTTCCCAAGCGCCCCTCTGAGCCTCTTCAGAAGTAGACGAGAGGCGCGAAGAAGCCGAAGAGCATTAAAATAGAAAGTGCTCGAGTCAAAAACTTTCCCCCACGACCCCATCATGCAAATTTACACTGTATATCCTACTCGTCCCCCATGAGAGGCCTCCGCCCGTTCATTGTCATCCCGTCGAAAGGGAAATTCCGTCGGTGGCGACAGAGGGTGCAGCCAGCCGGACGGCGATCGCTATGCGTGTGAGGGAAAAAATATAAATCTATACAGTGCGTGTGTGGGCGGGAAACTTGACCTGGTTATTCCCAATAACGGAGAACCCGGCGCCTTTCTCAGAGAGCAACGCAGCTCGAGCCGATCGATCTCACGGCGACGAGCACGACGTCAAGCGGTCTCAACCAAGTGCACCGTTCTCGTTTCCGAATGCACCTTGAATCCGTTCCGCGAACACACAATAATCTCGACCGTGCCGTACCAGCCCTGAACAAGTGCGAATGCACGTACGTACTTCGCGCCCCCGCGCAAACACAATGCGCCGCTGAAGTACAATCATCAATCGCCGACTACAAACAGTGTCACGTTCTTATCAGAATTTTGAAATCTTCGGCGACGGGAATTTATCGTTTCACTGCCTATCTCCGTGGCGAACATCATTCGCACTGCCAGCGGCGATTAGTCTCTTTGCTTAATTACCGGAGATCGTGGTTTCGAACGTGCGTTAATGACTAGACTGCGGATTTTATGCATTTATGACAAAAATGAGTAGGTGTAATTTAAAATAGCAAAAATATTAAAAACATTTAAACATACTATTATATCATTCTGAAACTACTAAACATAATAGGGGAAAAAATTAATTTCTATTTCACTCCTGTTTCTTGCAATTTAGGTAAGAAATTTTTATTTTGCATAAAGATCCGCAGGATAAATGCTTCTTCATTTTAATTTGTATAATTTTTAGAACACTGACTAGGTATAAAAAATATCTGAGAATCGTAGAACCGTAGAACCGAAATGTTTCGTTTCGGAATTAAAATAGTTAAATCTCGTCCCGTGATTTTGAAAGAAATGGACACAATCTGCCGGTTAGATAAAACACGATAACTGTATCAAGTTAGCAAGCTTCTGATTACAGGAGATTCGCGGAACAATCTCCGAAATTCTGTTTGCTCAGAGAAGATAAAAAGACGAGGACTAGCATAGAAAAATTTCACAGAGCTGATAAGAATTTTTTCTAGGACCTGGAATTTAGGTGTTCCTTCTTGTCCCGTTTCCTTAGCGACGAACAAATGGTACTTTCCCCGACGAAGGGCAGTCGTAACAGCGCCATGGCCAGTGCAAATATTGACGAATGTTACGTGTCCGAAGTTGCACGACAATGGATGCAAATGTTATGTAAAATGTAACGAGTAAACGATCCCGGCATCTCGGTAAGCCGTAGCGCGGTGTTGTGCCGTTTTAAAGGTGACCGAACACGGTACAATTTCTGCGCTCAAGTTCTGCGCCCGGCTCTTTTGCTTTATTACGTTACGAGTCTTAATTTTCAAGAGAAAAGGTTTCCGCTGCCGCCCCGTTTCCCTGCTACCTTTGCGAATCGATAAGCAAACAGCACGATCGCGGATAGCACAGCGATGTGTGTCTCTGTGCATGTAATTACGTGTCGCAGATACGTCTACACCGTTGTGTCGTCGTCGCGTTATCAGTTTCTGTTTCGATGGGAGGGAATCTCTGGCAAAAGTGATTCACACGCGCGTGGCCTCGCAGCTGTTGATAAGATTGCGGGATTCGTCCGCTTCCTATTTAGGCGAACAGTCGCGAACCTAAATTCCGGTGGCGATCTTTGTTACAACCGTTGTTATCATTAGACTGCGGGTATAATGCATTTATGACAAAAATGAGTAGGTGTAACTGAGAGCAAGGGCATTAGAACAATTTAAAAATATTGTTATATTATTTGCCACCAGAAAAAAAATTTCTACTACACTCTAATTTGTTGCGATTCAGGTAGAAAATGTGTATTTTGCATAAAGATCCGCAGTCTAGTAATCATTCAGCAGAAAAATCGATTCGTATTTTTGCAAGCAACGATATTGAAAGAGGAGTAATATACCTTTCGCACAAATTTTCTTGTAGCGTAATTAATTGTGGAATTTATGGAACAATGTCTGAAGCAGTTCCATTGTCTTGGTAATTGCAAAATGGGAGGTCCGAGCTGGCTTCGTATCGATGATTGATTGATTGGCGGTGCTGGGTGACAATGAAGGCTGTTTAATGCCACCGGGTGCGGTAAAAAGTCACGCAGTTTGAACATTGAAACGAGGCGTGGGTGGAACGCGACAGAAGCCGTAGATCGGTTGGCAAAGCTCAGACACAACATGCGAGTGGTCTGCATTCGCACAGGCGCCAAGGCTGCCTTGATATTCCCCAGTTATAGAAAGTACCATTTTAAGCTGTCGTTCGAGTATGAATCAATATTTCACTTTTAACTACATACTCGCATATGATACTTACTGTCTGAAACAGGGACCGAAGGTAACAGTTATTCTAAAATTTTCTACGATAAAAATCATTAATAAAAAGTTAATTATTACTGTAATTTAAGATAATTTACACAAAATATAAAGAAAAGAATTCGAAGAAAACAAATTGATTTTTATACTTTTGGGTTACAACACTTATGGTCCCTGGTCTGAAAACATTAAATTTAGTGTTTCGAGCGTAAAGAAAAATTTGTTTAAGTTCGAGTCATATAAAGCTCAATGTAAACAGTCCTGTAGAAAGTGGAGCGCGAGTAACTGAAGGTTAAGCGTCTGAGAACAGCAGTACGACACGTGCGAGAATTTATTACTCGTTTCACGAAAATTGGAAGCCCTCCTCAAATCTCTATTACATCGAGAGTACCATTTTCCGAAGTATAAACCACTCTATCAATTTCCCAGAGTGTTCTTCTTCCAAGCCAGAAAACTGTTCTCCAATGACTGGGAGTCTCTCTATCTGCCGAAAGTGACTTGTTACCATTTCTGCAGCGAAGATCCTGAATGATAGTGATCGAGGAGGAACCAGAGCGACCAACACCAGACGTTAATGTCGCTGACGTACCTTTACATAAGTTGATGGTAGTCGCGTTATCTCTGGTTCGCCGTCTAATTAATTCGCGAAGAAAAAAGGGAAAGTCATTCTCATCTGTGGGTCGATTGTCGCTCTAGGAGCGAGCAGCGAGCTGTTCCGCCGGTTCTGATCACATTTCCAATGAGCAAAGTGCGTGGGAACCCGTCTCGGTTCCGCTTTTTCCGCGTTCGAGCCATAACCGAGTAATCGTTCACCCGCTATGTAACGTAGAAAG
This sequence comes from Lasioglossum calceatum, assembly GCA_963966675.1. Lineage (NCBI taxonomy): Eukaryota > Metazoa > Arthropoda > Insecta > Hymenoptera > Halictidae > Lasioglossum > Lasioglossum calceatum. Next base: position 2,771,482 of record OZ016555.1, on the reverse strand, counting down.
CATGGGAATCGCGAACTTCATAAATTAAACGAGCCTTTGACCGAAGTTTATGTCTTCAAAATCGTGAGAACAGATTTATCGCGAGCTCTCCTGTGGAGACAATCCTTTAGTACCGCTTGGTAGACGTGACTCGGAGGATTCGAAACGGCGTTTCGAATCGGTTATGCCCGCTCGATTCCCCTTCGTTTACCTTGCACCGCGATCCGCGTGGAGTCGTAAAACGTTGAGAAACGCAGTAATTCGCGAACACACGAGCTGACGCGGGGCACGGCGTTACGCAGTTTGATAGCGCGATGTCAGCGATCGGACGGCCTTGAAACGCGAAAATGGCAACGAACGACCGCGTTCCAATTTCCACGTGTTTGCGGGCTGTTGGAGACGCTGGTTGAACCATAGATGGCATTTATTGGGTTGGAGGAGAAGTTCTGTCATATTTGAAATGATGTAATAATTAATTTAGATGAGATCAATTTATATAAGATCATTTAGCTCTTTTAGCTACTTCAGAAAATATTGAAATGGTTTCAAGGGGCTCCTAGACGACCAATAATATTGTCAATACGCCTATCAATAATATTGACGAGTTTAGCAGGGGTTCAAACGCATTGTCAATTAATTAATTCATTGTTAATTCGGGAGCTTCAATATATTATTGTCAACCTACATTGACAATATTATTGATCATCTAGGGTCCCCTTTGGACCTCCGATTGTTACAAATAATGGGAATCATATTTTTATATTTCCTAATACAATTGAAGGATGACGCTCCAGGGCGTTTTCGAATTACAGTTCGAATTTCCACGATTTGTCAATGACATGACGGTAGGCGTCGCGTCGGGTACAACCATAACTTGTCTTCGGGAGTGATTACCTCGCCGCCATTCTTCAATTCTTTCCTCTCAGCGTCCTTCGAGCCGCGACTTGCGTAACAGTTGACATACAAGATTGGATCGTGAGAGTTCACGGCTACTTTTCACTTCTTCGCGAGCACGCAGTCAGCGCGACGTTGTCAACGAAGAAGACAGTGACTCGAAATCGTGCCGAGTCCCTCGAACCGGACCTCCCCCGTCAAGGTAACACGGGAAAAATGGTAGCAGTGAACTTTACCGTTGCTCGATATTCCTTCCGATCACGTAACCGCTTCTTTCACCGCGGTAACAGTACATTTCGGCGGTTCGCGGTCGTTCTGTCGTTTGAATCGTTCGACCATCATTTCAAAGACACCGTTAGGCGATTCTTTCGACGAGTACGCCCGCATGCAGGCTATTTCCGAGTGTCGGATGGAGTACGTTCAGATTGTCCGCGATCAATAATCCCGAACGCATTCTGAATCTTAGAACAGCGGTCGCCAGGATGCTTCACTGTCGCGAACTAAAATCCACTCTGAAAATGAATTTCTCGTTGCTGCATATAAAGCAGAATAAACAAGTAAAAATTGTCCATGATTCTTCCGGAGAATTCCTGCGCTCGAGGTGGCATAAAATAGTTGAAGATTTTATAGCCGTTCGCACAATGGAGCATGGGGCTGTGAACGCGATCACCAATCGCGATTTGGCGTGTTCCGTGCCGCCGAAATCGATACTCCGTATCGCCGACCCCGTTTTCATACGTACCGCTCGCCGAAAAAGGGGGGAGAAAAACACAGACGAAGAAAAGCGGGTCATCTTTTCAAACAGGCGAAAATTAGACGCTGAGTAATTAACCCGTGCGAGCTCGTTTGCGACGTTGAACAACGCGCTTCGGGAACCGACTTTACAGCCGATGATTCAACCAGAAGACGACCTGTGAGTTTCTCGCAGTGTGCACGGCGGTTAGGGTTTGCGATCCCGCGGGGTAGATGTGCAATTTATTTGAATCCCGCCGGGTACCGCGGGATTAAGGATTTAGTTCTTCAATCTAACATATGTATATTTAATAAATAGACTGAGGATGTTTATGCAATTTGCAATTTTCCTAGACGAATTTTAAGAAAATCAAATCAAATCAGATCTTGTTTCCTGTGGTAGTAGTCTTTCCAGATCAGAAATAAATTAAAATCGTACTAAATTCCGTCTAATTTTTTACTCTAGTATTTTTTGAAAATTTTTACAAGCTATAATTGCATAAAGATCCGCAGTCTATTAATAAAGAAACAAATTTTACTTGATGAAAATCCAGATCTACACAAATATAAATTAAAATTAAGAATTTGACGTTCGTTGGAAAAATTCTCAACTCTCCAAAATTGCAAGTAGCTCCTTGCAATGAACTTAAACAATTTTTGTTTATCATAAAGACCCGCAGTCTAGGATTAAAACAAGGGTGCATGATAGATTATTTTCCGCAGGGTGGTAGGGTATGGGTGCCTCATCCGGAGAAGGTCTGGGAAGGCGCGTTGCTTCTGGAGGACTATAAGCTGAGGCAACCGACCTTGAAAGTCCGCACGGATGACTCGCACCAGACAAAGGTCCTCGAGATCAAATCAGACACTGATTTGCCACCCTTAAGGAACCCGGACATTCTCATAGGGGAGAACAATCTAACATCACTATCGTTTCTACACGAGCCAGGCGTCCTCTACAATCTCCAGATACGTTTCCAGAGGCATTGCATCTACACCTACTGCGGCATCGTGCTGGTCGCGTTCAATCCATACAATGAGCTTCCAATCTACGGACATGACACAATCTGGGCTTACAGGGGGCAAGCCATGGGCGACCTTGAGCCTCATATATTCGCAGTTGCTGAGGAGGCTTACACCAAGCTGGAAAGGTTCGCGATGTTATTCCCCGTTGACACGTTCATTGGCCTCTTGCGACGCTTGAACGCGAGGCTGGCTGACCTTTGCGTAACAATCGCGCAATTTCTGATTAGAATACAGCTAAATTTTTGATATAGCAATACGAAATAGAAAATTCGTGACATCCGCGTAATTTTAAATAGCGTAAAATGGGGTTAAGGGGATAGACTCGTTTTTCCAGGATTGCAAGGGTGCAGGATGCGCCTTCTCATTCCTCGATAATGCAAAGATGGGGGTTTTCAGTAGTCAAAGTGCTGGATAAAAGATCAATCAAGGGCGCGATCGCCCCCAAAAGTTCTATTTTTACGTTTATGAGGCGTAATTTGCATTATTTAAGTTAATGCATAAAAGTAGGACTTTTGGGAGCGATTGCGGCTTCGATTGATCTTTTATCTAGCGCTTTTGACTACTGAGAAACCCCATCTATGCATTAACGAGAAATGAGAAGGCGTACCCCTCACCCTTGGAATCCTGGAAACGAGTCTACCCCCTTAACTCATTAGCACAGTGAACGTGTCGATCGTGAACCGCCTAATTCCCCAAGAAAAGGCTGGAAAATGTTTCTGAGGTTAGGAAATGATCGCAGGGAGGGCCACGATCAGTCGATCATCGTGTCCGGCGAGTCAGGCGCGGGCAAAACCGTGTCCGCCAAATACACTATGCGATACTTCGCGACGGTTGGTGGTTCTACAACGGAGACACAGGTGGAAAAGAAGGTTCTAGCGTCGTTGCCGATCATGGAGGCGATCGGGAACGCGAAAACCACGAGGAACGACAATTCCTCCCGTTTCGGCAAGTTCATCGAGATCCAGTTCAACAAACACTACCACATCACCGGGGCCAGCATGAGGACCTACCTGCTCGAGAAGTCGAGGGTGGTGTTTCAGGTATGATTACAGAGTAGCGATTCGAATAGATAAAAACGCAGCCGGCGCAAACTGTTTGTCTGAAGTCCGATGATTATAAACGAGCAATTCCCTAGGCGAATGAGGAAAGGAATTATCACGTATTTTACCAAATGTGCGCAGCCGCGTCTCGACTACCGCACTTGCATCTAGGTCATCAGAATAAGTTTCACTATCTGAACCAAGGAAATAATCCGTTGATCGACGGTGTCGACGATCTAACGTGCTTCGACGAGACGATCACCGCGCTCACCATGCTCGGTTTCACGTCCAAGCAACAGGACGACATGCTTCGTATTTTAGCGGCCATCATTCATTTAGGCAATGTCCAGATTAGGCACTCTGACGCGCAGAACAGCGCCAATGACACCGAGGGCAGCGTCATCTCCGTAAATATACGATATTTATTTAATAATGTGATTCGTCGGAAAGCAACTGGCCTCCTGGCGATTTTCTCCGCGAGAGAGCTACTCTCCACTCTGCAAATCAATTTCACCCCCTCGTAAATCAAATTCAACCTTTTTCATAATTTTTGGTCACATTGTGTAGCAAACCAATTGTTCTAACTTCCCCAAAAATTTCAAATCGTACGATCCAATATTTAAAAACACGATAGTCTTTTTAAAAGTGTCCGAATATTGGTGGGAGTTACTATACATTACACAGTTAATAAATTGGTAATTACTTTTAAGTATTTGATTAAAAATACTTGATTTGCAAAAGGGTGAATTTGGAGTGACTTGCAAAGCCTGTATCGCTTTCCGTCGCTCAGATCAAAGAAGTAGCTTTCCCGCGCAGTCCATTGTACTTCTTGGTGCGAAGGTGTCAATACCTGTGCTCTTACGTGAACAATAAAGCATTTATTCCGCAAGGAGGTCAGCCGCTTCCGAGGCCAGCTCGTACACTCTCCTGTTTTTCAATATTACCGCGTTACTTGGTCTTCTAGCCGTCGGACAAGCATCTCTTGACGATATGCGAGCTGTTAGGCACGGACATGAAGGCGATGCGAAAGTGGCTGTGCCACCGAAAGATCGTTTCCATGAGGGAGGTGTTTCTGAAGCCCATGAACGTGGAGCAAGCGATCGGTGCCAGGGATGCTTTGGCAAAGCACATTTACGCGGAGCTGTTCAATTGGATCGTGGCCGGGATCAACAACTCTTTACAATCGCAGAACAAACCTCAATGTTTCATCGGTGTTCTCGATATCTATGGGTTCGAGACGTTTGAGATCAACTCGTTCGAACAATTCTGCATCAATTACGCGAACGAGAAGCTACAACAGCAGTTCAACCAGCACGTGTTCAAGCTGGAGCAAGAGGAGTACCTTCGGGAGGAGATCGAGTGGACGTTCATCGATTTCTACGACAATCAACCCTGCATCGATCTGATCGAGACGAAGCTGGGAATTTTGGACCTGTTGGACGAGGAGTGCAGAGTCAGTAAGAACTTCTAACGTTGTTTCCGCTATGGTTCCGGAGAGGTAACTCTTTAAGTAACCGCTTGAACGACAGATGCCGAAAGGGTCGGACAGCTCCTGGGCTGAGAAGCTCTATGCAAAGTGCGGGAAGTCGAAGCACTTCGAAAAGCCACGGTTCGGAACTTCCGCTTTCCTCATACACCATTTCGCTGACCTGGTGCAGTACGAAACTGTCGGCTTCCTGGAGAAGAACAGGGACACCGTCATCGAGGAGCAGGTCGACGCGCTGCGAAACGGAGATGTGAGTTAAGCGAGGGCAGAGTCTCGTTTTCGGGACCGCGAGGGTGCGGGATGCGCCTTCTCATTTCTCGGTAATGCAAAGGGTTAGGTCTTGTATTATTGGGCATGCTGTCGTAAAAATAGGACTTTTGAGAAATGAGAATGCGCATCCCACACCCTTGCAATCCTGGAAACGAGACTACCGCCGTAAATGACCAATTCATCAATCGGTTGGGAGCGTCTCACTAAAAATCCTCTAAAAATTCTTACAGAATAAACTACTGAAAAAGCTGTTGAGCGAGGAAGATCCAAAGCTCTCGGTGCCCCCTAACGTGAGGGTGAAAGTGTCCGCCCAGAAACCAGCCCCCACGACGCCGAAGCAGAACAAGAAAACGGTACAGTGAATATTATTCTTCCCATTCTTAACCCATTGCCCTAGAATCAATTAATCGTTACCATATTTTTCGCTCAGAGAAAATTCTAACTAAAAAATAGGGCAAAGGGTTAATCAGAGTCAGAGATGAAGGGGTGACGTTATTGCCATCGGATCCACAGGTGGGATCTCAGTTCCGAGATTCCTTGAACATGCTAATGTCGACATTAAACGCGACCACGCCGCACTACGTGCGCTGCATCAAGCCCAACGACACGAAGGAGGCTTTCGAATACAACCCCGTCAGAGCTGTGCAACAATTACGAGCTTGCGGAGTGCTCGAGACTATCAGGATATCCGCAGCTGGGTTCCCCAGTCAGAGAACGTACGGTGAATTCTTCCTCCGGTACAGGTGCTTGTGCAAGTTCAAGGAAATCCGACGCGACGACTTGAGGGAGACTTGCAGGCGCATTTTGGCAAGGTTTGAACCATTCATTATCTAAGAGCAGTCCGATGAAGTGAAGTTTTTTTAAAACCTACCTCCTCCCGCAGCACCCCTCCAGGATACGTTATTACGTCATTACTACCAGAGGGGTGGTCAGTAAATATTCAGTATTCAGACCGACTCCTGGCTATTGAGATACGTCTAGTATCCGTGTTTCCTTATTTTTATCATTATTTCCACTATTCTTCTATTCCTTGTTTCCATTCATTCACCCACTCCTGGAGTCCAAACAAGGGTGCAGGATACGTCTCCTCATTTCTCGATAATGCAAAGGGTTTTTTCAGTAGTCAAAGGCGCTAGATAAAAGATCAATCTCGCATTATTCGGAAGCATAAAGCTGCGACAGCTACATGCTGCCAAATAATGACTTGATGACTAAAATTAATCAATTGGTAAGGTTAGGTAAAGAGGTGTCTAAGCGTCTGCGAATCATTCCAGATACATCAAGGACGATGACAAGTTCAAGTTTGGCAAGACCAAGGTGCTGTTCCGAGCCGGCCAGGTGGCCTACCTGGAGAAGCTCCGTGCGGAACGTCAACGGGACGCCTGCATCATGATCCAGAAGACTGTGCGAGGTCTGATCTGTCGCAACAGGTACAGAAAGATCCGCCGAGCTGTGCTAGGTCTGCAAAGACACGGCCGAGGTTACATCGCCAGACAGAAAGCTCAGGCAGTGAGACGGGAACGAGCGGCGATCAAGATTCAAGCTCGCGTGAAGGGCTGGCTGAAGAGGCAACGGTACCTGAAGATCAAGCGCACAGTGATTGGCATCCAGAAGTACGGCAGAGGCAAGATGGCGCGGGAAAGATACCGAAGAATGAAGGACAACGCCGCTGCGATCACGATCCAACGATTCTGCAGAGGATACCTCGTGAGGATGGCTTGCAAGAAGAGGTTGGAGAACATAGTGATCGTGCAGGCTTGCATTAGGAGGTATCTGGCGAAGAAGGTGTTCAAGAGGCTGAAGGCGGAGGCTAGGAGCGTGGAGCACGTCAAGTCGCTGAACAAGGGCCTGGAGAAGAAGATCATCACCTTGCAGCAGAAGATCACCGAACTGGTATGTCTCATCAGTAGACTGCGGATTTGATGCATTTATGACAAAAGTGGGCACGTACAGTGAAAAGCAGTGGACGTGTTTAAAATATTTAAAGACAACAATGTAATAGTTTCAGCTTAATAAGATAATTAAAAGAAGAATACAATTTCTATTTGGCTCCTGTGTCCTGCAATCAATGCGCACACTTTTTATTTGCATAAAGATCCGCAGTCTACTCATCAGGAATTGTTAGATCGTTGAATTTGATGTTCAGTGATTGAGTTGTCAATGTTTCTGTTAGTCGAAGGAGAACCAGTCGCTGAAGAACGTCCAGAACGAGATGATGGAGCTGAAGCACAAGTTGGAGGTCCTCAAGGCTGTGGATGCTGAGAATAAGAAGTTGAACGTTATCTTGCTGGAGAAAGAGAAAGAGCTTGAGAAGATGCAGGACACTGTCAAGACCGAAAGGGATGAGAAGATGGACATCTTGCAGGTGAGGCTGATCTTTGGCTGAATTACAGAATATTTCCATTTTCTGCGACTTTTTCCTGAATTTGTCTGCGCCAGGACAAGGAGAAGAGCACGTTGGCGAAAGAGGAAGAGAACAAGAAGCTGGAGGAGGAGATAGAGAGGCTGAGGAAGGAGCTGTCGGTAGCCACGGAGAAGATGAAGACCAATCAACGTGGCGCCGAGGAGAACTTGAAGCACCGATTAGAGCAGGAGAAGGACCTGTTGCTGATGGACCAGGACCAGGATCGCGGAGCCTATCAGAGGCTCCTGAAGGAATACCACGAGCTGGAACAGCACGCAGAAATGCTGGAACAAAAGCTGGCGATGCACGTTCCAGCGCATTCGAGGTCCCTCAGCAATGCTTCCAGCGGCAGTGGACAGATCGTGTCCACGGAGCTTCCAGCGGACGACCAGAACCTCGTAAGATTAATTTAGCACCTAATTCTAGATCTGCAACGAGAGACTTTTCCATGTGTTCAATCTTTCAGGACCTGGGTTACGGATCGGTGCGATCGACAGCGTCCTCTTCAGCACCTTATTCAAGGGTGGAGACGATCGACTGGAGCCAGCAGCGATCAGACAGTCCACCTGATGGAGAAGTACAAAACCAAAAATCGCCTCCCGAAACGAACGGACCAGCCCACGCACCCGTGGACATCGGTCTCGTGTTGAAACTTCAGCAGAAGCTGAAGGACGTTGAGAAGGAGAAGGGTAGATTAATCAGGATGGTGGAGGATTTAGAGAAAGACGTCCCGGAAGAGACTTCGAGGACGCAAGACACGTTCAGGGTAATTGAAAACGTTCTAACATCAGCCATCTATCAGCTAAATCAATCGTTCAAGCGTTGACCGCGAGATCTCTGGTTGCAGCTCCAGGAACTAGAAATGGAAAACGCTCAGCTGAAGAAGGACTTGGGTTCGTTGAGGAAAAGTGTCTCCTCGACGGGCATGACCGGTGCACATCAAAATCTCATGGGTAATTTATTAGTTTTCGCCGTTAAGGAGCTCATTCATTTTTCGCTCACTGGAGTATGTATATTTTGACTTTGCAGGAGTACTGCAAATTATTTCATTTTATTCTTCTACGCTTTTCATTTACTGTAACAAAGACAAATACAGTATGTACATGCTTGTAGCTCGCAGCCTATTGCTTTCGCACCCTTCGCCTTCCACACGCCTCGCTTATGCTTTTCGATCTGTCTGCATGCCTCTGCAATCCTATGTAATACTTTAAAAATAGGAAATACTGAATTGATTAAAATGTTCAAGCGACAATCTTGAGCATCGATTGCGATAAACAGACGTTTAAATAAAGATTGATTTCGATGTATGATATGGTCGATATTTTCGAGGAAAATATTCAAAAGTTTTATACAACGTCAGGTATAATGCTCTGCACACCAACCAACGCTTATCGCTTATCAGGCTATCGCAAGATATAAAATACTCGATCGTCTACGGGCTGTTAGTCGATTGTTTTTTCGAGTTACGGGATCGTCCAGCAATGGGCTGAATGATTTCCATTTCCAGGGCAATTCGAAGCGCTTCTGGAAGAGCTGGAGAGACGGCGAGAAGAGTGCATACAGCTGCATAGCGTCCTGGCGGACAACACACGTAGGATGAAGAGCCTGGGCTCGAACTATGGTCGCGACGTGGACATCATCAACGAAGACGGCGAGCTGGTGCTCGCGTTCGAGACCCAGAAGAAGATCAACAGGTAAATCACGAACCCCTTCCACAGTCTGAATCCGCGTACCACGGAGAACAGATAGCAACGGTGTCTAATCGTAATTTTGTCGTTTGTGCATGCACGTCGATTTTCAGTAGACTTAAGACAAAGGCCTCGAGAGAGTGAGTTCTGCTGACAATTTTGCCCGCGAATAGTCGCCGATACGCTTTAATATCGATCTCTCGTTCAATCGGGGGACCTCTCATACCGAATCATCATGATCTGATTTGTGCATTCATCGCTAGTTTGGAGAGCATTGCGGCTGTAGTGTGTCCATAATTAACATATGAAAGTGGTTTGAGTGAAAATTTAAAAGAAATGAGTTTACCAGTTGTTAAGTTTAAACAAAATGAATTCAATGTAATTTTTACGATATTGTCAAAAATGAACATAAATACATTTTTATTCAATGAAATAACTACTTTAATGCAAAATAAATATTCGCTGGTGTGGCCGACACCTTTAGAGCAATTAAAACTTAAATATCTCTACAATAAGAACAAAATATGGAATAAAATTTTTCATTTAAGGCTTAGTTTTCGAGAAAATTGAGTTCGAAATCCTATTCGTATGTATACTGCTACGGTTAAGTTACAGTTCGTCGTGCAACGTGTAACGTGTATCGTGTTTGTAAACAATGTCGACACAGCACTGAAAAGTTACCGAGTCCAAGAAAAATACACAGAAGACTTCCAAGGAACAACATTTTATTTTATCATTGCTCGACGAACCGTAACTTAGCCGTAACAGTATACGTACGCATGGGACTTTCAAACTCGATTTCCTCGATAACTAAGACTTAAATCAAAACGTTTTATTGCATATTTTGTTCTTATTTTTCATAAGGAACCACCTCGTGCCAGCATGTACATGTTATTCGGCCGCACCATCTATAGAGCCACTTTCGCAATTAGGGGCACATGTTATAGTTGCGAGTTGAGTCGTTTCCTCCCTTTACTTTCGATTGAACAATTTCGTCATTGGGTTCGAGGGGAGAATTTGATGTTTTTGCTTTTCGTAGACAACTGGAGGATGAGCTGCAGACGAAGGAGAAGGGTTGGCGGGAGCAGAGGAACGAGTGGAGAGCGGAGATCGATAGATTGCAAGAGGAGATCGAGAAGCAGCAGAAGTTGCTCTCGGTGAACTTGAGCAAATCGCCGCAGACTCAGACCGAGGCTTTCATGCAGCATGAGATCGCCAGGGTGACCACCGAAAATTTGGTAAAAAGCACAGTGATTTTACTACAACTGTAAATTGAATCTTTAACCACATCTTTTAAAAACAATTAGGAGCTGCAGGAGAAGTACGACAAGATCGCGGAGGAGTGCAGGAAGTTCAAGAGGCAGTGTAAAATACTGGCGAAACGTCTCCGGGACGCAGGCTGTAAGTGGACATTCTAAAATTATTCTACCCTGCACAAAAATTGCGGAGAAAATTCGAACAAAAATTCATGTTCAATGTTCTTTCGTAATTTCTGTGCACAGTATTTTTAGAAAGCTTGCGGTGTAATATACACGCGCTCAGAATAGGTATTAAAGCTTTCTGGTATTTAATGCTTGCGAAGATGAGGGAGACGATGCTAAGGAGCATAGGGATCGCCCTTATCCAACGAGGGGCGCCGGTGAGTCTGTGGTCCAGTGTTCATAGTCATCGCACTTTTCGCAGACCATAACTCACCCCATTATACCTCCGATTAATCACAAGTCTCATGAAAAATTAAATTGATGTAACGATGCTCAAAGTGTTTCGTGTTTCTGTCTCAGTGCCAGATACGACGGAACCAGCGAGCGATTCCGCGATTATGTCTTCTACTGGCAACTCGGGTGACAACGGGAGCAACATGCCAGCCATCAAGAAGAAGGAGAGGGACTACGAAGGGATGTTCGAGTTCAAGAAAGAGGACATCAACGTGATCATTCGGCACCTCGTCATCGGTAAGCCTAGCGCACTAAATTATTCAAGAACAATTATCACAACAATTAATTGTTGCAGACTTGAAGCCAAGGATTTCGATCACCCTGCTGCCCGGCCTGCCAGCCTACATCCTCTTCATGTGCATCAGGCACACCGACTGCGTAAACGACGACCAAAAGGTCCGCCAGCTGCTGACCAGCTACCTGAACGCTGTGAAACGCGTGGTGAAGAAACGAGAGGACTTCGATTCGAGCGTTCTGTGGCTGAGCAACACCCTGAGGTTGCTGCACAGCCTGAAGCAATATTCCGGAGACAAACCATTCCAGATCGAGAACACACCCCGACAAAACGAGCAATGTCTAAGGAACTTTGACCTGAACGAATACAGAGTGGTCATGAGCAACGTAGCTCTCTGGATCTTCAACAACATCGTGACAAACCTGAAGGAAAGGATCCAGGCTCTCACGGTGCCTGCTCTTCTCGAGCACGAAGCCATATCCGGTCTAACAGGTCGACCAAGGTCCTCGTCAATGGGCGAGGAACCAGAATCCACACAACAGAAGCTGGATAAGCTTCTAGAAGAACTCAGCTCCGTGAACAGAATTCTTCAGTATCATGGAGTTGATGCTGAAATCGTGGTTCAGTTGTTTAAACAGCTGTTCTACTTCATGTGCGCCAGCGCGCTGAACAATCTGCTTCTGAGGAACGAACTGTGTCAGTGGACCAAGGGAATGCAGATCAGGTACAATCTGAGTTATCTGGAACAATGGGGCAGGGATCGAAAACTGGAGCAGGCCTCGGAAGCTTTTCAACCCCTTATCCAAGCCGCCCAGCTACTACAGGCTCGAAAAACCGACGAAGATGTCAATTCTGTTTGCGAAATGTGCAACAAATTGACCGCCAACCAGATCGTCAAGATTCTCAACTTGTACACGCCTGCTGACGACTTCGAGACCAGGGTCCCGGTCTCGTTCATCAAGAAGGTGCAGGACAAGCTGAAGGAGCGCGGCGAGACCAACGAACAGGTGAGCGATGATCGTCCAATTTTTCTGTGTGCGACAAACCGATTTGCAGACAGTACAAAATTAATTAATGTAGTGTAGAGTCTTCCACGAGTAATTCATGAAATAATAATGTTTCCTGTAAATCCTGTCGGTAAAACATCCCTCTAAGTCTGATTACTGTTTGATGTTGATATTGTTTGTGTGTTGCAGTTGTTGATGGATCTAAAGTACTCCTACCCAGTAAGGTTCCCATTCAATCCGTCGGACATCCGATTGGAGGACATCGAAATACCGGAAGTACTGCATTTGCCCATGCTCAAGAAGGTGTAACCATAGCTGCGAAGAAAACTTAGTGGCCCCGCTGCGCATGTAACTTTTTAGTTGAGTAACAAGTAATCAAATTCGCATAGCCTATTTATTAACGAAGCCAAAACGAAAGAGAGGGAATGAAAGAGATTCGGAAGAGAGACAGAGTAAACGACGTAGGGGTGAGGAGAATGATTATAAAAAGAGGGAGAGAATTAAAGAACGCATCGAGCGGGTCATCGATATCACGATTTTATATATTTTTTTTTACTCGAGTAATTTGTATTTTACGAAGCATAATTCCTGTCCGCGCAATGTACAACGTCGACTCAAATACGTTCGAGTGGCTAGCTAAAATGAAAAAGAGAATCGTAAGAGGAAAACCATGTTTTTCGTTTCATTATTCGTAGTGGCGTACTCGAGGGTACTCGTCGGTGATTATGCGAGGACTATGGCGAGGATTATGCGACGGAAAGGCTCTGCTGGAGCTTGCATTTTGCAGGATGGTGAATTCGGTTTAACCCTGTGGGCATGGCTACAGTGAGACATGAAGTGCCGAAAATTCTGTATCCCCTGCGTTTACAGAAGCGTTGTTATCAAGATTAAAAGAGTTTAATGGTACGCGTTGTTGTCGTCGATATTGTAAGTCTATCGAATGTTGCAAGGCAGAGAACTTTATTGCACGGAACATCCGGTTAAACGTTGGAGATCTGTACTTAATGTGTAAAAAGAGATTGGCAAGAAAGAAAAAAGGAAAGAGAGTGTGAGAGAGAGAGAAAGTGTATATTTTGTGATACGAGAAAGATTAATTACGAGGTCGGTTCCCCGCAGACCGAGGACAGAAGATTGGCGAGAGAGGCACGAGCAGGAGAGAGAAAGACAGAGGTATATATTGTTGTTATAATATAATTTATAAATATGTACAAGCGATTGTATTCTGTGCCATTTTATTAGTAGAGATTCTAACAAAATTTCTGTTTTCTTACGTTCGTCGATCTGCGTTTGTGTTTATGCTTTAAAAAATTCTCACACACACACACACCACAGAGAAAAAGAAACCCTCCTTCGAAAACAAAGAGATCCTATCGTCCTGGGAAACGAAAAAAAAAGTGTACAGAAAGAACTCTGCGCGAATATACCTTGACTCGATGTGACAAATTTCTTTGTTCCTACAATGAAAAATAAAAAAAAGAAATCGTTGAGGAAAAGGATGGTGTTCAATTTTTAAAAAACGAGTTGAGAATGAATGGAGGCACGAGAGTTGGTAAAAAGTGAAACGATTTATTGGCGTTGCATCGCGCCATCATTATTATAAATTATTGTTGCAGCGAAGGGACGAGAATTGAAGCAACGATAGACAAAACTAAATTCAACGTCCAAATTATGAGTCTGAATAAAGCTCGGGGCTGAGCCGAAAAGGGTGAAGAGTGTAGTTGATTAATTATAATCAATTTCTTTTTGTTTCATACAATAATTCTCGAAGCAGAAATTAGTTTTGTTAGAGTCCGTCGGCGGCGTCGTTCGGCGACCGGATGTCGTCGATCTTCAGGATCATTTTGACCAGCTGTGTGGCCAGAAGGATCTGCTGAGTCTTGCTGGTGAGGGTCTCGATCACATTCTGGGCTTTCATATCTGCAAAATGAAACAGAATCTTAGCACTTTTATTCCTTCTTTTGGAAAACGGAGACTTTGTATTAAAAAATTGATGGTTTGGTACTCACCAGAGGTACCACGGGCCAAGCAATCAATGCCAAGGGTGGGATTATCCTCTTCCACCTGGCGAGCCTTAATATCAGCCAAGGTGTCCACTGGGGAAAGTCCAGAATTCTCAGCCAATGCTAGTGGCACAGCTTCCAAAGCTTCAGCGAAAGCACGGAAAGCATACTGCTCCAAAGTGCTAATCTTATTAGCATACTTAGCACAAGCTATGGCGCAAGAAATCTCAGCTGCGCCACCACCATATAAAATCTTCTGGTCCTGTATTAAATTGCGAACAGTGCAGAGAGCGTCGTGGATGGCTCGCTTTGCTTCCTCGATGATCTGAAAATGGTATAATTCATTTTTATAGTTTAATTAACACCTGCAATCGTGAATTATCACTAGACAGCGGATCTATATGCAAAATAAAAATGTTCTATTTGGATTACAACAAACTGGAGTGAAATGGAAAATTTTATGTTCGATCGATTGAGAATAATATAATAGTATTTTTAAATTTTTCTCTTGGTTTTACTGCTTTAAATTACGTCTATTCATTTTTTTCATAAATGTATAAAATCCGCTGTCTAATTATCACAAATATTTTACGGGTATATTCTATATTCTATGGCGTAAATCGTATCTCGCGCGAAAAACACTGGTGGCGCCACCATAGACCAGAAGTCGCCATCGCTGTCGAATCTATGTCGTATTAGGTCTGTGATTGTAGCATTAGAAGAACGGTGTTCAATCGATAGTGCGAAAATTGAACCGGTAAATATTTTAATGCATTAATCTTGCAAGGTGTCTGGTCAGTAAGGCATATTTTTAACACCGCTGAAATTCTCCTTGCTTATGTTTCTTTTAAAACTAAAAATTCGCACTTACCATCTTGTTACCGCCGCGAATGAAGATTGTAACAGCTCGGGAATTTTTGCACTTCTCGATGATCAACATTCGGTCTTTGGTAGTTCCGAAAGTTAATTCTCTGACGATACCAGCGTGGCCAAGCTTTTCTGGCGTTAATTCCTCGAATCGTGGAACTATGCGGCCACCGGTAGCGATAGCGATTAACTGGAAAGATTTTCGTATATTTTACATATTATATTTCATATATTTTTACTTTGATGTATTAAGTACATGGAGAAATTCCCTCAGATCTCATAATCTTGTGGTCATCAGAGCCACTGCGAAAAACCAATTAGTGTCATAGAATTTAGGTCTCACTTTTATCTATTCAGTAAAGAATATTTAAATGCCCGCAACTCCATAAACTAGTTCTCTGGTCTTTCACCCTCTTCCGTCGCAAAGTTTTCATCACAGGGAAAATTCTCAAATGTCAGGATAATAAAATAAAGAATTTTACAATACTCACTTCGATTTCAGGACCGCCAACCCACCTAACAGCGGGCAACTTATTCTGCAGAAGAAGATGATTGGCCTCGTCGTCGAAACCCCATTGGCAAATTGCAAGAGTCGTTCCTGCATCCTTCACCATTTTCACCATTTCCGTGAACTTCTCCTTCTCATACTCCCGCAGCGCCCTGTAGTCTTCCACAGAGGTAACATCCAACTTATGTTTTGTTTTCGGTTTTGGTGGTTCGAACGGACATGTTAGAATCGCCAATTTTACATCTTCCAGTTTCTATAACACAATGTCCATTCTCCTGTATGTACTCAATAATTGACATAAGCCGACCATTTAATAGAAACAATTTTCCTTCAGCTCTCATAATCTTGTGATCATTGAAGCCACTGCGAAGGCTAGGTCATTGAATAGTTCACTAGAGACTCTTGCTGTTTCACTGACTATCGAATGATAGTAAGAGTAACAGTCTTACTATCTTAGTCTTAAAGAAAGTAGACTAAACAAATTTCCTGAACCTTCGCCCTTCTCTGTTGCTATTTGTCATCATCAGGAAAAATAATGCTCGAAATGGTCTAGTAATTATTAAATGTTAGGGGTGTGCGAGAACCCGAAAATTTAGGGATCTCGATGGTCGAGATTCTCGAAATATATATAACGTTAACGATAATATAACTTAATATGACCTATAACGGTAATCGAGTACTAAAAATTCTGAAATTTTCGTGAATCCCTAAACCATCGAGATTAAAAAATGAAATTTTAATGAATAGATTTTATAATGTGGTCTTCGGAAACGCCTCAAATATATCGGAAACTTATACCACGATTGCTTTTAAAGCGAGTCTTATAACAGTAATCGAGTACTGAAAACCCTGGAATTTTCGAGAATCTCGACATAATCGAGAATTTCAAAATTTTCGAGAACTCGTCCTGATCTCGAAAAAAATTCTCGTTTCGACCCGACTCGACATTTTCTCTATTAAATACTGTAGCCCCATACCTTGGGCATCTGAGGATGACTGAAGTCCTTGTCCACCACCACACCATGGACCAGAATAGTATCTTCCAGTTTACCCCCAACTTTCCCTTCAACCTTGATCAGCTCAAAATTCACATCCCTCGTATCAGGGTCCAAAACTGCGAACACAGCGTTCACAGCTATCTCTGCCATCTGTCTGTGGCATTTATTGACGCTGCAAAAGAAAATAAATAATATATTAAAAACGTGTAACTACAATAGATACAGACACGGGTGTACAATGATTTAATTACATTTTTGACCCAAGACTGGTCATGGCAATGTTGATGTAAGCTTCCCGATTTTCACTGCTCCCCTCGAAGGTGTCAGAGATGATTTTCAAATGTTCAGTAGCGCATTTCGCTGCCATTTCAAAACCATCTGCTATTCTGATTGGATGAATGCCTTTGTCAATTAATTGCTCAGCCTGCTCCAGAAGAGCACCGGCTAGGACTACTACTCCTGTAGTACCGTCTCCGATCTCGTCGTCTTGAGATTGGGAGAGTTGAACCATCAGCTTGGCAATTTCATGGTCCACGTCCATGTTCTTCAGGATTGTCGCACCGTCATTCGTTACGGTAATGTCTCCATCAGAACTGACCATCAACTTGTCCAGACCCTTGGGTCCCAGGGAAGTTCTGAGAATGTGGGCCACACTACGGGCAGCCATAATGTGTGACTGAAAATTAAGAATTCATATTTAGACATATAACATTAAATAAAAATTGTCTTGAATATCATAAGAAAGGGATTAGTATTATCAGTAGACAGCGGATCTTCACGCAAAATAGAAATTTTCTACCTGAATTGCAACAATCTAGAGTAAAATAGACATTTATTTTCTTTAATAATATTTTCAATAGATTCAACATTTTTTTGTCATAAATGCATCAAATTCGCTGTCTACTTATGAGATTAAAGATATTGTACAAGTCAAATTTAATATGTCTCAGAGACTAAATGAATTTTGGAAGTTCCATCAGGCTCTCCCATGGAGTCATGGATCTCCTTTTATGGTCAAAAAGTAATACATCAATAAAACAATCTGCATTTACTCTATCAAGAGGCCGAAAGACATAAATAATTTCCTCGAATATAAATTGAAACGACGATAATAGTATCTCCAACTCGAGTTCGATTTTTCAATTATCATTTTAAGAATGAATTGCCAAGCCCGTAACGCCGCCATTGCTACACGCTTCACGTGGTCGGTCCGTAAATGAATATCTGAATTTGAGAACCTGATGAAACCATGATCGAAGACATATTTTAAAGACAATTAATATTTTCAGAGAAGAGGGATAAAGAATATTAATGAAAGAATACGAATTTACCTTGATCGCATTGGAGCCGGTTAGCCGTTTCTGTTTGTGTTGATCACGAAGAATGATGAACGGCCTGCCATATTCATCAAAGGCCACGGTGCCCGGAATCGCGGTCATTTTGCTTGCAAAATACTCGCGACTAGATTGTTATTAATGAAATCCCTGCTGTCAGGGCGCGTCCGCTTTCGTAGAAATTGCGTTCGCTCGTCGACGGAGCTATGCGACCATCTTGTTGCCTGCAACGAACGGATGTTCAAGAATCTGACCTGCCATCTGTTCTAGAATATTCCAGTTGGCACACCGGTGTATCGATTACAATGGAGGGAATTTCAAACGGAAAAACCGTACTCTGACGTCGCAAACTGCTCTTGGATTTTTTAGAGAAAAATTCCGAGCAGAATGCATAGTTATTTTACCAGAAAAGTGGTCGGGGAAGCTTAATATTTAGCGAAGAGTTAAGAGAAACGCGGCCATCTTGCGGCGCTCGTACTTAGGCGATCTTGTACAGTACAGGATAAATGTTCAAACCAGAAGTTTATTAATGCCTCACAAAATCTTCTTCTAATAAAACAATCTCGAAAGAAATTTGTTATACGCTTCCGTTCCTTCCAGCTCGGATTATCGAGTCTGTAAGGGAGTCTATCAATCATCATCGAATGATTTACTAGAATAAATCTTAGTCTGATCTACAGGAAGAAAGAAATGATGCGGGTTAAAAGAAGTAAATGCAGCAGATTTAATAGTTTTGTATGCACCACATTGTATTTCACATTAAACTAGTGTAACTTTGCAATATAATTTTGAACAGTACATATAGTTATAGACATATAATTATGGTGGAATTAATTCATTCGATAGAGGTACTTTGACTCGGGGCCGAAGCGGCCATAGTCCCCCAATGAGTCGCACGTTTAAATAAATTTTAAACAATAATCTGCAAACTCCATCCACGAATCAACGAACAAGCGATTAACCTATGATATGTATCGGTATCACTTTATAATTTTTTCTCATCTTTACAAACACAACAATACAACGAACCGATGAAATCATCTTATCAGTACTTATCACATGGTATAATAAAAATTCCATCAGAAATCGAAAAACAATGTAACTATTCGAGCTGCGTTCGCACGCACGACGCACCGGAGGGTATAGTTTTACAATTAGTTTTATAGATATACGCTTCCGGAAAATATATGAATACTATGTAAATATATACCGTTTAAGTATACATATCGATCGAAGATAAAAATATAATTTCAATACGATATACATATATATACATGTGTGTATATATATATATCTCTCGCGTAATAACATTCACAAGATTAAAACTCTCCTTAATGGATTTAGGCATTCACATGATATGTTAGAGTTTCCCTTACACGATATAACGATCAACGTTGGAAGTGTAATAATATTCTCATTTTCCCGTGTAACTAGAAATACGATTCATCCTCTCTCGTCTTCTATCATTTTGTTTGGTTTGTGTGCTTGGACTCCCGATGACTAGCATCAGTGGCGTAGAAACGAGGGGTTGTCCAGATTTCGCAGCAGGTACTTTGACGCATCAGAAAGAGTGTCCGCGATGACCATTTTCATTAAATAGTATATAGTTCATTTATTTATCTTTTTTTTTTCTTTGGTTTATCTCTCTCTCTAAACGAACGGAAAGAAAAATAGCACCGCGGCTTCCGATTAATAAGATTATAATTGTAACATTTGCTCCGTGTCTTTCTTCTCCTTTTCGAAGCCACGAATTACGAGCTAAACACACACCTGCGATTCCCAGAATGATCGAAATCTCGTCTCGCTTTCAGTAGTACAATATAGACGTAAGTGTAGACGTAGTTAACGTAGCGATTCCCATAAATGTAATATACATACATATAGACATTATTTATATGTATATTTGTTAGATACTTGTTACGCTACGACGTTTCTTCTTCTTTTTTTGTTTGTTCGTTTAATTAACACTTAACGAAGCGACCTCCGAGGTTTCAATAAGTCAATGGAGCGATTCCCGCGATTGTAATTCTTGATATGTTAGGATTTTCCCCGATACTTTGAGAGTTGTCTGATCGAGCGGCAGCCACACTTACAACAGAATTCTAGGATACCGAATCTCTACGTATACATACGTAAGTACGTCTAAAGAATTTTGGAATATACGCTACGCGAAGCGAGAAACTTCATTGATATGTATAATTGTCATCTCGGACCGATCCTGTTCAGGAAAAATCCGCGATACGACTTCACTCGCATGTAGTAGTAGTAGTGTTTAACTTGCTATGTTAACTATTTCCCGCAGACACCGACGAAAATCGTTTTCCTTCGGCAGAGTCCTCTTTTCTTCTTTTTTTTTCTTCTATTTTTGGATAAATCGTTTTTAGTTCGACGACGATCGCCGCTCCCCCGTGAGAAAATATTCCGTCTATCTGACCATTGTCATTTGTCCGACCTCTTTGCCGAGAATCAGCCGATCGAAAATATATTTGTTACTCTGTCTGTGCGTTTGAGTAATTCGAGGAGATTCAGGAAACTCGATTCGAGGATCTGTTGGGTTCGCTCGTGTACAGAGCAACGAAATCATGTTCCCCCGGCGAAACGCGTTCGATTTCGATGGAGATTAGTGTTTCAGAATGCTAGTCGTTTGAACTAACAGGAACGAAAAACAAGGGAGAATTGACTGACGATCTGGGACGAATGTTTAGAACCACCCTGTACACGAGGCTCGTCGACGATCGAGGCTAATCTCTGGAAAACGCGCCCCGTAGATCTTCTCATTGATATGTATTTTCCCTTATAGTACTAGGAGACAGGCTACTCTTGATATGTATCATAGTTCTCAGTCGCAATATGTTAGGAGAAAACCGATTGGAAGGCGCGTTCTTACCGTTCTCCAGTCGAGGCCACTTCCGGTTTAGCGAAGTGGCTACGTCCTGGAGGACCGGGACCGGAAGCATCGAACGAATCGAGAGAATTTCGAATCGACAGCTCGCCGAATCGTACCGGAAATTATACTGAATCAGATCCGTGAGAATTGTGTGCGGTGGGTTTGATTTCTTGCGACGCTATCCCCACTCTCGAACGAATGATCGAGGGAGTTTAGGCGAAGGGATCGTTCTTGAAGAATCGGTTCTCCTGACCGGTGATCCGCTTCTCGCCGGAAGTGTACTGCACCACGGACTTGATCTGGTCCGTTGCTACTGGTCCGATGCACACCAGGGGGTCTTTGAAGTACGAGCACACCTGGGGAAAGAGAAGGGTTAATTGGGGGTGGCGGCATTCGAAAAATTCGGGAATGTCCCAGATTTTCTTTGGAACGATTGTCTATTGAAAATGATCTCGAGTCGAATTTAAACGGAGACAAAATCAAGCACGTTCTCCTCTTCTTTAATACGACCGCGTTAAAATAAACTGCAAATAAATAAATAATAAGAGTGTTCGAGAGCGAATCGATAAAAATTCGGAGCGAGGATGCCAGAAAGAAACGAAAGAGGAACTCGTTCGAGCTCCAGCGAACTTGAAAAAATAAATCTATCGATCACGCGGCGAATAGATAGCGGGAGGATCGAGGGGGTAGGGTTTAGTGCAACGTCAGTACTTTTCTGGGTGTCTGTCGATGACGTCTTTGCAACTGACAGCACAGGCCGCGTCCGATGTCGCACTCGCCGGATATGTTGCACTCTTCATCTGGAATCATTCAAAGGGTCGGTTACTACGCTGATCAATTTATATATACATCGTCTGTACGTAAGAGCTTATAATTATCTCTTTGACGTACTATGTGAATTGACCTTCTACCGTGAGACTTCGTTCAAGGGACAAAGAATAATCGAATAGTGCGTGGGTGGAGGGCTGATACTCACTGTATAGTTTGTTCGATGTCACCGGTGGTTGACACGACCGGGATTCACGGCCAGGAACCTCGGCACACATCAAACCAGTCTCACAGTCGTTGTCCCTCCTGCATAGTTCGCCTTGCTTTTGCCCGAAGTCGAACACGCAGTGTCCGACCACTGGAAACCATAATCATTCACACCTCCGTCGAAATTGACCCCTGAGCTAAAGGCACTTGGCCATTTTTCAAGAAGACGTGAAAAGTAATGTTTCTGCACGGAATAATCTTTCGAAAAACGCGCGATAGATAAGCATAGTTTTGTATATTAATTAGTAGACCGCGGATCTCCATGCAATTATGGCTTTTGAAAATGTTCAAAAAATGCTAGGACATAAAATGTAACAGAATTTACAGTGTTCCCGCGATTGATGTGACTTTAGGGTATGCGGATGATGCGACTTTTTTATCCCCACTACTAGGGGGTTTCCCCTTGGACGGTCGATCGCGCTACAAAGAAATTAAGGTATTAGGGTGTTTAAATTGGGGTTTTATGATACTCGATGTATCATTCAATACAACAATTTCCCGCTTAGCACCGTTGTTTAACCAGGATCGTCGTTTACACTAGGAGAAGTTATCCAAGAAATCTATGTTCGGCACACGTAAAAAGTACCATTTCGTTTCCTGAGACTCGATACCCCCGAGGTTCTCACAACAATCGCGCGAACACTGTAGCACGATTTTAATTTATTTCAGATCCAGAAAAAAGGCTACTACCACGGAAAATAAGATTTTATTTGATTCGAGTTTCTTAAAATTCGTCTACAAAAATTGCAAATTGTAAGAAGTTCAAACAGTATTCCATAAAAATTTTAATTATTTTTAGTCGGCCAAAATCACACATGTACTTCAAGTACCATTAAATACGTGCGCAAAAGATTCTTGAATATTCGTGCAAAAATGGCCTCGAAAACCTATCCCCTTGAATCTAATTTCTATGTAAATTGTGGTCAGCCCGATCAGGGACTTAGATTAGAGGATCAAGATGAGAATTACCTCTGTCAACGTTAACGCAAACTGAGCCGGCACAACAGTGCTCGTTAGCTGTGCATGGTCTCTCCTCGCACGGGACTTCCGCCAATTCCTCCATCGATTCCCCATAAGAGTTCCCGTAGGCGCCAGACAGCGGTCGCTTGAACCGAGACACGAAAGTTAGAGTTCCCCACGGGGACTACGAGACGCGGTATCGCAACGAAAGTGGAGCAGGTCATGCTTCGGCTGCCATAACTTAGCGCTGAATGGCCGCCGTACGTGCCACCGGCGAATTTGCGAACGGCTCTTTGCGACAGAAGTGGAAATTCTTTCCCCGTTGATAAAGTAATCCGCGATTTATGCTGCTCTCTTCTTGATCCCGTTAGCGTTTTCTCGGCAAATATGGGAAAGTTTCATTTCAGCTGTCTCGATAAATTAAACGAGCACTAAAAATGTCTAGTTTTAACCCTTGGAAAATTGCCGTACCATCCTTCAAAATGTTGTCTACATTATTAAATATTTCATATCCTTCAAATTTTTAAAATCATAGGGAATGGAAACGTTTTAGGTCGGGAGAAATGTTTAATTTCCAAGTTCAAATTGCTCCGAGAGCGAAGGGTTAACGAATTGCAATAATTTTTAAATTTGATCAAATACACTAACGAGCATAACTGATTCAACACACTTGAAATCACAATAACTTTTTTATGAATGGACCAAACGACTTCAATTTCTCTGTAAGACTAGAAGAATTAGTTTAGTAAATGACGTCTAAAAAATATTTTGGAAAAATGCATGTGGTCGGAATTGCGAAAAAAAATAGTAAAAATTGATTTTTACTACTTTTTTAGCTGGACCAATAACGAAAATTTAAAAGATGTGTTTGGTCAACTTATATAAATGATATACGCTCTGAAAATTTCACTGAAATTGGTTAATTGGTTTACGAGCTATAAACGATCAAAAGTGATAAAAATTGCAATTTTTCAAGATTATTGGCCTTTTTACCACTTTTGATCGTTTGTACCTCGTAAACCAATTAACCAATTTCAATGAAATTTTCAGAGCGTATATCATTTATATAAGTTGACCAAACACATATTTTAAATTGTCGTTACTGGCCCAGCTAAAAAAGTAGTAAAAATCAATTTTTACTATTTTTTTTCGCAATTCCGACCAAATGCATTTTTTCAAAATATTTTTGAGACGTCATTTACTAAACTGATTCTTCTAGCCTTACAGAGAAGTTGAAGTCGTTTGGTCCATTCAAAAAAAAGTTATTCGGATTTAAAGTGTGTTGAATCAGTTATGCTCGTTAGTGTAACTCCGATTTCGAAGAGACGCAGTAATCGTAGGCGCAACGTTTGCAGAAGCGGCGCGGCGTCGGATTGCGTGCGATTTTTTAGGAGGTCGTTGGAATTTTTAACGGGATCAATTATCGAGAGTATCTCTCGCGTTCTCTCGCGAGGATCGTTCGTGACGAACAGCGGAGTTTCCATGCAGCTGTTACGTGAAAATAATACATATCGATCGAACGCCGGTCGTACTGCGGCAGAGAGTCGCAACATTGCGATAGGGATGGTCGACTAGCGGTATCGTCTCGCCGCTTTTAATCAGCCTGTGGAATTTTTACCTGATACAGTCCCGATTTGCTCATGTAGTCGCCGTGGCCACCGTAGCCCAGGTTCGACAGCATTTCCGGGCTGAATCGGTTGAACAGGCCGCCCCATGCATCGACACCGAAGTGCATCGTGCTCGCCAGAGCGACCACTGCCAATGCAACGCACGTGCGCATCTTTGACTCGCGATCGGATGCACCGGGGAGGTTTCGGGATCTCTGAAAACCGCATCCGCCACCTGTACCTCGCTATCCACTCAAATTTATAATAATCTGATAAAAATATTTATAGTTCTATTCATCCATTAACATTTTTATTTCGTATAAAGATCTGCTTTTAATCTGCTCTAACAATTACAGCAAATTTAGTTCTACATATATTCTTTCTGATTTAAGATAGACTACAAGGTTTATGGAACAGTGTTCCCGAGCTAGCAATTAGCTAATTGGCTCGTGATTAATCTCACACAAAATCTCTAATTGTATATTGAAGTAAACGTGTTACCGAAGCTGGAACAAAACGTGCAAATTGATTTTAATCCTGTTGTTCCACTTATAATTTGCGCATCAATTTCACGCAGCATTAGGTGATGCAATAACTAGTTTATTTTGATATTGTTGGACGAACAAGTTTTCTGCGAGACGCGTAGAAACAGGAAGTGTTGGTCGGTCTACAGTCGCGCTTCTCACATGCGATTCGCGCGACTTTCAATGGTTGACGACAAAAAGGAAACATGAACATTAACATAATACAGAAAATATTTTAATACATTTACAGAACTTTAAGAAATAATTCCAAATTTCGTGAACCCTGAAAGCAACACACCTCTGCAAGACGCATACACAGTTCTAACTTTGAACAGAAAATATGTTGAAACGTTACAGAATATTAAGAAAGTACCCAGAAAATAATACACCTCCGTTGAACATTTTGATAAAATCTAGAATATTCGTATCGCAGTAAAACAGTAGAGCTCTGCAGGAAGTTTAGCAGCTACGTGCAAATCTCCATCCCCCAGCTACGATATGCAAATGTCCCTGTTCCAACAGTCTACGTTTCATTTCTGGAGATCGTGCGAACAAGATAGCAACCAAGGCTGCACCCGGCAGTCTCTGGGAGCGAGTATCAAGGGTTGAACTCGGAGATGCAGTTGCAAACAGCCGCGAGATGCAGTTGTAAGCGGGGAACGGAGCGTAATTGATCGGACTTACATTGTTCTGCTACTAAGTCCTGCCTCAGCTCAGCCGGTTGTTCCCTGAAGGAAGGATCAGCCGCCTGTCTTGCTAGTTCCCGGGATCAACAAGTCCTCGATGGAGTTTGCTGGAGGACTGAGTCCAGCCGCGGCAGCATTGGCAATCTATACTTCCAACGTCGTTCCGGTTTCCCTAGCACAAGCTCGCGGGAAGCTACGCGCTTGCGCGTCCCCCAGCTTTTTTCCTCGGCACGACCCAGGTGACATTTTCTCTCCATTCAGATTTTCGATTGTCCCTTTTTATTCTACACGCGCGATAACCTTTTCCCACTTGGACAGAGGAGAGACTGGCGAGACGATCTTCTTTGATCGCTAAAAGGATCATCACCTGCGACGACACTCTTCAATTAATACGAGAGTCTTTAATTAGATCATAGTCCCAGCTGCTCTCTTCCCTTCTCGCTGGTTCTCAAATTTTTAAAATTCTACATTGTTGCTGGTTTGTTGGATTCGTCGGAAGAATTTTCCAGGGGTTCTACCTGTTTCTAGATTCTTGATTGCTGGGGCTTTGTAGACGTTTGATGTGGCTTGAGATTCGGGGAAGCGTTTAACCCAGATTCTCAGGTCTTTGTTTCTTTGGGAAGTGGTTTCGAGATCGATCTCGAAACACCTTTTCCGGTGTAGGCAGTTTAAAAGCAGGCATGAGCTTCCGCGAAGATTGCATCCTGTCCCAGGACGCAGCAGCGCCGTTCAACGGGCGCATAATCGTGTAGGTGTTGAGCTCCGTCCTTGTCGTTCTTCTCGCACCGCCATTGTTTCGGTCTCTCTTGGTCGTATTGATCCGGGTGTCCTGATGTTCTACTGGCCGGTCGATCCTGCTCCACGTACAGGGTGTTCCTCAGCTGTGGGACCCCTCATCGGTGTGAACAGTAATTATTCTTTCAACCCAGCAACGCCTGATCATAAATTAGCTACCTCAAAAAAAGAGTCGTGGCTTCATAATTAGTTGAAGAACGCCACAAACGATCGGAGGACTTGCTTCACCTTGTTAGGGTAGATGAATCCTCCCTTGATTTCAGGAGATAAAAATTACACGTTTCACAGTTAATTGGAGGACATGAATGGCCACTCGCCAGA
The DNA here is from genome assembly GCA_963966675.1 of Lasioglossum calceatum. NCBI lineage: Eukaryota > Metazoa > Arthropoda > Insecta > Hymenoptera > Halictidae > Lasioglossum > Lasioglossum calceatum. The sequence continues at coordinate 2,744,487 of OZ016555.1, read as the reverse complement.
GTAGATAAAATAATCCTCTCTCAATTAAAAGGGAGTAAAAGTTATACTTCGATCCTTCGCAATTATTAATTACGGGACACCCAGACAAAGAGGAAGAAATCCTTCCATAGATTTATTAGTAGACTGTGGATCTCTTCAGCATCGATTGCAAGAGGTGGGGACCAGATACACATTCAATTCTTGATTTAATCATTTTAATTCGTCTCCTGTTTCAAATTTGACCTACCTTTTCTTTCTGTAAATGCATAAAATCTGAAATTGACTAGGATTCGTCGGAGACGAGGGATCATATGTTCTAGGTTTTTTCTAGCGACTCTCCTGGCCAGATTCACCCAGGGGAGCACTTTTCTGGAGGATTAGAGATTCGACGTGTTTACTCCGATGCAATCACGGTTCATGTGCTCGCGATACGCGTCCGTAGCATGCATGCACTCGCGGCGCACGACCACCTGTCCGTGGAAATGCCAAAGTGTCTCGCGTTACTCGTGTAACGCCTATTTATATTCAGCCCGCGTTTCTCAATGGGGAAAATCAACACGAAAACGGCGTATTCCGCGTGGCCAGCGTGGGCAAGAGTGCTTATTAATCCTTAGCACTTTGAACTATTGTTTACATTATCAGAATTCTTCGAATTTAATCAATTAAATGGGAAAAATGTTGGAACTGATAAAATGAAAGAATTTATATAAAATGGAAATATTCTAGGTCGAAAAAACTGTTTGGTTTTGGAATTAAAATAGTAGCTCCGAGTGCAGAGGGTTAATCCTCCTGGGGTGGATTAATCAAATATGCCGTGTGTGGAAACAATAAAACCGAACCCCTCTCGAGGATATTTCCCGGTCACGTAACCGGTCAACCCGAATTGGCCCGACCCGTTCCCCTTTTTTTTTATATTTTTTCCGCGTAAATGGACGCGTGCGTCGCGCAGGATGAGCTCGCGTCATCTGTGATTAACGCGAAGCTGTGAAACGCAGCGTCGGGACGCGACAGTTCAGGTTACCGCTGTTTCCAGAAACCTGATCGGCGTCGTTTCAACTCCACCGCATTCGCCGGTGTCTAATTGTCGCTAATGATTACACAGCGGATCGTTATGCAAAATAAAACTGTCTACTAATGGTAATTGCCGCGGAGGCGACAAAATAATGAATGACGCACGCTCGAGGAAATTAGGTGAGCGAACGGATACGTCAATTCATTCCCGAGATATTTTTCTTCGTTAGACACGGTTCTCCGTAAGGATTTCTTCTTCGAATCGTTTTAATAAATGCAGTTAAAAATACTTCCCCTTTGCAACAAGAGAAAAGATGAATAATAATTTTAGAATGAAATTGCCATTTCATTCTAGCAACTCAAGGGGGTGTAACATGAACCAGTAGTATCGTGGAAAATATTTTTCCTGGAATTTTCCCACACGTCGCCGCAGGGTAAGGAAAAAGGAAAACCGATAGAGTAAATGGTACCATTATTTATGTTCCCGAGCAGCAAATGGGAAAATATTGGAAAAGGTAGCACAGAGCAGGTGTCGCCATCGTTGTGGCTCACTTTTATGAAATTCATGGGGTTGTGATTGGAATCAGTAGCGTATTAAAAAAGATTTCTCCCCGAAATCATTCGATATAGGCGAAGAGAGAAGGAAATGGGATCAGAGTAACATTACTTGCGTCTGAGAGCAACGAATCAAATTTTCAGAATGGAAGGCGGCAAAGAAAAAGTGTATTTCTTAGCAGGAGGGTGAGGTGAAGCTAGACGAGTGGGTGGATCTTCTTCCGGGAGCGTAAAAAGGTTACGACGTGAATACGAAGCTGTATCAGATGAAAAATTCTCGGTAATGCTGATGGGGTAGCCATCTTGGTAGTTGTTTAGCCAACTGGGACGACAGAAAGAGGGTAATTAGTATGAACAACCGTGTGTGGTGCTCGTGCGCTTTCATCCCTTTTCCGCGAGGAACTACACGGAACTATTAAATTATTCTTAACGCTTCGAAACTTGGTAACAAATGGAATTCGAAACTTGGTAACAAATGGAATTCTTTTAATAGTTTTAATGAATTCAATTCTTTGGCTACCGATAGTGGAATTTTAGTTTGGTTTACTTTGTGGTAGTAAAACAATTTGACCGCCTACGGTAATACCACCCACGAGGTACACGGAGCTATTAAATTATTCTGAACATTTCGAAACTTGGTAACAAATGGAATTCTTTTAATAGTTTCAATGAATTAAATTTTTCGGGTACCTATAGTTGAATTTCGGTTTAGTTTATTTTTTAATACTGAAATGATTTGACCACACACACCAACCGTAATACATAGTTTCCGGCGCTTCCGTGTGGAGAAGGTGTAAATAAGAAGTCCTTTATCTTGTATAAAAATGGGTTTAATAAATAACAGCTAACAACGAAATAAATAAGGCTCGCAACACGTGATTGTATAGTACTCAACACTCTGTTCGAATCGCAATTTACCGTGAATGGTGCGATCCAATAATTGAAGGGTCGAAATGGCGAACGACGGGGGCCGATGTTTAATTACAGGAAAATCAGTTTTTCAATGATCCTGACAGCTCATTAAATTACTCTAGATATTCTCGGAACTCTGTATACTCTCTCTCTCTCTCTCTGTAAAAATGATTCGCGGCGCCGATTTTCCATCGTTCGCCGTTTAAACTTTTCATTTATCCGAACGAGCCCCACCTCGTTAGCCTGTGAACTGGGGCGGGCCGGCGCGTTGCTCCGTTAACAAATTAGTATAATTACGCCCACGAGATCTCGAGATCTTTGATCCAGATGCAAAGTTCGCCTGGCACATTCGTGCCCTGGTGCAACGTTCACGTACACACGATCGATCGGCTTCGAGCGAGTGTACCTTTCTCGTTCTGACAGCGATACTATTGCGAAATTCGAATAATCGCTCGGTCTCTCGACAACGACGCACTATTTAACCCTCTGCGCTCGCGGAATCTTCTATCACCTGCCAGAAACTCGTTTAAGTGAAAATCAGGTCCAATCTAAGCGCTGTTCCAAATTAGTTACATTTAAACAAATTTTTCGTCTGCCTACTCTTCCGCCTATGAACGTTCGAGTTTCCGGCTAGATTAACAACGTCCCACTTTCCGGGCCGTCTTAGGGGATCGAGTGCAGAGGGTTAAAGTCGAAAGTGTGCAGATCCCGTTTGCTCGATCCTCGATCGATCCCGGAGGAAATAAATTAGTGTTCCTTTGTACATTTATACAGGCGGCACAGAATCGTCAATGCCAGTGTAGTTCGGTTGGGAGAGGCTCAGTTCCCCAATCCCCTGGTCCCAGTGACACCTTGAAGCCAGGGCTTGAAGAAGGTGGTCCTCATGTAGACGCCAGGTAGATAAGGCGCAGCGCATTTAATTCCATGAGACACAGTGCCGACCAGGAACCATCGTCCGTCAGGTCGTTGCATGACCAGTGGACCACCGCTGTCACCCTGAAGAAACGATAAAATTGTACATCACCGTTTTACCGAGGAAAGTCTAACGGGGACTTAATGTGCTTTCCCGCGGAGCGGAATGAATCGCGGAACCATGAACTTCTGGTTGCCAGCGGGATCAATTCGATGATTTGATGAATACCTCGCAAGAGTCCCTCTGTCCAGTGGCGTATCCTGCGCACAGGAAGCTGTCCAGGATCAGCTTCGAGTGTCCTGCCGTCTGGAACATCTCCTGGCAGACGGAGTTCTTTATGATCGGCACTTGGACCTCTTGCAGAGTCGACGGTACACCGCCGTCTGTAATTAAACGTTTCCAGAATGTGTGATTAGTTGTTATTAAGGGGGTACTCTTGTTTCCAGGATTCCTACGATCAAAACGCACCACCCACTCCAGCAGCCAGCCAATAGAAAAGGATCCGACGTAATGCGCGACACGATACAGGAAATTAGAACTCGAAAACATCTCGAGCCGTTCACAACTAGCTAGCAGCCTACCATTTTCAACCGAAACCTTAAGTTATTGAGGATGGAGGATCCACTCACTGTATTTCAGTCGCCCCCAGCCAGTGACAGTGGCCATTCTCCCGGTAAAATCGATCCCATCGTCCGGCATACAGATGGGAACGATGTGTTCGTCGAACACTATCGGCGAGTCCAGTTCCAGAAGAGCCAAATCATTCTCGAAAGTTGCAGGATCGTAGCCTCGGTTGACGATCACACGTCGAACATTCCTCGTCGCGCTGCGTTTGTCTTCCAGCTCGCCGGAGAGATCGTATTCCCCGAAGACGGCTACCAGGGTTGCTAGGAATCTGTGCAGGATCAATAAAAAAATGTAGATCTCCAGGGAGCTAGAGGAATCTGTGAAAGGTGGATCAGAAGCTAGAATTTACCCTGGTTGACAGTGAGCGGCGGTCACCACGTATTTTTCCGTGATCAGGACGCCTCCGCACTTGTTCTTCGTGAAGAGACCCAGCCAGGTGGCTTCACGGATCAGGACTTGCCAAGGCCATTTGCCGAAGTAGGCGCTTTTGCCTCCGACGATCTTACCTTCCCTCGCTAGAGGCCTTATTCCACATTCTGCGAAGAGAGTTAGTTTAATTGAAAAGTGTAGCAGCTCTTTCATGAAGAATCCTAACTAGAATGAAGAGGGATAACTTTTGCTGAACTTACGGGACCGTAGATCATTGCCAGCAGTCGTCTGCGCTGCCGTGGTTGTCTCAACAGCGATAGCAGGACTAGTTTCTTCCTCTTCAAGAACTACAGCCTCTGTGCTGGTAGCCACGGTGGTGGTAGTCGGTCTTCTAGTCGGTCTGGTTCGTTTCGTCGTCACTTGAGGCTTCTTCGTGGTAGCGCTGGACACTGTGGTTGGTTTCGGCTTCAAAGTTGTCGGCTTTGAAGGACGAGCTGGTTTCTCTGTCGCCGATGGTTTCGTCGAAGTCGGACGGGTGACGGGTCTCTTCGTGGTGGCTGGTCTCTTTGTGGTACTCGATAGAGGCTTGGTCGTCGAGGCTGGTCTCCTTATGGGCTTCTTCGTGGTGCTCGGTGGTCTCTTCGTGGGAGCGGCTGGGGTCACTGTTGTTGTGGCGTTCGCTCGATTGTATACGACATCTTTGAGGTCCTAAAAGACATGAAGATGTTAGGAAAAGATTCTCAAAGTAGAAACAACTTTCCGTACCTGGAAGTTGACCTGCAGACTCTGCACGATCTTGTTGACGAACGTGTCCACCTTGTTCGTCAGCACATCGTCCTCGATGAACGTAGGCGTAGGGATATCGTTCTCGCCGAGTATCTCGATCTCAGGAAAACGAGTGTTATTAAAAGTCTCAACGATGGTCGGCTTCTCCTGCTGAGAAATAGGCGCAGAGATGTTCAAATTAGGGTTCCTGACCGGTGGGAAATTGATCAGGTCATCAGGAGCAGGTGTCTCGTCCTCGCAAGGAGGAGGAGGTGTCGTGGCCTTGATCTTTATGGTCGTGGAGACACTGGTATCCTTCACGAAGACAGTGTTAACAGGTGTCGGCTCGTTCTCAGCGAAAACGAGCGACGGCGTGGAATGTTTCAAGGGGAAATTAGGCTTGTAAGACCAAGGTGCCAAAGTAGTGAATATTGTAGGCCTTCTGGTGGGTACTTTGACAGAGGTCTGCGTCTCTTCAGCAACGACAGGCTCTGTACTATAATTATTACTAACTGTAGGCTTCGAAGTAGTGCCATCCTTCAGCTTCACGCTGAAGATGCTCGTGGAAACAACATTGTTGGTCGCAATATTCTCAATCACTGTGCTGATATTGTGAGTGATGGTTGTGGAGACACTGGGCTTCTTCGTGGTCAAAGGACCGGGTCTCAGGTATCCAGCGGTGGGCTTAGCGGTTTCAGGTTTCTTCGTGATCAACTTCGTGGTCTCTGTTGACAATTCCGTTCCGAAAGGTCCTAGAACGATGACTGTGGGAGCTGGAGGATTGGCAGTGGAGTTTCGAGTGTAGCCGTAATTGCTGGCCTGCGTCGACGGCCTTGACGAATGACTATAAGTCGTCGGGTAAGTAGAGTAAGTCATCTCATAGGGAAAGGTCTGAGTGTTGAATGGCGCAGGCGTGGACGCTTTCGTGGTGGAGATCTTGATGAGAGAAGGCTTGGAAGGCTTGGAAGGCTCGTCGATGCTGACCCACTGTCCGGTGGGCACGTGAGGCGTTTGTATAGTGGTCCCAGAGCCGGGTCTCGTGTTATTCAGAATGGAAATGATGTGATTGATCGACTGCTCCGCTTTGTCCACCGTATCATCCTTCTTGTTACCCGATGGCGTGTCATAGGTGATAGTGGGCACTCTAATTAGATCATCATCCTTCTCGCTGCTCAAGGTACTCATCGGCGTGGTGGTCCTCTCGTCCTCAATCCCGGTAGCTTCAACATCCTTCGTTGACACTCTTTCTTGAACGGTGCTAGCCTTCTCGAAGACGTTCGTCTCGAGTATTGCTTCGGTAGTAGTGGATTGTTGATCACTATACGTGGTAGCGCTCGGTGACTTGGTCATGGAAGGCGTGCCGAACTTCTGATCGAAGTTAGAGGACGAAAATTGATCAGGGAACTTGATCCAAGGAGTCCCAGGGTTGCTCTGATAAGTTGATCCGTGGTAAGAAGGTTTCTTCTTCGTGGTAACTGGCAAAGGTTCCGTCACTTTGGGTCTCTGGGTAGTCTCGGAGACCCTTCTGGACTCGGTGCTGGACTCGGTGCTGGGTTTGAAAAGCTCGTCAGGATTGTACGTCTCGTTCAAAGTAGTTCCATTCTCGTTCAAGAGTATCGTGTCCGCGGAAGTATGATTGTTCTGACCCAATCCCTGAGAGAACAGAGCTGGGAGTTGATCGACCGGGTCAGCGATCTGGAAGATCTGATCAGGACTCAATAAAGTGGTCACAGGATTCGAGTTCGAGTCTTGCTGGATGTTATTCTTGTCCGAGTGAGTGAGGAGTCCAGGCAGAGACAGCTCGTTTAGGATGTTCTGTTGTCCTAACAGACTTCCGAAGTTCTGTTCCAGGTTGCTGAAGTCTGGATGAGAGGGTATCTGGGGTCTCTCACCGTTGTGGATGCTGTCCATGATGTATGCGCCGCTGGACGGCCTGATAGTCGTTGGAGGCGGTTTGAACGTGGAGATCTTGGTGTAGGGAGTCTCCTCGTTGCTTAGCTGGTTCCCAGGGGTCTCGGTGTTCTCAGTGCTATCCTGGAACACCGTCATGCCCAATGGTGTTCCATCAGGGTTCAAGAGAATCGGTACATCCGGCACATGGTCGATCTCGTGCAGGCCGAACGAGTCTGGCCAAGTGGCGCCGAGTTTGTCCAAGTTGCTGAGAGCAGAATTCTTCGGGGGCAGTTGACAACAGGCTCCGAACAGGAACCCGTCCATGCAAGCGCCCACAACCTGCCCGTTCCGTTGCGTACACTCGTAATTGAACATGCATATCGCTGGCTCGGTGGACTTGACTCGGGACGGGACCGCCGGCTGACAAACCTTCGGCAGTATCCTGTAACCGCCGAACAATCTTCTACCTGCGAACCAGAGCGATTCCTCGTTTGATCTTGTGTGCGTATGAATAGTAATTTATGGGCCGATAGCAACGCGGTCCGTAATAAATGCACCGTGGTATGCTAATGTTTTTAATACGGAAAGAAACGAACAGGAGCGTGAAGATAAACTGATGCAGCCGCTATGGGCATGACAGTAGAAAGTTCGCCTTCGGGGATCTCTAACCGACATACTGCTCCGCTGGGAGTTCGAGGTATAATAATAATAGCCACCGGTTGTTTGTTCGACTGTAACTCTTTGACACAAAGGCGGATAATTAACGCGCGATGAGAAGAGCATGCGTGCACAACTTCGGTCTGAGGCTGGGAAAAGTCTATTCTGGGAAATGCATGTTTACAATATAATTCATAGAAATTCGTCATTCGAATTCAACGATTTACCGCAAAACGCGGCGTTGGAGAGCCAGGAGAATTGCGTTAATCACGCTGAACAATGCCGTTGTCGAGGTCAGCGGCAATTAGTTGCGCGCAACGGTCCGGCGACCGGGCTGAAAATGAAACGGGGGGTCCGGGGCCCGTTCGAGGCGCTTCACGGCGGAATCGGGGCCGCTCGGCCCGAATTCCGAGTTCGGCCCGCGGCGGTAATCGGTTGTTCAACTTTCGGTCGCTGAATTAGCAAAAATCTCGATGTGTACGAAAACCAGAAAATTAGAGAGTCGCGAAAAGTAATCGGGAAGCCGTCCCGATATTTTCGCGTTCAGGTTCGAGCTTGAGCGTATTTAGGTTTTTGCCGAGTATTCACCGTGATCGGTTCTGGTTAGGTGACCGAGGCATAGGCGAGCAAGCATGTAGGCTCTGCACGTGCTTCCTTATATGCCTGCATACTACCGATACAATGACCTACTCCGTGCATCGTTCGCAGTGCTTGACACACGGCCACTTGCAACGTTCCACATAATTTTTTCCCCATTTTTATTTCCACCTCTCGCGATGATTATTTTTCGCGAGAAACAGAGAGAGACTTCTCTATCTCCGATCGAACCAGAGAAACCGGAGCTCTCCCGTAATCTGAAATTGCGAGAGTTACCCGGCGAGCGCCGAATCGAACGAGACTTCTTTAAAGAGTATTCGCAATTAAGCGATCAAATCGCTCGGCAATTAAATGGATTCGGCCAGCTGATCCGTTATCTCGGTTACAGCTCGAGATACGAAGTAGCGCAACAGCCAGACGCAACTCGGAATTTTTCATGAGACATCGCTGACCTGACTGCGGAACCGTTCCTGGGTCAGACTTCATCGTTTTCTTTTTCTCGGTACCGCGAGAATGATTTTCATTCCCCAAGAAAAATTCTCAGTCTGATAATTATTTAGCTAAGCGAGATCTTTGATAAATTCGACAAAATATTCTTAACAGGATCAAGGATGGTCGAGCGATTGCAATATCCTCGATCATCGTGTCTACCTCTATTTCTATGTAAACAATATTTTGAATTCAGCAATTCTCATTTAGTGGCACCTCTCTCGGAGTCACCATTCGAGTGCGAAGTGTTAAAGTGCACGATCATTTTCAATCTGTTAGCGACGCTCGCAATAAAAATAAAAATGTTTGCCCGCGTTTCCCGGCTTTACGAGAGTCGCGTGCTCTCGAGAAAATGTAATCAACGTTTCCAATTATCAGGCGTCGGCGTGTGGGCACAGATAGGGAGGGGTTCGGGGACGAGCGTTGTTGTATCGATTACGAGACGCGTCCGAGTAAGTAGACTCGTTACCCGCGAGTGCGATAATAATTCATTTTTCTAGCCCGAACGCAACGAAAAGCGTCGCTGAATCCTGAACTTTCTGTGAGATTCATTAAAAGTTTCGCCCTGTATCCAGCAGCTCGTTAAATTCCAACGTTGACGGGAAATGCGTCAGTTAGTTGTGTTCTCGTGGATTTTCTAATCTCATCGCGCGACCGGTGTTCACGAACTTTCGGCTAACTTTTTCGCTTACGCTAGCGGCGACGTGTCGAGTGAAATAGCTAATGTGGGTCACAGGAAATCAACCCTAGTCAGTGGAATCGTTGACGAAACGTTTCGGTCGTTATTTGTGTTAGATTAGGGTCACTGACCACCGATGTACGATCACTGACCCCCAATTGCGACAGATTTAGAAATAGACCTCGATGTAGAATTTATTGCAAGTCATTGCGATCTGCGCCAGAGTTCCGATTGTATTAATTTTAGTAATTAGCGTTCGTCCCATCTACACAATGAATCTCCACAGACGTCTCAGGCAGCAGCTCACGCGATAAATCGCTGAAAAATTCATAATTTCGAGAAAGTAGTTCTTAGTTCGAAACCTAAGAGCTATTCCAGAAATTAGCATAACGATATGCATAAAAGCGTCTGGTAACGTGCAACGTGATTAGCAGATTGCATATCTTCTTACTTCTTACAAGCACACAACGAATCGTAACCAAACAGAATAATACTTTTATTTGAATTTCACAAGACTTGCGTTCCTTCTGTTACATTTTCATTTAGAAAATAATTGCATTGTTCCTCTGCGAATCCAACCGGGACATATCGAATCCACAAACGCGACCGATCCAGATGCGAGCTAATAAAACCAGTGCCAGTTGGTCGTGGAAATCGAAGGAAATGTCGTGGGTCAAGGAAAACGTCCCGTTTCCCGCGGAAAATCTTTCGCTCGCGTCTCCATCGGCTGGAAGGATTGTTTGCGGTGTAATTACGCGTGTCAACACCGCCGGGACGTTGTTCCCACGTGCGTGCCAGGAGACTCGATGTTCCCAGTGTCTCGTGGCGTCGGTGGTTCGTCGGATTATCCGCGGGCTCGGGTTCCATCGTTGAATGGAACAGACGTTTCGCGTGTACACACCGCGATTGACTTTTTCAGGACCGCGCGAACCCGACACTGACACCGAATTCCACTTACATCTCACTTCCTTTCGAAAGTTGTGAATTCCATCGAACTGAGCCGAGCTCGCGGAGCCTGGCTCCCAGCCCCTCAGACCCGTCCCCAATGCGCGACAGAAATTTCAGAAATTCCCTCGCGGCTGACACACATTCGATTCCCACTGAATTCGAAGGTACACGCACTGCGAAGCTTCGCACACAGCAGCGCGTCCATGCACAGTAAGGAGCATAAGAAAAATTGCAATTTTTCATTTAACTAATCAATTAACCAATTTCAATGAAATTTTCAGAACGTATATAATTTTTCTTTTATTTCAGCTTACCCAGACCTCTAAATGGGGTCTACACAGCTGGACGTAATTTACATTATGTTACAGAATACAGTTTGAACGACATTATTGTTTAGCATATCTGGTTATATACGCAGGCTGCGTTCTTTCAAGAAAGTAAAAATACGCAAGCTCGCCCGAATGTTGGGTCTGGCAAAGAACATTTCGACCCTAAGGGGCAGAAAGAACCCCATCCTGCGTAAATCATCTGTTACTCTAGTTCTTATGTGCGTCGAATACACATTAATTACAAAATACATCTTTTAAATTTTCGTTATTGGCCCAGTTAAACAAGTTGAAGAAATCAATGTTTACTATTGTCTTTCACAATTCCGACCAAATGCATTTTTTCAACATATTTATTAGACGTCATTTACTAAACTAATTCTGCTAGCCTTATAGAGAAATTGAAGTCGTTTGGTCCATTCATAAAAAAGTTATTCCAATTTAAAGTGTGTGTAAAATGCGGATCTTTATGCATTTATAGGAAAATTGAGTAGATGAAACTCAAAATTATAGGCAAGTTTTGAGAATTAAACATGTCAGCATCTGATTTCTCCTCGATCAAAACTATTAAGGGAAGAAAGACCATTCTATTTGGTTTCCATTTGTCGCAATCGACGCAGACAATTTTTATTTTGCATAGAGATCCGCAGTCTAGTGATCAGTTGTGCTCCTTACTGTGCGTTCGAATTGATCGCTTCGCAAGGCGTTCACTGGTGCAGAAACGTGCAGTAACGATGCAAATGGGTTAATGATCCCGAAAGAATCCGAGATCACCCCGTTAACCGACGTTTCTAGGCGTGGGTCACTTTCACGGTTTCGTTTCTCCAGCCGATTCACTGGCGAGGAAAGATGCTTCCGGATCAACAGTCTCGTAATTACAGTCGACGACGCGTATCTTTCATCGAGACTCGTTCTCGGTATGTGAGATACGAATCTTCCCTTCGGTTCTATTTTATGTGGCCAATAAGAGAGAACGCACGGGCGGTTCAATCCGGATCGAGGAATCGCAAATTTTTTTATGGAAATACGGAAGCTGGAAGTTATCCGCGCGTGGTCGTGGTTTATTTTTATAACCGATATTGAGGTTATTCGCTAGGGAAACGAGTAAACTCCTGCTCCTCTTGTTCGAAAATATCCTTCGATCATCTCGAGAGCTCGAGGAAATTGGAAACTTCAATCGGAATTTGCGTCTTAACTCTTTGGACTCGAAGCAATCTTAATTTTTATTCCATATAATCTTCTTTACACTGTTCACATGAAATTGAACCTTGTTTCTCATACGACATTTGAATTTTTAGCAATTTCTAGAATACAGAAGAACTTAATCGTTTAAAATCTGTTTCAGATCATTTTGAGGGTTAATTGTACCAGTTCGAGGTCTGCGCTTGTTAGTAATGTTACCAGCAGGAAAGTGGAAGTTTACGAACCGTTTAACTTCGAATCCAGGTTTTCACTGTTTTCGCTTTAGCCCGTGAACCAGAGAAGGCCAGTGAACTCGACGACCACACAGTACACATCGAAGCAACAAGACGAAAAGGTACTTTTAAAAATATTACAATTGGACAATGATGGTTGATTTAGCGTTAAGAATCTCTTGGTTCGTCTGAAAATTCTCGCTTTCGTCGCGCGCCGCCGTGAATTGCGCGATAATTGCGTTCGCGGAGATAAGTCGTCCCGAACGGCGAACCGCTAATTGTTAATTGTCCGGCTCGATTAGGAGAGACTTTACGATCAAGCCGTGTTATCGGTGGAGGTTCGTTACGCAACGTGATTGTTACCTGCAGCCTGGGCGACGTAAGAGTGCGAAATGACGGACGTCGAAGAAAGGATGACGATGAGTAATTGGACACTCTTCCCGACAGCCATCTGCAACCGAGGAAAAAAATCAAACACACAGAAACGAGATTATTGTTGGTCGGTTGGCGAAGTAAAATTGTTGGTTAAAGTGAGAGAGAGAAGAAAAACCCCCCTCTGGGAGTAATTAGCCTACATTTTGCCGAGCCGATTCGAAGCGAACAGAAGCTGCGGAACGAGCTTCTACCGACGACGTTACTTTTAAACGAATGGTCTTCTCCGGCTGGAGAATGCCGAGTACATTAATCGTCCTTTCAAATCTACTCATATTATATGCGCCATGTTTGGTAACGGTACAGGAATATCTCGAGCCTGCGCCACGGGGATTCAATTACAATTTAATTCTTCGAACCTGCACAGAAAAATCCATCATCGATTGTGCCGGTCGCTAAACTCCCGAGTCCCTGCGAGCACAGCGATTTTTTCTCGTTTCATCTCACTTGGCTCCTCGCTTTGAAATTTTCAGTAAGCGAAATAACAGTAAAATGTGAGCATAGAATTGAGCCGGTCTCAATTTGGTAGACATTGATCTTTAGTGAATTCTGGTAGGATGGATCGCTGAAGAGAATTAAGGCAAGCAACTGACATTTTAATAATTGGCAGGATATTCAGTAGTAAAGTAGTAAAAATGTTTTGCATTGATTGTGGGAAGCAGGATTAACATAAAAATTGATTTCATCCCTTAACGACTTTGTTACTCGAATTTTGGATGTCTTTTACTGTTTTACGTTTCGCCCAACCAATTTCTTCATAAATGCATAAAGATCCGCTGTCTAATATTCAGCATTGGGATCAGGATCGCAGAAGTCGATGCCTTCTCCTCGATAATGTGAGCATAGAATAGAGCTGCTTGGACTTTGGTAGACATTGATCTCTAGTTAATTCTGGCAAGATGAATTGCTAAAGAGAATTAAGGTAACTGAGAAATTTTAATAATCGGCACGATAATCAGCACAGTTTAAAATCGAGAGGGGCGTACAAAAGGGATCGTACAAGTCGATGCCTTCTCCTCGATAATCTCGCGATACCTGTCGAGATTCACGCGCACGTGTGTTCCTCGGAGGTGAGCAGAGGCGGCGCGGTGTCCCTACGCGCTCCGAAATCCCGTTACCGAGTCAGTCCAGAGAGGCGTTCCACGGATTCGCTGGCTCCGTGTGATGCTAAACCGAAGAGGAACGAAGTGAAAAGATCTCTCGGAGGGAACGCGTGGGGCCGTGAGAAAGACGAAGAGAGCGAGAGGCTGATCAGCGTTGCTTCGCGAAGACACCGGTAACCCAGTTACCAATTCCCCCGTCGCCGTTCATTCTATTCTTCCTCGTTCCTCTGACCTTCTTAGGAATGAGCTGCTCGAATCTGCTACCGGCCGATCGGTTCCTTCGTCCGACTATAATCAGTTCCTCGAGATAACTATTCATTGCGGCCTCTCATTTCTCAGCATTCAGGGTTTAATCCTCTAACAATGGGATTATCCATTTTCGAAAGCAGGAATCTTTCTAGGAGCCGAACTCCAGTCCATTTTCTAAATGAACCGAATTTAAATTATTCTTTAGAACTCGGTAAAATTCTCTGCGGAGCCAAACCCTGGGGATTTGTTTAACGCTCGGAAGGTATCAAAGAGACTGGAACCATTATCTACAGTTCGCTAAACGTTTCACACTTTTTCGCGCGCACGAAAGCAATCGGTTCCCCCGGCATTCGTGGCCAGGAGTCCGTGAGCCAAGACAGGTGTACCGTTACTATCAATTATCAATTCCACGTGACGTTCGTTATCCATTTTTTCCGATTCCTAGTAAAACGCTATTACGCGCACGCAACGAGCGACAACGTCACGCGCGTTGCCCCGCGACAGTCCATTGGAGCAGTAAAAATCGAATTTGCTGTAGATAGAGTTACCCCATTGACCGTTCTATATATACATTACTTCCACCAGTAATAATGACGGATTACTACAATACACGCGGGGGAGGCTGCGCGGCAAGATGAAGAAGGAACGAGCAGGATACCGTTACTCCGTTTCATAACATTCTCGATTGAAACCGTTTCCCGATACCTCGTTTCATAGCCTGCGCAATCTCGAAGTCAATTTTGTCAGGAGTCATTAAACAAATTATTTCCGTTGAAAATTCTGTGGAAATTCCACCGTTGGATATCCGAGGGAATAAATCGCAACATTTCCGAACGCAGAGGCGTTGTGGGTCGTACAAATTTGTTTCAGAAATATTAAGGACAAACACGTGCCACATAGGGGTGTATTTTTAAAACCTTTACTCGGAAAAATTATTTCAAGCAGAAAAACTGCATTATTCAGCATTTCAACTGCAGCTCCACAGACCAGCACCGAGAAAGTATTTCTTCGGACGGTAAAGCTCGATAAAAATGTGCGAAGCCGTCCCGGTTCGACAGAATGAATCGCAGGCGTGCGATCGTGGGAGTGTTTCGCGTTGACAGCGCGACAATCGTCGTTCGCTTTCATTCGGTCGTTTATTCGCGCGCGATACGGGCCGCACACGCGCGAATACAAGGAAGTCACTTTCCTTTGGACTGTGTTCCGTGTCTGTTTCTCTCTTCTCGCTTCCTCGTGGCGTGGCGTTCGGTTTCAAGTAGTTTCGATCGCGACAAAAACCGAGCACCGGCTGAAGACGAACGTAATTATCGCAAACGGTCCGCTCGTTCCTGCAGAAACGATTGCAGTTGCACGGAGGAAGTCACGGCATACAATGTAATAGCTCTAATGAGGCGACCGTTTGCTACTGCTCCATCGTGAAGCAAATTCTGACGCGATCCCCGTCATCCACAGGGAATTCCTTGACCTTCTCCATCCCCAGTTCCTCGAGCAACGATTTTACGCCGCAGCTTCGCGGATTCTTCGAGGACAAAGCATTCAAATCGATAGAATAATTTTTAACCCTCGTGTCGGTAGAAAAATAATTTATATTCATTAACGTTTCACTTGAATGTCTCAAGTGTAGATCGATTCATAATTGTCTGAGAAATAATTTTATCGCGAATTAATTCGTGGCCCTCGCAATGAATTTTTACTGGACAACAGAAATGTTAGAAAAGATTGCAATTTCTTTCATTTGGGTGCTGAGAATCTGATAAACGCGTTTCATTTTCTCGAGACCGCACGGAGGATGCCAGGGCAAATTTGAATATGAAAACCGTAGGAACGAAGCTTTCGCGTTTAACAGACCAACATTTTTCCCGCATCTCAGGAGAAAACAGACCCGCGTTTGTTTATCCCCCTTCCGATTCCTCCGTCGGATTTTACGAGTGTACAAGCGGCGAAACGCGTTCCCGCGGATAAATCTAAAAGGTAAAACGGGTTCCGCGTATGAAAGCACGGATAAAGCGAAACACTGCGGTAATAAATTGAAACTGAAGCTCGATGCGCCGGAGGTTTTCAGCGTCGATGTGTGTATGCGAGATCGTGTGCCGCGGACATCGAGTATCCGTTATATTCCACGGCGAATTTCACGTGTTTCCTCGAAAACCGTTCGCGGGATGTGTCGGCAGTTAAATGCCGCGGATAACCGAGGGTTTGTGCACGAACGGTGCTTCTTGCTGCACAGAATTCCGAAACTTACTGGGAAACTGGTGATTCTGCCGCCACGACGAATTTCCTAAACATTTAATTTCATTGCTGGGAAACAGAGAGCCTCAATTAGAGCCTTCGCGATTGTCTTTTTCTAAGAAATTTTCGATTTCCATTCTACGGTGCTTGCTGCACAGAATTCCGAAAATTGCTGGGAAACTCGCGATCCTGCCGCCACGATGAATTCCCTGTAAACTGAATTTCATTGCTGGGAAACAGAGAACCTCCATAAGAGTCTTCGCGATTGTCATTTCCGAAAATTCTCAATTTCTTTTCTACGGTGCTTGTTGCACAGAATTCCGAAAATTGCTGGGAAACTCGCCATCCTGCCGCCACAACGAATTCCCTGAAAATTGAATTTCGTTGCTGGGAAACAGAGAACCTCAATAAGAGTCTTCGCGATTGTCATTTCCTAAACAATTTTCAATTTCCATTCTACGGTGCTTGCTGCACAGAATTCCGAAAATCGCTGGGAAACTCGCGACCCTGCCGCCACGATGAATTCCCTGAAAATTGAATTTCATTGCTGGGAAACAGAGAACCTCGGTCTTTATGTTAAAAATGTTCAATTTCCATTCCACAAGATATTTTCTGACTGTTACTCGTACTTAGAACACTTTATCAATCTCTTAAGAATAGCTGTAAGTAATATTGAGGCAATTTTTAGTGGCGCCTCAGACTTTCCATTCGAAGGGTTAAGACCCAAATGAATAGTGCACGTGATCGTCCGCGTCCCGGAGGAAAGTATAGTTGTCGCAGCGGAATAAAACGGAATATGTAGCTCCGGACGACACGTAATCGAACGACCTCTTTTATGGAGCACGGTGGTTTACTGTCGCGTTGTTGTCAGAACGACTGGGTTATGGCGTTGCTCCGCTCTCGAGTCGGTCTATCATAGAAGTAGAAAGGAATCCCTGATATTCGAGCGTTTGTAAAGAGGACACCGAGTATACAAGGCAAGGCAAGGGCCCGGACACGGACACGGTCATGATCACGATCCTCTCGATCCTCCCGGCGTGGATCGCCGGCGAAAGAGTCAAAGAGTATATACACACACGGTGCTGAGAGTGCCTCGAAAATTCTTCCGCGTTCATTGGCCGTCAGCAGGTGAGGAAGGGGTGGGGAGGGGCTTGTACAGGTGCGTGAAAACACACCGGCGTGTGCATAGGAATCCGAGTGTGCACACGCGAGCCTCGGAGAAAGCTCGCAGAGGCCTCGTCTGAGAGGCTCTTCGTTATTGGATCTGGGTGACCCGATTGGCTTGGCCTCAACCGAGAGACGGTTCACCTCGTCATCGTCGTCGTCGTCGTCGTTGTCGTTATCGTCACACCGTTGTTCTTCTCCCCAATTTATATCCGTCGTCTCATTGCCCAGACCGCCGGGTAACCATCGACGTTTCCTTTTGCAATCTGTCGCGGTCGAAGAGAAATCTCGCTTCAATCAGGACTTTGGAACTGTTCCATTCGATTCAATCTTCTTCCTAGGTGCTCCGGAGACGCGGAGATCGTCTTCGACATCCTCCGTTAGGCTACACAATTTATTTTTTCAGTTAAGTCAGCCTGGAGTCATCGAGAGCTCTTCAACTCGCGATCAGAGGATGAGGTGTGTTGTTCCATCGCTTCAGAGCAGGCGTTAGGGTTCTTGCTTGAGCGTAGACTTCCTTCGGATCTCTATGCAATTATGGCTTTTAACAATTTTCGAAAAATGCTAGGTTATGAAACACGACAGAACAGATTTGAATTTATTTCAGATCTACAAAGGCTAGTACCACGGTAAATAAAATTTTATTTGATTCGAGTTGCTTAAAATTCGTCTGCAAAAATTGCAAATTGCATAAACATATTCATTAGCGATCCCATTCTCGCCTTAATAATGGTATCGAGTTGAAAACAATATGATTGATCTATTCTCATGATCGGACTGCGGATCTTTATGCATTCGTGAAGAAATCGATTGAGTGTAATATAAAACAGTAAAAGATTTCAAAAATTCAAGAATGTTGTATTGCTGAATAAATGCATGAAATCCGCAGTCCCACGAGCCTCGATCCTCGGAGGATCCCGAGGCGACCGGATCGAGTTCTTTCACGGTTGACCGATATTTTTCCGTCGACTCATTCGGCGGGTCGGTCGAGACCCGTTTCCGTGAACGAAATCGCGTGGAAAAGTAAGCCGCGCGAGGGTTCGTGCAACAGAACTAACAGAAGCTTCTCCGATGCCGACGCCGCGCCGGACGCTTTCACTTGGACGGTCAGCGATCCGCTTTAAACTCGAGCGATCGGTTTTGCACGATCGGTCTCGGTGTTCGACTCGAATGACTCGCGCCTATCCTCTCCTGGCAGCGAGCGGAGTCGCGGAAAGTGATAGTCGAGCGTGCCGGCCCGAAACCGGTGAAAAAGAGAATCTGCCCTCTTACACGTTGAACCTCGTCGAGAATTTTTCTCGTAAATCGAATCTGCGAAGAGTAAATTGTAACGAAAACTCACTTCTTCAACCTCACACGGTACTCGAGTAATATTGTTTCTTGTTTGCCCTAAATAGACGGATAAAACCGTCCACGGGAATATAAATGAGCTATAGAATTTTAACACTTCCTCCGGACAATTGTTGCGCGGCGAAACGGACGCGGGACACCTCTGGGTGGAACTTGAAAGGGACAGTGCGACGTCCGCATTTTAAACAGCCTCGAAAAGTAGAGCCCGGATCTGGGGCAACGAGAGCAACATGCCGGAACGTTCGGCCACGCTGACAGAAGTCGATCATTAGAAAATCGTGCCTCAACCGCGCGACGATAATCACAGGAGAAACTAATCGCCGATAAATTACCGCTCCACGCGACTCCACCGTACACCGATATTCGCTCTATTTTCTCGATAGGCTCTCTCGCCGACTTTTTTCCAAACATTTTTCTTTCGGAGGAATGTCTTCTACGATGTAACATCCGCGAGGCGTTATTACTCATTGGTTAGATGTTTGATCGGCGGACGGTCTCCTTGTTCCTCTCTTTTCGATTCGAGATTACAAAGTAGTTTTCGCGGGGCAGGCTGAAATAGAGCGACAGAACGAGTCGCGAGCAAGCGTTAAACGCACAAATCAACCGGCACGATTGGAAAGAGTGACACGAGCCGTGTGCGCGCTGACAACCGTTACCAACTTACCACTACCCGGTACCGTGGCATACCTAACTCAGCTGCACACACAAGGCCAACCTGTGCAGGTGTAACCGAGTGTCGGACGTTCCTCGGGGTCACTACGGGAAATCTTATTCGCCGCTTCTTCTCTGTTTATTGATCCCGACTTCGCATTTATTTATTAAAACAGTTCCACTGGAAACTCGTTTTTTCTAATCAGAATTCAATTCCCGGGGTTTCGTATCTCGAACCAACTTTTCCGCGGATGCAGATCTCAATTTTTGTAGACGCAGTTTGTTGATTTCGAGCTTCAAAGTGTCTAAAATCCATATCCTAAATGTTAATCGTATACCACATTCATAATTAATAACTGATCACTAAACTGCGGATTTTATGCATTTATGACAAAAAGGGGTACGTACAATTAAAAGCAGTGGACATATTTAAAAAATTTAACGCCACCAGTACATTAGTTTCATCTCAATAAGATAATTAAAAGAAGAAAGAAATTTTTATTTGGCTCCTGTGTCTTGCAATCATTGCAAACATTTTCTATTTTCTACTGATCACACACACTTTAAATCAGAATAACTTTTTTATGAATTGACCAAACGACTTCAATTTCTCTGTAAGGCTAGAAGAATTAGTTTAGTAAATGACGTCTACAAAATATGTTGAAAATATGCATTTGGTCGGAATTGTGAAAGACAATAGTAAACATTGATTTCTTCAACTTGTTTAACTGGGCCAATAACGAAAATTTAAAAGATGTGTTTGGTCAACTTGTATAAATTATATACGCTCCGATGGCCCATCTATCGCTTCATTTCTCACAATATCGCAAAAATTACCTTGAATTAATTTAGTTTAGAATGACATGATCTGAAATAACTGGGAGACTCATTCTTTTTAAATTTTCACTTGGACCACTTTAACAATTACGGGCTCATATTCGGACAGAGAATGATGAAAAGGAGAAGGGCCAGTTTAGGTTGAAAATCGTGTGACTAACAGGTTAAGCCGATTAACCTACTGATCGTCGGACCGGCCGTGGACAGGGTCGAGGAGAGTCGTCCCACCGTAGACATGAGTGAATTTCGTCTCGCTTAGGTACGATTCGAGGTTCATTACGCCGCGGCACTTTCTAGGATAACGGAATCCCTGTGCGCTCTTTATCCGTGGGATATATCGAGGGTTACGTTTCGATAGGATCGAGGTTAATGTAGCCGCTTGCGTCACCGATCCGCGTCAAAAGCATTATCGTCGAGCATTACCCGGTGAAACCTGGCCGCGGCTAAACCGGAACGAGCATCAATCCCGTCGCACGCATTCAATCTGAATCTGTACAACAATTCATTGACTATCCTCGGGTACTCTCGTTAGTCGACAAGGAGAACGTGTTCGTCCAAACAAAGTTAATTATTGAAATTCCATTCAACCCTTCCACGTGCCAGCAGGTGCCATTAACTTCGAATCGAGGACTGCCGGTCTAATGATCCGTGTAAGTGCCGCGAGAAAATTGTAACAGCGCATGCGAGCACCATACCATATCCCACCCTCGGCCAATCTTTTTTAATGATAATGCTGTAGAACAACGTTTTCTAACAGCGTTCTCTGTCCGCTAATCTGCTAACCGGGTAATTCCTCGAGCGTGAACGTTAATTCAATTAAAGACGAATAAAAATGTCTGCCGGTGACGTGACCCGTAATGCTGGCAAACACGATCCAATTTACACCGCCGATATTACTATGGAATCAGATTAAGCAATTTCCCGGCGAATAAATAAGTGGATTAATAATAATCCGCGGACAGGAAGAAATCAGATCTAACTATATGCCTCTCCTGCTACGAAGTCTCGAGAGAATATGATATTTCCTCGACTTTAACAAACTTCCACAGTGTACGAAACTTTTATAAACTTTTGCAATTGCTGGACTGAAATAACAAATTCTGGTCGAGGCGAGAAAAATCGAAGTTTAAATTGCTTTATGGCTAGAATAAAGTTACTAAAAAATGTTCCGTAACTTCTCACAGCGGAGAGCCATTCTAAGGGAGTCTGAAGGGTCAAAGGGCGAGTGTTGTGGGTTGTGAAGATCTTTTTGGAACGACGAATAATATATGTCTTTCGCCTCGTTCAGCGGCGAGCCAAGATTCTGAGGGAATTTTTGAAGATGTAAGGGAGTTGGAAGGGCAAGTGTTGAGTGCAATCCTTTTGGACGAACGTGAGACGAAAAAAATGTCCGGTGAAAGAGCGTCGAGAAAAGGGAAGAAGGATGCGTCGAGGCAGCGGAGCATGCCAAATGATCTTCTATGTATATCGCCTCGTTTGCTACGGGCCAAAGTCGGAAAGAGCCCCAGCTTTCTCCAGGCTCCACGGTCAGATTACCTTCCGTACGATCGCGCTGATTCCTGATCACGTCCTGGTTCCGATAAACGATCCTTAGACACAGAGACTGACCGATTTCCTCCTTGTCGCCGAAACTTTCTACATTAACCCTTACGTCAACGTCGACGATCTTCCGCGGCCGTCAGCACCACCGTAATCATCAAACTCCATAGTACAAGTGCACATTTTGCACGATTCATCGGACGATCTGATCAATTGATCTATAATCTTCGTGGAAAATACAAATTTTCGAAATAGACAGCGGACGTTCATTCAATTTTCAATCTTTATAGACCTTTGCAGATCGAAAACAAATAACAATTCTGTCGAATTTTATATGCTAGCATTTTTTAAGAACAATTTCCTTCCTTTCATAATTTTAGTGGGTTGCTATTCAAATCGATGCTATTCAATTCTTTCAATTTCTACACTCATGAGCTGTGTGAAATTGCAGCTCCTCGTTTTTGTCACAAACGTACGAGGACGTGGACATTTTTTCAGAACGTTTTCCTTCCTTTAATAATTTTAGTGGGTCGAAATTTCGATGCTATTCAATTCTTTCAATTTTTACACTGTGTCAAATCGCAGCTACTCAGTTTGTCATAAATAGGCAACATAGGCAGAATTTTCAAGACGGATTAGAAGTAGGCTACCCGAGGATTGAAACACAAGAGTTACCAATTTTGTGGAACAGTCCGCGAACTATTCTAACCAGGGAGTCCTTTTTTTCGCGATGACATGGCCGACACCGGACCATTCTCGGCCATTGGAACCGAATGGGTTAACAGTATATTCAAGAACCAGGGGACATAGTTGGAAATGGCCTTCGCGACGACCCGTGCATACTAATGCACGGTAATTTTAGCAAGAGCCGTTCAAGAGACCCGGGACGCGTTCCTGTTCCGCGATTTACCGGCTTCGTTTAATTGAACCGGGGTAATTAACCCTTTCAGGCTACACATTCGTCGCTTTTCTCTTATTTGCGTTATCTGACACGCGATCGCGATACTAATGTCCCCAACACATTATTAACTCTTTGCACTCGGAGCTGTTTGAACTCGAAAATATTCTAGGTCAAAAGAACAATTTGGTTTTAGAGTTGTAATTGATACAATTTCCACGTACGAAAATGTTCGGTAATGAAACAATGTAACAAATATTTTATAATGAAAATTTCTGGGGTGTTTGATTAAATTATTATAAAGAAAGATTGGATGGTGCCAGACCAACGAAGAAACATGTACCACCAAAAATCCTCGAATTCTCCTTTTCGAGTCGAATCGACCGGCTCACGCATCGAACGAGGTATTACAGAGAGATCTACCGATCGTACTTAGATAAATCGAAGATCTACGGACTCACCGTGCAACGTATTAACCCTGACACGTCCGTCGATCCTTCAGGATCGTCTCATACCGCCTTAAATCCTCGAGAGAAGCCTCCGGTCACGCGCACTGTCTCTCGCGAGTTCACACGTCTGCAAGTTCCCCTGAGCGAGTCGCACTTCTTCACTGAACTTCCGGCCACTTCGCTCGCGATCTTCGCGTATCATCCGCGGCTCTAGAACGATTATCGAGTACCTGGGTAGCTTTCGATCTTTGATCCTCGTGGCGCACTGTAGATCACGTTCGCCGATCACGAAAAATCTCACGAGTTACCGATCAAAAACCCCGTGGATTACGGGGATCGGTACGTACGACGAAACGATGTTGGTCTACGGTTCCCGACCAAGCGTTCACTTGGTGCAGATGGTACTCTAACGTGTTTCACGCGATCCTAACACCGATCTGTTCCGCGCACCGTTCGTCCATCCGGTTAGTCAACTGGATGGGTACCTGTCTGGCTGTTGTACACCTCGTGCGGCAACAGCATGTGCTGGAATCGCATGGCTAAGTCATAAGCGGCGCCTTCGAAGAGGATCGTGGCGGTGATGGTGGTGGTGGTGGTCGAGGAGAAGGCACAGTGGTGGAGGTCGTTTATGGTGGAGGAAGAGTCCGCAGCCAGGAAGACCGATCGTCCGTCGTGAAGAAGTGGGGAACCTCGTCAAAGCCAGAAACGATCAGCCAACGTCGTCGTCGTCGTCGTCGTCGACGTCGTCAGGAAGCTCAACGACAGAGAAAGATTCACGGAGAAATAGGGAAGGAGAGAGGACGCGCGACGGAGACAGTGCCGAAGAGAAAGAGAGGCGGAGGACGAACCAGGAGAAATCAAAGTGGGCCAGTGACCAGGTCACGTGGAGAAGAACGAGGCCCAACGCACACGACAGCGACACACTGTCCTACTCATCGGCGTCGTCGCCGCTGCTACTGCTCCTATCTGTCCATTCAGGAAACGTATCGCGACGCGTTCAGCCTCCACTCACTCTTCGGGAGCTAACCGCGCCGGGATCATTGCAATTTTCGAGCACCGCTGCTGGATCGCCGGTATCTCACGGCGCACAGTCGTGCCAAATGGCCGGAAAGTCAAATTGGAAATTTGTGGAAAGATTGTCACAAGTACAACGCTTGTGTGGCAAAAATAATCTTTTTTTTAAGTTGTACAACATTAAGCAGTATGGGCTAATCGGAAATCTCTGTTTTCTTTTTTAAATCTGTTAAGAGACTTCTGCAAGATGGAATATTGCATTATTATTATTATTATTATTTATTATAGACGGACCGAAGCCCTCTTACATAAATGTTTACAATAGAAAATAATAAAAAATAAAAGACTACTACTTTTTGACTTCTCCTGGGAATAAGTTTGTCGAGAAATCGACTCTTTCAGCCAGAGAAAATACTTAAAAAACAATGTGCAATCTCCTGTGGCAAATTCGCCTCTCGTCGAGGCTACAGATGGCGGTAAGTGGTCTCTCGAGGCTCTTTGGGACCGGTCTCGTTAAAAGTTCTCCGACTGGGTCACCGAACCCAAATCTCGAACTCCTAGGGCCAACGGAATGGAGCCCAATTTCATTCCCGGATGAATTTCCCCTTCCTCGAGCTCGAGGATAAACGGAGGTTCGTTAAGAATCGAAATGAAAGTCTCCACCGTGGTCTAGAGCTTCCTTTTATTGCTATATTAACGCTAGAACCGCTGGACGGGTCAAACGATTCCGGGTTTCTTATTTTACGATCGTCGGAAATGTAAAAGGCTTCCTTTGTGGTAAGTAATTAAACAATTTCAGTGACTGCGGTTTTGTGTGTACAACAGAACGTATTGTGAGCGGTTCTAAAGAGAGAAAACTGGCGAGCTTCGCGAGAAGCTCCAACCCAGAAATCGCGGGGCACAGTTTCTAAATATAAGCGAGCTGAAAGTTCGGGACGTCTCGTTTCCGCCGTGTTCACGGTAAACAGATAATTTCTATTTGCCTTTGAGCGAGAGGTGTCTTTAACGAGCTAATTAAGCCGTGTAGAAATTATCTGCTTCCCCTACGATTTAATTTCAAAATAATTCGTGACGCTCCGAAATCAATTTGTCGACGGAGAGTTGAGTCAAGTGGAACCATGTCTGGGGTTTATTGGACTTTATCGACTGGCAATGTTTTCACTGCGCGTTATCTAACGCTGACAGCAGATACATCTTCGGAGAGAGAGGCAACACGGTTGACAGCGCGCGATAGTCAACGAACAGCGTGTGTCGGCGGCACGGGAGTCCCGTTGACGAATTTTATTCGCGTAACTGGAACGAGGAAAACAGAGGTCAAAAACGAGCGAGGAACACGGCCGAGAATCCCAATCGATCGGATTTCACTTCATTCCGGAGTCAGCGCGTCAATCTGTGTCAACCGCATATGACGAATATTATCGCGACCACTGTCTCGATAGATCGATTCGTCCTCCGAACGTCGCTCGCGACAAACAAATGATAGAACGAGAGAATTATAGAACTTATTCCGACGTTCTATATAAAATTGTTTATAGACCGGTCTCGTTGTCGAAAGTAAAAGTTTCGGATGAAAATAATACAAAAAAGTATTGAAATACAAGGAATCGAGGCCGATCCTTTGAAGTTTCTTTAATGATCTGAATAAGTTGAAAGTAGTGTACCGACATTCTGGAATTCTTTAAATCTTTTTACCATCTCGAATCGCGCTAACTGGTTTTTGCCATAAGTGGATGGAAAACCGCAGTCTAGTTATTACAGTTAAATTGATATTCCGGCCACGTCTATTTGTAAGAGTGACGTAGATAATCCACAGTTCGATCCTTGTGGAACATGTTTCAACGATCTCTGAATTAAATGCGTCTACGGAATTTTCACTGCGCAAGTTCGATCGATTTTTAAAAATCGTTCATTTCGATCTCGGACGGCTCGCAGACGAGTATGAGAGCCAAATAGAAGAGCTTATGTTCGTACATGGGACTAGCATGTAGCCGATAGCAAATGTCGGGTGAAAACGAAATAAAATCGGCAGTCGATCGCGGATGTTGAGATCGACCAAATGAATAGAAACTGGAATCGTAGAGAAATTCATTTGCACAGCTAACAGAAGAAAATCGAAATCCAGGGGCTAGTAGCTTATCAAATAAATTTTTATCGAACTCCTTGTTTATGTATCTGACGAGAGAGAGAGACTTCGAATTTTCATTTCCTGGATGGACACGTGGAAACAATAATCATTTGACTGCGGATTTTTCTGCAAAATAAAAATTGCAAGTGGCTGGAGCCACATAACCAGTTTATTCGTACTTGGATAATTTTAACGAGCTGCGAAAAATACATTAGCACTCTTAAATCATTGTAACCTTTCTACTGTTTTAAATTGCACCCTCTCATTTTTGCCATGAATGCATAACATCCGCAGTCTAATAATTAGAAATCGCGAACCCGAGCATTACCAACAATATCCTCTTTTTCATACACACCTCGGACGTGACCAAACAGATGACTCGCGAGAAAAACTTTCTAACATCCTCGATTACCGTGTTCGCGGGACAGAGATACAATTAACGCGAGCTCGAAAACGGTGCTCGTCTCGTCGAGGATATTAATTAGCGTTTCGCGGGGTGGGGAGCTGCGGAACGTCAATTAGTCGATCGCAACGAACCGGTCCGGCGCGCGCGCAATTCCACGCGCATAATTACGTAGAAATTTTCATGGTGTTTCGGTTGGGGCGTCTGAATTATTCAGAACTCGTCGTTGACCTCGTTACGGGGGCCACTCTATGATGTATTGGAACCGTAGATCCTCCGCCCGAAAATAAAGAAAGAAAGGAGACGAATGGAAGGAACCTCTTATCCGAAGTCGTAATTATCGACAAGAAAGTATCGATTTCCGAAAAAGGAGGAGGACGAATTCTGTCGTCGCAGCCTGCTCGACGATCCTCTCCTTTCACTGGAACGAAATTTGCATCGGAGGCGTCCTGCCTCGTCGGGTCGAATATTCGAAATCTCACGGGGCCGAAGTGTGTCATGCTTCGATTATGGTGTCAGGTGACTTTGGACGCGATTGGACGCTCTGAAGAATTGTTCGGAACGCTTCGGAGGCCCGGAAAGCGGTATTATTATGCGATGAGCTCGGGGATTAGGCTGGCAGGGTGTGCTCGCAAATTTAGTTAACCATTTATAATTTGTTGGTGACGCTGTGGAGACATTTATAATGCAACGCTCTTCGGGGCAGTTATTTTTATTTACATAGTAATTAAATTTGTTATTTTCAAGATCTACTATTCAATAATTACAAATAGACTGCGGATCTTTATGCAAAATGTTCTGCATTGATCGCGAACAGCAGGAACAAAATTAAAATTGATTTCATCCCTTAATGACTTTGTTACTTTAAAACTAACATCACGATTTTATAATTCACCCAATTTCTTCACAAATGCATAAAGATCCGCAGTCCAATTTCAAAAGAGGAGCAGAGAGCAGGTTTCAACAAAGAGCACAAACACACAGAATTCAAGACGAACACAGTGTCAATTAAAAAATCAATGTATAAAAAGTAATGGTCATCCGTCATAGGGGTGAATCTACACCTCTGGATCGGTGACACAGACCTACAAAACGTACTTTTTAAATTTTCAATATAGGCCCACATAAAAAAGTTGTAAAATGCAACTTTTGGTATTTCGATCAATTGCTAATTTAAAAACAAAATTTCACATCCTGTAGTAAATTAATTGTTCTAGCTTCTCAAAAAAGTTCGAGTCGTATAGTATAATATTAAAAAAGTTATTGTCTTCTTTAGAGCGTCCGAATATTAATTCGAGTCACTGTATAACTCCACACAATTACATTTTGCAAAAACTTTAAGAGCTTATATCTCAATACCTATTTGTTTGCGACATGTGGCTTCTTTCAAACTTTTTTTCTGGATGAGTAGAAGGTATTGACGTGAAAAACAATTTTAACAACAATTTTCTTTGTTATAAACAATTTTGCGGCAAGTTTCTCTTACAAATGTCCATCGATCCAGAAGTGTCGATTCACCCCTAGAACAGATGACCATTACTTTTAATACAGCCTTACACTCTTCAGCCGATCGTTTAAATCGTAAATTGCGCTATTTAGCGCACGGTGTCGAAAAGTGGTTTCCTAGGAATTTCAGGTCATCCCGCAGGTGAAAACGCTGTCAATTATTTTGATGGAGGGTCTCCCTCCTGACAGGAACACGGGACATTATTGGTTTCGAGCGCCGCTGGTAAAGCGTAGGATCTCTCTGTTCGAATAATTATATGTGTGTATGTGTACCACGCTGCAACATCTTCGTTCCGATGTCCACGGGTGCACGGTAGTAGATCTTCGGGAATAATTACGCGTCCGTAGACGACATTAATGCCGCGCACGCGGCTAGAGACTTTCGAGAGTAGGCAAAGTTCAATCCTTGATCGTGAACGTGACTCGTCCCAAGTGGGTCAGGACCTGCACCTTTCAGCTCGGCGACTCGGGACTGTAGGGACACGTTGTCTTCGTAGCGGCATCACATTTATTATCGTGTACCCCCCAACCGCGATTATAATTGGACGACCATGCTTGCTCCATCGGTGATTCCGTTGTGGCTATCGTATTTGCTGCGTAAATTCGTCGCCATCTTTCCAGCAACTCCGATCGTTCAGAAAAGTTTTTATTTTTGGGATTACGCGTTGTTATATTAATTTTCAAAGACTAATTTAACCCTTTGCACTCGGAGCTGTTTCAACTTGAAAATTAGACATTCCTTCCGACCTAGAATGTTTCCATTCCCTATGATTTTTTAAACTTTATGGATATGAAATTGGTATAATACCTCATACAATACCTAAATGTTTAGTAACTGATCAGCAGACTGCGGATGTTTATGCATAATAAAAAATGTCTGCATCGATTTCAAGACACAGAGTAAAATCAAAATTTCTTTCTTCTTTTAATTATTTTATTAAACTGGAATGAGTACGTTGATGTTCTTAAATTTTCTACTGCTTTAAATTGTGCATAGCAAGTTTCGTTATAAATGCATATTTCCCGCAGTCTATCGATCACAAACCAATATATTTAATAACGCAAACAATGCTTTGAACAGTGGTACAGCAATTTTTAGTGGCGCTTTAGCGTCACCATTCGAGTGCTCAAACCTTAAATTAATTTTCTATGTACAAAACCGTAAATGTTTTATAATTTCAGTGACAGAAGCTTGAAAAGCAAATATTTTTCTTGAATTCTTGAATGGTTCGAATTACGATGATTTTTTCTACGTTTCTGCTGAATGGCACGAGGAAACGAGAACGGCTTATGCGAACGAATGCGAGCAGTTATGGGAGGAAAGTGGTACACGGGGAGGCTTGCAAGGATCTGGTCCCGGCTACTGCGAGCTAGACAGGACGAGTTGCGTCGGCGCTGCCACGCCACGCCGCGTTGCAGATCGATCAAAGGATTTTATTCGAATCGCTATCCGACGCGGGTAGCAGGGTCATGGTCTGACCTTGGTGCTTCCGGATGACGTCAGTATGCTACGTAGGAAAAGTGAAATCTGCAAGATCCGTTCTCGCAGGACGTGCGAAAAACGAGAACCAAGACCCGGCCGTGTGTATCGAGCGTGCAAAACGAGCAATCTGACCTCTAGATCGTTAAGTACCGAGCGCTGATTTATTAAGTATCGATCGTCGGTGATTATTACATCGTCATTCATAAGCCTAATCGTATGCTACTCTTCGGCTGCTGTTTGTAGCTCGGAGCTTCTGAAGTCTCGAGACAATTCGAGCTAACTGTTAGACGACTTTATCAATTATTATTATATTAACTTCATCAATCGCCGATTTTTCAATGATTACTTTTTTAATCGTACACATTAATCAATCAATCTTCATTAAAATATTTATCGATTAATGCCCAACTCTAAACACAAGGCCCTCCGGACGGGTTGCGCCTGATCACTGGCTGTATACCTGAAAAGGTTGCTGTAGCAAACAAAAAACGCGCACAAAAAACTTCAACCCCGACAGATGGACAACACGTGCGACAGACCCACCGAATCAAATCGATGGGATCATACACACATACAAACATACTTTTCTATTTTTTATATTTTTTCTTTAAAATGCGACAACCTTGTATTTTTACGTTTCCGTGTAAACACGGCAGGGAATAATTACTGCGAGCTGTTTCAAAGGGAAATTTCCTTGAGAAGAAACCTTGGTCGACGACCACTAACGAAGCTTTAATTTAATATAGTTTAACCCAGCTTTCACAAAAAGTGGGCTGTCTATCCACTTTGAAAAATTACCATAATTCTTCCGGAATATTCCCGAGCGAATTATAAAGGCACGAGAATAATTACCGCGAGCAAAACTAACTACTTTGCCCGGGAACAATTCAATTAAGAGGTGCAAGAATTAAGTCATCAGCTGCTGTTGTCGGTTCACGATTAAAAGAGCGTCACTTTAACTGACGTTTCAGTTTTCACAGTGTGATAACGTTTCGCTCGCTTAAAATCTTCTGAATCCTCGTCGGCAGAGGATTAAATTGCGACCCAGTTCCAAGGATCATGTCCTGGGTCAAGAACAACGCTTGTTTCTCTTCTCCCGGCTGTCTCTCCCCATCGATTATGGGGGTCGAGGTCTGAATTCCTCAGACTTTCCCCCATTGAACTATATTCGATCGAGAATTTCGCTATTTGATCGGTTCCACTAGAGATCGTTTTACTTGAACCGTTTTTCCAGCAGGTTGATTTTCGGTGTCGACGTCCGTCGCTGTTTATTTTTATGTAATCGGCGTCTTTCACCTGGCTTCGTAATTTCGTGAGGTAACAGGGACCCGATAGACACTGTTCGTTAACGCGCCGACGACGGCTAATTGCCGTCGCGACGTTGATTGAGAGAAACGCGGAAAAGAATTATTTCTTTGAATATTTTAATTTTATAGGCTTGGGGCTGTTCGAATCCTTTCAATCGTTCTAGTTCAACACATTGGTCACTAGACTGCTGATCTTTATGCATTTATAATCGCAAAATGTATTTTTTAGAGATTTTAGTGGGTTTTTAGAGTAAGTAAAAGTAACGTGGATGGCACGGTTTCACGGTAGGTGTAAAATCCGTGTAAGGCCGGTCTGTTCTAACCCACTTACCGAAAGTCACGATCACGGTCAACATTCGTGCGTTCCTGAGAGGTGCGTCACGTAGCGAACGAACGAAGAGAAAAGGAAAAGCGTCGGTTCCCATCGCGAGGAACATCAATTTCCCATGAGGGAGACCCGCAGGTTCCTCTCAGCGTTCAATTTATCCATTACCCGGCTAACTGTACAAACAGGCGCCGCGTACAGCTCCTATCGGGCCTCGTAATCGAAAAACGCGACGACACTCGCGAATCCTTTAGCCATTCCTTAAAACGTCCCAACGTCGTCTTACATTCTCGCGAAATTCTGTAGGGAAATCACCAGAGAACCACTTCTGGTACCTTCAAAGAGGTGAATGGAGCACCAGAATCTCCACGAAACTTGTTTACTTCAACCTCACCTTAATTAACAACGCTGCTGCATTTTTTACAAGTGAATTACTTATTCGTACTCTTTTGTTTCTCTGCTGCTGAAAGGTTGGAGGAGCAAAGGTCTCATTCAGTATTTATTTTCATTCACTCGGGCTGTCTTCGTGCTTGCAGAAGTTCGCAAATTGGGCTGGAGTGGTTCGCATCCTTTATCTGCAACACAATTTTTTGGTTAATGGTCACTGGGACTACTGCAGAGGTGAATTTTGTTAATTTTGCAAGCGAATATACTCCTCGATTTAATTCCAATTTTTATCTTCATGCAAATCAAAGAATATCAAGTCAAGGGTTGTTTGCTTAGTCAGCTTATGGTTTCGTGACTCCATGAGGAAAAGGCGGAGGTAGCTGGCTTTCTCCAAAGCCACTTAACCCGGTCCAGTAACATCCATCCAAGAGCCGTCACGCCTGTGACATTTTCGACATCTTCGTCAAGACGATCCTCCCCCCACGATCAGCCACTTCCATTTCTCTTTGCTAGTGGACTGTAAATGTTTATGAGTTCGTCATTCGGATCATTAAGGGATGACACAAATTTTTATTTGATTACAGTCCACTGCAGTGCAACTAGCATAGTTCCCAGGGGATGAAATAATATTTAACTGCAGTCTCTCATAGCTGTCTTCATAAAATTTTTATTTTCTAATTTCTGACAATAAAACACCCCTTAACACATCATTCAGGGTTTTGAGGATCGTCAAGAATAAAGAGACAAATTTTTATTCGATTTCAGTGGGTTCATAAAATAATTATTTGCTTCACTCAACTAGCACAGTTCCTGGGGGATGAAATAATATTTAACTGCAGTCTCTCATAACTGTCTTCATAAAAAGTTTATTTTCCAATTTCTGACTAACACATCATTCAGGGTTTCAGGATTATCAGGAATAAAGAGACAAAATTTTTATTCGATTTCAGTGAGCGGGTTTACGAGCAAGGCACAAAGTTACCTAGAAGGTATAAGTTGTGTTGTGGATCTTAATCTATTCGATTTCAGTGGGTACATAAAATAATTATTATCTTCAGTCAACTAGCACAGTTCCTGGGGGATAAAACAATATTTAACTGCAGTCTCTCATACCTGTCTTCATAAAATGTTTATTTTCCAATTTCTGACAGTAAAACACCCCTTAGCACATAATTCAGGGTTTCAGGACCATCAGGAATAACGAGACAAATTTTTATTCGATTTCAGTGGGTTTATAAAATAATTATTATCTTCAGTTAACTAGTACAGTTGCTGGTGGATGAAATAATATTTAACTGCAGTCTCTCGTAGCTGTCTTCATAAAATTGTTATTCTCCAAATTCTGACAGTAAAACACCCCTTGACTCAAATAAAATTATAGGCCCCTAAAACCGTCCCGGTCGCGGCAAATAACAATGAACAGAGATATCAATCTTGTCCAGCAATTATGTTCGCGCGATCGTCCCCTCCTTTTCACCGGGGAATGCAAAACATCGACGTGAACGCGTAATTTTACGATCGGCCACGGGATGCATAAACCTTCTCTCGCAGTAGGAATTGCGAACGATTATTGTTCACCGGGACACACCGGTATTCCATGCGGTTTGTAACAGTTACATTCTATTACCGTTCCAATTAGGGGTATGCGCGAGATACGCCTTAAGGCCCAGACACTCGGCTTATGGGTTACCCTCGGTTCCCTATCCGTGGGATTAAAATAAATTACCTCCGTGGTACTGCAACCGCGTGTGCAGCATTGTTCGTGACTAGGCGTAATGCAACTAGAGGATCGATTCTGCGATTTGTTAGTCAGCTTTGAAGACGTATTATTGTTCACCTGTTGCTTGGCTTTAACGACATATAATGTAATGAACCCGTAACTTGAATTTCAGGAAAGCTGTTCTTCGCGCTTCTTGCAAACAAAATTCTTGCAAAACGTAGAATAGATTATGCTGATCAAGGAAGTAATATCGATACCCGAAGAAGCGAATCGACGATGAGACCGTTCACAGTTTCGAGGACGCGTTGGATCATCGTCCAGGCATCGAGCCACGTTACTCGCGAACGTGGCGATCGATCGACAACAAAATAATCAGGTCGATCGTCCGGTTTTTGCCGATTACCGATGCGCCAGTGAAATTGCCGCGCGTGTCGTCCGCGAGCAGCGGACAGCGGGGAAAAAAAGAAGCGCGACGGATGATCGACGCTCGTTTTCTCACCGAAACGTAGATCGTCTGGCCTAGAAAGTATCGCGGTTTTTAGGCCCGGTCGAACGGTGCACACCATCGCCCAATTTTCTGTCTTCCTCTTTCTCCATGGCTGAAATTCGTCGACGTGCGAATTTGGGCTGCGAGGAACAGTCATTCTCCAAAATAGACTCGGCGATCGGCACTCCTTGTCCCAAGGTGGCTCTAAATTATTCTCGGCAGATATTCTCCGTGCTTTCTACCGTCTTCTCAACCTTCTTTCATTTTTATCTCACTTGATTTCTTTGTAGGACGCCCTCAGTGGGCGTGGTTTATTGGCCCTTGATATCATCCGAGTCAGGTGACCCAAGTAGGCGTGGTTTCATTCCTCACCGCCCCAATCCAATAAGAACACTGTCTCATAATTCTTACGGCGATTAGATCTAAATCTTCTAGATCTCACTTCAGCTTACTGTTACTTATCTCGCCGAGCTTTCATTTCCGACCCGCACAATGCAGAGAAAGAAATTTTAATAAATTGCTGCAACGTGTGTTGTGTTATCGACGAGATAAAACCCTCAGGAAATAAAGTTCTCACTTGTTTCCTTCCTGTAGCTTTCATGTGAACATCCATCGCAGTTTCATAAGGGAAATGGAAATTTGGTAAAGTAACGAGCAAGTCGAGTGCAATCCTATTGAAGTTTGTATGTATTCCATGAATTATGGAACGTTCTTTGAGGAATGAGGAGTCGAACGATGAAAAGTAAAGTTCCTCGGTCTATCAATGACACTCGGAGCGAGTCAGAGCAGCAGAATCGAGTGGTTTCGAGTGTTTTCACCGATGTCGTGGCTGGCAACCACTCGGCCGAGGGTAAAGGAATGGAAGGAGCTGGCGAGACCTATTTGCGGGAACCTCTTTCGATTTTAACCTGATCATCGCACTATTGCTGGCTTCTGAGCATCTGCGAAAGATCATCCATGTCAATTTTAACCACAGAAAGCATTTAGGGAATTGTGCTCGCTCCGAGAGAAATAAGGATACTTAATTGCTTTAATTGTTTGGTTTGGGGATATTCAAATTCCGAAATGGGGAAAAATTTCGCAAATTTTCAAGCTCTCAATTTTTCAAATATTAACATTCTTAAATATTAAAATTTTTAGAACTCCATCGCCCGTTTCGCCAAGCTAGAAAATGCAAAGAAGACAAACGGACTACTTTATGAAATGTCCATCGCAGCTGTTACTTTATTCAATATCAATCGCACGAATGCGCTGTAAATTCACGGAACGGTCATAGCGAATATTTCTCCGCTTTCCCGGGAGTATCGTATCCTCCCTTGGAAACGTAAAAATGTTTACGGGCGGTCGACGGGAAATGATTTATTCGCGAAACGGCGTTGGGCGACACGCGTATGTTAAATCGAGCGGAAACGCCTGTCGATGCTTCTCCCCGTCGAATTCCACGGAACGTACGTTCAACCTGTTCTGAAGTAGTTTGCACACCTTGGTTCCTCGTTGTTCCGCTCGATCGGCCAGGTGATACACGATCCAGTGACCAAAAGAGGTGCGGACGATTAAAGAAACGCCGGGGGCGTGCGCGTTAATGCTCGTCTTTACGTTCCACTAATTAAGAACGCGTTGCTTCTGGTGGTCTCCGCCACACCAGAGAAACCAGTTGACATCCTGCGAATACCTTCCTCCTTCGGTAATCCCGCTAACTATAGGCCTCGGCAATTATTTCTCAATTTACCTGCCCCCTCTTGCCTCGGCTACCAACCGCGGAATGAACTATTAGCGTGAGTAATAAGTCCGTTCGCATTTCCTTACGGGAATCTTCAGCCATTTTACTTCTGTACTAAACTTACCTAATCGTTCATGTGCATTTTATCGTTCATATCAATTTTTATGTTTCTTTTTATTAAAACATTCGGGTATCCATTTGTTTGTTCTGTGCTCACTGAATATTACCGGGCTTCCGTGCGTCGAAATCTTGCACGCGAGAACAACAATTAGAAATAAAAGTGATTCTGCTCGGTAATATTACTATTTTCCCATTGAACCAATTGATTTTTCGAAATAAAAGTACGTCGACGTGGAATTTGTCGCGATAAAGTAAATGGAGCAGTTTGCACCCATAATAGTGACGTAATAAAATGCACAGAATTACTAACCGAACGAGAAAACGATAAGTCAAAAATGGCTGACTAGATGACCGATGTTTGGGGGTTAACGTTCGCGAGCAGGAAGTTTTCGGGAAACTCGAACTCTCCGGGGCAATCGAACTTTCGATTGAATTCGGAATCGGCGGGATTGAATTCTGAATCGGGGAGATTGAAGTGTCACGTCCAGTTCCGTCTGAAACCTTGCAGAAACACCACGAGGTAGATATCCGACATCCACTCGAATTCCGATTAGAAGTGGATCACACGGTCGGCGTTCCTGTTTCACCGCCGATCCGATGAGATCTTATACTGTGGCAGAGCCTTACTCTTCTACTCACGGCAATAATAACACACCGTCGAAAACATCTCGCGAATTTCATGAGGAATCATTCAACGTTCGATAGACACGGCTTAGAAAGTTTTAGAAAATCGTTCCGCTTCCTTCACTCTATTTAGAAAAATCGAGCGGCAACGCTCTTCGTGACAGCTTGATCGCTCGGAACGCTCGCGATTTTCTACGGAATATTAACGATCGAACGCGAGGCTGCTCATTAATTATGTCGCCGGGGGTGGGGAGGGGTTGTAAAAATCAGACGATCGATTCCATTAAATTTTATAGCGCCCCGGTTGCCAGAGTATTTCGGTCCCCACGTCGTTTTCTCAGGCGATCGATGCTTCCTTGCGACTGTCGTAAACAGGGGTTGAAAATATTTTACGATCTTCGCGGGAGACTCCTTCGGTGATAAGCGTATGCTGCCATGTTCTATCCCCAAAATTTTAGACGAATTTCATGGGGTAGTTCTTTGTAGTAGGGGTCGAAAATAGTTCACAATGTCTGTAGAAGTTTCCCTCAATCAAGCAGGTAATTTTCCTTGTAAATCAAGAACACTAAATAATAGATTTAATATTATAAATTGATTGAAATGTTTTTCTTTCAAAACTAATATCTGTGATCGCCAGGAAATTCGCATGTCACATTTCCAAAAAATTTCAGTTTATGCATTAATTGAGATTTATAGTATAGGATTTATGTCTTTATCAGAAAAAAGTCACGAAAATGAATTCGAAAGACTTGTAAACATGATGCAATTGAACGGAAAGCATTAGTCACCAAAACTTTAAACCGCAATATCTCGAAAGTGAAATTATGTGACATGCGGCGCTCTTCCTGACAACCACAGATATAAGTTTTATCATCATTTCCTATTCCTATACAAGATCAAAACAGGGGTAGAAGAATTAAATAAAATTCTCTGTCGCCTCCAGGAATTTTATACAGACCCTTAAAAAAATCACCACCATCTTCTACATAAGATTAGCTGTTAAAAACTTTCAAAACTAGAAGAATTCTTAAAATTCTTTTAAAACAGAATTCCAAAGTTCCGGAGCGTCGCAGAATGGTGGTCCTGGATTTCCAAGTCATCAGGTAGTAATGATCACCTAAAATCTGGCAAACTGTTTGGTCACAGGTGAGAGATCGTGGGCGTTTCCGAGTGGGCGAGTTTTGAACCGTTCGGCAGTGTTGGCACAGCATCGTCGCCCACGTTATTGGTTCGCTGAGTAAACAATTCGACTGATTTCCTCGTGTGTCAGGTGAGCACCGGTAATCAGCGTGAGATTTCTCCATCCATGTCGAAGGACACCGTTCTTTTTCCTTTTTTGCTTCGTTGTTTAATGCTCGATTGGTAAATACAAGAAGAGAGGGAGAAAGATGACGGAGTTGTGTGGAGGGGATGGTAGAAACAGTAAAAAATAACAAAGTGTAATAGAGTACAACACGCACCACCAATCGATCGAGTATTTACAAGCTCGGGGATGTTTCCTATTGTTGTTGCAACCCCGCATTGCAACGCGTACATTAATAAATTATCCATACGTGTCCTATCTACGTGCACGCGCACTTATGTATACATATATATATATATGAACTTCCTCTTTATAAATTAAATTAAATTAGAGATTCGGATAATTTCGCTTAGGCTCCTACGATCGTTCTTGTGCCACGAGCCGCGATTGAGCTGCGAAGAAGGCGACGGACGGACCATTGCGATCGCTCTATGATCGTTGGACTGAGGACTTCTGTGCAAAAGCAAAATTTTCTAACAATTCTCTAGAACATTTTCTTCATCGAACATTCGGGTGTAAAGATATTTTATAAAAATTATTTGAAGAGACACTACATTTCTATTTAAGATTTATTTAGAAAATTTTTATTTCGCATCGAAATCCGCATCCGAATCATTTCCAATCGCCCAAGCCGAAAATCGGGATTTCCTCGATCGAATTCGCACGGGAGCGATCGCGATCGATTTTCGGCGCGGTCCGACGCTCTAGATCGCCGGGAAGTGGTCGGAAAAGTTGGTGGGAAGGTATACAACGCCTCTAGAAGGCGCAAGAGCCTAATCCCACACTTTCCAAGCCGATAATTCCATAATCGACGCTGGGGATCGAGCTCGCGACAACGTTCTCGTGCTCGTTATCGAATCCACGGTCGCCTTTATCTGGATTCAGCTCGGGTGAAACGAATTTCGTGTTATCGTCCCGTCAGGCTTCTCCCGTGTGCGATTGCGACAGCATCAAAAATAATAGAACCACGCAGAACATCGGAATTTATGCGACCTTCGGTCAGAGAAAGGAATCTCGGTGCTTTCCTCAAGCCGATAATGCGTGGATTGTGATAAAGTGAACATCGTCGCTCTTTTCGAGACGAACGCCATTCCTGTTGGACGATTTTGTACATCGGAGAGGCTCTTAAATTTTGCGGATCCAATTCGGAAAATCGATTAACCCCTTGCTCTATTTTATGGTTGCTGCGATTAGGACTTTCTAATGGAAAAAGATATTCTTGAATTCTTTTAAACCTTTCACTGTTGCAAGTTTCAACTCATTCTCGTTGCATAAAGTCCGACGAGCGAAAACACTTTCGGTTGTATCAGAGTGTAAAACGATAACGGGTGACCATCAACAGAGAATCTTTTGTGCAACAATGTCTGAGGAGCGTAAGAGGGTTAATTAACCTTTAACAGTAAACCTAGCGAACACTAAAAGCGACTGGCATGTGTTGCCTTATAAAAATAACAAGATTGAATTTCTTTAGGCTTTGTACAATTTTTATTATACTCCATGCTTGAATAAAGAAGTGTATCCAATAATCTCCCATGGGAGAATCTTTAAAAAGATCTTGCTTTTTAGAAAAAAAACACGAAACCTTCGCTGGTGTAGGTTCAATGTTAGAAAAAATTAAAAACAAACAGGCTTGACGGATTCCGTTCGAAAAATCTTGATCATGCGAGATCATCCTTCCATATCATAGCGCGATGGGGTTAATTCGGTGGAACTTTCCTAGGATACAATTATCTACAAAAATACAATTACAATCCTAAAGCTATGTCTTCGAAACGAAACGAGAACGTGTCACGGAGTATAATCAGCTCTTCCAAGCTGATAGGAAGACGTTAGGCTAAAAAAGGGAGGTAAAATGCTCCCCTGGTCAGCCTCTGGTGTCCAAGCCGATCATGGTTGTCTCTCGATTCAATAATCTCGGTGATGGACTGCGGATCTTTCTGCAAAATTCTTGCAAGTAAACGTTCATTTTCCTCATTAATAATTATTCCCGAATTTTCGTGATAAATGCGTCAAATCTTTATGCAAAATAAAAATGTCTTGCATTGCTTCTGGGAAGCAGGAACAGCATAAAAATTGATTTCATCCCTCAACGACTTTGCTGCATTAAAAGCAACATTACAACATTCTCGAGTCTTATAAATCTTTTACTGTTTTGTATTTCACCCAACCAATTCTTCATAGATGCATAAAGGTCCGCAGTCTATAAATAACAAATCTGATCCCGACTCTAAATTCTAGGGACACTAAGCATGATCCTTCATCGGACAGGATATCGTCAGTCGGTTCTCGCCTACTTTTTCTTCGCTAGGTAACGAGCCAGGGACTCGTCGATAACACACAACAGCGTCTCCTCAACATTGTTCACAGCGCAGAGCACTGGCGTGTCGACTAGTTGCACGATCGCAACGAGGTTGAAGCACGAGCGGAAGATGGCATCAGTAACTGAGCAGCGTTCGTGCGCCTCGCTCGATTGATAACGCCACTGATAACACAATGTCCCTGGTACTCTGATGCCCGATATACCATGCACAGCGATCGAGAATTCTCCATGAACGTCCTAAGCAACTACGAAAAGTATTGCACTCTCGGGATATCTCTAACGACGTCTCGCTACAGAGTTTGAGGATAACGACGCTGTACATGATATATGTTCACCGATCCATCTGTTCCTGGGAACAGATCTTTCGGGCGTTCTTCAACGAGTAAATCATCATCCCCCATCATGATTAGAACTGCAGGATTTGGTTGATCCACTCACGGAACTCGGAGATCCGAGTGTACACACCTGGTTGATTCGGAACCGCGCATCCGATACCCCAACTGATCACTCCTGCGAGGATCCATCGCTTGTCCCGTGCCCTCTGGATCA
The DNA here is from genome assembly GCA_963966675.1 of Lasioglossum calceatum. Classification (NCBI taxonomy): domain Eukaryota; kingdom Metazoa; phylum Arthropoda; class Insecta; order Hymenoptera; family Halictidae; genus Lasioglossum; species Lasioglossum calceatum. The sequence goes on along the minus strand of OZ016555.1, from coordinate 2,704,058 downwards.
CCATTGGGCCTCCGCTGTCGCCCTAAGGAACGAAGAAGTTGTTTAATGGCTTAAGAGCATTCCTCGGTGAATATTTTAAAGACGACAATCGTCTATCCGACCACAAATGGTTCTTACAAACAGCAAGCCACTACTTCGACCGGAGTAGACTGTCTTATCAGTTGTCGAAACATGTTCGCGATAAAACGAGGCACTTTCGGCCACGAGCTCGAGCCACTCTAAAGCCGATCGTTTCTCGATATAATCAAACACAATACATACCTCGCAAGAATCGAAGCCGCCATTCCTCCATCCGGCGCAGATAAAAATGTGAGGAATATGCTCGATGTATCCGGCGTTTCGGTACATCGCCTCGCAATATTTGTTGTCAATCACTGGCACCTCCACTTCCTGCAGCGTGGATGGCAGTGGTCCCTCTGGGAATGGAATTGCAAATCAGTGGATCATCTCAGACAAGAAAATAATAATTCATGGATTACTTTTATTTCTGATTGGATCAATTGTTTCTGATTGGATCAAGTATTTCTGATTGGGTCAAGTATTTCTGATTAACAGGGACCATAACTGTTATAACTAGACTGCGGATTTTATGCATTTATGACAAAAATCGGTAAGCACAATTTAAAGTAGCGGGCGTATTAAAAAGATTTGAAGACATCAGCGTATTGGCTTCAGCTTAATCAGATAATTAAAAGAAGAAAGAAATTTTTATTTCGCTCCTGTGTCTTGCAATCAATGCAGACATTTTTTATTTTGCATAAAGATCTGCAGTCTAGTTATAGCCAAAAAGAAAAAGAGTCATAGAATAACAAGTATTTCATTGACTAAATCGTATTGGTTACAAATTAGGATTATAAGTAACCGAAAATTTGTTGTCTTGTTGGTAAATGTTATCGTTGAGAGAAATTCATTTCGATCACTTATGACAGTTGTCGATGAGAGAATTTCATTTCGATCGTTCATAACTCCTCAATAACTATTATGAACAAGTGAAAACAAATTCGATCATCGGTAACTGTTATGAGCGATCGAAATACATTTCTCTCATCGATAACTGTAATGAGCGATCGAAATACATTTCTCTCATCGATAACTATTATGAGCGATCGGAATGATCTTCTTTCATCACTAACTGCTTTGAGCAATCGAACAGTTTTTCTTCATCGATAACACTTATTGGGGAGGATCCAATTTTCTGAACACTAATAACTGTTATTTGTAACCAAAAAGTATAAAAATCGATATTTTTTAATCATCTTCTTCTGCGAATTTTTTTCTGTCTATTTTGTGTACATCTTAAATTTCAATAATAATCAACTTTTTATTACTGATTTTTATTGTAGAAAAGTATAGAATAACTGTTATTTTTGGTCCCCGCTGATTAATTTCAAGTACCGTCGTAGAGGCGACCCCAGCCAGTCACATAAGCCGTCCGTCCAACGTAACCCTCGTCGTCATCAGGTAGGCAAATTGGTAAAACGTTAGGCTGGAATGTCTCCAGCGGTTGGAAGAATCGCAATAGTGCGAGATCATACTCGAAAGTACGTGGATCGAATTGGGGGTGGCTCGCAACGATATGCACCCTTCGCTCCTGGTAGCCATAGGGTTCGTCCTCGTTCGCCAAATCATGCTCGCCGATTCTCAACAATAGGTCGCCTGGCTGCACGCTGGAACCATTGTTCTCACATTATTCGTCTTGCAAAAATAACGTTTATCCGGATTGTCCGCGATGTTCCATATGAAATCCTTTCGTCGTTCGCCAGCTCGTAGACAAAGTCAGAAGAATATTTTTAAAGTTACCGAAGGAGATGGAACAAGAAAAATTGAAACTCCAATTCTCGCTATCTCGATCTCGACGTCAGAAGATTAAGAATGAGATTAAAAATAAAACCACAATTTGACGAGATGAAATGAAATATGAGCAAGGACCTCGTCTAGCTGATTAGTGCTTGTTCGATGTGATAAAATAGCGAGGAAAATGGAATAAGGACTGGCTTCGTTTCCATTACGCCGTAACCAAATACGGTAGATTGAAGGTTCAAGAGGAAATGAAACAGACAAAGGCTGGTCGACCTTTTGCCACGGTTCTTGTCGTAGGACGGTTAAAGAAGTGGGTCTGGAAGTCGGCATAAAACGCGTCTCGAACGTGAAAGATATACATATACCGCTGGCAGTCGTTCTCCGATTCAAGGCGCCTCAGGCGACGCGACGCGTTCTCGGAATTAGTAATGGGATTGTCTCGCGGAGAGACGCATCGATCGAGAATCATATCACGATGACAAACACGATCCTCTACTCACTTCTCGACACAATGCGCCGCGGTTATGGCCCAATTCTCGTTGAGCAAAGCTGCGCCACACTTGTGCAGATACGTGGACGTCCTCCATTGTCGTAACGAGATCTGAAAAGAAAACACTCATCTCCGTTAACGAAGTACTGTGGCGCGGCTCTGCGCGTTTCCAGCGCGCCGGCCTGCGCAAAATTGCAGCAGGAATTTTTGCGAGATCATATGAAACAGAATTTTGATTAGCATTGACGGACAGATCAATTTTAACGTTTGCTCTTCCCGTTGCAATCTCGAAGAACGAAGGACTCACCTGCCAAGGCCACTTCGCGAACGAACTGCGACTGCCACCAACAATCCTGGACTCCGGGAACAGCCTCCTGCCGCACACTGCAAGAATAAGCATGGTTGAATTCAGGGTCCTCGACAGGTTCTCCAATCTCAAAGCAACAGCCATGGTGGAGAACAAATGTATCTTCTCCTATCGCGAATTAATCGGAATCAATTCTCATCCGTGATTGAATACGAATCACCGCGAGATTATCGATCCGATGACGAAAGAATCCTTTACGTAACTGGCTCGCCGATGTTGCTGTATTCTTCCTTCCTCGTTTGCTATGCGTATCGCGTTTCCTTACAAGCTACCAGGGCTCTGTATTATCGACCACGGATTATTGAAACAGCGATTCCGATATCGGCGAATTTGTTACAGTGATTTTATCGGTGTCGCACGGTGCGTTACGCGCGAAATCATTTTTAATGCTCACCTTGCTTGTAATCGGACATGTTCAGCGTCTCCATCGGCACTGGCAGTTCGGTGTCTATCGTCACGCTGGCGATCGTCGAAAGGGTCGTCATTACGGTCGGCCTCTTCGTCGCGAATTCCGTGGTCGTGTCCGCGGGTTTACCGGTCGAGCCAGAAATAGCTGAGAAAGTCAACAAAGACACGTCTGATTATGATTAAGATCGCTGGAGAATCTCTTCGTCAAGCTAGAAAATCGATCTATTGCACCGAGGCCATTCGGTCCTTGATTATTTAGGTTTAACGAGCACGAAACAAAGATTTTACCAGTAGTGGTCGGTTGCAGCGTGGATTCGGAGACGGATTTGATCGTGGTGTCCTCCGAAGTCTCTGGTTTCTTCGTGGTGGGTGACTGGATCATGATCCAGCCGTCCGGAGTGGTGATCGGCGTCCATTCGCTCTCGGTTTGATCTGGAGCACGTGGGGAACGATCAAGATTTCGTCAAGTTTAATCATTTTTATTAGAATTCTTCGGGCTAGGCGTGGGTTGAGTTAGAATATTGAAAAATGAGTTCAATCAATTTGTGAATGGTAGTGTAGAAAAATCTAAGCAATCTCTAGATTAGGTTAAAGCTTACTGATCACCTCTGTTCCCACTCTAGGTATAGTTATAATTAGACTGCGGATCTTTATGCAAAATAAAAAATGTTTGCATTGATTGCAAGACACAGGAGTCAAATAAAAGTTTAATTCTTCTTTTAATTATCTTATTAACACATTACCGACCAGTGATTATTGCATAATTTTGAAAAATCTGTGGTACATGTCTAAACACTTTTTAATGGAACCTTCAATAGCAACAGCAATTTTGTGAACTAACAAGTTATCCTCAATAACGTCATCTAATAGTTTCATTTAAGATTGCAATGTAAAAGAAAGTTTCTATGCTTTCTTTTGGTACAGCACAACTATTTACAATCCTGTTAATAGGCTTCCGGTAGGTAAAGTGTTAAGGTAAAACTAGTACACTGGTGACATTAAATCTTTTTAATACCTCCACTGTTTTAAATTGTACGTACTCATTTTTGTCATAAATGCATAAGATCCGCAATCTAGTTATAATCTTCAGAGATCGGGTTGAAGAACAATTCGTGATAGCGAAAATCATTTGGGATCAGATAGGGCGGCACGATTCATAAACATCTGAAGGATTAGTGTAGATTCATCGATTGATGGATCATCGAAAGATCGGTTAGTTCTTTGTGGAAATTATTCGCGTCCTTCGTCGCGGAAGATTGATCTGTCGCACGTCGTTTGTTCGGAGTCGACCGCTGTTAACCGAGAAATTTGAATTTATATCGGGCCGATACTTAATTGTTCGCGCGATCATTTCGCGCGCGCACGCCGCGCCAGGCTGTTTCGTAATTTGCATTTCCCATTCGCATGCTAAACGCGCGAAACTGTTCGCCGATGCCGGAGAGCGGTGAAATCGAAGAAAACGGATACCCATTGTGTAACGTGACGGTTTTGTCGTCAATAGGAAATCATCATGGCGGCAATTCACGTCGCGAGGCACGCCTGATGCATTAACCAGCGACCCTAGAACCGCGAAAGCTCCGTTCAATTTGATTGATTGCGAGCGGATCCGCCTAACCCCGCGCTTTCACCCGTTACTTTTCACCTGATCCCCTGAATTCCAGCCGGGGAAAAATAAACCATTAAAAACAATCTGGTCTGACACGCTTTCGGCCAGTTGTTCGCGGTAACCCTTTCGATCTTCGATGGTAGAGGGCGATCCAAAATGTACGAATCGCTACCAAAAAGCCTCAATTGAAAACCCGAGATTTGATTCTGGCGATTACATTTCCTTTAATGTACGCTAAAATATAATAGAATATACTAGGATGAAAAATCCCTCAGTACAAAAGATAAATTTATACATTTGCCAGATGGTCTGAGACCAGAGTTGTGCTAATTTAAATACATTGTAATTGCATTACGTAATTTAATTACATTGCATTTTATATACGCAGTATTTAAATTACATTCTAATTGCATTACATAACCCGAACCTTTCACTTAATTTAATTGCTAATTACGCGAATAACGAGTGTAATTAAAAATAAATATAATGTAAATTACTCAATGTATACATTGCTCGCTTTATGTGAAAAACATCTTTCATTTTTATCCGTGTTACAAGACACGTTACCAGAATTACAAGTTACATTATAATCCAATTAAACGAACCTACTGAATTTCGAATTACGGAATAATTGAATTACTTTCCAATTATAATTCGTGAAGAAATTCAATTGTCATTCAACACAACTCTACAAATGAATTTACAACTTTACACATGAATAATTGTCTAGGATCAGCCAGCAAATTGAACTTTCTAAGCTTTGAGGGCCCCTGTAGCCGGCTCGACCGTTCCGCCATGGAATACCGTAATTCTCGTGACAGGCATGCCATCGTAATGAACATTTAATCTCGAAATAGATCGACCGCGGCTCGATAACAAAGAGACAGCGCCGAGGCCTTGTTATTTTCAATGCTGCGACCACAATTTCCGCGTGTGATACACGAAAACCGGTGCGCGGGGACATGTCGCGTCGCGACGCGTTTTAATCCGGATCAATGACGACAGCGCAGCGTCACCGCGAGGAACTCGTGTCCTTAAACTGGCATAATTGCCACACCGGATAGCCGCACGTGCATCGACGGAACCGTGCGAAATATAATCGCCTGTTAATCGAGTTCCGAAACGGGCTCTCTCGCAGAGGAAAAAGGCAAACCGAGAGATGAGATTCTGTGTTGCCGGAAGAACGATTGTAACGGTCCGAACCGTGGCATCGTCGGTTCACCGTAATCTTTCCTCTCGGACGGCGTTCACTTCGCTGCACTCTCTTCCCCTACTGTAATTCAAACGACACGAATTAGTTTCCGATAACTGCACTTCGCTCCAGTTTTCGCGGCTTCCCTCGTTTTTCCGCGAGCGAGGTGGCTCCAAACAAAAATTTACCAGGTCAAATTCCAGATTCCACTAGTAATATATTTATGCTATTCTATTCTTTCCGCTCGGGTACGGGGAGTGCAATTTTCCTATGTAGAAAAAACGTGAAATGGCCGATTTGGAAATACCGAAATCGACTCGGAACACTGTGACCCGCGCGTGAAGAGGCGAAACACGGGTCAGCTGCGGCCCGAGGCAAGCGTGAGGCAACAGTGTCGAGGAGGGGGAAGATGGTCTGGCGACACTGGTAACGCTTATCCTCCTTTGACGCGTGAAAATTTGCAACTGTTTAACTATTTCCACTCGAATGGTGACTCTGAGGCGCCAGTAAAAATTGCCATACCATTATTCAAACCAGCTTTAATATTACTAAATCTGTCTGTGTTCTATAAATTGTAAAAAGCCCAACTGTGCTATGAGAAAACAGGTTAAAGGATAAAAATGCTCTGAAATTATAATACCCCATACAATACCTAAACCTTTAGTAATTGATTAGTTACCGATATATTTAATGATGTAAACAATATTTTAAATAATGCTACAGCAATTTCTAGTGGCGCCTCTCTCCCAAGGGAAGGACCCAAAGTGTCCGACTTCGATTTTGATAATCTCTTGTGAGACGATGGTATATGGATCCCCAAAATGATGTCTGTAAGATATTAGGTCTAGTTACTCAATATTTTTAAAGATATAAACAATTGAACTATCACGCAACCTGCTTACACGGCTAATGGAACTTTGAAAACTTGAGCTGCAAATCATGGTATATCAACAAGGTATGAAAGTTTAATTGTTTATATCTTTAAAACTATTGAGTAACTACACCTGATATTGTGCAGACATCACTAGGGATCCATATACCATCGCCTCACAAAAAATTATCAAAATCGAAGTCGGACACTTGGGGTCCTTCCCTTGTCAGAGTCACCCTTCGAGTGTTAAGGGTTAAATTAATTATTTTAATCTTTAATCTACAATCGCGTAGTTTCCGCCGTGTCTGAACGAGCTCTAAAACGATTCAGTACACCCAGAATCATGTGACCAATCCGATACTAGCAGAGAGATTCCCTTTATCCCCTAAGTTTCCACGGAAGGTGCTCAAAATAAGTGACCCAATAGAGGGTACTTACCCATCTGAGTAGTCGCAGTGGAAGAGATCTCCGGCACCCTGGTGGTGGTGTCATCAGAACTAGACGTCCACGTGACAAGTCCAGCCGTAGACATAGTCTGGGTAGCTTCCTCGATAGTCTGACTAACACCCTGAATGGATACTTTACTGGCAGCGGTGGTAGCCTCTGAGGTAGCCTCCGATGTAGCCGTAGAACTGGTCTGAGTCACGGTACTGGTGACAACAGTGGGTTCAGTGGTGGTTACGGGCCTGGTAACAGGTCTGCTGGACAGTTTGATGGGGTTGGTGATCTCCACGGTTGACGCAACTTTCGTAACAGGCACAGTGGTGGTCTCTATCGTGGACAGAGGCACCGGTTTCTCGGTGGTAGTAGTAAGTTCCTGCTTAGTCACAGTCTTCGTGGTAGTCGTGACAATCTTGGTGGGTTTTGGCTTGGTGATATGCGTCGTTGGTTTGGCCGTCGGTTTGGTCGTCAGCGTAGATGGTCGGCTGGCAATACTTGTAGAAGGTCTTGAAGTGGTTGTCCTGATCGTGGTAGGTTTGTGCTTGTGGACAGGCTTCGTGGTTGCTGTAGTAGGCTTCGTCGACGTTGATAACGTACTTGTGGGTTTGGTAGACGAGATAGTGGAGCCAGTGGTAGCAATCGTTGGCTGATCCTTGACAGTGGTCGACGGCCTCAGCGTGGTAACCGGGACAGTGGTAGGAAAACTAGAGGTGGTAGGCTTCGTGGTAGGTCTCTTAGGATGTGTTGTTGGCTTCCTGGTGGTGGTAGTTGGTTTCTTCGTGCTGGTAGCGACGGTGGGCTTCCTGGTGCTGCTGATGGGTCTCCTAGTGCTGGATTGAGTTGATGGCTTAATAGTAGTAGCATTTCTAGGTGGGAACCTGGTCGCCGGAACGATCCTCTGAGTTGTGGTAGTGGGCACAGTCTTCAGGGTCGTCGATTCAGTCGGCTTCTCCGTTGTCGTCGTGGTCGTTGTCGTTGTCGTTTGAAGAGGCTTAGCTGTGGTCGACTCGGGTTTATGGACTGTTGTATGCACCGGCCTGTGGCTCGCAGTTGGTTTATGGGACGAGGACGAGTATATCGGCTTCTTGGTTACCGGCTTGCTGCTCGTCTGCAGGATCGTCGACTGTGATTTCGTCACGGTTTCCGGCGTCGTTGGCCTCCGCGTGATCGAGGGAGTCTGCGTGCTGCTAGCCGGTTTACTCGTGGTTTCGATCGTGACCGATGTTTTTTGCGAACCAGTGCCAACCGTTTCCGTGGTCGAATCCTGCACGGAGGAATTCTGAACAGTTTGGAAGGTCGATAACCGAACCGGTTGCGTGGTCGTTTCGACGGTCGTCGTCAGTGTCGGCCTCTTCGTCGTAGGCTTCGTCGTATCCCTCGCTATCGTCGTGGGAGCCGAAGTGGTTTGGACCGCGTAACTGCTCGTCGTCCCCTTCAACAGCAAAAACGAACAATCACGATTCTTTACGGTCCCATAAAAACGCTCGGCACACGTTTCCGGGGGGAGCTGCCGCTTAGACGGAAATTTGAAGAATTTATCCCGCAAAACAGTCGGAAAAAATGGTACGTCAATTTTTAAGAACTCGTCGCGAAGAGGAGGCTCCGAGCTTCGAGTCTACGGCGGTCTCGTTTCCGGGAAAAATTTGTCAAACTTTCTGCAGAGGTATGAATCTGGTGGACTTTTTGGAAAAATGTGTGTTCGGTTTCCGATCTGGTGCATCGCGTGAGGATATCTTAAAAATGAGTCCAGGTTTTCTCGGGAATCGGAAATGCGTTTAAGTACTTTTTGGATGGAGGATTGTGCGATCGAACTTCGTGATTAGGCGTGCAGGGGGTGTATGGCGTAAATGGATAACAGAAAATCGGCATTCACCTCGACGGGCATCGTTCCAGGCGGTTTATTGTCCGCGATCGGCTTCGGCCTTGAGAAGTACACGGGTATGTCGTTGCTCTCGATGGGCCCGACGGTCGTGACGAACGGCCTCGACGGGGACCCATCGTCGATGACGTTGTCCTGCGGGAATATGTCCGGCTCCTCGTCGATCTTGCAACAGCTGCCGAAGTAGAATCGGTCGATGCAGGTGCCGAGATGCGTGCCGTTCGCCTTCGCGCATGTGAACGCGAACATGCACACGCCGGTCTCGCCGGTTCGCCGTGACACGCACGGCAGGTTCCTGATGTTCCTCCCGGTGCCTGACACAGAAAAACATTCAATCTTTTATAACTACCAACGAGCGCGTCGTCGAATTGCTTCGTCGAGACGCACAGGACATAATTGTTCCTCTTGTTGTGACAGAAGAAAAATGAGTATGACTTTATATAACGATATATGTATACTTCATTATTAGACTACGGATTTTATGCATTTAAGTGGAAATGTGAAAACTATTTAGGTACATCAATGTGTTCGTTTCAGCTTAATAGAATAATTAAAACGAGAATACCATTTTTATTTGGCTCCTGTGTCCTGCAGTCAATGCAAACATTTTTTGTTTTGCATAAAGATCCGCAGGCTATTCATTATTAATATAAATCAAACATTGTTTACGGCATCGATAAAGAAATAAATTTATAAAAACGAGTATCGAGAGCAGTGAAAAGGTTAGAGAATAGAGAATAAAATTATTCGGGAAAGATGGAAATTTGTATTCGTCTCTAACGTCTTGCAATCGATGGAGACAATTTTGCCGAAAGATCGGCAGTCTAATAATAACGTAATGTCATTTCCTCTGATGGAAAAATGATCCCCTGTTGCATCACGCGTTACGTGTTTAAAAAGCTAACAGGCTTTCCGATGAAAGTGCGAAATCATGACTAGCAAACGTGTGCAACGGGGTTAGGAATCGGAACGTCATCTCGTGCGCATCTCTGAAAGACGATCGAAGGGATCAACGTTCCTCGATCTCGAGTGCAAACGACGCCTGAGGGACATTCCTCTAATTCCTCTTAATCGTCTCAGTGAATAGCATAATAGAGGATACAGGCGGCGTCGATTAATAATTGCACAGAGAGAAGGTAGCTGCGGGGAATCCGTCATCTCCGCGAGAACGTGTTCCTGGTTACTAATTATATTTCTAGTTATTCAATTTCCGTGAGAAATACTTTCTATATTTCACCGAATGATATAACAATATCCTGCACGACGGCTCCATTACATAATGCCTACCTTCTTGTAATTAGATTGCGGAAACGTAAAAGTTTCAATCAGTCAAATAATTCCTCCAATTAAATTATAGAACTACGAGAGGATATTCATTTCTAAAATAGTCTCATTCTATTTCATTTAATTGTGCTTAATAGGTACTGAATATTTAACAGTTATTAGATTTGGGGATTCAAATATTATAGAATGATCGTCGGAAGATAATGTGCTAGTAGCGTTGCTCGCGATAAGATCGATTAGATACCGAGAAGGCGAACAGAATTCGAGTGTGCTCGAAAGGGGGACACGAGGCATGGACAAAAACGCGGGGATATCAAAGACGGATAACGGAATGGCGAGAGAGGCTGTTGCTTCGGCAATGATTCATATGCCCCACCGGTACAGTTATGTGTTTCTACGGAAAATAACGAGCGAGAAATGAGCCGTGAATCGAGCGTCGCCGGTCGACCGGTTTTATCCGAATTTCGTCGTTGATCGATACACGAGTGTGTATTAGGGCTGTTACTTTCCTTCGAAGGTCGAAGATTTTGAAGCTTCGAAGCTTTGATTTCAGAAACTTCGAAGACGATGAGAATCGAATTTCCGAAGCTTCAAAATTCAAACCTCCGTACTAAATTATTCGAGGATTAAAAGAAACGGAATTTCGAAAAGCTTCGAACTTCGTAATTTCGCTGCTGAGTTATATTTGAAACAATTACAGACACTCCTACATTTCGAAAAAAATACGCCACCACAGCTAAAAGATTGATTAAGTTACAACTTCATACGATTCGAAGACATCGAAACTTCGGACACTTCGAAGTTCCCTTCGTTCCTTCGAATCTTCGAAGAGTCGAAGCTTCGGAAAAGTAACAGCCCTAGTGTATATTACAGATTTCGCGGTAGAACGACGATTGTCGCGAAGGAATTTCCAATCGCGCGATTTCGACAAGTGGAAGATTACGATATCGTTTCCAATAATAATCGGTGGAACGGATGTGACCTGTAACCGGCGCGATCATCGATTAATTCGTCCGATTAGAGGCCGCAAATGATGCACGTAGCGGGGCGTTATCCAGGAACGAATTGATGTCAGCCAAGCCGAAGCATCCCGGTACCGTTACGTTTCGATGTATGAGCTAGTTGCCTCAGCGAAAAGTGGGTCACAGTCATAGCCTAATGTAACGTTTCCCTCTAAGACGCCTCGCAACCTCGTCTCTTTCTTCTTCTTCTTCCTCGTCGCGGCCTTTTTCCATCTCCAGAGGACTTAAAACCCTCGCATTCCAAGGTTCCTCTCAGCCGAGGCGATTCAACCGACATACCTGACCCGAGCTACCTTCGCCTGGATCATGCACACCTGTGCGTTCGGTCAACTCCACCGAACGCGTTAATGACGTTCCCCGCGCGGTCAGATGTTAATGATACGCTATCAAGATCGTAGCTTTCGTTGCAGTTGTCGTTTACCGAGCATCCTGGACCCTAATGAACTAGGAAAGCTCATTTATCTGTCTGAGATACAGACGCGTAATTTATGGCACGCACTTTAAACACTGTAGTCTGCTGGCAACCCTTGTAACACCATTTTTACCTTCTGAGATATTTGCTCTCTTGATATGTTATGAATGGACTGCGAATGTTTATGGAATTTGCAATTTTTCTAGCCGAATTTTAAGGAACTCGAATCAAATGAAATCTTATTTTCTGTGGTAGTAGCCTTTTCAGATCTGGAATAAATTAAAATCGTACTAAATTCTGTCGTATTTTATGTCCTAGCATTTTTTGAAAATTTTTAGGAGCGATAATTGTATAAAGACCCGCGGTGTAGTTATGAAAATCATATCGTAGGATCATCAGGTGAAATATCGAGGATATTGCTGTCATGTTGGTGGTAAAAACAATATCGTAGCAAAGTGAACTGATTTTCGAGGGAAAAAATTGGGTGACGAAGATCGCTATGGATCCGCAGGTTGTATAGGATCCACGGGCTATTAGCGATGGCCGTAAGCAATTTTTCGCAGCTGGGATCTTTACTTTCTTCGTGTCGGCCGAGGTTGACGGCCGTGGCGAGTGAAAATCGACCGTGAAATGATACACAAACGGAAAGAGGGGGTCGGCGCCCTTGGTTTCGGGTCAGTCGGTCAGTCTGCCCTCGTCCGAAACAATCTACGCGTGTACCCCGGTCGTCGATCCTTCTCGTCCAGGTGAATGTGTGCTAGCGGAAGTGTCGCATGCGTCATAGTCATGGAAGAAAGTTGCCGATTCCCATTACGCGCTTGTCGGAATTTCTGTGTTGGCCATACCGAGGCCCATCGCGCGTCCACGCGCCTACATATCAAGAGGATTTCACTGAAACGACGATAAGAAAGTGTCCCAAGGTGATCGAGAACGAATTGAACAATCGGTGATCGATCTTCGGCGCGAGTCATCGAGATAAAGAATTATTTTAGAATAGGAGAATTTGGAAGTATGAATCGACAAGTACGTTCAATTTTCCAACTAATTCTTCAACGTTCTTCCGTAATAATAGATCAGGGATGGCCAATCTGTGGCGCATTGCAGTCTTGCGTCTACTTATTCTTTCGAAGTAGGCGCCGTAACTGAATCCATCTTCCCATTTTTAACACCTGAGTGCTCTCAATTCAATTCGTAGAGGCTTATTCTGATGAATTGATGTTCGTCGTAATTTTTTGACAGTTTACAGTTGTAGGATCTTTTAGAGATCATTTCACACCATTGTAAATTGGTGCTCCAATAAGCGTGAGTCTTTCGAACTAGCGTAAATTGATTAATTTAGGTGCGTGATTGAGTTATCTCTTCTCCTCCCCTAAGCGAAGCAGATCCTACCTCTATCTCTGTTTTCCAACTCCAACAATGAAGGCAAGAAGGTAGAAAAAGTGTTTGAGTTGTACATATTGCACATCTGAACTCGTATGTGAAAAAATTGACGCACGGTATGCAAAAGGTTGCCACCGCTGATCCAGATGAATAAAACCCCGGAATTTTGTGGCGTCTCGAGCGTTTTGCGATCTCGATCGAGCGGAGATCGTCAACTTCGCCTGGCCGATCGACAGGAATGCCGCGAAGTATGACGACGATCGAAAAAATCAGTGTAAGTCGTGTAAGCGCGCGACGATGACCGGGGCTGACCCACTTGTATAGAAAACTGACCAGTCCGCCCACGTTCCGTTCGAGCTCGAATCCAAGGTAGGTTCAATGCCGTCCCGCGGACAGGTAAACCGCTCCCGTGGTCAGGTAAGCATGGCCGATACCTGACGAACACATACCCACACTACTCTCCAGTCAACACGCCCATGTATTTGCGTACAGATCCGTTACTCAGCTGACACTCTGGGGAAATCCGAGAACGCATGAAAGAAACCTTGAATTTAGGGGTACCGAGAGAACGAGGCTCAAAGGAGATCCCCAACACACGAGTTTCAATGTATTAGAGAAGTTCAGTCACTCTGAGTAAGTTTCTACGAATATTGAAACTACCTGAAGAATTTCGAAGTGGGTTATAGATCCTTCGCAAGTAAACTTCATGTTTCAACAGTATATAAATCTAGTTCAGAGTGAATGTAGGCGACCCAAAGAAATCGGAACGATTTTACGACCCTCCAGCTGTTCCTGTCTATCCTCTTAGCTTCGTGACACTTAATGGTTACTTGCTGATCTAGATCGCGTGTTCACTGTGCCGGCTAGGCTGTCGTTGGAAAAAATATATGGAGGGACTTACTTCCTGGGATAAATTGGGGAACGTAGATCGGAGTGGCAATCACGGTGTTCATCAGCACGTTTCCTAGGAGGACGAAGGCCCACAGTTGTCCCTGTCGGTCCCACATCTGAAAACAGAAAACATCGATCTTAGACCCTCTCTCCCTGGCCCAATATTCTTCCTCGGAGATCCTTATAGCACGAAACAATATGTTTTCTAGGGGTTGAAAATTTTCTACCAGAAGTTACTTGGATGTTTGAAGAAATTATAATCATTTCCAATAGAAAAATCTTCAAGAATCTGTACAATTATAAAAATGTGAAAGCAATTATTTGACCAACTCTAAAACTACTTTAAAATATTTTAAAATCTATCTCTCCATAAAGCTCCCAATAAAATTCCGCAAGTGCGAAGCAGATCAATGAACGTGCTCAGTCTTTGTACCCGCAAGCGGTTATATCTGGATCACCGGTGGACGTGCATCGATCAGTACGATCGGTCCCGTTGGTCGATTATTATGTCAGTGTTGGTTGAAAAACACGAGGAAAGTGATGCTTCCCGAGAGGGACATTCGACGAGAGAGGACAATGGGAGGAGGACGGGAAACGTTGTTCGCCGCGAAGAGAGAAGCTTCTCTGTCGGGAGAAAAGGTTCATGTGAACGACCCCGATGAGAACGGACGTTCGTTTTCAACGGTAGACACGGAGTGTTGCGCGAAAGCGGCGACAAGATGCAGAAATCAGTGCTCCAAGGCGAAACGATTGTTCGCCTCGACACAATCGGACGGTGTCTCCTCTATTTTCCGTCGAAAACCGTGGCTACTTTCCTCGTATCCGTTTCCTAGTCGACTTTCTCCGGTGGACCCGGTATCACGTCGTCATAGTCATCCATCATACTTGAAATGTCTCCCGAATTAGCATATTCTCCCAGCATCATTTTTATCGCAGCACAAACACGTGAATGCATTTACGTGTCTCCGAAAAGAACGGAGATAGCAGCGAATTCAGGATAAAGTTTCAATCAGAATCTTTAATTTAATTGAATTAATCTCATTGTTTAATTGAATAGAATGTAATTTAATTACTTTGCAATTATAATTCGTGAAGTAATTCGATTGTAATTCAACACAACTCCGGTCCCGGTCCAGCCGCAAGAATTCGGCGGTAACGTTATATCCTGTCGACTCGGATCACGGATCGTCGCTTCGATCCAATGGAACGCGGCCTCCTTTTCCTTCCATCATTTTCTTCGATCTTGCGGGGAATTCCTAATTGCTTCCTAACAAATCGACTGCACACTTGAACAGGAAAAACGTCTGAAAATTACCATTTCCACCGAAGAATGAGAGGAAGCTCGAGTCCAACATGACTCTTTATGGTCCCCTGATTGTTCTGGTACATGACAAGCGTCATAAAACTGTGGGAAGTCTTCGCGAGCTTATGTAAACCTTCGTTTACGCAGAGAAATAATTCGAAAAGAAGACGGCTCGCGTGGAAAACACCTCGGAAGGCTGAAATGCGGAAAGTCGATTTCGGAGTTGCCCTTTACAATTTTCCAGCGCACATATCGACAACCTAAGATTGTAAAACTTCGAAGCAGGATTTCTCGTGCGACGCGAGTAAATTAACGGTGTTGCTGGGATGTTGTCGACTTAACGACGTTGCTCCCTTATCGCAAAATGAATTCTCCTTATCGCGAACGTCTCGAGACGATCTGTGGAGAATTAACATTTACCTATCCGACTGTGTTGATAATGGAAGAAGGGCTGGAAACATCTGGACGATAAAAATCGTGGGTACTCGGCAGGAAAAATCGTTCCACGGCTCGGATCGTTGAACAAACGCGATTTCCTCGGAGCGTGGGGAATAAGTCACGATCGGGATGATATCATTACATTGATTACGCGTTAAACTGCGTAATTGAAAACGGGGGGAGAAGCCGAGAGACAGAGAGGGGGAAATTACGGCGGCTTCCGGCATGAAATTCAGCCCGCGTAATTCCAGTTTTCTTTCAGGCCTGTCCGAAGAAACGCAATGATCTCATCCAGTGTGCACTCGCTCCTCCTCTTTGAGGAAGCGATAAAAACCGTTACAGTTACCCAGAGGCAGGAATTCGGGTGGATGAAGCAACGAATGTCGACGCGAGCCAGGCCGCTTCGCTGTCTTGTCGATGGTCAGGTTACTGGTTTCCTGCTTCTGATTAGTTAGCGAGTTGGGCGACAGTTAGCTTCTCGTTTTGGTGGCGCGAGCCAACCGCGATTTGTCAGTGTATCGGTGCCCGAGATTTATCGTGTCCTTTCCATCGAACCCTTCAATTTCGAAAAACTGCTCCTTCCTGCGGGATTATTATCCTTGATTGAGGGACATTAGTCTTGCGAACGGTTCTGCATCCTTTCGGGTCGGTGCTCGTTTTTCCTGGACGTCCTACAGACATCCTTTTCCGTCTCGATCCTCTAACTTTCTTAACCCTCACTAAATGAATCTGTCCCTCAAATTGACACAGTGGTAAACGATCGATGGAAGGTACCCAGTTGTTTCTCCATGTTTTCTTGCTGAAATTAATGTGCGAACTGCGGATCTTTATGCAAAATAAAAATATTCTGCATTGATCGTGAGAAGCAGGAAGAAACTACAAATTGATTTCATCCCTTCATGACTTTGTTACATTAAAAAGAATGTTACAACGAATTTAGTGGGTTAAAGAATTTGCAACCCATTATTTGCCGCGCCTGGACCCTTAATGCAATGCTTGTTAAATTCAGATCATATTTTACCAGGGAGACTTTAGAACGTTCGACAAACTTTTCCCGCATAAATTTCACGAGAGTGCAGGAAAGTTTATGGAAAGAGTTGAGCAACACCGCCGTGAAACTTGTTTTCCCGGTTGGCAGTCTTGTAATATTACTATACAGTTGTTGGCGACATTCGAAGATTGTGCCATTGAATTGAGAAAAAATATGAAAAATTTGTGGGAACAAACTTTGTCATCGAAGCTGTTAGCGTCGTCGTCTCCGAGAGATAGTCAGCCGAGCCGACCGATGGAATTTCCGAATTAGGCGAACGTGGAAGACAAAAGGCGACTAAGTAGCGCGCGCGTACACCGGCGTAAAAAGCTTTTGTTGTAGCGTTGCGCGTAAGTCGTAACGGTACCAGGCCACTTTCATTTGTGAGCGCGTATCTAATACGAGGCGCACATGTGAGTTGGCGGGCGTAGATATACATACATAGTATACGGTACAGTGAAATAAAACGCTCGTTTCGGGACGCGCGCCGGAACTCATTACGAGCAACGACTCGTAAATAAAATCATTCCACGGTTTAATCGTCGGATCAAGACCGCCGTAACCCGAAACACACCCGCGACTATAAGTTGCCCCGTGAAACCGATCGTTGTCGACCGCGAGCGGTTAGATCGTCCGATTTTCGAAGAACGTTGATTGATCATCGAAGAAATGAATCCCCGTATCCGATTTCGCTGTGATTCTTTGTACGATGCAATTCCAATGCTATAGAAATTCGATCTTGCTTTCTCAAAATTGGACAACTCGAGATTTCTTGAGACGTTGAAAGGATCAGTTTACTAGCTAATGTGTAAATAATTTTCTCTGAGATTGTATCGAAGTGGGAAGGTGTTGTCCCTTGGCACACGTTCCGCCGATCTGTTTTCTTCGTTCGTGTATCACATACGAAACGAGGCGATGTCATCGGTAGAATGACGCTCATGCTAAATCCGCCAGCGGCGCTCGTGAAAGTTTGAATTCCGCTTAAAGGAACGAGCAGGTACCGCTATTCGTGAACGACATACGGTTCACATTGGTGAATCGTTGGCAACGGGCACGATTACCTCGTCTTCGTCGAAACGACGCGACGCGACGCGACGTTCGTTCGTCTTGCTCGTGGCACTAATCGATCTCGCAATTAATCGACGAAGGACCCATTAAAATTCTTCTCAGGTTCAATCACCCCGAGAACTCTTAGACGATCGCGATACATAGACCTTGCGGACCTTTGTGCAAAATAAAAATTGTCTACGTTGCTTAATCGGCTTGAAAAGTCGAACACAGCATAACAATGATCTTGAATTCTACTGTCTTCCCAGTTTTGTATTTGTCGCATTCATTCTATCATAAATGCATAAAGATCCGCAGTCTGCTTATTACAATTTCTATTTTGCATAAAAATCCGCAGTCTAGTAACAATCAAACAAGACCATCGCGTTAAAAACATCCCGAAGCCTGACTGAAACTTATTGGATGCCCCTAAACATCATTGGCCTGTTTATTGGGTTCAGCTTCAAATGTAAAATTACAATAACTACATGCGTTTCTATAAAAATGTCAGCGACCTCCAAAACTGCCAAATGGAGAATGTACTTCAAACCTGACACACAATCCACCGTGCGACAAGTGGGTCACGCGAATTCCTACAAAAACACGCCGAACTGTCCCCGGTCGTTAACAAGTACCGTAAATATCGCAGCCATCTTGCGGCCAACAAAATCGCAATGCTCCCCGATATACCTCTAAACGCCCTGACAGAAATAAAACTAATTCCCCTACCAGTCCTTGGGAATCTGACCGCATCCTTTCATTCCAATTACATAGGATCAATTCCGAGTGCACTGAATGCACGGTACGGGTAAACGGGTTGCGATGCGAAGGACGCTGATCGAAGTCCTTGAGACGTGGTCATAACCTTACCTTGGTTGATACCGGCGAGCGTAACGATGAAGACTTGGTGGTCAGAGTGCAGCAACAGACGGCGTCATCCCTGTGGAGCCGGGTATGTAGATCAGCCCGTTCTTCAAGGAGAAGACCGACTGAAGACGACAGGTTGCGATATTAATCCGTGGATCGAAAATCACAGGGAACGCGGATGGGATCGTGGTCCGTGATCCAGATTCGCGATTTAGGGTGGTTGACGCGCGGAAAGAAAAAAGAATTGCGAACAAGGGGCGGATGGTCCACGGGCGGTACGAGCTCTCGATTCCTCGACTAGTCCACGGGGCGGTACGAACGCGAAGCTCGTACCGATCGAACTGGTTTGCCGGTGATCCTGGCGCGGTTCACGACTTCTGGATCACCGATCCAGGTGCTCTCGGGTGCGCTCCGCGTGCACGAATCCTGCCGCGGCGCATCGGCTGTTCGTGAAGCAGGCCCCACCACCCAGCCCAGGCTAAACTACAGGACAATTCCACATGGTAGACCATGCCAGGGTCGAGGATACAGCCTCGTGTCGGGGACTTTAGCACCGGCTCGAGGTGAGGTGGTGGCAATGACCGTTCTCCTCCGTTGAACCTCTCCTTCTAGACGGGACGGTCGTCCTTGTCGCACGCCGAGAGCCACGACGCCACGTTTCCTCGGCTCTCGGCCTCTTCCTCCACCTCTTCGGCTTCGCGAGGGGCCTGTTCGGTCACTCTTCTAAACCCCCCTCCCTCTCCTTCTGTCTCCCTCTCCGTTGCCTCAGCCGTGGGTCTTGGCTTCTCTTTCTGTCGACTCTGCCACCAGTCCCCGCTTCGACCTGGTTGTGTCGTCGCAGGTCGCCGGATGCCCGAGGGAAACACGTACCAGCTATGATATTATTATTCCCACCCTTTCTTTTTTTTACCCCTCCCAGCCCCCTTCGCAAATTGCCGCAGCTACCGACCACCACGGGCCCACTATAGGGCCCCCATATAGTTGCAATTCATTACTCCCCTCGTAGCTACTGCCTTCGCTCGTGGATTCGTTCGTTATCGAGGACATACGGCGACTAGATCGAGATCCTGATCTATCAACGAATAATCCGCAGGATGAACCGGCTTAGTCCAAGATTGCGCGGAGCCCTGTAAATCAGCAGTGCGATAACGACCGATGTCCAACGCAAAACCAAGGAATCGCTCAGAAGCGATAACACTAATCCTACTTAAATAATCGTAGCTGTATTTATCTATGCATTAGCAATTTCCATTTCGTCGAATCACCACCGGAAATTGTTCGAATCGGTTTTGACCAACTCTCTTGCCTGTAAAAGGGGGAATGAAGCGATGAAATTCGAACATATATTAAGTTAGAGAATATCAGAATGCAACCAACACTGAAAGCAGATGATTACGGTGTAATACTGAATCGTGCAGCTACCTCCCACGAGAAACATTGCGTATTATACTCATTTAATCATTCCTGAACACTTGTGTGTCGCGGAGCCTGCCTCTTGATTGCGGGAAATCTCGTTAAGACCGAGCATATGCTCGCTCCGGTAAAACGGGAATAGTTATCTGAGTGACGTTTAATTTTTGGTCGCGGGAGAATATCGTCCGTCAGGATTGTTTGCCGAAGGTTTTCCGTTGTATTGACACGCACATTAACAACAGACCGGACGCATGACGGAAAACGACGCCGCGACGCCGCTCGAATTGCATGTGTGTCATAGCTTTATCGAAAAATCCAATTTGCCCGATGAACGAACGGAACGCCACCGGGGGAAGGTGTGAAACGGTTCGGCCGCTAAATGAGAAACGCAGACGCAATCGTGACAAATTCTGCCCTTTAAAAAGACAGCTCCCGCGATATTTATTATATCTGTCTGTTCGTGATTAAACGAGAATCGGTATCGGTATAATTTAGTAGCCGGATGGATTGCGCGCAATAAATTATTTTAGCGCAGCCTTTTAACCAGTTTATACGTTCTGACGCAAAGCGGCGCGATTTTTGTGGTCATTACTCGCAAACAGATGGCCAACGCGCGTCGATGATCCACTGGCAAACGCGTTACACATTGAATTATCGTTTCCAATATTTCATTCAGCTCTTAGATATTTCATTTCGCAATCACCGGGCTTTTGCGGAATTCATTATCCCGGTTGCGGAGCGAATATCGTGCCGGGACAAACGGATCATTGCAAATTTTATATTTGATTACGAACGAGCTCGAACGTGCATACTGATTCGCGGCGATTCGCTCATTTCTATAAGGTCGTTCGGAAAGTAATTTTGTTTTTCGTATGGAGATTATTTTTTTCCGGAGTTTCCGAGGTGATCGATATTTTTTTTCTTGTAAATGTATATTCTTTTTGCTTGCATATTAATGGTGACATTAAAACGCATTCTGTGCTATTAATGGTGACATGACCTTTTGGTGAACTCTGACTTCATGTGTTCATTTGTGTTTGTTTTGAACACTTTGCCAAGCGTTCACCTTGTCATACCATTTACATATATTGCATTTACCATTTATACATTGCATTAAAAACATTTCTTATGTCATCAAAAATACGGGAGATATTTCGGTGGCTACATTTAGGTGGACCACCCTGTACACATACGGTGGCCCAGAAAAGTGTTTGTACGCCCTTTAAAGCAGAATGACTTTTTTATTATTGTACCAAACGACCTGGTGTTTTGTAAGCAATTAAAAGCATTGGTTTACTAAATGATGCGCAAAAAGATTTTTCAAATATTATAATTTACAAGGTTACATGCAAAAATTAAAAAAAACATTTTTTAAAACTTCTTTATTTGGCCCTTAATGAAAATTTAAAATATATGTTTTGTAGATCTATGTTAGTTATTCACATACTGAACAATTTCATCGAAATCGATTGAGATACACACGAGCTATACAAGCGGTTAAAAATGGTGAAAATCGTAGTTTTTCACGACTTTTGATCAGTTTCAGTATCGTTTTTCTCTGCGTCAACCGATTTCGATGAAATTTTCAGTATGTGTAAAACGAACATAGATCTAGAGAACATATATTTGAAATTTTCATTAAGGGCCAAATAAAAAAGTTTTAAAACATTTTTTTATTTTTACATGTAACCTTGTAAATTATAATTTTTGGAAAATTTTTTTGTGCATCACTTAGTAAACCAATGCTTCTAATTGCTTACAAAACATCAGGTCGTTTGATACAATTATAAAAAGGTTATTCTGTTTTAAAGGGTTTACAAACACTTTTGTGGGCCACTGTAGTTGCCTCCTAATAATTTAGGGACCCGACCCTGGTCCCAACTGGTTCCGCGATTTCATCGGTATGTCCATCACGACTTTCGTTGGCCACGTGCCCAAGACGAAGAGATTACATCGTCGCCGTTATCAGGCAATCCTAAGTTTCGCGAAGTCCTCCCCACCGGGACTTAACGATCTTAAAATTGCCGGACGTATAGCTCGGTTATATGTTTCGTATAGGGCGCGTGGATGTCCCGTTCGACCTACATGCGCTGATGCAGCGGGAACGGAAGGAATCGGTGGGTGGGACTCGTTTTATTTTAAATATAAAGTGGCTCGAGGGAAAGCCACGCACGGTGAATTCACCCTCGCAGATTTCTCCGGTCATGTATTCGGGGATGAATAGGAAATCGATCGAGACATTAGCGGACGTCGATACGCACAGGACTTTTATTGGATCGATAGAACTAGAGAAAGAGCGGTTTTCGGGACAGAAGTTGTTCCAAGTATATCAAGAGTTCTCCCAATGAAGTCATTATAGATTGTGGGCACCTGGACCTGTGGTTAGACGTGTGGTATTGCAAGTCAAGCGAGCGAGGTTCGCGTCACTGATTCGGATGGGTGACGCACAGAGTTGTGCTAATTCAATTACATTGTAATTCACTTACACAATTGAATTACATTGTGTTTCAATTATATAGTAATTCAACTACGTCGTAATTGAATTACATCATTCAAATCTTTCAATTAATTCAATTACTAAGTATTTTAATCAGATGTGTAATTGAAATGCAATGTAATTAAAATACAGCTCTCCAAATTATAGCCCAGAACTTTGAAGAAGTGCGATATATTTTTATGATTTTCTTTCATATACCGCTATATTCATAGATTCTTTCATATAACGCTATTTTATAATTGTACTCCAATTGCAATTACGAATTACATTGTAATTCAATTACAAAGTATTTTATAATTGTACTCCAATTGATATTACGAATTACATTGTAATTTAATTGAATGATGATCTGAATTATAAATTACAATGTAATTCAATTTCTTTGTAATTATAATTTCTGGAGTAATTCAATTGTAATTCTGCACAACTCTGGTGACGCAGACCTTCTTGTCCCATAAAGTCATTAATTCGGGATTTTATTTGTACCATAGTTGGTGGAGTGTTTGAGGGTGGTTTCAGGATCATAAATAATCTTCAAAGGTTTGATATTCTAAGGTCATTGGGAAGACAAAAAAGGGTTGTCACTCGGAGGCTATTCCGACGAATACAAAAAGGGATATGCAATCTTTTAAGGGCCAGTATATTCCTGAGGTGTCATAGAGAATACACTGGCGAGGTACTTACCAGTAAAAATGGGTCATCAGAAATGTTACTCTCAAACCGTACTCCCAAAGGGTAAGGGTTTTCTCGGTTGGAGTACAAGATCCAGACCTGAAAGAAGATCTCGCAAGAATTTGCAAGGCCAAACTACTTCGAAAAAATTCTCGAGTTTCGTGCTTGCAGATGAATTCTTTCAAAGAAGAAATTCTTGATCTTCTCGCTTCTCGATCGAAGTGACACTGATCCGACTTGGACGTCTACAACGCGTATCGGCATGTCTGGGATGAAAGCGGAGCGTGTCTCACTGAGAAACGTTTTTATCCGTTTGTCGTTTGATCGTTAAAAGGATTGGCGAGCGGGTACGAGGATCCTTTGCGCGACTGTAATATTCGTTTTTATGTTTCTTGAAACAGTCCCGTTTCATTATATATCCGCGGCGAAGCTGCGTCTCGACGCAATCTGATTGCGCGTTCGCCGAGGTTTATTGTCCCCCAGGAAGAGAACTCGAGCCTCGGATACTTTTGTTTTCCGCGGTTCAATCTTGTTGTCAAATCGTTTGCGAACCTCGGTATCGTTACATCGATCGAACAACTCTCATTGTCGACAGTAGAGGCTGGCGTGTTCTTTTTCGAGGCCGCGTGGCAGCGCTTATTAATTTCGCGCGTCGAATTTCGAAGTCGAAACGCGACTTCGGATCGAAAGGAAAAGGATCCACGGCCGGACAGAGCCGAAGGCTGTGCTGGTGGGGTAGGATCTCGTGGATTGGCTGCGCGATAGATGGGCTGCAGCCGAGGGGATGCGTCGGAGGGTGCGTTCTCAGGTATATATACTCCTGTCGGTGGCACGAGCGGCCGATCCGAACTTCGAAATCGTCCGTCTGGATACAGAACAGGTTTTCTCGTCGACGCATAACCTCGCAAACCTTCGCAAAACCTCGAAACCACGTACCCGATCCACCGGTGAGTAGGTGTTCCGAAAGCAAATCATCTTCCTGCGTCGATCGTGTATTGAAAAATTGTGCTGTGAATTCCTGTGATGTGTGTCAACACGCGTAATTGTGGTAATTGTACAACGCAATTGTTAAACAGTGATTGTTGAATTCGAAATACGTTATCAATTATACTCTCTCCAAGTGCATTTCCTTTTTAATCACATTAATTAGTCGAGAATAATGTACAAACATTATTCAGGCCTTCTGATGTCTCCACAGGATTGTGTTCGGCCCATTTTTTAATTGCATAAAATCCGCAGTCTAGTAACAATGGATAGATTGATTGTTTTATTTTGCTGTGGTCCTTCGTCGAGCTGCAATTGTTCCTAAACAATTACTATTACTCGACGAGGTTGCTATTTAATCCGGTTAATTGAATCTCGACGCTAGACTCTAATTAATTTAATTTAATTGTGCTTTAATAATTTGAATTTTGTATGCGGATTCCTGTGGCTGTCTTTCATCGCTTGTCTGTGTTTCTTTGAATTGCATTCTTCGAGGAAAAGAATTGTGATTTATAAAAATGTTTAAGAAAGAATCGATTGACCCACCAGATATAGTTCGAGTGTAAGCAGTGTCCTAGAGGAATTATTTTCTTAACGTTTCGGATTCGAAGACACATCTGATTTCACTGACGAGGTCTTTCAATTCGGAATTTCCGTGTATCGAACAGTGAACTGAAATTTTCGGTAGATTCCGCGACGAATGGGTTAACTAACGCTGACATTTTCGCGGACAAAGAGTAGCCTGTCCCCGAGGAGGACCGAACGCGTTCCGGCACCGGCGTGTCCTGCGGGAATATTCTTCCTCTTCTTCGCGCGGCTTTGTCACGGGATTATCGAGCTCGCGGGAGTGCCTTTTATGCGGTAGTTTTCACCTAACGATGTGTATTCTTTTAGACCACGGGCCGCTATAAAACGAGAGGGACGGTCGATTCGGTGTGTTTCCCGGCTTTATGAAAACTGACCGTGGGACGAGATAATCCGACATCCGGGCGGCGGCATAGTCTCGCGAACGAGCCATAAACACGCTGAATCGAGACGTGCTCCATAAAATTCGGTCGCGTTTAGGCAACTTTCGCTCCGGTGATTTTCAAGTCGCGAAACGTTTACATTAAGCCTAGACTGCTGACTCTTTTCCCAATTTCGTGGGCCGTTTTCGAAAATCGTTCCGAGAAAAATGTCGAATGCTTTTACCCAGACTCTGCGCGATTTTTATCGTTCACGATTTCTCGTTCAGGACTGTGCATACTTTGTAGATCACAGAGTACATCTCGATGCAGAGAATGCGATCGTGTCAGAACGCGGTCTATCTCTTGGCCGCCATCGTCGTTCTGCAGACAACGATGGTTCACTGCGAACCTAATCCAGAACCAACCAGGAGAGTGGAGGTCACTAATTGGGAAGATCTGCGGAAGTATTTGGATCAGCTGACAGATCAATACACGCTGAACGGGAAGGCCAGGTAAAAAAGCAAGGAAAATAATGTTCTGCCATTCGCGGAAACAATTTTCATTTGGCATAAAGATCCGCAGTCTACTTCAAAGCCATGAATGTCTATAAACACATGCATCGATCGATCAAAAATAAGTCAGGTATTTATCGCGTGGAATATTTTCGTCGATCGCGAAGGCCAAACGCAAAAGTGCAGTTGTACCGAATTGCGATTTTCGATACAATTTTTCAAAACGCATCGATCACCGCATTCCCGCTAATCACCCGATGACAATTCGTAATGATAAATGAAACCGATTAGGTATGGCAAAAGGGGAGAGATTCCATCCGCCGCGTCTCCCGTCGGTCGCAACTGGGACGCCATGAAGTTTCTGGACGCTTCTCAGGACTCTCAGCGACAGCAACAACATCAACAGCCGAGATTCGACCAACGGAGGCTGGCCAGCCGTCAGTTTCTTCGCGAGATGGAAAGCTCCGAGGATGGGAAACATGCATCGAGGCCGTATCAAATGCTGGACGTAGTGGAGAAATACTATGACGGTGTGCAATAAAGCTCGACGCGGTCTCTGGCCGCGACGCGCGTATTCATCCCCGCCGCAACGACGTGCAGACCCCTTCTTCTCCTTTCTCTCCCACGGGAATGTTCCCTCGATCTTCCTCGAAGGCAATTCGAAAAATTCGCAGCCTAACAGTCAGCGACGATATTCGAGTCAGCTTATAAATCGGATGAGCCGGATTTCGGCTGCAGACGATCTAAGATTGCTTTTAAAAATCAAAGCGAACACAATGTTTATCTGCGACTGTTTCATCATTGTTTCAGAGAAATTGTGTCCTTCGAAACAGGCTGCGAAACGTTCGAATTGCTCTTTCAAGTCGGACGGAGCATGATCGATCTACGATTGGAAATAAAACAAATGTGCCAGACGATTTTGATTAGCATATTTTATTGTCGTTGAAGCTGAATACAGAATAAGAAACGCAGCAGAGAATTAAATAATTAATCGCTTAAAACAAGTCGCATCCTCGGACGGCGGGGATTGGGCTCGTCTTTATCCCAGCCGGGGTTGTTAACGTTCCATCGAGTGTACAGGTTCTCCGCAGTCATAGTTCTATTTATATTGAGTCCGAGGAGAAACGTTGATCTCGAACAATGCAACGCTTCGGATGGGTTTAGTTGTAGCTGTCACGAAATAGTCAGAAACCGTCCAAGGGCAAGATGCGGTTATTGCCCACACGCTGCATAGTCGGCAGGCGTTGGCACACAGGTAAGTACGTTCCTGGGGAGGTCGCATACGCAGAACTTGGGATTGAAGACCAAGTTTTGTAGACAGCACACGGGATTTCTGTCAATGTCGTAGTACATCTTGCAGTTCGTTGGGTGAGGTAGCTTGCCATTGACGGGACAACGCCATGGATTTGGAATGGGCGTGGGCACTGTGGGTACCGTGGGCACCGTGGGCACCGTGGGCACTGTGGGTACCGTGGGCACCGTGGGTACCGTGGGCACCGTGGGTACAGTGGGCACAGTCGGCACCGTGGGCACCGTGGGCACTGTGGGTACCGTGGGCACAGTGGGTACAGTGGGCACCGTGGGCACTGTGGGTACCGTGGGCACAGTGGGTACAGTGGGCACAGTCGGCACCGTGGGCACCGTCGATCCCATACAAGCAGTCACGTTCCACGGCCAATCGCAGACCTGCAGCTCAGGGTTGTAGCACAACAGGTATGGAGGATCCTCGTTTTTCGGGCACGTAAACTCAACCTTCTTCCCAAAATTGCATTTGTAAAACTTATGAGGATTCGACTCGTGAGGGATGTGAATCGTCTCCCACTGGTCGCTCCATATTGGACACTCCTTCAAGATCTCCTTGACTTCGCAAATAGCGAATCCCGCGACGATAACCGCCAGAATGTACAAGCCTGAAACGTGAAAAACGCGGGATCAATCCACAGAACGGGTCTACATATTGCCTGGAGAGCCACCAGACCACGCCCACTCGACACAGGCCACGCCCAATCTGCACGGATGGAACACCCAGAATCGGAAATTCTTTTCTATCTATAAGCAAAACCGCTTCTAACTCGTATGTCTAGTGAATTTGAAGTACATTTTTATTCAATTTCCGTCATTTACAGTAGACTTGAAAAATTAATATTGAGCATAAAAATCCGCGGTGTACTGGACGTTTGAATATTTAAAAATTGCTTTCACCAAAATTAGATAAAATAACTTGACAATGTCCACGTGTATAGAAGACTACAATGATCCACTAATGATCGTCTCAAGTGTTTCAGACTTTTCTATCGATCTTCCGACAACAAACACTGTCCAGTAGAGGCTCGAATACAACGAATATGACTGAAAATTCCACTCACGCTTCATTGCGAACTGCGGCCGAATTTCCGTAAATTTTTAGGAGAACGATGCACGCGAGCGCTGGCTACTCGGCGAACAACTGTAGATCACTTTCGACTCGATCATTTTTATATTCGACAACAAATCTTATCGGTTCGCGAGATTTTGTAGATGCGTGTAGTTCGAATATAGTAGCCCACTCGAGTAAACTACGCGATAACGCGGTTTTTGTGTCGACCACTATGGCCTTCGAAATCGAATAATCTTCCTGCCTTGAAAATTACGGGTAAACAGCCTCCGTTATCAGGTTTCGAATGTGGGCCAGAGTTCGATTTCTAATCGATTTTATTAGGGCGATCTAGGAATTCCTATTGACGTTTAGAGACGGGGAGATACATATGCTCTAATTTTTCTATTAATAATTCTTAGCGTTACAACTACATAGCGAATCTTCATGCAAAATAATAGCGTTCTGAATTGATTGTGCTCAGCAGGAATCCTTTAATCACATTGTTATGTTAGAAACGAGATCAACACATTTTCTAATTCATGATTTTATTCGCAGTAACGCCGAATCATGCTCATTCAGCTTTACGGTCGGTTATTAAAGATCGATATCATTATATTTCGAGATAATCCGTTATTGAATTCCATCGATCCTCCATCGGGAATCGTCGGGTCAGTTATCTGATATCGCAATGCCACGCCGTCGCGACCATAGATCTCGACAAATCCACGTGATCTTCGCCGACGTAAGAATTTACGAAGGGCCGTCAGGTTTATGTTTTCGACGACATTGTCCCAGAAAACCGGGTAAGGCAGAAATATCAGTAAACACGGATAACATTCTTTCGAGATTGGTAATCAAAGGTGACGTGTTTGGTGGAGTCATTATTATTACGGTTTAATATTTGATTATACGGAAGTGGGAAGACGGGCTGCTATTTCTTTCTCAATTGACAAAATAGACATATTCGCCAAATGTCACAGGCATGCACAAGAATATTCTCAAAGCTGTGACTATGTTAGGATATACATTTTCAAGCGATAATTCGTATATTTTCTCGAATACTTGGAAATGGTCCATACCCTTGTCCTCGAGGTCGTTCATTAATGTCGTGGCTTGGAATTTGAAACTCTCAATTTCTAATGAAAATTCATATTCTTAAACATTCGTTGCGCCCCTACGAACGTTGCGCCCGTGGCAGGTGCCACCTTCGCCACGCGCTAGTTCCGGCACTGAATGGTTTTACTGTTTTAAATTACACCTTTAAATTACACATTCAGCGTCCTCTGACGGGCAACATGCAGTTGAATATTGCAAAACCATTGCTCGGAAATGTAAAAGAACGACTTTTGAGGCAAACAGCGTGATAGATTGATCTTTCATCTAGCGGTTTTAACTACTAAAAACCCCCGTCTTTGCATTATCGAGAAATCAGAACGCGAATCCCGAACCCTTGCATCCTCGCGTACGTATACGTGGTCTAACGGTGTGTGAGTGTACCCTAGCGGTGTGTGAGTGTGGAACTGTCGAGCGTCGTCTGCTGGAAAAGACCCCCTTAAATTTCACGCAACGCGGAAATTCATCTGGTTTAATTGCAAGGAACAGGAGAATGGAAATTTTATATTGACTAATGACTTGGTAAACTGAAGGTAACACACCTCGATATTTTTCAACTCATTTATTTTCATCGTTTCATTTTCGTCATAAATGCAGAAAAATATATTGTGTACTCGCATAAAATCTTATGTCGATAACCGGGTACCCAAGGACCTATTTTTAATTTCTCTGTAAAATTTATTTTATATTCCTGACTTTTATGTTTGAGACATTTACAACGACGTCAGATATTACATAAATTAAATTGACGAACATTTGGTGGTGCAGCTTACAGAGGTATAAATATAATGGTAGAACCGAGTAAAAGAGTTATCAAATCAGCGAGAAAAGTTGTTGAATGATTGTAAACGATTCGCATCTCGTGCACAATATTTTCGACGATGCAAAAGTCCACTGCAGCTGACGGCTAGATGCGCTTTTGTCCAGGTGCATTCTGTCATTGCTTATTTGGCGGACGGTGCGCCGAAGCTGTCGTCGTTCGATGCAACTGGCTTGTTGTCGCCGTAAACTAAATCGGTGAGCCTGGAAATTGCACAATGCACATTGTAATTTACATTAGACTGCGGATGTTAATGCAATTTTCAATTTTTGTGGATGAATTTTAAGGAAGTGGAATAAATCTTATTTCCAGTGGTAATAGCCTCTGTAGATCTCAAAAAAGTACAAAATCGTACTAAATTCTGTGGAATTTTCTATTCCACCCTTTTCTGAAAATGTTCAGAACCCATAAAAGCATAAAAAATCCGAAGTGATGATGCGTTTATTACAAAAGCGGATGGCTCGAATGGAAATCTTCAAAAACATTTAAAGAATTGAAGAGTACTGTTGCGTTTAGACTGTAAGAAGAGTAGCATAATCGCACCTTGCCGATGACGACACACGGTCAGCAGTGAGCCTACTGCACTCTTGAATTTGGGCCCACGATGGCTGACAAGACTTCACGTTTTGTATCAGATCGCACTGACATATTTTCGAGTTGAAGGCCCAGTTTATTCCGCAACAAAATGATTCGCCATCCTTGATGTATTTGAGGCAGTTCGAGTGTGGTGTTTTCCCGCTACTTGGGCACCTTCCTGGATTATTACCCGGATTATCACCCGGATTATCATCCGGTATAAATGGATTACAGCAGCGCACGTTGGCTGACCAATCACAGATCTTCAGCTTGTCGTTGTAACATAATTGGCCCATGTCGAGGTACGACGGGCATACTTCCACTTTCGGCAACGATGACTTTGTGCAACGATAGTACGCCGTACAATTGCCAGGATAAGGAATAAACGCTACTCCGTTGGGTCCAAGGTCATCTGGACATCTCTGTGCGGTGCATAGTGCGACCACCGCGGCGACAATCGCCAACAAGCTAAACCCTGAAACACAAAGAACCATATCTGTTTACCAACCTTCAGACTAGTACAACTCTTTTCAAATCGGAGAGAACCACTCGAAAAGCCATAGCTTCTAGCTTCTACTACCCCTGGCAACAATTTGATCATCGAGTCATCGTAATCGCTACACAGCGGGTTTCATGCATTTATGGGACAAATACAGTGACTCCCACTAATATTCGGACACTCTTAACCCGGCGTTGGTAAGGTAGGTTCTCACAGACCCACCGAAATAATATATTGTATTATAGAAATAAATACCTTTTTCATAAATATAAGATTATTATATTATATGCCAGACAGTTTCGAACCTTTTACAAGGACCTTGGTAAACGGAGATAATACTTGCAAGTATATTCTAATTTTGGTTGAACAGATTCGAAACTTTCATGAATATCGTACTGTAAATTCTTTGATTTTTCTAATCATTATTTTTTCATCGTCTGCTGTGTTAGAAGTGGGAAATTATCTAAAATCACAATATTTAGAACGCAAAGAGGACCCGTCGTTATTTTGGCGTGAAGATTCATCGAAGTACACCATTTTATCAAAAATAGCACGTGATTATCTTTGTATAATGGCCACTTCTGTACCTTCAGAAATAGTGTTTTCAAAAGCAGGAAATATCATGGATAAAAAAAGAAATAGGATAAAACCAAGTATTTTGTAGATGAAATATTATTCTTAAATAGTTACGAATTTAATAAAGAAAGTGCTTAAAACCTACAATGCAGTTCTGGTTTCCAAGATTCGAGTACCACTTGTGAAAGATTCGATTCCTTTCAACATCGAAGTACTTATAAGTATCTTTTCGAAACTTGTAAGTGCTTATTCCAAGGTTCGATATCAGTTTGTATAAAATGAATACTTTTCAAGTATAATCATTGAAACATTATTGCCTTTAAGTAGTAATTGAAACCCATGAAATGAAACGTGGTTATTGAAATTGACTTGGATTCGTGAGTACATATTGAACTTGATCCCATCTCTAGTCACTGTAGGTGTATCTTGAAACAGTAAAAACATTCGGAGAATTGAAGAATACTGTTGTGCTATTTAACAATTTCAATCTGTGCAAAATACTGTGATTACAGTCGTAAATCTGTCTGACGCTTTCACTCTTTCGTATTTGTATAGTCACTACCTAATACACAATTTATTCGATACAAACACTATATGTACTACGTCGAATGAATTCGTTCGACAATAAGCTCCACAATTTCGATCGAATAGATTTTCTGCCAGGGCTAGTCGAAGAATTAGGCGTGCCGGGGCATTGCGATCGAGTGGTTCGATTGACTATTTCCTGATATTCTTGATAGACTGTCGCGTCGCTTTTCCAGATAGTGTACGGAACCGAGTTACTCACGTCTCATAGCACACGACAGGTAAGTGTTTCCGTGAGTATAGGGACCGTCGGTATCGCTTACTTCACGAACAACTGCAGATCGTCTGTACACGTAACCACTTTTATACGCGGCAAAATGTCTTATCGCTGTGCTGGCCAGGTCCTCGGCTAGATAGACCGAAGTCATTTTGAATATGGAGTACGTGTATTATCCGAACGAATTTCGCAACCGATAACCCGTAGAATTCTACCGTGAATCCGTTGATTGATCGAGCTCAATTATCACCTGTGGTTAAGTACACTTAACTCCATTCTGCATTCTTCCGGTCATTTTCACACAGCCAATGTCGCGCTGTATTCGAACGATTCGAATAAACTGACATACTCATACGTCTATACTTATACGTACAGTGAACCGAAAATCTATTCGAATACTGAATTTCCCATTATCGAGAAATAGTCGATATTTAACACCCGCACACAGATTAAATATTTATGGTTATTTATATTAACAATAAATAAAATAACGATCAATAAAAGAACCTATTATTTATTATATACCTATATTATTATATATGTGTATATTATATTGATTATTTATTACTTATTACATATTATACAATATTATTTATTATTATAGTTTATTATCCTCCGTCGCTTACTTCTTAATGTTACGTTGATACATGCATACGATCACTTTGACAAATCCATTCGTGTTATTTCGAATAAATAGTAATTAAGACAGGTGTTATCAGCTGATTCATTCTAGCAATTTCACGTGAGACGATCTCGGAAGTTGACGCAACGAATATGGCGTCCGCGACCCCTATTCTGGATAAAACGAGCGTTACGTGATAATTGGTAATCTTCGTTTGCGTATTGTGGTGAAAGGATCGAAGCGAATGGTAGCGTCGAACAAGTTCTCGTTTTTATCGGCCGACAGTCCAAAGTATGGATATTAACATTAACACGTTCCGTACCACATATTTATTTAACGCGTTAAAAAATACATTTTATAACAAGTTTAACACAGTAGAATATACTCCAACCCTCTGTACTAGTTGTGGGAGCTTGGGTAGTTGAAGTGGTTGAAGTAGTCGTGGGAGCTTGAGTAGTTGAAGAAGTTGTAGTAGCTGTGGGAGTTTGAGTAGTTGAAGTAGTCGTGGGAGCTTGGGTAGTTGAAGTAGTTGTTGGAGCTTGAGTAGTTGAAGTAGTTGTGGGTGCTTCTGTGGTTGAAGTAGTTGTTGGAGCTTGAGTAGTTGAAGTAGTTGTTGGGGCTTGAGTAGTTGAAGTAGTTGTGGGTGCTTCTGTGGTTGAAGTAGTTGTTGGAGCTTGAGTAGTTGAAGTAGTCGTAGAAGCTTGAGTAGTTGAAGTAGTTGTAGTACTTGTGGGAGTTTGAGTAGTTGAAGTAGTCGTGGGAGCTTGGGTAGTTGAAGTAGTTGTTGGAGCTTGAGTAGTTGAAGTAGTTGTGGGTGCTTCTGTGGTTGAAGTAGTTGTTGGAGCTTGAGTAGTTGAAGTAGTTGTTGGGGCTTGAGTAGTTTAAGTAGTTGTGGGTGCTTCTGTGGTTGAAGTAGTTGTTGGAGCTTGAGTAGTTGAAGTAGTCGTAGAAGCTTGAGTAGTTGAAGTAGTTGTAGTAGTTGTGGGAGTTTGAGTAGTTGAAGTAGTCGTGGGAGCTTGGGTAGTTGAAGTAGTTGTTGGAGCTTGAGTAGTTGAAGTAGTTGTGGGTGCTTCTGTGGTTGAAGTAGTTGTTGGAGTTTGAGTAGTTGAAGTAGTCGTGGGAGCTTGAGTAGTTGAAGTAGTTGTAGTACTTGTGGGAGTTTGAGTAGTTGAAGTAGTCGTGGGAGCTTGGGTAGTTGAAGTAGTTGTTGGAGCTTGAGTAGTTGAAGTAGTTGTGGGTGCTTCTGTGGTTGAAGTAGTTGTTGGAGCTTGAGTGGTTGAAGTAGTTGTGGGAGCTTTAGTAGTTGAAGTAGACGAGTTACAGCAAGGTACGACCTCCGCATTGTCGCAGCTTTCTCCGTCGAAACACATTTGCACTCCATGTTTATCCAGGGGGCATACTTTCGGCGTTTCCTCGCCGTTCACACATAAATAATATTTGTGACAGTCGCTTGGGTTCGGCACAAGCGTGACACCTGGAGTGTTTGGACAATTCTTCGAGGACGATGGATTGTCTGTAGTTGATGGGGTAGCTTCAGTGGGTGGTTTAGATTTGTTGCAGCAAGGTACGACCTCCGCATTGTCGCAGCTTTCTCCGTCGAAACACATTTGCACTCCATGTTTATCCAGGGGGCATACTTTCGGCGTTTCGTGGCCGTTCACACATAGGTAATATTGGTGACAGTCGCTTGGGTTCGGTACAAGCGTGACACCTGGAGTGTTTGGACAATTATTCGGGGACGATGGAATGTCTGTAGTTGATGGGGTAGCTTCAGTGGGTGGTTTAGACTTGTTGCAGCAAGGTACGACCTCCGCATTGTCGCAGCTTTCTCCGTCGAAACACATTTGCACTCCATGTTTATCCAGGGGGCATACTTTCGGCGTTTCGTGGCCGTTCACACATAGGTAATATTGGTGACAGTCGCTTGGGTTCGGTACAAGCGTGACACCTGGAGCGTTTGGACAATTATTCGACACATAGATCTCTTGGGGAAACGCAATCGCCGCCGTAACCAGCACCAACAAGCACAGCCCTGAAATAGATATCATTTGAATGAATTGTCTGTACGTGTCGATCTGAAATCGACATCATAAATGTAACGATGTGTATTAACAGGTATGAATAGAAATAATGTTTTAATTTATTTTTGTCCAGCGAGTACTCACGTTTCATGACGATCAACATTGAATTCCTCGATATTAGGGTACCCTCCACGCTGCTGTTCATCAAACGACGAACAACTGTATAGCACACGTAAAGGAAATCATTTTTATACAGTGCGAAATGTCTTATCGGCTGTGCAGATCGTCGGATGGAAGCTACATCGAGTATAGTGTGTATAGTTGTTCACACAATCCGCAAGAACAAAAGCAGAATGAGATTTATATTAATGAATCCATCGGAGATCCGTTCTACCGAGAACGCTGGTCGCGAATGATTGTCTCTATCTATCTCAGCAAATATTTGTTGTTTAATCGTCATGGATAATTTGCATACAGGTGGTCTTGATTGCTGAAGTAATATACGATAGCCGTCACTGGAATACTAGACAACTGTTCTATGACATAAGAGTCCCTAATATGATTATGATATGAGTCCCTATTATAATTATGATATGAGTCCCTAATATAATTATTATCATATGACTATAAAGTATTGAGCTTGAGTAGTTTAAGTAGTTGAAGTAGTTATGGGAGTATTAACATATTTAACAATTTTGACTGCCACCTCGGTCATATGACCGACACAATTTTGCTCCAAATCTGAAAATCAAGTTTTACTGCAATCTATCCAGTACACCAGATTTTATCAGACTGCACGAGGCGTGTGGACGTTACAAAAATCACTTTCTGTTCTTACATTGTTAAATAGGTATATTTTATTTTTCAAGGCCGTTTTGGCCGCTGGTGTGGCACTAGAGGTGCTAGGTGACAGAAGGAATTTAGTGCATTTAGTTTCCGAGTACAATCACAACGGCAGCAATTCGAAACGTGAGATCATTCTCTGCGTGTATTGCGCATTATTCGGAGTTTGATCAGCCGTGCGCCGCGCTGTTTTTCCAGTAACAGTAACAGCGATCAGACCTGTTATCTCATTTCACGATAGTCTTCCTCGTTGTTGCGTCGCAGGAGGAAGTTTGGTCGATACATTTTGACTAGGAACTTATCGTAAGCCTAACTAAAAAAGCATACTTAGCGCGTATGTTTCGTAGATAACATTTTTTTTCGCAGCTACGTGATATCGATCAGACGGTCGCATTTCGGTAATCGAACTTCTGGTTCGTTCAAATCCCTCGCCTTCAAATTATCTTCACGGCTGCGATAATCAGGCAGGAAGGGATTTGACTTATCTAGATGTTTCGCCATTTTCATTCAACCATTTCCTCCTGTTAATTGAGTCTTCAAAAAATCCGGGATCCGCCATTCGTACATGTAACTTTAATGTTACGCTTCTTAATTGTTCTTTTGAGTCTTCTTCATTAATTCTTTCACTTAACCACGCCATTTTACCACGTTTTTATTAGCTCGCTTTCTTGTCTGTCTGTTTGTTTTTCTTTCTTGAGAACCTAAGGGATATCCTACTTCTCCCGGCCGCGCGTCTCGCTCCCCGTGGCGGCCGTAGTGCCGTATGTCTTGAAAATGCCTCCGATCGAGCAAAAATTTGCCCATGCGTGATGTAAAACATACAACTATGAACTACATAGAAGAAACCCAAAACAGCGGAGGCGGGCGGTGCGGGAGAGGCGGCGGGGCGTTCTAGTGAGCGACGACCATTAGACTTTGGGGACTTTAAATATTATTACTTTATTAAATATTATTACTAATACTTTAAATATTGTTTATTTATGGAGATGGGCATTTTTATTTCGCATAAAAATCGACAGTCTACGCGAGACCCATTCTGCATTCGCACTTCTGAATTTCGGGGACAAATGCCTTAATTATTGTTTATTCATAGAGATGGACAGATCATTTTTATTTTGCATAAAAATCGACAGTGTACTTATTACCATTTTAAGCGGTTGTAAAAGCCAAGGAAGTCACAGAAAAAATACAGACTAATGGAACCAATTGATTTTATTTATTTGTCGTTCGTGTGGTGTATTAGGGAACAATTGTAACGCCGAGGATTGTACAGGTTATATTTTTCAGTTTCTGTTGTCGAGGAGAGATGCTGAGGATCGAGATCTCCCTAGTTGTTGAGTTTCCATCAATCAGGATCTTGCAGTTGGCATCGTGAGATGATTCGGTAGAGTGGTTCTGGTTCGTTGAACGGTGCGCGTCGCCGCTTCACTCTGAATTGTTAGGATGTTGTTAATCAGTGATTAGGTATAAAGATTTCATACATAATGGGTTAATACTAAATCTACCACGGTCAGGTGACCGGTTTCGTATTACACGATTATTGAAATTATAAAAACGCTTTCACATAAATTCAATCTTCTCAGTACTATAAGACCTCTGTATGTTTTGCGCTTGGTTAGGACAGCGAAGACTATGATTGCAAACTTACGAGCACGTTCGCTGTGCTGATTAGAAAAACTTGGGCAATGTGCCGGGCTTTTTCACGCAGACCTCGACGACGTCGTCGCTGAAATACATCTTGCATTTAGAAGTGTCGGTACAGGAACCTTCACCACCCGGTGCTGGTTTGCAGCAATTTTCATGTGGAACAACGCATGCTTCTTTAGTTCTGTCGAAACACCATTTCACAGTCCCTATAGATGTGCAATCCATCTCTTTGCTTCCTGTACTCGTGCACTCATAGTACTTTGTACAATCGGTCTCGTGGGCCACTAACTTCTTTCCGCCAGGCGATACCGTTGGACATACTACTGCCTCGGAAAGAGCTATCATCGCGGCTGCAACCGCCAGGAAGCACAAGCCTGAAACTTCACAGTTAAAGAACATTACAAATGAGTTAGTGGTACAAGATCTTCTTATACAGTCAGTCGCGCAGACTTCCAATCAGAATAGCTTTTTGCCTAACAAGTTAGAAGAATTACAGTAAAGTCGCGATTTCTATCCCTGAGAGTCTCCACGATCACTCTCCCTTGTCTACCCATTCCACTGAGGGGCAACGCCGCAGGGGCCGCGAAGCTCGATCTACCGCGGTCGCCGAGCAGTGTAAGTATGCCGCGTAATCTGATCTCGGGTCGGTGTGAACCACTACTAGTCCAATTACAAAACTTCTTTAACTGTCATTATTTTCTTATGGGATTTTCACCAACTTATTTGTGGCATTGTTTTAATTAAAATGACACTAATCACGATATAATTTCAACTGTATTTAGCGGTTTAATTGACGATGAAAGTTTCGGGCGCAAGAAAGGACGACGCAATTCGTGTTTACATGCTGTCCTCCTACGGTCGGCATCCTTCGTACTTTCGGCGCGGTCTACGCAGTCATAACAAACATAGTGTCCCTACACGATCTCTCTCCCTGCTCGGAACCAGCGATAAGAAACAAATCGTGACTTTACTGTAGTTTTGGAGTAACCCCGTTCAGTCTGAATTACGAAAAGAATAGTGACATTTGCTTTTCACAGATTTTTCTTTTCTGATCTAGTGTACGTCCATTCTATATGATTTTTTCAGTTTATGCATGTTAAACTATTGCGATTTACTCAAATGTTTAGTGATCTATTAGCTGTAAAACAATTTGAGAATGTAAAAATTATTTTGAATACTGATATAGAAATGTTTAGTGGTGCCTCTCAGAGTCGCCACTCGAGTGCTAATGGTTAAAACGAGTCTTTCATAGATTCGTATCGATGTAATTATCTAACAGTGTGAATACTTACGTTTCATGACGAGCGATGATCTGTTTCTGTGAGTTTATAGTACACGGTACGCGTCAGTGGTGCTGACTCGAAGAATAACTGCAAACCCATATGGAACAGGGATCATTTTTATACACTGCGAAAAAGTCTTATCGGCAACCGGCTATGGGGATTGTCAGATGGAAGTGAAATATTCAGTTTGGATAGCTGTTCACACAAGCCATACGAACACATGTGGTCTCTCTATTCATTAATCGAACGAAAATCCGTTCGCCGGGAATGCTATGTGTACATTTCATTTGTCTTTCCATTGTCTGCCAGATACTTCATAGATCCTAGAGTCTCGGCACGACAGCCAACAACAATTTGCATACACCTGGTCCCACTCTAATGCATGTGTGGCTGTGAGTTAGTCGAAATAAACGAAACGAAATTGTTCCAATAGCATTTGAACATTTCGAACGGCGCAGCTGGCACGCGGATCAACTTCGTTTGTTTATCTTTAAATAGGCTGACACGTTTCAAGCATCCTCTGCTTATCTTTTAATAGAGCGCTAATGAACCGGCGATTAAAAATAATTCGTGGAAACTTCGGCAACTTATATTTGCGTAGAGAATGTCAATTCAGGTGTTCAAAATGGCGAGAAGCAGAATTTTTATATATCTTAAAACATACTACGATCGCTGCGGCCGTTAGTTGTTCGCAAGTACAAAAATGCGAATTACAACAACGAATGTAAAAAATGTAAGGATAAGTAGGATGAGTATGATCTTCCATACAAACAAATTTGGAAACAGTACGTTTATTATCCTCTGTCGATTTCATTTTAATCACGTTGATAAATACATTCGTGTTATTTCGATTAGGTAATTAAGAAAGGTGTTATCAGCTGATTGGATCGAGTATTTTCACGTAAGACGATCTCGGAAGTTGACGCATCGAATATAACGTCCGCGACCCCTATTCTGGATAAAACGAGCGTTACGTGATAATTGGTAATCTTCGTTTGCGTATTGCGGTGAAAGGAAAACACTGTAGAATATACTCCCACCAAAAAGAAAGAGGCATTATAAAAAATGTAGTATATAACAAAGCCTGAATGAAAAATCGAAGAAAAACGGCTCGACACGGCTTTAGCGTAGTTCTAGCGTTAGGTGAAAAGGGACATTTTTATTTAATTTCTCAGAATTGACTTAGAATTATTAACATTCTACAGCCCACGGCCAATCGCACATTTGCGTGGATTTGTTAAACCGAAGTCCTGTAGGACACCATAACAGCGTTCTCGTACCGCGACGGCATTCGTAATAGCTGGAACAGTTTGCTGGATTCGGCAGACGTACTGTATGTGGACAATTGCGGGGACACTCTGGAATTGGCGAAGGAGTCGTGGGAGCTGGAGTAGTTGAAGTAGTTGTGGGAGCTTGAGTAGTTGAAGTAGTCGTGGGAGCTTGGGTAGTTGAAGTAGTTGTTGGAGCTTGAGTAGATGAAGTTGTTGAAGTAGTTGTGGGAGCTTGAGTGGTTGAAGTAGTTGTGGGAGCTTGGGTAGTTGAAGTGGTTGAAGTAGTTGTGGGAGCTTGAGTGGTTGAAGTAGTTGTGGGAGCTTGAGTAGTTGAAGTAGTCGTGGGAGCTTGGGTAGTTGAAGTGGTTGAAGTAGTTGTGGGAACTTGAGTAGTTGAAGTAGTCGTGGGAGCTTGAGTAGTCGAAGTAGTCGTGGGAGCTTGGGTAGTTGAAGTGGTTGAAGTAGTTGTCGGAGCTTGAGTGGTTGAAGTAGTTGTGGAAGCTTGCGTAGTTGAAGTAGTTGTGGGAGCTTGAGTAGTCGTGTTGGTGGACGGTATCGGTCTTACGCACTGGAAGTTGCTCGGATCGTCGCAGATCTCTTTGACATAATCAAATTCGAGTCCTTTGGGACACTCCTGGTAAATAGCGTTACCGTTGACGCAATCGTAATACAAATCGCATCGGCACGGGTGCGGTAGCCTAACAGTCCTGTTCGATCCAGCGGATGGACAGACGAGATCAACGGCTTTGGGGATCAAAGGCGATCCATCAGAAATTTGGAGGTTGTATACAATTTTGCGAGCGCATCCCAGTGAATTCTGCCAAGTGCAGAGACCTTTGACCTCATCGTAGTACAGTCCTCCTTTGCAGTGACTCAGAGTCTTATGGCCGTCCTTGCAACGATAGTAAGAGCTGCAGTCTGTCTCGTGGGGCAACGTGGTCTCGCCGTATGGTGGGCAATTCCTCTTGGGCGGCTCCCAGCCTTCGCAATGGCTGAAATCAGCTGCACCTGATGACACACAGCTACCGGACGCCTGATCGAACAAATTCCCCGCGGGACAATCTCTTCGTACCCTCTCCCCGCGCGAGCATTCGTAATATTCGTCGCAGAAACACTCGTGCGGGAAACGCATGGTTGAGGATTCATCCGGCGGGCACACGTTCGGGATCGCACCGGAGAACACGCAGATCGCCATGGCGATCATGGCTGCGGTCACCAACACTGCTGAAATTATACGTCACTGTCATGTTCTGCACATTAACATTTGTTACCACCGCAACCGGTCGTTTTGCAGAAATATTTTCAGGGAAATCGGCTTCGGAAGTTTCGGAAGGTGATAATGAAATGTCGCATTCCAAATCATGTGCAATTTGATGAAGCAATGCGATGATGCAACGATGCAACGTTAAGAAGTCGTACTCACCAGTCATGTTGAGAGAGTGACGATCACGCCGTTTGACAGCAGCACGTCGATTCGAATTAATTGCAAATTGTTACAAAATCAAATTCATATCGCGGCTTTTATAAGGTAATCAGCTTATCAAAAATTGCGGTGTCGATATCGTAACGGATAATCAGCGACTTCTATGAAACTAATCATCGTCGATTTGAACGCAATGAATTCATGCGACGAATTATTCTGGATTGTTCTTCAAGAACGTGCTGCCGCTAACATTAAAGGAAACTTGTTCGCTGATAATGGTTGTTATCATCAAAATGCCGACAGGGTTTTTTTAAATGAGGAAACGATTCGATTAACCCGGGAAATACAAATGGGAATATCTGGTAAACACTGTTCCAGTACGATTAGACGACTTTTAATTTATTTTCACTTTCGTTCGGTACATTAGCATTGAGAACATCGAACGATACGTAGGTTCAAGATACTTACATCTAAAGACTGTGGAACATTCGAATCTACAGATATATCGCTAATTATAATTCTAAATACACAAATAAGTACTTTCGTCAAACATTAGGTGTCCATAAAGTCGTCTCGGGCGGGGAAATACACTTGGTTCGACATGTGTCTAATAAAACACAGTATTTTTGCAACTGGGTACATTCCGTGGATAATCACAGATCTTTAATTTCGGATTAAAGACCATACCGTCTAGGCAAGACCCAAGGATCTCTTCACCGTTGATGCATTCGTAGTACAATTTACAATTAGTCTTGTGTGGCAATTTCACGAAGCCAGTACCTGGACATACGCTCCTCACCGTAGATTTAGTAGGTGGTAGCGTGCTAGGAGAGATGGATGATACAGTTGATGCAGAGGACGATGGTTCCGCACTGGTTGGTGCAGGAGACGATGTTGGTACTACCGTGGCGGGTTCAGGAGACGTTGCTGGTTCTACCGTGGTTGGTGCAGGAGACGATGTTGGTACTACCGTGGCGGGTTCAGGAGACGTTGCTGGTTCTACCGTGGTTGGTGCAGGAGACGATGTTGGTACTACCGTGGCGGGTTCAGGAGACGTTGCTGGTTCTACCGTGGTTGGTGCAGGAGACGATGTTGGTACTACCGTGGCGGGTTCAGGAGACGTTGCTGGTTCTACCGTGGTTGGTGCAGGAGACGAT
Source organism: Lasioglossum calceatum (assembly GCA_963966675.1). NCBI lineage: Eukaryota > Metazoa > Arthropoda > Insecta > Hymenoptera > Halictidae > Lasioglossum > Lasioglossum calceatum. The sequence goes on along the minus strand of OZ016555.1, from coordinate 2,661,296 downwards.
GTTGGTACTACCGTGGCGGGTTCAGGAGACGTTGCTGGTTCTACCGTGGTTGGTGCAACTGAGGATGGTCCTTCTGTGGACGGTTCCGATGATGCTGGCTCTGCGGTGGTAGCTTCAGATGTTGCTGGTTCTTCTGGGGTAGCTTCAGACCATGCTGGTTCCTCTGGGGTTGCCTCAGACCATGCTGGTTCCTCTGGGGTTGCCTCAGACCATGCTGGTTCCTCTGTGTTTGGTTCAGCCGAGGATGTTTCAGCAGTAGACGGCGCTACTGACGACGCCGCAGTAGTTGATCCATAGCAATTAAGGTCACACGTTTGTAAGTCGGGGTTATAACAAAGTTTGGTATCCTCAAACCATGGGCAACTCATTTCTTTTTTGTGTCCATGCCTGCACTCGTAATACTTGTAGATGTCTGCCTCGTGTGAAATGAGTGCGCCGTTCCACTTGTCTTTGCATTCCCAATCAACGTATCTTCCTTCAGACAGGAATGCCAATGAGGCACAGACTGCCAGTAAGTATAATCCTGAAACGTGTAAGATAAATTTAATCAGTTGCACTCGAGCCCAGTGCATCACTACTTTTTACATTTGAAAACGTGATTGTATGCCATAAAATGTCGACTACAATTTCCTCTGTGGAATAATCAAATGAATAATTCGAAGGAATTATCTAAAAGAGTTAAAGAGAATACAAACACTATTTCACCGAATTCTATGTTCATCGACTCAGCACTATCGTCACACTCAGCAAACGATTCATTTAATTACCATCAGCCCTTCAAATTCGATTTCTCCGTTTATTTAGCAATTTTTTCAAACAAATTTGTAGGTACTGGTACTTCTTGTGGACCTAGTCTTTCTAGTGTTTCTAATATAACAATTATTCCATTGATAGAATCGCTAGAGGCTGAGTAATTGTATGATTATATTGATGCTATTGGTCAAAACTGTTTTTCCTTGTTTTCACAATGTCGAGCAATGAACCTCGCGACTTACCTCTCATTTCTTGTCAATTATTAAATCTCCGAGCGGGAATTGTTGCACGTCGGTGGCCAACTACTGTAAAACCTTCGCTGTCGCATCTACTTTTATAAGCGTCCAGAAATCTTATCGATCGCGAATAGTGCGATACTTAACGACATCTCATTTGCTGGTCGGTTATCCGTCAAGATCTTGATTGCCTAGCACTATGTTCTATCCTGATAAAAACTATATGTTAATTGTACAATCTTCAATCTCCTCTTAAAACTCCATAACAGGATGATATTCGAAACCAAAGATCTGTTTATTCTCTGCATACTCACTCTGACTTTGAACAATTAGAAAATCACAGAGCCACTTATGGAATTTCGGGTCACAGTTATCGTAACTCTTTGCGAAGGGTCGCGGAAGAGATTGCGAATTCATTTCTCCGAGTCATGCGAAAAAATATCGGGCACTGGAATGTTGCGAATATTGGTGACTATTATCGAAGAATGGTGTAATTTTCCTACGAGAAGTACTCGTCCGGCGTGCGTCGTACGAAGTAGATCGGTATCACTTGCGACTATCAATTGTTACCGATTATGAAGCAACTTTTATCGGATAAACGACCACCATTAGCTTCCCGATAATAGTCGAAACGATATTGAAACGTTCTGCCAGATCATTTTCGATGGCTGCGTCATGTCATTTTGGAATCATCGGAACAGGTGAAACCACATTGTTGAAAGGTTTTCGTATACTTTCCCGACGTGTATAAATTCCGCAAGACTTTATTCTTATCGTTAAGGTCCATCTGGGGATGTTTTCAACATAATAATTCGTAGAACGATCTGTTAAGCTCGCAGGGCCTCGTGTACAGGCGGTATTTCACGTGATGCTGATAACAACGAAAAGCCCACTCTATCAGCGATATTATCGTTCCGACAAGTGTGATTGTTTAGGACAATTGTTCATAACTCGCTGCTATATAATGCGTACTAAACGAATCACTACTAGCCCGTCGATTTTTCTGTAAAATACAACAGTAAGTTAAAAGTAAATTAAACTAACGTATTTCTACATTTTCTTCGAAACGTTTAGGTATTCTAGTTGAACTAAATCCACAGTCTAATCATTCTAGCTTGACAGCAGAAATTGAACAGGAACGAACTTCATAATCTCGTAGTTTGAACTCGATCGGAAAAATTGGCTAGAATCCAGTCTCGTTGAAAATCTAGTTACACCGACGACTTTTGGTGTGTCTCCTACTTTCGTATACAATAATCGTCTGTATAACACTGTCCAACACCAAATTTGTTCCCAATATACTGTTGGGTCCTTCTTATAGAGTTTTTTTGCGCTGATTCCGAATCTGTTCTTAATTTTTCTCCGATACGCACAGTTTTTGAGGAACATGGCTTTGAAAAAGAAACATATTTTTCAACTTTAAACAAATATTGTGATGTTATTATAAAAGATATTGAATTGTTCTTTACAGCAGAAGATTCTGTAGACTTTCCCGCATCCAGTAATATATAATACTAATGCATTATGATTGTTTAAACATGTTTAAATCATGTCGGCCGAAGATATTATGCTTTCTGATTCGAAAAAAACGTCGGCGTTCCAAACTTAATAGGGTGGTTTCTCACGATAAAAGTCTGCTCTATCGCGTGGTATAGTTCGATTTTCCGCTGGACCCTTATTTTTTGGGATAAATTGAAAAATATCCTCAAAAATTGGTGCAAAAGTGGTGTCTCTCCGTCTTTAATGATTGTTTAAACATGTGTAAACATGTGTAAACAATCATAATGTATTAATATTGTATACCATTGGATTCGGGAAAGTCTACAGGATCTTTTGCTGTAAAGAACAATTCAATATTTTTTATAATAACATCACAATATTTGTTTAAAGTTGAAAAATATGTTTTTTTTTCAAAGCCATGTCCCTCAAAAACTGTGTGTATAGGAGAAAAATTAAGGACAGATTCGGAATCAGCGTAAAAAACTCTATAAGAAGGACCCAACAGTATATTGGGAACATAAAAAATGTTGAAATTTGTTGGACAGTCTAATTAACTGTATTATGATTATCGATCGTTATTAATAACAAGATGTGTTGATGATCTCGGCGTGTAATTAACGTTGCAGTTTAGAGCATCAGAAAATATTCACTGTACGTCGAAGGGGTGGTGCAATTTTATTGTCCACCTAAAATCATTCCTAAATATTACTCGCACACAATTCACGACAGAGAGTGTCTAAAAAAACAAGTCAAGCAGCGTTTCTCCGAATATCGGTATCGGCCATCTCGTCGATAAGCACCCGTTCGAGATTAAAGCGAACTCTACAGTACGATAAGTTCTCGAGTGCCGCGCGGAAACAAAAAGTACAATTTTGCACGAGGTGACAATTCCGGTGTCCGGTTAATTACCTGAAAAACACATAGAAACAAGGATTCGAACAAAATACACCCTACAAACCACCCTTAACATCTTTATTCGTTTATTAAAAAACAAGAACTGTACAGTTTATTACTATCTAATGTATGATCGTAATCATATCTGTTGTATTTATATTTAATGTAAATCCAAGGTCAGATTAATATCAGAATTAGTCGAAGTGTGATATTGGTGTTGAGTGATTGGTATAATCTGTCATATTGGCAATGAAAGGTTGGTAGGACATTAGGAAATAATCCTTCATTTTGGGAATTGATAAAATGGTGATTGTACAAGACGTTCGGTTTTTAATAAAGATCTTCTTATCGATGGAGACGATGTTTATTTTGCATAAAGATTCGCAGTCCAATTATTATAAATGATTTAGTAGATCTACCTCCCTAGAGCTAGACCTGCAGTCGCAGGCAAAATTAAGTACCTTAAACACATTTTTCAAAACTAGACCAAACGACTTGAGCTTCTTATGAGACGCCAGTTTACTAAGCAATCCACAAAGACAAATAATTAAAAATCACCATTCGTCGAAATCGTGATGAAACAAGACAAGGTCTTCTTAACACGTTACCTTGTGTACCTTCTACAATCTGAGAAAAAAAGGACCAAGTATTTTGTGGATCTTTATGCATCTATAACATGATTTCTCCTCTATTATAATCGTTAAGAGAGGAGATAACATTAAATCTGGTTTCTCCCTCTCGCAATCGTTGCAGACAATTTTGATTTCGCATAAAGATCCGCAGTCTAGTGATCAGTTTGTACAGGGTGTCCACTTAAGGGGGTAGACTCGTTTCCAGAATTGCAAGGGTGGGGGATGCGCCTTCTCATTTCTCGATAATGCAAAGATGGGGTTTTCAGTAGTCAGTGAGCTAGGTAAAAGATCAATCTAGAGCACAATCGCCCTCAAAAATCCTATTTTTACGTTTACATCACGTAGCTGTCGCAGCTTTCTTATGCAAATTACGCCTCGTTAACGTAAAAATAGGCTGCGGATGCAGCCTAGGTTAATCTTTTATCCAGCGCTTTTGACTACTGAAAAACCCCAACTTTGCATTATCCCCAACTTGCGATCCTGGAAACGAGACTACGTCTTTATCTTACCCCTGACTGCAACAGCCTAGCTGTATGTAGCAGCGTCCCCGCCCCTGGCGTTGCGTTGTTCAGTTGGTAGATCCTCGGTAACTTACGATCTCTGTACATGAAAAAACAGTCTCGGTGTCGATGCAAGGGGGTTAATGGAACCAGTGCGACACATTCTGGTTGAAGGACACGTTGTTGTGTTCTTTGGGGCAGGTGGCTTGTCCGTGTGGGACGCATGTCAGCGTCACTTCGTCGAAGTCCTTCCCGGGGGGACAATGTGAGAGTATTCTTTCCTCGTTATTATCGCAGGTGTAATACATGTTGCATTGGCACTCGTGGGGGAACAGCCTGCCAGGTTCACAATCGGTAGGTCGCGGTTTTGCACAGTGGACATTTGTCGGCAGATCGCACATTTCGGACTTCTCGTTGTAGGCGAGGCCTGATGGACATTTCAACCCTACCTTCTTGCCGTTCTGGCACTCGTAGTACCTGTCAGAAATTTGTTCGTCGCTTGTAATGCAAACCAATACAGTGAGGAGCATAACTGATCACACACACGTCTAATCAGAATAACTTTTTTATGAGTGGACGAAACGATTTCAATTTCTCTGTAAGGCTAGAATAATCAGTTTAGTAAATCACGTCTGATAAATATGTTAATAAAATGCATTTGGTCGGAATAGTGAAAAACAGTAGTCAAAATTGATAACGAAAATTTAGACGGTCTTTGTAAACTCGTATGAATTATACAGGATGTCCAAAACCACCCTTTCAGGGGTGTCTTTAACTTCTCAGATAAGCATATTCGGTAAAAATGTTTGCAATAAAAGTTGCAGGCATTAATGGAGGACATATGTCCATGACCTCGGATCCATTTTCAAGATTATTTGGAGGTCAGTACGTATTTTTTATGGCCTCTAGTAGTCATTTTAATCTACGACATAAGTACATATCTGAACGTGAAATTTCTAGCTCTTTCTGAATCCGTAGTCAAAAGTAGGGGTTCCCATTTAAAAAAATACGTACTGACCTCCAAATAACCTTGACAATGGTTTCAAAGATCAAATACAAGGTCATGGATATACGTCCTCCATTAATCCCTGCAACTTTTATTCCAAACATTTTTATCGAATATGCTTATCTGAGAAGATAACACCCCTGGACGGGTGGTTTTGGACACCCTGTATAAGTTCTGAAAATTTCATTGAAATTGGTTCATTGGTTTACGAATTATAATCGATCAAAAGTGGTAAAATAGCCGGAAATCATGAAAAATTGCAATTTTTACCACTTTTGATCGTTTATAATTCGTAAACCAATTAATCGATTTCGATGAAATTTTCGATACGAGTTTACCAAACACATCGTTTAAATTTTCGTTATTGGCCCAGTTAAAAAAATTGTAAAAATCAATTTCTCTCAATTTTTCCAAATGCATTTTTTAAACATTATTATATGTGATTTACTAAACTAATTCTTCTAGTCTTGCAGAGAAACTGAAGTCGTTTGGTTCATTCATAAAAAAGTTATTCTGATTTAAAGTGTGTGTGATCAGTTATGCTCCTTACTGTAACTAGACTACGGATCTTTATGCATTTATGAAGAAATTAGTTGGGTGAACTATAAAACAATGAAAGATTTAAAAAAATTCAAGAATGTTGTAATGTTGCTTTTGATATAACAAGATCGTTAAGGGATGAAATTAATTTTTATGTTATTCCCGCTTCCCACAATCAATGCGAAATATTTTTATTTTGCATGAAGATCTGCTATCGATAAATAAAATATAAATAAGCTATCGCTAACGTACCATTCGCAGCTCTTATGAGGGAACCGCACCTTGCCGCAGTCTATGGCTGGACAGTCTTTATTGCCACCGTTATTGTCACCGCCATTGTCACCGCCATTGTCACCGCCATTGCCACCGCCATTCTTACATCTGACGTTCTTCTTCAAGTCGCACAACAGTGTCTTCTCGTTGAAGTAGTGGTTCTCAAGGCACTTGAGGTCCTGCACAATACCGTTGTCGCACTCGTAGTACCTGTTACAAACGTTTCGTCGGCTGATCAGGACTTGATCCCGATCATTCATCCTCGGGCTAGTGTGCTGAGTAAATTTTGATTCGGCTAACTGATGAGTAATTCGTGCACTTACTATCTGCTGCTGATGATAACTTTTTTGATATTGGACTATACGATTTGAACGTTCTTAAGAAGTTAGACCAATGTTTCCCATCTAATTGTAGCAGCGATTTTGATGAAATTTTTAGAATATGTTTAACTTTAAATTTAGCGTTTCAAGCATAAACAAAAGTGTCGACTATACTAGCAAATATTTATTTTGCATTAAGTTAGTTATCTTATTGAAGAAAAATTTATTTGTATCGGAGTGATATAAAGTTCCACACACATACAAACATGTACCCATAATAATAGATACAGATCAGAGCTGGGGAAAATAGTATTTTAAATAGTAAATAGTAAATAATCCTATTTATTTCAAAGCATGTGTACATCTTTGAAAATAAAATATTTTATTTGATGCAGTAATTTTTGAAAATAAAATAATTTATTTGAGGCAGCAATTTTTTTGAAAATAGTATTTTATTTGAAGAATATTTAAAATATTTGTACTTCGTCTTTATTTTCAATTTCAACTTTAAATATTATTGCTGAAAATAATGGTTCGAATTCAATACATTAAGGGTGTAAATCGTTCTCAGAGTATTATAACAATGCAAAAAGTAAAATATTTCATTTCGTGTTTCTGATTGTTAAAATAGAAATATTTTAATTTCTAAATTGTATATCTTATTTAAAATACTATTTTCTTTAAGCAAAATAAAATCTAAATCAGATAGTATTTGAAATATTTGTTTCGCCAAATAATGCCCACTTCTGATACAGATCTACGAAACTTTTAGTATTTTCTCAGCAATTCCGACAACTTGGGATTTATCTAAAAAATTTTTGCTTCTCAAAAAAGTTAAAATCGTATGGTCAACTATTAAAAAAGTTCTCGTTGTTTTAAGAGTGTCCGAATATTAGTGGGGTCACTGTATGTAAACTTTGTGTTGCGACGTGAATCCACTGAATGCGTATATTGTGTTTGATACAGGAGGACGTAGCAAGCGTGGGAGGTGGAACGACAAATAAATAAATAAATTACCGGTTGCAATCCTTCGGGTTTGGTTTCCTCGGCCGCTCCCAGCCGATACAGCTGTTTGGGGGAGGTGTGGTGAAGTCGGGGCCGTCGCAGGTCCCCTGGTTCCAGTTCTTGCAGACCCGCATCACTTTATCGAAGATCATACCATAGTTGCATTTTTTGGTTGTCTTCACGCCATTAACGCACGTATAGTAAAAGTAGCAGGAAGTTTCGTTGGGATAGGCGCCATCCTTCAGGCAGTATGGCGGTTTTTTATAACATCTTGCATCCTCCTTAGGCCTGCAAGTCAGCGTGTCCGCGTCGAACAACAGGCCGTCGTCACACTTCTGCAACGTCTGCCTACCGTCTTTGCACTCGTAGTATTTCTCGCAGATACACTGGTGCGAAAATCGCAGGCCGGACCCCGTTGGAGGACACTTTTCATCATCATCATCTTTCCGTTTACACTGCAGAATGTTCGGGTCGAACACCCCGTTATTCGGACAATCCACATGGACTACCGTCCCGTTTCTGCATTGATAGTACCCGTGCTCGTTATCAGGGTCCGGCCACTTGTGATCGTCCTCGAGTGATTTGCATTGTATGCAATTGCAGTCTCCCCACCGGCCGCAAGTTTTAGCATCTTCGACGAAACAAAGCTGCCTGCCCATGTTGTCCTGCTTGCATTCGAACTCCATCTTCCTGCCCATGTGGCACTTGTAGTATTTCCTGCAGTCACTCTCGTGAGTAACGTTCGCCGGCTCGTAATCAGGACATTCCATCGCGTTAGCGCCGCTGACAATGAATATTGTTGCCATCGCCGCGACGGCCGCCAGGTACCCGAACTCTGCAAAATCAGAACGATTTCAGACGTTCAAACGACGTCTCCAAAAAGACGTCTTTAAGATTCTGAAAGACGTCTATTCAGGACGTAAGACATCCACACCTAAAGTGGACGTAAAAAAGGCGGCTTCGTGACCTCGAGTGCTATTATACACGAGACCACTTCGGACAAAAACATGTACCGAATTTGTTCTTATTTTTGCTTAATGTAGAACCACCCCCCGCCCGGTTGTACAGAGTGTCAAAAAACAAATTCTGTTTTAAGACAAGATTTTTAATCTTAGAAAAAAATTGTTTAGTGCTTTTTACCTTGTTCTTCTCGTTCAAGGTACAAGGTACGTCCCCGATTTAGTCGAAAATGACATAAGGAACCCCCCGCAAAATTGACCTTGAACGTGAAAAACAAGGTAAAAGAACAGATTTTCAATATTAAAAAAATTTGTTTTGCTTTTTGGTGTCCACGACAATGTAATTTTGTGCCACCCTGTACTACGATTTCCACCCCACCCTGTATCTTGGGATGAATTCTGCCCATAATTATGAAAGCGGTCTAAGTCATATGTATATTTGCTGTTTCGAGATGTTCAAAGGAAAAGGATATCAACACTGAATGAATTCCATATAATGTTGAAATAGCAATCGCTACCTAACGGTTCACGTTTGACAATATCGTAAAAATTACATTGGATCAATCTAGTTAAAAATTTTCACTTGGACCGCTTTCATGATTATGGGCACAATTCAGACATCTAATCAGGAACAGAATTTTCAATGTTTTTGCAGGATGATCGCGAAATTGTGGACGCCTTTGTGGATCGCCGTGGATTCGTTCAACTGTTCGACGAACCACCCTGCGAGCTCAAAGGTTTGTCTTACCTCTCATGATGTGAAGAAATTGTTGGTCCGATGCTGCGGCAATCGTTGCACGGTTAACCGGTATGAATAATTTGGGGGTCAGTCACCGACTTTTATATATTATCGGAGTACCTTATCGAGTGAAATTTTATAATTCTTTATCATGTCTGATATGGCGTGTTCGTGACAACGCCCCACCGTTTCTCATTATGTCGTACTTTAGCAGGATTTAGCCCGAACAGCTCACATTATTGGAATGCACGCCGGTCAAAATCCGAGAATTCGGTTCCTCTTATCTCTCGGTTTGACGGTTTTCGGAAGGCACTGCATAACGTCACCGTAAACGACCGCCATTTTTGAGTCGCGATCCTGGTTAAACATCGTACGACCATTATAGTCCTCCAACGATAATAGATTAATAAATTGATAAGTAATTATATAGATTGACACCAGCTCTCAAGATACTGAATAACTCCGGTCGTGATCATGATAATAGATACAATATTTCATTATGATTACGCAGACCTCAAAGTTCATGCACCATCGGAATGTAAAACGCTTAAAATCACCGGAAACAGGAGATTAGAAACAGACTACTAAACAGAATAAAAGTAGATATCGTACTATACAGGGTGTCCAAAACCACCCGTCCAGGGGTGTGAACTTCTCAGATAAGCATATTCGGTAAAAATGTTTGGAATAAAAGTTGCAGGGATTAATGGAGGACATATGTCCATGATCTTGTATTTAACCTTCGGGTCCATTTTCCAGGTTATTTGGAGGTCAGTACGTATTTTTTAAAACCCCCCTACTTTTGACTACGAATTCTGAAAGAGCTCGAAATTTCACGTTCAGATGTGTACTTATGTCCTAGATTAAAATGACTGCTAGAGGCCATAAAAAATACGTACTGTCCTCAAAATAACCTCGAAAATGGACCTGAAGCTCAAATACAAGGTCATGGACATATGTCCTCCATTAATCTCTGCAACTTTTATTGCAAACATTTTTGCCGAATATGCTTACCTGAAAAGTTAAAAACACTCCTGGACGGGTGGTTTTGGACACCCTGGATACCTATAAAATACAGATTTAAAAATATTATATCTAAACTGGGAGCTTTGCTTGAAACGACTATCAATCGCTAAATATAAAGTTTTAATCAATCTTACATTCGCCACTGTTTGCACGGATTTGTTTGTCGTTTATCAGTGGATTTGGTATTTGCTAAAGGTGTGCGAGAACCCGAAAATGTCGCGTCGGGCCGAGACGAGAATTTTTTCGAGATCAAGACGAGTTCTCGAATATGTTGAAATTCTCGATTATGCCAGGATTCCCGAAAGTGTTCGAGATTCTCGTTGGTATAAGACTCGCTTTGAAAGCAATCGTGGTATGAGCAATCCGATATTTGAGGCGTTTTCGAAAACTTACATTATAAAATTTACTAAAATTTATTTTCGGGTTCTCGCACAGCCCTAGTGATTGCGGTTAAAGTTTCACGGCTGTCCGAGTATAGTCATCCTGATCTACTGTCCCAGAGAAAAGCTGTCCTTATCGTGAGTCGATAACGCGGCGTTCTGTATGAAAGAAGTTGTTGGTGGACACCGACGGTAGATACATTGTAACGACGAGATTGTGGCGCGGGAACACGTTTCCCGAGTGCATCACGGATGCCACTGCGGTCGGTGCAGCTCCATCGGTGCACGAGCCGCGGCGTGCAGGCTCTCCCCCAAAAATACTGCACCAATGGGAGCCGTGTAAACAATGTCAGTTCGCCGTTCGGTTGGTCGCGCTGTCGCCAAGTCGTTCCACGGCGGCCAATCACAGAGACGAAAGGGTCGGCTCTATGGGAAAGTGCATCGGTCGTCCTTTCATCCCCCCTCCCTCGTCCCGCCCCCCATCCCAGGAAATACTGGTGACGGCGGCACGGCTCATATTCAGTAGACTCGGCCATTTCTCTTGCGACTGGTTCGGCCGCGCCGTGTATATTTTTGTTTCTCCGTTGACGACAGTGCGGGTACTCCCGGAAAAGCTTGGCAAGATAACGCGACGCAAAAGGATGATACACTCCGGGCGCTCCAGGCTCGAGGTAAGTGTCCGATCGTGGAGCGAGTTCGGAGCCGAGCCGAGCCGAGGCAGTCGCGCGCGCACACACGCACGCACGCAAGCACGCACGCACGCACGTACGGCTCTCGACCAGCGAAATCTGACAGCGCTTTGGAGGTCCGGGGGGCCACCGTGGATGGCCCGGGGGCAACAAAGGGGCACGGTGAACCCCTCCGAATTTACTTTGTGTCGATCGCGGGACACGAACTACTCCGGAACGGTCCGGGGACCGGAAAAACCGAGGGGGTCTTTGCTGGGAGGCCGAGGCTGGCTCGTGCGTGTGTCCAATGTTGTCATTGCCGAGGCGAACAGCTGATCCGCTCCCCTGGCCACCAGGCTGCTGCCTGGCAACGATTTCTCGCGCTCCTTATCTCCGCTCCCGTCACCACAGGCTTATCCGTCGGCTGCCCCGATAAACAATCTTCTGGGACACGATCTTCCCCTCTCTCTCTCTCTCTCTCTCTCTCTTTCTCTACCTCGCTCGTTCTTTCCCTCTCCGTCTCACACGATAGCTCTGTCTTGCTTCCTCTCTCTCTCTCTGCGTGGACAGCTCTAAAGGCTTCCTTACATTTCGCATCGTTACCATTCCGCGTATATACCTCCGTCTCGCTCTCTTTCCCCCTCTGTCGCTATGCGTGCCCCGCTCCATCTCTCTCCCTCTATCGGCCAGCGTTCGTCGCTCGGTCTCGCTCTATCCGAGCACAGTTCTCCGTTTCTCTGATCGACCAACCAACCAGTCGACTCCGTTCTTTGTTCTTTTCGTTCTTTCTTCTTCCTTTCCGTCGTTCTCGCGTTTTCTCGGCCCCGGCGACGCTCTGTCGTCATCGTCGACGAGATACCACCCCTCTCCCCTAAACCTCTATCCTGTGTGTACGATCCTCTCGGTGTTTTTCAAATTTCTCCGAGTCGACTTCCTCTACTGGACCATCGTGTTGCGATCCGTTTTCCTTTACTTTGTGTTCCTATGTCTTCATCTCTTTCGTTCTTCACTTTCTCCTTCTCTGTCCAACCAGATTTATCTCTGTCTCATCTCCCTGTCTTCGGTCTGTCTCCAGCGTTCCCTCTCTTTCCCACCGTGTTTCTCTAGATGCCCGTCTCCCTCACTCCATCCTTTGTTTTTCTACCCATCTCTCTCTCTCGCGCTCGCGCTCTCTCTCTCTCTCTTCTTCCGACGTCGATCGTTACGCGCTATTGGAATGTCAATGAGCGTTGTCCTTCTTGCCGGTTGACAGTCGAACCTACAGACCGAAATCGACGATTTTCCCGAACGAATCGTTCGTACGCTTTCAGCTTGTTTCTTTTCGATAACCACCCCCCGACTCACCTCCCAACCCCCTCTTTGTGCGCGCTGCTGATCCCTCGTCTGGCTGGGTTGTTTGGGTTCGCTCGTGTCTGGAGAAATCCCCACTCCCCCCGTGGAAATAATTTGCGATTCGATTGTGACAAACAATAGGAGTTGTGGTTGGTGATATCAGGTCGTTCACGTATAGAACAGTGTTTACCTTTCGGGTGGGAATGGGTTTCAAGGGTTGCAGAGGGTCCGTGTTGCTTTGTTTATTTTTATCACTCGCACTATTTTTACGATTTTATATTCTTTCCAATCTTTATGCATTTGCGGCAAAATTGAGCAGGTGAAATTGAAAATTGTTGAAAAATTTTTTTAATTGAAGATGTCAATACATGATTTATCCTCTATTTTTACGATTTTATACTCTTTCTGATCTTTATGCATTTACAGCAAAATTGAGTAGATGAAATTGAAAATTGTCGAAATATTTTAGAAATTGAAGACGTCAATACATGATTTCTCGTCTTCTCGATCTGTATCCATTTCTAGCAAAATTGAGCGGATGAAATTGAAAATTGTCGAAAAATTTTAGAAATTCAAGATGTCAATACGTGATTTCTCGTCTTCTCGATCTGTATCCATTTCTAGCAAAATTGAGCGGATGAAATTGAAAATTGTCGAAAAATTTTAGAAATTCAAGATGTCAATACGTGATTTCTCCTCTATTAAAATCATTAAGGGAAGAAATATAATAGTTCGTGTTTAGACTGCGAATTTTGTGTATTTATGATAGAAATGATTGAGTACAATCTTAAGGGACAGGTATATTAAAATTATTTCTAGCTTACTGAATTGATTAGCCCCTTGCACTATAACTCATGATTTCGAGCAGAATCGACCAAATATGTGTTATCAATTTCCGTGCGGCTAAGACAGTAAATAAATCAATTTTCTCTTCCTTGTAGGAAACTATGAACGACGAAGAAGTTCTAATCACTGCGGCCGTAAAAATAAATCGTAGTGCAAGGGGTTAGATAAAGAAAGAAGACGTACTTGTTTTGTGATTCAGGTAGAAAATCCAAGGACAGACAAGAACAGGCTGGTGGTGGGCTTCGATCGGTTTTAGCCTCCCCCTTAGCAAAAAAAAAGGTTGAAAATCTGTACGAATATCCGCGGTATGATAAAATCAGTGAGCTTTTGTTGCCATCTGGACGATTTTGGATCGCCGGCAAGAAAAGGAAACAAAAAAATGTACCAGGTGGTATCAGTGATCTCGCCACGTCCCGGGACGTTTCCATCGGATGCTCGCGCTGATGGTGTCCGATTTGGAGGGAAAACAAACGGGCTGGCTCGCGAGGGGCCGTTGTAAACAGAATCGGCGCGCGCCGCGTGTGTTACGGCGAGGATCGCCATATTTCAACTTTCACGATTCACTACTCTCAGTTTTCGACTTACCGAGAACACAAAGTGACTTTATTGAATCGGCGAAAGCTGCCGTAGCAGAGGTTATCGTCGACTAACTCGATAGAACATTTCGGGGGTCTTATATACTAGTGGATTATCTTATTTGAGGGTACAAAGTTTTGGGACCGTTGATGGTACAAAACTGAGTCAGTGATGATCTTGGGCCGCGACACGTGCATTATCAAGCTGCATCCCGCGAGTTTCCCCGCCGCTCGGTGCATTCATCCTGCCCGACGACACCGAATCTGATTCTGGCTCTATTTTTACAATTTTGCATTCTTTCTGATCTGTATCCATTTGTAGCAAAATTGAGCTGATGAAATTGAAAATTGTTGAAAAATTTTAGAAATTGAAGATGTCAATACATGATTTCTCTTCTATTAAAATGATTAAGGGAAGAAATAATAGTTCGTGATTAAACTGCGAATTTTGTGTATTCACCGCTCGGTGCATTCATCCTGCCCGACGACACCGAATCTGGTTCTGCCTCGTTTCCGCTGATCGCTGGACCACTTGGAACAATCTTAACACCCTTGGAACCCACCCTCGAGAACCAGAGATCCACCAAACAAGACTCAAAAATCTCATGAGATATTTATTACAACATTAGGTACAAACAAAACCGAAGTAGACAGAGCAAGTAACCTCTACAAACTAAAAGTAAGGTTATACCACTTTTTCCCGTTATTGTTTTTCCTTAAACGCGCAGGTTAGTTCTTTAGCAGCTCTGCATTGTCGCTCTCTGATCACGTACCCTATTAATTATTGCTTATCGATTATATCGCGTTTCGTTTAGTCTTCCACTCGACCGAGACGTATTCGCATTCCTACTGGATTCTATTTATCATTTATTTGCATCTCTGTGGCCCCTGAATTAGTTTATCCGTCCTTTTCTCGAAGCACCACTGAATCGTCGATCAAGGAGCTGTATTATTCGTGTCATACTTTATTTACAGTTCCCTCTTCGATCTGTCTTTGTCCCGTTATCTCCTCAGCCCCTTCGTCCTTCGAATTATTCCCTCGTTCGTGTATTAGGTCGGTCGGAAAGTAATTTCGTTTTTCGTGTAGAGATGGCATTGCTTCCATTTGTCATCGTTATTACTTAACCTTATCTTAAATCGCAATATCGTGGTATATCTTGACACCTGACATCTCGTACGTCGTTCCCTGCCTTGTAATGCTTTCTAACTTTTCGAGCATTTTTTGTCATCGCATTTGCATCACCTTTTACTTTTTGATTACCGTTAAATTGTAAAAAATTGGCCCCCGTTTTCCCTTGAGAAAAACGAATGACTTTCCCAATGACCTAATAATTGCATTCGCTTCATTCTGGAAAGAAGCACCATGTGCGGTTTTATTACTCAGAATTGCGTCGAATCGATTCAACGGAACCCGACAACTGTGTCTGACCATCGCATACCCATTCTACTTGTCGCAAACGGGACCCTCGCGCGCCGAGTAGAGGTCTATTGAAATCGGAGCTTACTGTAAAACAATTCTGCTCGAGCTCGTCCTCCGAACTGTATTGGATACCCATACACGCGCTGGTCTTCCCGTGAAAAATGGCGGAAGTGCAATAATGCAACGTCTGCAAGTGGAAAGATGGTCCACGGGATATGAGAAAGATGCAAAAATTTAGGATTTCCTAGGAAACAAAATATTTTATCTATCCATCGCGATTAGACTGTGGATTCCTTATGGGAAATAAACTATTGTGTCAATCGTAAACCACGAGAGCTACATCAAACTTTCTTTTCTTCTTTAATAATTCCAACAAGTTGGAAACAGCGCATCGTGCCAGATCATTTCTATCATAAATGCATGAACTCCTCAGCCTGGTTACAGTAAAAAATTCTTTCATTGCTCACCGACGTTTCCACAATTCGTTAGATTCCCGATTTTCCACGGGACCCTCAAACGGGACGATCGCGATTACGCTAATTACCGTGTGGTTCACGGCGGAAAGGAACGGAAGCATCGCGCAGCTTGCGAAACCGCCATGGGGCTAGGAGCTCGAGGCTCCCGGTGCATTTTTGAATAATGGAGGAGCTGAAAAGAGTTAAGGAGAAAAGAGATTTCAGTAATAGAGTGCAATCTACGGAAACGAGCCGCGAAATTTAGTGGCACCGGGCGCAGAAGAGAAGAGTAGAGGGAGGCACGCGTGGTATTCAAAGGGAAACTCGAAACAGGGACGATCCAGCGAGAGAAACGCGCGAAATTGGACCTCCAGCGGCGACGCGCAATGGAAACGGTTACGTAAGGGAGAAGAGGGGGCACGAAAGAAAAACGGCGACGCCGCGAAAAATATTTCGGAATTCTATTTTCGACGCGGAGCATTTCACCGGAGCGAGGAACGCACTGCATTTGCACTCGGCTGAGGCACCGAGTGCCATTTCACCGCTCGGAAATCGACTCGTCAACCTTAATTTCCGATAAACGCAATTGTTTACTCTGCGGTGGAGCCTCCTGTAAATAACTGGAACTTGAGTGGAGAAACATCTTCCACTTTGCTATTGTTTTGCCGAACAATCGACTCCCGCGAAACTTTTCTCGGATCGCTCACCTGCAACTCGAATGCGTTTGTTCGATCGTTGTTTGTGGAATGAATTAGTCGGATGGACTAGAGACGGTCTTTTCATGTGTAAATTATTGTACTAAATTGAATGTTGTATTTCTTCCCTTAATGATTTTTATAGAGAAGGAATCGTATATTGACGTCTTCAATTTTTAAAATTTCTCAACGATTTTGAATTTCATCTACTCCATTTTGCGTAACAACGTTATTTTAATTGGCTGAGGAAGCTCAAACGAAGTTGCCTAAACTTGGCGATTCAGAGAAAGCATGACCTAGATTTCTTATGTTAATGTTCGTTCATAATAAATAAAATCCAATTGATAAAATAAAATAAAATTCATAAAATGAATTGACTCTACACGCGATGGCTCGCGAGACGAAACGCGTCCACGAAGGGAATCACGGGAGCGAGGTGAATAATCCTCGGCGGAAGATGATCCGGCCAGATGACGACACGATCTCTAAGATACATTTCAAGAGCAAGTCGCGCAGATAAACCGCTCTATCGTCGATTGTTAACAGAGCGATGATGCAACGTGCGCTCGACTGTTCGTAGCCTTGAATGGCCTTGCTCTTTGGGAGCGCGCGGCGCATTCGAAAAGCACCGGGACTGACGCAAAGAGCAACCCTTTGATTGATTGTGTTCACCTAATCGCTGCGTTTACGACGCGGTAACCCGAGCGAGAAAATAACTCGGGTATTTATCAATCAAGCAAAATGCGTTTCAATTTCCCTTTTAAACGTGCCGTATGTTCCGCTTAAACATGATCGCGGATTAAAGACAGTTGATTAGAGTTGCCGATAACTTGACCAACGATCTTTATGGAAAATGAAGATGTCCTGCATTGACTGCTGGAAGCAGGAGTGGAATGAAAATGTATTTCTGGAATGACCGTCACGAGACCGACTTTAGGTGTCGGTTAGGGTGTCGCAGTCCTTTCGAAGGAGTTCCCCGTCTTCCAATCGTCCTTGTCGAAAAGTCGAGGTCGCGAATCGCGAAGCAGCATCAATCCTGAAGCTGCGAAAGGGTATTTATAGAGGAGATCGATACGAGAACCGTGTGTTGCGATTACTTTTTAAATGCTCCGGCCGCGGCCGTCCCATTTCCCCCTTTTTTCTCGTCTCGGCCGGCTTGCGGAAACATTATTCGAGATCCGCTCGATTTTTATCGAGCACGCGGAAGTATCTATAAAATCGCGAGAGTATCCAAATAAATTCGATCCTGTAATTTTCACGAGCACCAGCTCCATTCGTCCGACCGAAACTAGCCCGATGTAAACGCGGCTTAGGACACGATAGATTTCCGACGAAGGAACCACGGTCCTCAGAGATTCTGGGCTAAGTGGCGTGTCGGTCCGACAGTCCTCCTACAAAAAGGCAGCCGCTTGCCTACTCGAAATAATGGCCGGAGCCTCAAGGAACGATGTCCTTATTTCTCATGCAACCTCGAGTCGTCTCGTTCCCGATTCTCCCCAGCCCGTTCCAAACAATCCAGCGATAACCGATACTGGAACGACTAATGTCGATCACCGGCTTTATTTAGGCCAATTCGTGCTGTCGCCAGCTCTACTTTAACTGTTAATCACCCCCATGTAGTATTTACTATCTCAAAATATATATTTTGCATTAAAGCAGTGATTTTATTGAATGAAAATTAATTTGTGTGCGAGTCATACGAAGTCCCATATAACTAGTTACACCCCTGTCCACAAGTCGCCGGACACTTGTTCAAACTTGGATTAAACAAAATCTAACCAAAATATCCTATATTTTCTCATTTTTTATATTTAAGTGCGGTAATTGTTTTCCAATTTGGCAATTTTAAAGCCATCCATAATCATCCCACAATTTCTGAAGCTGCGTTCTCCAACCTGTATTCAAATAGTATACACTACCGCTCATAAGTGTTTAGGCACTCCTCTTTTCAAAAATACTGGGACAAAATTGCAATAGATCGGAATTGTAGAAAAAATACTAAAAGTTGCATTTTCAACTTTTTTATGTGGGCCTATATTGAAAATTTAAAAAGTACATTTTGCAGATCTGTGTCAGTTATGTGCACTGTGAAAGTTTCATTGAAATCGGTTGATGTGGGAGAAAATGACAGGCACTGAAAGATGTAAGAATCCTTAGAAAATCGTGAAAATCTGCAATTTTTACCATCTTTAAACGTTTGTAGCTCATTGCAACGTCGACCGATTTTGACGAAATTTTCAGACTATGTTTTATTGACACAGATCTACAAAATGAACTTTTTAAATTTTCATTACAGGCCCACATAAAAAGGTTGAAAAATGCAACTTTTAGTATTTTTTCTACAATTCCGATCTATTGCAATTTTGCCCCAATATTTTTGTGACCAACTGTATTTCAATTTATTCTAATTTTTTTGGTAAACATAATTCCGTATCAATAATACATGAAAAGAGGAGTGCCTAAACACTTATGAGCGGTAATGTATGTACACTATATTTAATTTTGCATTGAATTATTGTCGTATAATAGCTACGTCTAATCAAAATAAAACAAGTCCACGGGGAGGCGAAAGTCCCATGGTAAATCCGTTCGAATCTCCTTCGATTTTTCCACTAATAGATTCAACGAATAATAAATAACCGTCCGGGTCGCAGACCAGTCGATTCTCGCGGGCCATGCATTTTTCGAGAGCAGCCTAATTTAGGTGAGCCTCGTCCGTATCCGTTTACTTTTTAATCGCGTGGCAACGATAAACGACTGTTCGAACGTGTCCCGTACTTGTGCGAAGGGATAAAACGGTGTTGCGGAATCGTTGCTCGATCAATGTTGAATGAATCGTGATTTCGCGGTTAGGCCGGGGGATGAGGGATCGCATGATCGACGATGATCCGTTGTTTTTAGAAAAAAGTAAGTCGCGTGGGCGTGGGAGGAGGGGGCCAAGTCGGGCAAGGGGTGCAACCGGTTGAAGAGTCTGGCGCGAGCGGTCAGTGGTGGAGGCAACAGCACCCATCGTATCATCATCATCATCATCACCAACATCATCACCATTACCATCATCAGGCCGGTTATTACACGTTGCCATCGCACACTCACAACAACCCCGTCACTACCATGAAGCAGTCTTACATGCAGGTTGGTCCACATCTGTATTGCTGCTGTCGTAACCGTTCCGACAATGAAGTTCGCGAAAATTGCTGGCGACCTCGTTGCTGAATGTCAGCTTGGCCATCACCATTGTAAATCCCTTGGGAAGCTATGCACCGATCACGCACTTTTCTCGAACCCTGTTCAGAACAAATCTGCTTCAATCTTTCAGGAACATTCTAGCAACACGCAATTGCAACCCCCTCTTCATTTCTGTGACCTGTTAGGTCGTTCGGAAAGTAATTTCGTTTTTCGTTTAATAGACTACGGATGTTTATGCAATTTCCAATTTTTATAGACAAATTTTAAGAAAGTGCTATGAAATAAAATTCTGTTTTTAATGGGAACACCCTTTGTAGATTTAAAACAAATAAAAGTGGTACTGAGTTCTGTCGAATTTTATATTCTAGCATTTCTTGAAAATTTCTTATTACTTATTACTTGACCTTATTTTAAAGGATCACATAACAAAATGGCATAAAGCTTATTCCCTTAAGAAAACGAAATTACTTAAATATACGTGTGTATTCAACCTGTGACACCGATGCACAGTTTCCCGAGGGACACGAAACAGAAAACTCTTCAACGAGGTGCCCAGCGATTTCCCCTAAAGAATTCGGGGAATTTTATTGTCAGACCTCGAGAATCGCAATCATTAATCAATCCAGTCCTATTATCCCGCATAGTCGACCGTCAGAATAATCTCGAAGATCTCCGATCGATCCTAGATATACATCTGACCAGTTTGTGTTTCTGTTTTTTGGTTACAGCTAACATGGGTGTTTCATGACGACGAGGCGCAGATAAATAAGAAACTGCCAAAAGAATTGCTGCTTAGGTACCGTAAGCGTATACATACACATGTATCTTTCCGGTTCGATCTCGCCTAATCTCTCCTGCTCTTCTCGATGCGTAACACTTTCCTGTTTCGTATACCGTTCTCTTTCTCGTCTCGATCTGTCGTTACGGTGTCTGTTTTCTCTCTTCTTATTTAACGCGAATAGATCGTTAAATTAAGACCGGGCACGCCGAAGTAACACGATTGCCGTACGATTGATAGAATTCTCTCGTATCTGGACGTGGTGTCGCTATGCCGGTGCGCGCAAGTGAGCAAAGCCTGGAACGTGCTGGCGCTGGACGGGTCCAATTGGCAGCGAATCGATCTCTTCGATTTCCAGCGGGACGTTGAGGTAAATCGAACTGTTGTCGCGTTGCTCGCCTGCTGTGCAACTTGTTAACGAAAATCTGGCAACGATTGCTAACAAAATCATGATCCGAGTCCCCTTGATACCCTCCAACAATCGATGTACACCCCTGGCAGAATGTACTGGCAATTTTCTCGTGGAAAGGGATACCGATATTAACGCTTTACCTAACGAAAGCCTATTAGTAGGATTTTCAATAATTGTGCTGTGCCACAAGAAAGCATAGAAATTTTCTTTTATCAATCTTAAATGAAAGTACTAGATGACGCTATTGAAGGTGACTTGTTAGTTCACAATGAAAATTGCTGTCACTGTTGAGCATTCCATTAAAAAGTCTTTAGCAGTGAACCATAGATTTTTCAAAATTATGCAATAATCACAGATAGGTACTGTGTTAGCCGTCAGCAAGTGGTTACTCTGATGAGTCAGTAAACATTGCCATACTATTATTCAAAACGGTTTTTATCATTATGCCGCGTGATCATTATGCGAGGCGAGCGACGCGCCAACGACTAGAACCCAGGATTAGGGTTTGCAATCCCGCGGGAAGATGTGGGATTTATTTGAAACATTTCCGATTGGACTGCTAATAAAAGAGTAATCTCTACTGATCACGATTCGCGGTTCGCCCTGTATAAGTCGTTATATCTAACAATTATTAAAAGAAGGTATTTAAATATTATAAATATTATAGATATATTATAATTAGACTGCGGATCTTTATGCAAAATAAGAAATATTCACGTTTATTGCAAGACAGAGTTGTTAAACTGAAACTAATACACTCATGTCTTTAAATCTTTTTAATATGACCCCTGCTTTAAATTGTGCGTACCGATTTTTATCCTAAATGCATAAAATCCGCAATCTAATTATAATATAATATGTATACAATACGATATAATAATTGCTGCGGTGAATCGGAAGATTTTTTCCTTCACCAAAATCTTGGTGAATGCTTCGTCATTGAATTATCAATGACGTTGAGGAAGTTAAGTAAAGGTAAAAATGGTTTAGAATAAACTATACATAAACCAGCTGCCTGTAAATATAACTTTGATTGAATCAGAAAAACGTTCAAATTATAAAACACAATTTTAATTTGTACAACTTTGAAAATAGAATCGTGAAAAGAACAGAATAATGCAACAATTTTGATAACCTGCATAGTCCCGGAAAGTTTTTTTTTTCCTTATTTTACGTCGCTTTTGGAACTCCTACTCAGGGTTATTTCGCGACGGGACCTACAGTTTTTATAAGGTGGGTTCCGGGTGCAGTATTTTCCTATTTAAGAAATGCGGGACCAAAAAATGACGCAGTATCCTGCGGGATTGCAAGCCAAACCCAAGATGCCGAGTGTGGGTGTCTAACTTTGTGTGGTCGGATGGTTCAGGGACCAGTTATAGAGAATATATCGAGAAGATGCGGCGGTTTCCTGAGGCAGCTGTCGCTGAGAGGATGCCAGAGCATCGGGGACAATTCGATGCGCACTCTGGCTCAATCCTGTCCGAATATCGAGGAGCTGAACCTGAGCCAGTGCAAGAAGATCTCGGATGCAACATGCGCGGCCCTCAGCAGTCACTGCCCGAAGCTGCAACGGCTGAACCTGGACTCGTGCCCCGAGATCACAGACATCGCCTTGAAGGATCTCTCCGACGGTTGTCTCCTTCTCACACACATCAACCTGTCCTGGTGCAAGTTACTTACCGATAATGGCGTCGAGGCGCTCGCCAGGGGTTGCCCGGAGCTGCGCAGCTTCCTCTGCAAGGGCTGCCGTCAGCTCACCGACAGAGCCGTCAAATGTTTGGCTCTCTACTGCCAAAATCTCGAGGCGATCAATCTACACGAATGCAGGGTACCTACTCCTCTAGATCGTTAGAATCGAATTTAGTTTTTTTTTCGTTTTAAATGGCATAGAGGACTTTCAACCCCTAAATCTGTTCCAGAACATAACGGACGACGCGGTGAAGGAGCTCAGTGAACAGTGTCCACGTTTGCACTACGTCTGCCTGTCGAATTGTCCGAATTTGACAGACGCATCCCTGGTCACACTGGCGCAACACTGTCCACTCCTTAGCGTCCTCGAGTGCGTCGCCTGCACGCACTTTACCGATGCAGGCTTCCAGGCTCTCGCGAAAGTAAGTGCATCGACGCCTGCCGTGCTCTAATCGATTGCAACAATCTTATCCCAGGTTCTCCTAGACTCTTAGAAACATTCGGCGTCTAGAGAACCGATCTTTTGCTTCTCGGAGAACATCCCGGAGATCTCCGAAGCGAAAGAGTACAAGTCAAAAATATTAGACACACACATGTGCGTGAAAGTGCATTTCAAGGGTACTGTAAACAATTTCTTCTTCTTTCGAGAATGATGTACATTATTCGGTCGATGATTTGACTTGTGCTCTTCGCCTCGATCAGAGACACAGTTATCGTTTCACGAATGTTTTGACGATGATCTGACCGATGCTCCGGATGGAATCATTTGCAGAACTGCAGACTACTCGAGAAGATGGACCTGGAAGAGTGCCTTTTAATCACAGACGCCACCCTCATTCACCTGGCCATGGGCTGTCCCAGATTGGAAAAGCTGGTAAGCCGGTGTTCTTCGATATTCGAGTCTAAGCGCACTCGAATTCGCGTTGCAAGTTTTCATTAGCATACGGTTCTATACCATAATTCATAAAAAGAGCATACTCTGCTGCACACTTGTCGCGTTGTGCCATTATAAATAGATCACGGACTTTATCTGTTCGAACGGAATACGTTAGGAAAATTAATGGCGGGTTTTTGCGTCGCGATTGTCACGTTTCATGATACCGTAAATCGCGTCGACGTATGACGATACCCATTCATCCGGGAGGAATGTGTTCCCGCGTATAATTTAGCGAATCAACTAATTAATTTTTTGTGCGATTAACAATTACGTGCCATGATCGCCGTTTGGAATTATATATTGCACTAAGGGGTGGCTTTTAACACTTCACCTACCGGAAGCCTATTAATAGGATTTTCAATAATTGTGCTGCACCAAAAGAAAGCATAGAAATTTTATTGAGGGTGACTTGTTAGTTCACAATGAAAATTGCTGTTGCTATTGAAGGTTCCATTAAAAAGTGTTGAGCCATGTGCCATAGATTTTTCAAAATTATGCAATAATCACCGGTCGGTAATGTGTTAAGAATTTCGATATATTATTTTCAACCTATTAGATTGACGCAGGCGATTTTGGTTTAAAATTCCTGATTAAAGTCGTCGTCAATGATATGGTTACAAATGGTCCGCTGTCCGAGGGTGAAAGTAATTGAACATTGACACGCGTTACGGGGTGTCCTAAAGCGGTCCGTTCGCGTTAGCGTGTGTATCGATCCAACGGATGGAAAAATAAAGTATTCCCATCGATTGGTTTCTGAAAACAGAGTCTGTCGCACTGCGAGCTGATCACCGACGAAGGCATCCGGCAGTTGGCTCTCTCGCCGTGCGCGGCAGAACATCTGGCGGTGCTGGAACTCGACAACTGCCCCCTCATCACAGATGCCAGTCTCGACCACCTCCTACAGGCCTGCCACAATCTCGAGCGCATCGAGCTTTACGACTGTCAACTGATCACTAGAGCTGGCATACGTAGACTCAGAGTATGTCTCGAATTTTTTACCTATCCACCCTCACACGTACTAAACAGCCGCGATCGATCGTGTCGCGAGGTAACGATGTGGAACACCACGTTTCACTTCGGAACGCCAAATAGTAACTTTCATCCTGATCGCGGTCCCGAGTACACTGACCACGTAGATCATGCACAGGAGGAATATTCGAAGAATTATCCTCGAAGTCGCGCGATGCCACGAACACAGTAGACTCCCTCTCAATATATTTAACACCTATGTTTCCCAAAACATACTCTATAAAACAATATATAACCCACGTAATTTCGATTGTTTTTCCTTGGAAAAATTCACATGCATACTCCAGAATTTAAAACCCACTTCTTTCGAAAGTTTTATTTAAATAAAATTTTTGCTCGACTCTGCACAGTAGCCTCCCTCCGAGGAAGGAGCTTTAGGAATTTTTTTCACAACAGCTATTGAACCGTTGGAATTGGGATTTTGCACACATATTCGTTGGAATCTGAAGTATGCATGTGAATTTTTCCAAGGAAAAACAATCAAAATTACGTGAGTTATGTATTTTTTTATAGAGCTGTTCTGGAAATAAAATTTTTGCTCAACTCTGCTACTGTGTTATCACATAAGAAGATTCACCTTTTCACTACAATGGACGAAATATCTCGTGTATCTTTACTATTGTTATGAAGTGTTTTCTTTTTTTTAAATTTCGTCGTCGATGGAATTATCCTCGTAGTTGTGCGATGCCACGAACACAGTAGACTTCCTCCCAATATATTTATCACACCTCAAATAACTATATTTTCCAAAACATGCTATATGTATAAAAAAATATATAAATCACGTAATTTTGATTGTTTTTCCTTGGAAAAATTCACACGCATACGTAAGATACCAACGAATATGTGTGCAAAATCCCAATTCGAACAGCTTAACAGGTGTTGTGAAAAAAATTTCTGAAACTCCGTTTCTCGAAGGGAGGCTACTGTGTCACCACGCCAGAAGATTAACCCTGTCACTACAATGTGCGAGATATCTCGTGTGTCTTTACTATTGTCATTAGGAATTCGTCACAAAGAACCTGACGAACGGTTGTTGAATTGTTTGCAGACGCATTTACCGAACATCAAGGTCCACGCGTACTTCGCGCCGGTGACACCGCCGCCGAGTGCGGGTGCGTCCCGGCAACGATACTGCCGGTGCTGCGTCATCCTGTGATTCTGCAACCGAGCGACGCTGATGTAAATCGTCCGACGTACCACACGACCGGTGGACAAAATGTTGATTTCGGTGATCGCCGGTTCGCGGCGACTGTGGGACCTTCTCTTCTATTCGTCCGGCCCGGAAGAAACGGGCCCGGGGGAAATAAAATAAAAATACAGTCTGTCAAACATGAAATGACAGTGCGCGACAGACAGCGACGATGGCAGCCAGCACACTGTCCGGGCCCAGCCAGCCGTCTGCAAGCGTCGTCGTCAACGCAGTGAGAGAAACGTAGCCTCATCGTGAATCGCGAATCCTTCGAAGTCAGTACTATACAAAACGCGTACACGCGACGAGACGACATTGTTTGTGTCGCGTGTTACGCTACCCACACATTAATACAGTAACACAGACAGACAAAGACGGTAAGAGATGCATGTGCCCATAATTATGAAAGTGGTCTAAGTCATACATTTCTTGTTTCGAGATATTTAACCTTCAGTTACTCCACTTTCTACGTAACCGTTTACGTGGAACTTCATACGACTCCAACGTAAATCAATTTTTATTCAGTGAAATAACTACTTCAATGCAAAACGAATATTTGCTAGTCAAAGGAAAAAGATATTAACACTAAACGAATTCCGTATAATGTTGAAATAACAAGCACTAACAGTTCATTAAATATTAAATATTAAAAATAACATTCAATTAATTTAGTGTAAAACTGTGATGTGAAATAACTGATAAACTAATTTTCCTTTTAAATTGTGGGCACACATAAGAGCGCGCGTTCACATATACAGTCTTCCTTCGCCCAGTGTTAGCGCACCTTTATGCAGTTATGACTTCCAAAAATGTTCAAAAAATGCTAGGATATAACTACGACAGAATTCAGTACGATTTTAACTTATTCCAGATCTAGAAAGGCTACTACCATGGAAAATGAGATTCTATTTTATTCCACTTTCTTAAAATTCATCTAGAAAAATTGCAAATTGCATAAACATCCGCGGTCTAGTAGTACAGTTTCATCATTGCATTAGTATTGCCTCACAAATATCCGACCTCCCCTAGTAGCGGGGATAAGAAAGTAACACTATCCGTAGAGACGAAAGTAACACTATGGGAGGGAAGACTGTAAACAGGGATAGAGACAGGAGACACACAGACACAGAGAGCCGCTGCTGTAATTAACGTACTGTTAATCGACGCTACTATCCACTACTATACTCGCCGCTGTTCGATAACTATTCCGCGCGGTCCGTTCAGCCGTTTCTACTCGGACGAGAACCGTTGTTGTTGTTCCGACGATGACGTCGTCGTCATCGCCAGAAGATATACACACACACAGTCGACGGACAGCGTAGTCCGTCGATGATATCCTCGCGGGGAAAGAAATTCCGGGTGTCGTACGGTCACCTCTATTATGTCGCACGAGTCTACCCTTCGCCGACGAACCTCTGTCGCACCCGTAGACAGTTTGCTGGACAGTGAAATTGTCTCCTCGTGTTTACATTTGAAAATACGACCGCGCGAAGCTTGTCCGAGGAAAATTCTGTCACTCGATACAAAGGATAGGTTTAGCAGAGTTTCAAACGAGTTCGTAGAATTCGCCGCGATCGAGCTTCAGTCAATCAGTCGGTTACCCCTTTCTAACTTCCGGTACGGTAGAAGTGAGCGATGGCATTGCTGCGACATTGGACGCGATGACCAAAATCAAAGAACTTTTCATAGAAATGAGATAGAGCGATGATTTCTTTCTTAATGGAAAAAATAGAGAGACCATGGTAGTTTTTTAACTTTGAAAGTCTGTGTTAACTCGCAGTGTTACAAGAAAATTGTGATTGGATTTTTCTTGACACGCTATAAATAATTTCCCGTAGATTTTATCACGCTGATTGCAAATCCGGTTGTACAACTTATTTCGGGAAAACTGTCAAATTGACACGAGGAACGGATGAGGCTTAATGCTCTAGAAACAAATATTTTACAACATGTTGAACACTGTAGAATATATTTATAAAAACTGCAGTACAGAACAAAGCACATATGTTTGTTTAATTGTCGAGCAAGCTCGACTCGGAACAATGGATTTCGTGTAGCAACGAATGGTACGAAAGGGTCGACGATTATTTAAACAATAATAGGTCGATGGTATAGTGTGTGGACAGTAAGAAAAATATGTTCCATTGGCTCGTTCGTTTAGGAGGTGGGGGTGAACTTGCTTATTGACCGAGGCAGTCGCGACTCTGACGCGAAAAGGCGTCAACCGTCCGCGAAGGGTGAATGGCACCGTCGTGGAATCACACGCGTGATCATCCGCCATGATGCATTGCGTATTCCCGCACACGTTCCGATCCTAGACACACGTAATGGCCGATCCGGTGGCGATCGATCGATCGACCGACCGAATTTTATCGCTGTTTTCGATGTTCCACGCGATGAAACAAAACAAAGAAAACGTTACGAGCATATGTATATATACGTACATACATATATATATATACCATAATACATATATATATTTTTTTAGTACGACGCAATCCTCTCTTCTGCTATAGACGTTGAAACTGTCGATGAGAAACGCGCATTCTACACAAACCGAGTCGCCTAACCGAACCCATCACTGGTGAACTATTTACCACGGAAATGAAAAATGTCTCGAACGAAAATTCCGCGTCATAAACAATGGTTTACGATGTGGCAATCAACTTTTTATTATCTCGCTCCGTTATCGAGAAGCGGTGGTACACTCCCGTCTATAAGTCGCCGAACGCTTTATTTAAATTTGGAAAGGTATTAAACGTTTGCAGTTCATTGCAACGTAGACCTTTCTGACGAAATTTTCAAAATATGTTTAATTAACGCAGATCTACAAAACGCATTTTTTTAAATTTTCAATATAAACCCACATAAAAAAAATTGTCCCAATATTTTTGTGACCGACTGTAGGTGTCCGTTGATTTATGGACCGGGGTGTACACTCGGCTTAAAACATACTAACCGCTAGGTTCATTTAATCTAAAAGTATTGAGATTTTGAAGATGCTGATGTCGATTTCTATAACACTATGTAAAACGTAAAACGTTAAAAGGAATGTAAAATAGTCACTTTTTTGCTTACGGAGTGACTAATGATTTCGAGGTGGCTTTTGCGTCTCCATCAACCAGCAAGATAACAAAATAGTTATTAATCCGCTTTAAACTTTCCAGTCTGCTGCGTATTTTCCGTTCGAAACATTTTCCCCACACAGCGAAACAGTTTACAAGTGATTGGAGGCAGTTCGAGGGTGACTCATACTGTAAGCGTCCACGATTATTATCAACAAAGTGCGACGCGTTGCTAATCTCATTCTCGAACTCTAACGAATAACTGTCGCGACGCGCGCGCGTATGTGTGTTCCTGTAGCAGTTTCTCGACGAACACTGCCTATTGTAAACGTTATCGATTTAAAACAAGAAAAGAGTTACCGAAAAATCTTTCGAAAAAGAACAAAAAAAAAAGAGAAACCGAAGAAATAAAGCAAAGAAACGTGAAGTAACACGAACGTCGTAGAGAAAAATCGCAGGTTTTTTCGAGTCTCCGTTCGCGGGGGACCGGTAGTTATACACAGTCGTTTGTTAGTGAAGTACGTTGTACGCCTCGCCACGAGGACAGTGACAGACACACACGGATTATTATTGATAATCGTAACCAACGAGCGAGAACCACGACGCCCACGAATTTCTTTCCTTTGTCTGCGAGGCATCGCGCGCCGCCGAGCACATACTTAAACGAAAAATAACGCGTACGGGACCGCTGATCGATTGTCAACGGGGTTTGTTGACTACCCGGGGAGGCGAGTGTCCGAGTCAACTCGCGTTTAGCCCTCGGACGTCGGGTCGGGAGCGACCCAACGCCTGTAGTACTTCTACAAGAAAAACCAAGTCGAAAAAGCGAAATAATATTTTATCGTACGAGGTATTGTTCTCGACATAATGGACTTCAGTGGTCAGTGTTTCGAGTAGTAAATACGGTCGGCCATGATCAGACGCGGCTACTGTGGCTTTCGGGGCCGATTATCTCGGACATTTTTATCTATTCTAGCTTCGTAGGAGGTTTGCATTAAATTTCAAAATATTACGAGTGCTCGTATTTAGGAGAGTGTCCTTGACAACACACGTCAAGGTCGAGTCTTTTACTTCTCCGAACAATTACAATAGATTGCTGAAATATGTATTGTTGCACCGAATTTTGGTTGTGTCTGTTACGGGCATTCTATAGAATGTGTGTAATATGTGTAATGGGCAGGTATTTCACAAATTGCCTGGACATTTTATACCAGATGATTGCAAAAATTCAATGGTTAAATTTGAAAGAATACAGCGTTATTAAACAATTATGTAGTCACCATTCTACAATTAGAAGAGAATGGTGACTGTATAATTTCTTTTCTTTTACACTCCGCTGTTGCAGTGCAGTTTGCGACATCTATGAAAATCGGGCACGAACTTATGCAATCGTCTAATATAATATCCACGGTTCGTTGGGCGGTGTGTTAATCCTAAAAAGAAATGCAGGATTTTTGTTCCTTTGTTTTAATTGCAATTTTATACCAATAAATATTTTTACCTTAATTTAATGAGTTATATGTCATTTTAAAGCTTGTTTTACGCTCTATTTAATTATGCCTTTGATATTTAATTGTATTCAAATTTTTATTGAACTATATTTTATTTCAAGATATCAAAACACGATTTTCGCATTATTTTTTTTCTATGAGTTCAAACTATTACCTTCGCCCAATACTTCGTTGATATTCCGAGCCACTTGAGCGGCACTTCGGCCTAGTTTGAACTCGTAGAAAAAAATAATGCGAAAATCGCGTTTTAACATCCTCAAATAAATGCCAATTAATTTAATAAAAATTTGAATGGAATTAAACATCAGAAGCATAATTAAATAGAGCGTAAAACAAGCTTTAAAATGACATTCTTTACAGCCTAATAAAAATTGCTGTACCATTATTCAAAATGTTGATAACATTACTAAATCTGGCGGTATCTAATCTATACAATGCCCGCTTCACACATATTGCCCGTAACTTATCTACCCCTCAAGCTCGACTCGGTTCTTCTCGTGGAATAGTTTGAAACAATTCGAGCAAAACCGTGGACGTCCGAGGGTTAATACAGCCGCCGGCCGTAAAACGGTGGCACGTTCGAACCAAGATGATTGCATTTCAACGGTGATTCGCGGTTAGGTCTGCGGATCACTATCGAGACCCAAACGTACCGTATTTTCTTCTCGACGGCCCCGAACACCTGTACATTTCCCTACCTTCGTTCCCCCTTGTTCCCCTCGTTGCTGCTTCTCTTCTATTCTCCTCGTTCGTTTCCCCTCCCCTAATTTCCCCTTTCCACCTTCCCTCGGGTGGGTACCACCGTTCCCTTTTGTTTTTGTAACTTGTCATGGACTAGGAGAGCACAGACTGACAAAACGAATCAAAGCGTTAATGCGTTGAAAACCGATTCACTTCGGGGCCCAGTGACCGACTCGCTGGCCTCTCTTTTACTTTTTAAGCCTAGGTTACGGATTGATGGCGGTACGGGGAAGCCGTGGAAACGCGTAGATCCTTTGAATGAATCCTCGGACGATCGTTCACGGCGTTGGTGGTTCGGTGACTTTGCAATTTGATGACTGCGTCGGAGACTCGAGGCATTCACGGCACAATATCATTCGGTTCTTGCTGTCGAGGATGTCCAGGATGTTCTAGACATCCTTCTAGACGTCGCCCGTAGAATTTTCGAGGACTCAGGCTGTTTAACCTGGACAATCGTGACAGCAAAACCTTTAGGCGATTGCTCGTTCGTTCTCTGGCCTCTAACTCCCTCCCTCCCATCCCTACGCCCTTCGTGACGGGTGCACGCGATGCACAAAACTGTTCAGAATCGATGAACGCGAGACATGGACGCGATCATCCGGATCCGAAGTTTGTCCGGAGAACGCGAAGGCTGAGACCTGATTCCAGATAGCTAGACTAGCAATGGAGATTGTCGTTCGTTCGGGGTTCAATCGCTGGTTGATTCTTCCTGATAGTTAGGCTTGCTATTCTGTAGGAACCTCTTCAAATTCGCTACAAACTCTGACGAGGAAGAAACTCGTGCATTATCAAGATGCAAGTGGTATAAGTCAGAACTGGGCATTATTTGGCGAAAGCATTTTCAAATACTGTTTAATATTTTAGATTTGATTTTGCTTAAAGAAAATAGTATTTTAAATAAGATATACAATTTCGAAAATAAAATATTTCTGTTTTAACAATCAGAAACACGAAATAGAATATAACATTTTACTTTTTGCATTGTTATAATATACATTGTTATATTATCGGCAAGAAACGATTTACACCCATAAATGTATTGAATTCGAACCATTATTTTCAGCAATAATATTTAAAATCGAAATTGAAAATAAAGACAAACTACAAATATTTTCAATATTCTGCAAATAAAATACTATTTTCATAAAAATTACGTCCTCAAATAAATTATTTTACTTTCAAAAATGACTGCATCAAAT
This sequence comes from Lasioglossum calceatum, assembly GCA_963966675.1. Classification (NCBI taxonomy): domain Eukaryota; kingdom Metazoa; phylum Arthropoda; class Insecta; order Hymenoptera; family Halictidae; genus Lasioglossum; species Lasioglossum calceatum. The sequence goes on along the minus strand of OZ016555.1, from coordinate 2,628,803 downwards.
AAAATATTTTATTTTCAAAGAGTTGTATACATGCTTTGATATAAATAGGATTATTTACTATTTACTATTTAAAATGCTATTTTCCCCAGCTCTGGGTCTAAGCACATTTGTCCATGTTCGTGAACGAATTCAGAGTATTCTCAGAGTCGTTCTTCAACTTCTCGATCGTATAGAATGTTTGAGACTGCTGGGTAAACACTCGGCGTGTTAATTGTTCAACTACAAATGTGACAGGTTGTATAAAGTGCCCGGGAACGCAGCAATAATCTCTCCAGTCCAATAACAATACAGATCGTCTTGAGAAAAATCATTTTACCCAAGGATCGGCTAGATGAAAGAACCCCGAACAGCCTCAGCCTCGTTTCAACCAATATACCGGGTGAACCGCTGCGGTAACAGTCGAGAGCCCTATGTAGGCGTGGTCCGCGCGGTAGGAGGAGTCGCGAGGCACGGTTTCGATTGGAGTATATGGAGCAAGTTCGTTCGGGTTCGTGATCGATGTGTGATTTATTTTCGCTGTGAGGCGAATCATGTCGGCTATATGTAGCATAACATACAGTACATATATTTTTGTCTTGTCGTAGCGAGGATACTTGACCTGGGAAAGGGACGGCGGGATTTTTATGATCGCGACGGACGGTCGAGACCAGATTCGAATTTTTTCAATAAACGAAAGGAGGATAAAAACGGTCCATCCCCCCCACTCGCCGTCCTCCCACACACACACACACCCCTCTCCCACGACGTGCAATAGCTCGCGTGACGAAAACGTAGTGGCGCATTGCGCGCTGCGTTGTTTCGACGAGTCGAGAGCCAGCCACGGGTACGATGACGATGACGATGATTGTTGCGATGCGTCGTCCCGTCGGAAATCTGTTTTGATCTGCGAAGGAACAAAGGAATGATGTCGAGAAAAAGAGAATATCGATTTGTTAATCCTTGCTAGCGTGTAAGAACGTACACACACCGCGTATATTTAATAATATATAGCGTGTAAACGGAGGGAAATACCGGATGAAGCAAACCTAGATATGTATATGTATATATGTACTTATATATATATATATATGTATATTGTACGCATATATATACATATACACACTCTCCACACACAGGACACGGATACATAGATATATATATGTACATAAATACATATATCTATATATGTACGGAGGAAGAAAAACAAACAAAGGTATATATATTAACAAAAAATGGAAAAAAAGCAGTAAAAAATAAATATATATAGATAAGATATGTTTTATACGCTGCATGTCATCCCTAGAGGAATAACGTGATCATTGTAAAGTGTCGTTCGAAGTCGAGTGTCTTTCTTAATTGTTTCGTTTTTCTGATTTCTTTGACGATCGTTCTAGCGATTTAAGCGATGCTCGTTTGCCAATGCACGATTGTCATTCAACTGCGAGAACGTGACTCTGCTGAAGGGGTTCGGCGTGGGCAAGTACGCGCGGATGAACGAATCTCGTGCCGACGGTCACGCGGACCGAACAACCATGTTGGGAATCGTAAAAGTTCACAATATTAATGAATAATTAATTAATCAATAATTAATTAGACTGCGGATTTTTATGCATTTATGAAGAAATTGGCTAGATGAAACGTAAAACGGTGAAAAATTAGAAACGTCTAAAAATAGCGTTATGTTGATTTCAAGTGTAGAAAACTGTTAGGGGGTGAAATGAATTTTTATTGAACTCCTGCTGCCCACAATCGCTGCTGAACATTTTTATTTCGCATAAAGGTCCGCAGTCTATTAATTATGCATAAAATACAGAGCGTTTGGATCGATGCATACGATGGATCGCATTCTATCTAGATGTACACCGACTCGGCGGGAGAAGTTGGTAATCGATGGGACGTGTCGTATGCATCAATTTAACATTTTTAATTGTGAGACCACTGATAATCGTGGCCATGACCGAGGTCAGTGACCGTGTAACCAATTGTGAGAAAGGTCAATAACCAACCTTGTCGGCTATGACCGAGGTCAGTGACCGTATGACCAATTGTGAGAAAGGTCAGTAACCAACCTTGTCGGCTATGACCGAGGTCGGTGACCGTGTGATCGTTGGCATGGAGTGCAGGAACCCGTTGACCGGGCTAGATAGGAAAATCGTGATCGATACATCGAGCAAACGATGGATCATTCGTGAAGGGAACAGATTGGACAGTGCCTCAAAAATCACTTGCCCATTAGAGACCTCTAGTAAACGATTGTCGGAGTGTGTAATCTTTCTCAACACCGTTTTGAGCTCTCCACTCGTCCCCTGGAACCTTCCGCCTGGGAGAAGAAATGTCAGTGGCGCGAGGACGAGCGATTTTCGAGGCGCTGTCGTGCTATAGTGAGACGTGAGAGAACCGTTCGATCGTGTCCGTAGCGTACCAAACGGTAGCAATCGCAGCGATGCGAGAGGAAACGTGATCGAGGGGGTGGTTAAAAACGAAGCTTCGAGGCCGAGTGATCGAGCAAGTGTTTGGCTGTGCAGTAGAATAGGAAACAGAGAAGAGAAAGAAAGTTAGAGAGAAAGATTGAGAGAGAGAGAGAGAGAGAGAGAGAGAGAGAGAAAGTGTGCGTGTGTGTATGATTATACAAGAAATAGCAAAGAAAAGCGAGCGAGAAGTGCGAATGCAGAATAATAACAAAGCGAAAGGGTGTGAAAGAGATACAAAAGAAAAACAGATTCAGATGTTAATCGAAGCCAGCGAAAGTACATAAGATACACACGATGATATATTATATTTCCGGTAATGCGTCCCGCTCCATATGTACACACTGTTTAACCGCGGCAAACGCAACCTGTTGTTTAATTAATTAATTGATTCTCGTTACCGAGTCGAGTACGTACACGCGCGTGTACACACGCAGTCTGGATTTCCGTTTTGAGTTTTCTTTTCCGTTTCTTGGAAGCAAGACAGAGAGGGTGAGAATTCAATTCGATTCGAATAATATCGATTACATTCGGATATCCGTCTGATCCGGGGCGAACGTTCATGCCCCGGAGAGTCTTTGATACAAGTGTGCAACACACTGCAAAATGGTCTACACGTGTCGGCCTACACGTGCCTCACACGAGAAACACGACGATCCTCTCGCGATAGTCGCGAGGGACCGTCGTCGCGTGACAGAACAACTCACGATTACCATTGCGTTTAACAAGTGCGTATCTATTAGGGGATTCGCCCATTTTGCCTCCACTAATTTTTAACCCGAATCAAATCAGTCAAAGCAACTCTCGAAACACACTTCAACCCCTGGGCAGCACGATTTTCCCCAGGGGTTGACTTTTTAAACAGTTCAATTAAATGAAAGAGATAATTAGTATTCCTACGTGTCTATTTTATTTCAACTTGTGAGTTGAAAGATATCATTGTTGTACTTAGCATATGTTGCATGGCGTCGTCGGTTTTTAGTTGCTCGAGGTTTTCGAGAATTTGCAAATTTTCAGAGCAAAATGTGCAGAGTGCACATAATTAATCGAAATTAACGTTGGATATGAAGGAAAAGCATGTCGAGAGCTGGAACATGACATCTCTCCTGAACAACACTAATATTTACGCACTTGTTATGCATACATGTATCGTTACACATATGTATGCAAATCGCTTACAGATCGGTTCGCGCGTAAAAAGAAACGAATACTGTAGCCGATTTCATGGACATTTTCGCTGCTTCGAAAAAAGCTGCAGTCTACCATGTATATATTTTCATTAATGTATGTATAATAAAACAAACAAAAAAGTATATTCGAGACAACGATCGGCTCTGTGTTTTAGTGGTCGCTCTCTGTCACTCTGCGACCGGTGAAGCTAGAAAAATCGGTGCGAGAAAGGGTGAATGTGCGAGAGAGAAAGAGAGAGAAAGTTAGATAGAGAGAGAGAGGATCGATCGAACTTTCGCGTTTCGGGAACTATTTTTCGGCTTCTGAACAATATACATATTATCGCAACCGACGTATTTCTCTTTAGAAATAAATCTTGATGAGGAAACTCCGTGGATATTCTTTGTATTTATGTAAACGGCACCTAATCGCGTATATCACCTTTCTCGCGGAAGGTTCTGTGTTGATGTCAATAAATTTTCAGTGATTTCTAAGTCGTTTTACCCATGTCCCGGATGTTCTTGTGGGATCGAGGCGATCCTGATGCTGGTCCTTGAAGAGCCATAAAATCATCCCTCGGTCCGTGTGGATCAATTTATTTCTTTCTTTTGTATTGAATGAATGCTTGAAAACTGTGTAAAATTACATAAAAGTCCAAGTCAATGATAAGTCAGACGCTCGAAAATTTTTCCAAAATTCAGTAGTGCAACTAACGACAAATTAGCCGTCGAAAATTGGCGAAAATCTCGAAAATTGAGAAAGTAGTACAAGTCAACGACAAGTCAGACGGTCGAAAATTTAATTTTTTATTAGGAGAATACGATATCGAAGGAGGCGGCTCGAAAATTCAGTAGTACAACTCAACGACAAGGCGGACATTCGGAAAAATTGGTGGTTCAATAAATATATACGCAGACACGCTTCTTTATTACATTGTCTTTATTTATTCATTGTAGATTCATACATAAAATGTACACCGAAATGATACAATGTCTGTACCAACCTTGTTTGTACCTACACGTCGCGTCGTTGTCTGTGATAGAAACGTCTCATACATAATGGAAGCCAATGGGTTCTAGTCTCTGCTAATGTAGACAACTGGGTTGTAGTCCATGCTAACGACGAACAGAATAAGTCAGGCGTCAAAGCACTGCAAACTGCAACCACCGACGAGGTCGTCGGTGTCCATGTCACAGATTTAATAACAGTAAAATGGTTTCTATTTCCTGCTAAAGATGATGTAGGTTCTGTTCCATGCTAAACGATGATGTATTAGGTGCTGGTCCAAGCTAAACATGATGCGCAGACAAAAGTGGCACGGCCAATCCCCGGGCGTGAGCACTCTCATGTTGAATGAACTCGCGCACGTTTGATCGCACGCCGCTTTACGCACGTTACCTGGCAACGCGCTACGATCGCGTGTCACATGGCCGAGGCTGATTCAATATTCAATTCTCCGCTTGAAGCAGATTTGTTTTTATCCATTAAACAAGCTGTATCCGATATTTTTCCACGGGAGTTCGAATCAGTTTCTGTTTCTGCATTGTAAATATAATTAGACAGCTGTGCGGCTAGGACTTTTGTAATTGTTTTAACTGAAATCTGATAAAGGTTAAAATAAGCTAACCTCGAAGAACCTCTGTCCCTCTCTGTTTTTATTTCATTTCTACCTGAGAACAAGACCCATTATATTCCATTTGTAACAGAAACACGATGCACTGTGCTCGCCTGCTTGAATCGAAACAATAATTTTGTATCCACTCTACTGTATTCTGTACTAATTTAGATTCTGTGATAAGTAAAACCTAACCTATAAACTCCACTCAAACCGTCATGAGTAAATACAGAAGGAAGGAATCCTCGAGCGAGGGCAGCGATAGCGAAGAGGAGAGACGCAAGAAAGATATTAAAGAACGAGATGAGTTCGCTAATCGACTCAAAGCCAAAGATGAAACCAGGGTGCGGAAGGTTGCTATGCCAGCTGGCTCTGGAGCAGGTAAGTTCATTCATAGTCTCTCATAAAATAGATCAAGCTTTGCTAACTGTTTGTTCGTTGCAGCTGAAGCAGCTAAGAGGCTCAAAATCATGGAGACGGATATGCGGGAGAAGCTAGTACCCAAGCTCAGAGTGGAGTCTCGCAGAAAATATTTGGAGAAGCGCAAGGAAGACAAAGTAGCCGAGCTAGAGGCTGATATTATCGACGACGAGTACCTCTTCGAAGAGCAAATGTAATCTTTGTTTCCCGTAGCTGTAATCTATGCTGTATTAACATGTTCCGTGCCACATGTGCCACCAATGGTACATGTTGAAGTATCACGTACACGTTAAAAACATATTCTATAAGAAGTTTAACCCTTAGTACTCGAGGGGTGACTCAGAGTCACCACTAAAAACTACTGTACCAGTATTCAAAATATTATTTACATTCTTAAACATTTAAGTAATGTATGAGGTATCATATCAATGTAGAATTGAATTATTCTAGCTAGAAAGAAATGTTTTAACAAAGGTTTGTGTATGACTAGATTGACAGACCGCGAGAAGAGGGAAAGGGAACACAAGAAGCAGTTGCTGCAGTTAGCGAAGGAGCATGAGAAAGCCAGGGAGTTGGAAAGGGTCCAGAGATATCATATGCCCTTAGAGAAGGGCAAAGTGGAGCCAGAACATGAAGTACACGACAATGAACCTCCGCAATCTGAACAGAGCAAGTGGGAATCCGACCAGATGTCCTCTGCTGTCTTTCGGTTTGGTGCCAAAGACAGGAAAGGTATACTTCAAGAACTATTTTCACAAATTTTAGAATGTTTAATCAATATCGATATTTTAATTACAGCTCAGCAGGACTACGATCTCCTTCTGGAGGACGAGGTCGAGTTCGTCCAGGCCTTGCGAATGCCCGGTAGCGAAAAAGGCCGAAGACGCGAAGAGAGTCCACCCTCGCAAGTGAAAGCCTTGCAGACTATTCAAGAAACCAAGAAGAGTCTACCGATCTATCCCTTCAGAAACGATCTAATCCAAGCCATCAAGGATCATCAAGTACTTCCTGAGACTCTTCATCTCGTTATAATTGTAATGTACTTTAGATGAAGTATAATAATGTAAAATACGACTTCAGGTACTGATAATAGAGGGAGAGACAGGCTCAGGCAAAACCACTCAGATCCCGCAATACTTGTACGAGGCCGGATTCGCAGAGGATAATAAAATCATAGGATGTACGAATCCCAGAAGAGTGGCCGCCATGTCGGTGGCAGCGAGAGTCGCCCACGAAATGGCGGTGAAGTTGGGAAACGAAGTGGGCTACGCGATTAGGTTCGAGGACTGCACTTCCCATCGCACCCGGATCAAATACATGACCGATGGTACCTTACACAGGGAGTTTCTGAGCGAACCTGACTTGGCCTTGTACAGGTACAATGATCGAGTCACTCGGTGAGTTCCTAAAATGTTTCTAAATATCCCTAAGAATATTCTTTCCAGCGTCATGATCATCGACGAGGCTCACGAACGCACGCTGCACACGGACATTCTTTTCGGCCTAGTAAAAGACATCACCAGGTTCCGGCAAGACTTGAAATTGTTGATTTCATCGGCTACTTTGGATGCCACGAAGTTCAGCGAATTTTTTGACGACGCTCCCATTTTCCGCATCCCTGGAAGACGCTTCCCGGTTGACATTTATTACACCAAAGCACCCGAGGCTGATTACATCGACGCCGCCGTCGTCTCCATCCTTCAGATTCATGCTACGCAACCTCATGGAGACATCCTTGTGTTTTTAACCGGTTGGTGGTTCGCATGATTAACCCTGATCTCTAGTTCTTCTATGTGTTACGAGGACTCCAATGATTTCGTTGGATTTCGCCAGGTCAAGACGAAATCGAGACCTGCCAGGAGATGCTGCAGGAGAGGGTGAGGCGACTGGGCTCGAAATTAGGAGAGTTGTTGATACTGCCAGTTTATGCGAATCTTCCGAGCGACATGCAAGCGAAGATATTCCAGCCTACCCCTCCCGGTGCCAGGAAGGTGCGAACTCAACAATTATATAATTATTTCGTTCCAAAGCAACCCTTAATTTGCAGGTGGTGCTGGCCACAAACATAGCCGAAACTTCTCTGACAATAGACAACATAGTATACGTGATAGACCCAGGATTCGCGAAGCAGAATAATTTCAACTCTCGAACCGGAATGGAAAGCTTGATGGTCGTGCCAATTAGCAAAGCCTCGGCGAATCAGAGGGCTGGCAGAGCAGGAAGAGTGGCTCCGGGAAAGTGTTTCCGGTTGTACACTGCGTGGGCGTATCAGCATGAGCTGGAGGACAACACTGTGCCTGAAATCCAGAGGATCAATTTAGGTATAGTCTTCAACACTTAAATCTTTTCGTCTTACCCTTTAAAAATTGTTCTTCCAGGCAACGCAGTGCTCACGCTGAAGGCGTTAGGCATAAACGACCTCGTGCACTTCGATTTTCTGGATCCTCCACCCCACGAAACCCTAGTGCTAGCTTTAGAACAATTGTACGCATTAGGGGCGTTGAATCATCGCGGAGAATTGACGAAAATGGGCCGAAGAATGGCCGAGTTCCCGTTAGACCCTATGATGGCAAAAATGCTGTTGGCCAGTGAGCAATATCGCTGCTCCGAGGAGGTTGCAACCATAGCCGCCATGTTGTCCGTGAACGGGGCCATCTTCTACAGGCCTAAAGACAAGATCATTCACGCGGACACCGCGAGGAAAAACTTCCACGTGCCTGGAGGCGATCATTTGACACTGTTGAACGTTTATAATCAATGGCAGCAGAGTGATTTTAGCACTCATTGGTGCTACGAGAATTTTATCCAACATAGATCGATGAAAAGAGCCAGGGATGTTAGAGAACAGCTCGTGGGACTCATGCAGAGGGTCGAGATGGAGCTCGTTTCTGGAATCTCGGAGACTATGAACATCAGAAAGGTAATTAATAGACTGTGGATCTTTATGCATTTATGAAGAAGTTGGTTTAGAAAAATTTAAGAATACTGTTATGTTGTTTTCAATGTAACGAAGTCATTAAGGGGTGAAATCAATTTTTATTTTATCCCTGCTTCCCACAACAAATGCACAATAAAGTATTTTGCGTAAAGATTCGCAGTCTAGTAGTTAATTAACGTTCTCCAAGATTTACCTAATCGTAGCAAAGTACAGTTATCCGCGATCTAAGCGCGACGGAGCTTCCGAATCTACGCCTTCTTCTTCGTATTCCTTCACGATCTCTGTCCCAGCACAGAACCGAGAATCGGCTCAGATGGCGGGACTACTGTAATGCTTTGTACACAGAACCAAAAAGGATTGTTGCACGTTAATTTCGTTAATTGAATTCCAGGCGATAACAGCGGGATACTTCTACCACGTGGCACGATTGTCGAAGGGAGGCCACTACAAAACCGCGAAGCATAATCAAACAGTGTCCATTCACCCTAACAGTTCACTCTTCCAAGAACTACCACGGTGGTTGCTCTATCACGAGCTGGTCTTCACTACGAAAGAGTTCATGCGACAGGTGACCGAGATCGAGAGCAAATGGCTGCTGGAAGTCGCGCCTCATTATTACAAGCCAAAAGAGCTCGAGGATTCGACGAACAAGAAGATGCCGAAAGTCGCGGGCAGATCGAGGCCCGACGGAACCAATTAATTGAGAAACTTCGCGTTTGTACAATTTCTAGGACCTGTATGAAATATTTGTATAGAAGCTCCCCCCAGCATTATTTTTTAAAAGTACAGCGGTAGGATTTGTAAGTATTTAAGACGTTTATACATCGAAATACGCTTTGTAATAATAAGATACGTGTAAGATATCCACATTTGTAATAAACGAATCGAACGAAGCGTTGCGGTTATTCTTGATTGCACTACTGTTTTCGATCTTTATATCTTGTACTTTATTACGAAACACAATCGCATCGTTTCCGAAAGAGGGATAAAGGCGAATGCCCTTTGCGAAAGGGAATCCTCTCTCCAGCAAAGACTCAATATTTAATGCGCTTGGATATTAAATAGTCATCGTCGTGAACGACGTCGCAACACCCTTCGAATGAATAAATCATTAGTAGTCTCCGTGAGAGAATGTCGCAAAGTAGATTCGTGAAAACAAGAGTTTTATCATAGTATCATATATCGGAACACAACATTAGGGTAATGATACGCTGCGTGCATACGAAGGTAGACGCGGACAGCGTGCTCGGAAATCATTTTCTAAGTATATAGACCGCCATGAAAAATCAAAAATATGCTGCGGCCAGTTGACGAACAGATATCGAAGAGAGAAAACCTTTCCGTTCGGACAACTATGAACGTTTTTAAAAGATTATTGTCTCGATTGAACGCGGTGTTTTCGAATTAGATATAAATTCGACCGAGTGAAAGATGGCTATACTGACGCCAGCGTTTATGTTATTAACAATTGGAGGATGCTGGAGACCACAGTTGTGGACCACGAGATGCGAAAAGATATTGTACGCGTTCTACACGGTTTTTGTACTACTTTTGTTGCACTCTTTCGGCGTGTCGCAACTTCTCAACGTGTTATTGAATGTGCAAACTACGGACGATCTCAGCGACAGTTTCTACATGTTCATCGCGACCGTTCTGGCTTGTGTTAAGATAATAACGTTGCTGATCAATGATAAGAATATTAAAATGTTATGCGAGAAGCTGCAGACTCAACCCTGCGAGCCGAAGAATTCCGAGGAGCTGGCGATTCAGCGGAACTATGATCGCAAAATTGGGTAAATAAAGTATTTGATGTGCGTAGGAATCTTCCAACATTTGCGGGCTTAAATTAAATATGGAAGGTAGGTCCCTTGATAAGGGAAGGTAGGGAAACAGAACAATAAAATAGTTATTAAAAACCTTGCTATTTATTGCCCACTCGATAATAGATAAGATAAAGGAGATATTTAGGTAGACCACCCTGTATATTCATGTTAAATAAATACATGAAATATTTGTTGAATACTTACAATTCAGGTCCGTCACAATATGCTACGCGATTTTGGTGGAGACCACTGTCTTCTGCATGATCGTGTCCTCTGTACTCACCGATTTCCGGTACCGGAAATTAGCGTACAACGTCTGGCTGCCGTTCAATTACTCCTCGGAGAAGCTTTATTACGTCGCATACGTCCACCAACTGGTGGGTCTGTTCGGTACGTCCATCCTGAACGTCAGTTGCGACGTGATATTCTGCGGTTTGTGCGTCCACGCCTGCAGCCAGCAAGAGATCTTGCAGCTGAGGCTGAAGGAATTTCCAAAACAGGACAGACCGAAGATCGGACCCATTGTTGAATATCACGATTACCTGTACAGGTGAGTTTCACTGTCAATATGCGTTTTAATGTCAGCTAGAATATGCGAGGAAAAAGAAATATACATTTACAAGAAAAAAGATATCGATGACGTTGAAAACTCCGGAAAAAAAACTGAGAACGAAATAACATTTTCAAAGCATTTTACATTTTAGGTGAACCATTCTGTATAGTACATCTCCTAAATTTCATAATTTTTGTTAACCCTTTGCACCCGGAGCTATTTTAACACGAAAATTAAACATTTCTTCCGACCTAGAATATCTCGCTCATTCCCTATGATTTTTGAAATTTTGTGGATATGAAATTGGCAGGGGCGGTAAGCGGTAAGCGGACTAAGCGGCCGCTTAGGGCCCCGTGTTTGTAGGAGAAAATGTTTAGCTTGGAAAATTGTGCAACAGCCTTGGCTACCGTTAACAGGTATCTTTGCTAAAAAATAAAAAAAAGTCATTCATTGTGTTGTATCTTATTATCATACAAAACGTAGGGCCCCCTGGTAAAGTAATGGAACAAATCTAAAAACAAATTGTTAAATGTATATGGCCTTTAAGTTGCACTCTATGGAATTTTTGGTTACTTTTCATTTTTGGGTATAACTTAATGAGAGTTTTTCTGGAAACTTTCTTATGAGAGGACCCCGAAATTTTGACCACTAATACCTAAAAGGTGGTTCGGAACCCAATGTAATAAACAGTAGGTCCCGCTAAAAATTAGGCTGAAAATTGGCGATAGCGAGAGTGGAAGAAGGGGAGAAGTGGTGAATGGATTTAAAACCCTGAGGGGACCAAATATCATTAATTTTTACCTCGTACAATACCTAAATGTTTAGTAATTGATTAGACATATTTAATAATGTAAATGATATTTTGAATAATGGTACATCAATTTTTAGTAGCGCCTCAGAGTCGCCATTCGAGTGCTAAGGGTTAATTTCCGGTTCGGTATACATACATCGGTTTGAGAGAGTCTCCAAAAATTCACCGTTTCAAGATGAAAATCAAACGATTCTGTCAATGCAGATATGTCTCGACGATGCACGAGAAGTTCCACGCGGTGATCGGTATTCAGCTGATGGCGAGTACGTTCGTGGTGTGCTTCATCCTATACCAATTAACGAACACGCCACTGATGAGCTTGAGGTACCTGCAGTTCGTGATGTACATGGTCTGCATGATGACGCAAATCTTTTTTTACTGCTGGTACGGGAACGCGCTCAAGCTGAAGGTACTTAGACCCTGCCCAGGTTCAAATTAATCGATACGTCAACGCCGTCAATCATTTCTGGTACGAGGACAGAGCATCGAGCTCGTGGACACGATCTTCGAGATCGATTGGACGTCTCTCGACAACAGCACCAAGAGGAGCCTGATCATCATCATGCGGAGGGCTATGAATCCCATCGAGCTGACCAGCGCGTTCGTGTTCACCATGGATCTAAGCACGTTCGTCAGCGTTAGTCGAACATCCCAGCTTCTCTCTTACAGGTTTTGCAAGTCAAACACACCCTTTTGCAAATAAAGTAGTTTTAACTTTAACACATAACATGGTAATTCTTGCATAATTTTGAAAAATCTATGGTACATGGCTAAGCACTTTTTAATGGGACCATCTACACAGCAATTTTCATTGTGAACTACGAAGTCACCCTTAATAACATCATCTAATAGTTTCATTTAGGATTGCAATGTAAAAGAAAGTTTCTATGCTTTCTTTTGGTACAGCACAATTACTGAAAATCCTATTAATAGGCTTCCGGCAGGTAAAGTGTTAAGTTTTTCGAAACTTGGGTACAAAGTGTCGAGTCTTGTGTTTCCCTCGCAGTAATGGCACCGTTCACGTGTGTCCAAATAAATACATAATTATGGGCGAAATTGATGTTCAAAAGGGTGAATCTGGAGTGCAAAACCTGTAATAAAAATTGAGCACCAAACAAGGTCTTGATCACGTTCCAGATCTTGAGGATGTCGTACTCGGCGTACAACTTGCTGCAGAGGAACACAGAATCGTAGCAGAGACCCTCAACAATAATTCGGAACCAACTAGAACGAGTAGATGACTATGTGTATATACAGCCACGATGTTTCTTTGTCTTACAGATTTATTTATCACCGATAGTCGCAGAATTAAGTCAAGTAAGTCCATTAATATAGTGAGATTGTATTCGTTGACGATCTACAAATTTTTGGAGTTCTAAATTAATAACAGGGACAAGGTAATTATACTTACGGAGACACTATTCCTGTAAAAAAGCGACGGAGACCCTGAGGAGAGCAGCCTGGACACTGACCGGCAGACCGTACGCATTTCTTCGCGTCTATGAAATATCAGCAAAATTGTACCACTCGGATCATGAATATTGAAGGAAAATGCATATTAGCGGTAAAAAACAGTAGGGAAAAAATTGCAACAGTTCCGAGGGCTTGTTAATTATAAAACTGTAACTGCACGAGTCACGAGATCGCGTCCGTGGCATTACGATAATTGTATAGTCCGCGCAGGGGGATGTTCCGCGGACGATGCAACCCTTGGGGTGCATACCTGTTGGACAAACCACGCGAAGAACTATAGTCGTCTGTGTTGCGCACCGAGTTGCAATTCTCCTTGCTCGATTGCAGCAGCTTCGAAAGTCGAAGAACCTCGACCATTTTTAAAGTCTGTCATCTGTTAATAAAAAATTCCCACCGAAATGGAGTCTCTTTAACTCGTTGAGTATTGTTCCGCGTCGAAGTGATCTTCGTTAGAGAAATGCGTGTTCTGAGAACGGTGACGAGAACTCTGATCATGTGCGGCTGTTGGCATCCAGAATCGTGGAGCTCGCCCTCGAAGACGTTGCTGTACCAATTATACAGGGTGATCGTGATCTTTGTTGTCTACTCGATCACGTTCTATCAGATAATGGATTTGTTGCTGGTCGTGGAGACGCAAGACGAGTTTGCCGATAACTTGTACATGTTGACGGCGATGATGATCGGCTGTCAGAAGCTGACGAACATGTTGCTGAGCCACGAGAAGATCCTCGAGCTCATGGACACCTTCCAGAAGGAACCCTTCGCCCCACGGAACAAAGAGGAGGTCGAGATCAGAGCCAAGTTCGAGAAAACGACGCAGTGAGTCGAGACTTCGATTGGATCTCCTTTCGTTTCTTCCTCTCGAGTTTTTTTCTTCTTGGTGCAAAGTGGCTTGAGAAACTCAGAAGAAGAGAGAGGAGCATTTTGTATTGGAGAATGTTGGATTATCAATAAGTTAGCAGCGCAATGAACTTGTTGTTCATTGTCAAAGATGAATGAACGATGTCAGACTTCTTCGGAGAGTCAGACATTCTTTAGAAAATTGTCACTAGAGAAATGTGTATATAATAGATATCAGCACGAAATAAACGCCATTCTGCGCAGGGAACTTTGGAGTTCAATCGAAAAAATGACTGCGAAGCAAGCTTGAATGTTTATAATAATTTTCTCTAATTATCTAATTTTTAAAAATATTTTCTGTAGCCCCTGCGAGGAATTTTGTGGAACTAAATTCGCAGAGATTACGAGGCATTTACCGATGGAACGATCTCAGAATCGTTCCCAAATAAAGATTTCGAGATTTCCCGTGCCGTGAAATAAAGAATAGTTTCATTTCAAAAGTAGCAGCGTGCATTATAGTTTCATTTGAAAAGTAGCAAAAATATCACTGTCGGTAACTGTGAAATAAATACAGAATATTGTAAACCAAAGTCCATTTCTCAGCTGTGAGGAATAAACCAGTAATTAATAATACAACTCTCATTGTTTGACAGCACTAACACGCTCATGTACGCCAGTTTGCTGACAATCACCGGCAGCTCCATCTCCGCAATGGTCTGCTTCAAGTCCGAAAAATGGCCACTGTCATTCAGAATATGGTTGCCTTACAATTACTCGGCGGTCCCCTTGTACCTTCCAACTGTCATTCAGCAAAGCTTAGGTCTGCATTACGGCGCGTTGAATCATGCAGCGTGCGACAGCCTGTTTTGTGGATTGATGATCCACATCTGCAGCCAGTTCGAGATCCTTGGACATCGTCTGAACAAAATTACAAAAGGCGATTCCGCGATGATCAAGTCCTGCATACATTTACACGACAAGGTCTACCGGTTGGTTCTCCATACATCATTATCGTAAAATGTAATAAAATGAAAACAGAAGAAGTTAATGTTGGAAAAATGATTGCAGATACGCCCAAGAGTTGAACAATCAGTTCAAGATGATCATCTTCATGCAATTTCTGGCGAGTGCCGTGATCGTCAGCTTCAACCTCTACAGATTAACGCAGTCCACGAACCTGGGCCCGAAACTGTTCGTGATAATCATGTATAGTCAATGCATAATGACGCAGATATTCATTTACTGTTGGTACGGGAACGAAGTGAAGCTGAAGGTTCGCAATCATTATTCTTTCTGGCCCAGTTTCGTTGTAATATTAGGCTGGTGCATGCCGAATATCGTTTTCTCAAATCAAACTCGATCACTTTGAGAAAACGGCAGTTCCTATGCTAGCCAACCTAATTTATTCTTCGATCTACCAGAGCCTCGAAATTTCTGACGCAGCGCACAATATGAACTGGATGGAGCTCGATAACATCCAGAGGAAGATGATATTGATGATGATGAGGCGGGCCTCGGTGCCCATCGAGTTCTCCAGCATCTACATCGCCACTCTGAACCTGCAGTCATACATGGCCGTCAGTATTTCATGAAACATTCTAAATCGTCTCCGTAAAACAAATATATAGTAAACCCGCTATAAACGCAAAAAGGCCGTACACGATAAAAGCAAAAAAATCCCCTCCACTGTAGTAATCTGATCTCGGCTCGGCTCGGCTAGATATCGGTGTGAACCACTACTAATGCCACGTGGAAAGTCGCAGTCGTCGGCACAGTTCAAAGGCCCACGCGTCCTGTCCTCACCAGCGTTACTATATTTTTATCCCTCTGTCCCTTCTGGCCCATTACCCTCCGCCTCCTCGCCAAGTTTCGCAGCGTAGCTCTTCCCACTAGTCGCTGACGCGTACCGTACGCCAGTGTGTCGCCACTGTCGCCAGCGTTAGTGGGAAGAGCTACGCTGCGAAACTTGGCGAGGAGGCGGAAGGGTAAGGGGCCGGAAGGGATAGAGGGTTAAAAATATGTTAACGCTGGTCCGCACAATGTAATAACAATACATATAAAATCTTTTTTATTATTACTAATTTTTCTATGAAACTTCCACCAATATATTTGTGGCCTTTTTACCACGCTTATATTAACTTGCCGTGTTCTTGTTGTATGCGCCAAATCTTGCAATCGAATTTTAAACCTCTTTCCATAGTCCAATCTGGCTGAAATTTTGTACACACACTTGCTTCCGATGACAATAAAAGTAGTTTTAAATTGCACCTATTATTCATTTTTGTCATAAATGCATAAAATCCGCTGACACACGAAAGATTCACCATTGAATTCATTAATTAAAATATTTAGAAATAATTCTCACGTTTACAGATACTGAAGACATCATACTCTGCGTACAACGTGCTCCAGTGAAGTCCAAGGAAGACGTGCAACATCCGTAGAAAGAGAGATCCTCGGTTTAAACAAAGAGCTGTAACAAGAGAAAGCAAGTGTCGAGGAGTGTAGCAATAAATTTACCAGGAAGATTTTCTAGATCGCTGCTGTGAAACGAAACAATTCCATTCCGCGATCCCCTTGTCTCAAAACGATCGTAGAGCATATAACGTGTTGCTTGGGACGTGGAAGCTTCGGAATAAATGCTCTGGTACCCTAGAATTCACTTCATCCGCGTGTGTTTTTTACTTATATGACAGTAATGTCTCTGCGACTTCTTCCTTCAAATATTTACCCTGCACATTTGAGCTCGCCGTTACAAAGTGGCAACTGTGCGTTGCGACAGAAAGTGGACGAGTATTAGTCCAGTCAACGAAAAGTTGTAGAGGGAAATGGAAGGAACACAATTTTTAACTTTGAGAGTTTGTTTCATCCACGATGTTCCTTTGTCTTACAGATTTATTTATCACAGATAGTCGCAGAATTAAGTCCAGTAAGTCCATTAATATAGTGAGATTGTATTCGTTGACGATCTACAAATTTTTGAAGTTCTAAATTAATAACAGGGACAAGATAATTATACTTACGGAGAGACTATTCCTGTAAAAAAATCGACGGAGACCCTGAAGAGAGCAGCCTGGTGACTGACGGACATACCGTACGCACTTCTTCGCGTCTATAAAATGTCAGCAAAATTGTGCCACTCGGTTCATGAATATTGAAGGAAAATACATATTAGCGGTAGAAAACAGTAGGGAAGAAATTGCAACAGTCCCGAGGGCTTGTTATTTATAAAACTGTAACTGCACGAGTCGCAAGATCCCGTCCGTGGAATTACGATAATTGTATAGTCCGCGCAGGGGGATGTTCCGCGGACGATGCAACCCTTGGGGTGCATACCTGTTGGACAAACCACGCGAAGAACTATAGTCGTCTGTGTTGCGCACCGAGTTGCAATTCTTCTTGCTCGATTGCAGCAGCATCGAAAGTCGAAGGACCTCTACAATTTTGAAAGTCCGTTATATGTTAATCAAAATTTGCACTAAAATGAAGTCTCTTTAACTCGTTGAGTATTGTTCCGCGTCGAAGTGATCTTCGTCAGAGAGATGCGTGTTCTTAGAACGGTGACGAAGTCCCTAATCATGTGCGGTTGTTGGCATCCAGAATCGTGGAGCTCGCCCTCGAAAACGTTGCTCTACCAATTGTACAGGGTGATCGTGATCTTTGTTGTCTACTCGATTACGTTCTATCAGATAATGGATCTGTTGCTGGTCGTGGAGACGCAAGACGAGTTTGCCGATAACTTGTACATGTTGACGGCGATGATGATCGGCTGTCAGAAGCTGACGAACATGTTGCTGAGCCACGAGAAGATCCTCGAGCTGATGGACACCTTCCAGAAGGAACCCTTCGCCCCACGGAACAAAGAGGAGGTCGAGATCAGAGCCAAGTTCGAGAAAACAACGCAGTGAGTCGAGACTTCGATTCGATCTCCTTTCGTTTCTTCCACTCGAGCTTTGTTCTTCCTGGTGCGGAGTGGCTCGAGGAGCTCAATTTTCAATAAGTTAGATTACCAATAATTAAGATTATCAATAAGTTAGCATCGCAATGAGCTTGTTGTTCGGTGTCAAAAATGAATACACGATGTCGGATTTCTTCGGAGTGTCAGACTTTCTTTAAATAATTGTCACTTGAGAAATGTTATAAATATCAGCACGCGAAATAAACGCCAGGAAACTTTGGAGTTCAATCGAAAAACGTGGCATGTACTGCCGCAAGCTAGGATGTTCGTAATAATTTTCTAATTTTCTAATTTTTAAAAATTTTTCCTGAAGCTCCTGCGAGGAATTTTGTGGAACTAAATTCGCAGAGATTACGAACTACCGATGAAACGATCTCATAATCGTTAGTAAATAGAGATTTCGAGATTTCCCGCGCCGTGAAAGAAAGAATAGTATCATTTCAAAAGTAGCAGCGTGCATTTATTAACATCCATTGCCAATGCAGAATTCATTTTGCAAAGTATCACTGTCGATAATTGTGAATTAAAATATAGGGATTGAGTATAGAATATTGTAAACCAATGGCCAATTCTCAGCTGTGAGGAATATAATAATTAATAATTACAACTCTCATTATTTGACAGCACTAACACGCTCATGTACGCCAGTTTGCTGACAATCACCTGCAGCACCATCTCCGCGATGGTCTGCTTCAGGTCCGAAGAATGGCCGCTGTTATTCAGAATATGGTTGCCTTACAATTACTCGGCGGTCCCCTTGTACCTTCCAACTATCATTCAGCAAAGCTTAGGACTGCATTACGCTGCGTGGAATCATGCAGCGTGCGACAGCCTGTTTTGTGGATTGATGATCCACATCTGCAGCCAGTTCGAGATCCTTGGACATCGTCTGAACAAAATTACAAAAGGCGATTCCGCGATGATAAAGTCCTGCATATATTTACACGACAAGGTCTACCGGTTGGTTCTCCATAGATCATTATCGTAAAATGTAATAAAATGAGAACAGAGGAAGTTAATGTTGGAAAAATGATTGCAGATACGCCCAAGAGTTGAACAATCAGTTCAAGATGATCATCTTCATGCAATTTCTGGCGAGTGCCGTGATCGTCAGCTTCAACCTCTACAGATTAACGCAGTCCACGAACCTTGGCCCGAAACTGTTCGAGATACTCGTGTATAGTCAAAGCATAATGACCCAGATATTCATTTACTGTTGGTACGGGAACGAAGTGAAGCTGAAGGTTCGCAATCACTATTCTTCCTGGCCCGCTTTCGTTGTAATATTAAGCTGGTGCATGCAGAATATTGTTTTCTCAAATCAATCTCGATCACTTTGAGAAAACGGCGGTTCCTATGCTAGCCAACCTAATCTATTCTTCGATCTACCAGAGCCTCGAAATTTCTGACGTAGCGCTCAGTATGAACTGGATGGAACTCGATAACATCCAGAGGAAGATGATATTGATGATGATGAGGCGGGCCTCGATGCCCATCGAGTTCTCCAGCATCCACATCGCCACTTTGAACCTGCAGTCATACGTGACCGTCAGTATTTCATTAAAGATTCTAAATCCTCTCCGGGAAACAAATATGTATACAGTAAATCCTCTATAAACGCAAAAAGGCCATACTAGATAAACGCAAAAAATATCCCCTCCACTGTAGTAATCTGATTTCGGCTCGGGTATATCGGTGTGAACAACTACTAATGCGACGCGGAGAGTCACAGTCGCTCCCGGCCGCGCGCAGACTCTCTTTACATGCGCTGTCCTTCTCAACGTTCGGTTTAGCTCGGCCTTTGGAGCTCAGAAATGTACTGTCTGAGTTTGTAGAGAATACACCTGAATTTCATTTTGATTTCTCTCTACTTTATCGACCATTCGTTTACTCAGGAAATATTCGCCATTTCTGTTCCCAATAATTTGTTGTAATGAAATTGTCGTGTTTGGTCATCCGTTACATTCAGATTTCTCACGGAAAATTTTACATTAACTCTAGGTCCCTGGGAAACCTACGTGGCCGTCAGTATTGTATTAAATATTCCAAATCTGTCTATTTGGTCAGGAAAAATTTCTCATTTCTGTTTCATTACTAGACAGCGAATCTTTATGCCAGATAAAATTTTCTACCTGAATTACACCAATCTAGAGCGAAATGGACATTTATTTTCTTTCTTAATATTTTTAGTAGGTTCAAAATAATACAACAGTATTTTTAAATTCCGCTAATGTTTTGCTGTTTTAAATTGTACCAATTGATTTTTATCATAAGTGCATAAAATCCGCTGACACACGAAAGATTCACCATTGAATTCATTAATGAAAATATTTGGAAATAATTCTAACTTTTACAGATACTGAAGACATCATACTCGGCATACAACGTGCTCCAGTGAAGTCCAAGGAAGACATGCAATATGCAACATCCGTAGAATGAGAGACGCTCGGTTTAAACAAAGAGCTGTAACAAGAGAAAGGAACTGTCGAGGAGTGTAGTAATAAATTTACCAGGAAGATTTTCTAGATCGCTGCTGTGAAACGAAACAATTTCATTCCGCGATTCCCTTGTCTGAAACGATCGTAGAGCATATTACGTGTTGCTTGGGACGGGGCAGCTTCGGAATAAATGCACTAGTACCCTAGAATTCACTTCATCCGCGTGTTTTTTACTTCTATGGCAGTAATGTCTCGGCGACTTCTTCCTTTAAATACTTACCCTGCATATTTGAGCTCGCCGTTACAACGTGTAACTGTGCGTTGCGACACAAAGTGGACGAGTATTAGTCCAGTCAACGAAAAGTTGTAGAGGGAAATGGAAGGAACACAATTTTTAACTTTGGGAGTTTGTTTCGACTAGTTAGGAGGTAAACATACTAAAACTCCACTCCCAGGAGGTAAGCGGGGTACAGGAGGGCACGTAGAAGGTTTACCCGTTTTAGGTTTACCGCTTATATCTCGGAAGTTTCCGTATAGTTATGCGTCCTAGCGATAAGACCATTCTATACAAAATTAAAGCTGACAAAATGTGCCACAAGATTGATTCGATTCAGTTTTTCAGGTTCCGAGATATCAGCGCTCAAAGTGTACTAAGTTCCTCAAGGTTTGCAAAAAATTCGATTTTTTACAAAATTCTGAGGTCGTAGACAAATTTTGAGACCAGATTTGAAATTAGCCTGGGAAAGTCTACTGGAAATGATGTATAGCATGTCAGCAAAAATTTTTTCCGCGCGTGGTACTGGGTAAACCACAATTGTCTTGAAATTGTGAAAGTTAATGAATTTTTTCAACGATGAAAAACGTTCGCACTAAAATCCCCATTTTTCCCAAATTCTGCAAAGTTTTAGCTGTAATTTGAAGAAAAAATCATCGCTCTATCTAATTTCTATCGAATCAGATTTCGTCCAAATTGGCCGCTGTGTGCCGTATGAAATTATCATCGATAGCCGCAGAACTAAACGGTGCGAAAATTAAGTAAGTCCATTAATATTGTATTCGTTGACAATCTACAAATTTTTGAAGTTTTAAATTAATAACAGGGACAAGATAATTATACTTACGGAGAGACTCGTCCTGTAAAAAATCGTCGGAGACCCTGAAGAGAGCAGCCTGGAGACTGACCGGCAGACCGTACGCACTTCTTCGCGTCTATGAAATGTCAGCAAAATTGTACCAGTCGGTTCATGGATATTGAGGGAAAATACATATTACCGGTAAAAAACAGTAGGGAAGAAATTGCAACAGTCCCGAAGGCTTGTTATTTATAAAACTGTAACTGCACGAGTCACTAGATCGCGTCCGTGGAATTACGATAATTGTATAGTCCGCGCAGGGGGATGTTCCGCGGACGATGCAACCCTTGGGGTGCATACCTGTTGGACAAACTACGCGAAGAACTATAGACGTCTGTGTTGCGCACCGAGTTGCAATTCTCCTTGCTTAATTGCAGCAGCATCGAACGTCGAAGGACCTCGACAATTTTGAAAGTCCGTCATCTGTTAATAAAAATTTGCACCGAGATGGAGTCTCTTTAACTCGTCGAGTATTGTTACGCGTCGAAGTGATCTTCGTCAGAGAGATGCGTGTTCTGAGAATGGTGACGAGGACTCTGATCGTGTGCGGTTGTTGGCATCCAGAATCGTGGAGTTCACCATCGAAGATGTTGCTGTACCAATTGTACAGGGTGATCGTGGTCTTTCTAGTTTACTCGATCACGTTCTATCAGATAATGGATCTGTTGCTGGTCGTGAAGACGCAAGACGAGTTTGCCGATAACTTGTACATGTTGACGGCGATGATAATCGGCTGTCAGAAGCTGACGAACATGTTGCTGAGTCATAAGAAGATCCTAGAGCTGAGAGACACCTTCCAGAAGGAACCCTTCGCCCCACGGAACAAAGAGGAGGTCGAGATCAGAGCCAAGTTCGAGAAAACAACGCAGTGAGTCGAGACTTCCATTCAATCTCCTTTGCGAAGAGGCTCGAGGAGCTCAATGTTCAATAAGTTAGATTACCAATAATTAAGATTATCAAGAAGTTAGCAGCGCAATGAACTTGCTGTTCGGTGTCAAAAATGATTGAACGATGTCAGATTTCTTCGGAGAGTCAGACTTTCTTTAAAAAATTCTAATTAGAGAAATGTTTATAGATATCATCACGAAATAAACGCCATTCTCCGCAGGAAACTTTGGAGTTCAATCGAAAAAATGAATGTCAAGCAACCTTGAATGTTTGAAATCATTTTCTAATTTTTTAACATTTCTTCTGACACCCCCGCGAGGAATTTTGTGGAAGTAAATTCGCAGAGATTACGAAGTACCGATGAAGAGATCTCAGAAGCGTTTTCAAATGGAGATTTCAAGATTTCTCGCGCCGTGGAATAAAGAATAGTTTTATTTCAAACGTAGCCATTTGCATTTATTAACACCCATTTCCAATGCTGAATTGTTTTTGCAAAATATCACTGTCGGTAATTGTGAAGAAAAATAAATATAGAATATTGTAAACCAAAGTCCATTTCTCAGATGTGAGGAATAAACCAATAATTAATAATTACAACTCTCATTGTTTGACAGCACTAACACGCTCATGTACCTCAGTATGCTGACAATCAGCTGCAGCTCCTTCTGCGCGTTGGTCTGCTTCAAGTCCGAAAAACGGCCTCTGTTGTTCAGAATATGGTTGCCTTACAATTACTCGGCGATCCCCTTGTACCTTCCAACTCTCATTCAGCAAAGCTTAGGATTGCATTACGGTGCGTGGAATCATGCAGCCTGCGATAGCCTGTTTTGTGGATTGATGATCCACATCTGCAGCCAGTTCGAGATCCTTGGACATCGTCTGAACAAAATTACGAAAGGCGATTCCGCGATGATCAAGTCCTGCATACATTTACACGACAAGGTCTACCGGTTGGTTCTCCATAGATCATTATCGTAAAATGTAATAAAATGAAAACAGAGGACGTTAATGGTGGAAAAATGATTGCAGATACGCCCAAGAGTTGAACAATCAGTTCAAGATGATCATCTTCATGCAATTTCTGGCGAGTGCCGTGATCGTCAGCTTCAACCTCTACAGATTGACGCAGTCCACGAACCTGGGCCCGAAACTGTTCGAGATACTCGTGTATAGTCAATGCATAATGACGCAGATATTTATTTACTGTTGGTACGGGAACGAAGTGAAGCTGAAGGTTCGCAATCACTATTCTTTCTGGCCCGGTTTCGTTGTAGTATTAGGCTGGTGCATGCCGAATATCGTTTTCTCAAATCAAACTCGATCTCTTTGAGAAAACGGCAGATCCTATGCTAGCCATCCTAATTTATTCTTCGATCTATCAGAGCCTCGAAATTTCTGACGTAGCGCACAGTATGAACTGGATGGAACTCGATAACATCCAGAGGAAGATGATATTGATGATGATAAGGCGGGCCTCGGTGCCCATCGAGTTCTCCAGCATCCACATCGCCACTTTGAACCTGCAGTCATACGTGACCGTCAGTATTTCATTAAACATTCTAAATCGTCTCTGTAAAACAAATATACAGTAAATCCTCTAGAAACGCAAAAAGGCCGTACACGATAAACGCAAAAAAATATCCCTTCCACTGTAGTAATCTGATCTCGGCTCGGGTATATCGGTGTGAACAACTAGTAATGCGACGCGGAGAGTCACAGTCGCTCCCGACCGCGCGCAGACTCACTTTACATGCGCTGTCCTTCTCAACGTTCGGTTTAGCTCGGCCTTTGGAGCTCAAAAATATAATGTCTGAGTTTGTAGAGAATACACCTTAATTTCATTTTGATTTCTCTTTACTTTTTCGACCATTCGTTTACTCAGGAAATATTCGCCATTTCAGTTCCCAAAAATTTGTTGTAATGAAATTGTGGTGTTTGGTCATTCGTTACATTCAGATTTCTCACGGAAAATTGTACATTAACTCTAGGTCCCTGGGAAACCTACGTGGCCGTCAGTATTGTATTAAATATTCCAAATCAGTCCATTTGGCCAGGAAAAATTTCTCATTTCTGTTTCATTACTAGACAGCGAATCTTTATGCAAGATAAAATTTTCTACCTGAATTACACCAATCTAGAGCGAAATGGACATTTATTTTCTTTCTTAATATTTTTAGTAGGTTGAAAATAATACAACAGTATTTTTAAATTCCTCTAATGTTTTGCTGTTTTAAATTGTACCAATTGATTTTTATCATAAGTGCATAAAGTCCGCTGACACACGAAAGATTCACCATTGAATTCATTAATGAAAATATTTGGAAATAATTCTCACGTTTACAGATACTGAAGACATCATACTCGGCGTACAACGTGCTCCAGTGAAGTTCAAGGAAGACGTGCAACATCCGTAGAAAGAGAAACACTCGGTTTAACCAAAGAGCTGCAACAAGAGGAAGGAAGTGTCGAGGAGTGTAGCAGTAAACTTACCAGGAAGATTTTCTAGATCGCTGCTGTGAAACGAAACAATTTCATTCCGCGATCCCCTTGTCTGAAACGATCGTAGAGCATATCACGTGTTGCTTGGGACGTGGAAGCTTCGGAATAAATGCACTACTACCCTAGAATTCACTTCATCCGCGTGTTTTTTACTTCTATGGCAGTAATGTCTCGGCGACTTTTTCCTTTAAATATTTACCCTGCATATTTGAGCTCGCCGTTACAAAGTGGCAACTGTGCGTTGCGACAGAAAGCGAACGAGTATGTAATTAAGTGGGGAAACGGTTTGCGGATGTCGCGTTCTCGGTGATAACTGTAATTACATAGCCCGGCGTATGGTCTCCCATTATTCTCCTCAGAAAAAAACATCGATATTCTACGGCCGACGGTGTTCGCGACACCGAGGACCATTTCAACTTTGTGTCTCCACGCGACTAGATCATCTTAATCGCGATACTTCATCCCTTGTTTTACTTGAATTCGTTAGTGGTCCATTTCGTATTAGTGGAACAACAATACTTGCCAAATTGAAAAACAAATATTGCTGATATAATTGAAGTAGTTCTTGTTAGAAGGGGACTGAATAGAATTAAAAATGACTGCAAAGAGATTAGCATACGTGTGTAAGATTTTGGGAGTCGGTGGTTGTTGGATACCAGACTCCTGGACCTCTCCATCAAAGAGGATTCTCTATTCCACCTATTCAGCCTTCATATGGTTTGTAATGTACTGGTGGACAGTCTCCCAAATCTTAGACTTGATCATCCAAGTGAAAACTCAGGATGAGTTCACTGATATTTTTTATGCGACCATGGCGAATTGTTGTATCTGTGCGAAGTTTACCAATGTCCTGCTGACGCGCACATACATCGCAAACATGATCGATAGGATCGAGAAGGAGCCGTTCGCGTCTCTGAACGTCGAGGAGGAGGAGATTCGGACGAGATTCGACAAACTGGCCAGGTAAATCGCCCCAACCATCTTGAATCATCACTTAGGCTTGTATACAGCGTCATTAGGTGAATTTAGTTGCACAAAATTCCTCGCAGGGGCCTCAGAAGAAATAAAAAAAAATTATTTTCTACCATTCAAGCTTGCGGTGGTACATGCCATATTTTTAAATTAAATTTCAAAGTTTTTACGCAGAATGGAGTTTATTTCGTGCCGATACCTGTAATATTTCCCGAGTTACAATTTTTTAAAGAAAGTCTGATTCTGAAGTTGTCTTTAAAAAATGGTGTTTCATGGTTAATATCGTTTACAGAAGAAATGCAGTCACGTACACAATTATAATCAGCTGTTACATCCTGCCAACATGCGCGACGGGGCTATTCGTCGGCTTCCGGGACCATAAGTTGCTGTCCCGGGCATGGCTGCCATACGACTACTCCTCCAACGTTTCGTTCAGCACCACACTAATTCACCAGGTCGGGGCACAGGTCTACGCGGGTTGTATCACTACTGGAAGTGACTGTTTGTTCAACGGCTTCCTCATGCATACTTATTGCCACTTCGAGATTCTCAACCATCGACTGAAAATGATCGAGGCAGACAAGAAGTACACGTTGAAGCGTTGCACCTATCTGCATGACTATATTTACACGTTGGTTGCTCTTCATTTTCATAGGGTTTACAGTGTCCTGCAAATAGGATTCAAATACCAGCCACAGATTGAGCTTCTTTAATCAGAAAATGAATTTTTACCCCTGGACTCTTTATGCACAAATTCGCATTTTCAGTGATTAGTTTATTACAATTCTCAAAGAAGGTGCCATAGGAAGAAATTAATTTCTCAATATCCCCAGCTGTCTGTAGACAATTCAGAAAAAGAGACATTTATTGCGCACATGACAGTACTGTAGGGGTGTGAATGTTTAGAGTGACTGTGGACGTGACATCGTGGCGCCAACGTGTTTGGGTCCTGCATGAAAGGAAGTCTGTTTGGGCAAATTAGCCCGAGGTGTGAAAGAAGAGTGTTTGGGTCTTCGCGACAAGCGTCAAGTGGCTAGGGATGCCAAACGCAGGGCGTACGTGAGCGACTGACTTTTTCGAATGGATGCGAGACTGGTAGAGAGAGAATGTGAGTGCGAGAGAGAAGAATGAAATTGAATAAAAGGAACGAACGCAAGAGCTGAGAGGTCAGAAGTGTGAGAGTCGAAAGAGAGTGAAGTTGCGAGTTGCGAGAGCGTGCTGTGAAGAGCTAATAAAGTGAAAGCATTAGAAATATTAGAGTCAAATTATTTTACCCGATACGCCACACTCAAGGTGTAGCAGTTGTATTCTAAGCTCACAATACCAGCCACAGAATGAGGAGGAGTTTAAAGAAGCCACACCTACTCGATTAGGTTCTCAGTCGGTTTTTGAAAGTTATGTAACCTGTACATCACTCTTAGTAGGTGCTTCTTTAATCGTAAAATGAATTTTTACCCCTAGACTCTTTATGCAAATTCGCATTTTCAGTGATTAGTTTATTACAATTCTCAAAGAAGGTGCCATAGGAAGAAATTAATTTCTCAATATCCCCAGCTGTCTGTAGACAATTCAGAAAAAGAGATATTTATTGCGGACATGACAGTACCAGTTGTATTCTAAGCTCACAATACCAGCCACAGAATGAGGAGGAGTTTAGAGAAGCCCCACCTACTCGATTAGGCTCCCAGTCGGTTATTGAAAATACTGCTGTAGATCACTCTTATGCAGTGGATATTATGGCACAGAGCAGTTCCGCTGCGCAGGACCGCCCTAATCGCTCGTGGTGAGGGCGCTGCCATGGGAGACAGAGTATGATTGGTCGATCTCCCACCATTTCCACCTAGTTGGAGCATTGTAGCTGCTTCTGTGGGTTGGTAGATCTATTGTAGAAAGCTTGACCCATAGCCTAGAACCATAGAACGAATTTTTACCCCTAGAGTAATATCCCCAGCTCTCTCTAAACAATTCAGAAAAATATAAATTTGAATAAACAGCAATTTGTTGCTCGCATGACCGTATCAATTGTATTGTATAAACTCCTAAGAACAGCAGAGAAGCGTATAACAATTGGGAAACTCCGTCTACATAATTATTGTACGAATTTAGTCATCTCGCGAACCATTGCAGGTACGCGACCACAGTGAACAGACGGTTCAAAATTATCATAATGATCCAGTCGCTGGTGTCCATCGTGACAGTGTGCTGCACTCTGTACCAGCTGACGCAGGTTCATCTGGGATCGAGATTCATCGAAGTGGCACTTTACTTGACCAACACGCTCATACAGATCTTTTACTACTGTTGGTACGGGAATGAAATCAAACTGAAGGTTCAATCTTGTCGTAGACAATCTCATGAAATCGAGAATGATCATTCAAATAACTTCTTACGCACTATACGTCATCCTTTTACAGAGCCTCGATGTTTCGGAGTTCGTGTTCCAATGTAACTGGACAACCTTAGATAACGACGGCAGAAAGCTGCTCGTGATGATGATTAAACGCGCCAAGGTGCCCATCGAATTCTCCGCCATCCACATCGTGTCCATGGACCTTGAAATGTTCACGACGGTCAGTAAATAACGCATAATCGCAGCAACAATTCACAATTTTAGTAAAAATACACTGGATCGGATCTAGGCATTAGAGTGATTCTTATGAAAGACAAAAACAGGCGTGATAGTGGGCCTCGAGGGACGAAGAACTATGGGCAATGCGAAAAGTGGAGGCCCTTAGTTCTTCGTAAGCTCGGGCACCAACTGCTTAGTAGTCCATTGGACGTCCCGCGGTTGGGTGTTTACGGGGGTTCGCCCTCGGTTTTAGCCTCCCCCTTAACAAAAAAAAAGGTATTAGAGTGGTTCAATATGCAAGGACACGAGTGGAGTGATCCGGTGTGCGCGATTCGCAAGTAACGCGGAAAGCGGGTCGGCGAGTTGCAGAAGCCTCCGGTCAAAAAGGCAGAGCGGGCCCCATAAGGGTACCTTTTCTTTTTTTTTAACTCTAGTATTAATAGATTTAAGTTTTACGGAACAGCATATACCCTCAGTGGAGGATAGACCCGGTGTATAGTGGATCCCTACGATCGTCTCACACCGGGCTAGGGACACAATGGGATTGTGAGTCCCCTGGCGGTGGGGTATTTAGTGGGTATGGGTAGGGATATATTCCCGCTCCCTCAAATTTCACCTGAGAGGAAACCGGGTCCCACACTACCCCCTGAATTTGATCTCAAGGGGGGTGTGCGTAAAGGCATTCTCCCACCGCCCAGACACAAAAAGAAGGAAAAAAAGGCCCCATAAGGGTACCTGGGCGGTGGGGTTTTTAGTGGTTAGTGCGCAATCGAGCCCAGGGCGGAGCTAGTGCGTAAATGCATTTTCCCCACCGCCCAAAATTAAAAAAAAAAGCAACACAGTGGTTGCAGAAATTGTACCACATTAACCAAATCATTGCGATGATGTTGATTTGAGTTACAATCTAAAAAAGCACTTTAAGAAATTGTCTTACCTGATTCGCAACAAACTGGAGTAAAATAAAAATTCATTTTCTTCCTTAGTACGCTTAACAGATCGAAAATCATACGAATGAGTGATTCGCTGTTTTAAATTACTGAATGTCAAACTTGACGAATGTAAAACTGAATGTCCACGTTTGCAACAGATACTGAAGACCTCTTACTCGGCGTACAACTTGCTACAGTGACGCGAAGAACCCAGGAACACGAAGACCGCTATCGCGAGAACGTAGAGAGAGAAAGAGCTTCTTTCTAGGAGTGGGAGAAAGCAAACTGTATAGAAGTATGTAGACCACCACTGGTGATGCAAATAGCAATAAAGATTCTAGAGAGAACACTTTGCGGTTTGTATGTCGAGGAACGATTGAAATATGCATAACCCTTTTCCCGTTGAAACCCGAGTAGAAAGATGTCGTTGGCCGAGCTGTTAATTATTGAACGTTTAATGAGCGTGTCAACAACTATTAGCATCCCCCTATGCTGTCGAAACGCGATCCCGCGGTAACAAACAACGCGTTCGCATAATTACGGTAATAAGCAAGCGGGAAACTGCTGGTGCAGGGGTGGAAATGTGATATACTGTCAATCGGGGGTAGTTAGTGTTCAGCTAGTCTTCGTTCTATCAAGTCAAAGGGCTCTGTTCTATTACACTTCGGTAACCAATAATCGTCCTAGCGAATTATTAGTGTAATAAAATGTTTGTCAGTCTCCTGTGAACCTAATCGAGAATATCAGGCTAGAAATAATATAATCGACGATGCCAACGTTAAAATATGCGTCCAGTGTTTTGACAGCGATCGGGTGCAATCAACCAACCACCTGGTCGTCACCGACAAAGAAATTCTTGTATAAAGTATACGGTTCCATAGTGTTGGTTTTTGTACAAATATTGACGATCACGACGATTTTGGATATTGTGTTCAACGTCAGGAATCAGAACGATTTCGGGGATAATTTATACTCGACTATTCCCGTGATCATCTCGTGCTGCAAGCTGAAGAGATAAAAATAGACAGCGGATTTTGTGAATTTATGGGAAAAATGAATAGGTGTAATTTAAAGCTTTAAAAACATTGGAAGAATTTAAAACTACTGTGTTATGTGGTTTTCAACCTATTAAACATATCTTGAAAGAAAATAAGTTTCCATTTCACTCCACTTTGATACAGAGCAGATCGAACATTTTTATTTTGCATAAAGATCCGCTGTCTACTTTCCAAATTATTCTTCCCTCAGTTTTCGCTTCGAGTAAAAATTTCTCGATCTAATAAAATACTTGTGAACTAGATCAACTAAAAATTGTAAAAGTAAAAATTATAACAGTACATCAGTGAATTGTATGTACACAATTCCAAATGTACATCAGTGAATTGACGCAGACCGAATAACTGAAGGGAGGATAAAAGCTATAACAATCGACAATGCCAACGCTACGATGCGCGTCTATGGTCCTGACAGCGATAGGCTGTTACCCACCAGTCACGTGGACCTCGAAGCCCAGGAGATTGTTCTACAAATTGTACGGATACTTAATTTTAATGGCGGTGCAGGCTCTGACTTTGTCAACTGTTCTGGATATAGTGTTGAACGTCAAGACTCAGGACGAATTCAGTGAAAATTTGGTCTTGACGATCCCCATGCTGATCACCTGTTGCAAGTTCTGCAGCTTCTTAGCGTACCGTGATAGCATTATGCGTCTCATAAACTGTCAACAGCGGAAGCCGTGCAAGCCTGTCGATGAGGACGAAAGGAACATCGAGTCGAGGTTTGATCGATACAACGAGTAAGTAGATACTGACAATATTAACGATAGTTTCCTCACGACTTTTTCCTTTTGGAAACTGTCACGAAAAGCTAGAATACAAATCTCGGCTGTCAAAACGAAATAGCTCCGCGAGGGAGCTAAAATATTATTAATTAATAAATTACCCCACGCTATAGAGTGGACTTTCTTCTTTTCGAAACTGTCACGAAAAGCTAGAATATAAATTTCGGTTGTCAAAACGAAATAGTTCCGCGAGGGAACTTAAATATTATTAATTAATAAATTAGCCCACGCTATAGAATGGACTTTCTTCTTTTGGAAACTATCACGAAAAGCTAGAATATAAATTCCGCTTGACAAAATAAAATATCTGCGGAAGAGAATCCAAATATTATTAATTAAAAAATATATAATAATATTCAGCAGAGTCTGCATAATCGTTCAATGCCAAACACTGCCATGTAGCTATGTATTGCGATTCGAGCAGAAAAAATTCCTGAAGCCAAAAAAGATTTTCCATGAAATGCTACTTCTGATTGCAGACTGATAACAGCCGTGTATACATGTTCGACAGAGGTGTGCGTAGTTGTGACAGTAGCGTCAAGCCTGATCACAAACCCGGGAAACAAAGCGTTAACGTTTCGTTCATGGTTGCCATACGACTACTCGTCCCCGTCCGTGTACGCCGTCACGTTTATACTCCAAACTGTGAGTGTAACAATCTCCTCGCTTATGAACGTCACTTACGACTCTCTGTTCAGCGGGCTGATGTTCTGCATATACAGCCAGCTGGAAATCCTCGGGCATCGCCTGCAGAACATTATCAAAACCGGCGATGCTTCGGCGAAAGAATGCGCTCGACATCACAACTTTATATATAAGTATGTTTCTTAATTTTGTAGATTACAGTTCTCGAGAATCATGATTAGACTGCGGATCTTTATGGGTTTGTGGCATCTGAAAATGTTCAAAAACTGCTGGAATGTAAAATTTCATGGAATTTGGCACGATTTTTATTTATTCCAGATCTACGAAGGCCACTACCACTGAAAATGTTTTTTAGTTTTGTTAACTTTTTTAATATTCTAGTTGTGTTCACTGAAACTCTCGAGGATCGTGATTAGACTGCAGATGCATTTATGGCATCTGAAAATTTTCAAAAAATGCTGGAATGTAAAATTTCATGGAATTTGGCACGATTTTTATTTATTCCAGATCTACGAAGACCACTACCACTGAAAATGTTTTTTAGTTTTGTTAACTTTTTTAATATTCTAGTTGTGTTCACTGAAACTCTCGAGGATCGTGATTAGACTGCAGATGCATTTATGGCATCTGAAAATTTGCAAAAAATGCTGGAATGTAAAATTCCATGGAATTTGGCACGATTTTTATTTATTCCAGATCTACGAAGGCCACTTCCACTGAAAATAAGATTTCATTTAATTCCACCTTCTTCAAATTTA
Source organism: Lasioglossum calceatum (assembly GCA_963966675.1). Classification (NCBI taxonomy): domain Eukaryota; kingdom Metazoa; phylum Arthropoda; class Insecta; order Hymenoptera; family Halictidae; genus Lasioglossum; species Lasioglossum calceatum. Next base: position 2,596,084 of record OZ016555.1, on the reverse strand, counting down.
CCTACAAAAACATCCGCAGTCTAATCACGATGAAAATGATTTCAGATTCGCAGCGAAAGTGAACGAGGACTTCCAAGCAGTATTATGCGTTCAGTTTCTAGCTAGCATAACGATCATCTGCTTCACCCTCTACCGATTCACTCAGACGGATTTAGGCTCGGGAACGATCGAGGCGCTCATGTACGCGTACGTGATGCTACTACAGATATTTTACTATTGTTGGTACGGGAACGAAGTCCGACTAAAGGTTGATTCCGAAGGCAAGGAGATTCAGCGCATAGTATTGTTGAATTTTATAATAGGAATTCATGTTTCAGGGTCTTGAGATACCGAACATGATTTTTGCCAGCAACTGGACGAGTTTGGACAACAGGACCAGGAGGATTCTATGGATGATTATGCTGCGGGCCACGTATCCTATTCAAATCACCGGTGCTCGCCTTTTGTCGGTGAACATAGAGTCTTTCATGGCGGTCAGTATATTATTTCGAGACTGTGGATTTTATTTGAACAGTGTTAATAATACTGGGGGAAAATGTTTGTTATTGCAGGTGCTCAAAACTTCTTACTCAGTGTACAATGTGCTTCAATGAAGGTAATCGATCCAATCCAATTTTCAGGGAAACATATTAGAGTATGTAGAATAAAATATTGAATAGTATTAGCAATAAATTCATTGACGCTCTAGTTTGAAAATTAACTTGCCTTATATACGATCGTTTTCTTGTCCTCTTCATCCCCGATGCATCACAGAATTCGTGCTTCCAATGAATAAATAAATTAGTGGAGTCTAATATTTTTTTCAACATTTCTGGAAAGAAATCGTGTGTGAATGTATCCAAGTTGACGAATGGAAAATTCCTAAAAATTTTCTGTAGTATGTTTCAATATGTTTCAAGTTTTTAAAGTATTGTATACTTATCTTTTAAAGATCAAGAAAATTTCACAAATACTTATGCAGTCTTTTTTTCGTCATTTTGCTTCCAAAAATGCGGAAAGGTACCACGCTGACAGACAGACAGGTTGAACTAATTCAACATTGTACGAATTAGGGGATGAATCGATACTCAGACATTCGAGAAAACAGTTCACTGTCACAGTGAGAGAACACGAACTGCCACCGCGCTCGTGCATTCTTTACCCTTCCTCCATGAAAAGTGACTACGCTGTCCCCCTTTTTAACTATTAAACGTCATCCCCCTAATCGCTCCTCTCGAAACGATCCCGGAGACGCCGAGGAAAAATGTCGCTGCCAATAATTACGGTAATAACACAGTTTGCGCAGCAGAAGGGAAATTGTCAATAGGAAAGCAACTTCCAGGGGTGCGGAGAAAATATGCTAACTACACTCGTCAGTAACGAGCGAGACTAGCCAAGTTGAAGCACACTATTTTCTTCCTCCTTTTCACTTTGCGGAAAGAGTCATTCCAATAAAATTTCATTTCCTTAAACGTGTTAAAATTATTTTCTATTGTGCAACGGTGAATTGTGGGCAAAAATCTGAGAGCTTTCGGTTGGTTAGAAATTAGTTGAATTACAAATTACTGAATGAGTAAAGCTAAGACAACAGCTAAGAAAATCGACGATGCCAACGCTGCAATGTGCGTCCACGATTCTGACAGTGATAGGATGTCACCGACCGCCGTCCTGGACATCCGAGCCCATGAAGTTCCTCTACAAAGTGTACCGAATTATAATACTGGTGCTCGTACAGGCTCTCACGCTGATCACTATCCTGGATATAGTATTTAACGTCAAGAATCAGGATGAGTTCAGCGATAATCTTGTCTTGACTATTCCTATGCTGATCACCTGCTGCAAGTTCTGCAGCTTTCTTGCTCGCGGGGATAACATTATGGTTCTGATCAACACTTTGCAACAGAAACCATACTCTCCAGAGAATATTCTGGAGAAGGATGTCGAGACCAAATTCGATAAACATAATGAGTATGTATTAATTGTGATCTTAGTATTGATTCTTATGTGGATTTAATTTGTCAATGTGGATACTGAGATATCGATTTTATAATTGTGAACCACGGTCTAGACCAAGAGGGTTGGAAGTTAATACTTTACCTAAGGAAGTAGACTCGTTTCCAGGATTGCAAGGGTGCGGGATTCGCCTTCTCATTTCTCGATAATACAAACACGGGGTTTCACTAGTCAAAAACGCTATAGATAAAAGATCGATCTAGGGCGCTATCTACTTCAAAAGTCCTATTTTTTCGTTCACGCGGTGTAATTTGTATTATTCGGCTATTTCCACAGCTACATGCGCAGATGTACGCTTCCGAATAATGCAAATTACGCCTTGTAAAATAGGACTTTTGAGGGAGATAGCATCCTAGATCGATCTTTTATCTTGCGTTTTTGACTATTGAAAAACCCCGTGTTTGTATTATCGAGAAATGAGAAGGCGAATTCCGCACCCTTGCAATCCTTGAAAAAGGAGTCTACCCCCTTAATAGAATTTTCAATAATTGTGCTGTACCAAAAGAAAGCATAGAAATTTTCTTTTACATTATAATCTTAAACGAAAGTTATTGAGGGTGACTTGTTAGTTCACAATGAAAATTGCTGTCACCGTTGAAGGTTCCATTAAAAAGTGTTTAGCCATGAACCATAGATTTTTCATAATTATGCAATGATCACCGGTCGGTAATGTGTTAAAAAGGGTCGATAATATAATAAATTTTTCTGTTTTAAAATTTTATTTAATTCTTAAGGAATGTCATTATTAGATAATAATCTTTGCTTCTGACATCTTATTTATACACGTATTATATGATATGTAAAATTAAAGAAGAAAATAGTGCAAAACTAATAAATCTAATGAACTAATATTTCTAATTTTTTGTTCATATTCCTAGTCAAATTGTTATCTTTAAGTTTTTTTATGTGCAATTATTGGTATTATGCTTATGTTGTATGCTGTATATTATAGAGAAAAATGTAAGATGAGAGATGATTTGATCTGGTTACAGGAGAGTGACAGCGCTGTACACGTTCTCAACGGAGGCCTGTATAGTGATGATTCTTCTGACCACGCTGATCACAAACGGGAAGAACAAAATGTTAGCGTACCGTTTGTGGATACCGTTCGACTACTCGGCTCCGGTAGTGTACGCTATCATTTTCGCTCTGCAAGCCGTGAGTGTGATAATTTCCTCGCTTATGAACGTCACTTACGACGCCCTGTTCAGCGGCTTGATGTTCTGCATATACAGCCAGCTAGAAATCCTCGGTCTCCGTTTGCAGAACGTCGTGAAAAATGGCAAGGACACGGCGAGAGAGTGCGCTCGCCATCACAACTTTCTGTACGAGTACGTATGCTCTTTTTAGACCATTCTACTTCTACATTCCAACTCTTAACCCCTTGCCGTATCATTTACTTTAGAGTTACAGTGATTAGAACGTCTTGATCCCCAAAAATATCGTAGATGATAAAAGAAAATTTATATTTTGTGTATGGCTTCCTTTATCTTAATGCTCAAATATTGATTACAAGCGAATCAAAGATTTCATTTAAAGATAAACGCGTAACATTCATATTTGTTAGACTTTGGTTATAATCTTCATGACGAGTGTGACTCGTTAACACTAAATCTACCGACCATTAAAAGTGACAGATGTGTATGGTATTATAGAAATAACAAAATTAAATTTATTTATATCTTGTGCGATTTTTACTATAATATTATATATACTGGAGTCAACAAATATATTCACGAAATTCCCATGAAAACACCTTTAAAACTTCAATAATTGTCAAATACAAAATCTAAAATGGGTCATTTCATCCCTGGTGGCAGGTTTAGCGTTAACTAAGGGTGTGCGAGATCCCGGTCGGCACGGGAATTTTTCTCGGGATCGGGACGGAATCCCGGATATTCTCGGGAATGCCGAATATTTTACGGGAATCTCGAACACTCCTACCGAACACTTTACCGATCGGTAGCGGTTGAACGTCCTATACACATCTCACCGGTCATTCAGTCGCAAACATTTCTCTGACACCGGGTTTGTTTCGGCTTAGACCGGGGCTCGGAATTATTTACTCACGACTGCCGATTTTCGGAGGCTATGCCCCCTCGATCCAGTCGCGCGTCCCGCTTCCCGTAACGGTCTTAGTTCTCCTAGGCGCCACTATTTAGTGTCCATGGTACGCGCCTGAGGAGCTCCGAACTAGGACCGCCACGGGGATGATTGGCAAGAACAGGATCGTGGCTATAGACGCAGTAATTCAACCCGGAAGTAATGCGGACAGCGGGTCATCGGGTTGATGTAATGTCCTGTCCACCAGTGGAGAGAAAGGCTCTTAGGCGTCTCGAGCGGTGGGGTTTTTAGTCCACCCGAACGTCATCTTTAGGGGGGAGCCGGTGCGTAAATGCATTTTTCCCACCGCTCTAAAAGACAAAAAAATCCGCCACGGGTAGCGAGACGCGTGGCCGGTTCGACGCGGGGCGTAGTCTTCGAAAATCGGCCGCTGCGAGTAAATAATTCCGAGCCCTGGCTTAGACAACCGATTCACGGACCACCGGTCGGGGTAAAAAAATCGATTAACAGATTACCGGTCGGTAAAGTGTTAAAATGCGGCGAGGGGTTAATGGGTGAAATTGATTTGCAAAACCTATAATGACGTCTCAGATTCGCGGCAAAGGTGAACGAAGACTTCCAAGCGGTGTTGTGCATTCAATTCATGGCCAGTATAGCGATAATATGCTTCACCCTTTACCGAATCACGCAAACCGATCTGGGCGAGAGACTAGCGGCGACGCTTGTCTACGCATTCTGCATGCTGATGCAGATATTTTACTACTGTTGGTACGGGAACGAAGTCAAACGAAAGGTTCATTGTCGTTATAAGAAATATCCACTCACCAAATTCCATCGCTTTCACGTGTAAACCCGCATTTCAGAGTCTCGAGATACCGGACCTGATTTTCGCGAGCAACTGGGCCCATTTAGACACCAACAGTAAGAAGACTCTTCTAATGATTATGGTTAGGGCCACGTTCCCCATCGAATTCACCACTGCTCACATTCTGTCGGTGAACATCGATTCCTTCATGGCGGTTCGTATGAAATCAAATCGTTCTACGACAATGAAATATACATGTAAAATTAGTAGGTGAAAAACAGACTAGAAGAAACATTGAAATTGGTGTTAAACGTCTCTTTTCTAGTAATAATGTCTTCTCGTTCCAGGTTCTGAAAACTTCGTATTCAGTGTACAACTTGCTCCAGTCAAGGTAATCGACCGTAAATCTGCGATAACGCTTATAGTTCTAAGTTGGCCAGAAACATACTAGAATATGTAAAGTATTTGATAGGAATAGAAATAAAATTCAGCTTGAATTTCCGCAATATTTTAACACTAAAGAATGTCTTTTGAACACTTTCATTTTCCTTTAAGAAGACCATAATCCGTTCGATTTCGCTTTATGTTCCTCTGACGATCTTGCAACGACTATAGACCGCGAACTGTCGGACAGAATTAATTGACCGATGCCAGAAGAGTTCGTGGAACGTGTTCTAGATTATTAACTACCCCTCGACTACGAAAATCGACCACAACGTGTCTTGTCTCCTCAAGTTCATTATTAAACGCTGTCCCCTTCCGTCCACTCGCTGTCCGTTGATTGCGTGCCCGTGAATCCGCAGAATAGCACACTATGGCGAAAAACAAGGGAGAATTATGCCGCGAGAGGGTCGCAGGCTTATTTTCGTAATAGCAATTCAGAAGTGGTCGTCCGATAATAATATAGTCCTTGCAGCAGGACAAAAAAGACTGTCAGCGAAGAACTGACTCCACCGAGAGGGTGACGGTGGAATTCCCATATTCAGTGGTTGACAGTGACCCGATATACACTGTATGGCCAAGTCTGAATTATCGAGACATCGTACTTCTGTCTATTACTCGCCCCAAAGTATCTAAATGTTCACATGTTCGCAATAAAAAAGATACTTCACATGATCAGAACTTAGAATTGACAAAATCCTGTTAATAGTGAGTCCAATCTATCAGAGATTGACGATTTAATATTATTAAGATTGACAGTGTGTCCAGTGACCAAGTCTTGTGAATTCACTCGCTCAATATAGAATTTTTAGTGCATATAAAATTTTTGAGAATATGCCAACACTGAGGATGACGTTCACAGTGCTGACACTACTGGGCTGTCAACGACCAGCCACATGGACCTCCAGTACCAAGAAATTTTTGTACAAAGTGTATTCGACGGTAGTGTTCATTTTCCTACAGGTTCTGTTGTTAATGTCAATTCTGGACATGATTTTTAACGTCGAGGATCAAGACGAATTCAGTGACAATTTCTACGCGTTGCTGCCCGAGATCACTTCATTCTGCAAGCTCTGCAGCTTTTTGGCGAACCACAAGAGCATTATGATCTTGGTCCATTCGATGCAGAGGAAACCTTACTCGCCCGTCGACGCGGATGAGATGATGATCGAGACGAGATTCGACGCCATAAACGAGTTAGTATCGCAATACTATTTTTTTATCGTGAACTGGCAGCAGGAGAAATTGAGGAATACCGTTTGTAGGATTAATTAAAAAGTGTTAAAAACTGTTGCATTCTCTTGTAAACAGTAGCATGGAAAATCTATGGGGGTAGTTCAACTTTGTGTATAATAAGTTTAATATTTGTTTCACTCCTTTGTGGTTAATGTAACGAATTTAATTGAACTCACAATTTCGACTCTAATAGACAAAAACCCGATTGAAATTTCAGGAAATTGCAATCAGAGCTTGCTTTAATATTTCAGAGATTGCTTCACTATAGATTGCTTCAGAAACAGAATGATCTCCGAAAAAAATGGAAGACTGGTGATTTCGTTGCTCTAAATTCTTCTGCTAGCTTCAATGTGAAAAGTGGATTAATTTTCACTCGGTTTGATTTTAAAATGAACATTGTCCCAATTGCAGGAAATTGACAATATTATTCATGAGCATGTTCGGCACTTGCGGGGTGATAATATGGATCCCCTCGTTGATCAGAGATCCAAAGAACAGAGCGCTAGCATTCCGTGCCTGGGTACCATACGATTACTCGTCTCCAACTTTGTACGCTATCACTTACGCTCACCAAGCTGTTAGCGTGTTCATCGCTTCGTTCATGAACGTCGCTTATGACACTCTGTTCAGCGGGCTGATGTTCTGTATATACAGTCAGCTGGAGATCCTTGGACATCGGCTGCGAAACATCAATAAAGATCAGAAGGAATCGGCGAAGCAGTGCGTCCGACATCATAACTTTCTGTTCGAGTAAGTCTCTCCTTGTCAAAGACACATTTTTTATCTTTATCATTCTTAGAAACTTGTAGTATGAGTGCAAATCATGGAGCAAACACAAATTTTGTGCAGCAATTTGTAAAAATTATTGCGTCAATTAATGATTCCAATTACCGGTTTAACATTTTTTATTTTTTAATTATTGAAATTATGAAGATGCTTCCATCAGAAATTGTTCAATAAATTTCTTTATGTAATCACGTATAGTAGAACTTCGGTTATCCGTGCTAATTAGTGGAACATGATTGTTCGGATAATACAACAATTACATAGTTTCAGTGCTGAACTTAATCCTTATTGAAGTGTGCAGTAAATCGTGTAGCGATTGGGTTGGTTTAACGCAAAGAACATCAGACGCATGGATAATCGAGGTTCTACTGTATTCTTATCAAAATTGTGAAGAATCTAAATAAGTTCAGCGTAATTTTTATGAAACAATGTATATCCAACACATTTTATAGCCGGTACAGTTAGTGTTAAATTAATGACAACTGCAGTGAAACTGTAAAATTAATAAATATGTATACCGAAACGATTTTGAACGATTGCAGACTGGTCGAGAAAGTGAACAAGGGCTTTCGCGTGGTTCTATTCATTCAGTTCTTGTCGAGTATGCTGATCATCTGCTTCATCTTATATCGTATCTTGAAGAGGGGTATAGCATCGAGAATGCTCGAGACATTTGTGTATGCATTCTGCATGCTGATGCAGATATTTTACTACTGCTGGTATGGCAACGAAGTCAGGCTGAAGGTGGGAAATTGAACTTCCCTCTGTCCCTTCATAATCTAACGCAACTTTTGATTTTAGAGCTTGGAAATTCCAGTTTTTATCATGAATAGCAACTGGGTAAGCTTGGACGAGAACACGAAGAAAATTCTATGGATGATTATGATGAGATCCACATTCCCCATGCAATTCACCAGTGCGCATATTGTGTCGATGAATCTGGACTCTTTCATGACAGTGAGTGCCTATCGAACTCCTTATTCAATGAATGAAGCATGCAATTTTTTAATTACTTAAATAATTGTATTTATATTATAGGTACTGAAGACCTCCTACTCTGCGTACAACGTTCTACAACGAGGGTAACAAGCCAGCAGCAATTGATAAATTGAACTATTTTATTACCGAAGTATTTATAATTGACGAAATTAACAATAAATTCGTATGAAAGTATACTTAACACTGTAGCAACGGAGAGTAACTTGCCACGTCGAGAACAATGCAGACTGTTCAACAAAACAGTAGAATCGTGTGCGACAATGACCGCGTTTAGATATACGTTCTTAGCTTTTACAGTTCGGGCTGTCTACCGCCAGCCAGCTGGACATCCACAGCCAAGAGGAGGCTGTACAAAGTGTACTCGTTCCTAATGGTGATGCCCATGCAGACTCTGATGTTGACGTCGGTTCTCGACATAGTATTCAACGTCAAGACTCAGGCAGAGTTCTGCGACAATTTTTACATTACTGTCGCGATGATGATCTCGATTTACAAGGTGTTCAACTTCTTGGGGAAACGGGACGACATACTGCTCCTTCTACGCAAGATTGAGAGGGCGCCTTTCAAGCCCGCGACCGAGGAGCGGAGCATCAAAATAAATTTCGACAAAGAGATCGAGTATGTTAAGTATTTTTTCATTAGCTATGTGTTAGATCGCATTTTGTGCATTCATGATAGAAATGAGCAGGTGCAGTTGGATATTATTTTCAATATTAACCCCTCGCCGTATTTGAACGAGTCACAATCGAATTACGCCGTTCTTTTAAAATTAAATAAAATTTATGACAAAAATGAATAGGGGTTATTTAAAATAGAGAAAATATTAGGAATATTTAAACATACTACTATATCAGATGATTGCATAAGTTCGTGCTCGATTTGAAAATAAAATTCAATGGTTAAATTTTAAAGAATACAGTTTCAATAATCAAATATATAGTCACCATTCTTTTCTAATACTAGAAAATAAATGTAGGAATGTAAAAGTCCTAGTATTCAGTGTACAACGTGCTCCAGTCAAGGTAATCAACCCTAAATCTGCGATAACGCTAGTTCTAAGTTCGCCAGAAACATACTAGAATATGTAAAGTATTTGATAGGAATAGAAATAAATTTAGCTTGAAATCCGCAATATTTTAACACTAAAGAATGACTTGCCTTTTGAACACTTTCGTTTTCCTTTAAGAAGACCATAATCCGTTCGACTAAGCTTTATGTTGTTCCTCTGACGATCTTGCAACGACTATAGACCGCGAACTGTCGGATAGAATTAATTGACCGATGCCAGAAGAGTTCGTGGAACGTGTTGTAGATTATTAACTACCCCTCGACTACAAAAAATCGACTATAACGTGTCGTGTCCTCTTAAGTTCATTATTAAACGCTGTCCCCTTCCGTCCACTCGCTGTCCGTTGATTGCGAGCCCGGGAAGTCTGCAGTACAGCACACTATGGCGAAAAACAAGGAACAATTACGCCGCGAGAGGGTCACAGGCTTATTTCCGTAATAGCAATTGCAGAAGTGGTCGTACGATAATAATATAGTCCTTGCAGCGGGACAAAAAAGACTGTCAGCAAAGAACTGACTCCACCGAGAGGGTGCAGGTGGAATTCAGATATTCAGTGGTTGGCAGTGACCCGATATACACTGTATGGTCAAGTCTGAATTATCGAGACACAGTACTTCTGTCTATTGTTCGTCAAGGAGTATCTAAATCCGATGCAAAAATACTTAAACAATTAGTACTGTTACTTCGCATGATCAGAACTTAGAATAAACAAATTTCTCTCAATATTGAGTCCAAAAATCTTCATCATAATATTAGGATTGATAGTGCCCTGTGCCCGAGTCTTGCGAATTCACTTGCTCATTATAGAATTTTTAGTGGATATAAAATTTCTGTGAATATGCCAACATTGAGGATCACGTTCACAATGCTGACATTTCTGGGCTGTCATCGACCACCCACATGGACCTCCAGAACCAAGAAATTTTTGTACAAAATGTACTCGGCGGTAGTGTTCATTTTCCTACCGGTTCTGTTGTTAATGTTAATTCTGGACATGATTTTTAACGTCGAGAATCAAGACGAATTCAGTGACAATTTCTACGCGCTGATGCCCGGGATCACTTCATTCTGCAAGTTCTGCAGCTTTTTGGCGAACCACGAGAACATTCTGATCTTGATCCATTCGATGCAGAGGAAGCCTTACTCGCCCGTCGACGCGGATGAGATGATGATCGAGGCGAGATTCGACGCCATAAACGAGTTAGTATGGCAATACTATTTATCTCGTGGACTAGCAGCAGAAGAAATTGAGGAATACCGTTTGTAGGATTAATTAAAAATTGTTAAAAACTGTTGCATTCTCTTGAAAACAGTAGCATGGAAAATCTGTGGGGGTAGTTCAACACTGTATAATAACTTTAATATTTGTTCCATTCCTTTCTGGTCAATGTAACGAATTTTGTTGTACACACAATTTTTGACTGTAATAAACAAAACCCCGATTGAAATTTTAGGAAATTGCAATCAGAGCTTGCTCTAATATTTCGGAGATTGCTTCATTATAGATTGCTTCAGAAATAGAATGATCTCCGAAAAAGATGGAAGACTAGTGATTTTGTTGCTCTAAATTTTTCTGCTTGCTTCAATGTGAAAAGTGGATTAATTTTCACTCAGTTTGATTTTAAAATGAACATTGTCCCAATTGCAGGAAATTGACAATATTATTCCTGAGCATGTTCGGCACGTGCGGGATGCTAATATGGATCCCCTCGTTGATCAGAGATCCAAAGAACAGAGCGCTAGCATTCCGTGCCTGGATACCATACGATTACTCGTCTCCAACTTTGTACGCTATCACTTACGTTCACCAAGCTGTTAGCGTGTTCATCGGGTCGTTCATGAACGTCGCTTATGACACTCTGTTCAGCGGGCTGATGTTCTGTATATACAGTCAGCTGGAGATCCTTGGACATCGGCTGCGAAATATCAATAAAGATCAGAAGGAATCGGCGAAGCAGTGCGTCCGACATCATAACTTTCTGTTCGAGTAAGTCTCTCCTTGTCAAAGACACGTTTTTTATCTTTATCATTCTTAGAAGATTGTAGTTCGAGTGCAAATCGTGGTGCAAACACAAATTTTGTGCAGCTATTTGTAAAAGTTATTCCGTCAATTAAAGATTCTATATAGTGTTAACACTAACCGTACCACGACCGTGAAATGACCAGTTTCACATTTTTTATTTTTTAATTATTGAAATTACAAAAATTACGAAACTATTCAATTTTCTTTATCCAATCAAGTATTATTATAAAAATTGTGAAGAATCTAAATAAGTTCAGTCTTGTAATTTTTATAAAACAATGTATATCCGACACATTTTGTAGCCGGTACTGTTAGTGTTAAATTAATGACAACTGCTGTGAAGCTGTAAAATTAACAAATATTCTGGAGCGATTCTGAACGATTGCAGATTCGTCGAGAAGGTGAACGAGCGCTTTCGTGTGGTTCTATTCATTCAGTTCTTGTCAAGTATGGTGCTCATCTGCTTCATCTTTTACCGTATCGTAAAAATGGGTATAGCATCGAAAACGCTCGAGACATTCGTGTATGCATTCTGCATGCTGCTGCAGATATTTTACTACTGCTGGTATGGCAACGAAGTCAGGCTGAAGGTGGGAAATTGAACTTCCCTCTGTCCCTTCATAATCTAACGCAACTTTTGATTTTAGAGCTTGGAGATTCCAGTTTTTATCATGAATAGCAACTGGGTTAGCTTGGACGAGAACACGAAGAAAATTCTATGGATGATTATGATGAGATCCACATTCCCCATGCAATTCACCAGTGGGCATGTTGTGTCGATGAATCTGGACTCTTTCATGACAGTGAGTGCATATCGATCTCCTTATTCAATGAACGGAGCATGCAATTTTTGAATTACTTAAATAATTGTATTTATATTACAGGTGCTCAAGACCTCCTATTCTGCGTACAACGTTCTACACGGAGGGTAACAAGCAGCCAGCATTGAAACATTGAACTATCTTAAGACCGAAGTAGCTATAATTAACGCAAGTAACAATAAATTCGAATGAAAGTATACTTAACACTGTAGCAACGGAGAGTAACTTGCCACGTCGAGAACAATGCAGACTGTTCAACAAAACAGTAGAAGAACCTTTCTATCGCATCCCTTTAGAGGCCGAATTATCCGTAAAAAATTGCTAGCAGTCATCGCGGTCGCCGGCAATTTTATTATTCAACGCAATTCTCCCGTGTATTAGCTGACTGAAAGAAAATGTCGAACTGCAAGGGGTCGCGATCTTGTTCTCGAAACGGCAATTGCACACGTCGCGTGCTCATTAATAATTACCGTAATAACATACTCTCCCCATCGGAAGTGAAGTCATCGCTGAAGAAGTCGACTGCAGGGAGTTCTAATGGAAAGCCAATTGTCCCGTCAATAACACAGGATATTTCAACGCGTGCAGTACACTTATCCTTTCGGAACGATTACCTTCTCGAACTCGATACCTAAAGAAATACAATGGAGCACTTCTGTTTACATAAATAAAAGTCTCCTCTTTTCATAGTGCCAAAGCAGTGGGGAAAATATCTCTAGAACGAATAAGACTGAATTTGTTCCAAATGAACATTGACAATGACCGCGTTTAGATATACGTTCTTAGTTTTTACAGTTCTGGGCTGTCTACCGCCAGCCAGCTGGACGTCCACAGCCAAGAGGAGGCTGTACAAAGTGTACTCGTTCCTAATGTTGATACCCATGCAGACTCTGATGTTGACGTCGGCTCTCGACATAGTATTCAACGTCAAGACCCAGGCAGAGTTCTGCGACAATTTTTACATTACTGTCGCGATGATGATCTCGATTTACAAGATGTTCAACTTCTTGGGGAAACGGGACGACATACTGCTCCTTCTACGCAAGATTGAGAGGGAGCCTTTCAAGCCCGCGAACGAGAAAGAGCAGAGCATCAAAATGAAATTCGACAAAGAGATCGAGTAAGTTAACTATTTCTTTATAATGTGTTAGATCGCATTTTATGCATTTGTGACAGAAATGAGCAGGTGCAGATGAATATTATTTTCAATAACCCCTTGCCGTATTTTTAACCGACTTCGAAAAAGGAGGAGGTTACTCAATTCGATCTGTATGTGCCTTTTTTTCTATGTATTTCTATGTTCACCGATTACACCGAGATGGATGGACCAATCAGGACGAAATGTCTCCCGATTGGTCCCTTGAAAACAAATTTTGCATTTTTTCATTCTTTGCGGTTTTTATTGCAAATAACCAATAAGACCGAAAAACCATCCTACGGTGTTCTACAAATTCTGCTCGTTCCACTAAAAAGTGTGAAATAAAAAAAGTTTATGAAAAAAATTAAGCCGTCTTCGAAAAAACGCACTAAAAGGTATGAAATAATTTCCATTTAATTTATGTGAATACACACGAACTTAAATACAATACAATCTTTTCCAAAATATTCCAAATGACAGATGTTGCTGATTAGGATTTCATTGGAATACGATGGACTTGGAAATCAGTAGGTGGGAAGAGAAGGTACATTAATATGTGAAAGCATGTAGAAGAATTTAAGGATTTTCGTAATTTCCAGTGTCGAAAATTTTCAATTTTGTGCCGCCTTCACATAATTATTGCGTCGTATTCGCAAAAATTAAGTGGAAATTATTTCACACTTTTTAGTGCATTTTTTTAGTGCGTTTTTTCGAAGTCGGTTTAATTTTTTTCTATAAAAATTTTTTTACAAGTCGCACTTGTGTTGAAGATTTTTAGCAAAGTCGATTATTTGAATTAAACGATTGTAATCACTAGACTGCGGACTTTATGCATTTATGACAAAAATGAGAAGGTGTAATTTAAAATAGCAAAAATATAATCATAATATTGAAGAAAATAAATTTCTATTTCATGCCAGTTTGTTGCAATTCAGGTAAGAAATTTTGATTTTGCGTAAAGAACCACAGTCTAGTAATCCATCTACATTATTGGAGATGAAGACGTTTCAATCACCGTAACTGTAAAGAAAATGTTACGGCAAGGGATTGGTGGTAGTCAAAATGACAATGACTTCGCAGAAATACTTCGCTGGTGTTCTTTTTCGTGCTCAACGTGTACTTGTTGGTGGGTTTGGTCTCGTCGATGGAGAGAGATTTGAAGCATAGAAATCTCTTTAATCCGCGTGTGTGGCTGCCGTACGACTACAACCATCTGGGCTTGTACACGATAACTTACTGTCATCAAGCTAGCAGTATGGTAGCGCTCACGTACATGCACTACGCGAACGACACTCTGATCAGCGGCCTGATGATACTGATACGCGGCCAACTGACGCTGCTGCAACACCGTTTGCAAAATATTGTGGGCGATCAGCATCTGTCGGTGAAAGCGTGCGCGAAGTACCATGAAGACATATACCAGTATGTTCGCAATTTTGCTTATCACTAGACTGCGGATCTTTATGCAAAATAAAAATTTATCTGCATCGATTGCAAAAAATCGAAACTAAATTGAGTGTTATTTCTTCCCTTAATGATTTTAATAGAAGGGAAACCGTGTATTATCCGTCCGCCGAGAGTTGGCACAGAGAAACTCGTCGGTACCACGTGACGCTCCGACTGCGCGCTACACGTCTTCCGCGATTGGCCGAATCGCTTGACGAAAACAGCAACAGAGCGATGTGGCGACGCTGAGCTCCAATGTCTAGCGTTCCCGCCCGATACCGATGCGTAAGAGCGTAAGAGTGGGATCCGCAGCATTGCGTCAAGAGTGGGGACTCACCGTTCCCCTGCACCCCACTGACGAGATTTTGTGCCAACTCTCGGCGGACAGATAATACTGGCATCTTGAATTTTCAAAATTTTCCAACAATTTCGAATTTCATCTACTCAGTTTTGGTATAAATGCATAAAGATCCGCAGTCTACTTACTACAAATTAATTTGATCAGATTAATGAAATCCTTGCGGACCTTAAGCAAAATAAAAATTGTCTCCGCCGATTACCGAGTGAAAATTGAGTTTTCCAATTGCTCGCAGACTAGCAGCGGACGTAAACAAGCATTTCCACGGGATCATGGGCTTTCAGTTCATGGCGAGCACTCCCATGGCCTGCTTAACACTTTTCCGGATCACCACAATGGAGATGGGCTCGCGAATGTACGAATGCGTTCTCTACATAGTCTGCACTCTGGTGCAGCTGTCTTACTACTGTTGGTACGGGAACGAAGTCAAGCTGAAGGTTCATGCTCAAGACAGGAAGAATCCGTTTCATTCGTTCGCGATCATATCAGTTGCCCGTTTCAGAGCCTCGAAATCCCTGACGCAATCTTCGCGAGCAACTGGCCGGACTTGGATAACAGCTCGAAGAAGATGTTGATGATCATCATGAAGCGTGCCACGTCCCCCATCGAGTTCACCAGCGCACATATCGTTGCTCTGAACCTGAACACTTTTATGACTGTCAGTTTCTTATTGTTGAACCGTGAAATTGATTTTGATCTTACCTTCCTCTGTATTCTGCATCTCCTGAGCTCATCCAGATTCTTTCCACAGGTGCTCAAGACTTCTTACTCGGTGTTCAACGTGCTTCACACTACGTAACGTATCTTAATTAAGATTCCATGAAGAGAGAATGAAATTGAGATGACCATACCAGAGTATGTACATACAATGATACAATGAAGATATACAGGGTGTCCCAAAATTCCTTCAACAGCCGGAAATGGGAGGTTCCTGAGATCATTTGAAGCAACATTTTCCTTTGCAAAAATGTTAACCGCGGCTTTGTTTAGGAGTTATTAACGAAAAACGCGGACCAATCAGAGCGCGACCTAGACGCGAGTTGGCACAGTCGGCCAATAGATAGTTGGCGCACAGGGCCGACTGTGCCAACTCGCGTCTAGGTCGCGCTCTGATTGGTCCGTGTTTTTCGTTAATAACTCCTAAACAAAGCCGCGGTTAACATTTTTGCAAAGGAAAATGTTGCTTCAAATGATCTCAGGAACCTCCCATTTCCGGCTGTCGAAGGAATTTTGGGACACCCTGTAGATTGCAAAATAGAATTAGATTGGCTTGCCTCGTGTGTAACGTTGCATTGTCCTTTTAATTGAATAATAATGATGTAGCTTTGAGATAAATACCCCTCTTTGAATGTTTGATAACAAGTGTTAATGTAAATGTTACAGGTGATGAAGACTTTTTATTCGGCGCACAACGTGCTAACACGAGGCCGACGGATCGTCAAACTATGATTACAATAGCTCACGATTATAATAGTCGAATACAGAAACACGGTCATCGAAAATTTTTGTGGATCACGTAAACTGTTAATTCTGACGGAGTATGCTAAAGATTGTACAGAAAATTGAATATAGTTTGCAATAAATTCCTACAACTGAATAATACCTTTTTTGTTCGATTGTATTACGTCGCTTTTTCAACTGCTATGGTTATTAAGCGACGGGACCTACAGTTTAAGGTGGGTTCCGAACCGCCTCCTATGAATTGTCGTTTTTGTAATTTTTTTTATGAATTTTTCAAATTAAGAGATGATATTTTGTGTAACAATATTCGACACGTATCTGGACACAAGGAATCTGGATTCTTTCATGACAGTGAGTGCAAATCGATCTCCTCATTCAACGAATGGAGCATGCTATTTTTAATTACTTAAACAATTGAATTTATTATAGGTGCTCAATACCTCCTACTCTGCGTGCAACGTTCTACAACGAGGGTAACAAGCCAGCGGCGATTGAAAAATTGTACTATTTTAATACCGAAGTAAGTACTTATATTTAATGCAGGTAACAATAAATTCGTATGAAAGTATACTTGATCCTCGTTTGTCCCTCGTGTTAATTTGACACAGTTATCTCGAAATAAATTATACTCTGTTCTGTTATTTGTAGGTACAGTTCGAAACATTGTGACTTTTATTCCTTTAATGCGAAACAGATAACCGAAAAACCTAAGATGTAAATGTTAACTCATCAATTTGAATTAAAATAACCATCAAAAAATAAGTGTTTACCTAGTTATTTTATCGATCTTTTATCACTATGTCAATGTGACACCGAGGGACAGATTCAGTTCGTGAAATGAGGGACGGATGTGGGTTAACACTGTAGTACTGGACTTGCCACGTGGAGAAAAATGCAGATCGTTCAACAGAAACTTTCATATTCCATGACATCCCTGGGAATAAGGAAAAGCGAGTTGATATATGCTTACGGTTTCTTTAGAGGTCCAAATAACCGTAAGAAATTGCCAGCAGTCATCGCGTTCATCGGCATTTTTATTATTCAACTTAATTATACCGTGTATAAGCTGGCTGGAAGAAAATGTTGAACTGCAAGGGGTCGCGATCTTGTTCTCGAAACGGCAATTGCACACGTCGCGTGCTCATCAATAATTGCCGTAATAACATACTCTCCCCATCGGAAGTGAAGTCATCGCTGAAGAAGTCGACTGCAGGGGGTTTTAACGGAAAACCAATTGTCCCGCCAGTAACACAGGAAATTCCAACGCGTGCAGTACACTTATCTTTTCGGAACGATTACCTTCTCAAACTCGATACCTAAAGAAATACAATGGCGCATTTCTGTTTGTATAATTAAAAGCCTCTTTTCATAGCGTCAAAGCTGTGGGGAAAATAAAACTGAATTGTTTCAAATGAACATTGACAATGACCGGGTTTAGATACACGTTCATAGCTTTTACAGTTCTGGGCTATCTACCACCAGCCAGCTGGACATCCACAGCCAAGAGGAGGCTGTACAACGTGTACTCGTTCCTAATGGTGATGCCCGTGCACGTCAGAACATTGACGTCGGTTCTCGACATAGTATTCAACGTTCAGAACCAGGCAGAGTTTTCCGACAATTTCTACATTACTATCGCGATGATAATCTCGATTTACAAGATGCTCAACTTCTTGGGGAAACGGGACGACATACTGCTCCTTCTAGACAAGATGGAGAGGGAGCCGTTCAAGCCCGCGAACGAGGAGGAGCGCAGCATCAAAATGAAATTCGACAAAGAGATCGGGTAAGTTGACGATTTTATGCATTTATGATGGAAACGAACAGGTGCAGTTGAATATTATTTCCAATATGCCTCGAGTCATGCCTTTCTTTTTAAATGAAATAAAATTTAAGATAAAAATATGTAGGTGTAATTTAAAATAGCAAAAATATTAGGAAAACCTAAACATACTATTTTATTATTAGACTGCGGATCTTCATGCATTGATAGCAAAATTGAGTAGACGAAATTCAATATTGTTAAAAAATTTCAAAAATTGAAGATGTCAATATGTATATGATTTTTCCTCTAGTAACATCATTATGGGAAGAAATAACATCCAATTTGATTTCTATTTCTTGCAATCGATGCAGGCAATTTTCATTTTGCATAAAGATCCGCAGTCTATTTATTATTTTTAATCTACTAAACCTTTTAAAAAAAAGTATAAAATTGTTCTTTCCTCCTCTACGAAATTTCTGGGGACAAAGATGTGTTTTAATCACTGTAACTGTAAAGAAAATGATAAGGCAAAGTGGTGGTTAAAATGATTAAAATGACTGGTTCGCAGAAATACTTCGCTGGTGTTCTTGTGGGTGATGAATGTGTACTTGTTGGTGACTCTGGGCTCGTCGGTGATGAGAGATTTGAAGCACAGAAATCTCTTTAATCCACGTGTGTGGCTGCCGTACGACTACAACCCTCTGGGCTTGTACACGATAACTTACTGTCATCAAGCTAGCAGTTTGATAGAGCTCACGTACATGCAGTACGCGAACGACACTCTGATCAGCGGCCTGATGATACTGATATGCGGCCAACTGACGCTGCTGCAACACCGTTTGCAAAATATAGTGGGCGATCAGCATCTATCGCTGAAAGCGTGCGCGAAACACCATAACGACATATACCAGTGCGTTTTCAATTTTCCTTATTACCAGACTGAGGATCTTTCTGCAAAATAAGAATTATCTGCATCGATTGCAAAAGATAGAAACTAGATTGAATGTTATTTCTTCCCTTAATGATTTTACTAGAAGGGAAAGCGGATACTGGCATCTTGAATTTTCAAAATTTTCATTCAATTTCGAATTTCCTCTACTCAATTTTGGTATAAATGCATAAAGATCTGCAGTCTACTTATTACAAATTAATTCGATCAGATCAATGAAATCCAGGCGGCAGTGTCCGATTAAGCCAGTGCGGGGCCCGTACCAAATGTTATGACGAGGCCCTAGGCTTTGTATCAGGGCCGCTCGCGTTGCAAATGTAGCGCACCTTTTCAACAAATTCAATGAATGACCTTGTTTTTATTTTGCAAAAAATATCTGTCCCCCAGCATAGACGGGCGCTAATGTATCGGCGCCTCTTCGATGAAGAGCCCATGGCGCGGGGCCCCCAACAGCGTGGGGCCCGCAGCATTTGCTACTTCTGCTACGAGGCTTAATCCGGCCCTGCCTGGCGGACCATATGAAAAATAGAAATTGACTCCGCCAATCACCATGTGAAAATTGAGTTTTCCAATTGCTCGCAGACTGGCAGCAGAAGTGAACAAGCATTTCCACGGGATCATGGGCTTTCAGTTCATGGCGAGCACTGTCATGGCCTGCTTAACACTTTTCCGAATCACCAGAATGAAGATAGGCACGAAAATGTACGAATGCGTTATGTACATAGCCTGCACTCTGATACAACTTGTTTACTACTGTTGGTACGGGAACGAAGTCAAGCTGAAGGTTCATGCTCAAGACAGGAAGAATCCGTTTCATTCGTTCGCGATCATATCAGTTGCCCGTTTCAGAGCCTCGAAATCCCAGACGTAATCTTCTCGAGCAACTGGCCGGACTTGGATAACAGCTCGAAGAAGATGTTGATGATCATCATGAAGCGTGCCACGTCCCCCATCGAGTTCACCAGCGCACATATCGTTGCTCTGAACCTGGACACTTTTATGACTGTCAGTTTTTCGTTTTTATTCTGGTCCTTATTAACCCGTGTATTTGATTTTTATCTTACCTTCCTCTGTATTCTGCATCTCCTGAGCTCATCCAGATTTTTTCCACAGGTACTCAAGACTTCTTACTCGGCGTTCAATGTGCTTCAAACTACTTAACATATTTTAATTAAGATTCCATCAAGGGAGAATGAAATGGAGATGACGTTACCAGAGTATGTAACGTTAACATATAGATTACAATAAATTTCACATGAAATATTGAAGAATGAGAATACCTTGCCTCGTGTGTAGCGTTGCATTGTCCTTTTAATTAAATTATATTGATGCAGCTTTGAGATCCCTATCCTTGGCACAGAATTGGCACACATTTTCTTCGATTGAATTTTACCTAGGTACTGCAGCTTCTAACAAACAGAATAGAATACTGCCAGAGCGAAGCTGTTTGTAGATTCTTTAAAATATGTATCTCCCAGTATCGTCCATCCTCGATCGATCCATTATTGAAACCTGTCTTTGAAACACCCCTTTCTCAATACCACGTAAAGTCGCATTAGAAATCAACAACTGGAAAAAGAATCGAGAAAAACGTAGATACCGCAAGGGTTGCTTGCTTATTTCCGCTATGACAATTGCGACAGTCGCGCAGTCGTAATTGCCATAATAACATAGCATGACTGGTCGAAGGTAGACTGCCCAGTCTATCCGAGGGTGCTGAGGGAATTCTTCCGCTAGACTGTGTTAGTCAGTTGCGTGTCGGTCTCTGATCTGGGAAGGTTAAATTCTCGTACGAGAGGGAAAAAAACTACTGCACCCAAACTGGTTCGTGAATTCAATCCGAAACATGACTTCAAGAATCATTATTTTAGAAAATTACCTTCTTTCGAAACTAGACGATACACTTGAATAAATGTCTTTACTAACATTTTCGTCTTCTTAAAATATCTTTTGTGATCGAATGAGAGAGTACAAAAGGGAGAGAAGTTGACAATGACGTCATTTCGGATAGCACTCTCGATGCTGACAGTGTGTGGCTGCCTGAGACCGGCCACCTGGACATCCTCGTTCAAAAAATACGTATACCTCGTATACTCGGTGATAGCGTACGGTTTCATACAGAGTGTGATGCTGACGCATCTTGTCGAACTAATGTTCAACGTAAGAACCCAGAAAGATTTCGGTGACATCGTCTACATAATGACGTCTGTGGCCGGAAGCGTCTGCAAGATGACCATGATATTATTAAATCGGAAGAACATCGTTACTTTGTTAAACGTTTTACGAAGGGAGCCATTTCTGCCCGTGGACGAGGAGGAGATGGACATTAAGAACAGACTCGACAAGATAATAAAGTGAGTAACTATTTTTTATACCAGGTTTACAAGAGCACTAACCGACTGTTCTTCATTAATTTGTAAAAATACCAAGATTGCCCTATTCAACTTTTTTTTGCAATGAGATATACAGGGTGTGTCCGTTAAGTTATGTCACCATTTTTTAGGCATTTCCGGTAGTGTAATTAAAAACTGTTTTAGGCAAAAGTTTCTCAGTACTTGGTGAGCTACATGTTCGCATATTCTTAAATCTGAAAAAATGCTTTTTACGTAAAAAACTAAAGGCCACCTTGACTTTTTTAAATGGCACCATATGTTTTGGACGTCATAGAATTATTGCTGATGTCGAGACGAATCCAACAGTGTATTATACTATGACCTTGGGATGACCTCAAACTCCAAAATTTTTCAGATTTAAGAATATGCGAACATGTAGCTCACCAAGTACTGAGAAACTTTTGTCTAAAACATTTTTTCATTACACTACCGAAAATGACTAAAAAAATGGTGACATAACTTAACGGACACACCCTGTATAGTTCAATTTTCGGATTTATGGAACATGAAGTAATAGGATTGAATTAACAGTTGGATTGCTGGGCTCTTTGGATTGCAGCATGAATTCGATTCAATTGATGGTGGCGGTTCAGATCGCCTTGTTCATAGGGTGGATCGGCACGCTTGTAATGGAAGGAAAAAATAAACAATTAACATTTCCCGCGTGGTATCCGTACAACTATTCCTCGCCGACGCTGTACACAGTCACTTACCTATACCAATTTGTTGGCATACATTTTGAGACGACTGTACACGTTGCCTGCGACACTCTGTTCACCGGAATGCTGATCTGCATTTACGGTCAACTGGAGATGCTTGGACACCGTCTGCAAAAGATTACGAACGATGAGAAGAAGTCGATTATCAAATGCGCTCGTCACCATCACCAACTATACGTGTCAGTTTCTCAACATGTTTACAGACTTCCCATATAAATAATGTTTTAATGAATTGAGAAAGTGAAATTTTTTGAAATGATTGCAGATACGCAGCGAACGTGAATAAAACTTTCCAAGTAGTGCTTTTCTTTCAAATGCTCATGTCCGTGTCGATGGTCTGCTTCGCCATTTTCCAGATGTCGCAAGCGGACTTACTTGCAGACGTGATCAAGCAATGTTTGTACGTGATATGTGCAGTGTTGCAAATATTTTACTATTGTTGGTACGGCAACGAAGTGAAGCGAAAGGTCCATAATCAAGCCAAGAAGGTTTAATACCCGAGAATCATGCGTTTTCTGACGTGTTCTCTTATTTTAGAGCCTCGAGGTTTCCGATGTGATCTTCGCGAGCAATTGGATCAGTTTAAATGAGAACACTAAGAGGACTCTTTTAATGATTATGTTACGATCTACATTCCCTATAGAGGTCAGGAGCGCTCATATAATGTATATGAACGTGGAGTCGTTCATGGCGGTGTGTATGATTTATTGTTTACTCTCTTCACTGATTCACAGTTTTAATGCTTCTGCCAGAACTCTGTCTGCAGTTTATAATTTTTATAACCATTTAATTTTTTAGTGGCACTGTTTAGGGAAATTGTAAATGTTACAGGTAATCAAGACATCTTATTCGGTGTTCAACGTGCTCACACAAGGCTAACGTATCGTCAAATCATATAGCTCAGGATTAGAATAGTCGAAAAAAACAAAAGCAATTAACGATAGCACTTAGATAACGTTTATCTATGTGAATCACTTGAACTGGCCATTCTGACGGAGTGTACTATAGATTATACAGTAAATTGAATATAATTTGCAATAAATTACTACAATTAAAAAATACGAATTTTTCAACTAGGAGATTAAGAGTATCCTGCATTTCCAAGAGAAGTAATCTTGCTCTTCTACTTGTCCCTAAAATGAAATTTTGAATCACTATAAAAATTGTGAGTGTTCTAATCATCGACTGATTTGTAAATAAGAAGAGGAAGATGCGAAGGAGTAACTAATCATCCGGGTGTCTTTGTTGTGCAACAGTAAATTAATAGACGCACTAATTTCACGTTTTACAGGGTCAAAGATCTGCAATCATGTGGTGCGTGCTACCAAAGGTCATGGCAGTGCTTTCTACCAACTTCAAGTGCAGTATGTTGTATTCACTCACTGTCAACTGTTATCCATGTTTATTGCCAATTCCACTCCCTCCGTTGCCGCACCACAAGGTACCAATCGATCACCAATTAATGGAAATATATAAAATTGTTGTTCAATCGTGAAGACAGTAATAAATGTCAGAGAAGAATGTTAAGCTACGTCTTAAAAAGACTATTTTTATTGGTACACATTTTCTTCGATCGAATTTTAGCAAGTTACTGCAGCATTCTAACAAACAGACGCCTGCCAGAGCGCAGCTGTTTGTGGATTCTTTAAAATATGTATCTCCACGTATCGTCCAACGTCGATCGTTCCATTATTAAAACCTGACCATCTACGTAAGCACCCCTTTCTCAATCCCACGCAAAGTCGCAGTAGAAATCAACAACTGGAAACAGAATCGAGGAAAATGTAGATACCGCAAGGGTTGCTCGGTTATTTTCGCTATGACAATTGCGAGAGTCGCGCAGTCGTAATTGCCATAATAACATAGCATGACTGGTAGAAGGGAGACTGCCCAGACTATCTGAGGGTGCTGAGGGAATTCTACTAGACTGTGTTAGTCAGTTGTGTGTCGGTCTCTGTCCTGGAAAGGCTAAATTCTCGTACGAGTGGGAATAAAACTACTGTACCCAAACTGGTTCGTGAATTCAATCCGAAACATGATCTCAAGAATCGTTATCTTAGAAAATAGCCTTGTTACGAAACTCCACGATACACTTGAATAAATGTCTTTATCAATAAATTCGACTTCTTAAAATGTCTTTTGTGATCGAATGAGAAAGTACAAAAGGGAAATAAATTGACAATGGCGTCATTTAGGATTGCACTCTCGATGCTGACAGTGTGTGGCTGCCTGAGACCGGTCACCTGGACATCCCCGTTCAAAAAATTTGTATACTTGGTGTACACGGTGATAGCGTACGGTCTCGTGCAAAGTTTGATGCTGTCCAATCTAGTCGAGATACTGGTAAACGTGAGAAACCACGAAGATTTCAGTGACGTCGTAAGCATGATGACGTCTGTGGCAGGAAGCGTATGCAAGATGACCACGATATTACTGAATCGAAAGAACATCGTTACTTTGTTAAAAATTCTGCGGAAAGAGCCATTTCTGCCCGTGGACGAGGAGGAGATGGACATTAAGAGCAGACTCGACAAATTAATCGAGTGAGTCACTATTTTTTCATACTAGGTTTACAGAGCACTAAAGCCGACTGTTCTTCGTTAATTTGTAAGAATAACAAGATTATCAAATTCAAGATATTCAAATTCCATTGCAATGAGATAAATCGTTCAATTTTTGGATTTACGGAACATGAAATAATGGGATTGAATTAACAGTTGGATTGCTGGGCTCTTTGGATTGCAGCATGAATTCGATTCAATTCATGGGAGCGATTCAGATCACCTTGTTCATAGGGTGGATCGGCACGCCCATCATGGAAGGAAAAAATAGACAATTAGTATTTCGCGCGTGGTTTCCGTACAACTATTCCTCGCCGACGCTGTACGCAGTCACTTACCTATACCAATTTGTTGCCACAACTTTTGAGACGACCGTACACGTTGCTTGCGACACTCTGTTCAGCGGAATGCTGATCTGCATTTACGGTCAACTGGAGATCCTTGGACATCGTCTGCAAAGGATTACGAACGATGAGAAGAAGTCGGTTAACAAATGCGCCCGTCACCATCACCAACTATACGAGTCAGTTTCTCAAAATGTTTACAGCGAATTGAAAATCCTCCCAATTAGCATTTTAAATTTTGTGGTACATTACAGCTGCTCGTAAGTGAAATTTTCTCAAATAATTGCAGATACGCAGCGAGCATGAACAAAACATTCCACGCCGTGCTTTTCTCCCAAATGATCATGTCCGTGTCGCTGGTCTGCTTCTCTATTTACCAACTGACACAAACGCGACTCGTTGCAGACATGATCAAGAAATTTTTGTACATGTTTTGTCCAGTGTTGCAAATATTTTACTATTGTTGGTACGGGAACGAAGTTAAGCGAAAGGTCCGTATAATCAAGCCCGAGATTCATTCGTTTTCTGACGTGATCTTTTATTTTAGAGCCTCGAGGTTTCCGATATGATCTTCGCGGGCAATTGGATCGGTTTAGATAAGAACACTAAGAGGACTCTTTTAATGATTATGTTACGATCTACATTCCCTATGGAGATCAAGAGCGCTCATATTATGTCTATGACCGTGGAGTCGTTCATGTCGGTCTGTATGATTTATCGTTTACTCTTTTCCCTGTGTCACAGGCTTAATGCTTCTTCCAGAACACTGTCTGCAGTTCATAATTTTTAAGATAACCATTGAATTTTTTAGTGGCAATGTTTATTGAAATCGTAAATGTTACAGGTGATCAAGACTTCTTATTCGGCGTACAACTTGCTCACACGAGGCTAACGGATCGTCAAACCATGTAGCTCAGGATTAGAATAGTCGAATAGAGAAATGCAGTTAACGAATATCTATGTGAATCACATGGACTGTTAATTCTGACGGAGTGTACCATAGATTATACAGTAAATTGAATATAGTTTGCAATAAATTACTTAACTAAAAAATACGAATTTTTTAACTAGGAGATTAAAAGTACCCCACATTTCCAAGAGAAGTAACCTTGCTCTTCTACTTGCCTCTAAACTGAAATTTTGAAACACTATAAAAATGGTGAGTGTCCAAATCATGTCTTTTTTGTGCAACAGTAATTCAATAGGCGCTCTAATTCTACGTTTTACAGGGGAAACACTGTGGCAAAGACCTGCAATCATGCGAGGCGTGCTACCAAAGGGCGTGACAGTACTTTCCACCAACTTCAAGCGCAGCATGTTGTACTCACTCACTATAGGCTGTAATCCGCGTTTATTGCAACTTCCACACCCTCCGTTATCCACACGATGAGGTACCTTTCGTTCGACAATTAATGGATATATATAAAAATGTTGTTCGATCTGCGAACATGTGACGGCAGTAATAAATGTAAGAGAAGAAAGTTGAGCTGCGTCTTAAAAAGCCTTTTCTTGTTGGCGCACATTTTCTTCGATTGAATTTTACCTAGGTACTGCAGCATTCTAACAAACAGACGACTACCAGAGCGCAGCTGTTTGTAGATTCTTTAAAATATGTATCTCCCCGTATCGTCCATCGTCGATCGTTCCATTATTAAAACCTGTCCATCTACCTAAACACCCCTTTCTCAGTCCCACGCAAAGTTGCAGTAGAAATCAACAACTGGAAAAAGAATCGAGAAAAATGTAGATACCGCAAGGGTTGCAAGCTTATTTTCGTTATGACAACTGTTACAGTCGTACGGTCGTAATTGCCATAATAATATAGGTTGCCTGGCCGAAGGGAGACCGTCGAGACTATCTAAGGGTGCTGAGGGAGTTCCGATTGTCTGCGTCAGCCAGTTGCGTTTGTGTCTCTGTCTGGGAGGGCTAAATTCTCATACGATAAGAAACATGATCACAAGAATCATTATGTTAGAAAATTGCATTGTTACGAAACTCGACGATACACTTGAATAAATGTGTTTATTACTTTTTTCGTCGTCTTGAAATATCTTTTGTGATCGAATGAGAAAGTATAAAAGGGAAATAAATTGACAATGGCATCATTTCGGGTAACACTCTCGTTGCTGACAGTGTGTGGCTGCCTAAGACCGGCCACCTGGACGTCCTCGTTCAAAAAATTTGTATACTTGGTGTACTCGGTGATAGTGTACGGTTTCATGCAGAGTGTGATGCTGACGCATCTTGTCGAAATAATGTTCCACGTAAAAACCCAGAAAGATTTCAGTGACGTCTTCTACATAATGGCGTCTGTGGTCGGAGGCGTTTGCAAGATGACCATGATATTATTGAATCGGAAGAATATCGTTATTTTGTTAAAACTTCTGCGGAAGGAGCCATTTCTGCCCGTGGACGAGGAGGAGTTGGACATTAAGAACAGACTCGACAAGTTAATCGAGTGAGTCACTATTTTTTATACCAGGTTTACAAGAGCAGTAACCGACTGTTCTTCATTAATTTCTAAAAATACCAAGATTGCCCTATTCAACCTTTTTTGCAATGAGATAAATAGTTCAATTTTCGGATTTATGGAACATGGAATAATGGGATTGAATTAACAGTTGGATTGCTGGGCTCTTTGGATTGCAGCATGAATTCGATTCAATTCATGGTGGCGATTCAGATCACCTTGTTCATAGGCTGGATCGGCACGCTTGTAATGGAAGGAAAAAATAGAAAATTAACATTTCGCGCGTGGTTTCCGTACAACTATTCCTCGCCAACGCTGTACGCAGTTACTTACCTATACCAATTTGTTGCCATAAATTATGAGACAACTGTGCACGCTGCTTGCGACACTCTGTTCAGCGGAATGCTGATCTGTATTTACGGTCAACTGGAGATCCTTGGGCATCGTCTGCAAAGGATTACGAACGATGAGGGGACGTCAGTTATCAAATGCGCTAAACACCATCACCAACTATATGTGTCAGTTTCTCAAAATATTTACAGACTTCTCATATAAATTATGTTTTAATGAATTGTGTAAGTGAAATTGACTAAGTGAAATTTTTTGAAATGATTACAGATACGCAGCATACGTGAACAAAACTTTCCAAGTAGTGCTTTTCTGTCAAATGATCATGTTCGTGTCACAAGTCTGCTTCGCCATTTTCCAGCTGTCGCAAGCGCACTTATTTGCAGACGTGATCAAGCAATGTTCTTACGTGTTTTGTCCAGTGTTGCAAATATTTTACTATTGTTGGTACGGGAATGAAGTTAAGCGAAAGGTCCATAATCAAACTAAGAAAGTTAAATACCCGAGATTCATGTGTTTTCTGACGTGTTCTCTTATTTTAGAGCCTCGAAGTTTCCGATATGATCTTCGCGGGCAATTGGATCACTTTAGATAAGAACACTAAGAGGACTCTTTTAATGATTATGTTACGATCTACAATCCCTATAGAGATCAGGACCGCTCATATAATGTATATGAACGTGGAGTCGTTCATGTCGGTGTGTATGATTTATCGTTTACACTTTTCCCTGTTTCACAAGCTTAATGCTTCTGTCAGAACTCAGTCTGAAGTTTATAATCTTTATAACCATTTAATTTTTTAGTGGCCATGTTTAGTGAAATTGTATATGTTACAGATGATCAAGACTTCTTATTCGGCGTTCAATGTGCTCACACGAGGCTAACGTATTGTCGAACCATGTAGCTCAGGATTAGAATAGTCTAACACAGAAATGCAGATGACGAATATCTAAGTGAATCACGTGAACTGTTAATTCTGACGGAGTGTACCATAGATTATACAGTAAATTGAATATAGTTTGCAATAAATGACTTGAACTAAAAAATACGAATTTTTTAAACTAGGAGATAAGTAGTAACCCCTATTTCCTGGAGAAGTAATCTTGCTCTTCTACTTGCCTCTAAAATGAAATTTTGAATTACTATAGAAATTGAGAGGGTGCGTGAATAAGAAGACGGAATTACGAAAGAGTCAAAAAACTTTCAGGTGTCTTTTTTGTGCTGCAGTATTTCAATATTCACACTAATTCTATGTTTTACAGGGGAAACACTGTGACAAAGGCCAGCAATCATGCGGTGCGTACAAACCAAAGGGCGTGGCAGAGCTTTCCACCAACTTCAACCGCAGCATGTTATACTCACTCACTGTCAGCTGTAATCCACGATTATTGCTACATCCACACCCTCCGTTCTCAAGAACATGAGGTACCGATCACCAATTAATGGAAATATATAAAATAATTGTTCAATCGTGAGTGCAGTAATAAATGCCAGAGAAGAATGTTGAGCTACGTCTTAAAAAGACTATTTTTATTGGTACACATTTTCTTCGATCGAATTTTAGCAAGTTACTGCAGCATTCTAACAAACAGACGACTACCAGAGCGCAACAGTTGGTAGATTCTTTCAAATATGTATCTCCCCGTATCGTCCATCATCGATCGTTCCATTATTAAAACCTGTCCATCTACCTAAGCACCCCTTTCTCAATCCCACGCAAAGTCGCAGTAGAAATCAACAACTGGAAAAAGAATCGAGAAAAATGTAGGTAGCGTAAGGGTTGCGTGCTTATTTTCCTTATGACAATTGCAACAGTCGTACTGTCGTAATTGCCATAATAATATATCATGCTTGGTCGAAGGGAGACTCTCCAGACTATCTGAGGGTGATCAGGGAGTACCGCTAGACTGTGTTAGTCAGTTGCGTTTCGGTCTCTGTTCTGGAAAGGCTAAATTCTCATACGATAAGAAATAAAACTTCTGCACCGACACTAATTCGAGAATTCAATTCAAAACATGATTTCAAGAATCATTTTCTTAAAAAATTGCCTTGTTTTGAAACTCGACAAGACACTTGGATAAATGTCTTTATTGATTTGTCCGTTTCCGTAAAATATCTTTTGTGATCGAATGCGGAAGTATAAAAGGGAATAAATTGACAATGGCATCATTTCGGATTGCACTCTCGATGCTAACAGTGAGTGGCTGCCTGAGACCGATCACCTGGACAACCTCGTTCAAAAAATGTGTGTACTTGGTGTACACGGTGATTGCTTACGGTCTCATGCAAAGTTTGATGCTGTCGTGTCTTCTGGAGCTGCTGTTGAACGTGAAAAGCCAGAGTGACTTCAGTGACATCGTAATCATTATGATGGCTCTGGTAGGAAGCGTTTGCAAGATGATCACGATATTAGTGAGTCGGAAGAACATCGTTACTTTGGTAAACATTCTGCGGAGAGAGCCGTTTCTGCCCGTGGACGAGGAGGAGATAGACATTAAGAACAGACTCGACAAGATAATCGAGTGAGTCACTATTTTTTATACCAGGTTTACAAGGCCACTAACCGACTGTTCTTCATTAATTTGTAAAAATACCAAGATTGCTCTATTCAAATTTCTTTGCAATGAGATAAATCGTTCAATTTTTGGATTTACGGAACATGAAATAATGGGATTGAATTAACAGTTGGATTGCTGGTCTCTTTGGATTGCAGCATGAATTCGATTCAATTCATGGTGGCGATGCAGACCTCCTTGTTCGTAGGGTGCATCGGCACGCTTATCATAGGAGGAAAAAATAGACAATTACCATTTCGCTCATGGATTCCGTACAACTATTCCTCGCCGACGCTGTACGCAGTTACTTACCTATACCAATTTGTTGCCGTAAATTATGAGGCGATCATACACGTTGCCTGCGACACTCTGTTCACCGGAATGCTGATCTGCATTTACGGTCAACTGGAGATGCTTGGACACCGTCTGCAAAGGATTACGAACGATGAGAAGAAGTCGATTATCAAATGCGCTAAACACCATCACCAACTATACGTGTCAGTTTCTCAACATGTTTACAGACTTCTCATATAAATAATGTTTTAATGAATTGAGAAAATGAAATGAAGTAAGTGAAATTTTGTGAAATAATTGCAGATACGCAGCGAACGTGAACAAAACTTTCCAAGTAGTGCTTTTCTATCAAATGCTCATGTCCGTGTCGATGGTCTGCTTCGCCATTTTGCAGCTGTCGCAAACGAAATTACTTGCAGAAGTTATCAAGCAATGTTTTTACGTGTTTTGTCCAGTGTTGCAAATATTTTACTATTGTTGGTACGGGAACGAAGTTAAGCGAAAGGTCCGTATAATCAAGCCCGAGATTCATGCGTTTTCTAACATGATCTTTTATTTTAGAGCCTCGAGGTTTCCGATATGATCTTCGCGGGCAATTGGGTCGGTTTAGATAAGGACACTAAGAGGACTCTTTTAATGATTATGTTACGATCTACATTCCCTATGGAAATCAAGAACGCTCATATTATGTCTATTAACGTGGAGTTGTTCATGTCGGTCTGTATGATTTATCGTTTACTCTTTTCCCTGTGTCACGGGCTTAATGCTTCTGCCAGAACACTGTCTGCAGTTCATAATTTTTATAATAACCATTTAATTTTTTAGTGGCGATGTTTAGTGAAATTATAAATGTTACAGGTGATCAAGACTTCTTATTCGGCGTTCAACGTGCTCACACAAGGCTAACGGATCGTCAAACCATGTAGCTCAGGATTAGAATAGTCTAACACAGAAATGCAGATAACGAATATCTACGTGAATCACATGAACTGTTAATTCTGACGGATTATACAGTAAATTGAATATAGTTTGCAATAAATGACTTCAACTAAAAAATACGAATTCTTTAAACTAGAAGAACGAGAGTACCCCACATTACCTGGAGAAGTAACCTTGCGCTTCTACTTGCCTCTGTTACGGATTACGATCAGGCGTTCAATATCATCTCTGGCAGGAATCGCACTAGATAAGCGAACCGGACAAGTTACTGCAGCATTCTAACAAACCGACGACAGCCAGAGCGCAGCTGTTTGTAGATTCTTTAAAATATGTATCTCCACGTATCGTCCAACGTCGATCGTTCCATTATTAAAACCTGTCCATCTACCCAAGCACCCCTTTCTCAATCCCACGCAAAGTTGCAGTAGAAATCAACAACTGGAAAAAGAATCGAGAAAAATGTAGATACCGC
The DNA here is from genome assembly GCA_963966675.1 of Lasioglossum calceatum. NCBI lineage: Eukaryota > Metazoa > Arthropoda > Insecta > Hymenoptera > Halictidae > Lasioglossum > Lasioglossum calceatum. The sequence goes on along the minus strand of OZ016555.1, from coordinate 2,563,636 downwards.
AAGGGTTGCAAGCTTATTTTCGTTATGACAATTGCGACAGTCGGGCAATCGTAATTGCCATAATAACATAGCATGCCTGGTAGAAGGGAGACACTCCAGACTATCTGAGGGTGCTGAGGGAATTCTCATAGTCTGTGTTAGTCAGTTGTGTTTCGGTCTCTGTTCTGGAAGGCTAAATTCTCATACGATAAGAAATAAAACTACAGCACCGAAACTAGTTCGATAATTCAATTCAAAACATGATCTCAAGAATCATTTTCTTAAAAAATTGCCTTGTTTCGGAACTCGACAAGACACTTGGATAAATGTCTATATTAATTTGTCCGTTTCCTTAAAATATCTTTTGTGATCGAATGAAAAAGTATAGAAGAGTAATAAATTGATAATGGCATCATTCCGGGTAGCACTCTCGCTCCTGACAGTGTTGGGCTGTATGAGACCTGTCACGTGGACATCCTCGTTCAAAAAATGTGTGTACTTGGTGTACACGGTGATTGCTTACGGTCTAATGCAAAGTTTGATGCTGTCGTGTCTTCTCGAGCTGCTGTTGAACGTGAGAAGCCAGAAAGACTTCAGTGACATCGCAATCGTTGTGACGGCTGTGGCAGGAAGCCTTTGCAAGATGACCACGATATTAGTGAATCGAAAGAACATCGTTACTTTGTTAAAAATTCTGCGGAGAGAGCCATTTCTGCCCGTGGACGAGGAGGAGATGGATATTAAGAACAGACTCGACAAGTTAATCGAGTGAGTTACTATTTTTTATACCAGGTTTACAAGAGCACTAACCGACTGTTCTTCATTAATTTGTAAAAATACCAAGATTGTCCTATTCAACATTTTTTTGCAATGAGATAAATAGTTCAATTTTCGCATTTATGGGACATGAAATAATGGGATTGAATTAACAGTTGGATTGCTGGGCTCTTTGGATTGCAGCATGAATTCGATTCTATTCATGGGGGCGATTCAGATCACCTTGTTCATAGGCTGGATCGGCACGCTTGTAATGGAAGGAAAAAATAGAAAATTAGCAATTCGATCATGGTTTCCGTACAACTATTCCTCGCCGACGCTGTACGCAGTCACTTACCTATACCAATTTGTTGGCATACATTTTGAGACGACTGTACACGCTGCTTGCGACACTCTGTTCAGCGGAATGCTGACCTGCATTTACGGTCAACTGGAGATGCTTGGACACCGTCTGCAAAAGATTACGGATGATCAGGGGAATTCGGTTATCGAATGCGCTAAACACCATCACCAACTATACGTGTCAGTATCTCAAAATGTTTACGGACTTCTCATATAAATAATGTTTTAATGAATTGAGAAAGTGAGATTAAGTATGTGAAATTTTCTGAAATAATTGCAGATACGCAGCGAACGTGAACAAAACGTTCCAAGTAGTGCTTTTCTTTCAAATGCTCATGTCCGTGTCGATGGTCTGTTTCGCCATTTTCCAGCTGTCGCAAACGCAATTACTTACAGACGTGATCAGGCAATGTTTTTACGTGTTATGTGCAGTGTTGCAAATATTTTACTATTGTTGGTACGGGAACGAAGTTAAGCGAAAGGTCCACATATATAATCGAATTAAGAACGTTAAATATCCGAGTTTCATGCGTTTTCTGACGTGATCACTTATTTCAGAGCATCGAAGTTTCCGATATGATCTTCGCGAGCAATTGGATCAGTTTCGATAAGAACACTAGAAGGACTCTTTTAATGATTATGTTACGATCTACATTCCCTATAGAGATCAGGACCGCTCATATAATGTATATGAACGTGGAGTCGTTTATGTCGGTCAGTATGATTTATCGTTTACTCTTTTCACTGTTTCACAGGTTTAATGCTTCTGCCAGAACTCTGTCTGCAGTTTATAATTTTTATAACCACTTAATTTTTTAGTAGCGATGTTTAGTGAAAATGTAAATGTTACAGGTGATCAAGACTTCTTATTCGGCGTTCAACGTGCTCACACGAGGCTAACGGATCGTCAAACCATGTAGCTCAGGATTAGAATAGTCGAACAGAGAAAAGCAGTTAACGAATATCTATGTGAATCGCATGAACTGTTAATTCTGACGGATTATACAGTAAATTGAATACAGTTTGCAATAAATTACCGCAATAGAGAAATACGAATTTTTAAAACTAGGAAATCAAGATGTATTCCACATTTCCTGGAGAAGTAATCTTGCTCTTCTACTTGTCTCTAAAACGAAATTTTGAATCACGATAAAAATTGTGTATCCAAATCATCGCCTGATTTTTAAATAAGAAGTCGTAATTGCAGAGGAGTAAAAAAACTTGCCGGTGTTTTTTTGTGCAACTGTAATTCAATAGGCGCACTAATGCAATGTTTTACAGGCGAAACAATGTGTCAAAGGCCAGCAATCATGTGGTGCGTGCTACCAAAGTGCGTAGCAGTGCTTTCAACCAACTTCAACCGTAGCATGTTGTACTCACTTAGTGTCAGCTGTCATCCATGTTTATTACAACTTCCACACCACGAGGTACCTTTCGATCACCTATTAATGGAAGCATATAAAATTTTTGTTCAATCGTAAACGCAGTAATAAATGTTACAGAAGAATGTTGAGTTAAGTCTTAAAAAATACTATTTTTATTAGCACACATTTTCTTCGATCGAAATTTACCTAGGTACTGCAGCTTCTAACAAATAGACGACTGCCGGTGCGCAGCTGTATGTAGATTGTTTAAAATATGTATCTCCACGTATCGTCCATCGTCGATCATTCCATTATTAAAACCTGTCCATCTACCTAAACACCCCTTTCTCAATCCCACGTAAAATTGCAGTGGATCAACAACTGGAGAAAGAACCGAGAGAAATGTACATACCGCAAGGGGTGAGTGCTTATTCTCGCTATGAGAATTGCGAGAGTCGCGCAGTCGTAATTGCCATAATAACATAGCCTGCCGGGTCGAAGGGAGACTGTCCAGACTATCTGAGGGTGCTGAGGGAACTCCTCTAGACTGTGTTAGACAGTTGCGTTTCGGTCTCTGATCTGGGAAGGTTAAATTCTCACGCGATAAGAGATAAAACTACTGTATCCTCACTGGTTCGTGAATTCAATCCAAAACATGATCACAGGAATCATTATCTTAAAAAATTGCCTCATTTCGAAACTCGACGGTACACTTGAATAAGCGTCTTTATTCATTTGTCCGTCTCCTTAAAATATCTTTTGTGTTCGAATGAGAAAGTACAAAAGGGAAATAAATTGACAATGACATCGCTTCGGATAGCACTCTCGATGCTGGCAGTGTTAGGCTGCCTGAGACCAGTCACCTGGACATCCTCGTTCAAAAAATTTCTATACTTAGTGTACACGGTGATAGCGTATGGTCTCATGCAGAGTTTGATGCTGTCGTATCTTCTCGAGCTACTGTTCAACGTGAGGAGCCAGAAAGATTTCAGTGACATCGTAATCATGCTGACGTCTGTGGCAGGAAGCGTTTGCAAGATGACCACGATATTACTGAATCGAAAGAACATCGCTACTTTGTTAAAAATTCTGCGGAGAGAACCATTTCTCCCCGCGGACGAGGAGGAGATGGACATTAAGAACAGACTCGACAAGATAATCGAGTGAGTCACTATTTTTTAATACTAGGCTTACAGAGCACTAAAACCGACTGTTCTTCATTAATTTGTAAAAATAATAAGATTGTACCTATTCAAATTTCTTTGCAATGTGATATAAATCGTTCAATTGTCGGATTTATGGAACATGAAATAATGGGATTGAATTAACAGTTGGCTTGCTGGGCTCTTTGGATTGCAGCATGAATTCGATTCAATTCATGGTGGCGATTCAGATCACCTTGTTCATAGGGTGGATCGGCACGCTCGTCATGGAAGGAAAAAATAGACAATTACCATTTCGCTCATGGTTTCCGTACAACTATACCTCGCCGACGCTGTACGCAGTCACTTACCTATACCAATTTGTTGCCATAACTTTTGAGACGGCAATACACGCTGCTTGCGACACTTTGTTCAGCGGAATGCTGATCTGCATTTACGGTCAACTAGAAATACTTGGGCACCGACTGCAAAATATTACGGACGACCAGGGGAAGTCGGTTATCGAATGCGCTAAACACCATCACCAACTATACGTGTCAGTTTCTTAAAATGTTTACTGAATCCTCATGTGCATAATTTTTTAGTGAATTGAGAGAGGATACTTATGATTTCCATGAAAGTGGTACATTACAGATGCTCGTAAGTGAAATTTTTTCAAATAATTGCAGATACGCAACGAGTGTGAACAAAACTTTCCAAGCAGTGCTTTTCTCCCAAATGATCATGTCCGTGTCGTTGGTCTGCTTCGCCATTTTCCAGCTGACACAAACGCGATTACTTGCAGACGTGATCAAACAATGTTTTTTCGTGTTTTGTCCAGTGTTGCAAATATTTTACTATTGTTGGTACGGGAACGAAGTGAAGCGAAAGGTCCATAATTAAGTCAAGAAAGTTTAATACACGAGAGTCATGCGTTTTCTGACGTAATCTATTATTTTAGAGCCTCGAGGTTTCCGATATGATCTTCGCGAGCAATTGGATCAGCTTAGATAAGAACACTAAGAGGACTCTTTTAATTATTATGTTACGATCTACATTCCCTATAGAGATCAGGAGCGCTCATATTATGTATATGAACGTGGAGTCGTTCATGTCGGTCAGTATGATTTGTTGTTTACTCTCTTCACTGTTTCACAGGTTTAAAGCTTCTGCCAGATCTCTGTCGGCAGTTTATAATTATTATAACCATTCAATTTTTTAGTGGCGATGTTTAGTGAAATTGTGAATGTTACAGGTGATCAAGACTTCTTATTCGGCGTTCAACTTGCTCACGCGAGGCTAACGATGGTCAAATCATATAGCTCATGATTAGAATAATCGAAAAAACAGAACCAGTTAACAATTTAATTCTGACAGAGTGTATTATAGATTATACAGTAAATTGAATATAGTTTGCAATAGATTCATACAAAAAAAAATACGAATTTTTAAAATTAGGAAATCAAGAGTACCCCATATTTCCTGGAGAAGTATCTTGCTATTCTACTTGCCTCTGAAATGAAATTTCTTGTAATAAAAATTATGTGAAGAGGATCGTGGAATCACTATAAAAATTGTGAGTGTATAAGTTATCTACTAATTTGTGAATAATAAGTTGCGAAGGAGTCAAAAAACTTCCGGGTGACTTTTTTGTGCAACAGTAATTCAATATCCGCACTAATTCAATGTTTTACAGGCGAAACACTGTGTCAAAGGCCTGAAATCATGTGGTGCGTGCTACCAAAGGGCGTGGCAGTGCTTTCCACCAACTTCAACCGCAGCATGTTATACTCACTCACTATCAACTGTCATCCACGTTTATTGCAGCTTCCACACCATGAGGTATCTTTCATTCACCAATCCATGGAAATATATAAAATCGTTGTTCAATCGTGAACGCAGTAATAAATGTTATAGAAGAAAGTTGAGCTACCTCTTACAAAGACTATTTTTATTGGCACACATTTTCTTCGATTGAATTTTACCTAGGTACTGCAGCTTCTAACAAACAGACGACAGTCAGTGCGCAACAGTTGGTAGCTTGTTTAAAATATGTATCTCCCCATATCGTCCATCGTCGATCATTCCATTATTAAAACCTGTCCATCTACGTAAACACCCCCTTTCAATCCCACGCAAAGTTGCAGTAGAAATCAACAACTGGAAAAAGAATCGAGAAAAATGTACATACCGCAAGGGTTGCAAGCTTATTTTCGTTATGACAACTGCTACAGTCGTACGGTCGTAATTGCCATAATAATATAGGTTGCCTGGTTGAAGGGAGACTGCCGGGGCTATCCGAGGGTGCAGAGGGCATTTCGCTAGAATGCGTTAGCCAGTCGCGTTTGTGTCTATGTTCTGGGAAGGCTAAATCGTCATACTATAAGAAATAAAATTACTGTATCCAATCTAGTTCGTGAATTCAATCCGAACCATGATATCCAGCATCATTATCTTAGAAAATTGCATTGTTACGAAACTCGACGATACACTTGAATAAATGTGTTTATTAATTTTTTCGTCGTCTTAAAATATCATTTGTGATCGAATGAGAAAGTATAAAAGGGAAATAAATTGACAATGGCATCATTTCGGGTAGCACTCTCGATGCTGACAGTGTGTGGCTGCCTGAGACCGGCCACCTGGACGTCCTCGTTCAAAAAATTTGTATACTTGGTGTACTCGGTGATAGCGTACGGTTTCATGCAGAGTGTGATGCTGACGCATCTTGTCGAACTAATGTTCAACGTAAGAACCCAGAAAGATTTCGGTGACATCGTTTACATAATGGCGTCTGTGGCCGGAGGCGTTTGCAAGATGACCATGATATTATTGAATCGGAAGAACATCGTTACTTTGTTGAACATTTTACGGAGGGAGCCATTTCTGCCCGTGGACGAGGACGAGATGGACATTAAGAGCAGACTCGACAAAATAATCGAGTGAGCCACTATTTTTTAATCTTTTGCAGTCGGATATACAGGGTGTTCGGTAACTGGTGGTACATGCGCAAAAGCGGATAATTCTGCATGAAAAAATAAGTCGAAAATATAGGATAAAATTTTTTCATGTGAGGCTTTGTTTCCGAGAAAATCGACTTTGAATTTTCGCCGGGTGCGCGTCTACTTGACCATGTCTCGTTATGACGGATCGCATCATAGTGTTTAGCGGTAAAGGTAAGATAGTACGATGACAGATAAAATAAACATTTCCGTGACACTAGAAGTGTTTATCAACATAAACTTCAATCGAGGCAATGACCTACAGTAAAATCTGTTATAACGAGACGTGATCAAGTGCACGCGTATCCGGCGAAAATTCAAAGTCGATTTTCTCGAAAACAAAGCTTCACGTGAAAAAATTTTATTCTATTTTTTCGACTTATTTTTTCATGTGGAATGAACCCCCTTTTCGCTTGTACCAACAGTTACCGAACATCCTGTAGTTTAACTCGAAAATTGAACTTCTTCCGAACTAGAATAATTCTGACTCTGAGTTACCACTCGAGTGCTATTTTTTTTTATTTTGTAAAAGTAACAACAATGTGCCTGATGAATCTTTTTACACATTTTCTCGGCTTAATTTGATAAGAAGTTGATGGAATAAGATAAGTAAATCATGGGATTGCTTGATCTTTCGAATTGCAGCATGAATTCGATTCAATTCATGGGGGCGATTCAGATCACCTTGTTGGTAGGGTGGATCAGCACGCCCATCATGGAAGGGAAAAATAGAAAATTAGCATTTCGCGCGTGGTTTCCGTACAACTATTCCTCGCCGACGCTGTACGCAGTCACTTACCTGTACCAATTTGTTGCCATAACTTTTGAGACGACCGTACACGTTGCTTGCGACACTTTGTTCAGCGGAATGCTGATCTGCATTTACGGTCAACTGGAGATGCTTGGACACCGTCTGAAAAAAATTACGGACGATGAGGGGAAGTCGGTTATCAAATGCGCACAACACCATCATCAACTATACGTGTCAGTTTCTCGAAATGTTTACAGACTTCTCATATAAATAACGTTTTGATGAATTGAGAAAGTGAAGTTTTTTGAAATGATTGCAGATACGCAGCGTACGTGAACAAAACTTTCCAAGTAGTGCTTTTCTTTCAAATGTTCATGTCCGTGTCGATGGTCTGCTTCTCCATTTTCCAGCTGTCGCAGACGCGTCTACTTGCAAAAATGGTCGAGAACTTTATGCTCATCTTTTGCCCAATGTTGCAAATATTTTACTATTGTTGGTATGGGAACGAAGTGAAGCAAAAGGTCCATAATCGAGCCAAGGAAGTTAAATACTCGAGATTCGTGGGTCATTCCATGCCAAATCGATCACCTTTTGCAGGCACCATCGTCGATTTTGTTCTAAATGAAATATGTTGTAGTCCATGTGAAAATGGGGGGGGGTTTAAGTCATCTTTCGAAAATATCAATTTTTCCCATTTTGGCGAAAACGGTCCTCACTTACGAATTTTTATCTCAGGATCTGTTTGTCCGATTGAGCTACATCTTTTTTTGTTTTATCCGGAAAGGATTGGGCTATTACAAAATAATTTTTTCAACCTCGACAATCAACTTCATCGAAAAAAATGTAAAAAAAGAATTTGTTTAAATTTTTCGACATTATGAAGTTGATTGTCGAGGTTGAAAAAATTATTTTGTAATAGCCCAATCCTTTCCGAATGAAACAAAAAAAGATTTAGCTCAATCGAACAAACAGATCCTGAGATAAAAATTCGTAAGTGAGGCCCGTTTTCGCCAAAATGGGAAAAAATTGAAATTTTCGAAAGCCTGCCATTTCTAGAAAAATTCGAAACCGGCAAAATGATGACTTAAACCCCCCCTATTTTTACATGGACTACAACATATTTCATTTTGCCTGCAAAAAGTGATCGATTTGGCATGGAATGATCCTCATGCATTTTCTGACGTGATCACTTATTTCAGAGCCTCGAGGTTTCCGATATGATCTACGCGAGCAATTGGATCAGTTTAAATGAGAACACTAAGAGGACTCTTTTAATGATTATGCTACGATCTACATTCCCCATGGAGATCAAGAGCGCTCATGTCATGTCTATGAATGTGGACGCGTTTATGGGGGTTTGTATGATTTATCGTTTACTCTTTCCACTGTTTCATAGGTTTAACACTAGAACCACCGAGAACTAAACACAATTGGCATACGTTGCCTTATATCAATGACAAAATTGCATTTATTTAGATTTCGTTACAGTCTTGTTTAAATATGTGCGTCAGTAAAGAAGCTCACTAAAAAAATTTCTCAGAAAAACATATGTATAATATTAATATTTCTCAAAGTAAAAATCTGAAATCAGTCATTATGACCTATTTGGTAGTTCCAGTGTTAGTGTTTCCTCCAGAACACCGTCTGCAGTTTATAATTTTTATTATAACCATTTAATTTTTTGGTGGAGATGTTTAATGAAATTGTAAATGTTACAGGTGATCAAGACATCTTATTCGGCATACAACGTGCTCACACGAGGCTAACGCACATCATCAAACCATGTAGCTCAGGATTAGAATAGTCGAACAGAGAATAGTAGTTAACGAGTATCTATGTGAATCATGTGAACAGTTAATTCTGACGGAGTGTACTATAGATTTGACAGTAAATTGAATATAATTTGCAATAAATTCCTACAACTACAAATTATTAATTTTTTAAACTAGAAGATCAAGACTGCCCCATATTTCCTGGAGAAGTACTCTTTCTCTCCTACTTGCCTCTGAATTGAAATTTTATATTACTATGAAAATTGTGAATGTCCAAATCATCGATTGATTTGTAAATAAGGAGAACAAGTTGCGAATGAGTCAAAAAACTTCCAGGTGTCCTTTTTGTGCAACAGTATCAATAGGCGCACTAATTCTACGTTTTACAGGGGAAACACTGTGTCAAAGGGCTGCAATCATGTGGTGCGTGCTACCAAAGGGCGTGGCAATGCTTTTCACCAACTTCTACCGCAACATGTTACTCACTCACTGTCAGCTGCTATCCACGTTTATTGCAACTTCCACACCCTCCGTTCTCCACACGATGAGGTACCTTTCGTTCGACAATTAATGGATATATATAAAAATGTTGTTCGATCTGCGAACATGTGACGGCAGTAATAAATGTAAGAGAAGAAAGTTGAGCTGCGTCTTAAAAAGCCTATTCTTGTTGGCACACATTTTCTTCGATTGAATTTTACCTAGGTACTGCAGCTTCTAACAAATAGACGACTGCCAGAACGCAGCTGTTTGTAGATTCTTTAAAATATGCATCTCCCCGTATCGTCCATCGTCGATCGTTCCATTATTAAAACCTGTCCATCTACGTAAATACCCCCTTTCTGAATCCCACGCAAAGTTGCAGTAGAAATCAACAACTGGGAAAAGAATCGAGAAAAATGTAGATACCGCAAGGGTTGCAAGCTTGTTTTCGTTATGACAATTGCTACAGTCGTGCAGTCGTAATTGCCATAATAATATAGCATGCCTGGTCGAAGGGAGACTGTCGAGAGTATCCGAGGGTGCCGAGGGGATTCCGATAGTCTGCGTTAGTCAGTTGCGTTTGGTCTCTGTTCTGGAAAGGTTAAATTCTCAACGATAGGAAGTAAAGCTACTGACACATGTTCTCAAGAATCATTATCTTAGAAACTTGCCTTGTTTCGAAACACGACGACATATTTGAATAAATGTCTTTAAGCAAAAGTGAACTAAGATACAAAATTTTCGTACAATTTTTCCGTCTGGTTAAAATATCTTTTGTGAACGAATGAGAAAGTATAAAGGGGAAATAAATTGACAATGGCGTCATTTCGGATAGCACTCTCGATGCTGACAGTGTGTGGCTGTCTGAGACCGGCCACCTGGACATCGTCGTTCAAAAAATTTCTATACCTGGTGTACACGGTGATAGCGTACGGTTTCATGCAGAGTGCAATGCTGACGCATCTTGTCGAACTAATGTTCAACGTAAAAACCCAGAAAGATTTCAGTGACGTCTTCTACATAATGTCGTCTGTGGCCGGAGGCGTTTTCAAGATGACCATGATATTATTGAAGCGGAAGAACATCGTTACTTTGTTAAACATTCTACGGAGGGAACCATTTCTGCCCGTGGACGAGGAGGAGATGGACATTAAAAGCAGACTCGACAAATTAATCGAGTGAGTCACTATTTTTTAACACTAGACTTACGGAGCACTAAAACTGACAATTTTTCATTACTTTATAAAAATAACAAGAATGTGCCTATCCAAGTTTTTTAAATTATTTTCTCATCTTAATTTGATAACAAACTGATGGAACTGCTTGATTCTTTGGATTGCAGCATGAATTCGATTCAATTCATGGGGGCGATTCAGATCACACTGTTGGTAGGGTGGATCAGCACGCCCATCATGGAAGGGAAAAATAGAAAATTAGCATTTCGCGCGTGGTTTCCGTACAATTATTCATCGCCGACGCTGTACGCAATCACTTACCTGTACCAATTTGTTGCCATAACTTTTGAGACGACTATACACGTTGCTTGCGACACTCTGTTCAGCGGAATGCTGACCTGCATTTACGGTCAACTGGAGATGCTTGGACACCGTCTGCAAAAGATTACGAACGATGAGGGGAAGTCGGTTATCAAATGCGCTAAACACCATCACCAACTATACGTGTCAGTTTCTCAAAATGTTTAGGCTTCTCATACAGGGTAGTCCACCTATGTTAAATACGGCCACCTAAATATCTCCTCCAATTGTGGGGGAACAAAAAATATTTGGTGTACTATTTGAATGGTTTGAAGGAACCATTATATTGCAAATAATATTTTTTTCCGAAGGTCATTTTTTCCGGAGTTATCAAGGTCGTCGATGTTTTTTGATGCATAACTACATTTTTGTTTTATTGCATCGAGTAACTGATGGAAAAATACATTCGGATATGTATAATAACATGACATTGACCTTGATCTGAAGGTAAAACTTTAATTTTCGAAGATCAAGGTCATTTCAAGGTCATGTTATTATAAATATCAGAATGTATTTTTCAATCGGTTACACGATGCAATAAAAAAAATGTAGTTATGTGTCAAAAAACATCGATGACCTTGATAACTCTGAAGAAAATGACCTTCGGAAAAAGATATTGTTTGCAATAGTATGGTTCCTTCAAACCATTCAAATAGTACACAAAATATTTGCTGTAACCCCCACAATTGATGGAGATATTTAGGTTGACCACCCTGTATAAATATGGTTTTAATGAATTGAGAAAGTGAAATTGTTTGAAATGATTGCAGATACGCAGCGAACGTGAACAGAACTTTTCAAGTAGTGCTTTTCTTTCAAATGTTCATGTCCGTGTCGATGGTCTGCTTCTCGATTTTCCAGCTATCGCAGACGCGATTACTTGCAAAAAAGATCGAGAACTTTATGCTCATCTTGTGCCCAATGTTGCAAATATTTTACTATTGTTGGTATGGGAACGAAGTGAAGCAAAAGGTCCATAATCAAGCCAAGAAAGATAATAATGCTCGAGATTCATGAGATTTCTGACATGATCTCTTATATTTTAGAGCCTCGAGGTTTCCAATATGATCTTCGCGAGCAATTGGATCAGTTTAAATAAGAACACTAAGAGGACTCTTCTAATGATTATGCTACGATCTACATTCCCCATGGAGTTCAAAAGCGCTCATGTTATGTCCATGAATTTAGACGCGTTTATGGGGGTTTGTATGATTTATCGTTTACTCTTTTCACTGTTTCACTGGTTTAATGCTTCTTCCATTACGTTTGATAACAATTGATTTTCTAGTGTAGAAATTTAGTGAAACTGTAAATATATTTTAGGTGATGAAGACTTCTTATTCGGCGTACAACGTGCTCACACGAGGCTGACGGATCGTCAAACAATCTAGCTCACGATTAGAATAGTCGTACAGAGAAACGCAGTCGTCGAAAATCTTTGTGGATCACGTGAAATATTAATTCTAACAGAGTGTATAGATTGTACAATAAATTGAATATAGTTTGCAATAAATTCCTAGAACTAAACACTAACTTGCCTCATATACATTGGCGTTTTTCTCATTTTTCATGAATTCTTACAACTAGGAGATGAAATATTGTGTAATAAAAATTGTGTGTTCCAAGTTATCGACTAATTTGTTAATAAGAAGAGGAAGTTGCTAAGGGGTGGAAGAACTTCCATGTGTTTTTTTGTGCAGCAAATTATTCGGTCAAATTAATATCCTAAGGAGAAATACGAAAAGTGGAGCCCTTAGTTCGAATGAATTTTCGTCCGAGTAAGTAGAAGGGGAGCCCATCGGCTGTCCCGGGGGTGGTTGTTCACGGATTCGCCCGGTTTTAGCCACCCCCTTAACAAAAAAGAAAAAGAAAAAAAAATCGAATTAATATTAACAATTCCAACGATGTAGAAGAAAGAAAGTGATTCGATGGGTACACTAATTCTACGTTTTGCAGGGAAAACTGTACCAAAGGCCTGCAATCATGTTGTGCGTGCTACCAAAGGACGTGACAGTACTTTTCACCAACTTCAACCGCAGCATGTAATTCCACGCAGCCCAGTCATTGCATATTCTTTCTATTCACTGTCACATTTGACAATGAAAGATACTTACTCGCTATCAGCTGTCCGTTGCCCGCAACACCACGTACCTTTCGATAAAATGATTGTTCAATAGTGAAGACAGTAATAAATGTTGGAGACGAGAGCTGAGCTACGTCTTGAGACTATTTTTATCGGCACACATTTTCTTCGATTGCACTTTACCTAACCACTGCTGTCTCCAACAAATAAACGACTGACGGTGCACAGTTGCTGGTAGTTTGTTTGAAATATGTATTTTCCTGTGTTCGACAAAAACGAACTGTAAAGAGTCGTTTCTCTTCCACTGTTTCATTATTAAAAACTGTCCGTCCACCTAAGCAACCCTCTCTGAATCCCGTGCAATTGCAGCAGCCGCGCGCGGTCGTTGGTAATTGCCATAATAACATAGCCTGGTCGAAGGGATATTGTCGAGACTATCTGAGGGTACTGACAGAATTCCGATAGTCTGTATTAGTTAGTCGCGTTTCACTCTTCGTTCCGAGAAGTCTCTTTCCTCGCCTGTCTTGTTCGCGCAATACCAAGGGAAACATTTCCAAGAGAACACGTTCATGCAAATGAAACATGTTCTTCTAATTATTGAAAAGCACAAATCAACTGAGTGTAGACGAAATATTATGAATTGTACAATTGTCTTCGAGCATACTTCGAGTTTTCTAACTTCACCGACACGGGAGTGAATGAAAATATTTTGTTCAAATTTGGTTACGATCGAATGAGGAAAGAGACGATCGATAATGACGTCGCTACGCGTACCTCTCTCGATGCTGTCGGCGTTAGGTTGTCTAAGACCCATCACCTGGACATCCTCCTTTAAAAAATTTGTCTACTTAGTATACTCGGTGATGGCGTTCGGCCTGATACATAGTATAGTGCTGACGCATGTACTCGATTTAATTCTGAACGTGAGAAGTCAGGATGATCTGAGCGACAACTTGTACATCACGATGTCGGTGCTTGGGTGCGTTTGCAAGATGATCACCTTCTTGCTGAACCGGAAGAAGATCATCCTTCTGATAAAGATGCTGCAGAAGGAGCCATTTTCGCCTAGGAACGACGAGGAGCTGGACATCAAGATGAGATTCGATAAAATAATCGAGTAAGTTGCGGTACAACAATTTTTTAATCGTTGTCTGTGACTCGTCATCAACATTTTTAATGTTTCCTGCCAGGAATTAAACCGCAGTTGTCCCTCGTTTTCCCAGCATGATTTATTCCTTGGCTCCAAACTGAAACAATACATTTATACAAAATCAGTACGATGAATAGTTGAATTTTTTAATTGCTCTCTTTGGTTCACAGCATGAATTCCATTCAATTCATGACAGTGGTCCAAGCTAGTATGATGGTGGTGTGGATCGGCACGCCGATCATGGAGGGAAAAAATCGAAAATTAGCATTTCGAGCTTGGATACCATACAACTACTCGTCGGCGATGCTGTACACGCTCACTTACCTTTATCAAGCCGTAGGCCTAACTTTTGACACGACTATGCACGTTGCTTGCGACTCTCTGTTTAACGGATTGTTGATCTGCATTTACGGTCAACTGGAGATCCTTGGGCATCGTCTGCAAAATATTAAAGGCGATCAGAAGAAGTCGGCGAAGAAATGCGCTTGGCACCATCACCAATTATACTTGTGAGTTGTAAATATTTTTAAACAATATCCTCGTACTGTGTTAGGACTCGATACAAACATTCATACTTCACTTTTCTCTCTCTGTGGGATAACATTAGCTCCAAATTAAATTTTATATCATTCTTTTCTGGGCAATACATTTTAATCAATTTTTCTGTTACCTTTAAAATTTTCATACTTCACTTTACATGTTAAAATAAATTGTATACAATTCTTTTCTGGGCAATGCAAATTAATCCATTTTTTTGTTTCCTTAAAAATTGTCATACTTCACTTTTTGCATTAAGATACATTTTATACAATTCTTTTCTGGGCAATGCAAATTAATCGATTTTTCTGTCACTTTAAAAATTTTGATTTTTCACTTTTCGCATTAAGATAAATTTTATATAATTCTTTTCTGGGCAATGCAAATTAATCGATTTTTCTGTTACCTTAAAAATGTTGATACTTCACTTTTCGCATTAAGATAAATTTTATACAATTCTTTTCTGGGCAATGCAAATTAATCGATTTTTCTGTTACCTTAAAAATTTTCATACTTCACTTTACATGTTAAAATAAATTTTATACAATTCTTTTCTGGGCAATGCAAATTAATCGATTTTTCTGTCACCTTAAAAATGTTGATACTTCACTTTTCACGTTAAGATAAATTTTATACAATTCTTTTCTGGGCAATGCAAATTAATCGATTTTTCTGTCACCTTAAAAATTTTGATTTTTCACTTTTCGCATTAAGATAAATTTTATACAATTCTTTTCTGGGCAATGCAAATTAATCGATTTTTCTGTTACCTTAAAAATGTTGATACTTCACTTTTCACGTTAAGATAAATTTTATACGATTCTTTTCTGGGCATTGCAAAATAAATTTTCAAAACGATTGCAGGTATACGGCGAGCGTGAACAAAAACTTCCGCGCAGTGCTCTGCTTTCAGTTGATAGCTGCCGTATCGATGGTCTGCTTTTCCATTTTCCAGCTAACACAGACACGCCTAGATGGAAAGGTGATCGAGCACGTTATGTTCACGATTTGCGCATTGTTACAAATATTTTACTACTGTTGGTACGGGAACGAAGTCAGACGAAAGGTCCATGATCAAGCTGGAAAGTAGAGTACTCTACCATCATGCATTTTCTAACATCACTTTCTGTTCTAGAGCCTCGAAGTTCCGGATATAATCTTCGCGAGCAATTGGATGCATTTAGACAAGAACACTAAGAGGATCCTATTGGTAATTATGCTACGATCTACGTTCCCCATGGAGTTCAAGAGTGCTCACATCATGTATGTGAATCTGGAATCGTTTATGGCGGTTCGTATGATTTATCGTTTACTCCTTTCACTGTTTCACGAGTGTCACCTCTGTCTCAATACTAGGGCTTGCAATCCCACCATTTTTTGGTCCTGCATTTCTTAAAAAGGTTATGCGAAATCACAGGCAAATTTTGCGGGACTATGCATGTAATCAAAACTGCGCGACGAAAAAATTGATAAATGAAAAAATTCTCCAGATTCACCTCAGCAATTACACTGTCCAACAAATTTCAACTTTTTTTATGTTCCCAATATATTGTTGGGTCCTTCTCATAGAGATTTTTGCGTTCATTCCGAATATGTCCCTAATTTTTCACCTATACGCACAGTTTTTGAGGAACATGGCTTTGAAAAAAAACATATTTTTCAACTTTAAACAAATATTGTAATGTTATTACAAAAGATATTGAATTGTTCTTTACAGAAAAAGATTCTGTAGACTTTCCCGAATACAGTGATATCCAATATCAATACATTATGATTGTTGAAACATGTTTAAACAATCATTAAAAACGGAGAGACACCACTTTTGCACCAATTTTTGAGGATATTTTTCAATGTTTGTTGTTTGTTAGAAATGAAATTGTAAATATTTTTCGGCGCAGGTGATCAAGACTTCTTACTCCGCGTATAACGTGCTCAAACAAGGCTGATGGATCATAAGACTATGTAGCTCGCGATTAGTATAGTTGGTACAGTCATAAAAGAATCTTTATATACCACAGGATCAATTATTTGATAAAAAGCAACGCGCCTTCTTCGAAACGTCATTGCATCCTTGTTTTACCCTTATCGCACTATAACACTCATGATGACCTATGCCACTCTTATTTTTTAAATAAACTTCAATCAATTTCACGTTGAACCTAGAGAAAAGTAAGCACGTAAACATTATACATTAAAAATCGTACAAGTAATTTCTCGTCGAACCTGAGAAATAAGCATACAATCATATATACAATAAAAATCGTATAAATAAATGGCAAACAATCCCGTCATTTTGCGAGAGCAACGCATACCAGCCTCATTGATCGTTCAGTGTTAACGATGTCTTCAAAATTAGAAAGTGTTACTCGGTTGGCCGTCAGAACTAAACACATTTAAATATATTTTCTGGAGCGGCTCCAACTATTCCTCGGCGGAACGTAACCGATGAATTCATACTGTTTACTCAACCGAAGAAAACATCGGGCAAACTATGCCGTAGAATAATTGGTACTCACGGATCGAGACAGGGATCGCATCGCGTCCCCGAGGTATAATGATCATTCCTGCGTAATCGACGACGACCGACTGAAAAGGGTTCACCCAGCGGAGTTTATGGTTTATTAATTTTCCGGACGTTTCGAGCGACACAGTCGTTGCGATGTAACAACGGGAGTACAAAAAAACAGAGGGAAGCTATACTTGAACGAACCTGAACACGAGAGTAATTCCGGTATATTGTTTTTTTTCCCGAGGGGCGGAAGTCACCGGGATAATTATGGTTCCCGGGATCGAGGGGGAGAAGAGTGGGGGGGAAGGTAATAACAGTCGCGATATATCTAGCAAAGAGGGAAATCGTTCGAAACGAAAAGCACAAGTCGAAGAGTGCAGTTGGGTGCTGGATTTTCTGCTTCTCGAAGTGTCGCAAATTTGACTTCAGTCCTGGAAAGAGACTTCGATTCTCTTGATCTTTGACATTAGAGAAAACTGTGCCAAAAGAGTTTGCTCGTCTCTGTTGAAATTAGTGGAAGAAACACCTTCGTGAGAAAATGCATACACTACCCCTCTCGTTCGCACTGCTCACGTACGTTGGCTTCTGGAGGCCAACGACCTGGCCAGTGAATTCGTTGAAATACTGGTTGTACAATCTGTACTCTGTGATGATGACTTTTCTGCTGTACATTTTCACGTTCTACGCCCTGGTCGACGCGATAATTAGCAAGGACCTAGATACTACCACTGACAAATTCTCGTTGAGTATCTCCGTGCTGGGCGTCAGTATAAAGGTCGCTAATCTGTTCATTCAGCGTGAGAAGATTGTCAGAGTGGTTAACAGCCTCCTATTGAAGAATCATGTGCCAAGGGACGAGGAGGAGGTGGTCATACAGCGGAAGTTCGACGCTCATGCCAGGTAAATCCACAAATTACGCTAGTTCCGCACCCTTTCTATCACAATATGTATCTATCCCTTTAAATGTCGTCTTCCACTATAACTGTTCTTCAAAATCATTCAGCAATTTTTTTCAGGAAGCTCGCACTATACTGCGAAATCCTGAACGAATCAGCAGCGTCTTTCGGCACAGTGGCTCAGATAGATCACTTTATCAGCACGAAAACCCTTCCAATATCGAATTGGGCACCCTACGATCTAACCTCTCCTCCGATCTACTTCGCGTCTCTCATCCAGCAGTCGCTCGGTCTGATGGTGTGCGCGAACACCAGCGTGGGCCACGAGACCCTGATCTCTGGCCTGATGATCCAGATCAGCGCGCAATTCGAAATATTTTGCCATCGAGCTCGAGCGCTGCCAGCTTTGCTCACACAGGCGGAGAGGGAGAGCGGATCAATCGCAGAGCTGAAGATGAAGAGGCAGAGGATCCTGAGGGACCTGATCGAGCACCAGATGAGGATCTATAAGTGAGGGGTCGATTTTTCAGAGCTTTGTCATTTTTATCAAATTTTTTAATTCAATCGTGCTGTGTTAATTTGAGATTAAATAAATCACCGGACACTTACTTATCTTCAACAAAATGGTAATTAAAGGATACAAGCTTCCAGCTTGATTTTTTATTGTTTTATTTTATTAAACAATTATTTTACTCGATAATATTTCAATAAATGTTGAGAAAAGGGGATTGAGAAATTGTGGGATGATTATGGACAGTTGTGATAATTTTAAAAATTATAAAATATAGGATACTTCGGTCAGATTTGATTTACACGTTCTCTACATTAGAAATAATTCTTAGGTGTGCAAATAAGTTCCTTCGCCTTTTGTTTCTACGATCATAACTTCTGAATGAATTCGAATTACTTCCCGATTGTGGTGCCATCTGAAAGAGCGTTCTTCTAGTTTTAAGAAGAATCGTGATGAGTTCTAAGACGCTCTAAGAGTTTCCAGTCCTATGTGCAAGAAGCATCATTTGCGTCACTGCTTACTCTTTGCATTCCAGCTTAGGAAATCAGCTGTTAAAGCTACGGAAATGGTTTGTGCGGCACTGGGCGAGAACGCTGTATCTTACAGAACATGCGAAAAGTGACACCAAAGATTTGAAGCCGGAAATTTTAATTTGGAAGGCGACGATCATTCAGGTGCACCGAGAAAGTTCGATGACGGTGAGTTAGAGGAAGTGCTCGACGAAAATCCGACCCAGACGCAAGAAGAATTGGCAGAAAGACTGGGAGTCACCAGACAAGATTTTATTAGATTTTATGTAAGGAAATCTTGAATTTATAGAAAAAGGGGAAGAACTTATTTGCACACCTAATAGTACCTATCATTCTGATTTCAAAGGTTTTAATGAGTGTCCGGTGTTCTCCAAAACGGAGGCTCTGGTTTCGAGTCCCGATTTGTTGAGAATAAATTTCCCGATTGCAGGTTCGCGGAAAATGTGAACGCACTGTTCACGTTCGTGATTTTCCTGCAGTTCACCGTGAGTTCGACGGTGCTCTGCCTGACTATTTACAAAATGTCGACGGCGAGCTCGTTCGGCTTGAACTTCGCGTGGAGCCTATCCTATTTGTGCTGCATGCTCATGCAGGTGTATTTATACTGCTGGTACGGAAACGAGGTGACGTTGAAGGTTGGCACCGAATTTCGTTTCCTTGAATCACTCGGCGCGGCGGGCCGAATACGATCCAGAGAGAAAAATCAGGCACAGATAAATGTGTACATCATTTTTTTTACTCTTCTGGATCCGTCTCGAATTACTCTCTACATTTCGATTTCTGCAACCGATTCAATTAATAAACGATGTTCGCAGAGTAAGAACGTGTGCGACGCCATTTACGAGATGGACTGGACCTCGCTTCCAGCGAACATGATGAAAGACTTGCTGATGATCATGATGAGGGCCAGGAAGCCTGTGAAAATGTCCAGCGCTCATATCATTACTTTATCCACCGAATCGTTCGTCACTGTCAGTTGAGAAACTATTTCATTCGTGGATAAATAAGGAGGAACAATGTTTAACCATCAACAATTCCAGATCATAAAGCTGAGCTACTCGTCGTTCAATATCTTGAAGGACTCCGGCAAGTGAAAGGTTGGACGATAAACTATAATCGTTAGACTGCGGATCTTATGTAAAAGAAACATTTTCGATTGCAAGAACCATGAAATGAGAATTCATTTTCTCTTTCGCATAGAATCCGCAGTCTAAATAATCACCAGACTGCGGATCTTTATGCAAAATAAAAGAATGTCTGCATCGAATCCAAGACACAGGAGCCGAATAACAAATTCATTCTTCTTTTAATTATCTTATTAAGGTGAAACTAATACACTGGTGGCCTTAAATCCTTTTAATACCTCCACTGTTTTAAATTGTACGTACCCATTTTTGTCATAAATGCATAAAATCCGCAGTCTAATAATAATCACACATCCGGTATCGTGCTTTTGTAACTTTCGTAAGGATATTCATGGAGACGTCATCGAACGATTGGCAGTTCTCGTTGTCGCAGGAGGAAAATAAATCATGAATCATTATTTCAATCCAGCGAGAATTTGGAACGATCTATCTCGCACCTGATTGAATTTTCTCAAGATTATTACAATAATTATACCACATAGTCATCACTCAAAGTAGCCCTGTAAAGTGAAAACTAGAACTCGCCTTCTTTTTCGTGGTGGTCAGTAACAGATATCCCCAGCTCCGAGCGTTTATTGTTTCTGCCCGATTGTAGCTAGTTAAACGCTTCTACTCGGTGTACAATTTACTTCAAAGCGCTCAAAAATAGCCTGCAACCTCGGTCAACAAAATCCAACACGATACATCTTCATCGCTAAACTGTTTTACGAAATGCCTGCTGTATAAAATAGTACTATGACTTTAAACAAGGAAAGCGTATAACATTAATTTAACTATTTTCAAGTAAATGCAAGAATGTGGGCGTCGCGTATCCGTGACGGTGGTAGCGAACTGGTTAAGAAACAAAATAGGTTTCTATTTCTACTTGTATGTTGCAATTCGGAAAATTTCCTCGATCTTCTCAGTCTCGATCGTTCAAATTTCATTCTAACTGGACCCAATTTCGAGATTACAATGGGTTTAATGGCTGCGTCCGGTAATTCGATCCAACCTGCCACTGAGAAAAAAACCGGGGATCGGAAGAGGCGCGTTTCGATTCGAAATCGATCCGTGCTCGTCCGTGTATCTCTCCGGGCTCCAGTGTCTCTCCCCATTGGAAGGTGAGAGAGATTCCCGAAGAACGTCGAGCAGAAAATAAACGTTCAGGGCCCCACCCCCGTAGAACTTTCCGTGGCGGTCCATTTTTGGGCTCCCCACCTCTGGTTCGAGGCACTGCCGCCGAGTTCACGTCCCGTTTCGAGAACCGAACACGAAGAAGCTCGCCGAAGCACCCTCGGACACTCGACTCGCGCCGCTCTGCTCGCTCGGGTTAGGTAAGTCAACGAGCGAAACTGTTCGAAACTGTTCTCTTCTATCTTGTCTTCTCCACCGAAACGCTTCTATACTCGAAACGTGAACGCGAGTGTGCGGAAAAGAAAATGCGAGATTCTGTGCCCGTGGAAGATTCACTGATGGATCCTGGAAAAACGGACCCCCTCCCCCTGGAAGTTTTCGGAGGATGCCGGAGCTTTGACCGCTTTCGCTCGTGCTGGAGAAGCTTGCGGGAACTTTAGGAATTGAGAATGGCAGCTTGTTTCGCCTTGAAGGTTTTTGAGCAAACTGCTTTCGCTTGTAAGTAGATCTCTTAACATTGCTTCGCTGTTAACCATTCTCGTCGAAGCGAGAAGCTCTCGGTGTTTAACAAAGTTTAACAAGATTTGCCACGATTGTACGCGACGGGAGTGTTAGACGAAGAAGATGTGTCGCAAGCAGAGGCTGGAAGATCGCGGTCCACTTCGCGGCGAAAATAAACCGGTTGCCAGCATCGGATCGTTCCGGTCTTGCATGCTATTTTCAACCTCTAACCGCGGAACGATCCGCTGCAGGTTTCCTGGTAGCGGGCTGAACTGTGGAAGTTGCTTCTTGACTTAATTTTGCAAGTTACGACCGCTGCTCGCGACACTGAAAGCCTAATTTCACGAAAGTAGTGAAACGATTCGAATGATTGCAGACGAAGAGTATCAGCCCCGGGAACGCTTTCGCAAGAGCAACAACGCTTTCTAACCACCGCAGCTTAAAGCGCAACGCTACTAACGCTTCCAGAGCTAGTTTTCCAGGCTTAGCATGATCGCGATGCAGTAAGTATCGCTCGCAATGTCAACGCAACACGCCTCCCACATCGTTCAGATTGATCGTACAGGCTCGAACAAGGTCCCCCGTTGTTATTGACTTTCGAGGATATACTTTCTTATGTCACTTTGGCACTCGCGGGTAACCAGATGCCAAACGCCTCCAGCCTCTATTAATAACCGGAAAGAGGGTCGAATGTTGCCATTCAGCTGACCAACGATCAATTAAATCACACGGGACGTCTTCCATCGTTTCCATACGCCTTCTAAATATTTAACAGTTTTTGCTGACTCCCCATAGCTGAACCGTTCATTGGCCCGAAGAGATTAATCACCTTTTCTTGCATTTTAGTGGCAATGCACTCGATCGAACCTCGCCTGTTCCCATTTAACCATTGTGTAGTCAAGCGGGTACCCATTTACTGTATTTCTTTCGACAATTTGTTATTAAACCCTGAAAAATATTACAAAATTTCTCTGAATGTCCATTCTTTACTCGCTAATATATTAATTTAGAGTTTTATAATGAGAATTTGCGCAAACATGTTAAATACAGAAAGGTTTTAAATAATACAGTTTGGTTGACTACACAAAGGTTAAAATAAAATTCTAGGTCCAACCCTTCGTCTTATTGGTTCTAATTCGAGCTATTTAATCAGTTTGGCAAACAATGGGAGGAATGCTGCGAACGCGTGATCCACGGGATGGGATTGACAAGATCCTCTCGGGATCCTCGGGAAATCCGTGTTCCGCAGGATCCAGCGGATCGCGAGCCGCCGGGCGATGATTTCGTAAATGCTATTAATACGCGGCAGTTAGATCGAATGTCGGTCGTCGGTGGCGGCCAAGTAAAGCCCGTTCTTCTGGGTTACGCTCGTGCTTTTTGGCCTCCTCGCCTCGCGGCCTCAGAAACGCCGGCCGCCGTCTTCTCTCTCTCTCTCTCTCACTCACTCTTTTCGTCGTTCCGCGCATATTTATAGAGCCTGCCTATGGATGCTATTTCCGTAGACGCACCGACGTGCTCTCCTTCTCACTCTCCTGATTTCTCTCTCTCTCTCTTTCACGCGGCTCGCAGGCGGCTGCACGGTATCATCCGCCGGATTATGACTCGCAGAACCCAACGGAGATCGACGAAATATGCAAGCCGCGGCTGTCCGCTTCGTACGGGAGCCGTACACGCCCGATCCTCTATTTTCAGGGTTAAAACTGGACGCTTCGAGAACCGGATGCCCTCCGCAACGATCCCAGCCAACGGCTTATGCAGACATGAAACTGCAGATTCTCTTGAAACTGCATTATTTTTTGCTGCAAGCCCTGTTACAAGCCCTGCTAGCTTCTACGCGCAAGGGACCCGATGTTGAGCACTTCTATTAATTCAATATCCCAAATACTAGACAATTTGTCGGTAAAAACCATACTGAAAGCTCAGGATCCGATGCACCTGGGAAAACATTCGAAATTGCATTATTTTTTACTGCAAGCCTTATTGCAAACCCTGCTAGCTTCTACGCGCAAGGGACCCGATCTTGAGCACTTCTATTAATTCAATATCCCAAATACTAGACAATCTGTCGGTAAAAACCATACTGAAAGCTCAGGCTCCGATGCACCTGGGAAAACATTTGAAATTGCATTATTTTTTACTGCAAGTCCTATTGCAAACACCACTAGCTTCTAGGCGTGAGGGACTCCCTCTTGGGCACTTCTACCAATTTCATTTCCCCATTTAAAATAGTAAACAATGAGTCAGCGAAAACCATGCTGGAAGCCCAGAATACTATACACCTGGGAGAACATTTGAAACTGCATTATTTTTTACTGCAAGCCTTATTGCAAACCCTGCTAGCTTTTACGCGCAAGGGACTCGCTCCTGAGCACTTCTTTTAATTCAATATCCCAAATACTAGACAATTTGTCGGTAAAAACCATACTGAAAGCTCAGGTTCCGATACACCTGGGAAAACATTTGAAATTGCATTATTTTTGACTGCAAGTCCTATTGCAAGCACCACTAGCTTCTAGGCGTGAGGGACTCCCTCTTGGGCACTTCTATCAATTCCATTTCTCCATTTAAAATACTAGACAACGAGTCAGCGAAAACCCTGCTGGGAGCCCAGGGTCCGATACACTTGGTAAAACATTTAAGTAACGCTCTATATTCTCACGAAGTGTACTTACATTATACATAAGTGTGCATACCCTATCAGCTTCTGGGCATTTTTCATTGAACCCTAGAAATCCTAACAAAAGACAACCGTGATGTTCTAAGACACAGACTCGCGACCAACCCGAACCCTCTCGAGTACCCGAAGGAGCGATGAACACGTCGCTAAATGGATCTGGATGGTTTCAGTGAACTCGATAGTTTCTTGAAGGAAGCCGGCAGGAGAAAAAGGCCGCCACCATGGACGCGATCAAGAAGAAGATGCAAGCGATGAAGCTTGAGAAGGACAATGCGATGGACAAAGCCGACGCCTGCGAGGGCCAGGCTAAGGAGGCGAACATGCGCGCGGACAAGGTCAACGAGGAAGTGAGCGACCTGCAGAAGAAGCTGGTCCAGGTGGAGGCTGACTTGGAGGCGAACAAGAAAGCTCTCGAACAAGGGAACAAGGACCTCGAAGAGAAGGAGAAGGCTCTGACCAACGTGAGTGCCATTCGGGACTCGCTTCATGCGACTCCAGCCCAGCGATTGCTCCAGTTTAACTTGGCCCGGGTCCAACTGCGATTTTCACCGCTGTCCTTTATTTTCGTTTTGTCACCAACTCCTGTTTAAGATCGATGACTCAGCGTGACGCAGTTTTACGCAGGTTTACAGCGGCAAGGGTCGTCTGTTCGCCCTCCCTCCTGGGCAGGGATTCTAACCCGACGCCTAACTCTAAACCAAACCCAAGGTTAACGGAGGGAGGATACTGTAATCCGCTGTAACCCATACTAATCTTTATGCATTTATGGCAAAATTGCAAAAAAGTGGAACATGTCAATATACGATTTCTCTATTAAAATCATTGGGGGAAGAAATGAAATTGAAGTTAGTTCCTATTCCTTGCAATCGATGTAGACAATTTTTATTTTGCATAAAAATTCGCAGTCTACTAATCATGAGATACGTTCTTCCAGACACACACAACATTCATACTCGTCATAATTACCTAAAATATAAATTTCGTCCTCTTAATTATAACACATCATCAACACATTCTTAATTATAACTTTAGTCCTGTTATAATTTAAAATTGATTCGTAGATAAATTCAATTGATTCGCACCAAAGCATAATTATAAATACTGCTTCTGGCTCCTAATTTACGAACCTGCTGACTCACCGAATCTTTTTCGATGCCAGGCTGAGTCCGAGGTCGCCGCTCTGAACCGCAAAGTCCAGCTGATTGAAGAGGACTTGGAGCGATCCGAAGAGAGACTTAACACCGCTACCGCCAAGTTAGCCGAGGCTTCCCAAGCTGCCGACGAGTCCAGCCGGTGATTATCCCGAATCTTGAACGGCATTCGAAGCATCAAGACCGTGAGATCGTGGACTGATTGCTGGTTGTTTCAGTATGTGCAAAGTGTTGGAGAACCGTTCGCAGCAGGATGAAGAGAGGATGGATCAGCTGACGAACCAGCTGAAGGAGGCTCGTCTGCTCGCTGAAGACGCTGACGGAAAATCTGACGAGGTGTCCCGAAAGCTGGCCTTCGTTGAAGACGAGCTGGAAGTCGCCGAGGATCGAGTCAAATCCGGTGAAGCGTAAGTGTTCGGATTCTCGTCCAACTGATCCAGAAAATCATTGTTCAATATTTAACGTTGCAGCAAGATCATGGAGTTGGAGGAGGAACTGAAAGTCGTCGGTAACAGCTTGAAGTCTCTGGAGGTGTCCGAGGAGAAAGTGAGTCTCCCCGTTCGATTGTTTTTGTGGTTGCAAGGAGAAACGCCGCATGTCAACTTCACAAAAATTTAAGTTTGTGCATTAATTGTCTCTATGTAAAACAAATTCGAAAGGTTCAAAAAAATAATGCAATTTAACCGATGTCCTATGTCGAAGAATTAGTGATCAAAACTTTAAAAGAAAATATCTCAAAAGTGGAAGTACACTAAATCCTCTATGGACGCAACAATTTCTATACGATAGATGCGACCAAGAATAGCCCCCCCCAACTTAGTACAGGGTAAACAACGGTGCTAATCGGGAAATTGTTGTATCGTGTTGTACTAATGCTATTCCATACCTGAGAATGATACATCAAGTATCATAAAACCCCAATTTAAACACCCCAATACCTTAATTTCTTTGGAGCGCGATCGACCGCCCAAGGGGAAACCCGCCCGTAGTCTCTATTTACACGCGCTGTCCTCCTCTACGTTCGGCTCGGCCTTTGGAGATAAAAAATAACTACCCTATACGATAGATGCGACCAAATCCCCTGAGGCTGTCGCGTCTATAAAGGATTTACTGTATGTGACATGCGGGGCGTCCTTCCTGACAACCACAGATTTAATTCAGGGAGTTCCAAGATGTAGCTCGAGAGCCATAAGCGGCTCTTTCCCCGCTTAGGTATTTCCCCCACTCTTAGACTTCATCGTTGCCGTGGGGAGAGGTTCGACCAATGGTGGGGACCATTTTCGGGGAGGAACAAGCTGGAACTCCCTAATTTTTAATTTGATAGATCCTGGTACGGAGTTATTAATCGGATGAATTTAGGCTAACCAAAGAGTGGAGGAATTCAAGAGGCAGCTCAAAACTCTGACGGTGAAGCTAAAGGAGGCTGAGGCTCGTGCCGAGTTCGCCGAGAAAACGGTCAAGAAGTTGCAGAAGGAGGTCGACAGGCTCGAAGGTCAGTGATCATTATCGATCTCGGTAAACCTCGATCATTGTTAATCAGTGATTAGCGATTTCCATTCGTACAGCATCGGTATCGATGACCAGGGGATGGATTTTCTCGGGGAAAAAAGCATAGCGCCGTATTTTTAGACTGTTTCGCATCGAACTCAGGCAGCCATGACGTAATTTGGCAAAATGACAACGGCGCTTCCGTAATTCGGCTACGCTGGAATGGAATCAGAAGATTCGTGGTCAATTTGCCAACCTTGAGAGCGAACAGTAGCCGCGCGCCGCGAAACTTTTCCCGATCGGTTTTGTCGGTGAAAAACAAAACGAACCGGATCCGTTGACTAGCAACGTGTAGTGGTAGACAATGAACTACGACAGTACTCCGTGCAACACCACTGATTTTCTTTGCAGACGTATTGCACCAGCAGAAGGAGAAACGCAAAACGATTTGCGAAGAATTGGACAAGACGTTCTCTGAACTTTCTGGCTACTAGAAACAAAAAAGAAAAATCTATATAACCCGAAAAGACAGAAAGAAACGAATCCACTCATAATCGCTCGAAACTTCTCGTTTATTTCTTTGCTCAAAACTGTTTTCTCATTTGATTCGCCGTATTCGAAGTGACTTTTCCGCTTTGGCTACATTTTTTCCCTGTTTTACTTCATCGTTATATTTTTTTGTTCATTAGTCTCCGTTTCTTTTTCTCACTTTAACAAACATTATTTTTCGTTCGTTCACAAATTAGCATCACATTTACTTTCGCTTTTCTCTCTCTCTCTTATTTTTCACTCATACCAAATACGCAAGTTAGTCTCGCTGCTCGCAGATCATCACTTCCGAGTTGTTTTACTTTTCTCTCCACGATTGTTTCAATTTTTTTGTTGAATTCATTTGTCCCGTCCGATTTTGGGAGCGCTTCGCTTAGTTTTTTTTCTGTTTCTGTCCCGACGAAGAAATACCCAGTTACTTTTCTCGTATTAAGTTGAGCATTGTCTATTAATATCCACGCGTACATCGAAACACACAAGGCGCTTAACAGAATAAAATTTGAACGAAACGAAAAAAAAAAAGAAAAGAATATATCAAAACAAACAAAAAAACAAAGCTTCGCACGTTTATGTGGGCCGTCTTACGCCAGGTACATTTGCCATCCCCTCGCAAAACCGTTTGCCTTACACTCGTGCAAAGGTATACTACACCTCACGATTCTTGCATGCTTCGAGCACTGTGATTAACCGACGAAGAAAATTACATTGAACGCCATTTTGTGATCGCTAGACTGTGACAAAGAAAAACAGACTGGATTCTGATGCGCACCTTCTTCTGAAAAGAAAAAATAAAAAAAAACTTCTCGAGGGTTGTATTATCGAAAATTCAATTACAAAATCTTCAGTCTGAGAAAAAAAAAAGAGAAAACGGTGCAGCACACGAACAGTGGACGACGAGATGTAGTTTTCTTCCTGCTTAGGAAGAGGTATTCAAGCTTCGTTTAATTATTTTGCTTTCCACACGCGTGGGAATGTGCGACACGATGCTTTTTCTGTACCATTTTGCCTCGTACAAACACACCGACAATACACCACGTTGTACGACGTCTGTACACCTAGAGAATTTTTAGGAGGCCAGTGTGCGGTTTTTGTAGAACGTAATGGTCGCCCGACATTTTTTGACTAGGGTTAACAGTACTCCCGTAGCCGAACGAAACAGAGGATACCGTTCGAACCGAGTTGAGAACCGCGAATTAGGTCGATTGGAGCAAGTAGTACACGCTTGCCCGGTAAATTGCGAACTGCCCTTAGGAACGGGTCCCATGAAAATCACCGACCCAGGTTTCATCGAAAACGATTTCAGTCGACGACAGTATTATCCGATAGTAATATCGTTTGTAAAGATGGTGCTGGCATTTTATTCTGTAACTATTCTGCACTGGCACTTTTACTTTTGTATAAAAATAGAATTGTTACACTGTAAGAAATTAGATGCAGTCGGTTGACGTCGTTGTCAAATGATGTTAACACTAGAACTACCGAGCACTAAACGCAATTGGCATACATTGCCTTATATTAATGACGAAATTGCATTTATTCAGATTTCGTTTGAGTTTTGTTTAAATATGTGTTTCGATAAAGAAGTTCACTAAAAAATTCTCAGAAAAACATACTTATAATTTTAATATTTCTAGAAGAACAAATCAGGAACCAGTCATTTTGACCCATTCGGTAGTTCTAGTGTTAATGTCGGATAATACCGTCGTCGACTAAAGAAAACTGTGTCGATGATATTCACGGGACCCCTCAGGAACATCCCCGCTTGTAGACTCGATCTGCGTACTCGAGAGCAGTTATAGGAAATTTCCAGAGTACGGAGGCGAATTTTGCAGGGTAGTTCTACGGGGTAGATTGGGCAAATTTGTCGGGCAGGCGCGTAGAACCGACGTAGACAGTCCGTAGGACCGTATTGATTAGATTCAAAGGGGTCGAGAGAGAGAATCGTCGCTCGGATGAGGGTGTTCGAGGAGGAGCTGACGTATTTTCGTGTTGCAGACGAGCTGGGCATCAACAAGGACAGATACAAGTCGCTCGCCGACGAGATGGACTCCACGTTCGCCGAGTTGGCAGGATACTAAGCCGTTTCGTCCTTCCGTGCTTCCGTTCGACGATCGAGATTATCACGCGGGGAGATTATCATGCGGGGAGATACGGAAATGCTGCGACAATTCCGTAGCCAAGGGCGCCACTTCGTTCTCGCTCTTCGGCAAGAGAACCAGAGGATGCTGAGGACACGCCTCCTGGGGACCGGACGTTATTTATCTAAATTATGCGACGACGATGATCGATATACTTGGTGGAGATCGTAAGGAATTTTACTCTGTTACACTGTTGTACCAAAATATTACACGAGACCCAATAAACTGCTGCAATGTGGTATGCGTTACTAATTAGACACGCTTTCTCTTTCTAGTCCGATAGAGATCGAAAACCTCCTCTTCGCGACCAGTTCCTCGATAGAGAGATCGACTCAGCCGACTGTACAGCTATGTCCACACTGAACCACCATCGAGCAACGTTTTCCTCGACTTTGGTTCAGCGTGGACACAGCCTAACACGTTCGCTACGGATGTCACAGTTCACTGTCTTTCACGTAAAGATAGGCAAATTGATTTTATACATTCTATTGTATTTTGTTTGTATCGACTCGGACCCTCACTTTCGAGAAACCGGCTGAGATTGATTCAGCCGACTGTAGAACTACGTGCACACTGAACCACCACCGAGCAACATTTTGCTCGACTTTGGTTCGGTGTGGACACAGCCTAACACGTTCGCTACAGGCGTCACAGTGTGACGTCCGCTGTCTTTCACGTAAAGATAGGCAAATGAATTTTCTACATTCTATTGTATTTTATTTATATGGACCCTCTCTTTCGAGAAACAGGTTGCGCAATCGTCCCCTAGCGTGCGTGGTCTCTTTGGCGAAAAATTCACCCTCCATCCCCCCGGATACCGTGTGAAATATTTTATATCGGACTACGAATGAATCTGCGGGTAGAATGGATGAAGTATGAGATTTTGTAGGACCGTTCGGGGATCGAGGATCCTCCAGATCGTTCAGAAAAGGGTTCGAAGGGTGGGATGCACAGACTCGAACGTCGCGATGTAGAGTTTTTCAGAGGCACAGTTATAAGAGACGTTTATTAGTCACCAAGGTACTTATTAAATGTACACTGAACGTATAAATGTACACCGAATGGCATAGAAATTCAGGAGTACCGACTTGTACTATCCTCGGGAGTCATGAATAATTTGTATATCTACACAACCGTTCACGGTCTCTCCTTATCTACTATTTACAGCTGATATTTATCGTCGGGAGGGGGCAAACCTCGTTCCGCGACTGTGTGCAAATGGTCTTTTATACATACAACGCGTCAGCCTGTCCTCGAGGATGCTCAAACACAGAGGAAGGACGAAGCAAACATAATTCGGTCGCGACGCGTGTTTCCAAATTGACAAATTCACGATTAACAACAAATGCTAGACAATCACAGAACGGTGTAATGCAAGTTTCAGACTTTTTGTCGTGGTTCATTTTATTATGTTGTCGTAAGCTTCCTGTTTCTAATTAAGATGATATTTAAATAAAGATGAATAGATGTATAAGGTTTAAACGAGAAATATTTTTATTACAAACGATAAAATCAATAAGAATTGTAGATAAATAAAATAATATTTTCAATATTATTTCGTGTAAACTATTCATTTAAGATCAAGATCTTCAGCTTTTTAAAATGCTAATAAAGTACGGTTTATTCGAGTACATTACAATAGAAATGAGTTTCCAAGTGGACGATTAACCTGCTAAAAGATTCATTAAAAAACCAGCGGTGTCGCTCTGGCATTTCTCAACTTAAAACGATCTTTCACGAATTATTGATCGAATCTTTGCGAAGGTGCAGAATACTCAAACAGTAAAGCACGCAGGTAACACGACAGAGTGAAAAACTAGCATTCCACCGACTGGTAATCAATATTCATTTGCCAAGTGGACAGTGTGAAAACGCCGTGAGAGTGTATTTACGTTGGAGCTGCGATAGAATCCTCAACTAAAAAGTATCTTCCTTTGGTGTGTCTGCTGGTTGTTAATTTCTCCGATAAGATTATGAATCAATGACCAAAAAATACCATAGTCACTGCTTCAGCATGCTGCTACGCACAATTCCGAAACGTATAAAAACTAAAAACAGTTGATCGCAGCTCCGACGTGAACTCACTCAGAGGACCGAAACTCAGGCATGCAACGAAACAAATGTACAAATATTCTGTGGCGCGGGCACAATATCTACAAACAAACAAGACGAGATAGCACACACGTACATCCAAAACACGGACATCATCATGTATACATACATGTATGTGTGTATATATATACAGAATCCATATATACCAAACAAACTGTAACAATGATCGAAAAAACAACGAACAATTAGTAGAGAGTATAAACATTCATCTAGAAAAAAGAACTCATCCTCTGTCACGATCGACGACAGAACGCGTCCTGATTTCAGAGTATTTCGGCTCGATAGGCCTTCACGCGAGAAACTTTTCTCTACAAAGTTCCCATGATCGTCCTCCCTTAGCCAGTAAATCGCGTATCTTTCTCCTCGCGTTCGAGAAATGAGAAAACCAATTCCGCTGTGATCGATCCCGCGAAACGAAATACAACGGGGTGCTCGTGCGAAAAACAAACTCTCTCGGCAAGTGTCGGACGACAACCATCATACTAATGCCCACTCTCTGCACAGAAAATTCATTCTCGCCGCGAGCACGCAGATTCGTCCAGATCGAGGACATCGATATCGTCGTAACGACCGGGCTCCGATCTACGACGATCCTTCCGGGCAAATGAAGAAGATCGTCCGATCGAACGTCGCCCGATCTCGTCCGCAAGACGCAATAGACTGCGGATCTTCATGCAAAATCTCTGTGAATCGATCGCGGGATACGGGAGCCACGTAAAAGTGTGTCTTCCTCGTTTCTGGAATTTCTGAAATAGTTTTGAACGACTGATTTGGTCACTGTTCTCGTACCATTATTGCAAATGTTCGTTACGATACTAAATATGTTGGTCTAATCAATTGTGTCTAATCAATTACATCAATTTCATATCCACGAAATGAATGGAATAATTCCACCGTGGAAGAGATGTTTAATTTTCGAGTGTTTTCGAGTTCGAACAGCTCCGACTGCGAAGGGTTGATACATAATCGTTGCTCGAAAGAAAGAAACCCGAGAAACTCCGCTCCGAACATGACTGAAGCATGATTTTTGTCACGAGTGCACAAGATCCGCAGTCCAGCAATAAATAACGCGCTGCGAAACTATACACAGTCTCTATCAATGATTATTCGCCTAGAATTGTACAACGATTCGTCACCTAAACAACGTTATCAAAAAACCATTAGACTATTTGGTGTGTGTGTGTGTTGATTGCACGCGACATCGTGACCGTTCTGTGGCGTTTCGCGAACTCCGGAGCCATGGAACGGGCTCGAGAAAAACGAAACGGTAGAAGAGAAAACTGAAGAGGAGAAAGGAGGAAAACGTGACGTCCGCGACGATACTCTCGGTAATAAAGTGCGCGCGGTGGGATCGTCGAGGGATGGAACGATACGGGCGCAGGTACGTTTTTGAAAACGTTACCACGGTCTTCCGTAAAGGTTGGATTCGCTAAGCGCGTCTGAACGCGGCGTTTTACGATCTCGGGAACTTCTTTAGAAGTGATCACTTGTGTCTGGACGCGTGCGTCTGGTTCTAGACGACGAATGGAGTGTGGATCGCGAAACGCCGCGTCCAGACGCGCTTAGGAGATCCCACCTCTGCGTCGGATTCTAGATACTTGGCACACAGAGAGACACGCGGCGATCGCCGTGCGTATCACGTTTCCGCGAGAGAGACCGGTGTCGTTTCGACCGTGTCCACGTGGCAAAGAATCGTGGAGCAGTCTTTCTGTATTTTTTCCCCCGATCAGCTTCCGCCGGAATTTCTGAGAACGGAACTTCGCTCGCGACTCGGACAATGCGGAATAAATTAGGCGCAGCTGGGTGGCCAAGCCAACGAACGAATGAATCAAAGTATAATTGCCGGAGGCGTCGCTCGAGTGATTTGAACGCGTGGCAAACACGACGCGGTGGAACGAAATTTTTCTTCCTCTCCCTTGGGCGAAGATGCTTCGTTCGAACGGAACATAATCCTCGAATCTCCGTGCGAATCGCAAGAAAATTCTCCGCCGTCGTCGCGCGGGCGCGCGCGCGCAGCCCCTGGAACGCGAAACACGATTTATGCGATCTCAAAAATAGAGACGATCGGCGCGCGCTTCTTCTATTCAGTTTGTTTCTCTCACTCGTTCCACTGTGCATGGCTGTTGCAGCTCGGAAAGGAACGTGAACGCATCGTTCTCGTCGGCTCGCGCGTCAGCTTACACCCCTAATTGCAACTTATATATCGTCCAGCTTAATACTTACAGCGAATACTCTGTACAATTGGTAAACTAGAGACGCTACACGCGTCGGACTCGCGTACACGCCACGCTAATTAGTCTCAAAATCGAAATTAAACGTCGTTTTTCTTTTTTTGATTCCCGTCCGAAGAGAAAGAAATATAAAAGTCGTCGAATAACCAACGTGCCGGTCGATCGTTACGTTTAAATTACGACGCGTATGAAAATATCAATAAATACAAGGTGTTCTCGATTCAAGAGGGTGAACCCTAGCGTTTACGATAAATTCCTCGCGAGATATCAAGAATATATCTATATGTTACAAAGGCAATGGCGACGCGCGGAAATTTTGCTCGCGAACGACCTCGATTACACATCATGTTCCACAATCTCTGTTAAAAAAAAAAAGAAACGAGCGCGCGAGAGAGAGTAACTCTTTTCCTTTCCTATTTTCTGTTTTTGTCACTTTTTTTTGTTCTCATCGTCGTTTTTATATTTTTCTGTTTTTTCCATTTTTTTGTTCGTTCATCGTTCGTCCGTTTAATGGTTAGAATGTACAAGAAAAATCATACGTTCCTTTTTCTTTGTTTTCGTTTTTTTCGGGTCTACATAACAGTGGGTAAATGCACTGTAGACACATTCCGAGAATGCTCCCCAGAGGAAAAAACGGTAAAAATTGTCCCTATGTTACACGACGATTGCAAATGTACAATTCCCGATCTGTGCTTTATACAGATATTACACGTATTATTATACTGATTACGTATTAATATCACCTATGTACAAAATAACGTAAAAAGTAACAAGTGCTGGAAACGTGTAAAAATTGTGTAACAAAATAGGCTGATCCCGTGTTGATGGGGTCGAGGGAGCCGGAATTTCGAAAAACCGACTTGAAAACACCTATTTGTCGTCGACGAAAATTTGCCCTTTATCCGTCTGCATAATTTATGCCATATGCGGCCGCGGTCGCGTTTTGACGAATGTCAGAAAGAGGACAAGATTATAGCCAGAAAACAAAATCAGAAGAAGAAACAAAAAGAAGAAAAAGAACAGACACGAAGATGACAGAAATGAAAGGAACACGAACACTCGAGAGCACGCGCCCAGATCGAAAAGAAAAAAACCCGTCGTCTCTTGCCTCTCTCTCTCTTTCTCTCCATTTCCCTCTCTCTTCAGAGAAAAGGTGTTATAACGTCTGTTTTGCTAACGTTCTCCTGGGGTCTCTTATATATTACTATTTTCCTTCTTCGTTATATTCCATTGAAAGAATCTCTCATAAGCTCAAATAACTTAGTGACTTATACATATAGAACAATAATATGTAAATGAAAGAGAGAGATGTCATGCGTGTGAGAGTGTGTGTGTGTTTGTTTATGCTACAGACGGTCACGACGCGAAGAACTGTTGTAGACGTTGCACCGTTCTACGATCCAGAGCGCACAGGTCGAAGTCGAACGTCTTCTTCGTGATTTCGTACTGACCGGTCTCCGCGATCACTTGGACGACTCTCTGCAGCTCCTGATTGTCCTGCAGGGTCATGATCTTCTGCTGTAGGTCCTTCAACTGGGAGACATAGTCTTCGGAGAAGACAGGTGGCTCGCCCATGTCCGAGTCGACCAGGGTACTATTCGTCGAGTCAGGTGCTACTTGCTCGGCTTCGGCTTCGACGTTCTTCTCGGAAGCCTGTTCAGCAGTGGCCCTGTCCTCTTTCTCCTTGGCGATGTGCACCTGGTCCTGGTCGACCGCCACTGGCGACTGACTCGAGGAAACCGGCTCCAGCGGCGGCGACGACGAATGTCCCCGATGATCTTTCTCCCGCTTCACCACATGCTCGTCGTCGCCCTTGCTCTCGCTCCGCCGTTTCCGCTTCCGGATCTCCTTCTCCTCGCCCTTGCCCTTCGGTTTGTCCCGCTTGCTCTTGTCCACCTTCTCCTTCTTAATCTCCGTTGGCATCGCTGGAGACATGGGCTTCGGCATCTCCGTTGGCTCCGACACCGGCATGTTCTCCGGCTCCTTCTTGATCGCTGGCTTCGTCTCCGAGAACGAGTCATCGTCAACCGAAGGCGCCGAATCGCTGCTGTCCCTCTCAGGCATCTCTGACAGGAGAGCCATCAAAGGATTAGCTGTGGGAGCATTGGGCACGTTGTTCTGCTTCTCCGACGACGTCTTTATCCTCTCTCGTTTCTCCTTCTTATCCCTCTCCTTGCTACTGTCCCGCTTGTCCTTCTTCTCCCTCTTCCTGTGCTTGTGCTTCTGCCTATCCTTCTCGCTCTTCCCATCTTTCGGCTTCTCAGACTTTTCAGTTTTCTCCGGTTTCTCTACCTTCGGCAGCTTCTCCTCTTTCGGCTTCTCCGGTTCTTTCGGAGGTTTCGGAGACTTTCGACCGTCCTTCGTCGATTTGTACTCTTGGCTCTTCTCTTTTTCAGTTTTCTCCGGCTTCTCAGGTTTCTCCGGCTTCTTCTCGCTGACTTTCAGCGACTCCTTCGAAGCTGATCGATCGCCCTCTTTGTACTTGTCTTTACGTTCCTTGTCCCGGTCCTCTTTGTGCTTCTTCTTGTCTTTCTTCTTTTCGCTCTTCGAGGAATCCGCGACGCTCTTCGAGCTGTCCTTCGTCTTCTCTTTCTCCTTGTTCTTTTCTTTCTCTTTCTCCGAAGCGGGCTTCTTCAGCTCTTTCTCCTTAGATTTTGGCGACGCTGGTCGCTTCGCAGGTAGCAACGCCGAAGGGCTAGCAGGTCTCTTCAAGGACACCGGGGATGGGGGACGTTTGTGTGACGGGCTCGAATGACTCTTCGCAGGCGGACTAGAAGGCCTCTTCGATTTCTCTTTGCTACGGTTCTTCGTCTTCGACTGGTCCTTCAACTTCTTATCCTTTTTCTCGTCGATCTTCTCCTTTTTACTCTCCTTGTGCGGAGAGTCCTTCAACTTCGAGGTCTTGTCCACTTTCTCGGACTTCTCCGCGGTGACCACCGGCTTCGGAGCTGACGATTTCTCCGGCTGTGCTGGCTTCTTGGTCTCCTGCGACACCTTCGTCGGCTTCAACGGTGTGCCGAACAATTCCGCAAAGGAGTTCGATGTCTTCGACTCCACTGTCTTGTGCTTTTTCGTCTCGCTCCCGCTCAACTTTGGCTTGCCAACCATAGTTGGAGTCTTGGTGTCACTTTTCTCGGCTGAACTCTCGGAATTCGATACTACCACCTGCCGGGAAAACGATTTTCGTACAAATTTTCGCCGGAAGCGGCGGAGAGAGGAAAACTACGAAAGAGCCTCGATAAATCGATCTTTGAAGGAAAGCTTAGCTTTTTAGTTGAAGCTAAAATTTTCCAATTGTACAGATTTTGTTTTACCATGTTAACCCTTTGCACTTGGAACTTGGAACTACTTTAACTCGAAAATTAAACATCTCTTCCAACCTAGCCGACGTTTGAATAACGAAATGTTTAGTAATTGATTAGATACCGATATATTTAATAATCTTAACTAAGTACTAACTTATTAGTCTTAACTAGTATCTTGAATAATGGTACAGCAATTTTCAGTGGCGCCCCACAGTTACCATTCGAGTGTTAAGGGTTAAAATTGGTGTAAGTGAAAATTCAGGTTATAGGGTTTCTATCTCGACTAGCATAGATTCAGGGAATACTTACGCCACCACCCTTCAACAATTTCCTCCTAAATTCATCGGAGGGGTTGTTAATGATCTCAGTGTGCATCACTGAGTTTGCAATGGCAGGGCCATTGGTTTGCAATGTAAGATCATACAGAATCTCGATCCTTTTGGTTCCCTCATCTTTGTTTTTCAGGTAGATATGAATGGGAATTTCGAAGCCAGCATAACCGGACTCTTTAATCTCAAACGGTGGCTCCTTCAGCACCCTCTTTGGTTTCGAAAATGTTTCGTGTAGTTGAAAAACCACTGTAAAAGAAGATTAAACGCATTAGAATGCGGTATATCGGCACCGGGGGGTAGAAGAAGAGTAGAACGATTGGAAAGCTGCGTATACCTTTCTCAACATAATGATGTATGTCAGCGTTCTCGACACCCCGCACAAATACTTCCCAATCATGAGTGTATCCCTCGGGTGTATGGCGCGAACGTAATGTGGATGAGTGGCCGCATTGTAGGGTGATGCGAATTGCCATTCTCTGATATGAAATTTTCCAAATGTTCTTCTCCAAAGAAAAAGTAGAGGGGAGTCGGTTGCCGCGGGTAAACACAGAGACGTGATTTACATTACATTTTTATTTATCTCTGTGAACGTGAATGAAACTGCTGGCGAGTCCTCGATTATCTGGCCCATCACAGAGCGCCGGTGACGCGGTGGACCATCGTACGCCGACCTTTATGCTAGATCTCCAGGCAATGACAGCACTTCTCCCCTAATTTTCGTGCTCTCGGGATTCTGGTGCATCGTTTGGTTACACTAGTTCTGTATGAAAGTGTTAACCACCTCATTAGAACAGAATTGCGTGTCGAACGAGGTGTCTGCCGGAGGCGATACGCCCCGTTACAGTCGGTGGAATTCTGTGGTTTCGCTTAAGGCTGAATTCGACTCGATTATCAACAGGTAAACTTTACACTGCTTTACACCAACGAGAACTGGTCGCCATACTCGTTGCTCCGTACACCAGAACTTTAATGTTCGGACACCGCCATCTGATGGACAACACTGAGCCTCTGGAGAACTGTGCCAGTGGACATTTTTTTTCGAATTTTCTCCAAATCTTGGTGGAACTCAGTGGAACCGGTGACACGCTATTTATTATTAGAACAGCTTATTCCTCTGGAACGTTTAGACAGTCTTTATCTCCTCAGAGGACCCGGAAAACCACGAGTACCTATTGAAACACTAGACTTCGTGCCAGTGCACATTTTTTTTTCGAATTTTCTCCATACCTTGGTAGAATCGGTGATACGCTATTTGTTATTAGAACAGCTTCCTCTGGAACGTTTAGACAGTCTTTATTGGTCTTTATCTCCTCGGAGGACCGCGAAATCGAAACACTAGACTTCGCGACTTTAGTGTTTCGAACAAATGTTTACAGGAAATCCATGGTGTAAAATAATGATTAAATTGCTGGATCGATACGCACTTCATCGCAGATCAATAAATAAACGGATAGTCCAGGATAATTGTTGTTGTAATATATATTTGTATATTTTTACATCCTTGGGGAATTCACGTCCAGTTTAGGGAGTTTCTGTTTGATGATGACAACGGTACGCTCAGGTACGCTCTAATAAAAGAACCAGAATGTTATTTACGATAAATGTAACCTGTAGACTGTTTGACAGACCGTTCTATTTGTTTATTAACAAGCATGTTGTCTGCGATTATTAAAGAGCACCAGAGTAAACAGACGGC
This sequence comes from Lasioglossum calceatum, assembly GCA_963966675.1. NCBI lineage: Eukaryota > Metazoa > Arthropoda > Insecta > Hymenoptera > Halictidae > Lasioglossum > Lasioglossum calceatum. Next base: position 2,523,835 of record OZ016555.1, on the reverse strand, counting down.
AAGGAAAGAGAGGCAGGGTAACTTGCGCGTCGTTGTATAATTGTATTTTTGGTAATCACTGAGAACTTGTGATAAGAGTAATATTGTTTTGACAGAACAAAAGAGAAAAGAGGCTGTTCAAGCTGCTAGTAATTTGACGCAGGCTCTTGTCGATCATTTGAACGTGGGGTGAGCATGGTGTGCCATTTTATTTATGGCGTATATTGATCATGTAAATATTTTATGGTGCAGGGTGGCGCAGGCATACTTGAATCAGAAAAAATTGGATGCAGAGGCTAAACAGTTGCAGCACAGTGCAACAAATTTTGCTAAACAAACGCAATCATGGTTGAATTTGGTGGAATCATTTTCTAGTACCCTGAAGGAAATTGGGGATGCTGAAAATTGGGCGCGTAGTATCGAGGGGGACATGAGGACTATTGCGACTGCATTAGAGTACTCTTACAAAGGTACATCGTTGTTATAATTATTATATTTCATGAAATTGTACATACTTTTATTTGCAGCAACCCACGAAGCTCAGGGAACCAGTGCTACATGAACATATCTGATGGTGCGATGATAAGACTTAAATAAATGCTATATTCTTATTTAAGAGATCATAGATGTAAGAATAATCGTGTATTATTGTGAAATCTCCCTTATTTTCTGTTTTGAAATAAAAATGCTTTCTTACGTTGGCTGTTAAGTTGGTAGAGACCTGAAGTTAGTTACAAGTTCTACATGCGTTTTCCTAGAGATAATGTAGGATCGAGTGTTGCCAACGGAATCTAACCACAAACTTTAGGTTAGCAAAAAATATGGCGGCCGGCCCGATTGCCGAACGTAACCAAGGTATATTTATTTTCTACGACATATACTTCAAACTCCTAACAATTTCTTACACTTTCGATATTAATTATATCTAATTTGATGTGTAGTTATATTTTTGCAGTGTAAAGTAACTAAAAAATATTGAGTCGTGTTAGGTTATCCGTATATAAACATTGATTTCTCCATTTTTGATGGATATATTAGTTGTTTATAAATAAAACACCTCTCTATTTCAGATGCTACGATATACGTGGGTGGGCTGGATGACAAAGTTACGGAATCCCTCATGTGGGAACTGTTTGTCCAGTCGGGACCAGTGGGTACGTGTTTTAATATTATATTTATTTATTTATTGCTCTAAAGTGCTGACTGAACAATTCATTTGTTTCAGTCAATGTCCACATGCCGAAGGACAGGGTGACCCAAATGCACCAAGGCTATGGGTTTGTAGAATTTATGGGAGAGGAGGACGCAGACTACGCCATCAAAATAATGAACATGATCAAACTCTACGGGAAACCGATCAGAGTGAACAAAGCGAGTGCTCACCAAAAGAACCTGGATGTGGGAGCCAACATATTCATTGGAAACCTTGACCCGGAGGTGGACGAAAAACTGCTGTACGATACCTTCAGTGCGTTCGGAGTGATCCTACAAACACCAAAGGTAATGCATCTCTGAAATTGATCCCTGTATCAAAAATATTAAACCTTCTTCCATTGCAGATAATGAGAGACCCGGAGACGGGGAACTCGAAGGGCTTCGCATTCATAAACTTTGCCTCATTCGATGCGTCAGATGCCAGCATAGAGGCAATGAATGGGCAGTATTTATGCAACAGACCCATTTCGGTGTCATATGCGTTCAAACGCGACGCCAAGGGCGAAAGGCATGGCAGCGCAGCCGAGCGACTATTGGCTGCCCAGAATCCTCTGAGTCAAGCCGACAGGCCCCATCAACTTTTCGCGGACGCGCCTCCATTGGCGCCGCCTCCTATGCCAAATTCCAACCCGGCGGTTCATCAACAGACCCATCATCCTCAGCATCATGTGATGCACCATGGCATGGTGGTACCACCCCCGCCTCCACCTTCGACTCCAGGACCTCCGATGGGACATCCTCCACCTCCCCCAGTCCCTCCACCGCCATCCAGCGGTTTTCCTCCATCGAGCATTCCTCCACCACCGTTGCCTCCAATGTCGATGGCATCCCATCCTCCTCTGCCCCCTGGAATGCCACCCCCATTGCCCCCCATGCCTGTACCGTCATCTCAATCCCAACAATCGGCTCCCAGAATGATGGCACCTCCACCCCCTCATTGGGGAGTCACTGGTCCTCCTCAAGGCCAGTTCCCACCACCTCCACCACCTTCTTCAACGGGAGCACCACCTCCCCCACAGTTCGGACAGTTTCAACCCCCTCCACCAAGGCCTCCACCTGGCTGGAGACATCCTCCACCTCCTCCAGTGTCACAAGGAGGTCCTCCTCCACCGCCACCACCTCAATTCAGACCTCCTTTCCCTCCGAGAGGTCCTCCACCTCCGCCACCCCCTCACGACGCCAATCAATATTAATTTTACTCTTCGTACTACTACATCTTCGTCAGATATTATACTATATACGTAATATAAGGACTTTCACGGTATTCATCGTCCTGGACGCAGGTGTTCGTTGTACAAACATGCGTTTTGTAGATAAGTTTTGTAATAAACTTTCTGACTGATGATCACGGGTTTCATTGGAGCAGTCTTCTCTGTCGTCGTCCACCCAAACTGTGCCCTAGATCAGTTGCGAAGATCTTGTTGCGAGTCCACTTTTTAGTAGAAGAACTGCAATCAATATTAATTTTATTCTTCGTACTACACCTTCGTCAGATATTATACTATTAGATGCAGGTGTTCATTGTATAAACTTGCGTTTTGCAGACGAGTTTCGTAACAAACTTCCTGACCGATGATTACGAGTTTCCGAAACCGTGCCCTAGATCAGCTGCGAAGATCTTGTGGCAGTCCACTTTGAAGTAGAATTGCATTTGCTCAAGATCTACATATTTTTCCACATTCTCAATTGTCTAGCACAAGACCCAGACATGCAAAGTGTGGACCAACCCGGTTTTGCTTGAAGATGTTCGATCGTGCCTCAGACCAGGCAGGACAAGTTCGCGAAGCTAGGCCGTTTAGCGTATCGATCGGGGCTCGCGTGTGAATAAGGACATGCTAGGCTCGTTTTATCGATTATTTCGAGCCTATCCTGTCCAGTCGTTGATAACGGCGAACGGACAAATGAGCGGCAAAACAGTTGTCCCCGAGCCGGTCTCCGAGTCGAACGCGGCGTTTTCCCGCGTCGGTTTGTTTCGTCGGGCGAGAACGAAGACCTTAGTGCGTGGTCGGTCGCATGTCACCAACCTGGTAAGTGAGGGGAACAGGTGTCTGGGGCAGTAAATTAAGCGGCGCCGGCGTCGCGATGCATTCTGAAAATAACGGGATTTTTTTAGATCGTTCCGTGACTCAATGCGGTGGCTCCATCGATCCGTACCGCTGCTGCTTAGCCGTTTTCTTCACGGAAAAATCACTCGTGACCGTTCCCGTTTGTTTCAATCGTTCGGCGATCATCCGGATGATGCACGAGTCCCGACATGGCGCGGCTGTATTACGAGTGCAGCGCGGATTTCAGGAACATCACCGACGACACCACTGAACCGATCAAACCCTACGCCTGCACCCCGGATAAATATTGCCTGTACTGCTGCTGCAACAACCAGTGTTGCCTCCTAGTGCAAAGACGGCCACCGCGGCATTTCTGGGAAGCCTGGTACTTCTGGCTGGGCGTTGCTTTACTCGCTGTGTTTATCGTGTCTTCGGTAAGCGGCTCAACTGCCTTTGCAACCCGGAAAACAGTCCGTCCGAGTCTCACGTGTAAAGACGTTCCAGCTTGTTCCACTTCGCAAAGAGCTTTTCTTCCACAAGCTTGTATACCTTCGTTGGCTTTCAACTCGACATCGTCTTCAGCGATCCATTGCTTGCTTTAGAATCTTTCAACTACTGCACGCTACTTCGTGCTACTTATACAATTTTTATTTTGCACAGTGTGCGCCATTATGCTCTCGAGGTTCTCTCATGGAAAACGATTCACGTTACCTAATTCGCTGTGGCAATGTTTTAAAGTTTATACCCAATGCTGCACAAAAGTAGTAATTTAATCGTGTTCCTGGGACTATGAAACGTTAGTTGAAATCGTTGTCTTTGAAATTACCCAGATGTTCCTCGCACCTATGTACGCGTCCCGTGCACGTCGTCCTTAGACCCGCAGGGAAGCCTCGTACGTAGCAGTTTTCGTGTAGCTCGCTTGATCGGGGACGTTCATTTATTCTAAGGGTGTGTTTCCGATTCCTTTTTTGGTGCCCAGGTGAGCAGCTACATAGTCAATAATTGCAGACATAATATTCAAGGTGTACCACTAGCGCACAACGCGCACGCCAACAGGCAAACCGACCACCGCGACAGTCGTCCAGGAAGCGACCAGAACGAGGTATCGATAAGTATAATACCGACGTCGGAGTTTTTCCCGTCGCACAGAAAAATGTTCGTAATCGCATCCCAGCCGGCCGTCGATCATCTCAGTGAGTATATCTATCAGCGTGAACCTGAATCCAATCTCCAATTATAATATACCACTCGTCGCGCTTCATCATTCGCCGCGTAATCAGGGACGGGTTAACGAGGAGGATGTTAACGTGCGATTAAGGCTGCGGTTATGCTAATCTGCACACTCCTTTCAACTAGTTTTGTCGACTGCTTTTAAACTACCCTGTTCATTCTTTTCCATATCTAACATATCTTACATGCAGCTTGCAAAGAGGGCTACGGTTAATGTTGACAAATTTTGCAGCAGTTCATATTAGATGATTGCAAAAGATCGTACCCTATTTGAAAATAAAATACGAGCGGTTACATTTAAAAATAACAGTTTTATTAATGTAGTCACTGCTATTTTCTACAATTGTCTCCGAACATTTTACGACCCGATTTCCTTTTCCCTGATGTTGTCCCCGTAATCGGAGACCGCGTTCAGTATAACCGCAGCCTAACCGGGGGTCTAACGAGTGGGATGCTAATGTACGATTAATTCGCGACGAGCGTCGATCGATCCGGGAAAAGAAAACGGTCAGAGAGCAGACCTCGCGAAACTAGTTTGCGGGCAAAACAAGGATGTCCGTCTCTGGCGATTAGGTTCAGGGACGGGGATCACCGATGATCCGTGTCCAATCCCGCGGCGTCACGATAATGAGGCCCGTGTGCATTGATTTATATTGCAGCGCCTGTCGTCGCATGAAGCCCCGCGTCCCGTTTTCACGGATCGATTACGTCGACCCGAAGACAACGACGACGTCGGGAGTTGGAGGAGTTGCTCGGAAGATGATCGCCGGGAATTAAGCGGCGTAATGTCCTCTGAAAGACAGTGGCCGCCTCGGCCGAGCTTTGATCTAACAGGCCCCGCTCGCGTGATTATGGCACGCCGGGCATTAACGATAAACGCGTCTTTTTACGCGGCCGCTCGTAACGACCGGTAACGGATATAAAACGACCCGATCGCGGCTAACAGTCCCGGCCAAATGAGCGACGATTTCGACCGAGATTATGGTCGGTCGCCGAGCGTATACATACTCCGCACCACGTCACCGGAGGATCGCATCGAGACCGCGACACTGTTGCTCGCTTTTAACCGGGCCGAGGATGTTTATCTGAAATTCAGCATAACAAATTTGCGAAAGATTAACCAGGAGATGTTTATTCGGGGGACGGCCGCAGCCTTCGCGAGGCTAAATCGCTTCTGCTCGCCCGGCAGTTTGTGTAAATTGCCCGGTAAAAGCGCGGATTTGCATAAACATCCGCCGGCCCGCTCGCGAGAGATCGCAATCTGTGTCATTACTTCGCTCGTAGCTGCTTCTGCACGGTTAGAGGGCATGCACCCTAGAAAAATACAGTCGATGAACTAAATACACACGCCGTTGGCAGTTGCGTCGTTGCGGCGACATTGCCCACCACGAAATGGGTCCAAAAGACTGTTTTCATACCGGTTGTTCACGCCGAAGATCGATCGAGTTTAGAATGATGTCTGGGATTTGTCCACATCCCTTTCTCGTGTTGATGTTGTTCTGCACAGGGTATCGTCTTTGATTTGCACGAATATTGATTGTCTTTAATTTGGGAAGGCAACGAGGTTCGATCGGAACAGTTGGTTGTCGTATAACTTTTTTAATCTGCACTCGTTACCGTATGGTTAATTGTCTTTAAGTCCAAGGAATGTGTGAGAAGGCGACGAGGTTCGATCGGAAATTGCAAATAGAACTTTTCTACGTTTCTACACATTGCAGTGTAGTACACCATGTTCGAGAGCATTCGAAAGTCTGTGCGTAAAGGTTGGCTCGATTTGGGAGCACAGGGCAGCCGATCGAAACTCGTTCCGGACTGGGCGTAGCTCCCATTAACAATTAAGAAGACACGTTCTTCGTACCGGGTTGGGTACGTAGAAGATCGGTGGCTAATTAAAAAGGACAATCGCGAGTTCCCGTCCCTTTCCCTCTTGGAACTATTCGTCTTCCCTCTCGATCCTGCTCCCCATCTCGAGATCGATCCCGCGATACGGATTGATCGCGGCGATCTTCGTGGAAGAGAGAGAGAGGAACCAGTAGAAACACGAACGTTCTTCTGTCGATCCTCTGCGAGACGATCGATCCGGGATCGATGCTCCAGACGAAGCTTGCACTTGCTTCAAAGGTGAAAGAAATCGGCCATGAGTTTATACCGTTCGATATTAATTGTAGCCGTTCGCGCGATTACTGGCTGTGATGATGTCAATTAGAAAATTAGATGCCGATCGCATGGCGCGCGTATGGCGTCAGCGGTTTAAAAGTAGCTACGGTATCTGATCGAATCGTATTTTTAATTGGCGTCGGGACGCACTGGATTAATATGCACCGAAAGAAAAGCACGTTTGACATTTTCGCAACGGTGTGCGACTCCTGTGTGCGTGTGTTCGTGTGTCTGTAATTAGCTGCGTAGGACGGGAGTGGAAAATGGTGTACCATTAGCATAAGATTCGTCAGGCGCACCGCGGCGTTCTCGCGAAAACCTCAACGAATAAAGAATATTCAGGTGTGTGCGATATGTTCTCGTTTGTGTTAGTCTTCGTTTTTTTTTAAATTTTTTCCCTCGAATCCCACGCTGCAACGCGCTCGTTCGCTCGAGACACCCGTTTAAGTCGGGCAGCGAACGGCCCTCATCGAGTTTCACACTCGAGGAACTCCAGTTCTCACGATTGAGTCGTTGATTTCATCCGCACGCTAATTATGCCAACGAGAACGGTCTCGGTGCGTGCGGATCGACAGCGAACGCATCTCGAGGAGCGACAAGAGAAATGTTATCTTCGGTTGAGACGCTCGACGGAGCTGTCTCGTTTGGTGGATCACTTGGACACGGTGTCAGATTCGAGTGTAGCCTGTTTTTTCGAGCACAAAATATAGAAGCATTAAATGTCACTCGAGGTACTTTGATCACTCATTACGGGCGCAGGCTGTTCCGGCTCCTTTTGAATCGAGGGCGACAACGCCACGCCCACTGAGGATACTCTGTATTAGATACTGATGTAGGCTACTCCCCGGGGCACTGTCTTCGTTCCCAACAAATCCAAAGCAATTAAGACACGCAGGACATTTTGATCACTCATTATGGGTACAGACTGGTCCAGTTTCTTTCGAATCGAGATCAACGAAGCCACGCCCACTCAGGGCACTAAATGCAGATGTGCCCTTGGGGCACAGTCTTAGCTTCCTAAAAATCAAAAGCAATGAAGTCACCAAAGTCAGGACACTTTACAGATTGTTCAGGTTCCTTTCAAACCGGGACCAACAACAATGCCAAATTCTTAAGATGGAGTGGTTATTCCTCGTCCGTGGCGTTATCAGGGGCCTGCGAGGAGGTTGATACGCCCGTGCCCGGAGATCGAGCGCTCGCCGGTTCGATCGGGATCGCGTGGACGCGTCGCAGCGCGGCCGATCGCGATACATTTCAATAAATTAGCCGCGTGAAAGAAATCCTTGTGCTCCCTGTAAATCTTTTTACGGCGGCCACTCGATCCAGCGACAGCAGCGCGTCGCGCCGCGCGCAATAAGAAGCGGTACGGGAGCAGACTGGCGGCGACCTCGTTCGACTGTAACGAAGTGTCATTCCGATAACCCAGGCCGGCTTTTACTGTCACTCGACGGACGACGATAAAGAAATGTGCAACCAGCGGGGCTCTGCTTAATGTTGCATGGACAGGAAACCGAGCGAGGAATTAAGCTCTCGTCTCCCGTTGCTGAAGAGGATGCCACTGGCCGAGCGCGATTGAGACGTCCGATCGCGAAACTATCTCTCGCAAAGGCCGGATAACTTTTTTTTTACACCTCGTCCGAGACATTCGAGACGTTCGTCGAAAAAGGAGAGAAAATCTGAATGGAACGGAACGATCTAAGAGGGAGAGAAAGAGAGCGAGAGCGTATCTATTCGGTGCTTCTCCCGTTTCGTTCCGTGTCCCGTCAAAGATTGGTTACATCTGGACGGCCCGGTATATATCAACGAGAGATACGAACGCGCTTACAGTCTAGACGTTATTGTTCCAATAAATCGGTCGAATTTACAGGATATTCCGCGCGGCGACGAGGGGCCGCGAGAAATAAAAAGAAAACGTGGCTGGAGTATCTTTGAAAGCGCCACGACCAGCAAAAATGTGAATCAACCACGCCAGACGTCTACCGAAACGATGATGCACGTAGACATGCTGATATCGGTTAATCTATAAATTCATTAAAGATATCGATCGGAATATTCAGCGTTCATTGAGCACAATCTTGTACATTTAGATCGGGGCGATAGAGCCAGAGTCTGTTTAGCTGGAAAAGAGAACTGAAACAGAATTATGAAAGGAGGTTACGATCTGATCTGTAGCCTAATCAAAGTTTACTAGCCAATTCATTGTATTATACAACGTACACGCTGCTTATCTTCATCGTTGCTAAAGTTCGCGCCCCGTTCGCGGAGCTCGAGACCTCCTACGAGGGAGAACCATGTTGTAGCATTGGGGACAATTGTGCTCGTAATTATGGAAGTGTTTTAAGTCGTATATTTCTTGTTTCGAGATATTTAACTTTCAATTACTCGCAAAACTTTTTGATTTAAGCGATCGGCGATCGTGATTCGCGAGTCTCGCTGATTGGAAACGATCAAAGGTTTGTGCAGCAGGCTGCATCTGGAAGCCGTCGTCGCCGAAGTGTCCCGTGGCTGCGTAAACGCGTACACGGGTCCACGCTGTTGTCCCAATAAATCGGCCGGCTTTAAGAGACCTCGGCGGAGACGCAAAAAGACCGGCGCGACCCGGCGAAAGCGCGAATAAATTGCGAACACGGGGCGGGTCGGCGGGAATTACGGCGGCGAGAGGAAACGCAAGAAGCGAAGGACAAAAGCAATTAGCCGTCTGGATAAGACCCTAACCGCAACAACATCTGTACACCGATTTTTCCGAGAGTATTCCTGTCCGCGGGAAACTCTCCGCCTCTTAAATCCCAGGACGTTCGCATTGTCGACGTTGATCCTCCGGAGTAAACCTGGACGGTGATCTTCCGGAGTGAACTTGGACGTTGATCCTCTGAAGTGATCCTCATGTTCAATCTCTTTAGATGTTTATTCGAAAAATTTGGATAGACCCATTCTTGTTTTCATAAATTAATGTGAAACAGTCGTAAACCCAGTGTTAAATTAGCATTTTTAAAAATCCATCGAATCAGATTGCACGAGCGTAGTTAAATAAAGAGGTCCAGCTGTACACAAATTTTGTCAGGAGTATTATTGTTCGCCTCTTAAATTCCAGGATGTCCGCATAGTGGACGTTGATCCTCTGGATCCCTTTAAGTACATATTCTAAAAATTTAAATAGACCCATTCCCCTTTTTATAAATCAATGTGAATCAGTCGTAAACCCATCGAATCAGTTTTCACGAGCACAGCTAAATGAAGAGGTCCCCGTCGCTCCAGTCCCCTGAAAGCTCATTAAGCGTAGATGACCAGGCCCGTAATATGTCCGAGCATGTTCGGATGTTGGAGATACATCGTTCGGAATTCCTTGAAGCCTGGTCCCGGTGTTCGGGTCCGTGTCTACGTGTCGGTACGGAAAAGAGGACGCTCGTTTCGAGAAAGATGCGCGGTGGAGGGGCCCATTACGTGTCTCCACGAGGCGACAAAACTACGCGACGGAACAAATGTCACCGATGACGGAATTAAAATAGGTATGGAGAAGTAAATTGGTGAAACGGTACGCGCCGGTGGCCAGACAAGGATCAACTCGATTCTGAAGAGGGAGAAAAAGATGGAAATAGTGTGAGAGAGAAAGAAGCGGAGAGAAGAGCGAGAAGGACGCTCTTCCAGTGGGAGGTACTAAAATTAGAGAAGCCCACGCGGGCTGCTGCTTCTTCAAGCTTCCTTAGGCATTTTCAAATAGTCCTTTACGCAGATAACACGCGGTGTTTTCGCGACATCTACGGCTGTCAGTCGCGGATTCCGTGTTCGATTCGCTTCCTAGTGACTTCTTCGGTCTCCTGGGATTCCAACCGGACCGTCCTCCGTCAACGAGAGACAGGTTCCAGGGTTGTCGGTTGTTAATCGCAGTAATCTTCATTGGAATCGTCTTCTGCGTTCGGCACCGGCCGGTCTTTCAACATGATAACGCGCACCAGCGTCTTCTGCAAGTTCTGCACGCGTTCCGAGCGACTCCCGACCAGATAGCAGCCGAGAAATAAAGGACGGAACCTGCTCTCCGAAGAGACTCCCTTATCAATGAAATTGTCCGGTGCTCGCCGTGCTAAGTGATTCCCAGCCGATTCTTTTCATTATTGAGGAGCTTCGTGATTCCCGGAGCGGTCGGTCCCGGCCAAGGCACCCGGCATGCATTCCGATCGATCGAGCATCGAGCCGGCAATCTGCATACATTTCCTCCTGATGCTCCTGGTTTGTCTGTCGAGCTGCGTGGAAGGTGAGTCGGCCGGTTTCCCCCGGGAAAAGTTGGCGATTTTTCTGCCACCTTATCCCCGGGATATCGCGCGATCTTAACGCGGTCGCATGGCGCCTTAAAATGCAGTTCCGACCGAGGAAAAATTCAAACGTGAGCTGTTAGGTCGTTCGTAAAGTGATTTCGTTTTCTCAAGGGAAGATTAAAGACAATTTTTTACCATTTAGAATAAGTTTGATGAGTAGACTGCGGATCTTTATGCAAAATAAAAATGTTCTGCATTGATCGCGAGCGGAAGGAGTAAAATAAAAATTGATTTCATCCCTTAATGACCTCATTGCATTAAAAATCTTTTACTGTTTTATATTTCACCTTATTAATTTCTTTATAAATGCACCATAATAGATGGAAGCAACGCCGTCGCTACACGAAAAACGAAATTACCTTCCAGACGACCTAATACATACTAGTAGCCACATCGATCTTCCAACGGAACTATTCCGCGCAATTTCTGTCTGGAATATCGTCGGTTCATTTATCGTACATTTGCAAATGAATGAGTCGAGGCGTCAGAAAGTGCTTCAATATTCTTTCCCATTGCGTTAATCCATAATCTGTAATTCCGAATCAATTAGTAGATCTGATCTGATATTCTCAAAAAGAATAGTATGTTCAATAATTCTGCCAGCTTGCTTACACATGAAAACAAGTAAATTACGACTATAACGTAGAAGTAAATATAATCTCGCAGAGTTAGAATCGCATGTTAGACCACTGTGCGGCAGCGTGACGCGAAAGAACGATCACGGTTCAAGATAAATTATTTATCGTTGTGCACGCACACTATACAATGATAAAGTAATGCCTGAAGAGAACGAAGGATCGCGTAAACGACACGCGAGCCTCTCTCAGGACAATCTCGAAAATTTGTTGCTATTCACAGGTAGGAGATGCGTGTGTACCAGCAAGGCTTGTAAAGAAGCTGGAGTTGACACCTGCAGGACCAAATTTTCATGTTACGCAGAGCTGATACTCACTGGAGATCAACAATTGGGGGAGAATGCGACTACCAGGGGATGCACCGAGTTCGTATGATTGAAAAATAGTGATTGGGTCATTTGTGGACATTGGGGAACGTTGGTAGACTCTTCAGAATTTTTGTCAATTGTTTCAGCGAGATTAAAATTGCATTCACTTCTTTCTGTAATTAGTAGACTGCGGATTTTATGCATTTGTGGGAAAAACGAACAGGTGCCATTTAAAACAGTGGGAAAGTTACAATGATCTATTATAATAAAGCCAATATAATGTTTTCAGCTTGTTGAAGGGATTAAAGTAAGAATTGAACGTCTATCTGGCTCCAGTCGCTTGCAAATGGTGCAGACAATTTTTTTATTTTGCATAAAAATCCGCAGTCTAGTCATTAGTGCATAAAGTCCGCTGTCTGTGTATTGATTTTACTTGACCATTGATCGATCGATAGGCCTCCATTTATTAGCATCAAAGTCTAGTCGCCTCCCTGATGTTATCGTGTATAGTCATTTGTCGTCTGGATACTGATGGCAGTCCCACCTTTCAGGGACTATTTTATTTGCTCGTCGCTACACTGCGGATTTTTATGTAAAATAAAGCAGTAGCAATTTTTCTTCTCCGATCGAATCTCTCGTATCATCTTCCCCGAGATAATCGAACAGTAGCTGAAGCTGATCGCTGCCAACGTAACCCCTGTCAACGTTCCCCGGTTTCCAGCATTCGTCGAACCGTGCGAAGCAGATATTCGAGGCAAAGGCTAGCTCTATCTCGAGTGAAAAGCTGCTCCCCGACCTCTAACCTTTTCCTGTTATTCGCCAATAAATTCCGACGGGTACGAGACGGTCGCTTTGCCTCGAAAACGATTTAATTTGCCGGTTCCCGACGATTGACGTCCGCGCTGCCTATAAATTCATGGACGCCGCACGTCCAAGCAGATAACCTTGACGAGATAATCGGCCACGAAAGGTTTTCACGAATTCTTTCTAACGACAACGCTGACACACGACAAGATATCGGGGACTGTCGTTTTTATGTCTTAGCTGATCTCATCTTTTTTCTTCCGCTTCTCGGAAACACTGCCAATTAAATTCGCGGCGCTATTATCGCCGCGGAGATAACCGAATATCAATTACCAGATTACCGCGGAGGAATTAATTTTTACCAGAGATACGCGCTCGCAAACAACACGCGCCGACCTCTTTGGAAACGCTCTCCCACAGAATCGTCTGGATCTTCTTCGACGCGAATAGGAAAATTGTGCGGAAATTGTCTTTCGATTTTAATAGAATTTCTACGGTGCACGATGGTGCACGAGTTATTAAAGATGCATGCGAAATATTATTAGGTTGGAGGGAAAGTTCTGTCTCAGAGTCACCGCAAATATTGCTGTACCATTACCGAAAATATTCTTTTCATTACTAAATATGTTGGCATCTAAACATTTAGGTATTGCATGAGGTATTATATCAATTTCATATTTATAAAAAGAAAAAATCGTATAGAATGGAGTTGTTCCAGCTGGGAAGAAATTTTTTAATTTTCGAGTTCAAATAGCTCCGAGTGCGACGGGTTAAATAAGCAGGTAATTTTGCTTGTAAATCAAAAACACACGTTGCTGATGAGTGATTGGGAAACAGGAATTGACAGGTGGTCTGAAAGATGGCTACAAGTTGTTACAAATCATGGAAATTACATCACTGAATAACAGAACTTCTCGGGATGGAATAAATCGACGAATAAATCCTTTCGCTTTTGCAAGACAGTAGTTACAGCGTTTTCGCGTAGAACGGCTATCGGACGGGGTCACGGACCTTTATCGAGCCGGGGCCCGTTTTATCAGAGCATTGCTCGGTTGCATAGGGGTGCCACGCCATTGTTGTGCGAGACAAAGTCCTGGGTCACGAGGTCGAAGCCAGACAACGTGGACCGATCGTCGGCAGCCTGGATCCGTATGCCCTGGCCCAGATTGAAGTGTTGCGACAGCCACGACTACTGTAACGCCGATCGTCACGTGAACCTCTCCACGTGGATCAACGACAAAGACAGCGCGGACCCCGCGGCGGCCACCACTTTAGACTATACCGGTAAAACACCCTGCCTGCCCCTCCTACCGGCAGGAACTCTTTCTTTCGTAATCGAGCGATCTACAAGCGATTTCGAGTCGTCGAAACGATGGAACCAGTTCCGATCATGATTTCAGTGGAGTTTCGACAGATGACCGATTTTATCCGATTCCAGTCTTCCAAGCATTAGACCCTTGCCGTATTTTAACGATTCGCGCTCGTGGCAGAGATTTTAAACAAAGTCTAACAAATATGAATGTTACGCCTTTGCGTAACGTAGCCATACAAAAATATTAGAGGTGTGCGAGACCGGGACGGTATCAGAAATCCCGAAAAATTCGGGAATTCCTCAATATTCTCGCACACCTCTAAAAAATATAAATTTTCTTATCTCTTCTACGATCTTTTTGGGGATAATTTCGCGAATTTTTATACATATTTGAATCGCATTGACTTTCACTCTGCTTGCCCGACTAGAAACTGTATCAACAAATGTAACGCAGTATTTCCTCCGTAGCGTCGCGCTCTGGCCCCGCCCCAGGGCGTGTCTATTTCCCTCCTCTGCTCTAAACTGTGTCACAAAGCCCTCTTCCACTCAATTTAGGATTGCAATGCATCTATATCATGCACCTTTGAACGATGTATTTTCTGTTAAGGCTCCTTAAACGGATTATCCTCGGATCGGAACATAATGGGCGCGATCCAGCCCGATCCAGGCCCGATCGCCGGTGGCCAGGACTCGGATCAGCTTCTTCAGAGCCGCGTGAAACCGCTGCACGTCGCCGCGTTGGTGTTGGCGATCGCTGCCCTGATATCGGTCCTAGCAGCCTGCTACGTTATTACAAGGTCTGCGAATTTTTATTATCACGTTTATACCATGTTCTCCGGCGGCGGATCGCGTGCTGTTTTCGCTAAGGAAGGTGTCGGGGATCTCGCGATACTTTTTACCGTTTCGCTTTTGCACGACCATGCCGCCGCACCGCGAGGGAAAACAACTCGGTGGCGAGACGCTTCAATAAAACCGGGACTTTACGGCGCGGCGCGGCGGCAGCGCCGCGTTCCAACGCGAGCTACGTATCGTTCCCCGTTTTTTTGACGTACTGCCAGAAAAATGTTTTTTGACTTCTTTCAACCTCGGTGTTGTCCCTCCGAACGTTTATAAACAAGCCGCTGTTCGTTTCGCCTTTCCAGTGGGCTTCCAGTGAGTCTTTATATTTGTTAAAAAATGGTAGGTATTTTTATAGCCATTCAAATGCGCATTTTTCTCGCGGCTGTTCAATTTGCCCACCCTCTCGCGGTTTAAGAGGGTATTCTCCTTTCCAACGATCCAAAAGTCAATTCTGTTTCATTCTCTGCAAGTGTAAGTGTTGTCAGCGAGGAGCAAAATTGAACCTGTGAAATTACTAGACAGCGGATCTTTATGCAAAATAAAAATTGTCTGCATCGATTGCGAGGAATAGAAACCAAACAGACTCCCATTTCCTCCCTTGATAATTATAATAGATAAGAAATCATATATTGACATCTTCAATTTTCCTACAATTTGGAATTTCATCTACTGAATTTTCTTGTAAATGCATAAAGATCCGCAGTCTAGAAATTACCTAATATAGAAAAGTTTAATATGATTGGGGAGTAATATTAAGAATTTCATTGAAATATTTTAGAATATTATTTGCTGCTGTATTATTTGCTGCCGTATAATTCAAATACGTCTCGTAAACGTTTAGATTGATCTTTTATCTAGCGCTTTTGACTACTGAGAAAAACCCCATCGTTGTATTATTCAGGAATGAGCTATGCTATATTCAGTAATTTCACAGGTTCGATTTTGCTCCTCGGTGAGAACCCTCACACGCGAAGAGAATGAAATAAAATTGATTTTTTTGGATCGTTGGAAAGGAGAACACCCTTCATTTGCAACGTCGACGTGAAAGTTGGTACATAATTGTAATTGGTTGGCATAGCTCGCTGGCATGGCCTGTATGCGGCGAATCGATTCTGCTCGCTGGAGAAATTCGCGATCAAGAAGAGGTCCTCGGGATTCGTTTTCGCGAACCGGAATAAAGGGTCGTGCCAGGAAATTCTGCCGACTAATGGCCTCCATAGTTTAAACCGTACCCTTATTAACTCGCGTGTTTTTCTCTCGCACACATACGTACACGATCTCGCTCGAAACCGGAGCAGTATGAAAAACCTTGTGCTAATATTAACTCGCGGGCGACCCGTTAACAATCACCGTTCGCGAGTCAACGTTGCGAACTTACCAAGCCGTCTCTAGACGAGCGGCGTTATGGTCAATTTAGTGTTGCTCGACGCGTCGAAAATCGATACCGACCCCGTTCTATTCGAGATTATCGGCGCCGGACAGCTCAGGACTTGATATATCGCGGATATTAATATATATCGTACAACGGAGTCCTCTCATTGCCGATCCGATAACCGTGGCACGCGCGCACTGTCCCACCTTTGCCTTCGATATCTCTCGATGAACAATCGATAATCCTGCGCTCGTTTCACCGGTGGAATCTAGGAACTTCGTGCATGGTTTCGCGCAATAGCTCATTACTAGACTGCGGATCTTTATCCATTTATCAAGAAATTATCTGATGTTTCCAATGTAAAAGATCTTTTGACCGATGAAATGTATTTTGATTTAAGTCCAGCTGTCTACGATTGTTGCAGAACATTTTTATATTCCATAAAGATCCGCAGTCTACTCATTACACATTCGCATCGGCCGCGATCAATTTAAGGAAAAGAACTTTTTCTGTGTCCCATTCATTCGATTCCCGCATTTATGTTTTCCTCCTTTCGCCAGTCTTTGCGTCACGCTACACACTGTGTCATTTAACAATTGCTTTGTAATTTCAAGGTTGATGTGTGATAAAGGTTTCAAGCTATCAGGGTCTTTGTGCAGAATAAAAATTGTGTAAATCAGTTAGAAGAAGCTGAAGGGTGTATTTCGTCTTCCACAATTTTAATTACCGCTTTTATCAGTATTTAACCGATCAGTTTTTAATCGCCTGGATCTGCATACAGACCCAGAATCGACTCATTGCCACAGCCCACTCTCGACATTCCTTCTCGCACTCGAAACAGCTTCGACGCGTTTCGAAGTGTATACACTTCTCTTGTCTCCTTCGCTTATGTACACATCTCCTGTGTTTGTATTTAATGTTACGATATGTACAGGCTGTATAAAAGTCTACACCTCTGGATCGGTGAACATTTGTAAGAGAAACTTGCGGCAAAATTGTTTTACAACAAAGAAAATTGTTGTTAAAATTGTTTTTTACATCAACACCTTTCACTCATCGAAAAGAGAAAGAATTTGAAAGGAGCCACATGTCGCAAACAAATAGTTATTGAGAAATATGCTTATATCTCAATAACTATTTGTTTGTGACATGTGGCTCCTTTCAAATTCTTTTTCTTCTCGATGAGTAGAAGATATTGATGTAAAAACAAACTTCAACAACAATTTTGCGGCAAGTTTCTTTTACAAATGTCCACCGATCCAGAGCAGGTATCTAATTCACCCCTACGACGGATGGCCATTACTTTTTATACACCCTGTACAACATTGTGTACACGTTCCTATCCGTTCCTCTTGTTTTAATAATAATAACCCGTTCGCACTTCATACTCGCTGAAGAAAAAGATTCGTCCCGCTCGAACACAACCTTGGAGATCTTGAAGAATGTTACGGCGTAATTTTAAACACGAAGCTGTTCCGAAATCATCCATAAAAATACGGTGAACGGCGACGAATTATTTCGCGATAGAATTTAAATGTTGCCGACTTCGATTTTACGAGACAGGATTCAAATTTCAAGCTCGCGTTCGGTTACAGAGAGGATTGCTATGTATTTTGCATGAACGATCGGACGATCGGCGAACATGCGTTATTATTATTTAACCGGATTCGAGGTGGGACTGTTATTCGGACGGGGACCACTTCGGGCTCTTTATTAGCCGGTTTCGATACTCGTTTCTCGATGAAACCGATCTCATCCGGTCCCGGAAATCTTTTCATTGCAATATACCGACCGAATAAAATTTCATACATACAGGAGATTCAATATTTATACTGTCATTTTCTCCTCCAAAAAATCTAAATTAAATCGCAGACAACAATTAGGTGTGCAAATAAGTTCTTTCCCCCTTTTTCCCAATTTCACATTTTATGTAATTAAATTTTGTCTGGTGACTGTCAATCTCTCTGCCAATTATATGCCACCTAATAATAACTAGACTGCGGATCTTTATGCCTTTGCAGCAAAATTGAGTAGATGAAATTTGATTACGCTATGAAAATCATCAAGGGAAGAAATAACATTCAATTTCGTTTTTATTTCGCATAAAGATTCGCAGTCTACTAATAACAGAGTAATCCCTACCGATCACGATTCATGGTTCACCCTGTATAATTCCAAGCGGCAGACGTTTTTCACGTGGTTTGGGCCTTATGGGGTCCGCCGGTTTGTCGCGGCGCACTAAAAGCGGCTTGCAACTGCCCCGTTATCAGTCGGGCTCTTCGGAGGGACCGTTCGGGGAAGATAGCGGTTCGATGGGCCCACCGGGGGTCTGCCCTCTAATCTTGGGCCCCCGAACGGCTAAGTGGGTTTTCGAGTTCGGGAATGTCTCAGGCCTCCGGCCTCGTGTCCACCTTTCGTGGACGTGTTGTTTCCTTTCCTCTTTCTTTATCTCGCCTCGCAGCGTGTGTTTCGAGTGTCCAGTCGCAAGTATAGAGGACCGAGGTGGGGCCCGACGAAAGGGGATCGTTCCTTTCCCGATTTCTTCGTGTTTCACACGGCCCCGGCCTTAATGTGGGCGCGTGTAATGACGTTGCCTTGTCACGCGGATAACGCCGACCGTCCCTGAATATCGGCAAGGCTCCCCTGTTATCAACCGGACCGAACCCTCCCATCCGAGACATAGAAAGGTGAATTAGGATAAGCGACACCCGCGTGATAAGCCGCGAGCGTCCTCGCCGAGTGTGCACGAGAAGCCTCGCCTCTCTGTCTTGTTTATCAACGGATATTTTCGGAGCCGCCGACTCGGCGACTTTAGAGGCCCCGAAATCGCCTGACCGTGTGCTAACTCTTCTGGATGATCCACAGGTTCCTCAAGGCGAATCCGTACACCGCGGGCAGCGTCGAATAACCGGCACCTGCGATCCTTCTGCACACGTGCTCGATGGCTGCGCAAATCTCCGTCCTGGCGAATTGATCGGGTAAGTATTTTTTGAAATAAAAATTTGTTAACCCCTCGCCGTGTTATCACGAGTCAGACTCACGATGATGGTTTTAACCCTTCGCTGCATAGTGTATCATATCTGATACAGTTAACAAATCTGGTATACAGAGTGAGGCACTTAAAACCGGCCACCTGAATAACTTGGCTGCTATTATTATTATTATTATTATATACGGACCGAGGTCCTTTTATACATGAGTTTACAGACGTTTTGTATAACTGATAAAAACAAATAGAAAATAACAAAAATATACAATAAGAACAAAAAAAGAAAAAAACAATCTTAACCTAAAATTTACATTCGATGGGACAAGCGCAAAACTCAACAAATTGGTGATAGGAAAAAATGCATCAGGCCAAAATTATTTAGTATCGAGGGGCTGATCACCCGATGTTACTAGTTTTTTGATAGGTGGAGGCGTCATGGAGATATGAAGGTCATCTCTGTTTTTTTAAATGGAACGGTATGTTTTTTGACTCATATTCTGATAGAGTATTTCAAGACGAATACACAATGACTATATAGTAAACTGAGAATGCGTTCCTTACTATTCTACACATTTTATCTCATTCGATAAAATGTTGTTTTAATTTTTTTTATATTTTTCCCTTAAATAAAACACAAAAACTGATCGTCTTTCAATTTTTTCATCCCAATTAAAAAAATCATGCAATGAAGGGTTAAATAAAACTTAACACATGAATGTTATGCCTCTCATTGTACACGAAATATAATGTTAGTATTTTGTAATGAATATTTGCGCATTGAAGTAAATGCACCCATACAGGAACTATAGATTTTATTTTCTATGTAGCCGTGATGAAAATCGTACGGCAAGGGGTTGAGATGTAGGGGAGATCAAGCTGATACATTTTCCAACTTTTGTTTGAATCAATTACGAAAAGGAAAGCATGTTAAAATATTTCTCAGAACAAACAGCTTCTGTAACTACCCACATCGGACGACTTTGTTCGCATCGAATAAGTTAGTCGTCCGAATATGCATTCGGTATTACTTTGCTCTTAATCGCGTGCTCCGGATCGCACTAACGAACGTAAAATATAAATAGAAGCAGGCCGTGCGGGAGATAACTGTTGCCGACATCCTGAACGAGTCTGTATCGACGAAATTTCGGTTGTCGGCTGCTTTCGAGGCTGAGTAATTATATTAAAGAAACAGAAAATTCCCAAGTGGATACAGTCGTCTACTTTGCAGAACACAGTCAAGCTGAATAAAAGTGATCTTTCTAAAAATATGGGAAATATTCTGGGAAGTTTCCTCTATGAATCGATCCTACCGATCCCATCGACTCCCGTGGGACCGCAGGGTTGATAAAGCTGCTATCTCGCCCACGAGTTGATTCCACATTTCCCTCTTCTGTTTGCCCAGGCTGATGGACGTGCCTTTTCGAATGGATCCCACGGAGTTCGTCCAGTTTTCGAGAGTCATCGAGTGCGTGACGAGGCTCGTCGAGGGACAGGGACAGTTCCGTTCCGAGCAAACAACCGTGAATCTTTTGTTTCGAGTATGAGTAACGTCCGAGTGACGCTCGTCTCGGTCGGCATTGAAGTAGGGGCCGTAGAGGGTTCCAGGGGCCTGAACCAGGTGCTTCGACCGTCTCCTCTGGTGTAATTAGTCATCCTCGGCCGTGTAACAGGCTGGGAATCAAACAACTAGAGGCGGAGAAGGGGACGGACTTGTACGCGGGCAGACTGATAAGTTGCTTCTGAACGAGCGCTCTTTTTCCGGTGCCATCGCATCGCGCCGACAACTGGAGGAGTAAATTCATCGGTGGCCAAGAACCGTCGAAGCCGGCGTGCACATCGGCCCGCGATAAGATAACGAGTGTACAGGCGAACTGCATTCCCGTTTAGGCGTTTTATATTTTATTTACGGACGTACGGAGCGCGCGTCGCTCTCTCGGTTTATGGGTTCATTAATGTGTAGAACTTGTTACGGAGAATACAGAATTCTGAACGAAAAACGACGAACCTCCGATCACCTCAGCTGCGCATATTAACCCCTTGCCGTATAATAACTAAGAAAGTAATCTACGAAATATGAATGGGGATGCGCTTTCGCATTTCTCAATAGAGAAAAGCGCTAGATAAAAAATCAATCTAGGCCGCAATCGCCCTTAAAAGTCCTATTTTTACGTTTACGAAGCGTAGTTTGCATTATTCGGAAGCATAAAGCTGCGATAGCCACATGCCGTCGAATAATGCAAATTACGCCTCGTAAACGTAAAATAAGACTATTGAGGGCGATTGCGGCCTAGATTGATCTTTCATCTAGCGCTTTTGACTACTGAAAAACTCCATCTTTCCATTATAGGGAAATGAGAAGGCGCACCGTACACCCTTGAAATCCTAGAAACGAGGATATTTATTTTGCAATCAATATTTCATCGTTATACAGGGTATGTCCGTTAAGTTATGTCACCATTTTTTAGTCATTTCCGGTAGTGTAATGAAAAAATGTTTTGGACAAAAGTTTCTCAGAGTACTTGGTGAGCTACATGTTCGCATATTCTTAAATCTGAAAAAATGCTTTTTACGTAAAAAAGGAAAAGGTAACCTTGACGTGTCCCTTACTTTTTTACATAAAAAAGCATTTTTTCAGATTTAAGAATATGCGAACATGTAGTTCACCAAGTACTGAGAAACTGTTGTCTAAAACATTTTTTAGTTACACTGCCGGAAATGCCTAAAAAATGGTGACATAACTTAACGGACACACCCTGTATAGTAGATAGAAATTTTCTGTTCCCATCAGTGAAATGATTGGAGACAAAGAAGTTGTAAGGCAAGGGGTTAAACCGCAGAGATTCGAAATTAAGAATTAACCGTTTCGATGCATAACGCAACGACAAAGTACATCGTTTTCGTGAACGAAAATTGAAAACGCTTTGCGATCCACCGCTAGTCAAATTGTTTCCCGATGGACGCTCGCTGTCGGCCGATTTTTTTTCCAACGTGTTCAATCATAGTCGGCCTTAGTCACGCCGGCTGGAGCCATGACAAACAATAGTCTGTTCCATTAGCTGCGCCCTGAGAACTAACCAGCCAGCCATAACCAGGTGCTCGCCTAAGTTCCGATCTAAACTCGGGGCCTCGGCTTGACCACCGCATTCGTTGCGTCCGGAGAGAATCAATCACTCCTCCGAACATATGGGCTCGATTCGGAGGTAGATAGCCGTCCCCCGATCTCGTCGGACCACCGAATATCTCAGATAGACATCTAGCATGTCTAACTGGTTCATCCACGGGCCACTAACAAGACGTTTCTCTCCTTCCACCGGTCGTACTCCTTATTTCTTTCGTTGTCGTGCTCCTCCGTGGACGAACCGGCGAGTATGTTTGCTCATGTTTGCAGTACGCAGAAAGTGGCATCGTTTCGCGAAGTTGACTTCTTCTTCTTTCTGCCGATCTCTTCCGCTGAACCCCACAAAGCAGATCAATTTTTAACCCTTTGCACTCGGAACTATTTTAACTCGAAAATTAAACATTTCTTCCGACCTAGAATATTTCCGTTCCCTATGAATTTTGAAATTTTATGGGTATGAAATTGGCATAATACCTCATACAATACTTAAATGTTTAGTTATTGATTAGTAGACTGCGGATCTTTATGCATTTATAGCAAAATTGTTGAAAAATTTTAAAAATTGTAGATGTCAATGTATAATTTCTCCTCTATTAAGATCATTACGGGAAGAAGTAGCATTCAATTTAGTTTCTATTTCTTGCAATTGGTGTAGACAATTTTTATTAGTTTGCAGAAAGATCCGCAGTCTATTGATTAGATACCGATACATTTAATAATGTAAACAATATTTTGAATAATGGTACATCAATTTTTAGTAGAGCCTCAGAATCACAATTGATTCAGATTTAGTTGCAGACGGTTTTTGGTTATTAAAGGACCAATATTATGAGATAAAAATGGTACTCGCTAACTTTTGTCGAATGTAGAGAACATGTAAATCGAGTCCGACCAAAATAACCCATAATTTCGCCTTTGTCTCCGGCGTTATCTTCCGCCTAATAAGAAAACGGGAATGCCTGCGAGTCGTCGTAAAATTTTAGCGTGTCGAACAGCGCCGGTCGTTCTAGAGTCGTAATATCGGTAACGCGATCCCAGCTAGAAGCATATTTCATTTGGCAAAGTGTTTGCGAACGGCGAGTGAACGTCGCGAGCGTCACACCGGATCGGATTATGGCAGTCTCGGAAGAAGGGGGCAACGATGCATTACCCCGAGTAAGAAATAAGCAAAAATAGGAGCACCGACGTGGCGCCAAGGAGTTAATAGCTAATTGGCTAATGCCCGGCTAAAAATAAGCGGCGTG
Source organism: Lasioglossum calceatum (assembly GCA_963966675.1). Classification (NCBI taxonomy): domain Eukaryota; kingdom Metazoa; phylum Arthropoda; class Insecta; order Hymenoptera; family Halictidae; genus Lasioglossum; species Lasioglossum calceatum. Next base: position 2,500,277 of record OZ016555.1, on the reverse strand, counting down.
CCGCCGACTTTGAAACGCTCGTATTCAAAGTTATCGACTGGGCTCTCCTTCCTCGGCTCTGCAAAAATCGGCGGAACTCTAAACCGTTCTACCTCGCGATTTCTTTTACATCCACGTTAAAGAACTTCATCTAATCAATCGGTTCGCTTTTATCGGATTTTATTCTCCCACTAATTAGTTGCAACTTTTTTATGTTGGCTTACATGGAAAATTTAGAGAACACCGCAACAAAATTTTGAGCATTCTTACATTCTTCAATGTCGAATGTGATTTCGACGAAATTTTCACAGTGCATGTAATTGACACAGATCTTTTTTGTTTGATTGTTTTACGTCGCTTCTTCCACTGCTATAGGTAGTAAGCGACGGGACCTACAGTTTAGGGGGTTGACACAGATCTACAAAATGTATTTCTTAAATTGTCAATATAGGCCCACATAAAAAAGTTGTAACTGAATATTAAAAAAGTTATCGTCTTCTTAAGAGTATACTAATATCAGCGACTGTATGCACAAGAATAGAGAGGCGAACAGAAATTAATAACACTTAGTAGGTTTCCTTATACGGGAATAATTAGCGGAGACGCGAATTTCGAAAGAATCCGCGGCCCCGCAAAAGGAGCATGGTCGAATTGGACGAAAAAAGACAGGCCAGTAATAAAGATGATTATACATGTCGGTCGGCGAGGCACGGCGGGAACCCCTTTCGCGGAATCCACTTAGAGCAACGAATTAGCCGAGCAGACTTAATACGCGTCTCCTCACCTGTTATATTCGCGTCACCGCAACCGGTCGATCCAGGTGGTGATCTCTACCTGTCGAGTGGTTGATCCGCCGTGAAAAGAGGAGAGCGAGAAAGCGACGGTGAAAAGGGCCAAACGAGAGCCACGCGTACGCATAATGCCGGACGCGATGAATGGGGAAACCGATTATCGGGACAAAGGGTGACGATTTATCTTCTCGATCTGATCCCTTACACGCTTCGGATCGACGACCTGCTTCCGATTTTCCTGCTCCCTAATCCGAAATCTCCGCTGTCGCAACCGGACCGCGGATGCGATGCCTAAAAACCAGTAAAACACAGAAAGTGAAAGCATTAATTACTGCTTCTTTGTCTTTGGTAATTTCACTGATGAGAACAGGAAATTTGTATCCATTGTATACCTACATTCACTTTAAATAATTACATTTTACTTCGTCTTAAAAGAAGATTTAGCAAATTACATTTCAACTGTTCGTCACCTGACTCGTTATCATACGGCAATGGGTTAATTAAATCAGACCGCATTTTATCAACGCAGAAGAAGCGACTTCCGCCTGAATTTTTGCGAGAGACCATCTGCGAGATGAATCTAAAATTCAAGTATTAGAATCGGTCGTCTGGCTTGTGTCACTCCGGGCTGCAGAAAGAGAGGACAGAGCACTTGAGGGACCATAAGCGAAGCCCTGTCTCGCACCGAGAGTTCAAGGGCGAAGGCTATGCGACCGTAGCCGATTTTTCAGCATTCCCTTTGCAGTGGTCATCTCGGGCGTCTTCTACCTTGAAATGACCCCTCGAAAGTTGCTTCAAGATTTTTTAATTCGCTACTGTCGTCCATAAGTTACCGGACAGCTAGTTAATTAATAAATGACGCAATACAAAGCAAACATTTATCAATCTCGATACAGAACTCGCTACACCCGTTCACGAACTGTTTACGAGAAGATATTTTCGGATTCTCGCTCCACATATGGTAGAGGTGTTCCAGTGGACAGGCGGCTATAGAATACGCGCGTTCAACGACTGTCGTTAATCTACGATCTAGTCTCCGCTAGTTTGTAGCGGAACTGCTCGTTACTCGACCGATATCGAACGGCAATTTTTATCGAGTGTAATCGAGCCGGATAATCGTTGTTTATATCCGATCGAGGTGTTCCGGCCTGTTGCGAAAACGCGGCAGGGGCGTGAGCGCGAATAAAATAAATACTCCAGTGATTAGATAAGGATCCAGAATTTTTGGGAACTACTACAGCGATTGCAATGCGTGAGACATTAAAACAAATTGATACACGATCAATATCTTTTCGAGTTTCGCGTAATGTATACTTAGGGGTAATCTATAAGGTGCGAATATGAATTCGTGGATGATTGCCAGGTGCAACGACGTGCACGTTGAAAAAAATGAGTTTTAGAACATCCAAATAAAATGGAGAGCAAAGAAAATGCTTGCTAGAGTGTCGTAGTCGTCATCTCCCAGCCACGTCCCCGTTTCTGGAGCACATTTCGTACCCATACGCGTCGTTTTCGAATCGGTGGACATTCGATAATGATTGAAAAGTGAGTAACAACATCCAAATAAAATGGAGAGCGAAGAAAATGCTTACTATAGAGCCATAGTCATCATCTCCCAGCCACGTTCCCTGTTTCTGGAGCACATTTGGTACCCATAAGCATCGTTTTCGAATCGGTGGATGTTCGATAACGATTGAAAAGTGAGTAACAACATCCAAATAAAATGGAGAGGAAAGAAAATGCTTACTACAGAGCCATAGTCATCATCTCCCAGCCACATTCCCCGTTTCTGGAGCATGTTTGGTACCCATAAACGTCGTTTTCGAATCGGTGGACGTTCGATAACGATTGAAAAGTGAGTAACAACATCCAAATAAAATGGAGAGCAAAGAAATTTTGCTACAGAGCCATAGTCATCATCTCCCAGCCACATTCCCCGTTTCTGGAGCATGTTTGGTACCCATAAGCATCGTTTTCGAATCGGTGGACGTTCGATAACGATTGAAAAAAGAGTTACAACATCCAAATAAAATGGAGAGCAAAGAAAATCTTGCTACAGAGCCATAGTCATCATGTCTCAGTCACGTTCCCCGTTTTTGGAGCACATTTGGTACCCATACGCGTCATTTTCGAATCGGTGTGTGTTCGATAATGACTGAAAAAACGAGTTACAACATCCAAATAAAATGGAGAGCAAAGAAAATCTTGCTACAGAGCCGTAGTCGTCATCTCCCAGCCACGTTCCCCGTTTCTGGAGCACATTTGGTACCCATAAGCGTCGTTTTCGAATGGGATGATCCCGCGAGGGTGCTGCGTCCCGTGATCCTAGCGGCGTGCGACGCATCATCGATCTTCATAGGATCGTCATCGAGCGGATTCGATCGGTTAGGAGAGGATCAAGAGCACACATGGCCTGTGTGCCACTTACGTTAATGGCAGCCACTGTACCAGAACGTAGTATGCGGGCAGTAGTATGTAGTATGATAGTGTGCCGGGTGTGTGTGCGTATGGTCGTGTGTTGGTAAAAGGTTGAGTGGCGCGGATCGACGCCGGGAAATGGGCGGTCGGCGAGGGAAACGAGGGACAGAGAGAAGGTAGACAGTGGCGCCTGAGCCCCGAGGCGGAGACGCCACGAATACATCTGTGTGAGTGAATGTCTGTGTCGAAGCATGCTGCACGAACACGTATCCACTACCGAGCCTCCTGTCGTCTACACACACCGTTCGAACTTTCTGTGTTTTACTTGGCAACGTGCGCGAGCGCGCGCTTCGCCGAGCACGCTTCGTGAACGGAAGAAGAGGGACGACGATGTAAAGAGGCGGCAGCTTGCTTCCAACGTGGATCGTCAGCCCTTCTCCTGCCTAGCCGTCGGTCTCTTTTTAGCTTTGTCGTGCGCTATGTCGTCCCGCAGCCACTTCTTACCCTTCCTCGATCGAGAAAGCACCCGCGAGTCATGCTCGTGCCAGCTTCGAACCGTTCGACGGCCACCGCCGGAATAAAGCTAGTGGAATCACTTGAACCGTCGCACGACCGCTATTTTATTTATACCCCGATAGAGAAATGTCCAAACCGGCGCCCGAGCTGACCACCGCTCGGTCTTCGCTGTTCGACTACCGCTGGGGAAAGAATCAAACAAGCAGACTCGTTCCCAGGATTTCAAGCTAAAAAGATTCGTGAAGCAACTTTTGAGGGGTCATTTTTAGGGAGAAGCTTCAGTCTCGAAATCTATGGAGGAGACAGCTAAGAGAAAATTTTTCCCATCCTGCTAGAGAGGTTGAATTTGCAAAATGGTCGGGGGTGCGCGTGGAGGGTTGAATAAAATTTGCAGAATATTCGATTGCAATTTGGCGGACAAGCCGGAGGCGGGACTGGTTTAAAAACTATTATACATGTTTCAAAATTCAATAGAATGGCTAAGAAAAATTGTGAAGCAACTTTTGAGGGGTCATTTTAAGGGAGAAGCTTCAGTCTTGAAATCTATGGAGTCAGGTAAAAAATAATTGTTCCCATCCTGCTAGAGAGGTTTGAACTTGCAAAATGATCGGGGGTGCACGTCGAGGATTGAATAAAATGTGCAGAAAATTTGAGGGATTATTTTTAGGGAGAAGCTTCAGTCTTAAAATCTATGAGGGAGTCAGCCAAGAAAAAATTGTTCCCATCCTGCTAGAGAGGTTTGAATTTGAAAATAGTCGGGGGTGAGCGTGGAGGGTTGAATAAAATGTGCAGAAAATTTGATTGCAATTTGGCGGGACTCGTTTAATATTATAGATCGGCTAGATTCATTTAAGGGAGAAGATAGAAAGGTTTGAATTTGAGAATGGTCGGAGGTGCGCGTGGAGGGTTGAGTAAAATTTACAGAATATTCGATCGCAATTTGGCGGAAAGGGGGATGGCGGCGGGTTCCAGAAATCGCTTGTAACCGGCGGACTATCGCAGCCGGAGGCGGGACTCGTTTAAAAACTATCTGGCGAGTGTTGTTCGCCGGGTGCCCCTGGTGCGCGCCAGCCGCGTTGGAGTCGCCGGCTGCAGGCTGGCGTTTGCTTTCCGAGGCCCGAAGTGAGTCAGTCAGTCAAGCGTCGACCATCGAAGGGATCGGTCGCTCGTTCCCTCTCTCCGAGTTGAACGTTGATTTTCTCTGTGACGCTTCGTTGTTTGACGACCGGTGTGATTCGTTATGAATCTAATCACAAAAAGGACTCGCATTTCGTGACGATTCGCAGTTTCGTGGACGTTCGATGGGGTTTGATCGCGACATCCATTGATCAGGACGATCTCGCGTGTAACACAGTTCCTTCTACGCACAGTTCTCATCGGAAGGATCCGGGTTTTACAACTGTAAAAGTGCGTGACGTTTGAACAAAAAGGAAAAATGCTGTCTCGAGATTTGTTGACTTTCGCGACGATGGTGTCCGGCCTGTCTATGGCTATCGGTGCTTCCGTGGATCTCGATTCCGGGGACTACGAGGTGTTCGCCGACAACGATGGAAACCCCGATGACAATGGTAACGTTTTCAGACCGTGATTTCATGGGAAACTCGGGGGAGAGTGCAACGTCTTATGTACTCGCGAATAGAGCGCGTGAACCAGGCCACGTGGGTGGTGTTCGCGTGCGAACACGTTCCCTCGATCACTCTGGGTCCGAACTCCGGAAATACTGAATAGATCGTTGCTCTTTTTTTCGCCTGCATCAAACGACTGTCGCGTTCCTGCATGCCTCGTTGTCTCTCGTCGAACGTTTACTGTTACACGTGGCCTTCGCTGCATGGCAACGTTCTATTCGATGGTTCATCCTATTCTCTATGCTGCACTTTCGTTCGTCAAGCGTGTCGCATACCTCGCCCGCAATTAATCCGCGGTATTCGGAGTAATTACGCCGAGAGCGCACGAACACTGTTTTTAAAGATCGCGGGTGGTTTCCAGTCGAGCTTCCCGCGGACTCCGGAAGTCTTTTCTTCGAAGAATTTATCGGAATTTGTTAATACTCATTTTATCCAAAGAATAAATGCACTGAGAGATGACATAACGTTCTAGAACGAAACGGGAAATGCACATATTACGTTAATCTTGATTCGACGAAGTGAAAGGTGCCTATAAACATTAAACTCTGATTACACGAGGATTGAACGACGCTTCGATCAATCGTCTCAATCGATTCGCAAAAGCGTCGCTAGAAACGTATATTTTATAACAAGTTTAAGACTGTGGAACATATTTCCACTAAGAGAAGGTGGCGTTATAAACAATGCAGTATAGAACAAAGCACATTTTGCTGAAGGCGGTAGACTCGTTTCCAGGATTCGCCTTCTCATTTCTCGATCATACAAACACAGGGATTTTCAGTAGTCAAAAACGCTAGATAAAAGATCAATCTAGGGCGCTATCTCCCTCAAAAGTCCTATTTTTTTGTTTAACGAGGCGTAATTTGCATTATTTGGAAGCATACAAAGTAGCTATTTTCATAGCTACATGCTGCCGTGTTTGTATTATGTATCGAGAAATGAAAAGGCGAATCCCGCACCCTTGCAATCCTGGAAAAAGGAGTCTACCGCCTTAATTATCGAGCAAAAACGAACGTGTTAATTGATACAGATCTACGAAACTTTCTAAATTCTCCATGTGAGTCCACATGAAAAACTTGCAGAACAACTTTTAGTGTTTTCTCTGCAATTCCGCCAACCTGCAATTTTTGAAATTATTTCTTTCCGTCCAATTTCGTCCAATGTTTAAAAAGTTGTCGTTGAAAGAGTGTGACTAATTAGGACAGTCACTTTCACTGTAGGTACGAGGCAAAATTGGACTTCACCTGAAAATGAAAGGGTCTTGTTCGCAGAGGTCGCGTTTTGCAAGTTTTAAAAATGGTGCGCTGGTCAGTGTCTCAGCGGGTTAATTGACTCGTTTCGAGGCTGTGGAGACGGTCCCACGGGTTAGTCAGTCGGCGATCGCGATCTGGTATCGTTCCGAGAGGGAATCTAGATCGATCCGCGGATTAACGAGAGGCGTCCAATTGGCTGGCCAGTTTATCGGTTTTCTCGGAGAGCGGCTCGGTTAACGAGGGGAATAGCAGAAACGAGAAAAGTCCCGTGGATCGTCGCGAGCGCGTCCGTGGCCGATGAAAAATAAAGAATGCCAGATAAGAGCCCGAGAAGCAGATGCAGACGTGCCGGCCGCTACGTCACACGGCGCGCAGCCACGGTAATTGCAAAATTGTACGTTGTCCGGAACGACGGGAAGAGGAGGATGGGGCGGAGGAGGAGGATAGGGAGGAGTTGGTGGATAACTGTGTGTGTGTAACAGAGAAAGAAAGAGAGAGAGAAGGGAGAAAAAAGACAACAACGACGTGTTTAAACTCGTCTGCCGGTTTTTGCTGGCGGCCGGTCAGCGCGCGGCGCAATTAAGGACGCGTGCAATTTAAACGTTTTATCGATGCACGTGAGTATTCGTCGATCGAGGAAAAAACGAGGAGGCGAAGATGGATGGGGTTTCTTCTTTGACGGGGCTACGGTCTCGTTTTCATGAAAACTGTCGCGGAGAGAGGGGGACGGAAGTAGAGGTCCCTGTCTCGCATGAGTTCCGCCAGGATTTCTTTGAGGATCTTATTTAGATTAGCGCCTTCGTATTCGTCAAATCGCGCGGTTTCCGCCGTGTCTGAACGGGATCTTAACCCACCACCACCGGTCAAATGACCAGCTCCAGATTGTTCATATCACAATGATTAAAATTATAAATATATTTACTAATAAACAGTAGGTCCCGCTGAAAATTAGGCTGAAATTAGGCGATAGTGAGAGTGGAAGAAGGGGAGAATTGGTGAATGGATTGGAAACCCTGAGAGGAGCAAATGTCATTACTTTTAAATATATTTACTAGCGCAGATATTATAGTATGAACCGCACAAAACTTCAAATCAATTTAATCTCGTCATTTTAACAAAGCAACACGTACCGGCTGCTTTCAAAGCTCGGTAGGATTAGTGTTAATGTTGTACCGAACGCAACGTACTTCCGTTACGCAACCGTAATAAATTGAAAATAATGCATCCAAGTCCTCGGACCGTGTTTGCCACAAGCGCGTAAAATCCGCGGTCTGATAATCGCACGTGTACATCAAGCGCACGGATACTTAATTCGCGAATACACGGTTCACAGACTCCGTTGCACACGTGTCGCTCCACTGCCAAAGATCGTGGACGCTGGAACGAAGGGGCCGGGGTGGAATCGAGGAAGTCTCGACCTCGTGGCAACGATAAAATCGTCCGCGAACCGTCTCGCCGTTACGATCGTCGTCGGAATGATTCACGGATCGATCGATAGATTTACAGGCGCAAGTCTGGCGCCACCTGGGATCCTACGGGATCGGCCATCCTCTTCCTCGGCGACGGACACGAGGGCTGCGGAAACCAGCAACTCGGATTCCGGCGAAACGCCGCCGCGCCGCGCTTGCGAAATAATAAATATTTAAATTTTGCCGTTCGCACGATACCGAGTTTAGAAAGACGATAAAGTATGCGTCGGGCGCCAGCTAGGCGCGCGGATACCGGAGTACATAATATAGTGCCTATGTGCACGATAGGTATACCTTCCGACACGCTTGTCTGTGTGGTCCTCGTTTACAAGTATGCCGCGGCTCTTCGTGCGTCGAACCTTGCACTGGCCACGAGTATTGCTCACGGAGACGATCTTTGCCCCCTGGAGGACGAATTAACTCGTCCACGTTCGGCCTCTGGTCGATTCGTCTATTCTACTGCCATTTTTCTGGCCAAATTTACTAGTAATTCGTTCCCGTTGTTTCTTGCTAAATCCTGATCAATTACTTTACACGATCAAGTCAACATTAACCCTTACGTAGCCAACCAAAATGAGTAGATTTGTCAAAACCTTTTGTATTTAACATATTTGCAGACATTCTCATTTTAAGACTGTATTCAGAGAAATTTTGTAATATTTTTAGAAGAACATTAGCAAGTTGTACAACATTACGTTATCATGTGAATGTTATTTCTTCCCTTAACGACTTTAATAGAGGAGAAATCATTGACATCTTAAATTTTAAAAATTTTTCAACGATTTTGAACTTCATCTTCTCAATTTTGCTATAACTGCATAAAGATCCGCAGTCTAATGATCGAGTAATGATTTTCGTTGGACACCGCAGCCAAAACGGAGACGAGATCGAATACACGGAACCATTTCGCCGCGATTATAGTTTCTCGGACGCGTTCAGCGCATCGCATTCTTCCCGACGGGAAAAAATCTCTTCCCTTTCCAGCTCGTCCCTCTTCTTCTTCTCCATGCAGGCTCGATGGCCGACGATCGCGGAGAAGCCGTTAATCTGACGCATCCGACGAATCCGGCCGTTTATCTGCGAGCACGTCAATCCTCCCGTCTTCGAGGAAGAACGGTCGCGGCAGAGTTTCATGTGTATCATGGTAGAGCAGCAGATTAGAAAGTTTCTCCCTCGCGATTACCCGGAATCGACAAGTTCCTCGATCCGTACAACGAATCGCTTCGGAAAATAAATCGTTGCGCAAAGGAAGAACAACAAGTAATTTTTCCTTGTTGTGTAAAACGATCCGCGTTAGAACGGTTTGTTTTCCCGAAGTCTAGCCACCCTATTTGCGTCCCGATCGAATAGATCCGGCGCGACGTCGCGGCGGAGTAATCGCGGCACGGTTTTGCGCAACCCGTCGCATTGTGTTTTCAAAAAGGTTCATTAAAAATTACGTAACGAATCGCGCACGCGTTCGCCGAGGCTCCAGCCTCTTATCTGACTCCGATACAAACAAGTTACGGAATGGTGATACTTCTCGATCGGTTCGCGCTGTGCCGGCTGCATATTTATAGAGCGGCGAGGTCGATTTTACCGATATGACTCATTCGGTTCGGATCCCGGGCTTACGGATTGTCAGTTTCGCGAAAGCTCTCCGCGACCAATCGCCAATCGAAAGCTCTCGCCGTCCACATTCTATCCCTCAACCAGCCACGGCAATTCGCGGGCTACAAATGAAATTAGAAAATTATTACAGAAACGAATGAATTCCCAGTTTGCAGACAGGGGATCTTTATGCAAAATAAAAATGTTTTAACAGAATTCCAACAAACTAGAATTAAATATACATTCATTCTCCGTCTCAATATGCTCACCAGGTTGGAAATAATGTATAGCATTCTTAACACTAAACCTACCGAGCCTTGAAAGTAATTGGTGCATGTTCCCTTCAGTGACGGGTTTAAGCAGCCGCGTGGGGCCCCAGGATAACATAGGGCCCCGAATTTATTAGAGTTTCCTTGCAACTTTTATTTCTAACTTGAGTTTGAGGGCTCCAAAATTTTTACTGTTTGGGGCCTCCACTTGACTTGAGCCGCCACTGGTTCCCTTATAAAAATGACAAGATTGATTTTATTTAGACTTTGTGCGGCTCCAATCATAATACGTGCTCTACTGAAGATATTTATGCAATCAATTCTTATAAAATCATTTTCATTATTTCAATAATTGTAAAATAATAAATTATTTTGAGCGGTGCTGATAGGTTCAGTGTTAAATTCTTCTATTGTTCTTATTGCTTTTAATTGCGCCCACTCATTTCCGTCATAAATTCATTCTGTCTACTTACTGGTAGACAATATGCAAAATAAATATGCTCCACCCGAATTGCAGCAAACTGGAGTCAACTAGAAATTCATTTTCTGTGATAAATGCGTAAAATTCTGTTGTGGGAAAAGCGCCATCGGATTCGGCGCCGGTGTTTCCCGCCTCTGCTCTATTTCCCAGCGATAACCGCGCGGTTACGATAAGCAGTACATTTAGAACAGGAATAATGGACGCCGACTGGGGGATGAAACCGTGTGTAGTCTTGTCTCTGGTGTGGAAAAAAAATGGGTCGTCGTAAACGTTCCGGAGCAGCGTTCCCACCGTAAAATCGAAGAAACGTCGGCGCGCACAGGCTTCACAGGCTCGAAAAATGCGAGCTCATCCAACAAGAGAGAGAAAGAGAGCGAGAGAGAGAGAGGCTTCCCGACAAACGTAACGCATGCACGCACACGTCCGCGTAAACCGTGTGTTTCACGTGTTCACACTCGGCCGGGTTGCAGCTGGTGTTACGTTTGTACGCGGTTGCACGAATACACACACGTGTACAGACACAGATAGAGGAACCGACACGGTGGCGCCTGTCGGCCACACGAATGTGCATGCGTGCGTGACGAGTTTATGCCTCTTTGTCTTGCGCTTGTACACGGCCGCGTAAATACACCGCGTGTGTCCCTACTCGTGGCCGTTTGCTGGCTCTGCGTGTGGGTGATCTCGTTTCGATTCGAGGTAAAGGGCAGGCCACGATGGGAATCCTCGCCTTTCATCAAATGTCATCCGCTCTGGCGCCCGGACGTCGATCTTCCGAAAATTATCCGTCCTCTTAAATGCCCCCCCCCCTGGTCATTTTTGGACGTCCCTGACGTACAACAAAATTCAGACGTTCGTAAAATTGTGAAATTTTAGGCGCCAATGAAAATTAAAGGCCTACAGAATAAAACAATACCAAAATACAATAACAAAATAAAAATGTTCTTCGTTGATTGTGGGCAGCAGGAGTGAAATAAAAATTGATTTCATCCCTTAATGATTTTGTTTGATTAAAAACAACATTACAACATTCTTAAGTTTTTCTAATCTTTCATTGTTTTATATTTCACCCAACCCAACAAAATTCAGAAGTTCGTAAAATTGTGAAATTTTAGGCGCCAATGAAAATTGAACTCCTGCAGTCCACTTCGATATGAATTATAATTAGACTGCGGATCTTTATGCAAAATAAAAATGTTCTTCGTTGATTGTGGGCAGCAGGAGTGAAATAAAAATTGATTTCATCCCTTAATGATTTTGTTCAATTAAAAACAACATTACAACATTCTTAAATTTGTCTAATCTGTTTTTGTTTTATATTTCACCCAACCAAGTAATGAATTACTTCATAAATGCATAAAGATCCGCAGTCTAATTATAATCAAGACATCAATTTTAATGAAACTCAGATTTTTAAATGGCCAAATATCTTCGCTATCTTTTATTTTATCTATTTTGAGCATGAATGCACATAAAATTTAGTTATTACCTCACAGTATCGCCGCAAGATCCACCGCTTATCTTGTGCTCCTTATCATCGGAAAAATAGCGGATTACTCGCTGATAGACCTAACAGCATGATCACAGTGTTTCCGACAGAGTCGGCAAAGGTTTCGCGGGTATCTCGCGTGTCGTATCCGGTATACGGAAGTGATGGTCGTCGGATATTGTTACCTGCATCGTGTTGCAGTGCGCACGCGGTGCACGGCGCTGCATCTAGAAGAAGTTAAGACATTTTTCTTGGCGCCCTCGCGCTCCATACATACCGCCCACGGCTCCGCTATCTGCACCCGAATCGGGGCCCGACGTGTTATTTACGGCCGCTTCAACGTGCGCCTATCCGATACTTGAATTAATCAGCTATTCCGGTATTTGGTTTGAAAAAATCGGTCGCTTTGCATTTTCTTCGGGTCAGGACTAGAATCGTGGCAACGCAAAAGAATAGAAAACTCGCGCAATTTTGATTATTTTTACATGAAAAAAATCACACATGTAGTTGAAATCCTCGGGAATACGTGTGCGAAATCCCGGTACAAAAAGTTTAATAGTCCCACGAAAAAAAAATTTTTTTAAATCGATCTCCGCATTTTCTCCATGTCAGGAAAAATATACAACTCGCGCAATTGTGATTATTTTTACTTGAAAAAAATCACACACGTACTTGAAGTCATCGTGAATACGTGCGCAAAGTGCCGATACGAAAAGTTTGATAGTCCCGCGAAAAGAAATGTGAAAAATTCGTTCTCCGCATTTTCTTCAGGTCAGGACTGGAATCGTGGCAACACAAAAGAATATACAACTCGCGCAATTTTGATTATTTTTACATGAAAAAAATCACGCACGTATTCGAAGTCCTCGTGAATACGTGCGCAAAGTCCCGATACAAGAAGTTTAATAGTCCCGCGAAAAGAAATTTGAAAAAATCGAGCCACCCGTGGCGCGCGAACCGAGCGGGCAAAAGATAGCAGATGGAGAAGACTCGTACACGAGCTGGCTCGCAATTAACGTCGATTCGCTTTAAAAATAACGATCGATTAATTGGGAGCGGCGCGCTTGCGTTCGGCGGCCATAAATCCAGTGAACGTCAACGGGAAGGAGAAAGTTTTATTCGCGGAAGGTTTATTTACGGGCGGACGATAACTCATGCACTTGCGTTGCTCGCGAGAAGCCGCGAGCTCTTTTTCCCCTGCGGTCAGCCGCCGCTCCTCCATTATTAATTAAGTATGGAGGAGCATTAATCAAAGCGGCCGCCGTCGCGAGATCCGAAATCGCGAAGGACAACGTTCGCGAAGAGATACTTTCGCCAGATTGTCGGTCGTTCCAGAATCGCCACGGGGCGTTCACTTTTCCAGTATCTCGATGAAATCCGTGGGCCGAGCCCCGGTCGGTCGTTCCCGATACACAGGCTCTCTCGAATCTCCTTTATCCTGGATCACGATCCAATTGCCGCGAGCGCAAAACCGAGCTGCTCGAAGAGACGATAATATTTAGTCGGACGATATGATTCCTTAGTCACGGCGCGTCCAGCTCGTCGAAAAAATAGGGACTCCAGGGACAAATATAACTCGTCTGCTTGGAAACCTGGTCCCGTACAATCGAGCTTGTGATTCAACAATGGTCGGTGCAGGCGAGCGCACCGACTACGCAGTCCGTGCACGGAAACAACAACGTGCGACAACAACACGATTTTCGGGAATTTCCCTCGGGCAAGGGCCTCGGGAATCTTCCCGAAACTTTCTGCACGTGTTCATGCGTTCTTTAAGATATCACCGGAATTTTTCCTCGCACACTTCTGTGGTTGTAAAGAAAAACGCCGCATGTCAGTTTCAAAAAATTCGAGTTTATGCATTAATTGATGTTAAATTAGGTACTTGGAATTTATCTAAGTCTCCTACCCTTCGAGGGTAGTCGAAGACAGACTTTGAACACGTTTTTAGTTCTTCTGTAAGCTTCTTCTGTATTATCATCGACTAAATAAACTAAATATATCCGGTTTTTATATTCACGTACTACGAGTTCTTGGTATTACTTTATTTCATAACCTCATAGAACATTAACAATTGAGAAAACAAATTCGAAAGGCTTAGAAAACAATGCGATTTGACCGATGTCCTATGTAAAAGAATTAGTAATCAAAACGCGGGCAATATCTAAAAAGTGAAAGTACGCGACATGCAGCGTTCTTCCTTGCAACCACAGAATTATCTAAGCCAGTCCCACATAATCGCGATGGGTTTACCCAATGTATGAAGATGTATGCAGGAAAACCGTGTCCCAGGCGTGGCCGAAGTTTGCGCGAGTCGCTAGACGGTCACGTAACCGGCGTGGCACCTATCTCTCCTTTATTTCTTGTTTTTTTTTGTGTCATCGATGGCGCCAAACGGCCATAATTCCTCATCATAAATGCAACGCGTATCGTGACGCGAGCCGCGGTCTACGTATCGATAAGCGCCGCGCTCGAGTACTTGCGCAGCCTTAGGCGACGCGCACTCGAGTCTCCAATTGATCCTTCCTGTTTTCGTAGCATAATGCCGGTGCGGAATGCGCTCTGATGCAAGTCCTGTTCGATTATGCTATCCTGGAGAACCGCCTCCCGGAAGCTGTACGTCTTCCACCGACACTTTTCCTTTCCCCGTTTGTACGGGGCACTTGGCTGTCCCGGTCCAGTTACGCTCCTGAATAAGCTCCTCAAGTTTGATCACTTGATGTTCCATATTGATTTTCCACCATTGTATTTTGGGACAGATATTTGTCGCAAAGATGTACATCGAATACTTGTTTAAAAGTAGTTACCGATCTTTATGCATTTATAACAAAATTGAGTAGATGAAGTTGAAAATCGTTGGAAACTTTAAAAAATTCAAGATGTCAATATATGATTTCTCTTCTGTTATAATCATTAAGGGAAGACATAACATTCAATTCAGTTTCTATTTCTTGCAATCGATGCAGACAGTTTTCATTTCGCATAAAGATCCGCAGTCTAGTAATTACCAATTCATTAACTTTATAATGTATGACAACTGTGTGTAGATATGTATTAATCAATTTTAAAAATGACACCGTTCACGTGTGTCTAACATCAGCACTTCGCTGCACCCTCCTGTCCTTGAGTGACTTCTGAACTCAAGGGGGATGCTTTCACGTGTAATTAATTAAAAATATTCTTAACCTGTAATTACTCGCAGTGTTTTAAGCATAGACAAAGATGTCGACTACACTATCAAATATTTATTTTGCGTTATTTTGGTTATTTTATTGAAAAGAAATGTAGTATGTAACCTGTTATGTAGAAAGTGGAGTGCGAGTAACTGGAGGTTAACACTAAACTCACCACCACCGGTCAAATGACCGGTTTTATATTTTTCATCTTACAATTATTAAAATTATGAAGTTGCTTACATGGAAATTAATTCGATAAATTTATTTATCCAAGCCTTGTCATTTTTGTATGCTAAAACATTTTATTTGCTTTTAGTGCTCGGCAGGTTTAGCGTTAATGGGTGAAATTAATTTACAAAAGGATGAAATTGATTTGCAAAAGGGTGGAACTGATTTTTAAGGGTGACACTGATTTTGAAGGGTGAATTTGGGATGGCACAGACACAAGAATGTTGTCCAGAGTTCCTGACCCAGTCTGCGGGTCGATCGGACGCGACAGAATTCGTCGGGTCGTCAAAAGCACGGCGGCGCGGCGGCGGACGCCGAGACGGTGGCGCCTAAGAAGTCATAATCTCGAAATCGCGCGATCGAAAATGCAAGGCGACGCTCGTGGACGGATAATGTCCGCGAGCCGCATATAACCGTCGTCTTCTTACTCGTCTCACTCGTCCCATCGTTTCGCCATGGCTATTTACTATCGACTATCAATCAGTGGTCAAGCTATATTCGTAGCATTCGAATAGGCGGGTGTCGCGAGTGTCAGTAGCTCTTACACTCGCTCGCGCGCGCGTTATGTTAATTCGGTGCTTCGTATGCGCCATGATGCGGCGTGCAGGCACGCATGCATGCGGCATGCATGCGTCCAGTGCAAGCGGAGATGCGTCGAATCCAAATGAACGAGCCGCTTCTGCGGGGACTTCGTTCGTTGGCTTTTCTGCTCACTTTTCGCCTATCCCGGCGAACAAGTTCTCCGACAGTGGTTACCGGGGATGTTCGCCTTTCCAACGATCCAAAAAAAATCAATTTTATTTCATTCTCTTCAAGTATAAGTGTTACATAATTCCTTAAGTATCACTGTTTGCGCCTTTGGAATTGAATTCGGAAATGTTCCACCTTGTTGTCAACCCTAGATTCTAAGATATTCTTGTAATGTTAGTATGCACAGCCATGTGCATGTTGCTAATCGTACTGGGTTTTATTGCCCTCAGTGAGGAGCAAAATGGAACCTGTGAAATTACCTCCCTCAAC
The DNA here is from genome assembly GCA_963966675.1 of Lasioglossum calceatum. Lineage (NCBI taxonomy): Eukaryota > Metazoa > Arthropoda > Insecta > Hymenoptera > Halictidae > Lasioglossum > Lasioglossum calceatum. The sequence continues at coordinate 2,483,979 of OZ016555.1, read as the reverse complement.
GATAGGCTTTTTCCTGTAGTGAAAAGCGCTAGATAAAAAATCAATCTGGACCGCGATCGCTCTCAACCGGCCTATTTTTACGTTTTCGAGGTGTAATTTGCATTATTCGGAAGCATAAAGCTGCGCATTTGCGCACATGCGACATCTACATGCTGCCGAATAATGCAAATTACTCCTCGTAAACGTAAAAATAGGATTTTTGAGGGCGACAGCGTTCTAGATCGATCTTTCATCTAACGTTTTTGACTATTGAAAAAGCCCATCGTTTGCATTATCGTGGAAACGAGTGTAGCCCCTTAATTCTAAAGCATTAGCGTGTATTAACGACTAATCGCGAGGTAATTGGATGGTTCCGTTCGTTGGTCGTTTCGCGATACGACAACGAGCCAACGTGTTGTTTCCTGTGGACAGCCGCCGCGTATCGTTTTGTCGAGATAACGCGAGTTATTCAAACGACTGACTCACGGTAAACAGCGATAGCCGCGCGCGTGCGTTTCGGTTTAATGTTTGCAATGAATAGAACCCGCAGACCGTTCGGTTTCTCTTCGGCTGCTATCCTCCGACTTCTTCGTCTTCGAAATCGATCTGTACACGACATAAAAACTTGTATAAATTGCAGTATGTTTTTGTCATTAATTCACTGCAACTCAACGATTTCCATCGACGGATAATACCCACGTGTTAGAAGTCGAATCGAAATCTGCTCGCTCGGCTACCAGCATCGAAATCACGTGCTTCCGACACTCCAGATGATCGCCATTAACGGCACGCTCATTCCCGATCAATTAGCCACGCTTCAAGCTTCCTCCTTCGGTATGGAGCAGTTTTTGCCGGCATCGGACGCGCGTGATTGCTCGCCCGACGAACTATAGTTCGCTCGCGGAACCGCGATCCTGGTCCCTCGAGGCTGATCGCTCGTTTCGTGCTGATTATACCGGAGCAAGGCATTTCCGATCGTTCAGAGCCAATATTGACAGTCCCCTATCGATAATACTTATCCTGGGTATCGGATTAATCCGGTGTAAAAGCACGGGGATGGGCGGATTAGGCGAAAAAACGAGGAACAGGTTGTCGCTGCACTTGAAGCACCTTTTACGCGATTATTTATGATACATTTTGTACAAGAATCCCAGGGTACAGTAACTCCTCGACCGACGCGGATTCATAGTCAGAAAAAACCAATTCCGAACGGTGAAATTCGTTTTTCAATAACTTTTCAAAATCTCACTATTCGACTCGATATAGACGAAGTTGAGGAAAGAAAGAGAAGTTTAAGAAAAAGAAAAATTGTAGGAAAATATTGAACACTCCAAAACATTAACAGACGACGAAGAAAAATGTTTTCAACAGTTTTAACTAAACATTTTAACGCGAAGAAGAACATCGCTGGCCATTGCGTATCAGAATTGATTCAGCAAATACTTACCCGGGTGTTCTAAGAAAACCATTTCTTTGCTATGAAGTATTCCGCAACTTCAGCTGGGTGTATCGATTCTTCGTATAATATCGCAGACAGCTCTTCGTATTTCCGCTTGACTTCTTCCCTGGTCTTCTTCTTGCAGGCGCGCCTCCTCGCGGATATTCATGAGCGTTGCGATCGAAGTATAATGCAACGGTGCCTCAATCGCGGGCTACCGTTGCATCAGGTTTTTTTTTGTCGCAGGACAAAACGTCCCCGGGCTTCTTTTTATCAGGCACGCGTGATCGGTGTTTCCTTCGAACGAGCGATTTGCTGCCAAATTATGGCTGGTAGCTCGTGGCTACAATTTCCTCGGCGGTTTTGATCGTCTCCTAACGTCTTTCGCCGGATCGTTAGTCTCTCGTTGGTCCTTATTTATCGTTCCGAGTATCGAGGTCGATTCTCAATGCGATCGATCGATCTCCAATTACGTATTCCGGGGCAGCGTCGCGGCTCGTTTTTTGCCGCACAACGACGATAATAATCTGCGGGCCCACTCTGGTAATTATATCACTTGGCCGGAGGCATCGCGCGCAGAAATCGCTAATGAAAAATTTATGGCGGTAAACGAGATAGAGGGGGACAGCCATAGTTTCGTGGAGCGGCGTCGTCGCATCGGTCCAATTAACTCCGTCCCATCGGAAGAGTATTATTATTTAAGGGCTCTGCTCTTTATTTCTTAATTAACGCGTTTGCTCGCGGACCGGTCGATAACGATCGAGGGGATAACCCGCAGAAAAGAATACCTCGACGAAACCTGTGCGCGTTCGGGACTTGTCCGAGATACGATCGGAACACGTACGATCTGCTTTGCGCCGGCAATTATTCAAATTAACCACTTTTGTAATCGCAGAAATTACGATTATTTTATCATTAATTTCAATTAAACCAACCACGATCTTCGGGAGAGGATTATCGAGACTTGAGGCGCGTTCTAATGCGACGGGGGTATCGCTGGTTACATAATCGAGATTATAATGCGATCGAGATTGAGCAATTATCACCGTGCGCGACCGTTCAGCTTCGCCGCCGATCGTTCTTTTCCTTGGAACGAACACCGAGCATTAGCTATGCTTAATAGTACATTCCTACCCCGCCTGTAATTACAATGAGACGCTATATATAGACGACGCCGTGACAGATTTCCGGAATCAATGTCAACGATTCCAAGGAGACGCCTCTATAAATACACGCCTCCTCGAACTCAGGTGCTCGTTGCCCCTGCAAAACGATCCTTCTTCGTGTCTTGGTACGCGTTCGCTAGGATACGTGTTCCATATGGCGGTGACAGCGAGATGCATTCAACAGCAGATGTTGTTAAGATTACCGCGAGCTGGAAAAAGAATTGAAGTTACCGAAAGTGAAATTAACCCCTTGCCGTAACATGTTCTTTACTGATCGTGCTTTCGAAGTGTACTAATAGCTAGACTGCGGATTTTATGCATTTACGACGAAAATGAACACGTACAATTTAAAGCAGTGGACGAATTAAGAAGATTTAAGGACATCAGCGTACTAATTTCAGTTTAATAAGACAATTGAAAGAAGAAAGACACTTCTATTTGGCTCCTGTGTCTTGCAATGAATGCAGACATTTTTTAAAAAAGCCGCGAAAAACATCTGAGACTTGTAGAACCGGCAAGAAAATAGTTAAACATGTCAGCAACAGCGGTTGCTCCAGAATAGTAAAGGAAGATCTCTGGTCTTTATCTATGGTCTTTAAATATTGATTACTAGACTGCGGATCTTTGTGCAAAATAAAAAATGTTTGCGTTCATTGCAAGACACAGAAGCGAAATAAACATTTCTTCCTTCTTTCAATTATCGGATTAAGGTGAAGTCGATACGCTGATGTCTTTAAATAATTCGAATATGTCCGCTGCTTTAAATTGTGCTTACCATACTTACTAAAAAGAAAGGCGTAACGCTCATACTTGTCAGACACTGTTAAAATCTTCATTGCGAAAAATTAATGATTGTTACGATCGATTAAAAAAGTATTGCCAGCCTGTTGTTAATTGCAGCTTTCGCTTTCGCGCAGGTGTCGATAATCCGGAGTGTTCGCTCGGAACGGAATTAATTAAACGGCGCGTTAACGAGCCAGTAGAATAGCGGCGCATTATCTAACCGAACAAATTATTTCGCGGCTTCTAAGAGCGTTTTGTTGCGTGTGTACCGAGCGAGATCTCCTGGTTCGCGATTATCCGAGATTCCAGGCGATTCGCGGAAACCACGGCTCGTCGTGTATTCACCTGGCCGAGGCGAGAGAGAAAAAGGAAACGACTTGGAAAAATCTCTCTCTTTCCCTTTCTCTCTCAACGATGCCACGCGCACACGCACGTGAACCGCCTGAACATACGTGCCGCGCGAAACAAATTGCCACGGGGGACGGGTGTGCACGCAGGGGAACGCGAAATTATGACGATAGCTGAACCGTGGTCGCTTTCTTTTTTTGCTCGTGACGGTGATTAACCTGGATCGCTGCTCCTTCGACTGTCTTTGAAGAAACACCGTGGTCTAATCAGAAATTACTGGGCCGCACAATCACATTTGCATCCTTCGCTTTTCTCGATCAGTCTTTATCCGTTTATCTCAATTATGTTTGCCCCTGGCAAATTGCTACTGCTCGCCGCCTCCTTGCGTCATGTTCTCTGACCTTTCTGTGCGAACAATATGTTGTTCAAGTTTGTGTAACTCACTTATTTCTTGGGGTGTACATTCGGGATTGACATAGATATTTTAAGTTAGAAAACCTTACTATAATCTTTCTACTTTTCCCATATTCTGCAATGTTGCAGCTTGCAACGCAAAGGTTGCGGTGGTAGATTTGGAATGACAGGAATATCTGGGAAACACATATTAACAATTGTTAATAGACTGCGGATCTTTATGCAAAATAAGAATATTCGGCATTGATTGCGCAAAGCAGGAATAAAACACAAATGCTTTCATCCCTTAATGACTTTGTTACGTGCACGAATTTTTCTGATTTATTACTTTTTTATATCAGATTCTCCCGAAAGTTGATTTTCGATTCATGCACATAATGCAAATTCATGTTAGGAAGTACTGAAACATTAACATAAAGGTTATCTCATTGTTTGTATTTATTTAGCAACATTAAAGGAACACATTCCGAAAGAAACTTTTGGGACAACTTAATATTTCACTCGACCAATTTATTATTGGACAAGCAACGAATTACTAAAATAACTCTAAATACTGCGAGCTTTAATTTTAAAAAGTCATCGCTCTATCTTAATTATTTCTATCGAAAGTTCTTTGACTCTGACACAAAATCCATCGCTGAAATCACATGTTTACCGGCTACCGGGACAATTAGACAGACGCGTAACCGGCAATTTGCCTGGGTTCTTGCAACAACGTTTTCCGATTGTTCCAATTGATTGCCGAGCCTGTCGAGGTCTCGGCGATACGGTCCCCTGAACACGCGCTCGCGATCCCAAAGGAAACACATACACATGCACGTAGGTCTACGCTGATTACAACGTAAACGCCGAGAGAGATCTGCGCTAGACGTCCCGATACGACTGTGTAATTAGCTTTGAGCGACAAATACGGAGAGTCGCGTGCAAACACGCGTCGATCTCCCGCTCGTAACAAATTACGAGAGAGTAACATTTTCCACGGGGCTGCCTAATTGACTCCAGTTCACCTGCGGATCATGTTAGCGTAACCGTAGATGCCTGAACCGAGATCGGGCCCCCGGTAGGAAGCCTGAAACTTGAGAGAGAGAAAGGTTTCGCTTCCTCCCAAAGCACAAAGAGACGAGGACCTGTTCCGAACGATTGAGCTGCACTTCCTTCGGGGTGGGCTCTCTCCCTTTTGTTGGACGTCAGTAAATCATCGGCCGCTTCCACGACCGAGATTCTAGTCAGTGCTCTTACTGATCGCCGAGATACCTGCGGGACCGACTGCTAAGTGATCGTTCTACCGTTGTCGGTAGGAAAACCCAGCGGCATTTACCTGTTTTTATTTTTGTTCGTACAATCTCGAGCGGTATCAGACCTTTCCCAGTCGATGAAGCAAGCTTCGAGGATTGTAAAACTATTTTTTCAACCATTTTTATATGGCTCCTCAATTTTGTACGCGCAGGTGAGACTTTCTCGAACAGCGTCACCTGGACGCAGGTGACTTCCGTCAGAGAAAAGCCAGCCGGAAATTGAAAGCTTCCGGAGGTTCCCAACGTACTTGAACACAACATGAGCTTGCTTGAAAATCACCCATCATAGTTTTACGAAAGTTCTGTCGTATTTGAAATAAGCAGGTAATTTTGCTTGTGAATCAAAAACACATGTTGCTGATGAGTAGACTGCGAATTTTAATTTTACAAATTAACACAGTGGACATATTAAAAGGATCTAAGGACATCAGTGTATTAGTTTCAACCTAGTAAGATAATTACAAAAAGAAGGAAATTTTTATTTGACACCTGTCTTGCAACCAATGCAAACATTTTGCATTTTACATGAAGATCCGCAGTCTACTGATGAGTGGTTGGGAAACTGGAGTTGACAGGTTGTCTGAAAGATGGCAACAAGTTGTTACAAATAATGGAAATTATACCGTTGAATAATATGAAACATTTTTATACATTGATTCAAATGTTTTCTTTAAAATGAAACGAACAAGTTCAGTTTTTCGAGGGTCCTATTAGGTTCTAATAATTAGAGCATCCACTGAAGACTTGTGCGAGATTAATCGTCGCAGGCCGGTTTGTAGACGCGATCCGTGCCAGTGTTTGCACAGGCGAGTCCGCGCAGCGCCTCTTTGTCGTCGCGGTCGTTCAATTGTGCTTTGGCTGTGGCGCTGAAGAACAAAGACTCGCGGGGACTCGTTATTCCGCGACGCGTGACAAGCTCTCGACAGCGTTTACTTAAGCCGGGTGCCGGCGTCGCACGGTGAGATTCCAGGTATCGGTATTCCGTTGATAACAGCGTAGTGTCCTCTCCAAGGTCCGAGCCAAGAAATCCTGGTTCTCGGGTTCTCTTCCATCCACGTTTCTTCTAGAATGTTGTCCACGGAGTATTGATCATGCTCGCGTCTCTTCGATCAAGTCCGACGCGATTCATTTCAGCCAATTACTCGAAAAATCGGACGCGCAACGATCATCAAAGGTGGTCCTTACGCGCACCGCGCCGGGGCGAAACGGGGCCGAACATTATCATAAAAGGTCCGCGGTCCACGCATGTAATTTGGAGCAATTTGGCAATTGCATATAATTGGTGAGGATGCCTTTTACTCGGGGTTGCCCGCGCCGCGCTCTCCACGCAGCCGAGTTAAGTAGGGCTAATCACTGGTTCTGCTCTCTCGAAAACATGAGGAACCTGCCTTCTAGCGCCGAAATGCCAAGGCCCCGCGTACACCAATACGTACGAGAGCACACGGATAGAATGAAGGGCACGGGACACAGTCGGACCCAAAGTCTAAAACACATATACCTGGGGCCTCTGTGGAATGGCAGGACCCAGGACCCACCTACTTCCCAGAAATAAGGGCCTCCGAGCCCCTATTGTTCTTGCTAATTGCCACCCCGCGCAACCACCCGTCCTCCGGCCTCTGCGTTGTCTGGTCCAGGCCCTAGCCCCCTACTTTAATGGCCAGGTACTCGGGGATGATAGTTACAGGTCCCAACGCAAATACCGGGCTTGCTACGTACCCTTTGTGGAGTCCAGATTAGCCGAAACCCCGGATGCCCTTGGAAAAGGACAATTTCTTAGAGCATCCGCCTTTGGCTACGGCCCACGGTGCTGCCGTTTCGCCAGAAAGCGGAAAAACATCCGCAAGAACCAAACTATTCAACAAAAATCTATTTGAAAATGCAACGCTTATTTGGCAGAAAATGTTTCCAGAAAGTTGTCAAACATTAACGAAAATGGGGTCACTTGGAAACCTCTGCATTACGTATTTATTTCTGGAAGCACGCAACAAATTCTTTACTAGATTTTGACCTGGCACTTATCGTAATATTGAACTAACTGTGCTCAAAAAATCTTGGCAGAATAAAAAATGTTTGCATTGATTGCAGGACACAGGAGCCAAATATAAATTTCTTTCTTCTTTCAATTCTTTTATTAAGCTGAAATTAATACACTCTCTGATGTCCTCAAATCTTTTTAGTTCGTCCACTGCTTTAAGTTGTACGTGCCCATCTTCGTCATAAATGCATAAAATCCTGTGCAGCGCGCACCATAAATATACCAACGATACTTTTGATCTATGACGTTGTTGCAAATCACTTTTTCACCCGGGATACTTCCCTGCTTTCTGAAATACTGAAATATTGGCTAGAAAGTCCCGGGACGGAATGCTACCTCTATTAGCCGGACTACCTCGATCCTTTTAATTTTCTCAAGGATCCTCTTCTTCTTCTCGGCGGCGGCGGCGGCGCGGCGTTTCGCGTGGCGCAAAATACTTTGTCTCGATTTTATTGCGACGCCCGTGATTCACGGTACTTGGTGCGTTCCTGCGCGCGTGGCTATAAATTTCTCGGATCGCGGCTCTCAGATACGGCCGATAAAATTAGTAACCGCCGATGCCGGGGAATGAGATCGCTTGGTAAAACTTTCTCTTATTTAATTGACTCCCGTGCCGATCTCGACGATCGCCGCGCAGCAGGCCCAGCTTCCGTCATGTTCGTCGATCGTATCGCTGATTTACGGCGTGACTTAAACTGTCCCGTCGCTGGCGATACAGATTTACCCGCCGGCTGATTTACCTTCCAAGAGGACCGGTAATCTGCGAGTCAGACTCGGCGACAATCGAGTCGACGATTTTTCCACCCCTCGAGCCAGAATCCTCGATGTACTTGCTTGGGGAGCATAAAATATTGAATGATCTATAGACTGCGGATCTTTATGCGAAATAAAAGCATTCTGCATCGGTTGTGGGATGCAGAAGTTTAATCAAAATTCATTTCGTCCCGTAATAGTCTTTTCACGTTAAAAACAATATCACACTATTCGTAGAGTTTTTATATTTCTCACTGTTCCATGTTTCCACCAGCTAATCTCTTCATAAATGCATAAAAATTAAGATGTGCTCGATTAAAATTGGATTTCAACGATGCTGATGTAAACTAATAATCGTAAGTTAGACACTAAGCCATATTGTAACATAATTAATATAATCATATATTGTATAATAATAATTAGACAGCGGATCTTTACTGGAATGAAATAGAAATTTGTTTTCTTTCTTAATGTATGTTTAATAGGTTGAAAATAATACAATAGTCTTTTTAAATTCTTGTAATATCTTTACTATCTTAAATTGCACCTATTCATTTTAGTCATAAATGCATAAAATCCGCTGTTTAGCAATAATAAATTCTTAAATATCCGCAGTCTAGTCATCGATAAGGCCACCTAGCAGACGCAGTCTGAAATTAGCGAAATATTTAAGAGACCAATAGCCATCAAGAGGTGAACGCAGAAATGATTATCCCTATGATTGCAAGGGGACTGGTGACGCAACGTTCGCGGATATTCGAGGTAAAAGGATTCAGGAGCCCGATCCCCGTAACGTTGCGTCACCAGAGAGTGGACTGCGGGCGTAATTGATTCGGCTCGTGTCACCGTCAATAAAGAACTTAACTGGTCTTTCTTCGTGGTCCACGGGCCCGGAATCCGGTCGGGCTCCCCTGGCTCGAGGGAAGAGCAAAGGACTCTCCTCTACGGTCGCAACAGCACGAAAAGCAAGAGTTTTATTGAGCCCCGGGTTCCTGGCCAGCGATCCGGTGGCCAACCGGTGCAGTCGGGGCAGAAACCGGCCCATTATGCGGGTGCACTTGTCGTCCGTTCGGCGAAACGCTTTGCATCGTTGCGTCCACCGTAGAAATTGCTTTACCCCGCTGCTTGGCCTGCTGCTTCGTATTTTATGGTCGCTGCTCGGTGGACAAACTGTGTCCCGATACAATACGCTCCCGGCCCCGAGCCATTTTTCACCCCGCTGGCTTCATAGTTGTAATTAACCCCTTGCCGTATTTTAACGAGACTCGAGACGAAGATTTTAACAAAGTCGAACAAATGCGAATGCTACGCGTTTCTTTTCAGATGGAATAAGCATTCTTAAATTTTCTTTTCCCTTCTACGACAGTTTCCGGGATAAAGAAAGGTACGGCAAGGGGTTAAACAGGAAATTGTACAAATTATTCAACCGTGGATCGGAGTGATAATCGAAAGGAAAAGTTGCGAAATGTTTCCCTGATTGTCGAAGCCGGAGGAGGCCAAGTTAATTGGCTCGTTAAATTCGATACGGCCAGGAGGAATTCTTTCCGGGCCGGAGATATTTCATTAGTAATACAGCTCGGTGGACAGACATCCGATAAAAGCAGTAACTAATGATCCCCATTAAACGGGGACCGGATACCGCACGAATTCGGTCGATTCTTCATCGACTAGCAGCGAAAGACGACCCCGTGTCGCTCTCCAGGAGGTCTACGATAGGTTTTATTGCCGTTCGGAGGATATTTCGGCTCTCGCGCTCTTGGATTATCAAAGCAGCGTAGCTCTCGAATATGGAGGAGCGTTATATATGTATATATAATCGTGAAAGACAACAGTGCATCCGTTTAATGGGACCCGGGGCTTGCCACCCTTTCTCCTTTTTAAGGAGGATGACTGGCCAAGAACAAGGCACCGATTAAACTTCTTCTCCTCGCGGAGAATTCATGTCGTGTAGGAAGAACCAAAGTGAAAAAACGAGACGAAGGTATTCCCGATCCTTTTTTTTTCGTTCAGGCGGGCCGGTAACAAGAACGAAATTAATTTCCTTACCAAGCATTTTCGCTCGGAGCGACGTCGATTGGTCGAAACCACTGTGTCACGGCTCTGTACTTGCTGTCAATGATACATTGCTAGCGACGGTCTTCGGAAACACTCGAATTTTCCATCAACCGTCTCGTTACTTATTTTTAATTACACCTGTACAGCTACCGAGGTAAAAAGTGGCTTGCAGCAACTACGTAAGTCGAAATGATAGTGTTACGACAGTATTAATTACAGTCAATCGTGGATTCCGATCGCTAATTTTCAAGAAACTCGAATACGTCCTCGGGTGTTCCAGCCAACCACCTCGTCCCTTACTTTCAACCCCTTGCCGTAACGCAAGGAATAGACTGCGGATTTTATGCATTTATGACAAAAATGAATAGGTGTAATTCGAAATAGTGAAAAGTTTAAATGAGTTTAACAGTGTCGATACACTATTTTTAACATATAAAAAGTATTAACGAGGAAAATAAACTGTTACTTGGCTTCTATAGATCGTAATCGATGTGTAAAAATTTTATTCTGCATAAAGATCCGCAGTCTAATAAGGAATATGAAATGACGTTGGTAAACAACAAATTTCGTGGAAGAGGAAAGATAATTTATATGTTTTTGTACATTTGGCTGCATTTATTTTAATCTAAAAAGAAAGGCGTACCGTTCATATTTGTTAGACTTTGTTAAAATGCGGCAAGGGGTTGAAAGATATTTTTACCAGAGATGGCCTCCTCTAGCCTTGACAATTAGTGAGACATCTATCCCCGCTAGTCCAATCGCTCCTCAACTATTCCTACCAACGCTTCTCAATCCACAGGTGAATAATTTGTAGAATTTGGGACTGGAAGCAGATCGATCGATGTTCTCCAGCTGTTTGAAGAATATCTCCGATGGTAGATAGCGGTGTTTGGCCGGTAAAAGGCCCGTTAAATTTGTTCGGTATCCCGCTCATCGCGGATCACCCGATCTACAGCTTAACCTTCCTGCGGATCGATCCGCGCGTATATTCGAATACCACGAGCGGCACGCTCTCGGCCAAAGTTTCTCACGAATCTCTCGAGGAACTCCCCGAGGACCGGTCCCATCTTCTTTCCTCTTCTATCTTCTTGTTTCCTGCGGCTCCTCCTCCTCCTCCTCCTTCTCTTTCGTCGTCCTCCTTCTCATCGTCCGGTGGCCACTCCTTTCGGCTTCGGCGTCGATGAGGAAACCCGGGGACCTTTTTGTTCTTGCGCATAACTCCGCAGGTTCATAGCCCACTCTACGGGAACAGGTGTCCCGCGGTGGCCCAGGACGTGACTCGCCTCGGGACCCCCTTTTTCGTCCTCCTGCAACAAACGTTTATAATTCTCCGCACCGCTGTACTATACTGCTGTTGCTGCTGTGTTATACCTCGCTTGTGATTTCGATCGCGTGTCCGCCGACCTTGCGGTGGTTGCCGATGCTCATTCTCGTGTGCTTGTTCCAGAACGATTCAACCATGGAACTGTCCAGCCAGTCGATGGCACTTGTACCTTGTCACTCGGGCGATTATACTTTCAGTCACGCTGCCCAACAAATTTCAACTCCTCCGACAAGTGGGAAAAACAATTCGAACACCGATGCAAATTTTAACACTGAACCTACCACTGCCGGTCGAACGACTGGTTTTATATTTTTCATCTTGCAATTATCAAAACGATGAAGTTGCTGCATGGAAATTGATTCGATACATTTCTTTGTCCAAGCATATATTGTGGTAACTAGACTGCGCGGATTTTTATTCAAAATAAACAATGTTCGTATTTATTGCAGAACCCAGAAGCCAAATAACGACGTCCTTAAATATTTTTCACACATCCACTGCTTTAAATTGTACCTGCCCATTTTTGTCATAAATGCAAAACGACCGCAGTCTAGCGATAACAATCGTTTTTGTCAGCTGAAACATTTGAATCGCTTTTACTGCTCGTAGATTTAGTGTCAATGGCAATCATCCACTGATCATTGAAACATATTCAGGCTCGTTTGAACAGGCTCGTTTCAATCCACTCGATAATTCCAGCACTAAAATATTAACTACATATCAGGTTCCACCTCATCCACGTTCTAACGTACTGCCAGGATAGTTAAGATATCATGAACGATATTATACGCACATCTTTATCGCAGCCACTTCGTTTGAAATCGTGATTACTCAGCCTTTAATTGGTCTCGCGGTATGCAGTTAACAGTTAAGCAACGCTTCCGAAGTGTATAAGGACATCGTCGAGACTTAACCCCAGACAGTGTTTCCGTCTTCGCACGAGTTATCGCGCCGCTTATGTAAATTTATTCGGAATATTAATTTCTAATATGCTGGAAGGAGTCGAGGCGTTAATAACATTGACGCGTTGAACTTCAACCTGTCGTATATCATGGTCAATTTTCAATACCCGTTTTACTTTCCACAGTTATGCCTGCGCTTTCAACGATCTCGCAATACTCTAACATAGTCTAACGCATAATCGCGTGAAGAATCTCGGAGTGTCCCAGATATTAATGGGAAGAGATCAGCGATATTTGCGTTCTCGCTGTTTGTGGAATCTCGGAAGTAAATCGTGCACCAGCAGAATTCCTGTGGGGTCGAAAGAAAGGATCTACGTTTGACAGAAAGATCCACAAGCAGATTGAAGTGGTGCAGCGTCCACCCTAAATTTTAATTAAATCGGGCCGAGAGCGGGTTTTCGGCGGGCGTTGTTTGCAGAAGCAACGCTGCAGGCAGCTTCTGGCTTTCGTTCCGGCCGCGATTCATCATCGGAAGGGTTAATCGGGTCGCGCCAGAGGCCTGGTTTCAGTTCAACGACTCAAGGATCCATGGCGTGTAAGGATCCTTCTGCAAACCGCAACGGATCTCCCATTATCAAGGGACAATCGTTTGCTCAACAGGTCGAGAAAGACCTGCCGTCGACGCAGCCACGCACAAAGCCCAGCACGATTGAGAAACGACCGGTCTCTTTCCTCTCTTTCTCTTCTCTTCGGTCTCGCATGCACGCGTACCCCAGTCTCCGTAATCCCCGATACTAGGATCCGAACAGAGCTCTCCGACGACTCTGTTTCCTCATCGTCGTCCGCGTCGCTACAAAACGAATCGAGAACTCGCCAACATCGAGAACACGGCCACCAACGCGCTTTCCGTCGCGACGGAATACTAATTACGGCAATTCAGAACGCTGGACGCTGCTAATTAGAAATTAAGATAGCCGAGACGTCGCGCTGTTTTACAATTGCCCCGTGACGCGGCCGACGGAATCAACAATTATTGCGCGTCGCGCTGTCGCACAGCGGGCCGGATCGGCGCGCTAGCTGTTCATGGGCTATAAAATCCTTGTATCGATTTTTAGTGGATGTGTAACCTTTCCTAAAAACTCTATAATGAATATCTGTAAGGAATGTCCTATTTTTTATGCCATAGATCGATAGAGTATCAAATTTTGAGTATAAAAGTGTTGACCTTCATATGTCCTAAACCTAATATGTAGTTAACGAGATATTATCCAAAGAAGAAAGAAAATTGTTTCGATAATATCTCGTTAACTATTAGATTTAGGACATATTGAGGTCAATACATTTTTACTCAGAATTCGATAGTCTATCGGTTCATGATACAGAGAGTAGGTGTTCCATTTAAAAAAATAAAGGTGACCATCACCTCACCTTGGAGTGCCCACCGGTAAAAATAAAAGTCCCACCACATGATGTTCCCCTCGGTACTGAACAACTTTTATCTGAAACATTTTTGCGTACAATCAATATTTTTGGAGATATTCGTCTGTAACGCTTTATGATGTTCACCCTGTGTATTCATAGTAATGAAAACCTTTAATTATAAATATCTTAAAAACTATTAAGTATCTGCGTCTATAATGGGGTATACACGTTAGCAGAAGAACGAAATCTGTACAAAGTTTCAATCAAATTTGAGACTCGTCGACCTTGCGCTCTCCTTCTTAGTGAACTAAAGAAAGTCGTCAAAATTTTTCACCTTCAACGAGGGATAAGTTGAAAGTTGCGTGAAGCTGTGTCCTCTAATAAACTGGAACACTTTCAGTAACATCTCCTCTAAAAGGTGGATCAAACTTGTTCGAAAGCCTGAATCTTCAGACATGTTGGTGGTGTCGCAAAAGAATGTATCCTACAGAAAGTAACCAGTACAACAAATTAGCAAAGCTCAGATCATGTCGGATCGGCAACAACAATTTTACCGCAGCACAACTTTCGATTAGAACACAGACGAAATTACAATCGAGGAGCGGTTGGCGACCAACCTTGCGCAATTAAAGATAGTTTGTCCACCCCCTAGCGAAACGACCAGTGTCCGCGGTTAATTGTCGTTGCGTAACGCGGCCAACGTCGTCCCTATTAATTAGAAAATCCGATATTCAACGCTATCGACGCGGAGCGGTCTCGCTCGGTAATTGGCTGGCGGTAATGCGATTAGCGTCCGTGTCCAGTTCTGTTCCATCGCGACGCGACGGAATAAAATTCTCGCGATTCGAGCGAACCCGGCGACTCGTCGCGACTCTCTCACACAACGAGCTGTGTTCGCGGCTTGTTACGCAATGTACGTGCATTAACGGACACAGTCGAGGGAGCCCCGAGAGAAACTCATTAGTTTCATCATTCCCGGGACGATGGTGTACAGCTCTCGGCCCGCGAGCAGTGCACGTATCTGCTACACACGCGTACAACCCGGGTCGTCGCTCTTCTAATTGCATATACAACGGGCCTCGTTCAAATCAAGTTTCCGTCGTGCACGGCTTTCTATCCTCGGGCACACTGGCGGTGGGCCCCGGCGAATCATGTGCCCTCCGCTGCAAGCCTAAGCTCCGTGCTTTCAGCGACTCGTTAGGTCGATATCGATTCTCCTTCTTTTTTTGTCTTCATCCGCCGAGCGACCGCTTCAACATGCGGCGAATTCATTTTTGCTTATCGATCGTTGTTTTTTCATGTCCGCAAGTGAGCGAGAGGAATCGGACAATGATCATGCTGATCATTAGACTGCGGATCTTCATGCATTTGTAGCAGAATTGAGAAGATGAAATTGAAAATTGTTGGAAATGTCGCCTCTATTAGAATCATTAAGGGAAGAAGCAGCAGTCAAATTGATTTCTGTCTTGCAATCGATGCAGACAATTTTTATTTTGCATAAAGACGCATTTTATGCATTTTTGAAAAATCGGGGAAACTTTTAAAGAATCTGAAAATTTGAGGAGTTCCAGCTGGTTAAAATTATTGGATAAAAAAATTTCTATTTCTAAGTAACATTCTACAGTGTTGGTCAAAATTGAGAATTCTTAATAGAATCGCGCTTTGGTTCCACGGTGAGGCCCAGCGAAGCAGAAGGTCCATCAGCCGGAGAGCCCCGATTAATTAGTTAATTATAACGAGGCTCGGGAGCCACAGAGCGAGGATGAGTGTTTAAGATCGATCGGCATACATGAATATTTAATCCCGGATAAGTGACGAATGTCGAACCCTCCTCTGGCAAATAAACAAGCTTATCGGCATAAGCTACAAGCAGCAGCACGCGTATCTCGTTAGATAGATCCGATGTCTCTGCCGGGTGTGCGGTACGAACAATATCTAACGTCAGTAAGTTAAAGGTTAAGCCTCCGGAGTCGAGACAGTGTGTGTACTATACACCGTATAGCGTAGCGAAGAGTGCCACGCTAAAACCTTTTATCAGGGAGCAACGCGATATACGGGGAATTCGCTGGGATGATCCCGAGGACCACGAAGAAATCGGACAGCTTTACGAGCGCAAAACACACGGGACGGTGGACGTTCGTCAAAGCGGTTCGGGGCCTGTCTACCTTTTTTGCCAGCGGCGTCGACGCTCTCTATTTTTCATCCAGAACGGGCCCCGGTCTCTTTACAACCCGGCATTTACATAAATCGGGACTTATAACGTTATTAACCATCCGACGACCACGCAGAGCACTTAACATTTTTTCCTTAATGTTTCGGCGTTTATCAAAATACAGGGAAACCATTTTGCGGAGGTCCAATTAATCGTGCAGATTCTTTGAGACGTCTCTTCGCGGAGTCTCAAAGAATCTGCACGATTAATTGAACCTCCAGTTCACTGGCTTGATCCTTGGATACGTGGAGAAATGGATGTTGATGTATACTGTGGCTGTTTATGCAAAATAAAAATTTATTTTCTCTCTTAATATGTTCTACATATAAATTCGTCTAATGTTTTAAATTACACCTACTCGTTTGCGTCGTAAAATGTCCGCAGTCTACTCATTATAGTGAGAAGGGGGAACCGATTTAACGGAACAAAAACGGAATTCCTCGGTCCCCAGTCCCTCGGAAGAGGATCAGGTTTGATCCGAGTAGGAGGATCTCAATTCCCGATCGGCTTTCGCTAATTTCTGGGATTCTGTCCGGCGGACTCCAGCCTGTCTGGCGTTTTCGAGTAATAGAATCCGCAGGAATCGATTCGGGGTGGTTCCCGAGGCCGTAATCGTTTGGCAACCGGGGGAAAAATGTAAAAGGAAGAAACACGAGAGCGATATGGGCGGGTTGGGGGGAGAAAGATCGAGGGGAGAGAGAGAGGCCGTCGAGAAATAATTAATATGCCACGGACGCATAACGAACGACCCCGCGAAGCAGTCTGTTTGTTTTCGGACGGGTCTTCTTCGGCTCCAGGCATGTCGGCCGTATCTCTCTTTTGCCCGGGCCTTCTCGACCTCCCGCTGCTTCCCCTTTTTCCCTTTTTATTTTAAACGCACACGAGGCCCTTCGCCGCAGCTCCTTTTGTCTCTGTCCTCTACCATCTCTCTCTTCTTCTTCTTCTCTCTCTCTCTCTCGTTTCTTCTTGGTTTCTCGAGGTCCTCTCCTTCGGGCCTCCTCTGGACGAGACAAATTCCTTTCGGAGAAATTTCCGATCTCCCTGTCATACGCTAACGGAACCCGAATATTTTAATCATATTACAAGCAGAGCCGCCGATAAACAATTTGAGGGGGTAGACTCATTTCTCGACGATGCAAAGATGGGATTTTACAGTAGTCAAAAGTGCTAGATAAAAGATCAATCTAGGCCGCGATCGCCCTCAAAAGTCCTATGTTTACGTTTACTGAGCATGTAGCTATTTTCATAAAGCTGCCATAGCTACATACTGCCGAATAATGCAAATTACGCCTCGTAAACGTAAAAATAGGACTTGTCAGAGCGATTGCGGCCTAGATTGATCTTTTACTAGCGCTTTTCACTACTGAAAAACCCCATTTTTGCATTATCGAGAAATGAGAAGGCGCATCCAGCACCCTTGCATTCCTGGAAACGCGTCTACCCCCGTAGGGGGGCAATTTCACAGGTTCAATTTTGCTCCTCGCTTACACACTTACAGGACACTTACACATTTTTATTTAATAAGCTATAAAACCCCATGTGGGATTATTAGCAACATGCTCATGGTTGTGCAAACAAGTCTACCCCCTTAAGGAATTTTTCGAAGAACGAGCATGCTGAGTTTTCTATGGGTTACGTTCACAGGATGCGTAATTCAGGGTGCAGAGATTTTTCTCAAAAAATGACCATCTTTCTGCGACCGTTCTTCTTTCTTTGTCGCACTCGAAGGGCTCGTGAGAGCCAGCCAATGGGCCGAGCGAACGGCAGCGATGCACACAACGAGGGCCGCATGCCTCTCTCCATATATTCTCTCCACTTTAATCTTTCTTTTGTGACTCGGCTGTTTTAGCGTTTTTTATTCCCCGATGAGCCGGGCTTCGTCTGCTCGAAGGACAGAGACAGCGAAAGAGGGGAACGTCGAAGAGAGTAAGAGAGAGAGAGAGAGAGAGAGAGAGAGAGAGAGAGAGAGAGGGATGAGAGGAGAAGGCTGCGCTGCAGGCTTATTAGCAAGAACTCCAAGGAGAAAGAGGAGAATGTAAGAAGGTTCTGTCGAGAGAGAAAGGGTCGTTTAATGGGGGGATGGTTGCCGGAGAGACAGAGCGGGCGCAGTCGCGGATAAAGATGGCCCCGCATTACCATAATAAACAACTGTACCGCGGTTAATCGTCGCGGGAGGTTCTTCTTTGTTCGATTTCTTCCGGCGCGGCAGGGTGATTCGACGACGGAACAAAGACCCGGTGTCTCTTCCATCCTCTCCTGATATCCGATCGCGAGAAACGGAATGATTTCGTTACCGTTGAGAATCGCCGTTTAATCCGTGATAGCCAACGTAAATTATTCCGTTGACCGCGTGGCTCCGAACCGGAGAACCAAGAGGGAGAAACGGCGCAAAAGGGGGAAGAGTAAAGTCACGAATAAAGATGGCTACGCATTATCATAATAAACAAGCGGCGCGATGGTTAGTCACCGCGAACTGCTCCGTGTCTCTTTGTTTATTTCGTACGGCCCTCATTAACACACTGCGGGGAGAGAGAACTCTACTCCGGCCGTGTAATGTATATTTACGCTACGTCAAGCACGGTCCCAGCGGATCAGCCGTGTTTCTCCAAGCGGATTCCTTCCAGAGACGCGAGCCCCATCCTCTCTTTGAGACTCTCCATTTTATACAAAATTCCCTACGGGCTTCGTGCTCCGTCTCGCTCCATTTTTCCCGCTTCATTCTCCAACGGAAGCTTACCAGATGAACAGGGAACTTCCGGGATGTCAAAAGTGCCAAATGAAAGATCGATCTAGACCGCTGCCTCCCTCAAAAGTCCTGCTTTCAAACTTTCAAAAAATAAAGTCCAATTAAAAAAAAGAAAAGGTTGAACGGTGTTGACAATCTGTCAAAAAGTTATTTAGTGTGTAGGAACTCTGTGGACCGTTCCATTTTCGCGAACAATGCCTGGGAAGGCGGCCGATCGTCCGGACAGGTAAACGAAAGCCTAGGCCTCTGCGTGCGTCTACCTGTTGCGACGCTCAGGGTATAATCTTTTATGACTTTCAGTCGGCTACTCATTAGGGTCGGCCGCCAACAATCGACGCTGCCGGTGCCCGAGGATGCTGGAACGCGAAAACCCCGACCGTTCCTGGAATTATAGTGCGCATCCTCGAATCGTCTTATCGAAACGGCCCGTATAAATAAAGATGAGTTGTGGTAATCAATTAGCAGGGCACCGCGCACAGCAGTTCGTATAATTTCGTCGATCGCGAGAGTGTGCACTCTTCTTCGAGACTTGCATCGAATCGAGACAGAGAGAGAGAGAGAGTGTGTACTCGTTTTGCAGCGGAGCGTTGCCTTCTGCATGGACCACCCATGCTATTGCATCATTAATCAGACCGACCAGTGATTAATCGTCGATGACGATTCCGACTATCGGGGAACGGGACGTATCCTTCTTCTTCGAGTCTTGTTTCGCGTTATCGCGATTTCGGTATTATTCCAGTTCCGAAAAAGAATCCTCACGAAGGAGAGAAAGACGGTGGATTTATCGAGGACTTATCGGGACTGGTTTTTTGCAAGTAATATTGTAACGTTGATCCTCGCGCGAACGAGATAAGCCACTTAATATTGCAGCTCATTTTATTCTCCTTTCGCTTTATGAACTCGATGCCCTTGCTTGACTTCGCTCGCCAGATAACACTGTCCACTGGTTCTGTTTCGCTGTTTATTGCAGGACTTGCCAACTCATTATGTATCGATTCTGGTTCTTCAAACAACCATGAAGGATAAGGCTCCTCGTCGTCACTGTTTCAACTCGTTCAGTGGCGGATATTGACCACAATTCCTACAACGTAAAACAATTTAATCAATATACGTATAGCAATGTTTAATTTCATGTATTAGGTTCGAGTACACTAGTAATTCTTATACTAATTTTCTTTAAAATGCGACAGAACTTTCCCTCCAACCTAATAGTTGATTATGAACAATCTCTAAACTTCTCGCCAAGCAAACTTGCGAGAATCCTTCACCGAATTGGGTGGGAGGTTGTGAAAACTGAAATTGAACGATTTTCATTAGAAGTTTTAAGTTTATCGTATGGATTAGCAGGTGATCTAATTAAAACACGGTTGGTGTCTGGTTCTACTTACAGATTCCCGGAACGTACGGGAGGTGACGTGCTACTGCAATCAGCCGGAATGCGTGCCCCAAGGATACATGTGCCGCGGCAGGGGCTGTTTCACCGAGTTGCCATCGAACGCGAATCCGTCGTTGCTGAGAGCGAGCCACGACACCAACGGCGGTTGCCTCGACGAGAGCTTCAAGGAGCGCCGGTGTCCCAAGGGATATCTCTGTTGCGAGCAGGATCTCTGCAACCACGTCGACAGTCCAGCGATGAGAAACAGGATCAACAAGACCCTCCAAGGTGAAGCGAGCGCTCTCGTTCAATAAAACCGCAACTCAAACATCGTTCCCGATCCTCGACTCCGCACGACGCGGGAAACGACCTCTAACAACCCTAATCAGTCGAAATTCGCTATTCCTGTACAGTTACATTTCATTTTTCACAATCAATCTAACGATACCTCATATATTGGTATCCGAAATGTGTCAGATTTATTTCAGAACTTTTTTTTCCAAAACTGCTTTCTCGATTTTCTGCAATAACTACCATTACGGATGAGATATGAGAACTTGGCAGAGAAGGGTATTTTTGGGTAGGCTATCGAATGGGCCAAGCTCGATTAACCCTTTGCACTCGGAGATATTTTAACTCGAAAATTAAACATTTCGTCTTCTGTCTCTTAGAAATTGGTATAATACCTCGTACAATACCTAAATGTTTAGTAATTGATTAGATACTGACATATTTCATAATATAAACAATATTTTGTCAGCAATATTGTCACCATAACAATATTGAGTCACCATTCGAATGCTAAGCGTTAAAAGCCCGCCGGGGGCGAATTTCACCACCAAACCCGGGTCTAGCCTTTCCGCCACGATCGCCGACGTTTCGATGATTCGATCGCGTCGTATGCCGTAGTCCCGGTCGGTTGATTTGAAACAATAGTGAAAGTCGAAGGTTGCGCGAATTTATGAATAACGAAGCGTTCTTGCATAATTTATGCGAGCCGGAGCGAACGGCATCGGTGGCGGTGTTATTGAAGGACTCTTTGTTGTTGCAGTGTTGGTCGGCGGCGACCAGCGACCTTTCCTCAGTCCGGTGCAGCCAATCAATCACGGGGGTCAGTCGACGGATGGTTGGTTCAAGACGGCGACGATCGCGGTGCCGATTTGCGGTCTAATCGTTCTACTGATACTGGCCAGTCTAGCGATCAGATTGCTACAGCCTGTACCAACGCAAAACGACAAACTCGGGCCTCATCGGATGCCCGACAACGGGCCCCCTTTGCTGGGACCACCGAAAGTGCCTCTCGTCTGAAACCGACGGTTCTCAGCGATCCAAAGACGTTCTAAAAGTGTTCTAGATGATAGACGTACATAGTAAGACTATCTATAGGAAGCTAGCGGGCTAACGATGGCTCCACTTGGCTGTGAATTTTGTGAAACAAAAGAAACATGAAGAAACAAGCGACTGCTGTAAATTATAACACTGCGCGTTGTACGCCGACGATTGTGCGCGATGGAGAACTGTCTGGTCCATTGTTTCTGATAATTGAACCATCGATGATCATCATATTCGAAGAAGACTGTAGCAACCACAATGACCCAATCGAATTAAAACCACTGAAGGGTCTAACAAATGAAAAGAACCGTGCCAAACCTAAACGAACGCAGTCTCATCTCTTAAACAAAATTGTCAGATCTACGAATATCAACCCACAATTTTGAATAACTGTTGACAGTGATGAATCATCGATGATTATCTGTAGCGCCATCGCTGGTTCTCCACCACGACGTGATTTCGTCGGCGAGAGTAGGGGAAGGGCCATAAGAATGACCTTTGTACATGACTCGTAACGGAGAGACAACGGAAACGCATGATATCGCCTTATATTGTAGCATTGTAAATAGATTATGTATTTTCTATCGTATTAGAGATGGTACCGTTTACTTAGGCGGCGTAAACTTGTAATCGGTGTTTCGAGCCTCGAGATTAGCACACGAGATCAAGCGTGATCTATCGTGATCTAGCGAGACGCTGATTCTTCCCGAGATGAAAAGCGAACGAACGAAGAACAATAAAAGTCTGATGTCTGTCTTGTTTTCTTTCCCTTTCTTTCTGGTTTCTTCAACCACCGGAGCAGGCGTGGCCGAGAACTGCTCCGTAGGGAAACGCCTAGAGCAATGAAACCACGCCTCCTCTGACGTCATTAGCTCCCAAGGGCAATCCAGAGCGCTCTCGCACTGTGCGAAAAGCGTTCCGAAAATGATCGTACACGCGATGTACTTTCTCACGCATTAATCGTATTCCATATAAATATTATTGTATTGTGATAATCTAGCGTAACCGAGCGCCAATACTTGTTTCGCAAACGCGTGTTACTCAACGAAGGGGGTTGGATCGACGCGAGTCGATCGACTTGAAAATACATTGAAACGATTTTTCAGTAATCGGTCTCTATTTATTTGCTCCTTTTTTTTAATTAATTACATACACATACCATATCGAATACCCGATATATAGGAGGGGGTATGTCATTACTCTGTAAAATAGGTATTCCATTTGATCGGCTCAGAAAAATTTGTCTCTCTCGCTCTGTCTCCGAAATCGTAGTAACCATAAAACGCTAGTATAATATAAATGTTTTGGCATCACAGTTTAAAATCGTACAATTTTCACGTTCCTTGTCGCCGTCACTCCTTTTACAATTTCTTTTTTTTACCGTATATTGTTTACTCTGTCATCTGTTCGAGTGTGTCTGTGATCGTGTGTTCGTGTTGTGTGTAAGTAGATGTATGGTTGTCGCGTGTGTAGTATATCTGCGTGTTAGTGTGTTCGTTTGCTCCGCCATCGGCTCCATACCTTGTTAACGCGTTCCCACCGGCCACTCCGTCACTTTCCTCGGGAGAAAAATGTATTACTTTATAAAAATACTGTTTAAGGTATGTATCTCCATTTATAATCTATGCTTCGTCCCCCGCCAACATTGAGTCGGGTGTGCCAGTCAGGTGTTCAATCGAGAATTAGCATCGAGAACGACGTTTTCGCGTTGCGTTGCAGTTTTATCGCAGCCCGTTAGCCGTGGCGAGCAGGCTGGCAAAAAAACAGGGTTATGCTCGACCGTCTGCTCTCCATTTTGCTCCATCAGTCGACCGTCACATCCCGCACGACGGGTTCTCACAGTTACGTCACGTGTTAACAGTTATCGCAGCTTTAGGACAGAATCTCTCCGAACGATTTCACATAAGCCTCGTGCAGCTTGTTGATAAAATCCGGGTCGCTCCTCAGCAGATAATTAAAAGCTTGGAGAAGCTGATTCCTTGTCAGAGGCTCTAAAGGCCGCGCCGGGGGCTCGGGGGGACTTGGCGCAGCGAACATAACAGGGGGTATTAACGCCGGCGCAGATCCTCTTCCCGACAATGTGGTCGCCGGAACGATATCCTCCGATGCCTGATCGAATTGAAACAAAATTATCAAATTCCCGTTTAGACCCAGGGATGCTGATAAGGTGGCTCGCGAGACGTTTCTCCTTCTTTGCTGCTACGTTGAATGATGATTAGTAGACATCGGATTTGATGCATTTATAACAAAACTGAGCAAGTGCAATTTAAAACAGTGAAAATATTAAAAGACTTCAAGATTATCAGATTAAAATTATCAATGAAGAATACAAATTTATATTTAGCTTCTGCGTCTCGCAATTGATGCACAAACTTTTTATTTTTCATGAACATCCGGAGTCTACTAATGATGATCCGCTGTCTAATGATTACTCTCGCGGGCCACCTTGCCAACACGTCTGTCTTAAACTACGATTCTAGCCGGCGCCACTCACCGTAGTTGCGGACGTATGAGCGAACAAAGAAGCAAGCGGATTCGTGCTACTAGAGCCGACAACGAGATCCGAGGCCTGGTGATTCGAGGTCGAGTTGGTGGACACGTTTGTCGGCGACTGTATCCTAAGAAATCCTGCAGTACCGTTTGTATCGGTGGCGTTCTGATTGACAGATGGCGTCACGTTATGGCTCAAGGAGCCGGGTGTGGATATCATGGAATCCTGTTGCGTGGCTGTCTTGCTTCGCCGTTTCGATCGGTTCGATGCGGACGCGCTGCTAGCATTGTTCGCAGTCAGTATGGCTGTAGGCGTAGCCTGAGATTGATGCTGAGTATTAGTCGGCTGGGGGGTGATCGATCTGTGCTGTTTCTCAATATGCTCGACCGTGTGAGCCGCCGGATGAGACATTAAACGCGCGAGCAACGGCTTACTTTCGCTAGCGACAGCACCTCCTGGTGTAGGCTGTTCCCCAACTAACACTCCTGTGTTCACCTGAAAAGATCGCAAACAGCCAACATAGTTTCTGCTCAGCTTAAACCTATACCGCAATAGTATGTTGAATAAAAAATCACATATACTGGAACCTGGTTATGTTTGATGGGAGTACTAACTTTTGCCTTGGCAAAGAAGTCCATCACACTCTGCGATGTGACGTCTGGGCCCAGTGGAGCAGTTAACGGCCCAGACATGTTCTCCACGGTGGGAGTGACCAACGGGGATTTGGAAACTAGTCCTTCACCCATTCCACCCCCACCACTGCTGGTTTTATTAGTATTAAAATCTTTCTGAGCTTTGCTGAGCATACTGAATATGTCGACGTTGTTTACAGTAGGTCCGGAACTCTTTTTCACGTTGGCCGCTGTCTTGCTGCTAGCCTTGCGGTTCTCCTCGGAATCTTTCACTAGCTTATTCAACATTGCACCGATGCGTACACATTCCTCTTTGTCATAGAACCAGATCCCGTAAATGTTGCATCTGGAATTCTTGTAGAGCAAGAATGGCTCCTGCAGTTGCAAATCTAAGCCTTGCGTGACTGGCTCGACTAGGTTGTTCGTATTTAGTCTACAAAGTAATATAGATTATGTACACAGAAATATATGTAGAAGGAGGGTTCCAAAAAGATCTATGCTGTTTTATATTGTGTTTAATTGTAACCTCCATCAGGGGGCTATTAAATGGCACATGGTAGGACACTGTAAAACGAAGGGTTCGAAATTTTCGGTGATAATTCCGTTACCGAGAACACCCTGCTAGTGCTTCTGGGGTACTTTGGGTGGGTTTTACCAACGGGATACGATCTATTTTATGTGAAAAATATGCAAGCAACGTATATTACCTATTCATGATTAATACACTGTTGTAGGGCTCGCCATTCCGCGAATAGACGAACAAAGCACCCTCGATGTCGGTTTTCTCCCACTCGTTATTAACCGCGTTGAACGTGTAAAGCGCTACGTGGGTCGCGGTCCCGAGGATATCTTTCACATAAGGGTCGACTCGCTTCAAAGCGGCCACGTTCATTCGCAGCTCTGTTAGATCCGTCATCGTGTTCTCTCTCGGGACTTCAATAGACTCGGCGCGGAAAAAATCGTGGAACGGTCGCGGTGGCCGTTTGTTCAATGTGTCCGTTGGAATAGTTCAGGTCTCTCGGTCAAGTCGATCACTAACAGTACCGTATTTTGATGGAACCGAAGCAGCTGCTTGTATAATAAACGTCATACTAGATTTTAAGGTTGATACCGTTTGTTACATCTGCGACTTAGTAACATCATTACAGAATGCCGACGCTTCGTTTCCTTTTTGCGTTCAACCAAGGTCGGATCCGATTGGACGAGACCGAATCGACGGCCAATCAGTTTTGCCAACTTGGATTTTTGAAAGTTCGTATAGAACAGCGGTTTCCAAAGCAGTGCTGGGAGTGAACAAATTTTTGCAAATTATGAAGATTATGAACAATTATGAACAAAAAGAAGGAAAAAAGGTAGATTGTAAAAATCCGTGAATCTTGGTTTGAAATTCGCAAAAATCGGTAGAAATGGTAGCACTGCGGCCAATCGAAAAACGAGGGCTCCCTAGACGCTCTCCGCCAATGGGATCGATTGTAATTTTTTGAAAATTCAAGCCAACAATACGACAAACAACATGTATCGGCGCGGCGTTCACCATATATATCGTTTAAATACATATAAGCCGGACGGTTTACAAGCCCCGGTGAAAGTTATTTTTAAATTTCCACCTTTACGGTAAGTCTGCGGGCGACAGAAACGATGCAGGAGGTGAACGTTTAACGCTTTTGTTCTTCTTTTTCTCGTTAACACTGCTCTCACTCTCTTTCTCTCTTTCGCTCGTGTCGTCGCTGAACAGGAATCGAACGAGAGTCCGAGCGACAACTCTGGTGATTTTTTTGGTGATATCCCGCGCGTAGCTCGCTCGGGGACGGCATTACGAGAGGATAAGCTGATCCGCCATCTTCGTTGCGACGAATTGACCGCGTGGTTTGGTTTTCCGCAAGCTCGGCTCTCGTAACGCTTTCAGAACTAATGGGATGCGATTTTTAATGATTTCACCGTTGTTGGGAGAATGAAAACATGGTTTCGCAGCGATAACTGGCTCTCTGTCTGTCTCTGACTCAGTGTAGACATGCCGGCTGTTTCTTTTTCTATCAATCTTCGTCCCGTTGTAAACACGCGTCTTCCATGGAAAATGAGGGAAATGTTTTCCTCGAGAGGTGTTTCGCAGCGGCCAGATTTTTTCTAGGGGCTGTTGAAGCCAGTTGAATGAGCTTACTGCGTCCTCGTCATATATGTATAGTCATCGACAGCCGGTTTCGCTTGTCGGACTGATTATGCAACGTTCACCGATCGGCCGACGTGGTACGGTCGTGTACGCGACGGTTCCCGTAAATTTTTCCACGTGCTGCTCGCGCCCTCGGGAAATTCGAACCGCGTGAATTCCGCACGCGTGCGAAACAGAATTTTCCGAAGACGATGCGCGCCAGCGTAGCGCATGGAAAAATTGGGTCGATGTGCGAAAGATGGCGGCCGCTGCGTGGTGTGCGTGAGAAAGATCCGTGCCGTCTATTTCGCCAACAACATGACAAGATACGGGAATGCCTGTTCGCACGTGCTGAACGCTATCGTACGCGGACGGCCGGTAATGTGCTTCTAACTGTTCAGATTCGGTGCGACCGGTCCCGTGCGTGACGGAAACCTTTTGTTTACGGGGGAACACACGGGTACAGACGGTCGTTTCTCGGTGTGACACCACGGTTTTCTCGGAGGCCGCGTTAAACGCGGTGCGTCGCCGAAAGAAAAACACAGGAGAGTGCACCAGGAACCCGTGAAACACAGACGAGACACTGGAGATAAAGCGTTTGCCGGACTTCGGCCCGGTCAGACGATCAGTAGAGATGCTGAAGCAATTGCAGATGGGGATGAGAGCTTTCCTCTTGATGGCCTCCCGTGTGTGGACTTGCGTCTGCTTTCTCCTTAAGAAGCAGGTTAGAGCCGTAAGTAGGTGCTTCGCGCCTCAGTTCGCCCGTTTTTAGTTTCGCCACACCGACGCGACGTCCTCGCTCGCCGATGCCACATGCATCCCCATAGATGCATCCAGCCCGCTCTCGCTCCAAACGGAATCCCTCGACGTTTATCATCCTCATCTATGTAACAATCCTCGGCTGGACGTTCGACCTTATGCGTATTATCCTTATAGCGGATTCGTTGTTTTAGATAATGAATACCTCTATGTTCATCATCTTCATACAACAGTAGTGCAATCCTTTTCTGGATGGTCGTTTTGCTACTGAATTTGCTTTCTTTCCTTATCTCTCCTTTTTCTGATCTTGATCGTTGCACACTTTGTCATGGTAGACTGCTGACTTAGTCTAAGAACCCATCAAAGTCGTTTGTTTCTCCTTATAGCGGATTCGTTGTTTTAGATATCGCAAATGCAACCTGTTAAGTACGAAATCTTCCCACTATCTCCATTGTCGAGGCACAGGATTAGTAAGTATCGATCCGGCAAGCAAGATATTATTGTTTCTGTATAATCAAGCGTATTCTTGCAGGTATAGTTAGGAGGAAAGTGTTAGTGTTGGATCTAGACGAAACATTAATTCACTCTCATCACGACGGAGTGGCAAGGCCGACGGTCAGGCCTGGTACACCTCCGGATTTTGTCCTCAAGGTGACGATAGACAGACATCCAGTCAGATTTTTCGTTCATAAGAGACCACACGTAGATTTCTTTTTAGACATTGTTAGTCAATGGTAAGTTCGCTCTATGAACTTTGTATCTGCTTTGTCTCTGGATAAGATTGTATCTTATCTGGTAGAATGTTGCTTCTGGAATGTGAAAAATCATGCTACTTTCTTTCAGGTATGAACTAGTGGTCTTCACTGCTTCCATGGAAATCTATGGAGCAGCTGTTGCTGATAAGTTAGATAACAACAGAGGTATTCTAAGGCGCAGATATTATAGACAACACTGTACACCAGAAATGGGTTCCTATACTAAAGACTTATCTGCGATTTGTCGAGATCTTTCGTCGGTCTTTATACTCGATAATAGTCCCGGAGCTTACAGAGCTTACCCACGTGAGTATACTTGACCCTTTACGACAGTATTAACGTTGCTGTTTACAATGTAGTTGTCTTTCTCGAATACCTAACAAGCCCTTTCGCAACATTTACTAAAAGAAAGAAATATTTGCCCGACATAAATCTGTTTGATCTTCCTCGTGCCGCACGATACAACAATTGTATGCAAATTTGATCGTGTATAGGTCATGCAAATCATGAAATTTCATTTGATATGCATATTCATGTCCATCGCGTTTATGATTTCGACGCTGTTGTTGCATCGTGTACCAGCGCATCACGACCTGTAGTCAGAACTTGCTTACATGTGCACAACTGTGAGTAGTAGAACGATCATGATTGTCTCGCAGACAATTCCTGTCCCAAAAAAATGGAGCATCGCATCGCATTATAGTCTCCACGTGTTCTATGTAGAAAACGCATACGCAATACACTTTTTAATCATAGTCATCGAACCTCGACGACCATGTCTTTTATTTTTACAATATTTCTACAACACCGATACTTCGATATCGACTCCCATTGTGCAATATGATTTCAATACATACTTTCTTTGCACGATTTCGCTCCAAGAAACGAGAATCTCTCTCTTTCTCTCTTTCTCGCGGATAGTTCAGCTAAACAAGCACCAGAGACCTAAGGGCTCAGTATAATCTGATCGAAAACCGTATCTATTTGCAGCTATCAGCGTTGATGTTCTGTAAGCAAGCACTGAATACAGGCCTATGGATTATGTAAAATACGATCAATTGCCAATGCTACTCCGCTTGAGTAAACACCGGACAGTGTACGCCCACACGGCGATCAAATAATTTCAGCTGTTTTAGTACATTTTTTTTCAATAATCCCTGTGCAGCAGGTACCATAGACTAGACTTTACTTCTCACTCTGAGCTTCTCACGAGTAGCATCCAAGAATCGTCACCATACTCTCTGTAGACTGCATTCGGTTGGCCAAGAAATCCTCTCAGGTCGTTACCTTACATGACTCCAACATAAATCAATTTTTTAGTGCCAATTGTTTTGAGATTGTACATAATATACGCGAGTAATTAAAAGTTAAAGAGATATTCAAGAGGAAATTGATCAAATTACGTAAACGAAAAGATGAAAGGATTGTTTGGCCGAATAGTGTATGCAAATGCTGTAGTATAGAAACCGCACTTCTTGGATGTTATGCTAGCTATACGGGGTAGATGTTTAGGTGATGCAACTTGGTTGAATCACCCAGTTGTTATTATTTTCAAGCCTAGCGGCTTAGATCGATAGCTACGAGGCGTCATGCTGTTTAGATAGTTGATGAATTGTGGCTGGTTTGTTTTTGTCCCAACAGATAACGCGATACCAATCAAATCGTGGTTTAGCGACGCGGGAGACACAGCTCTGTTAAGCTTGCTTCCGGTTTTGGATGCGCTCCGTTTCACGCAAGACGTGCGGTCCGTTCTTTCGAGGAATTTACATTTACATCATACTTGGTAGCACGGTCCGGATCGATCGGTGCGTTAGATTTATTTAGAGACCGAGCTGCGATGAAGAAAAAAAAACAATTTAGCGTGTTTAATCTAGGATTATTATTGTTACGGATAATAGACATTAGGATGCTGCCTGAATGATGAGAACGATGATCCCTTTACCCTGTCCTCATTTTCTACGCTCGTTAAACGACAAAACAAGACAAAAGTACTGTAGCGAGTAAGATTTAAGAAGAACCAGATGATGATGACGATGAAGATGAAGAAAGAGGAGGAGCTAACGAAAAAATACAAAAAAGAAAACAAAAAAGGGAGTGGGACCTTCAACCGAACTATTTATGTCAGCACAAAAACATCCTGATATATTTTGCGTTATGTTCATGTGTGCGCAACAATGATACGTGTACATATGTACCTATGTTCTATGTATGTACGCGTATACAGAGACACACACATCCACACACAAACACACATATACACAAATGTTTTTCGTGGAAAAGATGTATTTGCCAAAGATCGAGTTCTTGAACTAACGTTGCAGACTCGTATGTTTCACTCTAAATAATTTTGTTCTATGTAAAGATAATCGACCGAACGTTTGACCCTGCTGCGTTCTCGTATCATGTTTCCTCGTTTCGTTGACACCGTTCGAGGAATCATTGCTTTTTTTGACCTAGTCATGTTTCTTGATTAGTCGAGGATGATTTTCTGTTACGAGAAAACTGTAAAGAGAATGGTTGGTTTCCTTTTGAGAACTATGCGAAAAGGTACAGTTCAAACTGGGGGGATCGCGGCAGGGTCAAGTGCTATTTTGCCACACATGAGATGAGGGAGGAAGCAAAAAAGTGTTATATTTTTTAAACGAATTATTTCTGTTATATAATAATATTATTGAACCTAGGGCGTAGCGTAAACGAAAACAATGATGAAGTACTAAGTCACACCTCGAATGGACTCCGCTGCGACTCACTGTATCAGTGAGGCGGCTATCCTGATTACTTAACTAATAAAAAAAGGAAGTATTAAAAGAACTACGAAGAGGCGATTTAATTTCATCAAATTTTTTTTTTTTTAGAGAAGATTAGAATTATTTGAAATGCGGTGTGCGATGTTAATGCGTCTGTACGCGAGAGAAAGAGAGAGAGAAAGTAAGAATGAGACTGAGAGAAAATGAGAGAGTGAGAGAAGAGAGAAAATGAGAGAAAACAAGAAGAAAAATAGACGAATAAAGTAACAGTGAAAGGATGTTGCAATCGAACGTACGACTGTATACTTTGTTCGCTTGTTTAATCCATTCAAAAAGTACTATTGAATATTATATATAGTTTGTACATACTACGACGAGGAATGTGTTTGTTGCAGAATGATTGGACTGCGCGAATGAACAGTGTAATTAAGCCATTAAACGTGTAATTTCACATGATATTTATATATGCATATATACATATACGTATATAAATATATATAAATATTGGTTTTACGTCGATAATACAAAAAGGAAAACTTTCATTCAAGAGACAAAGAAATAAGTGAGAGAAAGAGGATACACCCATGTGCACAATAATTCAACTAGCAGAAACGATGATTCATTCTCTCGAATAAACATTGTATGTACCTTGATAACATTTGTTTATTTATTGACGTGTGTATCGAACAAGTTGCTCACGCGGATCTCCAATTACCGAGCGTAATCGATCCCAAAGTACGATTAGCCATGGGTAAATAGATATATATAGGATAAAAGAGCAGGATCGTGCAACACCACACCAAAAAAAAAAAAGAAAATACAAAAAATCTCTTGTACATAATGTGCCTGTATATGTACATGTATGTATCTCTTCAATTCCGTTTTTTCGCGTACAGTTCTATGTATATCTCCGAAGATTACTCTGATTTCGTTAGTTCCGAACACAAAAATACACAAACACACACGAACGGAGAGAACAAACAAACAAGAAAAAAAAGGAACGATCTGTTGTATAAAATAATACGATCAGTGGCTTAATGTGGTTCTTTGTATTTGCGACTGTCTCCTTAAATTTAAGTACCGATTAAAATGTACATATTTAGTTTGTAAAAAAACTCTAGTACTTATTCTTTCGGTTTTTATACCTATTCCCCGATGCATCGATCAAAAAACATTAAAAAATGGACTGTATTCGATCGGGAAAAAGCGAACGAGGAGATCCTCGGTAGCAATAGTCGAGAGACGTTGTTGTAAACCAAAGGGTAAAGACAAAAAAGAAAGAAACGATGTTAAATTTTTCTAGGTACTTATTAAAGAGAGATTAAGTGATTAAAAAACACCAGTTTAAAAGAATTATTATTATTATTGTTTAAAAAAAAGAACAAACGATGTATTACATGTATCCCTTTGTGTCATAAGCAGCCTTAAACGTACCCATTCTAAAAATAATAAAAGCTCGTTTTCATCCGGAACATTGAAAGATTAACGTTCGACCGGGTGAACTGAGAAATATTCAGCAACACTCGTTTCCCAATATATATATATTACACATGATCAGTTTCCAGTGCTTTCATTTTCTTCTTTTTATTTTTGTTTTTTTTTGTCGTCGTTTTTCCTGACGGATATACTTATCATAGAATATCCGGGCTTTATCTCGAAGACTCTAGTGATGGAAGTGAATAGACGTTCATGGAATATTGTTCAATCACTCCTTGGGTGGATCCTCGCGAATCATTTCCAGAGAACTATCGGAATTATTAGTACTACTTCCACTTCCAGCATCATCTTCCCGTTCGCTCTGTTTTTCCTGACTCGTACTCGCGGCATCTAATTGCCACGGCGGTATAGATGCCGGCGCACTCGGAAATTGTTTTCTGTTTCAAATTCAAAGCTCTGATAAATACCGATGACACAACAAAGTTTTCTACAATGTGATTCGAAACAATATCTTTACTTAATTCTCGATGTTAGTAGAATCGGTGTTCAAAAGTAGTATCTGTGTTTTTTCTACATGACTTTCTTTTTTGTAACCGATCAAACTCGAACGAATATATATGTATATATAAATGTGTGTATATATATATATATACATATATTTTATAGCCGCTTTTTTCCAAAATGAAAAAAACGAAGCATTTGTATTTTTAGATAAAAAATGAGCTGGCGTGTTACGAGGAAGTTGCACAGATATGTTGTACGTGTGAAATCGTATGTATAAAAATCTTTGGAATAGCGATGTGTAAGCAAACGAAAGACTCTTGTATAGGAATAAATGTTATCACCTAAATCAATGGATTTGTATATGTATGTATGGAACAATGTGTACAGGTGTTATATCCTAACAGTATTTCTAGATGTATACCTTGATAAAAGTAAAGACTTAAGACTAGCTAAATCTTGTTTCAGTTCTTGTACTAGCTGCGGTACCATCGGATCGATGAACTGGTTTTGTGTCAGTTTTTGTACATCGTCCTCCACCTTGGAAATGGATTGTTTCACCTCTTTCATAGAATTTTGAATGGTCTTATCTAGCTCCGAGACAGAATCCTTTATGCTCTTTTTCTTTTTCCTTCCGAATAAAAATTCGATAGACTTCTGCAATTCAACGGAGAGATCAATCTTGGGTTTTATCAGGATTAGGCTTGTTAGGATTACCTTGTAGAACCAGTACAAGCAATATATAGTGGCTCCGATTAGAGCAGTGGTATTAAAGAACTCTTTGACTTTATGGAACAATGATATTTGGTACGGATGATGTTGGAGATATGGTGGATAGAGTCTAGCCGGTGGCATCGGCACCACTGTGTAATCATTTGGTTTGTGAATGACATTTTGTTCGGCAGATTGTTCGACAGATGCTAATGTGAATGCTGTTTTAATCTCCTCCTCTGTCAAGCCCTTCCGTCTAAGGAACTCCTGCTTGCGATCTGCAGGACTACTTGCTACCTTGGGGTTTTGTAAAAATTCCACAGCGGTTTTGACCTTAAAGAAAAAATCTCTGATTAGCTATACATTTTTTTTGCTCGAGCAGTCTGGGTGTCTTATGTAACCGCCCGATGTGCATGATCGCTTATCAGTGCACCGAAAATTTTTCTATATGTAGATGTATATCGTAGCATGATAACTATAACCTTAATCAATGAGAAACAAACTTACTAAATTCTCCCGCAACGGAAGGTTATTGTTATTCGCATCTTGGTCAGTCGTTGCCATAATTACAATCGTTGACGCTTAAATTACAGTCTCATAATCCTCGAAGTGGCCGATATTTCAATGGAAATTTCACATTTTACAAATCTACTAATATACATACAACCATCCCGTGAACGTTTTGCGGCGCGCAGGCGTTCCTATAAAATGCTGATATACTAATCAACCGTTACCAAAAAAGATGTTTAAATACCCAGGTAGCAAGAATTTGGACTTTGTATTTTGTACAAAAAAAAGGGCTACGTCATTCACATACGAAATGTACGAATTCTCCGACGTTTAAAAAGTCGCCAATTGCATGCTGGTGCCGCTCATCATTTTTGTCATCGTTTCGAGCGAGTTTTCATTTTTCCCGAATGCAGAAAGTTTCATGCGGGATTTCGCTAATCAGTTGGAAACCGATCGGCGATCTCGCTGACGCTTTCCTGCGATTCTTTCGATTTTTATTAAATATTGATTCCGCTTGTGAATGTATTACTACCGGTTTTGAAATCAATACAACAACCCTATTTGCCCTAGAAACGTAGAAGTTCTGCGTTCGCGAGTGGAACGTCTCTGAAGCGTATTAAAACTTAGAAGGAATAAAATTGTCAGGCTTAGTCGCTAGGGATTGCTATGATTTTGATAATTCGTTATAACGATGTGTGTCACTGAGACACGTAGTATAGAAAAGTGGGTGTTGCTTTCGTCATTTGATAGTTCGCACTTGTACCAGTAGGTTGGTACCGATACCGTGTATTTCGGAGGCCGATACAAATTAGTATCGCTTATTTTTACTATCGGCAATAAGAGTCATGCGTAAGTGATCATTTACGATACTGAAAACTTCTATTTCCGTGCGGTCGTGTCTTAGAATAATCTAAAAGAACGCTCGATAATGTCAGTATCTGCGGTACAGGCAGTTTCCATTTCCGATCAATAATACTAACCGTTTGCAAGACATATCAAAAGAACCTCAAATGTCATTTAAGAAAAGGGGCG
The DNA here is from genome assembly GCA_963966675.1 of Lasioglossum calceatum. Lineage (NCBI taxonomy): Eukaryota > Metazoa > Arthropoda > Insecta > Hymenoptera > Halictidae > Lasioglossum > Lasioglossum calceatum. The sequence goes on along the minus strand of OZ016555.1, from coordinate 2,448,679 downwards.
TTATCTTGCACACGTATATTTATGTTGTATCGCACGGACGATTATGCGACGGCGAAATTCTCTATAACAATATCTAGAATCTCTGATCGCAATCTTCTCGAGGCTCGTCCACGTCCGAGGACGTTTCATACAATTCCCTTGAGTTATCGTTTGTTAACGCACTATGCTCTGCTACGACGCTTTTTAAAATCCATCTCGAGCGAGGGTAAATACGAGAATAAAGGTTATTCATTTGAAAATCATTTTATTTCCGTGCACCAGTCGAAAACGCGAGCTTGCTGTTTTTTCGTCGTATATTTGTTCCTCGGGCTGATGTATAAACAATTTTTTAATGCTGACTTTTGAAGATATCTTGGAGATATCTCTGGGCCTAATTTGCATTAAGATTTGGAGCTGGTTGACACACGTTTTTCCTTCTTCTATGCTAATTTTATCCAAATTCGCAAATCTGTGTAACGGGATTCTCTACTATATTTATATACACTTATGTAGAGATATTTCTAAGCCCACGTCTTCCTAATTGCCTCCATGTTTTATGGAATCACTAGGTTTGCGCACCAGTATCATCTCTTAAGGGGATAGAATCATTTCCAGGATTGCAAAATAGCTATATGTGGAGGTTTATGCTTCCAAATAATGTAAATTACACCTTGTAGACATAAAAATAGTAAATTTGGGGGCTACTGTAGCCTAGATTGATCTTTTATCTAGCGCTTTTGGCTACTGAAAAACTCTATTTTTCCAATCCTGAAAACGAGACTATCGCCTTACCACCTACCTGTTTAATAGCTTTACCTGAGCGAACCTGCGCGAACATTCACGCTTAAATAATGACTTACTGACTAACGAACCTTTGCTCGCAGGTTGGTTGTAGTCAAAGCAGCAAGGAGCACCCTCTGTCAAGATGATAGGGGGTTTATTTGTATACAACCACAAGGGTGAGGTGCTCATCTCCAGAGTCTACCGGGATGACATTGGTCGGAATGCAGTGGATGCATTTCGTGTCAATGTTATCCATGCCAGACAGCAAGTACGCTCACCAGTCACAAACATCGCGAGAACATCCTTCTTTCACATAAAACGTGCCAACATTTGGTTGGCAGCTGTGACCAAGCAGAATGTGAACGCAGCTATGGTGTTCGAGTTCTTGTTGAAGATCATCGATGTTATGCAGTCGTACTTTGGCAAGATCTCTGAAGAGAACATTAAGAACAACTTTGTGCTGATTTATGAGCTATTAGACGGTTGGTATCTCGATGTAAACTAAATTGCTGGGATTGTTTGTAGCTGGGAATAACTGGGAATTTCATGTATAGAGATCTTGGACTTCGGCTACCCACAGAATTGCGACACAGGGGTGTTGAAGACTTTCATCACTCAACAAGGAGTGAAATCAGGCACGAAGGAGGAACAAGCTCAAATAACTTCTCAAGTGACTGGCCAGATTGGCTGGAGAAGGGAGGGAATTAAATACAGGCGCAATGAACTGTTCCTAGACGTACTCGAATCTGTGAATCTCTTAATGAGCCCTCAGGGCCAAGTGCTTAGTGCACATGTTGCTGGGAAGGTCCCTATTGAAACCCATCGCTTAAGAAGGAGACTCATTGTCAGGATTATAAGGGTGCGGGATGCACCTTCTCATCTCAAAAATGGGGTTTTTCGTAAATGTAAAAATAGGACTTTTGATCTTTTATCTAGCGCTTTCCACAACTGAAAAACCCCATCTTTGCGTTATCAAGAAATGAGAAGGCGCATTCCGCAGCCTAGCAATCCTGGGAACGAGACTACTCCGTTAACAGACTCAGATAAAGATACAACAAGATCTAACTCCCATTCATACCTCTGCCACAACAGGTTGTGATGAAGTCCTACCTTTCTGGAATGCCAGAATGTAAGTTTGGAATCAATGACAAGATTGTTATGGAAGCTAAGGGTATGAAAGGGAGCAGCGGCTTAGGAGGAGGAGGAGATGATCCTACAGGCGGCAGGTCTGGGAAGCCTGTTGTTGTTATCGATGACTGCCAATTCCATCAATGCGTGAAGCTTAGTAAATTCGAAACAGAACACGCCATTAGTTTCATTCCACCCGATGGTGAATTTGAATTGATGAGGTGAGTTCTAGCTCTCTCGAGAAGCTAGAAGAGTTTCTAACCGATCTTGTTCGTGTGTTAAAGATACCGTACAACTAAGGATATATCATTGCCATTCCGTGTCATTCCATTGGTACGCGAGGTGGGTCGCACAAAGATGGAGGTGAAGGCGGTGCTGAAATCGAATTTCAAGCCGTCTCTGCTTGGTCAGAAGATAGAGGTGCGTGTTCCAACGCCTTTGAACACCGCGGGCGTGCAATTGATCTGCTTGAAGGGAAAGGCGAAGTACAAAGCGTCCGAGAACGCGATCGTATGGAAGATCAAGCGGATGCCAGGGATGAAGGAGACTCAGCTGTCCGCGGAGATCGATCTGCTCGAGACGGACACGAAGAAAAAATGGACACGGCCGCCGATATCGATGACCTTCGAGGTACCGTTCGCACCATCCGGGTTCAAAGTACGCTATTTGAAAGTGTTCGAGTCCAAGTTGAATTACTCCGATCACGATGTAATCAAGTGGGTGAGATACATCGGCAAGAGCGGTCTGTACGAGACGCGATGTTAATGGCGTCACCGAAATCGCCCAATCAATTGTAAATGAGTAGTCTCAATGCATAAACACACGACGACTTTTTTTTTAAAAAAATAAATATTGTTTCTTTCACGGCGCATACATCGAGCAGAACTCTGAAATACTCAGATCGAAACGGGGCGATACGATTACGAAAACCGTGGAGAACGGGTCGAGATACCAAGAGGAAAGAAAGAAAAAAGTAAAAAGAGAGAATCTTTCTGTGCCAATATCTTTTTTGTCGACCGAGCTTTTTTGTAAGGTATATTTTTAGCGTGTACATTGTATTTAAGAGTATCCCCCTTTTTTTTGTTTTTGTACATTTTATTCGAGGATCGAATTTTAGGAGGAACCATTTCTGTTTCTTAGTCTTAACCAAACGATTTGTCATTTCGTAGATCGATCTTACAATTAGATTTTACTCCGAAGTGTACACGTTCTGTACGAGCAGTATGTTTAATCATTGTGTAACTCTTAAGTTGATGATGGTTCGTTCCTTTTTTACGAGACGAGAAAGAAACACGGTAACCAAAAGACCTCTTCGGTATCGAGTATATAAATATATATATATAAATAAATATATAATATATCGAGAGAATCGCTAGTAATGTTGAACATCAGTGGACAATTGTAAAATGCGCTGAATAATCATTAGATTATCGAAAAACGTTTGTTGTCAGCTAAGAAAAAAAAAAGAATAGAGGATACCTTGATTCATTGTAACGAAAGTATTCTGTCTCTCTATGTGAAAATTCATATGCATAATAAAGTATATATGTAATTTACAACGTTGATCATTCTCGTAGCATCGATCGTACTGATTATCTCATTCGTCAGTGATCGGGAGGTAAATGGCCGAAAAACCGTTTCTGACCGCAATTAATCGATAAATTAATGACACCCAGGTTTATTCAGCTTTTCCGACGATTTTCCTCCGATCTTCATAAGTTCCTTTTAAACTTCAGTGAAGTTAAGATAATACAAGTCTATTGTGTTAAGATCTATACCAATTTCTATATTACTGGAAGTATTAATCTCGAATTAATTAGGCTGTACACCGAGTACGAATAAACCAGACATTTTTGGTAATAGAAATACAATAACCTGTCGCTCTTAATTTTACATGTTAAGCTAATAGTTAATATTTAGTAGGACACGACCCGGAAATAGCGATTAACAACGTTTAACCATGGTTAACCGGGGTTTAAGTTTGTCCTGGTTGCAGAATGGTCTCGTCCAGTGTTTTCGAAGAAAAAGAGAAGGATTGTGTATGAAGTTAATAGATAATTTGGTGAGTTATTGTTGCTGTCATATTTCTGCATAGTTAAGTTGCTTGTTGATGAATTGGATGTTAAGATTAAAAAGGATTATTCAGTTCCAGGAGAATTGATGGAGGACCTGACCGAATTTGGATTAGGCAAACAGGTATTTTTAAAAATTATTAACAAAATAATACTCATACTTAGAAGAAGCTTAGACTTCAGACATTGTCTGTCTCTCTAAAAACGATACTTTACATGTTTTCTATACCATCATTCTTTCCGATGATGCATCTAGTTTTAAGGTCTCTAGTTTTTAAAATAACGACACGTAGTTGTTACATATGTAATAGTCTAAGTAATTTATTTCTTATTTTGGGAAACAATGAAGTATATGATTTTAATTCTAGTGAATAAAATAGTATATCTTCCATCTGTGTTAATAATATTGTGCACTCTTGCTTTTCCAAGCAATGGAACAAAGATTTTGATATAAAATGATTATATATGGTGAATAAATATCTAAAATAAATTCTGTACTTGTGAAACTTACTGATATAATTATTTACATATACAATATGAATAGACAACCATGAATATGAACGTAAAACTGAATCCTCCAGGTGTAAAACCGAATATGGGCAAACGGAGTCCGACTAAAACCGTCCAAAACCCCTTAGCTCCCGCGATACCCCTCTCGAGCATAATCTGGTCGATAGGTCGCTAAACAAAACTGATCTCGGACCCTTAGAAAATAATTGCTAACAAAGAAGTACGATACAGAAGTACACAATTTACTCAATCAGTCTTCCACTCATTTCTCTCGACTCGGAGCGAAGTAATATCAATATTTAGAGATCGAAAGTAGGTACAAAATAATCAAAAGAGTTCCTCATCCATGCAAAGGGGGTAAACAACGGAATAAAGCAAATTCCCCGCGAAAATCTCAGGAAAGGTGAACGCAACGTGGCGGGTAGGAGAGCTAGCAGTGTGTGACCGATGGTGGTAGGGTTGGTTCCAGGTGTGGTCCGGTTCGCCAGGGTACGATCCCCGTTTCGTGCGATTTACGGTGGCTGTAGGTAGCTCGGGAAATTCTGATTCGAACGGTAGTTCCTCGGGTATACGTATTAGCCGCCTGTCTCTTCGGTGGCAGAGCGTGATAACTTGTGGTTCGGCGCATGCGGCCCACGGCCATACCCGTGCTCGTACCTGTCATGGATTCCAAGGATCGACCGCGAGCGCAGGCACGCGTGATCGCACGATTTTATGCGTGAAAATCAACGGTCAGATTGAGAGATCCGCGGACGAGAGTAATGCACGAGCATGGGTTGTTGGTAAAGTGGTGATCCCGCGTCGAACCGAGTGTCGCCGTCGCGTAAACAACCGTCCGAAGATGAGCCATCTCGTCACGGGTTACGACGAGCCTTCTGTCACTCGAGCTACCACGGATATCGTGAGTATTTAGCATGCCAACCGTTGTTCGTCGCTCGGGATTCGCAAACTTCCTAGTCCATCGTCGCAGGGGCTTCTCTCTAGCCTGATTCGCCCTGTCTCGTCCCGTGTCAGGTTCACGAGGAACGTTTTCAACGCGACACGCTTTTCCCCCAATCTAATCAGCCGCTCCGATAATTCCTTCTCGCGACCTCTTCTTTTTTTTCCCTCTTTTTTTCCGCGTTCGTTTCTCCCCTTATCAACGCGTCGAACCGCTGTTCGGCGGGCTCTGTCATTATCGCACCGATGATTAGGTTACCGCGAATCATCCGCGTACGCCACGTCCTCGAGGTCTCGTGGCGATTCTCAACGGAGCTGGTTTATGGGTACCGCTATTTTTAGTGCGTTCCCGTGCCACTGTCGAGCCAGGGTATAGAGAATTTCGATGGACTCGTTCCTCGACCCGCACACGTGCACCCGCCCCTGGACCTGCCCGCGAAACTACCCTGAAATTGCGAGTCTCGGCCAGCTCGGCCGCCCTTAGCTGCCCCTCAGGAATACCCCTTTTCGGAGCGCTGGGATGTTGGCCTCCTCGGTGCACGCCTTGGCGGGGCTAAACGACAGGGCATTGTGGAAAATCTTCAGTTGACGAAATTGTTCCCTTGTTTAATTAGTTTAATCAGTTGGACACTAGAAGGGTGAAACGGTAGGACATTTCGAATCGAATACCTTGGGACAATTAGCTACTTGCGCTTCAATGGCAACGAACTGAATCGAGATTTGTTTTTCTCCAGCTCACGATCCTCGCAAACTCCGAAGATCCACAATTCATATTGATGACGGTAGTGCACCAGGCAGCCATCCCCTAGCCCAGCTCCGATCACAGTTCAGAGAGTAACTGGTTAATCCGTCTTAGCTGCCAATTAACTCTTCCCGTCGAGTTTACGCGCGCTGATACAATTATCCGAACCATTCATGCGATCCCTATTATCTCGTCGAGTTTCGAAATGTCGCGTCGTACACGCACACACGCCGAAATTTTTGCACTTACTCAATTCGGAGTAAACGTAGGTGTTTCAGCGAAATAATGACGTCGGCGGATCCGCGTGATATACAGCAGCTCACGGAACGTTGGTTCAACTAATGAACTCTGCTTATCTTACGGAGTTTCTAAACAAACTCCGATCCGCACCGAGATAATATACATTGTGGCGTCTCGCGGAATTAAAAAGACCACGCCGATCCTCTGCGTTGTGTTCCCGATCTATTCTTGCGCGGAAACTAAATCTTCCTGTTATCGTAGCTTAAGCGCTATGAAAACGGAACTCTTGTTACCAACAATAACGCAGCAGCGTGTAATTAAACTCGAACAGCTTCTGTTCAACTAGAGAATCCTTTTTGTCAGCGAGGTGCCATCTTTTCTTTGTTAACATGCCTTGTGTTCAATGTCTTAGCGACAGCCATATATTATAAACTATTACAAAGCTGAACAGTTTCTGTTGAACTAGAGACTCCTTCTGTAGGGATTTTATAAATGTTGTTTACAAAAGCGTGTGCGTCGCTCGGTTACATCCTCTGTTTGTTTACATGCCTTGTTTTGAATGTCTTGGCAACAGACATCTATAAACTATTACAGTTCGGCCATATATTATAAACCATTACGAAGTATCTGTTGAACTAGAGAATCCAATTTCATCAACATTTAGCGTGTATATTTGTTCACTGGTTCTTGCATCAAATTGCGAAAGCACGAAGCAATAAATAAATCATCTCAATAAGAGCATCATATCCACGTCCATTTCAGACAGTCTCTCGCATCACGTTGTCGAGTCTAACTATAATAAATAATATGCCCGGCTTCAGAGGAATGAGTTCAGAACCGAGCATTCGCGGATTCTCTAGTGCCCATGTGGTCAACCGTGGCAGTTCAAATCTGGTTAGGAGAACGAGCTTTGGTATAGTGTGGCATCGTAACGATTTGGTTGGTCGGGTTAGCGTGGTTTTTGGCGGGAAGCGTGTGTAATAATAATCGAAGAGGTACACGCGTGTTGAAGCAACGTGATTCGTTCGAGCTCGGAGGCGTATAGCGTCCGGGCGAGCTCATCGTAATCAGCTGTTATCAAGAACGCCGCCTCGGCTGTGTGCGTTTCCTGCCACTTGTAGTTCTGTCGCGACCGACACCGAGTCACCTTTACGGCTTCCTTCGCGCATGGAATCGTCACGGTTAAATCGTCGTCGCACCCTCCTCTTCTCCGCCCCTGCTTTCCTTTCTTTTTTAACCTTCTCTCGTACCCTTTCGCGCCGAGCAAAGCGGAGCAAAGCGGAACCGAGCGGAGCGAAGGCGTGTTTTATCGTTCATCTTATCGGCCGCTCTATCGGAAACGATAATCGATATTCGGCGGTCTCCGCGGTTGAAATTTTAACTTCGAACCCGCTGGCTACTAACGCGAGAAACCCCCAAGTCAGTTTTTATTTCGCGAATCGATCACGTTATTTGTCAATAACACTCGGAGCGTCGCGCGAATTTCAAGAAGTCATCATGCAGTATTATTATTGCAAATATTGTTGTAATACTTCTGTAAAACAAAGAGTTTTACACAAGTTTCTCTTTCCTGACGTACGCGTTGCTTTCTCTCCGCTATTTCAAGCAAGAAAAATATTTCAATAAACTTACGGAACTCTCAGCCTTCTTTATACTTGTTTGATGTGTCTAGAATACGTGTAGCGCAGAGAGAATTATCGATTATTAGAAGCGTTTAGAACTTTGCACTGCTAAATCGGCCGTTTTCCACACTGCGCGTCGGTTCTCCTAGAGCATTTTGTGTAAAACGGTACTGCTGCGGGTCCGATGGTGTTAGGCGATCCGAAGAAAGGGTTAATATCGCAGGTACTCTCTATTCTCACCGTGGAACTGCATGTTACCGGTCAGCTCGACCGGATTTATCGATTCCACCGGGTCTAATCCCGACGATGATTGAAGTGTGCCTGAGCGTGAAACTTCGTGTCTTTACCTCGCGCCACACAACAGGTATCCCCCGTATGTGTGAATGCACCGACAGTTCTATTATTATCGGTTGCACGTGCCGTTCTATCGGCAGATAACCGGCTGTACGCGTTCCGATACCCGGCCCCGTGCATAATGGGCCGGGGTCTCTCTCTCTCTCTCTCTGTCCCTATTTATTTCCTCTTTTTAACAACTCCAGTAATTTACATAGCGTGTTACCGATCCAGCTCATTGTCCGCGATCTCGAATCGTTTTGCTAGACACACCAGCGCTCAACAAGTCCAAAGAAGCGCGGTGTGTGCGTCTACTTTTACTTGCAGCCACCGACGCTGCCAAGAAATCTTTGCACGCGACCGCGATTATTAGCGAGAAAAAAAAACCGCCCGTCTGCGGTTGCGCGAACTTGGACGCGAATTTTAAACAATGCCCATTGTAGAACAAGACAGACGCGCGCTCTCTCTCCCTCTCTCTATCCGCCTTTCTCTCTTGTCTCGAAGCAGCTGTCCAATAAGCCTTTGTGCTCGCTTATCAGCTCGTTCTAGTATCCCGGCAGTTTTGGAATTTCTACAGCCAATTTCGCAGTTCTCCGCCGATAGAAAATTCCAATAAAGGCGGACACGCTCCGCGGCGGGCTGGTTTTCCCACGAAGATTGGATTTTTGAAGTTTCGGGTTTTCAACAAATCTTTGTATACGCCGACTCATTCGAAATCTAATGCATATGGAAATTTTTTAGCTAGAATACCTTCGGTTTTTTATCGGTAGACCTACAATTTTTTTTGCATCCATCTTTTAGGTGAGACGAATTCGGCTAATACTGTGAAAAGTATAGGCCCACATAAAAGAGTTGTAAAATTCAATTTTTCGTAATTTCTGTATAATTTTGACCAGTTGCTATTTTTGGAAAAACTTCTCTTCACACCGGATGGTTCTGGGAGCCCCGCGCTTGCAGCAGAAAATGTTTAGCTTGTAAAATCGTGTCAGATATTTTTGCTAAAAGATAAACTAAAAGGTCATCCATTGTAGGGCCTGCTGGTAAAATAATTGAACAAATCTATAAACAAAATGTTGCACTGCATGGAATTTTTGATTATTATTATAGTATAGTATAGTATTATATCAATTTCATGTCTATGAATGGAAAAAATCATATAGAATTGAATTATTCTGGAAGAACTGTTTAAGTTAAAATAACTCCGAGTGCAAAGGGTTAAAATATAGTAACAGCTAGACGGCGGATCTTTATGCAAAATAAAAATGTTTTACCTGAATTTTAACAAACTGGAGAGTGAAATAGAAATTGATTTTCTTTGTCAATATGGTTAGTAGTACTAATGTTTTTACTGTTTTAAATTACACCTACTCATTTCTGTTATAAATACATAAAATCCGCTGTCTAGTAATAGTACAATATTAGAAAAGTTCTGTCTGTAACTGTTCCCCAAGAAGTTCGATGGAGGCAATCGAAAAAGCTGGCCGACCGTAGAAACCCGAGAACGGTCCGGGCCGATTGTGCAAGCTAATATATCAGCAGAGGAATGTTGATTCCAAGAACGAAAGCTCACCCTCGGTGCAAGGCTCCCGTGTAGGTTCGCAGCGGACTCTGTGTATTATATCTCGAAGGTTGCGATGGTAGCACGCGAGGCGGCATGGGGGTCGGTTCTTATGGAACGCAGCCAAACACGGGGAATTTGATCAGGAAATAGCCGTACGGGTCTCGCGGTCGCGGAATTAACGGCGGAAAGTAATAACGTAGGAGCCAGGGCTCTTGCTTTCGCTTTCCGTTGGAAACCGGCCCTTCGACGATGTCAGAGCAACGCATTAAGCGCAAGGGTTTCCTTAAAACAGAAGCTTACGACTTGGCTTCTAAGTTCCACGGGATCGACCCGCTGCTCTCTCTCTCTCTCTCGCTCTCTCTCTCTCTCTCTCTCTCTCTCTTGTCCGAGAACGACGTGTTCGTTTCGCCTTTTAAACTTATTGTTCGATGACGATTACCTTCACGGCGATGCACAGAAAATTTCTGTCGAACTAGTCAGTAGAATATCCTGCAAGCTGTCAGACGTCATAGACGACCAGGTTAGGGTATCGTTTCACCGGTTCGGCGCCAGTGAGAAACACATGTGGGCGTTTTACTTTCAATTTTGTCGGTTCCAGTGGCCAGGCGAGAAGAACGGGGCTAAAAAAATATTGATTGTCGCCGACAAAAGGTACAACCGGATGGAATAGCTCAAAGGCCGAAAGGAGACCCGTTTTCCCATTATTCCGTGCCGTGGACGGCCACCCACACGTTCCACTACAATTTTATCCGGAATTATCTTTATCGCCGGCACACCGACATTGGCTTTCTCCATCGATCAGTGAGCTGCTAGTATTTTTTAAAACCCTTTTCCGTTTTGCTAGCCAGCCCAGATGCTACCGTCGAAAATCCTTCCCCGGGGGCATGCACGTTGGATCAATGCCGGGGGCAGCTTGCGTTGCTAATCACGTGGTGCTGAAACAAAGATAATTAAAGGGGCGGGGAATCGAGCTTCGAGAAAGGTGCTCGGATTATCTAACACCTACGACGCGCGAAACACTGTAAGCTTTTTCTATCGAGCGGTTTTATAAGCTTCACCGTCTGTAGTTTTTTCATGTCCCCGCACTGGTAGAATCGACTACGCAACCTCTGCCGACTCCGGGAAGATTGAAAAGAAAGTTTCGCGCGTGTAGAATAACCCGGTAAAAGGATTTTTCGAAACGCGGGGAAATTGCGAAGTTATAACACTGCAAACGACTGGGCGTCACGTGAGATAAATGTTATCTCGGAAGTGTAATCGCGTTTTTCTCGCGACCATGGCTCGCCGACCTTGCTGCCTGCCAGGCTCCTCGGAACTCTTCGACGTTCAACTTTTGAAATTTCCACACATTAGTCTTCGTTAAACGAACGAAAATGTACGGTCTTCTTCGGGTTCCGAACTTCTCAACTCTTATCGATGGGCGTAGTTGATTCTCCGGAATGCGACTATCCATCGTTGTTTAACGTCTTGCCGTACTTTAACGAGTCACACTCGTCGCGAAGATTTTGAACGAAGTCTAACAAATACGAATGTTCTGACTAGACTGCGGATCTTTATGAAAAATAAAAATTTTCTTCATCAATTTTAAAAAACACAGACCGAGGAAAAAGTTCTTTCCCTCTGTAATAATTGTAGCGAGTTGAAAATAATACATTGGCGTTTCTAAATTCTCTTCGTCTCTAATTTTTTTAAAATTGGACTTGTCGATTTTTGTTATAAACGCATAAAATCCGCAGTCTAGTTATGACTTTCGTTTTAAATGAAACAAAATCTGATTCGTATGTAATCAATAAACGGATCTTTATGCATTTATGGCTCATGGAAATTTTCAACAAAAGCTGGAATAGAAAATTCGATAGAATTCAGTACGATTTTGATTTGTTTTGGATCCGCAAAGGCTGCTCCCGTTAGCAAAGGATTTTATTTCATTCCACTTTCTAAAAATTTGTCTATAAGCACTAAAATAAGTGTATAAAATCCGCTGTCCGGTGATAAATCTTCATTCCTTCTAATAAGGAGATCATCCAGCGATAAAAGCAGGTGTGCTCCCAGGTAACAGCGTTAATTCAGCCTTGCCATCGTGGAAAGGTGTATTCGGTATCGTTTCCTGCGTCATTGTAGCCGCGCACAGTATACTTTGTATCCGTGACTCCTTTCCCGTCGCAGGAAACCGTTCAGAATACAAATGACTGCGTGACCGAGCATGTCCTCTTCGTTCTCTCGCGAAAAATAAACGCGTGGCTCGAAAACGAATTTTCTTTCCGCCGCTGCCGAGCCGGCGGCATGGGGGAAATTTTCGGGGCGCGAGAACGATTTTCGCGTGGCAAAGCGAACGCTAACGGCAATTCAGAGAAAATTATGGCTCGGCAGAGGGCTGATCTATTTTCGCGTGTGGTTAAACGCAGCCGAACGGGGCCGCGGTCATTCATGTTTTTCCATTCCCAACGTAATCGCGACCCTTCCGCGCAATTTTCACCCTTAATGCGATCCCGCGTGCCAGCCAGCAATTTTGCAAATGGCCAATTAACGTGACCCGCTCTCCCCACGGGATGCGTTAAATGATTTCGCGGACTCAATTACGCGATTAGACGCTCGAAGATGCGACGGAATTCAAGCGAAAGTGCACGAACGACCTGTAGTTCTTAAATTTGGACCGGTGCCTAGATCGAACCGAACTTAGCAATCATAGTTAATTAATATCGCCAGGGACGCTGTTCGTATTTTTCTTTCGTAAGATCCATATTCAGAAAATCTGAACAAACAGCGGTTTCCAGCGGAGTTGGACGAGTCGTAATCCGATTAATGTTTGAAAATTACCATTATTAGTTTAAATTATATACGCTTCGAAAATTTCTTTGAAATTGGTTAATTGGTTTGCGAGTTATAATCGATTAAAAGTGGTCAAAAGCCCAAAAATCGTGAAAAATTGCAATTTTTACCACGTTTGATAGTTTATAACTCGTAAGCCAATTAACCAATTTCAATGATATTTTCGGAGCGTATATAATTTATACAAGTTGACCAAACACATCTTTTAAATTTTCGTTATTGGCCCAGCTAAAAAAGAGGTCACTTACTAAACTAATTCATCTAACCTTACAGAGAAAAAGAAGTCGTTTAGTCCATTCATAAAAAAGTTATTCTGATTTAAAGTGTGTGATCAGTTTTGCTCCTAACTGTAGACTATAATGAGTTAACTAGGAACTGTATATTACCAACAATACAAATATTCGTCCGGAGAATGGATGGAGCCCCCTTTGAAAATATTACAAGAGCGCGTAGTCGCGTAAAGTTTTCGGATTTATCGGCCTGTCGAGCACAGCCGAGAAAATTTGTGCGCCTGCCTAGACAATGGGAGACGTTATTGCGTAGCGGATTAAGGCGGATGGCACCGTTAAAAATGACTCGGAGGGTGAAAAAAATCTCTCTCGTCCTATCCGAAAAAGGACTGGAACATTTTCTGCGCGTTTTGAGCTAGCGTTTTTCTGCGCCCGACTTTGTCAAACATAAACCCCTCATGCGTGGAGCAATTAGCGTCGCCAGCTTTACAACGTTCTGCTGTGCAAATCGTGTTGGTTTTTCTTCTTTATTTCTTCATGTTGGTTTTTCTGCGAGTCCGCGCGGGAGAGTTAATTTTTGCTGTGGATGTGGACGTGTAATTGGGGTCGGTGTTTGTACTGTTAAATACTTACTTTGATTTTATCCGATTTTTCAGTTGCAAGCTCTCGTTTGAAAAAATTGAAAGAGGAATTACGGATAGATCGGAGCTTGAGAAAGCACTGAAGCAGATTCTTGGGAGACTGTTTACCAGGGAAAGGAGACTGTCCTCTTGTTTTGCCAACTGCGTCTCCCCTTGATCCGCTGGCAATATGTGGCCAGGTATATAAATGTTTCTTATACGAAATGAGGATCGCACCGAGCGACCTGTGTTCCACCAGTAGTTCGTCCTTCCGAGCTACACGAACGAGACAGCCTTTTTATTATCAGCTGTGCGTCTGGTCGGACAATACGAGCCAGCTGCGAACGCATTCGTCTGCGGCTTGCTGGCCAGCGACGGCACAAGAAGCCATGAAAACGGGCCGACTATAAACTAGGATCACGGAGGGTATCAATTTTCGAAAATGACTTCCTCGGGTCCGAGCTCTTCTCCGAAGCCAGAGGGATCGATCGAAAGCTGCAGCTTTTAAGTGGGAAGGCGGGAATTCATCTAATATAAGTGAAATGTTGCCTGGAGCCACCCATTGATCCATCCAGATTTCCATTAGGCCAAATGGAGGCTGTGGAATTTTATTTACCAGCCCCTAATAGTGCGCTTTATCATTACACGCGAATCTAGCCGAAAGAAACGGCGTAAATACAGAAGTGAAACGTTGCCCGGAGCCACTGATTTCCATTAGGCCGGATGGAGGAATTTTATTTAGCAACCCCTAATAGACGGGGCTTTATCATTGCACGGGAGTCTAGCCGAGAGTAATGACGGGAATAGGTATTAGAGGATTCCTTCGGTGGAAATGGAGGAAAAGTGTAGAATACAATTTGTGCGTCTTAGTTGCGGAGGAAATCGAGTTTCAAAGAAAGTATTTGCGAGAAGGGGAAACAGACAGCCAAGCACAGACGCGCCAGACGAATTTCTCAAACTCGATTTCCTCGAGAACCAAGCTGTAGGAGCTGCGTTTATCCGAGCATGGTGTCGAATTTGAACGAATTCGTCGTTCGAAATGCTTCTAATGCAGATTTTAAAGAGTTCATGTACCCAAAACGACGCAGAAAATGTTTACTTTGCGTAAAACGAGTTTCGTTTTACACGAAAATGGTACTTCACAGACTTTCTTTGATTCCGCTCGTCTTATCACCTACGATAATCGAATGCTCTCGCTTCCGGCGGCCCCGGTAGATTCATTCACTGCGTTTCCCTTTTCCTCGACATCGGAAAACCCGTGGAACATGAATGAAGGACTATTCCGAGCGTTCATGTTTAAATACTACGTCGAAATAAAGGCCGAAGCCTTTCCAGTGCGGGCTCTAACCGCGTTATGAATGATCCGCGGCGGTCAAGTACTGTGTGCCCGGCGAAAATCGATGCGCGCCCTCGAAGATTATAAATATTTATTCGCGCGACGGTTCGCGGGCTTTTCAACTTTAATAGCGCCCTCCCGCGGGTATTTATATCAGCCCCGTCGATGGGGTTTATTCGCTCGATCATTTTCCGTGCGGACGGGATTTTCTCGATGTCTGAGGAATGAGATTAATGGATACACTTTTCATTAATGTTTTCGGCGCATGGGTTCGGTCAAATTTTAACTAACAAGCAAGTTCTCTTGAAAAGGATCCATACCCGGATCGAAACGTTGAGAATGATTTAGAAATTTGCAAAATTGCTTGTTAGTTGAAATTTGATGGAACCCATGGGCCGAAAACATTACTGAAAAGTTTATTCAGTAAGATACGATCGAGAGAAAGGAATTTCTATTAATGGATACATTCGATCGTTGTTCAAACGAGAAATTTTTGATATTGGGCTATACAATTTTAACTTTTCTGAGAAGTTAGAACAATCAGTTTAGTACATGTTCCGCAAAGAAATTTTTTCAAAGAAGTTTTCTAAAAAATTTTAGTCACGTTCTGCAGCGAACTAATTGTTCCAACTTCTCAAAAAAGTTCAAATTATGTGGTGGAATGTTAGAAAAGTTATCGTCTTTTTGAGAGTGTCGGAATATTCGTGGGGGTCACTGTAATTGCTCACGCAGATAATTGAAGCTTGTACGCGATAATCGTTGCATAGATAATTGCTCGAGTTTGCAATGGAGATTTTGGTTGCTCGGTACAGCCGCGCGGGACAAAGGTTCTCCACAAGCGTTTCGAGAACTGGAATCGATATTATAACAGTTTCAAGCCCCGATTCCAAGGTACTTGTTGACGATCCCGTCGTCGACACTAGGCAACTTCCTTCGCTTTCTCGGCTCGCTGTTTCCTATCTCTCGGAGCGGAGGTCGTCGGCGAACGATTCACCTTGCTCTTGAAAGTATCGCTCGCGGAAGTTATCATCGACTTTGAAAAAGGGGACTCTGTTTGCCGCCCTTGGTTGGCGCCAGTGCACGAGTGCATCGGCAAACGTTGCGCCGAGAGAGAATCAATCTTCTACCCCTTTGAATTATATTTTTTTAATTCATCACCCTTTCACCCTTGTGCAAATTATTGGTAGAAGGAAACGTGACTTTAAAAATAGCGTGGCGGGAACAAAAATAGTGTGATTATTATTGATAAGGCTGCTTGTAAAGCACATCATGAATGTGCAAGTAGTTAATGGTGCGAAAGGGGTTAATATTTCTTTTCTCATTCAAAGCGGCAACTAGTTACGGCCACGACGCTTTACGAAATGGACGAGGGTAATAAATTTTTGTTTCGAAATTAATAATGCTTGTTCTTGTTCCTTTTTCCCCGACACTTGGTGTGTTTCGTTGGAAGGAGTTTTACGAGTGCGGTGAGCTGTGCAATTATGTATGAGGGAAAATATACAGTGACCCGTGAAAATAAGGAACATGTTAATCTACATCGTTCTTCTCGCTTCTGCGTCTCGTACAGGTCGTGCTATTAACGTTCGTGAGTCAACTACCTTGTATCAATGATATCCTCGGAAATGTCATGGCTTGAAATCATTACCGCTGACGTCGAATCTGTGGGTGTCAGGAAAAACGTCCCAATTTCAAAACATTTCAGGATTCATAGGAAATACGTATTTACCAGAAAAAAATAGACTCGAAAAGCTCAAGAAAATAATGCAATTTAACGGATGTCCTTTGTCAAAGCATTAGAGACCAAAACTATAACCCCTTGCCTTACAATATCGTGCCTGACTCGTGATGAAGATTCTGAACAAATTCTGATAAAAATGCATTAATTTCCTTTAAACCGAAATAAAATTCTATTTTGATTTTGTTAATGTACAGCTATTGGAGAACGTGTAGGCACACGATAGATATAAATTTTCTCCTTTTTTAGGAAATTATGATCTACAAAAAAGTTGTAATTACTGAAACCGTAAAATAAATCGTAGGGCAAGGGGTTAAACGGCAACATTCCGAAAGTGAAATTATGTGACGTGCGGCGTTCTTCGTGACAAGCACAGAAATGTTCGAAGCATTAATGGGAACAGAATAGCGAAATTGTTTCTCCGGACGTTGGAAAGGAATTTATTAAGATTTTTAGAAGACTTTTGAGTGGAAGCCAATGAGCGAAGTTAATCGATTTGGCAAATGCGCGGTCTAATTGTCCACAAATCACTTTAATTCCCTTCGAGTTTGCATGCGAAGATGCATTTCATTCGTATTTCATCTCGCTCGAAGCCATGGGCGTCGAGAGAAGAATTTCCTGGTTGTTTCCAAGCAAAGTCGAAGGTCATTTCGCGTCTTTCAACCCTCGAGCCAAATGTGTCACGGTTGGTGTAACGCCGGAGTAACGTTCGCAGCTTTTCCACCGGGGAAACTCCTACGGAAAAAGAGAGAAAGAGAGAGAGAGAGAGAGAGGATGGAAAAAAGTAGAATTTCACAGCCGGAAAAGCGGCCGGCCAGGAAATCGAGTTCCGACTACGGCCCCGGCGATAAACTCAGGAAGTTGTTACCTTTTCGGGTAATAGTCTTTCGGGTAACGGGGCAGAGCGTCGGAGATAGTCGCGATGTTGTGTGTGCATTTCCGCAGGATATTAATGCTGGGCAAACTGAAACGCGTGGCGAACTTAAAGGCAAACAAGCTTTGCGGCCGCTGGAAAACGCTCTTCGCTCTTTCGCGCGCGCGAAACGTTGTTTCCGGCCATCCGCACACACACGCACACACACAGTGGGAAACGGGACGCGATGCATGTTCCGCGAGAACGCCACAAAAAACGGAAGGTTTTGCAACGGGGACGTTGGTGCATCCTGTGCAGCGTTAGCCTAACGCGTAAATTGTCTAGCGCTCCACAATCTCCACCAATCTCGTCCTCGATTTTAATCCTGCTACGGGAAAGTGCGCCGTACGCTGCGTCCTCAAGGTTCGTTTTACAACCGGTGCATTCTTGTACGATGCACCTGTGGTTGTAAAGATAAAATTCGTATGTGTTCGTATATGCTGTAGCATTCACAATATTGTTTACATTGTTAAATATGTTGGCATCTAATCAATGATTACACATTTAAGTATTGTACGAGGTACTATATACAATGGAATTATTCTAGGTCGGAGGAAATGTTTGATTTTCAAGCCAACCCCTTGCCAAAACATTTTCTTTAGAGTTGCATTGATTAAAAAGAAAATTTGTATCTTTTGTATGGCTGCATTTATTTGAGAGTGCATGAGTTTTGATTACTAGACTGCGGATCTTTATGCATTTATGAAGAAATTGGTTGGGTGAAATATAAAACAGTAAAAGATTTTAAAAGTTCAAGCATGCTGTAATGTTGCTTTTAATGTAACAAAGTCGTTAAGGGATGAAATCAATTTTTATGCTATTCCTGCTTCCCAGAATCGATGCAAAATATTTTTATTTTACATTAAGATTCGCAGTCTATTAATTACTACGGATTATTAGTAATTATTAATTATAATATATAAGTAATTATTAATTACTGCGGATTATTTCTTCCCTTAATGATTTTAATAGAAGAGAAATCATCTATCGACATCTTCAATTTGTCAAATTATCCAACAATTTTGAATTTCATCTACTCAATTTTGCTATAAATGCATGAACATCCGCAGTCCATCGATTACAAACGAATCGAATTTTAGTTCATCTAAAAGGAAAGAAACATTCATACTTGTCTATGTCAAAATCTTCGCCACGGGTCTGGCTCGTTGAAATACGGCAAGGGGTTGAATTAGAAAAAATGAACCGAGACTAAAATAAAATAAAACAGCGAAGAATAAAAATGGTTTGGAGGAAGTTGCGGAATTCCTGGTCGATTTAAATACGAATTATGTTCGAGGGCGATTCTTGTAACCGGTTGGAGAGCCAGCGGCTGTCCACGGTGGAATTCGAGGAGGATCGTAGATATTCCGCCGCGGACAGGAGCGGGATTCTTTTTGGGGATGCATCGACTACGAGGTCCCTTTCTCTCGAATTCAGGTCCGCCGGCCGGCTGTTCGCGTTTCTACGTGTGCGCGCGCGTCGACTGTGAAACTGGGTCGGCGTCTCTCGAAGGTGGAATAAACAAATAATGGAAGGAATATAAAGCCGGAACGTTGCATCGCCGACCGAAACCAGAAGAAACGCACTTCGCCGGGCGATTTCGGTGCACGCGTGGGAGTTCACTTGTTTTCCATGTCGCAAAATAAGCTTGCCGCTGCTTTCTGCCTCGACGGAGTTCCCAGTTCGACTGTCGTCCATATTTTCAGCTCTTTTTCTCTGTCCTCTGTTTTCACGGAATATCTCGTACAGGAAAAACCGAAGGAAAATGACCGGATCGTTCGCTCGGGAAAAACGTTACGAAATTCCAGGAAAATGATACCGGTTTGTTGAACGTGTTCCTCGATCCACCGACTCGTCAGCTGTTATATCAACTGACACGCGACACGTGGAATTGATCGTCATTCCACACACACACACACACGTACATCGAACCGCGCTGTACACAATGCCACCAGTCTCGCGGGTGTGTGTAACGCCGCGGTATTTGCGTGCGAAAGTATCTTGTTTAGCAGAATTGTGAACAGTGTTGTGCAACCCGGCTAATTAGAGCTTCCGGATGACTGGTTTGAAACCGTGTTCATTTAAGGCGCGCGCGTCATCGAAATTTAACGTGCGCCGGCTTAATTCGCCCGAGCCGATCAAACGCGGATTTATCAACGGACGGATCCCACCTCCTTCATTTTATCCTAATTCCGCCGGAGAGCGCCGCGCCGGATCGAACGGCTCCACTCGAAGCGAGTGGGTTCAAGACCGACGTCTAAAGCTGAATTTGAATTTCCTCAGAATTCCGAATAATGTAAAACTTATTTGGAGAGGTATTGAAAGAGTTCTGAGATCTTTCTGTATGTGTCACGCTATGAAAGTGTCCTAATACTTCGCCGTACGTTTCTCTTCAGAGTATTAGACGCTCTCGATGCATTGTTTGATAGTTGGCTAAGTATCAAGAGCATTTACTCTGCCAATACCAAAAATTTTCTACGACGTTCGACAACATTGCGTTCGTTAAACTTCACGTACTATTACGTCTCGAATAGGAAACAGGGCAGAAATTTTGTTGACGAGGGATAGCGGTCGAGGGTTGGACATCTATTTTCACGACGGAGAGACACAGTTATTTTCTGTTTGGAAGCCGCGTGCTAATAGTTATTTCTAGGGTCCGCTCGAACGATTTTAATTGAACACTTCCAGAGGGTCTAGCACAGCGTCCGGTCCGTCGGGAAGCAACACTTTTCCGTTTGTTTGTTGGCCCGAGCACGAGAGGCAAAAGGGAAAAAAGGAACGAGCAGAGCAGAGGAGAGCGACGGTGGAAAAACGGGTATCGCTGGCTCGCAATCTCGTGTGTTATTCGAAACTCGTAGCGAGACCGCGGGAAGTGCTCGTAAAATGGTTACAAGCGATCGTAGCCGCCTTTTTCCAAAATTCATGCCTCGAATTTCTCGATTCATGGGGAGAGGGGGGAAGGAAAGTGGGTCAGCGCGTCTCAAAGGGAGGTCGGTCTCCGGGTTCCAAGGTGAATCGTCGAAGTTAAAGCGAGCGAGATAGTTGCCGAGGGTGAAGGAACGAGGCCGGAGAACGTAACAGACCGGAAGGGCGTGGGTGATGGTTGAATGATCGAGAAACCATGACGAAATTCCCCACACAGATTGTGTTCCTTTGTCGGCGCCACGTGCCGCTTCTGCTCGATAGAACCGCCTTTGTCGGACCAGACATTAGAACCTAATCAATCATTGCTTTTCGTTAATCAGCGATCGAACCGGACCGCAACCGCACACAGCCTCCTTTGCCTATTCAACATCAACCCTGTTTGCTGCGGTACTGCGCCCTGGTAAAAATACACTGTTCATTTCTATTAACCCCTAATCGTACTTTGACGAGTCTGGCTAAACATTACGAGTCAGGCTCGTAGTCGTAATATCATGTCAAACATAAATATCACGAATCTCACTCGTATTCAAAAGTTCGAACTAACTTAAGTGGACTAACAAGGGAAGGACCCCGAGTGTCCGACTTCGATTTTGATAATTTTTTGTGAGACGATATGGTATATGGATCCCTAATGATGTCTGCAAAATATTAGGTGCAGTTACTCAATAGTTTTAAAGATATAAACAATTAAACTTTCATACCTTGTTGATACACCATGATTTGCAGCTCAAGTTTTCGAAGTTCCATTAGCCGTGTAAGCAGGTTTCGTGAAAGTTCAGTTGTTTATATCTTTAAAACTATTGAGTAACTACACCTAATATTTTGCAGACATCATTAGGGATCCATATTGTACCATCGTCTCACAAAAGACTATCAAAATCGAAGTCGGACACTCGGGGTCCTTCCCTTGTAAGCGCACGGCTACTTCGCAGGTAGTCGCTAGATATGAACATTTGTGGGCACCGCTTGGGCCCGAATTTTTCCGAGTTAAAAGGTACGGCAAGGGGTTGAAATACCGAAATTACTTTCTTACCAACCCAATAGTTCTCGAGCATTCTTAGGCCAGCAGCATATATGAACTGCGCGTAGCGCATTAAAACGAGCACTTGAAAAAAACAACCCTGTTCTTTTCGGAATCCGAAGTCCAATGTTTCTCTCCAGTCGTTCGGAAAGTCATTTCATTTCTTCTCGAGGGAAAATGAAAGCCAATTTTTTACCATTTAGAAAAACGAAATTACTTACGAATAAATATACGCGTTTTTGTATACATATGGTATAACCGTCTTTGCGGGTGGAGGCGAGAAAATTCTTAAGGTTGAAAATGTAGCAAGTGTACCTGAAAAGACAAAAATAAAGGGACGTCCACAAAAATCCCGTGCTTCTATAAAACGGCGACCGACAAACCAGCTTCGCGAAGAATTCATAAGCCGAGGGCTTAACCGCGCGCTTCAATTAAAACTTGGTTTCGGTACTTTCGAAAACGGTGGTCCTTTACTTTTACAGGAAGTTTCCTCGGTGAATGGTGGGTGAAGGGGCGCGGTGACTAAAAGCGATATTTAATTAAGAAACGATACCGGTGGAATATTGAAAGTTCCGAGGTGTCCGCAGAGGTCTTCGTTGCGCGCGTGCTTTACGAGGGTTGAACTGCGCGGCCGGAATTAGGTCTCTGCTTTCAAAGTGGAGGGCAAGAGGGTAACTGTCTCCAAGGTGAATTCCAAAGTTTGAAGTGCGGGAAAGATAGACACAGTGCGAGAAGGTAGGAGAGGAGAAGTCAGGTAGTGTGACAGTGGAAGGGTGGGGGATAGGGGGTTGGAGAGGACGGAAGGGCGTGGAGAATGACGAAATTACGAGTAGACAAGTCTCTTCTTGTCGAGTGGCCGGTCGTTACTGGAAGGCAAATTTTCCACCCTTCTGGCGAAGGGAGGGGCGAGCCCTCGGCGTTGTTTCATTCATCGTTTAATCTCCGGCCGCGCGATTAAACGCGCGCAATTAATTCTCATTAGATCCACGGCCGCTCGTTCAAACCCGTGTCGATGAACGAGCACCACGTCGTCCAGCTACGACCCTGTTTCCGCGTCGATTCGACGGAAATTAGGCTTGTTTCTCTCGAAGGCAGGCCATTGGCTGCGGGGAAGTTGAACTAATCGACAAAATATTAGGTTGTTGCTTTAAAATCGGACATTTCGCATGCAATTTGGAGTAAAACACTTTGCATTGTTCGTATACATGTAGACGAAATACGCGGTAATATGAATAATTTACTTTTTACTCATTAAATGAGGAGTTGACTCCGCGTTCTTTCTTGAATTTGAATTTCCTCCGATTCTGAATAACAGAAAAATTGTTTCGAGAGATACTGAAAGAATTTGATATTTTCCGATCGCACACAGCTTCCTCTTCCTATTCAACATCAACCGTATTTGCTGTAATAGATGCGCCCTGGTAAAAACACACTGTTTATTTCGGAAATTAATTTCCGAACGACGTAATAAATAATTGACTTTTTATTGATTCAATGAGTAGTTGAGTTCTTGGGCGAGCAGGTTAGGGAATGTTCGCCGGAGCTCTCCTGTCGATCGATAAATCTACAAATGTAGGGCAGCGAGGCGTGTTGACAACGATTAAATAAACTCGTGTTGCTGAACGAACGCGATTACCAAAAACAGATTACAGATGCCGGATCTGCATTGATTCAATTAATTTGCGTTGGGACGTTCTTACCCGGCTCTTCTCCTCTGGGAGTACCGTTTCAATTGCGAGTTTATTCGATGCTCGATTAACAGTATAAACCATCAGAGATTGTAACCCTGAAGAATCATATATTTTTGTCTCCACCACAACATTGAGAAGCTTTTCATCGGTCTCACTCAAAAAACATTTTTATTTCTTCTAATACCGAGTACAGAAATTTCTGTCTCGAAAATATCCTTCGCCGTGAACCCGGCTAGATAGAAAGAAACCTCTGGCAGCATCTTCCAACCGATTGTTCCGTCGACTAATTCCGAGTCCTTGGTCTGATCTGGTCGCGATGGAACCGCGAGCGCGCGGGGTAAAACAACTCCGCCTCGGTTTTACTGGCTGTATCTATGATAATGGCTGCCAAGAGAGTCGAATGCACGATAATGGCTGCCAACTAGAATCAAGCTCGCCGAAGCCAGCCCCGGCTGCTATGACAGTCATGAAAAATAGAATCGCAGTCACTTGGACCACGGTGGCGCGGTGTACTTAATCGCGCCCGATCATTTTCGTATTCGCGGCACGGCGCTCAAACGTGACCGATCGTTTTTCAATTAACCCGTGTGCACGAGACCATACTCCCGCGTTGCCCTAAAGACTCCCACAGGTCTGCGAAAGGGTCTTAAATCAAGGAAGACTTCCTATCCTCGAAGCTTCTGACTTTGCGAGCACTGTGCTTGATCGCCGTGCGAGATATTAGGTGAAGCAAAGAGTTCTGAGCGTTTTTCGCTTACGAAATAAAGCGAAAAACGCTCAGAACTTTTTACTTCACCTAATATTTGAACGAACTGGAGTGGCAATTGTAGCCGTACCTTGGGGCTACTTCTGACATTTTTTTGAGGTGAAATCCAGCAATAAAAATTACTGGAAAATTTTTCGGGACCGTTTAAAGTCCAGAAACCTAGAAAGAGAATTGCAAGTTAGAGGACAGTATAAACGGGGATGCAAAGGGGTGGGTAACAACTATGTACGTCTTTGAATCGCTCTGTAATTTCACTGACACAGTCCGGAGGCCATCCTGTAGCTATAGGTAGATTCTTTCAACTCGGACCAACCACAGTCTTGTAATCCGCGATTTTTGGATGGCGGATGCCGTCGCGTGCCCAAGATCGCGGATCCCGCGACATTATTTGGAGCGGTTTCAACTGGTTCTAGCCGTGCGGCCATTCGTTTCTTATTTTTGCAGGCGATCCATCATGACTGCGCGAAATCCCCCGTGACAACTCTCCATTAATGTATTCCGTGTCTTGGGAATTTTTTGCGGTCTCCTATGCAGCTCCCTTTAATCGTTTCGTTATCGGATCGCGAGGCGGAGGGAGAGAAAGGGAATCAAGTGGAAAAAGAAGTGGCGGACTGTCACGTTCATCCGACTTCAGCCGAATGACTTCATTAGATCGACCGGGCGTACTCGATCGCTCGTAAACCCTGTTCGTTTGTCCGTTCGTATAATCAAGCTCGCCGGAAGAGACCGAGCATTTAACGGGTCCTGGGCTCCTGGGACGGCGGCGCGGCGCGGCGGCAGCAATCGTGCTGTCTGTGCGAAATCAAACATTAACGAGCCTCGGCTTCTTCGTCGCGTGCAATCGCCAAAGCAAATATCCTCTGCCTCGGAATTGGTTCAGCGGGCTTTCCCGTTCGGTCGGGTTCCTTGCGGGGATGTTTACAACTCGTCAGTAAGGGGTTCGCTTGGAAATCGTTCGATCGTGGACCGGGGGTGGTCCAGGCGTGAATAAAAAAAAAGAAATAAAAGAAAAGAGTCGAGGAAGTCTGCGTTTAGTTCGCGGAGGAATGGGCGAGTAAAAAAATAATCCCATCGATTTGCCTTCCGAGAGAAGCCACGCCGGGACGCGTTCCGGTGACACGAGGCGAGGGCTCGTAAGAGAGAGAGAGAAGGCCGTGCGCGACGCGAAATAGGATGGAGGTAGGATCATCCTTTAAGACGACAGCTTTAATATCGGCCCGGTGTCTTGGTGTACGTGTGTACAGGAGGAGCAGGTGGCAGCAATCGCGCTGGAGCTGTAAGAACCGAGGGCCGGAGGCTGGAGAACGCATTTCCCGTCGGCTACTTGGATCTAACCAGGGGCGAGGACCGTTTTCGTGAACCGACCAGCCTCTCTCTATTTTCTGTGTTTTGTGCGTCGCGTGTCGTGTGCGCCGTATACACGATTATCTCTGTACGACGTCGGTGTGTGACGGCCGCAGGACAATCCTGAGGAAAGCCGGCCGATGATGCGGCAAGTGGTCGTGCTGGAGCCGGCTGGAAGCGTTCTGGTGATCAGACAGACTTCCCTGGGCGGCGGCGTCACCACCGGCAACACCAATTCCAACGCCGGATCCAATAACGGTCACGAGACCCATGGGCTCGCCAATCACGCCGCCGGCTCCACCATCGCCTCCAATGATCACAATCAGAACCGTATCGTCGTCGTACGATCGTCCTCCTCCACCTGCATGACCACCACGGTGAGTCGATTATGTCGTTGCAAGGCCGCCCGCGAGCGGATACCATTCTCAAACTGCTCCGAAAATAACCGGTCAACCCTCCTCCCCACCGCATTTCCATACCGTCACCCTTTCGACAGAGATCCGCTCCTCCAACTGTGTACAGGGTATTTAAAAAAAAATAGAATTCAATTTTCACCTTAGGATTCAATGTTAATCCTTGTATAGTCAACCAAAATGTTTAATTTTTATAATTTTCCCTCAATTTTAAATTTTATAAAAATTACAATAAATTTAGATTATCTAAAACCTTTTTGTATTTAACATGTTTTCACAAATTCTCATTGTAAGACTATAAATTAATATATCAGCGAGTCAAGATGGACATTCAGAGAGATTTTGTAATTATTTTTAGAGGAACATTAACAAATTGTTGAAAGGAATATAGTAGGTAAATGTTTTACAGAAAATTAAAGTCAATTTTGCATTCCATTTTTGCAACAGATCTCCACCGATGCAGAAGTGTCTCACGCTATAGCGGTCAGGACACATAATTTTGAAACACCCTGTACATTTCACGATCCTCAACACACATTTGTCAAGGCACTTAATGTAAACTCGTTTGATTTTAATTGCTAGAACTTGAGTAATTGCATGACCGTTTAGAGGGGTTGCGAGGGTTGAGATCGATATTATAACAGTTTTCGAGGCCGGGTATGCGGACACCGAGCCGAATCAAATTCGATTTTCCCATTGGACGACTTCCGTTACGCTACGCGACACCCCCCATTCAGCTCATTCGAACACCACGCTCTGTTTCTTTCTGTCCATGACTCTCTGGCAATTTAACCCTATCATTAACTCGTTCGTATAAACGAACACAGTGGTGTAGTCGTCTTTAACGGCGGAAGGGATTCGAATAGCTACATGGATTTTTCTTCAACGCATTCGACCGCCGACGAATAGGAAGTGCAATTAGAATCTAACGACCGACTTCCGATTACCACGGTCTGTTTCATGTCTCGAATTCAAACGAGTGTTTCCAAGCTCGAAGAAAATTGATCTTTTCACACTCCCGCGGAGAATAAGAGATTCAGGTTCAACCCTTTGCATTTTTTCTGAATTTTGTCAATGTAAAACTGATACAATACTTTTAGAAATATTAAATACGTTTAGTAATTGATTGAATGTAAATTTAATAATGCAACCATCACTCGAGTGCGAAGGGTTAACAGTTTATTCCGTGTTCGGCTGATCGACTTTTAACTCGGTGTGTATATACCTCCGGCGTACTCTATAACCACGGTGAAATAAAAATCAATTTTCCGTTCCAATTTTACACGGCGCGAGAGCTTAAAAAGGGGCGAGAGAATCGATTGCCAGCTCTTTACAATGCTGCCATTCTTTTAATATTTCATTTTTCGACGATTGTCGTCGCACCTACGGCGACACGCGGAGGTATACACAAATCTATCGACTAGATCATGCTTTAGTCTGTCGAGTAAATCTTGAGACACGTTTAAATTTTGATTATCCTTCCGCCAAAAGATTCGTGGACATTGCTGAGACACAGACGAAGTCGTCCATGGTAATTTAACTGCATAAAGTTTTCTGTTAGGTCGTTCGGAAATTAAGAAAGAAATTCAATTTCTATTTCATTCCAGTTCGCTGCAATCCAGGTAGAAATTTTTTAGTTTGCATAATTGAGTAGATGAAATTCAAAATTGTTGGAGAATTTCTAAAATTGAAGATATAAAAATATTTCTATTTTGCATAAAGATCCGCAGTTTAGTAATAAATATTCAAGCACTCAAATAAATGCAGTTTTCTCTTCTACATTTTTGGGGATAAACACGTTTCAATCAATGTAACTGTAAAGAAAATGTTACGGGAAGGGTTTAACTTGAAAATCAAACATTTCATTCGACAAATTATAACATTATTTTTCCTAGCAAATTACTTTCCGACCGAAAAAGTTGTTTTAAAGGCCCCCGCGCAGCGTCGGATGGTGCTGCACGTTTGTCTGACGATTCTTTACGACTTTAGAGCGGTACTCGCGTCTTTTTGCCAGGCGGACAATCACGTGTCGGCGAACGGGAACGGCAACGTGAACGTGAACGCCACCCTGAACGGCAACACCATCGTCGGGAAGCCGTCGTCGAAGGTCGGGGTTGGCGGGGGTGGTTCAAAGTCGAGCGAGAGGACCGATCATCTGAGGAACGATCACAAGAACCAGGAGGGGATCGGGACCGGCGAATCGAACGCTGGATGTCGTCCAAGGACGAGCAAGGAAGCCGCTCACGAGAACGTCTCCTTAGACAGGAAGCTCGATGGCGCGGATCCCATCTCCGGTAAGTACTTCCGCCGTTACTCTGCTTTTACCTTTGACGGACCGGCCGATCCCGCCGTGAATTATTTATCCTGGCCCGTCATCGGCCCGCTGCCTCGCAGCCAATCATTTTCTTTGCTCCTCGTGCACCCTACGAGTCCAAAAATAACGGCTTCAAACTGCTACGCCTACATCGAACCTTCATTCTAATTAATTGTTACGGAGAGCCGAAATTTTCCAACCGTATTGCTCTAAAATTAACGGAACAGAATCGCGGCAGAAAAATTTTGTTGATCTTCAAACCCTGTGAATTTCTGTAAGGTCTTCAAATATTCTATCTGTGCTCATTCCGAAGGAATGAGGCGAAGTCTCAGTCGCCGAACTAAATTTTTTATCACAAAACCGAGAGACAAAATCAAGCTGTTTTTCTCAGTTTGAAGATTTACAAATCCTACAGAGTTTAAATAATTTTTTTCTAGGCACCTCTCGAAGAGAAGTTTCTCTTTTATCATTATACAGGTGCATTGCTTCGGTACACCTTTAAAAGCTTCGTGAAACCACAAAGAAAATCGTGCATCAAGTTTCAAGTTACTCGTTGGAAAGAGGAAGCTCGAATCTTCAATTCTACGTTGAGTTTTTGCAAGAAAGAAATTTTTTAGCCGAACTACAACCTTCGGAACGTTTCCGATTTTCGAGAGTAAATAAGATGGTAACTGGAACGCGAATACCAGTTGGAAGTTTCGTGTCTTCGTGACGGTTGTCCGGGATGAAGGTTCCTCGGAACGGTTCAGCGAGATCGATATTATAGTTTTGCGAAGTTACGACTCGACGTAGTCGTTCACGTTCGATCGGAACGGAACCGGCAATCCGATTCCGATTATCCTCGGCAGACGAGTGCAACCGCGTTGATTGGAGGAAATGGGGTATTGTTTCTCCGGGGGTAGTCTTATAGGAATTCCACAGGGGTAGGTGAAACCGTGCACGCGAGCCTGCGAAACGCTTTTTCCTGGGGGTATTTCCTTTTAAACAGCATTTGGTTCTCGCGTTACACCGAGGCTACGACGACGAGGTATTGGAAACACAGGCTGGCCCGCTCGAAGGAATAATTCCGGACTGGAAATAACTTCTCGCGAATTCGAGGAGAGGAACTCTAATAAAAGTTCCCAGGCAATTGGATCTCTCTCGTGACGACGGTGTACCTCATTTTATGAACCAGCAGATTAATTAAGATGATAAAACAAAGCAGAAGTTGCGCCCGGCGTCCGATGGCACGACACAGAAAGAGAGAGAGAAAGAGAGAAAGAGAATGCCGTGTGATTTTAAAGTTTCAAACGCGAGCTTGGCTAAAACGACCGTCACGACGACAACGAGGACGCCATTTCGGAGCTGCTTCTTCGACGAACTGTTCTGTTGTGTGTTGGCAGACGATATTTCCAGCCGACTCGCGATATCCGTTTGGATATCGAGGAATTGAGAATTCCGTGGGCGAAGCAGAGTTACCGGTGCACCGGCGCGGCGCGGCGGCGTGCTCTTTAATTTCGTCCCCTTTAAGTCACGCATTTAAATTTCAAATGAGCCCCTCATCGATCGAATTTCGTTCGGAATCAAAACTATTTAAGCCCGCATGAATTATACATAGTTTGCGTTAACTTCTACGACGGGGGGAAACAATTACTCGTGCCTCGTATTAATGAATTTTGAGCGTCGCGGCGGGTGGCGAGTGTGTCGTATCAGCCGTACAGTTTGCGACGGAATTATGCCTTGCGCGAATTTCGCCGGGAAAAACTCCGCTGCACTATGCTGTAACTATGCCACGCTATGCAATTCTCGCCGGGAACTGTCTCGATCGCGTTCGACCATTTTACAGCAACCCTCCGCGCACGGAGACCTCTCTAGATCGTCTATCAGCAATTCGAACTCGTGTCTATCCAATATTTAGCCATTTTTGTCAAATTGACACGAGGCACGGACAAGGGTTAATAGGATCATTCTAACAAATGCAAATTAAAAATGTTGAAACACTTGTCCTTGGAGAGGACATCCCAGTTTCTAGATTTACGATCTGTCCTCGGAAGGGTTGAAAATAGGGAACGAAAGCGTTCACCGTTTCGCGTGAAGGTTGAGTCACTGGAAGTCGGGAATCTGGTTAAAGTTTCGCGAGGAAAAAAGGATCCATTACCGAGAGACCTACTCGAAACTTTTTCTCCTCTGTTTAATCCGTCGCTAGCTGGCTAGAGGAAGCTAGACAGTTATAAAGAGAGAGAGAGAGAAAAAGAGAGAGAGAGAAAGTGGTCGTATAATTTTCCTCGGCTCCTCCTCTTCTTCCCTTTTCTCTCCGGTGCTTTTAATATTTTTTTCCCGCGCCAGAAACACCGACGTCACGTGTTCCTCCATTCTGTCGCCGTCAAACGCCACCCCCTTTATCGCTCCGCTCTCTCCTCGCCCTCGGAATTGAATATATGCACGCGGTTATGCATATGCAGGCCTAGTTACGCGCCGCGGCAGAAATACACGGCCGGTTCAATTCTTTCGGAAACATTTTCCGAGCGGGTTCGCGCGACGTAGCGCGTCGTTGCTCGGGGGTGAGGTGTTGAGGGGGTTGCGAGAGACCGGGGGTTGATCCAGATGACAGCTAGACGCGAACTATCGGAAAACACACGACATTATAACCTTTCCCGGTGCGGGGACAATCGCGAAAGTTTTTCGGTGGAGAGGGTGCTATAGAAATAGAGAGGGAGAGTGTTCTACCCCCGTAACGAAACGCCACGAGCTATTTGCGTCGAGAGGAGAAAGGGGAGGGGATTGGAGAGAGAGAGAGAGAGAGAAAAAAAAATGTTTTGCTTCGAATCTGCACGCATGCAGGTCCGCGTATAATGCTTTTACAGAAAGTAGGACAGGCCGTTTCGATCTTGAAACCAGTCCTCCTCGCTTGCTCGCTCTCCGACACTCTTCGTCTCGCTTTCTCTCGCGCTCTCCTCTCGCTGGAATTTCACGATCCGATGCGTTTTCGACGCGGTGCACGCGTCGCGCTCGTTTTCGCGAAAATATCCGCGACTAGACGAACCCTCCTCAACCAGGGAAACGCAAGGAGCCCGAGGGGTGCAGCACAAGTCGATACTGACACGAATTCCCACGCGATCGAGCTTTCGTTGCTAACATCCGCGCGAAGTTTCGGCTCCCTTGCAAACCAGCGTCGATCCTCGAGACTATTGCGCGAGACGGTCGATCGAAAAATCGGATCCAAGGAGAACCCACAGAATTTGATTGTGTATGTCTCTTTCTATAACCGAACGTTGCAAGAATTGTTGAAAACCGTCGTCACCTGCTGACGATCCCGATCGGCTCGCTCACGATCTTCGATCCACGATCAATGAAAAGATCGGATTCAAGGAGAACCCACAGAATTTGATTGTCTACGTCCTCTTTTTATAATCGAAAGAATTGCAAGAATTGTTCGTCGTGACGTTCGGTCCAAATTCGGCGACTCCGCCTCCAGGAGCGAGAGTCTCGTGTTCCTGCATCGATCCCGGGGATTCAAGGTTCCTGGTCCTCGGGGCGATCGATCATCCCGTTGTTCGGGGCGGTTATCCTGGGACAGCTGTGCCCGGCGAACAACTGTATTTCCCGTCCGGAAACCATTGTTAAACAGGTTGTCTTCCTTATCGACTGGTGCCGCGGCCCAGTTCGAGCGTGTTTCCAGGAGGCAGCTCTCCGGGCTCTCTCCATCGGAGCAAGAGAGCAACCCCCGAAAGAAGTGCACCCTGGCGGGTAAGCCCCGATGGGGATAATTCCTAGTTCCGGCGATATCCGCCAGAGCGGCGATTCCGTCAGCTCTGGTTGTATACACGTTTTCCTCTTCTGCATGGGCTGGGCAAAGCAGAGCGAAGCAGAGCGCACAGTAGAGCGAGTCTACATCACACGATTTTTCAATCCTCCAAGGATCCAGGGTTCTACATATATCGATCAGTCCCGGTGATCTCTTTCTCGAAGGACAAACCACGTTGAGGCCTAGCAATCGCGTCTAGATCTTAGATCGTAATTTTCCCCGGGCCGAGACAACCACCGCCGACTGATCGTTGGAATTTAGTGGTCGGCACCCAGAAATTACTATCCCGTGCGAGCGCAGGAATGCGTCCTCGGGATCGAGGGCGTCGCTGGTTGGCTGCTTCTCCGCACCTATATACCGCTCGGAGAGCCTAGCTACGACTATCCTCGCCTATCCCCGTCTATCCTGACCTATCCGATTGCCGCTGACTAGAGTAGGTATCGACCCCTCGAGGAGGCACCTTTTTCTTTTCTACAGACCCCGTCCGCGCAACCCCTCGAGCCTCTCCTAGAAGATCTCACCCCACGATCGCTTTTTCCAGCGAAATCTCATCGGCGTCCTTAGCCGATACCTCTTTCAAGACCCTCTTCTCTCACCCTCTCTCCCCATCGTCGTCGTCGTCGCGTTTCCCTTTCGTCTTTCGTTCCGTGGTTCGACTTCGTTCCTTCATTTTCTCTTCCTCTCTTTCTCGAGGGGATCCTAATTCGGGAACGCTGCGTTTAACGACTGTACACTACGACTTAGCTGTTAAACGTCGGTCTCGTGGTCCCTGGCAGGAAGTACCGAAGCAACTCGACGAATCCGAGCACGAGCTCCTTCAGACCGGGCGATCTTATTGATTGTCTTAGCTTTCCTGCCGTCACGCTCTCTCCCTCTCTCTCTTCCGCCCTTTCACTATACCGTTCCTTGTCTAGCTCGGAACGAAGCACTTATACAGAGACCGCTTCGGTTCTCTTTCTGTCCCCTTTTGGCCCGCGCTGGGATAGGTACACGGAACTCTCTTTTCTTCTTTCTCTCTCTCTCTCTCACTTGCAGCCCCACCCCCGGAGACTACTTTTCTTCCCCACCTCGTCTCGAAGACTCTCATTCTCGGTGTGCCCCACCTCCTCTTCCTCCTCCTTCTCCTCTCGTTCCTCTTGTTTTCTCCTTCTGGATGGCTCGTCGAGCTATCGTCGTCGGCGACTAACGACCGGCGACTTACGTGTCCGGCTAACTTTGCCCCCGTGTTCGTCGAAACGAAGACCGATCTACGTGATAAAGGAACAAGAGGAGGCCTCTCTCTCCTTCCTCCCCCTCCGGTTTAGGGATAAAGGGGCAAGGGATCGAAGAAGGATGGCGGAAAAAGGGGAGGAGGGAGAGAGAGAGAGAGAGAGAGGATAGAGAGCGGGGGAGAGGGAGATAGTTGGACAGGAGCCTCTGCCAACGTTCTATTTAAAGCCGTGGGGGTAGCAGCAGCTAGCTGACTGGTAATTTACGAGCTTATACCAAAAAGTTGGACACCTTGGGGATGGCTCCGCACTTTGACACGTGACCCAGTTTTATCGAGTTACGTAATTGATCGCCTCGCGCCTGCCCCGTCGTCTGCATCGCGAAATCCACGGACCCCTACGGTGTTTCTCTTTCTTCCCCTCTATTTTTTTTTCATTTACCACCGAAACCCCTCCCCACTCGTTGTCGTTTGTTATTGTTCGCTCGGTGCCTTTGATCGCGGTAATCCCGAGATCCCGACCACCACCCTTCCACCCAACTTTTTGCTTTTCTTCGGTTTAATTTCTCCTCGGGCTCGGCCGTTTCTCCGGCTCTTTGTTTCCGCCGACGGGTTTTTTGCCGTTCCGCGCGGGCAATTGCACAGAGTACCGTGTAACCAGTCGATCATCCGAATCTGGCCGGCAATCAAATCCGATTAACGTGTGTCCAATTTAGTTAAGTGACTCCCGGCGAGCCTCTCGTCCCGAGTTCTCGCAGTCCGGCGGCGCTGAAAGAGAGGCGAAAAAAAGCGGTTCCGGTTAATTCGAATCGTTTCGCGATTCTTTGAGCCCGCTAGACAAAGAGGCTGTGTGCGCCGCGCCGTAGGGTGGCGAGCGAACGTCACTGTGGACCGGAATCGCGGAAGGCTCGACGAAATTCGTGTCTCTGTTAATTATATAGAATAGAACATTCATTAACACGTTCCACGCCGGGACGTTCTTGCTCGACAATTAACCCTCATCTGTCCCTCATTTCACGAATTGAATCTGTCCCTCGGTGTCAAATTGACACAATGATACAAAAAATCGATAAACTAGCAAGTCAAACAGTTACTTTTCTATGTTTTTTTCCTTGAAATTGATGAGTTAACATTTATATTTTAGGTTTTTGCAGTTATATGTTTCGCATTAAAAAAATAAAAGTACCAAGTTTCGAACGAATTTACCTACAAATAACAGAACAGTGTAACTTATTTCGGGAAAACTGTGTCAAATTGACACGAGGGACGGATGAGGGTTAAACAAACTTGTGTACTTTGTTCTACACTGCATTTTTTAGTATGCCTCAATCTTCTGGTTTGGAAATATTCCTCTACAATTAGAAAATAATCAATTACTCCACAATATCCATAAAATGGAAAAAATGGTATAGAATGGAGTTATTTTCCATGGAACGTGTTAAACGGGTGTGCTATTAGTTTCCTTTTAGTCGAGAGAAAATTCTATTTTTGTTGACACACAACTCTTTCTTCTGGAAGCCTTTACACTATGAAAAAAGTGGTAAACCCTGCACCCTTTTCAGTCTATTTGAATCAAGCGTTATCTAACAAATTGCAAGCTATTTCCCGGCATGAACATTTTTGTATTAATACCGGCGATTTCATAGAAAACGAGGAACTGTGCGACGGGTCTATTTACGTCTCGTTTAACACACGAGGGAAGAAGACCTTTGGGTTATTAGCCCTTTCAGCTTCGCGTGCTGACCTAAATAACGCGCGCGGCGTCTCAAAATCCGCGTGACATACTGATCTCGGAAATACGATTCCTCGGCCGCTAATTCCCGGTTACGGGCCGAGCCCATTGTCCCGAAGATTCGAAATTCCCGGTTGTAATCCGGTGAATTATAGAACCATAAATCCCCGTTACGAAACAATTAGGAGGTCCCTTCGAAGAGAGGCGAAAGCCAGCGGGGGGGGGGGTCGGATTTATAGTTGTTGATTCGACTCGCGGCACGGGTTTCGGCTCGCGTATACACGCGCGCACGCAGGAAGGGAAGTTTCGTTGTCAAAACGTTAATGCGAGCACCGGAACGCCGGCATTCTTCTCCGGCCAAAAGCGATAAATCCGGCCGCGAACGAATTCAGCTGCGTGTAACCGTTCCATTTCGACGGTCGCTCGCAAATCATCAAGCCGCTGCTGTGCTGCACTCTCTCGTTGCACTCGCGGCTGGACGGCGGGCGCGATACCAAAAATTTGTTGGCGGTCCGGACCAACGGAGAAACAATGGCAATCATTTTATGCGCCGTGCTGAGACACGAGCAGCCTGCGCGAGGACAATACCGCGATTATGCATTGCACCGTGTCCTTGTTCTTGGGGATGCTAAAGCATGAGAATGGGGAGCCTAATTCTCGAGGAACTCGACCTTCTAGGTCTCCGTCATCCCTCGAGTCGATTGCGCATTCATTCTTCGGCGTGGTTACTTCTTCAGCTTCAGTGAAGGAGTCTACAAGTTCTCATATTTCAAATTTGATCGGATGCATCCATTCTTCGTTGCAGTTGGTTGTTCAGCTTCAGTGAAGGAGTCTACAAACTCTCACTTTTGCAATTTGATCGGATGCATATATTCTTCGTTATAGTTATGGTACTTGCTCATCTTCAACGAAGGAGTCTACAGATTTGCATTGTTCCAATTTGATCAGATGTGCTTCATTGTAATTAGTTGTTCAGCTTCAGGGGAGGAGTCTACAAATACTCACTTTTCTAATTTGATCTGATGCATCCATTCTTCATTGTAGTTACTTGTTAATTTTCGGTGCAAGAGTCAACAAATTATCACTTTCCTAATTTGATCTGATGCATTCATTCTTCATTGTAGTTACTTGTTCATCTTCAGTGAAAGAGCCTACAAGTTCATTGTTGATCTCAAACATCTCATTTTTCCAATTTGATCGGATCCATCCATTCTTCATTGCAGTTACTTGTTCATCTTCATTGAACAAATCTACAAATTCATTGTTGATCTCACAATTCTCATATTTCCAATTTTATTGGATGCATCCATTCTCCGTTAGAGTTACTTGTTCATCTTCAACGAAGGAGTACACAAATTTCATTTCTCCAATTTGATCAGATGTGCATGCATTCTTCATTGTAGTTACTTGTTCATCTTCAGTGAAGGAGTCGACAGATTTTCATTTCTCCAATTTGATCAGCTGTGCATCCATTCTTCATTGTAGTTACTTGTTCATCTCCAGTGAAAGAGCCTACAAGTTCATTGTTGATCTCAAACATCTCCTTTTTCCAATTTCATCGGATCCATCCATCCTGCATTGTAGTTACTTGTTCACCTTCATTGAACAAATCTACAAATTCATTGTTGAAAATTCTCAAAATTCTCAGTTTCCCAATTTGATCCGATGCATCTATTCTTCATTGTAGTTACTTGTTCATCTTCGGTGAAAGAGTCTACAGATTCTCATTTCTCCACTTTGATCAGATGCATTAATTCTTCAGCGTAGCTATTTGATCACCTTCATTGAAGTAGTCTCAAATTCATAGTGAAACAAAAGTGTCGTATCGCTGGAATGAGTCTAGTCGCGCTGTAAAGTCGTCGCGTTCGTTTCTGAACGGTCCAATGTCACCGAACGGGATCACGGCTCGGCAGACATAATCAGGCATAAAAGAGTGGAACGGTCTCGCGCTCGGCTTTTTCCCACTGGAAGAAGCGCAGACGGTCTGGCACGCGCGGTGCGCTTTCAATGTCTTATGGTTTGTGGCCCGTCTATCTGAAAATAAGGTCTCGATCCGTGGGGTCTTCTTGCAATTACGCTCGCATTTCATTGCTCGGGCTGAGGTAAAAAAAAAGTAGGCGCGCGCGCGCGGGCGCTCGACACGGAACGTCACGTTCACCGGGGGTTGGGAAAAAATCCCGGTGAAAAGGGGTGAACATTTTCATCCCATTAGCGGCGACATCGTTACCCGTAGACGAGGCTTGCGTTGGCGGTGGCAACGAAGTAGAAGAGAGAGAGAGAGAGAGTGTGGGTTAAGCCTCGCGGATCCACCGCGATCCCAAAATAATAAACAGTGTGCCGTCGATAAATCGTGCGGAGGGGTGGTGTGTGTTACGTGGAGGGTGAGAAGTTGTCCGGCGATTCCGGGCTTATTCGATTCCGTCAGTGAGCTCCTCGTTACGAGATCCGCTCAATTACGAGTTCCTGGATAAATTACGAGCTTATGCGAGAAAATCTACGACCCCGGGAAAACCAAACCCCCGACCCCTCGACTACCCGCCGTTCCCGCCGTCTGTGTACCTGGCTGCACATGCCGCGCCGTATCTGTGTAAACAGACCGCACACGTTCCCGAAAGCCTAATTCAGACCTAACGGGTTATGCACGCGGATTCACACGTACAGGGGTGCGTCCGGGGGGGTGTGCAGGGTGTGGGTGCGTGAAAGCGCCGCTTAAATCCATATAAATACGCGCCCATGAATCCATCCATTAATCAGATCCGCGATAGGGGGTCTCCGGGCCCGACGCCCGAGTGATTTCAACCCCCGACCAACCTCCTCCCCCTTTCTCCTCCCTCGCTCCTTCCACCGGGGAGTTTTTTTTCCTCTCGTACTTTTTCCCTCTTTCCCACCGATAGCTATATAGAGAGCGATAGAGGGTCCGTTTGCAGGGGTCACTGGGAGATGGCAGCACCTCCATTAAAATTCGACGCGAACCTTCTGCGAGAATCCGATGTATGCTGTGTCATGCCCTGCTTATAGCTCTGTATAGCCTAGCTTGCAAGTCTCCCTCCGCAAAGGTACGGCTGTCATTGCACACGTGTGGAAAATACGTGTGCAGGCGCGAAGGCAGGCAGCCGGTTATAACCTACGACGACTCCGGTAGGTTGTGAGCGGAATATGGTTTAGGGGTTCGGAGCCCGGGGGGATGGGGCAGTTGGTCTACTCTCTTCTTTCTCTTTCTCTCTCTCTCTCTCTCTCTCTCTCTCTCTCTCTCTGCGCCTATGTGTCCCCAAACGGCAGAGAATCTGTTCAACATTTTTCTCCTCCTCGCCTCGGTCCATCTTCCTTTTTTCTCTCCCTCGGTTGGTCCTTCCTCCAGAGACCGACTCGACTCTTCCTCGTTTTGTTGGCTTCTCGTGTCGGGAACAATTTCGATTTGTTAACCGTTCGAGGTGGCCCGTTCGATTCTCTCGCGGGGTTCCCCCACGATTTTTCTTTTTTCGTCAGAAGGATGTCGGTGGCACGCAAATATTGATGCTCGCCGGGAAGAACGTTTCCCCATCGGCGTGTCCGTGCGCGAAGGATGTCAGGTGTTCGATAAATGCTGAATCACTGCAATTTTGCATTTTTAAAGTCCTGCACACCAACCCCCGCACCGCCGCCACCACCGTCACAACCACCACTACCACCGGTCTAGCCTATTTCTCGGACGCCGGAGGAACTTCCCCGGGAAAAAAGGAACACGCTTTGCTGCGGGGCTGCGTGGCTGTGGGGCCCCCCTACCCTTTTTTCCCGATTTCCATCCTCTCTCCCCCTAACCCAGTAGTCTCCTCTCTGCTGAACCCCCTCGAAAAGCCGATTTATCACCGAATCAAGCGGCCGCTTTCTACCTCGTCCCAGTTAAACTACCTCGCTAATTAAAAAAAATAGAGAACTTCTGGGATCCGACGGCGTGGCCGCCGACGTGGCCGACGCGGAGAGAGTTCATCCTCTTTTCTTTCCCCGCGGCCTGGATACCTTCGCACCCCTCGGTACTAGCATAACCGTTGGTGTCGTTCGTTCTTTTTCTTTTCCCGGGGACACGAGGATATTTTCCTTGTAAATCCGTGGGCGGTTGTAAAACCACCGAGAAAACGAGGGACCACCGTAAAGCACGGACGAAAACCGATTCGTTAAACGCTCGTACACACAGAAGTTATCCCGCATGGCTCTGAATGCCGCAGAAGGTCGGATAACAATCGATTATCGTTGCTCGACGGGTCCCCCGGAGCAACAACACTCTGTTGCCAGCGCGCGCGCTGCTCCGCGCTGCTCCGCGCTGCTCCGCTCTGCTCTGCTCCGTTTCGAGCCGACCGGATGATCCTAGACAGGGAAACTAGCTTCGCTGCCTAGCTTGTTCTAGCCGGCAGCGAGCAGCAGTGTGTAGGTTGGAATGCAACGCTTAGGCATTAATTTGCATCCTCGGTAATCCTTAATTTACAACTCCGACGGAGTTTTCCAGGGGGTAGTAGGTAGCATTGGCGGGTTCTCCGCGGAATTGGCTTGGTGTGCACCCCCACAGATGCACCGGGGCACCCCTACGCACACGCGCGCACACCTTATCGCCGGGCTGGAACACGTAGAGGCTACCAGGGGCGGTTTGACGATGGTGGGGATCGTTTTCTCGGCGGTGGGGATACTCTAGAGGAATGGAGGGACGAGAGGAGGGAGCCTGGAGCGGGTGGAGCGGGCAGGGGTGACGGAGCGAGGAGTGGGCGAGGGGAGAGAGGAGGTTGGATGTTGAGGAAGGTGCAGCGGACGGTGTGTGGCGGGTGGAGGGTACCAGGGGCAAGGGGAAAAGGGATTCGGCAGACAGGGGCTGTGGCTGGGGCTTGGATAGTCCGACTCTGGCCTCGATGGTGGGGCGGAGAAGGGAGCGAGGGGGTGGGGGCTGTGAAATGGCGGAAACCTCCACGGTGGGGTAGGGGACAGTCGTGGAAGGACGAAAAGAGGGGCGATGGACGGAGGTCGAGAGTCGCGGGTTGGCTCACTCTGCGGCTCCCGCCGCTCGGGAGCAGACACGCGGGGCCAAAGACTAATTTGAACCTATTTTATTAACAAAACAAAAACATACATATTTGTAAATAACACTAAATAACACGCTAAAATCAACACACTAACAACAACAACAACGTTCTCCTTCGAAACGAAACGTCTCTCTGTCACCCACTATCTACAAAGACAAGATATTTCTGAACCGAAACCAACAACAACAATAACAACAGAAAAGTAATACAACAGAAAGAAAGAACGAATAATACTCTTAGGCCTCTGTAAAAGCAACAGCAAAACAACATCTACAGCCAACAACAAAACAAAATATACAAAAGAACACGGAACGCGAAATACGAGACAAAAAAAAAAGTAGATTACTATTTCCAGTCCCTGTATAAAGCCGTTCGTTGCGAAGCCCGGATACGCGTGGAGGACACGAGGATAAGGGATACTTGAGAGAGGAAAGAGGTGAGGGAGAAAGAGAGCGAGAGAGAGAGAGAGAGAGTGCGAGAGAACGAAAGGGAGAGAGAGAGAGTGTGTGAGAGAGAGAGAGATAGTGAAGGGGTGAGACGAGAGAGAGAGAGAGAAAGAAAGGTTCGTCTATTTTCGGGAGTTACCACTGGTTCGCGAGGAAAACGCAGAAGAGTGACACACGAGGGATCGAAGGCCGAAGAGGAAAGCACAGCACAAGAGGGTACACGATTTCGAAGGACCGCGCGACACGAAGGATACAAAGGGCCGAGGAAGTCGTGAAGGCCGGCCGATATATCGCAGAATCCGCAACGGGCGAATCTCGTTTTTAAGTTTTCTCTCTATACTCTGTGTGACCCTTACATTATTTTGTCCCTCCGACAGGGACGGGTTCGGTGTTGTAACTTAGCATATAAGAAGAACAAAGAGCTCCGGAACGCACAACAGAACGAAACCAAAAAGGAAGGGAAGAGAAACAGGAAAAAGAGTGTGTGTGTAAAGAAGAAATAGAGAAGAGAAGAGAAGAGAAAAGAGGTCGACAGAGCGAGAGAGAGAGAGAGAGAGAGACGGATCCAGGGAAGCGCAAAAGGGCCAAGGACTGAATCGTAACGAGGGAAAGGAAACAAGGTCGAACGGGCTACGAGAAGACCGAGTAGGCAGGCAGGCAAGGCAGACGGACGGCCGGGAAAAGGCAACGGGAAGAGAAGAAGGTTCGCGAGAGGGAGCATTGTTCCGGTAAAGAGAGCGTGTATAAAATATTATCGAGGCTACAGTTTTTTATACTAGTACGAGAGGGAGAGCAGCGCGCGTTCTGAGGAGGCACAGAAGACGAAGAGTAAACGGAGCGAAGCGGAGAGAAAAGCAAAGAGAACAGACTAGACAAGAAACAGAACAGAGGAGAGAAAGAAGAAGAAGAAGAAGAGGAAGAAGAAGAGAATAGAGAGTTTCTGGTCGCGGGATCGTTTTCCACGCGTCCGACCTCCACGTGTGTCTCGCGGCCGTGTTAGCAGTCGCGTTGCGCGTGACACTCTTGTGACTCTCGGCTTCACGTTCTCGTTTCCCTTCTCGCTCCTGTACCTCGTCTTCCGCGCGCGCGTTTTCGGCTTGTTGTGTCAAGTCTTTTTTTCTCTCGAGTCGTCGATCGAGAGAGGATATATTTCGAAAGGGGGGAAAGAGAGAGGAGAGACACTTAGAGAGTAGGCGAAAAGGGGAGAGAGAGAGACAGTTGTCGACAGGACAAGCTGGCTCGCGTACACGATCCTGCGGGGGATATGCCTTGCCGTTCTAAGGGGAACCACCACCCACGTGCACGAGCCTCACGCAGAGGGCAACGTCAAGCGAGTCGTGTTTCCATCCTAGAACCCGGCAGCAAACTCTCCTGACAAAAGGAGTGCCGTCGCAGCTTGTCACGGTCGTCGGGGATCGCGAGCACCGACCACTGTCGAGTCGCCATATCAGCCGCACGCTCGTCGAAGCGCACGAGGAGCCCGGGGATGCCAGCGAGAGGAGCGCAGCAGCGATCGCGGTTAGCGTACGTCCAAGGACGATGACGGTCGGCCACGATCGGTAAGATCCAGGAAGCGGTCGCTCGAACGAGCGCCACGGAAATGGCGGGCTACAATCATTCGAACCCACAGCGTGTCGTCTATCACGCGACCTACCCGACGCCGCTCGCACCAAGTGAGTTCCCGAGAATCGTAGAGAGCCGAAACTAAAGGGCCTTTAGACAGAACTTTTTTGCTCGTGTACGGCAGAACGATTTATCGACCATGGCTGACCAGCTCTCTTCACTGAGAACCGCTTCTACTTTATTTCGCATTCTTTCGCTTCTTTACGCTTTTACTTTTTCCTATTACTATTCTACTCTATTCTATTTTATCCTTTTTCTATATCTAGTATACGGCACGAGGCTGAACATTTTTTCGTTCTTCGGCTTTCTCTTTTCAGATACCCCCGGTCACACGGACGATTTACCGTCACGTTGACTGCCACTCGTTCGTGTACCTTTAAACATTCATTTACAGTCGCTTGATATAAGCTTGCGCTCTCCGATTCGGATCAAAATGATCAATTCGATTTTGTGGGACTGTTCGGCAGACAACGCGTGATTTGTACAGGGTGCACCGAAAATTGTGCTACAACCGGGCGCTGATTCTACATTCGTAAACAAGTCGGACAGAAGGGATAACAGTTTTTTGTTGAACGTGATCGGACACGTGTATTCATGCATCGTGAAGTATTCCTTGTTTCCAACTGGTTCTTGCGCATGGAGTCAGTG
The DNA here is from genome assembly GCA_963966675.1 of Lasioglossum calceatum. NCBI lineage: Eukaryota > Metazoa > Arthropoda > Insecta > Hymenoptera > Halictidae > Lasioglossum > Lasioglossum calceatum. The sequence continues at coordinate 2,406,148 of OZ016555.1, read as the reverse complement.
CGCAGGGGATTGTATCTGGAGTTTCGGTGCACCCTGTATATTTTCGGTGATACGTGCTTTTTTTCGGGGATCGAGCGTGCCCGTCGAAATTGAGATATTACTCATCTTTATATCTGACAAGGGTGCCGGGGGCCAGCGGGCGCCGCGAAAATTCATAATACTCGCGCGGTAGGTATTGGCAATAAATTATCGCGGAGCCGAGAAAGTGCAGCTGCACTACCGGTGATATCAATAACGCTCTCGTACGGACCGAGAGAGCCGGGGGGCGGTAAACTGACATATTTCAGCCGGGCGGACGGCCGTTTCCTTAATGTCTCGATACGTCGACCACCGGGGCTGGCCGAGTAATTTATTCGGATAATTTGTAGGCGCGCGGCAGGAACAAATTTTTGTCCGGTCCGCGTTACGGCGAGATCCCCGCGGGGGACAAGCCCTGTCGCATTTTTCTACGTCGATGGTTTCCGGTTAATAGCGCCCGGCCAATTGCACCGCCACGTGACCCAGAAAATTGAATTACTCGATTGCTGCACTGTTCGTTCAATGAAAAATAATTCTCGTTCGCTCTTCGGGACGGTTCACTAAAAATAGAAAAACCTTCCCTTGGCTACCTATTTTTTTCTCTTTTCCACTCTCTCTCTCTCTTTCTTCTCTGTCTCTCTTTATTCACTTCTTTATTATACGAACGTACACAGTCTCTCACACACACACGGACTCTCCCTCTCACTCTCTCTCTCTCTCTCACTCACAAATCAATTACGCATTTGAATTCCTGGAAACGCAACGTTAGCCACGTGAAAAATGCATTACCTTCGTCCGGGTGTCGTTTTCTTGTTCTCGCGTAAGGAGAACCGTAGAGGGTGGCCGGCCGAGTGGCGGAGGGGGCGAGAGGGAGTCTCGGTTGCGTTCCCTGATCGATAACAGCTTCGATCCGTTGCATATAAACAGGTCTAATGATGTGTTATGCAAACGTCTAAGCTTTCGTCGGAATAAATGCGCGAGCACGAATTTACGGTAACTCGCGTGACACGCGGAATGATCAGATTACGGAGCGAGTGCTCGAATGATAGAGTTAACAAAAGCCGGTGTAAACGAAACCCGTCGATGCGAGGGGGTCGGGGGTGGTGGGTCGTCGGGCGTACGGAGGGGCTTGACGGAGGGGTGGGATGGCGAATATCGGGTTTCACCCCCTTGAATATTGGAAGCTGTTTCCCCGCGAAATATCCGACGTTCGAGGGCAGCATTTTCATCGCGTCTTTATTGCTCTGTTTAGATGGGGATCCGATCAAACTTCCGGAAAATTTGGAGACCTTGCCGCGGGCCGAGCATTTCCCGACCCAGAGGCACCGATGGAACACCAACGAGGTGAGTCTCGCACGAAACGACGATCCTAATCTGCGATACAGAAGGAATGTACCATAGGAGCGCGAAAAAAAAAAGAAAGAAAATAAAACAGGCAAGAGAGAAAACACGACCGAACACGAGTCAGCCCGCGTGTCGAACGATTTCGATACGATCGGTGTGTTTCGTTTAATTCGATGCAACGGGACGGTCCGGAGAGAACGGCACGCAATTTCGGTGCACCGCTCGCCGACTCTTTTAAATTGTAAATTCGAGGGCGAAATTAGAGGGTGCCAAATCTGCACGGCCGCTGCTCTATCGGGCGAGAGAGCTTGTCAGAAAAAAGCACACCACGTGGTGAATTACGTGAAAGAGTACCGCGTCTACCGGCGCGGTATCCATTAGCAGCTTTTAAAATAATCGTCACGAATTTCTAGATATTTCCACTTCCCTCGCGCTGTCTCTCGAATAACGAGCGGTTCTAAATATTACGGATGAATGGACACGTGGTGCAGGTAGAAACGGTCAGTCTGTAATCAGACGTTTCTCGCAAACCCTGCTTGCATCTCGCTGGTCGCAAAAAAGTTTATTCAAAGTGTTCCGACTGCCTTAAAAAGGCTCGCATATGAATCCTTAACACGAGGCAAGTAGAAACGGTTCGTCTATAGTCGGGCACGCTTTGAAACTCCTTTAGCTTCTCTCTATTCCAAGAATTTGATACGTTATACAAGTCTGCGGAAACCGGGCTTTCGTAGAGGTCCCGACGCCTTTAAAACGACTTCGATTCCAATATCCCAAGTAGAAACAGTGTATCTATAGTCAGACGTGCCGCAAATCCTTGCTGGATCTTCTCCGCTGCACTAATTCATTTTCGGAAGGTGCAATCCTTTTGAAAAATTGCAGTTGGACCGTCTTAACCCCTTGCCCTGAAGTATCGTGTCAGACTCGTGGCGAAGATTTTAAACAGAGTCTATATGTAGGTTATTAATTTCCTTTAAACCGAGATGCAATCCTATTTTGGTTTCTATATAAATTTCCTCCTTTTTTAGGAAATTACGAATTACAAAGAAAGTTTGAATCACTGAAACCGTGAAGTAAATCGTAGGGCAAGGGGCTGCTACAAGAAATGTTTAACACTAATATTTTTCATTTCACAATTATTGAAATTATGAAGTTGCTTACATCGAAATTGATTCGATAAATTTCTTTATCCAAGCACATATTGTTATAAAAATTGCACAGGATCTAAATGAACAGAGTTTTGTCATTTTTGTAAGCAAAAACATTTTAATCGCCTTCAGCGCTCGGTAGGTTTAAAGTTAAAGAATTATGTATGAAATTTAAGTGACAAGTAATTAATTTGATTGAAATTTGGTTAATCGGCACAACAGCTCGAAAAATAATCGCGTCGGAACGGCCAACGCGGAGCAAGTAGAAACAGTCTGCCAGTGGTCAGACACAGCTGGCAGGGCCGTAAATTTTAGTTATCCCGTCGATCCACGGCGAATCAGCGAAATCAATGGAAAGGAGGCTCGTCTGGCGGCGGTCGAAAAAGGATTGCATCGGAACGGTTAATACGTTCCCGGCGAGCTCCGTTCGGTAACGGAGTTAGGGGAACGGCGTGTGCATTTGCACGGCATTCCGGTAGGCGCAACTGTAAAGTAAATAGCGACGTCGCAACGGCGTTGGTGCCTCGTACGTAGCGTCGGTGGTTAGAGAGGATAGATGCTGTCCGTTCGTGTGCAAGGCTCGCGAGTCGGTGTGCAGGGGTGCACATACCAACACGTGGAGCGGCGTGCACTCGTAGGTGTACCGATGTAGTCCACTGCTACTCTGACCCCGGTCGGCCTCCGATCAATAGCTGGAGCCAGCTAGAGAGCTCAGCCGAGCCGAGTTGAGTTTTCAGTTCCGTAGAGTCGAACCCAATTGCGAGCCTATGCCTCACGATTATCGCGATAAGTCCCCTACTTATCAACCACCCTCGCCTCTCTCTCTCTCTCTCTCTCTCTCTCTCACACTTTTTTCCCTCGACTTCTAGCAACTTCATCCCCCTATCTCGAGAACTACATTCCCGGAGAATTCAGGCTGAGCTGCTAGATGATTCGGGAGAACGTTCTTCCAGTTCCGAGATCTTACGCAGCCATCTTCATCCCCCATTGTGTTTCTAGCTTATTCACAAGGTTTTCTATATATATATATATCTTCTCCTCGGAACCTAATGGTTCTAACAAAATGCGAATCATTCGCGAACGAGGGAAATGTTTCGCGGGGTGTCGAACGGGAATTGTGTTAGCTTGAATAACGAGGGCGCTCGCATTTCTGCACAGGAATCTTGCCATATGCCGCGCCGAGCTGATAGTAGCACGTTTGTTGAAATGTTTCGACTCGCACGATTATTTCATTGAACAGTGGAATTCAGAATCCAAGAGCTGACAATTCTCGATATAGAATCAAAGACCTGGACGAAATCGTGGCACGACGTTGTAGAAGATCGACTCGCGCGATTATTTCATTGAACAGTGGAATTCAAAATTCAAGAGCTGACAGTTCTCGATGTAGAATCAAAGACTTGGACAAAATCGTGGCACGACGTTGTAGAAGATCGACTCGCGCGATTATTTCATTGAACAGTGGAATTCAGAATCCAAGAGCTGACAGTCCTCGATGTAGAGTCAAAGTCCTGGACGAAATCGTGGCATGACGTTGTAGAAGATCGACTCGCGCGATTATTTCATTGAACAGTGGAATTCAGAATCCAAGAGCTGACAGTCCTTGATGTAGAATCAAAGACTTGAACAAAATCGAGGCACGACGTTGTAGAAGATTGTTCGGGGGCAGAGGAATTCGATCTTGGGGGACGGTCCGTTGTCGCAGGACTGGCCCGCTCGGTTTTTTAATTGATCGTCGAGGGCCGAAGTCGAAGCGGAGGCTCCTCTTCACCTCGCTTATCTATTGTAGCGTAATATGCATCGCTAATGAGGTCAACGTGGAGCTCGAGAAAGAGAGAGAGAGAGAGAGAGAGCACAGGCCGGCGTCGTCTTTTCATCGGGCCGTGCGTCGGTGTGTCTGGCGTGTTCCCGACCTAGCGTCGATGTAAAATTAGTGAGATCATAAATATGAATGAATCCCGTCGTTATGCCGGGCACGGGCGGTTCCGGGAATTTCCAGGCGGAACCGAGCAGTGTATCGCTATCGCTATTGCTTCAATTTCTTTTTTCATTTAGCCGGAAGAGAGAGAGAATGATAGAGTCTGATGAAAGCGCAGGCCACATCAGCGATTCATACTCGCGAAACTATTCATAGGATGAAGTTCTTGGGAAGAAGTTAACGGGACAAGTTTTCCGGGGAAAACCGAGCCGCAGGGTCGACAGGGGAGGTTTCCACCCCTCTGTGCACCCTGTCGAAAATCCTCCGCCGGGCCACTCTTCTGCGGTACCCGTGATCTTGTTTTCTCGCCTTTCTTCGAACCCTCGTCTTCTTCTCTTTCTCTTTGGCTCGGTCGTCGCGTCGGCCCGGATCTTCTGCAAACGCTATTTTTCCGCGAGACCTCTGACAGCATATGTGAGCACGTCATCAGGCAAGGACTCTACCGGCCTTCATCTTTCACTGTTGCCCATAGAATTCGCCCGGGATAAGCGAGTAGATAAATGGGACATGCAAAACACTGGCGCAGCGGATTTGGACCGCCTGTGGTCAGAGTCCCACTGTTTCGAATAAATAGATAATTTGAGGAGACTCGTCGTCGTCTGTGCCCACCCACGCTTACACGAGACCGGCCTGTGCTCGTACCGGGCTCGCCGGTGTATGTAGGTTGGAAATTGGAATCCAGTTTACGAAATCGACGTAAGAGTCTCTCTATTGTTCCGTTTTTCCCTCGGTCTCGTCGGGATTTTTATTGACCCGCTGCCAAATTCTAAGTCGTTATCGGAGACAGGCCGTAATCGAGTCTAAACTTGAAACGAGCGCAAAGTTGTGCTCGATCCTCTCCGTACGCCGGAGCGAATCAATTCCCTCGGCAAGCCCGAATTCTTCCGCCGGAAACTTTTCCTATTAACTTGCTTTTTTAATAGCCGCGATTATACGGGCCGCGGGGATTTATCGAGCAAGAAAAAAGATTGGGACGTCTGTTTGTTTCGGGTCGTTTCATCGATCTGCCATCAACGCCGTTCTGTCTGTCCCGTTGTACCGACAACACACACACACACACACACACACACATACATCGTGCTGTTCCGTTGCTTTCGCTTTTTCGACGATCCGCGAAACCGATCGCCCCCCCTGATTATTTCCAACAAGACTTCCGAGACTTCTCGTGCTCCGCTTCGCTCTTATTACCGTCGCCTGATCAAATCCCATTTGTAACGAGACATTACGTCGAATGTATTCCGGGAGGGGAATTATAGTAATAAGTTTTAGCACATTGCCGACGGAAGGCACATCATTTGTTTTGCACTTTTAGAAGCGGTAATGGACGCTAATGACGTTGATTTATTAACCGGTATCCGACTGTAATGGTGAATAAGCGGCCGGGATCTGGAACGATGCCCTACAGGCCTTTTCAAATTTTTAGCCAGAAATTTATTCGGAGAAAGTCCTGTTACGAATTCAACTACCTCTGATATTAACCCTTTGATGTCAGAGCTATTTTAAATTGAAAATTAAACATTTCTTCCGGCTTATGATACCTCATACCAATAGTTCAATGTGGTCTGAATCGACCATGCGAGTCAAATCTTGTAATCGAATTTTAAACCTCTTCCCATAAGCCAATCTTGCTGAAATCTTGTTTACACACTTGCTTCCGATGACAATAAAAGTAGATAATAAAAGATATAAAAAAACTTTTTAAAAACCACGCTTATATTGAAATGTACTAAAAAGGAGAAAATAATTTTTTCCTGGTTCTCCATAAAATACCGAATCCAGTTAAACTGGATACAGACTATATACTGTACCTAAATGTTTAGTAATTGATTAAATACCAACATGTTTATTTATGTAAACAACATTGCGAATGGTACAGCAATTTTTAGTAGCGGCTCTGAGTCATCCATCGACTGCGAAGGGTTAACTGGTTCTTCTCTGGACACATTCTGAACTTTTCGATTCTATTTCTGTAAAAATAATGTCTTCAGCACCCACATCCAGGATATCGATCGCCCGGTTTCCATATCCAGTAACTCATCGTATACGATCAGCGGAACTATAGTTGCTCGCGCGCAGATGATAGGTTGGAGCGGCATAAAACGCAGAGCGGCCGGTTGTCTTCGGCGTTCGAACGTTCTTTTTCTTTTTTTATGGGATTCCGGATTACAGTTCGGTTTCACGTAGCTCGCAGTGACATCGTGGCTGCCACCGCGTCACTTTTCTCCGATAACATTTCGTTTAATTGATGAGCATACGTAGCCGGGGCCGGCTATCTGTAAGCGGAAATCGATCCGAAAACAATGTTTCTGTTTGCTTATTGATTTCCGATTGCCGGGGCCGCGTATAAATGCGAGTGAATGGGGCACAGTTTGCTCGTGTACACAATGACAGTCCGGGCGCAATTAAACGTTAGTTTGCACTGTCGGTAATGCAATTTCCGGCCGTGGCGTTTTTCCGTAAATTGTATTCGGACGCGGCGCCCGAAATTGATTTCGGTAAATACGGGCCCATTATTGTTCTCCCGGTCAATATTTGCTTGGCTCCGTCTGCGCTAATTTTCGGCGGCGCTGATTTTCGAACCCTTAACACCAGAATGGCATCCACGCGTTCAATGTATTCGTGCACGCGTTTCTCTCTCTCTCTCTCTCTCTCTGTATGCGTACGCAAATCGAGGAGACACGGATTACCCCCGCTCGATATCCACAAGCTTTCTCATTACCGTTTCACGATTTTCCTGGAATATCGAAGGAGCCACGACGAAATGTAGGTCCCCGGTTCCCATTGGCGAAATAATATCCATTTGCCCCGGCGCACGCCGCGCCACAAAAGGTCCAGGAAACTGGATAATTTTCCCGGGATGACGGAGGAACCGGTGCACCGGAACGCTCGGCATCGATATGCAATTTCTCAACGTGCACTACGGTTTCCGACCATCGTTACCGGCCGCGTTCCTAGTCGAACTAGTCCCTCCCCACTTTTTTTCCCCGATCGCACAAAGGCAATACCAGGAAGTGCTTGTTACCCGTTTCGTGTTTGTCCGACACACGGCAATCCCTTTGCCAGCCACCAGAATTTTTATTTCTCACACCGGTTACATCAGAGCCGACAGAACATCCTGCCAAATTCACTGGCCGCTCGCATTTACCTGCCCGAACCTTTCGATAGACTCATTTACCCGCCAAGATAATTAAAGTAATATGTAGACTGCGGATTTTATGCAATTACGGCAAAAATGGGTAGGTACAATTTAAAATAGAGTAAAGATTAAGAGTATTTAGAAACATGAATTTACTATTTTCAACGTGTTAAAATTATTAGAGGTTGAAAGAATTTTTTACGTGGTTTGTTCTTCTTAAAATTAATGCACAATATTTTTATTTTGCATGATGATCCACAGTCTAATAGTATGTATCACTTCGAGTCCTCCTGTAATGATAATATCAATATTTGATTATTATACAAAATTCTTTTCGTTGAAAGGACGTTGCCCATCACGAATTCTTCTCTTCATATTTTCTTAGCCGAGTATTTAACCCTTCGCACAGATCTATTTTAACTCGAAAACCAAATATCTCTCCCTAATGATAATATGAACATTTGATTAATTACAAAATTCTTTTCGTTGAAAGAACGTTGCCCATCACGAATTCTTCTGTTCATATTTTCTTAGCCGCGTATTTAACCCATCGCACAGATCTATTTTAACTCGAAAACCAAATATCTCTTCCTCGAATGTTTCTTTTCTGTATGATCTAGAAACGTTTTATGTCGTTTCTGAAAAGAGGACCCCTGCCAAAATGACAGTAATAAGAAGACAGTTGCTGGGTAGGGACATTTAGTAGTGCGTAGCACAATGCACTGTTTGTAGATTCATGTAACACATTATCGACGGGTGATTATTGCATAATTTTGAAAAATCTCTGGTACATGGCTAAGCACTTTTTAATGGAACCTTCAACAGCAACAGCAATTTTCATTGTGAACTAACACCCTCAATAACGTCATCTATTAGTTTCATGTAAGATTGCAATGTAAAAGAAAATTTCTGTTTTCTTTTGGTACAGCACAAGTATTTAAAATCCTATTAACAGGCTTCCGGTAGGTAAAGTGTTAATTAATCGTGTCAATCGATGGTGGAAGTCGGCAACGGTAAAAATGGCAGCGGTGTCAGTGGAAGCACGAACAGTCACGAGAGCATGGTTCGACACTGTTGACAGGAATGTTCTGTCGCGATATCGACATTTCCGTGCCGCGCGCGCGGCGTCGCGTCTCCTTGTCTGACCAAACCCGTTCCCGTACTACTTGAAACGCTGCAGTTTATCACGGCTCCTGTATTTTCGGGAGGGTATTAAAAGATTTTATTGCTTCTACACGGTCCCGTTCCCTCGGCACCGTTTCCTGGGGCTTGTTTGTTGTCTGACCATTAACAGGGATATTCTACTGGCAAGCGGGGACCGTAAGGAATCTCCTAAATATCTTTCGACAACGTTGTCAGGAACTTTCAGCTGTTGACGTCTCTTGCATCGCGTGTTCCTGTAGTGTCTTCCTGTCTGACTGAGCACCGTCTTATACTACTGGAGACGTGCTATTCATAAAACATATCGAGAGCGACCGGGCTTTATGAAACTTCCCGATCCGAAATATACTTGCCTCGCTGTCTGCCCATCGAACGGTAATTCTACTTAGAAGTTTTCCACTTGTTAGCAAAACTCGCTCGTACCGATTCTTTCGCGGTTTAGACGCGACTGGAGAAAAATGAAAGCTTTTTCGAGACTGGTAATAACTTTTGCCTCGGAGGCGCCACTAATAATTCTTATATCATTATTCAAAATATTTGTTGAATTATTGGAATTTGTAAATCATATAGAATGGAAATACTTCAGGTCGGAAGTGCAGAGGGTCGAAACCATCCGGGACCATAACATAATGTTAACTCGACTCGAATAAATATTTTATTTGACAGTGTGAAGACTCGTAAATGGAACACAGGACTGTAAACGTGTTGAATTGACGGCTCCCGACGCAGAGATTTTCAGGTCCATCTTGACCTAGCTGCGCCAAACTTCAGCCAACTTCTCAGCTTCCGTCGAGCAACCAGTCGGACATTTTTATTGACTCGACCGAAGTGTAAAAAGAAATGGCAAAGATTCCCGAACAATGGTGTGCCGCACGGGGTTAAGTACCGGGAATAAAATCCGCGAAAAATGTCCGAATTCCCGAGAATTAATTATTCGCGTTCCCGAGGGAGGGAGGGGGTGGGGCGAAGGGTTCTCGACAGGATCCCGGAGGCGTGTATCGTAAACAGGAAGCGGGGAAAGGACGCACCATACTCGTACAGGATGTCGGAAGGAGGGTCGATTTATCGGTCCTTTCGCATTCGTAAATCAAGGGGAACACATCCTTTCCGGCAACACACGAGACAGAAGGCGTCTCGTTTACGTATCCGTCGTAGCCGAATGCAGGAATCTATGGGCTCCTCCGTGGTTCCTTGAAGGATCTATAGATCCCGTTTTCCGTGGAGGAGCGTACCTCGATTGGCTGACCTTCTCCTGAAACATTAACGCCCGGTACGGACCGGCGAAACTCGAGGGTGCAGGGAGAAAAAAAAATGAAACGAAAGAAGTCGGGAGAGAGGTGACACGAACTTGAATATTATGTACGCAATTACGAGTCGTAATCACGCCAAAAATTTTTCGAGGGCCTGACTGGCGTTGCACGGAACCCGACCTTGCACGCAACGCAACGATATGCACTGTCAGACGCCATCTTTCAACCTGCACCCCCCACTCCCCGCCTGCGCCCTCCTTGCCTGACCCATTTCATGTCTGGCACGTTGCAAAATACGGTGAACGCATGGAAAATCAATTTCGCGTGGCGAAAATTTCGGCGCGGCTAACACATTACCGACCGGTGATTATTGCATAATTTTTAAAAATCTATGGTACCCGGCTAAACAGTTTTTAATGGGATCTTCAATAGCAACAACAATTTTCATTGTCAACTAACAAGTCACCCTCAACAACGTCATCGAATAGTTTCAATTAAGATCGTAATGTAGCAGAAGATTTCTATGCTTTCTTTTGGTACAGAACAATTATTGGAAACCAATGCATTCGGAGATATTTGAACTCGAAAATTAAAAATTTCTTCCAACCAAGAATATTTCCGTAATAATATTTCCATTCTCTATGACATGTTAAATTTGATGGATATGAAATTGGTGAACACCCCATACAATACCTAGATGTTTAGTAATTATAAATATTTGATAACGTAAACAATATTAATTAATTATTTATTTATTGATGCCATAAACCTAGTTTGGTTTATATTGCATACATAGAAATAACAGTTTACAAAAGTTAGAGAAGTATATGAACGTAAACAATATTTTGCTTAATGGTACAGCAACTTTTAGTGGCGCCTCAGAGTCGCCATTCGAGTGCTAAGGGTTAATTCTATTAATCCTATTAACAGGCTCAAGGCGAGATCCGTTTTTATTTTTATTTAGTGTCTGACCATCACCTATTCTACTTTTTTTCGAACAATAGAGCTGTTTGCAACAATTCAACATCTTCTAGCATATCAGGCGGAGTCTGTGCACTGTGCAGGAAAATATCCGAGCAAAATGGCGAGCGAGGAGGCACAGTAATCCCGCTCCTTCCGTGCAAATCCCGTGCGTGGCCGTTATCGAGTTTCGCGAATCCGATGGTGCCATTCCGCCGCGACCTTTTCGCGTTTCGGATCAGCCCGAAGTAATTACAGGCGTACGTACGGTGTTCGCGAATTCACGGCGACAGCCAGATGGCGAGGGCCTGGAATTCTAGTTCCCGAGCGGACAGGTCCGCCGTGTATCCTCGACAGAATGCAAATGATCAATTAACCGGTTGTAAATCAATGCAACATAGCAGCGGGGCCAGGCTTTATCCAGCTGACTCTACTCGGCCGGTCTAATGGCTGCGGAGTCCAACTTGGCCTCTTATTCCAGGTCCCATCCCCCTTTCTCTTCATTCAATCCCCCCTCTCTCTCTCTCTCTTTCTCATCCATCCCTCGTTAAGAATATTTATATCCAGGCCACGTTCGCCAGGAGAACCTTCGGAGCTTCGCGGGGCCCACCCACGGGAACCGTGCAAAGTTATTAAGCACTTCGAGTCCCGCTCCATTCCCCTTTGTCTTACCCCCTGCTCCCCTTATAGCCGCCCCTTTTTCTTCGGCCGATTATCCTTGCGAAATAAGATCCACCGAAATTTTATACGCGGTCGCCTTACATTCGTTCGGCTTACCGTGTCGGCGTAGATCTTTTTTTACCGCCGCTTGACTGCTGTCTATGGAATTTGGACATTGTACAGAGACCTCGGGATCGTTAGTGCTACCGACATAATTTTCTATTGCCAGCGGTTTTGTCAGAATAATGGGACGTTCCCTATCTTTTTTTTCGGGGACGTTGAGTGAAAAATTGCGCACGAACACTGCTGTAATTTCCAACGAGAGCTACGAAGAAGTCGTCGCCACGTTCCACGCCCATTCCGTTACGTAATTAGGGACACAACGAGGACGATTCCGCCCCTATGCGACGCAATTCCATCCGGTGAAACGCTACATCGCCACAGGCGCGAGCGATCTTGCCGTAGCACATTCGAAATGTACGATTTGTGGGTTTCGCTTGGCAACCGAGCGCCTGCCGATCTGGTGAACATCTGCCGACCCGGGGGCTACGTATTCGGCTCTCGAACTGAACGCAGAGAAGTTATTTCTGTCGCTACTTGATTCCACCATGATTTCGTACGTACGAGGATGATTTTCCTGTAGGTTGTATTTCTGTGTATTAGATCTTCTACATCGATTACAAGTATCCCTCTGCACCTTCATATCATCCACCGTATAGTCCTGATATTGCACCATCAGACCACCATTTGTTTCGTTCCCTACAGAACTCTCTTAATGGTGTGAAGTTGACTTCAAAAGAGGCCTGTGAAAATCGCAGAAGTTCTACAGTGACGGGATTATGGTTTTACCTCAAACATGGCAAAAGGTGGTCGATCAAAACGGCACATGCTTGATTTAGAAACTTCATTTAAAATAAGCTAAAAAACTTGATTCATTTCCGCATTAAAATACAAAGAAACTTTGTCCCCAAACCAATAATTATTGGCTAAAGTTTGTGACGTCACGGCCAAGCCATTGGCTGCAAGCGAGGACCTCCTCTGCCCCTGTGCCGTCACGTGGAGCAAGTTGTGAGGCACGGAGAGTACACACGACAGCATGGTGACGAGATATCTCGTGCATTGTAGCGAAAGGGTTAAATGAATTTGATAGGTCGAGGGGGTGGTTCCAGGGTGAAGCTGGCGCGTCGAAAGGTGCTGGTTCGTCTCGTCCGTATTTATGTACCACTAATAATAGTAACTCCGTTGTTACACGGTCCTTTATTGATTTTCTGCGCGAAGAACCGGCCGGTACGATTCCGGTACGGAACGCATGACAATGCAGGTGGTGCGGGGTTGGTAGTCGTCGGGCAAAGGCACCGCTGCCTAGTAGCGGCACCGGCAAAAAATCTAATTACCGGCGAACAGATTTCGCGTGGTTAAATCATGACGCGCGGCCGCCAGTTCGACCGACATGCAACTCGCGCCCGACAATGCTAGAAAAGAATCAGCGGAGATCACGAATGAAGGAGTCGAGGCTAGAAAAAGGAGCACGCGTTGGCGAAAAAGAATTTGGCCACGGAAGAGAGAGAGAGAGAGAGAGATGGTTATCCTTTAGAGAAGGCAGCCTCTCAGGGGCAAAAAATTCTGCTCCGAAGGTGATCGAGGGGCACAGAGGGGCATAGAGGAACTGTGCAGAGCCGCTGAAATAAGTGAGTACTCGCCGCGGGAGCCAGAAACTCCGCGGCACGCGATCTGACGTGGGTAAATGCAAATCGAACGCCAAACTGCTGCGGCTGATTCGTCTAACCATGGAAAGGTGGCAATAAAATTCCCCCGGCGTGGCGCTGATATAAAGTTCAGTCAGCCGGCGCTTCGCGTGTCGCCCTCCACCACTCGGAAACCGGTAACGATTCCGAGGGACACGGTTCCACGATCGCCAACGGATCCGCGATGCCTCGAAGCGATTTGCGAGGACACCGCGAGTTCGCGATTATCCAGCCTGCCGGCAATTACTCCTCCTCAGCTCGTCCTTTGATTGCGACTGCAATCCTCCCGGCGATTATCCTGCTCTTCCAGGCCGGTTCTCGCACCAATTTTTAGCAATTTTTTCTTCCACTGGGATTTGAAATATTTCCAAATATTGTATTTTGAGTCCCTCATCAACGTAGGACTTCAGACGCGTTGAATTTCACCGCGAACATTTTTAGCGATTTTTTCCTTTCGCTGAAATTTGAAATATTTCTAAATGTTTCAAGTCCCTCACCGACATAGGACTTCAGACGCGTTGAATTTCACCGCGAACATTTTTAGCGATTTTTTCCTTTCGCTGAAATTTGAAATATTTCTAAATGTTTCAAGTCCCTCATCATCATAGGACTTCAGACGCGTTGAATTTCACCGCGAACATTTTTAGCGATTTTTTCTTTCACTGGTATTTGAAATATTTCTAAATATTTCGAGTTTCTCATCAACATAGAACTTCAGACGCGTTGAATTTCAACGCGAAGATTTTCAGCGATTTTCTCTTTCACTGGTATTTGAAATATTTCTAAATATTTCGAGTTTCTCATCAACATAGAACTTCAGACGCGTTGAATTTCAACGCGAAGATTTTCAGCGATTTTCTCTTTCACTGGTATTTGAAATATTTCTAAATATTTCGAGTTTCTCATCAACATCTAACTTCAGACGCGTTGAATTTCAACGCGAAGATTTTCAGCGATTTTCTCTTTCACTGGTATTTTAAATATTTCTAAATATTTTAAGTCCCTCATCAACGTAGGACTTCGGACGCGTTGGTTTCCAACGGGAACATTCTCTTTAATTAATCCGCAGAATAACGAGGGATATTCTACGAGAAACAATGTTCTACAGTGTTCTCCAGGGGTAGTTTCATCCCCCGAAACCGCACTGTGGCGCGAACAAAAAATAAAGTTGCGTACGAAGTCTTGTATAAGGTCTCATAACTTTTCGGATCTCGGTGTTCTCCGGCTTCCTTTGTCGGAGCAGCGCACACCTCCGAAAGAATTCATTCTCGTCATAAGTTGAAATGACGAAAGAACATGTCTCCGTGACTCTGGTCTCCCACAATCGACGCAGAACATTTCTACCGTGCATAAAAAATCCGTACTCTAGTAATAACACTCGAGAAGTTAAACTTGCCGTTCTTCGTTCCGAGAGGACACTCGACTGCAGCCGAGTTAAACGCAGTCTCGTCAAGATATTATGGTCGCACTGAATACTTTAGAGGCCTGTTACGTTTGAAAGGCGGCTCATAAATGATTTCCGAGGACGCACGCCTCTTTCGTGTACACGCGACGAAGAGGGTCACAGATAATAAATGGCGAACATCATCCGGAGTATAGCGATGATTCGGACCTTGTCGTTGATTCATATTTCTCACGGTGGTATTCGCGAGGCCCCCTGTCGACACTCGGAATCCCGATGCGAAGGAATCTCTCAGCGTCGCCAGGCCGCGCGAAATGTATGCGAATATTTTCCGCGGAGCCTGGTCTGGCACGAGGAGGGGCGGTATAGTGGAGTTGGTAGACGGGAGATTGGAGATGTATCAGCGCGATTTGCAAAAGTAAGCGAAATCCGGGGAAAAGGCAGATGTCAGCTGGGGCTCGGTGAAGGGTGTCTATATGTTCCACCGAATCCGTGTATCCTACTTCTCCCGAGGTTTGCCTTATCCTCGTCATCTGAAGGGGTTTCCGGTTGCGGTCTCGAAGCTTGTCGCCTTCACTGACGTGACTCGAATGAAATGACGCCGACTAACAAACCGGCACTGTCAGCAGGTACCTCGGAGCCGTCGCAAATAAATTAACTCCCCCTGCACAGGCCTGTAGGAACACAGTGGTGTTCATAAAATGTTGATAAGTAGACTGCGGGTCTCTGTGGAAAATTTTCTGCGTCGAATGGAGCAAATGGGTTTGAAATTGTACAGGGTGTCGCAAAATTATATGTCGCGGACACCATAGCGCGACTCTACACCCCCGATTTAGTCGAAAATGACATAAGGAACCCCAAAAACCAAAATTTTTTTAAAGATTAAAAATCTTAAATCTCAAAAAAGATTTTGGTTTTTTTACCTTGTTTTTCACGTTCAGGGTCAATTTTGCGGGGGTTCCTTATGTCGTTTTCGACTAAATCGGGGGTGTAGAATAGCGCTATGGTGTCCGCGACAAATAAATTGTGACACCCGGTACGAGCAAAAATGGCTTCGGTTTGCGGAAGGTAGAAGGTGGGGTCGGTAGATGACGGGGTTGTTTGTGCCTGCAGGAAATCGCGGCGATCCTGATCAGTTTCCAAAGACACGCGGAATGGCAGAGTCGGGAGGTAAAGGTGCGACCTCGAAGTGGGTCGATGTTACTGTACTCGAGAAAGAAGGTCCGTTACCGGAGGGACGGTTACTGCTGGAAGAAGAGGAAGGACGGGAAGACGACGCGGGAGGATCACATGAAACTGAAGGTAGTATGATGTTAGAGTAGCGTAAACGCTTCAAGTAGCGCAGCCGAGTCGGCAGCCAGGTGTGTCCGCAGGTGTGCTAAGTGCTAAAGGGTATCTCTTGTTTTGCCGATCGAATCGCAGGTCCAGGGGGTCGAGTGCATCTACGGCTGTTACGTGCACTCGGCGATCCTTCCGACGTTTCATCGGCGATGCTACTGGCTACTGCAGAACCCGGACGTCGTTCTCGTTCACTACTTAAACGTTCCTTACCCGGACGGCGATGCGAAGCTAGCTGCGCTGCCTCCCTGTCTCGCTCTACCGCCAGACAAGAAAGAGTGGACGCGAGACGAGCTGGCTTCTCAACTCAGACCCATGTTCCTCGGTGGGGATGACGATCCGAACAATCCTCATCTCACCCAACACTCGAATCATCCCGTCGACATGATCGTTTCGCAGCTGCTCGACAGGCAGCGCGCGAACTCCACTTCCTCCACCACCGGCACCCAGCTTGCACCTAGGAGACTAACACCGGACAATCAGGTGAGGGATCGCTCCACGAACCCTCCCTCTGGCGAGTCCAACGCCCGATCAGACATTAATCGCTTTCCCAGAATTATGCTCGCACCGTCCCCACACTGTTCCACAAAATTCAGGAGTCTCTAAATCGTGGCTGCGGATCTCTATGCAAAATGAAACTTGTCTGCATCGATTGCAAGAAATAGAAACTAAATTGAATGTTATTTCTTCCTTCAATGCTTTTAATGGAGGAGGAAATTTTCCAACAATTTTCATTTTCGTTTACTCAATTTTTCTATAAATGCATAAAGATCCGAGCTAGTTTCTCCATCCGTGCCCAGTGCGATCAGAAACGAGAATTATGTTCTAACTCGCGCTTGGGGACGCGAAGGGAGGCACGTGTCTGACGATTTTCTCGATTCGGCAGGTAACTTCGACAACCGGAGGTCAGCAATCATCGACGACAGCGTCGCCGGCGCCGCGCGTATACTCAAGACATTACCACGCGGCCCAAAGCCAGCAGCCGGCTCCTTTAGTGTTAAGTTTGCAACAAATCCAAGGCGGTGGCGGTCTTCTAATTCTGAACAGCCAACCGTACCACCACCAGCAGCAGCAACAGCAGCAGCAGCAACAACAGCAGCAGCAACAGCAGCAGCAACAGCAGCAGCAACAACAACAGCAGCAACAGCAACAACAGCAGCAACAGAGCCAACAAGTGGAGATGCAACAGGTCACGGAACAGCAGATCGTGCAGCAGACAAGCGTCGAAAGGGAGCAACAGATCAAACAGGAGATCGACGCGCAGGAGAGCATGGATCGCACCGCGGTGCAAACGTTGCCTATTGGTGGCGCCGGTACCGAGGTCACCGATTTCGCCGAAACCTTGGAGCTAAATCAGGAGGACATCCAACGAACGTTGTCCGCGAACATGGTGCCGCCGTCGCCGTCCCCTTCCCCGGCGGACAACAGCATGATCAATCCGATGGATTTCATCGACTCGTCGGACGACCTGCTGGTCAATCTGGACGCGTTCGACCTGTTCGGAGACCTGCCGGAGCTTCACGACTTCGAGGCCGAGCAGACGAAGGCTGAGGAGAGGGGTGGCTCCGACAACGACGTGGGATGTCATCCGGGTACAACCGTCCATATCGCAGAGTATAGTCCGGAGTGGAGCTACACCGAGGGTGGTGTCAAGGTATGGACCTTCAGCAGTGCTCTGGAGCAAGGTTAAAGGGGTAGACTCGTTTCTAGGATTGCGAGGGTGCGGGATGCACCTTCTCGTTTCTCGATAAAGATGGGATTTTCCAGTAGTCAAAAGCATTAGATAAAAGATCAATCTAGGCTGCAATCGCCCTCCAAAGTCCTATTTTTACATTTACGAGGCCTAATTTACATTATAAGGGTGACCAAAACCACCCGTCCAGGGGTGTTTTTAATTTCTCAGATAAGCATATTCGGTAAAAATGTTTGCAAGAAAAGTTGCAGGGATTAATGGAGGACATATGTCTATGACCTTGTTTGACCTTCGGATCCATTTTCAAGGTTATTTGGAGATCAGTACGTATTTTTTATGGCCTCTAGCAGTCATTTTAATCTAGGACATAACTACATATCTGAACGTGAAATTTCGAGCTCTTTCAGAATCCGTAGTCAAAAGTAGGGATTCCCATTTAAAAAATACGTACTGACCTACAAATAACCTTGAAAATGACCTTGACAAGGTCATGGACATATGTGCTCCATTAATCCCTGCAACTTTTGTTGCAAACATTTTTACCGAATATGCTTATCTGAGAAGTTAACACCCTGGACAGGTGGTTTTGGACACCCTGTATATATTTCTTTATATCGATCGTAATGTTGTTAACAAATAGTAATTAATATTATTTGTAATTTACATTAATCGGCAGCGTAATTTGCATTATTCAGAAGCATACAGCTGGGCATGTAGCTATTTTCATAAAGCTGCGACAGCTGCATGCTGCCGAATAATGCAAATTACGCCTAGTAAACGTAAAAATAGGACTTTTGAGAGCGATCGCGGCCTAGATTGATCATTTACCTAGCGCTTCTCGCTACTGAAAAAGCCCATCTTTGCATTACGAAGAAATGCGAAGGCGCATAAGCGAAGATAACAAGATTGTGCGTCTCTTTGCAGGTGTTGGTGGCAGGCCCCTGGACCGGAGGAAGTAATTCGCAGTCGTACTCGGTGTTGTTCGACACCGAGCCGGTCGAGGCTTGTCTGGTGCAGCCAGGTGTGTTGCGCTGTCGTTGTCCTGCTCACGCTCCTGGAATAGCGTCTCTTCAGGTAGCCTGCTACGGCTATGTTGTCTCCGACAGCGTCGCTTTCGAGTATCGAAGAGCGCCAACGACCGAACCAAGTCCGGAGAGAGCTTTGCTGGATCGTCTGGCGGACGTCGAGTCTCGTTTGCAAGGACCTGGTCCACCATCCCCTGCAGCTCATCTGGAAGAGCGACTTGTCGCGTATTGTCAGGTCGGTGTCCCTTGAACATTCTATTTACTTTGAATCCCGTCGTTCTGTTAATGCTGGAGATTCTCATGGATTTGTGATTTTACAGGATGCTGTTGTCCGTCCGTGGCGAGCCGGAGCGGAACCGTTACAATCCGGTGGCACTACTCTGTTGCATTTGGCCGCCGGGTTGGGCTACTCCAGGTTAGCCTGCGCACTCCTCCACTGGAGAGCGGAAAATCCTAGTAGCGTATTAGATGCTGAAGTTGATGCTCTGAGGCAGGACAGCGCCGGTCTCACGCCGCTTGCTTGGGCCTGTGCGGCGGGTCACGCGGATACTGCCAGGATACTTTATAGGTTCGTACCTGTTCAGCTAGTTTGAACCCTTTGCGGACGAAGATCTTTTTTAAATATTGCAGAATATATTGCTCAGAGAACTAGATCGTGTATCAAAGTCTTGAGTGCTGGAAAAATTGAAGATATCGTGACCAGTAGGCATTACTCTGTTATTAACAGTCCGATCGAGAATGTTTTTATCACATATAAAACAGCAATTTTTTGCAATGTTTTTGTGTTAAGTTCCTCCCGAATTCGCCTTGAAATCCTCCAACAGATAGGCGTGAAAAGATTACAGGTGAATTTGCAAAGAATTGAAGGGGACCTTGAAAAATCATGAAAGAAAGAGTTGCCAGAAAATTTGCTATAATTACGTGGAAGCTTTCTCGAAACCAAGCTATACCCGATGAAAACATTTTACAGAGTAATCTCTGCTGGTCACGATTCGTGGTCCACCCTGTATACTAATATTTGATCATCTACGCAATTACATAAGTTCTCTGCAAGTGTAGGAATTGAATCATAGAGAAATAGCGTAGTCACGATGCCGTCAATGTGACGACATTCGTCCGCAAAGGGTTGAAGATCTAGTAGGTGTCCGTTATTTTGCTTCAAACAAGTACGAGGGAGATTTTCCTGTCTGTGCAGATGGAACGCGATGGCGCTTCGTGTCCGCGATTGCCAGAACAGAACAGCGACGGATCTGGCGGCGGAGAACGGACACACGGCGATCGCGGAAGAATTGAATCGGCTCGAAGCGAGGCGGCAAGACGAGAGGCTATTCTTGCGGCCGGCCAGCCCTAGTCCTAGGAGGCCATCTCAAGACAGCGGTCTCGATCTGGCGTTGTGTTAGTCTCGTTTAATATTATACTGCCCTCTTCCGTAAATCTGAACACGCACATTCACCACACACAATTTACTCACAGAGTCTCTACCTCTCTATATATATATACCCCCTCGTTTGAATCGTTCTCCAGCAAAGTACTAACTGACCACAGCCCCGCCCCGTTACCCCCCCCGTAAAAAGCGCGCCTACGTTTATCAGTCGGACCACCTAATTCCACCTTGATTAAAAGACATAGTCTATTCCCGTAGCCCCCCGCCCTCCTGTAAGCAATTTAGAGTTACAAGGTTGCAAAGCGAGCGTGAACCGATCTTAATCGAGGAGAGACGTGTAGTATTAAGGGGTTTATCGATAAAATACAGGTGGCTCCCCGCTGCTGGACAACATGGAGTTGTTGCAAGAGGATGACTCGTCATTAGCCCTCAGCGAGCAGGGAATGGAGAGCGCTCCGACCCCTCAGGAGACTGTAGGTCCGTACCTTCCTCGTTTCCCCTTCTATTTGTCTGTCTGTCTGCCTGTCTATCTGTAACTATTCTGTGTAATCTGTGTGTTCTCTAACTAATTACACTTTATAGATATCCATCGGCCTAGATAAAACAGTACTGCGCCTCCGGGCTGTGATCCGTAGTCTTTCCTAGCTAAAACTGCGTCCCTAAAACTCTGTTCTTTCTCTCTCTGTCTGTCTCTCTATGTCTCTCTGTTCTGTCTGTCTCTGTCTTTCTCTGTTTTTTTGTTGTTGTTTCTCTTTTCTTTTCGATGCACAACACGCATACGCATATATGAGTATATATATATATTTGTCTACATACACGGACACACGGAAAATACAGTAAAACAAAAAAAGAAACGGACCCAGACGCAAATACACACGAACGAGAACGTTCCTTTTGTTTCTGTTTCACTGTCTCTCTGTCTGTGCGTTACGAGACGACCAGGACGGTCCAGGCTCTCTCTCGCTGTGTCCTCTAACTCCTCTGAACTCTTGCAGCTTAAAAGCAGTATTGGTGTTGCTTGGCCTTCGTAACCGCTGGTGTTGGATGATTGCTGTGTAACGTCTAACCGAAAACAAAAACAAAAACAAAATCAAACGAATAGAAACACTTTCTTAGCCGTCTGTCGGCGGAAAAGCCGGAGTCCCTCGGAAACGGCAGACGCCGTCTTCGACGATACTTTAACAAAAAAAAAAAAGCGGACGATCCGTGAATTGTGGACGCGAAAGCGCACTTTTTCCGGACAAACGTGAACACGTTCGATCGGTTCGGTTCACCCGAACAGTCGAGCTGAACAATCGAATGAATCTCTAGTCGATCTCTAAGAATGAGCTAGAAAGTACGAAACTAACTCCTCGGCGTCGCACGTTTCGAATTTCATCGTAGAAAAAAAAAAACCAAAAACGTATACGTTCCACACGGCTCGAACGATTCAATGAACAATCGAATGAGATTAGTCAGAACTAAAAACAAAACAAAAAAAAAATAAGAAAAATAACCAAACATACCTCGGTGTTGTGATCGATGTGATTTTCGCCGGTCCCGTCACACCTTTTTCGAGTTTTGGCTAGGGTGGTGATTCCTTTTTATAGGGGAGGAAGACGCGAGGGTGCTGACATTGGCTGAGCAAATTATAGCTGCGCTGCCGGAAAGGATCAAGAGAGGGGAAGGTGATTCTCCGTCTTCTTCCTCGCCGCCTCCCCCGGCACCGCCCTTGTCGCCACTCGAGGACGCTCTGATGGAACAAATGGTGAGCTGCTCATTTCGTTCTCAACTGATTTTCAAATTTTTCAACATGAAAAACCGTCTCGTAACACATTATCTACCGGCGATTATTCCATAACTGCTGAAAGTCAATGGTCCATGGCTGAGGATTTTTTAAAAGAATCCTTTAATAGCAACAGTAATTCAATGATAAACCCTCAGTAACATAATCCAATAATTCCCTTCGGGATTATTGTGTAAAAGAAGATTTTCAAGCTTCTAAAGCCTATTAATAGGCTACCGGTAGATAAAGTGTTAAGGGGATATACTCTCGTTTCCAGAATTGTAAGGGTGTCGGATGCGCCTTCTCATTTCTCGATAATGCAGAGATGGGGGTTTTCAGTTGTCAAAAGCGCTAGATAAAAGATCAATCTAGGACGCGATCGCCCTCAAGAATCTTTTCTTTACGTTTACTAATAAGAATAATGCAAATTATGCATTTTTTACCTAGCGCTTTTGACTACTGAAAACCCCCGTCTTTGCATTATCGAGAAATGAGAAGAAGCATGCTCGAGTAATGCAAATTACGCCATGTCAACGTAGAAATAGGAAATTTGGGGGCGATTGCGACCTAGCAATCTTTTATCTAGCGCTTTTGAGTACTGAAAAACCCCGTCTTTGCATTATCGAGAAATGAGAAGGCGCATGCTCGAGTAATGCAAATTACGCCATGTCAACGTAGAAATAGGAAATTTGGGCGCGATTGCGACCTAGCAATCTTTTATCTAGCGCTTTTGACTACTGAAAAACCCCGTCTTTGCGTTATTGAGAAATGAGAAGAAGCATGCTCGAGTAATGCAAATTACGCCTTGAAAACGTAGAAATAGGAAATTTTGGGGCGATTACGATCTAGCAATCTTTTATCTAGCGCTTTTGAGTACTGAAAAACCCCGTCTTTGCATTATCGAGAAATGAGAAGGCGCAAATCGCACCCTTGCAATCCTGGAAATGAGTCTCTCCGATTAATGCGTTGTTTACCGACTGCTGACGCTCGAATGCATTTTTCCTGTTGCAGCCGCTGGACTCTGGGGAGCTGTTCGACTCGTACCGCGAGTGCAGCGGTGGCGCAGCATCGGTGTCGGACGCTGACGCGGATGCAAGTCCGTCGAGTCCGTCGAGCAGCTGCTTAACAGCGGACTCGCCGTCCCCGCCGCCTACCACCGCCGATTTTTGCGAGTTCCTGCAACTGCAATTGCAGCTGGACGGTAGCAATGGTCGCAACGGTCAGTACTACGGCGGGGACCGGAAGTTCGGTAACGTGATCGGGTCTGGTATCTGCGGGTCGATGACCGGTGGCGGTAACGGGTCCGGTGACGGTAGCGAGGCGGATCTGAGCAGGCTGACGTTGTCCGATTGCGAGCAAAGGGAGCTGTACCACGCGGCACGCATGATCCAGAAAGCCTACAGAAATTACAAGGGACGACAGAGGCAGGAGGAAGCAGAGAGACACGCCGCCGTTCTCATCCAGCAATATTATCGTCGACATAAACAGTACGCTTATTATAGGTAATCCGTTTCTAGCTTTACGCGGCCGTTCTGTCTTTGCTACGTTCGTTCGTCTTCGTCCCTAATCATCCTGCAAATCAGTCACACTGCCCTGTAAAAACAGGATTCGAACACAAGTAGGTTAATATTCGAGTTCGAGTGCAATTTTCACTGTTGAGGGTGCAAGCTGTGTCCGGGAGATTCGCAAGCACTGCAACAGACCTGGGAAAAATTTCGAGAGAAAATATTTAAAATGCTATTTTGAATAGTACACTTTAATGTGGTTCAAATAAAATACTATTGTAAACGGAACGAAAAATTTCGGCGAATAAAATATTTTTATTTTGATAACCAGATGCATAAAATATTTTAATGTTGTATTTCAAATATTTCAACGAGAGATCAGAAAAGTATAAGTTATTATTTACTATTTGATATTTGATTTACACAGTCCTACAAAATGAGTCTCACTATTTTCAATTTTTAAATAGTATTTCAGAAACTGTTTCTTATAAATAAAATAGTTTATTTGCATGGTTTAAAAAGTAAAATAAACTATTTACTATTTTCTATTTCAAATATTTTGCCCAGCACTGCACTGCAGCTAGCTTCGTTTGAGTACTGTGCACAATGTCAGCATGTCTTTGCTCTCCTGATGAAGCTAGCCGCAATTTGGGAAACATTGGCGAAACGGTTCCGAACAGAACGCTACTTACACATGAAAGTCTCAGCAGTGAAAATTGTACGATAAAAATTGTACATACACATGTAACCACGAGTCTCAAGCGAATCTCGTTCTAGTCGACAGGGAAAGTTTCGAAATCGCCTAATTTTCAGAACAAGGGGGTGGTATCGCGAGATTCGCGTCAGTATTCCGCGACGGTTTCGTTTTAATAAGCGGCAATTAATAAAAGACGGAGGACAGGGCCAATTTAACGATTCAGTGGAATCGGACGAAGTTCATTCCCAACCCGTCCGGGACCTCGGGGGTTGGGCGAACTTTTAATTGGCATCGTAAATAATTCGAAAAGTTTCGGAGGGAAGTTCCTTAGCCCGGGCGTCCCGAGCCGACGTCCCGAATACAAAATTAGCCTGGCATTAAATTAATACGACTTCTGTTTGAGATGAAAGCTTAAACCTCCTCTGCTCTCCCAATCCAAACCGCTTCTTCTTTCGCTGGTACCACCCCCCTCTGCAATACGTGTACGGGGTGAATTGGCCGACACGCACACTCGAATAACTCCTGAATTACACGTTGTTTGGAGAATTGTTGGTGGAAGGTTGCTCGGCTTTGAGGGCTGCATAATTAATGTCCGTGCACCTCATTTGGAATCTTCCACGAGGGTCGGGACTTCGATTTTTTTCGACGGTGTCTGCACGTGCTCCTTGATTTACGACCTCCGCTTCGTGATAATTAATAAACGGCGGATTTTATGCATTTATGACGAACGTCGTGTTGAAAATATTTAAGGGCATCAACGTATTATTAGGTCGTTCGGAAAGTAATTTCGTTTTTCGTGTAGGGGTGGCATTGCTTCCATTTGTTATTACAAAAATGTGAATCTACACCTTCAAACTTTTTCTCTTCTGACCGAGTGGAAGGTGTTGATGTAACAAACAACTTTAACAACTATTTTCTTTGTTATAAACAAAGATTCTCTTACAAATGTCAAAATATTTTTAATCAATTATTTTTACATAATCAAAATATTTAAGAATATCGAGGTACTAGATTCAGCTTAATAGGACAATGAAATGAAGAATACAATTTTTATTTGGCTCATGTGCTTCGCAATCAATGCGAACATTTTTTATTTTGCATCGATTGCAAGAAATAGAAACTAAATTGAATGTTACCTCTTCCCTTAACGATTTTAATACAGGAGAAATCATATATTGACATCTTCAATTTTTTAAATTTTGCAACAATTTTGAATTTCATCTACTCCAAATTTTGCTGTAAATGCATAAAGATCCGCAGTTTATTAATTAATATCTGGGGCCGAGATGCTGTACGAGGCAATATTTAATATGTAATCGGGTTCTCAAGGTTTTTAACAGCTTGGGAAATACCCAATTCGCACAATTGTAGCACCGTGGTTTTAGCAAAATTGTGGGGGCGAGTGTGGTTAATTAGGGAGTGATCGAGTGGTGCGTGGGAGGTGGGTGTACGCTTAGACAGCATGATCGCCACGCGCCTTGCCACGGTGGTTTTATTTCACGGTCTGTTTCCACTTTGTGGTGTTTCCGTAGACAAGCCACGAAGGCTGCTCTGGTGATACAAAGCAACTACCGTAATTATCGGTCCCGGCCCGGTTCGGCGAGCTCCCGACAGCAAGCTGTACACCAGCAAGCCGCCCATCAGGCAGCGAGGAAGATCCAGCAGTTCATGCGACAGTCGAAAATCAAGTTAGTATCCGGCCGGGTGCACCTAATTGCATTTCCTGTTGCAACGGTGTGCACGCATTATTAGTTATGTAGTACTTCTTGTTAGCACACGAAAGGCTTATCGTAACGAAAGACATCTAAAAGTTCTAAAGTCTCCCTCTTCTGTGTGTACTAATGCAGCTTGTCGTGGGACGATTCACGACCGGTAAGTAACGTACAAACAAGTAGGGCGATTGTCGCGCGGCAAACACTGCTCGTTTATATCCCCCCCTTCTCGTATATTTAATTAAACTCAAAAAAAAAAGAAAATGAAAAGAAAAAAGAGAAAAAAGAAATCGAAAAATTGATCTGTTTTTATCCTACGGAGGATATCTTTGCTGTCCCGCTATCACCAGGACGATCAGTGCACCCTGTTTTCACGACACCAAAACAAAAAATCAGACAATTTCGAGAAATGCTAGTAGAGACACCAATTCGATCATTACCGGGATTCGAGATAATACGAACAGACAAAAAGTACCATGATCTCCGATTAGCTAACTCTGTGTTTTATTACGGAATGTAATCGGTGCTTTGTTGTTTCCCTGTTCTCGATGTTACTGACCGTGTTATACCGAGTACCAAGTCCATGCAACTGTGTTCATATACGGAGCTTGTCATAGAAAGACGTATGAGATACATCAGCTCCCTCGATTCTCACTTTGCTCGACTGGTGTTGTATAGATCTACACACTATACTTGGTGTTCTGTGTGCGTGTTACCACGACAAGACAAGAGCGCGAATACTCGCCTATGTGTGCTACCTTATGCTGGTGATATTTATGTATATATTAGCTTCGCTGGTCAAAGTGTACGCACGCTAGATTAATGGCATACACATGTACACGGGAGATCTACTTACTTCTGCGATTCCATTGACCACTGTCCTCTTCAAATGTTAACCCTTGAAAGACTGCGAACCTCGAATCTTATTCGCGTTTATGCAATCTTGAAAATATTGGAATTAGAACATTTTTGCTTCTATAAAATGATCGATAAAAAATTTTCATCATAATGGTTGTCTAAAATCGATTCTGAAAATATTGGAATTAGAACATTATTGCTTCTCTATAACATGATCGATAAAAAATTTTCATCATAAAATGGCTTGTCTAAAATCGATTCTGAAAATATTGGAATTAGAACATTATTGCTTCTCTATAACATGATCGATAAAAAATTTTCATCATAAAATGGCTTGTCTAAAATCGATTCTGAAAATATTGGAATTAGAACATTATTGCTTCTCTATAAAATGATCGATAAAAATCTTCATCATAAACTGGCTTGTCTAGAATCGATTCTGAAGACCGAAGATTTTCTTAGATGTCGTACAAGCAATCTACGGTTAACACTTTACCTACCGAAAGCCAATTAACAGGATCTTCAATAATTGTGCTGTATCAAAAGAAAGAATAGAAATTGTCTTTTACATTACAATCTTAAATGCAGGTATTAGATGACGCTATTGAGGGTGATTTGTTAAGGGGCCCCTAGGCGATCAATAATATTGTCAATACGCCTATCAATAATGTTAACGAGGCTCATTGAAAGGGCATATGTTCGAACGCATTGTCAATTAATTATTTCATTATTGTCAACCTATTTTGACAATATTATTGATCGTCTAGGGGCCCCTTTAGATCACATTGAAAATTCTTGTTGCTTGAAGGATCCATTAAAAAGTATTTATCTACGAACACCGGTCGGTAATGTGTCAATAGATCGAACAATTTTGTACACTTCCAATACAACGTTCGATCGGACTGACAATTTTGCATAAACCTCCGCAGTCCGATTAAAAAAAATGAATCTCAGAGGTCCGATCTACAGTCTGTCCAGGGTTGACGAGCCCCCGAAGGGCGCCGTAGAAGCAGTCCATTAATCTACCGTTGGACTAACGAAATCCTTCTCCGATCGTAGCCCTCTAGTCTGGATTAGCCCTAAAACGACCTCCGTCTCTCGGTCTCGATTAATCAGTAGCTTCGACTAAAGCATCCGAGTAAGTGTGTACATTCTACACTGTAACCCGGTAACATGCACACAGCAACCGTCTCCTCGAGTATCAAAATTACCACCATCTGGAAATCTAAATTCAACCAAAACAAAAAAAAAAGAGAAAGTCAAGTCTGTTGAATCGTATAAAAAGAAAAGGTTCTCGAGCAAAGGATCGATCGCGGAGCCAGTCGACTTAGATGCGCTCGTTTGTTTCGTAGTTGACGTGTTCCTCAGAGTGCTTGGTCATTCAGTGTCATGTAATGCACAACTCTCGCCACTAGCTGTGCGCTCGGTCGAATCGGATCTACATGAACGTGTGTACGTTTCTGGGACTATAGGCTGCAGAACGCCAGGGCCGCCGCAAACGGGAACGGGAGGCAGCCAGCGGCCATTTTACGGGGGGTTGCTGTCCCCCAAAGCTCGCCCTCATCTAGCCCAGGGGCCAGCCTAGTAGCCGCCAACCCAGAGGTCACTTAATCGACTGTCGACTGTCGACGACCACGCAGAATGCCGATGAGCTTACCGAGGCGAAACAATAGAGAGCCTAGAGAAACCATCCGCATTGATCGGGGTCACCTGTGGTGTGGGGGACATATGGCTCTCTCTCTCTCTCTCTTTCTCTCTCTCACTCTCTCGAGGAGGAGGAGGAGAATCGACGTCGCGACGCCATGGGCTTTCACGTGTAACCCACGATCCCGGGGATACTTGGATACATCCAATCCAGAGCGATCCTCCAACACACACACGACCCTCTAAAACCACTCGGTTCTACAACTCGTACCTGCCTCTTCGATCTAGCTCTGTCCACCTGCTCTCACACCTTTGTCCGACGATTCAACGTCTCTCTCTCTCGTACCCATCCGACTTTCTATGCATTTCTTTCCGACGACAACGTTTCAGGGCTGCAAGGTAGGTGGTCTGCGCGGAAAACTTCACACGATCACTGTTGCTCACAGCTTCGCCCACCGGAGACTGTTTCAATCTTCAAGTCCGACGACACACTTGAAACTGCGACTAGACTGCGGATTTTTCTGTGCAGGTGAGATTTGAAAGAATTTATTGAAATCTTTAAAGACATTTGAGAGCTTGGACTCTGGATTTTTATTTTTGCAGAGAGATCCGCAGTCTAGTTGGCACGTTTTAGAATTTTGATGAAATATTTGTGATCGGTTAATCTTGCTGCGGTGGGTCTCGCTCGATCCTAAGAGCAGAGCGTCTGTTTCGCGTTTCAGGATGAAAATTGAGGTCGGTTTCTCTCGGAACGCAATAATCCAAAGTATTTGATGGACCGCGACGTCAGCGTTTTCGTTCTGCTTCTATTGCGTTCGGTTTCGCGCGAAGTTTTACGTCTCCCCGGTTCTCTAATTTCGTTCAGGATCGAGGCGAGACGCGAACGTGACGACGATATGCTCGTTTTGTACAAGAGCCAAAGAAACCCGGGAGATCCGTGTCGACATTGCATATAATATGCTCTGTTAGGCGAGCGGGAACGATCTCTCCCGTGCGACGACAGTTTTCTTCTTCGCCGCTTGTAACGAGAATGGCAATATACGAGTCAGGTCGACGAATACGGAGCACCTTATTTTTCGATGTATACCTGGGATCTAGAGAGAGAAAGAGAGAGAAAGAGAGCGAGAGAGACGAGATGAGAGTGTGAGAAAGCGTGAATGAGTGGGCGTGAAAGGGAGAGAAAGAGAGTGAACGCGTGAGGATAATGAAAAAGGCTGCTAGAGGAAAAACAAAAAGGTTGAGGAGGAAAGAAAGGGAAAGGGACGAGGAGGCGAGTTTTATGAGAACGCGAGAGATAAAGAAGATTATTTAAATAACAAAAGAAATTAAAGAGGCCCTGTCTCCGTCTGCGAGCGGGGAGGTAGGGCGCTTCATCCACGGGCTGTGCTTAAAGTCACAGTATAATCAACTTCGTAGCGTTACAATTTTTTAGGGTATAAGCATAGTCGATTACATTGTTACAAACCTACCTACCGTTTCTCTCTCCAGTAGGGAATTTTTTTAAAAGAGGATTCTTTAGATAAAACAAGAGACAAATGATACGAAAAGCGGGGAAAAAAAAGGAAGCAAAGAGGAGGAGGCGGAAAACACGTGCGAAGAAGTGAAAAGGCAGAAAAACAAAAAAAATAAAAAAGAGACGAGAGAAGTAGTGGTTTAAAACGGAGAACGCGCGTGATTTATGGCGAATATTTATTGCGAGGGCGGAACAAAAAAAAAAACGTACGAAACGAACGATGTTTCACCGTGTTTCACCGGTGGACAGACGCGTTTCCGTAATCGATTTCGAAGACAAAAATCTATTGTGATAAATTTAAATGGTGATCCAAGAAAGTATTTCCGCTGAACGACACCGCTGAACGAAGCAAAAACGTTTCTCAGAGAATAAATAAATAAATAAATAAATAAACAAACAAAACAGAAAAACGAAAGAATACTAGAACACAACTCACGGAGTGCAGACGAGCTGTGCTGCGTTCAAACAAAAAAAAAGAAAGAAGAAACAACAAAAGTTTATAACGTCTCGACGTCCGCCAATGGTGGACGGTGAAGAACAGACAGACAGACAAATTTTCTCGTCTTCTCTTTTTTTGGTTCCTGTGGTTGTTTCGGTTCGGGTCACAAAATTACAAAATGGGGGAAAAACAATTCGATCGTTCACGCCGTCGGATCTGTCGGGAGGATCTTCGAGGTTCTGCGTTTTGCCACCGGGGATCGATCGATCCCGATCCTCCGGCGTTTCGAGACAAACCTGTACACACGCATTCTCTGACACGTACACGTATACACACATACACACACATACACACACACACACACGAGGCGTTTTCGAATTAGCGAGGTAATTCATGTGCGGAGCGAGCGCGCGAATGAGAGAAGGAAGGAGAAGGAGGAAAAGATTGTATAAGATTTACTGTACACACGAGTCAATTCCAACGAGCATTTTCATGCCACTAAGCTTAAAGAATTATTAGTTGATAAAGCGAACGACGACAAAGAGAGATGACGCGCGAGGATAAGACAAACGCGCGGACGACAAACCGGAAATTTAAAAAGAAAAAGAGAGAGGAAGTAAGAAAGTGAGAGAGGGAGGGACTGCGAGTACGGGCGAGAAATTTCAGAGAGCGAAAGAGAGCGAGACGAGAGATAAGAGATTCTTACAACTCTTTTAAAAGAAATCATTGTTAATTAATTAATTGATTAATCACCGATCCTATCGATACATAAAGAGAGGGAAAGGGAAAACGAGACGAGTAAAGTAATAATTATTATTATATACACAAAACTATTATTATATTCATATTTTTGCTTATTACATATTTAAGGAACTATTAAACGAGGGCTAGCGAGTATAGTACGTTTAAACAGAACGGGAGTTTAAAAAAAAAAAAGACATAGACACACAAGCCGATCGATAGAACGATGGAGGGGAAAAAAAAGATGGAGAATCGATATCGAAGTTAGAGGGGAGGTCGAACGAAGAGAGCTATTGCAAAAATTTTCAGGTGCGATAGAAGAAGTGAGACTCTCTCACCTGTGGTATTTTTAGTCTGTCGGGCTTGTGCGATTTCGAGCGTGGCAATCAACTCTTTCGAATTTTAAACCAGGGGAAAAAAAAAAACTAAAAATTGTAATACGAGAACCCTCGCGGTGATAGGGATGACAAAACGATTTAAGGATAGGGGAAAGACACTGAAATTCGTTTCCAGGGTCGTACAACACACGCCGAAAAACTAAAATAACGAAAAACCGATTTTTATTCGAGACCCTTCCGTGGCAGCGGTCCGATCGCTAACACGACGGTATCGTCGAGCTTTTCCGGGGGACGGTTTTCAAAAACGAAAATCGAATCAGCGGCACACGGAGAAACATAAAATTCGAGGACAACGGAGAGATATCGAGAGATTCGCGCACAGTACATTTTGTCTCGGCCGCGAAAATGTTCCCGAACGGAAAAGTCGACGCCGCGAGAAAATATTTCACACCTTTTTCCACACACCACTTCCCCCCTCCACCCACCCCCCACCGACCCCATTAATTACTATTACTCTAGTGAGAATCGCATCACTATCACGTACACCAAAAGTAAATACCAAAAAGATACTTAAATCTATCGAGCGTACGAGAACGGGAAAAGGAAGAGCGGGAAAAGAGAGAAAATGCTAAAAAATAATTACTTACTTACCAAATAATGAATAACAAAAAAAAAAAAGACATCGCTAGGGTAGGCGCTTCGAGGAAAAAAATAAACATTAAACTTTAAAAGTCACTTAATACAAATTATTCTCAAAATATAACAAACAAAAAAAAAAGTTTAATAAGTAAAGAAATTTTTAAATCTACGTAAGAAAGCCAAGAGTCAAAGACGACTAGATGATAGGAGCCGCATGGCCTAACTGCTGCCACTTTAATTAATTAAACAAAATAATTAATTATAACTTTATTACTACTTAATTAAACAAAACTCGAATACAGAATGAGATATAATGAAAAAGCAAGTAAAAATAAAATAAAATAAACTAAATAATGTCATGCCACTTTTCAAACTAACTTTCTAGATGCAGAGACGAATCAGTAGGTTATAGTGGAACTATTAAACGAAACTTCTCTTCTAATTGGGAATGATTGATTCGCGCTATAGATTCGAATATTTCCAATTTGTCCAGTCTCCAGAAATGAAAATCGCACGAGATATGTACGCGTGTAAGGTGTCTCGTTATGAATCAACATGACTGTAATACTACATCAATTGGCTGTAATAAAAATTCGCAATTCTCGCCAGAACACGCATCAATCGTCCCAAGGAAAGCTCGTTAGCTTTCTCACCATGAAATCAAAGGTGTTACAAATTTCGGAAAATCTGATTAAAAATTGGAAGGATAATTTCACCGAGAACGAATGGGAAAGGTCTTGTCTCATCGTGTCGTGTTGATGTACAGCGAGACATCCTGTAGGACCTTTGTATCACGATGTCGAAAAGGTCGAAACGATCGGATATCGGTGCCTAGCTCATCTTCTACTTACTGTTCCTTGATTAAGACGGTCACTTTGTACCTGCTTGCTGCCTGCCTGGCCCGTGCGTTACATAAAACATATTTCTAGTCTAATCGAGGTGTATCAACGCTCCGTAATTTTACTCGGTATAATAAAAACACACAAAAACACCATCTTCTCCACCACCTACCAACAACAAAACAACAACAACAAAAAAAAAAAAAACACCAACCACAACAACGTCCAAGCATGTCGCGTACTTCCGTTGTGATAAATTAAAAATCCGGCGTTCGATGACGCCTAGGTGAGAACGGTTTTTCTACACGTGTAATAATTATCGAGGAATCGTAACGCCGATATTAATTCATTTGTTGGATCCCATTCGACTAATCCCGGAAGGTTGATGGTTTCGACAGCTGTTTCGACATCTGCATCCCAGCCGACACGTAATCCCGTTCGAAAATTCACGGACCTCGCGATTCCCTTCGGCACTCCGTTAACAAAAATTTACAACACAATTACTCTCCGAAGAATATAAGAATAAATGAATGAACGCGTTCGAAGTGAGACGTACCGATCCAGAGACACCGAAGGGGATCGCGTTTTTAGAAAAGAAAAAGCATTCGCGGTGAATTTTCGAACGACGCCGGCGATAATGAGATATAATGAAAAATGAGCAAAAAAAGGAAAAAATAAGTAAAACACAGAATACAGAATATGGATAAATAAATAAGAAGAAGAAAGATACAGGTTCGTGCTACTTCTAGTGGAAACGAATAATGGTAAAGGCTCCATCTCTTGTAATATTTTTATTATCGCAAACGTAATATATATTACATTATTAAATTATATTAAATAAAGGATTACGCCACTGTTTATTATTTATTATTGACTAACGTTCAACTAATATTGTAAATAATAACGAAAATATTTTATCTATATTTCCGATCCGGGGGTGTCGGGCGGGGCAGCGTATTACCTCTTGTCCGCCCTGCACGTCGATCGCAACATGATCGACGGTCGCCCGCCCCCCTATTGTTACACCATTTCATCATTGCATTTAATAAATTATATATTTATTGACTCACTTACCTTTTGACTTACCCCTTTGCGTCGTTACTCTAGCAGCATCAACTTTAAATCGTAAAACCACCCCCGGGGGGTGGCTTCCAACAGGAATTCATCGACGATCACCAGGAAGTACAGGTAGGAGCCACCCACTCGTTTAATACTTCCGCAACAATTTATTTAAAGCATACAAACGGTACAAACTGTATTTTGTTGTCACTTTGAGTATAAATTAAATTAAATTACGCGGATATCATGTGCGTACAGAAGGCTGGCGAATAAAGGAAAGACAGAGGTGGGGGTAAGACAGGCAGAGGGGAATAAAAGATAAACGATACGACGAATCTCTTATTATTTTTTTTTGGTAGAATATCTCCGACGTCAAAGATTTCTGCGTCGAGTTCTCGCATTATCATCGATTCGTCGAATAACTCTGTCGGGAGGTATTAGCATTTAGATAGGCCGGCGAGATAAGTGGAATAGACAATCGAGCGGAATCCCGTTAACGGAGTCCGTGAGGATCGAAAACAGGTTTCCCAATTTTCTTCTTTTTTTTTTTCGTTGCTGTTTTTCATTTTTGGTTCACCCCCCTACCGAGAAGAAAGAAAAGCTTCGATGGTCTGTACCAAAGGGCTTCCCCCGCGAAGTATATTAGCTTGAACACAAACAACTATGTTAAGAAACTAACGAGAAAGCAAGCAAGTTAACGCGAAGAAATCTCACCCCCCTCTTGAAACGTGAACCCATCGTCGAACTACTACGTTCCCCATAGAATTGCTATGCTTTGTATCCCGGCTATCCACGCATCGTTCGTCGGCTTGGAAGTCCCTCTGATCATTGTACGGACCATAGCGCTGCTTGTTCTAAATGACACGGAGTCGAAAACCGGCCACACTGACCCCTCAGACTATCATTTCATCGATGATCTCCACAGAGACTCGATTTCGAACGTGCTCATTCGTCGGTGTCCACTTCTAGTACGCATAGTAATTGTTTTTTTGTTCATTCAATCATTGACAACGTGTGTACACAGAATTTTATCGATTTCATTATGACTGAGATTGTCCAATTGTAGGAGATAGAAATTAAATAAAAATGCAGTTCCTCTGAAAACCAATGTAATCCAATGTGAATGTTTCGGTAATAAATGCTAATCATTATGGGTAGTAGAGGTTGACTTGGACAGAGACATTATCGATGAAACGATAGTCGTTGCGAGAAGGATGCCCAGTTAGAATGAACCCCCATAGTGTTGCATCGATTCGAAAAGCCCCCTTGAAAACGCTCGAAGTCCCTGGTCGAGGATTAGAAGGGAGAGAGTCAGAAAAAAAAGAAAGAAAGATAAGATGAAGATAGAAGGAGAGTGATAGAGAGGAGAGAAAAAAAATAGAGATAGATTAGAACACTTGGACGCGGTAATTCTCGCGGTCGCAGACGACGATGTTACCGGTCGACGTGACAGCAACACCCTCTAGGCCCTTGAATTCACCGTCACCGCTACCCCAGCCGCCGAAGGACTTGAGGAACGCGCCCTCTGGGCTGAATATCTGTATCCTGTTGTTGCCGGAGTCGGCGACGACGATGTAACCCTGGTCGTCGACAGCGACGCCCCTTGGGAACTTGAACTGACCCTCGTCGGAGCCCTCGGATCCGAAGGAGGTCAGCACGCGGCCGTTCACGTCGA
Organism: Lasioglossum calceatum; assembly: GCA_963966675.1. Lineage (NCBI taxonomy): Eukaryota > Metazoa > Arthropoda > Insecta > Hymenoptera > Halictidae > Lasioglossum > Lasioglossum calceatum. Next base: position 2,370,485 of record OZ016555.1, on the reverse strand, counting down.
ATATCTGCACGCGGTGGTTGTTCCCGTCGCTGACGATCACGCGGTTCGTGTTGCTCACCGCGATGTACTGGGGATGTTCCAATTGGCCACGTCCGGTTCCGCAGGAACCGAATTTGCCCACGAACGTGCCGTCCGATTGAAATACCTGCCACACAAACCATCCACTTTATCACCACTCTCTGATGGAGATTGTCAAATTTCGGGAAACCGCTCCTGGTCCATTCACAGCATCAATTTTAAGCTATACATTGATAAGTGAGTTTTCTAGACACTTTTCTAGCCTGGGAGCTTCAAATGATAAAAATATGTGAGCATGAGTACTTATACAGAATCAGAATCCAGCTCACGCACTATAAAAGCCTCTAGAATTTTCTGGATCTTCTTCCAAACATCCTTCATTCAGGTGGTGGTAACTTATCATCACTTTCTGATGGACACTTTGCCAAATTTAGGGAAAATGCTCCTGGTCCATTCACAGCATCAATTTTAAGCTATACATTGCTGAGGGAGTTCTCTAGAGACTTTTCTAGCCCGGGAGCTTCAAAATGACAAAAATATGTGACCATGGGTAGCTATACAAAATTAGCATCTCTCTTCTGGACACTTTGCCGAATTCTGGGAAAATGCTCCTGGTCCCTTTATAGTCTCAATTTAAAGCTCATCACCAAGGGAGATCTCTAGAGACTTTTCTAGCCCAGGAGCTTCAAAATGATAAGAAGTAGCTACACAAAATCAGCATCCAGCTCACGAACCACAAAAGCCTCTAGTATATTTTGGATCCTCCTCAAAACATCTTCTATTGAGGAGGTGGAAACTTATTATCATTCTCTGCTGGACACTTTGCCAAATTCATGGAAACTGCTCCTGGTCCCTTCATAGCCTCAATTTTAAGCTCATCACCAAGGGAGATCTCTAGAGACCTTTCCAGCCCAGGAGCTTCAAAATGATAAAAATACATTCAACTGATCGGTAGCTACACAAAATCAGCATCCAGCTCACGAACCACGAAATATTCTAGAATATTTTGGATCCTTCTCGAGAAGGTGGTAAGTTATCTTGGGGGTTTGGTCCTCACCTGTACGCGATGGTTCTCTTTATCGCACACATAGATGAATCCAAGAGCGTCCGTGGTGATGCCCCAAGGATAATTGAACCGGCCGTCAGCGGTTCCTTGCGAGCCAAAGGCTCTGAGAAATCGGCCGGACGGATCGAGCACCTGAATTCTATGATTGTATCGATCCGCGATGATATACTGCCCGATCCTGTTCACGGCCACCCCGGCGAGGCAATCGAATTCACCCTCGCCGCTTCCGTATGTTCCGAACTCCTTCATGAAGTTCCCATTGCAGTCAAATACCTGTAATTCCGATCGGTGGTACCACGAATCAGTAAACTTCCTTTCCATTCTTCATGCTCTTGAATTACAAAGCATGCGTTCTCGAAACTACCAATTACCAGAGAGAAAGATAGAGAGGGTGACTGTAAATCACCAAAACTTCTACATCGCGAGAATCGATTTAAACTCCACTTCGAAATGGTTCTAGTTTGTTCGGAAGCTAAATTTCATTCGGAACGTGTGCTGGATATAGAAAGGTTCGTAATTACTTGAACACGATGGTTGGAGCTGTCGGCCACCACGATGGAGTTGTCTGGGCCAACTGCTAGGCCTCTCGGCCAGGTAAAGCATCCGGCTTCGCTCCCCCGCATCCCGAACTTGAACAGCTGCCGCCGCTTCAGCAGGTAGTGACTCCTCCGGCCATTGCTGTCGATATCCAACAAATACGTCAGTCGTTCCTACAAGATGATGATGTACTTTGCATTCGACTTACCTAGTGGAGGAACCTGCTGCCGCGGGTATAACGGGAGCTGCTGTAGGGGACGTGGGGGAGCCTGACGGGTTTTTTTGGTCGTCATCAGAGGATTCGAAGGATGTTTGGGCAACGTGCCTCAGAGGTAGCCCGAGGGATAACCTTCTCGACGTTGCGCTGCTACTGCAAAAGGATTCTTCCTTTAACAATTTTTTCTGGATACACCATTAGACTCGCCAAGGGTAGCGTGGCTGAGATTGTGATCGTGAACCGTTTTTTTGACAGAAGAGCGTGTCGGCGATATCTTCGAAAGCTGCCACCCAATGAGGGGGAGATAAGGATAATGTAAACAAACGTAGAATAATAATAATTATTATTTTCAATATTATATTATATTTAATATTTAATTATTATTAATAATATTATATTTAATAAATATTATCCTACAATTTTATCACATTTTTTTGGATTCAAGGTCACTTGAAGGTAATGACTTAAGCATATTCAAATGTATTTTTTCAGCGGCTACAAGATGGAATAACAAGAAAAAAAATAACGATGACCTTGATAAAAACTATGAAAAAATAACCGGACAAAAAAAATTGTTCTTCTACGATATTCCTTCTTCGTGTCATTAAAAATAAAGGAGATATTTAGGTGGCCTGCTTTGGCTAAGACACCCTGTATATTACCAAAATAAGAACTGTTGTACACCATATTCGGAAGATATGGAGATCGCTACCTGTAGCGTACGCCGAGAAATTAGTTGAAAGTATGCCGAGACAGTGCCAAGCTACCATATAATTGCTGATGGAGGAGATTGGACCCCTTAAGAAGTAAGAGCGTATTAATGTTTCATGTATAGATTCGACTCATATAAAGTTTTTTTACAAATACAGGGTGTCCCAAAATTCCTTCAACAGCCGGAAATGGCAGGTTCCTGAGATGATTTGAAGCAACATTTTCCTTTGCAAAAATGTTATCCGTTGTTTTGTTTACGAGTTATTAACGAAAAACACGGACCAATCAGAGCGCGACCTAGACGCGAGTTGGTACTGTCGACCCGGCGCGCCAACTGTCTATTGGCCGACTGTGTCAACTCGCGTCTAGGTCGCGCTCTGATTGGTCCGTGTTTTTCGTTAATAACTCGTAAACAAAGCAGCGGATAACATTTTTGCAAAGGAAAATGTTGTTTCAAAAGATCTCAGGAACCTCCCATTTCCGGCTGTTGAAGGAATTTTGGGACACCCTGTATATGAATATTTACAGAAATATCGTCGGCACGCTCTTGTGGGACAGACATCTTCTATGCAAATATCTGGCCCTTTCCAAAAAGTTTGCCTTGCTCTAGGCCTCAGAGTCTATCCGGAGAGGGCCTTACCTGGACGATGGTATCGACGAGGTAGAGGACGAAGGTTCCTTGTCCTTGATGGTTCGATTCCCGTACTTATTCTTCAGGTACCTGGCCCACGAGCTCAGGGCCGCTCCGTCCTTCTCTGTTCCGGGCCTGTCGCGTTCGGGGCTTGGCTCTCTCGACTTGAGGGCGTGGGTGCTCCGGCTCCTGGCCAATTCAGAGCCGGCTCCGTACTTGGCCGCCAGATAGGCGTTCGGCGACTGGGTCGTCGGAGAGGGTGGCTCCTCGTCGAGGTCGAGGTCATCGCCGCCGAAGTTGTGCGAGCTTCTGGACCTCGCCAGCCGTTGCCTTCTTTCCTTCAACGCGGCGTAACGAGACCTCGCCGACAGAGGCGACTCCACTTCGGTGTCCGCGTCTCGTTCGCGTTCTCGTTCTCGTTCTCTCTCGCGTTCTCGTTCCCTTTCTCTTTCGCGTTCCCGTTCGCGATCCCGTTCTCGTTCCCGTTCTCGCTCCCGTTCCCGTTCCCTCTCCCTCTCTCGTTCCCGTTCCCGTTCCCGCTCCCGTTCCCGAGCCACCATCGCCGCCTGGCTCCTGCTCTTGTTCAGGAACCTGGAACAATGCCGAACGAAGGTTGGGCTCGTTCAGATGTCCTTGCTCATCGACACGCCTTCAGGATGGACTTGAAACAACTCTGTAAGCTGCTGTGCATTCTGGACTCGAGGGTTCAAGGATAACAGGAGAGGATCGATTAGGAACGGCTCGGCGATTAACACTAAACCTTCCGAGCCTTAAAAGTAACTGGTACATGTTCCCTTTATAAAAATGATAAGACTGATTTTATTTAGACTTTAGTACAGCACGTATTAGAATAGGGGCTGCACAAAGTCTAAATAAAATTAATCTTGTCATTTTTATAAGGGAACATGCAGATGTCTATACAATCATTCCTTATGAAATTATTTTTGTTATTTCAGTAATTGTAAAATCAAAAATCTGGAGCCGGTCATTTTGACCGGTGGTGGTAGGTTTAGTGTCAACGATCGTTAAGGGATGCTTCTTCGCAGGACACATCGAAACTCTCTTGGTTATTCGTGTTATCCTTCCCCATAGTCGAGGCGAAGGGTCCTCCACCTTGAGGATGATCGCATAAAGTGGTCGGATTGGGTACAGTTTAATATCTCCTGGCATTGCGTGGCTTAATGGTTAAGCTGTTCGATCACGCGACGACGACGCAACGACAAACCTGCTATTATCGCAATATTCTTCGTTCAATTGAGTGTTTTAGTAGGTAGTTCTTAAAACATTGTCACTTTCAATGTGGATGATTTCTGAAGCTCGATTTCTGGGGATATTGTTGCTAGTTGCGTCATCGTCGCACACGTACATACGATTTAGTAACACAAGAGCGAAACGGTTTAGTGGGTGGCGTAACTGGCGATATGAATCGTGTCGCGAGACCCTTGGCCACGAGCAGGCGATTTCGTTTCGCGACGAACAAGCCGATGATCACGGCCGCGTTTCATTCATTAACTGCGAGCACGTCCCGTTCTTCCGTCACACGGTTCCCGCTAATTGTGATTCCATGAATGCGAGCGGTGCCACTCGGTCATAGTGTCCCGCGGATTTGTAGCGAGTGACGTGTACCTCGTTGGATATCAATCTCCAGCCGATGCGTCGATTGTTCATGATGCAGCCACGTGGCTCATCATTATCGTAGAACTGTGACCACCGATTCTTAGATTTTTCTGCGATTTAGGCTTTTATTCGAATGCTGACCTCGATGTTCGTAACGGAATTCTAATCCCCGATGGAACCAGTCCGATCTCTGCTTGGCGGCGCGCAATAAAACGCAATAAAAGGAATTTCCAATACGTTTTTAATCGGATGGACAAGTGGCGCGAGCGTTATCGAGCACACGCTTCATCGCCGCGGTACGCTCCGCACGTTCGAACCGAAACTTTTCCTATGGCAGCTCTCCAATGATGCTTTTTGCAATAGTCTTGTCGAAACTATCCTCCGGAAATGATTAATACTGGTTCTTTCACTTCTCGACACTTTGGAGGTCGTCTCTTTAATGTCCACGGGATAATTACGAAATTCTTCAGCGTTTTTAACCCCTAATTGTCGGACTCTGACGTAACCCGATCTGTTTACTCGGAGAGACCTGCATATACTGTTTTGGGGCAGGTAGATTTAAAAAATAAATAGTTCTGAACGAATTAGCATGTGAACCCCATAAACGAGGTCCAACAAACATGAATTTTACGCCTTTCTTTTTAAATGAAATAAACTTTGACATTTTCGTTTCTCTTTTACGACATTTTTGGGGATAAAGAACATGTACCATCATCTTAAAGTGCTCGGAACTGTTCGAATGAACTACGTCTGAGAAATGTTTATCAAGCTCCAAGGAAGAAATTGACGAGCCTCCGACGACATTGAAAGTGCCAAGAACCGCTTTCCATAATCATAAAACTCCCTAATCAGGAAATTCCGTCTCCCAGTCACGCAAAAATGCACTTCCGACGCGGAAGCATAAAGCAGCTAAGTTTTCCTCGCGACAAGCTCGCGGGGGATAAATATCCATTTTAAAAATACTACCATGTTCCCGCGTTCTATATTCCTCGGTTTCCCTCCGCGGATCCCCGAACAATTTTCCTTTCGGTCTCTCTCTCTCTCTCTCTCTGTCTCGTCGATCGCGACGCCGAGACGCGTGACAGCCCCGAAAAAAGAAAAGCGTGGAAACGAAATTCGCGCGATTCCCGACGAAAGAAATCGAAAAGCAAACAAATCGAGGACCGCAGAGCGAACGGAACGAACTAAAAATAAAAATACACGGTGGAAAAAAGAGAGAAACAGAACCGAAGAATCCTGTGCATTCGCGCGGTTCGTTTTTGATGGGCAACGTAGTTTAATTGATCTTTTCAACGGTGAAACGTATCGGAATAACATCCGCGTTTCCAGTCAAGTGGACCACAGACCGATATAGCTCGGCTGACTATCCGCGCTGCAGCAGATATTTAAAGTAACAAACGAGTTATATTTAAACCTTTCACTGTGCACGCCTCGGGGCTTCCACGTATGATGCACAATGCGGTCGCATTAGTTCCGTCTGTAATATTTTCTCTGCGCTTCGGGTGCGCGGCTGCGATCTGTTCGCCGAGTTGTGTCTGCGTGTGTTCGTGTCTCGCGACAATTCGACGGATTCGTACACGGTGCAACGATCGTCGTATATAAACGTCCTCGAAAAGTGCTCCGACGGTCGTTCGCGAGGCTGTAAACGGCCGAACACGAACCGGCCGTTTCGCGATCGGTAATTATGCTGTTACGTTGCCGCATGCAAATTGTCCCTCGAACATAAACTTCGATCGACATCGTTCACGCTCGCTTCGACCACGATAATCTCCGCACACTTTCCTCCGCGATTAACACCGGGTCCATTGAAAAACATTCTCCAGTCTCGCCGTCGCATGTTCCTCCCGCTGAATTGTTTCAATATCTCGCGAACGAGATTCGCTGTTAACTAAACAGTTCGACGATGAAGATGAGATGAAATTACTGAGAGCATGAGTTTAATAGCTTGTACACAGCTGAGGCAATGAATGAAGCGACGATTAACACGTTCGCACAGAAGAATCCTGCAAGAATTAACTGCAAGATTTCACGGCATAAGTTTCCATCGAGTAACAAACCACAAGCGAGTGTCGTAAGCGATGTGAGTGAGAACAGTATAATCGGGAGTGTAAGCTTGAAGGAAAATCGAACGGTCCGAGGTCCTGTTTTCTCGAGACGATTGAACGGTTATTCGCGACACGGAGAAACACCTTGATTAATTTGCTACGGAGGTGAATTTCTTTTCCCGGTCGCAGCAGATACCTTTTTTACCTTGACTCCTCGAACCTACAATTCTCGCCGATTGCGCTGTAAATTCGTGGCGTGAGCGTGCGTGCATCTTGAGCTGGTGCAACATGAGGTGTGGGTGATAGATGTCAACGAAGATTGTCAACGAAGGGATCGGTCGCCGCCGTTGGAAACGTCGGGAGAGGACGTCCGAGGGTCGCGTGGAACGAGCAACGAACGAGGGACGTGTAGAACGGGACACAGTGACTCCCATTAATATTCGGACGCCCTTAGATAAGCGATAACTTCTTTAACCATTTGTGAAAAGAATTTTTTTAAAAAATTGCAGTTGGTCAGAATTGTACAGAAAATAGTAAAAGTTGCATTTTACAACTTTTTAAATCTTTAATCCTTTAAACATTTCTTTCGACCTAAAATAATTTCATTCTCTATGATTTTTTAAATTTGGTGGATATGAAATTTATATAATACCTCGTACAACACTTAAACGTTTAATAATTAAAGTACATACCAACATATCTAATAACGTAAACAATGTTTTAAATAACGGTATAGCAATGTTTACTGGCGCCTCAGAGTCACCGATCGAGTGCTAAGGGTTAAATTCGGTCGCTGTGATTGCAACGTCGACCGATTTTGATGAAATTTTCAGAATATGTTGAATAAATTTTTCAAATAAGCCCGCATAAAAAAATTGCAATTCTTTCCAAAACATTTCTGTCAAGTTGTGTAGCAAACCGATTGTTCTAAGTCCAAGATTAAAAAGGTTATCTTCTTTTCAAGAGTGTCCGAACATTAGCGGCGGTCACCGTGTATATTCTCGGTCACGCGTGATCGATTCTGACGTGTTCAATGCTGTTAGTGCAATAAATAAAGATGCATTCTTCGCTGATCTATACACCGTTTCCTCGATTGCATTTCACCGAGTACGCGACTATACCACGGTGAAAGTTGAGGAGTCCGGGTCAGTGACAGAGACAGTATTCGTGACAACAACGTGGGAACAACGTGTACAATAAAAATGTTTGTTTAATCAGTGAAACATTGAAACATACAATGAGCACGAGGGTTTTGGAAGAGAAATGAAACGTCACTCTGCTGTTCAGGTTATGCTCGTGTAAACTGAGGACAAGTTGAGAGGGAAATAAATAATACGAGTTATCACAAAGAAATGCAGTTTATTTACCACACCAACAAACTGACGCAAAAGCCTATTCACTAGGAAAAAAGAGTACAAAAACTTAATGATATGAAACGTGGCCGGGACGGGGCCGGTTTTGGCACCGCGTTCTGCCGCGTTCCCACTTGAACCTCCGCTTTGCAAAAGGCAACAAGAATTTCTTTAGATCGGATAGAAAGTCGATTTAATCGAGGGGAGAATGCTCGAGGTCTCATTTCCTTGTTCAAACTAACGATTCGTTCAGAAACACTGTCTCGGAACACGCTTGTCTCGCCGATGCATTTTAACGATGCAGTTCGCCTTTATGGGGAACTTTCCTCTCTCCCGATCGAAAACGAATCGAACTTTCAAATCTATTCAGCTGGCAACTTTAGATTTACGAGAGACAATAGACAGTGCTTTAAGCGCGCGATAGCAGAGCAATTTTTATCACCGAAATATGTAAACTAATTCAACTGTTCATTTTAATGCGAGAATTGCAATTGTCCTAAATTCCCGAACAGCGCGGAAGGGTTAAAAATATATTGCTCCTCGAAATACACTTCTGCCAATTTCCCGTGCTATTACTCTAGTTCTCAAAATAAAATCGTGCCAATTTCCCGAATAGTGTGCAAACGTTCAAAATATATTCTCAAATTACAGCCAATTTTCCAAGCAGCTGCGGATGGTTAAAAGTCAATCTGTCGCGACAAGCGTGCTACGAAATCTGCGTTTCTTCCTTGGAAACGCGGCTTAATACGTGACAAACCGCCCCCGCGTTTCGATCAATGGGAACGATTGAATTTAAGCGGTTTTTGGGAGGACGGTTGTTTCTCGCCTGCCAGCGATTTCTCTCGTGTCTACGAAGCTACTTATATGTGTGCATATGTTTGTATATATATATATAGATATTATTGAGCAATGGCGAGGGGGGACACGTGTCGCGGGAGTCAACGATAGGAACAACAAATAGTTACGATCGTACGTAAAAGTATCACAATGTAGAAAAATGCAAGTTCCACCAACATATAACAATGTTACTACTAAGTGACGCGAATCTGCGTTCTCGGCACTCCGTTTTTTCGTATTATTTACTCTGTCAACCGGTTCAGGACGGGTTCAGCTTACTGGACCAGTGATGGTCTTTACTGGCTTCACACTTACTTGTAAGCAGAGTTGTGCCAATTCAATTACACCATTGAATTAAATTGTATTTCAATTATATAATAATTCAACTAAGTCGTAACTGAATTACATAATTCAAACCTTTCAATTAATTCAATTACTAAGTATTTTAATCAGATGTGTAATTGAAATACAATATAATTACAATACAGCTCTCCAAAGTATATAATTATAATATACAATTATATCTCCAAGTTATGTTTTTAGTCCTTTTAATTCTTGTAGTTTCTATTCCTCGTCCTCCTTTATAATATGCAACGCTATTTTATAATTGCACTCCAATTGCAATTACGAATTACATTACAATTTAATTACAAAGTATTTTATAATTGTACTCCAATTGCAATTACGAATTGCATTGTAATTTAATTGAATCAAGATCTGAATTAGTAATTGAATTCTAATTCTTCACAACTCTGCTTGTAAGTTTCGGTTTGGGGGACAAGGTGTGCATTACTACTACTGCTACGTGTTCGTGAGAAAGATAGAATTAAGAATGAACCATGATCATGGTGAATGAGGATGAATGAAGTATCCAACATTACTCGCACAACTACTACTACTCGGTGTTATTGATTATTTCCAAAAGTGTACCATACAAAACCAGAAAAATAGTGCAAGGGAAACCGCTTCTACCGGGACTACGTCTCTACAAAAAGGAGATCCCCGTCCTGAAAGGGTTAATAATCGTCACTCGAAGCGCGATGACGGTTCTATCGATCGCGGTGCGCGACAGCCGAGCGCGGAGGACTCCTGAGCAGCAGTTTCGAAAGTAAATAACGAGAACATAGCTGAGAGGAAGAAGGTCCTCGAACAACAGAATTTTGCCGGGTTCACAGTGGTTCCGAATGAAAACTTAACAGTTCAACAATTAATATAATCAACTTCTGTAAAGAGTCCAAAAGAAGTGTCACTAGAGATGAGCATCATCCTCATTAGAGTGTCAGTGGAGTTCCACTCGTTCTTTCATAAATGCACAGACCCCGCAGCAAATGCAACGACTGATCTCCCACCGTTTAAAATAAAAAACGCTATCCATAAATTAAGGTAGAAATATTTACATCACGTGATTCTTAGAGCGTGAGCCATACATTATTATTTCCTCCGTGCGTCACGTGATCGCGCTACGTTTTAAATCCGTTCACCCTTAAATCAATCCGAGCCCCGTGTACAAATTAAACTCCCAACCAAACAACCGTAAAGCTATGTCCACACGGCAGCAACTTCCGGTCGCCCGGTGTTGCCACTTCGGTTCGGTGGAAAAAGGAAGCGAGCAACAAGCTTCGACAAAAAGTTGCTGGACGCTGCTACAGTGTGTACAAATTAAACTGGCAACCATCTAAACCATCGAACCACTGTGCGTCCCTGTAAAACAACCGTAAAGCTATGTCCACACCGAAGCAGGATCGAGCAACTTTCCGTCGTCAGTTGTCCGCTGGTTTATTCGGTGAAAAAAGAAGAAGAAAACAACAAAAGCGACAAAAAACTGCTGGATGTTCGGTGTGGACATAGCTTTGGACGAGCCAGCGGCGTTCCTTCTCTCGAGGAGACACCTCGAGCACGTTCAGGAAAATAGAAGAGTGCACAGGAAAAAGAATGGAACCGGATAGAAATAACAGGGGAAGAAACTGCTGCATCGGGTATCTCGCAATCGAAGCCAGTCTCGTCCGTTTCCGTGAGGGTAGTGTACAGTCCTTGCGCGGCCAGCAGAGACAAAAATCAACAGAAAGAGAGAAACCGAAAACGAACCGGTATCGGAGAAGAGTATCGACGAGAGAATAAAAAAAAAAGACAGGATCGAACGATCGCGATGAACAGCGGCGAACGGGACGGAGAGAAACGAAGAGTTAGGGCCACGTATGCGTGTGTGTGTGTGTGTGAGCTGGTGTATATGCGCGTGTATGGATTACAGGAACAGATTGATTAGAACGCTGTAACACAGTACGGACACACAGAAAACGGTGGTTACCATTTGCATCGGTATACTGATAGCGACACCAGGTGTGTCCTCGTGCTCGGCAGGACTGTCGGTCTCTTTCGATTGGGTAGCGTTCGCGACTAGAGCACCGTTCTCGGTGCTAGTTCTCACTGCGAGGTCGGTCGTTTGGGAACGAATCGTGCTCCTCGTCTCGTCCTCGACTCGCTTGTTGTCCTCCGTGTCCTTGATCCTGTTCACTATCACCCAGCCGTTCTCGTCGATGTTCCACCCGCCATCCTCTTTCTTGCCCTCTTTCTCCGGACTCGAAGACACCTTCGATCCACCATCTGCCATCTTCTTCGCATTCTCCCCGGCACCACCCCTATCGTTCTCGCTGTCGGACTCGTCAGACACCATCCAACCGTTCTTCCCGAGACTACTCTGTCTGTACACTCTGCTCCTGGGCAGGCTCTCCGAGGAACCCGACAGACTCAACGTCCTGGCTCCTTCGCTCGTGTCATCGTCGTCTTCGAGCTTGTCCGAGTTCGGCTCTTTTACGTCGGTGTCATTCTGGTCTCCATCGATCAGCTCGAAGCTCCTGGACACCCTCCTCGGCCCGTCAGCCTGCAGATCCTGGTCGGTGATCACCCACCCATTGTCGTCGAACAACTCCTCGACGCTCTTCTCGCCGATTATCGAGGAGCTGCGACGTTTGACCTCGTCGTAACGATCCCGGCGACGATCCTCCTGGGACCTGGGATCAGCTCGCACGCTGAGAACGGTAGTCTCGTCGTCCGTCTCTGTGTCCGTCGATTCCTCCGACTCCGTCGAGTCATCCTCAGGTTTACCGTTTCTACCATGATCGCCGTCTTTGTCCTGCGAACTTGTTTTCTTGATCTTGAAATTGCTGTTCTCGTCTCTAGACTGATCCTCTTCTTCGTCGGTCTCCGAAGCTGTTTCCGTCTCACTGTCAGACTCGGATTCCGAGTTGGTGCTAGTGGAATAACTGCTCGACTCCCTGGATCCTCTTCCCTCGGCTGGCACTTCCAACAATCGTTCCAGCGTGCTCGAACGCGCCGGCTGGTCTTTGTGGATCGATTTGAAGTGAGCTTGGTCGCCGGTGGATCTCTGTGGATCGGATCGAGCGTGCAACGAAGAGCTGACGTCGTTCCCCGAACGACCTTCCGCGACCCGACTAACGTGACCGCTACCTTCGAGACCTTCGGGCCTAGTCGCTAAGAAGAAGGAGGAGGAGGATGATGATTGGGTAGTTCCGTCGGTGTCCGTACTATCGTCCGTGCGGTTATGTTCGATTAGGCTAGACTCCGGTCGGTTCGCGTCGCCGATCACGCGAGTGTCCGCGCTCGTTCGCTCAGTCGCGATTATTGCCCCGCGAGGACCGGTTGCCGGCGGTTCATCGTGTTCGTCACGAAACGTCCTAAAACGATTACGGTCGTGGGGGTTATTGGAATTAGAACTGGCCTGATGATCAGCAGTCTGGCGACCGTGCGCTACGTGTGCTACGAACCTGCTGGTGTAGCCGGCCGGCGTGGCCAGCGTCGCGACGCCGCCCCCGCCGCCTGTTCCAGTCGTCGTAGACGTCGACGTAGACGTGGTCGCTGTCGGGCTCGTGTTCACCGAATGCGCGGGACTCCCTCTCGGCGACGAATACCTGGGACACGAGTGATCGCTCGATATTCTGCTTCAATCACCTTTACTCGCGATTCCCGACACCCGAGATTACTGATCTAACCTTCTCGCCTATTCAAACCCCTCCGAACAACCTCTAGTCGAAACATGGGGACACGTATTCGCACCTTTCGGAACTGGTACCAACAAGCGACATTTTCAATTGATAACTGCTCCCATTCCCTACCTTTCCTTCCATATCGGTTTTATAGAATCGTTACTCTATCGGCTCTGCAACTCGTCCGAAATTGCTCCAGGATTCTTGCGGAGTTATTAGTTAGCTGTCTTAGCACTGAACCTACCATGGTCAAATGACCGGTTTTATATTTTACGATTAGCGAAATTATAAAAAAATTGGGGAAATAATTGAATAAATTCCTTTATCCAAGCATACATTATATTGAAACTAACCTAGTTCAGACCAATCATGGTCAAATGACCGGTTTCATATTTTACGATTAGCGAAGTTATAAAAATTTATTTGGGAAATTAATAGAACAAATTTGTAAATTATCGAAATTATAAAAATTCATTTCGGGAAAATAATTGAATAAATTTTTCTATTCAAGCATATATGCATTATATTGAAAGTAACCTAGTACAGACCAACCATGGTCAAATGACCGGTTTTATATTTTACGATTAGCGAAATTATAAAAATTCATTTCGGGAAAATAATTGTATAAATTTCTCTATCCAAGCATACATTATATTGAAAATTACGGACAATCTCAATAAACTTGTTCGCGCTGCCATTTTTATAAGGCAACATTGGTGGGTAATTGTTGGACGATCAATGCAGAACCGATTAATTATTATAAAACCGAAGTGGAAACCCAGAACAGGAATTACAAAGGAAACAGAAAACAGTTGAAAATCATCAGTTCTTCGTGAGACTCATCATAAACGTTCTTTTGGAACCTGTTTTAACCCCTACCAAGAATCCTAGATCGAACGACGTCGCGGTGATTCGATACTGACGTTCTCGTTCCCACTCGACGACCACCCTAAACGAGGAACAGTTCGACACTCGCGGTTTTCTCGAGAAGGATCGAGTAGAGACGGTTTACTCGGATGTTCGCCCACCGATGCCTCTCGTCGTCGTTTCGTCGACGGTATTGATTTTCGCTACCTCCGCTTGTTGCATCACGCTCGTTATTTATTAAGAAAGAGAGAAGGGGGAGAGTCTCCACGGGATACACGCGAGAACGTTATCGGCCACGTGAAATTCGACGGGAGCCACGAGGATCATGGTCGCATCCCTCGTCCGACAAGGGAAGTCTCCCGATGAGTAATTAGTTTTTAAAAAATCACTGCCGAAAGCACAATCCACCCTCTCTAACAACTGCAATGAGTGTACCTTGTTGCAATTTTTAAGAGGTGGAATACAACTTCCAGTAGTTATCTTTTCGAAACTAGTTTAGAATCTGGGAAGCTTTTTTTGCGAGAAGTATCTAAATATAGGAGACGGGTTCAGTTCGTTTCGAAAATCTCTCACTTCTGCCTATCGCGAGAGATTTTCGAATTCTGCAGGCGGTTGGATCGCTCAGCTTCCACTCCTATGAGATTGTCGTAGTTGTACCAGTGAGGTTTGTCGTAGTTCAGAAGTCCTTTTGGACAAGGTTCAAGGTATTCACAGCGTGTAAATCACACGGTTTGTAGAAACTCGGGGCTAGGTACTGAATGAGAGATTTTCGCAGCTGGAACATTACACCAAGGGCAGTTCTCACTATTTGCGATAATTCTTTGGCATCTAGACAGTCCTTTCTCAAATAAAACATATAATAATTGTCTTTCAGTCGACCAGGAATCGGATCAAATATTTTCAAGAGACATTTGTTTCTCAAATAAAACATGTAATAATTGTCTTTTGCAGTCGACCAGGAATCGGAACAAGTATTTTCAACAGACATTTGTTTCTCAAATAAAACATGTAATAATTGTCTTTTGCAGTCGACCAAGAATTGGAACAAATACTTTCAACAGACATTTGTTTCTCAAATAAAAAATGTAATAATTGTCTTTTCCAGTCGACCAGGAATCGGAACAAGTATTTTCGAGAGACATTTGTTTCTCAACTAAAAGATATAATAATTGTCTTTTGCAGTCGACCAGGAATCGGAACAAGTATTTTCAACAGACATTTGTTTCTCAAATAAAACATGTAATAATTGTCTTTTGCAGTCGAACAAGAATTGGAACAGATACTTTCAACAGACATGTGTTTCTCAAATAAAACATGTAATAATTGTCTTTTGCAGTCGACCAGGAATCGGAACAAGTATTTTCGAGAGACATTTGTTTCTCAAATAAAACATGTAATAATTGTCTTTTGCAGTCGACCAGGAATCGGAACAAGTATTTTCAACAGACATTTGTTTCTCAAATAAAACATGTAATAATTGTCTTTTGCAGTCGACCAAGAATTGGAACAAATATTTTCAACAGACATTTGTTTCTCAAATAAAAAATATAATATTGTCTTTCAGTCAGCCAGGAATCTGAACAAATATTTTCAAGAGAGCGAACGTAGAAGATGTGCAAAACGAATTTTCGAATAGTGAGAACGCGCCTCCGAGTCTCCCACAGAAATACACCGAAAGAAAGTATACTTGCCTGGTCGACGGCGAATCCTCTTTGCTTCCTCGTCTGGCCTCTGCGCTCCTCGCAAGCAGCGGACCGATGTCCGTCCGCGCCATGGCTTGTTCGTTCCTCTGACGATCCTGTGCCGTCGACGGAGTCGTCGAGGACGTGTTGGTCGTCGTGTGAGCATCGTTCTCAGACTCCTCCTCGGTCTCGGACTCCGTCTCTTCCGAAGAACTGCTCGTTTCCTCGTCCTCGTCCTCTTCGTCCTCTTTCTTCTTCATAGAACTCTCCTCTCGCGTCGCTGGGCTCTGAGCGGGCGGCGGCGGTGCTGCACGGTTACCTAGACAAGCATCGGGGACAACTCGGTACAAACGATAATTCCAAATAAAATATATATAGATGTATCGGTTGCCTCCGCGAAATTAGGTGGTTCGGAACCCACCCACTAAACAGCAGGTCCAAAAATATTAAAGATTATAGGAACAAATGGCCAGAACAAACAGGCCGGTGTTGCTGATATGGAGGGAACCCCGAGGTGCAGCATTCCCACCCTGAGGGGGATCACCAAAATTAAATGCCTCCGCGAAATCGTTTCCCGATGAAACGCTCCGAACCTGTAATTAGGCCAATTCGAACTTCGAAACGCTCGAATTTCCGCGGATTACCAAAGTATCGGTCGATTTGTTCGCGGATAACCAGGTTCGCGAACTTTCACCTTTTCCGAAATTACTGGATAGTTTTCTTTCCAATATACAATTATTCAGGCTTTGTATTATTGTGAATTTTTCAAATCGAATGAAATCAGCATTGATCGAAAGATTGTCTTTTGAAGTAGTACATTCTGACAGGGAGTTGCAGGGAAGAAAATTGAAAAAAGTTCTTTCCAATATACAATTGTTCAAGCTTCGTACTATTGTGAATTTTTCAAATCGAATGAAATTAGCATCGATCGAAAGACTGTCTTTTGAAGTACATTCTGACAGGGAGTTGCTGGGAAGAAAATTGTAAAATGTTCTCTCCAATATACAATTATTCAAGCTTCGTACTATTGTGAATTTTTGAAATCGGACGAAATTAGCATTGATCGAAAGATTGTCTTTTGAAGTACATTCTGACAGG
This sequence comes from Lasioglossum calceatum, assembly GCA_963966675.1. Classification (NCBI taxonomy): domain Eukaryota; kingdom Metazoa; phylum Arthropoda; class Insecta; order Hymenoptera; family Halictidae; genus Lasioglossum; species Lasioglossum calceatum. Next base: position 2,353,806 of record OZ016555.1, on the reverse strand, counting down.
GAGTTGCTGGGAAGAAAATTGAAAAATGTTCTCTCCGATATACAATTATTCAAGCTTCGTACTATTGTGAATTTTTGAAATCGGACGAAATTAGCATCCATCGAAAGACTGTCTTCTGAAGTATCAGGTTGTCCCAAAAGTTGGTTTTCGATTCATGCACATAATGCAGATTCATGTTTAGGAAGTACTAAAACATTAACATAAAGATCATCGCATTGTTCGCATTTATTTAGCAACATTAAAGGAACACGTTTCGAAAAAAACTTTTGTGACAACCTAATACATTCTGACAAGGAGCTGGTGGGTGGGAGGACAGGGTGCAGAATGGTGGATCACCTGTGCCTAAAAAACGGCTCTGGAAGGATCTAGAGGCTGGCGAAGCGGTGGCGGAATCCTTGGCGGGCGTCGATGCGACTTGTGCCGGCTGTGCCGTGGATGTCGTGTTCGACGTCGGTGCCCTCGACAAGTATTTCTGCTTCATTTCCTCGGTGGTGAATGGCGCACCCGTGCTGCGGATTCCTGATCCGCCGGAGCTCTCGGAGCCCGTGCTCGAGTCTGATGAAGCGCTCCTCGTCGCCGGAGTGTGGGTATCCGTCGAAGTTCGCCTGCGAGAGCAACGATATTTCAATTAACGACTTCCACGAGCCGGTAAACCCGACGGAGCACATTCGTACGCCGCAATTTGCGACCCAGATATTGCGATTCGCGGCTGGAACCCTGTCGCGCGTTGCCAATCCGCTCCTGGGGATCCCTATGTCCCACTGCGACACGTGTTTCAAACCTACACGATCAAATAATCTCTAAGCTTATCCTAGAAGTTCCCCAGTTTCGATTTTGAACGCCATAATTTCTCAAACCACACCGTAGAATTTTTAAATTTATTCCAGAAACAATTTCAAGAGAAGTGCACACGCGTTGCGTTCACGTGAAACTCGCGTGGCCAAAGACCCTTTTATTTCCGTTCCAACTGTTAGAATTCTATCTCGTTAAAATGCCTCGCATAGCGTAACAAACCTATAAAAATTCCTCTGCGGAAAATTCGGCGCGATTGAAAAAGGAACGTGGAGCGCGGAGGGCGGAGAGTGTAGCGCTGGGACACAAAAAGCTGACCTGTTTAAATTTCTGCGAGTGTTACCGAAAAATTTGCATGGACAGGAAACTGCTCCCATCGAGCATTCCTCGTGACCATCGGAAGAGCAATCTTTCTTTTATTGTGTACCTTTCGAGCCCGAAAAACGCTTCGATTAAATTTTTCTGGGTTTAAGCGCGGAACCCTAAAAAATTTTGTGGTTGAAATATTTGTATAATTTCAATAATTGTCAAGGGAAAAATCGGAGGTCCAGTTATTTTCACTTGTTCTATAGTTTTAATTTTAACGGAGGTTAAGAGGAGATATTTAAATATTTTAATAACTTTAAAAGACAAAATCAGAGGTCCAGTTATTTTCACTTGTTCCGCAGCTTTAATTTTAACGGGAGTTAAGGGAATGTTTTACATGGTTTTACGGGGTTTTTGGGTGTCGGTGGGCACGGTATCGATTCCGCAATTAAAACGTAATGCCACATCACGAGCTCGAATTGAATACCGGCTCGCAGAACTTGGCCCCGCGATCGGAACGATCCGTTTCCACCGAACGAGCATAAATCAGGCTGTCTGACTACGTACCCTCCACTGCTACTGGCTACGCGAATGGAACGAGGCCCGCGAACTCGATGTTAACGCCGGTACTACCGAATGTGATCGGAACTGCACGTTCCTCTGACGAGTTACCGGGCCTAATTTATCACTGGCAAGCTCGTCCCACTGATTTTATGACGTCCTATATTTATAAACCTTTGTGCAATCACCGGTTCGTGCTCCGTTTGCAAACACGATCCTACAGGATCCTGCCATTTCAGATTTATTTTAGCATAACAAGGTAAAGGATACTAAGAGAAGCCCATTAACTCTTTCCTTAGCCGAGAATTATAAAATTCCTGGAATTCTCTTGATATTGGAGCTGGGAGAAACTAAACTGTGAAATATGTGCCCTTAGAGGTACAACATTTATGAAACGGACACCATTTTTCTTGGAAGAAGATCCCTCAAAGATATTCTTGATAATTCTTTGTTGTTCTAGTAGAGCCCTTCTATTTTTATATGAAAATGAAGATTTTCTTATAAATATTCAACTGTGAATTTCTCACATTAAATTAGATTGTAGAAAAGTTTTCTTTGATCTTAAATAAATCATGAAAATTTATGCGCGCATAAAAGTTCGCCTATTTACATGTGATAATTATGTTTAATCTAGGGAAGATTGCTTTGGGCAACTATCGTCATTCTATTTAAAAATTAACGCTAGATTTATGGACCCGTCACAATGACGGCTTCTAATATTTCTAATTTGCGATTATTAAGATCGTAAAGATGCTTCCCTGAGAAATTATTTACCAAATTTATTTCTTTGGGTATATATTGTTGGAAGAAGGGCCAAAAATTTGGATAGACAGATACTTGTTATGTTTATAAAATAATGTAAAACAGTTATTTCTAGAGATCCGTAAACCTAGCGTTAAGGACCTTCGCAAGCCCTCAGAAAATTCTAAAAAATGGGTGAAAGGATCTTCGTCGCAGCTGAAAAATTGGATGAAAATTTGGCAAGAGATACCTTGCTGTCACCGGTCTCCGCGCAGGTTCCTCCGGTTCTCTTTCAGGGGCTGCATCCCTTGGGAGTGGATGTGCAGGTGTCGTGGCAGGCTGTCGTTCCTCGAGGGTCTCGGTCGCAGGTGCGGCCGCGGTTTTATTCTGCTTTTTGATCCTGGAAATCTCGTCGTCCTCGCTGGTCTGCCTCGCCATCGCGGTCGGTACCTTTCTGACCTGTACCTACGCGATAAACAGAATTATTTAACACTGCTGACGTGTGGTGGACTCTCGCTGAAATGTTCCCGATTAATCGTCCCTCGTTGCATTTTTGTTTTACGCGGCACGGTCTCGCAACCGCGTTCAATTATTCATCGACGGTTACATGCTTCTAAATACGTGTGAATTCCTTTATTTCTATTCTACGGTTCGCTGGGATTAAGACGCTGCGGCAGAATGCGGATAATTGTGCAACAGAATTAAAAGTATGCGACCATCTTCCTCGATCTAATTTCTCACGGATCAGTAGACTGCGGATTTCCATGCATTTGTGGCTTCCAAAAATGTTCAATATGTGTAAAATTCCACATTTATTTCAGATCTATAATGCAGATGCAAAAGTTAAAAATCGCATATACATCCGCAGTCTAATTATCAGAGTTCCGGAGCTTGAGAGAAGCAATCGGTTTCTGAAATAAAGGGAGGGTGAGATAGAATGAGGGGGGATGATAATCAGGTGAATTCTCGTGAATCGCAAAAGCCAGCAGAAATTGAAGCCCTCGAACAAAGTGGCCGAGAAGCAACAAGTTTATTCAGCCTTCTCGAAACTGCAGTCTCGTGTGCACCATTGGGCGAAGATCATGGTGTGGGTGGGACGGAGAATGGGGTGGTCTGTCGCGAGAAGGAAATACGAGCAGTTCTGGTAGGAGAAATAACAGTATTCGTGTATTCTTTCATTTGTATTGTAACAGGATCGCACTTTGGTACAAAAACACTTGTCGTGTCTTCACGCTTCATCCACTCTTCAATAATTATTTACAAATTCATAGAGCCCGGAGATCAAGCACACACATTGCTTCTTGCTCTCTCTCTTTCTCTCTCTCTCTCTCGCGCGCACTGTCCGCGATATCTTAGATATCGAAATTTATTTTTAAGGGCTTCACTTGGGGATTCATTTATGCAGGTATTTTTGCAGGATGGCAGGATGTCCACACGCGCGTTCACTGATCGAGAATTTCGCGTTTTTATTTTCGTGGATCCGTGACGATCTATCGCGAGATACTCGAAGACATTACGGGCCGGTTCCCCTCTTCCCGTCGAGCCGCCATAATATGGGAATCCGTGGGAAAATTCACCGCGGTCGGATCACTGTCAAAAACAAATACGGGCCGTGTGAAATTGACGAGCTTCCATCCGACACCATGATCGTTATTTAGTCGCTGAAATTTTATTTCTAACGCGACACGCGGAACTCGAGAAGCCATCGATCTGTACACTGACGCACGAAAGTATCGCGGTGATTGCAAAAGGTCAGCCGTGCTGTGAAAATTCGCTGAAAATCAGCCAGGCTTTCCGAACGTTTCATCTAAAATTGCTGGTAATACCACTTGAAGGATCAAATTAATATCAAATATATCTACTTAGTCCCTACGACTGTATTAGTTCCTATCGTTCTATATAATACGTAACAAAATAAATAGAAAATTAATCTCACTGTGTAATTCCACTCCGACGTACTAAAAGGAATTATACAAAATTAGTACAAAAAGGCAATGTGTCACATAAACAATATAAACTTAAACATCTTGAAAAATTAATCGAATAAAATTCCTTGTACCCTCCGGCTCAAGAGGAGCCCATAAAATCCGACAGAATGTTTTCGGTGGTGTGCGGGGGGCGGATGGTTGGAGGTTGCAGCCGGGAAATCAATAACCACTGTTAAAACTGAACGAGCCCGAGCGGTTTCGACTGTGTACGGAAATGGGTTTTTTGTTGCAAATGAAATCCGGCCGATCCGGTCGTCGCACAGTGGGCCACTTCCGTAAAACAGGTGGAATTAATCCGAAAATTTTCGTGTCGTCAAACTGGTTACAGTGAGGTCCATTCGGAAGCTTTTACTGGATCTAGATATAACGAATCGGACGTACCTCGCATGCTAGATCATTTTAATGTATGCTTATTGTTCATGGAAGAAAGAAATTTTTATCTGGTTCCCGTGGCTTGTAACTTTTATTTCGCATAAAAATCCGCGGTCTAATAATATTTGATTAATTTCAGCCCATTGTGCGTCGTGAATTTCAACAGGACCTGCTCTCCTGCCTCACAGGTTGTCCTAATTTAAATACATTGTAATCGAATTGCGTAATTCATTACATTGTATTTTATGTATACAGTATTTGAATTACATTGTACTTGCATTACATAATTCGAACCGTTCACTTAATTAATTGCTAGTTACACTATCATCAGTGTAATCGAAACACAATGCAATTGAAATACAATGTAATGTAAATTACTCAATGCATACATTGCTCGCTTAATGTGAAAAATATCTTTCATTTCTATCCGAGCTTCTTCCGTTTTGCATCCACAGACAACTCAATTTTATGTTTATGAGGATGTTTTCTTGTGCGACGACGAGCAACCTTCCAAAATGCAGCTATTTTAGTGAGGAGATGTTTGAACAAAGAGTGTTCATTGCATTCACAGGATGTTTGAACAAAGAGTGTTCGTTAAACCTAATTTAAAGACAACTTGTGAGACACGGGGAGTACATTGCGCGACTCCGAATCGACACGGTGTTTCGAGGAGCACGGGAATCGCGAATCCGTGCGAGAGATCGCACCAGACAGAAAGATAAAGCGAAGAATTCAATTAACCTGAGGCTTCGGCGGCTGTGGTTGCACGGGGTGCGTCGCTGGCTCTTCTTTCTTCCTCTTCCCCGCCCTTTCATACTCCTGCAGCTTCCTCATGACTCTGGGCGAGTCGGTCAGCCGGAAGATGCCGGACAAAGGGCCTCGGGCCGCGTCCTCCGTGTCCAGAACCCTTTCCCGCAACCCCGAAGAATCCTGAGGCGTTGACGTGAATCTGACCGTCGACCTCGTGTCTCCGTCAGAATCGTCGCCGTCGCGGTGCCGCATGAAACGGCTCCGGTACCTCGACTTGTTCCTCGGGACCTCGTACTCGGGCGCATCGTAACTGTGGAGGTGATAACTTTATCTCAGGTGAGTTTTCACTGCGGTTAACGGAGCCCGGGATGAAGGATGGATTGATGAAGATGACTTTCTAAGTACTTCTACCGATTTATGGAGTTAGTGATTTTTAGGGGTCAGTGGCGTGGCTATGGCTGGCGAGCTAGTAGCGAAGCGTTACTGTGTTCCTCAAGCTTGACGATTTGTTAATCACTTCGTTAGATTTAATCTCGAGAGGAACAATGCTCTACATATTCTTATTCCCCAATTAAAAAAAAAAAGAGTTGCGTTCCGAACAAAGCGAGTTTCGAGCGTCTTATCCTTTCCATGAAAAGGTGGCTTTCTCGTAGCGTCCCTCTCAAGATTAATCGCGACGATAGTCAGAACAAAGGATCAAAAGAAAGAGAACGCGGCGGGGATCGGGAATCTGTAGATTTATCAGGGCAATTTCGAAATTGGAGTACATTGTCGTCGAAGACACCAGAGCCAAGTGGCCCGTCTCCGGGACGCGGGAGGAGGAAGAGGATGTAGATCCTGTAATATCGTTTCCCTGCTGTCACTAACAATCCCGTTCAAGTCCTCTCGACTCGGGCTGAGGAAGCCCGACTACAAAGCGACGGGTCTTCCGTTAATCTCGAACGACGGATGCGTCTCTAAACGAGTCGTGATTCTTCTAATTACGATTTCCAATCGTCAGATAAAACAACATTTTTCCCGGGAACGACACCGAGGCATTGAAAATTCATCCCGTAGATTGGACGGTGCTAGATTAACTATCAAAGGGATTTTCCCTGTTAGGATTAATCCCGTTGTCAACAAGCCTCTTTGATTTTGAGATTTTTTAATTACACTCCCCCGTCGTTAAATCGAATTTTCCGTGAAGCTGCGGCAGGGTTTACAGTGAAAGATAAGCCTACAGTTAGGACAATAAGTCGCGAGTAAAATCCGTTTGCAAAGAACGCTTCGGTCTCTGTGATTTTACGATTTTTTAATTGCGTTTCCCCGTTCGCCAAATCGAACGGTATAACTAGACTGCAGGATAACCCTACAATTAGGGCAATAATTCTAAGAGCAGTCCCTTTGCCAACAGTGCTTCGGTCTCTGTGATTTTACGATGTTCTAGCTACGCTTTCCCGTCGGAAAATTGAACGATATTTTTCCGTGGAGTTACAGCAAGGTATGCTACAAGATAAACCCTATAGTTCGAATGGTAATTCCACGTTGACTGTCGAAGGGATAACGATTTTCTCTGTTGCGATTAATCCCTTTGCCGAGAGCGCTTCGTTCCCCGTGATTTTACGGGAACTGGGTTATCTGCTTTTCAAGGCAGCGCGCAGCAATGGTCCCGGCGGATTTAGCCGAGTGTTGCTTAATTATCGCTTCGCAGACAGCGGCGTAGATTTGTGTAATGAGAGAAAATCGGGATAGGTGTGCGTTCACGGTAATTGATCCGGTTTGACGCTGCTTTCTCGGGATCTGCTGCTTATGGTTGCCTCAAGTATATTGGTCCTGAAGGGAGAATTAGGTTCGCCGAAGCAATCTCTCTTGAATTTCTGAAATGTGTAATCTTGAATTCAATTCAATTTATTTCAATACGCGATTATATTTTTGAACGCCGCTTGTTTCTCAATTGATTTCAGCTAGATTTATATTAATTGAACCGCCGAAGGGTTGAAGCAATCACCTGTGAACTCCTGCAACCCCTAGTCCACTCGAAAGTCTTACAATTTTCATTGGCGTTGTTGTCGAATCGGAACACGTTTCACGAAATCTGGAGCGGCGTGGCCGCGCAAACAGCCAATAAAAGAATTTTCAATTATCCGTTGTCAGACACAAGATGGAATACCGAAGTTCCGACCGAATATCTCGGCCGTCTAAAATTTTTAATTTCCCTCGACGAGCGTGCTTCCTCGGCAAACTGAGGGGAAAGTTTATCACGAACATTTTCCATTTTATTTCACTCGGTCAATCTACCTTTAAATCACATTTTTAGCTTGTTCCAAATTTTTTTCCACCCCCGATCTCCCTCAAAGGCAGTTCCCTCCACAATCTTCCATTCATCTGATCTTCTAGCTCGACAGAAATTTTTAATCCGAAAGTAGTCGAGGGTAGTTTACCGCATAATTTGATCGTATCTTTGTCCGATTCGAAATGGTTTTCCACCCTCAAAGGCAGTTCCCTCTGTAATATTGTATTGAGCAGATATACTGTCTCGCTTGAAATTTTTAATTTTCCTGGGGGATCGAGGAGTTTCCCCTCCGGCGAATGCAGCGTTCTTTTCCTGGCTAGCACGGCATTTACCGTTTTCTTTAGCTCGGTAAATCAAAGGGTAGCTCGTCCTGTAATCCAGCGACAAATAAGTCACGACAGCGAGCGAGCGGAGGCGGTCGAAAAACTTTCGAAAGGCTCTCGCATGAATGCAGTTTCTTGCGTGCAGTCTCGGCCGAGTAATTAACCGTAATTATCAGGAAGACCAGTGAATTAGCGGGGGTTGAAGGGAGAGACTCATACACGAGAGGTAGTTGCGGTTTTCTTGTTGCGGTATCGAGGACCAGCGTTAATTACTGTTTATTACGCGAGACAGGGGTGGGGGTGTATTATATCAGAAGCTTTTCATTTACATTTTGACGAGGTGGCTTAATAAAACCGGTCACGGCGGATTACACGGGAACGGGCCAGTAATTAAACTCGAGCGCGCCTATTTCGGCCTCGAGGAACTTCTACTCTACTCTCCTCTCCGCTTCGGTCCGCTACGAAACGGCCCTGGGAAAAAGATACGGCCGGTGGAGAGCCGCACCGTGTATTTATAACATTCGCTAGAATAGATATGTGGGACATCCTGGAAAATGTATGCCCGCCACGGATCCCGTTTGGCGATAGTCCAAAGTAATACGCGTCCATGGTCAGACTAGTTTTTACCGGTCACCTAAGCTGAATTCCTTCCTCCTTAGAACACCCGCTGACCAGCCTCTTGAACCTCTTCTTCTTTTCCAGAAATTCTCTGCAAGCTGCCCGATCATTAGCGACCCTGTGTCTGCGATATTTATATCCTCCACGAATTTCCTATCTTCTGCAATTCTTAGCTTCTCCTACAACTTCTACGTCGTCTCCGAATCTTTATGAAGATTCGAACAGCTCTGTACGTTTAGATTTTTCAATTTTTCCATCGCCTTCGATTTTTATACCCTTTACAAATTTTCTACCTTCTGCGATTCTGCTATGATTTTTTTCGTCTTTAATTTTTTATGAGCATTTCAACAGCTCTATGCATTTATTAGATCTTTCCACCGCCTTCGATTTTTATGTCCTTTACGAATTTTCTACCTTCTGCAATTCTTATAATTTTTCCTACAATTTCTACGTCGTCTCTAACTATTTATGAACAGCTCTGTACACTTCTTGGATTTTTCCATCGCCCTCGATTTTTATATCCTTTACAAATTTTCTACCTTCTGTAATTCTTCTATGATTTTTTCGTCTTTAATTTTTTATGAAGATTTGAACAATTCTGTACACTTCTTATATTTTTCCATCGCCTTCGATTTTTATGTCCTTTACGAATTTTCTACTTTCTGCAATTTTTATAATTTTTCCCACAATTTCTACGTCGTCTCTAATCATTTATGAACAGCTCTATACACTGCTTGGGTTTTTCTGTCGCCTTCGATCTTTATATTCTACACGTTGATCGTATCTCCCACGACTTTTATATCTTCATGAGTTTTCCTACAACTTCTACGTCGTCTCTAATTATTTATGAACAGCTCTGTACACTTCTTTGACTTTTCCATCGCCTTCGATCTTTATATCTTCCACGATGATCGTATCTCCCACGACTTTTATATCTCCGATGATCTATATACCTTCCAGGATCTTCGTATCCCCTACGATTTTTACATCTTTCATGCTCCCCACATCTTCTCCAATTTTGCACGAAGGGCAAACTTGAACAATTTCATAAACTACATCGACTCCGATATCCTCGTCGATATCCGAATCACGAGGAATAAACGCAACGCTATGTACATTCGAAGCCACACTATTTTTGCGACGGGTTCCCGCGACCGCCCCCACGAAAAGTGCCATAATCGCGGCAATACATTTCCCCGGTAATCTCCCGGAATATTCGCATAATTCTCTGGCCCCCGCTTAACCCGTGGAAGAAGTTTAACGAGACTACCCTCCTCGGTAGGAACTCGTTGTTCCCGGTTTGCTTGGCGTTTATTTAGCAGCGGCTGTTATGCAAAGCAGCTGCAGGTGGATGCGCGGCTAGAAAGGAAACTGCCGTAGAAAGTTTTACAGAGAGAAGTAGGAGGAGAAGGAAACAGTTGGGTTTCAGATTGTCGGATAAAAATGTGAAGAACTAGATAATTACTCGTATTCAGGCACGTATCGATTTCTCGCAAGCCGTTCCTCCTCTTGTTGCCTGTACTGCGAAGCGAGACGATGGTCGCTCTTGCTCCTCATGAGTCCTGGTGATCCTCCAGGAGGTACCAGGCTGCTCGAACTACCCAGCAAACCCCCGCTTCCGGTTTCTGGCTTAATATTCAACTCGCCGTAACCCGCCACGTGGAGGACCAGCTGGTTCGGATCGTGCGCCATCACGAAACGCACCCGACGACTGTAATCCCCGGCCTCGTACTCGAAGTTCCTGCAATCACAGCGAAAATTAACCCTACACTCCCATTTTACACCCCCGATGCTCATGAAAGTCTCAATAGTACGAACTATATGATGCCAGACAGTCCTCGAATCTCTCTGACGTTTAACCAACCCTTCAGGATTATGAGAAACGTGTTTCCATAAAAATGGTAAGAAGGGTTAATTTAAGACTTGAGATTCGAAGACTCCTTTTCTCGTGTAGGGTCGGAGAAGACTATACTTATTTCTTCATCCCCCAGATCGTCTCAGTATTTGTTAGTTCAGCATCGTAACAAAAAGCACAGTATAATTTTTCGAACTGTATGATGGCAGACAGTAGAGTCCTCGAATCTCTCCGACTTCTAGCCAACCCTTCTGGATTGTAATAAGAGAGTGACTTTTTAAAAAATGTAAGAAGGGTTAATTCAAGACTAGAGATTCGAAGACTCCTTTTCTCGTATAGGGTTATTTTTTCACTCCCCTGGTCGTCTCAGAATTTGTTAGTTCAGCATCGTAACAAAAAGCACAGTATAATTTTTTGGACTGTAAGATACCAGACAGTAGAGTCCTCGAATCTCTCTGACGTCTAGCCAACCCTTCAGTATTGTAATAAAAATGTTTTATTTTTTAATGTAAGAAGGGTTAATTCAAGACTTGAGATTCGAAGACTCCTTTTCTCGTGTAGGGTTATTTTTTCATCCCCCTGGTCGTCTCAGAATTTGTTAGTTCAGCATCGTAACAAAAAGCACAGTATAATTTTTTGGACTGTAAGATACCAGACAGTAGAGTCCTCGAATCTCTCTGACGTCTAGCCAACCCTTCAGTATTGTAATAAAAATGTTTTATTTTTTAATGTAAGAAGGGTTAATTCAAGACTTGAGATTCGAAGACTCCTTTTCTCGTGTAGGGTTATTTTTTCATCCCCCTGGTCGTCTCAGAATTTGTTAGTTCAGCATCGTAACAAAAAGCACAGTATAATTTTTCGAACTGTATGATGCCAGACAGTAGAGTCCTCGAATCTCTTTGCCGTCTAACCAACCCTCCCGGATTCTGAGAAACATATTTTCTTACAAAAGATGGGAAGCCACAAAAGACTCCCGACATTTGACTTTGCCTCCCCCAAACTCAGAAGGGTTAATGCAAGCATCCCCTAGAGATACGAAGACTCCTTTTCCTGCATAGGGTCGGAGAAGCTATTCTTATTTCTTCACAGTATAATTTTTCAAAGTTCCTGTGGCACGGTGGTTCCCTGGCCAACGTTTTCCTCGACGAGAGCGATAAACGTTGCGGAACGGCCGTAGACAGGGGAGCGTTTAAAAGCGAAAGGGTCGGTTAGTATGCCGCGTGGTGTCGCCTGCGCGGCAAACTGGAGAAGCAGGCAGAATTTTCGACAAGGCTCCGAGATGAAAGGCTCTCGGCTCGCATTATGCGAGCGCGGAGGATTGAGTGCAAAAGTTGACTCGTCCCTGGGTCCTTTCTACCCTATCGTGCCCACCAGATTCAAACCCGCCGGGATGGACGCGGGGGTGGAGCACACCTCGGGGAAGGCGGAAAGTTCTCGCGGAATATCGGAGAAGCAATTTGGAAAAGTGCGGCGTGCCACGTACCCGGCTACGATTGTTATAAAATTAGAGGGAAACTTTCATTATTTTCCGACTGCGGTCCGCAAGCGTGGCACGCTCCCCTTTGAGAATACGCCCGGCTTTTAGCTTCCCGATGGAACTAGAGATTTATGGCGTTCGCATTGCCGGGGATGGCCCGTGTAAGTGTCGCCATATATCCTACAATCGTACTACGTATTAGCCGCGGGGACTTATTGCTTTTATCGCGATCGCGAGCTCCTTGGAGCGCGCACTCTCGCCTCGCGATTATTTTAACCATGGAAAATCATATTCCGCTTTTTCTCCCTTCGGCTGAAATGCACGTAAAGTGCGATACTAAATTCTGTACTGCATTCTTCATCTTCAATTCAAATATCTACGACTACCCCTTGAAAATTCAATATCGTTGATGAGCCGCACGTTCACTAAAAAAAGAGATACTTCAATGTAATTAAAGGAAGGGCAGGTTCCTGGAGAAATGGCATCCAAATCCCGCGGAGCAGTCCCGGAGGAGCAGCACGCGCGCTTTTCGAGAGATAACAGGTATCGGCGCGGAATTTGTTTTCTTATTGGAGGCTGTGCCGGCCCTCGGGCCAACAAGGTTCGAAAATAAAAGGTTACGTTCCTCCGTGTCTCCGGCGGAACGTGCTCCCAGCTGGGTAATTCCCGTGGACCTATTACTTATGTCGTAATCCGATGGACGGGAGGGGAGGGACGGAGGGTTGCGACTGAAAAATAAGAGAGGCGACGGATTATGGTCGGAGATGAAGGGGGTCGACGAACCTGATGAATTCCACGGTGCGCAGGAATAGCTCCTTTGTGTCGAGAAGTTCGGAATCGTCCCACGGCACGTTCTCGTTGATGTGAGCCTCCGCCAGGTCGCAGTTGCTCTGGATGTTCGCGATCTCCAATTCGAGATTCTCTTTGAGCTGAATCAGGCCTCTGAGCTCGGTGCTCAGGTATCGATCGACCTCGTTACGCAGATGTTCCGTACGGTCTTTCAAAGCCTTGCTCAGCCTCCGATAAATCTCGTCCACCTCTTCCGTGACCGAGGCGCAGTTTGTTTGCAGACCTAGCGTGTTCTTCTCCACAAGCGCCAACGCGTCCTGCAGCCTGTGCAACCCTCTGCGTATCTGCAAACAGGATTAACCGACCATCCGTCAGAATCTTCCGTGGAAACGCTCCCCGACAATTACCCTCGGCACATTGCTAATTGCTCCGGTCGAACTACTCGCGTCGTAAACCGGTCTACAGGACGATAAAAAGGATCAGCAGGACCTGACTCACCGACAAGCTGATTTGTGATTCGTTCAGACGTTGCGATAATTATCCTACGACGCTGTTAATTGCTCTGGCTGACCCGCTTGGATCGTAAGCAGGCACGGAATGTTAAAGAAGGAGGACTTTAGCAGGATTTTACTTCGAAATTCTTTACTTGTGTCAAATACATTGTCTGATGCAATGTAATTCGTGTGGAAGCCGAAGAATTTGTATATGGGTAGACCATCCCCATAGAATGTCCGTAAGGGCTGATTTAAGTAATATAGCCCTGTCTGTGGTCAGACAAGAACCCAAAAAGGAATAAATGCTCACTTGTCTCTGTAAACTATTCTTCATCTCAAAATAATCGTTTAAATATTTTTGTAATTTTTCTTAAACAGCCCGGCTGAGATAAGATCGCGTAAAATGATTATACGCGATCGAGGGCAACTAATTTATTCAAATGCAAGCTGAATGTAATTTCTAAATGCCGATTCGACTGTGTCGGTGGTTTCAGGGCCAGGCAACTGGAGCCCGCGAAGGACCCCGGAAGATGATTTTTCACCAGGTGTATTTCCGTCGGGTGTTTCGCATGGAAATAGAATTCACACGGAGGGGGCGTTTGTTTTGCACGCATTAGGGGGCGAGCAAATATACGGCCGGTTTATTTTCGGCCGGGCCAGTGCATAGCGCGTAGTTGCAGGATGGTTCTGTTTGACCTGAATTCGCGGTCGAACCGAATCGAATCGCATCTCGCGTCTGATGCGAAGGACGATTCGAATATATCGCCGCGCCCCCATCACCAGGATTAAACTTTTGAGCAGCGCGCGACGCGAAGCATTTCATTAAGTCCGCCATTGTGCCGGAACAAAGACGTGACCCGCGCCGGAAGAGCCGCCCGGAATCTGTTTCGCGATTGTTTGCAACGATGTCGACGTTTCCTACTCGCCTAACCTAAAACCATCCGCGACACCTCCCCGTCCGTGAAAATGTAGTCGAATTTCACTTTTCCATTCCGACCGTGCTCACTCTGTTTCAAATATTAATCAACATGTTGCACCGTATTTTTCTTACATAAACAAATCATGGCGTAAGTATGCAACGGAACGTTTTCATCGCGCGAACGCGGAATAACAGCAGTCTTGTTCCCAGACAATTCCCTCCGGACTTTACCGATGCATTCCTGCAGCTGCATAATCAGTACAGAGAGACCCACTATTCACCACCGTTGGAAATTATCGATGAGGTACGGTCGCGTTCTTATTTTCCCAGGAAATATTCCATTTGTCCCGCGCACGGTACACCCCCGTGAAAAATGGAACTGCTGTGTTTCCCTCGGCTAAATACTCCGCGAGGAAATGTATCTTTTCTATTAATCCGTTCGATCGGGATTTATTGGGTCGTTTAGAAAATCATTTCGCGTTCTCATGGGACAATAAAAGCCAACTTTTTATCACTTAGAATAAATTTTATGACATTTTGTTCTGTGATCTTTCGCGATTTTTCAGGCGACTTAAAGATCCCTTGCTCGTAGAATTTCTGTTTTCCATTTGAAATCAAATTTGGGTAGGTTAGAAAGTACTATGAGGCAGGAAATGACGTCCGAAATGTCAGCTGTCAAGATATTACTTTCCGAACGACCTAATATTTAGACGTTCGTAAATCCAAGCGGGTCTTGTTGCGCCAAAGATTTATCGAAATAAAAATTTTCTACCTGAAGTGCAACAATCTGGGGTGAAATAGACATTCCTTTTCTTTCTTAATATGTTTAATAAGTTGAAAATAATGTAATAGCATTTTAAAATTCTTCCAATGTTTTTACTGTCTTAAATTACGTCTACTTATTTTCGTAAAATGCATCAAATCCGCTGTCTATTTATCAGATCCCGAGCGAACGAAGAATTCACGAAAGATTGATTACCAGAATTATTCTTTTAGAGTCTTCGCGCATTATTCGAAATATAACGTCGGGAATAAACGAGGTTTCACGGTATTGGTTTAATGGTCCAGAGAGAATTGCCTGTTTCGGAGAGGGTTTTGGAATTTCCAGTAAATCTGATGGAAATTAGGGGTGGTACAGGGATATTTCCGAGCGATCAATGGTACTGATCAGTCTCCCGAATTTGCAGTTGAGCGAGTCCGCGCAAGAATGGGCGGACCAATTGGCTGTGCAGGGTGTCCCCGTGTACAAATCGGATCCGGAGTATGGGGAGAACATATTCGCGGGGTTCCTTCGGGGCGCGCCAGAAAATGTAAAGCCAGAGGATCCGCTGGAACTCTGGTTAGTCCCCGACAAACATTGAAAACCTATTACCCCGATTCCGTTGCTATTTTACGCGGAGGCGCGTTCACCGATCGGATTTGAAATTCAAATGGTTCCCGGGGCTACGTGCGCCCGTATTTAATTGGTTCTCAGGTACCGGGAGGGTAGATACTTCAAGTACGGAGAGGAGACTGTGAAAAACCCCGAAGACGTGCGACACTTCACGCAACTAGTATGGAAAGGGACCACCTCGATGGGAATCGGTATGGCGATGGGCAGCGACGGCGAAACCTATATTGTCTGCTTCTATCAACCCCCTGGGAACGTCCCTGAAGGGTACGCGGAGAATGTTGTGTCTCCCTTCGAGGTAAATTAATTATTTGCTGCGTGCTTTTGTTGCCTAATTTATTCATTTCTCGGTGATCTACTGCAAAGTTCTAATACTGTACCAGTTTCTATATTTGTGCCCATTATTTTAAACAAACTTAATTCACTTTCATAATTACGTGCATATTTACTGCCCACCTATGGTGTGCTTTTCTTGCATCTTTAGTACGACAATGAGGGAGTGGATCTCGATGTAGTTCAGACTGGTAATTGATTTATATTTTGATGATCCAGTGCAAAGTTTTAGTACGGAGTCAGTTTTCATATTTGTGCCCATTATTTTAAACAAACTTAATTCAATGTAATTTTTACGATAGTGTGCTTGTTATTTCAACATTATATGGAAATCATTTAGTGTCAAACCTTTGCACTCGAAGCAATTTGAATTCCAAAATCAAGATATTTGTTTCAACACAGACCATTTTTGTTCTATGTAATCTTTTCCACATTGTGCACATCAAATTGAACCTGTTTTCTTATGTAACAGTTGAGCTTTTTACAATTTATAGAATACAGACAAATTTAATAATGTTATAACTGTTTTGAATAATGGTATGGCAATTTTTAGTGGCGTCTCAGACTCGTCATTCGAGTGCAAAGGGTTAATATCCTCTTCCTTTAAATATCTCGAAACAAGAAATACATGGCTTAGATCACTTTCATAATTATGGGCATATTTGATCTCCACCTTGTTGCATCTTTAAGACGACAATGAAGAGGTGGATCTCGATGTAGTTCATACTGGTAATTAATATATTTTTTGGTGATGTACTGCAAAGTTTTAGTACTGTACCAGTTTTTGGATTTGGTCCTCACCTATGGTGGATGAAGTGTCACCAATTTCCGACAGGATCCACACAGCGCCTCCAGCGACCCAAAAAATAAGGGGTTGCGAAGTGTCTCCAGTATTAAATATCTCCACGCAGCTTTACACGCGAGAAAATAATGAAAAGTCTGCGGGGTGAGAAATTGTTTCACGTAAAAAACAATCTCCCGACGCGGTCCAATCCCGAATGGTTCGGGGGAAACAACGATTCTCTGTAAATTCCATGATGCCGAGGGGTTGGCGGGGAAAAAGGGGTGTGTGTAGGAGGTCGCGTGGGTGGACCGTTGCAGGCGCGAGGTATTCGAAAAGGATCCCCACGATCGCCACGGGGAATTCTCCTACCTGGGAATTGATGCGCGTAATTTCACGCCTGAGGATGTCCATGTGAGCGTCCTTGCACTCGGGGCAACACTTTTTCTCACAGTGGACACAGAGGGAGCAGTAGCTTTTCTCGGAGCAAACGCCGCAACGTTCCATTGTCTGGCCGCTGGTCGGGTCCGGCAGCTCCCCGGTGATCTCGATGTGCAATTCCAGGAATCGCTGGAGGGTCACGTTCGTTGGAAACGCCTGGACACCCTGCGACAACACAATGTTCGTTAGATCACAGAGAACTTGCTGGCGAGTCGTCGGACATTATCGCGGAGACTCCGCCTGTAGAAAGAAATTCCTTTCTGGAGCTGAAACTGTTCCAAAATCAACTCTTCGAAGCTTAAGGGTCCTTGCCCACTAGACCGTAACCTCGGCGCGGCGGAGCGCCGTTTTGGATTGCCTCCTGTGTATTTCAATGGGAGTGCGCCCACTATACCTGATCAGAGTACAAAGAAACAGCGCTCCGCCGCGCCGAGGTTACGGTCTAGTGGGCAAGGACCCTAAAGGTCCAACTGCAAGTGTTAGAACTCAGGAATTTAGTTGATATTTAAATGTCAACACTTTAAATACTTTTTTACCAGACTTGACAATTAATTTTTACTACGTTTCGGCTAATTTTCTCCACTAATAAAATTATAAATAGCTGGTTCTTTATAATTGCTTAAAATTAATTTTTACCACAATCTTGCCAAGCAAACCAAATTTTATTAGTTCCGGCTAATCTTTCAAACCAATAAAATTATAACTGGTTCTTCCTAACTGCTTGAAGAGTCCGAGTTGATTTTAGAAGAGTTTTC
Organism: Lasioglossum calceatum; assembly: GCA_963966675.1. Lineage (NCBI taxonomy): Eukaryota > Metazoa > Arthropoda > Insecta > Hymenoptera > Halictidae > Lasioglossum > Lasioglossum calceatum. The sequence goes on along the minus strand of OZ016555.1, from coordinate 2,335,849 downwards.
GAGACCTGGTTTCCCGAGGAGAACTTTTCCAGGCCTCTTTTATCCGGGATTGAATTTCATAGGGAATCTTCAAGTCGATGGTTTCTTCGTGGCTTTAATTAACGACGACAGACCGTTTGATGTTGCCGGGTTGGCGGGGCGAGTGGCGGTGGGGGAAGTAAGACAAATGGCTCGTGAGAGGTGTCACGCTATGAAACGCGAAACTTCATCCACTTTCATGAGGGATCCCGGGGCCGCAGATTCGACGCTGAATAAAGATGAGATGGCCGCGCGCATTATACCCGGTTCGGGGAACCGTGTTCCGGAGCCGTATGGTTCATTTGAAAAGCGCGCGTACGGATGCATTTGCATCGCGGACGGTTTCATATCGCCGCGCGATTTATCCCGAGAGCAATGTTTTCTTCTCGGTGGTAATTGATCTTTCGCTTCCGGGAACCGTGGGAGCGAACCTCTTCAACGATAACGATGGAAGAGGAAGAACCTTTTCATCTCGTTTCTGTTTCGAACTTTCGCGAACTTTCTGCACTTTCGTCTCTTCGCAGGGAAATTCAAAGGAACATTCACATCAATCGTAATTCTATTGTCTTTGCAAGTGGTCTGGATACTTTACAAATTAAATAAAGGAGGATTCAGATCCGGTAATCGCTCGTATAATTTTTTTAAAAGTTTTTACACGACCCGGGTCGGTATCTTTTGGGGTTTGAAGGGGTTGGTTTGGCTGAGGTAATTTCCAAGAGGGAAAAGTTGGTTGCGGCTCCGGTTGACAGTTCGTTTGACACTCACTTGGTAAGGTATACGATGTTCCGCCCTGCATTCCGGACACTTGACCTGTCGTCTCACGTAGTCAACGAGGCCATCCATGCAGGGTTCCATGCAAAAGCTGTGCTGGCATGGCAAAAGCTTCGGGTTCCTGTATCGGTCCAGGCATATCGCGCACGTTAGCAGTTGCTCGAACTGCTCCATGCCTGAAACATGCAACAAACACTTGTTACGCTCGCTCCCTGCTCCTTGATCTCGCTTCGATCCCTGCTCGGATCTATTTCGATTGTACGGGTCGATTCAAAGTTGCCGCTCCCTTAACACAATCATTATTACTAGACAGTGAATCTTTATACAAAATAAAAATGTTCTGCCTAAATTGCAACAAACTGGAGGGAAATAGAAATTTATTTTCTTTCTTAATATATTCAATGGGTTGATAATAATATACTGGTCTTTTTAAATACTTCTAATGTTTGTTTTAAATTATAACTGCCCATTTTTGTCATAAAAAAAGAAAATATTTTATTTTCATTGCTACAGGGCGACTCAAAAGTGCTCGGCTGGACCAGTTCCAAATCAAGATGGCAGAAACGAAGCTATATCCACCGGAATACTTCATATCGATAAATAAATATTGACCAGCACTTTTGGATCACTCTGTACAGTCTGACATCACGCAGATGATATAGAACACACCGAACGTACGTAATTGAAATGAAAAGGACGCTGTGTCTTCTAAGATACATAAAGAGAGCTAGTCGATAGCACCGGTAGAATTAGACGTCTGTTCGAGATTACTATTTCGGATCACCGTTCACTTTGCCGTCCACTGACGTACTGTCTAAAAATTCCTGCGTTCCTGTTTATATCCGCTCGTCAACGCTTTATGATGTATAAACGGTTCTGGATTAGCTTGTCGCCCTCTATTCTTAACCCTAAGTTTACCAAGCACTAAAAGTGACTTTACTCAAGTTCTTAAAAATAACAAGAATGTATCAAAATTTTTGGCATTTAAAAAAAATAATTTTTCTGAATTTTCTACCCAAAGAATTATTTTAACATTATTTTACGCAAAACCCTAAAGCTTCGGTGTGAAACTGGAATCGTCGTCGATCATCGATGATCGTCGAAGGTAACATCATTGACAGTCGCGTCCGGTGATTTTCGCGGATATTACCGAATAATATTTCGCAACGAATGCCTTACGTCTCGAACACGGTAGACTTATTTATTCCATCCGACGAACCGATCTGCGTCACGGGGATCAAACTCGATCCTACGTATTCTCGATCCTTACGTCACGCGATGAAATACGAAGTCGCAGATAATAAATAGTTCGAACGACTAATCCGTGGACTGTTGCAATTCGAGAACGCCATTGTGCCAAGTCGTTATTCATTGGTTTTACCACGCATTGTGCATTCTACGAAAACTGAGAGCTTCTCTCCTTATAATCGCCTATTCATCCCCACCATTCACTGGTTATTTAACTGACAAGAATTAAAAAAGACATTACATAAGAATCATACGCGAGAATATACATAATTCGTCCGAATGCAAATCGAATCGACAGATAAAATGCAAGAAAAATGATCGGAGTAAATGACACGAGTTTTCAGTGAACGTGTTTTGCGACTCGGCTTAATCGTTTCCATTTTTCTCAGAAGCAATGTGGCCCGTGGCTGCCAAGACAATGTCAAGATCTCGTCGGTGTCGTTGCACTTCTATTTCAGGAGACGGTGTATCATTCGCGAGGAAGACGAGGGGATGGGCGAACCCGAGGAGAGGGTGTCCTCTGTACTTCGCGCGTTGCAAATTACCCCGAACGTCGACTTCGTCTTGCAATTAGAGCCGAAGCCTGCCAGACGTGTTACAGTCTCGTACTTCGTTCACCGAAGCGTTCCGAAATTCCCGGGCAATTTACACCCGGGGATCTTTCATTACCATCATCGGATCATCGGCCAACTTCACTGCCGAATCTATTATTCGGTTGCTCAAGCATCGTGCAAAATATCTTGGCATGAACGTGGCTATTATTCGAAAGTGTTGTTCGAAAAATCAAGCTTTCACAAAACATTCTGGCGAAGCTTGTAAAAATTGGAACATCGACGAATTTCACTGTTGCATCTATTATTCGAATGTTCAAGCATCGTGTAAAATATTCTGACATGAACATGGATATTATTCGAAAGTGGTGTTCGAAAGTTCAAGCTTTCACAAAACATTCTGGCAATGCTTGTAAAAATTGAATCATCGACGAATTTCACTGTTGAATTTATTATTCGAATGTTCAAGCATCGTGTAAAATGTTCTGGTAAGTCTTGTAAAAATTGCAAGAAGATGTATCATCAAGGAACTTTACTGCCGAATCCATTATTCGAATGCTCAAGCATCGTGCAAAATATCGTGGCATGAACATGGATATTATTCGAAAGTGGTGTTCGAAAATTGAAGCTTTCACAAAACATTCTGGCATAGCTTGTAAAAATTGGATCATCGACGAATTTCACTGTTGCATCTATTATTCGAATGTTCAAGCATCATGTAAAATATTCTGGCAAGCCTTGTAAAAATTGCAAGAAGAAGGATCATCGACAAACTTCACTGTTTAGTTTATTATTCGAATGTTCAAGCATCGTGTAAAATATTCTGGCAAGTCTTGTAAAAATTGCAAGAAGATGGATCATCAACGAACTTCACTGCCGAATCCATTATTCGAATGTTCAAGCATCGTGCAAAATATTCTGGCAAGTTTCGTAAAAACTTCAAGAAGATGGATCATCGACGAGCTTCACTGTTCAATTCATTATTGGAAAGCTGAAGCCGCGTGCAAAATATCCTGGCAAATCTCTCGGATTGTACAGCGAGACTGCAAAGTGTATTCGGAATGTTCCGATGGCGACTATTAATATTGCTGTCTCCCCTAAGCCTCAAGGATCGAAAACAGCATCCTGATCTAAGAATATTCCGCGACCGGTGTGTGGAATCTAGACGATTTATCGCGTTCAATGTATGGATTCTTTCCGCGAAGAACAGTTTTACACGTCGTCAAAGAACCTGTAAATCGGAATGGTTACGTGTTACGGTTTTGCTAGCGGATCGTAAAATAACCGCATCGCCGAGGTTCGCGATAAGCTGTTGGCTTAATCGACCTCGGACTGTGCACGTTTTTTTGACGTGGAAGTGGATGTTGCGTCTGTGCAAAGATTCAACCTTGGTAAAAATAATACAGACGGTCGGGAAATAATAAAAATTTACTGGACAGGTCGGCGAAACAAAAAGAAGAAGATATTTTTTGAAAAATGTCGAAATCCATTTTTGTTTTGTCTCGAAATGAAATGGACTGCAGGTTTTATTTTCTTAATAATTTCATAGAGAGTTGGAAATAGTACGTAGATATTTTTAAATTCTTTAGACAATTTTGCTGTTTCATAAACGCATGAAATCCTTGCTTACGTTCTAAAAATGATTTTTGAGGACAAGTTTGTAGGCATTCAAGTCGCGGTGCAAGGTTCCGTCGATAAACCGAAATATTTACGCAGTCGTTCGCGCCTCCGTGGAAAATCATTGATAACTCGCGCGTGGAATCAACGCGGAACGGCTCGGATGTTTCTGGTTTAAATATAAAACCGGGGATTCGAGGTGGATTCGAGGCGGATTCCCGTCGAAGCACCGTCGAACGAGATTATTCGAAGCGTTCGCGGACACGTTGGCCGACAGCCGGGCCAAAACGATTCTCGCGTGTGTTTCGCAAGATCGACGAGTTGGAAGGCCGTGGCAAGGACCAATCGTCGGATCTTTCTCGTGGTTCTAGGTACTGCCGCGCCGGAAACGCTGGCCCGCGCATTAGAAAGCATTGTTACACTTAGACGAACCACTTGTTGATCTTAAAGCGAATTCCGTGGTGCAACAGGCGGCTAGGCGCTATTGTGTTAGCAACTTTCTGGATGTCGGGAAGAGGGATGTTAATCCTGACAGCGGAGCTGGAAGCTGCGAGACTTAGCCAGCTTCTGCAGATTTCCATTGTTTTGACGGGGACGCTTCTCCCAGGCACCGTCTTCCGCAGATTTCGGGAAAATTCATTCTGCACCGGACGGTGTTCGCTCATATTTCGGAATTTTTTTTTAAAAAACCAGAACAATGTCCTCCTTCGAATTTTTGCGTAAGTGTTCTTCATAGTTTGAAGTATATGTCGTATTTTTTTCAAGCAAAAATACTAAAAATTCTACGAGCTGTACTCCCTTGAAGAAGGTCTGTTCGAAAAATCAAAGTGTCTTATTCTCAGACACGACTCGAAAATGATGTAGTTTCTTCATCAGCATGAATGAACAAAGTATACAATTATTAAAAAAATGGTTCTCTAAAAAGTTGAAAAATAAAATGGTTCTCTCAAACACCGAGCTATTAATAGAAGAGTGCCCGTGCGAATTGAAATCGTTCCAGGAGAAACAAACATCCCCGAACTTCGCACCGTCTTTGTTGTTCGCCGAAAATTTTGTTGGAAATCCCCGCGAGACAAAGAAAATCATACTGCGCGTGAATCGAGTCCAAGAACTTTCCGAGCACATTGACACAAATTGCCCTGTTTATGTTTTCCGCGGATCAGCAGAAATTCGTCGAATCGGTATGACGCCGGCCAGGTACAACACACGTGGCGCGTTATTATTTTCGCGCCAAGAGATCGAATGGCGCGTCGAGTGATTCAGCATTTCCCTTTGTCCGACTGCGAAACGCTGCGAAAATCGTGGGCGTCGTTTCACGAGCCTCTTTCTTCTGTCTCTCTCTCTCTCGCGTTTACATTCGATGTAGAAAGCACGGTGAAACGCGTTTTTCCGTCGGTCAGGATTCCTTGATTCCGGTGGGAGACCTTCGTCAAGTTCTTCGAACCTCCCACGGAAACCTTCGAGAAAATCCTCTTTTGATCTCTGGGACAAAGAGCTTTCCCGGACGCGGCTGCACGTGAAAATTTAATGCTCCACGCCCGAAACTTCAGGTTCAAATTTCGATGCGGAAATCGAGAATTTTCTTAGCGCGTTGTTGGACGTTTAGAGGAAATCCATTGAAGCATTGTGAAGTTTATAATATTTTTAAAAAATGTCAAATGTCTCGAATAAATGTTTCAAGGGCTTATCTTTGCATACAAACAGTGCACAGTTCGTGAAGAGTCCTATTCCAGTCGAGTACATCCGACTGATCGACGTGAGGTAGAATCGAAAGCCGCAAGAAAATGTTCAAAGGGAAGGAGAATTGAATTCGTCAGTTTGTTGTCTCGTGTACGTACCCAGGAAATGATGACGGACTCTTCAAAGCTCGAGCATAAAATAAAATCCGAGTGTCTTTCCCGTGATGGTGGAGCAGTGTAATAAAGGAGGCTCGGATCTCGGTTGAAACGGGAGTCTCGGGAGAAATAAGAAACTGGAAAGATCCGAAGCACTGTGAACTTCACACGCGACGGAAACACCGTAAGGCTTTTTTTATCGACCCATACGCGATCGATCGTCTCGGATGGAGGACTACGCTTCAGCCTGAACGTTTCGGCGCGATTTTCACGAGACACTGGGACGGAATACAGCGTGTGGTTGTTCTGGAATCGGTCGGTCCAGGGTATACTGACACTTTTCGACGTCAGTGGCCAGACTTACGCTAGCGAGGAGCGCGCGCTATACTTAGACGGAGACCTTCGATTTCCGGCGGCTCGTTTTCGACGAAAGATCCACGCGAGAAAGCAACGGAACGATTCTCCTGCCTCTATCCGACGTCCCACGCGTTCCCACCACGATTTTTCTCGGGTTTCCCGGTCACCGACTCGAATATTCCTTTCCGATTGCGACCACCACTATGATTTATCGCGTTATGCGAACCGAGAGAGCGAGACGAGGACAAAAGGGACCTTGGTGTAAATTTAACGCGTGTTTTGGGGACCTCTTCGTGTCTCTCGAGGAACTCTCGATTTAAACGCCGCGAAGAAAGCCGCTTTATGCGGGGTCGCCATTGTCAACGTTCCCACAAAGTTTATTTTCTTTCCTGCCGGAATTTTCTGTGACACCTGGGAAGTTCAAGTGAGCAATTGCGTTCGCGAGAGTAAAGAAAATCGCTGCGAAGTTATTATTAAATCACGTTAGAACCATGCGAGAGTTCCTGCTCACCTACGACGCAACAATTTTTAAATCCGATAAATCCTCTGCAAATAATTTTCATCTGGAGAAAATTAAAAATGAAGTGAGTGTATCGCACAGAGTTGGCTAGCGTGTCTGTTTATTGCGCGCCGCTTCTACTTGCGCCACGCGCGCAGGAAAGATCGATTTTCATCGTCGATTTCCTCGAAAACCGAGTCAAATTTAATCCTGACAGGTCCTCCGAGGATTAACAGTCTTCTGGCGATCGTCATCGTTAATTCGCGTTTCGTCGACCGATCAGAAGAGACTCTAGAATGAATCGGTGAAAGTGGACCACCGTTACCTCGCATCGCTATTTTTCTGCGTCTTTAATTACCGTTCCGGATTTAGAAGGCATTCGGATCTACCGGTCTCCGTCGCCTCGTGATCGACGATTTATTTATTATCCGTCGAACGGCTTCGGTAAATTTAGACGACGCAAACGAATTAGATAATCGACGTCGCCTGTATCCACTGGCGAATTTTCCACTGAGCAAGTTAAGTTGTAAAACGTTTGTCGATATCGACCGCAAGAGAAATGTGCGCTTTACCGCCGCATCAGAAAGCAAAGAATACAAAATTAGGAGGAAACGGTGAACGAAGAAACAAGAGTAAATATTTCTGACGAGCTGTTGGCACAAAGATTTGCCGATTCAGTCGGCGTGATAAAAATACAAATGAACGTCGCGCAGTAATAAATTCCATTTCGGGCCGACGGGGAAATGTATTAATAAAGTTTGCTGGCTGGAACACGCGGGCACGCTTAATTAAGCCGCGCGATATGTAAAATTCTCGCAACGAACGGAATTAAGAAGATATAATTTGGCCGAGCAATTTGCGGCCAGTCGATTAAAAAAGATTGTCGGCGCTGATTGCGTCGACTGCAAAATTGCAGGATCGATCCGCGTCGCTCTGCGTATTCGTTAACGAAGCGGGGCGACGCGACGCGCGCGCGTTCTCGCCAACGAGTTTAACGTCGATTAGAAATCATACCTTTAACCCGTTTATTGTAATTAAAGTTAAAACGATGCAGTGGCGTGCGGCGGCGTCAACGCGAATCGATATCAATTATATTCAATCTGGCGGCACGCCAAGCACCCGGGCCAATATTAAAGGCTAATCCAGATGATCGGATACCGTTGCGCCAGGAAAATTTTCGGGAATTGCCTTCCCGGCGCGGCGCGACGTCTCGTTTTCCCATCGGTCTGCACGACCAACCGGAACCAAATAAAACAGAGAAAAAAATATACAAACGAGGATGTACCGACGCCGAATACGTCGACGATGGCATTCCGTGGCTGGATGCGTTTCAAACGCTGCCACAACTTTCATTTCCCATTGATAGACGCCCGAGACTTATACGCAACAATGCTCAAATCCTGATGGATTCTTCCCCGAGAATACCAATTCTCTTCCGGAGCTACCTTATTTTAAACCAGCCTGTATTCTTCGGTAAATTATCAATCTTATAAAGGGTGAGTCACCTAACGTTGCCACCTCAAATATCTTTGTTGTTTTTAAAGATACGTCAAATGTCTGAAGGACAAAGTTGAATGGTAAAATGGGGCTCATACGATACCAAAAAAATGTTTGTTTTTATGTAAATCTTTTTAGAGATATGTAGGTCACCATCATTTTTTTAAATGGAATGAGGTATATTTTAGTACATCAATCGATGCAGCTGGACATTCGTTATAAAAAAGTACTAACCTATGTATGTCGAAAAGTTTGTAGTTCAGGAGATATTTCAATTTAAATAATTCTGAAACACCATTACTGTAGTACTAAGACGTTAGCATTTATTTACTAGTGTAACCTGAACTACTAACTTTTCGACATACATAGGTTAGTACTTTTTTATAAGGAATGTCCAGCTGCATCGATTGATGTATTAAAAAATACCTCATTCTAAAAAAATTTACATAAAAACAAACATTTTTTTGGTATCGTATGAGCCCTATTTTACCATTCAACTTTGTCCTTCAGACATTTGACGTATCTTTAAAAACGACAAAGATATTTGAGGTGGCAATTTTAAGTGACACCCTGCATATCTTGTATTACTGAAATTGTGAAGATCCTATCAAATCGTTACTCACAACGTCCAGAAAAATTTCTAGATTTCTAGAAATCTCTGAAACGAGACACATTAAATAAATGTAGCTGAGGAACTTCGGCAGACTAGACTCGCAGAAATATTTCTTCCTTCACGTTAGGAAAAATATTTTCCAAGACTTGTAAATGAAGAATTAAAAATTAAGAAGCCACTTAAAAAATCTAGAAGACTTTTTACAATTCTCCGCAAGGCAACACTGTTAAACAAAACGTTTTCTGGAGAGAATTTCAACAGCTTAAGTTCTCCTGATCGACCGCCTCCACGTGTGCGGTAACAGAGCACGAAATGCACACGATGCACCGTTCGCCGCAGCAATCTGACGTGCATTTATTTCTCGTGTTGTAGTTGCTGTTCCGTGCGGAGCGTTACTAGGTTTCAAGGAGAATAGAAAATCGTTCCGTCCAGGAATAGCTTGGTGAAAAAGGGGTTTGCCGATCGCGGTTCTGCTCTCCTATTAGCGTGCAGCATCGGCACGAAACTCCGTGCTATAGTTAGCCTGGCGTTAGCACCGTCTCGCTTCTCCAGCGCTGCGTTTTCTCAGGGAGGTCTCTCTCAGAATAGCTTGGCAGAATGCTGCCGCTGCTTTTCTTATCGACCCGAGCTTTTCTCTGGTCGGCAAGACAGCTATCTACCACGGAATTTACCGGGCGGTTATGCTAAGTCGCCGAAACTCGGTCGGGAGTCGCTTGCGAGAGTCGATAACTGGGAATTTTCTTACCCTGTGGTGGCAGTCAAACCGAAGAACGCTGCTCTGCTTAAATTATTCCTCTGACACGCCTGATTCATCGTCACTAACGATATCGGAACTTCATTGTTTCCCTGTTTCCTCAAGCTCGAACTTTCGGGAAACGTAAACGTTCGAAGGCACTTTACCTCCCCAGAAAATCGGACCTTTTGGTAGAAACTTTTGTGGAAACTCGATCGAAAGAAAGATCGAAATTTTTGTAGATACAGCTCCTTAAAATTTGCAAATTTTTGAAGCTGTTTGTGTTACATTTTTACTCTGTCTTCAATTGAATTTCAAGAAACGGAGTTACAGATTCCGAATGTTCAACAATTTTCCGGTCGTAATTTCGCTGGGAATGTTGAAAAATTAACGCGAAGGTTTAGCGTCGTTTATCGGCGCGACGTCGCGATAATAGATGTATTATCACGAGGGCGGGGTCCAGACCAGACAACGGGCATTAAACTCATTGTGTCCTGGAGGCTTTTATCACCGGTACAGTAATATTTAATCGCGGGGGGCGATACGTTTATAAATTTGATTGGCGCGACACGCGGCAAAACGTATTTCGCCTGCGGGAATAAAATCACGGCACGGTCCGCGGATTTCTGGTTTGGTCGCGCGTGCATCGATAAATTGGCGCCCCCGCCAATTTCTTTCCCATTATTCCGGCGAGCTTTGTTTTCGGTCCTCGATGGCAAGATACAATTATCGGCGGAGAGACAATTCGCGGGTCAGACACGGCCTCTCTGTCAGCAAGGCTTTATGAATTGTTTAAATATTTGTGAACGCGGGTGACGTCGCGGAAAGCTCGCTTCCGAAGAATCGAAATGTCCCCGGGTTCATTTAACGACCTGGACAAACATTCGAAAATATTTGACGCTTTCAGAACGTTCTGGTTGTAAAGATTGAAAGACGCATGAACGAGTGAAATATATTTACACGATAATGCGGTTTTAAAAAAAGTGAATTCCATTCAGGACGGATCTCGAAAATCAGAAGCTTCGAGGATCTTCTGTAAAAACGTGGTAAAATAGAATGCAGGCACACCACATCCGTCAATCACGAGGCAACAACGAGGGCCAGGCATACTAAATTTAGTTTTGAGATAATCCCCTCCGTCCCAAAGATTGATGACCCTCGTTAAGGCCGATCTACCCGGGGCTCCCTAAATTTTGTCATTCATTTACGGACACTCGCGCGGTTCGCATCGCCGATCAATTTATAGCGTGTTTAGAGAATTCGGAAGCATCAGAATTGTTCCAGAAGTTTCGTAATAATTTTTCGTGTGCTCCTCTCATTAACCAAAGTTGCTACTATCCATCTGCTGATCGACGTTCCAAGACCTTCGTCTTGTCAAACGGTGAGTGTTTCTCAACAGTTAACGAGATTGATGGTTGTTCGTTCTACGTGAAATTTATCGCAGATGCTAAATGGTAAATTAAAGAGCATTTAGCAAACGTCCACTGCCAACTGGCATCGTATACTGCGAGTCGACGTGCCATTGTTCTTGCGCCGTTTTAACGGAGAGTCCCTATCGATTTCTTGGCGGGAGAAAAAAGGAAAAATTCGCAACACGCCCCGTATTTCGTACCCTTTCGAGCCCTTCTAATTGACAAATGTCCTGGCGAGCGTGCAGTCTACGAGGAAAAATCTATATGAATATATCCGCTGTCAGTCGACCGGCTGAAAGTTCTTGTGCCGGTAGCTTTTACCCTCCTCGGCTTTCCCTTTTCACCCAGCGGATTCCCTTGGGTTTCTTGTTCTCCGCGTAGGTTCGTTTCTACCTCTCCGCGAGTTGTCGGCGGTGCCTTGCGGCGTCGTGAACTTCCGTAATCTGTATTGTTCCTCTTTGACCCACATTTAGTACATTACGTCCTCCTCGTTCATAATAATTCGGAGACTACACTCGACTACCGTCATAACGAGTCGCTTTCGATCCTTGTTCCCACTCGGAACTCCCTTTGAGCCTCTGTGCCTCAATTACTTCGCCATAAACCGCTTCAATCAGTACAGGCTCTCCTCAAAGTCGCGTTCTTTCAACTAACAGGTCCCAAGGGATTTATCGTTAATTAAAAATTCAATGACTCGGGGATTCAGAGCTCCTAAGACTTGGGAAAACAGAAAGTTGAAAATTCTGGGCACCGAAGATTCAACTCCTTTATTCGGGGACTTAGAAATTCAGGGGTCAAAGAGTTCAGAACTTGAAGGTTCAGAGACTCACAGGTTTAGGGATCCAAAGATTTAGAGACTCGAAGGTTCAGGGTTCGAAAGATTCAAGCACTCTCAATGGTTCAGAGACCCAAAGATTCAAGCACTGAAAGGTTCAGGGACCCAATGATTCAATAACTCAAAGGTTCAGAGACTCAGGCTCAAGGATCCAAAGCTTCAAGCACTGAAAGGTTCAGGGACCCAAAGATTCAAGCACTCAAAGGTTTCAGAGACTCGAAGGTTCAGGGACTCAAAGCTTCAAGCACTGAAAGGTTCAGAGACCCAAAGATTCAAGCACTCAAAGGTTTCAGAGACTCGAAAGCTCAGGGACTCAAAGGTTCAGAGGCTTAAAGACTCAGGGCTCCAAAGCTTCAAGCACTGAAAGGTTCAGAGACGCAAAGATTTAAGCACTGAAAGATTCAGAGACCCAACGATTCAAGAGCTCAAAGGTTCTGAGACGTATAAGGGGTTCAGAGATCGAAACTCTTACAACTGAAGGACTTATAAATTTAAGGCATTTGACAAAAGCTTAGGATCGAAACTATTCAAATATCTGGAGACTAGAGATTTAGAGTTGAAGGGCTTCCCGGAGACTCGTAGATCCATTAATTCAAAGGTTTCGAGACCGGCGTGCGCAAGTATTCTGGTCCCCAAAAAGCTGGCACGACAATAATTTCGTCGTAAGCGAGGTCTGCGGTATCCGAAAATCATTTGCCTTCGAGGATATCTTCGTCAGCGGAGCCTTAGGGTTGCATAGCAAACGCAGGATGTACGCTCGGTAGAAACTCGCAACTTGTTCCGTGATCAGCCAGCCGGCAGAAAGGCCGAACTATGTTCCAAGTGGTTGAAATTGCGAATAAGTGTGCTCGAGGATATGCCAGAACAGTCACGAGCTCGTTGTTCCTGTCCCTTGTACAATAGGATCCTCTGTCGTGTACAAAGGTTCTAATTCTATTCTTGATCTCGCTTTATTCATCGACCCGAAACGAAAAAATTCTGGCTTTATTATGTTAGCAGTATCCTGGGGTTGGAATCGTTGTAATACTTCTCGATAAGACGACTGCTTGCGCAGGGACCCGAGAAATGGTCCCGAAGCTACCGGCAAGACAAACACGAGCACGCGGTGTTTGTCTTTCTACATCCACAAGAATCTATTGACCAACCGGGAGGAATAAAAAAGCTTTTCATGGTGTTCCGCGGAGCAAACAGTCCTTTTACCTCGGGGAACGGTAGACTTTCTTTGCGAAACAACAGCGGGCGGCCTAGGCTACTATCGTTCGCGATACTGCGGTAAACATTCGCTAAAACTCGAATTTATGTTAATTTTTAGCAACAGCTACGGCGAACTACAAACTTGCAATTTTTATTCGTATGTAATACTTCGTGGACGATTTATCTCAAAGTTTGTCAACTTACAGTTTCATTTAATTTCATGAAAAATAAAGATCCCATTTTCTCAATTTTCTAATGCGGACAGAGGGGATAAATCAAAGTTTCAATTGAGTGGCACAATTTTTTTATGCAGCAACACATCCAGTTGTGAAAGAAGGCGAAGAGAATTATGTCAACACATGGCACAAACGTTATCGGATTTGGCGTGATTGCGAACGTTTCCTAAAGCCGTCCGATGAAAAATTTCGTGAGGTCCAGGCACGTGGCGTTCGGCACAGACCTTTTTCACTCGGACGAGTATTTATCGAGATACCCTGGATCCACGAGGGACAAGGGGAGAAGGGTCAGTTTCCTGACCGGCCCTTCGCTAACTGGAATCGTCGAGGAATGTCTTGCGAGCAATTTGTGATAGGTGTCGGGGCTCGCAGCACGAGCGGTTTCCTTTCGCTCGGGTTGTCGGCCGGGAAAGTGATTTAGCGGCTGCAAGCGCAGCGTGTTTTCTAATGAAAGAATCAGAAGGCCGAAGAAAAATGTTCCATGTGGACCCGCGCCTTAACTCGGTCTTAGTAGATGACTGAAACACGTGCTGGGAATCGTGCCCATGAAACCACAGCCAGCGATAATATCATTACACAATAAAATAAAACATCCCCTGTCTTAGGGAAGAGATTTCTCGGCGAACTCATTCTGTTAGTGTCTCTGTTCTATTTATTTTTCACGATAGAAAAATTCTAGAACCAATAATTTTTGGTCTCGGACAAGTTTCATCGAGTTACTAACTGAAAGTAATTTTTTATGGAACATTTTTTAATTAAAAAAAATTGTTCACTGTTCATTGTGACGGAGAATGAATTTTTAAACGGGAATATTATTTGTCCCATTTGTTTCCGAGTTATTTATTCAGCGACGTTTGAATTCCCTCTGGTTTATTTGCCGTGTCTGACCATTGCTCACCGTTTCTACTTATTTTCAGAGTACAACCGTATAAAACAAGTTTTCCGACGGGAATATTATTTTTCTTATTCGTCCTGTAGTTATTTACTCTGCGACGTTTGGACTGGTTCTGTTTATTTACTGGCTCTGGCTATTGCTCACTGTTTCTACTTATTTTCATTCTGTTTATTCGTTTCGCTGATTTCTTCCAATTTTCCAATTTATTTGTAGATCATTTGAAAGTGAAATGGTGTACACGCAGATACAGATTTACAGATTCTGTTACACAAACAAAAATTACAAAAAAATTCATTTATTCGGTTAAATATTTCGGGGAGGTAACAATAAAGTAGAGAAATACTGTCAAGAACGGCGTGCCTGCCAGCTCGTGCTCCACGTCCTCGTAAACAACGTTTATTATATTTTATTGTGTATAAATAATGGTTAACCGAACGAGAGATTCCCTTGCCAAAGAACTTCATTCGGTAAAGTTGGAGTAGAAATGTTTCGTGTGCTCGTAGCACAAGTCCATTCTTCATTACACCTTTCGTAAGAGGATTTTTGTGATCGCGTCGTTGAAAAAGGGTCAGAATAGACCCGCCGACTAATATATTTGCGTCGGTGTCGTTCCCGACACTCGACAATGCTGTCTGCCAGTTGGCCAACAGTCTCTCGCATTTCATTTGTTAAATTGGTGCGCAAAATTCGCACGTGGGCTCGCGAACAAATTGTAATTTTTTCCGCGACGCTTAACCGCGCTTCTTTCGCGGTTTCGAACCGAAAAATTGTATGGTGGATTCGCCGCTTATAGCTCGCCATGGACTGACAAAGCGACAGCGGAACAATGCCCGAAAAATAAAGGGGGCTCCGGGAGTGCTAGGCGTTGATTTACGCCTACATTTTTGCCAGGATTTTTGCGTTTCTTCCGCGAGCGCGCGGGCCAGCTCGCTACAATAAGACCGGGCTTTTTATTTGTTGGTAACGCCGGCCGTGCAATATTTTAGGGGCACGTCATAGAATTTCCCGCGTCAGCGGTCCAAATTCGCTTGCGCAAAATTTCACTGTTTTCTTTCGCACGTTTTTTCCCGCGCAAAAAAGCGCATCGCGACGGGACGCGCATGCCGCGCGGCGAGGCGTGGAGAGATTTTACCGAGAGCTGATCCCTCTCTCGTGTTCTCTCTTTCTTTCTGTCTCTCTGTCCCGTCGGCATTGTTCGCCGCGTTAAAATACGCTCGGCCGTCTGCTGGCGACGGTTCAACGACGTTTGTTTATCCCGCTTATCCAAACCACGCGACCAAAAATTCCGCACCAAGGATCTCCCGACCAGGCGCCTCTCCTCGAGCAAGATTACTTCCTTTCCTGAGAATGAGGCCGCTCCTCGTTAGCGTCGCGAACCCTAATTGGAATTCGCCGCTGCCGGTCGTGATAGTTCGCTCGATCCAAATTGTCTAATTCCGGAAAAATCCCCTGGACAAATTCGTGCGTCTGCGAGGATCTTCATCCTCGTAATCTACGTTCTCAGATCTCCATTTTTATCATTCTAGTTCTCAGATCTGCATTCTGGTCGTTGCCAGCCACACTTTTCATTTAAACTACGATAGATCCTCGTGAAAAAATCCGGACGAGGATTAAAAAATATATTGAACGAAAATACACAGTACAAACGAGGATCTTCATAATCGTAATCTACGTTCTCGGATCCTCATTTTCATCATCCTCGTTCTCAGATCTGTATTCTCATCGTTCCCAGGCACACTTTTCATTTAAACTACAATAAATCCTCGTGAAAAAATCCGCACGAGGGTTAAAAAACACACTGAACGAAAGTACGCAGTACAAATGAGGATCTTCATCCTCGTAATGTACGTTCTCGGATCCTCATTTTCATCATCCTCGTTCTCAGATCTGCATTTTCGTCGTTCCCATGCACACTTTTCATTCAATCTACAATAAATCCTCGGAGGAAAATCAGGATGACGGTTAAAAAACACATTGAACGAAAGTACGCAGTACAAAGAGTACTCTTTCCACCAATTATGGTAGAACCTACAAGGTCTAAGTGCGAAGGATGTCTGGAGCAATAAAAAGTTTTCGGGTCTCTATAGCCCAGCTTAAAAGCCAAAGTGGACCGTGCGAGTAACGAGCGAATGGCAGAAAAGTTACACGGTACAGTGGCAGGTTCGTTATCGACGGTGACCGGCAATCGGCGCCGGCGATCTCGCCGAAAGACTCATCGGAAGTTCCTGCGTTTATAATTCTCCTTGAACGGCGTCTTTCTTCGGGCACTGTAGAATTCCCGGGGACAATGGCGCGAGGAATAGAAGTTACGGAAAGATATTCCGAAGTAATACGGGCCCGGGCTGTATATAGATCCCGTGGTCGTTCCCTGGCCGTGTAATCTGTAATCCGGCTTTTGTGCCTCGTCGTTGGGGAAACGAGCGCGACCACGGACCGACGTTAAACGGTTCGGTGATAAAACTCCATAAAACTAAGTTCCTATCCGGCTCGGATCGGCTAGGAAAAACTGTGCAAGGATCCGGGACGAGTGGGAGGGGGACAAACCGACGTCGATTGATCCCCGTGACGGACCCCCGCGCAACTTCCGCCGCACGAGCCGGCCGAATCGTGTTCACGGAATTTTTAATTAACGCCGCGAAACTCCCGGAGTCTATTAAAAATTTCACGAAACTTACGATTTGCTCGAGGAGGAGGCGGGGGACCGTTTCTGTTGCAACTTTTGCCAATAAATTTTTTAATTGCTTCCCATGACTGATGGTTCGAGACCTTTACCTTTCACAGCGCTTGATTGGCTTTTAATCTCTCCCGTTTGAAATAAAGCGACCTAATGAGCAGAAATTAAGCGCTGCACGATGCTTCACGAGGTGGATTTTTAATATATGTGCTCGTCTAATGAGGCTCAATTAATTCCACGAGCCAAAGGATCAAATTGTGAACGGATTTCTCGAATGGCGACGCAACTTCATTTTCCCTCTGTATTTTCCGAGGGTTGCTCCGTTCACACTGCGTGGCGTTAATTACAAGCCTCTAAATATTTCGAGGGACGAAGCGCGGTGATATAAGGGTCGCCACGATTTACATCTGACTTCGGACCAGTCCCGGGCCGAGTTTTTCAATTAATCCGACGGCATTATGTGCTGGGGCCTCTTTATTCAGCCGCGAAGTGGGTCGTAGGTCGGCGGCTTGACAATGCACGGACTGCCAGAATCAGAACTATGCCGGGTCAACAAAGAGATAATCATCGTGCTTCGCATTGTTAATCTTAATTAACGCGCCGGAGGTGGGCGAAGAGAGGCGCGCGAATCAGGAACACAATATCGTAAGAAGTTCGCGCGGGAGCTGCTGGGAGCGCAGCGCAGCCCTCCATTCCGACCGAAATCAACGGGACAGAACTGGATTTAATTGGAGGAGAGCCGGCGGCCGCGGATCTTAAATAAAACGAGATCCCTTTATCCTCCGTCGCTGGGACAATAACCGGTGAAAAAACCACCCCGGGTTTTCCACGGTTTTCCCAACGAGAGGCTCGGCCGCGTTCCGCTTCCCGTTGGCCGCTTTTCGACGCCTCGTTTCGCGAATTAACCTCCCGATTAATGACTCGCGGTGTTTACTGCCATTCTGACCCATTAATGTCCACTCTGAATCGTCACGGAGGTGTTTCTTTCAGAGGAACTATGGAATTTTTTGAACTGAAATTTTGCACCCCTAATGAAGGGTATTTCGTGCAGATATGTAATTTTTTTCAAGCGAAAATAATCGAAATTACACGAGCTACATATTTTTTAAACGAGTTCGAAAAAGGAGGAGGTTACTCAATCCGATCTGTATGTGCCTTTTTTAGCTTTTTTTTCTATGTATGTTCATCGATTACACCGAGATGGATGGACCAATCGGAACGAAACCTTTTGCATCTTGTAGAGTATGTCCCCGGGGTGGCCTCGTGAAAAAGAATGTTGCATTTTTTTATTCCTTACGATTTTATTTGCGAAAAATGAATTATTTCCTGTATGTTCACCGATTACTCCGAGATGGATGGACCAATCGGAACGAAACCTTTTGCATGTTGTAGAGTATGGCCCCGGGGTGGTTCCAAATAAGACCGAAAAACCATCCCACGGCGTTCTACAAATTCTGCTCGTTCCACTAAAAAGTGTGACATAAAAAAATTTTATAAAAGAAAATTAAACCGACTTCGACAAAACGCACTAAAAAATGCACTAAAAAGTATGAAATAATTTCCATTTAATTTATGTGAATACACACGAACTTAGTACAATACAATCTTTCCGGAGACGACGCGAAATTGAAAATTTTCCAGATGACAGATGTTGCTGATTATGATTCCATTGGAATGTGGTGAACTTTAAATCAAGGTGGGAAGAGAAGATACATTAATATGTGTAAGCATGTAGAAGAATTGAAGGATTTTCGTAATTTCCAGTGTCCAAAGTTTTCAATTTTACGCCGCCTCCGGAAAGATTGTATTGCATTTAAGTTCGTGTGTATCCACATAAATTGAATGGAAATTATTTCATACTTTCTAGTGCGTATTTCGAAGTCGGTTTAATTTTTTTACGGAGCGCGGTTCGAAGAACATGTGAGAACAGCATTGATTAAATGTTTCTAACATTTGCAGTGAAGTAATTAGTTTCGAGGCGCTCTGGCGAGGGCTCGCTAATTTAGTTGGAGGTTGTCCGACTGTCTGCGACCGATCGATCTACGGTGGTTCGTAGATCGGGCTTGAATAAGGTCGTGGGCGTTAACGATCGCCGCGGTCTATCGTAACTTGTATCGGGACTTAGCCCGGGGGGTGATTCGTTATTGACGGGGGCGGTCGTGTCGCTTGTCCGCGATCGAATCCCCAGGACGCGTCGAATTGTAATAGCGGATAATCGGCGAATTTACGAACGCCGCGGCACCATTTGCATTCCGGCGTTACCCGCTAATGGGATTTATGCTTCCCGGTTTTGTATACTTTGCGCCGCGTGATTGGCAGACACGGGACTAGAAAATTCGCGGCCGCCGGCACAGCGGCGGCGATAATGTTTCGCTGGCTGGATCGATCCGATCTCTCTCGCAAAACCGTGGTGGAAACGTCATCGTTCACCAGCTACCATAATTCCTCGTAGCGAAAGTTCTCGGCCTGGAACTTCATCGACGTCGAACTTCAGGGCCCTGTGTGATAGATCTCTCCGGCGGTAGGTAGCTGAAACTTTCGGACGAGCGAGCATCCGCGCGAAGAAAAGCTCTATCATCGAGCGAGCTTGCGCCCGCGCGCGCCCGGCTATCGCTGAATCGGTTTTGCAAGATTGGATCAGCCGGGAGGACGAGTGGATAAGCTCTAGCCTCCGCCGTCGCCTGGAGCTTCTTTTACGATCCGCACGCTCCTCGTCGTCGTCTGCGTTTTTGCCAGGACCTCCGGCCGTGTAGCACGCATTCGCGAACACCGACAGTGAAAGGGTGCATCGCAGACTAACGAGGTACAAAGTGCAGCCGGCAAAGTAATAAATGCACCGAAGAAAGAGCCGCTTTTTGCCCGCGCTCGCACCCGGCCGGATCGCCTAAAAGGATGCGGGATTTAGCGCTTCGAATCGTCCCGCGAGCAGTAAAAATATATTTTCATGATATAGCAGTCAAAGATCAACGAAACAGTAAAAGATTACAAATATTGTTTTTAACGTAATGAAGTCATTGGGGGATAAAATCAATGTTTGTTTTACTTCTGCTTCCCACGATCAACGGAGAACATTTTCATTTCGATGAAGATGAAAAAACGTCGGATCAATTAGAACTGAAATCAGCAGTTTGCACCTCTTATTCGCGTGGGCGTCGAATAATTTTGAATTTGGCAGTAATTACCCGGGCAGCAATTAAGTTCTCGGTGTCTGGCAGCGTTTCGCTTCCGGGATGAAAATAATTATCTCGTCATCGAGCGCAAAGAGATGGAATTAATCGTGGATCGGAATCGCGTAAAAATGACTGCGAAATTAACCGGCGAAGCTTCGGAATTTGAAACACGGTGTGTCCAGGTGTGGAAGACGCGTCGTGCGGCTAATTAAAAGCGTTTGTTAACAGCCACCGTTGATCACTGCAGCGATAGGAGGGTTCGCGAACGAGAGCGGCTACGCGGAGAAGTTGATACACAGCGCCGCGCAAAGTCAAATTAAACGGTGCGAACGACCGGTAACGATTTCAGTCCGTTATGAAACGTGGAAGGTGAGAAATATCCGCTCGAGAAGCTATCGAGAACGTTTTCTTTGAGGTATCGCAACTATTCTCGGCTGTCCGTTTCAGTTTCCTTTGGCTCTCATTGTTTCCCTTCCCTTGTTATTCTATCCTATAAACTCGGTCGTTTTGCACGGCGGAAGAAAAAAACGGGAAAAAAGTGGCCCGTTGAAGAAGCGCTTCGCCGAGGCCGGTTTTATTATTTTTCATCGTGAAGCACCGCGGTTTCTTGCCGCGAAACTGTAACTATCCGCAAGCAGCCTCGAAGTGCTCGCTTCAGGAGAGAAGCGGGTTTAATATTTTCATCGTGCCGTCGCTTTGATCGTTAACTTTCTACAAATTTGTCCGGTACCCCGGGGATCCGGTTCGCTTTTCGTTTTCAGATCTTTCGAGCGAGAGAGAAAGCTCTCCTAATTTTCAGAGCGCCGGGGATCGTTTCTGTTTGCTCGAATCTTCGAAGGGATCTAATAAAAGGAAGGACCAGGGCTCGCGCGATCTACCTTTCGTCCGCCTTATCCATAAGTAAACGGTGCCAGGGCGCAAAGGCCGAGAGCTGTCTGTCGTCCAAAGGGCAAGGGAACGAGCGGATTTGAAAGTCGAAACGTCTGGCTCCCGCCAGAACTTCTTGATCGCAAACATCCGCCATTCAATTCCGCGGAGATTTATGACGGCGACAGCCGCGACGTCCTTTTTGCGGACCTCTCCCGAATCCGCTGGAACCTCGCAAATTGCCAAAGGGCTCGGAAGAGATCGATCATTTCGATCTTCTGTGGAGAAGCAACCGCGTCTCTAGAAAAACCGGCACGGAATTTCTTATATTTGTAATAGATCTGACGTGTGTCGCGATACCTTGCGGAAACGAGATTCGTGTAGAGAGTATATTAGGATCAAAGATTCCGAGATCGGAGGAGAAAGGTAGAAAAAGAATCATCGACGAGTAGACACGAGAGGGATGAGAGTCTATTCAGATTTATCGCGCGTTCGTTTCTTCTTCATCCCCTTTCAAGATTCGTTCCGCCGTTCTTTTCACCCCCGATGCAAATCGCAGATAGTTTATTCGAGGACAGCAGCCCCGAGTCTCGTTCGTCCCATTGTGCTGCTGATACTGTGACTCCAATTAATATGGGGAGGTCAATTGGCCAATTGGGACGCGGCGCATTAATTGCCTAACCATTAGACGCCGAATTAGGGGCGCGTCGGGTCGCGTTGGATCATTGTATAAATGCAGATCAAACTTGTCAACTCTGTGTTAACGAAGTGCGAATCTCCAATCCGATACAAGCGAAACGGTTAATAAAATAGAACTGTCAGTTTCTGGAGAGGAAGATCCAGCCCATCAAATTCGGAAAGGTGTGGCTGTAAAACGGGAAACTGACGTCTCGGCTCGGGAAACGGAGGTAAAAATCACGGCGTTAAACGCGACGCAGAGCGCGGGATGCTGGCGTGACGCAAAACGCGGTGTAATCATAGTGTCAAGGTGACGCGAGCCTAGAGACATCTCTATCCGTTCTCCCGTGAACCTAGCTAGAAGAGTTTGTTCCGGCAACCGGCTCTTATTTTCCACAGGCGTGATAAAGGGTGCGTTCACGGCAGGCGAAGACGAGATCCGGCCCAGCGTCGCCTGTTTTATTCATCCCATTATTCTTTGAAACTGGCGCGAGCGCCACACAATCCCTCCCCTGGTGACGCGAGAGAAAGAAAGAGAGAGAGAGAGAGAAGGTTCTCACAAAAATGCTTCGGCATAATAGAGACCGTGTCGTCCACAGTACAAAAGCGTGCCCTCACTTAACGCGATTCTTCCAGGAATTGGGCTGGCTTCTATTATTTCTGCGCCCATTCTCCACTCGCGAAGACTCGATCCTTCGGATCGCTGTTACTCTAGAAATTGCTCTCGTTATCTCGCTGGCAGAAAGTCCGAATTGTGAACTTGGCTCCTTGAGTGCGGCTCTTCCACGAATGACGGGTTTAGAATAAATTGATTTTATTTTAATTCAGTAGTAATAGATGATTGCATAAGTTCGCGCCCGATTTGAAAATAAAATTCAATGGTTAAATATTAAAGAATACCACTTTACTAATCAGTTATACATATAGTCATCATTCTTTTGTAATTGTAGAAAATTTAACTATTTTTTTATTTTAATTTAACCAATCTTTAAATTTTATTTTCAAATAAGGCACGAACTGATGCAATCAGTTAATATTTGAATACAATTTTCGATCTGTCAGTGTGTTGTATCTAAATTCAAGTAAAGAGGAATTTCTACTCTATTTTCATTAATAAATAAGATACCTTGGTTTAAGCGACTTATAAAAACGGGGTTCTTGTAAAGAAAGGCCCTCAAAAGAAATCTAAATTGTACTGTTGATATTTGGCTCTTTTGACTAATGGGTTTGCCGACCACTGGGTTAGGCTCAGTGCCCTGTGTCCCAGTATTCCCAGTATTTCAAGTGGGGTAGAACGGAAAGGCGAGGATGCACGTGCTCCGGTAATTCACAGCGCAACTAGAAATGTATATTAATGCGCCGTGGAAACCGTCTGGCTAGAAAAACGGCCGAAGAACGTGGTGGATATAAATTAGAATAAATAGTGCGTGGACCTGGCCAGGTCGGGAATGCTAACTAGTTCAATCCACCAGCCGTGTTTTCGACGTTCACGCGTGTCCCGGTGATAGCAGAATATCGTCGGACGTAGAACCGAGGACTATGGTAACGAGGCCGTCGCGAATTCCTCCGCGGAACACCGCTGTGAAATTGCACGGAAATAAAGCTCGGTTGACGGATCGATGTCACCGACGATTTTACCCCGCGCGCATTCTACATCTTATTGGATGGTCGGCGGGATTATTCTGTGATATGTGACAGTCAACGTTTGCGGATTATTTCGCGTTCCGTGACGCGGGCCAGTCATCTCGTGCACGAACATTGTGCTTACATATGCAAACGGGCTGACTGACAATGAATTCGCATAACGAGAGCCAACTAGAGAAATTCGCTACCCGGTACACGGTTTCCTACCCAGCTTCGCACGGTCTCGTTCCCATGGAGAAAAAAGCACCAGGCCACCGCGAAATTGAAACTCGACCTGCAATTGCGACAGACACCACACGAAGCAATTACTTAACTCTTTCCTCCTAGACCAGACCATAATCTAGAACGGTGTCCAGTGAAAAATCAAAAACTTCGTTAGGACAATTGTGTGAACGTCTGCTGGACTTTTATCAGCTTTTAGGAAGCTTTGATGCCTATAAATGGACAGCGGATCTTTATGTAAAATACAATTTTTTAATGTCAATTCCAACTGGAGTCAAATATTTTACTTCTATTCTTAATATGTTTATTAGGTTGAAAATAATGTAACAGTGTCTTCAAATTTTTCAAATGTATTCATTGTTTTAAATTACACCTATTAATCTTTGCCATAAGTGCTTAAAATCCGGTGTGTTCTTATAAATTTTAACTGCGTGTTTAGCACTGTACATAGCAATTACTAACAAGGGAAGGACCCCAAGTGTCCGACTTCGATTTTGATCATTTCTTGCGAGATGATGGTACATGGATCCCTAATTATGTATGCAAAATATCAGGTGTAGTTACTCTATAGTTTTAAAGATATAAACAATTAAAGTTTCATATCTTGTTGATATACTGTAAGACCCCGCTTGACGCGGGGGTTAAGTTCCAATAAATTCGACCGTTAAACGAAACATTCCTATTCCAACACTACAGCGTAATACTTGAAACAACGTTAAGCGGAGCTGCGTTAAGCGAGGTCTCACTGTACCATGATTTGAGCTGTAGTTTTCGTAGTTCCATTAGCCGTGTAAGCAGGCTGCGCGATTCGGAGTTATGAAACTTTAATCGTTTATATCTGTAAAACTATAGAGTAACTACACCTAATATTTTGCATGCATAATTAGGGATCCATATATCATCATTTCCCAAAAAATGATCAAAATCGAAGTCCGACACTTGGGGTCCTTCCCTTGTAAGTGAACGTGGAAGAAGGGTAGTAGAATCTAGACTAAACTGGCAGACGATGGCGGATAGAACAGAGGGCTAGATGCAAAGGTTTCTTAATTGGGTCGCAGTAATAAGCGCCGGGTAGAGAAACTGGGCTTCCGCTATCCGAACCATTTCGTAGGACCATCGCGGGGAACGATCCTCCCTGTGTAGCTCGCTTATGCATTATGCAAATCTGCCTACAATGGCCTGAATGCCGCGCACCGCTTCGGTCTGGTTCTTACATTAGCAATAATGAAGACCACGCGGCGATGTAACTTTCCCGGACACGCGAAATCGACTCGAAAACAGTTCAATTCTGTCGCGATTCGATATTGCTCTGGATCGAGGGAAGAGGATCAAGAAAGGTGGTGCGTATGTGTGTGTGCGTGCAGATGTAACCGAGAAAGATTACGATGTTAACGCTCGATAGTCGCGTAAGAGGATATTCATAAGAGGATAAATTTCGCTCGAATCCTAAATGGACTGTAAATAATACATTCCAACGATAGCTTTTCCTTCAGCCGCTTTAACAACCGCCCACCAGACTGTCGTTAGCTCGGCGGGCGACTTTAACGAACCGTCGCAGGGCGCTTTCTATGAAAGGTCGTCCCCGCTGGGGAAAACGAGCGACGTATCGCTGGAGGACCTGATAACGCCGTATTTTTCGGTGGTTGTCCGTAAAATTGTTGAAAATTTTGTTGATAAAAATAGAAATGAAGTATTTGGTTTACTTGAATTAATTTTTAGTGAACGGAGTGAGCGAATTTTCGAATGTAAATTGAAATCCAGTGGTGTCGAGGGTTGCGAGAGGGTGGTTTCTGTAAGTCGTGTGGAAACCAAGGGTTTATCGGTGGGCAAGGGTGTCTTCCACGATGAAAAATGGATCTCCATTTGCACGGGTGCGTCACGTGTCCACCGTGTGTGTACCCGAATACAAGAAATCCATTTTTCTCTCCGTGACTTCGGTCCTGCCATGTCGCGGATCAATCTAATTTTTCTCTATCAGTTTCCGGTCGTCCCCCTCTTTTCTTTCCCTTCGTTTCTTCGGAGATTGAACAAAGATTTAGAGGAGGACACGTGTTAATGCCGAATCGATCTGTTCCACCCTATCCGATCAATTTTTTCACACATTTGAAACGACTCCATCATTTACATTCACTTCAGAGGGAATATTTCAAAAATGTCTTCTCACTGGGCATTAATTAATTGATTTAGAACCAGTGGACTTGATTAACAGTAAAAATGACTGCACGAATGGCCTCTTCAGCGGAAGAGAATTTTTGGGAAATTGCAAGTTCCTAATTGATATGAATTGGCTGACGCCTGCAAGCGATTGCAGTTAGAAAAATGGCTCTTGGGTTTCCTCGGGGGTTGGAATTACTCACCGGCGCCGATTAACAACTAATTACGAATTAGCGGGGGTGATGAAGGATCGTGGGAGCTGTTTAACGCGTTTTTCGTTAGTCTCGGGTGCAGTTCCATCGTTGGTGGAGCGACCGCAAGGATCAGCGATAATTGCGGCGAGAATTGTTCCGTCGGTATTAACGCGGCTCGAGATTTAATTGCGCGATTCAGTAATCCCTGACGGGATCACGGTATTACCGTGGGTCCTACACATTCCGAACGTGTTACGTTTCTAGGAGAGGTTGCGGCCCCGTGTCTCGAGGGCGCAGTTATTTCACCGTGCAGTTTCTCGTTCGGCACGTACCGACCCGATTGCAGCTCGCGGAAGTGATAAAAATTACGAAAATGCCGAAAATAGAAATCACCGACGGCCGACCGAGGGATTGGATCAACCATTTCGGCCCGCTATTAATCCATCACAATAGGAAAATACTTTTTTCCACTTTTTTCGGACCAATTATTTTTTAACCTCCGCCCGAGTGGAACCGGCCCTCGACCCGCGAGGGTACACGCTCGCTCCCACGATCCCGTAGATTGCAATCGTTAGAAACCGATTTTCGATACCAGAAATAAATTGACGATTTCATTCGGACGTATTAATAATTTTATACCGTCGACCAGGCGTATAATAAATTAGCTGTGGGAGCGCGTTTCAATTATTACACACAAATTCTCGGGGAACAGTGGTATCAGAAATGTATGGACGACTGTATTTAAATATATTAATAATTCTAAAGGATTAACCGAACGTATAATAAATAAAGATGATTCTGTTCGGTTCGATTTACGGACCATTGGCACGAGGCAGTGTTACATACCAATTTTCGGAAACCGATCCGATCAGGAATGAGAGTCGTGTTGGTTGGGCTGCGTGCGTTTATGTTAAATTGCGTAAGTGTAATTTTCAAATAAATGCGCAAAATTCCCCGCTGTCTTTTAAATTCATGGAGGCAAATATGAACGTGATTTCTATAAATTACCGGGAAAAATTAACGTCAGCGCAAACACCGTTCGGTTAATTGCTGTTTATAGGTGTAATTTGTCGGCCGGTGTGATATTTACGGTAGCACGGGGGCCGGAGAGCCGGAAGATAGGGAATATGGCATGGAGGTCCCATGAAATATGATTTCGGCGGATAATTGAAACGTATGACGAATTCGTTCCGCGCGAGGAACGGGATAATCCGTTAATCCGTGCGCAATGGTTATCAGATCAGAATTTATTCTTATTGGCGGACGAATGGCTCCGATATAAACTGTTCCCCGGCGTCGTTCCGGATAACGAATGTACGTCATTGTTTAAATCCGAATTGTAGATTCGCGTCCGGGAAGGCTAGGCGGAATGACGTTTGTCTTCGGCCGCTCGTGAATTTATACTGTGCGGCCGCGCTATCTGCCGTCGGATGCATTAACGATATAAAACCCAATGAAACAAACGACGAGGAACGGTGACAGTTATCTTTTTCACCGAGTCCCACTTTCGAACCCCTCTTCTTTCACCCGCCTAGCCCCTCCCACTCCCCTCAACGCTCACCCGTTGCGTCCTTTCGAAAAAGCGAAAACGAAAAAGTAAAATGGACGGCCGGGAATAGACGGGGAACAAAACAACGAAAAAACCGGAAAACTCTGTAGCGCGCACGGTAACTCAGAATTTCCACTCGCCGCGCCCGCGCCGGCCGGAAGTATGAGAACGAACGTGCGTCGTCCTCCTCCTGCGTCGCTGTTCGGGGCCGGACATTAATTAGCCGGATAAAAACGCGGCCGGTTTAAATGCGCTAATTTGCGGACACGCCGCGTTCGAAGCACGAATTTTGCGGCTTCGCTTTTTGTCAAGCCTTCTCGTTAATGCAGTCTCTCGCTCGAATTAGACGCCGGACACTTTTTCGCTTCCAGCCGCCATTACCTCCGCGCGAAAACAGGATCACGACCTTATCGCAACGATTCTCGCGCGATTTCCTCGGCTATTAATTCAACGATGCTCCGCAATTTTTAACGGTCGATGGATCGCACTGGGGAAACGCGTGTATCAATTTTTAGAGCCTCAGTTTGGTCCTGCTTCACTGGCTTTTCATGTCACGGCTTCAAAGTTGAAAACAAGTTTTATTCGTGACATTTGCAAGTGATCATTGTGCAAAATAAATTGTGAACCTCGAGGACAGACAGTGTCCGGTGGAATAATTTTACCCGAGCGACTGGGTGCAAGAGGGACCACCGGCAGTTTATAAAGAAACAGGGTATCAACCTCTAGGAAACCGCGAGCCACCGATCCACCAATCCGGTGAAACCACTTCCGGGCAAGTTGTGAAACTTGTTCGAAGAGCCGACTCCCCCGGAAATTACAGTTTCACGCGGATCTGAATGCCGGCCGGTTGAAAAGAGGTAATTAGCGTAATTTCGTTTCGGCCGGAGGGAAAGAAGCTGCTCGTAGCGCGAGGGAAAATTCATTAGCTGCTCGTTCCGACGCCGTGCGGCGCAAACAAGAGCAACCCTGACTTCTTTGTCGCGGATAAATCAAACGTATACTCTCTATCAATGCTTATTTCTTTCCTCATTCGTTTCGGCGGAGAAGTCGAAAGTCGAGCACCGTCACGAAACAGGTACACTTCGCTACACAGGTATAACTACATCGATCACGCTCTAAGGACTCGCTTGGATCGAAGGGGAAATCGAGTTTGCAACACGTCGAGACTGAACAGCTCCGAATAGCCGATCGGTTTCACCCAGCTCGGAAATATTTTCCCAACGAATTATCGAATCGCTCCGGAACGGACGAACATTTTTCCCCGGATGTTTTCTCTTCATAGACAAGAGCAATAATTGGATTCCATCGAAAAACACTGGCCCCCGAATTCGGCTTTTCGGCGCGGCCGTTTACCGGCTCTCTCCCTCTCGAGAATGTTTCACTTCTTCCGGGAAAAGCCGACCGGAATTTTCCACGTTTACTCTACATTCCGGCTGCTCGTAATCCTCCGCTCTTACCCGCTCTCATCGCTCTATTTCTCTCTGTGCTGAGAGGGATATCGACGAATCAATTGCCCATCGCCTATGCACCGGCGATCAAACTTTCGAAATGCGTTGGACAGGTCGCTTCGGGAAACTTTAGAATGCAATTGCGTCCGCTAGAGAGAAGGAAGCCCAAGTGGCGGAACTTTAAATGCACCTCGCGATGCGTGGACATTGTTGACGAGCCGAAAATCGCGGACTTTGAAATTAGATTTGGAAGTCGTGCTCGGTCGGTTTCAAGATTTAACGTGTTGCAATTTAATTTAGGAGACTATGTATGTATCCGTAAGCTTATCAATAGACTCCGGATCTTTATGCAAAATAAAAATTGTCCTCATCAATTGCAAGACGCAGAAGCCATATAAAACTTTCTATTTTCGTCAATTTTAATAAATCGAGAATAACATGGTCTTAATGTTTTAACTGCTTTGAATTACATCCACCGATTTCTGTCATAAATGCATAAAATCCGCGGTCTACTTATCAATATTTCCTAAAGAAATCCAACTCAAAATTTAGTTTTGATCGGAAATTTTTTAAGTTCCAATGCTGAATAGGAGGAGAACGATTCGGAAGCATTACGGTTGCGACGGGAAGAATATGCATATGATAGTGGGTCACGGAGTAAGACGTCCATGCCTTGAAAAATCGATGAGCTTCCAGCGAGATCAAGGTTCGAGTTTCCCTGTCGACGGCACTTTCGCGGCAAACAGTGTCGCGGCCCTGAAACTCATCGTTTCGCTCTAATATCGGTTCGTTAAAATTCCATTTTGGTTGGGTAAATGTTTTGCCAGCCCGAATCCTCCTATCATCGTGCTTTTAATTCACAATTATTCCGGCAAACTCTGTGTGTGCCCGCTCGGCAAGATCGATCGAAATCACAGAAGCAAAGATGAAAGAGAAGAATAAGAGAAAAGTGTATTCTTACCTGCCCGTTTTGACCGCCTTTCGGCGGTCTCTTCCGGTTGGGGGCCCTCTCTATGGGGGCCCCAAGTAGTTGCACTTTTCGTTCACCAATATCCGGCGCTGTGACAGCTGGAAATGAAATCACCACCGTTAAAATGGCCGTCGCGTGCTCGCGGAACCACGACACGATCACGTAAATGCAGCCGAGACGCGCCGAGAAATCGGGAAACCGTGCTCTATTGTGTGCAACTTCATGTTGGGAAATGCGCTTTCCCTAATCCGGTGCATTTCGCAGTACCTTATCGACCGTTTTCGAAAATTCTTGCAAACCGTTCCTTCGATACTAGAATACAGAAATCTTTCAAAACTTCTACTGTAAGCGCGAGGAAAATGGCGATCTTAAGTCTGGGAGCTGGGACGGACTTCTAAGGAGATTCGAACGGCCAGTCAGACGAGTCCAATAATGGAGCTGTTTAATACGAAAGTAATATAAAATGTACTTCTTCAAACGTTACTTCGAATTTCCAAATGAAAGAAAATGTGCTGATTTTCAGTATGAAGCAAAATGAAGTATCACCCTGAGATCTTTCACACAACTTCCAAGGGCGAGGGTTAACCCCGTACAAAATCCCCTAAAACTTTCAACCGAAACAGTGTGACACGGCTGATCGAGAGTTAAAAAATAATGTCCCCACAAAAGTTCCAGGAAAGCGTCGTGAAATTTCACTCCTCGTCGTGCGAACTTTCTGCACCGTATAAAAAGATGATTAAACCCATGATACACAGTTAAAGATTCCGCGAGAAGAGTCCGAAGTAGTACGTGTTCAACGGTGGAAACGGCGCAGCGGCATGGCAGCGAGACTCGCTGTGCAAGTCGGCCCACGTTTGTCTTCGTAGAAATTGAATTGTGGAATTGGATTACACGGCTGTCTATTACCGCGTAATTCGATTTTCGGGCCGGTGTTCATAAACTAATTAGATAGTTAACGGGGTGTTATTTGACTTCGAAATTTCATGTTTCCTTAAGCGGTACGGTTCCGCGGCGTTTATTTTCCGCGTCGGAGAATACAGAGACGGCCACCGTTTTGTAACCACGCTAACAGTTTCCGAAGAATCCAGTCGCGTGAATTAACCCTGGGAAAACAGGTCGTCCCGGTGAAAAAAGAGCGAAAAAGAGAGAGAGAGAGAGAGTGAGAGAGAGAGAGAAGGATGGCTCTTCGACTAACTTTCGCGGGTTTGAAAGTTTGCTGCCGCGGCGCCGCTCGAATCACTTTGCCAGGGGATTAGCGGTAATCCTCGAATCATCAATTTCCGCGGGGAGGAAAGGGCGGGAAGAATCGCCACGTGGGAAAGGGAATCTCCATTCCCCAGTTTCCTGGCTGCTTCGCGCCTTAATCGCCGTTAAACCCCGTCGATCTATCCCCTCTATCATCCCTGCACACCTATACACAGGTGTACAGGGTCGTTCAACAGCCACGACACCGCAGAAAAATTAGCGACCACCTTTTCCTGCACCCTTCGCACCCCATTGATGTTCCCATATGCCTCTAAAATTGAGTTTAGATTTTGATAAAAAATTTTTTGAGACTATTTAATCTTGAAATTAATTTCTTTATCCTGTCGATTTCATTTGGAATTGATTGATATATTTGTTCGAATGTGTTCAGTTGTCAGAGACTTGTCACGTATTTAAGATTGATCCGGTGGAAGAAGGAACGGCTCGCAGGGAACGTTCGAGTAAATAAAGTCGATCGATATGTAGGTTCCTAGTGGTTTTTCCGTGGAAAATCGCCCCCACCCATGGCGCGCCGGGATTACTGGGGCGCACTGTATATTTTTAATCGGTTTCCCGAGTGGCAGCGGGGCATCGGCACGGTTTCCCAATTTAAATCGCGTTCCGGATCGATTCTGTCTCGCGAGATCTTCGGCGCGGACGTTCGGAAAAAGCCACGGTCGGAAAACGTTCGACTATGACGGAGACGACGACGGGTAGAAAGCAGACAGAAAGAGAATAAAAAGAGGTTAGAGAGGGAGAGAGAGAGAGAGGGAGGATAGGACACAATGTGCTAGAATGGCAAAAAGATGGACAAGATTCGTGTCTCTATCAGTTATAAATTAATAATAACGGATCTCCGTGCAAGACAAAAATTGTCATTAAAGTTTCTTTCTTTTTTGAACGATCTCAGCAAGCTCGAACGGATATATTAATTCATCAACTCTCTCGTTTATGTTAACAAAAGTTCCGATGTTTGCTGGAAGTTGACTCGCCTAAACGAATTTTAAATGAACAGAGACTGAAAATTACAAGGGAACGTAATTTGAACAAAAGTGAGGTCTGGGTTAGGACGACCTGACGAATAGAAAGAAGACAGAAAGGAGGTAGAAAGGGGTGGTCCGGTAGAGAAAAAGGGGTGGTTCGGACGTCGAAGAGGAAAAAGTCAGAGAATAGGGTTGCGCTACGGTGTCGCGACGCTTGATGAGGATCTTTTCTCCGTTTCCGGGCGTCGCGACGCCGGTGGTCGTTGCAAAGAGAGTAACAGAGTGAGAGAGAGAGAGAGAGAGAGATAGACGGTGGAAAAACTGTAGCGGGAACGAAGCGGGTAATTGGACACCGGCCGGCCATATTAGAGCACGGATGAGACAGACGGAGATAGTGGGATCGAGGAACGGGCGACGTGAGAAAACGCGGAGGAGTGGAAGCACAGGCGGAGAGAAATAGATGGGAAACGGGAGACAGTAAGGTGATAGAGGGAGAGAACTAGCTCGGGAGAGGGAGAGAGACACGTTGGAGAGGGAGAGAAACGACGAGGAAGGGAGGGAAGCTCGGCGGAGTGACACAGAACCAGAGAACGAAAGCGGAGAGTTGGGAGGAATGGAAAGGTACGAAACGTTGCTCGAGAAGAAAATAGAATGATGGAGAATTGCAAAAAGATTTGTTGAACATCGAAAGAAAAATGGAAAATGTTGTCGAAATCAAGCATATGATATTGAAGAAATCAAGAAGACGTTGAAGAATCATTTCACACGTTGCAAAAACGAAGAAACAATTGAAGTAGACGTTGAGCTAGTGTTTCAGAAGTCACAACGAAAAAAGGTTAATGAAGAAAAGGTAGCATTAGAGAGTCATTCGATCGTTAAAGAAAAGAGGAAAGTATCGAATGAACGAAAAAAGCATAGCCTGAAGCGGAAAGAAAGCGACGAACCCGAGAATCAGCGGAAGTAGACAACATCTGAGAGCGCCGGGTTGCAGCATCGGAGAGTCTGCCAACGAAGATGAATCGCAATTAATACCGGCTAGGATCGGCGAAGCCGAGTCGATCGTGACGTTTGTTAACGGCAAAGCAGCGTGAAGAAACGGGCGATCGGGAATAAGCTCGGCGACGGGGTCGAAGGAAAAGATGAAGGATGGGAAGATGCTGGTTCGAGGAGGACGGAGAAGAACCTTGCCACTAGTCAGAGAGAAACGGAGAAAGAGAGAGAGCAGAAAATCTCGACGGTGATGGAAAAACTGGTGCTCGGGTGTCTGAAATCCGCGGTAAAAAGTCTCGAAACGATTCTTTCCTCGGTGATTCCGTGGGAAGTCTCTCGAGGTCTCGAGTCTATTTCAAACTTCGGCTTGGGGGGGAATAGCTAGCGCCGCGGATTATCCGTCGAAACAGTCTCTTCGACGGGGGACATGAAGAAAAGAAGGGAAAGAGAAGGGACGGGGTTATGGGACAAGAAAGCTTGAGGATGGTTTAGGGGAAGACGAAGAAATTCGAGGGTTAATAATAGTCGAGGATAATCTGAGACACTTCTGCCGTGGAGAACGTGGTTCTGAGAATGTTGTTCCGAGATTCATAGAATCCGAAGGGCCTAGAGACTCGGCGCAAGTTTCCTGAAGAGGAACATCGTCCAGAAGTTGCACCGAGAAGCGATGCAAGAAAAAAAGCAGGGACGTGGAACGAAAAGTATTCACGATAGTTGGAAGAACTCGACGAAGTCCTCGCATAAATAGTAACTATAAAGAACCACGAAAAATAGTTGAAGCAATACAGAAATATTGGAGATATTTTTCTAAGAAGCTCGAGGGTCCGGGAGAGTCCGAGGGTATTGCGAGTGGGATCGCCGGTCCAGAAATGGAACCTCGAGGCAGTCACGAGTTTCCATCACCGGTGACCATCGCGTTCCATGGCCAGGTCTTTCCACGCCAATGGCGCCCAGCTCGCGCAAGCTCGCGAGCTGGCTCGTGCATCTCGTGTGCGCCGCTGTACCGTTTTAGTAACGGAGCGCACCGGTGCGCACCGGTGTGCATTATCTAACACTTAAAATTAGACCGGCGATGGCGACGGCGAAAAGAGAGACTACCTCTCTCCCTCTTTCTCTCTCTCTCTCTCTCTCTCTCTCTCTCTCTCTCCAGGTCGTATTCCAATAGTTTTCGACGTCCGTTTCTGTCTTTCGACAGGGTTCGCCGAAAACTGGTGGGGTGAAGCGGAAGCGTTTTGAGTCGATGCTCGCGAACGATGGATCACTTGCACTGATGGATCACGTGATATGAATCTTCTAGCAGCCCTTCTCTCTCTTTCTCTCTCTCTCTCTCTTTTTCTATCTTTTTCTCTCCTTTCGAGTCTCACGTGCGGTTTTTTAATCAAAATCCGGAGAGGAGTGGAATAGGCACTTCGAAACTGGGACACCAAGAGAAGACGGTTACGCGATTCGTTTCCGCGGCACTTTCGACGAACGATCTTGTTCCCCCGTCCGCGCGAAGATACATCCCGGCGATCTATCGATCGATTCGAGGCGTAAACGAGGTGCTGACGATTACGAGATTACGAGACGCACCGCGTTCGTCCGGGCCGGCTGGCCGCCCGTCTCAGAGTGAATGTCTTATTAGTTATTTCTGGCCAGCTACTTCTTCGCTTCTCCGCCTCCTACTTCGTCTTTTCTTGATCCTCTGCCCGAGCTTCCGCCCCACTCTATCTCTCTCTCCCACTTCTCCTCTCGCTCTTTCTCTTCTTCTCATCTTTTCTGTCTTTCTATCTGGCCCCGAGTCTTGCTCCCGTTCGAGCCGCATCGCATCGTCGTCGTCGTCCACGAATCCCAGAGAACACCAATGGCGAGCCTTCCTCAGTCGACTCGGCCCTCGTGCATGATGCAGGATCGCTTTCCCGTGGATCACTGTCCTTGAACTTACGCGAACCGATCGTTTCCGAAGACCATGCCCGCAGATACGCCCCCGCAACGGTGCACCTGAGTCTAAGGATCCTGCACTCAGGGAAACGAGCCAGGTTGATGGGCCGTGGATAGACCACTATCGGGATCCAGGTGGATCCTGCGCGATCTAATGAAGATCAGGAGTACTGTGGCGCAGGGAAACTGGAATTTGATTCCTCTGTAATAGAGGATTCTTTATAATTAAGTTTGAGAATCATGGTGGATTCCAAGAAATTTTTGACGCGCATGCAAAGATCTTTCTCAATTCCGAGCGCTCCGCCAAATTCTGCATCCGGATCTGATCATGCAACAATCTAATAACTGCTATTTCTGTATTTTTGAACCCCACGCTCGTGACACGACGTTTCTCAACGATTGAGTTAAACGATTCCGAAGTTGATCCTCTTGGCAAGTGTAAGTTTTTCAGTCTCGGCGAATGGTACGTCTCAATTATTAAAAAGTCAATTTAAATAAAATCATGCGTCAAGTAGATGGTCAAAACATGTTATATTTGCTGAGGAAGGGTTGTCAGACGTAACGTTAATATTTTGACAAGCTTGCGATGATAGAAATGAATTTTCGGATAACGAATTCGAGTTCTAAATCGAGTTGATCGTCGGGACGCAATTCGGTGAAGTGATTTATTGGTAGGCTCGTTCCGATTTTAACAAGCTCCAGCGAAAACACAATTAAACGGTGATCAATATGCGGCGAAAGAAACGATCGCCGTTGAATTAACGAACACGAACGCGATGCTCGCCGATTAATTTAAACGTTCCCGTAAAAAGAATCTCGCTTCGTTATTCCCGGTACGCGCGTGGCGCTTCTCTCTTCGTTACCGAAAACTTCAGGAGAGTAAAAAGCTCTCTCGATCCCTCACTCTCTCTCTCTCTCTCTCTCTCTCTCTCTCTCTCTCTCTCTCTCTCTCTCTCTCTCTCTCTCTCTCTCTCTCTCCGTCGATGTTTCCCGAAGCTAATCGACTGTGCTCGCAGGTTCGCGAGGTTTGCCCTCTTGAACCGTCTTCGAACCCATCGCGTTTGCCGACTTAAACGAATCTCTCGCCGGTAATCAGTGAACCGAGGACGATCGAACTTTCGACAACGCCCGGAGAAAAACCCTTGATTCTGATGTGCCTCGGAGCCACTAATGAGATACTCCGCCGAGGCTGGAATTATCACCTGTCGACCCCCTCG
The DNA here is from genome assembly GCA_963966675.1 of Lasioglossum calceatum. Lineage (NCBI taxonomy): Eukaryota > Metazoa > Arthropoda > Insecta > Hymenoptera > Halictidae > Lasioglossum > Lasioglossum calceatum. Next base: position 2,299,613 of record OZ016555.1, on the reverse strand, counting down.
ATGCTCCTTCCACCGTTAAACGAGAAACGAACTCGCTTAACTCGCTTATGGTCGAGACAAGAATCGTTCTCGGAAAAATCCTTAAATTAGAACCACCAAGGATCCTCGATTGGCCGACTCTCTCTCTCTCTCTCTTTCTCTTCCTACAGATGCCAAGAAGAATCCCGAGAAAATACTTCAAAAAGGCGAATTAATCCCGATGAGACTTCTCGCCATAATTGTCAATCGTAAGGAGCTTCATCGGATCATGCAAATCTCGGGTTTATAGCAATCCCGCCGATTAATATGCAAATGGACGGTGAGAGAAATTCCAAAGATCCAGATCTGCAGGTTCAGGTCGAACATGATTGATTTAGACCCGGTATCGTGGAACTACCCTCTAAAATAAAAAATGAGGAAACAAAGTAATATTTCAAATACTATTTTAAAAACGTAACACAGGTAAATTATAATTAGACAGCGATCTTCTACTTGGATTGCAACAAACTGTTTTAAATCGCACCTACTCATTTTTCCCATAAATGCATAAAATCTGCTGTGAAATTATAACGTAGCGAGCAAACGCGCAAGAATGCGAAGCTTATTTATTCCGCGATGTATCATTGTTTCGAGTATCGTTCGACTGTTTTATTTCGGAATCATAACACGGTCCTGTTGGTCGCGTAACTATGCTAAAAATAGCGGGCCGATGAGTCAGGCTGCCTAAAACGGTCTACACGGTTTTTCGCGTGCGCGATTACGCCGCCGCCGTCGTCGAACATCGCGCGTTCCGTCGCGGTTTCGAAAGCGTCGCGGCACTCCCGATCGGATGCCGCAGAAATTCCGCGCATATCCCCCGGCCTCATATTTCGTCGGCGGATCCGCTGAATAGAAACGCGTTTCTAATTCCCGGGGGCCTGTTATTTAACCGGGGCGTCACTGAATCGGACGCCCAGCAGAATTTCGTGACAATTCGGACTAATGGCGCGGCCGCTCGAATCCGACAATAATTCAACATTTAATTATGAATCTGTCATTTCGCGCGGCCCGCCGCGCCGTTTCAAGCGAGACCGCAAACTGTACGCGGCCGCTCGAACGTTGCGGACAACAAGCGGACCCCGCGCGAGCTCGGGATATTGTATCGGACCGGAAGATAAATCGCCGTGTCCGCTCGGAAACAAAGTCAAGAGCAGCCCGTCGATATTTCATCGCGGCACAGGCTCGAATAAAAATACGAGCCGGACGACCTACGCCCCCGCGGAATTACGCAGCCGTCGCCGTACAGCTGTTTCCGGTCGCTCTTTCACGCTTGCGTGAGACAATGATCTTCCCATCCGTCCAGAACAGTCGAAATTCGGCTCGATTGATAGAGCAGATTCCTTTTTAATAATACATTCTCGAATATTTAGTCTGAGCGAGGCAAAATAATTTGTTAAAACGAACAGAGATTCCCTTTTAGTGGCCCATCGTCTCTTTCAACTTCCCCGAGGAATCCAGCTCAGATCCAGTTAGGCTTCGTATCATATTTAAGCTTTCTTCAGGATACCCCGCAGGTCTGAGTTCGTTCATTCAGCCGTCCGTTTATCCTCGTTCGCTTTCCCCGAACATGAAAGCGCACCGAAGTCGTGAACACTGGCAATAAAATCATGTCGTCCGTTGTTTTCCGGTCGCTGGCAATCCGAGAATTATTTCTGGCAGTTATCGAGACTTCAAAAGCCACCGTGAAACCGTATAACATTGATCTTGGCATTAGCTGTGCACCTCCTTGCTGCTAGCGCGTCTCTTTGGGCCCACGGATCGCGAAGGTTCTCAAACGGCTTCGAGAAATGCTCGTCAACCGGAGACAAAGCTGGGAATCTTTCTAACTACGCTTCACTCAGGACTGAAACTAGTAATTAAACTATTAATTAAAGTCGGCGATAATAATTCACGGGAACGTTGAATAGCGAGTGTTTACGCGAGATATTTCCGCGAGCGATTAATCCATATCCCGAGCGATACCGGGCGCGGCCGCGAAGGAAACTTTCATCGGCTCCGAAATCATTTTCCCGGCCACTTAACGGGATTAGCGTTGCAATTTCGCGATGAAGTTCCCGTCTAGATCGCTCATTAATCGTTTCGCGTGCCTCGGCAAAATGAACGAACGGGTGGCGCGGTTGAATCACGAGCGGTCGCCTCGTTGTTCGCCGAAAATTTCCGCGCGAGCTTTTAAAGCTTCCCCACGGTTCATTTATCCGTGAATTCGAGTGACGAGCGCGCGGAGGAGAGAGACGCCTTCCAAAATTAAATCGACTGTCTCGTCGACCGCACAACCGCGATCATTCTCGTCGAGGATCCGTTTTTTTTTTTTCGACGACAGATCGGAACGGATAAATCAAACGATGTTGTGTTAGAATTTGCACGGGAGGATAATTTATACGACGCGTTGTCCCGGGGTCGAGAGAAATTCGCGGCGAAGCGACATTCGATTTATCATCGACGCGAATTTATTCGCGCACTGAGTCCACCATTGTGCCATTTCTCGCGGACGATACTGATCCCTCCGGCTTGATCGAGCTCTGATTCCTTCTGGATTGACTTTGATTGTGTTCTACTTGGCAAAATATTTAATTTTGCCGCGGTGTACTAATTATATCGACGTCAGAAATTACCCGATACTCATTAATTAGTATCGTCGAAGTGTAACAGATGAGTTTATCGTTCCTTGGAACGATAAAGTATGTTCCCAGTTCCGCAGGATATTTTATGGAAAGCCAGAGCAGACCTCGTACTTAGAATGGATCCACAGAAATCCCCAGAAACACTTTAGCTAGTTTCTTCCCATTCCGTTCACCGGGGAAGATCGATCGTCAACGATTACATCGGTAAGCCACCATCCCTTTTTTTGTCAGCGAATTCTTAGTCGCGAGCTTTATCGCTTCGACGATTCGTTCGATTGTCACCGAGGAGATAGCGATGTGGAAACGAACCGGCGAACCGCACGTTCCTTCGTTTCAGCAAGTTTACTTGCGATTTTGCTCGCTGGGACGGACGACGAGTAAATACGTTTACGAGTTTCATTGGCACGGGGCGCTGGAGACCTTCTGCTGGGTCCTCGCGGGTGAACAATAAGATAAAACAGGATACAGAACCGCGAGGGAACACCAAGGATCTATATAAAATTAGGAATTCTGAACTTGCTGTTCTCAAATCATCAGCTGCTAAATTCAGGAAAATTTGTGCAAATTCATTTCGACAAGAAGACGTACTGAAGACTGAAATTATTTTATGAAACTGTCAAATATTTGCAAAAACTGGAATCCATTCGGCTGTGGAAATTTTTGCCCTCGAACTGGGACAATGATTTTTTCCAAGCCAATGAGAATGATCTCTCCCTAACAAAGAGTGTGCCCAGTTCATCGTGGAATTTCGATGGATTTGCGTTTCCCTCGTCTTCCAGGGGCCAACGAACAAATGCGAGAAAAGGCCAGGGGGAGACTTGCTCTCGAAGTATCGTCATCAATTTCCATTCTCGCCGGATTTTCGACGCGATCCATTTTCGGGAATGCTGCGGCCGCTCGCGTGCTGATCCATCATTGTCCGAAACAAGAAATTCGCCGGGTGACTTATCGCGGCAGTTTCGAGGCACGACATCGATGGTCCCTCGGAATGGACATTGTACGGCATTCCTCGGTGTTTGTTTCGCGTAAATGGTCCCCGGGGGCCGACACAAAGGGCTCCCGGATCAACAAGCCGCGTTTACACGCGCGATTCCATTGCGGAGACAACTAACGCCACCCTGGTGATGCTGATCGATTGACTCCGGTTTCTTTCTTCTCGATCCTACCCAACTAATCGGAATAAAAGTGTCTATTACAATTAGCGCAGAATTGAAGTAAATTAATCCTTGTGATTTTTATACAGCGATACATAGTAATCAGTTCGGGTGGGCGTGTTTTTTAAATATTTTATAATAACCGCTGGCGTTGGGAGGCTTGAATTGTTATTACAAAAATCATGAATAATCTACGACGAAGCGAGATGGAAAAAGTTCGCTGGAAATGTATGCGCGAACGTGGCAATGATTTTTAATTATATTAATAAACTTTCGTTTCGGGAACCCGGGGGATTATAAAATTTTGCGTTTCGCAATTTGGGTCGGCGTTTGTATCCCGGCGTAATCCGCATTGCAGAGTTCGGAAAAGTCAGTTTTTTGGGAAGAAAAATGGTTGTCGCTGTGGAATAGTTGCCGAGAGGAATTTCCAGTTGCTGTACGCGCGAGAGAGCGAGAGAAAGAGAGAACGAGAGAGAGAGAGAGGGAGAGGGAGAGTGGAGTTACCATTCGATGATTCCCACTCGGTGGAGAGCGAGACCACGGGTTTCGGATTATTTGTGGATTAAGGCGGTTCGTATTTCGAGAATTCGGGGCCATTACGGGAACCGAGGACAGAATTAATATCTAGACTAATTTCCGGGGGCCGGATCGAGCACCCGCCGCTGTTGTAATCACCGGGAAAATGGGGGAACACGCCCGGAAAAGTTAATTATTCCGCGTTTGTGTTCGCGGCGCCGCTCTCTCGGATATCTTCCACCGAACTTCTCAACTTTTATCCATTCAGAGAGCAGCAACTTTTAATCACTGAACACGGACGAGTAAAAAAGTTCCTCGCAGCGTTTCTTCCGTTTCGCGGTTGTTAATGTCGCGGAAAAACGCGAGACTTATCTCGGATCAATTTTCTTCCGAGTTTCCGAGATTGCAGCTGAGGCTCCTCGATGGATCACGAGGCGCCCGAATTGTCACGGCCCTGGCTGCTATTTTTGCTGTCGTCCGCGTGATATTTATAACAACAGACTTATTTCACCGTCGACACGGCTTCTATCTGTCGCCGGAGACTCAAACCTCGCGACTCTGGCTGGAAACGGCCCTCGATACGATCCGTTCACTTTCTTTGTTAATACTAATCCGAAAGAGCTGTCTGAATTTCTGTTACGTTAAAAATAGATCGGCCTCTTCCATTCGATCCGATTATTCTTGGCTGTGGAAGGCTGAAACACTTACACAAATCATTACTTCTTTTGTTAATTGCTTCTTCTGCTCGCAGAATCTCACGAAATCTTGATTTTTCTTCGACTTATTTTTAGCTATACTAGGGCGAAAAGTATCATTCCCATTCACGTTTCCTCCGCGCCGGAAAATTCCTCGAACGCATTCCTCAAATATTTATCTGCTGGCCGAGAAGTTTCCACGTTTTTTAAAAGAATTTGGAAGAGAAGATTCACTTTCTAAAATTAAACATTGCTGGCATTCTTCAACAACTTTCTGCCACGTCTTCATTTATTTATAGAATGCATTCGTATATCATAACACAAATTCTACAATATCGAATGGAAAATTTGAAACACCTCGTCAGCACTTCCCGCAACGATTTATCGACGAAAATGATCTATACAGCAGCAACGAATTAAAATCACTTTACAAGAAATATAGCGCCGTTCAATTAAGCTCAAGGATCGCCAGCCGAGCCGGAAACGAACTGAAAAATGAACACCATCTATATCCCATTGCAAACAACGAACAAACTACCTAATAAATCTCTTCGATCGACGATCTACAATCTCCCAGCGACGTGTTAACTAACGGACGATTTCTCCACTGTCTAGAAATATTCGAATCAAAGTATGACGGGTGGTGGGAGTTGAAAAAATTCTATTTTATGTGCAACACTTTATTCCGGACGACGTTTCTCCTGGTCGAGCAGATTCCATTCGCGATCGAGCGCGATTAAACGCAAGGTCGATCCGCGTTCCCGTCGATAAATTAACGATCACCGAGTTTATCGAGCGCGGATTCGCTTCCCAGAATCGAGCACCGTCCATCTTACGAACGGTGAACACTGGGACATGGATTCCCTGATCCGGGGACCTTTCGATCGGGCTGAATCGGATGATCGTTCTCACCGAGATCGAAACTGAATGATATAGCAACGTGCAACGTCCGCGAATTACGCTTCTCGCGGCCATTGTTCCGCGTGCTTGCAACGCGATGGAAATTCATTATAGCGGGTATTTGCGTGAAACGGTCGAGACGCTTTTACGTGGTTCATTAATTTCGCAGCTTGAATAGCGTCGCCGAGTGACGAGTGGCTGTTCCCCCAGTGGAATAAGTCCGCCATTGCGGCCGGCGTGCAGCTTCCTTGCACTTAAGGTCCTTTTCATCGGGATAAGAATGTCTTCTAACGAGAACCGCCCGTGGAAGTTCGTTCCGCCTTGTCTAGAAACTGGAATAGAAAATCTCGTGAACATCGGAGATCTTTCAGGGTGGGGGAGGGAAAAAAATAGTTCCGCGAGAACTGTCGAGGGAATTTCTGCTATCTCCCTTGGAACAGGAGATTGAAGGGTTCGTAAACCGGTGACGAAGTTCTTTGCACTTTGGTGCTTCGCTTCGGGGAGGAGAATATTTTTTAGGGCGAGATGCTGAGGCTGCTGGTTCGCTTTCAGAGGAAAATGCGCGGAGATAGAGACCTTTGATGAAGGATATTTTCTTACAAGGGGATAGGATTGAGTAGCGAATGAGTGGCCCTCGATATTACAACCCCGAAGAACCTAATCTACCGCAGAAATTTTAATATTAACTTCTGGAGCCGGGAGTTTTGCAATTTTTGATGATCGATTCCGAAGGTTCAGAGACCTGAAGAATATTTCTTATATTGGTGATATTAACCCCTTGCTTTACGATTTATTTTACGGTTTCAGTAATTGGAACTTTTTCGTAGCTCGTAATTTCTTAAAAGAAAGAAGAAAATGTATATCGATTGTATGCCTGTACGTTCTCTAATAGCTGTACATTAACAAAACCGAAATAGAACTTTATTTGGATTTGAAGAAAATTAATAACATACATATTTATTCGACTCTGTTCAAAATCTTCATCACATGTCTGACTCGGTATTGTAGGGCAAGGTGTTAACCTTGAATTATTACAAAAATGGAGCTTCGCTAATCGATGGATTCAGGTTGCATTTGCGCGTTGGCATGATGGCTTGCAGATTGCCAATAACTGTAACTGAGAGATTTGATTAGTGATGGAGCATCAGTATCGGGAATATGGCGGCGCAGATGGGCGGAACGGAGCAGAGCGTTGCGAATTTAAGACGGGGTTCGACCAGCGGAAAGATCGATAAATACAGCAAATCGCTAGGAACATTAGCAAGCTTTCCGGGACCATTCGTTCCCATTATGCGGCCGATCACGATCATTCGGAGGGTTCATTATGTGGTTATTGATAACGTTGGTCATTTATCTCGCGACTTACGGGTCCACCCTAATCGTTAATAACATCGGGACTTAATTATCCACCGATCACGAATTGGCAGACTAATAATCATCAATCTGGCAATACGTGTGTGCCGGCCAACTTCAGCCGTTGTGCGCGTAATATTCTGGATCCGACGAGCTATAAATTCGGCCCGTGGACCGAAAGTAATTGTCTAATCACGTCGGACTAATTACAGAGCTGTTAATGGCCACCCCTCGACGAAAAACAACCCGTTCAGACACGGTTCGATGCGTTGTTACCGATCGTTTTGTTTTTCCAGGGTGGAGACGCGGAACTATTGCCGCACGAAGCAGCGGAAATCAAAACCATCGAGGTTCCACCGTGAGTAATTTACAGTCATTATTGATAAAAGATTCAAGGCCCACACAGTGTATTAGTTTCAGCTTCTTCGACAAGATAATCAAAAGAAGAATGAATTTTTTATTTGGCTCTCGTGTTTTGCAGTCAATGCAAACATTTTTTATTTCGCATAAAGATCCGCAGTCTAGTCATTATTAATTCACAGACGGTTGCTGGAATAACTGGGTTCTTGTCAAAACATCCGAGTCAGCGGTTCAACATTTCCGTCGAAACTTGTAAGACTTCTCCGAGAAACAGTTCTCTGAAGAACATTTATTTAAAACGAGACCTTCGGTTGCTTTTGCAAATATTTCCGAACTGTTTCTCGCCGAGTGCACGACTTTCGAGGCACGCACGTTTAGCCAGGTTTGTTATGCGGTCGACTGGAACATGCTATTTTCGAAAGGATTGCAAATGAAATAAAATAAATTCATTTATGACCTTGGATGATCTTCGTAGAAGCTTTCGTAAATATCCAATTCTTCAGGACATTGTTTGGATAATATTGTAACAGGAATTGAATGGGTTACCCGGTATACCGAGAATAGACGAGTTCAAGTAAAGCGAGGCAGGCGAGACGAAGTTGAGGCAAGTTCGCGTGCAAAGTCGCAAGTTAAATGCATTGACGAAGTTACGTTAGTCGAGCACACTTCGTTGTATCGGGGCAAGGGCCACGCTGCAAACTCCAGAAGCGAACATTTTCTTTTCCCTGACCGAGGAACGGTCCCGTTTATTTACACGGGAACGAAGTTATCGCGTAAATCGAGCGTCACGGAACCGATTCCATGGATTTCGAAATCGGCTAGAAAAAAATTTCGGCAGTGGAAAAGCCGCGAGGCGTCGCTCTGGACCAGAAATAGTTTGATGATCGTCGATCCGTAATTTTAGTCCAAGGTGTAGGTTGTGTGACGCAAGCGAGCTGGCCGACAGGAAATCGCGGTTTTTCTGTACAATATGTTCAATTAGAGAAGCAGATCGTGTATTAAACAGAGTTGAGCATTAATCAATTGAAATTTTGATCAAGATTGATTGATTAATGTGTACGAATAAAAAAGTAATCATTGAAAAATCGGCGATTGATTCAGTCGATTGATGAAGTTAATCGTCAATCGTTGATTAAAAGAAGAAATCATCGAAAAATCGGAGGCTGATTCAATCGATTGATGAAGTTAATCTCCATACTGTCTATCCATAAATTGCAATAAGGAGGGAGATAGACGGTGAGAATTGACAGAAAGATATTTCAACGAAAACTCAGTTTACATTATTTTCAGTATTCATACAGTTTTGATTCCGTATTTCTCATTTCGAGAAGTTTGAACAGTTAATCACTAATCAATTATCCGATTGACGATTCCAATTGAAAAGAATGTAATCGTTAATCGCAATTAACGACTAAAGTAGAAATTTAACCGTTATTCCCAATTAACGATTAATAAGTATTTAATCGTTAACCGCAATTAACGACTAAACTAGGAGATTAATTGTTAATTGCGATTAACGATTGAAGTAGAAAATTCGTCAATCGTTGATTAAATTTTTGCCCAACTCTGATATTATAGAGTCAAGTACTGGAGCAGAGAACCAGAATATATCCTGAGCTTTCCCTGTATAAATAGTTAAATAATTTATTTGCAGCCTCCCTGGGTAGATGCGCGAGTAGACGACACTAATACTTCGGGTCAGAACATTGTGCTTTCTTGTGAAAGGGCGTATGGATTTTGGAGGAGTTCGTAACGGAGAAACAGTCAAAAATTCCTAGCTTAATAATTAATCGCGAGCCAGTAAATGGCGCCAGGGGAACACCTTACGGTCCGCGATGAAATAATAAACAGCGCGTGAGAGCGTGGCAGCGCGCTCTACATTCGTCGCGGTATTTACTTTGATCTTCGTTGTGCGTTTCGCCGTTCCCAGTAGATTCATCCGGTGGAAGCAGTTCTGCGTGTGGAAACGGCTGCGGAGACACGGTGCAACCTCGATAATTTCGGGAGCGAGTGGAGCAAATTGCGAATTAGAACGACACCGAACGCGTTCAACTGTTACTCCGCTCCTCCCTCTCATCTCGATCCGCGATTTTCTATTTCCCCCTCGACAGATTCGACTCGTTTTTGCTGGGAAACACTCGCGCAACCATTCTAGACGCTTTATCTCCGACGGTACACGAAAATCTCTGTCTATAAACACGCCCCCGCGTTCAGTGTAGTGTTGCGATCCGTGAAGATGATTTATTCGGCGCTTTTTGACCGGCTTCCAAGCACTGTCGTTTTCTTCGCGATGCAGATGTTTCTTTAATTCCGATCCTCGAGTCATCATTCTTCGTTAACCGCTAAATTTATTTTCTGAAATCAGCACCGGAATAAAAGATTTTCTGCGTCGATTGCAGGTGACAGCAGCCAGATACATATTTCATATTTTCCGTGATAATTTTAGCGAGTTAGAAATATTGATGTCTCTTAAATTATTCAAGCTTTTTATGTGCAGTATTTTTATTTCGGTCGATAAAATCAAGAGAATCGACGGATTAATATCGCATACATTGTCCGTCTTGAACGACTGAATCTACTTCCTAATATTTGATGCACTTGTCGTGTGCGGTATATTTATTTTGATCGATAAAATCAAGAATTGCTGTATTAATATCTTACGAATGTCAGTGTCGAACGACTGAATCTACTTGTCAATGTTTTATACGTTTGTCGTGTAGAATCGAATCAGGAATTTAGACATCAACCTCGGGGTCTGTCCTGAAGGCTGAATCTACTTTCTAATTGTTGCACATCTGCCAATCTGGAGGAGTTCAAAGACTATTTGCGTCGAGACACGCTGATGGTCGACATTTTCAGCAGCCGGGTGGCTGAAACAACGCGTTAAAAATTGCATAGTGTTATAACGAACGTCGGGGGAGATGGAATCGCAGCGCGACGAGGAAACTGTGTTTCCGTTTCGGAATATTTTCGCGCGAACAGACAACTGGGAGCAACGCAGCGGTGTTCTGACACAGCGTTGCTCTCAGCGGGAGCGAAATTAAAAGCCGAGGGTAAATAAGTGCGTTTCGCGGGGAAAAGCATCGGCGTCTCTTTTATTTATAATTGCTCGCGTACGTGCTGCATCCATTTTCTCTCTATCGCACACACACACTCTCTCTCTCTCTCTCTCTGTCTGTCTCTCTGTCTCTCGACGTTACAGAGCGAACAAAACGCCCGTTTGAACAGTCTATAGAGCACCCGCATTGTCTCCCACGTTCGCATAATCGCATCAATCCCCAGCTCGCAATCGACTTCGCGTAACTCGACGAAGATTCATCGACACGAAATCGTCGTCTCGAAGACAGAGGCATGACGAATGGATACAGTAAGATCGAATCACATAAAACATTTACAGGGACCGTTCCTACGGACGTTCGCGCAATTTCCGGCTTTCCCGATCGAATTCCCAGAACTCGGTATCAACTAGCAACTTGCTTTCATGATAATGGGTTTCGATGCCGGGTAGAAATGTCCACGGTGGAAAAAAGCTGCGGCCGCGCAGACGACGGTCGCAATTTAATTGCGAGCCGTTTTGTTAATGGAAAGAAAACTGCGGAAACTATGAATCACAACGTTGCTCGTTCTGTTCGCTTTCCGAAGTCTCTTGACTCGGCGAGATATCCCCTTTATTCCGGTATTTCACTGTGAATATTATTTTTCAATTTTTCGAAAATGCTCCCCGGCTTACGCCGACTGCTCAAATGTTATTCATTCCTTTCGCGACCTATTGTATTATACTTCAGTCCTCTGTATTTCCGTTTTACGTTGATTCTCTTTCGTTTTTATATTGATCTTCGCGTAAAGGCGACGTGATTGTTACTTTTGTATATTTCAGGAAGGTAGCGGCATCGATGCAACGTTTGTACGCGGTGCCGTCGGAGAAACTGCGTGTCTGGTCCGCCTGGCTCACGAAGATCGGCGAAATGACGGATGAATGGCAGAAATGGTTACGATCGAACATCGATCTTGCGATAAGGATCGGGGAACACTTGGAGGCAGCCGAAGAGGCCTTGAGGAAGTCCAAGATGGTGAGTTGTGTTTCGTGTAACGACTGGCACAGCACCTATTCCAGGATATTTATGTCGGACCGTGGGGAAGAGGCTGCGCAACAGATTAATGCTGTTACAAAAGCTTAGGTGCTCGGGAACCGTCTAGGGAAATTACTGGACACAAATGTGCCGCAACTGGCACGGGTAGAACAAATAGTCGCAAGCCTTAGAAATTCCTGTAGAAAGTCCGGAGCAGTATTTAAGACGGCAGTACCGTTCGTAGATCCACGGAGGGCGCGATAACACGTATCGGGAAGGGCCCAGGAACGGATCTGCGGAATTCCCAGTTGGATCGAGTGTCATTAAAACGGTGGATCTCGTGGTGGAAGACGTATCGGCCGCTTAAATTTTGCGTGGAAGTTCGGCTGGCGGTCTGCGGCGACCTAATTTCGGTCTAACGACGCCAATACGTTCGCGTAACGACGTATTGTAAGAACGCTGTCGCAAGCTAATGGTGCCGATCGTCGGAGCAGATCGGGAACGAATATATTATTGCCCGGGACAATTTCGGTCGAGCATCAACGGCTCCATTTATCGTGGAATCGAACGACGGTCGATCTGTAGTGGCGGTATCGTTTTCCGATCGTTTTCGCGCACGGTTCCTGGGAGATAACGCTGCTTTCCTAGATGCAGCAAGACTCCGTCTCTCTCTCTCTCTCTCTCTCTGTCTCGTGTCTCTCGCTCTTCTCTCGACGTTGCACGCGCGAGTCCTTTGACAAAGGTCCGCTAACAATGCGCGCGCGATACGCGCCACGGCGCGCCGTAAATATCTTACAGTCGTAAAAGCACGTCTGAATGGAACGCCGACGGAGTGCCTCCTGTTCCGTCGGCGACGACGACGAACCCAGACATTTCCAACGACGAATCACAAGTTCACCCAGCGAACGCCTCGCATTGAAACGGCCGCCCGAACGACGACGACAATCGGGAACGCGAGCAGGAATCGCACGCCTACACACGGAATTGGCATAATGCACGCAGCACGCCGGCGAAATTCGACGGCCAGATAGTCGGCTCCGCTTCCGGTACGCGAAGATTGGTACCTTCGCGCGAGACCCGTCTGCAACTGGCGGCGCGCGCCTCTTCGACTTCCACTATCCTACAGAGCAATCGCTTCTTTTCATTCTCTGACACACCTGCCAGGTGATAGTCATTCTATTAGCGGAGGGAAATCGATCCGTTTCCCTCCTGTTTTAATGTGTTCCCTGGGAGCATTTTTTCAAACGAAACTGGTGGTCAGGATAATTTCAAACTTCGTGAACGTGTCTAACAATCTTCGGAGAATCCACTGTAAAGCCGATCGTCACGGAAAAATGAAAGTGAACGACACTTTTAACTTAATAATAATAATAATTTGCTTTATTTCAGCCTTACAGCTAAGAAATGTGACTTGGTTTACATGAACCTATTTGTACAAAGCCTTCTTAGTTCACACATTCGGTCCATACCTTCTCTCATTCATTCCTATGTCTCACACATTCATTCCTACCCTGTCCTACTCTTTTAGTATCCTAATTATCACTAACCCACTTAATTCCATACTTATTGCTTCCCTCCCCATTCCCTAACTTTGCATTTTTGGTTAGGTATTCTCTTTGGTTTATTTATGCTTTTTTTTCTCTTTTTTTTCTCAACTTCTCCAACCACTCTTCAACCTTTCTATCTTTTTTCCGCTCACTACATCCTCGAGCCTGATCATTTCCCCCGTTACACTTTTAACTTAATAAAACAACAGAGTTTATAAGCGCGGAATACAGAACCGCTTCGGCAAGGTTCGGCAAAGCCCGGCTTTCTTCGGCGTCTCTCTCATACATGAGATTACTTTCTTTACATCCACCGATATATTTTATTTAAAGATATTTCGATTCCAGCCGATCTCACGGCGATGCAAACAGAGCCCCGTGCATTTAAATTCATTTCTGTCATAAATCCATAAAATCCGCAGTCCATCGAAGACTCTGACTGGTACTCACAGCGTGAAAAAGCGTGGAAACTTCCGCCCGACTTTTCCCTCGGAAATAAAAGTGTCAAAAACGCTATCAGAAAACTGCATTATTCCGTGAGCCGCAGAAGTTTGAACAGCTCCGACAGCTCGGCAATTCCGCGCGCGAGAGAAACACTGAATGCTTCAGTTTCGAAAACGCTCCGGACGGTAGTCCGACGAAATTCCGAATATTAAAAGAAAAGCTTTTTCCTTCGTTTTCCTGAACGCATCAAGAGATCTCTCCGCCTCCGCATTGTGCTCGTTCCGCTCAGCTGGAACGTTTTCGAGGACGGCGTCGTTGTTCGATTTTATTAAACGTTGTTTACCTCTCGGCGTTATCGGGGGCGGTCGACCATAAAAATTTCAGCCTCGAATCGTCACGGCAACGACGCATCGATACATCAATACATCTAGGCGTCGCGCGCTGGGCCGCAATCGTGGAAAGCTTGGACGAAATTTACGATCTTTATGCAAAATAAAAATGTTCTGTATCCGTGTTCTTCTTTAATGATTCCAAGGATTTGAATGTAACTGATAGAATTTGTCTGCAAAAATTGGAAATTGCATAAACATGTGTGTGGCGTCGATGCAACCGGACATCGATACATCGGCGAGTTTCTTTTATTAAACGCGAGGCGGCCGGACACGCGAGCCGCGACTAAATATATTGCGGTCGCTCGATTAATCTTCCGTTTCAAGGGCGACCTTCGCGAGACCGTAGAGGCGGCGCGTGGGCGACACTTTCCATCCCCCTTTTATATTCACCGGCGAAGTGGTAACTCACTCATTGGCCCGCCAGACAGAGATTTAAACTGTTCCCCTCGTCACACAGAGGAGCATAAATCTTCCGTCCGACGGGAAAGTAACGCGGTTACCAGCAGGGCACCTGTGCCGTGTCGCCTCGGCTACGAAACACGGCTACCACCATGCTCAAGGTTAGGCTCCTCCGGCTTGAAGTACACGGTACCAGTGGACCGCGTAAATTATGCGACTCCGGACTACAGGCTTCGGGAAACAACTTGGGATGAGAATTAACCAGAGTCTGACGGATTAGGTTCCCCGGGAAGATGGAGAAGATCCTCGGAAGTCGAGTGCCTTTTCCACGGAGAAATTGCGGAAAATAGCTGCAATTTCAAATACTTTTCTCCGGGAAATTCCATTTCGTGATTCACCTTTTTATGGAGATCTGTTTCGGATAATTCGGAGACTGAGCGGCGGCTTTCACCATTGAATTCACTTTATAAAATGGCTTGGGAAATTTTGTGCTCTTGTTCATGCCTGGTCTATAATTGCAGGCGGGAGGCAAATGAATTACACGCGCTTGACGTCACTACGTGTTAAGTTGAATGCTGTTTTTAATGTCCAAAGTGAAATTCGATATTGGGCCACGGCGAGTCTCGAATTATATGCGAAGATAATCTGTAAATTTCGTCTATGTTACACGATCTTCAGGAAATTTGATAGGATAAGGTATCGCGGGAATTGCGAGAGCCGGAATCCGTTGCGCGATTACGGACCACCGTAATCGAGAGGGAGAGAGAGAGAGAGAGAGAAAGGGACAGTGTGTTAGCTAGAAAATTTTAAACGTCCCGGCGCAGATTTATGCACTGGCAGCGACGGCTGCGGGCTCACGTTTCTCCGGTCTCACGGCAGATAAGGGGCGCAAATTTAATTTTAATTTTAATATGCATTATTCGGCTGCCGTTCTGTTTGCCTCAGCCAAACTCCCGGGACGTTTCGGCACGGAATTGAGTTTCGACGAGACGAAACCTCCATGAGACCCTTTTCTTTTCCAGCGAGACTGCTACTCGTGTTTCTTGCACTTCGCTGTGCGCAACAGTCCTCCCTTGAAAGAAAACAGAATTTTCTTCGCGGTGCTTGATCACTGCAATCTTCTCGAGTACTCTTTAACGGCTTTATTAAGACAGCTCCCGGAAAAATTACTGGAGAAAAACTTGCACTCTTGTGTACCCAGTGTAACTATTCTCGCATTTTTCGGTTTGACTGAAGTTTTCGAATGTTGAACTTTTCATTGTTTGACGTTTCAATATTTGATTGACTTGGGTATTTAACTAGATTGTATGAGATCTTGCCTTCAGATTAAATTGACTTGGTAAATTATGGTGTGCAGTTGGAACCAGTTTGCTTTGGTTTGAGCAGGTTTGTAGCAGATTTAAATAAGAAAATCTACGTGCCAGAAAAAACCACGACCGAAAAGCTATGAATAAAAATGCCTGAATACAATTTAAATACGTCTAGCCACCAGCACCTGTACAATTTCTACCCAACTTCCAAGGGTTCTAAATAGACTGCGGATTTTATGCGCTTATGACGAGAGTGAGAAGCTGCAATTTAAAGAATGAAAAATTAAGTAATTTTCATTTTGGAAATCCGCTTTTCCTAGGGAAATTTTCCAACACAATGGAAAAGTGAATTCTCAGGACAGACAATAGAGAGATGACGGATGATTTTTCCGAGTCCTTAAATCACTGTTCCGGAATTTCGCATGATCCACTCTTGCGACCCACATAATTTAGGGTATCAGAAGGGAGACTAGGGTCGGCGGGGTCTCGTCACGGTTCCTTTTCTGCGGGACGTGGCACATAATTCGTCGGGTCTGATTACTTTCATTCTCGGGCGAAAAATTACAGTGTTTCGTGTGAAAAGCCGAAAGATAGAGGAGCGCTCGCTCAAAGGGACGGCCGTTTTCTTTCGCAGGCAGACGAAGATAAGGCTGACGAGGATCTCGCCAGCGAGGGGAAGAAAGAAGCAGCGTCGCAGTCTGTTGAAGCCGATCTCGAAGGTGAGAGACGAATAATTTAATCGAAGCTTTCTCTCTTTCCTGTCCTCGAACTGCCTCGTTTGTTCTCCACGGAGTACCATAAACTGAGAGAAAGAGGAGATCGTGCGGGAATGAAAGAGGGAGAGGCAATAACAAAACAGTAATTTCGCTAGAAGCCGCGCTGTAGTCGACGCTATAGCACTTATCACAAGATAAATCTGAAGGTATGGGTATTGTGCTCGCGAGCGGCCGCCGCGGTATCACGTAGTGCTTTTACGTTGCCCTAAACAGATTTTATGGGATCACGAAAGATACCCCGGGCCCGTTAAGCCGAGAACATCCGCGGAAAAAAGGGGAGGACACGGCGCGACTTCTTATCTCCGCGGTTTCGACCGTATTTAATAACTAATCCCTCCGTCCACCGTGTTATCGTAGGTTTCGCACTCCAATTTCACCCTTTTGCAAAACGATATCAATTTCATCCATAAGACTCAATGCTCAACGCGCTACAATGAATACATACACAACCGTCCATGAGTATTTGACCACATTTCTATTCAGATATTATAAATTTATAAATAATAAATTCCTTCTGTTTGAAACCTTCACATGGATTTTTCAACCTCTTCTTACCTATTACTTTATTATCCTGTAATTTTTAATTTTAATTTAATTACATCGTAATTCGTAATTATTGTAATTTAATTACAAAGTATTTTATAATTGTGCTCTAATTCTTCTCCAATTGCAAATATGAGTTACATTGTAATTTAATTGAATGAAGATCTGAATTGTAAATTACAATATAACTGAATTACAATGTAATTCAATTACCTTGTTATTATGATTCCTGGAGTAATTCAATTGTAATTCTGCACAACCCTGAGTAAAATATACAAAATATATTTAAAATAAGGCATCCCAATGTAACTTTTGCCACAGTATTTCTTTTATACGCTCATATAAAAGTAATAATTAATAATACAGATAATATTCAACATCAATTACTGTGAATAAAAATTTTTTAAATTTATTAATCGCTCTTTTACCTGTCGTTTGTAGCGAAAGCATCAAAATCCAAGGCAGTGTCTTCAACTACCGTGAAAACCTCAGCAAGCTCCATGATCACCGTGCAAAGTTCGAAACCCAGTGTACGGGGAGCGGCATCTACTTCTGGGATTTCAAGGTCAGAAGAAATGCCGATCTGGCCCTTGGGAGTCCCTTGGCAGCCCGCAGAAAAGAAGGAGGAAGAGCCCGAGGAAGAAGTTCTAGAAGTCAGCCGCCTACAATTTCCTAAAAATATAGATTCATATCAAAGAACAATGTGTTTCTTTCAGAAGCTGCCGATACCAAGGAACGAGGAAGAGATGAAGGAGTACCTGAAGAAGTTCAAGACCGACGCAGTGATGTACAGGTCCTATTACAAGCACTGGAGGGAGACGGCGGATCAAGTAACAATGCAGAACGCGTATCCGGTTACCTTTTGTTCAAACAAATGTCGAATGATTCGTTTCTTGTAGACGATGAGCGAAGTTGGAGGAAGATACGTGATGGCCACGTTCCTCGTGCAAGGCAGACGAGAAGAAGCTCTGAAGAGGATCGCTAAAGAACAGAAGCGTGTAAAAGCTGCTAAAAAAGGGAAGCGGGCAGTTAGTAAAACAAAACCCTCCGCGTCTATAATGTCAGAATCGCCCAGTGGAAGTTCTGTGTACGTCACTGCACATCAATCCGTGGCATCCGAGGCGCCTGAGACGTCCGAGGCGCCTGAGACGTCCGAGCCGCCTGAAGCGGATAAAGCAACCGAGGACTCTGAGAAACCCGAGGAGCCAGCTGAGCAGCCTAAAGCGTCTACCTCTAAGCAGTCTAAATCTGCATCAGCTGCTGAAAAGACTCCTTCGAAGAGCGAGGTTGAGGTAACGCAGGAAAACATAATTTCAAACGTAATTCCGTACTCCTTTCTGCGAAAGAATTTTTCTTTGCCTGCCTTTTTATTGACTCTCAACCCCCGCAACGTGGACTTTCCTTTTTCCCTGTAAAATATTCAAGAAACGACTCCACGAGAACATCTTCCACAATCCCACAGCTACCATCTCGTTTTAGAAAACTCGTGAAAAAATCTTCTCGCGACGATATCGATATCCCGTTCGATTTCGCGACTCGATAAACCCGTGTCGTCCTCGGCTGTCGATTTTCGACAAGTCTTTTGCGGGGTCTTCAAGCGTCATTAGGCTCGAAGAACGCCGGGAGAATGGAGACATAACACTGGCTCGTGTTTTTCGTCGGCCAGTAAAACGAGTCCGCGCTTGGTCAGACGTGGGGAATGGAGGTCGCGACCAGAGGAGTTACGAGACCGTGGCTCGATGTTTTTCGGAAACAATTTTTTGATCGGTCGCGTCGGACAAATATATTTCCAGAGATAGAATCGTTTTTCGAATTCCGTTGTTGTGTCACGGCTTGAAATGTTTCATGGCGTGTTACGGCGATCACTTCGACGAGCGGAGAGGACGTGTAATTAAATGTTTCATCGAGCGGGAGGAGCGTTTAATAAATCCGGGAGCAAAGTTTCTCGGTTTTACGGTCGACGACAAATATCGGCAGGCCGTTTCATATTTTCTCAGAATTCTTCGGGCCCATCTTCCGTTAATAATGGCGGCCATTATCGTCGGGAAAAAGTCGCCGCCGATAAACGATTGGGCTTCGTCCGGCTCGGAATGATTTCACGGGGACGCGTCCCCGATCGATTTATCATCATCGGCGTCATTAAGAGCGATTTAACTCTTGGCTGTGCGTCTTTGCCCGATATCGACGGGTTCCCCCGACCGAAGAACGATGTAACGTTTGACTGATATCGAAACTGAAGATTAATGAACGATGATCGTCGGGAATCGGATGGAGAAAGAATGGGCCGGCCGATTCCGCGGGATTGAATCGCGCCGCGGCGATTGATCCAATCGCCGCTCAATGATCCGTGTGCGAACGAAGTAACCGTTCGTTTATTTACGTCTTCGGTTCTTTTGTTGCTCAACGCCGTTGCCGGCTCCATGCATTTTCACTGAATGAAGTCCGCTGGCGAGGCGTAATGAGGTATCGATCTTTCGTTTCTTTCTCCGCTCGCAATTAAGCGATCCACGCGTTCGATTCACCCGTCTCCATCAGATTTCACCACTTACGGATCCCGTGGATATTAATTTCGATCGTTTCCTTATTGTTTTAATCAGCTCGAGCAAAGTCTTCTTTTTAATTCCTAATTTTTCAAGAATTAAAACATGTTTGATTTGAAGGATTGTTTAACGAATTTCCATAATTTTGACAGCGTGACGAAGCGCTGGACGTGGACGAGGTGTTCAGAGACTGTGCCCGCGCCGACGAACCAATCCCGTACCACTTCTACTTAAGAGCGGAGCCCGACGTCGAGCTGGCCGGGGTGGAAGACGAGAACGACGAAATTTTAGAAATCGATCTGACCCGCGCAGAAATGATTGGCACCCTGAAACGCCTGTGGTACAATATCGCGGAGAAACCGTGCAAGAGTGGCAAGCCATGGATCTAGTCAACATATTGCGACACTTAATAAATATTCCAGACTGGTTCTGCGTAAACAAATTCCGCCGAAAGGGCTCTTGAAGCCGGCGGGGCTCCATGAAAGTTGAAGGGAACGGAATTGAACGGGAATGCAACCGTGAATAAGGGATAAGGTAATTGCCGAATATTTCCGCATCGGAACGAAACGGCACGCCGGTTTACTATCGGGGACACCGCGAAAGTAACGGCGAACGTATTAAAAGATAATAAACCGATACGCTGCTACGGGTAAATGTTAGTTCTACCTCGTGATAATAATGCAGCCGGGTTGCTCGTTGCATTCTGCATGGCTGCCAATATTGGGGAATAGTAGGAAAGGACAAATAAGTAGATCCTGCGGCTGCGTTGTTTTGGAGTTTTGATGAAACCCACGGGTACGAAACTCCTCTGTAATAAAGCCAACGATAATGACTTTATTACACAGTACAGCGAGTACGTAAAGAACCGAATTGGATTACGGCGTTGTGGAACGAGTGCACGGCAACATGATAATTAATGCAGAGCTTAAAGTAAGAGATCCAGGATATACTCTTTGATCCTTTGGCCAATTGGGATTGCGTCTGATACGGGGACTGTATCTCGATGCTGTTTTGATCTCTCCCAATTTTCGTGATACAATCCTACGCTGGTATACAGGGTGTCCCAGCTAATTTGACCACATTGAATATCTTTGTTGTCTTTAAAGATGCGTCAAATGTCTGAAGAACGAAGTTGAATGGTAAAATGGGGCTCATATGATACCAAAAAAATGTTTGTTTTTATGTAATTTTTTTTAGAGATATGAAGACCTTAATTTTTTTAAATGGAATGGGGTATTTTTTAATACATCAATCTATGCAGCTGGACATTCGTTATAACAAAGTACTAACCTATGTATGTCGAGTAGTTCAGCAGATATTTCAATTTACATAATTCTAAAGCACCTTCACTGTCGTACTAAGACATTAGCGTTTATTTACTAGTGCAACGTCTTCGTACGACAGTAATGGTGTTTCAGAGTTATTTAAATTGAAATATCTCCAGAACTACCAACTTTTCGACATACATCATTTTTGGTGTCGTATGAGCCCCATTTTACCATTCAACTTTGCCCTTCAGACATTTGACGTATCTTTAAAGACAATAAAGATATTCAAGGTGGTCAAGTCAGCTGGTACACCCTGTACACTGCCGTCTAAAAGTCACCGGACACTTGTTCAAAGGATGCAGACGATTTTTTGTTATTAAAGGACCTATATTATAAAATACAAATGGTACCGTGCTCTACATTCTAAAAAATTAGTAACATGCATGATAATAGCTACATCTATTCCAAATAAAATCAAACTGGAAGCGTCCGGCGATTTACGGACGGGACTGTAAATCATGGCAGACTGTTCGCGGTAATAAAAGTTCGAGATATATCAATTGAAAACAGAAATTGATTCCGTAGTTCGGAGATATCGCAGGACCCGCTGGTAAAGTTTAATGAGCGGTGCTCGCGGACGATTTCAGGTCGTACCGTGGCTCTGTTAAATTTTACGAGCACTCGGAGACAGACTCGCGAGTCGATGATTCTCCTTGGCAATCCGAGAAACTGTGGTACACCGTCGGAGAAACGAAGTCTCGCGAGACAGGCAATGCTCGTGTCGAGTTTTCGGGTGGATCCTCGTAAAATCCAAAATGGGCCGGAATATGGATCCATAAAGGTTCGCGTACGGGCCGTGATCCATTTTTCATGGACGCGACTGTCCCAGCAGACGTCTACCGACAGGTATCTTTCCCACGGGCGAACTACCCCGCGAGGGTGTACGGTTCCCTCCGTAATATCTGCGTTCGACATCAAAGACGATGTGCCTGCTGTCGGCTGTCGTCTGACAGAACCGACATTGGTTTTGCCGCGGCATCAACAGCTTATTACCTAACATCAAAGCGCGACTCGATATTTGACAATGTCGAGCACTCGCGAGCGTAATTTTACCGCCCGCGGTACTCCGCCGGAGGTTACAGCGGTTTATGTCGACAGTTTCCCTTGTTCACCTGCCGGCAACAGTACTTTTAGCCCCACGCTAATTCCTGACACTTAATCGAGTCGTTGGGACTGGGTCTTGGTCGCGTCTGATTGAGTAGACTTATCTACTTGCTGGCTAATTGATTGGACACATGCCACTCTCAATTTGATCGAGATTTAGTTGTTCAGCTGGTTAATTTGAACTTCAGATAAATCGCGGATTATTCTATTAGGTTGGCAACTGAGTTCGCGACCTCCACATTTTCTCAAACAAAGTCATTTATAACGAACAGTAATGATTTCAGCGCACTGGTTCGATCTGATGCTGCTACTCAAGCAAGTTTGCAAATTACCACAAAATTTCCAACGTTTCGGTCAAAAATTTAGACCATTTTCCAGAAAAATTTTTATATAATTGCGTCTGTAAAAATTATTGAATTGATATAAAATTTGTGTTGTATTCCGTACACAAAACCGAAAATTTTAAGCACAAAACCAAAAACATACTTGCTATGTGACAAAATTATTTTAAACTCTTGACAACTTTAGAACACATGTTGATTCCATGCCTGTGATATACTGACTGAGGAGAAACGTTTGAATTTAGCAATTGAATCAGAGAACATCGGAAGTCATTTATATATATTTTTTAGTCACGAGTACTTTATATAAAATTCATCGTAAAATTCAGAGCTTTTCAATGATATACATTTCAAAAGGGATGGTCACTGAATGAGGTTATAATGATACAATAAAAGAATTTTACGAAACAGGTCACGAATTTAGTTGTGAACCTAATACTTACAATTTCGTGGCTCGACAGCTAAGAAAGATATTTCGAAACACCTCTAATGTTTAATTGAAACATTAAATTAATTTCTCCGCTATGTCTGACCAATGGGTGATCAATCTACTAGTAGAAACGAGCTAGAGACGATTCCCAACAATGCGCACAGACATCGAATAACACTTCACCTCGCACGTCTCATTAAGCCGAGCATTAAACCCCACAATTGCTACTAAAAAATGATTAATATCACCGAATTTAAAGTCACGAGTCGAACTCGCCGTCTTCCTTTTTCGGAGCTTAGTCGGCCCTAGCTGAAGCAGCGGGTCTCCTCTTCAGTTTCACGTGCCATTAATTTTAATGACTATTACGTCCCGCGTGTGTGATCAACGTTTTACGAGGTCGCTTTCGCTGGGACGTAATTTTTAACACAAATTCCCCGAACAGGTTTGAGGAGGCGTGTTGTGATTTAAGCAGGGAAAAACTGTAACCGAAAGCTCCGGGGAGAGGTAATAAAGTTCAGACGGTACTGTTTACTCGTCGGAATATTACGCGACAGGATTGTGTACCGACGAACTTCGTTCTGCCTCCTTGGGCGACCTCGTTAACTTCCCTTGGGTCGGAACAACGGCGAGCGATTGCTGCCACGAAGTTTACGGACCATTACTGATGAACAGTACGGGGCCGATATTCCCAAAATATGGGGAAGTCTTCACAAAGGTCTTGGAAGTTCGAGGGACCAGTATTCTCCCCCAAGGATGTGAGGAATATATTTCTTACATACTTAAAATATGGGGAAGTCTTCACGCTGGTCTTGGAAGTCCGAGGAGCCAGTATTCCCAAGGACGTGAGGAATATATTTCTTATATACTTAAAATATGGGGAAGTCTTCACAAGGGTCATGGAAGTCCGAGGAGCCAGTATTCCCAAGGACGTGAGGAATATGTTTCTTATATTCCCAAAATGTGGGGAAGTCTTCACGAAGGCCTTGTAAGTCCGAGGGGCCAGTATTCCCAGGGACGTGAGGAATATATTTCTTTTTTCCTAAAATGCGGGGAAGTCATCACGAAAGCCTTTTAAGTCCGAGGGGCCAGTATTCCCAAGGACGTGAGATCACAAAGGATTAGCATTCTTACGGTCTTGGAAATAACAAAGGGCCATTGTTAGGGCTTTGGAAATACAAACGGACAAAGGGACACGAATTAAGAGGACTTGGTCTGGTTTAGGTGTACACGGATACACACACACATACACACACACACACAATTCTTAATCTTGCAATATTGATCAGAGGGCTGGCTACATATCCAGCCTTCCCTTTTCATAGACAACGGAGTCGCTGTATATTAACCGTATCGGTATGCAGTATGATTTACACTCGGTACAGACCTGGTAGTGCTTCGCGTAGGGACTGACTGCATTTTCTGAGTTCTCTCTCTCTCTCTCCTCTCTCCAGTTTCCAGTGATTTATCGTGTCGAACTGCATCGCGCCGCTGCCTCCAGGAATCATTTCGGATCGCGGAATCTTCGATTGAGCCTCGATAAGGCTGTTTCCAGCGAGCTTCCGAAGGAAAATGAAATGTTGCGCGAGCTGATGGAATCGGAAGTTTATATTAACCCAGTTCATGGCTCTGCGCAGCAAGCACGCCGGCAGATAAACATTTCGTTCGTGATTTGTGACTGTACGATTTAGCGAGAGCTTTTTAACAGGTTCGAATTCCAGTTAGGCGGGGCACTCGTTTCACGTTGATTACCATGGACCTGTGAACTACTTGGTCTGTGAACTATAAGCTGTCCGATTACAAACAACCGCGGCGACCGGAACTATCCCCGAACATTAGAATTAAACAATTAGGACCAGTAGAATTAACCGGCGATGGTCAGACTCCGTTGAAACTATGAATTCCTATTGTGCGAACGTCCCAGTGTGCAGAACGTTTTGTCCGGTGAGTGGAGCCGCTTTGACGATTAAGCTGCTCCGCTGGGAAGACGAGTTAATTCGACATTGTCAATTGATTGTGCTTTAATTGATTTGCTTATTTTCGTCACCGTCTCACTGTTGTATTTTTTCAAGTGATCTCCAGGGCAGCTTGTCTCTCGAATTTAGAAGCAACCGTGTGCTAATACGATCTCTACGCTCTCGATGTGCCCGATGATTTATCGTTTCAATCGCCGAGCGCAATACGGAGGAGCACAGTTTTGAATCTAGGCTTATCGATCACCAGACGAGAACTGCATGGAGCTGACTCCCGGAAACAGTAGAAACAGACGTCCATATGTTAGCTGCATTAGTACGACGTGTGACTTTCAATCGAACTGATGTACAGGTCGTCCAACAATCGGTGATCCAAGATTGAAATTAAACAGAACGCAGATTTTTGAAGGTCAATACTCCCAAGGATTTCATACAAATGGCCGGCATTCCCGTGATAAAATCGGGTTCTTTGTTGTCGGGTCTCCGGCTTGGCCATTGTTAATTGAGTCTGCGAGCGATCGTGATGCAAACAATAAAGGTGAGATTTCAGGCTTGGTAGTGGCTCGCGAGGGCGTTAAACCGCCGCGATATCCTCCGCGCAGAAGTTCCGTCGACTTAAAACGATACGCTCGTTAACCGGTTACGCCGCGGCTCAAATAAATAAGTGCAATTTATTAACATGCCGTGGTCGAGGAGGATCGCACGCGTTCACAACGTCGAGATACCCGCAAATTCTCTCTTGCTCGGTTTTTCACCAGCCCCTCCCCTTCTCCCTCTCTTTTTCTCTACATCGTTCGCCCACGGCTTTCGAGCCGGGCAACGGGCGTAAGAAAAAAGAAGAACGAAGACGATAACCACGTTATCTCGTGCTAAACGGCCTGATAGCAATCTCGTTCAAGCTGCTGGACTTTATTTATCATTCGCTGGGGAACGGACGCGAAATCTGCAAGGTAATCCCGCGCTGACAGTCACCGCGAACGAATGATAATACGTCTCGATTGCGTTCGAAGCCGGAGCTGCGCGAAACGTCAGCCAAACAGCTGCAAACAAATTGCGTTCGCTAAATGTAATTTATTCGACGTTCGATTACACCGATCGCACTCTCTGCTGACAATTCCGCGTGTTTATAAACTCCATATGCATGTTCGAATCTGAATATTTAAGATATCCTCTCGTTGCATTAATTTTACAATGCGATAAAAATGATTCCAGAATTTTTATTTAGTGTAGAACTTCGCCCACGGTATTTCCACTAAAAATAAAGAACCCGTTGTCTGACCACCGACGCCGTCTCCACTGGAATTCCCGCAGTCCCCGTAGCAGTTTCCAAGGGAACTTATCTCCGACACCGTAAACGAACGACGTTTCGGCATTCTTCTGCCAATATTTTTATAAGAAAGTTCGCGAGCGAGCGCCGCATATCTGCACCGTTGCCACCGAGTCTACCGTGATATCGCAGCGGCGCGGGAAACTCGAATTCACCGTTTAATCAGCGAAAAGCATCGCACGGGAAGTATCAGAAAATTGCATCTGCCGGCCGCGCTTTAAACGCCGAGGCCTAATGAAGCCTCACGGAGGAATTACAATCCACGACGCCTCCCAAACGACAGGCGGGATCAATTTATTAATAGTTCTCGCGGCAAAGCTGCCCTTAACAAAAGGAAAAAAACATTCTCTCAAGCTTCTCTACGAGCGGAAAATTCCAGGTCGATTGATCGACAGTTTCGTGGAAAGAGTCGGAAAATATAATTTTTAATAGGATCGTGCTTCTCCCGTGGAATTTACTTAAATAAATGTCCCGGCAGAATTTGTTTTCCTACAACCCCCCTATTCTACAGATTCCAAAATATTTTCAATGAAATTCCTAGGGGTAGCATTCCCTATAAAAATTCCCTGGCGGACGGACATTTTCTCAGAACGTGTGTTCGATCAGAATTTTCTCAGTCGCTAGAAAATCGATTCCCACCGCTCGAAAGTCCGCGTCGGCAAAAATCGTAGTAATCGTCGCGAGTAAAACATTTCTGAAGCTGGTCGAAGAAAGGATTACGTTATAGAACGAGCATTATGCTCGACCCGAATCGAAATATCCCGAGTTCACGCGTTTCATTGGAATATATTCCGCGGCCCGTGAAAAATAGAGCGTCCCGCGCGTCTCGGGCTAATAAAATATCTGCCGCGAGTATCTCGGGATCGCGGCTATTTTTCAATCGTGAATCATCGATCCCGCCCCGGCCGGGATTTATCTCCGCGCGCCCTTTGTTGCCTGGAAAAATGATCGCTCGTCCGATAAAACTCGTAGAACCGATGGGGCTTCCCTTTGACTCTGATGTCCGGATTGATTTAACTATCCGAACGATCCGCCGGGGATCGGTCCCCGATTTTTGCCAGACATTTATGAAGTATGTAGACGTGATTCCGGTTTGTCGGCCAATTTCTCCTCGGCGAGAACGAATCTCCAACGAGCGCCTCGGCGAACGTCTTAATCGCTCTACCTTCTTCTAACAAGATTCCGATCGAGATAATTGGTTCCCGATACTCCTCGAATATTTAAGAATCTTCTCGACCGCTAATTAAATTCGTCGCGATTTCTTTCACCCCTGCAGTCAAACGAAGATCTTGCAGCTAAACATTTTATGTGAATTGTTTGATTATTATTTGAAGGGAAATTGTTAAGCTGCTCCGAAGTACAGACCAATTATTGAAGCAACTCTGCTAACAGGCTTCAGGTGGATAAAGGTTAAGGTTACTCGTTGCAAGCAAAGTGTTTCGGTAGTAGTTTCTCGGAACTGCACGGGACACATGTGTCCTATTAGCGGCGCGGAAGTTAAATCATCTCGAATCGACATCGTCGGAGAAAAGATGTCCCCGTCGGGCGACGTTTCTCTTCCGCCTTCACGGTGAAAGTTTGATGAACTTCCCCGAGTCCCTTTCCCAAGAATCGCGGTACCATTCTTCGCCGGGATCCACCGCGAGATTTCTCTTGGTCCCGCGAATTAATCGATCGTCACCGAGAGAAAGAGAGAAGTTTCAGAATCGCCTCTCCCGATCACCGGCCACGATAATCTGTGCCTTATGAAAGGGGCATTAACTCGGGCCGGCCCCCATTCGGAAGCCCACCGTCATACTTTATTCCCCCTCGCCAAATTGGATGGTTTCTGGGAACGCCGGTAGACTGGCAAAAGTTAAACTGGGCCACTTTGATCAATTTTAATTCCGTGCGGCAGACCTTCGTCGCTTTATTGCGGGATAGATCATCGCGCCGATCGAAATTACCCCGTCTGATTCTTTGGAATAATACATTGTATTTTTTTCGAGAGATCCTGAATTCGGCTCAATTCGCACTTGGAGTTATTTTCATTCGGAAATCAAACCTGTGAAGAAGTGAATTTATAAGGTGAAGTAAGTGTAGAACCTGTGTAGGAAACGATAGAGATGCATTTCTGCCCGATAGATTTCTTTTGTATCATTTAATTTGGCTCAGGAGTGAAAAAGAAGGAGCCTGAGCATTGTCTAAGTCGTTTGTCTTATTCTACTCGAATCTAGACAGAGAAGAAGCCGCTGATTGTGGATTAATTGTCTGTCTGACTTATTTGTCTTCTTCTACTTCAGTATATTGCGTGGAAATTATTTTGATCATTCTTTTGCACTGGCACAGTACAAGCCTTCGTTAAATCAAATCCGTCCGACTTATTTCATTTATTCCACTTACTTTCTTCACTGTAACCGCATTCAGCGCTCATTCGATATTCCAAAAGTTGTCCCGACCAACAGATAATCGGATATTCTACTCTTCGAGCAACTTCGAATGCTTCTATCGTTGATTTATAATTTATCGCAAAACAAATTTAATGTTTCCGGATCAGGTAAACTCTCCGAAGCAATTCCGTTCGTTTCTCGGACACCGGTGTTTAACACGGAGTTTCATTGGGTAAACAGCGGAACAAACCGGCCCGAGGATGTACTACGAACATTCCCGTGCGAAAGAATGCCGAAGAAATCTCCGGGAATAATAATTTTTTCGCGTACTCGGTACCCGGGGCTCTCGGTATCTCGTGGGAGAGCGTCTGTTCATTTGCATTCGCCGGGCTGCGAAGTTGAAATATATTTAAATTTTTCACTTCTCGATGAACCGTCGTCGTATCGCGTGCGCGCGCTCTCGAGAAACTTTTCCGAACCAGAGGGGCAGGGGGTACGTAATTCCTTCAGGGCCGATGCAATTTTCGCCGGGAACCGTCTGCGTCGGGTTCCCTGTTTCCTCTGTTTCGCCAGGTCCCGGTTTCTTTTTCCACATCCCCGAGCGGTTTCGACGAGCGTCTTCGCGACGACGAACGGACTCGCGGAACGCGAGGCGGAGAGAGACGCGGCGCCGCACAGTGGGAAAAAGTGACTTGCCTTGCTTCAAAAAGAAATAACTTTCGATAGAAATGAGTTAGAGCGATGATTTTTTTTTTAAATTAAAGCTGAAACTTTGCAGAATATGGGAAAAATAGGGAGATTACGGTACGAACGGTTTTTAACCTTGATAAAGTTCGTTAAACTTTCACAATTTCCAAAAAATGTGGTTTCTGCGTTACCACGGGCAGAAAAAATTTTTTTAATTTTTTCTATATATCATTTCCCGTAGATTTTTTCACGCTGATTTCAAATCTGGTCTCAAAATTTGTCTACGACCTCTGGTTTTTTCAATAAATCGATTTTTGTGACAAGAAATTAATGAAATCATGTTTTCGTTTAAATGATTTTATAACACACTAATTTGAACATTTGTAACATCGTATTCTCATATATACAACACCATATAAATAATAATAATAGAGTATTTGAATGTTTTAAGTTACGAAACACATGAAGCACCTCACATCACGTCATCACTTGACGTATCGCTGACATTACTACTGGCACTTTCTGCAGGCTCTGTGTAGCTGTAATGTATAATAATATGAATTAGATATGTATTGTTCATAATTATACTCTTATTTATAGAAGAAGGTGAGTACTTAATCTTTTTAACTTACATATTTTCATCGACGAAGTTTCTAACTTCTGGTGCAATTTGATTTCTTCGATCGAATTGTAATCGATCTTTTATTAAGATCAGTGATATTTTAGGATCGGTTAACTGTACTGCTCGATTAAAAACGTCTAACAATCTGTTTTTTCGACTATTTTGTCTGGAATGAAGAATCATATTCTTCCTATAAAGCTTATGCCATGACTCGTTCGCATCCTCTGAATAGTACGCTATTGGCAATAGAAACTGCTGTGCTATTTCGCAACCATGTTTTAATAAAATTATTATGTAACGTTGGGCCCATGGAAATAGTGTATAGTGGAGACAATACGACTGCCAACAGAACTGTTCAAGCTCTCTTATTTTTAAAGGCTTCTTACACTTAAACACTAACAATATTGTCGCAATATTTTTGACAAATTGAACATCAATTTCCAGAGCTTCTGCAAATAGTGCTGGTTTTTCGAAGCATCTTCTAGCGACATTGCCAGTGTTTGTTGTGCCATGCCCTTGTAACACTTGGTCTACTCGAACACCAAGCTTGGCATATATATTATTCTTTACAATCATTTTTCTTTCTTCAAATTGCTCTGAAATCGATAGAAAAGTTTATTTTCATATCATTTCTATTTTCTGCATCAATATTCTTTACAAGGGCATGGCACAACAAACACTGGCAATGTCGCTAGAAGATGCTTCGAAAAACCAGCACTATTTGCAGAAGCTCTGGAAATTGATGTTCAATTTGTCAAAAATATTGCGACAATATTGTTAGTGTTTAAGTGTAAGAAGCCTTTAAAAATAAGAGAGCTTGAACAGTTCTGTTGGCAGACGTATTGTCTCCACTATACACTATTTCCATGGGCTCGAATGAGCCCAACGTTGCATAAATTATTAAAACATGGTTGCGAAATAGCACAGCAGTTTCTATTGCCAATAGCGTACTATTCAGAGGATGCGAACGAGTCATGGCATAAGCTTTATAGGAAGAATATGATTCTTCATTCCAGACAAAATAGTCGAAAAAACAGATTGTTAGACGTTTTTAATCGAGCAGTACAGTTAACCGATCCTAAAATATCACTGATCTTAATAAAAGATCGATTACAATTCGATCGAAGAAATCAAATTGCACCAGAAGTTAGAAACTTCGTCGATGAAAATATGTAAGTTAAAAAGATTAAGTACTCACCTTCTTCTATAAATAAGAGTATAATTATGAACAATACATATCTAATTCATATTATTATACATTACAGCTACACAGAGCCTGCAGAAAGTGCCAGTAGTAATGTCAGCGATACGTCAAGTGATGACGTGATGTGAGGTGCTTCATGTGTTTCGTAACTTAAAACATTCAAATACTCTATTATTATTATTTATATGGTGTTGTATATATGAGAATACGATGTTACAAATGTTCAAATTAGTGTGTTATAAAATCATTTAAACGAAAACATGATTTCATTAATTTCTTGTCACAAAAATCGATTTATTGAAAAAACCAGAGGTCGTAGACAAATTTTGAGACCAGATTTGAAATCAGCGTGAAAAAATCTACGGGAAATGATATATAGAAAAAATTAAAAAAATTTTTTCTGCCCGTGGTAACGCAGAAACCACATTTTTTGGAAATTGTGAAAGTTTAACGAACTTTATCAAGGTTAAAAACCGTTCGTACCGTAATCTCCCTATTTTTCCCATATTCTGCAAAGTTTCAGCTTTAATTTAAAAAAAAAATCATCGCTCTAACTCATTTCTATCGAAAGTTATTTCTTTTTGAAGCAAGGCAAGTCACTTTTTCCCACTGTGCGCCGCCGGTCTTTGAAAATTAATACGGGAATACTTTGCCGGGAGTTCGCCGAGGGCCGAGGGGAAATTCCAACGGCGGCACGTGATCTCTCGCAGTCCCAGCGCCTCTGAGTAATCGCCCCGTAACGTCGCGCGGGGAAACGAGGCCACTTTATGCAACGCTGCGAAAATTTTCGCGTGCGCGCGAAACACGGAGACGAAACGACTTGGCGGCCTTCGCAAATCTGTATACGTGGTTTTGTCGGAAAGTATCCGACCTTGTGCTGCAGCGGGTGGAAGTGCCATTCTTGGTTGATATCAATGGTGTCCCCTTCAAAGTATTGTCCGTTATACGAGCCACAACTTTTTTCCAGCAATCCTCCCACTCATGGAAACACTCCTTAAAGTCAGGGACCATAACTGTTATAACCAAAAAGAAAAAAAGTCCTAGAATAACAAGTATTTCATCGATTAAAATCGTATTGGTTACAAATTATAAGTAACCGAACGTTTTTTCTCTTGTGATCATTTCTCTCATTGATAACTGTTATGAGTAGACTGCGGAAAAATAAATAAAAATAACAAAAATTTTCTTCAGTAATTACAAGATTCTAGAGCCAAATAAAAATTGGTTTCTTCCTTGAATACTACTAACAGGAGAAAAGTATTGTGTCGATACCTTTAGATTCTTTTAATTTTTCTACTGTTTAAAATTGCGGCTGCTCATTTTTGTCATAAATGCATAAAATCCGCAGTCTAGTTACGAGTGATCGAAATGAACTTGTCTCGTCGATAACTACTTTGAACAATTGAAACAGTTTTTCTTCATCGATAACAGTTATCGAAGAGGATCCAATTTTTTGGACACTAATAACTGTTATTTGTAACCAAAAAGTATAAAAATCGATATTTTTAATCATTTTGTTCTTCGAATTTTCTGACTTATCTTTTGTGTACATTATCTTAAATTTCAATAATAATCTACTTTATATTAATGATTTTTATCGTAGAAAATTTTATAATAACTGTTATTTTTGGTCCCTGCTTAAAATCATCTTTAGGGATAGCGAACCTCGTCGTATTCTGTTTTATCGCTTCTTCGTCCGCAAAATCTTTGTGTTTTGAGAGGTTTTTTATTTTGGGGAACAACCAGAAATCACAAGGAGCTAGATCAGGACTGTACGGAGGATCATACCAATGGTTTCCGAACAAGAATGCCCAAGTTTCTGGCAAAATTTAATGCATATCCGTTGTTCCACGCGTTCGGTCATTATAACACGAGACGCTCACTTGACTCGATGCTTACAAAACTGCGTATCGTTTTCAAATGATGGCATACAGAGATTTTTTGCTTGGGCAGGCCACTATTACAAGGTCGTCTCTAATATAAACATGCGCTATCCGCCTAGGAACGGAGATATAAACAAAGGTCGGATACTTTCCGAACAGACCACGTATTTCAGATACTGTCAAATCGATAAATCTCGTTACGGTTTCCCGTGAGCAATCCTGTCCTGCACTCAAAGATAATTGGAAAGAGGGAACGGCCTCCTGCAAGACACATTCACCCCCGCACCCCGTTAATTAAGCATTCTTTCGGCCGAGCGCATACCTTTTTAAATTCTGGATTTTTCTTTAATGCGGTCTACACGCTGAACAGGACAAAAGCCAGCAAGATAATGTAATTATGAGAACCGCTTCTTGCGCGAGGGACCTTCTAAAATTTCACGGGAATTTTCGTCCGCGCCCTCGAGGCCCCCGACGCCGTGTCACCGGCCACCGTACTCGCAGCTCAATTTACCTCGAATTCCCTCTCTTATAACTCAATCTCCGCCCACTTTTTTCTCCGCGAATGCATATTCACATTCGTATCGCGCGGCCCCCGCGAAGATAACCGAATTTTCGCAATGCTACTGGATATTATGCTTCTCTTTCCAGCCGGCTCAGACTCGCGGTGTATTTTTCGAGGAATTTTTCACCGGCCGGCCTTGAACGGTCGTAACACCAATCTCTGGCTGACGAGATTATTCTACTTCCTCCGAACATTTTCTTTATTCTTTAATTTGTACCGCGGGGAGGGAGATTGCACAATTTATGAAACGTGTAACGTAGAAACACATTGCGGCATGCATGCTACACAATTGTGCATTCCTGAAAATGCATATAAATGCACGCTATCAGTCACAATATTGGATACAATTTGTTAAATCTGTACTTTCCCCAGATTTAATAGCGTACGGGGCAGAAACATTTTATTTTTCAATTGCGTGCGCGTTAAACTAATTTCAAACGCCGAATATGTCAGACAGGTAATTTACCAACTTGCCGAACAGTCGAATATATTCATAAAATTACGTAGAATGAACCTTACATGTCAGACATGTCCTAGATCCATTTCTAACGAGCTACACAATTTCCGAACTATCAGAGCAATGTCCAAACCAGCTGACTACTGGAATATATCAGTAAAATGAAGTAGAATAAACCGCATGTGTCAGACGGGGTCGTAGAATCCGCTTTTGGTTCGTATATTTCCATATAGAAAATCAAATTAACACGATAAATTTGACAGGAGCGTATATTGAAGAGAACAAGCGTGATTCTTCGGTCGCAGGGGTGAATTCTTCGGAGAGTGGGCGTAGCAAGGCCGCAGAAGTCACTGGGTACACAAAGGGACTGTCGGGGAATATTAGCTTCGAAATTGGGCTGCATTGTTTGGACTATTTTCCGATGCACCGTCGCAGCTCGGGAATGTCAGGTTTGCGAACGAGCTTCGACATGTTGCCACCCTATTTCCCGGCGTTTAGGGGGGCTGATGCGATGAAGGGGTGGGACGGGGGTAGGGAATGTTGGTACGTGTGCAACCGCGGCGTCACACCTTTAAAAACCGTCGTGGAACTTCCGTCGTGGAAGAAACTTGCCCGGGCATCGAAGGGATTTCCGCTGCTTGCAAATGCATGATGCTCCCTCGGAAGTTTCGCAATCTCTGCCGTTTTGCCAACTATAACGGCAGCGAGTATGCAAGCCTCCCCCTCCGTACGATTACCGAGGGGGCGACTCGCCTCGCGCTACACCGTTGGCCAACGAACAAAATTCTCGAATGTGTTTCCCCGTCGGTTTGCAGAATCGCCGCGTAAAATCCGCTCCGAACAGCGGCGAAATTGTGGAAACGGCTGGGGCTGCGCGCACAAGGATACAACTGGAGAGTCGGAGGAGAATATACGCTAGGTATATTCCGTAGGATATCGACGTGGCTCATTTCTGTCCTGTGCGATCGTCCTTTCCGTACCCGCCGATTTCACCTTAGACCCTTCCGCGCGAAATCGGTGTTTCGTGAGTCGACGAGGAAATGATAGGCTGTGATACGACGACGACGGCACCGCATATCCTTGAAACCGAAGTCACGAGAATTATTCTTATCGACACGATGTGGCGTGTGTGTCTTTCAGGGTCTGTTCTCTTTCGAATCTCGGTTTTATTCCTCCGGCACCGAGACGCCGGCGAAACTGTTTCTCCCGGTCGTTTAAAAAATGAATTACACCCCGAAGACCTCGCGTCCAACGGTTTTATTGCCATCGACATGCGATATCGCAGTAATTTCACGGCCGCGACTCATCTTCCGGTGAGAAAGGGATTAGTACGGCCGACGTTATTTATCGCGGACGCCCTTGCTCCCGTTTCTACCGCTGCGAACCGGATACTAAACTGACCAATTTCCCCGATAACCGATCGGTCACA
This sequence comes from Lasioglossum calceatum, assembly GCA_963966675.1. Taxonomy (NCBI): domain Eukaryota; kingdom Metazoa; phylum Arthropoda; class Insecta; order Hymenoptera; family Halictidae; genus Lasioglossum; species Lasioglossum calceatum. The sequence continues at coordinate 2,264,265 of OZ016555.1, read as the reverse complement.
CTTTGATACGCTGTTTTACTGTGTACTAGAAAATGAAACGAAGCTCTACGATCGATTCGTTCCTTCTCCGGCGATGAATAAAACGTCGAACATGCCTATAACATTCGCAACGCGGCGAGAGCGAGCGAGAGAGACAGAGGAGTGGATCAGGTGTGCAATTCGTTGCATTGAAATGGACAAACCGAGCTATGATTATTTATACGACGCCCCGTAATTCGTCCGTTCGCCGGGAATCCGAAAACAAATGCGGCCTCCCGACCAGAATCTGTTGCGCCGCGATTGTGTGCGGCACGTACCGTTCCTCAGAACTCGATTGGACACTTCAATTCAGTGGACCCGTGGACGCGAGTCGAACGGAGCTCGTATGGCCGACATTTACCGAGCGTGGGAACCGAGAACGAAATTTCTGAAGGATTTAAGCAGTTTCCAAACTTATCGGACGGTCGAATATATTCCCAGAGTCAAGCAGAATAAACCACGCGTGTCGGACTGATCCTGGTTCCGTTTCGGAGCGAGGATAAAATCGCTGAATTATTGAAATTGTTGCCAAACTTATAGAACTGACGAATACATTCCTGCATTTCGGTCGAGTCAGCCTAAACCCATTTCTAAACATGGACAAAACATTAGAATCGTTTATGTCGAATTACTGAATTTAAGTAGAATAAGTATAATTATATTTATTGCATTTAAAGTATTCGCAGTAACACATACACATATATTATCAGAACTATTAAATTAAACAGCGGAATCCTTTTTCAAAACTTACTGTGTTCTTCTTTGATTTATTACGCTTTTCTATTAAATATCGTCGGGTGCTTCTCTCTTTTGCACAGCAGTGTACCTCAGACAGTTCCTAGATCCAGCGTTAAAGACTTGGCTAGGAGACAATGCACTGCTGTCCGACTTATTTCTCTCGTTCCACATGCTCAACCGTAAAATACGTCTTTCTCACGGGTCTAAGATCAACACATTAATTTATAGCGTTACTTTCGCTATGATATACAACGGTTTCGAGAAATCCTTTTCTCTCTGGTGCTTCGCAGACACTCGCAGCGCTTCGGAAGTTCCGAATCGCGCGTTCCACCGGTTTAGGCGGACACGCATCGAGCGAACAAAAACTCCGGGAGCGTTACACGCGCGGACATTGTCCCCTCGCAACGATTCGCAGCCGTTCTGCAGCGGTCGTGGTCCTCGACGTGGTCCATTGTCGAGGATCGTTCGGTCCACTGTGAATTTCATTTCCCGCGACACCTCTGACCAGGAAAAATCGCGCGACATCTCGCTGGCTCGATGAAAGGGACAGCTCCGGCCGTGTCGGACGGCGACGAGAGGATTTCGTCAGCTGGAAGGCCGATTGTTCCCGGTCCCGATTTTACGATCGCGGAAATTACGGAACCGTTGTCTCTCCCCCTTTCTCTCTCCCTTCCCCTCCTCGCTCTCTGTCTGTCTCACCGACAAATCCGACGACAAGCAACGCATCGATGAATATGTATATGATCGGTAAACATGCATCGTGAATCGGGGTACCGTTCAGCGGCGCGCACTGCAATTTCGATAATTAAACCGGCTTTACCAGTTCCGATCGGCCCACTTTAACCCCGTCTTCCCATTGTCTGATCTTAAACCCAGTTTCATTGATCGATATCCTCGCCCACGAACTTTCCGCTCGCAGGTTGCTCGTAAATCGTCGTCGGGCTGGCGCGGCCCGCCGCTCCGGTTGCTACGCCGCTTGTTCAATTTCCACGCCCGACAATAACTCAGAAAAATAATTCGACGTTAAGCAGTCGTCGCCCGGACGTGTTTGCTTTCCATCGCGAACCGTTTCCGGCCGGAAGACTTTGAGGCTTTCCGGATCAATCGCGCGATACCTCGAAACTGCCTGGATTCCCGGCGCCGCGTCGGGAACGTCGAGACTCCCACCCGAAAAATATTTGCGTTTCATTACGGCGATTTCTGTCGGAACACCGAAACCCCACGGCGGATTTCTACTTTTACCATTCTTCCAGTCGGTCCCTTGATATCTGCTCGTCGATATGCTTTACAGAACATCTATACAGGGTGTCCCAAAATTCCTCCAACAGCCGGAAATGGGAGGTTCCTGAGATGATTTGAAGCAACATTTTCCTCTGCAAAAATGTTATCCGCGGCTTTGTTAGGGGCTGTCTATTGGCCAACTATGCCAACTCGCGTCCAGGTCGCGCTCTGATTGGTCCGTGATTTTTCGTTAATAACTCCTAAACAAAGCCGCGGATAACATTTTTGCAAAGGAAAATGTTGCTTCAAATCATCTCGGGAACCTCCCATTTCCGGCTGTTGAAGGAATTTTGGGACACCCTGTATATATAATTGCCAGTTCTCGTCTGTCCTGTGTAACGATAAAAAAATCTCGAAACACGGAAGACTTGGAAGCTGAAATTTGGTACACAGGTAGCCGTTAGAAATCCTTCAGGGTCAAGTGTTAAAATTAAATTAGTGGAATACCTCCAGCTAGTTCACAAATAATGAAAATACTGGACCACTTTCTGCAACTTCGAAAACGAAGAAAAATATTTTTCCAATGATTGGAAACGAAGTTTAGCGGTGGTTAATGTCAGAGGGCTGAATAGGGTTGCTGTCCGAGGCCGCGCCGCGCGAAATATTAACAAACCGTGCACTTACGTAGATCACCGGGCGGGAATCGTTTAAAGTAGAAATTTTTCGAAGTCTAATGGCGTGTCAGAAATGAAATTTATGTTTCGCGAGGCGGAGTTAAGTGTACCACCTTGTACATTAAATATAGCCGAGAGTCCATCGCTGCAAATGGCTCCCTTGACGGTTTCGCAGCTCGCTCGACGAAGGGTGATCGTGCGAGCAACGCGACGGGGTATCGATGAAACGACGATAGGGGAGAGAAACACCGACGGGGGGTAGTAGTTGGAGATTCGTGCCTCTTGCCGTTTACACCCCCTGCTTCCAGCCCATTGAACCGTCTACCTGTTTCGTGGCCCTCTTTGTCCACGCAGCATGACGCAGCCAAGTTTCCATGCCGGTCGACGGAGACTTCGGTGATCGCTGAGAGCCATCGCTGCTGCTCGAAAAGTCTGCTCGAATTTGACCAGCCATTCTCTTAATTAAACTGAACGACTTCAATAGCGTAGCGAAGTGTCCCGGCAGTTTCAAAACGATTCGTTCAGGATAAATTCGCAAATCTTCATTGATTGTCAACAGTTTCCACTTCGAAAGTCCAAAAGTCACTGGGCACTTATTCAAATTTGGATGCAGACGATTTTTTCGTATTAAAGGACCTATATTATGAAATAAAAATGGTACTTAGTCGTTTTTTCGAATGCAGAGTACATGTAAATCAAATCTGACCAAAATATCCTATATTTTATAAATCTAGAGCTGTCCATAATCATTCCACAATTTCTCCATCTCTTTTTTCCAACATTTATTCAAGTGATATATGTATATATTTAATATTTTACCTACCGGGAGCCTTTTAACAGGATATTTAATAATTGTGCTGTACCAAAAGAAAGCATAGAAATTTCCTTTTACATTGCAATGTTAAATGAAATTATTAGATGACGTTATTGAGGATGACTTGTCAGTTCACAATGAAAATTGCTGTTCCTGTTGAAGGTTCCATTAAAAAGTGTTTAGCCATGTACCATAGATTTTTCAAAATTATGCAATAATCACCGGTCGGTAATGTGTTAATTTTGCATTCAAATATAAAACAATAAAATCAAGCTGCCAGCTTGTGTTCTTTAATTACCATTTCGTTGAAGATCAGTCCGGTGGTTTATGGTCGGGAGTGTACGCGAGCAACTACGCGTCTGTCATGATAATTTGAGAAGTAGAAGTTAAAGAGTTGCAGTGAGGAATCGACGTTCTATGACCGTGCTCAATAAATCAGCGCGGTGGAAAGTCGATAAATTTATGAGCGATCCAAGTTCAGGAAGTTCGCTCGACTGTACGGAGAATCGTCGACGGGTTTCAATCCAGACTCGAAGATGACGTTCCCCGCGGTGAAAAAAGCTGATATTTCGGAAAATTATTTCCTCTTTACGTTCCGCTTTGTTCCGTTCCCGAGATCCTCGACTATCTGTCGGTCTCTCCATTCAGGATGTACTTGGAAACTCGCGACGAGCCCGAGGTCGCAACACACCAAAAACGCCGCCATAAGGCACGAGCATATTGCGCAAATATTGGTCAAATATCGGCTCTCGATTTTCGAGTAATAATAAACGGGGATGTTTCCCGGTGTCGTAAAGGGTCGTGGACGATAACAAATTGAGGAGGGTGGTAATAAAAAATCAACAGTGCGAAATTGAACTCGAAGGGGCGACATTAGGTCCCCCGATAGCAGTCCGATGAGTTACTACGGCGATGCAACTGCTGAGACGTACGATGGCTGCGAAAATATCACCCGGAGTTTGATCCAAGTGTTTGGGACTTGAAATTCTGGAGACAGTTTCGTGGGTCTCGCGTTACGTTGCATCTAAACACATAGTAATTAAGTACAGTTCATAATTTTCCCGCGGTTCTTTGAGTCTAAGGAGTCCCCGAGGCAGCAATTACTTTCGAAACAACCCTCGAGGGGAGCAGCTTCGATAATTCCAGGCACGACGGCGGGCTGGTTGGCGCAACTTTTGAATCTGCTGGGTACATTGTTGCCGGTACCGAAGACAGGACGCGATGAAAATTTCGATTCTGTCGGCCGCGGCTCGCCACGGTTCCTTATTATTGAAACTTGTAAACTTATAACCGAACTTCCCGGCGCAAGTTCAATTGGATTTCTTCATACTATTCATAAGTTGAATTAAGATGAGTCAACGTGTTTCCAAGGCGCGGTCTCCGCCGGAGGGCGTCCTCGTGGTGCGGAAGATCGAAGGTCCTCGGAACTTGCGACGATTTTTTGCGAGACAGAGTTTCGTCCAAGTTCGAAGTCGGAGGGGACGCGTAACGATTCGAGGAAACAGCGACAACGTCTTCCGACTGGGTGTATCGCGAACGATCTAAATTACCTCTCGGGAACAGAAAGAAACGAAGACATTAGACAGTGGAGTTACAAGCGTCGAGAATCAGCGGCGTCGAGTGCCGGGATCTTCGCCCTTTTCGCTTCCTCGATATTCGATTCCGGTTCCACCGGCTCCGGAAGAGGGATTCCCCTTTTTAACGAGCGCGTCTGTCGGCCGAGAGCCGAACAAACGCCTCGAAGATCCTCCAAGCCGCGAATAATTACTTCTGCGACCGAGGGGCGGGTCCGTTCGGTAATCAGAAACTTTTCAGCCCGCGTTTTCGACAGCGAATAAATTTCCCCGATTACGATCGCGCTGGCAACGCGCGGATTTCTCGGCGGGCGCGCGGAGTGCTCCCGATCGGGAAATTTAAATGACGTTTTCAAGCATGGAGGTCGTCGAGTATAACATCGAAAATATTCGTGAGAAACGAGGGATTCTAATGGTACACGAATTTGCAATAGAACAGTGATTCAGAATCGACAGAGTTTAATTTAACCCTCATCATTAAACTCTATAAACATTTAGGTGTCAAAAACCAATTTCATTTCCATAAAATTTAAAAAATCACCGGGAATGGAAATATTCTAGCTCGGAAGGGACGTTTAATTTTCGAGTTGAAATAGCTCCGAGTGGAAGGGGTCAAAGGGTTGCAAACTTTATCAACTTTCCATTTTCGAGATCGACGGCCGAATAAATTTGATGGATGTGTAAATTGGGGAACAGAATTTTTGTCTAAACGTCGCTAAATTTGCCGGTCGGTGGCACGGCGCGGATGGGATATCGTTTCGGTTATCCGGGAATCCATTATCCAAATTTTCCATTATCGGATCTCGATTATGACGTATCCGTCAGCGGAACGCCGTGTAAAATCCTCCGCGGATCAACCTGGACGCGAACCAACGGGATTCAGCCGGATTCTTTCAGCTGGTGGTTGGCTCGAACCACTTGAACGGATCGTCCCGTTCGTCTTTTCGATCGTCGCTCCTCCGACGTGTGCAACGATCGATCCTGTTGTTCGCCGCGTTCTGAATTATCTCTCGATTCTCCATTCACGAGCATCCTCGAGACCCTTGTTCTATTTTCACTGTTCCCCTGTTCGATGTATATTGATAGGGAGCTTTATCACGTCGGCGCCGTCGGAAAGCCACGGGTGCCTTTTAATTATCCAGCTAGAGGCCTGTGTTATCCCCAGGGAATATCCGCGCCGAGGCCAAAAATATCAACCCCCCTCCGAAATGCTGCGTCACGTTTGACCGTACAGTTCCTACGGAAAACTTCGTTTCAGGAGGGGGGCCGAGCCCATCAAACTTCTCCAAACGTGTTACAACTCGATATTCCGCTGTTTCGACCTGCTTCGGGAGGATGCAATTGCTTTGAACTTCTTCGGGGCCACTTTGCGATGCATGGCGAACATGATTGCTTACCGTTTCCAATAATCGGAGCACGTTCGGAGCTAGTTATTTTAGTATACTCGAGAAGAATCCATTACTGTTTGATTTATTTTTCCGGTGCTGCTTACTTTCCTTGAAAATATTTAAACCAATCTTCCCACGCAGAAAAGTTCCACTATGTAGGGACCAAGAGGGTATCATCCCCGATTCTAGGAGATCGTAAGAAGACCAGAATCGTGCTGGCCATCCCGTGATACCGGTCGGTCCGGTGTAGGTGGCCGTGTAGGTCGGTCGAGCACTCGAGTATCAGAGACGGTGGCGGTGTGTTCGAGGGGGTGTGCGATAGAAATAGAGAGAGAGAGGGAGAGGGAGAGCGTAGGTGGGCGTAGGGTAGTCGCGATGCGAGAGCCGAGTGTCCGGCGCCTGCGTAATGCCGTCTGTGTCTACTTGTCAGCCAAGCGGAGCTGCCACCACCCTGCCCGCCGTTTCCCTCTCGCCGCTACTCGATAACAAACTCCGGAGTAGCAGTACTGGCACGGTACTCCGGACCACCGGGTCGCAGCTGGGAATCCGCGCCGCCTATCTCTCCGTCTCCGGCCCCGTTTTCGTTTCGTCGACGCCGGATATCGACGGACGTCGTGTTTACGGGAACGACGGCTCTCGATCGACACACCGGGATCGAGATCTCGCGCGCGTCCGCCTCATCCTCGCGCGTTTTCCCACGGGGATCCGGCCGTTCTCGATCATCAACGAAGCAGGACGCTGCCCAGCGACCACCGCCGGTTAACACCCGCGCCGATTCCGTGAAAAATCGGCGCCGCGACGCCCACAACCGAACGGTCACCAGTGCGTTCTCACTTATCGACCGTTTACTCGAAGATCTTTTCATTCGCTGCTCGTTGTGTCTCCTCCGCGGACTCCTCGATCCTGTCGGTGTCCTCCCGAACGTGTTCCCCTGTCTCCCAAGCAGATTCCTCCGCGATCGACGCGAGTGAGCCTGGCCTGCCGGTTGGTACGCTTGTCATGGTGCATAACTTGTTGCTCGGCTGCCTGGAACTCTGGCCAGACGATTTTAAATCGCCACCCCGGGATACGTCGAGTTCAATTGCTTCCTAGGATTCTTCTCCCGGTTTTCTGCTCCCCGAGGATCCTTCCTTGGATTTATGACGACCGTGCTTAGGACCTGGATACCGAGGAAAAGGATCTCGAGGATTCTTCGGTTCGAAGGCTCGAGCCTCTCGTTGCCCGCGGTTTAGGCAGCCCCGGAAGCAAACATGCTCTGTCTCACCCTAGATATTTGCTCCCGGGATTATCCTGTTTGCCCCGGGATCCCTCCGAGATCCTGTCAACGGCGATCGGAGCCTGCCAGGATGCACAAATAATGAAAACGATAGCCGCAGACGACGGAATGGGTTCGAGTGTCCTGTGGTCGGAGGAGGTTGAATTTATGGGACAGTTTTGACGATTCTACCCTGGGTAGATTGAGCATTCGAGATTATTAACTGCAGGATGGAAATAGGGAGTTCGGAGATCAATTATCCTAGTATGTCAGCAAATTTGATAGAATTATTAATTTTGGTCGATTAAATCAGTGAAGTGTTTCCGAGAGCAATTTCCCAGATTTCAGTTCCTGAAAGAATTTCTCAGATAGTTGTGGTAATCAAGCTCCGGAGCCTTCATCGAAGAATCTTGTCACGTGAAACAGGGTGCGCATGCTTCGGACAAGGTCTAGAAGACAAAATCCGAGAAGATATAAATTAGAGTAAATTTCGAAAAAGTTGCATAAAATTGCACAACGTAGAAATCACAGTCGATTTCTGCTGGCGTCAGCGTTTAAACCAATTAACCGAGCCTGACGAGCCGGATTCCTCGGAAACCAGGTCTGCAGGGTTGACGAACTCCTCTTGGAGAGATCGATGTCCGAAGAACGGGTCTGGGGTCCATGCACGGTTCGTTTCATTGTTCCATTCGCGCGGCGTGTCAAGAAGACAGGTCGTGTCGGAGCGAGCGACCGCGAGAGCGAGGGGCTTTACGGAGGATCGAGATAGATCTCGTAGAGCCTGGGAGGATGGGAGCAAATTGGAAAGTCCTGGGCACACGCGTCGGCATCTTTACGATCCACCCCGACGCGCCTGGTCGTCCTCGTTCACCCCCCTTGAGTCCCCATAGGAAATCGTGGAAACGTTGGACGTTGGTAGCGTGCGAAGCCGCGTATCGAGATTCCTCTTCTTCGTGAAATCCCGTTGTTAGCCGACGCTCTCGAGGTTCCGTGACAACGGGTGATGTTTCTCCGACAGCCTCCGACGTCGGGAACGGCGAACGGGCCGCGTCTGTTCCAGGTGAGAGACCGTCAGAAGTTTCAATTTCACGCGTCGAGTAGTCGCAAAGATCCGGGTGAATATCAAAAAGGAGAAGGACAAGGAACCTCTTTATCGTCCCGGTTCCGGCGTTGTCGCTGCTAGCGAGGGGAATTTTATTTTCGAGCAAACACGACGGATAAGCTCTGCCTTCAGTCGCCGAGAGTCCGGAGTCAGCCGGTGAATCCTTTAGCAGCACACAGAGACAAAGGCAACCAGGACCACGACCTTTTTCTTTCTCTGCTCCCCCACCCACTCCCCGGATGGAGATTAATTTCGCGCGATCGAACGTTTCGTCATTCCTCTCTTTAATCCTCTTTCCCTTTCCGAAGATTCGATCTCGAGATTTAGCCGTCCGACAAATTGAATTTGTTCCGAGTTGTCCTCCGCAGGACTGAGGGACGTTGCTCCGTTTCTCTTTCTCCTTCTATCTTTCTCTCTCCGGGGCTCTCTGTCACTTGAAAAATTCCGAGAGTGGACGTGGTCGGCTCGAATAATTCATTCGCTCGATGGAGGGTGACCGGGCGATCCCATCGACGTGGCCACGTGACCAGAAATCCCGGAGGCCCGAGTCCGGGCCTTCTCGGGCCCTCGGGAGAGCCGAGAGCTCTCGGCCCGTGATCCCCGCCTCTTGTCGGCTGACAAATTGAATTTTTCTCAGCTGTCCCCTGACTTGAAAGGGGGCGTGTCCCCCCACGCTCACGCTTTATTTATTAAAAAGCCTCGGCCCCGACGTTCCCCAGGAGATAAATCGTTCCGCCGGTGCACACAGCCGGAACCATGCGGTTCCACCGGATTTCTCCTGGTTCTCGGATCGCTCTTCCACCGCCACGAGAATTAAGCAATTACCGGTTCTTTCGAGCGGCGTTAACCCGACCTCGATCCATTCTCTCGGTTTTTCTCGCCTGTCCTCGGCGATCTGTTAAGCTCCTCCGTGTACCGAGGGCGCAATTCAACCGCGGAACAACGGTTCTTCTGCCGGCGAGCCCCGGCTCAATTGCGTTCAACAATGGCTATAGACAGCGAATGGACTGCAGTTTCTTACACTTCGTACTTTGTTGCCCGCGTACAGACCGTGCCGGACGGAACAACCTGCCGGCCCGCGAAACCTCATTTTCCCCGGACCATCTACCGCCATTCTTCTCGAGAATCGTCTGATTTCATTATCCCGGATTTGTCAAATTATTTTCCCCGCTTTCTCCGATCCACAATCTTTTCCAGAATCGTACACACTCGAATTGGACCATGACGTTTCAATTAAAAAGTTGCTCCCCGTGTTTCCTCGAGGATTGTCTAACTTCGTTGGAAGTCCAGCAATTTTTTGGACAACTGTTAATTTAGAGACATTCCTCCACTTGTTTTCGTAGCAACTTCCTCGTTTTATTGTCTCAAAGGTTTTCTCCGTTCACGAAGCTCCTTCGCCAGGGAGATAAAGGATAATTTATTCGATGTGCTTGGGATTCTGTTTAGATTAAGTAGAATGGGTGAGATATGGTCGGGCAGGCTGGGGATGACAGTTTAGATAACACACGAGACCGAAATTGGTTCTTCCGTACAAATCAGATTCGATAGAAATTGGATTTTCGTCGTGTTAAGTAGGATAGGCTAGATACGATCAGACATGCTAAGGATATTACATTTCCGTGTATCAGCAGTTTAAAATTCTGCTGTCCGTGTGAAGCACATTTGCTACATCAGTGAAGAGAAGGCAAATATTGCTGGTATTAAGTGGAATAGGTGTGCTATGGTCAGACGTTCGTAGAAAATTCTTTTCAATGACACAGCAGAATAAAATCGTACCAATCTGTATGTTCATATCGAGTCACGACTGTATAAAATGCAGATTTTAATAATTAGCAAGCCTGCTCCGTCTAAAAAGGTTTCATGCTGTTTCTGATGAGTGGAGAGATGGATCACCGATTCATAAAATTCGGTGACAGTCGGTTTTTCCACTTGTCCTTGTGTTCCTTGGGAAAGAGTGATCGTCGAGCCACCGCAAAGCTGTCCGAGCGTCAGCGAACGACGACGTCCTCCAGAGTTTTCCCATTAGGGGAGCAACGGGACTGTTTGCGTCCTGTTGCGGCTTTTCACCGTTCACCGAGTTTCTCCTGACCGGCCGACGACAATGCGTTGCGACGTAATTGCTATTTGCGTTTGCCGTTCCCGGTGAAAGTTCCGAAACGCGAGGGTAGGGGTTGGTGCCCCGTTTGACGAATTCGAGGTCCGTTCCCCCGCTGCATTCGTCGAACGATTAAATCGTACCGTTGTTCCGAGCGCCACCTTGATCCGGCGTCTCTACCGCGAACAGCCCGAGGAAGTTTCTATCTGTGCGCGTCACGCAGCCCGGAAACCCCTTGGTACGGTTTCCCAAGCTCCTTTTAAGGGACGCAAATACTCGATCGCGATGAAAGGAAGCTTGTCGCGAAGTCTAACAAGCCACCTCACTCGGCTGTGTTTCCTCTTTTCAGCTCCGGCGAGGCGGGAATGCTCTGTTTGTATTTTAGCGGACGCCGGGGGAAAGAACACGCAACCGTGCAATACGTGTTGCAATACACAGTGCAGCCTGGCCGGTCGTTCTGCCAGCCACGTTCCTTCTTTATTAAATCGAACAATCGCCTGCCTGTGGCTCCGTTCGACCTTTATTCCGCTAGCATGTTGCACGATGCGATGAAGAAATTGACCTGTTTAACGGGTTTAGTCTCTCGTTGATCGCGAGCGAACCTCTATCTCAACTCTATTCCTACCTTGGATTTTTCTCTATTTATTCCGTGTTCCTTTATCGAACCCAGAGCTAATCAAGGTAGCGGTTACGAAATTCCTCTGGGCAGAAAGATTTGTGGCCGGGTTCCCCGACGTAAAACTTTCTCATCGGACTGGAAGTTATGTAAACAAATGCAGAGGCTGGCCATTTAAGTGATATAGAGTCGCATTCGCCAGTAGTGGGGGACAATATTAGAATATGGGAAGCTCGTTGAATTGTTTCTGCGAGCCGAGACCAGACTCGTTGAATAGACATTAGATCGTTAGCGCCAGGCATCTGGTCTGCTCGCCTTTTCGCCGCGTCGCAACGCGGAGATGCACTTCTCGATCGGGGGATGCACTTTTCCAGCGATCCGCAAGGATTCTTTCGACCGTGCTCGCTTCGTTTCCCTTTCAAATTTCATTGGAACAACGAGAGGCTCCGAGCCCTGTCGACACAGAAGGACCCCGGTTCGATCCTCGAAGCGATCCAGCAGCCCTTTGTCAGCGGCACTCGCGAGCGCCCACCGTGCTTATTTAGTTTTATTGGTTTTATCGAGCATAACAGGCCCCTCGCTCGACGGAGCGTGATCGTCCGCGGGATTACGAAAGGTCGTCAACAGGGTCACCTTTCTACGCAAGCCAGAAATAATGCATCGTTCCCGACGTAGCGCGTACCTTGCTTTCCGCTGCAATTCCAGCCCAATTACTCCTCAGCGCGTGACGCTAAGTCTGAATTATGGTCCGCGGTAAGTACTGGCTACTGGAGAACACAATTCTCGCGTTGCTAATATGGTCCAGCTCGTACACAGGATTTGGATCTAGTCAATCTCGAATCAGACTCGGTATACATCCCTGTTTAAAGATCTACGCAAAGCTCGGTATAAACCCAATCAGTGGGGTAGCACGGGAGCCGGTCTAAGCCGAATCTAGAGCAGCCCTAAATCAAATTCCAAGTCTGAAGTTGGAAGTACGAGACATCCCGTAGTCGAAAGAAGCTTGGTAGCTTTCAATTTAAAAGTTCCTTATCGAGAAGCGCCTGGCAGTAAGTTCGTCCGCCGTTACACAGCCCCCCGGTGATTTCATTCCATTCGCTCCCCTTTGCCGCTCATTAACCACGGTCACAAATTTTTCTTGATCCTCTTATCGGATCCGATTCCGGCTCCCGTCTTATGGAGTCTCTACAAATATTCCCCCACGAACCTGAGGGCGCGCGTCGCGCAAATACTTCATCCTCGCGAGGATGATTTCCTTAATCCTTCGTCGACCGTAGCGACCGTGGTGGGAAACCGAAAAAACGAGAAACGGGAGGAAAGTGGAGCCGGTAGGAAAAAGGACACTTTAGTACCGTGGCAGTTCGTCGAACGACGGTTTCAAACCGCCGCGGACCAATTAATCCGGCGGGTGTTGAATATCGGCCGGAGACACGTATTAATTGGAACCCGATGAGAGGATTAAAGACGGTGCCCGAGGGGGTGAGAGGGGGTAGGAGCTTTTTTCCTCGAGGACTGTCTTCCAACGAGTAGCTTCTGGCTCTAGAACGTAGAAATCAATCAGCGGCACGCCTCACCGGGCATGATAATGAACTTTCCAGCGGGATTGGGTACCGGGGGGATGATTATAGGACCTGCGAGAGCTCAAAGTTCCGACGCCTCAGAGGGAAAAGCTGTGGACAGGCCATCGCGCCCGCTTCGGACACTCTCTGTCGCTACTAGTTCTCTTTCCACGGGGCCAGGCTCTCTCGCCACTCTCCCAGACGCTAAACCCTGTTCCTCGGCAAAAATGTGGCTAGCACATCCTGGTCCTCGTCGAGAAATCCCGTGGCATTTCGTTGGAACGTCGATTTTTCTCGCGTGGGTATTTATTGAATTTTATATTGTGTTTTGGGTGTGGAAAAAATTTTACCAACTGGAAATACTTGCTTTCTCCCACACGTATGGTCCACAAGTTGCGACTGTTTAAAGTTGCCCGCGGTGCTAAATTATTCGCCGCACAGGGGAGTTGTTTTTTTTTCGAAACTTTTCGAAATGTCAGCTCGGTATTTTTCGCGGTCGAGCAGTTATAGGAAAATGTCAGTGGATGTTCTCGACGTGGACCACTTCCGCCGCGCGCCGAGTCGCATTACGTTGAAAATAAACGGTCGGCTAATGGTATTTCCGGCAGGTGTCTCGGCCGATAATGCCCGCGAGCCTAAAACGATGAAAACGGCGCGTCGATAGCCGGCGTCCACCGATTTTGCGCCACGCTAATGACCGGCCGCGACGGTTGAGCCTGTTCGCGACCTGTTCCGACTGTTCGGCGTGCCTAATCGCCGTTGGATCGCGCGTGTTGGCGGACGAGGGAATCTGCGAGCGCCTGCAGCCGTGTGCAGCAAGCCTGCAGCCGCCACGATGCAGCCGGACAACGTTCCCTGAGACCTGCGCACCGATCACAGGTACGAGACATCCAGCCGGTCACGTATTGCAACAACCAGCGCGTGACTTCTCACGCGAATGGGATGTCGATTGGTCCGTTGAATCGGCGGACGTATTACCCGGACATGTTTTCGAGGCGGTCCTGGCCGCAGTTGTTGCGAGAACGGCTGCGCCAGATCGTCCGCCGCGACGCTGAATGGATGATTGTCCCCGAATCGGCGATAACGTGGGATGTTTATGCGTTCCCCGGAACCTTTGTGTCCCGTTGAAATACGGTTCGAATAAAATTGCACGCCGGGTGTCTTGTAACAGGTGGTGTACATAATTTACACGATAAATAAGTCGACGGAGAATTTTTCCTTTTACACTCCCGGCCCTTTTGTTCCCGGGAAATACAGAATAATTCATTCGACGCGTTTGGGATTTCTGTTTCGGATTATGTCGAGTGAGCTACGGCAGGACAGACTGAGCATGACAGTTTTTACAAGAGAAAACACCGGAATTGGGCATTTCGCGGAAATTGAATTCGGTACGTGTGCACAGGGTTATCTTGATTTTAAGTAGAATAGGCGGGATATGGTCAGACACTCTGCCAAAGTAATCTTCTACTGCAGAGCAGAATAAAAATGAGCTAGAAATGCAAAGCATATTGAATTCACCGGTGACTTTGTTGTCGGGCAGCTGGATGAAGAAAGGTTCTACGGCAGAATGAAATTGCCGTCTAGAATAAATACGCTTGTTTTACATATATGAGAACTGTTCAATTTTCATTTTCTACAAATTGAGAAGCTATATATAATTAGTTCAGTGATAATGAAACGTCGCTCTTTTAAATCAACGCAGTTGAATATTGGCATCGTTTCACTTTCCCACCGTGAACTATGTATCGATTATCCATTTCCCATTTTCTTCATCAAGTTCTCGACGATATAAATCACAGAAAAATCCGAAGGGACGATAACTGTCGCGGTAGCGCTATCAGGTCCGATGTTTATTGCCCGTATTAGGTGTCCAATAAGTAAGTTACAGTCCCTTTGAATTGTCCGGTAACCCGGTTAAGATATAAACGATCGCGTCGCCGTAGAATGAAAAATTCCCTTGGAAATGAATATTAAAGGTTCATGAAAGAATTCCCCGCGGCTCAGCTAAATTAATGCATTTCTGCCAAGGAAGAATTAAAGGGCGTGTTTCTTTAATAATTTTAAAAGGGCCGGTTCTCGGTGGACACGGCCAATTTCACTTGGCAAACGAATTCGTGTTTGTTAGACAGTCGACGACGTTCAACGATCTATTCACTTCCGGCCCCGGCCCGCAGTCGATTTATTCGACCACCGAGCAATCGATTAATATTTTTTTCATGGCGGATTAAGTTTTCATTGGAGCAAATGGGATCGATCGGGTCGGTGAAATATTCAGGGTTTAATTACACCGTGAATAAATAACGACCGACGAGTCAATCCCGTCGGCATCGACGTGGAACTTTTTCAGAAATGGCCCCGGCGATTTTAGAATGGTCCGCAAATAGAATCGGGTCTCGACTACTGCGGATACCTCGCAGCAGGGGGCGAAAATTAATCGTCGACGGACACGGAGGGCACGGGGACTCCCCTCGAATAAACACTGCCGAAGTTCCATGGGTCGCGAGATTAAAGTACGATCCAAGACAAATATCTCGATCCGGATGAAGAATCACCGGTTCGTGACTTATAAACGTTACATTCAGCCGAGCCATACCGTTCTGCGCTTGCAAAATTTGTCCCGGTTAATCGGAAAACTTTCCGAAAAGTGTCTTCTTCCTGGGTCAATCCGAGCGGTTAGAAGAAGACACGAAGTTGTTTAATCGTTGCAAAAACGATCCACGAATCGCAGGAAACACTAAGCAAATTATACGTTTCTACCGTTGCAAATTTGTCTTGGTAAATCAGAAAACTTTCCTGAATGTGTCTTCTTCCTGGATCGATCTAGCCACCTAGAAAAGTACAGGAATTTGTTGAGAGAACGATCCTCGAATCGCAGGAAAATTTCCGTAAATTTGTTCGTTTGGAAAATTTGTCTCGGTTAATTGAAAAAGTTTCCAGAAGGTGTCATCTTCCCGGATTAATCCGGGAAGTGAAAAACAGGCGGGTAGTTGTTTATTCGTTACGGAGTTGATCCTAGGATCTCGGGGAGATATTCAAGATATTTTTCTCACGGGGGAAAACGGAATCAAAGGCTCGGGAAATAAATCCTCGCGATAATTCACTTAATTGTCAGAGCACATAAATCGTACGATGCGATGATTCACTTAATTGCTCGATCCTGCGATTACGTTGGAGGGAATAAATCCTGTCAAACGACTCATTTAATCCCCTTAGTATTTTGTAAGAAAGAAATCCCGTGAAAAATGACTCCCTTAATCTTCTACTACTTCTGAAAAAAAGGATTCTTCGGGGACAGTGAAAAACTGAGATTATCCTGCAACTGTTTACACAGAAGTTTCGAACATTGATTCAAGCGAAAAGTTAATCTTCCAGGATCTTGTACAACGTTAGATTCATCTTTCTAAGGGATGGATCTACGATGTTTGATCCGATATGAATCTTCTCTGTTGTACAAGCTATATTAATCATCCCGAATTTGTTCGGACCGAGCAGCCTGTGGCGCTCGACTATTATCGTTGGAACAATCGCACACACCCGCGGCAGCGGAGCTGACTTTTCTCGTGAACGAAGCCGACAGTCTCGCGTACGGTGTTATATCGGGATCATCAACGCCGGAGCGATATTGAAACTCGTTCCCCAAGTCCTCGTCACCGGCGTGCACGTTTGCTACCCCTTACGGTGAACTTTTCCGCCGGAGAATATTTCGCCCGGTCAAAGGGTTTCTTATCGTTCGGCGGCAAAGCCGAGATCAAGGGAATTTCCTCGGGAGAACACTCGTCCGCGTCAAGAGAGACTGCGAGAGAGTCTTGCGGGGTAGGATAGGTTGGATATCGGCGCGTCGCCGCGCTACCTTCACGGCAAAAGCCCTTGTTCCTTTAATCTAGATTTCTTGCGAATCTCGCGCGGCGCGAGAGCCGCTTTTAAAGGCTTGTCTCCCAAAGAGAAACGGCTAACTTGTTGAATTCACGTTCAAGTAGAGCCCCCGCTTTCAGCCCGGGAGACCAAGAACTCTTTTCCGCGCGGCTTTTCAGGGCCCAGTCAATTAGCCCCTAATATTTAAAGAGCCTCGCGCCGTTTCTTCTCGCCGTTCAGCCTGACCGACCACCGGCCAGAGATAATTCCGGACTTTCCACCGGGTTCACGGCGAATATCGGCTTCCCACGTCGTCCCACGAGTGTCCATCACACCTCTAATCAGGTCAACATCCTGCTAAAAAACGCTCACACCTCGTCGAAATGTCGCAGATTCTTTTAGACTCGGGTGTAAAATAAAATATTTCGTCGAATCATTTGTTCTTGTTACATACATTAATTGAAATTGTAATGAATAATCGGCTTCTGCATATTATTGTACCAACGCCGTGCAAATTCCAGCAAAATCAACTGTTTGCCAGCCGATCCATGAACGTATTGATTTCTCCGCGCAACACGCGGAACGTTACTTGCAATATTATCACCGTAACAAAATCGGATTTTGTTGGTAAATAATGGTTCATCGAATTGTTTAGCAGAGAATCAAACAGACTGGTAGTGTGCCAGGCGATTACGCGTTTAATATTCGAGCTGTGCGATAAATATTTCCGCGCGCTGCGTGCATAGTTAAACAGAGTTTGATTTTAACGTGTGGAAACGCGGCGAGATACCTTTTTTTATTGATATCTCATACTGCAGATGGAACAGGCTCACGGAAAATATTCGATTCCCGGATCTCTATGGACGTTACATTCAGGCCCCTTTTTGCAGCTGAAAATATTAGAGTGGGCACTTGAACTTTCGTGCGATTACAGTCAATAAATGTAACTGAAGCGTTTCATTTTTCTGCATTTTTCTGCTTCGCCAGTGTTTATTCGGAATTTTTCGTCCGTTTGTCTGACCGAGGGGTATGCTATTTGCGATATAATATAGAACATCATCGGAAAGAGTAATCGAAATAGTGTATTTACAATACCATCGATTTTTACACATTTTCAGTTCCACTACTCGCAGAATAAAATGCGCGTGCACGATCTCCCATTAACATTTCATTGTTGCCGGTGCTGTAAATAAAAACAGCAGAGCATCGTTTAGATTGTGTGACCATGGCTGACTCGTTCTACTTGCAACACGTGAACAAACTTTCAACCCGGGAGATTTCATTTCCTGCTGGACTCACATTTTCAGTTTTTCGCGAGTCCGAATCAAATATTTCCGCATATTAAAATAAAAGCGTGCCTGATTAAAATTCAGTCTGCGCTTGGTCCGCCAATTAGCGGTTGCGATTCTTTCGGCGAGTCGCGGCCGGAATCGGGGAGAGCCAGTGCAATAAACCGGTTGTGGAGGAGCGCAACCTAATATTTTTCAGCGGAATTCACCTCTTGAAAATCTGCTGGTCCGATGTTTATCCTCGCAGGGAATCGTTCCATCGAGGGCAGCGTCCTATTTCCGAGCGATCCCCGGTGTTGTTGCGAGATGATTGGTTTCTGCAATTGAATTTTCATCGAAATTCCATTGTTCCGGGCGGGAAAACGGGGTAGCTCTGTTTATTCATTAAAAGTTCGGGCACCCGGTCAGCCGTGATGCGATTCGAAAAACGATGCCTTGCTCGCTTGCTAGCTGGCGCGCTCGTGTTCGCCTCGGCTTCCTTTTTCTATTGTTGTCTCTCCTGGTTATAATGAACGATTTTCAGGCGCGGCAGCCGTCTGTCCGTGTCTGGAAAACGCCAGGAATCTCGTTATGTCGCCGCGTTTTATCGACGGGTAAATAATTATCGGAAAACTCCAGATCCGTTCCGCGCGTTATTAACATCAAACTATCGATAATGAAATTCGAGCCGGACGGCCGCCGGGTAAACGGGCCCGTTCATTTGCCGTCGCACGCCCATATATACACACCCAACACCCCCCGCCGCCGTCAGGTTAATCCCGAGCGACGAGCCGCGCGAACATTGTCGAAATTTATTTATTAAAATCGTCGTTCCGCCGCTTGCGTATCCCGTAACCGTGCGCGACAAACAATGGGAAACTTGTCCCGGGATTCACAGCCGTTTCCTGGATAGTTAAAACTTGAAGTCCGAGGATCCTCTCCCGCCTCCTCGCCCGATTAACTTTTCTTCTCGCCGTAAAATGCGCTCCACTTTCTAACTACGGCCTCCTGATTCACTCCCGCCTGCGGATTCTCGGACCACGGAACCGAACCGGCGATTAAAAACTCAGAGGAGATCCGCGTGGTGGAATCGCCGGACAGCGGAATCATCGACAATGCTGGACAATTGCTGTCAGAGCCGCGTTTTCATTCTGACAGTCGTAATCGACATTAATCTAAACTTTAACATGTTCAAATGGAATCTCTTGCAACTTTAATAAGAAACTCCCCGACAGGAGTTCCAGAGAATTTTTCAATACAAAGTAAAAGTGAGTCGCCGAAGTCGATGCAGAAGTGAAAATTTCCTTGATTAAATATCGCCACGCCGGAAATTAGTATTCGATTTCACAAACAGGTCCGCCAGAAGTTAATCACAGTAGAGTTTCTCTGTAATTTCGCCGACAATTTAAAAGGTTTGTTCCACTCTCGCGGTATTTCTGGTCTCGAAACGGGTCTGTCCGCCGATCGTGTAAACTTTCCCGCGTATCCGTAAAATCTGTCGTTGGTTAAAAACAGTGGAAACAAATATCGACGAGGAAAAAATAATCCATAACAATCCTCCGTTGGCAAAGTGTGGTTGCACAGTATACACATTACCCGGCAAACAACGCGCGCGAGAGCTGGATCCTTTAAATCGCGGGGTGTTCAAACATCGCTAAAAAATCTCGTCAATGTACACATCGGACTCTCGGCGCGGTATGCCGATGACGCATACGCGATACAATTAAGCATTGTTCGGATCCGAGTGTAGGGCAGCGAGACGAGAAATCTAAAAATCGGACTGCCGCTGCGGCTGGAGAGTGTCGAGCTGGGAATTCATTGCGCGGAACCGTGTGCACGCATAATCGCTCGAGAAGAAACCGGGGAACAATAACATTTTCATTAGTTGCTCGTTCCCGCCGCGGCTTTCTATTTTTTCTGCCGCGGCGGCGGTGCAACAATGCGACCGGCGTAACTGCTGCGGGGGCCGTAGCATGAATTACAAAGGGAATTATCGCGGCTATAAATACCGGGGATAATGTCGCCGGAACGAAACGCGCTGTTTCACTTTTCCTCGCCGCGAGGCGACGCGAGGCGAGGCGAGGCGAGGCGAGGCGAGGCGTGGAAAGGAGTAAAATGCGAGCGCGCACCGAGGCCGACTTACAAATGTATCGGCCGTGTACACGGGGTACATTCGCCTGTATGGCACCGGCGTGATTAACTGGCCGGGGGCCGGTTATTTTATCGGATAGATTGACAGACAGATACAGTTGTATCATCCGTTTTTGATTAACGGCTCGGTTTAAAGCGATCTCTGGCAGGCCGAGGCTGCTCCCTCGCCGCGCTCCAATTGTTTCCCACGGTTCGCTTCACTTTTACGGGCAAACGTGCGCGGAGCTTCGCCGCCCAGCAAACTTCTCGCCTCGACGGAACTCGAGCATTTAACCGAGGAGATGATGCCGGATATCCGAGTCGACGTAGTCACTCGATCCTCGCAAAATCACCGCAAACTCCACACCACCGCGAAATAATAATTCTCCTAGCTGCAGGTTGAAGGGATCACGAGATTCTACGCGATCGTTCGAACCTTATGGTTCTTCCCGACCGATGGCTTTCATTGTTTTCCCAAGGATCGTGTCACCGATGCTCCAAACTTTTGCTCCTACGAGAGCACGTCTCTTTAGTGGACTCCGCGCTCAGAGCAACTCTCTAATTGCTGTCGCGTCTGCTGGGAAAATGGTCCGACACTCTGCTCGACTGGACACGTGGCTTAATCTCGAAATGGCCGCTGTGGAAGTGGACTGCCACCAAGTAGGAGATTATGCAGCCAGAAATAAGTGGAGAATTGTCGCCAGCCTCCACTTTCGGCTTGTCTGACCGTCACGGTGCTCTGTTCTACTTGTGTCACGTAATTTAGAATTTACTTCGGTCATGTTAGTATCAACGATCTGCGTCGAGTGCTCGTCTTGCGTTTATTTAGAATTCTTCTACTTGCAAGGACCTCGTCCAAGCCCAGCTTCGATATATTGTAAATTTAGCTTGGATCCACCTTGGGGATCTAGCTTGAATTTAATTTGATATCTCACTCGGACACAACTTGGATTTTGTTCCCCGCAGCTTGACTCCAGCCTGGACTCGCACCTCAGGCCTAGCCTTCGCGGAACTTTGTCAGAACTTAGGATTAATACGGCGGAGTACTCACCAACTGGAAAGAGAAATAAATAGACTGCGAGTAAAGTACAAACTAGTTCGAAACTGTCGAACAGACGACGACGACGACGTCCCGCAGTATTAAGAACGAAATATCCCGGATTTAGCGTGATGTGCCGAGCATAACTGCGCGGGATTCGAATCGCTCCGAAATGCATTTTATCCGGAAAAATGACGTGGCTTTCCTCGAGACGTTTCAAGACGTGTCAACTCGCCGACTGAACATACGAATGCATGGAAGAATGCTAGCATAAGAGAGACAGCGCACGAAAGACGTCAGATATTATCATAGAAATAGAGTTTTTCGCGGGATTCGAGCCGCTGAGAAATCTTCGGCGAAGCTCGTCGAGCTAATTTGCCAGCTGGTTTCGCGGCGTTTCCAGCCGAGTTATTTTCAAACCGGGACACGAGTTTACATGTTCGAGCATCCGGTCGTTTAATCCGTCGACGGATAATTTTTCCCGACGAGCCTCGCGAACTCCTGAAACGGTTTTTTCCCCTCGCAAAACCGCCCGGAGACCTCGAGGCTAAACCGTCAGCCGTTTTCCAGGCCGGTCCTCTCGATGTCAGTCTCGTCGAACGAGCCCTGTGCCGCGCATTAAACCGTCGAGACTCTTCGCAATTCCCAACGCAAACGCTCGTTAATCATGTTAGACCACACCAGAAAATAATCATCTCATCTGAGACAACTCCGACGACGATCGTTCCTCTTCGACGAATCCAACTTCCATTTCCGGGACTCGATATTGTTTTTACATTAACGGCAATCGTTACGCTTCCGTTTCCAAAGTCTGTCCTGAGAAATCCACGGAAATTCTCGATTTCTACGTGAGGCAACTCCATGGAGAACCAGGAACGCGTCGGACGTTCTTTCGCGCGACTTTCCGCCCTAATTCGAGCTGCGAACGTAAAAGGATCGACGCCGTGCTCGCAGCTAATTACCACGGGCCCCAGTAATTCTCGTTCCCACTCGCTGGCGCACGCAAATTTATGGCGATTCGCGAGGTGCCAGTTCGCCGGGCCAATTTGTCACGAGACACTGGCCACGATCCAGTAATCTTTTTACGAAACCCGCGAGCCAGTCTCTGACGCACGTCCCGTCCCTTTGTCTTTCTCTCGCGTGGGCTCTCTAACCGTTCACTATCAACGATGCACTGGGCTGTCGCCGTACGAATGACACCTCGCGAAATTTTCACAAATCCTGTCGGGAAAGTAACTCCACGAGTTCTATTGGGTTGGCCAGAAAGTAATTTCGGTATTTTGAGGTGAAGTAAAACCGATTTCTTTTATTCAAGCGATGAACTTTAATCGATAAAATATTTTCTTATTTATTCTTTTTGGCAAAATCTTCCTTAGTAGCTAAGTCAATGACGATTTACAAACAAGTTGTAGCTCAGCCGAAATTTAGCGACGATCAGCCGAAATTAACGGACAGCTCTCATGCGAATATCAACGATCCGGATGAAACGTTTTGAATTGAATTGGAAAACGAAATCCGTAAATCTTATAGAACATTTGTATACAATGCCTTTTATTTTAACTTTACTTGTCTACCTACACTTGTAGCAGTATAAGTATGTTACCACAAAAAGATAATCACGTATGTTTCCATCGGACACGGGAAGAAGAATAAACGATTAGAAGCCTTTGATAAGGGGATAGTTGAATACCTGAATTTTCGCTTGAGGACGTGGTTATTCATTAAAGTTCATTGCTTGAATACGA
Organism: Lasioglossum calceatum; assembly: GCA_963966675.1. Taxonomy (NCBI): domain Eukaryota; kingdom Metazoa; phylum Arthropoda; class Insecta; order Hymenoptera; family Halictidae; genus Lasioglossum; species Lasioglossum calceatum. The sequence goes on along the minus strand of OZ016555.1, from coordinate 2,241,177 downwards.
AAATTGGGCTCTATTTCACCATAAAATACCGAAATTACTTTCTTGCCAACCCAATAGTTATCTGATCCTGTAAAAATTAATCGACAAATAACGAAATCAGCACGCGGAAGGTTTCCCACGAGTCGGAATGCAATTTTTCCGAGCTCAAGGTCCGAAATGGATCGATCCCTATCGAAGGGCTTGGCTAGGGTATCCTTCCGTATCAAGGATCGCTTATTCGCCGGGTTCCGTTTAATCGAACGTGAAAAGCGTGTTTGTCGGGATGACAAAGGGAAACGCCGGGCTCGGTGTGCATTCGTCTCGCGAACGAAGAAGAAGCTGTGGGGCATGGATCCGTAAAAAGGATCTTCCTGCGACGAATATCGGACAGGACACTAGTCCTTTGGCCATGTGTTCCAGGTGGCAGTGGCCCGACCTACCCCGTTACCTGGAATCGATTTCCCGGAAAGCTTGTGCAGTGTCAAATTGCACGGCGTCGAGTGCACGCATCGGTGCGTTTAACTCACGGATGATCGATGAACGTTCCGCCCGCGTCCATACGGGCAGAAAATGATGCCCTTGAAATTTGTCGCGCGCCTCTGCCTCCAGATATACGCGCTTGTTCGTAGCCGGGCCGCATGATGAATACGTCGCCCGTTTTCCCGTCGACGGTGTCCGCCGTCGGACGCAATAACCGGGCGAAATTGGACGAGGAATCACGGGAGACGGTCCGCGGATTGATCGCGCCCCTTGGATCACCGATAAATAATCGATCGGCGCTCCCGGCCGTCATTCATCTCCCGCTTGCGGCCTTTGTGTTCCATTTTACTAAATGCTTCGGCCCTGTTTCTGATATCACAAAATAATTCAGCCTCAACTGCATAAATAAATTTTTATTCAACGAAATAACTACTTTAATGCAAAATAAATATTTGCTAGTGTGGCTGACACCTTTGTTCACGCAGTAATTACTAGACTCCGGATGTTTATGCGAAATAAAAAGTTTGTGCATCAATTGCGAGACGCAGGAGCAAAATACAAATTTACATTCTTCATTTATAATTTTAACGTGGTGAGAATAATATGTTAACATTCTCAAAGTCTTTTAATATTTTCACTGTTTTAAATTACACTCGCTGATTTTTGTTTTAAATGCATACAATCCGGAGTCTAGCAATTACCATAATTCAAAGTTAAAACACTGCAGGGTGTGAGAATAGTTAGGAAATTTGCAAGAAAAATATTGAAAAAAAACGCGTCGCTAAATATTTGAGGGAAGTAGGTCTGGACGCAAGATGGAGTCCGAAAAACTTGCCGGGCAACCGAATCGCGCCATGAAAAATGTATGAAGCAGGGTGTTCCACCGAATACAGGAGTTCCGCGCCGACAAACACGAGCGCAGAAGTGATACCTCGGGAGACTTTTCTCTCTGGATGGTGGTCTCGCGAAAATAGTTCGCCCTGGTAAGAAAACAGGCGGGTTCGAGATATCCACGGTCGTTTTCGCATCGGGGTCTTAACGCGCGGCGATAAAGTATGGTCTGGTTGGTTGGTCGGCCAGAGTGGGGAGGTTGGTTTTGCTTGCAGGGCTCCTGGGGTAGGTTGATGGAGAAATCTTCGGACATATTTTAGCGGTGGTAACGGTGGCGGCGCGGCGCGGCTTTATTTTACGATATCGCGCATTTATCCGGGCCGAATTGCGGCACGTCAAAGTGCTTCTACATAACCGTGATGATCGATGAACGCTTTCGACCGCGTTCGTGTAATTTCACGGGACGCGGAGTGCGGGGCGCCGGCGGTGGAAGAGAGGGTGAGGCTGTTTGGTGCTCGATGCACTTCCTGCGATCGATACATCGATAATTACTGTGACGAGTTCGAAAGCGACGCCGCGAAATCGCGCGGTAATGGAAAAACAATAGCGATATTGCCCGCTCTCTCCGACTCTTCTCTTTGTCCTACTGTTTCTTTATCTTCTCTCCAAGTAGTATAACAACGTGGAAGATCGGACAGGAAGAGGAGAGATATTTTTTCCGGGTGTCCGTTCGTTCTTCGTTCCCGCGGAAATCAAGATCGGAAATTCGTTGGCCGCGGTTGCCTTGAAATACGACTGAAACTGTGTCTGACCATTGTTCGACGTTTCCACTTGCAGGGAACATAGATCACGCCACGGTATTGTCTGTGCGCTGTCAGTCCCGCTATCGGTCAATTTATATCCAACTATTGTTGGCCACAGCCACACTGTACCGCCGTTGTAAACTTTGTAAGCATTAACCTAAGTAGAAACGGTCGACAATGGTCGGACGCGCGGTCCACTCGTGCTCAACACCTCCGCTTCCACGTGGATATTCAAAACTGATCGAATAGCCACTGGAATCCCAGAAGAATTAATGTTACTGAATATACTTCGTAATTAGAATAGTCCCGCCGTAGTCAGACGCGGAGCTCCAATAAAGATCCGAGTCAGAAGTGCAATTAATACTTGGGTTAGGTCCAATTCTTGCAAATCCTCCACAGGATCACAAGGATCCACAGGCTCCTCGTACCGGCTTTTCCCTCCAGTTTGTCACTAATAGTGGGATCTCCTGCTGTGTCTCTGGTCGCACAAGTTTGCGTTCCTATGATGCGATTTGGTATGTCTTTCCTTGTATTTCACTTGCGAAGAAAAGCGAAAGAGTATCGCTCAAACTCAAACACGTGCGTCGACCGTTTTACTATATGTGTTCGACGCACAAGTTTGCGTTTGTATTGTCGCTTCGAGACCTCTGAATGTTGCGCCAGACCTAAACGCAAGCGTTTTTTGACCCACTGCTTCCGAGGCAGTCCGACGCAGAGCCATGCGTTTGTCGACCCGCTGTTTCAGAATACTTTTCGGACTACTGTTTCGGATTTTGTTAAAATTGTATTCTGTAATGATATATAAACGTATCTCAAAGAATTCTTCGAAGATTTTATCCACAGAACAGGCCTGAGCTGCCTGGGAAATTGTCCGGGCGAGGCAAACAATACACGTTGCCTCGCTGGGCCGCCGCGGCAAACAACGCGTTGTCGCATTGCTTGCCTCACCCGGCCGATTCAGACCACGGATTTGCTCATATTTATTCAACGGTTCATTTTACAGGAATTTTTTAAACGCAGTTTTCTTTATCAGACCTCAACCCTTGAGACAGTGGAACCCGACAATTTTTAAGACTTTAGAAAAGCTCATACATAGAAGATCCTGCAAAATAGTCTACAATTAACCAAAATAAGTTCCGCAAGTTAAAAAAAACACATTTTTCGCTAACGAAGTAGACAGGAATAATTTTTTAATGAATTTTAGAGAAAATTCTATCCCGATATCTCTTATGGTTGAAGAGTTATATGTAGTAAAATGTTACGAACCAGCCCACTGTGTTCTGAAACGCTGCGTCCAGACGCGCAAAGGAGATCCCACTTTAACTCCGAAGACAATGCGGACGAGCGTCGTAATAAAATCAAGAGGATTCTCGATGACATCGAATTATGTGGCGGCGGAAAATCCGTCAAGCAGCGCGTTCCGGAATCAGGGTCCGCGAGCAGCTTGGGATCGCCTTTATTGAATTGAATCCCCGATTCCCAGGTTTAATCTCGCTGTTCAGACTCCGCCTAGGCGAAACGAGACGCGACGTTCGTGACATTCTTACGCGCGTTGCATGCGATTACGTTCTGGCACGGCGTGACGCGATATGAACTTCGCGGACACCGTGTCTCGTGTGTTTTCAGGGCTGCAGGGCGGCAGCAGACGGCGAAGCTAATTTGTTCGTAGACTGGCTTTTCGCCAGCGATATTTCACGTATTTCGCAGGCACGGTTTCTCGCCCGGTGTGGAATTATTCATTTTTATCACGGACTGGCCCGTCAATTGATGATCGTGGACGGATGGCCATTGTTCTTCCTCGACGTAAATGAAATAAATCCCTACCGCCCTGCTCTTTTTACACGTCGGTGACGAGCGCTCTCTCGGACAGTCGTTAGCAATTTATATTCCGCCGGCAGGATCTGTTTGTATGTTTACATTAACACCCATTCTATTCATTTCTAAAAACAATTCGATCGTTTCCTTCTCTTCCTGCTGCAAAAATTGAAAATTGCGTGAACATCCTTAGTCTATCAACAAGAGAAAATTTTCAAAAGAATAGGTAAATTACGGTTCGTTTAGGTAAACATTAGCTTCCCTCTAAGGCGGTAGGATACTTTCATTTTGTAAGTAACCGTGTAGAGACGAGACCTTTTTCTTCTACCACGCATAGCGGGGAACAGCGGGCCTGTCGACCCGCACGAAAATTTACGAGAAAAGGCCCCGGTGGCCCGGGCCGCGGAGGCCCGCCGTAAAAGCACCTTTAGGCTCACCGTCCTGCTCCTTGGAGTCTCTGAAGAGGTTTCCGGGTGAGAAGAGAAATTGGGAATCTGCAGTCTCGTCATCAGCGAAGAGTCAAAGAGATAGCAGGGTTTCAGCGGGGACTGTCCGCATTGCTTCGAATTTTCGTTTCTGGCGAGAAGACAAATCTGTTGACGATCCGGAGGTTTTATCGATTAAGGGAAACGAAGGATCCGCGTCGAAATCCGGGGGCCCGGTAATCCGATCGGCCGATTCTCTTCTCCCCGGTGCATTTACCAGTCCACGAGGAATATCATCAGCGACGACAGGATGTCGATGAAGGAGCCTCTCCGTAACAAGGGAGGAAGATGGTGAAATAGAGAAAAGAGGGGCACTAGGGGAGCGAAAGCTTTCAAGAAGGCCACCAGGCGATCGAGGGTAGCTTATATCGCCTTTATTGCAGTGTTTCGAAAAGCTTTGAACCGCCTCTAAAACTGTCGGGCTTTTACGAGCGTGCGGCGAACGGCGTGTCCGATTTTTCAAACAAAAATCACTGTACCTCATCTCCTCTCTGACTCTCTGTCCCTCTCGATGTTGCCCGCTTGTTCTCTGTCTCTCTCGAGAGGGTGAAACGACGAATCAAGGAACCCACGAAACGATAATACATTTTGTTGTTCATTAAATGGGACGATCGATGCGCGCGCGGTTTTACACGCTCCAGCCGTGATACAATTATCATTTGATGATCAAAGGGAATCGCCATGCCCCTCAGCACTACGTTAACATCAACACGATTTTAGTTTATTAATTGTCTCTTTACAGGACCGAGCTTGTGGATCACTTTCCACTGTTCCGAATAATTAGAGGATCAGCTAAATAAATAAATAAATTATTCTGTGACTGCATTCCGGGCAATTCCGGGTCTTTGATTAATGCGTCAGTCGCGTGCCCCGCAGAAACATTGCGATATTACCGCGGAATCGCCCGTTCTACGGGAAATTACACCGTGTAATGATCTGCAAAACATGTTGAAATAAACATTAACGGGTTACAACGTTTATCCATTATCCTTTGTATATAACATCACGTCCGCTCGCTTCTTTATTACAGAATTAATGCGTTTGAACTGCTACCCAACAAGTTGCATCTCTGCACGGCGCTTATTAATTGTTCTTTTTCTCCGCGATGGAATATTAATTAATAATATACAAACGTCTCTACATTTCCTGAACTGTGCACATGAGTCGAAGCACACGTCCAGACATAATTACCCTTTGCTTCTTCGGCGTATCGGTCGTAATCAATTTTTCCCATCAACCGAGCCACTTGAATAAATAAATAAACGTTCTGAGCAGAATTTTGATATGTCTCCGGTACACCGGCGAGCGTAATTAATTTTTCCCAGCAGCGAGGCCACTTAAATAAATAAATAACCTCGCCGGTCGACGAATTCCCGCGACAGCCGTGTCACCGAGCGAATATGAATTCTTTATGAATTACGGATGCATCAAAGCCTGTGAAAGAAGCGAAATTGCTCGACGTGGGGTGATTCCGAGGTTCCAGGGCAATTGGAAATTAAACAAATGTCCAGCGGCACGATCGCTGGATATTCCATCTCTCGGAGACACTTCATAATCAGGGGACACGTGTTTATAAACGCATCTTTGTCCCGTTTCAATGGTCCGCGTCAAGCCGCGAACCAGTTGCGCAATTTATTAACACTCGCGGACAGAGAAAGAGAGGGGGAGAGAGTGTGTGAGAGAAACAATTATCATCCCTCGTTACAGCGTTCAGCGTTTGCGAAAGCACCGCGGTCTAGCGGCACGTTAACACTCGGCCCTGTTAACATTTCCTCCGCCTTTGGTGTTTGTCAGGCTCTCACAAAGGACGGCCGAAACGGGGCGCGATCCAGTAATTTAATAAATTATCACGCGGCGGTGACACCTTCGGCCCCGGCAGTTTTGTAATTAACGCTGATTGGCCGCGTTTAATCCGGCCCTCGTCTATTTTCGGCGCCGCGGAAACACTGCCGGCATAGCTAATCCCGCGACAGATACCATTCGCCTAATGATAAGCAACGCCTCCTCATTCCCCTTCGCCGGAAAAAGTAATTCATTTATTTCACCTTCCGACTCTCCGACATGTCTCTCCGTTGTGTTTGTGCAGGCGCCGTGGGCGCGCGCAAATTATTTCCTGTGTCTACTTCGGTTCATTCGTTACAGATTTAATTAATTTCTATTATTTTGTGGAGCTTTGCGCATTTATTCGATTACGTCGGGCGGATTTCATATCTGCCAAGTCACGGTGGGTGTGAAATCAGGTGACTATACTCTTCGGTCTCATTGGAAGTATATTCTACTTCGTTATTTAAATATTTGTCAAGCTGAAATTAGAAAATACAGGAAATCATGATTCTCGAAATATTTATTCAAGAATTCAATTCGAGTGGCAGCGTAATTGCTAAAGAAACGAAACAACCTTTGCAAATGCAGTTTTACGAAGCACTGCAAAATATTTCGAGTAACATTGAATGCTCCCTATCGTAAATGCTTCATGCAAAAGATGAATTGCTTATCGTGTAATTAAACCGCGGCAATCCCCGCACATTCAAAGCATAAAACTCTTCAAAAACTGCAAAACCATTCAACGCAGTTTTACGTTCAATGCACCGAAAAAAGCTTCATCGGCAAAAGGCAGGGAATTTCATTTAATTTCAATCGAATATTTTTTCCCCCTCTAATAAAAGTGTAAATTCGCATCAACTCCTCGCAGTCTGATAATTACATTTACACGGGGAACGAACGAACGAATTCGACGATTCATTTTCGCGGAGACCAACTTTCGTCTATTTCTGTAATTTTAAAGAACCGAATCGGAAATCCGTCGGTCGAAACGGGCTTTGGCAGTTCTAGTGTGAAACGAGTTACATTCTGCCGCTGCGTGACGTCCAAATTGAATTCCGTGAAAAACTTTAAATAATTCCCTTCGAAAAATTTGTCCGAATCTTCCCGGCGAGCTGCGCGCTCTTGCTAGACAGAACAGTTACAATGAAACCTTTTTTTTCAGTTCTGAAGGACTGAGGAACCATTTTGGAAGCTGGCAAAAATTTCTTAAAATTCAATCGAAAATCGAAATCCGATGTTCACGTTACGCAAGCTGATGTTAAATTCCGGGGGTCCGAAGAGTCCTGGAAACTCGCAACATTTTTGGAGGTACGAACGAGGCGATTTTGATTTTGCGGTCGCGTAAAACGCGAATTATTAGGCGAATCGATTGGCCGAATATCGAGGCAGCGCGGATAATCCGTCGCTTGTCGGGCCTCATTGTTCGCGTGGAAGCTGCGTGGCTAAATTACCGGAGCGCGTCGGTTATCATCGTTACGCCGCGGAAAGTCGCTGATCGGAATAATTACCGAATAATTACAAGCGGAAAATTGCGATCGCGCTGGGCGCTGTTGGAATCGGGACGCTCTCCGCGTGAGTTTCAGACCGGTTTCACCTGGGCCCCGAACGCTAGGGTTGTTAACGAGGAAAAAGCGGCCGCTTCGACAGCTGCGTTCCGCCAATTTCCTTTCGTTTCGCAACTCTGACGGCGTGTGACGGTCGCTCGTACCCACGGAACGACGTAATAACGCCGGCCCGAACCGGATTATTCCGATCGATAGATATGAAGCGAGACACGCGCCCCGGACAGTCGCGGAAATACTTACACCTACAACATTTCCACAGCCGAATTATCGAGGCGTGTTCCGGTGCTATTTCGGTGTACAAGAGGATGGAGGTGATGGCGCGGGATCGAATAAATGAACGTGTGTCGATTGCGAAGGATAAAACCGTGGCCTCTGCACGTTCGCTTCGTCAGAATGACGGGTTCTATAATTTTTATTGGGTTGGAAAGAAGTTTCGTAGCGTTTTAAATTAAGCATCGGATTTATTCAATAACGCGAGAAGTTACCTCGAAAATGGCAAAAAGTAACAGAATAGAATGGAAAATATATGTTATTGAATAAATCTGTGAATAAATATCTGAATTTTAGCTTTCGATTTTAATTTACAAACGCTACGAACTTTCTTTGAACGAACTTTTTCTGAGATTGTAAAGATGAATTCATGCAAAATTATTCAACAACTTCATTTCTTTCTGTATGTATCCTAAAACGAATGTGGCTACAAAATTTGAGTAGATACATTCTTTTTATTTTTATAAAGTAATGAAAAATAGCCACAAGGCGCGTGAACGGTCACACAGGTACGTTGCCCAGAAACAGTGGCACAATTAATCCTGATAACTTTTCTTGCTTCGTGAAAATACTGGAATGATCTGCACACTTCAAGCTTGAAGTACCAGGTTCTCTCTCGAAGAATAACCACGGGTATGCTTCCTCGAAATAATTCCCGGCCGTGGAATGAATCGGCACTCGACTCGACCGCCCGGCGGAGATCAATTGCGATTATAACTGTGCCCCGATAATTCTTTTTAATTTACAATAATAGCGGCTTAATCTACATTCCGCGAGCTGCAAAAGCCATGCTCGACAAAGGGCCGATGAAAATTAGCATCGATCTCGAACATCTCGCGACCTCGATCAATCGAGATTTTCATGGTAATCCTTTTTCACCGAGAATAATCGAGGCTCGATCTGTGTTTCTTTAGCTTGGAAGTTCTGGAGAAAGGTTTGCGAATTGCCGGGGGAAAGATCGGACTCGATTGTGACCGGTTAATAAGGTCCCGGTTTCGAATGGCCGTGCTCAAAGTAATTTTTGAGGTGCCAGTCAACCGTCCACGATCCTCTCGAGCTCCAATATTCCCTGATCGATCGATCCTCCGGCTCTGTAGCGACAGCCGAGAGAATATGGAAAAAATCTGGCTGTGGAGCGTAACTCGATACGAAGTAACTTTTATAAATTGAATAAATTTGGATCAAGCAATTTTTGGAGAGATTGATTTAAACGGAAACGACGGACGAGGGGAATGGAAGGGGAGCAGCAGGGGCTGCTGCACCGTGACCAGTGCGATCGTATTTTCCACTGAATTCGGCGAACGCGATTTTATAACGCAACACCGCTGCCGCCTCGTAATTTGCAATTTAATACGGCGCGATCCCCGCGGAATGCCGGCTCGAAACGTCCTCGCGCGATTAAAAAATACGAAACGTAATTTTTTTTTACTGTAGATCGCGGCTCGATCCCGACGGACGGATGTATTAACGTATGCGATATTTAACATTTGGAAAATTGATTTCCTTGTAGAATCTTAATATAAAATACAGAGTCGTACGGTTCAGGACGACTGTTAATGTAAATTCAGGCCACGGTTAACGAGAAAAGACATTAGCGGACCGAGGAAGCCGGTCGCAAGAAGAGAATGCGACACTCTTCGCTACTCGCGTCGATCATTCAGCCCGAGTTTGGTCGATCTATTCCCGAGGCGCACATAGTTCGAATAGTTGGCTGGTTAGTGGTTAGTAACAGCTGGTAACAGTATAATCAAGGGATTGCTTACAGATACGCCGCGAAGATAGATTGTAATTAATACCGCCTAGGATAAGCGAGATAACCCTTTATCTATTGTTACGAGGAGTTAATGGGATTAATAACAACAATAATCGCCAGCGTCGCGTAAGCCTTCAAGCTCCAACAAGCTCGGGATACAACCTGCACGGAAATCCACACTGGTCCTGAGTCCACCCACGATTCGAGCCTGGACTTAACCTGAATCCCACACGAACCGAATGCATTCTATTTCCTCCTGAACATTCTATTATCGCCGTACCTTCATCTGCAATGCTGAACCATTGTTGGGTATTAAAAATCCGTATTGAACACAGCTGGATTTAAATTTCATTAAATCCCAGCTGCATATTTTCATCGACCATGTGTATTGTAACGTTTGTGGGGTTAGGGTGAAGTGTCCAAATATGAACCACTTTCTGTTGATGTCATTTTTTTATTATTTTAGATTGATCTTTTCCGACCAAAAAATTACCAATTGTAGATGCATTTCCTCCCTGTAAGATTCTGGGGTCAAGTTTGTTAAAAAATGGATACAGCTTGGGAAAAATATATTTTTTGTGGTGTGTCATTTGCAGGTTCCAGCGAAAGTCGTTCTTAATATGGCACACCTTGAGTCCCTAATATGGCACTAGGTGTCACCCACGCCAAGGATGTCAATAGCTATACCATATTAGGGAGCCCTTGGTAGTGCCATATTGGGAACTCCACGTGGACTGATAATACTAGCTACTGACAGAGAGAAATTGAATTTCAGCCTAAACCAACAGTTTGCAAACATTAATATAGATAAACTGAAACTACAGATATGTTCAAACATTTCAAAATCACTTACCTCCCTCGAAGAAGATACAATCGAGAATCTAACCACAAAAATATTCAACACGTAGAGACAGAACTGGTGGAGGATCGATACTAAAATCCATAGAATAGTGCGAATGCACTGCACAATGTTGAGTAAACATGGTAAACTATTGTTTGACAATTTTCTCACTAGAATGCGACTTCTCCTTTACAAGATATAAAGTAGTGCCATAATAGGGTACTATACCATATTTGGGCACTTTACCCTACTAGTGGAGGATTATCACGTGGTGTAAATTTACTACTTTATTTGTTGCCTGTGCAGATGTATAATACTACTATAATGACCACGTTATCTATAATAGTTCGAACGCAAAAATTGCAGTATAGCTGCAAAACGAGGCCCATTATATACGGAATCGACTGGAGCGTTTCTCGAAATCCGGAATTACATATTCATCGTCCGCGTTAACCAGTCGTCAACAAGTCCTAAAAATCCTGGGTCACGTACGGCCGACTATTCGCGCAATTCAAATCGAAATTGCAGTCGAAGCTGCGAATCAACGGACGCAATTACATCGGGTAGCGCGCGCGCGTTCTAACCGGTTGAATCGTTCAATTACGGTCTTTTTGCCGTGGGATTCGATACCGGGCGTTCCCGTGCCGGCTCATTTGTCCCGTCGCAATATTTATTTCATCCGCTGGTCGAGTCGGTCGCTTGAAGAATTCATTACGCGAATAATCTCGGCATTTGTCCGCGTTTAAATGGACGGCCGCGGTACAATCCCGAGTATTGTTACCGCGGCCACGGGATCTAGGCTTTAATTAACATCGCCAATATTATATGATTTCAGCGGCAATATTTTGGTTGCCCCACAGTGCGCCGCGCCTTCCACGATGGTTTTCATGGCTATTGACTCACGGCGGCGCGGAACGTTTGTCTCGATACGGGTCGCTTTTGTCGTTCGTCCTGTCCATCGGGGCGCGCCGCGACGTTTTTAATTAACACCGGGAACACCGTGCGCTGCTCCCACGGGGAACGGATTACCACCGTTGGTGTCTGGAGAGGTCGGGATTTTCCGTTCACGCCCGGGCGCGTTCAACGTCTGCGCGAGAATCACAGCTTGCGTCACTTCCCGTAAAGAAATAGAACTATCACCGCTAAATCATTCTATCATTATATCATTCTAAAGGGCGAAGTGTCTACTTTCATCCTATCACGATTTTCAGGGACCTCGAATTAAACAAATCGAGAAATTATTAATGTGACTAATTCCGACGGTGCTCGTTCGAAACGTCAGCTCAGGTCGTTGCTTGTTACTTTCCGTCCATTGGGCCGCGATAATCGTTCGTTCCCCTTGTTCGCGAACGGATTCGAAAGTTCGGGATTGAAAAGTTCCTCGTTTCCGGGCCGCCGCGAAGTGCCAGTCGGTGTAGGGATTTTTGAAGAAATCATCTGCGAGGAAAACCGGGAAATGGAAGCCTCTCACACGACGGGAAACTCGAGGCGCCTTCCACACACCTTCTCTCTTTCCTTCTTCTCTCTCTCTCTCTCTCTCTCTCTCTCTCTCTCTCTCTCTGTGCATTTCTATTTCCCGAGCCTCGGCGCGTTCTCTTGCAAATTCTCAAACGATTCCGGCTACTCCAGTTCCCTTGGTGCTTTGAGACACGTGTGAATGAGAAGCAGTACGATGGAGAAATAAAACGTTCGCATGATTCCCGTTTGAAATGATCGAACACAGCCTTCGGAAAAAAAGGGAATACGGAACACAATTTATTCTCTATTCATCCTAGAAATCATTCCTTCTCGCAAATGGACTCAGAATTTTATACACTTATGGTACAGAATCCTGATTCTACAATTATGAAACGTCAGTGCACAGCATGTTACGAGAGTTCCTCCACGGACAGCCGGACAGGCAGATCCAAACCAATTTTTACGGGCCGGAGAGAAAATAAACACAGCATATCGCACCTGTTCCCATCTGAACCAGGATACCGAACGTTGGTTAAAATTCCCTCAGACGTTGCTTTCGAGCCTGAAAAATCCACTAGAAGCCGCAGAGCACTCCGCCGTATGCTAGACGCACTCGTTCCCAATTTTTCTTATTACGATCGCGTGCCCGGGCGCGAGACTCGACTCGCGAGAACCGAGCGGCGTGTTCCCCGAGCACTTAGACCTAAAATTTATTCCTCCCCGGGTTTTCGCGCGTCGAATACCGAGCCGATAAAACGAGGAACCGTGGGACTCCTGCGAGAAATAGATCGGCGATCGAACAGGCACACACGCACACACACACACGGGAAACCTCGCCAGCCGCAGATCTCCTGTGACCAAAGCTTTCGAAAAGATCGCGGGCAGCAATTCCAGCGAGATCGTCGCGGCTCCGCGGAGCAATTAAGCTTGCGACCGCTTCATGAATAACAAATTCGACGATGGCTTTCAACGTATTACCGATCACGAACCCGGCGCACCGTGTTCCGTAGCGGAAGCTCTGCATCCATTTCATATTTTCTCGCCCGGGACGTTTCCGCCGCGCGATAAAAGCGTCGCGAGGCCGACGCAGAGTGCGACGGATAACGAATAGCTGGCGGAACGGCGCGCGGCGCCGTCGCGAGACCCGTCTCGCAGGATTTTAGGCGCGACGCGACGCGCCGGGACCACCGACACGCTCGAGACGCCTCGCAGCTGCCGCTGATTTGCATTATTTTTCGTTTAAAATGCAAACTGCGCGCCGCGACGCGGCTAACGAGCTAAGAGAGACCAGATCTCCTGATACGATTTTATTGCGCGTCGTCTTCGGTCTCGAGCCAGGGACATAGGGCCGGGACGTTAATCGTGTTTACAGGGCGCGAAGTTCAGCTGGAACGCCCTTTTTGTTCAGCTCTAAACGATTTCGAAATCTCTGAAATTCTTGGCGGAATATATTCCTAAATTCACTGGAAGGATCCCTTTAAAATCATCTTCGTTTCGAATCTAAAAGACCCATCATAAAGTACCATCTTCCACCTACAATTTAAGCCCTCCAACGTCGGAATATTCCTACGGGGAATCGCCTCAAAGTATCCCTATAATTTGTATCGTCAACGCAATCATCAAGCTACCTTAGTTCACCGTATAGAAATTACAGGAAGCTCGACGTCAAAGAATGATGCAATATAAATTTATCCTCGAAGGGTATAAAATCAATGAAGAACCTCTTTTCCGTTCGCAGTTCCCTTCAATCTTTACTGCGCGGCAGTTCATGCGATCCTGCACGACCAATTGGCTGCGACTCGGTTTATAACAGACTTTCCGGAAGTAGGGAGGCTTCCGGCGCGCCTCTTTGATTTCACTGTTAAATGCAATTACCCTTGAACAACAGTTCAAAGATAAGATCCCGCGGCCTTCGAAGCTTCTCCACGCAGAGTTTCTGAAAACGCTGACCTTTCTTTGTGCCGGAGAGGCTCAAGTATGCGTTGACATTTGTGGAAAAGCGTGTTCCGAAGACGTAATTGCAAAGGCAATACCGATCGGCCGGCATTAAGGCCGGCGACGAGGGCAGTCTTTGACATTTTACATTGGCCGGTAATGCGATCGGCGAGAGCGCGTTATGTGTCATTAAAGCGCGGCCACGGATATAGTTTCCGGCGAGCAGTCTGCGGCGAAAGCATGGACGGGATCCGTTGGATCGAGTCATAGCCTTTCGATGGGGATAATAAAATTCGCTGGATAATTCGCCTGTGACGTTATACGACGGCACCGGTCTTACATTTATTAGATCCCGTAACCGTGGCTCCGGAACGTCCGTTCCTTTTATCCGCGCGAATCCACGGGCGTGGAAAAAACGAACGGTGATGGGGAGGGGGGGTGGGGCAAACCGGAAACCGTAATGATCGGCGATCGTACGTCTTCGGGAACGAGTAATTAGATCGTTCGAGCATGTCCGGATTTTCGGTCGGGATCCGATAACCGCTGTGAAACGCCGACCCGTGAAACGAAATCCCTTCCTTCGCTCGAAACTTGACGAAATTTATGTTTTCCTTAGGTACCGCCCTTTGAGACGCGACTCCCAACCTGATTCCATTAATCCTGTTTCATGCTCGGCTATGTGTAGGATACCGTTTATTCACGTCAGACTTCGTTTCGAATGAAATTAATGCAGAAACTCCGTCGGGAACACGCTGCACCGTGTTATTCAGCAGGTGCGTCTGACCAATTTCAGGTCGAACTACTGAGAAAAGTGTTTTAATCGACTGGCAGCGGTGCGGAGTTGCTCGTTTCCTCTCATAATTGCTTGCGAGATGATGAGTAATTAGTAGGTTGCGTATCTTCATGCAAAATAAAAAATGTTTCTATCGATTGCAAGACACAGCAGCGAAATAGAAATTTCTTTCGTCTTTTAATTATTTGATTACGTCTTTAAATCTTCTTAATATTGTATATCCACTGCTTTAACCCCTCATCCGTCCCTCATTTCACGAACTGAATCTGTCCCTCGATGTCAAATTGACAGAGTGATAAAAAAATCGATAAAATAACAAGTCAAACAGTTACTTTTCGATGCTTTTTCATTGAAATTGATCAGTTAACATTTACATCTTAGGTTTTTGCAGTTATATGTTTCGCATTGAAGATATAAAAGTCACCAAGTTTCGGACAAATTTACCTACAAATAACAGAACAGCGTAACTTATTTCAGGAAAACTGTGTTAAATTGACACGAGAGACGGATGAGAGTTAAATTGTGCTTACCCATTTTTGTCATGAATGTAAATGTCAATCATAGTGGAAATGATTCAAACTTATTTTTCCTTGATCAAATTAGAAATCCAAATATTTCCTTTCCCTCAATTTCCGTGGGATCTCCGATGCCGCGATAACTATAACGCCCCGAGCAATTAATCCCGGGGCTCAGGTCCATCCATCAGGGAGGAGTGTACTCTATAGCGTAAAGTAATGCGCGTACACGAGCCTCAATCAGCACGCAAGTTACACCGGCCGTATTTACAATGTCAGCCCACGTTAGTTAGCTGTTCAACACGATCTAGTACAACGACTAAGAGGTGTTCAATACCGGCCGCAGCCGGGTAAACGCGACGTAACGAAGGACCCATAACAATTTATCGCCGATGCCCGAGCCAATCTGCCTGCGGAAGACATTAATTACAACTTCCGTCGCCTCTTAATTAGACATCGTTCAAAGAGATTCGTTCGAATCCTGGCTTGAACGTGGACCATAGAATTACCCCGTTTTTCCTTCCCGAAGACAAATGGCGCGTTTAGAACAGTCTGCTCGAGCAAATGGCCACCATAGCGTCCCTCCCGCCCCATGCCTCAAGAAAATGAAAAGGAATTGTACTAATAATTGTAATAATAACGCCGCGCGATTCTCCGCGATTCTGCAAAGACGGATAATGTCGGATTAACCTAAATTTCTGTACGGTAAACAATGGGCGAATTTATTGCACTTGTTACGGGCGTACAAAAGACAGTTAATAAATTTCTGCGGTGAAACACAATAGATTCCATGTCGAAGTAGCAATCGCGGTGATCGAGGAAATAAATTTCTATTCAAACTGGAGTCTTCTCAGGAACTTGTTAACGTTCACAAAGATTTGTTGCAATTTTACACAGACAATAGGAGGGGATATTTTATACGGGTTTACGGAGTTGCATCGAGTCGGAAGATCGTCAGAACGATTTCGCGCGGGTAACATCACGCGGAATCACATTATCGGTGCGAAAGGACCGCGCGATAGTACTCGCGAAAGTGTCACCGGATCGCATTGGCGTTCGATCGCGGTGATAGGTGCGTCTCCGCGAGATATTTACCGTGGCGAAATTAAAAATCTCGTCGGCGCGTGATATTCGGCGAGAGACAGTTCGACAGTTCCAGCTTGTTTCGCAGCCATCGCCGACAGGATATAAGAAATGTGGGTCGCGCGCGGCTCTGTGGGCTTTGCGACAATGAAAAAAAACACCGTGTTCGGTCTCGCAATCATAAATCCGGCGAGTCGCAGAATCAGAATCGAGCAGGTTGTCGAGCGTTTCTCGCGAGGCATGGATGAGCATTTATCAGCCGGAGGGATCGATCGATCCCGGCTGATCTATCGCATTCTTTACGCGCCGTCCGACAAAGCTTCGTACGTGCCGGCCGTTAACCATGTTCCCTGTTCGAACAGGCTCTGTCCCTCTCGCTGTTTTTCATCCCCCTTTCGTATTTTCGCAACCCCCCTTTCGACCCTCGATTTCCGTGGGTGTTGTAACGCGCGTAATTTTTCGCCGGTGATTCAGGGCTAACCGGGGCCCTATTCCCGTCAGCGGGAACTTGTAAATTAAATCGTCGCCCTACCCCGAAAACGAGCCTGGAGCCCGGAACTGGGTCGAGCGTGTGTTCCGGGCGCGGGGGCGTCAAGTGCACGAGGAGAGAGGGTTTTGATTGGATTTACCACGACCGAAAAAGGGTGTCGACCCTCGCAGCATCCGTGGCCTACTTGTCCCAGCACCCAGCGCCCATCTGCCCATCCGTTTCCCATCGTGTGCCCCGTCAGTTCGAAACGATCCTGGTTCGTCACGATCCTGCCCGCTGATGTTATCGTCCCCGCTTACAACCGCGAGACCGTATCAACAACAGGAAGCTGAAGACAATGGGCTGGTGGCAGCCCAGAGTGTATCATCCCACCGAATTGCTACTGCCCTTCTTATCTCTTCGATAAACTACGTTGCTCGCGTATCTCCCTCGTTCGACCGCGCATATCTCCGTCCCTTCGTTTGAATCATACATTTTGGCATGTTACTATATACGTTGCCAAATCGATAAAATACATTTTATTTAATCAAGCGAACAGCTTTGAAAAAAGAATCAACAGAATCGCAGCACTCATCAGCGAAAGAAAGCTGTTTCCGGCTCAAACAGCTTCATAATTCCAAGTGGCACCTTATTTCTCGGCGAAGCAATTTCTGAAATGCATTTTCTATCCGTGGTAATGCGCTTGGTTTCATCGTGTAAGAGTGACGCGTCCGTTCGTGTGGAGCGGGGTCGAATGAAACGTTCCTCGGAAATTTCATCGGGTTCTTTCGACGTCCGACGGCGCGGCGGTCCTTTATGAACCGGACCCCCGGAGAAGTTGCGCTTTGCGGTCGGCGCCGAAAAGTTTTCGCCCTTTCTGAAAACGCGAATTTGCATAAACACTCTTCCGCTCGGTGAACTCTTACGTCGTTCGCCGAGTCACGGATTTAAAGAGTCGTTTGTCGAGCGAGAAAGAGAACCGGAGAAAAGAAGAGCGGCGGGGTGGGGCGAAGGGCGGGTATTCATTAGTAACGCGGCTTCGGCATCGAATCGGTGAGACTGATAAATGGCGCTCGGAAAAATCGCCTTTAAATTGCCAGGCACAGTCGAGTGTTAATTTTCCCGTGAACTATACCGCGCCCGAGCTCGCCCGCCGGCTAAAGACTCGCTAAATTGCCGGATCCCTTCACGGTCTTTTGACTTTTTCCTACGAACAGTCTTCCCGCGCCCGCTAAAGAAGATTAAGCGGGCCCCGTCTTCGTGAGTTTCCGCAGAGAAAGAGAGAAAGAGAGAAAACGGGCCGGAGGAGACCTATTAAGCTGCCGCTTGTACACCGTTCTCACTGGTTCGTGAAATCAATCTCTTTTTTTCGGCTTGGCCGCCTATTTAACTTCCTTCCCGAAGAGCTCGGTGTAAAACACTGCGCTCGGACGGCCGAGAAAACTAGTCCCTGCCAAGGGAAACCTTCTGTGAACGCTCTGTTACCTTTCTGACCCGCATTCGACCCTCTCGGTTACACGGAGCCGCACATATTTATTGCATCGCTTTCGGAACCCCGGATATCCCGCTCGAAACAAACCGCTGCGATCGCCATTGATTGGCACGGGACCCTCCTTTGTTGCTCTGCATAATTAAACCGAGAACATTTTCTCGGATCTCTTCGGATTAAAGAATTAATAATCCGAGTGCTCGAAGTATTGTACTTAATCCCTCGTGATACTGTTCTGGGTTTGAAGAATTGATAATCTTAGTGGTAGAAGCTTCGCTTGAAAAACATTACGGAGAGAAAAATGAATTTTAGATTGTTAGTGTTACTTCACTGGAAGATTCACATATTAAAATCTATACTGAGTTTCTGTACAATTGCTGTACAAACAAGCTTCCGGACAACAATTTCAGCATTTGCATTTGCTCCGCGAAGCTCCCCCGCGTTCTGAGAAGCACCCGTGCATCACAATCCCGCAAAGTATAGTCCCGAAAACATGCTATTTGCATATCCCTTCAGGCTACAATCATTCGTCTGCGCAAACACCGGAGTAACGGGGGATAAACAGCATCTTTCATCCGCGGAACCGCAGCTAGATTAACAACAGGCCTTTAAACCAACCTACCATCTTCTCTCGTCGGGGATGGTTCGACAGTCTACACGAGTCTCTACGTAGAGCGTCGGCAACGCTATAAATATTGATAGTTCGCCGGGGGGCAAACATTTCCGAGCAGAAATCAATCCGCCGGTCCGGCAGAAGTTACAGCCAATATTTGACCCGTGAATATTGCACCGGGCGAGCGCGGCCGCTGTTTCATAATACCAGAGATGCGGCGTCTTACGGCCTGAAGCGAGAATCCGGTTCTAATCTACTTAGCGCAGGCGGAGGGCGAATTTATGCCGTCATAAAAATACCGGTGGCTTGGAAATGAATCGTTTGAGCGATCACCCAGTGAAATACGAGGGGAGCTTGTCAATCCGGCGGCCATTTTGATCGGGGACGCTTATTTTTCTGTTTCATGGCCGACGATCATCAGAAACGACAGAAAACTCCTCTTCGTGAGGGGATAGCGTCTTCACGGTATTCACAGTTTATACCTTGCGTTATTAGACTGCGGATTTTACGCACTCATGGTCAAAATGGCTGGGTGTAATTTCAAATATTAACCCCTACGATTTAATTTACAGTGTCAGTGTTTAGAACTTCTTTTGTAATTTCCTAAAACAGGAGAAACTTTATATCTATTAAAGGTAAATTCTTCTATCGATCGAAATTTATTATTTACATCTATTGTATGCCTAAATGTTCTGCAATAGTTGTACATTAACAAAACCAAAGTAGAATTTGATTTCGGTTTAAAGGAAACTGTTTTGTATTGGACGAACTGTGGCTCGCCAATTTTTCGGATCGTTGCCCGCCAAACTAATCTTGGGCAAGTAGTTCAAGTGATAGTATGATATCGAAGACGCAAAAGACAATAATAGATTCGCATGACAATAAATTACGTTAAAAGAAGCGTTTCGTCCCGGACCTGCTAGTGGACTCATCAGTAAGGCTGATCTAGCAGGTCCTGCCTTATACGCGCGCAGAATCGAATACATGATAATCTATATCCATGAATTGATTGAGATCCTGAAGTATGGCGCACGCGGATCTGACGAATGATTGACAAGACAACGGCTCGTGCTACCCGAGGACTAGAGTGTCACGGCGCGGCGTTAGAGCGTAAAACTCAACTGACGAACGCGGTCTCTATGCGATGTTCGTCAGGCTTCTCGAGCAGGAAATAAGATGCACTGATTGGTTCCTGCAGAAACTGCATTTCCCAATCAGTACACTTTTGTCAGTTAGGACCTCCTTCCCGTAGCTCTGAATGAGGCCCAGGGAAGGAGAAGTGGGGCGATACCTAACTCGGTCGACGATGGGTCCCGGTAATAAGACACCGTACTTAACGGTCGCGGGTGGTCCCTCGGAGGGACTAGATTTATGACACCTTGTACTTCAAAGGTGTAGAAAAACTAAACATTAGGCCAGATGCCTCGACTGGTCGCCGAATGACCCTAGTTTGTTTAATCCTTGACGACGGTCTTTAGGCACGAACGGACCATAAATATTAATCGAAAGATATCCACGTGTATGGTTCCTACGCGACGGAACAGAAACTATTAACATACATATTTATTCGACTCCGTTCAGAATCTTCATTAAAAATATTGCAAGATAAATCAATTTCCATTTCCATAATTTCAACAATTGTAAAAGCACAAGTTCGAAGTCGGACATTTGTCCGGGCCAGCGTTAAAGACAAATTGAAAATAGGAACATGTCAAATGACTCGCCTGAGCGATGGCCGAGTGAAATACGAGGGTAGCCTGTCAATCCGGGGGGCATTTTTATCGGGGCCGTTTATTTTTCGATTCCAGGGCCGACGATCATCGAATGAATATGGCAGCCAGGAAAAGCTCGCGATTTACGCGAACCTCGTTTGTCGCTCGCTGTTCCCCAGACCTCGATTACCTCGTCCGGAGGTCTGCGCCGTTGCTCGCCATTTCCGCTGATTGATCATTGCCGAGGATCGTCGCGGACCGGCGATTAATTATCCCGGAAACCATTGTTGGGATACCCGGTTTCAATGGATCCCCGTCGAGAGGGAGAGAAAAAATCACCGGGTTCGGAAAATCCACAGTGTGCAAGTTCCCTCATTAATCCACGACTCGTCGCCGCCGCCGCGGAGAGAGCTTTTCGCTCGCCAAGTAGAAACAGACCGCCAACGTCCGACACCGATCGGACAAGTTAGTCGCGGGTCGGTCGAGCTGCCGAGCTGAATTCTTTGAAGGGGACCGAGTTCAACAACTTTCCTTCTTCGCCGAGAGGTCGAGCTATCCGCTTCCGCTTCCGCGACCGGCTATTCCGCGCAGAAGTTTAACCGCTCGACGATTCTACTCTCGTATCTCGATCTGCTTAGAGGTCCGCGATTTTTCTATCTTCTTAATTTCTCAGAAAATCTACCCTCGCATCTCGATCTTCTTGGATGTCCAAGATTTTTATTAATTTTCAAAAAATTGCAGATGCCACGGAAAAATATGTCCCGCCAATGCTCACAAATAGAAGATTAACAATTTCCGAGAAGCACCAGACAATGCAATCTCACTTATTACTCGATACTCCTGTTCTTCTTTTTCGCGAAGTATTTATAGGTCCGGGTCCGTAGATTTTTCGCTTTTCCCTGGTAGAATGAACTACTCGTTCGAGAGAGATAGAAGGAAACAAGAGACACTGTCTGCCGAGCTGGTACAAAAGAGTCCGGGCGACCGTCTTCCGGCGTTCTCCGCTCGAAAGCAATTTATTGGTCCATAATTGTTTTCGTGATTCGTCTCCCGACAGTGCTGGACAAGAAATCGACTCCGGCTAGCTTCGGGGAGAGCTGCTGGTGTTTCGGTATTTTGGTCGCTCGGACTCGCTTTTCGAACTTTCCTCTCGGTGGACGCGCGTTTCTCGCGGTGAGTAATGACTCGAAGTTTTTCGGTTGTTTATGCGGGAGACATCCTCGATGCTCTCTGTTCCGTTGCCGGACCTCCGTCTCGAAGATATTGGAATTGTATCGGGAACTTCTGAACCGAGCGGAATTACGGGGACACGCGCAATTTCTTATTGGATCCATTGATTTTCCTTTTCTCGTTGGTCATGTGTATATTTTCGCACATTGCTGATTTCATGCTGCAGCAATTAAGAAGCTTGCAATCTCTGTGCTCAAACAAGCTCTTCCAAAGGATTTCCGAGCGAACATAAAAATAGTGTGAGTGGTGAAAAGGGTCGGAATATCGCTGGCGAAGGGGGCAGAATGCATAACCTTGGGCGATTATGAAAAGCCGATTAAACAGATTTCGGTGACCAGTGGCGTAACCGTGGAAGTTATTAAATAGATTTCGACCTGGCGAAGTACTTTGGGCACCGCGGGGCGGCGGGGAGCAGTTGAAGGGCCTCGGGATTAGTCGTTTCAGCGGAAGAACTTAAAATTGCCGGTGGAAAGTTACAGAACACGAGAGCAGCTGTCGTGTACCAGCCGCGTCCTGACATATAGGACACGGAATCTATTTAGCAAACGGGCTACGCGAAATTGCATTTTACATAGGCGAACGTCGACTGTTAGTGTTATTTCGAAGGAAGAGGGCAACCAGGACCAATTAAGGGACAAGGTCTGGCGAAACAACGAGGGTCCCCCCGCCGATTTCATTCACGTTCTTGCTCGCGTCCCAAGATTGACGTCCTTAATGTCGGGCAATAAATACACGCGTTCCAGGGGCGGAGGGATCGGGTGCAACGGCTCGTCGATGCAACGTCGTCTTATAATTGCATGCCACGCCGTTGGGTCGCGGCAACTGCAGTAATTAGAAAACTTGCGTACCCGATACAACGCCCCCGCTCCAACGCAGCCTATAAATCTGTGCGCCGGTATCCTCGAAATTTCCGCGGAGAAATTTCCGACGTATTCCCACGCTCGGCATCTATGTTTCATTACGAAACGAGTCTTTTTAATCCCCTCCACGAGATAAGCGCGAATAATCTTGCCGCCGCAAGTTTCCGCGGAAAGTAGATTTCCGTTCCGTGCGGAAGAATGAAATATTTATGGTCGCATGTGCATGGGATACATTTTTAAACTGCACTTCTGCCGAATATTCCCGCCCACAATCTTCTTCCACACTCGCCCCTTGCTTTTTCACCAGTCTGCTCGCATTACCGGGCTGGACACGTTGTATTTCTTACGGGGATTGGCTGAGATTTATCTGGCAGACGTGATCCTCGTTTCTGGTACATTACGAATCGAATTGCAGTTTAATACTCCCCGCGGATTCACGCACGGAATTTTAGTTGCTGCGCCGCGATACGAGGAATTAAACGTCGCGAATTGAATCGAGACCGTTCACGTGCCCCCCGGATCCATAAAGCAAGGTTTATTGGGACATAAAGACGGCCATGTTCTGTCGACCGTTAGATAGGCAGAGCGCCTTTAAATATTCCATGCCGGGAGACTGGGGGAAAAAAGGAGTTCCCGAGATCCCCCGGCGAGGTCGAATATCGAGGCTGGGCCAGGATACAAGCAACGATTTCTGTCCGGCTACCTTTTACGGTCTCCTGTCCCGTTCGCGTGGACCGTTTCTATAATAGCAACCCTCCAGAATCCATCCTGTCTCTTCCCCGACACATGCTCTCGGTATTCAAATATTAAGACCGCGATAGAGAGCGACCCAAATACAAAGTGAAAGCTTCCCTGCAGGGGATAAACTCAGGGCAGAATTTACAGACGACGCAGGGGCCTATAACCGAGCGTAGAGTATTTATTACCGGCCTGGCCGATGCGAAATTTCTTTCAGGAATGTTCGCCGTCGAACATACTTCGTAGGCCTTTGAATTATCCAGCGAAGCAAATTGGGTAAACGCGCCGTAAATTCCTTCCGGAATGGCCGCTGCGTAAACCTCGTGATCGCCCGAATTTATTCGGGTTGTTTTATTGTTAATAGTATGGTGAAACATCGTCGTGAATAATTTTACGGGTTCTCCGAGTCTCATTGTTTACTGTGTTAGTCCACTCGTATCACTCTCTTATTCATGTCTGATCGCACACAGTATAATTCCACTGTGTCATTATAAATACTACGCTCATCTGAATTTATTCCTTTTTTTATTGCTGTGGCTCAGGAGGTCTGACTGTTTATTGTATTGCTATTCTATTTACTTATACCCCGGCTTGCCTGGCCTGCTTGCATGGCTCTGTTAATAACGTCTGGTCGCACACAGTATCGTTCTACTGCACTGATCTCTCCAATACCCCTGATGTCCCAATCAGTTCGTCTGATCGTTGGCTGTCCTATTGTACTTGCTCATCGCTCCTGTGTTTGATTTTGTGCTCCGTATCGCACTATTATTCATGTCTGGCCAGTCACAGCGTCGTTCTACTTTACATATCTTCTCTCCGAGTCCTGCAACAGTGATTCTAGAACGAAGGATTTAACTATTTTTATGAATCAGCGAAACTGCCGAGTACAAAATTCCAGACACACGGATACCCTGACTGTTGCCCTTCTAAACAAGTAATAAAAGCAGCATTCCTAACCCTGGCATTGAACAGAGCCCGAGATCGATGGTCAGGCCATCCGGCAGTAATAAAATCGTTCCATTGATGCCGGGAAGGCCAGCGACAAGGAATTATAGTTAAATAATGAAGAGGGGGTCGTCTGACCGTCTGGTGGACACCGGTGACGGAAGCAACACCGGAATACAGGCACGTGGGGTCACGGAGTGAATAATACCTTGTTAACGACAGCCCGGAATAGCCGACTAAATTAACCTTCGGCTGTTCCTTTGCATATTTCATGAACGCGACATTTTTCGACGTGAAAACTGGGCGCGGTCTGCCAGCAAGAATACTAGAACGAGATCACGAGGGAGAAAGAGAGACCAGGGGAAGAAGCAATTTTAGCTTAAACGAAATCCTTCCTTTAATCTGGAAACAATCGCCAGTAGGTGCGGGACCATTGTAAAATACATCTCTCAGGGCTCTCGCTGGAATTCTGAAACGCGCGCTTGCAGAGAAGGAAACGACGTCGAGTCCTCCCGCTGCTGAAAGGAACAATTATCCCGAATTATCTCGTCCATTAAAAAATTACACAATCCTCCCTTTCATCACGGCGCGCGACTCCATTCCGCCGGCCGTTTTTTTCTCCACTCCCTCCGTCCTTAATCCTGCTTTCCAACTAATTAACGACTGTCGAGATAAATCATCAGCCCGGGCGCAAGCCGTCTTCCCCGGGCGTCGACGCCCGGAATAATTATCCGCGAATTACACCTGCCCTCTTCCCGCGAAATAACGAAAATCGCGGGAGCCACCCTCTCTCTCTCTCTCTCTCCGTCAGCGTTTCCCTTCCAAGGTTCGCGGATAGAAGAAATTACGGGGCCGACGGGGATCGTATCGATTGCAACGTCGAGAAACCACGAACCCCACCCCCTCCACCATCGACCGTTAAGTTCTCCAGTCGAGTTTCACTTAGCGGACTTAAGTTTCTCCCGGGAACTTGAAGCCTCGAGTTATAATAATTGGATTATCCTCGTCACTATTACTTTGCCGCGTCTGCCACGATCTTCGGGGCCCCCGGCCAATCAGAGAAACAGAGGATCCGATATTCCAGCCAACGGCTTCGCCGGTTGCATCTTCATGTAAAATTCAACTGGCGAACCACCGCCAGACATGTCTGTCCTACGAGCTTGTCAAAAATTAAACGGACCTTATTTTTATACAGATCACCCTCGCCTGATGATTTTCATATGTTTTATAATTCGAGCTACGAATTTATCGAGTACTCGTTGAATTCTTTTACGGCAACAATAATTTCATTCTAGTGCCACGAAGTCACTCCCAGCAACCTAATCGAATCACTTCTCTTGGGATTATTTCTTAAGAGTACATCTTTAAGCTCCTCTCAACATAATGCAGCCATTAAGAATCTTATTAATAGACTTCCTGAAGGTAAAGTATTAAATTAACCTTTAACAAATTTCCAATAAATTGCAGTTTTCTTGACGATACGCTACGCTAACCCCGTAAATAAAGAAAATCTCTCTCGAACGTGTAAACAACATTTTCCAACAACTTGAACGAAAGATAAAGTGGCGTGACGCAATTCGATGACACAATGGAACGGTAGAATGACGGAAGGGCTCCACGAGAGGTTGAAGAGAGATCCAGTATGTTGATCATTGTGGCGACGAGCGGCTCTAATTGAAAAAAAGGATAGTTGGCAGTCCGAGGGCGAAGGGATCTCTATTCTCTCGGCTCGAGGAATATTCTAACCTATTCGTCGAGCAACTCGAAAAATTTAATTAAACGAAAAAATGTTCTCATTTCCCCTCGCCGCGATAATTCCTGGATCACGGCCGCGACGAAATTCCGTGGATGGAAGGGTGAATAATTTTCATAGAGGAAAAGAGAAATCCCTCATCGGGCCGAGAGAATTTTCGCCCCCTCGAGTCGCCGGATTTCTTTTTGTTCAGCAACTTGATGAAATCTTGTTTCCTTCGTTCGTTCGAGAAATCGGGAAAATAAATTACACGAAAACCGGCTTGACCACGATTTACGCGATTGGAACAGTTTAAACATTGTTCACAGCCAAACGAATAGAACGTCTCTAGTTAGCCTAATCCGTCGTGCTCCAAACTCGACTAGCCTCTCGACGGGATGACGTCATCTCCTTAATGGGGTTCCCTGATCGGTTCGGAATGGAAATGGGAGTAGCCCATGTACCAAGATGTCACAGGCGGATTGTCAACGGTGAACTGCGAGAACGTGTTGCAATCTGGTCGCTCGCATCCCCGTTTACCAGGCTGACATTTATTAAATTGTCGCCCGCCATAACTCATGGCCAACTCATGGGCAGCGCACGTACTATGGCGCGGTGGTAGACGCGGGATTAACAGGAACCATGCAATACTTGTATTCCATAAATTTCGTGGCCGTAATGCGAGCCATTACTTCGACAGAAGTGTGTCACCAGCGTTGGCGGCGTTCACTTCGAATTCGACTGCATTTCTGACATAAGTCGCGTTGTTTTCCGAGCGTAATCGATCACACAGGCCACTCTGCAGTGTTATCCGATGGTTTAGTGCGGATAGAGTTCGGAAACATTGTTGCGAACCCGCGTTTCGTCGTTTGTCCGACCAACGATTGACCTCTACTACTGTCGCTCCGTTCTTTTAGCTATAAACATTTGATTTTTAATCAAATGTACAGTATTACAGTTGTCGACTGATGCGTGAGTTGTTCTACTTGCTGCAAAGCTTGCGGTTTTGGAGGTGTACTGTTAATTATTGTTTCTGTTGGTAGAAGGGCGACGCAGGTGCACCAGTCTAATTAGAGACCCCTACCGTGTTTGTCTGGCCAGAGACACGCTTATTCCACTCGTCTGAGCAAAGACATTCGTATTGTACTTGTTTAGTGAGGCACACGTCCATTGTACTTGTTCGACCAGGCTTAATGCTATTGTACATGTTTGACCAGATACTCTCCTATTATTCATGTCTGACTGGGAGCAACTCCATTGTACTTCCATAACTGAGACGGATCTCGTTGCATTGGTTTTAGCAACAATAGCACTAATCTATCAAATTTGTCTGAATGTCCCTTGTATTGTACCTGCGGGCGTATCGGGAACTGAGCCGACGCTTCTATCGAACTGCCTCCAAAAATGAATTACGCAATCCGTAATCGTCGGACCAACAGGTGGGCGGGATCGATAATAAACTAGAAATACACTTAGAAAAATGAAAATCTTCAAGAATGATAAATATTCGAGTCATTCAATTTTACAGACCTCTAATCTCCAAGTTTGATCACAGATCGACTTTTACTACTTGCCAAGTGATTCCTTCTTTCCCTCAGAATTGTTATGAACGTCTGATAACGCACACAGGGTCGTTCTACTATAGCAATCCTTTCTCCAATACCTCGAACGATCGAAATCAATCTGTCTGATCACCGGCTGTCCCATTATACTTGCTCGTCGCCCCCGCGTTTGATTTTGCGGTCCGTATCGCACTATTATTCATGTCTGGCCACACACAGTATCACTCCACTTTACATATCTTCTCTCCATTATTTCTGATGCCCCAATCTGCCCGGCTGATCGCTGGCCGGCCTATTCTACTTGCTCATCGCCCCACTGTTTGCCCTTGCGGTTTGTATCGCGCTATTGTTCGTGTCTGATCAAACACGGCGTCGTTCTACTCTGATGATCTCCTGTCCGATACTTTCGACAGTCCCATCTGTCTGGCTAATCAGCGACCTATTCTACTTGCCTAGCTTTCCTTCCCGTTATAACATTGTATCGTAGCTATCTGTGTGTAGACACGCAATATTTGCTTTCGATGTGCAGAACCTTTGCCAGTTTCGTTCGGGATGAACAATTAAACTTTTTAGGGAAGGAGGAAATTGTTTGATGCAGCGTAAGAAGACCTGTGGGGTTGTTATTGAAGTAAAAACGTTAGAAGAATTGAAAAATACTGTCCAAAGGATTCTTGGAGGTAGAATTAAAAGCAGTCACGATTTTAATGAATATAAATGGACCACTGGAGATAAAGGTTTCCATGACGAGGGTCTGGAAAATCGAAGTGCCCGTGATCCAATAAAGTCAAAAACGGCTTGTCCTTCGTTGAGTTGTCCCCGTGAGCAGAGTTTAATCCAGCACACGAGTTATTGACATCCATAAGCCGGTTTATCCGCCTCGTTCCCGAGTTCCGAGTACGATAAGCTCATGTTATCGCGTCATTGTAATCGCTAATCGCCGCTATCAGGACGAACCTCCTTCGGAGAAGCGGTTATTGTTCGTCGGGAACGAGCACCGCTGTAATTCCCCCAGCCGTGGACGGTCTTCTCTCTCTCTCTCTCTCTCTCTCTCTCTCTCTCTCTCTCTCTCTCTCTCTCTCTCTCTCTCTCTCGGTAGAACGAGATGTTTTTCCCGGTGGCAATGCAAACGAACAATCCCGTCGGACTTTCGTATTCGCCGGTAGAATAACTTGGCGTCTGTAACTGTTTCGAGTCCAAGCGGGACAGCCGGTCGCGTCGGTTCTCCGTGAAATTGTGTGTCGCGTCGGCATTCTCCGCGTGCACGTAATACCTGGCCGAGCACCTCGTCAGCGGTCTATTTCCGACAGCAAGAAATTTGCAACGTAACCGCCTCCCTTCGGCCTTCCGCGCGCTGCCTCGATCCTCCTGGCAAAATAAGTGCTGTATTGATTGGTGAAATTCATGACGGCGAAAACCGCTGAATAGTTTCGGCGTACGGTTATTCAGAATATTCGATAACAGCGTGCCGCCGGATTCCGGTCACTTTGCTCCGCTCGCCTAAACCACGTCCGACCAGATCGCCAGATAAGTAGAATGGTACCGCACGATATCGGACGCATCTGAAGTATATATCAATTTTTCGGAGCCAAATCGAACAGAGCGCTAGAAGTTGATTAAGGGGGTAGACTCGTTTCTAGGATTGCAAGGGTGCGGGATGGGCTTTCTCATTTCTCGATAATGCAAAGATGGGGTGTTTCCGTAGCCAAAAGCGCTAGGTAAAAGATCAATCCATGCCGCGACCGCTCTCAAAAATCATTATTATTTACAACATTAATTTCCGACAGCGAAGTCGAACAGAGAGAACTCAATAGACAAATCGGTACGTGTTGGAGCGACGAGAAACAAGGAAAAATGTTCTGCCCGCCTCTCGGAATTTCGAGTCTCGTCCGCACTTTTTGCACGAGCATTCTCGCGCCGCGAAAATGTGTAAACTGCGTCGATCGTCGCGGAAGTAAGCGAAAGACAAAGCGCCCGGGCGGTCGCGGAACTTTCCTTAGGAAAGCAAGTTTCTGTCGGGGGAACGCAATTACGGCAGCTCGGAGTTTTGCACGGAACAATGTCGCGTTGGTTCCCGGGCAACCTCTCTCAAGGCGCAGAAATCGCGTCGCCCTGACGCATTCCGCGGGATTGTCTGACTCGTTTGCGTCGGCGACGAATGTAACGTCCCTCGAGAAATGAAATTAGCGCGTCGTGGCTCGACGACTTCGACGAGGAAACGGGCCAACTTCTCTGCCGGGCGTGTTTCGTTTAACCTCGATGAATTTCTTACGAGGAAACGCGCTGCGAGTTAGACCGCAGCTCCAACAGACTTGGATGGAATCATTCGCGACTGCGCTCGATGATCGTCTGACGAGCGTCACGTAATTAAACTCGTAATCGTGCGCGACGAACGGCCGGCCGCTCGTTAGAACCGTGTGGATTCATTCCCGTCGCTCGGAAATTCTGGGATCTCGTTCCTCGAGGGTTCCGGCAACCATCTGGCAAAGTACTGCTGTACTTTATTCAAAATATTAGGTTGTTGCATATGACATGTCCGATCTTTAGCAGTGACATTGAACAAATTTTATTTCTGTACCCAATGTATTCTATTTAGAAATTTTAAGTTTCCCGATTGTATTACGGTAAAAGTAAGATATTATGGTAATTCACGTTTTTCATTTAGAAGATTGTTATCTTGATTTCGTAGTTCTTTTTGCCATCAACGACTAGTACGTTAATTAATCACCACATTTTCACCAAAAATCACATAATGCTATCGTCAATAAGTTATTTTTCCAGACGTATAAAAGGAATTATAAGAAATTACATTAAATTATATTATATTAAAGAAAGGAATTATATTTAAAGCGAAATTGTACAATAAATATAAAACTATAAAAGTAGAAGGCACGTGGTTGCGAGATTCTTATTATAATACGTTCTCTAATACAGATATTAATTAAATCATCTCTTATGAGAGCATCTTCATAATTTCATTAATTGTGAAATAAAAAATCTAGAACGGGTATTTGACTGGTCGTGGTACGTTTAGTGTGTTGAATATTAGCTTTAGAATAAACCTATAGACTGTAATAGCATTTCTTGATCGAAACGCTTCCTAAGAGTTGCATTCTAAAATCGGACATTTCATATGCAACAGCCTAGTAGAAATTGTTTGATCTGATCGCAGGATAAATCGGAAATAAATGTGCGACGATCGCGAGGCGTAAAATTTGTTTCGCTTTATCTCGGAATTTATTTCGCGTCGATTAGTCAACCAAGGTAATTTCGTTTTATGGTTGCGCGATCGCAGCGTCGAAACGGACGTTTTAAATTTTTTGCAGGCCAGCCATTTCGGCTGTGCTATCTCGCGAAAATATCGGATAAGCTCGACAGCTGGAACAGATTGACAACCGGGATCCGCGTCAGCCGAAGATCGCGAGCAACGGTCAGCGTGGTTTCCGATCGTAGATATTCGTTTATTGACAGGACGCGGGCTGGACACGTTGGCGGGGTTTCACGGCGACCCTAAGCCGACGTTTAAACATAATCAATGTTTAAAAGCCGGTTGACGGGCTCGTTCATATCTCGGCTGGCTTGCCAACAGCTGGTTAAACGACGGCGCCACTATCAGCCGGTTTTATTGGCACTCCTCCACTGATAGCGAAGCCAGCTATCTCTGCTATTTTCTGGATCTCTACCGGGTCATCTCATAAGCGTGTCGTCTCCCCATATGTGCACTTTCTTATGGTTACTATCATAAAACGTTCTGGTCGTATAAACCTCGGATTCGGATTTTATAATATTCGATGGAGATCCCAGCTTTTGACTTTTCTGTACTGCCAGTGGAATTGTTAATGCATGAATTTTAATCCCGATTGGTATCGCGAATTAATGAATGGAAATTTGAAACCCACGGATTATTAATTACAGCAGCTGTTGCCATTGTTCGCTGTCGATTTCTCCTTACGATTATAAAGCTCGTAAAGGTTCTATTCTTTCCTGAGAAGTTAGCGAGGAAGTTTAAAGTTTCATTTCGTAAATGAACGATTTTTTAATTAATGTATCGAGCTGTTTAAGGTCGCGGTTACAGCTTATGGATTATCGAGTTTCCGATTTTGCCGCAGGCTCCGCCAGGCTGGCTGATCGTTGATTAAAATTAAGTTTCATTAATTAATACGTTGTTCTAACGAAGGTTGATGATGAATTATTAAACGGGGGAAGGTAGTGGATTAAAGGGTAACGAGGTTCACTTTTCCCATTCAGTGGAGCATGATACTTTTGTACGATAGTGATTCGGGGTCTTTCGTTCACAAATAAATAGTGGAATCAGATTATTTAGAAGACCCTACGAATTTATAGAACGACCTACAATCTGTCCCTGGACAGTATTCAAAGAGTAGCTGTTATTCCGGGAAAAGTCAGGCTAGCATGACCCACTTAGGCGATTAAGTTCGTCAATCCATGTTCGAGTCGTCCTGGAAGCTTGTATTCTCTAACACTAGGTTTACGGAGCTCTAGAAATAACTATTTCATATCTTTCTATCTTCTATCTCTACATATAATATATAAAATAGGAAAGTATGTGTGTACGTACAGTGACTCCCACAAATATTCGGACACTCTTAAAAAGACGATAGAATTTTTAATATTGTACTATACGATTTGAACTTAAAATATTCCTTATCGTTTGAAAATGGCGCAGCAGCAGTCACCGTTGCATCTATATCTGCGCGGGCAAAGAGCATTTGTAGGCCGACCCGATATTATCCAGGATCGATAAATAATGAGGCGAAGGAAAGACGCAATTTGACTCCAAATATCTGGGGCGTCGTTGCGCATACAGAATAGAACGGGATAGTATCGTTGGCATGCCGGATGAAACAATAGGAGTTCCGCGAACGGAGCTTTGATGTTCATGCCTTCCTGGATAATCACGCTCTTCCTATTTAAATCGACGTCGTCCCGTTTGTTTATGCGTGGCACGCGCTCCCTTGCTACTGTTCCGACTCTCCGGGGAAAAAACCGTGCAATTTAATTAATAATTGATCGAAATTAACTCGCGACGATAATTCCCATCCATTCGGAGACGTGACCGAACTGCCAATCCGACGGGAACGTCCCGAAATAGAAACCAGCGAGACGCTTATTGAATTCGTTCGAGTTCGTCGTCGGTGGTCGGCGAACGTTTAGCGCGCGGCCAGGGCTCGCCGATATGTAAAATGGAAATTACATTCGGGCTCTTCCGGCTTATTTAAACTTCGCTCTATTTAGCTGTTTAAGTGGCGGGTCCTTTTGCCGCGAAATTGAAAAGGGAAACCGAGTCGGATCCTCCGGAGGGCCGGAATTACGGGGAATATTGTGTGCCCCGCCGCTCGGCTAATTTTCCGAATCTATAGAGCGTCGCTTAATGCGCTTCAAAGCTCCATTCATTCGAATAAAGTATTCCCCCTCGAGGTTGACGGAACCGTATAAAAACATACAGTTTATCCCATTGATCTTTTCATTGGTCTTTTCAAATTGATCTACGCAACTGTGTACACGTCGCATGAAAATTCACAAGCTATTTACGAGAATATGCGCACATTCCACTCGTGAAAAAGTCAGTCGAACGCGAGGGGGGTCTCTATTCGCCGGTCAAAGTAAAAATTTACCGGAGCGATATCCGCGCGTTCAGCAAGTCGAAAAATCAGCCAATGGCCGGGCGCTCTAGCGCGGCAATCGAGCTGGCAGAATTTCAAAGTTTTTTTTCCCAAAAAGACGACAGCCACCGGAGAATTCGATCTCACATTTTCGACAGACTTTTTATTCAAGTTCCCTCTGCACTACAGAATTCGATTTTTTCAACTTCCAAGGATCTTTGATCGCGCTTGTTCGCAATAAAAATAATTCTAAAAAGCAAAATAATTATCAGCTATATATATATATATTATTCCGCAGGACGAGCAGATCCTGCTCGTAAATAAAACAGGACAATGATAGAGGCAACGTCCACGGGAAACGGCTCTGGATATTGGCCTGGAGATTATACATCATTCTGTCAACCCCATCAGGAAACATTTGCGTCTTCCTGCCCCGAAATCCGTCTGATGATACGCCGGTGTATATATATAGATTTTTCCCCTGGTGTTTCTCTCTCCCTCCGTCTCTCTTCATCAGACAGTTATCCCGGCCAGCATCGGAGCGAAGATACACGCCTCTGACGGCCGGCCGCATCGTGGAAGTCAGTGATAAACGGTGAACGTACTTCCTGGCTTACCAGGTTCTGCTCTTCGGTCATGCGTCCAAGGATAATAGATGTGACAGACCGGCCTCTCGCTTTTTTCCGAAAGCCTTCGCGCTTGGAATCCTAACCGGCTACTTATCGCGCCTTTTGTCTTCGTTAGTCCATATCCGCACGCCGAACGCCTCTGTTGCTCGGGAAAATCGTTTTCTCCGCTCTGAACTGATTTTTCAAGAAGATGCTGCTTGGGTACTTGTATTCGCAGCATGGCCATTTTCAAGATTTGTGAGCATCGCTTGACGGTGGATTTTCAAGCCAGAAAGTTTTTCGCCAAGTCGGTGAGTCAGGATAAGCCATTTGACAAATTCCAGATTTGGCAAGAATGAAAACCCATTGGTCAGATTTTGATATTAAGACACTGTTCTAGACATATTATTAAGGCGTTCTACTCCCCAGGAATTTTCTCCCGTCCATTTGCCGGCAAACATGATTACCCTAACATGGGTTGCTCTACGAGGCAGGGACGATAAGGCCAATAACTTCATTGTAGAAGTACAGTATTCCCTTGAAAAGGGGAGCCCCACGTGGGTCTCCGTTGAAACGCGAACTGGAGCGTGTTCGTTCGATGGTAGTTTCTTTCCTCCACCGTTCCCTATGATTTCTCTGCTACGTGGGTCCATTCCGACCGGCGTGGCTTCCACCGAATCGCATACACGAAAACCAGGAGACATTTTCAAAGAATCCCCGGTCTCGCGATTCGAATCTATTCGTTCGCGGATAACGGGCGTGGTCCTGTAGACTCGTCAAAGGGCTAGGTACACATTCGATCTTTTATTTTTTTCCGGTCGAATTCTTTCGTTTTCTTTCTTTCCTCTCGCTCTCTCTCTCTCTCTCCCGCTTTTTATTCGAGACCTGGATCGTCGACATTTCCATGGGAAAACGCTTTTGAAAGCCGGTAGAAAAGAAGGATCCCGGTGTTCAAGATTCAAAGCCATTCGTTTGCGGACAAGAAGTCCACTTCATTGCGCCCCGAAGATCCCCGGGTCCTAACCAAGCCCTTCCCCTTTTTCCGGCAGCTTTTCCCTCGGCTCCCGAAGCAGCGGAGCTTTCGAATGCGACTGGCTACCGAACGAGGAAAATCTTCCGGGAAAATCTCCGCCCGGGGACTCGAATGCGAACCTGTTTTCATTCACAAGAGGGAACACCGTGTCTTCATAGGTGCCCGCGGGCCCATTAATTCTTTTTCACGTCTCTATGCAAGCTCTCCCACGTGACTTCATTATTTCCACGGATGGCACCTCCGAGATACACGCAGCCGCTCGATCTCTACACCTACGAGCTATTCGAGAAGCGAAGCCCTTCAAAATATCCCAGCGCAGCTTCACCCGGAACATCCTGTTGTACAATTGTCGATGATATTGCATAATTGCTGAATATTGCATAATTGTCGACGAACAGGCATGAGAAAATATAAATATACAGCAAGAACATTCATTTCGTTAACTCTGTGAATTCGTGAAAATGGGAACCAATTAAACAACCTAATTAAACAAGTGTCTAACGTTTGAAACTAAGGTTTGCAGCCGTGGAACAAAAGGGCTCATTACCGCGGCACATTCAAATTGCAGTGAGCGACGCGATAATGCGTTCCAGGCTGCACTCGTCAACAGGCGAATTAGGGATGGCCATGCTCCCAAGTGGAAAAGGCCCTAATCAGACCGATTGTCCTCGCGCAGCCTCTCGGTCGTCAATCCGTCCGCCAAATGCAACACCCAAACCACTGCAGTGTCATCTGGTTTCGTCTCGGCGGATAGTGGATCGTCTTGTCTGTGCTCGAAGGGTGACAGGCAGCCATAACGTCGCCCTAATTTCATTTGAACGTGGCCAGGGCTAAGGTCCCCGTAATTCGCCGGTCCCGTCTCGCTGTATACACACACAGAGAGAGACCAATGGCAATGGAATTAGCATTCATTCGGATTAAAATCGGATTACAAGTAGACGCGATAGCCGGGGCTCGTGTCCGAAGACAAATGAACCGCAATTAACGTAACATCTAATTTCAGATGGGATCTAGCCCCGGGAATTATACCGTGCGGCGAGCTCGCTTTTCACGCGGAAATTTTTCATCTCCCGGCGCGACAAAGGGGAAGGTCTCGTTTCATCGGCCGGAACAGCGTGTTTTATTAAACTCGTTCCTCTCCGCGTTTAGGGCATTCCAGGGTCCGTTGTGCAAGGGTTCCACGGTGTGCACGAACGACGGAAAAATGGCGCGCGAAATTTCTTCTTGGCCCCGACGCGGAATTTTTCATTCCGCGGCTCCCAGGTAATCGGTCCGGCGATTTCCCGAGCATATTGGACGCAACACCCGCCGTTTCTCAACGCCGACGCCGCGGGGAAACGGGGGAATAAACTGCTTCTTGCATCCGTCACTCGGAAAACGAATGCGCGTCGCGAAAAACCGACGTTCCCAGCTTTCGAGAAGTCTACGCTCGCTCTGCCGTACGAACTTCAGCCTCGCTCGCGCGGAAAACGCTCCGTGGCGGCGTTGAACCCGCGAATGTCGCTCCGTTTTCTCTCATTCTCTTTTTCCGGTGTGCTCTCCACGCCACCCTGCCATCCGAAAAAATTGTTTTCGCATTCCATCGGGCGTGAAGACGCCGCAAGAACCTCGAACACGCAACAAGTTGAGCCGATTTTAGGAGCCAGCCTGGCTGGCTAACGATGCTATCTGTCACGCCACCTGCGAGTTGCTTAACGAGCTGACTCGTCGGCCCACAAGCTGGCTGATTGGCTGACAACAGGTGGCGTTTGCCGGTGCTACTTCCACTGACGATCGGACAGTCTTCGCAAACTTCCACTTTCCGGCTGCTAGCTGGAACGAAGTATCTTTTGTTAGAGACGAAACGGGAATTAGAGGAACATTCGTTGCGGTTCACGCAGGTGTGAACAATTTCTCGTTCTTTTCTATTTATAAGCAGAAATCTGTGGTTGCCAGGAAAAACGCCGCATGTCACAATTTAAAAAAATTTCAGCTCATGCATTAATTGAGATTTATACAGGGTGTCCCAAAATTCCTTCAACAGCCGGAAATGGGAGGTTCCTGAGATCATTTGAAGCAACATTTTCCTTTACAAAAATGTTATCCGCCCCTTTGTTTAGGAGTTATTAACGAAAAGCACGGACCAATCAGAGCGCGACCTAGACGCGAGTTGGCACAGTCGGCCAATAGACAGTTGGCGCGCCGCGCTGACTTTTCCAACTCGCGCCTAGGTCGCGCTCTGATTGGTCCGTGTTTTTCGTTAATAACTCCTAAACAAAGCCGCGGATAACATTTTTGCAAAGGAAAATGTTGCTTCAAATGATCTCAGGAACCTCCCATTTCCGGCTGTTGAAGGAATTTTGGGACACCCTGTAGTATAGGATTTGCGTCTTTATTCGAAAGAAAGTTATGAAAATAAATTCGGAAGGCTTAAAAACATAATGCAATTGAGCCGATATCCTATGGCAAAGCATTAGCGATCAAAACTTTACACTGCAATATCTCGAAAGTGAAATTATGTGACACACGGCGTTCTTCCTGATAACCACAGAATTATTTTAGAATATATTCTAAAAGCTCTGTATAGTACTACGAGAACCACGAAACTGACCCGACTCATTTCCCTAACGCTCCTCGCAACATCACCGATAATTTCCTATTAATTACAATTTCTACTAATTAATAATCACCGACACAATTACAGGACGCAACGAACACGAAATAGCTTATTAAACAACAGAACAACACTGCATTAAATAGATCCACTCTGCCGCAACAACATTACTGTCCCTGTAATGCAGCACCGCGTCTGACCACTAGCGGCCCACACTATTGCACTTCAGGGGTATTCGAAGTACATAAATAATTATTTCTCCAAGCAGAAACAATTAATATTGCCTGACGTATATTTTACAAAGTACGTTTTAAAAAAGTTGATAACAGCGTTTCTCGAGCTAGCACGTATAGGGCAGCCGCTCGCATCATTATTTACGCCCAGGCGCGTATGAATAACGCGCCGAAGATTTTTTCGCGACGTAAGTGCAATCTCGCGCGATCGCGTTGAATAATCGTTCATGGGCGAGACGGGCCTGGGGTGGGCGGTCGGTAGCCGCGAATATTAAATCCCTGCGGGGCGAAAATCCGCGGAAAATATACGGTCTATATTCCGGGTGTTGGGGCGGGGGATGGGGCTTGTTTTTTGTAGAAACAGCGGCGCGCCGTCACAAAGCGGCAGTGTGCGTGGGCGACACGACGTGAAACGTCCTGACGTTTGACGGCGCTTCATTTTCCCGGTGTCGGTGTCGATGACGATGAAATCTTTTCCTGAATGCGCGGTGATACGCGTTCGAAACGGGGCTGTCACGGCTCGCGAACGCATTCGCCGGCGACGTAATCATTCGACATCAATGCCGGAGCCCGGCGACACTCTCGCGAAACGACGAGCGGCTGGCTTTGCAAAGATTCGCGCGCGAAAGAGAAGAGGCGAGAGACGGTTGCCAGGCTTCCAGCAGCGTGCGGAATTTCGAAGTGGAAAAAAGCTGACGGCGCGTGCACTCGTAAAACCGGCGACGCTCGGCGCGTTAATTCTTTCGAAACTTTTAATAACCGCGAAAATTACGAGGCTCGGCGAGTGGCGTCGTCGGCCTCGCGAACTTCCTGCGGAAAGAACGGCCAAGCGAAACAAACAAAAAGGCCGCCGGATAATTCTTCCCGCCGCGTTCCGGTAAAATCCCGGAGGCTTCGCTGCCAGAGAGATCGCCGAAAATCAACGGGGCTAGCCCGAGAGTCCCTGTTCCGAGAGTGCACCGTAAACCTTGAAAAGTCATGGTGCTCTCACGATCCGTGATTTACTTTTGCTAAATGCACTCGAACGCCGGCTAGAGTTTCCCCGTTTTACGGGCCGGCTAGTGTGAAAACGCGTGCTTTGTGAGTCGGGCGGTAACGATGCTCTTTGAGGCTTCTTCGGGGATGTTAATCCAACTTTGTTACAGACTCGCCTGGAATTATTTGCTTCCTGTTGGTAATTACTAGCGGAAGTGCTTCGGATTAACGTGTGGTCGGAACGAACCTCGGCGAGTTCATAAAAATTTATTCGGAAGGGAAATAACATTTTACGACCAAGCGGCTGCTTTGTGTTTCATCTTTCCGTTCGTGTAATTTTTTAAACGGAGCTTACAAGCCTCGCGGGACAGGAACGGTGATATTAATAAATTGTGAGATAATCTAATTATATTAATTGTAAATACAAGTAGCGGAATCAGTCTTTGTGAATTCCTTTCAGGAAATTCCATTGTTTACGAGGATCTACAGTCTGATAATTAGAACGCAGATATCTTTCTGCAGTTATGGCGTTTGCTATGTAAACCGCAGGAAAACATTTACATTAAGAAGCTTGAATATAATATCTGCTTGACCTCAGCAGCATAATGAACCTGCTGGTCGTCGAAATAAATTATTTTCAAAGAACCTCGATCTGCTTCCCCAACTGGATAAAATTAAAGAAGGGATAGAAATCATTTTCTGGAAAACATGGATATCGACTGGAGCCATTCGAAACAGGAACATGAAACCTAACAATGCATAAATTGAGGAAGGTTTGGAGCATATCTGCAGTCTCGGGGCCCCCGAACCGGCACTATAGTGTTCAATAAAGCGTGCACCGTCGTGTCAGAGCGAGACCTCGCGCCCCACTCAACAGGAAATGGAAAAATCCTGGCGTTTCCCTGCGTGGCAACCGGGTCCGATCGCTTTACGACTTCCCGTCGCCTGTTGAACGGGCTCCCGTTGGTTCTATTCGCGAGCCGAGCTCGATTTAACGATTCCCCGTCGACGACGGGGGGGGGGGGGGCGTTTGTTTCCCGGTGTCTCGTTCGAACGTCAGAAAATAGGTTAATTAGGGTGTGGCCGCATACCGGCATACTTTAGCTGGAAATTTCTCGAGGAGCAACAGGTTGCCGGGCCATGGAATTTGATACGGCTCGTCCGATAGGCTCTATATTTTGCGATACACCGCTAAGCTATCGGATTCGGATTATTGTTATGTGTTCGCGGCGGCAAGAAACGACGCGATTCTCCACCCCCGTGGAACCGCTTCAGAGGCGTCCCGCCGATAATTTGGATAATCCGTGAACCCGTGTTCGTTCGCCGATTAATCCGCTGATAAACCAAATGGGCGTCCGATTTCAAACTTCTGTTACCTCTAGACGTAGATTTCTGAGAGCGTCCAACGAGGCTGACGGGCTTCCAAAATGAATTTCCGCCGGACACAGTCCTTTCGATGCACTCGAGTAGACCCAACGATGATTACGCCCTTCGAGAACGCGGTCGGATGCAGAAGAGTGGACGGAAATGATAATTGAACCGAAAATTCTACGGTTCACGGCGTCCACGAGGTAAAGGGAAGCCCTAAGGGCTGTTAGAGCTGCTTCCCGCCTCCGGCCACACAGGATATTCGCCAGGAAACCAGGAAGAACGATGTTCTCCCGTTCGAGGGTCCTCTGGGAAAAGTGGTCTACCATTTTGATACGTTCGATCATTCGCCAGAGACGCTTATGGCGACGTTCGTCGAGAAACACCCTCTCGACGGTCTGCGCGTTGCTTCTTTTCCCTCGGCCCCTGGATATATCGCTATAGACGTACCTGTACCACTTGCGCGAATTTTTCGAAGCGGTAGAGGCTTTTCGCTCGACGAGCGCTCTAGAGCTCTTAAGTATTGGCACAGCTGCCGTAGAAAATGCCGGATTCGATAAAAGTTATGTAGTTTGCGTCATATATTAGTTCGGAAAGTGTCCTCTCGGGTTTGACAGCTCCTGGAGAATGTTTGCTCGCGAGTTTCGAGCACTGTCGCGATCTTCCTACGAGTTTCCTTCAAATTGCCTCTGTCCACAGTCTAGACTGTGCTTAAATACTTCTATAACCAATTCTGCGTTGCATTCTGAAACCAATTAAAATCAAGGGACTGAATTGAATTTCTTGATAATTATGTTCTTCCCTCTCGGAGGGAGGATTAGAAGAACCTAGATCGCGATCACCGAGGGCATTAATCACCCAGACTTTGCCAAGAGCAGCCGCAAAGTTGCTCAATTATGCAAGCTCGGTTATCGATTTCTTCACACATTCTGCCGGAAAGTTGCCCCCGCGCAATAAGCTCGTCGACTTTACGAGAAAGCCGGACAAGCATCGCTTTAGCCCGGAAAATAAGAAACTCGACGGGGAAACTTGCCACGCAAGCGGAAGCGGAAGTTCAACCTGCTCTCCTCGTGGAAGCGCGTCAATATTGAATCGCGACGCGCTGGATTCCGTACCATTAACGGCGGGTCGGCGACGATATTGCGAAATTATTAAATTTTGATACGGCCGATTCAACGGTGATCGATTTCTCCGGAAACAAGCACATCAAAACTTTTCTGGATTGACGGGGTACAATATCGTCATCAATATCAACCTTTCTCGGATGCAATCTGGGCCTGACATAATCGTGGCGTGCCTAACTTCGACCTGTAGAGACTGATCACTGCTGTGTTTAATTTGATCACTGGTGTAAAATATAAGCTGTGCCTGACAGCCTGTCACAGACCTAATTTGGACCATTCGAGACCTATTATCGATTTAATGGTGAGAATACTTCTAATTTTGTTAATATGAATTTTTTAATTTTTAATTTAACCTCGACCTGGTTATTATATATTTCACTGTGGTCTGACCTAACTATAGCAGGAAACAAATCTCCTTCGAATTTGCAATCAACGCCAGCCTTTTCTCTTAACATTCCGTTAGCTCGAACTTTTCAATGAATTATTCTTCAACAAGGTGAGACGCACACCAACCCAGGTTTATTCTAGCTTAAAGTGGATCTATGCTTCAATTCTAAACATAATTTAATCTGTTCTAGCGTAGGTGGCGTTCTATTTCCTCGGGCATCAATTTTAATGTTTAATATCGCGGAATATGGGCTTGCTCATAATAGAAACGGAATAGAGTCGACGAAACGCTGGGAGCTGAATAAAAAAGCTGTTCGCAGTAGGTGGAACCGAAAGTTACGTCGCGGGGACTGTTGTTCGCGGCCAGGCAATGCATTTCGGGGTAGAAGAGCGACATAAATATCGAAGTTACGCGGCATAACTTCCTCCGGCGGAGTTCCTGTATAAACTAGTTCCACTCTCCGGAATAATTCGGAATTACGTCGGCTTATTTCGCGCTGCCGACAGCTACGAAAAATTTAAACACGCCTCTGTCCCTTCGCTAATTAACTATAATTCTTGGCCGGCGGTTCAATGGCTGCGAACGGAAACAACTCTCTTTTTACCTGGGGAAAATAGTACAGTTGCTATTTCATTCAAACTGTCCACATGTACCAAGACAATGGAGCTTTTAGGAAATGAAGTGCAGTTGGAAATAACCACGTCATAACACCTGCAAAATTATTAGGTCAGTTCGCGGGGTTGTTTTCATTTTTGGAGAATTTTTGAACGGTGCAGATAAAAGACATTTCAAATTCGTTGTCCACATTTTTCTACGACTACATTTATTTTAATGGTTATCATATTTGTTAGACTTTGTATAAAAT
This sequence comes from Lasioglossum calceatum, assembly GCA_963966675.1. NCBI lineage: Eukaryota > Metazoa > Arthropoda > Insecta > Hymenoptera > Halictidae > Lasioglossum > Lasioglossum calceatum. Next base: position 2,198,589 of record OZ016555.1, on the reverse strand, counting down.
CTTCATCACGAGTGTTAATTCGATTATCGAGGAGAAATATAACCTTCTAAAGGATCGCTCAATTACCTTCGATTCAGGTGAACGCATAAATAACCGTGGCCCGCAGAGTTCGATCGTTCGCGGCTCGGGTCTCGTTGCCCTGAAATTTTGAGGAGCGCCGATAATAATCCCATCGGCGCGCGACGCCGCTTGATTAATTGCGCTCTCATTAACTAATTTCGGTTTCGGGCCGTTCGTCATTGGTATAAATTACAGGCTGGACGTGTGTTCGCGCGAAGAGCCGCGCTAGAGTCTGTTTAACAAAGATTCCACGGCAGCGGAGGCTGGTTTCAGGGTTCAATTTCCTGGGAAGTCGAGTCAGGTCGACTTTAAGTGGAAAGTTGCCGAGTCACGAGCCTTCGAACGAGGATCCTCGCAGAAACAACGAGCCGATAAAGCCTGTTTCGCAAGCGAAGCGCTGCTCGACGATGCTCCTCTTCTCGGATGCGCTCCGCGCGAGCAGCGACGCGCCTTTAAAAATTAAATCGACCGTTTACAGGGCCCGGCCGCCTTGAACCGTGAAACGCACACCGTCGCCCGCACCCGGCCGTGTAACTGAATTTACACGGTGCACATCCGAGAGCAAGGAATTTTAATTTACTTAGACCGCGACTACTTTGCGCCCCGTGGAACTTCGTGGGCCGTGTTTAAGTTGGTTAAACGGTTACACCGTTCGACGGGAAACTTGTCCCGTGGCAATATCACCCGTGAAAAACCTGCTCGGGCTTCGTCCGGACTCAATTACCGCAGAATAAACAACCCGGACCGCGTTACAACCGGCTCGCCGATGAAAAACAACGCTTTATTCCCCACCGGGAATTTTTTCACCAATTTATCGCTCCTCCGTTCGATGCTGAACGCGTTCCACGCGAATTTCGCTGATCCATTCGCATTTTTGTTCCAGCCAGACTGTTTTGGGACCGCAGTTTCCCACTGGCTTATTGTTGCTGTGTTTCTTCACACGGTAAACCATTATTTGTATACAGCTGGCCGTTTATAACAGGAGCAGCACGCTTCCCAAATTGCTTGTAGTTAAAAATATACGTTTTCCCTCTTCCAAACAATTTTTTCGCTCTGCATTTTTAAACAAAACAGTGTCGACGCTCTGCTGCTCGGCACCGATGCAACGATGCGCAATTTATTTACATATAGTTTATAATATGGGGAACGCTCTTTTAAACAATCGCGTTGTTCCGCGTTATTAAGTAACACTGTGTCACCAGCATGCTTATAATTGTTTTACCGAATTTTTTTACACAGTAAACGGTTCGTAATTCTAGAAACGCGATTTTTTTTATTTGCTTTTCGTCGGAAAGAGGCGCTGCCTCTGTCAAACAATTTGGTTGTTCCGCCATTTGCATTTTTAAGGAGCGCCAACGTTGACGGCACGCTCGAAATTGTTTTCCGCTCTCGTTTTGCGATGATTCACCGCTGCAGAATTGTTTTACACGTCAAGTAACTCTTTTCATACGGAAACGACTTTATAATACAAGAAGCACACTCTTTAAATTGCTTTTCGTTGCCCCTTTCGGTAAATTTATCCGCGAGTTTTGTCGTCCCTGCTATTTGCATTTTTAAGTAACACCGCGCTGACGCCACAATGGAAGTTGTACTGTTTTCTAGCTTCCACCGAGTCCCCAATCCTTTTTGCATGGTAAACAACTCTTTTTACATCGCGAAGAATATATAAGAATTACGCTTTTTAAATTGCTCTGCGTTACGAGGGATGCGTCCGCCTTTCTATAAGATTATTGTTCCTACACTTGCGAATTAAATACAAATTCCCTCGGTGATGTTATTGTTCCTCCCCTCGAAGCGGAGCATGAATTTTTATCGCGGATTTAATGTTCTTCTGCAAACAGCTTTTAATTAACAGAGAGTGCTCTGAAATTCTTTCGTTCTCAGCCTTTCACTGAATCATGGGTGCCACGCCTTTTTAATTCGTGAGAAAGTTAAATATGAATTTGAATAAGAAATCCCCGTTGACTTTAGAATATCCTCCGAGGCTAGCAATATTTTCCTGAGGAGGGAATCTGAAAATGGTCTCGGGGCATATGGAATTCCGTTCGCGAATAAACCTGCTCTCTTTCGGGGGCGAACAAAGAGCTCGATCAGATATCATAGTTCATCGGTCGAGCAGCTCTCCGAACGGAAAATTCCTGGCGGATCGAACAACGCCCCCGCCGAATATACAAACCGTATACCTGGATCCTATGTTTGTACTTTGACCGTATTAGTTTCTCGGTTTTCTTCGATATTCCCATTCACGTCAACCATCTCGTTGCTGGCTAATATAGTACTATACTATGATTTCTCTGGAGGATATCCGGATTTCGTGGCTGCCTATGTTTCGGGACGAAGTGATTAACACGAACGGAAACGCGTGGCCCTTGGCCTCGTTTCTCCTCCATTAATGTCTTCATTATTTTAGGGAGAGAAGGTTCATTCGTTCTGTTTCTCTCTCTCCCTCTCTCTCTCTCTCTCGGCTATGGAATTAATACAATTGTGAAAAGTAACGAGGGATGTTTCCCCATCGAGCAATTGTTTCATCATTCACTGCGAATTCCCCGGTGAATCGATTATTTTCATTCGCCTCACATTTCGAACTTTTCTATTCATTTCTCGCGTTTCATGTTTCTGCGTCATGTGCAACAGCTACATTAGATTTTCCGTTCCATTTCCACAGTGCGGATGTTTATTTGTAATTCTTTGCACAGCGATAGAAAGAAAATCGTACCGAGGGGAAATGTTTCTGGGTCAACCAGGGTTACATTAAGCTGCAAATAAAATTGGGACCTCGTTAAAACCGTTAAACAATCGGATAAAACATCAGAGTTACCACACAATGTAATGAAAATAAAATGAAGAAGGTTATCTGCTAGGAGAAAATGATTCCCGAGGTTCCAAATTGAAAATCAGGTGTATTGCACACTTCGGCTAGCCGTTAACGCGTGACAAGCGAGTCTCGGAGGCGTACAAGCTACAGGAGCAGAGCAGCCAGCATCGACATGTCCGTTAAAAATTCGGGTATCGCTAACAGGGCCTGGAAAAATTGGTTAAGCCGTCAAAGCCGGCTCTCGGCTTCATACACGCCGAACGGTTTTACATTCAATGTAATTCCCGGGGACGCGATAGCATCCGCGAGACCTAAACGGCCTGAAAAAAAACACGCGTGGACCATTCGGGCGTGCGTTTCACGGACGGTGGATTTTTGAATCCAGCTTTTCATAGCTCCACTGGCCTGTTACAGGATGCCTGTCTCAAAATAGCGTCGAAGATCTGCGAATTCCGCTGGTCTAACCGTGTATCGTGATCGTTACGACGAAGAAATCGAGGTCGAATCGTCGACGAGAGTATAGTATTGCACACGGAACGACTAATTGCGCTTTGTGTACGAGCTCCGGAGGTCCGTTTGATTTTTATCCGGAATTTCCACGATGCTACGCGTCCGCGAGCTATTGTCGTGTGTACCCGCGGCCCCGTTTTCGGATCGATAGCGTAATGAAGTGTGTGTGCCCGGTTCTGGGGGCACGGTGTGATGTTTTTAAGGCCAGCGCACACCGATTTTCCATGGTGCATGAGCACGAGCGCCGCGGGATCCTTCTGGCAATAAAATCCGCTTCTGAACCGGTCAGAAAGTAATCGCGTCCCGACCGTCCAGGCGATTTCGAGGCCGATTTTATCCGGGCACGTACCGCGGCCGAGCAGAATGATCGTCGTTCAGAAAAATCCTCGCCACGGATTTCCCACGGAGTTCGTTCCCGTGTACGCCTTTATCGATCGCCATTTCGTGTACACACGGAGCCTTCCTCGCGGACGTGTACTCTGTCCCTTAGTCGTTTGTTTACGCTCGCGGCTCGTTTGCCGTAACAATACGTAAAGTGTAGCCGCCGTGCAATTTTTACAGCATACACGCGACCAACCCCCAGGGAAAATTGGACTTTTCAGCTGCGAATGTCGGTGTACGTATTATTTTTTATGGAGGTATACAGCGAATCCGAAAAGTGTTTCAACACCGGGTATCTTCTTCCTCTAATCCATTTAAAAGGAATGAAAAGAATTTTTGTAAAGAGAAGGACGTAATTGCCGGAGTTCTGTAATGTCGCGGCAAATGTTTCGCCGATGGCGTAAGAACTGGGGAATCGTTGGAATCCGGTTTCCGCATGTTTCGTTTCATTTGTGAAATGTGAATCGTCCCGTTAATGAGACAGCTGGGGCACAGTCAAAGACGGGATTGCCGTTCCCGTCGTCCTTTTCCTGTTGAAATTCATAAGGAGCGCGGTGACGGCAGGACTCTCGTCTGTGACGACGGCGACGGTGCTACGACGGAATGCAGAAAATGACTCCGCCGGAAACACTCGTTGAATATTTTCGGGGCCGCTTGCCAGCGTCGACAAGGACGAGGAGAGAAAAGGAGAGAGAGAGATGCTGGTGGCGTGCACGCGAACGGAAAAATGTGCGCTTTGATTGCGGGCTACGGAGCGCGGAATTTGTTTTATTTGGATTATTGCAGTCGAGGATTGCTGCTTTGAATTTCCCCGGGAACGCAGCACGATATTATCTGGCTTTTGCGGGCGGAACGGAGCCACGATATTGTCTACCCGCGTACCGTATCTCAACGGAGACACGGTTCAATCATATCCGCTCCGACGAAATTTCAAATTACGATGCTCCATGTTATCCGCCAGCTTGTACAATTTGATAGAGTACGATTCGGGGATCGTCATTCACTTCGCTGCAATTTCATTCCGTTACCCCCGTTACCTCCCGGTCGAAGCCTGCTTTTCCAAGTACAGTAGTCGCGTGATAACTGTCGTTCGAAACTTGTCGAGCGCTTACCCATTCCACTGCCGGCCAACACCGCGCCGAGACGCACGGCGGCGATGATTGATCTCGGCTCGAGTATATCGGTGTGAACACCACACATTGACTCGAGTGCATCGAATTTTCAAACTTCTTAATTTTCATTATTTTTTTATGGGACTTTCACTAACTAACTTCTGGCATTTCGTTGATTAAAATGACACCAAACACGATATAATTTCAACTTTATTTAGTGGTTTAATCGACGGTCAAAGTTTCGGAGGCAACGAACAACAGCAACAATGTGGGCCTTTAAACTGTGCCGGCGACGGCGACACGCTTCGATCACCCGATCCGTATCTCATTCTGTCCTTGTCTATGTTCGGCTCTCTATTGAAGTCTCGCTCGGCGCGGTTGGCGTAGTAAACGCAGTCAAAATGTAAACCACTACTCGATACCTGTCGCTCCAGCCCCCGGCTGTTCGACAGTTAACGCGCGATTACTGTACTGCGAATCATCGGTATCTCCTAATTCGATTTTTTGGGTTCTCGATGCAACGCCACGATGCTCGATGAGAAACACCATTTTTAAGAGGTTCCAAATTTTCAAGTAGTACGAGTCAATGATGACATTTAATGATTGATTAAGCTCAGATTCTTTTTTCCGATCTTCCCTTCCACCTCTGGTTAATTATTGAGTCGCGCTACTCGACGGGAAGTTCGATGAATGGCGGAGCTGGTCTTTAATTCCCAGCAGATGGACAAGCTAATCCCCGGTTCCTCCGCGGATAACAACGGGCCACGCCATTCAAAAGTTGGCGGTGACGCCTCTCGCGAGAGCTCCTTAAAATTTCAGACGCTAACGCCGCTGCTCGAGGAACAGTTCGCTGCTTTCCAGAGCTTCGTTAGCTTCCCTCGCCGCTAGAAAGCTTTGTGTCGTCGGAAAATGAAGTTCCCACTGCCACTGACGGCGAGCTTTATCCCAAGGAAAGTTCGAAGCGACGAAAATTATCGATTATAACTGCCAGCAACGGCTGAACGCGGAATCACAATGAGTCTTGGGGATTAATTTGACTTGTACTACTACACCGACCGGTACACCGTCGAGTTTCACCGGATATTAGACACTGTTGAACGTATACATTGAGAAATTAGTAGTCGGCCATGCCACTGACTTGTACTACTTGGAAGTTTCATGTTGCGAAACGCTTTGTCGTTTCAGAGTATCGAATGGTGTTAATATTGAAACGATTTTAATGCGGGAGGTCGAACTACTTGAACATTTTGTATTGTGCCAAAGTTCGGGGGTCATTATCACGGAATTCTATTCATATTACTAATAATTATGTCAGAATGGGTACGAATATTGGAACGTTGGGAAACTTGAAGTGGGAACAGCCCATTAATTCGTGATACTTAAAATTCCGCGTTATATTGGAAACTCGGAACTTCCTGGATGAAATTGAATTTATATTAATTGCGACTATATTGTGTATCAAGCTTGAATGAGTAGCAATTTCCCTGCTGTTCAAGGTTGGCGCTCCCGAGCGCCATATTGTTCCATCGGCACCGTGCGACCCCGCCAAGACTAGCACGATTCCCGTAAAGACCAGCGCGATCCCGCCGGAACCGCGAGCGATAGCGTATGCAAACGAGGCTTACGCGGACAATAGGCCAACTGCGCGATTGGTCGAAAACCATTCTCGATCCTTCTGGAATGTTCGCGAACGCTCAACCGGAACCACCGGTGCGTGACGAACTTCCAGAAGGATCGAGACAATACATGAGAGAGACAACCGTCGCCTCACTCTCTTTCTCTCTCTCTCTCTCTCTCTCTCTCTCTCTCTCTCTCTCTCTCTCTCTCTCTCTCTGCGACAAACGATCAGCTGTTACACGTTACTCAAGCGATTCCTTTCAAATCCATCCGTTACCACACTTATCCATTCCGTTCAATCTTGCATTCTGTCTCTCATACTAATCACTCTGCGATCCTGTCTCACTCTTCTCAGTCATTCCACTCTTTCAATTACACGTTCCTTTCATTCTGGTCAAGCAAGACCGGGTCCTCCACATTTTTGTCCTTCACACCTGGCCTTCCGCGATAAAGATAGTCAAGAAGACGATACATACGTGTTAAATATTTATTGAGTTCTACATCAAATCAAAATTACATTAAATTCGGCGTGTTACTACTCCCTTGTAGGACCCGGCAAAAACGGGGGTGCAAAATCGAGTGGAAGGGTCTGCCAGGAAATTCGCGAGCGATACGAGGTCGAAGAAGAAGTTTTTACATAAGGTCGGACATGAACGCGTAAGAAGAGGCAGATCGCGCGGGTAGTTAGCACCGTCGAGAAGTTTTAAGTGGCGAACCCGCGGGTCCCGAAATCGAATCGCGTTAAGAGCACGCTGCTCGTAAATATTTCCGGTCAACACGATTAATCCGATGCACGCGCGCACTCTCTCAATTTCTCTCTCCCTGTCATTCTCTCCTCAGGTTAAATCAAACCGGGGAACCGGGTATACGGCGGAAATAAATCGTTCGGTTTGGTTCTCTCTCTCTCTCTCTCTTTTACTCCCTTCCCGTCCGTGAACGTGCCTTTTCGACCGTACTCCACGAAATAATGCTCAATCGGTCTGAATCGAGCACCCTACAACGTTCACGGGACCCAGGAGCGGAATCGTGGCTTTGTACCGGGCGTCCGGAACCTTACCAATAACTCTTTACTCTTTTTTCAAGCGATTTTTTACCACCGTTGATTGCTATTTTGTACATTCGCTAAAGCCTCGGAGCTGGAAGTAACGCGTCCCGTTGTTTTATTCGATGCACAAGCTCAGAATGTGATTTATCGATCCGGGGGACGGACGGACGCTGTGTTTGATGTGCTCGCTATTTTATTGTGATCGTAAGAGGCCAACGTTTACTAACTATTTCATTCCGAAAGTAATCGAACCAGTTACTCGCAAGCTTATAAATCAATATCGATCTTTATGGGAGAATAACAGTAGAACACTTTTTAGAAATTTCTTTTTACCGGTACATTTAAAAGAATTCAATTATTTGATCGATCTTTGTTTGATCGACATTCCGAATAGTTTCGTCAGGATTAAAATATTTTTATAAAAAAACTTTGAAGTTTCAATCACACACTCGAAATGGTACGGACTGTGTGCTCCGCGTCCCCCACCCCTAATCCAGGTAACCTGAAGGTGATTCGTTCCCATAATACGTGTAAACACGTCTGGCCTCGAGGTACAGCGGCTCAAACGTCCGACAGTTCGGAGAAACAATGGATTGTAAACCGTCGGGAACGTTTCAGCGCAAACAGAACCAATTTCAGCACGAGTCGGCGAGCTAGCAAAACCGCTTACAACTTTTCGCTAGAAGTGATCGCAAGTTTCATTAAAATTTCCGGAGCGACAAACGCCCGGCGCTCGCAACTCCTGGAAACAATGAAAGTGTATTTACTTGTGGCGTAATCAAAGCGGTCTTTGCGTGTAACGAGAAAAGTGGCCGCAGAGCTCGCGGATAGAAGGATTTATCGTGCTCTCTGAAGTTTTCTCCGGCCGAGAGGTGGATTCATTTTTGATGAATATTTCGCTGACGAGTTTGAGAAAAAACGAAGCAACGATACGTAGAAATCGAGGATAAAAACTGCCGGTTTATTAGCGGGAGCAATTACTGTCGCATGAGGGCAGTCCGTTACGCGTTCCGTGGAATTCGTGATTTCATCTGATGAGTTTCGCCAATTCGCGGTTCCACGGTTTCATATTCCGGTCAGAACCGACCCCGTTATTTTTCACCGGGGACCCCGGCGACCCGAAAATGAGGCCGATTTCAACGACTGTTTAACCGCACCGCATGATATTCGTTTAAAACAATTAATTTCCTGCGGTAACCCCGGCAATACGTGGATTTCCATACAAACGAGACCGCCGACCGGGCCGCCTCGGTTATTGTATTTCGAAAACGCCGCTAATTCCGACCCGCGCGCGTTCAGTCCCTCCCTGGCTGACGTAATCCGTTCTAATATCCCACGAAATGAAACTCTTTTGTCCCGAACGTCAAACGATAAAATAGTTTGAAATTATTCGCTGAGTCATCTTAGACGAATGCTTCTCGCAACATAACCGCGTGAAAGTTTTCTCTCTCTCTCTCTCTCCGTCTCTCTGACCTCGGGAAACACCTTAATTGCAACTAAATGGTCGTCGCCGTAGATCCAGATACAGTTAACCGGTTAATGGCAGCGCGCGCTGATTTGTAAAGAGCTGATTTGCCGCCGCGGCGAAACTGCTCCCATTCAACGGGAAACTTTCCCTCACACAGGAAACGTCTTGGTTCGTTATCTGGGTTTCAACCCTCCATCCAGTCTTGGATTACAAGCTTCTCTCCTGGTTCGCCGAAAAATCTGCGTCCTCGATCCTCGTGCCATTCGCGCTTTATGCATTTATACGGCGACTCAAATATTTGGCAGACCGAATTATCATAATTTCCAGATCCAAATCCAGCATCAAAATTTTAAAACGGGGCGCGCCGTCGAGCAGCAGGATTCCGGAATAAAGTAGGTGTCGCACGAGAATTTTTATTCCCGATTCCTCGGTAGAATATCCGTAATGTTTTTCGACCGCGGGAGTTGATGTATTTCTAATTTGCTCTTCTTCATCTGCGCGTAGACTGCGAAATTCATCAAAAATTGTGCAATGCAGTTTCGAACGATTAATCCAGCAAAGTGTCGCATCACTCCCGGAAATAATAGCGCGCAGGAAATTCATATTTCCTAGAAAAAAAAACAGAAGTTAAACATGTGCAGACTAATCGCCGTCGCGATTTTCCCGAGTCCCCGCGAGTTTTCATTTATACCGAGCCACTTGTCCGGAAGAATAATGGCGGCTGATATAGAAGGTGTCTGGAGCCAGGAATAAAAATACCATTCCACGGACTACACTCGCGTTAAAATTCTAAGGGCAATGAGGGCGCTCGCAGCGACATAGTCATCCGCCACGGGGGCTCACATATTTTTCCCCTTAATTAAGGAAGGTCCTCCCTCTGTCTCTGTTTCCGGGTGGGAAGCGGTCGCCGCTGAATTATTGCACAATTTTGGGGAAATATTTCGTCGGTAATTGTGTAAAAACAGCCGTTCCATTTGTACCACTTTTAGCGCGCCGCGCCGCCTGGAATAGCTACGAGCAGTAAGTAGTATGAGTCCCGCATTTGTCAGACATCGTCCTCCCTCGCCGAGGCCATTCTCCTTAATACAACGGTATCACCGACCGGCGACGCGTATTACTTGTTCCATGTAGCTCTTCTCCCGTTCTTCCGCGACAGCGCAATGTCCCAGGTCGTTGAAATCGCGGAACAAAAACTGTTGAAGATTTATCGCGTCGAATTCAACGCGCTCTCCGAATATCACAAACGTGCCTTTCAACGATTGTTCGAAGTACTGTAACATCCGTGTGTGCTTTCCATAACGGAGATGGAGCATATCGTTCTGTAAAGGTTTCGAATGAAATTCCATCACCGAGTCTGTTTGCATGTTTGTTTTTTAATTAATACAACGAGCACCGGGGTTGCTCGATCGACTCGAAATTCCGCGCGCTGCCAGACAACGAGTCGAGTTTACGCGTAAACTAACAGGCCGCCCGAATTTCAACGATGCTCCCCGGGGAAACGCAAAAATCCCACGGAATACGATGTACAAACCGGGGAAATTTAAGCAGATTGGGGAATTTAGAGAAAATTGAATTAATGTGCGATACACCGCGGGAAAGTTTGTAATAAATTTCTTCGTACCGAAAATACGAATACTATCGTGTCCCGCTAGAAACGAATTGAAGGGGCGGCCCGCCGCAAATTGGCTCGTCGAACAAATTACTCTGGAGAATTTCGGGAAAGGTTTCCGCCGCCGAAATACCTCGCATGTATCATCGGCCGTATCGTTGATAGTATCCGGGTTTGTTTCCGCCGCGCGGACATATGGGACATTTTCTTCGCGATATCAGTTTTCTATTTGGCAGAGTGGGGTCCCATCGGAGGTGCGCCCCCCGATTAATATCGTTGCCGGTGACATACGTTCCAATACTCTTGGGGATGGTTGGTGTATTTTCCCCGCGAGAGGCGCGACATGCGCCGACCAAGATCGGCCCTCGTTGCCATCTATTTCGGGCGAGCTTAACCCCCTATTACGCGGACAAACTTAAATTAGATTCGCACGGTTTAACTTTTCACTTTTGACTGGCGGCGCCGCGAGTTTCGAACTTCGGGACCGGCGAATCCACCGGCTGGAAATTATACGCCCCGCGGATTGATTTATCGCGACCAATTTCCGTCGAACGTCTTCGCCCCTGCACCCCCTCCCCGAAAAATCACTTTGTTCGCGACGGGGCGCTGCGAGACACGTTTTACAATTCATTTTGAAAACGTTCAAAATATTCATACGAAAAATAATTACGTATGAATTGAAGGCGGCTGAAGCGGATTTTTTTATGGGGTGCGTTTTTAGGAGGGAAGTTTTTCAGGTGAATGATGCGCGGGTTGAAGAGGGTTTTTTCGAGGAGGTGTAAAGACTTCCGAGAGAGAGAGAGTTAGGTGTTAGAGATATTTCGCGACGTTGGTAATAAAGGTTGGAGTGTATGCATGCGCCGAATGTCCCTAAAGAACGCGGAAAAACAGCAAAGAAATATGGCCAAGCGCATCGCGTGCACGCTCCCCCGTTGCACTTCATGAATTTTACACCGGCGCACGTTCCGCGTTATAACTTCATGCCGGATTTTCATGCGGAAGACACACCGCGGATGGAGATCTCGCGTGAAGTCGCCTCGGGATAATAATTCCTCGACAAACGCTCGTGCGAGGAATTGCGGATCGAACCCGATTAATTTACCGATTTGCCAAATACTCTGACCGAGTAAATAATTTCACTAACAATCATTCGTCGCTTTACCGTGTGCGTAACATACCGACAAGAATTATAATACAGGGTGTCCCAAAATTCCTTCAACAGCCGGAAATGGGAGGTTCCTGACGTTATTTCAAGCAACATTTTCCTTTGCAAAAATGTTATCCGCGGCATTGTTTAGGAGTTATTAACGAAAAACACGGACCAATCAGAGCGCGACCTAGACATGAATTGGCACAGTCAGCCAATAGACAGTTGGCGCGCCGACTAGACTGTGCCAACTCGCGTCTAGATCGCGCTCTGATTGGTCCGTGTTTTTCGTTAATAACTCCTAAACAAAGCCGCGGATAACATTTTTGCAAAGGAAAATGTTGCTTCAAATGATCTCAGGAACCTCCCATTTCCGGCTGTTGAAGGAATTTTGGGACACTCTGTATAATTAAAATGCTTGTGTTTAAATATTGGCCGTATTAATTCGAAAATGATCCCGATAACGAAATACTTTTCATTTTATATAAACTAGTTTTCATTCACATTACGTCGATCCTCTCGTTCGACAAGCAATAAACTCAACATTTTCTATGGACAAAATTAAAATCGATATTTGAGCTTTATTCAAAGCCGGTGCTTCCAGCTATGCGTGCAAAGTTATTGCACATGATTGACGAGAAATGACGAAACAATGTGGCCATGTTAAACGACCGAATACTTCCCAAATTCCGCGATATCATAATTTGATCAATGAACCTAGAAAAATCAGTGAAAAATTACACAAGGCCGGTATGATATTCTAAAATTCGTCGAATTTCGTGGCAGCCGGCAAACGCTTTGACTTTGAAAACGGTCCGAATACTTTCGCCTATAGCCAGGCAGCCATTAAACTCGCGGGAGGAAAGAATTTTCGGCACATGTTTGCCGTGAAATCCGGGCGTAATTTCGTGGCGTTAAACCGGGCGTAAAGCTTCCCGCCCGCTCGGTCTGATTTATACTTTTGATACGGTATATACGACCGATAAACCTTAATTTAATATTTATTCAAGCATTCGCGAACGCGTAGATAACGACAGCGGTGCGAGAAATTGCTAGTAGATGTACGTAGGAAAGCAACATTTATCGGCCTCGTAAATTCGCTGGTTATTAAATCGAATAACTCTGACCCGTGATTACCGGCTTCTGTTGAATAACAACGAGGTGGTGCTCTTTTGTCCGAAACGGATCTCCGACCGCTTTTTCCGAGCTTTTAACCCTTGCGACGCGACTGTGTCTCTTGCCAACATTTGCACGGACACTCGAGTCGAAAATAAATCTTTGTTATACGAGCCGGGAACCATAAAAGTTGGAAATGATGTCCATTAACGTCGAGTAGTACGAATTTTTTCCACTAAAAATGGTCCACTGATCACATTAAGATCGTGATCGGTTAAATCCCGCGAAGGGACCACACAGTAGTATCGATAGGGTCAAAGGGTTGAAGAAATTAAGAACCGAAAGCCGTCCGATACCGATCCGACTTTCAAAGCCCTGCTTGTAGTTTCGGTCTGACCAAAACCTACTCGAACTACTTATTCATGTTCGAGTCCGTGTCTAACGAGGCTAGTCGCGACCGCGATGTTTACAAGGCTCAAAGGTAAACGCTCCAAGTTGAAGTTGCGGAACAATACGATGGGAATTTTCGTTGGAAATCCTTCCGGGCCCGGTTTCCGCGCCGGAAATTCCGGTTTCGCTCGTATAGTAGTCGACGGTGAATTTCATTCGACGCCCGAAATGGAATCCCCGCGACCCTTTCGCCGGGGCTCCCGCGGAAACATTGAAACGCATCCTTTGATAGTCCACGCAGAAATTAATTCCCGAAGTTCCTTCTTTTCAACGGCGATATTCACCGAGTTGCCGCGTTGTTCGTGGAGCATCGAAAACAGGTTGCAAGTGAGAATAGAGAAATGTTCGCAGGCACCTGGAATCGTCAATGATTTTTTCAAAAATGGAGGCGTGAAGAAGAGATGGAGGTCAATTTTGTTATTTTTTAATGGAAATATACCTTCCTTATTTACATAACCGATATTGTGAATGTCATTCAAGGTCTTACCGAATAAATTCGATGATATCTTTTCTAGCCAACATTAGCGCGTCCACAAGTGCTTGGTAACAACGTTACCCTCGTTCGCAGTCATTTCAGGCGAAACCCGTTAAAGCGGTTTTATTAGATAAAAGTGATTCGAAGCACCGAATGAAACAGCTGGCGTGCATTACGAGGGCGTTTAAGCCGCGTCGAATGTAAATAGGACGGGAAATCTCGCGGAAACGTAAGGGCTGGTATTTTCGAGGGCCGAATAAATCAGCGTCTGGTCTTTATTGCTTCCCGGATGGTTCCGTGGCCGTTAATCGCGCGAGGAACGCGAAGAAGCTGTCCTCGCCTCTTCTCGGTTATCGACGGGAGAATCCGAGGGTCACCTGGCAATCCGTCGAAACTGGAACTCAATTAGTGAGACTGTGGGACGCTTTTTGATTCAAATGAGGAGAACGCGCGTTTCTCTCGGGGTCGGGGGAATTTAAGCGTTCTCCGGCCACCACACGCCGGGTGGGAAATTTCATTTCCCGACGGGTGAAAACCGCACGAAAATTTGTTTCTGGAGAGAGAGAGAGAGAGAGGGGGGGGAGCCGGTAATGGCGTTTCGCGGACCGTTACAAACGGCGCTTTTAGCTAACGTGTCCCGCGAAAAGGAGCAAGAAACACGGCGTCCCGATGCCGATGCTCCTTCCGCAGCGTCGTCGGAACCAGCCTCGGAAATGGCTGGGATTCGCAGGACATTCGGAACAAAAGGAAACGGACTCTCTCCGACCCCCTTTAAATGGAAACATCGTGGCTATTTTACTTCGCCACGGCTCGGGAACTTTCAGCGACGGAATGCTTCACGGCACCACCGCGACGAGGCTAATGGAATTTATGGCGTTGAAGTTATTGAGACGATCGCTCGCCGCAGCTTTAAGCCTTGAGCAATCGCTGTCGGAGCTTTTATCGCTTATCGACCATTTTTATGGGCCTTAATTCCGAAACTGCCCTGTAAACTCGCGCTAAAGATTACAAGTATTTCACTTTCCGATTGCCGGGACTGTAATTCCGTGGTTGCGAGAATACTTGTCAAAATCGCAGTTGCGAGAAGAGCAGCCGGCGAAACAGCGATTATCAGCGGCGAGAGTGGATCGTGGATTCCCGTGGTTCTTTTTCATTTTCGCTGGCCACGATCCGGCGCTAATAACGGTCGTCATTACCAGCGGACGCGGGCTCGCTGCCGGAATTTAATTAATTTATCGCGGCGCTGGCCAGGATTAGAATCGTCCGGTACTACTTCCGATTAACTCGACCCAAATGTGCAATTGACCCAGAAGCCAAAGTCGGCTGGTGACATCTGTAATAGATAAGAGGGGCAGCTGCTATTGACTTAACGAATGTCGTCGACGGGAGCGTGGACGTGGGTCGACGTGCACAATGAGCGTGGTTTGCGAGGGTGTCGCGAGGGCGTGTCGGTGGAATTTAATCTTTAATGGTCACGGCTGAACACTCGAGGGTCATTGTTAGCGGCTTCGACCGGAAGATTACCTGCTCGTCGTTGAAAGTCTGACCAAAGGCCCGCCGATTAAATCTACTCGAGAGCTTGTTCTCCGACGAACAAGAACGGACGCGATTCTAATCGCGGGTGCCTTCCCGCGCGTTATTTACCGACAAGCTGCCGGTGTTGTGCTTTCTTTCAGCTTGTTCCCGGGGCGAGGCGGCGAGCTTTTGTGCTCCCCGAGTGCTTCGTTAGCTGCTTGTTTATTCGCAGAGAACGGTTCTCAACTCCTTTGTGCCGGCGAAGAATGAAATTCCGATGGCGGATGACGCGAACCCCGGAATTACCGGAAATTATTGACTCGTACTACTCGAAGTTCCGGCCCCCGGGGGAGAGTTGTAATTAACTTCGGCTCGCCGTACGAAGAGGACCGGCGAGCCTCGGCTATTCCCGTATTCTTGAGGACCTGATAATGAGCCACGGTCTTTTAAGGAGGCCAGACAAAAATTACTGAATCGCGCTTCTCCAAGTTTCGTAATACGAAATAATAAGCTTTATTAGTTTTCCCAGGCGATGCATCCCGCAGTTTTCAAGGTATGTAGACAAGCAGTGATAAGAGGATTGTATTGGTTATGTTTTGGTTTGAATCTAGCGCCAAATATCGATCGTTAACCAAACGATCGATAACATGAATTTATCACATGAAATATTACTTTATATTGCACTAAGCAAGTAAGTAGCATCTGTCCTTAATGGCTCTTGTCACATATTTATAAAATACAGCATTTATTATTATTTTACAGACGCATTTCTTAAAAATTTCTTGAGAATTATCTAAAAAAAGATCGAAACGTTGAAATAAAGATTTTGTGAAAATTTGCAAATAGTGTTTATGTAGTATACTTGATCGAACCAGTGCGCCGAAAGCATTTAAAATTTAGTTCTTAACAACAATATACGATCGATATAATCAAAACATTTATGTAGACTATGTTTAGAAATTTTCATGAAAAAATCTTTTTTAGACAACATTTACTCGTAATTTCAGTAAATTATTCTTACCCCATCTGGGTAGATTTTTTATTTAACAATGAAATCATCGTCCGGGAAAGTTCCCATCTGTTACGTAATCCTCGTCCATCGTATTCTGTTTCACGTAACATGAATAGTGGTCTTCGCCATTCTGCCTCCAGTGGAATAAATCACGTCTTAACAGCATTAAAAAATATCGGAGTAAAATTGGTTCCAACGAAGGTTCCATCAAAAGAACATCTGTATTCAGGCGGTATTAAAAGTGCTGTCTGATTTCAATTACACAACAATGGCCCTTTAGAAAGGTAAGCCAGCAGGTTACGCAGCAATAAAGAAACACACAGGCTTCTTACAGTAAAGCACTGTTTCTCCAACATGATTACCTTGCTTTGTAATAAAACATGCAGAAATGCATTCATTGACATTTCCATCTGCTGGTATTGTAGCCTGGCTATAAAAAACTCAATCTACTGAATGCATTCCCCGAAGAATATGTTCTTTAATCACTGCGCAACGAGAAGTCATGAATAGTTGATTTTCAGCTCTGTGACAGCTCTAAGGTTAATCAAAACCACAAAAACGCGTTTATTCAGATTTCAAGTGACTTTTACTACAGCTTAGGTGCATATAAATCAATCTATTGAATAATTTTCCAGAGGTACACTTTTATGCTTTTAATAATCGTAAAAGCATAAATCTGGAGCGGCATTCCATTCTGCCAGTTATAGTGTTAATAAAAAAATGCAATGACGTGGCTATTGAAATTCCAGTTGACTTTTATTGCTGCGCACTTATAAAAGGGTGAACTATATGTGCTGTAATTGTCAGACCAGAATTCTGTAATAAATGATTCTGCTCCTCCGGCAAACTCCGTGAAAAAATACAAAACTCCGTTTATTCGGATTTTAATTGACTTTTACTGCGGCTTACGTACACATGAATGAATCCACCGAACGAATATCCGCGGCGAACAATTTTATATATTCGTAACAACCGACATTCCAACGTTCAGGAATATATTCTGTGTCAATTTCACTGTTGATACATATACAGAGAGACGCGTTTATTGAAATTTCCATTGACAGGGGTGTATGTATAAATGAATGGATGTTCCGTTGAATGAATGCGACTAGAATTCACGGAATAAATAATCAGACTTCGCCGACACTTCTAGTGCCAATAAAAAATTAAAAACTGCATCGCATCACCACACGAGTGGACCGTTTGCTTTAATAATTACAAAACCAAAAGTCAGGAGACGATCAATGTAATTTCTCAGCTGTTAATAAAAAATGTCCACGAGTTGGTGGAACGGAGAGCTGCAGTAAACAAGGTCAACGCATAAAGTAGTCGTCTGCGAAATTATTCCGCGATAGGGCTTGAGTTATTTCTGTGTTCCCGTGCGTCGTAGTCTAAGATAAATTCGAGACAGGAGGCAATTCCAGCAGTCAGGGCCCGGGCAGAATTATGCGCCGGTCCGGTGTCCATAAAATTCCACGCAGATTCGGAAGAGTTGCTAGCTTACATTCAATATCTGCGGTCTATCCGCGGTTCTCGGTGAGTTGGGGAGGGATATGGAGGGGAGGTAGGACGGTCCTACGGTAATCCGAAATAAGAATTGTAAATGTATCGAGTTCTCGGGACGGCCGTGGGATCGTATTGTATCGAAAATGTGTGCGGATGAAAGCCCGATATTCGTGGGTATATACCGTTGTCACCGTTGGCCAGATATTCCCGTCGCGGCTACGACGCGGCCAGCTCCACGTCCGACAGTTTCCATTTGAAATTTAAGTGGAATCCGGCTCCGCGGATCAAGAACACGCGGACCCGGTTAAATTCAAATTTAAGTTCCGCCCCGGCTCGAAATTAAAGCGTCCTCGCGGGGAAAGAGTGGGGCACCGGTTGCGACCGGTGGCTAGCTACGCGAAAAATAACTCGACCACCTCGGCGAACCTACCAACTTCCGTTTTATAGAATATTTAGAGCGACGCGAACATTTCTGAAGGCACGATTAAAATCTCCGGCTCAATTTCGCCGTTCGAACGTCGTTCCGCTCCAAATAATTCATTCCTGCCACGTTAATTCGAGTAACGTCCGATACTTTCGTTTTCGGTTCGGAAAATGTGCGAGGATCTTGCATACATTCGTGTTCCAATTACAAATTTCGCCGAATCTCCAGTCTCATTATTCTTTAAATAATTTCACGAGCTTACTACGAGTCTAACTCGCGTATTTCGCAACGTGTAAAACAATGAATACGAAAACAACGTTCCTGCAAGTAGAACAGGCCAATACATGGTCAGACGTAACCGACGCGTGGGAATAACAATCGCCAACGCAGAATTCGCAAAACAATGAATTCCAAGATAATGTTCCTGGCAAGTAGAACGTACCAGCGCACGGTCAGACGTCACCGAAGCGTGGGCGGATACGGAGAGTGACACAGGAGCCGATCCAAGGCGTTCGGCGCCGCATCAATTAAGGAGAATGATGCCGTGCCTAGTCAGACTCACAGAATGCACTGCATTGCAAGTGGAATGTCACCGTCTTAGACTAGACCCTAATTAGAATAGAACACCGGTGTTTGCCGAGCCGGTGGAATAGGACAGCGTGCACTCTGGCAATCGCATTATACCGGTGCACGGTGTAGTCAGTGGAATTGGACACGTGTTTAAGCTACGGAAGTAACCGAGTATCAAGCCAGTCGAGGATTCTTCACGGGGAGAAAGAAGTCAGCGAGGTGCTCGGTTCGGTGCCGAATTACGGCTGTCTATTTTACCTGTTGCTACCAAAGCTGGCGAAAAATCTTCTCTCTGTGTGTCAGAGTTGACTAACCCCTGAGTAAAGACGCGAGATTCTCTTCAAGTCGAAAGGCAAGCTTCTCGCAGCGATTGTCACCCACTGTGAAGAGTTGTAATCCGCTAAGAAATGAAAATGAAACTTTGACATTTCAAAAGTCAACAAATTAATTTTCAAGTCTGGAGAAATTATCCTGTCACTCAAACGTGACGGAAGCGAGCGTGTTAAAGATTAATGGAGGCGAGAAGTTTTCCGGGGGTGTTTTACAGAGATTACGCAGAGGCTACGAGTTGAAATGGTAATGGATCGAAGCGGAGGGATTAAAGGAAAGTCGCAAATTCAAATTTCCGTAGATTACAGTACGGCCAGCAGAAGCCACAAATTCGCATTTTTCCGGACAGCAGCAGCAGCGTCGCGAAACCAGCGAAATCAAATGGGGAACTTTTAATGGAATAAAATTTCACTTGACTCCGGTTTCCTCGCCGCGTTTGTCTGTAAAAACGCGGTGCCGGCCTGGCATCCGTAGTCGACTAGCACGACATTAGCAAACCGAATTAAACCGCGTGGTCAAGTATCCCGACGAGAGGGCGTTATTATTATTCTTGCCGCGCGGCGAAGTGCGACGAGGCAAAAGGCAAACTTTTAATTCGGTTTTCCGGTCGCATTCGCGTTCCGCATCGATTCCGCGTTCACGTTCCATTTAACATTACGCCGGGGCCCCCCTTTGTCACATCGGCTAATGTGTTTATAATGCGTGGGATTCGGCAACGGTCGCGGTAACGAGCATTAATTAAGAAGGGTAGAAAAATAGCGGGGGTTTTAAAGTGTATCGCCCGCGACGCGATATTAATAGCGCGTACAGGGGCCGGGATACGTATCCGGAAATCATTAATACGCGCTCCGCCGGCGTGTCACGCGGATTGGTAATTACGATAAACCTTTTAATTAAGGCCGATTATTCTGACGAGCGAAATGGCCCGGTGCCGACTGCGAAATTAATTCGAGTTTTCCGCGGCCATGGATATACGGTTCCGATTCGCGTCCGTAAAATCCTGGCGAGCCGGCCAGCATGTGGCGTCACTGGCCGACGCGACGCGACGTGCGAAACTTCCAATATCGCAGCTGAATAATAGGCCAACTTCCCGATATCGCCGTTCCATAAAACCCGGGGAACGTACCGCCCCAACCTCTCCCCGGTGCATCGTGCGAAAACGCTTCCACGAAATTGCGCTGTCTTTCGTAAACATCGCGCTCGAGGAAAACAAAACTGTTCCCAGACGACGAATTCGAGGCAGGAATATTTTGCGCGAGCGGACCAACTTATTCACCGATCGAACGCGACAGCTTTGCCGATCGCTGCGTGCCGAAGCAACGGGGACTAATATAATATCCGGGAAAAAACACAGCTCATCTCGCAGCGATGCATAATCTCGTGAACGAGTCGCGAACGTTTCGGTACGAAAGGCGCCCCGAAGAATTTGCATAACGTTACTCCGGCAGGGATCATTAAAACGCTTTGCCCGTTTCGAAATCCGCGTGCATTTTCGCGATCGGTTGAACCGCAAAAGCGAACTGCAGCAGCTCGGCGAAAATTTCCTTCCGGATATTTGTATCGAGTAGTCGCTGTAAACCGACCGTGGGACGGGTTCATTAAGAACGAAATTTCCGCACGGCGGGTTTTCCCTTGCGCACTTCAAAGCGCGCGATTCCCATAAAGCTCGGCGAGATGGCTTTTCGAAATCGTAAATAATAAATTCGCGTCCATCGAACGCCACGGTTGGTCGTCGTCGTCGTTGCTCGACAAAGTCACGAGAAAATGTCCAATCCGGTAAACGGAGTGCCCCCGGCCTTGTTACTTCTTTGAGGCGACGCAGAAAGCCGGTTCGGCCGCGACTCTTTAACCCCTCGCCACGCACCTGACCGTCCACAAGCTGATTTATTTTTATTGCGGCTATCCGTCAGCTACGACTTCCCTTTCTGCCGGCTCGCGTGCTCCGTTTAGGGCGGTAAAAAATGGCTGGACGTCACGGGGAACGGGTTGAGTGGTTAATGGGTCGATTTACATCGCGTAACACGAGCTACCCTTGATTGGTCACGATGCAGCCTCCCAGCTTTTTTCACCTTTCCACCTCTCTCTCCCTCTCTCCTTCTACTTTATTTTAAATATGAACCGACCTGCGTGCGGTAACGAGAACGCGTGGGTGTAAACGCGATCGGGGATTGAGGGATTTACGCGTGCGAGCCTTAATTATCGCCGCCATCCGGGCTTGTTAATTCCCGTGGTTTGCGCCCGCGCGACCCATGGACACCCATAACTCGCCGGCAATTTTATTAAACTAATCGGAAGCCTATTCAATTACCGCGACACTATTGCGCGAGAATATATCCGTTATTTTCCTCGATTATCGGCCGCGTGACCACGTCCGGATATAGGCAGCTCTATTACACTTATTCAGGAAAAAGTACCTTCACGATTTCAAGCGCTGCAGCCTGAAAAAAATTTTTTGGGAAAAATGAGTTCAAGGGTGGTAAAGTAGAAGCTTTGTACTTCAAAAAGAGCCTGGGTGCATTGCGCTACGATTTTTTTGTTCGGAGGTACGACAATTTGAATATACCTGACTAGATACATTCTCGTTCTACTGAGCAAATATTTTAGAACGTCTTGCTCACACGGATAAGCGCGTCTGTCACAATACAACGATGGCTACGCCTGACTAGATGCTGCCGGGATCCCATTCCATTGGTCCAACATGTATCTCTCCCGGTGATGAAATATATTATCTCGCATGTTTAAACATACCATGCATGTCTGGCTGTGCAGTATCTCAATCTACTTAGCGGAGCTTGCGGCGTCTAGCTAATTACATTCTCGTTCTACTTATCCCGCCGGTGTGGGATCGTGTTCTACCTCTCCGCGCACCGGTGTCAGACAATATCAACCTGTAGAACCGGTCTGATCCGTGGCATTCCATTCTACTGGGAAAATCGAATACTGCAGTCAGCAATTTTCGGTGTCCGAGCGGAGTTCCGCGGTTCCATTGTAACTGCAGATGCATTGTTACTAATATAAACAACCGTGCGGGAAGTTTGTTCGAAGCTCGACGGTCCACTGAGCTCGACAGGTACAACAAATGGAAATTTCGACGTGGAGTTTAGCGAGGCTTACACGTGTCGCCGGGATTTGCATATGAACAATTAGACGAGGCAGCCGAACGTGACTGTGGGTATTCTACTTTCAATGGGGAGGGGGAAGTTTGCCTCGGTGCCGATCGTGTAACCAAGCGATCCCTAATCGCATGACTCCGGGATCTGCTGTATATTGGTTCCCGGGCAACCTGGCTCCGACGTCGAACGACGCTCGAGTTCGCAAAGAATCGGATCAGCAAAATAGAATTCTATTGTTATCGGATTACTAATACCAACGCGGCCGCTTCTCCTCGGATATAATGGAAACACAATCGATGGCAGGCTAGAAACATCGAGGATCAGTTTTGTATACGTTCTTCCCCCGTATCGATAAGCTATCGGCTTGTTATTGTTGCCTTAATCGTTTCCGTATCACTAGACTCCCCGCATCTTTATGCAAATCTCTGTTTTCATTGCTTGCTCCATAGTGAGTGGCCCCAGTGAAATATTCCTTGCTTTTAGTGGAATGAAGATATTCTAGGTTAATTGCGAGAATTTCGTATTTTAACACTAAACCTACCGACCATCCAAAGTGACTGACGTGTATGGTATTATAAAAACAACAAGAAAAATAAATTCCCATGAAAACACCTTTACAATATCAATAATTGTTTGCGCGTAGGCGTTGAGGAAGCGGATATCCTGACAAGGATATGCAGTGGGGTAAGTGAAGAAATTGCAGGATCACTGGTCACGTAAAATGTCTTTATGGCCCGACAAATATCGCGCCGCTCACTTCGGAAACGATAATCCCGCGATAGGCACGAGAGCGATAGTCGCCGAATCCGAGAGTTTGTTGTTGTAACGATTCACAGAACGCGATAGGCGCGAATATACTGCTGTACGTTAGAGGTAGTGCGCAAATTGATGCCGCTCCTGCGACGCCTAATCGTGTAAACGACGGTCGCGAAATTACAATTCGCGGGAATTCGAATCCTGAACAATAATTATCAAATGAAAAATCTAGAATTCATCTGACCCCTCGTGGTAGGTTCAGTGTTAATTATGAGAAGGGAATTCATTAAAGACTGCAGTTAATTTTGCGTGACAGGCGGTTCGGGTAGATTACGGTCGCGCAGGGTATGAAAAAAGAGGAATGGTTGTAGCAGGATCGTAGAATGGAATCGCAGATGTTGCCCAGGTTGAAAGTTCCGTTTGCGGAAGTTCCGCGGCGATCGGGATCCGGGCGTAATGCATTTACGACAGTTAAGAAGTTCCCGGTGCTGATTTATTTAAAATGACGAACGGTTCGGAGCGCAACGGAGCGGCGCAAGTTAAGCAGCATAAAATAAACAGGAAGTCACGGGGGTGTTCGAAGTTTCGAGGTGCTGGGCGCCAAGTGTTACTTCCATCGAGTTGCTTTAGCGTTTCTCCACCATCGTTCCGAACCCTTTCTCTCCCGTCGCGTCTACGCGTGTATGTGCGCGCGGACTGATTTCGATTGATTTCCGCTATCGCCGTAATTGCGACCCGCAGCGTCGGAAAATATTCCGAGAGGTTGGTGAACCACCGGCGAAATGAATCCGGACTTAATTGGAGTTCCTTTTTGCGGAGATTTGGAGATTGAAACAGCCATCTGTTTCTCGTTCGAACCCAGAAACGTTGTAATCGAATAACAGCGAGCGTTCGGGCTCGGGAATGAATGGAAATTGGAGGGTCAGGCTTTTGTGTCTGGAAGCTAAACGGCCGAGTGGAACTTGAGAACGTGAAGTTACGCACGCGGTTTGCAATTATCAGGGGCAATGGCGAAGAACAAGCGGCGCCACACCGGCAAATTTGACCAGGGACTATCGGAAACTCTATTCCCAGGGTGATATCTTACAGGTGAAACGTATCGGCCCTGTGACCTGGCAAAATTCCTCCGCCCCCGTGCCCACAGATCCGATTGCCCGAGCTAATTGCACTCGGAAATTCGTAATTGCTCCCAATCCTCGCGGCGTTCCGCTTCACGTCGTCGTTGGAAATCCATAATTAATGATTTATAACGTTAATCCTTTGCCCTTCTCTCGCTCGACCGACGTTATACAGATTTATAATACCCAGTCGGTCTGACCGTTCACGGTTCGAATCGCTTGCTCGGAAGTTACCGTACTCCGTGAAGTGTCTGACTAAACACGGTGACATTCAGCTTAATGGATCGACGGCTTCGGTACGTCTGATTAATCACGATGTCATTCTACTTGCTTGGTTTGTGCCTTAGCACACGTCCCGTTGATCAACGTCCCATTATGCCTACTTGATTAAGTCCTCGGCTCGTTCGGACTGAACACGATCTTATTCTACCCGAGCAATCACAGTCGCCGGACTACGTCTGACTAGACGCGTGTCCATTCTACTGACACGGTAAACACCGTTCCGAACACCTGGCTGGACACAATCTCATTGTACTTGCTTATCCGATGTGTCAACTGCGTCCGATTCGTCGCCCCGATAACCGACTGTCCCCGCAGATAATTTTAATTCGATCCATTGTTCGACCAATGCCACTTGTCACGTATAATTACATCGTTCCATTATTGAACACCAAGTAATGCTGCGTTAAAAAACAATTTTCAAAGTTCCAGAGTAATATTCTACGTCCACTTCCCGTACCAAATTGAAAAGGACCTTTCAGGAACGTTATTCTGTCAATCTGACCATCTCCGACCTTTTCCATCGCCGTTATAAAATATTCCACAAACGTATCTACATCCTCCGCGCGCTTGTATAATTACCGTCTGACCACATACCGGCATATTCCACTTTCCCAAAGAACATGTGGTTACCCTCGGTACATAAGCCTTTGATTCTGTACAGTTCCCGTGGCTCTCGCGTTCCGTAGAAAATAAATTTGCAATCCATGATCTCGTTGAAACGTTCATGTCATAAATAAGAAGAAGCTATGGCGTTTCGCTCGATTTGTCAGCGGCACGATCGCGTTAAAAATTCGTCGATTCCGAGTGGGAAATCCTGCCGCAGCAATATCCCGAGATTATCGGCATCGGAATAGATAAATCCGGACTATCGGCGACAGGGAATTGCCATGCAATCGCGATTCCGTGGCCTGTATAATTCGCATTCCTTCGCGAAGAATGAGCGTTAATCCGCGGTGGTGAATTAACACGTGAAGCTCGTTCGAGATCGAACCGCGTTGAAACGCAGATATACGCTCCGTCGGGGCTTTTATGCGGTCGGAAGTCCCCTCGGCACCGCCAAGAATCCCGTGCGAATGAAACTGCGGTCCGCGCAATCGTAAATTGCGCCTGGTATTCAATCGCTCACGGAAAGCTGATCAATTCCATCGTTCATCCGGTGATTCCGGTATCTCTCGCTGTCCACGGAGTCGTCTCCATCTTCGACAAGCCTTTCCAATCAATCCAGATGCGATTAAATGCCTGTGGCTGCGGATATTTAACCTGCCAAGCTGGGAAGACGAGTTAACTCCTCGTTCGCGTTTCCAACGTTGTCTTCCGACAGCTTTTATACTGGAATCAATTAATCTTCTGTTGATACAGTGAACCGCGAAAGCATTTGAACGCACATTAAAACAGTATAACTTTTTTATGATCGGACCAAACGACCTGACATTTTTTGAGCAATTAGAACAATTGATTTACCAAATGACATGCAAAAAAGATTTTGAGAAATTGCAATTGCTGAGAATTACATGAGAAAGTAAGAGGCACCATTTATAACTTTTAAAGAAGTAAGAAATAAATTTGCACAATTTGCAAGGGCTGTTCCGGCGTGAGTCAATTCATGGTGAAATGGCAAAACATACTGAGCACTAATGAGCCGTCAATTGTGAAATCGTCTGTCGCTGGAAACAGCGGTGCGCATTCGAAAAGCAAACCTCTTAAAAAACACCCTATATAAACTGTGTGGTGTTTACCTCGAGTGCAACGTCTCCGGAGTTGTTTAGAATTGGAGAAGCGTCCAGCGGCGAACAAGGAGAATGCATTAGCGATTTCACGCTTTCGCCGGTGAGCGTTGCAATTATTTGGCAGCCCTGATTCTTCTGAGTGCTCGATCCTTGGCGGCAGAGGTCGGCCATTAAGTCGGCGAAGAGATTGCCTCATCCAACAAGTGTTCCCGTCGACTTGACCTTAGGAACGGCCCCTCGGGGAGAGCCACTCTATTCACCGGTTACGCTCGCAACCCGTCAATTCACCGGCGCATGAAACGCAGTAATCGCATTTCGCCGATTACCGGCCACCTAATGGCAAAACTAACGTCGCGTCTTCGGCCCGGCACAATGGTCCTTTGTGCTACGGGGACCACGTAGCCAGCCATTGTTCGCGGTTGGAATCGATTTCGTCGATTGCGACCGGTATAGCGGAAGGTCTGTCGACGTTTAGGATGATCTGCAAATAGCTGGAATGTCCTTCCTACGATGGGGATGCTTCCCCGCGTAGTTGGCGAACGAATGAGGTCAAGGTTGCACGGGAATCGAAGGATTCGCAAGCTCGTCACGCAGCGGACAAATAAATAAGAGATCGAACCGAGGCTGGAAGCAAATTCTCCGACTGTTAGAGTGGCTGTCGAGCACGGAGCTTCCTTCGTTTAGATGGAACACAGCTTTGCTCTTAACCGGAGTCTGGTCGTTTTTCGCGGCGAACCTGCCGAATTCTCGTTCTCTCCACGCGTCAGCTTTCTTCGGGATCTCTCTCCTCTTCCCGTGGAAACGTTTTCGAAACGCAGCCAATTCATCGAAGATGGCCCGCTCATGTTTCATTATCCTAAAAGCTGCACCGTGCCGCTGCTCTGCACCTCCCGGACCATCGGCAGCGGTCCCGGAGTGGATAGAAGATAAAACGGAGACCGTTCGAGAGCTCTTCGGCGCCTCTTTTAATCTTACTTTGCGCACCCCGTGTGTCCCCGCCATCTAATTAGAAGCGGCAAACAATATCACGAGAGCTCCACACGGACACCTGGAAAACGTGTCTTTAATTCCTCCGGCGCCGTCGCGGGACCTTTGTCCGGCGGTGGCTGCTGAATTACGCGCGTGTGAAAGAGGAGATATTTTGGCGAGCGCTCGTCGCGTTTTATTTCTAATTCGTTTTTTGCAAACCGACACTCGCCGGCATATTTGCCAGTATTTTACAGCCACTTCGCGGGCGACCGTGGGTCCTGGTAAAGGGACACGTCGTCGACGCCGCCCCGCAGAACAAACGGAATAATTACCGTCGTGTTGACGCACGAAACCGCGCCCCGGCAAAAAAGGAAGACGCACCGCGAAAAGAACGATGAGAAAGCAAAGCAAGAACTGTCCCCCGTTTAATTCCATTCCGCCGCATTAGAACGCGCCACGTCGGCACAAAAACTGCGCGACGGACCACGGTGTCCGGTTTCTAACGTCGTCCACGTGTGAGAACCTCTCGCGAGCCGCAGTATTTAACGAATCGCCGCGGCTTGGGGTTTCCTCCCTTCCCTGAGACTCGTATCGAACTCCCGGTCTCAAAAGTGA
The DNA here is from genome assembly GCA_963966675.1 of Lasioglossum calceatum. NCBI lineage: Eukaryota > Metazoa > Arthropoda > Insecta > Hymenoptera > Halictidae > Lasioglossum > Lasioglossum calceatum. The sequence continues at coordinate 2,170,847 of OZ016555.1, read as the reverse complement.
ATGGGAAATCTGTAAGCACTAGAGTCTCCTGAAAATTACAACGGAGTTATTCTAGGTCAGAAGAAATGTTTAATATTCGAGGCAAAACAGCTCGGACTGCAAAGGGTGAAGTGACTTTTATTCCCATTGAGACGTCGTTCGATTCTGCACGTCTAGATAGACAGTTTTTACATAGTCACCGAAGCATTGACCTGTTTCACTTGTCCGATCAATGGCACACGTATTCCACTTGTGCACTCTACCCTTTCACATGCCTGATAGAGTACACTATTTCTCTGACTCGACGTATTTCCACTTGACTTGCCTGACCAGCAAACTCCGATATTACTTGTACGATCAAGCGTTGACCCATTTCACTTGCCAGACCGAGGACCGTTTCATCTGGTTGATTTAACAAGTCTGGCCGATGATTTCCTTCTTTTTAGGCTGGTAAACAGGTGTCGTTTGTCTTCGTGAGCCGACTTTCGTGCGTGTGAGTAGATACTGGGCTCTAGAAATGATTAATTGTCTGATCAATGACACGTTCATTCCACTCGCCAGAGCGGAAACTTTGCTCCACAGATGTACCAGTTGCCGAGCTTGATTCGGTAGGTATGGTGAATGATTTTCTTTTCATTTTACTACTGTCTCGAAGTTTACCTTGTTCGACCAATGCGGAACCTCTTCCACTCGAGAAATCGGAGCAACGGGGTCTCTACTGTTCCTCTAACATATGGCTCAACACATTTCTACGTGACTTGTCTGACCACAAACCTCCGGAACTACTTGCCCACCCAGGCGTCGACCTATTTCACCGCGATTTCCTTAAATCCGCCGTCCAGTTTTCCATGAATACCCATTTAGCTCGCTCCAGATATCTTCGGCGGCATCCGTATATCGGTCAGTGAACGGGTTCGGGTTTAAAAGGATCGATGATCGAGCGGCAACACAATTTCGACGTGGGCTTGTCGATCCTGTCGGCTTACCGGCTCGGATAGGTGTCCTTACAGGAAATTATGTCGCGCGAAACGTCCACGAGCACGCGTTACCGCATTGCAGCGGTAATATGCTTCGGACGTGCCATTTCCCAGGGCTTATTGGCTGCTCGATCCATCCTGGACGATCTTTCGCAACGGGACTCGGAACGCCGTAGAATCCGAGCCGGATGCTCCCGTTCGAAGGACCTTGTCGATTCTCTCGATATTAAAATAAACTCGTCAACCATTCCTGACAAAGCTCATAAAACCCGACGCTCCCTGAAACAAACATTTACGACGGGAAGATATCGCAACGCCTCGAAAGCTTCCGCGTGAACTTTCGTGAACGCACGCGCGCGCGCGACAGGATTACGTCAACCCTTTCCCGGAGGAAGAGGCTCTCTTGCGTCACACCGGTCGCGACGACGACGCCTCGCCGCTCCTCCAGGATTATAGGCACGTCTGCTCCCGACCGATTAGCTCGAACGAAGAATTACGACCGGGGCCGTCCGTTGAATTAATTAAACCGCGCTCGCAGCTTTTTTGGTTTCTTTTTCTTTCGCGTGAATACGACTGCAAGAGCCCGCGCGCGCCATTGCGATAAAAAAGAACGCGAGATAGCGAAACTTCGAATTCAAGACTTCAACCGTTCGGCCCCAGCCCCTCGGCGCTATCTCGGAAACTTTTTTCCAAGCGGCGCGGCGCGGCGGCGGTAAGGACTTTCCCGTTGGAAGTTCTCCCTTTCACGACTTTTTAATCCAGTGCCCAGGCCTGGAAATGAAAAAGTCAACGGCGTGCAACGCGCGATTGTATCGTTCCGAGCGATCAAGCCTCGAAGTCGACTGGTATTTTTCCGCTGACATGTTGTTGCCCGATCGACAGGTGCTCGCGTCGGATAGATTGTGTCGCCGACAGGTATCTCCTATCGACAGATGGCCTAACCGATAGGGGTTCTCCCCCGTTTGCCATAGATCGTTCCGTCGATGGACGGATCGTCGCGCCGTCGAGACGATTCACGTCATAACGATACAATACTTCTCCCTCTTTGCTCTTTCCGCGAAAAAACGAGAATCCGGTCTCTAGTTTTCCCAGGGCTCCGCGATTCTGGCCGTGCTCCTGCAACTTCGGCCGCGTCCATTTATCAGCATCTCGTCCCGACAAAAGGAGACTCTCCTTCGGCTCGAATATAGCCGCCGGTTTGCGTCAGATATCGACTGCAATCGCTCCAGTTCCTCCCGACGGTCTCCGGTGCATCCGACTCCCTCGCAAACAAGCGAAATGTACCGGGGGACTTCGAAGTCTCGATCTACTTCACTGAAAACGCATTTCCAGAATTTCTAGAATTCTTCTAGATTTAGGAATGAATTTTTGCGGTGAGTCTTGACTGGTACTTTTCCAGTTTTTTATTGGGCTGGTGACGATAATCCCACATCGAGTGAAAGAAATTTGCTAATAAATCGATAAATCTGGATCGTATTTAAAAGTCGCGGTTCGACATTGGAGATTCAGGAGGGGATCAGTTGGATCGCCTAGCATTTTTCCAGTGTCTTTCCTGGAAGGAAACAAGGAGAGTTAACAAACGACAGGACGGAGCGATATTTCCCGGGATTTTTTCTTGCATCGACAGCGGATCGGATTATAAAGTAGATTGTTCCCGGGGGTGGGCGACAGCTGAACAAACGACTTCGCAGCTGGCTGTGCCTGCGAGGTTCGTTTCCTTTCGAATTTAATCCGGCCGGTGCGTTCCAGTGCATGTTTCCTCGGGTTTCACCTCCGGCGTCCTGTTGCACACGATCACTCCGACGGCTCGACGTTTCCGCCAGTCTGCCAAGTCGATTTTCCATGTCTTTCTCCCTTCCCATCAATCATCGAATCTGTTAGCAATTTCTTTCGTAGAAAATGTCTGAGGTCTTTTTTAAAGTCCTCTACAAATTCCCAAGGAAGCAGAGAGAGAGAGTATCTTCCAACGTCGGTGGTTTTCCTTCCGCGATCCTAGAATATCGTCAATCATTTACAAATTCTCCCGCGGAAAGCTCGCGGCGATATTGCATGCATAAAGTCCCGGAACACTTTTCATCGGGGATTCCCGGGAAACAAAAGTATTACGCGGCGTTCCGTATGTAAAGTGTTGTCCTATCGACGTCCATGAATATTTCATTTTCCTCGTGTAACCGCGTCTCTCCCTGGAAACGACAACTTAATTTCTCTTGTATTCTTCGCGGCGCAGGCTCCGCGGCTGCGAAGGGATGGAGCCCTTGGGACGCGAACGGCGTGGCCGACGTTATTGCTATAGTTAGAAGCGGGGGGAACGATCTCGTCGACCACGCAGAAGCAAAATGCGGCGCCGCGTTCCATTTTGCTTAACGCGGTATCTTCCCCGTGCTCTTTTTTCCGGTCTCTCAAACTCGAACTGGTCCACAGTATGACAATTATTACCGCCGCAAAGGGTTGACACAGATTTCATGACAGTTTAGAACTTGCGAGTATAATAACTGTTAGCCTTCGGAAGGGACGTCCGAGTCGCATAGTGGATCGACAAAGGGTTAAAGAGACCACGTAACAGAATAGCATAAATATCTAGACCGCGTCTGTATCGAAGGTGGCTAATTTAAATCTGCAACGGACCAGTAATTAAACGGAACCGCGTGTTTCAAAGGCGGGCATTATCAGGCTGAAAAGCTGCGAGCGGCGAGAGGTTTTCAATGGAAGTCCGGTGGGCACGTATCCCGACGTTTTTCATTTCCATGCTTTCAGAAAATCCAGTGGTTTCGAGTTGAACCGCGACGGCAAATAAAACTGAAGAAAAAAAAATGGGCGAACGCACGAGTGAGAGGGACAGAGAGCGAGAGAGAGAGAGGGAAACGGTTGTTGCAGGCTTGATATTTCCGCCACGTAGCACTCCGTCGAGTCGCATAATAATTTGCCAGGTTGCGAGCGGCGCTGTTTAACGCACGAAAGACTGTCGGTGATGTCGCGTGTTTCTCCGTGGCCTAACAAACAGACGCACCAGGCTCGTTCGATTCGCTCGCTACAAACGGTAACGGTAATTTTGTGATTTCCGTGAAAGCCCTTCGAAATTACGATACTGGCGCAGCCTCGGTCCCAGCCTCGGCAACAATGCCGAAAATCCAGGTCCATTTTCTGTTCGAGGCGCAGACAATGGGGAACGCTCCAGAATTAATCCATAACACCGCCTTGCTGTTACAGTACAATGCGTGAATCCTATTTCCCGATTGCCTTCGACCCCTTTTCCCCCAGAACGAGGCATCCACCCCCACGCGCCACGGTAAATCCGTTTCAATTGTCGACGATCTCCCTTTCATTAGCATTCGTAACGAAGTCAACGTTTTTACCCGTCCGCTGTTCCCCGCTCGCTGTCACGGCCGATGCGGAAAGGAAAACCGTGTCCACGGTAAAGAGCCAGATATTTCAAGCCGCTGCAATTCCCCTCTGCTCAACGCCTGTCATAGTACCTCGACTCCTGCACTTTTGTTCCAGCCTCAAACACGGAACTTCGTGTTATTATTTAGCACGCAAATCGTTCTTTCGCCGCCGCCGCTCCGATCGTTGACCTCCTCCACTGGGAAATCTTTCGAAATCTTTGAGTGATTGTACACTGCTCCACTTCAGTTTCTGTTTTAGTTCATTCAACAGCATACAGGTTTATTTTCACAATATACTGCTGTCCTTTCTACGCGCGTCTAATCGCACAAGATTTATTCCTACCTCCGTCCGACCAAACATCGAGAGAGAGAGAGAGAGAGAGAGAGAGAGAGAGAGAGAGAGAAAGAGAGAGAGAGCGTTCCCACTTAACCGTAACCACTGATTTGGTTTTCCGACCGGTACAAAGCGACCGAACGAATTTATTCGTCAGAGCCCGGAAAGAGTACGACCGCGTTAGCATAAAATTCTCTTTTATGTATTCCCGAAAATTCGTTCGGCGAAAACTGTGTCTCGTTTCGCGAGCAGCCTCGTTGAATTTATGTATGACGGAAGTAACATTTGTTGCAGAGGATTTATTCCGGCGACAATCAAGAGCAGCGTGGACCAACGTCTTGTCGGGTCGTGGAAAATAAATCAAAAGCACTCGTAGCACAACACACAGCTGCGCTGAATCGCCGTGGCTCGTTCGAAAGAGAAATCTTACCCCGGACAGAAACGTAATTATTCTTAGGAGAAATAAAGTCCTTGTACATTGATTACGGAGTTCCTTCTCGCGGAAACGATTGTCCGCAGGAGCCTCTTGGAAGGATTTTCCTCTGGACGAGTATACTTGTACAACGATCTCGCTGAAAGAACCTGGAACACTCGAGCCTGTGCCACGAGACCAGAACCCAGTGACTTGTGGATACAATTTCATCCGGATGCATTCCAACGAACCACTCTCTCCTCCTCATTACCGAATGAGCAGCCGAGCGAACGGGAATGAGAGCGAACATAATATTTGCCTTTGTTAGCGGGGCTCGTTATATTTTAATTATCAGGATCATCCCTTGCCCGCTACACGTGCCGCGTTCCTTTTTGCGAAAAATCGCCCAGTGCGCCACGTGGCTCCCAACAACGGCGATATTTACCGCGATCAAATAGAAAATTGGATTTCTCTCGGCGACGGGGGTGTATCGCGGGGCGCCGTTGTTCGCGTTTCGACAAAATTGTCACGGGCGCCGCCACCGCGGCATTATCGACGACGCTGCAGTTGCGGTTTACGAGCGACGCTCCTTTACAACTGGCGCGGTTTTACGCTGTCCATTTTCAGCGATGCGGGCCCTGAAAACGCCGTATGATCCTCCGCGGGCGAAGCTTGTCGCCGGGCGGTGGAACGACCGCCTTTCAACTGGATTTAACGATTCCATGAATCGCGCGAGAAGGACCACCTGCAAACCTAATCTCCTAGGCCTAGCTCTTGCCTAATGGGACTCCGGTGAGACCGTGACGCAGTTACTTGCTCTTCATTTCCGGTGATGCGCTTTAAAAGTGCCGCGTTCGCGCGGGATCAGTTTATGGCGGTGCAGTAACGCTTGCAGTTACGCTCCATTGTATTTGTGTAATCTGCACCTGGAAGGGGGCTTATTTCACCCTTCCGACGCGACGGAGGTACGCTTCACAGTGGTACCTTTCGTCTAAATCGAAGACAAAATCAAAGAACTTCCGATAGAAATGAGATAGAGTGCTGAAATTTTTTTTATTTACAGCTGAAACTTGACAGAATATGGGAAAAATAGGGAGATTATGGTACGAACGTTTTTTAACCTTGAAAATATTCGTCAAACTTGCACAATGTCAAGAAAATTGCGGTTTTTTCAATACCACGTGCGGTAAAATTTTTTTTTAACATGCTACACATCATTTCCTGTAGATTTTTTCACGCTGATTTCAAATCTGGCCTCAAAATTTGTCTACGACCTCAGGATTTTGCAATAAATCACTTTTTGTGAACAATCGCTCTATCTCATTTCTATCGAAAGTTCTTTGATATTGACACAGATTTCGTCAGTTTGGCCCATAGTGCGCCGTCTGTCCCCTCACGCGGATTTTATATCTTTATATGTATAAATAAAATGAAGATTTACAAACAAGAATCAAAAAATGATTGAGCAAGATATTATATTGAATATACAGGATGACTCTCGTAACGGGACGATCTCAAATAACTCGTGAGTTATTTGTTGTAGAAAAAAAATATTTTTATGATGAAGATGAATATGAAGGTCACCTTCAGTTTTTTAAATAGAATGCGCAATATTTTTACTCGAACTCGGATGAAGCACAAAATTCTGCGTAAGAAATAATTGTCCTTCGTATATCATAAATCAAATAGTTAACGAGATAGTTAACGTACGCTGTATAGTTCTCCGGGTCGAAAGGGATGAATGTCTCGAAAAGTCAGAGGAAACTGAGAACCATTGTGGTTTTGGTCGGCCATTTGCCCCGCGGTGCTCCAAAAAAGTCAAGCGATCGTGTCGGTATCGACGGCGAGGTCACGAATGATTTTTAACGACGAGGAAAAGCGAAGCTGCCTGGCAGTCGCTCTTCAGGGTATCTCGGGATCGTGCTATCGGCTCGACGCAGCTCGTTAGACAAGAATTACCGATGGAACTGGTCGCTCGGATCTCCGCTCGCAAATAAAATGCTCGCTCGTTTTTTTCGGGCCGACCGGCTCTCCTCCTCTCGGTAGGCGATACTTCATAATTCGGTCACGTAGTTCGGCAAAAACTCCATGGACGGGACGTGCCCGACTGTCGCGAGGATATTTGGCCCGGGAATCACTGGGGGACGTCGGAGTCGCGTGAGATATTTGGACCGTAAGAGTCGCGGAGATAAGACCGGGAATTCTTTATTGGATTGAGCTGGACGCCTTGCGTCCTGCGTTCACACTATATTACTCTAGCGAGCTGCTCGGTCCCCTAATCGAGATTCAATTTCGTGAGAACGCCGAATTATCGGGGACTGGACGTGCCCCACTGTTCCCGGTGAATCTTAAATCGTCGATGGAAGATGCTTCTCCGAGAATGATCCAAGGTTCCCGATCGTCTCCCAGGATCTCGAGGACGAATTCTCGCCGCTAGAGCCCGGGGATAACCCGTTCACCGGAACGAGGTTAGCCCGTGGACCCTTGTATTAAATTTTCCAGGGACCAAGGAAATATTAAACGACTCGCGCGCTACGCGGCCAACTTCAACGGAAGTTTGTTTCCTCGGGCATCGGCAGGCTGGGGCCCACCCGACTTTTTAATTACATAATGTAACGTTGCACAGACGCTGCCGTCCTCGGCTGTGTGCACCGAGGCCTGGGCGCAGCCCGTGGTCACGGTTAATGCAAAGACCGTCGTCGTTTTTCTTTTTCGTGCCCGGGCACATCCACAGCCGAGAACCAACCGGGAACTTCGCGGAAAATGCAAACGTTTTTTCGTACGCTTCGCCGTGCGCGAGATGGCCGCGCGGAGTCGGTTTCATTAGACGGTAACTGGGCCATTTTCTCTCGTTTCCCGTGCCGCGACGCTTCAGGAAGCAGAAAATTACACGGCCCGGGAATACGTCAAACGATCCCGCGATTTTTCCACCAAGGGTCAAGGACTGGTCGGCCACGTGCGACACCGAGAGATCTCTCCGGGATGCGAATCTGGGTGAAAGATCTTGCGAAACAGTTTATTTGGACGAGCGAGACTCCGCGCTCTCGAGGATCCAGGCGAATAACATGTGAAGAAGAACGCGAGCTGTGGTCTTTGCAATTCGTCTCTTCCACAAAGTTTCAGACACTCACGGATAGGATGAAATTTGGTAGTTTATTTCAATTTCTGTCCGATCACCGAGAAGTTGTTTAGTACTGTGGTTTAGAAACTTTTGCAGCGTCTCCGGAAAAAGTCGTTCGCCGAAGAAAGTCCGCGGGCTCGATAAATCACGGGAACCGTAATTATTACGTGGAAAGTTGGTCCTGCGTGTATCCGGTATTCATGGCCACGGAATTACGGAGTTTTTGATAGCGCAACACACACAAACAGCGAGCAAGACGCGCCCGGTAAATTACCAGAAGCTGCGCGTTAGATAAATCACTGCTAGCACGGTTTCTTCCCCGAACTTGCCCCGTGGCTTATGCAAAAACAGGCCAGTAACTACGGCTAACTTCCTGTCGACGAGCTTATCTCTATCGCGGAAGTGGCTGTCGCGGGACAGGATTGGAGGAAGAACAAATTGGGCGTTGGTGGATTATGTATAGAATGTTGTCGGAGCGTTTATAATTTGTTAGGAGACAGCGCCGTGTAACAAGGAATAAATGCCCCGGCCGAACTTGCTCGCGCCTTGTCGCCGCCCCGGCGAGTTTCCTTGCCCCCTCGGCGAAAGAGAACAGAGCCTTCGCTGCCTCGTCTGACTAATCACAGGGCTATATCACTCGCCGAGTTAACGCTCAGCCTCCACTTACAGTCTGACTAGCTGCGAATACACACCACTTGTCCGAATTGCCTCCAACATACACCCTTTGTCCGACTAATGACCGGGCTACACTACTTGCCGCGGATATCAGATTCTCTGCTACATGTCTGACCAATTACCGGGCTACTCCACTTCGGCCGGCCCGCCGCTGCTCGAGCGACGCTCGTTCCGTTTTAAAACATTCTGGACACTATTATTCTAGCAGAACAAATTTTTTGCTTAATTTCTGTCACACTAGGTGTGTCAATTATATAGTAACGGTACGTTGCCAGTCTCGTTACTAGATTTATACACCTCGTAAAATACGAGAAAGTTCTCCTTTCAACCACACCTCTCCATTAATTCCAGGGATTCAACAACCCTAAAATTATAAAAATTGGAGGACCAGTTGCTATTTTTCGGAGGAGGTGAATTTGCTATTTTCGCACGGCGTCTGTGCGACGCTGATAGCCGTCCAGCTTGTCGTCGCGACCAATTTCGCAGCTCGAGGAAGTTTAATCATGCAAACGCGAGCCATCCCGACGCCGCCTCCGTTTGTATACTCGCAATCTAACCCCCGCGGCGGAAAGTACGAACGCATCCGCGCACCCACTGCTGCGGCAAACACGAAGACACCGGCTTTACGAAGTTAACCCCCCGAGACAGCAAGAAAGGCTAATGTCGTTCGCTCCACAAAGAGGACGATATCCGCGGGAACCTGCGTGTAATCCGCCGTCATTTGATTATATCCCTCTCTATTCAAGCTCCATACCCCTCCCTGCAGTCGCAGTCGCGTCCCAAATGCGAGTTACTCGATACGGAAATCCCGTTGTCTTTTCCGAACGAAATTACACTGCGGAACCAGACAGCGATACTACGAGCCTATTGTACCTAGCTTTTGTCTGCGCGACAAACTCGATTTTTAAAGACTACGTCGGGCGTGAAGAATTATAATTAATTAGCCACGGTTATCATTGTTTGCCCGAAGCAACGCCGACCGGGGAAACTCGTTAATCACTACCGAAACCGTGTCGCTAATCCGAGAAATAATTACAACAACCCTTGTGCTCCCCACCCTCTGACAGCTTAAAAGCTCCTGCGCTTCGAATTAACACTTACTGCTTGTCTTCCCGCGAGGAAATTAAAACACAGTGGTTGTAAATCATCCCGGGAACGTCGTGTACAATCACGAGACGGTCCTGCAAGTTTGATCAGTGATGGAACTAGTCTTAGTGTCTGACCATTCATACGACTATTCTACTTAATATCCAAGAAGGGAATATACGATATTCTGGTGCACTCAGGGACCGGCTCTACAAACCTGAGCATTTAATGGGTTCTACCACGAGCTTTAAAGCTCCCCAGGCCCGAATTAACGCTCGCATCTCGTCACGCGTCGCGCCGAGATTAAATTAAAACACAGTGGTTGTAAATCATGCCTAAACCGTCGGGTGGAATCATGGGCGCGCTACAGGAGGGTGAGCTTAAAACGGAATCAGAGGTCGCATTATCGCCGGGAATTTCGGTGCGACGCGTTTTGGAAGGTTCGGTACTCGTTTCGAGTTTCCGCGAGATGCATGTGAGGCGCAGCAGCAACGGCAAGCACGAAGGTAATTTTCGTTTCTCTTGCCACGGTGTGCTCAGGATGCTCTATTGCCGGCGTTAACGCCCTCGTTGCATGGACGTGATGGCGGGTGCTAGCGGTTGGCGTATGTCGTTTAATTTATGCGCATAATCATGATCGTTAAGTAAACAGAGTACAGTACCGCGAGCGGGTTCCTCTCCCGCGCCGCGCCGCTCTCTTTCCCGGCGTGGTTCGGTAGGGTGGAATGTCACACCGTGGGAAATTTATCGATATTCTCGGCCAGGCCGTATTAATATAATAATATATATGCGGCCGGGTCTTGGGCGGATGCTCCGGCGATAGGCGTCCCGGTAATTCGACGCCAACGGGTTCAAATATCACGAGCATCGACCTCGTTAAAATTCCGGGCCCCTTTAACCGGCCGTGGCCGGATCGAAATTCCCATATCTGAATACGGTACAATTATCCCGACTGCCCGGGATCACCCGGGATATAGAAGCGCAACCGCGCGCTGACTTCGATCAAGTATTTACGATTGAAAGGGTTGAATGCGGCCCGGCGGCAGGGCCGAGAGAGAGAGGGATAGCCAGACCTCCAACATTTATTCGCAACCCGCCGAGAAGACCCGGATAATTGTTTTGAATCGCATCGGCGTACCTGTCCCTTTCTCTCCGCGGATTCATGCAACCACTGTCGCGTTCGATTAATCGAACAGGGAAGCGCCGAGGCTGATACTCGAACCCCCGGTAAAAAGGAATTTATGGTAAGGATATTCTATCATAATGGCGATGCCAGAGGTGCAATTTCCGCCTGCATATCGGATGCATTATCCGCGGAAATAATTTCTGCGGTCCACCCCCCGTGACCCCGGCTTCATTCTTATCTCGCCGAGAGTCACTCTCCCATCGCGTTCGCTCCACTTTAAGGTCACATAGAAATTCATAGCATTCCCGAAATTAACTTCTGTGACCAGAGTAGTAACAATCCCAGTAAGAAATTTTGCTTTCTCGCGAGATTGACCGATTTCCATTGACTTCCGTAGATTCTATCGGGCTTTGTCATGAAGTTGTTCTACTTGTCGGGCTACATCCGCCGTCACACTACTTGTCTCAGTAGATAATGGGTTATATCACGCGTCGGACTAAGCAAGTGTTCATACTACTCGGCCGACTGTGTCCCAGTTAATATCACTTTCGTAAACAGCTGTACTAATTGCCAGCCTGTCTATGAAGCTGCCCCACTAGTCTGACTATCCAGGGTGCTATTCTACTTGATTACCTGTGCATATAGCCACGCTCGTCGGCCCTGCTGCGGGTCTACGTTACTTGCCCGGCTAATTACGCTGTTATATCACTTGTCCGACTCCATCCAACTTCTTACCACAGCGCCACCCAATTTGCAAACTAACTCGCCTCGCCGCACGCAATCGTGTTAATCAATTCTTTCGACTACGCCCGCGGTGTGGCTGTTATTTATCGTCAATAAATGTCAGAAGGTGCCGGGAGTTCATCGATTCCCAGCGCGATGTATCTTCGCGCAGTTTGGCCGGCTGTCAGGCCCGCGGAAGGACCCGCGAAAATTCGCGGATCGTTTCCTCTTGTGTAACGTTCGTCCGCGATCATTCATCTCGATAGCGATCCTATCGAAAAAATCGACGGGAACAGATAGCGAAACAAATCGATCGACCATGTGATTCATCGCCCCTTAATCCTCGGATTCGGCGATTTTTCACGGGGTTAACCAGCGACGAATTCGCGCGGGTCGATGTCGGCGAATCAAATCTCCGTGGGCCCTTTGTTTAGTCCTTTCACCTCCTTTCTCCGGGCTCGAATTGATTCTGCCTCGACCCTGTGGCTCTCTCTCTCTCTGTACACAAAACTTTCGGCGATACTCCCCCGAGGGGCTAGACAATCGTGTCGTTAAGCCCCGCGAGCGGGCTTTAATCAAGCCTGATTCACCGATGGCGGATCGAACGGAAAATTCTCGGCGCCGGGTCCACGCGAATTGGAAGGGCTTGAAAGGGCCGGCAAAGTCTCGGGCGTTATTAAATTTTAAGCCCTCGGCCCGGCCCGCGTGCTCAAAGTGAATATTAACATTCGCCAGCTGGTAAATCTTTGACGGGTCGGCTCTGATAGCACAGGATAACCAAACTATCCCAATATCTTAATCCAAATATCTGGCCGGGTCGCTCGCCGGAAGATCGAGCTCCGCTAAACTCGCAAGTGTCTCGCTCGCCTCAGATCTGTGCGCTACGCGAAACCTTGTCTCTCTCTCTCTCTCTCTATCTATCTTCTCTCCGTCTGTCGGTCCGTCCGTGTGCGTGTGTCTCTGATTCCACTGATACCGAAGTTACTCGCTTAACTAAGTTCCCGGTGAATGCGCTTAACAACCATGAGCCTTGTCTCGCGCTGCCGCGCCGCCTCTGCCGTATGATTTAACGGCAAACTTCCGCGGTCTTACGTGTAAACACGGCCAAATTAGCTGGATACGTATTGCAGACGGTTATTTGCACTCGCGGCCCCACGGTTTTATGGTTTCGCCGACCCTAAGTGCGACCGGATGCGCGGTGATTAAGATGCACGAACGTTCACCGTTCTCGAACGAGCTGTTCTAGTTTACAGCTTTTGAAACATTAATTCTTCTCGCATGTTCTTGAAGAATGGAGCTCTACACATGTGTCCATAAACTGCTTACTCTAAATTCGAAGAAGTAACGACATTGTGGGTACACTTGATCGCTTACAGCAACCTCAATCTTGATTGAATCTTCGCTGAAAAATTTTTTGACATTGCTGAAATGTTGCTAAACATGTCCACAAAGTTCTATAATAATTAGACTGCGGATCTGTATGCAAAATAAAAATTATGTGCATCGATTGCAAGAAATAGAAACCAAATTGAATGTTATTTCTTCCCTGAATGATTTCGAAGAGGAGACGTCATATATTGGCATTTTCAATTTTTTCAATTTTCCAACAATTTTCAATTTCATCTACTCAATTTTGCTATAAATGCATAAAAATCCGCTGTCTAATAATAATAGATCTATTGGTTAACTAGTTAGAAAATGGTGAACTCAGCCTATGATCTCACGCACCAGACCAGGCCACCCCTTTAATTTGCTATTCCACTTGGGACTGATCGATAATTGCAGAAATGTGTCGTTGCTATCGTTGACGCATACCAGTTGCACACCGCACGAGAAGTTAAGATTGCGGATTAAATAAACCAGTGCACCGCGAGCGCTTTCGAGAGGACTGCCCTTTAGACTGTAGGGAATAAGTTATTGCAAGTTTCCTATCGATCATGACACCGGTGAAAGGGGCGGTGTTCCGAGCGAGACTCCTTTTAATAGCTGTTCTTTACACGCGAGTACTTTTTAACGATTAAAAGTGATAGGGGTTGTCCCATTTCGCCTCGAGAGGCGACTCTGATATGCATGGAAACATGAAAACTTTAAATTAAGTTACTCGCGAGATAACGGTGTTTCTTTCGGCTGCAGATTTCCTTCGGCCCGGTAATTAGCGATGAATCACTATGATGTATGGTATCCGCGCGCTTGTCCTTCCATTGATATCATTCATGGTTTCCATCCCCGACGAATTTCAACACTGTGTCTCGTTGAATATTTTAAACGTACCGTGGAATCCGGAGACGGCATTCTTTCCTATCTCTCTCCCTCGAGAGGGATGGAGAGGTGAAGAGAGAGAGAGAGAGAGAGAGAGAGGTGAGGAAACGTCTCCCAAGAAAGGAACGTCGAAAATCCATTTCCATGATGACGTCGTGTCTTCGTTTCAAGAAAAAGCACTCCCCTTCGCGTCGTTATATAATAATGCAACTCTAGACGCCCGCTATTCCTCGCGCGGAAATTTTCGTACTCCGACCAATAAAACGTAAAGAGCATTCGCCTTCGTCCCAACCCCCTCCTCCCCCTGTATCCTTGGCCAGCCTTTAATTTCCTTCTTTCGAAGCATGAATATTCAAGCGGATTTGCCCACGGCCGAAAGCTACATCGGCGAAACCGGAATACGAAACGGTTCGTGTCTCGTCCGACGGTCCTCTCGCCATGCGTTCCCCATTGAAAATTATTATTGAATATACGGAGCAGAGTTCACTGTGGCTTCTTGCTGAACAGACGATTCCATTCACGATCGTTGAATGCACAACGGGACCCGCAGATACAAACTGCACCGAGGCACGATTATACTCCGTGTAACGCGACGGTCTGCTGTTTTCAATGGTCCGCCGGAAATGCATGGTACCAATCGCTACAAAACTAACACCGTTTGGTCGTCGGACCGTGATTTATTATTGATAAATAGCATAGCACTCTCATCAGAGTTGGGGCATTATTTAGACAGAAAATTATTTAAATAACTATTCGAATAAAAGATAAAAGTTTTTACTCGTTATTCGAATAAACAAAGTATCTTTTATTCATCCCGTTATTTAAATAATTTAATTCGTCGAGAATTTATTCGACGAACAATATTTTTTATTCGAGGCGTCGAATAATTTCTGCCAGCTCGAATCAACACCGCCCGTGAAAATTATCAATTTTGGATCTGTGACAATTTATAACAATAGGTCAACATTTTTTAAAGAAGACTCATTTCTTCCTCTCAACTTTGAAATTGAACAATTCCACAGTTTTTAATTATTTTACTGATAACGTGAACTTATACGAAAACTGTTGAAAAAGTAACTTTTTGTTTTTTAATTAAATAAAATGGACCACTCAGAAAGCTCCATTCCCATGTCCCCCGTACTGAGTACAGGGGATGAACGATCATCGATGACTGAGAAATTGGACGATCCCAACTTCTCGAGTCTTCCTCACGCTCAA
The DNA here is from genome assembly GCA_963966675.1 of Lasioglossum calceatum. NCBI lineage: Eukaryota > Metazoa > Arthropoda > Insecta > Hymenoptera > Halictidae > Lasioglossum > Lasioglossum calceatum. The sequence continues at coordinate 2,155,554 of OZ016555.1, read as the reverse complement.
GGAAAGGAGCTATGTCTCCTCATCGTGGCTGCATCAAACTCTAAATTAGTGTTTGAGAGAAACAAGATATACTACAGAAATGATCCTGTGAAGTATGATCTTGGTTTTCCTCACTCGCAGAGACCTATATATATCAGACACCGATCATCTTTAGCAGTGGGAAACCAGTTCAAGATGTCGTCCATCTATCGGCAGAACCATGAAGTTGTGTCGATGATCTCACCACGAGTTATCTACCACAACGTCCCCACCACGTGTCCCTATCACAAGAAGCAGTTTACGATCTAGACTAGTTTTGAGCCAGATTGTATAATGCAAAATTAAATACATATAAAATCCTGAGGCTATTGTTCGAACAGGGTTGATTTGATAGAAGGGAGGATCTCGAGGAAGAAAATACGTTCGAACGAGATTCGATCCGCAGATAGAAGTGGAGCCGATCTCGCCAGCCGATTCTCGAGACGCCGTCGTTTCATTCGCTAAAAACGAACCGCATCCGGCCGATTGATATTTTATTCATGGGACGTGTTGGTGGATCGACGCGCTCTCTATCCACGATTTCTAGCGAGCCGTTGCTCCGCCCGTAGATCCCTGCCACGAGGGGAGAAGAAGCGAAATATTGCGGTCACCGGTAAAGTCTGAGGACAATGGCGCCGGCTGGTGTTAAAGCCAGCTTCGGGGAGGCCGGGATTTAGCGACTCGCCGTAATTCAAATCTGCCGGAGACAGTATCCGATGGGAGATCACCTGACGGCCTGTCCCGCGGAGATCACTTCCTGATATATTCCCGGTTATATTCCGGAGATCCAATTTTATTGGCATCGCCGTTTACGATCGATACTTGTTCGGCTGGACCGTTGCTCTGCCTCGGAACACGGTCGATATTATTCCTTGGATTACGAGGTACCGGGAAGTGCAGCGCACATCGGCTTCCTGATGGATTATGTGGACACACGCGAATCCCTCGTACGTTTTATATTGTGTAATTTCGTCGGAAGTATCGCTATACAACGTAGTCGGTAGCAACATATTTATTCTTTCTCGATTTTATCCTGGAAATACTGAATTCCTCGATTGTCGGACTTTTCACGGACCTGTACAACTCGGTTCCGATGCGAGCAAAGCGTGGGGGCAAACCTAACTCTCCCTAGAGTGTTGTATCCCTCAACTTTCGTGTCAGACGTTGCAAAAAGTCTTCTCCGAGCTCGAGATCTCTGTTTCGCGTGAAAACACCGGCTGCAATAATTGATCCCCTAACGTTTCACCCCGTTGAACGAGGTAGAATCACAGAAACCGCCTGATTCCCTCGGCATCCGCCATAAGCCGCCGGTTCTCAATTTTCAAGAGGCACCAGGGTGTCTTCCGGGTCCCGACGTGTTAGCAGAAAACGTTACGCGGCCCGTTAGCTGCCCGAGTAATTCCGACACGTGTGCTCGTACGTGCCACAGTACTCGGCGCGCTGACAATTATCCGAAACTGTCCTGCGTTGTCGCGACCCACGCACACGCTCACGATAAGAACGAGCGAGAGTGCAAAGTTGCGGGGAAAATCGGAGCCGATTAAGACGCAGAGTACACAGCCGCCGATTTCCTGGTTCTCCATCGTTTAATTAAAACTTCCTAAGCCGAGGAATCTGTTATTCGGCGCGCTCGAGAGCGCGGAAAATAAAGTTTCGCCGTTATCGCCGTTTATGACCGGTTCCTTAGATAATGAGCGACCCGGGGGTTTGTGCCGGCTATTAACGCGATTACTTTCATTGGCCCCGATACACGTCGAGTGTGCATTAATCTGAATTATCGCGGAACCGTTGCCCTCGACGTTTTGCTTAATTAGGACCTCGGCCACGAATAAGAAACGACTCGGTCTGACGCTGTTAATTTTGTAAATGCATCGGTATCGAATGTGGCCGGAATTATGTTCTCTGTGTGTCCGATTAGATTAGTCATGTCGAGGAAAAAAATCGTGTCTCTTTTACGACTTCGTATTCTAAATATTACAGAAACGTCACTCCGGGGAACGTATGAATGTAATTAAGAGTCCAAGGCACGCGCTACAAATTCCTTCATATAAATACCTAGCGGTGTAAATACTGCGCGGCCGAAGTCGAGCTTGATTTTCGGAGGGAGTCAAAAATGAGCAAAGGGACTGTCCGAGTGGAACCGATGCGAATGAAAAAATTTGTAACGTTCCAGTGTGTTTTTTTCAGGTGTTTGCAGTATGGAACGAAACTCGTAATTAAACCGCAGAAAGAGATCTCAGTTTATCGAGCGAGTTGGAACGACGCGGCGGAAAAAGATATGGGGGAACAGCTGTAGGGAAACGGTCGGTGGCCGAGAACGATAGTCGAATTCCCGTGCGCGCATAGCGAGCGCGGCAGTTCGCAGTTTCCGTGGAAGTTGGGGAACAAGCAGCACACCCTGTTCACGATCCACAAAACACTTTGCGCCGGCAGTATCAGCCGCAGTGATATCGAATTGATTACAGGGTCCTCGGCGTTGCCCCCGCAGCTCGCAACCGTAACTCGGTATTTCCAAATTAACTTAACTTCTGCAGCCTTAATTACGTTTCTTGGCCTGGGCCGAACTTTGTTAGCGTGTCGCTGCCCATATTGTTTAGCGGCCGCGCTGCGCCGCCGCCTCTGGCTTCCATTAGCTCCCGCGTAACTAACTTCCCTCCTCTTCGAAGGACTTTCCGCTTTCCAGGAGCTTACAGGATCCGCGGATTACCGGTCGAGGCTGAGCCGTGGCCCTTCTGGACTACCCGAGCAAACCTCGAGGACACTCGAAACCCTCGGTCGGTTTAGGGCATCTCGATAATCATTCTAATTCCGGTCCCGTTCGAACCCGTACGCGCCAATTCTCGGATTGTCCTGCGACCCGCGCGCGTCTCTAACCGATCGATTCTCATTTACTCCTAATTGCTGCTCCGGAGGGTGTTCCAGTAATTTTCTACGCGGCCAAGGAGCCCGCTCGATTTCGATGCTATTTAAAGTGTAGCCGGCACTGTTGGACCCTAATCGACACCATTATTTCTCCTCCGAGAATCCACCTCCTACGTCCACAAGCCAGTCGGCAGTAAAATTGAAAATGCACAAAAATTCGTGGCATTATTGTTTGTAGACTGTTCTAAGAATTCCGTCGAAAATCATCCCTTAGCTATTATGGTGAATTGATGTAAACTAAGTGTTTCGTTCTAATTGCGAAAGAATCGGCCCCGTTCGTTTCCATTAAAGGATCCGACTCGTTAGAGCCGGTGGATCTCAGGCCGGGCCGATAGCGAAATAAACTAATTAATTGCCGGCGTCTCAGGGCGAGTCGGTGCGCTTATTCGATTAACGATATCGTCGCGACAATGGCGCAATTAGGGGCGGGTGCCTCGCGGCGCGTTTCACTCCTCGAGTGAAACAAACACGGGGGATCCGCGAAAGAAACTTCCGAGAGCAGCGAGGATGAAAAATGAGGCGAGCAGGACGTATTTGCGAGGCTGTCGTCGGCGTAATCTTCGAGGAAGAATAATTTCCCCGAGGGGCAGGGACGGAGGGGGCTGACGGAATCCTTCCGTCGAGAATACAGGAGATCCATTCGTCGTAGACGGGAGAAAGAAACGTACTGCATAAACGGTCCCGGGGACTGTATAAAACCGGGCGAAACGGGCGTTCATTGTCGAAGAGGGAGCATGGTAATACGTCCGGGAAAAGTTTGGAGCTGTTTCCCTTTTCACTGTTTTCCTCCCGAACCTCCCCCCACCAGGGAATTTTCCGAGTAGAATATAACGAACGAGCGTTCCCCGTGCGATTGTCTTCTGGTGGAACGGGTGTGTAATTGAAATGGCTATTTTATTGCGCTCATTCCAGCCCCGACCTGGCCGAATGTGACGAACAGTAATTGCCAATAACGGGGCCGGGGAGCAAGTCAGTTTTCCTAGTGTTGTCGCTCCTTCTGGCACGTGTTCCGCGTGGAAAATTTGCCTGTGAAATTGGCCGGCAGCGCCGCGACGCGCAGCCCATTAAGGAGAACTGTGACAGAGCAGCGCGCTCGTTAATATAATAGTCGTCGAAATTAAAACACCAGCCTCTCGAACCCCCGCCGAAACCGGCGCCGAGCAATCGGAATCTCGTTCGACGCGACGCGACGTCGGGAACGCGCGCTCGTTGTTTTCCATCGTGAAACGAAACCTCGTAAAATTTATTTAATAACGTGCGAAAGAGGCCTGGTTTATCTACCGCGTCTTTACGACGGGAGCTCCGTGTTCCTCTGAACTTTTAACGGGCCCCGACCATTCAACTGGATTCCTTTCGTCGAACAAGGCTTCCGGGTCATTATCAGCACCGATGTCTCGTTACACGGACAGAGACAACTGTCCGATGGAATTTGATAAACCAGAGATGGATGGAATCGATGATAATTCGGCCAAACGACGATTCGAGGGACAATCGTTTTATTCAGAGGACAATCGAATTGGAACGGTGCACGCCCGGCCGCAAATACGAGTTAATGAAACGTGTCTATCGAAAAATTAAATATAGCTCGCGTGACCTCGGCGATGCAATTTTATGGAGCTCTTTCGTCGCGGAGCGCGCCTCGCTTCCTCTCGCTTTTTTACTCTCCCTTTTCTCTCTCTCTCTCTCTCTCTCTCTCTCTCTCTCTCTCGCTCTTCCATCACTTTGTATTTATAACTGGCGCACACGACTGTACAAACCGGGTTTCAATTCCCAACGATTCCCGATCGATTACTCCAATTTCGTCGGTTTCCCGCGAAGCCGTGAAGGCGATACCCTCTCGTGCATTTTCTCGTTCCAACCGCGTAGAGCTGTTTCCTCTGCAATATAGCGGCGAACGACTGGAATTACGGATTCCTGTGTTATTGGACCGAATTCTGAAGATGCCGGCCCTGCCGAGCCCTTTCTCCCTTCATGTGTCTCTCCCAATTAGTTGGTTAAGTCTGGAGAATCTTTAATTGAAGCATTTTATTTTTCGCACTGCTTGACCCTTGGGTAGTCAACCGGGCGCCCGAGTACCCATTTACTGTATTTCTCTCAGCAATTTCTTAATGTTCCTCTAAAAAGTATTACAAAATTTCTCTGTATGTCCATTCTTTACTCGCGAATACAGGGTGAGTAACCTAACGTTGCCATTAGGTGACTCACCCTGTATATTAATTTATAGTCTTGTAATGAGAATTTCTCCAAACATGTTAAATACAGAAAAGGTTTCACACTAAACCTACCACGCGGAGTCAAATGACCCATTTTAGATTTTTGATTTGACAATTATTGAAATTGTAAAGGTGTTTTCATGGGAATTTATTGAATATATTTCTTGACTCCAGTGAATATTCTAGTAAAAATCGCACAAAATATAAATAAATTTAATCTTGTTATTTTTCTAATAGTATACACATCAGTCTCTTTTGATGGTCGGTAGTGTTAAATAATCTATACATTTTGGTGAACTATACAAGGGTGAATCCACTTCCGCGTATAAATTCTGTGAGAACGAAGTTGTTCCGTAGACTTTATGCTGACGAGAGGAATTTTTCTGTTTCAGGCAAAGTCGATGAGCCGCTCGCCAGCTGCAAGGGCCGGTCAGCTCCTAAAGGACTAGGGTGCCGGGATTTTCTGCGAAATGGGAGCCGGCAGAGGGTCCGGAGGGCAAGCAAGAAGGTCGGCCGACGACGTTCGCGTTAAAGTTTCAACGGGCAGTCAGTAACTCCGCTGCGCGGTCCGGTACAGTCAAGGTCGCCGTGTATAGAAGATTCATATCAGCGGATCTGCTCCTGACGGCGGACCATGGTACATTATTTAAGGAGATGATAACCAGCGGACATTGAGGACCCCGCCAGGACAGAGAATATATATCTCGGACACCCGTCATGGAGGAACACGTCAGCCAGGCTGCTGGGAACTCGTCCGCGGACGGTCTCGTGTTCACCGACGCCTCGATCATCCTCAGGGCTTTGGTTCTCGGTCTCCTGATACTCGTCACCGTTGTCGGTGAGTGTCCTCTTTATTTCTTTATCTCTCTCACCTCGATTCGCACCGGGGAAAATTCGATAGATTGTCGGGGAACGGTTTCGGGAAAGTTTTATTTGTTTCGATCCCCGCCCACCCGTAGGAGCGAAACTTTCCCGAAAAAAGATATCAGAAGTAAAATAGGAGCTGGACGCGGCGCACCGTGAAACATTATAAGCCATCCGTGCTAGATATACGACCGAACTTATTGGCAATTTGCTTTTCTCCACTGGAAACGCTGCTCGACACCGGAGGACTATTATTGCGCTCCCACGAACCTCCTGAATGACAAATTACGTGGCAGGCTCCTCCGCCGTTATTAATTATTAAGACACGACATTAATACCATCATCGGCATACAAAAACCTCAATTTTCCACCTTCTGAAAATTTCCACGCGCCATGAATGCAATCCTTTCCATTCATAGGACATGAATACGTGTATTAATTAAAATTATTCGATCGCAACTTCTGCTCGAAATTGAAAAGAGATTTTCTTCGAGAGTTTAATAATTACCGCAGCTGATTAAAAGTTGCTTGAACATTTTTAATCCGTGCGATCCAGGAAGGTTCTCCAGATTGAAATTAATGGCACTCGAGGTGCGAGAAGTGGTTGACGGCAGCTTAAACGTCGGACGGAGGTCAACGGGAATCGTTTGACGTCGGGGAACGCCGGCACGGTAAAATTGCTCCCCGATGTCTGATCAATTAATCGTCCTCCTTCCGGTTATTCTCCGTCGACTGGCAGCGGACGCAGACTCGCGGCTGATGTAATGGTGTCGTTGTCGTTGTCACCGAGTAGTTTCGTGGGCCCGGCTCGGCGTACCTGTAGGCGAGCACAATGGGAGATTAATTTAAACCTGACACGTTTGCCCGCCGAGTAATATATTATCGGGGATGACGAGGCGGGCCACGTGACGCGTCCACGTGCACATGCGCCGCCGAAGATGTCGCATCCGCCGAGGAAATTTCTAATCCTTGCATCGAATAATTAATTCCGACCTAAACTAAGTCCATTCTGTATGATTTTTTTCATTTATGGATACGCAATTGATATGTAACCTCACACAATACTTAAATGGTGACTCTGAGTCACCTCTCGAAGGGTTAACGACAACTCAGGATCCAAAAAATATATTTCCAGTGCCATTAATTAATTAATCGAGTTCGAGTTCCATAATCGGTGTAATCTCGGCACCGGTGTAACTTCAGCAGCGCAGCGCCGTGCTGACGGTTGCTTCATAATTTGTAAGTTATAGGGGATTTAGATCCAGCGAATCGAACTTCGTCGAAGCGAGGTTCTTGAGGAGTTAATAGGAGCGGTTTAATTAACAGCGAACGGTCGAAGTTTATAGTGACTGATGCAGATTGACAAGCTGCACCGTCGTAAAGATTATTTCGAGGTGTAGCGTCGCGGATGCACGCTTTCGCCGGGAGTTCGAAAGCGTCGAACGACGCGATTCCCCGATTTTACTGGGCGTATATGTTAATTACGTTAATTGCCTGAGCCGGTGCTGCGGATTCAAGATCGGGACAGGACGGGAAGGCAACGTTCAGTAAAATTTAACGAGTTTCCAGGAGGAGCTAACGAGATTAGAAAGGTAACGACCATCCGTAGATCGCGTCCCGTTTTCACGGGGGCGCGCACGGACAACCAGTTTGATAAGCTCCAGACGCGATGCAGATTAGTTAATTTCTCTGCCGTTTCAAAGGGAAACAGGATTTCGCGCACAGTCCAGTGTCACCGGAACGATCGAGGCACCGGTGCGCCCGTCTAACGAGATCAACGGACCCCGTCCTCCCGCTGAAAGGATTGTTAATTATAGTTTTTTGCTCGTGGCTCGTTGTCGGAACTAATGATATTCCTTTCTTCGCGCGGATCGACGGAGGTCCGAGAGCGACGGCGACGGTTCTTTCTCCGAGGAAACGAAACGCGCAACGGGAGGAACGACGTCGAGCGAGAAAGAGAGGGGAAACAAAGTGGAAACGAACAGGAGCGCAGTCGATTAGAGCGCGATTGCTTTCGAAAATCGTCGAAATTTGATTCGAGGCGCGAATCAACTTGCGAGCGAACGTAATCGCCGGGCGACGCGCTATCAATGAACTCTCTGCTCTCTAGGGGAGTTCACTTTCCTCGATTTTTCGAGGCCGGCCTTCGGATCTTAACGAGGTTTTTCGTAATTCCTAGAGCGGCTAGCGAAGACCTTCGAACTTGCGGTCAATACTTTGGAAACCCAATTACCGGCCCCCCCGATATTGGTAGCACTCGCAACTTCGCAGTTTCGCATCGTCGTCGTTCCAGAACTTCGCGTACTCGCTGAATGCCGAAACTGAAAAAAGATTACCTGCGAAATTCGCTGTAGCAGCTCCGTGTCGCCGGCGTTATGCTCTGTCGTCGACGACCACCATAATAGCGGTTAATTAATTTATTTCATTACACCGCGCTCGTCGCGACACCACCGTACTGTTCGGCACTGCGTCCGGGAAGCTTGTCTGGAACGTGACACGGCGGCGCGACCGTCAGACCATCAAGTGGATTACTAATGTTTACATTAGACTACACTCTGTGCCACTGCATTCGACCCTCTAATACGTTCATAGCCTCCCGGAAGCTGAATTTTACACATATTGAAATTCCTTCAATTCAACTAGACCGGCTCCGGTTACGTAGCAACAAGAAGCTAGCTCAATATTCCGATTAAAGCGACAAGGACGCGCGATAGTTGAAAAATGTCGAGGGTTCGCCGGAGCTGAGCTCGAAGCAATTTCTTTTTTATCAAATCTCGCAGCCACTATATTGTAGAATTTCTCCCGATTCGAGGTAAAAGGCTCGTTTCGACGGAGCAAGGAGCCGGCACGCAGGAAATCAGGGTCTTCCTTTAGTACGCAGGACCTCTCTCCCCGTCAAGGATAGAGGAGATAGGGTACCGGGTACCCATATATCGATCGCCGTCTTCTTTCTATACGTTCGCGAAGGCCGAGTAAAAAGACGGGTAGTTTAGTCGTCCAAGAGGCTGAATGGCCCTATTTAAGCTGTATAGAAAAGACTCGTAAACCTTTATGCCACGGAATACTGGCTCGCCGACCCTACGCGTTATTATCATCCTCGCCGCAGATGGATCCTGTGGTCCGCGCTAGTTCCGTGATAATTCGCGCGCCCTACAGGATTCAAGGATGCACGAATCCCTTCAGTCAATCATCCCAACGAACCACAGCTTCTATAATTTCCATCTAACTGGGCCGAGTCGAGGGCGACTATTGTCCATTCGAGTTACGATTACAGCATTTTCGAAACTTACGAGATCGTCGGACCGAAACCGAAAGCTCTGCTACCTGCGTCATCCCATTTTTATCCCGTTCAATTCATACCGACTGCTGCAATTTACTATTAGGTCGTTGCATATGAAGTGTCCGATTTTGAACGGTAACGTTAAACAACCGCAACTATTTCTTATCGAGCAAAGAATCACACGATTTTTGATTTTATTAGAGTAGACGTTGAATTTTTTGGACTGGAATTTCCATTATCATCTCTGTTTTGTACTTCTTTTTACTATGAATAAATCGTGCGTTTTTAGTTGCAAGTGACTGGAGCCACTTAAATAGTTTATCCTTACTTTAGTAATTTTAACAAGCTGAGAAAAAATAGATTGGCACTTTTATATCATTGTAACCTTTTTACCGTTTTAAATTGCACCCACTCACTTTTCCCATAAAGGCATAAAATCCGCAGTCTATCAAATAGTCACCACACTAAATATCACATGATGATATCGTCAATATGTTATTTTTCCACACATACAAAAAGAGCACGCGACAATCGCGCTGATTGACGTTGGAATCATATTTATTTAAAAAGAAACTTATTATAAACGCATATTCAGACATTTCCAATGCAACAACCGAATACTTACTCTTGGAACATTTATGTTCAAATAAATGTTTCCACCTTCCATTCAATCCACATCTCCGTAAAACAATTACAGAATCAAAATTCCGCACGTGTGTGTTGCCGCTTGAATTGGAAGAATCAAAATCGCGGGGAACCCGTTTCAAACGCGAACGACCGTCGAGGGAATAACAAGGATTCCGAGCGGAAGTGTGAATCGGCGCCGGAAGGAACTAGTTTAATTAGACGGCGGTAAGCGCCAGTGGACCGGAAATTCTTTAAGGCGGAAAAGTTGCCGCGAGTGGCTGGCTCCGGGTGGAAGAATTCCGCTCAGTTGCGGAAGAATTCGCGGAACACCTTCTTCCGGAACGTTTATTTAAAGGGTCGGACTACGGGAATTCTGCTACTTCGATCTGACTATTACGGCTCGGGCGGAAAGTTGGAAGTTGGAACGCACCGTTGAACCGGGTCCGCCCCGTCGGAAATAAATATGACGGCGCGTTTTCCGGCGAAGCAGTTTTCGACGCACGCCCGAACGCACACCCCTGGCAAACACTTGCTCTCTGGGAATTCATTTCGACGACTGTATCGTTTGTTCGGGACCAGTGGGTACACGCGGTTTATGCATTTTTAACCGTGGAAACGTCACTCGCACAACACGATGTACCATTGTCGGCAAGGCATCAACCACGATAGGGGAGGAATACACGCGGCTCCGGACGTCATACAATTAACATTGGACGTCAAACAGCGTGCGCCACTTTAATAATGCTATTAATGGAATAATTAATCTATTCGACATTAATATTACATTTCCCAATTGCAATTCACTCACTAATTAGCCGTGCCTGACGGCCATTCGGCATTTTCTTTCGATGCTCGTTCCAGCTGTCACGTTCTGACTGTTTTCCTCGATTTATTCGATCAGTGACACAACAATAATCAAATAATTACTAAATTATGAAAAATTAGAAATCCCCATTCATTCACACTAAACCTAGCCTTAAAAGTAACTGGTACATGTTCTTTTATAACATTTTATTTAAACTGTTGTAATATGTGCTCCACTAAAGATATCTATACAACCATTCCTTATCAAATTATTTTTATTATATCAATAATCGTAAAATAAAAAATCTGTGATTGTAGGTTCAGTGTTAGAGCTCGACAAAATTGACATTGTGTAACGATCGCGGTCGCAAGAAGGTGATTATTCTTCCCGGAGCAAGATCAGGGACCACTTACCTTTTTCCGGCGAATCCGTCGATCGTTCGGACATTTTTCTCCTGTCTGTGGATCCGAGACCTCCTTTAAAAGACATCGAAGTTCCCGGGGAGGGTGTCTTCGCGGCCGAACGACGATAACACCGGGACCGTTCGAATCCCAATCAAGCCGAACTGCAAACGAAGTTGCAAGAACTTTCCATTCCCGGCTAATTTGCAGTTTATCCTGCGGGGTGCGGCGCGGCTAGCGTTCCAAGACGTCGAACATAATTAAACTTCGGGTCCGCGGAAAAGTGGCTCTGCGGCGATTACCGGCCACTGGCAACTTAAGCAACTCTCTCTCTCTCTCTCTCGCTCTCTCGCGGTCTGTTAGTGGCCGGTGGATCAACTGCATACATATTCATACGCGGACCCCGGGATACTCGTCGTTTTCCCGTAGTTGTCTCGCTGTAAATTCTGTTATTAGCGCAGTTCACTGGTTAACTAACGGGCCGTCGAATATTGCGCGCGTCGTCTCCCCCGGCTAGCTGTAGCGGAATTAGAGTAATTTCACGGCCGTTTGACAACCAGCGAAATCGCTCGAAGTAACGAGCCGACTCGGGATTCTCGTGCGGACCCGAGCAACAACCTTTACGCCCGTTGACGCGATTATTCCGTTCGTGCGAGCGTTTTCCCTCGAGGAAATTCGATTCGTTACAGCTGCGTCTCCCCCTCTCTCTCTCTCTCTCTTGTTAATGGAGTAATAACACCGACGATGAACGTTCTAACGGGGCCGATAAATTAATAGAAAAATTAATTGACGATCGACTGGCCAGCAATAACCGTGATCCACTGAAACGATTTCATCGGCGACGAACGATCGAGCTCGCTAATCGCGGGCACACCGTTCCGCTTTTGTTCCGCGCGATAGGTCGTTATGTTGATTTTTATACGCAGGTAATTGCCGATTGAATTGCTAATCTGAACGTGAACCGGTTGCCCGACACTTATAACCCCCCGCGTTATGGTTCAATAAATATCGTGCTGGCTGCGACATTTCGATGCATCGTTAGCGAATAATCGCTCCCATAATCGCCGATGGTTGATAATACGATCCAGGCGGATCACAGGCTCGCGCTTGCGAATCGGGAAATGTGCTTCGGAGTCGACGAAATGGTACTCTAAACGGCTGTAGCTATAGATTACTCGAGCAAACGACGTTTGGTCAACAGCGCCGCCGTCCACCCAACGTTTCGATTGACCATGCTGTTTCGTAGCATCAGTCTGCGATGATATCATGCCGAATAGGAGGATATAAAGCGGTAGTTTAAAGGTTGTTCCAATCCAAATCCAATGTCTTGATAACAGGAGGCACTTGAAAGTTCCCATCATCTTCTACCATTATTCAACTTGACACGAAACGTATTTATACCCACTGTAAGTAGCTACAGCGTGCGTTAGTCAGCCATACGAGCCAGGACGAAAGCGATACCTTCATGAATACTAGAAGAGACTTAGTGCCGTTTGCGTTGTACCATATTGCAGCTCAGACTTCTGGAAAGCTTATTGATATTCACGGTAAGTAGGAACAGCCAATATTGATCATACATACGAGCGAATTCAACATCTTAGAAAACGTACACAGAAACTCTCACGATGTTGACAGACCTCTGACATCCTCGAGACTGGCGCAACACATTTACTATACTCCACCAGTAAGTAGAAAACGTCGACAATGGTCAGACACAGCAGAGACACTCCGTTCGACAGCTTACTTAGTACAAAAGAACCACTTATCACAGCTCAAGGCGGAGTCTTTCGCATGTTCTTGCTTTCTTGGCAGTGTCTACGGTTCTGTGGGACAGTCGAACCATAAATTTTCTCGGCATTGTCCACAGACTGTCTGCGAACGGCACTGTCCAGCGAAAGATACATTAGTAACCGAGGATCGAGGATTCAGGAATGATTTAAAACCTGGAGCTCCGATAAATCTCGAGAAATGTGTCGCCGGAAGAAGTAGAATTAGCAGTGTATATGTCAGACGACGTTTGAATCCGCTGTTAGGCGAGAAGTCTCCGATTGCGCGCGCGTTTTCACCGGGCCAATCGGACGCCGTTCACGCTGCGACTATCGCCATGGTGCTTGTCCTTTTCGTTTTGTGTTCCTCTATCGTCCGGACGACCACACGATTTCTCAATTTCTCCCGGCGCTTTACGATCGCGAGGAGAAACGGCAGGAGAAATTTTTCCACCGTGCTGATCCATGCTGGATTTTATTTTACGCATACAACCGCGCCCGAGGAAATCGCAATAAAACGGCGGAAAAACAACGAACAGCTTCTGAGAGGGTCTTTCCGGCGGGTGCTCCTGGTAAAAAGGAACGTATTTCAGACGGTATAGCATTTTTTCCCCCCGACGAACCCCGATAGCGTCGATTCGAAAGCCCGACGCGAACGTTCGTGTTACGAACAGGGGAAGCAGAAGATAAATTTTAGAAAATTCCACCCAGCCTTCTCGACTGTTTTACACGCGTCAATTTGCATTTGTACGATGCACGCTGTAAGTGCTCGCAGCCATGTGCACCGCAACTTTCCAGCATTTTTTGCTTCGATGTGCGGCTGCTACGTTCCTGACGGCAATAAACTCTGCGGCGTTCGTTGCTTGGCAGTTTAGAGCAGTATGAGCTTAAAAGCTTACACGGGGACCTTGAAACTGGCTTGCAGTTTTCACAAGTTCTTGAGAACACGCCTCTCAGCTTCGACTGCCCGCGAGGCAGAGCTTACGGAGCTTCAGAGGCCCTTCAGAGTGAGCTTGCGAGCATTAGAGGTCTTTAAAACTGACCTTACGTCCTTCGGGAGATTTTTCACTGAGCTTCAAGCTTTTAGACACTCCTAAATTAAAGCTTGCAACCACCATCACAGATTTCGATTTAACTCGCGACATTGAAAATTACTCAAAAATAGATAGGCATTTTTTCAAAGCCTTCGTGGGTATGAAAAGCCCTGGAGACTTTATGACCTGCAGGATTTATGACCTGCAGAGTCCATCAAGTTGGAGCTTGCGACCTTCACGAGCCTTAAACCCGAAGTTTCCACCCTCGAAGAGCTTCGAGGTCGATCTTTCGACGTCTAAATACGCAGAGATCGAGTTTACGACATTTTACCCGTAACAAGCTTCAACTTACAGACATCAGATGACCCTTGGACCGAGCTTGCAGCCCTCGGAAGCCCTCAAAGTCCACCTTGTAACCTTCAGAACGTATCGAAAGCAATCATGTCACATCTCGTTACGCGGAGGTCGAGTTTACTACTCTCCGATGACTTTAGGGTCCAGCTTGCGACCATCAAACAGCCTTCGGACCCGGAGCTTGCGACTTTCGCGTTCCAGTTTAAGTAGAATCGTTCGCTCCTCGCAACAAACGAAACAGGCCAACGATAGAGATTATTCGTGGCGATTCTATCGAGTTTCACGGGACCGTATCCGTCAGCTGAGAGGATTATTTTGCAAGCGCAGCGATTTAATAAACACCCTGAAATAATTCCGGTCCCTCGATACCGGGTAGCCCGCAGGTGAATGAATTATTCATGCAGGAAAATATCCCAGGGACGTTGTTGCGACCCGGAAGCAATAATCGCCGCGCAGATGGCACTTGAGGGGGAGGGGGGTCGGAAACGCGAATTCATTTCGAGCCGGACTTCCGGCGCGCACTTTTTCGTACGGAATATTCTATGGAAGGGCACGATAATGGGCACAAGTTTGCCGAGAAGCAATGCACCCGAATGTTCTAAAAGCCATTCGAAAGTAGAGATTCCGAGCTTTCGAACGACTTGGGAAAGATAATGATACGATCATTTTCGCCGGAGTTCTGATAATTCAAAGTTGCGAGTACTTTGAAGACGCATTTCTTCGACTGTAAAAAATAATGTGAAAAATTTTTTATTGAGCAGCTTCTAGTTTGCCAACCTGTTACACTGTGGAGAATCCTTAAGCCGCGTCGGACATGGCCGGTCGCGTAGGAGCGTATCCGACGGGAAAAACGAGGGTCCCGATCGTAAACACGAACTGAAACGAACGGGGCGTCGGCCGTATAAATATTATTCGGTCGCAGGGGATCCGGAAGCTGCAGCCGCGTCGTTAAATCCGCGATTTAAATGGAGTAGAAAACCGTTCGCCGTGAGCGTGACGCTTGTTACGCAGCCCCGTTAATTTCAGCATTGATTTAAACCGTCCGGAAAGCGGTTTAAACCGTCGCGCGACGACGTGACGATGCATCGTACGTCGTTAAAATTAAAAACGAAGAGACCAACAGATGATCGGTGGGGAGCGCACGGGGGGTTGAGGAGGCCACATAGCACTTAAGTGCTATTAACCGGGGCGCGTGTTCAGCGGGGCCATAATAAATTTCCAATTGAAATTCGTAGTTGATCAGGGAGAGAGAGAGAGAAAGAGGGAGAGAGAGGCGGAGCCTTCGATAGGATAAACTGACCCCGACGTCTCTCATACGAATTCTGGATTCACGATGGAAATATTTGATTGCATTTCATCGGGAATAAACGTCCCCGTTTGTTTGTTCTGCGCTCGAAACGTTAATTGCTGGGGCCGGGGCACGCCGCGGCCGCTCGCGCGTTTTCACGTCCGATGACAATTGACACCGGGTCGCGCTGTTGTGAATTAATTTTTGTCACCGAACCGGGAAAAATACCCGTTTAGCCGGCCGCACGCGTGCGAGCTGGCCGATTTTTCGATTAACCCGGCTGTCTAGTTCTGCGCACCGACGAAACGCAAAAGTAATTCGACGTGAATTGCGCCGGACGTAGTGGCGCGGCGGCAACAATGAATTATAAATGAATAGACGTCGTTCGCATTTGTTCCCAGTGCTAGTGTGTATTTTGTATTTTTTTTTCTGCGATGCGACCAAACTTTTTCTTCTGGTCAGCGAGCCCGCGTTTAATCGGAGCACTCTCTCTGCGTGTGTCCATGCAAATTAATACTTTTGCGCGTAAGTATCGGGGTATCCGTGGAACGGAATAATTCCCAGTTTTAATCGCATGAGCGGGAATTATATTCCGAGGGAAAATATATTTCCTCGTATATGGTATAATAAAGTAAATTATTGTATTTAGGAGAGTTTCAAAATATTAATTGGCGAACTAGTGAATGTAACAAATCAATACGAATCGATCTGGGTCGTGGCTGACGAGTTAAATCGTGCTAGTTAATTAACTAGATGCTCGAGCCGAGGAAGAATGATTGTACGGACGGTCTCGGAGTTGTTCGACGACAAAGCGGACGAGTCAGCAGAATCGTTTATCACGATTAAGTGTGGAGGAGCTCCGTCGCGTCCAAATAAGCTGATTACACGATCGTCAAAACGTTTACAAAGCCGTCAAAGCAACGTAACTGTCGAAGACTAATTAGCAGTGGTTTCGGCGTAAAGTGTACCGCACCTGGCTCGAGTGTCTCTCGTTTGACGAACGAAATCGTGCGGTATCTTTGCCGAGGAACGCGGACCGTATTTGATAAACCTACGTCATAGGCAACTATGCATCGCTGTTCCAATACTGCCAATATATCGTATTTCAGATCAATCACGTTGCAAGCTGCGGAATAGGATTATTATCTTATTGCACGAGTTGATTTATTACCGGGAAAAATAAAATCCCCCCGATTATCCCCCGTTCCTATAAAATCACATACGAAAACAAAAATCCGCCGAGCGATTCTACCGGCGATTTTATGCATGCCGCTTTCAATGCTTTGTGCCTTTGTAATAAGAATTTTTATGCGATTTCAATTTCAACTGAAAAGTAAAACCTTTCATTCATCCTTTCAGAGGTTAAAGCGTTGGAGAAAAATTAATTGAGAGAGTAGACTGGCGATTTTGTCCGTCCCAAGCATTTTCAGTCCTTCATTTTTATACGATTTCAATTCCAACCGGAAAATCTCTATTTACTCACCTTACTTCTGTAGAATAATGCGAGGGAATTAATTTCGAGACCTGATAGAAGATCCTATGCAACCAAAGCACTTTCGATTCCGCAATTATTCATAAACGCGAATTTTTCTGCGACTCGAATTTCAATGCGCCCGAGTAACCGGAACATGAAATCTCCGTTTAATCTCGTTGCTATAAAATGAAGGAACAGGAATTCACAGAGGAGCAAAGATTTCCTGGCAAGCTCGGAGCACTCTCGATTCTTTAAAATTTCACCGAACAGCTCTCCATCAACACGTATATTCGTTTGAATCGTCGTCGCCGGGGCTGTTTAATTGATTAACAAAGTCGTGATACTCGCTCTAAACCGGTCTCCAAAATTAATCGGACGAGTTCCCGGGAGGACGAGAATCCTCGGAGCTACTTTCGCGCGCGGCACGTGGCTCGTGAAGAATAAATGCAAGTTCCGCCGGTGAAAATCTCGCGGCGGTCCGAGGCGGGTTCGAAGGATGGTCGAACTTCGTTGAACTTGAGTGGGAATTAGGTTCTCGCCACTTTGATCGTTTAAAAATTCCGAAGTTCGACAAGTGCCCCGGGGGAGGGACAAGGGACAAGGAGAGCTTGAGGAATTGTTAATTCGAGCGAGCGACACGCGGAATCTCGCGAAAGTAGAACGGGCCGGTTGTGTCCGCTTCCGGGAATCCTCCCTAATCAGCTTATGAATTATTTACGCGGATTTCGAGGACCGCGCTTAACTAACTGGATTTCTGATTAACGCGGCGCACCAAGAGCGAAACGGTTCCCGACAAATTCGTCCACGGAACGATTCAAGTCGAACACGATCGCGACATCGATATATCGATCGATACCGCGCACGCACGTCGAGTCATTCTGCACGGACCGCCGCGCCGAGGCCATTAACGTCCGGCCAGGCCCATTCTCCGTGACGTTTTCATTTGAATTTTTCAGCGGCGCGGCCGCCGAACACCGCCGCGATGACAGCGAATTAACAAAATGAAAATGTCGCGCGGAATAGGACGCGCGAGCGTTAATGGCTTAATGGTCTGTTTTGTTAATGGTTGTTAGCTTTTAAATGGAGGTAAAATGTCCACGGTGCCCGGTGACGGATATTAACACTCATATTGTGCCTGTGTAATGGCTACTCCCGTGGGCGCGCGTTCCCTCCGCCCGAACAGAAACAAATTAGAGAAACGTTTTAATCCGCGCGCTACATATCGCTGTATCTACAAAAACAGTTGCGCGACATTCGTTTAAATGCCTGTATCGGCCGTGTTCGCGCGGAATTTACGGGATTCCATTTTTCCCGCCGTCGAGATGTCGGTCGAGTATTTTTTCGGGTTGCGAACCAGGTTCGCTTTTGGCGCATTTTTCACCCGGAAATGCTTCCCGGTGACTTTTTGTGGAAAATATTTTTTTTCGGTAATTCTCTAAAAACAATTTTCAGTGTTGATAATTTGTAGCAACGTTGGAAATTCTGTTTGGCCACACCGCAGGGAGAATAATTTTTGTCGGCGAGTTAATGAATGATCGAGCGAATTTTCGTGCGGTGACTTTCGCAAGATGGACGATGCAAAGGGATGAGTCGGGGTTGTCCCTTTGAAATGAAGTTCGCAAGGGCACGAGGGTTAGATGTGATCGATCATGCCCGGCATTGTGTCTTTGGACGGCCGGTGATCCTAAATAAATTTCTGTTCCAGGGAACCTGTTCGTGATAGCGGCGATCCTGCTCGAGCGGAATCTGCAGTCGGTGGCGAATTATTTGATCGTCAGCTTGGCCGTCGCCGACCTGATGGTTGCCTGCCTCGTCATGCCCTTCGGAGCCGTTTATGAGGTACGTCGACTGACGGGTTTATTAGGCGACCACCGTTACGGTCGCGTAATCTATTTTGAATCTACCCTCCTTTGGATAACAAAAGGCCCGGGTGGTAAAAAGTGACATTTGCGACGCTGGAAAATATTGCCCGCGGCGGAACGTCGTTTAAAACGAGAATTAAAATGAAAGTAGCAATAAAGACGATGAAAAAACTGAAATGACCCCGTGATGCGCTATTTCAGATCTCATATTTTGCAATTTGAAAAGTACGCGTTAAGAACTGAAACTACTACGCCATAATTTCAGCAGAAATTTGTAACTTAGTAATTTTGCTAGGATGCTACCGGCATTAATTCAACGTGCAAACTGTGCCAATTATCCCGTGTAAACCGATTGAGTAATCATACGCGAGCTGCGTCAGCAATTGGCAAATTTTAATTAAGTCGGTGACAGATGTTTCTGAGAAGTCTAAAACGCAACACACAATTAGGCTGATCTATCTGGTGACCTAGGTTTGCTCTGTGGATTCGATTGATCCCACACAGAGGGACAGGGGACGGGTCCCTCTGTTTATACAAACGTTATGTTCATTAATGCTAACCAACATGCCGGTCAGTTACGGGGCTCCCAATCGCTCAGCTCAAACGAAACGTACCCGCTTAAAGCCGACTATCGAACGTTCCCTCTCGATTCGAGGATTTCCCGGTTTCGATTTAAATCTCTCGCGACTTAACCGATGAAAAGTTTGCCCAGCTACGGAAACGCTCGTTTCACACGTTCCTGTTTCACGAACGTGATCCCGGAATGATCGATACCGTTCTCAATCACCTGTTGCTAGGAAAAAAATCTTTGTTTACCTCGTGGCAAAACGCTGAACAAATAACCGCAAGAATTACGAAAATATTTATCGTACAAGCACGACATTCATCAGTCCCTTCGGTTGGATTTTATACATGTCTGGCTCTTTCTACTTAGGAAAGTTTTTCCAGTCGATTTTCTCGGGAGAGTTTGATAAGAGAAACTTCCGCTGTTAATCCACGATTCATTTTTCCGGGAGGGATTGATTAAAGGAATTGGATTAATAAGGGACTGGAAATTGGCAGGCACGATCGCGGAGTCCCTCGACACTGTTTTCATCAGCATTAAGATTCAATTGCACTCAGCCGCCAGGCGAGGACGGTTTGTTTCGCTTTAATGTATTCCGAGGGATCCTCGAAATCTTCGGAGACACGGATAGCCCCGGGTCCCCGGAGCGATGATGTATAATTAAACGGACCCTCGCTACGTAAGAAGCTCGTTACAACGTTGTTCTTTGGGAATTAATTACCGTTCGGAAGTTGGTAAGACGATTAACAGGCAACTTGAACAATCCCCCCCGCTAGATCGCGTCGCGTCGGGTCTCGCTCGCTGACGAATATTTCGCTCCTCTTTCGTTGCTGAAAGCTCGCGTGACAACCACGGCAGGTTGTTAGGAAGACAAAGTTCCCTGTAAGTCCTCGCGAAGTACAACTTTGCGGGCTGTTACAGCGAACGGTTTGATCGAATTCGGTAAAGTGATCAACGAGATTGCTTCAATCTTCCGGCGACCCGATATTACAAACATGAAAAACTACCCCTGCCATTATCGTCCCTCGATCCTCCTTCGAATATTACATTTCTTACACTGTGCAATTTCTCGAGATCTTTTTTGGTAGATTGAATTTCTAGTGAAGACAGTTCGAATGTTAATTCATCGGAAAGTTTTACGGTGTTCCGGACGGTTCGTGTTGTTGTTGGAGACTCCCGTTCAGCGTTTCCAAGTGGCAAGCACGAATAAATTAAGTATTAATCGAATTTAACCTTGGGGGCAGACTATTCCGGTTAGCTGGATCATGCAACATTAAACTGCTAACTATTTCACGTGCGTCGACGATAGCTGTTTGAAGATTTAGGTAATCCTCCATTACCTCGTTACGCTCCTAACACTGCCAGGCAACATTGATTTCCATTTAACGATTGACCAGCTCCCAGTTGATTAAATCGAAATACAGCGTATCGATTGTAGAATCGCGAATAAAATCCGTTCTACTTTAAATTGCATACGTGGTGGATGGGAAATCTATTTTACTCGAGATTCTCTGTTTCGCGGAACGGAAGGGAAGGCGGGGACGCATCCGCGACGCGATTCAACGGGTAGAAATGAACGCGCGTGTATCATTATTCGGGGTATTTCGCAGCTGGCGCGAGGCGAATATCAAAAACCGGCGTGTCTGCGCGGCGGAGGCTGACGGAGAGGCCGCGTTGGGCGTCGGAAAAATATATGCCCAGTCCTCGAAAAATCTCTGACGTAAATCGAGGATTATAATCCCGTCGCTCCGCTGTTGCCAGTATATTTCCAGGAGAATAGAATAATACCTCGCTCTGATTCCAATGAATTCACCGGCGCGGCGCATAGAAAGGGGGCCTTCTGTTTTGTTTTTGTTTTCGAAACTTCGCCGAGCCCGGGGGCATCCCTATTTGAAGGCTCTCTCCCTCTCTGTCTCCATCCCTCCGTGAGAAAGAGGGATCCGTGTCGCGTCGGTGTGTCGGTGTGCTTCGCTCCCACAACGATCTATGTGTGCGTGAGAACGCGTGCAGCCCCCGCTGCCAGCTTTACATTGTGGTTTCATTACGTTTACTAAAAACAGACAGGCAAATAGTCGAGGATATAAGCGAGGGCGTGTGCGCTGGAATGCGAGAAGAATTTCAGGGGATGATACAGGGAGCGAGAGGGCTGGTTGAATAACAACTTTAGGCGGTTTCGTTGAATATTCGGCAAGGCGGCTCCGACAACGCCCGGTATCTGAATATTTTTCGCGTGCACGCGAGAGCTTGTTACGGACTCGTTACTTTTTCACGGATTTAATATTTCATCGGGTGTTCTGTTTTTTTTTTAACCCGCCTCCTCCGACAGCACCACTCCAGGATATGCTACTAGCACGTTACTATAGCTGCTTCACTAGTAGGTATTATCATCGAGGGCCAGTGTAAATGCCATCAGGGCTGCGAAACCCTTGATCACATAATATGGCAATGCGAATTGTATTAGGTGAAGTAAAACGCTCAGAACTTTTTACTTCACTTAATATTAGATTGTCCCAAAAGTCTCTTTCGAAATGTGTTCCTTTAATGTTGCTAAATAAATACACACAATGCGATAATCTTTACGCTAATGTTTTAGTACTTCCTAACATGAATTTGTTAAAACGTAACTAACATAATATTTATTTAGCAATATTAAAGGAACACATTTCGAAAGAAACTTTTGGGACAACCTAATTGACAAAAACGCCAACTAATAAATGCCCTACTTACCTCTCGTCCACACAATTAAGTCCAAATGCATATAAAATTAATTAATCGGGGTCAGTGAATAAATAAATAAATAAATAAGTACATAAATAATATGCATCAGGCATTTTTTTTGTGTTTAGGAGCATTTTCGCGATCATTGTACCGGGGTCACGTCAGCGGGGAATGATCGAGGCCCGATCGCTCGAAAATTTATTTCACGTCGACGGCGCGTGACGGATGCAAAGTTCGATGGGCGAGACCGCGTCCCTATTTATCGTTCGCCGCCGGAAGACATATCGGAGGAATTCCGAGGCGTGTAATCCTCCCGAGTGAAGCCACTCGATCTCAATCTTCGGGCAATCTCTCATTCCGTTATAGCCCTGACGGATCCACGGACGGTTTACCGGCGGAGGAGCAACAAGCGGCTTCTCATTAGGCAAAGAAGCTCGTTGCGTTATTGCCTCGGGCGTTATAGCTTCCCGGCAGTATACCCGGATGATTTACACGCGACTTCTCGACTGTTACTGCCGCGCCCGTAGTTAAGACGCCTTCGAGCCTCATCGACGGCCGACGAAATTCACGGTGCTCCGCGCGGCGTTCAACCGGGAACGAGTGCACCGTTCTAGAACACCGGAGTTTACGGCGCCGAATGTCTCTGCCATCCGTCCAATTTCCGGAAAACCGTTTCAATTCAACGCGGAACGTCGAAAACTTTATTGTCCTCGAAATGGTTAATGACTCCCATGAATCGAGAATATTGACCAATCTCCCGCGATTAAACTTACCATCGGAATGAAAATCAAGAGGAAAACGGCCTTGAATCCACGTGAAAAACCCACTTCGACTTCGGAGATGTCTGTACTTTATTAATACCGTGTCTGGCCATAGCTAGCAGATACTACTTGATGTCGAAATTGCTCCCTGACAAGTTCGAGCTGTCTCCCAGCAATTTATGACGAGACTGCCGTACAGGGGAGCGGCGTATGAACGTTGACAGAGTTTACGACTCAGCGTACGAGAGGAAACGGTCGGCGATGGTCAGACACGCGAGTTAACGATCTCTCGCGAGCGAGCCCTCCGTTTTCTAATGGGAAATTTCGTTTCCACCGGCAAATTGAAGTCTCACTTGAAGACCCTCGCAGTTTCTAAAGCTTACTTTCCGGGGGAAAACTCCTCGGCAGTTTCCTTAATTGCACGTTAAACGACGATCCGAAGCACCCTCGACCATCCCAAAAGATCCCCGCGCGTCATTTTATTCGCGTCGTACAACACGGCTCAGAATTTGCTGAACGGACGCATTATGCCGTTTTCGAGATCTTTGACAGTCGGCTGGCAAAGTCAGTCGAAAAGTGAAACCGCGCGTTGCTTATTCAGGGCCCGGGGAACACCGCCGAACAATTTCCAGTTTCCTCGGATCTCGTAATTAGAACAAAGTGGAGGGTTTCTCGGCTAGCTGCCGTCTTAAAGTTTCGCGTTCAGTCTTCGTTTCTTTAATCATTTGTCTCCGTTGCCTTAACCACTGTCACATCTCGCCACGGCTGGCTGCCTTCACGACGCCGCGCCGTGCACCGTTTACCAGAGAAACCACCTCCGAAATCGCGCCGACCATACCTCACCGGCCTCGAGAACAATTACCACCATCTGTCTGGTCCCGGGAAAATCGAGCAACGTGCTGGAGAAACACGGATTTATCGCGGTATTATAGTTAGTATTGTTTAAATCATTCGGCCTTCGAAGGCATCTTTTATTGGCCTCGCACATGCCTGGCGAGGGTGTGAAACTCCGAGACGAAGACTCATTGATTTAGCACTGCTGGCGTACAACCCGTAGTTACGTCTGGAAATATTTTCATTCACTTTCTGAAGCGACGTGCGCCAGTGTAACTTTCTTAATTTGCTGAATTAATGTACAGAATTTGATGAATTAATGAATTAATGTAATGTAATGTACTGTGTAACGTGCTGGTTTAACCCTTTTCAGTCGGAGCTATTTTAGCTTGAAAATGAAACATTTCTTCCGACCTAGAATGATTCCATTGTCTATGATGCTTTCATTTTATGGATATGAAATTGATATAACACCTCATTCATTTCTTAAATGTGTAGTAATTGATTAGATACCAATAGATACCAAGTCAGTAAAATTTGTTAGATGTTTTAATACGATTCGAGGGGTTTATATTCAGTGTGTTTCGAAATAGGGTTGTTTGGGCAAACTTTTCCATGGCAATCGCGTAAGAAATGATATCGAACCTTTCCACCTGGTGACCAGCTTCAGCTACACCTCTCTTCCGGAGGAGGAGGAGCGGTATCGTCGAGGGTGCAGCTTCAATTCCCCGTTCCGCGTCGCGTTTAAAACACATGGCGTGGAAAGGCACCCTTTCTTCCCCTCCAAGCCGTTTCCACGCTGCTCTTCGGTGGATAGTCAGCGAGCGTAGGTTCGTCGCGGAGTCGTTCAAGCTTCGCTCGACGGTAATGTAATTGGAAAGCTCCGTTGGTCACGCGGCTAGCCGCCATCCGGCGGTTGCCCGCTCGTTTTTCCCTGCAACAATGCGAGTGCCGTGTCGTTCGCGACCAGGAATTCGCGAATACCGAATTCCTAGCGCGTCGCTCCCCATATCTCGAAACGTCGCCCGTTTTATTGTTACTCCACTTAGAGTACACGTTTAAATCTACCGCACGTCACGCCTTTTCGGAATGTTGCATCGCGTCGCGTCGCTCGGAGATCGGAAGAGACGGTTTTGAAAATTGTTACGGACCGCCGCGCCGCCGGATCGCTGACTCGAAACGTGCATTGTCATTCGTCCCGGATAATCCCGGATTTTTTGGCTGAATGGATGACACGCGGAAGAGAAGACGGGGGAACGCGAGCTTGCATGTGTCACGGATCGGGGAAATCATATTTTTGGAAAGAAGTGGATTTTTCGGTGCGATCTCGAATTTTCATACAATTCTATATGATCCTGTCGTCAAGTCCGAATATTCGATCTTTTAATTTTAAAATATCTCCACGGGAATACATTCTAGAATTGACTGGAAATGTCCCCTTTCGATCGAGTGATTTTTCTTCGAGTTTGCAGCTTCATCATTTTTCTAAGTACTTTCCCTGCGAACCAAATGGCAGCTATCACAAAGATACGATCTTCCACCTTCAATTTAAACCCTCAAACGTTTGAAAATTCCTGCAGGAATACATTCTAAAATCGATTCGAAGCAACCCGTTAAAATTCATACATTTTCCTCTGAGCTATCCGAGAGCCAACTATCTCTTACTGACTTTTCAACATGGTCTTGAAGCGTAAGAAAAATTTAAGTGATTCTATCATAAGGTACGATGTTCTTGCCTTAATTTAAGCTCTCGTAAATGAAAATATTTCAACTGGAACGTATTTGAATTTCGGCTATAAATTATGATGAACCTGACAATGTACTATATAATTCGGGAAATCCAGCTCGAGAAATCCCGAATGGAAAAGCTGCGAAGTAAAATGGAAAATTGTGGGATAAACAGTTTGCTGGAAAGTCTTGGTACGGGTTCGGAACTTTCAGATTCAGATTAAAAGTTTTGGGAAGCTGGTGTCGCTCGTATTTTCCAGCGGTATCTATTGCGAGAGCCTCGCGCAGATAACGGCCGGCTAAAACACTGTAAATTTCCCTTGAGATTTATAGAGCGTAAGGTGATCGATGAGAGAGGTAGAGAGCGAGAGCAAACGAGAAAAAGAAAGAGAGAGAGAGCTGTATGGTCGGTGGAGTTATTCGGGATTCATCGAGCGGCTTGTGTTTCGTCCTTCTGCCGTTTTATGATCGAAGATCAGAGGATCTCTTTATTCGGTGTCGCTGGTGTCGGTCCGTTTGAAAGGGACAGGGTCAGTTTCGAAAGGGATGGAGAACTGTTCCGAGCGATTTCGCGGCGCTATTCACCGTTGGATCGCACGGTGTTTAAAAAACAAACAGACCGGCGCACAGTTCAGCGAGGGAGGTGAAATCGAGAGATTTTCACGGTTTATCATTCGAGTTCGATATTTAAACAACGCGGCTGTCGATGCCGATGATTGATTCCACGGTGGAAGAGTTGATTGGAAGCGTATCTTGCCGATCCTGTTGCCGCGATATATCAAAAGCCATCAGAAACAAGATGCACGGTACACATTGTAACTCTCGTCCTCCCTTTTTTAATCCGCCGGCCAACACCGACGGTGTTTTCCCTCGTCTCCTCCACCGCTGTCCTAATGTTTGCCACCGGATATTTTGTTTCTGCAAACCAGCTTATCGAATTCGATCGACAGCTTTTCGGTGCTGACGCGTTCCGTTCGAAAGCACTACGCCCCGCTTTCGTGTCGCTCGCTCTTATCTCCGTGAATTAATTCCGTCGAACCGTTTCGAATGATTCTCCCGTTTCAAACGCGCAACTTTTGTTTCCCTCCGACTTCCATCTCTCGGAAATCGCCGCGCAAAAATTCCTATTTGCATACAGTTTTTAGCGTCGCCGAGCTCGCGGAACCAAGAAGCAAAAATTCCTTTGGTCCGCTCGAACGTTTCGTCGTTGGTCGAAAAATATTCGCCGGATTCGGTGGTTTTATTCGGCTGGGTTCCCACAGTTCCGGCGTGACCGCATAAAGTTCGCAGTCTAGTTACGACGTCGAGGCCCTCGGCTGTAAACCGTTGTGCCCTTTTAGAAAAATTATATAGTGGTACGTTATCGTTTAGCCGAGGCTCTTTTTCTCCTTTCCTTTTAGAATCCTTTCTCCGGCAGATTCTTCTTTTTCTTAAACAAATTCATTCCGCTTCCTTCCCATTTCCCTCGCGCTTCTTTTATCTTATTTTCCTGTGGTTATCCGGACCGTCGCTCCTCCTTCCTCCATTCTCCTTTCTTTTCTCTCTCTTTTTCTCTCTCTCTCTCTTTCTTTTCTCGGTTCACGGAGAATTTTATTCTCTCCCCGCCGCGCACTTTATCTTCCTCACGCTTTTCGACTCCTTTCTTCTCTGTTCTTGAATACTTTCCGTTGCTTCGCTGCCTGTACATTTTGTCCCTCCCCTCCACTGTCCCTTTCTCTGTCCTACTCGGCTTTTATTCTACCCTCGCAATTCTTGCCGATATCATGACTGGCTTCATTAAAGATCCACTCCGGTTCCGATCCCGTTTCCCTCAGCGCCCAGCCGTACACCGCTGACTCCCAGGCTCTTTGTCTCGGATTCCTCTGCGTCGTGCACAATTTGTTGTATTGATTCGCAACGCTGTTTATGTTCTAGCTAGACTCCTTCTCCATCGAGTCTTCTAATCGTTTTTATCCCGCGCTTTCATCCATTTCCGCGCCGACGAAGCACAAACGAATCCGACACAAAACTTTGGACTCGCCAGCCTCCAGTTTTGCACAACCGAGCGCTCGATAACAGCGAAACAATTTTATTGTCTGCTCGGACCTTTTGTTTCGTCACTGAAAGTGTGCCGTGGACAAAGAACAGCGTTCCAAGATTTTTATTTGCCGTTCTGGAATGTCGCTTCGCCGGCGCGAGCATTAGGGACAGATTCCGATTCATCAGGCTCAAAGAAGGACGTCGAAACAATTTCATTTTGCTACGGGGAGATTAAATTCATCTCGAAATTGCAGCGCAGGAAGTTTCCCCGGAAAAATCGTGAAATACCGAATTTTTCCAGACGAAATTGATTCCGTCTGTTTTGTCGGCCGATTAAATCCAGATATTAGACCGATATTTTAATAGCGAGCGACCCGGGTAAAGCCAATAATCTCTCTCCCGTTCTCTCCGTCGGAAAGTTCGATCGGATCGTCCTCCCCCGGTCGTTTGATCATAAATATCGGAACGATCCCGCGCAGCGGAATAATATTTTAACACGGTCGCCTACTTTCGAGGGCCGATGAGCTTCCGATTCCAGTCCCATCACGATCGTCCCTCCATCAGATTCAGTTCTCGGCCGAGCCATTTTCATCAGGACCATTTGTAACCAAGACAAGAACTTCTATGCCGGGTTCGAGGGAAGTCATTTCGAGCATTCAGCCGGGGGTTCTCGCAGCTGCCGGTCGTCGAAGGCCTCGAGATAAACTTAATCCGAGTTTCCATCATCTCTCTCGGCCCGGTGGTCGTTCGCAGGAGAAAAAGAAGCCCGGCAATACCAATCAGTGTATTAATATCCTTCGAGATAGAGGGAGCCGTGGCCAGGATACAGCGGCCATCACGGATCATCTCGTACACAGACATACGGCGACGTACATATAGTTCAACAACGAGCTAACACACACGCGTACACAGACTGGAAAATCGAGCGTGGCGAAATGGGAAAGGAAACGGTATGCGAAAGCGGAGGAAAATCGCGGGGACCGAGCGTGTCGCAATAAATAAGCCCGACTTCGTTGGAATACCAAGGCGGCTGCGGGGGTGGTTTCTTCAAGGACTTCGTGCCTTTGCCTCGGCCGCGGATACTATATCCCCGGGACACGCTAAAAACCGCTCGTAATATCGCGAGCGACGCTCTCCTCGCAAATAAGTGCATTTACTTTGAGCATCATCCCCCGACGCTCCTCGCTCTTCTTATTTGTTCCCCCCAGCTTTTTCCTCTCTTCCATTCTTTCCCTGCCGTACGCCCATCTTCAGCGATAACTCATCTCTTCGGAGGAAAAGTTAACGCGTCGAATCAAACGACCCAGAGCCCGTCTCATCGCTATCACCGCCAGCAACAACTTTTCCTCCCTTCGAACGCAATCTTTCCGATGATACCGACCACCCTCTCCCCCTTTCAAAGGAAGCCACGGGTTTGGGTGGTTTTCGTCGACGGGACGCATTACCATCTGCTTAACACGAGACTAACGCGAAGAAGCTCGGCCCCCCAAGTTTTCTATTATTCAAAAATAAGAGAACCTTTCATCCTTGCGGCTTTTACCTCTACCATCGGTTTCCTCTTATTCCCTCTGTTTTTCTTCCTTTATACGCGCCTTTTTCCCCCGACGTTACCACTTCGCGATTTCTATCCTCGCTTTTACCTCTGTACTAACCTCTCGTTTGCTTTACTCTTATTAGTTATCCTGGACCTTCCTTTTGTTCCTGATAATTGTCGCAGTTGGTAATTACACGACGTGCTCGCACAGTGTTTTACTTAGCGCTGCGTCTCATCAGGCGATGCTCTTTCATTGTACGTAACTTTATTCTCACAAGAAACAGTTCCGAGACGCAATTTCCGGGATCTCGGACTGAATTTTATTCCGGTGTTTTCGCTGTACCGTGATTTCGAAAACTCTGCTACACCAAGAACGAGCTGCGGTTCGATCACAAGCGTTCCAGGGCTTAGAAGAATCAATTAAACTTCCGAAAAAGTATTCCGCCCGATTATATTAGCCCCCGGTGTCCCGATAGAATTTTCCGGGTCAAGCTCGACGCCCGTCCAGAAAATTGAGTTCAGCTAATTAACATTCAACTTAATCCCACCCGCCCGAAAGTCTAAGTAATTGAGGAAACGTTCGGAGGCCAGCGGCGGGGCGTGTTTGTAAAAGTTTCGAGTAGCAGCGCGGATTAGCTGGCTCGGTATGAGAGACAGTTCGTTGTTGATCCCTCTTTTGTATCTACTTTGGCCTCGTTACGTCACTATCGTCCTTTAAAAAGAGTCAAAATTACAGTCCCACAAACTTGTACAGTTTTACTTTAAAATTCGAGGATACTGAAGGCGCCTCCACTCTCAAAGTCTTCTCTAGATTCCACCTGTTTGCCGAAAGGATTGAGGTGAGCGTGCGAGCGCACACATTGTGCCGTCGACAATGCTTCTGCGCGCGGGAGTTTCGTGTTTTCATACCTCGATGGAGAATTGTTAAGAAAACATCTGGAAAAATTCCACTCGAGAATCGGCCGCGGAAAAGATGACTGCGGGGCGCCATAATCTGCTAATTGTAGGGCTTTTATAAAAGTCTTTTGTTTGATAGCATGCCTTGTCTTGAATGCCTTGGTGAATTTCTCCAGGAAATATAGATCAGTATGCACGTTGGAACTTCCTTGGAGCTTGCAATTGATGCGATTTTGTGTGATTCGATTTTCAGGAGGTTCTTCGAGTCAATTTAACAATGAAACCATGCTAAATGTGAAATAACATTTTTGATCGGACTGCTAAGGACAGAGTAATTACTGCTGACCACGAATCGTGGTTCACCCTGTATATATTATAAACTGTTAGGGTAAAGTGCCCAAATATGAACCACTTTTTGTTGATGTCATTTTTTGATTATTTTAGAATGCTGTTTTCGACCAAAATTACATGAGTTTACCGACGTTTTGTATAACTGATAAAAACAAAAAGAAAATAACAAAAATATACAAAAAGAACAAAAAAAAAAGAATATTCAACACGTAGAGACACAACTGGTGGAGGATCGATACCAAAATCTATAGAATGGTGCGATTGCACTGCACACTGTTGAGTAAACATGGTAAACTCTTGTTTGAGGATTTTCTCACTAGAATGCGACTTCTCCTTTACAAGATATAAGGTAGTGCCATAATAGGCGACTATACAAT
The DNA here is from genome assembly GCA_963966675.1 of Lasioglossum calceatum. Lineage (NCBI taxonomy): Eukaryota > Metazoa > Arthropoda > Insecta > Hymenoptera > Halictidae > Lasioglossum > Lasioglossum calceatum. Next base: position 2,124,862 of record OZ016555.1, on the reverse strand, counting down.
ATTTGGGCACTTTACCCTACATAATTAAACGTGCAACCATATTCCATCGAATAATGCGAGAATTTTTGAGCTGCCAAGCGTCCAATATTTCCTGCCATTTAAATGAGAATGGAGATACATTGTTAAATTGACTCAAAAACGAGTCACATAAAATCGCATAAAAATTGCAAGCTCCGAAGAACCTGCAGTTGCATACTGAGCCATATTTCCCGGAGAAATTCGCCTGGATTTTTCTCAGGGATCGAGGGATTCGGTGGTTCAAGGATCGAGAATTATCGCGGGGAAATTGCGAGGCTGTCTATCGATTCGGCGTCGCGACGTCATTACCGGGGATCGCGAGTCGCGTAAATTATCGATACGTGACTGAGTCGCGGAGCGCCGTTTTACTCGCAGAACATTCGCGAAACGAGCTCTATCTGTAGGCGGAGGACGCTCGCGTTGCCTGCCGTTCTGCCGCGGCACGAATCGGGGCCAGTGGAAAAAGTATCCGAGACGGTGCGAGTCGATTTCTTGCCGCGTCACGCGGCGATTGCTTTATGAAACTCGAGCCGGATGAATTATTTCGAGTGTTCTGCTAATACGCTTAGCAATTTAGGAGGCGGCAGTTCGCAGTCGCTCCAAGGATAAGATGGAATTATTTCAGCCGGAGGAACCTCCTCCCCGCTAATTACTGAACTGCAGAGGTTCGCGCAAAACAAATCGTTAGGGACAGTAACGCTCGCGCGATTTTAATTCGCGTGAAATTTTCCTCTCTTCTCTCCGCTGTTTGGAGTGGTACTGTCACGGGGCCAGAGAGTCGGAATAAAATAAAAGCCTCGTTAAAAACTTCGCCGAACGATCCACGGATTATTAGACAATCCCTTGTAAATGCGCAAAATCCACAGTAATTACTCCGCGAAGTTTAATTGTGTTTAAATCGCGCGAGCGTGTTGCATTCGTTATCCAAACGGACGGCTCGCTGAATTGAAACGCGTGCTCAACAATCGTTGTCCACGTAAGCTAAATAATATATTATTTCTGGAAAGCTGTTGTTGGACCAGTAGGAGAAAAGTCAAGAAGCAATCAGGATGTTTTCGGAGGTGTGTGTTTCGAAACACGTGTTCAACGAAAAATATATTATTTCTCGAAAGCAGATTAGAGAAAGATTTCGTTGTCGGACCAGTAGGAGAAAAGTCAAGAAGCAATCAGGATGTTTTCGGAGGTGTGTGTTTCGAAACACGTGTTCAACGAAAAATATATTATTTCTCGAAAGCAGATTAGAGAAAGATTTCGTTGTCGGACCAGTAGGAGAAAAGTCAAGAAGCAATCAGCATTTTGCCTGTCCTCCGAGACGAAATGACGATCGCCGTCTCCGTGAACTCCGACTCGGTGTTCGGCTTATAGTGAACGTTCCGCGTGCTGTTTACCGAGGCCAAATAGCAGCGTTATGTACAGTTCGATGCCGTTCGTTAAACCGATTCACTCGAGCGAGCGTCCAGCTCCCTGCGTTCTCGAAACTTCAAAGATACATGTACACGTTTCCCTCGAAACCCTCGTGAGTGGCAACGATGAATTTCCTCGCGAACGTTCTCCGTTTTCCCGTCTACCATCTCGGCTATATTAATATTAATCGAGCTAGGCGCTTGCTCTTTAGGTACGTCCCTGATGAGAACCGAAGAAATCACGTAAAAGTTTCATTCGCCGAGTCGCGCCGCGGCGGCAACTGTGTCGAGGCGAGTCCTTCGCCGCGACGTCAGGACCTTTCAATTTCAACTGCGTCCGTGGAAAGCTTTCAACAGGCTTCACGGATAAACCTCGGATCCTTTGAAAGCTCTTCACACACTCTCACCCCGCGGATCGTTTGCTTTTCTTGACGGCAGACGCCAAAGGAAACGACACCGGCCCGCCATTCCATTCCGCCCGCCGCGCCGCTACCGAGACAAGCCTTTTACGATTTCGTTAAATAAATGGCCCGACGCGCTTTCATTAAATTCATTGATATCGACACACGCCTTCAGATTTTCTATACCTCAACGATTGTATCGGAAGCTTTACTAAAATGTTTCAGATTCCGTCGAGTTCTGCATTATTTGCAAAAGTGGTGGATCAGTAGACAGCGGATCTTTATGCAAAATAAAAATTTCCTACCTGAATTGCAACAATCTGGAATGGAATAGAAATTTATTTTCTTTCGTAATATGTTCAGTAATATGTAGACTGCGGATTTTATGCATTTATGACAAAAATGGGCACGTATAATTTAAAGCATTGAACATGTTAGAAATATTTCAGGACATCAATGTATTAGTTTTAGCATAATAGGATAATTAAAAGGATTTCAAACACTTAAAGCCAGATCTACTTATGGGTTAATTAATCCAATAAATCGCATTATAGCAGACTCTAGCACTCTCTTATAATCGTATTGATTTCTTTACTGAGTCTTTGCACAATTTTAAAAAACAATTACGCAGGATTTTTTTTATGGGATAATACCATATCGTTTGTACCATTATTTTTTGTGCACGTCCCTTCTTTGTTATTCTTTGTTATTATGCGTGTAGTCCCTTATCCTTTTCTATTGTAAAGATTTATGTAAAAGGACCTCGGTCCGTTTATAATAAATAATAATAATAATAAAAAAAGAAGAGTGTCCTGCAATCAATGCGAACATTTTATATTTTGCATAAAGATCCGCAGTCTAGTAATATGTTTAGCGGAAGGAAGCCGCGAGGTTGGCATATAATATGCGATTTTCGCTCGACTAAAATGTTTAGATTTGGTCTCGAGTTAGAGAAATTCAGGGCGAACTATAGCGATGATCAGGTTTGCAGGGCTCGGTGTACAGTTTCGAGAGGAGGATGGCAACGTTTCAGACTGATTGCAACAGAGACGGAAATCCTGGGACCCCGATATTCCGCAGAGCGATCCGTGTTTCCACAGACTGCTCCACAGCCGTGGCATCTTCCTCTTGATCCGGCCGCAAGGATGACAGAATCCTGATCGCAGGACATCTACACAACTCGCCATTAGTTGTATACACTGTACACCGTCGGCCATAAATCTCCAAACACCGCTGCTATAAATACGGAATCGTGAAACTACGGAATTCTCGCTTCGGCGTATATTAATATTCCGAACTTGTATATTCATGATTTCATAGAAGCCAGAATTCGCACTACTGTGCTAAAGAAAGAAGCACCCAGTATAATCATCTATTATCTATTATCTATATTATATATATGACCATGAAAACTCCGAAAAACACGACCTTCGGAAAAAAATATTCTGGCCAGATATTTGGTCCATTGACACCATGCACATTACGTAATGAATATTTTTTGCATCACAATAACTATAATCGTATTGATTTCTTTACTGAGTCTTTGCACAATTTTAAAAAACAATTACGCAGGATTTTTTTTATGGGATAATACCATATCGTTCGTACCATTAGTTTCTGTGCATGTCCCTTCTTTGTTATTATGCGTGTATTCCCTTATCCTTTTCTATTCTAAACACTTATGTAAAAGGACCTCGGTCCGTCTATAATAATAAATAATAATAATAATAAAACCAATAATAATAATAACCTGAAGAGATATTTAGGTGGCCTTATTTAAACGGACCACCCTGTATGTTCTCACAACTATTCAATTAAACAGCGGAATCCTTTTTCAAAACTTACTGTGTTCTTATTTGATATTTTACGCATTTCTATTAAATGTGGCCAGGTGCTTCTTTCTTTTGCCCAGCAGTGTATCTCCAAGTGAACATAAAATTCTATCAATTTTCACAAAGCTGCAGAATTTCTGCGAGCATAATTTTGCGACGAAAAAATGGACTAGTTTCGAAATCGTTGCGCAAGAAGTTGTACCCGCGGTAGGAACTGTTCGGTACACGTATCGAGAATCCGGAAAGTATTTCCGGGTAAGATAACAGGCAGAAGTTTCGAGTGGAATTAGCGGTAACCGGCGAACTTACTATCTGTTTCGTGTGAATTTCACGGGCGGGAATGTCGCCCTGGAAATTCCGTACCTATCTGGAGTAAAAATTTTGCTGGTGCCCAGGGTCGGGAAGGCGGCCCATCGTTTCCGAAGGATAAGTTTTCCATTCTTTGTAAGCCCTCGACAAATTCTCCGTGGCTCGACGCGTCCTCCGCAGTCGGGAGAGATTCCTATAGAAGGCGATATCTTCTTTCAGCTATCCCTTTTCACAATAGACCCTCTGGACGCCACGATTCGATACCGGCGTCGATTGAACGCGCCAGACCCCGTCGCCGGTCCACGCCCGTTCCTTCTTCTTGCCCTGCAACTCGCCCGTTTACCCGTATTTTTGCTTTTATCCACAGCAATATCCGTCATTCCGTTAACTTCTCGTCCATCTCCAGCCTCGGACATATACGATTTTCCAAAAGCAGTTTCCAGCGCAGACAAAATATTTCGTCACGATTCAACTACAGAACGTTCACCTGCTAAACGTCCTGAATAAATAATATAAATAATAATAAATTCCAGGAACCACACACGCGCAAAACACTTGACTTCATTTTCAGACAATATCTTCAGCAGAAAAAGTTTTTCTCGAGAATACTCACCTGGTAAAACGTTCGAAATCCCGATCGCTATAAACTATAAATTGTGGGTTCAGGAAGTGAAATACGAGGGTGGAAAGTTCACAGTTTTCAACGTTCACGCGCTAGATGATCCTGTGTCACGGGAACAGGAGATAGCTTGTTGGACAGGTTATCGATTCACCGTGGCGCGTTACTACCCTGCAGATGACCAGAGGACACTACTCCTTCGACGATTTTACGACTCGAAGATCTGGGCTGGTTTAACTGCGTCTCGCGACGGTTTTACGCTAGCTCGTCAGCCGGATCACGAAGGCTGCTAGTAAAATCCTCGTGAACGCGACGATAATCCCGGATGCATTTATTCCCGCATGTCCTCCAGCTTTATGAACCCTGAATTGATACTAAATATAGCGCCGTGGCGTTTGGTACACATCCGAGAGTTCTGCTGCTCGACTTATTCCGCAGGTTTACGACTCGGATCGACGATTCTAATAAGTGGCGTGGCGTTTAGCGGCAGATAATAGATTCAGAGGACTGGTTTTATTCCATAAAATGTTCACTCTCTTTCTAAAAATGATTCCGACTGAAAATTTGATCCGTCTCCTCTTTCTGGATACCGCGAAACGTTCTAAAAATGACCCTGAGTGAAAAATTGATGAAAATTGAATACCGCAAAATGTTCAATGTCTTCCTAAAAATGATCCCGAATTAAAAATTCATCTACTCTCCGTTTCCGAAGCCTGCAAAACATCTTAATGTTCTTCCAACTCCGTTATGAATCGAGTCACAAAACGAACCATGCGAGAATTCTCGCCTCACTGTTTCCGAACAGCGAACAAGAGTGAACAAAAACATTGACCGAAAGCGGCACAGGGAATAAATGATCGTGCACGCAGGGCCGACTAGACGAGCGAACAAAAATGGAGCTTCCCTGATATTTTCTGAACGAGGCGAGGGGCGGGTGGGAGGCCGTGAAAGGATACGATCCTGTCGGAGGCAGAGTTTGCGATTCTGTGTTATTAATGCTGACGCGTTCGGCCGGGAATAGCGGGCGAACTGGTGAAAAAGTGGACACCTGACTTATCGCCTTTCCGCGTTTCCCATCGTTTCGCGCGGAGTAAGCACGAGCTACCTTGAATACCGTGCCGATCTTATGAATAGTCCGGGGGATCCGGATTTATTCGCCAACGCCACGGACAACGGATAGATACTGGCGGCGCGGCTCTTCTCACTCATTCTTCAGCCCGGCTCGGCCCGCCGATGCTTTATCTATCAGTTCGGACGTTTCTATTTGCGATGCATCGTTCGCCCGGTCGGGCAGGACTATCGACGGGCTACTTCGATTGTCGCGCAGGGCTTGCTGCATTTCAGCCCTATATTTTCTGAGGTAGCAAGGTGACGTTAAGTCTTACTACATTGTAGACGTACACTCACTCCCGCATCATAAGTCTTAGGACAGTGATCGTATTTGTATTGTACTCTGTAAACATAAAATAATCGTTGAAGGATGCGAACAAATTTTTCCTACTTCAACCGCTTGCCTTACAATATCGTGTCGTGATGAAAATTCTGAACAGATTCTGATAAAAATGTATGTTAATCATTTCCTTTAAACTGAAATAAAATTCTATTTTGGTTTTCTTAATGTACAGTTATTAGCAAACGTATAGGCATGCGATAGATATAAATTTTCTCCTGTTTTTAGGAAATTATGATCTACAAAAATGTTCTAATCACTGAAACCGTAAAATAAATCGTAGGGCAAGGGGTTAAAGGTTTACGTGTCAAGGAAAGGATGCTGCACTCGTATATCAAAAATCTTACCAAGAAGTAAAAAATATTTATATTTTCTTTTCATCGAAGAATCCGCCACGTTCCGTTTTTACAGTTCCCTGTTACTTTCTGTTGGCATATTATTCCATTCTCGTTCCAAAATATTCCATAAATGTGTTCTCGAAGTAGGGCAAAAATTTCGTACGTCTATCCAGTTGATCCCATAATTTTTCCATGGGGTTCAATTCTGGTGATTGGGGTGTGATCATTTAATAATTTTTAATGAATTATTACATTGAAGTCGATCCAAATAGTTTTTACATATTTTCGACGTGTGTTTTGGATCATTATCATTATATTTATGTTATGTAGATAATACAGTTAAGGGTTTATAATTATACGAAATACCAGAGTTTTATTAAAAACCAGAGGTGTCCCAAGACTTATGAGCGGGGAGTGTAGATTTAATTGTAGAAGTATCTCCAATTGATCTTGAACCTCGAAACGAAGCAAATAAAAATTTTCAGAATATGAAATTTCAGAAATTCAATTTGGGCCACGAAGAACGGGTTTCCAGCCCGCTGTGCTTCGCTGTTTGCACCTTTGTCTCTCTCCTCCGGTCAAGAACGCTGGACCGTGTCCACCGGAATTGCTCGCTTCGACGAGCCTTTGCCCGGCTATTTGTCTACACGAATCAAACCAGGGCTGCGAATAAAAGTCCTCGGGACGCAAACATTGGACTTGGAACGGTCTCAAATTCCGCAGGGTCCTCCGATCGTTTAACGCTGCGACTGCCAAGACAAATCTCGAGGCCGAAACGATCCGGCCACGATTTTTCCAGGCTCCGAACGGAACACCAAGAGACGTCCCGTGACGTTCCCCCGGGTTTCTCACACAGTCCACCACCCCGAAGAAAATTTAAGACCCACTCCACAGGCGCGAACCATGCTCGCGACGATTCTAAGTGGCTAGGGTCGTCCAATAAAAAGCTACTGCGTGAATAATGAACTCGGAAAGCACCTTATAACCGGACAATGAGAGCACGCGTTCTTTATGAGCGGTGCTTTATTACTCATCAAGAAATTCACTGTTTCTCTATGAGATCATGCCCCGGCAACTAGTCCCGGTGCGACCTAATCTCGGATCATTAACTCGACAACGACTTTGGAACAAGTAAAATGGAATCACGCACTTTACACGCTGCGCTAACGCAACGCTGGAATTTTTCCCCGGCCAATTTGCGTTTGGAAATTCTGGTTTTTAATATCGCCGGTGAAACGGAAGTGCGCGGAGTTGCTCAGTAATTTTTTCATCGCTCCAGCTACTTCCATCCAGGTGCCACAATTTTGTAAACTTTCGAAAGATTTAATAATCTTCTGCGCGGAACACTGTTTCGCTGCTCGGTTTTTAATCCCGATAATCATTTATCACAGACTGCGGATCTTCATGCAAAATAAAAAATGTTTGCATTGATTGCAAGTCGTAGGAGACAAATAAAAATTTCATTCTTCTTTTAATCATCTTGTTAAGGTGAAACTAAATCTTCTCAATACCTCCACTGTTTGAAATTATACGTACTCATTTTTGTCATAAACGCATAAAATCCGCAGTCTACTCATAAGACAGCGAATCTCCGCAAGTAATTTTTCTCGGTGGTTCGCTGGCGCGGAATATGTCAAACGTTGGTAAATTAGGGGTTTTATCGAAAACCAAAGCAATTTGTCTTGTGGAGGGCCCGGGAAGTGTTGGGAGCGCCTTTCCAACGTTCGATTTGATAACAGGGAAGATTGTGTGTCAAGAGGGAATCTCGCCCCGTTCCCAGGGACTCGGTTCGAGCATCCCTGAAATTTACAAGACTCTCGTGGATCGCGTAAACCAGCTTCGCGCGGCTCTGTACACATCGTTCACGTGTCTCGGGGAATTTTCCGGCCGCGGAAATCGAATTTGGTACGCTCGTCCCGAACCCGCCGGAGGTGTCTAGGGCGGCGCCTATCCTGCTCGGAACCGTGTTCTTTAATCATTCAATTGAATCGTTGCCGGAGGCCTCATTTATTCCCGTCGAAAACCGCGCGAACCGTAGGACGCCTCGGATTTCGAAGATTCGTCACGAAAATCGAGGGCGTGCGATCTCCGCTGGTGATCCACCACTCGGTATCAGATTATCGATCGTTCTCTCGCGTCGCAAAGTGGTCGATCCTTCAGTATCACTCGGAAATTTAATTTATCCGCAAAGAATACATGTGATTCGATATATTCAGTTCGGTAGAATGATTTCTTTTTGTACTTAATTCGCGAATTGCTAGTCTAAAAGGCTGCGATTCCAATAAAGCTTAAGCACTATTCACCCGTGGAGCCTCGTCCCATCTCCAGTACGGTTTATTCAACGTCTGCGATACTTTGTTGTAGCGTAATGGTAACGCGTGAAACGGGATACTAAACATTTACGGGCGACGCGGAAAATTATTTGCTCGTCTAATGGCCGACTATTCAGCCGCGTTTCCCAGCCGACGATGCTTGAATGCGTTCCGCGCGACGGCGAAGGGCGGCTCGAAGGGAGAGCTAAAAGCTAAATGAATTTCTTTCGCTCAGATACTAATGAATCGCGGCCCTGCGATATTTTTATTCAGTCAAACCTTTGGTAAATCTCCCTATTAGTAGTAATATACAATCCAAAGGAAAATTCCTCAGTGAAATTTCCATTGTCCACGACAAACGGAGACAATAAATTGGAACGTCTGTGCAGTAGGAGTAACAATGTATAATCGGAGGCGGAAATAATTATTTAGAGAGCTCGAATACTCCTCCGAAGTTTTCCTCGAGTGAACTGCAGCAGTAGGAATAGTGTCTTGGAACAAGAGAAGTTCGTCCGTTCGTCAGTATCGAGTGGAGAGGTTACTTTTAATTCGGAAGCGAGGGAAAACGTTGAGCCCGTTCGAGTGTGTAACGATTTTGTTCGAAGCGGACGTTCGGCGGTTTTGTTGAACGTGTCCTAAATGCGGACGCATCACGGGCGCTTCCGCTTTTCTTCACCCGAAAGAGTCGTTCGCCGCACGTGGTAAAAAGCTGCCGTTTCTTTCTATAGCGCCGTATCTCGAGATGCTTGTGTGCACCATTCGTTATTGTTCACCCGCTCCGCTTCTGCTGATCTCGGCCCCGAATATACTGTACTCCTATCCCGTTTTCACCCCCTCTTCCCCGGTGGATCAGGGTTTTTCTCGATCGTTTTCTTCCCGCTTGCCGACCGTTTACACGCCGAGAACCGAGACAATATCGTGGAACAAGAGGACGAGGCACTGCATTCCGATATTACAATTACTTTTAATACCCCCCGAGAAAAGGAGGAGGCACCGGGGTCAGGGCGGAATCGATGCAATCGCGAAAATGCTCGAACGAGGGAATAGTACACCAACACACACGTACCGTCGTCACAGCCCCGATAATTTTCAGGCTTTTCACGCGTTACACGGCCCGGATTCAACCGGGAATAAAATATACGGGCGGGGTCTGTGCCTGATTCCGAACCATTTCGAATATGGAACGCGATAATTAGGACGCCGTACTTCACCAATTTACAAAAATTCCCCGGTCGGATATAATGAAATACAAACTCCGGCGACATTTAACACGCGCCAGCTCACGGTCTCCCGAAATCATTTTAATTCACTGAAAGCCGGAATTCGATCTCGCTTCGAAATTGTCTATCAAAATGGAAATTTTCCGGTTCGCAAAAGTCTTCGAAAAATCGTCGAATACGAGCTTCGATAATGTTTTTAACGAGCGGTTGTCTTGTTTTTAATTCTGTGTGACAGTTCGCGCGGGGTGGGAATTTGATTTCGTCCCGGTTTCGTCGGGATTGCCAATAAAAATGTAAATTTGCATAAACTTCCGGCGGCGCAGCGATAAATAAATTCGGGAGGGGGTTGATCCGGGTCTCGCGAAGATTGCGAGGGTGTGAATGTTTGCGGAACCGTTGCCAAAAGTGTATATCGTTTGTAAAAATGGAACTTTCGACGGGGCTTGTTCGGTTTTTGGTTTACGAGCGGGGATATTGAATCAGTCGGCGAACGGGTCTATTGGAATGACAATATATTATTTTCATCGGCGGAGGCGCGGATTATTTAAACGAATATATCCTCGAATAGGATTCGGTCGAACGAGAGGGAGGACGGAGGGGAGAGGATAAGAGGGGCGCAGTAAAGACAAAAGTCGATTGGCTTTCGAAGGTGGATTCCAATACCATGAATGGACTTTTAAGCAGGCATGCGTCAGTCCCTTCCTACATCCCTCTTTCGTTCTCCGCTCTTATCAGCATCACTCTCTTTCCGCGCACCTTTCACCCCTTGTCAGAAGAATCTTCGGTCCGACCTCGTTCCCGTTTCACGCGAACATTTCCCGCCGGAATATGGAAAAAGACGAGTCCCGTTAATTAACAGAACATTTTCCGATTCCCTTTCGCGTGAATGGATCCGATGAATAAATTATTTGCGCGCCGCCCGCGGAACAATTTCTCCGCACACTTCGCGTGCGCGTTAGAAATTTATCCTTCCGCGATCTGCCATGTTATCACTTCCACGATAAAAAAAATGTTAACACCTCCCAACGTTTATGATACTTTCAAAACTGATCCATTTATTTTTCCTTTGTGATGTGCGGAATGTAATAACGAGAAGTGCTTTTTAGTTTCTTTTTTTTATGGTATGGGTGTGATATCTGGGTTCCTATATTTTCCACGAAGGTCTAGAACGTAACTATGCAAAATTCGGTCCAGATCGGTCAAAGGGATCAGCTGTTACCGGGAAACACGCAGACAGACAATCTACCTGAATTATCACAGAGTGTCAAAGGGATGAGAATCGGGAGTTGGGGGTGAGTTCTCCAAGTTTCATGATAGCCTTTATTTTCCGTTGGTACTGGAGAGTAAGTATGCAAAATTTGGTCCAGATCGATCGGAGGGTGCAGCTGTTAACTGGGGACATACAGAACGTTCCATTTTCTGGGTACGGGCTCTATCAAGTAAAATGTTCAAATAAAAATTTTACATAATTATATTTTTTAAATGACTTCGGACCTCACTAATGTATGACCGAAACTTTCTCTCCATTTCCAATAATTCATTCAACGGCCCGTCCAATAGTATAAAAAGTTCCAAGTTAATATCCGCGGTAGTTCAGTGGAGTGAACGTAAATTAGGTCCGACCGCACAGGTGAACGACTACGAAAAAGGCCGCAAAGTGTCTTTTGCCGAATGTAGATGAATCCGGGGCCGTTACAATTTTGATGCACGCCGGTGCGGAGAGAATGGTCGACTAAAGGCAGTACTGTATCATCGCGAACGCGCGCGATGGAAATTTTTAAAGAGTCGAAAGAAAAGGAACGCTTTGGGAGAGGTCTCCCAGGGACGTCGGCCAGGAAAAATGTTCTCACATGAATTGTATCCTTTGTGAAGTGCCATTAATTTCCCACCGTGGCCGGCGCGGCGTTCCCTCGGTAACTTTTAGTTCTATACCGTCCCTAGTCGTCTCATTTAACCGGCAGCTCTCGATTCAACGAGCCTGGCCTGATTCCGTTTATCCGAGATAACCGAGGCCCGAATGTAAGTGGAAATTGAGTTCACTTGAGCCGTGTGACGTAACACTTAAGACCTTCTTTTTGGGCGCGTCCGCTGAAATGTGGAGGCCCTGCTCCGGCCGATATTAATTAACTGGACGTCCACGATTTTCGGACAGAAAAACACAAAATTTCGAATCCGCTATAAAAAGTTTTTCTCATTTTTTGAGCCCCTATTATTTAGCTTGACATTTCTGTGAAAAATGTATTATACAAAACCAGTTGACACGTGAGATATTATGCACAGCTCGCAGTCCTCGAGGAATCAGCGAAGCCTAATAAAATTCCATTGAGTTTATCGGATGTTTCGTAATCCCGAATAAATGTCGAGCCGATTTACCCTTCTGATTGGATCAATTTATAATGAATGGAAGCCGATATCCCGGCAATTGCCCTGATTGACGAGGAACTTCGCCAAGAGGCGCACCCACTCCACGCCGCGATCGCATCGCGGAAGTTCGACAGTTGTGCGTTCCGCAGCTGTTTTCAACGCTTCATTTCGCGCCGAGGTTTATGACAATTTCAACACTTGTTGCTCGCGATACCGGACATTAATTTCGGACTTTCCAATTTCGAGTTACCGGCCTGAGTTACTGCACGTCGATTTCAAGAACCGGAACGAACGGCCGACTCGATATCCAGGCATCGAGTTATTTCCCTGGGAATCGATAACATTTTCCGTGGGACTCGCGGGCTCAGCAAATCGGCCGGATAATTGGCGAACAGTTTCGAAGAATCCAGACTTCCAGAATTGCGGGAGAGGAAACCGTTCGAGGAGTTGCCGTCGGAGATGAACATAAGATCAGACTCCGGATTTTATGTGTTTATAACAAAAATGGGCAAGTGCAATTTAAAACAGTGAAAATATTACAAGATTTTTTGAGAGTATTATTTTTTTCACATTAAAATTATTATTGAAGAATATAAATATTTAGCTCCTGCGTCTTGCAATTTTATTTATTTTGCATAAACGTTCGGAGTCTAATTACACTGTCCAACACCAAATTTGTTTTCAATCTACTGTTGGGTCCTTCTTATAGAGTTTCTTGCGCTGATTCCGAATCTGTCCTTAATTTTTCTCCTATACACACAGTGTTTGAGAAACATGACTTAACATGTTTAAATAATCATTATGTATTAATATTGGATATCACTGTATTCGGAAAAGTGTACAGAATCTTTTGCTGTAAAGAACAATTCAATATCTTTTATAATAACATCACAATATTTGTTTAAAGTTGAAAAATATGTTTTTTTTCAAAGCCGTTTCTCGAAAACTGTGCGTATAGGAGAAAAATTAAGGACAGATTCGGAATCAGCGCAAAAAACTCTATAAGGACCCAACAGTAGATTGAAAGAATAAAAAAAGTTGAAATTTGTTGGACAGTGTTATTAAAATTACCTGTTCACATTAGAAGAATTTTAAAATACGAAAGAAAAATTTGATTTTGCATAAAGATCCGCTGTCTACCGATAAGACAAACGCTGGTGGCGAACGTGTGAAAATACAACAATAGGGTAACAATTTCGCGGGGAGTGAAATACGTAGGAGAAGCAATCTGGAAATGAAATCGCCAAAAATGATCTCCTATCGTTCCGGTTAAGTGACGCGCAAATTCAGGGCGCAACAAAATCCTCTGGGCGAGGAAAGGAGGATCGCCGACAAATCCGGCGGAATTCGCGTCCAGTGGCTCGCGAACTTCTCGACGCGGATTTCGATGATGTTGGATCCTGTCCAAGAGTTGACGATACGCGGATCCGCGCTGTCGGTTCCAGTAGAATTCCTGCGATAATAATTAGAGAATTCGCGAAAAGCCCCGAAGTTCCGCGACGTGGCCGTCCTGCTGGAATTCTGATACCGGTATCGATCCTAATCTCCTTACCGGAGTATGTTGCACGCTGACACGAGCAGATGATTTACGAGGCCGGCCTCGAGTCAGACGACGAAGCCAGAGATTCTATTGTCCGCTCGATGCCGACTCCCACGCTTCCTTCTCTGTCTCTCTCTCGCGAGAACAGATATTCGAATGGCTTATGTTCAATGCACCGTTGCACCGGCACGCGATTGCGTTCACGGATATCCCGATCACCTTGGCTCATCGGTGTAATGGATCTCGAGGAAAAGAGAATCTCCGGGGAATTGAATCCTGCTGCTAGGAAACGGAGGAACGTCCCATTCACGTCTCACTCGGGACTTCTTCAGCAGTAAATTTGCCATGGGCAATCTATTACCGGGCTTCTCGAGCTTGTCTGAATGTTTTTATTGCTCGCCGAGATTGCGAAACACTCTCCGCACAAATTATTACGCGCACGGCTATCAATTCGGACGATCGAACGCATGACGTCAACACGCGACGATCGTAATACAGAAATAAGTCTTTGTTGTTTCAGACCCGTGGGTTTCCGTGTTCGATAACCCGGCATTAATTCAAACGGTGATTTCTGTAATACGACAGATGATAAGTAATCCGCCAGGTTTATATACGCGAATTTTCTTCAACTCGTGGTAGTTCATTGTACTAATGATCACGCGGAGGTGTGTAAGCTGTTTTCACATTAATCCCCGGACGAGCGCGTGGAATTGAACCACAGCCGCGTCGATTCAGAAGGAAAATCGAGACACCGATGAATACCACCGGGAACAAGTTGCGAAGAATCGGATAAATCAGAGTTCGAGAAGTTTTCACTTCGTCGGGGAACAAGTTGCCCGGGTGGAATGGAAATTTTTATCACTATTGGTCTTGCCGCGAATGCTTGAAAAAGTTACCCCCGGTTCCGGGGCTATATTGTTTTAATATAACGGAAGCTTAAAGACGCGATCTCGCCCTCGCTCCCGATTTTATTAAAGTTCGCGGGAAGTTCGGCTCGTCCCGGATTCCGAAGGATCCTCGCGACCGGAAAACATCGTTCCGACCGGTTTTATCGGGCCCGTCCTCGAAGTTACGTAATCGCTGTGGCGAACGATTGCGAACCGCGTTACCGACAGTAATTTCGGTCTGCTCGGCGATCGAATGGAAATTAGTAGAGACCGTGGCCTCGTTTTCGTTTACGTAAGTGCGAGAGAGCGGCGAGAAGTGCCGACTTTGTCAATCCTGGGAGAAGTGGGAGAGAGAACTGTCTTCTGCAACTTTGACGGAGGCAGAAGGAGCTTTATTTAGGAACACGCTCGGTAAGCGTCGCCGAGCGCTCTTCAGGGACTCGAAAAATAGGACACAACCTTTTAAATCAATCGTCGCCGACAGTGTACCGCCCGGTACCACTCCGTGATTTAAAATTTGTAACGCGAGCACAGCTTTGAATTCATGCTCTACACGCTCGGCGTCCCTCTCTCCTTGGCTTTCAGTCGGCCGGACACACCCAGCCACCCCACTTTTATTATTTATTAAGAATGAATTATTTATCGCGGCCACGCGCCCGCGCAACCTCTCTTCGACTACCCTCGTGCCCCGCATCCCACCCCTATAAATTTCCCAGCGGATAAACCAGCCACGGCCATACGCCTCGCGAAACAGACGGTCTTGTCCGCTGGTCAACATCTGTAATTAACTGGCAAGACGTCTTTAATTAACCAGCCTTCAAACCTCTTTCCGCTACACGGATAACGCAACCGCATCTCCGCGGAAATGCACCTGGAATTAAATCCACCGAACCATCCAACTTGCAGCGAAGTCTGCGCTTCGAGCGTTTGATCGACTCGTTCATTAACAAACCCATTAAATAAAATGGAAACGTTTCATACGGCCAATTAATATATCGCTAGCAATACGGATGTACCGGAGTTACTGTACTCGCTGGAAAATATTTACGATTTTCTGACGGGTTCTATCTTTAACGCTAAACCTGCCGAGCTCTAACAGTAATTAAAATGTTTCATGTTTCCATCTATCATGCTTGAATGAAAAAATTTATCGAATCAACTACTTTCAACAATTACAAAATGATAAATATTAGAACCGTGGCAGTGGCAGGTTTAGTATTACTTTACGCTTCAGCTGCTGGAAATAAATTGTTACGGAGTTGGTGCTTTTCTTTCGGGGCGGACTTTGCAGAGGAGTCCAGGGAGGATCCTTCCGTGAGACTTTTGGTAACCTGGTTCGTCCTCGTTAGTGGATGGCACTACACATGTAACCTGTCCTAACAAGGGAAGGAAAAAGTAGGAGATCGGCCACTGGAGATTTCCCTGGTTCGATGAGAAGGGAAGCCTCCCTATTTCTTGCCGGCACGTGGAAGGCTCCTTCATAAAGCTAGATGCCTTTTAGCTCCTCGCCTCACCCTCGACCTTCCTCTCTCTCTCTCTCCCCGTCTTTCCCATTATTAACCCCCATTGTGCTTTGTTCCCGAACGTCGACAGAACTCGTAACACGGGGCCATTGCGTTCTCCCCGTCGCCCCTGTCCACGGGACAGTGCTAAGGAGTTCCGGCCACATGTTACGATCCAACTTACACGAAACGTCGAAGAAATGAGCGATCGTCGGCCGGCAACTAGGCCAATTACGGGGGTGGAATCTCCTGAAACAGTCGTTCCCTGTGAACGTCGAACGACTCGGATCAAAATTCGATCAGAGAGAACCATTCGTGCAAATCATTTACAAACTATTACTTTAAACTACACGTTACCATTTTATTAATACACAAAACATTTACAAATCCATAAAACAATGTTCCGTGTAGAAAATCCCGTAAGGGTGGGACCGAAGCGTATTAAAATACTGCAAATTTAAAACAATCTGGCAACGAAATTGCCGGATATTTTTTAACGCAACCCAGGCTCGTATGCATCGGCGAAGCTTCCTCTTTACGATGCACTTTGTCGCGTTTCGATACGACGATCCGCTGCGGAGATATCGCGAGTTGAACGCAAGGGTAATTTTTTAATTTTTCGCTCTCTGTCTCTCCCTCGCGCACTCGGACCTCTCTCTCACTCTGGAACACTGACCTACCTGACGCGTCGGGCAGTTGCGCGGGTCGGCGTTTCATTCATAAAAATACTATTGCTATTATCGTACGCGTTCCCAGCAATTTCGGCGTATCAATGGCACCGCATGGTCCGCTTTCAATCCTTGCATCTATGAAACTAATTCAGATATCGTGATATAACGAAATCCATTTTTTTAATTGATCCCGCTTCCGAATAAAATGTTGTTGTGTGAAAAATTGTGGACAAATTTTTCTAACCGTATAGCATCGGTGTAAGCTCTATTGGTTCACGCGAAAGGAGAAAATAAAATAATATTGCGAGCCCCGGCATTATCCGGGACAAACGTGACGCGGAACCGATAAATACTGCAATCTTTCGACGCGAGCGACAAACCGAGTTATTTACACGGCCAATTTCGCAGCGTGCGCGTGTAGCAAATTGGAAATAAGCATGCCGTGCACTTTACCTTAGTCACGGGCGAGACAGGAGGGATTTTCGTGTCGGCGGAGTTCCCCTGCTCGACTACCTACCACCACCGTTGAACTCTGCTCCGAAGTGTAGTATTACCGGAATTTCCACGGTCGAGTCCACTCCTGCCATAATTTTCATTATGTCGTCTGTTATTACTATAGTTTCTGAGCGGAAGGAGGCCAGATACCACAATTTCGCAGCGGGGACATTCGGTAACCGTGTTTTCATTACTATATTTTCTCCTGTAGGGGCCCCGTTGTAATTAGACTTTCCTTTCGATGCAGCCAGCGATGGCTCTCCGCGAGTTCGGTCGCCGTTCTATTTTCCTTTCAAACAACGAACCGGAGCGACGTCAGCGGCGAGGGTGGGGACAGAGAATGTCGGCATTAAGCATTTAACAATTTGAGAGGTGGAAAAGCTTGGCGGGAGTGGGTCGCGCGCCGACAGATTAAAATCAATTCCGCGCTCTGGGAGTTGCAATGCCAGGAGGCGGAACGGGAACGATAATATTCGATGTTTCGGTGCGTGGTTTGCACGACACAATGGCGACAGCTGCGAACAAATAATCCCTGAACTGCGAACGATCGTGTACCACGTTGTCGCTCGAGATGAAGGTTCGCGTCCATCTGAGAGTTTCTGTCGATAGTTGCTCTCGAGAGTACTTTCAATTTGCGTGGCTATATGAGAGCATTTCAGATATTATTATTATTATTTATTATTATAGACGGACCGAGGTCCTTTTACGTAAGTGTTTACAATAGAAAAGGATAAGCGATTACACGCATAATTACAAAGAATAACAAAGAAGGGACGTGCACAGAAAATAATGGTACAAACGATATGTTATTATCCTATAATCCTGCGTAATTGTTTTTTAAAATTGTGCAAAGACTCAGTAAAGAAATCAATACGATTATAGAGAGTGCTAGAGTCTGCTATAATGCGATTTATTGGATTAATTAACCCATAAGTAGATCTGGCTTTAAGTGTTTGAAATCCTGCTCTAGTTCTCAATACACGTTCCGCGTATTACAGTAATCGCTCCTTCGTTGTCCTGAATCGTGGGCACGATCGTTGTCCAGTGCCTAAACACTCCACTGCCTGCCAACGAGAGGATTAGGCCTGCGTGGATCTGGTCGCCAGATGTGTCCCAGGACTGTATAGACCCGCGCAGAACGGAGAACAATAGGAAAGGAATATGGCAAGGAAATAAGGAGTTTTTTAAAGCCAGACAGTTGACTGCTTTTGACTGCGAATGCTTTTCTTTGTCATTTAATTAGCCGTTTCACTAAAGACGCAGTCATAAATCAAAAATAGTGTCCGGGCACGGTCGTTGTCCGCTCAAACCCCCGGCCTTTGGACAACGAAAGAGCTTTTACTGTATATATTTTTTAACTCTCAGGTGGACACGTACCTTAAGACTCGATGCCTCGAGGATCTCGACGGCGAGAGACGAGGGGCGGAGGGTGTTGCCGTTAAAGACACCCTCGGGGACCCTCCTGGCGCATCGATCCGACCGCCACGCCACGCACGCACCATCCTCCACCTCCTCCCTCATCCACCTCCACTAACAGATAATTCTGTTTATTACAGATAAACTCCCGATGGTCGCTCGGGCCCGAGCTTTGCGACATGTGGACCAGCAGCGACGTTCTCTGCTGCACTGCCTCGATATTGCATCTGGTGGCTATCGCGGTCGACAGATATTGGGCAGTCACCGATATCAATTATATACAGGTTAATTAACGCCCGGCGTCGCGGTCGACGAGACAAACGGCTGGCACCCCGGAACCGAACGAATGTCGAAACTTACGTCACGATCGCGTGTCGGACAGCCCTTAGGGACGTCTCCAGCTAGCCGGAGATTAGGACACGCTGCGATATTGATCTGGAAACGCGATTCGATAATCGGACGACCGCCGTTGTCCCGTCCACTAGCGGCCGGAGATCGGAGATCATTAAAGTGGAGGATGCAATTAGCGGGTCCATTGCGTGCACCGTGATCTTGCTCCCTTTTTCCTGCCGCGAACACCACGCTCAATTCCACGGCAAGCCGGTTCACCGGGGGTCGAAGATAACACTCTGCAGCTTAGAACTTCTTTGTAGAAATTACACCGAGTAGAAATTTTCTTTTCACTCAAAACTAGTTTCAGGTGCAGAGACGTTTGTAGAGAAATTAAAGATCCCAAGGCAGGCAGCTGGAAAAATGTTTCTACCCCTAAACAGATGCAGGAAAGAAATGTGCCCATGATTATGAAAGTTGTTTCAAGGAAAGGGATATTAACACTAAATGAATGATATTAATATATTGAATTAATTTGGATTAAAATAATGTGAAGTGTGTGAAATAACTGATATTTTTTTTTAAATTTTCACTTTTATGGGCAGAAATTCGCAACAGACGCAGATTCTCAAAGCCGTGGAACAGTGTTCGTAGGCATTTGGTGGGCTGATTTCGTGCAAAACCGTTCTGATTCCGTCGGATGTCGATTCCTATCTAGCAATCGATAGAGTATAGCATCAATGACAGGCCGATGTTGAATCGAATCTAAATCCTCCTCTATCCCGATACCGGTACCCGCATGTTCAGGATAGTTCCCGGTCGGGGATTTCGAAAGGCAGGATTACGATGATATCCTTGTAGTTCGGGGAGCTGGCCATCTCCACGGAACAACTACGAGGTATATTGAAATAGTTTCGGCAAGGGAACAGAGAGCACATTCGTAATTGCGATCGACTCTGGATCCTCTTGGCCTTTCGGCCTCGCGTAAAATTGGATTCTTCCTCATCGGAGAGTTTCAATGGACGGCGGCGATTTCGAGTGGTCCGATGATGTTCGTTTATGGTCTCGATAATTAAACGTCCTCGATACGCGGCGCGTTGTCGTTAGAGCCGACGGGATACTAGATAGAACGGTGAAAAAATGAATTCTCGTGGATGGGAGACGATTCACGAGTTCGATAGAGGTTCAAGGAATGTTCTGTACTTGCAGGCGAGGAATCCGAGGCGGATCGGTATCCTGATTATCACCGTCTGGGTGGTGTCTTTAGGAATCTCGCTGGCGCCTCAGCTCGGATGGAAGGACCCTGGTTATTTGGACCGTATATCGGATGGGACGTGTCTGGTGTCGCAGGATCCCGGGTACCAGGTGGGCAATTTATCACGCCTCAGATTCGAATTAATCTAACATTGAGAGATATTCAATCCTCGGAAGCCGGACGTTTTCCGAACATGAGAAATTAGGTACAATCTGTAAATTTGCTGAACGTAGTTCCCGTTATACAGAGTGAGTCTCGTAACATGGAAACTTGAACTAACTTAAGGGAGGAGACTCGTTTTTCCAGGATTCTCATTTCTCGATAATGCACGCGATGGGGTTTTTCAGTAGTCAAAAGTGCTAGATAAAAGATCAATCTCGAAAGTCCTATTTTTTAAGGGCTGCATCCCGCACCCTTGCAATTCCGGAAACAAGTCTACTCCCTTAAGAGTTATTTACGCGACTCGCCCAGTATATTAGAAGTTTGAACCAGTCGATGAAACCGCGTGGGAATACGTTCTCGCAAGATTTAATGAAGGACTCTTCTCGAAATACTTTGCAGATTTTCGCCACTTGCGCCACTTTCTACGTACCCCTGCTCGTCATTCTATTCCTGTACTGGAGGATATTCCAAGCGGCACGAAAGCGAATCAGAAAGAGGCCGGGGACCATCGTGCAGCCACCCCGCGAAAGAAGAGGCATCCTCAGACTCGTCACAAGAAGGTTCCGCTACCCCACAAGCTATGAATAGACGCGCGTTAGGAGACTCGTTAGTCGAGCACCTTCGCCCACCCATTCATAATCTCTGCGATGCTGATTCTTTTAATTACGCGGCGGGATTGAATGGTGTGCCGCGCTCGGCTCGCTCATTTAACCCCGCTGAATTCCACGACTATTTAATGCTCCGACAATCGCAATTAAGATTGCACAGTTCGTTTCGCACTTTCGCTTTCGAGCCCCGAGTGGTTCGATAAATCCTCCCGTTCCGAAATTCTAGCACGCGTTCATTTGTAAAGCGTAAAGACTGAAGTTGGAAAATTGCATTGCAGGCCAAGGGAGGAGTCGACAGCGTTCACCATCACAAGATCGACGCCGGATCACTCGTCGATCTCGCCGGAGAAATCGTCGTCGAACAACGGTGCGAACACGACGCAGTCGGCGACGGTGACGCCGTCGACGGTCTCAACGACGACGACCACGACGACTACAACGGTGACAAACCCGTCGAGCAGTCATTCGACGTCCAGCAGGAGGACACGGGAAACGATGGAGTCGAAGCGCGAACGAAAAGCGGCGAAAACGCTCGCGATAATAACCGGCGCGTTCGTGGCTTGCTGGCTGCCTTTCTTCTTGGTCACGTTGCTGAGAGCAACCTGCGAGGCCTGCGAGCCGCCCGAGCTCATAGCCAGCGTCTTCCTATGGCTGGGATACTTCAACAGCACCCTGAACCCCGTCATCTACACGGTGTTCTCACCGGAGTTCAGACAAGCGTTCAAGAGGATGCTGTGCGGCAGTTCCAGGATAATTCGCTAGCAGTGGATTTAAAAAGTGTGTGAGAGTGTGCGTGCTTGCGAGAAAGAGAGAAAGTTAGAGAGAGAGAGAGAGAGTTAATGGACGCGCGAGTCCCCCGTGTACATACAGTTATACTACTTCCTTCTCCTTCGGATAGCGTTCAACTACCATGTCACGTACTTAGGCATGCCTTAGAGAGTCCGTAGACATTTTTCCTTGAAAGTTGCCGCTGAGGCGACCCAGGTTCACGGCGAGAACCACCGGTGAGAACAACGACCGGAAGGTCCAGGAACAACCCAATTCTTCTCGAGATTGTTCCGTAGAGTTTCTGATCGATCGCACTCATCGGGATCGCCGGGAAACGATTTTTCAGTGCTCGACGCCTCGAGGCGACTGTTTCCATGATAGAACTATCCTATGAAAGTTCTCTTTGAGATAGATGCATTCTCTGATACGTCTATGATAATATTTAATACGGGTGCCGACGTGTCGCCCACCCTGCTGTCTCGTATTTATTCTCGGAAGACTGCTGACTTCGCGTTTTCGTTCTGTTCCAATATTTAATCCTTTTGTTACGAGCGCCGACTGTAACCGGCATTCACGCGACAACCTCTCTGGTTTTCCCATATTCTGCAATATTTCAGATTTAATTTAAAAAATATCGCTTCTTCTCATTTCTATCAAAAGTTCTCTGATTTTGACACAGAATTCATCGGTTTGACCCACTGTGTTCCACCGTGTGTGTTTGTCGCGCAATATACATACACTTCTGTGCAACAGAAAGAAGCACCCAGTATAATTATAAGATGTAATGACGAACAGTGTACAATGTTTGATTTATTGCATTTAATATTCTCAGAACTATTCAATTCAAACAGCGGAATCCTTTTTCAAAACTTACTGTGTTCTTATTTGATTTTTTACGATTTTCTATTGAATATTGCCGGGTGCTTCTTTCTTTTGCGCAGTAATTACACACTTTTGGTGCGATGTCGCGGTCAGTGGTGGTTCTCCGGCGGAGCGAACTGCCGTAACGAAAGGGTTAAGAAATTCTGCAAACGAGGGTGGTTCTTTTAAGTTCAATGATCTCTGAATCGATGTAAGAGCATCGTGGATCACTCGTCGGCACACAGAAACACGTTCCATCGACGCTCGAAGTCCGAACGACCGTCGGCTGTTTCGAGCGGAAGGATCGAGACGGGAAAAACTCGGTCTCGCGACTGCTTCATCCTCCCTCTGCTCGATCCATCCGAACACATATGCAATCTACACGCAAAACTATGTA
The DNA here is from genome assembly GCA_963966675.1 of Lasioglossum calceatum. Lineage (NCBI taxonomy): Eukaryota > Metazoa > Arthropoda > Insecta > Hymenoptera > Halictidae > Lasioglossum > Lasioglossum calceatum. Next base: position 2,101,704 of record OZ016555.1, on the reverse strand, counting down.
CAGACGCGTTGAAACAACATATTCATTTCCTCCGTTGATGTTCGCGAGACCGTCGCGAGTTTCGTTCGACGATTAATAATAGCGATTAGACGTCGGCGACGATAGCGTCGATCCCTCTTCGTCGGAAGTAGCTCTCATCGATCCCACGCGGGTCTTGGCGACGTTTTGCTCTTCTGTCAAGAGGACAGTCGTTTCACTGTAAATAGTCTGTCATTTAGATAGTAAGAACTGCCGAAGTGCGCGAGACTTTGCGTGACGGCGACGAGCTCGATTCAGTTTGTCAATCTACCGGAAGAAATGACGAGCATACGTAACGTTGGATTCGAGTTGTCCTCGACGAATTCGCGTTTCTGTGATCACTTGACTGCGGATTTTATGCATTTATAACAAAAATGGATAAGTCTAATTTTAAAAAGTTTACAGGTTAAGAGAAATTAGAAACGCCAGTGTATTATTTTCAATCCACTATAATTATTAAAGATTTATCAAAGAACTTTCCCCTTGGCTCCTGTGTCTTAAAAGTGACGCAGAAAATTTTTATTCTGCATAAAGATCCGCAGATCATAGTGCGCCGAGCGAGAAACTAGGGTAGAAACTATTCGTACCATTCAAGGGGGTATCCTAGTCTAGACTTTCATTTTTCGAGTATATTTAGTTAATTTCATACAAAAAAAAAATGAAAGTATCTTAATATCGGCATTTTGCATACATATTTATTTATATTCTACGAATGTTCACATGTTTTTTAAAGTGATAATGATCAAAACTAACGGAGTTACATGTCGTTGAATAAGGTTCGTTTAAAAAAAAGTGTTCTACTGGCTGACAAGATTCCGATCATTCTGCATATCTGAATTGAAATCATCGAAAGGGTTTTTGATTAGTATTATTGTGATTATGGTGTGAACCAGAATGACAAAAAGGGAAAATTTACAAAATATCGACACTTTGAATTTTGAATATCGATTTCCTTGAGTTTTTTCACGCTTAGCGAGCTACAAAAAATAAGAACATTTTTTTCTATAATTCTGGATCTCAGACGATAGCGTACGTCAAATTTAAAGTGAATCGGTCGTTTAGAGTTTGAGATATCATGCCAGCCATGTAAAACAATATTGTTTCGAGTAAAACACGTTTAAAGTTTCCCAAACCTTATACGAGAATGTCTTCTTTCAGAAAATGCAAAAAATGAAACATCCATTTTTTTAATGGTCTAGACTAGAATACCGTCATAAGTATTGTATGAAGTATTACATCAATTTCATATTCATACACAGAAAACAATTAATATAGAATGGAATTATTCTAGGTCGAAAGAAGTGTTTAATTTTCCAGTTAAAATAGCTCCGAGTGCAAAGTGCTAAACCTGTAAATTGGTTCGTTTTTGTGTTGGGAACCGAATAAAAATTATATGGAACGATTGACTCGAGAGTGGAATTTAAATGAACGTTCAGGATAAATGTGTACTGCTTCATTAATCTCAGATATGAAAATAGGAAATAGAAAAATGCGAAGATGAATAAATTCGAGTCGCGAAGTTATCATGTTAGGGAATCGGGCGGAAAGATTGACAAGAAGGTTGAACGGTGGTTCCGAGTCGACAGGATTACGCGATCGTAAGAAGATTTGTTTTCGTAACGCGATCAAAGGTTCGTTCGAGTGACGAGCTCGTCGCGTGCCGTCGGAGAGCCGGAATTTCCCAGAAAGTTTCCTCCGCCCTCGACGGAGCAAAGCGTTGCCAAAACGTCGCGCGTCACAACGAGTAGAGGCAGGCCCATCGACATCGTTTGTAAATCAACCAGATGATTGTGTATCGACGATCGTCCGATAACGCCTTACTATATACGAAAATACATCCTATACTATCCCCCCCGAATAGTCACGCGAGTTTCGCCGTTTTACCAGCTAAGAGAACGAGAGAATGGCCGTAAAGCGAGAGAAAGCGAGTATGTGAATGAAAACGTGAAAAAGCAGAGATTAAAAAAGAAAATAAAACGACGAAAGAGCGAAATATAAATAACTAAATGGCAGTAGCGCGACGGTAACACAGTTGTCCATCGATTTACTTAGTTTAAGGCTGCGCCCCCATTTCGATGATGCAATATTAAAAATATGGCGATGAGCGCGGCTGATCGAACACGTTCGTTCACGCGTTTTGCGAGTGAAGCAGATGTACGTTCCGAAGAGATAACGGAGATAAAGCGGACGAGAATCGATGAAGAAGAGAAGCGAACAAAATGGAAAAAAAGTACGTTTACAACGATGCTTCGTATGTATATTTCTTTGCAATCACTGATGTAAATAAACGCAACAGTTTCAAAACGGTCGGCTGACTCTATCGGCCGACGTCGACTTGATATTTTGTGCTTTGTTTCCCACGAAACGTTTTCTTTCATTTTTTCCCTTTCTGTTTCACCAACCCGTTACACCGTGTTTCATATTTTATGCGGCAGATGTTCCTTTCGGTTTACGGAACAAGTCAGCGTCGAATTATTTCGCGTTCCGATTGCACACCGGAGCGACGGAATCGTGGATGGTGAAAAAGAGTTGGTTTATAGGAACGCTCGAACGGAGAGAACGGTATCAATCGAAATCTACGTTGGGAACGCTGACAGTCTATAATTAACACTGTCAGAAAATTCGATATCGTACAATGGCGGACGGCCCGCTGGTAATAATAGACACAGCACGATCGCTAGACAAGCGCCCATTATGCTCGATGAAAGATGGCTATGCAAACTGCAACTGTGACACGTTACATTATTGATATTTGCGAAAATACTCGATTCACTGGCTAGGAAATGTCGATAACGTTATTTGTAATTAACCCCCCGCCGGCGTTAACGGGCCTGGCATACGAATAAATAAGACAGGCGTGGCAATCCTACCGAATGTTCTTGCATATTTATCGCTAAGTTTTTACGGAAATACTTGTATCGTTTTCTTCTTCCTTCAGGAACAAAATAAAATCGATGGTCTCTGTTTCGAACTTTAGGCACCATATCATTATTTCAAGGAATCACGAAATCCAAGGAGAGATCGGACAAAACTGACATGGTTTTAAGGTAATTCTACGAAATGAAATCAGCATTTTCGAGGGCTCAAATGAAATAAGGAGCACTGAGATTTGCAGATAAGCAAGAAATGTATTATTCGTCGATGGTACCTCACTGCAAATAGTGGCAACAATCATGCACCCTTTAGAATATGCATTTAGCGCCAATTTTACAGCGGCAAAACGTTCAAACTAGTAGACAAACGTCTGTGTCGCAACCTACCGTATCGGTCGGAACAATTACGTCACCGACACTGACAACCCCTGTGCCACCGACGAGATACTATTAAAGACTGCCAGCCCCCGTGCTATTCAGCGAAACCAGTAAGCGGGCGCGACGCGACTGGACGCGGGGATAACGTGGAACTTACAGTGATCTGAAATACCACATCGCTAAAAGTTCTACCACCGACGAGATACTCGTCAAGTAAAAGAAGAATGATATAGTTGAATGCTCATATTACCCATTCTGTAATTTGCAGCTACGAGAATTGCAATACTTTTTCTCATAAACGCAAATTGCATATTTCCAATTACAAATGGCCCTTTTAAATTATGCAATACGCGCGCCGGCTAATTAACATTCACGTGTAGCACAACTGGTACTCAAATGAATGATCACACAATTGGAAAATAATAATTTAATGAAATATGAATCACACAGGGTTACAAAACGATTTCACGTTTACAAAACAGGATACATTAAATAAATAGAAGGGGGCTGGAACGTTTCATCTGTGCACATGGCTGAAATTCAGATAGAACCGGGATAATATCCAATGTCCCGTTTTCTTCGATGCTTGGTTTCCTGAAGAACAGCTCTCTCAGCAGCGTTCCGTCGGTGGAGAGCTCTTCTAGATCCTCTTTGCTCTTAATTCTCAAATTCTGCGACCCTCCCGAGACAGATTCCTTACTGGATTCTTCCCGTAAATTCTCCCTGCACGAACTGAGGATCGTGTAGATTAGATCAAAAGTGCGTAAGCTTTAAACCTACATAAACTGAAATTCTACAATTCGATCACTGACAAAATCTGTTTCAAATACCAGAGATGAATTAAATGTTTTACAGAAATGTTCTTTGGTTTGAAACAAGATTAAAACTTAATCAAACTGTTGCGCAGTATACAATTACATAAAGTCCACAAAGGGCTTCCTAGAAAATTGTATGATCGCGTCAACTAAACCCGCTCGGCGCAATGAAAAAATGTCAAACACCCAGAACCGTAATTTCATTCGCAGAACTAATATGTACTCCACTTAAAAAACATTTTTCCCGGGAAAAGCTACTGTAACGAAGGCAATTACCGTTCGCATTACGTTCCCCCGACAGAAATCGACTTAGTATATCTCGAGCGTCGAATACACGAAAAATTTCACGCTCCAAAGAACGTTTTCTCGGTTAATAATGTACTCTTACGTTATTATCTCAACTTCCTCAGTCTGACAAGCTCGGTGAACCTTTCCCGTACTGTTCTCGGACCGTTCCAGCCGTTCCGTTTCAAGCAACTCCTTTGTCCTTAGAAATTTAATTCTGTGAGCGTCAGATTCTATTTGTTTCTGCTCGAGCGTGTCCTGCAGTCGCGACTTTTCTCGCACCAGGTCTCTCACGGTCTCCGTTAGACCGAGGAATTGTTTTTCCTGAGCTGCGATCTGTCGTGTTAACAGCTCCAGCATCCGCGAAACTCGAGTCTTCAACTCGTTGGACTCTGCACGAGCTTCGTTCAGCTGATTGGAACGACGAACACGATATTATGATCCAATTTATCTAATCCCGATCCTCTTTCATCGATTCTCGCGCAGCCAGCACGCAAATAGTCGCAGACATCTCCCAGCAAAAATATCCTCCTGCATTTTTCCCACTGTATCAGAATCGTTTCAAACACATAGACGATACCTCGTTTTCAAAGGAAAATTTGTGGGCTTACTCAAATATTAGGTTGTTGTATATGAAATGTTCGATTTCATTGTACGTCAGTTTGAGGTACAAAGCTTACGAGAGAGAGAGAGAGAGAGAGAGAGAGAGAGATCCTATCTTCAGTTTTAATTATAAATTTCCTTTTAAATAGATTTGACTTCAACGTCAATCAGTCCGATGGTCGCGGGCTCTTTTTGTATGTGTTGAAAAACAACATTATGTGATGTTTGGTGAAAATGTGGTGGGCTAATCAATAGACTGCGGATTTTACACATTTATGAGAAAAATGAGTGGGTGCAATTTAAAACAGTAGAAAGGTAATAACGATTTAAGAGTGCTAATCTATTTTTCCCAGTTTGTTAAAATAATGGAAGTAAGAATATACTGTTTATGCGGCTCCAGTCTACTAATCAACGCACTATTCGTTGTTAGAAAAATAACTACAAAATAGAGATGACAATCTTGTAAATGATAATGAAGTCTGTGAGTGACCAAAATATTTAATTTCTACCAAAATACAATCAAGAAACGTGTGATTATTTGATCAATAACAGATAGTTGCAGTTGTTTAACGTTACTGTTACAAATCGAACATTTCATACGCTACGACATAATAGTTGGAAACAAAAATATAGACACATTGAAATAGAAATGTAGACAATGTGAAATTGGAATCCGAAGGACGACAGTACTTTTTCATTCTAAAGAAAACTTTGTGGAACAACAAACCGAGTATTGATATTGATAAAGTAACGGAACAGTTCGATCGTAAACTTTCATATTACATTGGTGAGAGTGCGAGTCAAAGAAAGTCAATTTACTTCGGGGAAAGAACAACAAAGTTTCGCAGAAGTGCGAGCCATCTTTTGATAGCGACCGTTCGAATTCGATAAAATTGAATCGTTGACATAATCCAGCGAAGAATTTCCATTAACAGAAAGCGACTGTATTTTTATTGTGTACATTAAGGAATCGTCTACTGAGCGAAACTTTATGCTGCGGTCTCCAGAAAATAATTTAAAACTTCCATCTAATTGCGTGCAACACGCTGAACCGAGTGAAAGAGGACTTCCTTGGGAAAGGAGGCAAGATAAACAATTTTAAATTTGACTTCGCCCAGGTCTTCGGTTCCTTCGGTTGTGTGTTTGATACAGTATTTGAAGGGAGCGGAATTACTTGGAACTCGAGCTGTTTCACCTCGGCCTCTCGCCGGTCCAACGACTTCTGGTACTGAGTTCTCATAGCCTCCTTCTCCGACTCGCTGACGACCAGCTCGGACTTGGAATCGCGGGACTCCTTGGTGCATCTGCGATGAAAAGGAGTAAGTTTTCGCGAGAGTGTGTTCATGGAATTATAAAGTTGCAATTTCGCGCGACTCAATTTATTCTCCTCCGGCGGCGCCTTCAAGAAAACTAATCGACCTTTCTGTTTCGCGACGGAGTTCCCGAGAAACAATCCGGACCTTTCGGATCCAGATCCAGCAATATTTTATGTCCGTGGAACAGCCTGCGCGGTTACCTTAATCGGAATCGAGTTACCGAAACGCTATGCAGATCGTCGAAGAATAATCTCAGCTAATCCTTTGACGGATCCAACCAATGGGAATCGTTAACCTCGCCGACAGAGCACCGAGGGACCCCGACAAATTGCCCTGTCGAAGTTTTAATAGCTGTTGCCCGAACACACGGTCATGTTCCGCGTGATAAATGTCGCCTGCCGCGGAGAAAATGTAACTAATCCGAGGAATTAAACGGCTCATGAGGAACGTTCCAATAAGAGAACAACTCCCGAGAAATTATCCGAGTTTCCAAAAGGACGAAGGTGAAACATGGGGGCCGAAAAGCTCCCTCCGCGCCGCAGATGGCTGCGTTGACAGCATCGTGATTAGGCTTCTGTTCCACCTTGTGGTTCAAGATTAATCACGCCCCATACGTTTTCTCTTATGCAATGATAATATTTTACTCCCTCTGCACTTCTTTAGTTCATTATACCAGTTGCATCGTTAATTGGAACGCGGGAACTGTCTCGGCGAAAGAACATTAAACATCAAAGGGTTGCTCGTACTAATCAAATTATACTTTCTTTCAAAGGGCGTTCGAACGTCATTGCAATTACTTGTGAAACGCGATATTCCAGGTGAACATTTTGTAAAACGCGACGGTGACGAATCGTCGAAAGTGGTTTATCGATGGGAATTGCTGACAAGGTGAGATAAATTCTGGCGTCGGTTTACTGAATATTAAGTAAAAATTTCCGGGTGTCGAGTGCCCTTAGGGAAAAATTTACGGGTCGACAGAACGGGGTTGGCTGTGCGAGGTGAGCCAGCAGGGAATTTACTTAATCAACTGCTTAACCAGCTGTGCGATCCTTCTTCTGTCGGCAGGACAGAGATCCTGTATGTGCGGGAACCTGGCATCGTTTTCGTCCCCTTCGCCCGTGCATTTCGCGCAGCATTCCTCGTCGGCCTTCACCGTCGTCTCGCTCTCTGTCGAGATCGTTTGTCTGCTCGAAGATTAAACAGTTACCAAGATTTTCTGTTATTGAACAAGCTGACGCGACCCCGTCCCGAATCTGTTCCTGCGGGGGAACTACAACCGGTCCATGACGCGCGAAATCTGACCCGAGAGCTTTCGAATAACAACGAAAATTAATTATCGGCCCGAGTATCTCGACCTCGAATTACCGTTTCCCGCGCAACAATTAATGGTGGATGCTGTACCGTCGAATCGTCGCACTCAAAGTTGATTAATTGCGTGCTGATCGCCAAACTGCGGATTCCCCACGCGTTTCGGAACGAAGTTCCGCGGGTAACCTCCGAGTTCAACTATGCTTTCAGGATCCTGATAAATGACCTGCTCGTGGGCCGAAACGATTAAAAGACCAAGACCTTCCGCGTAATTTTACATTTAAAATACATTTTCTTCACACTAAACTTACCGAGCACTAAAACCGATTAAAATGTTTCACTTTCGAGAAATGACAAGGATCTATTTATTTAGATTTTTTAAAAGAAATTTATGTGGCAGGTTTAGTGTTAATAGCTGGATTCAATGCGACTGGATGGAAAAAATTTTAATAGCTTTTGGAAATGAAGGCATACCATTTACAATTTCTCATTTGTAAGATCTTCAGGTTGGATTGAAAATATTTAACGTTCGTATCCGCAGTTTAACCTAACAGTGACGCGGAACAGTGAAATTAGTCGATTACCACGGACCTTCCTGATCGTTCCGATGCATCAGCTCGTTCTCCCGATAAATTCGCAGGGTTCGCTGATGTAGTTCGGCGAGTCTGCGACAAAGGGGATTTTACTGACAGCCCTGTTCCTTCTGGGACAGCTACGACGAAAACAATCGGAGGGGGAGAGAAGCAGCGGGGATAAAGCGAAAGTGACATCTACCTTTTGCTCCATCTAATATAGGAATTCATAAGCGCACCGTCGTCGTCGTAGTCGTTCGAATACATGTCTGGCAAACATATCCGCCGCTCGGCTCCCAAGACGGTCGTAGAACCGGAAAGCGGTTACACGTCGGGAAGGTCAGAAGTCGACTGAGGAGTGACGCTCGAGAGCTCGATCCTCGTTACGACCGTACCATGGCCGTGAAATCCCCGCGGTAACGATTCTTTTCTGTCCAGGGAGCACTCGGCTCTCTACGTTTGCCCCGTGAAGTTGGATTTATACCGCGTTCTCAAAACGACACCAAATCCATCCTTGACGATCGTTCTTCCGCCTCCTTCGGGCGTGACGCGGTTCCCAGATCGACCAACTATAATATTACTTCAGCAGTGGACCGTGGCGAAACTGGATGGGGACTTTCGCACCATCTGCATTCGACAGAGGGTTGCAGACCACGCGATCAAAGATTTATGTGCTTCGTACGATCCTGCTTTTTGTCCAGGCAACTGTGTGCGCTGATGAATCTCTCTCACTGATCCATTCAACTACTAGTTTACTAGATTTTCTACTGGTTTAGATTTTTGTTCCAGCTTTTGTCTCATTCTATAGGATACTTTGGTGGATGTACCAGATAATTCTACAGGTTCAAATTTTGTCGTTTCAGTAGAAAGTTGCAACTGTAGAATGTGATTGTGCTTTCTGTCCAGGCATCTGTGATCAGTTAGAACCAAAAATGAGCTGGATTACTAAATAAATGAGATTACGAATGCGTAGAGGATTGTACACTCTTTATTGAGAAGCTATCAAAAACGTTCCGTTTCCGAGTTCGCCTCGACCGAACACCTGCGGCCACACACACACACACATACAGACTCAAATGAGGGATTTGTTTTCGCGAGAACGTCGTAAACAGATCGTCCTTGTGAATACTCGCTCGCCAATCGCTATCCTCGGTCCGTGGTCTGTTTAGATTTTTTACCTCCAACGTTCGAACACTGAGGAGACGCACAATTTAACAATCTGCATTATGATAAATACTCCTTCACCGATCCTTTAGATTGGACTCTAACATTGCAGTGGAAACTGCAGGTTTACTAGATTTTCTACTGGTTTAGATTTTTGTTCAAGCTTTTCTCTGATTCGTTAAAATACTTTGATAAATGTCCTACATGATTCTACAGGTTCGAATTTCGTCATTTCAGTAGAAAGTTGCAGAACACTTTTCTCCTACACAAAGATCCGCACTTTTCAACTCCCTCTGATCATTTCCCACATGGTTTCGCGGCTCGCACAGGCAATATTTAGTGGTCGATTCTTCCATACGTTTCCTTCGAGGTCCTGGCCGAAGGTACACGGCAATAAGGCAAGGTCGATCCAGTAGGGATCCTCGTTCACCCACACCAACCAACCCAGCAGCATCGCAATAACAAAAAAGGATCAAGTCGTGCGGCGAGAGAAGTATCAGCGTCGGAATTGAATCACCAGCGACAGAACTTCTTTCAACGGGTCATCGATCCTGCTCCGACCCGTGGCACCGCTCGTAATAGAATAAAGGGAGGAAGTTAGCGGATGGAGTTGCAGGAGAGATACGCTACAGAAAGCCGAGCCGGGGATTAGGAATCCGAGTTTTATTCAGAAAATCGGCGCTCCTACACAAACCGGTATCCGATTTTACGGTAACCGTATCGATGCAATTTACAAATTGCCTCAAGTTTTTAAAATGCCGCAAACTGTTGCACCGAGGAACAGCGCGCTGGTAGTCGTTTAAAGGTGGATCTCCTAAACGCGTCTGGACGCAGGAAGTAACGAGTGTGGATCGCAAACCGCTGAGTCAAAACGCGCTTAGGTGATCCCACCTCAAGGGAGTAGACTCGCGTTTACTTCTCATTTCTCGATAATGCAATGATGGGGTTTATCAGTCAAAAGCACTAGATAAAAGATAGATTGACCTTTTATCTAGCGCTTTTGAATGCTGAAAACCCCATCTTTGGGAAAACGAGTCTACCCCCTCAAGAGCACACAATGAACGTCCGACGTTAATGAGATCGTTCGGCACATTTTCCACCGTGACCATTGTCAAAGTTTCGATCAACACCGCGTGTATTTGTCTTTTTAAGGAACACTGTGTAGGCGGAACAAGTTGATCGCTGAATTATTCAGTTGTCGGAGCTTCGGCGAACGAGACCCCGACTAATTTACTACTCCGTCGCTGAATCTCGATGACTTCTCAGACCCTCCTCCGCGCCATTCGGACACCCGGCGCACGTGATCGTTGTCTCCTGTTCCTTGATCGGCAGGCTGGCCCTAACGTCGTTACCCACGATGGACTTATGCATCGTGCTGCGCTGTCCTCGCCGCGAATCGCCCATGTACCTCCTCGAGCTTGCCATCGAGAAACTCTGAACTCGACCCCGGGAGCTCAAGTCCGACGTGCGACGCTGTCCACGACGAATCCGGCCCGGCAAGCAGCACAACAGGTACCTGTGCATCCGAAATTCGTTGCATTTTAACCAGTTAACTGCGTTCGTCGTGTATACACGTCAATCCAAATCTCTATTGCGGTGCAATGACAATAACCTTCTCAGGAATTAATTGTCAATTTTTATGAAATAAAAATGTAATCCTTCCTCGTTTTTCGTAAAATTTATAATGGGACCATTTGCCCCGCGTTCAACGTGTATACTCGTCACTGCTTGATTTTAATTCCGCACTCTGTGGGGGATTTTTAAACCGAATTCCGCGCACAGTCAGACTTGCCAATCCTCATGCAAAACGAAAGTCTTTCAACACTCCGAAAATTATGCAAATTCAAACCTCTGTGAAAACATTAAAAAATTTTTCTTATGAATGAATCTTCCATGGATTTGAAGACTTGATGTACGATTTTTTTATGTCGATCTTATTCATTTTTTAAAAGCGAGAAAAAAATCGCACATCTAGTTTCGAGGTCTCGTTTTAAAGGAGAAGCTTCAATCTTCGAATCCCTGGAAGATGCGTTAACGGGAAAAATGTTTAAATGTTCTTACATAGAATTGAATTTGTATCATTTTCGGAGTAGAATGTGTCCCCCGATTGAATGGAGTAAGAAGTAATCGAATGTCGACATTAATATTAATGTACCCAATCTGTTCGCCGATGAAACGAAGTATTCCAGCGATTTTATTTCGATTGTTTCAGTAATCCATTCCCGAGAACTGGCATTTGCATGATAATCCATGCCGGATTTGTTATTCCTTCCGGACAGAATCGAATTTCAAGCTGAATGAGATCGAAATTCGTTCGGGAGAGTGCAAACTAAAACTCTCCGTAGCTATCGTTCGAATTAAAACCATATGTAGCATTTACATAACCGAAAAGTGAGGAACGAATTCCACGGGAAGGCACACGCGTACATCGGCGAGCTTAAAAAATCTTCCACGACTAGAATAAATACTGCTGAAGAAATGATCGGTGATAATTAAACCGTGGCTAGCTGCGCGAGCCCGGGAACTCGCCCACACTGTTTAACAAAAGCATGGATTAAAAGAGAAATTTATTCCTTCAGGAGAAGTTGAAAGTAGGACAAAAGCCCGGTTAAATCTCCATTAAACCGTTTCCTGGTATTTTACAGCTCGCGGCGGCACAATGCGCGCGATCATCCCCGATTTTGTTTATTCAATAACGGAATTATCCATCGAGTATCGCCGGTTAAATCGAATCGGTGGTCGAGAATGCGATCGCCCGGTGTAAATCGCGTTGCGTGCCGTCTCGTCATTTGAAATTTTAATCCGAAAACACACGATCTGCAAGTATCGCGGATGAGAACTAGGCGTGCATTCAGCGGTCCATCGATGGCAGCATACCAACGATTATTCAATCGGGCCGCCAACTCCGAGCAACACCGCACCCCCCGCCCCCACCACCAGATATGTTGCAAATTAATTGCAACGTCGTTGCATGACGCCGCGCAATAAAACCGACGCCCCGGTTGTTCCCGATCATTTTTTTTATCGGAGGAAAATGGGTCGCGGTCGTACGGTTACTCTGCCAGGTGTCAAATCGCTGCCAACTTTTCCCAGGCACGCGATACTTCACTCTCGACAGCGGCCGTGTGTTCGCGAATTTTCGCCGCGAATCAAATTTCCATAAGCTGTTTTATTTCCAGAAGCAATTTCCTCAAACTCTTCGCTGCACGTAACCAGTATGTTCTTTATGGAAGGAAATTAATGATTTGCTACTTATTTGAACATTTTTCGACATTCTCGAATACTTTCGCGCCTTGCCCTACGAATTATTTTACGGTTTCAGTGATTAGAAAATTTTGGAACTATTTTTATAGTTCGTAATTTCCTCAAAAAGGAGAAAATTTAGCGCACTCGCCAGAGTCAAGTCGGGTTTAAGAAAACGATCATTTTCCGCGCGCCTGAGTTAACTCGTGAGACCTGCAGTTTTGGTTTTCTATATAAATACAGCCGAGTATACTCGTTGGAGTAAAAGAAATTTTTAATTGGTGCGTTAAGTGGTTAACAAAACCGAAATAGAATTTCATCTCGGTTTAAAGGAAATTAATAACTAGACTGCGGATTTTATGCATTTATGACAAAAATGGGTTCGTACTATTTAAAAGAGTGGAGGTATTAAAAAGATTTAAGGCCACCAGTGTATTAATTTCACCTTAACAAGATAATCAAAAGAAGAATGAAATTTTTATTTGGTTCCAGTGTCTTGCAATCAACGTAAACGTTTTTTATTTTGCATAAAGATCCGCAGTCTATTAATAACATACATATATTTATTAGACTCATTTCACGAACTAAGTGAAGAACGAAATAAAAACTTTATTTTTCGCTCGAACGGTGCTCAATCGCCCGGGAATCCGAAAAGGGAGGATACACATACACAGAGAGAGAACCTTTCACCTGTCGAAGTATTTCCTGAACGTTCCGCTGACGCAGTAGAGTGCAACCGGGTTGATGCAACTGTTGATGAACGCCAGGCAGAATCCAAGGATCCGGAAACAGTGCCAGAACAGGTTATAGTCATCCTGGGCGGATGGGTGGATGTAGAACCACAGCATGAACACGTGCTGAGGGAAGAAGCAGACGGCGAACACTATCACGAACGCCATCACCATCTTCGCGACCTTTTTCCGTGCCTTCACTTGCCTCAACTGGAAGCAGACCCAGCACACCGCGGTGCCAGTGAACACTTTACCAACTGGAAGCCTATTCGTTACGCTTTGTTGTTTAACAATGTTAAACGTGCACATTGTGGAAGAAATTTATTGAGACATTCTGAACGAAGAATGAAGAGAGAAAATTTCTGGTGAGTAAAGTGTTAACCAGAATTGGGCATTAATCAATTGAAATTTTAATCAAGATTGATTGATTGATGTGTACGATTAAAAAAGGTAATCATTGAAAAATGGACGATTGATTTAATCAATTGTTGAAGTTAATCGCCACACGGTCTCTCCATAAATTGTGACAAGCAGGGAGAGAGAGACAGAGAGCGGAGAATTAATAGAAATATATCTCAACAAAAACTCAGTTTACATTTTTTTCAGTATGTATACAGTTTTGATTCTGTATTTCAGCAGTTAATCATTAATCAATTATCCGATTGACGATTACAATTGAAAAGCATGTAATCGTTAACCGCAATTAACGACTAAAGTAGGAGTTTAATTGTTAATTGCGATTAACGATTGAAGTAGAAATTTATTCGTTAATTGTTGATTCAATTTTTGCCCAACTCTGGTGTTAACCATAACTTCGCGAAGAATAATTCTGCGGGACGTCTGCCCTCGTATTCGCTTCTAATAAATCACCAGTCCGTTCGCGAGGTCCTGCGAATCAATAAACCTGGGACGTTCATAGAATTTTCTTTAACGAACCGGATCGGATGAGAAGAGGATGTTAGAGTCCTGAGGGGGAGTTTATTGGAAGGAATTGCTGCCTCGTAGCCACTCACCTGACCTTGCATCTCCCCCGGAATGTTCCTCGTGCTGATCATCAGGTGCCGAGCCATTAGAATGTAGAACACCGCGATAATGGTCAGTGGGACCGCGTAGTAGATGACGAAACGGCAGATCAGTATCGTCTTCGGGTAGTTCGAGCCGAATTCGCTTGGGAATGGATAGCAGACCTTGAAGAAGTCGATTCTTATTATATAAATATAAACGAACATTTTCATTAGGACAATTACTATATTTGAATTGCCCGTGCATCTCTCAGTGGGATATTAATTATTACTTGTTAAAAATTATTACTAATTATTAATTATTATTACGAATAAATTCTGATTCTTTAAATATTTGGTAAAATACTTCGTTTCTTGTACCAGCTCAGTAAATATTGAACTCGGGTACCGAATTGGAAATGATGCAATCGATCGTTCGAAACTCAATGCTGAAATTAATATTTGGCTTCAAAAGCAATGGTGAAAAATGAATTAAAAAAATACGAAAGTAAAGATACCAATTTTAGAACTTCAAACGTCTGTGCGGAACGTAATAATTTTTCCCCGACTGGGATCAACGTGGGATTATAACTTGAAGCCTTTGCTTTATAACAACGGATCAAAATTTAGCGTACGATTTTTTTTGGCCGTTCTATTGCAAGTCGGAGGTACCTCCAGTTTTTAGTTCCCTGCGCGAGGTAAATTTATTTTGGGAAACCAAACTCGGGGCTTTGAAAGCAGATGCCCTACGCTCTGTAATGAGCTTAGGTAGATTGCTATCTGATTTTTGTTCACAAAGTTATAGAAGTTTGAATATCACCAATTTTTCTGAGCTTCTTTGACTTTTCCACTGTATTTGACTCGAAGGGAACGAAAGACGATAGCTGGTTAGGGAATTGATATCTTCGAGAGTATATTTCCAGTCTAGAAAGCAGACATCGATTCCCGATGGCTCTAGTTTGGTGGATATTGATACCGCAGCTTCTTGCCAGGAAAAACAAACAGAATCGCGGGGCAATATCCGTATGCAGCGCAGCGTCGTAAGAACTCGGGCAATAATCCGATTTCCCTGCGGACACGGTGTTCAAACTTACGTGAAAGGTCACGTCCTTGTTCACCCGGAATGTTCTGATTTGGGAGAAGGAAGCTGGAATAGCGCAGATAATGGCCAACAGCCAAATCAACGCGGCGACGATCACGGTAAACCGCGTTGCTCTTCTTCCTGTACCTAAAACGGCAAAAAAGATAATCTGTTGGGTTACGGTATCTTGTTCTTTATTGTTACGTTTCGCGAATCTTTTCCCGGGATCACGGTATCCGAACGGTTTTTGCGGGCAAGACAAATCTCAGGGTCTCCTCTATGCGAATAAGCTCTGGACTACCGCGATGAACCTCCGCGAATCTGCTTTAACTGGAAATCCGGTCGACTTCTCGCAGTTCAATTAACAAAACTCTACTTCCCTCGCAGTCTTTCTCCCTCGTATCGTTCTACAACATTTCACCATTTTTAAGGAAGCCTAGTTAATTAAGAATAAACTTAATAATTGTCTATGAAGCACGCAGACTGCGAAAGAAGCTTTCGGGACAGACTTCCATCAATTTTCGGGGAATTATGACCAATCGAATCAGCTTACCGCAAAAGAGTTCGAACAGTTTACAAGAAAGTACGTGGCTCCCAAGGTTATTTGGAGAAATTTTTAAGCGCTTTGTGGGAGTGATCTCTCGAAGTTTCGCTTCCTCTTTACAGATTTTAACTTTCAAGTCTTCGCTGGCTATTGATTGAAGTCAGAGCGAGGTGGACATTTTTTAAAATGAGTATCGACGACGTCACTAACCGTATAATAATGAGTAGACTGCGAATCTTTATGCATTTACAGCAAAATTGAGTAGATGAAATTCGAAATTGTTAGGAAATTTAAGAAATTGAATATGTCAATATATGATTTCTCCTCTATTCAGATCATTAAGGGAAGAAATAACGTTCAATTTAGTTTCTATTCCTTGCAATCGAGGCAAACAATTTTTATTTTGCATAAAGATCCGCAGTCTAATAATGAGTATTAAAAGTAAAAGAAAAGTATAATAATGATGAGAAAGTATTGCATAATAATGATACTATTGAAGGCTGAACCTGTAGCGTGAAGTTTCCTCATCGGATCGACGATAGCGAAGAACCTGTCAGCGGAGAGCGCTGTCAACGTAAATACAGAAACGCCGACGGAGATGTCCTTGACACACTCGGAGAATTTGCACAGTTCCGGCCCGAAAGGCCACGAATCCAGCACGTAGATGGTAAAGGTGAATGGCACCGAGGTCATTATCACCTGCGACGAAACGATCAACAGAGTCAGAGCACGATCCTTGGTTCAAGTTTAGATTATTCCGGATTATCGTGGAGCTGATAGATCATTCTCTCAGTCATTCTCATACGTGGGTGACAGAATAATTTGATCAATTTATTTATTCACGGAAGAACTTCCCGAATGAATTCACAATTGTTTCTCTTAATTTATTGTTATTGCGCATTTACACAAAAATCTCGCGCACAGAAGCATTCCATTGAACGAAGGTACTCTTCATTGCACCTCCACGCAAAAAACCAAACTGAAATAATTAGAACACATTAATTGCATCTGAACTCGTATAATTAAAACATCGACTGCATCCTCATTGAAACGAGACAACAATTAATTACTAATTAATTTTTCTGTTGACGCCGTAATATGCTACATTTAATTAAAACGTGCGAGGTGAAGATTCGAAAGAACAATCGTCATAAATCTGAACTTCTCAGTTTTCGTTTAATTAAATAAATTACCGTGACTTTGTCGAATATACACAGTCGACGAGAGAAGCGTCCGTAAAATGAGGGCGTTTAAAATATTCCCTGGAGGGATGAAACCTCTGGAATTTTTCGTGAGAGGTTCAAAGTGGCTCTGGACCAGAGATTCATGATCCACTGGGGCCAATAAAGTAGACCAGGTAAACCGGACTGAAATTAACACGCGTTAACTATCGCGTTGGTCACGTGCGGAGGACATCAATCTGTGAAAAGGGTCGACGTCGAATTTTATTAGGATTTTTAGTTGCAGTAACTCTTCTGACCTAGATTGCTCCTGAACGATCTTTTACAATATATGTATTAGGTTGTTGCATACGAAATATCCGATTTTTAGCAGTGGCATTAAAAAAAACTAAGTTAAGTTTCTTGATTGTGTTAAGGTAAAAATAAAATATTATGGTCATTCACGTTTTTCATTTACAAGATTGTTATCTTGATTTTGTAGTTCTTTTTACAAACAACGACTAGTACGTTAATTAATCACCACATTTTCACTAAAAATCACATAATGCTATCGTCAATAAGTTATTTTTTAAATAAACTTTATTTAAAAGTAAAATTATATAATAAATATGAAACTATAAAAGTAACAGGCACGTGGTTGCCATAAAAAAATGACAAGAATTAATTTATTTAAACTTTCCGCGATTCTTATTACAATGCGTGCTCTAATAAAGATATTTATTAGATCATTTCATATGAAAGCATCTTTACAATTTCATTAATTGTGAAATAAAAAATCTAGAAACGGTCACTTCACCAAAGTTTTATATATGTATAATAAATAGACTGCGGATCTTTATGCAAAATAAAAAATGTTTTGCATTGATTGCAAGACGCAGGAGCCAAATAAAAATTTCATTCTTCTTTGAATTATCTTGTTAAGGTGAAACTAATACACTCTGGTGGTCTTAAATCATTTCAATACCTCCACTGTTTTAAATTGTTCGTACCCATTTTTGTCATAAATTTAACATATAAATAAAACATATAGACTGTAATAGCATTTCCTGATCGAAACGTTTTCTAAGAGTTGAGTTCTACAATCAGACATTCCATATGCGACAACCTAATAAATATACATGCCAGTAAATCCCCGAGGGCCAGCGAGAAGACGTAAATGTTCGGGACGTTCCTCATGTTGCTGTGCCTCAGGATAGTGAGCGCAAGTACGCCGTTTCCGGTGAGCCCTATCAGGAGAATCAGGAGGAAGACGATAGGCACGATGTAGGTCTCAGGCCTGTCTTCGTAGGGCGTGTAGTTCTCCTCGTTTTGCGTTTCATTTTTGGTTTGATTGAATGGGTCATCGTAGACGCTGCTGATGTTGGACGTCGCTGCCCTCAAGATCGTCGAGGACGTCGTTGCCCACGAGGCCGACAGCGGCGAGACGGACGTTCGTGACTTGATCATGACTTCCGGTGTTCCCTCGCGTGCTGCGCCACGTTCCCCTAAGTCCGATAAAATATTCCTCCACGACCCTTCACATCCTGATCGCCGGTCAGCTGGTTTACATTCTCCCGGGCGAACTCTCTCGCCCTGAATCCTGTGAATTAGAAAAGATATCCATGTAACATAACACTGCAAATGGCCGAGTAATTTTTTTAAACTACGCTTCGTTCAGAATGCTCGCACCGTGCTCGAAAAATTGTACCGTCCATTACGACAGGATTTCCAACGCTGATCAACGCGATTAACTCGAAACCGGTCGGACCTACGCGATTTCCGTTTCCGCTCGCAGCTACGTGCGGGATTTGAAAGAATAAGCTGGGTATTCGAAGCCAGATTGTATTATACGAGACAGTTCTCCAGGGAGAATCGCGCAAATTTGTCGGAACAAGTAGAATAGGTCAGCCATGGTCAGACACGGGCAATTGGTGGATCAAGCTCGATTTTCTTGAAAAGACTACTCTCTTCCAGAGAGCTCGGAGAACGCGCCTGCAGAATTTCAGTCGGATATTTGCAGAATTCACCGAATCACAGTGATTCGAAATTTGGTTCTCATTCTTGAAACTACATTTGTTTAGGTAATTGGATTTTTCTTAAATTCTACCTGGTGGATTCGCTTGAAACTTGCTGCACATCTTCCGCACATCTGTGGCCAGAACATACATAAAAAATTTAATGCAAATCGTCTTATTTCGAACTGTACAGCTCGCAAAGTTTGATACAAGAGCGGAGGATCGATAGTCCGTACTTAATCGCTTACAGCAAGCTCAATCTCGACTGCAGCTGGGTCTGAAAAATTCTGAGCATTATTAAAATGTAACGAAAGAAGCGCGCCGAACTCCCGTGGCAAATGGTCTTCTAATTTCACCGAGAAAAAAATCCCAAACTCGACATTGAATAAACCCTGTAATACGATGCAAATTTCGCGGGATTAATTCAGCGATTTATAATGAGAAAAATAATGAAGTGTGAGCTGACGAGCGGGGTTGGGGGGATCAAATTATTGGGAGATTGATTAAAGGAGTATCTGCCGCGTGGAACTGGGTCGCGGAAAGTATGGCAGTGTTCTACAAAGATAAACGGTGAGCTGTTTGTTCATGATCGGCCGAGACTGAATGGCTGCGACGAGTGCCGGGATAAAGTCGTTGCCTAACCACTTTTCATCCTGATCCGTCATATCGGCGGTTAGGTCTGCTGATGAACCTAGCTCCGAGCTGGATTCTGGAAGGATTTACTGCATTAAGCTAAGTGAAATTACTAGGCAAGATGGCTCCAAGGATTTGCCCAGCGCTATGTCTTTGAGGCTCCCTAGGATCAGCTTCTCCGTTCGGGTTTTAATATACGTGATTACGCGCAGCTCGTTCGCCTAATAAATTTATCCGTCCATCGAGACACCGGGGAAGACGTTTTGGTGATACGCTGTTGCACGAGGATGACTAAACATCCAACCTGCCATGGTTGATCGAATAAGCCGCTTTCCAAAAGATTTATTGAAGTCTAAGGCAGTGTTTTTCAGAAACACTGTATTTTGAAAATCCTAAAGTGCCTCAGAGGGGACAAAATTTCGGCCTGGTATGAAAGAATCTCGGACGACTTCGAGAATCGGCAGGATACAATTTTGAAAGCGCATTTCCGAGACGTTACACTTTAAGAAAACGCGATAGAAAGCTGGTCTTCTTTCGCTCGTGCAAAGGAGAGCCGCTTTAAGCAGTTCCTCAGCGTTCCCTCTCAGGGTTCTTGAAAGTGCTCTTCACTAGACCCGACGGAAGACAATGCGAGCTTGTGTTTGCAGGACACGTAGAATCGCGAGCAGCTGCGAAGTAAGTAGTCTACCTCGCAACGAATTTATTCCTCTAAACGAAAACGCGTTGTTGGAACAATCGATGGGGGCTTCGCTCGAGTGGGATAATATCGTTTCGCAGCGGCGGGAAGACGCTTTTTGTGTACAAATTGTACAGCACAATAGCGTCGAGTGGCCCGAGCAGGTTCTAAAGAGCAGTAATCGAAATGCTTCGATAAAGCACACCTTTTGCATATCATCCATCACTGAGCTGGAGTTTCGTGTTGCTTATTGTTCAGCGAAACGATCGACCCACACGCTGCAATTTCACGGATCGATACTCGAAACTGCTATCCGCGAAAGCTGACGCGCAATGTCGCTAGAAATCGAAAGAAATCCTACAGAGACGCACACGTGCCTCCCGCGACCCTCGACCCCGATATTTTCGCCAAGGATTTTACGAGAGCCGCGTGTGGCACCGAGGGACGCGCATCGCTTAATAACCGAGGGGTTAGGAGAATGTATACTCCTTTATAACTCTATTTCAATCACGAACCAAGTCGTCAGGGTGGACGATAGCGCTTCGGCGATCACCTGTTCCGATGACCGGCCTCGTAAATTCGGACCGGAAGACATTAGGATCGCCGGACGATTGAGGCTAAGTGCGCGATAACGATGCGACGGGATTAGGCCTAATATAGTGGCACTGCATTGTGGGGAATTGTCCTGGTTGCTCGAACGGGTTCATTTGCTGCAGCGAATTGGCGCAGGCTGATTGACCGGTCGGGTTGGACAATTTTTCCGTGCACAGTGCACAGTCTTCTTACGATTAACTTGGTGTAGTAGTTGGAGTGCAATAGAGGCAAAGGTGAGCATTATTTTGTGAAAAAAATATTTGAAATACTATTTAATATTTTAGATTTTATTTTGCTTAAAGAAAATAGTGTTTTAAATAAGATATAGAATTTCGAAAATAAAATATTTCTATTTTAACAATCTGAACCTCAAAAAAATACTTCTATTTCAACAATTTGATCCACGAAATAAAATATTTTACTTTTTTTTATAATACTCTGAGAAACCGCATATACATACAGTCTATCGTATCATTAAGAAACAATAATAATTAAGTTAAGTTAAGAAGCAATAATATTAAAATTGAAATTTATATAAAATAAAGACAAAATACAAATATTTTTAACATTCTTCAAATAAAATACTATTCTCAAAAAATTACTGCCGCAAATAAATTATTTTATTTTCAGAAATTACTGCATCAAATAAAATATTTTGTTTTCACAAATTACAGCATCAAATAAAATATTTTATTTTCAAAGTTGTACACATGCTTTAAAATAAATAGGACTATTTACTATTTAAAATACTATTTTCTCCAGCTCTGAATAGAGGTTTGAATAATTTTAATACATGGAGAATAAGTACTAGTTACATTTTAGTACATTTTTTAATATTCTAGTATAGTCAGACATATTCTGGTATATTCTAGTATATTCTGGTACTTTCTGGAACATTCTGGAACATTCTAGGATATTATTGTACATTCAAGAATGTTTTTGTATATTGTAGTATGTTCCGGTATAACTGAATATTCTGTATAATAGAAAGAATACAGAGAAAATAATAAAGGATCTTGGAAGTGTTTTTTAACGAGTCCATGATCTCTTTGATCCCAGTCTGGTGCAGACTGCATTGATGTATTCACGATATAGGTAGCCTGTATCAGTTACTATACTGAAGTTCACCCGCCTGCGCGCTCATTCAGAACACCGATTCCGCGTGCATACTTCAGCATAGTACAGGAAACAGGAGTGCTCAGGGAGGCTGATACGTACCCAGAAAGGCTATTTCACAACTTTGTTTCTGAGAGAAATCCGAGGACTCCTGGGACCGAACTCTCCAGCGAGAGCCCCTTCCCTCTCTCCTCTCTTTATATGGCTCCCCTAAAAGCTCGATATATGCTTCATTTATAAAGTGTACCCACGCGAACCCATTCGGGATTCGCAGAGAACATATGTAGCAATCTCGGTATGGACGTAATACACACTGGAACTTCCGGGCCAGTAGCCGTACTGAATGTCGTCATTCAGGATGAATAACCGTACGCTGTATCACCTGGGTTCCTTAGGCGATCAAGAAGTATCAGATTGTATTGCCGAGAGTGTCGACAGATGTGTAGGAGGGAGAGGACGAGAAAATTGCGATGAAGGAAGTGTAGCAGCTCGTGTAAGAGGTAGTCACCCACCCTCTGGTCCAAGTAAGCTGCTTAACCTTTAGAATGCAGGCCGATCTCCTGACGCGAGCAATACGCTATGCACATTTCACAGATTTCTCGAATGCATTCGTTCAATGCAACAATAATTCACCTTCATTGTTGAAATTTTACTCCCGTCCAAAAATTGGCACTATTCAATCTGCTGTAACTTAGTGAACAAAATCGCATGCGAATCTACCTTGGCTCATTTTCAAGCTTAAATCCTCAACTTTCAAACCCCCGATCTCGTTTCTCCAGAACAAATTTTTCCATCGTACAGGGAATTAAAAACTCGAGGTACCTTCGACTTTGTAAATCTACCTGCTTCTGATGTAAAACTTGACAATATTCAATTTGCTGTAACTTAGTGAGAAAAATCGCATGCGATCTATCTAGACTCATTTTAAAGCTTGAACCCTCAACTGTCAGACTCCTGATCTCGATTTTCTCAAAAACATTTTTCCATCGTACAGGGAATTAAAAACTCGAGGTACCTCCGACTTCGCAAATCGAACTCCTTCTGATGTAGCTCAGACTTCACTCAAAGTGAAATCGAACGTCCAAAAAAAATCTTACGTCAAATTTTGGTAGGCGGTTGTAAAGCGGAGACTTCAATCTATAATCTCGATTCAGTTTCAGTTGGGGAAAAAATTTGTTACATTCCCTATGGACGATTGAATTTGTAAAATTTTCGTAGAGTATGGTATCTTCACTTTCCCACTAGATGATTTGAAACAAAATGTGTGAATAAAATAGGCTTGGGATTACGAAAGCTGAGTGATTATACGTTGAAAGGAGCCTAGGCAGATTCCTGTGCGATGTTTGTTCACAAAGTTACACCGGTTCGAATATCGACAATTTGCTGTGGAGATTGTTCCTTTGATTGCTAACATCGGTGTACTTAATTAACTTGAATATCCTCGGTGAAAGCATATCTAGGCTTCCCTGTCGATGCTCAAGTTACTCTCGAACCGCGGCAAACCCAAACAAGTCTATTTCGAGAATACACATTTCACTATCAATTACGCGTCGCGTCGGTGCAAGTAGAATAACATGAATCGAACTAGTGATTACGTCGAGTGGCGTTGCACGATCGAAAGCACAAAAGAGTGATCGATGTACAGCTGGAAAGCTGAATGCTCCGACAAGCCGCGTAGCTCTTCTATACTCAAGTCTAACCGGATAACAGAGGGGAAGGCAAGAATTTCTGGTTACGCAAGGATAAAAAAGCAGCCAATTATATTATTTGCAGGTGAATTTTCGCGAAACTTTGTCACTTGAATTTTTATAAAACAAAATATGCAACTGTTTACCTTGTTATTTCACCAATCTTTTACCACTGTGTCAATTTGACACCGAGCGACAGATTCAGTTCGTGAAATGAGGGAGCGATGAGGGTTAAAAGATACCCATCGTATTATTTAATCTAATATTTGATCGTGGACTGAGTCGGTGTCATTTTCGAGTCCCGAAATATCCTGTGGAATTTATCGCGTTGGATTCCAGAGGAGTTTTCGCGATCTTCAAGCGTGAAAACCGAGTCCTAGCGGAAACAGACTCGTGTCGGGAAAGCGTTTTCCGTTCCCGGCTCTCGAGTTAATCCATTCCAGGACAGTTAGCCGGGATAATTGGCGGCTCCGCGGCGAAACAAACAGGGGAAACGCGTTTCCTTGGTGAGTCCCTCTCCCACGTTTCCTATTGTCCATTCTCTCCGCGACAGGATCCTCGCTAATTGCATTATTCACCTTCGAGATCAAATGGCAACACCCCCTTTACCATCTTTACCGTTTCGTTTTCTACGGTACTGCTGTGATTAACATGCCAATAACATCGTTTGACGCGACATCGTTATTTCACCCTGAATGAATTAATTAATTCTCCGTCAGCGGAAATTATGATAACGACGGCGACGAGTGTTCCGATCGTGTCGCGTCGTATGAAAAGACGAACGAGGCTGTTCGGAGGTGCAGCGCAGAAGTATTCCCTCGTTTGCGATTTAAAGGAAGTCCTGAAACGAAGCGAGAATTTTATTCTCGAGCAGGAATTTCTGTCGGAGAGCTTTGGACTTTGATGGCTGCAGGATTTAAATTAGGAATAGGGGATAGTGACGTGTGGGGTCGTAGAACGTCATTCCTTAGGTCACAATTTATGCAAAGTCCTCCCACGAAGCGTGCATTTTCATTCCCACTGAGGAACTCGAGTTTCAGACGAGGGAACTCATTTTTCGAGAGGAGGAATTGAAAGCGTGGACTTTGATTGCTGCAGAGATTCAAATGAGGCGGAAGAATGAAGTCGTTTGGAGCCGTTGAATGACCCTTAGAGAACAGTGAACTCTTTCTCCTACAAGGAATTCGTGTTCTGGAGGAGAGAAACCATTTTTGGAAGCGACGAATAAGAAAAGATCACAGTCTCGAGGCACACCTTGCAGAAGGTCCTGTAACGAACCGTGAGTTCTCGTTTTCTACGAAGAGTTCGTGTCCTGAAATACAGAAACAATTTTTGGAGGCGACGAATCGCCTCAGAATTTAAATTAGAAGTACATACTTGTTTAACGAAGTGTGCATTTCTGTTCTCGAAGAGAATTCCAGTTTCACGAGAAGGGTACCATTTTTGGAACAGGGAATGCGGAATTTAAATTAAGACGAAGTTTGAAAGTTTCTTATCGCAGCGTGCATTTTTATTTTCCGAGAGGAATGTCTGCTTCAGATGAGCGAAGGAATTTTTGGGTCAAAGGGATCTACGAAGTCTGATGGTTTCGAGATTTAAATCTGACGGAGGGACGCAGATGTTTGGGATGGTAGAATGATCTTTCCGTCGAATCGTTTCGCAAGACGCGAGGTCGCCGCAAACGTCGTAAAGATTTTAACAGCCCCGGAGGTTCCTCCTGGGCGGGATGCACCGCGTGATCGCGTTGGGACTGCTAATTGGGACACCGGTAAAATAATCAGTCGCGGGACACATGGCCCCAGCTGCAGCTCGCCAAGTATCTCTCCTCGGAGTCGGGCTTGTAAATAATTGCAGGCTGCCAGATCAAATTGAAATAGAGCAACGAATAATTTCCGCGTCAATTCTCCGGCATGTTCCAACTAATTTTAATTCCCTGGTCTGTTAACGGTATCCAAACGGGACAAGTTCATGATATTGCGCTCGCTCCGGGCGTTCACGGAAACGTAAAACATACAAGAATTTTAAAGAGCTCATTTGTTAAGGTAAACGCGGGAGTAAAGCTCGAGAGTTACCGCTGGAAAGTTGAAGACCATGTCGGAGATATAGTGCAACGCCATTTATCAATCAGGAAATTTCCAGTGGGCCGGTGTCGGCGCACCAGTGCTCGAAATATTCCACGAATATTCGCGTGGTATTTTTAGATTGCGGCGTGACCTGTCATCAATCATTTTTCAAATTGCCTCACGGTATCATCCGGACTGCAATTTAGATCGGAATTATGAGATGCGCGCGACACCGAAAGAAATTAATGCCGCGCGGTGTGTTCTGTAAATTCCACGTTATCGCCAACCACATTAACTTACCTCGTAATGAACCGCAAGATTATCTCGGTGAACGAACATCGCCGTCACGAACGGTGGAAAGTTGATCGTGCCGGGGTCATGCTCTCGCAAATATGACTATCCGCGATCTGACAATGCGTGAAAAAGTGGCGCAGTAGCATTGCGGCTTTTTCAGGTAGGTTGACCGCTTCGGAACCGCAGTAAGGGCGATAGCAGCCGTAGTTAGCTCTGCAAACGTTTGTACGCTGCCGCAGGCTCACCCGCTTCTTTGCTCGCCGGCTTTGTCAACAGTTTGGCCGACCGGCCTGACCAATATCGGTTTTTACTACTTGAGCGACCGCCGCCGGGAGATCCTTGTGCGATTCTCCGCCTTCGTTAATTATTACTTGGATCGCACATTATGTCCTCCATTAGCGGCACTATTATGGCGCGTTTCGTCCGCGTTACTCCTGGAAATAAGAATTCCAGCCAGTCTAGAAGTCCACTGTATTCTAACGTTATCATTCGATTATCCTGAAGCACTTGTAAAACAATACAAGTGCGAGATAGAATGGAAAGAATTTCTGGCCAATTCCTCTGGCTTCAGTATATCGATTCACGCGGTTCCATAAAATTCAGCTGGCACGGTATCGACTTCCAGATGATGTAGAAGACTCGTAAATTAGTGTAGACTGTCCTAGAATATCGGAGACCAACCGCAATTGGCGATACGTTCACTGAAACTAGGTCTCCGATACGGGTTAATTAATTATTTTACAGAACACATCATTATTAATAGTAGAACGAAACATGGTGTCCATTTCATAGGAAAATATTGTCTCTAAAACCGGACAATTCATCCCTAAAGCTAGTAGTGAAACCAAGCATAGTTCAAACGCGTTAGAAAAATCAATTTCCCCACCACCCATGCTTAACGAACACGCAAATCCAATTTCACAGAACACGAAACAAACCATTGAACCCCTCCGCGTTATTCGGAAAATTGTTCAACATACATTTCATAAATAAAATCGATTGCCCGGTGAAATTAGCGAAATAAATCGCAACCTATGCGAACTGCTGATGGAATATGCACTTCGACAATGCATATATTACAGATTAAGCTCCGCGGTCAGGGGGAATGCGCGGCGGGAGGGTTAATTAAAGTCTCATTTTCTAAAATGTTCATCGAGATAGCGATCATCAGCATCACACGTTGATATTAATTTCCCGGGTACTCTGTGTGGGATAACCCAGCTTTTTCCGGGATGAATGCGTGTTTTACCATTAGCATAAATTACATTATTACATTATTATCATAAAATCCGCGGGGGCAGCGCGCGCGGAACGAGTTCGTCGAGCGACGGGCCGCGTCAAACATTTGCTTAAAGCGTTACAGCGGCGTTACGCTGGCAAATGCAAACTTTTTGCAAACAAAGCGAGCGGCGGGCCTCCGTGAGTAACGCGTGACGCGCGTGGCGTAAATCCCCGAAGAAAATATGCATCCCTCGAAATTGGGTCGTGTTTCGCTGCGGTCGACATTGTTCCCCGATTCTTTTTCGTTTGACGGCCGTTCCCGGCGACAAGTCTCGCGAAACGTTGCGAAACAGGGAAACACGAGACGGAAGGGAGAAAAGGAAGAAAACGAGTCGGGGTCCACTTGTCGTTTAAGAATCGCTGAAAACGGGAGCACGTCGAGGAACGTCGCTGACGTCGAAACGCTCGCGTTTGTTTTTTTCTCCCGCGCGCGCGGGAAACAGGCGTAAAAACGAGAAATGGAAAGGGATCGAATGAATTAGAATCACTGCGTTCTCGAGCCCTTTCTGCACCCGCGGAGCCAGGCAAGCGTGGAATCGATAACTCGAGTAACAGTAATACCTGGTAAATCGAATCAACGTTCTATGCAGTTGCCGTGAATCGATACTGTCTCGATTCATCGCGATCGGATATTTCGCTCGACCATTTTCTAATCATCGACAGAACCCCAAACTGAACGGAAATCGCGTTAGTCGGCTCGCTCAAATGGGAAAAAAGAATCGCAACTAGGTGGAATTCGATTCCCTGCATGCACCGGGGCAGAAAGTTAGCCGATCCCCGCGATACCGGACAAGCTTCCCTGGCCGCGTTGGTCAGAAAATTAAAAATGCCAAGGGGATGCCGTCGGATCCCTCGCATATCGAGCGAACTCCTCGACGTGTCGCGAATTTTAATTACATTAATGGGTCGCGATGTAACCGAGAACTCTACCCGCGCTTCGGACTCGCATTCAATTATTTAAATTGCGCTCGCGTTGAGGATAAAAAGCGCACAGCATTATTTAACACTTAGATCTGCTTGTACCAAGTCTCCTCCGGTCCATTCTGTACCCGGGATAATCGTACAGTGACGAGCAGACACTGGTGAGCGTTGTTTAATATTTGAATCAGTCCGCAAACGGAAATGATTGGTTTATTCTACTTGAATGTGAATATGCACATGTTTTATAGTAGCCACAAAATTTGTCGCGTTTTATTTCGATATGATGTTTGCATTGTATTACGGACATGAATATTCTGAATAAATCGGTGCTGCGAGAAATGGCGGAACGTAATCGAATGAAGTCGACAATATTTATATTTTATCGAACTTGATCAATTGGAGCGTTCACTGTATTAGCCGAAGTGCTTCACAGGAATTTAGTTGATTCGCGGAAATCTCTGCACACGAAGATCTATTTATTCGATCGGATTTTCGCGAATTTTTGTCAGCCGCGCCGAATTCGAGTGATGTCTTTTATCAACGATATAAAAATCACGTCCCCGAAACGTTCCGGATGAGTCCTTTGAATTCTGCCGCTCATTTGGAAGAGTGCTTTCATGCAAACAGTTTCATCTCTCGCTATAAAAGCGTACAACAAAAATGTTCAGGCTACAAACATAAATGTATTCCCAGCTGAAGAACCACACTGTATTAAATCTAAAAAAATGATGTGAATTTTATTGCTCGTCGTGGAAAGTGCTGGAGTACAAACACTTTTATTATTCAGTGT
Organism: Lasioglossum calceatum; assembly: GCA_963966675.1. Taxonomy (NCBI): domain Eukaryota; kingdom Metazoa; phylum Arthropoda; class Insecta; order Hymenoptera; family Halictidae; genus Lasioglossum; species Lasioglossum calceatum. The sequence goes on along the minus strand of OZ016555.1, from coordinate 2,072,541 downwards.
AAAGAACACAAGAAAAATGCTCGGCGCACGACTATAAATTTATTTCCAGCTTCAGAACTACCCAGTATTAAACGCTGAGACCGAATCGTTTAAATTCCATTGCCAATGGCGAAGATAATACAGAATGGGTCGTGCAGCAAAGATTAATTAGGGGGTTGATGAGTTAATTAAAGTTCACCGACCGGAAAGAAGCGTCTAAGAGGGGAAGCAGGTGTGCAAGATCATTGGCGCAGCTCCCTGGGGCATTGCAGAAGATCGTGAGACGAATGTTTTCGCAATTATGCCTGGCTAGGGGTGTTGTTTCGATGCGGAGGGGTTTGTTTCCCGATCGCGGATCATCCCTGGAAAAATATCGGGAACAAACCTGCTCGCAGCCATATCTGCGCGAGGGTGTCGAGTATAAGCGCTGAGGGGGTGGCTCGTATAACGAGTACTTGCTCTTGACCGTCGGGTAGAAACCACCCCCCTTTGCTGGGTCAACGCGGATAACGTCACTATAGCCGCGCAAAACCAGTGTTTCGAACCTCGGTATTATTCGCAGCGTATACGGGGATACCGCGAGCCGATATTTCGATATTTATGACAGTCGATACGCGCTGGCTGTGTATTAATATAATCGGAGGGTATAATGGCGTCGCATGCGGGTAATTAAACATGGTAATACAAACGGGACCGCCAATTACCGCCGACTGGAGGCGCGAAAGCTATTCGAATCGATCTCACACCGTCATCTGTCGACGTTCCGATGACTTTTACAGGCGGGAACTTTGATATTAACGTAAATCGGCTTCCAATTCGAATTTCTCGGACCATTTGCATCGGGAAATAGATTGTTCCCCGATCGTTTTTGTGGTTCGGGAACACGTATGCACGTAGGAATGGTCCTGGAAACGATCTCTGATTAAAACGCACCATCCCTACGAAATTCAAGAAAAAGAGTACATTACTGCATAACTTTTTGTTACCACTGTTCGACCCAATTCTAATATCCTTGTCCCATGAAGTCTGTATCAATTGTCCCGTCTAATCATTTGCATAAATTTGAAACGACAGACATCATCTGTCGAGGTATTTACAATGCAGACGAAATTCCCTCAAATCCCATCGATTCCCGCGTAAAATATCGCGACCGCGTTCCTTATCGACCCAACTCTGAACGTTTTATCCTTCGCACTCGACTAACATCCCTGTTTCATGAAATCTGTATCAATTGTCCCGTTTAATCATTTCCACAAATTCGAAACGACAAACATCATCTGCCGAGGTATTTACAATTCAAACGGAATACCGTCAAATCCCATCGATTCCCGCGTAAAATATCGCGACCGCGTTCCTTATCGTGGAATCGCGGGGGAGAATCGACGCGGGACACGTCAGCCTTCGCGTAGAATTGAATTTCCCGATATCTGTACCCGGCTGGATTATTCGATCACCGGGGAAAGCTTCTTCGCAATTATACCGGGCGCTACAACGCCGGAGTATGCTCTGCAAAGAGGTAATTCTTCGAAAAATTCCGCTGGAGAAGCATGATGAAATTTCATTCCCTCAGGTTTACGGGAAAGCACTTTTCCAAGACTATTACATAAAAATTGTTACACGTTTTACAAAGCACCGTTGTTGAAGGTACCACGTTTTAACGGCGAGAAAGACTTTTTATACGTGAGCAGTGTATTAAGGAAGGATTTATTTTAGAAAGTCACGAAGAAGCTGTGTTAAACGTTTCAGTTGAAAATTCCGTCGAGTCAGAGTAAGCGAAGTGTAGAGAAGAACTTTTGTATGATCTTGACTAACTTTGTACGCAAAAAGTATCGGAATATAGAAATTACCGGGTTTGCCCGGAGCAAGTAGAAACGGTAAGTCATAGTCAGACGTGGCTAGAAACTGTGCGATAAAAGTCTTATAATAACAATAAGTAGAGTTGGTCAAACACACCAGTACAACATTATCTAATTTCCACAGCATTTCAGAGAACTTTAAAGTGAAGTTTAGTAGATACGAAGCCTCCCCTGGTAGTCGATAATAATTTTACGATAACGAACCCCTTTTTCCCATGATCAAGGATTCCCGGCATGCTTAACCGCGCCGAGAGCACGTACACCTGCATCCCTGTCAAACCATGTTTCATTTGACGTATTGATGAGTCGATAGCGTTGTAGAGCGTCCGTGTCAGCCTCGGGGTCCCTGGAAAAAGGTTCCGCAGCAAACAACGTCCCGCTAAACCGAAAGAAGGGTGGAAGAACCTGACACCCGCTCAATATCTTCGTTTTTACTTCGGCACAATATTTTCCAAAATAAACCAGCGAGAGAATAATAATCTCAACTAGCTTCACAGCTGTTTTCTAAATAAATCCTGCCACCCAACAAAAATATTACAGAATGATAAAACTTTCAGTAAAATTCTCATCCAGAATGCTCAACGAAATAATTGAGGAATTGACGAATTAAAAATGATTGAAGCATTATAAATATTATATTTCTGAAGGCAACGTCTCTCTCGTGCTCATCGCGAAGGGACGCTGCTAAGCCAGCGAGATAATAATAATCTCAACCAGCCCCACAGCTGTTTTCCAAATAAATCCCGCCACCCAACAAAACAACTAAAGAATGATAAAACTCTCGAAAATTATCAAATGAAGGCAACAGTGAAATTCTCGTCGAGAATGCTTAATAAAATAATTCTTTCCTGAGAAATTAAAAATGATTGAAGACAAAGGAAATATTTCTGAAGACAAGTTTGCTGTGTGCGGTGGTGGCGATAAACTCTAATCGGCTGAGCGGCAAATTTTAATATCGCACTTAACGCTGTGCGCGCGATGTCTTCGGATTAAAACGCCCTGAAGAAGCTGAAGTCGTCGTTCGTAATTAAAGAAATTGCGGCGCCAGGCGTGCCGACGGTTCCACGAAGAAACAGTGGAGACTGGTCGCGGCCACGGACTCTGTAGACTCTGGCCGATGAGAAGAAGATTGTTACGAAGCCAACGATGACTTGGGGGCGCCGATGAAAATTGGTTTCCCCGGAAGTTTGGCGCGGCCGGCTTCCACGAGGATTCATCGCGATGAACAAGTTTCTACAAGCCAGTTTGATCATGTGTGTGTACTCGTCTCAGTGAAAAGAACAACGAGCTCAAGAGACTTCGAGGAGAGACGCTGCTTCCTTCGCGAGCATGAAATATTGCCACGAGTTGACAGACCGAAATGCAGAACATGCTGACGGGTCTCAGACTGCCTTATTGTTTTGTTAACTTCCGTAGAACGTCGCCTGAATTCGCACGAGCCCTTCGCATCCAATTCTTTGAAAAATGTCCCAGTGGAGCGAATAATTGCCATTTTCTTCGAGAGAGATGCTGGAATAGTGCTTTCTGTACAAAGCTCTCCATTTTGTCGATGTTTATCGATGCTTGTGGTTGAATAAACGTTTCGTCTGATGTTACAACAGTATTTGTCTTAATTTTAGTTAAGTTCTTTGCCGAATTTTTGAATTTTATGTTTTAATATTTGAGACACGGCGAATGTGGTAGTTCAACGCGAAATGTTTATGTAAATATGCTAACTGAGGTGGCGCATATTCTCCGTTAATGAATTTCGTCACACAGACCACAATTTCATGCTGCCGACACTTTATGACGATGTGGAACTAAGTCTTTGGCGAGCGAGAGTTGGCTAACGAGTCTGATCTTTGCAGGCCGTTTCTACTTGCCGCGGCCGCGAGCGTACACCTAATTTTTTCTCAAAAATAAAGGGTCGCGGGCGACTAAATTTTTCCTGCATTTTCTACCATTATTAAACATCTGTTATAATCTTACGTGCAATAGGAACGACAGTTATGTCGATGCAGTTCGGATTGTTGATCGTCCGCGCACAAGTTTCGTGTCCGTTGTGAAGTGATCGATGCTGCTTCGTAACTCTAATTAACCCTTATCCATCAGGATTCGTGGAAATGCGGTTAATTCTCCTCAAGTCGGGCTGCTCGACATTATGGAAGACGAAGACGTCAGAACAATCGCTGGAAGCCGAAGTCGAATAAACAATCCCCGCGATGCAGAAGTTTCGAGCGGCGGCTTGCCTATACGACGCGCGTCTGAATCTGGCGAATATTCGCTGACAAAGGCGTCGACGTATATCTGGCAATCAATGGTTGTCCACACTCCTAATTAAAATGGATCCAACAACGAAGTATTTGCGTATACAACTAAATGTGCGCTCCCCACGTTGCCAGCTTGGCTTTATTGTTTTGTTTTGATTATATGTAGCTGTTATACGATAATGTTTGAATGCAAAATTAAGATCCACCCCTGTCGTTGTTTTAATTCCGAATAAAAAGTGCGCCATTTCCAATCTGCAGGCTGACGCCTCGAATTGCTTAATAAATTTCAGCTCCCCTCTTCCAGTTTAATAAATCCCAGTTCCCAAGAATCTGCTCCAAGATTTAAGATCGAGGATCTAGCAGCGTCTTCGAAGTCTCCGACAGCTTTCCACCGGACAGAATCACTCGGATTTACAGGGTAGGGTGGAAATCGCGGATCAAAGCAGTCTGGATCGAGCGGATTCGCCTTGGAACACGTCGAATAGTCTGGACTGACAACGGTAATAGTCCGATATCGGTGCAAGCCAGAGACCGAGTAATTTCCTACGACATTTTAGATCGATCAGCTAGGAAACAGATGGCGGTCGACTGGATCTCATGGCGTGTCTCCACCGGACCTACACGTCTTCCTTCCAGATTCAACCTGTTGGTTGGGATCCATCGATCAATTCCGTCGAGGATTCTCTTTCAATAACGCGTGCCCTGTTGACGCGCGGTCGGAGCCCCTCGAACCTTGTTATCATTTCCGTCATCATTAATATCGGCTTTCACCTGTTGTATCCCCGCGGAGCGGAACGGCTGGTTATGTCACCGATCGTCCAATGCAAAACGAGTGCCTCACAGCAAGTGCAGCATCTCTTTCACGCGATCCTCTAATTGTCGCCGCTCGGAGAGCGATTCTAATTACAACTGCAACTTGCGCAACAGCGAAGAAAAATTTACGTATCCTCCGAATGACTACCGACAGGCAGAACGAAGTTAAAAACCCATTTTTCCTAAACAAGATTGATTCTGCCACGCAGAACACGTCGATCTAGATTGCGCCAGACGGTTTGGATATTCTGTAAAAAATAATGGACTGCTCAAGCTATCCGGACGTGGCTATATTCTTCACAGGAACATTCGCCCATAAAATCCCGATGACCATTTCTCCAGTAGAAAACTCCCGTGACCTGCTGTCAGTTTCGTAGTGAAAGATTCTCGACGATCTCTCAGAATGCCAGTAAAAAGAGCTCGGAGAGTATCTCAGCGCCAATTCAAGTTTCCTCCGCGAAAAGCTCTTCTCTCGTACGACGTCGAAGCTGTCCATTCCTCGCGCAATAACACCCTGCACATTATGAAGAATATCGAATGCTGCGAAGGATCACCAAGGGTTGACGGGTGACATTGTAGCCCCGGATCTCAGAGACGGCCCGTTGAAGCCAGCGCAGAATTTATGGAAATCTCTGCCCGCTTTTATTGCGAGGACTCCTGTTCATCGGCGCGGAAAAGGGGGATCCGGCCTCGTCGAAGTTTTCCTCGGATATTAGCTACGATCATTTATTTCCTTAGGCGCTCGCGAGCGGGTAACGCGAGAGCATTGCGCTCGTATTATCCGAACAATTCGATTGTCCCCGACCCAGTGTCGATCGCGTTTCCCTTAGAAATGATAGAAAGCATTCCTCCCCCTTTGAAACAGGCAAACAACAGCATATCACGGCAAGTAGAATATACAGCCATGATCAGACTCGCCAGAGGAACTTTATTTAACCTTTTACACTCGAAGCTGTTCTAATTAGAACATCGAATTTTTCTTTCGGCCTGAAATATTTCCATTTTATATGATTTTCGCACAATACTTATTGAATTCACGTTTAATAACGCAACAAATATTTTGAATAACGACGAAATATAGTTTATTTGCTCGTTCTCCTGTTCGAGAGGTTCGATAAGCAATTTATTGAATACAAATTTAATTTTACAACAAATACTTGAATAATGGTAAAATAAAATTTATTTGCTCGTTCTGCTGTTCGAGAGGTTTAATAACGCAGTGCAATGCAACGTTCCAACCTGTTACGGTTGAGGTCTGGCTCGGCACAAGGTTTTGAGCACTTTCATCAGCCCGACCAAGCGAAGCGCAACATTGCCTAAGCCCTCGGCAAGTTCTCGATCACGTTCGGAAAGGAACGGGCACCGTAGTTTTCCCCTGGGAAACGTTTTCCCTTTATACCAGCCGTATTTGCATACCTTTCCCCGCCCTTTGCTCCCTCGAAGTGTTTGTTAAATCGTTTCCGAGAGTTTCGCTCCTGCACGTTGTTTCACAGCACGAGCACCTTAAAAAATTCATGGAAGTTCGGCGAGCTGTTGTCCGAGACGAGGCGAGACTCGTTAGAAAATCACGATGTCTATGTACAGTGACTCGGATTAATATTCGATTTGAACTTTTTTGGGAAGCTAGAGCAATCAGTTTACTACAGGATGTGAAAAGAAATTTTTTCAAAAATTGCAATTATAATAAAATTTCAAGTCTCTAGCTCATCGGGAAGTTAGTTTAAAATCAATTGCAAAATTTGTACCGAACAGACAAACAAACAGACAGACAAGAAAGCGAGCTAATAAAAACGTGGTAAAAAAGTTATCGTCTTTGTTAGAGCGTCCGAATATTAATCCGAGTCACTGTACACGTGTAGAGAGTGTGTATTCAGACTAGATCTTAATTACGTCTTAATAAAATTCCATAATAGCCAAGTGTTTCCTGCGCAGAAACATAATTACCGTTTCCGAAGCGGATTCGTGTCAAGTCTCTGCGGCGACTGCGAATTATCAGGCGAGTTACAATATTCCGTAAATGCTGAATCGCACGTAACATAACGAAAATAATATACCGAGCGCTCGTTGTACACCCGGTCTCCAGTCACGAAACCGCCCGTAACGAAATCTGCCTCGTATTTCATTGCAGTGTGTAAAGGAACAAAGATCCACTAATATAAATCACAGTTTAAATAGAGTAATTCGGGAAGATATAAATGGTGGACCGCGGTAAGAATGGGTTCCAAGAACGAGCCAGGTTATAAAGAAACGTTTCGAACGAGCAAGAAAGGAAGCTACGACTTCCTGTAGACTATCAATAATTTCACAGCTTTATTATTCCATCTCGCTGAACTCGGTGTCTGTCCTCGCGGAGTATCCATCCGAAAACAGTGTTACTGAAAAATGAATGAAACGCCAGGAGCAAGGAACGTAACTGGACGCGCCGAGAGAACACCAGCAAATCTAGCTTCATTGTTGCGAAGTACTTCCATAGACCTAGTTTGCCGGTGATATACAGAGCATCCGGAACGGTGAAAAATACGTATGAAACGCTGGGAACGTGTCCGTTTAGCCGTGAAAATTTGTCACGCTCTTTTGCGCTGCGTTGCCTATAAATAATACAGTGACGCGGCGACTTGATGACATATTCTGTCAACATCGCACACTTCCGCGCATTTACCGTTTTCACCGACGGAAATTACTAGACTGCAGATCTTTATGCATTTATAGCAAAATTTGGTAGATGAAATTCGAAGAATTGAAGATGTCAATATATGATTTCTCCTCTGTTAAAATCATTAAGGAAAGAAGTAATATCCGATTTGGTTTCTGTCCCTTGGAATCGATGCAGATAATTTTTATTTTGCAGAAAGATCCGCAGTCTAGAAATTACGTTATTGCACTGGTAGTTCAGGATGGGTCTAAATTAACCCCTTGTCTTAATATATCGTGTCAGACTCGTGTTGAAGATTCTGAACAGAGTCTAATAAATATGTATGTTATTAATTTCCTTTAAACCGAGATGAAATTCTATTTTGGTTTCGTTAATGTATAGTTATCGAAGAACATGGAGGCATACAATAGTGTACAAGACAAATTAACTCGGCAACACGAACGATAATAACAATTTATTACGATTAACAAAAGTACGTTTATAATTTGCAACTCGCGCAACACAGTATTCTATCGCTTTCTCGTCTACTCCGTTCGATTCTCTATCTCGGCCGCTCTATACAACTCTGCATTAGGCCGAGACTCGGTTTTCGAATTTTGTCGTTGTCGGTTACCCATCGCGGGCGTTTTTTGCCTGCGCAACAGCCGATGACATCTCCTTCGCGACACCGAGCGACAACCTTATCGTTTGTTGTCGCTCGCACATACACGCACACATTCATACGTCACGCAACACACAACATACAGTTTGGGGGGTCTTCGACCCCGCGATCCACATCCTACGATAGATATAATTCTTCTTCTTTTTCAGGAAATTACGAACTACAAAGAAAGTTATAATCACTGAAACCGTTAAATAAATTGTAAGGCAAGGGGTAACCCCTTAGCAATCGAGGGGTGGCTCCAGTCGTCGCTAAAAATTGCTGTACCATTATTCACAATATTGTTTAGATTATTATATCAATTTCATATCCATAAAATGAAAAATAATCGTACATCAGGTCGTTAAGTATGAAACTTGACAATCGTGTTTGAAATTTGCGTTTTATTTGTCAAGTTTCATACTTCACGAACTGATACAATGTAATTATTTTAGGTCGACAGAAATGTTTAATTTTCAAGTTAAAATAGCTCCGAGTGTGTCAGCTCAGCGTCAGAGTATGTTAACTTTAAATTGAGTATAGTTCTCGTCTGTGTTAGGCTTTGCAGTTGACGTCGATTTGATTTTGAACAGCCCGTGGTGAAGCTGGAATTGATCAAGTGTCATTCCTATTTGACGTCTCATAACTCTGTTGGAGAGGTGTATCGAATTTTGATAGACCATGTTGAAGTGCAGAAATTTTTTTAAGTATCTCTTGAGCCTTGCGTGAGGTGGAAAGCAGCAAAAATTTCGATAAAAATTTTTTCACAGTTTCGGTAAGCTATCTCTTCGTCCACCGGCTAAGAATAAGCCCCGTGAGATGAGATAGGTGCCCTAAACGCCGGAAGGAACGTTGAACGTTCGATCCCGCGTGGGTTAAATATATGACGCTGTTCGAGGTCCGCGGAACCCGCTCTCCCGCTGGAAACGTCGCATAACTTGTTCGACCAGTTACTGACCACCGGCCCCATAATTTGTGGAAACAGTATTTGAAGCGCCAGGCCACGAGCAGTTTATAATGACGTGAAAAACATTTTCAGGGCGACCCGTCACAATTCCCGGCGCAATTCCCGGGAATTCTCAAACAATCGCTCGCTCCGGAATCAATTAGAACCGTAGCAATTAAGGCGCCGTGTTGGTCTGAAATCCAGCAGTGAACGGCTTGGCCTGTGGGATTGTCGGGATTTCAAAGGCTGTAGGAGCCGTTTTGCTTCCATCGGCCATGCCGTATCCAAACGAGCCAGGAGCATCTGCGAAGTTTCAGCTGTGTTTGTCCTACGAACGATGAAGCGAACCGATCATGTAGATTTACGAGGATCGAATAGTTTTTCATAGTTCCACGTTTATACGAAACCCCGTTGTTAACGTGAATCCGCAGACACGAAGATTTCGTCTTGCTACCACGCTCCACAAGTTTATTGAAATTTTTTATCCCTAACCGTCTCGAGAAAACACTCAACCCCTTTCTCGGGAAACCGTAAAAAATACCACGCGGCCATAAACGGGTATTAGGGTGGCCTTCGCAAGGGACCGTAACTAAATCTCGCGGATAGTAAGCCAGGAGAAAAAGTCATCGAATATTCTCCGGAGCATGGTCTGGCACCTCGCCTTCCTTGCTTACGAGTCCTGTGACAGGTGCCGGACGACATCTTTCTTTCAGACAATCTCGTCCCCTTCGTCGCCTGACCCTTTATCGTCTCGCAACCCTTTTCATCGACCGAGAAATCGCTCCCTCGAATGAAGAAGTACGCAAAAAAATTTCTATAACGAATTGCGAAAGAAGAAATCATTTTTGTCATAAATGCATCAAATCCGCTGTCCAGTCGTGACACACGTGGACAGCCCAGATCCCGAGGGAATCCCCGCGCTTAAGGGGTTAGGACACAGTAACAAGTCGGAAAATATAGGATTTTTTCACAACAGAAGAAAGTGAAGGATCGATTAAGATAAGATTTTGTATTTCAGTTTACTATATTATGAACTATGAAAAAATGCTTGTAGTATTTAAAAAATAATTTGTTCTTATGACTTTCGTCGTCTTTGCTCGGAATATGTTTTCTTCCAGATGGCCAACTGGTGTACAGGATCCTACAAATCGAATTAACTATATCAAAACTCCCAAAAATGTCAAACTGTGATGTAGTCTAGGCATTGACGATCCCACACTTCAATTTTTAAATTTAACGACTGAATTTCGGTAGAACATTCGTTAATTTTTTATTTATTCGTAACAAAATAATTGGAAAATGAAAAAATCGATCGTCAATGCCCAATAGATATCATAATGAAGATAACTGTAAAATTTTTATGCAATTGTTAAGGTAGAACCCGAGACATCTTGTACACCGCATTGAAAAACGCAACTCTGAGAAAAACGCGTTTAAACTTTGCGAATGAAATTTTTCTACCAGAAAAAATGTTCGATTTTCCCAAAATATCACTGTGTCCTAATCCCTTAATAACGGAGTGTCTGTTCACGAGCGGTCTTTATTCCTCGCCTTACTTTCGCGTTTAATAGTTATCGCGTTCCCTCTGTTCGTCGGGAACCATATCGGGAACGACATGGTCGCGTGTTTGTAGGGGGTCCGAGCAATAAAAGAGGGGGAGGGGGAGTAGAAGGAAGTTTCGAGTAAAGAATAAGCCGGCGAGAAGGGGCTACTTTTATCTTCGATCTCGCGCGAGAGTCTCCACGTTTATTATCCGTCGTTCGTCCTCGTTATTCGCAGAACCGTTCCGAAACGTTCTTATCTCGCGCAGAGAGAAAGCTGCGAGCAAGCACGAAGATAGAACGGACCAGGAAATTACACAGCCGTTTAATCGTCGTTAATTTAATTTAATAAAGTGATCGTTTCCCGGTGAGCATAAGGCGCGAACTACTTAAGTGTCTCGCGAAATAAGAACAGAGGAAAGTTTGACAAGATGAGTAAAAGGGTTGGAGGAAGGAACGAGCGGTTTAATAGCTCCTAGAAGAAACTTGTCCGAAAAACGTCCAGCGGAAACATTCCCCAGAGGAGAAAAAACGCCATTTACCATCTGCTGCCCGGATTTTGTCGAATTTTTCAACGCCAACTAGATTCAAAGCGAAATTAACGGGCCACGCTGCAAGAACCGACGGGGAATTTTTAGACAAATACACCGAGAGCTTCGTTTCCGATTTCGTCTCTTTTAATTGCGACGGGCTTAATTGGGTTTGTCCCTTTGCCCGACTTTGCGTTTGCCGTTTGCGTCGATTTCGCCTAAATCGACTCCCAAAATTGACTCGCAGCCTTCCAGAGATTTTAAAAAACGTCCAATTTGTGATTGTTTTCACGGTTCGAGGGTCTGAGGAATGTTGGAAACAGCAAACTGTTGCTGCGTCGCGAACTTCGCTACCGAAACGTTGATACAATTGTTGTATGTTGTGGGCAGGTGCGCACATAAAGACGGGCTGCCGGTTTACGACTAGAATCGTGTTCACAGCTGTAAAAGAAGTCTGCCAGCAGCCGCGGGCTTCGGCCACAGAATGGCCCGTAAACGCAAAACTTTTCCTTCGTGGAACGTAGATTGTTTCTCGGGCTCTCTGCAGACGCACCCCGCATCAAATTTTAAAAGCTTGTCCAACGACCGCTCGTAATCGTTGTCTAATTCCTCGGACCACGTCAAGTATCGACTTCTCCTCTTCATTCTTCGGCTAGCCCCCATCTAGATGGAGAATTGAATGCTTCTAGAATTTATTTGGGACATGAGAATGAATTTCCATTCAATTTCCGAGGTTTATAGGTCTTTTTACAACGATGGGAATGAGAGAAAAATGTCCTGCACCAACTGGGAAATTCCTTGTGAAATAAAAATGACATTAATCCTTCAAAGGGCGGACGTTCTCACGAAGAAAATGCATTCGATTAATTTTTTAATGCTATTCTCCCTTCAAGGGCGATCATTGGGACCAGTTTTAAAGTCGAAAGCATGAAGAACTTTTAATCAAAAATATTACATCGATGCATAGGATTCTCAGTTCTCAGCTTTTTGATAGTGTACTAATCAGACTGCGGATTTATGTATTTATGACAAAAATCGGTGGATGTAATTTAAAACAGCAAAACCATTACTAAGAATGTCCATATATGTTATTCTCGATTTATTAAAATTGTTGAAAATAGAAAGAAAGTTTTATATGGCTTCTGTGTCTTGCAATTGATGAAGACAGTTTTTATTTTACATTAAAAAATCCGCAATCCAGTAATAGTGAAGATTTTGGAGGAAAAGTTCCGTCGTGTTTTAAAGAGAAACCATTTGAACCAATTTATAGAAATACATGTGTCGGTCCAAATGAGTTTCCACGGTGTTAATTACGACCCCGCGGAGCGTTTGTATTACGTAGGACGAAATACCACGGCGAGTATCGCGCGAAGCAGGCTTGGGCCTGTTAAACCGTGAAAATAACTTATCGCTGGTGTTGCCTAGGCCACGGTGGCGTGGTTAGTTAGTTTGAAGAGGACTTGTTTGGTTTTATGGTGGGCTGTGGGTGCGCGCTCGTGACGAATACATGGGAGAGCGTATATCACGAGGCAATTGAGAGGGAAGTTGGGAAATCGACCCGGTTGCCTCGCTGTACTATCCCACTTTTATTTACTCTTCAATTTAGAGGGGAGTCTAAGTTGGCGTCGAAACTCGGCAAGAATAAGCCACAAAGTAGAATGGCCAATCTGACCCGCGTTCTCCCAAGGTTTCCTCCACACGAAGAATTCGCGGTTCGAAGTCGCAGGCAACGACAATGAGCGGCTGCGCTGAATGGGCCAAGGTAAACGGAATTTTTTCGAGACGATTACGTATCCGTGGATCCTCCTGTTCGACTATTTATAAAAAGGTTCAACGCACGCGTATCCAGACGCGCGTTTTAATGCCGCAGGCGGTCGTCGTTTTCCGATTTCACGTTTCCGCTCGATCGCAGCGGCCATCCCGCTGAAAATAGCGCGTCGTTCGCTTAGGAAATTTAATTGCACGCGACAGAAACCGCTGGACAGTGTCGTCATGTTCCACGGATCATTTTTTAGAACCTCACTAAAAGATGCCAGAGAGAGAGAGAGAGAGAGAAAACTGAATGATTTTTCACAAAATTAAGTTACTGTTGTTACGAGCACAGTTTACTAGAAAACAGATGCGGAACTTTTCTTCGTTTTTCTTTGTGCCAACTGCGAGCAGAGTATTTTTAGGAATAATCGATCAGAAGAATCGGTCATCAATTGCTGTCTGCGTAAGGCGGTGTTATTATTAAATCCGACTTTCTCAATCTTTCAATTGCTCGAGCTGCGAAACTCAATGGGAGCCACTCGGCGAAGAAAGCAGGAAAGAGATCACTTCTCTGTGCGATAAGAGATTATCGCTGCGTGAAATTGCTGGTAAATGGGACTTGATTCGCGGAACTAATGGCTCGAATAACAAGAACATACGGTTGCTTCTATTTCGAACACGTGCGGATCTGCGAGCATTCACTTATCGGAGTGTACAAACGCGTACAAAGAAATTGTCACGTTTTCTTTACTGTTAAGATTATTCACGGAAGACGTGAATGTAACTGCTTTCAGCACGGACAATTTCAAATCTACGTAGCTTCTATATTTTGTAAAAGTCTGATGGTAACGAGGCGACTTCGAACTGCTGCGAGTTACGTCATTATCGGTCTTTTTGCGAGTCAAGCGACTATTTGTACTTCTGCTCGTTACCTCGCCCGGCATCTCGAGCGAAATTCATCGGAGTCGTCCGAGTTTTCGCAAGATTTTCAACGAGATCTTCGCGCAGAGACTCCGACGATCGCGAAATTGCCGGCAAAGGTGCGCCGGCCCGATAACACGAGTCGGACACCCGTAAAAATACGAGCTGATCTAGCCGTAAGTATCGCGACGATTCAAATATTGATCGTCACGGAAGCGAGGAAGCCGAACGCGATAACGAGTCATCGATAAGTTCGTCGGAATGTAATTGTTATTCGCCGCGTTTCTCTCGATTGTGTTTCCGCTCCTTTCAAACTGCGCTACTGCTTCCCAAGTGAGAATCAAGCTTTTCTTTATCGTACACTATCGGGAAACAATTGCATAATGCGTTCTCCTGTTTTAATTGCTGCGATTGTCTGCCGTAACAAGATCGACGAGTCCTTGTCCCTGTTTTCAGCATGTTTCATTACACTGAATAGAAACATCTGAAGCTCGGTGGCCATTGTTTGAATCATTCAATTGTTTTTGATCCTGCGACACTCTCGTCGAATTTTGATAAGTCTTTTTGCTACTCATGCAGTTCTCTAATTATCTGTTACCCATTGTTCCAATTATTCCATTTTTCAGTCAGATTAGATGAGCTTGCACCTCTGCGCGCAAACTCATTTCTAGTGAATCTTTTCATAGCTTCGTCGGTAAAGCTTTTAAGAAGCTCAAGGACTTAATACCTTGTACACGCACTGCCAGACTTTCTTGCTAATTAATTTGTTCGCGATGCTGCGTCGCTCTGCGCGAGAATGTAATATTAAAAATTCAGAGAACTGTAATACGGATCGCACGATGCTCACACGGAAATATTAGAAGCCTAATAGAAATTAGACCGTCTCGAAATTGTCTAGTTTTATTAAACATGCAATTTGCGAATATTCCCATTTCCACACGGTTTCCACGGATAATGAAACCGGCGGCTAACTCTGTGCAAAAGCAGCGAGACTACGCCGCAGGCGCACAGCTACTAAAAAGAATTTTCATTACGCTATCACCGTTCTCCGAAAAAAGTTAATCCTCGACCCCGCTCCCGGAGAATGCTAATTATTGAATGAGACCGTGACATGCGCAGAGAAAACCATCCTCGATGTCGAAACCGAAAAAGCGCCTCCGTTTCACTCGAAATAACGCGGATCCTCGAAAATTCTGATCGTAATTGCCAATCGAGTGAAATTCACCGGACTCGACCAACCCGAAGTTCAACAATTTTTTCCGTGAAAAATTCATGTCGAAATTGTTAAGTAAAAAATATGATCGATCGTTTTCAGCCGGAGTTTTTGTAACCAAACCGCCGGAGATTGATAATAACAGCCGGATCGCCATAGTTTGCCCACAAGGACGGCGTGTCGCACGCGAACTAACGAGGCAAACAAGCTGCGGGGACTAATTGCTCTAACAAAAACGTATTCCCGCGTGATGTGCCTCGCCCCGAGCCGCGGAAACGCTGCGCAGATTTTTCAAGTTCAATTCCGCGGCCTCCTAGTTCCATCTAATTCGACGCAATGCACTTGGTTCCAACAGGTTTCCACAGTACCAAGAAAGTGCAGTTGTCAATGCGTTGATTCAGTCATCGTAGCGAGAGACTGTCCTTTATGAATAATTTATCTTTTCATCGGGGTAATAAAATAATTAAAACGTATTTTTCATCGAATTTACGCAAATTCGTTATACCTGATTTTCGTCTGATTTCCAACCATAAAATCTGCATTCCCGTTCTTAGGACAGTGATCATTAGACTGCGGATTTTATGCATTTATGACAAAAATGGGTACGTACAATTTAAAACAGTGGAGGTATTAAAAAGATTTAAGGCCACCAGTGTGTATTAGGCTCACCTTAAAAAGATAATTACAAGAAGAATGAATTTGTTATTCGACACCTGTGTCTTGCAATCAATGCAAACATTTTTTATTTTGCATAAAGATCCGCACTCTAGTGATCATATTTGTATTGAACTCTGTAGAAATGAAATAATCGTTGAAGCACTCGTATATAAAACCAAGAAACAAAAAAATATTTATATTTTCTTTCATCGAAGAATCCGCCAAGTTACTTTATTAGTATCCACTGTTCTTGGCATCCGCGTGATCAATTTTTTCATACTTTCTGTTGTTATATTATTCCATTCTCGTTTCAAAATACTCCAGAAATGTGTTCTCGAAGTAGGGCAAAAGTTTCGTACCTGTCTATCCAGTTGTTTTCATCATTTTCCTATGGGGTTCAAATCTGTTCATTTGGGTGGCTAATTCATAATGTTTAACGAATTATTACATTGAAGTTGACCCAAATAGTTTTTCATATTTTTGACGTGAGTTTTGGATTATTATCGTTATATTTATATTATGCAGTTAATACAGTTAAAGGTTCATAATCGATACGAAATACCAGAGTTTTGCTAAAAACCAGAGGTGACCCAAGACTTATGAGCGGGAGTGTACCTGGTACAATTTGTACCATAAATTATGAAACACGCTGTATGTTGCGGGCTTGAGGTGACCCCACAACTAGAAAATCGGCCGGAACGAGCACTTCTTGCCGACGTCCTCTTAAATTGAAAGGAATGAGTGAATTAAATTCGCAGAAATGAAAAATCGATTTCCGAACGCGATGTCCCGGACCGTTGCGGCCCTGCAACGACAACAATCTGCACGGAGCTGCATCGGTCCGATTTGCATACGATTTGTATGGATCGAGCGAAGACTGCCAAAACTGCGCGAGAACGGAATCGAACGATGGCGTGTCGGAGGGCCGTTAAATGCGGCAGGACCTCGGTTCCGCGGCGGCCAATTAAACGCAATCGCATTAGGTCGTCCAGCCGATCCCGCAATTTTGACGAGGCCGGTTTAATGCGACGTCCTTAAAGCTTGTTAATAGACAGGGACGTAACCGGTGCCGCGCGCGATGGTAACACCGTGTACCGCGTCGCACCGGATAATTCGCGCGCGAAACTTTGCCGCCATCGGATCAGAGGGCCCACGCCGAGCGTACTATAAATATTTGCGCGCCGACTAGCAAGGTGAGCAGCCGAGGAAGCAATATCGAGCAGAGGAAGTCAAACATACCAGACCACCGTACCGTGATCTCCCGTTTCGTTCCGTTCCGAAGATTTTTAGCCGCCGTTTGATAATCCGTCATTCCAACGCCATTTCTTGCACCCTGCGGCGCGCAATTTCTCCGTCGCGATCGAGGAATTTGCCTCGTGGTTCCTCCGAAGCCTGACCATTCGATTTTTCTCGCTCGATTTATGGCAGGCGATCTCTTTTGAAATTTTTTAGTGGTCTGACCTTTTTCGAAATTTCTTTCTGGCTACTGAAGGCTGCACATTATTTGTCTAAATGGATAATCTGGACCGAGTAATCCACTTCACAGAATTTTAATTTGATACAGCAGTCTAGAAGACTCTGGAAATTGATGCGCTTTTAAATTATCTCATAAAATTCGAAACGAGTGGGAAACGGTTTTTTAGTTAAATTAAAGTAGGAACATCATTACAGTTCGTTAGTACCATTACCCTTCACGTTCCAGAAATGTTGAAATATAAATGCATAAGGGGCTATTTAACTCGGCTGAAGCGATGAATTAGTGTGGCAGTGGCAATTTTTGTGAAATCAGAATCGCAACCATATACGAATACGGCACGACGAATATTTCATTTGCTGAAAATATATATTGATGTAACTTTGAGTTATTAATCAGCAGAGCTAAAACATTCCTTTGTGACTTCGAATAGATTATTTATACGCGAAACCTGCGACAGCTGCGGGATTAATTTTATAAAAATTAATCCGTGCGCACTACTCGCAGGATCGTGACATTAAATCAAAGTAACATCCGGTTATGAGAGTCAGCATATTTACAGCTTAACGAGAGCGTATATAAATTCTTAAAATCGAGTTAATTTTCGAATATCTCTGTGCCGAAAACTGTGATCAAATATGGAGGTTTATTTCCCGGATAAATTGAGCGAATTGAATGGCGCGCGAGAATTAATAAGCGATATAATCGAGAACGAATCGGTCATAATATAAAGTTGCATAAAGTTTTATAATATCCTATCGGACTACCATTCGAAGCGAAATTACTCACGTTAGGAGGCGAGACAATCCACGGACACCTTCTCGTCTAGAAACTAGCAAAACCGTAGAACTGTTTCTGCGAAAATTTATGGAATAAATTGACGCGTACGCATGTGCAGACCAGGGAGAACAAAATAGAATAAATTCTCGGTAAATTAGTTCCCGCAATTTTTGTACAAAGCACTACCCTTCGGTACAACATGGTCGTTAAAAACCCCATTAACAATTTCTCCGCGCACGAGCCGTTCGAACGAACTTCCACTAAGAAAATTACTGGGTCCAACGGTTAACCGGAGAAAAATTGATCACTTGGCCAAACAGAAATCTCTATCACCGCGGAACGATCGAGACGATCGATCAATCTGCCCGCACACAGCCAGCGACAAGGCGAACTTTCGAAAACGAAACTCACCGTGGAAACCAGCCGGGGTCTCGTAAGAAGAGTCACTTAGCGTTTCTTTCTGGCCGGTTAGGCGTCACTGTGGATCACGGGGTGGCCGCGAATCTGGGGAAGCAGAATCCGATGAAAAAGAAGGAGAACAAGGGTGGAGGTGACGATTTACTCACGGTCGGTCGGAGATAACTCGAGGGTGGCCCGAGAGAAGGGAAACGAGGCGACGAGAGAGAGCAGAGATCGGCGAGAGAGGAAGAGACGACCGCGTCCGCTCGTCACCGCGATACTACTGCCGAAGGTTGCTCTACCCACGCGGGAATGAGCGACCTGCGAACCCACCCCCGCTCACCCCCGATCCGTCGAGAGCAAAGCGTTCCACCCCAAGCCCCCTTAGATCCTCGATCCTTTATCTCTCGATCCTTCCTCTCAATGGAAAAATGTTTTAACAGAGGAAAGATAGACCTAGTGTTTAAATATTTTTTAAAATGTTAATTACCGATCGTGTCAACCCTCATCCCCCTAACAGCCTCTGCAATTGTCAATATAAGCCATAACGTAATTCAAAAGGTAAAAGACACAGGAACAATGTAACAAAATTTTGCAAATTGATTTCGGAACGTGTTCCCTGGACACTATTGTGTAATTAAAAGGGTTCATTTCGAACTTCGCCTAACCGCATGCGAGCCCTGACCTATCTCCGACATTATATGTATACCTATTTTCGACAACCAGCAATTAGAGAATCATTATTCGGCGGAGTTTAACGGCGCATACGAATTGCTAGCCACGAGGAACATCGTCGTTGTAGGGCTGCGTCTGTATTCAGTACTGACAGTTTTAATTGCTCTGAACTTCCACCTTGTAACCCTTAAGTGGACTATTGGATCGTCCTTTGCACTATAAGTCTCTATAGATTGGAGATGTTTGGAGAACAGCAATCCCAGAATTTTAGTACAAAGGAGTGCAATTAAATCTAAAAATATTTTTCAGTTGAGCCCTGCTACTAACTTCTCGAGAATTTTCAAAGCTATTAAAAAATTCTCAATTTTAATAAAGACCAGCGAGGAAAAAGTATAATAAATTATATAAGCTCCTACACAGTCGGAGCTCTGGTCGAGAGTCCACATAGGGGCTAAACAAAGTTCGCTCCCGGGAGAAATATGAATGTTACTGTATGAATAAATAATCGCTAGAACACACTCTATGCTCCGATATTGTTGTCCCTGTTTTTCTCAAAAGATACGCAGTACCGTTAATGCGAATTTGCCGTGAACGTTCCGCGATGTCGATAGGTTCCGGACACGTTTCGTTACCTCTTTGTTAATAATTGATTTGCCGAAGCTACGGAACGCTGGACGATCG
Organism: Lasioglossum calceatum; assembly: GCA_963966675.1. Taxonomy (NCBI): domain Eukaryota; kingdom Metazoa; phylum Arthropoda; class Insecta; order Hymenoptera; family Halictidae; genus Lasioglossum; species Lasioglossum calceatum. The sequence continues at coordinate 2,052,782 of OZ016555.1, read as the reverse complement.
ATAAAAATTGCATTTCTACGTGCGCTATTGGCGAACAGTTACCGCGCTGTGTTTCCCGTTGCTATTGTGTTAACGTTCGGGGTCATTTTCACGCTGGGTATTGCCTAATTTGTTTCCTCGTTCATTTATGATTGCACCGGCGCGTAACAATGTACAGTTGATTCCGTTCTTTCCCGGAGAATGTCATTTACATGCCACGAGAATGGCTGCGCCGGTGATTTATTTGGCCGGGGTGTTGCGCGCAATTTCTACGTATACATTTTTCGTCCACGGTGTTCTAACGAAGTCGACAGTCCAATTTCTTCCCGAAAACTACACGCCACTTTGCGAAATCACTTTGCACTCGTCAGCTCCGCCAACGGGATCAATATTTTTCCAAATAAACTTATTCGTCAAAAGAGCTATTCATAAAAGTCATTTAAAAGTTTAATTAGACATCTCAATGAGAACCGAACCGAACAATAAGTTCATTGTGCTGGTAACTTATCGGTAATCCAACAGGAACCTCAAAGATCAGCTTTGCACCTTTAAATTTATACTGATCTCGAAGACTAAGTTATATAAAACCTATTTGCATTATGAAATCGGACAGTTGCGACAACCTAGCACCGTCTACGGGGGTGTTGAATCATTCTGGCGAGCATATTTGGACACGGAAACAATTTTTGCGCCCGGAAGTTCTGGAATGAGAAATTCTTCGAGGTGCTCGCACCGTGGCGCCCGGCATTCTTTGGTGTTTTATTAACGAACGCGCACGCGCGGTCGCTCCGCGCTCGCATTGCACAAATGTACTGTTGCGCAAGTGTTTGAATGGGACGATGAATATTAGAATTATTTTCGCAAAATTCGCGACGATGCCCGTCGGCTCTTTAATATTTGGAATACCTGTGTCCGCGCCGCGGTGCTTTATTTGATACCACCAGGATAAACTGGAATGCATGAAAGAGGGCGTGATAAGCATTAACAATGCACATTGTTGCTCCCGTAGAATTCCACAGGAAGGAACGCGTGTCATAATGGTTCGTTAGGTAGGTCGGACAGGATTAAAAGCTTCATGAATCTGTTTCGTACAGATTGTCCACGGTACAACGATGATACAGCTTCGGACGCTGTAAAAGTAGCCCCGTAAAATCCCCCGTGGAATTTCAATCCCCGCCTGCCAGTGTCTCATAGAATTTTTACTAAATTCAGCATCGTTGGACAGCGGACTTGATCATCCAACAATTAAGCGTTCCGCGCGCCATGTTTGCATTAAACGGTTCATTCAGATAAATACGTACACCGTGACGGTAGAATCCAAACGAATAATTCCTCGACAGATAAGATCAGCCAGCATTTCCCGGGAAATTCTTGCATCCGATTGCTCGGAAAGTTCTCCCGGAACGTCCCCAATCCTATTTGGAGATTTCCGCGTGCAAACATGTCCCGCGATAAAGCGCACCTAAGGCGCCGCGTTTTGTGCCGCAGCGCCGCAGGATGCAGAAATCTGCGACCCAGGCGACTCGATATTCCCGTGGTATCCCAGGGACCGGATAAATGTACATTTGGCCGGCGGTCCAACGAATTTTGCCTGGATCGTGTTCCGACTTCGACGATGAACAAATTACGGGAGGATAACGAAAGTTTTCAGCGAATGTTTTTGCTGGGAACACGGTCTGGTGAATTTCGCTTGAACGGTTCTAGCGTGTATGGCGAACAATATTTCAGACATATATTGCGATGGGAGTTTTTAATAAATAGTAGTCCAGCAGCGAGCGAGGATGTTGTTCCTCGAGCGAAATGTCAGAAATGCCTGACGAGATCGATAAAAGAATTCCCCATGTGCGTCCAAATGAGGGAATAACATGTTTGTTCGAGCGGCTTCAATAAAATGTCTATTTTCGCTCCGATCTTCCCAAAGGTCTTCAGAGAATCTGCACATTTCTGCATAGTCGCGCGACTATTCGGCCGCGATCGTCTGCTATGTGCAACCGGAGCAAATGAAATAAAACGAACAGCAAATTGGAGTCATTTAAGAATCGCGTTGCCGAGAGTCGTTTCAGACAAGGCAATTTCCGGGCAATTTATCTGTCGGCGATCTTGATCCTTTTCATTCCGCGAACAGTTTCTACGGCCCGTTCGCTGTCGACCATTTATCATACATTTTTCAAACGACAGAATGGCCGCTATCGCAGTGGTTCGATCAGTGCGATTGCCGATTTCCATGGAATACCGATGGGAACAATCGATATCGGGAATTTAACCGAACTACAGTTTAAACAGGTCGCGCGGCTTTTTACGGGACACTGTGTTTGTTTTGACGCGTCGGGGGCTAATTAAAATTTCTTAATCACCTGCCGCAGAGGCGCGGAAAAGCGGCAGGATGTGTCGCCGAGTCCTCGGACTGTTTTATGTCGAGAAACTATACCGCGAATGACGGCTACGTGGACCGCAATCCACTTTCGACGTGTCAGGAGCTAACACAAATAAAACGCTGCAGCTCAAATACTACTGGGATATATGGAGTCCTATCTCAAAGCGAAACTCCGCGAATAATCACCGTCTACGTGTTCGCACGGAACACCTAATTAACCTTAGGTAACTGACCTGTGAGCAACATTGTTGATGAACGTTCGTCGAACATACACTCCCGCTCATAAGTCTTCGTTACTCTTTTTTGTTAGAACTCTGTAATAATTAAATAATCGTTGAAGGATGCGAACAAATTTTCCCTTATTCAAAGGTTTACCTGTTAAGGAAAGAATTACAAAACAAGTATTATAAAAAAATATTTATATTTTCTTTTCATCGAAGAATCCGCCACGTTACCTTATTACAGTCTCCACTATTCTTGGCATCAGCGTGATACATTTTTTCATACTTTCTGTTGTTATTATATTCCATTCCCGTTTCGAAAGATTGCATAATGTGTTCTCGAAGTAGGGCAAAAGTTTCGTACCTGTCTTTCCAACTGATCCCATCATTTTTCTATGGAGTTTAAATCTGGTGATTGGTGAATTATTCCATTAAATTTGATCCAAATAGTTTTTATAGAATATCCTATCTTGAATATTCTACAGTATTAATTTTCACGAACGACAAAATGATTAATTGGAGGCCTCAGGTGACGTCGTACACGAATTCTGAAAATCTTAAAGGAGTGCCGCGATGAAAGCCGGGAACGTTTCGAGAAATAATCAAAGTTTCGCGATCCGTTACGAACGAATGATGTTATGCAACGAGAGAAATAAACGGTTCGAAAAGACTGGTCTCGGTTGGGGATGAAATATTGGATCCGCGGAGATGAGCCCTCGATCAGAAAGATGGCAATACGTGGACGGTTGCATAAGCGAGCTGCATTCGGATATATAAATGTGGGCCGTCTTCTGAATCACGGGTCTGAAAATCTCTTGCGTGCGGCCTCGAGCTATGCCACTTCATTCGCGGACAAATATTTGCCGCAAACACAACGGGACGATTCAATAATACAATCCTGAGCCGATTATTCGTTGGAAAAGAGCCTAACAAGATTTCCAGTTGGGAGACTAATTATTTCGCACGATTATTTTTCGATGTATAAGAAATTTTTTAGTCATTAGAGAAATAAATTGAAAATAGAGAGTTTCACCTAATGGATCGTATGCGATTCGTTTAAATATTGTATACACGTCCCCGAAACCTCATTAGCGAGGTGTCCTCGTGATGAAAAAAATACTGCTGTCCCATTTTTCGTTTGGGTAGCCAATTATTCGCGGGACGACGCACAAACGTTCTTATCTGCGGCAAACATAATCAGATCTGTTGGTTCAATTCGGCGCGCCACAGCGCCGCGATTTTCTGAGTCTGCGACAACGAAGTGAGAGTGTTTCAGACGAAATAAAAAGTTGAAAACTTACTTAGGACGGTGAGATTATTTGTAGTTGACAATAGCTGAAGGACAGTGGAAAAAATTGAACGTTGCTCGATGTAATTATGCTTAGTAATATTCACGTGTCAAAAGTAATTTCGTATCTCGAGTACTATTGGCCAGTTTTACTAAAAAATTATGTGGTCAGATGATCAAGGAAGTGCATAATAAATTTATGAATAATTATTATCACGGCGATCGAAATCGATCGGTGCTAGTTGAGGCGGTGAGAGTACCGCATTATTGCACACGTACCGCCTGAGCTCGGCGAAAGCGCTCGGTCAGTCAATCAGTCAGGGAAATGGGATATCGTTTGAATACTTCTCGTGGCCATCTCTTGGTGAGGGCACGTCGGGTATCGATTCTGGCCGGAGCTGTGCTGCAAGCATTGTACGCGCCGCGTCAGCTTCGAACCAGAGCCTTCCGCTCTGTAAGCCTTACCCTCTATCTGTAAGAACTTCAAGTATCTTAGGAATAGTGGGTAACATCGAGGTAATAGCTGCACTTTTAATAAATATGTTGATTTTCTATAAATTCTAGTCCTATACCTATCGTCTTCCATAACATTTTGCAATTTCACCTTCTTTCAGAACAAAATATATGTATTATTCAAGCTGGTTCACCCCGGGCGTGAACACTGTCATATATTCTCTGGTTCTATTTAGGTAAAGAGTGCGGAACCTCCGACACCGACGAGATAGTATCTCGTTGGTGATGGTATTATAAGTTAATTACAGAATGGGTAATGTGAGCATTCTGCTATACATATCATTCTTCTTCTACTTGACGAGTATCTCGTCGGTGGTAGAACTTTTACCGATGTGGTATATCAGATCACTGTAAGTTCCACGTTATCCCAGCGCCCGGTCTCGCCCGGTTACTGGTCTCGCTGAATAACACAGGGGCTGGCAGTCTTAATAGTATCTCGTCGGTGCTGTGGCTAAGGATGACACGAAATCCTGTGACCAGTCGTTGGGTGGCAGCACCGATATGCAATTGGAACAAGATTTGACTTTACCGTTGAACACTCGCCCGAGAAGTTTCGACTGCCTTTGTAACGAAGTTACGACGCAGGTGTGAATTTAGTTTACGTATAGTACGAACGCAAAAGGGAGTTAAGAAACTCACGTTGGCATTAACGCCATATTTAATACTTCATGCTTCTCTACCACGAACTTACTACCTCGCCTTTGAGCATAAAATCATTTATAAACTTGGAGCACACGGGACAATTTAATACGGAAATATATGCATTAGGAAATTGTTCTCTCTTAGACTAGTAGAATTGTAATCGCATTACATTTTCGTAACGTTAATGTGTGGTAATGATTATCTTATTCCCAGTTCACCTCTACTTCAATCTCTTTAACAGAATCACAGAATTTAATTACACATTTAGCTAGCGCAGTCCGTAGGACGATAGGAAAATCGTTTGATATTCAAGCGATGCGCTCGAGGTCTGCAACGAACTTAAACGCACCTGATTGCATCGATTGTAACGTTTAACTGGCGCTGCGACGGACCTGGTAACGCGCGCGTGTGTCTCTACCGCGTTATTCAGTCCATAGAATTTCCCAGAGAGTATACTAGCTTTTTCGTAATTCCTACTGAATCACTTTTATCCTTTATCTCCCAGAAGAATGTATCATTCTCGCGTTCGCGCCATTGAGCTCGGAACAAAAATCCGAGCGTTTAAACTTTCCATGTCCCATCGAAACAAGGAAACTATTGATAGCTAACATCCGTGGAAATTTGCAACGCGTATCACCAGTGATGGTACAACCAGGCAGATCGTGATTCTGAACGAAACAATACAATGGAAACGTATGGTAAAGTATTAGAACACACTTCTCGAATTTTTTCTGATTACACTGTTCAATTCACATGTGCATTTAATTTTAAAATAAATTTTTAAATGTAGTAATAAATATTACTACCCTATAAATAATATAAATAAATTAATAGACTGTGGATCTTTATGCAAAATAAAAATTGTCTGCACCGATTGCAAGAAATAGAAACTAGACCGACTGTTGTTTCTTCCCTTAATGATTTTAATGCAGGAGAAATTAAATATTGACACCGTCAATTGTTAAAAATTCAACAATATTGAATTTCATCTTCTCAATTTTGCTATAAATGCATAAAAACCCGCAGTCTAGTTATTAAATCTTTTAAACCGAGATGAAATTCTTCTATTTTGGTTTTCAATTGATATAAATATTATCCTTTTTTAGGAAATCACGAACTACAAAAGAGTTCTAATCACTGAATCCATAAAATAAATCGTAGGGCAATGGGTTAAACAAATATTGATTGAATGAGATCGAAACAGATTTCCACGTATTTTCGCGTAGTACATCTTCGTATCGATTACAGATCTAATGGGATTACTGTTACTAATTAGTACTAACAACGAGAGAAATTACAACGTAGCTCACATCTGTACCTACAAACACGAGCAGCATCGGAGATCCGGCAACTCAGAATTTAATGATCAGACGTAGCAAATTTTCAAAGTTGCATCTACTGTAAAATAAAAAATTTCTCTGTACATTTTCGTCTAATTTGTTCACTTTATTCCGGAAAAAATCCAGTATAGTGTCGCCAATTTGACGCGAGACCGCAGAAAATCTCGTCCCGGTCTTTTCGATCGTTTGACAGTCGAGCACGCGGCTGTTTTATCCCATTCCGACTAATCTGCATATTTGAAAATTCTGTTTCACGCTCGCGCCATTTGCCACAAACCGAATTAACGTCGACGAAGCTGCGAGGGACCGAAGGGAAAGGTCTAGTCGAGGGGAACGATTCACGGATAAACACACGATGACGATTCATTTTCGCGACACGATTCCCCAACGCCGATTAGACACGCCGGTTTTCGTAGCCTCGAACAAGTCTACCAACAAGTCTCGCGCGAATTCTCGGTTTGCGGAGCTGCTCCCGCGTTGAAAGAGATAAAGCTGTACGCCGTTTGTCGACCGACGAGTTATGGCGCGGAGATCGTGACAGAAGTTCGGCGAAACTCTCCGAGCCGAGCCGCGGTGCGAATTAATCACGCGGACGAACTTCCACGAGCTACGCTAAAAAGTTAGCGCGAGTCAGCGGATCGAGGGCTTTGACAGCGAACTCCTTCACCCAGCGACATTTTTTTCGACCGTCTAGTTAGCTGATCATGCCGCCAGAAACTTGCCGGAGCCGAGGCGAGTCGCAAAACTGGGTCGGAAAAACGCTTTGCAGCAAAACTGTTTGATAACGCTATCCGAAAGGAATTTTTCATTTGTCTTGTGAATGGAATTATTCTAGAAAGAAATGTTTAATTTTCCAGTTAACCCCTTGCCCTGCAATATCGTGTCAGACTTCGGACGGAGATTCTGAACAGAGTCTAATAAATATGTATGTATGTTATTAATAGACAGCGAATCTTTATGCAAAATAAAGAATTTCTGTGTGAATTGCAACAAACTGGAGTGAAGTAGAAATTTATTTTCTTTCTTAATATGTTTAATGAGCTGAAAATAATATAACAGTATTTTTAAAATCTTCTAATATTTTTACTGTCTTCAATTACACCTACTCATTTTTGCCATAAATGCATAAAGTCCGCTGTCTAGTTATTAATTTCCTTTAAACCGAAATAAAATTCCATTTTCGTTTTGTTAATCTGCAGCTATTGGAGAACACACAGGCATACAATACATATAAATTTTCTCCTGTTTTAGGAAATTACGATTTACAAAAAAGTTCTAAGCACTGAAATCGTAAAATAAATCGTAGAGCAACGATTTAAAATAGCTCCGAGTGGAAATAAGGAATAAATGTCTCGGACTGTTTGATAACGCTGCTCAATCGAGGAATTTCTCATTTGTCTTGTGAATGGGATTATTCTAGGAAGAAATGTTTAATTTTCCAGTTAAAATAACTCCGAGTGGAAACGAGGAATAAATGTCTCCGATAATAAATTTTCTCCTAATCATTGCAACTATGAAAGATAGGAGTGCAAGATTCCCGATGACAGTTTCGTGCGAATTCAGCCCAATCGTGACAGCAAACTTATTTACCCCGAATCCACCACTCGGGTGCAGATGAAATAACGGATCAGCAAACACCCAACCAGGGATTCGCTGTCTAGAACGTGGTCGCAGTGTTTACCTAACGGTGAAACTTTATAGGATAACGATAGAAACAATCTCTAACCCTGGACATTGTCCAAAAACCTTGTTTCCGCAGGTGACTCGGCATCGATCGCCCCGACGAAGTAATCAGCGGCTGGAGAGAAGCGTGAAATAAAATGAAGACTCACTTCGCGCTTTGAAAACACGTCAACGGCAACATTTCCGGAAGAGAAGCTGTTCACGCAGTTGGACTCGGAGGGCAGGACTGTGGGAAAAGTGACGTAATCGACGAGAAAACCTCAGGCTCGGTAATGGAAACCGAACAGAAACCATAGGAAGTGAGCATGAATCCTGGAGGAACAGGAGTTTACAATGAACGATAAAAATTCCGCATTGTACCTATTTGTAAAACCCCTTGACGAATCTGAGATAAGTGTGATTCGTAAATCAATTACAACCTCTGAGAGACTATTCAAACTGCATTCCTTTAGCTCACTGAAATGATTGGAAAGAGAAGTTTCCATATAGGTCGCGAGTCTTACGAACGAAGCGGAAAATTTTAATTTCTCAGAAAAATCTTCAGTCCTATTCATAAGAATTTAAATTGAATAGAACCTCGGCAATTCCAGTGGACAGTCAGTCTTTCAGAATCGTAATGCCCTTACCTGCGCGTCTCTCCGTTAGAAAGGTCGGTAGAGTAATTAAAAGGTGGCACGTTTCGCCTGTATCGATCGAGAAAAGTTGCCTCGGCGATTGTTTGACCCGTCTGGATCCATTTCCCCAGGTGTGGCCGTCACGGCAACACACATTCGCGACACTCTCCGTCGACGCACGATAATTACCCGCGAACGGTCCGGCGAAAATGTCGACGAGGCTCGCGTCACCAGATGAACGAGCCACGGTGTTTTCCACGGTGTTTCTCCTCTTTTTTCGGCCACGTCCGTTCATCGAGTCAAACGAGACGACTAAGAAGGCTGAAAGTCTGCGCCGGTTTGCCTCCGCTCTGTGTGTCATTTACCGTGGGAATTCTAATTGAATTCCAAGTGGATTCGCAAACGTAACAACGAACGCGTCGCGAGCCGTAGTTTCGTGTTACCGGACGTTCCTAGAAATTCCCGGACGCGGCTGATCGCGCGATTCGCCGATCGGCGAGAGCAATTTTACTGGAAGTGCAGGTCCCCGATCCAAAAACAAACGATCTTGATCCTCGATTTAATTCGCGAGGAATCCCCGGCATTCCGTTCGATGACAGTGTTCTCTATATTTCTGTTCCATTCGACTGTAATCGTTAGACTGCGCGTCTTTATGGTAAATAAAAAATATTTGCGTTGATTGCAAGACACAGGAGCCAAATAGAAATGTCTTTCTTCTTTTAATTGTCTTATTAAGCTGAAATGAATACACTGATGCCCTTAAATCTTCGTAATTCGTCCACTGCTTTAAATTGCACGTGTCCATTTTTGTCATAAATGCATAAAATCCGCAGTCTATAATCGTCGACGCGGCGCAAACGCTAAAGATAAACTTCGATCGCCCATGGAAACAATAGGTTTTCTTCTGTGAAACGGATTCCGATACTAGGCTCCCGTCACCGTCCGTCAGTTGCGTTGCCCTTTGGTTCCCTTTAAGGGGGTAGACTCGTTTCCAGGATTGCAAGAGTGCGGGTTTCTCATTTCGTAAACGTAAAAATAGGACTTTTCAGGACGACTGCGGCCTAGATTGATCTGTTATCTAGCGCTTTTGACTACTGGATACCCCATCTTTGCAGTATCGACAAATCAGGGAATGCATCCCGCACCCTTGCAATCCTGGAAAGGGGTCTACCCTTTAAGCCAATCTTATTACCGCTACCCAGTGGAACCACAGCCCTGATCGGAGTCCCAAAACGAAGGATAGACGTGTACTATCCCGTACACAGGCATGTTTACACGAGTTGGTTAGCCTCGGATCGTTGTGCCGACAATACGTGGAACACAAAAGCTCGGATGCCTATTATGGCACACCCTACACTCAGGAGGCGTTATCTACCGCTCGCACTGTGAATTCCACTTTCCCCGGGATTCACTGTGCAGCCATCGCTGGTTTTATTTTCTCTTTTGCTTGCGAAACAATTCGTGAAATTTATATTCATTTGTACACATAATGATATGGGTTCACTATCTTTATTTTGCGTCTGTTTATTGCAGTAATTATATCATAGTGTTGGGTACAACATTGTTTGTGAAACTCGGAATCTCATTAGAATCATCCACCCCCAAAGTTCATAAGTTAATAGCATCCCCTTAAAGCACGTTTATAACTTTATTATAATCTGAACATGAAATTTGAAATTCATCGCGTCGGTTCGATATTTCCGAGAAATTCTCCGAAAAATAAAGAACGCTCGGGGAGAACTTCCCGTTTCTCTGAAAAAATATGATAGAAACAGGCTACTATTCTATTTTCTTTAGACACCGTGAGAACCTTCATTTCTTTCAAACATGAGATCATAAATGAAACATAAATCGTTCATGCGAAACGTGAAATAAACAGTGGGTGGAGTACACCCCAGGATCTTTTATGCAACCATTTCTCGCGTGCACACGAAGGTTAATGAGTAAGTTTATACCCCTTTCTAAAATTATAAATTTCAGTCTACAAATGAATGGCTCAAGATCAACATACCTCCATGTCAGTGGAGTGTCCCGCCATTAAAAGTGACTGGCACGCGTTGCCTACGAAGGATTAAATTTATTCAGAATTTTGCGGAATTTCGTGATCTTGAATAAAAGAAGAAAGATTCATGTAATCGAATGAAACGTACAAAATCGCTCGTTTGGCTGATGGCGGACGATTTAGCATCAATTACCCACACATTGAGTACGAAATGGAGCTTATCCTAATGCATATTAATCCTCGTACACGGTTCAGATAATTAGGGGATTTACGTTGCGTCCAAACGTGAATTCGTTCGGCTGCAAAATATGCTCCGATTTTAACGATTTGATTGCGCCTTATTGCAAACGCGGATACTTGTGATTAAATAAAGACTACGATCAACGATTTTATATCGGATTTGTTATGATTCTGTACTTGCGTGGGCAGGCAATAAGCAAGGAAAACGCTTTCCATTATATTTCTCTATTAATATGTATTTTTTAGGTTGGCACAAAATACAGGATTGATCCGCATCAAATACATCAATTAACCGCTTCTCTGTTGCTTAAGAGACGGAGAGAACCAAAGAATTTATACTTCGCGAATCACAGATGGAATCGCAGACGTACGATTCTGGAAAAGGATTAAAGCCTGGACGGAATGACGTTGATTAATTGGAAATAATTCAGCCAGAAAAATTGCAAACGATAGTTCTGCTTTTAGGTCGAACTGGTCCCGGTGCACAGGGTCAAGGGATATTCGGGATCAGCGGAAATCAGGTTCGCCGCAATCGCGAGGCGCGTGTAATTGACAGAACCAAATTCTCTGAGACCGCGGGTTCTGCGCAAAGGGAAGAATAGTCGAGGGGATGTTTTCGAAGGAGGTGGACGGAAGGCGTGGGTGCAGGAAAGCCCTCGAAAGAGAGTGGTCGTCGCCGGAGGAAGAGAAGACACAAAACGGTTGAATCGCGTTTTGCGACTGCGTCGAGGGAGCGTGGATCCTCCGCGGATCCAAGTTTCGCTTCAGTTTACGGCGCGCTCTCGATTTCGTCGAATTGATGCCTGATTCGGCTCCACCAACGATATCGTTCACCTGTGTCCACTTAGGCAAAATATCCGGCGAACGTCCGTCGATCCTCGGACAGGAGCAATTCTGCACAATCCTCGGAAATCAACGAAACCGACCGAAATAGCGAAAATCGTGTTTGTTTTTTTCCGGTGTCGCGACGTAAATTGATAGGATCGATGGCTGTCGGTGATCCGGAGAGAGCATCGATCCTCGAGAGTTTAACGAACTATCGACCCTGCGATCGGTAGCTCGAGGATTTTCTTGGAAGTTCGAGAAGAAGGTTTTTCCGAGTTTTCCGGGAATCGCATCGCGCGCGCGGATTTTGCCGGTCGCGAGTGAATGGCGCGAGTGTGCAACCTGTCCAGGAGGATGATAATAGGTTGATACCAGGAATTAAGCACGTGTGAATCCACCAGGCCCACACCTGGAAAACGCCTGGACTCCGGGACCCCTGGAAACGAGGCAAGGTAAATCGTTTACGCCGCCCGTTTCCCCGGAATCGAATTACGATAAAGAGGATCCGCGAAATTACAGCGGTGCTCGATGGATCAAATCGCGATACCATAATCGGTAGAATTGCACTGCTTCTCGGAACGTTCTCGAAATGCCTCGACTATGCACCGATGTTTTAGCAAATCGAAATTCTATTGGGTGGATGGGTTGAATTTTGAGGTAGCTGGAGAAATGGATGCTCGGAAAACTGATAATGGAGAGGCACACTTTTTTGCTGTGTAAATCTGCGTATTAAACGAGGCAGGCAATCCGAGCTTTTTTTTTAAATTATACGTTTACCGGGGCGGGCACTGTTATCGTCGAGAGCGATTCGTTACAGGCGACCGGCTAATTAAAAATTGTTGAAGTGATCGCTGCTTGAGGCAGATGCTTTCAGTAGATGAACAATTCTTTAGAGATAATTTTTAAATACAAACTTCCCCGCGAAAAATATCACGTCAGATAAAGTGACGCTTTTTGTTAGACAGCGGATTTTATGGATTTGTGACAAAAACGAGTAGGTGTAATTTAAAAAATGAATTTCTATGTCACTTCGGTTTTCTGCAATTCAGGTAGAAAATTTTTATTTTGCATAAAGATCCGCTGTTTACTTAATGTCCAGTAATAATAACTCAAGATAGTAATCTCCCTAGTATTCTTCGTTACAGTGACTTAAGTAACTCTCTGGAGAAAGAGGAAAAGATGCAGAGTTGGATAGTACGGCAAGAATTTGATTACACCTGAAGATGAAGTACGCTTCTTGGTAAAAAAAGAGTTCTCGAAGATAATATCGCGGAGAGAAAGCTTGGGGCCTTAAAATTAAATAAACTTACAAAGTGGATTCCAACAGTGAAGGTAGACGGACGTTGCAGCCGCGGTAGCTGAAATGAAAACAAATAAATGACCGACGAGATTATCTCGCGGCGCGGCTCTATCGCCACAGAAAAGAAGCTGATTCGGAAGCGTTGTGTAAAAATAGTACGTAATAAATTACGCTCGCAGAAACGGTGAGAACCGGCGAATAATTGATAGCTAAACATTCCTCGCAACCCCGGGACGCGGTATTCCGCGATACATACGAGTGGTTTTCTAATTTTAAACGTTAATGCCTCTGATCCGCCCACGCCTGATCACGATACTGTTAAAACCGCCTTAAATTAATATCGCGTTCATTTTCGCATCTGTTTTCGCGAGCGATTCGCGAGAGACCCGCGAACCCGATAAACGAGTGAGCCAATAAAAATGCAGGAACAATGGAAACAGGGATTCGACATAACCATAACCATAACCATCCCATTGATCCGATTAAATACAGCTCTGCGCGATTTTAATCGCTGATCGTGTCTAATCTGATTAAACCGATCGCTCCGGTTCAACAAATGTCCCACAATCGAATTTGTTTCGAAATGAACATTCGATAATTATGCATTGGAAAATCGAAACGACGCACAATTTTTGAAATTTTGAACTTAAAATCATTTTCGAAGTTAACTTCAGAATTGGATTTCTCAAGAAGGACAGAAGGGACTTGCTCTGGATCTTCTCCGACTTTTTAAATTTCCTAAAATAATGGTTGATCCCGCTGAAAGATAAACAGCAGTCGAACTTATGCATTAGAAGTTCGGAATTCGTTTGAAACCGTCGGGTCAAGATGGAGCCAAAGGGAAAGCGTCCTCAAGAGGTTTGGTGAGAGAACAAAGTGGCTCTTACGGTAAAAGTAATCAGAATTTTTGCAAGAGACGAAGAATCCTGAACGTGGAATCGCTCTGTGGTTATCGAGAATGCTCACGACTTTTGCGGAGCAACTTTAAATGGTAGAACAAGCTCGAAGTTCGGCGATAATGCACGAAGGGAGAACGCATGATCTCGCAACGATATTTCCCTCGGTGATGCGCTCATAAAACATCGTCGGGAAATTCGCTACAACTTCCGTTTAATGTCTTGTCGTTCTGTCGGCGACGTTTCCGTGATTGTCAACCACGGGAAAAGCTCCCTCGCGAATTACTGTGCTTTTAATTGTACCGCGGAGTACCTCTGACATTGCTGAAGAAACTGCGTACGATTTGTTTTTCATTCCTTTAACGTTCTGATTCTTCTTATTTAGAAAAATATTGCAGAAATGAATTTATCGAGATTAATTTCGCACAATATACACGGCTAGTCGAAGGGGAATATTTATGGGCGAAAATTACTCGGCGAATTTATTAGTTTAACGCTGTCCAGCTTCTTATCCTGGCGGTATACGCAACTTGCCACAAAGTTAGGTCATTAATTATAGTTGTGATCAAATTTTAGCAGAATTTTTACTTCACATTAAAATCAGAAGCAACTAATTTTAAAAATCAGCAGGTGTAATCTAAAACAGTAAAAACATTAGAAGAATTTAATATTGCTATTATACAACATTATGTTCAACCTATTAAACATATTAGGAAAGAAAATCAATTTCTATTTCACTCCAGTTTGTTATAGATCCGCTGTCTATTAATTAAACATTGATGCACCTCACCTCTTCCCGATGCACTGAATCACACTAAATTCTGGAATTCTACAAATGCATAGTGCATTCCACTAAACTAGTCCAAGTAGAATTCACTTGATATATTCCGTCCGTATAATATCCAAATACCAGAACGGTTATTAGAGCTTCGGAATAAGGCTGGCTCAACCGCACACATAAATAACAAATAATGCCCAATGCATTGTAATGTATAAGGCTAGGAACAGCGGGCGAGAGAGGCGGCTGTTATAGAATTACAGTTTAATAACGCGCTGGAATAATATTTTATTTGATGTTATGCATATTCCACGAAGTCTGCAGATTATTTAAAGTAGAAGAAGATGGTATAGACCTTTTTCTCTTTGACCATAAATGCTGCTCCTAAATTCTGATCATAACTGCTGGCTGTATAAAACTGCCTTCATGTCTTGGCAAATCCATCAGGCGGCCACATAAGAGTTTTCATATCTTTTCATCTGTTGAAAATGTTGTACCTTCTGAACAACAATTTGCAAAGAAATTCAATTATTCCCGTCCGGCAAGAATAATGGGATATTCTCGATGCTCAAGCACAAAAATGTCAACCTCGAGGAATGTAATCTGTAACAGCACTTGTAAGTAGTCGATAGTCGTATTTCGCCTCGTTAAAATCGAAAAGGGCAGGTCCTTTTCGCGATAATTAAGGAGGAAGCGTATTTCTGCGGGAACGTCGTCGCGTCGGGAAGGAAAGTAGATCAAGGGAAAGAAGTTTTTACTTGACTGGTCGGATGCAAGCCTCGGCAAAGGAATTCTCAGTTCGCGGCGTAAATATGCAGAAATCCGCGGAATAACGAACACCGGGCTGATTTTAATTCGCCGCCCGCAGCTTCGCGTCGACCCTCCCTGTTAATAAAAACATTCCACGACCGCGAACTGTCCTCAGCGAAAAGGGGACGGATTCTTCCCTCGACTTTCATACCCGTTCGATATGCGTCAGCTCGATCGAACATCACAATCGGCATACTCGCCGAAGAAGTAAAACCGATACTACAGAGCATGAAGACCGAAAATAGCCAGAAAATATCATTCATCGAGCGCACAGGCTGCTGGACGTTTCGGTAAAACAATATTGAATGTCTACAAAGCTGAAGATCGGAAAAGGGATCAGTTTTCAATCGTTGCAGCACTTTTTTTCTACCCAGCGAACATTCCGAAAAACTGATTCCACAACTACCTCTTCCCGGTGTATGTTAATTCTTGACGCACACCGTGGATTTATATTAGTATTACGCACTGGTGGGTACACATCCGTGCGATTAGTTGTTTATTCGATGTACCATTTAAATTATTCCGCGCTATAAATGCAACGTTTGAATTGTGAACCGTGCATTAAAATTAAATATTTGGACAGAGAGAGTTTACGAGGATAGTATCAATAATTAAAAGCGCATGTATGTTTCCGGTGGATCGGTGATCGAACGATCCGCGATCGGATGTCGACAGCCGAGTTACAAACTCCGCTGATAATTGGTTCCGACGGGGAACGAACTCGATTCTAATAAAGGAAAGTCCCGGGCTTTCAGCTTGATCAACGCAGGATCACCGGCCACTCGATTAGCTCCTTTGAATGGTCTTAAAAGAGCACATTATCGATACCAGCCGAGAATGGCTCGGAACTAAAAGATCAAAGTCGATCGGCTTAAGATATATTGTATCCAGAGACATATTCCATTGTGTGTACTTGTGAATTTCATTTTACCTCCAGATAGAACAAAGCCTGAAGTTCTTTGATGATCCCATAGACTCGTTGGCACGTTTATAACCGCGTTAACATCCTGTAAGAATTAATGAAGATTTCATCGACAAAGTGTCTCACGAGAATTCATTCTATCCGGACACATTTTATACCACAGCATTCTGAATTTATTTCACGTCTCGGATAAGGTAGACGTTTCTTTGACGATCCCAAAGACTGTCCAAAGGTATGTCCAGAAAGACTAATGAAGGAAGATCTTACGAGATCTATGACTCGGCTGTGGCCGAGTGTCTCGTGAGAATTTATCATCCCAGACTCGTCACGGACAGCCTCGCAAAGTAATTAAAGCTTCCTGTGTAATTTAGGAATTTACTGCTTGCGAAATATTAATTCTTGGCAGCATTTTCTTCGCTACCGCGACGAAATTTTTTATTAAATGAACCTGTTTTTACGAGGGGAGCAGCGGTGTTTAATGAGATAAATGTGTAGCAACTTTTCCCTTGAGTATAAATATGCAGGTATTATGGCTTGTCTTTTAAAAATAGTTGATCTAATAACTGTCCGGTCAACTCTAAGAACTTCGAGTTCACAGTGTGCGAGCAACAGTTCCTTTGCAACCTATAAATATATTACAGATTATAGACAGTATTCTGACATTAATGAATAGTAAAATGTGGGCACGCAGCACAGTCATTAATTTCCTAAAAATGTTTCAATTATCGTGTCCCGATTTTTAATTCAGCCGAGAGTGTCACTTAATTCATCCACTCAAATCTATTTCCTGTTCACTCGACGAAAGCTAAAACTTTTCTGAAATAAAACTGCAGCGGATAAAATACAAAGATTACTCCATAAACAGACCCGGAAGGGTCAAGACCATAAACCAGAAAGAAACATCAGCTCCCAGGATCGGGAGAGTGGCACAAGGGTCGCGAATAAGATCGCGATTGCATACCGTGGCAAATTGTTCCATGCAGCAATATTTCGCGTGTTCCCGATGCGTAATGTAGCAGGCATTGTCTGCGAAATGAAACGTCGGGCTTCGAATGCTCTCTAATGGGACCGACGCATCTCGATGCCTAATTAATCCGACAAATAGCATGATTAAAAACACAAAAACATCGCCCGGGTATGATTGAAACATCATTATTACATTGAACGTTATTATTAAAATATTACATTGAACGAATACAATCTAATTTTTTACATCATTTTTGATATTGAGCTTTCTCAAAGGTCTTTTCAAGATCACCTCAAGATGCATTGACTTTGAGAAATCTTAGGGTCACCTTGATATCTCAGATAAAAAGCTTTTCGATGCTAGTAAATACGAAGTTGCGTTCTTGCCGACCCACCCCGTGTATTTCTCCTCAGCAGAGAAGTGTCAGTACCATAAACTGGACCGTAGGAAAACACGTCACCTGCAAGGATTGAAAGCACGTGTCAAGAATCGCGAATAAGATCAGGATTGCACAGCACGTCAGCTTGTTCCGCGCAGCAATATTTCGCGTGTTCGCGATGTGTAATGCAGCAGGCATTGTCTGAAAGTGCAACGGTGACATCGAATGGTCTCTAATGAAACAGTTCGAGGCGGGCGAGCGTCTCGGCGCGGCTAATTAAGTCGCCGGAGCCCTGCGGGATCGTGCACTTTCGATATTTCGCAATTAAGTGCGTCGAGAGCAGCGTGGAATGCAGCCATTTATTAGCGGGCTCCGTGCCGGTCTGATTGACGGGGACGTTCGCAGACTGCATCGCCTTCCGCGAGACAATTTCCCATTTAGCATCGAGCTTTGCACAGGGATTCCGCAGAATCTCGACGGAATATAAGCGGAGTCGCATCCACGATTGGGCCGTGAATGCGTCAAGCTCTAAAATATCCACCGGCGGAACTTTATCGCGATTTTAATATGCACATCAGAGGCCGAGTTTCACTCGGGCGAATTCGCGCGGTCAAATCGAAAGTTCTCGGTTTTAATTTCGCGATTATTATGCGGCACGAAAATGCGACTACCTCGGGCATCAAAAGTTGCGGAATTCTTAGTTGGCGATTCCCGTTCGTTCCAGACTTCCTTATCGCTGGACAAAGGCGGATTTGCCCGCGCGTTTGTCTTCCCTATCAGAAGCAAAGAGAAGAATCTTAACCGCGAACGTGGAAGAATAAAATCGGATTTAACGCCTGCTGAGGTTCGATTCGCATTTCCAGCCGAGAGAAATTATTTTTGTCTCTACTCATTGTAATTTTGCTGGCCGCTATCAAATTTTCAATGAATTTCTTGTCGAGCATCTTTGGCGCAGAATCAATGTGTTTATGGATATCGATTTTCGTTTTCGCTGGGCTGAATCCGCATTTTAAAGCAATGCGCAACGTCGCGAGGACCCTCTTTGCCGTCCCAACATTCAATCTCGTCGCCCCAAATGAATTTATGCGGGCAATATCGTCTCCGCGAGATCCTTGCACAACCTGCGATCCTTTGTAGACGCCAAGCATTGTTCAACCGAGCGTCGCCTGCGCCTGCCACCCTTGTGTTCGCGGATCTCGTCCGACGTCGATCCTTCTGCCAGGGAAACAACGTTAGAACGATCGGTGTAACACGACGTGGCTCGGTTTCGACTTTTCTTCGTACAAAAGCGCCGATCCTCTCTGTCTAAATAAAAGTTTCGCCCGATAAAAACCTTCTCCCCTTCGTTCGCGAATAAAAGACATTAGATGGGAAGCTATTCTTTATTCGCGGAGGCCGGGTCTTATCTCTGCTCGATCGAGATCGCTTTCTTTATTCAGCCAAGACAGCCTCGAATAAAGTTAATAAGATAAATTTTTGTGCAATCCATTTTCTCACCGAGCCCTATCTCCGATCGAACAATGGGATCATTTTTTATTCGATGTAAGACAATTTTCTTCTGCTGGAGAAATTGAAGACATGTCGAATCAGAGAATAAATTTTTATATTCGGCGGATTTGAACAAGACAATCATCTTTTATTCGAGGAATTGACAGACCATTTTCCGTCGGATAGCTTCGAGCAAGATCCTTCCCAAGAGACAATTTCTGTAATTTTACAAAATGTTACTGTAAAAATTTTATTAGATGTACAAATGGGTAGCCCAATTTTTATAAATTCTTCCTACACCATTCAATCATTAAATCGAGCATTAAAGAACGTGGATACCCGCCCTCCACAGCTGAAAATCAATGTTTCTCGAGCTCACAAAACTGGAATCAAGCATTTGCGTATGTTTGCATACCCCACGCTCGCTGCCGACTAAAAGTTGCTGCGAATTTATCTCGCCACGTGAAAGACAAATATATAGCTCACCTCCAGCCGCCGACTGAAAGCTAAAAACCCTGTTATCTTTTGTCCCCCGATTTCGAACGAACTGTACAAGTGAGTTATTTGTTATTCGAACATCGCGAGCGATTCTTCAAGCCAAACACAGGCCGATTGTGAATCTCCTCGTTCTCTGTTGCTCGTTTTACGAACGCGACACTGCTGATCTCGAACGAGAACGGAAATTGGTGTGCATCGACGGGAAATTCGAGACAATAACTCGGGGGATGTCGCAAGGAAATTGAGGCCTGACACCGGGAGGAAGGATTAAGGATTCCTAGGGAAGACGGTGAAAAAGGATCGAGGACGAGTGTCGTGGCTGTGATCGTTTTATCTCGTTTAATTGCGACGGCCGCTCCGTCGTAATATCTCAGCTAATTATTGGGATCAGCCCTGGGATTTCGCGAGGATAAACAATTGCTGCCGAAGCCGAGAGGGAGCAGACAATTTGCCTGTTAAGTGACTCTAATTGGCGTTCGCTCGAGCAAGGGGTAGCCGACGATCGTTCGTCATTTTATTTCCTTTCTTACATTACTCTGAAGATGATGTTCAGAAGTCCTGACATAATTTTTCAGCAAAGATTCGAAAACATTGTTTGTCATGATTACACTGCGGATGTTTATGCAATCTGCAATTTTTGTAGATGAATTTTGAGAAACTCGAATCAAAGGAAATCTTATTTTCCGTGGTAGTAACCTTTCTGGATCTGAAATAAATTAAAATCGTACTAAATTCTGTCGTATTTTATATCCTAGAATTTTTTTAAATTTTCAAAAGCCATACTTGCATAAAGATCCGCAGTCTAGTCATGATCTAACAACGCGACGGAGCTTCCTAACAATAAGTCTGTTTTTTTTTATCAGGTCCTGGCCTGCGTCTTTAGCATAGGGATTTTTCTAAAGTTTCCTAGGGCTACAGTGCCGTCTACACTTTAATCCTGAGTCATGTATTATTGATAAGAATACCCTGAGTCGGGTATTATTAATAATCTTGAGTGTGTTAGAGTTAGTGTTGGCTCCGTTGATCATTTCGATAACAAGAAAATTTTCAAATAACTTGTTAAGGTTGATTGAGCTATATTTATAGCTGCAACATCTGGTGATCTAACAATAAGTCTGTTCGCCTACCCCTTCCACTGGGTTAGATTCCTTCTTTGCGTCCAAAACTTTCATCGTTCAGTACACAAGTAAATATAATTGGAATGATATCGTATTTGGTGTAATTTTCATTAGAAAAATGCCGCGAATATGTTGGTCAGTGAACAATAAAGAAGTTTTCTCGAGCTCAGCTATCCTTTTAAAGAAATAGTATCCCTCCAAGATCTCTGTCTCAGCACAGAACCGAGAATCGGCTTAGATCGCGGGATTAGTGTATATATCTTTTATTTCGTAATACTCGAGTCAATGATGACACAAATTGGACCTACTGCACTATAACTTTAAACCTTGGAAGAACGGTAAAATAATATTGGCCATTAAGTCGGGTTCCCTGTGTGCCGCAGGGTTGCAAGAGCTGACTTTGACGTTATTAGGTCCGAGACTTATGGAATAGCGCTTCTCCCAGAACGAAGATGCTCTCCTAAGAAAATTACAGAGACTACCCGTTCGGCCTGGGTCCTAGCTAAAATGACAATGCATCTTGACGATGAACGCACTCCTTTCAACCTCGTTCTTGATGAAATTGATCATTCCGTCGGGGATCCTGGCTGACAAAAGAGTAACTTTGACTTTGAGATTCCACTGGGGCTTCGGAAACAGGATCCCTGCATGTTAAACAAAGGATTACGCCAAGTTTTATGAATCTCGGTCATTTGAATTCTCGCGGACAGAACAACTTCGGTCTCGCGTTTCGCCGAGCGAAAAATTCCGAGAATAATTTATTCCATTCTGCGAGTTACTTTGTTTGAATATCATCCTTAATAATTGTGATCTATGGGGACGATCCTCTTTCTCTGTTTACCTTCAGTTTCGGACGAATGATCTTGCCAGGTTCCTAAATGTTGGAATTGGAATTTATGGCGCCGATACGTTGGAATAAATCAGTTCTAGAGTGTCCATGGTCGGACTACGATGAATTGATGGTTGTTCCAACCACCCTTAGAAAATGAATTTTTTTCTACCCTTAATAATTTGCTGACAAATGTGGAAAAAATATATGAAATGCGGGAGGTGAGTCCGAGTATTTTTAGATGTTTTTCATCTTAATCTCGTAATTAACAACCGAGAAAAAAAATGATAAACTTAAAGCTGTTCTTCCCCGCATTGTCCTTAAATGAGGAGTCAGCGACTTAAAATTTTGGGGGATTGTCTTTCAACCTAGAAGTATTGTTTTGCTGATGGTTACCCATGACTTCAAAGCTGGGAATTACTCGGGGATGTCTGGAAAATAGTGGAAGGTCCTGGCGACACATCCAGTGGTCATTCAGCGCATTCAGCGTCGGATTCTCGCAGATGGCCGACGAGTAAGGAAAGGAAACACTCGAACGATTATGGCGTTGAAAGCCGGCGCGGCGAAGTGGTCGTTTTAAGGAGTCTCGAACGGTCTCGTCGAGAGGCCGTTAAAACGAGAGAAACGCGGCCCTCGATCCTCGAAACGGAACGCGTAACGAACGACGACAGCTAATTACTGGGACCTCGTCGACTCCGGTGCCGATGAAATTAAAATTGAATCGCACAAAGACGGGGCAGAAAGTTCCTTGGTAATCAATCGAGTAATTATCGGGGAAATCTAGGGAATTTCTTGATCAACAATTTTTACAACGAGCGTAAACAGGCGCCGCAGTAATTCCTTTTAAACAGGTCTTAGCTGGAGGTACTGGCGGGTTCTTTGCATTTTTAAAGTAAACACTTCCTGTTTTCGAGTGAGTCGGGATTTTTACATTGCCTGTTGCGTGGTAGTTTCCGAGGAAAAATTGGCAAGCTTCTAAAATGTTAAGTTGAAGGTTGCTAAAAGCAGATGGTCGGTTTGATGGTCGTCGGCAACGTTTCATGGCTTACTACTGCAGTGGTTTAGGATGCTGTGTTTTTTAGCCAAGTCTTCGGAGCGTTCGGAGCTTTCTGTGCTTCTTGTACAGGAAGTCCGCGTCGCGTGAAGATGGTTAGCTATGGACACCTCTAATGTATATGCGCAATTAGGTAAGAGGCAGGACCTCGTAGCGTCCTCAGAGGACCCGTCAAAGGCTGTCGAGAGTAGTGTGGAGGATCGACGGCGTGGTGAGTCGATCTGCGTCGTTGAGACGCGATCCAGAAGGTCGTGCCAACATTTACGACCCTCTTCGAGATCGAGAGACTGGTTATTTTTATCGATTAACGACCGGTGGCTGTTTATCAGCGTTCAGAGTCCAATTCCGTGCGGGTTTGAAGCGTAAGAGAGCAGCTTCCGGCGATCAGGGACAAGGAACCGGAGTAAATTGGTTTCCATGGATCCTTGATAGATCTTGTGTCTCTCGATCGCCTTCTCGCTTTGATCGACGGCCTGCGATCGTACACGACAGCCTAGCTCTTCGAGGACTTCGCTTGTTCTGTACTCTTCATGTTCTCCTGACTGGAAAACAGCAATTTCGACGGGTTAGATGGATCGGATTGTCGTTAGACACCTGCAGTCTTTGAAATTCAATCGACACCACCGATTAATTAATGACGCGGAATAATGCCGATCGTCCTGCAGCTCGTTAATCGGAGTCACGCTCATTCATCGGGCTGAAATGATTATCCGCCATTAATTCGTTTCACGTCGCTGCGCTCAGGCCGGCAAATTGATCCTGCGGAGGCCATTGACTCGTCCTGACCAGGGATAAGGGAAGATTATGGGACAACTGTTGATTCGGGAAAATGACGGGGAGTCCTTGCTGGATTAGGATCTTCTTTGGATACTGTCCACCTCGCTTGTGCTGCTCGGGAAGTTATCGTGTTGCTACTCGACTCCTGATGGTTAGATTCAATTAAGTTGGGTCTAAATGAAGTTACGAAAATTAATAAACAACTTCCTAAATGGACCGAGATATATATAACTATGTAAATTATTCGCACCCTAAGTGTTAACATCAGTAAGCTAATTTTACGATACCTTGCTCGGTGGTTAGTGCAGATTATTTATTAATCTATTACTTACCCAATATTAACACATGTGCTGCGACTCTACGAGATCGTAAGCTTCTACGATCTAGCTATGGTTCTTCCGTGAGGTTAACTGTATTATTATCCGAGCTCTCGCAGCTTCTAACCATCCACTTCGTGGCTTCGGGCTGGTGTAAAACAATAACCTATTGAAGTGAAATATCTTCAATCACTGTCATCGAATTAATCATCTCGAAAAATTGTTTTTAAAGAATTCTTGTTTAATCACCCGCTGTAATTATTTAGCAGAACACCATAGCGAGTGAAATCGTATGAAAATGTCTATTGACATTCTCCCGTCTGGAATAAATGTAACGTCGTTTGCAGACTCTGGATCCATTACAATCGGATCCGATTCATTCCGATTTCATCTGGACAGTGCTTAATAATTGCCCCGGAAACTCTTTAATCATTTCCATTCAACCCGTGTAAGAATTGCGATAATTTCGTCTCGGAGATGATTCCGATCGATTGGAACGCCGTCGATGCAACTCGCCGGTGGATTGTAAACGTACCTCGATGAACCTGAAAGAAATGTTCGATTTAATTAAATGTTCGGGTGATTACGTTGCCTCCCTCCTCCTCTTGCCGTTAAAATTACAGCAAACGATCGAACGAGCAAACAAATATCACGCTTGGTCGAGGACGCATCGAACGCGTTGGCTATCGAAGGATGTTGGCTATTCTCGAATTTATTGGTTCATACGTAATCGAGACATTTATTTGACAAGGCGAACTCGTGGCGGATTGAAACGAACCGGAAAATTCGAAGGGAAAAATAATTCACAATGAACTGTGGATAATCTGTGAATTTTAGTGATGAGCGGGAAGAGAGATAATGCGTGAATTACTATTCGAATTAACCCCTTTCGTTAGTGATATAGCTCTCCCTAATTCAGTCTTCTAGTTATCGTAATGAAATAGAGTCGCTAAAATTTCAGTATTTTATTAAAACGACCACACCTCACTAGGGGCCGGAAAACTATAAAAATGACTTTCAAGCGAAGAGGATTTTGGGAATTAATAGGATAAGAGCTTGTAGGAACTGAATTAACATAATTGTTGGTAAGAGCCGTGGATTCACGGGATTAAACACACCGCTTGTCATCAATTAGAAGCTTCCAATTATTGTACATACAGCAGCATAATTATACCCCACCTCGATAATATTTTCTTGACATCAAGATCCACAAAGCTGCTGTTATCCTTTCATCCGGCACATTTCTAAGTTCGCATAATTTTACGATAACAAAGGGCGGCGAAAGACGTCTACGCGGCAAGGATGATACACAATCTACCCTTTGGATAGCAATGATATTTCCCAGAGGGTTTGAACAACGAATTTCCAGGTGAATTTCGTCGGCGCAACTATCGTACGCGACGCGCAAATTGATATTGTACGAGGATGTACAACCAGTGTAATAATTCCACTAACCCTGTGTGTAGATAGTTATCCGAAGTGAGGGCTGCGTCAAAGTGATAACATCAAGCGAGGAT
This sequence comes from Lasioglossum calceatum, assembly GCA_963966675.1. Classification (NCBI taxonomy): domain Eukaryota; kingdom Metazoa; phylum Arthropoda; class Insecta; order Hymenoptera; family Halictidae; genus Lasioglossum; species Lasioglossum calceatum. The sequence continues at coordinate 2,027,411 of OZ016555.1, read as the reverse complement.
GTCGCGTGGTTGATGATTATCCCTAGCTAACAATGCAATCGGACGTGGGAATCGATTGATAGTGAACAGTGTCACTTGTCGATCGAAGAAACTGCTTTCTGACGAGACAACCGCTTGTGTTAATTAATCCTCTGTCGTACAACTTCCTCGTTAAGCATGTGTAATAATTCGGACTCTTAATCAAACAAGAATTCTCTGCGTCTCTTTCATGGCCCGTAAAAACGGTTTCAATTTAACGACTCCGAGAAGGAGACGCAGCCTAGAGGCTCGAAATTGCGTGAAAAACTGAACGATCGCTTTTCTCGTAATGCAGTTTCCCGTGGGGTCGTGTGTCCGGACGCTTTCAGAATATTCCCGGGGCTAAATCAATTTTTCCTCGGCGTCTTAAACGCGTTACGGGACCGGCCCCGTGCTCTTTTTAATTGCCGCATGATTGTTTCCGAATCCAGTTACGCGAACGTCGGACGCCGTCAATGGATTTAAAGCCCTTTGTCGCTCGCTAATAACGCGAATAATGCGATTCCCGTCGTAAAGTAAACGTCGCCTTTCCGGGCTATCGACAGTACTAGGATCGTTTCGTCTGATCCAGAATGATTTCTTTTATACAACTGCAGACGATTTTTATCTAGCGATTTTGACTACTGAAAAAGCTCATCTTTGGAGTTCTCCCTCTTGAAGGGGTAGCAAGGAGTGCAAGAGTTTCCACGATTGCAAGGGTAGACATTCCGCAAAAGGTTAACGAGATGCGGCAACAGATGCAGACCTCGGAAGTCGCTCCGTCATTTCAGCGTCTTTTCGCGCGAGCAAACGTCATCTTTCCGAGTCGAAGGTGTTCGTTCTGCACGGCGGAGTTGTCGGTGAACGCGTTATTGCATTGTGACGGCGTGTCTCATTGATCCGGCCATCCCCCGCCCCTATTTTCCGTTCTCCCGCTGTTGCAGCCCATCCGAGACGCTAGACGAGGTCGTAGAGATGAAGCAGCGATACGATTACGGAAAAGAAGCTCGTTCCTCGACGCAGCAGCGCCCCGACGACATTCCGGATGTTCTATACGCGTCGCTCAAAGAATTTAGAACGAGCGAGAATCGTCCCAAACCAACACCTCGGCGATAAGAAAAAATGACCACGGCGAAAGGAGCCATTCGGGGATCAAACATAAACGCCCACCATCATCGGTGACAATTGAGGAAACGTTTCCATCGTTTCGGTGGCAATTTTGCCCGAATTTAAGCGTGGGTGATGGATCCAGGAGAATCCAAACAGATGGCACTGTCTACGGATTTATTTAGGAGTCATTTCTAATAAAATAGGTGGAATTGTTCCAAAAGTTTTCGTGTCTTTTCTAAGCTTATACAGGGTGTCCCAAAATTCCTTCAACAGCCGGAAATGGGAAGTTCCTGAGATCATTTGAAGCAACATTTTCCTTTACAAAAATGTTATCCGCCGCTTTGCTTAGGAGTTATTAACGAAAAATACGGACCAATCAGAGCGCGACCTAGACGCGAGTTGGCACAGTCCGCCCGGCGCGCCAACTGTCTATTGGCCGACTGTGCCAACTCGCGTCTAGGTCGCGCTCTGATTGGTCCGTATTTTTCGTTGATAACTCCTAAGCAAAGCGGCGGATAACATTTTTGTAAAGGAAAATGTTGCTTCGAATGATCTCAGGAACTTCCCATTTCCGGCTGTTGAAGGAATTTTGGGACACCCTGTATACGTGGTTGAGTTTTATAAAGACTGTTCTGTTTGTAATTCATAAAATGTAGTTAACAGATACGTGAATTTTTTCTGAACGATTCCCGCTGTGCTGTGACCTCCGCGATTGAAGTATTTCCAATTTTTCCTGTCCGCGAATAAATCGAGGAAACGGAAACATGCCAATCGAAGCAGCGCGAGATCGCGGTTATTGGCAACGCAATTCCGCGTTATCGCGATACATCGTGTAGAGATCCTGATTGATTTCAATTCCGCATATTCCGAGATTTTTGCGAGCCAATGACAGGATCGCCTCGGGATCCGTTCGAATTTCGCTCGTAAAATTGACGGGAACGGTTTACCAACCTATTCTTGGAATGTTCGCGGGCCGACGTTCGCCAGAACATTGTTCCTGCGTTACCGTGTACCTTTCTTCAAGTTTTAACGATGTGTTTGCGCAGCTTGTGTCCACACGTCGAGCGCGAAACGACCCGAACGCCTCCAATTATCATCCTCGTGGCACTTTCGGTTATTATAACGAAATACCTCGCTGGAACGAGGGAAGACAATATTTGTAAGGTTGTGGTGGGTGCGTGGGTGGCAGCCAGATTTCTTCACAGTGTCGAATTTATTCTACTAAAAATAGCGGAGCCTCGGGCATACAATAACAGACCTGGATTTTAAGGGTCCTTTAAGACCCTATTAAAATTTTCTAGTACTTAGAGTAAGGTAAGGCTGCTCAAGTCGTACCAGTGCTTAAGTCGTACCACTTGGATTTTGAACGAACCACGGCGACAACAGCACATACAACGGCAACCAAATATACATCTGTGTCAACCAAGTTGCTTTACGTATTAGTGTCTTCCATAAACCAGCCTCACTATAGATCCTGTCAACAAGTAAGTTTATTTCCATTTTCTTATCATTTTCTGCATATGCTTGGTAGTTAATCTTGCAAGTAAATTATTGATAAAATTACGTTCCTTATTAAACATAAATTCAGTAGAATTTACATAATCGTTTGGTCGGAACGAAATCGTATTAATTTGATTCAACGTTAGGTTATGTTTACTTTTTAAATTTCTAAGACGTTAGCGTTTACTTACTAGTGTAGCGTCTTAGTGCGACAGTAATGGTGTTTTGAGTTATTTAAATTGAAATATCTCCTGAACTTCTCGACATACATAGGTTAGTACTTTTTTATAACGAATGTCCAGCTGCATCGATTGATGTATTAAAAAATACCACATTCCATTTAAAAAAATGAAGTGGACCTTCATATCTCCTTGACGTCTCCACCTATAAAAAAATTAATGACATCAGATTACGAGCGCCTCGATATCAAGTAAGTTTGGTCTGATGCATTTTCCTCTATCTTCAAAAGCAAGCGAGTTATTCAGGTGACCTGTTAACAGTGCCCCACCCTGTATATTATAGTAAAAGTCGCAGAAAATATAAATAAATTTCATCTTGTTATTTTTGTTGTACTTTACACATCAGTCACTTTTGATGGTCGGTAGGTTCAGTGTTAAGGGCTAAGGGCTGGCTCCGTGTCTCCAGTCGGCGACACTTCCGGTTCCGGACAGCGATCCATTGGAATGCGTTCGATTTTGAAACTTGGCTCGGCTCGCCAATTGGAAAAGTTCCGCTCGCGCTGTCAAAGACTCGATGAAGTTTCTCATTAACTCGAAGAACCAGCCACTTAAGCGGCACCCGTTACATCGTGGGGAACTGTCACATTAACTTCTCAGATTTGACCGGGAAGCAAGCGTAGAATGATGTCGAGCGGAGAAAGGCCGAAGTTTAGGCGGGAAGTATCAGCACCGCTCGAAAGTTCGCGGTGGTGTAATCGCGTGATAAACCCGAAATTCGCCAGGCACCCCATAAATCTCTGACGTAGGTGCATTCGTGCCGGTGGAACATTCCACCGATGCTGATCCGTGCTCGTTTGTTTGCGGGCGAGATGCAACAGGACCAAAATAACGAAAGAATAACGTCTGTTGAAGCAGCCGCGATACAAACGCCTTGGCACAGACATTATTTATTTAGTCGGGTGGAAAATGAAAAATTAATGGCTATAGCAACGTTCACCGACGCTTCCTGCACTCACCGATTCGGTGGAAATTTTTTATATCCACTGCAGCTCTCTCTATGGAAACATTGATTTTTTAATTATTTTCAGTCGGAGTTATTTTAGTTCGCAAATTGAACATTCCTTCCGACCTACAATAATTCCGTTCTATATGTGGATATGAAATTGATGTAATACCACAAAAAAATGCAATGTTTAGTAATTGATTTAGATACCAACTTGTTTAAAAATGTAAATAATATTGATATATGCAGAGAATATTCACAGGCGTATGTGCATTTTCTGGAGCAGAAACTTTCTGCTGAATCCTCAAATGTGATAGACAGCTTCTAAGCATCCGCATGGATCGCTAAATCTTCGATGCATACGATCGGATTAATACCGTCTAGGCGAAGAGAAGTTCTGTGCGACAAGGTTGCAGGAGTTTCCTGAATAGTGCAGCAGACTTCAGCAATGTAGATACTGCAGCTAAGATCTTCCTTAGATCCGCACCAGATCCAGCTGGAACGTTAAGAGAAGATGGCTCGACATATTTTTAAAAAGGATAGGAGTCCCATCTGGCACACTTCCGTCATATTAACCAGGCATGAAACCATGAAGGACTTAAGGACCTCCCATCTGGCTAAAATTGCGGAAACGCGAGCCAGTTCTCTTGAAATTAAGGACGCGATCTACCCTGTCCATTGCGCAATTATGCAACCCCATTTCTGCGGAATGTGCCTGCAAAATTCATGGTACCAAAGTGGCTCGAAATAAGGAATGCACGGAACCTAGCGGGAATTTATCTTGGGACGGTTGGAAAGAGAGATCCATGGTAGATTCATGCCCGAAAAAAATGTTTTCATGGACGTTTGAACTTGCAGCATTTTTTAGAACGAACGTGAAAAATTTCCAGGCAAAAATAAACGAGTTCATTGTTGTTCGATATTTTTTAACGGAATAATTCCAGCTCAAACATCGACATGTTCGAATTATTTTGCATCTACTGTATTCTATGTATCTTTTTCAAATCAGTTTACAGTTCGTGACTGCGAATTTGTCTCGTTCTCCAATGTGTACCAAAATAGAACAATTATAGCGCAATGGATGTTGTCGCGGAAGGACGCGCTAAAAGCACCGAATATTTTCCCATCGTCGAATCAATAAACCACGAACTGGAACGAGGTTTGGAACAGAGGGGTGCAGTGTTCCGGATATTTCGCAAGTACGATGTATCGTCATTGTTCGCGGATCGTTAAGAGGTATATCAAAATTCCGTAGACAGGTTTTGGAAGTTGCGAAGCTTCCAATTCGAGGTCGCACAATTTTCCTGAACAACTGGGCGTTAATGTTCCGTTTCGTGGATTCGCTTCGCGGACAAACGGTCGCATTTAGCCGCTTATGAATATGCAGGGTGGCATTGGAGTTCCTCATTTTTCGACGGTGCCTCATCGGAATTGATTCCTGGGGCTGGTTCACCGGCCGCGCGGCTCCCGAATATGCAAATGACAGACGTATTTTCCCGATGTCAGGCCAGCGCACCGCAATCGCAGTCTCTCTACCCGCGAATGTTCGCGGACGATCATCGTTTCAAGTTACATTTAAATGCGACTCTGTCCCCTCGTTCGCCAGATGACACCTGTTACCCTCAGCGCGAATATTTTCGCGGAGAACATGATTTGGACACGGGACAATCCCGAATAATCAGGCGAGCGTTGCACGCGGACAGGGAACAAGCAGATTTTCATAAAGGCCATTGTCATCCGTTTTATCGGACCGAGCGGATGTTTAATAAAATTTCACGATGTCCACACTCGCTACAATCAGCCGGGAAGAGAATTATTTTCGACACAGAGAAATTACAAAATTTATTATCGTCCCGAGCTGCAAATAATGCACGTACTCAACCGGCGCTCTGCAACTGTTGCTCAAATCTAGTTAATCGTTTCATGAAACCGGCTGTTCACACACTTTTCGTGTAACGCAATAATCGTAATTCCTGATTATCAAACGAATTAGTTCTCGCGTAACTTTCTCCGCCGAGGGGCAAGAAAGTTTCTCAATTTAAATTTTTCTGATCGAGAACCGACCTTGTCCGATATGCCTGCTTAGTTTATTCATGTAATCCGTGGTCAAAGATGTTGTTTATGTGTGGCGCGGAATATTGTGAAACGTGTTTAGAACCAGACTGTTAAATGTTATACAATATTTCTCCGCTGCTTTTCTCGTGGATGGAACTTACTCAATTAAAATTTCTCGGATTGAGAACTGTTCCCAGGAGCTCTCGGATTTCCTCCTAAATGACGATTTATATAATCCGTGATTAAGGATGCAATCAAGAATGTATTCCCCGCGAATACAGTCTGCAATTATTTAACGCTAAACCATTTTTCTCGGCTGTTCTCCAAGAAGCTTTCTCTAGTTGGAGGATCTACACAATCACAGATCGAGATTGCTCATGATTCGCAATCTGGACGACCGAACGAGAGAATAAAAGTCGCAACAAGTGTGCCGCCATCGGAGGAAATTAAAGTTCGTCGTATAGCTCCGTGCTGGGGAACGATTCTGTTTTTCTAGTTTCACGCACGCTGCGCGTTCACGTATCCCGCGTTCCACGTACGGGGAAATCCGTATGGGAGTGCATAAACTCCGAGACGAACGCGAAACGTTCGTCGGTAATGGTATTGTAACCCTTGAAACTGCGTTTTCACGGGAAACACGGCGGTGAAGTGGCGCGTGGAGATCGGAGGATCATGACTGGCAATGAGAAGAATGTTTAACGTAGTCATAGCAGCTGCTGTGCGTTTCCACTATACTCCTCACGGCCGTTTCTGCTTTTATTTGCTCGCGGGCAGCAGGTGTTATGCCGAGTTCTAGAAATTGTCCAGGAGATTTGGCGAGATGGCCGGATAAAGTTTTATGGAAATAATCTTGGACATCTGTTCAGATAAAATGAATTGAAAAGTGAATTGTAACGCTCTGAAAAGCCCAGTAAAACTTCTTCTTGAAAAGATTTCTTCAGTATTTATGTATTGGCTGGTAAACTTAATTCCTGCCGTTTCTTCGTCTCCGCAATTGATTTGATTCAAAAGGGAGGATGAACGAATCTTAATCAAAGTAATTTCCTCCATTTACTAGACGGTTTTTAAGTTTTCTCGAGTGAAATAGAAATTTATTTTCAGTCTTAATATGTTTAGTGGGTTGAAGATAATATAACACTATTTTTAAATTCTTCTAATTAATGTATAATACTATTTTAAATTACACTTACTCATTTTTTGTAATAAATGTGTAAAATCCGCTATCTAGTTATCATGCACGCCGATTACAAAAACGTTGTTTTGAGAAAAACGCGTTGAAAGTTTTGACAAAACGAATTTTCACTATGTCTATAATTTCAAAAGTACTTCGAATTTTCCTCTGAATTTTTCAGAGAATATTATTGAAACATGATACTTTCCAATGTACATATAAGATACTTGCTAAAAAGTCGATTTTTCCGATCCGAGAAAAATCCCCTTAAGTTTACCAAGCGCGCACAATTCAATTCGCACACCAACAAAACAGACCCAGCTTCTCGCGAATTCTCAGGAATAAAAATCGAGAGTGCACGTTGCACTAGCACCGGAATACTACGAAATAATCGCATTTAGCGCGACATTAAATCACCACACGTACAGACATTCGAAAGAAATTTGTCGGGGATGGTATATCTGGACCATAAGGCGCAGTAAAAAATCCGTCCATGAATATTCCTCGGCAAATAATTTCCGGCACGGCTTCGAGCCATCTGCACCGCTCTTGTCCGCTGGTACGCGTCGCCTAGGATCGATGTGATTAATTTTTACCGCGTCGGAAGTATCGATTGCGAATCGGCACACGAGAATTTCCGCGAACAAAGGCGCCGACGGGGTCCGGTATCGCGAAGCGAGAAGCAACGGTGTGCGTGGGAGTCGGGCGTCGAATAAAATTGTTTCGGACACACGCGGGTGAAAACAACGTTTTGCGAAAATACTGGCGAAAGAGGAACGAGTTTCGTCCGATTACTCGTCCGAAAACGAGTTTGCTCCGAAAAAACTCGGAAAAAGGTGGTGTTATTTAAGGGCTCGAATCCGTAGATCGTTGTATTTCTCTTGACATAGCTCTAATAAAACATCTTCGAATCAAAAATTGTTTCAATATCTCAAAAAGTGACCGTGATTTTTTGACAGGGAAAATTTGTTTCCAAATTGTGTATGGTCCACCTAAATGTAGCCAGCCAAGTACTGATTAAATTTTTTGCTAGACCATCAGAAATAGCTGAAAAAACATAGCACAAGCGTTGCACCGCGTTGCAGTGCGTTGCATAGCACGATAGTTGCACCGCGCTCCATCACGATTTGCAATTCTGAAACGCGGAATTTTTCACGGGCGAAAATACGAGCCGCCCACTCCGTCCGTGACTTATCTTAAAAATCGCGTGGAAGCCGATTTTCCGAACTATGCGCGAGAGCATGCTGTTGAAAGGATTTATGGTTCGCCGTAAGACTCCTCTTGGATCATGGTCGCCTCGGTGACTGTTCCCAGCATCTTTCCCGAAAGTTACAGCTGCGACAACTTCGCAAGAACCGACGTCAATCCAGACTTAATATTATTTCGGAAACTTATCGCATCCGCGACACGCGCTCGCGCCTTAATTGCTGGTTGTTCCGCTGAATGAGAACACTTGGACGCCTCGAGAGTGATTAATCGCGGCGGTCGCATCGAAACTTTGATATTTACGAGCCGGAATTGATCAATGCACCTACAGCGGCAGCTATACGGCGAACAGGTTCTCTCCTCTGTTATTTTTCGATATAGACACCTTTTACATCTACTCTAGTGCAGCCTCTCCATTGCGGAACAGCCGGTTTTCAATCCGCTCCCATATCCTTTTCATCTTCGAAAAACTGAATTTTTTCATCCCTCTGCGATGCGCCTATCATTCTCCGCCGGTTATTAAATTATTCCGTGCCCATTCAGCGCCATTAATGCGGAGAACTTTTAATCCATCGATGCTTAAATCCTTTAATCATTGAAAGGATTAAAAGAAAATGAAGAGGTCGTCCCGATGAAAGAGTTTCACCCTCTTCTGTCAAATTACAAAGTTGTCAGATGAGTTCAAAAAATGAAGGACTCGGATAAAAGTCAGTAAGATCGGAAACGTTGCATCCAAGTGCATAGAAGAGAATAAAAATATCAATTTCGTCAATGGAGGACGATTTCAAGGAAAACGACGGTCATCAACAATCGAGCATAACGAATCAATATGGTAGACATTTCGTCACGAGATTGTTGGTAACGTAGCGCGCGTATAAGAGATAGACTATCAAAGCTGAAGGCATGAAGCGGATGTAATGCGAGGAGGCACGAGCGTAATTCCACGCGCGCGTACAGCCAAGCCAAAGGAATTCTGCCGGATCTATTGCTCGAAAAATATTTCCGGGAATCAAGAGGAAGACGATCTCTCTCTCAGTCATCTGAAGATTCCCAGAACCCTGCGAAAGCTGCAATCCCCTTGTTAATGGCGTTACAGGAGCGTGAATTCGCTGTCACGTTCCCATCATATTGTACATACACGCGCACACGAGATCATTCGACATCAATTTCAACACGTTCCTCTGTAATCGCGTTCGTCCCTCGGTGTGATACAGTATTTAAAAAGCTGCGACACCTTCCGGCACCGACGTTGCATGAAAGAAATATTACCTGTCGTCGGTGCCCGATCCATTTTTCTGTCTCCCGGCTCCGTTTTCGACCGTAAAAATTGCATTTTCAGCCGTTGCAACCAATTTTAACGCGAGTCCGATTTATCACCTTCAAAAATTCACTTTTTTATTTAATAGCTGCGAACATGGAGATTATGTTCCTGAAATTCCCGACAGGAGTCCGATGCTGAAAAATTTCTCTATGTTCCTTGAATGTGTAGCAAATTAAAAGTTTCACCGAGGACCAGTTTTCAGAATTTGATCGATAAAGTCTCAAAAAATTCGCTCCGCTCGGCGAATCTGATTTTCTCGGAGCGTGGCGGTTCCGGAAGCGAGTTAACGCCGAATCAGCGGATCCTCGTCGAAAATTACACACGGCGTGCTCGCGTGCAGTTATGTTGGGAAATTGTTTTCAACCCTGTTCAGCCTGTTCCACGCCCGAGGCGATCCGCAAATTTACCAACGAAAATAAGCTGGATTTATTTCACGCGATCCTCCATCGAACGTTCTCACTCATCTCGCTACAAATCGTCGGTTAGAAAGAGAGCGCGCGTGTGGAACTGGTTTTTGTTCCACGTCGGAAACAATGTGCCCATTGCGAATCAATCGGCCGCTGACATTTTCGAGCCTCGGATATTGTTTTATTAATTTCCCTTCAATCCCAGACTGACGGCTGCCCGAACATTGCGAATCGATCGCCTGTAACACATCAAATCATGAAATATCGTTTATAGAGACGTTTTTAAGTGATGAAAACAGTGTCGGTCGTCGGGGAAGTCGATTGATTCATTTTATTCGAATGGATCCACGTTGTTTCAATCCGTTCCTCGTCCGTGCTGCTCGTTTTTCACTGAAAATTACCCCCCTTGTGGAAAATCCTCTCGGAAAATGATTTACTCATTTTATATTTCAACTTGCGAAGAAATAGAACGTTCCGCGGGATCCAGAATTTACTCGAGGAACAAATCCGGCAGAGAAGTGATCCAGCAGCTGGAGAATTTTTCAAACTCCGGAGAAGCGTCTTCGGGAAGAAAATTTTTTGAGAACGGAGCGCGTAACAGATATTTCCCGTGCTCTCCGAGGAGCGTTTCGTCGAAAAACCATTTAATGGGGCACCATTACCGTAGAATGCGACTTCCGATGAATGCCTCCCGACGGATTGGCCTGATTCCTGGAGAACACGAAAAGAACGGTAGCTGTCGAGCATTAGTCGATATTTCGAGGGCTTAGTAGATAAATCGCCGGATCCATTTGTAGTCGAAATTTCGTAGCGACTCTGCTTCTATAAATATTATATAATCCTGCAGGCTATGACGTTTTTCGAGCTTTAAATGTACGTTCCTCTGAGAACGGAGCAAATAAATTCTAGCCGAGTCGTTTAACGTCTAACCTTCTCGCAGAATTATGGAGCTTGCGGATTTTCGTGAAAATTCTTCTTGTAGATGGCAGTGATCCTGAACGGGACGTCGTTTCCGAATTTAGCGAGCGATGACGACGACGAGGACCACAGCTACGTCCCGTACGACCAGCGACCGGAAACATACATCGTTCCCGTGGTGTTCCTGTTGATCTTGGTGGTCGGTGTCACCGGAAACGGGATCCTGGTGCTCACGCTGCTGCGGCATTCCAGCATGAGGAACGTTCCCAATACTTATGTCCTTTCTCTGGCTCTTGGCGATCTCTTGGTAAGAACTGGTTGCAGTAACAAATCTCTGAAGAAAAACAGTATCTCGAAGGTTTGTCAGGTCTCCCAAGGGAAACACAATTTTCCTGGACTGTCAGAGGTGGCGCGACAAGGATTGCATTAATCTTCCGACATTTTCCGCTCGAGTATAAATTGCGCGTCGATCACAACGCGCATCGAGCGTTTATCGAGCAGAATGGTACGCGAGCATTAAAGGGGTAGACTCGTTTTTCCAGGATTGCAAGGCTGCGGGATTCGCCTTCTCATTTCTCGATAATACAAAGTTTTGTCAGTAGTAAAAAACGCTAGATAAAATGTCGATCTAGGCCGCAATCGTCCTCAAAAGTCCTCGCGGGAAAGCTAGAGGGAATTTATGAAGAAATTGGTTGGACGAAATATAAAACAGTAAATTATTTAAAAAATTCAAGAATGTTCTAATGTTTCTTTTAATGTAACAAAGTCGTTAATAATCGAGCTCACTACACCGTTTCCCGGAGTCGTCGTCACGATTTTATCGACCAAAGTACTCCCACTTTGCGTGTCGTCTGTACACAGGGAAATCTGACAGCGCTCTGGCTCCGTATCCGACAGATTTATCCCCTGGATCCAGCGATCAACTCTAACTACCTAGAACCGTTCCGAGCCTCCCCGGCAAATTTTCCAATCGTTCAAGCCCCAGGCGTTTTTGCGAAAGAATATCTCTGATAATCGTGCCCGGTGCACACTAGTCTCCGCTCAAGCAAAAGTTATTCGCCTGACACACCTGGATCGAACCTCACCCTCGCAATTTTGCGTCGCGAAGGGTAGTAAATTATTTTTCAAGTGGTGAATGATCGAACAGCTGTGCGGAACCATAGCACGCGTGCCATTAATTATTCTGTTTGAAAACTTCTGGGTTGGAAAGGCTCGTTCCAGATTCTTGTTACTACCTACAGAATTTCAGATCACGAAGAGACTTAGCAGAATCGCATTTGCAATGGTAGTTTTGCAAGATTCATTAATGCTTGCAAATTTGGTAATGGCATGTTGATTGAACATTTAATTACTCCCAACTGGCATAGTAGATGAAGATGTAATAATCGAAAGCTGTGAAAATCGGATTCTGCGAAGTTTTTGGACATGGTTCAAAGGGTCAGCCACTCTGCTAACGAACTTTAAAATTAGCCCCGCTATCCAGCTGTCCATCGGGCTTTCAATCATCCCTCAATGAACACGGGTACACGTTGCGAGCTCACGCGAGCGTGGCGTGTGCTAAAAAGGCGATCAAATGTCCTGATAATGGAAATATCACGAAAAGGATTTCACTGAAATTTTCTATAAGTGCTCGTGACAAAGGGTTCCTGAGCAGTAATAAAACGGGATCATAAATATTATTTTGTCTATGCAGAAACAACAAAGTATTGGAATCGGAGGCTGTCAGGTTCCTTTGAATATTTTATTCGCTGTAACAATTCCTCGGGTGTGAGCGTATCGGTGGAAACGCTATTGTTGTCACGTTTCGATTAACTCGATAAACAGCGGGGCGTCGGCGAACCATTATCAATCGGGGGTTGTCCGCGGCGATACGCAAATGTCACGCAGCGTGTCACTTATCGTCCTGTTCACCACAGCGTTCTGTAGTTTTTGTATCCTCGATGGGTTTCACATTCGGCGGTGAATCATCGTGGTCGATCAGAGCCCCTTTCGATATCGGTTTCCGTCACGACTCGTCGAGACGTTGCTCGAGCGTGTTCCGATAAAAACGAATGAAACCCTCGAGGATACTGGTCGACAAGACGGTCCTCCTATGTATTTCCAAATACGAAATTTCAGGTGATCGTGACGTGTGTGCCGTTCACGTCGATCCTCTACACGATCGAGTCGTGGCCGTGGGGCCTGGCAGTTTGCAAATTATCAGAGTGCGCCAAGGATATTTCGATCGGCGTCTCAGTTTTCACTCTGACCGCGTTATCAGCCGAGAGGTAAGTTATCAAACCCAGTTACGGCCTTGTAAATTGTTGTTTCGACTGCCGGTGCTCGACCAGCCATCGTAAACTTCGACGAACTTCCGCTGATGGGCCAATCGGCTGGCCGACCGACCGTCTAACCAGTAATCCATGTCGAACTTGCCGCGATAAGGCTCAATCAAACTCCCCGTCAATTAGCTTCCTGGAATCCCATTGTTTCGTCGAGATTTCTTCAAAAAACTCAGAGCAGTTCCTCACTCTTGAATTTTTTCCAATACCTTACTTAATTCTTAATGTAATCAACCGGGTAAACACTTTTAATTTCTTTTTGATACTTCAGTAACGTATTTTAACACTTTACTTGCTGTGCTGTACCAAAAGAAAGCATAGAAATTTTCTTTTACATTACAATTTTAAATGAAAGTATTACATAACGTTGTCGAGGGTGGCTTGGTAGTCCACAATGAAAATTACTTGTTGAAGGTTCCGTTAAAAAGTGTTTAGCCATGAACCATAGATTTTTCAAAATTATGCAATAATCGCATTATTGTAAATTTCAACGCAAAGATTCATGCGAACGCGCGCTTCCCTGTTGTCCCAGCTAATGGAGCCGATGCAAACTGTTGCTTCCACCCACACCATCCGTGTTCTGTGGCTCACCGCGTAGACAATTCATCCGGTAAACCTCTTTTGGAACATCGTGCCAAAGAGCTTCTTGTTTCAAGACGTGCTTTGACGTAGGATGTTCGTGAAGTTCATCATTTTCGTAGGAAAATTTGAATACATTATTGTGTGCATGTATAGGGAGCATTGATGTTCGTTTCTGTTTAGGTACTGCGCGATCGTGAACCCCATTGGCCGTCACGTCGCCGGATTGAGCGCAAAGCCATCAACGATCATAACAGCGAGCCTGATTTGGGTGTTGGCGATTGTTCTGGCGATGCCAGCTGCTCTTTTCTCTCACGTGCCGACCGTCCCGTTACAGGGCAACCACAGCATTCTGATTTGCAGCCCTTTCCCCGAAGAATTCGGTGAGTGTGCCAGCCAGAAAACTTCGCTACTCCGTTACCGTGTAACTGGATATTCTTTGTTCCCCGTGGAAACTGGTTTCTCTTTGATCATTTTGCCTTCTTTTCCCATGGAAACGTTGCCCTGGCAACACCGTTACACGATTACCAGCAAATGGATTTCATTTTTCCGGAATTTAATTGGCACTTCGTCGAGAACTTCCAGATAAAACCGCACTCCGTTCGTCTAGCTTCTTAATAACTGCGAAGTTGCCAAGAATACGAGAGCATCCGACCGCTAACTATTTACCATTTAGCTCCAAAAGAAGTCGAAGATACACTACCGTCCATAAGTATTTGACCACTTAACGGAATCGAATCTAAAAGTTTATATCAACGTTATCACTTGAATTACTTTGAAGTAGAATGAATATAAATGTTATTAAATACTTCGTTCATGAATATATCCACCTCGCTGGGCAATGACGGCGTTTACAATTCGAGGCAATTTAGAAACAAGCTTTTTTATTGTTTCTTCCTGGATTTCGTTCCAAGCAATTTCTGAATAAATCCACAATTGTTTCTCTGATTTTGGACACTTCATTTTCTTTCGAGTACCTAAGGTCCCAATAGTAAACAGATAGAGCAGCGGAGAGACACTTGAAATATACTTGAAACTTTATCGACCAGTAGACAATTAATCGGCTTTCCAGTATTTTTTACCCCAACCGGTGTGAATCGGTTGTCTAATTGTAAACCAGGGCACGGAATTGCACCTTCAGTCTCGCTTCCCGTGGCGGTCCTGGCGAGAACTAGGCTCGAGAAAGCGTACCATAGGCGTTATTCATGGCGCCTAGGAGAACTAGGACCGCCACGGGAAGGGAGACGCACGGCCTGGTCAAGGGGTCACGTATCCTTCGAAAATCGGTCGTCACGAGTAAATATTAGGTGAAGTAAAAAGTTCTGAGCGTTTTTCGCTTACGAAATAAAGCGAAAAACGCTCAGAACTTTTTACTTCACCTAATAATTCCGAGCCCTGGTCTAAACCAAAACAAAGCCGGTGTCAGAGAAATGTTTACGATCGAATGACCGGTGAGACGTGTATAGGACGTTGAATCGTTACCGGTCGGTAAAATGTTAAGTGTGTTCGCTCAGCCAGTTTTCGATCAATTTTTCTTATTATCTTTTCATTTACAGTAATTGATGTTGAATATTATCTGTATTATTAATTAGTGGAAAAAGTTACACATTGATATGCCTTATTTTTAATATATTTTGTATATTTTCGATAAACTGAAGGTGGTCAAGTATTTATGGATGGTAATGTAAACGCGGTTGAGAGATGATCCTTCCGACTATGGTTCTCTTCGGTTATAGGGGTGAGTTACACGAGAGGCATGGTGATGTTCAAGTTTCTCGCTTATTACGCTATACCGCTATGCGTGATCGCTGGCTTCTACCTGGGGATGGCCAGACACCTTGAACTTTCAACGAGAAACATGCCTGGCGAGCTGTCCACCAGGAGTCACCGCATGGAACAAATTAGGGCACGTAAAAAGGTATGCTCGCGGAATCGATACACCTGTAAAACGAAACTTTCGCGACTGCGATAAAAACCGATAACCTGCCGGAACGACGCGTAACATGGTAAGTTTATGGATGAATTTTTCAAGAGAAAATACACAGGTAGACATTTACATATAAGCTTCTGTAAAATGAGGAGGGTCTTGTTCCCAACAATGTCTTAATAACAAGTCGACACAGGAAAGATGGATAACATGGTCCGTAATTCCAGTTATGGAATTTTAAACCTCGCCCGTCCATCGAAATAACAAGGTAAACAGTTATTTTTCAATGCTTTTTCAATGAAATTGATAAGCTAACATTTTAATTTAATTTAATTATTCAATTATTTAATTAATTTAAATGAAGCTAACATTAAAAAGATATAAAAGTCACGAAGTTTCGGGCAAATTTAGCTACAAATAACAGAACAATTTAACTTATTTCGGGAAAACTGTGTCACAAATTGACACGAGGGACGGATCAGGGTTAAAGTAAAGTATTTGACGAATCCCCGCTTCGTCGAGGGACTTTTTGCCGGCCCAAACATTTTCTCTCGTCCGAATTCGCTGCGAACAAACGACAGAGTTAGACCGATAAGGGAGCTGCCGGAATAATTTCCGTAGTGGAAAATAGTAGCAGCGATGCGGCCACTATTCCACATAAATATAGTGTTCCGGAGGACTCTAGAAGTCGGCTAATTCGAGAACAATGGGTCGACAATCACCGGGAGCTTCTGCTACGCGGGTCGGAACGATTGTAGCACGCCGAATGGAACAGATAATTACGGGCAGTTTCACGCGGGAGCCGAGAAGTCGCCGGTCGCACAATTGTCTCGAATCTACGGTCGCCGGTTACGCAATCTCCGCACACACGATCGGTAATAGCTCTTACGGCAACATTAACTCGACGCTCGGCCAAGGTGTCGGCTCGATTGTAAGACTATCGCCGACAAGTTCGCGAACAATGTAATTTCTCAGCATGGAGCTAATTAGAAATCGCAGACAGCCACGAGAATCCATTACGCTGCTCGCATTGTGCTGCTGCGAGAGCCTTTGGCAGCCTGCGTTATTAATTTTTGCAGGCAGATTTCAAGACAGTAGAGACAAATAAAATTTCTCGTTTTCAATCTCTTTAGATTCTCATTGTATGAAGGGGTTACGCCACCTTGAGATTTTAAAAAAATCGATTTTTTTAAATTTTCCTTTAATTTAGAGTTCAGGGAATAATTTAAGCCATGGTAGATGCAACAGCTCCCAAAAATAGCGAAGTTGCAGTGCTTACACTTTTCCTTCTTTTGCGTTTTTCTCGAAACTACATTTTTACAACTGGTGTAACAAATATCTCGGAAACTATACATGCGATTTACTTCGATACACATAATTCTAATAACATTATCTATCGCGAAGCATAGGATTGTTTTGATACGATATCCCAGTTGTTTATAACAATCGTTTAAAGTTTGATTTTTTAAGTAAAAATTGAATGTTCATTTTCACTTTCCTCGCATTTGTACAAAAATGGTTTTTTCTTGAAATCCCTATGCTTTCCGATAGATATTTTATCTATGAAATTTACACAATATATCCTTTAATGTATGCCCTAACCATATACAATAATAAAATAATTGTCACATTCATAGTTTCGTAGAAAAAAATTCGTAAACTCTGATGTCATCTCGGCCGCCTCAGGGTGGCGTGACCCCTTAAAGCAGTCTAGTCAAAAATTGCGAATCTTTTAATCCGTATTTTTAGAGCATCGTTACGCCCTCGCAGTGTACAAGCAACCTACTTTCCCCATAATTACTACTGAAGCGGTCGGTGTGAAGCGAGTGCTTTCAGAAGAAATTATTCCCACGCAAGCCGCCCTCCGTCGGCTCTAGCAAGGGTCAAAAGGCACGCTAATGCTCCCTTCAAAGCGTCGACGAGGCTGACCGCAACGTTGGCATAACATTTCCAAAAGGGCTCGGCAAGTCACACCTGAAAGCCATGTTATTAATGACTGTGCGACGCCTTCGTAGGAGACCCTTCAACGAGTTCGCTGAATCATTAATCTGGAGTCCCACGCAATCAAACAAATTTATTGAATCTCTCCAAAAATCTGCACGAAGTAATTTCGCGAAGATTGGGCGGACTGGTTCGAGGAGACATTCCCACGGGAATCGGAAGGATAATCCGCGGATATCGAGCGGGATTGCACTTCGGCTTGCGATTCACGGTTTATCACGCATCGATTTATCATCGGTGTGTTCGCGAGACCCGATATCGATTGCGCCAGGTTCGCCTCGATTGAAATCGTCTTTTCGGTGTTATCGAAATGAACGGATTAGGGTCGCCTGAATGGTTCCAGGAGAGTAGAAACTTTCGTTGTATCGTCGTCGTCACGCTCCGATGCCATTGCCTTTCCGATAATTCGACGCCGAGCATCCGGCACCGTCTTCCGTCGGAGCTGCCTTTAAAGTTCGCGATAACGATGGCATGTGCTAACATAGGGCAACGTCGGAAAATCGTCGAAAATCGAATTACCGCGCGATGGTAACCGTTCC
Source organism: Lasioglossum calceatum (assembly GCA_963966675.1). Lineage (NCBI taxonomy): Eukaryota > Metazoa > Arthropoda > Insecta > Hymenoptera > Halictidae > Lasioglossum > Lasioglossum calceatum. The sequence continues at coordinate 2,009,177 of OZ016555.1, read as the reverse complement.
ATTGTCTGCAGTCGAATGACGCGGAAAGTCGGGCCAACTCGCGCGAACCGCCCCTAACTCTCCGAACTGTGTCAGAGAAACTCGAAGGAGCTCTCCGGGAAGCTCGAATCTCGCAAGACTGTCATTCTAAACGCTCAGACATTTTTCTCGGGCATTAAGAGTCCTCTGGCAATTTTCACGCATCGATTTCTGCAGTTCTGTAAATTAACAGCAACCGCTCGGGAACTGTTCAGTTTATTTGACTTTGTTGAAACGCAACGTAACGCGAGAGCCACGAAAGTGTCTCTAGAATTTAACACTGCAAGCAATTATTTCTTATGATAATATCCAGAAAAGGCTAGAATATAAAACACGATAGAATTTTGTACAATTTTTATTCGTTTAGGGTATACAAAGGCTGTTCCCATTGAAAATAGGATTTTATTTCATTCCACTTTCTTAAGATTTGTCGACAACAATCGGAGAATGCATAAACCTCCGCAGTCTGCTTATCACAAAGTGACAGAACAATTCTTTGTACTCTATAGACTGTAGACTGTATGGTTTTTACGGCGCCGGTAAGTGCAGGTGTTCCATCGTGAGAATAATCTCGTTGATAAATATTGCCACGCGTACGAAATGGCTCGGACAGTCTCGCGCATTCGTTCAAACCGTTTAATGACCGCCGATAATCGCCGTCCGTTGTGTATCGGAACGATAACGTGCTCGACTCGCAGTTAAACAAATGTTCCAGGTGATATAATCTGGGATCAAGCTCGAGCAGGAACTTAATCGTCGAAGTGAATAGATGGACACGTATATCTGTTGTTGTATCGATCGTCTGCTGGCGATATCGCACGGTGGGATTCACTTAATGTATAAACGTGGTATCGTTTATGAAATCTGATCGACAGGTCGGCAAGATGGTGATCTCGTTCGTGATCATCTTCGTCGTCTGTTTTCTGCCGTACCACACGTTCATGCTGTGGTTCCACTTCTGCCCTTCGTCGCAGTCGGATTACGATGATTTCTGGCACGCCTTCAGGATCATCGGATTCTGCCTGAGTTTCGTCAACAGCTGCGTCAACCCCATAGCTCTGTACTTCATCAGCGGGATCTTCCGCAAGAGGCTAGTACCTCTGCAAACTGATTAACAGTGTTTAACCGCACTGAATGCATTCGCATTGTACATACACTACCGACTAGAAGTTTGAAACCACTTGCTGATTTTTATAAACTTTTGGCCGGTAGTGTACAGTCTCCCGAGCACGTTGGAAACCCATTTTTTCATTGAAAATTCGAGCCTGCTGACGAGTGAACTTTTGACTAGAAAATCGACGTGCTGTCTCGTTAAAAAATAAGCTTCCCTCGGCTTGGTTGTTTCGACGTAGAAAAAAATGTAACGATTTCTATGGCAGATTTAACGAATACCTGTGCTGTCAACCATCATCTAGGAGTGTCTGTCCAGAGAGGAATGGTACTCGTTTGACACAGTCGAGACCGCATGATGCTCCGAGCAGCTTTTATGAGACCAACTTTGGGTCTACGATCCGAAGACACACGCAGGAATTGAATTCCACTGCTTTGCACGAGCTGGCCAGCGAGAACGCCAATGATTTGCCCGATGATTTTAATTGTAAGTATCAGAAATAGTATTGGACCTGTTCAATCAGGAGAATTAATCTTGACGTAATGTCTGTCGCTGTTTATGTTCGCAGGAAATCAAGGACCACCGGAAGCTAGGACACCGACGAACGAATGATCGTATCATAAATTATGTATAAATCGCGAAACGCTATACGATCTAGAGCGTCCCGAACATCCTTCTGTGATCCATCCACCAGGCTAACTGATCAACGAACGGAGGTTCCTTTGTACAGCTTCGACTTAGCGATCCCGTTCAAGACTTTGTAACACTCTCGTCACCCTAAGCGAAGTATAACGACGATTCATATGTGGTACCACGATAGAAGAATCGTCGAAAAGATTCTTAGGTATCGTGGTACTTAGAAAAATGCAACGAGTCCCATGCGCGAGGACTATACTTCATCTAGACCAGACCTGGGCGACGCTGGCTCGAAAAAACACATGTTGCTGCTTCTCTCCTTCTCTTGCTCGATAATAGAATGTGTTTTTGTTGAGCCAGCGTCGCCTAGGTCTGATCTAGACTATCGACAAATTACGTCTCTCACGAAAAACGATTGTCTCTTCCACTGAAAGCATTGCGAAGTCTATTGTACTGTGCAGAACACAATAAAGTTTCGCTAGAAAAGTGAGAAAATGGCGAACTAGTTCTAATGTTTCGGACACGTGCGATCCCTTCCATTTTTTGTGCAGAAATGAAGGAGAATGAGTAAATCTTCACATAGATCATCCGTTCGGTTGCTCATTAGCAGACTGCGGATTTTATGCATTTATGACAAAAGTGGGTACGTACAATTTAAAGCAATACAGTAAAAGCTCCTTCGTTGTCCAAAGGCCGGCGGTTTGAGCGGACAACGACCGTGCCCGGACACTATTTTTGATTTATGACTGCGTCTTTAGTGAAACGACTAGTTAAATGACAAAGAAAAGCATTCTCAGTCAAAAGCAGTCAACTGTCTGGCTTTGAAAAACTCCTTATTTCCTTGCCATATTCCTTTCCTATTGTTCTCCGTTCTGCGCGGGTCTATACAGTCCTGGGACACATCTGGCGACCAGATCCACGCAGGCCTAATCCTCTCGTTGACAGGCAGTGGAGAGGGTAGGTACTGGACAACGATCGTGCCCACGATTCAGGACAACGAAGGAGCGATTACTGTATTATAAAAGATTTATGGACGTCAGTTTCAACTGTATAAGATAATTAAAAAAAGAAAAAATTTTCTAGGCGGCCTCTGCTTCTTGCAATTTATGTAGAAACTTTTTATTTTGCATAATGATCCGCAGTCTACTCATTAGTGAATCATTTTGTACAGACACGGTACAAAATCCTCGATCTAACGATTGGACGAGACACCTGCCCGCCAGGCCATGTGCACCGGTAACCATCATCGTCCGTGTAATTATCTGATCTCGCGTGACTGAGGGGTTGCGAATGGATTCACCGAGTGTCGCTCCACCCACGATTTTTTCTCGGCGTTCATCACTGATCGAGCTAATCGAGCAACGTCGTGTATGAAGGGTGAAATAAATCCTCGAATATTTTCCACGAGAAAAGAGACTCCGTTATTGCATCGCGACGCTAGATTTCGATTTAATTAGCAAGCAAGACAGAGAGCGAGGGGGAGAGAAAAGAGGGAGAAGGAACCTATAGTTCCAAGCCTTGTATCAATTGTATTGCAGAGAAGCCGAAGACCTTGCCACCTTCACCCGTAATCGGGGATCCCCGTTTGACGGCCAGCTCCGGTAACAGGATTTAGTATCGCACGTCCATTGGCCGTCGCGTTTCCGTGCGTTATAGACGTTCGCGTTTCAGATAACGGCTGGACGTCTTCCCGATGCCCCTATTATAGGTGTAATTAGGCCACGCAGCGCGGAAGCGTTTCCACTGGAATCGATACGTGGCCGGAATATGGAATTGACGGGAGCAACTTTACGCCCCCCTGAAGACCGAAGGGAATTTATTCCCCTTGAAACCAGGGAGACGGGACTTATTCCCACGCGGCTCGAGTGCCGCGCGATCCGATCGTGACTACTCTACGAAATGTTCGTTCTTTTCGCAGAATTACATTCGATAGGGCTTGCCAGCTCTTCGCAGCCCTCAGGTGTCGTAGATTTCGAGAAATTAATCCTTCGAGGTTGAACGTTCTTTTGTCGTTTTGAGAATTTCTTGGAGACTATGCGCTTCGAAGGGTAGTGTGATCCACTCTTTTATCGAAAGAAAATTGATGGAGTATTATACAGGGTGAGTCTCCTAACATGACGATTGACACTTTATCCGAATTAGAGGAAAAATATTGGGCATTCCATTTGAAAAACTGAAGGTGACGCCCGCATCTTGATAAAAAAGAAAAGCAACAAAAATAGATTTCAGCACTGTATGTTCCCCTGAAAATTTGAGGCCGTCTGTATATTCGCTTTCGAATTTCTCATGAGAATATTTCTTGGCGGATTGCAAAGTAACAAATCTGAGAGCTCGGTGGTTCTCGTGTTAATCTATCTAGAGCAGGCCTGGCCAACCCAAATGATTTCACGGGCCACTTTGATGACGCGTAACGTTATAGCGGGCCGCACTTTAGGTACTCATGCTTTTAAAAAATGTAATACAAATACAAAATGAATAAAACTTTATTGTTATACTATGACTCAATATAATTAACTCTCGAGTTTTTATTAATGAGATATTTGTTTAGCCTTTCTTTCACTTAATTTCTGTAAATCTATATTTATGTTCGACGTTGCACATCTTTTGTTAGCTGGTTTTCTAAATTGGCATCAGTTAATGAAGCGCGTGAAGAACTCTTTTTGAATTTCATCTTCGAAAAAAATGTTTCACAAATATATGTGGATCCAAAAGCATTTCCTAATATAAGTATTGTAAATATTAATTTTTGATACGGACGCAAAAAATTGTTTCACTTCATTGTTGCACTGCAACTTGATTATATTATAATTATAAATCGATTATATTATAACAATGACGCTTCATTTATTCAATATTTTTTGTATACATACAATGAGAAACAAAAGTTTCAATGGAAATATAAAATCGCCCGGCGGGCCGCACAATTTAACGCGGCGGGCCGCGGGTTGGCCAGGCCAGATCTAGAGCTTGAATTAATTTTTGGAAAGTCAGTGGGGGTGGGAGATCGGACGACTCCCGAAGTCGACAGCAAAGGTGACCGGTTTCTTGGAGCGATTTCAGCGATCTCCGCCCTTCTGCTGACAGTTCGTCGAAGAAGCCTACATCAGCTACTATCTGCATCTGGAATCGAGAAGCTAGTAACGTATTCCGTCGTCGTTTCGGGTCGAAGGGGCGCGTGCCAGCCGCATTTATCGGGCGCGGGGCACGCGTCGAGCAAACAGGGGTTCCGAGGACAATGTTCCCCTTGCAGATGCACACGGTAGGTCACCGAAGAGGGGTACTGTTCTGGGGGTTCTCAGGGAACGAGAGGGGAAAGAGAGAAGCCATGGCAAACCGTCGTCACCCTCGCACCAGTCTCCCGTAGCTAGGGTCGCTACGATTTGGCTAGTCGATGCCGATCGAGGTTAGTCAACGGTCGTTTTCCTGGCTGCGTCGCTGGGAAAAGAATCTTCTGTGAAGGAGGAACAAAAGGGTCTATTAGACAGACCCTACAGGGAAACGGAGGTACTCTGGAAGAAAGTGGAACTATTTCGAGCCGTGCTATTCAAGTTGTTCCGGAAATACCGTCAAGTATTCTGGGATTTTTTACACCTCCGTAATCGAGATGAAGAGATACTCGTCGGTGAGAAATGCTTGTGCTTCAACCCTCCCGCTGTGTTCTGCTGTTCGTTGGAGGCGATTGTGTTTGCCCCAGTTTGTGGATCTGCAATATATGGTGTTCGTTTGCTGAGAATTTTTATAGCACAGTTTGCAATGTATTAGAGAATTAGTGCTCGAAATTCTGTCGAAAAAATGTTATCTCGGGTCGCGACAGACCCCAGAGTGCGGTGAAACATTCCGATTCGAACGGCTGAACACGATGCGGGGGTTAATATCAAGCGAACAACGAACCAGTTAATTAATGTCGCGCCGTTTGTATTGTTTGTGTGCCAGGCGCCGTGTTTGGCGGACGGAAACGCCGATGCGAAAAAGTTCAAGACTGTCGAGGTAAATAGTAAATACGCTTTAACTACGCAGATCGATTCCGGTAAACGACATAGAACCGAGCCGAATCGGATTACACGCCCGCGAGCGTTTGATTACGCGTTTAACAGCGTGCGTCCGCGCTCGGTGTTTGTGCAGGAGCCGAACGCGAGGGAGTACCTGCAATTGGCGTTGGCCAGAGTGCTCGAGCTGCAGCGGGAGATCAAAGAAGGAACGTACACAACGGAGAACACCAGCGACCTCGGTAATCAGAATTTATATCGTAAACTTTCCGGCTGTTAGCTTCCGCCGGTAGTTCCGGCCCGGTGATCGCCGAACCAGTCTGCAAGTTACACTCGATTTTTATTCGATCGAACGTCAGCCCTTTGGCCACTTTACTTCGTTCCCTTTCAGTGAACACGTCTCCAATTTCACTTCACCCGTTCTGCCAGTTGATACTGTTAATTTTCATTGTTGGAGCAACTTTCAAGAAACTGCTCCAAGATATATTTCCAAGAGGAACTAGACTATTCTGTATTTATTAATTTATAGTCCTGTGCTAGAACAGGGTTGTAATTTGTAACGAAGAGAAAGAGGTCCGTACGTCCAAAAGATTGATCTATTTTCTCTCACTGTCATCAAAATTATTAAATTTTTTCTAAAGAGTGCACAGGGGGGAAGTTAACTTCAACAAATTACGAACTCGACGCGTTTTTATTACGAGCTATAGGTTGCACTGTGAACTTTCAAAAAAATTGCTTCACCCCAGCGACGTATACAGAAACTATAGTGATTTATGATCATCGTTATAAATGGCACCATTTGCTGCGTCAATCACTTACAAATGATGAATTGCAGCGACTCGGCTAACGTGAAAGTTTTCTGCTCAGGTGAATCGAGCAGCGAGGAGGATCTGACGTCGGAGGTCCTCAGAAAAGTCTTCCAGAATCTGCCAGGAACCCCTAACTCCGTGGAACGAATATTGGAAAGATCGTCAAGGCCGAGGAACGCTCAATTGGAAGCGATTCACGGGAAAAGGATTCAGTTACTGGGTTACGACACTTGTCGGAGAACAGCGGTTGAGTTCATGAAGAGCGCAGTTCGCGAAACAAAAAGGGAGTCCTCGAAGACGAATCCTTCGGCGAATCATCCTGGATTTCGTTTGGCTACTTACTCGAGGAACGAGCCCCGGCTTGCGCAATGTAGAACCGGCTTGTTGAATAGCTCGCACAAAAGAGACGGTGGGTATGACCAGGAGATTCGGGAGAGGATGTTGAAGAGCTTGGACCTCCACTTGGCCACCAAACAGAGAGATTACACCGCGAAGTTGATGAGGTCCGCCATCTGAGTCAGGAAATCATCGATGCGTTCGTGAACCGAATTTTTTAATCCTTGCGACAATGCTTGAATTTTTTATCAATAAGAGAATGCATCGAATTTTAAAGACAAATTGAAAGTACCTGAGCATTGACGTAACGATTAACTAATTTTGCTCTAGTCAGATCATGTGGGACCTGTACCTGTCTCGGGAGTCATTCTAGTCATGCACACGAGTCAGAATATTGAGAACTATGAACTACAAATTATTTTTCTAAGATATATATATATATATATATTTATGAATATTCTAAGAGGAACTAAACTGTCCTGTATTTATTAGTTTGTGTCTCGTATACGATTTTGCCGTGCTGTAACAGGGTTGTAATTTGTAACGAAGAGAAAGAGTGTCATCAAAATTATTCGATTTTTTTGGAAGAGTGCACAGGGAAAAGGGGGAATGTTAATTTCAACAAATTACGAACTCGACACGTTTTCGTATGCTCCTATATGTGTGTTTTTTTATTACTAGCTAGGTTGCATTGCGAATGCAATATTTCTGACGTGTACAGCAGTTGTTAGAAGTTACTATACTACGGTAGCTATGCTACGAGTGCACAATAACTATTAGAAATAGAGAAATTAATTTTCTGAGCAGTCCTATATGTGTTTCAATTCCCCCGTTTTCCCATGGATTTCGAAATTGCCAATTTTGCAAAGATCTACAGAAAAATCTATCTTCAAGACCAACTGAATGCTCACACCCCTGCTTCTGCATTCCGTCCGGTACTGCAACGAAGCGTTCGGTCTTTGTAAAAAACGTTTATTCATAATGTACAATTAAAAAAGAAAACAAAGACAGTTGAATGTATCTACGATACGGCTTAAACGGCTACATACGCTCCCGTAAACCTCCGTCTTGTGTTTCTCGAGTGGTATAAAAACTATATCAGAAGACTCACCAATGGACCGACACTCGACTAGATGAAATTTTTTTAGTCATAGGTAAATCCGCGAAAAATCAGGGTTGTGGTGGTTGGGAAACAATACGTCCTAGCTAAGGCACGCGTGCGACTTCTATAAAAAAATAAATTTCTCCTCCCACCTCCCGTTGTTCTCCACTTATTCTCATGAACGTGTTTTTCCATATACATATTCTACGTCTTTTCTTCTTTTCTTTTTTTTCTCGTTTTGCATCGAAATCACAAAACTGCATCCGCGCATCCTCGACGGAAAAAAATTAGTCGGATTGTAAAATCGCGAGGATGTCCGCGATGCGATTAACGAAGTATTATGCACATTTACGCGGTCTACATGCTACCCTAATCGAAACGCGGCAGGACATCGACAGTGGAACAGTTCCTGATCGATTAGAACCATTCCTTCATACTTGAAACGCAATACTCTTTCCACGATTTTCTTTTCCGAATTCCGACCGTCGATTCCGCGTGCGGAAATGCACAATTACCGTCCAATCGTTTCGTTGCCTAATTAACACCGATTTCGTCGACTCGATTAACAGCCAGTTCTTTTATTTTCATTATCGCTACGCTAACCTACGCTATCCTGTCATTGCTCCTCCCTCACGTCGTTGAGAGAACACTCTACTCCCTAATTATCACTTTTATTCGAAGTATAGGTCGTTCATCCAGGAACTAAGTGAAACAGCTGAAGAAAAATTCTTTTTCATTCTAGGCCTACAAACATGGTCAGAGGTTTCTCGTCTTCGTTGCTCCGGTGTCCTGCGATCCTAGCGATTAGACTGCGGACCTTTAAAATCAAGTATCCCTTTTCTTGCTCCTTAAAAAACTACTAGAAGAATAAAATTATCGTTCTACCGTTACAGTGCCACGAGATTCCGCTGTTCTACCTGCTGCTGAATGCTTAATACTAAATTCGCACTGAAAGCAGTTGTCGAGTGACAATGACAATACTGAGGGTCTTTAGGCAAAATACAAATTGTCTACAGCGATCAGGACAGGTAGATATTTCATTCTCTCCTCGATAACTTCGATAAGAAGGCAATTCTTTCAATCGTTCTGCACTCGCTAATTAATCTTCGATTACTCTGGAAACTTTGCATCACTCCAACATAAATAAATTTGTATTCAACCAAATAGCTACTATTCGATTTAATATTTTCGGATTGTAAATAGTATATGCGAGTAATTTAAAGTTCAAATCGATGCTTGAATCAGGATTCACATTTACATCGTTCAATAGACAATTAGAAAAGCACTTCGACCTTCCATCCAATCTTTTTGGCAAAACCTCGTGGCACTGAAACAATGGAATCCACTAAATCCGCAGTCCGTCAACTTGACAAATGTCGACCGTCGATCGTATCTGCCGAGTGGTCGCACGCAAAGTTCCTGCTCGACCGTGGTACACGGCTCACAACATCGATTCACCTGTCTGTCGCCTACCGTTAAAACTAAAACGCTTACACCTAAATATAGAGGGCTCGAGCAGCAGGATACAGAGTCGCTGCCAATGTGGAACAGATCGATAGAACCCAGAGAAAAAAGCTCGACGGTAACTGAAAGCAAACATGTACGAACTACGAACTCCTATCGGTAGCGGATCTTCATGCGAAATAAACAATTTCAACCTGAATTGCAACAAATAGATTAGATTCTTCTAAAGTTCTCACTGTTTCAAACTGCATCGACTCATTTTTGTCGTGAATGCATAAAATCCACTGTCTACTTCGACTGCGGATTTCATGTAGGCGCCTCTAAAATGATTATTCAAAATACTGTGCTTATTGAAGTATCGCATGAGCCTATCTTCACATCCACGGAATGAAAAAATATTCCAGATCCGAAGAAATGTTTGTTTCTGGTTGAAAGAAAGAATTTCATTTCATTTTGCACGAAGATCCGCAGTCCATCTATCAGTCTCTCGATCCAGTTGTTGCCTCCGATCGTTCCGAATACTTCGTACCTTCCCTGCGATCGATCCGCCCGCGCTCTTACGAGTAACCTTAAGAAGAACTACAGAAAACAAAGAATAAAACGAACTCCAAAGCCGTGAGACACGGTCGCTACGCCATACACATTTTTTTTCTCGAATCCTCGAACCGTCGACGATTTGCTAACGAAACCCCGGGAAGCCCCAGCCCAACAGAGATCGAATTCTGGACGAGATCGTGGATCGCCGGACGGTTCCTCAGTGTTGTTGCACCAGGGTAGGCCCGTTCCCTGGGTTCCTCCATGGATCGGGTATGTCGTAGTGGGCTGGTACAGTGAGCAAAGCGTCGTCGGCTGTGCGATCGGCACTGCAGTTCGTCGGCTTCACTCGAGTCGTGTTCACGCACTCGATCGGAAGTTTGTAGAACTCGAGCTTGTAGTTGAAGCCTTGGCTAGCTGCGCGGATGATCGTGTGCAGAGGTACTTCCATGTAAGGCAGCTCCTCAGGCTTCTTATCCATGAAGAAGCCGATTATGCAGCGTAGCACAGCTTGGTGGGAGACTACCAGGATGTTGTCCGATCTCTGGAGCTCGGCCAGCACTGGATCCACGCGGTGCATCGCGTCCACGTAGCTCTCGCCCCACGGGTAGCGGTAGCGGAGCTTGTCTTGGTCGCGCCATGCGAACTCCTGGAGAAATTAGGATGTTAGCGTCCTGGCAATTTCAATCTGACGAGGGACGTTACCCAACCGCAACACGCCGATTTTAATGGAACTTTTAGGTGATTTTTAGACACTGAAATATTTGACACACGTATTTTTCTAAATAGAAAATAGCCCTCAAAGTTGGTGTGAAAAATCCATTTGATTGATTATCTCCGAAACTATTAGGCCTAGACGAATATTTCAGAATCCGATTTTGGCGTCTTTGAATGCCGAATCTTCTGGCGGGAACTGATGTTTAAAATAATAATTTGTTTAAAATTCCTGCTTAAAAGTACCTGCGGATACTGCTCCTGCATCTCCTCGTAGGAGAGGCCTTCGCAAACTCCAGCGTGCAGTTCATTGAGTGCAGCGACGTGTTCCTGAGGCGCCTCGACGCCTCTAGCAGTGGCGATGGTCCTTCGAAGGCGACTGGTCATGACCCTCAGATCAGGGATTCGCATAGCATTGAATTTGGTAGCCAACGCCTGTGCGTATCTCTCTCCTCGAGCGCTGAGAACAGCGTCGCCGCCGACTTTGCCGAGGACGTTGTACTCGCTTTCACCGTGCTAGAAACGAAAGAGAACTTCAGTTCCCACGATCGCCCACAATACGCAGTTAGCTAACCGAATTTAGCAACCTATAGATAAGATACAAAGCTCTTCAAAGCAGTCGAGCGCCACTCGAAGTGATACGATTCTCAATTTCAATTTCAGCCCCTTATCCCTATACAGATAACATCTGATAACTACGGAACCTCGCGCGATTCTTCAGAATGAGCACAGGTAAGATTCTTTTGTAGTTCTTATCTGTTTTTGATCCAATTTCAATGTGGATTTCAATCTACGTGGACGGGAGTGTAAAAGAAAGAACGTCCACGTAACTCCTTGCGATTGATGCATTAAATTTTTCTGGCGCGTAAAAATCGACAGTCCGGTTACCTAACATCGAATTATCATGTTCTACCAACCCGAGAGAAGTAGAGAGTATGAGGCTTCAGTGAGACGCTGCCAAGGTATCCCAGAATGGCAGTCTCAACGTGTCCGGACACCTTGCTGGTGTCGATATCCATCGAACCGGTATCGATACGAATTCGAGGGTAGACGATTTCGTCCATGGGCTCGTAGGACCGTTCATAGTGTGCCACCTTCAATCTCAAATCCTCCTCGGCCACCTTGGGATCCATGGTAGAGTAGTCGGCGCTGTGGCGCAGGATCTCCTCGTAATTTTGCTGGAGCACGGCCGGGTCTTGGCAGACGCACTCGATGAAAAGCACGCGATAACCGAGCTGCCCAGAAAAATAGTCGAAGACCTCGGCGCGCTGCGCTCGTGTCACCAGCGTGGCGTCCAGTATCTTCAAACAGGAAAACTCTTAGAAACTCAAAAAATCGCGTACGGTATCCCGCGACAGCTTGATTTTGCCGATTTCTTTCTTCGTTTGTTCTTTTTCCGGGGAAGCGGGGGTGGGGACAGAGACTTCCCCAGAGATTGGGGACAGAGAACAAGTTTATTATCGAGTCTCGATGAATATACATAGTGTTGTTACACATCGTAGCTGGGAACCGAGGCAACGCGTGAAACGCGTGTGCAAATCAAAGCGATCCGATCCGATCTCGGTATAACGGGATAACAAGCGTTTACGGTTTCCATCGTGGAAAATAATCGGCCGGCGAAACTCGCGCGACGGGATTACACGATTCGAACCGCGGAGAAAGGCGGATTGCGAGACCGGCTCGACCAGCCTTGCGTATCTCGGAGGATATATTCGCGCGCGAAATCTAACGCGTTCAGTTCGTGTACGTTTTCAGAGAGAAGATCGTTTCCCGTCATCTCCGGACCGTCTTGCGGTGCGGTTTCACGCGTTCGTTGTGCATTCGGCACGCATCTAGCGCGCTGGTGATGCTTACAGCTACGGAATTCCCAGCCGCGAGCCACGAGGCGCAGTCGTGCATCGCGTCTCCCTGAGCCAGAGCCCTCAAAGCTGCGTTCGCTGTGTGGTCAGGACGAAACAGCTCGTGAGACACTGCCTCGCCGTATGGCTCCACTCTTTTTCTGCGGTACTCGCTCACTCGCATCACTGGAACGAGAAAAATTGAACTTCGTTTCATTGTTGACCTGAATTCGCCTGGCAAAGATAGGAAACGAAGTGGCAAGGATATTCTTGGCTTGGGGATGCAATTTTTATCAAATTGTCTCTGGGTCTTTGATGCGGGTTTGCGAAAGATATCCACGTCGTACAAAGAATGTTTGACAGTGCTGAACAAAGTCTTCGTAGCAAATATGCAAATTTTCCTTTCACTGCAGCGTCCACTTCGTAGGCTTCGCGTTAGAATGACGAAACACTGCAGATCCCTCAATTTCTGCTTTACTTCATTTTAGAATGAAAAATCAGTGATTCGTTATCCGAGGTATGTTGTGCGTCAAGCCAACAATTGATCGCATTTGTTTTTAAACGGAGAGATTGTCTCGGAGATTGTATCTCTGAATGAAATGGATCTTTTTTGTAAGAAATGATATATATATCCTCTTGAGATATCGCCGTCATTGATCGCACTCGAATGACGTCAACGATTTTTAATCATTGCTTATCCAATTATTTTCAGACAGCGAGGTGTAGAAAAAAAGATTCATTCACCTTCCAAGGGGTTGCGTGAAGAAGTTGAAAAATTAATTCACGAATTTCTACGTGAACTGTAAAACTCTCCACACAGAAATTTTCGGTCATTTAACGATGAATCGCATTCGCGAAGAACAAAGGGGACTACACCTGGCCAATCAAGGCGATTAAAGCACGGCCACTCTATCTTTAGATCCAATTAAATTCAAACACCGCTATACAGAAGTCCGTGTCGCAATTCCGATACGAGGCGAACGGTAAACAAGGTTTATCATCTGTTTTTCGTAAAGATCGTTCCCGGCAAGGTTCGCCGAGCAGGAAAGCTCGTTGTACGAGGAAAACCACTTCAGCAGCGACAAGATAAGTCTCCTGATCATCCGGGTAGGTGAGTGTGTTTTCCCGACGACGGTCAGGAAAAAAGGAATGAATGCGTTCAAGGTAAATCGTAAGTCATAAGTGACGGGGCTACGTAACGCAGTTTGCGTTTTATCGCTTGTAAATGTTCGACAGATTGGAGGGGCGAGGATGCATAAGAAAAATCATTGCAATTGATGGACGTTGGCCAGACCGGGAAACGGAATAACTTAACATGAAAATTGATTATCGTAAAAATCGAGACTGGTTTAGCCTGCGGATTTTTATGCATTCGAGACAAGAATAGACAGAATTTTTAATTTGCATCTTGATGATGATTTATCCTCACCTTTGGTGGAGTCGCCGTTCCAGTTGAGCCTGCGCGACAGACATTGCGCCACCTGGCTTTTTCCACGGCCTGGCAAGCCGCATATCGCGACAACCACCCCCGCGAATTTGCGCGGCGACTTCGTTTTACCCGGCGTTCTCATAGCGATCTTGTCCTTTCCGGGCTCTGCAACCAGACAAAACGAAAACATGAGGAGATAGAACCGTTGCCATAACCCGAGTGAGTCACTCTCCAAGACCGGGCATCTTTGTTCGGTCCAGGAGAAACGAACCCGTCGCAACAAAGGGCCCGAACAAAGCCCGGGCGATGCCGCTGCATAAATATGCAGCGAGAAAGCGCTGCGTTTCCCTCGCGATCTGGCTGCTTGTTGCTTCAACGTCGGCCAAATTAATCGTTCGAGTGCTTAATTTAATCTTGCTAGACTGCTTAATCATCCGGAAATATCGTGTACGGAATTTATAATTTAATTCTTCCTCCTTAGGAACAAATATCTCGACGTCCCTAGTAATTATACAATTTCATTCATTTCGCGCAGATAATTTTTATTCCATATATATTAGCGGACTGCTGATCGCTTTCTTCAGTTTTCGAGACAGTTACTAATGATCATTCCGAGCAACTAAATCCTGATTTGGGAGCACAGTTCTACGCAGTCCTGGCACCGAGCCGAGCCAGCTATAGTTCTCCATCGGGCGTTCATAAAGCCACGACGTGAATACATGCAATTCTAAACGAACAAACGAACCGATCGCGTTGCAAAATGTTCGGGTTGCGAGGGAAAAAGTGTTGAATCATGCAATGACGGATTTCCTCGGTCGGCCATGACAAGCTCGTTCTACCTGTTTCCTTCGTGCCTTCAATTTTCGCAACCGTACATTACAGCGATAATTATTGTGCATTGATAGATAAGGCTTGACGCAAATAGAATTTTTGCGAGCAAGTATGTAAGATGATTCTACGATAGTTGCGGAAGAAACATGCATTTTTTATCAAAAAGAAAATGCAATAACAGCTTGCTCAATGATAGAGATTATTAAACAGTGCACAGTTTTCCTCCGCAATTAGTTGCTCAATTCCGTTCAATTACTCGATTACTCCTCCGCAGTCTGGTTAATGGATGATCATCGACCCAGCAATCTCCTCGCAGTTTATGTAACAGCCAGCACGTTAATACTAGTCAAATGCATCATTAGGAAGATTTGATTTATCGTAATCTTGTTCCAAGGAAATCGGTGCCATCTGCGCGAAGTGCATCCAAAGTGCAGTTGGAGACGTGCACCATCTTTATTAGCGTAACGTCATAGGGATATTTTGATGTTTAAACTATATAACCGTTTCGCTAAAATAAAACAACAAAATACAGGCTGAGACGGTTGACAGAACAGGACGGAAAATCGGCAGAAATTTCCCATCCTTTTTTCACTGCCACGTGTCATTTAAAGCTTCGATCGGCGCTGGATCACGTCCAATGTAATTCTATATCGATCCGTGCAATAGTAAGTGGAATTTCGGCTGTGTTAATCGATAAATAAATAACAATATCAACGATATAGTCCCCTGTGGATATTCGAAGTAAAAATTTTCCGTCCCCTTCTTACCGACACGTGTCGATGAAAATTTCGATGGGAAATTCATGCATGTCGCATCCAATAATTGTGTCACCGATCTATACACAAGGAAACGGAATCAGAGCCGTGTAGATCGATACAACATCGATGGCAACTATAGTTATACAGTCCATTGTTCAACAGTTTTTTTTGTACGTGTAGACCGATCAGGAAATGAAATTAGAATCATGAATTTCCGCTGCAGTGTCTAATGGACAAGATCCCATATCTTCGTAAGTCAAAGGAAAATGCAAATTCCCTTTTTCCCTGACACGTGTCCAATAAAGTATCGATCGGCACTGAATCCAATAATTATGTCACCGGTTTACACGGCAGGAAATGCAATTAAAATCGTGCTCATTAATAAATGGACATCGTTTTCTCAAGCGTTACAAGCTTCGTAATTTTCCAACCCTTTGTCGCTGATCTGTGTGACAGATGAACCTCGATTTTCAAGATACAATCCTTATTAAATATTTAGAATTACGATAAAGTAGGGATTGCTTCACCTAGAGGAAGAACCCAGAAAATCGGCAGAGATTTTCCATTGAGAAAATAGTGTAACGCCATGTTGCTCGTTAGAATACCGATCAGGTGTCTTTCCTTGTCTAAACGGTCAGCTCGAATCGGAATCGGTCGCTCGAATTGGAACAACAACGGATCGGAATCGGAATCATGTCACACCGTTGTCCGATCGAAGAACGAACGTTCGTAGTTCTCCTTACCGATCACACACATGTTTCCACCAACGTATCCGCGACCCTCGTGTACGGAACACACAACGGAAGAAAAGAACTGCCGGGATCGATAATGCTGAACGCGTTTCGAAGAAATACTACCACTACCAACTAGAGAGCTGTTCGCTCGTGCTAATTGTTCGCGTGCGAATTTCTAACTAACACTGAGACGATCGATTCGGATCCCACGCGAGGAGACCGTCCGCGAACTTTATATTTAGCGTTTCACGAAACAGATTTGACCAATATGTGTTTCCCTTTCGGCCGGCCCCTTTCGCGAAGACATCATTCGCCCGTTGAACACGCTAATTCGCGTGGACCTCGTGACGATCATTGTTGCCGGAATTTTGGCACATTGTCGACAGCAGCCCGGCTCAGTGATGAATGAAATAGATTTCCTGCGATCGAGTTTCGCCGACCATTCACTGGCCATTTCGCACGCATCAACCCCGCAAATTTCCTAGCAAAATACACCGTGGGAATTGTGCGGCGGACGTTGCAGCAGAATTGTTTGCGGAAGAGCATGAACGGTTAGGTGTTCTGGGAAATTTTCATCAAATCGAAAAGTGGACATTTTCGCTTCGAGGTACAAAACTGCATTGGAACGGCTCCGAAAATAGCTGCTCGAAATTGTGTTGTTTGCTTTCTGAAAGACTGAAGCACGAATTTTCGTTGAAATAACGTGAAACATCATTTTTAGGAAAAGTGCCATTTGAAATTGATGGGGAAATTTCTATTTTGAAACCTGAAGAAAACTCACGAGACAGATAACAGATGGGAATTTTAGTTAATGTTCAGGACAATAAATCATACTAATTCCGTGCGCAATATCTCCGGAATGCTATTTAAGGAATCTAACGCGTTTTCACTTTTCCCATCAGTTGCTCACCCGACTAGATTAAAAACTGGTTCTTGAATTCCTAATTTCGTGGAGATTAAGATATGAAGCGGACCTGAATGGTAATCGATGAATGAGCCGGAGCGGAGGCATGAATACGAATGAGCTAGAAATTGTCTTCCAAATATGGATACGAACAATAATAGGCTTGGCTTAAGTAACCGGGTTTCGATGTCCTCGAGAAAAGGAAGAACACGGGTCTCGACGAGAGTCATTGTATCGATTTCGAGCTTGGTGTTTACAACAGGGACTCAATGCCGGTAAAATTTTCATACCAAGAGGCTGTACCGAAACCGAAATAATACCGAAATGAAAACCGAAATCGTTAAAATACCGGTTTCGGTATGACCGATATTCTACCGAAACCTCAGCTTCAGATTTTCGAAAAGAATTTTTATATGAATAAAATTAAATCTGTTTGTTTACTTTTTATCCTGTGTTATTCTTCATCCCTTTATTAAAAACGAGGCTATTTATGAAATGCATTTGTCGGGGTTTAAAAGAGACCCCACCTTACTATTTCTGTGTTATTAGACCTTAGCTTGCGAGGGTTAATAATTATATTTGATAAATATATTTCATTTCCAGTAATAAAATTTACTAAAATTTGTAACAAAATTAATTATTAATAATACATGTGAGTCGCAGAATACCTCGATTATGATCGCAAAGCAGTTAACGTATCCTATACATGGAGAAACCGAAATTATTTCATATACCGGTATTCCGATATTTCGGTTTCTAAAACGGTTAGGAAAAAATAACCGAAAAATACCGGTATGATACCGTATAAGTCCCCGGTTTACAAGATGAAAATACCAGCAGGGAAAAAGTAAAAACAGGAAAATTGATCGTAGTAGCATAATCCAAGGATGTTATCGCGTTCTATTTTCTTTTGTACCGGTCTTAGACACAACAATCGTGGAAAAACGATAAAAGGTCGCTCCACTCGGACGAATTCCGAGGGCGTCGAATTTTTACAAAAGCTGCCCGCCTAAGATTTCGTCATTCGTTTCTTCGCTATCTGCTCTCGCTCCGATTTTTTTCTTTTTTTTTCATTCGCGGCATCGTTACGTGCCGCGAGCCGTCAGCTGTATCAACAGAATTAATTACGAATTAGACCCCATGATCTCGGGGATCAAAGGGCCACGGTCGATTTCGTGTCCGCTCGCTTTCGATTACGTCTCGCAAAATACGCTGGAAAAACGGATGTTTAACGAGGTCTCCTATTCACTGTCCACTTTTACTATAGATATTTGTTCTAGTATCGATCGTTAATGGCATGCGAGCGAACAACATTAATCCGATCGCCGAGGAATAGTTAGAGTCGAGTTTTGTTTTCGTACACACTGTGGTCAGAAAGTTTGGCATGGGAGTCAGTGTTGATTGAAGATGATGTGCTCCATAGGTCAACAAACTTAACCCACTGAACACGCTTTGTCCGTCGATGCATTGGTGGTAATTTTAAAGCGTTTCTTAAGAGCAGGAATTTGATGTGTGAGTCATCAATCTACGGAGCTGTTTCTATAAATTGTTGTTTAATTGAGATTTATGAAGCAGAGGGAATTATATTTCTTAAAATTCGTTCCAGGCATTGATGATTCGAAGTATTGTTTACCAATGTACGTATTCAATTTAGAAATGCCACAACGTGACTAGCAATCAGCGATGCTTAGTGTTACTTTGGGAGATCGTAAAACGGCTCCGAATGTTTTTCAACAATGCACACAATCTGTTTTGTCGGAACTGTTTACCCGGAGCACGTTCATTTTCAGAGTGTCATAACGTCTGAAGCAGCCATTACATGTTACACGATCAAGAAAGTGGAGCGGACCGCTTCGGCGATTTATTTAAACCGTGTTGTTTATAGAAATTCACGTGACTCGAGGTTACTTAATCTGCAGCTCGGACTGTTTATGCGGAAGGTCGCTACAGTGTCTCGCAGAATTATTATTTTTCCTGGACTTTACTCAACCGGCGAGGCGACGACGTCAGAAACATATAAATACAAAGAGTCCGATTATTATTCGTTGATACGAGCGTTTGCGCAGGTGCTGTCAGACGAAATATCGCTCAGCACGCAGGTTGAGCATATGTTTCAAGTTTCAACACATAGTTGGTGCGTTGACCTGGGGATGTGTCGTCACTCGATTCATTATTCACGCACTCGGGACTCGCATCGGCCGGCTGGTTTTTCTGCGCTGCGATGTGCGAAATTGTCTAGCCGGTCACGCGAGATTGGAAACTCCGAGAGAAACAATAATATTGTATTATTCAGGCAATTATTGATCCGTGTCGCACGAGGAAAGAAAAATGTACAGTCCCTGGTCATCGAATTAGGACCACTCCAAATTTTCAGCATTTTTCATGTTTTCCGTAAAATTAAAAGGCCTGTTGAAATTGTAATGATTTAGTTTATTAACTAATAACTGGACTGCAGATCTTTAAGCAAAATAAAAATGTTTTGCTATTTGCAATTAAAAATTGATTTCATCCCTTAACGGCTTGGTGAAACTAAAAATAACATCACGATATTTTAAAACTTTTTTAATCCTTTACTGTTTCATATTTCACCCAACCAATCTCTTCATAAATGCATAAAGATCCGCAGTCTACTAATAACACAATAGTACACTACTACTGTACATAACACTATTAACATATGTTAATAATCTCGTATTTCCACCTTTTGCCTTGATGACAACTTGTATCCCTTCCGCCATGCATCGTATAAATTCTTTTATCATATGCTTCATATCTTCTTTATTTGCTCAAGTAATTTTCGTTTCAATTCAGTTGAGTAAACAAGTCTTTTGAGTAAGCTCCAGACATTTTCTATGGCATGCACATCGGGAGAATTGCCTGGCCATGGGAGCACAGGGATATTTTTCGACGAAAGTATCGCTGTGACGGATTTGGCTTTGTGACATATTGTATGATTATATCCATAAAAACGAAATTTTTGTACGTGGCCTAATTCGATGAGCAGGGACTGTAAGAAAATCTGCAAGCGCGCGGAGATCACAGGAGAATGATCGCGTGCAGCACCGGCACGTCTCGAATCGATGATCCACGTTTCGTGACGCATCGCTCACACCCTTCCGCGAAGGGAGGGAACAAGGTCAGCCGGGAAAAATCGATAACACCGTCGAGATATTTCCCGCGGGTTGCATCAGTCGGAATGTATCGCGGTTCCCACGCCCACGCTTCTATTTCGATTCAAGTGTCGGCGAGCGTGCCGCACGATCGAGCCCGGATAACAAGCCTAATTGTCGCCGATAACCCGGCTCCCGAAATTTTGGTTTATCTGCGAAAATGTCGAAACCGTCTATTTACGTAACGCGTGCGAATATAGCTTATCTACCGGAATGATTCGGGCTTTGCCAGTATCTGGCCGTGACACTGATAATCTCCCGTCTAAAAATTCCCCAATTACATCCACAATAATATTTAGCTGCCTTCGGAAATTCTGTTTGGCTAGCAGAACTAAACTTTAACCCATCCGCTAATAATGCCGACTTTATTGGCAGCCAGACTGGCACTACCGGTTACAAACCTCACCTTTAACCCTGCTGCGTTTTTCTACCGCTTTTTATCGCAGTCGCGTTTCTTTCGACATTCATGCTTCTTCTGCTAGCTTCGGCAATGTCGTTATCTTGGGGGAAAGTTTGAGAAATTCACGGGTACCACGCTTGAAAGTCTCCGGAAGGAGAGTTACTGCGAGTTTGGTAACCAGTCTGCGCGTTCACGGTGTCTGGAGAATTATCAGGATTTTTACTACGTTTTTTTATAAAATAGTCTGCAAAACTTGGCAATTGGATGAAAGTCCAAAGGCTGGAAAATGTTTTGCATCGAATAGATAGAGATCAGCGGTTCAGCCCCGACAGCCATGTACCAGAGGATTGGAATAGAATGAACAGTTATTACAGCGATTGACGTGTCCCGACATTTTCTCGCAGCGGAATGGGTTACGATATTATCAACGAGAGAACGTCTCTTATCGTTATTTGCCGAGCACTCTATGGCGAATCAAATGCTCGAGCCTCCGCTAAACGTGGATTACTCTAAGATCCCGTTAATCCGTATTTGGGTTACGTATTTTACGTCGTGAAGAGATCAAAGCTCGATAACAAGTGATTTCGAAGAACTTCAGGTGCGTAGTGCCTTGATAAGAAGTCGTAGATCCCGCGATAATGCTATCTGGTCAAATAATGTTTGATGGATCGGAGTAACGGTGTCCCTAAGATTTCTTTCGGACAGCTAGATAAACTGTTTTGATAACAAATTGAACCAAGAGACTCGAGAAACCGATACGCTATTGGACGAGCGATAGGTTAGGATCCACGCAGTTATGGTTGTCCGGCCGAGCCGTTCTAACCGGTATTTATATGCGTGCCGGCAAGGACGGTATAAATAATTGACGTGTGTGCTTGAAAGCGGTACACGTGCAACGACTATAGACCGAGCCGCTGCTCAGCGAGAGTGGCCCACCCCCACTGTGTGATCATGTTCGTTTTTATTGTCTCCAGACCTGCACACATGTGCGACGCACGCTCGTCTCTGCATTCGATGCAGATCTAACAATATACTGGGTGGGACAGTTAGAATCAAACAAGCCGGTGCCATCGATTTTATCGGAAACGAGTAATTCATCGAAACGTGTCCAACGAATCGTTATTTACAGACACACGGTATATTCCATGGGATATCCTTGAAGAAACCGTTTCGCTCGCCATGGCATCCACTCCTTTCACATTTTACCGCGAGGTAAACACGCGTGTCACGACTCGCTCGGCGCGTGTTGCCCTCTTGAATAATTTCCCGTCGATCGTCTGATTAGATTACGAACACACCATCACGCGATTTATGATACGCAACAAGCGAAGACGTTCGTCTGACGCAATCGTAATTACCGGTGGATATCGCGCACATGTTCCTCCTCGAAAATCTAGCTGGAACGCTGCAAACGTTTCGCGTAAACGTTCGCCACCTTTCGGTAGTTGCTTTGAATATCCCGGAATAATTACGCGTTTTTACGAAGTGATAATGGAACGGCTGTTTTTCTCCGTTGGCAATTATGATTGATTGCGTGTCGGTATTATGTGCGAGACCATGGAATTAGGTAATCGGGAGACGTGCCACGAATCTCTTGATTAAACTTCACAGAATCGCTCGGGTATAATAAAAACGAAAGAATTGGTGACAAGGGCATCGTTCCTCGCTCGATACATTATTTCTCCGGATGCAAGTGGGTTAAGAGAGAAACTCCAGCGAACCAGTGCAGCGTATGCATTTCGTGCACTTTCCACGAAATCGCTTAATTTCTTCTCTCGACAGGCGAGCAAACATTCGGAAGCTCTCGCGTGCCCTACCGGAAGCCTTTATCGCAGACTTATCTAAACTGCCTCGGTTGTTAACGACGGCAAACAATCGTTAATCATCTCGGGAAAAGCGAGATCTGTTTACGAGAAGCCTGTCCGTCAAACAGAGAGCTCTGTTTACGTTCCTCGCAG
Organism: Lasioglossum calceatum; assembly: GCA_963966675.1. NCBI lineage: Eukaryota > Metazoa > Arthropoda > Insecta > Hymenoptera > Halictidae > Lasioglossum > Lasioglossum calceatum. The sequence continues at coordinate 1,986,445 of OZ016555.1, read as the reverse complement.
CATCTCGGCGAACCAATGATCGTCTTCAGAAGTTAGTATATCTCGTGAACCGGATTTCGCGATTCTACAGCTTGTTTTCTCGCGTCACGTGTCCTTGCGATCGCGTGTCTCGTCGGATGTCTCGAGACCGCTGCGTTTTTCCAACGATACCGTCGCTATCGTTGTTTAAACATCGAGGGGACGACGACAGGAAACGCCCCTCGTATTCTCCGGAGCTGATTGGTCGTAAAGTCGCGTCGACGATAATTAACCAGCCAACGATAATTGTTTATCAGCGCTGAACATTTCACGAAACACCCGATCGCTTCAACTCGTTCGCTTTGGCCTCGATGCATTTATTTATGTCTGATAAAGCTCGAGGGGAGTCTAGGATAACGGTATCTTCACTCGAATTTTTCGACTGTGTCTCGCGGTGAACTATGCTCGCATAAGCTCGAGCTAGAGAGCCAGAGAGGCAGGTCGAGGTACATGCGGCACGATTCTATTTACCACTCGGCGTATTTATAGCGACCGCCCGAATACCCTGAAGAGAGACCAGACCGTTCGAACCGGTCCCTGTTTACCGAGGATCGTTCCTCAAGGTGCGCGTTCATTGGGCATTTTCTGATCCTTCGATTGTGTGCAAAATCAAGTTCGGAAGTACTGAAACGACCACTGCGTAATCGATGGAAAAGTTCATCTGCGATTTAAGCGAACGCCGGACAAGAATAAGTGCACTCTAGAATCTAAACATCGGCGCTACGGCTGCTGTTATTCTCTAATGGAATGTATTATTATGGATTTGAACATAGCGCCACGGACCATGGTTTCCTTTCCTTTTTTTCCATCTGTAAACACTGTGGCGATACTGGCGTAAAGTAGAGGTACTACGAGTTGATCAAAGGAGGAGGCGCGTAATACAATTGCTTCTCTCGAATGTAAACAACAGCTAAACATAAACCAGCGCCCAAACCAACCGCCCGAAAGTCCACAACAAGCTTTTGTTTGTTACATTTCTGAACCCGGTTGCATAATACCGTATCGTCTACTGATAAACCGATCCGAGTATGTCGCAACGGTCGATAATCGCGAGAGTTATCGCAACAAGCCAGATCGCGAGTAAGTAAACAGAAATCATTCTAATGATCCTTGTAAAAAAATGATTACCTTTGCGCTGCTCCTCAGCGCTGGGAGTCATGGCGTCGGCTCGAAGGAGGTTCTCCTTGTTCTCGGCCAGCGTGCAGGTGGGCTCTTGTGTTCCCTCTTGCAGGATGCCGGCTTGCAGAGCTAATTTCCTCACGGCGAGACAATAGCCCAGAATCGGAGCAGCCAGGAGATCGAAACAGGCGGCCACCCAGGGCATAACCGACGCGGTTAGGTCAAAGGACGATTCCTTCGTCTCCCGGTCTATGCTTCTCCGGGTGGTCTCGCAGGTGCACGACGGTGCACACGGGGGGATCAGTGACGATAATGATGATAGTATGGAAAAGACAGCGTTCCTCCTATCGGAATCCGGCGAACAGGAGCCCTCTATTTAAACAAAATGAAGCGCTTGTGTGTAGGTATGTGTGCTATTATCCTATCGCTATATTCCGCCACCAAGAATCTCCCAGGGCCGTCGGTGCTTCGGGCTAAAGTTCTTCCGAGAAATGATCGCTGCTCGTGTGCCGTATTATCGACAACAGATCCTCCCTCATTCCAATTTGCTTGATCCTCACTTCCGGAGCCAGTTTGCGAGCTTCTTTGTCTTCTGTTCTCAGTTCTATCCTCCTGATGTCCTCACCTATCCTATCCTCTTCTTGTTCCAACCCTTCAGGGTATAATGTTTGATTCTCTCTCTGTGTAAACGGGGTACGTACCACCTCGCACCGGAATCTCGACTTCTTCACGGTCGTATGCGAGCTACTCAACTAGCTACTCTAATCGGACCTCGGTCCTATACTACTTGCCAGTCGTTTCTTGATTACGGGTCGCTTCGGACCTGCGCACGCGCTGCCCCACAACTGCTTTGCTGGTAGTTTACATAGTCACGGTGCTGCTCCACCGACGTCTTACCACAGTCGGGGCGCTCCTTTCTCGCCTTCTCTGTTGCCTGTCGTCTTCTTGACTATCTGTCCTTTTCTTGATGATCGTTTTCCACGCTGTCACCTGGTATACTCTCTTGTCTGGCTCGTTTACCTCTCACCTGGATAGGTATGCGACGCGCTTCTCTGGATCGGTAGGTCAGTTCTCGGCCGAACCGGTTTCGAAGATCAACAAGCCCTAAGCCAGACCCTTCAGGTATCGACCCGGCTAGTGCGACGATGGAAGATTCTCTTACTTGCTCTTTCACTCCCTGTTCTCTCTGTACGCCGACGCGATCGATGCCAGACTAACGTATCACGCACATGCGACAACTAGGACTCGACTGTGCGAATAACTCGTGCGATGAAGGGAAGGTTCCTGCCTCGAGGAGGTTCCAGCGACTGATGGTCCCTCATCCGCAGCAGCTTTTAGCAACATCGACCCGGACTTGGTAGGCGCCCTCTGCCCCACACAGCCAATAGAACCACGCGTATCCCCTCCATCGTTGCCCGGCAATCACGTTGAAAACACGTCGAACCTTCTCCTCACGTTTGCCGACAAACCGTTGTTGATATTCTTTCGATGGCGATGCGATCTTCGTGCCACTTTGCTGGATCCCTGTGATCTTGGGAAATATTGTTCCTCGAGACGTTCCTTGATCCGCAGACTCAGAGACCATCTGGCTAGCTTAGAATAGACACTCTATATTTGGAGCATAGAGCTATAAGTAAGTTCGCAGAGGGTTAGAATGATCCAGACGATAAAGGATTGATGGCAGTTGCTAGAAGTAAAGAGAAATATCGATCAATTGATCGGGGCCTACGCTGGCGAGACCCCAATTGATGATAGCTAATTCACCCGTGGAGTATACTGGGTGTTCCGAAAACTATGAAATTTTGGTCGAAGGAGGAAATGAGGTTTGGGGTGAAATCGAGGGAAAGTTGGTACTAGAGAGGTTTGAGTAAGGGTGACTTTTGAGAGCCTGAGAAAATAGTTTCAAATAGAAATTGGGATCCTTGACCATGGACAACTTAATTGACTCTGAATAACAAATTGGACGGAGTCCAATTCAATCTTTTGGTCCCCTCGTAAATACGATTGGGGTATAGTTCCTTAAGGTACAATCTTGCTAACTTGCAACAGCATCATTTTTAATCAACCCTAAATTATTAGGTCATGTGATTAGGCTGTGGGTTCACAAAATGGTTAAAAAATCCTTATCGATAGACTTCCAAACATTACGAAATAATCGCCGCTAGATAATGTGTTTAAGAAATTGTGAAATAATCATAATTGGATAATTTGTTCTCCACTAAACACTAAAAAAACCTCAGTGCTAAATGTGTATGAACAGAATCATTCGCCATCAACGTGGCGAATAAAAAGCCAACTGAACGATTCGCAAACGAAGCATTTCGGAATAAAAATCGCCGATTCCGCAGAGGTCGCTTGTGCAACAATTTTACCATAATAGATCCTCAGCATATCTGTTTGCGGGTGCTTGGTCAACAGGAAAAGCAAGAATGTAGCGATTTTTCAACGGCTAAGGACGTCATGGAAAACGTGGTGTCGTTCGATATGTGGTAGATCGGGTGCGTATCTGTCGAAAACAGATCGCAAACAGATGACGATTGTTTACGGGGACTCGAGAACTTCGGGATCGCCGCTTTGTCTATTTCGCCACAATTATGCGACTGTTGAAATGATATTTGCTTCGATTATTATCTCGAGACGAACCGAACCGTCTGTTGTGTTCCTTGGCCTGCTAGCCGAGCAAAGTCCACACGCTCGTTTCTTCTATTTCCCCAATGGCATTTAAGCGGTGGCTTGCTCTGCGCGCGTGTGCACGTTGCTGTCATTAAGCCTCGGAATGGCGAATCATTAACGTCTTGACCTGTCAAATTACATCATAGGTTGACAGGCGGGCGACCCGTGGACAGCGTGCACGACGATCACTGATCAATTTGAACGAGAACGACGAAATAGCTCCATCAGAGCGGATGCTTGTTAAACTGCAGATTTTATTATTTTCTTATTCAAGTAATGAACCTTAATCAATAAATAAATAAATAATAAATAGATATAATACAATGGGTATAGAAAATTGTGTTTGTTTAATACTGCTAAAAATCGGACATTTCATATGCAATAACCTAATATTTCCCATTTTGTTCGATGATCTTTTGCTCATAAAAGCTCATCATCATTGGTTACTGTTTTACCATTCAAAGAGTTTTGTAAACTTCGAAATGAATGGTAATCTGGACGTGATATCACTTCTCAACCAAGCTCCAATAATTTTTCACGTGTTCCGAAAGATGTGTGTAGCCTAGCGTTATCATTAGACAGCGAATCTATATGCAAAATAAAAATTTTCCACCTGAATTGCAACAAACCGGACTGCCATAGAGCATTATTTTCTCTCTTAATATGTTCAGTAACTCGAAAATGATATAAAAGTATTTGTAAATGCGTCTGATGTTTTTAACGTTTGAAATTACACCTACTCATTTTTGTCATAAATGCATAAAATCCGGTTTTTAGTTACCATGGCGGTAATTCAGACAGGAGAGTTGTCGGCGTAGCAAGTTGCTCGTTTTTCTCGAATTAGCTGACGCCTAGAAATTAGAGAAGGTGACAGCCTTGGTGCGATCCTTGGAGGTATCGGTCAACCTTCCAACGCAGGCTAGTTTAACACGCAATGATGTGATGGTCGGGTGCATTATTCTATTTGTAGCAATAGAACGGGAACGGTGCACCTTCTTGGCAGCGATCGTTTCGGTGACGAGGACCCTCCAACTCGTTTCGCTTCTAGACGATTCGCTCGTCGCTCTCTTCTCAATTGAGTTACAACAGCTCGCGGATCGACAGAGTTCATTCCGCGTTACCCCTGGAGCCGCTCGTGACCTCTATCATCCTCGATTTATCACACGACGGTCTTCGCGAGCACACTTTCATCACGTGCAAGGAAATTCGCCAAGTTCTCTCCCTTATCGGGGCACGATTGATCCCGAGGCTCGATTCACGCTTACGTAGGTGAAGAAACCGAGAAATCTTCCGTTACCACGAAATGAAAAATATCTTTGATAGCATAATTACTCCATCAACGAATCACGCGCGTGGAAAGTCGTGTTCACGTGGACGGTGAAAGCACGTGCATTCACTGGGCGAGATAATTATCGCTGAATGACGATCCTAGCTCATTAACGTTTCACCTAACTGTGATGGCTTCTGTTCTTCAATCAGTCGGAGATTAATTCTTTTTCTACTACATACAGCACAGTAATTAAATTCTGTAATCATAACAGAATTATCGTGAAGACCATTAAAAATGGAATGGTATCTTCGCATGACAAGATCAATTACATCAGCGACCTTTAAAATGTAGAATCAGGAAGATAACATCATGTGTTGTGTATCTAGGCCAGTTTGTATCAGGATTTCGTCAATCAGAAAAAAGTCGGGTGACCAGAGTTTATTAATAAAATTTCTATACTTATCACTGTTTTGTTTGGGACACGTATATATAGAAGCTATCGTTTTTAGAATTGGTAACGCGAGATTCTCACAATCCCACGAGTCCTGCGACGACAATGGTCGTCGTTGACTTTTCTGACATTCGTTGAAAAGCCCTGTCACTGTTTTCCCCGGTGACGAATTTATGAGGTGACTCATCGTTTCCCACGGTACACAACGGCTAGACCGATCTATTAACATTAAATTGGTAGACGCGATTTGCGCAAACGAAAAATTCCGCCCGGGAAGATGCGTCACGTGCATAACCGATGCCTGAGTTGTACGCAGACAGTTGCGTAACAGCCAGTTGCATAATTTATGCACAACTTTGTCATTGTAAAAGTTGCATTGTTCGATAAGCGTCTGGGACGTTGAGATTACGCGCTCGGAATCTTAGACGATGGCGAGTCGCACAGCGGTCGATTTGCTCGAACAAAACGGGGAAGAAAACAGCTCTCGGTTCATGGAGTGTAATTAATATGCTGAAGATTTTATGCATATTTGAGAAAAATAAAAGTAAGTATAATTTAAAATAGCAAAAACATTAAATTTGAACATACTATTATATTATTTTCAACCTAGTAAACATAATAGGGAAGAAAATAAGTTTCTATTTCACCTCAGTTTGTTGCAATTCAGGTAAGAAATTTTTATTTTGCATAAAGATCCGTCTACTAATTATTGTCATTAGTAGACTGAGAATTGCAAAACAGTGAAGACATTCAAACAATGTAAAAATGTTTATATCGCTTCTGTATCTGGAAATGAATACAGACGATTATTGATAAAAATTCACAGTCTGGTTCTAATTTTAATTCTGTTCTAACAAAAGAAACGGAAAATGTTTCCTATTTATTTATGTTAATTAATTCATTGCAGATACTCCCGACAGTGTTTCTGTAAATTTTCCTAACAGTTCCTGCTACTGTTTTATCGTGGAATACTTGTCGATATACCTTGGCCTCGCTTTTGAAAGTGTATAACCTCTGATAAAAAAGAAATAATTCTTCTCATATAATTTATAAGTATCAGATGAGGGTAACAGCACCAGTGAATGAATATTTAAGAAATTGTTCAAGAAGATATTTTATTTTAAAAAAAAGTGAATTAAACGAATCTCATATATGCCACATGACTCCCTATACTTCATTTGTCAAAAATAAATGAACACAAATAAAATGAACTTTTTACTTCACCTAATATTATTATTTTTCTTTATTAAACGTTAAATAAAAAATATAAAAAATACCAGTCAATGAACACTACATTCTTAGTCTTAGGCTTAAAATTTGTTGAAATATACAAAAGCGTTCATTTACTGGTGCAGTTACCCTACATTGTATTTGTTTCACGAGAGGAATGTAGGAAGTAGGTTTGAAATCGCCGCGGTTTAGCCTTGGCGTAATTCGCGTGGTGATCGCCAGAGTGCGCTTCAAGTCGATCATTTGAACATTTGAATTCACCTAATTTCCTGCGATGAATTGACTGGCGCGAGTACTTGTGGATCAGGTAATTAATTTTATATTAAATCGATAAGGATACTGTGGGTTTAGAATATACAACGAAAAGTACCGCAACTCATTAACACTATAAGTTCTGCAGGGAAACGATTATTTACGGGTTGCTAATGCGTTTATTAAAATGACGTATGTACAATGATTATGAGAACTATTTTGGCACGTAGTTACGGTGTCGAAGTAGAAAAACTTATTACAAAAGACGAGGTTACTATGAATAAATAAGTGAGCAATAATATCGTAAGGCACCTCTTAAGTCCTAATGAGTATTTCACCTACAATATCGGGGCGTTATAAAAATCGCTTATTGCTATGGTATCCGTATAATTCGGGCCGTATAAAATAGTCGTTCGTTGTAGTAGAAAACGAAAATATTGTTATAAATATTAAGTCAAAAAATACTGACAGTGTAAAAGTTCAATTTGGTTTGTGCATTTTGATTATTTGGCTCTACACTACCGGTAAAATGCTTCTCTAAGGTCGTTGGCTTCGCGCGTTATGGGGTGAACGTTATATTTCGTGCGAAGCCTATTGCATTTGATACTTTCGAACAGAGATGTTCACATTCTCTGGTCAGGTTCCTGACAATAATCATAAATCGGTATCTCTGGTGGTCCGTCCATTATCAGTCTCGGTGCGCAACTTCTTGTCACCACTACTACGGACAATGTCACTGCCGATGCAGCAGCAACGTGCCATGAGAATACCAGAGCAACACCTTCGGGTAGCATTGAAATCGCAGGATAGACACGTATCATGTGTGCTATCCAGCTACCATGAATCAACGTGGTACAGGCTCTCAGTAGCTTCAATTCTGGCCACACAAGCTCCAAAATAATGGCTACGGATGTTGTCCATACTATGAACGCTAATATTAAATTGACTATAGCGTTGCTACCCAAACTACCCCAGAGGAAGAAGAATCCTTCTATGAAGAAGCTCTGAGCCAGTGCCATTTTGACCAATCCCTCGCTCACATTATGAGGAAAGTAGAAATTCAGAACATCGACTAGACCAGAGAACGCGAAGAACAGATAGATCGTAGCTAGCACAACTTTCGGGGACACTGTCCCAACTTGTGGCATTTCTCCTGTGATCGTGCCAGCTAGGCCAATGGCGGTTGCTATCAGCTTCAAGCTTCCCTCTATGGGATGGTTGTGCAATAATCTATCACATTTCTCTAGCACCTTTAACCCCTTTGTGTTAGAATCGTCCCTGGGTCGCAGGGAAACCCAGTACTTGGCGTAATCATAGCACCACTTTAAGCCAAACCCGTAGAATATGAATCCGGTGAGGAGACATGGCAACGAGCTGTCCACGGACGTCATTAGGAATTGTTGCCCACTTAACAATTAATCTGAAAGTCATACGATTTGCTCAGACATGTTGAACTATATATATTGGAGCTTAAAATGTATGGAATAGTTGGCACGACGAAGATACAGGTAGAAGATGTACGTACAAAGGAAATGTATAGTTTTGTCATTACTGTAATTATGTAGTTATGTAAAACTTACCCCCTGCAGATCTCACAGCTTCACTTCCTGCACGAAACGATGCACAATGCACAATGCACAATGAGTGACGCGGCAACGCTATAAACATCTAGTGGCTAAAGCAGCAACTAAACTGACCCCTGATGCTATGCAACCAAGAATGCTTACCTGTCGTGCACAGCTATCAGGGTTTGCTAAAGAATATTAATTAGTTTTTGTAATTTTAAACAGGCACAAGACCGAGAAAATTTACTATTAGGCATTAGTTGATCATAAAATAGTCGACTTCGAATACCGACATCAATAGTTTAAGCAGAGACAGAAAGAAGACGTCCATCGACGGAAATCAATATCGAAGTACTCAGATTGGAGTTACATTTAAGCTAGATTTAAATTAGATTCAATTAGTTATACAAAGTTGGTTAAAATTCTATGGATTTTTGTTATAGTTCCGTTCTATTTCGATAATGGTATCAATAATTCAAGCTCGAGGAAGAAGACGTCTATCGAAGGAGATCGATATTACAGCAGTTGGAATGCGCTCACGATTAAGTTAGATTTAAGTTAGAGTTTAAATAGATTGAATCAGATACGTAAAGTTAGTTAACATTCTGTGGGATTTCGTTATAAATCCACAGACTTTCGATAAAATTTAGCTCGGATCAGAACCTACATCAACTTCAGTATAGATCAGAACCTGTATCAGCTTTAGCCTGGATCAGATCCTACGCTGACGAACAATAAATGTTGGAACTAGATGGACACACTGATCCAATCTCCAAGTTCGCATCAGAGTTGCAACTTGAGAATATTAATAACAAATTAATTCTATCTCCGGAAGGAATCGAAGGATCGAAAAGCAGTAAAATATTCTTCAATTCATCTTTGTACGATGTATCTGACTGATTCTTTCTGCTGTGCATCATACAGAAAGAGAGAAAGAGAGAGAGAGAGAGAGAGAGATGTTACGAAACATCGGTTCCGATATTACACATTTCGAAAATCAATTTGCCTCGACCAAGAAGTGTCCACCAGCAATCAGTGGGTACATAGCTAGAGGGAGTATGGCAGACGCTTTTGGAAATTCGAAGCCCGTTTACAGATGGTATACCGCGCGATCCGAAACCGTGCTTTCATGTATACATCTCAATTATCGTTATGTAAATTGACTCAGTTTTGTGATGTGTGTTCTGCACGGGATGAGCATGAGCGCGTGGAAGCCTTCGGGGTTTATGGTTGCGTGCGCAGGAGACACGATCGGAGGGATCAGGAACGTTCAATCATTGACTCTCGATCGAGGGATGAAAAACGATATCGGAATCAATCTAAACAGAGTAATCAATCTAAACCAACACGGCAAACTTGAACCCTTTCTGTCTTTACATCGAATCAGACTTCGAATAAAAGTAATATAAAAAAGGCACATATACAGATCGAATTGAGTAACCTCCTCCTTTTTCGAAGTCGGTTAAAAATAAAAGAAAACACGCTGAAGGATTAATTAGGATTTCGTGTGGTCACGCGATCATCCATTTTCGGTGTGCGCCATCGAGGGGCCACGCGTGTGGCGGATTATCGCGAATGCTCCTGTCGCATCTGTCATACACAACGCGTTATTATTCCATTTCTATACGCGGACTTGCCGATTCTCCCTTTCCCGTCGACGGGATCATGCTCCATCGACCCGAATCGCCGTGTAATCTCGCAATCGGATTATCTTCGGGAGCCGCAAACGAAATCGAACGTCGACACGTTCGCCCAATAAATGGACCTTCTTAATGTGGATCGAACGAGATGAAATGGATGGTGACGGAAACAAAACTCGGGTGGTATGATTTATTATTAGAGTCCTGGAATGAGCTCCTAACGAAGTTACTAGCCGCAGAACTTCTGTCCTCATGTCAGCACATTCCTCCAAGAGTAAGTGGAATCTTGCGAACGACAAATTGGACGTGAACTTCACTTTTCACTCCGAGAACTATTTCGGTGGCTTCAAGTGTCAAAAATAAAGCGGCTCCAAGAAAGGAGGACTACGAAGTTCTGAGGGCCCTTTGCGATTGATTCGAAATTAATTAGAGCGAATCAACCCTTCGCACTCGGAGCTATTTTAACTCGGAAATGAAACATTTCTTCCATCCTGGAATAATTCCATTTTCAATGATTTTAATTCAATGATTTTATATAATGCGATTTCGTATAATAACATATGCATACAATATTTTAAATAATGGTACAGCAATTTTTGGTGGCGCATCCATGCAAATTGTGTGGGAACCGCAGGAATCGTGTTTCCAGCGGACTCGATAATTTATCCCGGTGTAATGCCGCGGCTTATTTGCGAACAGCAATAACTTTGAACGCTGGCGCACAGAGACAGCGACCAATTTCAAAGGAGCGGCCCAGTCTTGATCCTCGAAAAGCCGCGGACTTGTCGCGCCGTAAGAAGTACACCACAACACGTTTTTTCCATTTTCATTTGTCGGAACGATAGAAAGAGGAGAAGCGGGTGTAGGCGGCGTAGGGGCGACCGAGGGAGGGCGGCGGGAGCATTGGGGGTGCAATTCATATTTGTCCGTAGGCAGCAGCGGAATTGCACCTTTAATCAAGATTTCTACCAATTTGCGAGCGCCGACGGCGCGAAGACAAAGCCTATTGTTGCCGTAACTGGTTGGGGCTTCAAGTGTTCCAACGCAACGGTGAGAGCCCGATGCGCGCATATACCGGGTAGCCCCGAAAAAACGTTCGACTGATCAGCTGCAAGTTGAGGCGACCCACCGGAATATTAATAGTGAACCAACTCGCGTTAATTACCTTTGCTATGCCTATAAGCGATAATTTCATACATTTATGTACACATTCTTGAGATACAATAAAACATGTACAAACACATTATCAGTAAAAATTGTGCCGATGGAAGTAAGTAAATTTTATAAGATCAAGATCAGGTGTGCCTTTTAGTAGATCTGTGAATGAACGTTTGTGTGGTTCGCAGTGACTTTTGTTGAAGAGAACCGCGATTGTTGCAGGGTCTGGGAAGAAGACGGACGGGACTGTAAATGGAGGATCGCCGGCGTGAAAACGTGAAAAGTGTCGGGCGACGGATCGCACACCCGTTATCTCCAGAGCATACACGCGCCTTCGCCGGTCTCTGTCGGGCCGGGAGAGTTGAGACGAGTATTCTGGAGCGGAGGCTGACGCTCAGGGACTGCCAAGCTAGTCGCTTCGCATCCCAGAAGTCCCTACCCCACCGTTTGCTTCCGGCTAAGCCCGTTGCCACCGCGTCCCAAGCAACTTGAAGCCACTCGTACTTCTGTTTGTGTTTGCTAATTGTGAATTGTCTACTTCTTGCCGGTGGGCCGCGTGTACACGCCCGGCAAAAGCTGGGAACGAGAGAAAGAGAAAGCGAAAGAGCGATGAAGAGAGAAAGGAGAGGAAAGAGGACGTGGAGGACGAAGAAAAGGGAGCCGGAGGGAAGAGGGCAGCCTGGATTACGGAGGAAGAGAGAACGGAGAAGAGAGAACGATTCCTGTCCGTGTAGACGATGTACAGAGGCGTATAAGCCGCATGCGAACCAAGACCAAGTGAGCCAAGCCGCTATCGTCTACGGAATGCTCAGACCGAGGAAAAACCACCTTCTCTCTCTCTCTCTCTCTCTCTTTCTCTCCCACCCCCGCAGGGCAACATCTACCAGGTTCAACTATACTCCCTCCTTCCTTCCTTACACCCGTCAGACCGACGACTACTCTCTCCTCACCCTCCTCCTACCCTACAACCCCTATACCTCACCACCCCTTTCACCCTTCCTCAGACACTCGAGTTTACCTCACTAGTCACTGCTTACATGAGTACTACCCACCAAGAGGCACCCGCGAGCAAGAGGGTACCAATTTTTAGTCATCCTACGCCCTCTCTCCGTCCCTCGAGGTAACGTGACGCTCTTCCCTTTGAAACGGCGAGTATTTTTCTGTACCGAGTGCTGCTTCCGTTTACAACGGCACACACGAGTAATTGGAGACCATGGATACACTCGCTTTTTATCGATACCCGATTCTCTTCCTTCGCCGACTCCGCCATTCATTTTCGAGATATACGATTGATTCTTGCTCTTTACATTATCGCCATTCAGCTTCGTTAGAATTTTCTAGACCTGTTCAGCCAACTCAAATAACATCCTCCAACGACACAGTAGTTGTTTTACTGAAACAATTTCTACGCCAATTTATTTCTGCGTTTATAAAGCCGTTAGCGACCCCACGAAAGTCTACCGGGGGGTGGGGGGGTGCTTGCTTTTATTCCGGGGCCGAAGAATGGATTAACTTCTTAGAGGGATGCGGGCGTTTATTTGCGAATCTTATATTGGACGGGTCTCGAGTGTGATGGAAATAAAGCTTAATTCATTGTTTGCATCGCGAGACGAGTTTTGGCGTTGGCACACGTGCCGTGTCATGTGACGAACGCGCGCGACGCAGTGTCATACGCATGCACTCGACGAACAAAGGGAAAATTTTCAATTCGGACACACGTTTTTGCCCGTCGAAATATTTTTATACCGCCGGCGTGGGGGCAGATTGACGGGAGAGACGGGCTCTCTCGCAGAAAGCCGGCGCAACTTTCAGTCGCGTGTAAAATAAATTCGCCGTGGTGCGGAGGCCGCCAACAAGCGAAACAATGTTTTATTCGACGGTCCAACCGGAAAACCACCGAGTCAACCAATGAGAACGCGATTCCCGCGTTACAATATTTAGCCAATCATCGATAAACAAAAATAAACAGCGCGCCGGGGAAATTAATTTCGCGAGAGCGCCATTAGAACCCGTAAATACGGTAGTGCTCACTTCAATTTCACCGAATCTGCAACACTTCGTTTTCCCCACTCCTCCTCTACCACTTAGTGATATCCACTCGGTTGACTCGGTAATGAAAATTTCAGATTCAGATTTTTGTAATTAAAACGAATCCAAACACGACACGCATCAGACAAGTTTTATACTCGATATAAATAACAAAATTAACGAGGCATGTTTTACTTTGAAAATCTAAGCGAGCCTTTAAAATTGGCGTGCGAGGTCTCCCGCTTCTTCGAACGATCAATTTGAGTTCCTCGCGGACTCTGCACGCTTTTATTGTTTGCCAGCGGCGCGGCGTCGACGTATATTTGCGTCGCGAACAAGGCACAGTGTCGGCGAGTAATCGCGTTTTGCAAGGCAGACGAAGTTAAACTCGTGGGTCGTTTTGCCCGTTGGTTTTCCGTGTCTCTCCTGTCCAGCTAGCTTCCCTACGCGCAGTCCTCTTTCCAGGACGCTACTCCAAGGGGGAGTTGCCCCGGACAATATATCAGTTTACAATGATAAAAAGCAAACACGGGAAATAACGCGAGGAATTACTGAACCAAACAATATGTCCCTCGTCTCTGGAGAGACGGCGTATATATTTCGACCGGAGAGCAGCCGCCCGGCAGCATCCGACGGAGGGGTGTGCCAAAACGCTCTCCTTACAATGCTACCGGGGTTGTTTTATTGCGCGACGGGGCGATATGGCCACGGGGACAGAGGAAATGGACTCATTATCGCCGACCGAACGCATTCGCCACGACCAATTATACCTCGCGCTGCCCCGAGACATCGCTGCCCTCCGCCACACTATTTCTCACACAAGTGACTAATTCTGATCTCTTCGTTATTATCATCTGCAGAGTGCGGATCTTTAAGCGAAATAGAAATGTGCTCCGTTCTTTAATAATTTTACTAGGTCCGAACGTAATATTCAACTGTTTCCAGCTACTCACTTTACGCATTTAATCAACCCTCAGCAGTGCAAGGGTGACTCAGAGTCGCCACTAAAAATTGCTGTACCATTATTCACAATAATGATTACTGGACTGCGGATCTTTATGCAAAATGAAAATGTTTTACATCAATTGTGGCAAGCAGGAATAGCATAAAAATTGCTTTGATCCCTTAACGACTTTGTTACATTGAAAGCAACGTTACAACATTTTTGAATTTTTAAAATCTTTCACTGTTTTATATTTCGTCTAACCAATTTCTTCATAAATGCATAAAGATCCGCAGTCCAGTGATTACATTATTAAATACGCATTCGTTATCAAAGGGCCTATATTATGAAATAGAAATGGTACTTACTAATTTTTTCGAGTGTAGATATTACAATGAAGCTACAGTATAATGAAATTATTCTGGCTTGGATGAAACGTTTAATTTTCAAGTGGAAATAGCTCCGACTGCAAAGGGTTAACCACCGACAACTCATTCGCCGAGGAAAAATGAACACATCGCCTAATCAGCCTAAATTCCTGCAAGCCAGGGGCGTGCAAAGAAATCCGTGGACTGTCCGCAGGGGCCCGCGAGCCCGGTAATCCGTTAATCACAGTAGACGCGGCAAGAGGGTAGGAAACAGGCTTGGTAATCTAAGAAAAGGCGTCGGAGCATTGGCGTCAGTGGAAAGTGGTTGTAAGTGAATGAAAGTGGATGCAAAGGTGGAGGTGTGGTTGCTACGGGGTCGTCAGCCTAGCAAAGCTAGCATGATCCGCCACGGAAGACAGAGGTCTGTCTGTCTTTATCAGCCAGCCAGGTAGAGCCCTCGAAGCCAGGCAACGGCGTCGTCTCTGCTCCGCCACCCCTCGTCGACAAAAACCTAGAGGGGTTGCCGACGGACGCCCACGATTGGCGTGGCTCCTGCAAACGAGGGAGGACATCCTGTACGCCGATTGGCTGCCGACGAATCCATACTCGGTATTCATTCGTCGCCTCATTCGTCGACCGGTCTCCCTCTCTCTCTCTCACCACAGACTCAACCCCCCCGATGCAGCTCACCCCTGCGCCGCGGGAATCTTTTCAATGCACTTCACCGCCAGCTTTCACCTTCCGCCGGATATTTCTAAGCAAATATTTTTTTAATAAGCGGCGACGAAATTTGAGCGGCGAGTTTTGGGTTTTCGTTTTAGGGAGATCAGATAAATTCAAAATTGAGGAGTTAGTTGGGAATACTGGAGAATTTAACTGGTGAGGATTTTGAGGATTTAGAAAACCACCCTGTGGAATATTGCAGGGGTTGAAGAGGTGGTCAGTGTTCTCTCTGAATTAACTGGCTCGGAGTATGGACAACACGGTTCGGGTACAAATGGCATTTCGGAGTGAGATTTGCGGGAATGGAGAGAGGATCGATGAGAAGTGTCGAAGAAGGAAGAGGCCGGTGGTCGTTCGCCTGTACTTTTGCCGTCGCCGTGTCGCCTCGGTCCCAATTGAATGAGAGGAAATAAAAGGGAGAGAAAGGTGGCCTGCGCGGAGGAAAGACGAGCGAACGGGAGAGGACGGAGGGACAGGGACGGAGCATTCCTTGGGGTGTTGCAGCCTATGATCGAGCAACGAGCTGGGCGGGTTTTCAGATTGCTGTTGGCTCCGCCCCCGGCACCGCCCCATTGGTGGTTGCTGGCTCTGCGCTACCTTCGGCCGGTGCGCCTCCCTTCACCCTTCTGTCTGCAGCTGAGACCTTCGTCGGGTTTCGCCAGCAGCCACCGCACACACGTCAGCAAACGGCGCCTCCAACGGCCAACGGATCGTTCGCGATCTCCGTCGATCATCTGCACAAACGGATCAACGGGACGCCGAGAGTCGCGGGAGGATTTTTTTGGGGACCGGTCTCCACCAGGTGATCGTGCGTCCGGTGATATATCACGTCGGCTGTTGAGACGTCTCGCCGCTGAACGTTTGCATCTCTGTGCTACGAAGTGTTGTTTCCATTGAATCACGGATAAATCGACGTTGTAGAACTCCCACGAGAAAAGTGATCGACACTGGATCCCGGAACTCGATGCTGGACACTTGTTAGACTCTGGATATCGATGACTTGTGCGTTCCTTTGAACTCTGAAGTTCGACTACGGAAGATCGAAGATCGTCTTCGAAAGGGTTTCTTGGATTACCGGTTCAAGACAAGGAAGAATTGTGAAACAGTCGGTGATAACAATGGCGTACCACTGGGAATCGAGGAAGAACTGATCGCAACGATTCGATGATGTCGAGCGACGATTGGAGGGACCCGCGGGAACCGGATGCCGACGTATCCTGATGTCCGTCGCCTTGTCGTCATGACATCGAAAGCTCCCTGAACCCGTGACACTATTGCTACCGAGGCAGAATCGTTTTCTCAACGAACTGTACAGTCCTAGGATTATGATGTGCGCCGTCGTCGAATTCGCACCTGTTTCGTAAGTACCCCGTTTCTACATATTTTCTAGATACCGTCGAGGTTCAAGTAGCTAGGTTCTTCGCGGTGTTTGAACGCGAGTTAATCGAGAGTCGATGGGTTCTAATTAGACAGGATATTCGCCGGGTTTCTGGATATGGTATTAAGTAGAGGGAGGATTAAGCCACGAATGACTTGGCGCAATTAGCCAGATTTTATGAGTGGATGAAACGGAGGAACCGCTTCTCCGCAGGCTGCCAACTAAATGGATTAAAACGCCCGTCGCGTTCGAATGCCCTCGCTAGCCTCGCAAACCGTGACATAAGTATTTAGCTCGCCCTCGAAAATCCTTTTGGGAAGAACTGCGGCGGTGAGTCTCCTGGAAAACTGCTCTTCAGGCTCCTAACAAGCGTACAAAACAATAACAAGGATATGTAGGGAACGTTTTAAGAATTGCAAACTGCTATCAGTGAAAAATATCAATTTCTAAGGCGATGTTATTTAATTTGTCCAAATTATTCAGAGCAGAAATAAATGTCTTCGCAGCTCCCGTCTCTTGCAAACGACGTACTACATTTTTATTTCGAGTAAAAGTCCGCAGTTTAATAATAACCAGAAGATTATTTACAAGAACCATCTCGGCTAATTTCTTGTCCGACGGGTAAAGACCATCCGCAGCGAGATTCGCGGAACAAAATCTCTGCGATTATTGCAAAAGCGGGTGCAATTGAGAGACTGCATGAGTCGAGCGAGCGACGGCCGTCGATCAAAGACGATTAGGCGAGTGCCATTGAGGCTGGTGGCCGGGAAACATGTATCGCAGGGCTGCGCCATGTGTGAAAGTAGTTTCCTGTTGTTTCGGAAGGTTTGTTTGTGCCCGGGGGCCGTAGAAGTGCCACTGGAAATTAGCGAACAATTAGCTCGCCCGGTTTCTGTTTTCTAAACACGGGCCTGCCTATCGACGGCCCATTATTTCGAAGCATTCGTGCAACGCGCCTATCAAACCGCCTATGAACGAACGCGGTGCCTAAGTGGCCCCGGGTTTCGAGTGTGTCCGAAGTATCCGGAGCAGTATTTTCGTCGTGTACAGAGTATATGTAGTTCTCTCTTCTCCCTTCCTCCCTCCCTCTCTCTCTCTCTCTCTCTCTCTCTCTCTCTGTTTCTCTTGAGATCGCGCCGACGAGGAACACGTTGCACACGGAGAGGGTACTGTAGAAGGGGTTCTTCTAGTGTTTCGTTGCGCTTAAAAGGAGGGGGTTCCAACGGAGAGGGTTTCTCGCTGCAAAGCAGCTTTGGTGTTGCAGCCTCTTCAAACCTCGTGCAAACACTCGGGGACAGGGCGTTCGCCTGGTACGACGATTAATATCCCAATAAGGCCTCGTTCACAAGGCCTCGCACAACCAAGCTGCTTCGTTCTTTATTCATTGTATCGCGGCTCCTCCCGCGGGATAAACTGCCCGATACCCGGACCTCCCGACACGTCTCTTCTTCCAGAACCTTCGGCTTCTCGCGCGGACACACAGGCTTTCACGCCGGACACCGTCATTTCTCATTTAACCCGTGCGAAGCACGCCAGCCCGAATTTTGGGAGGAGAGGAACAGTTTGAAGGAATGCAATTTGGAAATTTGGAGAATTGGAAAATTAGAGACTTTCTTTGAACAGGCTTTTAAAACGAAGTAGGAATAATGTAGTAAATTGTAGGGGATGAATATATTTTTGATTTTTCAAGGCACATAGGAAAGAGGAAAATTAAATTAGCGCATTAAGATTTCGCCGGATATCCATCTACGAATTTGGAAAGATAGGAGAGAGAACAGGAACCGCGAGCTGTTAGAAAAGGAAAACAAAGTGGGAGTAACGTAGTAAATTGTAGGGTAGGAATATTTCTTAATTTTGGAAGGCACATAGGAAAGAGGAAAAATAAATTAGCGCATTCAGAATCGTCGCGATATTATTCTAGGGAAACTGAAGGTTCGTCGGATATCAATCTACGAATTTTGGAAAGAGGGGAAAAGGAACAGGAACCTCGAGCTGTTAGAAAAGGAAAACAAAGTGGGAGTAACATAGTAAATTGTAGGGTACGAATATTTCTTAATCTTGCAAGGCACACCAAGAAAATCGAATCGTCGCGAAATCGTTCCAGGGGAAATTCAATTTTTGTGGACCAGCGAGAACCAAAGGTTCGCCGGATATCAATCCATTGTGCCTTAATTGGCCAGCAGAAAAGGACGAGCAAAGAGTAATTGTTCCAGATCGTTTCCCCTCGGCGAGTACAGAATGCCGAGGCAAAATAAGAAACGTCCACTTTATATCGTTACCGAAACAAGGAATGTCCATCTAGTTTATTAATGCTTCGATACTTTTCTTCTCGCTGGCGGTACACAGAGGGTTGCTGTCGTTATGCAAACTTAGCAGGAAGAGTGCTACCATTCCTTGCTTTGTTCCAGTGGAGGGTGGACGTTCCCTGTTTTCAACTGAGCACATCAAACCTTTTACTTGTCCAGCTTCTATGGACATTTCTACTTTGCGAACCTTTGGATGGAGAAATGGACATTCCTCGTTCTTTCTCCAACCCTTCGTTCGCTTTAACCATTTGATCGTTACATTGATTACAGAGGTAAAATTTATTCATCGATGCCAATCGATCGAATTCGACAGAAAATAAACTCTACATCTGAAAAATCCGTTCACCTATCGGCCGATAAAATCCCCATCAGATTTGCCTCGGAAATGAACATCCTCCATACAATCGCTGTCTCATGACTTTAATTGCTCATACTCGGCCGGTAGAAAGACTCATTCTCTACGAGAAAAATTACCGTCTGACAGGGCTGGGAAAAAATGAGCATCTCGCTCATACGGCTACTGTTTTATTACTTCCTTGGAATTACTCATACGGCCGGTCGAGAGACTGGTTCGCGAGTCTGTCAATAAAATCGCAATGTTTACCGGCCGCGAGAACGATCGTTGACGGTGCTGGTCCCGAAATGAAGTTCTCTATAAACCAATTAAGGTATCGCGCAGGGATCTGGTCGATGAAACGGGCATCATTCGAGGCTCGCGGTACATTTTCCACGGGATCGGCGAAATCTAGCGGGAATACGGTGTGAACGGTGGTGTGTGCATGGTGGGAGGGACAATGTCGGGCACCACGTCAAATTTGTAGCTGATCGCTGGTAGCGCAGCTGACGAGCGAGTTTTACAGCGGGCCACGCGATTAGCATAGCTATCACGCGCGCCCGCCGCGTGTCATTTATTTTACCAAAAGGCCGATGCTGATACGCGACGTTAATTGCCGATCCGGGCCCGCGAATGCATCGGAGCAGCGCGGTTCGACCAGGCAGCGCTTTATTAGCCGAAAACCCGCGGGTTTATGCGAGCCCATCGGCTTTTAAGTGTTCCAGCTAAACACCCGTTTTATTGCCAGATAAACGGGACAGCTTGGCCAGCGGAATGCTACTCTCTTTCTCTCTCGCGACTCCGCCCTGACGGCCACCGTTAATTAACAACCGACGAGAGATCGCCGCTCGGAGGAAGTCGTAAGCTATCGACGGACGCCGTCAAATCGACTCCGAATATATTAGATTAATTATTACAGCAGTCGTGGCTACACTCATTCAAATGCTTCAGCAACAATTTCGTGTTACATATTCTTGGACAAAATTGGGTAGACGGATGGAAAAGACGTGCGAAACGGGAACGTCTGATATTATTTTCCTAATCGACTGTTTTACAATGTAAAACCGTTTCCCCCTTTCCGTTCCTTTCTCTCGCGTTCTCGTTGCAGCCCGAAAACTCGCGTCGAGAGGCTATGCAACGGGGTCCATGTTTTTCTTGCGTAAATATTTGAAATAAGACAGGCGACCGAGTAAGACGGGACATCGAGGGAGAGGGAGTCTTTCTCTCTCTTCTTTCGTTCAGCTTCCTTTTTTTCCCGAACATTTTATTTTCCCCCGCTCTGTGGATGCGAAGGCATTATTACGCTACTTGATTTCGCATCGCGCCAGCTGTCTCCGATTATTCGCCATAGAAATTTTCGGGGGATCGCCGTTCAAAAGGGGACCCCGTGGTCCTCCGCTAATATTTGAGGAGGCCCCGCGCTATGGGGCCCTATACCGGACGCTAAGCCTCTGTTGTGCGTCGAGATTCTTTGCTTCTTCACTTGAGATTACAAATTTATCAGGCCGCGGCTAATTTTGGGACACGATACTCTCCGTGTAACACTCGTGCAGGCTCTCCGGAAATCTTCGATTTAAATCATTCAATATTTTTCATTGCTGTTCCTGAATTATAGTGGTATCGTGAATAAAATTCAGTACTATGAGGACACGAGTGATTTCCTGCGCGAATCGGCTAGTGAATCAAGTGCTAAATGAGCAGACTTTATCGCCGAGTGCTAAAAACCATCGCACTGCCCATAAAACGTCCTCCTTCTCTTTCGCCGGATTCGAGACTCGAACGACATCACGCGATCCGTAATGGAGAACTTAAGTATTCCAAAAGTATCCGATATTTGCCTTCTTCTCAGACATTCGGCTGTTCCAAGTCGCCCGACAGGACTTCGCTCGACCCTTTCCCTGAACTTTCTCCAGAGCTGACAGTGGGTTTCACCCTGGGAATCACGGGATATGAGATCTACGATAGCGCTACCAACCCCTGAACCTCTTCCTTGCCGGTTCTGGCAATCGATAATGACTGCGCGGAAACGAACTCTATTATCCAGGCACTCTGGGAAATTATTGAAACGCTCTAATCTGGTATTCAAACTTTTTACAAAATTCCGTGAACCACGAATGCGGGTTTTCAATCAGTGACTTCAGGACCTTCAAACTATCATAACTTCGTGAAAAAAAATCGTAGAGGAGTAAATCTGGGTTCATTTTGAAGCTTGAAGCCTCCACTTTCGGACACCGCCACTTATTTCTATCGGAAATTTTTTGCACGATGTAATGAGTACTTTCCGTGCAAATGGTACGAAATCCAACGTCTCTAAAATTGATTCATTCACATTGGAACATTCTTTTCTTGCATGAGTCGTTCATAAATTTGAAGATTGAACCCTCCTCTGTACAACCAGAAAACTTGATTTACAATTTTTTCACCGTGGAATATATAATAAATCAGCACAGAAGTGATTCTAGAAAACTACAGGCTAAATAAAATATTAACGTTAACATACATAAATGAAGTGCAAGAAGGAAAGGCTTGCGGAACGACCTAACAGACAGCTGCCAGCAATCATAGCGACCCGACCCGGATCCAGAGGTGAAGGTCTCCCGTGGGTCGAAGAATTCCGCGGTCACGAGCTAGATGGAGGACTCTCGAATATTTTACGGGTCCTTCAAGGCTCGTAGGTTCGCACACGCACACGCACACATGCACATCTGACATTATAGCACCCCTTTCTGTTGGTTTCCTTTCTCGGCAGGTCCGTCTCGCGCCAAGGATCACCGATAGTCGGCTAGATAGCGTTTCGCAGCGTTACAGCGTTCGCACCGTAGCGGGTGGATGTCGGTTACACCGGTTCACCCTCGTCTTCAGGCTCTTCCTTTCGGTGGTGAGCCGTGTGTGAACACGTACGACGGTATCTGTTCGGCGGAATGGTCGCTCACTAACACGAGAACCTTCTGGTTAGAGAGAGAGAGAGAGAGAGAGAGAGAGAGAGAGAGAGAGAGAGAGAGAGAGGGGGAGGGTTCATAGTTAGTCACTCTGTGGACGAAACGCTCGCTAGCATGCTTTAGCCAATGCGAGTACAGGGTGCACAGACACTGAGGACGTTATCTACCCTTTGGGGACGTACGTGTGACTTCGTGTGCCCAGGATGGGGCTGAAGGTGGTTGGTATCTTGTTGGAGGGCGAGAAATACGAGCCACGAAGCTTCAGGGTTGCGTGCGCGATTGAGCCCGGAGAAGGAGAGAAAGAGACAGGCACAGAGACAGAGAAAGATAGAGAGAGAGAGAGAGAGAGAGAGAGGTGCAGAGAGTGTAAGAGACAGCGAGAGAGAAATTGAGGGAGAGGGAAGGAGAGGTTGCTGTTCGCACCCCTTTCGCTGTGCTCTTTAAAAAATTAGCTCCTCGATCCCAGCGCCGTTTTTATCTTGTCGCCGGTCGGTGGCGTGACCGCCTACCACCGATGGTAATTTACAAGCGATGAGACAATCGCGGAATCTATAATCCCTGGAAATTTATTCGCGCAACGATCATACAGCCTGGTCACGAGAAACCGTGGCCGCCTAAAATCTCGGAGACTCTTTTCTGTTCGGCAAACGAGTCCACGGTTCGCGATAAATCACACGGTGCAGCCCGGGATTTATACTTTGTTAAGCAGCTCGTAAATATCAGAACTCAGAACCGCGGACTGCAAGTGAGTTGTGGTGGAGTTCCGGTGGAACGCGGTTTGGAGCAGTGTGACGAAGAGAACGAGAGTATAGTTGGAAGATAAAATTGGAAATTATGGGGGATATGGTTAAGCGAGTGGTGAATCGGTTTTTGGTTGTTGGAGATCAGCCGTTGTCTCGCAATTTTATAATTAGTCTGCGGATCTTTATGCATTCGTGGCTTCTAAAAATTTAATACGGACCGATGAAGGCTACTACCACTGATAATAAGATTCTTGAAATTTGCGCCCGGAAAAATTAAAAATTGCATAAACGTCCGCAGTCCATTTATAATATTTTTAATAATAAGATTGCACTCGGTGCAAGGTTGCACTGAGATACCGGTGCACCTGTGTCCCTTCCTACAAGGTGTGCAGCTCGTAATTGTCGCTAGAAATTGAATAACAATATGCAAATAGATTGTATAACTCATCCGACCGGTCCCCAATTAGTTTATCTCACGATCCCGAGGCCAACATGATTCTGGATCGAGAGATTGATGTAACATCGTTCGGGCATGCGGGTTATCACGCGAAACCAGATATAATCGACATTTCGATTAATCAAGTCGCGGTCGAACGTGTAATCGTCGATATACTATAATCTGTATCGGTCGCGACCCTGTCCGATTATCCAAGTACGAGATAATCGGATGATTACTGTCCGATTCCCGGGTTTAATTCATGCGCGTGTAAATACGTCAAAGGGAACGGAACGAGCGTATACGCACATATACATACGCGCAAAATACGTATAGGCGATTGGCGTTACGAAACAGGCGAGCACCGTGGCCGCAATAAATCAAGATAAAGTTATGATAAACAAATTAGTCGGCGCTGCCGCCCCTCACCGGTGTTATTGTCTATCGTATATCTACCTACAAATTACCAGCCGTCCCGAACACCTCGGGGTAACTGCTACTCGCCGCGCGCGTGTGTGTTGATCACACGCACAGAGGGTTGAAGGAAATTCGAGGGGTAACTCGAAATTAATGCACCACTTCCTCTCTCGGTGCAACCTCGAATTGCAGTGTACCGGCGTGCCTCTTATTTATTCGATCCCCAGACTATTCGATTTTACTCTCCTCCAATTGTTCTTCACACGTATCTACAAAGTTGTTTCAACTAAATTCTACAAATCTTAGATGTGCGGATTAACATCAATGTGCAAATCGTTATGAAGCCCTGTTCTTTTACAATATTGCCGATTAGACAATTATTACTTCCTCTCATAATATTCTAATTCTTCTTCACACTTATCTATAAAGTTGTTTTTTCTAAATTCTACAAATCCTAGATGTAGACATTAAAATCAGTGTGCAAATCGTTACAGAGTCCTGTTCTTCCACAATATTGCCGACTAGACAATTATTACTTCCTCTCATAATATTCTAATTCTTCTTCACACTTATCTACAAAGTTGTTTTTCTTAAGTTGTACAAATTCTAGATGTGGGGATTAACATCAATGTACAAATCATTATGAAGCTCTGCTCTTTTACAATACTGTCGATTGGGCAATTATTACTCCCTTCCGCAAAATTCTAAGCAAACCAGACATTCTCTAAAACCTCCAGAGTTCGATTTAACATATCCCGACTGCCGCCTCTTCATTCACACCGATATATCCCAGATCACAGCCAGATCAAGCATACAAATGATGCTAAGTTTCCCCGGTTGCATTCTAATTCTCTCGGAACGAGCTTCGTTAACTACAGCCCGCGTTCGTTTCGATTCCCCTGATGAATAGCGCGCAGCAGTTTCGAAAATATCGAGAATATCGTTTCCGAAAACCGCAATAGCTGGTGAAAAATGGTCGATCCCTCGCGTATTCATCCGGAGCCGTTGAAAAATTCATCGGCAGGATTTAATCGTATCGGGAGAGCCGGTTCTGCTCGCGAAAAAAAAACGGTTGTGCGGACACGCATTCCGCCCACGCATTGTTTCCACCGGCCTATGGAAAATTGATCGGTTGCTCGACCCGTGCAGCAACCCGTCGTCGTCTGCAGTTCGCTAAATCCGACGTTCTTCGTGGCGCCAATTTTTACGATACACTCTGGAAGAACGTTTTAATTGGCCAGAGGCGTCTCGTGCTGTCAGCCATTACCGGGAATGGTCCCGCGAGCGAACGAAAGGTGCGACATATCCATTCTTTTACACGAGATTCAGAGATATCGATACGCCCTGGTCCCGGTACCGTATCACCGAGGAAACGACGGGCATTAATTCGACCGGACAGTTTTCGCCAGTTTATAGTAAAAATATACGATTGGCGGGCAGGTGAGACGGAGCTTGATGATCCACGTGTCGTTTACCCCGCCGATCGTAAAACAACGGTTCGGGTTTCGCAGCTTTACGCGAGTCGCCGGCTCTAAAATCGCTATACGATGAACAACATGTCAAAAATAGTTTGGCTGCGAAATCAATCGGCGGGAGCCAACTTTGCAATTTTTTCCGACCGCTCAATCTTTTATACGTGCGTTGGCTGGTCTAATTTTTACTTTGTTCAATTTTCCTTGCATCTACAGTGGGTGTACAAAGTATATTCGGACACCTTTTAAAAACCAGATCAAAAAATGTGAAAATCGTCACCTTTACTTTTTCCTTCGCAATTACGATCAATAACAATTTTTTAAAAAACACTATTTACACACTAGCTTAATAATACTTCTAAGTTATTAAAAAGTTATTCGTTCTCGAAAGCTGTACGAATACTTTGACCACCGGCTGTATCTAAAAATCTAACAATGGGTTGAAACAAAAAGGAACGCGAAGGTCGGAAAGAGCCTGGAGCACTTATTAAAAATTATGAACTAAACGTTGCTTTGCAGCGCACACAGAATATTCATAGCTACACCTAACCTCACGGCCTCAGCAATTTATTTTCCCCAGACCACACAGATATGCATCGACAAGTTCGCATTGCTGCAAAGCAGACGCCATAATTAGCGACCGCATTAAAGCTACAAATGTAGACGCGTATCAGATTGTCTACGCAACTTCGTTCGCTACATAAATAAGTAATTTAATTTGTTGGCGCTGGGGTAAACCTTGATCGAAGAAAACATAAATTTGTCAAAGTTCGGCTAGTTATGGAGTTGCGAAGCGTTTGAGGATCTTGATGATCGCGATGAACAATGGCTAGGGTGTGCGGTAATTAATGACAAAAAAATCCGCACTTTTATCGCTTGGTAGGTTCGCGTCGCGGTTTGAAAGCCAGCTGAAGGGGCTGACAAAAACGATGCGCAACGGGTTTAAAGTAGTGGAAACTCATAGCGGTGGCCGGAACGGCGCGACGGCACAATGTTGCGAGCATCTGCATAAACGTGTTTCTTTAGCGAACGTTCCTCGGTGGATGAGCCGTGAATTTCCCCGTCCGAGCGCGGTATCGAGTTGTTAATCTGCCTGTAAAATTAAATACAGGACAAGCTCCTCCGCCCTCAGTCGCAGAAACAGCGGTTAATAAGAAAATAAAGCTGCTCGAAGCGCCCTAAGGCTACCTGTCTTCAGAAATAAACTTGATACACACAAGCGTAGGGAATAATTCCTGGTGATTATTTTCATCGCTTCTAAAGCGCACGGCCGGATTATCGCCGAATACAGAGCAGCTAATTACAAATTTTCATGTTGCAAAAAAACGAGTAAGAAGATCGCTCCGAGATGCATCGGCCTGCAGACAAATAAATATGCAGAACGTATATATCTGTGGAAACGACGCAGATCGCAGATATAAAGTCAACAGGATGAAAAGTATCCGTTCCGCGCGTTAAATGTCTTCATTTTGATCGGAAACGTTCCCGGCGCCGACGTGCACGCGTAATTGTAATATTAATTGATCGGGAGCAATTTGTAACGGGGCGGTATTGGCGTCGTTTCCATGCAAATATGTTCTTGTAAAACACGCGCGCGAATCGACGGGAATTAATTGAAAATGGGAACACCTTCGTCAGCTTTATAATTAGCGCGATTCGCGCGGATGATTTCCGTCAGCTCGCAAGAATTAATGTTCTCGGTGTTTTTACTAGCGATGATCAAAATTATTGGAAGACGGTACGAATTTTCACCTGGCTGTTGTCTCTTGCAATTGACTTTGGACAATTTATATTTTTCATAAAAGTCCCGTTCTGCACAACCAAAGCGAACAAGTGTGCGTGGAGGTAAAAGTCGAATCTCGGGAGCAGCGTTTAAGGCACGAAAGGTCCCGGAGGAGCCGAGAAAATAATAAATTCCAATTTATAGGTGTTAACGCGATGGAGGGCACCGGAGGAGTGTCCAGTCACGCTATGGAAATTATGACGTATTACACGATTGCCTTTTCAGCGTCGCACGCGGCTTGCCCGTGCCGTGACTAATAAGCAGATGTAATGCAATTTAACACGCATCGTATTAACGCTTGTTTGAACGTTAACGCCGCCCAGTAGCAATTATGCACACCTTCAACCCGTCTTCTCCATTTTCCACGTAGCCTAAGTGACTGCGGATAAGTGGATGTCTCGAAATAAATGTAAATGCGAGGATGTTTGCGTCATCGAATGCAGAGCGTGTTCGCAAAAGTCGGAAGGACTCCGTAATTCTCACGTGAGCTGCGACTCGCGGGTCGCATAATCGCGTCGAACGTGTGCCGTTAATTAGGCGATCGGCCGGATAATCTGGCATACTTTAATTAGCCGGTCTTCTTTTTGAATGAACTCGAACACGAACGCTCCTGTCCTTCGTTCTCGCCGCTGCGTACGGGTCGGAACCGTGTCACCAATTTGCTATTTTAATTTTTATGCGGCTCCATTAGCCGATGACCTCGTTCACGCCGCGCGTATCTCGCCTGGCCGATGTGTATCGCGAATTAAGAGGATTATGCGCTCGCTCTGTTTGCCTCCAATAACAAATGTTCGAACGTAAATTACACCTTGTAATCCGACGAAACGATGAGAACCGGCCTGGACGGATTTACTAAATTAATAAAAATTCTTCATCTTCGGGAGGGAAGGGAGAAAAATATGAACGTGCTATATGTATAGTGAATTGGTGTACACCGTTCGTGGCTGTTCTATCGCGAAAGAGAAGCAGCTTGGCCTCGATCGAGCTAGTATGCAGCAGAAGTTTACGGTCGCCGGAAGTTCATGCTTATTCACTGAGCACCGAAAGGGCGACCGGGTATAATTTACGTATAAATTAAGCGGAATGAATCAACGGCAGACGATTAATCGCAATGGCTCGGCCGGTGATAATAACAATGGCCGGGCTTGTTTACGAGCGGTTAACGAATATATTACCGTTTCCATTATTCCGCCACGTGGACGCGTCTATCGTGCCAGCCACTCGATCGCGATACCTGGCTTCGACTGGCACAGAACCATCGCCTTTCGCCTCTCGATTAGGCTGGCCCCAACAACCCTGCTCGACGTATTCACCCGCCCAATCCAAAAACAATCTAGACTCCATCAATTCTCATTTTGCACAAAGGCTCACATTATTTTCAAATAAACAACTTCATATCGATAATAAAGATACACGAGATATCTCGTCCATTGTGGTGAAAGGGTTAATCAACCATGCGCAATAGTGGAAGCTTTTATAAATTCGGAGAAATCGAAACGTGTGAAACAATCTGAAAGCCGATTCGAACACGTTGTTCCCACCGATTCTCTCGATCGCGATACCGGGCTTCGACTGGCACAGAACCATCGCCTTTCGCCTCTCGACCAATCCAAAAACAATCTAGACTCCATCAATTTTCATTTTGCACAAAGGCTCACATTATTTTCAAATAAACAACTTCATATCGATAATAAAGATACACGAGATATCTCGTCCATTGTAGTGAAAGGGTTAATTAACAATGAGCAATAGAAGCTTCTATAAATTCGGAGGAGGAATCGAAACGTGTGAAACAATCTGAAAGACGATTCGAACACGTTGTTCCCACCGATTCTCACGATCGCGCACGGGACGAGGGAGGAAAAAGCAACCGGGGGGTGGAGGTCGGATCGCAGGAGGTAAACAGCCCGTGAAATTACCTTTTAAATATTAGATTATGATTAAATGTGTACCTACGGTGCCTCGGAGGCACTAAATGTTCAGCTTGGCCCCCCCGGTTTCTCCTCCGACCCCGGTTCGCCCGGCTCATAAAGCTGACGATGGGGGTGGTTTATGGTGGATGAAGTCTCGAACCACCCTCTCCAGGCTATATCGCGATATCAATCAGCTCTCGGCATCAGATAAGATTCTCGCTGCTCAGGAACCGAGTGCTTTTCAAAACGCGGATGAGGTTTCTCCGTATCCGAGCAGGCCATCAGCGGACCCCGCGTTGAATCCTGATGCGCTTTACGAGGAGCACGGCTGATCATTTTTTCACTTGAAGCAGACTGCGCCAGGCGATTCAGACACGGAGACGCCATTGTCTCGGCCCATCAATATTTCAATACTGAACCCGCCAGTCAAAGGACACTTTGTGTTCTTCGCGATACGGATTTCGCCGTCGATACTGCACTTCCACTGTATTGGCTGTGTTCGTCGAAAATTATGTTTCAGTACACAAGGTTGATCATTTTGTATACAGGCTGGTTCATGATTTATGGTGCAAAGTGGGTCAGGTAGATTCTACGGTTGGAAATATGACGGAAATCAAGTGCGTATATTACCATGCGACAAGTGGTTCAGGAGCGTACCGACTATTACCATCGAAAAAATGTGAAATATTTTGGATCCCAAGACGCATTTTACAGAATTTTTTCAGATTTTTTTGTTGTACACTGTGCTCGTAAAAAATGAAAAACCTCAACAAGTGTAACTTTTCTCCTCGAAGCAGAAACGTCGAAAAAATTTGGTTTTTATTGTTTTTCACAAGGATCTCCCGCAACAAAAAATCTGAAAAAAATTGACGACACTGCCTGTTTATAATACTTTATTAGAGAGCCACACAGTAGAATAGCATGTTTTCGTATTTTCGAGGAATCCGCATTTTTCCGATTTCTTTGGGGTTTTTCATTTTTTACGAGCACAGTTGGCAACAAAAAAATCTGAAAAAACTAACCTATCAATCACTATGAAATTTTGTACAGCGTCGTTTAATAGATGGCAATATACTATAGCAATGCCAACTTTCCTCAGCAACGCCGCTTGTCTTCAAACACGGGTAATTATTTATTGATCTACCCTCGTGTAACGAATTTGCCGATAAATTGGCTACACGTAATGATAAATTACATAAATTGGTTACACATAATTGGTAACACGTAAACCTGAGGTTTACAGGCTCATTGAAACCTCGCTGAAACGAATAACGTATCGATACTTTACTACCCGGTGTCCAAACACGGTATAATTCAACCGGAAAAAAAGAAGAATTGTCCATCGATGCCGTTAATTCGCAGATCGTCGTACATCGTAACACGTGTACATAATCAATAAAACGGCCGTAGCTCATGTAGAGGCGACCGACTTTAAACGGCGTATCGGAAAGCGGTATGGCTTGGTGAAGTCCGACGGCCATCAGGTGGTTGATAACGCGACAATGTCGGCCGTTGTCCGTGGCTAATTGGCATCGTTAATTCGCCGTGGATCATAAACGCTGGCGGTAGCACCTTTGGCAATAAATATCCGGGACTACTCCCCCGTTCGAATTTAAAGGGCCGTGTCTGACGCACACGTGGACGGTGGTCGGGCCGTAAACGAGCGAGCATGATGGGCAGGTGTTTATATCCGGCTGGTGCGTTGGTGCGTGCGTGTGCGTAATCCATATGCATGAGCCTCGAAGGAGGAAGGAGAAGAAGAATAGAAGGAGGAGGAGGAAGAGGAAGAGAAAAGAGAGCAAAAAAGCAAACCGGACGAAAAATAGAAGGGAAAAAGAGACCGAAGGATCCTGCTCAGCGTGCGTTCCACACGCCCACGCTCTTGCTCGAGAAACTTTCCGTCCCCATAAGCATATGCATTGCTCACTTAGCAAGATTGATATAACCCGATATACATATCTGGTGGTCGGCGATAAACGCAGAAAACGGACGAGACCCGGTGCCGGGGCCCACAGGGAACGAACAGCTCGCGATTACGCGTGTGTGTGGGTGAGACGCGTGTGCTCGAGCGTGCGTGTGCATCCGCAATTACGCGCAAGACGGCGTACGCGAAGGATAATTAATGCAAACGAGGGGCCCCGTGGCGGGCGGGGGAGAAATTTCGGTTCGAAAGCGGCTGCCTGGCTGCTCGAGCCTCGGTGAAGGTGAGAAGTAGGAATGCCCCGACGCACACCGGGAAAAAGAAATATATTTACGGGCCAGCGCACGGGCTCATAATGCTCGCCCCTCGAGATAAGCGAATTATTCGCGGACAAGTTGCTACGGGCGTGTAACCGGCCGATATCGATCTGCCGATGGTCGTAACAGAAAAATATCCGACGTCGAGCTACTCTCGTGATTCTCTATCTGGGAAACGGAGGGCGACCCGGTTCCATCTGTTAAACGAGCCCTACCGGGACCTTTGTCTCCCACGTTCCTCCTGAAAACGCTGACTTACGACACCAGCTGCCCCCGTCGACTTCGATCGCTGTCATCTTCGAATTTCCTTCCCCGATATGCAAATTCCGGCTCGATAATTCGCTGGTTTCTTTTCAACTCCTTCATCGATGTTTTACATATTTTTGTATATTATTTATTTAGAAAAGAGCAGCACGGTTCGCATGCCTCTGGAACGAGTTCAGCGTTGTACGTTCACAAGTAGTGTAGTATCCGAGAAAAGAGAATAGTTTTATTCAGTCGAGTACAAACTTTGGGCGTAAAGAACGGACTGCCTGCTAAAGAACAGAGCTCTCCTCTAATTCGCGATTGTCTAATTTATTTGGCCGATAATTATATGGTCGTTGAAATGAATACAACGTTCGGACGATCTCCCGCGTGATTTGCGGGCCGTCGAATGTTCCGGACAGCGGAGCGTTCTGGAACGTTCCTACGGTAGTGAACTCTTTCCCTCTGTCATTGTTTCTGAAATGAACGACCGAATCTTTACGAGGGATCTCGCGATCCTTTGTTTCGGGGTTGCTTTTAATTCTTGAAAACCACTGATAGTCTCCGCACAAGGAGAAGAAAGCGAGCTAACTGGCGAACGCCCCCTTGTTAGCGGAAATTTATTAGCTTACGCAACTTCCTCTCCGCTGTACGTAATACTTTTAATATCGTTTCTGTTGGTTCGTGAAGAATTCTTAGATATATTGACGGGATTGAAATTAACCAGGGTGTTCCAAGGTCTCTGCGACATGTCGTTTGATTTTCGATCGGTGGAGGGGCAGTCGCAAATATTTACCGGATAGATCGTATCAGCTTTTGGAAAATGGGTTTCTGCGGTGTGACAAAACAAATATTGCGGCCGGGGCGAATTTTCTCCAAGATTAAGCCACGACGGCTGGCAGAGCCTTCTTACACTGTCTCCTTGGTATTGGCCAACAAGTAGCTTTCACTTGGCGAAGCCCCCCATGTCACCGTCCCCGTTTAACGGCAACGAGAACTCGGAAGTCTCCGGGGAGAGTTTGCCGACTAAAACCAACCCCTGCCGACGATTTGAGGGGTTGCGCCACAATACAAGCAATAACACGTACCGCCTCTCTTGCCACCCTGTATTTCTCCCTCCCCCGGCCCCCTCTCTACACCCCTATTCCTCGTCTCACCCCCTGGTCGACCCGTTGCACGCACCCTCTCTTACCTTAATCGACGAAGGATGATTTGGTCTTAAATAAACTTCTCACCTCCATCGACGGCGACCGCATCCCCCTCCTGCCCCTACGTCGTTTATCACATAAATCGTCGAGTGGTCACTTTGATTACGGCCTCGCCCCCTCCTCGCATTTTCTTTATTTGCTTCTTCTCCAACTTCTCAACCAACCCCGCGACGAATTTTTCAATTGAATTCGATTCCGGAGGAAAGAGCATTGCTCGAGGACCTGCTTTATTACAACCAACGATCATTATGTCGATGGTAGGGAGCTTCCGAGTTTAGGGGATGAAAAGAGGATGCCACGTTTTATTAGGAAACTTCCTTCCGTTATTCGGTGATGGCACGTTTTGTTGGAAAGAAACTGGTTTTCTTTGTCTCTAGAGAGCTGTTTGAGAAGATTCATATTTTCGAATCGTTTTGTAAATGTATCAGTTGTAACAAGATAATCGAGTGGAGAGTGGTGGATCCATGACTATTTGTGTTGCACAAATTATCCGGCTGTTTATAATCGTAGAACCCCTCGTTTAGGGTTCAAGAGGCTTGTATTTAATTTTTCAACCCCTGTCTTCGCTACCCCTATAGCAGAGAACGTATCAATTAAGTACGCAACTTCGGAAAGCAGTGAATTTAATTCGGAACTAATATCAGATTATCTGCGATAAATTTTGAAAAATATTGATCTCGCTTTTCGTACAATTGGACAACCGTAATTGAGCCCGTTCGTAGACGCGTTGATGGGCTTCAGAAGGTAACAAGATCGATCTCGAGCCACACGGTGCTCGCCTCCAAGAACGGCCGAGGCGGAACAAAAAGATCGATCGTAAGACGAGCGTATGCGGTGCGAGGCGAGACGGTATTATTCATCATCGAGCGGAAACGCTTGGAAAGGTAGAGCCGACATCCGGCCACGTGTCCCTTGGCAAGATGGACCAATAAGATCCGCGATACGACGGAACGGGACCAATCTAGAGACTGATCGAGGAGAAGGTCCAGTAAGAGCGTTGGCACGCGCCCGGGACCGGCGAATTATTCAAATGGAATTCACGAAACGAGCCAGCTGCAGGGCCGGGGGCCCGGATCAAAAATTGGGGGAGTGGGTCGTATGAACGACACTTTTTCTTGTCGCACGCCTCTGTTCATTTGATTCCCTTCCGTTGCTGCCCGACCCATTATTCCACTGGATTTCTCTGGCCAGACCGGGGAGTCAAACGATCTACCCTTTTGCTGGTCGATTGTTTTATCCGGCAATTAATTTCTACACAACCGTTGGTACCTCGGAGAAATTATTAAAACAATCTACTGGGAATATTAATTACAGCGTGTGTTAAAATATTCGTGCACGTTTTAAGAACGAATAACTTTCTCAATATTTTTATAACAATCATCAAGGTTTCGATGAAACTTTTTGCTTAGTTTTGCCGAAGGCACCTTCTAAATTTTTACAGACAAAGACAAAAAGTTTAATTTATTTTTTACTACGAATACTTTTTATACAGCCATTGTATGTGGGATTTCTCGGAGGTGATTCCTCGGCGTTACTAGAGCGACTGCCTCGTTGTAAGTTCGCCAAGGCCCCCAACAGCGAAGCTAGAACAAGGCACACGGTCTGAAGGTTGCGATCATTGATCCTAGTCATCCCCTCCTCAAGGGTTAAGTGTCTACCGATTCCGACGGGTTAAAGTGTTGGAAAGAACTAGTCGGACGGCTGCCATCTGCCACCCCCAACCCCGGAGGGTTCCTATAGGAGCTCAGAATTCTCGCGAGTGGCTTGGACGGCTCAATGCCTTTAACCGTCTCTTGGCCACCCTCTAGAAACCACCCCCTCTCGCTCTCTATCTTCGTCTCGTCTTTATTCTACCGCGAACCATTGCGCGCGAGGCTTTTCATACAAGATTATATAGGATATTACGCATTAAATGTCGCAATTCGCTTTCTACCCCTCCGAGCCTCTCGGGTTCGTTCTCTTCTTACGTCGTTCAAACACCGCACCAGTGGGGGCGGAGAACAGCCGCCCCTCATGGAAAAACGGTTTACTTAGAAAAATTGGAAAAGACACACAGAGCATCGAACGGTCCGCTCGTATTTACTCGCGGAACGATCTTTGGCTTTTCGGCTACCGGGGAAATGAAAAGTGCCTTGCACGCGTCACTGTCGAAGCTGAAAGCAATCTGTCGGGGGTCTTTGAAACAAAGACCTGCTACGCGGTTTCCGTACAGCATTGTGGGAGCTTGGGTGGCTGTGTCAAGTGCTTATTACTTGGAAATTTAGACTGTTGTTCGGCCATTCCGTTTGATTAATCTCCGGACTAGCGGTTATTCAAGGTTAGGAATCAGACTGCAAACCTTGTTCACCGTAATTAATAATTTCAGCAAGGTGGGAATACGAAGACAGACATCCTTAAGATATTTTCAAATTATAAAATAAAGGTTCTAGAAACTACGCCCTTAATGATTTCAGCAAGATGAGAAAACAAAGACAGACATCTTTATAAATTATTTTCAAATTATAAAATAAAGGTTCTGGAAACGAGACTACGCCCTTAATGATTTCAGCAAGATGAGAATACAAGGACAGACATGTTTAAATTAGTTTAAAATTATAAAATAAAGGTTCTGGAAACGAAACTACACCCTTAGTGATTTCAGCAAGATGAGAATACGAAGACAGACATCTTTATAAATGATTTTCAAATTATAAAATAAAGGTTCTGGAAACGAGACTACGCCCTCAATGATTTCAGCAAGATGAGAATACGAAGACAGACATCTTTATAAATGATTTTCAAATTATAAAATAAAGGTTCTGGAAACGAGGCTATACAGGGGAGCAGCCGCCTCCTCCTCCCACTCTCCGCAAACAATACGCATTACAAAAGAAGTATTTCCCGAGGCACGGTACGCGTCTGCGAGCGCCCTTGCGCCGCTTCCGCTCGCGCTATTCAATCGCGATCACGATTCTCCTCTGGAATAATGGACCAAACTCGACACCGAGCCGGGGATACACGCTGCCAAGAGAAAGCGAGATGGATAGGGGTGGCACCGGAAGTCTTGCGTGCCATTTGCCTCGTACGATATACTTATCCGCGTCTTCAAGAATCACCGGCTAGTGAATGAGGGATCTTGAAGCGGCGCGTGCCCGGCCGCCCCCCGGATGACGAAGACTATAGTCTGCCCACAAAATGATCCCGGTGTCGTGTTTTCTCTCGACGAGAAAAGGAACCGGCCCTTTCGAGACGCTGCCGGATCGCGCGAAAACCTTTCAGAACGACGACTTCTTGCTCGATTGTACGATCAACCCCTGCGATCTCGTTTCGATGTTTTCGTCTGGAACGTACCGCTCCATTTTCTTAGCTATCCAGAGTTTTCGTCGAAATTGTTACGATAATTTATTGCCACATTTTGAGACGCGACGTAATGCGAGAATGCCACGAATATGTCCGATTTTTCCTACCACTTTCCGGCGTCATAACATTAACAATTTAAGACAACGTCTGGACCACTTCTATAACTCACCCCTAATTTTCTCCCACTGTTCTTTACTACCTCCACTACAATTTCTACATCCCTTAAAAAGCATCTTTCCGTTCTAGTCTTCAGTCTTCAGCCAGTTCTCACATGAAGCACAACGTTCTACAGTTCCTAGCTGAAATATAAGTTATTGTTATCGCAACACAATTACCTAGCACGGATTTAAGTAACCAAGCCAGTATTTACCATCTGCACACTACCACATTTTGATCAGTATGTTCATTTTCCCGTTCATATGAAAAGAATACAAGCCAAGAAGTGAAGAAATGGAAGAACGACTATTCAAGTGTTGCACACCGTATGGCAGGATATAAATGCCGCGAGAGATTGCAGATCGTGTGCGAAAATGGTGTCCGGCTCGGAATAGGAAAAGTTGATGGAACGGGGGAGCAATAAGCCAATATCGAGACGCGATCGACATCAACGTCGACTGTGCAGGATTGCGGGAAGTTGCAGGAGAGCGATGGGAGTTGGTTCATAATTCTCCTGTTCGGAAGGGGTCGAAGAGAATCGAGGGACGAGTGATTGAGACGCGTCGTAAGACAGGTTGAATCGAAGCTACTCCAATCTCGGTAGGTCTCGGGTAATCGATTCGAGTAGCGAAGGAAGGAAGGAAGGAAGGAAAGCCGAGGTTGTTCGAAGGGGCACCGAAATCCCGTTCCGTTCCTAACCGAGCCTCGGCGAGCGTGTGTTGTTGGCGGATTTGACGTGCTTATCAATGGATCACAAATGTAATAGGCTGCACGCACCCCAAATCGACCACATAACTGATATCTGATAAGGAACCAATAGCCGTGACGGGATTTGCGTGCGACTATTCATGCCTACATCAGACCACGGTGTGGTTCGTGCCGCCGGAAAATCTATTTCGAGAAACACGGGACCGGCGCGAACTTCCCTCGTGAAACAATATCCAATGGGAATGCGAGAAATGTATCACCGTCTGTGAAGTTTATCGTGCTTCGAGAAACTTCTTTCTCGCCGCGAAATATTCGCGAGAAGGGACAGAAACACATATAAAACGCAACTTAAATTAAAACGCTCCGAGACACTGGTTAACCTTCTACAGAGTATTAATTTCACGTGGCTTTAAAAATTATTCAGAATTATTTCACGCAGAATATACAGTGACTCCCATTAATATTCGGACGCTCTAACAAAAATGATAACTTTCTTAAGATACGACAATACGATTTGAACTTTTTTGAGAAGTTAGAGATATTTATTTACCCTTCCACAGAGTATTAATTTCACGCAGCTTTAAAAATTATTCAGAATTATTTCACGCAGAATATACAGTGACTCCCATTAATATTCGGACGCTCTAAAAAAAATGATAACTTTCTTAAGATACGACTAATACGATTTGAACTTTTTTGAGAAGTTAGAGTCATTTATAGAGTTGTAATATTTTTTCAAACATTGCAATTGGTCGGAATTGCAGAGAAAATACTAAAAGTTGAAATTTACAACTGTTTCGTGCGGGTCTACATTGAAAATTTAGGGTCCGAATATTAGTGGGAGTCGCTGTGTAAAACTGCTCCAAGACACTGCGGGTTACTCCAGAAATTCGAGCAGAGTGTCGAGACGGTGGGGAGCGCAATAATATTTAGCATCCGGCCCAGAGGGGGTTGAAGAAGCTCTCGCAGCCCTCGAAAGAAATGGTCGAGGAACGGCCGTGCAGGATCTCGAGGAGGTCGGACGATTATTACCTGAACCGAGCCGATAATAATTCGATTCCGGGCATTGTGCTTCGACGAAAACCTTGATTCCCATCGAGAGCCGTTCGACGAAACGGCCGCGAGACGCAAACAGGCCTCCGTGGGGCGCGCGGGGCTGAAAGGGCCCGCGAAGTGACAATGCCGGCCAGCATTGTTTTCCTGACTTTTATCCCGCTGATTATTCCGCCAGGGCCATTATGATCGTCGCCGGCGATCGTCATTATGTTCGACGAGGCCCCGGCGATCTCGAGTTACTCGGCCCATTGTCAGCGGGGCGGCGGCAACGACGCCGAAAATGCGAAATGAACGCGCACAGACGGCGAACCGTAGGCGCCCGCTGTGGCATCGGCCACGTGTGCACTTTTCGATTTAATTTGCGGGTTCCGTTTGTGTGGCTCCTTTCGTCGACGAGCTGGCCAGAGAGCTCCGCTGCGAGCGCAATTAACGCCGGGTAATTGATGTTAATCTTTGTCCACCCCGTTTTGCGTCCCCGGACTACCAATGAAATTCTTCGAGGGCCGCTCGAGAATCGATTAATTGCGTTAAGCACGTCCACCTTTGCAGTTTCGGCGGTTTGTGTCTGGCTGTATCGACGCGGTATGTTTCACCGAAATACTTCTTATTTATTTATACAGGTCGCATCGTTAGCGACCACAAGAATTCGAACACGCGATTACAAATGGCGGGACTTGTTAGTTAAGCAATAAGGCACGTTTAACGGGCACCGGGACGCAGGGTAATGTAATACGTCGGGAATTGCCTCGATCTCGAAACCAGCTTCGGAAAAATGGCAGGCGCGCCGGTTCCCAAGCGAAATATCACACACGGATCTCGTTAAAAGCAAGGGTGTGTGTTCCCAGCGGAAGTCACCAGGGATCGGCTCAAGTTAAAGGCAGAGACGAAAAGGACGAATCGGTGATAACGAGGTGTTCCAGCCGGGGTCTCTCGACAGAGGCGACAGAGGCACACGGGGGTGAGGGTTGTAAAACCCCCCGTAGACTGCGCAGCTGTGAACCCCCCGCCAATTCTCCGCTCTCGACTCGGCGATACGTCGAGCCTCTGTACGTGAATTCGAGATGCATCGAGACCCAGCGGGACTCGTTGCCATTTTGGAAAGCTCACAGTATTCATACGGGTTCGCCGCGCCACGCACGTGGCTAACGATTTTCTTTTTCGCTCAGTTTTTTTTTTTGTTCGAGCATTGCACGCTTGCTCATACGCAGGGCTCGTTAAGCTCGCTTCGTTTCCGCTCCAAACAATACGCCTATCGCTCCAATTCAGTCTCGCAACTTTGTTCCGCAATCTTTCAACTTTTGTGGCCCGTTCGACGGAAAATGGAGGAACGATCTTTGTTGTCTTTGTTCATCGGCCTTTTGTAGAACTTTATATTATAAATCTTACTCTATATTACTTTATATCGAATTCATTTAAATAATGCACACGGAGTAATTCCATCTGAACAGAGTAATTATTTTATTTAATCAGATAAAACGGGCCAGGCGCAAAGGGTGAAACAATTCACAGATTCTATCAAACTGAGTATGCACTGACCCATGCCGTTCTGGGATATCTGTTAATCTCCATCCATTTCTGTGTAATAAATAAATAGCAAGGAGCAAGTTCCGCCACATAAAATCGCATCGTGATGAAACGTAAAACGATGCCGATTAGAAGGCCCGCGAGGGATTTCCTGCGGGGTTTATCAAATCCCCGAATGATTCAATTAATTTCCGCGGCGGGTATCCGTGCCTCTCCGCGAGTGTAATTAGCGTAAAGCAATCTGATCGCCGTAACGCACGAAAAGCGAGCGAGCGCTCGCGATCCAGGCGAGACATGTCGTTGAGCATACGGCGGAGTGAACATTGTTCCGGGGTGATGGAGTTAAAGTTCGTGCCGACCGGGAAAGTTCCTTAAAATTAAGCCGTTTCCCCCGATCCGGACGATCCCAGAGAGAAAGAGAGGAGCAAAGTAAACGGGGCGCACAACTGAGCGACTTAATTCAGAACACACCGTGCGGAATACTCTCTCGTCCCCACACCCCCGCGATTCGTGCGAGGCGACTCGCAATTTATTCCTCTCTCTCCTTGCC
Organism: Lasioglossum calceatum; assembly: GCA_963966675.1. NCBI lineage: Eukaryota > Metazoa > Arthropoda > Insecta > Hymenoptera > Halictidae > Lasioglossum > Lasioglossum calceatum. Next base: position 1,946,261 of record OZ016555.1, on the reverse strand, counting down.
TCTCGGTTCGCCACCACTCTCCAATTAACTTTAAATCACCCTCTCCGCGAGTCCTCATAACGCGAAACTTCGAAATCGAGTCATGCTGCGCGTTTAAATCCTTGGAGAAATAAAAGCCCCGGATCGTTTTCATCCTCGTCCCTGTTTGAATATCAAACACCTCTACACGCGGTTCATTGGAACTAGATAATCAATTCTTTAACGTGGTTTAACTTACCTGAAAAAATTCAATTTTTCACATGTCCGCACTAAAATACGACTCCACACGGAAAAATCAGTCGCACACGCCACTGACGCATTTAAAACCGAATTTTTCCCAGCACCGTTCCCTGGCGGTCACGTGACTAAGTCGAAATCCGGAAAAATTTCGCTGAGGAAGGACGATTAATCCGGCTAATTTCGAATCGGCTTACCGACGAGAAGCGGTCGTTGGGTGAACGGGACAGGAAGGGCGGGTTTGTGGCCGAGTTATGGGACACAGGACAACCGAGGGGGTGTGCATTGTGCCTGCTGTCATCCTCAGTCGAGCTTTCGTTACCCCAAATGCTAATTATATGTCAACCGTTCACGCGCCGTATCACGAAGGGCCGCGAATGTCAGAGATGGAACAATGAGGGAGGCGAGTCTAATGGGCTTCTTCCATGCGGAAGACGTTCACCGGACCTTGCGGTGTCCTGAGAAAAATTATGGGGTATCTTAATGGACTTGGACAAATTTGTCGAGATTTTTCAGGGGTTTGGAGTTCGGATTCCGAAAAGAACAGGATTGTTCTTTTTCAAGTGCTCGTTTTGATGCACTAAGCGAAAGTATTGTTTTCTTACCAACCCAATATGATGGAAAAGGGGGCGTAGCTCTCGAAAATCAGCCGGAACGAGCATTTCTCGCCGACCTCGGCCGAGATCGTCCTGCGGAGAGCTGCAACTCTGTTTTTTTCGGAGGAAACGGCCGGTGACACATTTCGACGGTATCACTTCGGCCGGGTAGCGATCGTAATAAAGTTAAGCGGCAGAATTCGTTCGGGCCGGCTTATTTTCTTATCGCCACTTAAGGGCGAAGAGCGATAGGCGTCTGACCTCATGAGCAGGTATATTCGCAGAAGGAGTCGGTGATTGATGCACACGGTACACGCGAAACCCCTATCCGCCCACTCAGACCTCTAGCTTTCTAACCCCTCCCGATCCGGAATGTTCATATTGGGGAGTCACTGATTCGAATTATCGTTGCTTACCGTTTCGGGGTTAACCGGTGCTATCTTGATGAGCGTGTCAACCTGTACCTACAACGTTGCAACGAGGCCCCGACCACATTGATCCCGCCCTTGGCTAATCGAGGAAACGTTTCTCACCCTGCAACGATACGCCGGCATTTTTACAGGATGTCTTAGGGGTATCGCGATACTCGAAGGGGTAGATAGTACCGGGTTCAACTAGCCACAACAATATCTGATCGATCCCCGTTCGAGCAAAGCTGGCTCGCAATTTCAACTCGGCTGCAATTTATTCTGATATGCAGATTGCACTCTTCGCGGCCGGCCTTTTGTTTTTAGGTGGCAGTCGTTTTGTTGAAGCTGTTGCCAGAGTATTTCCTGTAGAAGCGTCTCCTCTTTTTAACCCTCAGATATTTTTATAAAAATACTCAAACAATTTTGATGAAACAGGATAATGTTTGGTTTTGATGATTGTGCTTCGATGACGAGAACAGTTCAGGTACAGGGAAGGAAAGGTCGATCGTTAGCGGATAGGAAAGAGGAGATAATTAATGGGCCGACAACGAGGTGGGTAAATTTGCAAAGCCATTTCAAGTTCCTTCGAGCTCCTTCAAGTTTCTTTGGCCGCCACCGCCCGCCTCATCGTCGCCTAACAGTTTACCGGCGTCGATTGGATTCTTCGGACCATTTGTAACCGCATCGGTAAACTTTGTACATTTAACGGCGAGCTCACCTGCCGGTGGATCGCGACGGGGGTTGCTCGAGTGGGTCACGGAACCCGGATTGCATTTCACCCTTCTGTATCGATCACACGAGCGATTCTCCTACTGCAGAAAATCCGAAAGCGAACGACAGAACTGAAATACAATCTGAAACAAAAATTCGTTGAAATATTCTCCGAAAGAAGGAGCCAGAGATAAAGAGACAGAGAGAGAGAGAGATAGAAAGAAATCCTGGGACCAATTCCAGGAAACAAAATGGTCCCAGAGTGGTCGTCGGCCATGCGCCAGCCGAGATTGGAGTAAATTGGCGGAATTGTCGGCGGCCACAAGGAGCGATACTGATTACCTCGGCCGCTCGTTAAGCACTGTAACAATACTAGCCCCCACCATGTCGCCAAAGACCATCCCCTCTCGTGTCAGTTCGCAGAGGGTGATAGAGCGAGCGTCCAATCGCTCGTCGTTCGTTCCCACCACCGACTCTCTTTCCTCTCTGTCTCTCAACCGCTACGTGGCAGCGAGACTCGTTGATAAGGGAGATGGAGAGAGAGAGAAAGCGCGCGACGGTTCCCTCTCTGGAGGGATTACAGAGAGGGAGAGAGCCCGAGAGATAGAGAGGGAAGTCGGAGTGACAGCAAAGAGCGCACAGGAAGGGAAGATCGGAAACAGAGAAAGAAAGAGACGTTTCACTGGCGAAAGGGAGGAAAAGCGGGGAGCGGAACGGGGGGTTGAAAGTATCTCGTAAAGGGCGAGAAGGGGGAGTGGAAAAGACAAGCAGAGGTTGGTAGCGGGAAAATAAAGTGCGAGAGGGAAAAGTGCAAACGCGAGACAGGAGAGAGCTGTCCATTAAGACGGGGAATAAGGGGGAGGCTACGAGAAAGACGTTGAAAAGGGACCGGTGAAGAAAGACGCTCGGCTGAAGGCCTGGCGACGGGGGTGGAAATCGAAATGACGAAACGAGAGGCAGAGGAAAAGAGATAGAAAGAGGAGGGAAGAGAGACAGAGGGGGGAAGGTAGGAGTGGGTGGGTGGGAGTCGAACTCTTGCGTTTCAGACCGACACTCGAAGGCGCATAATCATCCTGTCCTTTTGTCGTTTATCGTCGACAGTTGCGCTGTTCCATGGCGATCAAGCCGACGTCTACGGCTTTTCTATAGGTCATAGGGGCGTTTCGGGGGTGCGCGAGGAGATCGTTTCCCTTCTCGAGTCTCGCTTCTCACACCGGGGTTGCTTTTCCGCTCCTTGTTCCCTGGTTATTAGGGCTGCCTTTGGCTGCGGGACAATCGACAGGCACCCGGTTATGGGCGGGGCTTCTGGCAGGACCACTGCCGTCATAATTCCACCCTGACGAGGGGTGCCGCGTTCACTGCGGAACGGGGACCGAGCATTTTCACCATAAATCGACACCATGCCCCTTCGAAGGTGAGACTTTCCCTGTTTCCACCATAGCTTCCTCCTCGTGCAACTGGTATACCAGTTTTTCAACAATTTCATTCTTCCTCGAAACAACCCGTATTGGTTCTCATTCGTTCGTGAGAATTATTTAAAATTAATCAGGAAGGATTTTTAATCAGAGGATGAAAGGAATTGAGTCTGCTTAAATTTTCGGTGTAGAAACGAATGTGTAATTGCAAAGGGCGATTGTAGTGTTTGATGATTCGTTGAAAGGGCTTCCCCGATCGATTTTTGTGTCATCGTGGAGCAGTCTCGGGAACCATGAACCAGAAACGAGTATCCGAGGCCAGCAGGAACGTCCTATCCAATTCCAGCCGTCATTCCAAGTCCAAACATAACGCCATTCTACAGGGCAAACATTTCTACTTTTCGACGGTGCAAACCTTCTGTGATACCTCGGGGAAGCTTGCTCTTCAACTGTGCTGACCATTTCGCGACTCATTCAACCCCCGCCATTCATCCCCCTTTTCCATGTTGCACATGCTTAATGGCTACCTGTATATTCATGCCGTTTTGCACGCGAATCAACATTCAAATTGCGTGCGCATACGTAATTAGATTGAACAGTGGCCCCGGGGTCAAGATCATCCGTCGCAACAAAGAGCTGCTGGATAATTTATCATTCGTCGTCGACGATGACGGGTGGGCTTAACTACCGTCGGCTGGCTCGTCTCGAAACCGTTATGCACACCCGAACTACTGCAAAGAGGAACCTGGCGAGTCTTTATTTTTGTCGTTTGGTTTTGTGGATTATATTTATTAATTGTGTGACACTGCCGGAATACACTCTGTTCACAATACGGACCTCGCACATCCGTATCGCTTGGAGGTCGATCAGAGAAGAGTCAACTACAAAAATATTTAATAATGTCTGACTATCCTTGAAGATCCCAATTTTAAACAAACAAAAAATGGTACACAATACTCATTCCATTTAAATACAATCGACCTCCACTTGAAAATTTACTCCCTTGTTTCAAATTCAATTCAAAAATTCATTCAATCCTGGACGACCAGTCTTTCATCAATTAATACCTTCAATTCCAAACTCGATAAGAGTTGAATAAAAATTCAGACACGAAGTTGTCGGTTCTAAGAGATTGAATTAAATTCTGACGCAGAGGTAATCAATTTTCTGGCAGGAGAATGAGATAGGTCACAGAATGTGCTGTCTGTCAGCGCCGTCGGACGGCGAAAGGATCCAAGATGGCGGTCGTTTAGGCTCGTCCAGGAGATGAAGTGCGAAGTGGAGCATTCCCTCGTCGATGTTCGACGTTTGCCAGCCCCCATCGTTCGATGCGGCCCGTCCTCTTTTTCTATGTCAACACGAGAGCCAATTGAGTGGATATAATAGCCGGTACCACATGTTTCACTCGGATTCGCCGTCATGTGGGTACCGTTCCCGTGTGTATGCGCTCGCTCTCTCACTAAAACATTAACAGAGTTCTGCGAAGGGAGGAGAACGCGCAGCGCACTAACGACGGTCCTCGAAGTCATCAAATTGATCGCCGTGATTTGGGTACTCCCCTATTATTCCGCCGCTAAAGCCTCGTGTACGCTTCGACAGTACCAGGAATTCAATCATCGTCTGCGAAGACTATGTTCCCAAGCTTTTAAAACTGTTTCTCGACTCTTCATCTACCGGATACCAATTAACCCTTTAGACTCGAAACAATGTTCATTCCAGAATCAAATTTCCTTTCAATCACATTTCCTCAAAATCGCATTTCCTTTCAACGTCGAGCTTTTTACAATTTATAGAATACTGACGAATTTAATAATATTCTAACTATTTTGAATAATAGTAAAGGGTTGAACCTGTTAGACCGCGAATCTTTAGGCAAAGTAAAAAATGATTGCGTTGATTGCAAGAGACAGGAGCTAAATAAAAATTTCTTTCTTCTTTTAAGTATATCCGCTGTTTTAAATGATACGTGCCCATTTTTCTCATAAATGCATGAAATCCGGATCTTCGTGCAAAATAAAAATTCCCATCGTCAATTACAAGACACTGAAACCATATAGAAATTTCTTTGTATTTTCAATAATTTTACTAAATTGAAAATAACATATGGACGTTCTTAAAATGTCTTAGTATTTTCACTGTTTTAAATGACATCCACATAGACTGGATTGCCTCACAATGTCTTGAAAGAATCGCGGTTTTTTAAAAACATCGTCGCCATGTCCGCGGGAGACAAGCGTGACGAGAATCGTTGGAAATTAGCGTGACCGAGCAGTAAATGGGCGGTGTTAAACACCGAAGGGAGGGTTCGCGGCCATTCCCGTCGGCGCACACCCACGGGACCGGAGCGGTGATCGACCATGAAAACAGACAGACAGACAGAACAAGCAGATAGACAGACAGACAGGCAGGCAGGCAGGCAGGCAGGCAACATTTCAACATTTCAACTAACCTGTTTGACGTTTCGATTCCAGGTCTACGATGTAACCGTGTTCGACCGGCAGCAGAATGGCGCCCGAGACACATACGAGCCTTCGGACGGAGCGGGTTTCCTCGCCGACGCCATTGAACTTCTCGATCGAGAAGATCATGGAGCCGGACAAGAAATCTCCCGCGATCCCGTCGGCGTTCAAGAAGTACGTTCCGACGTATATGCAATGCTATCCGTTCTTCTACTACCAATCCACGTATCCTCTGTTGAACGCGTTCCCGGCAGCACCGGGAACGACAGCGATGGTTCCGCAGAACTCTCTTCCTCTGACGGACGTGCAAGAAGCGATGTCCAGGGTGAAGTTGACGGCGGATTCTCGCGAGATCCAGAGGGTGAAGAAGAGTCCTAGTCCGAAGAACAGCAGCGCCCCGATGAACGGGAGCAGCAAGCAGAAGACGTTCACCTGTAAAGAGTGCGGGAAGGAGTTCAACGCGCAGTACAACCTGAACAGACACATGCCCGTGCACACCGGCGCTCGGCCGTTTCTCTGCAAGGTATGCGGCAAGGCGTTCCGGCAGGCGAGCACGTTGTGCAGGCACAAGATCATCCACACGAAGGACAAGCCGCACAAGTGTATGACCTGCGGCAAGGCGTTCAACAGGAGCTCGACGTTGAACACCCACCGGCGAATACACACGAACATCAAGCCGTACGTGTGCGAGGAGTGCGGCAAAGGGTTCCACCAGAAGGGCAACTACAAGAACCACAAGCTGACGCACGATCCCGTCAAGGAGTTCAAGTGCAACCAGTGCCCGAAAGCGTTCCACCAGGTCTACAATCTCAACTTCCACATGTACACGCACAACGACAAGAAACCGTACTACTGTCAGATCTGCGGGAAAGGCTTCTGCAGGAACTTCGACCTGAAGAAGCACATGAGGAAGCTGCACGAGACGGAACCGCCGGTGCATAACGGGTTGCCTAGCTCCGCGCAAAGCCATGGACAGCAAGCGGGATACGCGTCGGTGCATCACGGTCCTGGAGGACATTCTTTCGTGCCACCGTTCCTTCTGCCGCATCCTGCCAGCACGTCCAATTATCTCACGCAACCCGACGTCGTCGCGAAGAGAGATTACCCAATGATCAAAGACGATTCAGTGCCCCCTTACTCCTGGCCCACGCAGCTCCATCGACGACACAGGACCGGTGACAACGCCATCGAGCTCAAGGACAATTACAGATCCGTCAAGTCCGAGATGGCCAGATAAACCTGCGATCCGGATCTATTCGATCGCACCCCTCCCTTCGGCCCCTGAACGCCCGGACTCTGGAGTCGTATGTTTTTAGTTTCTGATCTCTGGAACGAGGACCTTCCGTTGTCCTGCTTGTGCATTCTTTTTCAGAAAACAGTTGTTGTGTGCAAAACATTTAGCTGACCTCCTTCGGGCGGGGCAGGCTGTACTTTCCTTCGGACGAGGTCATAGGTTGTCGTATACGAAGTGTGTTGGCGAGCACAACTTGTTCCCGACTAAACTTGATGAAAGTACAATGAATAAAAACTGGATTGTTTCGCTTCCGGACATTTCGTACGCGACAACCTAATAGAGCTTCGTCCAGCCATGATGCAAAAAGCGTCTCGGTCGTTCGAGCGGCACGGGATAAAAATGATTGGCGAGGCCAGTGACGCGTCCGGCAACGATGCGGGCTCGTTCTTAATTTCGAAAAACAAGCGAGCCGGTGTCCGGTCCGACAAAAACGAGCCAAACAGCGCGGATAATCGAATTAGACGACTCGCCGCGGACAATTCCGGCCGCGACAATGATATTTTAACCGTTCCGGTCGGCGCTGGAGCCGCAAAACACCGAACCGAGCAATTGCCGAGCGGCGCATATCCGAGAAGGCAAATAATCGACGGCGGATAGTATCGGCGAAATAAACCGCGGCTGCAGTTAAATCAACAGGAAGAGAGCGAGAGAGAGAAAGAGAGAGAGAGAGAGAGAGAGAGAGAGAGAGAGAGAGAAAGCGTGCGAGGGGTTGGAGGACGATAGGGAGATGAAGAGGGTTGTGTGCGAGGACGATGGCGTTGGCCTGTGTGCGTGTATGTGTCGGCTGGATCGTTATTGGAGAACCGGTCCCCGTGATATCGGTTTAATCGTCGCATGAAAGCTCAATCGATCGGTAACATGCGAGATGATTACTTATTCGTGTAAATATTTGTAAATATTTGTACCTGGCCGCAGAGGCGCGTAACGTATGATCGTCGATCGGGAACGAGAGGAGTGCGTAATATTTCGTCCGGAAGCTGGAGCTGGATCGCGTTCCCGGATGTCACTCTCGCGGATCAAACGCGATAGGGAAGATATCGAAGAGAGACACGAGCTGGAGGAACTCTAGAGCGACACGTCCAACCGCATATCTATCAGTACTTTAGGCGAAATGTATAAATCGGTGTGATAGTAGCTTTAAGCGACGCGTAGATAGCGAACGAAATGTTGGTCATTATTAGACTGCGGATTTTTAGACGTTCCTTCAGCAATTCTGCAGGGAATCCTCGCTGAACTCTTCCCGAAAATCGGAGATCTTCCTGCAAAATCCGAGGATGTCCTGGAAGCTTGTTTCCCGCGTCAAGCAACAATTTGCACAATTAATAATTTTACCAAAAATTTGACCTGCTCGGTTTGTGCATCAAGATCTTGAATATCTTTCAAATCCCTTCGACATTTCCGCAGTTCTCCGGCCGCGTTCGTCGCCGGAATGCATAAACTCCGCAGTCTAGTCATTCTTATATTACTACACCATTGTATAATTATCCTAGCAGGTGTCGCTCGAGATCGCGCAGCCACTGACCGCTCCAGCGATGATCACGCTGGATCGACGATGATAACACGGTCACTGATCAAGCGCGGAGGTTCGCGATAGAGCGGAAAGACGTTTTCCCAATTGATATTCTCCGTTCGTCGCGTGTTTCGCGTGTACGTTCTATGCATTTTTATTTACCGCCGGTAACTGCGACACGTTGCTGGAGAAACGTTCGGCCGAACAAAAATTGCGACTCTCGCACACACATACACACTGTTTCGAACGCATACACACGTACACAAGCAGAGACACACGAATCGATTCGTATTCCCACAGTTTGTACCGTGCGCGTTAGATAAGCAGCCGAGGCTACGACGGTGAATTAATTAAGCATGATTAACGGCGAAACTACAGAAAACGTTATATATGTAGATAATCGGTAGAGTAGATGTAAATGCATATGTATGTGTTCCCCTGTTGTTAATATGAGTCAAACCAATGCAATAAAACCTTCGATACCAATCACCGATGTGTTCTTTCATCCTGCACGAGAAATATTCGCTGCTTCGCTGCGTGAAGACGTAGATTCTGCTTCGAACTCGGTCTAATCGAGTTTCGGATCTTCGGGTAGTTTTGATCTACTGCCACCGTAAATTCGAGATAGGACAGGCGTGACCCAGATCCAAATTTAATGGATCTCTGCACTGCCTGTGGCCTGGCGACGTATCCGAGTGGAAATGTCGCAGCGAAACTCGGAGACCTTCTACTAAGTCGTTTATTGCCACGCGAACTCTCGAAAGAAGGATTATAGGAAGTACCATTTTCAAGATAACCAAGAAAAATTGTTCCCGTCGGTATACTGGAGTCGCACTTCTAGTTTCTAAATAGAGTCACCATGTCCAAAATGAATGAAAATGAAAAATCGCTGACACACATCCGAAGGCGTCAGCATCCGGAAAAGTAGCAGCCTGAGTTCTGAATAGAGAAGACTCGAGTGTTATTCACGTAACGAGGGTAGCATCGTTTCAATCTCTGGTTCGATCCCTAATCTCGCAGGGAGAAGCGAAAGAACAGACCCTTAAGCACATCGTGTGCCTCGATCGGATCTCGGTGGGACAAGGAGCACGGTGTTATCGAGAAACGAAGAGAGATAGAGAGTGAAATAGAGAGAGAGAGAGAGAGAGAGAGAGAGAGAGAGAGAGAGGAGGATATAACGGTGCGCATCATCTGCCATTAGGCGTGATGCAATCTGTCGCTGGTTCGAAAGAGGCGGCGAGACCTCGCCGAGGAGGCGAGAGTATCGATGCTATGGGAGTGAGAGAGGGGCCAAAAGTTAGTCAAAGGTGGAAAAAGGAGACGGATCGATAACGGGTGGGTGGTCGGAGCCATCGAGGGCTGGAAGGAACACCTATCGGTGGGACAGAGAGAATGAGAGGACGACGTGATTCTGTCCCGATCCGTGCGGGAGATATCGCGCGCCGGCCTTCTGATGTATCTGCAGAATCTGTCCTCTATCCATTAAATCGGGACTCATCCCGGCAGCCATCGCGGCAGAGTACACGTCCCTTATCAAACGCCGGGTCGTTACTGTGCAATCCTCTGTATACATAAAACGACCCCGTACGTGTCGACAGAGAACAAAAAATTCCCCCGTTTCCGGGTCGACGCGGCATGCTGAAATTCTGCCACACCCGTTAATTGCTAGCCCAGTGACTTATGAAAGCGCACACGATTCAATGTACAAGCCCGAAAAATTTGGAGCACCCTTCCCGATAGTTCGGTTTTTAATCAACGGGAAACACGAAGCTTCATACCGCCGATCGTTATTACCACGATGGAACATGGCTTCTCTATTTGCACGGAATTTTATAAAAATATACACCGCCCGATATGTATGTATATCTGCCTGAACCAATCTGTCTAATTGAATCTACCACTTGGAAACTAGCGACTCGGTTAACAATTTTTATTGCGCAATTACTAATCGAATACAGCACACTTGCGAATCTGAAATTGTTGGAATCGAAAGACGAGAAGTGGCAACTTAAAATGGAAATAAAAATCCCTTGACCAGTTCACTCGTAGTCACCGAACAGCTAAATCGCTTGTAATATTCGGCGCATTCTTGCACAAGATTTTCTAAACCATTCTGTCTAATTGAATCTGCCACGTGAAAACTAGCGACTCGGTCAACAAATTTTATTGTGCAATCGAATGCAGCACACTTGCGAGCCTGAAATTGTTGGAATCGAAAGACGAGAAGTGGCAACTTAAAATGAAAATAAAAATCCCTTGACCAGTTCACTCGCAGTAACCGAACAGCTAAATCGCTCGTAATATTCGGCGCATTCTTGTACAAGATTTTCTAAACCATTCTGTCTAATTGAATCTGCCACGTGAAAACTAGCGACTCGGTTAACAATTTTTATTGTGCAATTGCTAATAGAATACAGCACACTTACGAGCCTGAAATTGTTGGAATCGAAAGACGAGAAGTGGCAACTTAAAATGAAAATAAAAATCCCTTGACCAGTTCACTCGCAGTAACCGAACAGCTAAATCGCTTGTAATATTCGGCGCATTCTTGTACAAGATTTTCCGTGTACGTACGACTGTATAGGATTTTCGAAAATTGCTTTTCCGTAATGCCAGCCACTCGACAATGGTCGAATCGTGGTTCTGAAAGAAGAAACGGCAGGAAGTCTCCTTCGGCTTTGAAGAAAGGTGTAAAGGAGTCCGTTCGATCAGCGGGGGTTGTATACAAACAAGTATTTAGCGGCATTTAATGGGAATTATCCAACCCGAGGGTGGGTCAATTAGGGGAGGATTATTAACACCTGGAGTCGGCATCACGCTGTTCCTTCAGTCGTGATTTCTGTATGCAATGCTAGTAGAAAGTTTTCCTCGGCTTCACCACAAAGTAACCGCCCTTTGCGCCCTTCCCTTGCCAAGTGACTCGTTCAACCGCGATTCCGGTTTTTCAATTCGGCCCTTCGTGGAGAGGAACCACCGCCGAATCTGTAGAACCGTGAAATCGTTTGGGAAATCGCAATACCTGCAATCCTCGTGCGGTGTGTTGCGTGCTGCAACGTTCTGTGTTTCGGGAAAAAATATCTGGGGATTTTGGGAACACGATTCTATTACTTTTGGCTTATTAAAATGAACAAGGGAAGAAATAAAAATGTGTTGTTCGAATATCTTGCTATTAAAAGATTTCTGAGAAAATATCTGGGGATTTTAGGAACACGATTCTATTACATCTGGCTTATTAAAATGAACAAGAGAAGAACTAAAAACGTATAGTTCGAATATCTTGCTAATAAAAGATTTCTGAAAGGAGTCGCAGAAATGATGGAACGGTAATATTTCCGACAAGAAGTAAACCAGTAGCCCGAAGGTGTAAACGTATCCAGGCTGAGCGTGTCAGAGGATTTCTCCGTCGCGCGGTGGCGGTGTCGAATAAACGATGGTTCTGACCTTTTTATTTCGAAGGAACAGAAGCAAACGTTGCGAAGCGTTTCTCTCGACTCCGGACGAAGCGTGGTGTAAATCCGGCGACATTTCGCGCGGAAAACGCTTCTTTCCTCGGCGCGGTCCGGGGATCTCGTATACTCCTGTCGGCGCGGCGTGTGAATTCACTCGACTGAATTCTTTCATGAATCCTGTAACGAGCCAGGCGTGCAGAGGGCGATCCGCGATACAATGACAATGCCCGGGGTTGTACTTGCCGCTTGTGCACACCGATACAACACCGAACGAGCAGAGTAGAGAGCGAGGGTGGGAGAACAGAGTCGATCTATCGAGGGATGAAGAGGGTAATGAAGAGGTGTTGAACCGTATCCCATAAACCCCTATCGTCCCGAGAACCAAGGGTCTCTTTGCATAATAACTTACAGTTCGCTCATCAGTTACGGGTTTTAACCAATTACGGGGATATTAATAGGGGGTGGGTGGGCGCTTGCTGTGCTGCTAGGGGGGTGGCTGCTGCCACTGCCCCGTGTGTGTCTCCCAAAACACAGGACACAAGGGGGATGAGTCTCATTTATGTACGCTGATATCGTCCGGGGGATTTCGTGCGTTTCGCGCGGCGCGGCGCTTTACACCCCTCACCCTTCCTCTCGACCCACCATGACGGAAATATTTGTTTGTCCCGATCGAATCCGGCTGGTACTTTGTTTCACCGGCTCGTTTGATATCAACCGGAGCGAGGTCCAGCGATATTTACACCGTTCGCGTCTGGGGAACGACGAAATCCTCGACCGTTCTGTTTCCCTTTCGAACGATCACCGTTTACGTACGACGGTGATCAGAAAATTGGTATGATCTTCAGAAAAATATTCTGGTATGATGTGTAAAAATTGCACGTGTGAGGCAGCGGTTGGAGCAGCGACTGATATTCACAATTTATTTCATTGCGCAAATTGCGAGCATACTTTTGCCGAGCTTCCAATCGACGTTTATTATACAACGCATGTAAATGGATCCATTAGGTTAATTCACGAGCCCTTTTATGTTTGTATGGCACTTACGAGGGAAATAAAATTGCTTTCACTGTTTCAAATACAATCTAGTCAGAAGAGCCAGTTCCTCTGTCCTGTGTAACGTAAAAAATCTCGGAACACAAATCCTTCAGGATTAATTGTTGAAAAATAAATTAGTGGCATACCTCCAGAACTAAGCCAGCCGTTTTTATCATAAAATCCGAGGAGCATTCAGCTAGTTTCTAACAGAGGAAGAAGTGTCGGGAGAAAATGCTCTATATTGTTTTTATTTGTACCGAATGTAGTAATAAATCTCTTATCAGTAGACTGCGGATGTTTATGCAATTTTCAATTTTTGTAGGCAAATTTTAAGAAAGTGGAATCACGTACAATCTTATTTTCAGTGGTAGTAGTCTTCACAGATCCGAAATAAATTAAAATCGTACTAAATTCTGTCACATTTCATATCCTACCATTTTTTGAAAATTTTCAAAAGCCATAATTGCAAAAAGAGCCACAGTCTACTTATGAGATTTTCTGAATAAAAAAAAATCGGAAGGGAAGGAATCGTTGCTTCCGATTCGTGAGCCACATCGGTAGTCATAGTTCGAGGGGGTACGCGCCCCTAATTACGCGGTATCAGGTGTCACCGTAGTCGAAGTCCTTCCTCCCCTCCCCGTAGATCATTGTGCGGCCGGTCGATCGTTATTCACGGTTCGACGCCTACGTGAAACGCGAAGGGGACGCGGCTAGTCGTCCGGATTCATCCCGAAACGAATCGTTCGTGCGACAGCCGGAGCCCCGGCTCGACTAAACGGAATACTTAGCGCTCCGGGGGCGAAAGAAGAAACGGGGCGAAAGAGAGCTGCTCGACGGTTCGACGCGCGTATCTATGTTCGCGCATCGTCGCCGTTTCCTTTTGTTATCAGCCAGAGGGCGGCGTGATCTCCCCACTCCCCGATCATAACAAAGAGCGAATCCCGAGCCCCGTGTGTCCATTTCACCGATACGCTAAACGGGACGCGGTGACGTTAACCGGGACCTCTTAATTAAACAACCACCCGGCGAGCAGCTAATTAACCGTCGCTTCCCTGCTAATACCGTAGGAATACACCGACCGCGTCTCGGAAACATTCAATTCGATTTTCTTACATTGCGAGAACACACAATGTGAGAACTGAGAGTGAAATTATATAAATCACGCGAATTTGCATTTATGGGAAAAACTGTGTTCATTCGTGTACTCCAACAACCACTGGAAAATTGATTAACACGTTAACATTTCTAACCAGTACATTTCAGTTCCAGACGCAGAGAATCCGGACGTGAAAATTCGACGCTCGAAAGTTCCAACCGAATCCTGAACGATATATTTCACGTTGACATTTTTCCAAGTAAAAATCCTCATATCCCCGTGTTTCGGATGCGCAAAGCCTAGGGAGAGATCCACAAGCAAAGATTTTCCGTAAATATTTGAACTAATCGGGTAATGGCGATTAGACCGGCGAACGGGGGGTTAATTTATTAGACGTGGTTGGTAATTCGTATTGAAGAGTACTCGTGATGGCGAGGCGCGCCGAGTCGAGCCGCGTACGACTGATTTTGTTTCATTCTTTATTTTCATATCCGGCGAACGTTCGCTCGAATCCTCTATTCGTAGCGAGGGAGAGAGAGAGAGAGAGAGAGAGAGAGAGAGAGAGAGAGGAGAGAAAGAAAGGGAGATAGAGAGTTGGCATGGCTCGTCGGATCCACCCCCTTGGTATTCGAGCTAATGGAAAAATTCCGTCGGCAGTAATCGCGGGGAGATCGTCGGGTAAAAGGCTCGTCTGTCGAGCTAACGAGGAACCGAGCACATTATAATGACGTGCTCTCCTGCTCGCCCCCGGAGCCAGCAACGAACGAGCTCTCCGTTGGTACCACGGATAATCAAACTTTATTGTGTCATAACGCGGGCGAGGGCAAATTGGATCGCGGCTACGGCGCAGCCAGGTAGCAGAAGTGTCGCGGCGGCCGCCATCGCGGAGGAACCTTCAAAGATTGATAGCGGAAACACCGAAGAAAGTGGTCGAGTGCGAATTCTTGCGTGCGAACCGACTAACGAGCGGAGAAGGAAAAGAGGAGGAGATAGAGAGGAACGGGAGAGGAACGAGAGAGGAGGAGAGAGAGAGAGAGAGAGAGACAGCGTCGACGTTCGGCATTATAATGACGGCCCTCTTCGGAGCCACGGCAGCAAATGTGAAGGGCTCCATTTCCCGCCCCTCCGACACCTCCGCGCCTGATTCTTGCTCACCGAGTGCCATCGATTCGTTCTACCTGCCCTCCTCTCCCACCTCTTTCTACTCCATCTTGCTCGGCCCGGATACCGTGTCTACCCGAACAGCTATCTCCATCATTACGCGTCTACCTCCGGCTCCTCTCGCTGCTAAATCAAAGGGGATGAGGATCGATGGACTCGACGAGAACCTTTCCAACGAGATACTGGGTTTCGTCTTCCGCGACGCATACACTTGCCACCGGGCCTTGGATTAGCGACAAGATCCCGCCACGGATTAGCGATTCGCTAGGCCTTTCATCGTTCCATAATTAGGGGATGTTCAGCAAATAATGTTTTCGTTAAGAATCAAGTAGGAAGTAGGAAGTCAAAGCTACACGCGAACTCGACGAAATCACTCCGAACTTGACAATTCCCGAAATATACAAGCACGACGGACTTACTGATCAAAAAGCGGTCCGGAGTCGCGGGGGCCGGTAGATGAGAAAGAGAAGTGTGGAAATAATTCGCGAGGGGGTCGATTAATTACAGAGGCTCGGCACTTGATTCCTCTCGCCTTGGCGGCGTTTTCTCTTGTGCAGCGGCGGCGATGTCGGTGTGCTAGGCTATTTCCGGTTCGATGACCTTACCGCGTAGCTTGGTCGTCGGTGCGGTTGGTCCGCGGCACAGCTCGCAAAGGGGTAGCTGGTTAATTATCCAACGAAAGTGGACGAAAAGAGAGAGGGACCGAGGCTCTCGCATTCACCGGACGATCAGAAGAGCGCAGCGAAAGCGAGACCGGGGAAAATGTAGAGAGCGAAAAGGTAGGAAGGGTACGTAGGGACAGGAGAGGAGGGGGTGGGTGGGGCTTATAAAGAGAGAGGGAAAGAGAGAGGAAGATTCGCCTCATAAACACTTGGAGTGTGACAGGATGGTGTCGAGTGCACACATCAAAGCGACGCGGTGCAAGGGGCGCAATCTCGCGCCAGCTCGTAGCGACTTTGGCTGCTCTCGATGGCTAGGGACAAAGTGCGAGAAGGACAGACAGAGGAACCGCACCGCGAGCGACAGAGAGGAGCCGATTGTTTGTCGCTTTGTTTGATTTTGCATTCACGGAGATAGCTTTCACTTACGCACCGCGGACCAAGATTAAACAGATTCGAAAATGTCTCCGGCACCCCCGGCGACCTCCTGCCAGGCGCAACCCTCTTCCCAAACGAGACCGCAGCCAACCCTTCCGGGGGTGCGTGCGTGACTCGCTGCCGACAACTTCGCTGCGATTACGCTTCACTCACCGGGTAATGCTACTTGACCCACATCCTCGCGTCGAGCTAGATCGCTGCCCAGTAACGTTCTACAACAATACAAAATTCAAATCGTTCAAATCCGTCTTGATTCAGCGGCAATGGGTACGAGGATGATATTTCGTATTTTTTTGAAAATTTCTGCACCACCAAAAAATACAAATTCCTAAATCTACGAGGATCTCCGATTACTTCCCCTGAAGCAGTCTGGATTGATCGACATCGAGCGAAAATTTCTCTGTACCATCAAAAAATACGAATTCCAAAATCTACGAGCATCTCCGAGTACTCCTTCTGGAGCAGTCTGGATTGAGCGACATTGAGCGAAAATTTCTCTGTACCACAAAAAAATACGAATTCCAAAATCTATGAGCATCTCCGAGTACTCCCTCTGGTGCAGTCTGGATCGAGCGACATTGAGCGAAAATTTCTGCACCACCAGAAAACAGAAATTCCCAAGTCTAAGATCATCTCCGAGCACTCCTTCTGGAGATCCGTCGGAGGCAGGCGAAAAATTTGTTCACACGAGAGAGTGCTGGTTCCTTTGAGGGTAATCCCGCGCGCCGAGCCAGAGCGGTTCATTGAGAATCCTGAATGAGCCGTGGAAGGTAGGTGGAACGCAAACGAGCCGCACTAAACAGATAATCGTTAATCTATTAGATTATTATGGGAATTAGTGAAATGAACCGTGGTCCAATTTATTGGTCATAATCTCGGCTACCGGCTGGCATTGTCGTCACCGGGGCGGTTTGTTGTTGCGATTGCCGTCGTCAGTCGGGGTTCTCTTTAATCCTTGGCCGCCTGGCGAAGTCTCTCCTTCGAAGGATGTCGGTTTCCTTTACCGTCAAGTCCGTCAGGGCGTTGCCGATCGTTTTCTCGGTCCATATCCGCCCCCACGTGTATACACCGACGAGAACCTGGGCCATTGATACCCAGGGGCCATCGAGGATACCTGGTTGCTTTAATTGACGCTGAAACCCAGAGGATTCCCTGACGACAATGCCAAGATTTACTCCTTTACTCGTCGCTAAACCTCTCGTCCGATTTCAAAGGGGTTGCGAGCTTCTTTCACTAAAATACTGCGATCCCGGAGGACCGAAACGCTCGCCACGCTGTTGCGCTTTGCATAACTATGTTACAACGTTGACTGGAAATGCAGATGCACTTTTTTTCAAATTTCATTCTATTTCCCTCGAAAAATCAAGGTGGGATTAGCCCTCATCCGTCCCATATTTCACGATCTGAATCTGGTCCTCGGTGTCAAATTGATACAGTGGTAAAAGACCGATGAAATAACGAGGTAAACAGTTAGGTTTTCGGTTATGTGTTTCACATTAAAATAAGTATCGGGAAAATTTACCTACAAATGGCAGAACGGTATAACTTATTTCGGGAGAACTGTGCCAAATTGACACGAGGGACAGTCGAGGGTTAATAATTTTAACGAGTTGAATGTAACACGACAATGCCTTTATGGTCTGTAAACATGATCTAATAATGAATTTGCAGAGAACAATGCGGAGTTTGTTAGGGAAGGGGAAGGAGACGACGAGAGCGAGATTAGAGGCCCTCGAAGCTCTGGAGATCGGAAAGCAGGGGCTAGAAAAATTGGCACCGGCGGTGGCCCGGCCATTATCGTGTTATTTCGCTTCTTTTTGCGGCGGCGCAGTTCCGGCAGCCCGCGCACCACGATTCAATTATTGCGCCGACATGGAAATTACGTATTTACAAGCCGGGCTACGGTCGTTTCATCCTTTCATCGTTCCTTTTTCCCGTTTGGTCTGGCGGAGGCGGCGAATGAATGACGAACGAATGTGTTTCTGAAACTTGTTTCGACAGTGGCGATAATAAGGGCCCCATTGAGATGTTACGGGAACACGGCAACAGTCGCCATTGTGTCTGGTCCGGCTTCATACCTGTCTACAGACCGAGCGAACATCCTGAAAATCTTCAATGGACCGTACTACCAACGATTCACCGCCGCCCCTTCCTGTCCAATGAATGTGTTCTGTTTGACTCTCTCTCCCTTACATTTATTTTTATGCTTCCTCTCTTCTTAAATTCGAACGGTAATGATCCCCGGGATTCTTCAGCCCCATTTCTGCTTTTCACCGCGCGATTATGCAAGCATTCTCGGTACCTGCTTCCTGAACCCTGTTGCGTCACTTCCGCAGGACCCGTGGGTTGCATAACGCCGAGAAAAATTCTGCTTTTTCCATTCCATAAAATACATCTTCAGGTATTTTCTACTTTCTTTGAAACCTCGTCGCTCGTGTCAATTCCACACAGTTTTCCTGAAATAAGTTATGCTGTTCTGTCATTTCTAGGTAAAGTCCGAAACTTCGTAACTTTGATTTTTTCTTAACTCATCACGATTTCTCTAGGCAAATTTTGAGAAAGTGGAAACAAATAAAATTCCATTTTCTGTGGTGGTGGCCTTTTTACATCTGAAATAAATTAAAATCGGACTTAATTCTGTCATATTTTACATCCTAGCATTTTTCGAAAATTTTCAAAAGCAAAACTGCATAAAGATCCGCAGTCGACTCATCACTTTGAATAAAGGGAACATCGAAAAATAACTTTCACCCTGTCAATTTGAAACCGGGGGACAGATTCAGTTCGTGGAACGAGGGATGAGGGTTAAGAAAAGAGATCCTACGGCAATTTCAATATTCGCAAAATGAGAAGCCCGCGACAGGTGTTGAACAGCCGCTTCTCGAATCGGCAGCGCATTTTTAAATCGCTCATTTGCGCCGCGGGCGTTCGCGTTAGATTTATCATGTTCCGGTATGCTCTCGAGGTTGAAAAATCACGGTGTCAGTGACGGTAGTGTTTTCAATTAACAGGGTGCTCGCGGGGAGAGGGGGATGGGGCGCCGCGCCGTTGAAGAGAAAAGTGGGAGAGCGGTCGCGTTGTTCGATGGCCGTTGTCCAATCGAAATAACAGGTGCTTATTTGCGGGGGATAAATCAATGATACGAAAAATGGTGGAGAGCGCCGGTCTCTTTGTCACGGGAAGAGCCGGCAATTTTAGGGTCGAATTTAATTTAATAACAGGGAAGGGGGGTCCGGTTCGGGGGTGAAACACGGTTGGTGGGGGACAGAAATTCATCGGTGGATCGAGAGGCTACATAGGGGAGTGGGTGAATTTCCAAGCTAGCAAAGACCGTCGATCGGTATTTAATGCCTGCTGCGATTGACAAGTAAGAGTTAACGCGCGCCCCGTCGTAATTTTGGATAATCCAATGAGCCCTGGGGACGCGTTTGAACCGCAAGCCGCGGGAACACTTAAAGAAATTGCGTTTCCGTTCGATCCGCGCCCTCTCGATGCGTCACCTGATTTCGCCGAGTCGGGAGAACAATACCTTGAAAAAAAGAAAGAGAAAGAAAAATAGCGGCGTTCGGGAAGAATCTGTGAAATAAAACCGGGAGGAAGAGAGAGAGAGAGAGAGAGAGAGAAAGAGAAGAGAGGGGCGAGGGAATGGAGAACAAAACGCGTGGAGAGAGACAGAAAAAGAACGAAAGCGACGTCGCGGTGCCGATTGCGGGTGAACACGGGCAAAAGAACAAAAAGCGGTTTCCGCGGAGGGTGGACCATATTCTTGAAATCAAGCAGTCGGCCGTGTGTGTCTCGTGGCGCGCACACTCTTTTCCTCCTCGCGTCGTCGGTTTCTCTGGTTTTATCTCTCTGTCTATCGCGCGGCGATGTGCGTGACGTGGGTGGACAGGTTAACGCGCGCGAGGGATTTCTGTGTCCCCGTGAAACGCTTAGCGAGATTGCACCCGACAATACAACAATACAACGTGCATGACACGCCCGACGGGGATTTCGTGGGGTTGAAGGGGTGTTGCGCGCCGGCAAAACAGGAGGAGGAAGAGCAGACCGTAGAACCCGGGAGGAGGAACACCGCGCCGCGCCGCGCCGAGCCGGGGACACACGCGGGCTGGATTTCGAGCAGACACTGAAATCTCGCCAATTCTAGAGGGATCGCTCGCCACACCCCTGTTTACTGTGACCGTGTGTCGGTGAGAGGCAGCGATCCAACCCCCGACGATCCCGTCTTCTATGGATCAACGTTTTCAATCCCCTTGTTTCGCCGATACCGTCGCGCTCTCCTTATTTGAACGCGGCACCGGCTAATCTGCGAACCGAAACCGGTGAACTTCGTACGCAAGTTAGCCGCGTTTCGAACAGATATGTTTCGGGGTTGAAAAACACAGCATCAATTTTAATTATAAAATTTGGAGATTTTTATTCTCAGAATATTCTGACGGGAATATTTTACCAGAAGGCTTCCAAACCGCTGTGAAACAGAATTGAACGGACCCGTGCGCTAACGGGAATATTTTGATGTAATTTGCTCGTTAGATTTACCCGAACGTACGCCGGAGTGGGGAAGCGACGTTTTAGTTGGTTATAGTTGACAGAAGGTTTCTAATTTGGTCAACAGGGGGTGAATACTCTGGTCGCGAATCCGTGGGGTTCATTAGGGTGTAGAATCAGGGAGTTTCAAAGGGGGACTGCCGGGGTATTTTTGCCGGAATTTATTTTCGAAATTCCCCGTTGTTGTGGAGGAGTCTGTGACAAAGACTAATTGCCGGTGGCGGCGGGCACGTATGAAGCGATGCGATGGGTAGGTACCTGTCACCCGCCGGGAGAGAGAGGATCGCGTTCTATTTATTTTCATAGGGGACTTTTTTTCGAATTCCAAGCGCTCGTGTCACTCAACCGCAGTTTTCTGCACTCTTTAGCAGCGGACAATCGTTCCTGTCACGGCAATACCACCGCGGCGGAATTAATCGAGATTGAAAAAGTTTGATCTCGCTTTGACGTACAACGGGGCACGTTCTTCCGGCGACGTAATATTGAATTTTAATGGCGAAGAAGTGGGTCATCTTTTTCAATCAAAAAACCGACGAATCGTTTCAAAACAACCGCCAGGCGCTGTTTATCCAAAGAGTTTCCATCGTGATAAAAATTTGTAAAAAAGCCTGTCCCTCTCTATCACAGAGAAAATATAAAAATGTGGATATATTCTCTGTTGGAATCCTTCAGATATTTTTTATAATACAGATTGATGAATAACGGGATCGTTGCAGGGTAGCAGCGTCAGATAGACAACAATAGACGCGGATCTTTTTATGGTTGTTGGATTAGCCATTTGAGCCCCCGCGACGGCACAAAGACACACAGAGATACAAAATCTTTAGTAGAGGCTCAAGAGGCCGTGCACTTGCGCAGTTTCCGAGCATTATAATGCCAGCATTGTGTGCTACTTTATGGGCTAGATACATATGGATGGGCACACGGGGTAACATACTCGAACACGCATATCCCAGCCCCCCGAAGGGTGAGAGGATGGTCTAGAATACCATTTGGTACACGCGGGACCACTTTTTTGTGCCAGCAGCTTGCCACTTTGCTTCGAAATCGGGGCCAACTCATTGTTCGTACTGTTCGTACATCCCCAATGGACGTTCTACAACCGAAACTACATTGGTCATATCAGAACCACCCCTTTATCAACCCATAAAACGAATTTAAGAACCCTGTAATCCCAGTTACAACTTATATTAAGACTCTATGAAATTGTTGATCTTTCGTTTCAAGAAAGTTCTGATTTCTTCATAATTTTACTGGGGTAAGATCTCTAGAAGTTCTGAATTTCTTATTCTTGCTAATTCATTAGTAGACTGCGAATTTTTATGCATTTACGTAGAAAATTAGGAGAAATTGATGAAAATTATAAAGTCGTTAAGGGATGAAATCAATTTTATTTTACTTCCGCTTCCCAACAAATTGCGCAAACGACGGAATAGAAGTGCTTCAAGAGGCAGATTCGCGGAGGCTCCTTCTCAGTGTACACAAAAGACATCGAATCTGAATTTTTCGTCGCGATTATTTCCGGGGGAGCGAGGGGACACACACTGTTTAATTCGTGAGGGTTCTGCGGGGTTTCCCATTGCGGGCCGAGTAGTCGACGGGCCGCCAATGGCCCGTAAGAACGGTCTATAAATGCTTAAGCCTGGCTTAGTATCCGCCACCGGGGATAAAGGTTATAGGCCGATGATTCGGTGCGGTTCCTGGATACGTGTGCAATAGGAACACGCATTGGATACACGTGTATACGGGGTTGTAGAACACGTTGCCGTGTGGTGTGTGCCCGCTGGAAATTCTCTCTCCCTCGGAAGGGAGAGAATCCCCGCTGGCGGATCTCCTCGATGACGATGACAAGGGCCGACAGCCTTTCCAAACATCCAGTTGTAAACGTCTGGCTCCCGTTTCCCGGCGGAGCAGAAAGGTGACGATCGCGATCGTCCCGCTTACGATCGACGCAATTAATCCGATAAGATAGCGCCGAGGACAGGTGAGCGTTCCCATGCCTTGTCACTTATCGTTCTTCTGACGTCCTTCTATTTTTACGGAAGCTGGGAGGATTGGGGATCTTTCTGCAAACATAAAATTGCGCATCCACAGAACAAAAGAATTAGAGCCAGTCTTAGAAACCAGGAATTTCATGTTCTAATTCGATAGCCAAAGACTGTAATTATTAAACAGCGGATCGGTATGGAAAATAAAAATTGCGCATCCAGAAAATAAAAGAATTAGACCCAGTCTAAGAAACCAGAAATTTCATGTTCTAATTCGATAGTTAAAGACTGTAATTATTAGGCAGCGGATCTTTATTCAAAATAAAAATTACGCATCCACAGAACAAAAGAATTAGAGCCAGTCTTAGAAACCAGAAATGTTATGTTCTAATTCGATAGCCAAAGACTGTAATTATTAAACAGCGGATCTTTATGCAACATAAAATTGCGCATCCACAAAACGAAAGAGCCAGTCTTAGAAACCGGAAATGTCATGTTCTAATTCGATAGCCAAAAACTGTAATTATTAAACAGCGGATCTTTATGTAACATAAAATTGCGCATCCACAAACCAAAAGAATCAGACCCAGTCTTAGAAACCAGAAATCTCATGTTCTAATTCGATAGCCAAAGACTGTAATTATTAGACAGCGGATCTTTAAATTACGCCCATTCATTTCTGGCATAAATGCATAAAATCCGCGTGGTAATTGCTTACTGGTCCACTGCACAGGGATCTGATCATTTTGGACCATTGAGCCTCCCCTAACTGTGCGATGACGTTATGAACTTGCTGTAATTTGGCATCAGGGGTCAGGATCGCAGGTGCTAGAAATTTTTCGAGGGATCAGCCCGAGTGTTATTACAGGAGATTACAATATACAACAACGTTGAACCCCCTTCAGCGATTACGCAGTTTTTTCTCGGATCAATTAATAGAGGATTACCAAGAGAGCGCAATAGAGTAGTCCTTCGAGATGAAATACTTTGGGTAATCCAGGTAATTTCGAAGATTTTTTTCTCGAAAGGAGCCGGTCAAAGAGACTTTTAGAATTCTCGAAAGGGCGATCCTGATCTCGGACTATAACCGCTTCATCGATTTCACGTTTTATACTATTTAGCTTTCTGTGGCGTGCAACCCTTTACAAGCTCCATTTCCATGAGCCACGATACCTAAAGCAACGACAACGACATCAACAACAACAAGCAGATTTATGCGGACGGCTGCGTTGACGCTGCTTAAAGGACAGGGCTTATCTCCCTAATGCTTGTAATACTTTGGCTTCGGTCGGGTATTAAAAGCAAATACACTTACGTCGAACGACCCCATTTCCATGACGGTGCGCGGCACAGTGGCATTTGCGGTATTAGGGCATAATGGCCATCCTCCTGACCCCGTTTACGTTTTTCGGGACACTTTTGTAAACGCGACACAAATACCGTTTGCCAGGACTCCTCGACTGTGCATGGCCTCGCGGATTTCATCGGGGATCGATGATTTCGCGACGGGATGACGCACGGTGACAACATTTGCCCATTTTTCCGACAAAATTCTCGAAACTCCTCGTAGAACCGAAACTGACCGATCAAACTATTTTTTAGTCAAGCTGAAACCTTGCAGAATGGTCACAGAATTTTTGATGAACTTCTTTAACTCGAAAATTGAACATTTTACAAACTGAATATGTGCTTCGACCTACAATAACATGAAGAATATGTTATTAATATGTTTGAATGCTTTTTAATGTCAATTAGAATATGCAAGGAAAATAAATATACATTTACAAGAAGAAAAAATATTCGATCATCTTGAAAACTCCGAAAAATGACCTCGAGAAAAAAATAATGCAAAGCATTCACCTTGTGATACCGTTTACATTGCATTAAAATCGTTTGTTATGTCATCAAAAATAAAGGAGATATTTAGGTGAACCACCCTGTATATGTAAACCGTGTTATACTGTCTTATCGACATTGGCTAATTAGTAGACTGCGGATCTTTATGCAAAATAGAAATTTTTTCTTCGTCAATTACAAGACACAGAAACCATATAAAAAAAGTATTTATATTTTTAACGATTTTAATAAATTGCAAATAACATATGGACGTTCTCAAATTGTTTTAATATTTTTAATGTTTTAAACTACATCCACTCCCATTTTTGTCAGAAATGCATAAAATCCGCCCAAATTAAGATAAATTCACAATTAAAATCACTCGGTTCGCGAAGCTCGCAAAATTCTTGCTCGCAGACGATTCTCTCGATAACGAAAAAATCTAGGGGTTGCGTTGTTTGTCTCCGTTTCGATTGTAGGCCCGCGGTTACGTTTAACGCGGACATATGTCAATGTTTGCCCCCCGGCACAGTCGTTTCATGCTCATCTGGTTGCCTCGGACCCTTCTTTTCGTTCAGATGACCACAGATCTGTACCCTCCTAATTCCATCGCGCCGCTTGTCACGAGACACAGCGACACGCTCGTTCTACAGGAACCATTTGCATACCACTCGAAATTCAATTGGAAATTAGACGACGCCCGTGCGCGTCGTAAAATGGTGAAACATCGAGCTCGAGCGTAATCTTCGACAGCGAGGAACTTCGTCGTTGGCGCAGCGTCTCGCGTTAACTCCGTTTCTCAACTATTATTTGCACTTGACATTTGTCCTGTCTCCGGTCTCAATTTTCTCTGGCTGGAATATTGTGCCATCTTCGAGAGGGGGCAAAAGCTGGTTCTCTATCTCTCGCTCTCTCTGTGCGTCGGTTCGTCAGACTGACGAGAGAGGCATTGTGTGAAATGGTACGTTCGAAGGAGTTACGAGCGGAACTTTCCTGGCAGCAATGGCTGCGATTCCGGGACGAAAATGGAACTTTTCGACGGAATTCTCCATGCATTTTAACCCTCACGCTGGAACCGATCGAATCATGGGAGGAATTAATTTTGCCTGAAAATTCAACCAAAATTCTTCAGAATCTACTAGTCAACTAAAACACAGGGCTTTGTACAAAATGATTTATGATCGTACCATCTTGTGCGACTTTAACAGCTGTTAATATTCATCAGACATCGTTATCTCTATCGAAGGTGAATCCCAAGAGTCCTGATATCATCGATCTCTGTCGCAATCGTGTGGAGCTAATTTTCCTCATTCTGTTTATCTGCATGCGGTGCACGTGTCTGTTGCAGAAAGTCATAAACAAGAAGAATTAAAGATTCGTCAGAAATGATTATCAACACACAAAGGCCATTTAGAATAGAAATAACTTTGTAACCCCCACTTCTTGCGATTGACGTATATAATTTTTCTGATTAGAATAACTCTAGAAGGAACCAGAGTCAACAAAGATCGATTTCCTTCAAAAGAAATCGTTTCCAGGAAAACCTCGAGGAAACACGTTGGAGGAAAAGATAAACGCAGCTGATCTTTCACATCGTCGATCGAGTTTCTCACGTAACTGATATCTAATCTTGACCGTGCATGATGTTGGACACGAAGTAGAACGAATGTGTATCGTTTAGTCACGCGTCGATGGATTGTAGACTGGTTTGTGAAGAGAAATTATGAGTCAGGTTCAAGCGTGGTTCGAAGACATCCGTAGACGTCGAGAGGAGGTGTGAATAGAGCGTTCTCGGTAATGAGGAACCCACTGGCTAAGCAGCCAACCATCCAGCAGCCCATCTATCTAGCCAACCCCGTGTTTCATCCCCCCATATCCATTCTCCATTCGTTCCTATCCCTTGGCGTTCCATCTTCACACCCAACCCCCTGAACCGGCCACTCGTGTGTGTTGCCTCTGCTACTGCGGACCCTCTTCCACGCCTCGGGTTTGTTCGCATCGCAGCCTCCATTTTAACCTCTGTTGGCTGAACGATGGTCTTCGCGCGAGGAGGACAGACGAGTCGAAAACACCCGAAGAAATTCCGCTTATCGAAATGAACAATCTGCCGCTCCTTCCTCGAACCAATAACAATCTGTTAGTGCGAACGCGGAATACCTTTCAAGTATTTATGTTTGCTCGTCACCTGAGCTCGCTCTCTTTTAATGAACACATACATACAGTAGTGGGCAAAAGTTTAAGGACGCTCTAAAAAAGACGATAACTATTTTAATATTGTACTATACGATTTGAACGTTTTTGGGAAGCTAGAGCAATTAGTTTACTACAGGATGTGAAAAGAAATTTTTTCAAAAATTGCAATTGATCGGAATCGTTGAAAAAATACTAAAAGTTGCATTTTCAATTTTTTGATGTGGGTCTGTATTGAAAATTTAAAAATACGTTTTCTCGATCTGTGTCAATTATACGCACTGTAAAAGTTTCATCGAAATCCGCTGATTCGGGAAAAAACGACGGACTGAAAGATGTAAGAATCCTCAGATTTACTGCAGTTAGAGGCCGAAAATCCTGGAAATCTGCAATTTTTACCATATTTAAACGTTTGTAGCTCATTGCAGGATCGGCCGATTTTGACGAAATTTTCAGGATATGGTTAATTGACACAGATTGACAAAACATATTTTATAAATTTTCAATACAGGCCCACATAAAAAAGTTAAAAATGCAACTTTTAGTATTTTTTCAACAATTCCGATCAATTGCAATTCTTGAGAAAAATTTCTTTTCACATCCTGTAGTAAACTAACTGTTCAAACGTATACGACGGAATTCCTATTCAGGGGAGTAGAGAAATTGAATTTTCACGGACTAAAAACAGCCCAATTTAATATTTACCGGCTGGAGGAAAATTTTGAGTATAATCTCGTCTGTGTGAAATAGTTAATAATACATTTTGACAAACAGAAGACAGTACCTCGCTGGCTGTAAACCAAGCAACCCGCACATTTAATAAACAACTTTTATAAAACGCCCTGCACGTGTGTCGGATAACACGAAGTATAGACAGCTGGGTTCAGCAAAAACTATACAGCAGGGTCGGTTTAAACGGAATTACGTCGAGGAAAGAAGTTTCCGTCGGTCGTGTTCCTCGATCAGGGAACGTTTGTTCCCGCGGGTCTCCGCGTTTACCTTTCTCCAGTAATTTCCATGACACTCGTTAATGCATCCGAGTTCCTCGGAATAAATCGCGACGGTGGTGAGACAAAGAGGAGAAAAGAGAGAGAGAAGGAGAGAGACGAAAAGAGAAGCTGAACGGATCCTCGGCCCCGTGGAAGAACAAGGGTGGAGAGAACGAGTAGAAGGAGTGGTGGAGACGTGGGAGGAGAAGCAGAGAAATCCTTTAGTTAGGTCGGAAAAGCGTAGACACGGCTGAAAGTTGAAAGGATTCCCTGGATTAAGACGCGATAACGAGCTTCGCTCGCTCTCGAAAAGCCGCCCTTAAGAGGATCACGAACGACGCCGATTCCGTGATTGGCTGATTATCCGGAGCAAAGTAATACCCGGCGGTTTATTGTTTTCCCGATCTGACACTTCAACCCTGGCGGATAAGAGATTCTCCACTTGGTAACACCCTTCGCGAATATAAGAGAGATGAAAGATGCAACGGGAAAGTAACTGCGGGCCGCATAGAGAACGACAAGCAATTAGATAAATTGTCGTGGAAGAGAGATAATCGAATCCTCTTTGAAGCGACGCCACCGTTGCCTCGACGACCGGGTTTCTGTTACCCGTCGCGTCCACAGGGAAGACGACAGGACAGAAAGAGAGAAAGAAAAAAAAAGAAACGAAAAGGAAATTGTTCAATTGGCTACGAGTTAAATGTGCTCGACGAGGAATAATGCCGATATTTTTGCTTCAAATGGACAGAGAAGGAGAAAGAGAGAGAGAGGCAATGTTCGATTTCGAATGCGGATAGACGTCTGCCGCGCGTGAATCGCTCGAGAAGGACGGCCAATCGAAAGACAATGGACTTCAAACCCCCACCACGACGGACCTTCGTATACACACGTCACGTCACCTATTATCGCGATAACAGCTAATCACTCGCGATCCCTTGTTCAGGGGAGCTCGTGACGTCGGTAAAGGACCCGCTCGATCGCCAAAGAAGAACTCCTTCATCCCTGAAAAATTGATCTTGAAGACGTCAGCGGAGGTACGGAAATCCTTGACGCGGTCATCAGGCTCCCATTGATCCCGATCCGAAGCATATCCATTTCTCAACCTGCGAAAAATATCTAATTTGCGACCTTCGTTAATATGGAACATCATACGTGTGTCCGAATTAATGGTTTCTTACTATTTTTTTAATTCTGAACTGGTTATACATTCTGGAGTGGGTGTACAAAGTATTCGTGCACCTGTTAAAAAGGAATAACTTGGTCAAAATTGAAGTTGTTGGGTTCAGTTGTGTAAATGTACACTACCGGCGAAAAGTTTGGAATCACGGCGTAATTTCAGAGAAACAGGAGGTTTATAAGAAGAACTGAATGCAATTAGAACAACCATCGAAGATTGACTTGTCAAAAAACTTACGAGCAGTATGTTTTTCATTTTGTATTATTTTTTTCTTCATTAAAAAATCGCCTTTATTTTTAATAACAGCATGACATATTCAGGGCATCCTGGCAGCTAGTTTTTCGAATGTTTCTAATTTGCTATTTTTCCATGTTTCTTGTAGACGAAACACCACCTTTCTTCTCTTCTAATAGAAAACAATTCTATAGCAAACATGGTCTTATGACGCAACAGATTCATATCCGAATCGAACGTTTGAGTTTACTACAAAATAGCTATATAGTGTAGAATTTGATCGAACCGTGCGCCGATAACATTATTCCAACTTTAGTCAAACTTTTACGATCGACAAGAATTTCTCCTTTTCTTGTAGAAGTTGCCAAAGATGCCCTTCTAGAAAAGTACATTCTGAACGTTTGCTCTGGGTCTTGCACTGGGTGTATAAACTATACAAGAGCATTATAGAAATATTATTCAACTAGTTAATATTTGATATTAGGTGAAGTAAAAAGTTCTGAGCGTTTTTCGCTTTATTTCGTAAGCGAAAAACGCTCAGAACTTTTTACTTCACCTAATATTATAACGATGGATCATTTCAATGGATGGATTTTTACAAAAATCAGCAAGTGATTCGAAAGTTTTGGCCGGTAGTGTATGTACATTTGTATGAGATAGAAATCGTGCGAAAGGATGACTCCTTACACGAATGGACGGGAGAGGCGTCGAAATTTTTGGATTCCCAGCAGCCATGACAGTTTCGCAGGAGGAAGAGCGTCCCCGGCAAAAACGATACCAGTCCCCCTCCCGATCCGCGGTCTCTGAAACATTAAAGAAAGGAGCGCGGCGGTTGTTAATGCAAAAATGCAAAGGTATACAATATGACGGGATCATTATTTGAAAAGTACAGTTGAGCTTCGGGTGCCCGGGAGTTGTTTGAGTAATAAAGAGCGAAAGGTTCGCAGGGGCTGTGAGGGCCTCGACATCGCAGCCGAGCCTTTGATCAACTTACCAGCGTTTCCCCCCGACTAAACGCGCGCTGATCTCTCCCATGAATATGGAGAATCCGACGGACGAGGTTACACCGACTACGAGACCGTCTCTCTCTCTCTCTCTCTCTCTCTCTTTCTCTCGTCTAATTGTCGTCTTTTAAGCCGGTTTTAGGCGCGACGGTGACTACGCGCCTTGCCGGATTCCGGATTCCTCGGGGAAACGCACAAAGGGACTCTATTTCAATTAGAAGGACAAAAAAGAATCTCGCCTCCGCGTCCACCAATTTCGTAATCCCGCGGTTTTTCCATAAACTGCATAATGCAAGCCTTTTTTTTCAACTGTCGTGCTCGCCTCTGTTCAGATCTGACATTCGCAGGATTCCTGGTTTCCTCTTGTGCATATTTTTCAAGAACGATCCCCGAGTTTTTTCGAATGAATCCGAAGCGAAAAGACACGCAATGAAAGAGCGATTCTCGAGTCGTTTAGAATTAGTCTGGCGACCATGCTCGCGCATGCAAATCGTGGAGTCGCGATGTCGCGGGTGGAGGGTTGGTCCTCGTCTCTCCTCGATGGGGTGAGACAGATTGTTATACCTAAACAAATCGGATGGGGGATTGTTTGCAGTGGCATCGTTTTACGCATGAGGCCGCGGCCGTTCTTTATTCCTTTCTCGATTCTCGAGAGCCGATGCCACTTGAACGAGTCGTAGAGTGCAGAGAGCCGGATGCCGAAGGACAGGGAAAGATAGAGAGCTAGAGAGAGAGAGAGGGTCGACGCGAAATACCTAGGAATAAGAGTGGAGAAAGGATAGAGAGAGTCGCGAGAGAGTATTCTCTCTCGGTAGGTCGTCGGTCACCCCCACAGGTTAGCTTTGATCTATGCCGACCTACCCAGAACTACCCTGAAAAAAAGAGCCCCCGGTGCACGCCCCACTGTTATTTTATCCACTTGGAGGATCCTTCAGAGAGTCGAAGGTACTCTCCACCGTGCATGCTCTGCCGTCCTCGTAGTCAGTAGTTGGTAGAGGAATCACGCCTGTACGATTGTTTTTTCGTATTCGGACCCGTGAGCAGCGTAGGGGCCCCCGAAGAGCCACCCACCCACACTCGCTGAATTATCGCGTTCTTTTTTTCGGTTCCTGTTTATCAAACGAAGTCGCATTGTCTGCGGACTCGTCCCCGCTGCCGAGCCACTGGACAAAACACCGGGTAGCGCTTCTGGCTACAGTCTTCCGGAGATCTGGAATTATGAAAAAAATTTCAAGATATATTTATTGGAGAAATTTATCGAATCTTTTCCGATGAAAGAGTCTTCGTAATTCTAACAATTCTAAAATCAATCATCCGGGTGGGTCCAGCGAGAAAAATCCAGCGAGATCCTGTTGGACATTTTGTACATTCTCATTATGCAAGAATGTATCAACGCAGTACGAAATTTCCATCTCTCTTAAAATAAAGTGAACTTTATACACTACTGTGCAAAAGAAAGGAGCACCCAGTATAATTGTAAGATATAATGACAACAATATCTTTATGTAGTAATTGTATCGTACAATGATTGACTTATGGCATTTAAAGTATTAGATAATCCGCAATAATACATATTGTCACAATTATTCAATTAAACAGTTCGAAACTCAAAACTTACTGTGTTCTTATCTTATTTTTTACGCTTTTCTATTAAATATAACCGGGTACTTCTTTTTGCACTCCAGTGTAAAAGTTGTAATCATCTATAAATCTAGTACCATAAAACCAATAGACCCTGCAGATGCAAATAGATGGGAAGGAGGGGTGGCCAGCGATTCTTGTCAGGTTCGAGGGAACCACGGAGGATCCAAGGCAAACAGGGTCGGCCGGATTGCCAGTTTAATCATCCGCCGTCGGGTGTTCGTTTGAACGCGGAGGTTTGACACGTCGTTCGCCGGTGTTCCTCGAGGAAAGGTAGAGCAGAGTCTGGTCTTACATGTCCGGCGATTCTCCAGTGAACCGTTGGAACCACACGGCCGACACTCGTGTCGAGGAAACCGACGGATTCAAATGGGATTAAACGCACTTTTCCCAGCCTGGTTGGCTCTGGTTTTCCCCGTGCACGTTTACACGCAGACTCGCGAAAAGGTCGCGGTGGAAAGCCAGAGCCAGTCGTCGGGTGGTAGCGCGGCTGTGGCAGCACGCCCGCCATTTAATTACGCCTTGAAAAGGTTGGTCGGTAGGCAGAGAGAGGTCGGCAGGTCTGTAGGTTGATACAGAGAGAGCGGTAAAGGCCGAATGTATACTTACTTCCGTCCTTGCGGACTCTACCCGGGACCACCACGTACCTCCTGGCCGCGCTTCGCCCAGTGCAAACATGGATATGAAAGGTTAAGCTTTCGCCCCTTTGGCTAAAGCCTTCCCAGGACTTCGGTCCCCCGGCCGTCTTTCCGTCTGACTGCGAATCCCGGAATGGCTGCGATAAAATTTGCTCTTCTCTCGTGGCCGCGACGTCGACGGAAGGGAAAACGAAACAGAGGAGACGAGGACGGGAACAGAGAGATTACAGCGATCCTGCGGAGCCACACCGCCATCATGCAAATTGAAACTGTTCTCTCTGCGCGGCCAGCTCTCTCTTTCTTTTTCTGTCTTTCTTTATTTCTTCCTTCTTTTCTCTCTTGCTTTCCACCCCCGTAAATATGTAAATATCTGTTTGTTCCCGCCGCGATCTCCTTTCCCGTACCTCCTTTCCTCTATTCCTCTGTGTTTATTGTGACGCGCGGCCGAAGTCGCAATTAATTTAGGCCTCGAGTGTCACCTGCCTCTCCCTTTTGTGGTCGCTTCGCGAGCTACCTCCTTCCCTTCTCCTACTCGGCTCTGGCGATTTAATGGAACCAGCAGTTGCTCCTAGGGGCGCTCCGCTCTGGCCCCGAGAGCTCGGGGCAATTAGAAAATTCAAGAAACAGACAGAATTCCTTATCTAGGTTCTCGAAACAGGATCTCACGGAAACATCTTTGCTCAACTCAACTCTTTGCACTCGGAGGTATTTTAACTCGAAAATTAAACATTTCTTCCATCATAGAATATTCCCATTTTACATGATTCTTATCTTTTCGTGGATATGAAATTGAAATAGTACCTCATGCTCAAATGTTCAGTAATTGATTCGATACCAACATAGTTTTAATAATGTAAATAATATTTTGAATAACAGATTGTCTTGTGGGCGTGGTACCTTTGCTCTCGATTTCAACGGAGCCAACCCAGAGCAAGAATCCCATAAGATCAAGAATCGTTGGGACTTCTTTCACGATTCTTCCTCTCCATACCGGTTCATTGAATGAATGTAGGGAGTTATGTCAATTCATATGAAAGGGTCTCTCGAGGATGACACGCAAGGTATGTGATTTTTACCTGTGTTCGAGCATATAATGGCATATTTTGCGTCATGGACGCATTCCCCGCGCAAGGTAGGCGACGAATTCAATAGGGAAATATGATTTCGATGCTCGCCAGGCGGAAGATATTCGACATTCGTCGGACCCGGCCCATTTCGAGCGGATCCTTGCATTATGGGATTATCATTACGTGTGCCAAATACCTATTATGGGGCGTAGACGTTTCTGGTATGGCATTCAGGAATCTCGGCTAAGGCGATTACATCCAGGGCTACCTGTGTTCCATGTTCTCTTTTGTGAAGCGTTTCGACGGAATCAGGGGGTCGTTATGGGCCTCGCGGAGACACTCGGACGTCAATTATTTCAAAAAGTTGCGCAACGTTACGTTCCACTGACGATCAATAAAATAATATAAAACAGATTAATCAAATGTGCTCAAGAATTACCTGCTCCATGTATTCCTTAATGTCAGCTCGATAAATTAATCTTGAAACTTAAAGGATAGTATAGAAGAAGTTTTTACCATCCACAAGTCAACCAAGAATTTATTCTTGGAGTCCAATAGCGGCTGTTGATAATCCCAGCATTTTACCCTGCGGTCTCCCACAAGCCAGTGCTGACACCTAGGGGCTGAAACCTGCATAATATCGACAGAAATAGGGGTGGAAACTCCGTCGATAAAACAGTGAACCCAACCCTCAACGATTCACCATTATCCCTGCCTTAGTATCAAGTGGTAAAATTATTTTATAAATTTTTTACTAGCAGAGGATTAAGCTAAAACTCACCACCAGCAGGTCACTTTCATCGAATAAATTTACCCTGTTCCAATATAAAAGATCTCTCCGTACTCTATTTAGGGGTTGAAAAATCATTTTTGCTCAGAGGGTATATAAAGTCCAGAACGAAATATTTACGCGTTGTTTAGAAGAGCGGATTGTTCGTGCTATTATTCCGCCGGAAATTGGCAGTCATGCCGGAAATTGATCGTATATTTGACAGGGAACAGTTACGGACGATTGGCAGGTACGACGTAGCACCTCCATTTCGCGGAACGGCCGGCATAAACGTAAAACGAAAAGACCGAGGATACTATGTGGGATAACTGTTCGACGAGCGTAATGGAAAGCTAAAAATGAATTTATGGGATCCATTCGAAACGTTCAAGCGACAGCGATATATTAACCCGTTAGCTTCTGAACGACGAGTAAACTCGTCGTCAGTGTCCACTTGCTTCCTATCGAACCTGTATCGCTTACTTCGTGATCGTTCCAATTTTCATTGCATCCTGCAGTGAGTCTGGCGAGTGGGACTTCGCGGTAAAAGTGTATCGGACTTTTATGACTTGTTCGAACTTATTGAAAGTGTCCTTAACCCTCTGAACACGCAGACTTCCCCTGGATCATTTATTGCACCGCTCTTCCGTGCAACGCATTACTTTAATCTGGAGATTAAAGAGGTACCCATTCAAGAAATTTATAATTTCTGTAAAAATGAACGAGCTCCATTGAGGAGAACCATTGGGTTGACAAGACAGCAATTTCGGTTTTTCAAGCTAAAATAAAACCCAATTTCTGTATTCGAGCGATAAACCTAACCTAACCTAACCCCTTGCCCTACAATATCGTGTCAGACTCGTGTTGAAGATTCAGAACAGAATCTAATAAATATGTATGTTATTAATTTCCTTTGAACCGAGATGAAATTCTATTTTGTTTTTGTTAATGTATAGTTATTAAAGAACATGTAGGTATACAATAGATATAATTTTTCTCCTTCTTTCGTAAATTACGAACTGTAAAAAAAGTTCTGATCACTGAAACCGTAAAATAAATCATAGGGCAAGGGGTTAATCAGTAAAACATTTTCTTGATTAAACAAAAGGGAAAATATCTTATTTATTAAAGTTGATTGCGTGAGTAAAAAATTCGGCTCTATTCCACCTTGAAACAGCGAAATGACTTTCTCGCCAACCCAATAGATAGAATACGTTGGGTACAAAATTGCGTTTGTTTAATGTCATTGCTAAAAATGGGACACTTCATATGCAACAACCTAATACTATTTTATATAACGGGGGTAGACTCGCCGAGATAGATCGGATTGCATTCTCTGGATGCATTTTATACACCGTCGTGAACTCGGGAAGCAAGTTGAAGAAGCTGTGAGTATTACGTGATCGAACGTCTTCCTCTGTGACGTGATCCCCGCGAAGCAAAAGCCGACTTCAGCCCTTACCTGGCGATAAAAATAAATCGCGCGGCCGTGGATGTTAATTATGAGCCTCTGCCTCTAATTAAGAGTTCGTTAAGCCAGGGATAATTAAAATTGATAAACCTCTATATCGCGACTACTGCTGCTAATTAATTTTACTTGCAATCCTCTTTCTCTGGTGGCCTGGTTGCGACCCACTTCCCGCTCTCCTGTGATCTAGAAGACGCGAAGATTCTAACCGAATATTGTCGCTATCCGGGGAGAACCAGACAGAAACCAGAGATAGAAAGAGTGGGAGAGGATAAAAAACGCAGAAGAGACCGATAACGGTTTTATCGATCTCGATTCTGTGGGCGGCACACGATAAACCCGACGGCCGTTTAATCGCGGCTGTGAATCGGACACGTTATCTCGTATACGTGCGCCGAGACACCTGCCGGGGAATCGACGTTGTTGTGGATAAACACCGTGGCCGAATAATTGGCCGAAGGAACCCGGCTCTCGCGAAACACGATTAATCACTATTATTAGATCCCCACTGCGAAAATTCCGATCTAAATCGACACCGAATTCCTTCCGAGAAATCAGTTCTGACCAGCTGATTAGCAAACTAATCATAAACATCGTTTGATAATTAACTGCCTTTTTATCTGATCTGAAAAAATGAATCGGTCAAAAGAGTCTTTTAGCAAACCAGCCATAAACATCGCTCGATAATTAAAGTGCTTTTTATCTGATCTGAAGAAATGAATCTGTCAAAACAGTCTTTTTATCTGGTTATTAGAAGAAAACCATTGGTCATGCTAATTGGTACAAGTTCACCTCTGGAAATATTCCATGTGCCATGTAAAACTGTTCGGAACCCACCTTAAAACTGTAGGTCCCGTCGCTTAATAACCATAGCAGTTGAAGGAGCGACGTAAAATAAAATAATAAAAGGTACAAGTTAAAGGGGAAGATTTTCTATTTATAAACATGTTTATTCAAGAAATCCAGGAAAGTAATTGGGACGTCGGCAGTACATTAATTTAATTGTAGAATCACATTGAATGAGACATTGAATTTAACACTACAAACTGAAGTGAAATAGAAATTTCTTTCTTAACATATTCAAATTGTTGAAAATAATATACAGGAATTTTTAAATTCTTCTTTTGCTTCTACTGTTTAAATTACTCATTTTTAAAACCCACTAATTCCTGTCATAAATGCATAAAATCCGCGCAGTCTAGTCATTAGTCAGGCACGAAACCGGATTGAAAAGCGCAGTAAGTAGAAAAGGCGTTCGCAGCCAGCCCAGAAATTGTTCAGCGACATGACGAGTCCGCGAATGGGTGAAATTCATTTATCCTACGTTTTTCGAATGAATGGGTTAACCGGAGGTTGAATTTCTCTGCAAGTTTCTCCAATTTCTGGTTTAACCAGGTTTAGCCACACGCGATCTTCTGTTGCCCCAATGGAAGAGGACTCTCTCTCTCTCTCTCTCTCTCTCTCTCTGCTACCTCTGTCGAGCAGAGGGCTGACCGTTTTGTCTCCAATGCTGATTCCAATCGGTCCAGTTGATCACAATAGACTACGCTAGCGATCGTTTGGTTCGGTTCTGCCGGTTCAAAGTGTACAACTCCTTTCCGGTTCTATGAAACATGAAGGAGGGTACCGCTGCTAGAACAAACTTGTCTCTGTGCTTCGGAACACGGCCACTGACTGCCATTAATGTTATGGTATAGCTGACGCTGACTGGTCCGTAAATATCTCCCGTTTGATACTGTTTGCTTGCCAATCCTCCATTATTTTTCTTATCCTCC
The DNA here is from genome assembly GCA_963966675.1 of Lasioglossum calceatum. Taxonomy (NCBI): domain Eukaryota; kingdom Metazoa; phylum Arthropoda; class Insecta; order Hymenoptera; family Halictidae; genus Lasioglossum; species Lasioglossum calceatum. Next base: position 1,908,488 of record OZ016555.1, on the reverse strand, counting down.
TGCAACAACCATCTTCTTTAATTTCAGTGGACGAATACCATTTTTATTAAACAGCCACTTAGTTTTTGATCCTCGTACATTCTTTCCGGCCGAGTTACGATTTATTTTCCGGTTTCAGTGATTAGAACTTTTTTGTAGTTCGCATAATTTCCTAAAAAAGGAGAAAATTTATATCTATCGTATGCTTATATATTCTCCGATAGCTGTACATTAATAAAACCACAGTATAATAGAATTTTATTTCGGTTTAAAGGAAATTACCAGCATACAAATATTTATTAGACTTTGTAGAGAATCTTTATCACGAGTCTGACGCGATATCGTAGAGGAAGGGGTTAAATTAGCTGTTATGCAGGTTAAACTACAAAGTTAATGTACAAAGTTAAGGATCTCGCAATTAAGAGGCTTGTAAACCTTGTAGCGAGGTACGCACACGAAAGAACATTCCGAGAAGTGACTAGCGGTTTCCACGTGAACAGTTAAACGGATAAAAATGGAAGTTTGTTGCAAGCAGATAGCAGCGAGTCGTGTAAAAGTTGTCGGATTGTTTGCAGTGCAGCCGCGTTGCATCCCTTAAGATTAGTCGCCGGTATAACTGGTAGCAACTCTGAAACCCCTCCGTTTGTGTCATCAACGCTTTCGCCGGTAGCCTAAGGCACGTAAGACAGAGAAAGCCGGCAGACAGAGAGGGAAGGCCAGCAGTATAACATCGTTAAACAAAACATTTCGTCGCTTTTAATCCCGGTGCCCAACATGCTCGCGCAACCATACAACGTTTCTCCTCCCGAAACAGCTAAATTTTTCACAAGCATCGGGCACGAAATCAAAAGCATTTTCGCATTAGCTGGTACACGAGCGTTACAAGCAGAAAGCAAAAAGACTAATACGAGGATTAATGGATTTAATGGCAGAACGTAAAAGCAATCCCTGGCGGGTGTTTTTGAAAAAATTACGTGATTCATTACAGACGTAATTAATATTACGAACAGAGGGAGCGTAAGAGATATTCGCGAGCAAGCCGCAAAATGCAGTCTCCCGATGCGCATTTCGCGGATCGCACAGCCATTTCAACAATGACAAACAACAGGCCGGACAACGGTCTCGTCCGCGTCGGATTAATTCATTCGTTCGCCGAATTTTGGGATTCGTTATTTTTGTTTCTGCGGGCGAATGGATGGGAGGAGGTAATCGTGTCCGGTAATTAGTGCAATTAATATTGAATAAATTGTGCTTGTCGCGCGGCGTCGCGACGAACGCCGGCGCACGCGTCCACAGAAAAGTCTCCGTGCTGGAAAGTTGAATACATACATGGCGCGAGACTAATTAAATCGAAATAAATTGCTCGCTAAATAGTAGCGATCGGTTAATTCGCGATTTCCGACGAACTGGCCGGAGGAACGTTTATTAATCTCGTTTAAAGGGCCTGGCCCGGACTTTTCATAGAATTCCATCGGCCGGCCTCTCACCCCCCCCCCCCCCCTCCAATCGAATCTAAATTCAATAATCTGATTTCGCGGAATTGCATCGAATTTGCATGGGAAATATCGACGGGCTGACGCGCGCGCGAGGCGGACAAACTTTTCGTCGCAGCCTTCACGGTACAGTATTTATTTCCATGCCCTCTCGGTCGATTCGACGGCAATCTCAGGAACCCATTCTTCCGTTAATCCCCATCAACTTCTCAAAACCAGCCGCCAGAATCCCCATTCCAGCTTGTCGAACCTGTCGAACCGTGCCACACACACACACGAGCACAGCCAAATTCTCTCTCTCTCTCTCTCTCGCTCACTCGCTTCGTATTCCATGATGGCACGAACGTCACGAAATTTCCGTTTGCTTGTTAAATAATTCCCAAATATTTATGCGAACGCGCGGAGCCGGCATTGTGTGCCGCATAAACACCACCGCCCCGACTCCATTTTGCGATTGATACGTAATGCACCGTGATGCAGTCCCACCTACTCATTAATGGACTGCTCAATTTTCATAGTGTTTCTATTTGCTCGCCTGTTACCGCGCCGTAGTCCGATCGAATCGTGATTGTGATATCGCTTATAGGTCGTTCGAAAAGTCAGCGATTCTCGAGGGAAAATGAAAACCAATTTTTGACCATTTAGTATAAGTTTTATGACATTTTTATCTACTTAAAGATGTAAAAGTTGTTTAATTTGCTTAGCATATAAAGAACAACGAAAACATGAAATAATAAAATCCGTGCCAGCACAAATAAATGGCAGAGAATAAAATGGCTAAAAATCGTACAGTTTTTATTCCACCTGACATGTACGAAACTACAGAATATAATAAAATGTACTGCGTACGAAACGAAACAAAAATCCATATGGAATGTCATTCAGTATTTTTATTTAGGAAATATCATCTCTAAAATCATAAAGCAGCCCCTGAATCGGTCAGATCGCCTACAGCCACATAAAATAGCAGTTCAAATTGAGGATTGCACGCGTTTGAGGATTTTTATGTGAAACATTAGCTTCGCTCATCAAGATTAAATTTACTATGCTTCTGCTCGGGGCGATTTCAAATTTTACTTTCGTGTACATATAAATCGCAATTCTTCAAATAACTGCAATGAATATGAATAATATCACGCTTGATTTATACTATTAAATAGAATGTATAATAATCAATCAGTAAATAATTTATCGAATTAAATTTATGAAATGAATATCGCTGAAGCAATCAAGAATCATAAAGAGATCAAGATTGTTCAATATAATATTTATCGTATGCGCAAGCACACGTTGCCAATAAACTCTGTATTATATAACGCGTAAGTAGAATTACTATGTAAATAGCACCGAAATGTACTTGAGTGCATGTTGTTGCTAACATAATGTTAACAAGCTGGCACGGGTTACATAATATCGATTAAATATCGACTAAAAGGCTTCGATTGAATAACAACGTTCCATAAAACGGTGAATGTCGTCCATTCACGCCATAATTATTCTCGTTACCTTACACGATAGTGTAATTATTTATAGTTCACGAGTATAAATATTTTTCCCTCTATTTTTTCCTGTACACCATCAATGACTATTACTAGGCTAGACTATCACTATCCACCTGATTACACAAGTTACAATAGAACTTTTTAGAAAGCTCCTCTTCTTTACACCAGAAACAGGTTTCCACTTCTCTTTATTCCAACTTTTACGAGGAACAGAGAATTTTCCCATTTTCAGCTCAAGAAAAATCCCCGTAGAAGAAGCAAAGCTGGCGCACATTCTTTTTTCCATAAAGTAACAAACGATTGGAAGAATAAATAAAAATCAGTGGCATGATTAATACCATTGTCGCAAGCCGCTTGTTTTTGCGGGACCAGTAGAAACGCCAATACTCGCGTATCACGGTGCAGCCGTTGGTGCATGCGACGCGAGAACTATCGCGGCGAGGCAGTGATAGAAACGCTGCGCGATCATCCACGCAATAAAAAAAATGTGACATCTGATTATCGGTGTCACGTACCCGGTCCGCTTTCTGCCTTTTTTAATTAATGAGCGCCGCGTCGGTGGTCACGTAAGCATCGCGCTCCAATTATCTGGTTGGGCGGTCGCGTGGGGGGGCCCGGACAGAAGAAAAAAGAATTTGCTCAATACTGCGGCAGAGGCGGTGTGTCCCGATCGATTGAGATTTCCTCAATTAGTATGACAGTAATCGCGCTTGGATCGGCGTCGATGCTCGGTCTACGGGAACGCGAACCAAACCGAGCCGAACCGAACGACAGAGGCCGTGTCGTTGCGACGAGACCGTGGCTCCCGGTGCAATTTAAAAACCGTCCCCCGTAATTTCGCGAAGGAGAAACGAGTTGTTTGGTGAGTTAACGAGTCGTTTAAAATTCCCACGGAATTTTCGGACTTTCCATTTTCACCCTCTCCCTCTATCCCTCTCTAGTTTCAGCCTTGTCGATTCCGCTCCCGTCTCCACGATTTTTTCAATTCCGTTTCGAGTTGTTCCCGAGCGCACGAAAAGCTGCCGCCGACGAAAAATGTTTTTTGCGAGTCGCTCGCTTAATTGTCGGCCGTCTGATGAGAGAAACGCATCCGTTCAACGGAAGGATTCGTGTACAAAAATAATCCAATCTCCTCGTCAAAATTAATTTCAATTTTATCCCCGTTCGAAAATTGTCCGTAGTTAAGCCGCTGTAACTTCGTGAAAAAATATCGTACGGCAATCTACCTCGGCTGGTTTTGAAGCTAGAATCCTCTGCTTTCAGAGTGTCGCGTACGTTTTTCCTGAAAAAATTGTTTGGAGAAATTATAATGAGAATTGTCGAGTGAGACAGTGAGGATAAGTGACTGGGAAAGTGGGAAAGTGAGAGAATTAGAGAATGAGAGAGATGGTAAGAAAATTGCGTTCGGATGGCCGGAAAATTCGTGTCTAATAATCGTGGGCGTTCAACGATTTTGACGATGCGCCGCGACACACGTGACTCCGTCGACGGCGAGGAACGACGACGAGAGCATTTCGAGAGCGGAAAAGTCGTCGGGGAAGGAAGCGCGCGCTAACGAACTATATTGTGGACAAAATAAATCGAGATGAACGTAACGTAGCCGGAGACGGTCTTTCGGCCGGAAGGAAACTTGTTTATTTTATTTACTGGCTTCAATTTTCCCGGACAGATTATGGCGACCGAAAAGGAAAATATTGTGTCGACCGCTAGACGATTTTTCCTCGTTTTCTCGTCGGACGGATCGCCATGAGAACGCAATTACGGAATTGCGGTGCTACACTTCCATTCCGATTCTACTTCATATCACACAGTAATTCTTTGTGTCAATTCTGTGCCGAATGTTAAAATATCAGTCGACTTGCATATCTCTGTTATTTTATTATACTCTCGCGAAGGTTTCGACTTTTTAACGAATTTTAAAAACAGCAGAAACTTACTGTCAATTTAATTCGTAATTTTTCTCTGACCATGTAACTGTGTCACTCTCCCACGCTTCGGTTCAATCTCTCGATCTTCTTCTTGTCAGCAACCACTCCTATTTACCGGAAACCACAGTATCGATCCGGATATCGACTTCACTCCATCGCCGGGATACTGTCAATTTGAATCTTCGCGATATATTCGGAATATATCATGGAGAATTTTACATGGCCGTAACAGTATAACAAGTGCGAAAATAAAATAACAATTTTGAGGAATCGTTGATCGAGGCCGCAGCCTGTAAAATTCCACACGATCAATGTAATAGTTTGCCCAGCGAAGTGAGATTCGATTATTGAAAATGGACGATATTTGCTACAAGTATTTATTGATAGAGTTTCTCGAATTTCGCAATTTCCCACACACGGGTCCGCGATCAATCAAACGCATTCTTCGTGCCGGAGCTGGATTGCTATTGTCTGCGCGCTTTTGCATTTTCGTTTCCGTCGGATCGCCGGATCAACGGACTCATTTCCTTTCCTTTCGATCAGTGGCCCGATTTTAAACGGGTCAGCACCACCGCGCTCCCAGATGTAATCACTCGAACACACAGCCGACTACGCTTGTAATTCCCCTTATCGTGGCTAGTAATTACTATCGCGACTCTGCCCTTTGACCACTGGCAAACGTTCTTTTGCCTCCTCGCACGATTTCTCCTCAGGTTTGTCGCCGTGATCGTCAAGACGAAGCACTCGCTAATTCGACAACATGTAAACACGACAACACGTGTCGTCACGATGATGCAAGAGGCGGAATTAATGATCAGCAGTACTGCGTTCCCGAGATTGAATTTACATTTTCATAAAGAAAACATTATGCAATCAATTCTCGATAAGCTCGGCGATTGTATCACAGTTTTTAGTCTACCCGCTAGCTGGCGAATTCCTGAGACATCGATGAAAGATCATTGCCAATCCGCGACTATAAATGTCCCAATGCTTCTTATCTGCTTTCCGAATTAAATGCACTTCCTTTGACAATGGAATTCTCTGTTTCATGCAAAAGGAACGTGCGGACACTTAATTTTATTAATCTGATCTACATTCGTAGGATCAGTCTCTTGGTTCTTCGGGGAAAGTTGCGTCATCTCTATGTAGATCAGGAATCCAATCAAAATGCCTGAAGAAATATCTCCCGCACGATCGAACAATTTTCTGCGAAAATCCTCTGATTAAAAATCTGACGAAAATTGATTCTAATTAAAATGTAATATTCAATGTTCTTGCTAATTTTTCCAGAACGATGGCGAACGGTTCGCAGAACTCTCTGAAGACGATGACGATCACAGATCCTGAATCCACCATTTCGCCCACCGAGTCTTCCACCTGCAAGCAGAAGATTTTAACAACAATCGACAGCGTGAACCACGTGCTGGTCGGGTTCCTGACAGGGTTGACTCTGTTCTACTCGGCTCGGACTGTATCCACGCTGGACCTGCATATAACATTATGCACCGTCGGGGTATGTGTGCGAGCCGCCGCAATTTTTTATAAAGCACCGTCAAAGTGTAACACCCTTTAAATTGTCCCCGGTAAAAGGCTGAACTTCGCTCGCGAGTCACGTTTCCCCACCGGGTAATAATTAGGTCCGCCATTGCACGCCGCGTGCACAATGACCTACACTCGCTCCCTCGCGCTGCATCGCGAATCGTTTCCGTTATCTCCTCGATTTCTCTCGCTGTCTGCGATCGTTGTAAAATTACGCAGTCGATTAAAGCGAAAGTGGCTGGGAAGCGTTGCGGGAGACGTCGCGTCGCGCCACGTCGCGAGGAAATTATGGTTTCTCAGTCGTAACGTCAAAATCGAATCCGTGTTGCGAAAAGGTGCAACACTTGTGAACGAAGTTTCCCGGTTCCGGTAACTCTCTGCAACAAAGTTTACTTTCTTTGGGAATTTTTTCTGCTCTAACCGTAGAAGCAACACGGCTGATTTTTACGTAGAGAAATTCTGTAGACTCTCCGAAATGTAAAGACATTTTTTTTTATACCACTATGAACGTCCGACAATGTTTGAAAAATGTTTGAAAGCAGCAAGAGACAACGAGACGATTCAATTCGCCGATTTTCTTGGACGTCTTTCAATTTATTTTGAAAATGGAAAGTCCGAGGAAAAATCTAACGGCACCTTACGATAGAGCAGACATTTTGGAGGCTGTCCAGAAAAGTTAGAACGCGGATCTGGTTTTCGGTTGATAAAATAAAATAGTTCTAAATGTCGTGAGATACTGCCAGCGGTTCTCAACAGTGTGCGAGCGTTCATAGTGATATGAAAAAAAATAATAATAATCTAGAGGATTCGCCAACAGGTGACCAGGGCAGAAAATTAGCATGGTGGTAATTAACATCCCGCAAAAATAGCCACGGGCTAGAGAGCCACTCGAACCGGTAATGCAATTTGGAACAGTTGATGGCGAATTCCAGAGAGAACGACTCGCGATGGGGATAAAATTTGCTATCACTCCGTTGCCTTCGACTCGGTCTAATTACAACAAACTTCGGCGTGGTCTCCGAAGTCGGCGAGCCGCGAGCAAGAACAACAAAATAGAAAACAACCGGTCCGGGAGTTTCCAGGCGATAAACAGTCACCGCGAAACAATTGCTGGGCGCGCTAGCCGGTTGCTCTACGGGCGGAAAGATAATTTACGTGGCAGCCATACTTTTCGCCGAGGGGGATCGGGTTCCTTGAGGGAATGCTAAATCACTGGTGCAGGAGCGTTGTGCATCTCGGTGTGGCGCACTGGCGCGCGCGCGGAACTTTCATTCCGTGGGAGCGAAAATTTTTCGAGCGGTTTAATCGTCGAAAAAACCGTGGCCGAACTTCTTTGGCTGGAAAGACGAGAGGAAGAAGAAGAATAAGAAGAAGCTGAAGCGAGGTGGTTGAAGAAGTTCCTAACCTTGCCGGGGTCTCGGCGTCGTCGTCGGCGGGACGATTGCGCGCGATTCAAATTGCTCCATTTATTTTCCACTTACACACCCCGGGGCTGGAAACGCGAAATCGAAATTCTGCAATGACCCCGAGCGGTTCTCCCTCGGTTTCTCTCTCTCTCTCTCTCTCGTCCTTTCAACCCCGCAGTGAGCGGCCAGAGACAGTCCCGAGGTGGCCAAAGAAGTTCTAACGACTTGGCGAAACGACTGCAACTTCCACCGTTCCTGACGACTCGATCTCTTCTGCCGCTTTCAGTACGTCCTGCTGATGTCCGAGGGCATTCTCTGGCTGGCTGGCGATGACATCATCACGAGGCCCCTCTCCCGAAGAGTCAGAAGCCACGTGCATTGGGTCCTGCAGGTCCTGGGCCTTGTTTGCATCCTGGCCGGTGTCATCGTCATGTACCAGGTGAAACGAGTTCACTTCAAATCCGTTCACGCGATCTTAGGCATCAGCTCCGTCGTCATCATGATCGTGCTAGCCATCTGCGGTTACCCAGTCCTCTTCGCGGTCAAACTACGAAAGCTGATCAAACCGGTGATCATCAAGTCCATCCACAACTTCCTCGGCATCGCCTGCTTCGTCCTCGGCATGGCCGCGCAGATACTCGGCTATCAAATGAAATGGCTGCCCAGAGTGTCCGAGACAACGGAAGTACAAACGGTCGCGATCGTTCTCGCATCCATCATCACCATACTCAGCGTCAGGGCCGCGCTGCCTAATCTCTTTCTTCAGCTGACCGCTATTGTTGGCAGTGTAGAGTGGAAGGGTTTCTCAGGGATATTCGACTGTGTAACTTGCTAGAAAGCTTTTATTCTATTCTCTTCCGAGTGCGAAGAGCAACTAACTGGCGTTTCAAACGGAATAATCGACGAAGGCCTGTTTGTCCGTGGTTTTTATATGAATACATATTTGGCCTTAGAGCGCGAGTCGTCGTTAGCTACGAAACATGGGGCGACGACCGCGCGCCACAACATTGCTCGAGGAACGACACCTCGTCCTCGCGCACTGACACACACATGGACACACAACTGCGCAAGGTGTTTCTTTTACAGCAGGAAGGCGTGACAGTCCTAAATATACGTTCCTGCGATTCGATTTTTAAACGGGCTGATTAAATCGTCGCGGGCAGGTCGAGATTAAGGGGTAGCCTCGTTTCCAGTTTCTCGATAAGGCAAAGATGTGGTTTGTTTTCAGTAGTCAAAAGCGCTAGATCACAACAAGTTTCCTATTTTTACGTTTATAAACCTGTAAAGCTGTAAAAATAGGACTTTCGAACGCGACTGCGGTCTAGATTGATCTTCCATCTAGCGCTCTGACTATTGAATAACTCCGTCTTTGTAATATCCAGAAATGAGAAGGTGCATTTGTGACGTTTATGGACAATTGAACACAGCGAAAACGTCGAAGGAACTTGAGAATATGGTAAAAGAAAAAATCTGTTTCGAACAATTTAATCGCCCACGGAAATTAAATACGAATATTGTTTCCGCTGGAAACGGGACTGCTGTTACGGTGAGTCACATATTTTTCATATTGTTTTAATGATCCAGCATTACAGATATATATTTGATAACATCTTTTCCTGAAACGATTGTTGCGACGGTGACTTTTACTCGTACTTTACGCAAGAACTGTAAATACATTTAGCTAGCTTTTCATAATTATTCAAGACAGAGAGACAGCGATAACGATCTACCTTCCGCCGACATTACAAGCATCGCGCCAGCACAACGAGTCACGTTTACCAGCAGAAGATAAATTCTCCGATGCCTAATAAATTACTTTGCGCTGGAACGCAAATATATAAAACAGGAAACGCTGATCGGAATTAAGTTTTATCGGTGCACCAGCCGTGAATAATACAAGGTGTCCGAGATTTTAACGACCGAACGCTGTTGGGACGTTCTATAAATCTCAGGAAGAAAGAAATGTTATACGAACGTAGATTGTTTAGAGATTTATTAAAAAAGCTTAGACAAAAATATGGGACACAAAAGAATATAGCAGACTATTCTTATTCGATACACTTTCCCTTTTTCTGCAAATATTTTTCTCATAAATTTTCAATACGTGGTTTCGAATAGTATTCCAACAATTCCGTCTAAAAATATCCACCTGCTCTTGACAGTGGAAAATTGACTGCGGTCCAATTCAGAATTTATTGCTCTGCGAAGTCTGTTGCTATTCTGTTTATTCCAGTAAATGTATCATTGATATTTCGTATCGATTCATCACACTCGGGAGTCAATATATTCGACTTTTTCCTTCAAATATTTTGATCACTTGTACACGGGGATTACTTTCAGTATCTCGCATTTCAAAATGAAAGTGTTTATCAAGTTAATAATTCTACGTGACATGTTCTTCTTGTTCAGATGGAAAAAATTGTGCAGTGTTGAAAATACGCGACACCCTGTATACACGAGCAGTGTAACGTATCGCCAGCGATCGCCTGAATGCACCTGCGGAATTTATATTTTAGAAAATTGGCCCTAAAGCAGAGAATTTCGTAATCCGATCGGGCTCGATCGGGAACACAAGCGGTCCGACACTCGAAACGAGTTATTCAGCGTTCGTTTGACGCGACCGAGTCAAATGCGGGAGATAGATAAACGCGTCTGGAGATAAATATTATTTACAATAGATTCTCATTTGCACAGAGGCGATTCCGATTGACACGGGGAAATCCGGCGGCCGGCCCGCTGGAAAATACGCATCGCGTTAACGAGTGACGCGATCCGATCGCGTAATCAAAGCTCAATTATATAAAGTCATTACGGCCGGACGTGTTCACGGAATATATCTGCTTGATGCGTTCGATCGAGGATTTACACGTCGATCCAAAAGATCCGAACCAATTTTCTATCGCGCAGGAGAAGAACTTTATTATATTCCGCAATATTAATAAGAAACTTCGATATTCGCGCGAACTTTTACTGCCGAGTAAAAGGTTCTTTCATCCGATGATTAGATAGCGGATCTTTATGCGAAGTAAAATTTTCCACCTGAATCGCAACAAAATCCGCTATCCATCGTTGATCTACCTCACGCCAAACCATGACTACCAATATTGTTAGGAAACATTTAGACATCATGTCCAACGCCTAATAAAAATGTTCTGCTCCACTGCAAGCATTGTACGATATCGTTAATCATTCCAAAAGAAACTCTTTGATTCCCTTCGCCGTTCCAGGTTATCGTTTGTCGTCGTAAATGCATAAAGCCAGCGATGCATTAATGAAGTTTCTTCTGCACTCGGGGAAAAATGGCTCGCATTGTTCCCGGGCCGCTAAATCCTGATTTGGGACCGCCCCGCGCGCCGATTGTAATTCTTCCGCAGTGCAGCGTCGCGTGTCCGATACTTAATTAATTGAAACAATTGCCGGGCGCACAAAGACCCCGGCAACCCCGTAAAGACTTTTTCCGGACAATACGTATCGAGCACGTTAATTCGGGCAAACGATTTCCGTCGCGTACACAGAGCGGCAACGAAAGGAATTCGTTGCGATTAAAGGCCGTGCTCCGCACCTGGAGCTAATTAGAAGAAAAAGTCTCAATGGAAAAACGAGGAACGAAAACATCTTGGATCGGAGATCGCATTGTTTCCCCGAGATCCGAAGAATTTTGTGTGTTTCAAGGACTCTCTCGATCGCGAATCACACGTTATCGTTCGTAGTCGGCCGGTCATAATTATCATGTACGTGATGATCAATCGTGTCGATACTCGCGATAGTGAAATGGAGATTCGGTTTAGATATCTGTTTTCTAGAACACGAGTCCGAGTCGAGTGGCCAGATTCACACGATTAATCTCTGTCGAAGTTAATCCGAGTCGTGCGGTCAAAAATAATTCGAGACAATAGTTGTTTATCGAGGCTCGATCGTTTAACGGAGGACCTGTAGGCGCGTCCTATACGCGAGATCGTTATCTCCGTCGGCGGGATAAAACGGGGAATGCAATCTAGAAAAGCGGATTTAATTAACGCGTCGCGTCGCGCGTTTAATGTTAATCTGTTCGGGCTGCAATCGCCTTGCCCCTCTCGGATGATTAATACGTTCGTTGACACTCGATAAACCGGACGTGACTGATAGAGGCTACACTTCTTTACCTCGGACTCCCTCCCCTCCGCCCCGCGTGGCACAGTTTCGTTTCACATTTATCCCGCGGCTTCGATATAACCCGAAGAAACGCGACAGCGTTTCACACACCGGCGTTATTTATTCGCCCAGCGACGCTGATTGCTGCATTGACTGGCGTTGCCGACAACCTCCCAGATTAACACCCAGACAGACACACGCGTGCAACCGGCTCGAATCAATGCGTCTCGGTTCGCATCGAGCCACGCGAGAACCCGTTGATCAGTAAATTTCACATGTTTTTCCGCAACCGAAGAAACTGTGTTAAGCCGCCGATATCGAAGGGATCCGTGGCAATTTCATTGGACACGTCACCTGGCCACGTCGCCAACACAAAGACAAGTTAATCCACCCCCCGTTGGCAACGGCTCTTCCGTGCGATAACCCTACGTTTCGCCGTTTCGCGATTTTGCGGCGCTCGTGCGAGAATAATCACCCTGTTCTTTCGCTCTGTGATCCGAAAATAAAAATGGTTCCGTGGCAAATGCAATCAGCAACGCGGGGAAATTGAATATTTTATTATTTCCATTCGAAAACGTGAGCCAAAAATCCCGTTAACAACAATCGTTAGCGTAACAAGGATGAAGGATCGATTTGATTTATTTCTGCGTAAACAGAAATGAAAACGATCGAAAATCAACAGCCTGAGAAATTAACGACTGGGATTTGAAAAAATAATTTTTCCCAGCACAGAACGTTTCTCGGCATTAAAACTGTTCCACCGAATCGGCTCTCTGCGAGCAGCGATAACAAATAAAAACAATTATTAAATGCCCGCTCCGATTTGGCAACATTGGCATGTGAAAGGTTAATAAAAACGGTGCCGAGCAGTTTATTATCTACTTTTATTCCCCCGTCACCCGTGGCAATTATTTTGCGCAAATATAAAAATCAATCTGCGCGCCGATGTACATTGAGCGCGCCAAATTTACTCGAGGTCTGCGACGAAACGCGATATGCGGAGTGTAACGGCGCGATAGATATCAAATTTTTCCGTTCCGTTTTATTAAATAAATTACTGTGCACATTTTACCGTTTAATATTTTCGACTTTTTATCCAATCATTTTTTATATCATCGACCCTTAGCACATTTACGTAACAAATTTTAAAAATCATAGAGAATGGAAATATAGTATTCTATGTCGGAAGATATGTTTAATTTTCCAGTTAAAATTAGCTCCGAGTGCAAAGAGCGTTACCGTGCTGGGCACGTTGGTTCACGATTAAAATTGCTGTTATTGTGGAAAGATTAAAAATTTATGAAACACTCTCCGGAGAATAATGTGTTAAGTGGAATCGATCGAGAGCGTGGAAAATCGATTCGGTGGCTGGACAACTGTAATCATTCGAAAAACGTCGTACAGTGGAAACCGGCGGGGCAATCGAATTTCGACACCGGCGCGTTTTCGAATGTTAAGCATCGTTATCCCGAAAAGCTTTCAGGGGAATTCGATCGCGCCGAAAATCGGACCCGATCCGATGTTTGACGCGCGCTGTTGATTCGCGCCGATTTGCATCGGCCTTTAGGCGAATATTTTTTCTTCCATCAAGCAATCTCCAGTGTCCGAGCGCTAATTGATCGGCGACGAGCATCGCATTTCCGATTACAGCGTTTTTCCTCTTGGTGCCGGACGCGAGCATGGACGCGGTCGAAATAATCGCATCGTTTCGCGCGCTCGAAAACGCTCAACAAGTTAATCGACCGATAGAACGCTCGCAGCTATTTAAATTTCGGTGATAGATCCCCGAGAGCCATTGGGTCCAATAAAATTTCGCGGTTTCGCGAACGTAACGCGCCGCGCCGGTCGCAATTGTTAAATTATGTAAAGATAAGAATTACTCGGCCGCGACAAAAGCGATTACGATGAGGATCCGAGCACAAAGGAAACCGCGAGGCTGGTCGTTCTGCCGCGCGTAAGTTATTATAAATATTAATGCGATTCAAACAACCGGAAGGTACGTATACGCGTGCAGTTTAAACTCCGTTAACGGGGCTCCATGAATAATTCACGGGTTACCGGAAAAACTTGTATAATACATTACATATTCACGACACGTCCGGTAACTGCGGGCTCAGGATTTTTAGTGGAGCACTTCTAATCTGCTGCCTTACTTCATTGTGGGCCGTTAATCTTCTTTCTGGATCGTGGATGTGGGCAAAGTTTAGTATAAACTCATCCGGAGACCATCAAGAACTGAGAAGCAGCACATCAAAAATGTGAATACGAGTATCAATGATTTTAGAAGGATTGTCTAAGCAAGGAGTCACTATATAGGTGAACTAAAGAAATTTTGGAAGAAATTCAGACTAGACGAGACGTAATAGTCAGAGTATAATTTTAGAATAACTACACCAGATACCTCGGAAGATGGATGGACCACGGTACAGATGGATCCTTTGTTTCATTAATCCTTCATAGCCCAAGTACCCAGATTGAATCCTTATAGTGCTCCTCGAAGGATCATTGGAGTGCTGGAGAGATCAATATGTGCAGCAAGCGGAGCTTACCAGAGATCATTGGAGTCCTGGCAGACCTTCCAGTGGTCATTAATGACTAGCAAGGACCAGACAAGCCTATCCAATAATCCTCGAGGAACCGCAGAGTATGACGTGAGATGGAGGTTGAACGGGCAGAATGGACGAAGGAGGAGTTCTCTCAAGTTTCCGGCCCGAGACCTCCGAAGTGCCTTCGAATTCCGAGAAGCTTTCGACTCCGGAAGCCCGAAAAATCGGTATTCGATTTCGGTAGCCTGTGTGTACCACTTCGAAACTCACTATGCTCTCCAGATTGATTTCAGAGCTCCACGAATTAATTAATAAAAGACAACTATACGCGTGGAAAACCACGCGCGGCAGAAGTGAAACTTCTTGCAGTGTAGTAATGTTTAGAAGTAAATTAAGATTGAAAATGGTAAGTAATCCTAATGAAGCGACAAGATCAGGAACTACTAATACAAATATTGGATATGGGTGTAAGTAAGTGAACGCTGGTTCTTTTAAAGTAAAAATTAGCCTTTATTTCACGGCGCGGACCTAGACGCGAACTGGCACTGTCTGCCCGGCGCGCCAACTGTCTATTGGCCGACTGTCCCAAATCGCGCTCTCATTGGTCCGTGTTTTTCGTGAATAACTCCTAAACAAAGACGCGGCGGTAATTTTTGCAAAGGAAAATGTCGCTTCAAATGACCTAAGGAACCTCCCATTTCCCGGACTTGAAGGAGTTTTGGGACACCCTGTATAGGACAGCTGCCAGCGATATTCCCCCACTTTTTTTGACCTTTGACCGTTCGCTTTTTCATGTCGCGAATTCCGTGACGCGAATTAGGCTTACACCCTGCCAAAAGAAGTTTCACTTAAAAAATCTCATCACACAATATTTCGATGGATTCACCCAGAAAACCCGTACAGTCAATCGGAATAAAGTGTGAGGAAGTTTCCTGCTTAATTAGCTTCTTCCCGGCGCGGCGGCGGGACAATGCGCAGGAATGTACCCACATACCGATCTCCCCGAATGCACAGGGTCGTGGAAATTAAGCTGGCGCGTGGGCGCCCGTTCGAGTTGGCTAGTCAAACAGGAAAACGAGCTCGAATAAGAGTCTCGCCGCAGCAACCAATGCACAACGCGTGCACACCTGCTACCGCGACGCCACGGGACGGTCTTCTTTTCGCGTAAAAACCACGAATGAGCGTAGGTAGGTATCCCAGAAGGCATAACCGCGGAAACGTGTGCCCGGACGAATTAATTACAAATTAACGAGGACAAAGGGTAGTGAAGCGGTGTCTCTTGTCGGTTCACATGGCCAGGCGAGGATAATTCTCGCTGGAACGGAGTAAAAACAGAACGAGCGGAATAAAACGGGGGCAATTCGACGGCGCTTTTACACGGCCATCGAAACCAGTGCGCGTCGCACCGCGACGTTCGCCGTTATTGCTCGTGGCTTCGCGCCTTAATCCGCTCGCACCGAATATTCAACCTTTCCCCAACGAAACGCGTCCCGATTTTCCTGCGCGCTTCAGCTTTCGTGTCCACCTCCATTCCTTTTTCGCCAGTCGATGGCTCCATCGAGCGCACGATTTATGCTGATGCATTTACTACGGCCCTCGTATGAACCCCAACCATTGTTTAGCGGCACCCAACGGTGTATCACCATCGACTCCCGTCGCTCCGCATTCTAACCAAAATTGTAACACACACGCTGAAGCGCAAAGAACAATACCGTTCCGCGACAACCACTCCACTGTTGTTAATTGACTGTCCCCGGGCGCGGTAGATCTTCGCGCTGCTCGCATTCCTGCGTTCGTTTGCGCCCCTGAAAATGGCCACTGTTTGCGGTACGCTGCCCGCCAGTTTTACAAGCGAATTCGCGATCCTAATTGCTCGGATATTGTTGCGGCTGTATTGTGAATATCGATCGTTATTGATAACACTGTGTTGATGATCTCGGCGCAACGGTTCGATCGGAGATACAAATTAAAGCAATTTTGCTAGTTTGATTAAACTTTCAACGTAAAGTTTAATCAAATAGTATTTCATGAAATTTACAGACGCAGTATTTTCCTCTTTCTTGAAAAGGATCCATGTTAGGATCGAAACGTTGAAAGTTTAATCAAACTAGCAAAATTGCTTTAATTTGTATCTTCGACCGAACCGTTGCGCCGAGATCATCAACACAGTATTGTTGTGGCTGTTCGCCTCGGATTTTTTCCGACCGAAAATCTTCCGTTTCGAAAATTGCCGATTAATTTTGCGTGATCGCCGAAAGAGGATCTTTTTATGTAATTTCTGTTCGTCACGTTCGGACAGAGAACGAGACCAAGTTGTTGCTAACGATATCAATCAGAATTAATGGTGCGTTTATTAAAAATGTTACCACGGCCGGCACCATTCATTTCGCTGGTCACCTCCATTGTTAAATGTTCTAACAAACGCAATGTAGCTACCTCGTTCGTGAAATATTGGGTTGGGGAAAAAGTTTCTTCGTATCCACCCGATAGATGGTCTTACCATAACTTGGTTAATATTAATCGGATCTTGCATTACTTGAGTGCATCCGAAAGGTGATATATCATAGAGTAATTACAAACAAGATATTGTGATATTTCTTAATTTAGTTAAAAGTCATTACGTCTTGAAAATGACTGAAACTAAAGAAGAAATCCGATACATTTTGAAATTTTATTACAGCAAAGGAAAGAATGGGACTGAAGCTTCTAAAAAAATTTGTGATGTTTATGGACGTGATACAGTATCAGTACGAGTGGCACAAAGTAGGTCAAGTGTTCCGAATCTGGAAATTTTTATGTCAAAGATACACCTCGTTTTGGTTGACCAATCACTGAAACAGTCGATGAAATTACGCAGTTGAGCAAGACCGGCACATTAGCAGCCACGATATCGATAAGGAACTAAACATCGACCACAAAACAATTCATGAGTTGACATTGAAAAAATGGATCTACATCTTTGGCGACCCGTCAAAAATTAAGAGAGCTTGGCCGGGAAGTTTATTCCTGATCGTCCTGATATCGCACCATTAGACTACCATTTGTTTCGGTCTCTGCAGAAGTCTCTTAGTGGTGTGAAGTTGACATCAAAAGAGACCTGTGAAAATCACTTGTCGCAGTTTTTCGCCCAGAAATCACAGAAGTTCTACAATCACGGGATTATGGTTTTACCTCAAAAATGGCAAAAGGTGGTCGATCAAAACGGCACATGCTTGATTTAATGAATAACATATGGAAAAAACTTGATTCATTTCTGCATTAAAATACGAAGAAACTTTGTCCCCAACCCAACATTAAAACAATTCGACAGCGGAAAGTCATGGTCTCCGTGCACATTATGCTGCGCGGTATGACTTTGAGAAACGACGTGCATCGAGCTAATTGTTTTCATTCTGCCACGAAGAATCTCGCCAACGTAAGACATTTTCGTAAAATCAGAACATTCGACAAATGTTCCTGTCGGTAAAACGAAATCGGGACGAGCAATTTTAATTCGCAGTAATGAAACGCGTGCAGGGAACGCGGTGCCGGCGAGCACAGCAAAGTAAATACAGAATCGAATTTCTCCGGAGCGGAGCAGTCTCGGTTAATACTTTTTATTCGCTTCAGGGAGAATGTAGAGCTGTCGCGAAGGTTCGCCATAAAGGATTCTACAGTTTCTGCGAACTTGAACCGCACAAAGGGGGTCCAATACGTGTCCATTGGTAGTCGTGCGAAGAAATTCCAAGCCCGCCTCTGGGTGGAGCGAGCCATCAGAAATTTCTTGAAATAAATGGCACGTATTTATTAGTAAAAAGTGGAAAATCCTTGGCGAACCGTTGAACACGCCGCTGCGCCGCGCCGGGAGAAAAATCTGATGTAATATCGGGATCTTTGTAACTCTGTCAAGTGTTCTCACCGGAACCGCGTGGTCGTGAGGCGAAGAAGCATTTATAACCGCGGCGAAGGAATCAGAAATAATTTCATTCCTTGCCGGGGGTAAGTGCGCGCTCCTCGAGCAGCATGACCCATTTCGTAGGGCACGTTGTTGGCTCTCGTCTTCCTTCTCGTTGGCATCGTTCACCTTAACTTTTATAATCAGCACTCGACGAAGGGGGCGACGAGACGCGTAACATAGTTCGGTGTCGTGGCGGTCTATTTAAATTAGGATCCAGATGGATCCTATCTTTTGTCCCGATCCTGCTGTTCGAACTCGCCTGTCATATTTTCTCCATATTGTTTAATTATTTAATATCTCTGTGGTGAACGCAAGTCAATCTTCTTTTCGCCCGTTTCGCTCGAGCGGATCCGATCACAGAGCGACAGAATCAAAGGCTGGCGAAATTTCCGCGCAGAGAGGGTACTTTACAGTGTTAATCCAAGTACGATGAGAATGGGACTTAACGGGATCGAATTTCTCATCGGTTTTGGCTAGACGTTTCCTCCAATAAGTGCGGTTCCGAGAGCGCGGATCGTTCGAGTAATCCTCGCTGAAATATTTAAATTCCCGAGTAGTGGCCGCGTGAATGGGATTTAATTAGTCAAAACGGGTTTAAATAAAATCAAAAAGCTCCGGCACGCGGGTGCGAGATACAGAGAGAAAAGGGGGAAGGAGAGACTAGCGGAATAAAAGAAATGGTGGAAAATCAGGATGCAGAGAGATCGTAGCCATTCGGCACCGTCGAAACGCGACATTGTTAATTAAACGCGTGCTACACACCGACCGGGCAATATCGAATCGTCGATCTTTTTTGTTTCACGCTCGGAGGCGAATCGGTTGGGCAACGGGGCCCCGCGATGCATGCGTTATCCTCTTAATTAACATACGTCATGGCGCGTAATAAACGCGCTTTGTTCCTCGGCCAAAAGCGTCGGGGCAATATTGCCGTCGCGTCGCGTCGCTTGGCGTCGCGTCGACCGGATTCATTTTTTCCTCATAAATCGCCTCACGGTATCAGCCCTCTCTCCCCTATACATATGCATGGCAGATCGAATCTCGTCATAGTTATCGTTCGTCCAGCCGCAGTATCGGCCCCCGGAATCAATTAATGTAAATCAAAAGCCGCGAACGAAAGCGCATCGTTCCCGGCGATTCGAGGAACCGCTTCGCTGCCATGCGGGGGACAGCTTGATCGGAAAGCTATGAGGAATCACGCGTATACAGAGACCGTTCAGCGAGCCCACCAGAACCGCCTGCGAACCTTGCTAATTACCGTGCATCCTCAAAAAATATTTCATTTTACACGCAGAGCGATACAAACTCGAGAATTTCATGATCGCTCGTTAATCATTTCGCGCTGCAAAAAATGAATAACCGGCGGAGGATGCACTCGATTTCGAAAGCCACCTGATGGCTTTTTAAGCGCATTTTAATTAGAGTGCGGCCCGTACGAGCTTAATTTATAATTTTCGAAATTGATTTCTAGAAGATACTTCTAACTCCAGTAAAATCGGTTGTTTCAAAGTTGCTGGACGTGTTGAATTTTCTCGCGCGAGCAAATTCAGCGGAGAAACGGAATTCTGCGGGTTTCGGGCAAGAGTATGGAAAGTCTCGTGTCAAATAAAAATCACTGACAAAGCAGGGGCTCGGTATCGTGGATATTCGTTCGAGTGGCACATGCGGCTCCGTTTTCGACGGTCCAGCAAATTACCGGGCCACCCCGTATAGGCTGACGGAGTTCAGCGGCGATATTGCTGGACACGTACGCAAGATTACAGGCCGGTCGCCGGTCGCTAGGTTCCTGTGTGTGGGTGGTTGAATTATGTTTGCGGGGCCGCAAGTTGTCGGACGTTGGTACGATAGCGGCGCACGAAATGAATCGGTTATGTTTCATTTCGGCGTGGCCGCCGGCGGGCCGCTGGTAATGTCGTAACGTCGATCGAAGGGAACGCCGGGGGTTAAAGAGCTGCTCGAAAGGGTGTAAACTGGGTCTGAACTGGTTGCGAGAGTGTTCGCGCCAGCACGAGCCTCTATTGTGCGCGTTTTCATTTTCATCGACGAACCGACGATAGAAATTTTACATTATAACGCGAACTAGGTGCAAACAATAGTTTCAACACGTCCAACCCTCTGATAAATTCCCGAAACTTCAATCTACCTTCAAAATAAGCGTCGCTAACACGTATCCGATGAAGACACATCGGCACCGATCAAACCAGCTGGCGCACGTTGAAGAACTGTCTCAGAAACTCGATTCGAATCGTTCCGCCATCCGTCGATACACGAAAAACGCGGAATTGGCAGATCAAGAGGAAATTGGCACCGGAGGAACTGTCCGAGGTGAGCGTCACTCCAGCCGAGACACCGATTCGCTTTCAAATTGAATAATAAATATTTATGGGCCCCTCTGATCATCCGACTTACCATCGTTGTGCAGTTCCTGTGTCTATTGATTTTGGAAATTTGTCGGAACCCGAGTTACCATGGATGAGCGATGGTTTCAATTTTTATGCAAAAGAATAAGCCATCAAGTTCTCCCCTTAAATGATCCTCTTACTGTTTTACATTTTATCATTTCTGTCATAAATCCATGCAATCCGCTGTCTACTAATAACATTTCTAATTTCTCTCTACCAGATAGAAGGATTTCCACGTGTTGAAACATCTAATCTACGCATCAGGGACTTGCCAGAATTCACAGTGAATTAACATTCCATTAAAACCTCGTAATAAATTAGACCGAGCACCGATATAACATCCACTTTATTTCCAGCCTTTACAACGAGCCTGGAAATTCGCACGGAGCTCTAACAATAACTAAACGAACCGAGCAATGAACATTCTTTGAAAAAGTGAAATTCCCCGATGGAAATATCCAACAGCTGTGAATCACTTCAGAATGGAATGAATAATTCGGATTTTTAGCTTCGGGGAATGAATTTCTCGAGCGTATCGCGTCGTGTCCGCGCGATTAAAGAATAACGATGTAGCGAAACGGAAAAGCGGAGGATCGTGGGAATAATCGATGCCCGATGTGTTAGATCTAAAACCGTGTGTTTACTTTCGGGCCGGGAGCGGGCTTCGAGGCGTGCGTGCAATTAATACGGCGGAACGCAGGCCACGGGGGGATGATTTTGGGTCAGCGCCAGATTTTAAACTCATTAAACACGCGCCGTTCCGACAGACTTGAAGCGCATTTATCCGGTTGTAGCCGCCGCGCCGCGTTGTTCTCGTATCGAGCGCGCTTTTCCTGGGAAAATTCGAGCGTCGACGCGTCGCGCGTTTTCATTCGTTGATGCCTCGGCGTTCACGGTGACGGAATATTCACGGCCCCCTTCCTGCAACCCGCCCACGCACCCCACCCCTCGTTTTCCGTTTGTAACGAAAGCCGGAGGAATAGATTTAACTACAGGAAATGGGACGTATAAATCATTTACACGAGGCGTCATTCTTTTGCAGGATGAAATCGGGATATATCCCGGCAGTCCGTGCTTCCTCCATCGCTCGAACCATGTGAAAAAGTAATTCCCTACCAACGGTGAAAATTTCATGTCGACCATCAGTATTCGTGCTTCTCCGAATTTTATAACGCAATTACTATTCCCGGTTCCCGCGGATTAACGAGCGCTGCTCACTCTCTCCGTAATCGCTTCTAATCCCTCGTAAGGAATTAAGAGGTTATATTCTAGAGTGTAATTATTATTAACAATTAAAGCTCTAGAGGAGCGCGTTACGGTATGATCCACGAGTGTATGAAATTCTGGGAGGAGATATTCCATTAGAGTTTCGTGCGTCAGGGATTCCTCTCCAAGCGGGAGCAAGTAGAAACGGTGAGCAATGGTCAGACGGATCACCGTCGCGGACGGACGTCAGGGCAATCTTCAAATTTGATTTCACAGTGAAGAATGGCTCCCGCGTGGAAGAAATTTCGTTCTACTTTCACGAACCGGATGATATAATCGATCCATAGAACGACGACCAGAGGCAATATATTTCTGAATAATGCGTAACTCATCGAAACGATCTGCTTCGTATTTTCATTATGCAACCCGGCGCGAAATGGAACCTTAATTTGTTTTATAATCGCGAATCTCTCGTGTTTGTCCCGTGCACGCGGCAGGCTTCATTGTCTATCGTAAAACCCGCGCACGTTCCCCGCTCGCAGACTTCGCGAAATTGTTGAAAACCGTCGAAACACGTCAAAATTTATTTGTCGCGGATGGTAATGCAATTTGGGTTCTGTCGTGTAATCTTCCGATTGTTTTGCGGCGAATGCGGGGCACTTTGAGGGAAGTGTGTACCCGGTACCTCTCATTGCTTCCTTTATCAAATTATTTATTGTACAGGGTGAACCAGGAATCGTGATCCGCAAAATGTATATGTAAATATTCGACAATGTTCAGTCTGAAGCGTCTCTACGACTTTTATTGGAGTCGGCCAGGCTCTGTTTGTCAGTTGCAAATCAAGAACATTAAAGGAAAGAAAGTGATCGAAATATTATAGATTTACCTGAACGACGGTCGTCGGCGTGCCGCAGTTACATGTCGGCCAACAAATACTTCTGGGTCACTTTCCTTCTCTCCCTCCCGTATCAAATATCTCTCATGCGGTTTATTTGAGTTGGTCAGACTTCGTGGAAGATCGGCGCAAGATGGAATCGCGCTTGCACGGAGGACGGCCGCAATATCAACAAGTAATATCCGCAGAGGAAGAACAAGTTGGGATTCTTGAGGCGGGGTCTGGAGGCAACGAGAACTGCAAGCGTCGAGACAACGGCCGATGGGCTACAGGGAAAAACTCTCCTGGACCCCGGAGGGGATGGTGCAACACCGGGGGAAAAACGTATTTTTACAAATGACCGGGGCTCTTTCCAGGATTGGCGAGAGGCCGAGGGGGATGAGCGAGGTTCGGCCCGGAAAAACTCGATGGTCCGAGAGAAACTTTCAGATGTTCATTTACGTAAGAAGGGGAGCAGCCCTCCGGAGCTACGTGTGTACCGTTTAAAATCCGACGAGCGCTGTTCGAGCAGAAGTTTCGCGAACGCGTCGCCGGTTCACACGCGCGCCGGCCTCGAGAACCGAAAGAAAGGATTCCAGAGAGAGTACAGCTTTAAAGCGACAGAGCCTGCGTCGGCTAGTTATATTTCAGACGGCCTTGAAATGTCCTAGAAATTTGGGAATTTCGAACAATTTAATCTGGCTGTGTTCCGTGTGTCTTCCGTATTTTTGGGTTGGGGTGGGTTACAGGGTGTTCCACGTATGAACCATTGGCGAAGAAACCGGATTCCGGAGAGCGAGTCTTAAAGCGGCTGGCGCAACTTCGTGTTCACCGTCCCTAAACCCGGCTTTATGCAATCAACCAGGAATCGGAAGTTCGTCGGGACGTGAACCAGTCGAATCTCAGATCTTTAAGTAACTTACCGGGCCAGCGCCGCGGTTTTTCGCGTGCCGTTCAAAGGATATTTGCGCGCTATCTCTCCTCGGCTCTTATCTTCTTTCTCAAGGAGCAGTCTTTCAGCATCCGACGATCCTTGATCCTCAAACGAGTGATCGTCGCGGCCCCAACTTCCGACCGGAGCACATTTGATAATCAGATCCGAGGGTCTCACGGTCGATCGGATTCGTGGAAAAAGGTGAGTCGAATGAAAATCTCGAGCGGTGGTTCTAGCGTAGGATGGATCCTGGAGTTTTTTGAAGAATGGAGAGCCGAAGATCCGTGGAATCGTTCTCTGCTCCTATATTCTTAAAATTGATGAAGTTGTAACATACTCCGAGGCACCGTATCGAAAAGTTCGATCGCGCGGTTCTTGAAAAGTTTCTTCGGACGATTGTTGTAAAATCTCGGGATCTGCTCGGTCGATTGACTTCAAATTTAGCGTGTACCTTCGATAGACCCTTCTGCGGCTACACGCCCTCCGATAAGACTAAACGATTTTATATTATACTTTTATACACTGTCGGAGATAAGAAAACGCTGAAGATACTTACCTGGTTATAATAAATTCAATTTTTATTTTTTACTGTGATGAAAAAGTCCTTGCAATATCCGGTTTCATTCTGGTACGCTCGCTTAAATATTTTTACCTCGCAAGTTATCGTCCGCGAAAGGTACACTGTGGCATTAGCTTTATACGTAGCCTCCATTGCGTTCCATAGAAGTGTTCCAGTGCAACGGAGGCGCATGGATACTCCCAGAAAAAAAGTCTTTTGTCTGAGAGCGCAGCCACTCGTGCACCGCCTGCTGCTGCACTTCTTCGTTGAACCTGAAAGACTTATGAAAGATTTTATAATCAGGGATGGGTGAAATATTACATCAAATAGCACGGTAAACAGCTTATTCTATTCCAGATCCTGCAGCCCGCATGAAAAATAAAACATCGTACAATCTGGCACATTCCTGAAATAGTTAAACATTGAAAATATTTCAAGCTGTCCATATGTATATTTGTCAATAAATTGCAGAGGGTCGAACCCCTTTGATACTCAAAAATCAATGCGGAAACATTAATCTTTGATGCACGCTGCAAATGGAACCTGAATCTTTTCGCTGCAGCTGCAGCGTAGTGCCGCATCTCCGCATCGTTCCACCAATTGGCAATCACTCTTTGAATGGTAATTATAATATTGCTACAATTTTACCAGGCCGATCGGAAGATGTTTCACAATTTTTATCGGCCTTTAAAGGCCCCCTGTTCGAGTTTATCTAGTCGGTTATTTGCTCCGGAGATATTTCACGCGCGGCGACCGGTTAAAATCTTTATTAAAAAGCGGCGACCGATATCCGGAGGAGTACCGGAGGTTCAGTAGAAGCCGCGATAGCATCACCGCCGCGTATAATTTCCCGGATACATTTACCGGAAGACGTTTATTCGAAAGTATCTGCTCGAAGCGAGATTAGTCCGTCCTACGCGTGTACCGGTGGCCTCGCCGAGCAGAAATAAAGCCGATGGCCGCGATAAAGTCGACCTGAAAGCAAACTTTCCCCCTTAAATTTCTCCGGCAGCCCCCGTCATACCGCGTAAAGTGTTGATAATGATTGCCGATACCACGCGAGCCACGGAATCGAATTCTTCTCCGGCACCGACACCACCCCCGCACCCTTTCTACCCCCCACCGCCAATCCCTTGGAACGCTGTCTCCCTTTTTTTCCCTCGGCAACGAATGAGAATCCAATTTATCCCCGTTTCCTCCGCCGCGCGCCGTACGATGAAATTATTTTTGTATGTCGGATAGGAGCATTAACAAGCTTAATATCGATCCCCCGCAGACGCCATTGCAGCTGTGCAGCTGCTGCACACTGCGAGATGGATCGCTGATCTAGCTGGACAAAGTCCTCTCTCGGTTGCCGGGGCGTGCAATTTTTATTGCCAGTTGGAACCTGCAGCCTCTGGATTACTGCAACTTTATTTTTATTCGACGTATTTCAATGATGATATTATTTCAGATAATAACCAATCGTGTAATTGATTAATGTATGCTGGAATTTTTGTTCGCTCGTCTTCTGTAACTCGTGATAACGTTTTATTAAAAGCATTTGCTCATTAACCCTTTGCATTCTCTTCTACCTAAAGAATTCATACATTTTATTTGATATAGAATAATTTCGTTGAATGTATACAACTTTTTCATATCCACGCGAAACAATGTGTATTTGTTCGTACCTCTCTGATGAGTTTCGCAATTTATTATATTCAACACAGAGGAATTTAGCGATGCGGATGTTGTTTTTAATTACATTGTAATTTTTTGCGGCGCCTCGGAGGATCCCGTCGAATGCAAACGGTTGAAAGGATTTTTCGTAACGGAGCTTAAAAATATTCTTTTACACGATAAAATCACGGATACCGTGTTAACGCATTATCTGCTGATGCGTTAATGTGCTTGTGCAGGTGCACACGCCATGATCACTGTCGTTAGTTCCGAGTTGAAACGGAAACGCAGGATCGCCCGGTCGTAAGAGAATACGTGAGAATGCGGTGGGAGACTACAGGGCAAGCAGCATGAGACGCCAAAGTACGTCCTCGGTAATATTTTATGACCGCGGGACTGTTACACGGCTGTCCCTCGTCGCTCATACAAGGACACGACGATTTTAAGTGGAAAGTTAATAAGTCATACACCGTCGAAACAACAAATACCGGACGCGTGGATAGGTTCTCGGCGTTCTAAGGTCGCTGGCTATGATGTTGGTTAATTTTTGAAGGGAGCGTGTCTTGCGTCGCTCGTGGAAAATTCATTGCCTTTGTGCCTGGTCGACGGAGGTGTTACAAAATTGAGCGAGGGCAGGAAAGAGGCAGAAGTAGATTAGTAGAAGGATGAATAATGTATAGGTGGAGTAAGAGAGGCGTTACAAAAGGAGAGAGTCCACGAGGAAGTCAGGA
The DNA here is from genome assembly GCA_963966675.1 of Lasioglossum calceatum. Lineage (NCBI taxonomy): Eukaryota > Metazoa > Arthropoda > Insecta > Hymenoptera > Halictidae > Lasioglossum > Lasioglossum calceatum. The sequence continues at coordinate 1,881,665 of OZ016555.1, read as the reverse complement.
AAGGTCCTGTAGCCAAGAGCGGACATGTGGGTAGAATAAAAATGAGATATTAGCGAAGAATGCAAAATGCTGGGATGAGAAGGATAATTGAATGAGGAGTACAATGTCTACAAGTGGACCTGGGAGAGTAGAATGGCGCGCAGGTAGACTGAAAAGGTTTATGTTGCCAGAGAAAGTATGTCGATTCAATGAAGAGATAGTAGTGTGTGTCATGAATTGATACCAGAATTATTAAGAGTATGAAAAGGGATAATGAGCAAACGAGAGAGGTCGGGAAAGGTGTCCTTCCAAGAGCGGACATATGGGTAGAATGAAAATGATATTAGTAGACTGCGGACTTGATACATTTCTGACAAGAATGGCTAAGCACAATTTAAAGCAGTGGACATATTAGAAAGATTTACCGACATCAGCGTATTTGTTTCAGCTTAATCAAATAATTAGAAGGCGAAAGAAATGTTTATTTCACTCCTGCGTCTTGCAATCCTTGCAAACATTTTTTATTTTGCATAAAGATCCGCAGTCTAGATATTAGCGAAGAACGCAAAATGCTGGGATGAGAAGAATAATTGAATAACGAGTACAATGTCTACGAGTGTACTTGGGAAAGTAGAATAGCAAGCAAGAGTCGATTCAGCGAGTAGCGTATGAATAGCAAGCGATACCAGACTAATTAAGAGTATATGTGGAGGAATAATGTGCAAATGAGTGCTCGAGTATCCAACCACGGAGTGCCTGAATGGAATGCTCACGGTGGTGGAAGGAGGATTGAAACAGGGTCAGGATCGGAGTTATGGCATTTCAGCTGTTTTCTGGGAAAGTTCGAGCTGCTTTATTGCGGGGAACGTTCTGTTCGCGAGAAGCTGGGGGCTCGGCTAACTATATTGGTTCGATCGACGTGTGGTATCGACGTCGGTCGGGGTCGCGCCCCTTTAAAAGCATGATCGGGGAGGCACGCGTGCACGCGCGCCGATCCGATCACCTCTCGGAGGCATATCTTTACACGCGAGAAGAAATTCATTCCGGTCTGATTAGATCTCCGTTGGCGGCCGTGCACGTAAAATGGTTTTGACGCGTCCGCCTGACAAGTTCACGCCGTTATGCATACAACACGAGGTTCTCCTCCGCGCCGCGAGGATTATACGCCGCGGGTAACGACTTTGACGAAACAGTCGGATTATCCGCCGAGGAACACATACACATCGTGGGACTATATTTACACGTACACGCGGACGAACATATTCCCACGGTCTCCCGGACGCAACATGCATTTTCAGAAAAATATTCATGCGGATTGGCTACGCGCGGTCGCCCGCGCACACACCGGTGGACCCGCACACCTTCGTCCGGAAAGTTTCAATCCGTTTCACGGTTCTCGTCCTCGTTCGTGAACTTCTCCAACACTATGCCTGCACGCGTATGTGTGTGTGTGCACCCACGGCCTAGAAACGGAGTGTCATTTCCGAAATAAAAATCCTGTCAAAGTGAAAACGAGAGACGCACTCGGGCCCCCGCTTAAATGTGGCCCGCGTAAAAGAGAATATTTCGGTGTGTGTACTCGAAATGAAATACAAGATGCACGGTCAATTTTCCGCGACTTCCCTCTCTCTTTCTCTGTTCCTCTCTTTTACATCCAACGTCCCGGCAAAGCAGCTTTGCGAGACTTACGTTACAAGCGCTCGCGAACTTCCGCGCAAACAAATACGAGAATAATCATCCTTATTTCCCGGGGAAGAATGCATGGATCCGCAGGTAAAAGGATGCGAGAGCTCGTACGGGAAACTTCTGATCCTCTCGGAATTCGGATCGCTACTTGATACCGCGCCGAAAGCAGGCAACCCGCTGCAAAAATGTCTTTAAACCGGTAAGGCGTTTAACGTGTTCCGAAACGGATGGGAGAAATTAGTCGCGGCGATTCGTCGGCTAGCTCTCGGTCGAACAACCATGCCAGCGATGTTTATTATGCCGTTCGTCCGTGGCGGCTGAATACCCTCGCTGTCCGTTTACAAAAAGTCACACGAGCTTTCCAGAAGGAAACTGCTCAAAGGGGAACGTCGCGAGCTTCTCGGATAAATACCCGCGCATGAATACCGCGCGGGATTACATGTGCGTGCATTTCTTCAGTCTTGATGCAAAGGATCAGCGACGTCGCTGCACGTTCTGCAACGAGAAATCATTACACTGCGTATGTTCACGTGAAAAGGATATTGCAGTTATTGACAAATATTTAGACGTGGACTGTAATTAAAGATTATAAAATGTGTTATCGGAGTTGCGCTACGGCAGACTCCCATCTAACGGGACCGGATACTTGACAGAAAATGTGCGGGGTGTTTCAAAATTGTATGTCGTGATAAAAAACAATTTTGCCCTATGGATACAATCTTAAGGTACAGTACATGTACACTTACTGTCACGCAGAAAAGTTTATAGAATTTAAATGAATTTTATATCATATTTTCATCGCGTTATACGGGAGTCTACAAAATAAAAATTGTCTGGATCGATTGCAAGGAATAGAAACCAATAGAATGTTACCCTCTAACCCTTAATGAAGGCTTAATGAAGGAATAAAATTCTTCCCTTAATAATTTTAATAGAGAAATCAAATATTGGAATGTTCAATGTTTTAAATTTTCCAACAATTTTGAATGTCATTAACTCAATTTTGCTATAAATGCATAAACATCCGTAGTGTAATCATCACCAAGCTCCCGCGAAAGGTGCAATGGGGCTCGACACGTGGCCAGGAATTGCAGCAGCAGGAATTGCGCAGGCATTCGATCGGAGACGGTCTCTTATCGAGCCGGGTCGTTTTAATCAAAGTCGTCAGAAATTGGGCCAGCACACGATGACGTCGGCCGACAAAACGTGCACACACCATCCTCGTCGTCGTTCCCTCGTACCCGTGTTTCCTTGGTTCTGCGGGGACGAGGACGAGAGGACAAGGACCAGAGGACGCGTTTCCGGCGTTTGCAAGCTGCCTAGAATTCCCGGATGAAAATTCGCGTCCCTAATGCGACCGCTAAGCCGGGACCCGTGCTCGTCACCGAGGATAATTCAACGAGGTACCTGGCCCCGGCACCGTCGGCAAATGACTCCGCTCCGGCTGGCTCGATGACCTTATCGACCGGGCCGGGATTGACCCACGCCTCGTCAGCCTTTTACTGACGAACCGTGATAAGCCCTGATTGTTACACACGACCAACCGGACCGGGCCAGAACAAATTCGTTTCGAACGCCACGCTGCTGACCCCCTATGAAACAAACAACCATGCTAATCAAAAATCAGAAACACGATCGCACTAGAAAGACCAGCGTCTCCGATTGCTTTATTTTTTAACTGTTTCGTCAAGCTCTGGATAACCGGAACTGCATTTTTGTCGGACATAATTCGTATTAAACGAGAAAATAGTATTTGTGATAATCACGTCATGTTGAATTTTATGCGAGAATGTACGAGATCATAATTACACTGCGGATTTTTATGCGAAATAAAAATTGTCTGCGTTAATTCGGGATACACGAGCTTCACAGATTAATCTCCTTTTCCAGTAATTTTAATGAGCTGACAGTAATACGATAACAGTTTTGCTATCAAATCCGTCTAATTATTTTTATAAAAGTGCACAGCCACTTCGAATTCGTCCTTCTCTAAAATCCCTTTTTGTCTGAAAAAAATTCCATATAATCCAGATGACGGTAGAGGGTTAAAAAATTTTTTTCCCCAATGCAAATCAGGGAGGAATTGAAGGTTGAAACGTTCTCTTTGAAGTGATGGCGTAAAAGTTGGAAAAGGAGGCAGCCCGTGACGAGTGGGATTTTTTATTGGCTGGAATCGGTGTTTGGCCCAGTGTGCAGGTCGCGCGATCCACTCAAGGTGGCCGTGACGATCGATCCGCGCGCGTTTTGCAAAAATTTGCTGGCGGCCCCGCTCCGCGTTAAAGAGGCGGGGCCTGGCGGGCGTGAGAGACATGCAAATCGCTCGCGCCCTGATCCCACGCCACCCTCTCGACCGAAAAATCAGACGGTTCTCGTTGTTGGACAAAAAAGCGGGTGTAACCGGGAAATTCGCCGAAAATTCCGCGGCCGGATGAAAAATGGAAATTCGCAGCGGGATGGACGAGACCCGGTTTCGATCAGCGCGTCGTCGCAAACGTTGGATTTCACCGGGCGAACGTATCTAATTGGACGTAAACGAACGCGATCCCTAGAGCATATGCATCTAAACGTTTCTATTATAAATATTGGACACAAAAGTCCATTACTTGTCTGTCCAGTTATTTACCTAAAATTTTTTATAGAAATCTGAATTAAAAAGGGATTGGTATTCTCAAAACCGAGGGGATAGTATTCTCCAGCTTAGGGATTGCAAAGGGCTAGTATTCCCAAGGTTGGGGATTGCAAAATGCTAGTATTCCCAAGGCTGGGGATTGCAAAATGCTAGTATTCCCAAAATATGAGGACTACCAAGGGCCAGTATTCCCAAAATCTGAGGACTACCAAGGGCCAGTATTCCAAAAATCTGGGGACTACCAAGGGCCAGTATTCCCAAAGTTCAGGGATTGCAAAGGGCTGGTATTTCCAAGGTCTGAGCATTGCGTGATAGCGTTGTCAGTATTCCCAGAAGCCAACGTATCTAATTGCACGGAAACGGACTGGACCCGGATAAAATATGCATCTAAACGTTTCTAAATATTGAACAAGCCCGCGGGCGGTCGCTGTCCAGCTAAGGACGACACCAAATAAATTTTTTAATAGAGGCGTTCTCGTTTTTCATGGGACTTTGAATGTTGTTCGGCGAAGGTTTTTTTCAGCGCGTTTGGAATCGCTGGTCGTGTTTGCGTGACGCCGGTGGCAAACGTTTTCGCCGGGCAATGAAATTAAACTTCTGCACGACGCAACGAAGGTTGGCCTTAAAAAGGGCGACTCACCTATTTCTCAGTAAATCCAGTCCTCCTTCTCGTCTCTCGTTCGCCCTATTTACAGTAATAGATTTGAATGCCGTTAATTGGGGATGGTTGCATGCACCGCGCAGTCGGCGTAGCAATCGCATAACGAACCACAAGCTCCCGGCGCGTAAGCACCTATCGCTAATTAGCTTGCCTGTATCAGAAGCAATCCATTAGCAGTTTACATCGCGAAACGAATTTTATTTTGTACCTGGCGGCGCGGCGTCCGTCGCTTTGTCCTGCGCGTCTCGCTCGCGCGACATTATTCTACGCGACGTTAATTTGCGGTGAATCGCCGCCGGGCTGATAACAGAATCGGTCTGTTATAAACAGTTCTCCGATACAACGCGTGTACAGACCGCGCCGATTTTTGAAATTTAAATCACTAATTCCACTCGTCACTGCCGGGCCGCGGTTTCTTTGATGCGACCGACGTCGATCGCACGGTATTTTTCCACGTTACGGTAATTTGCGATCAATTCCGCGGCGTGATTGAATGTACACGGTGCGCCGATCCACTGTTTATTTTGTCCAGCCACTTTTTAATTTGAAGAGATTGCACTTTATGGAACGACGTTCGCGCGACACTTCGGCTCTGTTTATTTTTCGCTGGCATCCGGGCGAAATGAATATTGCGTTGTCGCGGAATTGTTTGCTATAAACGAGCCTCTGCTTATTACGTTATACCTTCTTCAATTTGCGAAAATGCTCTGCAACGATGTTGGAATTCCTTAATTCACGGTTTAGCAGGCAGTGTTTAATCTCCAGAGATTTCATTTTCCGCGTTCGGTGCTTTTGATCGAGCTAATTCGAAACAAATTGTATATCGGCGTCGAATCAGATACACCTTTGCTTCGAACGACACGGATCGCGCTATTTATCCAGGCGACAGTAATTCGCGACATTAAATCGAGGAATGCGGCAAACATTTCCCCGGCACACCGTATTATGGTTAGACCAGTGCAAAGTTAGAAAGAATCCGGGAGATAGATAGGACAATGTCGCGACTAGATGAATTATGCATATAAATTGCAGAAACGGTGAAATATCGCGGTGGGAGGTCCACGAAGCTGGAGTGAAGGATGCTTAATTCATTCAGGTGGATAGGATGTTCAACGAAGTTTCTTATTGGGGCGGATAAGTTAGGTTCTGCCCCGGCGAAGAAGTAACTAGCGTGTTTGCTTACTTCTCACTCTAGGTAGCAGGGAAAAGCTGTTAGACTACCGAGGCACCTTGAGGCCTCATAAAAATCGATGGCTGTAGGATGTTTCAGGCGCTAAGCTTCGTTCGCACCGTCTTAAGCTGAAATAATATGCAGATCCATTTGCTTAACCCTTGGCTGCGAGCACCGGATAAATTTCCGTGACGGTTCCGGCCGTATTTATTTATGTATGCAACTTTGTGTACCTGCATGGAAATGTAATATATACAGCGAAAATTCTGCGCTGGATTATCTGCAGCATTTCTTCTCGAAAGGTGGCCACCGACAATATTTACCGGTCTAAGTGAATCAACACTCCCCTGGCTCGCTTAATCCAGCGGGCGTTAACCCCTTGCCGTACTTTGACGAGTTTGATTCGTGATGAGAATTTCGGGCCGAACGCAAACATTACGAGTCAGGCTCGTAGTCGTAATATCATGTCAAACATAAATATCACGAGTCTGACTCGTATTCAAAAGTTCGAACCAAGCATGAATGTCACGAGCAGCGTTACCATATTTTTCTCTCGGCAAGCCCCTTACCCTTCCGCCTCTCGCCCAGCTTTACAGCGTAGCCCGCTTGTGCTTCCCTCACTCTTCCTATTTACTCTGACGCGTACCGTACGCCAGCGTTAGTGGGAAGAGTGCAAAGGCGAGCTACGCTGCAAAGCTGGGCGAGAGGCGGAAGGGTAAGGGGCCTGGCGAGAGAAAAATATGGTAACGCTGGACTCACGAGTCGACCTCGTGGACTAAGCGCGCGGCTGCTTCGCAGGTAGTCGCAAGATATCAGCGCGTCGCCGCCGCTTCGGCTCCTTTCGCGAATTCTTCCGAGTTAAAAAGTACGGCAAGAGGTTAATGCGAACGGTCGATTGCATAAAAATTATTAGCACAGTTGGGGCAGTTTTGACACTCTTAATCGGCTAGGCCCTTAGCTGACAATTATATGTCCCTTAGTGATTAGATCTTGGGAATGCTCGCCCCTGGTAGTCCTCAGATTTTGGGAATACTAGACCAACGAGCATGTTACTGAAGATCTTACGTATCAACACAGGGGAAAATGGAAGAAGAAGGTAGGAAGGAAGCAAACGTTGTTAGCAAACAGTTATGCATCGCCAATGTAATACTTGAACCCGGAGGAATCCGGAATGACGTTGACTGACACGAGCACTCGCCGACTGCTCCGCACTTTTCGCTCGGACTTACAGTCTCCTCGTTTCTCGGTTGTACCATGAATGATTCCGCGCTCAGTCTACACCGAGACGAATGCTGCTTGGAACGAGTATATTTCGGGTGGCGAATAAATGGACGCGAAGTGAATGACGATCCCCGCGAAGATAAAGTTTGAATAGCCTCCGTCGGAATCGGCTCGCGAGTGCATTAAAACTTGAGCCAGTTACCAACTGGGATCGCGGTCGAATGTCTTCCACGCCGTCTCGGTTCTCATGTCGCGAACTTCTAATTCGGTCGATTTATTTCGATCCCGTTCTTTCGCCGGCCTGCGAAAATCCGTCTGAATCCGAAACGAATGTTCAAGAAACCGACCGGAACGTCAAAAGCACGATAAAAATTCGTAACGTCGCTGGACCCACCCACCGGGTTCACAATAGGTTCCCTCATGGTTCGAGCATCGACTAACAATTCGTGGAAGGTAGCAGAAATGCGACGACGACGCTGCAGCTGTGCGATGATGCGGGATTTCGACTTTCAACTCACACAAAACAGGCACAGTGTCTGGTTATTCGTTCGTTGAAATTTGGAAGAGACGAGATTCTTTGAAATTCATCAGTAAATATTTAAAATGCTGTTAAAGTAGTACTGTCTAAAGTAGTAGACGAGCCGCATATGCTTTAGATGAGCCGGCGCTCCGATAGTCTGACGCGTTAATATTCATTAGATCCTTAGTTAACGCATTGTTTGCGAAACTTTGTTATAACTTGCCCCTAAGCTTTAAAAGCTTGTTGTATTCATGAACGGGATTCTCCCTTGCACGAAGAGATAGGTTTCCGCGTGCTTCCACCTTGGTATGGATAACATCTTGACGAAGAGTCGGTGTTCCCAAGATCTGGGGGATTGCAAAGGGCCAGTATTCCCAAAATCTGGGAGTTGGGAGGGGCCAGTATTCCCAAGGTCTTAGGATCACCAAAAAGGCGTCGTTACCTAAAAAGATAAAAAATATTTAAGGCTCCCACTTGACTCACCTTGATCCGAATGGCATCTTGGTCGCTGACTGTGGCGGTATACGGGACGAATAGGCGTCGTCGGAGCAGCATTTTAATTTTATCGCGGAAGTTCGACTGGCAGCGGGCCGGAGGAATCGCGAGTGGGTTATTCCCGGCGGTTTCGCTGGCTCGTTCCGATTTTAACATCGTTACGTAGAGGATTCCGCGTGGACCGTTCGACTCTGTTCCTCGGGACAAAGGATTCCTTGCATATCAACGAGGAAGCGTAAAATGATCAGTGACGCGGCCGCCTTGGATTACCGAGAAGAGGACGCGTAAAACCGGTGAACGTCCGGGGCGCAGGAATTGGTTCGCATTACCGGAAAGTATCGTCTCGGTTCCTATCGGAAGTTCGCTGGCCGGGCACGTCCCCGACCGGAATTACAAGCGTATATCCATTGCGGTCCCGAGGCTCGGTATCCGTTTCGTCGTGACGACGCGACCGTTTACCGGATTCCCTTTTTAAACCGAGAAAACCGTCTGAACGGTGCCACGAGACTCGTCCACGCGAAAACGCATCCTCCACTGGCTGCACGGAACGCTGCCGGGATTCTTGGCTGCTCTGATTTCGCTACAGTTTTTCGAAACAGTGTAGACCGGAACAGTGTATCGCGCGAAACACGATTGTAAGATTTACTTCCCGAAGATAGAAGAATATATTTGTTCTACTTGCTGCGAGATTTATGCGCGGGAAACTAGCACGAAACTTTCGGCCAATCTTTGCCGCTTTGTTCTTGCTGATTTGTTGCTTCCCATTGGCTGTAATCTCTAGAGTCCACTAGGTAAAACGGTTTTATTCCGGACCGAGAGACTCGCACCTTTCATCAACGGAGGGAATTAAAGAATTTCGTTCATTTGATAAGAGTGGAGAATGGTGGAACAGTAAAAGCTCGAGAGTAAGGTCTGGTTTAGGTATACTAAAAGCTATCGCGTAATATGGTCGTGGCAGTCTGTGGGTAGCTCGTTATGTGGTTACGCAGATGCTGTGTCAGGTCAAGCGACCAACCTCACAGTGTTAACTGGGATGGATGCTGACCCGCGGACCTTTTTTACTAGAATTAATGTCAAATTGTTCGCTATGGTTACAATGCGGTCCGGAGATTTTCTACACACCACAACCCTTTTTCCCAAGGGTTAAGGGTCAACCCGCCACTAAAAATAAATACGAGTAGGTATTTTCAAATTAGTATTCCTTCGGAATCGTCAAAGGGTCGGTCCTTCCAAAAACGGGTGTCGGTAATCTTGAGGGTTGGAGATTTCAAAGGGTCGCAACTTACAAGGGCTTACGATTAAAAAGAAGTACTTTGAAGGATCAAGTGCTTAAATAAATTAGTAAATTCTGAATTTTATTAAAAAGGCCGCCCCAAAAGGCAAGATAATCCCCGGCGGTCAAACGGGAACTATTCCCGGTCCGATTTCGAACGGAAAGTTATCGGTCCTGTTTCAGATTCATCGAATTCAGTCCGGACAGATGCGAGAAGCGGGACCGGGCGGGCGCACACAGTGACGAGAGTTTAATGCCTCCTGTCTGTTAATTCCAGCATCGTCGGGGCAAGTTGGTAACGCGGGGAATATTGTTGCGGATGCTGATAGAATCGGACCACGGCGCGCACGGACAGAGAGAGAGAGACCGGTACGAAGTAATCCCTATCGAAGACACAAATCAGAAACGGTGGAACGGTGGTGGCCCGGGCTGTGCTCCGGCTCGTTGACGAGGCGGCAGGAATAGATTAGAGTCATCTTTCTGGAATAATGACGACCAGGGCCCGATCGATGTCGGTACACGATATTAACGATTCAAATTTAGCACGCCCGAACGCAGGCTGCTGATTGCGGGTCCACCGTTGATTCGACCAAGACGGAATCCGGCGAATCGGGTCAACAGGAAGTGGTTCCTCCGAGGAAAAAAGCAACGAAACTAAGTTTCCCTCCGTATGCCTCCCAGATATCTACCCCCCGAGGCACTCTTCTCATCGTGAACTTCGATCTTCTCTCGGTGGTTTCCACGCTCCGCGCGCTCGGGAGCTCCCCTGGACAACTTTACACCACAATATTTACAGTTCAATTTGCGGGCGAGGTGTTCTCAAAAATTAGAACTACCTGCATAAAGGAAATTAACCATGCGAAATGAGATTCTTTCGTTACGACCGTCTTACCCAGTTTACCACTCTATCCTCGCCGGCACGTCTTACTATTTCCGGCTGTTTCTACTTACCACGGATGTAAGTAGATTTCGTGGAAAAAATTTCATTTCATATTTTGAGTTTACGTCCGCCAACGGGCGAATATTACCTTCTTTCACCCTTCTGGCATCCCGTGTTTTCGGGAATACTTCGCGTGAGCAGGACGTTGCAGCGGCCGTGTGCTTTTACGTGACTTTTACGGCGGTAGTGTCCTTCTTAACTTTCCTCTCGGCAAATGGTAGGCTCTTTGAAGGCTGGTAAAGCGGATAAGGCCGCGGCAGTGTTACAAAGCACGCTAATTAGTGTAAGCTCTTGAGAGTTTATCGAATTAATACTGGCGCTGTCCACGGATCTCTCGTATGATTTATATTCTCCGCTGGCCACTGCTGTGAAAGGACAGCGGTGACAAAGGGCACTGCACATGCTAGTAGATGAGGTCACGCTTGGAATCCTGGTCCTCTTGGCAACGGACTCGGAGCACAGCGGCGGAAGCTCGATTTTCTTACCAGCGATCCTTGAACCGTATGAAATTATAATATCGGTTTTGCGTGATTCTACCGCGCGAATTTCAATATATAACGGTTTTTTACCCGGCCGGGTTTCCGATGTAAATGGGAGAGCTTTTAATGAGAGGTCCGTAAGAAAGTTCAAGGCTATTGAAAACCAGACCCGCAACCGCGACCGGCAAGAAATCCTAAGAGGAAAGTGTAACCCTTTAAAGCCGTGCAATCCAAACGATAAATTGAATAACCAATTGAAACAGGTGATTTTAATTGCGACGCGTATGTAATTATGATGGAAATATTAAATCTATCTGGAAGTTTGCTTAATACCAAGATCGCTGACACGTAAACTACGATCAGGCACTTCTAAATGAAATAAATACGAAGTAAGTGAACAGAAAGTTATATGAAATTTGCAAGGCAAATTGAAAGTAATTCCGGTAGCTGGTCATTAGCATAAAGGTTGCCGGTGCACGCGTAAGCATAACTCCTACGGTATTTAGCTGAAAACTGTTCAGCGAATTCTGAGCGCGCGGAAACTGACGTAGCGGAAGGGGATTAGCTGCGACGTCTGCTGATACTTCTGATGGAAAACACTGGCAAACTGAGAGGCAGGCAATGGCCGAAGGCGATAGCTTTGTGACGTTTTAAAATATGTTTACGTAACAGGACGGGCCCTGGAACGCATTTGCCAGATGTATGCTCAGCGCGATGCAATTTTCTGACAAGTTGGTGCAGCCAGGCTGAAATTCTCTTTCGACCGGCCAGCTTTCTATTGGAAATTCAGCGGGACCGATGGTAGAAATTATGAGAGGCTGGCATTACCACGATTTAGGAATTAAGGAGGCACTGATATCCCCAAAATGTCAGGATTGCAGTCTGTTTCACGAGAGCGTACTCGCTGTATCTGTGTTATCTTCGAAGAAACTCTTCGAGCGAGATGATAAAATAAACATTCAAGTGGTTCCCTAATACGCTTTCGAGGAGATCTGTTAGTATGTTCAAAACCTTCGGGAGTGAAACAGTTTTCCGTTCTTTGAGGCAGTCTTTCCATCTCAGTCCCCAGATGCCAATCGAATTGAAAACGCGTGGGCATACATGAAGCAAAAGCTTGGAGGAAAACACACTCACAGCGTGAAACGTCTAAGTTAGCAAATAGGAAAGATATGGAGATCATTGCCAGTATTATTTTCTGAAAAATTGGCGGGAAGTGTGCCAACACGTTTGCGAAGCAATAATCGCAAACGCGGAATATAAATACTATATATACGTAACTATACTTTCTACTTATCTGTAAATCTTCTACATAAAGTTTGTTTCTTCGTAGATCTCGGGAGTACGCTCTTGTGAGACAGACTGTACAAGGGGCCAGTATTCTTTCGAAGATACGGGGATTACAAAGGGCCAGTACTCCTTCGATAATCCCAGTCGAATCCTCGTTCGATGAGACATTGGAAATTTCGCGTGGCCGACGGTGTACAGATAATCGAGAACCGATTAAGAGCGTCTTCTCAGATGAGGAAACTATCAAGGGTCTGAAATTTCATTTGGCCGCCGTTTTCACGATCGATCTTCCCCCCTCGACTGTCTACCGTGAAAGAGGCTACGTGAAAAATCATCCTCGTGAACAATGGGGACGCGGTTTTTCATCCCGGCAGACGGCCCGTGATCCTCGTGACGGTTACGCGACGATTAATAGACTCGGAATCCCCGAATAGTCGCACGTCCCAGCGTAATAATCAATTAGCGAGGATCGAATGAAGCGGTAATTTTAATGTGGCAAACAATGCCATTAGCATGCAGCCATTATCGGCGCGGCTCGGCCGGGAAGGTCGAACTGTGTCACGGTGGAATTATTCTCGCGAGAGACACACCGAATGAAAGTGCTCACGCCCTATGAACCCGTCCTGTGCCGCGCTGCTATTTTACTTCGATAAAGACGGGCCGCGATGTAGCCCGGGAATGGAAATACACCGTCTATTGTGTCCCGGGAAAAGTGGTCAAGGCGCAATTCATTACTTATTGCACGTACACGGGGACCACGGGGCGTTTTATCGGAATTAAATGCGATGCGACTGAGCCCGGGGAACCGATGATACATTGTGTAATAAATGGAGGAGTGCACGCGCCTCCTCCCAACCCGCGAGCACAGAGCAACGAAGATAATGTGCAGGATGCACCGCCCCTTCTGTCTGAGGATACGATAAAATGTAGATTTCAAAAACGATGCTGTTTATTTTATGATATAATAGACAGTCGAACGGTTGGAAATTTGCTTTAACGATTATGAGTTGTGGCTGATTCCAAAAGCATTGAAGCATGAAATACTGCGTGGCAAAAGACTGTAGCTCGCGATGTTAATATTGCAAAAAGGGGAGAAGATTAATAGGCACGAATGATTTAAAGTGAGGTCGACGAGCTGCTATCTACTTCCCAGGACGAGGTAATGGCTCGCGGAAGATGTTTGAAGAAATATTCATGCATTCGACAATTGCTCGTTAACAGAGGCTATTCGCCGACTCGTAGTAATTAGTATTATTCGCGCGTAGCATGACCTTCGTTCCGGGAATACCCTACAGTATAAACTTCCACGGTGCTCTTCGAGCTCTCATATCTCCGGATCGGGTTAACTTATCGATATGCAACAAAATGCATATCGAAGAGCTGGATTCGAGCCAATTCATCATGCTCTAGGGACCGGCTCGAACGACCGCGACCATTTTTAATTAAACAAAATGAAAAGTCCACAAACCGGGTATATGCCGTCGTATAAATTCCGTTGGGAAAATCCGCCGGTGAAATAATTTTTAAACGAGGCGGGTTGTATATTTAGGATCGCTCCTTGCATTTAAAAGGATTGACGGACCAGAAATAAAACATTTCGGAGCCAAAATAAAAGCGCGCGGCTGCGGCCAGTGAATTGCAGATGAAGTTACGAAGGATCGAAGACTGCCGTGCCATTTAACTTCAACGTCCATCATCCGTTTTTATCGGTGTCCAAACGAATCGCGTGCCCCGCGTTGTTCACGAACGGTCCCGATTCGATTCGTTTCGATTCGATGTACATACATCCAACCGCGTTCTCGATATCGAACGCGACAACGAAGAGCAACACGTACAACTCGTGCCGGTGATAAAATTCTAGCGGCGCGGTGCGGCGAGCACTCGTTGCTTCGCGGCGAGCTCGTTAATACTTGCGGAGAATTTAACGCTGCGAGTTTATCGGCCCCGCGGAAACTTATAAATCCAGCCGGCGCGCCCGCGCGTTTATAAATTCGCGAATAGAAAACTTGCGATTTAATTTGCATAGCTCTGTTAACGCCCGCCGCGCCGCGACGATTAAACGGACGATTGCGCCTGTTACGCCAACTACCCTCCACCAGCGTGTCGACACTTTGATATCCGATCGGAAGCTCTCCGTTATCGTGCGGATCTTTACGCGAACTCCCGTTTTCATTAGTTTGTAAAATCTAGAATCAAGAGACATTTACAGCGCGGAAAAATTACACGAATATTTTATAAACGCGCCTTTAATCCGCCTCTCTCAATCCCGTGACACGGACCGTTCGAAATTAAAGCGCTCTGGAATTAATCCACACGCTCGGATTTTATAGACTGTGAAATTTAATTTCGTATTGACGGCCTTTAATTCGGAAATCAAAGAATTAAATTTAACTCTGAATTTCATCTGAAAAGCGAAAAAAATGTATTCCGACTGACGCGCATGCTTGAATTCGACATTCCGCAGTCTTAAAATTTTCTGTGCAATCCTTATCTAATTGTCGCGTTTAAATTTTCGATCCCGCGATCCGGATGACCAAATAAATGTGCTTTCACTGATGTCCATGTTTAAATTCGAATTTCAGCAGTCTTCAAATTTTGTGCGCAATCCTTATCTAATTGTCGCGTTTAAATTTTCGATTCCGTGATCCGAAAGACCAAATAAAGTGCTGTGATGCGCGTGCTTCAATTTCGCAGATTGTGGTCTTGAAATTTTAACGTTCGTACCTTAACTAATCGATCGTTCCGCATTCTCGATCCGGCGATCTGAAACGCGAGATAAACGTCGGACCGGTTGAATTTTACGGGCAGCGGTGTTGAAATTTTAATATTTATTTTCGAGGAAGTGGTCAGACGTAATTTTATATGAAAACTTTATTCAACCGTAAATGAGATTAACATTGTGCGACGTTCGTAACATATACATATATATATATACATACATGTAACAGACAGAGACAATATTCGTCGAACATCACATGAAATAATCCATCGTTTCGTCTAACGTGTACTATCGTTATTATAAACGCAAAACTGGCGCGTGGCCGGTTTCTCGCTCGCCGGAAGAAAAGAAAAATCTGTGTGCGACGCCCTGCGATAGATATCGCAACATCGACGACCGATTAGTTCGATAATTGCCACGATGATTAGTCTCTAATTAATCAAAGAACGAGACGTTCATCGTCGAGCATGATCGGCCGCCGCATCGGCGTCGCTTTTCGACACGATCGAGTTCCTTATTTATTAGAATTGGATTATCCTCGTCGACAATGTGTACAATATGTGAAACAGCTGTCTACTGTAGTGGATTATGCTCGGAGCAAGCGGCAATTCTAACGCTGCGATATTAGTATGTATCGTGGTCCGTGATGATCGTCCGTGCTCTTTCCCCAGGAAAAGGAGAAACGGCTCCTCTCTACCATTGTTTTATAATTTATTTACCTTGATAACGATCAACTTGTGTAGAAAATGTATGTACAATAAATACCGTCGAGCTGTGACGAACGATTGAAATCGACGTATCGCGGCGTACAACCGAGGATAAAGCAATCTCTTTCGCGTTCGTAAATCTCTTTCATTCGATCTCTTTCACTCGCACTTCACTCTAACGTGTAACTCGCGCTTCTTTCTCTCTCTTCCTCCTTCTCTTTTATATATATATTTTTCCAGTTTGTTTATCCTCTCGCTCCTCCGATTCGCGTGCACGATTCAACAATTAGTCGTTCTCCCTCGTACCGTAATGCTCGGAGATTTAAAGATGCCCCTACGGGGGCCGACAAGTCGATGCTTCACGCTCTGCGCAACAATTTTCGAAATCCAGCTAAGCGCCGGTTCCCGTTCTACGGCGTACACCTGAGCACGGTCATTTCGCGAACGTCAGGTAGAACTAATTTGGACATTATGAGCAAGGTCGTCGGTGCGGAGCAAGGCAATGGAAGATAATGTCGTTAGGCAGTGCTGCATTACGCCGGGATTATCACGATTAATTACGCGCACCTGGACGTAGGCCGAAATATGGAATATAACCGTTATTAGTTCGCGGAAAGTTCGCGCCGTAACCGGGCGCCAGCGAAACTTGGCCGAAATGTTTATTATCGCGCGGAAACTGATTCAACCGAACGATCTTCTTAATTAAAAAATGGCTGATCAACTTCCGAAGATCGTTCCCAGCTTTCCAATTAAGCTGCAACGTTGCACGGAATATTCTACATTTACCATTTCGAATTTTCCAACGTTTTTAATAACTCGACTCGATCGTTTCATCCGCTCCAGCTGGTGCGCATTTGTTTCATCATTTTTGGACGACATTATATTCGAATGATTGGGGATGTAACATGTTCGTATGCTCATTTTTCAACGTGTGCTGTTGCAGGTTTCCTGTTACACGTTTCTCACACGAAACACCTATCTTCTCTTCCACCTAACACTCTCGCAATTTTTCACGTGATACGTGATACAGGATGATCTTGAGACCACTGTGCATATAGCGAAAAGCTTGTTATTCAAAACCACGGTTGATTTTATTTTTTAAAAGAACCTGGCTGATTCGATAATGAAGTGACAGTACTTACGAAAAAGATCGATGCTTCAGTAATCGTCCGCGACCGGTGCCGCCCAGCGAGCAACTTTCGAGGCACGGTGCTCCCGATACCCCAGGCACCGAAGAAGCGTAATTTCGGCCAAGTTAGGTCTCCGCTGACCCCGGTGTCCCAGCTTTAATCATCTCGCAGAGCAGACAGCATTCGAAACAGCGAGCCGGTAGTTCGCAGTTGCGTCGGCATCCATGTATTTGGTTTCTCGCAACGATTCCGCTTGGTGGAGCAGCGTGCACGGGTCGCTCGCGATCTCTCATTCTCGGCAATTAAAGTAACAAATTTCAGCAGCGGCGTGCTCGCTGACCGCTGTATGAAGTTGTCGCGAATAGCGTCGCGAAAAGTTTTCGGAGAGCCGGCGCTTCTATCACACTCTCATTTTCTCTCTCTCTCTCTCTCTCTCTCTCTCTCTCTGGTGGCTGGATTGCCACCATTAATCCCGCCACTCGTCGCAGACAGATTACACAATTACGGTTCTATTATCGCGGGAGTACACATAGCTTACGTTCACACATATCACAACAGTTAATACAGCGGCGTCACGTGGAATTGCCAGCTTGAGCAGCGCCGGGAGATATCCGAACGTCCGGATTTATCGTTTCTGCTATCTCCCGCCTCCGCACTCCAACGCCCCCCCCCCTTCCGCCGTTTTAACCATCTCTATCCAGCCGCTTTTAACGGGTTCCAAGGATAAAGATGGAGATCTTTTTCCTCGCAGGGTTTCGGGCCGACGATTTGCATTATTCACGCGACACCACGTCGACCAGCGTGAGCGTCCTTCGAAGTAGCTACTTGAGCATCCGTCAGCTTAACGATACGCCACCGGTTTCGCTATTTACAGAGATATAATCGGTCCAGCTTGTTACAGGATGTTTGATTACCAACAACGGAATCTGTACAACCTCTCTCTCTCCCTCTCTCACGCAACGATCCTCTCCGCTATCGGGTAGCTGCGATCTCTCCACCGCCACCGCCTTAGTCTGTATGCAATACGTAATCACGATAACGTCTCTCACCTTTCCAGCATCCGTTCGACGACTCGACGAGATCCCTGGGTAGACCAGACTCCAGCCAGCCCTTAATTCCCGTCGATTACCCGTCTGGAATTTCCATACTGCCACAGATGCGTTCGTTTATCGCCCAACGTTCAGGCTACTAGCACTGCCCTCCGATCTGAAAAATTGCTTCAGAAGACAGAGAGACATCTGTTTTTCTTCTGGAAAGCGAAAATTGAATAATGTAAATGTGCTGGAAATACTATGATTATTTAAGGAAACCAGAATTCTTTGTCAGCTTGCAAATTAAATAATGGAAACTGAAGGGTTAATATATTATGCAGATTAAAATACTTCGACGAATTAAGACAAACCGAGTCCTCTACTTCATGAAAACTGAAGTGTTAAATTATTCAGGTTCGTATATCACCGGTAGTTTGCATCCCCTGTTTTAAACGAATCCGAGATACGAGTGGCGAATGAAAAATTCAATGGACGAAACTAATTTTAGTGGGGACAACGAGAAACTCAAGCATCCGCAAACTATCTCGCCGAAAATACTATCAGAGTTCGCGGATAGCGGAGTAGTTATCCGCCTGCTTTTGCTTTCGAGACAGTTTGCTTCCGGTTTCTAAAATGAGTTAGTAACTCGAGTAGCAAATGGAGTTAAAAATTCAGAGGGTTAAACGCATCGTTTCTGAAGGAACGATGAAAGATTGAAGTTTGCATAAATGATACCGCTTGAACAGAGCCGGGTGTCTCCCATTTTTCTTGCGGACATCCGGTTTGCGATTAGAACGAAGTCTCGTCTCGATGCACAAACCAGATTAAAAACCTAGAATCCTGCTTCTATTTAAAAAAAAACAAATGACAAATGAAAAGAACGAAGTACAAAATTTTTGGTTTTTGCAAAAACCGAATAGTATCGGGTGTGTTTCTTTTTTCTTGGGGACATCCGGTTCACCTCGTCGCGATGTGAAAAACAAGATCAAACCCCCAGAATCCTCTTTTTCCATTGAAAAACCAAATGAAAAGAACGAAGTTCAAAATTTCGCAGAGAACAGTGACAGAACCGTTTTCCCAGAAACCAAATAGTGTCTTCCGTTTATCTTGGGGACATCCTGTTTGCTTTTAGAAAGAAAGCTCGACGAAAGCTGAATCCTCTTTTTCCGCGAGAGAACCAAATGAAAAGAACGAAGTTCAAAATTTCGCAGCAACAGAACCGTTCTCCCGAAAACCAAATAGCCTTGCACTCTGTATTTCCAGATGGAAGTGGCGTTCTCCAGGTATGCGAACCCGTAGGTATTCACGATCACGCGCTTTCTACTAGTTCCAGACGGTGGTTGTGCGACTACAGGATGGTCATTCGTTGGCGGAGGAGTGCAGGGCCAGCTTGAGCGTGGTGAACATCATCAATAGGGCGCTGCACGCCATGACGGATGGCGAGGACGCGATGCTGTGTTGCATCGCTGCCGGATTATCTCCCTTGAACACGTGCACGAGTACACGGGCAGGTTGCGCGTTGCTAGCCGCGCAGGTATAATTTCCGGAATGACGATCGGAGGCTCGTGGCACCTCGAGAAAGCTCTCCTTGCCGATCAGGTCTGTGCTGACGTTCACCCCGTGATCGACGTCGTAGTTGATCATCCGGAAGTTATGGTACCAGAACAGGTAGGAGGGGGTCTCGGTCGAGTTTTTCACGAGGCAATGAAGCTGCAGGGTGCTGCCCGGCCTCACGAACTTCTCCGACGGCCCGGCTATCTCTGCTCTCGCCTCTGCAAATGGCAGAACGTGACGCGTCAGACGTGAGCTGCTTACCGTCCTCTCTCCCCATATTGTTTACTGGGGGTCCAAGGCGGTTATGAGGAAGGGTATGGGGTGCAGGGATGTAGGGTATGCATCGTGGCTGGTTAAGGGTTGTACGGGGATAGCGTACCAAACCTTTCTCCTATCTCCATCTCTCTTTTGTCTATTCCTTCGCCTCTTTGCCTCCTTGTCTCTGCCGTCGCACTCGAGCAAACCGGGCAACCTTTTCCCACTATCTACCACGGTGATACTAGTACTAGAATTTTAAGTTAGCTTCATACCGACGATGGTGCTTCGATGCTCCAGCTCGCAAATTGTCGAGCGAGGCTCAAGTGCAACGGAAGAGAGAGAAAGAGAGAGAGAGAGAGAGAGAGAGAGAGGGACGTACCTTTCTCGCCGAGGCGATGCTTCCACCGATGAAATGAGATGTGGGGGAATTGTTTAATTTCCGAGATGACGAGATTACCAAGAGGCCTTCTTTCTTTTATGGAATATCATTCTTTTTAGAGACGAGAGCAACGAGACTCTTCGCCGCTCCCGGTAACGAGCACGGGCTTCTCGCCGTCCCGCACTAAATTTAATATACCCTGTTTGCGGGAAAGGGTTAGATGTCGTAATACCCTCCGCCTATGGCGGTTTCTTTCCGAGATACGGTCCATAGAAGTTAATGCTCGAGTTAGCCTGAGTGCCACCGGCTGAAGAATATTTGTTTATTCTTACGTATCTTACGTAACTTTCTGGAAAACAGCGAGGACAAGGTCGGACCAGTAGAAACCCAAGGCAAGAGGGGTGAAGAATAAATGTGGACATTTGCGTAGTAGGGTGAGGCACGATAATATTTTATTCTTATCATTTGACTTTCTCATCTTTCGGAGGAACAGCGAAGAAATGGCGACTGTATTCGATATAGCTACAGAAAGAACCTTCGGATGAATAATAAAAGCTTGTCATTTGTTGTGTCCGTATCGGTAGACGGTAAATAGTACATCTAGCAAACTACCGGAGATAAAGAAAAATTCACCGTGCTCGGGGGGTGAACAAGTCGAGTAATAAACGGGACAAATTGAAGAGAACGTGACTATTATCGGTTCGACAACTGGAGCGATGATAATATTTCCTCGGGAGCGAGGGGCAGGGAGTGGAAACGTCCGTCTCCTGGAAAATTAGCGGCCATAAATACGGTTGCAACGCGGGGCGTCGGTCGTGAAAGAAATCGTGAAAAGCAACGGGTTAATGACCTGCAGATGAGAAAAAGTACATTTGCCATTCAGTGCATCCTGGCTCGCTGCAGTTCTTCGCAGGATGCCGCGCGCGTTAATGCTTCCCCGGTGCTAAAACCGTCTCACCAATCAGAACTGGTACATACTCGAAGACTCTCCGTAAATAGCTAAAAAGGTCCCCGGTGCATCGCCAACAAAACACGGAGGAGGTAACAGCCTTCAGTCATCTGCCAAATCAGATTCGCGTGACGCTAGGTAATACAGGTGAAGAGGAGACATCCTCTAAAATAAACTCGGCGTAGAAAATATGACAGACAAGAGGAAATCAGACGACCAGAACAGTTCCAGAGAGAAGAGCGAACCGGAGAGCCACTGAAAGAATTCGAGAATTCTACAAAATATTCAGTACAGAGGAGATCAGAGGGGTCGGCGAGGTGTTGCATACCTCCCGACATCCTTTGCCCGAGCTGTCGGGATCCCATTGTGGGGGTGGTGGCACCCGGAGACACCCAGGTTTTCGTTTACCCGGGTCGACGTGCGCGCTTGTTCGCTCAATGGCAAGGTCTGACGCGACGTCCGTGAGTCTGTTATAGGATCAGGTGTGACGGAACACTGTAAACACGGGCCGAATCCTATCTCATACCCCCGTACCGGCTCCCATTGATCTCAATACCCCCTTTACTGCGCGACCACGCGACCCTCAACGCCCTCGATCGAAAAATTCGCCGACCCTCTGCCGGAACTTTCGAACGGTAGACGCCACTAGAAATTGCTGTATCATTATTCAAAATATTGTTCGCGTTATTGGATATATCGGTATCTAATCAATAGACAGCGGATCTTTATGCGAAATAAAAATTTTTTCACCTGGACTGCAATAAGTCGGAGTTATAGAAATTTATTTTCTCTCTTAATGTGGTCAATAGGTTTAAAATGATTTTATAAATTCATATAATGTCTTCATTGTTCAAATTACACCTACTCATTTAAAATCCGCTGTCTACCAATACCAATTTCATATCCATAAAATTTCGAAAATCATAGACCATGAAAATATTTAAAGCAATACTGAATCAGAACAGAACAATTGTGGATATTTTCAACATCTTTTCTGACAAGAAAAGACTGGAAAAATTGGTTCGAGTTATGGTTGCACGTTCGGTGTAGATTCTATTTTATAATTTTTTAAAATCAACGACGACCAGTTCCAGTGCTCCGGTTCGAAGCGATCCTCTGCGTGTTACGAGCCGAACCTTTTGAAGAGAGCACGCCCGGGCAGTTTCTCCCGGGCGTTCGATCGGCGCGGACCTGGTATCGGTTCGCAGTGCCTCCAATAAAATCGAATCAGAGCCACACCGGTTTGCGAGAGCACGAAATTTGCGAAAACCTCGCGGTACAAGAACACAGGTCCCGCCGTTTGATTGTTCGTTTCTCGTCTGCGCGCCGCGATTCGCCCCCGTTGTTCACCCCCTCGCCTCCTCGATCGTGAATTTTAATCGACCGAAACGTGAAACGATTGTGTTTTTTTTCTCTACCCCCAATCCCCACCCCGCTACCTCCCCTCTGTCTTGTTTATACGTTTCGGTCGAACAACGTTCGGTGTGTGTGTGTGTGTTTTTTGGCGAGCCACATTTTTCGATGTACAGGCGATGGTGTTTTTCGGGGAGAGTTTACGCGGATGGGGGATGATTAATGAACGATCGGGGGTGTTAAAATTAATAGCATTTTGAGTCGAGGAAATAGGGGAGCACGGAACTCCATTCGTTGACAGGATATTTTATCTTTTGTTCAGCGGGTGGCGGGGAAAGTAGGTTAGCCAAGGTCTTGGAAATGGTTCTCTGCCATTTAACAATCATAAAGAGAGTTGTCGATTGGATAATCACGAGGCGGGAGTGGTACAGAGAGCCTCTATAAAGTCGTTTTGAATATGTCTTTGGGGGATGCTGGCAAGTAACGTCGCAGGTCTGGTCGAAATTGTTTTCGGCGAGCTGCTGAGCGAACGGAGAATTCAATTACCAAGGATAGAGCCTGTACAGATGTGCAATATACCTTAGAATTATTTAGAATTATCTTCGGAATGCGAGAATAAATCATCGTGAAGCTAGAAATCATTTTCTACGAAGTAGATATTACGAATGATCAAAGATGCACGTACGGAAATGCAGCGCCTCGGAGCAGTTCAGAATTATCTTCGGAGCGAGTTCGATTAAAAGTGAGACCAATTAAATAATCAAGGATGGAAGGGCTAAAGAGGTCGCCCTTAAAAATTAACGTTCTGAGAAGATCTCTGCGGCAGAAGGAGATGAATGCCCAACCTTTAATGGGCAGATGAAATCGTCGATTTTGCTTGAATCGTTCCGAGTCGAATAAGACAGAGTGCGGCAAAGAATTCGAACGGTGCCGGGTTCTCGGAGCGGAATCTTTGGGTCTGCGCCTGGCAATTTCGTTCTGTAATTAGTTTCGCGAGCCGAAAGAAATTCTAGTCGGCGTTTCTAGGCAGCCCGCGGAAATTGAGAAGCTTATTAAACGCGGCGCGAAGTAATCCCGGGGCCCGCCTGGTCGCGACGCGCAGAAAGTTTTAAGGGCGATGTAGCAATATCGGATGATTAAAATTAGATTTTACCGCGGGCTCGTGGCGTTCTCTCCCGCGGCGCGGGATGATATTCATCGTAGGCTCGGCCTCTCGTATCTCCAGACGTCTAATTACGCGTTAATGAGGCGTCATTAAAGAGGCCTCCAAGAGAGAGAGAGGATAGATAAAGTGAGAGAGAGAGAGAGATTGAGAGGAGGGGCTGTCTTTATTTCGGCCGGAGGAACAATACCACGATATGATATCGATTCGGAAAGTTAAAAGTGAATCCATTCCAGTCGGCTGGCTTCGTTAAATGCGTCTTCGCCTCCTTCGACTTCTTATTCCCGATAATCCAATCTGATTCCGAGGGAGCCGAGCTTACTGGGCGTGCATAGAGATGATCTCGAACCATTCTCTTCGATCGCGACGTCCGACTAATTAGCGAGATAGCGGAGTCAATTCAATCCCTCTCTCTAGCCACTCTTTAACCCCTTCGACACTGCCAGCCCCCGTAATCCCACCCTGCAAACTGATTTTCATGTAGACTTTCGTCCAACATCTAATACCCGCTTTTCGCGATAATCACCTGATTAGAATTTGTCGAAATTACCAGCTTCGTGAAAATTATACTGCTTCATGCTAATGACGGGATCGTAATCGTTCAAACTAAGCACATGTACTTTCTTTGGTAGCTAATCTTGAAAACGATACAAACAAATTCGATCTTGCACGTAGATGCACAGTCTAATGATAACTAAACGCTGATGTGGGATTAGAATTTAACTGAAAGACCGTTTTAGCCGAGTTAGGGTGCTAGTAAAGGTTCAGAGGGCATTATGGTCGTCGTGGTCGGGACGCGGTTAGCCACTCAATGAATCTTGAGGTCGTTGCAGTAAGTTTCACAGCTGGATGTGCACACTATTGGTCAAGGATACAGGATCAAGTTTGCGTAAGGTCTCGGAGAGGACCAAGTTAAAATTGGATTAGATTGTGGGCGCCCCTTGAACTAGACTTGACTTAGGTCTGGTTTAGTATGCAAGTCCGAATCGTGGATTCTGGTCTTACAGTTCAATTTTAATTAGGCTTGCGCCAGATTTTAGCTTGGTTCTCTGCCAGGGCATGTGTCTGGGTCTAGGTTAGCCTTAGCTGGACTCAGGGTGGATGTAAATTAAAAAATCTCGCATCAAAATGTGAATTGGAAACCTGGGAAGATTGGATTTGATTTAGTGTACCACGAGCTTAGCGATCCGAGTCAGTTCTTTGTTAAGTTTCGACCAGGTCTGGATTACGCGTGGATTAGAGTGGTAAGCAAAATTTAGAACTGCTGGTTAAACCTCTGCTTGATTCACGTTGGGTTTGTGGCGGACTTGAGAGGGCTGCTGAGAGATCCAAATGGCGTAATCAATAAAAGAGAAGAGGCGCGTTCCCGTTAAAAGAAAATTGCCTCGAGGAGAAAGCGCGTGGAGTCAGCATCGCCATAAAATGCGGTTCCATTTTGGTATACGAGTTTCATCAAAGTTTTACAGGATATTTCCCTGCGTCGTTAATAGTGGAGAGCCGGTATTCGCAGTTACGGTTGTTAGCGTAATTCAGGTTTCTGAGAACGTGGAGAGAAATCGCTCTATACTAGGCGCGCGAGCGGCTCATGCGACCGAATCGTTGCCATACATTCTACGTCGGGGACGGTCGTAGCGAAAGGGTTAATGGCTGCGAAACGACGGAAGCGTCGCGACCAGCGATGGAATCGATTTCACTATGTACGCCCGGAACCTCGATTATTGCGAGAACACGAAGCAAATCTCGTGCTAGTATCGAGGGAACCAATCAAACACAAGAGCCCCACCCCTCTTCGCCGTGTCCCGAGCGTATCAGAATCTCCGTTAAATCTATCCTTCCTTTTGCACACGATCCTTTCAAACATTTATTCTTTTATCCGATAACAATGTACGGTTTCCTTCTGGGGGGTGGAAACGCAACAGATATTCATCCGCGGCAATCGAAGCTACGCCGCGGCGAGTATCAATAAGTTTAATACCGAAACTCCGTCCAATCGCGATTCACTCTACAAACTCGAAAACCGCTTCGAGCCGAGCACTGGTCTCCAGATAAAACTTTACCTTCACCGAACCACCCCTACGCCCTTTCCCTCCCTCGCAGAAATCGATGTAACTTTCGATCCCTTTAATGGCAGCATAACTTTCTTACCATGAAATCCTATTAACGTCGATCCTGGCCGGCCTCGAGGACTACAGAAGTCACACAAGCGAATTTATCCGCAAAGAATAGTAATTCTCGTCGTGCCCGAAAATTCCAGCTCGATACAATTATTTCGTTTCCGCGGAATCGGACGGGGCAATTATTTTACGGAGAACTATTTTATAATTACGAAAGTGGTATAAGTCAAAATTAAAAGAAAACGAGTTTCTCAGTTATTTCAGTAATCGCGTCGCAGTTCAGTAATCGAGGGTTAAAATGAATTGTCGCGCCCCGGCAATCTCGCAAGGGATGCAGTTCTACGTCCAACTGAACGGAACAGTTATCAATCTCGATCGCAAAAAAATTCGCACAGTCTACGGTTTGGTCCGTAGAATTAATCAGATAATCGGGTAACCGTGTCGCGCCGGTGTGTGCAACTTTTCCGGGTGCCGCGTACCCGGCGCATTTGCATTCATACCTGACTGTGGTTGGGTGGCACGCGACCCGGCAGTGATTAACAAGTTGATTTCGCGCACGGTAACGTGCATCGATCGTCGAAATCCCCGATACGCGACGACGAGCACGCGGAACGAGGCACGTTCCTTCGGAACCGTTTACCCGTGTAACCATTATAAACCGTTGTGTCTCGCTCGCTCGTTTAACGGCGTATAAAACGCCATAATCGAAACGTCCCGCGGCGCGAACCGCCCCCATACATCACCCGCGGATCAGAAAAATCTCCGCCCATGAATTTCAAGCGTGGAAGAAGAAACGTAAATATTACACGTCCCGTTACCACGGCAAGGCGGGGATACCAACGGAGGGGAATGGAACATAAATATTAAAAGTACCTGAGAAAGGCTCTCGTACGTATCCGTCAGATGTCACGGGCAAAAACACGGTCCGGGAAACCGGGGCAAAATTAGATAGCGGCGCGCACACACCGGTAAGAACACCGTGCACCGGTCCAACACACAGCGATATACTGGGTGTCCCGCTGAGAACGTCTCTGGTATCTCGCTTACCATTCACGATCAATAATAGTTACAACTGGACTGCGGATCTTGCCCCAAAATAAAAATTGTCAAAGTCAATTGTAATTGTTCAGTCTTCAGTTCCTTTTCCTTTTTATTATATTGGGTCGTTCGGGAAGCAATTTCCTTTTTCTACAATTTCTAGACTGTGAATCTTTATGCAAAACAATAATTGTTTCGATTAATTGTAAAATATAAGAACCAGTAGGAATTGATTTCTCTTTCTAGTGGTTTAAACTGTTCTAATCTCTACACTGTTTGAAGTTACACCCACCCATTTTTGTTGAAAATATATACATCTCGTTTACCATTCACGGTCAAACACAGTCCCACTGGACTGCGGATTTTGCCCCAAAATAAAAATTGTCAAAGTCAATTGTAATTGTTCATTCTTCAGTTCCTTTTCTTTTTTATTATATTGGGTCGTTCGGGAAGCAATTTCCTTTTTCTACAATTTCTAGACTGCGAATCTTTATGCAAAACAATAATTGTTTCGATTAATTGTAAAATATAAGAACCAGTAGGAATTGATTTGTCTTTCCAGTGGTTTAAACTGTTTTAATCTCTTCACTGTTTTCAGTGTGCTGTTTACATTGTCTACAGAATGTGTTTAGATTTTTTGACTGGAAACTGAGACTTCGAAGTCGAGCTATGTTCGCTCGTGAAGGAGAATTTTTCATCAAAGAGAAGCATTGTATCAAGAATATCCTGCGCCATCTAAAAGGATGTCGCTATCCCTAAAATCTGGAGACCCCGGATACAATGTTTGCCTGGCCCCGTATTTGCTCTATCAAACCAAATCACGTTCAGCTGCGACGTTTTGATCTATCCTCAATAGTGAGCGAGCGGTAAGTCAGGTGGAACACCTTGTATATCCCCGGTGCACACAGCTACGCACGCCTTGGCATATACATATCTATATAGGATGTCGAGCGGGAGAGGAAGAGAGACGGAGAGAGCGTACTTCCAAAAACTGGGAATCTAAATGCAAATACACAAACACGGTCGAGCTTAAATCGCCGACGCCGGAGCGGAGACCCCGTAATTCACAAAACTTCTGCCCTCCCCCGGGTTCTGATAAAAACCATTGCCTGCCCCCCTTAGGTCACCCTGGTCGCCCACCCACACCCTTCAGCTATTGATCGGCCGTGTCTGCTTAATAAAATCCAGATAAGAGAGTGGCTGTCGGGCTCGTCGTGACGGACAGAGACGTCGGATGACGAGGGTGGGCCGTTTACGCCGACACGTGGGGCTCAGGCAAATAGGGATGAAAATGTAAACACTTAAATCGTTGCTCCGACGCCGAGGAAGGGAGAGAGAAGGGAGAACGTGGAACAGAGGGAGATAGAGAATGGTCCAGGAAGTGGGGGGAGAGAAGAATACGTGGTTCTCGGCCGAGAGGGTTCTCAGAGCTGGCGTCCTCGAGCCGGTGCATAAGGAAAAAGCGTTTCCGGCCTGCACTCGGTGCACCCTTATCAGAAAACCGGACGGAAAGCGGCACGACGACGCTCTTTCCATCGACATTGTGTTTTCACGCCGCGTTCGAACGGTGTTCGTTATTGCGGCTGACATAATTGCGAACAAATGGACGCCGAAGGAGAACGCCGCGTTCCTGGCCGCCATTGACACAAAGCCGCGATAACGCCGGACGTTATTACCACTCGATCGTCGAACGAACTACGCTCGGGTAATTGTTACACGCCGGTGTTTTGTGAATTAAATTGCCCGGAAGTCGACCGTCAATTAAGGGAGGAAAGTTTGGTGTAACGCGTTAGGGCGTTCGGGAACCGAGGATGCTGGAAAAACAGCGGAATAAGCTGCGAAGAGGATGTATGAATAATTACTGGGAACCGCGCGCCGGGCTGTTCGGATGGTTTTTTTTTAAAAATGGGAATTTGGTATAAAAATTGTTTCCCCTCTTTCTACGACGGAAATTACAGCGACCAGCAGTTTTTGAAAATTCAACGCGAAAGTGCATACGCTTCGCCTACTTGTTTAGATCGGTTCTTCTTCTACGCGGAAAATTACGACAAAACACGTTTGAACCTGCGTTTGTTATATGAAAGTTCAATCTAAAAATGGTCACATTTCGATCCTAAAACATTTCAGCGGAGAATGTGAAAGCTTAGCACGGATACGTCACTGTGAATGAAAATTCTGTCCCGCAAAAAAACAACGAAATACTGTGTTTTCACTGCAGTTAAAGAATTAATTCATATCACAGTCCGTCGTCGTTACATCAATTCACGATATGGAAATTATTCATTGTGCCGGGCGATCGATACATTTTTTTTGTCTGATCGTTGATTGTACGGAAATTCTGCTGGATTTTCGCGAATTCGAAATCGTTAAATTATCGCGCTGAATGTTTTGTGTACGTTTCGGAGACGCGAATGTTTCCACGTTATTTATGTAGCCAGCATGTTGCGAGATACGTTTTCGCGTGTGTGTGTCGGCGTGTGTTTATTATTATCAAATATGATTACGAGCGATGCTTCGCTGTCGGGTGAAATTGACTTGAACGGTGCACAAGGGTTGAAGGAAAATTCCTGCCGGGGCAGACAATCTTGTTAATTCATCCGGACGGAATCGAGGTATCGACTTTTCGGTAACGATGTATAGTTAATTCCTCGGGCAGACGTTCTACCGTGAACGGTCTGGCCGGGACTACCGGTGATTATCCGGATAAACAATCTTAAGTCTACAAACTTCGGCGAATCTACGGCTAAGTTTCATTGATTGTTTTGTCGGCGAATTTTTCACCACACCAACATTCGAAACGCTACAGTTTTTTCCATTAGAATACATACGGCCTGTGCATTAAACGAAACATAAATTTTCCTGACAGACGGAAACATTAAATAAATTTTACACGCACCAGGTCGCAATATCGAGAGAATCGCGTCGACTTTGTGTTAAACGAAATGTTAATTGGAACTGCTGTGTAAATTAAGGACGAATGATGAACGAAAAGGAACAGCTGCATGCATGACCAGCATGAAAGAATGGTTACGTTGAATTATAAATTTTCAATTTCATTATAAAATATACTGTGCATTAAGCGAAATACACATTCTCCTAATGGACTGAAACATTAAACAATTTACACATACGCGTGCGGCTCGTGAGTTCTGGAAAATTAATGGATTGACTGTTGCACGGCGTGTTTGTTAAATGGTAAATAACATGATTCTTTATATTAGGAAAGACAAGGCAGCAGGAACAAACAAGCAGGTATAACGGAAGCATTGTTACATTGAATTACAAATTGGTTTCATTTGAATACGGCGTAGGCATTAAACAAAACATAAATTCTCCTTTCTGACAGACTAAATTATCAACCAGAATTATACTGCACATTACAGAAGAATGTTTAAGTAAAGGGTAGCACATAGAATAAAGGTGCGTTTATACTGAGGTCCGCGGACTTTTACCATAAATTTCGAGCGGGTCGACGGGCCCGCTGTGCCCCGCTGTGCACCGCTGTGCGTGGCACAAAAAAAAGGTCTCTATGGGCTCCATCTTCACGGTTCGTTTAGGTAAACGATAGCTTCCCTCTAAGGCGGTAGGATACCGTCGACCCACTCGAAATTTATGGCAAAAGTCCGCGGCGGACCTCAGTATAAACGCACCTTAATGTGTCACGGGAGAATGTATAAATTGAATCGTCGCTTAAGGAGAATAGTCAAAAATCCTAAAAAAGTAAATTTTGAAAAATAAATTTTACTGTTCCAATTTCGATTGGTACGCCTCGTTTTCCGGGAGAGTTTATGGATTCGTGGACGCGTTAAAGAAGGAATCCGTGGCGGAATTTGACAAGAACCGGGTCGCCGTATTTATTTAAGAAATCGCATCACATCGTGAACGGGGTCTGCGCGGTAAATTGAACGAAAGCATGCCGCGGAAATCCATAAATATCGCGCGTTGCAAAAATTTCAGCGTTGCGAGGGATCGTTGAAATGTTGTTGGTGTGTCCGGTGGTATAGACCGGAAACGCTCTCGTTCCTTCCACGTTCGGGGGCGACGCGCGACGGCCGAAACGTTTATTTCAATTTCATTAACCGTTCGTTCGGCAAAATCAACTAGAATTTAATTTATTCGACCGTTCCAATTGGAAGCGGCTGGTGGATGTGGGTTGCGATACGCTAAAGCGTATTAAAAATGGCCTGGCTCGCGGAAAAATCGGCCGGTGAAGCACGCGGTATTCCGGTTCGACGCCGATGTATCGGAATATCGGGTGCAAGAACCCGGTTTTTCGGCCGTTGCCCACGCAAAACAGCTCTTCTCCCTCTCGTGGTATCGTTGTTTAATTTCACGCTTACCGACAACCTCGAGGAACAGAAATATACTGGTGGGCGGATGGGTAGACACTTGGCACTGGTACGATCCGGCATCCCTCGGCTGAACGTATTTTATTTGAAGAGTCCAATCCTCGCTGTTGAGGAAATGAATCGTCTGGAAACGCTCGTCGTTCGCGTACGTCGTCATCCCGACGGTCAGTAACTCCTGCGACTTCCTCCGCTTGATCCACGACACCTGAGGACCAGCAAAAACTCTCGTTAACGAGAACGATCCGTCCTCTGCAAACCGGATCGCCTGTCACCGCGACAGACCAGCGCCATTCTCGTCGACAACGATACTCGCTTATGGCCGCCTGAGGATGACGCCTGTCCGCGCCATGACGGCCGAGGGTCGACACACTTGCCGAAAAGTATGGCAAACATTTGCTAATGCTCCCGACGTCCAGTGATACAACAGAATACGCACTTTTAACGGATATTAACACCTTACGTGATTTTTCAGAGATAATATGCACCGAGGATTTTATGGAATTTTTTAAAGAAGATCAATATATTAGGTTGTCCCTAAAAGTTCCTTTCGTTCTCGATTAACGTGCTCAGTACAAAACCAATGGCATGGTTAAAAAGGGGGAATCTTAAGGAATAATAAAACATTAACGAACTGAAGATTCTGTTGTTTGTGTATGCTGATGTTAGGACAACCTAATAGCAGAACTTGTTGAAACTCTATCGAAGGAAATATTTATGCATCTCATTTTTCACTTACTTAATTTTAAAAGCTTTTATCCTCCATCATAATCCGCAGTCTGCTCCCAGCGCAATTTTATTATGCAACGAAACTTTTGTTATGCACGTGTCTTATATTATGTTAAAGTTCTACCCTCTCGTCTCGGACCATCTTGAGTTTTATTCAAGCCGCTTCAACTTACTTGCTTTAACTCCTTCATAAAACTCAAACAGCGGAATTTTTATCTTTTCGACACCCCGTACTTTTTAACAGAGAACAATGGATAATTTTGCGGGAATTGAAAAATTCTGTAAAATGATATACAACAGACACATAAAAAACTTCTGTCCTCGAAATAAAATTCTGTGTAAACCGCAAACGATGGGTTTTACGTGTCAATACATTCACTACGTAAAAAAGTACAATATAAAAAATGAATGGAGGTGATTTCGCGTGAAAAAGCGAGAGAGAAATGTGGAGTAAAATTTTTTACGAGGTTACATTTTCCAAAAAAGGAACCAGCTCGATGGGAAATTCGTCAACTGCACATTAGTATGTAGAATAAGTAGAAACGGTAGGTCATGATCGGACACGTTG
This sequence comes from Lasioglossum calceatum, assembly GCA_963966675.1. Lineage (NCBI taxonomy): Eukaryota > Metazoa > Arthropoda > Insecta > Hymenoptera > Halictidae > Lasioglossum > Lasioglossum calceatum. The sequence goes on along the minus strand of OZ016555.1, from coordinate 1,849,287 downwards.
GTCGATACCTATTCAGTAGCACGCATGGCTTAGGAATTTTCGAGCAGGCTTGCATTAGTATGTACAGGAAGTAGAAACGGTAGATCATGGACAGACACTCTATCTAATACCTGTTCAATAGCGCACGTGCTCTATCTATTTTGAAATTCTCTTCTCTTTGAAACAAGTCCTACTCAGTGCAAATTGCATTGCATTTATTTCATGCACACCATGCAGCTCTTTCCTGGTTTTGATTTAAATGCATGCAAATTTGCAGTATTCATTACATCACAGATTTAAAACATTGCGGTACTCTGTCCTTAATTTTAAGGGACGCGCAAAACGCAATTTGCAAACGCGAATGCGAGTTATGAGAAGAATGTGCAATTTGAACGTGGGAAGATCGTTTTTTTCGAGGAAATTACGCCGAGGCTAATTGGCACAGGAAACGTTTGAAATTGAATGTGCTTAATTTCTGCAATGACTGATGAATGTTAACGAAACCGTTAACATTGTTACTGCGCATTAAATCGTCTAGATCTTCGTTTCCTGTTGTCATGACGAGACGGTACCGTTTGAGACTTACTGAAAGTCGATTAATTTAATTAATAATCCCTTAGACTACGGATGTAAAAACTGTAATGTCTTTACTTCTGACTTTTGTCGAGCACGTAATCTGTTTGGAACAATTCCCTTTAACTGGAATCGCGTATTTTTACGGAGGAGCTGGATCGATGAAGGTTTCAACTTAGCCGTCGAATTAAAGTGTGTCCCCATTGCGAAATTGACACTTCTTATTTTACCGGGGAAAGCCCACCGGTGGCTTCTCGAGGCGAATTAAAACCGACAATCAGTGGAAATGAAAGGTAAACTTTGAAACTAGGAAGTTGAACTTACGATCGCGAAACTTCCCTAAAATATTACTCGACGAGGAGTGGCCGTATCAAGTCGATACTTCCGGCGGCTGGTGGCTTATCTCGGACAATCGTAATACGCTTGTTACGAGTAGTAAAATTAGGATTACACCGGCGGGGCGAGAGAGTACCGCGGGCGTCGGTAACTGCGAAAGCAGGGGGGAAAATATTTGACGATCTGGTAACGGGACGAAAAAAGAGGTAATAATAATTTTATGATGGATCGCATTTCCGCGGCAATATCCTCGCGCGGATCCGTTCTTACGGCCGCGGCGGATCGAATTTCCATCGTCTATTCCCCGGGAAATTGCAAACGTTCCTGTCCAATAAAAATCACTGGTAACAAGCCGAGTAATTCGCTTCCCCCGACACCGTATTGCACGGACAAATGTGGCCCGTTACAGCCCGAGATTTTAATTAATTGCCCGAAGGTGTGTACAATAATTCCCCACTATCGGACAGCGGCAGCAGCGATTTCTTCAGGCCAGGCCACCTGATATTGTTCCAACCGGGAACAAATAAGCACTGTCTGCTCGCGACGGTCACCATTCACTTCCCTGTAATATCCAACCCCGCCGCGCTACCATTGTCTGTCTATTACGGTCAGTAACTACTGCGCCCGCGTTACGAGTACCAGCATCTGCCGTTAGCCACTATTTTCTATCCATGGCCAATAGCCGGGCATCTATTTCGCGATGGTCATTAAATTCCTGTCCGGCTCGAGCATCGATCCTCCTCTCCATCCACGAGAGCTCCGCAACGACCCTTCGAAATTATTTAAAAAATTTATTCTACCTCCGACGTCCTCTGAATTTCGCTCTCGCCTGGAACGAACTTTCCTCCTCGCATTTTTATTGTTAAATCTACCCGATAGCTTTAGTCGTTTCTTTGTGCTCCTGTTATTTGTACGCGAGCCAGATCACCAGCGATAATGAAGTTGGTTGTTTTGTAATTGCACGAAAGTTTTCAATTTCTGTAGACAAATTGTAAGGAAGTGGCACCAATAACATTTATTGGTCCAAAATAAATAAAAGTCGTACTAAATTCTGTCAAGTTTGATGCTGCAGCATTTTCTAATAAATTTTTGTAAACCATAAATGCATACAGATCCGCAGCCTACTTATAATCGGTATTAGACCGATGTTATGCCTGAACGACTGGTGCAGATATTTGCTGTAGGATAAAGCAAGTCACGATATAATATTTACCCTCGTCGCTGCTAAAAGCCGGGCGAAATCTTCGTAACTGCTTAACCGAATAAATTGATTACGGAGGTGACCCTGCTATCTATCTGGCTCGACCACCCTTCGCAGGCGTTTACACCCTTTTTATTTCCGGCTTGGGTTCAGGGAAGCCTCGGGTTCTTCGTGAACCCATAGCAACCGCTATCTGGTCCGAAACAACACTAAACTTCACGATTTCCCCGGTATTAACACGACGTAGCAGTGGAACGTGTCTTGCTTTTATTATACCGGCGAAACAAATGATTATTGATTCGTTTGGACTATTTTTACTCGGTCTGAAGGGTGTCGCCTGCCATGAAGGAACTTCTGTATCAGCCACCTGTGATCCACAGTGCACTGCATGAAAATCGTCAGCGGTATTTACAGGTTAAATCAATTCAACAGCCGTGTACCGTATATTTGAGAAGAGCGTTAGAAAATTGACGATCCTGGAATGCAATCTAAGAAGACGACGACTACCATTTTCGCGAAACAATTTCGACGGTATCGCTCGAGGGAGAATCGCGACGGGATTGGCAGTAAAGGGGTCGATGATACGTCAGAGTCCTTTTCGGATCTATTTGCGCATCGAAAAGTTGGCGATAGGGCGAGCTATCACTGCGCGTCGAGGGTATCAAATCCGAGCACTCGCGAAAACTCGTAACGGACCTGCAAACACCGTCGGACATATGACGCACGGCAAATGTAGTACGTCAATAACGATCGGTAATTGCCGGTGGTGGCCGCGCCCGTCGGATCCCGACGTTACCTGGGAGTAAGCAAGAAATGCCCCCTGGTCCGAATAATCCCAGGACTGTGACACAGGATGATTGCACAGCTCGTGACCGGAATTGATCGCGGAATTCGCTGCGTCCCGTCGGGCTGCACGTTCCAAACGGTAGAAGTTTCCCCACGCCGCGCCGCGCCGTGTCGGCAGGTGATCCGTATTTATTCGAAGAATTATTAGCCCCGTTTGCGGCGACACGGACTTCCGGTGTCGTAATTATGCTTCTAAACATGCTCACGGCGTTCAATACCCTCCACGTCTCCCGGAATTGGGCGAATGTGCCTCGACGGGATCAGCCAACGATTCTTTCGGATTCCTGTCTCCGTATGCACAGCCGAGCGTGTAGCTTCTGTCCGGCGCACCTAATCGATCTAATTCTCCGATGGGAGATCCGGCGTCCTCCACATGCACGCTGCTGTTTTCTCACAATATTGGCTTGGCAAGAAGTTTCGGTATTTTAAGGTGAAATGATGATGACCCGGAGCTACCAGAAGATGGCAAAAGATCATCGAACAAAATGGATAATATGGAATATATTAAAGTTCATTGCTTGAATAAAAAAATTGGGTTCCATTTCACCTTGAAATACCGAAATTGCTTTCTTGCCGACGGCGAGAAGTGCTCGTTTCGGCCGATTTTCGTGAGCCACACCCTCCTTCCCCTTTTCTGTAAACCAGGAATTTCTGTTGAAGTCTCGCGCTTCCTCTCCGAATTATGTAGAATAGCCTTTATCATTGTAATGAGCCTTCTTGAAGAGAAGCTTCATGCACCGAGTATAAATCAAGCTCCCTTGGAAATCGCGGAATTTTTCCCTCATATTTCCTCGTTCCACAAGAGGCTCCTGTAATTAATATTAATCGGTGGTCCGAAGGCTTCCACGCCGAGCTAATTCGCACAAAGTGATGTATCAGTACCGTGCAGAGGTTTCCATCATTTTTCGAACAACTTTCTTCCACCGATAACTTATAAATCGCGCAGTATATTTTGATCAAAGTATCTCCCAGCATCATCCATCGAGATGTCGGAGGGAGCCTTCGACGTTTCGAAATTCTGCGCGCGGTCGCCGAGATCGTTTCTCATGTCTGATATCGAAGTCGCCGGTTACGAAACCACTCACGACATGAACTTTCGTCTGCCGTTTCTCCCGGCGTACGTTTCAGAAATGGCTTCTTGCTTTCTTTTCGTTAAACAAGAATCGTATGGAGAAACCGGGGATGCATCTCGTCCGTCAGAAACATTTCCTCTTCGCGAACACTACAAGCCGGACCCCGCTTTTCGTGGAAACAGCAGTGGATCGCTGAAAATCAACGACACTTTTAACGCAGTTTTATTGCAACGCGGAGAAAATGAATTTACTACCCGTTTTATAGCTTTCATAATTACCAAATGGAAAGCCATTTAATGTCTCGGAACTGGCAACGACGCGGTACATATTTCATTCATGAACACGAACCTGTGAAAGTCGTTTCTCTTTATAACTCTCAATTTTCGAAATATTTAATTTTCCAGTTTGTGAATTTATTCCGCTTGGACTCGTGATTTTTCTGAAAAAGATACACGCGTAATGATTTTAGTGTATCGTGGCTGTGTCCGTTACGGTGATGCGTGCATAAAATCCGCAATCAAGCAACAAAGAGGGGAAAGCCGAGCTTTCGGTAGGTGCCGGGTATTTTTCGAGTGTAGCGTTGCGCGGTGAAAAATATTTTCACAGTCCGGGAATTGTAGGTGACAAGAGAAATCAGTGAATGCGGTGGACGATCCGCGTGTGACGCGACCGATCCGGAAACCGTTCCCCGAGGCAGACCGTTTAAAAGCGCGAGAAAGCCCATCGCGAGAAGTGCTATCAACAGGGATAATCAGGACAGGCTTGGGGCTGGGATGATGGCGGGTCTCATAGCCGGGAATTGGCCGTGAAACTGGGGAAGGAAGAGATCCGTCCCTCGCGATAGGATCTCACCTCTATACGTCTTTACGTCGATCATAAAGTTTAGGCACCTGGTAACGAGGGTGTGCGAGTGTCTTCGCGGCGAGATTGAATTCTTGATGTTTGCCTTCATGGGGACATTAATCTTTCATGGTACGTATCAAACGTCCCTCGTTCCGCCGGATCGGCCAATTACATCTTTATACTTTTAATCTTCTAATTCGTCGCACCCCCACTCCCCCCTTGCTCGAACGAGCTCCACGAGTCAAGAGAAGAATGGGCAAAAAAAAAGACCGATGAAGAAGTGGAAGACAGAGTACCGGGTAGGGGATGAAAAAAAAGTAAGGAAGAAGAAGTACTTTTCATCGGTACGTGAGGTACCATCTTCACTTCGAAACGACATCAAACACTCAACAAGAGATTAAATGGAATCCCCCGGCGGAGACCGCGGCAAGATTACGCGAGGGCCGTAGAAAAATTGACCCTGGAAATTGGAAAGAGGAAGATTCGTCTTTCAACGATAAGATCGTGCACGGTCTTAAGAACCGGGACGTGTCGTCGAGCTAGCTGCTTCAAATGGTTCCCACTTACCGCGCGTTAGTCCCTTAATGCGTGTTCTTCATTAACATGTGCGCGACGTATTTCATCCTATGCTTCATGTCTACCGTCTCAGTCCGCGAATTCGACCTAGTTCAACCCTTTCGCGAACCTATCCCTACCTTAACCTGATTCCGACTTAACCGGGACCTCGATGAATCCAGCAAAACCTTGTCCAGATCCGGACTCATGATTTTGAAACAGTTCTCCAGCAAAACATCGTCCGACTGGGTCTTCAATCTGAATATCGACTGTTATCTTAAAAAAGTAAATACGTGGTCTGTCCGGAAAGTATCCGACCTTGTGCTGAAGCGGGTGGAAGGGTCCCCTTCAAAGTATTGTCCGTTAGAGGTCACAACTTTCTTCCAGCGAGCCTCCCATTTACAAAAACACCCCTTAACCCTCCGACGCGACGGCTGTGCCTGAGTCTATTTTGACCGGGAACATCCAAATTGTCATTTAAGTACTCAATTTGTGGCAATTAAACTAACTGAATAACTGTTTCATTGAAGATATCATCAAAAGTAAATTTTTAAAAATTAATAATTAGAACTGTGAACGGTCCCAAGCATTGCCAATTGTGTAGCTATAAAAATCGTCCGTTAGCCGTTGTTTAACATCATCTTTAGGGATAGCGTTAATTGCTAGATAGGATAGTTTTATTGCTTCTACGTCTGAAAATCTTTGTCCTTCGAGAGGTTTTTTATTTAGGGGAACAACCAGAAGTGACAAGGAGCTAAATCAGTACGGAGGATCATACCAAGCGTTTCCAAAGAAGAATGCCCAAGTTTCTGGCAAAATTTAATGCACATCCGTTGTTCCACACGTTTGGTCATTATAATAGGCGACGCCCACTTGACTCGATGCTTACAAAACTGATTTGTTGCATGGGCAGGCCACTTATTACAAAGTCGCCTCTAATATAAACATGATCTCTCCGCCTTAGCCCAGTTAGGAACGGAAATATAAGCAAAGATCGGATACTTTCCGGACAGACCACGTATGTGTTAAGACTAAAACTGAACCAGGACTCGAGCCTGCACTTTGGTCTCTTACTCAAGTTGAAATCGAGCACAGATCGACTGCAATCCAGATCGAAAGCTACCCGAAGTTTGGATCTAGGTTCTGGCAGGTGCTCGAGCAAAAGCCCACCGAAAATCTCGAGCTAGCTGATCCTCTAGCCGAGATTTTCCCGGCGAGCTCGGTTCATCCTCGAAAGTTTTACGTAAGACGTCGCCGAGAGACGCCGCCGGTATTTAAAAAGCGGAGAGAGGATGCCAACAACGGAGAATGGACTGGGACGATTACGCGGACCATGAACGACATTGGCTGCGTCCCGAAGAATAATGAGAACCGACGGATAAACAGCCACGGCGAGGAGCGAGACGGCTGGAGAACACGAACGAGGACAGAGGAGAAATACGGAGGAGAGGAAGAAGCTGTCGCCAACGCTCGGTTCGGACACTCCTGATTCGAGAAGAACATTCGAAAACGATCGGCAATCGCGAACAAAGCTCGCAATCGCGGCGGTAACCTGCTCGCCGTAACGAATGTCAATAGGTCCGATGAAACGAAGAAAGGGGATACGGTAAAATATTCGCGGCGCGTTCAACCTTCGCTTTCTGACCAGTGGACCAGAACCGACGAACGCGATTTTCCAATCAGCGAGTCATTATTGTTATTACTATCATTAATTTATCGGGCCAAGTGAGACATTCACAGCAGAGATTCCAATTGACGATGAAATCTGTGAATAATGTAAAATGTTCAAGAAATTCTCGTGGGTGATGTTTAGTGGTTTTTTAATCGTGGAATAAATTTGACGAGGAAGAACTGCGTTAAGCACAAAGGGGATGCTGTTACCAATTAACCTGCGGCAGACACCTCTTTGATCAAAATGCATGGCTTGTCTAAAAATTACAAGTTCTAACGTGAAGCATTAGCGATCGTTCATGTAGCAACTCAAAGAACAGTTCGTAGGATTCTATTTTGACTTTGATAAGTTGCTGTTGTCTATCCGAAGTGACGTAAATTAATTCATGATCGGTCCTCGCTGGATTTTAATGAAATTGTTCGCCGCGATTTAATTAATCTCGTTTCAACGAAATTTGCGAAATTAGATCTCGGTACAGTCACGACTCGATCCAGATTGGATCTGAAGCATGCCTCTAGATTAGGTTTAGAGTTAGGCGAACACTACGAGAATCGCGATCAGTTTCGCTCCGCAGGAACTTACATGAAAAGCGGGTTTGTACTTTTGGTTTCCTTTGCAGCAAAGCACCACGCCCAGCGCCCGGATCGATTATACTTCGCGTTTGATTAATGGCACGCAAATCTATAAACGTTTCACGAAACGGGGGGAATGTGTTGCCGAAACACGAACTCCCGGAATCGCAAATTCCTCTCGATCCAGCCGCGACGTTGCTTCTACGTGCTCCCTCCTAACGTCGGAATCGAAAATCCGGTTGCTTTGGTTAACTACAGGTCCGGGTTAAATAACTATTTCTGTGGCAAATACCTGGAAGTATCCGTGTTCAGCGTGCCTGGTCGGAAGTTGGCCGAGAAACGAGAGAGATAGAACTGGAGCGCGCGAAACCAGCGAATCGGAACGACCAGCGAAACCAGCGCCAAAAATCCGAGCTGCGAAGAACGCCTCTTAAACTCGAGCTTTCAAACCGATAGCAGACTATTCACCAATAGTCACGAGTCTCCACAATTCGACTACCGTCGAAAACAACTTCCACAAACGTTAGTCGCGAACGATTGAAACGAGTGTTCATGCATTTCAATGGGTTCGACTGAATAAACATCGTTTATTTAACATATTTCTGGCCACAATTACCGACCGAGTCGACATACCTCGCAGACCGATTGAATTGGAACACGTCGTACAGAATCACCGCCGAAAATCCGAGCATGTGTGACCTCGTCTCCTAAACTTGACACCGTCGAACTGGTACCAGACTATCGGATAATAGTCCCGATTTCGTGGTGGGAAGCTCCGTGCAGGATGCCGCCATGAATTTTTTAACGAGCGCCACCGAAAACTCGAGTACGCCGAGCGTCGGTGTCGAATAATTGAAACGGAGGCTGCTCGATTTCGAAAATTCACTGGGAAAACGAGCGCGAAAAGTTTGCAAATATTGGCGAACGAGGGTTCTGCCGTTTTGATGCGCATTCCCGTCGGTAGTGCAGAATCGACGTTCTACCGTCGGAAAAAAATGTCGCCCCCCGACGGACTATTAATTTCGCGGTAGTCGGTGGAGCGCACGCGATAAATTCTGTATTTGTTCCGCGGCCGCGCGGTTTTAATTAAGCCACGCTTCACGACGCTGCCTGTACCGTGACCTCCCCCCTACCCGGCCCCCATCGTTTCATTTACATCCCCGTTTAAATGATTATAAGGCGCGGGCGGGCGCGCATAATATATGAACGCCACGCCGCACGCTGCGAAATAACTCTTTAGAATTTAATGAATCGAAAATGAGGCAGCCATGAATACACATGGCCGTCTTGAAAGCTGTCGTCGCACCGTTGTCTTCGTTGTCGTCGACGCCCGTGGTACGTGATACCGTTTTCCCCCGGTAGGCGAAGAGGAAATCTCGAAAGCATGCCGCCCCGAAATCCAGACCATCCGCGTGTCTTCGGCTTCCACGGCGTTTCGGCTTCGTTTCCCTTCTGGAGGATGCCTGTTGCGTAACGGAATCCCAGCCACGACGTTCGCTCCCTTCCCACTCGGCCCTTCGTGTCATATTCACGATTCCACGAGCCGCGTCCCAATATGTCCGCGAGCGCTTGTTCTCCAACCCCTCGCCTCTTCACCAGTTGCCCAACAACTCCCTTGTAAAGGGGTTGCTGCGGAATGTCTGTATAGAGAGGGCAGCTTATACCCTCAACGAGATGTGTACACCGAAATTTTTGGGAAAAATCGTATTCAAATCCGTTAGGAGTACTGTATGATCGTGATCGCGATGGTCACTGACCGCATAACCACGGTCACTGGAACGATCCACGAGCCGCGTCCCAATACGTCCGCGAGCGCTTGTTTTCCAACCCCTCGTCCCTTCACCACTTGCCCACCAACTCCCTTGTAAAGGGGTTGCTGCGGAACGTCTCTATGGGGATGGTACCTTAACCCCTCAATAGAACGTGCACAACTACTCGGAAAAATCGTATTCAAATTCGTTAGGAGTACTGTATGATCGTGATCGCGATGATCACTGACCTCGGCCATTGACCACAATCACTGTTTAATGTAGGCGGAAGAGAAGTGGTGACCTTCGAACCTCCTAAGCACGTCCTCCTAAGAGAAAGTTTTCTCCAGCAAGTAATGGTCACTTTGGAACCGGACAACTTTAGTTCCAAACATTTCTTCGTACCCCGAAAACTATACGAGCTAGGTTGCTTGTCTTCGGTGTGTTCGAGAGGATCGTCGTCACTCTTATAGATACCGATCGGCCGGCAGGGATGCTGGGTCCATATGGGCGAAAACTACTGAATGTATCGATGGTATTTTCCAACTAAATGTACTTGGTCCTCCGGCCACGTAAGACTAGCTCCTTGAGACCAAAGTTGTTGGTTTCTTTTCTTCCAACTGTTGTGAACAAATCCTGCTTACAATGAAATGTGTGAAGATCAGGATCATTTTTTGAAGGAATGTATTTATTAACACCTACAGCAGAGTTGTGGACGTGAATGTTACTGGAAAACAGAAATACAGGGGATACAGCCTGTCGTGATGGGTTGTCATGAACGTTGGTTCTGGCAGTAATGCATTAACTAGGGAAAGGAATTCAATTATAAATGTTGTCTCCTCCATCGATACCGTGGATCCAATAATATTTAATACACGTACTAAAAATGGTCTAAGTAATGGCTTCAGCAGCTTTGATTGAACACTCGCTGGCAGCTGCATCAAACATTAACGCCAGCCGTCTCGCGTCAGTTAAAGCGCCACTTTACTGTGTCAATGTTTCAGCTCTGTTGAGAACGTGTACCGCGACAAACACGGTTTTCTTCTGTATAATTATTAACAGTAATGTAACATGCGAGGCAAAGGGCTCTAAAAGGACTCATTTTAATTGCCACGAAGGGGCTACCAGCCTACCCTCGTGAATTCACTTTCCGGGGACAATGTAGCAGAAGTTTGCAGAAACTTCGCGTATGTCGTAAGACATTATGTAACTCTAGAACCCCTTTGCGCCGGTATAATTCTGCACAATCATGAAACACTTTATCTTATACCTCGAAAATTCTCAAGTTACTCGGTGATGTAGCCTGCAGAGGCAGCTACGAAGCAGGTCAGAAAGCTATCAAGTTGAAAAAATCCTCCTCGCAGCAGAAACTCGCGCTGCCAGCGCACGATTAAAACGTTAACAGAGCCGCGTGAACATTGTCTATCAAATTGTGTAGCTCGTCTGAGCGGTTCTCGAGTTAACGGTCCTGTCGAGATACGATGGTAAGGATTATTCGACTGAATCGTTCGTTGCGAAACGCAATCCCACGCGTAACCGAGATAGTTCGATTAATTTACCAATTCGCAATTTCAAACACAGTGAATTAAGAGGGAATTCGCTATCATTAAATTCGCTGCATCGAGCCGTCGACGAAGCTGTTTTGGTGGGCGTCGACATTCAATGAATTCCCACAGACGATAGCATTACAGTTAAAGGGTGAAACCACATGTGTTTCCTCGTTTGCCACGTGACTTCCGTTTGTTACTCCCTCTGAGACTAAACTATTCCTAGAAGATATTCAAGCGATAATTGCTTGACTCCGCGCGAATGGGACCCGGAAATATTTCCTTGGTCGTGTTATGAACGCTCTGTCGCCGCGAACGTCTTGAGATACGCAGCTTCCACAGATACGGGACTTCCGGCTATGGCAGCTTCCGGGTCTGCCTGCGGACTCACGTTGATGCACAGCCGTATCAGCGCATCGTTAGACTTTTGATGGAGCTGCCAAGGCGAAACGCTGAAACAGTTTTCCAAAAGGGCGGCTTTATCCGGCGGAAGGATAAACACCGAGTAGCCCCAGGCTCTCTCCCAAGATATTCTTCGGCAAATAAAGTTGCGCCAGGTATTCCCTCCTTAATTACGGTCACGTGAATAGCGTCGTTCTCCTCGAATACCACGCGCGTAAACTTCCCGACCCTTTTTTGAGCGTCGCAGGAACAACGGCCGACAACGGCGAAACTCTCCGGCAAGTTACCGAGAAACTACACTAGTCAACTAAATTATGAGGCGCCCCTAAAATTATCGGGATAAGGGCTTTACACCCTATTTATGGTCCACAAAGTTTGCGTGCGCGATACAGAGCCGACTGTTTTCGTTGCCGACGTCATATTCTTCCTCGGATACTTCTGCAGAAATAATGTATTATAAGATGTTGTTTATGTTGAAATGTTCCCGTTTCGCATACGGCAAGATTGGATGGCCTGCGGAGGAATACAGGAAGACAGGAACTTTTTCAATATCTGCCCCCACACTCAGATTCCGACGGAATTGATTCGGAAAACTAGTCGGACACAGCGGCCGAATTCGATTCGACTTTCCAGTTATTCAATTATTGTTTATCTCTGCTTCGATTAATATTTATGAGCATGGAGGTTCGGCGACGCGTTATTTCGTTTCCGCTATAATTTCATAGAAACCGATACGATGGAGAATGTGGCCGATCGGAAACCGGTTATTTCGTGATCGGTGTTTATTTTAAGTGGACGCATTCGATAATGCCGGACGCGTTTGCCAGTGATATTCGGCCGGGCATTGACTGCGCGCGGTTCGAGGCTCGGCTTTTTAACCGAATTTTCTTGAAAACGGCACGGAACGCGCGCGCGTTTTATTTTATGTTTTCAATCGCTTTTGCGACCGCTCCGTCGAATTACTAATCGTTTTGTCAAAAGCTCGCTGCCGGGGTTTTTTCACTGCGTAAAGTTGAAAGCATTGTTTGAAAAAGATATGCGTTTTTGCCGGGCGAATTTCCGCGGATCTCTTTGCCGTCCGGAACGTTTTTCGAAATATATATATAGATATATACTATGTAGGTGTACATATATATCCGGAGTTTTCAAGGCACGCGTTTTCATGGGAACCGGTTCCTGGAAATTGGTCGATACTTTTTATTAGAGGCTGATGTATCGCTTCATTTTTATCTGCCCAGCAGTTGGCGAGCGATCCGCGGAACCCGTATTTTCACGTAACCGGCCAGCTCCGTTTTAAGGAGAAACTAAAACACGTTAAAATTTTTACAACTTGTCCGCAATGCGCTGGTCAAGCTTACAGACCAAACTGTCGTGTAAAAAGCTATTCCGACAGATTATCCGCAAATGTCATTTTAAATCGCCGGGCGACGCTTTAAAATATGCAACACGTTCTCTTCTTTCGTATATATCAGTTCGGCGTCTGTCGGAACGGGTCTCTCGCAATGTCTCCTTCTATTTTCCAACCTTTCAGAAATTCCCGTCCTTTCTCGAAAAGGTTCGATTGCAAACGACTGCTCCGGACCCGGTGCCCCGAAGAAGTTTGAACGAATCGGCAACGTGTTTCTCTGCGCTTTTTTTTGTAGTATTAAACTTTTCAATCACATTCCAGCTAAGTTGTTTTGATTAGTTCCGAAGAAAGTTACCTCGAGCTGAAGGTAGTTTAATACGATTTTATAAAGTTCCGCCTGACTAAAATTATGAGGCGTTGTTTCCAGAGCGATTCGTGTAACGATGGTCCGACGCCACTTCACCTTGTGCTCCGATACCCTCCACTTTTCACCCTTTGAACAGGATGGCCATTTTAATTCTAGTTTACGTGCAATCAAAAAATCATTAACAGCCACTATACGCCGCGCTCGTGGTCACTGACCGCGAAAACGGCACGGTATATACCCCATTAGACGTTTACACCATTTTCCGGTTGCTGCCAATTAACAATTTAATCGAGCCACTTTTCTCCACACTTGGTTTTCGATCGTTCAATCAAACATGATAACTAATAATCTTTCAAGCCTCAAATCAGAAAATTATCTGGTCACTGACCACGAAAATGCCACATCGTGCATCTACCTAAACGTCCTTATCATATTCCAATCACATTCAATTACCACTTCATTGTTATTTCTGTACCCAGACCACAGTACGTCACTCGCGCGAGCATAACACCTCGCGATAGCAAACGGGAAGTATCTCCACGCGCAATTCCCAGCTCCTTTACGCGACGATTGCGCCGGAATGGTCGTTCCCGGACAATTTGCCCTATGGTTGAACAGTGTGCAGATTTCAGCAAGCCGCCCCGGTGTGTCCAGTAGCAGCTGGGTACGTTTATCTGTCTCGGGACGCCGGTCTGTAACGGGTTCACGCTTATTGAGCAATTCCCCGATATGAATGCAGACGGGGGGTCCCTGCGCGATGCCTTACATCGTATTCCAGCGTTCTCTTCGCTCCCATCGAGGTCGTGGATCGCGAGCCCACCCAATTACTAGGATACAGATCGTTAGCGATTTCCAAAGAAGCTCCCCGTATACAATGCAAACTCGGCCACCAGCAACTTCCCTTTTCGATTCCCTTCCCCTTGTCTCTCTTGCCCCACTCTCACCTTCTACCTCTCTCTCTCTCTCCCTCTCTCTCTCTCTCTTCGGTGCTTGGCCAACCCCTTCCGTGTTTCCTCTTTTTCTTTTCTCGGGTGAAACGCTTTCACCGATCCCGTCGCGTAACAAATCGCGCATACACAACACGGAAACCCCCCAGACGACAACATCGACACCGGCACCGTCGTCCCAGTCGTCGTCACACCGACACAAAAGCGATCGCACGAAAATAGAACGGCAGCCTCGTAAAATATGATATAAAAGAGGTAAGTGGAGAGTCGAGTTACGTAAAAGGTCGTTGAAAACGACACGGAACGCACGCGTCAAAGGCGATCGTGCCCGCTTTGATTCCGACTGGCCTGTAACGATGTTGCGAACCCGCGGCAGCATCGTAAAACCCCTTGTCGGCGCGCGGCAAGCCAATAAACGCGACTCCCCAAGCTATATATACACACATCGTTCTTCTTCGGCTTTTTTTTTAGTTTTTGTTGTTCACCCTCCCAGCGCAATCCACTCACTCTCTCTCTCTCTCTTTCTCTTTCCCTTTCCCTCGCTCACGCTCTCGAAATCTGGCACGCGATCGATGTAACGAACGATCGGCGCCGTTACATTCGCCGCGCGAGCACTCGAGGATGCCCCGAGGGATGATTTCTCCCTGCCGATGGAAAATTAATTCGCTGCCTTCTCATTGAATCCGAGCCATGTCAGGATCCACGATTTTCTTGCCGCTTCATCAGTCGGAAATACTCTGCTCGACGTTTATACTGAACGTCGGTTGATAGGCAGAAAAATCTGTGGGCTGTCCGGTCGCTGGATATTTCACATGTTGACGTATAACGACGTCTTCGGTATGGCTTTCTTATTTTATTGTACGTTGTGTATTAAAGATCAGTGGAAAGTCCTGCTGGGGCTGCTTTGATTGAACAAAATGAAACTGTAAAGTCAAGTCTCTGTACGAATCACAACTTCGATAAAATAAAAGAGGTTCAAGAACGTACACACGTGGGACCCAACAGCTTGAGCTTTTTTGAGACGTTAGAAGGATTAGCTACATAAAAAATTTAAAAATCATGACCCTTCATGAAAATGTTATTCATTTTTAAAAGGTGTACGAATACTTTGTACATTTTTGTTCATTTTTAGAAGATGTACGAATACTTTGTACATTTTTGTTCATTTTTAGAAGGTGTACGAGTACTTTGTGCATTTTGGTTCATGTTTAAAAGGTGTCCGGATACTGTAGCTTGTACACCTTGTAGCTTAAAAGATTAGGTTAAAAGCGTGTAAAATCTATTCCTGGGATTAAGAGGAGAGTATGATACCCGCACGTGGCCACGGGAAATTTATTTCGGGGGACGGCGAATTAATTTCCACAGCTAATAATTCAGTCGTTAAGTAATTCGAGAATAATCACGTCGACGCACGTGCAGTCCCGGCAACGTGGCCGCAACTTCCGTCGGGCGAGAAGTCTCGCAAGCCGCTCTTGTTCTTGCGAAACTGCCATTTTCTTGCCTTTAAATCGCGTCCGCCGCATTATTATTCATGAACTGAACAAACTGTCGTATTGTCTGTTGCGCCGCCTGGCTGACCCAGTCGTTGACTCGTTCCACTGTGGTCGCGTCTCCGAGTAAAACGCTTCCTACACTCCGGACGTCTCCCGGATCAATTTTGAAACAGCTTCGGACCGGAATAGAAGCTTCCGAGCGGATGGTTCGACGCGGATTTTCTGTTATCATTCTCGCCTAGAGGAAATTCATTGATCGGCGGACAACCCGGCGAAGAATGGGAGATGAACAATGATAAATACACCGCTCGCTGGGTATCGAGGCGAATTCTTGTGTTCGAGAAATTTTAACCGAGCTAATGGAATTTTATTTATTGCAGTCATGGCTACGCGCGATAAAAAAAATCACCCTGGAATGCGGCGCATTCTATTGAATCTGCCGCTTTCAGGATTATTCGATGCTTTCGCGCGAGTTTCGGTATTTGGAAATTGAATCGGCGGGGAATGGTGGTAAGTAGACTTCAGTGTAGATAATCGAGATTCTTAACCGTTTCCACGCGGAGCAATTTTAACTCGAAAATTATACATCTCTTCCCACTCAGATTTTTGGAATTGTATGGATATGAAATTTTCCACAGCGGAAAATTACTGATTTTAGGATGCTGTGGATATCCAGTATTCTGCCAATTCATCGATCGATTTACACATTAGCCAGCCAAACAGTGCAATAATTAAAAGTCTCCGGGAACCCCGAACTCCCTTTAAAAATAGTGTTCCAGTCACAAATTAAGCCGGCAGCGAATTTCAGAGCGGCGATGCGCACACCTAACGAGGGCTATTTGCAACTGCAACGGCTACCTTTAATGAGAGGTAAATCTGCAACTGCAGAGCCAACAGGCCAGCTATTTGTTCGATTCCCGGTATAGTTCGCTGGAAGCTAACCGGTCAATTACAAGAAAATAGTCGGCACATTAAAGACAGAATCCGAATGTTTCCGACGGCATTCAAGGATTCCTGCAGGTTTCTCGCAGGTTGGCCTACATAAAAGTTGGGGCGGAAATGCCTCTATACGAAAAACAAGGGAAAAATAAGTATAACACAACAAAAGAAAAAATGATCTTTCTGCTTCCGATTTCCGGGCCACCCTGTATTTAGCATTCCAGTTGCGGCGGAAAGAGAATAAACGGGGTTGCACGGTTTACGGAGACCCGCTCATATCTCGACGATGATCGTTTCACGGGATTTCGGAATATTTCGATCGGGAATGGGGGCTTGGAGAATGGGGGATGAAGAAGAAGAGGGGAGAGCAAGAAACTGGGCGGCTCGCCGCAATCCGACTTGCATCGATATAATTAGATTTACGTCGCTCCGGCTCGTCTCTGTTGAACGGATTCCAAATATTCCTGTAAATTACGGGCAAAAAGGCGGCCGCGACCCGATTCAGACCCATGATTCTATTCCCACCGGTAACCCCTTTCTCGGGACGTTATACCGCGTCGCTACTTTTCAGCGGAAAACTGCAACCGTCGCGGATAAAGGGAGATAAATAGATAGAGCGCGGAGAAAGCGGTGGGAGCGGAGTGGGGTGGTAGAGAAAAAAGGCAGAGAGACAGATATACGGGACAGGGATAGAGGGGGCGAAATGGGAGAGGGGAAAAAAAGGTCGGTCGCAGCGACACGCATTCATAAACGCGAAAGTTTCGAGCATTGCAATCGGGATAAAAGCTTCAAAGACCGGCAAGTGCTGTCACGTGGCGCAATGGAACGCGGATTATCAGAGTACCGTTTAACCAAAATACCCATTACCGTAATACCGTCGGCATGAAGTGGCAATTCGAAAGAATGGGGATACCGCGATTCCGCTGCGGACAAAAAAAAAAGAAAAATAGACGCGGTTGAACCGCCGCGCCGCGGGGCTTGGAATGTTGTCGCGCTTATTATTCAGAGTCGACGAATGGCCCGATAATGGACGGAAACAATGGTACTTCGCGAAATTAAGGCGCTAATTCGAACGTTCGCGTTTTAATGAGCGAATTCGCTGGTTGTTTCTAGGATCCGCCCTTCCGGGGCTGGTTTTTGTACTTCGGAAATTGGACAACACCGAGAGACCAAAATAATAGCTATAGTCAGCCTTTGTTGTGTTGCTATTTCTAAATTAGTCTGTAAACGTGTGTAATGCAGAAGCTGGCGCAGCCCTGTGACAGAACGATTCAGGAGCTTTAGCGAAGCTTTCGCTTTGTTCGTCGTTGAATGGCTCAATGATGGTGGAGCACTGCGTGTAATTTAATATGTGGACTAATTGAAGGGGCACGAAGGAAAAAGAATAACTTCTCTCGCGATGGGGTGTCAGTGTCGCTGGCACATCAACGGGGTTGAGCGAATTACCGTCGAAGCTGGTTCCATACCGTGCCGCCGGTTTTAATAAACTGCGCGAAAGTAAATTGTACGTCGTGTTGGCGGCGCGCAACAACGACGACAGAGAATGAGTGGAACGGGAAGAGAGAAGGAGAGAAAGTGCCTTGGTAAAAAAGAATTGCAGTAATTGGACGGCGAAGTTTCTGCTAGTCCGCCTTGCTTACGGGGCCACCAATTTAGAAGTCGACGCAACTTTCACAAAGAAAAGGAGACCGGTTCATCAGGAAAATGCGAAAAATACATTCAACAGAGTTCCACCCTTTTCCCTCACCCTTCCTTCCTTCCTCTCCAACCTGGTGCATCGTTGCAACTGCGCCGAAACGCAGCCGCCCTCGGTGTTCCTTTTTCGCGCGTCACGAATTAAAGAGCTCATTATTATTCCGGCCGGCCGTAACACGACTCACTTTGGTTAATAAAAAGTTACTCAAGCTTAATTAAGAATTAAATATTTCAGCTTTCATAACCTGGCCCTATACCGCGCGTAATTGCGACGTCGTAAAAATTTTTAAACATTCCCGACATGACCGTATAATGCCGCTGTGTATTCTTTATGCGCCCCACGGACCGCAGTCACGATGCAACGAGATTTCAGTTGTGTTCCAGATAACTTTGTGCGCTATTCTTTTACTGCCACGCAACGGAAGAAAAAAGGAGAAACTGTTGCGTAAACATCGCCTGTATCCGACGGCGAGATATCGAATCGCAAATAGAACACGGCGGAATAGAACGAATTTTAATTACACCGCGCGCATTACGTTGCGTGCACCGTAACTCTACACTGTTCTAGTTCAATTTGAACCGGTTCGAAAATTTACTTCGCACAGCTTTATAACGCCCCATAAATAAATTCTGCAAGACCAGTTTATACACGCGTCAGTTTATCTACCGAATAATATTTAATCTCTATAATCCGAGCTGGAGGATGATCGGGAACGGGCGCAGTTGTTTCAACGTGCTGTGAAATTTTCATTCTAACACGATTTTAAGACGGAATTAAACAGAGAATTCAATGCGGATTTTCCGTCGAAGGTACGTAAATATTCGTCGAGCGGCTGCGACAGGTCTGTCAAAATGAAATAAAGAGGGAAAATTCATAGTCCAGTTATCAGTATTAAAAACAAGTAATGTTGATGGTTCTTTAAATTCACTAGGAGTTCCAAAAGCTCCAACTAATCCTGTCTAAAGACACTGCAGCTGCGAATTTGTTTGTCGATGCGAGGCGTGTCTGCAGTTCATTTCGAATGAGAATTACTGGCAGAGTCGGCGAAGATGCTCGGGATATATCCGCGTGTGTGATTGCCGGTTAACCAGCACAGACAAGGCGTGAAGGATCCCGGGGTCTCGCCTAATCTGTTTAGTTTGCCGGTGTTCATCACCGTGCATTACCGAAGACGATCAACATTTATAGAACGTCTTCTTGTTACTTCTGCTTGCGATGCACACTCGCGAAGTTTGATCGTTAAACTCCGGGAACGCGCCGTGTTTATTACAAGACGCGGCTCGCCTGCCACACACTTATGTAAATGATGGAGGCAGGGAACGTTGGAAGCGTATTCGGCCGGTCCAAAAACCGCTCGCTATCCCGGGCCAATATTTCCAGTCGAAGAAGCAGTTCCATTTACAAGTTCGTTAGCTCGTTCGACCACTGCTTTTAGGGGTGGGCGAGTACCCGAAAATCTGGGTATCAGAGTCGGGTTTTGGTGACTCGGGGCGCGTCGGTTCGGCTTTTGATGATTCGGGGCGCGTCGGTTCGGCTTTTGATGATCCCGACTCGGGACCCTTCGGATGCCCGAAATTCCCGGGTACCTGGGTACCTGGGTATCTCTAATTTTAAAATATCCAACCCGAATTTCCGGGTTCCGGATTCCGCTTCGCGGCCATGCACCGAGCATATTTCTGACGTCGTCCGGCCAGAGAAGCTTCTTCTATTCGACGATGGTATGAAGAGGATCTCGTATAGAGGACAGCAATCTCGGGGGGATAAGTCTAAATGCACATAGACTTCCTTCGGACCAGCGTTCAATTAGAAGCAAAATTGCCAAGGACTTTTACCCCCGACGCAACGGCCGGCCAACTTCATTATCTCGCTTCACACGGCCCCGTAAAATGCAAATCCGAACGATCCTTCGGTACGGAGTCACGCGGTTACCTTCTGCGCTACCTTGTTGCGTTGCATTCGCTTTAACGCGCCGTTTCGCTGCTCTTTTTGACCCACAGGATCGTTCGCTCGATGAGAATTACCTTAAACCGCGATCGAAAATTCCGAGCATGTTCGCGGCTGCGACTCTAAACCCTTTAATCGAGGATCACGTGCTAATTCGTTATTTTATGAAGTACACTTTCAAGGCTCCCTGTATATGGGGGTTAAACAACAACCCCAAGAGAAAATATTAACCTGTATTAGTCTAACTTATTAGCTCATACCCGAAGTTACTTTTGCTGAAACAACTGTGTCTGCGGAACAGTGAGTTATAAGTTTCTAAAATGATTATTTTGATAACATAGTAATTGTAGATGAAAAGTTTGTCCGAATTTACTTAAATTGAAGGTGGAATAACGTTTTGGATATCCTAGTGTGTTTGGCAATATTAGTTTTCTTTGATGGAGATAGGTTTAACGAATAGAGGGTGGTTTTCGCGGTCAGATGGGGAATTTTCCTATTTATTTGATTTACACACCGCTTGGATTCCTAACGAAGTAAATATTAGGTTGGCGCATGCGGAGCGACGGTTTCACGAATAAAATTTCTGCCAGCCGTAGTTTTGTTTAAACACGGTACGTTTAATCAAAAGAAGATCCACACGATTCACAGTGTTCATTAACCCAGTTTTATCGGGACAACAAAATAAAAAGACAACCTACGGTGCTGAAGAAACGGAAACCAATCCTATTGTGCGCTAATGAGAGGAGTGCGCCGTAAAAGACTATGGGAACACCGCAATCCTCCACGAATTTCACTGTTTATTGACATATTTAGCCGAGCCAATGCACAATAGGAATCCTTCTACAGGATTTTTACGTGTTTTTGCTTCGCTGACGTAATATTTTTATAAAATACAACGGTCTTCGCGAAACCACGAATGCAAAATCTCGTAAACAGATTTCATACGTTCCTGGGAAGCTGTGTATCATATCACGTTCAAGCAAACGTGTTAAGCGAAATGTAGCACGTGACCGACGCTGGTAACGAACGTGTTACGGTTTTAAATGTTTAACCGCTTCAGATAGGATGGAATCAATTAATCGCTGTGGAACGCGTACGGAATCATGGGAAAATTAATTTGGTGAAATATGCGATGACCGGTGCTGCGGTTAAAAAATTCATCCGATTGTTTCCCGATCTGTAGATAATATTTCTGAACGAATTCTCGACGAAATAACATAAATCATTTTCATGAGGGGGAAAAATATTTCCGAAACGAACGCGGTGTTTAATTTGCAAGTCCAATTGGACGTAGCATATCAAGTTGCAGAATCTAACAACTGATGCTACATTGTATTTTTAATGAGCTTCACCGCGTAACGATTCTCGCTTGATCCTTCGGTAAATTAGTACAAAAATATATCTGCATAAAATAATCAACGAACTGTCGAGTGCAAGGAAATTCAACCGCAGACAACGTAATGGAGAGAGAAAAGCGATACCAGAAGGGAAAGAACCAATTTAAAAGACTCAGCTGTGTTAGCCTTGTTCAATTTTTCTTAGCGAAATATTCAACTTAATTGAATATCAACAATTTGCATACAAGAGCTAGGAAATATATTTCCACTAGAATGGAATGCCAATTACGATCCAATTTCATTTCATAATTAATGAAAATACGACCGGACAAACCTTCGAAATTCCGAATGAACGTCTAATGCATCAGTAAAGATCAGCAGCGGCCCCATAAAACCCCCATAAGCCAGCGAACCACCCGAGCTCATCAAAGGAAAGCATAACACAGCGTTCTGTGTGCAGCATCGGAAAGCAATGGACTTCTATCGGTTCGGAGGCGTCGCATTCAATTAGAAGTTAGGCTGCTCTTAGGATTGCGAGGGTGTTCGGGGTGGAAGAGGTGCGCGAGGGGTAGAAGGTCGGTTTCATTATCTCGTTCCCCCTAACGGAGCACGCAATGAAATTTTATACGGTCGGTCCAGCGAGCACGTAGCGACAATAGAAGTAGCGTGCGAATTGTTCGACGGCGACCTTCCTATTGATTTCCACCTGCGTCGCTTTAGCTCGACCTCACCCTCTTTCTACCCCTAACCCTTTCCCCGCATTCTCTCATCTCTATGTCTCTCACTCTACGATTCCACCGTGCTTCTATCCGTGGGCTGCGACCGCACAATTATTGCGTAACGCGGCTGCCGTGCCGGAGGAAGACAAATAACGCGGTAATAACTCCGCGAATATCGCGAAAAAAATGCGAAACCGGCAGCATCCGCTCGGTTTCGACGGCGAAACGAGCTTTCTATGAGCCCGCTGCTCGCAACCCCGTAATATTTTTCCACGCGTACGCGGGGACGAACAAACGGCCCGCGAACCCGTAAGAATCAACGCGCTCTGATTTTTTCGTTCCGCGAATAACCGACCGCCCATTGTCCTACTACCCCCTTAATTCTACCCCGCTCGACTTTCTACCGATATTATGGCCGGCCTCCCCGGTTACACCCCCTTCCGTCGAATGGAGAAATTTGTACACTTTGATTCCTTGGGGATTGGCGACTGATTTCTATTTTTGGTGAATTATTGGAAACAATCTGAACCTCCTTTTCATGAAAGGTCTTTTGATCATCAGGTATTGATCATTATTAAGATTGAATAAGTTTGTACAATGTTTTCAAGAATTATTAGCAGATTTTGTAGAATCCATTTGACGAATCAATTGCTCCGTCGCTAGTCGGTATTAAATTTGTGTTCGACATTTTGGACATCGTATTTTAATTCGCGCGAGCTCCCGGTCGAAATTCTACGAGACACGTTATAGAGATCGGCGTGAGATGGGAACAATAGATAGCAGCAGTTCATTGAAAAGGTTTGATTTGTATAGTCACACTGGTGAGCACAGGAATCGCGCCGCTTTGAAAACACCGATGTTTTTCGATGTAACTCCCACAGGTGCGGTAACCGTTCACGTCAAAATGCAATTCTGTTGTATCAGATTATGTAGAACCATCGAAAGAGCGTGTTAAAACAATTCCGCGCGTATCTACCATACGCTCGACGTGCAACTAGATATCCGATGGAGTACATTTTCAGAGAACAATACGCTTTCATCGTCACCAATTAACCTCGATCCACAGTCACAAATATTAGGATATCTATTGGTTCAATAAAAAAGATTTATAATCTGTTCACGGGTTTCGGGTACATGGAATTTTACTAAAATCAAATGGTGTGACAGTGATTCCTATCCCACCATATCTGTCCATAAACTTCACGCGTATTTAATCATTTCAAAGCTGGCGGAATAAAATGTTTTACGAAACTTCGTTTCACAGGCTTCTTTCGCAGAGAATCGATTAGACGTGCTAACGCTTTGTTTCTGGAATGAGAATCTTTATTTTCCCGTTCCACGGTTAATTAACTTTTAAATGGAATGCATTCGCGTTGCAGCATATTTATCTGCGCCGATAAATGTTTGAACGCGTACAATTGATTTCTGTTTACATGGAAAAGCCATTGTTGTGCTTCAAAAACTCCAATTGCTATGAAGATCTGCAGTTAAAATAATTACTAGACTGTGGATCTTTAACAGTAACTAACTTTGCTATAAATGCTTAAAGATCCGCAGTTAAAATAATCACTGTCAATTCCACGGTGTTACAGACGGTTCTCCAATTCACGTTATTTTCGTAACACTAAATAAATAATGACGTCGATCAGTTGTCCACTGATGAAATGAGTGCCATTTCGGTAGAGTGGCGCATAAAAGTTCTAGTTTCTATGAAGTAACCCGAGAAGGAGGGTAGTTAAAATAATTACTTTCAATCCCACGGTGTCACGAGCAGCTCCGTAACTCGCGCTATTGTTGTGATAGCGTATAAATAATGGTGTAAATCCGGAGGTGTCCAATACTTACAGGGGCGTACGTGTGGTCGCACGTTGGCTCGTCCAGTGTATCTTGATAATATTAATTCGGACACGTACCCCGTTCCCTCGGCTTCATCCCCGTGTCCCGTACACGTCCTCGGCGGGCTAATTGCCCGTAACGCGGAATGCTTACACACAAAACACATAGCCGAGCGGTGGGAACGCGGCTTAATGAAACGGTAAGCTACGCACTTTAACGGGTGTGTGGAACTGTCGCGTGCGCGAGCGCGAGAGCGGGAGAGAGAGAGAGAGAGAGAGCACAGCTCTTTCGTATTTATGAAAGCCGACGGGGTGCCTATGCATTATGGAATTTCGTTATGAAGCATTAATTTCTAACTAAGCGGACCGACCTACCCCACGCGGCTCCTCTGTTCTTTCATTCAGAATCCCGACTACGAGACAACGAGCGGTTATCAAGCGGTTCTCTTTGAGTCGTTAGACATTCCTTCCGCTTTGCCAGCAAGATCAAAAGATATTGACTCTCATTCATTACGCTTGCACTTTTTCATTTGCCAGCTGAACTTCGCGCTACGAACACGCAAGAAGCTGGACCTTCATTATACATACTTTGGCGGCTATGATTTTGTCCGACTTGTCTGGCCACAGGCTGTTCCATTCTACTGATAGCAAAAATACGCACGGAAAATCGACTGTAACTATGCCATTTATTCATGTAGGATGAATAAAAAAATATGATTACATATTTTAAATTCTAAGTAACGAGAACAATGCAAAAACTTTCTCACTCGATATTCGATCTACCCTCCACAAAAATCGGAATGTTAGTAATTAGATTACAGAGCGAACAATCGCTTTAAAAGCTGCAACTTCCGCGGATTTTTCCCGACCTGACCGATCGGCTAGTTCAATCGTGGTTTTTCCTCGGAGCCGGTTCTCTTTGCATTCAATTACACACACCAATTAGCTTAAGCAAATTCGTTACACTTTTCGAACGGCGGATTACGGAACTTTTGTTTCGCCGGGAATCATTACTTTTTCCAATTATAAAGACGCCCGCGTCCGCTGCGTCGGACGACGTAGGCAAACTTTCCAGCTTATAGTTTCCATTGAGAAAAATTCCCTGGAAAGCAGACACATTCCTCAGGCGGCAAAGGAGCGAAACTTCGGGCGCCGTTTCGCGGACGGCCTGCTGAAAGTATCGCGCGCCAAAGCTCGCGTTGCCTTGGTTAATTCCCGCGGCCCTGGCCAGGTGAAGCTACTTTGTTTAACGAAGGCAATCGCAGGTACCTCATTTCGCAACTTTCAAACTCTGTCGAAGAACGCAGGGTAGAACGAGATCTGTCTTCGACCGTTCCCATCCATTTTTTCCCCGGGAAATTTCATTAAAACCGGCCTGGCCTCTTGTCGACTGACGTCAGCAGCTTATTGGGTCGCTCCCGACCCGGACGGGTTTTCTACGTTTAATTAAGTCGAACCTGCGAAGACTTTGATTCCTGCCTTGAAAATACTACTTTGTGCATGCAATACAAATCTAATTAGAGCAGTATATAAAAATATTAGGTCGTTCGGAAGAGAGGTCAGTTCGTTTTCTCAAAGGAAAATGAAAGCTAATTTTTTTACCATTTGGAAATGTGAATGGAAAATGTGATGGAAATGCGTACTTTGATTTTGCATATCTGATAGATCAGAAAGCACTACAAGGCAGGAAATCACGTCCGAAATGTCAGCTGTCAAGATATACCACTATTTTGCGATTCAGAATTAGGTTAAGTAATAACAAATGGAAGGAATGCCATCTCTACACGAGAAACGAAATTACTTTCTGAACGACCTAACAGAATGCACCTAATATAAACTTCCACGACGACACAGAAATTTTCAGTCAAATTCCAGGTACTTAACGAGAATGCCCCACAGTGCGACGACAGTAAAAATAAAGCTGCAGGCGGGTGGTTAATTATTTCGAGCGAGCCATGTCTCTCGGGGGTTGGTCGACCCCTTCGGACAGGGAAAATGGCGGTGTGCCGTGTATAATGCGAGTTATTAGCTGTTATCGTGGCCCGTGAAAGCTTCTATCGAAAACAATGCAAGGGGAACAGTGGCGAGGAGTACAAGAGACAGGGGTGGAGCAGTTAAAAATCCTGTGTCGCTCGGCTCTCCAGCTTTTAATCCCATTTCATCCCGCGGTCCGCGAATAAACCTTCCGTTAGGCTGAATCGGGACAAAACTGAACCTTCGACCCTCTCGTCGCGCTCCTTACTTCAATTAAATCTTCCTTCGGAACCCATTGTCCGCGTCTTTCCCGTCGTTCCCATCGTCCGTACTTGTAATATCGTCGGCAAATTAAAAGGATCTATACCGCGGTGAGTATAATACTCCACTCACCCTCATCGACTCCGTAACAGACGATATCGGAACCCTATATGCAGAGAACGAGCGTGCGCGAGTAGTTTCCCTCGTCAGTCACGCCCTACAGTCGCAGTTTCGGGACGGTTCGTCGGCAAAATCGCGGATTTGATGCATTTATAGTGCACGTGAATGCGCTCCGCACAATGCGGATGATGCTCTCTCCCTCTCTCCCACCTGGCAGAGCTCGGCAATGTTCTTGCTCTCCTTTTAACGAAATAAAATCTATATCGGAACGAACGAATCCGTCTGTAACCTCTGTTCCCCTAAATTAATCCGCGGAACATCGGAACCCACCGGAATATTCCTGATCATTATGCGTCTCCGGTTATTAAACTCGGAATTGATAACCGCCGGATGGAAATATTGTAAAACTCGACGGAGATGGTTACATTATCAACTCTGTAATCTATATTAATATACACGTATATGAGCTTTTATATTAATTCACATCATTTAAATACTTTCGTGGAAATTTTCCGCGAGTTATTATATTACTCTGCAATGGAACAGCGACCCCGAGGCGGCACTGAATGTGATCACACCGTTCCGAGATAATTAGCTAAATTTGTTTCTATTTAATGGATCGCTAATGTACACGTGCCAGCAGAAAATTCTGTTTCACATTTTCCGCGTCCGATGGAACTGCAGAAATTCTTTTATTTTCAGTAACCAAATCAATTTGCAAATGTTTGCAGCTCTTCTTTTTGCTTGACAAAGAATGGACAGAGTGCGAAGGGTTGAGATCAGACCAAACAGACAAATTGTACACACTGTTCGGAGCGCGCCAGGAAAATCGATACACCCAACCCCTCGACAAGGGAGGGACCAATAAATCACTAATCGACGAAAGAAATATAACAAAACATTTAATTCGTGCAAAGCCACCGTGTCAGCAGAGCGAATCCAAGCCACCCCACGAATAAAAGGAAAAACGTTTCCGACCTCGGAACATCCCTAAAGACCGACCCTACAAGTATTACGTGCGCGTGATAATAAGTTTGCACACCCTGGGGAACAAGAATCGCCCTAAATCCAGCAACATAATGCATTAACGAAAACTTTCTTGAATAATTTCGTGTTGTCCTCTTGGCCACTTTGCTTTATTGCTAGAAAACATTTTTATTCACTATTCTTTCGGGACAATTGAAACCGGCACAACACATTTTTTCAAGATAAAAGAGGCCATTCTTCTTATGAATAATGGTAGCTGCGAGGAAAAATCATACAGGTAGTCCCTATTGTATTTGTCTAATCATAAATCATTTCCATTCTGCTTCCTGCATTTCTCTTCCATTCGTCTGACTCTAGACCACGTCTATTCCACTCGTCTGACTCTAGCCCATCCCTATTATACTTTCCCGGTTATAAATTGTCTATGAATCATTTGTTTAGATGTACACTAGATTTACATTGCAGTTATTCTTTACATTTGTTTTGTCCGACCACAGGCTGTCCTTCTCCTACTTGATCGAAACTGAAACTTTCTTCTCATCTGACCATACAGCGACCCACGTCACTCGCGTAGCAAGAAAGCGAACCTATATCATTCGTCTGATCTTAGCCTGTCCCATTCTACTTGTTTTCTTATGAATCTCCATACTCCCCTTGTTCCCAAGTCGTCCAGATTCTTGGTTATAAATTATTCATCGTCTCCTTGTCAGATTACAGGCCGTCTACAATTTCCTTTATCTGCTCGAAGGTAATCCCTGTTCTACTTGTCTGACCATAGACCACACCTCTTCCACTTGCTTCACATTACACCGCGTCTATCCTACTTGTCTGACCAGGAGTCTTGAATAATTCCATGCTCTAATAAATCGCTCTCCTTTGCCACATAAATATCTCATTTCTCGGTCTCGTTATTAGAATCATCCCCCGATTTTAAATGCAACAGCCCTCTCGAAATATTCCATTTCATATTCTCTTTCACTCAACTTCTAATTTCAATAATCGTAAAAACGTGACCAGTAGAGATTACTCTGTTATTGGCAGTCCGATCGAAAATCTTTTTATCAGGTATAGCATTTCCGGAGAGCAGGTTTCAGGAGAGCTTCCACGTGATTATTATATAGCAAATTTGTTGTAAAGACAAATTAAGGAGTGAGGAGGACAGTTACACTACCCTCACGGGCAAGCTAGAGGGTTGAAATTTTACTCAGAGGGGTTTTTCTTGGTCAGCTTTCGAATGGTTCAATAGCCATTCAAAAAGCTCTAAGGGCAGTTTTGACCATCTCAATCGGCTGGGCCCTTTTCGATCGATCTGCTAATAAGAGAGTAATCTCTACTGGTCACGATTCGTGGTTCACCCTGTACAAACTGTTCGCGTACTCGCGAAATAAGGCGGTTCTTCTTATAAATAATAATATTTGAAAAATTACCATTCCGTCCCCGAGATTCTGGACCACGCAAGGCAGGAGGGCCGTCGATCCAGACTGAGCGGAGATCACGGACGAGTTTTCCGTGCGGAAATTCATAGGCAGCGTTGGTGGTAGATCGACATCGGGGGTGACAGCCTCGTCCAACGAGTTCACGTTCGCACCGATTATCTCCGCGGTGACCGCCGTCGGATACTCTGAAAAATAGGCATTAAATCATAGCAATCGTTCCCGAGGTCGAACAAGGTTTAAGCCGGCGCGGCAACAGCAGCCCCGTACCACCAGGGGATCCTCGTTAAGAGGCTTTCCCCTGGACTTTACTTAACCCCTTTCCACCCCCATCGCTATCGCCGCGTCAAATATTTATGCGCGTCTCGTACCGAACGGGCTCCGGAAAATTGCTGCAACGACTGTTCATTTTCTCGCCGCGGTGTTTGCCGCCGCTCGAGAAACAAAGCAAACAGGAAGAAACATCGCCGAGCGTCGTTAACGGCATCGCCGGCTGACCAACACCCGTAAAACTTCCCGCGAAACCTTCTCCTCTAACTCCTCGCAATTGTCTCGTAGCACGTGGCCTCGCAGCGAGACATTAAAGATTAGAAGACTGTAAAAATAATATCGCGGAAAGAACAGTGATTTAAGTTGGCCCTTTACCACCGAACTTCTGCTATTAGTTCTCCGGAGGTTTATTAAAAATGGAAGGAGGTCAATGAAACTTTTCCCGAAACCCCCACGAATGAAAGTGTTCAATAGGAATGAAAAATTTTTCGCGTCCCGGGGATAATGTAAGGAGTTAATGAAATGAAAACTCCCGGTATTTATTATGCATGAATGGACCGTAGGATCCGAATGCGATCTCCGTGAAAACCGGAGCAACCGCAAAATTTCTTCCGTCGGCTGAAAGAGCCCGGTAAAAATTTTGAATGTAAACCCACCCTTATATTCATAAGTTCCACAAATGGGTGAAGATGCTCCGTGCATCCACGACCCTAGCTGAATTTGTTTAGGTCGAAAAATTTGTCCATGCGTTTCCCGGGACATGTAATACGAGCGTTGCTTGCAGGTCCATTGTTTCGCGGACTGGCGTGCCGGAAAGACTAATATTTAGCTTTGATCCAAGAATGGCGACCCGTATGTGGGTGACATAGTGGTCAAAGCGTTAACCAGGCACGGCAGCGGCCCTAAACGGGCTGTAACGCTGTTAATATTCTTGTTTGATCCCGATCGGCGTCCGCAACACGGAAACAATCTATCCAGTGGAACCCTTCCATCAATCTCGGTCCCGTGCCGACAGTTTGTAGTTTTAACGCGGTCTCTATTAGCCCGCCCTCGACCCGTGGATCGAGTATGAATCAAAACAAATGTTGATGAACGACGACACGAGCATGATCCGCCCCGGCAAGGAAATTCTCGGACGGCTCTTCTCGATGCGCCGGTAATTTCCGCGTCGGGACAAGATGGATGCGCCAGAGCTATGCTATCGACGTTATAAACAATTCCGACGAGCCTGCGCTCTCGCGAACAAACACAGTAACGTCTTTCTCGCGTTTTATTTTTCGGCGCCGATTCGATAATCCTGTAAAAACGTTGGAAACTCGAGGAATTCTTTTCACCGTGAAGAGAGGATCGCGCTTTGAATCCCCGCGACTCCATTTCGTCTTTTATTCGTCCCCGGTTGCTTGAGGTTCCCGAGACCAACGGTGTTTCAATGGGGGAAAAAAGGATCCGCCTGTGAATTGTGACCCTTCGATCCCTAAAATACACGAAGAGTGTTCGATGAATCGCTATACTTGTCCCTTTTCCTTTTAACTTCGATACAGGACCGATGGGTGAAATATGTCGGGTCGAGGACGTGATTCAAGTTCAGAGGACTGTGAGGACTCGATGACGCGTGCCCTCTTTTCATCGAATAAATGATTTCATTGAGTCACCGAACACGCCGAGGGACGCGTTCGATTAAGACGATGATCGATTCCGCCCGCGGCGATTTATCCAGCTGAAACAAGAATTTCGAGCCGGGAGCGATCCACGTTGCTGGAGCGACGCAATTTTCGTGGGACGTGGTCCCGAATATTCGGGACGTGTGATCGATTGGAATTACGTCTGTGTTCTGTCCGGCACTCCCGTAGCTTCTCTGTCTGGGAAATATGGAATTATTTCTCTCAATGGGCGAATTTGCTGCTGATTGGTTTACAGATCACCGTGGAAGCGGCGTGTCCACGCAACCGAGTGCCTCCCCGCGATATTAGTAAAGGGACGGCAAAGTAAAGTTCGTGGTTCCTACAATTTGCCTGTCAGGGCATTACCATGAACACGGCGCACTATGGACTCGTACCTCGCGTAATCCGCAGTTGCCGGAGTTTCCGGATTGTACACTCCGCACGAATAAATTAATTCGACTGTCCCCGGAATGCGTGTTTCGTCACGAACCCGTCGTCCGTTGAGGACGCTATAGTGCGTTTTCTTTGGAAGTACGATCGCCGTGTAGGGTCCCATAGTTAATCCCACGATAACCTCGAGATAGGATGTTGCTTGACCCACCGCAGAGAAATTTCGTCATAACCCGCGTGGGGCCCCGGGATACCATAGGGCCTCGAATTTCGCAACATTCATTTTTTTACAAAAAAGTTAAAACAACTTTTTCAATTTCCAATTGTGAATTATGCTTATTTTTAATACCACGAACATTACAGGCTACTATGTTAACACTAAACCTGCTACCACAGGTCACAATGACCGGTTCCAGGTTTATTATTCTACAATTATTGAAATAATAAAAATGATTTTATAAGAATTGATTGTATAAATATCTTTAGTAGAGCACGTATTATAATAGGAGCCGCACAAAGTCCAAATAAAACCAATCTTGTCATTTTTATAAGGGAACATGCACCAGTTACTTTTAAGGCTCGGTAGGTTTACTGTTAAAGACTGGAATTTGTTTTTTATGTAAAAGACCAAAATTTTTCCCGCTTGGGTCCTCCACTTGACTCGAACCGCCACTGCCCCCCGCGCAAAAGACTCCGGCATTCCTGCGAGTAGGCATTTCACGGCTACCGTGCCGGCGACGAGTATATTAACCGAAAAGATGGGGACGAGAGATTGCGGAGAAACTTTCCGGTGTGTATACATTAATTAGATTGCCTCGCTCGTTGCTCGTCTGGCGCGCACACCAGTTAGTTCCGACCCCATCCCCCTACGGACCCAACACCCGGTTGTAAATCAAACAAGAGGACTCGCGCGGAAAAGGTAACCGTAGCTGGATCAGAAACTGCTATTTTAATCATTTGCGTTTCGAAGCTGTACGAGTGAAACGACTACAAGTTTCTTCAATTTCCCTACAATTTGTCTATATTCTTCTTGCCTTATCACCGCCCCTATTCTACTTGATCGAACCACCATCCTCTATTTCTTTTTGGCTGACCATACACTGACCTACATCGCTCAGCTGAGCATACGGCGGCTCCTCTGTATCTTGTCCGATCACACACGTTCCCTATTCTACTTGCTTGAGTACAAGTCAATCAGGCTGTCCCTATTCTACTTGATTGAACCACTGAATTCTTCTATTCCTTCCGGCCCGACCGTACACCGACCTACATCACTTGTCTGGAGCTGCATATTACTTGTCTGATCATATATGATCCCTACTTGCTCGTTACACGCCAATCGAACTGTCCAATTTCTAACAAGTGTGTTGATGATCTCGGCGCAACGGTTCGATCGGAAAAACAAATTAAAGCAATTTTGCTAGTTTGAGAAAGAGGAAAAAAGCCAGAGTAACTTGGGTACCGGCATTGAAACAACATGTGCTCTTACATCTTATCTTGTCTCTAATTTTTTTGTAAAGCAGGTTGGTAATTTATTACTGTATCTGGAAGTTTTATTTAATTCCATTTCAATACATTAATACTGAAATTTCTATTAAAATTTACAGACGCAGTTTTTTCCTCTTTCTCGAGAAGGATCCATATTAGGATCGAAACGTTGAAAGTTTAATCAAACTAGCAAAATTGCTTTAATTTGTTTTTCCGATCGAACCGTTGCGCCGAGATCATCAACTGTTATTAATATAAGCGATCGATAATCATAATACAATGTCCAATTTCTGCTCAATCACACCACCAAATTCTAGCATCATGTCTGACCATACGCTGATCTACGTCACGCAACTGCCCCTGGACAGTCACTATCCCGCTTGTTTGATTATAAATCTCCATACTATCCCAATTCGATCCACAAGTCGTGCAGCATCTACGGGTTATGCATTATTCATATCGCACTTTGATCATAGACTGTTTACATTCCATTTATCTGGTCGAACGTAATTCCTATTCTACTTGTCCGACCCTAGAATAGCTGGACGATATTATTCCTGGCCAACTACAGGTATTTCCTATCCTATTGGTGCAATCACACGTCGTTTCCATTCCACATGCTTACTCCACTCGCTATAAATCATCGTATTGACTCCATACCACTTTCCTACCACCTGCCTGACTTTAGCCTAACTTATTCCACTAGCCAGCAGACAAGTCAGCCCTATTCTTCCCGTCTGACCATAAATAGGCATTCCGAATTCCACTTGTGCGACCATAGGCCATTACGATTCAACTAGTTTGACCACAAGTCGTCCACATTCTACTTGTCCAGCTCCAGACCGTTGCCATTCTACCTGGCTGTCTACAGACTATCCTACTCCACTTTCGCACACCGAAAACCATTTCCATTCCACTTATCCGACCACGGGGTCGTGCCCCCGTCGTTTTTCGCCGGCTACAACGAGCTAGAAACTTCTTTCTTGATACCCAGTGCGTACCTGTTATCGTGGTTTAATGTAAATTAAATCTACGGTACTTCAACATTAGTTCGAGTTTCTGGGTCAGATTTCGAACAGCCCCGGGCGTCGCGGCGCCTTTGTGCTAATACAGTGTAACCCGCGCTCCCTGCATTCGCGAAGCTTCTACCGCGCTCGCACAACAAAATCAACATAATAATAACGAGATATTAAAAAATCCACTGACGAGAACGGTGCTCGAAAATTCCCAGCAAAAACGATGCACTGCGTCGTCGTTAAGCTCGAAATCAAACTGGGAACGAAATTTTCCGTGACGACGTGACCCAGATTTTTAAGAGGACTATGTATAACGGTATGACCCTTTTCCTAGCGGCGAATTAACATTAACAATAAAGTAACGGCGACGGACATGCAGTCAGCGAAAAATCCGCGAATCACGGCGGGCGGTCGACAGACGACGTCCGGTATAATTATGCGTGTCATTTGAATTCCGTCCGGCTGTCGGATTCTCGCGTGCTCGTCCAGGTGGCGAGCGAGCTGATATGCGCATAAAGTCGTTCGCCGGGGCTAAATGTTGAAAAAGTTTCGCCGGACCTCCCGTTGTCAGGTCACCGTTAAAAAAAAGTGTCTTGAACCGCGCGCGCGAGAGCACGGGAGAGCAGGAAGTCGCGCCGCATTTCCATGAAAGTTCGCCGCGGCGGCCGCGTGGCGCCTGGTAAAAGTTTCCCGGGACAGGGAAGACGAGAGGAAGAGAAAGAGAGAGAGAGAGAGAGGGAGAGGAGAAAGAAAGAAAGAGAGAATAGGAAAAGCCGAACACCGGAGAGAGGAAAAGAACGATCGTAATAAAATGTTTAACGAATACAGCGAGGAACGGGCATTTCGGTCGTGGGTTCGCGACCGCGGCATTATTCAATGCGGACCATCGAATTTACCGGGCGCGGAATTATTCCGCGAACTTCCGTATCTCCTGCGAACGCTGTCAGGTGTACACACGAACGAAACATCATAGTGGAGAGGGAACGAAGAAGCTAGAGCGGCGCGGGTACCGGCAAAAACAAATAGGGAAACTTGTAAACGGTATCCGGGGAAGTTTCATTATTTTCGAACGAGACCGTGCCAAGAATTTCTATTAAAATAATAAGAACTTAAACGAGGCCGGGGCGTTGCTACGAACGTACACTCCTTCCCCGATGCACGAGAAAGAGAAGGAGAGGTAGAGAGTAATTCGTGGCAAAGTAAAGAATTCCCCTCGGCTCGCAGAAATTTCGTTTCTTCCGTTGATCTTCCTTTTTTCGTCTCTCCTCATTCTCTTCGTTCGACTTTCCTTATCGAACCCGCGTTTTAAACAGCACAGAGGCGGAGGGGAAGGGACGAAAGAGTCCCGCGAGCTTTCCCGTTCCGCAAATAAAGCTCGCGTATGTCGAAGCTGATTTCCATGAGCCGCGTTCGGCAAACATTCGATTGTTCCCGAATCGCTCTCCGGGATCGCGGTTCCGTAAGCCATTCCGCGAATTAAAAGTTTGATGTTCGGCGTGCGCGTAATCGCCGCTCCACGGGGAGCATTGAAATGCTCGAGGGCCGTCGACGTCCTCGCAGGCCCCGGCTACTCCGTTAAATATGTAGCTTGAAATTCAAATTTCCTGGCCGATTTAACTTTTTAACTTGCCAGCGGGAAGCCTCCGGCGAAATCGTTGATCGCGGTTAATCTCGGTACGCCTGTCTCACATTTTCAACTTGCCCGTGTACCTCGGAACCCGGATTGCCATTTTAATATCCCTTGGCGCTCGAATTAAGCGCTTAAACGCTAACACAATTATTTCTTAATAAATCCTGCGCGATTCTGCCAGCTCGAAATGATTTATCCGCCTCTTCGACTGCTCGACGCTCGATCGCGTTTCATTTCTGCCCCAGTTTGTGGTTGTTTGACTGCGTTTGCTTCGATTAGAAATACCTGTGCCTTGTTCTAGAAAATACGTTTATTTCCGATGTCTAGCTGTCCGGAAATGTTGGTTTAAAGTCGTTTGACCAGGCCGTGAATGGGTCAGTGCTAATTCGATGCATCCCATAGAGACTCTTCAGTATCTGCTGCTTAAAACAACCTGTTATCATTTCCATGTTCCCGGCAAAGGTCTAGAAACCAGTTTGCGGTCGTTTCACCATGTTTGCATAGCCTGGAGTGATCATCGCGATTTCCAGCTTCGTACGTCGAATTGCAACACGGTGAAATCATGCAGCTGACGTTCGAGCGAATCCGAACAGCATCGTGAACAAGGTTCGAGGAACAAGCTTCTGGCAAAATGTACCGGTCGAGCGTTCGGTCAGTAGTTCGACTAAGGCTTTCCTACAACCACTTGAATCCTTTATCCAGATCGATGGCACATCGAAAGGAAATCGATCCACGTTACTTCGTAAGCGCGAGAAGCTATCCGCGAGAGGACGGGGCAGGTCGGCCTCGAAAAATAACGAGCCGAAGGTGTCGTTATTGCTGAAAACTTGGAAAATGAGATACTCCCGGGCTTAAGGAACTGCAATATTCCTAAACTCGCCATGCGGTAAGCGTCTTTCGGAGCAATTTAACTACGAACTTTGCCTCAATGCGCGCCAAAGTGGAAATAAAACACCGCGAGAGCCCGGGCCCGTTTGTTTTACCATAACTTCGGCTCTCGTGCCCGCGCACTCGTCGCTTCCCGTAACTTTTCGCGCCGAATTTATTCCCCATGCTACTTACGTCGCGCCGTTCCCAAGCGGAAAGGGACAATCGATCTTCGAGAACGTCACACCGTCGTTGCGATCGTGAAATTTCGACTGGAAATTCGACAATATAAGAATTTACAGTCGGAGGCGGAATTCTGTGGCCAACCTCCGAAAACTAATAATTTTCTTAGAATTGGTTTGAGATGTTTTTAAAGGGTTACCATGCCAGAATTTTCCTCGCAATTTCGGGCCGAGAGGTTCGAGTGGAATAAACTCGAACTGGAATATTAGCTCGCCTCCCATGAAATATTTCCGCGGAGAGGGTCCATACGTTGCTTTGACGGCACCGTTACGAGTCCGTTGCGCCCCTTTTATATTTGCCGCTCCCGATACCTGAACCCCGATGCCATAGAATCGGAACGGTTCCGAAGCGCGACTCGATACTTCCGGCAACGAGAATCGAACTTTTCCTCGGACACTGGGATTATCGATACGGGCTGCAGGGTTTCCCCCGCGCAAGAGTATCGTGTTCGTTCGCCTGGACTGCTGCAATACGAGTTACTTCGGTCGACCGAATGGCCCAAGAACTAATCTGGCTTTGTTCTCCGATAACATTGTTCTAATAACTGCTCTCTCCGTTTATTACGGACCCAGTTTACGACACATGATCGCAACAGTTCAAGGAAATGCTTAACTCCTCCCCTCCTCGCACCCCCCGTCGTTATGATCGATTCCGCTGTCGCAATCGTTGAAACGACTTCGCCGTTAATAATTCGCTATTAACCTCTCAATCGGAGCCCCGCGAATTAACTCGTTGATCGCTCCTGTTGTTACGCTTCCAGGCTGCTAATTCTCTTCTTGATTCAACCATCCATTCAACCACTTTATCGTGCCGCAGACAGACAACATTTTATTTGTTATATGTCTTCCTCAAAGGCTGAGAGAACAATAAATCAATATTCCCGGTTGTTTACAAGAACAATTTCTGCTTGAAGTCGGCACTTCCTGAAGATTCTCTGAACATTCTAACGGATCGACTCCGATAACAATAAAGAGAAAAATTCAGCGGTGTGCTTTTGATATGGAAATAAAAATCGAAAGGAAGTCAGAGTTTCAAGGCATTCTTCAAAACTGTCCGCAGTTTTACCAACATCAATGTACAAATATTCAGGAACATAGTTCGAATATATACGAATAATCCTGTAAAGTTTTATAAAAATGTGTCTTTCGGTTTTCGAAAGAAAAATCCCAAAGCGCGCTCGAACCACAAGCTACTTCGCTAAAAGTAATCTCAGAGGAAAGTTCAACTGTCACGATGAATAAGTAAGACAGTTCTGCTAATACGAACGTATAAAAATTCCGGACCATAGTGCAAACATGTACGAACAACTCGGCAGAGTTTCATAAAAACATATGACACAGTGGCGTAGAAAAAAATTCGCAAGTTACACCGTGCAAACGAGTCAAATTGCGAGACAGAGAGAGAGAGAGGGAGAGTTAGCAATAAAATAAAATGAAAGCAGTAAGGCAAACGAAGCACGGGATTTCCCAAAAAGTTCTAAATGCCTGAAGTAATTGTCGAGCACGCGAAATTATCATGCAAAGCTATCATGTTCTGGGGAAACGGTCTCGGGAAGCGTGGAACAATTTCTATTCACGGTAGCCGGGTCGGCTGAATGAACGTATGAAACGCTGGTAAATATAAATTGTTCTTTGATGCAGGCGGCTTGCCTAGCCGGGGCCGGGTAGAAGCTGCGTTTCCGACGCGTTTAATAAGTCCCGTGAATTACGAACACGTGCCGGTGCCATTCGTGCCGGGTCTCGCACAGTGGCTTGCCTCAAGACAGAGTCCAGGTCCGGTGGACGGTCACGAAATTTACTGAACGTGCCGCATTCCGGGGAGTTTCGCACGCGTCCACCTGGCTCTGTGTAAACTATTTTTCGGCCAGAAATTCCGTGGGCAAACAAAACGAGTGGACCGACCGCCGCGTCGGGCCGGGGCCGCGCCAAGCTGCCTGCACACCGCATGCAACTGCACACAGATCGGCAGCTCGTCCCCTGCGCGCGCGTCTTCTCGCTAAGTATATTTAGCGGACGAACTGATGAACTCCCGTGACGCAGAGCGGTGCGATCTTCTCTTCCTTTTTCGCCCATCTTCCTTGCTGCTCGTGTAACGCTAAAAGCTGTATTCAACCGTGTTCCCTTCTAGTTTACTTTGCTCCTGTCTTTTTTTCCCTCTCGCCGTTCTCGCTTTCCCTTTTCGCCTCTCTCTCTCTCTCTCTCCTCGTTCTCTCTCTTCCTTTTTCTTAACGAGCCCGTCACGCTTTTTGCCAGCACGCGACCCGATAAATTGCATAACACTGTGCCAGAGGTAGACAAGGAGGATACAGGGACAGGAAGGGGAACAGGATAAATTATAAACGCATCTTCCCGGTTATTGAATTCGTGCTTGATGTTTTGTTAGACCCGCTTTCCATGGAAATCGCCGGGCGCGACGCGGAAGCGCGCCTCCGCCAACCTACGCGGTTTAAGCGGCCCCGTCTGAAATTTGCATGAGTGATACATTTCCCTATGCTGCGAAATTGAACAAGTGACTCCGCAGGCGTCGCCCCACGCCAGATAGATTAAATTCGGTTACATCGATGTTTGGGGACAGGCCGGTAAATCCCGGCGAAATCAACTAGTTGACGGAACCGAGCCGACCCGGCTCGATAGCGCTCTCGCATAACTAAGCAATTTGCCGCGAGTCACCTTTGGAATTAAACGCGCACGCGTTCCTGGAACTTTCACCGAGACTGGAAACACCTTAGCGCGACTTTAATTAACGGAACACCGCCGCTTCTAGTCTTGAAACCGGCGGAATAACGATTCAGCGACGAGTCTCTCGCACAATGCACGTTTAGACGAGGCTCCGGATGATTCTGCTGATTTCGGCTCGATTCCGATCTTGTGGCTCGTAATTTCTTCGGGAATGACTCAGACCTGGTCCTTAACTGGTGCTGTACTCGATTTAGTTTTGAACCGGTCTCTAACTTAACCTCTTGCCGCATTCTAACGAGTCAGACTCGCGATGAAGATTTTAACGGGGTCTAACAAATATGACGGTTATGCCTTTCTTTTTAGATGGAATAAGATTTAGCCGTACAAAAAATATAAATGGTCAGAAATTGGCTTTCATTTTCCTTTCGAGCGGCCTAATAGAATAAATTGAAATTATATCAGATGATTGCATCAGTTCGTGCCCGATTCCACTGCGGACTGGAAAAAAATTATACAATTGATTAGCGAAGCTGTACTCTTTGAAATCTAACCATTGAATTTTATTTTGAAATCGGGCACGACATTATGCAATCATCTAATATTTCCACCATCTCCGAATCAAATATGTTTGAAAATAACTCCGGCACCGTCTGTTAAGTAAATCCGGGAGTTTTGTTAGAGCTAACGGGTTCGAATTTACTTTGTAGAACCGCTCGGGGTCCGGGACGAGACGAGTCACTAAAGAGGCTAATATAAAATTGATTACGTAGGAGCGGAAGAGGGAGAGGGATTCGACGAATTCGATTCAGCCGTCTCCTGAAAGATTCGCAACAACGTGGGCTAGACGTGCCCAATAAATTCTTACAAATCTCTGCACGGAGAGAGACCGATAGAGAGAGAGAGAGAGAGAGAGAGAGAGAGAGAGAGAGAGAGAGATAGAGAGAGAGATTCGGCCGAGATCCGATTGCCGGCCAAAGTCTTTTGTTTGCGGAACGACTACTCTAACGAATTGAGCTATCCAGGTCGCCCGATGGTTTCTTTCCCTCCGTAAGCCTGATTTTCGAAATGGCTGCCGACTATAAAATAGTGCTTAAATCGGCGCGGTCCTTGTGAGCGCATAATCTAAAAGGGATTTCATTCGCACGTACCTCGGGCACCGATCGGTTCGACACTCAATAAACTCGGGCTTTGGCTTCGAGCCGCGGCATCGGCTCTCGG
Source organism: Lasioglossum calceatum (assembly GCA_963966675.1). Lineage (NCBI taxonomy): Eukaryota > Metazoa > Arthropoda > Insecta > Hymenoptera > Halictidae > Lasioglossum > Lasioglossum calceatum. Next base: position 1,809,079 of record OZ016555.1, on the reverse strand, counting down.
GAAAAACAGAATTTTGACTCGGTGACCCATACGGAGGACCTCATGAGAACATAACCTACTTTCGATACCTCCACACACAATTCTTCATCCCTTCGGCCACGTCAGATTCTACCCCGCAGCAAAATATTTTATACAGAATTTTATTATCCTTCGAGTGCCTCGATTCTGCACCACGTGTGTTCCATCGTTTCTGTCAGCACAATATCCATGACGTTTTCGTTAATTTTCAACGTACACACAATGATATTTAGTATTTCAATATAAAGTGTCTGTCGGTGTTTCCAACCATTTACATTTTTTACATACCCAAGCCCCGTGTAAAACGGAACGTCACTTGGCGCATTAAAATTTTCAATGAGATCGAAATAATACAAAATTGTGGATGAAGCTTTTAACTACATTTGAAAGACCTTGGAGACCCCTGAATGCATGAAAGCCCACGCGCAGCGTGCTTATAAGCTTACAGCTTGGAAATGATCGGTATTTCGAATAAAATTCCATGGTACGTAATGGATACAACGAAACAATGATTTCCACGTATACACTGCTAACCAGACTGTGTACGTATGCATGTATGTATGTTCTGCTTCCGAGCACGATCAGGACTCAATCTACTTAATGCGTCCGCTTGTTGCACCAAACATTCTACTTCATTGATCTGGCGATGTCTCCTCTACACGTAAGCACGGAAATGAAAGCTTTTAAACAGAAATACTATTTCGGAGGGAGTATCGATTACACGGACCATTTTGTCCATTAGAATTCCCGCTGGAGTCTTCCTTTTAAATAAATTTCGACCTTTCTCACACGTGCGCTCGCAAAGCCTTATTCAACCGTTCGAATGAAAATTTTCCTCGTGTACCAAATAAGGTCATCCTTTCTGTTGGATTGTCGATAAGATGTCAGCACAATGAACTTACTGTTCGTTGTCAAGAATTAATCAACGATCTCAGATTCTTATTAATAAACAGAGATTTCCGAACTGTGGGGCCTAACCTCACCAGTCGAAGCTAAGATTTCGTATAGTAAAGAGCTTCGTCCCGCGCCGTGAACTAAAGAATAGTTTCATTTTAACCAGATAACTGCGTTCGATGTGTATATGTTACGGTAAATGTGATTAATCCGGTTATTATGCATAATAACCGGTTATTATACATAATCACCAATTTATTACATTTACCGTAACATATACACGTCAATCGAAATCTCTCGGTGCATTAACAATAACCTTTTCAAGAATGAATTGTTAATTTTTTATCAAATGAAAATGTAATCCTACCTCGTTTTTCGTAAAATTTATAATAGCACTATTTGCCCTGCGTTCGACGTGTATGGTATACTCGTTATTCTGTGGGGGATTTTTAAAACTAAATTCCGCAGTGAAGAGGTTAAAAGTACCAGTGTGCGTGTATTAAAACCCATTTCCAGTACTCTCTTTCGGCCTCCTCCTTTGGTCTTATATCGCACCTCTACATCATGATACAAAACAAGCGTGCCGCGCGAATTTTGCGCGTCTCGCTAAATCGCTTAGTTGCTCGGGTTGTTGTTTCGTTGTCTGCCGTAAGAATGGATTGAGGAAATTAACGAGGAAACGGGGCCGCGTATCCAGCCCGTTAAGCCTGTCTCGGGAGCAAATCAATGCGTAAGATAAGCAGAAGTAACACCTGGCGTGGGCGTCGGAGCCACGGCAGAGTTATGCGGAACGAGATTTCCACGGTGCACTCGAAACACGAGCCACGCCGGTGCTTTATTACCGCGCTTAAATGTTATATTGTAGACTCATACGGGCGCAGTTTGTTACCGGAGTGTCCATGCACACGATGCCGTAGTCGTCTAACACCCGAAATATTTACCGTTGCGCATCGGCCAGTGCATTAAACTGCAAACATGATTTATGCACGGGCACACGTGGAAAATTTTATTTACGCGGCACGGCCGTTTCGTTTGCATTGCAAAGAGCCCTCTCCGCCCCACCTCCCGGCACACATTGCCATTATTAGTTGCGAGCAAGTAAAATTCGGAGGGGGAGACGATTGAACACGCGTTGTGTACAGCTAATTCGTGACGACCTGTGTGGGCCCTTGTAATGCATCGTTAATACACGGTGCAACGAGCACCCGGTCTCTTTAAAATAAATTCGAAATGAACGCGGTGAATGCGCAAGTAAGGCGGCCGGAAATTTGCCGGTGGTATAATAAAAATAATTATTAATTACGCTTATCATATTCTCAGCGCCGATAGTTGCGATTACGCTGCGGGTCCGCACACATTTATGGCCTATAAACATTGGCAGAATTTAATACGATAGGTAATACCACCACCGCCGCTATTGATAATTAAACCGCAGGGTCTTAAGCATTTATAGGTTATAACTACGTTCGGGAACCGATAAAGTTCAAGGTTTTTATTCTATACGATTTGTTTAAACAATAAGAAATTGTCGAAATATTGTTTCGAGTATAATAAGGCCGATAGTGTTCTGGGAAATTGAGTACCAATGACGTTCTACAGGGTGTCCCAAAATTCCTTCAACAGCCGGAAATGAGAGGTTCCTGACGTCATTTGAAGCAACATTTTCGTTTGCAAAAATGTTATCTGTGGTTTTGTTTAGGAGTTATTAACGAAAAACGCGGACCAATCAGAGCGCAACTTAGACGCGAGTTGGCACAATCGGCCAATAGACAGTTGGCGCGCCGGGCCTGCTGTGGCAACTCGCATTCAAGTCGCGCTTTAATTGGTCCGTGTTTTTCGTTAATAACTCCTAAACAAAGCCGCGGATAACATTTTTGCAGAGGAAAATGTTGCTTCGAATAACGTCAGGATCCTCCCATTTCCGGCTGTTGAAAGAATTTTGGTACACCCTGTATACGGTTCAGCTAATGTGTCTGACCATGGCGGACCTTTTCTACTTACTTCAACTCTCTTTCACAGTTCGAGTGAATTCACCTAAAAGTGAACCTCTATTTTTAAACCCACTATGGTTCTCGGTTAGGTTATACATTCAGACAATATTGTAAAAGAGAAGAGATCTATGAATAAGAGTTTTTCCTCCGTTTCGTTGAATATAAAGTTCCGAAAAAGATATCTCAATTAATTTAATGCCACGGAATATAAGTTACGGGTGAGCCTTTTAATTAAATGTTGACATTATCCCATACTAATTAAGAAAATATACAAGAATATGCGGCAGTACTATTTGCAGTTCTAAGTGGGAATGTAGACGCTTTTGAGGCAGATTTGCCGGAAAATGGGAGCGCAGCACGAAAGCGTTCGCTTCTATATATTTTCGCCTCGGTTTTCCAAGAGATCTGTGCTTCGTGCCACGATTTCATGAACACCCTGTATAGGGTGCGGTCGTAATGATGGTGTAGCTTTACCGAGCGAACTTGAGGTTTGTGGGAGGAGCTAATGAGAATTCGTGAGACTCGGTGTGCATAGGAGGTCTTCGACTGCTAGCCTGCCAATTATGTTGCGTTTATACGAACATTCTGCCGCACCGACTAAGCTGCAAATCTTTATGCAAATTTTCGTTCCCGTAGACATACTTAGAGCACGAGAAATTGAATTGAATGTAATCCTGTTTGCAGACAACGGTCCGGAAATAAACTAAAGATGAACTCCCAACCGGAGTCAACCGTTTTACGCTTGAACCGCAAACTTAACTACTCCATAACCTCTCCTGGTCTAATTGTTCGCATTCTTTTTCTCACTGCTAAATTTACAATGAAATACGCCATAACAGGACGGAACTTGACCCTCGTTTTTGTTGCCTAAAACAAGCTTAAAAAATCATGTGTGAAAAAATTTTTCACAAAAGTCCCTTTAAACATTTTCTGGGATCGCGTTATGCGGGAGTCTACTGTATGCACAATTTTCGCTTTCTTCGCAATCCGAAAGTGTGGTGCTCGATCGATACGACTACACAAGCCGGGAAAACGGTCCCCCGTGCACGAAATAAGCTAAACATTTAAAATCCTACCGAGTCTATTCGGAACTGTTCGTCGATATATGGTACACGGGCTGGAGCTTTCGTTTTAAATGTTCGAAAGCTGTCCGGCTGTTAACACGATTTTCTATGCGCTTAACGTATCTCGGAAGAATATGGAAAAGCCTGTTACCGTCGCCTTTTCAAAGTTATCGGGTCGTGAAATAAGATCGGCCGGGTATCGCGGAGAGCCGTTTGAAGCGCGAAGTGTGTCTCGTTATGAAAAGTGTCTACTCGTGTTCGACAGGGTCCCGCAGCCATTCATAATGCCTCCCGTTAAAGTATGGCACTCGAAATTATCGAGTTTCAGGTGCAATTTCGGCGCGGTGGAACGGTAATTCGATGGCAATAATGGTCGGGCGTCAAGAGTCCCCTGTTAATCGACATCGAGCCGGCTATTTTGCAGTCCATCGCAAATATTATAATCGCGTGGGCGGCCGTGGACCATTCCGCGCAAGATATATATTTGCTCGTAATTTACAACCGAGGCGTGAGAGGGGAGGGACGACCGGTTTAATTGCAGATTAACGGAGGCCGCGGAGGGTGGAACACGCCGGGGGAAATTCGCGGGCCGTTTCCTTTTTTCGATTTGCATGGCAAACGAGCCGCACTTTGTAATACTTGAAAGGCGGATGAACGAATTGCCAGGCGAAATTACAGAGCGCGAAACAGGGACGAGCGGCGGGATTAAAATTACGGTTAACAATCGCGCGTCAAAGAGTCGCGTCGCGCGTAAAATGCAAAAAGTTTCGAATATCTTGCGGCTGCGTTGTTGGCGACGCGCGACGCCGCGTAATTAACCGCCGTACGTTTTCCGAGCTTCGATAAATTGTTGAATCGACGCTATCGGGAATGGATTGCCGTTCTTTTTTACATTTCCCGGGCGGCTAATTGGACTGCGCCCGGTTGTAAAGATTTTTTGACGTCAGCGGAAGTTATCTTCGCGCGAAGAAGGACCTTAATGTTCGCTGGTCCGTGAAAAATTGTACGCCCCCCCGGTATTAACGGAGAACAAGGGGGACGGTGTTAATGAAATACCGGCGGAAAGAGGGAGGCTAAAGATCGAAAAGGTGGGAAACTACTTGAAGCAAGTAACGGAGACGAAACTCGGCGGACCGCATTAGCACGTTAAATGGGTACATTAAGAACTTTATAGTTAATTCAGACTGTTTCGGCGTCGTTATTGCTTCCGGTAAATTTCATCGTAGCCGGGGTGGCTCTCTCTCACTCTCTTTCTCGCGAAAATGATCGATAATGCACGGTAAGCACCGTCGCCGCGCGAAGACAGTCCCCGTCCGTGAACTTTTACAAAGCTGCGTCTATTATTCAACGGTTTCAAGAGCCCCCGGTTAAAGTTGCATCCGATTGATAAAGCGATTTATTACGGGCGTCGACGTCGCCTAACTTACCCCTCGGGGTGGGGGCAGTGGGCTATCTCCCTTCCTCTCTGACCAAACTGGCCATCCCCTAAGCTGATAACTTCTACAACATCCCCGACGATCAAGAAATTAATATTCATCCGGGGAGCGAAGTGAACAGCTATTCCTCCGAATGGAAAGTCATCCAATTTGAGGAACTTTTCCTCCGGTAAAAGGAAACGACAATGAAAAGGAACTGGCTTTAAGGAGACGCCGAGCTAATAAAACTGTTTCCTATCGATTTTTGAGCTAGCTCTCGCGCAGCCCGCTCCACGGAAATTTTCCCGCGTAAGCATTATGGATTGTATGGGCCGATCGGAATACAAAGAGAACCTTTCTTTTCGAAGTCCGTTGAAAGAACACTTTGTGCAAGCAACAAAAGGTTATTTCACCATACAGCCTCTCCCCATAGGAAAATTACCCGACGCTAATAACCATTGCCATGTGGAAAAGTTACCTCTGGATATCGCACTGTTTACCGGACTCGGCCGCGGACTTCATTAATGCAACTTCCACGACTGAAAATAGTCGGACACAAAGATCACTATTTGCGTCCGAAGTTGAAGTTTATCTTCTCGAGCTTACAGAGTTAGGTCCGTAGCAAATCTGCGCTAGGTTTAGACTGAATTACATGCGAATCAGGTCCGCATTGCATGTAAACTAGGTTTTAACGTCCGGTTAAACCGAAACTACGTCCGTCGCGGATCCGAGTTAGATTCGGGCACAAACAAGCCGTGTAAGCGTTCGATTAGCTTTGAAATAAATCTAAGAAGATTTACGCTCGGCTGGAGACAAATTAGAACTGGACTAAGCCAAAGTTGCCGTTGGATTCGAGTTGCGTCTATCGGACTTAGATTTAGATTAGATATGAGCTAATTTTGGATCGTATCGGGTCTCGGTTGAATCTCAATTAGATTCAACTTCAGCAAAAACATAGTTTACGTTAGATCAGATTCGCGAAGATTAATAAATTCAGTTTCAATTCTAGGTAACGTTTGCACTGGCAATGAGTTAGGACCAGATGCATTTGGGTTGAACCCTGGGATTATGCAGGGGCGAGGTTAGAGGTTCTAAAGGAAATCGATCAAGTAAATAAATTAAATTTCTAAAGGAGTCTCTCTTTTCAGGGGTACGCGCGCGCCAAGACGCATCCAAGGGACATCAGCGAGCATCTATTCGTAGAATATCGATGAGTCCCGTAGTACGTCCGTTTCGCGAGACTCCCACCGGATTACTGCGCCTTAAACTCTTTACGGCTGATTGAAGTCGAAGCGACGATATCATTAAGCGACGGCCGGGTCAGTAAAAGCGGATCCTGGAGCCTCGGTGTCCTGGAACGCCGCCTATAAAACTGATCCCGAGACGTTCGACCCTTAACGACAGCCTATAGACGCGTTACGTTCGACAAAGCGACGATTACGATGCCTCTATCTATCTCTCTTTCTTTCGAATGAATCCCCCGAATCCGCCTGCGGCACTCCGCGTTTCATTCGACTATAGGAGCCGAACACAAACAAAACTGTTTCCCGTCGTTCGACGCTCGCACAGAACGCACAGAAGCAATGAAAGGGCTTCCTCGCTCCAATGCTCCGATTAATAGGAAATTCTTCGGGAATTTTCTTCAAGAATGAAATATTTCATCATTCAAAAAATACGAACAACTTAATTCTCGTTTGTACACGATGACGGGAAATGTGCTGATTATATCCGGCAAGTTTCAAGTGATTTGATTGGTTGGTTATTCAGGTACCACGTTCGCCAGGTCGACGAACGCTGTTTCATGAAAAATGCAGTGCGTCAAGTGCTGTTTCAGACTGTACAACAAATAATTCCGATTAATCAGCTATTCCTGGTCCGCAAGGAACAACGTAAGGGTCCTCAACAATATTACAACAATCAGCCTTTGTCACGAGTTTCATGTTCGCCAGATCAGGAAAAGCTGATTTATGATGAACGTCGGGCATCGAGTACTGTTTTAGAGTGTATTGCAAATAATTCCAGGTGTACAAAGAACAAGATAAGGGTCCTTAGCAAGCAACCGCGTGATGGATCGTATCGTAATAACCCAGTCAGCCTTTACGATGAGTTTTTCGTATGTACGAACGCCGGTAAATCATCTAGTACGCGTGGAACGCTTCGGAGGTAAATTTTGAAGAGGTTACATTGTACGAATATGCAGAAGAGGATGATTTTCGCGGGTCGTCTAGGTCTGTGAGCGATCGTTTGTACTCACCGGTTCGCACCAGCACGTTCAGCAGGATTGATAGGACGAGGGTGGTGACCCGGTACCCGTGTATTATGATCATCAGCCACCTCGATACGCTGAATCCCGCGTCGTGCCATAGACCGGTGCCCTCGTGTACCATATTTTTCTGGCTCGCCCTTTCTCGGCCACCTTGCCTCCTCCGATTGCCTGCTCGTCGCCCGGCCTCATTCACCGTCGTTCTCGAGCTCGAACGCAGCAGCCCAGGCTGGAAACCGGTTCGCCCCGGGTTTTATCGGCGATTGAAAAGCGTCCTCGAACCAACGGGCGCGAGGGAAACCCCCGCCACAGTTCCCGACAACTTTCTTCTTACGTGCTCGCGAACTCGCTCTGTAAAATGTACTTTCGCTGAAAAACAAAACGAAGAACCACCAGTGGTATCGAGACGGAGCGCGACAGAGAGAAAGAGAGAAAGATGAAAAGGATAGAGATAGAGAGAAATGTATAGAACAGAGACAGAGCTAGAGGTATCGGGAAGAAGGAATGGGTAAAAAAAAGGCGCAGTGAAACAAAGCATCGAAACACGTAAATCTTTTCTCTACCCGTTCCGTGTATCGTTGCGTGGTATTGTTGCCGACCCTGCCTGGTCAGATTGATTAGTGTACCACCGGTTAGAGGAAAAGTTTCTAGTTGCCTTGGTAACCACGGCAGAGCTAAAAGATCCTCGCTCGCTCGCGCGCGCCGCGGCAACTTAGCGGAATCAATCCGGCCAGCAGATATTGCACGAGTTTATGGAGTTCCCGTCGGTGAGGCGAGACCGAGTGAGAAAGCGAGGGAGAGAGGATAGAGAGATGGGTTCTTCAGTCTCGGGGAAACGGTAACTATCGTTAACGACGAATGGAAAGTTGCACGCCTCCGTCGGACAACGGTAACGCCGAGACAGAACACGTCGTCGCAGCGTGACGCCACCCCCGCGAGGAAACCCAGTTCCCTGCGTCTTATCGAGATCGAGAAGAAGGTATAGGTCACCGAACGCTCTCTCTCTCTTCAGCTCTGGCAAGTTGCTCTCGGTGGCTCGAGTCGCTATTGTTCCACTGGCTATAGATTACGGACCCGTTCTCGGGAACGCTTCGAGACACGCTCCACACAGTTTCCTGTCTGCCCCTCCAAACCGTCGCGTCTTCGTTGCCGGTGCCACCTCCGGATGCGTCGCCTGCTACCAACGAACTCGCAGATACACGTGTCGAAACGCTCGACGGACTTCGGTGTTTCGCGATATTGTTCAAGTTCCGACGCTACTGCCGCCGCCGCCGCTGCTGCTTGCGGCGGCGAGCCTCTCAACGATATCCTTTCGCAGTAAAGTTAATGGCGTGCCTCCGGCGAGAGGACTTTCTTGCTGTACCGGCGGCTGTCTCCTCCTCATTCAGCGCTCGTTCGCAGCCCCAGCATTTCCCCGGCTCACGTACCCTGCACGTTATCAGAAATACAAGACGCTCTAGGCCATTGAAACGGAACGGTTCTCTTTCTCGAGTGGCTTGAAAGCGTTCCGCGTTGCCCGCCGGTCCAACAGCCAACGGCTACTTCCCGTCGGAAGAGCTCTGATTTTCTTTTCCGCCCGCGAAACACCGCCGAACAGAGAAAGAACGGGACACCGAGGAACAAAAGACGGGAAACATCGGCGAGGAGACTTTTACCCCGCACGGTAACTGCGTTCGATGCTTTCAGACCCAACCCGCTTAATTTCCACCGTTAATATTATCTTTGGACCGGCCCGTCGTCGATTCCACCATCGAAACGTTCACATTCCGGATACTAACGTAACAACGTTCTCGACCGCTACCGCCTGCATTAACAGAGATAACGATTACAAGACTATTCTTCGTCCGCGGGAAGATCCCACGCGTTCCGACACACGGGCAACAGTCGCACTCGATAGGCTCGTTCGCTTTCTTCGTCGAGCGAAACACTTGTGAAGCTGGGTTTACACTCGGGGCTACCTAGTGGCGTCACGAATTAGACTATACCAGGGTTCCCCAAACTTTTTCTCTAAAATGTCTTTGAATTTTCGCGGACCACCTTGTGTAATTTGAAGAGTAGGTCATGACTAGACTGCGGATCTTTATGCATTTATAGGAAAATTAAAAGAAGATGACATTCAAAATTGTCAATATATGATTCCTCCTCTCTTAAAATCGTTAAGGAAAGAAGTAACATCCAATTTGGTTTCTATTTCCTGCAATCGATGCAGGCGATTTTTATTTTGCATAAAGATCCGCAGACACATGACATGACGCAGGACACATAATCAATAAATCTTCGAAAAATACATACGTAAAATTATTATAGTCAAAATGTAGAACAAAGTAAAGATCGTAGTAAAAAAATAAAAGTGAAAATCGTACGTTTGAGTTTAATACAAGATAGCTATTTGGTGTAGAATTTGATAGAACCGTGCGCCGAGAATATCATTTCCAAAACTTTAGTCTAAAACTCCTTACGATCGATAACAATCTCTTATTGTAGAAAAAAAGGTTTGTTATTAACATTTTTTCGCGAAGAACAGTTTTGGAAACCCTGGACTGTACTATAGCTTTGTGACATCACCCAGGTTCTGACTAAAGCATTTCCCTCACTATTCCCTCTGCCATTTCCTGCGTGTCTTTTCCTAACAGACGAAAAACACATGAAGAGGCTAGCATCACCTAGCTCCTGTTTAATTGGAGATAGTGTCAACGGCTCTGAAGAGAGGACCCAGGCTACCGGAGAGCGTAGAAGTCCTCTGTGTCTCTAGCTGCGTTCCAGGATATCACCGTCCCGATGCAGGCCGACACGCGAAACACGACGATCGTTAGGTGACACGGCTAATATTCCGCCTCGCAGCGGACCCTTGTCTCGTCTACTTTTACCCGGCTGCCTCGTTTACGAATGCCTCGACTTGCCTTGCGTTAACGCGTTATATCCGATCTATCCTCTCTCTTTACGTCCTCCTGTGATTTCATCCCGCCTCTGTTTTCACCGGGGAAGATCATAACGCGCGAGCTTTAGTTCGCGACCGACAAACCCGAGAAGATCCAACGAAGGATCTGCAGCAGATGGCCGCGTTTGCGGCCGGCTCTGCAAGTTTGCGGAATGTCGCGACGACCGCGGTCGCAGTGTACCGTCTTCGGCCCTGTTGCACAGTGGTCTAAAGTAACTGCAGTTCCGGTGCATCGGAAATTGGAAAACGGGGCGTTCTCGATCATCTCGTGATCGTGTTCTCGTTTCTGCCAGAGGAATTTTACTAATTGTACTAAAATCGTATTACAAATATTTGATCCAACGACTATTACATTGAGATGCGGTGTTCAACCAAACAGACAAACATTGACTCCGATTTTCATCCCTTGTTGTCAACGACCATAAAATCCAGCACGACTTTTCCGACCAGCAGAATGCCCTCATCCCCTATACGTCGAGTTAAAAACGATTTTTGATCTACGTTTACTTTACATGATTCAATCTTATTGGTCCTGTTTCTTTGTAAATCTAAACAGCGATTTTATTAATTGTACTAAAATCGTATTACAAATGTTTGATCCAATGTCTATTACATTGAGATGCGGTGTTGAACCATACAGACAAACATTGACTCTGATTTTCATCCCTTGTTGTCAACGACCATAAAATCCAGCACGACTTTTCCGACCAGCAGAATACCCTCATCCCACATACGTCGAGCTAAAAATGATTTCGCTCATCCAGAGTCGCAAGTTGAACGTCTGTTCGACGTGTAGCGCGCCTCGGGCGAGCTTCCTGTTCTCAGCTGGTCCTGCCGGAACATCCAGCTGCGTACACACACGTCGCCTTGGAAGGATCGTCGCGGTTAACCCGCTCCTTTGAGGTATTTGAGCCGCCCCCGCAGGCCGGTATCCGGCGGGATAGGAAGCACGGGAGGGACGTAGGCGAACACAGACTGCTTCAGGGATTACGGACGTCTCGGTTGCTCGAGGGCTCGGTCTCTTGCTCCTGGTCCAGCCCAGAAATTCGAGGAAAGTGGATACAGCTTGCACATAGCCAGCCTGCTTGCTCCTCCAATAACCAGCCGCGACAAGACCGTCTCGCGAAATGCTAACGGGTAAGCTCCTTTTTGTTCAAATCCAGTCGAAATCACGGAGGGCCTCCGGCCGAGCTAGATGACGAGGCGGATGAAACGAAACGAGGTGGTTTAAGGGACGGGGAAAACCGGAGACAGAGACCCGGGTTTCTTTTCCTCTATCAGCCTAATGAAGTTCTGCTAGGAGGATCCAACAAGCGAGCTCCCTTTTGCGTTTCCCGAATACCGTCCGTCATACGGAAGATTACAGTACCGAGCCGGAATTAATTCGCCGCGTAAAACCTTGCGGGACCGATGAACTGCTTTCTGAAGGGATATTACGGGTTTAATGAAGGGTAAGTACCCTGCCCGGGGCGATTACCGTTGCGTACAACGTCTCCGCGTTTTGCTTCTTACTAATCTCATTTCGCTCGATACGGAAAGTCGGGTGACACTTTCTCGGAAAAAGAACTTTCTCATATTCACATGTACAAAGTTTGCATTGCTTCCTAAATATCTATCTACCTCGAAAATAAAGAAATTAACCCCTATCCGTCCCTCATTTCAAGAACTGAATCTGTCCCTCGGCGTCAAATTGAGACAGTGATAAAAAAATAGATAAAATAACAAGGTAGACAGTTATTTTTCGATGTTTTTTATTCAAATTGATGAGTTTTATCTTAGGTTTTCCGGTTTTGGGTTTCTCATTAAAAAGATAAGAGCCACGAAGTCTCGCCAAACTTATCTACAAATCACAGAATAATATAACTTATTTCGGGGAAACTGTGTCAAATTGACACGAGGGACGGTTGAGGGTTAATAAAGTATAATAAAAATTGTAATCGTAACGAACACTTAAAGTTGGACATTTTGAAATTCTAATCTTCATCTTCAATTTCATGTGCACAATGCAAAAAAGATTACAAAGACTAAAAATGATCTGGGTTGGAAGAAGTATCTTGATTTTCAAATTAAAATGATATAAAATTGCATAGCAGTGTCTGCGAAATTCTGAAAGTTCGTGTCCACCTGAGAGTGAAACTGCACCCTGCGGTTCGGGGACGTTCGGAAAGCGACGATTTTCCAGCTCGCCCTCAGGTGTATAATGAAATGACTATCGTGCAGCTGCCTTTGCAGGTCGATACCGTTTCGCATTCTGCGAGTATCGCCCGGAGTCGATGGTAGTGGAGAGAAGTGGAGAAAGAATGGCCCAAAAGGAGTGAACGTTTCATTTGATTACTTTGTGTGGACGATATCAAACGCTCGGAGACGCTTGACGTGTCGTTTGTAGAAATGTCCTGTATGTTTGCTGCGACGAGTGCATTGCTTTAACCAGGAACTTCTCTTTCCGAGTAGATGGTATACTCTCAGGTGGTTCATGTGACAGGAGAACTTTCCAAAGTCGTCCTCAAATTGACAGGCGACATAAAAATACGAGCTGGACTCGACATTGACTTTTGCACCGATAGTTATTTCAACTGGAATGATTTTCATGGAAAATAATATGTTAACCTCTTCCTGAGTGGGGCAGTGGGAGGGGCAACGCGCCACTAGCCAATCAAACAACTACGTTTCATCTCCGCCGCTCGATAATCACTCGCGTTCGGGGCTGCGTTAGCAGGGCACTGGTCAAACAGATCCCTCTATCTTCCGTAAACATCGCTGGCTCGGTTGCGAGACCGATTGCCACGTGGGAGTAGTTGTCAATGCTCCAAGCGGGATTCAATTGGAAAAACGGTCTCGTACCAGGGGATAATAAACCGTAAATTTCCGGGAAGAGCGAAATAATTCGTGCGAGTCGGTGCGAAAATCTCGATCACCGGGGAATTAGAAGCGCCCATAGCTGGACAATCGGTTTAAACAATGGGTCGCTCGCGGATGAAAAGAGCGTCTCTTAGTGAGCGCGTGCGTTTCCCCGTCGGTGGTTTTCAGCGCTGAAGCCTCCCGGGAATTGCAGTGTGGCTGGTTGATTGAGATACAAGGGACGGTGACGAGCGAGGCTGATTTTTCCCCGCCGGCGACGATTCATCGCGAAGAACTCTTCGGCATGAGTGGCACGCGAAAATTTCCACTTCGTACGCGGCGGCGGCGTCGGTTGAAGCTGAGGCTGAAGCTGAGGCCGAGGCTGTGTCGGCGAAGGAAAGCGACAGAGGAGGCATTTATTAAAAGATCATCACTTATCAGAGGATCCTCGAGGGGCGAACGAATCGTTGCACCAGCGAGCGGACGGATGAGAGTGTACGCTTTCTGAAAAGCGACTTTTCCTCGGCCACGAGTGGCTCTTCTTCTATCTTTACTAGGCGGAGCGTTAAGCTGCCGGAAGACGGCGCGAAATTTAACGAGCGACTGAGGCCGCGAGACCGCGCCGAGCGAACCGGAGCCGAGCAGAGTCGAGCGGAGCCGAGCCGGCCCCGTGGCAATAAAAAAGATGAGGAAAAACGAGGCTGAGGCAAACGGGATATAAACGATGATGTGCCGCAGCCCTGGAAACGCCCGGAACGACCAAACCCGACGGAAATATTAACGATAAGCTCGAAACGGAATGGATACCGGATACGCGGCAGGAATCCCGAGTTATTGGCAAGCTCACCAACCACGAAGAGAGCAGCAACCTATCCGACCAATCCGCTGTTCCACGCGTGTTGATTTTATTAATACACTATTCCGGCAATAAACAGTATCCCCCTGTAATAGAAGTCGGTACATACGATCAATCAATTCGATGTAAATGTTATCCCGACGAACAGCCCGAATTACAATCCGTGATCCGTCTGCGATGCGTGGCCCCGGATCGCTTCAACAGTTTCACGGAAATTATTGTCGCTCGAATTCACCACAAACTGGTTCTAACCTATCGTACAAATGGCGATCCGAGTATTTCAGTCTTATGGCATGCCGCGTGCTCCGCTTGCGGATCTACGTTTATTTTATACGATTCAATTGAGATATTCGATACCGAATATGTCTCTTCAATCTTATTGCTCCTGTTTCTTTGTAAATCTAGACAGCGATTCACGAGTCGTCTCGAGAGGATACATGAAAAGATTGCTGGCAATTGTGATACTCGTGGGATATCAAATTTTTCTTTCGGAGAATCTTTGGCATTCAATTCGTATTCCGTAGACCATTTACGTAGCGGACTTGTTACAACCAGTGTAAATTAAATTGCTTTATTAGAATTTGATGGTCCAGCATTTTTTGAAAATTTTTATAAGCCATAAATGCATAGAGATCCGCGTCTACAAATTAATTATAATTACCAGAGAACAGTCTCTGAATATTTTTATAACGTTGCACGCAATCGTGGGAAAGTTATCTAGAGCTGGTAGCCGTCTAGTTTCCCTTCGTTCCAAGCTTTCGGAATCGCCGAACTCCGCAATTACACAGCTCAAAAATTCGAGGTGGATCAAAAAGTTTTCCGTACCGCACGAAATTGTTGGTGGGTCGGTGAAAAATTAACATTATCCAGCGTTAGCTCCGGGAAAAGTTATGTTTGTTGAAAATTTCAAAGCCGAAACCTGGAAATTCCGTGAGCAGTGGTTTGGGGGCTGCATCGGTGGCTTGTTCCGCATAACAAACCAACTCAAACATCGTTCACTGCAGTACAAAGTGTAACTACTTAAGAACAGCGCTGTGTACACTAATCGTCGCCGTCAGAGATGGGTAACAGCCCTTCATCGCGGAAAGACAACCAGAACTGTGTCTCCATTCGAATCTGCGGCTCTTTCGACGTAAAGTTGCAAATTTCGTGGGATGAAATTCGCGACAACTTCGATTAGACAAGAACTGGCACACAACACGCAAACTTTTAATTGCGTTTAATAACGTGACAATATAACTCTACCATTTTTCACAATTTCAATATTCTCTTTATCGCAGAACGACCGCAAAGCCACAACAGCTGTCGAAGAGGCAAATTGTTCGTCGATATAGAATTCCGTGGGAATTTGTATCGCAGGAATTTCGTGCAAATGCAATAACAATTAAGCACTTTTGTGCAGAGGGAGGACTATTCGCCAGCGACGGGACAGGATCTCTCGCGTGTCCCTTGAATCCTAATCGCGAAGTCACGGGTACCACGGGTTGTCACGCATCGACGGGAAATATGGTAGATTAAGGATTTAAGATCAAGAGCGGAGGATGAAGGGTGGCCCGACTTTATGAATACTAATTGGCATCCAGGAGAGGACACTCGCCGGCCGGAATTTATCGGGTTTATCGGATGTGAACCCGACGACCCCTGTTCGTATCCCAGCTAGTCGGGGATCATTGAAAAGGAGCATCATTCCCGTCGAGAGAGAGGATTCAGTGGAGGGACCACGAAAAACTTAATACGGCAAGAAGGGAGTCCGCATTATGTAAAAGAAGCTCCCGAGGAGTCGTTTCCTGAATAATGGAGATCCTCCAGCCCCGTTGTGCGTCCTTCTTCTCGCGTAAACACGTATCGTTCGGAACGCGAACAGGATGGGAACGGTTTGGCCTGGATTTGGCATCCGTACTTGGTAATTAAGTTCACCAGACTGGTGTACAGGCTTCTCTAACCAACCCCCCTTTCCCGCGTCGCGGAACCATCCCCCGAAATCTGCGCCCGGTGGCACACGAAATTGCACCATCGACGGTGCCGATTAAAGTGCCGATAATCCTCAGCATCGATTTAACCTATGGCTCCGTATCAATTATCGGGTCAATCGTCGTCGTTCGATGCCGCGTCCCATTTGGCCACTTGACCGGCCCGAAGACGTTCCGACGAAAATCGCCCTTTATCCGAAACTTCCGCTATCCTAACCGACCCTGGCCGAGGGAGATACACAAATTCGAAACGTCGACGATGTTGGAGGATATCCGAGCCCAAGGAGCTCTCCGATGGGATTCAGACAAGATATTCTGGGTTAGGTCTCGCAACTTTATCAGTCGAGTTATTGATTTGATCAAATTAATGGTTCGAACTTTTAGTTGATGGAAGCTTGACAATTATATTTTATATATTTTTCAAACGAATTGCTCATTTGAGAGGCTTCCTGTGACAGAGCCATCGTGAAAGGCAGACATCCTTCTAGAGCTGAAGATGTCTCTGAAAGATTCCCTCCTCGTTGAAAAAAGGAAAACAGCTGTGAATGACGCGAAGAGTGCGCGAAGAGTGTGAGAGCGATGGGTGGTGGTAGATCTAGTGTGAGATGCGAATCAGAATGCCTATAAGAACGACGGTACGTGTGTTCAGTTAGCAGTCGCGACATCAAAAATGTTTGCAGCACAATCTGAGAGCAGAAATTGGAAAACAATTTGGACAAAATGTTGCAATTAAATCCACAACTTTGCATTCCATGTACAAATCAATTTAGAACCGTGTTCGTCGAATACCACAGGGTTAACTATGGTTTTCCGGTAGAGTGTCCCGGAATTATCTGGGGCGGAGCATTAGTATTGAACTGGGCAGTATCGCGATTAGTCCGTTCAGCAGACGTCGAGACCGTGCAACGTCGGCCAACGGAAATCGGCTAATTAAAAATCTCCGCTATCCTTCTTTCGTATTCATTCAGATCCGGCGGGTACACATTATACAGGCCGGATATCGATCCCGTATTACGTATGTGCATAATTCTAGGGCGCGTGCACACGCCAGCCCCGACGGAGAAATTTTTCGCATTCGACGGTCGCGCGAGAATTGATGGAACCCTCCTCGGGACGTTTCGTTCTCGCCGCGGGTATTTCTTCGTGGGAATTGGACGAATGGTAGACGATCTCCCCCCGGCCAAAGATTTCTGTAGCCGCAAACTGTATGTTCTTTATGACTCGATCGTAACAAATTTATAACTTTCCCAATTGATTTGTTTGATGTCTTTCGGATCTATCGAGTTCTATACTTGATTGTAACGATTTACGGTCGAACTTTTCCACGATCGACGAGACCACTCGTGTACTCGCTCGTTCGATCACCAATTAGTCATCCCTACCCAGTTTAATCTTGTATTTCTACCCCCGTCCTCATAAAATAAATCCGCGAACCCGCAACTGTGCTTTAAAACATTTTATTTATTAATTTCTGCAATGATTCAAACTTTGTATAATTGAAGAACAAGAGAGTTTACATTATTCGTAGCTTCTATATTTTCAGTCCACCAGAATACAACAAGGTAGTCCCTTCTTCCGAGGGCAATTTCCCGAATTGATATAAGGGCTGTAGAATTTAAAACCAGTGGAACTGGAATCTACGCAATTAGGGTGTTCCCGCGGGTGATTCTTTCAAGTTTATGAGAGAAACGCGTCCCGTTGGTGGTCGAGGGGTTGAGAAACTTTGCGGGCGGATTCTATGTGCCACGAACCCCGTGTTCCTCATCCTTATGGGTTTCCGGCCGCTCAAAGGGTGTCCCTCTCGGAAAGATTCGATCAGAGGAGCCGTTGCTCGATCGCCGCCCGTCTTCTATCATCAAAGTTGCGCGGAAAGAATCCATAAAACGATTTCTGATCAGGTTTCTCAAGGGGAGAAGAGCATCCCCGACGAGTTAATAAAACGCTCTAGAGTCGAATCCGACGGTGGTGGTTGCCATGAGAAGTCGCGCCCGCGTTTGTCGCGATCCGCCCGGAATATAAAGCTCCGCAGGAATAATTCTAAAAACGTCGCGTCGCGAGCTGAGAAAATATTCCGCGAAGGTATTAAGCGAGCGCGGGCGCGTTGTGCGGTTATTAAATGGCCCGGGAACTTTCGAATAATAAAGGCAACGTTTTGTCTCCGGGCAAAAGAAATGGTGGTCGCGGCGAGGGGGAAAAAACTAGCTGAGCACAAAAGGGTAGAAGAAAGACGGGGAAGGGAAACACCGAAATCCGGGACCACCCATCCCGATTTTCACGGGAAACTGTTTCGAGAGTGTTCCGCTGTTGATATTCCTTCGGCGAGGAAACGCTGTCGCGCGAAAAACCGAGGAAGGCGAGGCTTTATTAAAAATATCCGACGACGGACGACGTTTCTTCGCCTTTGTGTCGGCGAACGGTGTTTAAACAGAACGACACCTGAGCCACAACCTCCGCCTTATGTAATTTCATCTCATTAACCGCGGATAACGTGTATCGGATTCGACGCTTTCGAAGCCCCGGCGAACTACGATAAATTGTTTAGTGTATTTTCAATTCTCGATGAAACACGACCCGGAAACGGTCCGACGCCGCGGACCGCGATAAAACTGGCTAATGGGCCAATATTTATTCGTCTACGGTTATGTTATTGCGACAGGACACTGTCGGGCTGCGCTAGCGCGCGCACGCTTCAATTATTTCCCGCTCAATTATTCCGTTTCGAAATTACCGCACCCCGAATGCGCTCTGACTTCACGCCCGCCACTCTTTCGCGAAACGGCCACCGGTGAAATGATCGATCTAGGCGCGTGAAAAGTCCTCACGCTGGGAAATAATCCATTAACCGCCGTGGTCCGTGAAATTCTTGCTAAATCGGAGTAATTTGCTTCCGCGGGCAAAAAAGTGGAAAAATTCAGTTTATCATTGCAATTACGCATGCAACTCTCTCTTTTTCGGCTTATTTTACATCCAAATGAAATGAAGGACACGTTCTTCGCCAAGTTTCACATTCAATTGGTCCGTGGTAAAAGCTAATTGCTCCTAAATTTCATCGATCGCGGCTATTACCGGGCCCACGGAGAGGATTAATATTTCCCATTTACAACCGCGATCTTGTCCATTCCGAATCCAGATCGATCAATTCGAGCGACGTGCAACGCGTTGCGTGAATGTTGCATTTTCGCGGTGGACGCAGGCTTTCTGGGGTAGCTGGGCCTGTATGCCTGGGAATTAGCTGGAACCAGTGCCGATTCGAGGTCAACGAGTCGAAATGGCAATCGGGTCGGATAGAAAAAACGGGAGATCGAACGAGCGTGACAGACAGCCAGACCAAACCGTACAGCGCGAGATATACATGTGTTGACGAAATAGTTGGGGAGAATTTGACACTTATAGGATAAGTAGAACACGGGTCGGGTAAAATATCCAGAGATGTAGGAGGAAAAAAGCGCGTCGAGCCTGTCGAATTTATAAAACATAGTCGGTGTTGGCGGGCGCAAATGACGTACTTGCTCCTCTTCGCGGTGGTCCACAAAAGGTATTCACTGTGTCCTCCTTCCATTTGTAAACACACTTCGCCACCGGTACAGAGAGAGAGAAAAAAAGGAAAATACCAGTTTCATGTTCGCCGCGATCGCATGACAGCCCTCGCTTTTCCGATCTCGGTCGGCGCGGCGGCTTGCGCACAGGTTTTTTACACAGTTTACCGGCGAGCCGCCGTACCCACGTAAGTATTGAATCCTTCCTCTAACGACCTCGCTGTGCCCGCGCTGTATACGATACAGAAAGCTTGTACAGGTGTGCACATACACACGGGGCCACGCAGACGACCGGCGACGCGACGGTCTCTCGTTCATCACCATCGACGGCGGTTATCGATCATCGAGGAGAGAAGAGAGCGAGAGACACCGGGGGAGCAAGAGAGAACGTTCGGGACCAGAGAAGAAAGCAATCAACGGGGACATTCGATCTGTCTCCCTCCGACAAAGCGTACACTGGTCCCGTGTCAACGACAAACGCGGAGCACGGTGTTAACAGCAATGAAATCCTCCGCGAATGGACCTTTACCGAAGTTAAACGATAGAACGTAAATCAAGCAAACTTTCCACCGTTCGAGGGAAACGATATTTACCGCGTGACGCGGTAGAGAGACCGAGGAAAAAAAAGAGGCGAGCCGAGAGAGAGTGGTGGAGAGAGAGAATGAGAGAGGAGTAGTTGGCGCAGTGACCGTCGACGAGGGAGAGAGAAGAATTCGACGGCTTGTTCCATTGGAAACTAATTTCGACCCTTGAAAATCTCGTTTCCTAATCCTCCGCGGAATTTTCCCAACGCTCATTAACGGGAACTACGTTTCACGCGTTCTATCGAAGCCCCCGGCATTTAATTACATGTTTACAAACTAGTCTTCGCGAGACTTACCGAGAGAGGGTGGCTAGAGGGCTGACTCGCCGAGCAGATGCAGAAAAGTACGGAGACTCCCGTTTGATTCCGAGCACACCTCCCTCAAGTATTTGGATAATTCCAGGTGGGTTCTCATTCGAATCAGACACCTCGTCTTCAGGCAAATTTCGACGTTTCGTAATTATTTCATACAACTTTACCGAAGCGAATTTTGGGGGATCAAACGTGCTACGAGTATAGTGTCGGAGCGCATGAATTTTACATGTGAAAATAACATTTTTTCGGTGGACACGTTCGTTTTCGGGAAAAGCGAATTTGAAAGTTTGTCAGCTCCGCACGCCCCAGAAATCGTCCGTAGTAGAATTGGTTCGCCGTGATCAGACGTGCCAACCGATTCGCATTGAATAGGACGCGCAACCAAACTTGAAATAAAATGAAAAAAATGTTACTTGATCATTTTTACTTATTATGAACGAAGGGGAAAAATACTGAATGACATTGTTAGAACACTGGACGGAAATTGGAAAAGAGAAAATAGCACTGTGATCGATACTGCACTTGTAATATTTTTATACGATATTTAACAGTTCACATCGCGAACTTCAATAATAGTGGCGAAGCACTGCTCTTCTTGATCGAACACAGTGATTCCAATGTTTGATAAAATATTTTCCCAGTGAAAAATGGCTGTATAAACTTGTATGGTACATTTTCGTTTCATAAAAATGTTATCGCTCTGGTTTGTTACGTTTAAATATTAATTCTTATTTAATTTGGCCCGATAGCGAAGTTTTACTTTCTACTGTTTTATATTTCATAACTGTCATTTTTTAATAATAGTGTGTGCTATGAAAACATATGCACGTCAATTTTTTTTCAATTGATTACATTTTCTGACAAATATTAAGAATCGCACCTGTGTCTCAAACAAAGATATTTTCTATATTTTCGCAAAAATGTCAACCGGAAGGGCAAATATTTGCAAACACAGACGCACTTGTTTATTTCGGTAACCCCTCACTAATTCCAATGTAAAATCCGAAACGTATAAACCGGCTGGCAACAGTATCCGCTCTCCGTGATCAAATACGCGAATCACACGAAGCTCGCACGAATTTTGTAGCCGCAAAAACGAGCTTCCTCGGCTCGAAACAGGTTCAGTTTCTGTCTCGAGCAAAATATTACAGTGACAATTTTCCGAAGAGTACCGACAGTATAAGAAATACTCCTTGTTTCTCCAGAGAAGATTCTCCGCAATTTTCACAAGAATTTCTACCGGAGGAACAAACTATTTCGAAACACTGGTACGGTCGTTTATAACGGTGACCTATCACTAATTTCATTGTAAGACAATCCGAAACGTTACAAGCCGTCATGCGTCAGGGAGTCGGAATTTCGTGGCTGCAAAGACGGGTCTTCTCGTATTCGGAGCAGGATCAGATTCGGTCTCGGATACATTTCTGTGCGATTCGCTTGCGTTCCATGATAGTTTAATTCCCCTCTCCAGGTGCATCGAGCGCCCCCAACCCCGCCTCTATATGATTTTATTATCGAACAATTATCGAGGAAACATGGTGAAACAGCGCGGTCCAATTAAAGTAATCGTTTGCGGGCGAGCCGCACCCCGATACCGGTGAAATTAACGCGGCGAACGAAAGTCGCCAGGCAAATGCCGCCGGGGATTTATCGGTTTGTAATCACCGCAATTATCGCGGTTTAATTGCCCGGCCGGACGTCAAGATTCTCCTCCTGCTTCCCCGAGAAGAGTAAGAGAAGCAAGCGCGAAGTGAAGAGGCTAGCTTTTCACGCGGCGACGATCCGGGAGTGGCTAACGACGGGACAAGAAAGTTCCACAGCGCGAGTTACCATTATCGTGCACGAAAAAACAGGATTAACGAGACTCTCTTCCCCGTTTTCCACCGGCTGTTTTTTGTTTCGAGCGGCATCGTGCCTTTCAGCGGGGCGCGTCACCAAGATTTTCCGCCTGCACGCCGCGCGGCCGCGATTCGCGTGCGAAATGAAATCGCGGCGACCCGCGACTCGTCCGTGCGTTCAACTTTGCATACCCGCAAGTTTCTACGCGCTCAACTTTCCACATCCCCAAATTTCACGCCTTCTACTTTCCACGCCCCAAGCTTCTACGCCCTCATCTTTGACGCCCCCATATTTCTACGCTGTCAACTTTACACGCCCCAAGTTTCTACGCCTTCAACTTTCCACGCCCCAAGTTTCTACGCCTTCAACTTTACACGCCTCCAAGTTCCATGCCTTCAACTTTGACGCCCCCAAGTTCCACGCTTTCAACTTTACACGCCCCAAATTTTTTCGCCTTCAACTTTACACGCCTCCAAGTTCCACGCCTTCAACTTTGCACGCACCAAATTTCTAAGCCTTCAACTTTGCACGGCCCTAAACTCCACGCCTTGAACTTTGCACACCCCCAAATTTCCACGCCTTCAACTTTGCACGGCCCCAAGCCTTTGCGCATTCAAATTTGTCCGAATCGAATTTCCACGCCTCCGAATCTCTACCAGATTTTCTGCAGCTACGATCGCTGATTTCACAGGACTATCTCGGAGCCGGTGATCTTTCGGGACATCCACTGGGAGCTGGTGGCCAGGGGAATTGCCCGGCAAAATTACCTTCTTCGTTAATCCGGCGACTGATTGCTCGAGATAACCGGGCCTTCGTGAAAATTCCTCTTGGATCCACTCTCTGTCTCTCTGGCCCTAGCTCGTGCCAGGTTTTCCGTTAGGTTTGGGTTAGGTTCAGGGATTAAAGCGAGCCGCCTGTGCGTGTAGCGTTGCGTCAAACGCGGTTACGACGAGCCGCGCGGAGCGAATCCAGGGAATTGCGTTCAGTTAGCCTGAGCGACGCTTCCCGCTACCAAAGAGAAGCGAGAGAGAGAGAGAGAGAGAGAGAAATAGTAAGAGAGTGAGAGTTATAGAACGGCTGGTAAAAGGGAGAAAGATCGCGGTTCCCTCGGACCATTCCCTTTCACGCGAAAAACGTCTGACGCTTCAAGAGAATTCAAGTAGATACGGACGTCGTTACACAGACAGACACCGTACAATACGAGAGAAGCTGCACTGGCGGGTAAAAAACGCGTGTATTGAATGCATACCGAATGAGCCGGCGGGCCGTAAAAACCAGACCACAAAGGGAAAGAAGCCGCAGTGAGAGAGATAGAGCTAGAACAAGAGAGAAAGAATAGAGAAAAAAGGGAGGAGAGAAAAAGGAGAAAGGGAGAAAGAGAGAGAGTAGGTGGTGAAATATATTCAACGAATCACGAGGTTATCCGAGTCATAAATTCTTCTACATTTCCGCGGCGCTATTGACTCGTTCGGAAGCTATTTCTCCGCTTTTCGAGCCGTGACAGTCGCGAGTTTCCGCCGAGTTTCATCGGCGCGACGGCTATTCGCGACTTTTTGACCGTGCGAAATCACGGTGGGTAGAGTGGAAAAACTTGTTCGTGGAAGGGGGACGGACAGGCGGGTCAGAATATAAAGAGATCGAAGATCAAGAACGACTTACGTGTCGTCGCGGCATTCCGCGGCGCCGATGGATTGCTAGATCGTCGTCACGGACGTCAGACAGGCAGGATGTTGACATCCCGCCGATAAGTTGTCGCCTCGGGTTTAACGATCCTCGAAGTTGCGCCCGAGACGTCCGAGACGCATCATTTCCCAGCTGTTCTTTCTCTTTCTCTCACTCTCTCTGTCTTTCTCTCCCTATGGCCCTCCCTTTCCCTCTCCCACTTGTTCTCTCTCTCTCTCTCTCTTCCTCTGGAAACTTCACGCCCCGAGCGGACGCCACGCGGCCACTTTGTCTAATGACGTTCGAGAGATCATTAAACTGCGACTGCACGTATAATTAACCGAGGACGGGACGAATATCCTCGAGGGCGGGAGACGTAACGAGGCCGTGCCGCGCGTATTCGAGCGCCGCGATAGATCGATCGGGCGCACACGATCGAAACCACGGCAAAACTTTCCTCCGAGAATAATCCCTACATGATGGTCACTGGTCGCCGTTGTCGGGAGTACAACCGTGAACGAGAGAGAAACAAAAATATATATATATATATTATAGTGTCACGAGTGAACGCGCGAAAGTGTCACAAACCGCGTGAGAAAAATCGGTGAACGAACGGGACGCGCGAGTCGCATAGATTCGACGTCGAACTCGTCGTGAATTGCACTGGCCGGTTCAGCCCTTTGCCGAGTCGCAGGGGTGGCAGCGAAAGCGTCCGAGGAGAAGGGAGAACACGGTGGAGGGAAACGAAGAGAAAGACAGAGAGCGAGTGACAGAGAGAAACGGAGTATATGGTGGGAGGTGAGAGGAGAGCGGGAGAGGGTTGGCGATGGTAAGAGGAACGAGGAACTGGGTGGGGGGATGGAAAAGAGGAGAGAGGACATATACCTAGCAGCATCCACAGTGCTGAAAACCACCGTGGTACATTCCGCGGGGCTCCCATGAGAGAGGGAGGAGAGAGGGAGGTGAGAGGGGACACGGATAGAGAGAGAAAGAAGAAGAGAGGTCGAGAGAGCCGGTGGCCTCTACGAAATTAAAACAAAAAGCGTGGGGAAACACATCGTGTCGTTCGAAACGGACTGGTACACACGACGCTGGTCTCTCTCTTCACTCCGGTTTGCTCTCTGTTTCTCTGACGATTCTCGCCGAGCGTCGCCAGCCTTCCCTTTTTCCCTGCCCCTCCGTCGGCCGTGGAGGTATTTCTATTTTCTTTTTGTCGTTTATTACGGGTCGCAGTACGCATTCGACGCTGGAAATTATGGAACGTCCGCTTCGCGTCGAGTGAATAAACCATCGGAGAGCCAGTTCGAAAATTCTAGCCGGGCTCGTTTTCAATGGTGCAGCGATTCCAACCGGCCACGCTCTTTAAAAATGGAGACGCCCGGACGAACACCTAGCGGCGAGCTCTTAGTGGACATCCGCGATTTATCCTCGCTTTCCGCCAGGATTTATCCTGTTCGCTCACCACCCCGTTCTTTCTTGCGGCCGTGACACCAAGCCAGAAGGATAATACGTCGGGCGGGATAAGTAGCTGCGGATCCCGATAGTAATAAGTTCTCGTAACACCGAGGAGAGCAAGACCCGACCCCGATCGCTCGTATTTGTACCCAGTTTTCTCCATTTGTCACCGTTATTCCACGGTTATTCCTCTCCCGCAGTAACGCTGCTCAACGCCCGCTTTATCAAGGGCCGCTACGGCGTCGGCGATCGCTCGTATCGTTTAATTAGAAACCCTTTCGACCCTAGGACCCCGACGTGAAAAACAAACTCCGGGCTAGGACGACGGGGGAAGAGACGGCTAGCTCGACAAGGAGACGCCTATGCAATTACCCCGGCGCACCGCTTTAAATTTTCTCCAAATTACCGGGCCGTGTTTCACGTCCTTAGCGGCCGAGCCCCGGCCCCTAACTCCCCGGTACACACCCCTCGTATTTTTCACCAAAGGTGGGATATCCTGTTCGAGATACCCAGGCAATCGCACGCGTGAAGCTTTGCACGCCCCCAAGTTTCATGCCTTCAAATTTGACGCCTCCAAGTTCCACGTTTTCAACTTTGCATGTCGCCAAGTTTAATGCCTTCAACTTGCACGCTCCAAGTTTCTACGCCCTTATCTTTGACGCTCCCATATTTCTACGCTGTCAACTTTACACGCTCCAAGTACCTACGCCTTCAACTTTGCACGCCCCAAGTTTCCACGCGTTCAACTTTGCACGCCCCAAGTTTCTACGCCTCCAAATTCCATGCCTTCAACTTTCACGCTACCAAGTTCCACGCTTTCAACTTTACACGCCCCAAATTTCTACGCCTTCAACTTTGCACGCCCCCAAACTCCACGCCATGAACTTTACACACCCCCAAAATGCCACGCCTTCAACTTTGAAGGCCCCCGGTCTCTGCACATTCAAATTTGTCTTCAAGTGTCCACGCTTCCAAATTAATGATGCTTTAATCAAGCTCAAAATGCAAGTGTTCATAATATCGCTGTATACCAATCTAAAAGTTCGGAGTAGACCAAAACGAGGAAATTCTTTGACCATCTACTGCGCTTCATTAGTCCCTGCAGCCGGCAGCGGGCAATCGGAGGTAAATCCCGTATAGGAAATCGCACTTTAGGCTCCGCACTCAGTTTCTCACTCGGACATCCCTCCGCCCCCCGCGTACAGGGTAAAAACCGATCGAGTGAACGCGCACGGGGCCAAGCACTTCGTTCATCGGCCGTAGATTTATCACTCCGGGGCTCTCTCTTTCACCGGCGCGCCGTGAATCGGTGGTTCCGGCTGGAGTGTAGCAATCGAGGGTAGGGGTTGTGGGTGGTTAGAGCGTGCGGGGGCGGTCGAAGGTGAGAGGGGGCCTGGCCGAGGGAGAAAGTCGAGCATGACAGGCTAGCAGGTCGCTGGTACCGGCTCTAACAAGGGATGGACTCCAACTACCCTTCTTCGATTTCAACTCCTTGCCCTACGATCTAACTCCAATTTTGTTGATCATGCAGTGAAGTCTCCCTTCTGTTATCCGAACAATCGTGTTGGCAACGGTGTCTGGGTAGAGTGTGTACCTTCCTTTTGAATCCTTTGTACTCTTCACGTTCCTGTCATGACAGTTTAGTATGAATGCTACAATACTGGAAAATGCTAGATGATAGTACGTCAAGTTTATAATCAGCTGGATGAATTTGCAGAAGGTATAATTTACTCTACAGGAATGAGTTGCTTAAAAATACATTTGTTCTACATCCGAATGCAATACCGAAAGAGAAGACTTCCAGGACTGGGAGCAAGGATCATAGAGATGCCTTCTATCTAATGAAAGTGTAGAAATTGGCGAACGAGGAAGTACAATAGAAGAAGATACTGAAGGTAAGCTGCCAGTACGTCGTGAATGCTGCCGGAATGCAATGTACTAAAAGTTCACATTTCCAGGGCGGAGATGAAATGTGCTCGTTCCTAATCAATGGAAAGAAGCTCGTAACATTAATTATTCATATCTGGGAAACGATCCATTGAGTACGGTCAATATTTCGTATATCATTATGGAGTCGTGTGTTATAGCGGTGCAGAAGCTGGTCGAAATCAAAGAGGGCCAACGAGGGTCCATCCCCTACAAAACGGCACCAGGAGAACGTGTCGGCTTGCCCCGTGGCCGATGGGAGCCGGTGGTTCGTGATTAATGATAAGCCGGAGCGATTCGAATTTCGTGGTAATACGATAGCTCGGATATTTTAAGGATAACCCTGGAGACACGCTCCTGGATATCTCGACCGACGCAGGCGCCCCCGCATAGTGCCGCCCCACCCAGTTTGCAGGAATCCGCTCTCACCAACACAGAAGACAGTAGCCCGATGCTCCTCCGCCGCTGTGCAAACGTGGCTGCATGTGTGCATACCGGGTGCACGTGGTCACGGGCGGCTGCCGGTTGCATTTTATTAAGCTGCGAAACGGACCGGTGACGCCAACACTCGACGACGCGACGCAGCGACAGGGACGCGGGGCGGACACTGCACGCGAGTCCTCATTAATTCGGCGATAATTTACGAAACTTTACGCCGCGCGCTTTACTGTCCTGCCATTACGAGCGAAACGTCATTGCGTTCTTTCCCGAACCTGTCCTAGCAGAATGCGCACCATAATTACCGCGTCTTGCTGCCAATTTTCGGCCCAGAGTTCGGAAGTCTGTGAAATTCGAAAGTTTGATCTGCTGACTGAAAAAGCAATCGGTGAAACCGGAAGAGAATTATTAGCTGGAATCAAGAGCAACGTCAATTCTCTCATTTTCCACGTTCCTGTCTCTGCGGTATATTTGCTAATTAACACTCGTCGAAATCACATTTTGCTAATTTTCGATCTGGACACGCGAAATTGGAATTGGACAAGTTTGATTCGCTTGCTGGCCGAATAATCAGCTAATGAGATCGAATCAAGAATAATGTCAATTTTTTCGCTCTTTGACTTTTCTAAGATTTAGCGGTTGCTGTTCACGGTTATTTGCGACTCGATCGAACGCTATGAAGTTTCGTCAACCTGCACGTTTCAGTGCGTAAATATACGCAGTCCGATCACGATTACTTTAGCCCATGGGAAACAAGTTTATTGCCAGGTACTAAATAACTCGATAATGTTTATCGGTGGTCGAACCGTATCCGTGTAACGTAATGCGGTCCAAGAGGCGAATGAAACGTTGACAAGTTACGGCTGATTGAGAAAGACAAGTGTTTTACAAGTATCAAATGAAACCGGCAGCCTTTGTAACCAGTAGAACAGCGTCGCTGGTAATCTATTTAACGCTATCAACGTCGAATGACGATTGCTCTCTCGCGCTCCGTATAAAGGAAGCCAAATTAATTTTATGCAGGGTCGTTATTTACAAGCATAAAGCGTATCGTAATATTCCGAGAATTTTCGATTTCCCTTTGTTAAATATTTTTCACATTTCACAAAGGGGCGAGGGATGCGCGTCGCATTTAATAAAATATTGTACGAATGGATGGTTGCTCGTCCCGTGTTTTTTCCCCTCTTTTTTTTTGTTTTATTCCGTTTTGCAATGAAAACCATTTTGCCGAGCCGCTCGCTCAACCGTGAAATTGTTCACACTTTAAGGACACCCCATACAGATTATGGTCACGAACGAACGCGGGGTGAGTTCTTAATTATGGGCACGATACTTCGAAGGGTGATTCTTGCGATAAGGGCTGAAGAGAAAACGCTCTACCAACCTAGATATTCTACGGAATTTATATTCCGGGGTGTAACGAGACAATGAAAAATGATAGCGCGGATATTAAGAGGACGGAATCCAAGATTGGCAGGGTGTCAACCGGGGATATAGCTGCATCGGACAGGATTGGCCCATTCAAGGTCATTAATTCTACATCGTAGCGTCGCTTTAATAGCTTGTAATCGCGCTGTAGAAAACGCGAGCGAAAACGAAAAGTAGATACTGCTACCCGTTTTACGACTGTTGCATCTACGCTTCTCTTTCAATGTAGATAGTAGGCAACTTGAAACCTTTTTGCATCTCGAACACGAGCACGAAGAATAATGTAATTTATAACTACTTAGAATGCTATTCCACCATTCTTAACAAGCTACGAAGTACCTTCATCTCGAATAATTATTGTGAAGAACTGAAACATCTAATATCTGCTCTGGTCATTTAGGAAACCCTTGTAAAAGTGGAAAACTACATATTTCTGGATACATTTATAAATAGGAAAGCTTATAAACAGAAGTTTCGATCGCTCGTGTTGAACTTCTACTTCATGTGATACCGCGGTTCAGGTAAGAATGTAATAAACTGGGTCGTATTAAAATTCGTCGAATATTTCCCGGTGCATCTTGTATATACAAGAATCGGTGGAATATTATTCACAATGTCTGACTTCAATGACGGAACGGTGGAAGCTCAAGAATAAATATTGTTGCAGAAAGTAAATATGAGTCGATTCTCGAACCGTTTCAAACCCGAAAAAATAACGCCCACGGAACCGATACGGAAACCGGTAAGCGAAACAGATAGTACATATTCGAAAATGTCAGTTCTTCGCAACATGTAAACTCGACCAATTACATTAAGGTTTAAAGTAGCAGGAAGGTGAAGCACATAAACATTGGAACAGCATCTCCGCTGGAAAAAGGCAAGAGTTTATGAAGAAGAAAAATCAGGTATTCCGAAACGGCGGGGTATTCCTGGATTTCTTTCGAGAGAAAACTTTTCCGTTGCCATCGATACTTAGATACGACGGGTGGTTCCGGCGGCATTGCCGCCGATTCGCATTCGTCGCGAGCATAAAGCCGCCGCGAAATTTTCACAGAGGCCGTTCCAGCAATTCCGCGACGCACAGTGCGTTAATTTCGTAATTAACCGCGTCGAGTCTCCGTAAAATTCTGCATGGACGCACTATCGAAAACGCGACTCTTTTCATCAACGGAATGGCTTGCGCCGCCGTTAATTAAACCTCTGATTGCACAACTTTCCGTGTCTATCCGGCGAGGATCGGTAAGTTTCGCGACGAAAAGTTGGTCGGCTGGGCGAAGAAAGACGTCGACACGGAGTTCTCCCAGGGAAAAAGAATAATAACCGATAATAAATGGGGCGTGTGGCCGGGTCGTTGGGAAGTTTATTTAATCCGCGAGGAGCCCGCGGATTTTTGCGAACGGTACAGATAGGGGCGGTTCTTGCGAGTGGATTCGCCGAGCCACCGCACCGAGCGCACCGGTGACAACGGCCGCGGAAACCCGTAACAAATATAAATGATCTTACGTTTCTAGCCGACGCAAACCAAAAATAATGGCGGCCGACATAACCACTTTGGTCGGCTGACGCTCGACCGTGTGTGACAAACAAAAATAAACGAGCATGTTCGCGCGAGCGGTGTCAGGATGGACGGTCGCGCAATTAGAGTTCCAGTTGGCGAGCTCTATTTCATTCGAGCGCCTCGTGTCGATTAGATTAGGTTATCGTCCGGCTCACGGTGTATGAATTTATATGCAAATATTACACCCCCATCCTCCAATCTCACCCTGTATCACGCCATTGTTTTCGCAACGTTCATAAATAAGAGGGCGCGGTGGAATAACGAATCTCTTAAGCGAAAGCTCTCGCGGTTTACTTTCGTCCGGGGCAAACAGCGCATCGGTACGTACAACTTTCGGTATATACGGTATATTTGTTGCCGGAGCTTGTTAGAATTTCTAATTAAACCACACTCCGAAATGATAAATCTGTCTTAAGCCACTCCCGGCTTTAGGTCACTCGGTAATAAGTTGCCGCAAGTTTCTTCGTGCGTGTTCCACGTCGCCGCGAGGATTACCGTCTGCTATCGTAATTACCGAATCCCCAAAACCGACGGAAAAGTCGGGCAGATATCGCCGATTAAGCTCCGCTCGTTAAAAATATTAAGCACTCCCTTAAATTGCGGCTCTTAAATTGACTAACGCCCCTGGAATTAAGCCGATCATTGCGAATTTTTTTAAAGGGAGCATAGTGGCTGTGACAAATGCGAACAAGGCACGCTTCTTAAGGGAAGTTTGAAGAATGAACACACAGTTTTTCAAGAAGCTGTAATCTTCTTCAACGTTACGACACTCGAATTTTGTAATATTACAATGCAACGCTTTGAATATATATTCAAAAGTGCCACGTTATAAACATGCAGAAAGAAAATTATTTTTGCAGTCCGTCAGACTGGAGAGCGTCCGAAACGATCGTTTGTATTCATCCTGTCTGTTTTAATCATCTCTAAAAAATGCGGAGCATTTCTTAATCTCTATGACCGTAAGTACGGCTTTGAATGTTGAATACTTTCGAGGTATCTCGGTGTGATTAACCTTTCGAATGCAATTTGGTGACAGTCAAAAAATTCTTTCGAAAAGTCAGTACCAAACGGAACAATTGCAGGCTGGAAATATTCAAAGGATCGATGATCAAGGCAACACCGGTATCTCGCGCACGGGAACGTGTTTGCAGACACTTCATTTGCATTCCATTTTCGGAACTGCCAGATAATTAAAACATTTAAACGGGGTCCGGCGTTTTTGCGCGGCGGCGTTTCGTCCATAACCGTAGTTCAGACGGTTGGTTCGTTTGCATAGTATTTTCAGTCGGTCCAAGGTCTCCCGCTGCATGTAACAAAATTACGCTGTCGACCGCGCTCCTTTTTGTTAATCGCGACGCTGTTTGCCACCCCCGTTCTGGCGACGACTGACAACTGGTTTGACAGAAAGGAGTGGCAGCGTGGTATTCGATTAAACTGTAACTCGGATCAGCAACCGTCGAGCAATAGCCATAAAATGGAACGCTGGCGGGGTGAGTAGGGGAAGGGAAAGACATTGCAAGGCGAGCCGAAGACCGTGCCAGTTCGAGGAGAAAATTCGCATAAGCGGCGGCGTTTTAAAAGGCTTCCCTTTGGAACATCATCCCTTCATCCCATCGTGTTGCTGACTCTTTCGCGCGACGTTTGATCGCCTCGTACGTCACGGTTATTCGATGAACACTCCGGCATTCTTCAGGAAGCTAATCTACTGTACAGACACACGGAGAGGAATTGTTATAGAAAAACTGTTCGATGTGCAAAAGGGGCCCGGGAAAGCGGAGGGTCTGTCCGATGTGCTCGAGTATGAGCGCACGTGGATCAGCTTACGTTCACGTCCAATTTCCTGGAAGATCAATATGGAGAATTGAACCGCCTTCTGCAAGCTGAAATATGTATTCGATACTTCCTGGTGAATTAAAATCAAATGCAAGAACAGGTGAAAGATCCTATTCAGACTTGCGAGGATTGCAAGATTAGTATATAGACTAGATTAATATATATAGATTAAGGGGTTAAAACAGAATGAATGATCTACTATGATCTACGATCGACTCGCCGAAGGAACTGTTTTAATATACGCTCAAAGTAACAAGAAAACCATCAACCCATCCAGAACCAATTAAAACTGAAACCCTGTACTTCCTGCTAAATTAAAACTGTTCGATGGGCAAAGGGGCCCGGAAAATGGAGGATCTGTCCGATGTACTCGAGAACGAGTACACGTGGATCAGCTTACGTTCACGTTCAATTTCCTAGAAGATCAATATGGAGAATTTCCCCTCCGGTCCTCCCTTTTGTGTTATTTGCAACCCCGTCCTACACCGTTCTTTAAAAGTAAAAATATGCTGATCTCTCGCAAAGTTTCCGAAGTCTTACAGGCTGCGTGGTAGCAGCCACCATCGACATTCGGAACGTCGTAATAATATTTTATATATAGATTGTATTAACTCCTTGCGACTCTGGAGGGCTCGGATATTCCTGGCACAGCAGTTTTATCGTTCCGCTCGAAAACCGAGATACACCCGAGGCGCACAGTTGCCCCGATGCCGCTGCGATGTTAATATTTAATTACCGTTGAGGATAATTTACCGGTTTTACGGGACAATCCTCGAGTAGGCGCATGTGTCGCCCTACTTGTCACGGGGCCAACAACGACGGCATATATCGCTGCCTCGCAGATTTTCCGACTGCGCACAGCGACGATACACGTAATACTATCTGGATCTTTTTAATAAAATCGGAATTGATACAAATAGAGATTTCCAGGGGATAGGAATCTTCGGAGCTGCAGGATATATGAGCTCTAAGATAAAATCACCGATTCTATCCCGGGCGATATATTTTCTATCGAGATCTAAGGGTTGGAAACAGTCAATTGAGCAATTGATTAAGATTCAAGTTGGTCGCTTTTAAGTGATGATTTCTTAAATATTAAAAACAGTGTTCTCTCGCTCGGCTCTTGTGATTCAGATAATTAAACTACTCGTTTCCAACGTTAGGAATTAGGTACACGAGCCCGGTGTCGCCAAAATGTCGACATTCGTCCTTGAAAGAACCTGTTCGCAATCTACGGTTCGGGAGTTGAAACAAGAAAGCAATTAACTCTTCAGCAACCAGTTAAGACCAACCCTAAACTAGTTATTCCCACGCGTTAGGAGGGCTTTGTAAATTAGAATGAAACGGGGGGCGAGTAACAAAAAGCTTCATCAAGTCTCTACGAAATAGATGAAACGGATAAGGAGTTCCAAAAAGGGATAAGCTTGAGGGTTGCAAGAAGACTATGATCCAAGATCGACTTACCGAAGAACCCATTTTAATGTAGATTAAGGGGTTGAAACAAGAAAGCAGTCAACCCTTCTGCAAGCAGTTAAGACTGACCGGAAGAAACTAGTTACTTCCCCAAGTAAGAAAATCGTAGAACATCTGAATATTCTACTGTATATTAGAATGTTATACAGCAAAGTGTACACAATCAATTTGACTATCTTTAGCGAACATGTGAATATATGTTAAAGAGCCTTTCAACCCTTTCGAAACCAATTAAAACTGATCTTGCAGCTCGTGTTCTCCGGGTGTAATAAATTATGATGGAACGAAGACTGGGTTAACAGAAAGCTCCACCGATGCTTCGCAGGATGAATGAGACAGGGTCCAAAACCTATCTGCGATCTGAGATCGAATCGCCAAAGAAGCTACATTAATATATGCTAAGGGGTTGAGGCAGGGGAAGTCCCTTTGGATTGACCCCAGGTTATCAGGGTTTGGTAAATTAGGGCGGACGCAGGTGAGCGTGAATTTATTCCGTCGAGGACAAACTGGTGCCGCCGCGGATCGACCGCTGCGTTTTATTACATCCCTCTCGGTTCCCGTCGAACCCGGTTGTCCTTTGATTCGCGTGGTTTTGTTTCTGGACGAGGCGTGCGCGACGCCCGAAGGATTTATCGGCTCTTTGGTAACCAACGCCACGTAACTACACGGCGCCCCTTTTTCCCTTACAAACAACCACGGCTAAGCCCTGGCTGCAGATAAGCATTTGAAATATCTCATCGCGCCACCGATACGTGACGATTGCAATTATTTTGCATGGGGTCAAAGATAAAGTAATAAATCGCGGCCGCAGATAGCTCCGCCGTGATTAACCCAGTTCCTTGTCAGAAAATCTCGCCAGATACGGGGAGAACGTTTGGGATAAAAGGATCCGTTGGGGTTGCCCGGATCATCCCCGATCCCCGCAAAACATAATAGGATGCATGGAATATTTAATTGCACGGAATCGCCGGTATCCGAGTTTACGTGACACCGCCACGCTGCCGGTTGCTTATTTATCTTAATCAATTGATTAATTAATTACAGGACCGCGTAATGCGATGAGTTCCGTAATAAGCAGAGCCAGATGGCAACACCAATTTGCTCGATTAAGTACTCAAACCACAATTAGGTATTGGGGGAGACCAATCGCCAAACGTATTTTTTCGGGAGTCCCCTTACCATTTCTATGTCACATCCTATCGTACCACAGACGAGATGTTGGAGTAGACCAGAGTATCTAAAGTACCGACTTACCCAACTGTTGTGTTTACAACCAACTGGTGAACCAGATCGCAGCACCACCGACGAGATTCTCGTCGGTGTCTACTTCCATATCTCCTTTGAGCTTGGACGAATACTGGCTGGCGATATCAGCCATTTGGCTGGATAGTTCCTCAGCATGTCTGGCGATGGCAGCATATTCTACTGGCGAGAGACCCCGAATGCGTCGGCTCGAGTTTGGGTGTAATCTAAACAAATTTTAACAACAATTTTAGTAACGCAAAAGCATAGACTGTTTCACTGACAGTTTCTACGATAGAGAATGGTTAAGACTGTTAGTAAAGTGCGCGGAGTCTCGTGGAGGTTTGGTGGTAAGAATGCTTAACCTTAATTTTGTTTACTACTATGTCTTGACTATACTATACTCTTTCGAATACGAAGTATGTGTATGCTACGTATGTATATCTATACTTTGTTACAGTCACCGCTGCCAGCAATGAATCCGATAACATCGGCAAATCGTTTCTGCAGTTAAAGTTAGATTTGGAGGAAGATGGTAAACCGAATACTGTCTTCGTGGAAATGACGATAAGCGAATTTTATAAATTTCTACATGATCTAGAGAAAGCCAAGTCCGACCTCGACTTGCTGCTTTAAATAAATCTTATTGATTTATACACGTAATTATAAATTATGTCATGCCACTTGTTGATGAACATTTTATTTTTCTATACATCTGTATAGTTTAATGTCTAAGTAAAAATAAAATTGTATTTATGTAATTACATAACTATACTAGATACTGATGCAGTTTTATTATAATTGACGATTGTATAGTTATAATCAACAAATACTTATACAGGTAGTAAGACTAGTTCGTAAGAAAATAAGTTTCTTATGGTATAAAAGTTGATTAATATTACGCACATAGCTGTATGTTTGTGTTTTAAAAATTGATAATTCTAATGCACGAATTAGAATTTCTATATTAGAGATTTCTATATAATTCTTAATATATTTGCAAATAAATAACTCACGTTCTTGACACCTGTCGGTAATCAAGAATATATTTTACACGTCCAATTGTAAAATACAATCGAATTGTTTCTCATGAAATATTAAATTGTATCAAAACTGTTAATACCCTTCTTAATTCCCTGTTGGAGATTCAAGGAGATGGATGAATCTGTCATCTGAAAACATAAAGTCTTATGAATAACACATAGGACATGTTGATCATTTAGATTTAGAATTTTTCGAAATGTAGAAGATTTCGAAATGAACTTTATAGCACCCATTTCAAAGATAAATAGAAAACTGGAAAACTTTATTTATTCTTTAGGAGTTAATATACAATTTTTTGGTTTTGTTTGTTTTTTTGTGCCTCTTTGCTAACAATAACATGTTTTTTATCACAATCACGTAGGAATTAACATATGTAAAGAGTGAAATTTCTGGGGAAACAGTTGTATAGTTTAGTAAAAAAAATAGTTCGTTACTCCACTGATTACATATGCAAAATATTTATCAAAATATCGCAATCACTTATAGTCCTAATGTAAACAAAATATAGACGCAACGTTTCGTTATAATTATATTAAAAAAGAAAAGAAACATTCGTATTATGCTTCCGAGTGATCGAGCAAATACTATCCGAAGAAATAAATCTTTTTAAAAGAGTATTTGTCAAATAATTTAATACTGCAAGAATACTATGGAAATGAATGTCAATTGAGTGCAGTAGAAAATGATAAGTCGCGACGCGAGTGTGTATCAAACACGATTAAATATTGTCAGATCGTTTAAAAAAATTCTAAAAGTCAAGGTATGAAATCAAATCATTTCAAAACTCCCGCATTTGAACGTAGAGATTCGAGCAGAGACTTGCTTGAAACAGATTGGTAATATGAAAGATCGGATGTTTTACAGTTTTGATTGCTCTGCGTTTCGCCGGGGCAGGACTAGTCATAGCACCCCTCTGATTGTAAGGCTCTGCTAATGCTAATGCAGGATTTTTCGAGATGGATGTTGTACTTTCTTGTAGCTTCAATGTGTTGAGTTGTGGTAAGGACTTGCCTCTTTCTGCTTTTTGCTGAATCGATTCTAATACTGGCAAAATTGCACCGAGCAGGGGTCGTTGGGATGGTTCGCCGGACCAACATTGTTCCATCAACTTCCAACACTCGTCGTCAAACGAAGCTAATCGTTCGGGACGGATGCCTTGTTAAAAAAAAAATTACTTCCTTATTTTAATCGAACCACAATGCACAATTTCAACATTCACAAAACGAAAACACTAGCGAATACAAGTACGACAAGCATAAAATACAATTTTAACGAAAAATCAACATTAACAGTAGCCGAAATCTTCATAGTTCCGTGCAATAAACGAGGTGGCAACTAGCGAGATTCTACAGTACCAATAAATGAACTTCGAATTACCTTTCTTGACGCTGTTCCACAACTGATCTTTGTCGCGGAACTGATCGAAAGCGATCGGTAATCTCACATGTCCGGCACAGATGAACCAGAACAGGATCCCGAAAGCATACACGTCGACGCTGCTATCGTAATGACGAGTGAGCAATTCTGGCGCCATATGGACAGGTGTTCCAACGACGCTACCAGACATCATCGCCGTCGTGATGCAGAACCCTAGATCGGTCAACTTGGCTCTGTTCTCGATATCGAGAAGAACGTTCTTCAGCTTGATGTCGCGATGAACGAGTCCTTGAGAATGAAGATATCGTATTCCTTCCAACACATCGATGGCAATCTGTATCCTCTCCAGCCAGGATAGACCAGCGCGAATCCCGCAGTGTAGATCACGGCTCAATCGATCAGAAATCAAAAGAACCGCGGATCCAAAGCCGAATCCTCCACCATAGGACCGATCTATGAACGATCCGCGGAGTTTTACTATTCTCTTGTGATCGGGAATGGATCTGGTATAATAAAACTCCATGGCAAGGTCGTTCCAGTGTCTTTCGTCAGGGAGAACTACCGATTTCACTGCGCAAGGTCCTGGTGCTCCTCCCCAACCATTACAAGCGAAAACTACCCCATACTGTCCTCTGCCGATCTCTATCCCGCAATGAGGCATCCCATAGCGAACGGCGTCGATCATCGACGTAGTCTCTAAGGCTAATTTCGCCATCCTAGGAGCATGACACTTCCTGATTGCTATTCTCTGCTCCTCCGTCCTCTCGAGTTTTCCGGAGTAATAATTGCCCAACGATTTAAGAGCTGCCTGGAACGAGTCGTGGGAAGCATTCAGTTTGTCCCGGAACTGCATGGATATCGTTTTGGCTAATTTAGCTGCAGATAATGAATTTAGAACGTCGATGGCCACCTCCTTCCGCCATGCTTCGTCTAATGTCGGTGTTGGTGACCATGGCAGAGGTAATGATTTAAATAGCTGCCTCAACCTTTCCAGGAAAGAGTGTATGAGAGACGGAGAGGAGCTATGCAAATCGACGTTGTACGCAGCCGACATGATCTGCTTCAAAGCGTCGCTGGCTAACAGGCCAGAGTCTCGTTCGTAAGTCTCCTCAAGACTCAGCAGACATCGCTGCAACGTCCCCACGAACGTTCCTTGGAAACAGCTGATGTTATTGACGAGCTGGTACGCGACCTTTTCGCCTAAACGACTGAGCACCACCCTCTGAACTTCGGAGGTCGCTGCTCGGACTGTCGTGGACCATTCTGCTCGCTCTGTGTTGGGAAAGGGGATGCTTTGATAAGGGTACACGTCGTGTTCTGGTAGTAGGACGTCGTTTTTCATTTCTTGAATTATTCCTTGTATTAATACGGTCAGTTCTTCCTGGTTTTCGTTAATTATTTTCATCAGAGTGGCATATAGATTGTTCTCCTTCATCTGCGCGTATTGTATCCGTCGTGGAGTGATTTGTATGGTGCGGGCCATGTCGAAAGCGCTCAGAATGAACTTTCGCAGGCTGGCCGAATGGACCTCGTTCAAATAGGTGCTCGCTTTGATGAGAAAGGTTTGCAAACATCCTCGTACGAAGTATAAAATACTGTCGATCTTCTTGCATGAATCCACTAGTTTGCTGCCGCAGACGTACTGTCCGCTACCGAGCCAGGAAAGCTGATCAACTTCGACAGACTCTTCCATACCCAGGAAGCCCAAATTGGTCAGCTGTTCCAGCCACGTTGTACCCAGCGAATTCATTTTGTCAAAGTCGATACCTTCGTCGTTGTCGGTTTTGCTCGTCGAATCGATCGAGCTCATACGATATTGTAGTCTATGTTGTTCGGATTCAGTCAGTTCACCGTTGATACTGTTCAGTGTAATGTTTTCCAGTGGTGATATAAAAAGAACAGGGTTAAACGGATATGTGTCTTTCAAATCTTTCAACTCTTCCAAGTTTTGTTCCGTTAGAGGCTGCTCTCCCAAAGCGTACAGAAATATTGGCAATACATTCAACAGACCTTTCGCCAGAACCTGGACTGCTCCACTGTTTGGAACAATAAGTACTTGGACACCATCTTTCAGTACCGGTAGATCTAGCTTCACATCCAGCACTGTAGGACAATTGGTGTCTTCGGTACCAGACCCTGTTAGATCCTCTATAGGCAGAGTGTCCCATGGTTCCTTGTTGGATTTCAAACCATCGACTACTTCATATTCTAGACCTAACGTAAGACTAATGTATTTTGTCACATCGTGAGTGATCTTTATCCACCGCCACAGTCCGTTGGACACTGGCAAGATATCTGTAGAAAGTAAACTATTGACTAAAGTTGCCTTCGCTTTAGTGTCTTGCCCGAAAACAACTATAGCAGGTGAGTTCATTAAAATGTGCCTGATGTTATCAAGAGTTAACTGAGGCAACAGCTCCTTCACTATGTTCTCTGCAAGCAAACAAAATCATTTGAAAATCTAAACTAAACCCAGCTCGAATATAAGTTTAGGGTTGTGCTTACTTCCAGGGAAAAAGTTCTCATTGTTGATGGATTCCAGTGCCTGTCGAGTCTCGCTGAGAATGTGCTTCAGTTGATTGAGGTTGCGGTTGTACCTCCTGAACTCTTGCGGTAGTTTGCTTACCATTTTCTTAAATTTATTTAAATATTCCAAAATCCTTCATACCCTGATAATAAGGGATCAGAATATATATTCTATGCACACATATAGTTTAACATATTAATTAGAACAGTGGCTATAATAATCGGTGATCAATGGACAGCAGATTTTATGGATTTCTGATGAAAACGAGTACATGTAATTTGAAACAGTAAAACCATTAGAAGAATTTAAGAATACTGTTATATCATTTTCAACCTATATATTAAACATATTAAGAAGGAAAGTGAATTTTTATCTCACTCCAGCTTGTTGCAATTTAGGTAGCTAGTGATCGATAACACTAAATAGAGACACGCATCATAAAAAATCGTAACAAAGCTTAAGAACAATAAATAATGACTATTTAAATACATACCAATTATGATACAGACTTTCCTAACCAAAAAACGCTCGGCGTGATGCGGATGGTTCTCCTGAATTCTCAGCGGTTGATTAACTCCTTCACTTCAGTCATAACGACGTTACCTCGTTCGACATTCGAAAATCGGATTGACAAGCTTCCTGGATGTGCCATGTATAAAAACTTGTCGAAAATTGCGAAGCTACTGGAAACGTAGAAACTCTCTCCCCATACAATATCAACACCGACGTGCGTGCGGTCACACGGACACAAATTACAAAATTTGACAGTTGAGCAGTGAGCAGATAGCAGCGCAGTTCGAAAATATTTCTTATATTTCTACAACGGTGAAAATTTTAGAAATATACTCGCGTTACAACCGAACACATGTGACAGATCTCTATTTCGTAAATAAATATAAAAATGATTTAATTGTCCGAAATCAGGCGAAACGCTTGGATCCGACACATGCTGGAAACTAAGTTATTCTCGAACTGTCGGTGTTTATTGTAATTACGTGTGGCTGTGAACCACGGCTGAAAAGACACTAAATTGCTTGATAAACTGTATGCACCATTTAGTCAGCGTAGATACGCTACTTTCGCTTATAAACGCGTGCCTTTTTGCTCTATGAGATTAAAAGGGAATACGAACCGGGCAGAATAAACAAGATTCCCCTGACAGAGATAACATTCGAAGATATATGTACATAATTTAAGACTGCCAATGTCGAATATATATTAGTTACAATGCAATACGCTGTGTGGGTATTCGCTGCTAAATATTATATTTAAAAGCGCGTTATCTAGGAACGTATATATAGGTATTATATATTACGAAAAAAATATCTTCCTCTGGCTCGCATAAGTAATTATAGCCGTTGCATCATCTGTGCGACAAATTTTAGTGTGGACGGATACGTATGCATAATGAGGGAAATGTGTGGGCATTATATGTTAGCGGAAAAGAACGAAGCAGGAAAAACACATTCGTTTATAGAAGGAACCAAGAATAATATGAATATTGTGCGTTGACCGGTACTAATCGGTGCTTTCGTTGGTGCGTAAAGCAAGAAACGAAGAATGGCGGTATTATGTGTTGTACAATGCATGAATTGTTGATAAAAGCAAGCCAGATAGATAGACCTCTCTAGAATTTGCAGTGGAAACAGCCTTAAGTCACGATCTTCACCTTCTTGACCGCTTTGGCATGTAAATATTAGCCGTATTGCTATATCGATAATCGAATAATTGAGAATAACTGAGAGTTATTGTCTGAAATAATTGCCAGGGATTATTCTACAGTTCCTAAACTATAAAATGTCGAATAAAATGCTACATGGGAAAACATTGAAAAATTAATTCTTCTGCGA
This sequence comes from Lasioglossum calceatum, assembly GCA_963966675.1. Lineage (NCBI taxonomy): Eukaryota > Metazoa > Arthropoda > Insecta > Hymenoptera > Halictidae > Lasioglossum > Lasioglossum calceatum. The sequence continues at coordinate 1,766,746 of OZ016555.1, read as the reverse complement.
TCCACCGATATAAGAATATTGAACTTGAAATAGGATTGTTTGGAGAAAGGATGATGATTTTAAACATGTCCTTGTACTTGTTTACTGTTAAAAATTACCAGGGATTAATCTACATTTTTTAAGCTTTAAATTCTGCAGTAATCTGTTGTGAGATTAATTTATTTTCATTTTGCAGCGTTATGATAGGACTTGATAAGAGTACTTACATGGGAAAATCTCCATAGATCATAGAAATGTACGATTAATACGTGGGAAGAATTACAATAGGTAGTAAATTGTTTATGGAACATGCTGGTAACAATATTTTATAAGACTTCTCGTAAGAAACCGTCAATTATGAAATTTTAACGAATTCTTCGCGGAACGAGTATACTAGCGCAATCTACGATGAACGCCACAAGCTTGCAGCCAAATTGATACTTCGCTGCACCACCAGATGGCTCAACCATTCCCACTTTAATTCCTTTCACAATGCTATGACGGTCACTGGCATTTAGGGGCGGTAAACGTTCCAAGTTACTTCAAAATATAAATAAAATGATAATGGTAAAATAAAATCTCATTTATGAAGATGAAAGAAAAATTACTACTGAAAATCGCACAAATCTGAATAAATACAATCTTGCCATTTTTATAATGCAAGATAATGTAGGCATTTTTCGAGCTACATAAATAAACTTTTGGACAAAATAACGCGACGTTCCGTTGATTACACCGCGATCACTTTTTAATCCGAGTATTCCGCGGGTGTAATCAGCAATCAAATTTATTAGTTTCTATTGTCTCGGGGAGCGAAATTCTTTTCCGATTTTATGGCGTGGAAAGACGATATAATAAGGAGAGAGCCGCCTCGAGCGAGGCTGCGAGTAACGAGGGAATAAGAATGGTTAGGCAGTCGAGGGTGGTTTTCGTTCTGGGGGTGGTTCGGGGTGTAAGATTTACTGGACTCGCCAGTAGCCGCTAACTTTCCAGGGGGTGGCCCCGTCTCAAAAACATTAAAGCGATATAACGCGAACGTGAAAAATTTATTTCAACCGAGACTCACGCGGAGGCTGACTCTTTTCTTCCGAGAAAAAAAGGAAAAAAGGAGAGGCGTGGGTCGCGTCGGTGACTTTAATTTCGCGGCAAGATAAGCACGAATCGATCGGCCGCCACCACTTGCCGTTCTTACCATCGAAATTTTCTTCGACTTACGCACCCGGTTCGGCGCCCCCTGCTAAAATCGATTCGTACCTTTGAAAGAAAGGAGGAGAGACGACAGGGAGAGAGAGAGAGAGAAAGAGAAAAAGAAAAAACTGTTGACTCAGGAGTATACGGATTGTAATAAAAATAAATATTCGGAGCGTATGTGTATGCTGGCTGGGATGGTGGTAAAGTATGAGCAAGGAGATAGAAAGTTGGTAGGTGGTGGTGGCTACGACGTCGTTCCCCACGCGTACGCTCCATAACGATATATAAAAGCCGACATATTTCGGGACAAATCGGTTTTTTTTCTCTTTTCACCGATTTCGTGCATAGAACGACCGATAAACTTAATGTCGCTCGCTCCACGCTTAGAATACCGAGGTAAGCGAACGGTTCCTCGCCTTGGGCTCGTGAATTTTTCATATAAAAAAACATGTAATTGTTCCCTAGTTCGTTCCTCGATCTATACCGTTACGAACGCTGATCACGAGGAAACGAAACACTCCGGGACAGGATACCCCTACGCAAAAGTGAAAACACAAATCTTGCCGCCGTCTCGGACAGTTGAATCCCGAGATCTGGGTGTAATGGATCCCCGGATGTACTCTCAGCGTGTTCGCTGAGTTCGAGATCGTCTTTATTCCCATCTCTCACGATACCGGCACATTTCTCTACTTCGCTTCAGGTCCGCGTTGACCCTGGCTTAGAACGTTGTAACTTTCGGTTCGTAGGAGCTGGCAAACAAATTTCTGGTAATAATACAGTAAAACAAATTCCCTGCAGAAGGTACACTAGACAGTGGGTGTAGTGCATTTATGCTAAAAATGAGTAGGTGTCATTTAGAACAGTGAAAACATTAGAAGAACTGATTAAAAAAGAAAATAAATTTCCATTTCTCTCCAGTTCGTTGCAGTTCAGGTCGAAATTGTTTAATTTGCATAAAAATCCGCTGTCGAACAATCGCCGTCAGAGTGTCCAATACTCGGCTCCCACGTTCGCAAAACAGCAAAGCTGGTCGACAGAGGCAATCGCCCCCTTCGAAAAAGAGTAAAACGAAAGGAGAAGCCGATCTGTTTCGGTGGAGCAGATCGGAGGTCAGGAGTTTCACTATCGTATAATTAATTTCCCATGTCAGCGTGGTGGCTCCCCGTCTCCCGGTGTCTCCTCTACCCCACGCAAATCCCCCGGACCACGACGACAATATTGCTGGCCATTTCGTTCGACAGTGTCCGAGAGAGCCTCAGCGATTCTCCTCCTGTTCAACCCCTTTCTCTCGTCCCGGAGAAAGGGGTTGACTTTACGGACAAGCAACTGGGACCGATTCCCGAATCCGTCGTGCTCGTTCACCCCCGTTCACGGTTCGAAACCCTCCCGCATACCTAGCCGTCAATATCGGGGCTGCGTAATTAAACATAACGGATCAACATTCGACATTACGTAACCGAGCCGCCTCTCGTCTTCCATACGGACGCGCGTATCTATTATTGGTGTGCTCGTGCACCGAACCGTGTGCACGCTTACAGAAGCTTCTATATAGGTAGCCGAACGACCTCCTGACCCCCGGTTACTCGACTCGAATCGGTTAATTGGATAAATGTCCGATGAACGCCCGGGCCATCTCTCCCTCAAGTCCTCCTGCAACCATCGTCTCCTCCTTCCTTCCTTCCTTCTCTTACTCCTTCTTGCCCGTTCTCCGGGCTTTCCGTTCGGGGTTATTCCTCCTCCTTCCTCCTCTTCACCCCCCCCATCGTTGCCTCTTGCTACCCTCTCGACCACCCCCGCTTCCCTTTTACTCATTTCCGTCTATGTCCTTATCGGACTCGTTCGGAAAACAATCGCTTGTTCCGCGGAGATGAATTTATCGAAGCATACTGCATTTCCTACGGTGAATACAGACAGGGGTGGCGAGCTCGATCGACTGGATTAGCTTACCGCTTCCCTCCCCCACCCGCCCCTCCGAATCGTGGAATTATTAATTGCGAGTCAAACGACTGCTCGAGAGATGTTTATTGTCCCGCTTAAGCGGAACTGGAAGAATTGCCGGGACCTTTTGTCGGCGTATGCCGGGAGAGTTTGCTCTGGTAATTTTGTTTCTTCGTCTTCTTCTTTTGTCTTTAAAAGTTGTAATTGCGATTTGCTTGCGATTTGTACGGGTAATGTCGAGGTGCAAGTCTTCGGAGGGTTCTGGCATTTTTGAGATCGTGGATTACTGGTTGATAATAGATTGCAGTTCATCAAGGAATGCGGCGACTATCCTTCACCGATGGCGACAAAGTTCACGGATCGTTCGTGGAACTCCAGCCACGTATATCTATTTATTTTGCGATCCCTACGGTGACGGTTTTCACGGAATATTGCATTTCCAGTTCCCGCAAACCATCTCTCTTCATTTGTCTTCTTCCGACGTCGACTTCACCCTCGGATTCTATAATCCGCTTACAGCATAGTCTCATTACACAATTTACATTATTAATTCCGTGGGTAACACGCATACCAGCTTCGTCGTCTCGGGTTAGAGAACTTATCTCGTCTTGGTCTTAAGGATTCTTTCGAAATGATGAGAAATGATCGAAACCGTTTTATCCCGGAACGATGTCGATGCAGAGACGTTCTCGTACGCGGTATTTATATTGTACATTTCCTCCCGACGATGTCGTATAACATCTGGCGTCCGTTCGAAATTAGGGTTTCGAAGCATAGATTACGATGCGTCGTGTTCACATGCCGGCGCCGCTTCTTAGTGGCAACGACGGCAAATAAGGCAGTCGGATTCTAATTGCCTGTCATAAATCAGGAACAGCACCTGCACAATTTCGAAATGTTTATGGAACGGTGACGTCTTCGCCCTTCAGTAGAATCTAGGTGAGATGACACGCTGATTCGAGTTTAATCGGTCCTACATTAGACGACAATTTTCCCCGGGACCTGTCGATCAGAAAATCTAATGTCTAATTCGCGTAACAATTTGTTATTCGTGTGGATCTTCGCGCAAAATAAAAATTCTGCAACTTTTCATTATTTTCACCCTCATTCGTCATCGCCGAAACCTATAGTTTAACAGAGATTCTTATGTTAATATAACTCGGTTCGTGTATAATAATAATAATAATAATTAACGAAGTCGAAAGCGTCGGAAAGTAGTAAGCGCCCGCCATGGTCAGGCAAGCCGAAAGGGGTTAATTTCCGAATCAGTTTTATCTCGTCCCGCTCGCGATCGTGTTTACGGGCAATTGAAAAAGCAACATTAAGTGGAATTAGATCCCTCCTTATCTGTCTCCGCGAAGAAAAGGGGTTGAGAGAGTGGATGTTGCAGTGTTACTAGCGCGATGAACAAGGCTCTCGGAGGGCCCGGACTATTTCATCGTCGTTTTCGAGCAGGGCGGCGAATTAGCGCGGAATTAGAGCGGGAGACACGGCGAGAGGCAGAGATTAGTGGATATGTAAATTAGACACCTCCTTCGCTGCGCTATTTGTCATTTTTGTCGAGCTAACACCGGAACTATCCTGCAATGTTGGGGCTCAGAGAATTCTCGAGTGTGCAACAAATCTCCGATTTTCCTCTCTCGTCGAACAAAATTGATAATCTTCTATGAAGAAGAATAAACGATACAGAAAGCATCGTAAAACAAGCTTGAAAGCTTGTAACGAACAGCTTTAAAGATTCAGGTTATTCTGTTTCGCCAATTGTCTGTAGGTTTTTTGCGGAGTTAATCTGGCAAATGAGCGGCTCAATTGAGTGTTCCGGAATGAAGGGAGTAGTCTGTTTGCATCGTTAGCAGTCTCACGCGAAACGCAACGTTATCGAGCAAATGAAAGTACTCGCCGGACCAAGGGTAAACTGGAAAAATGAAGCACGCCGGAAAGTGGCGAGGAAGAGGGTAGGAAGAAGATAAAGTGCAACCCTCCCGCCAATAATATGCCGACAAGCTTTATTTTATTTAAGCAGCCCCAGTTTTTCATTACGTTCATTCTCACGCCTCCCTCTTCATCCTCATAAGATACACCGTCGGCCGGGGGTATAGGTGAAGAAAGACTGCCCCCATTACTCGAATATATTATTTACTATTCTTATTTTTCCCATTCCTCTGCTATCTCGCCGAGCCTTCGCCGTTCCAGGTTACATTTCATATCAGCGCTCCTCGTTTATTCCTCACGATAGCATTATTAAACAGTGGATTTCGCGTGTAGAATTGATAAAATTTAGAGATTCAATCGTGTGATCGCAATAAAAAAATATTGTCGAAGTTTTACGACAAATGAGATATTCGAGACGTAGATGCTTAAGCTTGTAATTCTTTTTTTTTTGGTAGCAGAATCGAAATTGTTTGTTTCCGAGAGGTTTGGCCAACGTTCAGGGCGATATCCAAGTACACTCATTTTTCGCATACTCGATTTCATCCTGACGAACGAGCACCATTCCGGGATACGAGGCAGAAGGGGTAGGAGGTAAGAAAAAGAAAACTGGTTTGGGGTGTCGGAGATGCAAGATTACTGCCGACAAAAACTTTTGCTCCGGCTAGAAGGGATTTATTCCGGAATCCCTGTAACCTATCGAAGCAGGTCATTCCACGCAATGTCCATGGTCGGAAAACTTAGATGACCTTGGGAATCGCAATCGATCGGTGAAACCTTTGGGGCGGAACGCCTGGAACTCACCCCTCTGATACATACGCGATAGCGGATTCGGCAAAGCGAACGCGATCCTGCTGATTTTTACTGTCAAGCGGCGAAAGTCTCTTGAAAACATTCCTTTCCGAGCATACTATCAAATTCTGGCCCGACTTAATTATTTTGTATATATTTTCTATCGAAACTTCAAGGGATGTATTCACAGGAATCTTGTCCTCCATTCTAGAAAGTCTCAAGGTGCTAGAATTTCGACAGACCTTGAATACCTCCGTCCGGCGAGGGTCTAATCGCCCGTGTCCCCAACTTTCGCTTCCGTACAAACGTTTTCGCGTTTCCGTGCGATACGTAGGTCTGGGTCCAGGTTCTTCCTTCTTCAAGGGTACGTGACTGCACCCGGGAGCGGCATCCCTTCTCCCCTGAAGCAGGAACATCGAGCGCTAACGGGAACCCAGGCGAGCCTCCACCTCTCTCTTAGCCATTGCATACTTTATTGTGCGCATTATTTAAATGAGCGCAACTTCGCCGTAATCTTGCCACCGAGCAAACCCCTCCGACTCCTCCGGGTTCGTTCTCTTCTGCCAGCCCTCCTCAAGCGGCCTCCCACATCCTCCTTTCCCCTTCTCCCTCTCTCTCTCTTTCTCTGTACCAACTACCTAAGCAACCCTTAACGTGTGGCGGTAGCAGGCGCGGAAAGGAGCGAGGAAACGACCGAAGGAGAGTGTAAGAGAGAAAGAGAAAGAGGAGAGAGGAGAAACAGAGCAGCTCTAGGCCGACGGGGGTGAGAGACAAGGGGGTTGGCCAGGGTTCGAGGTGTGGGTGGTCGGTGGAGCTTTCCCTGGGGTTGCCGGCGCTCTGCTGTGGGGCAGAGAAGAGGCTGGACGACCGTGTTTTTGCGAGCTGTTTCTGCTGACCAGTGCGGCTTTTCCTGTGCGGTCATCTCTCGTCGCCTCCCAAAGCTTGTAGAGTCGCTTATTGCCCCGAAGCTCCTGTTAACCGCCCTCTTTAGCTTCCTGTCCCGACAGTCCTACCAACGCGCTACATCTTCTACTTTACTTCGCCCTTGCTACCCCTCCGCGCTGTATCGTCGACCGGACCTACGATTTCTTGCGGAATTCTTCTCCGGGAATTGATTAACTTCTTCGTGACGTCGCCGGTGGCTTCATCTCCTTTTTATCGCGGCTTCTTCAACGTCTTCGAGGATTATTGTTCATGTAGGCAAGCAGCTTCTTTTCCAATTTTATTCGGCATGCTACTTTGATGTCGATCAGGGGACGTAAATATCACGTTTCAATTTTGTCAGGTTGGACAGTTCAGTTTCCTTCGGATCTCCCGAGCAGTACAATTAGGCGAATTACAGAAACGTAACAGCTGAACATTAACTCGTAATGCGACCCTTCATTTACTCGACCGTTAGCCACACCCTACTGACCTTCAAGGGGCAAGTGCCCATCATCCCTCTGTCCCTTCGATCTCCACCGCTAATCGAGGTTTAGATTTAGTCTAAACGACACTCGGATTCATGGAAATTCTCTTGTATTAAATATTCAACGGTGTCGAGAAGCTTCATAGATCGCGTGTGATCAGAAGCATAGAACATTGAAGAAAGACATCAAAGGCAGCGTTTTATCAGGCTGGTCTCCCTTTGGTTCAAATTACTGCTGGGTTTCCCTTATCTTCCCCCTGAGGTAAGCCGCCGAAAGAATAACTACCGAAGATATCGAGTCTGCATATGTATCAGCGTGGCGAATGCTCCTTCGAGAGACCCTGGCTGATCGGACCCGAGTTACGCAGTCCTTACATTTTCGTCATCAATTAGAATAGTCCATTCTCCTGAGACTTACTTGGCTACTTTTCTTCAACTACACTCTCGTGTGTCAGTTTTATCCTCAGGCTCCGGTGAAAGAGGTTCCGCTTGTCGGGGCACAATACCACACAGAAATTGTGTCAAACCGAGAGGACGAGGAGAAAAGTGCAGAGAAGAAGAGTTCGGCCCTCGAGAGGCGTTGGAAACGACTGCGGTGTGAACCGGGCTTCTAGTCGCGAAATATTTGTAAATATTTTCCTTTGTGGGAGCCGTTGGCTGTTGGGTAGGGGTTGAAGAGGCTCCTCTAGGCGGAGCAGGATGAGCCGAGGGGTGGAAAGGATAAAAGCTTTCTCTGCTCTGTACGTTTGACGGTCAAACGGATCCTGTATTTGGCAAGGCCTACACTCGTCTAAAGCCCTTCAAAGAAATGCCACGCATAAGCTTTCGCCTACGATTAGCTGGCTCGGGCAACCCGTGGCTGTTTGCGTTGAAAATATTCCCCAACCTCCCGACTGCCGCTGCTGCCACGCGCGCCCGTGTGTAGCCTTCAACAATTTCCAAAATAGATTCGTTAGTGTTTACGGAGCGGGCTCTCGAGATCGTACCGTATCAACCCCGTACATGTTTACCCTGCTTGTACGTACAAGGCGTCTCTGTTTTCGTCGATTTCGTGCCTCCAGCGTTTCGTTGTTCTTCGACTTAATTAAGTAGACTCGGCCTCCATTAGCTGGCTTCGCCGTTAATCCGACAAGTTTGCGCTTCTTTCCGCGACTTAGCTTTTATTTAGCCGGGGATCGGAATTGACGTGTTCTCGCCACGGTTGCCTGAGCAATTTAGCCCCTGCCGCTTCTTTCCACAATCCGAGAAGGTGTTTTATTTTTATAACTTCGTTCTTTATATTATTAAATAATTTTATTCTTTACGGGAAAATCAGCGTACTCAATTAAACTGCCGAAGTATAGGTTGGCGAAGCAGCTTCAATCACGAGAAGGCATTCCGATCAGCAAACAGGCGAGGGTTGTTTGGGCAATGGTTAAACCGATGGCTACAGGACAGTAAGTGGTCAGGGGTATTTAGGAGGGTTGTTTACGGCTACTTTTCCTCTTCCGGTCAATAAGGTTTAACCACCCCATGAGACAGTTTCCTTAACAGCTGACGTTGCAGCCGACCATTCCTATCGTGCTCTCCCATCTTCTCTGCAGATACACATTCTCCCAAATTTTCTTATCAACGATGCAACGCTAGGAATTAAAGCTTTCGAACGTATGGGGATTGGCACACGGGAACCAGACGTGGGAACACCATCAAGGTAAAAACAATGGAATTGACTTGACGGGAAATAGCAGGGTAGTCGGTTTAAGAGTGAGAGCATTTGCGTGTGCCGATCGGCAGCGCGGAAGGAGCGTTCTTTTCATCGTCTTTTGCTTTTAAGCGCCCTGTTTTCCACTTTTCCTCGAACACCCCCAAACCCACACTCTCCGAACCTCGTACGCAGGAAGACGCAGGAATTTATGCTATTAAAATTCAATCTTTTGATAGAACATCAATTTCTTCGAGGAAAATGAAGGAGGACACCTCTTGGCGCCAATTGCTTATGTTTTCGGTCATCGAAGAGTAATCGAGGGGCGTAGATGCTTTACTTAAGGCGACTTAACGAATATGGATTAAAAGTTCTCCTCGGTGGCAACATCATGAGAAAGATGGACAGAGAGAGAGATAGTGGCGAGGGGTGCGGAGAGAGAGAAAGAAAAGAAGAACGTTGAACCGAGTCTGCAGAAACGGGTTGGTATTCGAGATTGGCGGCTGCAGGCGGAGTAGGCGGCTGTACGGGCCGATGGAATTGTGTTTGTATTTTAATGAGGGGGCTATGCTAATCCCTCTCGCGGCACGCAGCCCGTGCTCCTCTCCTCTCTCCGTGGGAGAAGGAAAACCCGTTTTTCCATTTCGCGGCTGCCGCAAACGGCTCACGGCGTTCAACCGAGTCTGAGCCGTGAAGAGGAGCACCGCGCCGCGCCGCGCGGTTACAGACCGTCGAATAAATTCGCACTTCACTCGTGTATTTGCAAATTTTAAAGGGAACCGGCGGGGGGGGCCCTACAACGCCCGATTGTTTTAATATCTTTTGCCTGCCGACTGCTCCCTGCTCCCTACACCCTGCCGAAGGGAGCTCGCGCTCGGAAATCGAAAGTGCCAAAGGGTGGAGGGTTTTTCGCGTCAGAAACTGCAAGCCTACAGGGGTTGCTCGTCGCCAGTTGCGTTCCCGATTGTCAACCGAGTTGTTCAGATTTTATTATTATTTTTTAACCCACTGATTTCTTCATTTCGTAAGTATCGCAAATCTCGAAAAATAATAGAATGTTGTTTGGTTTCAATAAAATCAGCGTGGATCATGAAAATTTTTGCGTCGATACCCCCGGAGCCTTAAAGAGGATCGTTCCATCCCTTTCGGAACAAATAGTCCACCCTATACTTTCGTGGCGGCGAGTATGCTCGATGATGCTGCTCGTTCTCCGCGCTCCCGGCACCGTTTCACCCCTCTTTGACCCACTGCCATAATTTCATGGAATCGATAGCGTTCATACGCGTGCCTGCATACGTTCGTTTTCACCCCCCGGGGGCCGATCGTTTCCTCAGGAAGGTCGTTAATCTTTGAGGGATGATTGGCGCGGTTATCGATACCTCCGCGCTACATCATTCTCCGTCGCGTCGGAGAAAAAAAATCGGTGGAAACACGCCGGACAACTCGGTGCTCACGGATAAAGAGCGAAATTAATATATATATTTCGATTTCTGGAGAGGGGTGACACGCGCGAGGGTTGGAGAACGCGAAATTCGTTTAGGGGCGCAGCAGCGGCAGGTTTTAGCGGCCGGCCATTATACCGAGGGCTTTTTTTCCAAGAGAGCGAGTTTGGAAAAGTACGAAACTTCCTGGGTAGACGGGGAGTTAGGTTGATAGGGGCCAATCCAATCCGGCCGATGTATTTACAGATCACTAGCCCAGCCATAGGAACTTGTATCCCTATATCGAATTCAAATCGCGGGTCGCTGTTTTTCGTACACGAGACACGAACTCCGCCCTCGACCCCCACGCTTTTTCCTGACGATCCTCACTGAACCAATATTTTACCTCTTTGATCGCAATTGTAAATCTATGCTTTAACCCTTTGCACTCGGAGCCACTTTAGCTCGACAATTAAACATTTCTGTCGACCTGGAATATTTCCATTCCCTATGATTTTTGAAATTTTATGGAAATGAAATTGGTATAATACCTCATATACGTTATATTAGACATATTTAATAATTTAAACGATATTTTTCAGAGTTCCCTTTCGAGTGCTAAGGGTTTGATACCTTTCTTTACATAATTACTACAGAAAAATTCACAGCCTACGAGGCTTCGGAGCGATACATTACACGTGTAAAATACTTTCTACAGCGCGTATAAAACCTTACCAGCGTCAGGATCGTTCCGTACACTTTTCCCGATTTCTAATTTCGCGAGGAAGCGGGGAATTGCAGCGTAAACACGTCTCGCCACGTTTCCGATCGTCGGCCGGTAGCGAAAACGGTGGAATTAATTTCTGCGTAGTCCGGCGGTAAGCCGGTGGGTGGGTGGGTCGCACGAATCCGCGAAGAAAGATTGAAAATTCCTTGAATAGACGGGGGACAATGTTTAATCAGATCCGGCTGACAGAGCGAGAGCGTGGGCCGTTTTGGTTGAACTTCGGCAAACATCGCGATGTACATGTATATCGGGCACACTGGCGCGCATGTACATACATCGGGGACGGTGTGTACAAGAGCGTGCAAGCCTGCTTGAAATTTTCACAATTCTCTTTCGCGTACAATCGCTCCACGTGGAAATCGGGGACGGTGCTAGTCGGCGGCGGCGGCGGCGGCCGGGCAGACGGTTTAAACAATCGCCGAAGGGAAAACGAGGTGGAAAGAAATAAAAAAAAACACACACACATACATATACATGCATACACATAGAGAAAAAGTGAGAGAGAGAGAGAGAGAAGAAATACGAGGGGAAAGGCCACGGGTGTAATCCCGCTTCTCGTCTGCTTCGTGATACATCGAGATATCGCCGAGTCGGTTGTTGACCGAAGTTTCGATGATTCTCTGGTCGGAGAAAGATTTCAACCCACCCACCCCTCCCATCCACCGCCACCGACGATTATGTGCCGGGGGCTGGTTTTGCGCGGGGTTGGTTTCTATACACGCCACCGGGGACGGTATCGATGTATTTTCAATACCGAGACAAAGCGATATAATCCGCGTTTAATTGGAAAACTTCACGTCGTCCCTCCCCCTTTCGATACAAATCGAGACGAAATTCCGAATCGCCTCCTACGCCGATACCAACCCCCCTGTTTCGCGTTTACGTAGCCATCCCCTCGATCATCCACTCGTGCCACTTCCGCGAAATTGGCACGCAGCTACCGCGATTCCTTCGATCTTTCGCCAATCGCTAATTCGCGCATTCGAAATCACCGCCCTCATTGTATCTATTAGTACCACGCTGTGGTTAAGAATGATTATTTATGGATGAGGATAAATTCTTTATAGATCCATTTTTAGAGCCAGACGTTTTAGAAAAATTCATCTTCTGTATCGGAAATTTAATCAAGCTTAAATATAATACAACAAGAATTCGCCTCTATGGACGTAATTTATTATTATTGTGTCAGATATTGTCCAGCGCAGTATCAGAAGCCAGACGTTTAATTCTCTCAATCAATTCCATTTACCAGACGTAAGAGCCGAATGTCTATCACATATTAAATGTCCAATCGATCCGAAAATAAATGGCTCCATTCACCCCTTTTGATGTCCTGCATGAATGCATAAAATTTTAATCTTAATTATTCCATTCTACCGGAATAGGTATTCGAGGTTCAGCTGTCAATATTTTGGAAACGTGTTCCGTGCGGTCCGTTTGAAAGATGCAATCGCTTAAAAAATGAACCGTGGTTTTTCTTCGAGGTGAATTTTAGGGGAGATCGTGGCTAGGCTCGTCACCTCGTGTATACTGCATCCGATTTTTTTTCTCCGGTGGCGTTTTTTCCTGGCACGAGAAGAAGTTCGTCGAGGATGGGGTTAAATTTAAAAAGTTTTTTAAGCGCGTTTTGTCGTTGCTCGGCCCCGCGCGCTGCGCAGTTTCGAGGGAAACTCACGGGCGGATCCTTCTCGTTCCTGTTTGCCCGTCAGTCATGTCGTTCCCGTAACTTTCGGGGATGATTAACCTGGTGCGACGGTGGAAAATAACATTGGCCGACGTCTTGTTCACATTGCTGGAAGACGGTGTTTCCGTCTTTCCCCGCGGCTGCGACGTCGCCGCGCTTAAATCGCGTAATTTCGCCTGACTTCCGGTAAACTAGTTTCGCAGGAAGGAGTTTCATCCCCCAGCCAGCCCCACCCTGAATATTTTAATCCCGTGGGATAATTGCGTTGTGTACGAGCATCGCGAAAAATCAAACGAGACGCCTGTGCATTTTCGAATCTTTTATCGCACAGTAAACAAGAATGTTATTCTTCCGCCCAGCAGATTATTAAGAATAAATGGTCATTGCAACCACCAGAAAAATCATACTAAGAATGGATTAACGCGAAGAAGTTCCACCGGGCAGTAAAATGTATGTTGTTAAAGAAGAACAGTAAATCCAGCTAGGAAAAGTTTCAAGTGCGGTATGAAAAGTATATCCGTCGTAAACTTAACTTTGGCTCGGGAAAAAGTACAACAACGGATTCTTGTTATCAGTAGGTTAAATGTGATAGTTATCTGTAAACATTATTCCAGCCCCCCAACCTTCTACTTTCTTAATAGAAGTTAAGGGTTGTGAATTTTCAGCGTTGGTTAATTTATCGGCAGTAATGAACACTGTTTCGCGTGTTGTTTGATGTCACGTGCCACGGATTGGGTATTTGGCGTTCTTCGTCACGCAATCGTGTCTTTGCTAATTACAGCGCTGGGCCTTTAATTATGAGACAATGGCGATGACGCAACTTTAAATGTGCGAAAGTCGTTTGTGTCTTCGCAATGTAAATTCAAAGAGCATATTATATGCTTGCAGCTTATTCCTTGAGTAGAGAGTTATATTTTTTCAGAGCACCCAGTATGCTCTCCGGGTCCCCTTGTTTTTCAGGGCGAGGAAGATCTTCAGAAGAATCTTTCTGGCGGCTGAGGACGGTCGCGATAATTGTTATTACCGTAACGCCTGTTATAAATGATTCGGAAGATTCGTTCTTTGATTGTTATGCCCAGTACTTAATAATACCTCAGCGCGCGGAGAAGAGCGATCCGCAGTCAGACGGCAACGAAATCAGCCGTGAGAAGTCGCGCGGGACCACCCTTCCATCCGTTTAGCCGCGCTTTTAAATGTCTTTCAAGTTTTCAGCTGCGCGCAGCATTCCTGGCCCGACAATCGGAGGGTTACCCGCTGCCCTTTGTCCCGATAATTAAATCTAACGATTGTCATATTTTAATTGTTCTTCTTTACCAACGGACACGGCCGATACCGTAACGACGAGGAGAGAACGACGGGTCAGCGAAGGGTGCCCGGACTCGGGAAGGGCTGACTTTTGTTCCATTACGTATCTTTGTCGTTTCACCCGGTCGACTTATCGTTTTACAATCTTAATTGCTGCACCCCTGTACCCACCCCTCCGCCCTTCCCGGTGTTCTCGAGGTTAGAACCTTAATCGACAAATTGTTTCGAATCGACTAAACAACCCTTCGCGACCATTTTTCTTGTCGAGGGAAAAATTCATGGAATGCTGTTTTAAGTTACCAGGTGTCAGGATGATGGAAATAAAATTTTATATAGTTCCAGCCCCTTCGAATTTACCTCTGGCGGTACCATTTTTCTGTTATTAACAGTGCGAGTATCGACCTGACCGGATTTGATTTTATTATATAAATTACAAGAATGCACCCATTCAGAGTTCTATTCTCTGTTATTGTAAGATACGTATACATCGATTAATGTATTGAACAAATTCCCACGGGCGCAAAATCCAAAGGAGAAAATTTCAGAAAATCGGAATAGTGAGATTAATCGAATAGAAATTGGAAGTTAAATAGTCGAGTGTAAGAAACATCCGCGGAAGACAGAGCCGGGCAAGGGGGTTCCCATTGATTTTGCATAAACCTCCGTGATAGTCGGGAAGACGTCTCCAGCAGTCGATAGCCCGGAATCCGAAACTGTAGAGCCAATAGGGGGCCGTGGGTGGTGTAGCCCGTCGATAGAAAGTCCATTAGCTGGTCTTTTTTGCTCGTTGTATCACGGGACACGAGAACACCTAATTCCGTCTACGTGGTAACGTGGGCGAAGCTCGGATTATACGGGCGAAACGATGGATCCGCTCGGCCGGTATCTCAGTCAGATAATCGCAATTGGTTGGTGGCGCACGCCGGGATTCCCGCAATGCCGGAAAACATTCTCAATATTTGCAGATTGCAATGAGACATGCGAGCGTCGCTTCTCTCTTTTAGCCCTCTTTTTAGATCCGCTTTAGGCGGTTTCGAGACACACGCTCGGCCGTAATGGGCCTCCACAGACCCCCTCTCACCCCTTTCTTTCTTCTTTCCTCTTCCACCTTCAACCTCCACAACCATCCCTCCTCCTCCTCTCCTTTAGGTTCCTTTTTCTTCCTCCCTTCTGCTTACGAACCCTCGGCCAACCCCTCGAAGAAGGCCGCCCGGTACTCTTCTTCTCCAACCCCCGTTTTCCTACCCCGTCCTACCCGTCGAGCCCTCAATTTACCTCAACGGCACTTCCTCCTCTTCTGTCGGATCGTAGGTGTCAATTTGGCCGTCGAGTACCTGCCGAAGTTTTCACGAGTCTTCCTCTTTGTCCTTTTTAATTTTTGCCATACCACTCGAACGTTTGTCTCCGCTGATTGGATTCTTTCCCGATGAAGGCACTCGGCCGCGCCACGATCATGCACTCAGCCTTCTGAAATCATTTTCCGCGGGGAAATTGAATAATCTCGCTTCTCGGAAGGGCCCCACGTCCCACAAAACCATTGCGTACTCCGTGTACTCCGTTCCTAGAAAACAGTACGATTGTTTTTCCAGAATTCTTTTCTTGCAGTCAAAACGCTCCGTTACGGTAAGTGATAATTTCCTGCGAATACACATTTCGCATCGACTTTTCAGTACAATGCAAGGGGCAGTAAGCAAATGCACACCGTAATAATGAAACATTAATAGTAATTCGAAGCATACTGAATGAGAAAATTCGCGGGGCGAGCGATTCTCCGGATCGAGAGGGTAGCTGCAAATACCTATTATTGCGACAATTTTCTCGGTGAAAAGGCACAACATGTTTTGTGGCGATCCAGTCACGTTGCAGGAATAGCCTGCATAATTTATGAAAGTATTTTTCCTCAAGCGCACCCCTTCCCGGTTCGCCAGTCGTTTCGCGGCAGCCCCTGCGATAACTACCAGCAATTATTTCTTGAGAATTGAATGACGTTCGACACCGTAATTCCGCCGGGGTTCTTTTTTGTTCGGGTAATAATTAACAGCATAAAATGCAATGGAAGAAACACCTCAGACAGCGGAGATAATGAAAGTCAGAAGGGTTTCGTGGCAATTGGGGGCCGGTGGTAGCACGTATGGTTGGCAAAACCTTTGCCTGCTCGAGCCCTTTGTGCATACGGAAATAGGGTTGGTCCGGCTCCGTTGCTGTTTCTGTCGTTCGCCTTCGTCTGCACTGCTCGCTCCCTTGAAAATTCGAATGGCAGTCTCTCTAACCGTCTCTCTCTTTCTTTCCCCCTCTCCCCGATATCATTACAATTAGATTCACCGGATCGATACGATAGACGCTTTATAGATTCGAGCGCTATGGCATTCAATTCCATTCTTATAACGTCGAACAATTAAGTTTCTTCTATCGCGCGTCGTTAGCATCGATTTACCTTTCGAGCACGGTACGAGGAGAATAACTTTTAAAAAGACTGCTTGATTAGATCCGCGGAGACGTATAATTAATTGGCTACGAACGAGGGTGGCCTCGTATAAATAAGTTACGCATTGTCTTCACTCTACGACGCTTGTCTGCTGTTTCGACGTCCAGAATCTTCGTCCCCCTTTCTCTCAATAATCTCAGACGACGATTTATTAGGTTGTTGCATACGAAATGTCCGATTTTAGAATGCAACTCTTGCAAAACGTTTCGATCAAGAAATGCTATTACAGTTTATAAGTTTATTGTATAAAACTTTGAGGTGCAAAGCTAAACGTACCACAATTAATGAAATTATAAAGATGCCTTCGTAAGAACTTCGTTTCGATATATTTAATAAATTTATTAATTTACGTCTGGCCGGGCTACTTATTAGCATGAATTTAATTAGAGACGCCCGGCGCCTCGACACATTGTATAAATACAATTATTGTTCATAAATATTCATCCACGTTTAATATCGGCCGCGCGGAAGTTTGCGAAGAAGGCGGCGACAGTCGAGTTTAGTTTCAGTTTTCAGAAAATCCCCGGCGCCCGGAGCGGCCTGTAATAATCTGAAATTCCTTACCGGCATAATGAAGTACACGCGGCAACTTCAACCAATGGAAACACAATAGCTGGTCCGCGGATATTGGCTCGATCGTTTGGGGAGACTGTTTAATAAACGACACGTTCGACGTTCATATATAAGAACCCACCATCGCACGGCTCTCTGTATTATTCATCTGTCTCAATCAAAATGATATCTATTAGAACGAATGTTACCGAGCCGAATCAATAAGTAATCCGCCCTCTAAGATTAACTGTAACTATGAAAAGTTAAAGTTTGATGCATTTATCATCCCTTTATACACATATACGTGATTTCCTTAAAAAATGACTGGCCCGACGAATTATTCATCAGAGAAGCGACATTGCTCTGATAATTATGCAGGTATTCCGAACGCTTTCCGACACGTTAGAAAGGAGTAAATTTATCTTGCACGCGTTCCAATTTGTACGTTTTTAATTATGAAAGCTGTACGTGAAGTTTGCATAGAAATACTGTCGCGAGGAGGAGAAAGAAGAAGAAGAAGGAGAAAGAAAAGAGAAAAATCATACTCAGACGGGCTCACATCCTTCGCATTACCGGCCGATGAAGAATCCCTCCGTTTTTAAACAAAGAAAGTAGCACTTCCTGCCCGTTCTCCTCTTCTCCTCTTCCGTCGCCTGGCCGGTTCTTTAACTCACCAGTTGAAATATTTGCCCAAGGTTACTCCCAATTATAATTAACTTTAACAATATTCATTCTCCATACTGAGACGAAGTTGTTCGTCTGGCCGGGAGTCGAGCCCGGCAGATTATATTAATTAATCTATTAAGATGTACATTTTTAGCAGCGCCGCTCTCTCGCAGACACTCCTTCCAGCCCAATCCCCGTTTTTATGCTTCCTTAAACCTGTTGTGGAATCCTTTTACCACTTTATTAGCAGCCCCGGAAACCGATACTGCCTTCAGCTGCGAGGTTTCAAAGTTACATATTTTATTGTACACATACAGTGATTGTACAATAGCTGGAGTCTTTTTTGTGATAGGTTAGAAGGATTAGTTTACCGGCTAATGTGCAAATAATTAAAAAAATGCCATAGCTTTTTCATGCGTCAACCGATTTTGTAAAACCGCCTCCAGGCGATCAATAATTGATTAGCCCGTGATTGTATCGTTTTACGGCCATGCTAGCGGGACGAGAGCAGCAACAATTTTCCAATTAATTAACACGAGTATTTTCAGCAGGGTTCCACGGATACAGGGGGCGAGAAGGGACACACGAATTTCTTGTTTCATCGATAACAGCGCGAATAAAAAATGTCGGTGCGGCGATGCTGCGGCTCGTCTTCACCGAGGGCGCGGGAAATATTTAATTAAAGTAAAAATCGAAAGTCCCGCGGCCACATTTCCGAACATTGGACGCTCTCTTCGTGCGACGTTCTCCTCTCTACCTATCTCTGCCTTTTATTTTATTTCGCGGCAGCCCCGTGTCACACGCCACCACGTTATTGGTAAACTCTTCGCCGGCTATTTAATTAACATGCCCTGCCCCCCTTCCCTCCGTGAAACCAGTCCCCGAACGCTTCAAAAACGCTAGCAAACTCGAACCACGTGCCGATCGATCATTTTCTTCTTACTTATACATTCAAGTTTCCTGTCGCTCCATAATTCCGTCGTTTCCCGATCAACTCTTTCCAATAAATAGGACAGTGTAGTGGATATCGGCTGATAATTATTGAAGATCCTCACGGAACTGCCTTGATCGATCTATGCTGGCTTTCGATCTATAATTCATCGTGCTCCTCAAATTCCTACTACCAGGATCTTCGTACAGATATATTCATAGACTGTTTTACAAAAATCTGCCGGGTTCTTTCTATTCTTAATGACTATTTTCCTTACAAAATGAATTTGAATGAATTGGAATAAAGAGAAGCTACACGCCTGTATCAAGGTTTGATTATTTGCGGCTTTCTTCCCCGCGGAACAGTTTCATTATTATTTGGGGATGTGGCACGCGGGGCGTTTGGGTTTCACCGTGCGGCTCGTCGTAAGTTATGCGAAGTATTCGGAAAATGGAGAACGTTGTCGCGTGAAGAGCATGGGGTCCCATATCAGCGGGAAAAGTCTCGGTAATCCGACAATTTGTATTTATTTGCCGGTCGAGTCTTTTTCCATGGGAGTAACGATGAAAAACTCGTCTCGTTACCGGTCCTTCGTCGCCTCTCTCCTCGGGGAAAAAACTCTGTAGCCTCAGTTCTGATGTACCGTATATAACATGCGTCAATATACTCTATCTGTAACTTGAATCATGAAAGTAGAATTTTACAGCGACTTTATTATTTATTTGTCAGCAAAACCGTGCGAAATTCGGAAGATAAACTGAACGTAGATGCAGAGGTATTGACATAAGAGTTAATATTCATACGCAACAGTTTATTCACCGAGGCGTTGAATTTATGTTAGGTTGCAGAGAATAAATGCCCGAGTTCTACACGGTAGACAGCACGATATCGATTAGCCGAGCACTTATCGGGGCTACTTGGTAATACAGAATATATCGATGCAGATACGGTAGGAGCTCCGGTGAAGTGTCAATTAATAACGCGGCGAGTGTCCGATCGCTATAACGTAGCCATCTTATTACGAGGCTGCCGGTGTCTCATCAATTTATTCGTAACGTTCCTCAGCCACTTCACTGGTTTCACCTACAGGGTTGCTTAAAATACGACGGGCCGTATTTTTCATCCCCTCTGCAATTTTTATAGTCACATTTACAATTTTAATCCGTTGACACTCCCACCAGCGATATTTCAATTACGCCTCACCCCTAATTAAACAGGCTCCGTTTCTGAAGGCCGCAATTCTTTCTAGCACAGATATAGAAAATGAGGTCTGCCTTTAAAAATTGCTTACGAAACACTCGATCATTTTTATTGAAGAAGCAAGTAGTGCATGTTAAAGAGAAGACTTCGAGCCACATTTTCATGTGAGAATCGTGACCATCCTCGAAACATTTCATTCATGAAAACGGCGATTGAAAATGTCTGTGGATGAGTTTAGCAATTGCGTGTTAGATATTTTTCGCAGTCGTTGAACATCGCCTTGACTCGTCTCGGCAGCGTGCTCTCGGCTGAGACCGAGTTATTGTTGCCTTTCGACGTTGCCCGTTGTGTATTTTAGGTAATTGTATTTCGCCGCTTGTGGCGGAGCCACGCTGTCGAGAGCCGGGTGACGGTGTGATCCTTCCAATCTACCCGGCGACATTGTTAATTGCTTCAACAAACAGACAAACAGACATGGTTTCATTTCGAAAGCGAACAGCCGCGGAAGACGATAATCTTATCTCGTTCCTCGTCTCCTGCTGCGAACTTTTTCGTTCTCGTAAAAAGCTCCGCGACTCTCGAGAATCGTTCGTAAATGTTTATACGGAACAGGAGTGCAGCGACGAACGAGAACCGCGACGAACAGAGGTTACTTTAATTTGTTAACGTTGAAAATAAACCAAAATCGTTATTAGAAGCGCTGCGGATGGATCAACACGAAAATCCGGCGAACCCTCTAACGGTAAAGCGTTCCGTAAACAAACGTACCTCTTTTGTCTGTACAACAGCTTTATCGCCGCGCTTTCCCCTGTACTCATTCTTACCATGTTAATGGAAGAATGTGGACCGCCTGTGTCCTTCCACAAACATATTCCCGTTTACTCTACTCGCCGCTGTGTGCTTTGCTGTCTCCACCGAGCTGGGGATTTCGGAAAATATGTGAAAGAACTTATTAATTTATTCTTAAGTGTTTGTCGAAACGATTAAGGACTTCCAGAACAATTTTTAGTATGTGTTTAGCGTGCTGCGATCTTTGTTCT
Source organism: Lasioglossum calceatum (assembly GCA_963966675.1). Classification (NCBI taxonomy): domain Eukaryota; kingdom Metazoa; phylum Arthropoda; class Insecta; order Hymenoptera; family Halictidae; genus Lasioglossum; species Lasioglossum calceatum. The sequence goes on along the minus strand of OZ016555.1, from coordinate 1,745,757 downwards.
TGTTTACCGGTGAACGGTTAGCAGAATTCGGTGTGGTGAAATGTCTTCGTACGGCGATATCGTGTCGCGGCTAGCTTTCTGAATCGTATTTCTATCGCTGCCCCCATACTTGGTCTCTCGACCAAGTCCGTACCAACCACCCATCTTTTCCCTACATGCGGGCATCCTATTATGCAATTAGAGAACGGGTACCGGAGAATTCTAAGGGAGTCAGGGCCCAAGGTATATCGCTATCGAACATGACAGGACACGGTCGTCCGACACACCCTTTCTTCGTTCGAACTCGTACGGGTCTGAACTATCCCGATGTACCGGTTGCTTATCTCAAAAACACCCTCCGTGTTTGTTCGCTCCATATATTCTCTCCCGGAGAGAAAATATTGAACACGCCCGGCGCCGTCGTTCCGGCTTGCTGCATGTAATTGCTTCTGGCCCGGTAATGGACTTTCATAATAAGAAAACAATAAAATATTTGCGAACCCGGAGAGCTACTTCGAAAGCTTCTTCTAACTTGAATTTTCTTTCACGTATTTACTAAGAAATGTTCACTGGTCTGTACAATCGAAAATTGCATATCTCCATTGTTAATAGTTCTTGGTAGCATTCCCTGTCTATGGGGGTAGCTTGAATATCCACTGATGGTTTAATCAGTCGCTTGGCGTCTGACACCGCGTGTGCGGGTGTAGTCGGAGCCAAACTTCCGTCCTGATGTTTGTCGAGAACAAAGAACCTATTCTTATCTGCTCCATAGACTCTGTACAGCGTAAGGATATTAAGCGAATGATCGAACTAGCATTCTTTAGCATGCGTCTCCCGGAAGCGAAGAATCATAGAGACGGTGTATGAATCACTCGGGATTCTGAGAGGTTGAATCAGTTGACCTAGTATCTGTGGGAGGAGGTGGTTTCCACCCCTTTACCTTACGTTAATTTAATAGAAGGGACGCGTGCTGCCCTAAACCACCCCTTTCCTTACCCTTTCTCACTGGCTGATACGCTAACTTACAAGGGGCGGTTATCAGCCGTCCCTCGCCCCCTCGCGACCCTTCAAGATTCCAAGTTATCTACCGTCCGAGAATCTATGCTAATATCGTCAGATTAGTCTGGGAAGTGCTCACAGATTGTAGCATTATTGAAATTTCGATATCGATTAATCCCTTGTCCGAAAACCTGCTGGCTGGCGCCGGAAAAATAAGTGTTCCAAAACAAAAATCAACAAGCTTCTTTAAAATTTAGTAATCGTTCGGCATTTCTCAGAGAATTTATTTTTCGAATCACCAGGCGTGTAATATAGTGTAAAACATTTTTAGGTGAGGTTCGCTCTGGATGCTAGTTCCGGCCGGTTCCACGCCGATGTTTCGTCATTGCGCGTATACGAGGAAGTATTAAAAAGTATAGTTAATTTCTGACCGAGGAGTTTGGCGGAACGGCGCCTCGCCATCGTCCGCAAAAGGGTCCGCGAAGGGAAGTAAGGACAGCAGTAAACGTAATTTGAATTTCATGGCAGTTTAACGATCTTAATTAGAAAGCCCTTGCTCATTCCAGCTCGAGGCCGTCCAGACCTGAAACCTGGAACCTCGAATCTCGAACCTCCCTCTCGACTTAACCGGGCTTACTCAAGGAGAGACGCGTTAAGCCAAGAGGGATCTTACCTCGCTGTTTATTCTCGTATTAACACCGAGTCTAAACTAGCCGAAGACAAATCGTGTACACCGTGCAGGAAGAACACTATGCCCTACGCTGGACTGGCGTAATCTCCTCGTCCGTTCTACTTTCGATCATCCGAAAACATCTTCAATCCTGTGATTCACATTTTCGAACGTTTGTGAGGCTACAAAAATAAAACAGCAAGATTAAATTTGTTCCAGAGAATATGGAAACGATTCCACAGGCAGTCTACTAAAAAATAATATACTCGACTCACCCCCGTCGCAGGTATTTCCAATTTTTTCGGTACGTCGACTATGAGGGACGTCTAGTCGGTTATGCAGAAAATAGCTTTGCTCCTTTACATCGCGCAGGGAACGTCGAATCATCTTCGCGACGGTATCGAGCACGATGACGCCTCGCATTTTTATACTCCATCCTTCCCGACGGATTTTATTTTTGAACGGTATTGAAAAGGAAAGAGAGTGTTCTTCCCATGAATCATTATACTCCACAGAGAAAATGTTGCAAACACATCTTAACCATTCGGAGAGGAGTGATTCCACGTGATTAATTTGTGGATCTATAGATCTTTTCATTGTGGAATTATCGCGCGGAAAGAAATATCATCCTTGCATCGCGATAATGGCTCCCCTCGTATTTAATTTCCGACGGTCGGGTCGAAATATATCGTTTTAATATAGCGGCGGCGTTTGCATCGCGAGCAAATCCTTCGGAATATCCGAGCGTGGCCTTTCGGGTGACCGTACAGGGGGTGAGCTTCGCACGAGAGAGAGTGGACGGCCGCCACTTGGGGGGTGGACGCTGGCCAAGCCAAGCCAAGGCAGAGAAACGGTCGCGGGAGGGGGTGGTCCCTAAAAGAAACATAAATAAGACAAATAGGGGCGATCGACAATAGAAAATATCGAATGTACAGAATGCTCCATAAATCGGAGGGTGGTCGTGAACGGACTCCGGGGTGGCCGGAGGGGTGGTTACCGTTTTCGCTATAAGGCGAGCGATCTTTTTATGTTCCAACGCGCTCCCTTTTGCTCCCTCAGAAATATATCTATGGCCAATATCCGCAACCATTTCCCGAGCACGTTTCCACTGCGGATTCGATATACTCGCTATAGCAAGTGGAAACTACCCTTGCCACCACCGACATACTCCCTGTGTTTCCACCTTCCGTTACGAAGGTGCGAAATCTCACTGTTCGCCCGTTCCTGAAATATGAACCCGCAGAAAACAGTAGATCAACCTGTAAATCGCCAGGATTGAGGTCTACATTTCGGGATGGACTATCTGTGTCGTCCTAACAGATTCTTGACTATTTCTTGATTCACCTTCTTTCGAGATTTCGATATACAGTAAAAGCTCCTTCGTTGTCCAAAGGCCGGGGGTTTCAGCGGACAACGACCGTGCCCGGACACTATTTTTGATTTATGACTGCGTCTTTAGTGAAACGGCTAGTTAAATGATAAAGAAAAGCATTCGCAGTCAAAAGCAGTCAACTGTCTGGCTTTAAAAAACTGCTTATTTCCTTGCCATATTCCTTTCCTATTGTTCTCCGTTCTGCGCGGGTCTAGACAATCCTGGGACACATCTGACGACCAGATCCACGCAGGCCTAATCCTCTCGTTGACAGGCAGTGGAGTGGGTAGGCACTGGACAACGATCGTGCCCACGATTCAGGACAACGAAGGAGCGATTACTGTACTTGCGCGGAGATCTTGTCCTTTCATGGACATTAAATATCCGAGATGTTGCAGAAGACGAGCAAATTCTAAGGTACACTCAGGATGCGTGGCAATGATCGTTTGCCCAAACAGTCGGGGGGATCGAAAATTCGCATGTTCGAAAAGTTATCGGGCCGGGGCCAAAGTCGGGAGAAGCTTTACATCGTGCTCGTTATCCAAGGAGGGAGGTTGTAAGACGTAGATGGTACATACACTCGGGGTTGTAGGAGAGAGCGTAGCGCGTGTTACGAACGACGAGAGGGTTTGCAAACATCGCCTAACGTTTGCGTATCAGTGTCGCGCGTACACGTACACGCGAGTGCTCGGCGAGAGCGTTAAGAACGACGGAAAAGGGTTCGAACGACAAACGAGAAAGAAAGACAGACAGACAAAGAGAGAGGGAGAGAGAAAGAGAGGCAGAGAACGGAGAATCATGGCGGGGATGAATTCCCAGGTTTACGTTTACAACCTTAACTACAAATTCGACAGAGTTACCGAGGCATACGGGGGTAGGAGGGGGTGGATTGTATCTCGTGAGGGTGGTTCTCGTGCGCCCGTGTAAAAGCCACCCCCTTCCTTCGCCATTCTCTTCCAGTTGTTAAGAAGTCCCCGCGGGCTAATTTCGAGTCTATCTCCTCTGATTCTGTCTTTTGCCGTGTCTCGATCGGCTGATTCCACACTTATTGTTCTTTCTTGTCGCGCGAGGAACCGCTCGTCAGGTGATCCTCCCTGCCGACAAGATAATTTCGCGACCTTTCGGATCATCTGTTAGACTTGGCGGACTTTTTTATCCTGATTGCGAAGATGTACGGGGAGAATGAATGTTCCAGCTAAGGCAGTTTAATTAGGGGCGTTCTATGCGGCCCCTTTATTGTTCCAACGCACACGCGCGGAGCAATGAAAAAATCATAATAAACCGAACGATAAAAATAGCCGGGCGAAATATAAATTGCGATGATTCATACGGGCGACGGTTATTTATCGCGAGCGGCAAAGCGCACGCATTGTGCTTTGAGCCGCGCTTCCATGAATTACACGCGCGCTTGTACACGATTATTAGAATGGCTGTCGCTTTTTTTTTTCTCGCTCCGGCTCTCCCGGAGAGCTGTATAATTTTCAATAAACTGTAGCGCTGTCATAAATCCGCCGGGCACCGCAACTGTGGACGGGATCAAACGATTTTTTAACCCTCGGGCGACTGACCCTGGGTCAAATTTAGTTTGTGCCCTGTACACTTTGTATATTACGGGTTTTCGAGGCATTTTTCTGTTATTAGCAGTGTTATTAAATGGAATGCAGTCTCTGGTATTATTCCTGTGTAATATTTAATTTCCAGTTACGTAGAGGGTATGTCACACACAGCGTCACCGGCTTTCCTTTGACAACAGCAAACAAACTGAATCACTGCCATCGAATAGAAATAGATTTTCACTATTTTTATTCGTTCCTAGCTTATAGCAGCATCAACCAACATATCAATCCAGTATTTCCCCTGCGAGTCCGACCGATTGCAATTTAAAGAAAAATGTTTCACACATTTCAAGACTTTTAGGCTACATGATCAATTGCGTGAGTCACAGAAACTTCGTCCAATTCAACCCCCTTTCCGGGGGTGGATTTCGGTCGACGAGCGCGACGACGCAATAAATACATTATCGGGACCCCGTGTTAATTAATTAATCCGTTCTTAGCGCGATATCTTTCTTTCATAACGAGATAAAGGAATAAATGAGCGAGCCTCGAGAAACCCACCCCTCTTCTCGTCCTCGTTCGAGGCTCACCCTCTTTGGCGCGCGATTGCGCCGAAAAAAGCGAGTAAAACGAGACGAGGAACCACCCCCGCCCAGTTTTGCGGCACGCTCGTCGGCCGACGCAATACGACAAAGCATCGAAATTATTTATAACGGTCGTTCGTTAAAGGGAAAAACTCTGGAGACCCGCGTTTCTCTTCGTGTGCGTGAATGAAGTCGGGAATCGAGAGGGGTGGCCACGATTCGTTAAGAGCCAGTGCTCTCTCGTTTGGCAGAGGTTCTTATCGGCTGCAATTGCATCGGTGCATCGGTGGTTCGAGTGGACTCACACATAGACGAAATATCACACTGTTATTTATAATCCTGGCTATTTACCAGCTGCCAGAACGCCACTATAAAACGAAGCATCCCTTTCTCAGTGTAACACTCTATCGCGAAAGTTTCGCGAGATTCCGCAGTAAAACATGGCTCCAACTGTCTGCCATTTTATTCGGCCTCTAGCCTTCCTCGCCGCTATTTTTCCAAGCCAATTTTAAATTATTAAAGAAGTCCAGTATGAAAATAATTATGAACAGCAAGGGGTTGAAGAATTGCAGGACTGGGTGAATGATGAAGCGGTTCCGCGGTGAAATGGGTCACGAGTGATTCCGCCGGCAATAAATAAAACTATAGCGGGAACTAGTTATTGTGCATTATTACTTGGAGCTGGATTTTCAGGATCGTCGGATACGACCGTGCAAAGTCGTGTGGAGGCGGCGTAAATTTCGCGGGGGTGTTATATTGGCCCGGTTCGTATCGTGTGCATGCATTTATTATCCCCGGGGCTCACACCTCCTCGGGAAAGTTTACTAGAAAATATGCCGCGGGGGTTGCTTTGTCCGCCTATATCCACCAGTCATTTGATTTATTCGAGATAACGAGAGCTCGGTATCGCGGGTGTTTATGCCGCACCACCGCAACTACCCTTTCCCCAAACCCCATTCCTCTTTCGACGAGGATCCTGGAAACGCGCGTGGAAAAAATATTAGGAGGGTTCATCGTGGGATTATCAATTCCCCGATACCGTGAAATAATTAAAACCTTTTTACATTCATACATGAGGCTGCGGCCTGTTTATTCCGGGGCGGTTTTCTCGTTAATGACGGAACGGTTTAGGGAATATTCAATGGGACCCATTCAGTCGACTAACAAGTCCCTTTCAATTTCTTTACAGCTGTTTAATTACAACTTTCTCCTCGTTAAAACAAAATCTATCCACTTTGCATCCGCTTGCTTATCTTCGACAAAATGGTAATTGAATATATAAGCTTCCTATTTTATTTTGATCAGATGTAGCTATTATACGATAACATTTGAATCCAAAATTAAATATGTACGCATACTCTAGAAGCCAAATAATTGTAAAAAATTCGCTAAATAATTCGCGGAGCTCATCATCCGAGGAACAGAAGTTTGCACTTAAATTAACACTATCGGTTTGCCTCGGTGCCTTTTCGCCTCCTCCTCGCTTTGCTCTCGTCCGCCGTCTTAACGCTCTAATTATCGTTAGTGCCGAGCAGGACGGATGTCTCGTGATGTAGCCTGCCGCTCTTCCCTTCCCTTAAACCACTTCGTGACCCCCTTTGTAACCCATCCTTCTCGGAATCTCCTGGCTCGATAGTTCCCTCGGAGTTAGCTGGAGATATGGCTTTCTGGGCGCCGAATTAATGATTTCGCGTCTTCGTGTACACACACCTTCTCGGATCCATTGTAAACGCGATTGATGTATTCACTTTTGCGCACCGAAGGGATCATTACTTCTTCGTTACTCGCGCACTGGCAATTCTGCAATTCGCGTTACTTCGCGCTGCCTTCAATTTCACAGATATTTCCTCTCGATTTATCAAGAATTTTTTGTTTTCTGATTCGGTATAATTTAATACTTGCTTTTGCGTGAAGCAATTCGGAAAACTCAAGTTCTTCATGCCGCGCCGAGATTACACGGAAACGAAGTCAGGGAATTATGTAAAAGGATCGTAAAGAGGCGCTCAGGAAGCAGCTCAAGCATCCTAAAACGGTTTAGAATGCTCGTAACCGGCGTTTTCACGAACTTTCCGAAGTGTTTCGTTCTATCCAACAGGTTATCCGACTGCGAGGCTGGTTGTGTACGCGTGCCGGGATGCGTAATTACAAACCCTGTTGTTTATCTCTCCCGTAACAACTTACCCCATTCATTACTACAGCGATTAAGCTGTCTGTTCTCGAATGTCTGATCATACACTGTCCTTTTCTCCTTCCGCTCGAGGAAACTTCAAACTTTGTCGAAAGACAGATTCTTTTCGCATAGTAGACACATTTATTTTCGAGAACTAATATGATGGTCACGGAGCAGGATGTAAGGATTTTTTGAGTAATGGTAATTGAAGTTAGGTGAATATATTGGCTGAAGGGAGGATGTAACATTTTTAGGAAATACTCCACCGACGATCGGAGTCAAGCAGTGGGGCTGGGAGCAAAAGCGACTTGTTTGGCTGCGAGGACGTGGCAGAGGGTTGAAGCCTCAGGGGTTGGGGGTCTCTAAGTAGATTTCAAGTGGAAGATTTATATAAGCGAGCGATACAGATTCCACCGCTGTAACGTAAATCGGTCTTGTATCTGATACACAATTAATCGTGCCATTAGCACGACTTTAACAATTTTTAGTTGCTCAATGTTTAATCGCATGGCCCTTGAAAGGTGCAAAAATATTTTTTTACGATGAAATTTCCAGCATGTATATAACTAACAATGCAATTTAAATTTGCATTAAGGGCCGAAATAAAAAAGTTTTAAAAAATGCCTTCTTTATTTTTGCAAATTAACCTTGTAAATTACAATTTTTGGAAACTCTTTCTTGCACATCATTTCATAAACCAGTACTAGTAATTGATTATAAAAAAATCAGGTCGTCTGGTACAATTATAAAAGAGTTATTCTGTTTTAAAGGGCGTTCGAATACTTTCGTTACTGTATATTTATAATAAGCCACGGTTGAATGAACAATCCTCCAAAGACAATATTCGGAAGCATGAATCAAACGAGCCAGTTAGTCAGTGGAAGCTAACCACACGTCCCTGTGACATAGCAAACCAAGCCGCATGATCGTTCGCAGCGGAACCAGTCGGTTTCGGCGAGTTACGAGTCGAGGCTTGGCGCGAAGTCGCTTGTAGAGAGTCGTCGGCGTGACGGTGGCGCCTGGGGACTAAGAGAAATATTAAACAGTCTTGTTTTCTCGTAAATCAGTTAGAAATTCCCCTCGGATGAGGGGACACCGAGGGTAGAGACTTGGAGAGGTGGTCGCCGACCCCTCTGGATCTCTAATGACACCCCGGACCCGACTTTCGTGGCCGCAATTCATTCTTGAGCTGATATTTACGCGGAAATTTTCGACTCCACCGTGTCCGCGAGAGAACAACCAGCTCGCGCAAAACTGCAATTTGCATGGGAATTACTTAACCATGCCGATACAACAACCACCGAGCACCGGTAGCGAATTACCATTCCGCGATCGTTGAAAAATTGATCGGGCCACAGCCGAACCGCCTCGAATCGTTAATAATCCATCTAGCCGTCTTGTCCTTCGAGCTGTCGACCAGTTCGTATCGAAATCCCTGCGGGAACACGGGCTCTGATCGCGCCACGGAATCGTCGCTAATGCTCTCCGGCACGCAGATATACGAACCCCAACGTTGAGCTACATTTAAAGACGTGACTAATGTCTCGATACTTGGACCAGGTATTTACACCGCCCAGATTTCCCTCGGTCTCGATACGTAAAGCAGGAGAAAAGCTCGAAGACAAGCGACGAGACTACGATCAATCTCTTTTAAAAGCCTCGTCGAAGTTTTGTCGAGGATTAGGCTCGCGCTCCGAGACAGACACTGCTGAAACCGCTGGTTCGTTAATTTGTCATTCCTGTTTCGATAACTTAAGGTTCTAGTGGAATTTTGATATTTTATAATTTTATTCGATAATCGAATCACACTTCGGACTTCAATTGCGATTCCTATCGGAAAGCACATGACCGAAGTGCTCCAATCAAAGGCTAAGAATAGAGGCTAGGGTTTTTATCGCGTTCCGTACGATAGCAGTGTACAAATCAATTTAATAAGTTTTCTTGAATTCAATTTTATCTTCGATCCGAATCGATTTATTATCAAGATGGTACGATCAGATTAATTCTGGTCATTCTCTTGACAGTTCTGCCAGGGTGACTTGCCTGTCCGATTTCAATAAGAAAATTGTTGAGTATTGATAAAGGTTTCATAAAATTAAGAGGATCGCGCGCGATCGAATAGATCCGAGTGAAGGGAGTTTTCGAGATTCCAGTATTAAGTGATGCATCGTCCAAGAATAAGTCGACAGTAGACGGTTATCAAAATAATGTCTGAGTGAATATCCAACGGCCTGGTTTCCGGTAGAAGGCCAGACAGTAAGATTAATTTAAATGGTAGAATTATAGAACAGTCGGAGCTAGTTTATATAAAAGAGTGGTGCACGGTTTCAGCGGGATTATAGACGAAGTCCTGAAGACAACGTGTAAAACTCTGTAGCGGCAGCCATGTACTCATTGAAAACGAAGTATTATCTCGTTCTACAATCCTTGTTCTTATCAGCTCGCTGGACGAGCGAGCGAGCGAGCGAGCGAGGGAATGTTCCGCGATCCGAGAATTTCAAATCTTTTATCCGGATGAAAGTTCTACCCGTCCGGTTCGGAAGTGGAGTAAGCGTAATACGAGGCGGGCATGGGTCGCTGGTAGAAAAGTGTATCATTTTTCACAGTCTTCGGGAAGTTACAGCGCGCTAATTAGAACCCGATGTGTCTGATCGTTTCGGCTGGAAGTCCGTCTTATTACGCACTTCAAACAAATCCAGGAAGAAAGAACCGGAACAGATGACGGCCAGTGGAAAGGGGAGGGGAATAAATAGAGAGATAGAGACGGAGAATCACGAGAGAGAATGATTCCCTTGGTGGTCGAGCAAAATGCCGAGACGGAACTGACATCCGGATGGCCGCCGGAAGAACAAACGTTGAAAAACGCGGAGCCCGGACAGATGCGAGTATTATTTACCCGCTCGTGCATGCGTTCGTCCCGATGTCAGCACTCGCGGCTCCCATTGTTCGAAGACTTTTATAATTGGAGAGAGACGGTCAGCCGCATTAATGCGTCCACGAAGGGCCGGTCCGACGAACTTTTCAATGGAATCATAATTACGTGCTCGCTAGATATTACATTTCTCTTCCTTTCACCCCGTCCGACCGACCCCAAACCCTCCCCTCCCACCTCTGCGTTCCACTTCTGTTCGAGCTTTGTTACTGCTCATTTTTATAGTTGCTGTTTCGTCGTAATTGCCAGGAACCGAGTCCATCTCCCAAATCAGCTGAATATCATCAGAGCTTTATTAGTAGAAACGGTCATCAGTGGTCAGACACGGTTTACGTTGCAGAAAAATGTTTGACAATTATTATATCCAAGAAATCACGATATTATAGCGTGACTAATAATTGCAAGTAGAAATACCCAGCAGTGGTCGGACACTGGCCACCGGCTGCCGCGATCGCGCAAATGGCTTTCTCTATTGGATTTTCACGGGGCCGCGTGAAAGTAGGAAAATATCTTGCAATTTTTTTCAATAATTTCACCGACAGAGATTCTCCCTTTAGAGAAGCCCAGCCTCTGGATTCGAAAGAGCAATTTTACGTCGTGCAATCGCGGCACTAATTCGCCGGTTAAGCTCGATTAAAGTCATTATAATAATATTTTATTCGGTCCCGTATATATCTGTCCGAGTCACGGTATTATAAAACACCGCGCGGCAAATGGGAAAATTAAAGTTTTCCCGTGGAACGGTAACCGCGGCGTTCGACGGTGAACCGTATTTCCCAGTGATCCCCGCGGCCGCACGAATCGAAATGAATGTACGTCGTAACGAGTGGCCGGACGTTGAAATTCACCGTCCGAGAAAGTACGGTCTTTTCCGTAACGGGTCCGAGCTGACATTAGCGGAAATAAACCATTATGAAAATGTTCCGTAAATAGAAGCATGACCAAACGCGCTGCGGTTTTCGGGGGTCTCCACCTTTTCCCGTAGCTCGGTTTCGACTTTCAAGAGGGTGGCGGCCTCTCGGCTGGGAGGGATTATAGAGCTTTGCCAGGATATCAATTATAACCAGAAACAGTTATTCTGTGCACTGAAACCCTTTTCCGCCCCCGATTTCCCTCCCGCGCTCCCCAAACCCCACCATCCCACCGCCACACCCTTGCTCCGGCACCGTTCCGACCATTCCTAATCCTCTGTAAATTATATTATTTTCACTGTTTGTTTACCGGTCTCCCTATTCTGTTCCCTTCCGCGCAGGATTTGCGGCGACTTTCCGGCTTTCGCCGCGTCTCACCCTCTCTTTACGGGGACTTCCTATTAAAATCATTACTCCGAACGCCGTTCACCATGGCCGCCTGCGCTCCTCCATCCTTGGTTCCGATATCGGAGAATTATATGCGATTTCTAACCCAATCGTAACTCCACCAACAAAAACTTCTCAAAAAACCTTCCCTCAGGGGACCAAAAACTTTCAACTTTTCTGAATGCAATATTATACAATTCGACGAAAAAAATGATAAAACATGAAATTCTACTGCGAGGAATCCAAGTCCTAACCCATAACTCTCATAAACTCCACACACCGAAACTTGGAGTCTCGCACTAGAATTTAAAGTTCAGCCAAAAATCACCAGCCAAACTATTTTGTCTCAAACTACGTAATCCTGTAAACCTGCCTTTACCTACTTGAAAAATTCGCCTGTTCCACTGGAGCGGCGCGATTAGCTGTAACGTATGCAATAGCATCGTTGTCGCTGACGATTTCATTTTAGCAGAAAATAACCGGCGTTTCGCCGGGTATTATTATGCGAATGGTCACGCTATGTACATGAAGTAAGCTCCCCGTTAACGACGTTGTTCGCCGGCACGGCGCGGCGGCGGCGGCAGCGCGTCGAAATCTCCGCGCCGAAAAAAATCTTACCGGCACGTACAATTTTTTCCACGCTACACCCTTTAACACCCTTATTTCCCCGGGTACCGTGTTCCCGGACACGAGTAACGGAGGCCCTATTATGCAAATGCACGAGGTGAAACGGCCTGGACCTGGCTATGATCGTTCGGAGACAGCCCACCCCAACGCTCCTGCGAGGGTAGTTTGTACCGTCGTGTCGTCGTCGTCGTCGAGGGCTGACTAGAAACGTAGAAGCCAGTCGACGCGAGACAGGATGCGTCTGGATACGCGCGTGCATCGTTTCCAGATCCTCTTGGACGCACAGATTCCCCGAACCGATCTCCCGCGAACCTCTGACCATTTTTATTCATGGCACATCACATTAAAATTCAAATAACTTCGATCGCTTCGATAGAGAGCGTCTTAGCAGAAATTTTATTGTGTCACGATTGTTGCGACACCCTGTATGCTGTATTTGTTATTGACAAATGATTTTCATATATTTTTTAAAATGAGTGTTCGTGTTATTACAAATTCCTTCCACCTTTTTGTGTTGCAGGGTCGACCCACCTGTAAGAGGCTTTGCTTAACCCTTTCAAGATGGATTTTTTTTAACGAAGGGCAAGATAATTATTTCCAAAATGGGATGTACATGCCTGTTAGTCCTTCACAATGGGATTACGAGTCCCGACAGGCCCTGGAGCTAGCAGGAAAAATATGAAATTCAGAAGAACCCTCCAGATAAGTGATTTCATTTCAGCGGATATATCCTCGGACTTTAATATAAATATTAATGTCAATAAATAATTTAGATTAAAGGATCTCGAGAAGAAGGGGTGTATTCTCGTTGATTGTTAGTAGAGTGGATCCAGTTCGAGATCCGCTCGATCAGTGACCATCGTTGCGAGAGTCGCATTGTCCCAACACTGCGGCATCCCGGTGACGACAGAGGGATCGCTGGATAGTATCCTGTAAGCAGATCGCATGATCCAGGCAGGATGAAACGCAGAGACTGTACATTTGCACGGCAGCAGGCGTGTGCACTTGGCATCACCGAATGTCTATGCGTTTCCGGAAGATCCTCCTGGACGCTAAGAGAGATTGGAAGAGAGGGAGGGAGAGGGTGAGAGAGGGTGGAGAGAGTGTGAGTGCTGATGCACGTGTGTGCGAGAGTGAGAATTCGCCGCTAACCAGTCGCTGGAGGAACGGTGGGAGTGTTGTTGGGGTGATAGCGGACGGGGGTGGGTGTTTACTTTTGGTGTTGGGCAAGTAGCGCCCGGCATGCATGGTTCCCTCTGATAGCAAACACTGAGTATCGATCAGTATGACTCTGGTAAACAACTATTGTAGAGTAGTATAGTATAGGACGGGTTTTGTCCCCTTCGACCCCCTCCACCCGGAGCTCCACGATGTCCCATTCCCTGGTACCACTGGACACCCCTCGCGCCCCTCGCAACCCCTTCGTTCTGTGTGCCAACCCTGCGTCCACCCATTCTCATCCACAACAACTCCGTCCTGCACTCGCGATATGCCTGCTTACGTGGCCGGCAGGGCCGGCCTAATCGAAGAATCCTTCCAAGAAAAACCTCCCCTAACCCGCGACCCCTATCCTCACCAACGGACCGCGATTTTGATGCGTCAACTGTATTCGACCCCCGAAAAATTTTCATAGGGATGATATCTTTTTGTTTCTAGTTTTCATTTTTCGAAAAGTTTGATCAATTCAAATTGTAGACTTACCCAGATATGCACCAAGGTGTGCAATAGTCGTCAAAGCAGATTTTTATCAAATCGAAAATTATTTTGAGTCGCACCGTTCAGCTTCGCTCGCGGTAAGTAGATTCAGACGACTGTGGTCAGACACTGGGAGCGTAGCGAGACAGAAGTAGCTAAATGAAGAGAATAAAAGGTAGAGAGGGTAGTAAAAAACGAGTTTGTCTGTATACAGGGTGTATATTTGCACATTTTTATAACTGAGTTGAAGAATTAGTGGAAGACTGGAAATAAGTACGTCCCTGGAGCGGATGCTAATCATCTTGGCGAAGGGTGTCTGAAATTGTCGCCCCATCGCGCAATCCCCAGGCCCGACAACCCCAGCGACTCACCCTAACGGTTCGCTTAACCAAACAACCTTGATAAATTATGCAAAAATCAACAACACTACGAAATGCAGCTCCCACGCAACCATACTGGATTGAGGGGGGCTCAACAGAATGTTCCTCCCATCATGGTTGCTCGAAACATATTTTTTTTTTGTTTTTGTTTCATTGAAAAATTCGATCACAGATTATAATCCGCGGGAATCTGTTTAACGATTCGCCAACAATGTTACAGATAAAAGAGTACTTTTTAATTCGTTGATTTTTTAAAGAACAATTTAATTTTGGCAGTCGCGTGCGCGCCGTTATAACGGCGCGGAATGATAAATGAATTTTTTACATTCCCACACTCGATTGTGCATAACAATTAGTCCGGGTGGTAATTGGACGCGATTGATCGCGGCCGGTGTAATTTCATCAGAGATTTTCACCGGGGGTAGTTTTATTACTGCGCGAATGAACCGCATTAAGCGTTTATGTCGGCTGTGCATCGACGCGGACGACGTGTGACCCGTGAAATCCGCGAGCCAATAAATGAATATAACCCACGCGTGAGAATAAAATCCGTCGCTAAACTGTGCAACAGGTGTTGGGGGTTATTGACAATCTTTTCATCAGAATGACGGTGTTTGTGCGATATTTCGCCCGAATATCGGCGCTTTTCACCGATCGTCCCGTCACTTTCCCGAAACATTTTATTATCCTCGTTAATGAGAGCCGATTAACGCACCCTTCCCTCATTAAAAACTCCCGAAACACGATTATACACACTCGTAAAACCTGCTCGCAGCATCGCTACCCTCGACAGAAAACTCTAAATATTCAAAACCAGCCCCCCTCCCTTTGTCGAAGACAAAAATTAATCTTCAAACTAATCACTTGCTATTTTTAAGAATATCTCATTTGAAAATTTTTTAGTTGTTTTTACAGTTTAATTTGGGTGTCCAATATATTCTAAGAAATTTTGGGGAACCAAGGGATTAGCCAAAAATCAGAAGACCGGTTGAGGGATGAAAAATTTGTTCCCCGATTTGGAGGAGAGTTGGGTTGAATTTTGATCGGCCGAAATAATGTTTCGCCTGCCCTGTATTTGTGTACGCCCGTTTCCTCTTCACGTACTCTCTTTATCGCCTCCCCTCGGCCCCCACTTTCTCCCTCGCCATTCAATGTTGTTATCAATACCGGAGCTATACTGCCGACATTGTGCGGGACGGTTCGGTTCCGTGTCGAGAAACAAGACGAACAACAACAACAACAAACAACAACAACAAACTAGCCGATGTGAAGTCTCTCCGGTCGCCCTCTCCGCTCTTCCTTTCCGCGACCCGTTTTCCCCACATTGTCCCCAGCCCCATCATTCGCTATCGCTCCGATTACAGCCGTGACAGTTCCAATCTTGTGTACCGCCCGCGCGCGCCTTTCTTGAATATGTGTCACTCGCCCGCATAACTTTCCCGTAACCTCCAACAATATCACCGGGGCCACTCTTTCGTCCACGTTTTCATCAGAAATTTCACTATTCGCGTTCCACCCCCGCGTGCGATCGGAACTGCATTCACTCATCGACACTGAGAAATTAATTCGTACGCCATTGCTATCTTTACTTTTATATCAACAAATATTTCCTGAAGTTTAGGACAGACAGCTTTTTCTCCAATAAATGCAGTTTAATCTCTTTCCGTATTTTAACGAGTCACACTCGTCATGAAGATTTCAAACAAAGTCTAACAAATATGAATGTTATGCGTTTCTTTTTAAATGAAATCAAATTTGATTCGCTTGTAACCAATATTAAAGCATCAAAATAAAGGTAACCATACAAAAAATATCAATTTTCTTTTCTCTTCTACGACATAAAGAAACTAAGGCAAGGGGTTGATTCGTTGCAGTGTCAGAAAAGTTTAATTCGATAGTTTAATTTGAATTTCATTGAAAGGAGTACCTCTCAATATGATTTCCAGGACCCACTGAGGGGTGGTTTTCTTCAACCAAGTCGCATTTAAAAATCTCTGTGCTATTGTCAGGTGTATCCCCTTCATAAATTTATTAGAAGTATTTCCCAGCTCCTAGGAAGGTTTCTAGGACCCCGACGATAGGTCTGGGACATGCTCGCAGCAAGAGAGGGCCCGTGAGTAGACAAAGCTCTGTTTCGCTCTTCCGCAGGCTGTCGGATCGTCTCGCTCTCTCGCGACTGCAGAAGCGGTTGCACGCCGCGCCGGTGCTCTGGTTGTCTCTGCTACGAAACGAGGCTAGAACGCGGGAGCGAGACGGCGTCGTTCTGCGAGCGGTATCTGGGTGCGAGGAGGAGGGAGTTCCTCGGTTGCTGGGAGGGATGGAGACAGAGGGAGGCCGAGTGAGTGCGCCGACTCAGTAGCCGCGTGTTCGGTGCGTCCGTAGGGTTTCGCGGCGAAGCGGTGCCGAGCGTCGCACAGTCGCGACGGCAGCCACCGGCGCGCGGTACCCCTTTTTCTTCAAAGCACAACTCTCTGAAACTCCGCACGGTTCAGCGCACGTTTTCTCCCTTGGCGTCCGTGTCGACGGGGCTTACGAGAAACACCGAGAGAACGAGAGAACGAGAGACAGAGAGACCGAGAGAGGAACCGAGAGAAACGAGAGAGAGAGAGAGAGAGGATAATCGCGCGGGGAACCAAAATCCGTGGCCGATATATACGTACGCACATATACACGCGGTAGACGAAAACGCGCGACGCCGTTCTCTCCGCTTCGCTCGCAACAGGGGGCGCCTTACGCCGCTACCACCACCACCACCAACCACCACCATCAACCACCACCATCACGAAAACCAACCGCAACCACCACCACCACCGTCAGCCACCGCGCCGTCACTCTACACCCTCCACCAACCCTCCCACCAAAAAAAACAAAAACAAAAAGAACCACACAAAACTAAATCAAAGACTAAAAAAAAAGGCTCTCCTCCGTGTTCTCCAGCTTGCTACTACTTTCTTTGACAGCAACCACACACCGGGCTCTAATAAGCTCTGCGCAACATCCAACCCCAGAGAGGATCCTGGATCTGCGTCCGCGCGCGGGACGCTGAAGCCTGAATCGTGGATCAGGATCATCGTGTCTAGACGACTCACGTGGCGCGCACGTTGGAGGTGTCGTTTTTGTAAGCTCAAGATCGAGAGAAAGAGAGACAGAGGGGGTAGAAAAAGAGAGAGAGTAAATAGATATTAGAACCGGATAGATAATAGATAGGAGACAGGAGAGGCAGAAGGTTGGAGAAGGAAGGAACACACTGGAAGAAAGAGAAGAAGGGAGGAGGACTAGGGCGGTGGGGGGCGGTTCGGAAAGGTAGAGAGGTGGCAGAGGGACAGGGAACGAGAGGGGGTGGGAGGGAGAGGAGGATAGACAGGGAGGAAACGCGCGGATCGCGAGGACGAACGCCGTGGAAGACAGAGGAGAGACGAGAGAAGGATCGTCGTCGTCGTCGTCGTGTGTCGTCTCCTTCGTTTCGTTTCTTCCAACAACAATACGTTCACGGGGAGAAGGACGGAGGAACAAGCGACAGCCACGAACCAGACGTCGAGGAGGAAGCGGGACATGCTGGAGCCACGCTGGAGACCCGTCCAGGTAGAGACTGCACCTCTCACTACACCCCCGCAACACTTGTTCCGTCTTCTCTGCACTCTGACACCCGATGCCTGATTGACCGCCTGCCTGACTTACCGCCTACCTGTCTGTCAATGCTCGAGCCCCGATCGTATCGGTTGCATCCGCGTCATGCACTGCCACTCTCTGTCTCTCTCGCTCTCTCTCTCTCTTCTCTTCTCTCTTCTCTATGTCTCTGCTCCTCCCTGTCCGTTCTACTCTCTCTCAGTCACGCCGCGTTCGAGTCTGTCTCTTTGTCTCGTCATTCTCCGCCGCTTGCTTCATTCACCGTTCTTTGCGTTCCTCTTACTCAATGATGATCGCCACGTGCCATCGGCGAGTCCCTTTTGCACGCTGCCAGCCCCACCTTCCCTTTCCCTCCGGCCCCAGCTTCTTTTTTTCCAATCATTCGCGTCCGCTTTTCTCCGACGTTCGCTTGCACTCGCCTCTCTCTCTCTCTCTCTTTCGTTTACCAGTTCCTTCAATGAGAATTTCGCGGCCCTGTTGTCGCGAATGCTACGGGTTAGGGGTGACGAAGTCCTCGGGGTTTGTCCCCGAATTACGAATAGATGTTGAATCTCGCACCGCGAGAAATAGGCCAACGTGGAAATAGTCCGGACGAAAATGGACGTTGATTTTCGAGAGTGAATCGTTTGTAGAAGAAGCTGTTCGGTGTTTCTCTTCTTTTTTTTTTTGATTCGGCATTGTTGTATCGGTGTTGTCTCTTTTTCGGGGTGCGGACGTCGTAGATAAATCGTGCGTCGTTCCTTCGAGATCTCCTGATTGATCCTACGTTGAGCGGGCCCGAGTGATATTCGTGGAAATGACACTTTAACGATCCTGACAAGACAAATAGCCGCACCGGACAAGCGGAATGGTTGGTCAAATAAATCTCGCTACACGGTTCCAAGATTAACTACGTTCGAGTAACTAAATGCGTAACCTGCCTTAGTACAGAAATCTTTCCGGCAAAACGCATTTTTCCTAAAAATAATCTTGGCATCGGACCGGCCGCTGCTTTGACGGTGCCTGGAGTCCCGAATGATATAATACGGCGATATGAATCATTATGTTATTGGCCCGGCTATTTCAACAACTTACCGGCGAATATCTCGTTCGTGTAAACAGTAATCTCTGCCATTTGTATCGTTCAGGGCTCATCATTAATAAATGCACGCCGGCGAGCTCTATTACGATCTAAAACCAGGAGACGTTGACGGCTAGCCTGTTCCTCGTGCAACGGCAAAGATGTACGATACAGTTTATGATATGCGAGCTTGAACAGCTGTTGCCACTGACCAGCACACGGTTTACTATTTAGAATCGCTTTCCACCAAAAATCTTCATCAATCTTAATGAATTTTCGTCTTATTCGGAGCCTGATCAAACGTTCGATAGCGTTTGAAATTAGTCTTTCATCCCAGTCGCTTTAAATCACTGTGTTACGCAATTTGTTCCAACATATTCGTTTTTAATATTTGCTTTACAGATTGTGTCTTCATTGACGGAAAAATGTTTGACATTATACGATAGAGGATTTTCATTTTAGCCATTATTTGAGTCATCATTTAATAAGAATAGATTTCTATTTTTCAATTAGTGCAAAACAGACTTACACTTCAATTTACGTATTAGAATCAAGAATTACGAGGTCCGCCAGTCGTTGGCAAAAATCGCATCGTCCAACGTGAAGCTGCTAGGTTCCCCATAAAACCGGCAGCATAATTATCATTCTATTTATCCGCGAAGCCCCGTACGAAAGAAGACAGGAGCCAGTGTACTCTTCGGGGTAATGGCAGTAGCGCATCAATCGAGGAGCGGCGGCGCTTGCGTTACCTGGGAATAGAGGCGATTTTTCTCAGCAGGATATAGTCGATGGGTAGTGGAGGCGGCTATGGGGGGATGATGGTGTACGGGCGGCGTGGGTATGAGACTGCAGAAGTCCCGGGGTGTAGTAGGTGGAACAACGCAGAGACGGAGGCGGTCCTACCCTACTTGGGGGCGTTAAAGAAGTAGGTGGGGTTGGCCACCCCCGCGCGTCAACCCTTGCACCCCTTGCGTCTCCGAAAGCCCCCTGGTGGATCGCCTGGTTCCTTTCGATCGCATATTCGCCAATCAGCCGGTCCTGCTTCTTTCCGTCGATCTGCCATCCTTGTTCACCATCGACGTTCCATCGCTAGAGCTATCTGCGTGTCCCTTGGTTGCGCGAGGTCCAAAGCAAAGATTTCGTGGAAAATTCGGGGTTCCCTGACAGCTGGGTTCAGCGCGTGCTAGAAAACAGGTTGCCTGTGGAAGAGGATCTCGCGTGTTGTTGGTCGGCAAGGCGGCAGCAGGTCCGACTAGGAAAGTGCCTAAGTGCTCGATACTGTACGACACGTGTTCTACCGGCTTGTCTCGACCTGGTCGAATCGATTCCCGTGTTGTCTCCGGTGGTGTCCAAGTGCGCGGCTACCGACGGGCCATCGTTGACGTCGGGGCATTACCTGGCAGCGGTTCCGAGCCGCTGTCACGCCTTCCTCGACCGTTTGCTAGCTCGCGATCAGGCCGAAGGGTGTTGCTTGTCAATCGCGGTGTACACTTCGCATGGTACCCGCCAGAACTCTCTCTTTCTCTTTCTGCTCTTCTTGTTCTATCCCTCTCTCTCTCTCTCTCTCTTTAGAGACCATCTTCTCGCCTCTTCTTCTGCCACTTCAGACGCAGCCGATGCACACACACACACACATGTACAGTATGCGCGCGCTTGTTTCATGGTCTTTGCATAGCGGGAGAGCGTTCTCTGTGTATGCAGCTCCGGCTAGGATGAAGATACATACGGTACAGTGTACCAACACAGTTCTGCCACTATAACCCCCGTTTTCGCGCTTGCTTGGCACGGCACAGCATCCCTCTTCGGCTACTTCCGGCCAGACCAAGCTCCGCCCACTTTTATATTAATCACGTCTTGGTTCGCTCCTGGCTTCTGTTCTCCATCTTTCTTCCCCAGTGAGCGATTTCCTACCGTGGACGCCTGGGAACCACACCTTTGCCCGTTGGCTTATTCATGCTCTCCAGGTTTGTGACGCGATGCCTTCCTAGAATACGTACACCCGGTCACCGTCCATAACTGTTTGAACGGTTACACCTCCGCCCATGAAATATGAAATGTATCGATGTTCCGATCAGGCGATCGCCATTGTTTACACCTACTGCTCGTTTGCTGCATCTTTCTCATTTCGAGCAGGTGTCAAAATCGAAATGTTAGATTTTACTCGAGCGACCGGTCTCGGTATCGTAGAAAATTATTCACTAAATTTATTTGTCCACGTTATCGATAAAATCGTCAGTTTTAAACGGCGACATAGTCAAATCGATTTCAATGCTGGGGAACATGTGACTCATTCTCGACAAATTATATTTTCATGTAGAATCACACCTTGGCCGATAGCTAACACTCTGAATATTATGTCCTCCGTTTACCTATCGTTGAAGGCCTACAACGATTCGTCGATGTAGCATCGTAGTGCGTGGGCGGTGTTCTATGTCCGAAAGCATCGATACCAATGACGTCAGATAGAAACTGGTCGATTCACCTGTGTGGTCTAAATGGTGTAGCTGATTTCCTCGCGTAATTTATACGCGTTTTGTTCGCGAGGGTTACAGATTTCCGCGATGGATCTTGCGGGGGTGGTTCGCACGGTGCATGGGGTAGTTTGCGACGCGTCGCGTTTGCATTTTGTTCCTTTTACATAGGAGTGTAGAAGGGGCGAGAAAGAGCGATATTTCACGAATCGTCGTGTCCTCGACGGCTCGAGAGGAGGCCGCGAAACAAAAAGATGAGAAAGGCGAGAGTGATTCGCGGCGATCCGTGTTGGTGACTGCGACATTCGTGCGTTCGTAACACGACTGCGCCCGGGTAATGAATAATAACCAGTTATTATTGCCAGGTCGAGCAATAAACACGCAGCTCACAAACACACCAAACCACCCCCACACACCTGCCGCCCTCCCTCGTCGCCCCTCTCGGCCCCGCAATAAGGGTTGTCACGCATAGGCACGGCATTTGTTTCCCCGGGCGCGTCGAGTGTGCACGTTACGAGCACCACCTTTTTACAGATATTGGCTCCATTGTTACACGTTGTGTATCGTGACTGCTCCTACGCCACTTTCGCGAACCACCGATCCCCGTGCCGTCTGTCATCCGTCACCAGCCACTTCAACGCCACTCCGCATTGTCGTCGACGATTCTTCAATTTCTCACGACCACTCGATTTTCGCTATCCTCCTTCGCGCCGAAGCTTTTTCATCGAACACTGCCGAACCAAACAGACCTTCGATTCGTTCGATCGATCGCTGAGGAGTCTGTGCCTCATTCCGAACCATTCATTCACCTGATCTTTGACTCAGACCTCGTTTCAATTTGAGAGCCTAATCCGGCTCGAATCTGGCTCAGATTTAGATCAGACTTGACCCAGACCACTGGTGCTGCTTCGAATCTAACACAGACCCAGTTTGGTGCGAAGCCGGTCTTCATCGAACCTAACTCTGGCCTTCAACATCAAGCCTAACCATGACCTAGCTTCGATAAAGTTCTTTTCGAGTTCAGTGGTAGACAGACTGTAGGCAAAATTAATTCATAGTGTCTTCAAAGCGCAAGCCCAACCATGACCTAACTTCAACAAATTTCTTTTCGAATTGACTGGTAGACAATCTGTAGGCGAAAGAAATTCATAGAGTCTTCAAAGAGCAAGCCTAACCATCATCTAGCTTCAACAAATTTCTTTTTGAGTCGAGTGGTAGGCAGACTGTAGGCAAAATAAATTCATAGAGTCTTCAAAGCGCAAGCCTAACCATCACCTAGTTTCAACAAATTTCTTTTCGAATCGAGTGGTAGACAGACTGTAGGCAAAATAAATTCATAGAGTCTTCAAAGCGCAATCGCAACCATGACCTAGCTTCAATTTCTTTTCGAGTTGAGTGGTAGACAGTCTGTAGGCAAAACAAATTCATAGAGTCTCCAAAGTGCAATTCCTTGTTCTACCAGCAAATTATAGAAAGAAAAGCTCGGCATAGTCGAAAGAATTTTTGAGCAGTCAGGTTGGAAGAGTGAGCGGACAGCGTGCTGGTTACAGAGTTGATTGTTTCGATGACGATAGACGGGTCCGGCAGCTTATTGTTTGTGACACGGTCGGTCCGCGGCGTTGACAAGCGGCTCGAATTCCTAGAGGTTGGTTCATTTTGTCCGGATAATACGCATTCCATGTCATTCGGCTGGCCCGTGTACGGCAATGCATCATCGCCCCCGCGACGGGTATTTGTCAATAGAAACAGGCATCGACGCCGCAACTGCGGCAAGTATACGTCAATATACATAACGACCGCCTGTTGACTTGTTACGTTGTCGAGTACCGCCGATGATTCGATGATTTGCCGATCCATGACTGCTCCGTGTCAAATATGCCCCCACGGTTGTTCTCGTAGCCGCGTTAACACGGGAACGCCGGCGGCCGTTCATTTGCTATCGGCGCACTAACGCGCGTCGTTACATTAAATTATCATCCTGCGATTGTGATGTACCGACCGTTTGCACGGGGACTCGTTATAACAAGATCATGGCGTCGCCTCGACGACAATTTCCCAGATATCACCGCGTCATGAATTATTCCGCTGACCGTCAGCCTGTCAATTGAAAAGCGAATCGTTTCGACGCGCCCAGAATTTAGGTCGATTCCACCGCCATCACGCGGAAAGAAACCACTTCAGCTAGGCCTTCGCATCCGTACACAAATAAATCCTAAATTAGTCGAGATAGACGACAAATAGTTTGAAAATGATTGGAAAAGAACGCCGCATGTCGCTTACTTTCAGTTTCCGGATATTACCGTTTAAAGTTTTGATCGCTCAATGCTTTCACGTAGGACATCGATTAAATTGCATTATTTTTTTTGAGCTTTCCGAATTTATTTTCATGGTTTTTTTTCTGGTAAATACGTAAATCCTATGTGGCGATTTACCTGGCAACCATAGATATATGAACTGCTGTAAATTTGTGTTCTTGTTTCTCATCCGAATGTAAACTGTAAACACATAAATAAACAATAGATAGGATAAGGCGACTGTAGTCAGTCAAGGTCTAAAATAGTGTTTCCACATAATTTCACGTAAAAACAGTAATTACGTCCGCAAATAATGAATAAATCAGAGGTAGCGGGTGCTCTGAAAAGGGACTCCCATCGCGGAGGGTTGATACAAAGCATCAGTTTTCTCGCAGCGATCGCGTGCACCCTAATATTTATCGACAGTGGCGTGCCACGGTTTTCGGTGGCCGTGTTGCGCAACAGTTCTGCAACCGGATCGTGCTGGATATCATAGTTTCTTTGGCTGTTGTAAAAAAGCGTGCAGAGCTTGCTCATTGACGGGGATCGTTCCTGCGGCGGTGGAGGGCGAAAGTCGCGGGATCGCAGCGCACAAAGGGCGTTTCGGGTTCCCTGTGGGACACGCGTAGAAACAGGAACGATTCGCGTGGAACGAAGGCCCGTGAAAAAAAATCCGATCATTATCCCACTCGTTTTCGCATTGGTCGCGTTAGGCGCACCGACGCAGCCTCGTTTGCAACTCACGACTCTCGCTCCTCCGTTATAATAGAGATTCCGCGCGATGCATGCCGGACAGTGGGAGCCGGTATTAAAACCGTTTCGTGTTTGAGCTCCGTGATCCCATCGCGTATCAATTATTACGCAGATTTGTACACAAAGGGGGACGCGGCCAGTTGCAACGACCTGGCATAAACCGCAATAATCGTCTGCATCCACTGTCTTGTAATTCGAATCGCCGCTCCGGACGCCGGGTCACGATCCCATCGGTGCGACGATTGTCGGACAGCTGTTTTTGTTGGGACGGATAAAAAATTTAGTGTCAATTGACCTGGAGAATTTTGGAGCGGCTAAACTTGGCGCTGGTTCGCCGACGCCGGCCGTCGGGACGCGAATCTGACACTGGCCGAGGGGTATTCAAATATTCATGGAGTGTTGCATTGAAATTAAGGTGGTCTTAGAATATTCATTTCTGCTCGTAAACCAAACTGGAAGAAATACGAAGTGGGGGATCATTGTCACGAGTGCACAGCGTGTTTGCGAGTCGTGTGAACAGCGCCCTAAACAGGAGCGTAGTCAGGGCTGTCGCGTCAGTGAAAAGAGTCGATCATCGGCAGACCATGCCGCATTGGTTGCGATGTATCTCGTTGCGACGGCGGCGGCGTGACATAATAGAGCCGACGTCGCGATCCCTAGTGAACTGCGAGCGACGGCGCATCAAAATGTAGATCGGTCTTGTTTGAATTCGCGGTTCTATCATGAATCAATTACCGGGCAGATTCGCGTACACGAATGCAGTCCTCGTGGATCGCGGCCGAAAGCCGAGCTCTGGTGCCTCGCTCTCTCGGAAACAACCGAGGGAAGAGAGGGGGACATAAAGTGGGATACGCAAACAGTCGGGACACCCTTGTTTCACCTGCGTGTGTCCCTGCTGAACGTACAGAGAGATCCTGGTTCCCGCTGCTGCGGAAACGTCTCTTCGTAACTCCACCCCTTCCCGCGATTGCTACCTTTTTTCCGCAGATATTTCCCGCGATAATCGCGAGCCATCCAACTTCGGCCATTCGACGGAACGACGCAAGTTCCCGGGGCTTGTCTGCCGACGAACGGCCACTCCGTGTCGCTTAAATCACCTTTATTCACCGACCAGTTTTCAAAATGGTACCCTGCCACCGGCATCGAGCGGGCCGCGTTATTAAAAATTTACGACGAGTTTCGAATTTTCGAAAATTCTGTTCCGTCGCCGCGCCGGGGAAACAGGACGATAACGGCGTTCTATGTCATTTGGCAGACGTGTCAGGGCCTGCAAGTCTTTACCATCGATTGGCCTCGCAGTCTTTAGGTCTCCAGCTGCTTGTTTGCGTCCTCCTAAACTGGAACTTACATTATTTTATCAATTTCCTCCACTTTTCCTCTCCCGGAGATAATCGAATGCTCAACGAACTGCGCTAATTAAGCTGAACGAGAGAACAACATGTAAGAATGTCGAGAAAGTGCTCGAAATAAATTCTGCCGTTCGTCCGATCGGCTTCCCACCGTCTCGACGCTTTCTTCCCCATAAAAGTTTCCCGCGTCTTGGTCCCATCGATCCAGATACCGTGCTCACTCATTATGTATAGATTGTCAGGACTGACTGGTTACGTAACACGTCCAAGCGGAGTACCGAAATCTAATTTGAACGAGTCAAAGCTAACGAAGAGTTGTTTTCGCGGTGGAAGTGTATTTATAACGGCGTTGGCCGCTTCAGACTCGGTCGAGTTAACTCTTTCTTCGTTGAATCCTGGCCTCCCTTTGATGATCCCGGCGGACGTACCAGAATACAGTTTGCGAACCCGAACGTTTGAAGGGAATCAATTAATAGTTTCGCGGAATCGGTCGGTGACGAACGACGCAGCTCGCGAAAGTGTGTCGCATTTCTTTTTCCTTCTTCTTCAGGATCTTCTTCGTTTTGTGGAAGACACGTGTGTTTGCGCCGCGTGCGACAATCGTGTCAGCGAGCCAGACGGGAGAGACGATATCATCGCTGCTCGGTTCGCTGATAAGGGCACATTCATCGCGGGAATAAATAACTACCGGCAGTCTGGAAAAATTGACTGCAACCTAAACTGTCTTATCTCCGCCGGCTCTAATTGGACGCCGCGGATAACAATCAAAGTGTACCGTTGTTTACGACCCGTGTCGGGACAATTAAGAACTACTTCGATCCAGTTCTGGCCTGGACGCCTTTATCGATCATCGGGTTTCGCCAGTCGACGCTCCGCAGATTTCGAGAACGCACCTATTAATTGTTCGGATTCATTTTTGCTCGTTCGATCGGTTCGGCGACGATCCGAAGGGGATCGCGAGAGTTTACCCGCGCGTGCTAGTCGTTGAGGCTGCGATGCCGCATCGAAGCGTTCAATCGAAGAAACATAATTCCCATCGCGATACCCACGCAGTTCACTTTAAATTCCTCGCGGCGAGAGCCGGCTTATCAGTTCCACGACACCGTCTGTCTGTTGTTGGAAGAGCTTGAAGAACCTCCGAGAACACGGTGGCCGTTCCCGTTTCTCTCTCGATCGTCGACAATCCTTGTGAATCACCACCGCGATTTTTATCATCCTGTTCACGCGAGTGTACGACCGACAATCGAACCCGTGTGTGAGAACCGCGTGTACTATTTTTCCTCGTTCGATTCGAACAAGTTCACAACCCTCCTGCAGCAGGACACCGCAAAACTGGATAAGCTTAGGCTGCTTATGACTTGCATCCTCGTGTTCGCGAGCTCGACCGTGCAGAAGCTACAAATGTGTTTCGTCATCGGCTGGCGCGAGGGCGGCATAAAAATTCCTAATTTGTGAACGCAGGCGGCTGGCAAGGTTCGTCTTTCTTTCATTTTTGTTTTGTTGAAACGCAGAACGCGTCGATGAGACAATAATTGTCGATGCTCCCCGGGCGTCGCTGCTTTCTGCATCGTCCTCTTATCTTGTTTGCACGATGCTGTTTTACTGCAGATAACTGCACCATGCGCTCATTATACAACCCGCCGATTATTTACCTCCTTCGTTTCTCCGGATTTCACAACCGTCGCGAAACATTTAGCAATCGCGCGCGTTCCGATTCTCCGGAGCCAGTAGCGAAACTCTTCGCCCGAGGATGCTTGAAATCCTGCCCGGTTCATTTTATACCGGCTTTTTATTAATCCTTCCACAACCATCTCCGCGATATTACTCCCGGTGCGTTCGAAGCGAATGTTTAATTACGTTAATTAAGTGGTATCCCAACTCTCGTACGCACGTTTCATGGTGGAATATAATTGTCGGCACGTTTTGTATACGATCGGCTTACGAGGTTATGAAATAAATAAGCCTTTCTATAGTTCAAGAAATTCCATCAAGATTGGTGGGACAAGTGGTGTGCAAACAATATTATCTCCAGCTTCGATAAACCGGCGATGTAATCAGGAAACTTGTATATTATACACTTAAAAATGCTTACATATCTAATTCTTCCAATCGCAAGTTTTTAATTAGGCAGTGTACGGGATGTGTCGCAAACAAAGAAACACAAACCGTACTCTATCAGAGAAACGTGTGTCTGGTCGTGACTAGACAGTTCTACTTGTTGTCGAAATCTTTATTCAGCTTTTCTACAGCAAGTAGAATTGTTCTATTTATCGGGATTCTTTCACACATATTCGATTCGATCATCTACATTGCAGATTTATTCATTTATGCTGATACCAACTAGGTTGCATTTCGAGCGCGCATTAATGAAGAATATAGAAGAAACGGATCAAAGGGAAAAGAAATAAGTAAGGCGGGTGGAGAAGGATGCACCCTCGCGATGATTCGAAGGACAACGGTGTTCCGCGGTGATGTGGCTCGGCGAGGCTCGTGTCAGGAGCTAGTGCGCGGTAGAAAGAGACTGTAGGAAGATGACATAATCCCACTCGCGCAATTTGCGAAACAGATTTACGCGTGGGACGGGCTCCAGCGCGCGGGCATTTATGATAATGTGTCGCGCGGTTTACTGGTCGCGACTCTCCCGACGTTTGCGCCGCGGAACACGGCGCGGTGTAACGTCGCATGTATACCACGCGTGCACGTATAAATTCGCGTGCGATCCTCTTTGTATTGGTTTTCCCCCCTACCAATCACGCTACGCGCAACACAGTCGTCGGTGTCATAGAAACTCTAGCGCGCCAACGCGCGCACGCACTCGCTAACTCACGCACACAACCGGGACGCAAACGCGAGAGAGATAGAGTGACAAAGAGAGGGAGAGAAGAGATACGTGGCTGTCCGCTCGCGAATCCTATTTAACGCTGTCCCTGATGCCCGGGTCTGACGCACACGGGCCTATGCACACGCACGTGCACGCTGCACGCTGCACGATGCACGATGCACGCTGCCCCCCTACAAAATCGCGCGGCGGGGCAGAGAGGGCGACCGGGATAATCGTGCAAGACGATTGGTAGCTTCCTGTCGGTCACGTGACCGGCCTGCATCGCGGGACGACGGTGCATGGGGCTGCACCGGAGGATGACATTCGTTGCACTCACCCAGTGCCGTTAAGTAGCTGGATGGGATGCGCCGCGGATTAATGGTTACGGATACATCTTGGGATCTGATGATTTATTGGCTTTTATCGCGACGGATCGCCCAGATAACCAGCAATCTCGTTCTCGAACCGAGCCCTCGAACGACGTCGCCAAAACAACTGTTTCGGAGGGATTAATGGTATCTGCTTCGGTGGATGTACCGTGTTATTTATGCCATAAATTCGTCCGAGCCGCGCGACTCGAACCCGCGTATTAAATTATTGGGGATACATTTTAAGAGAATAATTTAGAGCGACGATGTGTCCCCTTCCGTGCCAATTCTCGGGCTGGCTAGCTTCGCTTACGTGCCGCCTGTACTTTCCTGGATTTATCGGTGTATTCACCGAGTACCGAGCGCGCCAACCACGCTAGCGATTTTTGCTAACCGCGCGGCCACGTCCGTCGCAAAACCAACAGGCTCTTAACTAGACTCCGGACCCCCCTGCTAGACTATAGATATCTTCGTAAATTGCAAAACGGGGACCACTCCTGCAGAGAATACCTGCTATCGTAGATTTTAGGAGACCAATAAATTTTATCGAGCGCTTGAGCGTCTTAGAATTATCTGAAAATTGATTCCGCGATCGCATCTGTTACTCGTTAAACAGTACTTCTGTGGCAATTGATGGACTGCGGATTTTATGCACTCGCGATGGAAATGAGTAGGTGCTGTTCAACACAGTAGACGAATCTTTCGCAACAATTTCACAAAACGCGGTATCGATGCGAGAGTGGCTTTTTAGCTGTTTGAAAAGTGGATTGGGGAGAAATCACGACAGAATGGAAAAATGTGGGGCAGGCAATTTATTGCGCGAGGCTATCTGTGGGATCGATTTTGTATTTTCTAATTTGATATCAATGTCCGGCCGGTGATAATTTATTAGTGCTGTTCGATAACGATCGGGAATCGGTTCGAGTGGCGTTCCCCTTTCACCTGGTCGAGTGTTTCGCGGAGCACATCAGGCGATATCGTAACGGTATCATCGGGCGAGAGGAGAGAGAGAGAGAGAAAAAAATATATACGGAAAAAGAGGCAGAGATTAGCCGTGGCCGGCGATGCCCCGCAATATCGCGCCGTCTATTTTGTAATAGAAACAACGGAAGAGCCTAATTCCGCGAGGCTGCGCTCTCGTCCTCCTCGCCATTAGATGCGCGGATACATGTCGGCGCGCATGATGCCATTCCTATCTACCTATACTTACTTACCTAGCTACCTACCTACCTAATTATACCGAGTGGTCCACTCGAAGCGATAAGCGATTTACATACCGAACGACGCGATGGATTTACAGCTCGGCCTGTGTACGACGTGGGTATACTTGACTCACCACGACGCTGCCACCAACTTCGCTCCATTTTACTACTATTCCGGGAAGTCCGCGAAAGAATAACCAACCCACGAAACTGCTGTACAACCTCTTGCACAACTGCTCCGCTCGCGAGAGCTGCCAATTTTGCGAAATCGTTCCCTTAAAAAACATGACAATCGTCCCGATAAATTACTCTGCGTAGCCTCTTTATATCTGCATAGCATCTTTCAAACATCGCAAAATTAGAATTCTGAACGTGAACTCATCGATTACACAATATGTACAAATTCTGGGATGTTGAAACAAAGTTTCGAACGAACCCAGGGAAAGCAGAGTCTCATTTCAATAAACGTTGCAGTATGAATAAACAGGAACTGATTGGCACGGATCTGATCACTTGAAAAATAATGATCTGTTTATGCAAATTGCTACCTTCGTTGAGTACGCTATGACGATCAAAGTCGAGAGATAATTAACCCATCTTTTTCATTGTCCGATATTATTCAAACGCATCTGCATTCCGGAGAGTCAACTCTGTGCGGTAAACACCTCCGATAATCGACGAGGGATTACAAAACTCGTGGAAAAAAGCGATCATAATAAACATCGAACAATGCGTATGAAATCACCGTGGTGTGTGTGTGTGTGTGTGTGTCCTAGTGCACTGGGTAGACACCTTGAACGCGTCAGTGTTCCCCCCACCAGAAGCGTGTCACGCTGGTTGCACAGGAAACGTCAGGCGACGAATTCGGTGGTGGGGGAAGGTCCCTGGAAACTAGCATAAGCGGCACAGTATCGTTTCCAGACTGGCGGTCAAGATTACGTGGCGAATTAGCGACCCTCTAATTACGGCGGTCGGGGGGTCTCGCGTTTCAGCTCTACTCCTCCGAGGAAAATAATTTCAATAAAGCGTGGCGCAACCTTGAAACGAACGGTTGTATGAGATAAATACGGGGGCACACCGGCCATTATGAAACGGTACCGCGAAAATTATACAGGGACAATTTCTCGCCGGCATAAATCTCCGAACGGTACACGCCGGGCCACCGCTTAATAATTGATAAGTAAATAATTCATTCGAGGTGGTGAACGCGACCGTGCCAAACGATGAGACAGATTTACTGGTCGTCGCACTAGCAGACGCTGCCTCGCAGTTCGCTCCATTCCTGGCGACTTTGGTATATTTCGCACTCGCGGTCACGGAAGCTTCAAGTATAGTTAGCCAACCGTTACCAAGGATTGGTATGCAGCCGGCCTCTCATCGGTTCATTTATTTACGCGATCGGGCCCGGCGAACGGCGACTCGCACGTCGCGGAATCGCAAAAAGCTCCACAAAATTCGCGTCTCTGTTAATTATACATGATTCATTGCTGGACTGCGGATCTTCACGCAAAATGAAAATTGTCTGCATGCTATTTCTTCCCTCAATGATTTTAATACAGGAGAAATCACGTATTGACATCTCCAATTTTTCAAATTTTTCTATTCATCACTGTGCTGCGCATTTTCCGAATGCCGGAAGAACTTCGGGTGCCGTTGCGTTCTCTCCAAGTTGCTAAAATTGGCAGAGGAAGACACGGTCTTGTGTTAAAACACAAAGGTTTTTGACCAGAAACAGGCACCATGAACACCCATCGTGAATTGGCCAAAAAGTATTCGCTCCCAACGCTCGGAACGCGAAGAAGACTGATTGATACAGTCTTTTGAAAGACTATCTACTACTCACTGCCTATTTAACAAATGGGGCTAGGTATAACGTCGTTAAGGTGCGTGTCCGGTTCACTATATCTCAATCGAGTGTGATCTTACGAGCAGACAATTTTAGCATGTTTCATGACACGAAAATTCCGAGATTAATTCCATCTGTTTGATGGAAGCGTACGTCGTATTTGATAATGTAAATTTTTCGTCGCTCCGGCCCGGATTTTCCGGAAAATCGCGTCGGATACGAGGGAAACGGATCGACGCTCGTTGAGAACGTCATCGCGGTTCTTTGAGGCAAGTGATCATCGTGGATCCTTGCTAGGCGGCGGCGTTTCTGGAGGTTCGGCGATTTAATTCCGCGGGATTAGAATATCGGCTGCGCGGAACCAATGACAACAAGATTCTATTTCAAACGATGGCTATTCTTAGTATCGCGTAAATTTCGTTGCGACAGCGGTAGCGACGTACACCACCAAACGTGTATCGTGCTTGAAATATGACTTGGAAGTATAGTGCAACGGCAATTATTTAATTCGGTTAATTATTGCCTCGCCGAGCAAGACGTCGCCAAAGATATATCGCTGAAATATTGTTGTCTATAATTGCGCGAGCTCGTTCGCGGCCCCCGCTCTCTTTCTTACTCTCCGTCCCTCCCTTCTCTCTCGTTCTCTTTCTCCCACTGTTCCGCGACCTTATCAAGAAAACACGAAATAATCTACCAAGAAATACCCGCGGAAGGAGCCAAGTTTTATCGTGCCGGCGCATGGGTTTACGTTTCTCTCTTTCGGAGAGAGAAGAAAGAGGACCCGACCGGTGAAAAAAGATGCGAGAGCTCGGCTAAAGTTAATATTTTTCGAGGTATAATGAATTCAGTAACGCCCGACCGGGAGCACCGCACGTCCTACCTTTAAATCTTTTCTGTAAATAGATTATGGCGGAAGATAATGAAAAATTTGCCAGCGCCGCGCGCCTAAGTTCAACGCTCCTTCCCTTCGAACTCTGTTTTTCGGCAACTCCCGTTACCCCTTTCACCTGCCCCTGAATTTATATTTCCCGCCTGCTGCGACTAAGAAAATAATTTTTAAAATCCTCTCGAAGAAGCTGCGCTATGAAAACCACGCTGTATCCGTCGATTGGTGTTTTCTCCCTAATTAACCTGGACCCAGGTGATCCAACGAGCATAATTCGCGGAGCACTCTCCTCTACGGTTCTCGTCGAGGCGGTTTGGGTAAATTGAAGATCCGCGAGCACGAAATGCAGCATTATCGTCCGCGGGTATTGTGTACGGCTTGATAAGATAACGCTCGACCGCGGAGAATCACATGATTAGAGTAATCGAGGCGCGCTTGTCTTCAATCGGCGGTTAGTTAGCGAGGAGAAAATTGAAATATGAGTCATCGGCACATAATCGCGTTCTGAATAACTCGGCCGCGTCTTGCCCAGTATGCGAACGAAAGAAACAAGCTTAGGTACGTTTCTTGTTCAGCCTGTGCACTGACGAAGTATTATATCTGCCGTGTTTCTCTTCCGGCCGGTATCCGCGTATACGCGTAATTACGCGTTTCTTTTATTACGTCCTCGCCCATGAGCCTCTGGTGCGCCTTTTTTTTTACCGTTCTGCGTGAACGATTTAATCGCCGAGCAGTTTTAACTTCATTACCTATATAAACGCGAGAGCTAATTAGTTGCGATAAGATAGGCGGGATTACACGCGGGCTCGCTGTAAACGCTGGGGGGACTTGGATCACCGTGACCATGTTGCATCGTGTTACTATTTTACTAGCGTCATTTTAGTTTACTGGCGGTGCCAGTCGTTCCACCGTCTACTTCATTATCCCGCTCTCTGAGCCCTCTATTATCATCCCCGCGTAATTAGATGCTTCCCGAATGACAAATTATTTCGATTTAACTCGCTCTTACTTACTGCTCTTCACTCGGTGTAATCTTTTCCTAGGTTATCCAAATTCAACGAATTCAGACCTCGCAGCGCCACGAAAATGTACGAATCAGCCGATCTACTTCTAACGCGGATTATCCTCGTCAGGAGCTCCTAGCCGGTACTCTAATCCGGGCCATGGTGCTTCGCAGCGCGTCTGCACGCGCGGCACGAATATATTTAGTCGTGTACACAACACCGTCCCACGACGGCGGTTCGTTGATAAATTCATGTTTGCCCGTGTTTGAATGTACCATTGATGAGAGGTAGAAATGGCCAACGTTGGCCAAGAAGCCGGGTCCCCTGGCCCGAGTTCCCGCAGACATTAGTATTAATAGTTATGAATCTAGAATAGAACGCACCAGGCTGTTATGTAGATACGCGAACTACGGACTCGGTCATCCGCGCACGTTTTATGGCCGATAGATATGGATGCGTGTACCGCGTCAAGATCGAAACGCTTCGGAACTGAACCGTTCCACTGCTGCGGGAAAGGAGGATCGTTGATCGGATCGATAAGCGAAAGCTTCCTAGGCGAACGTGTTTCGAACAACATTCCGACTGACGGTCGTAACTGGTCCCGAAAAATAGGCGAGATCATATTTTAGTGAGAGTTTCCTCTTCGGTTATTAGCGCGTGAAGGTGCGTGTCTCGAGAATCCGCTAAATCAATGTACCAAGAGTTGAATCCTGAGCAGTCGTCCACATCTTGAGCTCCAAAGCTATAACACGAGATATCCAATTAAGGGGATAGACTCGTTTCCAGGATTCCAGGGGTGCGGGACGCGCCATTTCTCGATAATGCAAAGATGGGGCTTTTCAGTAATCAAAAACGCTAGATAAAAGATCGATCTAGGCCGCAGTCGCCCTCAAAAATCCTATTTTTACGTTTACGAGACGTAATTTACGTACGCAGCTTTATGCTTCGGAATAATGCAAATTACGCCTCGTAAACGTGAAAATAGGACTTTTGAGGGCGATCGCGGCCCAGATTGATCTTTTACGTAGCGCTTTTGACTACTGCGAAAAACTAAAAATGTTAACCTCCCAGGTGTCGAGCCAGGTCCTTCGCAAGTCACCGCCAAATCCAATTTCCTCCGAAAACGGAACAGAAAGACATCACCGAGCGGCTCTCCCGCGACGATTCGAATCTCTTCCAATCATGGTCCTCGGGGTGAACATTCCTTGGCCGATCATCCCGATGCCTGTTTTTTGGTGTTGGTCGTTCCGTCTGTGTTCCTCGGTCTATTTATAAATCAGCCTGCTTAGTGGCTCGGAGTTCGAGAGAACATTGGAAGTGATCTTCCTCGGAGCACCTTAAACCTTAGTTCTCGAACAGCTCTTCCAAACTCTGCGTCATCTACAAACCCATCGCACCGGTTGCCAATCCCCTAAGTACCGGGCACCTATCTCCCCGCGCAGTATACCATCTCCGAACAGCCTAATCGCCCCTCCAGACGACGGTGTTTCGTACGGTATCGAAAGATCGACGATTTTTCCTCGCCTATCGCCGCGCATCGAGACAATAGCGTCTGCTCGTCATTAGTGTCGTCATTATACAGGAATCGAATTAGAGGAGGGCATATATACCTCGAGTAATCGGAGCACGCGTTCGATTCTCGAATCGACTCTACGTGGCTCGTAAAGGATCCCGCGTGTGTCAGTCGTTAGTATTGTTGTTCGCCGATCGTGTCGCTCGCAGACAGCTTTGACTGGTCGCGTCGTTATGAAAAAAAAATGTAATAATAAAGAAGACAGAGGGCGAGGAGACAGCGAGAGAGCACAAGCAAGTATAACGACCGCTAGGATTTTGTACAGGATCGTCGAACCGCGAATATGTGAAGTGGTCCCGGGACACGGGGATGTTCCGATGTGTTCCGTACGCTAGTGTGGATGGTGTATGTGTGCGTAGATTATATGTGTGCACGTTGGGTAGGGAGAGACGCAGGGAATATTGGTGGAGTGTGAGCCAGCCGGCTCGGTCGCCTAGTAAGCGACCGATTGTAATTATTTTTCCCCGATGACTTTGCCCTCGATGATTGTGCCTGTGCCACGGTGAATTGACGCTGAGAGTCGAGCCACCTCTCCCTCTCTCTATCGCTTCCCCCGATCCTCCTACGAACCCGGTACCCTCATCAGCCGGTTCCGCGGGTTAAAACGACCCGCGGCAAAGTTAAACGCTACCGGACCGTGTCGCGGGAAGAGCGTTTCTCGCCGGTGATTGGTCCCGGACCCACGGAATCATTGGCATCGGGTGCTGGCAGATATATATCCATTCATTCGTGTCCCGGGAATTATTTTTTCTCTTTTCCCGAAGCCCTGACAGAAATTAGGGGAGATGCGTGTTTTAGGCAGGACGGGTGTGAAGAAGACGACACGTCGCTAGAGGACACTCGAGCACCACTGATTATTTTCTACTTCTTATGCGAAGAGATGACAGACAGCGCGTCGCTCCGGCCCGGTCGTTACGCTTGTTTCTTTTCAGAATTTTTCTGTATGGAGGCCGCCAAGGCGAAAGATTATAACGACCTACTATTCGGGTTAATCTCGACTTCCATTCCCGCCGCTGATTAAAAACAATTTCGAACCACGACGACTACGACGACGACGACGACGCGAAGACAATTAGTTGAGAACCATCGGGACGATAAAACGATGCTGTTTCTTCCCACTTGTCTACTTTTGCGGCTTTCTTCTCCTCTCTTTTGCCCTTCTGCTATTTTAATCTGCACGCCTATTGATTACTTTTCTCTCGTTCGACGCCCGGTTCGACGCGATACAAGCATTCCTTCGGTGAAAATAATATTAAATGAAGTGAACAGCGAATTGCCGCACACAATATCTTCAACACAGCTTCTTACCTGCTACAGCTTGATCTCCGACGTTCCGTTATTTACCTGATTAGCAATTAACGCTAGCGCGAAAGAGGGAGTGGGAGAGAAATCGAGGGAAATCTATGATCGACTCGGTTCCCTGCTCGACCGTGGAATTCTAGATGCAATTAGGCTGTAGCATGGTCGATTGAGTCGAGGATAGAATGACTCGCGGACTGTTTTATCGGCGGGTACGCCTAGGATGCGTCGAGAACGACTGGGGATCTCTCGAGTTCTTTGACCCGTTTCGATCTACGCCGGATTTCTCCGAGGCTTGTATTATCTCGGTGAAAGTCACATTGTTGCCCAGCATGGCATTAACACTGAATTTCCTCCTTTTATCAGTTAGAAAATACTTTACCCAATGAAAGCCGCAGTGAAAGTCTGAATTCTGATACCGCCGACCCACAGGCCTTTAAGTAGGATCTATAATTTTACTAGGATCTTCGAAACCTTCTATCGATACTCGTAAAGGAGAGATTCTATTCCTTTATTCATCCCATATTTTACCGAACGGTTAGGCCAAACGTGCTCCTCCTATTAGCAATCGTGCGTGTTTAATTAGTCGGACGCTGCAGGCCTGCACAGTCTCTTTTCAATCTGTTCTGGGCAAGTTGTTCTTTCTCTTTCAAATTTCAAATATTTCCAATTTTTCAAATTTGAGGCGCCGTGTACGTTTTCGCGGCACAATGGCTCATCAATCACGCTAATCAATGGTGTGTATCGAGCAGATCGATAAGGACCTTTTTCCACGCGGTTTCTCCTCTCCCCGCCCTCGTCCTGAGATAAGAACGCGACGCGGTAGAATGGACGGGAACTTTCTTATTAACACGATCAATCAAATCGCAACGAATTTAAAGCATTTTTCACGATTTTCCAGATTTCTGAACAGGCTGGAAATTCGCCTCGGATAAGTTTCGCCGATCGATGCGGGATTAAGAAGTGGCGCGGCCGCTTTTCCGTCGGCTAATTAGGAAAGTGCGATCACTCATTGGAAATAATCACCCACGGCAGCGTAGAATTCGTTGTTCGAAAGGAGACGAACGGAGGAACGCGTTCTTCGCACCGGAAATCGAAATTCTTAGTCTGTTTTTACATATTTTTATGGGGTTCGCTAGTATGGACGACGTTGGATTAAACATTCAGAAAATAAAACAGGAATAGACCACTTTATTAACCGGGTCTTGCTCGGTATAAATTAATTTGAATATATAAGAGACATTCGGAAGTATAGCTGACATGAATTAAAGACTATAACATTGAACACTTCCATCTCTATTTCCCCTGGCAGCGGAAATACAGTCTAAATCATGAAGAAGATGAATATTTTCATAGCATGATCAACGCGGAATGGGAAAAATAATTTTATCTCGCTATTAGCCTCGTGTTGGGGACACTTTATTTAGCTGATGGATACTGTTGCATTTTCTATGGCATTCAGAACTTCTACAGTCTGTGAATGTTTAAACACACTCTGCAGAGACAAGCGGTAGGTATAAAAATAATGCGAGCATCATCAAATCGCGCGTTCAAATAAAATTTTTGGGACCTCCTGTACGAACGATCGAAACTTGAAACGGGCGAATAACGTAACTCAGGCCACAAAGGGTTGAAGGGAGGAACTGCTCGCGGATTTTTAATTGTTGCCAGGATCGTCGAATGGACCCGCAGGGGAAGAAGTTCGGGACTCGTAAAAACCCCCGCGGGAGCCGCTTATTGCCACTGTTTACTGTCGCTGCCCCCGCGACTCTTTTCCGAACGTCATAATTGCTTTCATTAGCTTGCACGCTTTAATGGAACGAGTCCCGAAGACGTTCAGCCCGGCGCGGTTTCGATACAACTCTGCCCGACTTTATCTTTTACGAGGGTTTCGGCGGGGAGAACGTAACGCCGTGAAAATTGGCCAATAAACTTAATTTAAGTATCCGAGCCGATGCCTCCGCCACGATATACTAATCATATTCCAACCCTCGAGCGAGTCGCGCTCCCGTTCCCGAACGACCGCATAAAAAATGTATTTTCCGAGTCCCATGAAATTTTCTGATGACCACGAAGTCAGTCGCATTCAACAGAAAAAATAACCGTAAATAAGGAGAAGTAGAAATGATTTCGCTCGGTTAGAATCGCATATTAAACCACCAAGCGCCGGTCACGTTGAGGCGACGACCGGCTTGCGCAGCCATAAAATTAATCCTTCCGGAATGATCCCCAAGCGGAATAGATCGAGGATTAATAAGCTTTGCAGGGCTGGAAGCGTAAATACCACGAGACAGTCCCATTTTTACTGGCTCGAGGCCTTTAACCCTGTAGCATTTTTTCCAAAGTTTCTGACCGTACATAAAATTGTCAATGCGTCACAATTGACTTGCGATCATTCACAGATTGATTTATCAATTTTTCAACATGTATTTCCGCAGTTACCAGAGTCATTGGTCTTTCTATCGTTGTTAATTTAATAGCTAGAAATCGAGTAATTAATTCCGTGACTCTGGGTCAAAGGAAATGGTAGCAATAAATGAATAAGGACCTCTCAAACCGGTCAGGACACCTATCGAACGGCGATGTCACGACCATAGCGCTGAATCATTTATTTAATCCACCTGTTCGACGAACCAACCAACGGGTGGATATAAAAGTAAATCCGTGAATTAATTACGGGATGTTTTATGCACGCACGATGTATATGCGATGTTAATCCCTTCGATTAGCTTCTTGCGAGCGTGTGCACCAATCGGAGGTGCCGCTAAATGTTTTACGGAAGGGAGTGATTCGCTCGTTTACACACGGATCGCGTCGGGTTGTTCCGTCGCGTTCTGCCAGGCAGGCGGAGACTTCATTTAAATATCATAAACTAAATGAAATCGTGGCATTGTCTGGCACGGTTTCCGAGACGCGTCTACTGTCTCATTCCCTCGGGTTAATATTTAACACCGAGACGTTTGCTGCTGTTCTTCGCTCGGTATTTTGCATTGTATCGTCTCGCACGAATTCTTACGAGTCGATACCAGAAGCCGCAAATTGACGGTGATTAGATTTGCGATCGACGTTGCACCGAGGAACGTCCGAAGTCTTCTGTTGCAGGTATTATTCATTAAAATCCCTGTTTCGATCTGCACGAACCATTTCCAGTCAATGTTCCACAAGTAGAAATAATTAAAACCTCTACACAACAGTTTGAAACAGTCATTTTCGGAGCGGATTCAAGCCCTGCCAGCGCAGGGTGCAGAAGTGGCGGAAATTGTGGCTGAATAATTGATCGAACAAGCAATTTGTGTTTTCGGCGAGTAAAAGAAGTCTCGGAAGTTTGCGGCGGCGTTTATTAATTATTGCCGCGATAATTCGCCGATTTTCCCCTTTCATCCCTTTCTTCCGACAGGCAGAGAAGGGATGTTGGCAGTGGGGGAGAATGGTTAGGTTGTTTCTCAGCAGCCGTTCCTTTCACGCGCGAAATCGCCTGGACAATAAGAATCGCCGATGCGATCTAACGACTCGAATCGTCTTAAAGTATCCGGGCTGCTCGCGAGACGTCTGTTATAATAGTTGCCCGTAATTGGCAGCGTTGATCTGCTCGGTAAATTACAGACAATGCATAGGGTACCTTGTAATGTTGCGCTCGCTGCCATTATCCCGATATTCCCTTCCGCCTCGTTCGTTTTCTCGTTTTCTGTTGCAGGCCGATCCCCCACACCCCCGCGCTCATTGTCGGCTAATTTATTTCAATACGATCTGCGTTTGAAGCCGGGCCTTTATTCTTTGCTATATTATTTCGTTGTCCTCGACCGCTAAGAAGCCTTTATCATAGTAATAAGCGATCGATCAGCACGCCGTGGAAGGGACCGCTTCCTTTCTCTCCGAGACGCTGCCAGAGTAAAAGAAAGAACAATAAATCGATCATTACGCGCTGTTCGTGGCTGGGATTTAGTTGGAAACAAAGTACGAGGCAGTGCATGCAAAATTAGGGGCGGGTTAATTCATCTTTAGAAGATCCCACAGTGAACCGAACGGGTTAACGAGCCTAAATAATTCCTGGAACAGTTCGCATAGGGTTCAAGGTCGTTCATACTCGTCGATCGATTCTCCAAGGGGTGGTGTCGAGCGACACTCGTCGCCGGACACCAGTTCTCGAAGGGGCTGTATCGATTCGAGTCGACCGTTTCACTAAATCGTGCGCCTCGATCGCCTTCGGAATCGCCCGAAAATTTAGGGTTAGTTCAGGGGGGTCGGGCGGGGGGCGGGCTGGTTTAAGGGTGGACCCTTTTACCGGGGGCAAACACAAAATGCATTATTTATTGCCAGCGGCAGCCGGCAATTCATCGAATCCCCGCTAAAAGTGAAAGAGTTGAGGTCGAGGGGTTGGCACACTCGTGCAACGCAAGGTGCGTTCTCTCGAAACTCCAGGGGGTGGGAAGTTAAGTGGCACCTTCACCCTCAACTTTTGCGTGTTTTCACACGCGTCTGAGCCGGCACGGAAACCACCCCTTATCAGTTTCCCACATTCGTAAAGCGTTTCCTTCTCGGTACCGTTTCTTTATTAATATTTACTCGATTTTCCTTGGGCGGACAGTCCTTGTGATCGTTTATAATTTATTCGCGCATCTAAACAGGTGCACTGTTTGCCTGTCATATCTGTTAATAAATTCATATTAACACGTTGACTGCCGCGGGTATTTTTGTGAAAAAGGTCCCTCAGGCCACACTATCTTTTTAAAATTAATTTTCTTTAAAATCATGTATCAGGACTATTATACAGCAAAATTGTATTATTTTGTTATTTTACCCCTTTCTTCCCCGTGTAATCTAGTGATACACGCGGCGTGGAGTTGTTATTATGTACTGGACCCAACTAGTGCGTAGCATTTTTTATACCCGCGGCAGTCAACGTGTTAAGACAAAAATATTTGAAATGATTCAGGAGAAAATCAGTTCTGCATTGCAGAAGATTGTTCAACTGCTAAAGAAACAGCACGAACTGTGGCTCCGAGTATCGGCGAAGAATTCGCCACTCGAATCCCGACTTTCTCTTTGTAACGAGGAAACAAATGGTTCGTAAGTTTTCGCAGGCACTAATTGCGGGAGGTAAGGAAGCAGGACGAGGCTCGATGGAGCTGTAAAGTGCGCCGTAAGGGAACGCTCTCTCGGGTAGGGAATCGAAATAAACATTCGATCCCGCGGTAGATCTTTCCCCGTGTCTCGCGCCCTCCAGCTCTTTCTCTTTCTCTCTCTTCCCCCTGTGATTTATGTTAATGTTTTTGTCTCGAACTCTAAATGCAAGGAAAGGCGATTCGATTCCTGCCGCGTCAAGTTCGCAGCCCCTTCCGTTTTCTTATGCTGATGCCGATTAACTTAACTGCTTTAAGACGGCAATAAAGGTCGTCGACGCGATTTAACCGGTTTCCTTTTACCATAGAATCGACGCCGTAACGCCCTCGAACGCGATACCAAAGCCTCGGCCTGCATATTGACGATAATGGGAAAAGTTGTCGGAGTCTTCTGGATATCTGACTACCACCCCCGCCGTCGATCAATCCGTCAGAACGCGATCCAACAACCAACCCTTCCGCCGTTCACCCCAAAAATCCTCCACGTCAAAAATAACCTGCACATTCTTCCCTCCTCCCACCCGCCGCTTCAATCTTCAGCGACTTCCAACCACTTAGCCCATAATTTAATTCACAGTCGAAATGATTAGAACTTCCCCACCCTTAATCATCTTCCTTGACGAAGAGAAAGCACGTCAACATTTATTGTATTTACTTACGTAAAAATTAGCACAAAATGAACAGCGGCCTAACGAGGGTGGCGAAGAACCGAAAAAAATAGGGGACGAAAGTTCTTAATAGAGGGTGGTCCGGCTTCTTAAAGCTCCATACTTTCGACCACTTTCCACCCCCGACCGACTCGAGGGGTAATCGATTCTCGCGTGGCACGGGCATTTATGATGCTCGATCGACCATGCGATCCTCTAAGTTCTGCCAGCTCTGTGTTTATTGTTTTCCGGAATCTACCACCGCACAGTACGGGCCGAGAGAGCCACTTCGTATTCGGCAAGTTTCGCATTAAACTGACCGAGACCACGCCACCCCTATTCTCCGCAGGTACACAGCTTCTGTGGCCGTTGGAGACGAGGGGTTTGGTTTTCGGGAATCTGAGAGAGTTTCGGAGGCCCTGGGATTACCTTATCTACGGACTCTCACTCGCTCGCGCCAATTCCGAAACGAAATCCCGACGGTCCATATACCGAGGCGTTTACGCGACGATTTACCCCCTCGGACGAGTCCTCCGTTGCTTGTACCCCCGGGTCCAAGGGTTGTTACGCGATATTATACGGACTGACGCGTGTCTGCCACCCCCGCGCTCGCTTTTCATGAAAATAAAATGACCGGCCCGTAATCCGACATGTTTTACAAAACGCTACCTCCTGCAGTCTACGGCCAGGTTCCTGTTTAAATAGATGGTATCATTTTCAGGAAATTGCGATGTTCGTACTTTCGTAATTAGTGGATCGCTGTGGCAGTGATTATCTTTATGTTGGTATCTAATCAATTCCTAAACGTTTAAGTATCGTACGAGGTGTTACCTCAATTTTATATTCATACAAAGAAAAAGATTAATATTGAATGAAGTTATTCTAGATCGGAAAAAATGTTTAAGAGGTTCTCTCTTCCTCTCGTAATCTTAATAAATTGAAAACAGTTTAATGATGTGCGATGGAATGATGTAACGACGTGTACAGGACTTTAACGGTACGAGCAGCGCAGCAAAACAATTTTCAACATCTCCGTTCCTTTCTCGCAAAGCTGAGCAACGTTTCCTCAGTATCGTAAAAACGTGCAGGTCGCCATCTTGCCAGTCCGAACGGTACAACCAAGAAACCGTTCAAAAAATGAACTCCAGCATGCATTCCGCTAGTTCATAGCTCTAATAGAACTTAGCCACATGTTAACCGCGTTGTATCTGTCACGGAGGTATTAAGATTTCCACGATCCAGAGATTTCTCAAGGCCTGGCTCGCGGCTACAGCCTGGTCGATGCCAAAGAAATGGTCTGACCGCGTGCAACACAGTGTCACTATGTTGTTTCTTGCCCGGTACAGTAGTATTACGCAAGAAGTGCAATTCCCGTGACACCGATAAAAATAAAATGTGTTGGGATTGATAAGACGTAACCACTTCCCGGATAATAAACGCCCGTTTATATCCTGCCGTATCTCACACGAGGACCGTTTTACCCGGCCGAGAACACGTGCTACGTTCCACGCGTGAATTACCGATTTATGATACATGAAAGTAAGAAATATTATTCCCCCGGATAGATACCGACGATTGATTTAGCGCGCGTAGTAAAATTCCCGACGCCTCGCGTCGGACAATTAAACCGGGGGAAATCGTTTGTATCGTCGTTTCCACCAAGAATTCTCTCTTTTTGTTCTCTCCACGTTTTCCCCGTGGTTTCTGCCATTTTTTTCTGCACGAGGGAACACACACGAGTGTACATTTTTCTCGGCGAAGAAAGAGAGAGAGAGAGAGAGAGAGAGAGAGAGAGAGAGAGAGAGAGAGTGCAAGGGAGTGACGGAAAAAGGGGATTCCCCTGCACCAGATGCAATTAACTCGCTATTAGCCGAGCAGACGTTGAACAGGCCCGTCGTTACGAAAGTATAGCTCGCTGTACGTGATTAAAACGGGAATTCGTTATGGGCACACCGGCCCATACCGTCGATGAGATTAATTGATAAATGGCTAAATCGATCGGCTTCGTTGTAGTTTCACTTGCTCAGGCTCGTCCGACGGGGGAAAGATAAATATCTAGCCGCGGCGCGGCGGTGCGGTAATGATAATCTAGTTAACTCGAGTACGCGTAACCCGGCGATCAGCCGAGGGAAATTATCATTACGACCGTGATATCCCTTACCGATTCCTCTGTTTATACCAACCACCTCCTCTCCCAACCCTCGGCAACTCGAAATGTCATCGATCAAACAATTCATCGCGACGGATGATTTCACTACGTCGTAGAAAATTCACTCTTCCCTCAGATGCACTCCTGGAGAAAAAGATGAATTTCAACATTCCTACCTGATGCGTCTATCTATTACTCACTCATTCTACTTGCAATTGACGCGTACAAGTC
This sequence comes from Lasioglossum calceatum, assembly GCA_963966675.1. Lineage (NCBI taxonomy): Eukaryota > Metazoa > Arthropoda > Insecta > Hymenoptera > Halictidae > Lasioglossum > Lasioglossum calceatum. The sequence continues at coordinate 1,700,795 of OZ016555.1, read as the reverse complement.
TTATCTCTGATTCAGTGACCGGCGCTATCTTTCGTTTAACTATTTCTGCGAATTTATTGTGTTTAACAATTCGCATCATCGTCAATATTTACCAACTATGACGTTCCGCGGAGTTGCGCAGAGACAAATCAAATTATTTTGCAGAGGATTTCTTTGTCGAGTGAAACCATTCTTTTTTTGCTAGCGTATTTTTCATTCGCTAATTAATTTAATACATTCTGTCACCTTCTTGCTCGATGTAAAACATTCTAGAATGTTCTTGCTCGATGTTTTAGTCGATGTTAAATTGCGAATCCGCGGACTTACACTCTCCTGGATAATTGTACGATTTACATATGAGGTGTAAAAACGTGCTATTAAGTTAAATAATGATTGAAGCTGTGAAAGACAATTATGATGCTGCTGGTGAACGGTTCGGCTCCGGATGGAGGGATTAGGATCGAGTTTGGATCGCGGTCTGACTTCTCGAGTGGACTGTATTATTCACAATGTAAAACCGTCCACTTCACGGTTCCCGCAGGTAATCTCGAAGATCGTACATAGCATTATCAATTCGTTGACCGAGTACGCCGGGGAATAAGAAAAAGACACGGTCCCGTAGATTTGAATCGCGGCTTGTCATCCTTTCTACGTCCTCGTCATCGTGCTCGATGGTTTTTAAACACGTGTCGCAATCGTTCCGCGAAGCAAAACATGCACCGACACGGGAATAAATAAATAAACTGGGCGGATAAGATCGTTGTGCAGTTTCTTGCTATGTATGATGCATACTGTTAATCGAACTACAGAAAGAGAAAGAGCGCGTGCTGACGAGAGAGAAAGAGAGAGAGAGAGAGAGGAAGTTGTGGGACTGGAGGGGGAGAACAACGCGAACAGCCCGAGTCTGCGTAGTCTCATCGTGGGCCACATGTTTGAATAGCCATATTGCTGAGGATGACGTTTCCACTCGGAGAATTACGCGTTGACCATTCACTCCACAAGAAATGACGTTTACTATTTTCCATGCATTAACCCATTTCCTTGCCTTAACGGCTCGAACGCTCGGGGATAGTTTCGAACCGTAAATATCAATTCGTTCCTCGAACAATACGTCAAGTCGGTATTCCTCGAATATTTTGGTTGTTTTAATTTTGAGCCACTAATTCTAGTCGGAAATGCAGAATCTGTAATTTATCTATACAATAGACTCTCGTATAACGCGACGAAAAACTTTTAAATGCGGCAGTAAATGTATAGTACATGCACGAAACATTGTGTCAGAAGACTGTACACTTATATATATACTGCCACATAAAATACATATATATATATACACTAATTTTAAACAATTCTTACTACTGACAATTGATCTGCAGACTTTCCGCAGACAACACGGGCAGTTAAAAATAACATTCGATCGGTCATTGCGACAACAAAAATTTGGCACGCCTTTCTCGATCCTTTTAATTATATAGGACTCGACCAGTCAACACAAAGAACAACAGCGAGGCTGACCGATGAAACCGCAACTTCCTCTGAAAATCCTAACGACAAACTTATTGCGCACGCAATTTTCATCGCTCGAGTAAAACGCATCTAATACTCCCGGCACAACTATAATTACATAACCGGCAATCCGTCATTTTGACAGGATTTCTGAGCCGATGAATATTCGAGCCTCTATCTAGTCCACCTCGTTTCTATTTACTCGATAAAAACATGATAGCAAGAAGCGGCATCTTGCGATCGCGCGGAAATAATAAGCGTCTTTATCGACTAACAAACACGTTCCGGTTCTCCGAACCTCTAAAAACAGCGTCGTTGAATGCAACCCAAAAATGGTGGACTGGATTCGGAGGAGAATGGGCGTCGTCTCGATCTTCCAGTTTCGCGGTGACGATGGATTGTCCGGTTTTATGGTTGGTCAGGTTTGATTCAGACGCTGGTGAATGCGTGGAGGAATGAAATTAGGACAACGATCGGTGTCGGCGTTTGCGCGCGTAATAGTCGGCGATAAGCGGGGAACGGCGAGCACGTTATCAGCGATCGTAAAACGCGAAGGAATAGACGCGCAACGCGGGAAAACTCGTCGATACTCATTGATGAAAATGAGATTGCAGTTGCAGCGGGGAGTGTGGTGCAAGGAAAGAATAGAGAGAAGGTTGTTTGCGGTGCTGTCGGGCCCCGTTGAACGCGCGCCGTGTCAGCCCGCGACGGACAGCAACGCGAGCGACAGTGGGCAGTGGTTAAGGCTCCATTTCCAACGCGACCTTCGCCGCGATCCATTCAGAAATCGCCGGGATCAGATCTCCCGTTATTCATTTCGAAAATGAAAGAAGCGAAGCAAAATCTAACAACGCTGCGGGGAAGAGTACGGATTCTTGTTTGGGAGGCCACGTGGAAAAAGTTGGAACGCGAATTTTGTTTTCCGATCGGAAAAATGAAACGTTCGAAAATAGTATGAAGTTTGTCGAAGCTACTATTTGATCGATGGATCTTTTAACAGGGCGAGGAGGAGCGGCTGTTTGGTTCCGGGGTTCTGTAAATTGGTCTATGAAAATCTATATTTGCATAAACACTCGCAGCAGAGCCCGGTCGTGCCGTGTGTGATCGGAGTACAAATTTAATCGGACCTCTGTTCGGGAACCGAATAAAAATTCCATACAGAAATTCTCCATTTTATGAGTAAAATATGAACAGAGCGACAGCCTGAGTCGGAACCCGTCGTGTTCCTTTTTTGGAGGAAAAGAGAGGAAGAGTCGGCCGAATCGATAAAATAATTCGACAGTGTAAATTGTCGCGAGCATTTTGATGAATTTTTTAGTCGGACCGTTTCGAGTTTCGGCGCGTACAAGAGAGAGAGAGAGAGAGAGAGAGAGAGAGAGAGAGAATGATTACATTTTTAGGGAGTCCAAGAAAAGAATGTCAGCTGTACGAGGCTCCGCCGGGAGAGCGGAGTATTAGAAAAGAAGATCCAATTAAACCGCGGATCGCCGGATTAATTAGGTCGCGTCGCGTAATTTCAATTATCCAACGATATCCGTAAAAGTTCATCGCGAGGAACACTCCTCTCTTACATTCCCTGGGATCTATTAATACCTGCGCCTCGTATTATGTGTACCGACGATGAATAACGTATAGACTCGCGTCATTAAATTGATAATGCTATACACCGTGTCTCTGACACTCGTCGCGACCTGCTCGACTTTTACATTCGCGAAACTGCGCGCACGATCGCACGCGACGATGCCATAACGGCGATCATTAGAGTACGGGGAAGCCTTTCCTTACGGAAGAAAGACATCAGGCATCGATGATGGATCACACGCTCGAGAGTAATAGGAAAAGTTCGCGTGGCTCTGTTTCATAGTCGATCTTCGGCGTTCCTCGAACACTGTTTACGATCGACCGGTTAATATCTGTGGATCTAGACTTAATAAGATGAATCGTTAATCAGACGTCGACCTCTGGAATGGAATCAAGGTGGTCAGTTCGATCGAGTGATCAATTGCTATGGATTTATAACCTGGAAAATGGGGTCGTAGAACTCACGATCTTGAGAAGAAAGCCATCTCGAGAGCGGATCTTACCTGGCACCAGCGGATTCGCCGGATTCTTCCGGGAAATAGAACTCGCTCGAACAGTTAGTCTAAGCTCTCTTTGAAGCCAGCTGGGCCCAGGAAAATTCAAATCGTACTTGGCCTCTCAAATACGGGATCTAAAATCATTTGAAATCTGTTTCCTTTCCAAACACATGAAATGCGAATTCTAGCAGCGGTCCCAAATCGCATCTCTCCCGTTCCGAGTACAGTCAGACCTGAATCACCCCTACCACTGTGAAGGAGCCCGCCTGTGCAGCGCTTCGGCCGTGACGCGATCAAAGTCGAATCGAAGCGGTGTCGCTGAGCGCAGCGCGCTCGGTCAAGCCGAGAGAGCAGCCGAGAGCCGGGAGCGTAGAACCGAGAGATCCGTGTAGCCGGTCAGTGTAAACGCGGCTTTATTCGGCCGGAGTCGAGTCGTGTCGTGAGCGAGCGAGCGAGTGAGTGAGTGAGGGAGCGAGCGAGCGAGGCGAGTGAGCGAGGCGAGCGTTCTCGTCGTCGAGCCTCTGGCCAAACAGTGGAAAAGGAGCGATCGGTTTGTAGAAGGTGCGCGGCCGAGCGGGGGTGTGACAGTGGCGGGAAGACGGCGTTGTCGGCGGGTGGTGGGTGGCAGATCAGAGGCGGCGTGGCTGTCGGGAGGCAGAGGGGGGCCGGAGGGGGACACGAATCGCGTAAACAGAGAGTCAACATGTAAACAGGCCACTCGCGAGACAAACAACGTGGGGGCCGCGGGCTGTTCACCGAATGAGGCAGCCAGGCTCTCTCGCCTGCTCGTTCGTTCGTTCGTTCGTTCGTTCGTACGTACGTTCTCCGGCAGGCATTCCGGCTGTGTTTCATTCCCTGCGGTTCGGCAGAACGTTTCTCGGACCTGTCCGAAAGCTCTTGCGAGTGGTCGCCGTCGGACGTGTCTTGATCGAAGGTCGTCGTCGTGACTCGAACTCGTGCGCGCACACGTGTGTGACTCCTTTGTGCGTCTACTCTGCCTCCGTTACCTGGGCCCCGAAATCCGGGGCCTCAACGAGAGACACGTTTGCGGTTTCAAGGGGACCGGTGCCAAGTTAATGGGAGAGACGGTGGTGTGTTATGGTCGCCGGCGATTGCCAATAACCCGAACACCCAGTCGATGCACCGTGGAAGACCACCGCCAGTGTATATACTCGGTTTTCGTGCGGTCCCTCCTCAGTTAGAGTCGTGCGTTCGCGGAAAATGCGCGCGATCGGTGCCGCGATACAGTTTGTTTACTCGGGCCGCGTTCCCGTGTAATCGCCGCCGTTCAGTTCAGTGTATGTGGATCCCAGTGTGTGTCGCCCGACGACGTGTGTCCCGCCACCACTCCGCACGGTGTGTGTTCCAGCGAATTGTTCGACACCGAACAACGAGCCGTCTGTTTTTTCGTCGAACCTCGCGCGCGGTTCCCGTAACGTGACCCGCACTCGAACGGGATCGATCATATCAGCCCGCGACGGGCACGAGGGAGAGAGAGAGAAGAGAGGAGCTCGCGCGTGAAAATCGACTAGAATCGGCCAGAACGCATTCCATAACCGCGGTGTAATCGCGAACAGGTGTACACCTTAATGATACACCGACGGGACCGTTGGAAATCGTTGTTAACATCCGCGTACAGTGAAGAGGAGGTGCCTCGCCGCGGGTCCGTCGTGAATCATTAGTTTCTTGCTCGGAGAGCCCGGTACCACGTGAGTAAGCAATCGTTATCCTGCGTTTTATTGAGATTTATGCGTCGCGCACCCCTCCCCCGTAAGCTCTGTGCGGATCACTCGAATTGTCAGCTGAGAGAGAGAGAGAGAGAGAGAGAGAGAGAGGGAAGTTGCGCGAGCGATCGTTTCGCTAGGATAACACTCTATGGTGTAAGGCCGAAGAAATGCAGCACACGGAAATTGCCTTTGGTAATGGTGTTTTAATGAGACCGACGATCGAGCACTGCCCAGCTAGATCCCAGCGCGGCGTCTCTCGACGATCTCGTCGATCCGACGTTATTCAACAGCCGCAACGTTTCGTCGCGATTACTTACCGAAGGCGCCGGTGCACGTGGGACGCGTGCGCTACCACGTGCACTCGTTCCACGGACATCGAACGACAATATCGATCGATCGCGCGCACCGACTCTCTATCACTCCTTCTTCCTCTCTCGCTCTCTTTCTCTCGCGACGTTGACAGTCTAATTCGAGGTTGTTGACAGCGGCCCAGGTTCGATACCACGGCTCGAACCTGACTCCTTTTTTCTAAAACGCTGCCGTCGTTTCTTCGGTCGGAAGGTCCGCGAAAATGTTCGAATACATTTTGAACGAGATCGGGTCTAATTGGTCGCTGAGAGCTACGGTACCGATTTAAATATCGATCCCGGCGCGCCAGTTTAATTTTGCTCGAGGACGTTCGATGGAAATACTTAATTGGTTCGGTCGCCGATTCAGCCTCGTTGATCGAATCCGAGCAATTTAGCGGCTCTGGCTCGTGCCAGACGATTAATCGACGAATTTCGGACCGGAGTCGACCTTCTCGCGCGATCATCTTCGTAGGAGATGTCTTCGGATGGTCCTTCTGCTTAGAAATCGTTCGAACGTTCTCTTTGAACCCTGCGAAACAAAGTTTCACTTCGATACCATGATCGAGGTAGTCTTACTCGGATTCGTCGCTTCAAGTTGACCCACTTCCTGACAAAAGATCTACACTCCACAACTTGTATAACTTAATGACTCAAATAGTCTGCACAATATCGGGTTGCACGAGGCGTGACGCCATTCTTACGAATACAAAGTGCATCCTTTGTCCTGTATGTTATTTTTGGTATAATTAATTTATGTAGAGAGTCTGTGCCACGTTTCAAGAGCACTAAGCCGATTGAAACTAGCAATGACTGGCAGCTATTTGAATTTAAATAAGACAATGCTTTCATTTCTAAAACTGGAGCTTCGGTGTCAAGTTCAAGTATACATTGTTCCAAAACATCGATCACCTGTAATCATTCGGATCGTCGTTCTTTTTATAAACAGTGAAGTTTTAATTAGAACTCGTACACAATCGATATTGTTAACAACATTCCAGAAAATTTCCCAGAGCAATTTACAAATTTAGAGACTCACCGTACCCAACAGCCAACATTAATCATAAAAATTCTAAAACCTGCAGTCATCGCGCTAACAAGGAAAACCAGCCCATTAGCAGTTGTTTGCAACATCGAGCACCGTCTGCAATCACGTGCGCTAAACAGTAAATTTTCTCGACGGGAATGTTTCGCGAAGATGCAAACAATCTCCTCGAACCGGAAGCTGAACGTTCCATTAATCCAGTAATCGTTTTGGAAGATAAGTTACTCGACACGTGAGCCAAGGTATAATGAAACCCAGGCTCCGCGGATGCGAGATGACTAATCGCGCTGTTACTTATTCTCGTGCTTTCCACGAGTCGAAACAAGAGGATATTATTTTCACGTCCAGTTCCTGGAAACTTTTTCCCTTCTCTCTCTCTCTCTCTCTCTCTCTCTCTCTCTCTGCTCTCTCACTTTAGCGAACTTCTAACTGGTGATTCTTCCCGAAGCGCATTCGACGCTGTAGATTTTCTTCTCTCGCGGAACACGAACGTTCTCCGTCGGTCGGCCCGAGTCTTTAGACCTTCGTGCGGAATAAGAAACATTAAAAAGTCTTTGAGGGCAGAAGCGAGTAAACAGTTGGTTATTTATAGTCGAGCTCTGCGCCGCCGTAAGGTGGAGCGAATAACGGGGAAAACCGCGAGGTTTCGTCGGGTACGCGTGGTCATTATTCCTCTGCTCCGAGTGGGGACGCGGCAAAAAGTACGCCGCGAAAAACTTTGTTAGCATTTGCTTACGTGTGACCATTCAACTCGGCAATCTGCTGTTTTATACTGTGACGATTGACCTAAGCGCGATGGAACGAGTTCGCTCAGCGGCCTCGCTCGGACGCTGCTCGGCTCGGATCTTTATGCATGTGTGGCTTCTGGAAATTTGGAACATCAATCATTTTTCAGTTGCACGTGCAATCTCGCGGAGCATCTGCTTACACGTTTGTAAAGGTAGAAAGTTGCACGAGGGTCCGCGACCTTGTTTCACTTTGTTGCGATTCCTGTTAGGCTTAAGTTGTCAAACTTAATTGTTAACCATTTTTCTGAACAGCAGGAGAAATTTCGAGACAAAGTAGCTTTGTAGGCTGCATTGTATCCGCGGAATTTTAACTTTCCTGCCTGTCCGTGCGTGGTCCGTTTCTACTTCTTTCTAATTCTTAGAAATCGATTCGTAAAAGTAAGAAGTTCCGCAGCGGTTCGAATTCTAATTGCAAAGAATAAAGTACAGTGTTTTATCGACGAATATAACTGTTGAATATTTAAATGTACTTGGTCCGTTCCGGCCGCGTTTACAGGGTCATCCTTGTTCCCTCGCGCAGGCCGAAGAACGCTATAAGGTGTTTACTATCGTTCTCCCAGCTTCGACCCATCAATTCACGGTAAATTACCGGTGCAAAACAAAAGCCGGTAGATCTCTGTCTCTATTAATAATCATTAACGCGAAGAGGAATACCCGGAACGAACGCAGCCGTGCCAAATATACCAGCGAACTTCGACATTCTCGAAAACTGGGCTCTCTCCGCAAAGGGAAACGATCCTCTCGGACGTCGGAATGATCTCTGTGGCCAGGTGTCCGATCGCATAAACACGGCTTGCTATTCAAATAAAATTGTTCTCGTTTCTGGTGGTCGGTCGATCTATGAAAAAATCGCTTGTGTGATCGATATATGAAACACACGCGTTTCTATCGTATTTGCTGTTTGCAATGTATAAATAGAGCCTCGCTAGACGAGAAAGGACGAGCAATTGTATCTGAATGGAGGGAGAGAGAGGGAGAGGGACGGGTCGCGTGCACGCGCGCACGCTGACGCGGCTGATTACTTTATAATAGCGAAACGCCCGACGAAAGAAAAAAAAGGAACAATTTTCTAAGAAGAAAAACAGCCGCGGTGTTCGGTTAATGAGTTTACGTTTGGCGGACACGGTGCGACGTCGTGGCTCGTGTGGCGCTTTTGTTCACTGTTTACGAAACACAAACGTTCGCGAAACGACACAAGCGGCGCGCGACTGTTATTTCCGTTCCGACGATTTCGGAGCAAGGTGTCGAGTCTCGTTCTGAAAGAACGAACGAAAAAAACGCGAAGGGGTGAACAGTGGCATCGAGGAGGAACGAGGGGGAACGAGGGGACAGGGGTGGAAAACACGCGCGAAAGCAATTGCGGAACGGTGACGGCGTAAACAGCGGCGAGCAAACAACTGATACAGGCGAAAATATGTGTGTATAAAGAGAGCCGTTCGCTCGTTTTAAAGATTTCATTGAACCGGCGAACGATAATGGGACACCGACCAGAGCCGACTCGCGGCAAACGCCAGCGTTCCCGTGTTATCAAAAGAAACTATTGTCGGCTCTGTTGTTAACAATGCGTTGTTATTAAGTTGCGTGTGTTACCCCGGCGACAGCGAAGACATTGTGCGACCGATACCGAGCCCCGAGGATCCGAACGGAATCGCAGAACCAACCGTTTGTTCCACAGGCTTTTCGCACCTTGTTCCACCGTTCCCCTAACCTTGGACGGGGAACCTTCGCGACGATACCGGACCGCGCCGAGTTTATTGTCCATTAACTATACTAATTACCGTACTAATTCCTCCCGCGATTCTGCGCGGAATTCGATCCTCGTGTCGATTTCCGAACGCTGTCTCCGCCCATTTCTGTGGACCGTGGTGCAATTAGTTGGTCATTTGTTTTAAAGGTCTTTGAATGAATACGATCGCAATTTTTGTGCGTCGAGCTAATCTTTTTATTGATGTACGATTTCTGCAGCTTCCGGGGTGGAAGATTCGAAGTAAAGCATTTCCTAATTATCGAACGAAAACGCCGAAAATTCATTTATTCCGGTGGCAAACACGTTGGTATCGAGCGACGGCGTTTATTCCGAAGTGTCGGAGCTGCGCAGGAACGACCGATTAGTCTTCATTGAAAACAAAAGAGAAAGGAAACGGTCAAATGTGTGCGCGAAACTACACGCGGCCCGACGTCACGGGCCGTGATTGTGGTTATTTATATAACAGAACTCTGTAAATCGCGCGGTTTAAACGACTCCGCCTCGCGCGCTACCCGGCTTTATCGTGGAACGCGATTTTATTTATAGAAAAGCGATAATGACCATACGCGAGCGCGATGTATCTTTTCGAAGTCATAGAACTGTTTACATTCCCGACACCCCTCGCTTCACCTTCTCCATTCTGGATAGTGTGAACTGGCAAGAAACGTCGACTTCTGCTTTTTCCGTCAATTCAATTGGCTACTAAAGTTTAACGAGTGCGACGATTAAGACGGATCAACCGGTTGCTTCTGGAAAAGAAACAGTGCTACATCGAATAGCACTATCTGATTTTTTTCCACGCGTTTAATACCACGTCCCCTCTCTCTCTCTCTCTCTCTCGGGCTTGTTCTCTCGGTACCCTGTACTGTTTTTAGTACTCCTGTTCTCGCACCGTTTCATTTTCTTTATTTTAGTACTCCGTTTATATCGTTGTAGCCGCCACGTTTAATGTTTATACCGAACCGGCGATAAAGTTGTTGCCTCGGGATAGGTTTATTGCGTTGATTTTACTTTGTATATTGTGTCGGGAGAGGTTATCAGCGCTCGCGACAATATTATTCCCTATTTTTTATGGAACTGTGACGCTATTGAAAAAATCACTTCCTCGTGAATCGCGTGTACACCGAAGTCCTTAGAAAATTTCAAACACTGTCAGCGTTAACTGGCGTTAATCGATCTTTCCGCGGCTCGTGATTCATCGTCTAAACATGACAATTTCTGTGCACTCGAACGCCAGTCGTTTCCAACAGGATGAGTGAGAGATATCGTTGAAAAAGGCCCGGTACCCTTTGGTAACGTGATCGAACGACGATTCACGTGCAGTGACCTAATTCGCCGGAGGGGGGCCGTCGGGTGAAGGTGGAAAGATTGAGTCTAAAGGTCCGCATACCTCTGTCCGCGATTTTCTTTCGGTTTCTGGAATTCCCGAGCGGTTCGAGGACACATTGTCCCCCAGCTGTTCGCCGGGTCCAGCGATCGTTTATCCGAGATTTCCAGCGATCTTACGTGGCCGAGGAATGCACGAGCCGCGCGCGTACGCGAACGTTCGCCCATTGCCGAGATTAGAGTAGCTGCGTTACTCATTCGCCGACCTAATTGCACGCGGCACGCCGGAGAAGAAAGTCTCGCGGTACAGTTCCAGCATTGTTTATTCCGGCTAAAACGAAACATTTCGTATCGCCGTCGTTTTGCGTACCGGCTGACTCATAACCGGCGGTCGTAACCTCGAAAATAAATCTCGTCCCACCGGAACGTCTCCTTTGCTCCAGAACTAAACGTACATCACGGGTTTAATTCACAGAATACTGTGGAATACAATTTGTTTACGCGAGGTTCCGTTTCCGAGAAAAATAACTTCCAAACTCGTTTTTCTTCGAAAGAAACCAGTCGACCAACAAATGTTACTGCATGTATTCAGCATATTTTTTGTTTTACGTAGAATCACCTTCGCTTGATTAATGATCACTGACTCACGTGATATACAGCGCTGAGTTTAGTACAGATTATTATTTTTAGTAACGGAAGTGTTGTTTTTGTTTTGTCTTCCGCCGTCAGGAGAACTCTGACGGCGTGATTAAGTGGGAGTCGTACAACTTCAATGGGGCTATAGTGTAATACAGGCGACCTAGATCACGGCAGAAAATAGAATTCAGAGATTGCAATTACATTATCAATCAGAAGTCCGAAAGTATCGGAACTCGCTTTTCTAATCGTTCTGGTGCGAACAACTATTACGCGATACTGATCCCAAGAGCCAAAGTGAACGTGAAGTGTGGAATGCAATCTACTGAATTGTCAGTCTTCGGTTCCTGGAAAAAATTCGCTTCGAAAATTCGACGGATAGCGTGATTTTGTACAGCGCTCGGTTGGCGTGTCTGTCTATTGCTTACCGTTTCCACTTGCCAATCAAAGTCGATTTTCTTAAAGACCGAAGCCGTTGGAAACGAACTTAAACCGCACTTTCGATTCGTCTTTTTACGGGCAGGAGCCTGGTGCTTGAAATTCTTTTGCAATTTTCCGTAAACAATTGGCGAAGTTAAAAATCATCAAATTCTGGAAATTACTAAATTCTAGAATGATTTTAATAATTGTAGAATGAAGAAGTTTTTCCGAGTTGCTTGACAGTTAATTGTTCAACGATCCGGAGTTGTGGAACAGCCTGTACGCGTCTCGGTCGCGCGGAAAACTGGACCGCTCCGAATCGCGGAAAAAAGGGGCCGTGAATGCGGTGCCTTGGAGGTTTCGTTTACACCGGCTGGCTCGGCTCGGTTGAATATCAAAGCACAAAAGGGGGCTTTAAGCGTCGACGAGCGGCCCGCGTTGTTTAGAGCGACCATATCGCGGAATTAACCGCGAGAGCGCGGAATTCCTCCACGTCCCTGCACCCGCGACAAAAAGAAAGCGAAAGTGACGCGAGACGATGCGACATTGTAACTTGGAAATGTTCTTGTTTCGCACTCGGGGAGGATGCTCTCCGTACACTGCCGGTCAAAAGTATCGGTCCGACAATACCAGCGAAAAAATATTTTCCTCGTTCCCACTGTTCGTATTCTACGTATTTATCAATCGCTTTATAATATTCTCGCATTGTTCCGTGTACAATGGACGATGCATTCTTAGCGTGTTTACCGTCGGTTCGACGCAAGCGATGCATTCCAACGAGCGGCATCGATTCTTCAACCGCGCAGGACGTCGAGAAGTTTTCTAAAACGCGTTCCCAGTGTCATCTATTTACTTATATCCGAGATTCATCATTCTCTAGAATTTTACTTCTGCTTCCCTCGTGTCAAATTGACACAATTTTCCCAAAATAAGTTATGCATACTGTTCTGTAATTTGTAGGTGAATTTGTCCGAAACTTCCGTTTGAAAAGCCTAAGATGTAAATGTTAGAAAATCAGCAATTGAATTTTTGCTGGTTCAGGCTCCGCGCGACCATAAACTCGAGGTTTCTTCCGCGGTAAATTTAGAGTGACTTTAGGCGACGGCTTAGGATAAAAGAGACAATTCACGGACGCAGTGTCTCGATGATCTCTCGAACCGCCGCGCGTTTGGAATCTTCCCCTTTCATTAATTACAGGACCCGGGCCCCCACTTTTGGCCGGCGGTGTATTGTCGCGCATCTGTGTCGGTGCATTTAAATGCGGCTGGTTTCGCGGGGCCACGCGACACGTACGATATGCTCGCGGCACACACGCACGCTGGATTTCATTCCCGCCATCCGGTTAAAGCGGAACGGAATAAAAGGTGAAACAAAGCGGGGAGTACGTTTTCCGAGGGAGTTTCATAATACCTTCTTGAATAGAGCCACCGGGATAGCCTTACACACGCGTTTTATAATGTCGTTTGTGCGTGCGCACAAACAAAGAGTTTACCTTCGCCGAGCCGCCGCCGCGCCGCTGCTCCGCGAAGGAAAACGCGGCGACACGTGGACACGTAATGTAGTTCTCGAAAAATCGAACCTCACGCGTGTAGCCCTGGAAGTTAGTGTACGCGGTGTTTCCGCGGAAGTATAATAGTTCGTAGGTGACGGTGACACACAGCCCAGGAAAAACACAGTCGCCGATTCGAACGGATACAACGGTGATAAGAGGTGTCTAGACTTTCAATTAGATAAAAATGAACGCTAACCTTCGCTTATTAATTACATTGATAGCCGCTTTTAAATACTCCTCTTTAATATTTCATTAGCCCCGCTAAACGAGGGCGGTATATTTTTAAAAACCATTTCGTAATTACGAGACCGCCGGACATTGTCCGTTCACACGGTGCAATAATTATAACGAATTGTCGATATCAGGTTCGAGGAAAAGTTCTGTCGTGTTTTAAAGAAAACGTTTGAATCAATTTATAGAAATATATGTTTAATATTACACAGCCTAGTTAAATGCGATGACATTGAGTATACTATTTGAGTTCCGTGAATCGAATGAGTCTCCATCAGTAAGACCATAAGTCGCTCCAGAAAAACAGCAGCAATAAAGACAGACCGTAACAGGACATTGACAGTATTCAGATTATTTCACGACCAGTGATTCACCTAAACGTCGCCGGTTTTTCTTCCGGTGGATCTCCGTTACATTCATTGATAATTAAATTAGCCGCTGGCTATTCTGCTTCGCGCTATGTAAAGAGATATTTAACCCAATTTGCATAAATTAAACCTATTTTTGTCACCACATTTAAGCTGGCGTATAATTAAGCGAGGAAACCCAAGATAATTATTTATATTATTTCTGTCCGAATGTTTCTCGGAACTGTTCGCGAGGTGTTCCGGAGTGAATCGTTATCTGGGAAATGTTTAAAACAACAGCCGTATGATTTCAAGGCGACCCATTGTTGCAAGGACCGTAACATTCTTGTACATGTACTCGGGAATAATTTTATGCGTTTTTTTTTACGGGCTCCGAATAGATTATTATCTATTTTGTTTAGTCATTCCGTGAAAAATTTGAAGTTTTACATTTTTTTTCGCTCGCGAGAGGCAGAACGCGGCGAACGAGCGCGGAAGCGTTACAGAAATCGAGAGGCGCGTGTAACAAGGAATACAAATGATCTAATTTACAATGGATCCCGGGGGGCATCGAAACTTTTTATTTCGCAATCCGCAACGCGAAAACTAATCTAGCCGATGTAATAGATCAACGCTCGGTATCTAAAGTATGATGACGCGGCCACCGTTGCCGGTTTATACGCTTGGGAATATCTGGTCAATCAATAAACCAAAAATAACGAAATGATCGCGAGGTGGTCCGATTTTGTCGCGCCTCTCCGAATTTTCTTTTCCGCTGACTAATTATCGACGCTTAAACACACCGTGTCATTCCCAATGATTTCCTGTTCATGCCTGGATAATGCCGAATCATCGCGGGCTTTTATCAGCTTGTACATTTCGACGATCCTTTTATCTACGAAGCAAAGCCAAGAATGGCGGAATGAGAAATATTACACGAAACCAGCAGTTCGAGTTCCCGGTACTCATAAGAATACATTTGTAATGCAATTATTTACTGTAATCCTTGTAGCCTGTAGATATTTACAATGCGCATAGATAATCGCCGCAATGCCGAGCGATACCAGTTATTGAAATGCACTTGGCCAAGAAGCACGCATGAATCAGCAGTACTCTGATTTCAGGAGATTCAGCCTTTGATCAGACGTATGATCCGGAGTTAAAGTTCTGCTCGCTATCCATATGAATAAAAATCAGAATTCATTAGAATTCCAGAGCACTTACATTATCTCTCTCGTAAACAAATTATCCCTCCGGTGAATTAAGAATTACATTCTTAATTTCTTACGTAATTTCAACTTCTTCTAAAAATTATATTCACCCGAAGGAGGTGAAAAACGGTCCAGAAAAACAGAGCTTGCGCCGGATGAACTGCACAGCGAAAAATTAATTGTTTATAAATCGATCACTGGAAATTGCAATGGAGGACAAATTTGTTTACGGAACGTGAAATTCTAGGGTACCGTAGAAGGGCTGAAAATCCCGTCGGGCATTCTGTTGAACGTGAAAAATGGTTGATGAGAGCGAAGCTCGCTCCGGTTTGATTATGATGTAATAAAAATGGTGGCGAGTGGGGTGTCGAGCGTACACATAACCGGGGGACAATTAAACGATCGTTTAGCGTAACGTAGAACCACCGGAAGAAACGCGATGAGTAATTGATGACCGTCGGTGTCCGAGCGGTCGGCACATTGTCAAGGCCGCGCGCGCTCGTTACAGGAAGTCGGTGCTCGGCTCTCTCGCGGGCAGATGCGTACGGGAAAGTCGGTTTTCGTGTATATCCGGCGGTAAGCGTGTAAGCGCGGTGCAAAATATTCACGGTGTCATTTGTATCCCGATTATTTGCGCGGCGAGCGTGTAATCGATTTGTCATAATGACGTGCACTTAAATTATCTACACGGACGGCGCGCGCGCGCTCGCGCTCGGTTGTATTTAAGTGTGAAGGGATTTATGGTTGTACAGCGTGTCGGTTACGATATACAAGCGCGGGGCCTCGTGCACACGGCCGCGCGCACGGGCTCGTAAATCAAAAAAGGCTAGAACTTTGTTACAGAGGGAAACGACCTTTTGACTAATGCGCGCGATTAATTCGCGCGTTTCGCAAGCGACGCGATCTCGCTCGCGCAGCTCGATGCACGAAGACAATGCGCAGAGCGGTGGAGGGAGGATTTATCTTATCGAGAGAGAGAGAGAGAGAGAGAGAGAAAGAGAGAGCCTAATGTCGAGGAGCGATGACGTAAACCTCCGAAGAATCGGAGCAACCTCTCCCGAAAAATCACCGTCAACCGAGACTCGGTGCACAGGAGAGTGCAGCGTTTCAAGGTCGAGAGAGTCGGGCGTCTTAGAACAATGCAGGATGCAGTTTAATTCGGTTTTCTCGGCCTCGGAACCGGCTCGACGTGTTCTTCCCTGCGTGGTGGGGGAGTTAGGGATCATTCATACTAAACGGACCGCGAACCTCCCGAGCAAGTATCCCTTTAACCCTAGAAAGTCATTCGCAGTTTTGCTTTTGTTCATTCCTCGAAGTTTCAGCCTTTTTCAAATGTATATTTTTACACTTGCATACGAATGAACTTTTTGAGCACGGGAAGAATGTATGGACAGTGGGGACGAAGTTTGCAAAACACGTCAGTGCAAATTTTTCGCAGTGAGAACACGTTTCGTTGAACCGGTCTGAACCTGTAAGTGGATCTCTTCAACTTCTTTCGATGCATCTTCGTCCTCTTTGTCTTCGTCTCGAAGGACACGGTTTACCGACACGAAGATTGTTGAGACCACGGGAAACACTCGCGAATGACACGCACGTGTGCGAAATCTCATCTCCGCTGTACAGGCACGGTTTTGCGAGGACGAGCGTGAAATCGCGACGCGCGTGCTGAGAGAGAAACGAGGAAACTGTTTTCTGGCTGATTCGCTTGTCCCGGAGGTCAAGCGATCGATCAATGAAGGGAGCAAGATGACTCCAGGAGAAAATTCGAAATTCTTCCTACTCGTGGTGGACTAGTACACTTAGACCAGTAGAACTAGGTCTGCAGGATGCCTGAAAATTAGGTGAACGGATTTAATCGCCTTGTTATCTGATTTCAAGTAAGAAAGCAACTGTGACGTCGGTTTAACATATCAGATGCAAAGTGCAACTGCACACGTGGACTTTTTCAACATGTTTTTGTGAACCGTCGAGCGAAACACTGAAAATATTCTGCCACCGCTCGGACACATGTTTATTGCTGCAATATGTGTGTCACGCTACTTTCCGAGCATACATGTGTCAATACACGTGTACACACATTTCTCTAGAGTTTGTTACTTGCCAATTCAAATTTATTCATCCGCGCTATCGTTCAGGAGTAAACAAAATGTTAGGTCATATTACAGTAGGAAGAAAGTATAATTACTTATTAGAATAATTATTTCCGTCGGTGACCGTAAACGATCGACACGTGTCGCTCTTTCGAGTGAATAGCTCCACCGCAAGTTTTCCATCGAGAATCAAAAATTCGAGAGATCCCTTGGATTTTTCTTGAAATATTTTTCACGCTTGTACCGCTCCATTGAATGCGATTTCCACGGCAGCGAACGGTCCGCGACAATGGAGGCTGTCTTCGCTGTAATTGATTAATTGAACGGGCTTCAGTCGTTCGCAGATTTAACCGAGTCATGCAATTACCTGAAACGAGGATTTCCTGTTTAGACCACGGAATCAAGTGGGTGTTCGTAGATACGGTCTGTCCGCGTTCAGCATTCCCCACGAATTATCCTCGCTTCGCTCAACATACAAATCGAGGACAGTCTTCGATATTTTCTTGACCCTCTTCTCCAGCGAGATACACACACTGTCCACGAATATTTCTCTGGAACACACAGGCCACGTCAAGAGGGATCGAGGAGACGTGGGAATTATAATATTCTAGATATCATTTACGTATGAACTTCAAATAACTTTATTATTGATCGACTTTCTTCTGACGCAGCGTCAGCGCAAGCTTCGCTGGGCGTGCTCTCTGCTAAAATTCATTTTCAACCGAACGATAACCATTCGCCAGTCGTTACTTTTCCGTCTTCATAATAATGAACAAATTTTTAAGAATTGGTTTCTGTTCGAGGTGCGATATAGTTCCTATAACAGTTTTATTCAACTTCATACAAGCCTTCTGAGTTTTCAATGCCTCACCTTGGCCTTCTGAAACAATCTGGTGTAATTTAAGCCTCGTGTATCGTTCTGTTTTGTATTGTAATTTTTCTTGCTGAAATATGTATTAGATCAGTGCAGAAGTTCGTGCTTGTTGTCTGACCCCTTGTTGTATTTTAATGTGAAATCGGATCTATGACCTGAAACGTTGATTTAACATACAAAGTTAGTAATTTTAAATTCTTTAAATATCACAGTGGTGTTCCTCGAATAGTGTGATTTTTCGATTTAAAATGTAAAGAAAATGGGCGATCTTTGCTTTGCGGAACGTTTCAGGGTTAATGACATGCGATTACGATACAATCACGAGTCACACGATCCATTGAAAGGCGTTGTACGCTCGAACGGTGTTCCTCGGGATCGAGTAATATATAATACGTGGCCGATCTAACCCGGCACGCCGTATTGTAAGATTACGTAAATCACGTTAAGGAGCACCTTGCCTGGAAGGAATCCCATATATTATTCCACTCCTAATACGGCCGTACGTGCGTGCATCCCTGATGGTTCCCGTTCCTCCAGATGACACGATATCAACCCTACCTCTCGCTACCTTCCTCGGGACGTTTATTTCCGGTTTACGTCGCTCGTACACAACTACTGTCCCGAGGGACTAAGCCTTCCGAATCCTCAATCACGCCTTGGGACACGCCAACTTTCAACTGGACCTCTATCTCAATATCCTAAAAAAAAACATCAACCTAACACAATCTTTACAATTATGCTAGATAGACGAGACAGATTATTTTATTAATTTTCTACAATTCCTCGTCTCCAGTTTTCTTTTAAAAAAAGCCCTGTACTGTGAAAGTTAATTTTTACCCTGCAGAATATTGTGGTCAAACATTATTATTAATTTTAGAGTAAGGAAGATCTCGAGTCTGAGGAGAGGGGTGGTTGAGAACCGCTGCACAGGTCTTCCAAGCGTGAACCTCCAGGAAAGGGTTAAAGGAAGGGCGTGTAACTCTCCGTTATCTCGGCGTGCTTCCGTCGGGGGTTGAACGCGGTGGGGGTGGGTTTCTCAGGCAATGGTAGAGGGACTGGAGGGCCAGTGGCACGAAGTTAAAAGAGGTCCGCAACATTTTCATGATTTTCCCAGGCTAATTGTTATGCATGGCGCACATCCCGGCCGTTTAGCCTTTAAACTCCACGGTCTCCCTCTTCGTTTCTCTTGTACTCCTTTCTTCCAGCCTCTCTCGCGAGCATTTCCTTTCTCTCGTGTAAAACGCCACCGTGCAACCCTCCTCTCTCTCTCTTTGCTCCACGTTGCCGAACATCACGTTCTTCTCGCGAGCCACACCACTCGCGCGACTCTTCTTCTTCTTTCTTTCTTTCTTCCACGCAGCTCCTCGTTTTCTTCGTCTTCCTTTTTTTCATTTCTCCTCGCAGCAACGTGATAAGGACGCGCACGTGCTTCCGCACCCTCGCTAGGGGTGGATTCTGGGAGGAACCGATACCGGCTGGGTCACGGGCCAACTGTCTGCTAGAGTTTCTGCGACCGAGATTCGCAAACCTCGGCCCCTGACGCAAACACAATTTTATTGAAAATTCCGCTGCAATTATTATTCATGATTCCGGAACCATTCCTGGATCCTGACTGAGCCGCTCCTAGTTTGGGGCATGTGTTTTCTAAATGCACGTCTAGTTGAAAATATCAGACCCTTCCATACCCCTAAACAGTTAGACAATAATTGAGGTCAGCCGGGATTAAAAGCGACCGGACTTTGAAAATGATAATGCACAGTCGGAACAAGACACCGAGAAGATAAATCTCTCGGCGAGGTAGGGCCTCGCGTGTAGCTATCGAAGATAAATGACGCAATTGAATGCGTATCGGTGGTTAGGCCAAGACAGTCAGCATCATAGACCATTCGTTTTGTGCTCGGCGTTCATTCTTGGGTTGTTAATTTACGGACATCATAGTGGAAGGCATGGCTGACGGGAGTAGTTGTTCGACGATTGGACATTGGTCACGAGCGTTGTTTGCTTATGGCAGTACACGGTCCAACATCAGCGGTGCGCGACCGGTGTGTTATCGATGAGCTTGGCTGGCTGTTGCTTGCTCCTACAATCTTTTCTTCGAAGCGACTACGGTCACGCGAAGAAGTTCTACGGTCGACGGACGGACTTTGCGATAAAGCGAAAAAAAATATTCTGCATTATGACACTGGGATAAGAAAGAGAAACTGAATCAGAGAAACCCAAGATAGATAGATCTACATATCGGAGGCGAGTCGCTTGAATATTTATAAATCTGATCGAACGATGTTGCGAGTGCAGCGCGGCACCCGGAATAGAAAAGAAAATGCAGCAATTACTACGTAACGGCGCGCGACGGTCAACAGTACAGCGCTCCGCCGTGATCGTTCCTGATTTATTATTTTTAGTACACACGTCAGCGTTATAGTTTCCCGGAGGGGGTGTATAAAACGCGAACCACGCGCGCAAACCGCTCGTTTCCTTTGTATGGACGTGCCCGACGCGCTGCCGTTGCTGCCGTGCCATGTCGGCGAATGCTAAGTTTAGCGTGTACCCGCTGGCTTGCCTTCAATAGTAAATGACACTCGGATGCGGTAGTTTACCGTGGTGTAACGATGACGATTTGTGACGTTGACGATACTTACGAGAACAATGAGCCCGTCGCACGATCCGTTATCTTTGGGAAGAAGTGCATTGCACTGCCGCGCCGTGCCATGCCGCCGCGCCGCGACAAGCGAATGCGACAAGGTAGATAGAGCCTGGCCGAAGGCAACATAGTTGCTCTCTTACGCTACCGCGTCGCCAGATATCCACCATCGAGCTCTGTTAATAATAAATGCCGCGCCAGCCGTTCCCCCGATCCGGAATGACGGAATAATTGCAATTATTCAGAAGGATCGAGAATGTATAGGGAATTAATGCTAATTGTGAATCGCTTCGAATAAGATCCGAACAGACTGCCGATCCTATCGGTCTGATCAATGACGATCCAAGAAACCAGCTGGAAAGGTTTCTTGAGAACTGTAATTTTTATCTGTTTGAAAGATAGCTTCATGCTATGTATTCCACAATCAATTTACGAACGTCCACACCCACTTGGCGAAACGGACACCTCGACTAAAGTATTGATAACGACACGACTTTGTGTGACAGCGAAAAATGACAGGAAAATTGGAATTAACGAATCGAGCCGTCCAGCGCTCGTCAATGAAAGGATTAGGACATCCGTAATTGCGATGATTAGGGGTTGACACGGAGCGAGAGAAAAATGATACACCTCTCGGAGGCGCGACAGGGTGTCGGAATGAGTCAGCCTGGATAAAATACCAACGTGTCAGAGGAAGTATAACACGATGCACGAACGCGAGACGACGAGCCGTGACGGAGGTGCGACAGTAAGGAGGGTGTCGTCGTTCCGACGGGGTTTGTCACGGTGTTGGAGCCAGCAAAGACCTTGTACCAAGGGGGAGAACAGCCCCGGGGAAGGGTTAAGCGTGTCCGGTCGGGAAATAACTTTCTTACCTACTTACGCCTTCATCTCCTGAGGGCAACTAACTGCGAAACGTCTCGAAACTCTTCGCTTCCTATCGCATTGTGATGTTCGAGGTTGGAAGGTGGCGTCTCCTTTGCTCGAGGTAGGGGGGAACGGTGGGCTCTTGTTTCGTGTTCGACAGACCAGAGAAACCAACCCCCGGCAAACTTCGCCGGCATCTCGACCTGGAAAATTTCCGTGTCAACCCCCGAACCCCGTCGAGCAGATACCGTAAAATTTCAATATCGTTTCAATTTTTCTCACCCCTTCCCGGTAGATTTCGCGACCCGTCCTGGTTTTCCCGGACAAATCTCCTTTCGTTATCGCGCAATTAAAATTCAATTAACGAGCAATTACACCTTCCGAGCGGCGAGAGGCAATCGCCGCGAGATAACCGATATTAATTCCCCGAGCGTGAACAAGGTGATTACCAATGTATCGCCGCGAATCCGCGATAACCGGCGCGGCGCGGCGACCGGTTAAGGCATGGGCTGTTTCTCTCGGTCGAGGCTGCGGTCGCGTGAACGCTCTCTCCTGCGGAGCGCTTAGGCCAGTTCGTAACGCGGGTCGCCTTTAAATTCATAAGTGGTTTTTACGAGGCTGCTTTAACTTATAGTTCCGTGGTCGGATACGGGAGAACATTATCGTTCGGTTTTCCTGTTACAATGAATAAATAAATACGGTTTGATTTGAATATAAAATTTCAAAGGAGAAATTTCAGATTTGGCCTGGTTAGATGCCTCCCAGCGAAAAGCTTGGCGTTACAAGGGTGGAATGATTGCATTAGGGTGGTCGGTATCGAAGCAGAATCGGCCGGAATCAAAAATCGAGGCGATCAGGGTCGGTCAGCGCGTCGGCGGACGTGTTAAAGCGTGGCCGGCCGCAAAGGGCGCGATTAATCATGTATCAACGCGTAATGACGGGACGCACGCGTCGAGCAAAGGCCGCCGCGCCGCGCCGGTACGAATGAGTTTCGTTTAAACGGCGTTATCGGGTTGAACAGTGGCCGGCCCGGCTACTTTTCCACCCCCGTTGCGGGCTGTGCGACGTGCGTGCCACCCGCCGTCAGATATTAGCCGCGCAACACGCTAGAAAATACGGCTCGCGTTACGCGAGCGTCCGTTTGCATTTCACGTAAGTGCGCATGCAAGTACGAATAAACAATGGCCAATACACGGGCAAGGATCGCGTGTCCCGCGAGGCCGTCGTTGCCGATGTGGGCTCGCCCTATCCGCATCCCCCAGCGACTACGGCAACCAAGTGGAAGAGAATCGCAAAGAGAAAGAGAAAGAGAGGAGAGAACGCTGGTTATCGATGTAACGCGTGCGTCGCGGACTTTCACGCTCGGCCAGGGCTCCGCGAAGTCGCAGCTTGTCGTATTGGGGCGATCGAACCGGATTCTTAAGCCCTGACCACACCGCACAAAACTCCGCTACCCGAAAATCCTCGGAGACGTTTTTCAAGCTATTCATTTTCTGTATCTTCACCCTTTGCACTCGGAGCTGTTTTAACTCGGGAGTTAAACATTTTCTTCCACTTAGAATATTTCCATTGATTTAGTCATTTTTAGTGGCGCCTCAGAGTCGCCATTCGAGTGCTAAGGTTCAACATCCGTTCGAGTAACTGAAAGAGAGAACTTTAGCCAACGTTTCAAACGAGATGCCTCTGGCAATCATCTTAGCCAGGTTCATCGTTATCGACTGGCTCTGTTCTCCACGCGTTGTCTCCCTCGCGCGCCCATGAATACACAATAAACCAGAACAGACTGTCGTTGAATCATTGACGCGTTAAATATTTCAAGCCGCATCGTCCCGATGTCGGTTGACGATTAACCAGCCGGCTTCATTCACTAATTTCGTCGAAATAAACTAATCGCGAGAGTGTTACCGTACACACGTTCTAGGTGGTGTGCTGGTCAGTTAGATTGATCCCCGAGCTGTATACGTAGTATCTCGGGCATTTACGTATGTACATGTCCAGCAGCTAATTAGTCCGGCGAGAGCCCTATTGACAGCCACCTTCATTCATTTTAGCGTTCAAACGCGTGGGTCATAAATAAAAATGGTACATGTTTACATGTTTCATTGAATTTTGTCCAGTTCCGTCTAGTCATAAATTATTGAGGATTGACCTTTTTACTGGTGGTGACAAATTGACGCACAAATTCCGGGGTCGTCTCTCCATTACCGGAACTTTCCGGAAGGTGCTGCACTCGATTTCCGGTGCGAACATTTCCTCGGCGCTCGGATCGAAGTCCCTTCTTTCGCGGCTGGCAGCTCCTCTCGGTTTTATCCAGATTTCGCGGTAGCAATTTGCGGGCATCCTCGGCGCGGTCGAGGTATAGCGCTCGGCTGAGCCGGGCTCGGACGTACGAGCGTGTATCTGAGCGGTGCACACTATATTTCCTCGTAATCCGTGGCATTGCGTGTTTCGATAACGCCTTGCCGGCCCACGGATATTTTATGCCCTCGCACCTTCCCTATAGCACCGAGGAGGGAGCCTCTTCCTTTCAGCGCCGGTATCTACGGGTTTTGCACTCAGGTGAAGGTGACCGCCCACGCGTCTAAGGAGACGCGTACCTCAGCATCGGCGATCGGTGACAAGATACACCCGTTTTACTGTTATTACGTGTGCGCTCGATTCCCCAGCCGAGAACTCGCGCCGGCCATATCCTCGCGACTTTACAGGCCAGATAAAATCTCCGGAGCAATGACAAGTGGCGCAATTAGCTATACAACTGCCGTGCCGTCGCGAAAACCGAGAATATAGCCCGTGGATCGGTCCATTCGCAGTATTCTTAAGCGTTTATGGGCCGCGTAAAGGCGCGTTTACCGGGAGCGCTCGGCGCCTAGGCGCGCGCGCCTTTTCTCGTAAATTTTCGTGCGGGTCGACAGGCCCGCTGTTCCCCGCTGTGCGTGGCAGAAAAAAAGGTCTCGTCTCTTCACGGTTCGTTTAGGTAAACATCAGCTTCCCTCTAAGGCGGTAGGATACCTTCATATTGTAAGTAGCCGTGAAGAGACGAAACCTTTTTTTTCTGCCACGCATAGCGGGAAACAGCGGGCCTGTCGACCCGCACGAAAATTTACGAGAAAAGGCGCGCGCGCCTAGGCGCCGAGCGCTCCCGGTAAACGCGCCTTAACGCGCCGACCGATGCCCAGATCTCTGATAAAGCATCTGATTATCTTGTGAGAGGCCTCGGTGATGACGCGTTGCGCGCGAACTACTCGGCAATCGAACATTTGCTCCTTACATGCCGTGTCTACTTACCGCGCATGCATTCCAGCTAGATACATAGACAATCGTACTCGCAAAAATGTCGTCCTTTCATCCCGTGTTCATTAAAATTTTTTCCAAGATCGTTCCTGGATCACAAAGTAAATAATCTCCCCATCCAAGCGTCGATGTGTTTCGAAATGAAGCTTCGCGCAAACGTGACAATGCGACGGGCGTGTGTGTGGAGCGCGAGTGACGTCGCGTGCACGCGGTCGTTTTAAGAACGCGGCGGGTGTGCGCAGATCAAAGGAATCGCGTTCATTTTTAATGATGTAACGCGATCGTTGGCCGGGCATTCTTCCGAATGAATGAAAATAATATATCCGTCGCGGTCCACGGCCGCGTCCCGGTGTATTTAATCTGCGATACGGTATATTCGACATACCTGCGCGCCAATAATGATGAATTCCGCGCGTTGCTCGCGTCCGAGCGTGTGCTGGCCGACACGCGCGCAACGTCCGCGCAGCATTAACCTTTGACGCGGCCGCGTTACAATCAATTAATTTGCGCCTTTTAAAATTTTGATTATCATCGATGATTCGGCGGCGCGCGCCCGGGCCCCCGTGAAATATTCATCTCGGCCGTATCAAAATTGCGTGAGAATTTATATCCGGCGATTCCCGTTGCGGCGCTCCACCTCCTCCACCCCCCCCCCCCCCCACTGTTCCGCGCCGCGTCCGCAATGGCAATTTTTGATAATTTACTGGCGTTGCCGCGCTTTATATTACCGATCGCGGGCGTTAATAATCAAACAATTAAAATCGCCGGAATCGTTCCAGTAACAAATTCGCGTCCCCTCTGTCGTCCCGCAAAAAGGAACGAGATAAAATATCGGTCGATTCGTCCGGTTAGCCGCGAAGGCTCGGCAGAGCTCGCCGTCTAAACGCCGACATTCTAATTCGAGCAGTATGAACGGTCGTCTATCGATCGCGAAACTCGACATGGCTGATATCGTAAACTCGTATCAACCGGCTCTCCGTTCGACTGTTGCTTTACACCGCATCTCAGGAAGGAATACAGGCCGACTTGTTTGTCACCGTTACACTCTGTCCACGACACTCCAATCGTTCCCGAAGGCCTCCGGACGTGTTTGCTTTGCTCGTCTTGTTAGCGACGTCTTTGTTATTCTTATTGCAGGAAAAATAACCGTCGCCGCGCAACAGTAAATAACGATCTCCGGTGTGTTGGATAAACAGAGATGTTTGAAAAAATCTGTAGTCCCAGAGACCTCTCCGAGTCGAATGCGCCGATGAAAATTGCGTAGAAGACGCCAGACGGAGAAGCTAGAGCGCGGAATAATATGGCGAGGGTTTTTCCAGCGATTCAATCTCGAGTAAACTAATGAGCAGGATTGTTTGACTTGGCAGTCGGCATCGATCGAGCCTCAGGATTAAGCGTCGTTTAGAGCACACCGCTTCCGGATTCCCCGATTCGTTCACTCTAATCGTATACCGTGGCCATTCAGGTTCCCGCGAAACTTCGGTCTATTTATACCGGCGTAAAATTCGCACACCCCAGCAAGGAAACATTCGTGGTTCCGGATCGACTCATCGATCCACTTTATCAGTCGCCTCCTAACCGCGATATTTCCCACGACCAATCATCTGGGAACTTTCGCTGCCGTCGAAACTCGTCTAGCTATCCGTTTCCCTCTCTCGCGAGCGTGTTTCCATGTCTTTCTCGTTCTCCCCAGCGCAACGTGCACACACGTTTACAAACGTAGCCACACGTACACACAAGGATACCGGCTCTTTTTTTCCATTTTTATCTGTTCCCTATCTGGCGCCGTGACTCCACTCCAATTGGGAACACAAAACGCGGCCGATACGCGGCGACCAGTATCGGAAAGCGACCGGCCACGGAGAACTAAATCGTGTACGAGTACACACATCGTGCAAATGCACACCCTTCCCAACCCCTAATGCCAATGACCTGCTCGCTTATAGGCACAAAGTCCTAGCTATATCTGACCGTCTGTATGTTACCTATTCTTAGCACGAGGAACTCTCCATATGCATAGTGCATGTGCATGTACGTACGGTGTGAGAGGGAGAAAGAGAGAGAGAGCGAGACGTGCACACGTACCCTTACATACGCTGACTCGGTGCGGATCTTACATGAACCGCGTACACAGGGAACCAATAACCAACGTATTTCGTTCGACGAGTATCGCCGCACCGCAGACCAGGCTATTTATTTTCGCACAGCAATTAGGGGGAACATCCAACAATAATTTAGAAGCTCCACCGCGATTGTTAGTCCACCGTTGGAAACCGTTCAAACGTTTTTCAGACCTCCAACAGGAAGTCGAAAGAATTCTTTGGTAATTGGCCAGGCAGGAAATGCTGCCACCCGCTATCAAACTATCGATTCACACCTGGACTGTAGATGCAACAACTTTCAAAACTCACGCATCGAAAGTGATTTATTTTTAATGATAGAAACGTCGAGAAGAGTTCATTAGTAGATCCAACATTATTTCTATTTAATAATTACTCCGAAATTTTTCGCTGTATAAAAGTTTCAGCATTAAATTCAGCCAATACTTGCTTAACTTGTAGATTAATTTGCTTCGATTTCACCCTCGATTTCGCCGACTCTGGTCTGAATCTTGCCAAGTCCGCTCGAAAACACGTTCCACTCCCGCGCTGACCGTTCATTCACACGATCCCCTACGAATCTCCCTAATCTGCATCCCCACTCGGAAAGTCTCTAACTCTCCGCAGCTAAAGTCTCCAGTGAATCTACAACACGGCGAAATGGAACGTGAAATAATCAGCCGGCCGCGTCTACCATTAGCCGCTGTTACGAGCCCGTTTCGCGGTTCATGAAAGAAACCGTCGTGAGTTAAGGAAGCAGCAGGAAGAGGCCCGTCAGGGCCATTTGATAAGCAACCGTGTTCATTATTGCACATTAGCCCAGTTATCGTCACGCCTTCCCCGGCTTGGCTCTCTCGGCAGCGCGTCCTCTGTCCGCGTTCCTCCATTATCATCCCGCCGTATCAAACTACGTACTCGCGTCTCTATGAAAACATCGACAGAAAACTCCAATCGCCGTTTAAACTCCCGTATCTTCCATCGGGACGCCGAAAGGGTTTAACGCTATATACGTAATATAAATGTTCGACTTTTTATTCGATCGCGGAGAGCCAGCTGGAAAAACCAAGAAATGTCTTGCAAGTTGTGTGGGAGATACGATTCCCTAAAAATCGAGATTCGATAATTCTGGACCGGATTTTTATTCTATAAAACAAATGACCTGGTAAGGCGTTGGGGAAAATTGTCCATCTTTAAACAGCGATCTATTTCTGGACGACCCAATATTAAAAGCCGGGCAAAATCAAAATAAATTCGCCGTTCTCGTTTCCGTAAGTAACATCGCTTTCGGAACTCGGTTCGCTGTTAATTTCGCCGTGGAGAAGATTCCAGCGCGGCGTGATAGCCCGTAACGCAAAAAGTACGCGTCGTTCGGGGATGATTACAGGGTCGTATGTACAGGGAGGAGCAGTGCTCCGACTGTTCAGACACCGAACGAGGTGCACACGTTGGGCGAAGGTGGTGGAGGAACGCGGGAACGGTTGGGTTTAATGAAAACAATCCTAGTTTATAATCTACAATAAGTCTCGCGACAGGAGAGAGAGGCTCCGGGGCGAATTCTCGCACCTCGATCTAGCCGGAGTTGGAGGAGCAAGCTCGTAGGAGCTTCAGGAGGAATTGGCGGCTGTGCTGAGGGGGTGTAGAGGGTGGAAGGGCGCGGAGGGTGAGATTTCCTCGTGGTGGAAGGGTTGAGAAACGAGGGGCGCGAGAAAGAGAAGAAGTCGGCCCCGGATACGAGGAGAGGACGACTGTCACGCGAAATGAGGTGCACGCCGGCGAGACGCGGCCTGACTGAGGGTAGCAGAGACGACCCCCTTCTCGCTGGCTATTAGCAGTTTAGCTTCTACAAAAGCCTTCTAATTGTACACGAAATTTGCTCAGTCTACCGTTGCCGCTGCTACCACGATACGCTTCTCTCTCTCGCACTCCTTCTCCTAGCGATGGGAGAAAGAGTGTACCTGTCTCCCTTCATCCGCGCATGAGAAGGGGTGGAAGATGGCAATACCCGACGGAATGGAGTCGGTTCATTCCTCAGACGTACGTTAATTTGCCACGCGAACGCATTACGAGCTCCTGGGATGAGAAAAGTCCCAGTTGTTCCCGGCGACCTGGTATAAATACTTGTATTAGACTGGGGAGACATTGTTGTCCTTGTTAACAGGATGTTACGGATCAGCAAGTCCTTAGTAAAATGTCGATTCTGTGGGCTAGAGACAAAAATTGAAATGAATCCTTTTTTCAACATTAAGTTCTCGCAGGGCCTCAGCCAGAGATCACAGATTTAGATTTCCAGGATTATTTGTAGATATTCGGATCTGATTATTATATAAAAGCGCAGCACTAGATTTCACTCTGCCTCATTAAAATCGATATGGTCTCCGAAAGAGGTAGTTTACTCGATATTATTAGAATCCTGTTAATATCTCTTAGGCTAAATTCTGTCAATATCTGGTTGACTGGAAAGTCCCAATTCTCTGCATGCTCAGGGTTTAATTCCTTGATCGTAGGAATCTGTTTCGAAGGGATTCGGTTAATTCGCACACGTTTATCGTCTTTGTTCTTGTCGTAATGGGACAGGGGTAGGTCCAGGTTCATCGTTTCGTGGAGCAGAGGCAGAAACGGTCGAGATTTAACAGTCTCTCGCGATTCCGCGGCGGTCATTACCATTAGCACCGGATCGAGAATCCGTGGAGAATAGTGGGTGAAAGAAAAGGCGGACTCCGGGATTCAGATTTTTCATTAAGGAGACGTCGACTCAGCTATCCGGTCGCCCTCACGGATATAGGGGGTGTCGGGCAGAGAGCAGGAAGGGGACGGAATGGCAGAGGACGGCTGCAGGCTCGCGGTATAATATGGTGGATTAATACGCGCAAAATCTGCCACCTAAAAGTTATTAATGACTGCCACGCCGGTAGCCCGCCGCGCGACGCGTCAAAGATTTTATAAAGGAGGGGTGTTTCACCCTCCTTTCTTCGTCGCCACCCACCACCGTGACGCGTCCATTCCTCAAGGGCGCCTGAAAGAAAAGATCCCGGAAAGCCAAAGTTGTCAGCTAGTTTGCTATGCGGGGGCTTAAGACTCTTTTTTAACCGTTCTCCTCCTTTTTTACCTTTCCGGCGCCCCGTGGACCCCGTGCCCCGAGAAAAATTGGAAATCAAATTAAAGTTTCAAAAAATTCTCTTTCCTGTTTCCTGGATGAACAAAATTGAAAATAACAGCAGAATATTGACTGTGCTCGGATTGCTATTTCAAAAAGTTCTGGCGTTTAATGGTATTACATAATGTTATTTTCATACTGCAGCTTCGAGCAACGTTTCTTGGTTAAAAGGGAAACGTGACACTGAACATTACTATTTCCACAGTTTCCTGTTTCGTGTCGCGATCGCTTATAAAGAACCGTATCTAAAACGGTCGTATTAACGAATGTATGCGGTTAATAATTAACCTCGCCGATAGCACGGAAAACTTATTAGAAGCGGTTCTGATGTCGTGAATCTTTGACGAGGAAAGGTCACAGGCATGCGCCTTGTCGCATCCCTAACGCAGACTGTTCCCGAAATATTTAGCCGAACCGTATCAATTATCCAAAGCGCCTCAACAATCTCAGCTTCAGGATTTTTTCCACCGTCTACCGGGTGGCAGATTATTTTCGAAGAATGCAGAATTTACAAGTTGGAAGAACGAATCGAGTGTTTCGCAAGACGATGGGACTGCGATGATGCGAAAAAAGAGTGGATCGTAACAGAAACGAACTGGACGACGAGGAGCCGTGGCGAAGTAGGATTTGCAAGGGGTTGCCAAAGGGGTCGAAACAGGGGGTGCAGATTTGAACAAGAGCTCGGTTGCTATGCAAATTGGAAAGATAATAATCGATTGTCGGAGGATGGTTGCGTTGATGGGCTCGCGGATGAGCACAGCACACCTCCCCACCTGGAAAACACGCTGATCTCCCTTCGGCCACCCATCTACCACCCCCGCCTCTAACCCCCTTCACGTTTTCGCTACCCCTTCCGAAACCCGGTATCGCCCATCCCGATCTCCCTCAAGGGAAATTATATAGTCTGCCCTCGACGTGCCCCCGGTACCATAGACCGTCAAATACCTTACCTGTCCCGTCTGCATTCATTCCGTTTCGTGTCTCACCCCCTACATATCGGCACTCGGAGAACCTGACCGGACGCCACGAATTTTTCGGACACCTTCACGCACACACACACACATCCGCGTCCATACACAGTGTTCGCAACTTTCGAAACCCTCGGCGATTTTTCATCCGGATATCGAAAACATTAACGTCGAACGGTGAAACGGCTCTCTGGCAACCCGGGGATGAGATCGGTGTTCTTAACACCGGCGAGGAAATTTATTCTCCGGCGGGAAAAGGAGAGCGGTCGTGACTAATGGTGTTTGTATATTTTTTAAATTCATCGCCGTAATGAATGCCCCCGTAATCGAATCGGAAGAATCGGGAGGAGAGAGCCTGCTAATTGAAGAGACCTCCCGAAACATCAATCATCGCGAGATATCGCGGATGGGGGAATAACGTTCCCTCCGCTTTAAGAATCTTTAGCAAAGAGTAGCCTCGGATTTTTCGTTCTGGTGCTTTTTGAATTTAATAACCGGTTCTGGGATCTGAAAATTTATGATTTTCGACATAGACCGTGCTAAAAACTGTAGAGTACTCGGAGGACCCAGCTGACCAGTGTCCAACGTTCGCACAGAAATATACTTCGCTTTTGATTGGATCCATCACGAAGCAACTTTATTCGCAGTCACACGCGGCCTATACTTTATAAATCCATTTGGATCGGCCGCGTGAAACGGGAGCAACACGGTCCCGCGTTAAGTAGTTAATTCTCGAGGTCCGGATAGGCCTGGAATCGTACAGAAAATCCTTAACGAAACATCTCGGGGCATAAATTAAGCCCGAGGGCCGGGAGGGCCGCGTTGGAGCGGGTAAGTGCGAATCGAAAGAGGGAAGGGGCGGGGAGGACGGTTGAAAAAGTGGACGCCAAACGAGCGACGAAGGTCAGGGAAAAGAGAACACGCGTTTCGCGGAACAAACGAAAGCGAAATGGGGGACAGGCGAAAAAGAGGGACAAAGGGGAGACCTGGAAAGTGAGAGAGGGAGGGAGAGAGAGAGAGAGAAGTGGAGAGTGTTGGCGAAAAAGGGGGAGGGTGAGGAAGAATGAGAGTTTCGTGTTTGCGCATATTCCTCGCAATATTCTCTGTTTATCTCTATTGCCCCTTGTTTATCCAGTGTCCGTCCGTCCGTCCTTCTATTTTCGTTTTTCCTTTTTCCTCCGACCTGGTCTTTGCGTGGCCAGGCTGTCGCCGTTTCTCCTCGCTCTTTCTCCCTCCTTTCTCTCTCTCTCTCTCTCTCCCTTGCTCTCTGTCTTTCGCGACCAGGTACGAGCGTCCACCTATCTGTCTGTCTCTTTCTTTCCTCCACTCGCGCCGCTACCTTCTATATATTCCGAGCGGTGTTTACGTTCGAGATAAAGCGGGGAACAAACAGCGGGCGTCGGGCCTCTCATGGTCACCGTACAGTCCGTCATGGCAGCATCTAATGTGCCCCATGAATCGGGAGAACGACCGTGCCACCATCGACTCGGTCCCGTACTTTTATTTGTATCACCCTGTACATCCTTTGCAACGCAATATCAATACAAGTTCTTCACAGACCACTCCTTACAATGAACAACCTGATCGTGAAACGTGATCTTCAATTTTCTGGCAATGGAAGAACATATTCTGGATAACTATATCCTGTTCCGGGATAGATCACCCGCTTTTTCATTGTAATAAGTCTCCAACTACTCTTGGAAATTAACCCCTTGGTCGAGGAACACGGTGTAAGATATTCTAGCAATCGAAGAAGAAGCATGAATTAATTCTAACTCTGACCACATGGTTCGTAGGACTAGGATGTACTCTTTCTGGAAACCATAGTTATTTGTTCTATGAATAAGTTGATGATAAATAAAACAAACACGTTCTCGTCTCTGGTGAACACTGTCAATTTCACACGCACCTAGCCTATATGTCTAGCATGATCGGAGGATTAAAAAATGGGAATAGCTACTACATAAGCGACATTTCAGTATCAATGTATAGCTGAGCACTATAGTTCCGCGTGTAACAAGGTATTATCACCGCGAGCCTTCTTTATACCAAACAGTGTCACCCACATACGGCGGTGCACAGCTGCCGACGGTTCGATCGACGGGAATAATACAGGATCGGTGGATCGGAGACAAATAATTTCTCCATTATTCCGGGGCGCAGAAGGCAGCCGTCAATTACAGAAATATCGAGCGGTTTCTTCGGTATACGCGGCGCGAGTAAGGTAGAAGCCCCGGACACACAGCGAGCGTGTGTCCACAGCGCGCAGCTTTTACCCCTCCGCTTGTTCTAGATTCACCCCTTCGGCTACTTGGACTCTCGCGGATCTCGTCGACGCAACGCGACGGGACGCGGCGTGTGTGCAACGGTTTGCAAAATGCACGGGACTGCTTCGATCGATGCACGCGTCGCGTCGTGGCCACACACGGTGCGAGCGGGGGGCACGCGAACCGTTAACGATCTCCCGGCGTATTTTCGATTCGTTTCCGATGATTTACAGACGTTCCGACTCTCTCGCGGACCCCGCTTTGCCTCGTGGGTGTAATGGAAAAACAGAAGAACCAGGCGGGGATGCGGAGAGCGGTGTATACGATACTGGAACAAATATTTTGTACGTCGAAGCGACGGCGGCCCTGATCCCCGACGCATTTTCCACCTGGCCGTCACGTGATCCGCCTTGTTATTCTCTGTACGTTCTCCGGGATCCATCGACTGGGGGCGCAGAGAAAAAGACAAAGAGGAAGACAGAGAGGTCTTCGGGGTACGAACGCGAGGATATCGAAAAAGAGAAAGGAGAGAGAGAGAAACGGAAAAGAGAAAAGAGGTAGAGTGAGCTGGCACACAACCGAGCACACGTTACAACGATTGTTTCGCTCCGCCCGCGGGGAAGAGTCGGACTTGATACGGATCGAATCGATCCATACGATCGGACTATCGATCTCGTAAACAACCAACGATGTGTGCTCCTCCTTTCTCTCTCTCTCTCTCTCTCTCTCTCTCTCTCTCTCTCTCCCCCTCTATCGCAGCTCTAGTGCCCGCGAAGAAAAGCCGCCAATGAAGCCCCGCAGCATGTTGATCCAATGCATTTACAATAACGACGTTGTTTATCTGTCCGACGACAAACGACTGCTTGTTCTACAACCCACCCCCGGCTCTGCCTGCCTCGTTTCCTAACCCCTTTTCCAACCCCCTCACGCCCCCATCGCCGCTTCCTCCTTCGCCGTATCAACGTCGACCTCCTCCACTTCACCCCATTCATCTCCGTCTCTATCGCCACTCTACGTCCGCTCTGTGTCTATGCGATTGTCCCTGTACCGGGTGCTCCAAAAACCGTGGTATCCAGCGCCGAACACGGTGCTCCGTAGAAAAAACATTTATATCGAGCGAGGTCCGCGGCAATTTCGGGACAGTAGGATTTGAAGTGTCAAGGGAAGTTTTTTCAAGTTTGAACAACTGATTACAAAGGGCGAAGTAACAACTTCGCATTCAGAGGACTCTGTCCGAAGTCTTCGCCCCTAGTCTGCCTCGTTAGGATACGAGAGGGGACGAAGTACAGGAGTTTCGACTTCGGTGAAGTCCGCGGATGCACCGGGGTGCATCTTGTCTCGGTGTCCGAGCCGAAAAGTGTACAACGAAGCATGACGTCTAGGAGCTGGGTCGTTCGGGAAAGTCTCGGTGGAAATGAGGGAAAGGCGGCGGCTGCGTGTCGGTGGGCTGGTCTGGCGCAATAGGGTCGCAGGGGATCAGGGAAACGCAGAAGGTTACTAAGAGCTAGGCAGAGGCAAGTCAGGCTGGCAAGGCTGGCAGGCAGTCATGTAGGCAGGCAGGCAGACGAACACATCCAAGTTTCAGCAAACACACACGGACAGCCGGGGTCCATAGACATTCCACACCGGCAGCCGGCTCTCTCATACTCTGGGGCAAGTATCGTCTGGCTAATGTAAAAAACATGGGTGCACACAACGTGTTGTGTGTTGCTTACATTGCGACTCTCCTTATTCCCGTAGGGTTAAAGCAACGGCGTGGGTGGACGGGGGAGGGGAAGAGTAGGAGGAGGAGGAGGAGGAGGAGGAACGACTGGAGGAGGTAGAGGGGGTCTCGTAGGCTGAATGATGGCATGGGGTTAGCATTGTTTTGTGCGACGACCACTCAGACTCCTCGTCAAAAGGGCTGCTAATGTCGGTGCACGTCGACTGACGTCAATAACGCATGAGGCCAAATTGAAAAATTATCACACCAAAGCGAGGACCGTTGAAAATCGTTGTTTAGAGAGAGGGTGGCGCGGCTCTGAGGATCCGAAAGGCGATGCACAAGCCGACAAACCTGGCAGACAGCCGAAACCCTCGCAAACCGTTCGAGTATCTTGAGTTCGGCGCGATCGATCCCCGTTCAATTGCTGTATCCGATTGTACACGAGGGCTCTGGATGCAGAATGCAAGCGTTGCTCTATATTCAACTCAAATATCTTTAGACTCGGACGTTCGCCGCTGTCCCGTCGATATCTGTTTGTAAATTCACGTGTCTCAGCCGCCAGTGCCGCCGCGCCGCCGCGATTCGTATACGTCCCTGTGTATATGTGTACATTGTATCGGTTATATTGTCCGCGTTCGAACACCGGTATGTACCTTAATGCCTGCATTATTAATTCCCGGTGTCGCTCGCCTCATTCGAACTTCGTGTAATGCAACGGGGCAACGATTTCGCGTAGCGGTTCCTCGCCACTTGTCTTCAATCTTTGTCCAACTTCGAACACTCGCCCGGGATCGATCGCCGGCTGCAGTCATTCTTCGTGCGAACGCTGCCGGATCCGGTTCAAACTTTTCTTCGATGTACTGGGTGCTCTATTATTTCCTGACTGTTCTAATCTGCACTCAGGACGGGCCGTGCAGTTTTATTGAATTCTTGTCGCACGACAATCTATCGAACTACATGATTTCTTTGATGAATAAAAAAAAACTGGGGAATTAAAGAATGGGCGATCGTGTGCGGGTGCACGATGCGCCGAGAGAAAAGCTACTTTACGAGGGTGGCAGGCCTGATCGTCGGTTCTCCGGCGGGTTTCTTGCCGGCGAATAATTAGAGCCGATAAGTCACAGCGCAACACCCTGTACCTTTGGGGATGAGGCACGCCAGCGAGACGAGGGGGTTGGATTCGGGGGTGTGGGGCGGTTCCGAGCGAAGTTGAAAGTTAGAATCGCGACGGCGGGGTGCAGGGGTTTGCAAACGGGGTGTACGGGGGTGTCGGGGTGGTCGGAGAAATCGCGTGCCGATGCCCCATTACACGGACAGACTTAGCTTCACCCATAGTCGCGGTTCCTACTTTCGACTTGCCGGTTTCGCAAGGGTGAAAACCGGCCTGCACTCCTTTCCCCCTTGCCACCTTTTGCACCGCGCCATCCTTCGTTTCGTCCGATACGCTATTGCCACCAGCCGGGGCTGTTACTATTTAGGGTAATTTGCTTTTCCGATAACCGTTACGTAACCTCGGCTCCGACGGACCCGCCGATCGATCGACGCGCTTCGTTTGATAATCGTTTTGATAAGAGACTCCCTTTCGCACTCGGAGAAGGTCCTTGCCAACCCTTACACTTCCTTTGGACCGTGAACACCACGATCGATTCGAAGACGATAGACTCCGGACCACTGTTCTCTCGATTCTCGAAATTTTATTTTAGTGTACTGCTGCGTTCTCTCAAGTTCCGGATATTTCCATGTAATTTTATAATTACCCATTGAACGTATATATCTTGACATGCCAGATACTACGTTTGCATCTCGTTTATCCTATTTGCATAAATGACTTAATTCATTTCGATCATGCTCCTGTTATTAATTGATGACGTCATCCTCAGACGCGCCACTTGTACTCAATTACACGTGCTTAACAAGGTGTTAAATGATAATATCTTGTACCACTTTTTACTCCAACTATTTTGCATCCAGGAAGATAGTTTCAATAATTCACCGCAACATTTTACTCGAAGAAATTGGCCTGGAATTAATTAGGCAATCGCATGATAGATAATCGATACAGAACGTAATCTGGAGCAATATCAAAGTCATCATTGTATAATATCATGATAATTCCAAGGCACAAGAAACCTGTTTTCGCGACATCACGAGAGGCAATAACGTAAACAGCTATACTAAAAACTGATTGAGCAGGCGAGCAATTATTTACTACAACGTGCTGATAGAATATTAACGATCTGACACAACAGGTATTATTGAATACCAGTAGCACATTCCTGATTTGCAATAATATTGAACTGTCCAGTTTCGAGGTTCATATTTAGAAATATAATCCACAGTGAATTTTATTTAAGGAAAAGAAACCTGTTGATCGCCTATTGGAATCGTTTTGTCCTGTCGATCGTTTTCGGCAGTCTACACCATCGAATTTCATTTCCAATGCTAATGCGGAAACGGCTGAAGTCTGGAATGAATCGATACATCGATACACGAAGCCACTGACTTCCGGAAAATGTTTTCAATTTATTCAAATAGTTCTTTTCATTATGACGGAGCTAGACTGGTTGGAATGAAAATTTGCAGCATCACTGAATATTATTGACAGAGAAGTAAATACATTTACAGTCGTCCCTTTACAATTCACAGTGTCACGACAATGAGCATTAAAAATTAATTGAATTAGAATTTTTGTCAAGAAGAAGAAAAGATATTTTGTTAAGCGATCGTCTCTCGGTAGTTTAGAGTTTACCGGGATATCGAGCGTAAACTGCCCGTAGGGACCTTGTTAGTTCAATTCGCCTGAACACCCTCTCCGCTGCGGGAGAAAACCGCCACCCCTTGCTGACCACCCCCGACACCGTTTATGTTGCTGTAAAAGGGACGTTTATGACAATATGCTTGCTACTGTGAATTGCCTCTGCTTAACTGCGCGAACCGATTCTTTCCCTGCTAATTTATTATTAACCCTCCGACCACGACCTGCCATTTTCCCAATGTAACCCTCGCGTCTACTAATTCTACCATTAACGAACGCGTGCGAACACTTCCCAACATATTTTTGACTTTTACGAACCACCAATAAAATTGTCAATCCATGTCCCTCCGACAATAGAAACAAAGTAAATTATTTCATATTTTGAAAAGACGAGTTATACAGT
Source organism: Lasioglossum calceatum (assembly GCA_963966675.1). Taxonomy (NCBI): domain Eukaryota; kingdom Metazoa; phylum Arthropoda; class Insecta; order Hymenoptera; family Halictidae; genus Lasioglossum; species Lasioglossum calceatum. The sequence goes on along the minus strand of OZ016555.1, from coordinate 1,662,741 downwards.
CAGGAGATTGAATAAGTGAAACTGCATCAAAGGAGGATTGAAGCGAGCAAAAGACCAAGCTTCAGATAAAAGAGGACAAATCAGTGTCGACGGACGAAGGGTGGAACGGTCAGAGTATTGTCAAGGTATTGTCCAGTCCGCTTCCAAAATAATCGTCAGCCGGAGCTAATGGTGTATGAAGCCCGATATCAAAATAACTCATCCGTGTCCGGCACGTGGCCCACCGTGTCCAGCCTTTCTCTTCGCCAGTGACAGGAGGCTTCCGAAAAGTTAAAAAATAGCGGCGTGAAAAACTCCTTTCTCCCGTCTATTGTCCTGCCGGTTGCGATAGAGGCAGGGCTGGTGTGCGTTCGTAGAAAAATCTTGGACGTTGCCGATAATCCTGGCGGACGGTTCTTTGTCCAGAGCAAGCGCGATAAACGCGAAGGGGTGAAACGTTTCGGGCGAATCGCCGTGCTCCTGTAAAAGGATCCGCTTTTTGGCGATACCTTCGTGCCCCGTAAGTGTCCTTCTCGCGTGTTCATTTGCTGCAAAAATTAGAACACACTTTGTGAATTTTCACGGATATCGAGTTCCTTGTAATTCGGCGCGGGTTCTGAGTAATGACGACGATGAATCAGTGGGAGAAGGTGATCGATGCGTAAGAAGGGACGTTTATGGGTAAGGAGGATCAGCGTAACCGAGGCTCGGCCGCGTTAAATTTACCATAACTATTAACAGTTGGGACGGGCAGCATAGGGTGACGGCGTCTGTCCGGTACGCATTATTGGTGTCGGCGTTTTGGCAAGGGTCTCCGGAAGTACCTTGACTTTGATCAACTTGCCTCGGAGTCCTTCTCCCGAGTGCTCGACAGTTCTTACATCGCTGGTTTAGGGTATTGTTTGCCCCGCGGAGAGAGCGCCGATGAGAAATGGAAGGCATAGATCCTTGCCCGCCGCATCTCAAGTAGGCGCGTCTCATGCTACCGAGCAGTGACCATTTGTTAAAGTCCACTTCTCGCCGCCACCTGTCTCCCATCGGTTAGGAAAACAGCTCATAACAGCATCCACGGCTCCGTTGATCGCCTCTTGCTCGTTTCTTGCTCGCGACGGGGCGGGGGCGCGGACACGGTCTTGCGGATAAAATGTCGATGTCGTTAGCACTCGTACTCTGCCACCGTATACCACTCGCTATATTTGAACCACGGCGATATACTGTCATGTTTAATACCAGTTTCCACGGACCTCGGCCCGGCGAATATTACTAACTGCGACAAGCTTGTAACAACGCGAAAACGTTGCGCCGGAGATTCATCCTGCTTCTTATAACTCGGACAGAGAGGGCATACGAACAGCAGATTTGAATTGTATATACACTACCGATCGCCAGTGCCTACATTCATTTACGTGCTTCATTTCGTCGTAAAGAAGACTACTTCCTCCTTACTGTGACTCATAGTCCTTGGCTCTCGTGTGTTGGACGTAGTTACATGATACAGTTCAGGATATTACATCGAGCACTAAATTAACAAACCTTGTACATGAACGTTTAAGATGCTCGGTGCACCATCAGCTTTTTGGTCAGTTGACTCGCGTGGCTTGTTTGCGATGTGAACGACAGACAGGTAATTTGTTCGGTCGTCGAACACAGGAACGTTTCATCCGTCAACGATTCCGGGTGAAAATTAATACAACCGCGTTACAAGCGTGTACGGTATAAAAAAAAAGCGGCAGCTATTTAGCCAGGACGATGTCGCTTGTTAATTTTCCCCCGCGAACAATTCGACTCGTCCCCCTGCTCGCGAAAGTATCGCATGAAACGGTATCGGAATATCGTTTATGCGTCTCTCCAAAATCACGCACTTCGTATTGCGCTTGTTGAGCCTGGTTGCATTCCAATCGCGCCATGCAACGTAACATGAATTCAACCCGGCATTCACGATATAATCACAAATTAATTACTAGGGCTTTATTGAAGTTCGTGATGGTTTTTGAAAATTTTTGAAAATTACCAAAGATCGATTCGAAATTGGAATTGCGGGATCCCGGAAGCGGTAGCGCGAGCGAACAGCCCCCGCGGTCGAGGCCAAGCAACGCGATATGTATTTAATATACAGGCGGGAGAATTTATTACGAATCGTACAAACAATCGTCGTCGCGTTATTACCCCTCGGCCAATTGAAATCGATACGGGACTAACGTCCAAGATTAAAGCTAGCCTGCGAAAGACTCGCCAGTGTTTTTCGTTTCGTTATTACAGGTGATAATTTCTGATGAATTCGCTGCGGATGTATATTTTGTAAGCAAATATTAAAAAAGAGGAATTAAATGAAATTTTATTTTCAGTGGCGGTAGCCTCTTTAGATCTGGAATAAATAAAAATCGTAGCAAATTTCACCGCATTTTACGTTTCAGCATTTTTTGATGATTCTCAAATTTTCGCAGCAGATTAGTGGTGCATTTTTGTCAAGTTACTGGTGTATAGGGATTGTTTAATCAGGTCGGACAGAACGTAATGGCGGCAGCTGTCTCCGGTATATTGATATGCAGCATATATCTCGGGTTTATAGGGTTATTAAGGACTTCATCCGTGTCTCATGGTAGGATTACTACGTTATTATCCTTTGGTAAGTGGCAGGTTGGTCGGTCGGCTGGTTAGTTGGCCCCTTGTAAGGAAGACCAAACATCGCCTCCTCCTTTGCTCTGGTCCCTTGAGCCACCGACGAAACTAGTAAGACATTCAGCCACCGAACCCCCTAACTGGCGAATCGTCTCGTGGAATGGGACCCAGTTGCGAATTTGACCCTCGTAATTAATTTATAACCGGCGTTCTTGTTGCGAAAGCGGTCGGATAAGCACAACGGCTGACCTCCTGCGGAACAATCCGACTCGAGTTTCGGCCAATTACTATCCCGCTCGAAAACAAACTTATTCGCGGCCGATATCTCTCTCCTCGTTCCTCCCACGCTGTTCGCCAAGTTGCTGCCTCGGATTCTGGCGAAACTTAAATGCAACACAACTCCACGCAACCACTTTACGCATTCATCTGGCTTGTAGACGATTATTATTTATAGACTACGGATCTTTGCGCAAAATACTAGGGTGGAGGAAAAGTCCTATCGTATTTTAAAGAAAACATTTGGATGAATTTATAAAAATATACATGTTTGTAACAACTTGTTGCCATCTTTCAGATAACCTGTCAATTCTTGCTTATATAAAATACGACGGATAGCTATTTCGCGAGCGAGTTCCATAAAAATTTGACTGATTCGTGAAAATTTCTGCGGGGGTCATCGCTCGAGGCGCTCCGGTGCGATGACACGAGATTGCATCGTTCGAGTATCGCGGGATCTCGATACTGGCTAGCACGCAGAATAAGTGTAGTCGAGCCGGCGCGGCACAGTTGCAGGTATTACGTGCACGAAAGTCTTTCGGTATCCGCGTACCGTCCGTTTCCGCGAGATTCCTCTAATGCCTCCGCGTTCCAGTGTCTGAGGGCTCGGTACACACGTACCAACCCCGAGCACTTATTACAGACCTAACACAAATTCGACATAGGCTAAAGGTAGAATTGGAGGAAGGGGGGTTGCAAGGGTGGGCGAGTAGTTAGAAGCTGGTCGAAGGCAGAGGGAGGGCAAGGACGGAGGAATCCATAGATCGCGGGGCTAACAATCAGCCGTAAATTATGGTCTCAATATCCATTGTGTACCCTCCTTGCTCTCGAACGAGCCTAACCCCAGAGTGTAAGGCCAAGACTACTCACCCCCTTTCGCAAGGCACAACGCTGTGAGCACGGCGCGAGAGGAGGGTCGGTCCGCTCTCTCACGGCCCAACTGAACCAAGAGATATGTATATTAATGGGGCAATCTTACATAGTTTTGTTTACCTTGCCATTCTCTTAGTACGTATACAATTACTATCCCTAGCCCCCACGGTATGCTTAGCGCAAGGGCTGACTGCCTCGTGCTTGCTCTCTTCATCTCTCTCCCCCTCTACGAGACTATACTTCGTTCCCCTTCAACTATCAACTACCTACGGCCTAATTAATCGGCGCCACCTAGTCGCTATTCCATGTTTCATACCACCGTGCAGAACTCCGGAAAAGAGTAAACGAGATCGGCCACAACTTATTTGACCTCTCCCCCCAATTTCTCTGGGAATTTATTTCACCGAAGATTATACAAATTGTTTAAAGCAGTTTATCGGCCAGCTGATTATCCAGGAGCGACGAGAGAGGGCGGGCCGATGATTTGCCGCAAAGGTGCGTGTAAAAACATGTACAGAGCAATATTGACGGAAGAGGGTGGCTCCCGATAAAAGCGGGAAGCTCGGTTCTTGAAGGGTTTAAGCGCGCGGCTCGATGGAAATCCATTCTCCGGGCGCGGGGCTTTCAGCAAAGAAAATATTGTCCGCGATGCGAGCGATAGCGGAACTTTTTCACGTTACCGCTGCTACCTCGTACGGCGGTGCCTATGGTGGTGTTTCTACGCCCTTCCCTTTAATTCCACGCGTGGCGAGCGGCTTTGTAGCGGAATGTACATTTTCTCTCGCTGAACAACCTCATTTGTGTAATCCCCGAAGCTTCGACAACAAACTGTCTGCGGCGCTGAGGGTTGCGTGCGGGGGCGCGACATTAACGTACTTTGTAGTTGAACTCTCTTTCTCTGTGGCGGCTGGCTACGCGAATATCTCACCCCCGAGCCGCCCCTCGGTTCCTCGGATCTCTCCGCCAACCCTTTTCTACTCTACTCACTTTTAACCCCGGCGCGCAGTCTCATCGTCCCGGATGAAATTGCGATTGTAATAGCAATTATCTTATTTCTACTATTGCTTCTTTGTACTTCGATTCGCGACACACGGCGGCGATGCGAATCGGTGAGGAACGAACGAGAGAACGAGGAGCAGAGCACGATAGGCGAACCAGAGAGAAAGAGCGAGAGAGAGAGAGAGAGGGAGTCCGAGTGAAAGAGAGAAAGAGAGATGGGAGGGATCGCGAATGGAATTAAACGTTGGCGGGATGGCTCGGAAAGCCGTGACGCAATTTAAGTCGTGTGGCCGTTTACTCGAGCGGAATGACGAGTCTTTTAGCTGGATATTGCCGACGCGGGTTACAGCCGCCTCGGCATTGTTGCATTTTTCATTTGCCAATTATTAGCCGGGACTTTCAGCCCTTGGATGACTTGGATGAAAATTGGCTGCGCGGAAAATGTACCGCCGCCGGTACCCGCAGAAACAATAAACTTTCGTCCAATTTGCCCGCAGAATTGAAGCGGGGCGTTAAGCACAAAGTAGACACAACGTCGTTTAAAATCGCGCGTGGCCGCGCCTCGCCCCATGGCGCGCGCCGCTTTTTGCAAAAACCAGAAACTCCGCGAATCACGTCAGATCGCCTTTGGTCCGTGCAACGAACAAATTCTCTAGAACGTTCCTCGTTCCTGACGAATGATGTCCAGTCACGCTGTGCGCTTCACCTCAAAGGGTTAAAAATTCTTGAACTGTATGAACGAATTGTATTAAAATCGGAAAATAACGGAGACCGGAAGAGTATCGACGGAATCGAAGGAACGTCGTCGGCCGGGCTCGCGTTTCAGACAGAAATTCGCTCGAAGTAATCAATATTATAGCCCGCGAAGATATATGCGGGAGGATGTGGGCAAACAGTGTACACACGTGCATTGTTACGCGGCAACAGGGGGTTGGAGAAGGTTCATGGTGTAAGAAGGGTGTAACACGGCGGGCGAAGGGGTAGGTGGTGTAGCGGATCGGAGGTTGCGTGGCCAGAGGGGGTTGAGAAGGGGAGGGAGGGGTGCCGAAGGATAGAGGTTTGAGGTAGTGGCACGGGGTTGAAGGGGGGCCGCGAGGTTCATACAGCGAGGGCTCCAGCCCGCGGGGGTGAACTGGGGGAAGGAAAGGGGTGGACAGCCGGACAAACAAAACCCTTGCTGCTTCATTTCTGCCCGTCTGGCCAGACACCGACCCTTTATACGCGCGCGCTTCCGTCCTACGCCCGGCTCGTTCATTCCCTTTCCTCCTCGACCAGTCCCCGGAACCCCTCAATGCTCCGTCGAGTTGTACTTTCAGTACGTTACTTTTCGAGTTCGTTAATTAACGGCACCGTCGCCTCATTGGCGGGTTTCTATGTCCCTCCCGCTCGCCGACGTCCGAACACCGAGAGACGCTCAGTCGAAGGATACGTCCGAATGGCTTTCCACCGTCCACCCCCTAAATATCGCGGACACATTGTCCCACCGAGATTCAAGTTTAGGCGGATTTAATTAAGAAAACGCGGCGCAGAACATTCGAAACCATTTAGCGTCCATCGAACCCTCTTGCTTTCACTGTCCATCATTTTTAATAATTCCGGAACGTTTCCAACATACGAACTTACGAATTGATGATTTCTGTTTGTTGCAGGTCAGTGGTGTATTCTTGCCAGGCTTCTGAGACAGGGTGACATGGCTCGTTAATGTGAGTTGAACGATAATTTTCGAGCGCGGCGACGCTTTCCTCTCATTCTCCCGCTGTCTCTGTTTTTATTGTTCCGCGAGACACGGTTCCCCACGTACTTTCGGCGATATCTTATATCGAGCTTAATCCGCGCGATATTATTTTTGGACGGGATCCAAAACAAAGTACCCGGAGCCCGTTCGGATCGGAGCGAGAGGGTTGAACGAACGCGCGGCGGGGTCGTGAGCGCGTTTTACTCCCCGTCGTTTTAGGGGATGAACGATGCGAGACATCGATAATCGCATTTGTTGTACGAGCGTTGATACGAAACTTTCGGAATTCCGTTCGGCCAAGAAGCTGAGTAAGTTTACGACTTACCAAGTATTATACAATATTATTCCAATGCCCGTCCGCCACCCCTCTATATATTTCGTTCTTCCACCCCCGTGGGTCCCAATGTCTGCGAGCATCGTACAAGAATTATCCGCTCGATAATTGCTTCTTCTATTTAGTATATGCGTATTCTATTGAACGTAGAATAGAATCGAGGGGCGCCAAGCTGAGAAGCGATTCGAAGAGTAAAATGAAGAGGATACACGTTGTATGGGATTTTCGTGGTAGCGCGTATCCGCGATCTGTCCACCTTGTCGCACAATATTCATAATACTGGCGGCGGGGCGAAAGTAATAGGAACAATCCCGGCGTGACGCAGTCTTTTTCCAGAACGGACGTTTTCCTCTATTCAGTCCACAAGCCGAGCATGAAAAAGCACACATCGTCCGTTAGCCGGTGCACGGTGTAACGCTCCGGCACCGTCGGCTCTTCCCACACCCCCGCAGAGAGAGAGCAGCCGCGGCGTTTCGTCGTTCCCGTATCGCCGGCACACGCAGACCATTACAATTTCAGTTACATTTTAATTAGCAGAGAATACTAATGTTTCGCGAGCGGCGGTCGCCGGCAAGTAGCCAATGAGCACCAAGTTGACTCGTGCAACCCGAGCCCGTTCCAGAACCCGACTCTCCCGGAGAGTCCGCGTGTGCTACACACACCCCTTCGACCCTCTCTCCACCCACCTCCCTTCAACCCCTTCAACCACCCTCTCCCACACCCCCGGGCCGCCTATTACCGTCCCAGCAACCCCCGTGAAACCGACATGCATTTCACACCCCATATTCGCCACTTTATGCGCACGGCGGCGGCTGGGCCAGCGCGCGAAATAAAAAAAGGAACGCAGACACACGCACACCAAAGAGAGAGAGAGAGAGGAAGCACGTATACCAGGGGAAAAAGGAAAGCAACACGGCCCGCTTCCTCGTTTATGTTATTAGCTCCCACTTTGGCGCCGAGTGTTCTTTCCAGAAAAAGAGACGAAAAAACGCGTCGCGGGGGTGGAAATAAACCACGCCGTTACGCTCTCTCTGTTTTCTAGTTTCCCGCGCTTCCTGTTTCTCGCAATTAACGCGCCAACCCGCCCGGGGAGAGCACTGATTCCCGGAACCGTGCGAATCCCGTTTTCGGCGATAAACCGAACCGCTTTGTCGTTCCAACGAGCTGCAGTGGACTGAGCAAACTGCTCTCGTCAAATCTTTATTTCTGATGCTCCTTTTTCACCTGGATTGTACATCCGATCACTTTTTATTTGATCTCTGGACTTCTTTTATGATCTACTAGTATTTATATTTTCTTTTTACCTGAAACATCTTTGCGGCTTCGAGATTTCGCGATTAATCGACGAATATAAGTTGTGAAGGGTTTAGGAGGATATGAAACGGCGAAAGGTTTCCGAAACGGTTTCTTGTTGGCCCGTTTGAAATGCAGTGCCTTACAGCCCTTAAATCACATTACCCTCGGTACCCTTTTCACCTCTTCCCGGTGTTATCTCCTCCCGGCTCGTCTTTCGCTCTTATTTTATTTGTTTCGCTTATCCGCACCGTTCTGGAAGCCCGCGCAGATTTCGCGGCAATTTACTTTATGCGCGTTACGTCGTTCTCCGGCGTCTCGCTTCCACCCACGCGTTCACGGGTTTCCCTTCACCTACCCCAGTTAGGTATCGTCTCATTCGGCCCGAAACCAACCCTCTACGACGTTCTTATGGGTCTCGCGCCCGTGGTACTGTGTATACGTGTATATACACGCGAACGGAAAGCTGTGTGCTGGTGGTTCTATCGTTTTGGCCTACCCCCACACACCTACCCCCTTCCACCCCAAGGCTGTTGAAGCTCTTCTGCACTTATTTCGCGCTAATTCACCCCTCAAGACCGCTTACACGCCCCCTGCTCCCGCCTCCATCCACCTTCCACCGAACCAGTTAGCTTTTTTTTCTCACGTGCCGTGAAGCAGTTCTCGTTAAGCGGTTAAGGGTGAACTCGGCAAAAGAGGGGTTGTAAATTCATTGACTGACGAAAATACTCCCGCCGGAATTCCCGGAAGCATCTTCCCCGGGCTTCTTGCGTTTTCTAGACGCCACTCGATATCGCCCAATGCTTCAACCCTTTGAATAATGTCTTTTTTTTTTGTTGTCCATCGTCTTGATGCAATCAAAATCCGAACTAATGAATCGGCGGGTTTCGGAAAAAAACCGCCATTACCAGGCCATTTGCATGTAATACTTGACAAGGGGCGACAAAGGCCGGCACCGAATTTCCATAAATAAGCATTACGATATAATTTTCTGTCACAACAATGGCCGCCGGTGTTACAAAAGGTTTAGCCACGAGGCGAGCGTCGGCTACTAGCTGCGGACAATGAGAACGTCCGCGTTACGCCATAAATTGATTTGCGAAAGCGTTCCTGAAAAAGCTCTCTCTTTCTCCGCGACTGGAGGGAGAGCCCCGAGAGAGAGGGAGAGAGATAGTCGTGGCTCCGCTCTGCTCGGCTCGCGTGGACGCGCGGGGTTGGGGCCCGGGCTTTTGAGCTTATACCGCAAAAATTACGTCGCGAGAGGGATTGTATTTATGTTACATAATTACGCCACGCGCGACCGTCGGATCGAGGGGGTGCGCGAGGGGTTCGGCGAAGAGTGTAGAGGGTGGGCCACGAGGAGCCCGACTGCCTGCGGGGGTTGGAGGAGAGAGGAGGAAAAAACGCCTGGTCGAGGAAAAGTTTTTCGGCGGCTGGCTCGACCAACCGGCTAATGAATAGAAATAATTCTCCTGCAATTGTGCTTTTCGGTAGTTTTCAATTAACAGTAGCCCCCTTAACCCACCCCCGCGATCCTCGCCGCGGAGCTTTTCCGCTATTCTACCCGCCACCGCGCCCTTTCCACGAACATCGCGAATGGACGGGCTTTAAGTTTTAAAACGAGTCGAACCCGCTGCGCTCCGTAGATCGTAATTCCTTTTTCATACCGACTTCCTAATAATTCGGCCCTGGCCGAGGATAGAAGCTCCTTATTCGTCGAATAAGGACTATCATGCTTTTTATAATTCTCCTTTAATGTTTATCGTCTGTTAAAAAATCAGAATGCACTTCAGTGTTCCGTTGTAATTTTCTATCATTTCGACGCATCCTTACGAAACAGTCGATGCGCGATCTTGCTGTGGCGTTTCCGGGTTTGAATACCGCGCGTGAAACGAACAAGCGTCTCAGACGGGAGCGCGGGCGACATGAGAAACAGAGTTGAGAGACATGAAAAGAGAGATTTTTGTTAATCCTTAGCACTCGAATGACGACTCTGCAGCACCACTAAAAATTGCTGTACCATTAGTCAGAAGATTGTTTAGATTATTAATCATATCGGTATCTAATCAATTACTAAACATTGGACGAGGTATTTATACCAATTTCATACATAAAATTTAAAAGATCACAGGGAATGGAAATATTCTAAATCGAAAGAAATATTTAATTTTCTAGTTAAAATAGCATCGACTGCAAAGGGTTAATAAAGCAATCTTTTGTCAGCCTCCGCAACCGACACACGTTCATTTTCTATCGTCCTGTACACCAAGATAATACCGGAACACTTGCAATCTTCACGAGGAAGAGCGTCGGCTCCAATCTTGTGCATCGGGATCCTGCGGAGCCGAATTTCCCAGAGTCGAAGAGGTATCAGGGTTGGCAGAGAGAGTGTGATCTAGGGGTGGCTATCGGACGTGTGGTATCCAGGAGTGTCGCGGCAGTGGTGAATCCCGTGAAATAAATCGCGTCTCAGTGTCAGTGATCCCCGGTAATATTTGTCTTTTCGCCGGGCCATTTTACAAGATTCCCTATCTACTCGGCTTTATAAGCGAGGAAGACGAGGAATTGGCCGTGGCAAAGGGGGATGACTCGGACACACGGCGGTCGGCTGTGGCAAGAGGGTGCGGGGGTGTGATTTTCCCTTGTACCGTTGAGAACCGTCCGAGGTGGTTCGAGGGGCATGGTACACGGGGACACACAGGGTTCCCGCGGGATAAAACGGGCTATCAGATGCGAAACCCACTGCGTCGAAATGTAAAAGCTTCCTGACAAATCGGTTTCTATTACCGCGTCGTCGCGGGCGGCTCGCCTTTTTTATATTGATGGCATTATTTTCCACGGAGACGGGAGACCGTATTTTCTGGACACGTACGATATCCGTGGCGAGTGGGAGAGAGAGAGAGAGAGAGGGAGAGATCTCCAACCGCCGTGATCAACCCCTCGCAACCCCTGAATCCCGGTTATTTGCCGGGATATTAATGTGAGCTTACCTTCGCTGCGGCCGAGCCGGTATATCAAAGAAACGGACTGACGTTCGATAAAATTGGTTATTATTACCCTTCTTATTAAGTCCTCAAGGGGTTACGCACCCCCCATTCGAGTGCAGGTGCTCTTCGTTCTACCCTCTTTTAATAACGTTCCCCGGTAGCTACTCGGCATTCTGTCGGTACAAAAGAAGTCTCCTCGAAATCGCTACGAATTATCGATACATTAGAACCACTGTCTTCTCACTTGACCAAGCCGTTTTTCTCATGAATACGTAAAATCCTGAGTTTGCTTATTACGCGAACACTTTCCGCAGGAAAACAAAGCCGGTGGCGAACGATACGTACACGGCAAAAGTTTATTGCGCAACTCGGTAAAAATGGAATCTAGCCGTGTGGCTGCAATATAATGAGTGGACATTCTATTATCCGACTACCTATAGTCCGGAATTAGTTCAGAAACCGAAGTTCCACGGTGTTCGCGCGTGCAGGGGTGGTTGACCGAGTGTGGGGCGTTCTCTGTCCCGTGTCAGGAAGAATCTTTCCGTCGCACAAAGGCCTCGCCGATGTCCTGAGGATCCGCAGTCACGTGTCCCCGCGTGCAAAAAACTAAGAGAACGAACACGTACGTGGAAAGAGGTTTTCGGTGGCCGGGGAGGAGGGGGTGGTTGGTCTGGGGGCTGGAGAAGGTGGTTAAAAACATCCGAAAAAGAGATCCCGGGTGGGCCCTGGGGGGTGCGAGAAGGTGCAGAAGCCAGACAGTCAGACAGAGGAGACAGACAGACAGACATGCGGGAAGGAATGAAAATAATAATAGCGGAGCGGTGGCCCAGGGCCATAGGTGTCAGTGCCGGCAGGAAGGAAGAAAGGACAGGAAGGAGCGCGTTGAATTTGTCATATGTAAGTTTCACCCTTCTACCCAGGTCCTCGCGCACGCACAGCCGCAGAAACCCCCACCCTCTTGCCACCCTCTCTCGCATACCCCCCCCCACGTATCGTCCACGAGGATTATTTCAGAAAGGTGCCAGGAATCAGGGGTGGTCCACGTCGAGATTCGGGTCCTTTGCGATCCAGCCACCACCCTCCTCTACGGATTTCTCGCCAACGCGTTAGAATACCTCCCCCGGGGTATATTGAGATACTGTCACCGAATTTTCTCCCGCAACCCCTTGAGATCACGCCTTGGCCCGTGGACACACGCGTTACTTTCATCCCCCTTTCTACCGTTTCAAGGTCGTTGAACCCCTCCAGACGAGATCTCCCGGTTGCCGTACAGGTGGATCGTCGTTCCCATTGACGAGCGGACCCGTGGGAACTCATTCCTTCCCCTCGGATAGAATCAGTTCTATCGTGAAGTCTGTCGCGTAGTTGTAGCTTTCAATTTTTAACGAGTTTATTAGACGTTGTTCACCCTTTTCCTGCAGGGTGGAATATCAAGTGGAATAATGAATTTCATTGATATAATGTTTTCGACGGGATACGTTTCTTCGGGCAGCGAACGAACAGATCAATGCGCCCCGAGGGAAGGGGTTGGTGGATCGGTAATCATTCTTCGCGATATGGTATTTACCGTATCTGTATTATTAGCCGGACGCGGGGCTCCGATTTCAATTGCGGTCGCCTGTAAACAAGTGTTCCGTTTTATTATTTATTACCATTACCCGGGCCACTTAATCAAAAATACATTAACGGCTGGATGGCCCTCAACGTCTGACATTTTCGATACTCGAAATGTGCGAGCGCAAATGATTTCATCAGCGCGTTATTAAGTGGGCTTTGATTTTCGATCCTCATTTTGCAAACCGAGCTCTTTGTTGCGGGACCCCGTGCTCGCCTCTCTCTCTCTTTCTCTGTCCTCTCTCTGCCATGCTGGACCGAGCAGCGCGGATCTGCGTCACAGATTACATACCTGTCAAATGAAAATATTCTATTTGCGATACCGTTACTCTAATCATAGTTATTGCATATTTGCTAATTGCCGCGTAACTCGAAGAGGCCAGCTGTGCTGGCATAACGCTGCGAAATATACGTTTCAAACGTTCTCGACGCTCTCGACCGCACGATCGCACACGTATACGCACATCCGAAAAGAATCTATCGGAGAGCTTGCGAGCACCGCGCCTGTTGGCCAATTATTTTTCGCTTCTCCGACGAGAGTTGATGAATTACGCGAAACTATTTTTTCCAACGAGTCCGCGACCCTCTCGAGTTACAAAGCGACCAGGCAAGAGCCGGCGCTGATAACGCTGATTAATTACGATCCGGCTCGATTATCAGCGAATCGTGGGCTTATTTATTAAACGAATATTTGCAGTCACGCTATTATTTATGGACACGCCGCTCCATGCGAGCTTTAAGCGTGACCGGACGCGCGTCCAACAGTAGTTGCAGTCCCAATGTATGAAACACACGCACGCACGCTCGTGTTCGCGCTCGTGCTCGCGCGAGCGCGCCGACAACACTATTAATTAGGCCCTGTCTTTCATTTTTGTTTAATGATACCGCCGCGCGCCGGGCCGGGCCGGGCCGAGCCGTGCCGCGCAGCTTGCAACGCGGGAAATCCTTTGTGCTTTCGCCCCGTTGTTTGGCGGGGCAAAAACCTGAATAAAAAACAAAAAGCGAAAAAAGCTCTGGCCGAGTGAGCGGATGCCTGTGTACGTTCCATTCAATGGGGTTAGCTACGCAAGTGCGCGCACGCACGCACGGATGGACGGATACACGTGATAGGGTTGGACAAATGAAGTGGATATGACATAATGATTTCGAGAGGCCGCCTATATGCGAGCTTGTTGCCGCTGGGACCCACCGATCTGATTATCGGCGAAACTTTTCACTCTTGATAATCATTCTGCAATCATTCTCGATACCTTACGCTTTTTTTTGTTCATGAATTTTGATTATAAACATCGAAAGATAATCATTTTATCACTGCGTCGATTTGACACCGCGGGTTAAAAATTTGTAGAATCTTTTGTTGAATAAATGTAGGCTGATTCTGAGGTGTCGAGGCTGATCACGTTAATTCGTTAGTATAATTGCCATAGGAGGAAGGGATCTGGGTTTCAATTCCGACCCACTAGCTCGTCCCTCGTCGCAGATTAAATCACCCGTTGTTGACCCGAATACGTACGTGTGTACCGGAGCTACAGGAAAAACGTTCTGACTCCCCCACTTTTGCCGACCCTAAACACAATAATTACGCGACCTTGATCAATAAAACACGATCGCGTCTATAGAACGGGAGCAGTGTTAGCGAGAAGCGCGTATCGCTCGGTGTTTATAGACAGAACTTTTTCCCTCGCAGCGTTGTCAACAGATTAGAAAAACATGAGGGTCTTCTGTCGAGAGTACATTACGTTCGCTCGCAAATAGCTCTTCTTCGGTGAACGATGAAACTTTTCCGCGGAACAATAAGTCCGACACACTCGACAAGGAGTCTATGGTAGCCGTCGTACACTCCTGTCGATAGTAAAACTGTCTGAGCTCTCCGACAAATTCAAACAAGAAAAAAAGGAATTATAGATGGACATTGTAGTTTCTAAATTGGAACAAACCCCGGATTAATCAATTCTTCATCGTATTTTTTATCGAACAAATCGCTAAGACGTGGCTGGTGCTAGACTCTGTTCAACTTATATATACCTCGGCTATTTGGTGTTGATCTCATCCTTTTGGTTTTATAGTTTACGTTTAATATCTTGTATTAACCCCTTGCCGTACCATTTTCTTTACAGTTACAGTGATCGTCTTTATCCCCGACAATGTTGCAGAAGGGAAAAGAAAATTTACATATATTTTTAGTATAGCTACATTTATTTTAATGCTTAAATATTAATTACAAACGAATCAGATTTTATTTTAGTTAAAAAGACAGGCGTAACACCTTCATGACGAGTGCGACTTGTTAAAATACGGCAAGGGGTTAATGGGAAAGTTACGCATTCGTGACACATGCGTCCATAATTACGAAAGTGGTCTAAGCGAAAATATGTCCTGGGATTTCCGGGGGACTATGATGAATCTTTCGTAAAAATAGCTTGGTAAGGTAGGAATAGGTGGTAGCAGGGGTGGTTTATTTGTGGACAGAGTCCGATACAATAATGAGGGATGTTTCTACTTGGCGGAATAAGAACCCCCAGTGTTTCAGCGAGCAATTCACGGTGGCAGGAATGGTTTGTCGCAGCACGGAGACCTATTACAGCGCTATCGTCTTTGCTTGTTTTTTCCTACCTCCGCAACCCTCTGGCCCTTTCCACGGTAAACAACAGACACGTCCCTCAACCCCCTGGCACAGCCGACCCCGAGCCGTGCCTCCCACTCGCGAGGCACCACCCCTCATCAGTCGGTCTGTACAAATATACTATTGTATTGATCCTATACCTTTTCCACCTCCAACGTTCCTCCTTTTGTTCCCGGAGTATCTCCTCGTTTTACATTTTAGCCGCTTCCGCGAAACAACTAATGTGCGCCGAGTGTGTTGACAGTAACTGTCTCGCTATTGTTGCACCCTCTCGCTCTCGCCTCGCTTTCGCCTCGCCTCGCCTCGCTTTGCCTCGCTTTACCTCGCCTCTCCGTTCATCCCCTCGAGAGGGTGGCGTTGGATCATCGCGGCCTGTGCATAGACCCCGCGGCGTTCTTCCGTTCGATTCTTCTCCCATTTCGCGATAAATCGGCCGACCCTTCGGTTCTACCCTCTCTCGCCAGCCCCCCTCCCAATCCTACGATCACTGTCTTTCGATCAACCGACCGGATGATCGATCCGCACTCAGACTGCACGCCTCTATTTACGTTCCAGTCGGATTCGCAACCCAAACTTCCAAAAATGGGATCCCCTGCCATCTGTTCTTGAAAAACCGCCCTCACATTGTTCCTCTCATGGATATCGATTAGCAAATTGATTGCACAGGAAGAATCCCTCAGCTTATACACAATCTTACCATCAGATTCGTTTAAAATAGAACTCTGCTTCGTGCAATATTGATTCATTAACCGAAAAAAAGAACTGTCTCCGCAATTGCCTCGTGAATTATTCAGCTGGCACTCCATAAATACAGAATCGAAAAGTCTAAAAACTGAAATATGATTGTACTCTATACAAAAACAGGATTAATCTACCAAGTAAACTGTAATAAAACGAACAGAACGAATTAGGAATGAAGTATTTCGAACTCCGTAAAAGAGGGGGTTGATATCGCGATGGAAAAATAGTCAGCCCCTATCGCGTTGTCTATCGTCGCGCGGAAGAGGACCACCCCTATCCAAGAGGGTGGGAACGCGAACGTGAAAAAAAGGAGGAAAAAAAGATTCGCAGCCCTCGCGTTCGTGTAACTCCTAATTTTAGAATCGCGAAAGTGAAGGGGAGGGGGGGGGGGGCTACGGCATTTTCGAGGCGTCGGTTGTAACCGTTCCATGAAATTAGTTTCGCGGGAACTCTATTTCGTTTCCATCGTATCACTCCGTGCCGAACATTCCGGATTTTCGCGCGATCATAAACTCATGCATACGATGCATACCCAAATTGCCTGTGTGGTTCGATGCACATGGTACAGGGCAGTGCGAGCGACTGCATATTATTCGTTTAATAATCGATAGAATCACGTCATCGCGTGCTTACCTCACGATATACACGCTCTACCCGTCCCCGCAACCCGCCCACCGAACCCCCTTTTCGCCAATCTTACTTCGCGGCTGCTCGTTCGCATTAATGCGCGTTACGTGCGCCCCGGTTGTTGCTGTTGTTCGCGAGAGAGACCGTGGCCCGCGCTGACAATAAAACCGATAACTCGGTGTTTACGAAATTACGACACTCGCGGGACCGTCTTCCCTCGCGGCGATCGCTGATCCGCGCACGAAACGCGTATTTCATCCTGTTCGTGCTGCTTTTAATTTATTCGAATGACCCTTCGAAATTTCTTCTTCCACTGAGCTGATAAACAGGTACCCTATTTCTTCTGAAAGTCCGTAACACAAGTCCGCATCTCGTCCTATTATCCACAAATGTATATCAAGCATATATTATAATACTTGAATGTCCAACCTTTCAAACACATCGACCAACCTTCAACTTATCCAGTTTAGCCCTTGAATGCACAATATTTTGTTTACAGTTTCTATTTATCAAACATTACTAAAAAAAGAGTGCATATTAAGGGAAAGATAAGGAAGAAAATCACATCTTTGGGAAAATATTTTTTATTACAAATTTATCATATGTTGCCAAATGGCATCATATGTTGTCAAATATATGTGAGCACTTTGTTGCCTTTGGCTACAATGCGTAAAAAGCATCCGAACGTTCCTGCAGTGAATGTAGAGCCAGAAAATGTGTGGAGCCAAACGGCAACACAATGCATTTAAGGGTTAATGTTCTTAACTTCTTAACAGCTACTGATTTATATAACAAAATCCAACCCTACTACCACACATATCAATCGATAAATGAGAAAATTACACCTTTCTCTATAAAGTGTATCAGCCGTTTATGGTCGGTAATAACCTAGCTGTTGACGTGACTCTAATAAATAAAAAAAAGTCCGCACGTTGAAAAATTTGTATTCACGAGACCTACCCCAATATTTTTCACGGTGTATTCACAGTTTACCCTTCAGAGAGTAGCAGAGAAAAATCTTTGACGAGCGCAACCTCTTGGCAGTTCGACCCAGGTTGGCCAGGTCGAATCAGGTATCGTAACGATCGTAACGCATCGAGGTCGAAGTAACCAGCAAGGTAACGAGCAAAAAGGATTGCGCTAACGAAGTGCCTGACGGGTAACTTGCCCAAGCCCAGGGTCCGGGGCAATAATGTGTCCCCCGGTTGGTAAACTGGTGTTTGCACAACTCTTTGTCCCAGAAGTACACAGACGCGCGCGCGAGTGAGCGAATGAGCGAATGAGCGAGAATCGGCGAGCGAGCGAGCTAGGAGCCACGAGCACAAAGGAGAGCGTGCACGCGTGTAGTAGGACAAACGTACGGACAAACGGACAGAGAGCCGAAGCGGGCCAGCGTGAAGAGAACGACGTCACGGTCGAATGGTCCGGCGACTCCTGCCCTCCCGTCGCCTGCTCTCTCGGACCTAAGGTTTTTTTTCAGTTGTTGTATGCATAATAGCATTAGGATTCATTAGCAATCAGAGATGGACCGTGTGGACGCCGTCTGGATTGTTTACCGGGGCTCAGTCGGTTCACTCGCGACGGTTCTACTCTCTTCCACCGTTGCTGGGCCTCCCCCGCAGCCAATGTGCGCACATTCCGGACGTTCTGCATCGTTGCCGGCCAAGCTAATTCCCTGGGTCAGACTCTGTTGGCCGAAGGACGCGTTTTGAATCTTCAATCCCTGCGACGAACCTCCGGTGACATTTTCAGTCCGAACTCCTGCCGCTCTCCGAGCCCGCCAGTGCCATTTCCCATTGCCACGCGATCGAAGCCCGAATTATTCCTGGGCAAGCCTCTGTTCCCCCTAGAAAAGTTTTATTTACTGAAGCTTCTGCAATTTTTGGCAGTGCCATTTTCAATGCCCATGGAATTAGATCTTTATCGTTTGAGTGTTTTTTGGTGCATGGGACGTCGTACGTTTTTAACAGAAGTCCTCCGCAATTTGTAACCGTGGCTGTTGGTAGAGTTTCTTAGTCTGTTGCGCGACAGTGTGCACGTAGCGGCGCAGAGGGACAATGGTGTATGTATTTGTTGCAGCGACCGGGTATTGTGGCGCGGGTAGACGCGCACGCTCGCTGACAATAAATTACTCGACGGTTGTTAGAGCCGACAATGCACGAGCCTGTATCAATTTACCTCGAATCGAGCGACAGCGGTGAACTTTCGCGTAATTTCTATCTACGAGGAGCAGCGTCCGGGCTCGCCGCGTGAAAAGGTAATAGAACACCCGACGCCGCCGCCGCGCCGTGCCGTGTGTCCGTGTGTGTCCAGTCGTCTATTTATAATTTCGTCTCTCTCCCTTCACCTACACCCTCTCCCACCCCCGACCCCCCTTTCCACCTCGTTCATTCGAAAAACAATCAAACTCACGGTGAAATCGCGAGAAGCTGGGGCGTCGATCGACGGTGTATGGCGCGGGAGGAGGGATAAAACGACAATGAAAATACATTTGCGGGCAGAAGCGACAGGCCACCGAGATAGCTTATGCTTCCTGGAAACAGGCGAAGGTTGTCACTTTACCTCGCGCTACAGGACCCGGCACTTTGTATTCTGTTTAGTTTGCCGTTCAACTCCTAGCAAATATCATTCGTGTCGTTCGACGGTCGGCACGGAACAAATACTGCCTAAGTGTGCAAGCGGACCGACCGAATCGGCATAGAAAAACTTGCTTACCCTACGTCCCCATTGTCCATTCATTCGAAACATATTCTGTCCGCGGCTCGTTGATCATTTATAAATAATCGTTCATTGTGAGATCTCCCGAGCCATTAAATCTCGTCAATCGGGTCATTTCGAAATAATTGAAAGTAATCGGAACGAAATCTCCGTTTAATTGCCATTCCTGCAATCGGTGCATAAACATTTCATTTTGCATAGCCTAGTGACGAGCAGCGAGCGATCGATCGGCTGCGATAATATAAAAAGAAATGATTGCTGGAAAGATTGCTCGGGGATGGATAAAAGCGAGAGAGACCGTCACAAACGCGTTCCGTCGTAAATAGTTTTAATAAACTCTTTTACACAAATTATTTGTCGGACGTCAGAGCGGTCGGGCGGCGCAGTGGAATCGATAATAATCGAATCAGCCGATCAGTTGGACGCTTCAAACTACTTTTTGCCGGTTAAACTGCAAATCGAATGTTTCTCGTGCTCATTGAATAGTCAGAGGAAGATTGAATGGTCGGAGGGGTTGTTGCCAATCAGCGATCGCATTTCGCCCCCGCAACGTTTAGACATATCGTCGGATCGATCGGGATCGAGCCGAAAGTGTGAATTGCCGGAATGGTTGGGGGAGTGTGGGGAGGTAGGACAAGCGATTAGCTATCCGACAAAGGACAGAGGAACTCCGGTTATAGGGATTGTATGCGACCGATGCCATTGTACCGGTAAACGGCGTTCATTATAAATAGGAGGACGACACAAAGCCAGAATAAATATCGTGATATCCCGTGTGTCCGCGGGACGGAGCCGCCGAGCCGGTGTTTATTTTATCATTTTTCCATGAGATTTCAGCGAAGTGTAAATACTGCGGAAAATGCAGGAACACAAGCGACTAAACATAACGATTATAAGCGCCCGGGGCATCGATGCGCTCGCTGCTGCGGCTTGTTTTCAATGCAGTTGCATTGAACCGCCTCTGCCGCATTCCGCGCGCGGTCTCATCCCCCCATCGTTACCGTCCAAACCGGGGCTCTCTGCCTGGCGCCCTTTGTAAAATGTCGTATTGACCTAAAAAACGTAAAATGCAACAGTCGACTTGATGAAGTTCGTCGAGGTATCGTAATTGCATCGCCCCGAGTGCGCTTTGAGCCGAGAGCAGCCCAACCCCTTTCCTATCGTTCCCACCCCCCGCAGCTAGGGTAAACCCCGGCCGCGTACATTGTTATCAGCTTGTCAGAAATTATTTAAAAAATTAATTTCCCACAACACGAAACTCTCTCGTCCCGGGATTTTGTAGTATCTAGCCGCGTGTGCTTTTTCGTTTGACTTTTCCCTCTACTCTGTTCCCGATGCTGCGACGCTTTTTCACCCACTAACGTTCGAGATACGAGCATTATTTTTCTCCCTCTTCTGGTCGGACGCGTTTTGTAGTCTAGAAGCATGAACGAATCATTTGTCAGCCGGTGCTTAACGCGGTTTACGACTCTTTCAGTTATTCTTTTGACTTTTCGATAGCTAACAGATGTTTCGCATTGCTCGCACCCGCCCGCGTCTCCACGATCCCGTAGAAGTTTCCCTTTAGTTTTATTAGCAAATTCGCCGGTGTGCGGCGTGTTTCCAATTTTTATGGATGCCGTTCTCGTCCGGGAACCGTGGACGCGCTCGCAAGGGAAACGATGTTTAACAAGAATAGTTTCGCGGCAGGGATTAAAAGTTCCGGACAAGTTGTCGCGAAGATGTTTTCCGGAAAACGGAGGGTTGGAACGCTGTCTAGCTGAGGCGAGAGGGGCGGAAAAACGGTAGCGCGGGACGGAGATAATTTTCAGACATTAAAAATGATATCGGAGGGGGCGAAACGCCGCGGGACAAGGGTTGAAATGGCCCGTTGGTAGGGAAAGGGGACGAGCCAGGGGCGGGGAGGGGACCAGAAAAGTTGGTGTATAAACACAAGTTACGTAAGTACATTACAAAGTGTAATGGCGAATCGGAGGTTGCCGCTTGGTCCGCGCCGAGTAAAAGTGGCCGCTTTAACCCCCGACAAGCCAACCCTCGACATTTATTATGCTATATTGTTACAAGGAAATTGCGTTTTTATAAGCGGACCCGCCGAAAGTGAGCCACAAAGGCTCGCTCTTTATCCCGGTCGTTCTTCACGTCTCTAACGAATCGCTGTGTGTTTGGCCCTTCTGTCCTACCGAAAACTGCTTCGAGTTTCGGCGTTTGTACATTTCTGCGTCTGGCGATTTAATTCCGCTTTATTCGAACCCTCCGGACTCGATTTTCAATTCTGGTTTTTATACCTTATCAACCGGCTCTCGAGATCCCTTCGGAAAAATTTGTTTCTATATTTCATAAATTAGCACAGTGTTCAGACTCCGCGAGGATCGTCTCCGGAGCAAATTCGCAGGTAAATAAATGGGCGGGTTGTTTGAAAAAGCGAGAGTGAATGCACGGGGGAAAGAGGGTAGCGATATTGCGAGAGGCTATACAGAGAGTCCGTTCCATCCTGCACCTTCGTACAATCGATTTCGGCTAATTGCAAAGCGTCGGTATGCGGCGAAAGGAGGGAAAGAGACGAGCAGCGGTTGAAAAGGTGCCGGTAGGTCGGAGGGTTCGCGGAATGGTACGGGAAATATGCAAAGTGTTTACGATCGTGCAACATGCTGCCGGTCCGGTCCACCTTTTTCCCTCTTTTCCAGCCGTGTCGAGATGTGGGGCGGCTGGCGAACCTCGCAAGGAGGAACACGGGCTGGGTCGCCCACTCGTGATATTAATGTACAAAAGCTCGAATCCCAATTCACGCCCCACACGCTCGCGGAATTTTCGAGCCGGCCCTTCCTCCCTTCCTCTTTTGCCCCGTCTCGTTCTCTCCTTTCATTTTACAAACCCCTTTCTCTCTCTCCGGCGGCGCGGCAGTCTCTTTCTCTCGTTCCCTCGACGGCTCTCGACACCGGAGAAAGCTTCTCCGGGAATACTGAGAGCTTTTCGGATTAATAAAGCCAGCGAGGCTCGTCCGCCGAAGGCGTTGAAACATGAAAAAGCTCGTTCCGCGGGATGTTTCGATTTTTCCCACGGAAGAACGCGGCGGCTGCGTTCCATGCAAGATGTTACGCGCGCTCCGAGCTTATTTTTTATCGAGCGAAGCCAAAGGGATGGTCCGAAATTCGTCCTGGAGAAATCGGACCCAGTTGCGTCAGTGCAGCAGGAAGTGCAAATTGAAACTAGAAAATATATGGAAAATTCATTCGGCTTTCTAACATTTTACGGAGGAGATAAAACGGTGTGTATTTAACAAATAGCAAAATATAGGCTAATGAATTACATAAGTATCTCTGTTCCTTCTGAGCAGGAGTAATGGAAAGGATGACATCAGCGCTAAACCGAGTCTTCCGGTGTATTATGTATTCATATCTGAGAAAGGACTTGTTGTGCTCGAAAGCAAAACGGGAACGCACAGTAGCAATCGGGGATCGGTAATCGGCGTAGCGTGGAGCGGATTTGCGGTAACCTAATCGGTCGGGGTGGGTAGGTAATCATGACTCCGCATCGAGAAACCGCCGAGACACGGGGGATTACTCGCTTACGCGTATTAAGCCTTCAACGAGGTGTGTACCGGTGTTGCTTGGCTCTCCATTAAGCTAAGTAACACGCGCTCTCGAGGCCCCGGGCTGCTTCTCCGTCCTCAGTCCTCGGCCCGAAATGCTACATTATGGTTTTTGCTCGTCCAGCGCACGTCCCGCCGCGCCGTCGTCGTCGCCAGCGTCGCCATCGTCCTCGTCGTCGTCGTAGTCGTCGGAGCGATAAGCGCGACAAATCAAGAATTTGCATTCCGACACCTACAAGTCTCGCGGGCTTATTTACATTTTAAGACACGTTGCCGCGGCCGGAATATTAATTTTCGCCGCGGAGTATAATACACGGTGCGTCATACGAAGATGGCATGCCTGATGAAGCTCGTGCATTAATCACTCGGATGTTGCTCTATTTTGCGTGTCGGGTGGCCGCGTGCTCGCGCACTCGACTCTGATTTCGTCGAGCTTTAAAGTTAAAAAGTCGCAGACTTCTCGAGGAAAATGGACATTGTCAATTTTATGCGCTGCTGCTATTCGAATTTTTAAGAGTCGAAGTTCTTCTGCGAGTACAAAATTTCAAATATTAAATGTCGAATTAAGAAATCTTATTCTCTGTCCGATCACTCGGTCAGGGAGTGGTGAGGCGATTAAACGAATGGAGGTCCCGATTCCCACATTCTTCATGGATTTTTTCGCGACTCTTATCATTAATAAGACCTCGTGATGGGAATCGTAGCTTAAAGAGGTCGAACACGGGGGAATATTGAGGGATAATAAATTAAGGTAGAATGCTAGTGGAAAATTATGCACTGATTTCACCTGTCAGCCGAGCCAGCATCCTCTCTCTCGCCGGTAGTCGCGGGGGCTCAGTCGCCGTTGTACCGTAATGCATTAGCCGCATTGGAACTGCAATGAACGATGAGGCAACGATACGGCACGTTAGAAGACACAACAAAAACATGCACGAAGGCGTAGAGACGTGGGTGCGGCGTTTGCCGATGATTCACGTGGCTTGCACCGTTATTACATGCCGTTCCGAGCAAGCGCAACCGTATCTCGTTCAAACGGAATCCGTCGAATCTTGGAAAAACTACTGGAACTCGAGATTCATAGAATGCAATCTGCCCGATCTTCTGAGGTGGGATAATTGCTTATTCACCGGTCTGGCCTACGCGAATCTCATTCCGTTGGTTTATGTTCCATTCTTCTTTTAAGCGGCCGCGGAAAAAGTCCATCTTGACGGTAAATCTTTGGACAGCGGGATATGCGAGATCCACGCGTTCATAAATAATTCATGAAACAATATTCGCCCGTCCTATTGTTTGGAATCGCCGATTACCTCGTCGTAACAGCTGCCTGGTGTCGTCGGGCAACTCTTTCTGCTTCGGAAACGTTGGGATTCTTTGTTTCGAGGTCTTACTGCATTTTATCGGTTCTAGAAACAAACAGGAGTTTCAGCTATGCGAAGAAATGTTATGGGAAAAAATGTTCAACATCGCGCGACAGTGTTTAGTCAAATTGATTTAACATGAATGGATGCAGAAACAAAGTATGAGCGGTGCGTATCGTCGATACACGAGACAAAGAGGGACGAGACACTTAAAAGAGGATAGAAATA
Source organism: Lasioglossum calceatum (assembly GCA_963966675.1). Lineage (NCBI taxonomy): Eukaryota > Metazoa > Arthropoda > Insecta > Hymenoptera > Halictidae > Lasioglossum > Lasioglossum calceatum. The sequence continues at coordinate 1,638,148 of OZ016555.1, read as the reverse complement.
TCATTGAATCATTAATAGCGGCGCGCGCGCGCGTCTGCGTGGCCATTGTGCGTCCCGCGGCGTCCATTACGGAAAAATGTCCGGATTTATCCTCGGCGGGCGCAGTCAATAATCTTCATCGCTTTGGTTGCGCGAGCTTTGTTCCGTCAGAGAAAGCGGGAAGTAGCGGCGGCGCTTCACGCGTGCCACAAACATGTCAGGGTAGCACAATGGTAGAGCGGCCGGTGGGTATCAGAAATCTCGATTCGATTGCGCGGGCATATATTCCTGTACACACGCCGCGGCCGAGAATTATACCGGAAGCAAGATGCGCCCCGACTGCGGCAAAGCCTTCGAATTAGTTCCTCCGTCTCGAGTGGGTTGCGGCCCGAGGACGGGGACGGAGAGGCGGGGGCGTAAGGGTGAGTTAGGGTAAGCGTAAGTGCAGAACCACCCCTTCGACGGTCTAGATCGCGGAAGGAGGCCTACCGTTGATGACAAAATAGCGTGATTACGGGCCATCAAATAAACACTAGACTTACCGTTATTCTGCGCCACTAGCTCCTTCGAGGCCCTACCCCCTCTGCAACCACCATCCCCTTTGCAACCACTATCCCCGCACACCTTCGCCACGATGCCAACAACCCCACAGTCGGCCTGTACACCGAGCAAATACTGACCTCCTCGCCAACAACCTCTCTCTCTCTATCTCTCTTTCTCTCTCCCACCCCCGGGCAGCTTTAAAAGTCTCGCAGGTTGATCTTGTCGGCCTCGGCCAGAAACTTACCCCGTTATTCGAACCGGTCTATTAGTGGATCGCTGTCAATAAAACGCGATCGACCGTCTTCCGCGGCAATTTCTTTTAAGTACGCCCGGCTGGCGAAAACGCTATGCTAATACCCCTTTGCGCCTCCTGTTTTCGTCGGCAGGAGTTATTTATTGGACGGCCCGAAGCGGGCTGTAATGACGCTAACTCATCCACCGTGGATACACGACGTCGACGATCCGTCCAGATCTAATCGGAAAAAGCCTGCTTTCCCTTGGGAGCTAATTTATGCTCGCCTAGGACACACCGTGTCTCATTCTCATCGTTTATTTCGGTGTAGATAAAGGTTGGAAAGTATCTGAAGAGAGGTAGGAGGTACGTAGTTGCCCTGTAAGTACAGAGTGTACACCACAGATTAATCTTCTTGTGGGATTCGTATTAACTGCTACACCCCCGATTCCATTTTTTTCCTCCTTTAATTGGCTAATCACGAAATTATCAGCCCCATAAAGCTCGGAGAGGCGCCAACCCTTTGCGAGCGACCGTGTCGGGGGCCGGGTGGCTGGCATTCTTAATTGCAAATTGGTGAAATAATTGAAACAACTCTCGTAAAAATAGTTGAAAAGTCGTAATTCGGTCGTAAAAGCTTAAAACCGCAACGCGCCGCCATTACCCACCCCCCTGCCGCCCCCTTTACGCAGGCGGTTACTTGGTGGAAAAGGGGTTCGAGGGTGGGGGCGGCAAGGTTCGAGGGCGTCGGAAGAGTTTCGTCGGATTTGAAAGGGGTCGGGGGTGCTCGATCTTCTCGCTGGATAAGCCTGGGTGGTTCTCGAAGCATGAGACTGCGCCGAAAACTATTTTTCAATCTGTTCTACCGGGAAGGATATTTACGAAAATCTTGAGAGAAAGGCGGCGTGGAATCGAACGATCGGGTGTCCGACAATTTTCGAGCGATTAAATCGTCAAGCGGCGAGAAAGAAGGAGAAAACTGTGCCAAATTGAGGTTACCAGGAGCCTCGTAAGCTGTCCATGCAAAATTTATCGCTTCATTTACATGTTACTGGCCGGCTTGTGCCTGCTACTAATACCTTTCACGATCGATGAATTATTCATCGAACACTGCCTCCATCCTCGCCCCTGTTTTGACTTATTGTTAGCCTTTTCGATATGTTGCAAACGATCTACCACCTCCTCCGCGCGTCCCTCCTGTCAATGGAACACTGGCATCAGTCTACCGGACGGGAAGTAGCTACCCTGCGCCAAACTCTGGCTCTCGTCCAGACGCAACTTTCTACCGAGCACTCGTCCAATGCAAAATTACGATTCCGCGGCTTCTACGTGACGCATCAAGAAATACATATATCATGACTTTCGCTGTCCATACTGTTATCCAGGCAACCAACGTATCAATCTTCCCTGCTTTGCATGCCACCTCTCTATGACTCGCGATCGCCATTCTCTACCGCTACGACTCGCTACCAACATCTGGATTTTTGGAGCGCGTATCTATTCATATTAAAAGCGGGAGTTGAAGTTGGAATTTTTCAACATTTCAAGGCTTAAATTAAGGGCGAGAGTTGGCACTTTGCGATAGGAACACTTAGATTCAAACAGAATCGCGAGATCATATTAACTCGAAAGTACAACATCAAGTATAAATTTCTGTATTTTATAATGTGCCCGAGGGTATCCTTTATCAACCCTTCTTCTCCCCAGTGATCTACCAATGAGGAAACAGTGTCCACTTCGGCCAAAGAAAAACAGTCTCCCCATCGAGAGACGAATGGACAATAAAGAGCGATTATTCCAGGGAAGCTGTATCAAAAAATCCCATTCTCGCGGAGGATCCATCGGCGAGCTTAATGGAATCAATTAGCCGCTGCACAGGAGCGCAGCGACGTCTCGCGCGATAACGAATATCAACGCTATCTGGAACACCCTCGTCTTTCCTTCAATCTCGAACTTCCACCCCCGTTTTACCGGGGCAGAATCGCCCCCGTAGAACCCCCGCCAACCCTCCAACCCCTACCACGACGAGCAAGAGTTTCTCCACCTCCTTCGCCCCGCAAGGCAGAAAATCTGAGAGCGAGATAATTACGGTTGGAAGCGCGGATATTATTTAACCAACATTTCGCTGCACAGACCGGAGGGAGTGGATGAGCAGAGAGAAAGGGAGAGAGAGAACCGTGAAGTAGAAGGGCTGCTGCGGGGTGGAAAAGAGAGGGTTGCGCCGCGTAGGAGCTCCGGGGTGTTCTTACACGAGCAGCCCAATCAAATATAACGGGCGGGCCGGCGTAACGCGGGCTAATATCGCGAGCACCCCCCCGCCCCCAGAAATTCCTTCCATGTTTTTCCGAATCTTCTCGTTTTTTACGATAGAAAAACATCCACTCGCCGCGGCCCGGCCGCTCGCCTAGCAGATATAATATTTTACTTTCCGCGGTAGACGCAACCGCTCGAGAGTGAGAGAGGTTAATCCACCAGGGCTCTCGGTTATTTCAGCGGGTTCCTTTGGAAAAAGACGGCCGGGGCATACGCGTTAACGTAGCATACCATAGCACAGCGCTCGCGATAATGTTGCCCGACAGCGGCACCAACGCTGGATCCACCGAGAAATTTTACTCTGCCCGCTGACTCGTGTTCTTGGAACTGGAATTATGCTGCGCTAACACGGTTTTGGGATTCTCTTTCTTGCGGAGAGTAACCCCTTTAACCGTACCAACGGCGAACATTTTTTGGACTTGGTTTAATTGCGTCTACCCTTCTGCTTGATATTACGAACATCGTGTGCCGTGCCCTCGAGCGTGTGTTCAAAAGCTTCGATTCTATCCTTTGCCCCTTCTTGCGGAATCGCTGCTCGCCTTTTTTCATACAATTCATACTCTCGTGAAAATGTAATCATTTTTTATTTTTTGATGCGACCAAGTTTGACGTAAAATGACATCAGCACGGGCAACCTCGCAGCCGGTTTACCAAGCAAGCTCCGCGGTGAATGGCCCAGGTTTTTTTTTGTTCGGCGAACTCGCGAGACCAATTACAAATTTTCCTCGACTATATCAGTCGACTAGATCGACTATATAATTTTTTATTGTTTGATGCGACCAAGTTTGGCGTAAAATGACATCAGCACGGGCAACCTCGCAGCCGGTTTACGAAGCAAGCTCCACAGTGAATGGCCCAGGTTTATTTGGCCCGGCGTATTCCGGTTTCTTTTTGTTCGGCGAACTCGCGAGACCAATTACAAATTTTCCTCGACTATAATAAGTGTGCCCGGGCCGAGGCCAGGGACTCTGTCCTCATTGTCTCGGACAATAAAAAGAGTAAACTGGTAATAATAATGCCATTGATTTCGGGAATCGAAAGTTTCGGGCGGGGGACGGGGTCGCGGGGGTGGGCCACTTCTGGATTGTGGCGAGAAACCGGCGCGCTCGGAAAAATGCGAGGAAGGGAAAAAGTGGAAGGCACCGGGCGAAGTTTAGACTCTGCCCGGTTCATTAATGGAGAAAGGGGTGGCTGCGTAAGAGTTGAAAGGAAGGAATGAGAGCGGCCGAAGGAACGAGAGAGGGTGGATCGCGATGCTGCCTTCCGAAATCCAGGGAGCCTTGTAATTGGACCGGGGATTGCAAAACGTCGAAACGCTGTCGAGACACGTCTGTCAGCTGACGCTTCTTCCACAATCCCGAAAGTATTTAGCAAACCCGAACATTTTTCTCCTGGAACGATCCGTCGACTTTCGAACTCGTTAGATTTCTTCCCCGATCAACAATCCACTGCAATTTAATTAAGGTGCTAGAAGAACAGAAACAAGTGCAAGAAGCGAGTATCCTCGAGCAGCCTCGTGTCAGATGATCGATTCGCGGGAATAAAAGCACTCTGCCCACGTTCGATCTCGCATCCGGCGGTGCACAGAGTCGGACAGACGTATCACGGTACACGTCTCGGTGGGTTGCACGCAAGTGCAGGCAAGTGCAAGCTAACCGAGCCGAAGAAGGAACGTCCGTGGGTGGTTGCGGTAGCCCATGGTTAGAACACGGATCATAATAATTGCCGAAACTTGGCTCAAAGCGTTTCGGGGCATTCCCCTTATTTGCGAAGGGTTCTAACCGGAGACTCTGACGCAGATGTTCGAAGGGCGGGGGTGGTTAGATCCAACGGGGGAAGAGAGAATGTTGGCAAAAAGAAAAGAAGGAGGCGCGCATCGTGCACGTCGCGTCGTGTCAGACGCGTTCTCGAAAACATTCTCGCGGCTTCTTCTTCGTGAGGAAAGCCGCCCCCGCGTCGAGTTCGAGATTGCCGGCTCTCGCACGTCGATTCCGTGGCGGTTGTTCGGCACGCCGCGCCGCGCCGCGGAAAGAGAGACGTTCCGCCTCGGCTCGGTAAACTTGCGGAGAACTTCGATGCCGGAACTCGTCCATAGAAGAGAACGGAGCCGTCGAGACGGAGCCTCTTTCCACCACGGTTCGTGGTACACGTTGGTTGGCTGGCGTGGAGCTTAGCGCCGTCGGTTAGGTTGCTTGGTTGCTTGGTTGCTTTCGCTTGCCTTGGCTTGCCGGGCGCTGATCCCTATCGCCTAAACGAGGTTTGGCAACGGCGCTTAGCCGAGGCCTGCCTCGAGAAAAGAGTTTCATTAAAAGCGGGTAATGAGGCAGTCGGGAGCTGGCGTCTCGCTCTTGCTCGCGAGATCCACGTTGTACGCCTTCAGCCCGGCTAGGGGAGGTAGAATGGCGGCCGCTATTATTTTGAGGAAGAGTTCGATTAGCGTGGACGACGACCCTTGGGGATGGGGTGCACGAGAGAACGCGCTGGCTCGTATAAAACTTAGCTGCCGCCGCCGGAAGAGATCCACGTAGCCATCGTGTGCTAATTGTGTAAACGGACTCATCGTGCACAAGTTCTAAACCGTCTTCAATAACTCATCCCGTTTCTCAGGAAACCACGAGTCACGGAGACAACTCTACCATGGTCCGGTTGTGTCCACTGCGGACCATGGGATCTCGCCGAATGGCGAAACCGCAGCAGCAACCAAACTACCAGAGGATGGGTAAAGGGTCGAGGAACTGCCGGGGGAACGGCCGGTAGCCGAGCAGTAACCAAAATTTATATACAAAGTATCTTTGCTGACCAGTTGCTGCTGGCGAATAAGTAAAACAGTACACCGAGACGCGAGAAGACCAGTCTCGAACGATACCGTGCGGTGAAGTTGCCCCGGGGGCAGCGGTTTGCGGTCTACGCCTCGTAAATTTGATCCTAGGAATGCGTGGCATTTTTCTGAACCGTCATCGGTTTCCCTGGGATGGTTTCAGCTGAGAAAGAATCCGCCGAACCTCGATTATCAATTGTCCGAGCAGGACAACTCCGGAAATGCGAGTTAGCATCTGCCGTCCCGTTAAATATGATTCTACCCGGCCGAAGGATGCGTCGAGCATCATGGTTGCGTATCTTCCATTGAGTTCGTCGGCTACTATATCAGCGGACGAAGAAAGATCAGCCGCCCGGCTCTAGGGCTCTAAGTTATTGGAGCAGGGAACGCAGGGTGCATAGTATGCAAATGACCATACGTTGTACGATACACACGGTGCGCCGATGTCCGTAGCGTTTAGGCGAATTACACGGTAAATTTTGCACGATATCGAATGGCCGCGTTCCATCTTCTAGCAGGTATGTACACGTACGGCGTCGACCACGGGGCGCAGAGCGTCGACTATAAACCATAACGTGGGGGTTGCATCGGGTCAGATTTAATACTAGAAATGGGAGGGTGTGGCGGACGAGCTCGAGGGCCGCGAGCGAGGCTCAAGCGTATCGTGTGCATAGTTATTTCAACTTGTACACTCTTTCGCAAAAGCCTGTCCCTTTGCTCGCCGAGGTTCTACCTGATCCCTGCATCTTTAGTTCTGCGCTACCAATCATTCCTCCGTGCGAGCAACACAATAATTGTACCGGGAACTAAATGATTGAGTATTTAAAATTCAATTAGATATCCTTTACTTTTTCTTGGTGAATTGTATGAATTAATTAGAGAGCTAAAAAGAATTAATCTTCGATCGTGATCCAATTTAATTCTGCAAATATAAATTCTCCAATCTTTCGATCAGTGTACAAGGGTTGTACTATAGAAGCACAGAGCGTTTGTGGGAATTTTTGTGGCCGATTGTCTGTACGTCAAACGAACGTATGTATTAGCGAGAAGACCGCGGCCGCTAAGGGAATGAGAAATGAGATTTAAAGGCACACGTTAGTTCGTTCCCGTGGAAATAAATCTTTGTCACCGTTTTACGAGTTTTCTTTTCTAAACGAATTCAATGATTCCAGTCGCGTGACGGGTTCGTACAGCCACAATACCCGCGGCCGATATTTTTGGAGGCATGTGTACGTACTTACGTATACCGCTCTAAGGCCTATCGGTATACGTAACCGCTTAGTATACCTCAGTTGCATGCGGACGGCCAATGCCATCCGTTAAATGCAATAAACACGGAATCTTGCAATTCACTGCTCGCCGTTAACGTGCTCGCAGCTCCTTCGTGAACACGCGGCAACAACCGTTTCTTGCTCCGTGGCGGGTGAACATCGCTGGGAAATTAATTAACGCGCCTTTGGAAATCAACCGAGCCCCGCTGGTTTATTACTCCATTGATTTAATTGGAGAACGGACCGTAGTATGTAAATACTTGGCCGGCTTTAAATGAAAATTCGTTTAGTGCCTCCGCGATCTAAATTCGCGGAAAGAAATGCTGCATTGGGAATTATATCGTCTGGATGATTATAATTCGAATATACAGTTACAGGGAATGATCCGTAATCGTGGGGCCAGGGAAAACACGCGAGTTTTATGCATTTAAAAGAAAAATAGGCAGGTGAATTTTCCGAACTTCATTGGAATCATTAAAAGAGTTATCCCTTTGCACTCGGAGCTATTGTAACTCGAAAATTAGGCATTTCATCCGACCTAGAATATTTCCATTCCCTAAGATGTTTTAAATTTTATGGAGATGATTAGATACGGTTTGCCAATTTAGTTGCCGTTCGTTGCAACTTGTTGGGACAAGTTTCGCCCCGCATAAAAATCCGGGGAGCTGGTGTAATTATCCTGGAAGATTTCCAATCGGTGTAGGTTGTTACGCCAGGGAGTACAATGCTCCAGGAAACGGCAGTAAAGTAGCAGGACTTAATCCGGGGAGGGAACGCGGCGCGACAGAAATCGAAAAGTAATTGGCTTGTCCATAAATGGTCTCGCGGACAAGTAACGAGGCTCGCAGCTCGTTTGTATCGCTTACGGGGTTAATGAATTCCGTGGCGGCGTGGCGCGAGTATATCTTCTGGGCATGGTGGCAGCTCGCGGCGTAGCAAAGTGCAGTAACGAGTAATCAACAGCTCGGGATGCACACATTCGTTTCGACGGGAGCAGCGGAGGAGGATCGGAGGATCGTGGTGCATGCCGTTTGCCAGGCGAACGGTGTGTCCTGCGTAACGGTGGATGTGTGTCGTTAGTATTTAGTGTTTAGTTAACATCGGGGATGGAGAAGCCGCCAGTGTTTGTAATTGGTACAGTTTAGGAGCGACGAAAGCGATTGTGTACCTCACAGATTTTAGCCGGGGCCCCCCCGAAGACGTAGCCGGAGAGCTTTTGTCTGATGGTAGGCGGGCTTCGGAACGTTGTCCGCGAGACAGTTTCAAATCGGCGCGAGAAAACAGCATGCCAGATGGCGCGGGTACGTATCGCGGTCGTTACTACAATTAGATATTCGCCTCGGTCTGATCTCCAAATAATAACACGACCGGCGAGCCTCCGGCGAAGGACTTTCGCCTCCTTACCCGCTATTTACCCAGCGAAACGCGCGCCCGACCTCCTTGACAATTAATAATTCCGCGTTTGTTTAGGCGCGCGGGCGGAACGCGCGCGTGGAGCGCAGATACATTTTTGGAGCGAAAGTTTCATTGGTTAAGTTCCAATTATCCGCGTATAGTACTTGCAATCTCAAAACTTTAAATTTAGTACTTATCTAAAACGTATCTGTTTTGCAATAAAGTAGTTACTTTAGTTATAAATTGTCCCAAGCCACGAACTGCAGGAATCGCGAAGGCTTGACAAATTCTGAACGACACGGGCAGGTGTCGTGCCCGCGAGCAAGGAGATAAGGAGAGGATTGTTTTAAAATATTGTTGACGAGTTTCGTAGTGGTTTCGGAACGAGTTGCACGGCTTGGACGAGAGAAAGGGCTTTTTTCATCCATGACTTAGTATTCCGGTACGCGTACAGCCACTTATTTGGAGATCAGGAGCCCCTCGAGCGAGACGACTTTGGGCCGGCGGTCTCTCGCCGACAACAGGCGGTATATTTCATTTTTAAACAACAAAAAAATGCTAATGCAACGTCGTGCACGTTATCGACTCGGCCCTGTATATGAAATAATAAATAATCGCGTAAGCCCCGTCGCCATTATTTTTACGTCGACTTTACTTCGGAGATACACAGTTTCCCCGGGTTATACCCTCCGGTTCGTTATATACGCAAGGAACGTGACTCTACGGCCATTTTCGCCCAGCCAGTCCTCCGTTACTATATAATAACAACAATAATAAACTTTCTTATCTCTCTCACATATATGAAAAATGATAGGATCGAAGATTTTTCTAAAACTACTGGATCTTAAAAGCGTTCCAACTGACTCACCGTTTTATCGAACGACTTAGAATAATAATTTGCTAGTATGTTGGAGGATTAAAGCTTGAGCAAGAATCGCGTATACCGTAATTAGCTCTATCTCTAAGCAGATAAATCAGGATCGCCGTTGCTCGCGCGGAATTTAGTCCAATATTAATTCTCGAAATAATTCTCCGGTTTCAGAAAAATATTTGCCCAGCAGCGATCCAGGATTTTAATTAATGCCCGAACAACGATGCTTTCATTCCACCCGGCCCGTTACAATTTCGTTGTAAATTACCTCGTTACCGTTATAGTCCGCGATCCCGATATTTTTCCGTTCGATATACCATAATTTATGATAAACACGCCCGGCATTCGAGGCCGCAGCTGGCGAATTTTTACGAACGGCGCAGCGCCGCGCTCCGCCGCGGATAATCTTCCGCGCGCGATCTCCAGGATTCTCCGTTGCCACTTAAAAGTCCTGCGAGAGGTTGCGTCATCGCCTCGTAAACGTGCAACCGAGTGCTCGATGTTGCGTTTCACCTTCCAGCAAACACACAAACACACACACAGAGCTCTCGGAGAATCCATAGTATTCAGAGGGAACAAATTATCGTGCGCGGGATACGCGACGTTGATCGAAGACGCTCCGAGGGTCACGGGGGCCGAGCCGACGCGAATTTTTGCGGATGTTTGAAGAGGCACGATGACCGACATGGAATATTATTCGTGCGAGAAAAGGTCGCGACGGACGAATCAGCGGCAATCAGGCTGCGCCTCGACGCTCAGCTTGTAAACCAGCCCGAAAATTCAATTGGATATCGTGGAATACTCCTTGAATATCAAGTCGCAGCTGCGTGGGGCGTCGCGGGAACCAACCGAGAAACTTGCTGACAGAAAACCGCCTCTCTGATGCCCCGACACTGTGCTATTGCAACAGCGAAATCTCTTAAATTAAGAGCAAAGTTTAATCTTCAAAGTTTCCCAACAAATCATTTTGCACGAGTCTCACATATTCAATTTTAGTTTAAATGTAATTAATATGATTGAAATGACAAGGCCCCAGTTATTTAGATTTTGTGCAATATTTAATACAACAATTGTAAGATGAAAAGCATGTAGTGGTAGGGGTAGTGTTAATAAATGAATCAGCGATTGAAGTAAAGTATACGGGGACCAGTGTGTGACAACTATCGAGGCAGCTCCGTGGTGCAAAATTGACTCGCTACAGGGTGGCCACATATCGAATCAAAAGGTATATTTGCAGGGTGTCCGTCCAGTTTTCCAAGTGAAATATTTTCCCGGGTAAGTTAGTCGTCGGCGGGGTTAGCGCGAGATTGAGAAGCGGCCGTGCGAAAAAATCAGGCAAATCACGGGACCCTCGGCGAAGGGATGCTCGATCAAACAGAAATTCCTCGAAATGAGGGAGGTCGTTGGACTATAAACCTGTCGTTTGATCGATAGGTCCCCTGGTTCACTCTCGATTTTATCTAGAAATATCAAATTGAATGGAGACCCAAAGGTCCACCGCCTAAAATCGACTTCTAGCGTCCTCATTCGATTGTTTTCTTCTATATTGCAGGGTAGTTTCGCGGTGATAAATTCATTATTATTCGAGAGGCTCGTGGCAACGTTTCGAAAGGCCGCGACAGTACACGTGACGCCTCGGTAAGAACTCAGAAATAATAGGTTGCCCCCTTCCACGGTGGTAGAAGGTGGCATCTAAGGACCAAGAGGGTGAACAGTCTCGGGAACGTCGGCTCGCGGGGGTGGCGAAACGCCGTCCGAATAAAAATGGGGTGTTTATAAGCGAGTATCCAATGTATCACGGTGTATTTACATATAGCCCGCGTTCACAGTCCCCGGTTGTATATATCTGAGACGGCGGTCTCTCCAGCGTATCCGCCATCTTTTTCCGTCTCGCCAAAGACAGAGGGCCGATGCACACACTCGACGTAATAAAAATTAAATACGACTCACCCCCGCCGGAATAAATAACCCGTGACTTGCGCTGAACCCCTTTCGACTCTCTGCTTCCTTCAACTTTTTTCTCCGAGATATCTATATATTTATTACGCAGAGAATATTATGAATTTCATGGTGAACGGTTATTTTGACGCCCGCTTCAACAGCAGCTGCATCGATATTTACATCGCGTCTAATTTTAGAGGAGAGAAATAGAGTGAAAGAGTTATAATATTTTTTTGCGATTCGAGTCTCTAGATTCGATTATTTTCCCGTGTGATTTAAAAGCGTCCCCGGTGCCATTTTCTCCGGCCCGGGGAATAATCCCGTGGGAAACGGAGCACGGTGATTTTCATATTTTTCACGGGACCGTTTTCGGGCGAAAAAGGAGACGCGTAATTCCGTCGCGGAACCACGTTAAATAGTGCTATTTAATTCTAGTCCTGGAACATTTAAGCGCTTGTGTCAAGGATTAAATCAAGATTAGCTGCGAGATTACCGGACTACCTACTGTACCGGTTATTCACTAAACTCTCCTCTGTCGGGGTCCCTCTCACGACCCAGCATTTAGGTCAACTTAAGCAACGTATCATCGTAATTATACGAATTTACATACTCCGCGAGACGTTCATGAAAAATAAAAGAAGCCAGTTAATTGCCGTGCTATCGCGTGGCCGTTTTTCGTCGTTTCTCGCGTGTCCGGTCTCATCGGAGAGAATGGTCCTCGTGTCATCGAGTTCGTTACGATGACAGTTCGCAGCTGGTGGCCTTGGGAGAAGCTGTTGCCCTCTGGAGAACTGGTCAGGTTCACAGTTTCCGAGAATCAGCTGACTGATGAGACCACTGCGCGTTCGTTGCTTTTCCATTCAGGAGTCGCACTTCGCGTCGTCCTTTCGCTTTAACCAGAAACCAATTATTGTTTCATTAAAGAACAGCATACCTCTAACCATCCTCTATCACGGGATAATTAAATCCTCCCATGAATTCGCTTATTTCATTCTCGTTTCAGTATTACTTACCAATGACGATGCCAAATATTCATTAGTTTATGATTACTAGACTGCGGATCTTTATGCAAAATAAAAATATTCTGCAACGATTTTGGGCAGCAGGAGGTAAATAAGAAATCACTTCATCCCTTAACAGATTTTTTACATTGAAAACATCATAACAATATTCTTGGATTTTTCTAGACTTTCACTGTTCTATATTTCATCCAGCGCATTTCTTTATAAATGCATAAAAATCCGCCGTCTAATGATTACTTTCTGTCAACTTGTAATCCTGCCGATTTGTGATAATTCTTCCCAATATTTGCGTTTGAAGATTGCAGATATTTTCAGCGTGGACCCGAGAATGGATCCTGGTTTGGAAGTTCGACACCCAGTCTCGGCCACACGTGTTAATGTTGTTTACGCGATGATGTTATTTGTATGCGTCAGGCCGTGTTTGATCAAGTGTCTCGCGATGACGACAACGCGCGAGTCGAAATTGGGAAAAAGTGTTTGTCAGCAAACGAGCCGGCGAACGATCGCAAATAATTTTAGCCTGACTAATACCAAGAGCCGAGAGAGAGAGAGAGAGAGAGCTCGCCTTTGTTTTCCTTTTGCTCCGCGAAACCAGGAATAAATAACGAAAGTCCGGAATATCTCTCGGCTCGAACGTAGAGCGAGCAGAAATCTTTCGATTCGCAGCACACTTGTTTTAATGCCGCGCACACGATTCTAATTCGATGAGCTGTTATTTGCACAGAGATAAGATAAATTGTTACAGAGGAATCTAACTTTAGCCGAAACACCAACCAGCGTAACTCATCCGCTCAACGCTGGAACCTACGAAGTTTCGGAAAGAATATTAGACCATCGTGTTCAGAATTCCATGGAAATATTTCACAGTGAAAGTTAACAAGGGACAGGACTTGCGGGACGACCTAATAGAAATGTGTTTACGAAAATTCTCCAGGAAATACTCTCCGCGCATTTACAAGCGATAAAAACGGAATAAAGAAAGCTGCACGTTCGATCGTAGCAGCGTCACTAACATAAAAGCGTTTCCACATAATTCTTCCTCATAATAAAATATTCAGTTACAGACGTTTGTATTTAATAATTTACATTCCTCGGGCCCTCAACAATAATTACAGTTACGACAGCGTAAACGAAGGATCCGTCGAACATACACACACACGCACACACTGGAGTCGCGTCGAAAGTGGGCAGCTTTTAAAAATATCGTCGCTTTCATGCATTTCATCCATTCGCGGGTTTTATAGAATCATAAAATCCGGCGACTACTTACAATAAAATCTTACAAAGGTTATCAACGATTACACGAAACGCCCCGAAGACTGGCCTACAAGAGAAAGAGAGAAAAGAAAGAGATGAGAGGAAAAGGGTTGCGGGAAAGGGCGTGGGTGGCGAAAGGCGGAAACCGACCGTGGAAAAGTCGGGAACAACGGGTGCTTCTCTGGACGGGGCTAATTACAAAACACAATTAAAACGGTATCACGAGAACGCGCTAAGTAACGTCGTTTCGGGCCAGAGCCGCGTTTAACCGGACACCCGGTACAGATTCGCAGATTAATGCTCTTTAATAAACAGAGGCTGGCTGCGCCGGTGGTTGGCGGAACGCGTCTCGTCGCTCTTCACCTCCCCCTCTCAACCCCTTCACTCTCTCTCTCTCTCTCTCTCTTTTTCACTCAGCTTTTCTTTTTCTCGTTTCACCAGCCAGAACGGGACAAAAGAACGCGAGAACACCTTCGCTCTTACCTGCAGCACACGTGAGCCCTGTTTCGCCCGTGTATTACGCTTTCTCTCGCGCGTGTCGCTACAAAGCGAGCACCGCGACCATACGCGCGGCCTGCTCTCTTGCCTCCGGCTTATCCGAGCTCGCTACTTTGCGCACGATAATGTGGCTAAATATCGCGCCGAATATCTCCTCAAAGGCCCTGCCTCGGCTACTTTGCGACCCGGATTTTGATAACGCTTCGCCGCGCCGAGCTGTCCACCGTCCAAAAGAATTTGTTTCACTTTTAAGTAGAACGGTCCGGCCTGTATCAAACTCTTCTTCCTATTAATTGGCGATATCTTCTCCAGAAGACGTACCGCGAGTAAGTGACAATTTCCGAGGCAACCCGATGATTTCATCCAGTAAAAGTCCCCGAACAATTTCTACCGCGGGATAAAGAGCATTTAAATGTAAATGAATTGCTTATGTAACGCGATCAAAAGCACATGCGTCGCGAATGAACTTTAATATTACACACTATCTCGAATAGTCATCTTTCATGTTCGCTCGCCTCCGCCGCCGCTGCACTTTCATATCCTCGCTGCTAATGTAATTCGTACAATGTATAATATCTGTGGTTGTAAGGCGAAACAACACAAGTTACATGCCACGCTTCAGTCTTTGAAGTATCCATTTGTAAACCGTTCACCTTCGATGTTAGTGCGTTTTTATTCGAAAAGGAAACAGTCTCCGGCACTTTCCTTTTGCCGGGGCTGAACACGCGTCTCGTGACTCTAACGTTGTAATTTGTTCTTTAAGGAGAAAATTATTTGGTGTGCGATGACTATCGCTGCTCCGATCACTGGACTGTGGATCTGCGGTTATGTGCACATTTTTGATGTTTTCCATGTTTGGCATTTTTTGGTGAAGTGGACAACCTCGCGTGTTTTAATTGTCATTGACGTGTTCGGGTCTCGGCACAGCCATTTTGTCCGGCGTTTCCGGCAGCGGTTATTAGCGCTGGAATCTGCGTACAGCTGGAGGCATCTAGCAACACGAGGAGGAAAACATGCCAGAAAAAGCTCGGACAGAGAGGAGAGGATGGTTGACTTCACGTGTACTCTCTTTCTTCCTTTTCGCTCTTTCTTGTCCCCCCTGTCTCTCCCTGTAAATCGTTTCTCTCGCTGCTCGCACAGCCCAGGCAAGGACAGGGACCCACACACACGGCTCGGCTCGTCAACCAGCGCACACGTACACGCAACACTCTCCGCGCCGGGCAAAACTTAACAAAACAATTTGCTCCAAAGCAAACAACGGCATCCGGTTTACTTGTGAATAAACAACATATTTATTTTTAGAGGCCCCACGGCCGTAACCCGTTTGCTCGACCCCGCGGCTCCAGCCTCTCGCGTCTATTTGCCGCCGTTACACGACTTAACGGCCGAGGATAAAAATTGACGGGGCCACAAATACCGTGCTGTGTTTTAAAATTCCTTCACTCGCGCCACACTCGTCTCTCTTCCACCCGTGTACCGTGTCACTCTTCGTGCCCCCGTTTCCACGGTATTTCAACTTCGGGGAAATCTGTTGCACGTTACTTATTTTCGCTCTAATATCATCTGCGAGAATCATCTGTAGATTTTAGATGCGATCGATTCAGAAGAGTTCGAATCGACGCTTTCCTGTATTTGTTACATCTTCGCGGACCGTCCCGGCTCTTTCTCAACGTCCAGCTGGCTGTTTGATGTTGCAATTGAAGTGAAAAGGAGAAACGTGGCCGCCCCGCGGGTGTTAAGTGGTTAAGCCACGCGTGAGGCGGAATTCTAACTCGATTGGTTTGGACAAACAATCGTTTTTGGACAGTTCTTCGGGCCCACTTCTACAAATATTGAACAGAAACCTGTTCGACGGTGTTTCCTTGAAGTCTATGTGTACGAGAATCGACGAATAATTAGTCGCGCCGAGATCGACCCAAGACAAAGGCTCGGTTGTAATGGCAACCGATAGGTGAAGATAAATCGTAACGCTGTTTTACTGCGGACACAGACCTACTTTCTAAAGTACGAAGTCAACAGTCATCGCGACTGTGACTGCATCACTCGAACGGACCGTTTGCGAGCACGAATCCGAGTAAATATTAACGGTCGCTTTGCCAAGGTCTAGCCGCTGCTGTGCGGGAAACGTATTTCCAAAAGGTTCAAGCCTATTGTCTTCCCGTTTGCGCCTCATTTTAAACCAGACAATTCCCTTTTGTAGAATCCTGAATTCTTCCCTGTTGTCGTAAAATGTACATCTGAAAATTTTGGAATTGCAATATAATCGAAGGAGTTTATTAACAGAAACAATTTAATCTGAGATCTTGCAACGACCTGCCTTACGCAGGTCGCCTTTTCAAACCGTCAGGTGTTCCCGCCGCGCGGCCGAATCCGTCTCCCATGACGTCACGTGCACGCACGTTCACACCGTTATTCCCCACATAATTAAAGATTGCACAAGGGTTGGAATATACGAGAATCTACTATAATAAAAGGATAATTTTTTAAGCGACTAAGGGAGAAGTGCTCGCGCCCCCCTAACGTCACTAAATAGTCCGAGAATGATTGCAGCATTGTCGCTCGATAACAGATTGAGACAGCGGCCGGGGAAAAAAGGTTGTTAATCATTCGGCAGGGTTCGAGGGTTAGAATTAACACGGTGCACCTGGATTAAAGGAGTTCTAACCGCGACCTAATTCCAAGATAAGATAAGTCGTTAAGTGCATGGCGTGGCAGCCCCTCGCGATACTACCCGGTGTTTTATTGCTGCGGCCCACCCCCGCGCTGGCTCTCCTTCGGGGCTCGGCGAGATTTATTGTAAAATTCGATAGATATTGCCAATTACAACCCCCGCGGCGCTCCTCCGCCGCTCGCTCGTCCTATCGACAGGGACAGCAGCCACCTTTCCGGCTGCCTGGAGAATTTTAAATGCGTTTTATGTGTACAGAGACGACGCGGTGCGTTGCATAAATCCGTCGCCCAGAAAAATATGATTACAATCACCGTGTCTCGATGCTCGCCCCTCTTGTTCTCCGTGCGTTCCATCCCCCCACAGACGACCGATAAAACGTTTCGCCTCGTCGCCAACTGTCTTACAACCAACTCGAATAATCTCCGCCGATCATCGGTTTTATTGCCGCCTTGTATACTAATTTTATACCCTTTTTACGCCACCGACCACCCTGGCGCTCTCACTCACCCCCGTAAACGATCCCAAGTTTTTCCAATGATCGCTTAAGGAGCTGCTGAAGTTGAAACTCGAGATGCCTGGATTTTGCTAAAATTGGGATTGATTAACGAGAACAATAAATTTAACTGAACACCGTGCAACAACCAGACGACAGTCGCGGCGGGTTTACAGGCCGTGCGAGCGCGTAGTGTAAAATAAAAGGGCTCGGCCGAGAGTCAATAAAGATATGATTGCATATTGAATGCAAGTAGAGACGCGGCAAGAAGTTGGAACTCGATGCATCCCGCGGCTTCCCGCGGAGTTGACACGCGCAGTAACAAATTCTTATCGCTCGGTGTTCGCGGGCAATTACTTTCGCGTGTATTGGAAACAGGTATATGGGACATCGAGCTTAACGACGACGACGACGACGTTGACGACTGGCTGCAGAGACATTTGTTTATTTCCAAGCTGGATGCATCGCGCACCACCACGACATCGTTCGACTCTTCGTGCGATGTTACGCGCGAGCATAAATGTGTATCTACGCGTGTGCATGTGTGTGTCGTGGAACGACGACGCGGTCGGTGCGTTGCGTGTTTTGTTTGCGCGTTTCTTTTGTCGCGTGTATGTCCAGCTGCGCGTCGAGACCGTGGCTGGCTCATGCAAATGAACCGCACAATGTACCTCAATAGCATCCGCGTATTTATATATGCTATCCGGTTCATTATTTTCCACCGCCACTGTTTATTTCTGCCTTACGCCAGTCCGCGCCAGCGGGGACGCTGTTTTTCGCGAGGGGACGAAACGCTGAGACTGTCTCTCGTCGATCGTTCGCGGCACCGCACCGCTCTGTCACCGATATTTCCGTGAAATAATTATCCGATGAAATCACCGTGTTAACATTATATTATAACACCACGCGATATTCTCTCTTCTCTTCGGTAAACCGTCCTGTCGACCTCCTTTTAATCGCGTCGTCGGAATATCGTAAAGCGTTCTCGTCCGGCAATCAACATAGAGAGGAGCAATAATTAACAAGTCCGAACGGTGCAAACGAGAGCCATTAACAGGCCACGAAAATTTATGCATTTACAACGTCGTCGGGTTCGCGAGCCACGGCTAAAAATGTATTAAATGTTAACGCCTGCATAAACGTCGTTAGGAGGCATAATAAAACGGTGCGCCGGGGAAAACGCAATTCCGCCTAATTTTCGGATCTATAAATCACCGTCTATAATTGTTAAGTTGTATAAACGCCCGCAGCTGACTCATCGGCCGATGTAACGGCCGCGGGATCGCGTCCATTACTGTTTATAGTCGCCGAGACAGTACCGAACGGTCTATAACGTGAAAGTCTCTATAGGAGAATATTTAAACCGCGGGACATAGCTGGAATTCGTAATGGATTCCGGTTTTTATTTTCTCTCGTGTCGGATGCAATCGATATGCGCGCCGAGAAAGCATCTGTATCTTCTTCGATCTCGTGGGAAAATAGCTTGCTCGCCTCCTCTTCTATGTGTAATAAACGGCGCGCAACCGAACCGACGATTATATCTGTCGACCCGACGATATTATGCAGGAATCTATGATTCATACTCTATTTGCTCCGATCCCGATCTATTCTTTCGTTCTAACGCGATTACAGCTGGTCGAATTCCTTCGCCGACGACGACGATTAACGGATCGACGTAATTCCGGCCGCGTTCGTCCCGGTCGCCTCTAATTATAACCCCGAATTTGGTCACGCTTCAAATCACCCTTTTCCCTTTCCTTGCCCTCGGACGGCCTACGAATTTCACCCACGCAGAAACCCGACAGAGAAGCTCTGGAGCAACTTCGGCAACGCGTCTTCGAGATGCTTTGCGCAATAGGTCGAGGATAGAAATTTCGGCTAATTATACACCGCGGCCGAAGCGATTTGATTAAATCGGCACAGCTGCATTATTGGGCGCGGCCAAATTCTGCCGGGTATATTCGACAGATCCATCTTGATACTCCACCGGACATATTTTATGCAGTCGTTGCGTCACACCGCTGAAAATTTAGCAGGAACAATTAAAGTTTCAGCGACGAACCTCCTCTCTTTCTTGAATTGGTGGTTGGTAAAGGAATTCGATAAAAAATTGTCTGGAAATATTAACTACTCTCCAAGAGCGTCGGAGTGCAAGTTTTAAGATTGGGGGATGGTGGGAAACGGGGTAAGATGGCGATGGCGTAGATCGAGTCAGGTGCCGTGCAAACGAATATTAATATAATCGCGGCAACCAGAAATCCACGGCGAGGTAAAGAATGATATAATAGCCAGGCCCGTAAGGGATGCGTCTGCGACCGAGAGGGCGAGTCGCTCGAAGACGAAGTGTTCTCATTATACCGGGTGATTTATGCGCGTGCCACCTTGCCGTCGCGTCGCGTCGCGTCGGGAGGTTCTAGGTTAGAAATAAAGTTAAAAGAAAAATAAGGCTTACCGGGGTGCAAAGTCGAGAAAGAAGAGCGGTCGCGGGGGTTGGGTGCGAGAGCGCGGCTCGCTGAATATATTACAAAAATAAGCCCGTTGCCGCGCGAACGAACACCGAAAAAACTTTTGAACCACGGAGATCGATGACTGTTTTCTTCGGGGTGGACCCGTCCTCGGAAAAATAACCGAGGAACGGATATTTTCCTCCGGGGAAACTCTTTCTCTCTTCTGGGCCGTGTTAACGGGTCATTAGGCATATTACTCTTCAATTATTATCGTTCAATGTATTCGGGTCAGGTTACGAATATTTTATGTGCTTGCTCATAATTGGGTGGCTTGTTTGTGCCGGGTTTATCCGTGAATTATAAACAAGAGCGCGGACATTCGATTAGTGACGGGTCGGGTAAACTGGATTACTTATTTTAACTCTCCGTCAGCTACCTTATTTTTACCGGGGCAGACTGTGTTCTAAATAGATCAACGAAGTTCGTTTTTCTTTTTCCAGAATTCTCGTGTTTTGTCACGATGTTCTGCGACAAGATTGTAATTTTTTAAAGCATGTTAAAATCGTGGAGCATGCTTTAGACGTTTCGACAGCCTGTTAAAACTGTTCGCGTCGCATAACTGTCCCGCTGACGGTGACTTATGGTTGCAGGGACACATCGGTGAGAACCCGTTCGACAACAGTTCCTGGGGAAAGGAGCAGTTCCAACCCTCCACGGTTCCTTGGCAGCTGAACCCGCGCGGCCACGCTCGTCCCAGTGTGAGTATATATACATGCATACATACATATACCTACAGGTTCACATGGATGTACATATATATGTACAGTACGGTGTTCCGCGTTTAGTCCATTCTCTGTCCGAGCGTGCAAAAACTAAATGAGAAAAGAGAGAAAAGAAACTCGGAAGGGGAGGAAGCGGAATTGTAAAGGAACGCGCGCGCGAGGCAAAGCGAGGGAGCGAGGCGAGGTGAGGCGAGGCGAGCGCGCACACATACTTTACTCTCTCGGAATCGTCCGGAGAAAGAGGGAATATAACGCGCAGTCAGAGTCCTGTCGGACACAAGGGCTCGGTGTCTGAAATTTGTAATTCCGGCTGGATAAGAATACTATCCCTCGGCTCGGAGGGTGAGTAACGACCGCGGAAAAAGAAATCCGGCCACTCATTGTGTCCGCAGGTAGCAAAAATGCTGGGGGCATCGCTTCCTCCGAGCATTTTCTCTCAGGAGTCGACACGGGCACCGGTGTCGTCCACCGCCAACCCCGGAGGAGCGAACCACCCTTCCTTCTTCTCGCTCGTCCCAGCTTCAAAACCAACCCCTCTTGCTCTCGCTCCTCCACCCCCGCGAACGGGCCCGACTCGTCCTGTCACCCGGTATTTATAATACGCTTTGTTTTCCCTCGGCTATTTGTCTTGGGCTCTCGGTTCCTTCGCTAACGTTATTATCTCGCGTTTTATTTTTATTTAATTCCAGCCCGCTCGGTACTAACCCTCCTACTCTTTCTCCCTCTCTCTCTCTCTATCTTCCCAGCGACCACTCTGCCGACGCCCGGCGCCGCCGTTACTTATCCGTCCGGACCCTTAACGAGCGAAACGTGTCCTCCGGTTTAAGGAAAACTTTGCGCTAGGGACAAGTTCTTTTTTCGATTCCCCTACCACCCCTTCTGCCGATTAATAAGGGCGAGAATTAGCCGTGACGCGCGCTGTTCATTCGACTACTTTCTCTGCTACCGATTTCTGCAGCTTACTTACTGGGAGAAACAATTTCCTCGAAAGGTTACAAGGAACTTAAGAATACGCAACACGACAGTTAGTCCTCCAATCTCACTGTAGAAAAATTGATGGGACGATTTTGTCGGGGGAGGGACACAAAGGATCCCGTTACACGCGTAACCATCGGCGAGCGATGCCGGTCGAATTTATGGGAGCAGCGTTCGACATCTTGCCGCGAGCATCTCACGTAACGTTTCCGAGCTGCTATTTATCAAAGGCTTCTCAAGGAACACGCGAGCCGCGCTATCGGTGTTTGCAAAGTTTACATAAAAGAACGCGATCGACGCGGTTGCATTCGAACGGCTTTATTTGTTCGCTGGGCTTACGCTCTCGCTGGCCAATCAGATATACGTCTATACCACGTACGTGCATATATGTATATCGTTCGCGAAAAGAATGCCGCGTGTGTTACGGCGTGTGTATGCACCGGGAACCCGTGACGCAAACGTTGTATTGCGGCGCAAGTAATGCGCGTGCTGGTACGGTTAAATAAACGGGGAATGACGTGCAATCTAAATTACACGCGATAGGAAACAACGGGCGAGCGTTACACGCAATTTCCAAGACGTTTAACGTAACAACGTCGGCGTATTTTACCCGGGCGAGTTTACGCGACGATTCTCCCCGCGCGGAGAGAGGCAACATCCGCGTCCGCGCGAGAGAGAGAGAGCTCTCTAACCTAAGCGCGAACCAATCGACGAACGATTTCTTCTTTTATCGTAGACCGCCTTCGCCGTATCGTTCTCCGGCTTATTACGTTACAATGTCTTCATTCACCGTTTCACGGACGAGCGAACGCCGAGCGACAAGCGAAGAGGACGACGACGGGGGAAAAAAAATATAAATAACATTTTATCTCGGCTTTTACGTGCGATAGGGCTGCAAAGCCGATGCCGCCCACGCACGTACTACCGAGCTCTAGGAAAAAAGCATTCGTGCCACTTCGCACGTATGTACGTGTGTATCAAGCCTGTTTATTGAAATCGTTTCGTCGCGGCGTGTCAGTGCGGCCGAGCAAGAAATACACGCGTGTCGTTGCACGCAACCTACGGAACTGCATCGCGAACTGCATCGCGAACTACGGGCTCCTGCCCCCACCGCAGCGAAGCGATCGACGATACGCGGAAATTTATTCTGTATTCCGTTGCCCGGCCGTAACAGGATCTATTCCGCCTTGGATCTTCCGGGAATCGGACGACCGATTTAAGTGACAGTCAAATCCTACGAGGTTTCGAAGCGAAGCGGAATCTGGAGCGGAGAACCGCGCGAATAACAGTGCTGTCGAAATTGTGCAGATTATAAAACTCTGACTCGCGGTTAAATTTGTTTTTCACGTGCAGATTTGATTCTGAGTGCTCCCCTAAGGAATGTTTAGAGAATCGGCAGGAAATGATTTAACAATTGTGAAAGAATATAATGTTGAAATAACACGCACTATCTAACGGTCCATTTTTGACAATATCGTAAAAATTACATTGAATTAATATAGTTTAAAATAATGTGCTGTGAAGTAACTGATAAACTCTCGTTTTTTTTTAATTTTCACTTAGACCACTTTCATAATTACGGGCACAATTGATCCGGTTGCTGTCCGGATGCTGTCCAGATTTGAGATAATTATACAAACAAAGGCGAGTCCTGGTCCTCGAAGAGCAGTATAGTGATTTCGTCTTCGCAGGACTCGTTGTTAGGGGGGTTGGGGATTAAACGAAGGCAGGTCCGTTGCCGAGGAAAGCCGATAAGGTTCCACGGCCTGCATCAAGTCGCGTACTTAATGCACACTAAAAACGTAAGCGGCGAACATTCCTGACGATTTGTCGTCAAAGAGCGAAGGATACGGCTGTGCCCAGGAAATTATGCATGCAACGAGAAACGCCTATTCGCCGCTTTCTAAGAAGCTGACAAACGCGCACGTGTTGCATCGACCGATTCCACAATATGCAGGCTTACGTGCATTGGCACATACGAAAAAGGCAAGCGTCTCTATAGGTGTGCTGCGACAAGGACAGAGTCAAAAAGCAAGATAGAAAGAGAGAGATATAGAACTGTATACACGCTTCTATGCGATCGGTATGAGATCATCGAGCTCGCTCAGTGGAAACACTGACGTCAATAGTTTCGGCTAGTCTCGTTGCCTCGCGAATGATCCCCGGCCGATACGATGATATCGGGAAGACTAATGCCGATCGTGCACGTGCAAATATTACTCGATCCTGTTTCATTAAACATCGCGGGCACGAGGAATAAACTAGTCTCGCGAAATAATTAAAGCCGCGCGGATTTATCGCGACGGATCAGTCGACGCGATTAGACCCGGCAAATCTCGAGTCGATATGAAGTCGTCGGGGCGGTGAGCTTCAGCCACAGGGTGTCCGAAAGGTACGGAACTGAACAGTGCAACCTTACAATCCTTTAGAATCGCCGCATTAATTATTTTTCTGCAAACTTAGTGGAAGAAGTTGTCATCGAAATCAAGCTTGCATTGGCACAACCTGTTGCGAGTATGTAGAACAGGGTACCGGGAGATTGTATCCATTGAAATTTACAAGTCACACATGGCTTTGTTACAAGTTGCAGCTGGGGTCACGAGATGCATATTAACTGCAGGGGGTGAACAAACTACTGGCTTTTTCTTTCAACCCTGGATAATTACCGTTTCATTAGCATGAGGATCGGAATAAAGCTAATACCGAATAAAAATATTTTGAAAATATTTAAAATTCCGGCGGATTAATAGAAATAAATGCGCGGATTGTCGCAGCAGCGAGGGGTCGGTGACTTTCGGGACACCCTGTGTTTCGGGGGCGTAGCAATATCGGTGAAATTTAAAAAGGGGCGAAACGGCACGATTCTCGTGCCGGTAATCCGAGACTCTTGCTCACTCCACACCAATATGAATCGCAGGAAAAATCAGAACTGGTTCGGGATGGGGTGGGACAGGGTGGCTCGCCAGGGGGTGGCTGGAAGCGGATCTTAGTCCCTCCAGCAACCCCAGGGTTTTAAGATATGCAGGGCACAACGCACGCTTTCCTAGCGAGACTATTTTAATACGAATGAGGGTGGGAGGATCAGGGCGGCGGCGATGGTACGGCCAGAGACTCGCTGAAGATCTACTTCTTGATTACAGAACTTTTTACCTAATTACATAACATTGTTACCATTTACAAAGTCGCGGCCGGGTGCACGGCGTCTGACTACTAATTAGAATTCCCGATTAGCGCGCCGGCGAGATCGCGTTCCGTTCCGATAAATTCTCGCGGCCGCTCCCTCTTCCTGCGACGACGCCGCGCCGTATTCAAAGGAAAAATATTTCGTCTTGGCCCGGTTTCAAATTCTTCCGAACTACCCCCGGGGAATTTCGTCCACCCTGTGCCGTTCTCGTTTTTCTGCAAAGTACCAGCCCATTCGTCGCTGCAATTTTTTAATATTCTTTTTATTCATTACATCGTACTTTCGCTTTACACTAATCGTGGACAATGCTGAATGTGCTTTGGGATTCGTCCTCCAAAGTTCCCACGCGTGATGGAAACGAAATTGTGCGATCTCGTAAGGAATTTCGCGGAAGTTCTATAGATAGCCCGGTTGTCTTGTAATTAAGTTAAATCGGGAACAACAGGCGAAGCGCTCGAGTTTATCAGGAGCCACTTGTTCCTTATCGGAAAGATGTAAAGTCGCGGGGATAGTCATGCGCAAGGGACGAGTTTCTCGACGATGCAGACATTAAGACGTCTGGTCCTCGACCTCCGGTTCTCCATCCCCGACCAACCCTCTCGCAAACCCTCTTTCTCTCCTGTTCCCAGTTAGGTGAACGCGGCTCCCGTAGACGACGGTGGTTTACCCCGTCTTCATTGTCCTCTAATTCTCATCTGATCCTCACATTACGTAATTTTCTCTTTATTATTTTATAATTCCTGGCTCCGGAGCCTCGTAGTCTCTACTCTCTCTCTCTCTCTCTTTCTCGCGTTCATCCGACTGGGTGGTCCGCACGAACTCACCCCACGCCACGCATACTAATGCATTCTCGCATTTATTAATTATTCCTCGCTAGTTACTGTGGCTTTTCGCCCCCGACGTTGCTCTTCTCGGGCTACGGCAATGATAGATTAAACCTTCTAGATTCGCCGACGGACAACGTAGCTCACGTACACGCTTATCTCCCGAATTTTTCATCCCCTTCTCTATTCTACCCTTTAACCCTTTCTTAAGGAGTTACTAGGATTGGTATTTTATCGAAATATCCCTGAGGACGTGAACGGTCAGATTACCACTTTTACATTGTTCGAGTAAGTGTATAATCGAATTGTCAGGGCCAGCTGCGACGAAAACGAGGCGAGCAAAGTTACATTTTCCAACCCCCGCGATCCTTCCAGATCGATTGCGCGGGCTGTGGCAATTTTTGTAAAACTATTCAGCGTATCGACTGTTCCTTTTTCTTGCCGTCACTCGATCGTCGGCTACCTGGATTTCTCGTGCTTCCCTTTTCTTTTTCTTGCACGTCGAGGCCAATACCGTCGGGAATTTAATTCCGTTTTAACGTCCCGGCGATTCCTTTTCAGTCGCGAATGTTTAATTGGCTCGCCACCGAGGAAGCCGGGGGGCCAGCAGCAGCGGCTACATTAATTGCGGCGGATTGTTGGGTGCGGCACGCGGGGTTGTCGGCCCAGGTAGTTGTCTAACGGTGGCTCCAGGTGAGGGACGACGACCGAGAGAGGCCGGGCTCCGTCGAAAAGACGGCTCGCATTGAATGCTAAACAAAAGCTAATTTATATCCGGAGGTCGGGACGTTGCCGGAGATCGGGAGATGAATGGCTATACTTCTTGCATACCAAGTGGGCTACGCCACCTCCACAGTTAAAGATCCTGGGGATGCTCCCTTCGGGGCTGCTCTCGTACCCTCAAATCTGCCATTCACAGCGAAACAGTGGACTACATTTCGGAGATCGTCAAAAATTGCCTCGTCCTCACCTAATCCTGCCATACTTCCCTAAAGGGCACGAATTCTCGGTCGTCCTCGGAGAATGAGAGTTTAGGCTTCCACAGGATGATCGGAACGATTACGGAGTTTGATGACGACGAATTCACTCGTCCCCTCATGCTCGGAAAGTGGTAAAACGATCGAGAGTTCGATCGCCGCGGTAGGATTAAAAATTCGGGACGAACAGTTACATCGGGAATATTCCCTTTAGGGTCGCCGCCCTTAAAATTCGACCGAGAACCGCCGCTCAATAATCATACATCCCCTTGAAGAACTCGGCGTCTCCTCGCGTTAGTTACCCTTTCGATAATGAACGAACTCGGGAAATCGGCGGGCACCGGGCGAAACGGGACGAAAGTTGAGCGCGTGCAACTCTGAAATTCCATTTCCGAACGAAAAAATTTAATTTTCTTCCTCTTTTATTTTTCCGTCGCGTCGTCGTTCGGACGAGGAGGCAGAAAGAGAGAGAGGGAGAGGGAGAGAGAGCTTTGCGCTCGCCGCGCCGGTTGAAACGGGCGTTTCATTCGCTTCTTCTGCCCCAGAAACATCTTCGGGATCGACTGTTCCGGAATCCCGCGACGTAAAAAAAATCCCGTGGTGAAAAAATATTCGATCTCGTCCCGAAGCAGTGTCCCAAATGTAATCGAAGGAAAGTTGAACGACGACGTCGCGTCTGGTCGCGCGAGCGCGGTAAATTCCGAAATGAGATTTGTTGGTGCCAGTTCCTTTTTCTATATTTTTTCCCGGTTCCCGTAAATCTCGCTTCGAGAATGGAAATTTTGTTCTCATGGACTCCCTCCCGTCCCTCCCCGCGTCGCCGCGTGTCATGAAATTTTAATCTTGTTGAAAAAAGTTTCGGTTTTTCGATCCCACTCGCGAGGGAGTAGGGACGCCGCGCCGTCGGGAGAGGAGAGAGAGAAGCCTGTTGATTCTGACTGGATCCCGTGGAAACATCGTCTAGCCGGCGTTGAGCTTTCTCGATACACAAGGCAACATAGCAACACAACACGGTAAAGCACAACAAGTGGGGGGGATGCTGGGGGTGGAAAGCTCGATAGATATACAGCCAGCCGGAGCGGAGAGGCGCGCGTCGCCAGCCACCACGTGCTTTTCACCCCTCCTTCATCGCCTCTCCTCCCTTTCATCGTCTGTCTTCCTCTCTTTCTCTTTCGCTCGCTCTAAACAACCCCTCTACCCACTGATCGGCCGACCGTGTACACCCCTGTCATCCCCCACGCGTGCGGAAACACAGCCTCTCGCGCGAAACACCACGTGGCTCCTGTCCCGGCCTCGTCCTCTGCCAATTATATCTCCTTGACCACCCTCAATTTCATCACCTGCGGACTCTACTCTGAATTTTTTGTACATTGTTAACATAAATGTTCCAATTTCCCGAATGGTTCGAGCATTGAAAAATTTATTAGGATTTTAAGGTAGTCCGTTTTAAATTACGGAATAATATAATAATTCACTCTAGATACATTAATCACTACATTGGGAAATTTATTGGGGTACATTTTTCAGAGAGGGTGGTTTTAAAAAAGGAATTCTACCGGGCGATTATTTTACGCTGTAAAATAATTTCGTAATTTATTTTACGTATATCAGTCACCAGTCCGCGGATCTTTATAGAAATTTCCATTTTCATAAATCATTTTAGACGAGCCAGAATAAGAGACAATTTTATTTCGCCGACTGAAGGTTCGTCAATGCTGAAAATTAAGTAGAAATCTAGTTAACTTTAGTTAACTGGAACGTTTTATCGTAAACGTGAAATTGAACGTGTGGAGCACTTGATACAATAAATGAAGTTGAAATGTTCCCCGTAAAAATGAGCGATAAGCTGAGAAAGCTAGCAGGAGCAGTTAGAGGCACCCCCAGCAAGAACAGATTTACTTTCGGTGGATCCTAACGAGGAGCCTAACCGAAGGCAAGTCGAGTTAGATCCAACAATGCAGCCGTGGCTGGCAACCTTGTAAATAGATGTCTGGAGCGTGCCGACGTTACTCGCATATCGCTATACGCTGCAAGAAATGGTACAACGTCGGAAGTTCCGGGGCGAGATAATAGCGCGGCGGCTGATTCTACGCCCTACATCGAGGCTCCTTACATGCTCACGTATGCACGGCCGGGTAATTAGTGTCTTAATGAAGCTCGGGCGGCGGCTCTAAGGGGGCTGGGACTCCGTAAATAATTGCCAACATGCGCGATCTCACGGTCGAGGAGTTCGCTCGCGATTTCGATCGCGAGAATGCCGCGGGTCGCGAACTTTTTCCGCACGCTCGGTTCGCGTGATCCACCCAGGCACAAGCATCGCGCATTATTAATTTAATAATCGGACGGCGCTCTTTTAACGTCCCTTTCGAGCCGCTCGGAGCGTGAAGGAATCCAGTTTTCGCGAGCTAATTGCCAGTCCCCGGCGATTAACTCGAACGATTTTCCTCCTTCGATTCTCCCCCTGGGGGTGGTGCTCCGAAACGAACCAGAGTCCGATCGATAGCCGTGCTTAAAATTAATTCGAGCTCCTCTAAAAATTTTCACCACCGATGCGAACGGGTTCGCGATGAAATTTGCATCGCGCCTCTCCAGTAGACCTGCTCCACGAGACGTTCGCCGATTCACGTCCCCTGGAAACCCGCCACTTTACGACATGTATTATTCCGTGGGGGTTGTAAAAGAAACATAGTTTTGATTTTACGTCCTCCCGGCGATTTTTGCTCGACCGTGCGCTCGTTACTGATGCCAGACTTCGGGATAAGGGACGTCCGACGATCGTGTCACAGCCCGCAAACGTGACTTCACTGACTTTCCACGGCCCACTCCCCTTCTCACCCTGTTCACCATCCTCCTTCGTATACATACATCGCTTCTTTAACGTCTCCGGAGAACTTTGACCTGCCTCATCCGCTCGTTAACCCCTACCCCGATTTAGCGGACCATTCTTATTCTATTCGGGGGGAGATTGATATTTGAGGGACATCCACAGAAGTCTTTCTTTCTGAATTCCTTGCTCTGAGAAATTCCTGTATCATCAGAGTAATTTCATTAATGAAACTGGAACTAAACAAAACAATTTATCGCAGTGGAGAGTACTGATCAAGCGTTTCGCCAAAAGCAGGAATTTTCGTCTGGCGAGGCTCGAGGGTTTCGCCGCGCCAGAAACGACGGGATAATTTCGAATTTATCCGGGGACTCGGTAGGAAGCCGGAGATACATCGACGGGACAATCGAGTTCGCATCGGTTCTCCGGGCGCGGCGGGTCGCAGGAATCAAATGACCTAAAGTAATTCCGACTACATCTCCAGACATTACTCCCGCTGATCAATACGTACGTCCTCTCTCCCTCTCTGGCTCTGTGGGCAGAGACGCGTACGCGGTAACATCCCGACAGTAGCTCGCATCTCAAGGAGAGGAGCGGCGAAAAAAAGGGTACCGGGAAGGAAGAAAGAGAAGGAAGAGAGAAAGGGATTCCGCGAGTCTGCGGTAATCGGTCTCGCTCTCGACCTGGCTCCTCTCTCTCTCTTCTCTCCTCTCTTCTCCTCATCCCCCACCCCCTAAAATTTTTTTCCTTCCCCCCAAAAAGTGGAGGGGGTTCTGTTCAGAGGGGGTCACGTGGATCGCCGTGAATACCGAGTGGGCGGATGACACGGAAGGCTAGAAGAGGCGAGCATTGCGCGCGCACTTCGATGTGTGAATCGCGTTCTACGACTATCGTAACCGCACACAGATATCCACACACACTCGCACAGGCTCGCGCACACATGTTCGAGCATGCGTGTCTAGTAGAAGAGGTAGGTGGGTGCCGCGTCGCCGGGTGTACGCGTGTGGGTGTACAGACACAGCGATGCAGTTGTGCATCTCCGGCGGAGGAACGATTTAAAGCCGGGATAGTGGAGGAGTAGTCGAAGAGGAGACGCTCGCCAGCGGATGGTGGTGGCTGGATGGGTGGCGGCGGTGGTGGAGGAGCTGGTCCTCTTCCCTGGCTAGGAGGATAGCTGGTGGTGGAGCTCCAGGAACGGAGGAGAGAGGCGGTGCGGCGTGGTCGACGAGGTGGAGGGAGAGTCGGAGGAGAGAATAGAGATCCGAGAGATCTCCTCTTAGCCGACGATGCAGCTCGATGGTCTACCGGCACGGTGGAGAGAGAAGAGTGGAGAACGGATGCAGGACAGAGCCAGGATGAGCCGCGGCGAGAGAGAGACGGAGACGAAGCGGGAGAGAGCGAGAGGAACGGGCGTGTAGGCGGACCGGAGAGAGGAATTCCACGGAGGCGTGTCTTCCCCGGCGCACCAGGTGCAAAGGTGCGCGAACGCGACGTTGCCACGCCTTTTCCACGGGGCGACGTGGCCTACAACCGTTCCACGTCGACGTCGACGGCCGTCGCGACGCCAGCGACGACGACCACCACGACGACGACGGCGACGAGGTCGACGTAATAACCACCTCCTCCTCGTCTAACGACGGTGGACCAAGGGTACGACTGTCTTCCTCTGCATCTAGCTGGGACACATCCCCCTTGCGCGTTGTCTTCTTCCTCTCTACCTCTCTCCACCTTTCTCTCGCTACTCCTCGAACGCTGCGCCACCCACCCCCTACCACCTTCACAGCCAGGGGGGTACGATGTTAACGGACGGGTCGCGTCCAACCCAACCATCCAGAATCCAGCTTCTGGTGTCAACGTCCCGAACTTTCCACCGGCTTCTCTCCTGAATATGCACCTTCCCCGACAAGGGGAACGAGGGGTGGAACCAGAGAGGAATCAAGAGGGCACCCTTGCTCTCTCTCTCTCTGTCTCTCTCTCTCTTTCCTCCTACGGTTCTACGAGTGCAACCAAGGGGGCGGTTGGACAGCGCAACGGGGTTCTTTCTGTCTTCCAGGATGCCTCGCGATCGGAATGCAGGATCACCGTATTCGGCATCACGTAACGCGTCCACCTTCCGATGCACGGTAAACAGAAATGGCGCGGATGCGAACGTGATCCTCCACACCATGCCCGGAGACCCTCGATATGGCTGCTCCCGCCGACGCGGCGCAACCCCCTGGAATTTGTCTTCCGAGATGCGAATTTTCGGAGAGCTGTTTGCGGAGGATCGAAGCCATTTTTGTTTCTCGCCGGGAAAAAGTTCTACGTTCTACCCGCTCGAGCTTCAAGGCGAATTTCCTTCAGAAATACCCTTCTTCCTGCGAAATTCTCGGATTTTTTCGATGGTACTTGATCTGGGATTGGTCGTCCGTGCGATCCGGTTGAATGATGCACTGACGGTTTTGGGAAATGAATTCCTACATCCGAAAGGCAGTCAATATATTCGGTGATTTATTATATTTGAACAACAATTTAGTCTAGCTGGAATATGCCAGGTAAGAAATATATTTTTAAGTGGGAGCAAGTTTGGAGTCGATACGTTAGGGTGCTACGTCAATTAGATTTATGCAACCGAGATCGTCAGGACGTAGGTAACTCGTGGAACGGCCCTAGACGCGTGTAACTCGACGTCTGGACGTCTGGGCGTAAAATAAATCGTTCCCCTGGAAACGTATCGCAGTTACGATCCATATGCATTAAGGGATGGAAACGTGGAATTCGAGCTCGATAAACGTATTTGAAGTACACGAAGTTCCCAAACAGATCCCCCCGGCCGTAATACGCGCGCCGCCGTTGTAATACTTATATCTCGTTACACACAGTGTCGCCCGGCTATTAATTATTCGCCTCCTGCCTCGCGGTACGATTCGCGTAAAACGATTTAATTACGGTTTCCTATCCGCCGATGGAAGCGTTCTTTTGTATGACAATTGATTTAATACGTTCTGCTACGTACGGCGCTCCGACAAAAAATTTATAGAAGACAAATACCGCTCGAATTTATTCTTTCCGACCATGCGGCTGGTAAATCCGCGATTCCCCGGTCGGATAGCGACGCTTCCTATACCGCTGAAAACCGTGTTAACGCTGATTTATAAATCGCCTCTTCAGATCCGCTAATTTATCATTTTCTGCCGGACGTTTCTCCGCGTAACCTGCGCTTCTGAATTATTAAAAAATATGTTCGATCTCTGTGTACACAGAACTTCTCTCTGCACCAAAATTTGTTCTACGTTCGTTTACAATTTATACATCGTCGTTGCTTCTATTCTTTCCACGTTTTCGTTACCGATCGTTTTCATTTACGTCTTCCGCTCTCGCTCTTGTTACAGATTCAAGATTATTTGAGAACACGGTTCTCTTGGACCGGTCTTAAACTCGAAGAAGCAATATCGGCAGCGTCTGAAGCAGACGTCTCTCGGTAGATTCGATCCGGGTAGACGCTACAATAAGCGCGATGCACCGGTCCGTATGCGACATTTCGCATCCCCGTAATCGTTCGTCCTCTCCGCCGCGGTTATTGCGTCCCCCTGCCGTTTGGCTCGAGATCTTCGGGTTGGTCCTTCTCTCTCTCGTTGTTTCCTGGGTCGTATCACCGCGTTCTATCACCGTCTCCTACGTACCTTGCCCCCAACCTGGTCCTCTGCTGCCCCTCACCACCAGCACTTACACCCCTTCCACCTGTCCCTCTCTCTCTTTCTCTGTTCGAGGTCTCTCTGCTCCGCGATTCCATTCCTGCGTTGTTGAACTATAACTCTCTCTAGGAAGGCAGTGGCAGCTATTACGCCGGCTCCTAAGCTATTACGGCATCTGGGAAGCTCGTTGGCGCTGCCACGACCGTCGAGGATGTAGGAGGGGGGTTACCGAGGAAGTGGCACCGGGTAGGAGGAACACCGGGTACGGCCGAGGTAAAGAGGAGGGGTGGTGGGCGTTGGGTTAGGTGAGGTGATGTATTGAGATCCCATTGTATCCACGGAATCCCCTAAGATTGCCAAACGACGTCCTCTCCCGCTTCACTCTTCGCCTTCCATCTTCCGCCGCCCACGTTCACCCCAGTCCACCCCCTGCACACCCCCTCCCGCGCATAATACGTCACCGGTGGAAAGGCGAGCGCCGCCGGTCTACCTTTCGTTGAGTCCCCGCTTCTCTCTGCGCCCGTATATTTCTCTTTTCCATTCTTTTTTGTCTCTCCGCTTCCTCCCCGTACCTCTTCCACCCCCAGTTCCACCACCACCACCCTCTTCTCGCCCTTTTCTCGAACCTCTACCTATGCAGATGCGCTGGAATATTCATGCCGACGACGGAAACGGAAAAAACAGCATCGGGATCGACGAGTTCCGATTCGACGATACTAACCTGCACCCTCTCACTTTTTCGCCGACCCGGCGATGGTGCCTCACGGGGTCCCGACAATTTTCAACCCCCCCTCGGAGCACACCCCCGCACGCCTTTAATAATACGACGTCGCAAGCGGCCGCAACCGCGTGCAGTATCGAGAGCCCGCATAATATCTGCGCCGCGATATTGGCGAGGGTTGCGCTGCTCGCTCCTAGTCCAGGAAGAAAGGGAGGAGCACGGAAGGAGGAGGACACAGGGTCGAGCGACAGATGCACAACGGGAGGAATTCAAATTTTTTAGCGAACGCCCGCCGGTTCAATAACAACCTTTATTATTTTAACGACCTGCGCCTCCGACGCCACCTTTGTCGCAGACTTCGACCCGCCGAACACGACCGAGACTCCAAACCGATGCTAATCAGCACACACGCGAATAATCGTTCCTATATTCCCGGTACACCTTCCGCTGAAATTGATTTTTTGCCTGATGCAGAAAAGAAGAATTTTCGACTCGCTTCCTGTGTCTTGCGATCGATTGTCTTTGCACGGTACACCGGGAACTTCTTTCGAATGCGGGTTACGAACGGTAAATAGCGAGGGAGATACGTTTATAACACGGCCAGATCAATAACACGTCACACAGAGCCACCGTGCAAAGACGGAAACTGCCATTATCCGATGGCAGCCTGCAATTTGGTTAAAAATAGCTGTTTCTGTTTATTATTTGCTGGCTTCAGTCAACATAGGATTACCATTTTCCACTTGGCCGGTATTTTCTCTGAAGGCGAACTAATGAATATAAAATCCAGCTGGCTCCTTCTGCCGTTGCAGCACAAGTAGGACGAAAGTAAGCGGAGCCATTGTACCTCCAAGTACACAGTAGTCGCTCTGCAACGTATAATGTACGAAGTCATCTTTTACATTTGATCTTTCGCTGGATATTTGACTACGCTTCTCGATAAATAACGCACGCTGCCCGCGCACCCGATAAATCCCAAAGCGGGCGCACACACGGGAAGTCACAGTCCCCGGTTAAGCGCACCGCGGCAACCCCATTTGCCCACGCTAATCCGTCGTCGCCGAGAGTGATCGTCCGGTAGCGGGAACAGCGTGGATTTTAATTGGCGATCCGCCAATCTCCGCCTCGATACACAATCTAGTACAAATATCGGCGCAATGTCGAGGCAGTGGCGGTCAACGCAAATGCAATTTGCGCATTCTAGTCCCTTCCGCGTTTGTTGGGGGGAGGGAGGGGAGGGAGAGAGGTCGGAAGATCGATATTTGGTAAATATTTGTGGCGAGTCGAAACAACAGAGATCGAAAGGGCTCCCGTGCTCCCTGCGCATGGAGCGCAGGATGTTTGTTTCGCGAGCGGAATTCCATTCGGACCGGGCCGGGCCGGAAAATAGCGTGGGAGGGTTCGCGTCATCGGTAACGTCATGCACGGACGCTCAGCCGGAACGCTTGCCGATGCCGACGCGGCGCGGCGGCACGCGATGCATCGCGCCCCGTGCTATAAACTGTACGTCATCGGTGCTATTTGCGATCTCCCTTGGCTCGGGACTCGCCATCGATCGTGTTTCGCGAGGTCCGCAACCTTCGATCTGAATTATTCCGGCTGTTCTCCTCGGGATCAATCGGGGTAGTCCACCTCTTCTCCTAGATCGCAGCTGACTTTATTCCGGAGCGATATTTCACGGTTCTGGAACCTCTACCTTGCTGCAAAGAGGTGTCTGACACTTGGAGCTACTTTAACTGGAAAATTAAACATTTCTGCCGATCTAGAATAATTCCATTCTATATTAATGTTTTTCTTTGTATGAATATGAAATTGATAATACCTCACACAATACATAAATGTTTAGTAATTGATTAGATACCAACATATTCAACACGTTCGTGGCGAGCCGTTTTTGCTCGACAATTGAACAAACTTACGTGTTTTGTTCTATACTGCATTTTTGATAATGCCCCATTCTGTCGGTGGAAATATATTCTACAGTGTTAAACTTGTCAGAAAATATGTGTTTTTAGCGCATTACGTAAATATGTCAGCGTGTACCATCGGTGGCACCGGACGTGTAAACAATATTTTTAATGACGGTACAGCAATTTTTAGTGGCGACTCTCTGAGTCACCACTGTGACCCACTCTGACCCATAAACCCAGCATGGTGTCACGGTCCCGTCTAGTTCGGTAGGCGTCTATGTACAGTCTGAGTTTGAAGCACGCAGGGTGCTGTTCGCAACAGAGGAATCGGAACGCGGTAACAAGTATCCTGAAAAAGCGATCGCCCGGAGACAATCGCAATCGCGCTGCCAAAGAAGTCAACGTCCCCGGCAGCCTGTGCCGATCGAGACAAATGAAAGAACCGCAGCCCGACGAGGCGAGAAGTAGACGTGGCAAACATTCGGATCGTCTCGTCAGGCGGACACGTCGTTTCTCCTGACGAGACTGAAAAGGGATGCAAGTAGACGTCCGCGGAATGATATTCAGAGGGATATAGAGGACAGAAAGAGAACGGGGGTGGATGGGGGATGAGAATCAAGGGGAGGGAAAGTTCGCCGGATCGGTGTCCACGGTGGATAAAGTGAAAGATTCTCTCGGCTGACGGCGAGGGGGTGTGGAAAACGGGACGGTCTCGTGTGACAGGGGTTGAAGAAGAACCACGCCAGTCGGATGGTCACCCTACGTGCCAAGAATTTCTCGACGCGAAGACGTGGACCTCAGCGCCGCACCAAAGTGTCTGTCTTTGGTGTTGCCGAGGTTTCCAGGGAATGGCGGGGATGGCGTTGCGGGGGGAAGAGCGGAGGAAACGATAGTAAGCGAGAGCAACAGTCGCTGAATAAACACAAAGTCCAGTTAAAGTCGTAATAAATGTCTCCTCCTTTCCGATGGGTTCTTCCTCCCCCGTTCGTCTCCCTCCGACACCAGCACGAGACCAGCACGCCCTTCTCTTTCGCTCTTTTCACGCCCGGCGTGCTTGCTTTCCTTTCTTTCGCGGAGACAAACGGTATTGAGGGTGAAAATTGACGGCTTTATCGTGCCGCTTCCGCGAGAACTTTCCGAGGATTTGCCTCTTCCTTCTTGACGGTTTCGTATTTTCCGGTAGACATTCTACCGTTCTGCAGTCTCCACCTCCCCCCACCAGGAGACACCCCCCGGTCCAGCGATTGTCTCGGGGAAGTCTTTAAGAAAGACTGATTGGACGCAATCAGGTATTCCGTTCGTTTAATCGCGACGCCCGCTGCCAGCTGATCCTTTCGTCCTGCCTACAAATATTGTTTTCTTCAACCCCTATTTACCCTCTCGCGGGACTCGCGAAGATTGCAAAGTAAAATTCATCATCTGGATAATTGGACTTTTTTTATATCTAGCAATATTTCGGATTAAAGGCGAGGAAAGAGGAAAAGTATTTGTGGAAAATATATATCGAAGGTGTTCGCCTAGTATCGTTTGCTATCGCGGTGGCGAATCAGTTCGATTAACGGGAAATCCCCTTGTTGCGATGAAACCGCGTGCAACCGCGGCTGAAAGTTTCAGCGACAACGATAAAGTTGCTATGTGTACTGCGATATCCGACAACACCGAATAAACACGCGGCCGATAGATATTTATTTTTCTGCTTCGTGGCGGCTTAAACCTGGACGAGATACGCGAATAAACAATCCCGACATATGTTTCTCTTCCACTTGTCCCGCGGGCTCTTCTACGCCGGCGTGCTCTTCAATTACGTAACCTGTAATGGACAGGTATCCGACAACAGTAACCATGCCGCGGATGTATATCGAGAAGATGGGATTTGTTTAACGATACGCGAAATAATTTGAAATATGGTGCACAGAGAGAACGGCAGAAGCCATCCGTTTTCATCGATTTTACATCACTTCTAACCAGAATCTCTGAAATGACCAATGCTTCGAAATTAAACGAATATACAGAGAATCAAGTGGGAGACCTCTGCTCACTTTTTCGTACAGTTTTATTAGCAAAACAAATTTTTTTTTAGATTCTGCAGATCATTGCTTTCCAACCGAGATCTTCTCTGAGGGTTGAAATTGCTACTCCATTTATCTTTCTGTGCAAATTATAAAAATGAAAAATTCATCGAAAGTATAAATTGCATTTTTTGTTGAATTGAGAAGACAACGAATCCGCTGGTCGAAGATTCCTCGTACCGTCGAGCAGAAAGATGGCCGGTTTCGCCGCGTTGCCGAGAAGAAATTACAAACGAGCCCGGTAACTCGAGGCAGCCGGTGTTGGATTGCACCTGCACGAATCGCATCAGTGGCAGCTGACTCGATAATCTTGTTGCGTGGCGTTCGACGAGGCAGTGGATATGTGTACGTGGAATAAAACTCGGCTGGAACGGCTACCTCGAACGGATCAGCGAAATATCGATGGTACTCGATGGAAAAACGATCTCGTCACGTTCACCGCGGCGTAAACATCCTGGAAAAAGCGTAGCGAACAGAAAAGAAACCACCGGGGAAGAGGCGGGAGCCATCGGCCGCAGAAGAAGAAGCAAAGTAAAGACAATCGCGCGCAATTGGCACATGAAATTTAAAGAAGCAAGGTCGGTGTGGGGCGCGGGTGGAAGGGCCGGTCGCTTCACTCAATATACCCACGGTGTTCGAGCCCTTATTCTTTTCTCTTCCTTCCAGCTCGCTGGAAATTTACATTTCCTCCCTTACTGCTCGAACTGTCTGTTTATCCCGCTTTCTTTTAAAGAGCCGCTGGTGGCTATGCCCTTCCCCCTTTTCTCGAGCCCCTGAATTCTAACCCATCGCCCCCTGGAATTCGCTCCCCGCCTCCTCTCTCTCTCTCCTCGACCGTTTCCGTCTCGTCTCCTCCGAGTCTCTCTCGACTTTTTCCTCTCCTTTCTCCTCTGCTAGACGTCGTTCTTCCACGAACCCGCAGCACCTCATCTTCCGCTACACAGAGACAATCCTCCATTTACGCCGAGATTACGCTTCGTTGGCCGATAATCGAAAATATGCCATCGAATAACGCCCCGGAATTATTTGTAGCCGAGCTGCCACCCCCGCGCCGGTGATGAGAGACAATCGGCCAAGAAAGAGGGTTCAAGGGTTCAAAGATCCTCTGGATCACGGGAGGGTGCGTTCTGGTTGATATTTTGCTGCGCACCCACAGCAGTCGCGGGCTAAACAATATTTTCGTCGGTATATTGGTTCGTCAGAGCGAGTGTGTTTTAACCCTGTTATTCTCTTCAATTGTTATCCCGGCGTTTCTGGTAGCCTTACAAACATATTTCTCACAATCGATGCAGTCTATTTTTATTTTGTATAAGAGGAGCAGTCTAGTTACTTTTGCAAGCAGGCGAAAAGAAGGAACGCATTGATTTTGCATAACGAGTACCGCGGAAGATAGACATTTCGAAAGAATCCTGCACCCCCACGCCGGGTAAATACAGCCCCCGAATGTTTTCATTTTTTCTTCTTTAATTTATCGAAGGGTAGCTGATTCCTCTGGAAAGTTTTCCAGCAGACGCCGCCCGCTGCGCGGGGTTTATTAAAACATTCAATTTCGTATATTACGCATTCGTTACTCTTATCTCGAGGGTGCGCTCGGTTTCCTGCGGGGGTGGGGGGCCTGGTCGCGTTGCTCGGAATCGGGACGTGTCATTTCGGAAACGTCGCTCAATAAACGAAAGAGGGATCAGCATTCGCGGCGGGCCGTAATCCACGGATCAGATGCCGAAATCAGCGGGTAATTGACGCAATTTCTTCGTCCCCACCCTACAATGATGCCCCCCTTTGCACCCCCCACGATTCTCTCGAAGGATTTCTCTCAAGAGAGAGAGAAGACCTTCGCGACGCGAGGACCTCGGAGGAAATCGAGAAGGGGTAGAAAAAGAGAGACGAGGAAGGGGCCGGGGAGCGAGAAGGATAGACCAGACCACAATCTCTTTTTCTCGGGTCCTCGGTTCCCGTGAGTCGGTTTTAGCGAGGGCCCTCAAAGCCAGAGCCAAGTCTCTCGCTCGCGGAAGAAGCGAACCTTTAATAAAGAGCTTAAGCGAGCTAAATAGAAACATTTTTCCGTCGGCTTGACTCGGGCTCGCTTCCTCGAGTTCTTGGCTCCGTTGCAATGAAATGAGTCGCGGCTGCTCGTGCATAAGTAATCCGCAGATGAAGGTAGCCCGACCCCTTGCACACAGCCACCCCCGCACAGTCGAGATACTGCCTCGACTTATATCGGTTGTCTCGATCTTTAAGAGCCGGTCGGGCTCATCCAGAACAGACCCGATCGAGGAGAAATAAAACTTAGAACTCGTACCGCCACTGCGTAAATCGGCGACACCGATTTTTCACACCCTCAAGTTCCCCGGATATTTAACTAGTTTCATGATTGATTTTTTCTTCTTCCCTGGAAGATTCTGGGATCTTCAATGGCTTTCAATTGACCGAAGCGAATTTCATTTTGAACGTTCGGGGATTGTTTTGACACTTTGTGTTTCATTAACGATCCCGGCGGGATCCGAGGAGGATCTTTAATCATTCCTCGCGAGTTTTTTCCCGGCGCATTACCTCCTGACGTTCCGTGGAACAGGATCCATGTGTCGTCGGCGCTTTAAAGGCGCGAGTGTGGGGGCGTTTGTGGCGGAAGCCACTCGATGGGGGAAGGATTCGGTAATTATTCGCCATAGGCTTGAAAAATTGCCACCTAATCCCGAAATCGATAGTCCCGGCAGTGAACGCGCGAGTGTAAGGAACCCTCTCTCATCCTTCGTCTCGCGTATCAGTTTTTTTCTCTCTCTTCCGCCAGCCAACCCCCTGGCACGATGTAAAAATAAGGGGGTTGAAAGTCTGGCGGCTGGCCTTCTCCAGAACGACGCCTCCCCACAACGTTGTCGTATTATGAAAATAATGTATCGATATCGTAATAAGGGAATGATTGGATACGTCCGCCCTGATATATTCATCGGCACCCCTTAAATTCACCCCTTCCCGCGAGGCGCTCACCTCGACTATTATTCATATAACGTATGGGGCTTTGCGAGGTGTCTGGGTTATATCTTTGGGACGGTAAAGCACCATTTTTTCGGTGAGACATTGCGGGCATAACGAAAGATGGAGAAGCAAGCCCGGAGTCCTCGTTGCTGGGAAACAAATCTCCCAGCCACCCTCGGAATTTTCAAAAATGCTGTTCCTCCACACAATTGACAATTACCACTGGTGGTACACGCTGACATATTTCATTGATGCATTAACAAGTTTAACACTGTAGAATATATTCCCACCGAAAGAATTTATTCGTCCGAAGTTCCGCCGAGTTTGATAAATAAACGACTGTCGCTCTCCGGAGGCTACGGACTGGAAATCAGCCACAATGTCTCCTGTACACGAAGGATTCAGATAAACGCAGTTCTACTCCAGTTCTTGCGAAGAGCAGCTCACGAAAATGTTCTAACCAACGCATACATTTACATCGCCTTACACCGAGCGACTTCCTCGCGGCCGATACATTATGAACGACCTCGCCGAGCGGCAGCGGGCCGTCTAGAAACCTACAAGTCAGAAATTCGCGTCAACGAAACTCGTCTGGCTCCCTTCGTTTCTCTCGCTCTTCACCCTGACACTGCACTTATACGAACGTTACCCGGGGGTCTTCCC
Source organism: Lasioglossum calceatum (assembly GCA_963966675.1). Lineage (NCBI taxonomy): Eukaryota > Metazoa > Arthropoda > Insecta > Hymenoptera > Halictidae > Lasioglossum > Lasioglossum calceatum. The sequence goes on along the minus strand of OZ016555.1, from coordinate 1,596,821 downwards.
GAAGTTCGCAACACCGGGCTGCACGTACGCGACGGCCGGATTAAACGGAGACGGAACGAGCCACCCCCTTGGTAATCGGCTCGTCTCGCGATCTCTCGACCGATGTATAATTTATAAAACGGCATTAAATTGTCTAGGTCGCAGACCCGCACTGTTTCTAACTGGAGACGCCGTTTGGGGTGCGAGTAATCTTCCCTGCTCACTGAAAAATGTCCTCTTCGTGCAGCGTTGATGCAAAGTGTATATTTTCGCATTTCATTGCAATTTGATCGAATGAAAGCTAATAAACAACATTCCTGCCGCCTCGGATAATGAGTATACTTGAGAATGAGCTCGACGTTGGCGGGCATAACGCGTTTGATGGGCGAGAATAAAAAATTAAGATCCAACAAGACCGAAAAGAAAAACCGAAGCACTCGAGGCTCCGCCGTCTTTTAGTCGTTCGCGGTTGGAGGGTGCTCAGCCGTGTAGTGTCAATGAATAAAAATTTGCGGCGAGGGTGGCCTCGCGTTTGACGCCGATTTTAAAGCTTACCCTCGAACCGCCCGGCCTCTGCCGTCGCCGCTCGGTCTCTTACCCTCTCGCATCCTCCATCTTCCTCTTTCTTCTGCGGAGACATTACTTTATACTGCGGTAGAGCATCGCGAGGAGTCACGGTTCGCAATCAGCGGTGGCTGAAACTCGCACTTATTTTCGCCCGAGTGCCCACGGCCCTCACGAAACCACCCCCGTCGAACCAACCCCCCTACGGCCACCCCATTCGCTACACGAGCCAGCGATCCCAGAATAAGACGGTTTCGCCTCGGGATCATTATGCCACGCCTTAAGTCGAGCTAATATGTCCTTTCTCTGGCAAGACACCCCCGAGAAACCCTCCCTCCACCCTCACGCACGGAAAGTTTGCCTGCCGCCGGTCCGTGAAATACTTCTTCGGCAACGTTGCATCTTACCCAGAGAACTAATCGCTATTCCCTCGAATAAATAATTTACGTAATATTCATCGCTCGAAGGAACACAAGTACGACAGACGCAACGAATCAATCAAGTCGAAATGAGAACGTAGAAATTTTGTAAAAAGACGTAGCAATCCCTCAAAGATCCCGACGGAGGAAATTTCGGCAGAACTTCTCCCCAGCAAGAACCACTGGACGCGCCCGCGTGAATAGCTGACAATTGTGCGGCCAAGGGATGAAGTTGCAAGTCGAAGGAAACTGGGAAACTTCATAAATCACCGGAGGGACGTGCGGATCCCGAAAGTAGGCACGCAGCAGGCTCGCAAATGTGCGAACGCACGTGTGCTATCCTGAGCTGGGAACGCGGACGAGTACGCGTGTGCGTGGGCCCTTATTTACTCTAAAAGGTAACGGGAAAAACCGAGGTCTGTCCATCCATACCTAGCTCTCGGAGCCTGACCGTTCTCACAGTAAATATATCGAAGTGAATTGCAACTCGGTCCCTAATCCCACCCGAAGACCCCGTGGCCGAGGCGTGATCCATGGCGCGGCACTAAATTTCCTAGGAATTTATACGGTCCCTCCGTCTTCGGCCTGAATGCTCGAAAATGTTGAACATTTCATTAAAAAATCTAATGATCTGTTTGAAAAATATTTAACAGTTTATTTTACCAAGTTCCCTAGGAATTTATACTGTCCCTCCGTCTTCGGCCTGAGTGCTCGAAAATTTTGAACATTCCATTAAAAAATCTAGTGATCTGTTTGAAAAATATTTAACAGTTCATTGTGCTAAATTCCCTAGGAATTTACACGGTCCCTCCCTCCATCTTCGGCCTGAATGCTCGAAAATATTGAACATTCCATTAAAAAATGTAACGATGTGTTTGAAAAATATTTAACAGTTTATTTGATTAATTCCCTAGGAATTTCTACTGTTCCTCCGTCTTCGGCCTGAGTGCTCGAAAATGTTGAACATTTCATTTAAAAAATCGGAAGATCTGCTAGAAAAATATTTAACAGTTTATATTTTATCCATGATGAATGTCGAATGGAAATATCTTACGGGGCGAATTTCTCGAGAGAGAGAGTATACGAAAGACGAGGCGCTCCCCGTGAATGCCGACCGAAAACCGAGATGGACCGGGGATGATGAAGCGATCGCCGATCGACGTCGGTACATTCATCATGCTCGGTGTTTTGAATAGGTCAGGAGCCTTGTGACAGCGTGGTTCCTTGGATGGAGATCGGCCGGGCTACGTAAATTCCGTCGAGACCCGTCCGGGTTCGCGGATATCTCTTTCGGTCGGCGGCAAACGACGATAACGAATGTATAATTAATCCTATTGCGTTAGAATGATAATGACAGGGGCTTTATGCGTCCTAACCCGGAAAAAGGAAACAATCGTAAAGTATCCGTATGCGCGGAGAGAGCCCAGTAAACCTCTTAAGCTTAACTGTAAAGCGTCCAAAGTTACCTTTTAGTGGGTGATTAGCAAAAGCGAGCTCACCTTTTCAGCGGCCAATTACAGGAGATTCCGGAATAATCCTATTACCCACATTAGCTCATTATTGCATAACTGTACCTCAACGTGCCGACCGCTTAGTCCTCGTTGGCCCCGTCGTTCCTGCGAATGTCTATTTCGAATGCTTTTGTCGAACTCTGATACCATCCGTCTGATACAGCCTTTCTCTCTCCTTCGATCCGAGCTTTCGCCCGACGACCCGGGAACATTTCGGTACGAATCATCGGGTTGTTAACCGGAAAGGACGATTGCTATCTCGTCAGTGCCATCTACCCATGTTCCCTGTATTATTTCTACTTTATTTTCTTTTATTTAACAGTTTCATTAAATTTTAACGTCCATTTCGGTGCTAAGTAGAATGTCCTAACAGGCTATATGGACACCCTCGGGGTGAGTTAAATCGTCATTGGTGTCTGGCAATATCCTGCCAATTATTTTTAGTGCATCCCCTTTTGTTCAAGTGCTGCAGCACTTCGGAGAATTGCTGGGACAATGTACCAACGATTATTAGGGGTTGAATGTCTGCTCCATCATGTTTAATATATTTTATTTAAGCGTTTCACTAGTTCATTGACCACCCAGTCTGTAGAACGCGTGCGAGTGCGTTCGAGGATCCCCGTTCCGAGGATTCGCTGCTCGAAGCAGGTCCTTATCCGAGATTTTATTTAGATCCCGGGCTATAAATGCGAAACGTTCCGGCCGAGCGGCCGGCCAATCAAGCGTAGGGTCGAACGTGAGCGTTAAGGGTGTTAGAACCATCCGATGTCCACACCTCTGTTGTCAGCTAATGCCCCGGCCATTGTGAGGGGTCGCTGGGCGAGCGTAGCGAATCTCCTTTTGCGAAGGTGTCCAGAAAGGGAGCTAGAATGTGCCGGCCGTGAAAGAAGAAGAACTCGAGACGGAAGAAAAAGGGAGAGGAGATCAGACGAAGTCAGTAACCGGCCGCGTATTAGTGGGAGAGTTTCACGGATTCCTGTGAGCCACCCCCGACACACCCGTTGGTCCTTGCGCCCTTAGTGGCTATCGGGTGACGGCAATCCGGCTAAATCTCTTCCACCATAAACGGCTAAACAAAGAGGTCTATTCTTCAGGAGCGACTCCCTGCTCGCTCTCCGATCCGAGCGACCCGCGCTACCCTTATCGGCCTCTGTCCACCACTTACGATCATCCATCTGGATCTCCTCTTCTCCAAAGCACCGACCCGCCGGATAGTTCCTCGCCCATCCCCGACATTGTTCCCGAGGATTTTTTCGCGATACAGCGTTCGTTTCCGGAATCGAATCCATCTAACTCGGCCAAAGACGAAATCGATCGATCCATCTTGCTTGGAAGCTGGAGGGTGGGTTTCTTAATCAGGAGCGAGCAAGGAAGCTCCAACGGTCGACAATGTTCCAAGTGTGTTTTCAGTTTAGGTATTAAAGAAATAAGGGTGGATTCCCGAAGGCTCTCGCGTTCTTATTTCGTAAGAGTATCCGTGTGGAGCGGAGAGAGACAGAAATAGAGAGATGGTAGGTTAAGATCCGTTCCTCTCGGTCCATAATAAAAGAAGGCAGATTAATGCCTTCGGTCTTGAATCCAATCAACATTATTCCGACAATAGTCCGCCAGCCAATACCCGTTCTACTCTGCCCGGGCTGATATTATCAACAGCCCCACCCCCCTTTCGCTCTCTCCGGCCTCTGTTCTATACGACAGTCACCCTTAACGTCTTTCTCTACCCTCGGCGTCGGTTCTCGGTGCTTTCACACCCCTAGACACCTCTCGCTCTCGTTCTTAATTCCACGGCCGGATGATAAGTATGCTAACAAGAGAACCATCGGTACGGATACAGGCGTGGGCGCGGAAGAACAGGCGACTGCTACCTTGAAGCCAAATTAACGCCACGCTCACATAAACGCCTACCGACTCCTCCGTCAATGTTAATGTCTACCAGAAGACCATTAGCCGATCGAACATCGTCGACGTCTCGGATCGACGCTCGCTAAGGTCGAACGATCGCCTACAGGCCGCCCCTTAATCGCCAACGCGATAAATCAGCCGCAGAAAAACGCGTTGCTGCTCCACGCGCCGATATTTCAGGGGTGGCTTCTGCTTCGAAGAGATAAAATCTCGATCGGTCTGCGAGAATCTTCCCTGAAAGAAACAAATTTCATTTTTTTAACGATAAATGCACAATTTCGTCTTCGCTCGAAAATCGAAGATTTCAAATGGATCAGCTAACGAGGAGATTTATCCCGAAGGATCGGTGTACCCCCATCAGCGCTACGCAAGAGGAAGGCGGCGGTTTCTGGGACAATCGCGGTCCTTTCGCGCGCAATTTGCGGCCCGCAGCCGAAATCCTTCGCAGATTGTACGTCATTCGGTTTTCGGCGGGGGTGAGCATCCCCGCGGGACCGCAGCCGGCCGCTCCCCCAATTATCTACGACACGCTGATGGCGAAACTCGCGCGTATCAGCGGGCGCATACGTGACAACGAGGCTGCGAAAACGGGAATCGGAACTATTCCACCCTTATTTCTTCGGGGGATAGGGACGCGGCGAGAGGTGGACCGTGGGGATGGTCACCCTCCAGGAAACGGGAGCAGCCACGACCGCTTAGGTTTCCGCAGCGTCGACGCTTTTTGAATTAACCGCCTGGACATTAGAATACGAAATTGATATATTATGGCCAGCGCCCAGTGGCGGGGGGTGTCTTCAACCCCACCGTTAGAAAGGCCGCGAAAACCGCGGCCAGGGGGTTGGACCTAGAACCGTGAAAGAAACTCGGGCGGATGGTCCGGTTACACATACTCTTTAGGCATGACTGGACGTCGTTCGCATCTTTCATCGCATTATCTTCCCTCGTAAAACACGCCTTTATAGGTTTCCCGAAACCCACCCCCTGACACGATCTCCTAGCTACGTCTGTCCACCCTGTGTCGCGTCTTTCCTTGGCCAACCAAGGACTACATCCCCGCCGAAGGGGACTATGGATATTAGATTTTGATGGGCGTATTTGTTAAAGAAAACCTCGGTTTACAACTTTCAAAAGTGTCTGCGCTGCGGACCGGAGAATGTAGTCCTCGGGAATTCGGAATGAAGTGTTTCCCTCTTTGACGGTTTCGTTTTAAGAGAGGGTAGTTCCTGCAATCTTACCTCGCGGGTTAAGTATGCAGAAACAAGTCCACAACCAACAAAGTTTGTAGTCGGATGAAGTCACTTTCCTGAGGATCTTTGGCAAATAGGGTGTTCGAAATTGCGAAAGAATTTGTTTCGATGAGAAACAGCTGATCGAGGTAAACAGCGTCGTACACTGTTACACATTCAATTTAATATCTATCATTAATCTATCATTATCAATTTAATATCAATTGAATATCTATTTAATCACTGCATCGTTATGAACAATATTTGGTGGTATTTCCTGTAATTCTCATCTATTGGTAATTGCATTAATGTACGGGTAGCTCTAAGTATGATGCACAAGCTGTACCATATGAGACCGTATTTAATTGGGATGTTTTGATTGGCTGATCCGATTGACGGTGGTACAAAATATGATGGTATTTCCAGTAATTCTCACTGCATCGTTACGAGGCCAGGAGCTTCGAGGTTAGCACAAAGTATCCTGATTCGTTGATCGCAGGGCCGGGGCCTAGACAAATGGTCATCCGGCCGTGATTATCCACGTTAGAAAAAAGCGATGAGTAATATGTAGTAAAATCCGGCGGCCGCGAGTCGAGTGACATAAACTGCGTGGTGGATGGCCGCTTTATAGTCTCGTAATTTCCATCGTAACCGCGGCGGAACGATGCCGCCGCGTTGTCTCTGCGATCCGGTGGCCGACAGACGGAGAAAGAGTGGTTCTGTCCGGCCAAGGGGGTCGTTCCTGTTCCCGCGGAGGGGGTTGTGGGGCGGAGAAAAAGAACAAGGGAGAGAGAGGGAAAGAGAGAGAAGAGTCCTTCGAGTGGCGCGAACTATTAAAAAGCCCGCGTCCGCTCAAATTCTCGCCGGTAGTAAATTACCCGAAAAAAGAAATAACCGTTGGATTCGACCACCCTCCGCCATCGTCACCCGCTCGGTTTTCATCCCCCCGCCTGTTCCCCGTTTCTCTGGCCCTCGAGCGAGAGCCCTCCTACTACTCTCGTAGCTGTCCTCGCTCGAGAGGATCGTCGGTCTCTCTTTTCTAGGGTGAAAAACCCCTCGGCCACGAGGAGAGAGACCGGGCCCGGTTCTCAGATAAAAAATTAGCCGGAGTTGCAAACGTTTCCACCTTAAATCATATATTTATCGCGACATTAATTCAACCCTTTTAGGTACCCTTTTTTTCCCGGGGCCGGCACTCCGCACGGAGACCGAAACGCCTCCGCTCGCCTGCCGCAGCCCCATTCCGGCCGGGCACCCTCTTTTTCTAGATCCTGTCCACCCCTCGTCTCTCCTCCTTCTTGTGCACCAATGTCCTGGACCGAGACTCGACGACGTACAATCGCCGTTCCGTTCCTCCCCGACTCCGGCCACGGGTCCTGCCCGCTAATTTCTCAGATTCGAGTATTTTTATGTACCGTCGCGCGAACCTGACGGGGGTAAATCCTCTCGTTTATTATTTAGAAGGGGAGCCCAGAACGGTACCGCGCGATCATGCCAACGTGTGCGTGGAGGGTGGCAGTACCCGGAGACCTCCACACACCCGAAGACAACCGTTTACCTTGTCCCTCTCTCCTTTTTGATGGGGATATACGATCTCGTTATCTCTTCTTACTTCGACTCCCGGCGATTATCCTTCTTTACGGTCGGTTTGCTCGATCGCACACACACACACACACACACACACCCCCGCTCATAGCCATAGAAACACGCACCCACCCACGTGAACCACCATGACCGTTCTTAACCCAAGAGAGAAAGCCCGCGAATCGCTCTTTAGTTCTTTAATTTTAATCTTTTTAACCCTTTTCTCCGCGGATGGATTATCCTGTGGCCCGTTCAAAGGACGACTCTCGCCTAATTTTCAAAGTGTCCGATGACCCCTTTTCCACGGATAACACCGGAGAAAACCCGGTGGAGAGTTTGTACAGTTGATTTTCTTTGTAGTCGCCTCGTATCTATAGCACCGTTACGGTGACGTAACCGTACACCACCGAAGGATTCACGTGACCGAGACAAGCTCACAATGAAATAGGAAACGCGCAGCGTACCCTGAAACCCCTGCGCGCCACGGTTGTTTACTTAATAAATACATATTTAGTGTGTACGTCACACATACGGGAACGGCTGGGCCGGCTGCGTCTATTTTTACCCCTCCCCACTTTTGTTGTCATAGGACCGGCGCGGCGACGGGACTGGGGCACCCCTCGACAGAACCACCATGTGCTATGGGATACACCTAGCCCGGCGACAATGGGAACGGCTCAGGACGAGGATTTGCCTCGAACTGTTCCGATACGACTGGTATCGCGCGCCTAATAGAGTCGTGGAATTTCGTCCCCCTGCCGTCTCATGGAAAGGAGTATCGATGTAACAGGGGGTTGGAGCGCTAAAAAAAATCTCTCTAACCTCTTGCACTGCAAGTTATTCGTCCGCACATAACATTCAATTTTTCTGAAATTTCTAGAGCAGTGACTCGCGTACAAACGTTTCGTTGCGCGAACGATTTAGAACGGTTCACGTGTGTTGTGGGAAGATCCACGTTCTTCGAGAGATCGACGGAAGATTTTCGGCAGGGTATTTCCGTACGCTGCAGTTGTTGACTGGCTGGCGAGTGAAAGGAATATTTAAGGACAAGCCGTTTCGACGAATATTTCGTCCCCCATTTCCGGTTCGCCTATACAAACTTGAGCCGGTGGTTCAGGTTGCGTCAGACAACACGTGTACACACGTATTTACGGAGCCAGCCGTGTGTGCGGGAAACCTTCTAGCGTTTGCGTACGGCCAGTCCACCGAGGGAAAGGAATATTCATAATTTACTGACAGTCGCGCTGATTGAACAGTCTCCGACGCCGAAAATCTTTGATATCCCGGCAAACACCGGATTTCCGTAAATATCCTTTGATCTCGTCCAATGCGGTTGGTTCAATAATCCCGAGCCGCATTCGGCGATCAATTTTCATCCTTCTAACACACTTATCTCCTGGAAAAAATTACTCGCTCTGTCCGCGGTCTTTAACCCTTGTGTCAGTAACCAAAATTCTTCTACGACATTCAATGATCTATGTACTAATTTTTACTCCTCAAATGCCAAGGTAATCCATGACGATTGAAGAACGTGCAATCTACATTAGTTTCGATATTGATCAACAAAAAAAAATTGAAACTGGCCGAATTAGAATTTACAGAAATTTTCAGACGTTGGACACTCTTCGAGTATTTCCCTAAAATCCCGTGAACCCCGAAGTCTGTTGAACACATGGTAAACTCGATCCGAATTCTCCACGGTCCACAAGAAAAAACTTGGTCCTTCTGAAAGCAATGACTTCGAACACTCACCAAAGAATCTCGAAATTCCTGAGCCTGGTGTATCCAAGAAACAACGTGCCTCGGCGTGGTGTCAGTCCCCTAATCTCCAGCCCTTGAGACAGGGTGGTCCGGGCAGAGTCGAAAAATCGTGTGGCGTTCGCATCGTGGCTGATCGGGTCGCGGCGGTTCGGCAAACAACGGTGCTGCGACGACGATGTGTAATGTTCGGTCTGAGACGAGCATATGGAAGACGGAAGAGAAGGCGAGAGACAGGCGAAACGAGCGAGCGAGCAAGCAAGCGAGCCAGCCAGTCAAGCTACGGTAGAAACGTGCCTCGTATATGATGTACTGGTTTGCCTGGCGGCGGTGGGGTCAGGGACGTGACGAAGGGTGGGTGTTACGGTGGAGCGAGAGGGGAAAAGAGTCTTCAGACAGGGGCCGAGGGGCGGGAGGGGTAGGACAAGTGTGGAGAGGGGGAGAGAGAGAGAGATGCCGACAGAGAGGAAGGTAGGGCGCACAAGAGCGCAGAAGACGTAGTTGGGCGCTAGGGGAACTTGGGGAGAGGGGGGCCTCTTTCGAACGAGAGAGGGGAGACTGTCGGACGGGGGGAGAGAGGGGGAAAGCTGAAAGCAGGCCTGTTGGTTGGTTTCAACTATATTTGTTTATATTTACACAATAAGCAACAGCCTCGCCGGTTGGGCTGCTTGGTATGCCTGTGCCGCTTTTAGTGTTTAGTCCTCGCTACTCGGTCGCCGCGCGAGAACGTTGCTTTTCGTCTTCTTTACAGGCCGTCGCACCGTTCCCTCGTTTCCCCTGCCCCTCCGCCCGAAAAACCGGCGGCTCTCGCCTACGTGTGCCTACGCTACTCTTTTTCCTTCTTGTATTTTTTTCTTCTCTCGCCTTCTCCTTTTCTTTTTCGACCGCGTTCCGCGTTTTGACGGCCGCCGACTCACCACGTGTGTACATCGTGTCCAGAGTGTGCAGTTTTCTCTTTCTATGTGTGTCCCCGTGCGTGTGTGTACGTTCGCGAGAGTGTGTGCGACGCACCCCACGACGCGTCGCTGTGCGAACGACAGGTTCGCAGGTTGAACGAACCCCGCGAGACAATTCGCGAGGATCGCGGGGATTCAGCGGCCGCTGGTATCCCGGAAGATCGCGGCACTTCCGGTGCGATGGTGGACGTCCCGAGGAAAGCGAGCGTGCGTCCGCGTGGTGCGGTGACCTCGTGACTTCCAGTTCTAGGTTCGCTTCTCGCCGCCTTCGTCCGGCTACTTTTTTTCCAATTTTACTCGCGGGAAAGTGTTGCCGTTCGCGAAACTGTTCATCGACGACTCCGGAAGTCGCTCGCCGTGCTCTTATGTGTGATCTCGCGCGCCTCCGACAGCTCAGCGCAGCCAGCTCCTCGCCCTCCCCACCGGAATCAGCAGTTTCTCGCGAAGTAAGCATCCAAGATCGATCGATCGATCGATCCATGGGAAAACAGATTCTCACGAGAGCTCAGAGTCGCGCGATTACTTTCGGGAGGGTAATGTGTATATTATTAGCATAGTGCTCGAGGTGCGCTCATTGTTGCTTCCCGCTCGAGTGCATGGAACCACATGCGCCAGACGCGGTCTAAAATTGCTCCTCCCGGTGATATCGGATAACAAAGCGCGGCTTCGAGACCTTCGGAGAAATAGACTCCATTTTGCGATTTCTCATAAATGGTTCACGTTGCACGCGCGGATATTGGCGTAGCGATTACATTCGCGGTGACGTTCAGTGCACTGAGGAAGCAGCTCGGCTGATGTAACAATGATCCTGATTTCAGGACGATGGCATAATGGATCATGACACGGACGGAGACGGCGCGATCAACTTGTCGACGTCGCAGCGACCCTCCGCCGCAACCACCCCTAATGGTGACACCTCCGCGTACGGCCAGGATCAACAAGACAACGACCAGGTGAGAAATTAACCTCCAATCCCGATAAGGTTGCTCGATATGCCTCGGGCATCGCTCATCATCGGTGCAACTGCCCTACGATTTTTTGAAACCTATACTGTAATCGTTCTACACAAACCACTGAATGTATCTGTTTTCCCAGTGAAACGAAATCCAATAAAAATTTGTTCGATACTTCTTAAGGGTAATAATAAATGTCTAGCACAACGTAACGTATTCCATTATAAAGAGAATGTCTTCAGCTAAAGTTTGCCCGAAAAACTGTAAATTTGAACTTCCGCAGTCTAATTATTAATAACCAGCGGCGCAGCGCCGCAAACACGCAGCCTTAATTTTCGGAGCAAACATCTGTTCGCGCTCGATAATGTTTAAAAGGGGAAGCGGCCGGTGAAACAGTGGAATCCCCGAGCGATAAGAAACACGTTCGGATACGATCGACGAGGTCGGTCGGTCGGTCGTGGTTGAAAATCGAAAACGGAGTCGAGGGTGATAGTTTCGCGATACAAGCGAAACCGATAGCGATCCTGTCTGAGTGTTCGAGGGGTCGCGGACCTTAAAACCGGAAAGTTTTTTCCCGCGGTAAGCCAGGGGCCGCGATACTTCCGAGGCGTTTGACACCCAGCCGCCATAAAATCGAGCCCCCTGATTTCAAATTCAATTCAAAATCCCGCGTTCGCGGCTGAACGCAATATACCCGGGGTCCCGGGTAGCGGCGAGCTCCGTCGAGGGAAACAAATGTTTTATGGCTCTTAAAGCGGCCTTTTCGACGGTTTCGTTTCGGATAGGGGGAGCAAACGTTACGGTCGTCGCTGCCGCAGGTATAGAAGCCACCTTCCAGATGCGTACATGCGTGACGCACGCACACCAACTTGCCCGGCACCCGAAAACTGTACCCCCTTTACCCCCGCGTTGCACGCGGCGCCCACAAACACATTCCATCCTTCACACTGCGACAATTGTCTCTGGAAAAATGTTTTTTCCTGGCTTTTACGACGCCTCGAGCTATTTATAGAGCCTTTCACAGCTCCTTCACGCTCTGTCCAGATGCAGAGAACATTTGTTGGCTGCTAAGCACGAGGTTGTTGCACACGAAACGTCCGATTTTTAACAGTTCCGTCGCGCAACCACAACTTTTTTTTTCTAATTCTTCTATTTTTCCACTCGCGTGAAAAGAGTGCTTGACAACCGCATTGATTGAAATAAAATTATGTATTTAAATCGAGATTGAACGTAGGACCCCACGGATCAACTCTCTACCCCAAAGGGATAACATTTGCATTATAAAATCGGACATTCCATATGCAACAATCTAATATATTCCTACGGGAATCAGCTCCTAGCACTTTTAGAACGTTTCCCAGATTTTATTCTCGTCGAACATGCACGTATTTCTCAATATCTTGGACATTACAAGTCGCGTGGAATCATTCTCTGAAAGTATGCGATTTTGAAGATTTTTCTGTGGAATCGCAGGCCACAAATCTCCAAATGAAATAACGCTTGGATCAACACCGACTGCCGGCGACTGGCAGAGTGAGTTGCCAATCGATGTGCTAATAAGCCTCTAGTCGCGGACAGTAATTTTTCGCGAAACGGATTTCCGGTTCTGTCTGCGATATTTTTGCGAGATGGGGCGTGTAGTCTCGCGTACACGGGCCGATTTTCGCGAGACATGTTTGCTTAATTTCGTTAGCGGGGCTCGCGTGGTAGATTCCCCGATAATTCAGCGTCCGTCGATAACGTTCTCTCTCCCGGCTCGGGCTCGGGAATAAATTATTTTAATAATCGGCCGCGCGCGAAGCATTAGGTCGGCCGCGCGCACCGGTGTATTTTTATTCGTGGCCCGTCCGTTGTGTTCGCACACCTTGCCTCACCTGTGTGTGCGTGCAGATAGTAACGGTGAATATCAAGTTCACGTGACGCACCAGGTAAATACGTGTGTACCAACACGAGCGCGTGAATTACACGTGCGACACGTACATCTGCTCGCCTGTTGGTTACGTGTAAACAGAGATTCGCTTATCGTCCGCCTGACACGTATACATAAGTGTGCGACGAGCGAGACGGAGATATTTTTCGGATTATTTTAACGACACACTGGTCTAGTTTCGCCGGCCACACGGTTTCGCTCGAGTCGCGTACACGCTGAAACGAACGCGAAAAAATCCCGGAGAATTTCACTGTGAACCGCTCCGACCAAACAGTTTGGTAATTAGTCGCTTAATTAGCTTCGGATACCGGCCAGTACATATAAATTTCTCAACTGGCGAGCCGGCCGCTCGTTCCCTGCAATTATAAAGCCGCTGATAATGGAGTTGTAACCAGAAATACTGGCCTCCGAGTTCTTATAAATCAAATATTACAGAATTTTCTTACGCTGCGGAAACGGGGCGAATAATTCCATCAGCAGCAACATTTCAAACCTGTGCAGACAGTCCCTGAATCTCGCGGATTTTATGCATTTATAACGAAAATGTGAAATCCAGCACAATAGAGACATTTCAAGAAATGTTTAAATTGGATTGTGTTCAGCTTGTTAAAATTATTAAGATAGAAATGTCTAGTTAACAACAAATTAGCTGGAATCCAAGCAGTAGCCAGGTCCAAGATCGAGTTTTAAGAAACTATCAAGTTCTGCTGACCACTCGGCAGCGCGACCACGGCTTCCTGTCCTCCTCCATTGTGAGGAGCCTAGCCGGACTCCGTGACTTCAGAGGAGTGCTGATGTTCGAACTTGCCGGCCGGCGGCTGTCCGTTAACACCTTCAATTGTTTTCTCGTGCCAATTATTTGCAATTACCGCGCGCGAATCCCATTCTTCTCTCGTTATCGCGTTCCCATTCAAACGAACGATTCATCGAGGCCTCGGAGTTCCTTCTATCAACCCCCTGCCGATTTGATTACTGTCGAACTTCTCAACCTGTTGACTGGGTAATTTTTCGCGAGCATTTCATCTCTGCCCTTTCCCCATTGATTCGTCAATTAAATTCAGTTATTATTTAATCGTCGCCGCGAAAAATAATTTCTCTTTCCACCGTTCGAACTGATTACTCCACCGAACCCTCTGGGCACTCTGCCAACGTTCATTTATTTTACTGTTATTTAAAACAAGTTCGAAATCGATAAAAATTCAAGTGTTACAAGCACAAGTTCCCGGGCTCCATTACCGTCATTGTGAAATTCATGTGGCGGTGTTACCGAGCACGAAGACGCGAAACTTGGAGACAAGACTGGCCACACAAGTTCCGATTCCACGCACTCTCCGTGAATTCTGTCACGCAGACTCGACCGGGGCTAAGTTTCTGCGGTTTCGAGTCGATCGAAGCCCCGCGGAACTGCGCTGACATTGTTTATAATTTAGAAGGCTCTCCACAGAGTCGAGGGGTTGCTCGTGGTGGTTCGACTGACGTCAACGGAAGACGGAAGTCACGGCAGGGTGTTTGACGAATCGTGGAATCTCATAAACAGATCGATAGGGCGTTTAATGAAATTCTAATGCGACTCGAAATACTCGGCGCGTACGGGCTAACCTTTTAACCCAGAAATACGATATTTGACTCTTCGTTGAAGTTAATTAAATCGGGCTGCCTCGTCGGGTGATTTTGAAGGTTTTCTTTTTCGCGTCGTGATTTAATTTGATAATTGATTACTCGAAGAACATCCGAGTATCTATTCGGGTTTAAAAACCACTGGTTGATTATTTAAATTCCTGATACCCACGGGACGTGATTATAACCGGCGAAATTGTAGATACGGATGGAGTGGCACAAACAAATTCATTTTTACACGTTATTTGCTCTTCTACTGTATTAATTTGTCTTGCATTAATCAGGTTCGTTAATCGTTCGAGTCACGGCCAGCGCCAAGTCATATTTGCCGAAAGATTTCTGTGTTTAATCGCGTCAGTAACGCGCGTCGTTGCTATAAATTACATCGGGATCTCTTTTATCGAGGTCGAATTTGCATCCGAGTCTGTTCGTTCGTTTTTGATTAAGCTCCCGGTGGTTTATGACAGAGAGAGAGAGAGAGAGAGAGAGAGAGAGAGAGAGAGAGAGAGAGAGAGAGAGAAAGTCAATCGGGAGTCCCGGTATATTAAAAAGGAGCACACGGCGAGAAGGGTGAAAAATTTCGTGCACGATTCAAGGAAACAAGATATTCGTGAATCATTGAACGATCAATTTATCGGCCCGCGGGAGAACTGGGCCGCGATTTTCGCCTGACCCGGGGAAAATAAAATGGCCCGACCTGTATCCGTTTTGATATAACGCGGCTAAACTCGGGAGGGCCGATGCGACGAACGCGTTTTAATATTAGCTCGATAGTCGATACTTGAAATACGGCTTAACTCCTTGAACCCTTCGAAACGAGGGGACAGAAAATAGAATACGACGGACACGGCGCCGACGTAGCCTTGTGTCGCGCTCAACCTTCGATTACGCGAAGAGTCCTGTGACGCGATCCGTGTCCTGCATTATCCTTACCACTGCAAAATTTAATCCTTGCAAAATCTCCGTCCAACCCCCAGTTTGCGAATTCTGATCGGAAGGCACTCTGCTTCGTCGGATTAATTAATTGTGAAAATCGTAGAATTAGTCGGAAAAATTTTTTAGGCCATGAAGGTGTCCCTTGCACACAATTCCTCCACGAAAGTCGCCCCTTGGAAGTCCCAAGATTGATTAATACCGAGAGAAGGTAGCAAGGTATAATTTCGGAGGAATCCATCGAGCGACTCGAAACTTCTGGCCAGTGGCTGCCATTGCTTATTGATAAGACTCCGAGAAAATCGGTTGACGGAACGCTTTTTAATGAAGGGCGGAGAGGGTGCGAGTTCGATGCCGGACGGAAGGAGAGCATATTAAAACGCCGGCCCTCAGCTGGATCGTCACGGAATTCGGCTGCGACGAAACGGCTTGTCTCGGCTGCGCATTCCCGTGATTAAACAAACTTTCGGCTGTCGCGCAGTCGGTGTCAATATTTCATTAGAATCACGGGGCCCGTTTATCCTTCGGTTAATATCCAAACGCCTCCGCGACGAGCAAGAGTCCAAAGGAATCTCCGTCCGGAGATAAGACCGCGGGTATTGACGCGGTCGCGCGCGCGAGAGGGGTGGTTTGGTCTCTTGAAATGCAAAAAGGGGTTGCGTATAAGCGGGGGATAGACGGGGTGTGCTTATAGCGGGGTAGGAGCGCCCGAGGAAAATAGAAAAAAGGGGTGGAGGAGTGGAAGGAAGAAAGAGGAGACAGGAAAAGGAAAGGAAAGTCCCGATGAAAGACAAGCGAATTCTCACCTCCTAGTCCCCTCTCTCGGATCGCAAATTGCGGATAGGCTGTCCTTTCCAATCAAGCCGGCATCCACCCCCCCTCCCCCGCCTGCCCCCTTTGCTGCCCAATTCTTCTTCTCCATCCCTTCGCTCCGTTATACTTTTCCACCCTCTGCCTGTTTCCCTGCCCGCCCGCCCCCTTTTTCTGTTCGAGTGCCTATAACCAGGCTGCAGCCTGATCCGCGTCTCCTCTCTCTCTTCCTCTCTCTCTCTCTCTTGCTCTTTTCCAGCCGAATCCAGCCCGTAACTTTTACGTAACACGCTTCGCTATGAATATCGATGCCCCGGGAGTTAAGGAGAATTCGCTTTTCTGTAATTGAAAGAATTTTTGTCGTGCTGAGCCAGCTGGCCTGCGCGTAAAAGCCTTCCTTTCTTCGTCCGCTTTCTTCGTCTCTTTCTCTTTCCGCTTGCTTCTCTTTTCTCTTTCTTCGTCCTCTTTTTTTTTCTTTTTACTTTCATTCTGAAACGTCGGGGGCTTCCTAGTCGCGCGAGCACCGGCGACGTTCCGACGGATAACGACGGTGACGAGGATTTTAATAAATTACTGGAAACGTCCGCTGACTGGCGACTTCCTCTAAGCGACACCCGCGATTCCACGTGACGAAATACGCTTACCTCGTCTCAAACCCCTTCCTCAACTCTTCCTGAAACAGCCTTAAGATTGGCCATACTTATTACTTCACCGATACTAATTCACTATCGCTTTTCTAATACCAATTCATCTTTTATTTTCAATTTTCGTTTAGATACGGTTGTCGAGTGACAAACGTTTTTATTTAAACGTTTAACGTGTTAAGTTCACTGCCACGTCACTTTTACATATTGTATCCTGGATGGCGGTACAATCGAGGTTGCATAATTGAAGAATATCGTGATCAAATATTCACTAGCTGGATTAAACATGATCTTACCCTTATTAATAATGTTCACTCTGGTGTCGCCTAGAATTATTATATAAAATTGTCATCATGTTGCCAGTATTCATGAATTAATTCTTCATTGAGGTAACGATGACAGATGACCACGAAGAAATTTCATTTTACCAGCTAAATTTTCTTTCGACCAGTAGTCTCCGGAGCGCATTAAGATCTGCCGCGCGCGCACAAAGACGCAAACACCGGAGCGGAAAATTCGCGGAACAATCGATCGTTTGTTGGGTCTGTGAATTGTTTATGACATAACGCGTTCGACGGTGGGAGGAGGTATTTATTTCGGGAACGGTGTTTCGCTGTCACATTCTCGGATTAAATCAGTGCCGGTCGGGGGTGCAGCAATTCGAACGAAATTCGGTAAGATAGAAGTCAGAAGTTCGCCACAACACCGCGACGTCTCTCGTTAGACGGTCTTCTCGCTCTGGCGTCCTGGTTGTTACCTACATTATTAACCGGTTCAAACCTCACGGCTGTGTACTTAAATCCAATCTAGAAATCCCACCCTTCTTAGTCCCCCACCTTTCCTACCCTCGAGGAGCGAAGGTCGACGGAGACTGGCAAGGGCGATTACCCTCCATTATTCACACGCTCGATTCGGGCCCGCTGAGTGATACCTGAGAAAACCTTGTCGAACATCCTCCGATATCGTTCTTGAATTTTTACTCAAGCACTCGGCGTCTCGGAGATCGCGAGATTTATCCTGTTGTCTCTCTTCCGCGCTAACATTTTCGTCGCAGAAACTCGGATGTCATTGAAGCTCCGAACGCTCGAGTAATACCATATTATCTGACTATGAAAGTTGAAGTAGTCCTCAGTTAGCAAAATTTTAATAATTGAATTTTAATAATAGAATTTTAATAATTCATTATTTTTCAACATGAAAAGCGAAGGTTGACAGCAAACTAGCGCGCATATGCACAACTATTTACGGATACGGAAAAAAATGTTGCAGTCGTGTTAAAGTGGACAACAAAGTTACCTTGCAAATATTTATAAGTTGCCAGAATGATGTCGCCACGAAATATCTACTTAGGTAGTCCTTCGCTTGACTACGAATGTATTGTAGATATTTGTATATCTCGATGTAGAATAACCAATATTTACGATTACTACAGTTGGCTAGAATTGCCGCCTCATCGGCCACGCTGTATCGTTACCAACGGTTTGGTATCGCTGATAATAAGATTATAATAAGTAGACTGCGGATCTCTATGCGAAATAAAAATGTTTTGCATTGATTGTGGGAAGCAGGAATAACGTGAAAATTGATTTCATTAAAAGCAACATTACAAGATTCTTGAATTTTTAAAACCTTTTACTGTGTTTTATATTTCACCTAACCAATATCTTCGTAAAAGCATAAAGATTCGCAGTCGAATAATAAGTTATACTCTCCTCTAAGTTCGTCTGAAATTTTCGCCGAAGCTCGTGCCCGAGAATACGAAATGAATTTTCGGTTATATTTAACGTTGGATTATGTCCATGATCGTCGATGACTATTGAGACGCGCGTCGATGATAGAACCTGATTCCCGGAGTTTTTATGATCGACGAGCGTCGGTTGACAAAACTATGCGGGGCTCGGTCGGCCACCTGAAACAACTGGCGAGAGAATCGCGGCCAAACATTTCGTGTCGCTCCGTGTAAACAGCATCGGATACCGCTAAATCCTGCCTCGCCTCTTTCGCCCGGAAATCTCAAACAGATTCGACGAGCGACTACACCTGAAACAACCGTTTTCTTGCGGCCGATCGTTAAACATCATGGTCGTCTGGGCCTCTGCGATCTCTCTTTCTCCGTGCGAGACCCACCACAATGATTTTCATAAGAGAACAACCCGGTCCCGGATCGAAACGTTTGCGGACAGATAAGAGCCAGCCTGCTAATAGTGGCGGTGTATATTTAAACGGCTGTTTCGATTGGCGGATAGACGATCGAAATAAATAGCGTATCTCTCGCCGTGCGTACAACAGAATATTTTCACATCTGTTCGGTTTTTATCTTGACGAACGGCGCACACCAGCGAACTCGGTTACCTTATCAGGCTTATCGCCGGTGCCTCGACAGTGGCGTGGCAATAGCTAAATCCCGTCGCTCTTTTCCCCAACGATTTCGCGAGCCACCACCGGGGTCAATGGAATCTTACCTCAGTCCCGTGAACTGTGCAACATTGTCTGTATTTGCTCGGTGCAACATTCCACTGATGATACCAGATTTCATTTTACACACAACGATTTGTACATCCTAAAAATTATTATATTATTATTATTATTATTTTTACAATCGTCTCTATACTCGCCTGCAAAATTACGTGACTCGTGTATTCACGTACAAATTTTCCTAATGCGCCCCGGCTTTTCACGTTTCAGTAAACTTATCTACAAGTGTACCGTTGAATAATGGATATAGGAAAAAACTTTGCGGCGGCATTTAAAAATGAAAACGTGTTGTGTCGAGGGAACCTCGAATTGTTAGTTTGCTCTTATCTTGACAGTTTTGTTGTCTGAAATATATGTACGGCGAAGAATGATAGAGTATTCGATACGTCTGATAGAGTTGACGTCACGAAATTCGAAACGTTACGAGAAAGTGCGATACACGTTCTTCTGTCACGATTGACGCAGGCAAGTTACGCGTGTTCGTTTTATCGCGATTTCCCGTGGCGAACGACAGCATGGATTCACGAGTTGAAATCTTCCCTCGTCGCGGATCTGAAGAAAGGAGGCACGTCGGGGACATCGGCGCGCGCCACAGACACCGAAACTTAATTAAAAGCACGCGCGATGATTATTTGCCGAGGCGGGCGTTCACCGTTTATTTTGGAAATTGCGTCGCTGCAAGCGATTCCTCGCGAGCCCCGGAATCCTCGCCGAGGCGGAGCCTGGATTTGGGGGGAACCCGAAAGTCCTGGACACCGAACAACTTCGGGAAAGACCAAATAACAATAACCAAGAGAAACACTTTCTCGAGGGTGGTTCCCATTTATCGCCGGGACAGAGAATAATGTCTGGGATAGATCCTTCGACAGCTTATTTATAGAAGTGTCCTCCGAACTCTTCGGCTGTTTTATTAGTCAGACATGAATTACAGAAAATTGGACTTTGTTGGACAGAGCAGGGAGTGATTGAATTAAAAATGGGAAACAATCGAAAGATAAGGAGCACGCGGGCCTCCCGATGAAGGTCGTGGAACGCAAAGTTTTCGTTTCGGGAGGCGCGAATAATGAGGCGAAATTCTATGTAAATGAAAGTGGGGACCCCGATCGAGCGATAGACCAAACGTGGAACGTTCAGCAAGAAATTACAGGCAAAGGCCGATGGAGTAGGGGGAAAAGGAGGGCCTGTTTAACGAATTAGAGAACCGGGAGGGTCGGAAGCTGCTATAAAAAAAATGTGCATACGATGGGAAGAGTTTGTGGATTGTCGAGGAATCCGGTTCAAGGGAAATGAGGGAAGAGGGATGAAGAAAGAGTGTGTGTGTGCGTGTGTGTGGTCTCTCGCGCTCACCGGGGATAGAAATAATGTGAAAGGGAGGGAAGGAGAGGAGAGGGAGAGAGAAAGAGTGAGAGACACGTCGCGGCAAGAGCAAAAGGCGAGGGGGGTGAAGCGTTGGCTAGAATAAACACATAGATGTTTTCTTTGTTCCTCTAAACTAAACAACCAACGAGGAATCTAAACAGAGGCCAGAACCCAAATTCAATTTGGTCGCCGCCTCCGTCTCTACCTTCAGCTGTTCTACGGGACGAAAGGTATCCTTCCTCATCCCTTGCCCTCTCCCTTTGCCCACCCTTCTGCGTTACACCCCCTACCCTTATTCTGCGCGGGCAGCCTCTCACCATTGTACACTTAACGCCGCCAGGATGGTACCTAATATTTACCACGGTTCTCTTATACACAGTGACCGATCCCACACACGCGAGCCTTTAAACAATACGCCGCTCGCCGTTTAATACCTAAGTAAGCTCTCCCATCGAACCGCTTTCTCCCTCACCCCACCAGAACCTCCCGACAGCCTTATTTTTCTTCGCGAATCGCGGGTGATGAAAGTCGGTGTTAATTAATCGAGGCAGCTTTAGTACTGATACGCCCACCCGTTTTATCGGCTCGCCGACTTATTAAAGATTCAAACCGCTCCAGAAGCAAGTGGCCTAGCTTCCGCGTTAGGTCCGGGTGCCTTTCACTTACCTCAGAAATGAAAAAGGCACACTCCGATAAAAGGGTGGCCACCGCGTTTCTAATCACTTATTGCTCCTTGCCCAGCACGGCATTCTAACCCTGGACAAATTATAATACAAGCCATTCGTAAGTAACGTTACGAATTCATCAATAAATTCGCTACAACCATTTGTTGTTTCGCCGATTATCGATCTCCGGAAGCGTGTATAAATTTTTCGGAAAAATTTCTCGGAACTATCTGGATTTTTCCGATCAAACTTCCGGCGAGAGATGTCGAAGTCGAAGAAGCTGATCCTGTTATTCGACGGATACCGTTCGACAGACGTGCTCGGAAAGGTACGCGGGTAAATACGAGCAGCGCACGCGGCCGCCGCAAGAAAATA
Organism: Lasioglossum calceatum; assembly: GCA_963966675.1. Lineage (NCBI taxonomy): Eukaryota > Metazoa > Arthropoda > Insecta > Hymenoptera > Halictidae > Lasioglossum > Lasioglossum calceatum. The sequence goes on along the minus strand of OZ016555.1, from coordinate 1,575,161 downwards.
TAACAACGAAGCGAAAGTCTATTAGGATTTTCATTTCCTGAATAAATAAAACTCGTCGAATCGTTTAATACGCCGGAGAGGAGTTCGCGCGTGCATACGATAATCCCGGCTTCTCGAGGCCGGAGGATACCGATCGCATATTTTTCGCGCGTGCACCCACACACCGCGTTATTATTGTGTCGGCGCTTGCGTACACGTTCCCCAGGGAGGAGAAACGATATACCGGCAGACGGGAAACGAGGAGAACGTCATTCGCGAATTTACCGTGACGGCCAATGTCCACCCGTGAACTCGACGTTAAAGCGACGGTTTGACGAAAAATGCCACGTGCGCTCGCGCGTTCGCAAGCCCATCCCCCCCCTAACCCTTGTGTACCGACCAAAGAAGCGTTCGTTCGATTGTCGGAATGAAACCCGCCGTTTGTTTGTCGAACACGCGTGCTTTTATGCGTCGTTCGTATGGAGATTTCTGTTTGCCCTCGCGATACTAAAATCGTTCGCTCACCTACGATTATACTTATACGCGGCACTTTCGAAAAAATTCCCCTTCGCGCGCCTCGTTTTTCATCGGGACCGAGAACCCCTTCTTTGTTTTCCACCCCCGGCGAAATAATTCCGTGGGCTGGCTCGATGCTCGGATTGGATATAATCCAGTCTTGAGTGAATTGGCTCGGAGAAATTGGAAACACACGAAAATGTTATTAAAAATCTGTACATCAGGTATTAACCGACTGGGAGTCGAGGAGGGATAATTTTTCCAATTCTCGAGCTTCCAGCGATAATTCGATCGATCTCATTAGCCGGATCGAAGGGAAAGGTTTCAGGGTGCACAACACGGGTTGGGCTAGCCTCGGTCGAAGGTGGATCGGATCGGCAGGGTTGAAGGACAGGTTGTGCGCTCGCGAGGGGCCATCGCGCAAGTCGAGAGAAACAAAACGTGGAGGTAAAATTAAAAAGAATCTCTCAGCGATGCCGGCTGCAGAGTAACATGCAGGTCCTTCTCATCCCTTGGCCGGAATAAATGCGTACATCCCTCCATCCTCTCCCTTGTAATAATCCCTTCCGGTTAATCTGCTCGAATGTAGCCTGCAGCGGGCGAGTCGGTATCCGATGAACGGAGAGGCGGTGCACACGCTCCTCTATCAGGCTGCACGTCGACGGAAAGCGCTGGTTTCCTACGCTGTGCTCTCCGCCGGTACACACTTCATCGTTTCGGGGTGGGTTAGGTGCTGGCAGCAGGGCCGACAGACCCCCTTGTTCTTTCGCGAAAAACGAATAAATAAATAGATACGCCCGCGGACCCCTTCGGCCCAGGGGTTGGACAGGTGCATGGCCGAAAAAAACAGAGACACATACTACCACTCTTTCTCTCTATCTATGCGCTTCCAGCAGCACTGCGAAAGTATACCGGGGTTACGTTGACGGGCTGCCCTGGTGCAGCAGCCTTCCTCGTAAAAGAACGACAACCGGCACTTGATACTCTCCTCCCGGTGCCCGAGCGTAGGCGCTGCGTTGTAAATTATAACTTAGCTTGCGTTACGCGCTCGAGCGCGCACGTGACGCCCCCGCTCGCACCCTGATCGCGATGAAAAGTGAACAGATATTTTTCTTACGGATATATGGCGCGCAGAGATTAGTCGCCGGCAGAGACGGCTTCTGCCACCCCTTGCTTGCAACTCGCAGGCAAATATTGCAACAGTTCGACGCCCGACCTCGAGAATTTTTACGACGCCTGCCAAGATTCAGTTTTTCAACTATTTTCGAGGATGGAAGCTTTTCGATAAAAACAGATCTCTCGCTCCAAACAGAAGATCTTACGGGACACGTTATATCGTAAACGCCTCTGGGACAACGTCGCGGAGAGAAATCGCCGCGGAACGGGGCGTGACAGTATTTTCCGAGCGCGATGAAGCGTTGTCCCGCTGAAGACAGGTCCATGGGACTCGAGTTTCTATTGTACACGGGACATCCGACTGAAAGCACTGAAACGGTCCTCCGTTTCCGGTGCACCTCTCGGAGAACCCTCGCCTCGTGGCGCGCCGCGCCGCGAAGAACGTGCAAAATAAATCCGGCGCTTGTACCCCGAAAAAGAGTGATCCACTCTCTGGAAACCCGACGAGAGGGGGTGCGAAGGAGGGGTTGGAAACGCGGCAAACGGAAGGACAAGCTAGTAGTAGTCGTCGTCCTCTCTTGGCTTGGTCTATCCGAGGGCAAATACAGGTCCGTGCAAACGCTTACGCTCGAAATTATAACGGGTAGTGTGGAACACAGTTGATCCTCTCGTTTTCCCAGCTGGTCCTCTGTGTCGCGTCTCCCTTCCTCGGTCCTCTTACGCCGGCCCCCCGAAAAAAAGGGAAGAAACTCCGAAAAAAAAGAAACACAGAGGAACGCACTCTATATGTCTATAAACAAACGGGCGGAAGAGAGCGCCGGCACCGCGCGCACTCGTTTTTCGAGGTAACACGATATCCCTCGGTCTGTCGGTCTCTCGGTCGGGGCCCTGGGCAAAGAATGTTAAGTAGTCCGCCCTCGGCTCTACCTACCACCTTCACCGACCCTCCTGCCCGCTCGCAGACCTTTGCCGATCCTTCGTTCCTGATATTTTCATCTATCCGTGTAAATGTACTTAGCGTGGGCGCCTCGCTCTCTCGCCGGGGCTTTATTACGTGAATTTGGAAGCGCTGTAAGCGACTGCAACCCGGCTGAAATAGGAGAAACCGGCCGCCGAGAGGGGGCGGTTTCCACGAGGCGGGCGAGAGGGTGCAAAAGGGGGATGAGGGCGGGGGACGCAGAGAAGTAGATGTACGTTTCGCGAGAGGTACGGGTTTCGCACCGGGGGTTGGCGGTGGCCGAGGAAGGGAAAAGGGGTGGCCGGGTAGCCGCTGTACCATGCCAAGCTCTGAGAGGCCGCCTCTTCATCCCCTGGATATGCATTTTCCAACCCCCCGGACCACCCCACGCCGTTCCTCACGAGCTGCTGCTACTACCTACCCCGCGCACTCCTATGATATCCTCTGCCCCGGCTTCTCTTATTGCTCGCGCTCACCCCCCGCATACACGCGCGTACACCCACATCCACGCAATCCTTCTGCGACCGTGTACGTGTCGAATTTTCCAGGATCCTAGCCGCGTGCCCGAGAACACGTTCCCAGACATGCGAGAGAGCCAACTATACCTATAGTCGCACGGACGCACTGTTAATTCGGTTTACGAGCCACTATCAAGAACCTCCGAGACGAGCGCCTGTTCGACGCCCCTCGTCCACCTTCCCTTCTTCCGGAACACTCATGTGTTTTGATTCTCACTTCTCAGGAACACTGTACAGGGTTTTAGGATAATGAATTTATGGTTGAAAGATTTTTGTGCGTGGAATTTTAGCAAAATCTAAATTCGGCAACAGTTGAGTCGCGTTAATTCTTCTAATAAATCGAATGTGAATTGCCTTGAATTCTCGATATGCTGATTCATTTATTTAGGGAATTATTCCAGAGTCTACCCGAAGTTCAGTCGCGACTGGAAACGTTTCCCAATGCGATTAGTATCGAATTCTGCGACTGCCTGGTGTTCGGCGAATATAGTCGGTCGGATTTGGCTTAATTACGGTGGCAGATAAGACGGACAATTCCTCGTAATTGGTAAACGCCGAAAGACCGTCGTTTACGAGCGCTCGTAAACGGGGCCGCGTCGTCGCGGGGTTTTAAACTTGACCTGGAAAAGAATGACCGATAGCCGGTGTTGGCGAATGCTAATGGCTCGAAATGCGAACCAATAAACGGATTTCATAAATTACGATAAAGTCGCGGCAACGTTTTCAGTACCGCGACAACGTAACCGGGTCCGCGTACAGCTTTTGCGAAACACGATTAAGCAAACGACGGGCTTATCTGCCGTAATAAAGTGGCTACGATAATTTTTAGTTATCGCGACGCTGAAACGTGTGCTGGTTCACCGTGCGCCGAGATAGTCGTCGCCCAGCTAAATTGTTTAGCGTTTTCCCAGCGTTTTTCTCATTAACACCGTCGATTGTCGGCGACTAGTTCTATCCATATGGTAATAATCAGTCCGTACACAAACAGAGGAAATAATAAGTTCCGCCCACGTCTCGATCTTACATAGAAACTCGACAATCTTCTAATTAATCGCGGCCGTATCCGACGACTGACAAATCCCGACAGCTTCGATCTATTTCCGGTTATGGTTCCGGCTGGTTACTTCTGAACTACCTCATCAAACGAATTTCAATGTGAATAATGGCGGGGATGGAAAAAAATGGAAACGTGGAAGAACGAACTTCATTTTTCGGAATTTCGAAAGAGGCGAAAGAACCGATTTTCTCGCTAGCTCGTTGCGAAAGGAAAAAAACTCGACGAACACGGCGACCGTTTATACGCAGCGCGCACTCTTTCTTCTTGTAACATGTTAACACGTGTTGTTTATCGTACGTCACGTATCGCCGAGGCCAGTGTACATAAAGCAACGTCGCTTCGCGGAGGCGTGGGCGGGGAAGAGGTGTTGTGTTTCCCGTGTGTTTTGCGTGTGTGCCGGCCTGTGTGCACGTCCAGGCGATTCTCGTAATACGCCGAGCAGCCACTTGGCCGTTCGCGTCCGCGTCGTAAATCAGCAACGTTGCTAGCCGCGCGATTTCAATTATTTTCGCTTCCGTCGCGCGATCATGCCCGCTGTTACATCATACTCGTTCCACAATGCCTTCGCTCGTGCTGCGCGACCTCCGAAAATTCACTCTCGAAAAACAAATACGGTATCGCTCGTTCGGCTCTCGATCGAATATACAACCTGTTCTTCGTGTTCGTTGGATTTCGCGCGGAGAGAATCGGAAAGTTTCTGGTTGCTCGATGATTTTTGGGTTAATGCGAAGGGCTGATGGCGAGTCATTCTAGCGTGTTTAACCACAGCGCCCCGTAGCTCTCTGCAATTGGACCTTAAATTCGTTTTACTTCCGGCCGAACGACTCCGGTGAAAAGGTTTAAACGATTTATCATCCGTGAATCGTGCCGCGGTCAGACACTTCTTCCGCAGAGCAGCGAAACTTTCGCAGCCACGGCTCATCTTGTCTCGTTCCTTCTTCTCTCGCTCCTCGTCCCCCTTCCCGCCCCGCGGGCCCCGTACTTCCGCCCTTAAATATCCAACATTTCATTTCATTCTTTGGAGCGGATCCTCGTCGCTCGGAATTCACGCTTGGAAGTCCGCGGATGCCACCTGTAAAGATTTACCGAGAGACCGTGGAAAGATGGCCGGAGAAAAAAGAAAAAGAAAAGGAACGAGGACGAGGGAAGAAGAGTGGATCCTTCGACTATTAAAGCCTAAGTATACAAGGCGCGGCGGAGGTTCTTGATCCTGATTCGAGGGATCTTGAAGCGTTCTTCGAGCTGCGCCGGCTGATTACCATCCACTAGAAGGATTTTTAAATCTGCCGGGTCCTTTCAAATCTTTCGGGTCTGCCGAAGATCTACTTGGAATTCGGAGCAATCAGCAATTAGGCGGCTCAAAAATAGAGACCGTCGCTCCTCGGGGTGCCATTCTCCGGGACTGTAAATGGCGACGATCGGGCTGCGAATTTTGTGCATTTATTTTTATCAAATCCTTATTTTCGATTCTTATTTTGAATTCTGAGCCTCTAAGAAATGTGAGCTGGACAAGGTAAAGAGTCTGACACAGGATCCGATAGAAAGAAGGAGGATCTAGACCGTCTAGCGAGCGGGTCGGGGAGGATGGACCCGGTCACCTGCAGCTCTCCTTAATAACTCGAGTCATTCTAGACCCGTAGCCGACGAAATTGACGAGGAGGTGACGATGCGACGAAAGAGGCACGAGCTAAGAGCTCGGAGAGTGGGCTGATACGAAAGACCGAAACGGGAACGCGAGAGGGAGGTGAGAGAGAAGGAGAGAGAGAGAGAGAGAGGGAGAGACACGTAGCCCACTTCGTTTTGGAGACCAGACCAGACCAGGGGCACTTAACTGCCCGCGTCACAATGGAGTCTTTCGCATTATAGCGTTCAGTGTCTTGAGGCCTATTCAGAGCGACTCCGGCTCATTCTTTGCCATTGTCTGTCTCCGGCTGGTTATGGAAGCCTCCTCTAACCTCCGTAACCTTCGTTCTGCCCCTCGCCACCAGGCTACTGCACGTTACACCCCACGAGGCAGCGCGCCGAACCACTTGGAAGAGGGCCCACCGAGGCTACGGATCTTTATGCCGCCATCTAATTAGTCCCGGCATTTAACGGCACATAAATAAGTTAAACACTATTGAATTGTTGATAACGATAGGCTGCCGCCGCGATGGGAGCTCGGCCTCGTCCCAATCCACCCCTTCGCAACCACCGTATCCATCCCTCTCTCTCTCTCCCTTCGTACTCGTCCCTCTTGCCACTATACCACTCTCGTATCGAGTCGTGTCAACCCTTCTCGTTGAAGCCCTCCTCGTTTATCGAGGGATATCTTCGCAGCCTTTGCTTTCACGGTCTTTGTCGTGCGCACCCCTTTGTCTAGATGTGATAGCTCGGGAATCGCGATCGGCCTGCCACCCTACGCGTCACGCATTCCAGGTGTTTTATAAAGCTCTGCCGTTCGATCCTACCACCTATCGGGGTCGGACACAGATGCAGTATAAAAATGTGGAAACTGATTCCCAAATTATTTTGTTTCTCTGCTTTATTTCTCTCTGCACGAAGCTTCCGACGATAGTCAACCACGATTCATGGGGATGAATGAGGAAAGTCGTTAATTAGAAAGTTTGTATCGTAAACGTCTTGTGATTACAAGCTGCATCGAAGAAACACCGGCCCGGTACAAGCCGGAGTAATAAGTAAGAGGGTGGCGAACGAGGTAAGGCCAGGGGGATGGAAACTCTGGCAGCCGCGCCAGCCTCGTGATGGCCGGGAACAGATGGCCGATCAGATACCAAGGATTAAGCGAGGAGTAACACAACCCCCCGAGCACCCAGAGAAATGTGTATTAATTTTTCAAGTTTTTTAATTAGCGAATGTCTCCGCGCTCTCCGCCTTTCGGCCGGGGACATTTATATTAGAATGGTCCTCCGACACCCTGTTTTCGCTCCTCTCTCTCCTTTTCCTCTCTCTCTCTTTCTTTTTCTCGACCGACCGCCTTCCACTGAACTCTCGTTCCTCCTCTCTAACAGTCGGTTGCACTCCGGACTTTCTTCCAGGCTGATTCCCCGCCCCTCGCTCCACCCCTCTCTCATTTTTCATCGCTGGGAACTTAATTCGTGATTTCGGATACGTTCGACTAATTTATTGAGAATTTCCTATATTTTTTTCATTAGCGCCCGGGAGCTGAGCACCGTGCCGCTGCTAAAGAGGAATAAGAAACATTATAATTTTGGAATAAGATTTTGTGGAAGAAGTGTTGAATAATGCTGCTAGGGTTAAGTAGTTGGGCGACCAATTTGGGGGCAGCCTGTACAGAAGGAAGGCGCGAATAAATCGGCGTTGGCGTCTGGAGGGACGTTTATATCCGGGCAAGTGGCAAGCGAAAGGAAGATAGCGGCGGATCCGGTGGCAAGAATGAATCCGGATGGTTGGCGAAGGGAAAGAAGAAGATCGCGTTTGAACTGAATGGAGATTCGCCGGGGTTACGCTCGATCCGGTGGCTGGGGGGTGGGGGACTCGGATTGACTCGGTCGTATTTATTGCTCCGTACTTCTGATTTTCATTGGACCGATGCTGCTTCCTCTATCCCCCTGGCCGACTAGTAGCTCTCCGGGTCTCGTGGCCTCTCTCACCCTCTCGAAGCCCGCCGTCATCTCGGCTGTTCGCCCCCGTATCGCGGAGGCGCACTCCCGACAAACAATGGCTCCCATATAATTGCTTTTATAGCTCAGTGAACGCTAAATATTCCATACTTTTCCTTCTGGCTCCACGGGCACGTCGCTCGTTCCCGATCATCGGGGAACCGATTGTGTAAATAGAGACGCGAGGTCGTTCCCAGGGCCGACTTTGTTTTAAGACGGGATCGGGGCCGGGCTTTGCCAGCCTTTCAAACAGCAAACGGGATTGATCTTCGAACTTTTCAATGGGAACACCGAAACCGGAAAATACCGGCGATTTTATTTCGCGGAAAGACGGCCAATTATTCCCGAGCGCTGGGAATGTTAAAGGGGATCCTTTCGGCAGGTGTTTGAGCTGCAGAGGAAGACGAATCTCTTGCAATTGCGACTTTTGTTGGATCGCAGGACTCCGCAGACAGAGAGAGAGAGAGGGAGTGGTATGCGGAAAGAAATTCGAGCGACCACGAAAAAGGGACGATCCATCGCAGAACAGAGCACAGAGTAGCACAGGTTCGACGAGCTTAGTTCTGACGGGCAAGAGGGACGAGCGGAGATCCTCTTTCAGCTGGTGGCGCTATTTCAGCGGTGCTGTGCACCGGCGTACCCGTCGACAATTCCACACAGAGAGGAGAGAGGTCTTTTTGTCATTCGGCCTCGTAGATCTCTCCTCTTCCCGTAGCTGGACCACCTCGGTGGCCACTCCAGTCGGTCGCTTCCTCCTGGCCATCCCCCTTTTTCGAGGTCACCCTTCCAGTCGACGCGACGTTCCGGCCTCACACCTATCCGTCGATACACGGCTTAAACGCGGCCACTTGCGCGTCACGGAACGTGTGTGGACGGATTGGCTACGGGAACCGTAATTTTCGCAACCCCGACGAAATCAGGGGCTGCTTCTTTCACGGCTCCGGGGCTCGGGGAATCGAACTTTATTGCTAAATACCATCCGATCAGCAAAACCACTCCTCCCGTTCATTATCTTTCTCTATCGGACCACTGTTCCTGTCTCTGACTTCCCGTCGTGAGCTTCCTGACGGAACGGTAACCGGCGGCGCGAGGGAAAACGCGGGGTAGTTAAGGGCTACTTGCGGGGAACGGTCTTTTCGTGTCCCGGGAAAATTGCTGCGCTTTCATGGTTCCTTGGTAAACGCGTCCCTTTCTCCCGGCAGGTTTGACTAATTTTCAGACCGCCGTCGCTTTATTTTCCGATGGATTTTCGCCCCGCAGCTTTGCTTTAATATAATTGCCGCCCGCGGCAACCTCGGCCCTCAGAAATAGATTGCTGCTTTACAAAACTCTTACCGCGCTGATAAATAATTATTTATCGGATCAACGGCAACGCATTTTGGTAAAATTTAGTGTTCAATCAATCTGAAATCTCTCGAAGCTCCGCTTTAATGTAACGATGAGGAACGAGGTAAAAAACATGAAAATAGTGGTTTAAGTAGGTTAATTGCGTTGACAGGTATTTCCAAGCGGGGATCGTGGTTTGAAGAGCGAACGCGTTCCTTTTTTTCTTTTTTTTTTAGTCGAATTCTCTGTGAATCGGCCAGGGCTGCAGGAAGTAGCAAGCTAGGCAGCAATTCATCTCTCTGTCGGTTCGAGGCTTGATCCATACGGAAACACATGCCCACCCTTTCCACTGTAAGAGGGCCCTACCCTTCCAGACAGTCTAGCTCGCGCAGCAAACCAGGGTAATGGTTTCTCGATTAAGCCATGTTCACAATGGGATTAAAAACGACCGGTAGACCGCTGCTGACCATGCCTTTCGTAGTTCGAACTATCCCTTCGTGCGAGAGCGACAAGCGTTTGTTTAATCTCTGTAGTACGGCGACGAACACCGTATTCGCTGATCACGTTCGCTCCCCCCGATCGACTGCGAATTAAAATATTTCATATCGATCCGTCATTAAAAAATTTAATTCATCTACTTTCGGTTCTACGGGGTTCTACTTTTGGGTCATTTTTTTAACCACTTGCATCCGAAGATTTTTAATATAAAATCAGTTCGGTAGAAAAATCAGCCTTGATTGTAATTACAGCTAATATTCTCCGCAAGCCTCAAATTTCAGATTTCCTCCATGTTTTCCGAAGAAGTAGTTAACGAGCGATTCAGTTGCTTAATAAAATGGATAACGGTGCAAATAAAATTGTGGAGCATTCTGGACCGGCGGAAAATTCCTGCGACGTCCGCGAGGAGCCCCAAAGGGCCAGCTCCTCGGATCTCAGACGGAGACGCGAGGGCCGATCGTGGTCCGGCTCGGAAATCAGAAATCTCGTCGCGCTTTTCTAATTAACGTCACCTTCTCGCCAGAAAGTGAAGAGGGTTCCGGCAAAGGCGGGACCCTCGGTCCTCGACACCCGGCTCCTCCGTCCACGGTTCTCTTTCACCGCCATCGTTCACCCCTTTTTTTCTGAAAAAGGAAAGGAGCGAGAGGGGGAGAGAGAAAAAAAGGGAATTTCTTCGCCACCTCTCCATCCCTGCGGCTGCCAGCAGACGGCGTTCGCGGGGATGAAGATTAATTCGTTCCGTCTTAATCGTATCAAAGTTTGAGAGCCGAGTCAGGCTCGACCGGCTGAGCCCGGCTCAACCTAACGTCGTCCTCTCTCTCTCTATCTCTCTCTCTCTCTCTTCTCAACCACCCCCTGCTACCCTTTCGCGAGCTGCATCCCCCGCAGCCGCCTCGAGGAGTAGTCGCATACCACCCCTCACCTTCTTAACTTTTTACTTTTAGCCGGCTGACCCCACCACGCCCATTTTTTCACTCACCCCTTTCATCCCCTGTCGTCTCTTCTCCGCGTCCGAACCCCCTACTCATTCCTCCTCTTTCTCAGCGTCTTGCTTTTCTCTCCTTCACCGGATAATCGTATTTAATAATGTCTCCGGGTATTTTTGCGCCGCTGTCAAAGTTCCGGCCTCGCAAGGGGTGAGAAGTTGAACACGCCGAGCAGAGAGGAGCCGTGGAGGACAAGTGACAACCCTTTTTATTTAGGGCGCAACTTTGAAGCTCTAGGCTTGAATAAATCCAATATTGCTGGCGCGCGCGGGGGGATCGCAGAGCCGGAAAAATTCGTTCGAGACAGGGGTGGCTCTCTCTCACTCTCTCACTCTTCTATGCAGTTCACCCGGGCGATCGAGATTTATAGTTAACCCGCGAAAATACCCTCGGAATCGGAGCCGGGATCCCGCGGCGGGATGAAAAGCCTGAAGAGGCTGGGTGTTATTCGAGAATTTGTTCGTAACAAACGTTCGGCAGGTTCTTTGATAAGATCCCGGGTCCGCGGCCACGGCCGGTAACATAATTTCATTTCAGCATCGGGAGCAAGTGTGCCTGAATCAGATTATATGAAACAGTTGGCTCCGAGCATTCAATGGAATAGGAATTACAGAGAACCGAAAGAGAACAGTCTCCGCGGGGTGAAGTAGTCTCGCGAATTCTCTGGTCAGACACTTTTGTGGGCAACACACAGTGGCGTGCATTGACGGCAGAGATACTCGTGCACCGTGCGAGAGTATATATGGTACATATGTGTGTGTATATATAATATAACAAGTTTCTTTCCTCGTTTTTCCTTCGAGCATAAACCGGAGGAGAGAGCTCCCGTTCCTGGTTGTTACGCGCGAATTTATTTGGCGCACGAAATAAAAGGTAATCCTTTTTAAATAGCCTCTAAATTCGCGGCAAACTGTACAGGCCGCCGTTAATTCCTTTTAAAGAGGATTCAAGGGTCACGGGTATCGCTGGGAATCCTCGGCGAGAATTCTCGCGTAGGCTTCTTACGCGAGTTGCCATCATTTTCATTCACTCTCCCGGACCAGTGATGGGATTCGGGGCGCTTTTTTCGCGCATGCGCGACAATTCTAGCTTCAATCAAGTCCGAAGATCGGCTAAAATGTGGTACCTTAGTCACCCCAATAATTTAGCAAAATTTGTTATGACGTGATTTTGAAATATGACTGTATAACATGTGTGTGTTGTATTAAAATTTAATATGTATGCACATATAACACATAATATATGAACTTCTGAGTTCTTCCGGTACTTTCCTAGCAGTACTAATTCCCCACTACATTCCCCACCAACTTCGGACGTAGATACGGTCCTGCCGAAACTCGCGCATGCGCGAAAAAAGCGCCCCGAATCCCATCACTGTCCCGGACGCGGAAAGAGAGGTAAAGAGGGAGAGCGAGAGAGAGGATTGCTGGCAACGCGCGCGCGAGAGCACCTACCAATTTCGCGTGCGCGTATAATACACGACCGGAACAGATGCACGACCCTTTTTCGATTTCTTTTTTTTTCCGCCCTGTGCACCCACTCACCCCCTCCCCTCGCCGGCGGTCTCGCCTTTTTTCATTTCTATTTCGTTCCGCCGGGACCTCGGTCCGGTCCGCGTTCGCCGCGAATGAATATTCTCCGCCGAAAACGAATTAAATCCGACTCTTTGTGCGAGTTTTTTTGAAAAAATCCACGCCCCCGCGTGTAAATAATACCACGCCGCGGTCCATATTGTATTCAATATTTTCTCTTTCGGCGAACGTGAAACGCAACCGGGTACGAAGGAAGGTGAGACAGGCACGGAGAGAAAGATAGAGAAGGCGAGGGAACGCGAGCAATGTACAGGAAACACGCCGGTTCGCGGCCGCATTATTATACGTTTTGTTAATGTAATGCAGACCGTGCGTATCAAATGAGGCAGAATTTTTCGCGTGCTTTCACCGAAAGGTGCACACACGTTACACCGACAACGCATAATACCGCCTGTAAAACGTCACAAAGACGAATACTTGCGTAACAATCCTAATTATTGAATTTGTGCGCCGTGCGCCGCGCCGCTCAGATCGCTGCCGCGTTTTTTGTTCCCTCCTCTACCTCGATTCTATCCTTTGACGCGAAAAAATGGCCGTTCCGCCAGCCGAGCAACAAAAATAATTTAATTGATTTATGCGCATATTGGTTCGGCACCGTCGTCACAGAGGCTCCCGCTATTCTGATGAAACAGGAATTCCTTTGAGCACGTGTCATTTGTCTTGTGCATTGATCATGTTCACGTAATTATGTTTTTCTCTTCAAACATTTCTTCGTAAGACAAAACACGTGGTTCTTTTTGTAACGTCGACAGAGTCTCGATTATTCGAGGATCGCGGATATCTTCGTGCTGTTCCCTTCGCCCAGCATCCCCGGATAAGGTTTGCGGGAGTGGGTGCACGGGGGTGGGCACCCCCGAGTGCCTAGGCGGTAAATATTAGGCGGCGGTCTCCATACAATGGGAGCGCGACGCAACAAAAGGAGTCGGGGTCGGGCCGGCCGTGCCGGGTCTTCGCAGGGTTGCAGCCACACACAATTTTGAGGCGACCGGATGTATTTCGTGGCGCCGGTGAATTTTTAAGCGTTTCTAATTAAAAGGCTAGTTAAACAGGCGACGCGATTGCCCGCGGGGACCTCGCGAACCCCCTCTACCTCATCGTGAGGTTACTCCGTGACGTCGGGCAGACACGCGATCCAAGCATCCTTTGTTGAGCACTGTTTTTCAGACAATAAGTTAGTCAAATATGTAGGTGTAAACCCTGGATCACGTGTCAAACATGCGGCCCGTCGACAAGTATTTCGCGGCCCGACCAAAAACTTTGAAACTGTTGATGACAATTTATAGGTTTTAAACTCCAAATTTATTCGTTTGCAAATCAATCTCGCCCTTCTGCAAATCAATCACACCCTTCTGCAAATCAAATTCAACCTTTTGCAAATCATTTTCACGCCTTAAGAATATTTGAAATTAGTTATTTATTTATTTCGATTAAATTATATATTTATTTAGACACGCGTGAACGGTATCATTACTGCGAGGGAAGACTCAATACTTAATACGCTTCAATAAATATGTACAATACTTTCATTTCTAAAATTTATTAATCAGAAAATGGTCAAAATGAATATACACTTCTAGACACAGTTTTCGCACATTACAAAGTTAATGATTTAACATTACAAATTACTTTTAAATAAGTAGAATGCGGATCTTTATGCAAAATAAAAACTGTTTGCATTGATCGCAGGACACAGGAGCCAAATAAAAATTGTATTCTTCTTTTAATAATCCTATTAAGCTGAAACTAATACATTGATGTCCTTAAATGTGTTTAACATGTCCAATGCTGGAAATTATATGTATCCATTTTTGTAGTAAATACATAAAATCCGCAGTCTATAAATAAGTATTTGATTTACATCTTTGCAATAAATATAATTTTGAATTTCTTGACAATCATTTTACATTTGATCTGATTTTTTTATAAAAACTTACTCGAAAATATTTTATTTGTAAAAGGTTGAATTTGATTTGCAAAAGGGTGAAATTGATTTACAGAAAGGTGAAATTGACTTGCAGAAGGGTGAATTTGGTGTGGAAAACCTGTACAACTGGAATTGTATTGTAATTCTTATGAACAAAAATGAAATAGTTTTATTCAAATTGAGGAAACTTGAAAAAAAGCAACTTTTGTACGTATGTTATTTTGTATGTGTAACAGCAATGTTAATAAAAAAATGTTTCCTTTTTATTTCGAGGCTGCTTTTTTCTATTGCGGCTCTTGTTGGTAAAAGAGATTGACATGCCTGCCCTGGATGAATATTTTCATTCAGAACCACAAAAACTTGGATACAATCGAATCAAACTAAGTCCCGCTAAAAGAACCTCCAGCCCATGAGGGGTTAATTTTTACAAATTCGCCGCAACTGCACGAAGAGCTCTTTACTCAGCGATAAAGGAAACGAGAGGAAGATCCTCCGAAGGTATGAAAAATCGAAGAGCTAAGAACGACGGGAGACAAGGGGCAAGTGGGAAATGGGAAGAAGGTGGTCGGCCAACCACCCCCCGGAGTGAGGGTAGCGAAAGCCAACGTTGGAAACAAACATCACGGAATTACGAGTGCGCGTTCGCGGGAGGCGGATGAACACGGCCAGAAACTGAGCGAGGACGAGGCGGAGGAAGGGTAGAGGGCATGATCGCGCCGCTATTACACTGTGAAACGCGAGTGTAAATACGGCCGCTGATGTATTCCGTAAGGCGCGGATTTCTCGGCGCTTGTTGATCCTTGTTATAGCGGCCACTTACACGCCAGATGTATTAAACGGCCGGAGCCGCGCGGCAGGAAGCCAGGGGAAACGGAGAGCGGAGAATTGCTTCCTGTCGGTGGAGAAAGAGTGCAGAGAAAGAATCCTGCGGTGACACCAGACATCCTGCCTGCGATTGTTGCCAGGAGATGCTGGAATGAGAGTGACTGGATGGCACGCGGGTCCCACCGAATGGGAATAATCGACGTCCTAAACAGAATTATAGTGATTCGTAGGAGGGGACGATAGTGGCATCGGTAGGTATCCCGGAACGAGTTTCGTCGAGGACACGAAACACCTTGAAACCGTTCCCGAGGGTTCCCTAAGCGAACGGGACCAATCTTGTACGGACGTCACGGCTGGCCAATAAACGCGAAAATCACTAAGCTAACTACTTCGGGCAAGCGGCTGACTTGTCCTGTCCCCCAACACACCCCTTTCGCCGCGTCGATGCTCCTTACACGGGGGGTAGGTAGTTGGTTCGAGGATCTCTCCAGCCTGGCAACTCCGTTGGAAATCGTCCGCCGGGGCGGATACATCCTCCCGCCTGGTTTCGTGCGCATTTAATTAAGCTGAGAGCGTCGCCACGATCGCGCGACGACCTTACGATTTTCGAGGCGACCCGGTCCGAATGTCTCCGATTGGATTGCGACCAGCTTCCCCGTAATTTTCGGGGCGAAAGAACCGGTCTGTCTACTGCGCCCTTCGACTATCGACCCGTGATACTGATTGGAACCGATACATGCTCCTACCAACGATCCTGTTTCTATCCGACCCGCTGATGATGAATCGGTTGAACTGTTCAAATTTTAAATATTACAGAAACCTGAAAGAGCACCCAAGAATATTTCGAGTGTTTTCGGAAGGGTTAATATTGCGAGAGCGGCACGGGTATCCGAGGGAAAGGGCGCGATTGACGAAAGACGTTCATTGTCGGAAGACCGTGAAGTAAATATATAAGTTTGTAGCGAGGGGGTGGCGTAATCCGGCGTAAGGAGGGCCCATCCGGTCCTCGGGGGTACCTTAAACGTCACGGCAGTGCAGTATGTTACGAAATGATCCAACCCGCAGCCATAATCCAGCCCCGAAGACTCTCTAAGCGTCTCGCGCGCGCACCTACACCTTCGCTACCCGAAATTTCCCGTGCTACATCGCCGGGAATACGCAATTTAATACTCAACCAATTACATATACGAAATCTTGTTAGCCTCGGTTATATGGCCGGGGTTCGTGGATTCGTCGGGGGTTTTGGTAGGATGGGGATATTCTACGTGGAGAGCAGGAGGCGGTGTGTGACACCCGAGGCATTCTTCCGGGGATACCTCGAAGGAAGACGACGCCGTAGAAGCTGAAGAGAGGAGGAACTCGGGGAGAGAGAGCCGATGGTGTGGGCGGTCGTAGAAACAGGCAGGCATACAAACTTGTTCAATTATGATCCTCGATTACAACTATAAAATGCGATATTGTTCTAACCGCCACACCCTTGGCTTTCATTCGCCTCGGCGCGTCACCATCGGCCCCCCATAACCCACCCCCGCGATCCACCACCGTTTTGCGCCACCCACGTCGTCGGAGAACAGTTATGCCCCGCGCCGTTTCGGCTTCTTCGCCGAGCCCGAATATTCACCCATTCTGAAATATACGCCTTCGCCGGGGTATTAAACGGCGGGCTTGATTGGCGCGTCACCGTTGCTCACGTATCGATTTATCGGAGGGGTGGGGTAGGAATTTATATCCTTTCTCTGCGTCGCCTCAGGCGGATGTAATGGACGACTGAACGTAATTCACTGCAGCTGGATTTAATTTAATACAGCACGCGATCGTTGTTTTATTCCGGGCGGGGGTGCAGGCCCGCGCCGCGAACAGAGCTCCTCGTGTCACGATTTCACGTTGTTCGGGGATCGAGCACGCGGTCATCGAGATTTCAAAAGTTACCGGGGTTGAACAGACTACTCACTGGGGATGATGTCTCAACCCCCTCAAGACGATCGGAGAAGAAGCTTCTTGGATCCCGAGCTACACATGGAATTGTCTTCGCCGTTGTTCCCGGATTTAATAATGTATCTCTTGAACACCCTCTCCGCCCTCATTAAAGAAAAGGTTGCTTGTCCTCTGCGGTGGTCCTATTGTTTTATTTCTCGCAGAGGAAAAAGCGTGGCCATTCGTTTCGCATAGTTGGCGCAGTCGATCGTCGCCAGGATCGGCAACTGTTTCCTGGATACCTGGTCCCGGTATTCGAGCGTCGTCCACAACAGCGAACAAAGGGCGGCGTTTAACGACGGAAACAATTCCCAGCCGTGAAAATACAAAATCGCCGATTAGCGGGTCCGAGTGTTTCGAGAATCGTGATTGATGGTCGGGTCCGAGGCGTTGATGGGTGTCCATTAATCGCGGCGGAACGAACGTCGACGCGGGCACAGGGAGATATGGGGAACGGCCGATCAATGGCGAAATCCTTATCTGACCGAATGGATTGATAGAGCCACTTATCGGCTACGGCCGCTTGTACTCTTGACCATCGGCGACACAAAAGTACCTGCCTCTCGATTCGATATCGACCAATACAACCCCCTCTGCATTGTTTATCGCGCGATGCGCCGGACTATCGCGGAGCTGAATTTTCTCTGCCTCTTATTTTATGGAGTTTCATCGATTTGGTAAATAGGAGGGTACTAGACTCGTGATGAAGATTCCGAAAACCGAGATGAAATTCTATTTTGGTTTTGTTGATGTACATTTATTAGAGAACATGTAGGCATACGGTAGATATAAATTGTCTCCTTTTTTAGGAAATTACGAACTACAAAAAATAATAAGCATGTAAATTTTTACACAATTTTTGAGTTCAAAACCCAACCCCCCCCTTTTTTACTTTCTGCTTGTGTGAAAACACGTTTGCCTAACCATTTCAAATGTCTTTGATTAATTCTTACAGACGCAATACTGAAATTTTCTATTCTTGAAAATGGTCTAAATTGAGACCGAAACGTTGAATTCAATTTCATGTGGATATTTTTGCAAATTTGCTTATTTTCCAATTGATCGAACCAGTGCGCCGATAACATTAATTGTAGTTTGAACTACGAAAAAGTTCTAATCACTGAAATCGTAAAATAAATCGTAGGGCAAGGGGTTAAGGGTGAAACTGTCTGTTGCACGAGAATTGTAATACTAATCGACGGAATTTCTTTGTTCTGTTTCAGGTAAGACTGGGAGTCCCATTTTCACTTTTGCGGTCGGGCATCGAACCGTGAGTACGTTTTCCTGACAATACGGTAGTGCAATGGAGGTTGACCGAATTAAATTCGAAATTGACTGGAGAGTCTCTCGGTAAACACTGGGTGGACAGGGAAATATTCGTCGCGTATACATTGTACACAATGAGCGACAAGTGGCGCGTCCCTGCGTCTCGGCTCGAGTATGATGCTAGACGAAAACCAAGAAATAATTAACGACGATCTCGAAAGGATAGTGGCGATCGCGTCGCCATCAAGGACTACGCGACGACCCTTTGCCAACCCCTGAGGGATTTTACGGAGTAATATCAAGCCCCCCTCTCTCTGATAAACTGTCTGCCGACCATATTCAGTTTACATTTCGCGATGTACCTTGGCGGAGTGGTCTGCCCCAACCTCTTATCCAATTAATCATGGATATTTTCTTCCATGATACTTGCTAATGCCTTCCTTGGATCAGAAACGACTGTGTTTAATAGTTGACACATGTTTGCATGCGTCTCCGTCCACTTATCCGAAAATGAGATTCATTCCTCTCAATTGTCTAACCGCTCCAATTCCGCGCAATCTTCCCGGCTCGTACGCACGAGATCGACGAATTAATTTGATCGTCGTCTTTCAAAAATATGATCGTCCACTTGCTGCGAATCAGGAAAATTGGAAAGCGTTTTCCTTGAATTAACCGCGCGGCTGGAGATCCAAACCACTGCTTCGCACAACATTTGCCGAACACATGGCCCAAGAAAAAGGTCCTTACAATTTCTACCTGCAAAAATTTATAGGTGTAACAGAGATTTTACAACTTGGCGGGTTTCCCCGAGGCCGCTGTGGGCCGTCGGCCCTTCGGAAACCCGGTTTATGGTACCAGCATTTGCTGTCCAGGCCGGAAACGAAAGAACGAGACTCGCTTTGTCTGAAACGGCTTCGTAAAAAATATGCCTTCATCGTAAAACGTCTTGAGACGAACACAGTTGTCGTCGAGTGATGCATCGACAACAGTTAATTCCTGGACGATCGTTCCCCGCCGATTCCTTCGTATCCAGACGAAATTCCGAAGACTCGAAGCAGAAGCTCCTCTTCTCGAAGCCGATCGATCGATCCCGCCGAGCGAGAGTGCACATATGGATGAGCGATGCGACTCGATCCGCGAATGGACAGTCCAGATGGATGGACGGTGTTCGTGGTTGTGATCGCGAGCGTGTGCAAGGTCAATCCACGGAGCCCGTGGAAAAGTTTCCGGCCGGGGAACGTGTGCGGGGGCGTATCTCGTCGACCTGGTCCGCGCAGCTTTATATACATTACATAATGATGTTTATCGTCGCGGCGACACGGGGACAATCGTCTCGAAAGTAAATATTTAACGTTATTTCGCGCAATGTTTCGCTTGCGAAAGAGTGCCGGTAACTCGGGGGTGGTTTTCGTCAACGAGCCCCTTTCGTGGATGAGAGAAAGTGCGACAGAGCGGGAGAGAGAGAGAGAGAGAGACGAAGAAGTAGTAGTAGTAGCTGAGAATTGAATCTGGAACCGAAACCGACTGCGAACCGAGGGAAAACCGGAGTCTCCCTCGGTCGGAAAGAAACAGAACAACCGGGACCGGGGGGTGAGGGACGAAAACGATTTCCTCCCGCGAGCATTTTGTCTTGCGCTCTGAATGTTATTCGAGAAACTTGGAATATGTCTTTCTGCCCCGAGATCGCCGGATTCTCGGTTTGTACTGTCGTCGGGAGAAAGGGGACCCGGTATCATAACGAGTCTCGGAGCTCCCCAGAGCCGCAGACGATCGATTCACCGTGGATCGCTGTTAACGCGCCTGGATCCTCTACCATCGTTCTATCCTCGTTTTTTCCTAACGCGAATTTTAGCCAGAACTCTGTACCGAAATTCACAAGGGTCGTGGACTCATGATCGAGATTAGTTAGGGGATCGAAGAATCGCGGACGATTCATCCTGGTCCTCCCAGCTGGACGGCAGGAACGAGTCGTACGGCTAGGAAGAATGGCAGACCAAGAAACGAAACGGGATCGATCGTGGCCTTTCAATGTCTCCGTTTTATCGCCGGTCATATATCATCGTGGCTCTATCGCCCTTCGAGGATCTCCGAACCTCGCTGTGTTTCCTTTTTTCGTCGATACACACCGACACATAAGCGTGCGTGCGTGCGGATCTTTACGGCGAGATCGAAAGCACGATCTTCGAACGATCTTCGGGATGAGACGCAATTTCCGGAACGGGAGATGGCCGAGCTTTGCGAAGCGAACGGGGAATCGGGTATTTGTAATTTTTAAATCGCGATCGTCCTCGTTCTTAAACAATATTTCGATTGCAGACCCGACGCGGAGACTATTGTTATAATTTTTGAATCGCGAAGAATTTCAGTATGAGAAATTGATTTCGATTAATGGTCGTACATAAATACTTTTACGGGGGCTAAACAAATTTTTTGGCGATCGCAACCCCGACAGAGTTATTCTTTGCTAACAATGCAGAGAGGGGATCGCCACGCCAGGGCGAGTCAGAATCTATGAGGGAGAAGAGGGGAAATAGGCGGCGGAGTACAAGAGAGAGAATCGAGACCGCTGACGTAGCACTGTCCAAGCCAAATGGCCAAAATGGTCAGCCACCGGCGGTAATGGCCCAATAGACGCTCCTTACATTGCCGCAAGATATTGTTTAGGCTCGCCGTTTCTGGCCCTCGCTCTTTTCTCCCCTGTCTCGCCGATCCTCTACCCCTCGCAGTCGATTTTCGATTCGAAGGCATCCCCTGCGGGCCAAACGCGACTTTCCAATGCTGTCTTTTCGCGTTACGTTATCGCCCGTGAATGTATCGGATCAGGGGCGATAAGATTTCCCAGAAATTATTCATACGTTCGTTTGTTTCCCTTTTTCATAGGTGGTGGAATATCTTTTGATAGTCTTATCCACTTATGCTCCTCTAATCGCTGATACCAAAGCGATATTTTACCGAGCTTCTAAATGGGACTCTTTATTTCTGTTCTTAGGACATTCAGGAGAGATAGTATCTCGAGCATTTATCGTGGTGGAAGCTTTGTTTCTATTTCTTCCTGAAATCCCAAAGGATTAAGAAAGTTTCGTTTGTTCTTGGCTCTGATGTGCAACCATTCTTCAGAAGATAATATCTTCGTGTTCGAACGAGCGTCTGGCCGAAGGCTGTGTCAGTGGGAGCCAGCACCGCGAATTAATAGTAATCGACTGGGCCTCCGGGACGCGGCTCGATTAAGAAAATTTTATTTCCACGGCGATTTGTGCGCCCGGTCGAAAGGGCCATGCTCCTCGAGCGCTCCTTGTTGGCCATTATAACTTTCTGGAGTCAGCCAGTAATTAAGTCTGCAATAAGGACGAGTGGCCTGCCAGCCATTAAGACAACGATGGATCGACACTTTGTGCGGCGGGCGCGAAAAAAGGTCGCCCCGTCAAATGAACCGAAAAGAGATTCGATGAAAGAAATCGTCAAAGTGAGAAAGGGAACCTGGAAGAACAGAATCGAAGAGAGGGTGAGACAGATAGCGGGGTAGTCGGGGGGAAGTCGACTAGAGAGCACAGTGGGTGGGAGGAGATGGGAGGAGAAAATGAGAGATCTTCAGAGAGAGAATCATCCAGAGGGATTCGATATTTCGCCGCAGTAATTATCTGGCACAATTATTGGCTGTCATTCCGTGTTCCCCGGGCCAGGAAACGTTTAAACAAAAGTCCCGGGAAGTCGAAGACACCCACGAACGATTCCCACGTAGAGATTCGACAAAACGACGACGCGTGGAGAGGGTTTTCGCGCGGCTGGCCGCCTGCTCGATTAAGAATGCAGAGTAGTTTTCCTTTCGGTCGAGTTCTAACACTGGCCCCGGCTTACCGATTCCGGTCGAGGAAAAGGTCGAGCACCGGTCCGAACTCGCGTGGAGAGGGTGCACTCCACCGGGTACGAGCATAGTTGAGACGAATATTTGCAGTTGCCATCCAATATTTAGCCAAAGTCAACAAACTTGGCTGCTTGGCCCGGTATCGGTCTGAGCGGATCCTTTTCTCGGCGAGCTTCTCCGAGCGGACCTTCCGCGTGGATAGCTATCTCTCTCGTACTCTTTTTCACCGTTTTTTTGTCCGTCGGATCGCTAATAGAATAATAAATAGCAGACTGTACGGGAGTACATTTTTTGCGGTGTCTGGTCCTTGCCAAGTCCCCGCGAGTATCCTGAACAAACCGTTACGGGATGAAAGAATCCACCCTAATGCCGCCCTTCCATTCGATAACCCTTCCGAACTACCTGGGCGAGCAGGACAGTCCACTTCCCATTTCTTATTAGAAAGAGAAGCGATGGCTGAATTCTAATTTAGAGGTCAATATAAAAGCGAAACGTTCAGCATAAAGCAAGACCCAGGTTCATCGTTCGGTCTTATCTCGAGGAAGTTTGCAACACTGTTTAAAGAATGATCCCCTAAACGGTCGAAAATCTTGAGGACCGCCCCAAGCCGAACGCAGTCGCCGAAGAAGTTTACGGTGTTCCCAGCTGACAGGATCGCGGGATTCGCGGCGCGGAGGCAGCCAGCTGCGAGAATACTTTTGATGCGGATGCAGATAGCCGGACGAAGTAACGAGCAAGAGCGGATACGTAGTTAGACACGGCCAGTGTCTCCGGGGTGCCATGGTATCCGGAATGGTGAACTTGCCAGGCGGATTCCCTGTGTGACCTGTCGTCGTACCTCTGCCTGTTCCACCCCCGCCACCGGGAGAACCCTCTCCTCCCAGCATCCCCTCGCCCACGGTACCGCGTTCTCCGGAAATTCCATGGAAGTCGAATCTCGCGCCACCCGTCCGCCCACATAATTCCACCAGGCGAGAGCTGTTCGGTTAATATCTCCCGCTTGCTGACACCGTCAAATAAAACATCCCCGGGGTTGCAGGGGGATGAGAGAGAGAGAGAGAGCGAACGCCGCCGCCGTGGAAGGTGTAACGCCGCTATGGATCCGGAGACGGCGAGAAAATCTCGGTCTTCTGATACGCACGCATCGGCTGATTCCGCAGTTTTCCGCGAGACCAAGTGGCAGGGAGTTGGGCTCGTTTCGGGATTTTACTGACGTATAGCAACGCATATTCATAGATTCATCTTCGTAGGTACTATCTTCGAAAAGCCGCTTCTCACCCGCTAAATACGAAGAAGTTTAGCGGTAGCATGTCCTGTTCGCGTGACGCTGCCGTTTGAGAATATCGAGTTCGAAGCTCGAGCTCTTTTCGAGTCACTGTTCGAGGTGGATCGGACTGTCCACCGCAACAGGGACGATAGCATAAGCTGCGCCACGGTGTGTTCACCGATCCACCGTGAACCTCGTCCATCGGAGCGAGGAACGAAGAAAAAGTCGAGAGATGGAACAGAGAGGTGGAGGAATAGGTGGCGAGACCCGGCGTGGGTGGGAGGCAGAGGGTGGCTGGTAACGGTAAGTGGGAGGGGTGGTAGATTCGCGCATATCCGATGGCAAGAGGAGGCAGCAGGGCGCGAGAGGAGGTAGGGAGATAAGGCTAACACAGCGAGAGAATGAGAATGAAGGGAGAGACGTTTCCACTATTGATCATCGAGGCTCAGAGTGTAATGCTAATCATGCCCCCTCGCTCTCGTACCCATCCCCTAACACCCGCAGCCGCACCTACCCCCTGCCACCGACGCAAAACCTACCCTCCACCGCGTCGTCGATTCTCTTACCCCTCTCTCACCCTTCCATCCACACCCCCCGTCACACGGCGTCCCTACTGTGACACAGAGCCGGCAAGATATCGACTCTGACACCCTCGCGACCTATAAGCAACCGAAACTCTCCGCTGTCTCGATCACGAGTCCTTGAATCCCTGGACAAGGGTTCGCTCTCCGACCGTCTCGCGTCACGTTCCTTCGACGTCCTGCGGTCTACACCTGATCCCTCAACTATGCACGCCTACGCTACTCGATCAGAGCCCTGATCGTTGGCACCCGGTAGCCTCTAGAAAATGTATGAGATGTTGCGCACTGTCGTCGCAGCGAATCGAGTCAGATCCCTCGCATCAATGATGAACATTTGAATACATTTAGTAATACATTCAACACTTGAAATAGAAGTGACCAGTCGAAGTGACTCGCACTTGATTGGCATGAAGCATGGATTCGAAGTCCATTGTCTTCGGAAATAGGAAGTTCTCCGGGCTCTTACTTATTCAAACTCTGGATGGACGTCTTGATAGAACGTCAGGACCTTCTCCGATTTCCGTAATTCTAAATCAGTCTAGAAATTAACATCAGCCGATGAAGGCACTGTTCGGAGGTGCAAAAATTTCATCTTAGAGGCATTGTCGCGTACGGATAATAGGGGGTCAATTATGAGCGATCGCGACGAATGGTTGTTCCGGCTTTCATCGCGGAAATTCCGGACGGTCTGTAGGAAAGGCGGGCCGAAATCCGGGCAGCACGCGGCCGTAATATCTGCCGTAACGGGCAGCGTCAATATTTATCGATAGTCGAAGAGCTGCCGGGAACGGCGATGGCGATGACGATGGCGGTGGCGGTGGCGGGCCGCTTAATAATTTCCACGCGCATCGGCCGTGTGTCTCCAGCAACGTTGGCAGACCGGTATTTGCTCGGCCGGCAACATCCATTTTTTCCGCGTGCTCGCGTTTATTTTTTCACCAGGACCGTGTGCGGTGCTCTCTCGGCCCTCGCTTCGTTTCTCCATCCTTCCTTCTCTTTCTCTCCCGTAATGGAACGCCGTCGAAACAATCTGAGCCGCGAAATGCGCGCGATATTCATCCTCTTACTCTCGTCCCTCGCCCCACAGCGATCGGCGGCGGCCGAACGTTCCGAAATCTGCGATGATGAACAGGATCGCGGGAGAGAGGATCGTTGTGTTTGTGCGCGGTCCGGGCTGTGCGAGACCCATCGCAGACAGGGTTTCCGGCTAATGAACGACGCCAGCATTAATACAGCAAATAATAAGAAGCTGCGCCTACGATGGAGCCAATATAATAATTACATCAGCATATCGGCAAACAAGAATCAGCAACCCTCCTACGGGTGCCCTCGCCCGGTCGTGATTGAATACATAGCAATTTACAAACAGTCTACGACGCTCGATCGAGGGATATCGAACCATTCTGCTGCGATATAACCAGTCCCAAATTTCACCATCCTGCTCACTACATTTTTAAACATTTTCGAAGATCGTGACAAAACCTCCAACACAAATAATCTTCAGGAATTAATTGGCAATTAGTTACCGCTTATCTCGGTCGCATCCACCGTTCGAAATACAAGTTAAAATGCATATGCTCCACTTAGAAACACCGTATATTTTTGCAAGCGGCGCAATTCTATAAATTATTGTATGCGCTCGCGCGAGGCAACACTGATTAATGGATTATTGCTGGGGATATTATTGCCGGGCCGATTACGCAGATTCTATTGATTGCAACGTGTCGCGTAGATGGGAATCGGATCCGAGTCGCGTCTTCCATCGCGGGGCGGTTCGAATAACGCGTAAATAAATCCTGATTAATGATTCCTGTCGGACAGAGGAGCGCGGTCAACAGGAGGACAGCCCTCTTTTCGCAAAAATCCTTTTGTATTGTTTCCTGACGGCCCCATTGTACCGTTCCCGTTATTTGTTCGGATCGTCCGGCTTTTTAAGCAACGATTCGCTGTCGAACGCGAAGCATCTCCGTGTGTACCGTGCGATCCGCGTGTTCATTACCGGGATACATACTGTCGAAGCAGTTACCGGGATGACAGGCACTCGTTACTGGAAAAACGGGATCGTATGTAAGTGGGCCCCGCCGATGGGTAACGTTGCGGACTGATCGGTCTCGACAGATCCGTCTGAAATTTTGTTGAAAGGCCAGATATTCCCAGCGTTTCCACCCTCTCTGTTTCCACGGTTTTCTTGCTGAAATGTTTCGGTTTAATTCTCTGCCCTATCCCGCAGCTTCGTTGTACCTGTCTAATTTTAAGACAACGATAACGATTCTGTCTCGTTCGTTCAATTATCAGAAAAATCGATCACGAAAAAATGAAAGCATCGGGCCGGTGGATGGGGTTAGTGTGCCACACCTAATCGAGCAGAACCGATCGTGCGAGCAGCAAGTAATTGTCGCGGATTCGGCTCATCTTCGTAGAAGGGGGCACACGCGCATAAACTCTCCGCCGGTTTTACGATTCCGTCGAGGGACCGGGGAGCAGTCGCACGCCACAATGGTGGAAAGGAGCAAAGTAAGCCCCTAATTTCTCGTGGGTAGGGTAAAAGTTGCCAGCCGTAAGCATCTCGGCGCTTCGGCCGGGGGTGTGTATAACCGAGCCGTATCAGGCCGAGTGGAAAAGCTCCTGTAGTCAATCGACAGGGCGAGAGCGAGAAAAGAGAGAGAGTTTATATTGGGAAAAAGGCGAAGGCTCTCTCGCGCGCGCGAGTAGGCAACCCGCGGCCCGCGCCGACGAGAATGAAACGTTTAAACTTTTTATGAGTTGCTGCGTCGTCGCTCGAGCGAAGAAATTTCAATTTTGCCGCCCCTTTTGCCTTTCCGCCGCGGCGCTCCTTGCGTTTCACTCTCCTTTCTCTCGCGCCGTTCTCTTTCTCCGGCGAACAATTTTCTTATCGATCTCTCCCCGCGACTGGCTTCTCCGGGACACGGGACAATCTTAACTCTTCCAAGATATTCTCAGAGTAATCTGACAAACCATAGACGGAATTATGTATGGATATTTCTTTAATGATTGATAGACAATCACTCATGGCGCACCTTAGACCTCATTCTTCCGATATTCTGATATCCGTAAAGTAATTCGAATCGACCACTCTCTCGACTTCTCAATTTATAGACGTCGTATTAACTTCGTTCCCGAGGACGCTCACATCTGATTACCCGGACAAAATTATCCCGTTCGCCGTGAGTGCATTGCGGGTATTTATGTGCGAACTGATTTCCGTGTTCCCTGGAAGTTGTCAAATTTTTTCTGTCGATTGCAGATCTGACGTATAATATATCCGCGAGTCAATCCTCGGATCCAGTGAATCCTAATTTAACACGGTTTCTTCTTTCTCGAGTAACCGGAACAGTTAGTTACGTGTAAAAAATGCGATTTCTCAAGTCGAATCCGCGAGAGATGCGGGCGTTCAGTCTCCGAGTCCCCTAAAACAGGTGAAGGAGTATTTATCCTCGCGTTTCAACCCCCGAAATTGAAGCGGTCCACGGCGAGCTCCTCCCCGTTGTCGAGCCATAAAAGTCTTGACGAAGACGTCAATGAATATTTATCCTTTCGACCCCGCGCGGCTCCATTTTGCCCTAACTTTCGTCAGAGGGCGATGCTCCTTTCTTTCTCCGACGCAGAGACATTAAACGGACTCGATTGACGAGCTTTAGTAGCGATCCCATCGGCGGCCGGATTCCCCGTCTGACTCGGACGGTCTCATTCCACTGGAGATTATTATTTCGACGGTCCAACGCGCGCACAAAATTTTTACTCGAGCGGAATCTATTATCAGCCGGTCGATGAATTTTTATTGGCCCGTAAAAGGATGTTAGAGGGCGATAAACACCCGATAAGTAGAACGAACTTGTTAGTGTGTATCATGTAATACGCAGAAGATCTAGTCGATGATACCAAGTGGTTTTTTCCATAAATGTATAAAAATCCGCAGTCTACTTATTGGTGACTGTACCATATAGTGCAGGGCAGAGCTCTGCTATTTGATGGGATTTAAAGCGTTTACAAGCAATTTGTTCATTGGTTAACCCGGGTGGCGGAGAACGCCTCGGCAGGAAAGCGACGTAAACAGGGAGTTGCGCAGAGGAAGCCATGGGAGGTGCAGTTTGTATCCGAATTAACCGGTTGGGCGGTGCAAGGAGTGGAAGACGGCTGCGGAGAGGCGGAAGTTCCGCAGCAGTCGCGCGCAAGGACAACACCTCTGCGAGCAACACAGCAGCATCGATACACAAGAAGAAGTAGAAGAAGACGAAGAGGAAGAGAAGGAGGGGGGGGGTAAGCACAGGGACAGAGAAAGACCGTGGAAAGGCAGAGTCAGCATTGCGCAGCCCAGCCCTTTCCCCGGTTTTAATATGTTGACGCTCCGGGGAAAGGAGAGAAGAACGAGGGAAGAAATCGTGGGAGGAAGGAGGAGGAAGAGGAGCAGAGCAGAGCAGAGCAGAGCAGAGGAAAAAAAGGGAAAAGAAAAAGAAAAATATGCCTCGAACGGAGTCGCCCGGCAGGGGTGGTGGCGGTGGCCGGTGGTGGTGGCGGCGCACCGGGGAAGAACGAAAGGGAAAGAGAGAAAAGAGGCGCGACGAGAGAAAAAAAGGGGGGCGGGAGAGAGAAAGGGCGAGGAGACGTCGGCGGGCACGGGATCCGACGTCGGGCGGTGGGGTTGGGCATCCTGGGAACGGCACAAACAGAGGACCAGCGAAAAGAAAGTTTGCCGTATAACAACAAAAGACGTTTGTTATTGGCGCAGCATTTGAATTGTCTCTGTGTCGGCGGGCCTCCTTATTGGCCGAGCGTCGGCGACGCGACTCCTGCGCTGGTGGGGGGTTGCAAGGGGTGGCCACCACCCCCCACGCCCCTTCTTCTACCCCTCCAGATCCCTCTCGCCGCCACCCAACCACCCCCAGCCTCCCTCCTCCTCATCCTCCTCCACCTCCCCCGAACCCTCCTCTCCGCCTTCCTCTCCATCCCGACGTTTTCTATCCTCCGGAGAGAACGGCTATACACGCGGCTAAGTGTACCGCTATCTGGACTTCGAAGCTACCTCCGACACCCTGCGCCCACCCCCGCGTTGCATCCACCGTTCGCTGGAGGCTGCTACTCCCCGGAATGACCCTTTTCGCCTGGCGTATCGGCGTAGCCGCTATCAACCAGCCACCCTCCTTCCACCCCGCTTCTTCCGTCCACCCGCTACTACACCCACACCACCCCCTGCAACCTCCTCTCCCCCATGCCACTCTCAGCTAGCCGGAAAAAGGAATGCCTCGCCGGCAGAGACGCGAGAGACTCTCCTCTCTACGTAGCTCTTATTTCATTCCGCGGTGGCGAAGAAGCGCGAGACTGATGCGGGACTTGCTCGAATTAGGGCTGCCCCGAACTTACCCTGAACCCGGACCACCCACGGCTGAATGCAAATGCAGCCTGTATCTCTTCTACGTGCGCCTGCTAGCCTGCCGCGCCGGTCGAATGCAAATAAGAGGCTATAGGTCGGGACTCGTCATAAATGGGAATGTAATTGCGGACTCTTCAAGGCTGCAGACGTGCAATCGAACGCTCCTCGTTCGGCTAGCCACCCTCTTATGGCTGTCCCTTCTTCTGCATTTCTCTTTTCCTAATTTTATTGGTAAATATCGAACCGCGGTTTCGAGGGAGGTACTTTTGCAGGTCGCAGTTATTTTAAGGAAGAATTTCAACATGCAAAATTTCACGGGCCGAGCGTAGTTAAATGTAGCGTTATAGAAATATTTGCGGCCGGTTTCGGAGTTCGCGTCTGCGACGACCCTACCGCCGCCGTTGCGCGACATACATAGTTTTATGCTCGCACTTAGCCTGGCGACCGCGAATATCAATGGATCGGCTCCAGAATGTTCAAGCAGACCTCCTCTTCTGATATCCGGCTGGTTTATTGTTACCGGCATCTGCTCTTGACGATTACTCTTGGAATTACACTCGAGGAATTTATGGCGCGAGTTCCGACGCGATTTTACGAGACATTTTCGTGTGAAAAACTTCGATCGACGTACGAACTCCCTCGGTGGCTCCGCGAGGCTATTAATTAGGGGACGAGACCGCCCCCCCGTGTCTTCCACCGATGGGCTCCGTTGCTCGGTGCTATTTTCGATTGTTTCCAAACTCGTACGACCTCTAGAAATTTATTCGTATATCTAATGCAATACTACTCGCATTTAATGGTCATAAATTAGAGGTGCATCGAGGCGTCGTTGCATCCGGTTAGATCGGGTGGTAGACGGGTCGCAGGAGATGCGGTCGGTCTGTAGTCAGACGGGCGAGTGTTGCGCGTGCAGGAGCGGCGTTCCTCTCCTTTCCGAGGGCCGTTCGCCCACCTGCATCGTTCGGAGAATGCGTCTAGAGCCACCCCAGCCTCCGCTGCCCCACGTACACGCTTGAAAAGAGCCGTGCGCCGCCTCCAGCTCTCCCACCACCTGGCACCCGCCCCTGTATCCTCGACAGGCGGAATATCTATATATCCATACACAGGCGCACACGCGGCCGGATATACATATACACATTCCTCCCTCCCGCCTCGGTCTATCCGTCTCTCTCGAGCCATCGCGTCGGACGCACGCACTCGCCGTTACTGGCGGCGTCGCATAAAAGCGGCGAGCGCAGGGTGCAGGGCGAGGATTCCCCTAAAAGCTTGCAGCACGCCGAAGAAAGAGACGCTCGCGGGGAAAAAGCAAGCAGCAAGCGATGCCGTGGAGAGAGAAAAAAGCGAGAACTGGTGGGTAGGAGTGCGAGAGGGACGCGACTAGAGGCGGAGAGTAGGAGAAAAAGGGAGAGGGGGAAATACAAGGCAAGACAACTAACGGTGGCGAACGAGGCTGCCTCGATCGTTGAACAGAGGGAGACAGAGTGACGTAGGTCGCCGCGTTCCGCTGGGTAGAGGGGTAAAACGAAAGCCCACATCCGCTCTCCCTACGCTCTCTTGCCCCTACCTTCCTTATCTCCCTACCGCGATGCTTTCTCACCCCGATACCGCCACTGCCACCGTGCCGCCGTCCCCTTCTCTCCACCGCGATCCCCGTTCTCTCTCGCTCTCTCTCTCCGTCTATCCCTCGGCCGCCTCGTGTGTATGGTTAAATATTGCATTATTGTTTTAACGGCAGGGAGGAAAACAGCGTAGCCGAGCGTGCCCGCCCGCAGAGTTGCGCGCATCCGCGCCGCGTGTACACTCGTGCCGCGTCCTCTCCGGCCCGTATATCTCGTACATCGTGGTATCCTATCGGCGTCGTGTCAGAGTTCGTCGTGGCTCCTCCGCTTATCGTCTCGTCGATCCTCGATTATCGTATCGACTCACCCCGATACGATACATTCCGTGCCGATCGTCGCTAGAAAAGCCCTTCAAGGTATCGTATCCGTTCGACTGGCGGTTGATCCAGCACACTGCCTCTACCAAGCACGCGGCCCAATCCCCCACCCGGCCCGGTTCTTACCCCTCAACCCTCCGTTCCTCCGCAGCTAGTCAGCGAGAGAAACTGCGACCCAGTTGTGTTTCGCGTTCTGTTTAGCTAGACACCTAACCCAGGCAGGCCCGGTGCAGCCTCTCTCACGGCAACTCGCTGGCATCTCTTCCACCTCCATCGCTACCATCAGCCACCTCCGCCGCCTCCAACGTCGTCGTAGTCGTCGACCCCCGCTCGCACCAACCCATCCCCCGTCGCGATCAACGCAATACCCTGGCCGGCTCCTCCGTCTCCTTTATTCCATCGGTAACCACCGCCTTAGCCCGCGCTTTCGCCTCCACCGAACAACCACCAGCCACGGGCTCGCCGCTGTAGCCGGCGCTGCTGCGCGCAAGGCCATTCCAAGGCTGGCCAACCCCCTCCTCGTCGTTTTCAACCCCCGTACTACCCCTTCAACCCCGGTTCCCACCGCCTACGAACGTTCTCCGTCGGCGTCGTCGTCACCACCGCCGCCTCCTGCACCCCCTTAGCCACCCCCACGTACCCGGCATCTCAACAACAAGTACTCGCTACCGGGTAGCATCCGACACAACACAGCAAGTCGCCCTACCACCTCTCGCGCGATTTCCACCAATCTCTCTCTCTCTCTCTTTCTCTTCCTCTTCCTCTCTTTCTCGCTATCCGGTCCTCTCTTTCGCTTTCTCTCGTTCTCGCTCTCTCGCCCTCGGCCTCTTTCATTCAACTCCCTCCCCTAGCCAAAGGTTGTTTCTTTTTCTCTGTCGTTGTCGCTCTCCCTGTGCCCGTGGCTCCGCAGGCCAGGCCTGCCTCGCGCGCCGAGGCAAACACGATATCGCCTACTAACCGTGCATATCCCGAGACAACCGGCCAACCTGCAACCTTGCGACACTTCGCTCTCCGGGTACGTGTTCTTTTCTTCTCCTCGCGGACACGCCGTGTGTCCTTCCCTCGCGCTACCCCTTCCCCTGTTTCATTCTACTGTACTCTTCTCAGAGATCCTACGAGCATACGTTCCTTATGTACGTACATAGGTAGCCACGGCACATATGTGCGAATCTCTACCTCCTTCTCGCACCTGATCGCTCCTGCTACTCCCTCCACCATCGACCGACGTTATGTCAACCTATGACCACCTCTCGCTCGCTCCTTTATCTTGATTTTCATGCCTGCCGCCCGAAAATCTTCGCCCCTTCCACCCCCTCTGCAACTCTGCATCGCTCGACGAACTTCTCTTCGCGGCGACGGCTGCGTTGCTATTTGTATTTTTGTTTTCTCGGAACGAAGAAGGTTGCGCGCGAACCCCGCTCGCCGATTATCACGTGGACCGCGAATTGTGAACGTCGACCAGTGAACCGTAGACTTCCGGTAAACCGTTGTGAACTCTCCTTGTGAACCGGTCGACAGTGTTGTGTGCTCGCGACTGATGGGACTCGACTCGTGACAGTGGCGAACAAAGTGAATACCGTGAATGTAATGGAACACTGTTGCTGGCAAGGAACTCCGGAACGAAAAGTGACCCGGGACGCCGGGTTCGCGGGAACTTGGCCGCCGACGATGCAAGAAATCGTGTAAGTAAGTGGAGCTTTCGTAGACCCGCGATTCGCGACGCGATCTATCGTGCAAAGAGCCGTTCGATCGACGACGAGCGCCGCAGCGCACCGTTCCGAAACGGAGACGGCAATCTGATCTCGAGGCCTTGATTACGTCGACGCGTCCACAAAACGCAACGCGACTCGTCGCCCGTTTCGTTCACTCTCTGTCGACCGAACGGTACGTAAATCGCGTAATTGCTGACGCGCCTGCCGGTCCCCGTTCGACTCTGTGGAATTCCGCGAGTATCGAGCACGTCTTACGTGATAAAGCTGCGAGGAGCCGATGAAATTTTCGATGATTACTAAGTGGACCGTCACAGTGGAGTTTTAATAGTGCAGCGACGGAATTCGTTTTATTCAACTTGGTGAATGGCAGTCTATTTGTAAGTGCTGCACCGAAAGTGCTGTGAGACAATACAAGGTTGCTTAAAGCTTCCAGTAATCAGATCGATGCAGGCTAAGGAAATGCTGAGTTCATATTGTGTAGGAGGCTTGACAGTCCACTTGAGAGTTGAAGTTTCTCGCAAGCTCTGATTATATCTTTCGGTACGATTTTATAGGATTTAATTTCTTGAATTATGGTGTAAATTTACCTGACGTCAGAATGCAGAGTGTGTAGAATATCTTTTATTAAGTTGAGTCGTGAGGTTCAGAATTTGTGCCTCTCGGAGAAAAGAAGACTTTCAAAAAATGTTTCGGCACGATCTCGTAGAAACCGGTGACCGTCGATCGTTTTCATAAGCCAGGTTTTCTGGAAACTTTTACGGTGTACACATGTATATCGTGGTGCAACGAACACGCCGGGTAGATGCAATTGCAGGCGATGGCCTGCAAGATGACCTGATGACAATCGCGATCGATAAGGAAAACAGCTTGCCGGACGATAAAGCGTAAACAGAGCGTTCCCGTGACAGGTTGGTAGCCGGTCGACGGCGGTCGTGCTATAAAACCAGATAAAACCGTAGCAATGCTTTCGATGAACGAGAGCCTCGCACTTAGGGGAAATGAATATTTTTTTTCGTCTCCATTCGTTTCTTCGGCCGTATCGCTGTACCGACCGATATAAAACGTTAATGAAACGCGTTCTACACGCGTGTATCTCGTAATTGCGAAATTTCCTAGCGATCGCATGCACCGCATGGCAGAGAGAGAGAGAGAGAGAGAGAGAGAGAGAGAGAGAACGAAATGAGAAAACGATACGGTGTTTTCGTGTGAGTTCTTGCAAATTTACTAACCGCGATAATGCCGAGGCTATGCATACGGAATGGGAAACAACACCGGGAACAACGTTGTACGCTTGACGCCCCGGAGAGCGTTACCTTTCGCCGACATCAATTTTCTTATTACGCGTCCAACACCTTTCTGGCTCCCCGAACAACGATAATTTCCCAGTTGTCGTGGCCGGTCGTCTTTCACGCTGTAAATCGAGTGTTAATTTATGGTAAAATCCTGGGCGGAAGCGCGAAATTACCGCACGCTTTCGGCGGATAGTTCAGGGGTGAGAAGGCAGATCGATATCTTCGAATCTGTATCCTTCATCCCGCTTACGTTGACATTTGAATTCCACGAATCACAATCTGTCTACGGTTATTGCAGATTTGAAACGATTAATCTTGCATCTCCATTTTAATAGTACAAGTAATATTCCAAGAAATGTATCAACTACGTGTGTGTAAGAAATATTTACGCATTTTTAGGAGTCGTGGAATGATTTGATTTTTATTAGAGCTATTAGTTGGCCCAAGGGTCTAGAGGAATATTTATTGAACAATGAGATACAGGCTCGTGGTACGTACGGATCGAAACGTGAAGCGTTTCGGAGCAGAGGCAGAAAGGTGCGTGCTATCATATCGGACGCGTGGCACGCACTGAGATCGGTGAACCCATCGTTGTGTCGGGCGTGTAGTGTATCGTCGGGCGCCGACGCTCGTCCCCCTTCCCTTCTGGCCGCCCTTTCCTCCTCCAAAGCTCGTCCTATCCCCCCCGAAACCGCGAAACCTCGAAGCTCCATGCTCGAAAAGCTGAAAGCTCTCCTACCTGCTCGACAGTCGCGTGGCTACCGCGCCACCGTGCGCACGAAACCGCTGCGAAACACGAAACACCGACCGCCCTTTCGCTCCGGCAATTTCGGAGCTGTACGACCTGCAAAAATGACTCCCTTGCAGGTCCTAGATTGGTCGTCCTAGGTCTCTTCAACGTCCCATCTAACCCCGCACCCTCGAAATTGCGTCAAACATGGAACTTTCTTTGCAAACATAAAAATTCGTTTACGGCTGTCTTCTACTTGAGAGCTGGGAACGCTGAGACAAGGGCTTAGATTAGAAGCGTAAAGTTCGTGTTCTAAATTAGTATGTGTACGTCTTCTGCTGCTAATTATACCGCAGCAGAGGACGACTCTGCTCGGAATTCTTGTATAAATTAAATAATTGAAGTCTGGTGGGTAGCAAGGATGAAATAATACCCCAGACGTATAAGGTTGAAATACATTGTACGAGGGGCAGGGGAGTGTGTCGGACAGGAAAAGAAAATTCGAATTATGGATTCGATACGTTCGGAATAAGATTGGAGCGGGTCTATATTTTATAGAGCCACTTGTAGCAGTGACGTTAGAGATCGGGAACCGATAATATGGGTGGTTAATGCAAAATTCATCCGGCGAAGGTGCTCGCACGCTAAATGCAGATGAGACGCGAGAATTTCTGATTGATTTTTTAATCCCGGCTGACAATGCATATTATTATCCCGCGGCGGGTTTTGATCGACAAGGAAACTGCAGTTTTTGAATAATGTATCGGGCAATTAAACCGCAATCTCGCGGCGCACCGACTGCGAACTGTTTTGGCGTGTGGATATCGGCGATTGGGCGAGAGACGATGGCCCGCGAGATTCCGCTTGTGTTACGTCTGCATGCACACGGCTGCAATTAAGACGAGTATCAAATATAGAGCACGGCGTTGGGGCGAAAACCTCGGAGAGCAGTGGCGGAGCGCACGAACGCCTCGACTGTCTCTATTATGAATCTTATGAAATTATAATTCACCTGGAAAGTTTATTTTACACCGCAAACCACCGACCTTCTCGTCTTCCTCTCTCTCTCTCTCACTATCCTAGGACGACGTAAGGTAGCCGTGGCGGCCGAGGCTTTTGATCTTGGGATCTATTAAAGGCTGGTCCTATCGCGAATTTGGCTAAACTATTATAAATTCCGGAAAAGTGTTATCTCCTCGGGCCACGGGAACACTCGGTGCCCCGGACCGAAATATCGCGGAGCAAGCGCGTAGAATTTACACAAGCAAATTACACTTCGGCTGTATGAGGAGAGCGGTAATTATAAATCGGCCAGCGGAAAGCGGGGAATTTATGGGAAAGGGTTACGATGGGCCAAGGGCCGAGGAAACGGCGAATAGT
Organism: Lasioglossum calceatum; assembly: GCA_963966675.1. Classification (NCBI taxonomy): domain Eukaryota; kingdom Metazoa; phylum Arthropoda; class Insecta; order Hymenoptera; family Halictidae; genus Lasioglossum; species Lasioglossum calceatum. The sequence goes on along the minus strand of OZ016555.1, from coordinate 1,538,854 downwards.
AAAAGCGCAGTGCCGCTACAAAGCGCTCCGGGAACGTACAAAATTAACAAGCCGCCGCGAACGCTGCGCTAAAAGGCCGGACAGAGAAGCTTCTAATTAAAAGCACCGATCGATCCACCGTCTTTTCTTCGGAGGGATCGTTACAATCGAAACGAGCATTTGTTAAGTATCAAGAAAAATCGAATATTACGAGCGCCTAAGGGTGCCAGCTCCAGATAAAAGTAAAGGAGATTTTGGAGGGTGGACCAGCGTTAAGATACGTCAATCGATGCGGCGTTTTTCATCGGGAGCGACGGAACGCGCTCGTCAGGAGCCGCGTAAGCCTCGTCGCGAGTAAATTTCGAGGGCACCGAGCGAATAATTCGTAGGATCCGCGATCGTCGAAACGAGACTAACGAAGAACACAGTGGAGGGTGGGTGGCGGGGTTCGAAGGGGTGAGGGAGCAACGGGTCAGGAATAATCCGCTCTCAGGACGTAGGAGGTGGGCGCGAAAGCTCGTAGGGGGTAGCGAGAAGAGGGAGAGGGAGCACAGAAGGGGAGCAAGTTACGCTAGATGATATCCAGAGGATTATTCTCTCCCGGTCGCATCACAAACTGCCGTGACAAATCGCCCTATACTTTATGAGACAAGTCTTTCTTCTGCGCTCGGGCCACTCACTCCGCCGAGGCATATATCACCGGGGTGTCGATATATTATCGCCGCGACGCTTACCGTCGCGCAGTGTCAATACACGTTGCGACGAAACAAATAGGCGACTCTGGTTCAGCTCCTGGGGTGGCTTCAGACGAAATCCGCGAAGGATTTCGAACAGGAAGGATATATTGGTAGGATCTTCCGTGCCATCGATCCTCCGGAACCGTGAAAAAATTTCGAGCCGACTGATTTAGATGCTGGGGAACATCCTTTGATCGGAGATCGGTGTTTCGACATTGTCAATTCTTATTCTACTTCAAGACGGTGAATAATGAATGCCAATTTACTGTATTTCCTTTCTTGAAAATACCTTTGTCTCTTGACCTTTCCTCTGGTCATCTTTATTTCTATTCTCGGAATTTTACACGAGGCAATTGTTATTTCTAGTGGGCCAACAGGGATGCTGAATTGTTTTGTCCTTCGTAACAATAGAATACCAGGCATCAAGTTCCTGAATGAAAAATAACACCGCGTAAGTGGATTCAGTCGTCCACAATCCGACAGTCGATAGCAGCAGTAAGAACTATTTGTGCGCGGCCCTCGCTCTGTTTAAAAAGAATTCTATTATGGTGACCTATCGTACAATAGCATAAAATTCTATCTTTCCGATCCACCGGGGAACGCCCACGCGAAAATGTCCCCGATTCTCTGTGAATGGCAGCACGTGGCCGAGCGGTCACAATCGCGACGGACCCTCGACGCGGTCCAGTTCGGAAGAATGTCCAAAGCAGTTAAAAAGGTTCAGCTCCCGCGAGAACAGAGGCCCGAGACGGTGGCCGAATATCGTGCTGTCCCTCTTCGTTGAACCCGTTGCTGCCTCGAACCTAAGCCGTGGACGGGCAGCGACGGCGGCGATGGGGGTGGAGGTTAGAGTCGGGGACAGCAGGAAAAGTCTTTAAAAGGGCTGTAGGAGCGTAGGTAGGACTGACTGGGAGATAGGTGAATGAGTACGTGAGTACATATTTGTTTAGCTAGAAGCACTCGCTCGTTCTATCCTCGGTCCTGCGCCACCCTCCGTTTCACCCTCTCCTTCTCTGTCTTCCCACCCCCATCGGATCTGGTCGCTCTCTCTTTCCACAGGACACACCGCCCGTTTTCCATACCCGTCCACGAATTGGTTGAATGGATAAACGGACCGACGAATCGTACCAAGGCGAAAACCGCTTCCACCCCCGGCCCCGCACCTCTATTCTTTTTCGCCCTGTCCACGGCGACGGTCCAAATCCGGTTAATCCCGCACGCTAATGCGTTTAATACGGCCAACTCGCGCCGCGTAACTGCATTTGCGTGTATCGCGCGGATGGATCCCGCCGTTTGACCCAGTAACTCATTCTCCTCGCGGAATAGATCGCCAACCGTGTGGAGCTCTGCGGCGGACGTGTCTCGGAAAATGTATCTCCGAAGATGTGCACTTCGGAAAAGAGATTTCTCGAAATCAAGGATTCCCAACTTCACCTAAATTCCGTTGGCGACCGAATCCGGTGGCGAATCCTCCTCTTCCACCTCCTCCCTTCCAGACTCGGTAAAAGGTTCTGGCGCGATTTTACGCACGTGCACGCGCTCGATATAGGGAACGCTGGCTCGGAAAAGTGCCTTGCGATATTTTGTGGATACCTGATGGATTCGAGTGACCGGCGAATTTTCAAGCCGGACGTCACGCGGCGGATAGAGGGTGGCGCAGGCTGGAAGGAAGGTGTGGGAGGTGGAAACGACAAAACGGACCGTGCTTTCGGTCCTTGGTGTGGGTGTATGTGTGCTCGGAAAGCGTGTGTGTCTCTTGGTCGTGGCGAAAGGGGGATCAGGAGACCGGAGAGATGGAGGAGGGTGCGTCGTATATCGATACTCGCACGGTCGAGTGTTTGCAGCGATATTTGGTCCATTTCCATTTGCCGCACGTGGCGCGTTTACGGTTCACACCTCTTACCGCCTCGCCCCATAGCCTCATAGCCACCCCCAAGCCCCGACGGTCCACTAACGTCGCCCCCGTCCTCCCACACCCCTGACCACCCCCGCGTAATGGACACGCAAGGTGTTGTCGACTATGCAAACGAAGCCTCTCGACCTTTCTCGAGGCTCATACGCGGACTAAACTCGCTCGTCGATTTTTATTCGCCCCCTTTCGTCGCCGTAATTGCCCCTTTAAAATTGAGTTATCGGCCCCCGCGACGAAATATTAACTCGGCACGATACCACACTGCTGGAAACGCTGGCGAACACCTCGTATTAAAACCTCGTTGAATAAACCCCCGATTCGTAAAGACCTTCGACGTAAACCTGGAAGTATCTGGCTAAACATAATTATTATACCACTTACAATAAGAAATAGTTAAATACTAAATAGTTTCCTTAGAGTTTGCTGATATTTTCACTGAAATTGAAGATTTACAAACAGGATTTGCTGGGATCGCTTGAAGCGTCTTCCAAGGATAAGTCGGTTTACTCGACGGTCAGGGCCGTCCATATCGATTCCTCCGGGTGTAGTGGCCGGCCGGATGTTCGGCCAGAGAAAAAATTTAATATATCCAAATATATCACAGCAGCAGCAGCAGGCGTCGATCGGCCATTCAGAACTCCATAATTTGATATGCAGCGAAATCGGGCGAGAAAGCAGCGATGGGGTGGAAATGGTTTTTAGGGTGAGGAGCAAGGTGAAGCAAGGATCGAACGGGACGCACGGGGGGTTAGCAGTTACTGATGGGACGTCCCGAACAGATGTGGACATTATTCATTACGACTGACCAGCGCGGCCTTTCTGAATACTCTCGTCTTTGCCCCGAAAGAAGACGTCCACTTCTTTCGTATTTCCACGCTGCGGACGCTTCCCCGTGGATATATTGCGTGTTTTTCACCATCGCGCGTTCGTCGTACACGTTTTTCATCGCAGGAAATTCGTTTAGTTGGTACGTCGTCTTCGACGAAACGTCTGTCGGCTTCGACATTTGCAGGGGAAGGTTGTTAACTCTCGAAAACCTAATTTCCCGAGAAAAAAATAACGTCGTCCGAGAAGTGGCTGGATCTCGAGTCGTCCACGACTTCCGCCAAGGAAATACATCACGCCCCCTCGCTTTCCACCCCCAACACGTCGCTGTTTATCTCGCAATTTCTTCGACTGACCACCGACCCACCCTCTCCCGAACAGAAACAGGGTACAAGCGTGAAATATCTCTCCCCTCCGCCCTACGATTCCTCTTCTTCTCGCTCTCCGTCACACTGTGTTCTTTGAAGGGTGACCATCCCCTCCATTCACTTCCCACCCCCACCTCCACCTGGCTTTATGGCTTAAACAAAACTTTCCTATATTACAAGTCCGTGAAATATGAATACGCTCCGGCAAAAGGGAAATCTAGCAAGGGAAAGAGGGAGGGGTTCCCGGACGACCGTGAGGAAGGGGTGTCAAGGGGGTGGATCCGGTCACTTGCCTGCCATTACGGGTCCCGCGCGCTGCCGTTGGCAAACCCAATTTGTTATCGACTTATTGGCCAAATTACTTACTATTACCGCAGATTTATTTCGCGTATTAGTCCACGGCTACGCCCACTCGTTACGTCTCCATTAATTACCCCTCACCGGACGCGTCCTTACGCCGTTTAAGTATATTTCACGTCGCGAGTTTGCGACCGGACCGGCTCAAAACACCCTCATTTGTTCTCCGCGTTTCGCCCGATACGTCTAAAAACGTTCTCTGCCCGTGCAAGTCGCATTAGTTCTCAATTGTTTTGCTCTTTGCATTGCCAGTGACATTCTAAAAATGTACAGCACGTTCCAAAAGTCCCGGAAAACATAGGAAAATTGTTATTGGATCTTGCAACCTCCTTGCGACGTTTCACATAACTCTTCTTTTAGTTTCCCGGCGGAGTATTTTTCATTTGGTTAATTTTCTTGCTTTTCATCGCGGTTTTATCCAGCCGGTGTATTTCTCTGGAGTTGATAGGAGGAACGGGTTGAAATAAAATGTTTGTAGCAGCGCAATCTGTTGGTGGTGGATCGTGGGAGTTTGTTTCGAGGACGCTGGTGGAAGCATCATCTTCGGGGTCCTCTGGATTATGATTCCCACAGAACGAAAGTGGCCACGATGGAGTCGATGTAGCATCCTGGAAATTCCAGCCAGGCCGCGGGCTCTTTACACACGAGCGCTCTCACGGGCTGAACATACAATCAACACGCGAGTTTACCTTGAGTATTTTTCAAAGGACGATACCGCCGGCTTCGAGTCTTTCAATATCGACAAACTCCGAACAACTCGGAGGGGAAAACGAGCGGTTATACGGTAAACAATACACACGGCGACATTAACGGACCTTCAAACAAACATCCTGCTCTCCGCGTTCATCTTGTTTGAGCTCTTTCGCCAGCGAACAAACCTCTCGAGCGCACCGACGCCGATCTTCGGTACACCGCACCGGCGCGCGATAAATGAGAGGAAAAAAATGCGTCGATTCGAGGAACGCTTATCGAATCTTCGACCGGCATTGTTTATCGAACGATCCCTGGAGATAGGCTCCGTTGACATCATGACTATTCAGAGATCTGCCGGAGATACACCTTTATCTCGGAGAACATCTTCGCCAATTTCCAAGGCACATCCTGCGATAAATAAATTTAATATTCTAGCCCGCGCGCGCAGGAGCACAGTTTTGTGTGGATTTGTCCGCCGAAAGGAGGCTATAAAAATTGAGGAACATCGATTTTAATATCGGGAGACGCTCGACGAAGCAGAGATTATCCGAGAATATTATTTTCTGACGTTCCCCCGATACACAGGGCTCGGAAGGGACAGAGAGTCGGGGCCGGGCCGAAAAGGATTCGACCCTAGAAGGACGATAAAATGCGCCACGTGTTACCGGGCACTTGATATTCATGCACGTTCGTCCGTAGCACGTCGAACCTCAACTAACGGATACCCGGCAATCTAATAAAGATAAAAAATAACGTCGACTTCTACTCTCTTGGACGATTCGCGCGGCCCTTGCCGGCGGCGGCGCGAGTTATATTGAAAAATATATATCTCCCCGATGCTGACCCATCCGTAGCCTGCATATAAACTGCCCCCTTATGGAATCTGCGAGCAAGCGTCTACGAGGTATTAGAACGCTCCGAATGGTCGCGCCACTCTGTCACGGTCATTCGAACTCGTACACTTCGCCCTCGGGCCTCTGATGTTCCTTGTGTCCGTCGATTCTCAATGCGAGGACGCCTTCGGACACCGGCGTTGATTAAATCTCCTTCGGCTCGTGCAAACTTTCCCAACGTCCACGATAAATTCGCTAACAAATCCGACAAGCCACCTCTCCGCTACTCTGAGAACGTGAACCGGTTAGTTACAATTAGAGATCATGGTTTTGAACGTGTATTTAGATATACAGTGACTCCCACTAATATTCGGACACTCTTAAAAACACCATAACTTTTTTAGTATTGGAATATACGACTTGAAATTGTTGGAGAAGTTGGAACAATTAGTTTGCTTCACAACGTGACAAAAATTTTTCAAAAAAACTACAAGTTGTCTGAATTACAGAGAAAAGTTGTCAAATGCAACTTTTAGTATTTCCTCTACAATTTCGACCAAATGCGATTTTTGAAAAAATTTCTTTTCACATCCTGTAGTAAACTAATTGCTCTAGCTTCCACAAAAAAGTTCAAATCGCATGGTCCAATATTAAAAAAGTTATAGTGTTTTTAAGAGTGTCCAAATATTAGTGGGAGTCACTGTACCTGAAATAGTACACGTGTATTTAAATATACGTAAAATAGGTATCTCTAGTTACATCTAGGGAAACAAGCACATCGTTCTTTATATCTGGCCAATCATTGGGGAACATGAAAGATTATCTAAGCATCGGAAAACATTGAGCAAAATTTGTCCAACGAACGACCCTAATTCAGCGAATCAGGGTGCCTAATTCGTCTCCGAAATTACGGATGCTTGGGTGACTAGAATCGTGCACCTGGGTCTCGGTGCGAGTACCATTCAATCGCTGTTTACTCTTCTCTAAATATTTCCGGTTAGCTCTTGTTATTTCGTAAGCTGCTTCTGTCGATCGAGATCGATCGCCCGGGAAATGTAGATCGGGTGAGGTTGGCGGTTCGAGCAGAATAAGAAAAGAGGCGAACGCCGGGAAAAGAGGATGGAAAGAAGTACGTCGGGCCGGGACGAATGTTGACACATCTGCTCCCGGCGGGGGCGCTCTCCTTTCAACTTCATAAACCGCGGCCCCGGCTATTATTTATTTAATGCCTCTCGTTCTGCGTTACACAACTATTTACATAGAGTGGCTGGCCGTTCGAGGATGCTGGGATGGATGCGGCTCGTCCGAACCGAGGAAGAAGAAAGATGGCCATATGCGAGTCTTCAACGCCCACACGTTTTCACGAGGCGCGCGGCGCTCCACCGACTCTACCGGTCGGTGTACATAAGTGTGTACAAACGCAGAAACGCGGCCGGTTTGTACAAACAATTCGACCCACATTTGCCGAACTTGTACGCAACGCGGAATTTTCGCTTGGTTCTACGTATTAACAGTTTCTGCTTGTTTGCACGCTTCTGGTCTCCACCCTTCGCTCCACCACCCCCCGGCCATTGTTCCAGCGTTCCGATATCTATTTCGAATTCGTTCCGGCTTCACCTGCCTCGAAATTGCGATGCGTTTCGCTAATTTCATTGGCTGACGTTTAGAAATCAGAATTGTTACAGATTTTTTGTACGAACAGTGTGTTAGATCAGCTGGTGAACAAAATGGAAGGGACGGTAGCCGCAATGGATGCATCATCCTGGCGTTTAATATCCCCGCGAGATCCCATTCCGTCGGTCGTCAATAGCGCGAACGTGACTGTTAATGGCGCGGGAGAGACACCACAATTGCCCTCCGGTATCCGATCTTTCGTCACCTATATATCAGTATTCAATTACCTCTGTTGGAATCGCCGAAAGACGAGTATTGTCAGGAAGCCTAAGGAGGATGGTTTATCGCCTGGCGAGGGGAGAGAGTACTGGAATTCCTAAGATACGATCTCCGGGATTATTATTGCACGGCGATAAGTCAATTCCAGTATAATCGTGCCGTTCGCGTAATATTAGACCTCGTAGAATTATTGGGAAATACCGATATGGAAATTTATGTAACAATTGCTGTCGCACAGTCGGCAGAAGACAGGCTTCAGAAATCTGAAGGAAGGCGAGAGAGCAGTCGACGATCGATTCTCGCGAGCCGCCTCTAATCGCTCGGAAATATATATGCAGGATCCGCGTTGTTTATTACTCGCCCCGGAATACTCGAAAATCGTATTCGCGAAGGAGTCGAGCGTCTCGAGACGCTGCGAAACGGCGGAGCCCGGGGCTGGTAGAAGGGGTTCCTACAAGCGGAATAATGTTTATAACGCGACGGGCTCGCCGGAATTCGAAATTTGTTTCTTTATCGGCCATAATTTTCTCGAATCTACACACGAATAGGTCCCGCTCGCTGTACACGCGTGTGGTCGGGGGTGAGTCGGTAGTTTCGGATACACCCCTCGCGTATTGAAAACCGCCGCGTCGTCTCCCCATCGAATCCACAGCTCTCGACGACTCTAAAATTTTATTTGAAAACGTTCCGTCGAGGTGCGAGCCTTCTTCTTCGACGCCATTTCTTAGCGTCCTCTTCTTCGTCAACGCCACCGGAAACATTGCATTGTCGAAAGTTTCACGGAAGCTGTGCTTTGAAAATGAAACAGAGCGAAGCAGAAAATAATCGCACCACGGGAAAATATTTGTTGGAGCCAGGGAAATGGGTTACAGGAGTGAATTTGACGGAATAAATCTGATCAGAAGCCGCAAACCGGGTCAAGAAGGTTTAGCCGCCGGTAATTGTTTTCCTGATTGCTTATTCTAGTATCGAGGCCACGATTTCCAAATCGAGACCAAACAGTTTCGGCTTTCTATTTCCTTTCACGGTACGCTCGCGTATAAATATTCCACCGCGTCAACACTCGGAGTTTAATTCTCATGAATTTCAACTGAAACTGGCCATTGAATGTATCGCTCACCGTTGGTTCTGGCTCCTAACGTATTCGGAATTGTGTCGAGTTCGCTAAAGGATTTATCGAACGTTTGATATTAAAAAAGGAAACACACGAGAATGAATATCTTTTTCTCGTCGAACAGTTCGACCGGATTCTTATGAAATATAGTTGAACCGTGTTTACAGGGCGCGGCAGCTTTGAACAGCATAAAAACGAAATAGCTGGAATACCTAGCATTGCGCAGGGGGTGTGTTCGTGATAATTTGTTCGGTTACGGCCAGGGTACATACATAGCTCACGATGCATGTTCTTTAATTGAGGTGTGTTTACACGCGACCGCCAATTCCGTCGTATCGCCGGTCTTATCGCGGCGGAATTAACGCTGCCGGTAATAAAAATTGAAATTAATCCGTCGCCCTCTTTCCGAGCCCCACAACAAATTACAGTGGCCTAATCAAGCTGCAGAGCAGACTTAATTGCACGCGGTATATTTAAAAGACAAAAAATGCTTCAGCAATTAATACAGTTCGAGATGGAGCACCGTTGAACCTACGAGGTAGTTTGAACCCCCGTCAGGGTCTAAATTGCGTGTCGAAGAACAGGCGGCTCCGGTGAAACATTCACGACGTCCTTGGCTCCCATTCCTCCGGCGAGCAGATCCAAGGAAACCTCTAAAGACTTCCTCATCGCGGTGAATACCCGCCAGTCGAAGAATACACGATGCAGCCCCACCCCCGCAGCAGGACTGCAGGCGTATAAACTTTTCATCGTCTAGGTCGCGGGAGAGTTCTGTGGGACGAGGAACGAATGATAAGACGTTAACGCGGCTCGCGGTAGCCACCCTCCACGGTTCGATCTCTCGTTTGACAGGGCGTATGAGCGAGGGGGTTGGTGTCGCGTGAAATAAGAGACATACACGCGGACGCATTATGTGAAAAATATGGTAATAATATTGCCAGCGGGCCCAAGCAAAACAGCTCCCCGCCCCACGGCCTATGAAATATGCGAGATCGGTCTCCTTTTGTTCCAAGAGACAGTGGCAGGCCGCGGTACCACCTTTTCCACGGGTTTCCACCCTCGAGCCGTGCCGCGCCATCCGCGTTCACTCCTTTTCTCTTTTTAAAGCACCTCATCCGGCGCGATCTTAGAGCGCACCCCGGATTCCGCTGGCACCGTCGACTGAATACAAATGCGGCTTTCGTGTACTCTCGAGGCGAACGTCGTCCCGGTGTGCCCCTCTTTCTTTCTTCCTCTTCTTACGTTCTTTCTCTTGTCTTCCTAGCCAAGGAACCAACGCAAGCCGCCGCCTCCTCCTCTCGCGAGCAATTCCCGTCGAATTAGCAGGGAAAAACAGCCCGACCACCCTCTACCACGTTTTTCGCCCGGCTTCCCGACGGAAGCGTGATTTACTTCGGAGCTCGCGTGTCTCGATGGAAATTTCCCTCCTACCAGACATTTTTCCTCTTTCGACGCGTCGCGCCATTCTCTCCGGGCTGCGGAACCTTTCAGACTCTGGCCCTGGGCCTTCTAGCGGGGATAATTGGCGGTAAGACGCTCCAGAGGACTGGGGAGCTCTATCAACTTTCGTCTTCTGTCTTCGGCAACGTATTCTGATGGTTTCCAGTCTCGAAATAGCCAGATATTTTACCCCCGAAGGTTGGCAGCTGGAGAAGCAGTGCGTCGTACAACGGATGTCTCGGAGCCGGACTACAGTTCAGCAAGTCTCGTTTGGCGATACGATTGGAATTCGGATTCTTGGGGGTAGATAGCCGGAGGGGGAATGGTCGCGGTGTATGGGAGCGTAGAAACTATCGATGCCCCTATGGGGGTTCGCGTTCGAAAAAAAGTAGGAGATCGAGCCGTGGGACAGATAGGAAGGACGGAAGGCGGTGAATAATGGAAAGTAGCGAATTCCTTTTCTGGTAGTCGCGGCCAGACGAGCTCCATTAAAGGTCCCTAAATCCCCGACGTACTCCGCCCCCTCTTGCCGCGCGACTCCCTCGTTCCCCCTTCGCCTCTCTCACCCTCTCGGACCCCCGACCCAGTCCCCCCCAACCCCCTTCGTACATGGACGGATCATGACCAAGCATACGGGCGTTCGCTTTTGCTCGTAGACGCATATTTATTCGCAGTCCATTTTGGTTTGTTTGCACAAACGAGAGAGAGTCCGTCAGGCCGACGTCGGACCTCTGTTCTCCGCCTCTGCCACGCTGCGGCCGCCCGTCGCCGTGTCTCTCCCCGCCTTTTCTCTCTCGCTCTCTCCACTCTCTTTTCTCTCCTTTTTTTTCCCTAACCGCCGCCGTCACCCGCTTTTGCATTCCTACGCCTCTCTGCTCACTTCCGGTGGTCCACGAGCGGGTATCGCGAGGGTGATCGTCACCCTCGGCACGGGATATCTTGTTTCTTTGCCGTCTGTCCTCTACCCCCTACGTCTCGCCCCCCAAAGCCGTCTCGTGGATTGCGCTCACTACCACAGTCCGTTTGTGCATTCCGTCTATTTCAAGTTCCTGATTCGTCTTTTTCACCGGGGCCCCGGGATTATCTTTTTTACATTGAAACCGCACGCCGTTACTCCCATCAAGTATAGAACTGTGTGTACTCGTCTGCTCTCCGCCGTTCTACTCATCAGAATAATTATAAGCCGTCTATCTTCTTATCGTTAACCAGGCTGCGATTGGTCCCAAACAGTAGGGGCACTTTACAGAACAATACCGACCCACTTCGAATCCATTCTACATTTTTAATTTATGTTATCGCGGAGGTTCGCACTTACAGGGAACACTAACAATTTCTCTGCCAGCGTCCCGTGATTCCGACACGAATGAGTAATGCAGGACGAGCCAAGAAAGTAGGTAAAACTTGTCAAACTAGTCTGCAGGAAGTTAACAGTTGGAATACATTTGTAATACGCATTTCTCCCCTGACAGAGTTGTAACGAACTATTCCCCAGTGATGAGAATGGAAATGGATCTTCTCTTACACTGTACATACAATTATAATTCTCTTCGGCCGAATTCTTCAGGGATTCCTCGAGGGATGATTCTCGCGATCGCCGCGGTTAAAAATTGCTCGGTATTACTTAAGCCCCTCCTCGAATCCGAGGAGTGGCTGATGATACAATTAAGTCCTGCAACAGCAGATTTTCCGACTGGCGAAATTATCCGATATTTTTCATGGGCCGCAGCCGAGGGTACGTCGCGAAAGGGGTGAGAAAAATGTCGGGTTGTTCGGAGCTCAGGAATTAGAAGCACGAAGGGGGATTCGCTGAGAAAAGTATAAGGCGACTTTAAACAGGCCGAAAGGGGTGGTCGGTGTTCCGCTAATGAAAGGTTACGACGGAAACTGATGGATCCGGCCGTGTGATTTATCGCGAAAATAAAGCCCACTGATTAAGCAGGGATTTCGGCGGCGAGAAAAATTCCTCCCCCGTAAAAAGCTGATAATGATCTGCGGAACCGAACGAGTCTAGATTCGAATGGACAATCAATCTGTATTAATTGCGGTCGAGGTACGAGAGCACGGCAAACATCTTCGAATATTTTACAATACCTCAACTATCTAGAAATTCATTAGATTTTTAGGATACGAAAGGGTCGAAGCAGCATCCACTGAGAGACTTCAGCTTTCCAGTTTCGGTATCGTTCATTCAATTACTTTGACTTCGTGGGGACTCTGGGTGGGTGATGGAGAATTCCGGATGCGCCAAGACGACTTTGCATTTTCGCGATTCTTATTCGCAGCCAAGTTTTTTCCCAAGTTTACCTTCACCCCGCTGCGACTCCTCGGTCCTTTAATATCGGCATTAATATTCAAGACGCCGAACGAAATGAATATTAAACGTAGTAATCGTTTTAACTCTAGCCGGGCGATAATGTCCTCTGACCTCACCTGCATGCTCCGGGCTAATTTATTCATTGAATTTATTTACAACGGCCGTTCGACCGTATACAAAAACCAGCCACGATGGAAGACGTCGGAGGAAGCAGCGGAAGGGGGGATTGAACCGGGACAATTAATGAAACCCACCGTCTCTCGCGGAACATTGCTCGCCGGGATTAATAAGACCGAATAAACAGAGGCTCGAGATTAAGCGCGCGTTGCGAAACTTCAGTAGGATATCCCCTGTTTTTTTGCCAGGGCTCGCTTCCCCGGCAAGGAAGCGACGCTGGGATCCAGCCGACGCGGCGCGGTGGAAAGTCGAAAGGAATGAAGAAAGGCCGCTTCATAATTCAGCCGGCCCACTAATTGATACTGAATTATTAACCGGAACGAAAGTAAAACACCGCCTCGCTTAGCCGCCAACAGATTACCGGCCGATTGCCCAAGGATGAACGTCAGCTTCCGGCGCAGCCCCCGTGCGTTCCCAATCAGGACGTTGATTCACTTCGATTGTCACTCCTCGTTCATTCTCTACGAATCATCCTCGAAAAATTTTCAACTTCTCTTCCCTCAGAGAAATTTGATTTGCCAGCTACTTGGGCAAACAGAGGCGGAATTTAGGGCCTGGCGATTCGAAATCGAGAACCGCCGAAAACAGCAACCCTCGTAATTTTTTCCCCGGCCGCCGGCGCGAGATGATTAATGGCGGGAAGACGAAGAAGAAGCGAAACCCGCGAAGAAAGAATAGCGCGATTACCCGAGTACAAACCTTGCCGGGTCCGCGCTGATGCAGTGGAGAAAAGGAAAAGCTGACTAAGGCAAAACCATCCGCCGCCTCCGCCCCCATCGTTCTCCACCCCCGTTGGTTCTCCTGTAAAGTCTCAAGGGTGGAAAAGAGTGGGACGGCCGGTTACCACCGAGTGGATGTAATTTTTCCGTTGTTTGATTTTCATTAACGACCGGTGGCCCACCGGCTTGCAACCTCCCGGCACGAAGATGGGGTCAAGAAACAGGGAAATTACCGGGCTCCGACAAACAGATACATCCTTTATTTCGTTCTCCTCGGAACAAAGTCGGAATACTCAGCCCTCGGCGGCAATGGGGCTGGCGCAGAAACTTTGGGGATGAAGCAAAATATTTCGCGTTTTATCGACGCTTGTCATCAGCGGGATGAAGGGGTCGTGGGCTCGAGGAACCAGGCCAGGGATAATGGAATCGCATCGATTGAGCATGAAATTGGACAAGCTCGAGTGCCGCGATTTATTTTGTTTCCACCAGTCTTAAGTAGAGGGCTGCGACGTCCACTTGCTGCTGGCTTCTCGATTAACTCGCACTTCACCCTCCCAACTTCTTTTTTGCACCCTTGTGCTTCGATCTATGGCATGGCTCTCCAGCTTGATCGCACGTGTTAGGTAGTTCTGTGACATTTAGTAGCATAGACTGGTGATGAAATTATTAAAGTATCTCGCACGAAGATCCGTCCAGTGACGAGAGAAAAGAAAATTGCTGGCAGAGCAACAATCGCACAGAGGATCGATCCTCTCGGCTCTAATCAGTTTGGCGGTCATAATTGCTCAGTGTCCGTGAATCGGGGAACAGTTCGATAGAGCGTGGCAAACGACGAGGAAACGAAAAAAATCTTGCCGCTTCCTGTATCGCGATGGGGGAGACAGCAGGTTCCACGTTCGCACACCGAAAATCGCTGAACCGGTGGATGTAAGCAAACCCGCAGAATACCGAAATTACTCTCTCCGATGCACCCTCTATTCCCGGGTTCCTCTGTTACCCGTTCCTCGTTCCAGGTCCGGGGCCTCCCCAATTTTCCGTCCCTCTTCTTCGCCCCTTTCTCCAGCTTTCTCCATCGCGGGTTCTGGCCACCCTGGACAACCTACCCCCGACCTTCTGTATCTCGGCTGGCCAGCTGCGACACTCCCACCTCTGTGCGTTAATTCTTGTACATACAGACAGCAGCGGATACCTACCAGAAGGGGAAAGGGCCACACTTCCGGCAACGTTTACCTTGCATAATGCCGCAATCTTTGTTTCCACTTTCGTTACCACCCCCGTCGGGTTTCCCGGGGGCTTATTCTTTCCGCGGTTCGCGCGACGCTCGATCCTGCGCGCAGGTGGTTTCAAACTCAATTAGACCTGCCACCACGCCCCGAAACGCTTCCGCAAGATTCCCGTCGCTAAAAATGTTTGGGAAAGCTGAATGTGGCTGTGTCTCGTTTCTTGAAGATCCTAAATTTAGTTTGAGCATCCTCTATCCCGGAGGAGATCATTTCTGCTCAGCGTCTAGACGGGTTTAGACGAATAAGGGACAATAAACTAATTCGATGAAGTCTACAGCTCATCCCACGGGGTGTGTGCCCGGACCCCGGGAAAATTCGACAGTGGTATAATAGTCGAGTCTCCGTTTACACGATCGAGCGTTTGAATCGACACGCCTGGGATCCGGAACGACGCGAACGAGAGCCGAAGATCGTGCGGGCATCAGCAGCGAGAGCCCTACTAATTGATACCCATGAAAGGCCGCCTCTGTACATTGTCAATCGGCAGACACAGAGGGAAAAGAGAGAGGGATCGTCCGGGACGAGGACAGAGACACCGGGGCTAGCTAAAATGAACCTGCGAAACGTGGACGAGCGAGCAGGTAACAACACCGGTCGAAAAGAGACGAACGATTAGGGGGGAATGGGAGTTTGAGTTTTTGAGAGGCTGACGAACCAATCACGGGACCATCTATAATGTACACAGGCCGTTAACGATGGAGCCCAGAGACATTCCGTCCGCCTGGTTCTAGCCATTTTCCAAATATCCAGCTGGCTAGCGAGTCGTCCCAGGAAACCTAACCCTACCTCCCACACGATCCCGTTCACCACCCTTTTCTCTTTTCTATGGTCCTCTTCCTAGCCGGTCCACCGGCTCGTCCCGCACAGTGCAGACGTTCCCGGAATCGTTAATTCCTCTCAATATTGCAGGATCCTTTTCGAACGTCAAGTCGCTCGGTGATTTGGGGTGACTGCCCCTCCCGAAATTTTATACTCCGACTATTAACTCTATTGGGGAACCTCTGGCCACATGTCACGGAACATTACGCTCGTTCCCATCGAACATTTCCCGAGGCTGATATCTAAGAGCGTTCGTCAAGAATATTCGACTAGCTTTCCGAACTGCCAGAGACTTTTTCGTTGCTCCTTAGAGTTCGACATCGGTGAGGTCTTTATCTCTTCCGATATTCACGTGCAAGGAGTCGAGCCACGTTTCAAGAAATGCATCGATCTTTAACAGGTCTGGAGGGTTTCTATGCTGCTGCTTGTTCGACGTCAGCGAGGTCTCGTAGGCTATTAGCAAGGGTTTCTTCAGATATTCGCGCGCAAAGGGTTGATCCGCCCTTCCTCCTGTCTTCTTAACTGAATATCAGATCGGAGGAAGTCGTCGAAATCTTCGAACGTGTCTGAACTACCGAGCACAGTTAACGACGTCTTAACAGTCGCCGATAGTGGACGAGCGTAGAGGAACTCCGTCGCGTTTTCTTGGGCCGCTCATCAGCGTCCAAAGAGAGGTAGTTTTCCTAATTCCGAATTATTCCCGAATTCATAGCGTTGCCGCTCGCTCGACGAGTGCCTGAGAAGAGGGGTAGGGACTTTTCGGAGTAATTTGTATTCCACATTTCACGTGGAACGCCGAGGGGTGACGAGTAGTACTGTACGCGCGTCCCCCCTCTCTCTCTCTCTCCCTGGTTCTCTCTCGTGCGTGTGTTCACACGCTTTGCCACTCTCTCCCTCTTTCTCTGGGAGAGAGACTTACAGTCGCATGTATAAACGGCACGGCGACCAGGGAGCAACGTCTGATTATGCGAACGCATGGCTGCGCCCGTAACGCGATTTAATATTAAAATATTATGACAAACGTCAACAGGAGGCGAGGCGGGTGTAAAGAGACGCGTCTCTGATTGGCCCTCGACGTGAATACGAAACGAGACTCTGTGTGGCATAGCGAGCACGACAAACGCGGTGGAGGCTCTTGTTTTGCGGCTGCGACAGTGTTCCATTTTCGCTTTCCGCTCGACCAACGACAAATCAGAGGCCTCGTAAACCCGTCCACACTCGCCGAGGACATGCTGCTCGATTTTTCGCGGATGTTTCAACGCCTCCATCGCGACATTTGTGAACCGACGCGACGGACACGCTGCGCCCGCTAGTTGCCAATGATATCCACTTTGACCGGAGAATTTATTACCGATTTCGATGAGCGCGTCTTCGCTTACGTAAAGCCGTGTCTTCTAGGAATTAAATGACAACCATTGAAACATTATTTTTGGATCCTTGGTGACCGACTTGGAATTTTAGCCCGAAATATATCAATATCTGATATCAACCCTCAAAAATATAAATTTTTCGATGCGATGAATTTAGACGGATGATAATCGAATGATGGGAAAAATCGGTAACGTTCCCGGTTCCTTCCGCGATCGATTCTCCAGCGATATTTCACCGGGGAAAAGTCTCTGTCCCCTTCGTTTTTTTCATTTGACCGATTAATCGTGACACACAGTGGCCAGCGACGCTCGATCGTATATTACGACGTTAAAAATCAATCGAACATTCGGCTCACATCCACCTGGACAGAGAGACCGAGGATTGCAGCGGGAATTTTAATCAATACACGCATAATAGAATATTTCCTGTATGCAGTATGTCGCGGCTATGAAAATATCACGGCTAACAGACCGGAAAGGGACGTTCAATATGGAACACCGGGAAAAGCTAGAAGGTAAATCCGATTCGGATTTGCGGAATAAACGGATCGACAGCGAACAAATCACCGAATTTTTTCCCCGGGCCGAACTTTTTTTTTTCACCGGGTGCTCTTTTTCTATCTCCGTTTCTCTCTCGCTCTCGCGGTCGCTCTCTTTTTTTCGACGTTCCTCGCGCTGGTTCGTGACCAAGTGTCCGCGGTTGACGTGTCCATGGCTCTGTTGCATCGTGTCCGCGTATATAAAACGGCGCTAAATAAACATTCGGGGGACCACCGCGCGTAACCAGTTTAAAATTTAACGACATATACCCGCCGGTTTCGGCCGCGCGCCATATCCTCCCGGCGGAACCGCCGGGGAATCGAATTCCCAGGTATCCCGGACCGGGAACTTTCCCGAGGATCAGTTTCTCCGCTCGATTCCCCGTCATCGAGCAAATTATTTCCCGCTCCTGCAGGCTATTCTCGACACTCCCGATTCGTCCTGCGGTCGATTAAAATAAACAACCGGGCCACCCGAGCGCCGCGCGTCTCCGAGCTCGATGAATGTCTATCCAATATTTATGCCTCTATTTATTATCAAACATTTCCTGGAAAAGCACGCAACCGAAAAGAACCTGCGCGAATAAAAATGCAAGAAATAGGGTCAAAGAATTAATCGCCAATGGTGGCAACCGGTTTCTGACTTTGCCGGTGAACGAAGCGAAAATAGGGGGCGTGCCAAGGGGGTCAGATCGAAAATATAAAGACGAGACCGAGGAGAGAACTCATATACAGCCGGGGCGGTAGTTTCAGGGTTCGCAGGTTTGCGAAGACAGGGTCGGTGGTCGGGGGCATTTGGAATAAATCCAAACAGTAAACAGAACGAGCGGAGGCACCGTGGCAAGCTGGGAGGCTAGAGAGGGGTGTAGAGGGCGGGATGGTTTGGTGAAAATTCTAATATATAAAAGATATGAAGGCTCGGTGGCGACGTCGAGGCACGGGAACGACGACGTAGACGACGTTGGCCGGGGCTGAAAACTCGAAGGAGCCTTCGGGATTCAAATAAGTGGCGTTACGGGGTTCCGAGGGGCGGGGAGGAAAGGGGTCGAAGGAATCTGAACAGCCAACAACAAGCGCGGCTCCCCAACCTTTATTTAACCTTTTCTTAAAAGAGTCTTAGGAGTCCCTCTTATCTGTAGTCGATGGCCCTTCAACGTCGGCTCTTATACTTTCATTCTTCCGTGGCCCTTATATTTTTTTCCTTTGGCCCCGGTCGTGTACACACGTCGAGGCTTCATCGTCGTTCGCCGACCAGGGAACTGAACCCGCCCTCGAGGTTCCGCGATTTTCCACCCCTTTCGGGTGACACGGCCGGCTTTGGACGTTCAAGATTCTTCGTTTCTTCCGTCGTCGAAACGGAGGCAACGAGACACACGGAAGGGCGCACCCGGTGGGACGACGAGAGAGAGAGAGAACGAGAGAGAATTCGCCGGAGACGGACTCTCGGTATTAATTAGCGAATTAAAGGATCGCGATCTAGCCGGGTGTGCCGGCTTGTCTGGCTAAAGTGGATTAAAACTCCTTGCCGATCGTTGCTTTCCATTAATTTCGCTGAGCAAACGGTCCCTTCGGAAACCCGCCTTATTGTTTTTTTTCCCAAGGCGGACCGGGGCCCTTGATGAACTCCTTTCCAAGCCGGAAGCACTCGGTGCCGTTTCCGACGGCATCGGCGTCTTCAATTCTCCATACGTCGGCGAAATTGTCCCGAAAATTACGACATTCAAAATCTACAACGATTAATCACGGTCGAGCGAGAGGAGAATCATTTTCCAGAGAAAAATGTGCGAGCACTCGAACAAGGAACAAAAGGAACCGATACGTTTCCCGATGGGAACGTTCCAGCGAGTCGCGTTCTGTTTTTCTACGGTGCGTTTTTTCCTTCGGGCTTGGAACTTCCAAGACGAAACGCCACGCTCTCCTCCTGACTAAACACTGATAACGGCTCGGCCGCGGGACTTTCTTTGCATGTTATAAACATACGTAATCGTACACAAATAAGATTAGCATAAGGCTCGCGGCGCTCCGCTCACCGAAAGAGGAAGAGACACACGCGGGGTTTTCACGCTTGGCAGAAACAATCGCTTTCGTTTCGGAGCGAGTCAAGGGTGCGGGGACGCGGGTTTTAAATTTATCTCCGACGAGAGAGAGAGAGAGTGTGTGTGTGACTGTCTCTCGCGGTTCGACGAATCCGCGCGTGTGGTCCAGGACGTCGTTGTCGTCGACGACCTTCGATCGCTCGCGACGCGGTTTTTGAAGATTCACCGCGCGTCCCGTTCGCTTCGCTGGAAATTGTCGCTCTCCTCGACGCCTCGAGGAAACGCCATCATGAAACGGGCATTCTAAGCAGCCTTCGACGACAGCTCGTTTCGTGGAATCCGAAACTGGTCCCGGGCAATTTACAAACAACGCCGTTCCGGCAAACACCGTCCCGACGGCTGAGCGCTCGAATCGTTTCGACGACGCCAAGGGATTCTCCTCGCCTCTGTACAATATCGCTGTTCCGTCAGCGAATTTTTCTGACCGAGTAAGTTCAGAGAAATTCGCGCGAGCTTCATGCTCCACCAAAATCTTTTAATCTGTCTCCTGCTTTAAATTGCACCCACTAATTTTTACCACCAATCTGCCAGAAAAATTCATTTTGCTCAGTTGGAAGCAAGTCGGAGACGTCTCGCGAACGTTCGCCAATCTAAACATTTCACTTGCTAACGGTCTAAACGATTTCGCGAAGCTCCGGCATTGAAAACAACTGGATATTCTTTGGAGCGAAGGGACTGTTCCCATTAATAAGGACAAAGGATCAAAGCAGCAGCGCAGCGCAAAGTAAACCGGAGGGCAAAAATCGAGAACGGTTTCAATAGTTTCCGAGTCGAGGGGAAACTTCTTCCATCTCGAGGCGGTGAAAGACAGCGCGGAAGAGAACGGGTTACTCTGGTTCCGGCTTTGCACTCGGCAATCTACTTGATGATAGAACTTAATAAAACAAATCCCGCTGCGTAAACAACAAAGGCGGAGACTCGAGCCGACGTCATTCAGACAACAGCGAAGAGCAGAGCTCTCTCTCTCTCTCTCTCCTCTTTTCGTTCTCCTCCGGTTGGTAGAGCTAGTCCCAATGATGACGGAGGATAACGAGTCGTCTCGGGCTCGAATACCATTAGATAAGATCAATATTGCTCAAAATACGCTGGAAGTTTAACGCGAGCACATTACACGGCATTTATATCATGAATATTCCGCCGGAGGCCTCTTCTTCCCTCTTTTCGGTCTCTCGCCCGCCCTCCTTCCCTCGTTCCCGCCTACCGTGGTTTCGCGTTGGACCCCTTGTTATCTCGCGTTTTGACTTTGTACAAGCGGCGCCGCGGTCGCCAAAACAGAAACTCCTTTATCTCCTGCTAAGTGGGGCCGGAGTTTCGGTTTTAATCGATTCTCGCACGCCCCGTACAACCTCTCGCCCTCCCCACGTTTTTTCCTAACGAAGCGAGGCGTTCAAGAAGAAGATCCTTTAAATGTTGTTACAAACTATCGACCAGAGTACAGCCTTCTGTCCACGTTTGCCGTGCGCTTCAGAGTCGCAACCAACGTGTAAATCAATGGTCGACTGTTCACGTAAATGCATCTTTGTTTTCCGTACACTTTCGAGCGACCACTGGTAAGAGCTGGTGTACAAATACGCATCTGTTGACAGAAGGCGTAAGAGATCAACCTCCATGCACACCGAAGATAAATTCATGCGAACTCCTTCTTTCATTATCGTTTGAGACAGCTCGCAACCGACTTTGACCGAGCTCTCGATCTCCATTTTCGTATTGCAGGCAACTTCGCTGTTTGCAGCCTTGAAGCAGCAGCAACAACAACCTCGGGATATTGTTCCCTCGTCGAGGGATCGCGAGAATCGGGAAAGGGAGAGGCTGTCGGTTCGTAGCCGTGAGAACGCGAGACCGAACGAGATAGGTGGCAACTTGCCGGATCAACAGCAACAGCAACAAGAGCACACGATCGAGTACCAAAGCAATGGGAAGCTCAGTCCCGCTGGGCACGCAGTGACAACAGCACCCATGACCCAGCAAAAGCAGCCTATCATCACGCAACAATCGCAACAGCCGAGTTCTGGGGCGCCTGGTCCCCAACCGAGTCCCCACCAGAGTCCACAGGCCCCGCAGAGGGGTTCGCCACCGAATCCTTCGCAGGGTCCTCCACCTGGAGGACCGCCAGGGGCACCACCCTCTCAGAACCCCTCGCAGATGATGCTCAGCCCGGTGAGCGGCATCCATCAGATGCAACAGCTCCTACAACAACACATCCTCAGCCCCACCCAACTGCAGTCCTTCATGCAGCAGCACACGCTGTACTTGCAACAGCAGCAGCAGCAACAACACCATCAGGTAACAACACATTCTTCTTTAACACTTTCGTCGCTACGTCAGCCATATTTGGGTGACGGGTTTGATTCTTCTTCGTCAAGAAGAACGGGTTAACTGAGGTACCACTAAAAATTAGACACTATAACTCTGTTTGCACGAATGGAAAGTCTCCGTGGAGTCGACTAACATCGAGTTTCTGCTATTGTTGCAGGACTCGTCGGAGCACGCGTCGAACCAAGACCGATTCGGCTACTTCTCGTCCCTAAAAGACGTAAGTATTCCATTGATCCGTCTCATTGTGAAAGCAACGACATCAGACGGAATCTCGGGTTTCTGGTTCCTTCCTGCGAGCGTATTGTGCCCGGTTCTTCAAACTACATTAGCGAAGTTTGTCCTTTTTATCGAGCAAGCATTGCATCATTGCATAGTTAAACATCCTTCAAACACTTGCCCGTGTAAACAGCGTTCCATCATCGTCCCTTGACCATTGATAATTTTAATTATAAAAAGCGGCTGTTTGGCGGGCTACATTCTTCCCATCATTTCACCGGAAGAGGGCAAACACTGGAGCATCTTTTCCCAGGGACACTTTATAGAAGCGTTCGTAAATGCTCTCGTTCCGCTTTGCCGACAAGAATATTAAGCAGTTCAAATATTTTATTATTTCCTCGGTGTTTCACTAGAGAGGACCAACGAATTTCTCTGTTTATAGTATCTGTTTACTGAACAAATAATTAGTCGGGCCTCGAGATATTGTTGCTGAAGACTTCACGGTCGTTTCAAGATAATTTTCAAGCATTCATCGCGGCACCGAGAATCTTTCCATTTGAACATCCGAGTTCCTTGCACGAATGTATTCTTACCAGGAATATGTTACCCGTAAACAGCACAAAGGACATCTTAACGCAAATACGTATCGTCGGTTCGCACACAGGCTCGATAGCATCGATAGAGGCGTCAAATATTTATTTAGCGGCGTGGCCTGACCGGGTCTCCTTTGCTCTGCAAATTGAAACAGTCCACTCGAGGAAATTATCGCCGGCTCGCGCGAAAGACGATCACAATTACCGAGAATCTAACGTTCTCTTGTTTTTTTTTCTATTTGCCAAGTATTGTTTTCCTGGAATACCTCGTCGACCGGGCGCCTTTATGAATTTTTATAACACCGGGGACCTGACGCGGCAACAATTTCTCATTAACGTCGCGGTTCCGGCTCATTAATCGCGACAGTTCTTGTTTATAGTGCAATATGATAAAGGGGGAGAGGTTCTATCTCTCGGGGTTTGTTTTAAAATATCCTCGAGGCTCGGAGACGGGAAGAATTCATGGTGGGGTTGCACCGGGACGAAGTAAGCAATTAAGCATCGCCATCAGCCCGTTGTGTCTCGTTGTTTGTCTTCGGGGTACCCATCAACTGCCCTCTGTCTCATCCTCCCTTTTCAGAATGATCTGTCTGTGTGATTTATCCGCCGAGATGCAACTTCATCCATCTCTATCTTTCTTACCTTCGCTGTTCAAATTCGACGATGTTCGTCTTGTGAACAATTCTTCAAGAAGTTTAGGTGGGAATGCGATTGATTTTCCAGCATCAACACCAGTTCGCGGAGCTGGGCAGGAAGAAGCTGGAACAGGCGATACAGCAACTGCAGGAACAGTTGCAGCTGAATGTCATTCAGCAGACACATCTGTTGCAAACCGCCGACAAGAAGAAGGCCTCTGCACCTCTCCAGCAACTGGCACTGCATCAGCAACGTCTGATACAGCAACTGCAGATCACGCAGAGCCAGTATCTCCTTCAACAGGGCCTGGGTCTGCAGGGACACAACCCTTCTTCAGGTATTCAATAATTAACGCTAGCCACGCCGGCTTCAACCGCGACGTAAACTTTTATGGATCGATTCACAGAAACTGGAACGTATCAGCCACTTTGCCAATTCATTATACATCGAAATTCGTCTTCAAAAAAAGTGTTAAAGAAATCTTCAATCGAGTGCTCAGGCAGTAAATGGTTAATTGTTTTTCTAAAATGAGTCTATGGATCGATTAACAGAAACTGGAACGTATCACCCACTTTGAGAATTCATTATATATCGACATTCCGTCTTCAAAGGGTTAAGGAAATCTTCAATCGAGTGCTCAGGCAGTAAATGGTTAATTGTTTTTCTGAAATAAGTCTGCAGTTTGCCTGCAATGGTTCTCAAAGTGCTTAAAAACGAAGCGGGCTAAATTGAAGCGGTTTTAAGTAGTTTGCGGTAAAATAACCTGGCGTCGGCGTCGAGCCCTTGATTCGAGGCACGAGCCTCCGCCTAACGCGCCCATTTTCGTGGCACGAGTCCTCCCTTTCTTCCCCATGGCTCTCCACCCCCGCACTTTCTCATTTTCCACTTCACCCTGGGCGAAAGTTTCCACGTGGAAGTGTTTCGGTTTGCGTCGGATCTCGTCCCGGCGATGTTTTTCTTTCTGACGCGGCACGCCGGCACGCGGAAAGAGAGAGAGAGAGAGAGTGAGAGGAAGCAAGAGGAGAAAGGGTGGAATAATAGGGCAGAGGCTGGAAAAGCGACGGGGACTCGCGCGCCCCGAGTACTTCGAATTCAAAAACTCACGCGTGAAACAAACTTGCCCATCGTTTCCCTGCTCCTCCACCCTTTAACGCGCTGGCCTTGCCTCTTGATTCCTCTTCTCGTTGCCTCGTTTACCTTTTTTTCCCGCGTCAACGTGCACTTTCCCCGAGAAACAAAGTCCTGAATGCCGGGCGCAATTCTCTGTAAAGTGTCCGCTCTACACGAGAACTGTTAAACGTTCCCGGAGAGGCGCTTTAAAAAATTGATATTTTTGTTTCCGTCGATTCTGCTAGACTGCATTTTTATTTAGCCAAACATTTTTATCCTTGTGGTACCACGTCCAATCTACCCGTGCGACGATTTTATTTTAGCTTAACTTGGTTAAATTTTACTTTAACCGATCCAGCGACCGTTCAGCCTGAACAATAATCTTACTGCGACGAGTCTTCCTTATTTACAATGTGTCATCGGACACATCATTGTGTTTGCAATATGCCTCACTGCCGTGCCGATACGATCACGCGAACTGCGGCAAAGGGATAATAGAAATGTTGTTCCCCAGTTTGATTTAAGTCTTTATGCGAGGAACGCGAGCCAGTGACTGACTCTGCTGAAAATTCCAAACAGGTCTGCAAGCGGGCGAGGGTCTGCCGATATGGAAGACAGAACCACCGGAAGTCCCGGAATCCCACCAGAATTCCAACGTTCCGAAGCCCGGGAGCGGATTGAACGGTAAAGCCTAAAGATTTCTCCTTAGCCGTTCCGGCGCTGCGAGTATTCGTTTTGCGATAATTTCCGTTTCATGTTTGTATCGCGGCATCATTCTTCGTTTTATTCGTTCTCTTACCAATGCGAATGCGTCGCACGTTTTCGGACTATCGCAGGATTTCTGAATTCGACAGTGTCGAGTCGCCGGTCGGAGATGAACGGCACCACTCCGCTGGACGAAAAACCGTTGGACGTTTCATCGAACGACAAGACTCACCCCCTCTACGGTCATGGGGTCTGCAAGTGGCCGGGCTGTGAAGTAATCTGTGAAGACTATCAAGCATTCCTTAAGTAAGCCTGACATTCGCTCAATTTTTACGCGGGGCACAATGGGCCGTTTCGACGAACTAGCTGGAATTGATTAAAAAATGTTTGTGCGTGGCCAGCCAATTCGAAAACGAATTACGAGAAACTCTACAGATTCGTCTACGGCCCCGTGAGAAATCCGTTCCCCGGAGGCGGGCTAGCGAAAATGTAGGTAAATCCGTCGCAGATGGATGGGGAATCCTTGGCGTCGGGGAACGAGGCGAACCGGGAAATATAAAGTCGGCAATTTCGTTCGTTGGAATGAGTTAGAAGGCACCGCGGGTACGGTGGTCGGGGGAGAGGCGCGGTTGGCGAAGGAGGTGTAGAAAAATCGCTGGAGTCAGCGTATCTCATTGACATCCGGCACCTTTTCCATCAGTTTCGAGCCAGCGGCTTGCCACCCCCCTCGGGCCCCCTCGGCAATCCCTAGTAATCACGCAGCTTGCCGCCGCAAACTCCCTCAAACAAGCCGTTACTTAAAAAAGGAACGAAAGAAAAAAAGGAGAACGCTAATTACCTTTGTCTCATTAATATTCACGACATTCGACCGCATCGTTATGCCTCTCGGCCCTAATCCCCTTCCCCCAGGCCGCCTCCGTCCCCGCTTTCCCTAGACGTTCCCGCATTCTTGGTCTTAACCAGCTCCTCTCCACCCCCGCAGTCGCTTTCTTCACCCTCTCTTCCATCCCTCGCGATACAGGGAACAGAGGTCCGTTCCGACGAAGAAGGATTACGGAAATTCTTAAATACCGAATCTTGTTGCCATCCCCAACCAATTCTTTTTTCGGTGTCCCCGAGCGAGGGTGAGATCCACCGAGAGCACGCCGACGTTAATGTCGTGCAGCTTTGATTCCACGATAAACGTCCGGGAATTGTTCGGGACATAATTTCGTCAGAGGGAGGATTCCCTTGATACTCCCTTTTTTCGGGGACTCCTCTCGGTGAGAGAGTGACACGTAAACGATCCTTCCAGGCACTTGAACACCGAACACACGCTGGACGACCGATCGACGGCGCAAGCCAGGGTTCAGATGCAAGTCGTCTCGCAGCTGGAGATACAGTTGCAGAAGGAACGGGACCGACTCACCGCCATGATGCACCACCTGCACGTGGCGAAGCAAATGGCATCCCCGGAACCACCAAAGTCGTCCGAGTCGTCGGTGAGTCTCCATTTTACGTGCAAGCCCTACAGTTTTAACATTGAACGATTAACACCGCCAGTCCCATCAGTACAGGGCGACGGTACAGGGAACGACGACGAAAGAGCTCTCCCTGGTGGAAAGTTGCTCGACCGGAAGTTAGTCGGTGCACCCAATATGTCAGGCGAAATATGGGAGTAATAATCGTACGGTGACAACTCGTGGCGGTCGAATGGCCTCGCTTGGTACGACTGCCAGGATCCGGAAAAACGATCCTAACGATCCTGTCGCGGTGTAAACTCTTCTGGTACGAGGAACGCGGCCGAGTCGTAAAGTCGGATTTCCACGGGCGCGACTCGGGGAAATTTTACGAGTCTCCCCGCGGCTAACAACAACGCCAGTTTCAGTTTTAACGCGCCGCCGAGTCGCTCCGCTAATTTATACATAAAGTTCGCATTAATAATTCATCGGGTCCTCGTTGATTTTATATCGCCTTAATTAAAACCTCTAACAAGTCCGGCAGTCGGAGAATACCAATATCGCATTAGCCCTCCGTGGTCGCTGTTCTATCTATCTCTATCGTTCTCTCTCTCTCTCTCTCTTTTTCTCTCGCTTGGCTCTCCTCCCTTGGCCGACTTAATTATTTTAACGCGAAAGGGAGGAGCACCGGCCGCGGAGGTCGGATCATCTCTGATATTGAGATCCGTCCGCTGAAATATTCGATGGAAACCGTATGAATATTTAAATGATAACGTATTAGACTCATTAATGGAAGCGTAGCCGTGTTGTAGTCGCTTGTAAGCGGGATTCACGATGAAAACCGCGAAACAATTGACGAGAGACTGTTGAGTGAAACAATGGATCATGTGCTGGATTCACCCTCCTGCTTTTTGTACATTCATTTTAATCAACTCGAGAAGCTCTCCTAATTTTTCCCCTGAAACGGAGGAAACTCCGTGTACATAAATATCTTCAGCCAGTGGAGTTAAGGTGGTAGACTCGTTTCCAGGATTGAGGAAAAGAAGATGGGGTTTTCCAATAGCCAAAAGCGCTAGATAAAAAATCAATCTAGGCCAGAATCGACATTATTCAAATTAAGAAAATAGCTGTATGCTTCCGAATAATGCAAATTGCGCTGTCGAATAATGCAAATTACACCTCGTAAAAGCAAGAATAGGACTTTTGGGGGCGATCGCGGCCTAGATTAGTCTTTTATCTAGCGCTTTTGACTATTGAAAACTCCCATTTTTGTATTATCGAAAAATGAGTCTACCCCTTAAGAACAGAGAAATGTTTTAGAAAAGGGTCCGAGTGAAATCTGTATTTTTCAGACCGGCTCGAGTGTACCAAAGCTAAATCTGTCGACGGCGCTGATGAGCCAGCCGCCGCCAAACTTCAACGTCTCCCAAGTGTCCTCGGTGTCGATGGCATTGGTTTCGGCGGTGAGGTCGCCTGCAGGTGGACAACTACCACCACCTGCTGGCGCGTCGATGCCACCCATGCCGAACATGTCGAACATGTCCGGAATGCCGCCGCTGCCGAACATGCCTGGTAGCATGCCCACGATGCCGACCCTGCCCAGCATTCCAGGGCCCATCAGGCGGCGAATCAGTGACAAATCCGCGGTCTCGATGGCAGGAGGTAAGACTCGACATTTGTCCTTTCGACTCGCTCTCCGACTCGTCTTTCCGGCTAGAATCCTCCGGAGATCAGGATTATTCGGGATATTCGCATACTTTATCGATTAAACGATCTCTGCTCGGTGCGGAATGGATCTTACGTTTTACCTGCGTCAGGGGAAATGGCTCGATCTACGAATTAATGAACTGATCGATCTTCTTGAAATTTTACACACATATTATAAACGTAGAGTGTACCTCGCGACGCCATTTTCCCGCGTATATGTGCTCGAACGAAAAGAGAGACTGGATTAACGTCGCCGCGGAAAAGGTGAAACGAAAGACAATTTAGAAATTGAATACTATTCGTAGGACTGTATGACGAGGGCACTGTAAGGCGCAGAGTAGCCGTCGATAGATCTGGAATAGATGTTAACGAAGGTAACGATTAAATAAAAAATTTCTGTCGGGGAGATGCGCGATCCGTGAAATGCTAAATAATTTCACTGATCATACGCACAGGTGAATTTATGAGAAATATAGAAGATTGAACTTGTATCGAAAGAAAGCATTTCCCGGCTCGCTCTGGCGAAACGCACCCCGACGAAAAGAAAATCCTGTAGCAAATGGCTCTTTACGGTCCTCTCTCTTGATCTCGTGCCTTTTCCTATCGTAAGCTCTACCACACGCACAGATTTATTCACGATAACGATCTCGCGTGTGTTCTACCTGTGTTCGACACCTTGTTGGCGACTCGTAGGGACGGTGACTAGGGTAGAGAGAGTAAAAGGTGCAAGAAAAGAAAAGAGAAACAGTTATACAGACAACCGCGCGGAAAAAGATAAATGAAAAATGGAAACGATACGGAGACGAAAAGAAATTGTTCGATTCTATAACGTGTGACCGTCAGCTCGTACCTCTTTCTTACCGATGCTTCTATTGTTTCCTTATTTCTTGTGCTGCCCGCCCTCCCCACCGTGTAGGGCTGCCCTACATGCTGGAGCGTGCTGGCCTTGACGTCCAACAAGGTACTGTCAACCTTCTTTCCACGCTCCTTTGGTGGCTTTAAGGATTTTCTTGGAGGGTGCACCCTTGCATGCTCGAGAACCCTTCTTCACCCTTCCCACTCGTAGATCTAACTCGCCCAAACACGGATACTTCTCGTCGACCGATCGCTCTAACGAGGAACGAAGTATCCGCTTCCCATCCCGGATACCGTCGATCGCTTTTCGCTTACCCTTTGATCTAGTTCATAAGAGTACACCGTATTTATTTTTTGAGCATGCGAACAAACACCGTCCCCTTCGACGACGACGCGTTAACTTCTCTGGAATAGATACATCTTCGTTGAATCACCGAGTGCGAAAGGTTTGGTTGATTTTTGCAAGCGAATTCCTGGTATGATACTTCAAGAAGATTGTTAATTGTTCCCAGGAAATAATGACGATCCACCAAAGCTTCCGCGCTCGCTCAATGAAACCGCGTCAAGATTAATATAAAATTATTCACTTTGTGAATCGAGACCGTCCATCTCTTCGAATAAAATCTCGCACTTGGTCCCGAGGTTGTGTGCTTGTTTGTCGTGAACCAACCGATCAGTACTCCCCCGCGCGAAAGAGATGGCAACCGATCAACCCTTGACAAGAGCACCGCGTCCCCGAGTCCCAGAAAGGAATAAACGATGACCGTTGACGTTTCAGAGATTCAACGAAATAGGGAATTTTACAAGAACGCAGACATCAGACCGCCGTTCACGTATGCATCATTGATCCGGCAGGTGAGTGAACCTGCATAACGTTCCCCTGATTGAATAATTGAGTCGCGGCATTTGAACGATTTAATCGTAGAACGATCCTCCGTCGAAGGATCGGATTAAGGGACTGTACGGTGCATTCTCGTTTCGTTTTCTGTTTCGCAGTCGATCATCGAGTCCCCGGAGAAGCAGCTGACGCTGAACGAGATCTACAATTGGTTCCAGAACACGTTCTGCTACTTCCGGCGCAACGCGGCCACGTGGAAGGTATATCGCTTGCACTTCAGTTAACAATTAAGCGTTACAGCATCGCAGGCGAGAATCCTCTCGCAGGAAAAGGGGACATTTCCATAGATGGACGACAGTTGACGTTCCCTTCGAATGCAACCGCGGCGGGATCGATAAAAATTTCAGTCGCTCCGATTCTTTCGAAATTCGCGTCCAAGAGTAATTCGCGCGACCCGAGAATATTGATTGCGTGAACTTTCGTGGGTAGATCTCGCGATTACGGTCCCGAAAATATTGCAAGAACGAATTAGCGAATCGCGGTTGTCTAGGCGGCCTGGACGCGGATAAATTCATCCTCTAAACGGATGAACTCAGCGTGGCTCGAGTTATGCAACGTTTTTGATTGCGAGCCACAAAGACGAAACGACTGGTCGTGCAATTTGCATTTACGAGCAGATTAAGCTGAATGCGTTTAACTAGAAAGGATGAGCTTTCAAGAATCTCAGATAATCTTACGTATTAATTTGAATTAACAGGCTAAGTGACGCGCCGAGCAGACGAGCTGGTAACGATCATTGTGTTGCTTTCCCGGTTAAACGGGGGAGACTCGGTAACGTGTGGATTATTACGCCGCATTACGATTCGTTCGTGGACTGTCCGTATCGTGTCGGATTTGTACGCACCGCTCACTTGTGTCGGCGGTAAATGTGTCGTGTCACGATACCCTGTTTTTTTAGAGGAAGGTCACGATCCGGAGGACCGTCTTCTCTTTTTATTCATTTTTGTTGATAAAACGGAGCTTCACATGGAAGGCGAGCTTGGCTGTCGGTTCCACTAGAATCTGCTTTCAAGATTTCGTTCGCTTCAGTTCTATAGAGTCCGAGTAGTTGCGGTCTGTAGGCGCATAGAGCTGGAAGAAAATTAATTGGCCGCTCAAGGACGATTCTCCCACCACGACAACGCTCAGAAGGCGGATGGTTCTCATGATTGTACACATATTTTTAATGCTACAGATTTGTATATCGTGTTCATTGCCTTGAGGGACCAATTTTGACTTTGTATCGACTTACAGAATCGCCCCACAAGTCAGCTTCGTAAAAAATGTTAGTTTTATAAGGTAGCATTTAATTTTTGAGTCATCCTTTGTCGAACAGGCTGGCCACTAGCTGCGAATCTCCTAGAGTTTGCTTGGACTCGTTTCGATCCCGTGCGCATCCAAAACAGCCTCGATCGAGCGACTTTTTCCTTGTTTGCCGGCGTAGTCGCTGCTTGTTGCGGTTCATTGCGACCGGGAATTGAGTTTCTCGCGATTACGTTGATCATCCCGCGACGATCCACCACGATCGAGTCGTAATGCGATCCCACGGACCGTTTTGTTGGCAAGAGTGGGTGCGCGCGTGTGTTCTGCGTGTGTGGGAGTGTGCGTGGAAGTAATCGACGTTTGCCATGACGCTTCGCCTCGCATGGTTATGTGTATCTGAACAATTTTCGAAAGCCAAAGACAGGTTTTCCAGCGGATCCGGCAGCCAGGAAGGAGATTCGGATGTTCTAAGGTTGACGTCGCCACTTCCGGTCCACGAGGCGGAGGACGCTGTCACCAACAATATATCTCATACAGTTTCTCCTGATTTCTTTTTTTGTCTACCTTTAATTTTTTATTTTTTTTTTCCTTTATTTTTGTTACTTCTTCTTCTTTTGGAATTTTGTACGGCCCTGCGGCATGTATGATTGTTGTCGTTGCCCCTAGACTTAGATGACTAGCTGTGCATTAACGATTAAGGAATGCCACATACCGTGTATCTTTCGATTAATCGTTTTAGTTCGTTATGTCCTCTTACGGCCTTGTCATTGCGCGACCATCGCCGGGTAATCCTTTTGCTGCTCTCACACGACGTACTAATTCTTATTCTCCATCAGTTGATCGGTTCTTTCAGCTTTCTTGCTCCTTTCGACCGACTCGTTCAGTTGCTCTTTCGAGACTGTCCACGGACTGCCACCTTGGGGCTTCTCTTTTTACGCTGCAGCTCGATAATATTTCATTACGCCTACGGAAACACAAGGATGATTGTTCGAACATTAACTCTATCAGATATGCTGAGATTCGTCGAGGAAGTGATGAAATGTTCTTCGACGTGAAAGGGGTGAGAAGACGATCTCCCATTACCATAGCATTCGCATGCAGGGTCCGCGAAGGTGGCAGTCCGAGGCGGGACATAACCCTCCACAAAACACACGAAACAGCTTGTCAGAGAAGAGAAGGGAAAGAAAAGAATAATCGAGTCGAGTCGCACCCCCGAGGTGGACCATCTCACAGCCCCCTGAATCTATCTCCCATCCCCCAGTCCATCCCCCGAGAGGAACGGATCATTTCCTGCATACCCCCGTCTGTTTAGCCTTGTCGGTCGCATCATCATCATCTCATCACATGATCTCGTCGTGTGTCCGATGTCGAGGATGATCACACCGGCCACTGTGATAATATACCTACGCCGTCGAACCGCGGACCGATCGACAGTCGGCCTCGCGATTGAGTTGGCTTCCGTTCGTTTTTTGCGTTGCTTATTTAGTCTGTGTATTATTTTGTATAGAACGCAGTGCGACACAACCTGTCTCTCCACAAATGTTTCATGCGAGTCGAAAACGTGAAAGGCGCCGTATGGACGGTGGACGAAGTGGAGTTTTACAAGAGACGTAATCAACGCGCTTGCAGCACGATCGGGTACGTTGCCCCCCGCCCCCGTCCCACCGACAAAAAAAAAGAAACAGATTTACAGCCGCGTCTTTTTTTTAACTCTCTTTTATATATCACTCCATCTTTTCTATATATATTATTATATTATATAGATATTTATGATATTATATATATCTATTCTCTATCTCTATTCTCTATCTCTCTTCGATATCACGTAATATGTATAATTCTCCTGCCCCCCTTTTGCCCCCATGAAAACCACCGAATATATACACCCTCACGAAAATTTATCAGCCTCGGTCGCAACCTCCCTCCTGCTCCAACCCCCCTAAACGATCCACCGCCAACGAGATCCCCGTTTTTTAATATCTCTATATATTTCTTCTCTTTCTATCTATGTCTTTTTATATATATATATTTATAGATATTTATATATATGTGTGTGTATTTATACATACTTCACCTCTATTCGCTTTTACTCTCTTGTTACATTACTCGTACCGCTAACTACCTCTCCCCGTCGCAAATACATATGAATACTGACGGATTACTATAATCTTCATTGTATTGTATATGTATTCCGGCGTACTGCTCCTTTTACATATTTTTACCACATTTTTTATGTCTTCTGTGTGCTATCAACATATATATATTGGTATTTATATACATACATGTTTACATGTATATGTATAATAGTGTTTTCTAATATCTCTATTTTTACATACTTTTTACATATATATATATATATCTAGCTTTTTCTATATTCACGTATTTACTCATAGCTATATTGTCTCTACTGTACATGTCTCTCTATCCAGTAAGGTTTAAGCGTGTGTATGCGGCGCAATCGCGCGCACGTGTGCAAGCCTCTCCTATGTATGTATCCGCACATACGCGCACGCTTACTGCATTCTTTTTTATCTAGACGATATGCGCCCCATTGAAATAGTCCACCCCCGCCAATTCATCTTTATCTTGGTTTCTCGTTTTCAACCTGTATACTGTGCGTGTCTCTAGAACCTTTTCTTGCGTCTAATGCGTGTAGATTTCTCCGCGTGTACCGTTTCTTTTCTCACACCTCGCATCTGTAACCTGTGCTCGTCGGCTTGCCTCTTTTTTGTCTGTAACTCGCTAACATCCTGCCTCCCGAGTCGCAATTCACAAAAATTCCGACATTGTTCAATTGTCGCCATGCGAAATTTATCGAGGATGTGATCGGTCAATATCCGCTTGTCAGTCGAATGATTAAAACAGGACAACGTGAAAACATTCATCGTTCCGGAACCGACACAGTCACTTGTTCAAACAGTCGCCGGGGTTGAATTTCCAAATGAATTCAAAGAGAAAACCATGTAATCTTTTATTAGATATCGAGCATTGTTTGTCTATTTAATTCAAGCGCGTAGCTTTATCTTATCCAATTTTATTGCGACATTATCTAATCCGTGGCTCGACACACAGCATGATTCATCGGAAAATTGTGCTCGGGAGGCCCGCTTCAGATTCTATCTGGCCCCTGTTGTGCGTGTGAACACCTCACTGGCCCTAGCCTCTCGTGTGCGATGGTAGCCGTGTCTGTGGTTGTGTGGCTGTTGCGTGTGTGTGTGTGTGCGAGTGCGTGTGTCGATGATTATGATGTTCACTGGGAGAAGATGATGAGGAGGAAGGTGGAGGAGGAGGAGGAAAAGAAGGAGGAGGAGGAGGAGGAGGCTGGAATGATTGCGAGATGGGAGCCCGGTTCTGCTCGTGTGGAAGGGAAAGAGACCGTAGTTAAAGAAAAGTCGCGTGGTGTGTGTTTGCTTTTTAACAAGCATGTGGGCTTTGCAGCGACTAACCTGATCGAGAATATTTGGGCAGGGGCCATTACTAAATGTCTCTGGCCCGAGTCTAGTCTCGAATAACCCGGAAGCCGGATGCGGGATGCGCCAGTGCAGAGCGAGAACCGCAGAACAATGCACTTCGGTCAGGTAGTGAAAGGAAGAAGCCGCCTACGTACTTTTTTACTTTTACCGTACTGTTCTTTCGATATTCTAGTTATTCTGTTTTATATTTTCTCTCGTTTCGTCTTTATAATTTTTTGATCTCTCTCTCTATATCTCTATATACGTACATATATATTCATATATATACATATATATATTTATCTGTCTCACTGTCTCTCTATTTATCCCTTCTTTATGCGAGTCTGTGCTGTTCTTTGTTACGATACTCTGGGGAACGCCGGGATTCGACATCGACGAGGATCGACGTCGAATTCCTCCGGGTAGGTTTCGATGAGAAAGGTCTAGTGGGGGTCATGTCGAAGAAAGGGGTTAGCCGAGAAGCATGTCTCACGGCGATTTGCGATAGCGAGCCACACATAGTCGGACTCCGTTTTTGCATGAGAGACACAGAGAGATATCTATCGGAGTCCGCTAACGGCGGTAGGGCTCTCTCCGAGAGATCGGGCACGCTGAGCCGTGTTGGGGAACGCTCGGAGAGCCCACTCGTTCGAAAAACACGAGCGAAAGAAAACGTGTGTCGCGAACGACAAATAGCGAGAAACGGAAAAGAACGAAAAATCGAAAAAAAAAAAACGTTCGACGACGTCTACT
Source organism: Lasioglossum calceatum (assembly GCA_963966675.1). NCBI lineage: Eukaryota > Metazoa > Arthropoda > Insecta > Hymenoptera > Halictidae > Lasioglossum > Lasioglossum calceatum. The sequence continues at coordinate 1,503,464 of OZ016555.1, read as the reverse complement.
ACGACAACTACAACAACAACAACAAAAAAAACGCAGAAACAACCTTTTATCTTTTTTACTCTCTTTTTCTCTATTTCTTGGTGGTCTTGTCTGTGTATACAGAACGCGATCCGCACCAATCTATCATTGCACAAGTGTTTTGTGCGCTATGAGGACGACTTCGGGTCATTCTGGATGGTGGACGACGCCGAGTTCGTAAAGCGGCGGCATCTGTCCCGCGGCCGCCCCAGGAAATATGACCCAACCCCATCACCCACTCCACCCCACCTCTCCGCACAGTAAGCACTACCACTTTTTAGAATTCTGCTGGCTGGCTGGCGCGACGTTCTGACCTTACCGCGGGTATCTTTTAGAACGCGGCGACCGCGACGTTTTCGCTTGGTCGTTGCCCGACAACTAAAGAAAAAGATTTCCAAAGAAAACGAACCACTAAACGCCCTCTCGTGCCTGCTGCCTTTGTCGTTCTACGTGGTCCACTCTCTTTCTCACTCTCTCTTTTTCTCTCTCTCTCTCTCTCTCTCTCTCTCTCGTACCTCCTCCATTGGTTTTGCATTTTCTCTCTCTATCTGTTCGAAATCATTCGAGAAGAGTCTTTCCGAAACGTCAAAGTAAACGGAAACTCGCGTACTCGGTCACCGTGTTCACCGATTTCACTCTTGTCTGACTCGGAACCGCTGATTCTACTTGCTACCCGACGCTCGCGGAACGCGACGCGATAGAGACTTCAACGCGCGGAAATGACTTCCAAGGCAGCAGGGAGCGGCTCTACGCAGTTTATCCAATCCCCAGGAAACGAATTCCGCATCATGCCTGCCTCGATCGCCTTTAGAACCCGTCTCCTTCAGAACCGGACTAGTAGCACCATCCGATCCTTCTTGTTCGTCGACAGGGGTGCGCGGACTCGAACTTCGCAAACGCTTTAACCCTCGCTCGGTCGTTCATGGGTCTTTTTAGACCCTAGAAATTATAGATTCGTTAAATTTTCATCTGTTCAAACATCCATCCGAAACTGAAATTATTCTCTAAAACATTTGTGGGTCTGAAAAGACCCACCGTTCAAGTAAGTTCACTGTCAACGGCCGAGCGAGCGTTAACCGCGTTCTTTCAGTTACAAGCGAGTGACGTAAAAATTAGGGAACCGCGAAGTAAATGCGAATTACAGAGGTTGTTAATTTTCGTGACGGTTAAATCTCGCGCACCTCTGCTCGTGACGTCCAAAACATATAGTCCCCCATAGTACATCCCCGTAAACGTCACTAGAAACCGTAGCCCGAGGCTCTAGCACACCCGAGAGAGCTTAAATCCCGACCGATCCTGCAGGAACCCAGCCACAGGACGATTGGTCCGAGCTGCAGGATCTCTGATGTGTTTAGTGGTTGCTCGCATGGATAATCAAGGTTTCCTATAATATTACTCGTCCCCCATAAAATGAAAAACAGCAAAAAGAAATGTATAATCTATAAGTACATCTGAGAAAAATTGATCGAAATAATATAATGAACTGAACCCGTAAGACTATCCTACCACTGAAAACACTGTGCTTCTAATTGTATGGTGCTTACGTAGTGGCGTTTGCAGTGTCTTGGGAGAATGTGGAAAGTGTTTGCGTGAACAAACGTTTCGTTGCATCTTGTTTTCGACGGGCGGCGTCTTCGACATTTTTTTCGCGTGTTCTCTGTTGTTTCTTTCCGCTAATCTCTTTTTTTTTTTGCACCGTTGTCGGTGAACGAAGCGTTTGTCCGACGAGTTTTTCAGTTTGTGTCGGTGTAGCGTTTCCGTTTTTGGTTTCGCCGTTTGAACGACAGGCTGTAGCGTAGCGAATAGAGACTGCCGATCGACGACAGCGTTCCCGAAGGGAAGGTGATGCTTTTGCGTTTTTACTTTCGACGCCGACGGAAAACGTGAGCTCGCCCTTTTTCTGTTTCGCCTTGTTCTTCTCTTTATTATTTTGTCTATTTCTTTATCTGTCTGTCCGACTCTCTCTTGCTCTCTCTCTCTCTGTCTTTCTTTCTGCCTTTTCATTTTTTCTTTTAGTTAGCATTTTTAGTATACGCTTTTTTCGACGTGAGAATGGTTTTCCGTGTGACTGGTGATCATGTGTGTCAGGGCTACTCGCGCATGTGTAAATTGTGTACATTAAGCGTCACAACCGCAATCTCGGATGATACGGAATTCTTCATTCATCGCCTCTACCGACCACCCTCTTCTAACTCAGGTACCTCACGGTTTACGTACTAACTTTGCAACCTCCGGTAAATTTTCTGTACTATTTTAACATCATCTTTTTATATATATAAACGTTGTTTAACATTTTTTCTATATATCCATATCTACCTCTATCTTAATCTACCTCTGTCTCTATCTACCTCTGTCTTAATCTGTCTTTTTCTCTTTTTAATCTCTACTCGTAGCGCTCCAAGTCACTTGATAAACGGCTCCAGGCAGAATTTTTCTCTTCTTACATTTTTCACTTCGCATGCAAGCAGTTCTCTTGCGAACAATCACGTTCATCGAACAATTCTATATCTCCGAGACATTTTAGTGTCGATTGTTTGCAAGGGAACTGAAGGTACCCTTTTCAACGACGAGTGTCGTCTTTTGAAAAGGGCATTGTCGCTCGGTCGGCGTTCGGTACCGAAACGTTCTGAACGATTTTGGGGAAAAAAGCGTACGGAGGTAAGCACAGGTAAGCCTCGGTGCCGTTTATAAGCCACGACGCCGTTTCCGAAACGAGAAACGATGAGCCGAACAAGCTCCTCGATCTCATTCTGCGACTACGATCCACGGAAATGGGAGCGCTAATTTTTGAACATTTTTTCTACACACTTTTTTCTTACCTAATCTCGCTCAATCTCAACCAAGAGCCGATCGTTGGACGAGTGAGTGATACTGGTAAACGGGTAAGAGTTTTCGAAAACTCTTTTTTCCAATCTTTTTTATCTCTTTTTAATATTTATATATATTTATATATCATATTCGTGTATACATTTTTTCATATTATATTCCTCTAATCTATCTAATCTATCTTTCCATTTTCGCTCTTTCTCTTTCTCTCTATCTCTCTAACTCTCTCTTTCTCTCTCTCTATTTCTATCTTTATATACCTCTACATATTAAAACTCACACGTGCACACATTGTACACACAAAGCTCTATCTTTACCCACCCTTTTCCTTGCCAACCCCTTTACACCCTGCCCCCGAGATACCCCACCGAATATTACTTTCGAGAATTTATTCCACCCCCGCCCACCCCCAACCCCCGTATACATCGACACAGTACTAAAATAAAAATAAAGCTTATCTATATATACACGCGTTCTACATTTCAGAATAAAATTGACAGGCGAATTGCAACGATCACTAATCGAATTTTCTCTGTCGATCATGTAGGGGTGTCCCGTCGAAGAGTCCAACCCTAACGCACAGCCCGACCACGTACGGTGAAGCTTTGAACGTCAATCTCCAGGTAACTGTTTAAAATTTACCGGTGTCTCGTCGATAGACTGCGAGCTTCTCTTTACTTATACAAACTGTCATGAATTTCATGTAAATTTTCTATTATTCGGAGAACGAATGATCTCGAAAATAGTATAAAGATATTTCTGTTTGATTCCAGTCTCTCCGAAGTAACTCACGGATATACATTATATTTATATTTGTGTATCAAGATGCGCAGTCTAGTCATTAATATTAACGTATCTTTCGTAGCCGCAATGATAGGTAATCGAACGACTATACTGACTAACCATCTAATGCAATTTGAGTATTTCCAGGCGGCCCTCGGGGACTCTAACATGGGTTTTCTAAACAACTCGATGTGCACGTCGACGACAACGAGCCTCGACAAGGAGCACGTGTTAGCCCACAACGACTTAATGTGAGTGCGAAAATCTGCCACTAGATTGCACTAAAAAATTTTCACACGACAACAACAAACAACGATAAAACGATGTAGAATCCTTCTTGCCACAATGTCCTCAATCGTAAAAGATTTATTCCGACTTAAAGGGTACTCGCTCAATTAGGTGAGCCACTCGGTAGATTTTGCTTGAACTGTTCGTGACGGGTCTGTTAAAATTAGTATGGCTGGCAGAGGAGGTGCCAAATCCTGATAGAATTGAGAGGGTAGACTCCCGCCTTCTCATTTCTCGATAAAGCAAAGATGGGGTTTTTCAGTAGTCGGAAGTGCTAGATAAAAGATCAATCTAGGCCGCAATCGTCCTCAAAAGTCCTATTTTGAATTTTCTATTTGTAATTTGCGTTATTCGGAAGCATAAAGCTGCGCGTGTAGCTATTTTCATAAAGCTGGGACAGCTACATAACTAAAAATAGGACTTCAGAGGACGATTGCGGCCAAGATTGATCTTTTATCTATCGCTTTTGACTACTGAAACACCGCATCTTTGCATTATCGAGAAATGAGAAGGCGAGAAACGAGTGTATCCCCTTAATTGAAGGGTATAAAGGGACTAAACGATAATTGTCGACACCTGTAGGTCACCGTTGGATGAACCAGCCGTGCACATAAAGCAAGAAGGCCAGAGCCCGGAAGGAATAAAACGGGAACTGGTCGACGCGCCGATGGAGCCGGAGGGTGAGGACGACCAGGTGGACGAGAGGGAATACCCGGAAAGTCACGGGCACGATTCGGGCCAAGACGAGGACATGGCGGAGGACCTATCGATGGCGCCTGACATCATGACTCCAGAGGATCAGATGGAGGCGTAGTATCGTTCCTCGAGCATCGAATAAGTTCGAGCTGTCGCTGCTTCGAGGCCTGCGAGCGAGCGAAGAACGACGATGTTTCCTGTTGCTCGCGGACAACGAGCCGACAAATAGCCGGGGAAGAATGGGCGAGCAAGCATTGGACGAAGAGGAACACTAATCGAAGAAGACGATGAAGCCCCCCATTGGACCATCCTCCACTCCTCCTTCGTAAGAGACCCGCTACTCATCATATCCGATGCCGTGACGCTTTCGAAACGGTGTCACACAGAAAAAAAAGGTAAAAACGTGTAGAACAGACGACGACGAAGAAGAGGATGAAGAAGAAGATGAAGAACGAACGAACGGAACACGGTGCGCAACGTAGACTGTGCGCGAGATCGGTCGCGACGAAACGTCGACGAGAGTCGACGGTGTTTCGCGATCCTTCGATCCATATCCTTACTCAAGCAATTGCGAACAACGATGTATTTTCTGTTCTTTCCTTCCGTTTCATTTCGGAACCGCGGTTATATCTATATACATATACATAAAAATATATACATATACATATGTATCTCTCTCTCTCTCTCTCTCTTTCTATCTCTCTTTCGTGTACATTGCATTAGCGAGTAAATGAAGAAGGGAAAAACGAATTATATCCGCGATTCGAGCGAATCCTTGGACAGACAAGGAGCAAAGAGAGAAGATCCCGTCGTCGTGACTCGTTTCTTACTTCCGGTACACAGCATGCGCGCGCGTGTACGCAGCGACGCGTGTCTCCGCGAAGTTGTGCAATTAGCTTTTGGGGTCTTTGATTGCTCGTCGATCAGTTTCTATTCCGATTTGTTCCGTTTGCGAGGCGTCTACGGTTTTCTGTAGGCATCGAATAGCGAAAGACACGCGATCGGGTCTCGAGCGAACGGTAGAGAGGCTGATGCTGGGTTTTAACTATTAAGGAGTAAACTCGTGAGGCTGTGGCGGTGCCGGGCACTCGCGGGAACGACTGACACTTAGTCTTTAATAATGTATCGCGGTAAAATTTAAGAAATCGTGAGGATCAAAATCTCTCTCTCGTGTAAAATGCGAGCCGAACTCCGCGTCGATCGGAGCCCTATATCAGACACGTAAAATTAAGGGCCCGTCCGTAAGCTGCTCCGACGCCTAGCACTGTGTATAGTTTAGAGGAAAAATTAATTCGTAAGTAGTTTCGTGTTTTTTCCTGCACGAAGAAAAGGGAAAAGAGACGCGTGCACGTGCGCGCAATTTTTTTACCGTGGAACACAATTCAAAATTCTCGATTGGACGAGAGGAAAAATTTAGGCGAGGTTACACGAGTAAGAAACGAGACGACGCGAGAGGGAACGAACGGAAAGCAGGCGAAGCGGATGGCACGAACACTTATAAATAAATTAAATTACTATGTATGCATATACATAAACATATATTAATACGTATACGTATCGGAATTATAAGAAATTAGATGTCGATGGCCCCGTTCTCCCTCGGAAAAAAAACAAACCAACCCCCATACCAAAAACCCCACCTGTCCCGCGTAATCAAGCTCGGTTCCGAATTTTCGAAATGGGACTGCGTCCGATCGGACAGAAGCATCGCGTCCAAACTGAGGGGGCCGTAACCGTCGAACTTCGAGGCCCCTGGAAACACGAGTTCGGTCGAAAGCGAGCTCCGGTCGGTGCCCAAGAAATTTTGTCAAACGGAGATCTATCGAGTCGCCGATTTTATTTAGCTCGACGTCGCGACGAGCGTTGCACGATTCTCATCGCACCGCAGCGATCGGAGGACTTGCTCGAGTGTGTGATATATTCCGTTCGACTCGTAGCACAAGAGTGACACGTTTGTTTGTAATATTTTTGTAAATTAATTAGTTCTCGAGGACGGTAGCGCGTGTAGATAGTTCGCAGCTCCTTTACCGCGGGGGTGTGTTAATCGTCGAGGCCTCCGTCGTTGCGGCGTGGTTCCCGTGTGCCTGTGATTAGCAAGGACCTCCTTACACTCGCAAATTTTCAAGTTAGAGAACCCCCGTAGTTCGGGGAACAGCTTTGTTACTCTTGGATTTTAAAGGAAGTTTTGCAAATCTATAGCCAGTAGATTTTAAACGATAAAACTGTAATTCTTCGGTGACTAGATGATTTTGATATGTGTATTTTCTGATCCACGAAATTTGATTAAAGTCTAAGAGTAACGTTCGTGATTCTGTAATCGATATAACCCCTCCAGCTTCGCGTTTTCATCTTCATATCGTTCTTCGCGCCTATGTTAGTTATTCTGTCCATTCCGGTTGTAAAATAGTTAGACGTTTAAGTTTCGCACAGAATTTCTATAGCATAGCTTTGTACCATCGTCATCAATCATCCTCCTCGTCCAGACTTGCTTTCCTCGATTAGTATTACGTTCCGGACGCAAAGTAATGTGCGCGTTAGTGCATCGGCCGCGACGGTCGTCGAGCTGCATAAAGAAAAGCAGATAATGTTAGAGGAAAGAAACAAATCGAATAAACTGGTGCAGACTTGGGCTCGCTTTCGCGTAATACTACCTATTACATAATCTAAGTCTATATGTATTGTGTATAATGGATTAAGGACTTGATATACCATAGAAGAAGACTCTCCTGTAAATAGTTAAAAACTCGTCGAGGCATTAGGGATTTGCGAACATTGCGTACATTTTCTGCGGATGAATGAGTTTATCGATAGTGTGGTATATAAAAGTCTATATATATATATATATACAAATATATATATTATAAATATATACATACACGATCACACACGGACACATACACCACAGGAACACGAATGCGTTTCGCGTATCCCGGCTGCATTTAATTTTTACTTTTGAAAAGATAATACAATCTCGAATTTCCCGAGGACGAAGGCGATGACCGTCGATTCTCACGAGCCGGCAGCTCGAAGACAGAGCGAAGACACTTTCTCGTTTGTAGGAAAAACGACGAACGGGTCGTGTCGCGGACGATGATCGCGCGAACGAGACGAAAGACCACGAATCGATCGATCCGCCGGAACAAGGGGATCGATCGATTCCATTTTGAGACGAAAAACGAAGGCAGAAAAATGCGAAGGAAAAGATAGAAAAAAAAGAAGAAGAAGGAAATAACACAATAGCACGAGAGACCGTAAACGACGTTTTTTCGTTTTCACGAACTTTTGTATAGTAGGCCGCTGTTACCTTGCGAATATTCTATATTGTACATGTTTAAACGTTCCCTGTTATGTTTGTTGTATATTTCGGATAGGTCTGTAAAGAGATGTTTAAATTTTTCGTACAAGAGCGTAGGAAAAGTGGACGGGACTTAGAGCGTACACAACCACTCCGGTTTCATCGATTCAAGAGAATCCAATTCGCGGTTTTTTCCCTCGGCCGGATAATACTTCGCGGTGCAACTGTTTTTTTGTTCATCCTATAACTATCTCTCTTTCTCTCGAGTCGACGATCAATTAATTTCGGGGCAGAATTTGTTAGGGGCGCGTGAAAACGAGGCACACCGCCGGTCATATCAGATTATTCTAGGGGTATCGGACTGAAACGGCGAGCGCGCGCGCGCTTTAGATGTTTAAACATTCGAGCAGTTTGATTTTACTCGGGAACACAGCATGGAGCACCGCGTTAGACGGCGCGGTGACGAACAAAACTCTTTCGTCGTCTCGATCTACTGTCGATCGCGAGTCGCCGAGGCGCGCGAGGATCTATTTTTTCAGACAACGGTGTACGGATCGGTGACGCGTTTTTCTCGGACTCGTTTTTTGGAATTGTTCTCGTTGTGTAGGTCGGATCACGAGCGTCTGATTCGCTAAACGAATCCTTCAGTATTATCCTGTGCCGTACGAGACAGATGGGGGGGAAAGGGGAATGACAAAATCGAGAGACAAATAATGAAACGAAAGAATGAACGATAATGTAGCCGAGCAGAAACGAGGAAGTTCTTGAATGCGATCCGAGCTCTTAGAATTAAATTCGACGAAAATTCCTAGAACCTTATCGTCTGGATTATTTTATTAAGTATTGTATGATAAGTTGCCTTGTAAAAATGTACCGATTTTACCAAGAAAAATTAAATGTGTTACTAAAAGAAAAACCAACCAGTTTGAGCTGTTTCATCGAACCTTTTTTTCTCGCCGGCAGAAAAAAGGTGGCGGAGGATCTAGCGGTTTTCTTATCGATTTAAGTAGTGTAATTGTAAGTGATCGAGAGCTATATAATTTTCACTGTACTTTCTTTGTATAAGACTGACATCGTTTTGTATATGCTTAAAGATGAAGAAAATACGATCCTGTTAGGTACGACAAGATTTATACACGTAAATCGATGTGTTTCACGATATAAATGTGTTTAGAATGACGGGAAGGACTTATATCATACTGTACATAGAGGACTTAAGGAATCGCATTTTCTAGCTCGAATTAAGCACTAGAAATAAGTCTTTATCTCATAGAATCGTCTTGAAAAGATAATAAAACAGCAATTCGTGAACATATTGAGGATCCAAAGCTGTCTAAACTGTTTGTTTCCGAACTCCTTGTTTGTCATATTTAATAAAAGAACTGCAAACAATTTCATTCTTTCCTTCAGACATCCATATTCATCAGACAGTTCTTCCTGGTTCAGATACTCGAATATTGATTGCTTCAATCACACGTCATACTACCAAAATAAAACTCATTCTATACGCAGACTTAAGTATCACAGTATCTGATTGCTGATACGTATATCTCGTCGGTGGCTACAGTATTCGTTACAAGAAATCTTAAAGTGATCGATAAGCTACCGTGTGCTGTTACAAAGTACCGACAGCCGACAAAGGTGAAATCGTATTAGCTCTACTCGATAAAATACCCTTAATCCCTTCTCCACTTGCTTACCATCCCTATCTTCCCGTCTCTGTAGTTGCTCAAGGCAATTACGAAAATTAAGATTGATCAATATGATTAAAGAAAAAATGAATGATCGAAGAAACTAACATTCAACAGGGGAGGAAGTAATATATATATATATATATATTGGATGAAATTATCGCAAAAGACGTCGATGTTAATGCCACAGAAAATCGGGTCACAAAAATGTATCGAATGATAGGACCATTTTCATATCTGATCGATGATCCATTGATATCTCTTATCACCGGATTCTACTCGTCACGCAAAGGCCTAAAAGAAAATTGCTACTAAAATATCGCACGCTCGTTACTACTAAAATACTGTTTTATTCGGTTATAGTAATAGCTTGGAATATACACCATTTGAACAAGAGAATTTTCGACCATTGTAAAAATAAAAACTTCAAATCGACTGCCATTTACCATCGCACCGGAATCGAACGTAATTTCTACGACTGTCCTGAACGGAACGCTGAATAATCTCGTACAATTCGATTACTTTTGATCAACTGGAATTGGCTGTTCGTCTTTCTGTGGCGCGTCGATTTGATGCAATTGACTGGACACCAATTCCCATTTCGACGTCCACGCGGGTTTCTCCATTTCCTGCGTGTTCACCTCCTCTATCAGATTCATCAGCCTGATGAAAAACTCGTTGAGCTTCGCCGCCGTTCCCCTGCGTAGCTTATGGAAATTTTTATCTGCAACCGAGAAGTATTTGTTTACTATCCAACTCGGGTATAAATAATTCAAAATGGTACAAGGAACGAGACAGTCTCACGACGTCAAGACACGCCATATGCTGGCCACGATTGTCGATAATATTAATAGAACGACATAATGTGTCTCGTGAATCAATATTTCTGGCGATCGCCTGTGTGTCATGCGCTGCCGAGGAACTTTGACGTATGACAGTTGTATACAAGATCCTCATCAAATATACAACAACTGGAAATAGATATTCATAAAGTGTCCGTGACAGTTCATAAGCATTTCATTACCTGCTTAGTCTCTACACTATGTTTCAACTGACATCTACCACTCTAGCAGAAGCATGGAAATCTATTCAACAACCTATTACGTCGAACAATAAACATATTTACTGGAAGGATAAAAGGAACTTTTGATCCAGATGCTCTGTTGCGTGAAGCTAGCCATGAAACGTTTCGTGATCAGGCTCTGACTCTCGGCGGTCATCGGTCTCAGCCGCGTGATGAATCGTAGAAGATACTCCAACAGGTATCTGTTGCAGGCAGACAACTTTCCGAGACATCGCTGAGGCTTGGAACCCCAGACCACGACGTAACTTAGGCTATCTATGTCGAGTAGCGGCCGCTTCAAGGTTTCCAGCCACTCGAACAGCAAACCTGACAAAACGTCCAAGTCGGTCTCCAACTGCAGCCTCTGCCAGGCTGTGGATCTATGATTCAGATCCGCCTGAAAAGAGCATCTCTGACCACTTTGATTCTCTTTAATTTTTAAGCGTATATACTATCAGGTAAATCTATTTCCAGAATACACAGAGAAAGTTCAGCTAGTTTAGCACCTGGTAGTCCTGCAAACGCTTCTTCGTCTTATCAGGCAACGTAGCATTGTCTTTAATCAGAGCTCTGATCGCCTCTTCGGTGCTCACACTTTCGAAAGCTGCGTTCTGAGCCGCAGCCTTCAGATCCATGTGCGACTGGATCTCCTTGTAGCAATCGTTGTCTATCAAATCCTGACAATGGATCCCATCACCGAGGACATCGTCCACACAGCTGTCGTCGAGACCTTCAACAAGGAACCTGTCAGTCTTTTTTCGCAAAATAAACTCGGACGAATTCACCTGGGTAAGTAGAATCGCAGGATGGAGTGTCTGGAGAGGTGCAAAACACGTCGCTCAAACGACCAATGTCGTCGGACGTGTCCCTAGAAGACGCTTGACTGCCACTCGCGCAGGCTTTCGCAGAACCTGAAAAATTGTCGCGAAAATTGGATTCGCTGGTCTGATAGAATAGATTCGTTTACGATGTATCTTACTCGAACAGTCGAGAGACGAATCGGCAAGAGACTCGGCCCACGAATATGAATGTCTGATGTTCCCCTTGCTGTCCCGCAATTTCTCCAGCACGTGAGAGATGAATTTGTGTGCGAAGGACGAGCTGGACACCTCAAACTTGATCTCGCAGGGCGAGTTGTCCTCCTGGCAGTCGCACAGCTGGAGGATTCTCTCGCAAATCACGAAGATGATCTGCAGAGTCGTTGAGCAAGTGAAAATTTTAGAAAAATGTATGTATTGTTCTGTGCCACGGAAGTTACTGGGACCTTTGGAATGTGTTTGAAGGTGCGCTGCTCGTAGCCATGAAGAACGTTGTGCTGTTTCTTCAGGTGCGACTGCAGGCTGCAGGACTTACGGTCCCCTATAGCGCTGCTCAAAGGGAACACTACCATCTGAGGAAGGACGAAATGCTCGAATTCCTGGATACAGAGTATCTGTCCCCGCGTCTGTATCGCGGACGGCCGTTTCATACGAACGAATCTAATGGCGTCGTTCGCTCGCACACGAAGACTGTAAATAAGGTAGCACGCGATCAGAACGCCGGTTCTGCCTAGGCCTGAAAGAGTAATTTTTCTTCGTCAACCGAGGTCTCGTCGTTAATCAAACCATCAGGTGAAAGAAATCAAGGAAAGTGGAACTGCATTTCCTAATAGATCACTCCTTGGGATCTTTATTCACGCGCCCCCGGCAATTTGACGATTAAGATCGGACGAATAGATTTTCTATTCGACTCCTGACTACATCGCGCATTTCTTCTACTAAATCGAAGACATGTACGTACGTTCGATTGGACTGCTAGAAGAGGTAGTTTCTTTCCACCCTTTAGTCTACAATTTGTTAAGAGTATCGTATTCTGCCTTCGTAATCAAACATTGTCGATTTCCTATAAGAAAACTGTCATGCCTACCCTACTCTAGCTATTCCAGCTGACTATATCCACGTTTTCCCGACGTTTACTGCAATTTAGAGTGGATGAACACTTATGGATTAGTCCGGGGCATTCGTTAGGATTGCATAATGCACTCAGTAAATAAGCAAGCTTTTCCGATAACCAAACAGTGTCTACTCTATAGGAATCGCAAAGTAGCGGAAAAAATCGCCGAATCTGTTTCAGTGATCTCTGCAGTCGCGTTGCCGGTCGCACGTGCTCGAATTGCAGGCCGTATTCGTTTCCATGTAATTTACGGGCATCGATCGGCAGCTAATTGTAGGAGCAAATTACGTGCCAGTGAATCGGAACCGGATGCGGTAATCGTTGCCGACGAAGTACCGGAATGAGCAAGAGTTACGAGGTATCCGGCACATAATCACTCGATGACGTCGCGGTATGTATTTCATTCGCGGACGTTTGGCCCGGCTAATATGTGTCCATCCTGCCGTAACCTAATCGCGGAGAGGTACACGCGAGGCACGCGCGGAATTTCGGCAAACGGAATTAAATTGTCGCTCGACAACGCTGCCCGGGAATACGTTCCGCGAAGAATTTCAGTTATCCGCGAAGCATTCCACGCGATAAATGTCGCTGTTTCATGATCGGTCGAAACTAACTCGCGATATACAAAGGAGCACGATCGGAACAGTGAAACCGTTTCTCCAAAAAATTCACGTATCTAATAACTGCAACAAAATTAAAGTGTTAATCGCCTCTAAAGCTCGAATAAACGTGAACAAACAAATATTGAATTTGTAGAAAATTCATTGCATTGGTTCAGGAAATCCAAACGAAAGTTGTTTTATTCCGCCCGGTATAAATTCGCGTGGTTGATTCGCGAATGGTGTTGGATCGACTGTCGAATAAGCATGAGGAAACTGTAACTTTTATGAATGTTAAGTACATATGCACTGCTCGAGGACCTCTGTTCTCGGATAACCCATCGATCCATTAAATCGAGCCGAGCGCTCGGGTTTCTGAACTTGTTATGTGCGTGCGCAGTATCGCCGCGCCGGGATCTCTGCGGTTTTCTGAATCGCGGCTATGGTTTTTCAACAACTTCCTAGTTTCGACGTTCCCGTGGCGTAACGTTGTTACTCACAAATAGAACCGCAGTTACGCCCCAATTCCTTATCTAGCTTTATCTATTTGTCGTGCGCGCGAATTCTCTTAAAGGAATTGAACGGGCGCCGGTTATGGTTGCCGAACACGCTCTTTTGATCGGATGACTCGCAACGAAAGTGGCTATTAAATCTCGATTAATAAATAAAATTATTTCACCCCGTCGCGCTAACTGCAGCCCTAGGCGATCAGATTTGCATCATAAGGAACGATGCACTTCGATAATAACGATCGGGCAAATTTTCTGGATATATGCCTACGTTAATTGAAAAAATATTGAAATTTCGTCAGGCCAAATAAGCCAGCCTTCGATATAAACCCTTCCTAAACTGCATCGCGAGCTCCGATTTTTGCAACCGCGGTTCACTCGAAAGTTCAAGGGAATGTTATGCATAGCGAATGCAAAAATCCCGATGCACCTGGTTGACTCCGTGTCCTGCGGCACGCAATGCGCCAAAAGCGGTCTCGCCGCTTTAGAACGTGTGAAACCCTTAGATCGATACATTTAAAGGTTACAAATTGCTGATAAGGATGCACCGAGGTGCGAGCGCGGAACCTTTGATAATCTGCTCGAATTAAAAGGAAGTCCAGGGGCGGTGATAAGGCGGTGCACCCTCACCTCGACTAGGCTAGCCTCTAACTTCTGTACAACAGTTCCACAGAATCGGGTTCACGCGACCGTTTCAAATCTAAAACGGCCTCCTCGAAAATGGTTGCACGAATATCTTATATCGGGTCGATGCATCTCTATGTAATCGGTGGAAAAGAAATCGATTTACCAGCGTGACAGTGGATCGCTACTCTTCCTTCTTGAACCCCGAAGGCCACGACCTTGACCATATCCAGAAGCTTGCCCATGGTCGCATCCCCGTAGTCCTTCAACGCGAAATTGTAATAGTAAACTGCAACAGATCCGTGAGAACGTGCTGTTCAGAGACCTTGAACGAACTTTTCGAGCCCCGGGGAGGAGACAGCCCGCGGAACGGTTGCTAGTCTACACCCCAGAAAACTTTCGTTTCCTCCGCATGGATACACACGGTGCGATTTTGCTGCATTGCATGCAATCGTGCACTCCGAAGAGCCTCTTCGATCTGACTCGCGGAGAACCGAGCCGGTTCCCGGCTGCGCTTCAAACGGCCCGCAAGGACAAAACCACCCCCTTGATCGACTCAATTTCATTCTTAAGTAGCTACTATCCCCGCCGATATGAACCTTTCTATCATTTCTCATCGACATTCTATTTCCGACCCGTCTAGTATATTGTTCTTAATCCTCGAACGGAGGGACACTTATAATGCCAACGAATGCGATGCTGTAAAAGTAGGGGGATAAAAATACATCGGAAAAGGGTATCACCGGTTTTGCCCAACGAGGAAACTACAAAATTGCAATATCGGGAGACGAAGTGGGCGAGAAGTTAATTGATAAAGTGTTCGCCGTGGAAACTAAAATGTAGAGGCTGTTTTATTTGAGAAAAAGTGTGTTGTTCGACATAAAAGTTGTGGAATGTAGAGACTGTTTTATTTTAGTAGAGTCGCGTTGAAAGAATATACGGGATGAAGAGGGTGATCTGTTCACTGATTATCGAATTGGAAACTTCGGAAGCTGTTTTTTGTATTGGCGAATGTTTGGGATTCTTTATTGATGATATATGGGTGTTCGAAGGATGGTTTAATACCTACTGCCATTTTTCATGAAGACGTTGGGGTCGTAGGTGAAACCACTCGGCTCGAGTGGGCCACCACAGCTCGCATGTTCTCCTGGCGTTTGCAAGTTTATTATAGTTTTTATGCTCCACCCTTGAAATTGCGCAATTATATCTTTTTTTATTATCTGCCCGGTGTTCGGCCGTGCCATCGCGAGAACGTCGTCCGTCACCCTATGGAACGATCAACCCTTACAACCATGTCCGAATCCGTTCTTCGTGATCGAAGAGAGAAGAGGAGGAAGTGGAAAAACGAATAGGACAAAGGTGGCCCTAAACGGTGAACTACGTCATTGTATATTTAATAGCATTTTGGCGGAAAATCGATTGCCAGGAACTGATCCCACGCCATTACATACATGTATTTAACAATGTCATATATTCTATCGCGCGGCATTGAGTTTAATTTTGTCTATTCAGGGGAGGGAAGTCAATAGTCCCGTAATTATGATCGATTCAGTTTTCCATATATTATATTATAGATAATTAATTAAATAGTTCAGGAAACAGGTAGTAAACTATTCGGTAGTACAGCTGTGACGATTTAGATTTAAGAGGTTTGAAGATTGTGAAGATTCGAAGTTAAAGGGTGAAAGGTGGACGGAATTTAATGAATTTCTAGAGATGCCTTACCAATGCGAAAAGATGCTCTGTATAGCCATGTGCACGGGTGGCCATGCTCTCGGGTTTTCATATTTGCACCTGGATCCACCGCAGAAGATCGCGCACTGTATAGCCGGCGGCGTGAACTTTCGCAAGTTTTCGGAAAATTTATTGTAGCCGGCCTGGACTTCGAACAGATCCACTTGCCCCGCGAGAAGGCCAGCCGGCACCAGTGAAGTTACATCCATTCTGAAACCGTTCAATTTCATTTCAATTCACCACCAACTATAATAGCTCTTCTAAAACATCTATATGTACTTGACTTTAAATGAAAATAGAATGTCCCCATTTCCATTAGTCGATCTTGGCGCGTTCTCGTAAAATTTTTCAAATACTTTCAAAAGTTTCCAGTCAATTTCGAATTTGTTTCGGCCGCACTTACATGTGTCAGAATGATCACGCGCTTCCCATCCATCTCATTGCCGTCGGTATTTAAATCTCCCCCGAATCCCACCCCCGTCTCTCCCTCTCGATCGCGTTCGATAATTCCAGAAGAACTTTCTTCCAACGATTTTCTTTACTGAGGAATGCACGACAGATCGTAATGATCAATGCAAAAAAGCACTTTGCGTACTGGGGTAAGCGCATAGCGACTGGTACTCCCGATACCATTACACTACTTTATCTATTGTTCTATCACAGTGATTGCGCCTGCGTCAAGTTCACTGACTACGGGACCGCTTTCGTTTCATTCCACCCCCGTCGTAACCCGCCAACCGCTAATGCTAACTAAAACCACCCCCAGCTAATATTCGTCCAGTAAATAATTGAATTCTTTGGACAAGTTACAGTCCTTTCAAACTTCGAATAACAACGAAGCTTCCTCAAATGTCAACAAACAAATTTTAGCGCCGGGGGTTGGGGAAAATCATACCAGATTAGCAAACAAGTAATACTTCTTCTTAATTTCCTCTCTGTTGTCATAGATATCTAACAGTGACACGCAAATCGCTTTCTAAAATAAAGCTAGCTAAAACCACCCCCAGCTAATATTCGTCCAGTAAATAATTGAATTCGTTTCAAACTTTGAATAACAACGAACCCTCCTCGACTATTAACAAAGAAGACTAACAAAGAAGTAATACTTCTTAATTTCCTTTCTGCGTTGTCATAGATATCTAACAGTGACACGCGAGTCGCGTATAGAAGAATAATTGCTCCGTAAAACGAACGATATTCATTTCCTTACTTTTCACACTATGTAGAATTTCTTCTTTCTTGCAGAAATCGATGCGAAAGATTGATCAATTAAATTTTTCAGTTTGAATACCAGATCGATACTAAATCATTATTGAAACCAGCAATCAAATACGAGATAAGATAAATTATATCGTTCCAGTACCTTATAAATAATACAGAGAATTTTTATTTTGCATAAAGATCAACAGTCTATTAATTGCTCTAGCCTATTAGCTTAGAAAATGTTACATAAAATAAAAATTATAGCAACTCTAGCATGATAAAACCTCGAATAAAGCTCTTCGGATGATTTAACATAGTAATAACGATATACTGGGAATTTAACAATGGAGAGCTAAAAGCGATCAACGAAAAAAATGTTGCATCTAAAATTAGTCTGTGCTCGTGCCAACTATGGCAGAAAGGCAACACACGCTCCGAAACTAATCGTCATTCTGTTGATGACGCCGCGGTAATTCGAGGTTAGGTTGCTTCGATTTGGTCTCGATTAGGTATGGTTTCGAAAAGAAAAAGATTTTTTGATAAAAATTTTGCGCGCTCTTTTTGTTGCAGTGTTGGGGACGGCATTTAATGTAAAATTGTACGCTGTGGAACGACCCTAATAACGTGACTAATGATAGACGTGGCAGCAGTTCCTTTTGCGGCTGATAAGCTGTGCGACTAGTGTGCCGGCGATACCGTATGAAACCGCAGCGCAATGGGTCATCAAGTATAGACAAGTTTAGATAAGATTATTTTCAGTGTGAACGTCTTATTAATTTTCAACGGTACATTGGAGCGAAACTTCGCGGACGACGACGACAATGTCTGGCTTTGACGAGAATCCTTTCAAGGAGCCAAGTATCAACGATCCGTTTGCGGTGAGTCAGATCCATTCGATGTTACGTTCAATATTGCATGCAGAACTGTCAAATGGAAATTAAGTATGTGTAATTGAATTACGAATTTTTCTTAAGTCGACTTATCGGCAAGCTCGCCGTGTACCGACACCTATCAATCAATTACAATTAATTTCGAAGCTACTTTGTTCCAGGTACTTGCGCGTTTCTTATCTATACCAGGAAAAATTAATGGAAAATTTTTTTCGAGTGCAGTGTAGCTGTTTGTGTATGCTATATTGTGCGATCTCAAAATTGTTAATTCACGTTCACCTGTGCCTAGAGCATTTTTTATATATTTTTATTTTTTCCATGTAGCTGTGGTACTTTCGATTACCGGAAAGTAATTATTGTTATGAACTTATTAGGATCCATCAATTAGGAGAGCTGTCTCTTCTACTCCAGTCAATAGAGGCTTAGAAGACTATAATCCCTTTGCGGATCAAGGCTCACAAGGAACTGCACAAGTCAGAGGTGCCTCGAATCCTCCGATTTATGGAGGACTCAACTCGACACAACAGCCAGCCACAATTCCCACTTCTAACCAGGAAGCTCCACCACCTGCTTATGCTCGTACTCCTCAGCAAAATGTTAATACTGCTCTTGGGAACCCCATATCTCCTCCCTTGGAAGTATGTTTACCTGAACTATATTCAGTAATATTTCATTACAAATTTTCACTTCCAAATACCTGTAGAAAATTGCTATATTTTTTAGCAAAGGCCAGAGCATGAATCGAAAACGATGACAGAAGAAGAAATGAGGAGTTCTGCCTACCGTCGTGAGTCCAATTAATAGAAACTCAACATTTTATAAATTCTCCCATCATTGCTGCATATCAATCGAAACTACCTAACATTTAAGCAATGCGGAACTGGCCACCATTACCTGAAACGTGTTGCTTCCAACCATGTTTTTATCAAGACATCGAGGTGGAAATTCAATCGAACTTTCAGAATACAGTGAGGCAACTATACAGATTGTGGATGTGTAAGTTTGAAAAAATCCTGCCATGAAAATCGAGAATTCTCTCGGAATAAAGATCCGATGTATTTTTCATTTTGAATTGCAGTCCATGGCTGTGTTCTGCTTCTGAATGTTATCGGTGGATTTGCGCTATTGTTAAACAATGGGGAATTTTCAACGTTCGGTCTTGGGATCTTATACCTCATACTATTTACCCCATTCTCTTTTCTGTGCTGGTTCCGACCAGCCTATAAAGCCTTCAAGTAAGTATCTGATGACTCATTGATGCTATTGAGTATTACATTCCGTTAATCAAATCATTCGCTTCCAGAAACGACAGTTCGTTCAACTATATGGTATTCTTCTTCGTCTTCTTCTTTCAATTAATAGTAACAGCGATCCAGTCCATAGGCATTCCTGGCGCTGGAACTTGGTAACGCTTCGATCTTTTTAAAAAATCAGTTTCAGAGAATTGAAATTATTCATTTTAATTCTTAACTTCCAATTTTAGCGGTATAATAACAGCCATTAGAGTGTTCGATAAGACGCCCTCGGGGATCTTTGTCGGCATATTGCTACTCTTCGTGGCTTTTTGTTTCGGCGCTGCCGCAGGCGGCGATCTTTTATTGCTGACTAAGGTACGTCGAAAAATGAATTTTCCAAAAAGTACTAAGCGATTGCTAGACTGGATTTTTATACAAAATAAAAATTGTCTGCATTATTTAACTTCATATATTGTTCTCGCTGTTTTGCATTTGATCTATTCGGTCTTGTCCACCTAATATTTATCTGGTCTGCTCGAGAAGCCTACCTTTAGTCTTTATAAGGTTCATGGGGATGAATGGAGAGGTTAATTATTTTATCTGAGGATTGCTCGAGCATCTACATACATAATCGTGTCTCCCACAGATCCATCGTATGTACCGTTCGTCGACCGCCAGCGTTTCAAAAGCACAACAGGAATTCACTACAACATTCTTTGGCAACCAGCACGTGCAGAACATGGCCGCGAACACAGTTCGCGCCCAAATGGCTAACACAGCTAATCAACACCGTTATTAAGCGATCGCGACACGCTCTTCAGGTATCCTGAGATTTTTTGCTGTTCAGTAAGTCGATAGAGAACCTAGTTCCGACGTCAGAGAGCCGTGCATTACCATGAAACTCTGAATGGTCCCGCGGAAATTCTATTCTTTCATCGAGAATCTATATTAACCGGTTCAGAGAGCGGATCGCTTTTGTGTTTATAGAATTGTACCCGTCAAGCTTTCCTCGTCGAGTCACGAACAAAACGGAAAAAAGACAAAGAAATGAGAAATCAAGAGTTGCGTAATTAATCGAGAAATTTCAATGTGCGGCATCCGAACGATTGCTTAAAGCATTAACACCTGTACTCTCTTTCGTTTCGTAACAGTATTTAAAATCCGATTAACACGCAACGTCCATGTGTGCGTTGTGGAGGGGTGGATGGGTGTGTTTGTGTGTGTGCGCGTGTGTATATGTGCGTGACTGTGTCTAATCTAAACGAGGCGTGCACAGTCTTTTTGTTTTTAATCGTTCACGTCGACTTGGAACATAGTCGCGGAATGATTCGTTCATCTACCTAGGGAATGCGAGCTATTAATCACCATATCACTGATTCTTATATTATTGCTTCTTATATACGTACTATATAATTGCTAGCTTTTGTATTTTAGTGGCTCCTGTTCACAATGCTACGACGATCGCGCGAGCGATTCTCGAACGGGAAACGCAACCCTCGGTTCTTGCTGAAAATCAAAATAACTCGAACAACTGTGTCCACGACCATAGAGTTTAATTGTTCCAATATTGTTGACCGATTGATCGTTAATTTAATGATGAATTATACTGAAATGTCGGTGTCCTTTTTAATCTACACTCCCTCTGACGAACGTCCTGTGAAACACTTCTTGAAAATGTGTAATATATGGTCTTTCTTTATCGAGATACTTGTTATTTGGATCCTTTCTGGGGGGAGGCTGTTCTGTCACCTTGTAAAGTTTAAGGAGCGTATAAAGCCTTTCTCTCTCTGTCTCGAGAGAGTGTGTGCGTGTGTGTGACCATTTGTCGCATGTTTAATTATTTATTAACGAACAATAAATTATTTATAGACCACCGGAAACATTGGGTTAGATCGTTGCTGTTACTTTAGTCGGGTGTATCTGATCGGATCTCTCAAATCGACTCGGAAATACCGTCTACCAATTGTTCGGAGAACGGGAACGGAACGAGGAATCGTGGAAGATTCAAGACCTTTTGTTGTTAGCCGAGACTCGAATCGAACTGACTCTACCATCCCGAGATCTATTTTTGCACATACAAGACAATTGAATTCAATTGATTCCGATGATTACGAAACAGCATCTTTATTGCATAGCAGTGGAACCAAGTAAATTCCGTTTTTGTACTTGACACACAAGTGAACACGAAGAGATTGTTTAAATTTTATAAATACGCCGGTATATTTGTACTTATGTAAGCAGTATAGAAAAAAGACGAAATAATTAATAAAAGCTGTAGTTTACACACAACGCGACAATTTCTTCTGTCACGATCGATCGAGTAACTCGTAGGAACTTAGCTCAAACCGATCACAATAAATTCTCTAATTGTTCCAGACCGATAGTTCTCAATATTATTTCACCTATAATCAGAAGAAACACGGATTACGTGCTAACAAACTCGCTAGAAATTAAAATAGTATACCTTCGGATCGATACGCAGCCATTTGATCATCCGGGAACGAACAGCCAGGATCGACCTCGCTAGAACTTCCAGTACCAATCAGCTTCACCGCGAATATGGCATCCATCAGTTCAATTTTTTTCTTGTACATCAGCTTAGCATGACCCTCGGCTAGTCTGAAGAACATTTATAATCACTTGAACCTGATAAACGTAAAGAGTATCATTCAAGCATTATAATGTAGAGTACAAAGAACCAATTCACTGACTATTCCCGATCAATGAGTCAAAATGAATCATTTATCATTTAATAATCAATCATTCAACGATCGTGCTACCTGATGAGGCTATCGAGTAATCGTACTGTCGTGCGTTCTTCCCTTCTTTCTGGCCTAGATCTATGATAAAGATAAGCGGCTCTGAGCACCAACTCCGCCTCCTTCGTCATTTCCGGTTGCAAACAGTGAACGTGGGCCAAATATTCCCGCAGAGACTCTTCTTTCCATATCCCCTCTGACTTTAGCAACTCAATGTGATTAGTCGAATCTCTGATAGAACGTAATTGGATTAGAACATTTAGGAAAGAACAACATCATAGTTATTAATATATATAATTAATTACATTTGCCCCGAGCTCTCCCTGTTCTCATAAGCTGCTTTCAAAATGTGGTCAGACGTCAGCTTGTCCCACTCTTCGTTCCTATTGTCCTTCAATAACAATATCAAGTCGAATCTTGATAAAAGAGGATCACCCAAGTTCGTTTCCCATTCCTGCTCATCGTCGAACTGACCGCCGCTTGGATTGATTGCTGCTATTACCGAACACCTAGAATTTAGCGTGCTGACTAACCCGGCTTTGGCAATAGATATCGTTTGCTGTTCCATCGCCTCGTGTACCGAGGTCCTGTCCTGGGAATTCATTGTCGTGAATTCGTCCACGCAACATATACCGCCATCGGCTAACACTAATGCTCCAGCTTCCAAATGCCAACCATCCGAGTCCTGTTTATAATTGTCTTAACCAGTGTTCTTGCTTCTATTTGTTAACACGTCTGCTGCCATCTTTTAGAAGTTTATGTACTTTTATTTAATGCAACGAACAAGAACATGAATGCACAGGTAAACCGACAGCAAACGTCTTAATCTTTGTCATAAGTGTTCAGACATTATTATCCAGAAAGAGAGGAAGCTTAAATGTCTCCTTGTGTCTCAAATCAATGATTACTGTAGGTGAACAATTTCATGGAAGACTACTAACTCTGACAGCAGTCGCCGTAAGTCCAGCTGCAGTTGATCCGATACCAGTTGTCAGAACCGATCGTACAGCCAAACGGGACGCCGCTCGAAGCAGCTGGGATTTCCCAGTTCCAGGATCACCGATTAAAAGAAGATGCGGCTCCCCTCGCACTCTTGTTCCTTTTTTTTATGAATATGTTTGCGCTTTTGTAATCAGAATATAATAGAGAGAGAAAATACTGAACAGATAATTACCGCTTTCATTACACTTTGGAACACCCCCGGCTAGGACTACTGCCAATGCTAGTTTTGCAATGTACATTCCATACAATTGCGGACAAATCGAAGCCAAGATATTGTCTCTACCAAGCAGAGGATTTTTGCTATATTGTTCCCAGTAACCGACGAATACATCATTCACCTCTTGACTGGAGATTATCTCGGATACCTTGCGTCTCACAGAGACACAGTTTGCTAGCATTATGGTTGTTGCTTCTAAACGTTCACCAATTTCTAAAGGACTCCATACTCTTACTACTACACCGCTGAAATTGTACAATACTTATTCAAGAGATTCCACTCGTAACTAATAAAACCTTTTGTACAACAATAACTATTCACCTTATTTCGACATTATCTCCTGGTCTACATTTATCTACTAAGTCATCCAGCAAGACAATTTGCAGCTCTTCAGCCAGAGATTTACTAGCGTCTATATTACATTTTTCCTGATCAAGTACTTGAAGTTAATTAAGCTGACAAAAGATATGATAAAAAGTGAAGTGTGACTGTAACTAACTTGTACTCTTATTTCTTGACAATCGGAGGAGTCCTCTGGATCAAATGCTGTCTGAGGTTTTATGTTTGGAGTATGACACGCTTCGCATTCTGTGGTATCTGGGAATGCTTGTGTTTCCCACTCGTACTAAAATCCAACAGTATATAAATTATCAATTCACGGAAAATTATATGCAGCAGTCGTATGATACTCCACTAACTTTTAAAATAGTAGTGTGTTTACACTTCTTGCAGTTATATTTTTGGACTAGTCTCAGCACTGTTGGCTGAGATACTCGAACCGCTATACCACTTGTTGATACCAGTTGGCCAATTTGGCCCTGGTCGACTGTGAATGGCACGGCAGTAATCCTCATATGAATCTATTCAAAATAGGTAAAATAAAAAGACTTGGCACCAATTATTGGACGAGTAGAAAAGTTTTGAAGAGGATCATTTATTTGTGGAAAAATCATCAAAACTTTTGTATTCTTTCAATAATTCAAATCGAGCCCAGTATACAAATACTGTTGCGAAATCAAGGCATACTTTTCGTTTCACAATTTGTTCTGATTTCGCTATTTCTTCTTGAACGGCTATCGCGCCTTCGTCGCACAGAGGCAAATAATATCTAGGATACTGTAGAATCTTCTGTGCTACATCGGTATCAGCTTCGAATAATGATACAAAACTGAAAAACAATCAACTTCGAACCTGAACAGTTCTCGAACTTGAAATTACGTAAAAAGTACTTACTTTACGTGGATAGAATAGAACGTATTAATATCGACATCGTCCAGGATCTGCTCCAACTCTTCTCGATGGTTTTTCAGCAAATACTCTTCAAGCATTTTGAAATTACATTTGTACACGTGAACGTTTGAAAACAATGCTTCCCGCCACCGACGAGATACTGTAAACTGTAAACTGTATAGATAGTAGTGAGATACTATTATCTCGTCGGTGTCGTCGGTGGTATTATAAGGCAATTACAGAATGGGTAATGTCAGCATTCTACTATATCATTCTTTTTGTCGGTGACTGTAATATGCCTGTTTCTGTATTGTCGGTATAGTAGAATATGGGTTCATGAAAGTCCACAAGGGATTAGGTCAATCTTCTATCTCGTCTGTGACTTTATTTGACATGACAAGCCGATTTCGGAACTATGAATTAAAAATATGTATTTTGAAGTAAGTTTATCAAATTATTTGATTCTTGGAAGTCTTCGAAATTTTGGTATTAACATTATGAGTAGACCTGATCTTTATGCAAAATAAAAATTGTCTGTATCGATTGCAAGGTATAGAAATCAAACAGAATATGTAGATGAGAAATCATACATATATACATCTTCAAGTTTTAAAATTTTCCTACAATTTTGAATTTTATAAAGATCCGCAGTCTAATTATGAGCAAGCTATGAGAAAAATGTCAACAATAGATTGAAATATCTTTTTCCAGGGCGATAGTGATCGAGAACACTAAATAATTATATCTCCGATAAAAATGTCAAATGTATGGAACAAAAACCTTTATCGCCAAGAACAAGAAGCATTCGTTTCGAATCATGGTGGAACTACAGCCAGAGAAGTTGTGCATGCGATCATGCCAAACATATGTAGTATTCTTCTAACCACTACTACGCTAGGTCTTTTAAGGAATCTTGTTCATAAGAATGTTAAAGTAACAATAGAATTTGTACTACTCGTAATTCCATCCATCTTATGTTGTACCATATTGTCGGAGTACATTATTACTGTGTGCTGTGCCATGCTATCTATATCTATTATTAATGTTTTAGTACTAGGACTTAATCCAAACTCGTCAGGTAGCAGTAGCAGGCCTAGTCAGGCTAGAAAGCCATTCATCACAAATTTTAGAGCACTGACTAACATTATAACATCGATATGTATATTAGCCATAGACTTTCGCATCTTCCCTCGTAAGTTTGCCAAGACTGAAGTATTCGGGTACAGTTTAATGGACACTGGTGTAGGATTATTTGTACTAACGAATGCCTTGGTAGCGCCGGAAGCCAAAGATTTTACTCCGAAGCAGAGAACAGGGTTCATTCATACTTTATCAAAGAACATCAAGCAATCCGCGAAGAGTTGTATTCCCCTTTTGATATTGGGTTTTGGTCGTTCCGTTGCTATTGAACTTATTGGTTACCAAAAGCATGTAACAGAGTACGGTATACACTGGAACTTCTTCATAACCCTTGCCTTTGTTAAACTGTTCACCAGCTCTATAACCAGCACTATTAGTTCAAAGTATTCTTTGCTATCGGGCATCTGGATTCTATCGATGCACGAGTACATTTTAAGTACCAAAGGGTTGAAGGAATGGGTGTTGAGCAACAAACCGAGGGACGACTTTGTGTCTGCTAACAGAGAGGGAATGGTCTCTGTGCCTGGGTACGTGGGGCTCTATTTGATAGGTGTTGCTGTGGGCAGAGTGATACATTCCTATAATTCGTACGTTCAAAACTCGATGCAGCACAAAACGATCAATATGAAATTATTCGGGTACAGTCTCGACGCGAGTTACAACGAATCGATGATATTGTGCATCAAATTGTCGATGATAGCGGCGCAGACTTGTGCGGCCACCTTGTTTTGCGATTCGTACTTCAAGGTGTCGAGACGATTGGCGAACGCTGGGTACTGCATGTGGATACTCACCTTAGGCGTCATGTTTCTTACGCTATTGTTATTAATAGAGATAATTACGGACATTTTAATTCGCGCAATGACACACCCAGATGTTACCGAAAGAAAGACCAAAACGCACAAAGTGGAGCGAAGAAATAAACGAGAACACGTGCCCGAAGAATCCGAGGAAAACGTGATCACGATCGAGATACTGGAAGCTGTGAACTATAACGGTCTGTTCTTCTTCCTACTGGCAAACTTGATGACCGGTGGTGTTAACATGTTAGTACCTACGTTGCATGTAAGTCAGTTCAGAGCTCTACAAATACTTATCGCCTACATGGCTCTGAATGTACTATCAGTATTATTCCTGTATAGGAAGCAGATACAGATTAAGTTGTAATTCTTTTGTATTGATTACACGTCAGGGAATTTTTGTATATCTACAGGCGAAATATACTTACAGCGTCAGAACATTTTGTATCATTGCCGGTAGACATGTCACATTGTATTCTGTACTTGTTCCGTCTTCTTTCTTTTTTAATGAAAATAAGTATGTACATATATCGGTATAAAAATAAGTAGAGTAACTTAATTGGTAACAAGTCGTTTGTTCAATTGAAACGCTAGCCTATGTTAAAATTCGTTGTCTAAGAATTCATTATAGTTCATCTTTGGATTGAACAACAGGCTTTAGTTTAGCTTGTTTCTTCGGTTCGGGCGTTTCGATTTCTTTCACGTTACTCACGCTTGTTTCATTCTTCATGTCAGATCTCTTGCTTTGGATTCGTTTGCTCATGAAATTTCTGAATTCGCTATGAATTCTCACGTGATCCCTGGCTAGGGCTACTATGCGGAGGAATTCGTCAACATTGAAACTGTAATTCGTGAATTTCGCGTGGGCTCCTCCGTCAGGGTGCGTTCCCTATAGCATATAAATTATTCTTTTTTTAATAACCATGAACTTCAGCTCTTGTTTGTGGTATTAAAATCGAAATTATCGCTTACGGGATCTTGTTGCACCAGTTTCGACGTATTTTCCCACGTGAAGTATTTCACGCCGCGCAATCGAGCTAGATCCTTGTAACATCCTGGATCCTCGCAGTTGTATCTAGATCATATTTATTCATAAGTCGAAAGGTAATCATTGAACGGTCAAATAAGTGGTACCTACATTTCAAACACAGCTGCCCAGTCTGGTAAGAACATCAAATGTGTCAGGCCAGCTCCGTGAATTCCAATGAAGATGTCAGAGTTTCTCGTAATCTCTAGTTGCTTCTTGAATGGAACTTTCTTATTATACACTACCTGAAATAATAGCGTTTATGTATGAAAATTTCTTCACCGATTTAAACAATTCTCTGAACAAAACACTAAAAAGTTAGCTGACCCTCAATTATTTTTTAAAAAATTACCTTTTTCACTTTGTATTCGGGATTCTCCTTCAGCGCTTTCACCAGATCGTCTTCGTTCAAAATTCTCCTATACTGCGTATCCCTGCTGAGCAGAGTGACACGTATCCTTTGGTTCTTTCTTTCGTGAAGAGGTATACGGAGTCTGTGCAATACATGATCGCCGAACGCCTTGAACAATCCGCTCTGTTCGCAGCCGTAGATCTAAAACATTTCGTTCGTTTAGAAAAATATTCTAGTTTCGAATTTTGTTGATTAAAAAAGATCGTAATACAAGAGGCGTGTTGTAGTAGAGGCCGAAGATCATACGAGGCAGCAACGGGAACACGAGGTTCTTGAAGCAGACGGTTTCCCCCCGGAACGTTTTTAAGTCCCACAGCGGGTTTCTCGTGAAAGCTTCGAAGGTGTCTTGGAACGCGGACCGGTAGCTGAAAGTGCGATAGAATTGATTGCTATCTAATACCTCTCGGTTGTTTTTATTGGGCCGGTGTCAGTTACCTGTAGCTTTCCCAGATCATTATGTGATTATCAGTGCTGAAGGCGGCGGGGTGCGAGAGGTTTACGTGCAATGACGCGTACAAATTGAAAAAGTCGCAAAAGTGATGGTACATGTTTACTACTGAAACAAACGTACTTCAACAGATGAACAGACGTGAAAATTTGACGTGACCACGCTCGCGTAATTCACCGTTTCCTAAATTATTCGTTCTTGTCACTTACTAGCGTCGATCTTCATAATGTACGTCGGTTTCTCGATCACTATATCACAGTCGTTGTTGACGATCGGCGGTCGAGGTAGTTTCCGGAAGTTTCTTAATTCCGGTCCCCAAGATTGCAGCGGACTTATGTGATCCGCGTTAGCTTGCAGTCTCTTCTCGTTCAATCTGCATCATTCAACGAAATGTAATATTTATCTTAGGATCCTTGTTTCTCTCACTTACGTGCAGTATCCGCCGATTTGACCCTCGCTCAAAACGTCCATTTTGTAGCGAATAGGATCCTTTCTTTTGAGCAAATCCGTAAAATTCATCATTACATTCCTCGCTCTACAAAATCTCATGTGTTCCGAGCATTCTAGAGATGAATCGTCCTATCAAGAAAAAACCTCCTGTCAATGAAAATTAGACATTCATCGTATTATTAGTTTTTTAAAATTAAACTCACGAGAAATAATGGCTCGCAGAAGATTGACATCTCTTTCCGCTGATCGCGAACGTAACCAAAATCTCCTTGAGCGTAAAACGTGTCTAATTGTGCTTTCTTCGTGGTCACCCATCCTTTGTGATCGCCTGGACACCGAGCAACCGAAAACGAATCTTCATGATTGCAATCCAACTCGTAACCCCAGCAAGCTTTCGTATCTAGACTGTCCTAAAAGTTCGACAAAATGTTTTTCGAACAGAAATTCTTCGCTAATTGTGTGAAATCGCGTTAGACGTTCGACACGGAGAAGTGTATCCTCTAATTATACAGAAACATTCGATAAGTAGTCTTGAGAAAGTCTCTCGCGAGAGTCGTAACTAGACTGCGAATTTTTATGAAAAATCGTAAAATTGCATTTTCTCTTTTAATCATCCTACAAAATCAAAAGTAATCCAACAATATATCTAAAACGTTTCGTATACAGCACGGTTCCTTGTAAAAATTAATTAATCATGCTCTTTCTCATGTTCTTCCGATAATTTCGGATAATCGAGATTCTAATGTATCGTGAATTGAACGAGTAAAAACGATCCGAACTGTATCACGTTTGGAATCGTTTCAATCAGAAAAATATCAGTTAAACTATCATAAAAAAAATAATCAAAACCAAAATAGTTTTCTTAGTCTATTGCCTCACGTTCTAGAGCGACAAGGGATCGAGTAGTGTGATCGGATATTATGAAATTATCACACAAATGAGCAGGTGCAATTTAAATCAGTGACAAGATTAATAAGAGACTTTTAGGGGTATTAATATTTACTAAAATTGTTAGTGAAAAATATAAATTTATATTTAGTTCCTGTGCCTTGAAATGAATGCACAAACTTTTTATTTTGCATGAAGATCCGGAGTCTAGCTATAAGCAAAGTTTCTAGTCAAGAAATCTTCAGAGAAATCGAAAAATAACAGTATCTGGTAAAAATGGTTAACCCTTGCGTAGTCAACCATTTACTGTATCTCTTTCAACAGTTTGTGAATGTTCCTCTAAAAAACATAGCAAAATTTCTCCGAAAGTCCATTCTTTACTCGCTAATATATTAATTTATAGTCTTATAATGAGAATTTGTGCAAACATGTTAAATACAGAAAGGTTTTAAATACATTTTGGTTGAGTACATAAGGGTTAATTACCTTGTAGGGGCAGGCGGTGTCGTTGCGGCAGTGTTCAGCGATCGTGGGAAAAGAGTTGAAGTAATACTTGACGTGATCATCTGGCAGATCAATGCCCGAGTAATTGGTAGGGATGGCAGTGACCGCGAAAACTAGGACGAGCAGCGCGGAGCATTTGTTGAGCGGCGTTTGATCGATCATGATCGTGCACGAGGAGACACTGGAGCCGGTATTCCCTAAGAAGAAGGTGCACACTTGGTTGCACGTTTGTGCAGAGCGTGAATGGAGGAGGAACCACTTGTAGCGATGGGTATATGACCTCACCTTCTGTCTGTTCTGTCACACGAACACGCGCGCTGCTACACCCACACCTAGCCGCGGCGGTATCTCCTTAAAAGAATCGGAGAAAGTCAATGCTAGAGTTAGACACTGTCTTACATCATTCTCCAGTACCCACCTGTTACCCTTGAAAACCTTTCAATGACGGAACAAATTCTACCGATGGACTCCGTTTTATTCTCGAGAGCATGCCGGTATTCCTGAATCGATAGTCGTCGACTATCTCACAATTGTAATTCAAGAAAAAATATAACACTCGCGTGTGCTCGATGCAATGTTTTCTCACCTGCTGCAACTAGGAGACAGTACACCTCGCAGCACAGACATTTCACTTTGTTTGCCTCTCACACACGCCGATCTGCTTGCCTGTGTGCAGCTTCAAAATGGCCGAGCACTGTCACAATTCGTTGAACAAGCAGTTTTCAATGAACAGTACTGCATGCATTACTGATTCACTGGGCAGGAAAGAGAACGAGTTAGAGAATTTTAAACGGTTAGAATAGCTCACTGTGATCACGCTGAGTACGTGAGTTTTAACATATCTTCTGGTCGTTATTTTGAATCCCTTTTCTGCAACGCCTCGCACGTGAGATAGCAATTCCTTATGGTAGTCCATCTGTTAGGGGTCTCTGAAACGACTATGGTTTTCATAGTTCTCTTCGTTTGCAACAGTTGGTTGCAGAATTCCTGCATTTATCATCCGACGATTCTTTACCAGCTGAGTGATCGTTCTCTGGACGATCTTCAGTCGGAATCTTAGCCGTTCAAGATACTGTAAGGGATTATGGGTAATGTTATTAGATTTATTTTAAACTGGGAAAGCTTAAAAAGAAGGTGCGTTTAGATGAGAACAGAGGGTGTGTAAATGGTATATTGGCATTTAAAGGGTAGTCTCCAAAGTTTTCCATTTGTTACTGAATGTTTATTTAGCTATTGTTTAGAGGGGAATTCGATGGTCGATTTAAAATGTAGATTTGATACGACGCGACGGGGTGGTCGCGAAGATATGCGAGCAGGGGACGGTCGGATCTTATAAGGAATCGTTCCGTCGCGGCAGTACTATTGTCTACGCCGGTGTAGAGTGATGGCTTCCGTTATTCGGCATGTTTATACGGAAAATAAACGCGGTATCGACTCCCGATAAGCCCACGGGACGCGCCTTATGCTAATCCCAGCTTGGATACGTCAAAAACCGTATCCGACGTATACGGTAAAGCCGGAGAGTTCGGTCTTCTCCCGAGGCGTGGCCGATTGTAGATCGTATCTTCGCAGTTTATACGATTTTGCTCGTCGAGGAGAGATTTGAATCTACGGACTCTCTTTCTCTCTCTCTCTCTCTTCCTCTGTCTCTCTCGCCATGCTGTTACAGCTTGAAAGACAGCGAGTCCCACACTCGGTTAGGCATGGATCGTTACGTAATCTGGAAGACTCGGATAGCTTGTAGCCGTAGCGGCTCTCGTGGCTCGCAGGTGTCTTTATTGGTTCACGAGAAACCGTTTCTGCGCAATTAAGGCCTGGTTTGGCGCAGGTCTTATTGTATGGTCAACAAAAGGGAACATATACGCGGCCGAGAAAGTTATTTATTCGGCGCTGCGCTCCTTTCTAATTTCATTTTTCGTATATCCTCTATGGCGCAGCCCCGGCAAACTGGATAACCGTCTTAATGTATGTGGGAACACAATGGACGCGCGTTGCGCCGCGCCGCGGTGTGTAAAACTCCGTGTCGACGTGCCGGAGCTATAAAAGTCGGACATATTCAACAGTCGTCGCGTCGGGGATAAAACCGTGATCTGAAATCTATTCCGGTTCTGCCCTCCGGATTCTACCACGAGTGACGTGGAATCCTGTGGCCGGTCATGCGACGCGCCAAGTACAAACGTTCTCCGTTGCAAATCATCCCGCGAGCCAATCACGATAATCCAGGAACCAATGCTAATCGATGCTTGAGCTTGTCTCTCTCTCCTTCTCACTCGAGAGAGAGATATCGGTTAGGGACAGCAGAACTATAGCCACCTCCGGCGTCAACCTGCCATGGCGTGACCCGGAAACGGATCGCGTTCGACCGGCTAGTAATGCACGTATATAAACTCGTACACGAACACACCGTACGCGTGTGTATGTATACGTACACACCATCGGAGACATACCGGACTAGCAAGGATTGCCGTGGATAGATGGAGGAAATGATCTACATCGATCACGATCACGGCACCCTCACCCCGGTGCTCGGCTACGGCGCTGTTACAACGGTACCTCATCGTTGTTCATTATCGACGAAATCGCCGTCATCTTTCTTTCTGATAATTTTATCATGTCTGAATCGGGCCTGGGCCGGGCCCGATCCGATCGGGGAGCATTGATCCAGGGCCCTGGGCCCCAGATGAAAAATACTGTTGCCCGCAATTACTGAATCGAGGGGCCCGAGCCAATGGAGAGTCGAAGCCGAGAGGGAGAGGGAGAGGGAGAGAGAGACGGGCTTCTACGACCCACGCTCGGGGAAGAATGGAATAATGGGGCCTGTAACGGAGTATTCCGCGCGATCAATTTCGCGACAACGGTTGCGCAACCGTTTGATAAACGCGCCCCACGTGGAACTGTAACACGTAGAAGTGTATCCCGTGTCTCGCCGGTTGTAAAACGAGCGCGTGGCATCGGTGTAACGCGGATTGTCCCGCCACGGTGGCGCCACGCTTCACAGGCGACACGATGCAACCTACGCGAAATTCTACGCTATAATGTTCCTCATAGAGCTTGCTCCGGGCCTCTCGGGGTTCCTCCCGTGGCTACACGAGAGAAAATCGTGGGGGCGGCGCGTCACCGGACAATTGCGACGGGTGGCTTGCGAAACCAGAACATGATGCACCCACGCTCGCCCGAAAAGAACTCGAGAAAAGGGGAAGAGTAACACGGACACAAATTTCCACCGGCGAGCCTCGTTTTCGTTCCGTCATGCTGTCACACGGCTCCTTCCGGTGCCCAGAGCTTGCGAACTGTCGCGATGTCGGGTTCGCTTCTCGAAGCGGTTCAGACAAACTTTATCTTTATATTATACAAAGTAACACATTTTCATTAGCTACTTTTGTCGATTTCTCGAAACATCACCAAATAGTTGCGTCTATGAACCTGCACGAGCACGCTAACGCGTCGTATATTCTCGCGAATCTACCTGTGTCTTTTCTCTTTGCCGCCCACGCATCCCCATTTCGATACGTGTACAAACGTAAACTGTAACGATTGTCGTTCCCTTCTGGGCGGACGCGGACGCGGACGGGCCCGCGATACCCGACGACGAGGATTTGTAGATCCTCGATCGGCCAGGACCGTAAATCGTTCGATTCCAAACGAAAGAGCCGGATCGAAGAATCGACGAATTCCTCTCGTTGTGAAACACGCGACATAGAATAATTGACCGGGCGACGTTCCCTGGAATAATTACTACAAAGGTTTAATCTGTGGCCCGGCTCGCGCGGCGTGAAGTAACGTGTAACAGATCGCGCGGTAATGGAGAAACCGCGCCGTAATCTATCCACATTTATAATGAACCGAATTAGAATCCGATTATCTCGATTGCCTCGGTCCCGGTCCCGGTCCCGGTGTCCGCAGGAGATAGAAATTACCCGGCGGCATTAGACGCGAGCCAAAGAAATTCCCATCACACGCTAGGCTCTCGTTAGCGACGCCGGACTAATCGCTTAATTAATAGATGATAAATGTTTGTAATTCCGCCGGCTCTCGAGATTCTCGAAGGCCTCCGCCGCGCGAGCGGTTCGTTACCGCGGCCAATTAATTACGCGGGTAGGCGATTAAACGCGGACCTGCACCCGACATGGGGGACAAAAAACTCATCCCGGCGAGACCGGGCCCCCTCGAATTTTCTTCGCGGGTTAGGGGCCCTTCCCATCTCGGAACGATTTATCCTCCGGCGTGTTCAACGGGTCAAGGGGTTATGGTTCCTGATGTCGCGTCGCCATGAAAAAAACCCGCGAACCTTAAAATATCGCATGGGGGCTGGAGAAGTGAGTTTAAGGTTTCCTTCGGCCGTGAAGGATCCTTAAATTCCGGACGCCAGCACTTTCGAAACCGTACGACGCGACTTCAAATAACTCTCGAAACGCAGCAGGCCATAAAACACTCCCCATTGAAATTAATTTCGATCGCTCGCCCGATCTCCGCGCGGTTTAGCGCGATACTTAACCCTTTCTTCATCGGCCCGGACGTGTTCACCCGAAAACCCGACCTTTAACTACTTTTTCATGAACATTTCGATTTACATCGAATTACATCCTTCTTCATCAATTTTAACGAGCTGATAATAACACAGCAGTAACCTCAACTTCATTTGATGTGTTCACCGTTTTGTATATCTAAATATGTGCTAATAAAAATTATGCAAATGCAAACCAATAAAAATGTGAACGATGCACGAGAGTTAATCAGTCGCTGACTCGCGGGGAATGCAAGGCGTCGGATTAATCACGAATCTTTCACGCCGCAGATCCTGTTCTCCTGACGCAACAACGATGAAAAATTGCTCAGATGCTCGATCGAGAACCGCGGAAAACAAGGGGATCGTTTAGCAATAAATAATAGTCGGTCAGCTGGCTCAATTGAACTGAATCGCCGTTTCCACTGTCGTCCCGGCGCGGCGCTCGGGCGGCTGCGACGTTGATTTTGCATTACATATACGCAGTCGTAAACACACATTACGCCCGTAATACCCAGGCATTATGCGAGCCAGACCCCGATCGAATGCTCGAACTGATGAAGCCGCAAAACGTTGAAATCCCTTCTGTGTGGAACTCGTCGCGGTAGATTGCTCCGTCATAAAAGGGACATTAATGATAATCATTTTATTATGGTAAATCTATTCCGGAATTTTGATAGGAATGCCGCTCACGGTTGACCGAGATGTCGTCGGGCACAATGACAAAGTTACCGTTCATTATACTCACACAACCCGACGCGACGCCCCGTTCAATCGTAAATGGGAGTCGGTAATTGAAATATTAATGAGAAACGCGACGGTCCAGAGAGCGTGTGTTGGTGTTGGATACGGTGGAAGGCTTGGTCACATTAATATCGTCACGGACGGTTCCGTGAACCGGTGTTGGCGACGTGAACACTAACGAATTATTATCACTTCCCGACTCGATTACGGCGGGACCATAAATCAAAGCTTTGTCACATCATCCATCTTAAAAGTGTCTTAATCTCGCGAGACGCGGCTATTATATTAACCCGCCACTATCAACGTCTCCTTAATTCGACGGCCGGACCCTAACTTCGACGCCTGGACTGCCTGTTATGGCAGCGGGACCATTCGCGCTTCGAGTTTCTACGATCTTTCAATGTTCATATCATTTTCAATAATAGAAGTTTCATTCATTATTGTTTTTATATCGCCAATCGCGGATAGAGACGTGACGTAGAACGTGATCGTCTCGAGAATTATGAATTTCGAGTTGGGGAAAACGGAGCCATTGAAATGGACGTGGACTATCCGGTGTCCATTTCGATGATAAACGCACGAGCCATAGGTGAGACTGCACTAGGAGACGTTTTTGCTAACGTCAACGACAACTTGTCCGGCGGTGTTCACGATTCGACCTGGGCTACGACCTCGGCGTCGTAAATTTCACGTCATAGTGGTTGTCACCGGCTCACCTTTTTACGAGCGTAGCATGACTCGTATTCACGGTCCGCTCGAGATATATCCACCGCTGCGAACCTATGCGATTGGCCGGCAGTTGTTAAGAGGATCCTTTGGTTGGTAATCCCTGACAGGAACCCGGTGTCCCTCCCAGGACGCGTCACTTCTTACGATTTCGAGAGTATGACCGCGCCATGAATCAACCGGAGTGTTAAGGAATACTCCCTCGAACTATGAACGCTCGGCTCTCGATATTCTATTATCGAGAGTCGCAGAAAACTGCAGCCTTTAGAAAAATCTAACGATTCTAT
Source organism: Lasioglossum calceatum (assembly GCA_963966675.1). Lineage (NCBI taxonomy): Eukaryota > Metazoa > Arthropoda > Insecta > Hymenoptera > Halictidae > Lasioglossum > Lasioglossum calceatum. Next base: position 1,466,940 of record OZ016555.1, on the reverse strand, counting down.
TAGTTACCGTAGCTAGTTTTTTCTATTCTCTTCTACAAAACACTTCAGGTACTATGAAAAGTATTTCTTGGGAATATAAAAAGGCTGTTGAAGTACCGATGGCCAGCCAAAGTGATCGGAGGGCCACGAATAGCAATAAAACCACGCGGAAACCTACCGCAATGAATTCAGAGAGGAGAGACACTTGCGCTCTGTTTGAAGCTATTTCTTCTTAGAGATTGGATCCGCTATTGTCGATGATTTTTGCTCGACCGTTGCCCGAGAGGTTTATGTTTATTCTCCAACGCCCACAACAGTCAATGGTCACCATCGTCGGAGCACAGTCGTGTTCGATTTCTTTATGGTTACCTTTATGTCCACCGGTCTATGTGGTCCCGCGATCGAATCGTATTGCTGGTCACCGTTGACCTTGCTCATCGAGGACAAAAGTACGAAATCGTATTTAAATCTTCGTAATCATCGGTGCAACGGGATGCACTTTTACTGGCGTCAGTTTCGCCATCGCTACTTAATGTCTGCGCCCCCTGCAGGCAACCGGAACGCTTGACTGGCGTCGTGGTAGCAAAGTTGCATGGCGGTAGGCGCGGTAGGAATTCGATTCACAATGGTTCCGTCATTATCGGATTTTATTTTACTCCAGAACTGGTTAACGCGAATGTTCGAATCTGTAGCATTTTCGAGAAGAAGCGTGTCTTCGGTTTTCGAATTGCTATATCGTGCAATAACATCTTGGGCGAAAATGAATGATGGCTTCTGCAAATGGAGAGCTCAAGCTTTAAGATCAGTGATACAGATGTTTCTGTGATTGTAGCAGTAAAGGAATCGTACGGCGCGGTGTTAACGTCTCGCGAGTCATCTAATTTCCACTCCGCGTTTCCTAGGCTGTTGTTGTCGTTGATAAAATCCACACGTCCGATCGCGAAATAAAGTGGATCCACCTGAGATGCTTCGAGACACAGCTCGTTCGAGGCATCCATAGTCACCGTGCGTCGACCGCGCGGAGATTAATGACGGGCTCGCGATATGATAAGTAGCGTGGCGCGTTTTCTGCGTGCGCGGCGCGGCGCACCGAAGGGAGTTCACCTGAACACCATCAGGTGCGTTCTGTTCCCCCGGTAAGCTCGCGTACGCCGTAATCACGGGGAGACAGTGATATTGCATGTAAGGAATAGGAATCGTGCAGGTGCGGTCCGCCTCGCGAACCGTACACAAGAATTCCCTTCTCTCTTCATCGTGCTCTCTCTAGCTTGCACCTTTCTCTGTTCGGTGTGACTCGGACCATGGAACGCCGAGGAACCGATTCGCACACTTCTCGCGTTTCCATAAAGAGACGAAGAAAGTGCCATGCATTCCTGGACCGGTGTGGTCTACATGGGAGAGCAGCAAAAGAGCAGAAAAGAGCGGATCGGTGGCCGGGACCGCGCGAAAAGAAACGGAAGGGGACACACCTGCGCTTTCGTCCTATCGGGGAGTGGATGTCCCGCGATAGAAAATGTCGTTGCGAGCCTTTCAGTCTGGTTTCTTTCCATTTTTGTTAGTTTATAAATTGTATGTAGATCTTGAAATATTCACAGGCTCATGGAAATTAGCAGGTCTACAGAAATTCGATGAAGAAACGGAAGGACACACCTGCGGATCGGCAAGGAGTGGATGTCCCGCGATAGAAAATGTCATCGCGAGGCGTGCACCTTCGGGGCAAAGACCGTCGCAAATCCGGGCGAGCCGCAACAATGGGGTCCGTGTTTGTAGTTCAATTATTGCCCGGGCCTTTCGTTTGCCCCGGGGCCGCATAACTTGTTGCTCGTTATTTTTATTTTCGGATTGTTCACCGCGCGGCGGGCGCACGGGCGCACGGGCGCACGGGAACGGCCGTCGAGAATTTATTCGCGGCCGGAAAGTCGTTTGTCCTGCGGATCACCGGGGTTAAGAGTCGAAAAATCGGTGGCCCAGCGGGTTGTCCGCGGGATGTACCCGCCACATTCCGGGTCGAGGCAGATTGGCTCGACATCGAAAACGATTCTTCGCCGAAAACCACTCCACGAATACCCGGCGCGGGTTGCCCCGGTTATCGGACCAGATCGAACGAACAAGGACAGTCGCGGCCATAATCGTGGATCAACTTCTGGCTGCGGACCTGTCCTGTACAGGTACAACCACTTCGCTACACCGGGACCCGCCTATTTATCCTCCTGCGACTCGGTGGACCTTATAGCGAACGGCCCCGATCGGTAGAAACTCTGAACGGTCTGCTAAAAATAATTTTTAGTGCATCGAATCATTCGTCGAATCTCTTCGTGCGGACAATTTACATTTATTCCCGTCACAGTCTGTCAAGGTGGTGGGGAACGATCAGTTTTTGTTGGTTCTCGGAGAACAGGTAGCGAAGGCAGCAATCGGTGGTAGAGTTCTCGGGTAGACCACACATTGGAAGGAAGCGAGTGATTTCCTGAAATTTGAAGAAACTGTGAGCGCGAGCTGGCTGACTAATTATCGAATGATATCCGAGGAGGTTGGCTTCAGAAGGGAACTGGTTGAACGAGAATTACTGGTTGCAATGAAACCTCCGTCCGCGGGTACTGTAATTGCCGCTTTGCGCGGCGATTGCGTTTTTCGTCGGCCGCTATTGCGTTCGGCAAATTGAAAGCGTATACCTGGTGCTCGTGGCTATGTAGCTGTCAGAGATATGGCTTATTTTATAGCGTGTTAAAACATAGTGCGCTAGACACCGGCGCGCATTATAATCGTTCTTTGGTATACGAGTGTCATTGGTAATTAGGCAGGCCGATGTTCCGCGGGCTTATCTTAAGTATCTTCCACGGTGGATAAGTGTACATTTGATGTTGCCTTTAACGGCCATCAGAACGCACGGATTATATCGCTTAATTAGCTCAGCCCTCCGCAGCTATCTCGTTTATGAAATCGTTAAGCGTCCCGCGCGCGTCTGCTCCTTATCCGATGTTTTAAGCCACCGCGTCTCTCTGTTCCGCGTTATCTCTCACCCAACCGTTGCTTAGTTAACTACTTACACTCGCTTCTGGCCCCGTGACAGTACTTTCGGTCTCCAAGGACCGATCAACTCGACGCTATTGGAATTTATTGATATTTATTTGGGACCGACTTGTAGCTAGCTCCTTTGGAATGAGTTCGTTAAACGATTTAACGATCATCAGTCACCTTCGAACAGCGAACCAAGCCTCCTCTGTTATCTCACGGTGCCGATCCTGAATTTGCGTAATCGAGGCGAGAAAGCGCGAGAAGAACATTGTCATTGCGCGGCTGGTTAACGCGTTGCACAGATACATACCCTCGCAGCCTTGATATTTCTCGATGCTCTACGATGACCAAGCCGATTTTCGCGTCGCACTTGTGCAAGTCAATGTTCCAGGTACCGAGTGTCCGTGTCGGTGGTGTTGGGAGCGCCGTGACAAATTTCGAGCGCATGCCTCTCTCGATTCGCGCCAGTGACAGGATCGGAATACGGAGATATCGATTAACATCGATTAACTGAAACATTGTCTGCACCTCGAGCATTCTACACTGCCGTCCATACTGCAGAGGTACTGGAATTTAGATATTGGAATTATTTTTCAAAGATTACTTTTTTATACAGAGATTCTAATTTTGCCCAATGAAGCGATCCAGGACAAAGAAGTCCAGATCGCCGAGGGGTTAAAATGAAAAACAACGAATCCGTTGATCGCAGAAAAAGGTGTACCCTTAAGACTTCACCTGCCATCCGAATGCAAGCGTATCCTTTCTGGCGAGGGTATCGAATATCCATCCGGAGAGGCGTCTTCAGCGTATTTTGATACGTTTCGTCGCCTTGTCATCGATAACCCGCTCGGTCCCGCAGGCTTTTGAATCGGTTATACCCGAGGCACGCGGGTCCTCCGAGAGGAGCGGGTACTCCGGGCGACCCAGATGTGGCGAGCAAACATTAATTTGTTCCCCGTCGAATGCAATCGAGCCACGGGAGAGTTTAACCGGGTATGGCAGCTTGTCGTGTCGCAGTTAGTCAACGGTGAAGTCGAGACCACCCCGGTTTGCTCGGGTTGCCCCGCGTGCTGTCTCTCCTTTGCCTTCCTCCGCGGTGCGCCGACCTCCGTGTCTCCCCCTCTCTCTTTCTCTCTGTCTGCATCTCCCTTCTTCAACAAGCTCTCCCTGTCGTACGCGTTTCCTGCTTACCCCCTTTGTGCTCTGGCCTATCCGTTTCTTACGCCTATGTGATTCATAGACCGGCCAGAAAGGATCTTACACGCGGGTATAGGATCTCGGATTCAGCTTCAGCTCTACCTGCTCCTCTTGCATCACGCTCAGGTCCAGGGAAAAGTCTCGTTTTCAAGTTATTGCACTGTCTTCAGCCTTGGTCTCTACCATCTTCTAAGAGGAGACAAAGTTAATCATTTGTCTTTCCCGAATAATCTTCAGTAATCGATTGATCGAACCCGTCGCATCCGCTTCAGCTTTAAAACGTGCGACCCGTTCCTTTCTCTCTGGAGCCGCGCCCGAATTCGTCCTCTAATCCTCCCACACGTTCCAGGATCGATCGCCACGTCGATCTGGAAGCGGCTAGATCAGCCGGCGAGGGCGGGCGTTTGTTAAAACCTGGTTGGCGCAATAATTACGATCGCGCTTGATACTTTTCCACGATGCTCGGATAAGATCCGGCGCAGAGGTCGCGCAGAGACACAATCTATAATTACATCGGTGCACGTACACGTACACGCGGACGTTGCACAGGCGCACGGTCGGTTCTCCCGGGATCGGGGCAGATCGCGAGTTCGATGCACGCATTCGCGCGCTATTCCTCGAAAACTGAAGTGCAACGACCGACGAAATAGGAGTGAGTCATTGCGGCTCGCGCGCCACGCCGCCTCGCGCCGCGCCGGTTGCATCGCGCGTGGTTTGTTGCAACCCGAGGGATTATTACCGCTATTATTTTCTAACCTGACGTGGCTACCGGTGTGCCACTGTTCCGACGATCGTCTCCCTCTCTCTCCCCCTCGCTCTCTCTCTCTCTCTCTCTCTCTCTATGCTTGCTAGCTAGCCACCAGGAGAGATAGGTATGTTTCATTTACGGAGAGCTGTCCGAAGGGTTCTGGTCTAATCAAGTTGATCCGACGAATGGCAGCGGCTCGGATAAGCACCGGAACACGATGAACATTCGCAGGCGGCTTCTCCAAAGAGAAGCGCCCGTACTTACGTCGTTTAGATAAGAGCCACGATGGCCGATATGCATAATATGTTGGCCCATATTGGGACAAGCAAGCACCGCAGGTCCAAGGAGCTGCGAGGCCCGTGGGCAAGAGCAAGAGGAACGGACGGAAGAGAAAGGGCGCCGACAACGCGTGGAACATCGCGCCAGGGATCGGCCTGTTATTTGGCTGTCAGTAATTCAGTAGCCTCTCCGGGACCTCTGAAGATCCACTGATGCCGCCCCTCAGGAACCGGTAACCTGTCTACCAAATCGATCAGCCTGTATCTCGTTCACTTACCCAGACCCCCATTCCCGTCGGGACCGTCTACCGACTCGCGATCCGGACGCGGACGATCTACCTGCGCGACAGAACGCATTCATAAACGCTCGCTGATAGGCTTGCTGATAGGCTGATCTTATTAAAACTTTCTCATCCTTCTCTCTGTCTTTAGAATCTATCCGAAGCTGGTATCAGGAATAAGAACTGCCGAAAAGGACGATTTATAGAAATTTGAGGCGCAGCGTCCACGAATGGATTTCTGGACACGGCCTATCCGCGCATTATTATTAATTACGCATCGCCCACCGCAATAATTTCCTGGATAACATCGCGTCGGTTGCTCGGTCTCGTATCAGATAGCTTGTATACGCGTTCCACGTTGTTATCTTGCGGCGTCGGCGAGCGATACGGACGCCAGCAGCCGTAAACCAACCACCCTGATAATTATTCGCATTCGACCGGCATCCGGCGGAGTGAGATGTAGCCGGAGTATGGTATGGTATGGTATGGCGTGCGTTGGAGTTTCCATCGCATCGTAGAATTTCCCATGTGAGCTCGGACCACGACGTGGCTCTGCTCGTAGCCTTACGCGCGCATACTTTCTAACGACAAGGAATTCGCTTCTCCTTCCTCGTCCTGCGGGACGATGTAGCGTACGATCGTCGACGTACAAGCGCGTACCGCCAGGTGCAAATTCTTCTGACATCATCGTCGATGTACGTGATGCACGCGTTGCACTTGCGCGCGCCGCGCCGGTGCACCGCCGCGCCGCACCGCGGTTTCACGGTGCAGAGAGCGGTGCAGCCGCGGCTCGGAGTCTCTCGTGTGCATGTGCAACATCTTTTAAAGCCGAGCGAGTGTGGGTGGGAGTGCGTGGCGCCAATGTGGCGGCGTCCAGCGGAGCTCTACCGAGAAAGATCGCGCGAGAGAGATGGCTAAAGCGGGAAGAAAGCCGCGGGTAAACCGCTCGGAAGGGACCCCGGGACAGAGACCGACGATATCGGAGGCATTCTCCTCACCGTGCACACAGCCGTCCACTTATTAAATCACTGTTAAATCGTATTACGGCTCTTCCGCTCGCGGGACACGTCGCCGTAATTCCTAACTACGCCGCTCTCCGCTCCCTTCCACCCGATACTCTCTTTACTCCGTCTCCCTTTCTCTCTCTCTCTCTCGCTCTTTCTCCACTCTCTCGAATCGCGAAATTCTTGCGATGCAGTTTACGCGCCGGTACGCCGCACCGCTGCACGCCGAGTGTAACCGTATTAGCTGAACCCACGTCGCGGTATATCACCGTCCCATAAATTACTGCCGAACATAGAACCTCGTTGTTACCGGACGGTAATTACCACGATGCTAGCCATCGACAACTGTTGCCGGTCGTCCACCGACCAGGGATTCCGGGGAACGTTCCTTGTTCAGATCACTGACGATATTGTTAGCGGCCGCGCTGCCTGCGAACAGTGTTCGGCATTGTCCCAGCAGATTTTTCCTTTCCGTAGGAATTACGGATAAATTCATCTTCGTTTATTATTCGCGATCAATGCAGAGAAATGAGAACGGTTGAATTCTTTAATTTTGTCATGAACGCGTGAAATCCGCTGTCTACTGATAAGCAAAAGTCGCCGGGACATTTTTCTTTTCCGTCTTCGGGCGATTCGTAACGTATGACAGTCATACATTTTTGCCGCGCCCTCCTGCTCGCCGGCCATATTTCAGGATATCGATTTGCTCGCTCGTAACGTATATTTTCTGTGACCCCGATCATTCCTTCCTCGCGGAAGCGTATTTTTCGGAGCGCACGCTTGCATACGCGCGTGAGCGTGTAGAAGAATTATGCTGGCACGAGCGCATCCGCTCCGCCCTTTTTCACCCGTGTCGCGTGTAAGAAGCAGGCGAGATTGATATAGTGTGGCGATTTCATGCTACACGCTCTAAGTCCCAAGCCCATCGTTCGAGATCCTGGCAACAGGAACAAGACCCCGGGCAGACTGGTCGCCCCGATATATCGCAATTTCGAGGTCGTTTCAAATTGGAGAAACGGTTTTGCATCCGTCGTTATATACCGGTCCTGTCGGATTACCCAATTCTTTATGCAATCGCTCGTCAAGCGTCCTCGACAGCCGGCGAACCAGATCTCGATTAAGTTTGATCGAAGATCCCTGTGAACACCGTTACTCTCGATAGCCTCGTTACGGAAGTTATTCGACAATCGAGCCAACACAAACCACTTCACAAGTCTTCAAATACCTTCTCTCCTCTCCATCCTGTATCAAGCTCCTTTGCTCAATATTGATTCTTCGTTACAATTCTTATACAGTAATTTTTATACAGTATCATCGTCTATTATTCTGGAACTAACTACACCCGGACTATCCAGGTTTATAGGATTCGTCTGCAATCGTTCGCACCCCTTTTGGAGACTCGACAAACGATTTCTCCGGCAATCAAGCTGGATACATAAATTATCATTACTCCTACCCACTAGTAATGGGCGCCGAGTAATTCCTACGTTCGTAACGATGCCATATGAAAATTAGCATGGCTCGTCGCTCGTAACCAGACGATCCGCGGCGCTGATAAGCAATCTCGACAGACATTTCTCCCGATCGATGAGCAAACTCTCTCTCTCTCTCTGTCTCTAGTTTTATGAGGCTCTCTTCCTGCTTCGCGAGATCCAAGTGGCCCTGAACGAGCCTGCCAATGAGCTGGGCCACACCCGCTGATTTTATTGACGTATGTACGAGCGAACATGGCGCGTGCTCCGCATCCTGGCTGTGAAATCGTTCTATCCCGCGCAACCGCGTAAAGATTTCACCTTTGCTTTATGGCAGGTGATCAATTAAACAATTTTTAGATAATCAACAAACGAAAAGAAACAGAAATAATGTTGCTCGTTCGACAACATTTTCTTCTTCTGATTAATTCATGACTGGAAGGAATTAGGGATCGTAATTGTAAAATTAGATTGTGTATCTTGTTGCGCGGTTGATTTGACGAGGACAGATTCGCGATACGCGAGGTGCACCAGGTGCAGCAACCAGGCTCTGTCCGGGCTCGCGCTCGAGATCGCTGAAAGATCGTGCTCGCGAACAAATATCGCGTCGGTGTATTAATAGTTGCAGTGATTACCATGCCATTACTATACAACGTCATTATGCTGAACAGTACACGAAGGCAACATATTCACCGGGACGCGGTACTATATCAATCCGCAGTAATATCGCTCGTGCGGCAGGTTGATGCAGATACACCTTATCGCTAATATCTCTCCGCGAGCGGGCACGTACAATCCTCACGACGATCGGTAGGTTTCTCGAGCATCGCTAAATTACATCTTGCCCGCCGCGGGAATTCGCATTCCTCCTTCCAATCATTCACATCGCCCGCGCATTCCCAAACTTTTTATCTCCGACGTTGGTGCGCAGAGGAAACGGCGCCAACGAACGATCACAATTTATTTCACTAAATTGACTAGATATGCGTCACGTGACCAGGTCGTGGCGGAAGCGTGGGGGATGGGGTCGTAGAAGGAGAAAGTAGAGTGGGGAGACAATCTTAATCTGGCGACTTTGAGTAGAATTGCCACAATAGTCTCTTGTCAGGATTAGACTGCGGATATTTATGCATTCGTGGGTTCTAAAAATGTTCCGATATAAAAATATTCCACACAATTTAATACAATTTTTATTCATATCAGATCTATAAAGGCTACTACCACTGAAAATAAGATTCTAAATGTCCCGACTGTTTTAAAATTTCCCTAAAACAATTGCAAATTGCACAAACATCCGCGGTCTAGTCAGGATCGTCGAATCGCCACCTGTCGGGGGTATCTCTTCCGGTGATCGCAGCAGAATGACGTTTTCGATAGGAAACGGGCTCGTCGAGCACCTCGGAAGGGGTTAAACGTTACGAGTCACCCCGAGTGGTGATCGAGCGAGATCGGGAGGCGGTATCGTAAATCATGTAACCCAATTCAATAAAGCACTATTCCCTTTCCATCTAACCACCGCCAGCAGGTACAACCTGAAGAAATCCCGAATGTGTCCATAACTCAACGGGTCTCTGCGCCAGGCCCACTGGATCTACCTCCCTCGATCCTTTCCGCACGGTACACCTATACATATAAGTTTCGAGCGTTACCAACGTGGACCTTTCTTTTTCGTTTCGACTCCTTTCCTCCGTCTTTTCACCCGTGTTTCCTCCTCGGTTCCTTCTTCCTCTTCTTCGGGATCGTACACGGCCCGAGCCACGCTTCGGCCACGCTCGAGCTCGAGATCTACGCGTGCGTGCTGTCGGATTTGTAGAACAATATTATCGGGGTTTGCCTTGTGCGTGTTTTACTGGATCGTGTGCGTGCGATCGTGTGGGTTCTCGATCGGGCTCAATCAATGCGTCCCAGACTTCCTGAGATCGTTCGCGAGCCACCGAGGAAATATTTATATTAAATATATCGTTGCTGGGAGCATGGCTGAGGCAATAACAATATCTCAGCTGGTCCGTATGTAGACCATTATACTTCTATAAATTATTGGCGCATCGTGCACACACAAATACGTACGTACGCGGCCACGGGGAGACTCGAAACAATCGTAACTCATGAAAATAAACGGGGAAACAAAAAAGGGAGAAAAAGTACGCGCAAACCGATAAACGGTGAGGGGAGACAGAGGATGAGAGAAGGACAGGGTGCAGCGTTGGTTGTTGTACGCGTAGAAGTGGGAACGCGAGGCTGTGTGTTGCGGCTGACAGCAGGAGTCTCGGGTTAGGAACTTAAATCATCGGGTAACAACGACGGTACCGACGACGGTGACGATCGACGAGACCGTAGCCCTCGGATCTCCGCATCGATCACTCGTGAGAAGAGATCGATACACGGGACGGGCGCACGCAGATATGAGAGAGAGAGAGAGAGAGAGATCTCCGCGGGCTGGAAAATATATTACCACGTGGCGACGCGACACGAGACCGACACAACAGAGACGTGTCCCGATTTTTCCGCCGGGACGGGATGAAACGAGCCGGTCGTCGCCCGTCAATTTCATATAACCCGTATTTTTTCCAGGATTGCAAGGGTGCGAGTTGCGTCTTCTTATTTCTCGATAATGCAGGCGATGGGGTTTTTCAGCAGTGGAAAACGCTAGATGAAAGGTTCAGTTTTTATGCTAATGAAACGTAATTTGCATTATTCGGAAGCATAATGCTGCGCATGCACAGTCGGTGTACATTCGTACACCTTTTAAGATCGAATAACTTTTTCAAAATTGCACCCAACGGGATTAGCTTACTATTATAGTAGACAGCGGATTTTATGCATTTATGGCGAAAATGAATAGGTGCAATTTAAAACAGTAAAAACATTAGAGGAATTTAAAAATACTGATGTATTATTTTCAGCCTATTAGTTTTACAAAATACATGTTTGAAATTTTCATTACACCGCACCCTTGCAATTCTGGAAACGAGTCTACCCCCTCAACGCTTTTCCCGGAATGACCATTGAAGGTGTGCGAATGACGCTCGGTTGGGCCGAGACGAAAGACTTTTTCGCGGACAAGTGGGTCATAGAGAATGTCTAGGTGGGCCAGGGGAGGAACGGTTGCGCCGTGTGGTGCCCCATGGGCGATCACGATCAACGCCAATAAATATACGGCGGGGGAGGAAGACGGGCAATTAAGAGAGACATCAGGCGACTAATGAGGTTACGCGGCGACGAGCACTCCTCCTCGGCAACAGCGTCGGCGTGGCGTGGCTTGGGTTGGCTTCGCGTGGAACAGGGACCAGATCGGTAAAAGACGACGAAACAGAGCGAGAGAGATAGAGAGAGAGACTCGGTCACGCGTAGAAGCAGCTCGCCGGTTCGGAGCAATGGAACAACGATACCGAATCACGATACCGGGCCGAGTGATTCGAACAGAGGTGGAAGAAGCCATGAAGAAAGGGAGGGAGGGGGTGTCGTTGTGTAGATGTGGGTGTGTGTCGGTGTGTATATAAACGACGGATGGATTTGAACGGTCGAAGCTATAGGACCGCTGCTGTGGGGCAGAAGACAATGCGGCATAAATCACGAACGGCAGCAGGACGCCAGCCGCCGTGCCGATCGGTCGATACACTCCGATACACGCTCGACGAACTAATTGCCCGTTGTGTCTATGGGAGGGTAGAAATCGCGGTCTGATTGCCACGGGAATTGAGGAAGGAAGTCGTGTGCCTCTGGTCTGACGATCCTCCGAGAACGGATAATCATCTGGCACGGAGGTGCGGCTACTCGCTCGAACGAGGTTCATCTTCGTAACTACCCGACTAGCAAACCGTACGTGCTCGATCGGAATTGCTTAATTTTCTGACACACCAAGGGACATAGAACCCTTCCGTCCTCTTCTTCGTTTACTTTCTCGTACAACACAGTTTTATCCTACTAGCTCCGTATTCACGCTTTCCCGCAGTCTCTCGAGTTGTCCTCTTCAGGGTGAAACTCGAAGCGTTCAATCCCAGGCGGGAAGTTTTACGTCCATCTGCGAACGATTTCGTTCCCGATACGTCCCCCTCGTTCCTAATGCCGTTCGTCGTTGACAAAAGGTCGAAACCGATTCTAAAAGGACACGGTGCTCTTTCGAGAGGCGCCTCGAATCGCATTAACTTGGCGGAAAGTGCAGGCGGTCCGTAAAATTCAACGAGACAACTAGTGTCTCGGTGGTTCCGCTCATAACCAAGTACGAACGAGCCTTCGCGTCGATATGAAGAGGTGCATTCCGCCTCCGAGCAAAGAAACCATAAAACCCCTATGAGTGATCGTAACCGGAAAACGAAGAGGAGACTGGTGTAGAGAAGGAGCAAACAGAGGGAGAGAGAGGTTGTTCTCTGGTTGGTGTGCCTTCACCCTAGGATCGACCGCGAGAGCCCGATAGAAACCGTTTCCGGGTAGAAGGATCCACCGGTGTGCGGTTAGCACGATGCCCCAAAGCGGGTTGACCTCGAGAGACCGTAGAGTCCGTAGGTCCAGGACGGTCGGAGCTGAGACCATCGTCCCTCTAATCTTGCTCGTTCCTGTGTACTTGTATGTACGGTTACCAGGACCGCGCTATGAAGAAGATCGTTTGAAGTCGACCTGGACGAAAGCGGAGAAACGGACCGAGGGACAAGGAAAGAGAAAGAAAGAAAGAAAGAAAGAAAGAAAGAGAGGACAATGATAGTAGTGGGGGGATGAAGAACAGGACCAGAAGAGGAACCGAGCGAGCATCTAGATCGCGTCGCGTCTGCTTCTCTTGGACGGGGGACTCGAAAAATGGCCTCGGGTCGGTTTCCGGGTCACGCGTTCGTCGGGACGCTCGAGTATCAGGTGTCATTACCATTGCCTCGTCCTGTTGCTCGGCTCAATACGCCGCGCCGCGGGTACATCTCTTCTCTACTCGGAGCGGGTCTCGCCGCTGAGAAAACGACGGGTACCGTATACTCTCTACGGCCACTGGGACACGGAGCAGAATCTAGATGTGGAGCGTCCAAGTGTTCCCAGTCACGCCCTCGCACGATTCTGCGTCTCCCAGAGAATCGCGCGAGTTCGGGCTGCTCGTTGAAACAAAGCGTCGTCGTGCCGCCTGTGACAATGCAACTGTTCATTACTAGACACCCCGGCTGACGAGCGAGACCGGAGATCCGTGCGTAGATAGCCCGCCAAGATAGCAGAGACGATCTTTATTCTCTTTCTCTCTCTCTCTTTCTCTTTTTCTTCGTGTCGCGTAGATTTCGGACCCGTCGCGTCGATTCTCGTATACACGAGATGATTCGACTCGTTGTTCACGAGTATCACGGACACGAGAACAATGACCAATCGATCGGCGAATCGTCGAGGTTAAGTCTGATCGTTCGATGACCGATCCGGGGTCGCGTCGCTCCGAGGAGATCGAGGAGATGTCATTCGCTGGCCCGTTATTCAACGATACTCCGGGACGAGCTGTTCCTCACGATCGCAACACCATCTGAGGAGGATCGGTACAAATGTCCCGGCGAGATCCTCTTTTCACTGCTCGACCAGCTATAATAGTATAGATCCTCCACTAGATCCCCTATTCATTTTATTAATATCTGCGAAATCCTTCATCACAATTCAACCGGGCTAAAGTTGCTCAGCTCACCGGGTCAGCAATCAGCCGAAGAAAAATGTACGATCGTTTCCTTGAGGCCGGTATTCATCGACGAAAATTGGAACAGGTTTATTAGACGAGCTGTCTCGTAACTAAGAATTTCGTTTCTAATGGGACACATAATGGGCCGCGTTGCAACCGGTTCGATCCCGGGTCCCGCTGTCATCCCCGTTGACTGATCAACATCATTAAGCGGATCCTCCCGTGTACTTAACACAGATCAATGGGATCTTAATCGAACGAGTAATCTCGTTGCTGGTGGACACGGTGCTTAAAATGTTAATGGGGCCTGTCTAATGATATTCGGTAGCGCGAACGAGCCAAATAACTCGTTCCTCGAGTCCTGCTCTGTACGCTTCTCTCTTCTCTCTCTCTTCCTCTCACTCTCTCTCCTCTCTTTTTATTTCTGGCTCTTCCGTACGGGACACTTAATGCGTCCCCGTGCCTTCGATAAAACGCCGCGATCGTTGACAAGAGTAAACCGATTTCGCGGAATAATAAAAACGAAATGGAAACGAACTTTCACTTCTGACATCAGCGAGCCTCCATTACCGCTCTGGTTACACTCGCATCGCTCAAAACTGGCTCACTACCTTCGTTGAGAGGGTGTACGTCGGATCACTCAAAAATGCCACATTTTCAGAGCTATATTTAAAAAGGACTAAATGTATGTGTGTACTCCGACTTCACTTAAGATTACGACAAAATTTTGTCCGCATTTTATCTGGCACTTCTTTTTACAGACAACGACAATTCAAAGTGTGTACGATGAAATTGTATCGTTCAGTTTGTACACCTATTAAATTTCGTTTATCTAAATTCTATAATCGACGTGATTCCAAGCGATTCGACGGGAGAGTCCGGCTTAAGGGAAAATTGTTATCGTTTTACGTCCATTCGGCTCCGTTCACACGACGACCACTCGATCTCTCACGATCCAGTGGCGACACAGAAAATTGGAAGATCTCCGGGTATTGTAGCGGACCGGTTCACGTGACACTCATTCATTGAGATCATAAAAGGTCACTTTACAAGTTCCTCCCACTTTATGAAACGCATTGTGCCGCGGAGATTTAGCCGGCACGCTCGAGTGGCCGAGCACGAAAACAGGACCTGGATCCGAGATTTATAGGGCCGAATCTGGATATACTGTCACACGCATGATCGTCCCTCGTCCCGGGCTTTTCAACTTGTCGCATTCAAGATCGTCCGTCTTGGTCAATTTCTTCGGATACGATTATACGAAAAATGTAGGGTGAACATCCGAGATCCCTTTCCCGGAGCGTAGTCAAATTCAATTAGTCACTGCTTCATGCTGCTATCGAGCTTTTTATTCAATTAAATCTTTCAGTACGGTAGCTATTCGGTAGCTTTTTAAGCAGCAGGATGAGTAAAATCATTACGAAGAGAAAATGATAAATGTCCGATATTCAGAAGCCCACAGGATCGTTAGCAAGAGAAATATTGAGTGAACTGATTCATAGAGGAAGTCTTTCATTGATTTTGCTCATTCAAAAATTAATGGGGTCCTCGGAGCAACATTGCATCCTTGGACGATGAATTACTTGGTCCAGACAAAGAATGTGAGGAAGAAGTTATGGTCGCAGGTTAGGCGGAGGGAAGGGAGTTAGGTAACACGGGCTAGGTTGAAGGTACTCCAGAAACTCCATAAAGTAATCCGACTTTGGCAGTGGGTCGCATACACGCCGCGTTCACAACCTGCGACCGTAAAAGCCGAATAATGGCCTCATTCATCCAAGTAACGAAAACCTCTGAAGGGCCAGTATCGTTTCTGATAGGTAGACGTTTACAGGGGCATTGTGCCGATCTCAATAACCACTGGGAGGAGACTGCTGCATTTCATTCTGCGTTAATCTTCTGCGCACCTTGCACGTGGCCAGCGAGAGAATTCTCAAAGGAAGCATTCGGAAACGATGGAAATACCTGCGGTCTACTCCCACTTGTAAACGGGGACCGCAAAATTCCAGACACCGATTATCGAAACGCTAACTGTGGGAAATTTTGGAACTTTATATTTAATACTTTCTATATAGATAGAAAGAGTTTGAACGAAGAGAGTGAACGTTCCTCTGTCGCAATTTCTGTCTTCGCCTTTCGAAAATTCGATTTCCCCGAGGTGCACGAAACGGACGTGCGACGGGTCGATCGAATTGGCGACTGTTAACGCCGTGCACGTTCCCCGAGCCTCGTTTCTCGTTACGAGAACATAACTCATGAACAATGGCCGCGAGAATCTCTCGAACCGAATGAATAGCATTCCGGCCGCAGGCAGACTCGGACGTTCGTATTTTGAACCCTGCTAGGCCGTGTGCGCAGCCACGCTCGCCTCGCGCCGCTCACGAACACCGCGAATTAACGAATTACGATTTATGAATGTTCACGGTATCGGTAATTGGCAGCGGGTACAGGGACGCTTCGGGCTGTACAGGCGTCGGCGTCATCATCGTCGTTGGGTCGCAGTGGTCCAAACTGCCGTTTCACTCCTGAAAATAACATTTTAAGCAATTCCAGGCTACTTCTTGTATCTCATAACTACAGTATAACGGTAACAACTATTCTTATGGCACCGTTGTAAAGAAGAGTTTATAATAATGTTCACATTAACCTTTGAAAGGAATACTGCTTGGACTACTTGGAGCGCATCGTTGGTCAACAACGCTGCGGCGTGCGTCGATGAGCTCGCATCCGCAGAAGACTGACTCCATAAATCACTCGGGATTCCACGCATTCCCGGCATTGTGGGTCGGTACACTTGTTCCAGGCTCCATTCTTTCGTCCATTCATGCCGGCGCGACAATACCTTGCACCTTACGTTTCCATAGAGGCCCGTCGTCGTGGCTCTCATGCACAGGGTACACACTGAACCCAGCGTACCCTGGGCATCGGACACCGGTCGAACGTTCCACCTCCATTCAAACCCGAAAAACGAGACAGAATAGAGAAAAGATCTCTCCTCTCTCGGCTCACGGTTCCTCTCGATCGTGTCGTCACGGTATCGAGAATTATCTCGGTCTCCTTGCACCTCTCTGTTCGTTCCGGAACCCGCGGCTCCTTCTCCCACTCCCTTTCTCCCCGTTTTCTTGTTGATTTTATCGTGTTTACGTTTCGAGGAACGTCTTTTTCTCTACAGGGGCAGACCTGTCCGTTCCTCTTTCTTCCTTTCCATACACGGATTTACTTCTTACTCCGCGGCGCGGCGCGGTCCCTATTCTCACGAAAGAACGCCCCCACACTGTGAGCCGGAGCACCGACGATCCTTTCCACCGTTTACCGAGAGGATCAAATAATAGACTAGTCCTTTTCCCCGAGACGAACCCGCGCACAATTGTGTAAAAAAAGAAGGAAATCAGGCTGCCACACGAAATCTGGCTTATCGCGGCCTCCACCTGATACGATCTCCTTTATTTTTTCTAGCCATTCCGTCCGCTTCGTTTCCCAGAGAAAAGTTCTCCAGGCTTCGACAATTTTAGAATTTACTGCCTGCTCCCCTTCGCAGGGTTCTTATTTTCGAGGCTGAACATTTTTTTCAGGGAAACTACTGAACGCATTTATTGGCTTGAAAGATGTGGAAGGGGATCGTCTCTTCGTGGAATATCTTTGCAATGATTAGAACTAGAAGAACAGAAGACAAGATGGTTCCGTTTTTGGGCCGCGGCTGATTAAATAAAACATTGAAGCGAGGGCCCGAAAAAAGCCGGGCATTAAGCGTTACCGTAATCGGGGCCCGCGTTTCACGCAGCACACGTCCCTCGTTGCGATCCTTTATTCCGTCGCCGGGCAAATTTGTGAGGTAAATATCAGCGTGTCTACGTTTTTATCATATTAGAGCAAATTTGTACGAGGCTTCCCTCGGACACGTCGGGCCCGAGGCGGGCCGCATTCCTCGCAACGAGTTCCCGGGAGTATTCGAGCATTATTCAGTCGGTGGACTGGCTTTTTTACCAGGGCGAGCTTCGCTGCTAATCTCTCGTCTCCGGGGCCGCGGTCTCTCCTCCTCTCTGTCTCTTCGTCTCTCTCTCTCCCTTTCGCTCTCGTTCTTCTCCGTACAATGCACTTTTTCCTCGGGGGCCTCGTTGTTGACAAGTTTTTTTCTCGGGTGCGACGCGCCGAGCGCATCGCGAACCGCGCGACCAACGTTTCACCTCCCCTCTGCTCCCCTCCACGTCGTTCCCAGCCCAGGGAACCTGGCCCCGTTTTGGACCCCGACAGCCTCCTCTGATGTTTCGCCGACGCGTTGTCTATCCGACGACCAGCTCGCTTTTACGCGGATTCGGGCCCTTTGTCGCGACGATGCGGCGACACCTATGCAGAAAACGCAAAGGGACCGACCACACCTGATCCCCCGGGCCCATTTGGGCCTGCGGGAATTCGGAATTGCACCTTGGGTGACGTGCACCGTCCCTGTTAGCTTCCTTTCCACGTCCTCCCAGGAATACTTCATTTTTATGCATTTTTTCGCAGAAAACTGTACTGTGCACGATGCAAACAATTTTTTAAAAATTCAATTTTTGTAAGACCAACATTGACCAACACTCCCAAGGTTCCAGTATTAAATCAACAAGTTGTACACTCGAATGATTTTGCCGTTCAGAAGGGATGATTTTATTTCAGGCGAAGCGAATGATTGTATTTCCATGTGAGCGGCGAACGGGGAACCCTTTTTTAATTTGTCCGATTAATCCGTTCCGAAGAATACAGTGTCCCCGGTTTGTCGAAATAGGCCGTCCTTGAGAGCCCATTGTCCCGTCGAATAATACTAGAGCACCGCAGGACACCGGTGCACAGTTCATTCATTCCTTTCCCACAGAGTTGCCCGAATCTAGGAAACCTTTTTCTATTCTCCGCGCTTTTTTCCGCCCCTCGCCCTTCCTGCGCTGCATCGGCCAGTGCATGGGAATGCAGCCAGAAACGCAGGCAGAAAGGACGTTCTCCGTGGCGTTTCCTTTTTCTTTATTCGTGAAACGCCGAGATCATCTTTGACGCGGCCTGTGTGTTGTCAACGCAGCTTTCGCAATCCTTTCAGATTTTCACGTAAGATTTTCTCACCTTCACACCTGAGCTCTCTTCCGATCCTCGGATCTCTTCCATCTTGTCAAACGCATTTCTTTTTCTCCGTTTCGTAAATACTAGCCCCGCTTTTACGAAGAAAGGATGCGGAGAGGTCTCTCGAGGGTAATTCGAAAATCGTGGGAATTGATAAAACATGCAGGATGAACGGATCCGACATCTCGAAAGAGATTCATAGGGAGTTTGTTTTCAAGGTTCCCTTTTAGCGAATGATTCGAAAGGCGAATTACCCGAGCCCGTTTCGCTCCGTTCACTTCCAAACCAGCGGGGCTAACGGTAGGAAGATAAAGGACGAAAGGCGGAGTCCTCAGTCGTTGGCACAGAAACGCAGAAATTATTCTAACCGCTGTGCCCGCGGGCAACCTTCGATCAGAGTTAACGGTCTTTACACGCGGAAATGGTTTTAAGATCCCCCATCGTCCGCCCTTCGTTCCCCGAAAGGTCAGTCCTTTCCTCCAGAATTTCTGCGGCTAAAGCGCCCCAGCGTCGGAACGACCGAATTAACATGATTATCGGATCGTTCGAATAATGTCCTGGAATTGCAGACTAACCGGGCAAACAAACGCCGCATTTTTCACGAATGCTAAAGCGATCCTCCGGGCCTAAGGACACGGCTCTCACTGGCACCGCATCGGAATTTTGCCGCTCGGCATCAATACTCAAAAAGTATCATTCTTAAAAGTTTTAAATAGGATTATCAAATTGATTCAATTTCAAATACGATATAGGCGATACGTGCTAGTGCTGCGGCTGATGCCGGTGATCCTAACCACTTCGCTATCTCCTCGGGCTCTCGGAGTAGTCAAAGAGGACTGAGGGTGCCGAAGAGCCATATGGCACCTCGGGACGCGTGGCACAAAGAGTCGGCGCCGTTTTTAATTGCACCATGTGGCCGACCCAAGCAGGTCGATACGCTCAGGCTCATTTGTAGACGCAACTGTCAGGCTCAGCTCTCTCGCTGACCGACCCCTGTGCTCTTCATTTGATTTCCACCGACGACACCGACCCCGTACGTCAGCTAAATGTCAGCTGCTGCTCCCAAGAAACGTCACGATGATCTTGCGTCTTCGGAGATTCTCCTAGGCACAGCTTTTTCGATCACTTCCTTCCATTCCCTGCTGGCGACGCGTTCTCCGATCGATCGAGCATTTTTTACGTCTGGGTGTCGTTTCCGGGGATGTTCGTGCTGGTTGAAAATGTTAAATGTATAAACACTTTTTAATGGAACCTTCAACAGCGACATTGATTTCCATTGTGAACGAACAAGTCACCCTCAATAACGTCATCTAATACTTTCATTCAAGATTGTAATGCAAAAGAACAATTTCTATGCTTTCTTTTGGTACAGCACAATTATTAAAAATCCTATTAATAGGATTTCGGTAGGTAAAGCGTTAATACTTCGTACTTCGTTTCGTTCGTGTAGATATTTTCTTCTGAAAAATTTCTATTTATTTATTCGTCTCAACATATAATTTTCCCAAAGAGATTTTCTCCAGGGTTGAGACTATTAAGAATTTCGTTCGGCCGATACTCCATTTATTTTTGTTTTCGAAATTTCCACGGTGCCGCCCACGATGAATTGAGCCCTATCTCCCGCATGAATTTCCGACGCACCCCCGCCATATATCATGGCAAGTTCAGCTTCCAAATGGCGCGTGTCTGGTGCTACACACACGGACCCTCTCGGGGCTGTTGGAACGAGCTATCCGCCACCTTGCCAATAATAAATCGATCCTCGTGTCGGGAAAACGGCCGAGTTTATCCACCCCCATGGGTTCGACCACCTTGCTCGTATATGGCGCTTCTACTCGATCAATGGCGAGGGTCTATGGGGAGGATCGATGCTTCTCTTCTGGCGATTGCGGCCCACCTGTTGCGAGAATCGCTCTCGATCTTTTCGTAATAGCTGGAAAACAGCGGACCCCACCTAATGGACATTTAATGTCGGGTTCGACACGCTCCGTGAAATATCTTTGTTTCTTCTCCGACCATAAAAACGCCGAGAATTCCTCTCGACGCCAGTCTAGGAACTGTGGCACTGTGCCAGTGTAATTTCTGGAGGTGTTTTCGTCGATCGGGCCAAGACAATGATCTCGGGACAGGCAATCACGCTGCCGTGTTGGAAGTAACGAGATCGAGCCACGCCCATGTGCATTATGTCGAGGATTCAGCAGCGTTGTCTTTCGAGATCGTAATGTTCCCGTTGCGATGAGTGCGTGGGATCCGTGAATACGATGAATTTGGTGGCTCGCGGTGGCCACACACGACGAACGCGGCTGCAGGTTATCCCGACGAAGGATTTGCCATGAAACGAGCGAGATTGTAAGCAGAAACGCACAATGAAACGCGCGCATGAGAGAACGCTCTCGGGGATTTACAGCCTTTTCTTCGGGGTTCCATGTGCGTGCTTCGGCCACGCACAATAGCACGTGTTGCGCCGCGCTGGTGCTTACCACTTGTTTCGCATTGTGGACGCGTACCCGGGACCAATGTCTCAGCAGTTCGCTTTTGATTACGCGATATGAGCCACCCGGACATTGTTGCGAGAACCGCGCACACCGATTCCCCGCGCATTGAGCTATTCAGGCACAAACAGTTTCACACGAGTCTGCTTTGAATTTCATGCGCCGCGGAAGATACGGTCCGGGACGCTCTATCCATTGTGGCTCAGAGCTACAAACATTCCTGCTCTTCATACTTTATTTCGGTACGCTCTTCCGCTAGATTGCTGATAGAGATGACGCCGTACCTCCGTATTTCTCGAAAAAGTTTAATCGTCGTGGATTCGCGTTTGAGAAAAGTGTCTCCAATGTGAAAGGTCGCCGACCTCTTCCCCCGAAAGCAAGACACCCGCGGTTCTCCCAAACACGATTGTGATATAGTCGTTCTGTAACTGTCAGAGGCGAATGTTAAGATCCCGTAAAGGGATAATCTTTCATTGGAAGACAGGAGCAGTGCGGAGCGGCGGTTTAAAAACGGATGCGAGAGAACAAACGAAAGAGGAAACACAGACGTCACCTCCGCGCCCAGTTTCTGACGAGGTGTCCGATCATCTTTTTGTCGGATCATAGACTTTGCTCCCGGTGTACAGTCTCTTGGTCCTCCTGCACACAATGGCAGGTCCACGATGCAGTCGGAGGACGGTGAATGCGAATAAATGACCTCCATTCATGGTAGATCGCCCACCATTCCATTGAAGAAACGATCTCCCGGGCTGCGCCGCGTCGAGGCCCGCGTTTCGACCATTCTGCCCGAGAGAGGTGTAGGTGCATGACCGGAATGACTTGTCGAGTAACGAGTGACTTTTATTATTATAATATGCCACGGGGAAGGAGAACGGCCCTTTGTTTCCCGCTCTGAACCATTCCCGCGGAAACAGTTATGCACTCCTCCGTGCCATCACGCTTCCAGCACATCAGACCCATGTTCTGTGAAAAGAAGCTGTTACGTAGTAAATCAAAGAAAAAACTGAAGTTTAAGTATGAGCACGAGTCTGAGATTTAAGTGGAGCGGGTATCCGAGCTCTTGGTTCTAAATCGTGCGAGTATTTGAATGTTCGGATCTCGATTGAGCGGGTATCTAGGTAGTAAATCACAAAAATGTGTGTCCGTCTAAAAGAAACTAATACTTGTGACCAGGGATGTGCGTACATCCTGTTCTAATGAACGGTGTCGCGTAGAAAGGACTTTGTTCGATCTGACAATAGAGCGACGCGTGCTTCGTTGATCAGGTGAAAAAAACGAGTATCGGCGATTCGATAGACAATCCTCCCCGTTTTAATGAACAAGTGCAGCCGCCTGACCGCAAAGGATTTCAGCGCTCGATAGCCGGTGCAACGATGCATAGCATTGCGGACGAAGGTTGGACGCTGTCCTCGTCTCCTGTCTTGTACCTGACGCTCGCCGACAGCCTGAAAACTGTTAAATAGCTCGGCCGCGGATAGTTTCTGCTAGAGACGAAAGGTGCCGCCGTCTCGTTGCAGCTTCAAACAGTTGCTGGCAAGCCACCCCTTTTCTCCTCTCTTCTCTCTTCTGTCCGTGTCCCGAAGTCGCCGCGGCGTACGTAGCGGGGAACGTTTCGTTTCGTTTCGTTTCGTTTCGTTAATTAACGTTGAGTCGGCCGCGGTCTGATCGGCTAATGTTAATTGCGCCAGAGCGGTTGGCCAACCTGCGTCCCCCTTCGGTTGGTAGGCGTGCCTCACCACGTGTCGTTAATGCCTCGCTCCTTATATTCGCTCTCCGCACGCTTTATTCCAGATCGCAGCGAGCCTTTTTGCCGCAGCTCCATATTTCCTGATTACCCGGCGCGTTCCGTGTCCAATCAATTTCGGCCAGCAATTTCCGCTACGATTTATACTTCCTCTTCCACGGACAATACCGAAGGCGATCATGATCGCTGCACACAAAAGGCGAGATTAGAGCTACCCCTGGTGTTCCCTTTCTGATTGTACAGTCTGTCCCACAAGAGAGTGTCGACGATGTTTCTGTAAATATTCATATAATATTTGTAAAAAACTTGATATGAGTCGAATCTATGCATCGAATATTAATACGCTCTTACTTAGTGAGGGGTATAATAATCTCCCGTATTAGCAATTATAGCTTGGCACCGTCTCGGCATACTTTCAACTAATTTCGCGGCCTACGCTACAGGTAGCGACCTCCATATCTTCCGAACATGGTGTACAAGAGTTCTTATTTTGCCCTTCATTATGGACCACGCATTTTCTATTGAGTTTGCATCGGGGGATTGGGACGACCAAGGTAGTACGGTGATGGCGTTTTCCGCTTTCCGTTTTGTACCAAATTCATGGTTTCGCGTACGCTACACTCATCTCGGAAAGCTCTGTTCTTTTCACTCTCTGCCAGAAATGAAACTGACAAATATTCAGCCAAAAAGCGTATTAAAGACACCTGCGTTGGTTTACATTATCCTTATCTCGCCCTCATTGGGTGACAGGTTCGAAGATATCCTCGACACGCTCTTGTGGGACAGACTGTAATTGAACATTGTTGGAACAGTTGAGCTCTGATTCTTTTGAAACTAGACATTTTGCAAGACTGGTGGAAATAGGACATTTTCACCAAGTCTAGAAATACGCTTCATAGTTGCACAGTATCGCAGACAGTCGAGGATGAGCAGATCGTCTCTGCCCGCGCGTTCGTCGCCGGTATCGCCGCGCGGCGCCTAACGAGTTACCCGGCCACTAATTGCGCAATTAGTTTGAATTTGGGCGGAACCGAGGCCCGGCCTCGAAAGTGCGAAGTAAGGCGTACGCCCGGTTAACTTCATACAAACCACAAGGTAGAAAACGACGGAAAAAAGTGGGAGAGACGGAGAGTGTGGGACGAGGTAAGACCGAGGGAGAGGAGAACCGCTAATTAGGCGCCGCGCGCGAATACCGTGTCGGTATATATCGGGCGCCCGTGATTATGGTTAAGCGGAGTCTCGTAAGGTCCGCGGTGAGAGAAGCAGAGAGGGAGAGAGAGAAAGGGTGACGGAGAGAATCGAGGGAGAGCGAGAACGACTAGGTACGTGCGCGGCTCATACGTGGGCTTCATTAACGGGCCGTGTTAATTAGTCGCAGATAGCCGATCGGCCGTGGCTGGCATACAGTAAGGCAACCTCGTCGATGCCCTTCGTCCCTGTGCACCGAGCGAATGCGCGCACACTCTGCACACCGCACACCAGAAAAAACGTACGTGATCCTTGATTTTCATCGAGTCCACGTGGTCCCGGGTCAAGAAAAGTCATTCGTTTAACAAGCTTCCAGGGTAAACCGTAACCAATTATAACGGGACGTTTTCGGACCACCCGGATGATCCATTTCGATGGCAGGTTCGCTGGTAAATGACTGCGGATACTTTGTGCAGAATAAAAGTGTTCCGCATCAACTGTAGGAAATTCTTTATCAACTTCGAATAGCTGAAAATAATATATCGATGGGGGATGAAATAACTTATCGGAACTCTAGTGGATAGTCTCGGGATTTTCACAGGTGATCTGGAAGCAGGACAGGTAGACCGTCGAATCTGCTATCCTGCGAAACCATGACGAAATTGTGGGCACGCCGGTGAGCTCCCGGTCTAGAATGGTTCTTAATCCAATTCCAGAAGTATTCAGACCGAGCCGTTTCCTGTCCATTCGCACCGCGCTAGAAGGCGTACATTCATGCCTGCATACAGACGAATATACATGTATACACGTAGATCCGTGCACGTTGCGTCCAGGGTTTCATAAACTGGATTACGCGGCGCGTAGCGTCCGCCCGAGACGAGAGAGCATCCGGCTCTCCGAAAGGAGACAGGGCATTCAAAACGACTCTCCTCACCCTCTCCAGTCCCCAAGGAACCTCTACTATCCACCTCCTCCTGTACTTATCTCCTTCTCTCTCGCAATCTTTCCCTTTTTATCTTACTCTTGCTCGCCGCGTTTCTACGTTTCTGTTCTTCCTCTCCGCCCGACATCCTCTCCTCACACGATCTTGTTTCTTTCGCGGAGACAGGATACGGAGACTGACGGACACGGGAATCACGATCCCCTTTGTCCGTCCCGCGGGCTCCGACGTGGCCGATTTCAGACCGGCATTCCTCTCACGTTTCGAATGTCCAGGTAAAACACCGACTCGGCGAGATGGACCGCTATCACCGGTATCATTAAACCGCGCGTAATTCCAAAGGTCGATCGTAGTTTCTCGCGGGGAAAGAATCACTCGCTCCTATGTCAGAAGCACCGTGGAACTTCTCGCTGTGTGCTTCAACTAGACTGCGGATCTTTATGCAAAATAAGAGGAAGATCGTCTTTGCCGCACGGTTTAAGGTAGTAGACTCGTTTTTCCAGGATTGCAGGGTGCGGGGTTTTTTCAGCAGTCAGAAACGCTAGATAAAAGATCGATCTAGGCCGCGATCGCCCTCGACAGTTCTATTTTCACGTTTACGGGGCGTAATTTATCTAGCGCTTTTGACTACTGAAAAACCGCAACTTTGCGTTATCGGGAAATGAGAAGGCGCATGCCGAACCCTTGCAATCCTGGAAACAAATCTCTCATTTCACGAACTGAATCTGTCCCTCGGTGTCAAATTGACACAGTGATACGAAAAATCGATAAAATAACAAGTCAAACAGCTACTTTTCGATGTCTTTTTCCTTGAAATTGATGAGTTAACATTTACATTTTAGGTTTTTGCAGTTATATGTTTCGCATTAAAAAGATAAAAGTCACCACAGGTTTCGAACGAATTTACCTACAAATAACGGAACAGTGTAACTTATTTCGGGAGAACTGTGTCAAATTGACACGAGGGACGGATGACGGTTAAGTCTGTTCGAAAATTCGTTTCGCCAGTGGCAGTACATAGCCGGCGAGGGGGCCCTCGGGTAATGACAGCGCGACTTATGCAGAGAGTTCAGCGGCGATGCAGCGAGATACGGTAGCATTGTGAAGCACCAATTAGCAGCGAGTTGGCCGGGAGGTTCGAAATTGGGAAAGGGGTAAAAAGGAAGAGAAGGAACGCGTATACGGTGGATGCGTCAAGACGACCGGTTCGATTGCTTCGTTTTGTCTCGTTAGGATACACGATGGGGGGACACGCGTCGCGACCTGTTCCCGATCGACGTGGCTGACACCTCGAGGCTGTAGGTACGCGCACAAGGTGGACGGAGGTAACGTGTTCGGTGACACTGCGCCTTAATAAATGCGATTGGTCCGCACGCGCGTACGACGTGCTCGATCTTGGCCCCTGTGCGAGAGAGAACCGTCTACGAACATCCACGAGACGAACTTAGAACGAATAAGTCGAGCGACGTAATCTGATAATTTTGTTTGGTGTTAACATCGAGTAGACAATTTTTATTTTGCACGAAGATCCGCAGTCTGAATAATTAGAGAAGGCGAAGGAGAAAGAAGACAGTTGGGACTATTGTTGTTTTGACACTTGATGCAATGACGTTCACAAATGTCACGCGACAGATCCTCGTGTCCCCTCAGCATCTGGGATCTCGTTCCTGGCGTTCCTGGGGCCGTCCCTTTCCTGTCACTCTTCCTCCCGGTTTCCTTGGCCGGGAGGAGGACCAGGAAAAAGAGAATGACGGCGCGGAAGAGCAGGAAGAAAAAGACGACGAGGCGAGGGAGAGAGAAGTAGGAGGAGGAGGAGGAGGAGGAGGAGGGGAAGGGAAGGTGGATCCATCATTGATGCCACGTCGTACGGTCCACGGGTGGAATTTTAAGCAGGAACATCTTGTCCTGGCCAGGATATCGGGCCTTTTTTGCTCGATACGGCCCTAATTTCGCGCGCTGGGTGGCGTGTCGGCTTGTCAAAGAGTTTCCACGGTAGTAGGGAACGTTTCTACGCACCACGGTCCCTTTCACAAAGAGTGACCGGAACACCACGTATCTACACAGAACCACGGCTCTCTCGCTATTACATTGAACCGCGGGGTCGTGTCCTCGAACCCGTTGGCAATCGATCTAGACGTTAGAATGAACTTTCTTTGCCGATACAACCGCGAGATTACTTTCCGGGGCCTGTTCAATGAAATGTCGAACGGAACACCGTTCGTAATGCAGAGTTTATTACAAGGATAATCGTAGAAATCGGAACAGATATAAATAAGATTGATAGAGGTAAATGTTCACGTAATCTCCGATCGATATCTCGGCTCTATATATTTTTATTATCACTCTCTTTTCCTTTTTGTTTTAAATACAATCACACGACTATTTCCGTAGAGGCACACGAAGGTGTGATAAAAGTGGAAATCCGATACGTAAACGTTATTGAATGTTTTATGGGGTAATTGTGTCCGCCGTCACGGAGTACAGCGTTTTCTTCTATATATAGCTTCACCCTAGTTTCTAGAGTCACCCTGCACACCTAGATCGCTGTTGCATTCGATGAACCGTGACATTTTCGTCCCTGTTTCCCCTGCTGCGCCGATTCCGTGCCACACACGTTGGCAATGCAGTGGAACCTCCATTATCGCAACAACTATTATCCGAATGCTCTATTATCCAAATGCTCTATCATCGGAATATTCCATTATCCCTATTGCTCGTTTGCAATTACAGTAGCTCCCACGATCGCCCACATATTTCTGCTAATTCCACTTCTGTTTGCTTTGGAAACATGGAATGTCGTTCGAACAATGGAATTTCTGTATTTTCAACGCGAAGAACATAAATGTTACCTTCTCGTTTGCGAATGATGTTCATTCACTGGGAGGTGTTCATTTACAGGACAGGTCACCCCAGTTTGGAGTAGAAGTTCTACATAGTGGTCGGCAGAGATCCTCGGCGAGCACCGTCTTAAGGGAGCAGTCGTTCCGCAGTCGTTTCGTTCTCGTCTTCCTCCTCTTCTCGTTCTTCCTCCACCTCCTGTCCGGCTGCTTCTTCTTTTCGGACCGAGCAAGAGATTCGTGAAGATAGCTCGGCACGGTAGCTCGTCAGAGGGCCGCGATGAACCTTCCGTGTGCCGTAGCACGTGCGTGTACCGGCGATAGCATCGCTCGTAACTCGATATTGTTTCACTCAAACAAATTAGGGGAATCCTGGGCCCGGGGTAGAGACCGCGGGTTTCCAGGGTTCAAGTCCACTTGGCTTTCTTCTCGGAACGGAAGGCAGCCACATTCTTGGGCCGGTTGCTATAGAAAGAGTTACGCGGCGAGTTACAGGTACCGGGCTCACTCGGTTTTATCCTACCCTTTTAAACTCTTCATCTCGCGGAGCTTGATTCCTCATCGTTCTTTCTCGCGAACTCGAGAACAAGGGGCCCGACCCGGCTCGCGTTTGCAAACATTCGTCATAAAATCGATCGTAACGCCAGGCTGTAAATTATCGCGCTAAACCCGACACCCCATACACCTGCGACGATTATCATAACACGTTGAGTCCGGCCGCTGGTCACATACTTATGGTAATGATCCACGCGGAACCGACGCGACCAGTCGCGCTGTGTCCGGTCTGGTTTGTCCTCCGAGACCACAACCCTAAAATTTCCTCGCTGCTCCAGAGGACCAGCTTCTTCCACGAACCGTTTCTCTTCGGCTTCTTTCTTTTTCAGACTTTTTTGCGTTTCGAGACTCCGCTCGTACGTGTTGGCGGCTGGCAAAAGGGACGGCCGAAGGTTGCAACGTTTCACGAACTCCCCTTGTAAATCACGCCTAGCCGGCGGCGGTATAATTGTCGGCGTTAATAAACCCGCGACGTCGACACGGCCGTGTTTATGCGGCTTTCAGGCTCGACCATCGTCCACAGAGAGCTTTCTAAGGGCGTCCTCGTGTGTTCACGCGAAACAGCGCGTTAACGCGCCGCCATACTACCTGTGCCGGTCGTTAACTTAATTGATCTGTAAGTTGAGACGGATTTTCATGCGCTACACTGTTGCATACCGGAGCAGGGATACCGATCGGCGAATCGGGCTCGGCCCGATTGCTATCCAAACCAGAAACCTTCCCGTAATAAACATTGATTAGTTTCTACTGTTATTGTCCGTACGCTTCGTTAGCCGATAGCTACGTTCAGGATCGCGTAAATTTGTAATTCGAGTCGTTGCTGCAAGGTTGACCATAAATTCTGTACATTTCTCGACAAAGCTACTAGAAAATCATCGTAGAATTTCATTTTCACGGTGCAGCAGCATTTTGTCGAGCGGAGCAACGAGTCTGTCGGTTCATCTTTTCCGATATTCTGATCGGTTGAGCGAAACGGGTTCAACACCCAGCATCCGGCGAGCTAGGGTGATGAGATTCGAAACGTGTCCTGTCCGCCACCCAAGTTGTCCGAGCACGGTGCCCCCATATTCGACGAACACGCCTTTTGACATGTTTGCACCGCGAACATGCGCCGCGGCGCGTTAGACTCGCCGATATTTCCACGAGCTTGTACCGCGCTGCTGGCCGTGACACGTCTATCAGGAAGCGGTGCACGCAGAGAGCGCCTCTACACACCCGGCCAAATAGAACACCGAGCAAGACCGCAGACTTTCACGAAACTCTCCGTTCCAGATAGTACGAGCGAGCGCGCCCCGGTATTTATAGAATTGATTCGTACGATTCGCGCGAACCGATCGCCCGGAGAAACCATCCTGTTAGGTTACCAAGGCCCGCGCTTGTAAACATTAATAATTCCAGCGATTCCCCGCGACGCGACAGCCGAGCCGCTTCTGTTCGGTAATCGTTCCTGTTCGATCCGCTCCGTCCATTCATTTTATATAGGGTGGGCAACTTGATCAGCTCATAGAAGCGCTAATGCCTCGGGGCAGGATGCTGGGTGAAAGGTTCTCTAAAAATTCGTGGGTCGACTACTTGTTCAAATATTGCACTCCGGGAGTTTTATCCACTTCTGGCAAAAAGGGGTGGGCGTAATTATTATAACAGAATACCAGGTATGTAAATATGAAACCGGAATTTGCCCATAGGTGGCTCTAGCTGTCAATGTAGTTACCGTCAAACCGCGTCATTGACGCCATTTTCTTGTTTTGATATCTCGTAAAGATTTTCAACTCACAACCATACAAGTTTCATACAACAGCATAGTTTTTAATAACGTTGAACATGTCGAATTTTGTGCCTGGAAACCACGATATGCGGACAGCATTGATTTTCTGTTTCCATTTGAAGAAAACTGCTGCAGAATCGCATCGAATGCTTGTCGAAGCTTACGGTGAGCATGCTCTTTCGAAGAAACAAATTCCTGTTCGGTTCCTACGTCCGGTAATTAATGCAAACGACTCTTACGACCTACAACTTGAACGATTTTTAATTCAGAGAGATTCTGCCATGGGAATGAAGTCGTCCACCCCGTATACTTATTCTGGAGTCTTTTACGCGCATTAACATGTTCCGGTATCCTCCGTGGCCGCGAGGAAATTGCATAAATTACCGGCACCAGTGGTCCCCTCGGTTCACGGTTTTCCCAGCGCGAAACGATCGCGGCCAGTCCTATGACAAATGTGTACAGGATTCGCGATCATTGATCGTCGCGGATATTACAACGACTCTAATTAGCGATGTTCGCGTAACGCGGTCCAATAAGTTCGCAGGGAAAGGCCTGCGCTGCGCGAACGTAATCGAGCCTCCCATACTCGGCCAATAAATTCATGCTCTGATTGCGGGTAAAATCTGCAATTACCGGTGGCCGTGATGCGTGAAGATAGCACGTTTGAATCGCGCCCTGCTCGATTTTCCCGCGCTGTTAATACATGCACCGCAAGGGAAGTCATCTGGGATGTCCGTGGAAAAATCTCTCGGTGCGTGTCCGAAAAATTGTGCTGGAACACCATCGGAGATTACGTCGGGCAAAAGCGGCTCGAACGCAAACGCCATCCCGACGATCTTATCACGGAACGAGTTTGATCGTAGGAAAGTCACGTCGAAAGGTTAGTCGCGGACTAACGCGTATCCGCCGGGCCCCTGGTGTTGACTTAACGAGATTTCGTCGAGCCGTGTACACCCGTGCGATTATGCGACCGTTGCGTATCACATTTACAATTTTAACGGAAAATTATTCCACGAACCACGTGCAAATTGCCGGGAATTCCTGCACAATCTGATCGGGGAAAAGTTCACGCCTCTAGGTGGTTGCAATAACGTAGTCTCCGCGGCAATCGACAAAAATTTCCTTAGGCCCGCTACACACATCCGTTTTTCTGTTGGCTGTTCGCGACGCTGTGCAGAAACGCAACAGAGATGGTACGAAGAGAAAACTATCTATTCTTTGTATGCGGAGAGTGAGAGCTTAGGGGTGTCGCAGAGGCAAGCAGAGAGGTAGCCCGGTGGTTCGCGACAGGATGTCGTCGGAACGAAACCTGTTCCCGAGTCCGGGATAGGAGCTATTCGAAGGCAGGGTCAAGCACACCGATTCACTCGGCGAAAGTCGCCTTGGCTGGGTCCGGGGAGGCGCGAACGGAAAAGGGTGAGACGATAGTTGAGGGGCGATCGCGATAATGGTGACGGTGATCGCCGACAGGAAGGTAGTTTGATTGGACGTGCACCGATCGCGTAATTAGACACGCCTCATATCTCGTCGATGGCATTGGGCAGTCACGGCGAGAGGCTACGAGGGGGAACAGGGTAGAAAAGAGTGAGGAGGTGGGGGTGCGGGGGGGAAAGGTGTACCGAGGTGAGGAGAGAAACCCGGGTAAGCTACGATGTAACCACACGCGCGAAAGATCGCCGCGTCCCGCATACGTACCGCGCGATATCCACCCGCGTACGTAGGTGTTCGAATCCGATGTCCGTGTGTGTCTTCATTACGGACAGCCGTGAGAGCATTTAGATGATATCGTAATGGCAATTACCCGGCTGATCCCTCGGCTCGGTGCTCGTTCGCCAACTCCTTTGCTGGACGGTGGCCACACCGACTAATATTGGTTCTGCTCATTATACCGATCTCTTGCCGATCGTACCTGCACCACCGTCGACGTGGTAGTCGTCGTAATAGCCCTTGTCGTTCCCCGCGTCGTCGTGGGTGTGTGACCACCGGCTGAGCCTACTTCGGCCATGGTCCTTCCGGCTACCCGTGAAACTCCTCCTTTCTTCGCTCGACCGACGCAACGGCTCCAGGAAATTTCGTTGACCTCTGGATACCGCGGTCCTCCTCGTCCACTTACATTCAGTACGCTCGTTAAATATTCCTCGTCAAGGTACACGCTTACGCACAATGATGGATCATTTCATCCTTTTCCTATTAAGAATTTTGGACTTAACGGTGATCGAAATAATAGAACAGAAAGAAAGGTGGAGAAAGAGCGCAAGGTGCCCACCGTCAGGTTGATACAGCTCCGTCCTTCTCGCGTCCGTGAACTCGAGCAAGGAGGTTTTATCGGTAGACCGCGATGGAAGGAGAGGAACCTAATTGAGTGTCCTCGCCCTGGGTGTCCGATGTTGTCCGGCGTTGTCGCCGCTACCTGAGGGCGTGGGCGCCCTGATATGAGTTACGAGTCTGTCGTATTACACGGGAGAGACCACGGAGCGGTCATGGTGGTCCTGCCCGTCCCGAGATTACGAACCATTTATACACAGGTACGGCATCGAGCGGGGTAGCGTACGGCGCCCGTTGCCATTTTATTATATGTATACGTTGCCTCTGATCGAGGATTATCGGTATCCTAGACTCACCCACACCGTCTCGCTCTCCAACCATCGACGATCCTGAACGGTGCAGGAATCGTCTGCGTTTCTTCATAGCGAAGAAGAGAAAGGATAATCGTGATTAACAAAATAATCGAACGGAGGTTTATAAAGCTCGGATCTAATGTATGTAGCCGTTGCAACGCGAGCAAAAAGCGGAAATCGAGGCTGGTCACCGGTGAAAAAAGGATGGTCGCGCACTTAATAACCGATAATTTATTAATACTGCGCGCTCGGTATTAGCCCGCTGAGTAAATCAAGGCATCCTTGTTTTACGGCTTGCATTCATTACCGGGCAGGTTGCACTCGCTCGTATATCTCGCGAGTTCCGGGGTGACGGAGGAAGAAGAGGGAGGAAAAAGTGGCTGGAAGAGGTGGAAAGAGGTAGGGAGTTCCTGTCAAAGTCTCATCCGGAGAATTCCCCGCAGTGTATACATTGTTAGCCTCGGTTTACGAGGCACGTTTTAAGCTCTTTACGCTCGCGTTTACGTTCCATGCAGCCCCCTTACGTTCACGGTCGTTACGGATGCCCCTCGCGGCTCTCCGTTCTGCGACAACTTCGCAGCGTCGTCCTCCTCCGCTCTGACACCGGGATCAACGGGTTCCAACAGGGTTAAGAACGGGCCCCCTACCATTGCCTGCCTCTCCTCACCCCTTGGATCCTCTTCGCGCAGTATCTCTAAATCCTCGTTATCCCCGGGCGGACCTCCTCGGAAATTTATCGTCCTGCGTCGACGACATCCGAGATCCGACGCAGCTTGGGAGCCTAATGACCTCTCGCGACGCGAATACCTTCGGTAGGAAGATCGATCTAGGTCCTTTCCCGGCTGCGTCCCCCTTACTTCCTCTTCTCCGATGATAATGATCCGCAGGAAAAATCTGCTGTACCTGTAATCGAGTCCTGTGGAATTTTCCAACCTCACATGTTGTCTTCGGCGTGCTGTGTAAATAGCTAGTTCCTTGTCCAGCACCCCGGAAGTCGATTCTGCTGTTATCAAGGATCTAGCAGCACCTGCGAGGGATCGAGAACGGCGTTGATCGTCTCACGGTAGTTTTCTGGTGTCCGGTTCTCGTTTGCTGCATTGTGTTTTCGCAACTCGCCGCAGAAGAGCGGAGCAGAACGGGATGAACGTATGAGAGATCGGACCGGTACCGCCTTTGGCGCAAGCGCGCATAATGAGAGTGATATAATAACGACGGACACCAGCGGCCGGTACGCGGCGACACAACTCATCCCGACAAAAGGATACCGCTCTTGCATGCTCTTCGAGGAAGAGAATGGAAGGTCGAGGAACGGGGCCCCGGCCGAAGAAGAGCATCTTCAGGAATGGACGGAGTACACGCGGAATGTCCACGAGAGAAGGAACGATGTAACCAGTCGAGTTAATTAAGAGGATCCAACCTTGACGGACGTGGCCATTGTGCACGCGCGGTACCCCCTTCCGTAACCCCCCGTTAGTCCCTTCTGTACCCCCAGAAGACCCCCGTTGGCGTGTGATGCGTTCCTAAACGGATCCACATACGTACACGTCGTCGAGACACCGTCGCCCTTCGTCCTTGTCGCGCGCGCGCCATTTACGGAGAACATCTTGTACCTCTCTTCATCGTTCTTACCTCGCTTGAGGGGGACGTGATTTTTTTAGCTTGCCATTTCGTAGACAAAATCTGAATAATGGATAGATCGTACGAGAGTCTTGTCTTCAGGAAGCAATTGCGTTCAGCTTCGAATTTACACAACGCGAGCGGAGACAATGCAATTGCCGCATCGCGATGCGTCGTTAACATTGTACAGGGTGATTCAGAGTTAGAAAAATGTTCTGCTGGAACGTCTCCTAAGGCGCAAACGTCCGGCATTAAACTTTCCGGCGCGACTCTTGAATCACCGTGTAGAAAGGGAGTACGGTGAAAGCATTAGCGCAGATTACAAGACAAAAGAGTGAATTATCGGTGCACACCGTGTCATCGCGAGGCTTAGGAGGAACTTATAGCGACTATAAAGCGTGCCCCGGGTCCCCTGGCGGCTATTATGTGTTCCTTTGCCCCGTGCGACGAGTGAGCACGAACGAAATAAACTTTGCAACTGATAGTGCATTACACGCGCCCGACCGCGGGCGCATAAAAGGTGCGTGTGCGCCGCGTGCATAAAACTGAGGGGGCGTCCTGGTGACAATTAACAGACCTGCTCGGTCACAAATCACCGGGCGGCGAGCTCTAATCACAGTCCCGACTCATTTTTCTTCCCGCGTCTCTCTGTCTTTCACTCCGATTCCGTTCCTCCCTCTGCCGCCCCCGCCGCGGCTACGCTCTATCGACCTTTTGAAGCCGTTAAAGACACCGCCGGCTAAGGTGTTGATACGCGTAAACCAATCGACCCGCGAACTATCCTTTTTCGACCCACTTTCGAAACTTGCGAGATTTGCGACCGGCTGGAGCCTCGACGCCTGCCATAAACGGCTCAGCGTGGAGGTTCGCGAGTCTACAGGGTGCGAGAAACGTAACGGTCACCGATTTTAGATCATCGATTCGTTGAAAGATTTTTTACCAGATCTGCCACGAGATCTTTACATCATCCAATAAATTTTCTGCCTCGCGTTCGAAGAAACCGTTTCCAATAAGTAAAAGAAAGGAAGGAGGCGTAGCAACGTTGCCGGTCTGATATTCGAGCGAACAGTTATCTAAGCGATGCAGTAACAGGCGCGACAGGCGATCCGAAAAATGGTCGGCCGGCGGATTTAACACTCGGTTCATTTAGCGGCGCTATTGCCGCGTCTGGTTCGCGCTC
Source organism: Lasioglossum calceatum (assembly GCA_963966675.1). Lineage (NCBI taxonomy): Eukaryota > Metazoa > Arthropoda > Insecta > Hymenoptera > Halictidae > Lasioglossum > Lasioglossum calceatum. Next base: position 1,431,319 of record OZ016555.1, on the reverse strand, counting down.
GCTTTTAATTGGTATCGAATCTCAATTACCGGAGATTACGAGGCTTTTTTCACCTGCTACTGGGTGGCTGGTCCGCCGGCCGGCGATAAGGTGCTTATGACTGGCCGTAGCGTGGTGTTCCACCTACTCTCTTGTTCCATCTCGCCGCGACCGGCTTCGCTCGGCTCGGCTCGGCTCAGCTTCGCTATTGCCAGGGTTCCGCTCGCGCGGTTTCAATTTATCGGGTCTTAAGATATGCGGCGGTCAGCTCGCAGCGTAGAAATATCATTTCTTCGTGGCAGCGGCGGCGACTACTTACAGGAGGCGTCGTCCTCTTCCGCCTCCGTAAAGGATCGCCATCCCTTCGCGAGCCTAACTCGAAAGAATGAGCTCGAGCCAGTGTGCGTGCAACGTCCACCAGGGCCATAACTCATGCGACATTAACGGAATTAGCATAGCAATCTGGCTGCGCAACTATACGCGCGTCCAGACTTCACTCGACCAGGCTTAAAACCCTGCCTGGACCGTGACGCATCCACCAATCCCGCTTTCGTTTCCTCTACGGCCTGAAAAGTATCGCAGCTCGATCTCCTAATCGCGGTCGCATGCTCTGTGCACAAGCCGCTGACCAACGCGACACAACTCATGCGTGACGCCATAATTTAGCCACGGGCCCGCCTGTGTTTCCAATTGTGTTAAACAAAAATCTAGCCCGACGTCTGTTTATTACTTCTCATTAGGGACTTGCTTTCCGCGTGTTTCCGGTTCGGGGATCGTGCCTAGGAAAGTGGTAGGAAAATTTGATTTGTTGATGATTCAGAAAGTAGATCAGCTTGATTTTCGAAACATTTTTCTTCAGCTTCGTGAGGCCTGAAATTCATCGACAGAGCCCGAAGAAAGCGTCGAGCGGTGAAAGAGATGAGCGCGTTGCGCAACGCGTTGCAACAGCCCGAGCCCCGGAATACGGAATGATCGAGGCTTTATTCGCTTCCATCTCGTTCCGCATTATTAAACATCGTTACCGTGGCCCGTTTTCTAGCGGTCGTTTAATTCGCACCCACGCCCGGTCATTAGCGGCGCAGCCAGGCCTGGCTCAACACCTTGCATTATGCACTCTCAATCATGATACGTGTTCAGGGTAGTCTCGTAGCCCGGAGCAGCTCGTGCGGCTTTCTTCCCTTTTTCCCGATATACCCGCAGATATCAATGACGTTTTCCGTGAGCCATAAATTACGGCCGATCATCAGTAATTGTATTAGATGAGGACCTGTCACCTGCCTGCTGTATACGATCTGCTCGTCGCGGAATAAACGAGAGAAAGAGATCGGACCTTGTAACGCGGGGGGCCACGAGGTAAAATCATGAAGTAGAATAAGAAAAGCCGATGCGAGAGAAAGAGAAAGAGGGAGTCTAGAACGATGATAAATCATTCGCGAGGGCATCACTGGAGGGGTTGATTCCGCGCGGTGTAACATCCAGCATCGCGATACAGGGGGAATATCAAATCGAAAGAAAAAGGGTGCAAGAAGATGAGAGGGAACATGCGACTCCGAGGGGCTAAATCATCGATGATTGTGACACGATCGCCCACACCACGCCGCTCTCTTTCTGCACTCTCGAGGAACCTGCTCTGCCCCCTCTTTCATCCCTGTTCACCCTCTGGCATTCCTCTTCGGGACGCGCACACGAGATTCTCTGCTCGCCTGTTCGACCCTGAAGACATGAAATTTTGTCGGATATTAGACCACCACGATGTAGACGTCCGAGCCTGGTTTCAGGTTCGGATTCGACGCCGAAGGCGATACTACAGCGGTTCTGCATTTATACTGCGGGTACTCTGATTGGGAAAGAATCCAGGGAAAAATCCAGGATACTGGTTTCCGATGAAGAAGTATTGATTCGTGGCTTGGCAGTCGGTGCAACGATGGGCGCAGCGTTATTTAGCGGCTATCGCCCACAGCGATTCGATCCTTATTCCGCGTGCTTAATTACTACTCCCAGGGCCATTATCGACGCTCGTTAATTAATGATGGCTGTATTATCATAAACAAGACTTGGGAAATGGCAAGGCACTTCATCGGATTTCCTGGACGAGACTTTTTCTTCTTGTAGTCAGCCGCGCTATAGGGGTCCTAGTTTACTGGGAATAATTCCGAGCGAGCTACCTGCACGATGTCTCCGCGGAGACCGCTGTTACACAACCGTAGGCATGTCGTACGGTGGAACAGGGTCAATCGAAAAAGGGGGAGGAGGATCGATGGAGGAAGTGCCGGGTAGCCTGTTCTAATCGCGTCGTCTAAAACAGACGGGAGTAATTTATTTGGTCCCCGGGCCCGATAAGATGGATCTGGCATGGTTATGGGCTTGACCATGTACCGGCACGATCCACCTAAGAATCTATTTATAATAAGGCGATGGTTGGGACGCTACCGATCGCCGGCACCGCTACTTACGTCGACGGTGGACGCGACCGCGTCGTCTCATCACCGTGGATCCATTAGTCAGCGGTTGACACGCTGACGGCTACCGTACACCACTACCGTTCCCTTGACAGACCGAGGATTCAACCGACTAGACTCGAAGAGCCTGCGAGAGAAGAGACCGCCTAGCATCGGAGCGCAGCAGAGAGAAGCTGCGAGTCGCGCGCGAGCAACGACCAGTTAATGCTATGCCTGCTCGTGTCGGTGACACTAGCAGGGAAAAGCGTGCATTATCGTAGACGCTCTCCAACGAGGAAGACAGAGGGGTCCACTATAAACTACCGAGGCCCGCGGTCCGAGAGATCGAGCACGCAAGATGACCGTGACATACGAGCATTTATTACGAGCCGCCTCGGTTCCGACTCCATGATCCACGTGTTCGTGCATCGGAGATTCTTTCTTAACAGCGAGCGAGCGGGGATCATTAACGACAGGCATAAATTACGATAATTTAAACATAATCAGTTTTCTCCGCGTCGCCTGTAAATAACAAAGGAAACGGCGAGCAACCGACCTCCTCGCAGTTTCCACCGTGAACGTTGCTTTTTAAAGGGCCCCCGATGATTTAACGTCCATTCGCCGTACCCAGGTGTAAAATAGGTTGCCGGGGATGAAATAGCGCAGTCGATCCTCCAGGAAACGTTTCACGGCCGCTTCAACACCTATCAACCGCTCCACGAGGAAGCGAAGCTAGGGATTCCTAGGGGAGATGGGATTTTCATGGGGTGCGTAGGTGAAGCCGCGCAACGTTCGGACGCGAACTACGGACACGCATCTTCCAGGCGCCATTACCGTGCCCCCGAGCGACCAAACGGGCCCGAGAAGTTATGTCGGCGAGCAAGCATTGCGGTATTTATAATGGCATGCTTAATTGTTGTCCGTAGATCAACCGGGGATCGTAACTTCTCCGGAAACTCTGGGCGCCCACGTTTGTACGCGCGCGTTCCATCGAGTCGCATAATTCCTGCGATTGCCGAAGGACACCGATTGTCAAAAGCGCGGAACGAGGATCGGACAATGCGGGATCCATTACACTGGCTGCCTCGCGGTCTGCCCGGGAAAAAGTTTGGCAATTGATTCATTGAACGAGAACGATTTGATGCGCTTACAAATGAATGTTACAAACAGAAATTGTTAGAGAGTCCGGCACTATTAACATGGAAATGGATTTTTATCGGTGTAGTTTATAGAGCCAGTCGCCTTATCCATCGGATAGCGTAAGTGTCGGCAGTATATTCCGAACGGTAGTCGTAGATCCGAAAATCAGGTGGTTAATAATAAAGAATAGCGTGCCGCATAATGCATGATCCATGGAATGTGTCAAACGGACAAGTGTTGCTATTAATCAGACGAGCTGAAAGGCCACTATGGACCACTTTAAACTTGTCCCGCCAGCCGAGGGTTAAGAACGACACAATTCTCTTCGCGAACACGCACTCGTGCGTTCATCGTCGTAATCGCGCGCATGTATTTCACCGCACCTTCCTATAAGTAGCGTACGTTAAGTTGAATTAATTAACACGCCGGTGTCGCACGGTGAATATTAAGCAGAAAGGTAAATTCCATCAGGGCCGCGTTCGCGGGTGTCAACTGATCCATTTCTATCTCTATCCGTGCACGCAACTGCACATTAATTCACAGCCATTTGCGTCGTGCACTATTTTCTCTATTCTTCTATTCGAAAGCTTCGTTCGATCGCTATAAAAATTGGCAGAGCGAGGCCAAGAGTGTTCCACCCTCGGAGCTATGAAACACCCCCATAGATTACCGGTAGAGGCTGTTCGACGGCTCGGCTCGGCATCGATAATAATTTTATAGCCGTTGTCGTGACTTTATTTGCGCGGGACACGGCAGTCGCCAACGGTAGTCCATAAATCTGCCAAGTTTACGAGAAACTCCGAACATTAGTGCGTCCCTGGGTTGGCGAGAGGTTATAGGTGGCTACCGCGGCTGCGTGTCGGCAGGAACCTTAACCTCCGAAGACGACCACCGAGTGGACATCGCTCTTACGTTCCGTATTCTCGCGCATCTCTACCGGATATATATCCCCTAAGTGTGGTTCTATGTACCAGCCACCGGCTCGCTGGATGCGGAGTTATGTCGCGCGTCAATTGCTCCCTCGAGTGTTCGCCAAAGAAACGGACTCGGGGGTGAAGAAGGCTAAAGGTGGCCGTTGCATTTAAGTGACAAAGAGGACGCGTACCCGAAGCGTTAGGCGGGGATCCAAGCCACTTTCGGCCTTGTAAATCTATAAATTTCATTACGTAACTCCGCGGAGAGGGAGGTTAGCCATACACGAGCCGGAATCCTTGAAAGGGTCTAGGTGGATCGACACCGTTTTCAGTATACATGTTTTACGGGGAATATTCCCTCTTCAACTTGATGATAGTCTTTTCGGTTGCTGCATTAGATATTGGTGCGAATAATAGAAAAGTGAGTCTAGCAGAGGCTTTCCGGGATGGCGTCCACGCGAATGGTGGCAGTCATTCCAGCGGCCTCCTTTGCATGCGATGATTCGTTTTATATGGAACACAAAGGGTCCGCCCCTGCGCTCCGCGCAAATGCGCGCACGCAACCTGCACACGATGCACTTAACGCTTCGGTCGGGGAACAAGCGCGTGCGCCTCCGCTCGGGGAAGGCCTGGGGTCCCGGTGTTTTCGACACCCGCGTGCCACACGTGGAATTCACTTAACCGGAGAATGCGGTGCTCGTGTCCACCTTAGCGGCTATTCTCCATTCTCTTCCTCAACCTGACCGATTCCGATTCGAATTCCGATCTCGTACAGGTGCGATCGAGAAATCGCGCGGCGATAAACGCGTTCGTGGAACAGCACACACGTTGCAGTGCCGATGCAGCGCGGTGCGGCGGCTTACCCGGTTGCACTGGTCGATGCACTTGCGCGCACACGCACGGTCCACGGTCCTCGACGCATAATCTCCGTGTCGATGGATTTTTTCTTCCACGCGGCCGATAACAGTAAATATCGATTTTTACGGGTTGTACCGGCGGCTACGGAATCGGGGCGGAATAAATGAGTTCCTTTTTGTGCAACCGAGAAGTAGATCAGATTGAGTTCTCGATGCATTTCTGTATCAGCGCCGCCGCTGTACGCGCGCGCTCGCGTATCGAATGATAAGTTGATAAATATGCTAATGTTATCTGGGCGGGGTTGCGTAAAACATCGAAACGGTAATAACCATTATCGTTAGTCCTTCGGTGTTTCGTGAACAAATTTGTGGACATCGACGACGACCGAGATCAACGCGGAGGGGTAGAGTGCCGCGCGGCAAAAGGGAAAGCCAGGAAAACCATTTGCCTCGCTGAAATTCGCAATTAGTCAGCCGCGGCCGGTTAGGCGAACGTTGGCTGCCCCGTGTAACTAGGCCGGTCGATTATCATTGCCTCGGAATGGGAGGAGAAAAAATTAATTGTTAGCCGCGGCTGCCGCGGCCGGGTCGGTAGATTTTGATCTGACATCGTGAAAGTACAATGGTCGTTCCGCGATACAGTTACACGCGTCCGTTCGGCCCGCCACGTGTTAGTTAAGCAACCCGGCCGGCTGATTCCGGAGAGAGACCCCTCGCTTGCGAGAGAGTATCTCTGCTCTCTCGCTACTAGCAACCTGGTCAAAAGTACCGGCGCTGGGCGACTCCGACGCTGACACCCGACCGATCTTGGCAACCGCTTCGCCGCCGCCTGATACCGGCATGGAAACCAGATAGCGGTTTTCTTATTGAGCGGCGTTTATAGGCGAGCAAAACGACGGCCCATGCCCGGTGTAGCGACGTCGGTACACGAGTACTGCATTACTCGGTTCGGTAAGAAGCTACTGAATCACGAGATACCGGACCGCGACCGGGCCACGCTCTGTTCTTCCCCCCTTTCGGTCTCGTCGCAGTGACGCGCGATCCCCCTATCGGCCCTCGCTGTGTACCCCGATAACTAACGAGAACGAACGCGCTTCTCGACCACCTCCGACTAATCGACCGTAGCCCCCTCTTCATTTAATCGCATGATAGCCACCGTTCCGGCCGATTGCCTGAAATCTCGAGCATATTCGAGGATTAAAGGCAGCTGTGGAGTGCACCGAACCATTTTCGCGAAAAAATATACATAAAGTATAGCCTGTCGTCGAATCGCGGTAGACTTCTACTCCTTTGTATCCGCGCGTGGCAGACCTATGTCCCAATCGCTGGGAACAAGATTAACCTGAATGCGATTCCTGTCCATTCCCAAGTCTCAAAAACCGACCCGGAGCATGGTCGTTCTCGCGAGTCGAACGGTTCGTGTACCCGTCGCCGGTATTCTGAATTCCGACCCGTTTCCCCGGGTATATATTGTCTTCCTCCTCGCCGCGTTTTCTCTCTTTCGATCTCGCGAACAGGATAATGGTCGAACGAATCGCGGCGCGCACCCATGGAGTCACGGCGGTCCCCTGTTGCACTTGTTCTCTCTGTATGGAACCGCTATCAACCGCTGTAGGACAGAAAGTGCAATTATAAATACGCCCGGCATTACCGGCCCGGGTATTGCAACGCGATTCGTCGGATTTTTCTGAATTGTACTTAACAGAAGGAGAGAGAGAGAGAGATGGACTACGACATGCATACAACGGCGCAGAGTATAGTGCGGCTAGTGTACACCAGTTTCTAACGCGAGTCGGCCAACAGGTGTGCACGTGAACAACCGTAGCAACAGTATCCATCACGAATTTTTCACGGCGCAACACCCTTATCGGGTAATTTATCATCGTATCTAATTCGTTAGCGGCGTCGCGAGAGAGCCGTGCTCTCCTTTAGCGTCAAGGCGAACCGCGTCTCTTTTTCTCGGTCGAAGGACAATCGCCAGGACCGTCGATCCTCCGGCGTGCTTCAGGGATGAAGAAACCGGGCGGGTGGAAAGCGAGAGAGAGAGAGAGAGAGAGAAAAAAGAAGGTCCAAGCAGTCTCGACGTAGGCGTTCCACGGGCATACAGGTGCGACGGCACCGAGAACCGCGGATAACATCGCTTAATCACACGTGACTCAAGCATATGCGCTCCACCCACATCTCGTTCCGTATCTCTCGCGGATTATCTATGCAAAAATAAATAAGCTACTAAGTAACGACCGGTCCCGGTCGTCTACGCGTTGCCAGATGAAAAAAAAACGCGACGCGGCTGGAGCGGGGGTGGAAAAGGAATAAAAAGAGCGACAAAAGAAGGAAACCACTCGGCGTATTACTCGTGGCTATCGAAATATGTAGTATGTTCCCGAACGGTCCCGATACAAGCATTATCCGAGCACGGTGCCATCGGCGAAAGGTAGGAGGCAACCGACGCCACCGCGCCAGCCAAGTAGGTATCGTTTATTGATTTACAGTTGCAGATATCTTCGTTCCGCGATTAACATCGACGTCCTATATTGCACGAGGCGTGTCGCCCAACGACTTCTATCCCGTATTATGACGCGTTTTACAGCCTGAGATGCGATCTACGCCTCGTCCCTAGACTGATTAATCGTTGCAAATTAAATGGTACACGGCTAGAGTTTTTCGTCTGACGATCCGGCGAAAGTATTCCTCTATCGGGTCGACGTATCTCCCGTACGCTCTGCGTACCTGTAATTTATGCACTCGTCTCTCTGCCAGATGAAGTTTAGAGGCATTATACTTTCGTTCCTAAAAAGACCTGCAAAAAGAGAAAAAAGTGTGGCGTAAATTTTAGTTGAAGGAAATATGTAAGGTGTGGAAGAGATGGTTTGACAAAGTATGGCTAACAAGAAAGATATATTTAAGATAAACGGAATATACAAAAAGGAAATATTACAAAAGTGTGAATGAACAAAAATGATTGAAGAGAATGTTCGACAAACTTTCGATACATCGAGGTTTACCTAGTCGATCGGTCACCTCGTCGATGTAGTGCACCCTTACTTTTAGTTTGTAGAGGTTACTTGCTCCGTATGCTTTGGTTTTCTTTGTACCTAATGTCGTAATAAATCTCTCATGAGATTTTCTTAATAAAAAAACAGTTTAGGGGCTCTGGCCTTGGTAACACCGCTTCCAGCTTGATCGGCTTCGCATTATGGCGGATTTACAGAGTTCGCCGTAACCCGGCTGGAAGGTGAACGAATACTTCTCGGGTCCCGCGCAGTTTTTGCTTATCTGTCACCGAGAATAATGATGATAGGATCGGTTGCGTTGTGGGGGGTGGTGACACCCATGACACAACCGTCTCGAATACACCATAGATGGGTATACCTGGCAGCGGCGCGCTCTCTCGGTATTATGGAGGCTTAAATCAGCTCGAAGGAATCTCGAAAGACATGGGTGTTCAATTACCTGGCCATAAACCTTTACTAGCCCACGTCTCCGCACAGCGACGGACGACGAGTTCGTTCGTTCGCGCGCGGTACGCGCACCGCAATCTGCCTCGTACGATTCCTCATGGACACCATGACGATCCAATAGGGCTTTACTTTACGATCTCGTAGAACCTCCACCTTGTCTCGTGGCTGGACCGTGTGCTAAAGATCGTCGGTGAGAAAATACCGGTACATTTTATCGTATTTCATACATTTTACCATCCAACGATAAAACGACCCCGTGCACAAAAGGGAGAGAGAGTGAGAGAAGAGGAGCGAGAGTGAGAGAAGCGTTTTGCGACTTACTCTCTCTCTGCCACTTTTCCTCGACCCGAGTGTAAGTAGGCAGACTGGCGCCAGAATGTGTTATGTTACGGCCGCGAGTGACGAGTAATCCGTAAAAGAATGTATTTATTCCGCGGAGTTCTCCGAATCGCTCTATTCAGCCTGTATTTATCCGTACGGATTTAATAGAAGCGCTTTATTTATAGTGCGTTCCACGGTGTAACGGTGTACGCTCGTATCACGGTACGTCCATGTAACGTACGACACGTTACATCCCGGCTTTCCTTTCGTTGATGAAGCTGAGCTTGTCGAAATTAATATTAGATTTACGGACACTGATTGTATACAGTCGTTCCGCAAGTGGAGCCATTTTTACCGAGTCGAGCAGGACTTATCCTTTGATCTTCTGGAATACCACTATGTTTAATAAATCGCACTAGCTGATAGGATTTGATTTATTCAGTTGCGTACCGACACCACAAATTTTATATTTCAACGCTACACCGCACCGTCGCTTATGGCGGGGGTCATAAAAATTCTCATTTTTATTATATGTATATAGATTTTATTTTTCGTTAATAGAAGCGTCGTTGAGAGGGCTCGATTTCAGAGGTTTCTAAACGCGCTACGACTCGGAAAGAAATTCTCCGCGGCGTTTCGACGAAACGAATATAAATTTCATCGACCTGTTAAAATCCAAACCGTGTCGAAAAACGCGAGACATATTTCTTCCATAATCCCGACACGTTTATTACCCTACTTCCACCCGATCTTCCGAACTTTCACGAACTGTTTCTCTCGTGTCTCTCTGTTCTGCTCTGCTCTTTTTACGACCAGACTCTTGATGGAAAGCCTGGGGTTATTCTTCAAACATTTCGATTATAATTATTAAGAAAAGAAATAAATGTCTGTAGCTTCTGTGTGTTCCAATCGATGCAACTAATTCTTATTTTTACATTGCTATTACATCCCCGTAGCATCTCGCATCATACAAAAGGTTCCCATTAAATCCTACTGATCAAAGAACCGCATCCCCGATAAAGAAATAATAATAGCCCGAGCCGTGTACCGCGCCATAACCGCGGCGTTTCGGAGTCCCATGGCGCGTCCCATAGAAATTCCACGTGTCTGTCTCGCATCCCGGCGATTAGACGTCGCGTACAGGTTTACATGAATCATCGCGTCGTGGCCTCTCGAGCCTGCCAGGTCCCATTACACCTGTTTACATGGCCGAACACTCAAGCCACCCACGAGCCAGCGGCGATCGGTTGCCCGAGCGCGGATTGGGACCGACAAAAGCTCGCAAAAGGGGCCCGTGGCCTAACAGAAAAAGGAGAAGGAGAGAGAGCGAGAAAAGGAAGGGATCGATGGAAACAGAAAGAAGAGAGATCGAAAAAGGGAAGGACGGAAAGAGACGAGGAAAAAGGAAACAAGACTCGGACTTAACGGCCGCGCCGGTTCGGAGCGGCAGCTTCGTGTGAGGTAACGACATAAAATCCCGAGATCTTACTTATACGCGCGCGAGGTCTCGCGAGGTAATCTCGGGGTCCCTCTTATTTAAGCGCCACATTTCTTTCCGGCGCTTTGGACCGAGCCCCGGCCTTCCACGTGGGGAAAGTGGCCACCTAACTGTCGCCCGAACGAGCTCATACGGCGTCGCCGCGGCGACGTTTATTGCGTTTCCGAGCCGGCGGATTTGTTTAGCCGTGTGTATCGACAACGTCTCTCGAACCCGTGGACCCCACGTGCGCGCCGCTCTCTACGATCGATCGAAAATTCCATACCGGCGGTATCCGGTACGCGGGATAACGAGGTAAATTTGTATGTCGAACCCGAGAGGATGTTTGTGTGTGTGCGTGCGGGGGAGGAGGAGGAGCACACGAGAAGCGACGCGGCGGGTCCTACATCGCGTCGGTGAAATAAATTTTTTTTATCAACACATTCCTCGCCGCCCCCTTCGCCTCATTTGCATGTTGGGTAATAAGTGTTAATTTAATTTTGGAGCGGGCCGTATATTCGCCAGACCCGTTTACGGCCGCTCACGATCATTTGTCCTCGGCTAATTTAAGAACTTTTATAAGGGCTGTTAAGACGAACCAAAAGAATGGAAAAACTGTGAATTAGAACAGTCCGGCATTATTTATGAAGTAAAAGAGACCACGATACGAAATTCCCTATAGAAACGCATAAATCTGTTCGGCGAGTGGCTTTCGATCTTACATAAGTGTTAAAAATTAGGTAGGCCAACCGGGGAAGGAGGCACCTCGTAAAATTCGGTCGAACTCACCGGGACAAACCCACGCCTCCCAACGATCTCGAGCACGTGGGCGAAACGAGAGTTATACTGTGTATTGTCTACGTTCCATTTTTCCCTCTATCGCTCGTCTCGATAAAATATTCGGCGAGCCGACGGCATTAACTGACCGGAAGATAGAGACTTCCAGGTAGAAATCTCTCGAATTCGTTTCTGCTCCCTCGGCCTCGTCTCGCGGTGTATGCACGACACTGTCACGTGTGTAACTCTAACGCGTGTGACGCCGATTGGCCAACCAGGATCGCAAATAACGCTATTCTTATTATTCTTAAACGGGGCCGGGGCCTTTTCAACTTCGCAATGAACACACCGAGACGATGGGAAGTGCCGTTTATAAGCCCGCCATTCAAACGCCGCCTCGCGTATGATAATTCGCCGTGAACCAACCGGCCACGAACAGATCTTAAGAAGCACGTCTCGAGGAGCAGTAGGCAACGCTGTGGTAGTCGGGCTTAGGTGCGATAAGCCTGCTACCCTGGACCACCCCTGAGAAATTGTTACAAAACGTTGCGCCAAAGTTATCGTGCGAATAATCCTCGTAGCGCAATTTTTCTTCCAGGTAGATCGTCCAATCCCGCGGCCCAGGAGTGGTCAAGAATATCGTCGCCCTCGTATGAAAATTGCCCGAGTCAAAAAGAAGTAAATTTTACAGGAGGCGATTGTTTTACCGCGCAGTTTTCAACTTCTGATATTGTAAATTACCCGCAAACCGTAGAAATTAAACTATCTAACCAATTTTCATAAAAAATGGACTTGGGCAGTTTTCATATGAGGCCGACGATATTGCGGAGTGCTTTAACGTTTAGGGGGTGTCAGTGTGGTATTTGCGAATCGATAAAAGTGAGGATCGAACGGCAGATCGTTCAATTTCGTCGGCCAAGTGGGAGGTCAAGAATATTTGCATGGACTGGTTGCCCTCGGGTCTGCTCGGTGCCTCGGCACGTTGCGTACGTACAAGCTTCCCTACGAGATACTGTGTTTGTTTAATCGAATAGAATACATTAGCCCACGCCAGGAAAGGCTTACCGCGGAGAGAACACCGGTGCAGCTCGCGTACGACACGAACAAGGAAAGCGTTATTGTCCACCGGCCGGGTACAGACAGCCGAGAAACGGGCCTCGGGAATAAAGTTGTCTCGAAAAGTTTGCCTTTCGAAATCTGTGTCCGGTCCTTTCTCACTGTTCATCGACCCGTGCTATCGATCTCTTCGTTATTGATCGCGCCACGCTAAATGACACGCCGTTCGATACCGTCGATGGAGATAACGTTATTAATAACGTAACGTAATCGGCAGTGAAGTAATCAACTTGCAACCGGGGGACAGCAGCGAATTTCTCTCTGATACCGGATCGGACAGCAGATAAGCCGTTTCTAGAATTATCTATCGGAGCGGTCCTCTCTGTGAACCGAATTTTTATTTCAAATAATAACATATCGACGTCTCTATCGGGACAAAGGAACCGAGTAGCGAGTGTAATGAAGCGTGCTACTGAAATTTTCGTCGTCCATTTAGAAAATATTACAACGTCTCGAAGACCCTATCTCACGATTCAAAGATTTATTGGCTGCTGATAGCAATAATTGCAGTGGTTCAGAAAATAATAACGTTTCTCACTTTACAGAAAGAAGGTTTTAATTGAATTATTCCCATTGGAAACAGGCCTGGCGGTGCGTCCGCAATCAGTCTGGATGTCGTGCAAGGTACAGTGTCCCTTTCCAGGAACCCTCTAATGGGAGAAATTCGTGGCAACGAAGCGACGGACCCCGTAATCGACTCATCAAGCCGGGGGCCGCCGGTTTTCACTCTTGATCGGCACTATTTCGCGGGCATTACAAGCCGAGCGGGAAGAAAGGCGTAAGAGGACGCGTCCACCATTTATCTCGTCACCGTCTCGGATCCGTTGCGCGGTGACATCGATAAATCAGCGCTATCTGGGCCTTCCATCAGCATTAATCACTATAATGATCCCCGCGCGCGGCCCCGACAAGGATCCAAATACCGCCGCGGGGTCCCGAGTCGAGATGTTCAGTGTCGTTCGGCTATCTCGCGAGACCTTGGGTCACCGTGGCCATTATCAACTTGTTATCTCTATACGAAAAGTCTCGGACATCGTCCTCCCCTAGCGAGCTCGTCTTCTCCCTTCAAACTTCATACAGAATAAAAATATTCTAAGTTGGAAGAAATGTTTGGTTACCGAGTAGAAATTATTCCGAGCACAAAGGGTTAATGCTCAGAGCTGCGTTTCATAAATTCAGCAGGGGCCGACGGGATGTATGCGCTTGCACCGATGTTGCACCGTTTTTCGAGAGCATATAACAATGAGCCAACAGTTCCATAAACTCCGTAGGAGATACAGCCGGGTATTATGGATCGGAGTGCTATGGGAATGGGCGTCTAGCATATTCGCAACCCTTTATCGCTCATACCTTTCTCCAAACTCGGCGTTCGTTCCATTTAGGCGAGGCTTTCCAGACGAAAAGAAGCAGATAAAGCCAAGCGCGACTATCCTCGCGGGATTCCCTCTCCGTCTCTGTTCCACCAGCTCTCCATTCACTCCATTTTCCCCCCGCGGTTGTTTTTCTCTCTCGCTTCTTAGCGACTCTGTCCACAACTCCTCCGGAGCCGAACGAGCGAGCGTCGTACGGCAATCTGTCTCCTGGCGTGTGATAAATCAATCCTCCTCGCGGACGTGCGAGACACGATCAGCGGCCCTCTCGCGTTTACCGCGCGCACACAAACGTCCTCGAAGCCAGCACACAACCGCGCAACGCCGGCTCTGCGAGCTAGGTAAATGCACCGGCAGGAGCAGGGGAGCAGAGTCCGTACATGCATCGCGGTATCTTCACGGCGTGATCTAATAGGATGACCCGGAAGACCGATGACTGTTCATCGTCGCCGATAACCGGCCGTTTACCGGCAATTTAATATCGATAAGTCGCTATAATGTCGGGAGACACATGCTGCTAGCTCGCGCGGATCCTCAAAGTTAGCAGCCGTGGCTGAAGGCGGTAGACTCGTTTCCAGGATTGCAATGTTCTCGATATAAAAGATCAATCGAGGCCGCGATCACGCCTCAAACATCCTACTTTTACGTTTACGAGGCGTAATTTGCATTATTCGGCAGCATGTATAATAGCTGTCGCAGCTTCATGAAAATAGCTACATACACAGCTGTATGCGTCCGAATACTGCAGTTATCCCTCGTAAACGTAAAAATAGGATCTTTGAGAGCGATCGCGGCCTAGATCGATCTTTTATCTAGCGCTTTTGACTACTGAAAAATCCCATCGCTAGCTTGCAATCCTGGAAAAACGAGTCTACCCCTTTAAAGCTAAGAGTCTGACTGAGTCATTGTAAACGATGTTCTGCCTCCGGGTAGGAGTCGATCGTCCAACAATACTCTGCTTCCGGACTCTGTGTTACCTTTCGTCTACCTTGCGCTATAAAGATGTTAGGAACAAAGGCACACCTACGCGTGAGATATCGACTCGACAGACTCGTTTCGCTGTCGGGCGACCCGTGAAACCCTAGACTCCGCGGGGACAGGGCTCGCTGTCAATTGGTGATGTGTGTCGCGTAAAGTCCGGTGTAGATGAGACACGGGTGTCCCATTGTGAAATTTGCGGCGACGAATTGACTGTGTGTGTTTTTTTCATCGGTATTGAACAGATGTAGGATCAAAGTCTCTGGGAGCAATCAGTCAGCGCTACCGTCGATTGAGGAGGCCTGCTAAAGTAGTCAGCGACCACACACGTCCACAGGAACGGATCCCGACGATGATCAGGAGCTCACGATCGCGTTCTGGCCGTCCCGGCAAACGGGAGAGCCCGTGATCGCTCAATCATGCGTGTTAGGTGCCGACGATAATTCGTGCTCCGATGGATGCAATCGAGCGCGAGGTCGCGAACGTGGCTCGAACAGGTTGCGCAAGACTACCGTTGTCGTGTACACGCTCGATTGAGGACCCGATAAGTGGTACCGGGAGCTCGTAATCCGAACATTTTGTTTGTTACCCGGCCCGGCTGGTCGACGAGCTATAATCACCGCAGGATATCCCGCAACAGTAATCGGTCAGCATCTCTCCGCGATTCGCTGTGTCCCTGCTACCTCATTACCGTCCCCCTTGCGTTCACGATTGCGCCAGAGGAGCTTCATGATTTTATGAATACACAGCATCGTGCACGGCCATCGTAATTTTCAATTGCACGGGAAACTCCGTAAACTAGAATGGCCGCTATACATGGCAGAGCAAATGTACGACGTCTGCTAACTTGGAAATCCCCGAGCGAGAATGCTCCTGGGAGAATGACTAGAGCTTCGCGGTACCCTAAACCCAGGCATCAGCTCTAGCCTAGCTGCATTCGAATGGCCAGCAATCTATCAGGTTATCGAATAACTCTTTAGGGTAGATTTTTCGGTATACCATCAGGATGAGAGGAAAGTGCACTGCTACGCTTCTACGCGACAGTGCCACGCATTCTTTCAGATACACGACGCTAACGAGAGACGATTACATTTATAAAGGTTATTGCTTGAACTAAACGTCGTGCAATCAATCTTCGCATCCTCGACGCGCCGGAGAAGAATGAAAACGCCTAGACCGGTGCACGTCCCTTGAGCAGAAGGCGTTAACGATCGCAATCGACGCAAGATGAATTCGCCGCGATTAAGAAGATTGCCAGCTGCGCTGAGACCCGGAGACAACTGGTTTTCTTTGGTAAATGAATTCTCGGCGACCCAGGCCGCGGTACGCCATCGTTTCGATCTGGGCTTTGAAGCTCCGTGTTAAAGCGCTCGGGGAGCAGGTTCCGGCGACATGCATCGGTGATCGGCTTGCAAGGATCATTGGCTCCTCGACGTCTGAAATATATCATTAACCGGGGACCGATTTTTCCGGTGTGACGGCGAATTCCGCGGGGAGTATCATTAATTACAACGGGCCGGAAAAATTGTTCCCGGCCGACCGTATTATTCTATTGAAGCGGGAAACGGGGCACGATAACTCCTTCGACCTTTAAATCTCGCGCTGGTAGCCCGCATTATCTTGTAAATTAGTTCGCACTCCGTCCGATCTAACGCCGGGCCAGGTCACTGGTACTTTATGTACCGGTTCCACGTGCTCGTGCACGCCGCGCGTTGCAACGCGTTGCACCGAGATTCCCGATGCAGTAGACCGCGAGAACCGGTGATACGCGAGTATATCCAGGCTCCCTTCGAGCCGACCCGTGCTCTGCGCTGGTTTCAGTCCGGAGCCGCTCTTATCGGTACGGTGCAAATTATAGAAGCTATAAGAGCGAGCGCCATATCGCGGCGGCGCACGCAAACTGGCCCCCGCGCGTTGCATATTCAACGGACCCCCTGGGCCAGACCCCGGTCCCGCGATGCGACAACAATCAGCGAAACAAACCCACTTATGATCAACAAGGGTATACGTCACGCGTTAGAGCCCCGAGCCTCTCGCGGACAACTTGTCCGCTGAATATTCATGAGCCTCCACCGACCGCGCCGCTCGGTGCTGCACCGACAGGGGCTGCTGGACACTGGCCCTCCCGATTCCATTGATCTGTCCCCCGAGGTACGCGACACGTCGATGGAAACAAGGCCTGATACTCCCCTCGGCGATAGACGCGGCTTCTCAATGTCCCAGAACCCGGGAGGACAGGTGAGAAGCTGAAGTGCCGTGCGAGATCTCTACTGCTGCCTGATAGGTGAATTATAAAGTAGACAGCGGATTGTATGCGTTTACGACAAAAATCAGTACATACAATTTCAAACAGTGAAAGCATTAGAACATTTTCACCCTTTGCACTCGAATGGCGAGTCTGAGGCGCCACTAAAAATTGCCATACCACTATTCAAAACAGTTTTAACATTATTAAATTTGTCTGTATTCTATAAATTTTAAAAAGCTCAACTGTTAAGAAAACAGGTTCAATTTTGTTTTTCTATTAAGTATTTCAGATCTCGACTGAGATCTATTTCTGCTGCACTGAAGTAGATTACAGTCTATACATATTTATACATACATAGTTTACATAAATTCAAATTAAATTCGTAGTTTACAGTGTTTTAGAAATTAAAAATGAGGAAATAAGCCCTAATATTACATAGTTTATATTAAATCAAATTAAATTCTTACTTCACAATTTTTTAAGAAATTAAAAATGAGAAAACAAGCCTTAATATTGGGTCGGACCACTAATATTTCTAAACTTAAGGGTAATTGAAGTTTAATTTTACGCAGTTCCTGAATTAGCTTAGATCGCGATGTGCACAATATAAAAAAGATTACATAGAACAAACATGATTTAGATTGAAACAAATATATTGATTTTGGAATTCAAATTGCATTGGAGCTATTTTAACTGGAAAATTAAACATTTCTTCCGACCTGGAATATTTCCATACGCTATGATTTTTTAAATTTTATGGATATGAAATTGATTTAATACCTCGTGCAATACCTAAATGTTTAGTAAATGATTAAATATATTTCATACTGTAAACAATATTTTGAATAATCGTACAGCAATTTGTAGTGGTGCCTCTTAGAGGGGATAACCGAGTGGAAAGGGTTAAAATACGATTATATTATTCTCAACGTATTAAACCTATTAAAAGACAGAATAAACACTGTCTAATTACAAGCAAATAAAACTGAAATGGTCGAACCACCAGTATGATACTGCGACATTTAGTAGACACGCGAAAAAAGTATAGAAACCGTGAGATTGGATATATCCTTTCGATTGCAGACTGTAATAATCCCGAGTGGTTTGCGCGCGGAGTCCGGAGGGAAGATCGTAAATCGCGCGGCGCGGCGCACGCTTTTTCTCTGTCAATTAATTACAGGGATACGCCTGCGCCCGAATAAATATCTCGCGTTCATACGTTCACGCGGACGGGGTTCTGAATCTTCCTGGATCGATTGGGAGACCTTTACGCAACACGCAACACCGTACGACATAATCGCGACCGGCTAATCTGGTACCCGTCGGTGAACCGAGGCGGAATCTCCCTCGGATTCCCGCGGACTCGCACCGAACAGACCGGCCGTCTGATTTATAACGTAGAAGCCGCTATCGCGCGATTCTATAATCGAGGGCAATTGATAACGCCACGATATCGAGCCGCGATCGCGTAAAACCGGCGCCACGAGACGCTACCTTGAAACCTGCCGTCAATTGCCGTGAAATCGTTCCCCATTGCGGCTTCGTTCATCTTGACGGCACAGGAAATTACGTTTTAGCGATCGTTGGATTGCCGTTTAGCTGAATTCTCGATCGTAGACTCCATTTTACGACGCTCTCTGTTCGTTAAATTACCGGACTGTGAAACTTTCTGCATTTATTACGTTGAAGAATCTTCAACAAATTGTACATTTAATAGATCCTGGTGCCGGGTCAGATCGTTTCGAGGAACGTCTCAATTTCTGGATGTTTAAGACCTGTTTTATGGGATTTCGTATTAATTGGTATCGTCTAACATTTATTTTAGAGCTTGGATAGAAATTCTAAACTGATTTAACTAGGTGGTAGTTTGGAAGGAGAAGGAGGAATCGTGCGAGGAAGATGGTGAACGAAGATGGCGGCTCCAGGGAGATGAGTGCCGCGTCTCCGACGACCGCCCGGAGTATCGAGGCACCGAAGGCGCGGCTGAGTGCATAAAACTGCAAATATAAGCAACCTGCTCGCAATAGAGGCGAGTCCCCAGTCCCCACGCCCGATTCCCCTTACACGCGATCCGCGCGTACACGCACGCACGGACGCACGCGTAAGAGCGGCTCTGCGGAGCAGGAAGGTATCTCGCGGTTATTCTCGCCGGAGAATAAGAAACTTCTTGCGCCGCGGTCCCGCAAATGAGCACGCCAAAGAAGCTCTGCAAATAGAAATTTAAATACCGAGGCAGGCCTTACGCGTTTTGATCCGACACGATTTCAGTCCGTGTGCGTTTCGCCATCGCTTCTTCTATGTACATATAATGCGATTGCGTCTTGCAGTCAATAGAACCTCGTATCTATAAATATTATTGTTGTTGTCGGCTTCGATTTTATCTCGCAAAACAAACTCATGAATCTATCGGCTAGGGATTAGAAAATTGGATATTCGTTGAAAGAATCAGCGGGAATAAAAAGCTAGCGGATTTTTGAGTGATTACACTGGATCTATGGTACAAATCGATCGAGCTAAACGATTCGTGAATGGAAACGATCAGCAGGAACCCGTGCCCCGGATCACGAACGCAGAGGCGCGATGTATGACCGTCGGTCACGCCAGCCTATCACTCTTCAGTACTTAATTACCCCCGGCTGATGAAGTCAGGGTGGTCCGCGATCTCTTGCTATGGATACCGATCATTCGATCCGTCTCTTGATTATATTGATCTCCCTGCGTGATATCAGCCGGTTGATCGATTAAATCAACCCTCGCCGGCGAGTGATTCCTTGACGGATCACGGAATACCATACCGCCAAAAGGAAGATACTTCGATATTAATTAACGCAAAGCACACAACGCCCGGATCACCCATAAATATTATTGATACTTCTAAATTCCAGCAGATCTGTAATTTCAATGTTTACCACTTCCAATCTGCCGTTCTGATCTATTTGCAACATGTTTAAAAAATTCGGCAGACTCTCGGAGACTCTGAGACTTTAATAGTCCACGAAGGGTTAGAATGTCATCCTGGAAACATTCGCAAGCAGATGGCACGCGAAGATGTGTGTCGCGTGGCCCCCACGTGGTGGTATCGCGTTCGCGAGCCACTTCGGAGTGGCGTCGTAAAGTTGTTACACTTGGGAGAGCCCGCGTGTCCGCAGTGTGCAATTAAGATCGTCGTAATCTTCTTCCTCGTCTTGGAATTTATCACCTGCACGTGACCATGTAATGTAATCCCAGGACAGTTTCGCGAATCCGTGCCGATGAATTCTCTCGTCTTGTCGCTCCGTCGTCGTCGTTTCGCGAAGACGCGGAACCATTCCGAACCGTAGTCGATACAGAATGCTCACGATCGAGAAGAGGAGTCCCAGGGAGCCGTCGAGGATTAATAACCGCGGTAAACCCCATTATTCTTGCGAACATATTCCCCGCTGCATCTAACAGTACTCGAAACAATACCGCCAGTCTTGCCCCGTCCGCCAACCGTGTCCGGTGGGTCGTTTCCACGCTCGTGGGCCGCAAACATAGACACAGTCGGGTAGAATCGCAAGAAGCGACGCCGCGCTGGGTCGCCGGGAACGGCCCTACCCATTTTTTAAATTTATTTATACAACCCTTTCACTGAAAGAAATGTACTATCAAAACATTTCGTCTTTCCTATTTTTATACCATTCAATAAGCTGTTCTCAGTTTGCGTAACAGACTCAGTTTTTCTCAGTTCTTTTCACGTCACAGATGAGTGTTCATCAATTGTTTTGGAATTATACGCGTTACCTTCCGAGTATTGTACGAATGCATAAATTGCATCGGCTCGGTTCAGAGTTCCGTTTCCAAGAGTATATCCGACTGTCGACAGTTTTCGTGCAGGCCGGAGAAAAACGATGGACGAGGAGGAGACGCGGCCGAGAGAGAGACGATCGGCGGAAGGGAAGCGTAGCATACGTATCCGTGACTAATCTTTCACGGTGAGGAGTCCCGCGCGTGTCCCAGTATCGTGAAGTTCTTGAATTATTGCCCTGTTATCTTGGCTGGTTGCACAGCGTGGGAGGGGCGAGGCCCCCCTCCGGATCCAGTTTCATGAAAGGCACCGACGCCAGCGGCCTCTCTCACGGGGTAGTACAACGACGCCGCCGCGCGTACCGTTTTCTAGTTCTAATCTGTCGGCCATTTGTTAGTCGGCCGCGATGTTTGTTCGAGAGGGATGCAAACGGGCCCGTGGGGTGCGTGGAAGGGGTACGATGAAAGCCACGTTGCCTGTGTCGCGCGTTTCTTGCATCTTGAGCCGCTCGGACCACCCTGCAAGCCGGCAGCACGATGCGGATGGGTCCGGTGCAACCTGCGACGAACCTGCGCCAACTGCAGCTCCTGATGCTGGCTCTCCTTTTCACGAGAATCTCGTCCATACTCGATCCAAACGGGTCGGTGTTGATAAACAAGTCACCTCCACACGCCTTCGCATCGGACATTCGCACATTACACACATTTATATAATTTTAAAAGAATCCCCAACAGTTTGCGCATCTTGCAGTATCTTATTATCCATCGTACATTTAATACTTGAATGTCCAACCTTTCAAACACATCGATCAACCTTCAACTCACCTAGTGGTCTAAGTGAATGCCTTAATTCAGAAAAAGACATTGTTAATGTCATTAACACTTTACCTACCGGAAGCCTATTAATAGGAGTTTCAATAATTGTGCTGTATCAAAAGAAAGCATAGAAATCTGCTTTTACATTACAATCTTAAATTAAACTATTAGATGACGTTATGGAGGGTGACTTGTTCGTTCACAAAGAAAATTGCTGTTGCTATCGAAGGTTCCAATAAAAAGTGTCTAGCCATGTACCATAGATTTTTCAAAATTATGAAATAATCACCGGTCGTTAATGTGTTAACTTCTTAAAAGCTACTGATTTATATAACAGAATTTAACCTTACCACCACACATATCAATCGATAAATAGGAAAATTACGCCCTTCACACTACACTGTACATATGTATATGTAATCCACTGCTATACAGTGTATAAAAAAGTCACCTCCACACAATATTCAGTGAAACTATTGCTTCCATGCAATCACGGAAACACCCATACTCAAGCCGAGCCAACAAAAGCTTCGTCATTAAACCTGGATTTACCTGCCGACCGCAATATAAATCTCGACGTTAATCTCCTCTCGACCTACAAGTTCCTAAATCTGTCGAGTTCATCGTTCGAACAGAATTTCACGAAAAGTAACATAAATTCCGTTGGCAGGTACGCATTTATATCCGGCGTCGGAGCATTTGTCAGGCCGGACAATGGTTTTATAAATGATTCCGACGAGTTCGCGCCTCGTAGATCTCGATGCGGGCACAATGGCCGGGTATCGGTGAATCGAGGGCGCGCCAGGAAATTCGATATTCGCTCGTGCATCGTCGACTGATGGCGATTAATGATCCCCGGGGACACGGGAGGCCGGTGAAAACCTCTTCGAAGTATACGAACCGCTTCCCGATGACGCGCGAATCGGATCGCGGCTGCCCGGGTCATTATAACCTGTCCAAGCGCCGCCGCAACATGTTAATTAAAGATCATTAGACCGGCCGTCCCTGATCGAGGGAAATTGAATCTCCGCTGGGGCAACGGGACACCCATACACATAATTTCCTCTAGGCTTTCGCGATACGAGAAAAAAAAAAGAAAAAATGAAACGGCGCGGGCTTCTCGGTACGGTCGGCGTATATCAACGGGCTGTATACATTGTAGCGGGACATTTTTATTACGCCCGTATTGGAGACACGGCTCTTTTATCGTTATATCCGTGATCGTAGGATGCCGACGGGTCGCGCGATTCCCCGCCATAAAATACGAATCCGAACGCAACTAATTGCTTGTACCTGTTCGACAAAAGGAAACTCGTCGGGGCCCGTGCCAATAAACACGTCCCTCGGCCCCTCTTCTCGGGGGCCCCGGGATCCAAACGATCCTCTCCTTCTATCCCGTCGGCGGTGACGCAAGGTGGAACAGCATCGAGAGAGCTACCTCAGGAGAGGCAGGGGGCCCCGGTTATTTATCCGCGGAAGGGTCTATTAATTTCGAGCCAATAATAACTCGGACTCCTCGTACTAATTAATATATGAGCACCATTCGGCCGGCAAGAGCCCCCAGAGCAGGTTCGTCTCTCGGGATCCTTAAAGACTCGCTCCGCCGCGCCTCTCTATCTCTGTTCTTCCTCGCGAGCACCAAGTACTCACCGGGTTTCTCTTCTCTCTTTCTCTCTTGTTCTCTCTCTCTCTCTCTCTCTCTCTCCTTTTTTCTCTTTCGCCTCTTTCTTCCTCGACTCCTCGGTATCATCTTCCCTCTGCTTCCCTCGTTTCCGTGGCCGGACCCCTCGTATCGGCAAAACGATGATGAAGAACCGGCCCTGCCGACAAAGATGCCGCGACATGAGCCATGCGCTCTCGTTGCGCACATCGAGCCAACGACTCCCTCGATGCCTCTCCGATCCTGATCGAGTGCTACGCGAGATCTTTATAGGCCCGCCGTTACGCACAGCGATCGTCGGCACGGCTACACCCAGCCAAAATTCCAGATTTTCATCCTCAAGTTTTGAACACCTCTCTTTCAGTTCGATCAACGTTTGTGAAAATTCGAAGCACTTTACGAGGTGGATAAATCTTCAACGCTCTTACTGGTTTTCGTCCTCAGGCCGCCTCTTCGGCAATACGCTTTGTAACTGTTTCTCGTCGCGGGAACTAATCCGTGAATTATTGTACGGGGTGAGTGTTCGCAGAAGTAAGTCCCTCTACTCTAGCGGATTGTAAAGCTAATATCTTATTGTTCGGCACACCGTGTATATCGAATATCCAGGTAGAACGGGGAGATTTATACCGACAAGAGAAAGGCTATGGAAACGAAGACAAAGGCATCCTGTGAATTAACACGTTCTCCGTGTGCGCGATTGGTTACGGTAAGGTGCTTATGTTTTTTCAGTCCCTTCAATTTCCCTTTTTCAATTAACGACTCGCTGGCGGAAATTTTATTCATTATATAGACTGATGGTACACGATGTAATTAGACATAAAATAATATTCAATCAGCTTTCGTTTTGCCAGTCCCTGGTGGCAACCGAGTACGTTAGTTAGTAATGACCAACAGTGTCGTCCAGCTCGATCAATCCTCGACCCGTTCTCCGCGTGACTGGTCGGTCGTCCGAGTTCCCTGAAGGAAGCTCGCTGAATATGCAGGGTGACAATGCAAGAAAAGGAAGCCGCGTATTTGGTTCGTAGGTGTGCCCGTTGTCACGGGCTCGTAGCACGAGCGCGAGCTTCGCCAGTTTGCACGGTGGATGCACCGGATGCCCTTTCTGCGACGCTGCATAGGTGTCCGGAGAGGTCAAAGAGCCGCGAGACACGTGTACGGCTACCGTGATGCACGTGACAAACTAGGATCGTCAACTTACTATCCCTGGCCGCTAGACACGTACAAGAACTAGAAAATGCTGGGTAAAAACAAATTCTTGACCCATCCTTGACCAATTCTCGAATAATCTGTCGAAATAACATGGCAGTCGGTGTGTACGATGTGTATGAACTGTATGAAGCTCGCGTCATGCCACGGATCCTACGAGCCCGATTCTGGGCGTAGTCCTGGCTATTGTCCCGTGACAGACGCTCGATTGTCCCTATTAATATTAAGGGGGAATCTCTCTCTCTCTCTCTCTCTTTCGTCGTTGCTCTGTCTCTTTGTCGCTTCCTCTTGTTCTCTCTTTTTGATATCCTCGAGTGCCCTCGTTTCCTGACTTGCCCACGTATGAGACACCTACTTGTAATATCCTCGTCGCGCGTTCACGATCGTCGCCTCTTCCCTCCCGGCCTACTTCCTGCGTGTAACTACACCGGAAAGGTGCGGAGATGCCGAAAGAAAAAGTCTAGATGGACGGTGAAAATAAACGGTTCGTTTGCCACGAGCCTTAATCACGCCCACGTTACGCAGTCAACAGCTCGTGCAGCCATTATTTAGTCGCGTATCATCTGTTTGCTGGAACCCGAGATGTGTTCTCATTTTACGCGGGCCGTGTTCTCGCCATCGGGATGGAATATTGTTCTAAGGTGATGATTGGAACGCCTCGGTTCTACGTGGCCACGTGCGCGTTCGTTATCCCGGCAATCGCTCTCCTGCGAATAGAATTACACCGAGAACTCTGACTCAACGAATCAGGACAGGTCTTCTAATCCTTCTTCATAACCCTCCTGCAATTTTTTAGGATTTAATCCAGTGCCTAGAAAATTTGATGCGCATTTCTGAGTAAATTTCTTTCATCGAGGAACGCCGTACTCGAACTGTGAAGCCCCATCGGAAGTGTAAAGGCTTCTCAGAAATGTAAAGGATTCGATGGCTCGGGAGATAACAAGTAACATCCGCAAATTACAGCAAACCAGGCATTCCCTCTTCAACGGACGTCCACCGCAGATGTTAATTTTACCCGTGCATTCTTAACCGACTGAATATTCGACTCGCTAATTGAATATTTTACGGAAAGATTGATACGCGAATTCCTGCGATATATATTTTTATTGATTCGCAAAAAGAAGTGCGGTGAAAGTATCAAGGCCGTTCGTTACCGAGAATACCGCATCGGTGACATCACCAGAAAATTCCTCGGGTTATTAAAAATTATTTTATTCGTGCTGCGTGTGCGTGTATAACACACACGATATTCTACGTTTGTGGTGGTTGGTCACGGCTACGAGATGGTAGGGTACAGAGGGAACCTGGCGCGACCTATACGACCGCCTACGTTTCGCTTCGTAACAAAGAGACGCGCGTTTCTTTCCTCGTCCACCCACGTCGCGACATAAAAATACCCGCGCAGGTGGTAGCGGGCGAGCTGCGCGATTCGTTTCTGCGGATTTCACCAGATTTCGCTTTCATTCTCCAAAGTCGCCCTTCCGGACCAACACGCCTCTTCCTCGCCCATTTACATTTCCCAAAAGATCTATTCTGCTGTCAGTGCAAGAAACGGCTGGTTCACGACGTTAGACAATAGACTGCGGATTTTCTTCAACACAACTAACAAGCCCTGCGCCGAATAATCGAGATGTTCGAAAGGGACACTGGAGAGAAGAACCGCGTCATTCCCGCAGCATTCGCGGAGCAAGCATCTCGCTCTAAAATGTAACAGGCCCGCGAACCTTGTGTTTTCGCAGCTTTATCAACCAGCTGTATCTTGGGAAAGAGATGCCACGCGAAGACCTGATCCCCTGGGTGGACAGCACTTGCACGTACCAGAATGACGACGTGAAAGTCGAAATAGAATCGTTTCGGTAGCGCTATCGGAAACGAAATCCCTTGACGAATTCACTAACCGATCACGCTATTTACGCAGCACGTCACAGAACTGACTCACGAGCAGTCCCGATCATATTGTCTGATTGTGAGTCACATCGAACCCGATCGCTAGTTTGGGCAACTGGTATCGGCGGAAGAACGAGTTCCGAATCTCGTGGTCAACGAACGAGGAATGGAATTGGCATCTAAGCAGCTAAGAGAGAAAGAGAGAGGGAGATTCGATCACCACCGAAACCAGCGAGGGGATCGGTTCGAAAAAACCACCTGTTTGCCGTACGTGGGCCGAGAGGCAAGCAGGGAAGAGCCACCACACGATTTGTACCAGCGAGGAAGACGAAGTCGTAACCCCGAAGAGGCGACCGCGCCCATATCGAGCGACAGCCCGTTAAGCCCACTCCGGACTCCATCCAGATATCATCGCGAATGCTAAACAGAAGGGCGACTTCCCTCGCTCGTTTCCCTCCTCCTTCTTCGTCCTCCTCTTCGTCCACTTCATCCTCTTTCCTTCAGGCTCTCCCGGCAGACCGATTCCTCTCGGAGCCTCATGCATCGAGATAAGTTTGGCAGCAATGTTGCAGGCGATTTCCGAGGCAATGCGCAGTAAAAACCTTCTCCGCGATTCGAACTTCTCTGCGAAACGATCAGGTCGCGGTCCGAAACACGGCGAATAAAATCCACTGCGTCGAAGATCGAGCTTCGAGGACGCGGAGAACGCTGATTCGAAGGGTATCGACGATACGACCTTTGATAAGGGATTCCTTGATCGAAGATGCTCGCCGCGTAATTTGAATTTGTAAGCGGCTGCGTGTGGGCTACCGGCGCGGACTTCCATTGCTTCATTTTGGCCAACGGTATTGTGCCAGGACAACGAAAGAATCCGGGGATACAGGCTTCGAGGAGGATTTAATTTTGAATAATTTTGATTGAATTTGGAACTTGGACTTCTCATTGAACTCGTAATATACTCAATAATTCGAGTCGCCAGTTGCTTCTCCGTCATCGGTGTAGGAGGATGCTAGGGTAAAAGATGATCCAAGGCCGCGCGCTAAGCGGAATGAAAGCCGGCGCGTAATTAATCGACAAGATTAAACGACGCGGCGGCACCGCCATTATGTCTTGAGGCTTGGAGCGCGTCAAGCAACGATATACTTATTCAAATCCCATTCTACCGTCACGTTCAGGCTGGCCGTCCTCTATAATATCTACGATCGCCAGCCGTGAATAGCAGCAGAGCGGAGGAGAGCAACTCGGAAGAAGAAGAAGAAGAGAAGAAGAAGAAGAAGAAGAGGCTTGAACGGGCTTGCAGCTTGAGCTTGAGCCTGAGCCTGAGCCTCAGACCAGAGAGCTACGGAGGAGCCGCGTTCTATAGGATGATCGAGCGAGTCAGATAAGGACGAGGCTCTCGCGGGGGTCAATCGTTAATTTCTACGGAATTCCACGTGCTGACAATACGGGGAATACAGGTGGACGGTAGATGAGAGATAGGAGAGCGTGGCCGGCTTGCACGAGCTCCTGACGACGCGAACGACGACACGACTCGAAACGAGGAACAAACGAGAGCACCTTGACTGCCTCTACCCGAAGCGGAGCGAAACGAAACGAGGCAACTTGGACACACGTGGTGCAGCAGTCCTCCGCATCCCCTTCTTCCTCATCCTCTTCCTCCTTGTCTCCGGTTCTCTTTCTCCGGCTCACCAGTCAACGGCTCGGTTCATCCTCCTTTCATCCTTTCTTCTCTCATCCCCGGGTTCTTTTCTTTCTCTGCTGGCCTTACGTGTCCTTTACGTTCGAATCCACGGGCAGCCACGGTCCCTTGATCGAGTCCGGCTAGGCCGATCGTGGCATACGGGACGCGGACTCTCTGCGCCGGCAAAGTCCAAGACGCGATACCTCTGGTTCTCGGAATGAGTGGAAGAGTCGCTGCATACTACACTCGCCCCTCAACCCGCTTCTCGGCGCCGCGCCGTTCTCTCCTCTTCTACCCTCCCCGAACCCGAACGCTGCACTGTGTGTTGCTGCACTCGGTTTCGCTGGGGCTGTATGTGTGACCAGCTCGTGCTGCGCATCGTGCTGAACACGAGGAATAATTTGTGGACAGGGCACGACGACGATTGGAACATTTACTCCGCACGCTATGCCCGGTGTATACCTTCCACCAACGATGGGATCTCCTGGCCACCGGTTCTAGCACCAGAGGTTAGGCTAACAGAACGCGTTGCGTCCTCCCGCGATGGAAACATCATCGACCCGCTCGTTACCTCCTTGACAATGTATTACCGAGAGGTCCAAGGGGACGATAAGTAGGCTCCAGCGAGAGCAACAACGTTTCTTAGAAGCCGGTCGAATTGTAAATTGAGTCCTCAAGTTCTGGCGACGCTGAAGCCAGGGTGTCGCGGATATTTCGATTCATTCGGGACGATTTTAGCTCTCGGGAAGGTGCAGAAGTAGTCCCTCGAGATCCAGGATCAGTATACATCCTGATACCTAGCGTACCTGGCGAACAGGTAGAGATCCAGGATTCTTTGTGGCCGGCGTGCGTATCATACGTCGTGCCCGCGGGACTGCTATCGACAGCCGATGGCGTCGATTTAATTTCCGCGATTTATCGGCCGTTTCCACCAACGCGAAACAACCTGTCCCATTTGCGGGCCCAGCCACGGCCCACGGGGCAATAATTCCGACACCCCGAGGTAATACGTATTCCACCAGGCGAGCCGCACCACGTGCGTGTCGGCCAACCTATCGGGCTTTCTCTTTCTCGCTCTTCAGCGGCGGGCTTCTCTCTTCCCACTTTCTTCGCGCTATGGTATAACGGGCGTGCTCATAATCTCGCGAAACGATGTTTCTAGTACGCCCACCCTCGGCGAGAATCGAGCAGACCTCAAAGGCTGCCGTCGTTCGCAATTATCTGCGACGAAGAAATCGGCGACTGTCGATCCTGATCGATCTTTGAAAGGAACGTTATTTCTTTAAGTCGACCCCCACCGTTCGAGACTAACAGGTGTCCGCCGGCAGACCTCATGTTCCTCCCTAATGAATGGCGTATCGCGACGCGCGGAGGTTAACCTCGCGCCCGGAAGAGTCACTCGTTGACACCGAGGTAATGAGCAATCGGGTACTCGTCGTCGCATATGCTTTTTTCCTCGGTGGCACGTGCTCGATGTCGGGGGATCGGGTGCAGGGGCGTGTCTGCTGGTGGCAAAGAGGGTAGATAAGCATCGAGAGTCATCTGGCCTAGACGGGACGCATCATTAAAACGTTACATGGCGAGTCGGTCTCGTCGGAGTGGGGGACTGATTCACTCATTGAATTAATTGGACATGCACGGGCAGGGGCTCGTCCGTATAGAACGTAGCCGTTCGTCAGGTTTCTGCGTAATAATTTTACACCCTGCCTATATTATCAACGGTGATCCTGGTCTAAGGTTAACTGCAACGATTTCCCTGAATCAATTTGAGCCTGGCGTAACGATGACGTCGTAAATCGACAATACGATCCGATAGAGAGACGCGATGAGAGATTGCTTGTCCTCTATGGCTTCAGACTGCGGCTAATTAATCGCAATCAGCGATAGATGGCGCCTCGGATGACCAAAACGATCGGTTGCCAGAGATAACAGACATACTAGTTCTCCTCTCTCTAACCCAGCACCTTCTCCACTCGACCCGTCTCGATTTTTGTCGACTCGTTCTCATTAGTGACTCATCTGTCTCGTTTAGGGATCGAGCACGACCGAAACTGGACACACTGGATAACCGTTGCCGCACAAACGATTCACGGAAAAAGCAGGACAAGTCCGACCGCGCGCGGAAGAGCCTATGTCGAGGTGTCATCTGCTAAGTCAGGTAGAGACGATCGTGCGGAGATAAGGGGAACTCGTCACGATCATAGCCTGGCGAGCCTGGTTCGGTAGTAGCCGGTGTCTAACGCACAACACGCGTCTCTTAATGACGCCGGAGGATGGTAAAGGTGGAATTATGGTTCTCCGGACCCCCTGCTGAGAGCGATCGAGCAGGTAGGCTCTCCGAGCTACGAGCCGCTGGTACACGCTACACGCTAATCGCGTGTACGCGAGACCGATGTTAACGCGTGGTAGCCTCCTGCTAATGCCGAGAGTATCGATACTCTGATCCCAGTCGATACTTTGATGCTCGCGAGAGGTCGATACCGCTGCAGCGATCCTCTGAAACGCCGTCTTTTGATCGTCTGGGAGCATCTACCTTCGCAATCAGGATCTTTATATGTAGTATGTATATGGTACATTTTTAACCCTTTGCACTCGATGCTATTTTAACTTGAAAATTAAACATTTCTTTCGACCTAGAATAATTCCATTCTGTATTAATTGTTTTCTTTGTATGAATATGAAATTGATATAATACCTCGTACAATACTTGAATTTTTAGTAATTGATCAGATACCAATATATTTATATTGAATAATGGTACAGAAAATTTTAGAGTGCTAAGGGTTGAAATAGTCTCTCTTAGCTACCATATTGCGCCTAGTTACTGCATATATTGAGACTACCACGTATGACTGCCAGGAAATACCCGATGCCTGGATACTCCGATCTCGCAATTGTTTCTGTCTAAAAATGAACGTTTTCACGGCGTTCACGTTCGCTGGACGCCTCAGGGCGCGCTTCACAGAAATCAATCGCGATCTGCCTTTCCACGAGGGCGTCTTTTCTTCCGTGATTGAGTCCTCCATTAGAATTTCGCCCGGCGGGCAAGTCGAGCGGGATCTCACGGCGAGCGGGGTCAGAACGAACGAACGAACGAACGAAAGAATGGAACAGACTAGTCGAGCACCGATTCCTCCAGCTGGGAGCGAGTTTCTACAGAAATTCCTAAAGAAGCCCCGCTCCGAGACATCTCCATATTTTCCCAACGAGCCAAAACACTTTCAAACAACCGGTGGCCAAGAATGGAGTTGCGTCACTGTGATGGAGAAAGGAGAGCGGGAATGTTTCGCCCCCGGGAAACGAGGGATGGAAATCCCACAGCGTTCGAGACGCACGAGACATTATGCCTATGATCGGTATTGGTCCACAACAGTCCTGGACAAAGCACCTTGCATTGTGTCCCTGTCAAAGCCCGAGGGGTACGGTGGCCCCACGATTCCAATCGTAACGAGATTATTGTAGGCGTTGAGCCATAGAGAATAGCCATCAGTCGACAATAAGGATCCTGGGGATGAATCCTTCAACCCTCGGTCCCTCTAAACGCTGTTGCCAAACTCCTGTATGTTTTTCCTCTCTCCCGGAATTTTCTCCGAGGCTGCCGGCGAATTTCGAAGCTGTCAAAGCACCGGAAGGTGCTGGCGGAACAGGTCGCGACAACTCCGAGGAAGAATGGAAAAACGGAATGTTCGCAACGGTGATGGAATTTCGCCACGGTCACCATGAATCCGGCTTTAGGCGCGTAAAATATCGGACGAGCGACTTTCCAGCAGACTTTTTTATTACCCCACGCCCGGATTAACGGTTCGGCCATCTCTCGATCTTCGCGCTTATCTTCCCCGAGCCGTATCCTGGATCACTGGGTGAAAAATATGGAACGGCCTGCGGAACAAGCTCGAGGTCGCCGGCGTGCCTCTTATTTTATGTACTCGTAAAACGAGCCGTATTTACGCGTTTATGAGATGCCCTGACGCTGATGCGTTTTTACATTTGGTTAGTTTGTAAATCGATTTAACGTCTCCTTCGTTGGCCAGACGGCCCCGGCCATGGGGCGCTCTAAATATAGATTACAACGCCGATACCGGCCAATTAACGTCTCCGACGATGGCCACCCACTTCTCGTCAACGAACAAGACCCATGGCAACCGTGTTCTGCGACCATGAGATTCGCGAAAGTAATGACTAGACTGCGGATGTTTATGCAACTTTCAATTTTTCTAGACGAAGTTTAAGAAAGTGGAAGAAAAAAATCTGATTTCCAAATGGTAGTAGCCTGTGCAGATCTGAAATAAATAAAAACTGTACTAAATTCTGTCGAATTTTATACTGTACCCTTTTTTGAAAATTTTCAGAAGCCATAAATACATGAAGATCTTTCTCCGCAGTTTGGTAATGACTCTCGACCACAACTAGTTCATGTTTTAGTATACAAATATTCCATTTCGAAGAGGATTCTGAAGAGGATAGGCGAGCCAGAGCGCTTCTGCCTCTAATTTTATACACAACTGGCCTCTCTACCCTTCCTCGCTCACCTATCGGGCGATAATTCGATAGAGGGATACCCTGCTCGCGCCATACGTTCGCTTTTTAACAGAACAGAAGCGTATTGTCGTCACGTCGTAACGACACATCAGAGCACTGGCCGGCATGTTGCGTGCTCGCCTAGGCCAACTGACACCGAGAGATACTGCTCGTATGTCGGCCGATCCGTCTAATACGGTAATTGCCGGTCAATTAATTGAAGAAAAACAAGAAGCAGCAGGCCGACCGAGCCTGCCATATTGGGCATGAAATTGATCTAATGAATCGCTCCTGTATAGCAACTAGCAACCGACGCCGGTCATCGATGACGACGCGTGTGTCCGCACCAATCGATCCCGTCAACCGGTTCTCATTTCCAACAAAAACTGTTGCTCGATTAATGAAGATATACAACGATTCTTGGCTCGAACCGCCAACATAGCTTGCCCTGGAAAACGAAATTCCTTCAATTGAAGAAAGACTGGTGCTCATGAAATTGAACTTGATTTTCACGATTTCTGAAACAGTTCAGAATAAGAACTTCAAGCCGCACCCTCTGGAAAAGTTCAAAGGGACGTCGTCTGGCTAACGACCAGCTGAAAGCCGCGGGCTAACAAGCTGCTCGGCTTATCTACCGCGAGCATCCGCCAACGGGCGATTGGATTTTCTGAAAATCGCGATAACCCCGTCAATTGCAGGTTCTCGTTACGTGGAAATTTCAATGGAAGGGAGAGCAAGAGGATGGAGAGAGAGAGAGAGAGAGAAAGAGGGTATGGTAGCCGATCTTGGTGCTCGGCAAGAAGGATCCCCGCGAGTTAATATCTAACCCCCATGATTGTAGTCAATTGAAGAGGCCGAGCTTATCAGATCTTGGGCGCGTGCCCATATGCCGTCTCCCACCACATGACGGTGTTCGTCGTTGCCCTCGTGTGGCGTGCTATGGCATAGCGAGCGCAACAGAGATGGCCAGGGTCCCCCCTGAGGTATGGCGAAGCGCAGCGTAGCGTGGCACGGTGTGGCGTGGCGTGGCGTGGCGTGGCACGGTCATCGCGCACGGTACGCCACGGTATCACAGCGATCTACAAATATATTACGTGCATTATGCGTACGCTTCTATTTATGCGTTCCGTGGCCGTGTCCACCGGCGCAAACGTGGTAGTCCGACGTTCTAGCCGGTCGCCGGGCATATGTCGCGCGCGACACGATAACCGCTATGCAAATACGCAGCATCCCGCCCCCTGTGGGCCTTGTGGTCCCCTATGGGCCCTGATGGGCCCCCGTCGGCTGACGGACGCGCCTAAGAGCCCCTTCTCACGTGTAAAATACAGTAGTGCTTACTTAAAAAGTATCTGGCCCCAAATCAAATTCATCTTTCACCAACGAAAATCCTCTGTTGCAAATTCCAAGTCGCTAATGCTTTGCTTAATAAACAGTCACGAAAAAATTCATAAACATTCTAGCCAATAGCACACGCGACTGTATACGCGCCTAAGAGCCCCTTCACACGTATAAGATACAGTAGTGCTTACTTAGAAGGTATCTGGCCCCGAATCAAATTCATCTTTCACCTACGAAAATCCTCTGTTGCAAATTTTGAAGTCGCTAGTGCTTTGCTTAATAAACATTCACGAAAAAATTCATAAACATTCTAGCCAATAGCACACGCGACTGTATACGTGTACGAATTCGTACTCGTGTGTCTCCTCTCAGAATCACGGAACGAAACATTAATTATTTTCGCGTCGGTGAATATCCGCGGCAGGGAAACAGCCAGCCCCGATTATTTATCAAACGGTAACGTAGTCGCGGTGTATAATAGAAGCGGGAGCACGGCACAGGATTGTTCCCCGGGCCCTTTGTGTACCGTTAATGCGCGCGAGCTGTTTGCAAAACGCTTCCCTAGGAACGGCCGAGGCGTTGTTGCGCAGCGGGCACGGAGCGTTTGTAATTTCGCACGATTAAATCTGAGGGGATCCGAGTGAGTGCCCGCCCCAGGCCGACTCGCGGTGGACAGTCAAGGTCACTTCCTTGATCGTAGAAGAGAGCGAACCTGCTGAAAGGGACGTGGCCGAGTCGCTCGGGGGATGAGTAGCTGGTTGAACGGTTTCTTCAACTTTAGGATAAGATACGAGAGAGCGCGGACTCAAATTTAATGCTTCTAGATGGTTCTCTCCCCTACAGGGTAGGCTCTAGTTTCTACGATTGCAAGGGTGTGGGATGCGCCTTCTCATTTTTCGGATTTTTCTTTTTTTTCAATCTAGACCGCAATCGCTATCAAAAATCCTTTTTTTATGTGTACGAGGTGTAATTATTTTATAAGCATAAAGCTGCACATGTAGCTATTTTGATAAAGTTGCAACAGCTACATGCTGCCGAATAATGCAAATTACGGTTCGTAAACGTAAAAATAGGACTTTTGAGAGTGATTGCGGCCTAAATTGATCTTTTATCTAGCGCTTTTGACTACTGAAAAGCCCCACCTTTGCATTATCGAGAAATGAGAAGGCGCTTCTCGCACCCCTGCAATTCTAGAAACGAGTCCACCCCCTTAAATTTGTCAGTATAAAATTACTTAGCACCCAATACGACCGTTGCAAAGACAAG
The DNA here is from genome assembly GCA_963966675.1 of Lasioglossum calceatum. NCBI lineage: Eukaryota > Metazoa > Arthropoda > Insecta > Hymenoptera > Halictidae > Lasioglossum > Lasioglossum calceatum. The sequence continues at coordinate 1,396,106 of OZ016555.1, read as the reverse complement.
AGGCATCAGTTAGGTATGCTATCCTAGCAGAAGGAGGACATCGCAAAAAGGAGGCTCCACCGCGACGTATCGAGGAGCCATCGACGCCACGAACCACGTACCTGACACTCGAAGAGGGCCGGGGGAGGATGAAGGTAGCCACCACGAAGAATTCCGCGGCTCCCACGTGAAGCTATCAAATGTCTGACGAATGGGCAAGAATGCCGTGCTATCAAAGGATCTGGCCTCCTCTTCCTCCTCCTCCTCTTCCTCATCCCCTCACCCTCTCTTCCTCTTCGTAAATACGCGCGTGCAAGGAAAAAGAAAGAGACGAGGATGGCAGAACCGACGCGGGGGAGTAACGGAGGGGAGGCGATGTCTTAAGACAGGTAGCGGACACAAAGGGAACCGGACACTCGCCTACGCCTGGCTATTTTATTCCTCGCCTCGTGTACCCAAACCCCTCTCGCCTTCCATACGGATCACCTTGAGAGGGAACCTCCTCACAGGTGCAGCCGAATGCCCACTAAATATCCCGTAATTATATGCCGTGCACTGACAGGTACCATCTACCTGCACCAATCTCGGATATCCAGCCGATGCAACCGGCCAGCGATACTTCTAAGGCTTACTTAGCGAGAAATTAACCCGCGATCACGGGCTTCTCCACGCGATTTTGGCAAGCTTAGAAGCTGGAAAAAGTTCTGCAAAAAGTTACAGTACATACTTTGTGCAAAAGACACGTTGAGTCTTCTCTGCAGCCACAAATTGATTAAGACGATCGGAATTGTTCGATCGACTCCAATGAAAATAGCGACCATTGGCAGCGATAATATCGTGTCCGAGCGATCGAGGCTCAACGCGGCTAGATCGTGAAGAAGCGGCAAATTGATCTGGACGAAGGAGCCGGTGAACGACCAGCTCACTCGGCGCGAATTACCAGGTTCGAAACGAGGCGATCGCGAGCCGCTCTCGATCCGTTTCTGCGCGCAGCCTAGAACTGGCAGAGTGGACGGCACTTAGGCGAGAAAAAGGGCGAGTGTAAGTGCAGCTCGTGGCCGCGGTTACGTGTCCGCTTCGGCGTTTACTACTTACCGGGCGAGTAGGCCACCCACGGCGCCATCTTATCCGGGATCTCTCGCTGGCAGCGTGAGGGAGATACGCGCGAGCGTTATGAGTCGGTACTCATCCTCTACGCGAGCAAGCACAGCCCCGGACCGTTTAACCGACCGTCTTCTCGCGCAGGCCGACTTCTCAAGTTCCATATCCTGTTCGAGAGTCCGAGAATCCCTGGCGCATTGTTTATCTTCGTTCGGGGTGGTGCGCGGGAGGCACGCCGGGATGATACGAGCGCGCACGGCCGTTTTAAGTGTTGCGCAATAACGTCTTGCAGCATCGCGCCCGATCCTAACATCCTCGTTTTATGCCGGCTGTAAGGTCCCGTGATCGCCGATGCGCATGCCTCTTCCACGCCAGATAGCCGAGCTATCTATGGGCGCAGGCAGGTATCTCACTGGGGAAAGTTTCTGCCGAACTCCTATCGATGAACACAGGTTCATGGTAAGGAGGTAGATTCGTTTTTCCAGGGTGCGGAACGCGCGTTCTCATTTCTCGATAATGCAAAGACGGGGTGTTTCGATAGTCAAAAGCGCTGGATAAAAGATCAATCTATGCCACGATCGCCCTCAAAAGTATTTATCTAGTATCAACCGACTTCGAAAAAGGAGGAGGTTACTCAATTCGATCTGTATGTGCCTTTTTTCGCTTTTTTTCTATGTATGTTCACCGATTACGCCACTAGAAAGTGTGAAATAAAAAAATATTAAACCGACTTCGAGAAAACGCACGAAAAAGTATGAAATAATTTCCATTTAATTTATGTGAATACACACGAACTTAAATACAATACAATCTTTTCGGAGGCGGCGCGAAATTGAAAATTTTCGACACTGAAAATTACGAAAATGATTTTTAAGAATTTTCTCAGCATCGCTCACCTGCGTCGATGTTATAAAATCATCCCCGCGAAATGACCAGGTGCGTCACGATTCGATGAATGACCCGATTGTCAGTCTGGCTCGCGGCCGCGTCATATGCAAATTTGCTGCCCTCGCGGCGCGAAATAAAAAGTCGAATTTTATTGCTCGCATAATGCGAGCTCGGAACGAGAGTGCGCTCGGTTCAGGGATCAGTTCAAGATCCAGATCAGAATTAGTTGATAGGGCATAGCTGGTATTCAGCAATGTGGAAAATAGATTCGTTCCAGTGGCCAGCGAGTTCTCGGTAACCTTCGTACGCCGAGGGAAGAATGCGACCTCGATAATCGAACGCGACACAGTTGCAAAACGGCCGGGCCTGTGCCGCTTATCACAGGTTCGCAGGAAAGGGAGAGAGAGATAGAGAGAGAGAGAGAAAGAGTGCCACGCCTCGTTCGCCGTGGAGGATCGTAATTTGGTTCGGCCGGTTGCCGCGCCGCCGAGCCGTGGCAAGAGCCACGCCGGATGAGTTAGCGCAGACGAGGCGAGAGAACGAGGCGTTTCCATCCACGGGGAATTAAAATATTTCGACGCGCCGACAGAAGGGTTATCTCTCTCGGCTGCGAGGTGAGGTCTCGCGGCGCACGCCGATGGCTAATGGAATGAGCCCCGTGAAGGCTCTCCGCTCCGCGCGCCGCGCCGGTTCAGCTGGTTACAGGGACCGTACGCTGGTGGTCTCGGCCAGAAAGAGAGATCTCTATCGCACCTGCAGCACCACAGCGCACCTAGACAGCCTCGTAAAAATTCATAATTACGAGGAAAGTTACGAGCCGGCCGAACAACCGACGATCATCCGCAGTTCACTGCGTCGAAACCGTGAGATTCAGGGTGGGAGGCTTTATTAACGCCTCGTCACGACCGGCCGCAGAGCTATGTACGTCGTGAGCATCATCGGACCGCTATCACTCCGCCAGATTGATTTGATAAGCCTGCTTTTCTTCTACAAAGCCAGACGTATTAACTAGAGCTGCGAGAACCGAACCGCTCGACTTTCGTTATAATTGTACATCAAACTTTGCCGGTCCCGAGTTCCCCGAACGGAGCAAAATTAGACTTCCCCTAAGAAGGGATTAGACTATGCACACACAGGAATTGTATTTGTGTTTTATCATGGGTAAACGGCCAGTCTCCGGTCCAGTGCCCGATAATCCGCAAAGACACGTGTTCCCGACCATCCTCCTGGATCCCAGAGCTGATCCAATGTTTTTTCTTCAACAGACGTAACACGGGTATTCTCCGGGATCGCACTAATCGTCTGAGTAAATATTCCGTACGCGTGTCCATCGATGGCCTGCCGCATTTTTCCCCGGACAGTTCTGGAGCTGTTTTAATCCCACGGAAAACACCATGTGGGCTGCGATTACCGCTAGGCTATTTATTACGAGCGAGGAACACCCATCGACCATCGGCCCCGCCGCCGCCGCGCCGTCGACTGGGCGTAAATTAATGACTAATTTTTTGGTAAACCGTGAAATGCAGACCACGCGCCGCGCTTTCCTTTTCGGGACTCGTGTGAGAGGTGCAATCGATCCCCAACAGACGGTCCACGCGTTTCAACGTGAACGTAGAACCAATCCATTAGCACCGTGTCCGATGCTGGCCAGTGTTCTTCCTCCTTTTGTGCCGACAATGCTCGATCCAGGCTCGACAAAATTCGTTTGCTATTGTCCTCTCCGAAGTTTTAACCGTTTCGGAGCCATAAAACTAGTACACAACTTTCTTTCTCTCGTAAAAGCAGACTCAGAATTAGGCAACTAAAATTTCCTAAATTCAAGTGTGTTTTATGTAAAAAGAGATTCCTGTAGCCTCTACTAAAAATTCACCTGGGAAGAAAGGCTTTGAATCCTCTCGCCTAAATACACAGCTCGTCGCTGGTTTTCACCAAGGTGGCGAAATAAATGGTCGATATTTGTATCGAGACGAATTTCATGGAAAAATCCTGTTTCCTCTATTTTCCCGTTTTCCCTGGAGCCTTTCAGGACCCCGACAACGAGTCGTCGATCTTGCCTCCTGTCTAGGAGCAACCAAACTCTATTTAAAGTGTCGTTGAGCCGCTTTCCAGGGCGGTACCGCCCACTGGATTGGACAATGGTCAATGGGACATCCGGTTCGCTCGCACAGGTGGCCTAACACAGTGTTGTTGTTGCGTGTCGCTTCCTTCCCTGTCCGCGTCCGTTGACAATCGAGAGCGCTAATTTTCACCAAATACGTCTTCCGTGAACCTGGCAGTAACGATGCACCCGCGTTCCTCGAACACACCGTTACGGTTGCTATTAACATTCCACGGGTGACCACTTCATGCGGCTGTGCCATTCAAGGAATTGACGATAGAGCTGGCAATTTATTACTGTCTGTAGGCGAGAATGTTACAGTTCCGTTGTAAACCGGCACTGCAATCAAATTATTGCTGTTCTTGTTGCTGAGCGCCAAGCTGAGAAAAATAGATTAGCATTCTTAAATCATTGTAACCTTTCTACTGTTTTCAATTGCACCCGCTCATTTTTGCCATAAATGCATAAAATCTACATTTTCACCAAAATATCACACAATGTTAATATGTTGTTTTTCCACACATACAAAAAGAGCACGCGACAATCGCACTGATTCACATTGAAATCAAATCTATTTAAAAGGAAATTTATATGTGTAAATGAAAATTGAAGATAGGATCGAAAGCTTTGTACCTCAAAGTGACATGTTGTGATTGTAATAATTTACCATTGATGGTATTAAGATTGATTAGTGTGATGGCCGTCGGATGGCAGCGTCTGAGAGTGAGAACGGATGAGGAAGTCGGTGTAGCGAACACGAAAAGCGTAGTCGCCTATGAGAGTTCATAAAGAGAGGTTGTACATGATAAGTAAAGATAGGCTAAGAAGACAAAGCGTTGTATGCGTGAAAGACGTATAGATGATTTATAAGAAAGTTAAAATATACATGGTAAATATACGAGTGAGTAATTAATTGGAATTACGCCTGTCCACATAAACGGGTTATATCAACATGACATTTCATATTTGATCAACTAAATGCTAGAGGATCCTTTGATTTGTATGGAAAGCAGGAAAAACGGTTGCACCGACGTTGTCCCACGTCCGCGGCGACCGGAGAGCATTGGTACGCATGCGAACGTGTCAAAGAGTTAATGAATCGATCGGATTGATCGTCTAATTCGCATTCGACCTGCCTCGCCTCGAAGGATAGACGGGGGAGCACGCGCGAGAAGGTGCCACGAGCCAGCACCGGTAAGGCCGAGGCCACGGTGTGCTTGTCATGAGAGGGGCACAGTAAGTGCGCGCGAGTGTTAAGCCGAGTTTTCACGCCGGTTGATAGGCAGATCGCTCTAGGATAGTGCGTCGACGCGTGGGCGTCCGGTGGTAAAGATACCGGTTTACGATGCCACTAAAGTTGCACTCGCCGCGTAATCTAGAACTTTTTCCGACACGCCTTTCTGCGTCGAAGGGGTCGGCCAGCGTAGCGAGAGACGATGCTCTCGGGTCCAATCGAATCGAGGGCACGCGAGTTTTCCATCTGTGTAAACGCTGCCGTCCATCTTCGAGACCGGGACGCGTTGTAAAACGGGCCGATTCGAGGCTAGATACGCGACAAATGGCATCTTTCTTCCCATTTAATCACCTGTCGCTTTTCCATCTGACGACTGTCGGCAGATTCAATGGGTGTTCAGTTGGTGGAAGAGCAAAGTGTGCCAAGTTAGCCAAAAGGGCAATCAAAGTCCCTACATCGATCCGATAAAACTCGGTGGATCGGACGATCCAGTTTTATCAGCGAAAAAGAGGAACGCTGAAAGAACGAGGCTCGGTTGTTTCCACTTAACGGTGATGCGAGAGTCGAACGGTGCTCGATGTAAGTTAATTGATTCGGAATCGATCGGCCATCTCGGTCCGGCCTTTGGTAACACGTAAAAATCGGGCCGGCCGATTTTTCAGAGGATTATCTGCGGCCACGAGTTCCGCGTGCACGATGTGCGGCGTGCACCTTGGTTGCTCGGCGTTACAGGTACTACAGGTACCTGGAAACGGCGGAACAAGCCAGCCCGAGGTTGCCCACGTTAGAGTCGTACCTTAACCAAAGATATCTTTATCGGGATGAACCATCCGCGTAGCCGCGTTACGGCTTGATCGTAGCCAGGCTCTTCGGCCACGTTTCGCTACGTTTCGATAACCCTGCAGGCGCGTTCTCCGGAGCTGTTGGTCGGCCGAGAGAGAGAAAGAGAGAGAGAGTGAGAGAGGAGAGGAGAGATACGCTGCAGCCGATGGAATACCGGGTGGAGCACTCTAGGCAAATACTCACCTGCGTGCACGCACGTGTACGTGAGGGATTCAGCCGCGAAGAGACGATAGACTCCAGGAGTGTTCGCGGTTGGGAAAAAATTAGCAGAGGGAGCGAGAGGCGTGCATTACCTTCTGAAGAAGGCGCGACTCCCAACGACTCTATATAACTGCTTTAGATAAGGATTGAGTAGACACCACTACGTGGAATGCCGTTTTACATAAACCCCCGTCGTCGCACCTTTCCCTCAGCGTTACCGATCTCCTTCTCTTTCTCGTCGCGCTCACCCTTCGACCACCATTGAGATGTACATGCACGGGCGAAAACCTTTATCGGATCACCTACGCTGTAAAGGCACGTGCTCGTAAGTGCTGCGCCGCGGCGTTAAGTCCCCGGAGTGCGCTGCGCCGTCACTCGGAGCCTACTTAACTTCGAGCCTGGGATTATTCCTGAGAGGCTGGGAGGTGCGATCCTTGCTTTGTATCGATTCGAGGCGATCGTTCCGGCGAACGCCCCGGGCGGATTCATTATCGACGTTGTAATAACGGTCGGTCGTTACGTATGGAATCGACGATTTTTAATAGCGACTTTAACACTCGAGAGCCGGTGGGAGCCGGCGCTTCTTTTACTCGCTCTGCCCCCTTTCTCTTCCTGTAATGCGGCGGTGGATTCGTCGCTTTACTCGCACTAGTATCTACGAGATAAATATATAGGCCATCCTCGAGTTCGAAGTCGAATTAGAAGTTTTAAGAAAATGGACAATCGATGATTTCAGAGGCGTTAAACGAAGAATGCGCATCAATTATCGTTAAAAGCGAAAAGCGGCAAGGCTGCTGTTAAAAATATTTGAATGGGCCATCACAACGGGCCAGTCTCCGTTCGCGTTCCCGTAGATTGTCGTCGGGCCATTCAGGAGTTCCATCTTCATTAGTCGCTACATAAATATTCCACGCGTTCGAGCACAGCCAGTTTCTATAACGATGATCAAAGGCCCCCCCTGCTTCTACCTTTTACACATAGGTACACCGGGGCTCTCCGAACAAGCCATCAGGCCGCCTTTCAGCAATCCATCGATCCGTCGTGGATCGTTTTTCACTGCGAGGTTCGCCTTACCGGCGGCGTGCGATCGATAAAAAAAAGTCATGGTTGCGCGGATCTCTTCCTAGTTTCCCAAGACCCGTGGCCGCGATGAAGCGGGTCAAGCACGGGGAGGAGGCTTTACATTTAAGATGAAGTTTCGATCGGCCATACACGGCCGGAGTCTCCGATCGTAATCGTCCTTGCGATCGGGCCGGCAGATCTCTCAGGATCACGACAGCCTTCTAATTGCCGCATTATAATTACAAATCGCCGGTTATATGTGCGGCGTGGCGCAATAATCGTGGGCATGGCCCGTCGCGTAATTTATTTGCATTTCCACTTAGGTGTCTTCCGTGACCTTTCGCTGCTTCCGAGACATTGTCAAACCGATCGGCTGCGACGGCAGCATGTAAATTAATTGATACCATCAACACGCCCATCGAACAATTAGAAACCTGCCTGGCGAACCGAGTGATCCGGAGAAACTACCGAGACCTACCACTTTATCCTGCTACCGGAGTCTTCAAAATAACAAACGAGCACTTTCTTTCACGTCATTTGTACAAAAATATTTGTATTTCATCGTGCGGCTGTTAGGAATTTTGAAAATGTTCCGAGAGGAAGACCCATGCTGTTCCGCTCGAGCAGGATTTTTGTTTGTCGTGGCGGATTCGCGGCAGCCATTCCTCAGCCGATTGACTTTGCGAATCCTCCGTGGAACAGACACGGTTGCGGGCGAGTGCAAGACCGCTACGCAGGATCCTTCGAGCTGTTCCCTTTCTTGTAGCCCGTGCCTTATGCCGTGTTTTACGGGACGACCGGTGGAATTCTCGTTTCTCCGATCCTCCCGTTGCATCTCCTTGTGTAACGGGGGAACGCCGAGATTTCGGGGCAACAATATCATTTGGTGGCCCCGGGGTGATGTAGAGGATCGGGAATTCTGGGCGTGGGCTCGCGACATGCACCAGGATTCACGTCGACCACATGGAACATCGCGCTCATTTGTGCTCGCACGAGGCTGCGTGTTCACCTCGCGGCGCGGCGGCACCGAGCGGAAGAGAGACGGGGTAGGCTAACCGCTTGACATTATCATTTACTTCGAACTGTCTTCGTGACTCCGTTGCTCGCCTCGCTATTGTATCCGCTTGGCGAAAAGATTCTCCTCCTTTTTGCTTCACCGTCCTGTCTTTCTTCGAACGAATATTATAAATAAGGATGACAAACAGTCCGCGTGGTGTGATCCACTTTTTCGCTGATAAATCAGCAACCGCTTTTCAATAGCGTGTGCTAAAATTAGAATGGTTTATAAAAAGAACGTTTCATCAACAATGTTAAGTAGGTGAAACACGGGTGTCGGTATTTATAGAATGCAAGCTCCTCCCGCTGCATTACGTTTTTCTGCCAACTCCGCTGGAAGATCCAAATTAGTATCTCCGTTTCCTCATAAATCGTGTCTTCTCCCCCTGGTTTCTCCGATGCATTACTACCGCGATGGGACACGTGTCGTATCGGGAAGTGGATGCCAGGAAATGCCAGAATCCCGTACGTAACATCTAAATCTCGTCTGAGAGGGTGTTTCCCTGACGCAGCGCGTGCCATAGGGTGCTTCCCATTGGCGGCTGTTCCTTAAATTTCTTAGGATCGTGTGGGGTCAAATGCGGCTGTGATGGGAATGAATTGAACATTTTTCTGGATAAGGTTTTTTCTGCAAACTGGCTAATTTTCGATGCTCTCGTGCTCGTCGCAATCGAAGCAGGCGAATCTCGGGCTCGCTTCCTCCCTCGCATCGTCTCTTTGCTAGTCCGTGGCGAAGCCGAAGGAACGAACTGATTTACATACTGGCTACGCCACTGCTGTATGCCTCTTTGGTGCGGGGGAGAGAACACGTGTGTGCGCTCGGTGTCTCGTGTGCACAGCTCAGTGGTTTGTGTGGGTGTTGGTCCCCGGGTACCCGGAAGGCGCGGCTCCGAAGGTTCAAGGACTGCACGCCAGGTGCCGCTGCAGGGAACTTAACTCGAAACGTAACATGTGCCGGGGCAGGTCCTTCTTCGTCTATGATCCTTCGCTATCTCCTCGATTTTCTGCCCGGTACCCTGCCCAAGACCGGCGCGCCGCGGCGTCTTTGAATCCCCAATAGCGGCGCGATCAATGGCCTGGAAATCCCTTTAGAGATTTTCAGGTGCCGCTTAATTGCCATCCGGCGAGTTGATTTATCGGCCGATTCAATGAACATTGAATTTGGACGAATCGGTTCGTCCTTTCGCGAAATGAGACGTTAAATCTTGCCTCGGGACCGGTAGACAACGTGATCACGGTGCTAAATACCCGAGGACAATGGCGATTCATGTGGCAAAAAGATGCAGAGAGCTGCGGGACTATACTTCCTCGAAGGAAATCGCAGGAAACACTTAACGGGAAGAAGTATGGACTGTATCAAGCCTGGACACGGGTGGGGCCCCTCAAACGTTTGAATCCCCCACCAACCTCTTCGTTGTCCCACCGTAAGTATGTACCTTTGTAGCTAGTCGCGGCAGGCGGAGTGCGTCCTTTCTCCATGGTAACGCCGCCGTGGCGGGGATATAATTATTATTATTATATACGGACCGAGGTCCTTTTATACAAGAGTTTACAGACGTTTTGTAGAACTGATAAAAACAAATAGAAAATAACAAAAATACAAAAAAAAGTCTTAACTTAAAGTTTACATACGAAGGGACAAGCGCAAAACTAAACAAATACAGGTACAATATTAGCAAATAATCTCGCGTAATTTTGTTTTGAATGCCTGTAACGTGCCGTTAAAAAAATCAATATTATTATAAAGCGTGTTTGATCTTGCAATCTTGGATTTGGATTTCGTTGTTTGAAATCCTGCTCTCGTTCTCAAAACACGTTCAGGTACATAAAAATTAATTTGCCTAAGGAGAGCGGGGCAATCTACATTATTATTTAACAAATTAATAATAAAGCTCTGGTCGGATACTATTCTTCGATCAGATAATGTTTCCAGGTTGATTGGAACCCTTATATATGAACCCTTTGTATTCGATTGTCCCCCCTGAGGCACTATCCCATCTCTGACTGACCTAAAATTACTTGATTGTTCATAAACAGACCTGATGAGGTGTTTTTGGCAGCTAGCGAGCGCTGTTAGCAGGAAACGATCCGATCCACACGCGTCAGGAATCCGATAATCTCGTCGCCGCGGCAGTGCATTAGGCCACCGATAACAATGGCTGATATCGGCTGGCTCCGATTGTTGACGGCAAGGAGCAACGGTAAGGAGAGTCCTTGCGAGATTATACGAGCTGCTTTCACGTTATACGCTGACTTTCTCCGTGGCGCGAGACGCGAGAGGCGCGGGGGCAGGGAACGAGCAGGGTTTCGGAGGAAAAATGGGCAGTCGATCCTCCTTCGCCTGGTCGTCGCACCCACACACCTCCACCACGGCCGCGTATCAAGCACAGATCTTGGTAATCTCCCGGCATCGACACACGGTTATATACTTATCCGGCTCCTTTGCCGACGAGGATGATTCATCCCGAGGCGGTATAAATCACTCTCGGGGTCCCAATTCACTCCGGAAGACGCCGACGACTTATCGAAATCGAGGATTTCTCCCGTTTCGAATCGCGCCCACAGAAGCCAGCTGCAAATTCAGATTTTTAACACTTCTTTTCGTTTCAACAATTTCACGAGAAATCTTCAATTTAGTTCTTTTTTTAAGAATACAGCGGAAATTGTCTACGTCCACGTGCCGATGAAAGGAACATCTGTAGCAATCCAAAGGTTGAACAGCTTTCCTCGAGCTCTAGCGCCAGAGATCCTGAACGATTTGGCTCGAGGCAAGCCATACTTGTCACCGTGCATCAGAAGCTGTACAAAAATAGTCGAGCACGTATGCGTGGCACGCTTTCGTGCGCCGGTGCTTCGGGAAACAATCTGTCAGTAGGACAGATGCAAAGATAAGTCGGAATGCGTCCTATCCTTAAGAAGCTCTCTGCTCTTCCTGGTGTCGTAACTCCTCGAGCAGGAGATGAGACTGGCCTGAAAAAATCGTTTTTTTTTTAAACCACGGTGGGTGAACCACCTGTCTCTACTTCGAGTCAACTAAAAATAATCGAGCAAGCGTCCTGTTGATTTTTCTGCTCTCGTCTGTTTCAGATAATGCCCTCTATTCAAATGCAAAATATTTTCTAATAGCCAGAGAGCTCTTAGCATTTCCCAATCGTTGCAAAGAGGCTGCATGATACCTACAGTTTGATCGTCAATAAAGTATGAATTTACATCCATGTCTGTGTAATAAGAATAATACACCTTCCATTAGAATGTAAATAATTTGCTAACAGCCAGAGGGTTCTTCGCATCCTTCACTCATTGCGTATTGTCTGATTGCCAATAAAAATTCGATGTATTACCAAACGTACCTCCAAGATGGACGCACAATTAATTCTTACGGAACACTTTCCAATAAAATATTTCCTGCGACTTTACAAACAGTTTCGGGAAAGGATTTCGCGGAGAACGAAGCGCTCGGCTAAACCGCAGGAGATCGCGATCAATCATCGGCCCATAATATCGTTGCTCAAACAATCAATCAGCGGAGTATCCTCTCGAACCCTCCCAGGAGAACAAACTCCGCAATAAATTGCGTTCGTCGCGATCCAGCGAGTTACACCTCGAGAAATCATCAAGGATCCACGGCGGGGTTTAATGAGCCGCCTTGATCCACGTCGTTGCGCCAGCCCGGGGCTAGGATTCCTGGCGAATTTTAATTCGTCTCTGGCCGAGGGTGTAATTACAGGCGGCTCTGTTGCTACGATGTAGTCCGCGGCGAGCTCTAAATTAAATCGCATTGATTGCGAGCGAGGCTGGGATCCGTGGGAGAAACGGCGAACGGGAGAGTGATATGCGGTGCTTATCGATCGCCGCGCCGGCGCGGCGTGTGTGGGAACGCGTCATAATTAGGTAAACGAGAGAGAAAGAACCGCGAATCGCTCGAGCGCGGTAATAACCTCGTAATTGAAATTTGCCTCGTAATTAAAACTTGCGGGAATATATGAAACACTGAAACTTGTATCCCCTGCTCCTGAAATGAAAGGAAGCACACTGCCATTTTGTTCGGGAGTGTGCCGCGGGATTAAACTACAGGCTTCACGATAAAATACGCACGCGTCCCGGCGGGTACACGCGCGGCGGAACCGCGGCGCGGCGCGGGTTCAAGCGGGTCAGCTGGCGCGGCCCGCGAGACCGAGCTTTGATGTCGACTTAACGATTTGACCGGTTTCAGACAGTCGTTAATCAGCCAGCGCCGCTCCGGTGGTGGTATCTAATTGACGGCTAATTGAAGCGGACTGTTAAATGAGAAACACGATAACGAACGGCACCGGATTATTACAAAACGGTATTGCAACAGCCGAGCGATATACGTACTCGAACGGAGCACCACCATCGGCCAGCGATTTCCTCAAACCGCCTTTTTACCACGGACGCGAATTTATTGAAACGGTTTTGGAGAAACCCTCGGTTCAATGGAAGTTTATTCCCCTCGTTACAGGTTTCATTATCACGATCGTAACGTGGTAGCTATTTTAATTTTCCGCGGAATTGCTGTTTTACTGGGCTTTGTACGGTAGCGAGCGCAGTTAATGGCTGAAATTCATGGTGCAGCAAGAACGATTAACCGAGGGAATTCCCGAAGTCGGTGTTACAGTCTGCAACACCGTGTATCTTGTCCGGGCATTTATTCAACTGTGCTTTGTGTCGGGAATGTCCGAACAGTTTGTTACTGTTACGTTTAGACCGATTTTAAGGTTTCGCGAGAGTGCGGGGTTGCGGTGAATTATTAAAATTCCTCAGCGCTAATGTCGTTACGCAACCCTCCGGTCTAATGATGATCTGCTAGGTTCGTGTCTGATCGTCATGAATTATTTTCCACGCCCTCCAGTGGCATCAATCTCGATTGTCGATCGCGACGAGAAGAGAAGGCCCCGAGAATGGTGCGCGTTCTACGGTCGACGTTACCGGGGGCAATTAGGGCAGTAAAAGGATAATTGCATTTATGTAAAATTACCCGGTCGCCGCCGGTGTGTTATTGTCTCCGGGGCCGGCACGCGAAGCGTTTTTCGTCCCTTGAAATTACAGATTTGTTTTTATATCTGGCAAGAACGTATCGTTAGCCGGACGCCGATCGATATTCGGCCTTTTGACTGCTGCCAGTTTGCAACAGTTACAATCCATAATAGCAGTAATTTCTGTTGGCATTACCGGGTAGCGACTGTCGACAGCCCGTGTTCCCTTTGTACCCGCGAATCATGGCGAGGCAATAAAAAAAAGTTTATGGCACAAGCGGAACGGTCCGGTAAACGTCGTCACCCGATGCGCTGTGGCGACTTTCGTGTCGGGGAACGTCCGTAATCGTTTGTTTATAACCCTCATCCGTCCCCGGTGTCAATTTGACACAATTTTCAATTTTCTATTTTCAATTTTCAATTTTCCCGAAACTTCGTGTATTCTATCTTTTTAATGCGAAACACATAACCGAAACACCTAAGATGCAAAAGTTAACTCGTCAATTTCAATAAAAAACATTGAAAAACGACTGTTTACCTTGTTATTTTATCGATTTTTAGCACTGTGTCAATTTGATACCGAGGGACAGATTCAGTTTGTGAAATAAGATGCAACGGTACCATATCTTTGTTTTATAGAAAGTTCTAATAAATGTTCACACATCAGTTCGAAGGTGCCAAAGAGAATTTCGTTCAACATTTTTGTCTGTACGACGGCTGGTAGATGAGGGGTATTGGCGGCAATGTAACCCTTCCGATGGAGGGTGTGGGAACCGTTGATTTCCAATGGAATTCCGATCGACTTCGCTTCTCCGTGATTCCAGGCAAGGTCTGGAGGAAGCCCCAGGCATCGACGCGGGTTTCTGTTCTAAACTTCGTTTCGTGACCGGCTTCGGTGTCCTACAAGACGTTTCACTCGAGCACCGGCGCGCGTTCCCAGTGAAATTATTGTCCTTAACACGGGCCTCGGCCCGGCCCGCGAACTCCGACAATAATTACGCGTTGACACAACCGGTATCCTTTCACATGTGAAACGGTCTGCTCCAGATTCTGAAAGATCAGTCGCGGGAGGGGTCAGCCCGGTAATGATACACCCATGTAGCCTCCATCTGACCCAACCCCCTTTAACCTTCCGCAGCCCCCTCACACCGTCCCCCGCATAATATATAATAGAATCGAAAAATCAATTGTCTAAAGTCAACTCTCATACGGTCCCCAATAATGATAAAAAAATTGTGCATAAAATTTCCAGCTTCGCGGAAAGTCCAAGCTTGTGATCACACGTGTGTAACGCTGTCAACGACCATGTTAATGTCAATTTCGATAAAAAGAGAACCAGCCTCCGAACGAAGCTGAGTAGTCGCCAATGTTAATTAACCATAATAAATAGGTTTTTCAATCTTCCCGATTGATCGATACCCACTGTTCAATCCGAGACCGTGGAATAATTTAGCATTTGTTTAATACCTGCGGCGTGTCTGTTTAACATTATGCGCCGGTGGATTTACGATTGCAGCAAGGACTCGCGTTATCAGATCACCGAGCAGTTGACTTTCTTCGGTCGAGATTACGCTCCATAAAACGCACCGGGTTGCGTCACAATGTGAGGTGAACAGGGGTCGGCGATCGGATCGAACGATTCGACCCCGATCGAGGGACGAATCGGCGACGTCGACGGAATATCGATTGCGACACCGCCGGAGCTCGAGTTTCGACGCCAATGGCCCCCGCCGCGTCGCTTCGTTTTATCCGTGGGACTTGATCGCATAGATACAAGAAATCGCTGCCGATCATTCGATCGATCGGCGTGCCGCTCGTCGGCGCCGATTTCTCCGCAGGTGTTCCGATCATCGGTATTCTTTTCCGTGAAGATCGATGGATCGGTGCCTGGATCACAGCTACACCTCGGCATCGCACATTGTTGCCCCCATTAAATCCGCTTCATCGCCGCGACGCCTCATTTTTCTCTATCTGCGAACGGTTCGCGAATATTAATGTCTAATTTCATTAATCCTCGCCGTGCTCGCTATGCTATTATTTAGGGATTCTATCAACAAGGAAGAAAGAAATTGTAAAATTGAAAGACAGGCACCGAAAGAAGGAAGAATCGGCAAGAGCTTAATGTTAGGTCGATTCCCCGTCTTGTCAGGCAGGACATTATGGTTAACCAGTCGCAGGAAATCAGGCCTCGAATGGCCAGTAAAAGCGTCAGCCGAGGATTTACAAGATTTCTTCGTGGATAGGGATTATTGCGGAGGATCGACGTTCAGGCCCGTCAAGTGATCAGCGATAAAACGTCATTACGGAAAGCCGTGTTTCGACGAGTCGACGAAGATCAACGCCATTTGCAAACGTGCGTGAAAGCGGCCGTTCGGGGCACAGGTGGCGAAACGATCTCGCTTTTACGTCGTGCCATTAAAATCAGCCGCGATCGTACCGCATAATGGGATCGATTTGTACGGCCCGGACTGTGCACGAGAAATACACTTTAGCGAGGATCGACTTCTCATTCGATAGCCTGTCGAGCCTGTCTCTTAACCCCTGCACTGTCAACTTACACTGCACGGTAATCATTAGACCGTAGAACTTTATGCGAGTCCGAGTTTTGACTGACAAATTTAACACCATCCGCTCCGGACCTGTTTTCAACAAGTGTAAAACGTTCTCTTCAATTTGCCTCGTATTTTTGCTGCATTCTCAGAGAAACATTATGAATTGTGAAACACAAAAATGATACGTTTTACGATTGTTCGCCGTAATAATAGCTCGTGCGGCGGACTTTTGAAATTTGCAACTTTTCAAGCCGACCCACATGCCAAGAAGAAAATCCTATCAAATATTTTCCCATAAACGCGAACGGCGCATTGACCTCTCGCGTTCGCGTTAAATTGATTCAATTACATCGGTTTGAAAGGCGGCTCGCGGCCCGAGCATATTTGACACACAAGAGAGAATAATCAACGTTGGATACCGAGCGTAGAAACACGAATCTCTCGTTGGCGCGTTTAAAGCGCTGATCTATAATTATCCTTGAAAAGTGGGCTGATAAATGCATGCAATAAGTGGTAAGTTGGCATAATACGCGGACTAATTGCCTCAAATATTCTGTTCGAACGGAGCGGAAGAGTTATTGGGGTGGCTTGGAAAATATTCCGCGCAGTCGATTTATTTCTTGCATTGTTGTCGCGGACAAAAATAAATCTATTTTCGAAACGGCGATAGAACGCCATAAATCATAAAGAAATATAATCTGAAACTTCAGGTTCTTTCCTGCTTTATTTATCACGAAATATCAGTGTGGTTTACTCGGTGATCTGTTTGGAAGATTAATGACTTTCAATTCTTCAGAATATTCCCCAAGATTGATTAGTTAAATGCGACACAAATATAATTCGAGAGGGGAATTTGATGCGTGTCAATTTAGTAGAGCTGCGCTCGAGGAATGACTGCCAGATCTTTTATTGTTCTAGTGCGTTTATACGTTAGATATAGGAAGCATAGATAAATTCGACGTGGTAGCAGAACTCCTGTAGAACATGCGGAAAGGAGAGTAGAGGGTGCTGGGGTCTCCCTAAGGATTTCGGTTGTCGGATCAGGGCCAGTTTGTTGACGTAATCGACGAAAACGCCTCTCACACCGCGCCGGGCGAATCGGTTGAGTGGTCGAGTGGCAGGCCGGTGGTTATCTTCAATTTTTCCATTAAGGCACAGGTTGGTCGCCTAATGGTTGCTACTTGCTCCTCCGGGTATTTCGACAGTGGATCTCACTCGTTGACGAGGCTACGCCTCCGCGTTGCCCAGGGAACGATGATGAAGAGGGCCCGAGTTCTCGAGGGATGGGGGAGGGGGCCGCGTGCTAGCGGGTCCCAGGTGAGACCCCGAAGCATTACGGTGTTCCCCGTGGGCCCCCGGTTTGAATTCCACCCGGTGATCTCGTTCGCGGTTATCCTGAGGGAGGTGTGCCCGGTTCTATTTTTAGGACGAACGCTGAAATCGGTCGATAGTGATTTCGTGGTACGGAACGCGGCACCCGCGCTCACGCTCTGCACCTTCGCCTTCGAGACGATGGCACATACGAAGAAACAGGTTTGACAACCTGGAGGTGGGCTCACCGGGGCCACGTGCTGCGGCGCATTACTTATAATCCCATCAGCGTCTCTCTTTCTCTCTCCCCTTCTCTCTGTTCCTCGTTCCCGGTCTCTTCCTCCTTTTGCTCCTTTTCTTTCTCTCCTCCGCCTCCACCGCCTTCTTTCCATTTTATTTCTCTTCTCTTCTCGCTTCCTCTCCTACCTCTTCTTCTTCTTCTTCTTCTTGTTCTTCTTCTGCGGATCTGACTTCTTCTCTCCTCCCCCACATTCTGGTGTCCCCCGTTCTCTATACGTGTCTCCCACACCCTTCCCAACGTTCCGTTTGCGTTTCGGGTTGCACTAAATGCTCGTGTAAACGCTCGACATTCTTATCGTCGATTTTTATCCCCCGATTTGATCGGACCGTGTCGTTACGGTGCGCCCTGCTATCTCGGTTATTCGAGGAGACGCGGAGAGAGCACGAGAACTTGCGAATCGGGGATCTGCATTCCTCTAATTGCGAATTTAAAGGTTTTATACCGCGTACAAATCGTCGTCGCGAAGAGAATCATAACAAAATGGTAACAAGGTGATCATTTGTAACACTTTTGCACTTTCAGTGTCAATCTATGAATCTAAAAAATTTCAAAATTTACGTTCTGCGGCGAAGAACTTCTAGATTTCAATAACGTAAACGATGGTGCGAAACAGCTCGTTCGTCGCCGTTCCATGCCGTCCCTCCCACCAGGACCAAGGCGATCCGTGCCAGGAGAATTACTCAAACGGTCCCAGCGCGCTCATATTTCCATATTGTATTTGCAATAGACGATTTACGCTCGTTACTGTAGCACCGTGCAGATATTTACGCCGGTTGTGCGGCCGTTTTTCGCGTCCACGGCCACGGTATTATGTATCGCGCATGAACCGAGAACGAGCGCCGCTCCGGTTGAACTTCTAACGCGGGCAGTTGTTAATTTCACGTGTCCCGTGCGCCACCCGCTGGAAAAATCCAGTGAAAGTGCAAGTGCCTTGGCTACGTGTCGAGTGTGTCCCGGCTTCGGATGTCCTTGTGCGGATTGGAAAACGGAGACGGAACCTGTTTGTTCCCGCGAGACCGAATACCGTGTTCCGATTCGCTCGCGGACAACAGCTGGGTCGCTATTGATCCGGCGCCGGCTGCGAAACAACCGTTCACAGATTTGATTGACGCGGACATATTAATTCATTCTCCCTGTCCGATTGGGCTTATTAGCTTTGGAGACTGTCTCGAAGGTTACCTCTAACGAGCCTTTTCAATTAAAACCTCGGAGAAACTTTATACCATTATCATAATCTACGTCAAACAAGATGTGATCACACATCGTTCAATTTTACAATTCCATCTTGCAAAATATTACTTGAAAAATATCCTTTCAAGGAATTTATCGTTCACGAGCAAGGAGTCGCAACTGATAACCAGTTAAGAGTCATATGTTAATATACATTTTTTTCGCGAAAGGAGAAAATGCGACGACGTACAAGATCACGGGTCATTCTGCATCTAGACGACCTTGCGCGTATTGACTTTGGCGCTGACGAAAAGCGAACGTGGAACCTGTTTCTCCCGCTCGTCTAACGAGAACGCGGTATTTTTGGACCGCGACTGGCTCTCCATTTTCCGATGGAAATTTACGGCAGCTCCGTCCCTCGCGGTCGCATCGATCGGCGTTATCGATCCGACGATCTCGTGCGGATGGATCCACTTTGGAATAACTCCAAACCTGGAAGTCTCATTTTTTAAGCGCACAAAAATCTGTCCATGCAATTAGTTCATCCTGGAAAGAATTGAGCTAGTTGAACCTTGACTAATCACTATTTTAATTGATCGTAGATTTAGATTTACAGTTTATTACGAAGATCGGGCTTGCTGGATGGGCAGCTTCGTAGAGTTGAATAAGCGGCGAAGTTAGCAGGTCCGCGAGACCTGTGTTTATCGGCAAGCGTGTAACGAGCGGCGCGCCACCGGTAATAATTAGAGGAGGATAGGATACTGCATCACCAAGGCCGCGGCAAGAAATCGAGGAAGGTGGAATCGAGCTGGATCCGGGACTTAAATAATTAAAGCGTTCACATGGCATCGCGGTTACCGTTTTCTTGCGCAATACGATCTACTCGCGCCGCGATCCCATCTAAGCGACCCCCCTTTTTCCCCGGGCGCCGAGCAACGTTGCGGTCGCAGGAATTATGGCCAAGCAATGTTTCTACCCCCATGAGAAAAGAAACAGATTGTTTCGTGTTCTACAGTTTTTGACGGATACAGTGCCTATAGAAAGTTTACGCATTCCGACTTCATTCCGTGGAATCTTTGCGACAGAAACTAGGGTCATTCTTTTCATTCTTTTATTTGAACCACTTATTTCTACATTGTGTCATGCGCGAGACGGTAGAATCTATTAGATTGTAGATTGTTTTGCGAGGAAAAGTTGAGTCCCCTTCGTTTTCTCTTATTTGAACCACCTATGTAGTTTCCCCATTTAATCGCGTGCCGATAGAACTGACCAGAGACTGAATTCTTGTGTACTCGCGTCGAATATGAACGTAAGACAGTTGATTCTAAAATACCAGAGTGCGTTGCGCGATTGCTAGCCAACAAAAATTTTATTTGAAATCGCAGCGAAAGATTGAAGATCACGATTTCAATTTGGAAATACGGTTCAGCTCCCGCCAGCGTTAATTGTGTCCCAGGTTTCCAAGAATGGTGCAAAGTGGGCGATGCAGTAGTGTGTTGGTCGTCCGCGAACAGGTGCCTCGGAAACTTTTAGCGGCGGTTGTATTAGCGGAGCATCGCGGTCTCGTCCTGCCTTCGTGCACAATGAGCAGGAATTTGTCCTTCTTTTGCTGTCGTTCGCTGCCGTTCAATTTGCACCTTTGGCCGCGAGTAGGTCGATACACCGTTAACGCAGCCCCTTCCCCTCGCGAGAGTTGAAAAGAAATCAAAACGAATAAAACGAGAGAGAGTGAGAGAGGGAGGACACGGGAGGTGGACCCGGGGCTTGTCCTTTTTCGCGATCACCCGGGCCCAGGGAACAAAAGGATTTATTGCTCCCCGCTGGCAAATGTAGCGTTAATACACGTGTCCGGGCGTCGAAATTTACATAGTTGCGTTTATCTCGAAACCAGTTCCTCGGATCACGTCCTCTCCGCCGATCAAATATTCACGGTGCCTCTTTCTCGGCTCCGTTCTGCTCTCGCTCTCTCGGCTTCGCGTCCCTTCACCCCTACCACCACCCTGTCGTTGCATTCTTTTTCGCAGGTTTCTTTTCGCGAGCGAAAGGAACGCTGGCTCGTCCGCGACGGGCCCAGAGCGCAATTAGCGAAATTGTGTAATTAACGACTTCCGACGGGTACGAGGCGCGAGGCCCCAACTAGGAATCAAACTATTAGTCACTTGTCTCTATTATAACGCATCTGCTTGGCAATAACTCTTGCTTAACCCGTGGCTCATGAAAGGAGGCAAGAGCGTTCGGGCTCTCTTCTTGGCCGATTCGCCTTTCTCTAAGCCGGCGGAAGTGCCGAAGAGAAGCTCCTCTTCCCTCGAAGAGCACAGGGAGCAGCATCTCTCCTCTCGCTGTCATGTAGCCATTCTTTCACTCCCGCGAGGCATTACAATCGCCCGGTGGACGGTAATAATATAGTCTTGATAGAGGCAAACACGTCTTAACTTCATACGCGCTTCCATATTAGTATTCTTGCGGTTATCCTTGAACGCCGAGGGAATTTCTTTTTGCGCCGGGTTCGCTCGGTTGTTCGCGCCCGTGAAAAATTACGTCAAACTATGAATTACACCTGCGTTCTATTCTGTTGCCGGGCGACTACGGTCATTTATCATCGCGCTACAATGAGGGAGGCATCGTTAAACCATCGACATTGATTTCTAGAAATTGCTGATTTCCTACAGGCGGCGGCGTCGGCGGCTATGGAACTTCCCTTGCCCTTTGTGAACACGTCGTAATAAACCTTCGGCTATTTAATAAAGTTATAATGATCCTTCGAATTATTTAATTTAATAGTCGCGCCACAGACTTCGACGCCTGCACAGGAACGCTTCGCCGATACACATTCTTCAAATCGGGAGCTCTAAACAATGATTCATTTGAATGAATCCAAATGGATATTTATATTTATTTAAAATATTTTATAGAGTTATGGAAACGCTCTCTAAGGTTCCACGAGTCCGGAGTCCGGAGACTTGAACGCCTGCACGAGAAGGCTCTCCAGTCACCGACTATGGAACTTTATTCCATCCAAATAATTATTTAAACTTCGTCCACCAATTTCAACGTCCACAGAGACTTCAATGCCGAATCAGCAATGAAACTGATCGTACGTCGGAGAATATTTCGCAATGTACGTTATTCTACTGGGTGGGCACGAAACGGGCAGATAAAGACACAATTTCGCAGAAGTACGTTTACGAATCCGTCGACTGGTACGCGTGTAGGGACACGCGCTGGTCGCCGGTCAAAGTTCTGCCCTCACTTAGCAATAATTCAACCAGGCTCTGGTTACCCTCGCTCCTCAAGAGTCCCGGTGCCTCCGTGCGGCTTCGTTCTCCACAATTCTTCCGTCGTCTTCTTTCTTCTCGTTTTTTGCCCCTCTCTTTTCTGTTCTTTCTTGTCGACGTCGAGAGCCCGGTCCCCGCCGCGTTGCTTGCTGCGGCCTCGCCGAGTAGTTACGTACACGTTCGTAACACAACGTGCCAATATCGATAAGTCAGTCGGAACAAAAACAACCGAAGGATCGGTCCGACTCTGCTCTGTTCCTATGGTACACCCGGTTACCTGCCTTCCCATACGTCTCCCGTTCGGCACGCCGCGCCGCGTCGCGATCTCGTTACACGCGCCTGTACACCATGATCGCCGGAGAAAGCCTACTCTTTCCATCCTGCGCTGTGGAATTCGGAATTTTCGAACATTGGACATTTGCTCCAAATATTGTAGAATCGCATCATTGGACATTTTTTTCCTTGAAGCTATTCTTTTCCTGGTGCCTTTGGAGAGTTTCAGGCGTCCATTCATTGCACCGCTGAAAATGGTCGGAGTCGCAAAGTTCAGCGGGATCAGTCTCCCGAGGAAAGAGAAGAGCGATTCGAGTGTTCCGGCCGCGAGAAGAACGTCTTCGGGGTCTCAGTACGCTAAATGGATTATCTGGGCCCATCGTCGGAGCCGTAGAGTAGGCGACAGGCCGGATGACCCCGGCTGAACGCTCCGCAGGACCAAGAAAATAGAATGTAAGGAAGAAACGCTACCGGCCGGTGAGTTACGTCGCCGCGCAAGTGTTCGCCAATTATCTCGAACGGCTAGTCGACTCTAATTGGACTTTGCGCTGGTGGGTGGGATCAGGGATGCCGGACCGTAAAAGAATGGTTCGAGAAAAGAGTACGTATGTGCATCGGTGGCGGTCCCCACAGGTGTATGTATACGTATATACGTAGGTGCACAGGTCGGAATAGCGACGGGCACATCCCGAAGAGCCGGCCCGATAATTGGTCGAAAGCAGGGAACGATTTGCTCCATTAAATCCGAGCGCCACGGGGCCAGGTTCTCGCGGTGAGCCAGAACTCCGGGTTGTTCGAGGTGTTCCGGACGGTTACGACGATCGTATCGCTTTGTTACACACCTTCTGGTACCAATGGCTATAATAGAACGATCACATCGATTCCCCGGCCGCTGCTTTACGGTCTTTACCTGGAAGCTATACTGGCCTATCGCCTGTTCCGTAATTTCTCACACGTGGCTGGAATTTGTCCATGGACCGGCGCGTTAACGGGGTAGGCTCGTTTTTCTAGATAACACAAAGATCGGGGTTTTCGGTAGTCAAAAACGCTGGATAAAAGATGAAAAGTCCTACATTTTCGTAGACGAAGCGTCATTTAGCATTACGTGCTTCCGAGTAATGTAAATTACGCTTCGTAAACGAAAAAATAGGACTTTTGACGGCGATCGCGGCCTAGATCGGATCTTTTATCTAGCGCTTTTGGCTACTGAAAAACCCCGTCGCCTGCATTATCTTTGCAATCCTGGAAAAACGAGTCTACCTCCTTAAACTCGTTACGGCGGACGTCTTCCTCGAAATTTCTAAAAAAAGTTGACAATTCCTTAACAGATCACACGAAGATCCTCGCAGCATCGCTTACAGTTTTGTCCTCGAGTGTTCACGGCTCGGACCTTGAATGTTTGCAGTCTTGTCGAAGAAGCGAACAAACTTGGCCGAGGAGGAACATGTTACCCAGTTCGAGCGTAGAATTTTTCAAGCTTCGACGAGGCCGTTGAAGAAGGTAACAGCGTCCAGAAGGAACACCTTCCGGCGGGATTAAAGATGCGGGTCGGCCGACACGGCGCGCAGGTGAAAAACAACGGGGGTCGTTATCCTAGCAAGGTGTACGGATGCAAATCAAACGAATCCCCCGGCGGGTGAGGAAACGTCGTCGTCGTCAGGGAGTTTAACCGGCAGCGGCGCGGCGCGGCACGGCGGTGGTGGCAGTGGCAAGGCAGCGTCGCCTATCTCGCTACCGAGTGTCCGTTTTGGTGGCAACGGTGATTTCAATCGCAAAAGCGGAACAGCAGAAGATTTAATATGGTTGGTCGTCGAGGACGTATCCTCGAGGGGCCTCCTCCTATTTCCGTAGAGGCCGGCGGGATACACGACGCCGAGAGCGGCGGTTCAGAGGAGAATTAGCATATGGCTGGAATCGAACGAGGTACCCCCGATGTCTCCATCGCTCGTGAAATGGATACCCCGTTGCATCGCGTTCTCCTTTCAGGATTGGTTTATGCCCGAGCAAGACTTACGGCCGGGCCGTGCCTCAATCGCCCAGGAGAAGCCCATACGGGCCGCCACGCGTGTGGGTGTTTACGTGGATATTATTGACTTCGTCTTTCTCTTTGTCGTTGACCGCGCGACTTCGATAATCCAGAAAAGTTCCGTCGAAACGCATCCTCTTGATTCGGGCCGCCACGAACTCGCTAAGGGAATTCTCCGTCTGGAAGGATCGATCCACCGCTATTTACAACCGGTCGTCGTGATTCCATGCTCAACGTACTGCTTGTTAAACTTTCCTCGGTGAACGTGGAAAAAACATTATTTACAGAGTTATAGAGACTGTCGTCACCGGTCGGTGTGCATAAATAATTGGCAATGCGAACGCCATACGGTCCTATGACTATGAGATCCGCCATATTTAGAAGCGGCTTGTTGACTTCGCGCGAAGTTGACGACAGTTTCCACGGAGGAACCCCCGGAAGAGTTAGCCTCCTAGACTTCGTTGAACATTCGCCGACCATCAAAATCCACCTGGTCTCGTGGGTTTGCGTGGCGACCAAGCCACGCAGGGGACCTCCCGTGGAGGACTGGAGCGACGACTGATAAAAATGTTCGTACTCGATTCTTCCTCTGCCCCCCTCGTCCTCCCTCTTCGTCTCCTCTCCTCTCTCCCCTCTGTTTCCCTGTCCGTCTTTATCCTCGTCTTATTTGGAATGAACGAAGGACGAGGGACATGCGAGATTACCGCAGCGAAGCTGCCCGTTGAGACGCGCTTGTCGAGACAAGACGAGACCAGACGAGACGAGCCAAGCGAACAGCCATGCGGTAGGTACCCCGCAAGACTCTCCGCGGGATGATAAAACGAAGGGGATGAGATCGGACCGCTCGGGACGTACCAACTGTCCCTAGCACATTCTTTTTCGCCAGTCTCGAACGGCTATCAAGTCCCACGATTGATGAGCAGACCCTGCTTCCCTTATAATCCACTCGATTCTGGATACTTTGCCGAAGATGCTTCCGAGCCAGCCGCACCCGGAACGAACGAAGAAACACGTAGAAAATTCTTTCAACAAAATTTGTTCCCCGACGTGATTTTCTGTTGGTTTTGGTCGCAACGCTAAGGATAATTTATGTAATTCATTCGGCTAATATCGGCGGACCGTGTCGTAAAGCGTCCGCATAACCAATTTGGCACTAAAGACCTCGGCACGAGGGCCCTTTAAGGTCCCCCTCGCGGTGGGCAGTGCCATAACATTACGGGTTACGAGTCTCTCCGTGCACCATCTACTCCCTCTCGTCCTTCGCGGTCATCCTCCTCGTCGTCTTCGTTTGTCGTTTCTCCTCTTCCTTCTTTTTCCTCCGATTCCCTGGCCTTCCTGGCCCCTTTTCCACCGTTCCTGCTCGTCTCTCCTCTCTCCTCACTCTCTCTCTCTTTCTCACTGCTTTTTTATTTCTCTTTTTCTCTCCGGCCGCACGCTCGACGAAGTCAGGTGGAGAGAAGCTGTGCGCGGTCGATCCTGGATGATATTAGCATGGTAACTGGAGGCCCCAGCGGGCGCCTTATTAAATTTGTACCATAAGCAATATCGTGATGCGGCCCAGGGCCGTTTCAATTTGCCAGCATGGAAATTTAAGGCTCGAACCGGGGCTCCGGCACCCGTCTTACCGACACTGGCCAGCCACGGACCCGCGCGTTAATCCACCCATTAATCCATTGTTAATTCCTTTCCGACAGCAAATTAGTTCTAGTTGTTGCTCGGGTAATTACTTAATTCCCCGTCTTAGACTCGACCTGTTCGCGTTGAGCTATGGGTGGGTTGCTGCGGAGCAAATTGTAATCTACACTGACAATGAGCTCCTCGTTCCCGGCTCTGAAACTGCTGTTTGCTTCGTAGTTAGCGATGATGCACGCGCGGTACTTTGTTTCACAGGGAACGTGAGCGATTAAAATATCTGAAGAAGACATTTAGATTTACAACGTCTCCTGGTGCGGGGAATGTTCGATACTTTTACGAAAAATTTCCAAGGGAATCGCTATATTCTGCATTAATTCGGGCAATTACTATAGGCCAAGAATAGAGCCATAAAACGCCAACCGTAGTTATCGATAGGCAATAGGAAGCTCCGGTAGCTGCGCCCCTTAATATTCAACGTAGTTTAGTAGCTCGAACAATTCAAGTAACCCAGTTCAACACCATTAATTTCGAAAATCATTATCAGCCACATAATTGTCGCGTTCGAAAAATTCCGATCCCCGGGCGCTGATCACTATGTAGCATTGCGAGGCGAGTTAGCGGTAATTCCGATTCCGCAACATCGTGGTTCGCACGTTAGGTGTACAGCGGTTGCGGCAGTAAAGTACTTTACAGGATTGTGTCTTAAGAAAGATATTTAATTCCGAGAACCCGATAAACACGTTAATATGTGGAACCACGAACGTCGCTCGCGAGAGGCTGAAAATTAGCGGCCCCCCGAGACCTCTCCGATTTACGTGTTCCACATCGTAGTTAGCCGTGACGCAATTAAAAGAAAACAGGGGCCTCTCTCTCTCTCTCGCGCGGGAACCAACCTTGCGGCTGGAACCAGATAATAACGAGATAAACATTTTCCGATGATAATCCGACGATGCTGTTCTCCCTTAATTATTTCTTCTACTCTCTTATATTCCGATGGTACTCCTTTAATAATACTTCGAGGAATCACTGCAAGGAAAATTGAACTAATAAAATGAAGAAACGATAGCCAGTCTCTAAGAAAAATGAATTCCTATCGAGACTGCGGTCGCCAGTTCATGTTAATTAATCACGTCCTCGGTCTCTTTTTGCGGTGAATTAACCCGCGTGGAAAGGTTTAATTAACCGAACTGTCCGTGCTGGCCCGGGTCAAGTTAACTCGACCCTTCGACGTGGCCCGTGACACGCATTCGTGTTTAGATTCATCATCGCCCGCGACAATAGCAAATATGTGCGTGTGCCTACACGCGTTGACGCGTCCCCGACCGCAACGAAGACAGAACGAGAAAGAAAGAAAGAAAACGAACGAAATGAAATGACATAATAAGACGGCCGTGCCAACGGCACCATGGCGCTAATGATTACAAATGGCCGGGGCCGATGTACTTGCGCCGACCAAAAGGATAAGCCGGGTGATCGATCGCTTCCCCCAATATCGCTTGATTCGATTTGGAACCCATTCGGACCGCGGCCGAATTCTTGGCCAACTTTCCTGTCCTCGCACGAACTTGAAGAACAAGCTACTCTTCGACCGTAACCTGCGCGGTGGACGCGAAGCAATTTTTTGAACTGCTGAAAATATTCCAAACAACGATGAAAATAATTGAAACAGCTGTTTTACTGCCTAACACGCGGGACGTGAAACAAAATATTTAGAAGTACCTCGTATTCGAAGCCGTCGCGATCGAGAGCGTTGAACCTAACCAACATTCCAGGCTGACACTTGTCAATTCTAACCACGAATTTCTGTAGAGGAAACTTGCAGGATGCCTATGCATACGCAGACGACGACCTACAAGAAGAAGATGAGGGTGAGCGTCACGAAGTCTATGAGCATAGTGAAGGGTTGGAACACCATCGGACCTATTGTCGCCGAGCAGATCGGTGGACCCGAGTATTCCCATATACCTTACTTGGTCGACACAAGGGCTTATCAAATTGGTCATATTTTCGTCCAACAACCGTCTGAAGTAAACTACGCCACGATACAATTTAACTAGTTCTGTGTAGACTTCATTTCTACTGGGTATCGTTGATGATAGGTACAGTGTTTTTGTGCCGCACCTATGCTCAAAGTTCTTGGACCACTTCGGGACTTCATCAAAAAGGAGAACATCGACGATACATGGTTGAGCAAGGATCTCAATGCGATCAAGACCACGGAGGATCACATCAACTTCCTAGTACATGATCGCCGCTTTTCAAAATTGTCTGCTGAGTGAATTAAAAATGTCTAGAGTCTATAGTAGACCTTAAACCAAAGATGGGGGTTTTCAAAAGCGCTGCATATGAGATCAATCTAGGCCGCAATCTCATTATCTTATATAATTGCATTATTTGGCAGCATGTAGCTGTCGCAGCTTTAATGTATGGTAAATTAAATGCTAGATTGATCTTTTATCTAGCGCTTTTGACTACTGAAAACCCCCATCTTTGCATTATTGAGAAATTAGAAGGCACTTCCTTCACCCTTGCAATCCTGGACACGAGTCTACTCCCTTAATGATACCATTTTGGAAAGGTGGAGGCGGAGAACGGGAAGAACATCCTGGAGTTTCGAGCGTACGACTACTTCTTCTTGGACAAGGGGTCGGACATGTCGGCCAAGGGACAAGTGACCATAGATCGGTCGTCCCACGAAGGTACGAATAACAGTATGCCTGCACGAGTCGGACAAGATTCCCAGGTCAGACTTTCTCCGAATCAACGAAATTATAGATAATAGCGGTTTGATCACTCTCCACGCTGCGCACAAAGACGATCGCCAACCAACACAGAATAGAAAAGTAGCGGTCGCCGAGATACAGATCCATTTTGTGGAAGATTAAAATGCACGATCGCTCTTTCCAACAGGCCTATCCCGAGTCGACTGGTTCGGTTTGATCACGGGAGTGATCGCCGCGGAGAGCTGGGACTTGGTCTTGAAAAAGAGGCGGCGCGAGAGAATGTTCTTCGTCGGCGACAGACAGAACACCGTCCTCTTCAAGTTCGAGATCTGCAAAATCGACGATAGCGGGAACGTGCACGAAATGGTTAGAACCTTACTTTGCGAACTACATCCATTACCGTTAACGTAACACCGCGATTCTTTCGATCCAGTCGACCGAGAAAATGGAATGTAGATGGCTGCCTGTGCAACAGAGGGATCTGGACATACTGCCACTCACCGAATTTCGCAGCCAGAGCGAGACCGACGTTTGTCAACCAGACTGCTAGTTTTTCATTACGGATAGATAAAAATAGTACAATAATCTTTTTCATTTCTTTATAAAGAAACGTATAAGAGACGTATACGTCTCGCTCGTTCGGAACGTTAAATTACTATGAGTCGAAGATAATCCGGAGACGCGAACGCAATGGGCGCCAGGCTGTCGAAGATATTTACGGCGAGAGATTCGAGTTTCGTCCCGCATGGTAAGACGGTCTGGGTCCTGGTAAAAGGACCTCTCACCGCATTACGAAAAAGGTTCGATGACCCGCAACGCAACCAGCCCTCGATCCTCCGGGTCGTGCGTTTCAAGGACAAAAGTCGACCTCCTTCGCGGTTCTTTTCCTGGTTCCTGCTGGCGACCGATCTCCTCCTCCGCCGGTTAATTTAAAGCCGTTCGAACCAGCCACGACCTTCTTTTCTTTAAGAGAATCCTCCACCTCCGTTCTCGCTCTCCTCTCTCCAGATCCGTGGGCCCCGGGGTCCTCCAGGGAGGATCGTGCTCGCTCTGGCCACCTTGAAAAAGTGCCTGACGCGGGCCTTTATATCGCGGCCGGCTAATCTAAAAATACTAAAGTCGACCTTTCCCGCGGCAAGAGTGATGGCCCCGGACGACTGCTAAATCAACGGCGAGATTGAGATGCAAATGCAGGCTCTCGCGACCGGCCGCGAGGAGAGGGAGAGACTTTACGAGAGAAAGAGGACAGGGAGCCAGGACTGCAGAACGTCTGAACACCGGGTGGACCTCTTAGGTGACATCCGCCGAATTCGATCGAGGCGAACCATTTTCAGCAATGTTTTATTCCACGGATTTTTTAAATTTTTCTAAAAAGGACATTCGCGAACAACACATTCAAGATGATCGTTCACATTCATCAGGAATGATCCGGTACAGGAGTGCAATTATCGTTTACGTCTCCATCGGGTCCGCTGACAAGGCTCGGCGCTCGGGTCCGCGCGTAAAACGTGAAATTTAACGCCGATAATTCAATCGTTGCGGCGATTGTGCGCCGCCCCCGACTCGGTCCTCCGCTCTGTTGCTCTTTCGCCTGCATCGCGCTCGCCGTGAGGCGAAATAACTTTATTGAATTTTGCGCGGTCCGCCCGATCTCGCAATAATTCATGCGCGATCCGCAAGCACCGAGAGTCGCGCGAGCGAACGGAACGTCCGGCTGGGGTCCCCGCCTCGTATCAAGGGACACGATCTGCCTTGGGTGAACAACGAAGAAGCGTGCCGCAGCGTGGTGCTCGGACACAAGCGGTTGCTTCGACTCCCTCCGCGGAAATAAGGATAAATCATGCCCGGCTCCGTATCTGACTGTGTTCGCGTCGGTGTCATCGGCGTCACGGCCCTTTGCTCGCCGATGCGCCCTTCCGCTGAAAAACAACCTCCCTGCCGCCTCCGAGAGAGTCGAACAGGGCCGAGGAGCTCGGGACGATTTTCGGGATGTTCGTAACTCTCCTAATAATTTAACCCTCATCCGTCCCCCGCGTCAATCTGACAGTTTCCTCGAAATAAGTTATACTGTAGGATATGGCCGTCAACGCGGATGGATTTGCATTGAGTTCGGATGAGACAAATTATTAGGTTGGCAAGTTTATAGTTATAAATGGACAATTTATTACAATTAGCAGTAAGGGACGCTGACAATTTTACAACTCGCGCAACTCGGTAATGAAATCGGTAAAAAAATTTCACCCTGTATAGTTGAGGTCCAACCTAATGAGGCACGTCCGATTGCTCTAAAACTTTGGATATATCATTTTTTCAGGGAAAGGAACAATATTAGGGAGGGGAGAGCCGAAAATTTCATGGTCGAAAAATAAGGACCACCCTAACGCACACACTCATACGTCACGCGACGCACAACATACAGTTTCGGGGTCGTCAACGCCGCGCTCCACATTCTACAATACTGTTCTGTTATTTCCAGGTAAATTTGCCTGAAACTTCGTTACTTTTATTTTTTTTAACACTAAACCTACCACGAGGGGTCAAATGACCCATTTTGGATTTTTTATCTGACAATTATCGAAATTGTAACGGTGTTTTCATGGGAATTTATTCAATTTTTTTTTTTGCCTCCAGTATACTAGATTGTAAAATGAGGTCGGTTGAGGGTTAAAAATGATACTCACACATTTTTGCAATGCAGATCTAAACATCGGTGTGTTGCGGACTGGACACCGGGCAGGTCAAAGATCCAGTGGAAGTATTTTTGCGGAGGAAGGTTGTCGATAACAAGTTAGATTGCGATCTCGATCGGCCGCGTATGAAATTCTTTATTTGAGAACGCATTATGTATCCCGCGAGTCCTATCCGGTTCATACGCTTCATAAATACACGACTGTCCCATTATTTCAGCGTAAGCTGCGAACGCATGAAATATTTCCCCCAGCAATCTGGCGAATTGATAAGGGATTGTGACGCAACGGTCTCTCGGGCTTCCCATTAATTTTCCATACGCGAAAGTGCGGTTCGATCGGGTACTTGGCACGGTAAAATGGCGATCGTAATGGCGTCCGTTTTCTCATCGTACTCCCGCTGGCGGCGCACTGCATCATCGAACGGGTTAACCTTTTTTCTTTTGCGTTTTACCCACCTGCCGTCATCTCGGAATACGTAAATAAACGTTATCTCGATCTTAATGGACCGACGCGGGCGGACGTGTCTAGACTGCGAACAATTGTTACTATTATCGCGCGGAAAGGATGGGAGATGCTTACCAACAGATGGATATCTTCAGGGACGCTGTAAATCCCAGCGTGAAATGTACGATGCTAAAGGGTTGAGTCGGAGAAGGTGTAGCTGAAGTCGAAGCTGTTTCGAACCGAGAATAAGCGAGAAGTATCGCGAAGTAAACCAGTTAACGCTAAACATACAGGGTCTGTCCGGAAAGTAAAGCCACCACATTAAAAAAAAAAGATTTATTGAATATATGAGTACATACCTTTAAAATTCTTCAAAGTAGGACCCTTGGGCGTCGACACATTTTTTCCAGCGCGATTCACATGCTTCGCATGCTCCCTGGAAGGCGTTTTCTGGAATCTTTCGTGTCGACACCCAAGGGTCCCACTTGGAAGAATTTTAAAGGATTGTACTCATATGTTCAAAAGATTTTTTTTAGAAAATGTGGTCGCATTACTTTCCGGACAGACCCTGCATTATAATCCATAAATTTCCTGCTTGTAAATTTTGGGATTGATTTTAGAATAAATGTGGAGTTGACGTGTTCGTGCAAATAGTGTGGAACGCCAACAGAGGCCGATGCAGAGAAGTGCAACGGTCATTTATGTCATTCGACACAGTTTTATGCAAAATTTCCATGCAAATGCTCGCATAGACCATCAAGTCAATATGCTCGGTGTGTAACGTTCACGCAACGACGAAACGACGGGTGCATCTAGAATGCAGGCTGCAGTTGCACCGCGCCGCTCGACTTCCGGTACGAGGAACGGAAATTGTCATTGCCTGGCGCGTGCCAGCCACGCGACCAGCTTGGTAGCCGCGCTTCGTGTCAGGGAGACTCGTTACCATTGACAATTGACATTAACGAGGCGATCGAGCTTGGTACCACGTAATTGTATGATCAATGCCAACGCCTTTGGATAACAGTGTCCACGGCGGAACCGGGTCAACGATCTTGTTCCGACCGGCGATTGAGTCACTCCGAATTCTGGAAACAAATAATAGCACGTGGCTGAAATACTTGGTACAACAAGAAATTCAGGGGTTGATTGGATTCTTTGCACTCTGACGAAATGACTGACGCTAGAATTATAAATTTATATTACATAATGTAAACTATTTTACTAGTTGAAAGAGCATTTTATCCAGACAGTAGATCAGATCCAGCAGCAGCAGAGGGTGATTTACAATAAGAAATTCAGGGGCTGATTGGATTCTTTGCACTCTGACGAAATGACTGACGCTAGAATTATAAATTTATATTATATAATGTAAAATATTTTACTGGTTGAGAAACAGCATTTTATCCAGACAGTACATCAGATCTGTACGTCAGATCCAACAGCAGCAGAGGATGATTTACAAAAAGAAATACAGGGTACAATAAGAA
Organism: Lasioglossum calceatum; assembly: GCA_963966675.1. NCBI lineage: Eukaryota > Metazoa > Arthropoda > Insecta > Hymenoptera > Halictidae > Lasioglossum > Lasioglossum calceatum. Next base: position 1,362,763 of record OZ016555.1, on the reverse strand, counting down.
AATTCAGGGGTTGATTGATTCCTTTGCACTCTGGCGGAATGACTGACGCGAGTAAAACAATAAATTTATGTATTATAATATACTGTGAAATATTTTACTGGTTGAAGCAGCATTTGATCCAGACAGTAGATCAGATCCAGCAGCAGCAGAGGATGATTTATAATGTTCGGCGGCGCGGCACATAAAAATAACCGAAAATGGGTGGGCGTGACCGGGCTCGTATCGCGTAGCAGACTGCGCATAAAAATGCGTATCTGCTTAGGGCAGGATAATTACGAGAGTCACCCGTTATCTTAGAAATCGTGCGGGTAGTGGGTTGCGGCTCGGCTCGGCGCAGCGCAACAATGCACCTAGGCAGGCACCTGCAGGCTGCGCGTGCCGATGCACGCACGCGAACGTGCACGCGTGTTGCTACGTCCGATTGCCGTGACAACGTGGTGCTGTTGCCCGACCTTATGTAACGTGCTCGTTCCGGGACGCGCGAGTTGTTTTAAACAACAGTTGCCATGGCGAACGGGGGTTGCGAGCAACAACCGTGACACCTGATTTCGATGGTCCCTCTCGGGGAACCAACAATGGCGCTCCGAAACCTCGTTCAATAAGGTACTGCTCCACTTTCCAACTTCTATTCTCCATTTCATTTCAGGAGACGTTTCTCAGAGACCCTTTAACCCTTCGAACGCCATAAAGTACCGTGACAGCTGGCCCGAAGAATAATGAAAACGATTACTCCGCGATTAATCGAGTGAGTCGTCGTTTTCGGGGCCCAGGCCCGGCTAATTAAGCGTATTGTGTCATCCAAGTAATAACAACGGAATTAACGTCCCTGTCCCATGGGGAAACGATCCTCTCCCCCGGATATAAAGCAGCGGATGCGTACAGTTCGAATTAATTTTAGTGTTTGACCCAGGGCCGACACCGGGTGACTTTTGTGTGCCTATCCCACGGGTTTGTCTGTTTGTGGTTCTTCCTGTTAGCCACCACCGGTGCGACGACGTGTCGCGTTACGTTTCTCGTTGCTTTTTTCTCTTGTCTCTTTATTTTTTCTCTTCGCCTTGTCGTGCGGAGGATACGGGTAGCCATTACCTCTCCTTCTTGAATTCGTTAAACGCTTCCGCTCGGGGTCAAGAAAACCGTGCTGCCGGTTGGAGTTCGTTTCTGCACTGCTATTCCAGCTGAATGATCGCCGGATGATTAGCCTGCGGATCTTATGGATGTCTGACAAAAATTTAAAGAGTCGTTTACTTTACTTTACAAGCATTGAAAGAGACATTTGAGGATTTCAGTTTTACCCGGGCTGAAGGAGACAGTTTCGAAAAACCTGCCACAGCCAAGATGGCGGGTTAAGGTGCACCACCACCTGCGGCAAAGTAGCAAGACTCCTCGTAGGTGTACCTGCGGGGTGGCGAGCCGAGGCATCCGAGCATGATTCCTCCGCACATGTTCCACCTTCGGGACACCAGCGGCTACAAAGCGCGTGCCAGAAGGACCCACTCGGTTGGGCCCTCCGTGGAGGACCTGCCAGGATCTGGAATCACGCAACCATGAATCCGCCGAAGGAGACGGTGGTGCACCTGCAACCCCCAAGACAGGGTGCTCTACTCCTGGCCGAAGTCCGAGTCAGCCGTGCGTGATTCCTTGGCACATGACGCCTCGCACGCCGTTAGTATGCCTCCGGCGGAACAGCGAAATTTGGCAGGCAAATTTCGGCAACCTGGACTAGCTTCAACGACTACAATTAATAACATTATTTATCGTTTCATAGTTAAGTCTTACAAATATGAATAACTTATTCGTGGAAAAAGATTTCTGAAAATATTCGAAATAGGTGTTTAAGACCATTGAATTTGAACTGCGATACTATTAATCCGTCTCGGGGTTTTTGCCGTTCCAACAGGAAAACTCGGAGGTTAAAAAAGAATGGCGCTCGTTACTTCTTTAGAAAGCGATATCTTGTTACGCGTAGCTTGCCGCGAAACGCACTTAATGCCACGATTCATCAATCGCTCGCGGAGCCACGGCGAGCACGGCGAAGGCATTTTGAATAACGAAAGATAAGTCACCTGTCCAATGGGCCGGGTATCGGCGATTATCTTGCTATCCGGATAAACCGGCCCGCGGTTCGAACCGCTATCGAGAACCGATATAGAACGTCGCGTTATCGGGCTCGATCTTGATACTTCCGTTTGCTCGAGGGCGTAATCCCGCCCTCGATCACGCCACGATTCGCTCGTCTACGATTACACGATAAAAGTATGTAAACCTGTTCGTGAATTACTGTAAGTGGCTCTCCTTCTCTCTCTCTCTCTTTCTCTCTCCTCCTCCACTACCACCACCATCGAGAAGAGAACTTCTTTCAACAAAAGCGGCTGACTCCTCCGCGCACACCTCCGGCTGGCTCCCAGTTATAATTATTTTATCTCCTAATGGGGGACATGTTTTGATGGGATTTTACGGCGCGGCCGGGCTCGCGGAAAACGCCGCCATCATAATCGTAGGGTCGAAGTTTTATGGTCGTGTGCTAGCCGGTGATAATAACGCAACAAGCCCAGCCACGAGGAAACGAGCAAATGTAAATAGTCATCGGCATCCCGCCTGCAATTTACAGTTCGTAATGTTTCCGGCCACGTGACACGACGAAGATGCGAATTAAAGACTCATCGTTGTTGGCGTGCCCGAAAAGAAACGAAAGTGTTCGGAATTGAAGAATTGTTCCGACTATTTTCCGACTGTTTATTCTGAAATTAACCCGACGCACGTACACGCGCGGAATTCGTAACGTGCGCGTGGCCGGCGCGTGTCACCTGTCCGCCACGGTTTCGTGAGTGCACGCCACTAGTCGTGGACAGTCCTGTACACCCTCCACGGAGGAGACATGGCCGACTGCCTCCCAAGACCTGCTGCTGGAGACCATGGCTATTTGCCCCCTCGTGCGCCACGCACCAACCACGATCGTAATGTAATTCCAACATTTCCATACACCCGGAGAAATTTATTCGTCCCCGCCGCGCCTGACGTTCGAGCTGTCCAACTAAAATGAAATAGCCACGTGCGATAAGGGTTATTAAGTTTCCAGTATCCTGAGGGAAAAAGGATTAGGGGGTCCTCCTATTATGCGCAATTCGAAAGCTGCGTTAGCGTCCCCCTGTCCTCTGTCGGTCTACGTAGAACCCTTTCACAACTGGTCTAGGATGTTCCAGGTTTTTGTAATAAATTGTAGAGTGGCGCAGCTCGGTTGAACTCTGTTTCCTGTAGTAATGTTCTTGTGATGTATGCTTTAAAAATATGTCCTTTATATGTATATTTCATGTGTTTCCATTAAGCGATCGAGTTCTGCAAGTTTCTAAACAGATCATTAATAACTGTCCTGAATATTCATGACCGACTAATTCAGATAAGTTGTGATTCTTTGTTGATACGCGTCATTATGATATTGTCTCGGGCGAAACTGGTTCCACGACTGCTTCGTAGATTTCCAGTTTATTTTCGACTTTCTATCTCTCCGATTCTAATTAATTTATGTCTGAATAGCACAATCAATTAAAATCACGGACAGAACAGGAGAAGGCGAAACCTCACAAAGGATTCGGGTGTCGTCTCAAGTGAATGCCAGACGTTTGACGTCCATTGTTCGTTCAGGTGAAAGAATCATCGAATCAGCCAGGAAACATCGACGTCACCAGCGATCGGTTGAAAATCGTTCCGCGGTGAGTCGTAGATTCAAATTAAACGATAGACATCGTTGTTCTCTGTTCGTAGATCACCGGGATCGTCCAGTCATCGCGGGTGAATAATTGAGACCGGCAATTGTGGGTACCGAAACGAGAGTTCGAGGATGCGACAGTGTACGAAAAGTATTGATCATCGTCGACCTAGGACTCTAGGGTTTATCACGATGACCCAGCGGGTCCCTCCAATATTCCTTGCCATTGTTCCACCGAAGTAATCCGTCTGGGCAAAAGGCACTTATACCGGCGAGCATGAAACTGAAAATAAACAGCGTATCGCTCGGATCTTGGCCGCGGAACCATGGAACTTCCGTGAAATAGTATCCCGAAACAATACGAAATTCCGCTTTCTCGCTCGTCGATTGACCTGCGCGCGGGTACACGGGGTGTAGTATAAACATATTCGCCTGTTGTTGCTGCCTATCGGTGAGAGGTCCACGGTTTTAACAGCGGATAAAGCACGACGACCGGACTCGTGGCCGTATAAACCTCGGTAGTAGGTACCCTGGCTGGATATCCATAAATCTATTTGATAGTAGAAAGTCCTTCCATTATTCTCGCCACTCCACGGACTTATCCGCTTCGCAGCCCGACACGCGGACCCAACGCTTGATACGTAACACCCGCCGGGCAATAAAGGTACCTGGATCACGCTATCGGACGCGGATCGAAGGTTGGACTCGGCCCTTTTTCTCTCGTTTCACCGTGGCACGTGCTATCGCGCTCACTATGACACGTCCCAAGACGAACAGGCGTAATCTCCTTCGCCACTGACGTACGCTGATACTCGATTCAACCATCCTTCCTGCTGGACAGCTTCCACTTCTGCGATTCCGAGGACAATCCATCTTTCCGGCTTCAACGGGCTATCTAAAAATTTCTGGATTTTGTCGAGGCACCGGGGTTGCCTTCTTAGAGTCTTAAGGGACTAGACTCGTTTCCAGGATTACGAAGGTGCGGGATGCGCCATCTCATTTTCAGTAGTCAAAAGTGATAGATAAAAGATCCTATCTTTACGTTCAAGGTTCTATTTTTACGTTTACCAGGCGTCGAAAAGCTGTCGCAGCTTTATGCTTCCGAACAATGCAAATTACGCCTCGTGAGCGTAAAAGTAGAACTTTTTTGAGGGCGATCGCGACCTAGATTTGTCTTTTATCTATCGGTTTTGACTACTGAAAGACCCCATATTTGTATTCTCGAGAAATGAGAACGCACATTCCGCGCCCTTGCAATCCTGGAAACACGAGTCTACCCCTTAATCGGAGTATTCTGCGGAAGAAGAGAAATGAAGGCGACGCTTCGGAGGGTCGCGAAAGCATATACGCGAGACGGCGAGCGATAAATCTCGGAGAGTGTTACGTTCGGCTTCCCCCCGAAAACTGAAAACCGAGAGCAGAGAAAGTTCAGATTCAACAATAAGCGGAGAGACCTTCTGTTGCGTGACATCGTGGCTGGTTCTCGGACCGACATTACACGAACCACGAAGAAACGGATGATCGCCCTGTGTGGCTGGCCGCGTCTCGGCGCTGCCAACATAAAACCATGCCATTTATGGGATTGGTACCACCGTAACTCACAACATTGTCCGTCCACGTTATTTACAGCTGGCTTCGTTACGTGGCCAGGACTCGTTCGTCCTCCCCTTGTCTTGCCTCCTTTCTTCCTGCTCCTTTACGCCGTTGCGCTGTTGCTTTGCTGGTCAACCGACCTCCTGTCCTATATCTGTAGCTGCAAGGAAAAACGCCGCGTGTCAGAATTTCAAAAATTTTCAGTTTACGCATTGATTGAGCTTTGTAGTATAGGATTTACGTATTTACCAGAAAAAAGTTGTAAAAACAAATTCGAAAGATTCGAAAAATAATGCGCTTTAACCGATGTCCTATGTCAAAGCATCAGTGATCGGCAATATCTCGAAAATGAAAGTTCTTCCTGACAACGACAGATGTAACGACGACCATTCCTCGCTAAAATTCATTCGTTATTGCGGCAACCAATCTGTCGAGCTTTGTCGTCAATTTGTTCTCTGTCTGAGTAATGTACTTTCAATCTTATTTACTTGACGTCATCAGACTTTTTCTGGCGAGCCTGTCTTCTCCTCGATCATTTTTCAACTCCCTCGTCTAAACAAGATCTCCCGCAACTCTCGAAGCTCGCGACGTCAAGACAACAGGATCGACGATAGAAAAAGAAAGTCGGGCGCATTTCTCCCTGGTGGTGGAGAGGTGGACGCGCACCGTCATACAGGAAATATCGAATTTCCTGCACGGTTGCCTGGCACGGCGTGCGACGTGTTTGTCAGACGTCGAACAATGCGGAATGACATTGCTGGCGCAACGATAGTTAAGAGACCGCCGCGCCGCGCGGTGATCAGCGTAATTTAGGACCCGGCGAGCGCGGACATTACAAACTGTGAAACGGGCGCCGGCTCGTGGACCCGAAAAATAGAAAATGTCAGTAGAAAGCTTTGAATATCATTTTTCTCGGTAAGTCGTTCGACTTGACGCCTAACAGACTCGAGACATATTAGATTGACCTATGTTTTCGAAGGCTACACGCGTCGGGGCTTGTTGGATCGGGTGGTTGGTGGCGGATCCGAATTTTCCATCCATCCATCAGAACGGTCAGGAGAAATTGAGCATGGCGTACGTGGAAGCGATACCGATCGATGAAATCGGAACGAGCGACGCCAAAGAGACGAAAACCGACCTGGGAATAATGGCGGGCATAAATCTAACCTCCGCGGGGACGTATCTTGGCGATCGGCTACTAGATTCCCGTCGCTGTAACACGCGAAGAGTAATTTTCGCTAAACTACAAGACCGATCCGGATCACGGGCGGAAGACCCACGCAGCATCGTGTAATCGGTCATATCGGTGATATCGGCAGATGCAGCTGCGACCTATCCCTCTGCCCCGCTCTATGCAGCTGCATAAACTCTTACAGACTTCTCCGGAGCACTCTCGTCCGAAGCGTTCTATCGCGTGCTCTCGTTTTTCTCCGTAGAACGGAGATCGCTCGAGGGTCTCTGCTGGATGGAGACTTAATGCGAATTATCAACGGTGACAGCGGCTACAAGCTGCACGAGCAAGGACAGAACGGGCTCATCGGTTATCGGCGGATAAATAACACGTATTACAGAAATAAATAGAGCCGTCGAACGAGTGTGTTCGACGGGCACGAGCTCGCGCGCGAACGAGAAACGGTGGCGAGAGAAAGAAAGGGTATCGCGGAGAGGATGGCGGTGGACACAGAGAAGAAAGCGACGAAGGAGGCGGAGGAAGAGGTGGGACTCGCGAGTACAGAGAGCACCGGAGAGCTCGTACGCGTGGGCGAAGGATCGAATGTCATACAAATCGCAGGTAACCTAAGCCAAAACCAGCTCGGTCTGCAAGCTAGAGACCGCCGCGCCGGCTCATCAATAACCAGCCTCTGCGCCGGTATCGGGGATCGAACGTTCTTAAACAATCGGCCGGCACGGGGCTCGGCTGGTGGCAAAAAGTACGCGACGAGCCTTTTTCAGTGGAAACAGCTTTCGATGGAATATTACACCGTGCAGCGTCGATGCTACCTCGTCGTATATCAGTTGGCTATCTTGCTCGTCGCAGCTGATAATACCTCGGCTACAGGAGAATTAATTTGTTCAGAGCGATAATTGGACTGCGGATCTTTATGCATTTATAGCAAAATTGAGTAGATGAAATTCAAAATTGTTGGAAAATTTTAAAAATTCAAGATGTCAACATATGATTTCTCCTTTATTAAAATCATTGAGGGGAAAAATAACGCGCGGACATTTTCTATTTTGCATAAAGATCCGCAGTCTAGCGATAATTGATGCTCTTCAAAATTCAGGGGAAAAAGTGACCCACTCTCTGCCGGCACAGTCACGTGACATTGGTGAATAGTGTGTCGAGTGATCCAGGAGAGGAAGCGGACGTGGTCGTCGATGCCGAAGCCCAAGGCTGCGGAGAGTCCGACGGGTCTCGAGGAAACCGGGATGGAGAGAATGAACTGCGAACTGTAGACCGCGTGCAACGTGGTTCCCAGGCAATTCTATGAATACGAAATACGAGGTCGGTCGGTCGAACCGATACGAGCCGAACCGAACCAGCACAGCTTCGGCTAGGCTCACCGTACGCCCGTTTCGTTCAATCATCTTAGACACGCCCGCCATGTTGGCTTTGCATAAGCTCGCCCGCGAGCCTTGTGTATCTCGCTCGCGACGACCACGACTGACGATCCTCGCGGGTGACGTACATGCACGTGCACGGCCCCGTGTAAACACGCAAAGGTCGACTTTCCTACGGGAAAATCATGGGTTCCGTCGCTACCGCCTCAGTAATTATTTCACTGCTAAACGCCCCGGCGAGCCCCCCGGCGATTACTGTCATTCAGAGTTTTAATGGTAACCGCCGGTCTTGACCGCGTGGTCAAGAGGAACTTCAAGCGAATCCTTCTTCTTAATTCTATCAAATTGATGTCGCAATTTTCACGAAACCATGGTCCAAACAAGTATTTCAATCTCGACAGTCTTTCAACGAAACTGAACGAAAGTAGGTCGGCATATTAGACCATCGAGCATAAATCCGCTGCTCGTTGTCAGCTTGATCCACGCAGATCGTTTGAAATGCATCTCGAGCCATACTCCTTCCGGATTCTGTCCGGCGTTCTTTTTCTCGTGGCTGGTTCAACCAACTGCCAGCTTAACCGAGTCAAGCTTCGATCACTAAGAACATACATATGTCAATACAGACCAAGAGACGCCGTTGTAAGAGGGTCGGAGCAGTTTTGTCATAGTCGATAAACTTCGGCGAATGAAGGTTTACCTCCTTACGCGCGGAGCACGGAGTTGCGTGCTATGGTCCTTCGGCGAAGTAAGTGAACTGAAGTAAAGTGAAGTGAAAGCGAGCCGACCTAGCCCAGACCTATCACGCCCGATCGAAAGTGATTCCATGCCGGAACAAGAGTGACACGACGGATTCAGAGCGTTATCAGGTAATCGGCCACGGAATCCGCTTGGCCGTTTTGTCCATTAACCAGAAGACGTTGCGAAACTGGGAAACTTTCGCTTCGAATCAGAGGATATTCGGAAACTTCAAGGGTTGAAGTAAAAAGATTACGTTTCCTTATTGTCTCCGAGAAAGAACGAACGCGCGAAAATCGAATCATCGCAGTCACAGAGAGAGAAAAAGAGAGAGAGAGAGAGAGCAGTTTGTTTCGGAGGGTATCGCATAGTTGATAAAGCGAAGCGAAAGGGAATGGGCAAGCGATGGTGTATTTCTCGGTGGGTATTTATTGGAATCGGCGCCGATCGCGGATGGAGCGCGCGTGTGCTTGCGGCCAGTCAGGTGTGACGGAGCGCATACTAACGCGGGGGCATAGGCTAACGACTACTGCCTCTTGTAATTGTTCGTCGAGATCGAGCGAATCACGACGGATACACCCACGGCACACAGTGGCGGGCTCCCCGTGCAACAGCACACAGTACCAAAACGACGAAACTCAGGTCTCCTTCTCTCTCTCCCTCTCTCTTTCTTTCTCACGTGTCTGTTCGAGAACGGTTTTCCGTGATCGGTAGAAAATTTGTAGTAGTTCGCCCGATACATTCTCCGCGATGGTATCTACCGGCGTCTACCCATGGGAGAATCGAGACCATTCGGAGAACGCTCCTGTGTTCGAATCGACTATCGATCGGCAGGTTGCTAAGCGATCGCGGAAAAGATAGCTGAATGAAGTAGACAGAGCCGGCGAACGGACCAAATCGATCGAACGGATAACGGCCGGTGATGCGGGTGAAACGGATGAACAGCTAGCAGCCGTCTAAACAAAGGGAACCGAACCGATAAACGTTCGGTAAAGCTGTTATTAATTGAGACTTCCGGGTGACAGTCGAACGAGATCTTCTTAACATTGGTAACATTAATGATCCTCCTGCGAACGACAATCGGTGATGGTAAGGGTCAGGTTCCGTTAACTGACGCAAAATACAGACCGCTGTAATACGTAATGCACACGCGAGCGACGGTTTAGCTGGCCGGAATGTCTATTCAGCACCCAGGGGGATGTACGGCGCGCGTATTCGCCGTAATGGCTCAATATTCCAACAGCTCTATGGTCCTTGCCATAGATCACCGATCATCTTCTCCCGGTTCACGTAATACCAATATTGTTTCCAAGAATGGTGAGAAATGCGCCGGTGGCTTTATAACGCCTGCTGCCCTCGCAAGGGTTAACCGTTCGGCCGCCGACATTGGAATAATGGCGACTATTAAGCAACCCAACGTCGCAGCCTCGAGGAACGAGCTGTGGATATGGATACACTCCTTAAACATCCTCGAGCTGCTCCCACTCATACTTCCTTACCAAATGAAGCGGTGGCTGTGTGCAATCTGAGACAACTGCACGCTTCGCTAGAACTGCATAAGAATTTTTATGAATACAGGGGTCGACTTCTTCGAGAAACCAGGTGAGGACTGAACGATTCGCTAACGAAACAGAGTCGAGGAGGTTGGCAACATTGGTCAAGGCCGAACTAGAGTATGTACGCCCATCGTCGGGCAAGGGAGACGCTCACGTAGGTCGCAATGAAATATTCAGGGGGTTAGCGCGTCCTTTGTGCTGGTCGTGTACCGATCCAGCAATAAAGACATCCGTTGAATGTCGGAAACGTGTATTCGACGGGTGGACCCGTGTGACACGGGCCATTATAATACCGTCGATTAAATCGTAGCCCGGATTCAAGTCGGAACAAGCGTAATGAGTCTATTCCTCGAGGCACCCCTTAAACGTATTCCGGGTTCCACGGAACTTACCCCTGCCGCGCCCATAATGTCGCTCCGGAGTCGTACGAGACACGATAACATCTCAACGGTCGCTGGCATGAGCATAAGAGCTGCTCTCTTCCTTCTTCGTCCCCCTCCCTCCGTGGATCGAGAGAAACAGAGAAAACCGATAAAGAAACGGCACGGCGCGGCGGTAGTAAAAAGGAGCACGCCAACAATAGTCAAGTGTCGTGATTTTTCTGCTCGACGAGGGGGGTTGCTGCGCGCCTTCTATCCAGTCTTAATTAACCTACGTTCCCACGTGACTTCTTACCCCCGTGGACGAGGGGTAGCCTAACGTACTTTTCTCTGCGACCCGACAGCCATCGATGGGGAATCGCATCCCCCAGAATCACTTGCTATCGCGTCACCTGCATCTCTCCTCCCTTCTGCATCCGTGGCCTTGGAGACCGCGTACGGTTAGAAGTCAACGAGGAGAGGGGCTTTTTCTCGTTCCGATGGTTACTTCGAGTGAGTCGACGGTTTAAGCACACTTCTCCCCTCTTTTATCTTCCTCTGGCTCCCGATCGACTCGACAATTTTACATTTTGTATTCCTTCGCAGAACGACACTTTGGGGCCCATGTTTAAGACATGAATCAAGGTCCAACGCTGACACGAAGTTTCCATTACCCAGATCCCGTGGGGCATATTGCAATGATAAAAGGGTTGGCTGGAAAGGCTAAGATTGCGAACGACACGGTGGCCCCTGTTAGTCGAGATTACAGGCCGGAACAGAGCACCTCATCTGGCCAGGGTCATAAGTCTCATACCTGCCCGGAAACGCATTTTCCTACCGTGTAACGCGGCCGTGTCCCTTTTCTGTGTCCTCGCGATATTAGCTTATGGTACCGCGATATTAGCTTGCGAGCTAGTTACAATCCTGGCGCCAGTCATCTACGGAGTTGTAACGACCGCTGTACCGTTAGGGCAAACGAAGGAACTGGGGATTATGATAGTTTGTTAGAAAGAATGGCCGGGATACGTGGGATCGTTAATCCTACTGACGCTTTGTTAGCGAACGACAGTAGCGAGCTCCGTGCATCTAGTTCCAATGACTACGAGTGACTAGAACGGCGGCCGGTTGCATGGGATTCCTAAATGGGATCGTCGCGTCGGGACGAGTTTTCACCTTTGGCCTGGTGCAGCCTGCCTACTTGCTACTTTGAAGATACGCTTTGTTGGCCAGAGGTTAATTGTAAAAGAAAGTACATACCCCTAACGTATGATTTCTTCGCCACTGTAATGAATCGAACTTGCTCGAGCCTTTAATCACTTCGAGAAAAAGGAACATTCGCTGCAATGCTGAAATATTGATTACAAAATACAGAGTGACACGAAATAACGGAGTTACTCACTGGTACTAGTACTTACCGGATCTCAACTCGATGAACTACAGCGTGTGGTCGATTTTAGAGGCCAGGGCCTGTGCTCGGTCCCATAAAAATTTGGAATCATTGAAAAAATCTCTGCACCGGGAGTGGGACCGAATGACGCCAGAAGAGCTGCGGCCCACTGCCGAAAATTTCAAAACACGTTTGAGCCTCTGCATCAGCGCAAAGGGTGGCCACTTCGAAACCTCTTAAATATATGAATACTAACTGTCTATGTTATCGTTGTTATTATTTGGTTTCTCAAAATTCGTCGATTTGACAGAATTATAATAAGGAATGTTTAACTCCGTTATTACTTGTCACCCTGTAATATAATTTTATTTCAATTTAAAAGGAAAGGGTCGTCCGACGTTTGAAGTAAAATTATATTATGTTGTAATTAATATTTCAGCATTGCAGCGAATGTTCTTTTCTTTCTAAACGGATCGTCCGACGTTCTAAAAATTTATCAGCGGAAAAGGCGATTTGCACAAACATGCGTGACAACGGCCGTGGCAGAATCTATGGAGGCATCGATTATGCCAGGTGGATGGAGCCGCGGCGGAGCGGAGCGGCGAATCAAGATGCGTTGCCGAGTGCCAATTAGATGGCCGTTGACGTTTCCGTCCCGTAGTCGGTAGGGGATGAAAGCCACTTGTCCGGCAGTGTTCCCGGTCCTTTGTCCCTTTGATCCTCGGTGCATGTTGCTGCGTAATGTGGCGCAGAAAACACCGCCCCGGTACGACCACCCCAAAAGTCCTCGAGTCGATCGCGATCTTTGCGCGCACGTCCGGAACCAGAATATAATGAACCCGCATTAGGGGTTGGCGAGCTGTAGCTCGTGGATCGTCGCATAAAAGAATCGAATCCTGGCATGGGGAAGGGGGAGCAGAATTGAGGGTAGGGCCCGAAGACGCAAACGTCGTCGGCTGTATTCTCTCTGCGTGTGTGTGTGGGGAGTCAAGTGGCGAGGCTCAAAAGAAACCGGTACCAACTTTTTCGCCAACGAACGCCGAACGTCTCCGATCCGATTTCTGTTTCGAGAACAAGAGAATGACTGAGCAGATGAGAATCGGGGCCTCGAACGAATCGAGAAGTCGTTGTACGGGTGACATGACGTATGCGAGATTCTTCTTTTTCATCTTTATTGGGTCACGCTTCGGTTATAAATTTTGTAGGGTCATTGTTTCAGGGGTCAGCCAGTTAAGGGCGTAGACTCGTTTTTCCAGGATTGCAACGGTGCGGAATGCGTGTTCTCATTTCTCCTAAAAGTCCTATTTTTACGTTTACGAGACGTAATTTGAATTATTCGGAAACATACAGCTGTGCATTTTCATGAAGCTGCGACAGCTACATGCGGCCAGATAATGCAAATTACGCCTCGTAAACGTAAAAATAGGACTTTTGAGGGTGGTCGTGGCCTCGATTGATCTTTTATCTAGCGCTTTTGACTACTGTAAAGCTCCATCTTTGCATTATTGAGAAATGAGAACGCGCATCTCACACTCTTGCAATCCTGGAAACGAGTCTACCCCGTTAATGACAGTTAAAAATCATATTTCATTGCTGTAGCTGTGGAAGCGATTTTTAAAGGAGACAACATTAACGCATACGCGTTCTGTCAGAAGGTAAAGGGAACGGGAGGCTGGGATCCTGAAGGGACAAGACAGGAGACGAAGAGAAGCCCAATAAACATTCATGTATGCCAAGGTGTATCCGGGCTTGACCTCACCCTCACCCACATGATAGCGCGAACCTGTCGCGTCTCTGGCGGAGGAGGTCGGTCGAAAAGGAAGAAGTAATTCCAACAAAAGCGACGTTTCTCCATTCATCCCCTCGGCAGACTTTTTCATATGTTAAGCGTCTTGTGCCCCGTGAAAAGAGGGCCGTGAAGACTCTCGCGGCTGAGGCGTGATACTGAATCAGACGTCCCGTAATAAAGGATGCTGCGATCTCAAAGGACCGTGGGATCATTTTTGTGTGTCGTCCATGTCCGCATCCTCTTGCGACGAAGAAAAAGGATCGAGAGGAGAGGTGAGATGGAGAGAGAGAGAGAGAGAGACTTTTAGTAGAACGGAGACTTAACGAGCTACCGGGATCGTAGGTGGCTAGGTCCGAGGAACAAAGAAGCGATATTAAACCTATGACTCGGTTACCCGTTACTCGGATGACCATTTTGAGCTCCCTTTGTGAAAATGAGCTGACTACACCGCTAGCAAGCTCGAACCTAACCGGGACACATGCTTCGATAAATCTGGACGCGAACAAGCGCTCCCGGGACAGAAAAATTAGAGCGGAAACCCTTCTTTAGAACTCAAAGTTTTCGACAAGAAAGAATACAAAGAATAAACGTTCGAGAAGCAAAGTTGCTATTAAATCTATGTCGGCAATTAAACGGTGTACAGAAAGTGAAAAGTGTCGTTCGCGTCGATCCGGCGGATCGTGAACAAATTGCCGGTGATATTTCATCGATCGACGGGTGCAGGGTTGGGCGTGAAAACCACGGTACCGAAGACCGGGAGAAACGAAACATGGTTTGCAGCGAGGGGGCGGGTGTGGGATTAGTCAACGTCTCGGGTGTTTAGTATCGTGCATTTCCTGCGAGAGCCGGCGGGGCTGCCTCCGAGCGCCATGTTCGGAAGACAAGCAATCCCGGCGAGGTTTTAACTTAACAAGGTACAAAGGCTCGATTTGGTGCACGAGTAACTTAACCCGCATAGTACAAAGCGCGTGCTGACCTCGTATACCCGACCTAAAACAGGGTGCCCCGGGTATCTCTCTGGTAGTACCAGCGTGTACCTACCACGGGAACCTCTACCTAGAGCCTGGTTGCTGCGCAACCGAAGAATGCCTTTCGCTTAGTTTAACAGCGGTAGCTACGAAAAACTGGCAGCGGCTTCTTCAAAGGGTCCACGTGTAAATAGACAAGGAAGAACGGGAAGACAATGGGACGGTGAAACGGATAGTACCGCAAAGGATCGGCCAGCAGTCTTGATAGAAGAAAGACGGACCCTGTACGCCGCGCTTAGAGGGTGCTCCTTATTCCCGGTTCGCTTCATTCCACCAGTATGATCATGCGATTCGGTTTTTCGCCTGTTTTCACCCGCTTTTCGCCGGAGACCCCTGCTCCCTGCTCTTTTCACGCATTGTCTTCGAGACGGACTTTTTTCCGGACAATTCTTTGGATTGTGGAAGATTACCCGCAGCGATTCGCTCCTGGTTCGAACGTAAAAGATTCGCCCTTTAAAATGAGCCTATGGAGATTATTGTCCGATTTTTTTTCATGAAGTTACAACAATTTACACGTGACACTCTTTTATCTAAGAAATTTCGCTGAAAATGACTTCGTCGAAAAGTTATTGGAGAAATAGAAGGAAGGTTTCGTCAACGTTATGGCGATGGCGTACAGCGTCGAGCTCGGCAAACAAGAGGTTCCCATCGACAGCGCGTGCACGCCGAGCCGATGAAACAGCAAACTGCAAACTCGTCACGGTATTAAGGAGGGACCCTCCGTAATTACCCTGTGTGCGGCTTGATCCCGGCGTCGACTCTCCATATTACAGTCCATAAAAACCCTGGTAATTGTAACGTTCGCCTATCAACGTTTTATTACGTTCACCCTCGTCACAGGATGGAAATCGTTCGGCAACATTATCCGGCCCCGTTGGTTGCGGCCGCGCGCAGTGTCTCGAGCCGTGGCCCTAACGTCCGGCAAAAGTTCATACATTGTAAGAGGACGCCTCCTCGGTTGTACAGGTTACGTATGTATATATCGTAAGGGCATGGTCTCTCAGCATGCGATTGGTTGCAATTTATTCCTCTCGCGAGGCGTTTAGGACCTTCGGGGAGTCACGAATCGGCTCGTGTGAACGACCATCGCCACCGCAGGGTAGCTCCGTTGCCATTTTCGTCCTGGAACGTATATACGCGAGAGGATGCTTTAACACATCGCCGCCGACGCGCCACGGTGTCCGTGTGCGAGGCGAGAGCGCGCGCGCACGAGCGTTTCCCTTTCGCATTAGCGTGGACATTACAATTAACGTTTCTTTTTTTCGACGCCTGTTTGTCAAGCGGTTTATCGACCGAATAAACAGCCGGACTATATAAGCACCGGGACTCTCGTTTAATTATTCGCCGGGCGACGTTTAGCCGCGACAGGAGCCTGGTCATCGGTCAACCCCGTGAACATAACCGAACAAGAATAGCCGCGCGCCACGACGCAGAAAAAAAAGTTCGAAACCCGCACCGACGCGAACACCACCGTAGAAACCCAACGGGTATACTCGCCTCGCGAGAGGATATGCTGCCACGTCAAGACAGTATTTTCGGATTAATCGGTCGTTTATGTGGCTGCGGGATGAAACTGTGGCCACGTTCAATCTACCTTACGACTCGCATTACCGGTAAATCACGCCGGATGGTCGGCCACGACGATACCGCTCTTTGATTGCTCGAATACACCGGGATTAACCTGTTCCATGAGCGACAACGCCGAATCCGGAGCACCCCGCTATCGGGAAAGACGATACAATGCGAACCTTCGTGAGAGACACTTTTTTTCGGAGTCAATAAGGACTTGATATTCCAGTAAATTTTTAATCTCATTTTCAACAAATAAAATTATATATTGTTGACGATCAATCCAAGGAATTTACGGTATCAGTGACACTCGATTGGCCTCTCCAACGATCCGACAGAAGATAGAGAATCGACGTTGCAATCGACCGGATTACAAAGTGGTAAAAGCCACGGAGAAGAGGGTTAGGCACCGTCACCCTCGCGATAGTCATCCAACAGAGGCTTCGGGCCACTTTTTATCCAGCTTCCGGCTCGAGATCCCTCCGTGACGTTCACCGGAAGCGTTTAGCCTCGTCACGGTTCTTTTAATTACGCGACCAGGCCACCGCGATCGTGCCTTCTTTTTCTCGGGCACGCACGACACCCACATACACGCACCCTCTCTTACAGTTCCCGGTTAGGTATACATGTATATACCCTTGGCAGGAGCTTGTTCGACACCTGGCACTCCAGAAGGGAATTAATTTTTTGGATTAGCTTATCGCCTCTAGACGACCTGCTGCCCATTGCGCCGGGAACGGGGTTAAGACCGGCTAAGCAGCTTTGTGTTAATGAGGTTCCGCTCGCGGAGGACGCGGCGTTTGTTCTTCTCTCGATTATTATTCCACGCCTGGAGGGAGCTTCCGATAGCATCACAATACCCGATAATGAATATCGTGAAATTTCAGATCGGATAGTTGAACCATTGTTTGACGAACTGTGTCGAGCATCTTTAAACAGTGATTTAATCTGCGTTCGAGCACCGGAGGGGTCAGAATAACGGACAGAAAATGAGTGGAAGCGGCGATGGCCGGGCGAGAACTGATGTCGTGGTAGCCAGGCGAATAAATAAGACGACGCGCTTCCGTCTACCTCCGGCAGCAGTATTCCGGACCGTTTCAACGTTCCATATCACCTATCGTAATGGGCTTTCTCACGAATCTCGGCCCATTAAAAGAATCCGTTTACGACTTGTTGCGCGCCGATATGGCCGCGCTAACACAGCTAACCGGTACGCGGGACACCGACGCGCCGGAGTACTATCAATTAGAATGAAATTGCGCGTTCCTCGTTCTCGTCGCCGAGGCGTAGGTGGGAAGAGGCCGAACCGGCAGAAGCAGGGACGGAGACGGAGAACTTGGGAGAACAAGATAGAGACAATAGAGTAGACGCAGGAACGAAAGAAATCGAGAGAAACGTTGACAGATGAAGACAGTAGAGGAGAGAGAGACAAAGAAATAAAGAAAGAAGAAGAGTAGAGATATCTACTACAATAGAAGAAAAAAGATAACAGTACGGAGAGTCGAGAGGAGCAGTAGGAAGAGAGAGGATCGCCGAGAGTGGGAGAGAGAACGGGACTGGAAAGGGATCGGCGGAATAGCTATTATCCTCCTTAGCGGTAATCATCCGCGATTGTCTTCGTGTCAAACGCTATCAAGAGGAAGCCTCCGGAGTATTCAGATTTTATTAGGCGGACACCGAATGTACAAGCTGGCCTCTCACTAGCCGCGTGTCTCCAGTACATCTTTAACGATTTTCGCAACAATCACGCTATTATTTCAACCGGAATCTGGCTGCCGCGACGTTCCATAGTGATAAGTACGTGTACCGGTGAATGCATCTTAATCCTTTTGGTATTTATCCTTTCTTCGCAACTTCTCTCTCCTCGGTCACTTTATCTGCCCCGCGTTTGGAATGCCGGGAATTCGCCTGACGAACGACGATTTTGTAAGATTGAATATTATTCGCCGGGTGACGTAATATGTACGTTGCAGTTGCGGCCTGTTGGAAATCGGACACGCTCCGTGCCCTTTTCAACTTTCTCCAAGGTACTTCTATTCCGTTCTTATCACCAGCTTCGTAAATTTCATTCCGTTCGAAATGTCACTATTACACGGATTGATTAATAATTATAGTCCACTAGATCGTGCGCCAACTACATGACGTGTGATTTATGTCGACCATCGCGCACGGATCATTCAAGTAACGCGCCACTTAATTCGATATGGTCGTAAATCGACTAGGGTACAACATGTGTATCTCTAATGACTGTAAAAAATTCTTTATACTCTTAATATGTGCATAAGTAGAGCACAGTATCTGGAACAGATATGACAAGGAAAAATAAGAAACTATAGAGCAGTCTGATGAAAAAGCCTAGACAGTCTCGGCGTCGATTACTCGTGAGACTAAAGTGCTTTACTGTGATATTCGGAGGTGATCTGCTGACAGGGTGACACTAGTGGGAACAGGCACACAGAGAGGGAGCGATGCAGATGCAGTTTTCCAACGACGAGGATGAAAGCCGAAAAATTTCACATGGCGGAGGAGCATCTGCCGTTGTGTAAGACAGAGAAAAGTCAGGAGAATGCAACCTGGAGGATCGAATAATGCACTGCGCCGCGATTAAGTGTGGCGCACATGCCATTTGAACAGATCCCGGTCGTTCTCTCTGTCGAGGAGGTTTTCCGCTTCCGTGGGAAGTGCAACCTGCGCGTTTACCCGGTCGGCTAAGGGCTCAAGGGACGAAAGTAGCTGAAGAGGGTCGTTCGCAGCTTTGCCTGTGCGACAGGTCTTGGCACGACCTGGGCCAAGGTTCCCCCCTTTGCGAGATTTCACCTTTCGCGGGCCCCGCACGGAGTTACCTCGGTTCCCGCGTACAGGTGAACACCGATTATTCCTGTGGGTCGTGCGAAAGTGATTTCGACGCGGTCGTAACGTCGATCACCGGCGTTCCCCCTGCGGGCACGTCATTAAACGCCGTGAAATTGGTAATTATAATCGACAACACGTACCTCGTTCCTCCCTGGAACGGTTTTTAATTCGCGAAACAGCAACCGGTCCGCCTAACCGACTTCGCCTCGCGATCCGTTTTGTGTCACGCGGCTGTGGGACTGAAACGTACGGGCTAGGCCACGTCGTCGCGTCGAGCTGCCGCGATTCGTTTCGGGATAATGTGAGAGTTTCTTTCGTTTACATTTGCCATAAACACTTTTTGCTCGTCGGACAGAAACGCTGACCCAGTCTTTCCGCGGAAAATCGCTAATGGACCGATCGAGTGTCGCGCTCAGCCCAGCCCAGCGACGACTATCCAGGTTTAATGGGCCCGCGATACTGTCAGCATTTTATTTGTGTTTCGAGTCGGGTTACAATGATCCCGACCACGAGATAACGTCGCCTCGCAACATACGGACAAAGAACATTGCCCGTGTACACGAGAAACAACTATTTCCGATCGTACATAGTAAATAGCCGGTGCAAATGTTCACTGACAAATTATATCGTTCACATTTTGGTTTTCTACTTGTGCCAATGTTTCGCTCTACATCGACTAACGGTGGCAATAAACTCGGAATCTTGATTGTCGTACAAAAGCGAGGGAGAACACGCAAAATTTGATAAAAGAGAATTACGCAAAGCTGTATTATAACCTTTAAATCGTTGACATTAAATGTAGCTACATAAATGGCGATTTCAGTGACGCAAGAATCTTGCAGCGTGTGCTCGGTGCAATTATTTCTACTGTACCCAACGCGCTCAGATTTTCCTAACCGTGCAACGGAAGTTTCCATTAAGATACTCCTTCAATTTTCATAGAACTTATCGCTCAGAGAAGGACAATTAATTTTCCGACTCGTCACTCCATGTGGTAAAACGAGATTTCTGCAACGGTCGCGGCAGAATCGTCTCGTTAGCGATCGGCAGCGCGTTGATAAACCTCAGTGCGCTCGTTCAGCAGTCAAATTAAGTTGGGGTTCCTTAGAAACGATCGCTCTCGGAGGGTCTGGCTCGAAGGAACGCCGAGGAACATTATAAAGGAATCACCAGGGGCCTAAGGAAGTAGATCCGATATTCGAAACAGCATCGTTCCAATAATGGATCCGTGGGGTTGCATTTCCCATGGAGGTGACCGCAAGGTGGTCCATCGAGGTTCTCAGCCCCCCTTCGTCGGGACCTCCGTCGAAACTAGGCTCCCATGGGGTCCCGTGAGTACCGACAGCACCTGCCCACGGTCACCGCCCCGCTGAAAGCTTCTCCTTCCTTTTAAACAGAGCCTTGGCTGTCGCCTGCTACCGTGGCTTCTCGTCTAAACGAAACGAGAATCAGTCCATGGACAAAAAAAAAATATACCCGACGAGGTTTCACCCGAGGCTCCCGGGGCTCCGTGTTCCGATCGATAACGGCTAATTAATTCGTGTTCCTCCGACGATAATTGGAGTAGCTAACCAATCGATCGATCCTTTTTCACTTTCCCACGTTGACGTTACGACTCCGGCGAGTCCGGGTTAGGTGCCAGGCTACCAATGATCCGCGTTCATCCGCTCCGGAGCCTATAATTGCCATAGGTCGACGTCTCGGCTCCGTTTCTCACGTGTCACCGACGCAGTAAATTGTCATCCCGTCGGACCCCGTGCACCGGCTCATGTGAAATCCCGCCATTATCATCGCCGATCCACCAGAGCACACGTCCGCGAAATCATACGCCGCTCTTCGCCGCGCCGCGCCGCGCTGAGCAATACACTGCAATCGGTGCTTCTAGATTCCAGGTGAATCATGATTCGCCGAGAGGAATACCTCGCTGATACCATCGATCCGCGATCCACTTTCGGGCCCACCTACCGCGATAATCGTCCTCCCAAGCATCCTGCTTTTCACGCTTTGTTCGACGAATATTCTATCGTCACGTGCGATCGACGCTGCTCCTTATTCAACAGGACCTCTCATCGGAAAGGACCTCCGTCCCAAATTCACTCTTTCAAAAATAACATTATCGCCCTTCTTAAAGTGTCCGAGTTTCCAAACAATAGTATAAATCAGTATAAACGTGGCCGAGATCGCCATGGGATAAAAGAAAACGGTATGAAATAGTGTCAGAATAGATAGATTGGTAAATTGGATTGAACCGAGTCCCGAAGCTGTAGAAAACCGGCCGACAGGGCCGCGACACGACAGAACAGCGGCAATGGCAACAACAGATCATGCCAGCGCTGTCTCTAGTTCTCACGGGGTTACGAGAAAGCGATTCCCTCTCTCTTTCTCTTTCTCCCCGCTTGCTTTTCCCTCCGTCGGCCGATCCTTGTCCTCTTTCGCCCTCGTTCTCGGCTCGAGGATCGCTTCTAGCTCTGTGGCAGCACAGGATCAACCGAGAGACTATCGGGCCCGTGAACTTTCGACGCTAACGACGCCTGGCCCAAGATCAAGAACAAATTCTGACGATCGAGAGTTTCTCCTGCCATGCCGCTTCGAGCTGCAAATATTTACCACTTATATACACGGTGTCGGTTATTCTCCCGACAATTCATGAGGGTTTCGCCTACGCCAAGCCTCTTCACAGTGTACATACTGATTTTTTAACATTTTAATCATTTGGGGTCTATATCCTATGTGCCATGTAAAACTTGAAACCCACCTTAAAAACTGTAGGTCCCGTCGCTTAATAACGACGCTTGAAGCGACGTAAAATAAAATCATGAAAGGGGTCTATGGTCGAGGAGACGTTCTCTTCCTCGAAAGAAAAATGCTTTGGATGCAGTGCGGTTTCGTCAGTCCCCGTTACATGCGACTGTTCCACAATTCCCCGAAGTCGAGTGCGCCGGTGCGGTGTGCAGAAAGCAATCGTCGAAGAATCCGGAAAGAAAGTGCAGCTTTCATTCTTGAGCGCGGCGCTCGTGATCGGGTCTAGTCCGCGATGACGCAAGCGACGAAATTTTCTTTTGAATCGGAACCGCAGGGATGCAAATGCAACATGAAAGGCGGAGGCCGACTCGACGGGAAATACGATTTGATCGTGGACCGTCGGATATCTGCGGATCCTGGGAAAATATTCCGGCTCGAATCTCCCAGGATCGATGAGAGCGATCGGTAGGGAAGCTGCGGATAGATAGAAGACGAGGACAAGGATTTCGAAGGGGCGTCGGTTCACTTGTTCCGGTGGGAAAAATCGCTCCTGGGACTTTTGCATATATTAATCTATTTCAGGGAGCCATCCTTTCCTTCCGTGCCCGGTCCCTTTTCACTCGGTGCCTCTCCTCGAGATGGGTATTGACGGCCGAAACACCGTCGAAGGACTGTACCTGTCGCTCAATGGAAACAGGATACCTACCTGTTACTTTTTGTGGGAAGATTTCCTCGGCCGCTGATCCTTCGTGAGAGAGCAGCCCGGATTATGTGGAAGGATTCACTGCTCAGTTCCGGCGCTACGTTTGCGAGGGTGGCTCTCTCTTCCTCTGGATCGAGTTTCAAAGAACATCGATCCATTTTCAGATAGTTACCCGTCGATTCGAAAGTAATATTCAGCACCCGCGCATCTCCCACTTTGTGCTACGAGGATCCAGTGTGCTGGGAATATCGTAGATTCGATACAGAGCCCGACAGAAATAATGAACCAATTTTTTACTCGGGTATACTTCCTCCTCGGCTAGTAATACTATCCTTCCTCTCACCTCTCATTCCACTTTGATTGAAAATATTCCGCCATCAAGAATTTTTTCCTTATTCCGGTACATTTTATAAAATATTACATGAAATCAGAAGTCCAACTTTCCAACCATCGAACTTTCTAAACAAATACCTCGGAAAGCGGTGACGTACAGAACCGTGCACAGCAATTAGCGTAATAATACGTCGGAATCGATATCAGATCTTATCTCCGGAGTACGGTTAAGAATTTATCATGCGGAGGAACGCGTTACGCAGGTGAACAGCTCAAAGCAGATGATTCGAGCTAATGCGGGAGTAACGTGAAATTATGGGGCTGATGGCCGGAGGCGTTAAATCCCTTGTGCCCGACTGCTTCGGAAGGATCGCGATAAAAACGCGTGCCACTTGTCGAAGCGGGAAGATCGGTGCGCCGTGATTGCGGTTTAATAAACCATCTACAATTCGATTAAACGTTTCAAGCATCCGTGTCATCATCTTCTCCAGCCTCTCACAACTTCGTTGCTTTTAATTCGTGCGATCTCGTTCTCCTCCACTTTCCGGCGTTGAAGAAAGTGCAGACCACCTTGAAGTCTGCACTTGCACCTACGCAGAAAATATTTCATCACGCGATTTCCTCGTATCGTCGACGCTTTTACATAAATATCAGTAAAGATAGGACGAATGTGTTTCTTTCGGAATGTGTTTCTTGGATGTTGCTAAATAAATACAAGCAATGAGATAATCTTTCTGTTAATGTTTTAGTACTTTCTAACATGAATTTCCATCATATGCGTGAATCGAAAAGAACTTTTGTGACAAGCTAATATTTATTTAGCAATATTAAAGGAACACATTCCGAAAGAAGCTTTGGGACAACCTACTACTTGTTGGAGAGACTGTACGGTGCCGAAGGATTCGCGAACCCGAAATCGCGACTCTAATCAGCGCGGCGGGCCGGTCAACGCGTAAATCCGCTCCTGCCAGCACCTGCCGCGCGTTCTCGCGCGGTTTCTTTCGCATTCGGGTTCCTCTTGTTCTCTCCTAGCCCGCGTTCTTGCCGTTTCGCCGATCGTATCTTCGCCCGTGGCTTCCACCACCGGAGATTATAAACCGCCGGGATTTATGTCGATTCCTGGAATCGGGCCTCGAAAGGAAGAGAACGCCCGAGCCTGGACGTTCTTCTTTCGCCGGTCCGTGTACTCGCCTCGGTCCTTTTTTACCCGAGCTCTCCCCCGCGCCGCTCGCCGGCTCGGCTCCGCCGGGTTATCGCGAGAACCCGATAAATCAAGTTCGCGCGAGCGCCCACGAGATGGATATCTGTATGGCGTGGCGCGGCGTGGCGCGGCAACCAGCGTACCCGCGCGATGCGATGCGATGCGCTGCGTTACCCGCGCATGTACACGCTCGCCGACGACGTGCGTGTGCGCCGCCATGATCGCTTTATGCGCCGACAGCAGTCTCCGCTTCACTCCCGCGGCTATTGAAACGACGCATGGATCATCGGCTGCAGACGTCCTCCACAAAAATCCGCAATTGTCTTCTTGTTTCGTCTTCAACTCTGCAGAATATTCTGGTAGACAATGGTGGATTCAGGGACGAAATAAATTTTCTCTTCCTGGTAGAGTCGTCCGAAGATCCTTTTTGTTTCCAAAAAATTCCTAAATATATCCAATCAATATTGCTTGACACGCGGTTGTAATACATGAACAGGGTGTATAAAAAGTAATGGTCATCAATTCTAGGGGTGAATCTACACCTCCGGATCGGTGGACGTTTGTAAGAGAAACTTGCCGCCAAATTCTTTATAACAACGAAAATTGTTCAAGTTTTTTTACATCAACACCTTCCACTCATCCAGAAGAGAAAAAGTTTGAAAGAAGCTATGTGTCGCGAACAAGTAGTTATCGAGATGTAAGTTGTTAAAGTTTTTGCAAAATTTCATTGTGTGGAGTTATACGTATAGACAAAAGCCTATTACAACAGTCAAAGAGTTAAAGAGAAGTTAGAAACAGAAATGAAAATTCAAGTTTATTCTTGGAAGTCGCAGAAACCCGGCTTCCCCGCGTAAACCATTGTTTTCTCATTCACCCACTGACACTTTCTCCGCCAACGGACTGATCCAACCCTTCCTACGCGATTCAGAACGAAGTGCTCGAGTCGGGGTAAACAAATATTCTCCGTCTAACCGCTGGTGCTGCGTCGTCGAACAGCGCGGAACCCCGTTCCTAAACTTGATGGGAGTCCACGGGGTTCTCCATTGCCGGGAACGCGGAGTACAAGTGCAGCGCACGAGGTCGACAAGGGAAACGACCAACAGCCATTTCGCGTACACGGTTCCCCGATAGCAGAGGGGGACTCGGGGTACCTGCCATAGAGGGTAAATTGACCGCGGCGCGACACACCGGCGATTTCCCGCAAAAGCGTTCCCCGATCGGTGTGCCGAGAGGGGCGGGAGGCGGGGGCTTGTATCTCGAAGACATCAGGAGCAGAGCGAGAGCGAGACCGTTCGTGGCGGGTTACTCTCGGGTGCCGGAGCCGAAACCGGCCGCTGCTTTATTTTATGGTTTTTCGAGACAATGTTCTCGCCGGCCGTTTCTACCGGCCTCCCATATGGGCCGGTTGCTGCGCGTACCCGGGGCCCCATTGTCTTCGACGACGGTGCGCCGCGGCCCGCGCGCGACCCCATCGACCCGGACGCTACTTTATTCCCGCATTAAAACGGGCCCCGGCGGAAATTTCGTTCCGAAATTCATTACGCAGTCGTGCACAGGCCCCTACCCCCTTCCTCTCGTTTTCTCTGTTGCACACTCTCTCTCTCTCTCTCTCACTCTGATGGGGTCCCATCTCGAGACGCGTTCACTGCTGCACCATCCCGCTGCGCTCGTTCCCTCTCGCGGGCTTGTTCGGTTTTTTATCACTAAGCTCGCGCGCTTTATTGCGACGACGAACCAGCCAGCGGCACGCTCGCCTCGCTGTGTTTATTGGCGGCGCGATGGCTCTGAGCTACGCAGCTTTCCTGCCACGCACCTGCGCGTTCCTCCGACGATTTTTGCCAGCCGAGAACCTTCCCTCTGAGTCACCCACCTGACCGCGGTTTTAGGGATTCTTTCGCTGCTGCGCTTGACATGGGACTCGACTAGCCCACACCCGATCGTTAACACATTCCACGCTTTTTACCGAGCCTCCCTTTTCACGCGTAAGAAAGAATATGTTGAATTTAATGGTGCGTACTGGTTAAAAATGGTGAAGGATACGATTAAAGTTTCATTTGAACAAAAAGTCTTGCTGCTAAAAATCAGACATTCCGTATGCAACAACATAATACCACCATGAATTCTTGCTGAAGGCAAGCAAAATGGCCAGCGATTAAACAGTGGTCCCCGGTTGAACGCTGTGCCACAGTGTCCCGGCGCTTCGTTACCTCGTGTCCACGATTTGATTAACATTGAATCAGATAAACCGGCACATCCTGCATATGTAGATGCGAGCGCGCGCAACGCCGAAGAAATACGCTCGGAATCTGCGAAGCAGACGCGAGCCGTTCGGCATTCGCCAGATAAAATCTAGCGTAACTTTATGAGCTGCGGGTGATTTTTTATGGCACGCTGCCTCCGCTGGCTCAGCACCCTTCGCTTCGCCAGCGAGTTCGCCACTACGGGCAGCTCTAACTCTTTTTTCGGTCGTTCCTCATGGGTTTCCGGCCGCAACGGCAGGCGTTGACAGTCAAACTTCGTCGCGGGGATGCTCGGCGAAGGCGAGTCGCGGAATTCCGTAACCGATACGCTTCCACCGAGAGAATAGCCAGGATTTCGGTGGACATACTCGAATGTCGTATCATCTTCCCTCCGTCCACCACTATTTTCTTCGGAGCTCCTTTCTCGAACCTCGATCTTCCGATGCAGCCACAAAAATTGCAAACTTTCACAGAATTTTCTGTGCCTTTCACCCCTTCCCCTACAATATCGTGTCTGACTCGTGACGAAGATTCTGAACAGAGTCTAATAAATCTACGTATGCTACTAATTTGCCTTTAAACCGAAATAAAATTCTACTTTGTTAATGTACGGCTATTGAAGAATATTCTCTTTCATAAAGAAAATTTTCTTCTTTTGTAGGAAAGTATTCGAGAACTACAAAAAAATCCTGATCACTGAAACCTTCAAATAAATCGTAGGGCAAGGGTTAACCTCGCTTAATTTATGCAATGTAACATTTGTGTTTTACAAAAATGTATTTCTGAAATCGCGAGTAATGCGTCAAAGCGAAGACAAAAGAGATTGAACACCTTTGGTCTTGATTTGCATAAGATTGTTAATCCGACGTTCCCAGCTGAATAATCGATCGCCCCCCTGTACCGTTAGCTTAATCTTTGATAAATTTTTGCAATGGTACCGCGGTGTCAACGGTTGTCACCCCTCGCCGATAAAAGTCTCGCCGCTGACACTCGGCGCACCGTGCACCGAGCGCGTGGGCGTGCAGATCGTAGGTGGAGTCGTTTCTATGCGCACGCGAGTGCATTGTCTCCCGGTATCCACCGAATCGACGTATCCGCTTTCGGTAACCGTCGATTGAAGTGTCGAATAGATTTTATTACATGACGCTCGGTCTTCCGTTAATCTCACCTCGGATCTACTCGACGGTTTCCGATCTTTCTGCAGCATCTCCGAAAAAACTTCATGCTTTTACCCAGTCTCCCATCAGATGGTCGAATCTCGAGAGCATAACACTTTGTCCGAGGTGTAACCGCGTTTAAACGGATCGCAGGGTGGCATAGATATCTCGGGGTGCGAGTGTACACTTAAATCACGATCGTTAGGCAGCAATGATCGAATCTAGAGCAGATCTGGCTACCTGAACCCGGTTGAAAATACGACGTGCGATTAAACGAACCACCGATATTCCCGTGCATCGTGCCAAACCGATAGTTCCCATCGGTCGGCCGCGAGATTGAGTTATCTATCTGCCGACTAATCTTAACAACGTTGACACTCTAGCGTGGCGACCGAATGCCACACACCTCGTGACGGTTCACGTTAACGACCTAGCGATTGTCTGCCGCGATACCGTGCCGATCCAGAAAAGGGCAATTATCGAGCGAGAACGAGCGAGAAAAACAAAGAGAAAGATAGATAACGTGAGACGGAGAGAGAGAGAGAGAGAGAAAGAGTAAAACGAGAGGAGAGCCAGGCAAGAGGGCGAGGCGAGGCGCCAAGTCGTGAGCTAGTTGTTAAGTGATTCCGATAACCTCTCAATCGTCCGGCAAACCGGGCTAGAAGGGAGAGACTGTTTCGCAGAAAGGGAGAAAAATCAGTGTTGGGGGCAACAGGCCCATCGCCGCCTTGGCCGCGGTGCCGTGGAATAATTAACGGTGGTCCCGGGGAGCGACCTGGATCGCGAGAACGTATCGCTTCCTTGTCCCGGGTTCCTCTTCCCCGGCGTTCACGTCCAGCGACACCTCGAACACGATGCTAACGGTTGTCGACACGACCACCGGCTGAAAACTTCCGTAGAAAATCCTGGACAAGCTTGCCGCTGCGACAACTAGATTATACGCTCCGAGCGCTTGAAACCTCTTATTGTTAGTATCTTCTTCAATAAACAAAAGCATCAGAGAACTGAATTTTAGAAAATTCTGTCCCTAAAGTTTCTTTCGCAATGCGTACATTTAATATTGTTACATCACACAAGTATGTCATTATTATTAACTTTTCATTACTTGGTAATAAAATGAACTGGGTTAGGTCTTAACCAAATACTTGTGTGATGTAACAATATTGAATGTACGCATTGCGAAAGAAACATTTCGGACAAGCTAATAATTTAATTAATGCGGCACAGAGAGACCGAGAGAAGTTAAGATTTATTTGTCGGATCTCGGACGGCAATTTTGACCGCATAAGGCAAGAAATTGCATTATAAATTACCGCAAACGAAACCCGACGCAACCATTCAATTTTAATAACACCGGCTCGGGCATTTTGTTCGAGGGTCCGTCTGGTCGGCGCGTTATTGTTCGATCAACCCGGAAATTTTCAGGGCTCGTTCACGTCGTTACCTGGCGTCGTTACCGACGCTGTGATTGGCCGAGGAAGATCGGAAAATATTAGTTTCGTCGAGGTTGCTGGATGCAAGGACGCGCGGCGAACGGCTCGTTATTACCGCGAAACGAAACGCGCCTCGCTTTACGAGGTAATATATTTTTCGGTTCGAGCCGATGCGATGGCGCGCGAAACCGAAAAAGAGGATGTGCCGGAAGAGAGCAAGCGGCGGGTAAGCAGCGGGTAAGCGAACGGGTATACGCACAGCAACGTGGCCTGTCCGGTCGCTTCGTTTTCGAGGACGCGCGACGGTAGTCGACTCCCCGCAGATTTGTGGCCGTCTGATTGAAATGAACTGCTGCTCGATCCTGTTCGCCCGCGATCATCCGCCCGGATCTATCTATAACCGTCCGGCCACTTCCTTATGGCAAGATAAAAGCTGTTACGGCCCAGGGAAAACCGAATAACTGTCGAGGATGCTGCGACCTACACTGAAATCGCTCACAATACCGGATGCGGCTATTCTATTTATCTCCTTTTCTACTCAGCCTGTAATTGCCTTGGAAAATATTCTGCAGACACATCCTGCAGCTTCCTCTTCAATCTCCAATCCCCTATTTTCACTTTAAAAACGTCGTACACATTTTAATATCAATTCGACTTACTGCTTTTCACTGTATTCGAAAGAACAGTCTAGCAGACTAAACGAGACATCGATAATAATAGTCCCGGAGGATGACACGTGTCGCGGTGAGAATCGACGTACACGTACCGTGAGAGGCGAGTGAGCGTTGTCTCGGGCGGCGTGGAATTTTCTATGCGGTGGTTCGCGAATCAAAGTCAAGGTAACTGTCACGTTCGATCTGAACGAGAGAATCCCCGGTGGCACAAAACAGCTCGGTCTACGACATGAGCGAAGGCTGAGAGGCCGAGAACCGATACACACGTGCAAGTACTTTCTGATGCGAGCGATACTGTGCGACCGGCTGCTCCTCTAATGGATTCAAAGATGGATGATCGGTCGAGAGGGCGAGGGACCGCGTTACCTCGGACGAAAAAAAAAAGAATCGGCCTGAGAAACTAGGAGTCGTTCAACTTTGTCAATTTTCGGATGTTCAGCAGAGCTCTTATGATTCCGCTCGTCTGACTCTGAACATCCTTAACCCCTTATCATCGGATTCTGAAGGCTACGGCGGTGGTTCGTTTTCGGCTTGTCAAAGGGAATTCAATAATGTCGGTCCCGATTCACGGAATGACAAGTACTTGTAATCGCGCGCGATGAATTTCCTCGTGCCAGTGACCGGCGATAAATCTCCCCGTGGCGCATTACCATGTGCATTTTTCAACGGCGTCATTTTCGTACCTGCTCGACCGTGGGCCAGAGGTGGTGGCAGAGGCGGATAAAGATAGACAGTCGGATAAAGAGAAAAAGAGAAACATGGAAAGAGAGAGCGAGAGAGAGATGGGTGGAGGAAAAAAACCGAGAAGAAACGGTCAGATGTATGCGCGTACGCGCCGTCTCTTTAAGATTCAGCGTATCGGGCCCCGTCGTCGCTCTCGCGCAAGAAAACGCACGGGGACGGTAAATTTCGCGAGAGCCGGTGAGCACGTCACAATTCAAGATTAACCAGGACGAAACGGAGAGCAGAGGACGGGGCCAGTGTCGTATCAGAGACGCTCGAGTGCCCCGCGCCGTTCCCTAGCCAAGGACTTCGCAACCGCTATCTGTCGCAGCTGTTCCGCTCGAAAGGGAACGAGGAAAAGAGAGCCCGTGCCTCTTGTCCAGAACGAATGTCCTGTGATAATAAGCGAACATCTCGCGGCCAGTCTACGCCGTTCCGGTTTGCTCTCCTTGCCCGATAAGCCCCAGGAACGCAGAATCGACGAAGTAAAACTTTCATCCGGTACGAATGATCGATGCGTTTGTTCCAGTAAGTTCACGCGTTCCAATGAAATAAGTGAAATCAATTTTGGAATTTTATAATTTACATTTCTTTGGAAAATCAACGGACTAAAAGAGGATTTCAGGAAGCACTCCGACAGGATCCAAGCACGATCAGCGATCATGATCGCGATCGGCTCAGCCTGCCGGAGCGACGAGAGTAGATGCGATCCTCGGGCCTCGTGCTTCGGTAATCGTGTAAAAACAATTAAAAGAAATCGAGCCATTAAAAATGTGATTTCGGGGCGCGCCGAATCCTCTTAGGCCCCCCTCATCCTGGCCAATCTCTCCCGGGACCTTCCCTTTCTCCTGCCGAACGGGCCCCGAGATGCGTTCTCCTGCACTTTGTGCAGCTGCGCCGCTCGCGAGACGGCGTTATCGAATTTACGAGAGGAATTCGGCGACACGGACGTTAGGCGTGACACCGTCGCGACTCTTAATTGTAATTAATTTACAATCCGGACTGATTCGAGCGGACGCGACATTTGAAATCGCGGTTCGTCACGCCAAATACGGCGGACCTGGCCTCGATGAAGCAGGAACGTCCGCGACGGTAATTAAATATATTTCAGTATTTTTTTATGGTCGCCTTTCCTTTTTCTTCCGGGTTGACGCTCTTTAAGGAAACTCCTGACACAGATTTATTCCCGTGACTCGGAAAATTATTGATAATTTAGCAATATCGTGGTACGATTAATTTTATATGAAAAATTTAACAATACGTTCGTTAAATCGTTTGTGCGTGGCACATTTTTGAAATGGATTTTCTCGATGCGAAGCCTACGAAAGAAT
Organism: Lasioglossum calceatum; assembly: GCA_963966675.1. NCBI lineage: Eukaryota > Metazoa > Arthropoda > Insecta > Hymenoptera > Halictidae > Lasioglossum > Lasioglossum calceatum. The sequence goes on along the minus strand of OZ016555.1, from coordinate 1,331,092 downwards.
TTGATAAACCATGGGTGTTCATTTGTGCACATGGAATATCATTCGTGTGAATTGCATTCGCGACGTCGCTCTGGATGAGCGCGCAAGGAAACTTCTGTCGGCGCGCATTGAATTGGTATCTTATCTGGTGTAATTTACATTCTACAGACTGTCCAATAAGTAATGGTTCCCGGCGTTAAGGGAAAATGCGCAAAAGTGGGACACATTGCACCGGCTCTTACCGCGGTTGCCTTAGAAGAAGAGGCGGTTGCAACAGAACAAATTGAAGGTGCCACGATCGGCACGGGGATCAGTTTGCATTCCGCGCGATCCTTCGCGCTACCGTTTCGGTTGAAATGTTAATTGACCGTGGAATGCGCGAGAGTTGTTCCATAAAGACTGAGACTAATATCTGTCCGACCATGCAAACAGCTTAATATATCCCATTGTCTTTGCGCAATGGAATAATTAGTATACTGGAACAACGAGTGTATATTCTTACCGGTGTAGCAGCTACGATCGAAGTTCGCTCGTCGATTTTGTAACTTGCAATTTCACAAGACGGTGAAGAGCTGTGCAGCAATGAAAAACTTTCTCGGTAAATATTCTTCTGGCGCCTTTCTCTCAAGCTCGGTCTGCGCCTTTTAAAAAAGCCCCTGATACACGAGAATTGCTTGACTTTTACAAGCGAATGGACGAAAGTTACAGCCCGGCCGCCGGGTTCCTTAACTTCACGCTGCTTTTATACGATGATACGTCAAACGATACCAACGGAAATTCTGCTCGTCGCTGGAGACCCATAAACCGTTTGGTAAACCTTGATAACCGATTGCTATTGAATTAGTCCGTTTTACACATTTTACCAGTTTCGCTGCTACTGAAATTCTGTATGCAAAATTTTCGAAAAATTCATAGTTGTTTCTCTGAATAATCGCTGGCTTCCAGCTCGCAACAATGTATCGGACGGCCGTTCGCGGCGGGTGAAATAAATGCCAGAGGGAGCAGCGGTCCACGGATTCCCGGTTGCACTCTCGACGAGAGCGCCGGGCCCCACGAGGTATGTTTGGGTTCCAGAGCACGAAATCGAGAGTGGCCGGTGATCCGGTGGCGTGCGCTGGAACGCCGTCTGGAATTCCAAGAAGCCGCGTGCTGCGCTGATAAAGAGCGTAAAAAGAATCGAACGCCCCGTGGAACGGGAGACAGAACGAGAACAACCGGAATAAGGAGACGTTCGGTGGTGACTCGGTGGTCTTTCCCGATCGAGAAACACCGGAGCCGTTTATGAACCCTCCTGCTCATACAACCCGTACTACATCCGATATGAATCTCCGAATTTTCCCAACTGAAATTCTCTAAGGCTCTCCACGCAGTTCGGTTGGTCAACAAGTCCGAAAACTTATGGTTGACGTATTCGGACCCACCGCGCTCGTGACACACGGTCCGGGTGCAAATTGTGCGCGGTATTTCACCTGAACCGGGTGGCCTAGGCGGTTTATGATCGCACTCGGCATATTTGCGTTGAATAGACCGATAAATACAGGAGACAATAGACTTATAGTTATTGTCACAGGCGGCGGTGGTGCACACCGCGCGGTTCCGTTGTTCGCGTAGCGGCGCGCATTGTAGCCCAGGCTCGCTTTTAATTTAATGCTCGAATTTTCTATTTGCAAAACGTAGGAGAAAAATCGAGAAAGAACACCTCCGTGCCGAGTCAGGGTTCGTTATTCCCGCGAGAAACGCAGAACGAGCGTGTTCCGCTGAATGGAAATCGAAACGATCGCGATCAATAGGCTCGGCTGACCTCGTTCCCGCGTACCATTCGGACAGCCGTGTAATCGTAAACTTTTTCTTTCTCCAGCCGTTCCTTCCTTTCTTTTTCGTCCCTTTTTATTCGAGCTCGCGCCGCGCCGCGCCGCGCCGCGGTGATTAATCGCGCCGACTCGCCGACTAGATAACGTGAAATTAAACGCGAGCGAATTGCGCGAGAGCCAAACGAAGCCCGATTTATTCGGCTCCGATAACGAGGGCTTCGATCGAGAAACGAGCGAGTTTGATGTCTCCTTGGTGTCGAAACGAGCGAGACCTGCGAGACGGTATTCAGATTTTTGCCATAAATGCACAAAATCCGCTCCGTCTGATTCTATAGAGTGAACCCCAACAGATTAGGGGCTCGCCAAGAGTTTGTACGAGATTTCGGGTATCGACAGGCTCCGAGCAACCGGCCGATAATTAACTGCTAATTAATAGTCAGCGTAAAGCAACGCCCACGGTTCTCCTTTCTCGTGTTCGGTTTCGTGGGCACTCCGGAGGCAGCGCATCGGTCCTCGGGTCGTTTTAGCGGTCGCGAGATCCGAGTAGCAGCCGATAAGATCGGTTCAACTGGTCGTGCTCGAATTTCAGATCGACGGGACGGTTTTGCCGAATATCCAGATCCTTATCCCGGAGATTTTGCTGGCCACGAAGCTGCGCCAGTCCGCCGTATAAGGTCATTTGTACGGGCGACGGTAGCTCGATGGCGTCACCAGATTTGGTAGCGCTCCTCCTCGCCGCGCTGATCTGCTTTATTTATGCACCTGTTTGCTTTCTGCGGAATTATTGCGTATTCCGACAGCCACTCCGACTATTTTTTCGACATAGAAACGAGCCAGAATTTATTTCATGCGAGAACCCCAGCAGTATATTACAGGACACTGAATTGGCGGGGCTGTTCCACTAATGAGATCAGTCTTAATTCTGTTCCATGTTTTTCTTCGCATTGTTCACTCCTGTCGTTATATTTTATTACACCGAAGATCGTGTCCAGATCGCTGGATTTCGGTTCGACGTTGCCAAAATTTGCATCATCGTTTGGTAATAAAGGGTTGCAACATTCCCCGCGATTTCGTGAGGAAAATGCAGGATTTTAGCAGAAGGAGAGGCCCTCCTTAGTATGTATCTCGACTCGGAACGCGTCTTCGCAAAATATGGATCAGGGGCTAGCAAAACAAGTCAAACTGTAGCAGGTATGAATTATCCATTCGTCTTGGCCCACACATACACACGGCCAAGTTTCTTACCGCACACTGTAGAAGTATACTATGTTCCTGTGTTCGATGATCCTTACCTTGAACGGATTACCATGGGACATATGAACGCGATACCGTAGAAGTTTCATTTCGAATAAACGCCTAATCATAATTCACGCGACCGATGATTTACCGGGGTGCTGTTTTAACAGCTATAACTTCGGCAAAGTGTTAACCAGCCCATCAAAACAATTCCCATTTTCGGTCGGCCGGTAATGGATCACCGTGGCCATCGAAATTAATGCGCCACTAAGAAGGCAATTTTTAATAATGAACTCGGTTGCCGGAGTACCGAGAGTGAGACGAGGGCCGATTGAAATAAAGTGGCGAGGAGAAAACGGCGAGGCTTGGTCCGGCCGTGGCGGAGAGGCATCGCCACGAGAATTTATGCCAATTTGTTTGGACTCGTCGCACGAACGAGAGGCAAGAGAGCTACACACTCCGCGGCTCCAAGCCTCTCGCTTTTGATTTGTGCCCTCGTTATACGCGGCCGGTGCGTGGTTGGATCGCCTAATTTCGTATTCCCTGGGCCACGAGCGCGTAATTCCACCTTAACGAATCTCGCTGCGTCCTGAGCAGCTCTCCCCGAAGACAAAGAACGAGAATCAACGAACGAGCCACTCGGGAGAAAGAGAGAGAAAGAAAGAGTCCAAGAAAGTCTGTAAGTAGCGTCGACAACAACAGTATCGACGACTGGAGGCCGTGGAGAGTGGAGCCAGACGAAGAGGAAGAACCAGGAGGAAAGAGGAGAGGAGCGCAAAAAAAGAAACGAGTGGAAAAAGGAGGAGAGACACACCGAAAGAAGAAAACGAGGAGAAAGAAGAATTAAGAAAAAGTCCACTCGGAACGATGTCGGGGGTGGTTGCGGGGGAGGAGGAGGAGGAGGAGGTAAAAGGAGCTTCCTGTTCGGAGGCTCGTTAAATCCCGTCCCGGGCATCCCGAGAGGCGAGCGTTAACTCTGGCCCAATTAGCATACACAGCGCAGGCTACATCGCGGAATACACCTGCTTCTTACCTCCTACCTGTCCCTCTCTGTCCCGCGTTCCTCGGACGCTGTCTCTCCGTCGCTGTTCCTCAGCAATGCTCTCCTGCTCGCAAGCTCAGCCGCAGGTGCCCCACCTGTTTCGTCGTGTTGCGCGTATGCGCGATGGGCCAGCGATTTACGTCGTTCGACGAACAGAGAGGCAGGCCACCGTTCGCGTATACGTGCCTCCAGCGTGCAACGGGACGTAGCAGCAGCAGCGGCAGCCTGTCATCATTATATGCAGATACGGAGGAACCGGGGAAAAAGTTTATGAAGTTGTCCGGTCCCGGGACAACGCAGCTGAACGATCCACGTAGCAACGAGTCGGACCGCGGATCGACCTGTCGCGACCTGTCCCGTGGAAATGATCGATGTTCTTATCGGGAACCTCGAGAAACATAGAGACAGAGAGAGAGAGAGAGAGAGAGAGAGAGAGATTTGCGATAAACCTATCACCACCGATTTTAAAAGGCTTCGTATTCTTCAATTCTGATCAGTAATAAATTCGGAAATACTTTATTTGAGTTGACAAGGCGTGAAAGATTGTCTCGAATTATCTTCGAATCGAACGTGTTCGAGAAACCGAGATCTCACAATTCCATTCCGTTCACGGTACTCGTCCATCGTGCACAGGTGCCACTCGGAAGTGGCGGCGATTTCTTCCTATAGAGACATCGTCGGCGCAGGTGAATATCGGCGTGCAAAACGATGGAGAAAAAGCGAGCGGGGGAACTCTTGGTGGCGAGTCGACTCGTCGAATCGCAGGTGAACGCGAAGGTCGGCTACGTCGCGTATATAGGCCGAATTAAATTGGAGCACGGCAGATTGCAGGTTACCGTGTCTGCTGCAGGTGCCGGCGTCTGGATGGTTTCGAGTCCCTACACAAAAACGGCCGATCCGCAACACGGTTTGCGTAATTGTCCGGGGCGAATCTCGCCCGGAGAAAACAATTACCGGGATGTTCGTGGTGCACGGTCACGGCTTCTCCCTCTCTCCTCTTTCATTCTCTCTCGATCGATGGGGCCAGGCTTCGGGACGATCGTTTTCACCCGTAAAACCATGGGACACGAAGTCTATGATGGAAGGAACACCAGGGACCTAAGAAGTTGATGCTCGGCCTGGGCCTGGAGTTGAACTCGCTTGACCCCGGTGTGTTCACCCACACCGACGGTGCCTGAGGCCCCGCGTCGACTTCTCTCTTTCCTCTCTTGCCTCTCATCTTCTTCTCCTCTTCTTTCTTTCTTTCTTTGCCGGAGAGTCTCGCCTGGACCAGGTCCTCCGACCACCTCCTCTCTCTCTCTTCTCCTCCTCCTCAGTTCCTATTTCTTTTTCTCGGTCGCGGTTTCAGACGGTTCGTTTGCTCCTTTTGATCCTCTAATTCTTCCTTTTCTCTCTGTCCCGCTCTCGCACCGGCTTTCGGTGACCGCGAGCTCTACAGGTGTCTGCCGCGCCTACTAGCCAGAAGACCCATGCGAGAGAAACAGAGAGATCAGACGATGGAAGAAGAAGAGGGAAGAGAGATTGGCGAACGGGAAAAAAACGACGAAATAGAAGCGGAGAACCGGACTCTGCCCACAAAGGGACCTAATAATGAATCATAATGAGCGCGCGAGCATAACCGCCCCGGACTCGTGGGTTTTACATCGCGCCGCCGCGCCAGCCCGCACCGGCGCGGTAGGGGCGTTACTTTCTTATGCAAAACGCGGACTCGACGTGTACCCCGCGCGTTAAGCTCATTACGAGTCGGGGTAACGCGACACTCTAATCTTGTTCTCGAATTTAGCGGGTGCTTCGCCATTTCTGGTCCCGGAGAGGACCGAGAGCGCCGACGTTGGAACAAGGCGCTGAAAAGAGGCACAATGCCAGCTCGGAATCAGATCAACGAACAGGTGAAACGATTCTGGTCGATTATCCGTCAGGCGGGGGATCTCCATACGTGGGCGTTTTGCAGAACTGGCCACGGCATAGGACCCACGACCATTCCTTCGGATTTTTATAGCCGCGCGGCCGAATTGTTTCTGGCCGATCGTTCCGAGGGCGGTATCGAGGCGCGTGGCCAATCGATAATCGCCCACAGTGCGTATTAAACCATGCATCATCGGCATTATCGTTACGAGGGATCCCGAAACGATCCCGGCCAACAGTTCTCCACTTCCCGGGCCGTGGGGACGCTCGTGAAGCCCCGCGTAAACGATACCAGGATGATTTTAAATCTGTTCATTACTCCGCCACGGAATGTAATCGCCGAGTATATCTTTTCCCTCGGCCAGCGCCGATTCAGCGAAAGAAGTCGACCGTGGAAACGTTGAATAAATTCGTCGATCTTATCGCCCGATGCGCTTTCCAGGTCCCGAAGAGATCTATAAAATCGTTCCCGACCTCCTCCTCCTCCGCCCTGGTATCGACAAGACGAATCTAGACTCTCTCTCTAACCGGCTATCGGTAATTGAAATGGAATTAATGAATGATTCCGGAATGTCTTCGCTTTGCCACTCTAACCGTTCGATTTTAAAACTTTCTAATTACCAATTTCTGAAGGCTCGTCCGCTTCCACGTGATTCAGATAAGGATTCCAGTATTTATTTTACGGATCGCAGTTTCGATTACGAGAATCGCAGTCCTGTTTATCAGTTCGGGAGATGCAGCGCGAACTGCCAAGTTCATACAAGAGATAGAGCGATATTAATTGAGCGCAGCTGATATAATAAATTAGAGAACGCCTATGATACAGATAAATTCTCACTTTCTCTTTTATGTTTTGCTCGGGTGGATATAAAATCGATTTCTTCGGTTAACACAGAACATCGTGCATTTGGAAATCGAGTTTAGGAAATTGTCCCGAAAATGGCGGCCATCTGCCACCCCTATACTCAAGTAACACGACCATCTTGGCGATCGCTGCGTACAGGTGACGACCCGACAGACGACAGTGATATATGTGTGCCTTGTTCACGCTCTTGTCTCGCACTTCTGACGAAACATGAATATTCGTCAGAATATATCTGTTAGGTAGATTGTCGCATTCAATGATTCTCCAGGAAACATTCTCGAAGCTGGTCTTGAAAGGGCAGAGTCCTCTCGAGTTAGTTAAAATTTTCGAGGTTCAGCAAGGAGGATAATAAAATCGAGGGAACATACTCGCGTAACAAGGATCGTAGCTGGTTATGCAAGCTCCGAGTATAGCTGGGAGCCGAGCGAACGAAGTGCCGGTTGAAGGCTGGCATAAAAACGGTAGCAGACAAGTTGAAATAACCTCGAAAATCGTGCGGTCGCCCGCTTTCCCCGTACAGGGCCCGGTAATTGGGCTCAGGAACGATGGTGTTCACCGGGCCCCGCAACACAGGCCCCATCCGAACTCCACCTCCGGGCCACACTTAGCACCTTATCCACTTAGCCGCTTCTCACGGGCTGTTCCTCCTCATCTCCGTGCGCTTCTCCACGGCGTGTCTCGTTTTATAAGGATTTTTGCTCCGGGGGACGTGACACTGTCATGCTCGGTGCCCTGACGAGAGAGCCTAGGGTGAGGGGCTCTGGAGAACAAGGGAAAGGGAGAGAGAGAGAGGAGGAGGAGAGGAGAAGAAAGCTCTCGGGGTTCGACGAGATCCGTGATGCCCGGGCGTGCTCTCTCGAGCGTCTCGCCTCTCGCGAACCCGAGAAAGAGCAGGCCGACAAAAATTTCTGGAATTAATTCTCTGCCCACTTACCTCGCTTACTTACCTCCAGCCAATGTCTTGACGCCGCGCCGCGCCGGCCCTCTTCTCTCCCTTTTTCTTTTCCGCCTCGCTCGGTTCACCACCTTTCCGCGTTTCCTACGGGGCACCGTGCCGCGCCGCTGGAAATCAACGCTTGCGATCTCGACGATCGGACCCCGCAACCGGCCGCAAAACTCCCGTAAATCTCCCTTTGAACCCTTGAACTCGCGACTCGAGGCCTTACCCGATTTTTTAGGAGCCCTTTTCACACATAACGAAGGAGAACGAAAGGGAGGCAAGGCCAGAGACAAATTCGGCTCCCGGTGCCATTCCTCTGCGCGGGGCACCGTCGTTTTATCACGAGTCGCCGGGAATAAAACGGTCCCGTCGTTCACCGTGTTCATTACAATAAGAGCACCGCTTATAAACACCCCTAATACCAAACTCGTGTTCACTTAATGCGTCCGGGGTCCACGCGAGTCCAAGCGCAAGATTAATACCGTCCTCTCGGTGTTTCGGATCGGCCCCTTTGGTTCTTGACGCGAGGGAGGCTTGGAGGGACTGTAAGAGGGGCCAAAGAGCATAGGGGGCAAAGGGGTTTGGGGGGCAGGCCATCGCGGCGCGTCTCTCTATTGAGGTCCCGCATGACAGATAAGCTTAACCTCCGGCCCATTAACATTATTAACATCTGAACACAAGAGGGAGTCGGCTTTACGTGAGGGAAGAGAGGGAGAAGAGAGAGAGAGAGAGAGAGAGAGAGAGAGAACCGCGTTCCGGCCCACGCGTGCTCGCGAACTCCCGGGAGAGGAGCGTAGTGCTCGGGCCCGCTTTGTGTGCCCACGAAACGGGCATTAAGGGGGTCCGCGTGCGACCGAGCCACTCGGATAATTAGGGGTACGTCGGCCGAATATCGCTTGCGGCCCTCTTTTCTGCTTATTAATTCAGCCCCTGGCCGATCCCCATTGTCGAGGACCCGCGGAGCTTGCCTGGGAATATGATTATGAATATCTGCCCGGCTGTAATCATACCTCTATCCGGCGCGTCTCAGTATTTTCTTCGAAGGTGAGGTAGAAGATGAGGGGAGGCAGAAAGGGGGTTGATCTCGCGTGTGGTGCATGCTCTACGACCGCGGATATCAGCGGAAAGATTGAGGAATCCGGTGGAGGAGGCGGAGGAGGAGGAGGAGGAGGCTCGCGGAGAGAGGCCACGATTTCGATAACGATCGAGGAACCGATCGTGAGCTTTCGTACATACACCGTGGCAAACGCTCACGCGAGAGGAGGATCATCGTAGCCCGGAGCGGGGTCAGTCCGTCTCGCGAGGCGTGTCAACCTGCCAAATATTATGGAAATTTATTCCCGCGGGATTCAACGGCGTAATGGATTCCCGCCGTCGCTCCTCCGGAACAACGCCGAGGCGGCCTCATCGCCAAACAGCCACTACTTTGCAACTCGTTAGCGACGACACGCTCTGCCGCTAACGTTTCGAGGCTAACTACTCCAACATCTAAAAAATAATTCACGTTTGGACGAGACAAAAGTTATTGTCATTTAAACAGTGTTCGAAGTGCGCTGAGAATCATACGATTTCCGTTCGATGTGCACGACGGCGGTGTATCTTTCCTGAAAGTATCGATACGTTCGCTCATCAGCCTAAGGCGGGTGGCCATCGTCGACCACCGAGTTCTGGCGATTCGGCGATGGGCTCTTTGATCGTGCGTACCTCACGACCGAGTCGCCGGAGGCGTCCTCGCAACCTCTGGGACCTCGTGGGCCCATCAAGGTGCCGGTGAAGGGTTGCAAGAGATCCGTCGAATGTTTTCAGGACGCGAGAGAAGAGAAGAGAGCAAACGTGTGTGTGTCTGTGTATACTGTATACATATGTGTATGTGTGTGTGTGCGTACGCGTGGATTATCTCGATATTCTTCTGGGGGCCGAAGGATTCGCGCGAGGCTCGCGATTGAAAAATCGAGCTTGCAACCTTGGGTCAGAACTGATATGAACTCACCTCGCTGAACGAGTTCCAGACAAATCGCCGACGACTCCTTTCAGCAGCTCGACGAGCCAGCGAGCACAAAGCTGAAGATGTATCCGTCTTTGGGTACCAACGAGATCGCCTAATAGTGGCCATTAGTTATCTGAGACTGCGTTTAATGTTATTCCGAATCGGCGTGACCGGACTGTTGTGAACTCAACGGCGATGATTGCTGGTCGTGTCGTGAGCATTAGAGCTGCATATGGCTGCACCGTGCATCCTGGGGAAACCGAACTATCGAGAACGCATCGCTGTTTCCCTGAGAAAAGGTTCTGCAGACCGAAACGAAGTTAGCTCTCGCCTGAAGAACAAGCAGCAGTCTATCATGGTATTAATACGACAGAAAGAAATCGATCACAATGAGAATACATATGAAAAAAGGTTCTGAATGAATTTTCAATAGTACTCGAAGGAGGTAGCTAAAAGTGTCCAGAGTTTAATTACCAGCGTAACGGTTCATTGGTCGAGGGTTTTTCGCTGGACTTCCGGTTGCTCCCTTATCCCAGACAAGCTGTCTGAGCGTAACTCCCCGGTGGAAATCTATTTTCTCTCTTTCGAATCGTAATTACTCGCTTAGCATTTCCTAGAGCATCTCGCGGCCCCGCCATTCGCCTCTCTATAGAGTCTAGCTGTCCCGGGTAATAAATCAAACGTTTCTCTGCACCTTGAATCCCATCCGAGCGGTAAGACTGCAGGCGCGGGACACTGTACTTCCTCACCGACGGCAATCAGCACATGCTAATACGAATAATCCCGGGCCACATGCTGGCAGGTAATTAGAATGGTGAGGGATGTCCACGAGCCACGTACAGTCGTTAATCGTCGCCGGTACGCGCCCGTTGCTAGAGAGATATCGTTCATCGGCGGAACGCTGTTCACCGGACCCATTTAATCTGGGGCCTTATACACTCTCGAGAGAGACAGAGCGCGCGCGCGGGGCCCTCTGCGCGAATGTAATTCAAGTCGGCGCATAAACGACGACTCGCGAGGCGTTTAAGGATCACGCGAACAGAACGAAGAAACCGGCGTGACGCAACGGTGCTAAAAATCACGCTAAAAGCCTCGCCATCTTGGAACACGCCCGGGCAAATTCGTTCAGTAAATACGTGCCGCTTGGAGAAGGCGCGCTTCATTCGATTTTCGGCGATGCACACAGTCATTTCGAAGTGCCTGATGGCAGGCTACCGGGTTTTCTCAATGTTCGTAATAATACGAACATAATTAAGCATGTAGACATGTTATAGTTGCTTGAACGATCTCACTGGATACTTAATATACAGCTAGTCGTTGGATTGAAGTGTTAATAAATTTCCAATATCTACCACTTGTTCCAAACAGGATCAATTATTAACAGCTGCTGATACGTGTGTAAATACTAGTTGGTGCTATTACCGTAATTAGTCCTAGCTAGGAGCAAGTTATAGCTGTGAAAAAAGAGTGTTACTATCTAAATATGCTAAATGCCAGCACGTGCACTACGGTACGACTGTCTGTTAGAATGGGCACCGATTATTTAGTCTTACGTGTTAAATTGATCTCTGAAAAAATCGAATACAGGGTGTTCCAGAAAATATCCGGTACTTCTCTGCTGTAATTACAGTATCCGTGGCACGTAACAATTCCTTTCTTCTTTCTCCGTTCGCGCGGACAGGAGGAGGAAGGAACGAGGAGAAAGAGGTGAACACGAGGGAATCGGAGTCCCCGCGGGCCGTCATCCGTGGAATGTATAATCAAGATTCCGCGGGGCAAAGCACACACTTGTTCCCCGGCTGCCTGTTTTGTCTCGTGCCCCGATGATTTTAAATTACGCCGGTATCGCCGGACGATCAGTGCCACGGCCACGGAGGTACCTGCTGGACCGGGCTAAGAACCCTGGCTACGGCTCTTTCCACCCGAGATACCACGACCCGCGATACCAGCGACGTGTTTAGACCCTGCGGAGCCCCAGATGACGTATCTCGTTTGTCGCCGGAACACTTTGATCGACTGCTCGCCCCTGAACCGTTCCTGATCGCTGGCAGGTGCACCCCATTTTTAAACCTTTCGTTACACCGACGCGGTCCAACGCTTATTCCACGCTGCACACAGTACGCTGAAACAATAGCAACTTAAGGAGGTAGACTCGTTTCCAGGATTGCAGAGGTGCGGGATGCGCCTTCTCATTTCTCGATAATGAAAACATGGGGTTTTTCAGTAGTCAAAAAGCTAGATAAAATTATATTCACAGCTACATGCTGCCGAATAATGCAAATTACGCATCGCAAACGTAAAAATAGGACTTTTGAGGACGAACGCGGCTTGATCATTTATCTGGTGCTTTTGACTATTGAAAAACCCCATTGCATGCATAATCGAGAAATGAGAAGGAGCATCCCGCACCCTTGCAATCCTAGGAACGCGAGTCTACTCTCTTAAAGGATCCCACAAAATCAAAATAATTTAGCAGGTAGTTCTAGCAACTGTGTTATGAACAAAATCAATTTTATAGAATAGATGAAAAATTCCGTCGCATCAAAAGATCCTCTCGTTAATCAAAAATGTCGTGAATTACCGAAACGGATAACCGCGCGCTCGCCAGAACAGTAAAATAATTAGCCTAATGGCATTCGCAGCATAGCAGCGACAAACACAGCTACGTTAGATTGCAACATACCTTTTTCTATGTCGACCATGACACGGCTCTGCATAGCAGTGACGCTGCAGTTAATTATGAGCAGGCTGTTTAGATAATATTGAGCCCGATGCGCGCCTCCGGTGTTGAATAAACGTGACGGAACAATGGAAGACGAAATTCCACGGGACCGGATACCTGAGAGCTGCTTCTAAAAGGGTTGCTACGCTCCTGAAAAAGGATGCTGGGTACTGCTGGTAGTGGGAGGCGGGGGAGTCGCGAGTAAGAGAGGCGAGCGAGTTAGGTATGTTGTTTAAATAAGAGCAACGCGAGTCGCCCAAGGGCGAAAGTTGTTGCAGCTTGGCTGGCTGGTGCACACCGCGTGGCCACACTGTTACGGCTGCACTATAGCAAATATAAATGTGCTGGCTATCGGAAACAAGTGCGGCGAAATTTTCGAGCATCGAAGATCACCTTCGCACCGGTGCGAACGATATTTCAGCGAACAGGTGATCGTCGATCTTGCATCTCGAATCGTTCGATGCGAGAAAATGACGGACGATGATAATTCAAGATTTTTTTATCTCTTTAGAATCGTAGAATTTCGCAACGGACACCAATTATACTGTCTTGATTGGGACAGCACGCATTTGTCAGAGTTCACCGCAGACATTACGCCACGTCGACGGTGAATTTCACGCAGCTTTTCCGATTTCCATTTGAATGCCAGTAATGTACACGCAATTAGCTGCTGAAATTGATTCCACCTCCAATGGTAGATTGGAAAACATGATCACCTTCGATCCGCGCGATTGATACCGGGGAAAATAACTGAGGCCATTAATTGCGTGCCGGGTAACGGTTCTCCGCTCTTAATCGCGCTAAATTGACCCGAATGAACTGTTCCTCGTCCACTCGTGTTCATCATCCGTCTCTAAGTTTAATATTCTAAATGGTCGGTCTGCGAATCGGTAAAAAGCTCCGGGATTGGTCGTGGCTGTTCTTCGAGAACTTTTCTAGCATCCGTGAGAACCTGAGGGAATCTCGAACGAGCCGTCTCATTAATGTTTTAAAATGTACCTCCAGATTAGTCATACAAGATTTTATTCAACTCTCTTTCGTTTCAATCTTAATTGATCCATTTCCCGGCGACACTTTGCACACCGTAACTTCCGTCCGCACATTTCACCTCTTTCAACTTTTATCCAAATAAATAAAGTATTAAATTCTATCCAGGATAATTATTTTATCTATCCGCGCGGCCGGCCGGTCTAATTAACGGCCGTCGCGACGGTGCAAAACGGTAAGAAAGTAAGATTTCATTATTCGCCGTGGACGTCAGAAGTCGTGAGGCGTTCGCGGCCGTTTCCGTGCTTCGACCGGGATGATAAAACATTATGACCGTTTTATAGGCGGGCACGACAGTGCGGTAAATCATCGGCGCGAGTAACACGAAGCACGGGGAGATCTTAACGACCGTGTCACAGTCTCGGTCATCCCCTCGGACTTTTGTTTTTGCGGTTAGAAAATATCGGCCGATCATCACCGGGGAGTGTTTTCGGTATCGCACATCGGTTTCGGGGTTGGACTGGAGAAGTTCTCACGGCGATCCACCGTTGTATTAAGTACACACATATACTGGCTCGAATACTGGCCGGGGCCGGCGTATAACATGCGAGCAAGTAATTGCGCCGGGATTGGAGCGCATCAGCCCCGGCCAGCAACGAGGCAATTCTGTGCATAACTATGTCCGCGGAGCGTAATAGAGTGGCTAGGCCTCCGGTTTATCGGGCATACCGTGGATAGCTGGATTATTATACGTCACGGCGCGCGATGGGGCTCGAATTGCCTCGTACACGTCGGATAATTAGCGTGCACGCTCGATCAGCGTCTGTCGTTCGAATCTGCTAATGACTTTATCAATAACTAGCCAGCCGGTGCGGTGGTGTGTCGTCCGCGTATCATGGGAGCCAGGATCGTAATTGCTCCGATGGAAATTCCGCGTATACCTCGGGATTCTCGGATGCGTCTGGCCCAGCGGTTTCCCATGAGGCCCCGTGAGATCCATTCCTCTCCTATTGAGCCGCTTTATTGATGCGCGAATCGTTAAACGGGATTAGAAGATTGCGTCTCGCGCGAACGTCCGGTACACTCCGTTTTCCATATACCTGGACCTGCTCCCGTTCGACGTGCTGCTCATGTATATTATGTGTATACAGGGTGGCTCGCAATTGATCATACAATTTATACAGAGCGATTCCAGTAGCGAAGACACGTCGAAAAATGATAATAACAACTTCAGGAAACAACTTTGTTGTTGTAAATATCAACTCCAGTCTGTGTCTTCTTCATACTTCATCTCCTTGCACTCGACGCTAAACACCAGTTGCGAACCACCCTGTATACCGGCTCGCCGCGCTATCAACAATATCGCCTAACCGCATTCCCTATCGTTTTATCGCGCGATCCGCGAGCCCGATAACACTGTGCCGCTCTTCCTGGCGAGCCATCGCGGCGCTGTTATGTTCGCTAACGCTGGATAACTTATTTCTGACTCCAATTAGCTCTGGTCCGTATACTGCGGCCTATTTTTCCGAGTGGCGCCCACAGTTCATTTCCTGCAAACCTTCCCGGCGCTTAGGCAGCTTCGGTTTCCTCGGTTCTTTGCGTGTTCCCAGGCAAATATTCGATTTCCCGAGACACCGTATGATTTAGACCGTGGGAGGTAAAAACGGCGGAACGTTAACGTTCGTGGCAATAGGATGGACTCTATAACCGGGCAAAACACTCGGTAATGGATGGGGCAGAGAATTAAATATGGAAACTTGAAATGTAAGGAGCTCTGCGGGTAATGAGGTATCTTGTCGAGCTAACTGGACTATAGTCTGGATCTGGAGAAAAACGATCGTGTTTTTAAGGGTGATAATACACGGGCTTTTTAGGTCGAGCGTACTGTGTTGCACGATGTTGGGACGATTGCAGTGCGCGTGAAAGTTCGTCTTAGGAATCTACTGGGATGTACCCCCGAAGTCGTTGGGGTGGGGATTGATAATCACTAGACAACGGATCTTTATGCATTTATAGTAGAGTAGATGAAATTAAAAATAGTTAACAATTTTAAGAATTGAAGATGTTAATATATGATTTCTCCTCAATTAAAATCATTAATGGAAGAAATAACATTCTATTTGGTTTCTATCTCTTGCAATCGATGCAGACTATTTTTATTTTTCATAAAGATACGCTGTCTACTAATCACTGATTCTGCGAGTGTGAAACACCAGGAAGTGGTATGAAAAGTAAGCACAATTCACAATTGAAAATTGAAAACGTTGTTTTACTCTTTTGTAGGCGAATGTTTGTGTAAAAAAAATGAATGCAGCGAAATTTGCACGCGGCCAGTTCGTCCGTTGATTGTTAGACCCGCCACTGACACCAGGCACTCGAATTTCCCTCGAAGAGCAACCCGTCTGACAGAGATATCTCAATCAGGGTAGAAACCTTGATCAGCCCACATCGCGATCCGAGCCGAACCTTTCGCAGCAAGTTGCGAGGATCCGAGTATCAGGGGTTACCGCGGCTTGACCCAGTAATACTCGGACCTAGAGAACCTGCGTTCCAATTAATCCGCCGGCAGGATGCACCGGCTCATATCCTGGTCCAGATACATAAATCAAGAGCAATCTTCGGCGTTGCTAGAGGAACAGAGGTGCGAGAGGAGAAGCGAATAAGGAGGTGGAGGCGCCTTGCTCGCCTCTTCTTGTTCCTCTTCTATCCGGCAGCCTCCCCCCTTTGAAACCCTCCTCTGTCCCCTCCGTATGCAGCATCCCTCCCTTCCCGCGGTTATGATCGGACCGCAGACCGCGACCATTGTTCGAAAGCGAACCGGGGTCGGTTCGTCTCGTTATATGAATCCGCCGCTGCCATAGTCGAGAGATAAACAGCGCTATGGGGGCTCCGCCACTATATGGAGAGAGGAGCGAAGATATCCATATACCGGCCTGTGAGAGGTGCATCTAATAGGGCGACAATCGCATATCGTTAGGGATACAGTCCCCAGCAAAATCCTCGCCACGGCTACGTCGGAGGTCCGATAGCGAAAGCAGCGTGAACAGTTGATTTTGATCTGTTCCATAGACCCCCTCGCCTCGCCGCGGCTTTATGGGGGCCCGTGGGATCCAAGTTTGTCGTCTTGCAGCACTTTCACGCCATCGGAACCCTCCTGCACCTAGATACACCGTTCGCTTTGATAGTTTAGCCTGGGAATCTGATTGGCCGATGTTCAAGCAATTTTTGTCGAACATTTTCTATTGATAATTATCTCATTTTATGCGTACATGCATGTTCATCTTACACGCGAACAGTTAATCCCTCGTTATCGAGAAAATCAAGCTTCAGTGGGAATCGGCTGAAGCGTCCGATCATGACCTTCCAGTTCTACTTCTCGTAAATACACTAGAGCACGCGAACCTAACGGATGCTCACACTCATTTTTCGTTTTTTCGCTGCAGCGTTATTTATTGCATCAAAGTATCACCATTTTTCGGAGTCGAGCACAAAAAGAATTTGTTCCCGATGACGGCGTCTGGTGGCACCGGTGGCCGCCACGCCGCGCTGGAAAAATATTTCGGATAACAGGTGGGTAGGTGCAAGTTTCCATGTTGGTAAAGATAAGTGCACGTCTTTGTTCGCGATCCACCGCGAAATTACACGGTTTATCAAAACTTGATCGACCTCCGCCGGCGTTTTTGCGGCTGATGGGGGCACCGTTTCTCTTAATAATTGGACAACGCCATTGTTCCCACCTTGGCGAGCATCGGTAGATCGAGAAAAGGTTCTCGATAGCCGCTTATTGTGCCGACACGTGTGCATCGATAAGCGGCCGTGATTAACGATCACCGTGATTTCGTCGGAGTTCCCCCGTATAGTTCGATCGTCCAGGATTTTTTTCTCCCGATCGCGGTACACAACCATGAACCTTTCTCTCCGGCGCGCGAGCAGTATAGCCCGTGTTAGGAGTTGTGTTTCTTGCTATTTCGCCGGTATCAATTATCTTGTAAATTCGTCGTGTACCGGTAAAGTGGATTTAATAACATTAGCAATGTATACCCCCCTATTATTAACGTAACGTTGCGTTTTATTCCGTCCCGAGGAGGTTCATTAAATTGTAAACTACACCGGAGCCCGAACCAGGGCACAAGAACCAACGGGGTGTGGAGGGGCAGGGTGGCAGAGGTGAGGAACACACCTGGGGAGGGGATAAAGTCTCATATTTCTTCGGTCTTTTTCACCTTCGGCGAGCAAAAAGCTGGCGGTGGGCGTTGAACCGTGCCATTAACTGCAATTTCGCTGATGCGGTCCTTCTTCCGGATCGTTAGCGGAGCCACTTTGGCTGACTTATGTAAACTCCGTGGACGATGCAGATGTGATTTAATGAGAGGAGCGAAAGAGCTCACGATTGCTAACGTTTCGAGCCCGCCTCGCTCGCTAATTCGACGCGTGTTCTCCGTCGGGCCACTACGTTTCAGCTAGCGGTTGCCACCGGTCCGAAGCAATTAATCCTCGCGGTCCCCACTTTCTTAATTGGAGGATTAATAGACGATAAAGTACTCAATGTACTCGATGAACTGGTTACAGACTGTACCTTGAAAATTTTCAGACGCAATCACGTATTCAAATCATTTTTAATTTGATTGGTCAAATAGTCTTCAACACTTTGCACTCGTAGCTATTTTAACACAAAAATTAAACACTTCTTTCTAGCATATAAAATTGATAAAATACCTCATATAATACTTAAGTGTTTAGTAATTGGTTAATTAAATATTGAGAGCAGTGTGTCCTTCTTTAAAACTATATGTACACAATTGTCACAATATAATATTTTTCGAATTGCAGTGTCCAGGAGACGACACCTATGCAGTTCTCGGTGCATTTGCGTGGCCGCAGACGGAGGTAGACCGCGGTGCAAGTGCAGGGGCCCGACGCAGGCCGCATCTGAATAACGGGCCTGTTTGCGGGCCAAAAGCAGCGACGTCGCGGGCAACTAATGACCGCCGTAATCGTGCATCTCGGTGCAACGCGTTGCAGAGCCCGGTGCACACCTATTGCCGGACACTTTCTATTATCGCATCGACAAATGCAGAGTACAGGACGGGCCCGTTGGTAGGGGGATGTGTAGCCTCGTGTAAACGTAACGCTAGATAAGTTACGAGGCGTGCACACACGGTTTCGTGCGGCCCGCACCCGGGAACAGGCTCCGCGCTCTCGCAGTCTAAAGAGGCGGCTCGAGTACCATGTTAGGAATATCTGTATGGCCAGCCTGGGTTACCTTCTTCCTCGTTCGGAGAGAGAGGCCACGTGGGAAAAAATGTCACATTATTCTCCTATATGGTGATGCAGCACGCCGCTCACTTAGAAATTTATCCCCGTGGCCCCGGGCCCCGGGCCTGCACGGGCCCCAACAGCTGCGGTGGTGGGGAGCCGCGATGCTTATACGGTCTTGTGGGAGTTACGGAAGCATGAACGCTGAACGGATGGATCGGGGAAACGCCGCGCGCCGTTTCCTTGGGTGAACTATACTGGCTGATTAGAAAATGGCCTCTGATGGGACTTCGGTATAGGGAAAGATCGTTCTGATAAGCTCGAGTCAAAATACAGTGATCGTATACCGTGGATCTTTACCGAGCCGTTGCCAGCTCGAGAAGTGGGGGAACGTTTCCTTGACATTTGTCGGCGGATTAGGTGCAGTAAAGTTTTTTGCTGGTCGAAGGATTTGCGGGAAGCTAGTTGACCGTAAATCACCGATTACCTTCTGCCAGACCGGTAATCCTTTGGCGGTTTGATGCACCATCTTCCTCGATTTAGCATATTTTTTCTCGGAACAGTAAAGACCGGGAGCCGGGAATAAATTATTCTCTTTTCTAAATTCCTGAAGGAATTGGCACGCTGACAATCGAGAACCTGTTTTCGACAGATTTAATACCGAATCGTCGAAAAAGTCACTCGCCGTATCTACGGAATTTTTGATGCCACTTAACAAATCCTGACAAAAAAGAATACAAGGTTATAATTAATTTTATTCACTCAGCGGCGATGTCTTTAAAATGTTCCTCAGTCCCCGACGTAGTTGGGAAGTCACGTTCACTTCAAAATGTCAGGACGAACCTGTGGGACCGTCGAGATCGAGGGTGCGATTTTCTGAATAGAATGGAACTTTTGTGAAATCCGATACTCGCGATATCGAGAGCGTTCGTCGCCATTTCCCGTACTAGGAAGTGAAACATGGCCGCGCGTGAAAGCCAACGCGAAAACGATTTCGACTGTTACTCGCCGCGATTGGGGAGTGACAGATCGGATCGAAGTCGTCCCATATCGTGTACGTCCTCTGCGATCGATGCGCGATGGAACGCACCCACGCAAATACAATTGCGTACCCGTGTGTACTCGACAGGTATACTCTTCCGCATATTTTTCTGTACAGCCGAGGATCGCCGGGCATTTCTACTCATCCCTGACTTTTTTCATTGGTTTCCTCTTTGTCATAGCGCGGGGAATGCAAATGAGTCTCTGAGTGCATTGATGAGCGAATGACTCGACTTTGATGCAGGAAAATATATTTAATCGTATGTTGAATAATAATGTTGAAAATAATAAATTGAATAATAATGTTGAATAACATTCCAACTGTGGTTAGAACGATACGCGGCAGACAAGTAATTAAAATTAAAAGTCGCCACGAACAGTGTCAGACCGATACGTATCCTCGATTTGCGTCATCATCGGTCCAAGACCCGCATCGACGGGATCGATCTGCCGATCGATCTGACCCTCGTTCGTCCGATCCTCCATCCACCGCCCTCGATTGCGTCACCTAAGCGAGGACGAAGAAATCATCGGCACCTTCTATCCGTGCTCTCTGCGAGAGACAATCTGTTGGCACGATCGACGCGCTCGACAATTATCTCTCGTCCATCCGTCTGTCGACGGGATCTCGACAAGGAGAACTGGCCGAGCTGGAAAGACGTTCGGGATATTTATTCCCGGGGATAGCTCGGATCGTATCTGAACCCGAAGTCCGGCTTTGGCCAAGTCACAGATCGCATCGTGCGTTCCGTTTCGCCGACAGGTATTCGCGGGAAACGAAGAATAGTCAGCCGTCCCGAGTTCCTGTTCCTGTCTTGCAGTAGGTCAATTCAGATCGTTATCAATTGTTCCACCGAAATTTTTGATCATTCTCGACGCGACCTCGGTACTCGAACCAAGAAATTATGTATTTACGAAATAATATCGAGATTATTCGTCGAACGGAATTGTTTTGCTAAACTCATCGGTCTGCGTATCGGTAAAAAGCTCTGGGATTGGTCGTGGTTGTTCTTCCAGAACTTTTCTAGCGTCCGTGAGATCGTGAGGGAATCTCGAACGATTCGTCTGATTAATTTTTTTAAATTCTAAGATTGTTACTTTGATGTACCTCCAGATTAGTCACACAAAATTTTATAATATTAATTCTCCCAGGATAAATTCAATCTAATACAGGCTGCTTCGTTTCAATCTTAAATCCGGCGACACTTTGCACCCCGTAATTTCTATGCACACATTTTTCCCGAATAAATAAAATTGCAGTAGGTCAGTTCAGATTGTAATCACTTTTCCCACCGAAATTTTTAATCATTCTCGACGCGACCTGGTTACTTGAACCAATAAATTATCTCGTTTACTAAATAGACAAGATTACTCATCGAACGGAATTGTTTTGCTAAATTCGACGAACAGAGGTACACCGTGAATCTGTGGCGGTGGTCTACCGGTGTCCGATGTATCGATCTCGCGCAAGTAGGCAGAGCGAAGCAGGCAGGCCGGAGCGCCGTTTTGCATAATACGACGAGACGCCTGGGCCAGTGAGGCCCGTCCTCCCTTTACGCCCGTTCGTGTCACGGGGCCCGCCAGCTTGACGACGTCTCGCGACGCGAGTCGAATCGAAATATTCCGCGGCGAACGTCCCCGGAATCGCTGGAGATTCGCTCGTTAGCGTGGACAGTTAATGCTGGGATAAATACCGGAATTACCTTGGCCGACGTGCGGTGCGTGCCCGGCATCCGGATGACCGTCACTCCGCCGGGATAATATTTCTTTCGTCGGCCAAGCTGCAGAAATGACTGAAGCCCTCTCTCCGGTCGCGACAGCTCCCCCGGAAAGAAAAACAGCCACGCGCTTTTCTGTAATTACGAAATTACAAGTCCGAACAATACGTATCGATATGTACTCTTTGTCCCCGTTAGCTTTCACCGTGTGGAAATCGTGTTTCGAACGCAGGTCTTGTCACGCCGGACGAGTTTTGCGGCAATTTTCGATTCCGCGAACCGGCCTCGCGGATTGAATTTATGACGAGCAAAAGATACTCCCCTGGGAAACCGGGCGCCTTGTTCTCGGCCGAAGAAGTGTCGCCGGAGCTAGACCACTCGGGTAGATATTTCTACTTTGTTGCGCGAGCATTGCTTGAATTACAACCTCGGGTTCTTGAAAGCCTCTCATGAATCGAAGATGGAATTTCTCATGGAATTAGAAGACCTCGGGCTAACTCGCTAATTAAAAGCATCGAAGTAGACCTTTGCTAGAAAGATATTCGATCCGAAAGGTGGGTCACTTGGTTGTCCAGTTATTTCCGAGGCAGTGAAATAAAATGAAGAAAATGTGTTCTAAAAGTTTTTTCTATTCGAATCGAAAGAGGCCATCTCCAGGACACGAGCAGCGAAGTGGACCATCTGGACAGTCATTTCTGTAAATCGTAAGCGATCAAATTAATTTAAGAAAACAGGCTGAACGCATTACGATTACGATCACGCGATCAAGATTTCTGCGGGTATCGAAAGAGATCATCGCTGGAGCAGACAAAGTAGACCAACGTTGGCGATTTCTATGCTCGGAAAGCAATCAAATTAAGTAGCGAAAATGGGCGGTAGCGGTTCCAGTTGACTCAGATTTAAGGGACACCTATCGCATCGCAGGGAAGCATCGAGATACCGGTTCAATCAAGATTTCTGTATCAAAGGAGATCATCGGCGGGGACACGTCCGCGGATAGAGCGAGGGAGCAGTAAACCGTTGTGTGCACCCACATACAATAAAGTCAGCCTATTACCACCCAGGGCGTCCTCACGTGTTAAGCCTCGCAGATTCCTCGGTGCCACGTTGAAGTCTTATTTATTGTGGCGCGCAAACGGGGCCCGGTATCGGGGCCCGGGGCCCGGTTTTTTTCCTTTCTTATTCCCGGGCCGATTATCGCCGCGAGTTATTACGTCGGTTCTTTCAGCGGCGGTGAAAGGTCGCGCTCATGCTCGATAAGGGTCACTCGCGATCCCGAGCGTACGGCGCGCAACGCTAAGCGAGATACGGCCGCAATATTTCAGATAACACGGCCTCTCGGATGCGCTGTTCGCCCCTTCAAGATCACCGGTCCCGGCTCGTATACACACCGAGCTGTGTGTAAAGTCACGGACTTGACACGGGCTTAAAACTTCTTCGACGAGCGGGCACGATGATTGCTCGACTGGACGTATTGTACAGTTCTATTTATATTAAAAGGCCCGCCCCGGTCACTCGTCGGAATGCGGCAGCGGACCCTCTTTGTTTCCCTCCGCCCCTTCGCATTCTCGACTTTCGATGACGATCGGTATCGGACATCATTCCGCGCTGACAAATCGCCTGGTAAAGAGGATCGATCGTTCTCCGCTCTTGCTATATTTTCTTGCACCCGTTACTTTCGCGCAAACTACCCTTCGTGTTACCATTCGACCAATTAAATCCATTGCGTTAGATTGTCCTAAAAGTCTTTTTTACTACGTGCACATTTCATATTGTTGGACAACATCAGCACACACAAACGACACCATCTTCTGGAGCATACGAATCGAGAACGAAACGAACTTTTGGGACAATCGAATACTTTCAGCATCGACCTAACCTTCATTTTCTCGCGGGGGTCGCGATCGGAATCGCATTTTAATAAATAGAATGTCCGCGCGCGGCCGGTCGCGATTCCTAACGATGATCGCGATTTGATCATCGGATCTCTGGTCAGCGGTTGATCGTTCATTCGACGGTTTCGAACGGTGTGCCGTGACTGTTGGCCAGACAATTTCGAGCCATTCGAATGAAGATTTCCGTGCCATTACCGTTAATGCGATCGCGAGATTGTCGGACGAAAAACGAAACGGTGAAAACGGGCGCCCACGAAGCGGATTCGCTCCGATCCACACCGATCCGCTCTTCTCGGCGGGAGGCTAGGTTTGCACGAGGACGACGTGTGCGTGATACTAGTTAGAGAAATCATAACGTACTTACCGAGCCAATACGAGCGCCATTAAAGTAAACCGAGCGAGGAATCGATTCCGGGGGCCTTTATCGAGAGACGATCGCCGGATGCCTCGTGGAAGCGGTGCCCTCTGCGGCAACAGTTACACCGTGTTCCTTCCTACGTTGCCCTTCTTCTTCTCCTTTTCTTCTTCTTCTTCGCCTTCTTCTTCCTCGTCTTCCCTTTTCCCCTTCGATCTCGTTTGCAACCCGTGCCCACTTCGGATAGCTCGATGCAGTAACGCCACGAACGTGAGCATAATCGATTCTGATCCGAGTTCCGCACCATCTACTTCAACCTGACTTCGCGGTCGAGGAACGGTCCACGCTTCCTAGCTAAGAGGACAGGTTTCCTGCCATATTGTTCCCCAAACTGTCTTCCAAAGTGTCTACAATGTTATGCGAGCCGGCCAGTAACACTATCTTCCTCGTTGGACTCGTTTTATCAAGTTGGATCTTCACGTTTCAACAGTATTAGTCCCTATCTGTCCGCATCCTCAAGCGAGAGAGGACGTGAAGAGAATTTTCGAAATTTATTATGATCCCAATCTTACAAAATTTACAATCGAGAATGGCATTAACGACGCATGATGAATCAAGTCGTCAAAACGGCACCGATTCCTCGAAACTCGAATAAAAATCGGTGGAGGCGTTTCCTCCGCAGCCCATTCCCGGCTACTTTCCATGAACTCCCAAACGAAAGCGACACCGGCATAATGACGGATGGCTGTCGCTTATAGGGTCCCTTCTATAAGGCCCCCTATCGTCGCCCGGCCCATTACAATTCATTGCCGCGTGATAGATGTCTCTCGTTCTGCTCTCGATGGTTGATTGAGCTTAACCTGCGCCTCGCCCATGGCGAAAGAATGGCTTGATTTCGTGCGATCATATTTAACACGCCTATGGTGCCATTCACGTGTCTCTCGCGGTGTTCCCTTGTACGTGGTATTGTACCCCGATGCAACTCGCGAGTCAAAACGTCACGATTTATGGGCCGTTTGTGCCGTGTGACTTGCTTGCGCAACTCTCCACATCGTGGAACTTTCTGGTCCATGGGCCTAGCCGATTAAGACGGTCGAAACTGCCCCTAGAGGTTTTTCAATGAGTATGGAACATGGTAAAATTTCAGCTCTTCAGCTTTCGCGCGAGGATAGTTACAGGGTAAATTAGATTTTGCGTTTTCCATAGACTTTCTGAGAAAAATGTGACATATTTTGGATCCTAAGGCGCATTTTAAAGAATTTTTTCAGATTTCTTTGTTGTGAACTGTGCTCGTAAAATGAAAAATTCTCAACAAAATCTACTTTGTAACTGCCCTCGCGGTAAAGCTAGAGGGTTGAAATTTTACTCGCAGGGGTTTTCCTTGGTCAGCTAATGGTTCGAAAGCCATTGAAAAACGTCTAAAGGCAGTTTTGACCATTTTAATCGGCTGGTCTCCGGTGTTTCTTCCAAAAATCTTCGCAAAACACGGAGCGATTAAAATTCGAATAAGGTTCTCAGAGATTGGATGAAAATTACAAATATTATAAGAATGAGGATATTACGAGGATGAGTCAAGGGCACATAAAGAATGTTATGTAGTCGTCGTAGATCTTTATTTCCCCTTATTCTTCGAGCACGTGAGTAATAACCATCGAAACCTGCTCATTTCGGAGCGAGTCTATAAAGTCACAACTCTATTTCGTCGGTTCCGGAGCTTCGCATCGGGATCCATTGGCCGAGGAATTCGTCCAGGAGTGTCCGAGAGAGCGTTCCGTAGGAATGCACGGAAGATTTGTGTTTGTGCGTGCCGTAAAAGGATCCACCGGGCGAACGTTATCACCAGGAGAATTCATATAAACGCGGCGCGGTGCGATCGTCACGGGGGCTGAGACAAGTATCTCTGCCGAAGTTACTGACACGTCGTTCGGTTCGACGAGCTTCTCGGAAGAGCACTAATTCCCGATGATGGCTGCTGCCGACTGTTCTCCACCCATCGTGACGTCCCGCTGTGCGGCCCCGTAACTTCTCCCAGCTATCATAACCGAACATTAGGAATTCGAGTGGCGAGGGGAAGAGGCAAGCCTGCGGGGGATGCAGTTCACTGACCCGGAGAACCTGAACGTGGACATATTTCAATCCGTTTCGGACGTCGGCTCGATAAGCGACGAGCATCAGTCAGCCGCGAGGTGTCCGTCGAAATGAATCCTCCCATCCTCTGACCGGTGCTCCAAGGCGCACAGGTGGTTCCTACAAAACGGGCCTTAATGGCTCCTGGTTCACCCACACTGCGCGCCCAAGGTCAGATAGCAACTGCGCTATCTACGCTCGTCCACCTTCTTTCTACAGACCTCGCAACAAGTGAAACAGGGAGGTTCAAAATTCTCCCAGACGCTCCGCCAATGTACGTGGTCTGTCCGGAAAGTATCCGACCTTTGCTTATACAGGGTGTCCCAAAATTCCTTCAACAGCCGAAAATGGGAGGTTCCTCAGATCATTTGAAGCAACATTTTCCTTTGCAAAAATGTTATCCGCGGCTTTGTTTAGGAGTTATTAACGAAAAACACGGACCAATCAGAGCGCGACCTAGACGCGAGTTGGTCGTCGCGTAATATAATTTATAATCACCGAACGTGTGGAACAACGGGTATGCATTCTACTGGCCTATTCTGTTTCTACAGTGTTTCACAATGATTGCCCACAACAAAAAATGTGAAAAAATGTGACACATTTTGGATCCTATGGCGCATTTTACCTGGAAGAAAGTTGTGGCTTCTAACGGACAATACTTTGAAGAGGACAACATTGATATCAACCAAGGTCGGATCCTCTCCGGACAGGCCACGTAAGGTGCAGCGAATGGAAGTCTGCAGTGGCGAATGGGGTAGAAAATTGGCAGAAAGTGAAACGGCGGAGGTGAACCGGTCCCGAAAGAATGACAAGAACGCCCTTTCACGGCGGGACGAGAGATACTTTATCGAAGGGCAGGCTACGCGAGGGCGGGGGCCCGATATCTCATTCGGAACGCGATGGAACGCCGCGGGTTAATTTACGGACGGGGCCTCGCGCGGGCTTTCGGGCACCGAATGCAAATACAAGTGTGGCGAAACCGCAGGGGTCCTTACACTCCCGGGGACAAGCCCGCTGAAGATACAAATGGATCGTCCACGAAAAACCGGCGGGTCACTGGGGCCCCGGGACTCGCGCCACCGAGTCACTAAAAGCGAGCTTAGCCGTGATAATGCGAGCTGAAAAATCGTCTTATTATTCACCGCGTCTGTCTCGGCCGCACCGTCCACCGCGTGTTTGAAATCAATGGTGCAACCGGACAATGCATGATTGCTTGCCGACGATTATCTTGCTCGTATTAAAATTTCATATTTCTTCCCGCCCTCCGTCCAAATCGGACACGTGGACGCGATCAATTCTAAGGCGGATGTACGCTAGGGTCCTTTTATGGACAAGAATATTTTTTGAAAGATTCCTTTAGCGAAGGATCGGTCCGATCGATATTTCGAAATTGAAACGTCGACCGGTTTTCCAGAAGCGGCTGCTGCCTCTTCATTACGTCCTCGCGAGCTGAGGAATCGGATAGAGAAAGGTAGAAGAGGTCGAGCCTAGCCGAGTCTGATAAATGGTTTGGGACATGCGATTCCTCGTGATCCCTCCGAGATCCATCGACGATAGATCTTGCCCGCTTTGGGAATCGGAGTTCAGCTCCGTTGTCCTCTGCACACGGCTGCGGAGGAGCACTCTCCGTTGGTCACGGGCCGTGGAAGTTGGCTCGGAGAAGGGAAACAACGAGAAAGACCGTGGAACAGGCGATGCACAGGTGGTTAAGGCTCTGCCAATACGTATAAGAGGAGAACGTTGGAATCGCGTGAGTCCAGTCGTACACATGTAGACATCAGATAGCACGCGTGGCACCGGTCACGACAGGACTCGGAGCGTCTTCGACGACGGTGCAAGAAGCGCCGATGAAAAATCCTTCCGCCGCAAGAACCTTGTCCCCGACGCGCCGCTGACATTACACCGTGACTTGAAACGTTCTTATGCTCGGACCATTTTGACCAGTTCCCGGGAAAACAAGGAGATGCGCGCCTTGAATATTCCCGAGGACAAGCGTTGCACACAGCCACCTCGACGCGACTCCGAGACCCGAGGAATTCTAGGTACGAGCTTTTAGTACGTGCCTACGCGTTCCCCGCTTTCCTTTTCGTGTCGTGATAATATTCGAGCCGCCCGTTTTATGACGGAGATGAACGTGATTCCGTGCGAGCAGGCTAACTGGACTGCGGACCTTTTCCAGCCGCGTTTCTCGGAAATTCGTGCCACAACGGAATTGATCCTTTAACCGCGATGCCTGTCGAGCCGAATTCACATAAATATTCCGCTGGTATCTCGTTGAACTCGTCGCTTCGGCGTGTTTGGTATTTCCAGGTCGCTGCGCTGGTGCAAGGGAGTTTGCTGTTTCAGGTGACTACGAGCTGGTGAATGTTATTTGCTGTGTGGAAATTGAAATGTACCGAAACCCAAAAATTAGATTACCGTCGAGCCCCTAAGGTTCCACTGTAGCGCCTCGAGGGTAAAACCGGTCGACGATTCAATTTCGAAATCTCGATCGTGGTATCCTTGGGCGCCTCGGCGTAGATCGTGCGGTCTCGCTATAAAATCAGGAAAATCGGGCCTTTCCCTGCTGGAAATAGGGTCTTCTGCGGCACGGTTCCCGAGGCGATCTCAAGATACGATGTTTTACGATCGCCGGGCCTATGATATATATTCTGCGACGATAAAATGAATCGTGACAGGTAACGACGCCGATGCTCCTTTTCCGCGCGGCGCGTGACGATAATGCGGCGGCATGCGTGCAAGCTTGCGCAAGACTCCGCTGCTCCGACTCCCGCGGCTGGTTTCTTGCTCGACGTTCGTTCCTCCTGTGAGATATATTTTTCCGGCCACCGGGAAGGGCTCCTGGAATCGATTCGCACTGGTCAACGATTTCCTTCCATCTCTCCCTGCGTCTTTCGTTTTTCTTTCGTCTTCTGGTCGCCTCTTAAATTTTCCCGCGCTTCCTCCACCAGGAGGGCTTGCGAGTCGCACGCGGCCCACAGACGTAAAAGGTACAAAGGTATTCTCCTTTCACCATAAAACCGGGCAGCCGATCCACGGGGATATACCGCGTGCCAGCTATTTACACCACTTAGCCACGGTGTTACGTTCGAACTACTGGGAGCCAAAAAGGTCAATCGTCTCGCTGCTACCAGCCGACAATGGAGGCTAATCCGAACGGTATTGCGTTTTGGCCTTTAAGAAACACACCTGCCTCGATCCGCGGCCCTTTTAGCGCGGGGAATCGTGTTGCCTAAACGAACCGCGCCACCTCCGGCTGACCTATCCGCCGCAACCTCGAGAACCTGATTGCACCAGCGAGCTTTTGGTAGCGGGGTGTCAGCGTCGCCATTGCTGAACCGTTGCTACATCGCATCGAACAACCATTCGGATTTTAACAGAATTTTCTTCAGCTTCCAATCCAAAGCACCGCGAAGACGTGTCATGACTGGGAGCTTGATCGGTGTCGGAGGCAAGCATTCGCTTTGAACAGTACATGTTTCGCGGACGTGATTCCAAACAACTTTCCAGTTGCTGTCGTCCGCGATCGGTTCTCATGCGGTCTCGAATACAGACGATTAGGAAACGAGAGTGTAGACAATTGGAAGAGGGGACCACACCCGTGGAAATCACAGAGCCAGAGGAAGAGAATGTCAGACGACCGACAATTTCACCTATCGGCAATTGAAACCGGGTGCATAATGAGTAACAACTCCTCCGTCGACCTTTCCGCGAAGGAGTCGTCACGCATCGCGCCAATCAGTGGCCCGTAAAACAACGGTGTGCACGGCCTGGACATCCCGGCCGCTCTTACGCGTCCTACTCTGGGAAATGCAACGATTATTCGATGCAAATGAGCTGGCCAGCGTGCAGGGTTGCGTCAGCGTTTGGTGCACCGTCGAGGTGCAAACGACGAGAATCAGATCTTCGATCGAACTTGAGGAACAGTCGCGGATTCCGTTTGCGCTGGGAACCTGAACCTGAACGTGTCAAATGATCGAGGGCGCATTGTGCGAAATGTGTGCAAATCACGCAGTATTGCATTAGTCGATAGCTGGTTTATGTTGGCGGACAAACGAGGATGCTCTTTGAATGCGCTAGTAATTCATTGTTAATGTTAAAGCAAGATGCCGCGTACTTTATGAGGATTCGATAAAAATTTCGTAATTGGCGAAGCGTATAAGGCATTGGACAATGGACAATTAAATAATGAACAACTACAGAGGTTTGCGGTCGTTCCGAAGCTGGTTAAGCAATTATCCTGCAGAAAGAGAGAAGATAAGAAGTATAATAAGAAGTATCTAGTCTGATTCGACGAATGCCGTGCACTATGAAGCCGAAGATTGATTTCGAAGTGTACGGTCCCGAGAATCGCTAGTTCGACAAGACACCGGAAGGTTGTTGCACCAGTGCACGCTGGTCTACTTGCGTAGCGCGTCATCTTCGTTCAAGATCCGCGCCGATTATCTAGTCACCTCGAAGAACTCATAGGCATAGACGCAAACGTGTCGTCGGATTTTTAGCTGCCGCATCCCTGATCACATTGCGGTACTGCGATGCACTCGTTAACGGATCCGCATGCATCGGACGTCGTCGATGATGCAGATATCGTAGGAAACGCATCCCCGGATGGCGAACTCGACGGAGAGTGGAACCAAATCGATCGAACCCTGTAAAGAGAACAAGCATGATTAAATTCCACATGTGTATTTAATAATAAGTCTTCAATAAGGAACAGCAAAAGGAGTTTTTTAGGGTTTCCGAACGGTTTAATCGATGCGCGCGGATCTCGCTACATCCTGTGCTTCATCTTCCATCGAAAGAACCTTCGATCGGTTGTCACGAGCGATCTACGGATCGATCCTCGTTTCGCGACCCTCTGTAACCCAAAACCAACGATTCCGGTCACAGCACTCCTTCACCGAGAACAAAGTCGTACGTTTTCCAGCGAGCGGACGTTTCCTTCGTGTTCTCCACCCACGTGGACGCCGGACCTAACCGTCATGCGTATTACGTAACATCCACGTATCGATGCAACGAGGATAGAGAGATAAACGTTTGATTTGATTTATCTGCTATGGTAAATCCCATCGTTGCAACACGTTCTCTGGAACGAACAAAGGAGGGACGAGCGGTAGATTCGCGCCGAGAGAAAATTCTGGATACAATTATAATTTTAAGAATGGTTCTCAAATGTACATCGAAAAGAATGGTGTGCAACTGGTACGCCTACAACCAGGATAAAAGATCGATGTCTCGTCGGTCGGGTGGCGGGACCACCTTCTATGCAACGGAATCCTCACGAGGACATGAATAATCGTGGCGTTCACCTGATAAGCGGAATGCAGTCGATTCTTTGAGAGACCGGTCCCCGTGTTCAGGTTCACGGCGCGGCGGCTACCAGGCGTTACCGGCCTGATCGTCGTCGATGAGCCGCCATTACGAACGCGCATAGATCATCCTGGTTGACCGTTGATTCGAGGGAAAAGAGCAACGAGGCTTAATAAAAGCAGCGCGCCAGGTTCGGTGACAATCAGGATGAATGGCGAATCGCACCGCGGCCATTCCTCTTCCTTGGCCCATTGGACAGGTATTCCCTTCGAAGTCCGGTGAGGTCCTCCGGTTCCACAGGGCCGGCGTTGTCCGGACTTTTGTAAATATTTCCAGCGCGGATGATGAACGCCGAATTAAATGAGCATTAATTATCGAGCGGGCGCGCGTCGCGTGGGCGTGATTCATGGGCCGGAAAGAGGCCCCTGGCTCCTTCTCCTTTCGCTCTTCTTGCTGTTCTAACCTTCCTTGTACCATCGGCTCTCTCTCCGACTTGCTATTTCTCTCTCTCTCTCTCTCTCTCTCTCTCTCTC
Organism: Lasioglossum calceatum; assembly: GCA_963966675.1. Taxonomy (NCBI): domain Eukaryota; kingdom Metazoa; phylum Arthropoda; class Insecta; order Hymenoptera; family Halictidae; genus Lasioglossum; species Lasioglossum calceatum. Next base: position 1,299,383 of record OZ016555.1, on the reverse strand, counting down.
TCGTTACTCCTATCACCGTCAATTTTATCTTCACCGGCCGATGAGAACGATAAACGACCTGCGAGCCGACGATAGAACGCGAGAGATTCGACGCGAGACGATTTATCGATTTTGCCAAGGAGATTAGTACTCCACCGACTTTCTTCCTTCTCCGGACACGCCCTTTTGTTGCTTTTACACCGAGCGGTTGTTACGATCGTTGTTTAGTCCAGATTCGGTCCAGCTGATCGCCTATCGTGTCACTCTTTTCAGAAGACTGATAGTTCTCCCACAAATAGATAATCAGTGCTACATAGCCGCTCATTTCAGTACGATTTATTGGTTATCGTGTAGCCAGGTAGATCAGTATTCTACTCGTTGCAACTATGTTAGCCTTTCTTTCTCCGTGATGACAGGCCCGCCCTTCTCTTCTCTTTTGTAACGTCGTTCTTTGCCAATCACGATATGCAAAGATCATTCTTGTTTGCGAAACACTGTAACCATCTTTCTTCTATCCTCATCAGGTATGTCCGACCGATTGCTATCGAGCATTCTTTACGGCTCTTGAATAGCATCGGTGCAGTCACGGACATGAAAAAGTCGAAGAAACGGTTGCGGTTTCTCTTTAGACGAAGGACTGATGAATTTGTAACAAAAATAAAAATATTATTTACAACGACTGCACAGTTCTCTTTGCACATAGTTGATCCCAGAAGCGATCCGAGCCGGTTCGATGATGGAGGAGCTGGCTGACGGAGTCCATCATCGCGTCGATGCGAGGACGGCCAGAAACGTTATCCGCTCGCCATAAAATTGCGACGGGAGGTACGATCCGGCTCACGATCTCGTCCTCCGTTCTTTCGGCCGACTGCGCGCTCTTCAGGCCTGTCGAAGCGGGCCCGACCGGTGGCCAGGCCACGAAGACGCAGTTCCCTAGCCCCGGGAATTACTAGGATAACGTAAATGCGTTGCGACGGCTGACGTCTCGCCGCGCAGCACCGGCTCGACTTTTTCCCTCTCTCTCTTTCTCTCCATCGATCGCGGATCGCGCGCGAATATCGAGAGCCGGTGAGCTGGTTCTCTCCGGTGGATTGTCCCCATGTCAGCACCGTTCTTCCTCCTCGCGGTCTCGGCTCGCCTAACGCGAACCTACGTTGCCACACGTGACTGCGGCCCATCCCACATCCCGCGACCGAGTCTTGGCTTACCTAACCAGCGGGCCACCTGAATGATTTGCGTCCTAATCGGCCAGCGAACTCTCCGCGAATATCGACGCGCCAAGCTGTTTTCACCCACCCTTGCCTCGGGCACTTTATGCTTCGACCGCGTCGATTTAGTCCAGGGCTCGGGATTATTTCGTTTTTCTAAGGTGTTCTTTTTAGCCTTCGAAAATCGGCCCATTAGTGATCCCGAGCCCTGATCTAGTCGATGGATATTTGGAAAATTGATTTGACAGTTTCCACACGATCTACACTTAAGTAACTCGGTAACGAATTCGCGGATCGCCCTCGTCCCAGGAACCGACCTAATCCCTGGAACCGCTCGGAAGAACGGCTCGCATGTGGGTCGCTAATAAATCGCGCAAAACGCGCTTGCATTCCGGCACGCGAAGATCAAGCCAGGCTCCGGGGCTAGAAAAATGCCAGACGACGATAAGGTGGCTTCCCCGAGCTAGCCTAAGCGCGACGGTAGTCTCAGCGACACGTCTCCGATCGTCGGAAGACGAATGCATCCGAAGAGCTGGCGCTTGTCTTGAACCTGCCGAGCGGATGACAAGTGGAGCACGAGCATTTACGATTCCGTGTGCGTCGCGTTCTTCTCCTAAGAATGCGCCTAAGGTCTCTTAGCTGTTGGAGCTGTCTCTGACGAGCGTGTCCCGAGACTGATAGAGCGTAGAGGGAATGAAACTGGTTCCTCCGTGGATATCAGGACGATGCCAATGAACGCTTTACCGCTGTTTGATAACAATGGCTCACTGTGCGTGAAACCAGGGTCCTCTCCCCGCATATCCGACTTGACTGGAGCCACTGTCCGGTGTTTCTTTTCGAATCGGATCAGAACTGTCCAGTTATTGGAGCTCTCTGAACTCGCTCGAAGTACAGAGAGAGAGAGGGTAGGATCATTAATCATTAGGAGGAGGCGACCTCCTGGCAGTTTATCGGCCAGCGGGGCAACGTTCCCGAGCACCGTCGAGCTTATTCGAATTTAAATTTATGATAAATCCGAGTGAATTCCTCCGTACGCGTGACAGCGCGGCCGAACGATATTAGCATACCGTTCGAGCGTTTATTCTCTTTCAATCCGTCCGAAGAGCGGAAGCGCCATCGCCACGGAGGTCTGAGGAGAGGGGAATGCATTTATGCAGGCGGCTCTCTGCTCGGTATGCGCCGCGTTCCGAACAGATTCCAGATAGGGCCCTTTGTCAACGTTCGGCGCTCGTTATCGGCGCCGATGAATTTCGATCTTTTCCACCAGCGCGAAGTAAATGTCTTTCACGCGGGTATGATCCGCGGCCACGGACCACTCTGAACACACTCGAACAAGGTCGATGAGCCCCGGCGACCAACCGAATTAACATACTTCCCGACGCGTCACGCGGACCCGAAGATGCTTATGGAAATGCTCTTGGAAGGACGAACAACCGCCAAATTGCACCGGTGCGAGCTCAGCCGCGATTACAATGACCGATCGAGCACAATGAGATTCGTGAAACCGATGTCCAGTCGCGGAGATCGGGATCGAGATGCTAGGCGGTTGCAGATGATGTCTTCAATTAAGGGATGCGAAATCATTTCTTTTATGGGATCCTTCAAGCTGCGTATCTCTTGTAATTAATCTTCGCAAATCGGCGTCTACTTTCCTGGGTGCCGCTGGAAGCCGAATAGCTCCTAAATCATGTCGGCCTGAGTCCCAACAAGCTGGTAACCGGGCAGGACGCAGGATCGTGGTTTTTCGTGGACGATGAGCTTCCGATATATCCTGGCTCGGCGGCTGCTGCACTTGTCGCGTCCACTTTCCCGGCCGTTTTCACACGAACCAGCTGTGGGAACCGCTCTCGCTCGCTGCACCCAGTGCAGTCCTATGTCGACCACTTGGAAACGACACCCCACAAAAAACCGACCCCCTTCCGCAAACACTCTTCTCGCGAGATTGTGTGCGCCGCCAAGGTGGCCCGTTATAAACATACGGGAGAGTATCGATAAGCCGAGAATTCTCTTTTGCCATCGCTTCGCTCGTTAAGGATCGGCCGACGGGATCCCGAGGCTGGATCGCGCTGATCGCGACTAGATTAATCCGCGATGCCGCGGCACTTCCGTTTTTCTTACTGCTGGGATTCCAGTAATTAGACCGATCTTTGTTGATAATTTATCCGATTATTAATCCATTAATCTAGCCTGTTCATTTTTCTGACGTCTCTTTTTTTCCTGCGACTGACATCGCTTAATCACATCTCCGGACACGGTCTAATAGTACCCACGTGTATCGAGAACACGAGGAGTTCCCACAAAGGGCCAATAAAAACCGTCCCGGGGATAAAAAGTGTAACCAGAAGTCATCGAGGCAGCATCCCGAGTTTTCCCGCGGTGTTTGTCTTAAATATTATTCTACGAGGCTGAGAGAACTTCTGGGCCCATTCATGGACTCGGTCAAATATTGTCGAAGTCCAATCGTTTGACTGCCTCCATTCACCGGCACCTTTCCTCCTTCTTCTCCTCTCTTTCTCGAGTTTTAATCTTTCCACGTAACTCCTGATGTCGCGCGACATCATCCGCCGCGTTTTTTCCCCGGCTTTTTCATTTCCGTGTATTCGATCAACAGCGATTCCACCACTGTTGACAGTGGTACCCTTTTAAAGGGGCACGCCGCAGACGAAGTAGGTAGAGATCTGTCCATGGACCAAGTGCGAGATCGCATCTGTCACTGCGGAAACGGCTGCACCCGCGACTTCCGTCCTTTCTCGATGCGTTCCCACCGTGGAAGAGAGGTTAATATACTGGGCAGGTCACGGGTGGCTCGACAGGAAACTGCGTGTGTCAAGCAAGTGCATTTTTAAAGATGCGGGGCCGGTGCATGGTAATCGGCGCTTGTATGCAGATCGATCCTTCGATTGAATTGGTCGGACGCTTGACCAAAGAGGCGCTCGATTGCGCAATGAAGGATTAAAGCCGATCATTCTACGATCGACATTAAATTTCTTGGTACACGATCGGGGACCTCGCTCGCGATTAATCACCAGGCTTCATTGACAAATGAACGAGGATCCGCCGATGATCTGCGTACATCGTTAAAGACGCTAAAATCGTGCTCGGCCGATGGAGTCCAGATGTGTAGCGCAACGAGGGCCCGAAGCTCTATAATCGAAAGACAGGACGTCAAGGCGAGGAGGTCGCGAGGTCGGTGCCACGGCAAAACTTGCGCTTCTCTCGCGGCTGGTGGTCCCAATCCATTGATTTCTGTGCTGGCTGCAACAGCTCTGGCACACTCGGCTAAAACCATCGCGCACCGCTCATAGTTGCGCACGATCGCCCGTCACTTTCTAAGAAAGATCGACGCGCGTAACCTGTACCATTCGGCCCGAACAGATGTTTCGTTATCTTCGATACACTTTCCAACATTCATTCCGCCGTGAACTTTCCTCGTACTCGACGATCGCCTCGGCGAACCTCATTGTTCTTCCTTATCTGCGCCGATTGAATCCGATCCCTCTAATACGCGATCTGTGGAACATTAGACGCATTGTCCGAGTCAGCTGACTCTACACAGTCACGAGTTAATAGACAGTTGTCTGTTTGAGAGATATGTGTCATCGTTTTGTAGATTTAGTTAAAAATAGTCTCTACCAGGTATGTAAATATGAAGCTCTAGCTGTCAATGTTAGTTACCGTCAAACCGCGTCATTGACGCCATTTTCTTGTTATGACATCTGGTAAAGATTTTCAACTCACAACCATACAAGTTTTATACTACAGCATAGTTTTTAATAACGTTGAACATGTCGAATTTTGTGAGTGGAAACTAGGATACGCGGACAGCGTTGATTTTCTGTTTCCATTTGAAGAAAACTGCTGCAGAATCGCATCGAATGCTTGTCGAAGCTTACAGTGAGCATGCTCTTGGTAAATCTCAGTGCTTTGAGTGGTTTAAAAAATTCTAAACTGGCGATTTTGATGTGACAAACGAAGAACCTGGAAGACCACCGAAAAAGTTTGAAGACCAGCGATCTGCAAGCATTGTTGGATGACGATCATCGCTCGCGTTTTGTGTAATCGTAGTCGTTCGGATACGTCTCCGGGCGCGGTGCATCGTAGCGCATACACGAGAGAGCCCAGGGACCGGGTGCCGTACTTATTAGTCCTGTCCGCGCCGTAAATTCCATAATATCGTCCCCGGGCGTACACCGTCCCGCGGGATCCCGTACGGTCATAAGAGATACTAAGAGAAAATTATGGACATTCAGCTTTACACCTGGAACGCGTTTCAGATTATTAGGCACTACATTATCGGTATCGTTATTGGGAGATGTTTACAGGCGTTACGGGCTCGGCCGTTTCATGAATAATTCATCCGCCGATTAATTGTAATTTAGGGGATACGGAATCGCGTGAAATCATCAAGCCGTCCTGGAATCGAGCGCGCGCGGCTGTTTTCACATTTTATTTATTCGTGATTATTCGGACGCGCTCCTTTACCCTCGTTCGAGGCGATCTTAAAGGCCACCGGTCCAATCGTAATCCAAGCCGATTGGTAATTACTTTATCCGCCGTATCCTTTTGCTGCTAATAAACCGGGACCGTTCAGGAATATCTTAAAGGATCATCGTTCCACCGAGTACGTTAATATACATCGCGATGCGATCAATCGATTCGCGTCCACCTTTCCTGCCACTTACTTTAGATTCGAAATACGGGTGCACTGGCTGAGAAAAAATTCTATATTAGATAAGTGCATTAATATTCCCGTATGGATAATTTTCTTCCAGTTTTACTTAGTTCACACGGTTAGTTAACAGCACCGCATTCTAAGCAAGCGACTCCTTCTTCAATTGTAAAAGGGTTTGAGACGACTGACATGAGAGATCGTAGGTAAAACGGTGCCGAAAAATGGTCGCGCGCGCGCCAGTTAAGCTCTCCTAACGCCGGTTTCCCGATTTAGATCTCCGTTCGAGGAATCGGCCGTGTATTCGTCGCACGTACACCGGCTCCAAAGAAATAGAAAGTACAAGTGTACTAGCAACAAGGTAGAAATGCGAGAGCGAAGACCGGTGACCAGGAGCACGTAACGCGGCTCCTCCTCGCGTCGTGTATCAAGAGCACGACGAGGGTGGAACAGCGGGCACGGTTAAATCGTATGCAAAAGAAGAATGCCGGTGAAAAAAGACGGCGCAGGGACAACCGCGGCGTGGAAAAGAGACGGAGGCAAAGCAGGCGAGGCAAAGAGAAGGAACAAACGGCAGTCAGGCAGCCGAGAGCGCAAGAGACGAGGGACACGAGCGAACCAGATTGCTTTAATTTGTTGCGCGTCCAGCAAAAATGTTAATGTCCGTCGGCCGCTCGTAATTCAGCTCCGGCGCGGCCTTCTCTCTTCCCTGCCCCCACCTCCTTTCTGCCCCCGCAAGCTTTTCCGTCTACCTTCGAACGAACTTACCTGTCCCTCTATCTCCGTTATTCTCTTTCACGCGGGACACACACCGGTGGCTTCTTATCTCCGGCTTTATGCTCGCTTTTGCGCTGCCAAGGCGATGATCCGTCTCGACGGGGAGGGATTCGGATTCGGGCCGCGTGATGGGGTGGAGGTCAATGGAATCAAGTCCGAAAAATTGATCTTTACATCGTTTTACATTTATAGCATGTATTTTTTTCTTTAATCTTTCGATCAGAAAAGGTAATTTTAAGAAAGGGAATTGGCAACAGTCTCGAAAATCGACGGGAGGCGGATAGGAGCGGAATTGATGGAAGCGTAAACGCGCGGAGGCACGAATTATGCAAATAAATTATATATCGACGGGGATGAATAGCCGGTTTACCGAACTCCATTTACATACTGGAGGTACGAACGGCCACCGTAACAGAAGCAAAGGATCTCCCCGTAGGAAAAAGTCCGTGGCGAAGCAAAGTAGAGCGAACCGAGGTAAAGCGAACGAGAACTCGGGGGGATAGGGATGTGGTATATCGGACTGTCGCCTCTGTAAATCCTTGGTGCCCGGTAACGCCGCCACCGTCGTGCTGCAGCCTTATCATCGTCAGGGCCGCAGGACTAGCGAGAGATTCCAGGAAACCGACGACGACGATCCTGCACGCAGTTCCTCTTAATATTAACATAACGTCCCGTGATGCATCTCGCCCGCAAACCTGCCCGCACCAGAACAAATATCATTTTTCCACCGGCGCGGCGCGGCGTTCCAACTTGGATACATTAAAACGCGCCACGGAGAATTTTAAACGGTTCTTGGAACTGCGCTGGGAACAAATGGTCGGCTTGTTTCGTAATTGCTGCACACCGAGGATAAAACGATATTGGAACACGATCGACAATATTTTTAATCTTCATATAGCGGCTGATTACTTGACACAAGATTCAAAAATTTAATGACAAATTTGAGGTGCCATTCGAGCCAGTAGAGTACCGAGAACATATATAGAAGTTGGTAGAGGCAGCGGGCTCCAAGAGTCACACCAAAGGATGCTTCCCTGGTTGGCGGGAGCACAGTACCGGACCACGGCGGTCGTCTCCGTGTATCGTTTGATCTCGTTAATAGGACCGCATTGTCCTGAATCTACATACTCCTCTACGTACCCTTTCCCCGGTGTGCACTTCGTCGTCGACGCAAAAAAACGAAGAGGACGTGGCAGTGTGGGGGACAGGGGAGTCGAAGAAGAATGGGGTACGCGCGCGCGTGTACGCTCGCCAAAAGCACTTCGATAAATTGTTTCGAAAAACACCGGTCCCGTATAAAAAACGAATCGAAATTCCAATGAACCTGCCGCGAGACACAACGAGCCATTTACATAAAGATGCACAGGAAATCGAGGAAATTTTTATTCATTGTATAGAATACATTCGCTAGATTAGGTTGCCGATGTCTGATTTTTTACAACTGTCTGTCATCATATTCTGTCAAGAAGTTACAAGTTTCTCCGCAGAGTTGGTCGTTTGGTTGCAGCATTCCACGCGGAAAGAAAATCCTTATAAGAAAACGCGTACAAGTTGCTCCTTACCATACGTTCCTTTGTGCCTGTTCCTCGTCGTTCTTTCTCCGAGTTCTTTCTCCTCCCGCCGTGCCTTCTTATCCTCGGATGCAACGTCTCGAGTCTGTTACAACGCACGGACTGCACTCATCATCCTATTGTTCTCTAATGAATCCGTAGATGCTGACGGAAGCGCCCCTGCCCACAAGATGCATGGGACAGGTTGCGTCTCCTGTGCCTCTTCTTTCCTCCTCCGGTGTCGTTTCCCTTAAACCTTTTCCCCCCGCCTCTCTCTTCCTCTTGATCCTCTGTTGCCCGTGGGTCCACGGACCCCGAGGAGAGTGTTGGCCAGCTATAAACGACGAAAAAAATTATTTAGGCATAACGAGTCGGAACTCTAACTCTCCGGGCCTTTGTGAAATCACTCAGCCGCACTACATCACCTAACCGAGAATCCTGGTGGCTAAGAGAAACGACTGCCCACCTCGCTTTCTGTTAGAACGAAGAATGGAGTATGACGATGATGAAGCACGATATTGCGGTCCCGTCATCTGTGCTTGTCAACGAGGAATGTTTTTCGAATGCTGGGCCCCGCCACGAAATTTAACTACAGCAGCGGGGTCAGGGGGTGGACAGGCTTTCCCCTGTAGCAGTGGGGCTCCGGGTCACTCTGGAAATTCGAAAGCTGACTGATTAGAGACATTAGAAGCGAAATTTCGGGTCTAATTGAGCACTAGCACGTGGACACTCGATTCTCCACGGGGACCTCGATGACGCGGCGATTCGAAGGGCCTCTGTTATCTATGCTGGTTCACTGAAACATCACGCAACTCCAGAAAATATTTACGTAGTTTAAGACCGGCCAGGGAATAAGAGAATAAGATACCCGGGAATAAGAATGCCCTCCTTTCTTTCCGTGGCGGCACTCTCGTCTAAAACAACTGACGATCGGTCCTTGTAGCCAACTTCGTGGTTGTTGATTGCCGTTCGTTGTTACCAAACTTACGGTAGAGAGTGAAAATATGTTCATGCCACGGTTAGCAATAAAATCTGAAAGTTGCTCAATTGTCAGGCGCGTGGAAATAGTGTAGCGATTGACCGGCGGAGCCGAGGAAAACCGTGCTCCTGGAAGTGTTGATTATTTAAACGATGCGGGACCGGATCCACGTGTCGCTCGCGGGTTTCCCATCGTTCCCCGTGACACACGGATCCATTATTTACGTCGATACGAAATTTACCTCCGGTGGAATCTCGATCTTGATCCCGATGCTCGGGGTTGAGGGATGGGACGGCGACCGATGCCGGACAATACCGTATATCTCTCGCGGCCGTTTTATGGAAATCCGTTCGGCGGGACTCTCGTCGTCGATACAATGATCGGTTGGCCTCGATACGATCGTGCCGCAGCACCTGTGCCCTACGTGTCGTTGCCGCCACCTTCTCGCTCTCGTATATGCGAGAGCGCACGCCGATGGTAGAAGAAGAAGAAGAAGAAGAAGAAGAAGCAGAAGAAGTAGAAGAAGAAGAAGAAGAAGGATCCTGCGGGTCACTGGCCGGAGCTCCTTTAAATATGGAAGAATCGGGGGAGATCACGATAAGGAGGGTCAGAAGCGGGTTACGAACCAGAATTTCGTTGTCATGTAAATTACTGTCTCTACGCCGTCTCTAACTAACCGGGGACCTGGCTGAATTCAATCTCGGGCCACGATTGGAGAGGAACGTTCTCTGTGTCCCGATGCCTTCGCTCTCCTCGAGAATGCACTGTGAGATCGACTCAATGGTATATCAAATAATGATGTCGCACCGTAACGAAGATATTGTTCAGCCCTAACGGAAACCTACGCCCCCTTCGGCCCTCTGTTCTCCATTTTTCGTGCTCTGTTTACCCTGGTCTTTCGCGCAATTTCATTGTAATCCTGCGGAACAGCGGAATGTTATAGACGTAGGATATTCCGGATCGTTCCCGGGTCCGAAGGATCCCCAGAAACAATGAACACGTAGAAACAGTGCGGTCCTCTCGAGGAGAATGGTTTCCTGGTAAGATAAACAACCTCGGCCAGTGAAACGAACGACGCTGGACCACCTTACTGTCTCCCATAAAGACAGGCTGGTCCTGGCCACGGTGTAGGTGGAAATAGAACTTCGATTTCCCTTTTAATCCGAGGGGACCGGGCGTGATAGCTCGCACGCGTCGCCTGCTCGTTTCCCCGCTGTGGCCCGAAGTGTCCCTATAAAACGCGCGTTTTGTGCCCAGGTTTTGTGACCATAAAGGACCGTCTCCCTCTCTCTTTCTTCCTCCTCTTTCCCTCTTTGGACCAAGGCGTGGCCCCGCGATCTGCCTAGGTGGCCCGGCAGTAACTTACGCCTGGCCATCACCAGAGCTATCCGAATAACGCCGCGCTATCTTAAATATCCAGCAATTTATGCGTTTACACGGATTATCTCGCCGCGGGTTTACGGCCGGTAGTTACTTAATCACGTTAGGCACCGTAAGCCACCATCTCCTCCGTCGACATATTTATACGTTTCTCGAAAGACGGGGACGGGCCACCGACCCGCGAATCAAGTGCACTTTTGCGAAATTCGTGAAGATCCTCTAAATAATGATCCTCATTGATCACTACCAAATAATTAGAAATGAAACACGCGAAAAAGTCTGAAGATAGCGGGAGCGAAACGAATTTCTCAGTGGCTCATTGTTCTCTTATCTTACGATACTTTGTGGCCGAACCGAGAGGATCGTATTCCGGCAGCAAAAAATTTGGAGCGTCGAAGGGTTGGATTTCCCAGTGGAAACGGTTTTATCATCCTTTTTTCCACCGTTCGTTCTTGTTAAAAAGTCCTAAGGCTGCAGCGCAGCTTATCAAGTAATAAAGAATTGACTTTTTCTTTAGAATAATTCTTCACTACTTTATTGCGCCATAAAGAACCGTGGCCAACTTCTTGAAACTTAACGAGGCAGACGAAGCACGGCCGCGTATCAGGGCTCGGAATGCGTGTGCGTGCGACACGCGCGCGCATCCACGCACGAACAGTCGAACGAAGATACAGGTTGTCGGCCGCACCTGTAAACTCCATCGCGTGGGCGTCGGAGACCGCAGCCAGACATCGAGAAGCTGACGTGAAATTGTCAATTTCGGCTTAACTTTCATAATATCCGACCAAATCCGAGACAACGTCGATCGGAGGGCCCCGGGGAGAAAAAGAAATCCGAATACCTTAATTCCTTCGAGGTTCTCCCAGCCACCGATCGACACAGTCGCTCACATTAGCTTCGATAGCTGGTGCTGTGTTTCTCTATTTTCTCCTGTTTTTGCTCTAAAGTTTTTCGTAAGAAACAATTGAGGACCGTGTATATGAACCCTTGAGGGACACATTGCTTAATTGGAAGCCCAGACCGTGACCACGGTTTCGCAAGCGTCGCTCGTTCGATGCTCGATGAATCAGCCGCGTTTCTCCATTTTGGCAACGCAGTGGGCCACAATCGTTGCATTCTTCTGCGCTAAATGCGTCGACCCTGTTGTCTCTCCTCTCTCTCTCTCTCTCTCTTTTCTGAAGGAGTAGGAGGAGGAGGTTTCTCTGGTTCACGGGGAGAGACTGAAACCTTGGACGGTCCATAAATTACTTGAAATAATGATGTCAGCCGGGTAATGAACGTAATGTACACCGGTTGGTGTGTGCGTTCAAAAGGATAAAGAGGGTCCTCGACGGGGACCACTGGCACACTCCCATCGTCCGCTTCAAAATTGCTCGGTTTATTTGCGATCTCGTACAAAATCTACTCCTCAAAGTCGCTTTTACGCCGATCGCCGATCTCCAATTGACCGATTCCATATTCCCTCGATCGTTCAATAACGACACCGTTCCCGGCGAAAGTTTTTCTGGCGACGGCCACGTCCGGGTTGCAAATATCTTGTCCTATCGTCGCGTTTCTCTACCGTGCGACGCGAGCCGCAATAATTTCGCCGAACCTGGCCCCGCGTGGCCGCTCGATCGGATAATGGACGGCATAAGTTAAAATTTCGGCCGATACACGCGAAAACAGGTGAGTTACGAACGGAATTATGTGACTTAAGGCCGGCGACGCGCGTACGTCCTCTACGCTCGCTGATTTTATTGGCAATTTGTCCCGGGCCGATCGAATTTATCGCGAGTGGGACCGTCCCTCTTCGGGCGCCTCTTTCCCGTTCTCCCTTCTCTTTCCTCTCCGCCCGGTTTTCGCTGCTTTTTTTCCACGTTCCTCGCGGGATTCTGAATTTCTCAATTAACGCCGACGGACCTCCATTTAGCAAGCGTCCTGTCCCCGGAGCGTTTTAAACGCTCCTCGTAAACCTCGCGGGGCCCTCTCGCCCGGTTAATAAGTGGCTTTTATGAAAGATACGCGCGAGAATGTAAGAAAATTGTTTTTAATGGAGTACTTACAGCCAAGGCTGTTCACCGATTGCCCCCACCGTGATCTTTCGCGTGATTCCGGTGGGGAAATGCGACCTTGACCGGTCTCCCTCGTTGAAACGAAGTCACGACGATCATTATTTTTAGGACAGTTTCTCCGGAAATTTCTCGGAATTGTTATTTATCGTACATTCGATTGCCGGGTACACCTATTATCCAGAGAGTGATTTATCGATCAGAGGCGTTCGCGGGGGCGTAGCCAAAGACGATTGGAATCAATCTATAACGCTGCTCGTGGCCAGATCAAACTGAATGCTAGGTAATTTGTGCTGATGCAGTAATAGAATCCTTATCAATGAGTTTAACCAACTTTCTCGCAGAATGAGGGGCCCGACAAAAGTAGAATTTCGCAACGCAGTGGACACACGACCGTGGAGTTGAAATCGTGCGCGAATGGCCCCGAGGGCCAGGAGAGGGTGGTATGGGGTACGAGGCATGCGCACAATGCCACTCGAGTGGTAATTTGTCCGAGATGGGTCATTACGGACTTAAGGCCCCGTCGTCTTTCCCCTGGCGGGGCCCAAGCTCGTTCGCGAGACACACGAATACTGGCTGCTCTCGCGAGAAAGCGAGACCCGCTGACCTCATCGTGAACCGCGGCCGTCAAAACACGCGCTCGCGCGAACAAGAGGTTCGGATCTGGTAATTTCGGCACCGAGCAAAAAGAACCGGGCATAAAACACGTCGGAGGAGAAGAGTGGCACGGTAGACAGATATACGTGGCAGCGATGAGCTTCCAAGACAGCCCGGGCCCCGCGTCTCGTTTCGGGGAATTGGGACTCGCGGCTGTCGTGTTGTTCAATCTTCGGCACGGTCGTTTTTTGGGAGTCCAGAGAACAGCTTCGGTTCATTTACTTTCGCGGGTGTACGCTCGGTTAATCGCGGCATTCTCACGGAAACGTGTTGCACGACGTGAAAGAAACGCCAGCCGAGTGCAGTCAATTATCGTTCCCCGGTTTAGCGAGATGGCCCCTTCTTTGCCGAGGATTTTTGCTAATCGATTCAACGAGGTTTCAATATCCCCGGGCTTGAATTATTCATGGCTTATTTGCTCGCAATGTAAATTACTTTTTCGGGGATTTCAATAAGCGAGGGAGAGCCAGTCTGAACTTGGACTTCGGTACCTTGATTTCGTTCAAGTTTACCATGCGAGATCAGATGCAGAGAGGAATTCACATTGAAGACGTCTCCTTAACGCCACGCTTGACAAAACTGTTGCAAACAAGCTCGTACCAAATAAATAAGAGTTTGACAAATCAGATTAACTGTTGGATACGCAAGAAGAAAGAGTCTGTTTCGTCATTCGAAGAAGGTAGACATAAATACCTCGGGCCGCGCTTTAAAACCCGATCGCATGCAAGCCAGGCATCGTTGCAAACCATTGAGAAACGACTCCCTGTCTTCACAAAGGATCAGTGTTTAAGAGCCTTGCGCAATCTTCCACCTCGCGCCGCATTAATAGCGAATTACGGCGATCAACATCAAAGGCACAAAGCAACTAAGAAACCAAATCGGACAGAGAAACACAGTCAACGATCTGACAAGTACAGGTGACTACCCGTTCTGGATCAAGTCCGTCCGCCATGTAAAGAGGAACGAATTTTGAGAGCTCGGTGGTAACAGGACGATCGCCATTATATCTGTGGTTGTAAGAAAAAATCCTTATACATTATATACGTTTATACATTAATCGAGGTCTATAGTATAAGATTGATGAATTTACCAGACAAAATGTCATGAAAACAAATTCGAAAGGCTGAAAAAAATAATGCAATTTATCCGATGTTCTATATCAAAGTGATTAGAACTTTAAACGGCAATATCTCGAAAGTGAAATTATGTGACATGCGGCGTTCTTCCGGACAACCACAGATATATACTGACTGGAAGTCAGCTCGACGATTTTTCAGAGTTTAAAATAAATTGATTTAACACGTTCTCGGTATCGTCGATGGTTCCGCTGCCGCTCGCTAAGATTGCCAGACCATAAGAGGCTCGTCTACGGGAAACTGTCGTCTGAAACGGAAGCCATCGCGGAGGATCGATGGATCGCGATGGGGAAGCGATCAGTCAGCGTCCGCGCGCGCCGAGATGACAGGATATCGCGCTGAAACAATGAAGCTCGGCCTGTCGGAGTAAAATCGCGGAGGATCGTACGCTGGTGTAGGGGCCCGTGCGGGCAAACGGGGAGCAGAGGGGGAGACGGGGCATAGTGTAGGGCCCTCACGGTGGTACCTGCACAATACCTGCGCGTCGGCGTGGGCGCACGAACCGCCTGGCCGCGTCTCAACCTGCTGAAACTCGTTCCTCGGTCCCTGACGAGGCCTCCGAGAGAGTGCACCGGCACGGACACGTCGGCTTCCGAGGACGACTTCTCCGGCTTCTCTGCCGGGCCTGTCGGGCCCAGCTCTCTTCGGATCCGCTCCGCGTTTCGCTCGCGTAGACGATGCTAAAGCGCCGAGAGGGCCCGGAATCGTGGGCCTCGGACGCGTCGGAGGCATATAAACCAGGATTACAGGAGACACGCGGCGCCGTAATTCTCGCCAGCCGACACTTGACCACCGTTCGACTCTCCTCCACCTTAAAAATAACACCTCCCGTCATCTTTCGATCCCTTCCCCCCGTTGCTTCGCTCGTTTCCCTGCGCGCCATCCGTCGCGGAATTCGCCGAGGAAACCTATCCGCTCCCCGTGAATACGCTGCCGCTTCCACAGCCGGCTGGAAACCCGTTTTTCGTAGCTCAAATTTTTAGATTTCATATTTTCAACTAGTTTCTTTACACATTGAGGGGGTTGACTCGTTTCCTGTTAAACCCCATCTTTGCATTATTGACAAATGACAAGGCACATCCCGGACCATTGCAATCCTGGAAAAACGATTCTCCTCCCTTAAGCAAATCAAATCGCTAAAAATATTCACTGGAGTTAAACAAACGCGCAAATAAAGATTGCGCAACACCTTCTGCACCTCTCCCGGCTTGCCCGAATAAATTGGCGCGGAGGGAACCAATCAATTTCAGTCGCCGAATGAAACGGCTATATTCGCGTCGAGCAGGTCTCAATCGACTCCTCCGACATCGATCAAACCTGACCGCGATAGCCGAATCTTTCCGTCGATTATTATCCAACGAACGCTTTATGATCCCCAACAATTGCTCTCCTCATTATATTTTAATTAGTGTGGCGGATCGCCGGTGCCGACCGATTCCTCGGTTCATTAATGTTGTTTACGAGGCAGTCATTAAATTTGAATATTATTGAATAACGCTCGTTAAGGGCAGGCAAGCCGGTGCGATGCGTAATCGTGCTTACGTGCCCGTCCACACCATCGCAACGAACCAGTGTACGTACAGAGTTGTATAGCAAGGGAGCAACAGGCGTTATAGCTGTGTGATGGTCGAACACGACAGGTTGATGCAGACGTACGACGTAATGCGTCTTGACATTAATATATTTCCTCTAATAAGACAAATGCCGGGTCCACCTCCGCTGGGATAAGACCTGCCCCGATGAGAAAACTACTTCTCCCTCCCATCCCGACCTTATGGAAATTTTCTGCCCATCAGGAAGCGTCCTGATCCACTTAAGGGAGCGTCCGAAGGTTAATTACTGCTCCTCGTTGCGAGCACGCACGCCGAGAGTCTCGAAAATTTCCGAGGCCGTTTCTGAAAGATCAAATGCTCACTTGCAGGGAAAATTGATTGAACGTCACATTGGGTAACTGTCGAGTTGAAAACCTATGAGAGATGACGTGATTCTTCCGGGTCGACTGGTACCCCAATACTCGGGCGGTATCGCTGAAAGAATAGGATTCGATTAAAACCCGTGTCACGAATCCGATGAGCAAGTGTTGTTATGGTTGTCGGACAAGCTCCGCGAATTCCTCATCGTTGGCTCGTAATTGAAACGTTGATCAATATTCCCGGAAATCAGAATATTTATGCGCGCGGACGCCCACGATCCGCCCGAGGCTGCTTTCGAAGGAAGTTAGTCGAAAATGGGCAGCGCGGGTTAACTCATGCAATATTGAGTATGTAAATCCTGTGGATCTTCGTCCGGCTCCGGGGATCTCGCTGCTTTCATTCGGAAATCGCTCATCTGTACCGAAGCTGGTATGTGGAATATGAAATTAGGTCGAAATATGATATCACGACAAAGTAGGGAAATAAATATTTCTGTAAGATTTACAATATATATCTATAAAGTTAAAAAATATTTTGATCTCATGGTCGTGTACCTTCAGCTCGATCAATGCGGGCTCGGGACCCACAATTTAGCAAGGCCCGGAACGCGTAGGCAAAGGCCGCGAGAGATCCGCGCGCGATGAATTCGTAGAATGGAACGGATGTTGGGCAATCCGAACGGTTGGCAGGTGCCGCGAGGTGGGCGTCGGTTTACGCCAAATTCGAGACGATACGAGGATTCCTGTTTCCTTTCTCACGCAGGAATTCCTTTACCTCTTCCTCCAAAGGACCGCACTCTTTTTTTGCATCGTCCATCGACGGCACCGGGTTTCTATTTTCGAGACCCTCGAGGGACATTCTTCTGGGGCCCAATAACTCCGCCGAGATGCTTTATGCTAGGTCGGCTACCGAAAGATTTCGATACATTCCATGCAGACCCGTTTGGGAAATTAACGAAACATTGTCCATAGAAAAATTTAACATAGGTCTGGCATTGCCTGAAGAGTTCAACATTCTCTTTCACGGTGTAGGCACGTGCTCGACGAAACGCTGTCGCTGGGAAATTCTGAAACGTGGAGTCGAGATTC
The DNA here is from genome assembly GCA_963966675.1 of Lasioglossum calceatum. Lineage (NCBI taxonomy): Eukaryota > Metazoa > Arthropoda > Insecta > Hymenoptera > Halictidae > Lasioglossum > Lasioglossum calceatum. The sequence goes on along the minus strand of OZ016555.1, from coordinate 1,281,996 downwards.
TAGATCGGAGTTCGAGGCGTCTCGAGTGACAAAAATCGAGTTCCCGAAGAGAGATCGACAGCCGTTCGAGATTCCCAGCGGAAAAGCCACCGTTCCGTATATAGACCGGCGTGAACTGACAAAAAAATGGGTTCCTGTAGGAGCGTAGCAGGTTCGAAGATCACGAACGAGCGCATATGGAGTGGCCCTGAAGCGGATGAGGGGTCAGAGTACTTCCTACACGCGGTGCCCATGGGGTACACCCATACGCACATGATTACGTGGGCACGACGTGTGGGACATCATAGTACGGCCACGAGGCGAACGCACCACCTGTTGAATCCCCATGGGGAGGGTTACGGGGAATGTGTATGGGGGAAAGAGTGGGAGGACGTGGTCGAAAGAGGAGAGGCAAGCCGATTCAGGCGATCAGGAACGGAAGAAGAGAGTGGGCTACGGAGCTGGATTCGTTCCTTCGAAACCTTCTCTATTGGGTGAGTGCTAAAGTTTCCATGCTTGCTTGGACATTGCAATTTTCATTCGCGAAATTATTTAAGAATTTTTTTTGCCCGTCGTTTCAATTGATTTTTCACTTATGATCCACACTTTGCTTCATTTATTTGCGAACGATGCGGATAATATTATTTTAGACTTTTAGACTTCCCAGACACAATAATGTGTAGAATTGAAATGTGCATAAATATTTAACAGCGTCGCGCGGGACAGGTTGCCGATTTCTAGAAAAAGGCATCGAAACTTCTGCACTCACCCAATATCTTTCCTCCTCCATCCTCTTATCCTCGGTCCGTTCTCTCCGGTCGTTTTGCGTTAGTCATCGTGCCTTTCGCAATACTTATTATCTTCTTAAATGAACCGCGCCGATGGTGGAAGCTGGCGGCTTCGGTAATTGGCCAAGATGCGCCCGCGGATAAGCAAAAGGAATAAAAAAAAAAACGGAAAAAAGAATGCGAAGGTAGAAGAGAGAAAGGGAAAAGAAGCTGGAATATAAATCTCCCTTCGACGAAACAGTATTCCGTGAAAGCGTGCCCGAGCAATTATTCCCAATTATCGGCAAATTATAATATTCCGAGACTGTGTAGACCCCGATTAATGGGATATCGAGGCGCCGTGTTGGAATTTTGGGATTCGTGAATCCATCGGGTGGTTGATTCCGAGTGGAATTCTGGATACCTTGTAGCCGAGAAGATAATGATCTTGCTTGGCATGTGGAAGCGTCTGCTTGCTCTTATGAACTCATTATTGTGCTGTACAAGCTCCAATTTAAATTATAAAAAAACGTGCCAGGATAATGTCTTCCGATATTCACACTCAATGTATTCGTTCAAAACAGAGAATACATGCAACACAAGTTACCACGTTTAAAAGCAGAATGCTAAGGTGAAAAGCTCGGATGATTAATCGCGTCCACCCACAAATCGTTTTCCTCCATCAATCGACACTTAACGCTGGATTCATGCGCGCAGCACGTGTTGCACGCCTTAATACCTCACGCACACAAGCCCGAGTGAATGACAAGGGGTCTACGTGGATGGGCCCGCTTCCTCTTCCGGTGCTCGATAGCAGGTCAGGTGTCGCTGATCTTAATCCCGATGAATACCTGGGTGGTACAGGATACGATCGACAAAAGTATCGAAAATTTATGTTCGCCGGTCGACAAAAGGTGGAGAGGTCCACGAAGGGGGCATTATCCTTGATAACCTTTCGCAGGAAATGTTTCCAACGAGATCTTTCGATCCGAAATCTCCGAAAAAAAAAAAAACGAAACCGGTCGATATAGATCATTCTTTACCGGGTATATTTTTCCATTGTGCCGTGGATCAACCTCCTAGAATCCCTTCTCGAGAATCTAATGACTGCGAGGAAGATCTACGAAAGAGCGATCTATAAGGACGGATGAACGCGACGACAGGTTTCATTGTGAGGGGACAGAAGCTGTTTTTCACCTGGACGTAGATCGAGATGCTCGATCTATAAAATGGGATCAAGGCGAGGAACGGATTTCCACTGATCTCGATTATGGACGAGAAAAGATAGTGAAGCTGTATGTTAGAATGTGACATAATATTTTTATTCTTTGAAAGACTGATCGAGCAGTTCAATGTTTTTATAGCCGAGAGAAGAATGTTACTCAGAATGCAATTAATTAAAGTATACACGGAACGAAAACTCATGGGACGACTCAATAAGAATGAGATCCTCCTCGGGAGGCGTGATCCTCAGGAATGAAGGCTCGGTTTCCAAGTGGAATTCGAATGCGCCGATATAAATCTGTTATCCTAAGATATCCGTGATGTATAGTGACGGGGCCCGGCTTGTGACAGGTGGGAGGACCGATTTCGAATTCCTCTGCTTGTCTCCGTGATATCTATGCGCACACCGATGTGCCTTCTCCATACGTGCGATGATAGAGAGACGTTCAAGCGAAAAAAATGAGAGAAGGAGAAGGAAAGAGAGAGTAAGATGGCTGGGTCCAAAAGTCGCACACGACAGATCGGGAACAGATCTCCGATTCGATTTGGAACGCCACGAATCCGGTCGACCGTGTATTATACGACAATGTGAAACAGTCGTCAGCCGCCACGACCCGATAAGTTTCGTTGTTTCATTGACACGAGATACGCGACCCCCGGATGAAAACGCCTCGAGCTGACTCGGGATCCGTTAGGATCTTCCGCCGGGGACAATTAATAACTGACAACGCAGACGTTTTTGTCATTTATACGAGGTAATTAATTTCACGTCGTCCACTCTAATGAACCATTGATACCCGGCATTCTAATGTCTCCGATTTCGTCGGACCGTTCCGGTTCATCTGGACCGTGTCATTGGAGACAGGATGTGCTCGATCGGCGAATTTCGATCGGCGATTCAGCAGAATAATAAATTAAAGATCGAGGGCTTCCTATTAATCATCGGATTAGGAGGATAGCCCCTTACACGAGGAATCTTCATTGTCGAGACGGAGAATGATATTCGTGAATTAAAATTGATTTTGCCAGAAACACAAAAAAATTGCACGTGTACTCATTTCTCTTATAAATGCATAAAATCCGCAGTCATTAGGAAGAGACTTCGCCAAATATAGCGGAGGAGACACGTCGCTGTCAGTGTTCTCTATTGAATCGAATCTTGCCTATTTCTCGGGAGTACGTTCAACTCGTAAATCTGTCAATAGGATTTACGTCGAGCTCGAACTTGGTTGATGAGAGTTTGATATCCCATTAATCGGTATAGAACGTCTTATAAGGATTTCGGCTGTTGGAAACGATGAACGAGGATTTGATAAATGATGGAATTTTGAAAGAATCGTGTTTCGACAGACAGGTGAGCTTAATGTGTAATTGATACGATGAACGGTCATTATTCCTATCGATCCTTCAAAATCCTTCAATGGGACTTTACGTCATTTAACCTTAATTCCCGCACACAACTACCTCTGCGATCATTATCGCATGTTACACAGAGAATAACCGTAAACGGAAATACTGTCACCAAGAGACTATAAATTACTGTTTCAACTTTCCGCGAGATCAGATTCACAATTTCTCATTTTCTCAACCGTAATACTCCCGCGGACGAAAGTTCAGGAAAAATGGCTAATCAATTTTCGCCGTGCAAGGATGGAATCTAGGAAATGGCTTCGAAGAAAAAGCGGATTGCTGATCGCTTCATCAGGCCAGACACGCCATAGACCAGCGAAATTGGACGATTAGATGTAATGATTGATCGGAGGCTGTGGAATAGACAATGTTCTCCTAATTCCAGTAAGGTGCAAGTTCATATCGATTAGCAGCAGCGAGGATCGATTTTTTACAGTAACACCTACAGTGGGCGCATCGACCCACGATTCTTCCTCGAACCGTTTCGCGAGGTTCAGTTGCCTAGACACGGCCTCCTTTCTCCTCTTTTCTTTCATCCACCCCCACGACGAGCAGCGTAATAGCTCACTTCGTTCACTGTTACTGTTATGCAAGATATAATAGGGTAATAATGGCACGGTCTGGCCTCCCTCGGTCGGTAACGCAGGGTGGAGCCAGTCACGATCAGAAAACTGACGTAAGCATCTTGTTCGTTCCTCTTCTTGTTCCTCGTCCTCTTCTCCTTCCTCTTTTCTTCTTACTTCTCTCTCTCACTCTCTCTCTCTCCCTCTCTCTCTCTCTCGCTCTCTCTCTCGATGATTGCTCTCTACGAATACCTCTGCGGACAGCTACGAACGGAGAACGACCCTGTGCCGAACCACCTTTCGATTTGCGCACCGATTACGCGAAAATTATTGATAATATTTTGTGGTGTGCGATAGGCGTTGATTGCACTGATATAGTGATTTGCGAGCGAGAAGGGCTGCGGTGTGGCCTTCGACTGGGTGCAAAAGCCTTCGCAGCTGGCTGATTCTCTCTTTGCAACACTTCTGGGAAGATGGATCGATTTCTGATGGATCGAAAGAGGAGTATGTGGATCTTGACGGTTGTATAAGAATCTCAACTGTGTTCATGAAGTCCTAAGAACTGAACCAGTGAAAATTGTACGTTTTCAAGATTCCACACTGCCAAACTGAATAACCGCGCCAGGTATTTAACGAGCGGCAAGAGGTGACGCAATTCGGGACTGCCTGTGCCAATGTTCGATGGAAAGGCAGGTAAAAAACTAACGAATCTGCATTTCGTTATACCGGAGCCAGCCGGCTGCGTAATCGGCCGAGCACTGTGCCTGCAATTTGAAATGGGCGTAAACTGCTACTTCGGTCGACGGATAATTTCCAAACGTTCTTGCAGCGGTTTCGTTCGGTAATATCGCGGGTGGGGTCGGTCACGAATCTTCGTTGACGCAAGACGAGCGTTCTCGAAATTGATTCGTCCCATCGATCGTGAAACCGTTTAATCTCTAATTATCAACGTGACCCGGTCGATCCCGTTTCCACCGGCAGCTCTCCACCTCTTCGCGAATTGATCCGTTAATCGAATGCGAGTACGCCGATAAAACGGTGAAAATTCCACGGCGGAGAAAGAACGCGGAAAAAACGTGTGAAAAAGTCGATTTGCATACAAATCGGATCAAGGAAAATACAGTGGGAGGGAAAGCGTGTTTTTACTCGCATAAATTTTAAGCACCATTACCGCCGCGCTCCGCGAGCAATTGATAAGAAAAAAATCGCGAATTAAAAACGACCGTCCCACCGTTGCCGTTCTATGGTTAAATACTTGTTCGCGAGTGAATCGTGCTTATGCTAACGCATGTAAATTACGCTTTCCGCGCTGATAATCGACCCGCGGCAAGCGGCGTACGACAACTTTTGTACCGCGCATTGGTAAGGAGGTGGCAACAGCTTCACGGTCACGGTGCAAAGGTAATTAAATTACTTTAATTAAGGCGCGTGCACATTCTGCTCCGTGACTCGACACCTATTCAACCATAAGGCCATAAGGTGTACGCGACAGTACGATCACCGAGCTACACGAATGCCTGCTGTCACATGAATCTCGATTCTATGGCCTCGAGACAGGATCGATTTCGTTCCGATACCGCTGCTAATCGCACTGGACCCGATTGCCACGATCATTCCCAACAGTTGAGAACAGTTTTTTCGGTGGGTGGCTCGACGATGATTCGCCGGATCTCAGACACCGTGGCCCAAACACTCAACCACTTCCGCAGACATGATCCTCTAACTCTTCTCTGTTTTCTCAGATAACTCCTCGGCGTGTTTCCGTTTCGATTGACTTTTTTTAGATGCCGGTATTTGTTGGAGATGTTCTCAAACAATCCCCTCTTTTAGAAACGATCCCTCGGGCTCTCGAGCACCACTATTTCAGTGGGACTAGGAGCGTGAGGAGCGTGAGCGAGACGAGTTAATATCGAGTTCTCTTTTTATTCCAGAATAAAAGATTTCAAAAGACGCGTGAAACATGCACATCCACCGCTGCGATCGTATTTGACGATTCAGACCAAACCGAGTCATTTTCCCATCATCCACCCGCATCGTCATCGGCGAAGAACAGGAATCAGCGAACAAGTGACTAAAAAGTGACCGAACCTGCACTTTGCAACAAGGCAGCAAGAAATCCTAGCGCGAGGCAGACTCGAGGCATCGGCAAGAGAGTACGTATATGAGAGCTAGAGTACTGACCTTGAGTGACCGCCTTGAGTTCCAGGGGATTCACAATGATGATGATGATGATGATAATGACGATCATAACCAGGTACCACCTCGCACTCGGTTCTTCCTTTATCCGACTCTGGTATCGGATCCCTGGTTTGCCTCGGTAGCGAGCAAAGTGATGAGGCGTGGTCGATCACCTGGTAGCCACCGGGTTCAATCCGGTCCTCCGTGAGGGGTTACGACCTGCGTGACCTTCGATCGTTCCTCGATAGAGCTATTTCGAAGGCGTAGAGAAGGTATCCGTGATTCAAGCAGCTTGCCTCGAAAGGTCTTGGTCTATTCGGGCCAGGATGCAATCTCCTCGACTAGGTACTCGTCGACGGCACTTTTAAAATGCTGTCAAGATCGTCACCTTCTCCGTACCATTATTAAATAATTTTCAGTGATTGTACCGTACCAAGGGAAAGCTTGCAAATTTTCTTTCATCGGGAAGACAGTTCGGCTGTCCGGCGAACTAATGATACAAAATCCCACAGAAAATGGCGATCAGCGTGCGGCGAAGTCATACAGGAAGCAGTAAACAAAGGTCCCCGATGCAGCCGCGCGTAATCTAAATTTCAGTGGCCTCGGGATCGACGGAGGGGGTGTCGGGGATAAAGCCATGGATCGCCCACCTTCGGTGAGCGATTCTTCAACAAATCAGACGGTAATAGTTCCGCGAGAGTCCGCGGCGTTCCACGGGGGCTTTGTCTCTCTCGCTTTCCTGTCCGGTGCGTGGCTTTTATACGACGGCAATAATTATTTCGTAATACCGGGTAATGGTGGGTCCATGGCGAGAATTTATCGCTTGTGTATGCCGCATGGCTGCCGGAATCCCCTGAGATCGTAATCCGCGGCGAAGGGGACGAGACGCGGACGTTTAACGAATGGTTTCCTCGTTACTTTCCACCGGGGTCCGTATAAATTACGAGAAAATAGCTTCATCTACGGAGGCGAGTCTCCCGAGTGCCACCTTCGCGACTCCCATCGTGAGAGGAAGGGTAACTCTCCGAAGGGATTTCTTTCCGGCGAGAATTTATATATCTTTGATAGTAATTTTGTTTACGAGTCGACGGACGCGATTTGCCGGCCGAGAGTCACCGAGACGTCAATTACCGTTTCTCACTCGGCGGAGACAGTCTGTTTCGACTTTCCTTGTCCCGGATACTTTTACCCAGTCGATTTTACTCGATCCAACCACGATCATCGAAATAATCTTGAGCATCCGCGCGGCGGCGATCGTTTCCCTCGCGGCCGCGAAAGAGTTTAATTAGAGCGAGTTAATTGCGGATAACCGGCGCAAGACGATGAACGTCGGAAATCCGACACCGGCGACGGTCCCCGCGCAATCGCGCTCGAGAAACCGGACTTTCTCCATTCCGTCGAATTTACGAGGGATCCCTGGCCGCAACCAACAGCTCGGAGAAGAATCGCTAGCGAAGCGGTAGGTAACACGGCCATTGCGCTGATAAGAGGAGCCCCGGGTATCGATAGCGGCGGCCCCCGTAATTGGAAAAACCCGATGGAACCACCCGCGATCGCGGCCGAGACTCCTCTTGCGAAACTGTTTCGCCGAGAACGAGACACCGCGCGCGCCCGATAAATGTTGCTCGAGTTTGCGCTTTCTTGTTGCGAACCGGCGCGCGGCGCGCTCCAGCCTGTGAAACTTAATCTACACGGTGTACGCAGATAAGAGAACGTTACTGCGGATTGATGACGGCGAAAAGGTTGCTTGAAAAATTGCTACCGGAATGCTGATACGATTAGAGGCTGCTGCGAGCTGCTCCGTCAGGAGCCGCGATATCACACGCGTTTCCAATATCAGCCGACCTCTCTTTCCAACTGGAACACACTCGGACCTAGACCATTTTTTACAGTTCGAAACGCGCCTTCTTCGGAATTTTTTGAAAGTGTTGTCGGGCCTATTTCCCTGCCTATTGTCACTAGACAGCGGATTTTATGCATTTATGACCGAAATAAGTGGGTGTAATTTTATTTTCAAACTATTAGCGATGTTATGAAAGAAAATAAATTTCTATTTCACTCCAGTTTGATGATGCAAATTAGGTAGAAAATTTTTATTTTATTACACTGTTCTATATTTCACACAAGCAATTTCGTCGTAAATGCACAAAGATCCGCAGTCCAATCGTTACAATCTAGTAAAATTCCAGGATCGTAGAGTTACGTTTGATGGATAGGAGTTCCTGGCCGGTGCGCCGGATAGGCTAGAATCGAGGGGGGCAACAAGACGACGGGGAATAAAACAATCAGGGCCCGCGGGTTCATAACGCTCGGTCGAGAAGATTAGTTTCTCGTTTCATGCCGCGATTCCCTTGGGCCCTTTCTCAGGGGGAGAGGGATAAATGGAGTACACAGCAGCTCTGGCTCGGGCCCGGTAGCTCATCCGTGAGCCAGGGCACGCGCGGGGCCCTGCCACGCACACACCACGCACACGGGCCCCTTGTCGCGCCTGTGTGTGGCCCCGCTCGCGTGTACGGGAGAGCAACGCGCCGGGTAAGGGAGATTATATCATCAATGTCGTTACCGCATTACGCCTCTTTGCCCCCGGGGGCCTGTGAGCTGCAGAAGAAACTCGCTAATGTCCCGCACGGCGACAACGCTGAACACCACTCGAGATTACGACGCACACGTACAACCACACTGGGAAATGGTGAACGAGCACGCGAGCGCGACACAACGTTGTTGTATTCGTCGTAGTCATCGTTGTTGTTGGCGGCGGCGGCTATCGGCGTCTCGCGATCGTTTCCTACCCGGCGCCAGATCCAGACGATCATACCGGTCGCGATGGATTTTCTTGCCAGCAAACGACGGGTGTCCGTCTACCTCCCGGACAGAATACGTGCCCTGTGTAATTTCTGGATGTATCCGAGTAGATGGGCAACCGTCGAGCTCCGGGCGACCTGCAAAAAGAGTTCGATCCTGAGTGAAAAATTTCTCGTGGAACTGATCCGAGGGAATTTAGGATTTTTTCGGAAGAGCATTACACAGCTAGGAAGTTCAACTGTCTCTTGGATCACGGGAAAACATTTTGATTATTTTGAGGAATAGTTGGAAGGACTGTGAAACGTTTAGGGGCCAATCAGAGAGCCAGTATACACAGCGACTATATTAGCGGTATCGGTGGCTCCCCACACGCGGAGTTTGCACCTGCTACACTTCGTGACCGAGGTGGGCCAAGGTCCGGTGACCTCACTTCCTTCCTACTCACCTAAACCCCCAAGTCAGGCCGACTTCAGCATCGATTAAGTCCCCGACAGTCCGTCACCTGCGAATCGCAGGCTACTTCCTTGCAGCCCTTTTTTCCGGGGGCAGGTTCGCGCCCCTTCGTGATCGGCCAGGAGCGTGTGCGTTTCTTATCGGGCTGCACCCACGGTTACGTCACACCTCAGCGGCTCGCTGCACTTCCAGAACAGGTGACGCTGTGGTTTCAACGCTGCGGAAACGGATGCGTGGATAGCCTACGTCACTCGGCTAAACGGCTGGTGCTTCGCGGTCTGAAACTGCTTTCAAATGACATGTTTTAACAAACACAACCACATAATGTTACCTCTCGTAAAATTCGCTCGATACAATGTTCCGAATTGATTGCCGAGAGAATTTCGCGTGCACGTAATAACGATGGCACACTCCAGTGCATTTAGAACGGATGAAGCTTTTTCATTCACCGACTAAAAATTTCCTTGTGATCCGAATCAATTTGAAATGGCAATTTCTCGTGCCTGGATCGCGCATTTGCATATGCTATACATGCATGAAGATGCTAAATATTACCATCGCGGGACAACGTTTCCTTTCGGTATTCATTTCGGAGACAGTTAATGAGTTCCCGGTTTATACAAGCTGTGACGCCGAACGGCCTGTTAATATTCAGACATCGGCGTTTCGGTCTGGGAAAGTACCAATTCACCTTTTTTTTATACCTGCATTATAACTCTTACATTTGTATAGGATACTTACACTTTTATTGCCCTGGTACTTTTATCTTTAATTCCGTTGATATCGAGCGGTTATTACGATTCAGAAGAATATTGCCTGTAATTACACACGGGAAGAGTTGAACCTTCGCCTGGCGCTGGTGTTAAAAAACTTCCCAATAAGAACAGATTAAAAGTCAGTGAAAGTTACTCCCCGTTTCACGATTACCCTCGAAAAGATTTCTTATCTGGTGGCACCCAAATCCCGCGTGTAATGCAGCCAAAACATTAAAAAAACCATGGATTTCTTTAACCTGCATCCGGTGCCACATTTTTTTCTCCTCTGAAACGAAACTGCAGCACACTTTTGCACGTTGCGAGCAACGTTGTGCCTCAATACACAGAAGCATCAATTTAATGTAAAAGTACAAAATAAATTGGAAAAGCAAGGAAGTAGCAAATGATCATTCCAAATGTGAATTTAAAGAATAAGCAAGTGACATGAATGGAAGAACCCAGTGGCCGATTGATCGAGAGGCAAATTGAGTTGCAAAAACGGGTTGCGAGTGTGAAAATAAGCATTCCACTGGCAAACCGGCCAGGACAAAACACACCGCCGAGGTTTCGATCGAGTGGCAGCTGGCGGTGCATCGAAAGAAATTATGCAGCTCGTATTACCCGTGGTCGTTCGAACAATCAGCACAATGCTCGCGGGACGCGGGGCCCGTCGAAGTGAATCGCGGGCAGGGGCCGGACGGGCCCGACTTTCTTCGAAAGCATCCCGGAGGGGCCCAGCGGACCCGTGCGTCCGGTAGCTCGAATGTAATTTGTAATCGGCGTCGAGTCGGCGTAAAATATCGCGGGCAGCTCGTCATTTTACCGGGTGACGGGTACAAGCCGGCCACTCCGGGACCCGTGGCAGGTTGCGGTTACTTTAGGTTACCAGTTTTTGTGCCGAATATGTGGGCCATGCACCTGCCGCGCCGTCGAGAGCTCCGCGGAAGCCGGGACGTGGTGCTCGGGTTTCATGGATCTGGTTTTTGCCGTGCTTCCTGCGCGACTATCCGCTCCAGGAACCGAGCCAGACTCTGTCCACCATTTGGGAAAGTGGCTGGAACGAACGGAGGAAGAAAGGAAAATGCTTGAAAAGATCCTGGAAAGAGCGAGAAAATTTCAGCTGCGTCGATATTTATATTATATACATTTGCAGAATTCTACAACTATACCGTCTACCCCTAAAGGAGGAAACGTTGGCCAGACCGTTTCTCTCATACGGCGAGGTCCGATCGTAACTTACGCGCTTATTTCTGCGAGTACGTCTCCGTACAAAGGCGAGTACGTGCCGGCTTACCTGTCCCGAATATTACCCGCGATATAGGGGACATTAAGAAAGTACTTTACGAGTTGCCGAAACGAAAATCTTTCTTATTAACGGCCGTTTTATTCTCGGCCGACGGTAAATCAAGGAAGGCCCCTCACTCGACGAGGCCCCACCGATCGTTTCCAGGAAAAACTCGGCCGGCCCGGCCCCGTGCGTTTCTCATCCCGTTTATACCCGCTCCCGCTGTTTATTAATAATTAAAAATACACACTGGCGAGACGCGTGAACGCGCCGCGCCGGCTATCGACCGGTAATTAAATTTAATGAGTTATCCGCGGCCGCGGTTACGAGGACGAATTTTCTGAATTATGACCGTGGACGACGCGCTCGTACAACTTGTCCGCTCGCTGGAAAACGTTTTATCGCCGTGTAAATCAAGGCTCATCGCCGAAAAGGATGAGAACTCGGCTTCCGGAAACGCCCTCGGGAATATTCCCGTCGGAGAGGAAGTTGATCCACGGGATGAAACCTTTCGGGAACCTCCTTTTCCTGCGACTGAGCCAGTTTATGGGTTCTCTGTCTTTTGGCACACTTTCCATTCTGGCTTGCAAACCTCTGGCGACTCTGGCGAAGTTTCCGAATTTTCGAAAACTTAAATAATGACTAGACTGCGAATCTTTATGCAAAATAAAAATTGTCTGTATCGATTGGAAGAAATAGAAACTAAGTGAATGTTGTTTCTTCCCATAATGATTTGAATACAGGGTGAGTCTTGTAACGTGACGATCTCTTGCATGGTTTATAGGGGGACAATCTGTAGTGCTGCAATCTGATTTCTGTTAATTCGATTTTTTATCAAGATACGAAGGTATATATATATATATGTCGTAGCGCGAACGTTTTGACGCGACCCGTGCGCTTCGGCGTTTCCACGTTTCATTGTCGCGTGTCGGGCTGTCGAGCGATCTGACCGATTGACCCTGCGAAGACTCAAACGAAGTTAGCGTTCGAACGCTAAAAAAAAATCGTCGGGCTCGGGCCATCGAGGGCCTTGCCTCGCATTTTCCCCATTCCGCAGAGTCACTTCGTCCACGTGCACGCATTGCAAAGAAGCCGATTTTAATTGTCGCAGTCGGTCAAACGTTTAGAATAGAATGCCCAATATTTTTGCTCAAAGTCGGATGAAGCACAAAATTCTGCGTAAAAAAGTATTGACCTTCATACATATCGTAAATCTAAGAGTTAACGAGATATTATCGATATAATTTCCCATATGTATAATAGCTATTACCTGGAAGCTAGTAGGTGCTCGAACTGATATCCCACAACTCGAATAAGTACATATGGAAAATTATTTCTGTATATTGACATCATGAATTGCTAAAATTTTCCAACAATTTCGAATTTCATCTTCTCAATTTTGCTATAAATGCATAAAGATCCACAGTCTAATAATGACCAATATTCGAGTGCGCCATCTGAAAGCGCGTAAGAAAGGAATGAACGTAACCTACGGATTATAACAACCTATAGACCTGTACATAAACTGTGTACCGAGTTCTGCAGGCGATATCTTAGCACCGCGCGAGGGCTCGTAATTTCCCGGTTACGCGCAGGTCGCGTTACCTCAGAGCGAACTTTCGAGCATGTTTCATCGGCGTAATGCCGAGTGACGACAAATTACAAGGCCCGGTACATCGTCGCCGGTGTCCACGGCCGTGTGTATCGGGGATACGATACGGTTGTCCTTTCGCGGCCTCTCGTTTCCGGGACCTGAGCGTCCTCGCCCCGAATCTCACCCGCATCTCGGCCGGTCCAGCCGTAGAAACGAGCACGGTGATCATTTAGAGAGAGAGACCTCTCCCCTCGACCCCGGTCGCACTTTCTTTCGCTGTTGGCGCCAGGCCAGGCGTAGGCGCCGTTTCGTTTCGTTTGCTTCGTGTATACAGACAGACACGCGTGTGCATATATACGCGTGCGCACGCTACGCCATCGAAAAGAGAGAGTCGGAGAAGGTGAACAGGTGGGAGAAGGACGCAAGATAATTCGGAGAGATCGACGCGGATGGAGGAGGATCGATATTACTTGTGTCACGGGACCGGTACCGCTACGCGACCGAAATCCGCCGCGAAGGTCGCCTGCTCGAAGAAAGGAATAGTAAAAGTGTTGATAACGTCCACGTTATCTCGCGTCGCGTCGGCCCCGCAACATTTTGACCTTGTCGAGTTGTTCAATTGTTTTATAACTTATAAAAATTCTCCAGTCTTACCGAAGAATGTCCTATTCATCTCATTCTTGCGCCAAGGTCTTCAATTATCCTCGTCAAAGACGAGACAGTTCACTTACCTTGGATCAATTAAATAGAACCGAGTTTTTGATCGCGCAAGCATCCAGCTTTTTGTCGGCTCCCATCGATCGGATCCGAGGCTAGGATCGTTTCTATCGATCGTCCGATCGGCTCTTGTAAAAAGACCAAGATCCGTCGAGATATTTTCTTGTTTCTCGGCGGAAGGTGGCCGGTTTCGTTTGCACGGGTGAATAGACGTCGGCATCGGCCTGTAATTTCTCTCCCACCGTGGATCGTCTCTGGATCCAGCCGATGTATCCAGTTTACCTTACAGAGAATCGCGCGATCTGTGACGCGAAGTGGCGCCACGATCACCTCGGCAGATTTATGGATCGAGGGGAGAACAGCGAGGCCGCGTGTCGTCCGGTTAGGCTCGGCGCGCGCGATTTTGGTGAAACGTACGCCCGAGATCGATGTACGTCCTGGATTTCGAGGAAAGAGAACGAGCGAGCCGCACGGAAAACCGCCTCCTCGGAATCAAAAGGACCTCGAGAAAGTCGACCCCGCCGTATCGAGTCGATCTCCCTTTCGTTCGAGACCTGGAAAACCTGTCGAAATTCCGAAAACCTTCCTTTCTCTCAACAAACCTCGCGTAAGAATGTACGATTAGAAATTCCGACGTGAAATAGATGTTTAGGATGGATTTCAGACGAATCATTCGCTCGTAGAATGCGTTTAAAAAGAGATCATTCGCTAACAGCACAATGCACGGAACACACTGTCTATCCAGCACTCACGAGAACTGTATCAAATCGACACGAGGAACGAGCGAAGCTGAACCAATAAATATTTTCCAGCAGTGGTTTCTCTCGTCCGAAAAAATTCCCCGGAGCAATCAGCCGGCTCATAATTTCTGTCGGCGACTTTAATTAAGGCGGACTTTCATGCCGCCGCCGCCACCCCCCGCGTCATTCAATTTTATCGCTCCGCGTTAAATGAGCAAAACTCGAAGGGGGCTGATGGGGGAGGGAGGGGAAGCAGTAATTGCCGGGCTCGATAGGAATTCACGATAGCGATAATTTATTATCAAACTGATAAGCTCGTCGTAGCACTTCCTACTTGCGGATAATGGCGTTGGTCCGGCGCGAAACAATGGGGGGAGGGCCCCCGTGGGTGAAGGTAGACCGACAGGTAGTCGTAACATTCCCATCGTGCCTTGCTCACAAAACTCACCTGCTACCGGTTCGTTCGCCTGTCCTGTCACCATATGCTGGCTCGATAATCCCAGCTTTCCCAAGCCCTGGGGCTCTATGGGGGTGTTTCCATAGTTCGCGAGTAGTTTGCCAAACATGTGAATCGACCATTTCCAGCAGGCCTTGTCATAACGGCCCGTTTATGGCCGAGGACGTTTGCTGAAGCATGTTATGCACAGGGCCGTTCGTGGAATTTTCAAACCTCAGAACACACCCCTTGTCACCCCCTCGCTTGAATCTTACGGGACAGCAATTGGCCATTTTGTCCTTCTCTGGTTATTGTAGTATTATCGATGGATACAAACAATTTTATTTGGCAGTATATATTGGAGTTCTAAATTGGTACCAGCAACAATATGATGGCTGTTAACGGTGAAAGTCATTAAAATGTG
This sequence comes from Lasioglossum calceatum, assembly GCA_963966675.1. Classification (NCBI taxonomy): domain Eukaryota; kingdom Metazoa; phylum Arthropoda; class Insecta; order Hymenoptera; family Halictidae; genus Lasioglossum; species Lasioglossum calceatum. The sequence continues at coordinate 1,266,669 of OZ016555.1, read as the reverse complement.
GGTACCTCTGCAGAAGGATCCGATTAATTTTTACGACGGGATGGTCAACAAATAAGTTCGTTTACGATCGATGGTTCGTGGGCTCGGAGGGATTTCCTGCAATAGCAGATGTTGCCCAGCTTAACTATTTTGTAAGACATGAAATGTCTCCTATACGCTTAGAAAATCATTCTGCCGTCAATAAAACTAAAACAGCGCGAAGACTTCATAAACAGACCTGAATGCTGTGCAACTAACAGTCTACAAGGAATTTAAGAGTCATGTTTTCGTTCCTGTCCACTCGGAACAGTAAACAAAAAGTCAGTTTGCTTCCAGAAAGAAGGTGCAGGTCTAAAGTGTTACACGCTCATCCTGCGAGCAATCGTACCAGCATGTTTCAAGGTTGTAGAGCTAGATTCTGAAAGGGCTGAAGAACCCCTGAGCTATTGTAGGGTCCTGTGCATAATCGGCTCTTGTCGTCGAAGCTTCGAAGACCTTCCAGGATCTTCAAAGCTGAAGAGGGAGAAGAATAACCGTGAAAAAAAAACCCAGAAATGGTTGGCACGTTGGCAGCCGGCCGATGTGTCCTCTCGGCGGAGACAATTGCTGGGCAAAACCCCGAAGCAGGTCACTATCGAGGCAAGCGAGTAATGGTCGTCATAAAATGGAGAGTTTTCCATCAGAAACGTTGAGGTTGTACCACGTGTTGCCGACTTTGCTGGTGGCGCATTCACGACTCTTTAGAAGATATAGCTGGTGGTGTATTGTAACGGGCCTACCTGCTTGCTGGTGGTGTATTGTAATGGGTCTACCTGCTTGCTGGTGGTTGTACTGTCCCTTAATCCGGATTTACACCCTAATCACCGGGGAAACCCTAATTACGACCCTGTCCCTTGCAGGATCGGACTGGTCGAGGCGCGCTGGACTTTCCCGTGCAAATATTTCGACGTTGAAAAATATGGTAATTATTTAGAAGAAGGATCTCCTCTCAAATTTTGATGAAATGTAAATATGTTACAGATTTCTACGTTTTGAACAACTTTCTCCTATACAGTTTTTTAACCTTGACAACATATTTCAAGATCATCAAAATCTGAGAGGAAACCCTTCTTCTAAATAATTACCAAAAATATTCTTTAATGTGCAAGTAGAGCGACTAGCTGATTCGTTGTGATTACGTTTTTTGTTCAATACTTTAGAAAGTACATTGGAGTTAAATAAAAAAATACATATAATTAACAAGTTGAACAAGCTGAAAGTAAGCGTATGAACACCAGGGCAATGCACATTTGTCCGTGCAAACAATATTCGTTATTAAGACGGTCTCGCGAATCCGAGTGGATCGCGGCCATAAATCGACGGTGTTCGATCGAGAGATTCGTCTTCTTGTCGAGAGAGAAGGAGAGAGAGAGAGAGAGAGATTGGCTCTCTCCGGGGTTCGAATCGGTGATAATTAACGTCGACCGGAGGCGTGGCCCCAGGGCCCGGGGGCCCGGGGGCCCGGGGGCCCGTGGGGGCTCTCTTCCAGGACGATTCGTCTTCGTCCCACGGTGCGTGCGTTTCTCGCGTCCCGCGTCTCGCATTCGCTCATCATCAATTTATGCAGAACAATTCAACGACAACGGTGCATTACGGGACCAGAACGGCGTAGGTTCAAAGACCTTGCCCGCCGCCAAGCGCGGCTACACCTCGGATCGTCCTCCACGCAGGTACGGGCTCTCCTCGGGGCCCTCTTCCTGCTTCGAAGTCGCGCGAGCTCGTCTTTTGGCTGGCAATTAGCATACGATTGACCCTGTGCCGTGACCCTGCGCGACTCGCGGCCGAACGATTGAATTAAAATGCGTTTAAAGCCACCCGTCCCCGCGCGCCCGAACTCGCCTCGGCTCGATTTCGAGACCTCGAAGCCACGGAGAATCGGTGTCGTTTTCTTTTGTGAAAGTACCGTCGCCTTTTGTCGCGTGCACGCGACTTTCTTAAATAATTCTTTTTATTTTCGGACACCGTGCAAGCCCGCTCCCTCCGCCCCCCTATCCGACGCCGTTTGTGGCTCAGGCTTGCATCTTTCCTAATTTTTGCCCTGGAAACTATGCACACAATCTTTCTGACAATTTTCTGAGCGACTCCACCATACAGTTGGGAATGACAACAAAAATTTTGGAGTATTATTATATTAGGTGAAGTAAAAATACTCCAAAATTTTGGTTGTCATTCAGAACTTTTTACTTCACCTAATATTTAAATTCACCGTCAATTAATTACCAATTTTTCGAACAATGAATCTTTTCGATACGACTCCTTCTGAAGGGAAACTGGATTGTATTCCTAGCTATAATTACTTGCAAACGAAATTGCAGCAGTATTGAGTGAGTACTACTCTCCATTCGCCATCGCACACGGCCTCATGTCCTTTAAAGGCTGGAGAGAACCGTAGAAACCGCGAAACTCCGGTTCGGTGGTAATTAATTCCGGGCGAAAATTGTTTTGGGGGCCTCGCAGTCATTTCCGGACGAAGACGAACGGTAAAAGATAAAAACGCCAAGTACCCCGGGACAGCGGATCGGAACAAGGTGGACGTGTACTCGCACGAGGCCGGTTATAACCACGCTGTTATCCACCTCCACGATTTTTTCCATGGGTTTTGTACCTCTCGACATGTGCAGCACGATCACCTTCCGCACGTCCTTGGTGGTACGTGCCCGAACACAAATTCTGCGCGAAGTCCCGGAGGCTGGCCGTCACATGTTTTCGGGCCTTGCCTTACCTGTTCGGCTGTAATACCTGCGACACACATGGCGCGCACACCGTCGAATCCTCGAAGCGTGAGTACACGATACGTTCCTGCACCTGCATTAATGAACCAGACGGACATTAATAAAGCGGAGCCGGCGATTCGCACGTGGACAGCATATGCGCCCCGGGAAAATGGACCAGCGAACCCGACACTTCGTAATTTTAATCGAAACAGCACCTTTTCTCTCGCTGCCTGACATCTCCCTGTAAAACACCGGAAGTACTGCGAATCCGGCGAATTTAACTATTAACCCCTTGTCTTGCAATATCGTGTCTGACTCGTGATGAAGATTTCGTCGCGAGTAAATAATTCCGAGCCCTGGTAACATGCGCGGTAAAAAAAAACAGAAAAAACTAGTGCTAGAGCTAATCGCTCTGCGTTTACGTTCTCGCGCTCCGAATATCGGATTTAGGCTCCATGAGAAACTCGACCAATTAACGCTGGGCGACGAACGTGTTAAAAAATAATTTTCTCATCTGAGACCGGCCAATTCGCATTGATTGTTAAACAGCGCTGTAAATCGACGGCGAGTTTACCGCAGTAATCAATGCCGTATTTCCAGCAGCAAATTACAGAGAACTACGCCTAGAAAACGCGAGCACGTGCTACAATGCAACAACGTTCCAGGCTCGTACGCGGAATCGGGCCTTGGCCACCGGCGACGGCTCACGTTTTTCGTTATCAGCGACCGATGCACCGCACCGGTGCAATGAAATCACGGGATGACCTCATTTCCTGAGTCAATGCATTCGGCCCGATGTATTCCGAATCGGCTCGCCGTTCCTCGAACCGCAGATTCTGCGATTCCGCGGGCGGAACGTGTCCGCGAGCGTAAACTCCGCGACGATTCCGCTCGCGTGTCCTTCGATGATTTTCGCCGAACACAGGTGTGCCGATTTTCGCGGACGCAGGAGCTGTGTTAGCGTCGAGAGTAAACACTTTCTATCTCGGTCTTTTCGCAGTGGCGCTGACTGATAATTGTGATCATCGATGAGTAATGGGCCTGCGATCCGGGGAAAAAGAAATCGTCGTGCGTGCGCTATCTTCGAGTACTGATGTGTTTTTTAAATGGACTGGTAGTATACAGGTGTCAAACTCTAAATATTGAATGTTAATTCTTTGTCTTGTTGCGGTGAGTCACACACTCGCGACGGAGATAGCCGACTGGTTTTGAAAGATTCTTTTACTTTTATTTTGCACACGTCGTCGCTCCTACTCGAATTTCCTTTGCTAAGTGCTCGTCAGCTAATTTCCCAATCGGTGCGAAACTACGTGTGAACGTTGGTTAATCCTTTCAAAATTGTGTCTAGTTTATCGCGTGTCAGATCGCACGAGGAAATTATAAATACAACACTCGATCGAGACGATCGAGCTCCGGGACTTTAGTGAAATTAGAGTGCTAGAGTTTATGGACCCTTAATGCCAGGGATAATGTATTTTTCCGGCGACTTCCATGCGAAATCAGGTTTCACCTATAATGCCAAGTGTAACAAGAAACGCGACGATGTAACCATCGCACGCACCGCGACGCGGCAATTACGCGGCATCGTCTTGACAAGTATTTACGGCCGGTGGAATCGGACTTTACGAGAATAATAAAATCAGTCCCATCATAATTCAACGGCGTGGGTCTCTATTCGATCTATTCGGGCCGGAACAGATCGATATCTCGACCAGGGAAAGATATCCCACGGTGTGAACATCGCTGGGCTTGCGATAGATACGTTTTATCGGTGACTCGAATTGCGATGGATTCAACGTACCAGAGCTTTATATTCAGATTAATAAATTCTATACTTCATGCGGCAACACTATACACTATAATCTTTCAATTACTTAGGTTGCATCGGCACCGCTGCCAAAATGGAGGAGAAATCAATCTCCGAGTTAGCGGGTTTTCCACCGCCACAGGGACCGCTAATAAACCTCTGTTTTTGCCAGCGATCGCTGACGATAATAAATACATTCGACGACAAAAAGATAATCACAATTCGAGGCTAATAGCGATGCTCACGGGGACCGAACAAGAAGTCGGGACTCCCAATAAAACGCGAAACCGAGAGCTGGCAGCGTATCGAGTTCCCCCAGAGGTTTTTCCGGCGTAATTTATGCCCGATAATGAATCTACACTCCGTAGATAGCGTAAGGTCAGGTGTTAATGCCGGTGCGTGTGTGGTGCGAGAACGCGGACCCGCGTGGGACTCGTGGGCCCATTGGGCCCACCCGCGTGCACACTCGCTCGATTCCACCGGCAGAATCAGAGGTGCTCACTTCTTATTCGCCGTCGAATTTCAACTCCCGCAAACCAGAATATTCCCTCGAAATTAATACCCAATAACATCGCGGATTTGTCGAAACGGTTCGGGCACAAAATCGCGAACACGTTCGACAAGCGACAGCCTCGATCGATATCGAATATTTCGGCGAGTTTCGTGGGTGCGTTTTCGATTTTATTAACCGCGGTAGTGAACTGCGGATTTTATTCACTCGCGAGAAAAATGAGACAAAAATTGTATAGAAAAATTCGATAGATTGAGTAGTCTTGCCTAACGCCGGAGATTTTCTGGAAACAGCCACGATCGATTCCGAATATTTCGACGAGCTTCGTGGGTGAGCCTTCTTTCAAATTAATACCCAATAACCAACGCGGATTTCTGCAACATTTATCGCGCGTAAAGTATGCAAAGACCGGATGGATTTGGTGGGCTTCGCGGGAAAAATTCTGTGAACACGATCAGCCGTGTTGTTCGAGGTTTATAGCAATGTTGGGCGGGGATATAAAATTGCACGTTGAATATAAAAAGACTCCGCGTGCAGTCTGTGCGCTTGGGAGGTTCGAGCTGTTGGTGGGACTTTATGCGTTCGTTGAAATGTTGCCGAGATTGTTGTAGGAGGTAAAGAAAATTTTGTTTGGATTTACAAATCCGCTTGCAGTAGTCCCAGTAGTTTTCTCAGGGTTCCTCCAGGGTGTTATTGAATTTTAGATAGCCGCTTTTACTTTCAAATCTCCCTTATCGGGAATTAGGCAGGACGTGAATCGAGACTGGAATCGGGACGGAGAGAAAGTAGAGGACCAGTTCCCTCGGTTCTGTCTCTCCCACGAATGTGTATGCGCATCTCGGCTACGTAACCCACAATTCATCGATTCAACGGTTTCGTAACCGCAGAATTGTTTTCACCTCGCCCATGGTGTGAGCGAAGATGTCGCGTTGAAAGAATTACGAGAGAGCTCGACGATCAATAAATAATACATCCTAGATACATAGATCTGATTCTCTTGTATTTCATATTGATTTGAAAGGACATTTCCAGAGATTCGTGCAATTCTAACGCGCCATATGTCGCAGGATCGAGAAGCGAGGGATAAACCCCGAGAGCGATAATTCTCGAGGTAATCCTCGCAGCACAATATTCCCTCATACGCCTAAAATATCAACCCTTGTATCGAGGTTGAGCACCCTTTCCCGTTTCCGAGTACGAAGCACCGGCCCCAAACAATGTCTACATTAAGCATGGTTTCTAGAAACAGGACACACCGGCACACGGAGTCCTTAACGACCCCCGGGAACTCTCTGGAACCTTGAAGAGCGCGGTTCGACGCGATTCACGGTTTATAAAGTACGTGCTTACGAGCGGGTTACAATCGACCGGGTACCATGGTTGGCGAGCAGAGAGTCGACCCTCCATGGGCACGAGCTATTAAGATATTTGAATAATATTAACATCGGAGACCCCGCCAGACCTCGTGGCTTCGATAACAGCGAGCCGAGCCGAGCCGAGCCGGGACGAGGGGTGGCACAGATAGATACCACGATCAATTCTTACGTAAGTAGTTTACCCCCATTCATTTGATCAATTTCAATTATTCGTCGCTGGAATTATCGGTTGGGTCACTGTGCGACGAGGAGACTTGGTCTTTGGAATCGTTTTGACCCTTATGTGGTCAACCAAAATGTATAAATTATTTAAAACCTTTCTGTATTGAACGTGGTTGCACAAATTCTCATTATAAGACTATAAATTAATATATTAGGTGAAGTAAAGGATGGACATATTCAGGGAAATTTAATATTTTTTAGAGAAACATTAACAAATTGTTGGATGAAATATTTCATTATTATCTGTATTATATATATATATTATATATTAAACTAATATATTGTGTATAGTGTTATACTCAAAATATTGTTTACATTATGAAATGTATCGGTATCTAATCTAATTACTAAACATTTAGGTATTGTATGAGGTATTATATCAATTTCATATCCATGAAATTCAAAAATCATAGGGAACGGAAATATTCTAGATCGGAAGAAATATTTAATTTTCTAGTTAAAATAGCTCCGAGTGCTAGGGTTCATATCCAACAGAATATTTTCTGCCAGGGGTGGTGTCGGAGATTTGAAAGAAGATTTACAAAATGCAGCTCCTACCTGGAAAAAAGGTGTCCGTGCGTAAACGGTGAAAATTAGCAGAGCGTCGTCCCCGACGCAGCTGCGACGCATGTGGGGTGGTCATAAAAGTAGGAAATACCAGAAGAAGGCAACAATGTCCGTCGGTATGGGGCATAAAATCGGAAAGTGCACAATTAGCCTCGTAATCCGACCGTTCGGTCGGCTCCGCGGCTTCGACTTCCCAATAAATAAAAGCGCGGATTTTACAGCTCGATCGTGGAGATCGGCCGCGCGGCCGGTCGCGTGCATGGGTGCGCGTAAACGTACGCTTCGATCGGCGTCGCTCGTGAAAACGCGGGAATTATGCGAGCCACTAAACAATCGGACGTATCGCGCGGTACGCTCTTTAATGTCAGCCGGAAAGGAACAACTTAATCTTGCCATGTGAGAAAGAGATACGACGGCGAGACTTCTCGACGGAGATCGAGGGTTTTATATCGAGGGCGCCCTTTCCAGAATTCCACCGACGCGACCGAGAGGACAGATTCAAATTCGACCGTAAACGAGAATGATCATGGCCGTGACGCCACGTACGCTGTCCCGTCAAAGTAATAAAACCGACAACGTTAAACGCCTACGTCCTTTTGCAGGGACCGAGGCCCGCTCCACGTGTTACCTCGAGGATTTTCTCGCCCTCATGGAAACCTTCGAATTACGGGGATTTCCCATGGTCCGACACCTTCCCCTACGACCTACGACGAAGTTATGGTCGTCATTTTTACGATGACGTTGTAAAGTCGACCATTTCAGTTAACTTCTTTAGGCAGCGCGCAAGCACGTTTGCTAATGGGTTCCACGATGCTTCTAAAGGTAATTTTCCCGTGGCCTTCAACATTTGCATGGGGGTGAGTTTATGGAATAACGGAAAGGTTTTGTGTTTGCTTTGCAATTGTTTCTTTGACTTCCCTATCAGAATTTCATTTTCAGTGGTACTTCTCTGTAGCAGTGACTTTAGAAAGAAGTGAAAGATTCATTTGATCATATTCTAAGAAATTGTCTAATTGCAAAAGAGAAGTCTAAAAAGAGGCTGGCAGACCCAATTTGCAGCAGCCGAGGACGAAAGATACGAAACGGATTGCGAAAAAATCTGTCGACCATGGGCCCAGGTAATTCTCTTAGCCCGATCCGGGTACGTGGCGTGGAGGAATCCTCTCGGTCGCGTAAAAAATGATTTTTCGTTCTTGGAAGCGAGCGTCGTTTCACGCGCGGACGGTCGCGACGCGTCGCGCCGGTTTCGGTGCGGGTCACAGCCTTTCGTAAAATCTTGCGAGCAGTAAATCCTCGCGTGTAAATCACCTGTCGGACGTTAAGAGGGAGAAGAAGCAGGGGAATAAGAAAGCGGAGAAGAAGAGGAAGAACCGGAGAGAGAAAGAGAGTGCGAGGAGAGGAGAGGAGAAGAAAGAGGGGAAGAAGATGGAAGGTATATACGGTGGTGCGAGAGCCGTACTGTGGTGAAATCGTAGGTGCGTGACGGCCGGGACATGCGTTTCGAAACTTTTGCGAGGCAAAAATCGCACCTTGTGTGCCGCCCGTATAGCGAACACTCGCCCGTGACAACCGAGCACCTTCGAAAAACACCTCGGCCAGGCCAGCATTCCCACCGAGCTGCAGAATTACACGTAAATCCCATTATTCTCCTACGTATCTGGAGAACACATGGTCCCGGTGTGCCTCGACAACGCTTAGACCATAAAACCCCGGAGCCCGGAATTGTAGGTACGTGCCTCGGAGCCGACTTCTGTTCTATTTGGTAAACTCGGCGGTGAGCTCGGTGCCTACGAAGACCTGGCAGAACGAATTTTCCGGCAAACAATTTGATGCTCCCAGGTGCTTACGCATTCCCCATCGCTTCTGCTCCCGCGTCGCTCGAACGGAATCCAATTTGTTTGAAAATTAATCTACAGGCGATCATCAGGCTGTCACGGTCTTCTTCTGGAAATAAATTCGATCTTAACACTAGGTTTACGGGACCCGTAAAATGACGGGTTCTAATATTCTCAATTTGCGATTATTAAGATTGTAAAGATGCTTCCCTGAGGAATTATTTACCAAATTTATTTTCTGGGGAACATACTATTGGAAAATTGGCCAAAAATTTGGATAGACACATTCTAGTTATGTTTATAAAATAATGTGATACAGTACAATGCAAAAGCTCCGTAAACCTCGTGTTGAAAATGATCGATCTTCATATTTGACATGTTTCATTTTCTATCGAAAGACCAAATTTACTGATGTAGAATGTAGAAGGTGCGCAACAAACGTCCAGAAGAAAAAGTCGCCCAAGAATATTCTGGTTTCGCCCCTACCATCGCATGTCACCCAATTTGCCCGCTGCCAGATTAAGACAGTACGAACGTGCCCGTTTCAGCACGTCTCCGGAACAAGTTTCGCTTCGACGCTTATCTTCGAGAAGTCAGTCTCGCGAAATCCGACTTGAAGGGGCCACGACCTTAAAAATACTTGCCGCGAAATTCGCACGTCTCGAATCCCGGACACGTCTAGGAAAATAAAACAAACAAACGAAGAAAAGCCAGAAAAAGAAAGAATCCAATCAGATTTTAACGAGAGAACAAGATTGCGTTACTTTCGAATTAAAGCACCATTAAATCAGGTCCTCGGTCTTCGTCGAGAATCTCCTCGCGATGAGTCCCACATTTAATAAAAAGTAACAAAGGAGGCCGTGGAAAAAGAATGAATCAAGGAGGATGATAAGTCGAAGATCGATATTGATGTTATCATCGTCCAACGGGAACGAACCCTGGTGGATTGGGAGGCAGGAGCTGTCAGCAGCGTAACACGCTCTGCTCGCCGATAGCATCTCGGCTTTTAGCATAAATTTGTGTTTGACGTGGGCGCCAATTAACATAGTAAATAACGCGAGAATTTTACGAGCTCGCGGGACCCTCTGCTCGCTGACCAAAGCGGATCCGAGCGGATTGAAGCGGTTTTTGGATGAGAATAGGGGTTCAAATCTGCGTATCGGGTCGATTGCTTGCGATTTAATGGGTCGGTTCACCTTGGGTCGATTAACTTTACGATCGTCCACGAAATCAAGACATTTGCAGAAAAAGGGAGGGTGAACCACGGATCCTCCACCGGTGAATTAATGCGCTCGAAGATCCTCGCTGTCGATAACACGGGAACATGTCCTGCTGCGCTCGCCACGGTGATTTTTTTCAATCGGCCAGAGACGACCGGGTTTCGGCGATAACGCGCCGATGTACTCTCGTGTTCGCGATGTTTGTCGCAGGAGGTAATATAGGGGTCCTTTGGGGCGGATGTCGCTTCGCAATTAGAGGCCCCGGATTCGCAAAAAGCCGCGCGGTTTGTCAAGTTAATGGGAAAACGCCCGGCCACGATACACTGTAAAACTATAGATTGTTTTAATCCCTTTTCTACCTTAGTCAATAGCGAATACACCGTAATTACCTGTGCTTCCTGGTAAATGAACAAACTTCAGAACGTACAGGAAGCATATTTCGTTCCTGCATCGATATTCCCATGTCCGCGCGCGCCGTCATCAGGAAAACATTGCACTGGAAGCCATAATAGAGTATGGGAATCGCCGTTGAACTATGGGGACAGGTGACTCGAATCGCCTTTTTTTCGAGCACGCTATTGCGTGACTAGCCGGTGGCACTTTTGTCAGCAGGTGTCACATCAGTCTCTATGGCAAGTTGTCAAAACTTGCCAGCCTATTGCGGATCAAACCACATTCCAGTTCGATTTAATATATTTAGTAAAATATCATTTTGCGCGAAATATTCGCAAGCGTGGTGTCATCCTCCCCTTTCCATCGCATTCTGCACGGTGTCTTTTCGCGATTAGACGCGCGACAGTGCGCGCACGGACTAATTAGCGGCCGTGAAATCAGCCAGAGCCGATGCGGTCGATCTCGGCTCCCCTTTGCGAGCGTTTGCGGTCTCGTCGCGTCACAGTTGTTAGTCCTTAACCACGTTAACCGCCGTGCCAGGGACGGTTTCGCTAATCGCACCCTTCCACCCTACTTTTTACACACGGACTTCCACCGTACTCCCACGAACTCGGAAACAAATCAACCTCACCCAGTCAAACGCATTTTTCGCTTCCAACTCGTAAACCCCCTTTAAAACCTATTTATCAAATTATTCTTCACAATTTTTAAAGACAGCGAAGATTCGATTTTTCCGACCAGCGCACCTTGTTCCATCCTTGAAACCGCGAAGAGCCGAGCACGAAGCCCGTGGGTACCGTAAACTCTAATCCCCAGGGACGTTGACTGATTTACACCAGCGACACATTCCCGGGCCATGCACGAAGCCGCCGGGCCTAAGAGGAGAACCTGAAAAAAAGGAGAAGGACGAAAGGGGCGGTTAGGGTACACCCTTACGTGCAGAACACGAAGAGGCAAAAGTTCTTTGCCGTGTATAAAAAGGTGTTCACAGCAGATTCACATTAAGATTCATTTCGCACATTTTTCTTTTTGAGCTTCGAATAGCGGACGATGCGGGACTGGGAAAATTGGGCAAAAAATTGCTGCGCACGACGAACAGGTAACTAAATAATGTACGAAAATTGGTAAATTTTGCAACGTTCGACGAGGAATGCCCCGTGAAAACGTTCGAGGCTGGCGAACCGTAGGAGGGGCCCGGGCCTTCTCGTAGGGAGAAAGTAGCGAGGGCTACGAGAAAAAAGGCAGAAAGAAAATTTAGCGGTAAATCACCCCGCTTTTGCTTGACCGCTCAGCTCGGACGGACGGGCGGACTCTTGCGTGTACGTGGAACGCGCCTGCCAGAGATCCAGCTTGTCGTTAAACGTCTGCACCGCGACGAAGACGACGACGACGACGACGACAACGATGGGCCCGACGATGGCGAAAGGTGGTGGCCGATGGTGGTGGTGGTTACGCGGGGTCCGAAACCGCAGAACGAGAAGGGGTCTGGTTAATTTTTATTGGGCATAAATTTGCCAAAATATTTGAGCGTGACGTGGATGGCCCGTAACTCTCGAGAATGTCCCCTCTACCCCCCACCTTCCTTCTCGCCGGGGTCCCAGAAAGGTTTCGTCCTTTCGGAGTCCCACTTGCTCCCTCTCTTTTCGTCTCTCCTCTCTTCCAACCCCCTTCGTCGCTCTCTTCTTCTCCTGTTTAGCTGCTCCTGTCTCGTGCACTGCAGCCCGCTAGCCTCCTTATGCATCTCGTATCTCGCCAGCCGAGGTATATTAAACATCTTTCGATTCCTGGAATACTCCATGGAATTCGCCGTGAATGTCCGCGCTTGTCGGACACCTTCGACCCGACGATCTGCTACGACGATTCCTCGCCTTCGACCTCCTGGACCCTTCGAACACCCTCCTCCCGTCGTCCTCTGACCCTCTCGGCCCCGGAGAAATACTGGTCCCGTTTCGGCTCATACTCCCTCAAAGCGTCGCCGATCTCGCCGAAGGATAATGAAGTTGTAAAGGGGGAGTTTATATCGACCGGTCGCAATTAAGTCGCCCGAGGATTCCGCCGGAATGCTCGGCAGCTGTGTAGAGACTAATTGATAGGTCGTTCGAGTCGATTCGAAGGTGATAGCGACTCTGGACTCCTTTTAGTGCGGGATTGCTGGGCCCCGTTCCGTCACGCTTGATGCGCTGCGGGTGAGGAGGGATGCTGCTGGACCAAATATTCTTTATTAAGGAATTGAGATTGCAGATTGCGCGATCCGTTTATTGAAATCAATATGTCAGAGGCACGATTTACATCTCCGTCCCTAAAATTTTCAATCAAAGAACCTATTCTCCCCCGGGTCGAAATCCAAAACGCAGACAGCCATTTCGTGCTCGACCGCAGAGGCCAGCCTCCGAGCAGTAAAACTTACGTATCGAGCGACGAGAACCGACGAATCTCGTTACGTGGTATCGTCTTGGTGGACATTGGAGAGAAGAGAGGCGTTCTTCGAGTTTGGGCACCCTTCTGCCCCCCGTTCGCACCCCCGTGCGTTCCTTAGTTGGCCCAGTCGGGAGGTAGGTGGTAAAATATGAAAATCAATAAACATAAAAATTAACACGCCCCTAACACCTATAATTTCAGCGGCGGGAACGTAACCGCGCCGTTAATACCAACATTATTACCATGACCGGCTCTGTGGCCGCATTATGGGTGGCCGGGCACTGTAATTTGGCAGCAGTATAACCCCCACCGGGGCCACACTCGCGTCCGAAGGCAGCGTGTCTCTTTCGTATGCTCGGACCCCGAGTACATCGGTAACATACATACATACGGACGCGGATGGGTTCTCTCGTTCGTTTCGCGGTGTCACGTGTGCGTGGATACGCGTGTAATAATGCCAGGAGATACTTGCCGCGGATATTTATGCTCTCCCTGATTCGGCGACCGGCCGGCTGCCTTCGTTCGCGAACCGTTTGCGAAACAGCTCCCTCCGGAACGCGATAGATTCGCCTGCAGAAGCTATCGAGAACGACATTCAACTTTTCTGTGCGTGAGAGAGATGGTTCTTAGAAAAATATTCAACATATGTTTCTTTTCGAAGGTCTCGATAAAAATAAACGTGGACTAACTATCGTTCCGAAGCCAGTTGGACCATTCGAACAGGAATCTCCGAACCGGGCGAATTGCTTTTCGGAAAGTGATCCCGCGTCGATATTGATTTTCACGGAAGAAGAATAAAGGGGGTGGCAGGGTGGAGCGAGGAGAAATTACAACGTGCGAACGATTTTTTTCAGCTTTAGCACCCTCGAGAAGGAGGACGCGGTTTATGTGGCCCTTGGAAACATCCCGTAGACACCTACGGTCGTTCGCAACACCGTTACCGTTCCGGGGGATGATAATGCTCGCAATTAAGGCAGCCGTAAAGGTTTCGCCCGACGCGGCGGCGTAACAACGACGAGGAGGTTCTCGTTGTCTCTTTGACGTCACCGCGGCCTGCCTTGTTTGTCGTGGTTCTCGGCAGCGGGCATCGCGGCTGTAAAATGCACACATAAATCAGAACGTTTTACCGTGTAATTTGGCAGACCGGGGCGCGTCGACTCGCAGAAAAGTCGTTCGCGCGGGTTTATACGGTTGGGGTGGCTACTCTCGGTCCTCTCGCCGCTTGGTCTTGCTCCTAAAACGTTGTCGTACCCAGTTCCTCGCGCAGAATCTTCCTACCCCACTGGGGGACTTTTTCAACATTTCGAGAAAGTATGTATCAGAAATTCTAAAATCCACACAGCAAACCGCGGCGTTTATCCAGGCAGTCCTAGCACATCGCAAGAACACCCTGAAGTGCGCGAGGATCATCGAGCAGTATCCCGAATGACACTCATCAAGGTACGGCTGCCGTGGTTGCTGCAACGAGCTACCTACCGCTGCGCCGAGAACGTAGCCGCGACTCGTAAACTGTTTTTATTCGCGAAGTCTGACGGGTGTGGGGTTAATCGGCAATGAAACGTCGCTATCGAGCCCTTTGTTCGCCGTGGTCCGAGTGGTTCGGTCGGGAAATCTAAACGGGCCGTAAACTATACAAAGTACGTAACTGTTCCGTGGCGCGCATGGTCCGGGGCCCGGAATTAAGATAAGGCTCTCGTGACTGGGCCCGTATCGGGTCCTGTGGACTTTTCGGACGTAAAATCGCGGCGGAAAAGACGCGAAGGGTTGCAGGGAACACTTGAGCTGGTCGCTCGTAAAATAAGTATCGTTACAACCGTCCGCGCCGGGGCCTTGTAAGCGGAACGGGCCTTCTCGCGAGCTTTTGTCCTTTTTGGCTTATGCTAGCGCGCTGTGCTCGCGGAGCAACGACAGAGGCCCTTGTTCGTTCGTTCGAGAGACGAATTATTCCCGCAGCTCCGGCTGTAATAGCAAAAACGTTCCTCGTTGGTTAGCACGTGGTGTGCCATTATCCTGCCATTTCATCATTTTATCTTCGTGCCCAATGGCCAGGCCTGATGAGCCAATAAAGCCCGGGAATACGGCCGCCCGACAAAAATGTCGCTCGCTAAATTTCTGCCTTCCAGGCCACCGAATAATTCCACGATTCTCTCTCGGGCAGACCACGAGATTCCGGGCCCGGATAATAAGATCGCGGTGAAACGCTCTGTATCCCTTCTGCAACGGCGGGCCCTCTATCTACCTGTGCGCCCCCGCGGACCCGTTTTCTGCTAGGAGACCCATTACACAGACTTAATGGACGATTTAGATGACGGCCACCCCGGAGACCAGAGAGATAAATGATTTCACGAGCGATCGGTTTCGCTGTTAGATAACAATAGACCCGGGGACCGGGGACCAGGCCAGTCTTGCGTGGACGCTCACCGGTTGATGGTAATGAGCTTAACTGGTTTAAAGTGGAGCGCTTTGACTGATTATGCATATTACTCTATACTGAGTGACGAGGAACTCTGACTGGTCGCTGTGGAAATAGAATTGGATATTGATGTCGGGCACTTTATGATTGTCGAGTGTGTAGCGATCGATTCGGTTCGGAGACGCAAGAGTTTGGGATTTTTCTGTGTTTATAGATTATTGTTGACTCGATTCGATACCTTGGTTCTCGGATGATAGCCCCGACGATATCAAGCGCTAACCCAGAACGTTCAAGGCCGAGGATCGAGTTAACGATCCCATCGATCCTCGGACGTCTAACAAATCGCCGGAGGATCTGGCGCCATCGGGAATACCGAAATACGAGCCCCCTCGGGGGACAATTAGTTTTTCCGTGACGCACCGTCGGTGGCTGCGAGCATCTTCGCGAAGGTGATGAGAGACCCGACTGCTCAACGCCTGTACGAGAAAAAAAAACGCGGAGGAACGAGCGATGGTAACAAATGACACTCATCAATAAGGAATTAGCATGCTGGCGGGGCCGGGGATCCGTGTGGGAAGCGAATTCGACTTCATCGTCGGACGAATCGATATGCCTGACTATGCTGAAGAATGAAAATATGTTTCTATTTAACTCGAGTTTGTTACAATTCCGGTAGTAAATTGTTCTACTAATGACGATGGTTGGTCTAATAACGAGGATGTCTGGAAAACGAGCGATTACAGAATCCCGTGGTGAACGGTGCAGCGACGACGTCAGTCGGCTGATGCAGCGGGGCCTCATCAAAGAAGGCCCGGCAAAGTGAACCGTGGCAACTCGACCGACTGCTCGGCATCCACGGATAATATATACGTATTACGTATACAATGTGCAGTATCTTATCAACTAATCGAGCAAGAATCCCGTGGCCGGGGAGAGAAAGAGATGCATCGTTGGTCCCCGGGACCGCATCCAAGTTACCGTTGCGATCGCATTAAAACGAACGTGCATCCAGGGTGAGATGTATGTACGACCCGGCGATCCTGCCGCCGCTGGCACCGTTGATCTACATCGGTAGTGATCTACCGATCTTGTGTATAACTCGCGCGCGAATCGTGATCAGCCTTTGGGCATCAGAAGTGCAATCGTCCGGAATGGCCGTGGCCGGTGCTCGTTCCAGGGCCAGGATATACCGTTTTCTCCGTGTACGAGTCCGTCTGCCCTATTCCGCGGATGGAAACCGAGAGATCCACGATCCATATTCCCACAGAGCCGAGCCAGACCCGCGGATCGTTGCCACTACCGGCGAGGGATGGCTTCGCGAGGCAATACATCCTACTTTGATCACCGTTCCCGAAACGATCCTGCCAACCATCTTCGCGACAACGATTCCCATCCAACCTCCATAAGGGTACGTCATTCTAAAAACTCCCTCGTTGCAAAATTTTAATCACTGTGGATTGCTGAAGAAGTCGATTTTATGCATTTATGTCAAAAATTGGTGGATGTAATTTAAAACGGTAAAACATTACGACAATTGAAGAACGCCCGTATGTTACTCTCGATTTATTAAAATTTTTGAAAATAGAAAGAAAGTTTTATATGGCTACTGTGATTTGCCATTGATGAAGACAATTTTTATTTCGTATGAAGATCCGCCAGTCTAGTGATGAGTTTTGAAAAACTAAAAATGCAGTGTTCAAATTTTTAGTGACTGTGTATGATTTTCTACGTACAATGTACCCAAAATCGGGTGGAAATTGATTGCCAGCGCGTGCGGCTAAATGGGACAAGACGCAGACTCTCCGAAAGGCGACACCAACCGCCGTAAACACCGGTAACATGAAACAGAGAAAGGTCCTCTCCAGAAGCGGGCGTATAAAATAACACTATGTCATCCGAAAGTAGGATTTTCGAGCGTCCCGCGGTCTGGCCACAATGACCAGACACAAGGAGACCGGTGTGAGCAACACTAGAAAATTACTTGTCTGCCCTTGAGTAGTCGCATTCTTGACGTTCCTCCCTCGCACCGTTCTCTATCCTCTCTCTTTTTCTTCTCCGGGGAGATCACGACGACGTCTGGTTTGGCCTTAGGACTTTTTACCTTTTTAGTCGCGTCCGTTCGTTTTCTTTTTTCACGTCTTATTACCTCCATTGAATCGGTGTCCCATTACGGCGTTGGTAACGCAGCAATAATTTCCGCTGGACCACCATCGCGCGATGGAAGAGGAACGATACGAGGTGGTAATCCCTTTCGTCGTGAATGCCTCTCTAGAAGCCTGTAACAGAGATAATCAAACGTCGCGTCGGTTAGCCTGGCTCGTGCCCACCTGTTCGGCTTCTCCTGTTCTGTTACCTGTTCAAAAACAGTTTGATTTCACTATTTCTGTTCACTGTGTCGTCGAAAAGTATTCCTGAAGCCATTCGAGAGCAGGTGATTATTTGCGATGAGCTAGCGATGATTCATGCGAAGATTTAGAAAATTGAAGGCATCGCAGCCGCCAATTAGGCCCACCAGAGACCTGATTGATCGGTTAGCACGAGTCGTCGACCTTTTCGACATCGTAGCCAGGAAGGGCTAGGGAGGACTCGCCCTTTGGGGCCTCGGAGGCGATGCTGCCCACTCGTGATACGAGCGGAGGCCGCCTCGAGTGTCTTCCACGGACATTAGTCCTCCCCCGGCGCATGTAAATTGTGCATGCTCTCCAGGGCCCAGCTTACGGAAGGTTGGCCGAGGTGAGTTTGCCCGCGAGGTGCAAAACAATTCATTACCGCGTGACCTGTGACCCTGGTGCGCGAGCCGCTCATTATGGTACACTTTGATGATCCCGAGGAGGGTGTCCCCCGATCCTCCGGGGGCGGGTGGATCGTCTGCCCCGCGCCGCAGTCGAAAATCACCGCTCTGCAACGTTGCATTCAATTTCAATTTCAAGATCCAACTGTGATAACCAATCTCATGATCCAACGAAGTAGAAGTCTCGCGTGACCGTATAACGTCAGCAAAACGCGAGAAATCAAGCAGGAAAGTGAATCGACGAAGTCGTCGAAAGGAACAATCGCGCGTCTGCATGGAAGAAACCTCTCTTACGGAGCCAACAATGTGTCAAACTTTTACGAGGCACAATAAAAACCGGTTGTCCATAGAACTACCTACAAACCGCTCGTTGAAATCACCGCGTCGGCGAATCGACGGTCTCTCGCCAGACTCCGTTTAATCGATACTCATTCGAGACGGAAGTAGCCATTATAGAGTGACGCATCAAGGGAAGAGGACACGCAACGAAGGAGGTTAATTATCCGTCCGGGTCCTCGATAATTAAATAGAATAAATCACGCGACGCGGACGTACATCGGCGACGGCGGCTGACGGCAGCAAAAGACGGTCTCGCTCCCGTCTTCGATTCTTCGAAGTATAATGCTCGTTGGACGAAGGTGGGAGGTCGTCGGATCCTGCTGGTTCTTACCTATATACAACGAGCGTGATAACGGTACCGACTCTTAAACGCCACGTTATTCCGTCAAATGAAATCCTCGTGACCCCGTGGCTCCCGCATTCTTTATCCCTCGGACGGGCTTCTCCTCTTCCTTCCTCCACCCACCTACTGCACGGAGCGTATACCTCCACCCCGTTGCCAGACCTCCCTACCATTCTACACCGCTGCCTTATAACATTACAATTGCTAATTCCGCCGTTGCGGTTGCCGCACTAAAGTTCGGCCGTCGTAAAAGCGAGGGCGACTCGCCTCTGACACGAATGCACGTGATTACGCGAGCTTGTCACTGCCGGAAACTCGGCCCTTGGTTCCCTGGCCCCTTTAGAATGCACCCAATGCTCTGACAATATCGCACAATCTCTATCTATTGGGTTGGCAAGGAAGTAATTTCGGTATTTTAAGGCGAAGCTAACAGAAAGATGGCAAAAGATCGTCGAACGAAATGGAAAATATTCTATTGATTAAAGCTCATTGCTTGAATAAGAAAATTCGGTTCTATTTCACCTTAACACTTTAGCTACCGAAAGCATATTAATAGGAGATTCAATAATTGTGCTGTACATATCAGAAGAAAGCAGAGGAAATGTTCTTTTACGTCGCAGTCTAAAATGAAAGTATTAGATGACGTTATTGAGAGGGTGACTTGTTAGTTCGCAATGAAAATTGCTAGCACTGTTGAAGGTTCCATTAAAAAGTGTTTAGCCATGAGCCATAGATTTTTCAAAATTATCCAATAATCACCGGTCGGTAATGTGTTAAAATACCGAAATTACTTTCTTGCCAATCCAATAGTATCATCCTCTAAGTTCAGTTGCTAAAAACTGTAGTGCTGATCTCATGTCGAATTCAGACCTGAACCAAAATTACATCAAAGTCAGTAACCGGCTGATTGTCGCTGTTAGTGTGAAACAAAGAGGAAGCAACACCACAGATGGAATTTTCTGAATAGACCACCCTACGGAATAAAATCAGCGTCGCGCACAATATAATTTGAAATCCCCCGTGTGGCAGGATTCCTCGTGGCCCGCCTCATTATTCGGCCCCGTTGTTTCTGCACCGGGGTTCTGTTGCACACACGTCGTCGCGCACCCACGTGCGCATTATTTCATGCGACGAGGACACGCACGTTTCGGAGAGGAGCCCGCGAGACGGGGGTTTTTTTAAACGAGCGTGTCCCGGGTTCTCTTCCTGGTGCACCGATAGTAGGTCAAGTTAATATGCCGCATTGTGATTTTTAATATCGTCCCGCTGTCGGTCGTACCCTCCGCCCTCGCGGGCCCCTTCTCGGTTCCCCACCGTCCAATTCCGACTGGTACTCCTCCTCCGCAAAAAAGGAACGAAAGAATTCAAGTACCGGTGGAACGACTCGTTTCGTTTCGTTTCGTTTCGTGGCGGGGGCCCCAGACGGCGAAAAAAGCATTGTTGGGGATCACAATCGCAGTCGCTTAATATAGAAACAACGCCTCTCCCTTTTATTGTGCCTCGCGACGCCGAACACACACGCACGTACAAGTTTCCCAAATACGCTGCAACAAAGTTTCCTCGAACCAACAAGAAATCGCCTAGGAGTTCATAGTCGAGTTACTGTTATAGTTACGTTTCTATAGGATTCGCCGTGTCCTTCCAGAAGCAAAAATCCAGCCAGATCTTTCACGAAACCTCGAGACGCTCGCCACTTCAGACTGTTCAAACACACTCGAAGTCGTTGGCGTCGAGGACGAACGTGCTGCACGCTGAAAGAAAAAATCGGAATTTCGAAAGACGATCGAGAATTCCCGCGATTTTCCTGCGAACCCGTGACGGTGGATCCAGCGTTACTTCACGGATCGATTGAAAGATTTCTTTTCCACTGTGGAGAGCGCGTTCCCTATATAATTTTATTATTTAACCGTAGGCTAAACTGTTCGGTGCGCGATTCGAGCCGATCCTAGACAGTGTATCGGCGGATCGCCCGAAGCGGTGGACACGGTTGCTCGTGATCGACGAAACGATCCCCCCGGAGAGATCTCTCGAGCGATCCGAGGGGCCCGCCTAACCTGGAAGACACGTCGCAGCCCGACAGGTACTTACGGTGGAGGAAGCTTATTAGACGGTGCGGTTGCATAACCGGGGGCGTTTAAGTGGACCTATCAGAGCCGACTGTTAACCTGGCAGGGCCCAGAACGTGCCGTGGGGCCTGGTCGTGACCCAACCTGTCCGATCTACCGACGGCCAAGCCGATCTTCGCCGACCGTGCCATATTTCGCGCTCCAAGATCGCCGATCGTTAGGCACTTCCGTGCTCCTATCTTGTCGGTGGCGGAGACGATCTTTTTCCTATCGTGTCCGGGGCCCTGGTTCGGCCTGTTACGGCTACCGAGCCGATCCTTGTACGGTCCGGGACCTTTTGGAACATTTACCGGACAGATAAGATGCTGAACTCGATGGACAACGATGTCCTCCTGCACAATTAATTGCTTTTAGGGTGGAGCAATTGAGGACGCTCAGACCCAGCTCGTGCACAGTGTTGGTGACTTGAGTTGTGAGTGG
Source organism: Lasioglossum calceatum (assembly GCA_963966675.1). Classification (NCBI taxonomy): domain Eukaryota; kingdom Metazoa; phylum Arthropoda; class Insecta; order Hymenoptera; family Halictidae; genus Lasioglossum; species Lasioglossum calceatum. The sequence goes on along the minus strand of OZ016555.1, from coordinate 1,245,156 downwards.
TGGGTAGCAAACAAATGCCACTTGACTGCGACAGAGTATTATTACTGCTGATCTTTATGCAAACTAAAAAGGTTTTGCATTGATTGCGGGAAGCGGGAACAACGTAAAAATTGATTTCATCCCTTAACGCCTTTGTTCCATTAAAAGCAACATTACAACATTCTTGAATTTGTTTAAATCCTTTACTGTTTCATATTAAACCCAACCAATTTCTTCATAAATGCATAAGGATCCGCAGTCTAATTATTACATAATAATATGAAAATTCACGCACCTCGTCCCCGGCTTGCTGTAGTTCGTCGAAAAAATGAATGTCGGGTCTCATCAAAGGGTCCATTCTTCGACGGCTCTTAATTCTCTGTCGCGCCCGGGCGTCGCTCGGCTGCTTATGCAAATCCTCGCGTGATTAGGTGGCTTGTTGTCCAGTCATCCGGCCAGCTTTCTACCGTTCGGGGAGCTAATCCATATTCGTTATTCCACCGCGTGTGTGGTGTTGGAGACGGTCCCTGCTCCGTGGAAACGGTAGCGCGGCGACGTGGGTGCAGCATTAGCGGCCCCTGTCAGGTCAATGAATCATTAGCGGGCACGGACAGGTCGCCGAGGCGCCTATCGACGACGTGAATAAATGTCGACTGCCATAATTCTCCGCCGCGAGAGTCGTGCAGCCGACACAGCCGAGCCGCCGCCGTTTGCCGCGGTCCGCCTGTCCAATCGCAATCACGGCTCTCGAGAGCGCGGTGTGTCGCCCTTGCAACCATAGGCGCCTCGATTCATATGCACTTTTCAATGCGGGGCCCGTCACGCGAATAAGTGGCACGTCCCCCGTACAATATACCTGGATCCCGTAAATCAATGATCACGGATCTGGCGAACGGTGGTCGGCACCCTCGATCTACATCCGCGAACGAGAAAAATGGCGGAGCATGAAGAAGTCGCTGGATCTGTGGCCTCTTATCCTATCATTTTATTTTACAGATACGATGAAGAATAGAGAATCTCTTAGATACGGAATTATCCACATGACAAATGATTTTCACCTCCAAGGTCAGTTCTAAGCTCGAAAGTTCCGGTTCGCTTTATTTTCTGATGCTGTTAACTAGCTCCGGGGTTTCATTTTTACGTGTCTGACCAGGAACAGTGTTTTGTCGCCTGTTGGCGGATCTAGACTCGCCGATTCGTTCCGTGGACGGTTTCGGGGTACGGATTAGCCTCGCGATTAGTCAAACCCAGCCGGGTTGCAACCTTCGCCCCCGACCAGCCATGCATCAATTTCCCGATCTCTCGCCGTTTCCCGGGACCGTTATCGATGATTTATCGACCGGAAATGTCCGCCGCTTTGCTGGAGGTATCGAATCGTGGTTGACAAGCAATCGCAATACGGCCCGTGGGTGGAGGAAGTGAACGAAATTGAGGGACGTCGTTAACGGCGACGCGAATGGAAGAACGCCCGGGAACGATCGTTACACGTCGGGCCGAGGGTTTTGCAATTTTAATGCTGCAGCAAGATATTGGCTGGCACTCTCGTAAAGAAATTCAATTTTAGAATCAATTCGACCCGTGTTTTACAATACCGGCCCCTGCGAATGTCTCTATAGTTGTCATACCGAAGATATATCGCCGCGTAATAGCCGCGACACGTCTTGCCCGGGCGTTGAAGTCACCGGCGCGGCGCGGCGGCGACTACTAGCGTCCGGCTGCGATTAAAGATGCTGGACGGGGGATTGCGACCTCGAAACAATTTGCTGTCGCCTTGTGAAATACTCGGCGATATTCCAACTCCTCGGAAGCACAATATAATTACCAGACTGCGGATTTTATGAATTTTTTGACAAAAATGAACAGGCGCAATTTTAAACAGTAGAAACATTCAAAGAATCTAAGATTATCAACACCATACATTCGTCCTGTTAAGGGGGTAGACTCGTTTGCAGGATTGCAAGGGTGCGAGATGTAAAGATGGGGTTTTTCAATAGTGAAAAGCGCTACATAGAGAGATTGCATAGAGATTCGCAGTCTAATAATTACTTTGAACAAGCAAAGGCTCATCTCCTGTAGTCGACAGGGGTCTTTCAAGCAGTTCAAACAGCTAATGAACCGCAAAAATTTTGGAAATTTTGTCGGAACGAGTTTCGGAAGGAGTTCGAGACTGCCTAAAGGAATTGAGAAGATTTCTCGCGTATGGGCGGACGCACAAGCCGCGTAATTGTCGGTGTTAACCCACTTGGGCGTCTCCGCACGCGCATCGAGTGCGCTCGCGCGCTACATCACGCACGCGGCTGCATGCGCAGGAGAAAGAGAGAGAGAGACTCGTCTGTGGCACGAACCAATCGTGTGCCGTGCCGCGAATAATCAAGGAGAGAGGGGAAACGGTGAACGTCGCTCGTTGGAGACCGGCCGAACCCCGTCGGCCACGTGCACAACCAGTGACCACCAAAAAATGCTGATTTTTTACCCGCAAATTCCGCGTTTTCCTGCGCTTTACAATACCCAGGCTGCATTCGGTGTGACTCACTGCACCTGAACGTTCTCGGTTTGGTATCGAGCCCGAAGGAAAGTTGTTTGTTCGACGAGAGTTAGGGGGTTGGTTCGCCGCAGATGGAGATAACAGGCTTCGCTAGATTAACGATGAAAGAACCAGTGAACAGATAGTCTTTCTCTAGGAAAAGGATGCCTTGCAAGCTCGTTCGAACGAATTTTCAACGTGTTTCTACAGGCGGAGGCTGAGTCACGAAGAAATTGTGGGATAGGCACCTTTATTCGATTGTTAAGTGGCTTTTGAATCTGAAAATGGCTCGCGAACCATACCTGGATTGATTTACAAGAGCATTCACTTTCTGCCCGAATAGATTTATTAGCGGCTGGAGACAGTTAAATCTGTGTTAAGTTCCCTGTTGGTTTTATTCTTGCATACCTTCGCGAGATAATGAATCGCTCGATAAGGGAAACACATGTTTATCCGAGCGTTGTTGCTCGTTTTCTTTCAAAAGATCATTTCCTGAGAACGAATGCAGCAAGTACTGATTCGAAAATGTTTCAAAGTTAGAGACTTTTGCGAGCGACCCTTTAAAAGCAATTAGGATATATCTCAATCGCTCCGGTAAAAAAGAATCGTTTCTCGGTAAATATATCGCAGCACGTGATACACGGTCGATACCGGAGTCGAACGCAGGACACGGTCGATCGTGGAGGATCGTTGTGTAAAAATCGGGTGGCGCGTTTTCGATCTGGTATCGATTTCACCGGTCGGTGTTCCGGCGATCGAGTAAATCACACGAGATCGATCTGGCCGATCTACGGCGAAAAATCCGGGCTGGTGTGTGTTTCTTTATCGCGATGGACTGCATTCGGCGTCACGCGAAGCTAGCTTTGCGAGCAACAGGTGTCCCCCCGGTGACTATCTCGCGATTGCGACATAGCAGGGCGGTTATGGTTGTCCGTTGCGTTCCTGGAAACTGTTCTCAATGGCCGCCGAGTCACCGTTCGAGTGTTATCGATCGCGATCGGGCCAGTCTCGTGTCAACCGCGATCGATTCGCGGCTATCGATACGCTTCGCCGGAAAAAATTGTTAGCAATAAAACATCAACGGGGATAAATTATGTTCCTCCTTCGGCTTCTCGCAGTCACACGGACGATCGTTACTCGATCGGCAATTAGCGGGCACGCGTTGATCGATGACTGTAACCCTGAGAATTCTCATTACCCCGATTCTTCTCTCACGTTCGATGCAGCATTGCTAACAATCGACGATAATTAATCACGTACCAATGGCGTTTCCTAGGAGAAAGAATCTCGCCAGTGATCGTTTCGCGATCTATCGATGGGGAACTACGTTTGTGAGGGCCGCTGTGGATCCTTTAACCCTTTGTGCCGCGTGTTCTATCGTGGACAGGATGATATTGCCAGAACGAAATTTCTGTTTCGTTCACATTCACACATGTGCCCTTATAAAAATGACAAGATTGGTTTTATTTAGACTTTGTGCAGCTCCTATTGTAGTATGCGCTCCACTAAAGATACTTATACAATCATTTCTTATGAAATTATTTTTATTATATCAATAATCGTAAAATAAAAAATCTGGAACCGGTCATTTTGACCGGCGATGACAGGTTTATTATTAATTTCAGTCGATATAGGTGAAGTGAAACACTACCGAAGTATGTAATGAACGTGTGCTACCTTGAATACTAATTCCCGATTGTGGAAGACCGCAAGTTCCATGCAATGGCTCGTTAAAGAGATTCAGTTCGCCGAAATCCGGCCGAGTCATGGTCGGCCATTACGTTTCACGGGTGACACGGTTGACACCTCACGAAATTGCGTAACCGGTCGACGTCAGCGATCGAAATCGTCGGTGTCGGAGCTCGATGGCTCGATTTTAATTATCGAACAGTGCCGGACCGTGTCGGTGGGCGGCGTTTCGTCTGCTAACGAGCCATCGTCATCGGGGCCCGGTAACATCGCATAGTTCGACGCGGGCATAGTTGGCATACTGTGCGGCCGGTGGTCCGACAGCTACTCTGCCATCGTCCCTCACTATGGGAGACCCCGGATGGCCCATGCCATCGGTAATTAAAGCGAGTCACGGTGATTGTTCGTGGCCGATCTTGTCATCGATCGAATCGCGAACTGGACGGCCGATCTATCCTTCGATCCTTGGCGCGTCTCTCTTCTCTCTTTCTCTTCCTCTCTTTCTTTCTTTCTTTCTCCTTCGCACCCTGCTCGCCAACCCCCGTTCACCGGTTGCAGCTTCCTGGCCAGCAATTAAGATAATGCTTTCGTAATCTCGCACGATATCTCCCTCGAGATCCGAGGCCTCGGGAGAGAGAGGCTCCTCCGTTGGTGCAGCGTGTTTGACCTTGGGTGCAATGCCACTGCGAAGGATTTTGCACCTGCAACGCCGTCCAGGGACCAGCTGTGCGGATAGAATTATGACGATCCGCAGGAAGTGCTCCTCGTCACGCATAATTAACCCCGCTCGGCGACACGCGTGCGTCGTACACGCGTTCCACACGCCTTCTCTCTTCGGAACTCTGCTTCTCGAAGCTATTCCGCTGATTCGAAATCGTTAGATTATATTCCCAGAGCTCTGAACCAAAGCAAAGCAATCAAAGTCACGATGGTTTAATGCTGTAGCGGTGTCTTTTCATTCTCGCCATGACTGTGTTTCTGTCGACAACTAGCATTTCAATTTGAAATCTCCAACTTCTGTGAATAAAATTCATCTTACAGCCGACGAAACTTCTGCATCAATTTCTGGCGAAACGGTTCACTTCTGACCCATGCTTCCTTTGACACTTTTTGTCCCCATGATGCGTAGTATACTATGCAATAAAAAAATGTTGACCTTGGCATTCAAGTTCGAGGACAATTTCGCATCAACTATTTTTACAGAGCTTCACCGATCCGAAGATGTATAATACGTCTATGGCAGGCAAGAACAAACATTTTTTTACACCCTGTACTTATGTATTCAATGTACTTGCGTCTAGCTCTGTCTCCTGAACATCTCAAAAAAGGTAGAAAGAAAGACACATTGGAATGAATCAAAAGATAATCGTTGGGAGTTGGGATCAATGCTCGAAGAAAGTCAACTGCCCGTGGCGCGAGAAATTAATGTCCTGGACACCTACGCGGGAACGATGTCGCAGCACGATGTTCCACGTGATCGTGACACTCTTTAATCGATGTCCATCGAATAGAGAAGTCGTTAGAGGCCATGTTACACGGTACGTCTAAATCTTGGCCAGAGACAGTGGAAATCGGCCTGGGAAACGGGCGAGTTAATTAATTCGGAATCGTCTGTGTTCCTGGCCGCTGGCAAGGTATCGGTTGTTTTCAAGGGTATAAATCGTTTTCGGTGCTGGCCGAACAGGCGCTTTCGTCTCGGGTGGAATTTCGGTGAGGCTCGACAGAGGCGGATGTCACGGTACTTAGAATGCGTGGAATCCACGGGGAAATGGACGACGCGACCGCAACACTTGTCCGAGCCATGTGCAGCTCGAAATACTCGTGTCCGTGACGGAGGGCGTGAAGGGAACACTTGCCGGGTTTCCTTGGAAGAAGGGCCACGCTTTAATTGCTTCTGCTCGTGCCTCGCTTTTTGGAAATATTTCCCCGCGGTGGAGCAAAATGACAAAGCACAAGTTTACATGAAAAAATTGGTAGAAATATTCTGTGGAACAAAATGAAAATTTATGCAAATAATGTACGAGTCTAACTTGATGATTTCAACTGAAAACATATCTAAACTGCTTCGAACATTGAAGATAGGCAGGACACGAGCGCGAAAAATGGCGAGGGACGAAACTGTGAGAAAGGACTAAGCGTCCACCGGTTCCCAGTCGTTATTATGCTAACCAGTCATCAAATGGAATCAGCGAATTCGAGTAATTCGCCGCGCGTCATTATCCAAGGTGTGGCAATGTTCAGACGCATGGGTGGGTGGTCCACTGATTGCAAGCCACCACGTGTGAACCACGGTTCGGTTGATGATTTCGAACGAATCTACCCGCCCCCTTGATCGAGAAGAATAAACCAACAAAATAGTGGATAATTGCAGAGACTCGAGAAACTGTGAAGAGAAACATAGTGTCGCTTAGGGTGCGGAGATGAATCCTTTCGTATCGTCCGACACCCATATGGTTTTGATGAGATTCACTTCTTCCTGTCAGGAGGGTAACACCTTCAAGAGGAAATTAAAGGTTCCATCCGCAAGGAAATCATTTTTAACCAGGGAACTCATCTACTTAAAAATACGATAACTCACACTTTTCCTTAATGATCATTGTTCAACCTTTCTCATACCCTAGTTGAATATCAGACCACAAAGCGACGAATTAAAGTAACTAATTCGTTCATGAAGACTGCAGGGACTAGAAACGAAATTACAGGTTCGACGAAGAGTACAAAATTAGCTGGGTAGCTGGGAAGCTTCCGAAAGTATCGAACGGTAGCCATCTGACGCTTCTGTAGAGATAGGACAGGCGTTACCGATACGAAAAGGACAGCCCTTGAAAGGGTGATCCGGCTACCTGTCCCTAGGAAAGGACTACGATAACCCTCCGTATTAGTCATCCGAATTCAATCCTCTCGAGAGGCTAGCATTCGAAAATTAATTACACCCCGTTGTTTAAAGCACATCTAGTTTCTCCGATGATGGATACCGAGACATTTATAAACAAGATGGTGTACACGTGTCGTCTCGGTCGAGTTTCCCACACTAATTCATATTTGAGCGTTAAATGGTGCATCCCCGGACACCGAGTAAAAGTTTTTCTAATTTCCTGCGGCCTGCTCGAGGTTCTCTTTGATCTGTGAATCATGAACCGGCCCGAAAATTGCATTTATTTCTACAGAAACTGTACAAACAAGCACTGAAAACCAGACCCGTTTTGTAATTTATGAACTCACCATAACCTGCAGCGTTCCGAATCTCAGCGCAGTAAAGAGCCTAGCAAATTCGTCGGGAGGAAGAACATCGGCGAGCAGCAGCAGGTGGAATCTGCAGGGTCGTGCCGCGGGCCATCTGTTGTGCACGCCGCCTTAAGGGCCGGGTAACAGGTTGCTCGAGGTAGCCGAGATTGTTTTGTCCGCCCGTAAAGATCGTCCACGGGCTAATGAGCCATTCTTTCTGGATATTGGAACGAACCCGAGCGGCTCCCTTTTTCTCAGACCCGCAACCATCGTCAAGATCAACGTTATCTCGCTGCAACACTCACAAGACGTTTTTTGAGAATCTGCAGCCTTGGATCTCGTACGATCGAAGACCGCGTAATTCGGCGCGTCGCGATCATCGTATTATCGAGGATCGGGGCCCGTAAGGCCTTCGCGCACCTGGTCCAGGCTTCGGAGCACCGATCTCCTCCGGCTGACACAATGGGACACGTACCACCGCGGAGTAAAGGGTTGCAAGAAGACGAGAGTCTTCCGGGAAGCGATGAAAGAGCTCGATTCCTGGTCGGTCAGGTGTGCCAAGCCCGTACGGAACCAGGGACCAGTTTTATACCTCGGGTCAATGTGGCCTATGGGCTTTTTTTGCCCGCCCCTTTGTCAGAGATTCATTCAGTCGCGCCCGGCTCGCCGATTGCCACGGGCTTCACGACGAATTGATAATTGGCTGATAGTATCGAGACCCTGGTATGTATTGCTTTCGTATGAACGTGACGAGGATGTTTACCGAGGGAACGGATCGTTGTAATTGTTCGATGATGCCATTGTTCGTTGTTCTTGGACAGCGTGCGTGCAAACAAGCGTTTCACGACTTGACTCCCACATTTGCGAATGAGAATCAACTTTTGAAAATGTTCGAGAACGTCTCAAATAATCATTCTGATCCCAAGCAAAGCGTTTCCCCGGAAAGTCTCGACCGAAGGGTTTCCGGCCTGGTGGGCATCGAAAACGTAATCGATACTCGCGCAGTGAAAGTGCGGAGCGTTGGTTCGCTCGGATGGAGTCATGAAAGCCCCGAAGTCGTTGACCTGCGGGCGTCGACGTTCAGCCAAAATGGAGTTTCCACGGAGCAAGAAGGATCCAACGAAGACCCCGTTCCCATTGTGGCGTAAAAGCTCGTGGACCGTTCATTCTTCCGACGTTACGATCTTTTGTCGGCCTCCGAGACAGCATCTCCGTTTGTGCTTCGCTCGACGGTTTTCTTCAGGACCGAAAAGAGACTCTGCGCTACGGCGTATCCCGAGCTACACTATAATACACCGGCGCGGAATAATGGAACCTCTTACCCGGAGTATACGTACGCAGAGGCACAGCGCGGCGTGGCGCACCTGTTCGATCGGACCAGTCGCCATAAAAGCCCAGAGGCCAAGGTAGCTTTTGCTTCCACACTTTCTTGCACCGTGCACACGCGTACGAGTCGACGCGCTCCGCTGCAATCGAGGAACCAACACGCATACTCGAAAGTAACGAGCACCTGTCCTCCTCTCGAACCAGAGAAATTTCCTGCCGAATCCCGGCACCGTCATTCGCCGGACATATGTGCCAGATTTTGCGGAAGGGTCAGCCAAACTTGCCATCGCTTGCTTGAATTTCATTCTGTTTATGCTTCGAAGGCTGCACGAGATTAGTATGCACATTTAACCCAACCATTGTTTAACATACGTTGAAAAATAATTGTCTAGAGACTTGCATCATTCTCGGAGGAGGCGAAGTGAATCACCAGTGCGAATCAATTTAGTCCTCGTGCCTTTAAAGTTCACTCCGAAGCTCCACATAAGGATTAACAAACTATAATAGACTCTCATTCGGCTCGGACGAGCACGGTTCCCAAAATAAAGGAGTATTTCAACGAGCCATCAACCATAAGCGCACGTCACAAAGCGCCGCCGCCGGTACGGCGCGCATCATACGAAGTAACGAAAATTTTTCGGCTTCCAAATGGAACAAGTCGTTTCCGCCCACCTTTGACTTTCACCGACAATTTTGGGCACCGGCAATTTCGCTTGGAATTAGAGGGAGGATTATATCATCGTTTCTGGAGGAAGATCGATCGATCTTAATCGACAGCAGAGTGGAAGTGGCATGATGTATAAATGCCCGTTTAACGAGAGACCGTAGGACAAATATTTGACGGGGCGATACAGTGACGAGGGGGAATTAGATCGTTCCATGATTTAGGTGGCCCATATGGGCGTCGAACAAAACGCCCGAAAAAGCTTGTGCCCCGTTTGTTCGTGGCGAAAGCGCGTGGGACTTAATACGCGGAGAGCAGGTAGCCTCATCGTTGGCCAATGAATTGGACGCGTTCCGAACACGCGTTTGCACGCCATATGTTGTTTGCCTCGCTAAAAGACCATTGTGCATTCGCGCGCGCGCTCTCTGACGCGAGCTGAATGAACGCGCGCGGGATGAAACGGGATATCTCACGCTTGGGGTTGCGATCGTTCACTACACCACTGCGGAAAATTAAGGGATCGCGAATTCTGATGGGAAATTGCCGATTTTTAGACCTCTGTGATTTTTTTTTGCCACGGTTTTATTGTACTTTGAATAAAAGATGTATCGCCTGCATTGGACACTGGATCTATAAAATATGAATACTAACTTACATGAAATAAACTCGTTATAATATCATATATTATATTAAAAAATAACTTATAAGGATAGTTATCAGTAACATTTCTGGAAACTCACATTTGGCACACATACAAATTAACAAATCAATTCGCAATATATTTTTTTCTCTCTTAAAAAATAAATCTTAAATGTAACAGAAACATGCAGAATCTGTTTTATCAATCGTCAAATAGAAACAGTAACCGAAATAGATAACAGTCGGAAATCCCCGTGACACTGCAGTTACTCGGAATAAAGGGGCACGTCTTCGTTTCCACCGAAATCGACATTACAGTAGATACTTTTTTCTCGAGTTATATAGAGGAGTCTACCGTATAACCGAGGGCGGGATGATAAACCGACCTGTCAGAGAGTGCAACGAAAAATCGTTCTATCTCGAGGAGAGCAAGCAGAGCGAGGAGAGCGCAACACACGGTCCTCCTTCTCCTGCGGGTCTGACATTTCCACGCAACTCGGGGCGACGAATAAAAAGAACCGCTCTAAAATACCACGTGCAAAGGTCTCGAAACTGCCTCCGGAACACATCTGACCACGCGAGGCGGGCACGAATCGTGCGCCGGAGAAAAACCGTCCGGCCGCGCGCGGCCAAGGCGCACCGGCCCGGCTACTCGATAGATTTATCTATCGTTAACACGGCAAATCTGTCGCCTTCGGAGTATAATTACTCCGGGGCGAACGGTTCTCCTGAAACACGGGCGTGCGGTCGCTCTCTCGGATAAAACGTGGCCGGGCTGTTCTTGTCCGTCGGGATCTCGCCTCGAATCGAATCGAGTCGAATCGATTCGTCTCGAACCGGGTCCGGCCACCAACAATTACTTTTATCGTGGAGCACACGGTGTGCCCCCTCGGGGCCCCCCTCTCAAGGAGGGCAACAACGATCGGGCAACGGGGCCCCCTTCGGATGGAGAGATAAACCGGCCGCGCGAGAGCCGTTGTTTGTCGAAAGACAAAGCGCGTTATTATGCACGTCGACGAAAGTTATGCGTTGTTCCGCGGCACCGAGCGATAACGAGCACTGCCTTCGCCGCCGATATTCGAGGTGTCCGCCGATTACATCTCTCCACCTTCGCCGACCCCATACATTTTCGACCGATTGATTCCTTATCGGCCAGGCCCGACTGATCGGTCCTTCATTAATTACCGAGCGCGCAGTAACGAGCCCGAGAAAAAATCGGGAATCAATTCAGAGTCGTGGTCGTTTCGTGGCTGCTTTATTCGACGGCGTTTGATATGTTAATTTGTACCCTGCCGTTCATATACCTCGTCGCCTTCCGTTTTTAATATTCAATCTCTGTACACCCGAACTCTCTGCTTGCTTTACCGTCATTGTCGTTCGAACGACACTTTATAATTATTACTAGACTGCAGATCTTTATGCTAAATAAAATATTTTACTTCAATTGCAATAAACTCGAGTGAAATAGAAATTTATTTTCTTCCTTAATATGTTTCATAGAACGACAATAATGTAATAGTATTTTTAAATTCACATAATGTTTTCACTGTTCGAAATTACACGTCTCCATTTTTGTCATAAATGCATTAAATCCGCAGTCTAATTATGCATTGTACTGCGGGTTTGATGCAGTTGAAATTTCAGTTTGCAAATTTTCAGAGTAACGTACTGAAGAAGAAAAACGTCTATACAAAATCAGCTCCAGAACCGCGAGTCTATTCCATTGAAAATTAAACTTACATCCATCACGAGAATTTAAATCGACTCAATTCAATTTGGAAACTATTCCTCTCTCTGTTCGCTTAATTATTCGAAACTCTCTGAATAGATCCAGAGATTTTTACAAACTGAAAGTTACCTCTAAACGGTGAATAGAATAATTTTGATCGGTAGCGTGAACGATGGAAGGAGTAACAGGTTGTGAGTTGAGGTGATCGAGCAATCACGAAGACAGATGTAAGGTTTAAACTCCAAGTAATTTATTTCGTATAAAATATCTCTATATATAGGTGATATCTGTATCTCAAATAGTAGTTTACTTTCTTTACAAAAAAAGAACTAGACAGAGTGGTACTCGCCCTGAGCCGTGCGCCGTACATTAATTACACGCGGACAGTTTATACGGTTACGCTGGCACCGGCTCGATTTTGTTAATTAATTAATATAAATCTTTTTTCGAGTGACTTCCCTGCTAAGAACAGCAAAAGACCAGGTCGGAGTGAGTATCCTCCTCGCAGCGAGTCTCTCGTTAATTCCTCGCAAACGTTCGTTATTGTACAATGACTAGTTTCTTCGAGTAACTTACAGTGATTTACAAAACAAACCGCATAGAAAAGTACAAAATGGAAAGACAAAAAGAAACGTAGGATTACCAATCTCTCTCGCACTCTCTTTTCTCGCACACGCGCACACGCGTAACACACCGCATTCACTCGTCCAAACTCAAACGAACAAAAAAAAAATAGAGAAAAAAAAGAAGTAAGGAAACGAAACATTCAGGCACCCGACGATCAATTAAATACTTTTCTCTTTCTCTGTCTCGTTATGGCGAAAATCGTAATACTTCGTTTCGTGCGTGCCTTAACAGCTAAAACGTCGAGATAATATGTACAGGCGGCTCGAGAAACGCTCCTCGAAAACGGAGAAATGGCACTTTGGTGCACGGGCGTCGACGCACGCTTCGGAAACCAACAAATATAAAAAAAAAAAAATAAAACAAATATATAAAACACATCGGTAAGATCTTTTCTCTTCCGCGGATAAGAATCGAAAAGAATGCAGAAAGATACGGAAAATGGCACGGTAGTTTCACGGGACCGCGTCAAGCGGTCGCTTTTCGACTCGACTATTTTCCCCTGTCGCCACGGATCGCGAATACAGATTTTTCTCTGATCGAGCCCTGGAAGGGCATCGCTCCTAAGTACAAGTTTACAATCGTACCCTGATTTTCTCGCTGCACGTCGCACGCACACAACCCGAAAACTATATTTACAGCGCACCGGGGAGAAAGAGAGAGAGAGAGAGAGAGAGAGAGATAGAGATAGAGACTATAAGAGAAACAGCAACGAAGGGCGGATCGGGGGTGGAATATCGAGAAGAAGACAGAAGAAGAAACGAAAAGAGAAGTAATATGCACAACCATCGGTAGGTCTGATCGAGATATATCTCGACCGCCTGTGTTTTCTCCCCGTGACCCTTCTCCCCCCGGGGAGAGAGGGAGTCCAGTTGCTTGGTAGCATATCGATCTCGTTTAAAATTCAATCGCATAGAAGGGGACATGAATTTTAATCGAAAGCCAGGTACTGCTCGGACGAAGATTCTGCCGTCTGGATGAGACTGGAACCGAGAAACTGGACTCCGATATATTTCTCCCGAACCCCTCCCGCTATACTAAACATCTTTTGTACTCCGGGAATGATTCTAAGGCACTTTTCAATCGGCGGATCGAGAGAGAGGAGACGAAGAAGAGAGACAGAAGCAAGGAACGTACGGCAAAAAGGAAAAGCGCGGTTTCCTTCGACATGCCGCTTCAGCAACCGTAGCCGATGGGTACCGCGACTCCGGGACAGCCACCCTCTTGATGTTTCGTCAGCAACGACATCCTGCTGAAGGTTTTGCTGCAGGAGGTGCACGAGTATTTCTTCACGTCACTGTGCGTCTGGAGATGCGCCCTCAGGTTACTCCTGTCGGCGAACGCTCGGTTGCAGTGTTGGCAACTGAACGGTTTCTCTCCGGTGTGCGTTCTGATGTGTCCCTGCAGCAACCAAGGTCTGGAGAACGCCTTGCCGCACAGGTGACACTTGCAGGGCAGCGTGTGCGTCCTGATGTGCATCTTCAATGCTCCCAGGCTGACGTAAACCTTCTCGCAGTATTTGCACGAGAACGACTTCTTCGCCTGACCTTCGGCCGCCGCACAATGGAACTGCTGATGTTTGGACAGGCCCGAGTAGGTGGAGTATGATTTGCCACAATCCGGACACTGGTACCTCGGCGACGTCGACGACGACGAGGACGAGGAGGAGGACGAAGAGGTTGACGAGAGGGACACGGTTGAACCACTGGTCACTGTCTTCTCGATCTTCGGGTTCACGATCGTCGGACCTGTTGACGTGCTTCCTGCCGACGACCTTCCGCTGTCGCTTCCTGGAGAGGACAAGTCTTCAGGGGTCACCGGTGGCGGTGACCTCAATGATCCGGATCCCAATGAACTCGTCGGAGACAGACCGCAATGATCAGGACTGCTGGCCCAATGAGCGTAACTCCTGGCGATCGGTCTCTGGATCGTTGGACATGTCAACGCGCCGTGAGGAGGCGGTGATACCGACGGATGATGTTCCGGGGATGAGTGTGGGTACGCCGGCATCGGATAAGACGGGTACAGCTCTGCGCCCGCGTGGTGATAGCGGTGATACGCCGCCGGATACGGGAGATAATGCGGCGGGTACAGAGGAGCAGTGCGCGCCCATGCAGGGGTCGCGTAATGCGCCAACGGTTCCACAGGCGTGTTCAAATTTAGCGGCTCCAGGGGCGCCTTGCTGGCCATGAAGTGCAATGGCGCCGACGTCGCCGTCACCGCCGCTGCCGTCGACGTCGAGCTGTCGTGTTGAATCACCTCGACGCGCGCCTTCTTCGCCACCGGGTGAATCGGCGCGATGCCAACGGGCGGTGTGACTGCTTTTGTCGGATACTGATGATGAAGAGGATGATGCACCGGGTGGACGTGGTGCACCGTCGGTGACGTCGGCCCCGTCGCGAGAGGAGGCGACTGGGAGACTTTGATGACAGGCGATGGGGATCTAGACGCAGGCTGCTGCTGCTGCTGCTGTTTCTCCGCCGATCTACTGAGATCCTCGGGCTTCGTGCTGAGGTTCTCTGGCTCGGGGATGTCGTCCATCACGACGTCGATTATCTCTTCTGCAAGAGAGGAAAAAATTCGAATTTAGACTGAGGCTCGGTTTTTGAAAATTTTGAACAAGTTAAGATCTGATTTAGAAGGGTGAAAATTGTAGCTGGGAGCGACAGGATGGCGAGACTCACCTTTAATCGCTTCGGTAACTTCCTCGGTGGGTACGTGCACCGGCCGCTTCTTCAGCGGGCAGTGGCTGTAGCTATTGTTCTTCTTGACGAAGCTGCGCGGCATCTCGTCGACGAGCATGTTGACGTCGAGAAACGTCTACGAATTTCCGTGGAAACGAAATCGGCTCTTCGCAGGCACTGGACACCGCGAAGGCGCTACCGCAGTTTGTAATCCAATTGTTCTGCACTGATCACAAAATCTCGGGGACGAGAGATTGAATGGACAACGACGACGATTATTGTCAAAGTAATCCCAGAGACTTCACTGCACTTGTGTCACACATGTATGCAAAAACAATACATAAAAGTCCTGGTGAGTCTTCCTCGTCGTCAAAATCCACAATGTTTCTGAGCGCGTGCACACTGTACGAGAACGATCCTTGGTCGAAATCGATCCTCACGGTACGATGGTCGGATCTGAACTGAACTGACTGTTCGACCGGGGCCGGGGTTAAAGGAACGAATGAACGAACGAAGCGAAATGAAACAGGGAACTCTGCTCGTGGAGCGTACGATCTCGTAACTCTGAAAACGGTTCGGCTGCAAGCCGGTCTCTGACTGGCAGGGGGGTGCGCCAGGGCCTTTTATAAGAGGTCACCCCACCGTCCAGGTGCAGGTGGCCCGCACGTGCTGTCCGACCAATGCAGGCCCGCGGGCCCCGCGCTGCCCGCCAATAGGGGACGGCCGGTCGCGGGCCATCGACCAATAGGAGCCCGGGCATCTGTTCCGCCGGCTCGCGTATTCTCCCCACTACCGTTCTCTATGCAACAACAGGAGGTGCAGGATGTTCGTGAGTGCGACGCGATTATCCTGCTGCGCTCCTCTCTGCGCTACCTTCTCTCTCTCTCGCTCCCCCTTTTTCACCGGCCGTCTCTTTCCCCGACGCGATCAACCGTCCTCGTCTTTTTCTCTTTGCGCTCTGTTACACCGCGCGTTGTTGCGTTGTTGTATGGAGCAGATGCTGGGGCCCCTCCGTGAGCCGCTCCCCACCCCTCTTTACCACCCCACGCCGTTTCAGACCTGGCCCAACGACCCGTCACCTCTACCGTCGTCGGTGCACATGCACCATCGATTCGTGAACACGTTTCTCTCTCTCCTGTGCTTTCTATTAATGTGTTTGTGCGCTGCCCTCGTTTGTGTGCGCTCTCGAAGGGTACTCCCCTCAACGGGCTGCGCGTATTTTTCTATTTGAATTTCCGTTTCGTCTACCTGAACTCTTCTCTCTCTCTCTCTCTCTCTTTCTCTCTTTCTCCGTCTTTCTTGGCGAAGAGTCGATCGTCGATGTGTCCGTGCGGTACCGTGGAGTGTGTCGCTTTGGCTGCCGCTTTTTTTTTACACGTCAGCCGTCTTTTCACGTGGACACAGACGTAGAAGAGTCTACTCGTGTGCGTACTCGCTCACGAGGGCACCGCAATCCGCCCGGTTCCCCTTCTGAATTTCACCCCTCGTCCCTTTCGCGCCTTTCCTACCCCCTCCTCGACGCCAGTTTCGAACGTAACGGTCGTGTCGCGTGCCACAGCATCGCCCACGCGTCCTGGAACCCACACACAACCACACACGCACACGCACGCGTGTCCTGAGCACACGATTCACCGTGCCCTCTCCCCCTAGAGACTCCTCCAGCAAGGACTCACCGATGCGATGCCTTGCTGCCTGGCATTTTTGCGAGCGGGGGTGGCAGACGCTCTGATCCCGCCGATCTATTAATGATCCCGACACGTGGCTCGCGTCGAGATCAAGGCGATAAGCGCTTTGTGATTTTTTCGTAAACGGAGCCTGATCCTGTGCCGCTCCATTATCTTCTTGCGCCAGGATTCGCGCACGAGTTCGTTAAAGGGTAGTTGGGGCTCTGATTCCAAGTTTGGGAACCACCGATCGTAAGAATAACCTCGGTCGGAACTTATCTCGAAGTCGACTGCGCGGGTGTAGTTTCGCAAGAACAATTGTTATGAGTCTCAGAACCAGTGTGTCACCGAAAAACGCGTGTGTCCCCGGTGCCGAATCGAAAAAGATAGCGGCTAGCCGAGGCGAAACGAAACGAAACGGCTGCGCAGCACACCGTTGACTTGTCGCTTAATTTACGAGACAAAGGAGCGCTCGGGCATTCCGCTCGATCGATTTTCCGTTTCATTCGCCGATGTGTCACCGGCGCTAAATCAGGTTATCACCGCGCGAGACGGGATCGTTCGAATCGGCCGATTGAGAAACGATAAACCCCGTGTGCGGCACCGAGACCGGTACCACACCGCGCGGCCATTTTTGATGAAGGACCCTTGTACTTGTCCTCGTAAACAGCTCGTTCGCCTAACGCTCTCTTCGGGGCTGACCAGACGATCGTTCGTTCGGTTTATTTCGTAATAAAGGGTCCCAGGAATTTTCCGATCGATCTCGCGCGACCAGAAAAATCGTGCCATGCATTAAGAGTATTTTTAATTGCACCCATATCGATATCCGAAGTGTTTGTCATTTTAGCTTCTCTTCTCTCTTGCCTTGCTTCCATCACTCAACTTCTGCATCGAATAATCGGTACTATGCTCTTGCCTCACATTCGGTTGTCTCAATCTCCGACACAAACAATGATCTCAACGTAAATCAAGATCGCAGTTTCGTGCAGCACGGCCGCTTCTACACGGTGTCCCGAAAGAAATTTTCTTTTTAAGGTGTTTACAAAAAGACAATGAAGACGTCTATTGAAAAAGTTTCAAGTATTATTAAAATACAGACATCGAGAAATTATTTCTTAAAAATAATGTCATATAAGTGTGAACATTCACGCTCGCGGCACTTTTCTAAACCAGAAGTAAAATTTCTCAGCACTGCGCGACACGTAGTCTCCGTGATAGCCATTTCAATACGGATAGCTTCTTTCAGTTGAATCAAGGACATCGGATTGCTACTGTATACTCTTCATTTAAGATATCCCCAAAAGAAAAAATCCATAGGAGTCAAATCAGGACTGCGTGCAGGCCAGTTTATGTTTCCTCCTCTGGAGATCAATGTTTCAGGGAAAATTTCACGGATTCGTGATAGAGACGTGATACAAAAAACTCACGCTCTGTCGGAAATTCCCGAAAGCCGTATAAACTGACATACGCCACATTTCTCATTGTTTCGGTGCATTCACGCAGTGAGACAATCAAATCGAAAATTTCTTTTGGGACACCTTGTATATAAAGCCGTCGTTATCGGTTCCGGAAGATTTATCGCGCGATCTGTCGTCAAGAGATCGGTGCGCAAAAGTTCTCGGTCGAGGCTTCGCGGTATTATCGACAGCGCAGCCTCGCTGACGTTTATACAGGACACATTAGTCGAAATCGGTCCCCGTCGGCGACCCCCACGCGTTATAAATTTCTCCGATCGTTAAGAGCGACAGATTCGCCCGATTCGCGTGCCGATAACCGGACTCCTCGGCAAACTATTCGCATACAGCGCCCGGCACCGGACGAACCGGACGATTCGAATCACTCGTTGCCGCGACTCTTGTTCCTACCACAGAAACCACGTTGCTCCATTTTCACAGCTCTCTTCGGCTCCCTCGCCGGTTTCGCCTTATCTCATCGACACCCACGAACAGACCAGGTACAACGCTGTCCGTACACGCGAATCCTGTCCTTACACAAGTGCCCCGTAGTCCAGGGATGGCCGCCATCTTATTCGAATAATAGATACTCTAGTGCTGCCTTCGGAACATTACAGAATTCAATTCATTTAGACATGCAATTATATTTTTCCCCTTTTTCTGGCGTTATATGCATTTTCCGAAATTGTATACAACAACTCGGAAACCGCGCGATTTTTGTTTTTGATTGTTCGACCGCGCGCATGCGTGTAAACGAATGCTTAAACGCTAATGTAATAAGATCCGCGCGGTTCAAATCGCGCGGTCGAAAACGCGCGCTTTCCGCCGTGTCTGAACAGGCTCTTAATATTGTTAACGTGATCGTCTGTTTATTAACTTTTCATTACTTGGTGATAAAACGGACTGAAAACGGACTTTTGAGATAACCTAATACTTGTGTGATGTGACAACATTAAATGTACGCATTGCGAAAGAAACTTTTGGGACAAACTAATAGTTGTGGTGCAAAAATTTCGTTGGGGTGTTAAATAACATCATAAACAAAAATGGTCGGACGTAGAATAAAAATGGTCTGCAGCTTGCGAAGCAGTTCGCAGGCGCCGGTCGACGAAAACAAGAAGCAGAACCGGAAGAGGAGGGCGAGGGAAGTGGTTTCTTCTGCGAAAGCCGTCGGCCGGTCGAGTAATTGTTTCTCTCGAGTCGATCGAGTTACTTGTCGCGCGAGATATAAATTGTTATTGGTTTGATGACTCGTGGTACGCGTGCTGAGTCAACGGAGCATATCCGTTCTGGCATCGTCGTCGGCTCAGCTCAAACCCGATGACCGTTGCTCTTGTTTGTCGTCCCTTTGATCGTCGGTCGTGTGACAAGACACTTTTACAAGGCTTGTGTTCCCTTGTCCTCTCGTGGGTGTCGATGAGATAAGCGGACACCAGACGCGGGGGAACAATCGCGGCACCGAGGAACTGCGCGATTTCTACGGAAGGCCACTGATGACCGAGTGACTCAAACTGTATACCTGCGCGAAACTTGCCGCTGAAAGAAAGATGGGCTTTCACCACAAATATCGCAAGTAGACTGCGGATGTTTATGCAATTTTCAATTTTTCTAGGCAAATTTTGAGAAAGTAGTAACAAATAAAATCGTATTTTCTGTGGTGGTGGCTTTTTTAGATCCGAGTTACGTTAAAATCGTACTAAATTCTGTCATATTTTACGTCCTATAATTTTTTATACATTTTCAAAAGCGATAATTGCATAAAGATCCGCAGTCTAATCATAGGCCTATTGTAACCAGTTTTATAGTTCAGGGTAAATGGGAATATTTTTAACAGGGGTAAACTGGCCGCAGACCACACGAATTTTTCAATTAGAATATATTCATGCTGTTTTGATCTCCACAATAGGAAACTCCAGAGCACGAGCCCAGTACCTGCTGCGGTCCGAAATTTAACCGAATCTGCGGATCCGCACCTTTCGTTCTAAATAAATGCGCATCGTAGAGGAAAGGGTGCATCGATCAGGGATCCCGATGATTCCCTGGGCAATCCACCGACCGTCTTCGGTTACACGATCTCTTTTTACGTATCCCGCAACATACATGAAGAGAAAGAGAAAGAGAGAGAGAGAGAGAGAGTAAAGAATGAATCGTGCACCGGCGAAAAATAATCTACCTGCGCCGGTCTCCGGGCGAGTGCGCTTTTTAAACGCTCCGTTACAGAGAGGTTCAGCTATCTGTCTCACACAGGACGGCAACCCTTCCCCCTTTTCGCTCGGCCGACGCCGAAAAAAGAAGCGAGACGGAAAAGAAGCATAGGTAGAGGAAAACCTGCATGATCGGCCGGTTATTCCGGTAGCTACCCGTCGGTTCCGGTATGCTTCTGTCATACCCTTCTTCGTCCCCGAGACTATGCGAAAAATGCTCCTAAATTATATCAAATACTACGGGAGATCCTCTCGCCTTTTTCGATCCAGGGACGTTGTTGCCAGAGAAGGGAACCCACGGGAACCGCACCTCGCCCTTCCTGTATTTCGGGTATTCGCAGGTTGCTCGAAAAATGCCACTTTTTACGGACGCTTACCCTCGGCGTAACAGGTTCGACGATGTTTCGTTACGTTCCTCGGGCTTACAGTGATTTTCCAGCAGCCATTTCAACACTATACGTGACAATTGTAAACTATTTAATCAAAGGAACAAGAACGTCCGTCTCGATAATCGTAAATGCATTAGTGTTGATCGTTCCCTTGAGAAATTAGCTTGATTTGAATTTTGGATTTTATTTTGACTGGTTCCTTCGAGAAATATACTTCGAAACTCGTTCCATTCTGCAACAACGCATTGTCTCGCCCCTTTGGGAACTGTATTTGGAAACTCGTTTGATTTTAAGACAGGATTTCGAATTTTATTACTCCTTCCTTTGAACGCTGTATTTGGAAGCTCCTTGGACTATAGAGCACCTTTCGGATTTTTATTTCAGCTCATTTCCTTCGGAGATGCATGTACTTGCCGAAGAACTCGTTTAATTCTTCGAGTGTATTTTTCACATTATTTTTACGTCCTTTCTCCGAAACTGTACTTCGAAACTGGTTCCATTCTTCGATAGTGTATACAGTTCTCATTCGTGAACGATGTACTTACTTGCAAACTCGTTTGATTCTTCGATAGCATTTTTGATTTTATTTTTACCCTTTTCTCGGGGAACTTGTACTTGGAAACGGTCTCAAGGGTTGCCAGTAAGGGTCGAATGCTACGGGGTGGACATTCTCGAACGAATTTATTAGCTGGGAATAATAGAATGTGTTTCTGTAACTGTCCGGGTCGTGTCAAACATTCTCAGACATGTCTCATAGGAGAAATCGTATAATAATTTTATTAGGGAATTCATGCTGAGATAAAATAGACATTTTTAATTCTGTATATAAATCAATTTTAAACCGTGTCCATCGTAGAACATTGCAAGATGATTCTCGTAGAATGAGATCGCTCGAATCCGATTGGGAAATCGACGAACGTGCAGCTTGTGGCTTCACGATAGCATCCAGCGTCGATTTCACCAAAATTCGAGGCTAGACCGTAAATTACAGGGTGAGTTGAAAGGCAACGAAAGGTGTGACGCGTCGACTACCCTGGAATCTGTTTCGTTCGCGCGACGACGACGTTGGATTCGAAACTTTTAACTAGTCCTCATATACATACGTATCGTACCGGTTGCGATTACGGCCGGCCGAATAAATCTGTATAATTATTGCGACGTGTGTGTACGTGCGTGTAGCAACGGGTGTGTAAAGGCCCTCCCCACCTCACGGGGCCCAAGGTAGCCCCATCGGAAGGAAGCTGGTTTATTTTTTTGTTGTGCCGCCTCGAAGAGCGAGGGGCGCCCCATAGCTTCACCTTTGAAACACCTGGCTATTACCACTGGATGTTTTATATATATACGTATACGTGCCACCATATGCGACTGGCCCCACCGAGACTAGCGGACCCATTTTCGGGGCCTCGTGGATCCCTAGGGCATGTGCACGGTACGCCAAATAAGGGAGGGAGAAAGGGAACCCTGTTTCCTCTTCTTCTCTCGTGCCATCAAACTGGTCTTCACGGGGTTCGGGCTTGAATTTTCCACGGACCAATGGCGGAACCCGTCACTTTGTCCACGCAGGATTCGAACAAGATAGTACTTGACTCCCGAAAAGCACTGGCGAAAATGCCACCGCGCGAATCTACCTTGCGGCCTCGATAAATCAAGCCCCACGGGAGCGTATACACTACCGGCCAAAAGTTTGGAATCACGGCGTAAATTCAGAGAAACAGAAGCTTTATAAGAAGAACTGAATGCCTTTGGAACAACCAAGGAAGATTAACTCGTCAGAAAATTTACGAGCAGTATGCTTCACATTTTGTATTATTCTTCTTTTTATCCAGTAATGCGTATTTTTCTTCAAATTGCTCTTTCATTAAAAAACTGCCGTTATTTTTAATAACAGCCCGACATATTCAGGGCATCCTGGCAATTAGTTTTTCGAATGTTTCTAATTTGATATTCTTCCATGCTCCTTGTAGAAGTTGCCAAACATGTCCCTTTAGAAAAGTGCATTCTGTGAAAGTGAAATCTGTCTAGAGATAATATCCAACTAGTTAATATTTGATATTATAACGATGGATCATTTCAAAATTTATCGATATACTCATACGATTTTTACAAAAGTCAGCAAGTGATCCAAACTTTTGGCCGGTAGTGTATGTCTGCCTGGAGACTCGAAAAATTATTGAACTTTGTCGGCAAGTACAGTAATTCTTTATTGGATGGTTAAACGAGGGATGGAATAAGTTTGCGTTACGTGAACTCAAACACTAGTTCTCGTCTCACGTGATTCAGTGCCCCTTTATCTTAATCTAAACTGTCCATCAGTAGTTTAACAAGCGCATCAATATTGACACTTTCCATTGCGGAGCGAATGCCCGATGACAGTATAGCCGGCAGATCCTCGGGATGACTCAGTGAACGATGAATTGCACGGGATGACCTTTGTCGTTCAGTTCGTTCGCGATAAGCCTAACTATTTGCCATTTCACGCTGGTTAAAATGCTCTAACGATCTCCAGGATCGTGTAGATTCCAGAATTTTCCCTGGCCAGCTCCCATAACTTCTTTCCTCCCCTCACTGCGCCAAAACCCTCCGGAAACTGAATGAATGAGAATGGCCGAGTGTTTTGCAGGATGCTGCCGGGTTAGTCACCAGTCATTTGCCTCGAAAACGGACGGAGGGCAAGCTCTTTTGGCAAGCGACTTAAGCAGCGGGAAATTGGCACGGCAACAATGGCCAAACACCTGCATTTCTGGCCCTGCCTCAAGGCTAATTAGGAACAATCATGCAGGTACTGCTCGGCGTGAATGGGGCGTTTAGTCATTCACTGATTCACTGGGCAAAATGGGTGACATCAGCCAGCAGATTCTTGAAAGAAAAGCCTCGCTGTGACAATAACCCGCTTCGAGTAATTGAAACAATAGCCTTCGCAACGTCTGGACACGGAAAAATACGTCTTCTTCTTTCTCCGAGTGTGCATCGAATAATGATTCACCGCTTTTATTAATATTTATGATCCTGCATCTGATTCCTACTGAACAAGTCGTATCTTCATCATTTCTTTCATCGTATGACTAAACGAACTGAACAGTTTGGATTAATTTTTGCAAATAATCTATGAAGTAGCGAGGGACCTTTCCAAGCCAAGTATTCCCACGTCGAGGATGTTAACGATGTTTGTCTTTCTTCGAAGGTTTGCGTTACCCTTATCAGACGAGGAAGATACGTATTTCGAATTTAACCTAGGTTAGGTGGACTAGTCACTGTTGCACCTCGTATCGCGATCATAGCGCAGATATTTCCCGATGAGTAACGCGTATTGACCATCGATGGAAAGGTCGACTTGTTTGTCGGTCCTGTTCGAAAATGTGCCGACAAGTCACCAGCGCAGTCTTATCGCTGCGTTACGGATTTGTTATTCCGTCTATCGCTTATCTGCATACCGTAACGCCTGGTGCATTCTCTGATGCGTCATTGCACGGCTCTCCGTCTGTTTGCAGAAAGGGAATTTTCGAATTTTCCAACGATGAGTTCGTTTGACGCGCGCTTATCACAAGCTTCGTGCTGAAAAGAAAAGCGTCTGTTTGAACGCCCGTGACGTCATAAAGTGGGCCATAAATTTTCCCAAATTTTCTCCAAGCGTCGAACACGAGTCACACTCTAAAGTTTCGCAAAGACCACTATTTTCTTACCAGTGCAAATATTTTTTCCGGGCGAAGTTGTTTGGAAAACAAGGATTATCGGTTCTCGGAGAACCTTGCACGGCATAATTGATTCCGAGTACGACGAGATGAAAGTGTGACACGCGTTCGTCCAGCAGATGACTCCTCCGATGTGCATTCTTGCTGTTCGATCCTGCATCATCTCACTTCCAGCATGCCTCCTTCGGTTTTTGTTTTGCCGGGCTTGTTTACAAGGTTATTAACAACCGAGATAATCAGGTTGCAAACAAAGTACCTGAGCAACCCGCCGGCAAAGCCTCTCTTCGTATCCTACGGGATCCCGCAGCCCCATTGTCCTCCATTGCGTACCTGGCCCCGTGAATCCTTTTGTCCTGCGAGCCTTCGTCCAACTGTTTCGAGAGCTCCTCGTTTATTTTTTCACTCGACGTCTCTCTGCTCGTTTTTGAGATGCTTCGAGCATCTTGGAGACAATTTCTCAAACCCTCAAACAACAACAAAAACAACAACCACCGACTTAAATTGACTGCTACTATTTCTCAGGAAAGATAGATATCCTTTCTTCGACAGACTCCGTTACAGTCAGAGATTCGTCAGGACCAGTCAATCTACATAGACACCATGGTCGTCGGAGATCATTCTCTCCAGCTCCTTTCATCGGCTCTCGAAAGCGTCCCCGTAACAATTCCCCAAGTATGGAAACTGAACGGCGAAGTCATCGCCATTGAAGCACCAAGAAAGTTCAACCCCAGTTCACAATTACCAGGTCTAGGCCATCGCCATTGGACACCGAGGAGTCACTTTACAACTTTCGAACATTGTCTTGAAAGAAACTACTCAAGAATGGCAGGTCCACGAAGAATGAAACGTTTCATTGAAGTCTGGCCATTGCAGCGTCCCCGTGACCAATGCGCTTCTTCGCGGGGATCCTGTGGAAGGTCCTTAAGGTGTCTTTAGTGCGTGGGCCTGATCTTTGCGAGCCTCCTGCCATTCATCCTGGAAACGGATACCTTGGCACAGGTGCAGATTTCTCTTCTCAGACCTGCTTTGAGAGATTTTATTTATTTAAGCAGAATGTGTAGTAGCATTTTTATCACAATTTTTTTACTGCGTTTAGGTTCCCATTTTCCACATATTGTCCCTCCCCATTGTATTCGCCTAATGAATCCCCGGTCCACACGAGTAACTTCAAGACAAAATCCACTTATGCCATCTTCGAGCGGACACACGAGTGTCCTCAATCCCTTATTGTCAGCGTCTCTCAGCCATTCGGAAATCTGGATCGCGTGCGATCAACGGATCTCCTAGACTGGATCTAGAGAGCCACTGGGAGACGTCGGATATATTCCGTTGATCGTGAATGGGGAACAACGTGGCCGGAGTTTTTCCTCTTATTTTCTTTCCTTTTTCGATGATGGTGAATAGCCGTCGCCCTCCATTGTGCCGAAATCTCAAAGAATCACTGGCTCTCCTTAAGTCCTCGGTCAGGGACGCAAAGCCCAGTACTCTTGTTCTTTGTGTAACAGGGAGCTGGGGACCTGCTGCAGCAATTTTTTCCTTGAAAGTACCGTCTACCCGCATCTACGTCACCGAGATGCACCGAATCCGTTTGATTTCGTCCAATCAGTATCAAAGTACGTTTTTATGGAAACAAGAAAAACTGGGAAAATTGTAACAAATTTTTTCGAAGAGCAAGAAAAATATTAGATTGTCCCATAAGTTTCTTTCGGGATGTATTCCGTTAACGCTAAACCTACCACGTGGGGTCAGGTGACCCGTCTTAGATTTTTATTTGGCAATTATTGATTTGTAAAGGTGTTTTCATGGGAATTTATTGAATATATTTTTCGACTCCAGTATATACAATATTATAGTAAAAATAGCACAAAATATAAATAAATTTAATCTTGTTATTTTTATAATACTATACACATCAGTCACTTTTGATGGTCGGTAGGTTTAGTGTTAATATTGCTAAATAAATATGAGATTGTACGAAAAGTTGGTTTTCGATTGATGCACGTACTAAAAAATTAACATAAAGATTATCGCATTGTTTGTATTTATTTAGCAACATTCAAGAAACACGTTCCGAAAGAAACTTTCGGGATAACCTCATATTTTCCATCTTCAAGTGTCCCTAAGCTTCAGAACCTGCGCCGACGCGTTTCGAGACGTTCACCTGCAGCCTGGCTAGGAAAAATCGCTTGAAAAGATCGGGACAGGGTGCGAATCCCTAAACGCGAATGTAGCAGCGCGGCCATCTGTCCTGGATCCAGGACAGCTGATCCAGGACGGGCGCGTGGCAACTCTCCGATTTCCAGAAACGGACGCGCATGGGGGTCCTGAACGATCCTCCGACCGGACGTTTCATTGCGTTTAGTCTATTATTAGCGCCTCAAATAAAACGTTTCGCCGTCCGTATGCCGTGGTCCGCTATCTCCATCCTTCCCGAACAGTTTCTGGACTCTTGTCAAATATTTGGAAATTTCTTTTTTTTACCCTAGCTTTTTCCTTTTCCATTAGCTGCGCTTAACTCGGGGCGCAAAGTGGGACTCTCAATATTGTTAGAGGATGCTGTCGGGAAATTAACGGTAGCTGGAGCTGTCTGTCTGTCGTATGTCTCTGCAAGAGTCTCTTCTTATCCTCCATCGTGCGTGCATTTTACTTTTTCAATGTCAGGATGCGAAAGAATTCCGAGATGAATTTGATAGGTCCAGGTTAACGGAGGTTGTAAACGTCGACCAGCAGTCTGGAAAACAGTCGACCTCGTTAATCCGTATCGATAAGGACGCCACAGATCGTTTTTCCAGGAACAGAGCATATGGTCAGTTCGCTGGTCGATTTTCCTTTTGGCAGGAGGACGCGTGCCCATCGGGGGTTCGTTTTAGGGGCGGGCAGGTGACGAACTGGACCAGATGACCGAAGTCCCGTCAAATTTCTGCCCTGTAAAACAGCCCAGCACGGTGGCTATCTCTGTCGAAAGATCGTTTGCTTCTTTTATTTGACTTGTTAAAATTTCAAGGACCTACGTTTTTAAACACAACTCAATTTCGAAACCATAGAAGAAATTTTATTTTCTATAAATTCCTTTTATAAATCTCTATCCTTCTATAAATACAAATACACTTTCCAGAGCTGAAGTATTATCTTGTTTGAGCAAACAAGAATTCTACAGCTTACTCGATCGACTGTTTCGAGTGCTATCGAAACGAGTCACGCAAACACCGAAATCCCACGAAGTGGCCACTGGACCGTGCCTCCTCAGTCGTCAATTAAGACACGTCCGATCTCGAGGCTTCTCTCTGTTCCTGTCCCAAACACTTTAGCGTGGACCACTCTTTCAGCCAGCACGTTTACCGAATCGGCCGACCCTATAATGACATCACAGGACACGTCCTAGGGTGCGAGAGCGTGCGAACGCGATATGATCTCTTCAGGACCACCGGACAAGGAATTCTTATCTGATCGGCTATTAGGGTGAGACGTGGACCATGACCGATGCATCACACAGGGAGAAGCTTGACTTTTATATTTTTCTGCTCGGCGCTCTTGTTTTCCTTCGAACGGACGCGACACGTTCATCATTATTGTGTACCAGGTCCGTCGATGAAGTAGCTCTTGTCCTTTTGACAGGACCTCACGCAGCCCGGGCTTTATCTGATCCTTGCGAGCCGCGTCCTGTAATTTTTGTGACATGCGGCTGAAATCTCCTGCCAGGATTAATTGGAATTTTTCGAGGATTCTGTCGGGATACCTCTTCAAACTCCTGGCTCGTGTTCTTCAATAAACTCGATTGAAAAATTTCTACAGGACCTACTTGATGCCATACTTAACACATTGCCGACCGGTGATTACATATTGCATAATTTTGAAAAATCTATGGCACACGGCAAAACTCTTTTTAAGCAATTTTCATTGTGAACTAACAACTCACCGTCAATGATGTCGTCCAATAGTTTCATTTAAGATTGTAATGTAAAAAAAAATCCTATTAATAGGCTTTCGGTAGGTAAAGTGTTAAAAACGATACCTTCACTTTCGATCGGAAAAGAGTACAATGGAGCGAGCCCCCTCGCCCAGCAGAGAAATCAAAAATCGGCTGGCCTAGAACACGCGAAACCACGCAACGATTTTTCAAGGATCGCCGCGGCGCGGCGCGGCGGCCAGGTAGACCGCTTCGATTATGATCGAATCACCGGGTGTGCTGGTCCGGGAGCAAGGCGCCTTCGTTGGCGCAGGTCCGGAGAGCCGTTCCGAGGGGCTTGCTTAATTAAATTAATTTCAATTGGGCTCTCGTATCGAGGCCCGATACACTTTCACCATGTTGCGACAGTGCCGCCGCCCTGGATCGGCTATCTCAATCTGATACCGGTACGCGTTTGCTTGATAACAATATCTGGATGGCCGCGGGCGATCGTGGGTGCACCGGTGTGTGCGTACACGTGCGTCGACATAAAAGCCCCCGGACCTGTATTACATCGTTGGCCGTTACGTTCGTTGCGAGAGAGACCCGGTCGGTCCCGGGCTCCGTTGCTGTTGCTGGAGCCGTTGCTGTTACGCGTCGCGCTTCGAAATTTCAACGATTTATCGACACGAACTGGAACGCCAGCGACCGATCACCCTCGCCGATATCGTAACTCGGATCGTTTCTTTATTCGAGCGGCAATGCAATCGCCCCGGCCGTTTCCACCGACGCACGCTTTATCCTTACGAATTTACATTGCCATTTTATTACCGAGGTAACACAAGCTTCCATGCGGCTCGCATCTTCCAATTTATTTAAGGAAGCTCGACACATGACTGTCGCACCACAAGTCCCCTAACAGTTTTCGAAAAACCATAGAATATTTTCCTAACAAACAATCCCGACAATGGCCAAACTACTTTCCGCCTTTGTAGAGCCGCCTCTTGATAGGCCACGAGCTTCGTCGACGGCAACAGGGCTCGCCACCCTCTTCCGTTCTTATTTCTGAAACTTATCCCCCCCAACACGAAGAACCAGCGAACAAAATCGTTCCGGGACGTGCTCGTCCAGTCGGCGATCGTCTTAGACTCGCGACCATGTGAGAAAATTCGGTAGCCTGCCCCTTTCAGACCGATCCACCAAGATGATTCCTCCCCTTTTCTTTTTTCCTCTTTCTTTCCGAGCATTAACCGGGATTCCTAGCTAGCGTCTCGTCGTTCCTGAATCGGGAACGAGTTCGGTTACCTTCTCTACCTCCTCCTACACCTCCTACGCCGCTGAATTCTGCGGTCGATCCTCACGATCCTGTATATCCTCCTTCTTCTCGTCGCCTTCCTTCTTATTCCCTTTCTTCGACCGGTGTGTCTGTGTATGCGTGCCGCGCTTCGTCTTCACGAGGGCCAGAGCTCATTGTACCATTGACGAGATGCATGTACGCCTTGTCGACGCTGATTATGAACGCACCCGTAAGCTTCGACGACCGCGTGCACACACGACGCGCTGGACACGGCTAATGCATTTTTTTCTGGCCAGTGAAAAACGGACCGCTGCGCTGCAGCCCTTTTACCCGGTCCACGTCGCGACCATCACAAAGATAAGATTTTTTACTATTGTTCCCGCTGACGACTTTGCTTGGAATCCGAGTCTTGGAGCGCGTGTGCCTTCCTCGAAACCTATTAACGGTTCTTATTCCATTATTGAAACTATTTGTTGCATCATTAAATTTATATTCAATAAATTACTAAACGTTTTGTATGAGGTATTACATCCGTTTTATATTGATCAAATTAACCCTTGTGTAAATACATTTACTGTATTTCTTTCAACAATTTGTTAATGTTCTTCTAAATAATGTTACGAAATTTCTCTGGATGTCCATTCTTTATTCGTTAATATATAATAAGAATTATAATGAGAATTTCTGCGAGCATGTTAAATACAGACAGGTTTTAGATAACCTATACATTTTCGTTGACTGCACAAAAGTTAAGAAAATCATATAAAATAGAGACATTTCAGGTCGTAAGAAAAGTTCGTCTTTCGAATTAGAATAGCTCCGAGTGCAAAGGGTTGACGGTAAGCAGATCAGCGCGATATTAGAATCGCGAGAGGACTTCATCCAGGTCGTAGGGCGTTCACGGGCGAGCGGACATGAAGGAGAGAACGACGATGAGAAGGAGAATGATGGAGAAAGAAAGAAAGGGAGAGAGAGAGAGAGAGAGAGAAAGAGAGAGAGAGAGAGAGCAAGGCAGCCCATAAACGACGGGCGATGGGTCGATCCGCGGAGGATGGGTAGCACGGTAGTTGGCGGGCCGCGTTGACGGCAGCATTTTTTAAGGCAGATGATATCGGCCCCCGGGGGACCAAAGACTAATGCGTCGAGATAGCGGCAGTAAATCAAACGGGAATTCCAGGTCGTACGCGTACGGATGTTTATGCTCGCTCGCGACCTCGCGCGCTGTGCCTCTCCTCCTGCCACCGAGCGGAGATTTACTTTCTACCGGCCCTCTCGAATCGAAGAGATAACTGCGATCGCCAGCGCCCGCGCGATAAAATATTAACGGCCCTGGATGCTCCACTTTGCTCTCCTCTGGTCCTTCAATAACGAGCCCGCCCAGCCATTGTATTAGATACCCACCCATGTTTCCTGACTCCACGCAGCGATCAGCTCTATTTCAAGTTGTTGCTAGTCTCATCTCGGGCATAGTCGATTACAGATCCATGCATAATCCCTTTGAACGCAGCAATTTTCTTGTACAAATTTTTCGATCAACTTACCTCTTCATCCAGGACCTGATCCAAGTAGCCAACAATTTAAACTGGCTTCTAGGAAATTAGAATCGAGATGTAACGTTGATAACGATTTAAATGAAACAAATTATAATTCTTGGTTGAAGCACGGGAATCGATGGTCTTCCACGGCACTCGCGACAAGTAATCAATCCTTCGCGGAAGCAGTTTCCAAAATAAACGTACAAATTGGTGATTACAGGGTCTGGGAAGCAGTTATAGCCGAGTAAAGACAAGCTGGAAGCCAGTCACGTCAGCAGGTGTTTGCGCGAAGAAATTGATCGCCATTATCGTCTGGAACGTTCGAGTGTCTCAAGGATCGAACCCGAAGGATACGTGTTATTAGAAAATCTGGTTATGATAACGATGAAGACAACTAACGACGCGTAGATCGGTGTTCGGTTTCATCCGTTCGCTGCAGCCGGGTACGAGATTGATCCGTCAGCTCTCTGTAATTGAGCCGTTATTGAGCGCGATCGATATTATCCCATAACCATAAAATGTCGAAATTGATAGGTGCGCACGGCGCAAAAGAGGAACAGCCACGAAGTGTACAGATTAACTGCGGACGCCCCGAGGTAAATGATATTCCACCGATCCTCCGCGAGTGTCACTATTAATATTCACCGTTGGAAAGGTGCATTCCTGCTCGGAGGAGGACTATTTTTGAAACGACCCGACAGAAATAGACGCGCGCCGACCGTAACTTCCTATAACGTACAACACCGGGGGAATCATAACTCATTAGGTTTACATCGGCGCTAGAATATGCCCACGGGACGCAGGGCCCCGTGGATTGAGAAGGCGCCTTCATTTCCATAAGTCAGGGACTTCTCTTCGGAGCTACGACGAATCCGCAGGAAAAACGATTCTCCATTTGCATTCATTAAACTAGAAAACCGGTAGACGCCCGGCGACTCACCGCGAAATTCTACATTTACCAAAGGGATTGTGGGGGAAACCGATAGAGACGTCAACGGTGGAAGACACGGTGAGCGAAACGCGGGACAAGAAAATTATAGAGTAGCTCGAGAAGCTGCGAAAGAAAAGAAGGGTAAAAAAGAAACACCAAAGATAATTGTCGGAACGAGTGCAATGGGTAAGGAGAGTTTGTTAGCGAGAGAGAATAACAAGTGGGTGTGGGAGAATGAGTGAGTTGAACGCGCGAATAAAACACTATTACAAACTCGGGTTACTATAAACTCCTACACTTTAGTTTCGATTGAAACCTACGTATTATAATTGCTGCATACGAATGATTATTTCCAAGAACCGAATAGCCCTGAAAAGCGTGTTCTAAATCGCGAAATAAAAGCACGCGGAGCAGAACGGAGCCCGCGGAGTTGTCGCTTGGTTTTGTAATTTTGTTTGGCGGAGCTCGGACGTCGGATCTCGCAGAAAACTGCTCCGTTTCCGTCCAATTAATCGCGAGGGGGCAGGGGACGGCCGGTTGATACGTCCGAAAATGAAATTAGTGCGTGAGCACGCGGGTGGGTAGCCGTGCGCCCCACAGCTTCTGCCGGTCGGTGGTCCCCGGCAGGCATACATTAAATAAATAATCTCGATCCTCTCTCGATATAACGTGACCGCTTAGAACACACCGGCGAGAAGCTACCGGCTGGGCCCGGGCCCTCCTCCTTGCGCAACTGTCGGCCGGTCGTTTCAATTAATTAGCATCGCGGCATAAAAGACGAGTCTCATCATCCTCTCCTGTTGCTCCTCTCTCGCACAGCCACGGTCAGATTATTCAAAACGACTCTCGCGTCGGGGGAGCGGCACCAGCTCGACTCCGCTTCACTCCGCTTCACTCCGCTTCACTCCGCTCGGACCCCCTCGGCCTTCTCCTTCTCGATAATCGCCGCGTTATTCATTCCGCGGTATCGTACGTGTGCGTGCTCTACGTCCTAGAAAACTTATTGGTAATTCATGCCGTTGTCCAGTTCGTAGATTTCACCGGGAGCATCGTTTATCCTGGTGAACGTCGACCCGATGCACGACACGCTGCTTTCGGTGTTAAACGCCCAGACCGGTCCCAGGACGACAGCAATCGGACTGTTTTCGATCCGAGAGTTGTCTTATTACGTGGCGAGGATCGTACACGGACGCATCCCGATCGCTAGACTGCGGATCTTTATGCATTTATGCAGGGCTTCGGAATCGTGGAGTCGGAGTCGGAGTTTGGGAGTAATTGCTAATCACTGAAGTCGGAGCCGGAGTTAGAAAAAGCTATGTATCGACTCCAACTGTGGCTCTTTTGTTTATAAATCATTAATAGATTTATATAAATAAATTGCTAATATTCGATCTACAGTATAGACGTATTGTATATGTATATGTACGACGTCCAAAAGCGATTAAAATATTTATTTAAATCTCGCGCAATTTTTCATACAATGTGTGCTTGGACGAAAAAATTTATCGAATCAATTTCTATGTATGCAACTTCATAATTTCAATAATTATAAAATGAAAAATATGAAACCGGTCATTTGACCGACGGTGGTAGGTTTAATGTTGAAACTTCAAGACTTTTAATGTATTAGGGGGACCGGAAAGTAATGTCGTTTTTGCGCAAGTCAACGTTTCGCTGATAATAACAGCTGACTTGAAAGGAGTTGAAGCAGGGGTTGAAAAATTCGATTCTCTACAGGGTTAACTTTTATCTAGCGCATGAGAATCATTCGATTGCAACACGTACACGGTTTCGTAATATTTACAAGAGCACAAGTAATGTACGATTTGCACACGGTGTTCCTTGTCGTATCAGATTAAAGATCAACTAGCATTCTCTTGGCCGTCGCCGAAGAAAGGATCCTATCCTTCTTCGCGACAATGCTCGATACGACAAAAGCTGAATGACACCGCGTGCGGAATTGTGTCATATGCACAATGCAGCTGACAATTTTTCGTAATCAGGATACCATAGAAAACGACGCCCTCAAATTCATTGGAAATACACAAAGCGCTATCGTCGGGAAAATCGCGGGCTTCGATCGATGCAGCTTCAAATGGTCTGGAACAAACCGAAATGAACGGGATAATACGATCAACTATATTACAGCTAAAATTAACTGTTAAAAAATAATTTCAAAATATCAGGTTTTCGGAGTTTCCTAACTCAAACGTAGAAAAAGATCATCGATGACTATCGATTCGTGGTTTCAGAGAAAGGAGTCGGTCCCGTGTTTGCGCGAGTGGGTGCGACGGCGCATGCTGATTGGAGCACCATGATTCCTCTAATCATTCCCGCGGCTATTAGGGTCACACTTTCTCCGAGCGGCAGAGACAATGGCTCCGCGGGCTCGATCATGCGAGTGCGCTCGAGTTGCGTACGGCGCGGCGTGCGTCGACGGGTGAAATTATCGGTTGCGAAAATCGGACCGGACAAAACCAAAAAGAAAAGACACAGGCACCAACACAGCTAAGAAAAAAAAATATACACACATCGAAGAGGGCAGTGACTAACGGGCGCGCAGTTCAGAGATTCGGATCTGGGAATCTCGAGTGGCTATTCGAAGGAACGTCGACGTGAGAAACGAGTCTGCCGCCAGATTGCGTCATCGAACGTTCCCCGAGTACTCACCCTCGTAGACACTCGAATGACAAGATCCTCGCTGACAGATCCTCCCTGCACGACTACGCCGCGACACCGATTCAAACTTGTCTCAAGTGTTATCGAGCTGGGAAGAGTTTCCCGAAGTCGCTCGTGCTCGCGGCAATCGTGGAAACCCTTGAAAAGAGTTTTCCGTTCGAGGACTGCATCCTTCGAACCCTGCTCTCCTGATACCGTGGAATTCCAGCATGCCGAACACCAGTCTGTACATATACCGTATCCGAAGCTCCAGCTTCCTTCGGAAACTCTGTGTTTATTTGAAAAGGTCCACGCATTTTATCACCATAACAAATCGGTTCACGAGCCTGGAGGTACAGGTCGTAATAAACAATTTTAGAAGCTGGGGAGATTCGGCATGACGAACTCTTTTATGAGAAAATTTACAAGAAGCTGCTTGTTGAAAGTGCATTTAACAAGAAAACACAATTAGAATAGGCAATAAATTAGATCCAGAGTTGGGTTAACGATTATTCGGGAACGCAGAAACAATCGTAGTTCGTGTTCGTTTTACGATCGCCCCGGCGAAATAGTCACAGCATTATGACAGCAAACATTCCGATTGGATAAGGCCTCGCCGCGCCGGTTCTCCACGCCATGCCAGTTCCCACTAGCAGAGAGTAATTGGGAATCGGAGAACAGGATACACTCGGTGTCAATCGAGCCGCCATTGTGTACACCAAGTGTTGCGATAGTTGGCAAGTGGCAGACACGTTCGGTTCATTAAGAACACATTCCACGAAGTGTCTTTGAGAGTACTTATCCCGCCATAACAGGGTACTCACGGCGCCGCGCTGTCCAGCGGATTGAAACGAGACACACCCCCGCAAGGGAACCGTGTGTACACGCGTATTATCAATTTTTATCGTGCGCGACGAGAAGCGGTATAGCTGCCAAGATCACTCGGTTGATTCTCCCGTGTTAGAGCTGGTCACTGAATAGCGAAAGTCACTTTCGCTGAGCACCGTGCTCTCCCGTTGCGTTATGTTACTTGCCTCGGCGAGGGTGTACCTTGCCTCTAATATTAATTTCGTATTCCTCAAACGCGAATTGAATTTGTGGAGCAATGAACTGATCTCATTAATATTCACTTTTAATTCTCGACACGCTTAACCGCTGATTATCGCATAATCGGTGAAAGTCTATGGTTCACGGCTGAGGATGTTTTCAAAGAATCCTTCGATAGCAACAGCAATTTTAATCGTAAACCAACAACTCACCCTCAACAACAAAATCCGATAATTTCCTTCGCGATTATTGTGTGAAAGAAGACTTTTAAGTTTCCATTTGGTGCAGCACAGTTATTGAAGAACCTATTAATAGGCTACCGGTGGATAAAGTGTTAATAAGAATGTTCAGTGGAAGACGAGCCGGCAGGAAACGAGCGGAAATCCTCGAGGATTTCAGGGTTTCAGGATCCGGTGAGGAGGGGAGCCGTGAAATCACAGACCCGATCGATCCGAGAATCGACTAGAAACGCATCTGCCAGTGGCCGCGGGGGTCTAGCCAGGTGGCAGGAACTTTTCCGAGCGATGATCGTCATCGAACGCAGCCGTGCCGCGGCTCGGAGATCAATAGCCCGCTAATTGATCGGTCGCGCCGGCAATCGGACATTAAAAAGGGTCTGGCGCCTCGGGCACGGTCTCTCTCGGTAACGATTCGATAAATCGATGACTCGTCGCGTCCGCGGGACGAATTCGTTCGGGCTCGTTAAGACGCCGTCGACCGTGAAGATGGCTCCTTGTCTTTAATTTTACCGGCAGAAACGGGTATTTCTGCTTGAACGGCCGCTCGTGATCGTTCCTCGATGTTTTCCCTTCGAGGCCTGTCGCGTTCACCTTTCACGGCGATCTGCGAGGAGGATTGCACTGCTCGAAATTCTGAGCGTCTTCGGCTAAGTTCATTCATTTGGTCGAATTGAACGTAGAAAGTGGCGGGCTGTTTGGCAGGCTGCGTCATCGGGGGGCAGTGAAGGGCTGTCGAAAGTCGCAGGATTCCGAGGAACGGTATTGCCCACAGGCAACAGTGGCGAGATCGATAACGCGACGATTAGAGGTTTCGCAGCTCGCGCTTCATTGAGCTGGAACCGGGCGTATTGTCGCCCCGTAAATTACGCGATTTTCTAGCGACCAGGCCCTCCAGACACGCATCGAGGCGCCAGGTCGTCCATGCCCTTATATGCGACGCCACCTGACGACCATTTCACCAGGTAGCAATCTTCCGCTATCGCTAATTGCTCGGTTTGCCGATCAAGCAAACGGGTTGCCAGCGATTTCAATATGTTGTCAGAAACACTTATTCGTTCGGTGCATTAAGAAGACATTAATCAATCCCTGACACCTTGACGTGGAATCGTTATTTATGCGCAAACGATACGATTGTCGGAGAAATTAATCTCTGTAATAAAACATCCGGCAAGATAGATTTAGGTAAAGTGAAAGTAATTAATAGGATGATTAATGTTTGCTCGCGCGTTTACATTTGCTCCGAACAAGAATTTCGATCGAGCTCTTCGAGGATATGTATGTTTTACCGGAGAAAGGAACGATTATGCGAGAAGGCTTCCACCACTGATAGGCATAGGAGGCAACACAAATATCTGACAATAGCGCAATTTCTCAGGTTGCGGACTACAGTGGGCCGACGAAAGAGAATTCGCATAGTCGCATTGAAATCTCCTAGAGCCCTAAACATCTCCGAAGCATCTCCGATAAATTACCCTCATAAATCTACCCCTCTCAACGTGTTCAACCCCTTCAAGCTACCAACAATCATCCACCGTCAACCGCTAAAGAAGTGGCCAGAAGAGACCCCAAGTGCTCGGTTCGGTAAAGGCGACAATAATAATATCTCAAGACCTGCGATCGTATAAATCAGCCATGCTAATACACAGTCCGTTGAGTAAACAGCAATTTCACAGAGCGATATCAGG
This sequence comes from Lasioglossum calceatum, assembly GCA_963966675.1. Classification (NCBI taxonomy): domain Eukaryota; kingdom Metazoa; phylum Arthropoda; class Insecta; order Hymenoptera; family Halictidae; genus Lasioglossum; species Lasioglossum calceatum. The sequence continues at coordinate 1,207,395 of OZ016555.1, read as the reverse complement.
TCTGACGCGTTTTTACACCGTGCTATAGTATACCTCTCTCGTATCGAATCGCATCCAAGGGAGAACTGGTCTCTCTAGGTGCATAGGTGTGCAAATTATACCCGAGCCATAAAAACGCGAGTAATGAGACTCTTTTACAACCTAACGTTCTCTATTCACGCTTCGTTACCGTGTATCTGCTGTCGTCCCATTCGACCATTTCGGAGTAGTAGCATTCGCCATGTTTTCCCGTGATAACGTTCGAATTTTCATTTTACAGTTTTCACTTCAATCATTTCAATTTAACACTTGCTTCGGTTTTGTTACTGTGTAATTTACTACGGAGGTTCGAATTTCGCAGCTTCGGAGATTCGATCCTCGTCACCAGACTGCGGATCGCAATGCATTTGTTGGAAAATTTTTAGTAAAATTTAATAATAAAAAACGTTGGAAAATATTTAAAATTGAAGATGCGAAGGGAGAAATGACATTCAATTTCGTTTCTATTTCTTGTACCCATCACTTTCGAAGTTTCTGAAATCGAAGCTCCGAAATTCGAAGCTTGAAAATCTTCGAGCTTCGAAGGAAAGTAACAGCCGTACTCGGAACCCCTGTCGCACGGGGTCGGTTGCCAGCATCCCCAATCGGCGAAGGGGGGCCCGGCAGTTCCCCGGAAAAAAGGCGATTTCTTCGGCGAGTGGATTTTCTGCGACGGTCTCGTCAAGGTTTTTCACACGTCCAACGGTTTCGAACCGGCCTCCAACCTGTCCGGGACTCAACGGTCATTCCCACAGTCACCTGTGCCGTCGAAGACACTCACTCGCCCATTGTAACGATCCCTAATGCGCGTTATCCCTCGGAGTCGGCTACCGGTTACCCGTTCGCCGTCTTTCTCGCGCTGATTTCTTCTCGCGGCCGACACCTTGCCCGCCTCGAGACAAAAGGATTCGACCGAGCTCGCGGTCGCCGCGGAGCTTGAAATGCTAATCCCCGTCGGAGGGACCGTGTCGAGATGAGAAAACCAAAGGGGCCAGAGACGGGGCCCGAGGAGGACCGAAAAGGGGTGAGAGAGGAAAGGGGCGCCGCGTGAGTTACGGGACAGTCTTAATTTCGTCATTCATCTCGCAGCGCAGCCGGAGAGCACCCGACAGGATCCCAACTTGGCGACTGACGCGACTGGTTGCTAAGACAAGCACCAGGTTTCTCGGAATGTGCCTGGGATTTTTATCCGCATCAGTTTTATTCGTGATTTAAAGAATAAACTTCTTTTGAGAATTGTCACAAGTTGAGGATTAAATGGACAGGGAAAATCAGATACGATGCAGTGGGTGGACAATGTCGTACCGGCGTAGCTCCGGGAGTCTGCGTTTTCTGGATTACTCGAAGCTGCTGAACGCGCCTCTGTGGCAGCCTCAATGGCGTTATTAAGTCGCGGTTCGTGAACCGGCATTCTCATGACAGACGAACGTCCCATCTAATGCCGGCGATCCATCATCTTTCTTTGGCGGAGCTGTTGGTAATCGCCAGCTCGAGACGTTCTGAATAACGCGATCACGAACAAACGGGGGCTAATTAATCCTGGGGATCATCTCCGCTTTCGGTTAGACAATCGCTTTCATTCTGATAACGCTGATAGCTGCGATTTAAACGATTAAAAACAGCTTAGGCGTGTTTCGTTCATAAAGCGCAGCAATAAAACAGAAATCGAGGAATATAAATTGATGTTAATGCGTGACGATAGCTCCGTCATCTAGGGACGATGATGACTGTCGCTGGAGACTAAAACATTTGTAATAAAACAGTGTGCAATTCTTCGGAGGGGTCCCGTTCCATTCTTCGTGGCTAGTGGAACCAAATAGGCCCCCGAAAGGATCCATCGTAAAGCAATAACGCGATGCAAACAAGGGTGGCTGGCGCGTAACCGATGACGGTGACGTCCAACATGATCCAACAGAGGCGCTTTCATGCCCCCGGTTCGACGGGGCTGCAGAACAGTAGTATTTTTGTGTCCCGTTTAGCCACATGTCCCGCCGATAAAAGTGGCATTGAATTGACAAGGGACGCGCCGCGTTATCGAGCGATCGATAAATGCCGGCACAATGAGCCCTGGGAAATATTGGGACCAGTGTCGCTGATAAAGAGAAGACCGGCATTTTTATAGCCGGCAGGGTGTCCAACAAGACGGGGTGAATGGTACCTTGTGCCCCGTGGATAACGACCTCTGTTCACGCGCCGCCTGCCGTTCCAATAAACTCCATTAATTTCCATATTGGCACCGGTCTCTAACCAAAATCGATCCCGAGGAGCCCATTCAACTTTCGATCATTTGATCCCGAAATTATAGAATCCGCGAGGATTTCACAGCGAAGGGTATACTTTTCGCGAATCGGTCGATTCTCTAACGATTCGAGCTTCTAACGCGTTTCTATAATTTCAGGAACCGTTCAAGGAGTTTCAAGGAATTTTGTATTTGAGGCTATACTTTTCGCGAATTATTTGATTACCTAGCGATTCTAACGCGTTCGAATTTCGTCCATATTTGTGTCTCTGCGGATCGGGATTATCTAATTTCGCCGGAATTATTTGATATATGATAATTCGAGTGTTCTTCTCGGAGCTATATAATTTTGTATAATTTCTTAGCAACTTCGATTTGTATCGAATAAATTCGATCACAAGTTACCTCCGGGTTTCGCATAACGTTTGCAAGTCCCATCGCAAGATTACGTCTGCGCTAGGGGGCCCGATTAGCGGAAATTAAAGATACGGTGGCCTGCATGATACGATAGCCGGTCGTAAAAACGACCAACGTAAATATTAAGTAGTTTTCAGGGCAAACCAGGTTGTTTTCGCACAGCTCTCTCTATCTCGTACCTGCAGACCGTAGGGATTAGGATTAGCATCTCGAATCGGCAGAGGGTGGTTAGGAGACGAAAAGAGGAGGCTTTTCCTTTTTCTTTTGGCGTGGCGTCTTCTTTCGTCCGTTCATCTTGTTCCTCGTCTTTTCGGTTAATGCGAGTTTTTATCGGCGCTAAACGAGGTGTGTCTCGCACAGATAAAAAAAAGGAAGGTGGCCCGGAGGATTAACGTGTTTAATCTTGCGGTTAGAGAGTAAACAGCGAGAAGGAGGTAGATAGATGATGAGGAGACGGGTAAGAGCCGGTTGCGGTTTAAATCACAAAGCTCTCCGGCCAGTAAAACTTGCGGTTTCGGTTGTCGTCTTTTACGAGGATTCGCGGGCTGGCTACGGAACTACAATACAATGTAGAGCTGCTATAAAATGGTCAAAAAGGTAATCCAATCAAGAAAATTCCTAATTTAGTCATTTTTGCCTTACCTGATTCATAGATGAATGGTCGGGATTTTTCTAATTAAAATCAGTCCAAGCACGACGCAAATCCGACTAGTTTCAAACTTCGTGTAAATAAATTAGGGACATACTATTACTATGTACGAAGGTAATAAAAGTAGATCGATTCACATCGTGTTTGGACTCATTTGAATCGGAAGAATTTCAATAATTTATCGGTACTACATTTGACAAGGTAAGACAATTCCTGGAAGAGAAACGGGATTTCCGGATTCCGAGCTTCGCAAATTGAAGCGAGCACTACCGTGTTAGGCGGATCGGAGGCGACCGATAAATCACGCGAAGCTGGCCTTAATGAAGTTCACGAAGAGGTCTTATTGTGCGACGGATAAGACGGAAGTGGTGCCCCGATAAAGCTGGATGTTAGATTCAGCGAAACAGTTCCATTTGCTCGCGCCGCTGTAGCCGCGAGTGCCTCTCTCGGGGCAGCCTTATCGAAAGCTCGATCGTCTAATACTCGCATTAGTTAAATGCTCGGAACCGGTTATTAGTAACATTTAGCCATTATACGGGCTGGCATATCTCGCTCGGCAGTGTCTCGCCAGCTCGAACGACCGAGGATTATTATATAGACCTTTTTCCCAGGTCGAAACGTTAATATACGTCGTGCTCTCGAGCTCCGCGCATAATAATTGTATTATGCCCGCGCAATCTCGCGGACAGCGAAATTTTAGACGGTCGTATCTTGTTCATCGGCGTCTCGCGATACGTTATTGCGTGTAATGGCTTCTATTAATAGGCGATTCTTTTCCGCGCGTTTCATTATTCCGCGAGAAATAGCGGATCTCCTTAAATTACAACGATATCAATCTGAAACAGAACTAATGAGGCTGATTTATCGACTGGTTGAAAATCCCCGGGTTTTGAATAATTAGAGACGGAGATTGGAACGGCCATTAGCCTCTCTAAACGCGAATATTACTGCAGCGAAATGTAATGAGTGGAACATGTGTAACTAATTTGGCCGGTGCAGTTTTATCCTGTTTAATAGCTGCACTTTAGTTGAAAGGAAAAAATGTCGAATGGAAAATTGCGTAGATTTGTAGGGACAATAGATACGTATCGATAAAACTGAGAGAGAACGTATAAATTACACAAAATTGTGATTTACAGATGGAATTGAAATTTCATTGGTGTGTAATTTAGTGTTGCAACTTTATAGCTATCTTTGGGTTATCGATTATCGTGAGATATATATATATATATAAATATATATTTTGATATCGTGTGTGGCGTGGCTAAAATTAAATTCAATGTATATAACTTGAATCTGTACGCAAGCATCGAGCTGCAGGTCTTTCGTGGAAATATTCGAGCCAAATTTTTCCTCGCACAAAAACCCCTCCTATATTTTTTGAACCACCTATCTGTCGTCTTATCAGTCACCTTCCAATATACAACCGATCCTCCCTCGATATCTCACCGAAGGTAAAGATTGCTGGCGTGCCATGTACACGCACATCAAGTGTGTGCACAGAGAGTTTCCTTTTCTATCTATGGTGATTCCATGGGACCCGATCCATATTTGCGTTTGCCACAAGGTGCGTCGTCACCGTGCGCGATTGTCACGAACGCGTCGCGGACTGTCACCTGCCAAATTGGCAAACAGTCTTATCAGTAACGAGTACGGAAAAGTGTCGGGCCGTTACGTTCTGATCGTTCGCTCCGGTCCGTTAAATATTAATGAGCTCGAACTTATATATTGTATAAACCAGTGTCAAGGAAGTATATTGAATTTAGAAAAACAGGTTTTTAGAATAAGAATTTTCTCTCAAAAAAACAAATTAATCACGAGGGATTATCTTTAAGTCAAAAGGAATCTATATTTACCTCGACAGAAATCAATCGTTTCGGACAAGTTAATGATTTTCATAAAAACGAGGCTTCCAGAAAAAATCGGCCGGGGTTGGTGGCGAGGGTTAAAAGGAACCGAACAGAGAATCGTGAGCAGAGGATCAAGGAAGCTTCGATAGATCGAAGGAACGCGAGGAACGAACACGTGTAGCGAAGATAAAGAAGAAGCAGCCCCTCCGTTGGCGGAGGAGGTTTCCTCTTGGAAAAAGGGGACGCGTTTGCCGACCTGCGGTTACGAATCATCTTTGCGGCATCTCTCTTCGGGGCCGTATCGTTTCTAAACACCGGTTAATCCGAAGGCACGACAAACGGGACGCGATAAAACATGTCCTCTAGTCCTCGGCCTCGTGGAATGCGGCTCATCGTCCTTCGCCCGGTGGAAACACCGATGATAACGGCCAAACAAAACCGAGTCGTCGCGATAAACCAGGTCGCGACAGGTCGGAGAAAGATCCTCGGCAAACAGAGGATCCTTCTGGCCCCGTGAGAATAATCTATGGATCGATATAGGGAATGATTAATCGGCGGCCATCGAGTGAAACGATCCTCTATCGTCAGGATAACCTGTAGACGCAATTCTAACAATATTTGGTGGTTGTAAACGAAGCAATTTTGCGTAAAGATCCGCTCGGAATGTTTCTGGAAGGCGAGTGCTGAAAGGAAACGCTTATCGATCTGTTTTCACCGATGTGAAGTGGCTTACAGCAGGCCATTTCTCGTGCGGAACACAATTGGTCCGCGGAACAACGGGGAGGGTCGAAATCGCCTTTAAGACCATTACGAAACCGGTCTTTAGTTTCAGAGAGTTCGGCGGGGTAAAGGAGGCGAAGGGCCTCGGTGGAGATCTCCTCGGGGTAGTCAAGGTGTTGGTTACGTCGGTGTCAATTAGGCCCACCGTTCGGAGGCGTGATCGACCGTGAAAAATGCCTGCGGTCACTTTGTTGGATCTTGTAAATCACATCTTATTGATTCCACGTCACCTTTCTTAAGGAGTAGCCCCGTATACCTTGTGTAACAAGAAACGGATTTTTTACTCGTGCGCTCCACCGAAGGCTAATGAACAGAGGTGTTCCGTTAAAACACGGCGAATTTCGAGAACTCAGCCGGAAAAGACAATGATCGAATATTTACAGAAAATAATCTTTTTCAAGAATTTGTTTTATATAAGATAAATGGTCGCTATGGCTCGCGATGGTCAAAACTGAACCACTTGTTCCCGGAAGAGCAAACAACTATAGTCTCCCCGCGAAAGTCTTCCGGGAAAACTGATTTCCTTAACGCCACCGATAACCGATCGCCGACAAACATGTCGCGAGCGTATATCGATACCGTGACCCTTCTTAAAATAGTTGATCGAGTAGAGTACCACCTGCCGAACCCACGCACCGTCGTGGCCGAAATAATCAGGTACGAGTCTATTGGCCCATTAGAGCGCATGATACATCGTATTAGCTCGTGGCAAGGAACACGATGCCATTAGGGAGATTGAATCGGTCCGCCTCGTGCGGAGAGAACGGGTCAGAGAAAGAGAAACAGAGAAAGAGGGAGGGAGAGAGAGAGAGGGAGGGTAGAAAGGAGAAAAAGGACGCAGCAACGACGAAGAAGGGAGAATGTGTTTATCTGCGTCATATAAGCATACGTAAGATGGGGTAGAACCGTGACCATGGGTGTAACCAAAAGACCACGTGGCCGGAGAGCATGTGTTTTCAGAGTGAGTAGGTACTTTTCTGCCATCTGCCTCGGGAAGCCTTTGGACCGATAGGTGTGGTGTGTTTGATAAATACTTCGGAGGGGAAATAGATCGCCTGGAATGAGGCTATAAGAAATTAATACCGCCGCTACTGGAGAAACAAGGACGGAGAGATGTGGGGGTTGAAGCACTGCCCTTTAAAGGTTCTCAGTAAACCCTTGCCTTATCGCATACCACAAGGTATCAATTTTCTAGATCAACTAAACCAGAAACTGTGTAAGAATAATTGTAAATGACCGGAAGCATTACAGTCAAGACTATTGTACGATCTAAAAAAATTAAAGCGAGCGGTCTCATTAAGAATTCTGGGCTGGAAGCCGCTGAATGACTGACCTGCAGCGATTTAAAATAAAGAAGGCAGTCGGGTCGATCCGAATTCCTTTACTTGTTGCTTCCTTGAATGAAGCCCAGCCTCGGAAACCCCGCCGCCCTTCCTTGTCACTTCCGGCAGGAAGGTCTTCGACCGTCTCGGAACCGGTCCGGTTCCGCGGCGGCGGCGCGAGCATGAATGAACGTTTCGCGACAATGCGAATTCACCCTCCTGAGGAAGGGTTGCAATTAGACCGCCACGCGTATTGCCCGAGAGCTGGTTTCGAAGCTCTTTCTCTCTCTCTCTCTCTCTCTCTGCTCCGTGCATCTGCTCGGCATCTGCGGACAGATGCACGAGGCCGGTCGTCTCTCGGAGACGTCGCTCTCCTCTCTCGAATGCCCGGAAATGAAATTCTAAACACCCTCTCCTACCGGCGGGTCCGACGTACCCGCCGTTTTCGCTCCTGCATCCACCTATGTGTCTGGCCAGTGAACAATGCAACCGAGCTGACTGTGGCCCGGTAAAACGTGTGTCGTGAATCATGGGCGGCGCGAAGATCACTTATTTGCCCCCGCGGATGAGGTTACACGAGCTTCCTCTCACTCTCTTCAGCTCGCCATCTCGTTGCAAGCCCTTTTTTTTCGATGCTTTTTCGCATTGTGGATCCGCAGAATTGACGACACAGCTGGACGCGCGACCGGCAACCGTCAGGACCTTCGCAGGACCGCTTTGAGGACGAGACTTCCTGTTGGCAACCGACTTTTCGGTTACTCTTGCCCTCCGAGGAAGTTAGGGTACGTTGAATCGCGACTACTGGTCACGCGTGTCCGGTGCTCGTTTCTTCGTTCGACTATTCACGATCGACGTTACACGATACTTTCAATTGACTGAAACATGACGAATAGCCTACGGATTTAAACGAAGGGGTCGAGCCCGACAACGCGTCGACACGCTCAGCCCTGTTATTTTTGGGAAACTGTCGACACCCCTTTCCCGATTTTTGTCAAACAGCGTCCTGACACCATGGCGTTTAAGTATCGACGAATCCGGGAATTTCGGGGAAACGTCAACACGAGGTGTTGTTTCCCTTAGAGACGTTCCAAGGCGCCGACGCCTTGCGGAGCACGTAACTCAACCATGCGGTCAGAAATAGATTGGACCCCTAGCGAGGGTGGCACACGCGCCTCGTACTTCCTGTTTTCCGGAAAACCTCGGAACCGTGTTCTATTTTACACCCTGCAGCCTCCCCGTAGTCTAAATTAAGACGCTTTAATCCACGATGGGTGTAGGACGGAAATTTTAACTTGAAAATGGTTACAAGCATCAACTATTAGGTGTAGAAGGAATGATTTTTAGACGAGGCTAACCTGATCAAGAGGGACGAAAGCAGTTTTCAGAGGTCCAGGAAAGCGAGGCGAAGTGAAATCTTGCGGCGAGATTTCCGAAGACGAGATTCTTCCAGTCGGCGAGACAGACGACATTGCGGTTTTCCTTTCATTGTGACGAAGCTAGACACCCCAGCGCAGAGGAAGCGATTTCAAGAAGCGTGAAGGGGAGGGTTCCGTGCGGCACGCTTCTCGGAAACTAGGCCCTAAGATCAACCTACCGACAGATGCAAAAATTCGTAGGAGAATCAATGGTCCTCTGCCTCACCTGTCCACACACTTCTTCTTCGTTCGACTGCGAAGGTAGTCTACAGGACCGCATTCTGCAGGTTCAAGATGGAATCGAGAGTCCTGCGCTTGGTTCCTCGACGGATTCGTTGGTCGAAGGTACCAACGGACTCGATTCCGTGCCTGTGTCACCTCGACTGCAAGACCCTCCAACAAAAGAACTCCCGGGCTCCTTTGTCGGTTCCTTTGCCCGGTTCTTTGTGAAATCCTCTCTATTCAGAGCCGTGGACCATTCATGGTACGCGCCGTCTAAGAACGGAGCTAAGCGGCAAGTGCGCACTGCCTTGCGTAAACCGCGCACAAGTGTACCGAAACGACCGGGTTCTGCTGATCCTAAGGCCACAGGGAGTTTTAAAGTACTGATCCGAGGAACCGGGAGGACTCACGGGCTTTAAACTCAGCTGTACGCGCAATTAGAACATCCTGCACCAACTTGCTCGATGCAGTTCTCATATATGCACAGTCATCAATTTTTCTTTTTTGACTTGGGACCTAGGATTTTGTAGGACTGTGACTGAACTGAAGAAATACCTGCATTATTTTCTTCGTGATTTCATTAATGATTAGACAGCGGATTTTATGCATTTATGAAAAAAATGAGTAGACGTAATTTAAAATAGTACATTGATTAGGAGAATTTAAGAATAGTGTTATATTATCTTCAACCCACTAAAAATATTAAGACAGAAAACAAATTTCTATTTCACTCTAGTTTGTTGCAATCCAGGAAGAAAATTTTGATTTTGCATAAAGATCCGCTGTCTATTAATGATCATCTAAATATTTTTCCAGGGTTCTGAACGTCAATTTCGATTTAGTGCGCACGATGGTGAGTTATGGCTCCAGAGGAGGTTGAAAAAGCGGCGCAGGGCAGTTGCATGTTGCCCCCAGCCGACAAACACGAAAGATGCTTCCTACACGATGTTTAGAGACGGACCCTCGACCTAGATGGGTCCTAATTTCGGTGGGCCCTTAAAAGAAAATACTGCCCCCTCTTCTCCCTGGTTAGAAGGGGCTAAAGTGCAAGGGGCAAGCGAGGCCACGTGGCTATACGCGTGCCGGAAGTGACCAACCGGATGCAGACATCTGAAACGATCTCTCCATCTCTCTTCTTCTCATCCCGACCAATCGGATACGCCTTTAGCTAGCTTTGTTCTTCCGTGGATTATGCTGATCTCTATTCGTAGCCGTTTTTCACCTCCCTGAAAGAAGGGTTGCTAAACGATAGATACGCCTTCCGATAGAGACACATCTGTCCCGGGTATTGTTCCGTTGGAAATGGATTGCGACTAGCAAGTGAATGCTGAAACAGTAACGTGTTGAACTCAAAAATGATTTGTCGTGAGAAAACAAAAAGTTTCGAACTTTTTCGATTTTCCAAGTTGCCAGATTTGTGCCGTTCGTGTGGAGTTCTTCGGACGAGATCTCGGAGAAACCTGACCGAATCCGAGCTGGTCGAGAGGAAGAAACAGTTGTTTAAAAAGGAGAGTGGCTCACTTAAAGTTTTCAACGGCCGCGTAACACGATCCGAGCCGCCTGTTTCGCTTTCGACGGCCGCTTATTAGCAAAGTACTCGAGGGCGGCTGCACTTGACCACTTCCTGCGGTCGTATTTTGTTTTTCCTTCCTGGCAAGTGTTCTCAATCCGAAACCTCAGCATGCTCCGTTTCAATTTTCAATGAAAGAAACTAAATCATTAAATTCACATAGTTGTCCGTGCTTCTTCGCGAGGATCGAGCAAGGATAACAAACGAACCCTTTCAACTCGTGCGCAAGCTGGCTGCGAAGAAACGATTCAGAGTGAACTATTTTCGTTTGAATTCAACCCTTGTGCATATCGTTGCCCCTCTCTTTCACTCGGTCCAGGACGACTTTCACCGATGGCACGCGTCCGTTTTCAACTCACGTTTGAAAGGGGGCGAAGCCACACGCCACGCGGAAACGCTCATGCTTCTCTGTGCCCTTATTATTGTCGCGCACATGCTCCCACCCCTTGCTGGCTCCCTGGTGACCGTTAAACTACTCCTGATGCGCGACAATCGATATTTATTACTAGACAGCGGATCTTTTTATGCAAAATAAAAATGTTTTGCATTGATCGTGGGAAGCAGGAATAACATAAAAATTTATTTCATCCCTTAACACTAAACCTACCACCATCGGTCAAGGTGACCAGTTCCACAGATTTTTTATTTTACAATTATTGAAATAATAAAAATGATTTCGTAAAATCAATCTTGACATTTTTATAAGGGAAGGTTTTTATAAGGATAGGTTTAGTGTTAATGACTTTGTTACATTAAAAGCAACGTTACAACATTCTTGAACCATTGAAATCTTTTTCTGTTTTATATTTCATTCAACCAATTTCTTCATAAATGCATAGAGATCCGTAGTCTATTACCGAAACTACTCCTGCGAGCCTCGTTCCTCTTCGATCTAGAAAAATTAGCCAGCTACCAATACCTACAACGAGATCTAATAATAACCAAGATCTTTACAGATAGAATCGTAGAAAATTGCACTTAAAAAATGTTTTAGTGGATCTCGCTCAGAATAACGAAATTTTTCCACACTATGCCTTTCATTTCCACATTCCTTCCGTTTCAGACACACCGCCCCGGAAAGAACAACAGAAACCCGATCCAGTGGCACGTCCCCCGAACCGGTGAAAGGTATCGACGATTTGGATCGTCGGGGTCCGAAGCAAGAAGTCTCGGTGACGTTCATTCATGGGTACGGGGTAATCGGATGCAAGTCTCTCTATCGAGGAGTGCACGTGACCTCTAGCCAGAGGTTTTCCGGTCGGCGACGAAAAAGAGAGGCTGGGGGCGAGTCGGCTTTAACGGTAAGCACGTCTCAAGACGTTCTGCTGCTGCTGCTGCTGGAAAATAAAGGAGCGAAGGGGAGGAAGACCGATGAGAGAGACGAGGGAGAGACGAGGGAGAGAGAGAAAGAGAGGAGTAACACACCGCCCCCGCTCGTGTGGGGCACGCGCCCGCCACGAACTCGAGGGGAGGCCTGCACACCTGCCCTTGTGGCTCATTGTACGCCAAAAACCCGGCATCCAACCCCCTCCTAGACAAAACTAGACCCCCGTGCACGGGGCTGTTTCGGATCTGAGGCAGCTAGGCTCGGGCCTGCTCAAGCATCTGCTGGAATCTGCGACGAGGGATGCGACGAGGGCGATAGGTTATTATTGGCATTGTGCACCCGGGCCCACCCTACACAACCAAACCCACCGACATGTGTGCACGCGCTCTCTGCCTACGTGCACCTCAGCCACATGTGTCCCGGGACACGGGGATGACGATGGACCCCGGGTAAAAAGGTGCACATGCATCTGTCCGCATTTTGCGTGCATCGGCACCCAGCAAACCTCCCCTACCATTCTCGTCGGTGTCTAAAAGCCACCCTCTACACGCGCAGACGATCGTTGATGCGTCCCGCAGACTGCATCGGCTTTTAACGGTCCCGTTGCACCGATTTCAGGGTTGAAGCCGCCGTGGAGGCTCGAGAGGGGATATCCTCGAATCTCGAGCGGCGTGTTGCGCTTACGGTTTATGCATTCTGCGATTGTACTGGTGCTTCTGGAGAACTTGGCTGCGCCGCGATCCTCTGGTTACGATTTTAGTTAACTGGTTCCACTTTGTCGGTTTTTTTGTGATCGTGAAAGGGCCTAGCCGATTAAACTGGGCAAAACTTAACCTACAGGTTTTTCAATGGCTATCGAACCAATGGCTCCGAGTTATGATTCCGCGCTTTTCCATGTATTTTCTGGTCGCTGATGTGTTCTAAAATTCTGAAAAATGTGTCATATTTTGGATCCTAAGGCGCATTTTACAGAATTCTTTCAGATTTTTTTGTTGCATACTGTGCTCGTAAGAAATAGCCACCAGGTCAGCGTCGATGTTAAATTTTATTAATAAAAAAGAAGGAAAGGGTGCATTACTTCGACATTGAACAGACTTGCAGTTTCATGAGTTTTGCAGTGGCACTCGAGCATTGTGCGACTCCATGCCAGCGAAGCCTCCCAAGCTTTGCAAGAAGTATTTCGAACTTGAAAACTATCGAATAATGAGCTACCCCTGGCAATAGCTAGTGCTCGAACGAGAGCCGGTAATTCAATTCTACGATTCGATTCTCACGGGTCCCGGAGCTGAAGTAGCCTTCCTTATAAAACTCTCTGTCGCCTCTGTTCTCGATGTAACGACAGGTATAAGCGTAACGAGAGAAGAAAAGTAATGCCTCGTCGTTCGTCCCTATTAGCACTCGAGCTTAGAGTGATTGGCGTGAGTACTCGAGAAACGATTCTTTCGTCGGCAGAAGGAACTACCACCGTCTATTCCTCAGGGAATGGAATTATTGCCCCGTTCTTCGTCGTCGAACGATATGCACAAGACCCGTATGTACTCGTATAGAAATCGCGTCCGGAACTCTAAAGTATCTAGATCGGTGCGTGGACTCGGCATTATTCGACCTGCACCTGGACTCTCGAGAGCACCGTGAAGATTTGCAATCACCTCCGTTTACACCGGTGCTACCTTTTGTGACCACCCTTCGGGGTCAGCAAAGGAATCGAGATTTCCGTTGCCGGGGCATGCTAATCTTCCGATCCGAGCATTGTTTCACCTGACTGACGGAGGAACGGATGCGGACGCTGCACCGTGCCTAACATCCATACTGGTCTCTTTCAAATCACCGATTTATTCGATTAAATGTTTATTGAGAACCTAAAATAGTTTCACAATTATCCCATTCTAAAGAAGGAATCTTCATTCCCGAGACCTTTCACTGGCGAAGGGCTGCCGGAAAATCAACCTCTCGCCATCTATGAAGAAAGCCACGAACGACCACGTCGAATTTCCATTTTCGGCCTGAATTCACATTCCACGAGGAACCGAGACTGCTCATTATTTCACTGCAATCTTAACACTGAGCCACCGACCATCAAAAGTTGCTGATGTGTATAGTATTATAAAAATAACGAGATTAAATTTATTTATATTTTGTGAATTTTAAAAAATAGATTCAATAAGTTCCCATGAAAACACCTATGCAATTTCAATAATTGTCAAATAAAACATTTTAGATGGGTCATTTGACCCCTCGTGGTAGGTTTGGTGTTAATAATGTCGCCATCCATACTCCTCTGATAAACATTTCTCCAGTAATCGTGTTCGCGATCAGAAACACCTCCCCTGCGGGGTATGCGAACATCTATCAAAACACGCTCGAAAACAATCAAATAAATTACAGAAACAAGCTCGATCCGTATCAAGGGAACACGGAAAAGTTGAATGGTGAAAGAACGCGATCCGCACGAGACTGACTCCGTCGACCTTATCATACTTCGCGGTACCCCATGCGCCCCATAAATCATTCATTTCACTTAGCGGGAACACAACACGGACAAATCGGCGCGCCACCGTCCCGCGGCGGACCTCCGAATCCCGGTATCAAAAACGCGCCGCGCGCGATCTACGATCTACCGTCTCGGACGTTATAAATTCTGCCTAGCCGATAGCGTTGCGGGAAAAGTTTCTCTGGAACAGATATCGCTGAAGCAGTGTAACACGGGTCGTGTCGGCGTGTTCGCGTTTCAACGACACACCGTCGACACTTTCTTCGACGTTGCTCGAAACTGTTGATTCGAATCGGGACATTCGGCGACACCGGCCACTGTGGGTAATAGACCGATCAATCGCAGGGATCGAGGCACGCTTTAATCTGAACACCCCGAGTCAGGCGCGTCATGAAGATTTTAACTAAGTCTAACAAATATGAATGTTACGCGCATCTGTTTAGATGAAATAAAATCTGATTCGTTTGTAATTAATATTTAAGCATTAAAATAAATGTGGCCATGCAGAAAATATACATTTTCCCTTCCACGAAATTTTTGGGGATAGAAACGTTTCAATCACTGTAACTGTAAAGAAAATGGTATGGCAAAGGTTTAATCTTCCGAGGCTGGATGACAAATATGAATGTTACGCGCATCTGTTTAGATGAAATAAAATTTGATTCGTTTGTAATTAATATTTAAGCATTAAAATAAATGTAGTCATACAAAAAGTATACATTTTCCCTTCCACGACATTTGTGGGGATAGAAACGTTTCAATCGCTGTAACTGTAAAGAAAATGGTATGGCAAGGGGTTAATCTTCCGAGGCTGGATGATTCACTCGATCTGACATATCAGAAAATGTTTGTCTAACATAAAGATCCGCCTAGGTAATAATGGGAGAACCAGAAGTTTGAAGCATGAAGCGAAGTAAATTTGAACGGCTGATCGGTCGGGTTCCGATTCGCGGGCGTTGCTTTCTCCATGGCTGGCCGTTCGCGAAAGGGCTACCATGGTAGCGCACGTTGACCTAATACGCTTCCCGACTATCAATCATACGCGCGTTAGACGCGGAGCCGACGACGACCGCTCTGTTGCATAACGTCGGCCGACCGGTGCACGCTCGCTAGATCGGGATAAGCGGGAACAATTCAATCGAGACGGACCGGGAGAGGTTGCGCCGTGTGTATACACGCAACGATAAAACCACGGAAAAATCTATTATCCAGCCGCACTTAATTATCCACACGTCGGGCGGTGAACGCGTTTCACCAATCTTCCGATCGCCGAGAAACAGAGTGCCGAGCAACATTCTGGGAAGAAAGTTTCCGGACGTAACGTGGGCTGACCTAATACGCTTCGCGGCTATCAATCATGCGTGCGAGCACCTATACCAACGCTCGACGGCCTGCACGGTGTAAACGGCTGTCTTGCATAATAGGACAAAGCCGAGAATTTCTCCGGCGCGGACGCCGCTCGTGTGGACAATTCAATCAGGGCGTCGCTGGCGAAAAGACTTTTCATTCTAAAGTAATTTGTTTACACTGGGGAAGGGTGAAATAAAGCAAATTATTATTAGTAAAATCCAGTAGATGAAATCCAAAATCGTTGGAGAATTTAAGAAATTGAAAATGCCAATATATGATTTCTTCTCTGCTAAAATCATTAAGGGATCATTACATTTTAAAAATTGTCAGAAGAATTCCGGCCGGGTGAAATTAAAAGGAAGATGCTCGGAAATGTGCATCGAACGCGTAAAAATCTGGTAATCACGGTTTCCCAAGCGGCATTCGAATCGCTTCGCGGTTAGCCGGTCAGAAACAGGGGTTCAGCGTTCCGAGAGGAAGATCTACGGTTCGGTTCCGCGCTTCCATTTACGGTCCCGAACCTTAAGGCGGTTTGTCGGCTAGACGTTAGGTATGCGATCGTAGTACAACAACACGTTACTGCGTCGTTGAGGAACGAGCACGGGCCCACGCCGCAACAGCGACCCGCGAAGCGATTGTCCTTAGCGGCTGGCTGACTGGCTGTCTAGCTATTACGCCGGCGCTGATAGGAGGATTGTCTTACGCGGTGTTGCCTAGGTGTTTAAGGCCCGCGCTATTATGTTTCCCCGGCTGGTGTGGTGGATGGAACGAGATAGAGCGGAACAACGAGCGAGGAGGGGGTGGTTCGAGACGTTTGGTGCGAGTGTGTTCGAGTTAGGTTCAGGGAAGAGGAGAAAGGCAGATAGAAGCGAGGCAAAGAGAGCAATCCGTGGAACGAGACACCACGGGCGGTGCGAGCGCAGTGAATTACGAGCGCAGCAGGAAGAAGAAAGACACTCGCGCTCGCTAATGAGGATCCAGCCTAGCCCCGGCAGCCGCGATCCATTCGGCTCCACCGGAAATCGCGATCGCTGCCATTCAATTAATCAGCGGGAAAAATGCACCTGAGACAATCGCGGATGAGGCAGCGAGGACGCAGTGAGTCTGAAGATTTTCGTAGGAAAATTTATTGACTCCGGATAAGACGGGGTAAACGCACCGGATCGCAGTCGGGATCAACAGAAATCGCAATCGCTGCCATTCAATTAATCAGCTGAATAAATGCTCCGGAGACAATTGGTTACGAGGCAGCGAGGACGCAGCGAGTCCGAAGATTTTCGTAGGAAAATTTCATGGCTCCAGATAAGACGGGGTAAACGCACCGGATCGCAGTCGGGATCAGCAGAAATCGGCGAAATCGTATGGTTGTTCGTCCTAGTCGGGACGAGAAGAACCAGGTGCTACCGCGGGGCGCGTGTCCAGATTGGGGTAGGGGGCAGGTGGGCCCCCTGCATTGTCAATCTCAGCCTTTCTGTACCTCGTGCCTAGCTAGCTGCGTGTGTGATCGTGTTTCCGTGGACGCGTCCCGACGAAGGGTTCCCCAGTCGACGCGCGAATCTACGATTGTATTGGTGGCACGCACACCGAGCGAACCGGAGGGTGCAGCTAACACATAATGAGGATGTAGAGGGGTGCCGGCCTCTCGGGATGGCAATAGGGATGCCGTACCTCGGCTCACCTAGCCGAACGAGTGTACTCTCGGTCTATTGTCCGCGGAAAAGGCAGGTGATGAGAACGGCCGGTACCACGCGACTCTACACGGTGGTTCTCATCCCGAGGATCGCCTCCATCGTGGTTAAAAACAACTGAATTGAGATCCTCCGATATTCCTTAGAATGAATAAATTCTTCATCGTTAGACCGTGGATTGCGTGTATTTATGAGACACATGAAAAGGTGGAGGCATTTCGGGAATTTAAAAATAGAGGAAATTTTTATTTCGCTCTTGTCTTTTTCAATTTCATGCAGAAGATATTTTTATGTGGAACAAGTCTCTCCTGTCTTGAAAACTGAACAATTCATAAGAACGGAGTCTGAAGGGTTGTTCGACTATTCTAAGGATTGGACAAATTTATTTAATTCGTTTATTCATTTATTTAGTGGTGAATAGACCGTCGAATGTGGTTTAATGGTCGTAATAATACGTGGCCGGTTAGGGTAGCTACACCGATAGGACAACCACTGTTGGCAGCGTGTCCCAGTATTGCACCATTGCACCGTAGTGTGCAAAGCGCTCTGCCCCCACCTGGTATCGATACTCGAGCAGAGCACGTGCCATCAGCTGTCTTCGCTGGACCACAGCTGAAGCGGAGGAGGCGACCAAGGACAATGCAACGGTCGGCAGATTTTGGTCGGTAACAGTCTCTCCCTGCAATCCATAATTTGCCAGGACAGTATTTGTACGATTAGAGAATTGTAACCTGAAAAATCGGAGGCCAGTTTAATCCCTCAACATGATAATCCGACGAGATCCGTGTCCCGCGGCGAGGCGATGAATATTCAATTGTTCCATCGGGCGGTGTGCGTTCAAAACTATGTCGGCCAGTCGTAATAAATACAACTTTCACGTATACGGAGCGGAACAGGGAACGACACTGTGCGACGAAAGCCCGGAGGAGCCGAACAAAGGGGGCGCGGATAATATCTGAAAGACACGGGGGTGGCGATGAGGAGTTACGGGCCGCGAGAGAGCACGCACGAAAATCACGGATCCACGGGGAAAGGAAAAGAACGTAGTAAATCTGCCGGGGACAATGGGCAGCGAGTCGGAAGCGCCGCGGATCAACAACGTGGATCGGTAAGCTCGCCGTTCTGCCGTGGCCAATGAGATTATGTTCCTCTCGACTCTCGCTTTAACTGGTCCGTGCCTGAGTTCCGGTTCTTGCGGTCGTTCAGGCCTGGAAAGCAATACGACCCGCGCGAACTATCAAAATGATTTTCATTTTTAAATTTCCCTCCTTTGATTAAATTAACAATTTTATTTACAAATTATTTTTCATATTTTATTTCTTCCCCATTGAGTGTGCCCTTCCCCGCCGAATTGGGACCACGAAAACCTCACTTTTCCAATTGCGACTTTAACGCGTCAGTATTGAGAAAGAAGATAAAATTTAATTTTAATTTAGACGGTGAATAGCCCGACATTCCACGTGGCTAGGTTACATTTTAATTCTCCGCGAGCTCGGCGCAGATCAGAATCAACGTCGATGGATGTTCCCGAGAGGGAGAGAGTCTTCCCTCTCGTCCAGTTCCGCGGCTGTTCATAAAACCGCGTCGGTATCAGGTTCCCGGGGCCGACACACGGGCGGCCTCCTCTTCTTCTTGGTCGTATCCTTCCTGTTTGCTCCTTGCATGAACGTCAGGTTGCGACAGGAGCGGCGAGCGCCATGACGCTAATACTATCGTGACGTCCATCAGGATTATCAATCCGCGGCAACGAAGACGAAGAAGCTTGCGGACGAAGACGAAGAAGAACCGCAGTGGACGAACGAGGAGGAAGGATGAAGAAGAAGAAATCGACGCACCGCGCTGCCGCCTAGCGATCCTTTTTCCTCCGCGCGTCGATCGCTCGAAGTCATTGTGCATCGTTGACGATAAACGCGCACGAGAACAGGAACGATAAATCCAATCCCGTTTCCGAGAAGAATGCGCCTCCGTGCGTGGTATGCAAATTAATTTGTACCGCGGCGTAAACGTGAATTTGTTGGTGCATTCCAGCATCAACGGAGTTTAAAATCCCTTTTACACTGCGAGCTAGATCCCTTGCAACATCTCAAATAATTCTCAAACTTCGTAGGATAAAATAGAATTTTATTGGATGGATGGATGGATACCAGGGCTGTTACTTTACATCGAAGGTCGAAGATTTTGGAGTTTCGAAGCTCCGAATATCGAACCTCCGTAGTCAATTATTAGAAGATTAAAAGAAACGGAGTTTCGAAGCTTTGAACTTCAACACGTGTCTCATTAAAATTCATAACATGAAATATTACTTTATATTGCACTAAGCAAGTAAGTAGCAACTCTCCTTAATGGCTTAAAGTCACATATTTATAAAATACAGCATTTATTATTATTTTCCAGACGCATTTCTTAAAAATTTCTTGAGAATGATCTAAAAAAAAAAGATCGAAACGTTGAAATAAAGATTTTGTGAAAATTTGCAAATAGTGTTTATGTAGTATACTTGATCGAACCAGTGCGCCGAAAGCATTTAAAATTTAGTTCTTTCCTCTGTTATGTTATATGTGATACAGTTACAGTGATTGTAAAAAGTGATTGGAAAAACTGACTCCTACATTTCGAAAAAAATACGCCACCACAGTTAAAAGATTGAAGTCGGGCATTTTAAACAAATACCCCGATATTTTACGACACATAACGTTTATATCAGTACAACTTCATACGACTCGAAGACTTCGGAACTTCGGACTCTTCGAGGAGTCGAAGCTTCGGAAAAGTAACAGCCCTAATGGATACAGCAGCCGAAGGCGGTACGATAGCGTCGAATGAATGGAGAACTGCGCGGCGCGCTGGAGGCCAATAAAAATCGCACTTGTTTGCTGGCGGGCTCTGTCCAGCTAATCGACCGGATTGCATAACTGTGAAAATGCGTTAGCAATCCGCGGTGGGACGTGCGGCGGTGTATTCTGGACCACCTTGATCTTTGTCGCTGTCGGGGGAGGGAGGAGGTTCAGGGTCGACCTGCATTCTTCGCGTCGGTTACTCCCATTATGCGGAGATCGCGACCTCGCGCCGATATCAGCCGTCGTCGTCGTTTCTGTACAGGTACACGTGTCGGGTAATTACGATTCTTCCTGCACGACGTAGTGCCTGACCTCGGTGCCTTCCTTGTAAACCTCGGGATTTAACGGGGTTCGTTTGTACCCGAAGGTAAATTCCCTCCTCCTTCTTCCTTGTACCTCTGCTCCCTCTTTCTCTTCCCCTCATCCATGGAGTTTTAACATCCGCCCGCTATCTCGTGTTATTGTTACCTCCTCGAGAAACAGCGTCTTGAGGAATCATTAAATTAAACCCTCCGCCGCGCCGTCGTGTCTGCTACACGGACTTTTACTGAAATTATTTATTGAAACCTAGATAACCAACCTTTCGTTGAAATGCTGATCGCTATGGATCTTGTATGTAAAACTCGACACATGTAACAATTGATTCCCCCGATTAGAATGAACATGGGACTGATTTGCATAAGACCATAAGTCTCCCAGATGCCCGAGCACCGTCATCAGTTAATGATGGACCGCGATGTCAGGCCCAGCGAGGCAGAAGTGGGGCATCGTCTGCTTTCCATAATAAATATTTGCACGTTGGGGACTTCTGGCGGGTAACTAGAGACTAGAAACGGTCCTCTCGACGAGGCCACGTAACCGCCTAATCCTTTCGAGTTCCGGCCGGAGTCAATGGCGGCTGGGCACGCGATAGAAAAAAAGGGGTGAAGAAGGATCTACCTAGCCGGAAGCTCGGTGTGTACACGCGGGAGCCAGGGCCCCATAATAAGTCTCGCTTGCCGAGGTCCTCGGTGACGAAGGTAGAACGTCGTATATGTGCCGACATTAACCAAATCTGAACAAACACCGGCGATGTGTCCTACCTTTCTATCCTCTTCCATCTTGATCCACGGACCAGCTGGCCTCGGGGCTTCATCCCCCAAAGGTCGACCCTCGAGGGTACCGGGCCCCCGGATAAAAACGAAGACCCAGAAACGGTACATCGGGGACCCTGAATGAAACTCGTGCCTCGATACCTAGCCGGAAAACCTGATATCCTGAACAGGGTGACGGTGTGTGTACAGTTAGATCGGGATCCACGGACTGTCCTCTTTCCAGACAGGATTTCGATGATCGATTCTCGGTTCTGCTGATTTTTCACACCTCCGAAAGCCTTTCCCTAGGTCGTTAGAGCATTTTGTACGTTGGGTTGAACGTGTGACACGAGGTACGATGCTGAAAGTCAATTTGTAGAGTGATGAATAGGCTGCAAAGTTTCAAAAAATTTGAAGAATTCCACACGCAGCCAACGGTGAAGCTCGTTGAAGATGGCCCGAAGTCTCGGTGGAAGGTGAGCGGAGGTTCAGGTAAATCCCAAGGCGGCCAAAAAACAGCCTAGCGACCGAGGTCCCGTCTCGAACGGTTCCTTCGTTCCTTTTAAAGTTTAAAAGCACATGTACATCGAATGCGGCTTCGGGGTAGTTCGCCTCCTAGCTTGGCCCCGTGAAAGACGCAACCTCGTGGGCCTTAACTCGATCCATTCAAGATCGCTCCTCGTGCAGGCACTTTGTGAGCCGCGAGCACAATGAAGCCAGCCGAGCCGAAAGGTACCTGCCGTCCGTGTATATACCTTTCAGCTCCTGGACACCTGCGCAAGAAGACTTTTGATTTTTCTCCTTGCCCCGTGCACCTTGGCGAATTTGTCATTCATCTTGGTGGCTCGATATGCCACCCGAATATCATCTCGCTGCGGCCGCTTTCCTCTTCCGATGTTTCAATATTTTCGACTTACTGCTTTGATCGAGTCTTACACATGATTCGACCATCCGGGGTATTTTTTGTTTTCATTATTTGTTATTTCATCGTTCCTGCGGATGAGGAAGGAATTTTATTAAAAATAGGGTTTTCTATATAAAGATGTGAGATGGCCCGGTATTGCCAGTTGAGAATCCGTAGTTTCCTGGAATGACAGCGGCCTCTTCCGCAGGGAAGAAAGGAGCTGGAATCTTCCAGCCCTAAACGAGTCCCTGATTTCTGCGCCCTTGCACGGTCGCGAGCGAATCCCGGTTCAGGTGTAGGAATCACATGTCGCGCCGCGTTTATGCTACCCCGTCGGATCGCGGCACAATGGCTTTGACACATAAAGACCTCCCCTCCAACCCCTAAGGGTCTCTGCTGCTCCGGGAAGCGTGCCATTCCCCGTCAGCTGCTACCCCCGGAGCACGGGATACGTTGAAAACAACGTTCCTGGAACCAGGTATATCGATCTATCGAACGCCAAATGAATGTTGCGGAGACGAGAGTCAGGCCTGTTGAATTCCTCCATTCCGAACCACATCGTTCAACTATTTTTTTACTCATTTCATTCTGTAGTTTTCTCTTTTAACAGTCGCGGTGGTGAAACCCAGGTGCTGGTATAAATTAGGTTACTCCACCCCGAGCACTTGCAATATCTTTTCTATTAATTTCGTTCGCACCTTCGATACTGAAATAAAATCCCTACGAAACTTTATGGATGCTTTTAGTATACTATCATTGCAGTCTCATTAGACGTTGCGCAAGTGAATAAATATGTGTCGTTTGGACGCAATAAAATTGTACGTCGCAATTTTTCTACAACTTTACTGGCCAATAAAAGTGAAAGGTTTTCGATAGGAAACTCAAGTAGACGTTGCATTCAATTCAGAAAATACTCGCAGTGTTTTATAGTCTCAAATCAAACGATGCACTCTTTCTTTTATCAGATTTAATTTAGAACTTTGATTTGGAACACATATAGTAAATGTTTTATTGAACCATTAAAATGTTTGCTGCGAATCGAAAGAAGATCGAGTAGATCAATGATTGTTTCAATCCTGAGACCTCGGAGCCAGCGAGGAGTTTGACTGCATTAAAGCGAGTCTCGGTTGCTTTTTTTATTTAAAGCTCGGTAGTAGACGGAGGATCCTCGGTGACTGGCATGCCTAATTTTTCAGGCGGCCCAGACCGAATAATCTGCGAGACGCATTAATACAAAATTTTACGATCTTCCCCCCGAGACGGGAGCAGCCGAGAGGAGCGAGCTCGCAACAATGGGGCACGGTCGCATAAGATACAAAATGCAGCACAATGTTTCCGTCCGTTGGCCTCATATTCGGAGGAACGGATCTCTTCCGCGCGGTTGAAATAGGTCGCTCGTAAAAGTCTCGCTATAAATTCACCCCAATGTCTCCGCGATGTCTCCGGTGGAGCTGACGCGCAGGGGAGAGCGATCGTAAAAAGAAGCGCTGTGATTCTGTGCACTGCCGGTTACCTTTCACCCCACCTGTGCCAACCGTTCTATGTACTACGGTCCATTTTCCGCCATCGCAACCGACAATTTCTGTCGGATTTTGCTTCGGTTTAATATTCTGGTTATGTACTTCATAGGAAATTGAATTACAGTAACGGACAAAAGTTTAAGACGACTATCTTTTCAGTGGATTATCGCATTTTATTAGAGATGTTCAATAGAGTATCTTCTGACGGAATTCGATATGTCAGACGTCGCAAAGGTGAAGACTGCACCGTAGGAACACTGAAGCACGGAGTAGTTGTGTAATGGCGTGAGCATCGTTCTCGCGAAACGGTCCAGGACCAATTCGAAAAATGAATGGTATTATGGAGAGGTTTCAATATCCGGACATTATGAAGGAAACCATGATACCTCGCGTACGTGAATATTTTGAATAAATTATTGTTACTTATATTAACATAAATACCTTCTTCATAAATAAGTGTTAAATTAATGTCCGCAGCAAATACAGCATTGAAAGTTTCATGCGCATCCTGCCAAACACTGTTTAAGTTTTGAAAGAGTCTAGGTAAAAGTTAAGAACAATTGGGAATTGTTCGACATTTAGTATCTCTAATAAAATGCGATAATCGAAAAAGAAATTGAAAGAAAGTGAAGAGGTTCTCAATGGTTCCAGAGGTTCCCCAAACTTCCAAAGAATGAATAGAAACATCGAAGTCTATCGTTCCTGCCTCCTTCTAGCACGTGTTCGATTAATTACAAAAGAAATTGGAAGAGAGTGGACAGCGAGTAACTTTCCCCTGGCAGCGAAGGTTACAAAGGCTCCTGTCGACAGCGAGGTATGGTGAAACAGGAAGATATCTCGGGGACAAGTGTCCCGATCGTTTTCACGAGGGCGAGAATTCCATCGGGCGACGTTCTCGAGCGATTCTTCAACGACTTCAGTCGCTGGATCTCGTGTGTCGCGTCGCGTCGCCGCGATTTATCTCGTTGTAATCGATTCGTTGTCCGTTGGCGGGCGAGTGTTGAAATTCCGGCCCGTCTATTCTGGGGCACCGAAACTCGCCAAAGGGTTACGGGGCCCGAAAGTTTTAAAAAGGAGTTTCGATCGGTGGAGGCGGAGAGGCCCCATTCGGCGCCGCGGATTACAGATCTTATCGGCGGTTACAGGGCACCGGTGTACGCCCTACGCAGAGAAAGAACCGTCCGATTTCCAGCTGGGGCCTGATCTCGGACCCACGGGTCAATTATTTTGCCGTGTGGACACGGAACGGTATTAATGGAGGCTACCGAGGCGCGTCGCGCGTGCTCCTACCTTCGCCTTCGAATTATTCTAATGTCACGATACCGGCTGACGCTCTACGGATCGTTGTGAGCGCTCGATTTATACGGGGTGATCGAGAAACGTCTGATTTCGAATCCAACTGGCCCACTACACGAAAATTCCAATTTCTACGGCGATTTTTAAAACAATCTTCTGTTGCGTTCGCGATAATGTTTCGCACAATGAAAATCTTTCTTCTTGTGCGAGGACTACTTCTGCTGCTATGGTTGGTCGATCGTTTCAGACACACCCAGTAGACGCTTTTCTACGTCCACGTCTACACCTCGCATTATCACGAGGAAAGAATACGCTGGCGTGTCTATGCGTTATCGCGGAAGGCTACTTGTTCGTGCATTCGTAGCACTCGGACCGAGCGAGAAAATTAATCGTATAGTGTTTCAAAATCTCTGTCTGCCCGTATTGCGACACTGAAGCATCCTCCTGGTATCTCTTATCGCATCTTTTTATTATTTCCCGGCCACCTAATATTTCTCCGCTTTTACTTTCATCGCTGGACCATACCCAGAAGCCAGAAGTCCGTTTCGAATCGAAACCATCAGTCTACTCAAAAACGATCAATCTTACTACCGTCATTTTAAAATGACATCTGTACCAAATTGTCCAAAAAGGACATTCTACATTAAATAACCGCAAAAATTTGGCCGCCAACAAAATTCCCGGGGATACAGAAGCCCGAGATTGCGCCGCTCGATCGAAGGAGCAGAGGATCGCAGATACTTCACCGGTTCGTGCAGATAGGATCGGAGGAAATACTTTCAATTAACCGCTTCTTTTCGCCCGGGCCGGTCTATATTCATAAACACGGTGGAGGCGAAATTAAAATTCCGCAGCTCGTTCCCGATAGTCCGCCACCGGCGGCCAGTCCAGATAGCATCTTCATTCATTTCCTGCCCCAATAACAATTAATTGATACGCCGATACGGGGTCCGCTTAGGCCGAGGCCACTTAGGCTGAAGAAACCCGAGGGATTCGCCTGGTATTCGGTGAAGATCTCAGGGAAAGCCGTCGATTCCGACGACGCGACGTGGAAATATCTCGGCGACGAGGTGAGAAAAAAAGAATGACAAAGCCCACGGAAACGAGGGAGAAGGGGAAGAAGAAGAGATGAGCATCGACGAAAACACCGGGGCCAGGATCTACCGGGAGTGAAGATGAATGCGCCGATTATCACGGCCGGTAATGTTCTCGGAAGCATGAAGCGGCGATGCTTCTGGGCCCGTTCGGTGTCGCCTTAGGGTCCACTCACAACGAGCCAATGATCTCTTATAAAGACCCATGGGGCACTAATCTGGCAGCGGCAAGGGCCACTAGACCACGCCCACTCGGGGATAACGCCGAATCAATGCTGACATTCGAGACTTGAACTAAATTTTGTGGTGAATTCTTTTACTTCTTGATGAATTTGATGTTTGGGCAACCTCGAGGTCAGAAAGATATGTTTGTCTACACTTAGAGATATAGAATCAGTAAACAAGATTTATCTTTCTTCCGTGAAGATTTGCTTCCGAGAAACTTTCAACAACGACTTTGTACCTCAGACTGATACCTAGCGTCTTGTTTAGTAAGCAACGTTAGCTTCTTCCTTTACATTGATAGTATCCGTGTCCTTCAGCCATATCTAGTAACCCTTCGTCTTAAGGCTGACTTGATCGAGTATTGAATTTCCTTCTGCGACAAATTGTCTTCTGTTATTGATAAGCTAATTATTTTGCTGCGTTCTTAAAGCCTACCTCAATCCAATCGCATCTTCATTTCTGAAATACATTCATGATTGCACCATATCCTCCTGTATGAAAAGTCTGCATTATACGATTTTTCGAAGGCTGTTGTAGGATTGATCGCGATCTATTCAGAAGTGGTTCTCGTAAACAGGGAGCCAGACATTGGTTATGTGGTTATCAACTTCCTTCTGCGATAAATTGTCTTGTGTAATCGATAAGCTAAATATTTTGCTGCGTTCTTAAAGCCTACCTCAATCCAATCGCATCTTCATTTCTGAAATACATTCATGATTGCACCGTATCCTCCTGTATGAAAAGCCTGCATTGTACGATTTTTCGAAAGCTGTTGTAGGATTGATCGCGATCTATTCAGAAGTGGTTCTCGTTAACAGGGAGCCAGACATTGATTCGAACGATCATCGAGTAGGTTTTTCGGTGTGAAGCAGGGTTAACGGTGCTCAGCATTCGCCGAGTCGGGTTAAGTCCGGTCCAGGTGCCGCCTGCTATGCCAGCCGGTGAGATGTTGCTCCTGGTGGACCTGATCGAGCTCGCTCGTGCCATTGACCGCCATTGACTCCCCCACGTACGACACATTGCCCGACGTGTCCGCCATGCCGGTGTGTTCCCCGAGTCACCTCAACCCGCATGGATCCGACGCGGAAAGTAAGAATTTTCGAGCGGATTGCCAGCTATAGCGTCCATGAGCCTCGTGTCAAGATCCCGAGACACCAACCTGATTGCATAATGTTACCAGCTGACACTTGCTTTGCTACCTGACATACCTCGCATTCCACGACAATTGTCCTGTACCCTCCACAACAAATTTAACGAAAAGAAAGTCCACTTGGTGAACGTTTATGGGGATACACTAGATTGTTTAAAGACCCCGTGTGGCCGAAGTGCAAAAGAGTTCGCATAATTGAGAGACTGTGGCATCTAACGGGTCGAGAACGACGACGAGTAACGGAAACGGTAAACGGAATTAATGGATTCACGTGAAGCGCTGACGGACTTTATGGGCCCTTAATAACTTCGGGAGACCCCATTACGGACACCTCAGGATCGACGGATCATTCGTCATTGCTCAATCGTCCGATCGATCCAATTACGGCCTCTGTAGCGGGCCGACGATTCCCGTCGATTCGGCCCGTTGATCTATGGCGCTCATATATTGTAATCGACTAATCGAGAGAGGCGAGCGCGATGACGGCTACGGACGATCGTCGAAAAAAAAAGGGAAAAAGAAAGAAAGAAATTGAATCAGTGGGCAGTTTTCTTCACGAACGGCCGAGCACAATGCTTAGTTTGAACGATTGCGTAGATATCCTTTCCGCGATTCGTCTCGCATTCACATCGAGCCACGGAAATCGCTGAATTAAACCCTCGTTATGGTGGATTGTCGTCCAACAATGAGTTAATTATGACTCGGAAAGAAACTCGCACTAGAAAGAAGCATTTTGATCGAATGGCCCGAGTACCGTTTTTCGGTAATTCAGGATGACGGAAGGATTAAACAGTTCTTCTGACATATGAGTGCCAAATAATTGCGATCATGGATTTATTCTATTAGACATAATTGTATACAAGCGGCAAGCAAGATAATTATTATTGATCGACCATTAACAGACAAAAATCGCGCGAATGTCCTATCTTTCCTTGATCTAATGCTGACTTTTTCAGAAAATTTTCACCCTGTGAGTTTCCAGTCATTATCTCCGGCTATATTTACTTTAAACTCCATATCCCAATAATTATATAGAAGACCTTACAATTCACCAGGAAACTGTAATTTTCCATTATAAGCAGTGGTCACAAAAGTGTATCAAAACCATCTGACCTGTCTTATCTTGCTATCGATACGGTATACAACTTTCACAAAATGGTCAAACATCTATGTCACACATCGGTGTCGTGCGAAACTTTTCAGCTAGATATAGCGTTCACTTTTGTTATCTAACAACGACATCTCAAACAAATTAACCCCTGGCCTTACGATTTTCATAATAATTAGAACACTTTGTCTCTAATCATTTTCTAGATGAATTTTATTTTTCCAGACACGATTGCATTAACTGGATTATTTTAAGGAAATGTTGAAGAGTGCAAAATCTGGCTGACGATAAAACATAAATCTCCCCCGACCAATTTCGGGTTCAGCTTTCACAGAAAAGAAAGAACGGGTCACCGGGGACCGTCCGCTTAAAAAGGAAATAATCATCGCCATTAACAATGATGACTGCCATAAAGACTGACGCAAATAAAAACCGCCTGTCCGAAGATCCAGGAGGACGATCACTTATTGACAGTGATAGCCGTCGATTGTTCGGTACGATCGGCACGATTTCGATCGAGGACCGGGAACCGGAAACCCCGGAGTGTTGCCAGTCGAATTTTCGGGCGAAGTTCGCGGTTTCGTGGTCCGAAACACGACACTTCCGGAAACCGAGACGACCGTCGACGTCGTCTTTCACGGCGCTTGGCGAACGCGTGGGCGTACCGAAAGTTCAGCGCGGCCATATCGCGACTAACGCGAGGGACGCTTTAAATATATGTTGCCGCATAAACCATAAACCTGCTCTCGGCCGTTGCCGGTAAGCCGAATCCACCAAAACAAAACAGAACCTGCTCCTTTCTTCGACGTTCTCCCGGAAACTGGCTCCGACTCGTATTGCGCCTCGCGAGCGGTGCCCGCGATCGCTGGATCGTTGGATCGCCTACGGTGGGCGTCGAAAGTGAAACACGCGGAATCGCTTCTCGATTCACCTTGTATTTCGCACCCCGCAGGTGGCCGTGAACAAACATACAGCGCGAATAAACATCACTGTACAGTTTAGGAATTATGAAATAATCGCTGGTAGTTAATGTGTTAAGGTCGATTCATACACGTGCAATCCGATCGTCCGAGAAAATATTCTAACCCAGGTTTAAGTGACACCGTCCACAACCGAGAAAGTCTGAGCGGCTTCGTTCCGATACTTTTCTTCGACACTGAGAGCATAGGCATAGGCATCTCCTGAGGTGTAGAGGGGAGTAAAAGGTTCTTGGAACCCCTGGGGTTAGGGTAGCAAATGACACGATCTTCGGCACTTGGCCTTTGTTCGAGCATCTCGACCCTTCTCAAGTTGCCTAAAACTTCGGATCGTACGTGTATGAGACCCCAAAAACAGCGCACGATTTCTCGGACGCGTGTATGAATCGACCTTTACGGGGGTAGACTCGGTTCTGGAATTGCAAGGATGCGGGATGCGCCTTCATATTTCTCGATAATGCAGGCGATGGGGTTTCTCATTAGTCAAAAGGGCTAGATAAAAGATCAATCAAGACCGCGAACGCCGTGTAATTACCATTACAACTACCACCTTGATATAGGATAAACCACTGGACATACCACTGGACACATCTACGTTTCGTCGATGCTAATGCAAACCAACCGAGTCTCCGTTGCTAACCAGCACCGTCGCGTCGTCCGTTCGAAGATGGCGATCTTTTTTGCGAGAAGCGAAGTGGCTTCCTCGAGCAGGATCGTCCCGGAGAACGCAGGTGCAATCTATCCACCGGTCGGACAAGACAATTTTCAATCGCGCAAAGGAAGAAACCGCGGCGGTCACAGCTTTATTAAAGGAAACTAGCCGGTTGGTTCCCGGTTGGTATCGGCGTGTTGCGATTGCCCAAGCGGCGCTGTCGTCCAAATTTGGAGGGTTTCTAGCCGTGGAACGAGCCGTGCAGGGTCCGCGGGGCCGCCTCCACGGCTGATTTATCGGTAATTTACCGTGCGCACCGCGAGGGAAACATAAATCCTGTATCAGCGGTTTACATCAAGCGGCGCGCGACGCGTGTCGCAAGAGCGTTCCTGGTGGCGCGAGCGGTGCAAAAGCGGTGGATCGAGCAGGTTCGAATACGGCGACAACCGATCGCCGATGCGATCTCCCGATTCCAAGCAATAATATCGCCGGTTTTCGCCATTCGCGTGGCTCCGCAACGCCGCTAAATTGACTTTCTCGAGAGGCGTTGTCGCGATAACAGAGAAAACCGGGTAGCTAATTGGCGGGTTCGACGATCTGGCGAGAAACAGATAGAGCCGGGGGAAAAATCGGTATACAGTCCGTCAGAGAAGTCTCCGGTGCATACCCTCCTCGCGACGGAATAACATTTTTCGAACTGAATTAATTCTTAACCCTTCTGTCCTCCTCGCTTACCCTGCACTTTCGTATCCCTTTGGGTGACAGTGACCCGATGAATAAAAGTGTGATACTTTATAAGCATAACGATGAAACAATATTTAAAAGCACAGTATTTATGATAACGCAAACTTCATCTCGGGTCATGTAGACCCGAGGAAGACAGCAGAGTTAATACGATACGAGAAAATGGATCACACGTTTAACAATTAATCTGTAACGCTGCATTCCGTAAAAGTCGGAAGACCAGGTCGACTTTCGAAAGGCCGCTCGATCTGGAAAGGGGGTGTACTTTTATGACTGACTGTATGATCTCACGACCCAAACGGCCCGTAGTTTCTCGATGGGGGGAGAGGAAGGCGAACGGTGTGGACTAGTAATGAGATTTTCTAACCGTGGAAACGTACTCTGCTCTAACGACGACACGGCTCGGAGGGCGTGTGCACGAGCCTTTATTAAGGTCCCCGTGGTCACGAGGCGACCATATACCCTCGGCCCCGGTAGATCGGATCGAGCGACTCGAGACTTTCGGGGCAATGGTTCTCCGCCGGGAGGTGAGCTCATTAATTCAAATAAATCGCTTTATGCATCGCCGCGATCTCGAAAGACGGTGGAAAGAAAGCGCGCGCGGCGCGGCTCGACGCTCGGCCTGACCAAGACGAATGGAATAGCTCGCGTGGCTTCTCCTTATCTCCGATGCATTCCGCTCGAACCTTGCCCCACGGTTACCGCCTTCGTTCGAACATGAACCAACGAGCTGCCATAAGAACGAACTATGCGCGCAACGCGTTATCCGAGGGTACACCGAGCCGAGAGCTCTCTTCGACGATTATCTGCCTATGCGCGGATGGCTGCTGACGAGCACAGATCGTCCCATCTGCCTTCGAACTGGTTCGGTTAGAACCCTATCCCCTACCCTAACCGACTATCTCGCGGATACGCGCCGCGCAAATGATCGCCGCTCCGGCTTGCTGAAATTTCTTGATCGTACATCATCCCCAACCCCGCAGACTCACGCGTATAAAGGGTGTTTTTTAAGAGGTCTAGAACTTTAAAATGAAATAGAAATCATGGTCATGGTGTTGGCTTTATTCAATATATAATTTTATGCCAGTAGCGTTTAAATTTTGGTGTATCGGCGCCGCGCGGCTGTCTCGAATGAAGTGCAATCTCGAAGTCTAATTTTCGACCACTTTTCCTAGCAGCTGAGGTCGTATATCGGCAATAACGCGGCTAATGTTGGCTTCCAAGTGGTCCAAAGTCTGTGGTTTATTAGCCTAGGCTAGCGACTTTACATATCCCCACAGAAAATAATCAAGATGTATGATATCACACCGTGGGGGTTAATACATAGTTAATAATCGAATAACTTCTTCGAACCATGATTTTCGGAGTAACATTGCAGAATTTGCAAGCGTTGTTCTTCCGGCGTAAGTGTATTCATGATGAAATTGCAAAACATACTGAGCAATCAGCTGTCAATTTTCAAGTTGACTGTCACTAGAAACAGTGTTGCTAATTTGAAAAATATACACCTCTTAAATAAACACCCTATAGATATCTAAGCAGAAGACGCTAATACGGATCCTCGAGAAATGTCGTTGCGTTTTCAATTGCAATGGCGGAATGCAACTGAACGATTTCGTAGTCGTTGGATCGTCTCCTCGCGGTGTATTCTGCTTGATGAATTATGGGATCTAGTCTCTGGGTGATAGGAGCCTATGGAATAGTCTCCTTCTAGACCGGGTTCCTGGAATATAGTACTTGAAGAATTTTAGATCCTAGGTTATAAATCACCTGGACTTTTTGAATTCTAACTTTACGTTCCGAACAATCACAGTTTTAGAATGGGATGTGCAAATTTTTGTGACGCGGATATAGTCTGTGGACTGTTCTAGTTGATAAGCTGTGAGTTATAGTCTCCGAGCAATACTGACTCTTGGGATATGATCTTGGTCCTGGCTCTAGTTTCCTGTGACACAGTTCTTCGACTGTTTCGTCTTATCCTGTGCGAACCAGCTAGATTTTAAACAGTTTGAAAATGTTGATACTTCGACTTGCTCACAGAATCTACAGCATCAAAAACGACTTCGGTTCTCCGAATAGCGTCAGACTGATCAAGGTTTCGAGATACAGTTTATGATATAGTATCTCAGAATTATTCAGACCCACGAGATACAATCTTCGAAGGACTTAGACTACCGAGATATACTTTCAAAGTCATTAAAATCCTCCAGACATAGTGTCTGAATTATTCATGTCCTAGACAATAAGTAATCCTAGCCTCGATGAAAAATTACACCTGTAACTATAATCAAGTCTCACTGTCAACTGTCCAATCACAACCGTCCCATAAACATGAACGATTCATAAATCTTAGCACACAGGTCCAAATCATTCCTCCAATTTCTGCAGCAGGATTTATCAATGATAGTCTTTTGGACCGAGTTCTTTCAATGACACGTCTATCTACATAATCGCAGATTTCCAGTGGATAGTAGTGTCGCCCCGGACAAATATCGAGCATCGATTCAAGATAGATCAGTGGCCAGCACGGAACAAAACGTGAATGCTCCGGACACTAGCCCTGGAGCCTCTCCTGCCACTCTAGCTCCTGATAGTCGAACACACCGCCGACACTACCGCTAACAAACAAGCATAATCAAATAAACCGTCCCGGCAAGCCACAATAAAAAGAAATCTTTCGACTGCAGGCCGTGCGCTGCAGTCCGCGTGCAATCTAGCATCTCGGCGCGGCGCGGGGGCGTCTCCGACGCAACCGGCAGCGCGTACGCAACGATACGCATCTTCGCGCACTGTTGCGAGTCGCGCGAGGCGTTCTCGAACGCGCTTCACTTTTCACAAAAATCCGGGAGATCTTCCGCTTGATAGACGTACAAAGGACAGTCGACCGAGAGCCGAAGAATCGCCGCTAACTATGTGGCAATTGAAAATCTGCTGCCTCTGCAATAGCTCGAACCATTGTCGACTGCAGTGTTGCATCTTGCAACAGAACATGTCTGTCGTGTTATCCGACATGTAAAGTAATAATTATAATACAATCTCTTAGATTCCTCCTGAACTCATTTTTCTTAGTGCTTGTCCCCTTTACCAACCCATTTTTGAAAAGATGGACATTCGAAAATTGAAGAAATTAAAATTATTTGAAGTGAACGCTGTACCGCGATATACAGTCTCGGACAGCCGAAGAACACAGTGGGCTGGATCGTAACATTTTACTATCACTCTTCAACCATAACAGATATTTATATAATTCATTAAAAATTATTCCTACCTACTGATAATTATCGTAATAAATATATTTTTAGAGCCGCAGTCTAATCATTACAGACTACAACATATCGAAATTTGAACAAAACCCGAAACAGTAGATCTAACTGTAGATCTCCGCAATTCCCGTCGCGTCGGCAGAAGCCGAAATCCATGTCGTGTAAAACACATCCGCGCGAGTTCCGCCAGCGAATCCGCATAGCGATATCAATTAACAAGAATCTCTTTCCGCTTACTATCATTTTTTCTCGCGACTACACCGAGCCAGCCTCATTAAAACCTCCCTACCATCTCGGTGCGAGACGCACATAAATCCTCCGGCCCCCTTTCTCTCCTACAGTTCGGCGTCCAAGAGGATTCGCCGACTCTATTCCGCGAGCGACGTCCCTCGGGGGTGGCTTGCGACTTATTTAAGAGCGTAATTGCGTTTGCAAGCTCGTAATAAAAAGTGGTCGAAGAAAAACGAATTTCTGTAGTTCGTAAAAATGAGTAACTTCTGCTGGAATAATATTTCCTTTATGGAAATCGAGGATGGTAATGACGGTAATAACCGAGTTGTAACAGCCACGAAAATGGACCAATGGAGTTCCTCTTTATTGTGCCGCTGGGACATGCATCGTACACGCTTGTCGGGCCACTATTCATCGGGCCCCGGACGTTTGGCCATCTTGTAAAAGCTCGGGGGTCCTGTTGCGAACGTTTGTCAAGGGGGCAACCCGAGAAAAATGCGCCTAATTACCAGCTGGGGCCACCGAAGGTTCTGGACGTTGTACCCGGTCTCGAAATCAGAGTTTGATCGTTCCAGATACCTCCGAGGAAATAAATAAAATCGCAGCGCCACAATATCTATTATAATATAATATCTTTATCGTCCCGATTCTATTAACGCAAGTGCATTTCGCGTGGGGTTTTCAATGCAGAATGCCGCACAATAGCGCAATAAATAGCTTAGACACCTGGAAGGTGCATAAAATCTGACTCAGCTGAAAATACCAGGTTGATTGAATCATTAAGTATTTTAACATGAAATTCGCCAGGGGAATCGCCTAAACGCTCTAAAAATAGCTGTGTTATCGTGTGTATCAACGTGGAATTTTGCAATCAGTGGCCGCGGGGTTCCCGCCGGAGAAAATCGATATTTACATTGCACGTAAATAATTTAATCCGTTCCATTTCTCTGTCTCTCTCTCTGTGTGTGTGCGTGTGTGTGTGTGTGTGTATGCGTGTACTTGTTGTTACAGAGAGTTTAATGAATGGAACGCTCTGTTCCCCGATGACTAACGATCGCGGGTATTCGATTACGAGGGATCCGTGCTAGACATAGTCTAGTGGAGACTTGCGAAACGCAATACACGTTGACACACGACTCCACTGTCTGCGACCTGCTCACGCCTATGCACGAACGAGTGCATAGATGCAATGCATTCGCACCACACATTGTTGCCCACACGCGAGCCGACGTTCTCCCGGCTTCAACAATACGTTCTCCGTTCGGCTTCCGAGCGTATTCGAGCAGAGTGGAACGGAGTGTCTGGAAACATTTTTCGACAGTCGTATCGTTTCAATCTTGTACGAAAAAGTCGAAATTTTCGAACGAACGAAACATTTCGCTAACATGCTTCGCACGCCTAGCTATTACAACGCCGAGAAATATGTCTGAACACTGGGACATTCACTGGACTGCTTTTGTATTCGTGGTATTGTGCTTGGCACAGTTTCGATTGAATTATCGCCGCAAAATATTAAATCGAATGACCTGCACTCTTTCGACTGGACGATTGTTTATCGTAATCATTCTTGGCCGTCATTACGCATTGTCTAGCTCCGATATGTTTAGAGTTAGTCAATCGTGGCTCTGAATATCTGTAAATGTCTGTAGTCCTGGGTGCAAGGATCAAACGACAACGCCAAGGACTGGATCACGAAGTCACACAAGAAGCGGTGCCTCGGACGGTGTCAATAACACTGTCAGCGGGCATTCAACGACAGGAAACAAAGTGGGCGCATCTTAATGGATTACACTTGTAGGCATCGCCTACTGCGACCCCGCGGGCCCCCTATATCGCCAATTATAGTGCACGTTCGACGTATAAACACGTTATTTTATTAGCGGGGCCAGTA
This sequence comes from Lasioglossum calceatum, assembly GCA_963966675.1. NCBI lineage: Eukaryota > Metazoa > Arthropoda > Insecta > Hymenoptera > Halictidae > Lasioglossum > Lasioglossum calceatum. The sequence goes on along the minus strand of OZ016555.1, from coordinate 1,171,092 downwards.
AAAGGGCGCGGCGTCCGTACCGTGGATCCTTTCACCTTTTTCTTCTGTTTCGTTCGCGAGAGCCACGCGAGAGAAGAAAGAAGAGAGGAGACGAAGCTCGCGTGCAAATTCTTGCCCGATGCGCGCTGTCGTGACTCGCGTTCCGAAGTGCAAACATTCGATTCTTTTCATTCTGCTGTTCCGCGCCAATGAAAGCACCGGTTCCACAAAGAATTAAGAGACAACGGGAAATACATATTCATTTCATTGTCTTTCGCATAAAGAAACACCACGTTTTCAGATTTAAATAAATGAACTACTGCGAGGTTTAAGGTACGTGTCCATCTGGGAGTAAAACTGTTGCGAGTTTCTCTCGAGAGTCAAATTCGCAAATGGACACGTTGAAATTTTTTCTCGGCGAGCAACTGAGAGTCTCCTTGCGAGTTTTATGTACACATAAATCCTAAGCATACGTAACGTAACGTAATGCACACATAAGCCTAAATATAAATTAACATCTGCTACCGGCAGCAATTTTGTATTTGTCGAAGCCCGGTAAAAATGAAGGGGAGGATCGAGCTTGCGTCGATACCGATCGCAGTTGGCCGGAGTTTATGCCCGTCGGGAATCGGTGGAATAAATTCGACGGTGCCAGATTGCTCCAAGGTTATCCGGTGAATACCTTATTGCACGTTTTACGCGACTGCTTCGTTGAGAAAAAAGGCGAGCGAGAGCGTTCCGCGGCCAGGAGCGACTTCAACGCCTGCATAAGCGCTATCGGCGCCCGGGCCGACGCGCGGCGCGGCTCGGCGTGGCGCGACGCGCAGCTCGTTCTGAATGGCCCATTGTGTCGTCCGATCGGCGCGAATTTTTCGCCGATCCCGACGTGGACTCGCGTGGCCGCCCTCGATAGGCAGCAACGGGAATAAATTAACGTGCCGGTTAAACGTATCCGACCGGCCGACGGCCGCGTATAATCGCGCGTGTCGTAACGCGTCCATTGTAAGCGAGAAAACCGGCTTCAAGCGCGTCCCGCGATCGCAGAAGGAAGTACCACCTAGGATTTTTCATCGAACCGCTGACGACCGATGGCTCGAGCTTTCCTAACATCGCGCAAATTGAAAGTACATACGAGGGTAGATCAATAAGTACACCGTGTTTGAAGACAGGCGGCGCGGCGTTGCTGAGGGAAGAAAATTTCATAGTAATTGATACGCTAGTTTTGATTTGACAGTCGTCTCTGTATTGAATGTATTTGGTGTTTTTTGATAGAATCATGACAACGCACTCACTGATCCCGAATCGTCGCGGCGAAATAGCAAGAATTGCGATTCGAATTCCTGCTGCATCCACCGTACTCGCCCGACCTCGCTTCCTGCGACTTTTTCCTGTTCCCCAACATTGAAATGTGGTTCGCGGGGAAAAAATTCGGCTGAAACGAGGAGGTCATCGTCGAGACAGAAGCATATTTTTAAGAGTTTGACAAATCGTATTTTTTGGATGGTTTAAACGAATGGCAAAGAAGAATTTTTAAAAAATTTCTGACAAACTTGCGTTTTCATTCCTAACACGGGTACTTGATCCACCCTCGTACATGAGAGAGTTAGCACGAGTCTTGGATTGTCAAGGATTACCTGGGTTAGTCTCGAAAGGGGAATGAAGCAACGAAAGATCGTTTTCCCAATCGCGAAATCGGTACCGGCCAACCGAGTTTCGCGGTCTATCGTTCTCGGGCCGTCTCAGACGCATTGTTCGATAATGCAGTGCCGCTTAAATCGCGCGGCGGAGGCCCGATTTCATGGGGGACACATTCCCAGACGGTCGGTGGTCTTGGCGCCCGCCTATCACCGGCCAGCAAACCGTGGCGAATAACTTATCGGGCGCGAAACCGCGCCGCTCCGATCCGCTTCGCGCCAAGCCAAGCCGAGCCGAGCCGAGCCGAGCCAAGTCGAGTCGAGTCGGCAGCTCCGCTTGTATCGCGATCCGAGATTCGAACGATCGTTGGCGGAACGGAGCACCAACCGTGGGGATCAGGGGCACCCTTAGTCACCTGAACCTCGATAGCGTTTCCGTCTTCTATCTCGCGACTCCCATTCTACCTGAAAGTCCCCAGCCATCCCGCCAGTTACTCCTCGAGATTTGCGATACGAGCTTCCCGCTGATACGAGATCCGTACGCACCGTCGCGCGCGTACAAGGTGTGTCCACGGACACCACGGTTTCTCCCCGTTTGCTGGATACCCGGATCGATAGCGAGCGAGGTTTATTAAGGGGACTAGACAGTCGAAAATATTTTTTTATATTTTTTACTCGCTCGAATAACCGCTTGATTCGACACCGAAGCGACGCGGTCTCTGTTCTGAAGCTGCCTGTGAGGAGCGCTGCGATTTTGGAAGTTTTTGGGAAAACTACGCGAGCGATCGCTTTCAAATTTTCTGGCCGTCTTGTCACGCTATTGAAACTAATAATTACCGGTATAGGTGGCTCTAGCTGTCAGTGTAGTTACCGTCAAACCGCGTCGATGAAGTCGTTTTTTTGGGTCAACGAGTCGCTTAGGCTCGTTTTAACGAGACGACACGGAGCTGAGAGCGGATAATAATACGAAAATCTCGAATCGATTAATACAGGTTTCACAAGGATGATCCGCACACGGATCTCATCTGGCGTTTTCGTACACGCGTCCGGCGTTGATCTTGATGGTTGTTCGTACGATACGATCGCGACGTCCCATCATGTTTTAATAATACGATTCTTAATTATATTATGAAAGACAAGGGGAGAGAACGGAACAACGCTGTCTGGAAGGTATCGTCCTGTGCGCGCACAGCATTTTTCAACGTGGCGGGCTTACACATCGGGTCAGCAGAAGTGGCTTTTTAAGGAGCGTTTTATTTTTGTACTGGACGCGACCACCGTTAATCCCGACCTTCTTACCTCGCCGATGATCCAACCGATAAATTCCGCGAGTCTCCTGCGAAACGGCCAACACTCCCTTCCGACCACTATACCAAGCTGTCGAGCATTTATTATCGCCGATAACGCTCTCCTCCGAACATTGTTACGCCGAGATCGGGCACAGCCAACGTCCGAGGACCCTCTGTTCATCGCAAGAACACGGACCGCCTAAATTTATTCAATTATTCAAGATTTTCCATCGACACGAAATATTTATTTATCATTCTGTCGTATCTCTCGTGTTATTGGTTTCTCGGATAAAGAATTATCAAACTACTGTAGATCAAGACTTCGTATATCTTGTTCTTGTGTAATTTTCATGCAATCGTCTTTAATGTTACTTGTTCTGTTACAATAGTGAATAGTCGAAAGCCGAGGACAGTGAAAAACAGTTTCTAATCGATGCATCCCGCAGTCGAAAATTAATAAAGGGAGAGAAATCCAATTTGCACGAATTAGAAAGTTGAATTTAAATGATTTCCAAGGCTCCGCGCGCCGGGAGTGGTAGACTCGTGCGCGCAGAGGTAAAAAGGATCAGGATAATCGACACCGTGGCCGGGCTCGTTCGGCTTATAATCGCGCGGCTTCGTTAAACGGTGCGCGACGTGCATGGTAATTAAGCCGCGTGGCGTAATCCGCTTTAAAATCACGATAAATCCAGCCCCACCCCCTCGTGTCAACGCGCCTTAAGAACCGTACAATCACTCGCAACAATTATTTCGTATCGCTCGAAATTACCGGCGACTCGATGCCGCCGTTCAATGCACGGCACGTTTCCACTGACAATGAGATCAGAAATTAATCAGGAACTCGAAGTTACTCAAGAACCCGAACGATCATAAATTCTCGATTTTTCAGTGGGACGTCGAAATAAAATGCGACAAGTGAAATGTCCTGAAAATAAAGATCCCTCGTGATCACTAGGATTACGCCTTGCTCTACCGAAGAAAAAATTATTTAATGCTTTTGTTTCCTCTGAAGGTCGAAGATTTTGAAGCTTCGGAGCTTCCCGAGGGCGCATCCCGAACTCTTGCAATTTTCGTAACGAGTCTACCGCCTTGACATCTCCCGCCCAAGGATCACAATTCCATTAAAATCGCGAGGAAGAGACAGGTACCCCGGCGCAATTCATCAATTACCTGGTCCAGCAGGTGATTAATCGACGTTCCAGTGTCCCAGGCGACACCGTGATCTCAGGGGCTGGCAGGGGATCCAGGGAGGATCGACGGCAGAAGATCGAGGGACGTTGGATCGGTGGACGCCGACACTTGTTCTCCATCACGGCGCTACGCATTCGTTCTTCGCTCGGATGTTGAGCGACGAGCGGATATCGGCGATCAGACGTAAGTATGTGCGATCCATGGCCGTCGATCGACGTCCGGGCACGATCGGGAACCAAGAGAAACGAATCACGCGCCGCGATTAAATCTATGGGCCTGCCTGTGGACGACTTCCTCCACGGGGACGATCCCGATCGAGGATGCCGATGGATCGATCGGGGAAACGCGTAATGCGAGGCCACCGAGTGATCAATGGCGCCACGGGATATTGATGAGAATTAACGTTAATCTTTTGTCACGGTGATCCATGCACGCCGATCCTCTCCGGAGACTCGAGGAACGCCGATCTTCCGAGACCGCCAGGCTTTCCTGCAGCAAACACGTACGGCAAAGACGTTCTACATTGTCCATAGAATTTGAAAAGAATAATGTTTATAGAAAAGCAGATATTTATCCAAGGAAAAATCCGTTGACCGAAACCGTACACACGCGAACCAGTATTTTCATTCCACGGAACTTGTCGCAGTCAACTTTTCATTTGCGAAGTTTCTACAATCTTTTAAACGCGCGTTATTCATGTACGAATGTTGCAAACGAGCGAAATAATTTACAGAAACCGAAAGACCCGGTATCACGAGAACGTGGCAGGTTCATATACCACCTTCGAACACGGCCTCTATCAGATCTTGTGTTAAACGAGCGATACATTATTCGTTTTCGCTAGTCCTTGAAATTGATCATTCTCCTTTCCTCAATTTCTCTCTCTCTCTATTCGTTTGTCCGCGGGCACAGCGAGAAGCCACGACACCGTGTAATGCGGAATGAACTCGTCAGGATCTAATGAGAGTCCGCGGAGAGAGAAAGTCTCTCAAGTTTAACGAACGTTTGCCCGGCGCTTAACGGGCCAAACTCATACTTTCTAGCCCGCGAGACTTGTGCGCGAACGGTCCCAAACTGCCAACTTTATTTCACTTTATCACCTCCACCCTGATTCCTCGCATCTACTTTATTCCATTCGACAACCTAGAAATTTTATTCTATTACTTAAGATCAAGAATTAGATCGCTACTCCCCCATAAGATCGGTTTCGCAATCGTTCGACGAAAAATCAGATCGATATTAATGACCGGCGACCCGACAGCGTGTTCCACGCTCGAGGAGAAAGAGAGAAAAAGGAGAAAGAAGGCAACACGAATTTCGAACGCGAATTTCTCAACCACCTGATCGTTTCCCCCATAAGACAGCCTGTAGACGTTTCTCGATTCCCGGCGTGCACCGGATTGCGTGCTCCACGCAGCGCGCGTGCCTCGGGCGCGGGTGTGCCCTCTCGGCGCGTTAACGCTCACAAAGACTCGCGAACGCTCGTAGCCTCGGCTCGGCGTGTACAATGAGCGTGCTCTCGGTCACCCACACGTGCAGGAGAGAATCCAAGTATTGCCAATTGCAAATGTCCCAGTAAAATCCTTCATGCTCCACAAAATCTTTCTCGGAATACGTATTAACCCTCGTCCGTTCCTCGTTTCACGAACTGAACCTGTCCCTCGGTGTGAAATTGACACAGTGGTAAAAGGTTAATGAAATAACAAGGTAAACAGTTATTCTTCGATGTTTTCCGGTTATGTGTTTCGCATTGAAAAAATAAAAATAACGAAATTTTGTGAAAAACCTAGAAATATTATAACGGAACAGGAACGGATCAGGGTTAACGTTACGTCCTAGCATCCATGGATCTCGATCGCAATATTCGAGCAAGGCGCCCAACAATGTAAACACTGGTGTAATTTCACAGCGCATTAAAATCAGGGATTACACTCAGAGCGGCGGGCATAAGCGGTGTCCGTCGCGTCGTCGGGTCGCGCTCGAGCAAGTACATCCGCGTGCAAGGTATAAAACGCGTTTCCACTCGCCGGGCTTAATCGACCGGAGCAGAATGTCACCGACTATAATCCACTTACAACAATTCACTGCCAATACCGGGGGCCACGTAACGAAGAAACAAGTGGCCGAGAGGCGGCCGGCCACGATCGTCCTCGTTATCTTGTGTCGCAGCCGGTCGTCCTCGCGCGATCAGGATCGCCTCGAGAGAGAGCAGAGCTTTTCGCCGGGGCACCTATATTTAGAAATCACCTGGCCTGTAACAGAAGAATCTAATAAATTCGCGAGACTTCAACACGTTTATGTGTATAATTCTTTACTCGACTTCGAGAATATACGCAGCAGTATTGAACTTGCCAATAAAAATTTGGAGCTTCGTACTGATTTAACTTAATCAGGATCGTTTCTAGAGCTGTTCGCGTGGCGCCTATATTTAGCAATCATCGGGTCAGGGATCGGGGAGTCGAATAAATTCCTTGTAGAGACGTTAGTGCGAATCGTAGCCGGGGCAAGCGTGTAATACGAGGAAAGCGAAAGAGAACGAGATAGAAGGAGAGTAGGAGGAACCGAAAGAAACGAGGAGTAAAAGAATGAAACTCCTCCGACGATATCGCCGGCGAGAAGACGAAGGACAGCTAGGTGAAAATGAGATGGTAACCTGGATATCGAACGGCAGTGAAAGGGAGACGAAACGATCTTCGAGAGAAAGAGAGGGAGAGAGGGGAGACCCGGTTCCAGCGAGGGAGAAACACGGCTATCTCGCGGGGGAGTAGTCGAGCAGTACTTACTCAAAGAGCAAGTCAACAGCGGCAGCTCGTTGCTAACTTATGAGCAACCGGAGATCCCCCGGCCGACTACTAATGGGACTAGTACTACCAGTAGAAACTCACCACCGAGGGAGGGACGGGCTAGAACAAGAAACCGTCTGGCGGTTTATCCTCTAAACCGTTCCTTCCTCACCACCCTATCCAGGTTTTTCTCTCGGTTGTACCTGACGCCCGTATGTTTCTCTCTTCTCGCTTCTATCTCCACGTTTCCTCCCTTCCCGGCTTTCGTCTACCTGCGTCTACCTGCTATTTTAATAAATACGCGCAACGACGCGGCGCAACGGTCTACAGGCGGTTTTAGAAACGTAACAAATGGTTACACGTCAGGCACAAGGTACTTAAGAAAGGCCCGAGCTGCCGCACTAAATCATAGAAATCGTACGGTATAAATTACGTGAGCGAGCGAGTGCCCGCGTGCTCGCGCGAGCATTGTGCGGGCGCGAGAGAGTGTAAGGCCCCCTCCACCGATGCCAGAGGACTTCATTCAGCCTCTGTTTTGGGACTGTCCACTTGGAAATTCACTGTGGAAAATAGTAAAAGATACATTTTTTCCTTTCCTCTTGCTACAATCTATTGGGGTGGAACGAAAGTTTGTAGCGTTTTTAGATTAAAATTCAACGATAAAATTAAGAGATTTATTCACAGATTCTTTTTGCCAATTTTTCAATGAACCTGTGGAATTTTAATTTGCAAACGATACGAAGTTTCGTTCCAACCCAATACCTTTCGTTTTTATTCAATTCGAAATTCAAGGTGCAAACCTCTGTGCAACTTTGCAACGTCCGCGGAGCAGTGATGAGGAAAATTCATTAACAGCTCAAGCCTCGTTAGAGCACGCTCTAATCACCGCAGCCGGATTCTCCTCGTTTCAGCTGGATTCCCGGTTCTCGATTCGATTACGAGCGGCTTATGCAACGCGCCGCGATAAAACGCATCCTCCCGTTCACGTGACTGTCGGTCGATCGATAAATCATGCACGAGATCCACTTGACGCGCGTTTCCACCTCCTCGCTACCCGGATCGTTCCGATCGGATCGGGCAACGTTCGGTAATTACACCGATTACATTCCAATTACGTCGTGGCCGGGCGCCATTGATCGTGCCCAAGCGAAAAAAAGAACAGGTCCGGCACTCCTGCGAACACGACTAGGACATGTTAATCCTGCGGTGCCCACGTGCTCGGTGCCCGGCACGGTTCAATCCGAGGTTACGAGCCGCGAACTATGCCGAACGTAAAAGTTGATATCTCATTTGGAATTGAAACGCGTGGCCCCAACTCTCTCGCACCTTTCATCCGATTTTTCTTCTGTACATTAACGGCCCGGCAAAAGCGTTACGTTGTTATCTGATTGATAGGCGTGTTAATGAGAAATCTACATAGTATTCGAATCTACATTGGGAATTCTTGAGATTCAGATTCGTTCTATTGATTTCAGCCTCGCGCAAATGTTTCGTTCAAATTCTAGCGAAAAAGAGATCGGACAGCGCGTGGAATTCTATGTACGAAAAACGCGTTGTGTTCTGATCGTGCAATGATTGTGTTCACGATTTTTCATATCATCGTAGCGTATGTATATGGCAGCATGCGAATTTTCATCCGAGACACACAGCAACTTTTCGCATATTAATTATATCACGCAAGAGGCCGTGGGTCTACTTTCGTCTAAAAAGTCGGGTTGACACACACCTGTAATTATCGCCACCCAATTGCCGGATTGGACCGTTCCGCCAAGATCGCATTCGCAGATCGATTCTTATCGAGATCTTCGTACGTTATCGCCGACGCGTTTCCACGGATACGCCGACACTGTGGCCGCGTTTAATTACCGTTGAATCAGCTCGCGCGGCTGATTAAGGCGGGCGAGTCGCCGCGCTTGGTTACAACTGAAATCAATCTCGCTCGAGATCGATTAGTCGCGATCACGGGCGCTCGGCTGAATCGATTTCGTGTCTCGATTTGTTCGCGGCGAGGAAACTGGCTTCGCCGCGCCGCCGAGGGGATTATTGGGTCCGCGGTGAAAAATCGGTCCGCGGAAATTATCTGCGGCATAAAATCCCTGTGATTAGAACAGGCCCCGGCTAGTTGGAACACGCGAGATGAAAACGAGATCGTATCGTGGCATCGCGGCTCCGCTAATTAAATCCATGATTTATCCACAGAGCCGCCGCGCCGCCAATTTCAAATTCGCACCACTTTATGATAATCCCGCCGATGAACGACTTCCTACATTATAAACGATATTTCGCGACAATGATCGCGCTCGTTACGTGATACGATGGCTCGAGGGGCGCGCCTCGTGTAATATACGACTCGATAAAATATTTATTAGTCTTCTTTCCCTGTGAACAAACTGTGGCATTATGTCTTAACATACATGTATTCTTTAAGCGAATAAGTTTGCTGGTTCAACGGTGAGCGCAATAATCGACAGAAGATGGAGAGAAGAACGTTTCACTTGGTCGACCAAGTACACAAACATAATAAACCGTGGAACAACATCGTCGCGGAAGAAGTGACAAGGGAGTAGCCTGCTTGGCGCGCGCGTGCCACAATTCATGACGGAGACTGCGGTCTCTGAAACGCGGCTAGGTGGTATCCATGGCCTGGATACCGATCGACAGATACTTATCGACGATCGAAGCTCGCGAGAGCGCGCGTGCACCGTAGACGAGGATTGAAATATAAGGGCGGAAACGCAGCCAATTAATTGCATTATAAATTCAAGCCGGGGACCGGTCCGGCGAACAATGAACCGGACCGGGGACGCCGGTCGCGACACTTCGAGTGCTCATTCTGCACCTGAAACCGAGCAACTATGCTCACTATTTATAACCCGACTTGTTTTCGACTATGAGCAAAAAGTCGGAACGGTGTAGAACCGTTCGAAAGCAGTGTCACGCGATTTGAGTCGAGGAAAGTTCAATTACGAGGGTGGCAGAGCAACAACATACAATCATCGAATTATTAGAGTGTTGTATTTTCTGAAAGCACTGTGAATGAATTTATGTCAGGTCTCCTGTAATTATTGCATTCGTTTTAAATGGCAAGGGCACCGTGTTAATCGAGCATTTCCGTGTTGAAGCCCTCCGGCACGACTTCGAAGCGAGGACAATAGACTGAATGGAGGAGCGTTCTCGCATAAACCTGAATGCGTGATGCTCCGTTTACTATCGCCTCTACCGCATCAGCCAATAAAGGTAGCCGTCTCTGAACACGCAACTACACAGAGGGGTTGATTCAGGGTAGCGAAACGTATAAATAGAACGGAGCGACGATCGTCGAAGAGTCGGGGCCAGAAAAATGGTCGAAGTCGCCCTCGGCGAAAAATGTTCTACACGCATCGAAAGGGGATACAGCGTCGGGTGTTGATCTAATTAAAATTACAGGCAGCCTATTAGCTCCGCGAGTCCTGGAGCAGCTTCGATACCGGTAACAACGCAACGAGCCACGAGCGGGAGTTAACTTATGGTGGCGTGCAAGAGAGAAACGCCGGTCGACCGGAGAGTCGGACCGCGGCGGTGGCTAACGAAGCGGATTTAGTAATTGTTTTGTTGCGTATCGCCCGCAGTGCGGAGCTCTGCTCGACGCGCCATTACTGGTTCTACATTGTAAAACACTCCTCATTGATAGCACGAGCCTCTTTGAGCTCGCCTAAGATGACGCCGGCCGAGAACAGATACGAGGAACCACCGTTGCCTGCCTGCCCGCCCGTCTGTCCGTTTTGTTGATGCGACGCTCGACAACCTGGTCCTAGATAACTCCGACCATATGTAAAGTTAGGTGCATAAACCTGCGGATACTCCTCTCGTGACTTTGCAGAAGCCACGGGAATGTTCGAATCCCGTGAGCGAAGATTCTGCAAGCTGGACAGTGGGCATTCCAGCCGCGAAGAAAATTACTTCTTTGTGACCTCGCCGATCGCGCTAATTGGACTAGTAGAGGATCGAATTAGTAGAAGTTGCGGAGGGGACATTCGTTTTTCTTAGATCGAATATCTGCTGTATCTCACTAGGAATTTCGATCGCTTTCTAAAGGAAAGTTCCAGTTTAAAATTCGCAAAAAAAGACGCAAGTAAGTTGAAACGCACCCCCATGTTTCGCGGTCAGTTCGGAGAGCTACGATCATGCTCGGAGACGGTGATTAACATTCGCCTAACATCGTAACGGGAGCCGATAAGGCCCGATTACCCAGCCGGCCGTTGGAAAAAGGGTAATTTATAGAAATCTGTCGTCGTTTAATTACCTGGCGCACGGGGGTCTCGTTTTAATGTCGTCGATCTCCCACCCGGCTCGATCGTGCGCCGCTAAATCATTCCTTGCTCTAATTCATCCGTCAGAAGGTACGTTTACGTTTCTGCCGCGTTTCCGCGGTTTGCACGATTTATTTCCATAGAATGCCGTGGTTTCGCGGGCTGATTGGCGCGAAATCAGCCGGGGCCCGGCACACTCGAGGCGCACACGTGGACACACCGGGAAGACGGTGGAAAACGTATGGGGTTTTGTTGGCTGGGGACCCAGGCCGATTACCGATACCGCTTGTAATTTATTGCTCTTTATTCGCGAAACGTGACGCCGGGCTCTCCGTCTCGTAAAGTGCTTCCAGTTCTGAGTCACTGGGCCCGGCTCGCCTGATTTTTGTCCAATCGAGAATGTCGATAGCTCTCCTGCGCCGCCGCGCCGAGAACCGTTCGACTCGAACGAGCCAGAGCGGCAAAGCCTGCATTAGAGGTACGCGCGAACACACACGCCGCCACCGGCCGATCGTCAAAGATAAAGACACAATAACTTTCTAATATTCGCCACGGAACGCTCCGATTCTACGGGGATACGCCGATCCGTTGTCGTTTCCTTGAAATCGACGTTAATCGTCGGTGCGCTCCTGAACCACTTGTCGCACGGTCATATACGAGGGTAGATCAATAATTACCCGCGTTCGAAGACAAGCGGCGTTGCTGAGGGAAATTTGTATTACTCATCATTTCATACTGATGAAAACGTGGTTTGCGGGAGAAAATTCGGCTGAAACGAGGAGGTCATCGTCGAGGCAGAAGCATATTTTCAAGAGTTTGACAAATCGAATATTTTAGAGGGTTTAATTTCCGAAAAACGCGTTTTCATTCCTAATTATGTGACTTGAAATTTTCACGTGGAACAAATTCTACGCAAACCACCTGCTAAGTGAAGAATTAAATACGGAAATGTGTAAATAACAGTACTGGTCGAAGGGAGGCTGCGCATCGAACAATGGTCGGCCGCTCGATCAAGGTCCTACTACAGTTAGGCTCGGCGAGGATGCGAAATTACTCGTCCCATCAGGAATTGTCGCCAAGGACCGTCCATCGACGTCGATGGAACAGGAATGAGGCAGGCGCACACGTGACTGCCGTGAAGCGGCATGCGAAATCGCCGCTGTAGAGATCGGTAGGCATTGCTATTTGTCGAGATAGTATCTGGATGGGTGTAGCGAGTTATTACAGTCAGAAGAGCGGTCCTCGGCCGTCGATGGTAGTCCCTGAACCTCCTCTCGGAACCTCTTTCCTCTCCTCGTTCCAGCCGTTTCCAGGCGTTTCTCGCGTCTCTCGTGACTCCCTTGTCCTTTATCTTTGTCCGTGGCGCGTTTCGATGCGCGGGAAGCGGGAAACCGGAGAGGCTGTTATCGATGGCGAAAGCTCGACGAAATCCGTCGCGTGGCCATCAATTATCGGCCACCGTGGCACGCACGTACCCGTCCACGCCATAAAGCATACGCTGGCCGCACCATCCTGCATACTTCTTTCGCCTCGATCCCCCATTCCTGTCCTGAGAGATCCCCCTCCTACTCTTTCGCTGCGATTCCGTTACCAACGGCTCCGATACGAGGATAGTTACTCACCGGGGCCGTTTACCGACGATTTCTGACCTTATTCCGCCCCGCATTGTTGTCAGCTTGGTTGCCGTGCTGGTCAGAGGCGAGACAAATACCGGGGTAAGCCTGCAGATCATCCAGTGACAAATAACGAGGTCTAGAAACATAATAAAAATTCTCATACTCTAACGATCGAGAAAATGCTCGAACCCGATTATTAAACAGAATCCAATTTCCCGAGTAATCGGCACGATCGCACGTTGCCATGTCGTAACGTTGAAAATCGCTTCGAACGTGCGAAACTCTTCAGCCTATGGGATTATTTCCACCGCAAATGCTACGCTCGGAATGTCCGAGGGTCTCGCCGTTCCGTTCCTCGTTTTCTGGGCTCGAATAATTCTGCAGTGTGAAACGATCGGGGTTGGATAAAGTATGTGTGTCATGGATTTTGTAAGTTATCATTGCGGAAAGGGGCACGGTAATGGCGCCTGTGCGTTTACGCAGGCCACGTGTGGGCAACGAAGTCCTTTGGCTGGTGTTGCTGCTACGGCGCGGCGCGGCGCGGCGCGTTGCTGGCGCCATCGTGCTCCGCCTCGGAAACCAATAATTTAGCATTGCGCTTGCGAATGGCAATATAGACAATAATATTGTATCGTAACGTCCGTATATCGTAAGCGGGGCCCCATTGTCAGGCCTCTCTCGAGCCCCGGGGCAGCCGTTATCGGGCGAGACGTCGCTCCCGACGGATCCTGGAGCCCTAAGAAAACGGTGAACACACTTTGACAGCGGGCCCCAAGTACAGTCGAAGGCGGGCTTATGCTGATTTATCAACTGGCACGTCGACGTGAACGTTGTCGCGATACAGAAAGGCTTTTATTTCAATTGTACGCCCGCGAACGATACCGCAGATCGCTGTTAAATGGCCGATAATGGACCATCGACACCGGCTCATGGTAGCTATGCACTTGTCTGAGCGATTTCTACCGGGTGTTTGATATTTCATGATTTTTCAACTGTTAGAAATCTCATAAATTACTCGTACTTCCGTAATCCGACGGATTAAACCTTCGGACCCGACGAAGGTACGCCGTCTGTCGCCTGGCACGGCCGACGATTTCATATCTTTATATTTATCTTTACAATTATTGTTTGCACAAGGAAAAATGGTATTCCGTTTCAAGCATGACTCACACAGCCGGCTGAAACGATGAATCAAGTGTGTACTGTTAGGTTTGCTTCCCCGAAACAGACACAAGGAGAAATCACTTATTTTTTAATTACTCGCACATTGTCCACGCTTCCACCCTCTTCGTGCATGCGTCCCGGTAGAGGCAGCAGGAACACAACGCTTGATTTAGTGACGTCGCGGTGTTGTTCGTGTAACGAGGCTCAGAAATGATTAATTTCATGGTAATTACCGGTTAGTTGGTTAAAATTACTCGACCCGTTGTGCGGAAGGTTTCCCTGCCGCTTGAGATTTGTGCGTCTGGCCGGCGCGACGCGATAATTCAACCACATCGTCTGCGACGTCCAGACCGAGACAACCGACGGAAAAATTATAAATCGTCCGGTCCGTCATCCGACTGGCGGGCGTGACCCGATTTCTGCGGAAGACATCCCCGATTTTTGACATCCCCGATTATTATTTAAATTATATTAAAAAGAAACAGACACGAGCATTCTCCATCCGAAAACATTGTTATCCTGAGCGCGCGAGGGAGACAAGAAGATCGCTCGTCCAGCATAAGTATCGTTCATTTCGAAACGCGCTTAGGCCCGCTAAACACACGTTCTAGCAGCGCGCCGATCGCCGGCGTAATTATATTGTTCTGAATTCAATAAAATGCTTGTAATTTATTGCACCGACTGTTGTAATAAAATGTAATGACACGGTATCGCCGAGATTCATATCGAGCGCCGGCGTCGTACCTGCGCCACGGAGAAATTGCTCCATCGTTTACTCCGAGAGGGGAGCGAAATTGCACGTGTTCCAACGCGGTCTGAATAAAAACCGATCGCACAACAACAAACATATTTTTCAATCAAGAAATCGTCTGCGGTATTGTCGCGATCGGAACAGTCGTATTTACTCGAGACTTGAAGGGGTGGACGAGTGAAGAGGGATGGCATATGTTTTCGGTCCATGGGGGAGCGGCTATGGGGGACCCACGGGACTCACCTGTGGGAAAGACACTCTACCAGATTAGTAGCTTCTAGTTGTGGGAACTCGTCGAATTTCAGAATCCTGTGCGAACGACGCCGCCGGTGGATTTTCATCCCCACGGATTGTGAAAATCGACTCGACGACTCCCACGAAGAACACGGATCGCGCACCTGCTCGCGAAGATGGGCCCAGGTGAACGCGAGCGCCTGTGTCCCGAGGCGTTGATAAATACGGGGAACGATGCCGACGCCGGTGTAATTACCTTTCCCTACGCTCGTTTCCCGGCGTCGTTTGCATAAATAACGCCGGACAACCGAGAAAAATGAACGAGCCGCGAGTGGCTCCTCGGTGATGGATGTCATTGCGAACAGAGACTTATAACGCGTTACCGTGTTCAAGGGCCACGTGATGAATCGCACCCACGAGAATGATATTCGAGCTACCCACCTACTGTCCACCTATGTCGCCGACAATGCTACCCACTTGGTCAAGTTCGCCGTTTCACCCCTTCTCCTCGTCTTCGGGCCTGCGGTTCGCGCGGAGAGACGAAAATCGCTTTCGAGTTTACAATAATAACAGCACCCTCGTGTTGGGCTCTTACTTTCCTTCGAAGGTCGAAGATTTTGAACCTTCGAACCTTCGACTTCGGAAACTTTGAAGTTGATGAGAATCAAATTTTCGAGGCTTTGAAATTCGAACCTCTGTATTACATTATTCGAGGAATAAAAGAAACGGAGTTTCCAAGCTTCGAACTTTGAATTTCGCTGCTAAGTTACATTTGATACAGTTACAGACACTCCTACATTTCGAAAAAGATACGGCACCACAGCTTAAAGATTGATCAAGTTGCAACTTCATACGATTCTAGGACTTCGAAACTTCGTGCACTTCGTACACTTCGGAGTTCCCTTCGTTCCTTCGAATCTTCGAGGAGTCGACGCTTCGGGAGAATAACAGCCTCGTGCAGTTTCAATCAGTTGGTAGCCATTGCTTCATCTGCCGGCTTCAGGCTTGTTCAACTTCATGATTACCGTTTTCTCCGAAGTATACCATCAAGGTATATGTAGTATACCTGGTATACAGTTAGGTCATGCTAACGAGAGTCTTTCCTCTAATCGGAGGAAGCGCAGCAACGTGTGCAGACAATCGCCGTGGTCCGAGCTGCAGCTCATGAGGCTCGATCAGCCGGTGATTTGCAGACAATAGTTCTGAAAAAGGGTACGGCCCGGTCTCGTGCCGTGACAATGGACACGTGACTATCGCGTGCTGCGGATGACAGTTGACTCCGTCGCGACACGTGACGGGACAAACGAGGATCGAGCCGCGTGGTGGTAACCTTCGATCGCAAATTATATCACCAGAAACGTCAGAAACAGCGACGTTCGGCTGTGCAGATCGTTTGCACGATCGTTCGGTTACGTATGGGTTAGGTTTCCCCAAGAAATTCCCGACTTAACAATCCCCAGGGGATCAGATTTCCGTACCTCTATCATGCACGGAGTTGTCCGTTTTACGATCCCTTCAATTTTACAATCCACCGTGGACGCGAACGTTTCTTCTTGGCTTTTTTTTCCTCTCGCCGTGTTTCCGCCACGTTTCGCTAACGTTTCGATGACAGTCCAGCTCGGATAATGCAAACTGCAACGCTTGCGAAACGTCGGCGAGAACAGCAACGTTGTACCGGCTTAGACCACCTGGAAACTCGCGAAACGACCATCTTCTAATCTTTCGCACGGGTCTTGTGTTGCCGCGAATTTATTGTACTGCGTGTCTGGTTGGCGGAGGTCTCATGGCAGTGTCGTAGAAATCAATCGAAAAGAAAATGATTTCACATCGAGCTACTTGTTTTTCTCCACAAATCCGGTCACAGCGGAAGATTAATTAACGAACTCATAAACTGCTCGGGTAATGGAGCATCGATCTCCGGATCGAGTAATCTCGAGGCAGATAGCACTCGACGACTGCGCGGCTACTGTCAGCGAATATCGGCCTGCTAATGAAGCGGTATTAACTAAAAATACAACGGTGACGTGTCGTTACGATCGGACACGATGTACCCTTTTTGTTCTCGACGATCAGAGATAAGATAACAATTTTCAAACTCGCGCACAGTGGATCCATCGATAGAGCGATCCTTTCTATGGGAAAACGAGACCGTTACGCAGCGCCGAACGTTTACTCACCGATAATTTATAGTAGCGATTCCGTGGATCTTTATGCGCTCGTAAATCAAATTCGAATATTTACGGGAAAATTCGAAAGTCACGCTCGTTGTTCTCGATAGATACGATCGGTGTTTGTTCTTCAAATAGAAAATGTCCTGAATAATGTTGTACATCATTTCTACCATAAGTGACTTGTTCTAGAGCAGGGATGAGCGACCCGCGGCCCACCACACTTTCTCGTGCGGCCCTTTAAAGATTTTATATTTTGACTTTTAAAAATTCCTACAGCGTCCCGCTGTTCTGCAAAAGACACATATATCTTTCGCCGTTTTTTTAATACAATAGTATTCTTATTAATGTGTGTTTTATTTCTGTAAATTTTTATACTAGGTTTATTGTGTTAATAAAGAGATAATTTGATTTCAACATTCAGTGTTTGTATTATCATACGTTTCTTACATGCGGCCCGCACAACATTTTTAAATTTGTAGCTGGCCCGTTGTGAAAAACGGTTGCTCATCCCTGTTCTAGAGTGATCGAGACAAAAATGAAAAATTTGTTATCTTTAATTGTAGATGTAGATTGTAGAGGCTGGTGAATATTCACAGATGGATATAGTCGTCGACGTTTCATAGTTGCCTTTCATTAGTTAACCGATTACTGCAACTTTATCGATACAAGGTACCTGGTTGGTAAGCATTCTCGGTCCTGCATTTAACGCTATCTCCCTCTCGGCTTTTCCGATCGTGTATCGATACACGTTGTACGGCGATCGTTATAAGATCGATAGCAATACACGTAGCCGAGGCTAATTAACCCGATAATGTGACCCAGTTAGTGGCTGGCCCTTTGGCAGCGTGTTGCGCGGCGCCTCGTACTAGCGCGTTCACTCTGCGCTATAAAGCCGCGTGTACACTTGCAACAAAGACTTTTACATAAATTATTATCCTGAAAATTTCACCGGCGACATTCACTTCCCACACAAATAAAGCGCAATCATATTTCTGTAATACTGAGGTGATTTAAACGGAATGTGAAGATGCTTTCCATCGAAATAATTCGGTTGTCCCAAAAGTCGGTTTTCGATTCATGCACATAATGCAAATTAGGAAGTACAAAAAAATTAACATAAAGATTATCACATTGTTTGTATTTATTTGGCAACATTAAAGGAACACGTTCCGAAAGAAACTTTTCGGACAACCTAACAGTTACCAGATTTTTAGGACGCCAGATAAATTCTAATTCGGTGGGAAAGTTGTCCGGAAAAGTTTCATTTTGATGAAATTGGTAAATCCAAGTGTGGAGGATCATCACCTGTGCACGCATCGATGTCACCGAGCGCAATATCGTAGTGTAGGTGGATAAGCAGCGTAACGTGTTCGACAACCCCACCCCCATACATCTCGCAGAGGTCTTTCGACAGTGGTGAACACGCACATAGAAACCGGCAGCGGCGGCAGACAGCCACTAACGAGCTGAATTAATTTATGCTCATTGAATTCTGTTCTGACAGAACCGCTTTTCGAGAAGTCATAATAAGAGCACCGTGGGGCATTTCGATTATTTAGTGCCTTTGCCTTTTTGCCTTGCCGATCCTCTTAGACGCTAATCTATCTCACCGATCCACGAAAAATACACCCGAAGAATCCTGTAACATTAGAGCTGCTTACAGGATCCTTAAAATTGATAGGTTTTAAAATTGTGCACCTCCCCACGAACAAAGTAGTCCATCTAAACCGTAGATCTAGTGAGGAGACTCGTTTTCCCAGTGTTTCCAATGTGAAATACTCGGCGATATTCTAAAGGCACAGAAGTACAATAATTATTTTAAACAAGCAAATCTTTGAAGCACTTCAACTAAGTTTACGGAGCTCTAGAAATAAACATTTCACATTATTTTATAAACATAACAAGAATATGTCTGTTCAAATTTTAGGCCATTCTTCCAATAATATATACCCAAAGAAATAGATTTGGTAAATCATTCCTCAGGGAAGCAACTTTACAATTTTAATAATCGCAAATTAAGAATATTAAAAACCGTCATTTTGACGGGTTCCGTAAACCTGGTGTTAAATATTGAATAAAAAAGAGAAAATGTGCACGGCCCCCACGATTGAAGTAGCCTGTCCACTCGATCCGAGAGAAATCTAGTCGAGATTCGTCGCAGGGTTCCCACTGGTCGGTCCACTTAATAAAAACACGTGTCCATTCGATTCGTGTCAAGAAGCGACTCGTCCTATCAAGCCCATCGGGACCGGAGTTCGGTTCCCACAGGTCCGTTCTTGTAAATCGTCGCTGGTGGAACGCTAGCATATTGCCATTGTTGACTAAGCCCGTAGGGGGTCCGTCAGGGCCCGTATCATCCCCATACCACTCCGAGAGCAAAAGAGAAGAGAGCACCCACCGGGGTCAGCATCATCCCTGCTTCCACCTTCGCAGGGTGGGAAACCGTGACCACCATCTCATTACCGGTTCCCATGGGTACGCGTGCATATATGGGGCTGCGTGTGCCGCAGGTTCTCGATTCTCTAGGGTGCATCGAATTATGTAATTGCGATTGGGGCTGAAGAGTCCGCCGGTCACCGTGGATTCTCGCGTGTGAACGATTTCCCATTTCTGGTTTCTTATTTCACAGGAATCCGACTACAGTAAAAGCTCCTTCGTTGTCCAAAGGCCGGGGGGCTGAGCGGACAACGAGCGTGCCCGGACACTATTTTTGATTTATGACTGCGTCTAGATATCGCGCCGACCGCGCCGAGCGACTTCAATAGGAAGCCGAACATAGAGAAGGACAGAATGAGATACGGATCGGGTGACCGAAGCGTGTCGCCGTCGCCGGCACAGTTTAAAGGCCCACATTGTTGCTGTTGCTCGTTGCCTTCGAAACTTTGACCGTCGATTAAACCACTAAATACAGTTGAAACTATATCGTGTTTGGTGTCATTTTAATCAGAGAAATGCCAGGAATAAGTTAGTGAAAGTCCCATAAAGAAATAATGAAAATTAAGACGTTTGAAAATTCGGTTTACTCGAGTCAATGTTGTGGTGTTCACACCGATATACCCGAGCCGACATCAATCGACGCCGCCTACGGAGCAACTCGGCGTTGACAGGCAGTGGAATGGGTAGGCACTGGACAACGATCGTGCCCTTGATTTTGGACAACGAAGGAGCGATTACTGTAATTGGCAGTCGTCGACGAATAGAAAAAACTGTGCTAATGAGACTCGTCGCCGTCGATTCAGACGTAATTTCCGAGCATTGTCAGGGGTTGCATGATTTTTCGAGCGTGAGTCATTCACTTGTTTAACGTTTTAATGACCTCTTTGTCGCGAATATGTCATTTAGTGTCGATGAAAGGTTTTATTTCATTATTATTATTTGGCCATTTTATTTTAAACCACTTGGAATCGTGAGGATGAGAGTCTCCAACTAAAAGAGCAATAAATGTACCACTACCAGAAGATTTTGATCAAGAATTGGATGTTAAAGGAAAGAGCTAATCACCACAGGGAAGAACAGCTTTAACCCCTTGCCCTACGATCTATTTTACGGTTTCAACGATTAGAACTTTTTTCTAGATCGTAATTTAACAAAATAGATATTGAGACACGATATTGCAAGGCAAGGGGTTAAAATTTGTACAATTAATTGAATTAGATTCTGCCTCGCATCCCACGCCCCAAAAAGCAAAATGGCCGTCTCCGCCCCAGAACAGGAAGCAGGCTCACGATTCACCGACAGTATCTCTTGAAAAAATAAATATTCCCCCGCCGGGGCAACTGAATAATCAGTGCCGGCGCACAAGCGTGCAAAATTGCGTGCGCACGTCGAGGGTGCGTCTTTCGTTCCGTTCCACGTTTCGGTAAGGGTCCGCCTTATCTTCATCCCATTGTTTGCTGATGGACCATAGGTTACCGGGCGAACCACGTGCGCATCGGCACGTGGCGAGGAGTGGTTGGATTCGTATAATTCAATTCTCGCCGCGTCGTCACGTGATCGAGGATCATCGGAGATGCACACCACCCCCTGAGAACCCAGTTCTAACGTCATTGTTTGCCTTTATCCCTGCGAACGCAGAAAAATCGCGGAAACGGGGTCGCTGCATCCGCTATCGAGGACACACGAGCCATCAGACACGTGCATCCGCGGTATGCATCCGGCCATTTTCGTTCGATTCATTGTTGGAGTCGTTATGGATCCATGAGCTGGCCTTTCGGGGGGATTTATGCGATCTACGGGGTCATTGTGCTTGGAACTTGTGCTTGCATTCGATGAATAAATTCCACTTTCTAAAATAGTAGGTTGTCCCAGAAGTTGGTTTTCGATTGATGCACATAATGCAAATTCATCTTAGGAAGTACTAAAACATTAAGATTATCGCATTGTTTGTATTTATTTAACAAGATTAAAGGAACAGATTCCGAAAGAAACTTTTCGGACAACCTAATATTATTTTCCAGCGTTGTTAATCGTGAAAGTAGAGAAACTCTTGCTTTCGTAGAAGCGACCGAAATTGATGTACGGGGTCGCCATAAAATTAGAGTTCTTATTCCCTGGAGTAAGGGGGTAAAAACAGGTTCTCCCCTGATCCGAATACCCAATCCCTTGCTCAAACTGCTGATCGGGGGCCGGAGCGGCGCGGCGAGATGTTTGAGGAAGACAACGTTTGTGTGTGGAGGCAGAGAGAACGTTCTCTCCCCCGTAACACGAGCTATCTGCCGGCTAATAAAGTTTGACAGTCGGTCAAACCGCCACGCTGCCACGCTGTTTGGCCCACGGGGACGCGGTGTATACCTTTCCCACACACGCGACTTAGGATTCCGTGCTCATTATTGCTTTTAAGGTCCGGGCACAATGCTGCCAGCGTCGGGACGCATATGTCGCGCGACACCGGGCTCTCTGCAAACTGCCCCTGAAATCGAATCCAAACCAGACCCTTGGGGGATACAGGAGTCCTATTAATTCGGAGGCTGCAGCCACCGATAACGACCAATGTTCCTGGCCCCCTGCGCGAAAAAAAACTGTGGCGTGCTCGTGGTGCTAATTGATACTCTTCCGTTACGTGGTAACGCGATGTCCCTGATATACACTACCGGCCAAAAGTTTGGAATCACTTCGGAAATTCAGAGTAACAGGATGTTTCTAAGAAAAACTGAATGCCTTTAAAGCAACCAAGGAAAATTTAGTTGTGAAAAAGCTTACGGGTAGCATGTTTTACATTTTGTATTATTTTTTTATATCAAGGAATGCGTATTTTTCTTCAAATTGCTAAAATGCCGCTTTTATCTTTAATGGTAGCCTGACGTATTCAGGGAATTCTCGGGCCATTAGTTTTTCGAATGTTTCTAATTTGATATTTTTCCATACTTCTCGTAGAAGTTGCCAAATATGTCCCTTTAGAAAAGTGAATTCCGAGCATTGTTTTACACTCGATACAATATTATGGACATAATATAATATATAATGTCATGTCATTCTTTGATCATGATTATTCCGCAATATTAACCACAATGAACCTAGAAACATTGTCTGCTCGAAGAAGAGTATCCGACCAGAGCTCGATATTTAATTTAATTAATAATCATATTGATTGTTCGGTAGTGCATCTATTAAACCAGATCTTGCAATTTGAACAATGGTTCCTATTCGTCGAGTCAAAGTGTCCCACTTTTTATTGAAGACTCTCCATCGAGAGACGAAGGCCGTCGAGCTAATTCGAATCGATTAGGCCCTCGACGAGCCCGTTTTCCCGGGGTAAGAATTCATCTCGCAAATGACGGCGAGATCGATCCTCGTAGGAGAAAAGGGCGAGCCGACGTGGAACGAGCACTTAGCTCAATCGTCTAGAAATCCTCTATGACGCACATCCGCTGGTGAATCAGATGACGGTCGTGTGGGCTCTCGTACGAATCTGCGCGAGTTTCTGCGACGGTCAAACGGCAAGAGAGAAGGAGAGACGGAGAGAGGAAGAAGAGAGAGGGAGAGAAAGAAAAATTACAGGGGAAAGAAACGACGGAAGAAGAAAGAGGAGAATCCACTCGTACCAATCGGAAGCTGGTTGTTCTGCACCCCCTCCCTATACTTTGTCTGGGATGCAGGGTGGCTGATAGATTAACTGCGATTCACTTTGCAGCTCGCGCGTAACGTGCGTGCTCGCGATCACACGCCGGAAGTCGGTATTGTGTGATCGTTTCATTCAATCCCTTTCACGATCTTCCGTGCTCTCGACCGACTATGCTTCGTCAACCTTCTACACAGTTCGCTTTGCTTCCTTTAATTATTTAACGGAAGATTCTCCGCTGTCCAAAGTAGCAAAAGTACTAAACAAGAACAAACGACCTAGAGAGAGAGAGAGAGAGAGAGAGGAACGTAGGAAAGATTTCTATTATGTTGTCAGCGGAATGAAACCGTATTAGTACCAGTCGCAAATAGGGGTGCGATAAATCGTGCAGGGCGAAGGGTTGGCCCTCGCGCTGGGGATGCTGTAGCTGGTGGAAACCGTTTTTCGTGAAATCACACGGGCTGGTGCACGAGAGACGCAGGTCCCGGGACCGACACGTGGCTTCAGGAGCGTGGGACATCATCGTGTTCGGTCGTTAAGGTTCACCGTGAGAGGGTGGAGACCGATAATATTGGCACGAGGCATATTGCCAGACTCACCCTTAACGTTTCTGGCCTGATGATGACGGGAGGGTGGCGCGTTTCCACCGGAACCGGTCCACAAGTATTATCGAGTCGCGTTTTACCAGCACTCGCATGGGAAAGATCGAGGGGTCAGAGACTCGTGAATATTTTTCGAAAACACTCATCCATCATCGACCAGTTGTTTGCAGAAATCACGGTTTGCGCCGCTGTAGAATTAAGTAATTTTCTAGAACAGAGTACAGTGACTTGGAATTAATAATACGACTGTAAAAAATAATCTTATTGAAGCAGACATTAATTTAAAAATTGCTAGGCTGCAGCATTTCTGCTGAATGCATGTTGATCTATTAGGAAAGAGTTAGGTCAGAAGAGAGGCAACGAAGCGTCCAAGAAAATATTCGTTCGGTGAGAAAGATGTATAGATACGGATGGAAAAATTTGATCGGTAGCCTGCCTGCATATCTACCTGCGGGTTTGCATCGGTAATCGAGTTAATTGGATCAGTGACATTCTCTTGATGGAACCGGCCCGCATGCGTCCAGGTGTGGTCCATAGACGTGTGCCGAATTCGACGCTGGACGACAGATTGGAAGATAACGATCGAGGTGGACCCGTATCGTTTGATTGGACGAAATTGAGTGAAACGATCCCCTAATAAAGGTGAATGAAATGAGCGCGCAATTATGAGGGAGATAAGGTGGCTTCCAGGAACGCGACTCCACATAATTGATATTAATAGCCAATCGAGGAATGTAAAATTTTTCTCGTCCGGGATACCGTTTGATGCGTTCCACGAAATCTAAATGCTTCAACCATGGGTTCTTTCAATTTTCTATTTTTCATTAATAGACAGCGGATTTTTATGCGAAATAAATATTTTCTGCCTGAATTGCAACAAACTGGAACGACGTGGAAATTGATTTTCTTTTCTAATATGTTTAATTCTGGTTGAGAATAAAGTTCTGCTGTTTTAAATTACACCTACTGATTTTTCCCAAATATGCATAGAATCCGCTGTCTATTAATTAATATTACGAAGCTTCGATGATCTTTTTCAAATGTTTCCATTTATCGAAAAGTGTAGAGTATGCCAGGAAAAAATGACGTTCGTGCGGCTGGCCAGGTTGACGAGAATAGAAACGCACGCGATCACGTCCTGACACAGGACAATTAATTAGACCGAGCAGCCCCGGCGCACTAATGACGCGTGAATGATTCAGGCCAATCAGTAGTTCAGAATCGCATCCGCGATGGCCGATGATGGATGGTCCGCGATGCGGAAATCACGGCTCGCGAAGTTTGCGAAAGAATCCTCTCTGCGAAACAGTGCCTTATATCCTGAGACGTTTCATCACTTCCTTCTGAAGTACAGGTAACAACTACATGCACGTAACAAGGTAATGGCTGGACTTCTTTAAAGAGGACGCTACGGGATGAACACGATTTTATCCGAATGAAAGATGACTATTCAAGACAATACACAAAGGTTCATTCAACGACCGATCAGGGTTGTCAAGCGTCTATCTATTCGCTGGAACGTTTTCTTCTCCTGCGACTACAATCTTTCAATTCACCTCTTACACTTCTATACTTAATTTTATAATCTGATACAGCAAGCACAAATATTTTAATAGAAAATATTTCTCTGTCACTTATCCGAAGGGGGTAAGGATGCGGGATGCGCGTTCTCATTTCTCGATAATGTAAAGATGGGGTTTTTCAGTAGTCAAAATGCAAGGCTTCCGAATAATGCAAATTACGGCTCGTAAAAATTGGACTTTCGAGGGCGACTGCGGCCTAGATTGATCTTTTATCTAGTGCTTTTCACTACTGAAAAACCCCATCTTTGCATCATCGAGAAATGAGAAGGCGCATATCCCGCACCCTTGCAATCCTGGAAGAACGATTCTACCCCCTTGAGCCCACAGAAATTCCCCGGAATTGACACCAGCACGTTTCGCAGCAGCTGTTAGACTAATTGTTGCTCTCGGATAATTTAGTGGCTCGTAACATCCCCCTTTTTATTCATTCCACTCGCTTCGTTTATTTGATTCCCCCGGGAATAAAATTGAATCGATCCGAGTGATGGCGTCAGCGATGATAGGTGCATCCCTCGGATAGCAACCGTGGAATCCTCCACCTGACGACGAACTCGGAATGATTCGCGTGTTTCCTAATAAAGGAACCGTGACCGGGGCCAGGTCTTCACGAGCATCGAGCGCCATTTTCCGATGTAACACTCCCACGCAGCGTGGCGCGTGCATCCCGTGCTCGGTGCATTCGATTCATCATTGTCGATCGCAGGCGAGCGTTTCACACCGTTCTCGCCTCGGAGCTTCTAAACGCGATGATGCCGGCTCCAATTCATTCGAGACGGTTCGTTCGACTTCACGGCGAGCTCTCTGATCATCGAACGAGAAACGAATCCATCGAGTGCGAACCGTGGACAACCACTTGAACCGGGATCCGGATGATTGAAACCGAGACAGACCCGTGAGAGTTCGATTCTGATCGTCTATTGTCGCCGTGTGAAAAATTGTTTGGACTCGTAATTCCAGGCAGAAAATTGGCAATAATTGTTGAATCGAAGAATAAAATAGAAATATTATTATTAGACAGCGGATCTTTATGCAAAATACAGATTTTTTCCAGCTGAATTGCAACAAACCGGAGTGACATAGAAATATGTTCAATAGCTTGAAAATGATATATTGGGTTGGCAAATAAAAGTATTTTTAAATCCGCCTTATGTTTTTTAATGTTTTAAATTACACCTACTCATTTTTGTCATAAATGCATAAAATCCGCTGTCTAATTATTAGTAACGACACAGCTTCTTGTTGCTTCAAAATGATAAAAAATCGATTGCTCATTGGCAGCACTGACAAGCCATTTTAATGCAAAGATTTCATGAGAGATTTTCTTGATGCAGGTATCGCATATTTACATAATTTTATTTACATAATTATTTACATAATTTATTTTATTATTTACATAATCAGGAGAGAACGGCAAAGCATAAAGAAGAGAGCGTGTGCCATTTCTATATTAAGAGTGTCAACAACCAATATAAATGTGCATGCCCACATATTACATACAATGTATAGTATTCCTGCGTAAACGTTCTACTTTGCAGGTGCTTACAAAGATTACACTCGGCTGATAGCTTTATCAGATTATAATGAAAGAAGATGATTGGCTGGGTAGAACAGATGTTTATAATAATAAGTAGATATTCTACAAAAACGTTAAATGTGGTGGTCGTAGAACTGTTAACAGCTGAGTGCTTCTTCAAGGAAAACTTCTTGATTGTTTTTTATTATTTAAAATCCACAGATGTAGCAAGCTTAATAGATTGTTTAAATACGATCCGAAGTGTGGCGTCGTTATCAGTCATCTCTATCCCGTATTCTTACTTAACCCTCATACGTTCCTCAAAAATAGTTGCACATAAAAGTCTAGAATTTCACCTATTTTTATTTTACACTTTAAAACAACAAGTTATGTTTCGTTTACAGCGTCACACTTTAAAGAAATACATCTCGCAACTCAAACAGAAAGAGATGAATTATTTTATAGTATGTAAGAACAGTAAATTTTGGTGCATTTTCACCCTGAGGAACGTATGATGGCTAAAAGAAGTGTTCTTTGTGTAATCCTCAACTGGTAATCAGGCTGTCTGAAACGCCATAAGAATTGTTATCATTATAATCTAGCCTTATTCGCCGTAAATACTATATTCCAGTAATACCATTTGATTTTTCACATTTCTGCTAGATTAGGGGAAGACGGGTGAAACACATCGCGTGCTTTACATCGTTCAACATTTTTCTTACGTCTAGCTTACATTAGCTTGCCGGTGTTGCAACACGTAATTAAGAACTCGCGCGAATATGGTGGCCTGCCAGTCGCGAAACTCCGTTTGCAACTTATTAGGGTACCCTCGACGCCATTGTGCATCGTACGCGTCGGGATAACACAATGGTCGGCGTTCACGTGCGCGCGTTCGCTATGCGGGTCACCGGGATAATAAACGTTGATATCGCGATGCGAAAGTTTCGCTCGCTGAAATCCTCTTTCGACAATTGAACGGAGACTCTCTCCACTTCCTCCCCAAAAATGCCTAATTTTTTGACAATGTTTTAACCAATTCTAGAGTGAGTTTCAGCGACAAGAAGCCACCGCGAAGCATAAGATCGCATCGATCAATCTTCGAGCTGGTCGAAAGTAAATTCGGAACACACGCGGCGAAGCTAGCAGGCCCTCGTAAAACTCGAACAATCGGCGGCATTATACCGAGAGCAGTGTCCAATGCGCTCATGTGCACTCGCAGCAACCGATCCCGAGACAATCGGTCCCTTATATCATCTTCCGGCGATGGAAGGACCGCATGCAACTCCGCGCATACCCGTCCCTTCATTAAAAAATAATTACAGCGAGTGATTGATACCGGGGCGCGTTTTATTACCGGCGAGCGTCAGCCTTTTATTCCTCCGAGCGCAATAATAAAGACAATATCCTGATTATTATTAGCTGGCTTGGGTACCGTTAGCCCCGTAATTGTTATCGGCAAAAGGATTTCGTGTTAACAGCGTCGCTCCCGTCCGGAATGGGCCTTGCTCGTGTGTAAGGTGACAGGGAGGATATTTACGATCGCTACGGGATGTATAATTATTTTAAATTTAGGGCTCGGGAAAAAATGCGAGGAGCGCGAAAATTAAAGATTTTATTCGATTAATCCTTAAGTGGATTTTGAATGTTTAAATTGGTGGACTTGGAGTGTTGAAATTTTAACCCCTTGCCCTGCAATATCGTGGCAGGCTCGTGATGAAGATTCTGAACAGAGTCCAACGAATATGTATGTTATTAATAGACTTCGGATTTTTATGGAAAATTGAAAAGTTGTGCATCAATTGCAAGGCACAGGAACTATATGCATATCAGTTTATATTTTTCATTAATAATTTTAATGTACTGAAAATAATATATGAATACTCTTAAAGTATTTTAATCTGCTCACTGTTTTAAATTGCAGATTGACAATTGAAAAATAAAGATGTTTTTAGTATTCTTGATGAAACGATGTTTCCCAGGGACCATCGCGCAGTGATTTCACGGAAAGGAGGTCGTAGGTGTGGAATCTCACGACACACGGGTGTACAGTTTTCTATCAGATCGCGGCTACAGGTGGATTAGAGGAATAACAGCCGGGTTCTCAGGACCCAATGCGATTACCCCCGGCTGGTATCGATTTCAGACGACTACCGAGTCGCTAGTCTTCCTTTAATAGGATTAACGGTACTCGCGGTGTCACTTGTCGGCTCCCCATAAGCGAGTCCACTGTGCAACTCGCAAGATATACGACGGCCATTCGTTACGCGCGGATCGAGCGTCAAAATTAACGATTGGAAAAGTCAAGCTTAGCGCCACTGTTGTTGCGATTCCATAACTCATGGCGATGGCGTGCTCGTCAAGCTGTGTCGTCTACAGTTCTCGGAACGCCTAAGTAGAATTTATGAAATCTATTAACCACCTCGCCAGTCAAAGTACCACAGATTCGTCGTTATGGATCTTTGGAAATGATTCAGAACACTTTTAAGTACTCTAAACTAGAGAAATGTCGTTACACTAAACTGCGGATCTTTATGCATTTAGGAAGAAATTGGTTGGGTGAAACATAAAACAGTAAAAAATTTTAAAAATTCAAGAATGTTATAAGGTTACTTTTAATGTAACAAAATCGTTACGGAATGAAATCAATTTTTCTGTTATTACTGCTTACCACAATCAATGCAAAACGTTTTTATTTTGCAAAAAGATCCGCAGTCTAGTCATTTCCTTCTCACACTCTTTTCTCTAGAAAGCAATTAAGAAAATTAAGCAAAGTAGTAGAAAGTTGTTCCAGACGTCTGTATAATTTTTTGAAAGCTTGTAGTCCCCGTGTTAACTCGGAGAGATTAGAATTCGTTTAAACGTTTTCTTTTGTATTTTTCGTCGTGTGTCATCGGTGATTAAGGTGAAATTAGTCCAAGACGACTCATTCGATGAGATTGCTTTGCATACGAGACGCCCAAGAGTCGTTGAAGGGTCCCGGTCATGAGAGGAGCAAGACAAATTGTCGGCGCACGATCCCGTCTGCCGGGAGATCGAGATCGTGATCGTGACGGCGCCCGACGACGTTTGTAAATCAATTAAGCTCCGCAGCCGATTACCACGACGTTAATTAAGTACCACCGGGCGGCAGGCCTGTCGAACTGTCCTCTAATTTCGTGCCTGCCTCTCCAACAGGTCCGATAATAAAGATCGCTCTGCCTGCTAAATGGCTGCCACTTATCGAAACGGTTCTGCGTCGAAAGAATATTAATCGTAAGCTCCCACTTTCCATTCCATCCCTGAATTAATCGAACAATCTTACAATGCAAAAAATTTGCGAGAGTTGTGATCACCAAGAAATAATATTGAATATTTCGTCATTGTCTCCTTATTTAAAACAATTTGACAGTCCTTTTCACGCCATTAAGTAGAAACAGACTAACGCGTCTGACCATAGCCCACCGTTTCCACTTTTTCCAGACCATTATTTGTAAAATTAATATTTCCAACTTGTTTTGCGCGTGGGCGTTGAGGAAGGCGGATAACTAGTACTATCCTGACAAGGATATGCAGCGGGATTAGTGAATAAATTGCCGGATCACTGGTCACGTTAATTGTCTTTATTGAATGCCGAGTCACGGTACTTACGTCGGAAATTATTGTTCAGCGGTAATTAAACGCACGAGATTGTTGCCGAATTCGGGAATTTGGCCTCCTAACGATTCGCAGTACGCGATAGGCGCGATTCTTTGTACTGTTGTACGTTAGAAGTATAGTGCGTAAATTGATGCCGCGTGTTACAATACGTGTTGCTAGGTCGGTATATCGAGTAAGAATGCTCCTTCGTGGCGATACGAAGGAGCTGTTGTTGTCGAGTTTGGCGGTCGACTCGGAATTTTCGTTGTTGTATCGTATAGCGCTCCCGCGACGCCGAAACGTAAACGACGGTCGCGAAATCACAAATCGCGGGACTTTGAATCCTGAACACAACTAAAAAATAATCTCATTGGCAGATCGTTCTCCCATGTTTATGCAACGATCCGCGATATATTGTGAGTGTAAACAAAATAAGATTGAAGCTGAATTAAAATCGCGTGTAGAAAATTCGCGAAGTTGAGCATGAAGATAAATAGCCAGGAGTGAGTCGTTTCTGTAGCAGAACGGCTAGTAATGGTTGTAGAGGCGGTCGGTTTCAACGAAAACACTCCGGGTCCTTGTCAGAAGCGAGTACAGCTCACTCCGTTCCCGGAAATCGCATCCCGATCAGAACCATTTCGAGAGGAATCGCGGCGGGAGCTATGCGCATAAATATCTAAGCCGCAGAGCGTATAAGGAGGACCGGCTAAGTGCACTCTATCGGCGCTCATTATTTTCCCGCGGGAGTGTCAGATCGCGGACTAGAGCTCGATAACCGAGCTCTACGAGTGCGACCGTCTTTCTTCCACTCTGGTATCGGTATCTCGATCTCTCCTCAAACGACACGCAATCCGAAAAATTCAATTCTTTATGAACCCCTCGTCCTGAAAATTCATTCACGTTCCCTTTTTCGATACTGCGTAGTGTGTTCCAAGATGATTTCAATACTTCAGGAACTTTATCTTGTTCATTCATGAACGATTTATGAAGAAATTGGCTAGGTGAACTATAAAACAGTGAAAAATTGGAAAAATCTAAAAACAGTGTAGTGTTCTTCTTCTTCTTTTCTTCTTTAACGTCGCATCGACTACTTTCTGGACGACTGTGTACTTCGTTGGTTATATTTCATCTCATAGATCTGCAGACTTTATGAATTGTAGTAGATTTTCTCTGGCTTGTTTCGATTTATATACTTTTTTTCCTGTGTAAAAAACTATTAAGGGATGAAATGAACCTGTATTTAACTCCTGCTGCCTACAATCGCTGCTGAACATTTTTATTTTGCACAAAGATCCGCAGTCTAGTAATCACCATCGAAACAAGTTCGACGAAGGCTGGAAGGAAAAACGGCAGTGTCTATCACACTTAAGGCAAGCTGGATCATAAAACACAAAGGTGCAATAGTGCAGTTAAATGCACTTCTCGCCGAGGAACGGTTTCGCCCGCGGCTCGATCGCGATTTTTCTGCGGTCGAGCAGTCGCTCGCAATCCGCGATTCATAAATCTGTGTCACTGTGCCTATAATCCTCTGGGGGAACGGAATTCCCAGAAATAATTGCTCGCCCCGATGTCTCGATAAAACACCGAAATACCTCCGCGGATTAACCGCTCTCTCTCTCTCTCTCTCTCTCTCTCTCTCTCTCTCTCTCTCTATCTCTCTATCTCCCTCTACTGAAACAAGGGCTCGCTGCAAGCAAATCACAATGGCCCGCTTAACAGATTGTGTCAAATTGATCAACACACCGACGCGAAATGCGCCGCTCCAACCGATTCCGCTTGGTATCACGTGTAAATCACGCTCGGTTGGTAGTATCGACAATCTGAAAAGTCGATCGGCTATCGAATAAATTGCCCCGCTCGCGGATACGGGTAATGATATCCAGCGTTATGGGGAAACCTTACCTGTTTACACGCGGCCCTTTACCCATTGTTACGCCACTAATGCCGGCTCATTTCTGTCGCGGTCACGCCTTCCTCTTTGAAATTCGAGCGCCGAGCGATGAAGCTACCGATCGGGTAGCCGATCCCACAGTTTCGTATGTCGTTGCTGTTAGGCTCCCACCACGGACGCGTCTTTATTATCTGAAAGTAATACACTGCGTCCGCAACCGCGTTTAGCACGGTTGCAAACCACTGCAGATTCGATAAAAAGTTACCACAGTAATGGAGGTCCTATTACCTGAGGAATTATTTACCAAATATATATTATTGGAAACAGACAAACGGACAAACAAGAAAGCGAGCTAATAAAAACGTGGTAAAAATGTGTTCTTATGTTTATAAAATAATGTGAATAGTTATTCCTAGAGCTCCGTAATCCTAGTGATAATTAAAATTGTGGAGGTTATACCGAAAATTAATTTTATGAACTCCGGTTGTGAGACTCTCGCAGAATATAAATTTTCTTCACACTTGCCGCGAGGTTCTCCTCTCGGAACGGCGAACAATAGCCCCGGAATTAATTCAACGAAACCAATCAAAGTCAGCCGTCGCGTTCAACAAACAAGGGACAATACCACCAGCAAATGCCTCGGCAAGCGAAACAAAGATTAGGTGGGTGGTAATAAGTTAATGGCCGCTTTGATAGGGTGTTTCTCGCGATGAACGAGGAGGAAGTTACCGCGGCTCGCATCGAACGAGTCAAAATGACTTATAAGACGTTCGCGGAATAGACAAACGCGTTAAAAGGGAAGAACGTGGAATAGGAGAGAGAGAGAACCGAGTACATTGACGACACATGGTGGGCGTCGAGAAGATTCAGTGCCGGACGAACGTGCCAAGCCCAAACGGCATTTCATTCGATTCCTACCGCTGCGCCGCCGGCAAACATTAAACTCAACCTGTTTCAGTTCGGTCTGAACCGCGTTACAACCGAGACACTTCCTTCTACTCGCAAGAACCACCTCGGAGACCCGACGAAGACGAGGATCTCTCAATTAACTCGTGATTCCCCGCGCTATTTCCATCCTTGTACGCTCGATGTTACCATTTGTATGGCATCGTCGTTCCTGCCTACTCGATAAATACTGTCGCTGGTTATCCATGTATTGAATGTAAAATAAATTTACTGTGCATTCACGGAAGAATTATATGAGGTTGTCCCAAAAGTCTCTTTCGCAAAGTCGTACATTTAATATTGTTACGTCACACAAGTATATACGAACAATGCGATCATCTGTTTATTAACTTTTCATTAGTTGGCAATAAAACTGACTTGGTTAACCTAACCCTAACGTAATACTTGTGAGAAACTTTCGGGACAACCTAATGAATCAACCCTCAATGTATTAGAAGTTGCACAAGGCAATTGTCACACGTCCTTGAAGTCCTGCAGCGACCAGGAAAAGGCAACCGGAAATGGGCGGTTCTTCAAAGTTCTCGCCGCTCTCCGCAACACTAATCGGGTAAAATCATAATGCTGTCGGCGTCGGGCATTGTATGCAACGCTCCCGATCGGTCTCGAAAAATCGGCGCGATCAAGGTTCGGCTCCGAGGGGTTCGATCATTTTTCGAATTCACTTACCGTGAAACACTGCGTCAATGCTTGCCGCACGGTTTCACCTCTGGCGAAGATAAGGCAGCGGTTACAGTGGATGCTGAACGTAGAACTACGACGCTGTTCCCCCGCTCCGCGTCACGATGTCACGTGACTGACCCGGTACTGGTAGGGAGAGGGTAACTCGCTTGATTGTTTCATAATATTTTTCATCGAGGGCACACTGTACCGTGTGTAACGGGCATGTCGAGTGGAGCGCGTGTATGAGACTCGCGGTATAAAACACTTTGTTCCGTTACACATCTCCTCCTTCCTCACCTCCGCCGGTTTAGTTCGGTCGAATTAATTTATTCCACGCGCCCGAGTCCATTAAGCTTCACGGTTACGATTCCCGATCCCGTCGATAAATCGTCGCGCGTTATCGTTGTTTACATCTTCGTTATCCGATTCTTTCAGCCAGCTCCGAGACCGGATCCCGGTGGATCGATGATCGAGGTAGGTGGATCGGCCGATCGATCGACTCCATTCACTGGGAAACGCTTTTATCATCGGGCACGATAAGCGACGCACCGATGCGTTCCACGCCTCCTGAACGCTGCTATTTGTCAGTCGCTGCCAGCGGTCTTTTAAACAAATCGAGGATTCCTGCGCTTCTCCTGGGTAATTGGGTCGAAGTTATTGATTATTAGATTGCGGATTTGTGTTAGGTCGTTTTTACCGTTTGGAATAAGTTTTATGACAGTAATTAATCAGGCAATGAACTTTAATGAATAAACTTTTCTTATTTATTCTTTTCGGGGAAAAAATCATCGAACAAAATGGAAAATACCTTATTCATTAAAGTTGATTGCTTGAATAAAGAAATTGAGCTCTACTTCACCTTAAAATTATTTTCTTGCCAACCCAATAGAATGTCTGTTTCTTATTAGCAAGAAATTGAGTCGTATGACTTCTTACGACTTTATTTGAAATGAAATTTACACCGCAAAAAATGTTTAAAAAAGCGAAAAAAATGGTAATCCGATTGTACACCTTGTCCTTAAACAGCACACAACTTTTTCTTTCGTGCACTGTGTTTTTACCCTTGCAGTAATCAAAAAGCAAAAGGCAAGAGAATTCTACACGTAAGAAGTGTATGCAATTTATCGAGAAAATCAACATTGTGGAAACCAGTACGTACACGTACCAATTCACTTCGGTACGGGAACAGCGTCGAACGCATAAGAATAAATCCCGCGGTCATTAAAACGGTTAAATCTCCGAATAATTAATTCAAACATATCGCAGAAACTGTCCATTAGAGTACAGCACGGTCGAAATCCGTATAAGGATTTCCTTCAATCAGTATAGCAAGTTCGCTTAGTTAGATTCGTCGGACGGACAGAGATCTCGAAGGCAAACGCGGGGAAGAGAAAAAATCCAGAAGAAAATCGTCGAAGTTAGAACCGAGCAAACTCGCTCGTTGTCCGCAAGCAACAGTCCGGACGTCGATATAAATTTAATTACCGGACCCCGTTCATGCTCGAGGGAGCAGACCCCGGTGGCCCGAGCCAAACAATCACTTTACGTGAAAGTATGAAAATAATTCCAGGACGAAGGAACCGGACGGTAGTTGTAGGCGGCTGGTGAGGCTTGCGGGTGAGCGAGTGCATACAGGGTGGAGCAATAACTTCGTACAACTTCGACAATTCTTCAATTGCAGTCCTCATTCGTCAGTGTGTACAAACACACTCAATATTGTACTTGAACATATTTGTACAACGAGTTATAAATATTTTTTGGATAAGTGAAGGCTTAATCAATATTTCATTGATTTTAAAAGATGTCTGTAAATATTTGAGATAAGTGCAGCATGCGTGCATGAAAAGTTGCATTATTAGCTGAACTATCGCAGAACCGATATGTTCTGCCGTCTCCACTCAGTATACGGGTACAGTTCACCACCAGGTGATCGATTTGATCGATCCACGGTAGTTGCACCGGCAGGGACGTCGATCTTGAGGATCGACGATCCTCTTCCAGGGCTTCCATGTCTCTTTCACCTGCTCCAAATTCCAGCGGTGCAATTTCACGGCGATCGCTCCGCGCGCCGGGTCTCGTATCCGCCATTACATCGTTACGTGTCGCGGCTATTTGTATTATTATATTAATTACAGCGGAGCCAAGGATAACGCTGTTCCGTGACGCGTTACG
This sequence comes from Lasioglossum calceatum, assembly GCA_963966675.1. NCBI lineage: Eukaryota > Metazoa > Arthropoda > Insecta > Hymenoptera > Halictidae > Lasioglossum > Lasioglossum calceatum. Next base: position 1,134,931 of record OZ016555.1, on the reverse strand, counting down.
GCTCACGAACGCCTTCAACATTATTGGTACCAGAAATGGAATTGTCTAATGGACAAGCTAGGAATTTTGTAGAGAGTGGAATGCGGGTCGCAAACGTTACCTGGGATACCTGTGTCAGTGTACACTTGTAATTATTGATTGCGTCGGTGGCCGAGGAATTCAGATTCGAAGAATTCCTAAAAATCGAGGGGGCATAGGTGCGAGGATATTTTATCTGTCATTCGCGAAAGTGGTCATTTCAAAATTTCTCGCGCGGAAATACCTAATCGCCGTCGTGTTACTCGTTTTTCCTGAAAGTAGTCGTTTAAAATTAATTTTCCTACGTGTATCTAATTTGATGAATAAATGTATTCCACAGCCAGTTTCTGGGGATCTTATAAACGCATAAAATGCAGTCTAGTGATAAGGATCGGCCCCGATCCGAATTAAATGTTTCCAAGAGAGGGTTGGGCAGGGCAACGGAACTCGGGACACGGAACAACATAACGGACGTAATATCTCGTCGTGATTGTACGCGTCTGCGGCTTGCGCGTCCGTTAAGATGATCACGTATTACCGGTGAACCCCCGTCGAGTGAAATGGGTCCATTCAAGGGGCATTCTGGGGCCGGGCGATGCTGCGAGGGACTTTTGAGTGTATCAAAGAGCACTGTGTTCTTGCATAGTATTCTCGTCGGGGTGCATAGACGTTACATAATGAGACCGTTCAGCGAATTCAATGTCCCTCGTTCGCAGTATTCGCCAAACAAATGGCCCGGCGTCCTCGTAATAAAATTGTCTATCGGTATTGATCGCGTCATTTGCCGGACTGTCATGGAGCACGTTCATAGTTTCGTTTTCATCGACGTGCTGGCGATGCCCATTCAACACTCACCCTCGACTTTTCGATTAATCTGATATTTCTTTGCACTCCTTGTGAGAATTCCTTTCTGCGTACAAGCATGAAAGACGACACTGGAACTGATTAAAAGATTTTCGGGCGGAGCGCACCCCTTTCCTGCGTAAACATTAGAATCATAATGGGCTGCTACCACTTTTATTAAAGTTCTACGCCTCTTAAAAAACACCCTTTTCTACTGGTGCTTGAAGTTTCTGCGTGTGTGTGCTAAAACCGGCGAAAATAGCAGGTCTCTTCCCGTGTTCGCATTCCACGGCGGAGCCATAACGACGCTGCTGGCCGAGGTAATTGGAGCGTCTATGATCGCCGGGCACCAGGCGAACGGCTATCGCAACAGAATTTGCACGTTTCAATGGGGACACTTAAACCGCGGGTGGGCCCATGTTTCTCATTGTCCGCATGTCGTTCGTAAGAGGCAGAATAATGGGCGCTATCTGCGGCAGCCAGTACACCGGCGTCGTAGCACAATAAAAAAGTATAAGGTCGCGGGCCAGATACCACATGCACACGCACACACCTACACGCCGTACGGCCATCTCTTTTTCTCTTCTTTTTACAGGGCCTCCCTCTACTCTCGTTTCTCTTCATCTTTTTCTTCTCTCTTTTCGGACCCAGGCACAACGAAAGAACGTATTACCGGATACCGATCGAAGTAAGATATTGCGGGACAATCGCGGATTGCTTCTTTCAGTCGTCCCCCTCCGAGCAATATTTCTCCTGATGCGAAATTTAATAAAGCAACAGATCTGCGGGGACCATCTTCCCGAGAACATTCTTTTGTTGAGCGGCCTGTTGTTTTTCAAGGTGCATCGTTGATAGAAAAATCTGTAGCTGCGATTTGAAACGTTATAAGTACACTGCAGAGTTCATGGATTTATGAGAAAAATGGGTGGATGTAATTTGAAACAGTAAAAACATTAAGACGATTTAAGAAAGTTTCAGCTGCGAAGTTTCAGACTCGTGCGTATAATAGTTTTATTGCGGTGACCCATTAAAGCAGACGATTGCTGTCACTCCTGTGAAATGGATAAATTTGAAGTTTGTGCTGTGATCAAATATGTACTTCGTTTTGAAGAACTTTGCCCCGACTGATATGAAAAATGAGTTAGACTCTAAAGAAATCTGCACCTCCATTTTCTAGAAACCTTAAAAAATGGCTAGGGGGACGAAGATTCCCTTGAAATCAGGAGGTCAAATTTGGACGCATCATATTATTCTGGAGGTATTAAAAAATTAGACAAAAGTTAGTTGGGGACAAATTATATCGATTTGCAAGGAGATTACGTTGAGAAATAAAAAAAATTTACCCGAAAACCTTGAGTTTTCTTTACCAGGCCGAGAACTTTCCGAACGACCCTCGTATTAGAATTGTTAAAACTAGGAAGAAATTTTTATATGGTTCCTGCATCTTGTAAATGACGAAGAAAATTTTGATTTTGCATAAAGATCCGCAGTCTAGTTATAAGGGTTATAAAAGATGAGTAATGTCATTAGCCGACTTGATCCGCTTCGCCCACATGATTGCAGACATTTTGACAAGTCGTGAGTTCATTAGAGTGTCCCGCTCATACTCGGCTGCGATTTTTACAGGTTCGTACGGATTTCCCGTATCTTCGGCACGGTCGAATCGTAAATAATTTTCAATTTGAGTCGGCCTCGAGGAAACGTTAAGCCCCGGCAGATACCGCGCGTTTCCACGAACTCGAATCGCGCGATTTCACCGACCCGCGGGTATAAATCATTATTACACGTCCATTACGGTCCCCCGAATGGCGCGGAATCTGCTCGCGCGTTCGCGGCCGTGTTAACTAACTGGTTCTACGAGAAGAATCGATAATCTAGGATGCCCGGTGGCTGGAGAAGGACGAAAGGATATCGTTTCGCTCGCGGTCCCGTAAATCACCGGCTCCGGTTGACAGTCGCAATTAACCAATGAGATAACGCCGCGCCAAGCGCCGTGAATCCCCGTTCCGCACACCAATCCGAGGCTCCCCATACCAGGAAAATCCAGGAAGACCAACACACCGCATTCACTGACGAACAAAAATATTCGCACGCAATTTCGCACACGAGCACCTACAGTCAACAAAATCTTTGATTTTAGAAAAATTGTCTACATTCAACTTGCTATAACTTTGTAAAAAGAAATCGTAGAGCAACAAGCTTGGACTGATTTTAAATCTGGAAGCCTCTACTTTCACGACCCATTGTTTACTTTCTACTAGAATATTTTTTAACGATGTAGCGAGTGGAAAACTGGAGACACGCTTTTTTAAAAATACCTCCAAAAGTAAACAAAGGGAGAAAAATGAATACTGGATATATTTTCTTGCGGTGGATTGGTTTTACGGTCGCAAGCGTGTAATCACCGAACCGGCGGAGCCACGTGCGAAATTAAGTGCTGGATTTAATGATCGGGCCGCAATTAATTAGTATGCCACTGGATACCGGTAATCGTCGGCCCGCGCGAGAATTATCAATTTAACGCGTGAAATACTACCCTCCGTGTGGGCGTAAATCATTGCCGGGTATCGGCAGGAGTATACTTAATGAGCTGACGATACTCGGACGGTGAAAAATTCGACATCGGTATACGGAGCATCTTTTTGCAGGATCGGGGTCGTTATGGCCCAGCAGATTTCCCCCGCAAGATTACGTACCATAATATGAGATCTAGGGACGCAAGGAATAAAGTGAGCCATTCCGAGCAATCGTATTTACCATTTCGCGTGCATTAAGCAAAACAATCGAGCAGTCACGGTCGGCGTCGCGTTGAATACCCCTGTCCGCGATACTCGATAATGAAAGCCTCTTGGCATTGTGTTATGATTGAAATCGAGATTGATAAGGAACTACGCGTCGATCTGAATACGGGACCGCCGAGGGGATTAAGCAATGGGCAGTCTGGTGCAACAAATGTTGCAAAGTAGACTCGAAACAGTCAAGTATCACGGTTGATCAGAGGTTCATTGTGTATTGTTAGTAGCGTAACACCACCGGTTGGGAGGGACGAGAGACAGAGAGAGAGAGAGAAAAAAAAACGAGAAGAAACGATCGGTGGACCACGTGGGGATACACATTTTCCTATGTGGGTATCTGGGTTAATCGGTTTCCATTGGCCGTGTGGTTCTCCACCGAAGTGTGAAAGTAAAATAGTGATACCGCAACGATAAATAAAGCCCAATCGCTTATCCGTTAATTTCGCTCGGACCGCGAAGAGGGTAATCACGGATTTTTGCCGGTCGACAATGTCGGACACTGTGAGAAACAGCGCGCTGCCGGTTCGCGGAAAAAATCACAGCGTTCGCTCAGCATGCGGTATCGTATCGAGACCGGCAGCCTTATATTTTCTCGTCATATTAAAGCACGCTCGTTGGCGCTAGATAAGGACCATTATTCTCTATCCATTACGACACGACACGCGTACCGTATGTCGGCCGCGGTGAAACTGTCGCTTCTAATACGTTTCGCGGTTGTCGTGCAACAGGCGCGACGACGGACGCGAATTCTGCCAAAATCGAACTATGTTTCAATCTTCTGAAAAAGTGAACGTCGAAACTGGGACAACAATGCTTGCCAATTTCGCATTAGAGGATCAAAGGTCAATCGCGACAGGTGCTTTCCACGTCGCCTTAGAATACATATACGGATTTTCCGCTTGCAACTCCTCCTCTAACCCGCGAGCCTTCGATTAACTTTTCAGCTTTGCATTTTTCTCGACACCTGCTTAGCATATACACTACCGGCCAAAAGTTTCGAATCACTTGCTGATTTTTGTAAAAATCGAATGTATCGATAAATTTTTAAATGATTCATCGTTATAATATGGAATATTAACTAGTTGGTTAATATTTCTGAACGGATTTCAGCATTTTCTCACGTCCATAATGCTCTTGTATAATGAATGCACTTTTCTAAAGGGACATCTTTGGCAACTTCTACAAGAAGCATGGAAAAATATGGGTGGCTAGGATGCCCCGAATATGTCAGGCTGTTATTAAAAATAAATGCGGTTTTTTAATGAAAGAGCAATTTGAAGAAAAATACGCATTCCTTGATTAAAAGAAAAATAATACAAAACGTAAAACATACTGCTCGTAAGTTTTTTCACAAGTTAATCTTCCTTGGTTGTTCGAAAGGATATTCAAAAGGTTTATTCAGTTCTCCTTATAAACCTCCTGTTTCTCTGAATTTACGCCGTGATTCGAAACTTTTGGCCGGTAGTGTAAGTGTCGGCAGGCTAGCCGGCTAATATTACGATCGAGCAGGGTTGGGGTTGGTATTTTAATGCGACCAGAAAATCATGGGTAACGTGCACAGGTAATCGACGCTCGCACATGAATTCCTCTCCGGTTCTCTCCTGTCGAGGCGAGACAGGCGAGCTTCGATTGAGACATTAGGCGAATAACAATAACAAAATGTTAACCCGTTCGCGAGGTAGGAAATTTTTCTTAACCATTGCTGTCCGACTACAGCTCCGTGATATCTGGTATAAGGTGTCGCAATACGCGAATAATGTCGACAGTAACACGCATGTTGCTGTTATGGTCGAAATATAATATCCGATGAAGAACGGTCCGATGAGAATGAATTTGTTCATACGTCTTCCTCCTGGTAGGAACGCGCGTTCGATTGATTTTCTTGTGGCTCGCGGCTCGTTCGAGTTCGAGTGCCATTCGAGGGCGTTTATTTCACTGGCTGGCATTTCAGCCGAGTTTTTCACGTTGAAAAGGTCTCTCACGGCACGACCACGCGTCCGTCTCGCGATTCCTGGAATATCGGGCGTCGATTAGCTAGCCGGGCCGCGCGAGTCCCATAAATCGTTTCGCTCGCGACGCAATGCGTTTACGCAACGAAATGTGCAACGAGCGGCACGCACCGTGCGCGTCGGCGGTCCGAGGCAGGCCCAAACAGGAGAGAGAAAAACAGAGAACCAGAAGAGAGAGAGGGAGTATATACATACATTGAAACGACCGACGCTCGACAAATCGGCCGATAATACGATTACAGTGATAATTAATCTGATCGCGATTTCGATCTGTATCGAAAACCGCCCACGAACTGCCGCCGGCTGGAATCGGATCGCCGCGCCGTGACGAAACGCCGATGATACGATAATTATTGTAATCGACCGCCATTATCCAGCAGGATCGAAAAAATTCTTCCACCGGACACTTACAACGCGCTTATTCCGCTGATTATTCTATTAAACCGTCAAGCAACCGGAGAGGTGGCGAACAACTCGAAACCAGCGACGAGTTCACGGCTGATTCTTGCACTTTATCGCCGGCTGATTTATTAATGCTTTGCGGCTGGTCGGTGTTTAACTATCGGGGTAACAAACAGGTAATTAGTGCGTGTGAAACATAAATTGAAACAGGAGTTACGTGTCGCGAGGTTTCGAACGGTCGTGCGTGTTGCTGTTTCTATCTGAATCGTACAGAATTTTTACCGACGTTCGAACGGACTTTGAAAATGCTGGATATAAATGTCAATAGTTACGTGTTCGAGTCATCAAACAAACATGTAAATAATTTTTCAAGCAGCATTCGACCAGTCATGCGGATTTAACAAGCCCGGCTTTGTCGCGCGAACGTCATCGACAAAAGGCGAAACGATCACACGTGTCCCAAGGTTTCAGCGTCTGGTTCAGCTTCTAGAAACGCGATGAGAGAGAACAATGAGCAGAGCGTCGAGCGAGTTTCTTCACTTTCTAGAGTTTGAATCGGTGCGAGGATAATAATTGATTTGTCACGGATCGCTCGTCTATTGGTTAAACCACGGCGCGGCGGCGGCGACGAAAAGAGAGCCAGGTATCGCGGCTCGTATAATACCGGCTCTATGGCGATATTTTCGAAAGAGTTCACGGTACACGCACGGATGTGTAGGAACCGGTGGCGTGACGGTGCTCCGTGGACGTATTATTGGCCGTGTTTCGCAAAAGATCGATCTCGTGGCGCGTGTACGCGTGTGCGTGGCTGTGTGGGTTAATCTGAGGAACCCGTTCCGCCAGAAGGCGATATTTTCCGCCTCCGCATGGCGCCTCCCTCTCTGTCTCTCTCTGTCCCTCTTTCGCTGTCTCTCTTTCTGTCGGCCGCCATCTGTGTTTTCTTGTGTCTGGCCAAAGGGGCCGTGTCTCAGCGGCCACTGTCCCTGGAAAACCGATCGCCACGTCGTTACCGCGATTAGAGAAAATTAATTAAACCCGCGGGGATAATCACCCGCTCCCTGTGTACCGGATAATCGATCAACATTCTGCAAATCTACGCGCCGTTAAACGGTATATACGTACACGGAACACGCGCGCCTCGCGTGTTATTATACCATCGTGGTTTCTAAGTATGCGGTTTTTCGACCGGTAGCGACCGCAAGAAACACAGGGAAAACCTACCGCGATAGCGGTTATTAACGAGAACCAGAACACCACTCGATTCTGTGCTTTACTGTTAATTGCGTGCGCTACCGATCTCGCTTTTTTTCGAGGCTTGCCACGCGCTCTGCTCTGCGAGCTTACTAAAAACTGAACACTGTCTCAGCTGATTTTATCCCCTTGCCCTACAATATCGTGTCAGAGTCGTGATGAAGATTCTGAACAGAATCTTTATGCAAAATAAAAAATGTTCGGAATGAAATTTCTTTCTTCTTTCAATTGTCTTGTTAAGCTGAAATTAATATATTAATGTCCTAAAATCCCTTTAATTCGTCCACTGATTTAAATTGTACGTGTCCATTTTCGTCATAAATGCATAAAATCCGCACACACACGGTTCAGTTATTAATTTCCTTTATACCGAGATGAAATTCTATTTCAAAATCTATCAAAAGAATTTCTCCTTTCTTAACAAATTACGAACTACAAAGAAAGTTCATCGTGGGGTAAGGGGTTGATGAGTGGTGCCTCTCCTTTCTCACCCTCAAAACGAAGCGAGAGTCCGAAGTGTTCGATACCGAACGCGCAGTATCCGCAGAAAATCGTGTTTCCACCGTTCGAATGCACAAATTGTTCGCCCGGAGCGTTACCAGTCTCCATAGAAAACTTCGCCGATGATTTTTTCTAACCGGTTTTATTTCCTGCGGCTCGTCCCCGTCGCGTTTTCTCTAGCACAATACAAACCGGCGCGGCGCGGCGCGGCGCGGTGCGTACGCTCGAACGCGTACGGCGTGGAAAGACGCCCGGAGGTCCCCATTGTGCTCGTAATCTAGATCGGGGATTACTTTTATCATTGGCGGACATTCGAGCCGTTCGTTAGGTGCGCGGCGCGCGTGTAACGATCGGCTTTATGCGGCGTGAAAAGCGCGCGTAACGGTGCGTGCCGCCGCGGCCGATCCGAGAAACACCGGTATAATAACCGGTGCTCGATAACTGCGGAAAATCGCTCGACACGTGGATAATGGCCTGGAGAACGGATTCTCCCGCTACGAATCCGTATCTTCAATCTCCATCTCCAATGCTGTCTTCTGGCTAGATGTTTCATTTTATATTCTCGAAATATTTATTGTTGAAAATATGTTCTTTCAGACCTTCATTATATCGCTGTTGAAGTTAATGCTGTTCGCATAATTGGTGAAACGTAATTGCGTCGGAAATTCGTTGACTCCGAAAAGAGAGAACGCCGTAACGAAATTCCCCATCGGACACGGCGAATGTATCGCGTACGGTGATCGACAGGTACAATTCACACGATTTCGCGGCCGAGAAATTCCACCCCGATACGATCTTAGGTACGCTCGCGATTTTCACCGCTAAGTGGATTTAATATCGAGAGACCGGCTGATACGAATGGTCCAATGGGTTTATTCGCAATCCAATGATAATGGGGCCGGCTCGTGTCTGACGCGAGTCATATACGCGCGGCGTTAATCCCCTCGCGGCATGGGAACTTAAAAACTGAATACCGAAGCGTATCGGTGACTCGAGGGCAGACCGGAATGCTGTGTGGTCCGCCTAACAGGTGGATCTACCTCATCAATTTTTTATTGAAGAGAGATTGAATAGATTCTACAATATTTTATTTCGTGGATCAAATTGTTGAAATAGAAATATTTTACTTTGAGGTTCAGATTGTTCAAATAGAAATACTGTTTTCTTTAAGCAAAATAAAATCTAAAATATCAAATGCTATTTGAAATATTTGTTTCGCCAAATAGTGCCCACTTCTGGTTCGCACCGAGGCTATAGGAGTCATCGATGATTATCGCGCGTAGCCGATCGCGATTCCAATTGACTCGTGGCGTCGGTTGACAGCCGACGATCGCGTGCTCCATCATGGGCCCGGAGGGTCGAGGACGTTTCTCGCGCGTTTCGACATAAATCCAGCGCGGCGTTATCGCGGCCGCGAATCGATTCGCGCGCGCTTGTCCATGCCGATTCCTGTTATCGTGCCGGTGTATCTGGTTGCATCCGTCCGCGGTATCGTTACCGCGGTTTCTGCTTTTTGCCGAGCGGACGCACGGCCCCGACTCTGTCGTCGATTTCCGTGCTCTCGTTCAAGTCCGGCGTGTTTACTTCCTACGTGCAAGCACCGTCGGCCACCTTTTCTCAGCCGCACGGGCATCTTGTACAGGCCGCTCGTGCGGAACGACGGCGAAACACCGCCGGGGTACACGGGATTACGGACGTACCAGTTGCGAGGAACGCTCCTGGCTCGGATCTCAGTTGCGAAAAAATCAAAATTCGAACCGCATCGAGACGATATCCTGCGGCTTCCTCAAAAAATCAATTCAAAAAGTTCCAGGACAGTCTCGTTTACAAGAAACCGTGCAATACCGTATCTCTTATTTTTATTCTATACAGTTACCACACCTGTGTAGAACATCGTATTAGATAATATCTAAGTAGTATTTGATTATGTGAAAAAGGATTTATTAAACATTTGCATAGAAAGCCAGCGAAAGCACAAGGAAGGCTGCAGGGTTTCTGCGGGCAGAGCGCTCTGCCGGAAATATAAAGAAACCGGGATACGAAGGTTGATTTTTCCCGCGGAGGGCAATAATTACCCTCTGACCCTTTAATTACAGCGTGGGCGTTTCACCAGGCCGGCTAGTATTATCGGGGAATCGTTTGATACGCTTCAACGAAGTTGCTTTTAGCCGAAACGGGGCCCCGAGATCGCCCTTTTCGCTCTCGGCGGACGATTGTCTGGCATCGGGAGGCGAACACTCTCCGGAGGATCGAGAGTCCCAGAATCAGGTTAAACAAACGTTGCGGCGGACGTAATGGCGAGCTAATGACTTGATAAGCACCGTTGCCGGCGGTAGACTGCAATAACCGAGTCGCGATAGATCCCTCGGGAATGAAAGAGCAAGCAGATCCAGAGAAAGAGAGTCGGCCGACGTGGCTCTTGCGAAGCGAGATCGAGAGGCAACACCACGCCCTGCTTGAAAATTAGATTGGCTCCGGCTACCAATTACCGATCTCGATAATTAGTTTCGCGGTGCCGATTGCGAAAACCGCCGATGCTGATAGAGTCGTCCCCATGGAACGATGTTTATGGCGCGATCTTCTTGCACGACACTGCAGGTGTCTTACTCTGCCATGCATTTTTCTTTGCGGTAATTACAATACCGCGTCGAATGATTATTCTGTTAACAGTCGGCGCAAATAAGAAGATAATTTACACCCGGCCCGATAAGAATTGCTAATCAACTCAAAGCCCAGGCGCCGAGCTTCAGCTTCCACCGCGTTCATTATTATTGCACCTGATACGTTCTCGTAGACACTGATTTAATTTTTAATGCTGTGTTCACTGCAGTTTTTAGACGTGCAGCATTCTCGTTCACCTGGCACTGGTTCGGAGGAAAAATTCTTCACCCTGTGATTTAAACTCGACTGTTATAGCTCTCGTTCTTCTGGAAGTATCTAGGAGCATTGTGAAAAGATCGTAGACTACTTTATTTTACGACTCTCACCTTTCTAGTGTTAATTATTGCTCGAGTGTTCCGACTCTCTAATTAACCCTCTACTGTGACGTATTCCGAAGAATTTATAACTTTCAAGAAACATGTACAAATCATATTCTTTCGTATGCTACAACATATTAGACATGTATTCAATTAAAACGAGCGAGGCAAACTTGATATTATATCAACATCATTTCTGCCTTTTTATTGAGCATGTCAGTTTCTTTTAGTGCTCATTACGCTTCGCGTGTGAAACTTAGATTAAGTACAGTATCAAGCCAGTATATAATTGATGGGTGAAGAGAAGATATTTCTTTTCCCGCTTGGCGGAAGAGATGGCGCAAAGTAGAAGTGTTCCTCGCAGATGGTTAATTATCGACCCGTTCACCACTACGTTTTAAGAGAGAGAGAGAGTGACAATTTTATTACCCTGTTCGCGGAGCACGGTCGAGGGGCTCGTCGTACAATGTCGTCGAGGTGATTTCCGCTAATTGCACGTTTAAAATCCTCGAAGCACTAACGACATAATCGTCCGTGTAATGACAGGCTGCCCGTGCCGCGTAGAGGCAACGCTGTCACTGCTACGGTGTTTATTGAATTAGTTAATTACACAGAGAACGCCGGCGACGTTCTGAGCAAGTGGTACCGTTCGCGGACAGGCAATTTTGGCACGCCTAATCCGTTCTGTTTCTTTTCCACTTCGACGTCGGGCTATGTATCAATTTACGAGCCGAGTTCGCTCCTTGCTGTGCCATAACTCCTGCGATTGCTGTGTTGCTGGAGTAAAGGGGGCCAGATGCTCGCCAACTATTTGGGATGAAACTTTTAAAAAATTTACGCTTATCTCTGTGTGGCAAGGAAAAACTCCGAAAGAATAGAATCGGTCCGTGGGACGACGCCGGGGACCCCCATGGGATCTACGGGGGCGATCGAGCGATCCTCTCTCTTTCACTTTCGACACCTGCGCGGTGTCGTTCATCATCGAGCCGCGGCTTGTAAAAGGTCCTTGTCTCGGTTACGCTCGCCGCGGTAAAAGCGGAATCCACGAGCGATGATTTATCTGCGGCGAGTGAAATCGTTTCGGAGCGGATCGGCGCGGCGCGGCGTCGGGGTTTCGTCACTTTCGCGGCGCAAAGTGAAACGATGTGCCCGCGCCCCGCGCTGCTGGTCCCAGGGCAAAACAAATTGAAAGGCGCGAGCAGCAAATAATAATTAATACTTTCGTCGTTGATCGTTATCGGGCAACACGTTCCGGCCACGGCCACCGCTGATCGACAGCCGAACAACCGCAGCCGTGCGATGGATCGCCCGTAGATCCTCCTCGCGGCGCGACCCGGTGATTTATCGCGCCACCGCCCGCCATCTATCATGCCCGATAGCGCTGATAACCAGCCTAGCCAGCTCGTGTAAAGCTAGAATCTTTTGCCAGCGGCGCAGCCTCCGAGGGACTCCAATCCGATCTTCCCTGTTCCATTATTGCGAGATGTTTCCATATTTTTCTTCTCCTTGGATCAGTGGATCCTTTGTCTAAGACTAGCTGAAGATTTAGCACCCTGCTTCCTGGAGAGCGGGTTGCAATTTGGACATTTAGATGTACTTGTTGGGTATTTTCTACATTTTAATAATTTTCTCATGATCTGCAACTCTACTTCCCGACTGTTATTCCTAGTCTGCGAAATTTTATGCGGAACAAAAATATTTTGTTTATATATTCCCGCCAATGTATCTCAGCAATATGATGCTAGTTTGCTCTCATTACCGCTCTCATTGGTAATCCCAAGCCCATAAGGCGCCAAGGTTAAGGACTGTGGGGCATTGCGGGATCTTAGAGATACACGGCTCTGATAAGTAACTTATTACTTCCTGTATTGTCTATCTTCTGCCAAACCGGACCACCTCGCCTTCATACCCCTGTGAGAAACTGAAATTATCCCGTTGACACACACCCTGCATGATTGAGTCTATCAATCATTCCTTGATAACTTCCCAGAATGTCTAGACTGTTAAACTTGCCAGGCAAACGAAAAATCGTTCAGTTTATCAGAGTCGAAACACACCAGAGTATGTACTTGCAGAGACACACGAAATCCGCATTCTAAGCGTCGCAGTCTAGTCCGGTGAGAGATGGCTGTCTCGAAATTTTTCCGTGTAACTGTCGCGGTACAAAGCAGGGAAATTAAGTCGACGTTAGCGGTAAACGACTGGGCAGAGCCGAGAAACGGCCCACGCTTTCTCCGCGCGGAGCTCATTGAGAAACGGCTTTAGAAGCGACGTCGCGTCGGTATTGTTTTAAAAGGCGTCTCCGGGCGGCGTCTGGGCGGTCAACTTTTGCACCGGCATATATCATCGTTCGCGAGTTACCTTTCCAAAGCGCCACGGCGGCTCCGTGACCCAGGTGTCGCTCTTAAAACACGCCGCGCAGCTTCTCTCCGCTACGCTCCGCTCTGTTAAGATTATGGGAATTTAGAAAACATTTTTGTTCTTGCAATTAGGTATTGTCACTTGATTTCGCCGCCAGGAAGGAAGAGGAACGAGAGGAACCGCGGCGAACGATTGCCAGAAGCGTGCGTGTTCAACCGCGTTTACTCCCACTTGTAGTCACGTGTGTGTACGTGGCGCCAGAGAATTGAACTTTTCCACGAGATGCCTATCGATCCGATCGATGACTTTCTCGATCACACCTGCGACCCGCCGCGCCGGGGCTTGGGAATGCGCCGCAAAGAAATCCGCGGACCCGTTTGCCGACCTGCGAACAATCCCGATGATTGGGTGCTGTGATAATTAATCGCGGATCCCTCAACCGTTCGTTCGATAAATTTCGACACTGAAGCAACTGCACAACGACTGCATCGAAGATTGTATTGCATACACCGTTGTGCACCGAGTTTGCTGATTAATATACTGGAAACCGATCGTTATGCATAATCAGATTTTTCTCCATCGATTCATCTTTCTCGACGTATTTCATCTTTTCTTCATTTTAGTTTTCTCAAAATCACAGGAATAATTGATATAATTTTCTAATGCAATATCCCGTCTTCTAAAAAGAAACATTTCAGCAACAGTGTGTAATTTATTAGGTATTTTTACCGCGCGAGGAATTAGACGATCAGAGAGATTATTAATGACGCCACCGACCCGCATCCGCTTATTAATTTAAATAATTAAAATTCAGTTGCCCACGGAATGAAATATTTGTTGTAACGAGTACTAAGCAAGCCTATCAAAACGAGCCATTGAGTATCGTACTGATTGATATTCATAAGTACATGCCGATCCTGCTCGCATCACTAAGAGCGACGTGTACTCCCCCCGTCACTTCTTCATTAATTTTAATTACAGCCGGCGAAATAATTGACAGCACGCAATAATTGACTTCCACCAGAGAGTTTACGAGCTGTAGAACGGGAGAACGCAGAGAGGATGAAAGAGAGAGAGAGAGAGAGAGAGAGAGAGAGAGGAAGCTAATGAACCGTGTGTATACATACGAAATGTATTTTTCAACTACCACGCGTTTGCAGGCAATTTATACACCGATCGGAAAAGGTGAAGCTTTCAGAAGCGGCAACAAAGTGGCACAAAGTGAAATATCAGGAGTGTCCCAGGAATCTCTTCGATGATCGGGCCGGACCTCTTGTTCGCTTATTAAAGAAAGCAATCGTGGTTGTTTTTTCACCGCAAAACACCGGCGAACCACTGCAACACCAAGGCGCACCGATTGCGAAAACCTGCGCCGGAGTATCGTTTCCGCTTATTACGATAATAACGTTTATGGAAAATTGTGGGAGCTGAGTGATTGCGAGCGTGGTTGCTGTAACGAAAGAATTGGACGATTAAATCGTGACGTTTCCCCGAACGAGAGACCTCGATTTCAATATTTTTATTCGTAGTTGGAAAACGCGGAGAAAAAAATCTATTTGTAAAAATTGTGTAGATTTTTGTGAAATGGCCCACTCGCGATTGAATAAGCGAATGAAAATTCATTGTTGTTTGGCCAGCGAGAATAGCGGAGTAAGGACGGCGGAGGAAACGAGTTATCACGGAGGATCGATCTACGAGCATCCGAGGTATCGACTAGCAACACGGTGCAAAAGATCACGGGTGTTGCACCATGCACGCAGCAAGGTCCACCATAACTTAATCCACGTAAGTCGCCTACACACCGATGTTGGCGATGGCTAACCCGTGGATCGTTTATTTCGCGTATCCACCGAGCACGACGGTGTAACGTGTATTACGAGGCTGTCTCGTTTATTCAGACTCGCTTTCTGCCACGATTTATCGGACCGTGACAGATAAGATGGCTCTGGAAACGCATCAGGCCTGCGATTTACCTTGCTCCAGATAAGTGATCGATTCCGCCTGATATTTCATTCTCGAGATTATAATATTGATCTGCCAGCCTGATCGAATCTGTCGTATTCCGGATGAGGGTTCAAGAAACGTTGTAGGTTTGTGATAAATAAAACACTGGATTATTAATAAAACTCCTCAACTATAACTCCGGTCTCGCCACAATATGGACAGATAGTCAAGACATTTTCCCGCTACTACCTGATTCGTCACCGATCCTTATATAATATATGCCGTCCTCAACCAGTTAATTAAATGATAGAAAAATTTGACCATTCAACCCAGGTTAGGGTTAGGTCTCCACAACACAACTTATACTTGTGTGACTAAGGGTAGTGACCGGCCGATGTTTACTATCGAAAACATGTTAGTCACTACATATTTATCATACAGTAAATATTAGGTGAAGTAAAAAGTTCTGAGCGTTTTTACTTAACCTAATAGTAGCTCTACCCTTCTCGATTATTTCAAACATTCTGAAAGGTATTAGAGAAGGAATTGCATTATGTACTTTCATTTTTGCACGTGCAGCCACCTCGAAAATTGCGTACGAATTTTTAAAGCTCTCCGAGGACAGGTTCGGGTGAAAGGACTGGGCTAAACGAAATCGATAAAAAGTCGAAGAGCCGTTACACCTACCGGTAAGCGGATTGGTATCTCGGTTCCCCGACAAGTCCAGCTCGTCCGTTTTTTTATTGTTCGGAGGATCTTCCCTTGTCGCCCTGCGTCCCGTTCGCTCGTTTGCTGGCCCTCGCAAAGAACCGGAGGATTGCGTGCGCCTCGAAGGTGAAACTAATAACAGCGACTCTCTCGGCTCTCTCGGCAAACACGCAATTACGTCTTGACGATGCGCCATGAATCGAGCTACCGCATTACGAGACACAGGGACTCGAAATCTCGTTCTCCAGAAAAACCGATCAGCCCTGTCTCTTCAACCGTCGGGCACGGACGAGACCTTCTGGTTTTCGTCGTCTACCCCGACCCTCCTCGGACGATAATAAAATTTTTTCCGTCGACCTCGGAACCGTTTGTCCAACTTCTGCTAATTAGCTGTCCGGCGAAAAAGTGCATTCTCTCGTAAAACGATACGGCTTCATTTCTTGAAAAGTTCATTACGCGTTTGACGTTCGAGCATATTAAATCTGCACATCCGCTGCGAGTGCATACGACTTTTATTTTTTCTTAAATTATGAGAAGGTTCGTTCCGAAAAGTTTTAAAATTCACAAAGTACTCATCCAAATCAGCCATTCCAAGCGCTTTCCAATGTTTGAGGATGTTCGAGTAAAGTAGCAGTCACACGCATGCCAACTTTGAACGGAGCAGAACCGGAAGGGAGGTTTCGAAAGCCGAGTCACGTGACATCGGAGGAACGGCTTGGCGGGCCCCGTATTATGCGAAATCGCATCGTGGATACCTTGTGTTGCCCACGCGGGGATCTCGCGACACAGCGTCGAGTGTGAGGTCCTCTCGCGAGCATGGTAATGACGTGACATACACGCACGCGACGAGACGAGAACGCGTACGTATTAAACGCAAACACTCCGCTCGGCTCCGCTTTGCTCGGCTCGGCTCGGCTCGGCGAGGGCACCGCGATGTCACCTGTGCATTATGCAATACGCCCGGCTGACCCGATCGGGGGCCGGATTAAATGTCGCTCTGTTAAATGCATGCCGCGAATAACTGTACGTGGGACGTTCATTTCGTAAGAGGAAATCACCCACATTCGAATCCCGGAGAATCGTGAATCACTATACCGCCGCGGAAATGTGTAACACCGGTATCCGACGCGATTTCAATTGGATTCCTACGATGCGTCATAGTTTGTTGATTAGACTGCTAGTCGTACTGCAGCTGGTTTCATTCATTGGTGGGACGATTGTGTGGATGGTCGCGAGAGTAACAGGTTTTTGATGGATTGTTAATTCATTCGGATCGGTGACTTGATGATGTAATGCTGATAAAAAGATCCCTCCACGTTAAATCGGGCCTAGCCGATTGAAATAGTCAAAACTGCCCTTAGAAGTTTTTCAATGGCTATCGAGCCATTCGAAAGCTGACCAAGAAAAATCCCTCCGAGTAAAATTTCAGCCCTCTCGCTTTCCCGAGGGTAATTACAGGGTAAATAAAATTTTGCGCTGATCTGTGCACTGTTTGCAAGAAAAAAATCTGAAAAAATTCTATAAAATGCGCCTTTGAATCCGAAATATGTCATATTTTTTTCAGAATTTTGGAACACATCAGAGACCAGAAAATTATAACTAATTCTAACTAAGTAACTACCCTCGCGGGATAGCTGTTGCTCAGTGGGGGTTTTCTTAGTCAGCTTTCAAATGTTTCGATAGTCAATGAAAAACCTCTAAGGGTAGTTCTGAGTCAAAACTTTTGACCATCTTAATCGGCTAGGCCCTTTCTCGAGTTCCATCGTGAAAATTAGCACCACGAGATCTGTAACCGGCGTGTTTTCCGCCCGGCGTGGCTCGGAATCGGCGAGAGAAAACATATGGCACCGAACCGGGGAAAAAGAAGAGACCCGCGGCATCATTAATAAGCGCAACACCTTCGCCGGGTCGACCCACGTCTTCATTAGACCGCGTGCGGAGCGGGCTCCATTAGTTTTCCGTGGCCCGCGGTCGCGCGACACGTGCATCATTAAGAATGATATTTAATTAAGCGTCGAATAATTGGAAAATATTCCCCGATGCTCGTTTTCGAGCCGCAGCAGGGGCGCGTCCCAGGGCCACGTTGGCGTAATTAAAACTGTGGGATCGTTACGCCTGCGTTTGTACCTTTCGCCCGGAACGGAAACACGTGCACGTGCGCTCTCTTTCTCCGTTTCTCTCCTCTCCCTCTCTCTATCTCTCTCTTTCTCTTGCTCTCGAGAGCCTGGAGATTTTTCCGCGGTGACTCGACGTCTGATGCTGCGTGGGACTCGCGCAGGTGCATCATCGATCGGCCATTCTTTATCGAAGCTTCTTTCAACGGGACGAGGAAATTGCCGTGCGGAATTTTTTCTCGCCGCGGGGTTTGTATGTAAATAAGGACTGATTACCGTGTGGTTTAACGCGTGATTAATACAGCATTCGACATTATTATTTTTCGAGGATTCGCCTCTCCGCGAGCCCGGCGATTGTTGGGCTTTCTCCGGACCGGCTAATAAATGACAGGCCAGCGAACCTTCGTTTGCACTCGCTATTTATTAAGGGGGATGCATTTTTTTATTATACCAACAGTCATTGTTCTAGTAGGTCCGATCTGAACAATGATGCTTACATTTTTGGAACGCATCCGGTTCCGAGGAGCATGCGCGAAGATTAATGAAACAAAGTTGCTGAAGGAATCGTCGTCTTTTCGACTGTAACTGTACCCGGCTTTAGGAACTCATTTCAACTTGACAGTGCAATTAAACCTCGAAAGATTGCGTCCCGAAGGTGGAACAGTTCGAGGAACGGTCCGTCCGAGTTTTCTTGTTGCGGAAGAAAAATTCCAAACAATTACAAGCCGATAAATTAACCATGATTACCGGAAGATGATGCGTTTCACGAATTTAATATAAAGGGTTAACAAACCCGAGAGAGAGAGAGAGAGAGAGAGAGAGAGAGAGAGAGAGATCGTCCAGGCAAAAGGCGAGCCATTCGACGGCTACAATAAAGCAAATTGGTCACTGCAACCCATAAATATCTTGCTCTAATGAAAACGTTGCAGCTCGTCGCCTCGAGAAGGTGCACGTGAAGGCTCAACCCCCGTGCCTCCCAGCAGATGCTTTAACCACCGTTCTCATAACCATCGTTAATAATTATCGGTCTCCGATACACCGTGGATCTCCGAGGCCCAGATTCGAAAGGGTTTGCCGACGCGTTCGAGTTATCGGCGCATCTGTCCCGTAAATGGGCCCAGAATTTATGGCCTGGCCTACACGCGCCCGAAATCATTACCTCCACCCGGAGCGGGATATTTATACGCGCGACCTTGGCAGCTCTCAACACCCTGTCATTACCCACGCATGCTTAAAGATTCTCCAGGAGCACGCGCTCCACATCTCCGAACCTGACGCACGCCTCCTCCAATCTGGAGACTCCTTCGCCTCTGGCGTCGCCTGTATAAGTTTTACTTTTGACATTTTTATAAAAAAAAAATGTTCAGCCTACAAATTCGTTCCTAGCGCGCGGGCAAAATTATTGGACGCACCGTGTATCTCAAGAGGAGGTGTAGGTACGGCAGAGAGTTTCACGGTCGCCGGGCTCGATTGCGCTGAAAGACGTCGATTATCCGGGGCGATTTGTCCGTTGAATAGACGGCCATTAATTTGACGAAACGAGCATCCTCTTCCTGCATCTCTCACTCCGGCGCGTCATCGAAAATCCTCTGCGTTGATCCGTCCGAGGAGGAGAGCAAGAGAAAAAGAAGAAATCCCGTCGATTACCGTCGATTATTCGCACGGTCGACTGGACTTCCGTGGCGGGCTGATTGTCGGCCGATTAGTAGCGCGATCAGGGCTCGCTAAGCCGAGAAGAATCTCGCGTTTGATCCTCTTCACGGTGTCCATTATGCTTGGATAGGAACGGTCCACCTGTCCGGCGCCGGGCATCCGATAATAAATCACACGGTTTTTAAACGGGACGGTCATAGGTGTACACCGGACAAAGCTAAGAAAGGCGAAAAAAAAAGAATGAAGGAAAGGCTTGGAGAACCGTAGGAGGCCACGAAGAGAGACAGAAGACGGCGTAGCCGATCCAGTTGGATAGAGCGAGGGCGTACAACGAGAGAGAAAAAGAAATGGTGATCGTTCGCCGCGTTCCGTTCCTTTCGTGGAGTGACTTTTGCGAGATCACACGGCGATCCACCGCGTGTGTATTCAACCGGGATCATTAACCGACTATTATACGCCACGATGCTCCGTGAACAGATCATTTTTCCAAGAGTGACTGCGCGAGCTAGCAGAGAACGCGCCGGGCAGAGCCGCTCAGGTATTCAACGCGTTACACTTGCTCGACTCGCTTTGTCCAGCATCGCATTACGCAGTCCATTACTCATCCCACGGGGTTGCCTACCCGGATACAACGCGGAGTGATCCTGAAAATCACCGCAATGTGCTCCTCATTGAATTGTCTTCGATTATTAACCTCGTTTTATTAACCATCGATCCGCGCCGGCACAGTTTCTTTTGACCCTTAATTAGGCTGCGGGAACGTGTTCCAAAACTGTTTAATTGTGCCTATCCATTTTTATCGTAAGTGGAAAGGTTTAGTTTTAAAAATCCTCCACAGGCGATCCCCAGTCGTTAAGCAATGCCGAGTATACGCGTCGAACGCAGGGAAAGTGGTCCCATTATATTTCACGAAAAATGAGGAAGAATTAGATTTTTATTTGATAAAAAATTAACACAATTCATTCTTGAAAAGATTATTGTTATTGCACCGCAATAGAGATTTGGATTGACGCGTGTACACGTCGAACGCAGTTAACTGGTTAAAAGGCACAACAATCGGACTAGCGTTCGTTGGAAACGATAAAGTAAATGAACGAATACGTTAATGCGCTCGTTTGCATTTTTACGAGATCAATCACGAGAAGCGATTGATCATTTCGCGGACTTTACATGATTCTCACGGGAGGATCTTAGCTAATGCTCGCGCTAATTCGCTGCAATTCGAAAGCTTAGTGACTCGTTACACCGGTAATGAGTTAATTACGAGCACGCGCTAGCGTCCCATTTAATGCAACGAAGTGGCGCCGGTGGTTTGCCGTAATGAGTGGTATTTCTTACGTGTCGGCGTCCTTTGTTCTCCTCGGTTGCGACACGCTCACGCTCGACATAGGTATAATTATTTCAAAGCTGAGGAAAACCGCGAGAATCAAAGAGAAGGGAACGTGGAATCGTGCTTGCAAATTGAAATACTCGCGGAGCTAAACAATCGCGGACGCGTTATCTTGACGTAAACGTGACCAGAAAAACTTAATCCGCTTCGCAGTCGATTTAAATCTTTCGGAAAACTTTTTGCGTCGCTCTTAACCTATTAGAGGGATTGCTAGAAAAATTAACATTGTCTGTGATCCCAGACCTTTTCTTATGAAAGGGGAGAATTAACATAGCCGGTTAATTATGATCGAACGAACTGCACGATTCTGCGGGTTGATTGACAGATGCGACAGAACACGAATCGAAGGTAACAATGTTGCACTAATCGTGAACCAACGCTATGCTAGGCGGCGATTTACGAAAAGACATTCGGGGTGTGTTTCAGTTCCCTATCAGGATCAGCCGGTCGATCGATCACGGTCTCTGTCGATGGCAACGGATCTACCGAGCGCGATCGGGAGCATAACTGAAACGCACAGCGAAGGCAACAGAACACACGCGTGTCTCGCGGCAATTGTTGCCACGCTGAACGGTCCACTTAACCCGAGCGCATTGGCATTGGAGATACCGCTGGCCGATACCGTCTCTCGCACATTGCCGTACGCCGCGCGCCGTACGCGATTTAATTATCTTGGGCTGGGTTGTCGACGTTGCCACCAAAAAGGTCACCGCAATTCTCTCTTTTCCTTCCGTCTGTTTCATGGAAAGTCGTTAACCCTCCCCCGTTGCGTGCTGGAATTTATTTCACGAATGAAGAACAAAATTAATGATTGATTCGGCTCTTCACCTGTATACACATTCGATTTTTAGTCAATATACGTGGGCAGTGTGAAAAGTTCGCGATTTAAGAATAAGAACATGCAGTTTGGAGTTTTAAATTGTTATTATTTTTCCTGCAGCTGCTATTTTTTTCTGTCTCAATTAAGAAACAATGGTGCAACTGTGTACTCGAAGAGACAATGCCTCCAAAAAATCTGTTCCGACGAATTTAGCGACCACCACAGGTGTGTTCCAGCGGATGATTCTGCGGTGGTTCCGAGGAGATGGAATTCTCGAGGGAAGCCGGACGAGTGATTGACTGCTGGAAGGTGTAAGCGGTTCGAAACCACAAAGCGCTCCAGAATCAATTCACGCCGTTATAAACAGCCCCTGACCGTCATTAGGATAATTTCTGTCCCAAGGCGCGTGGGTGGCAGATGTACGGGGCACCGTTACGAAAGCGGATTGCGTAAATCGTGAATTAACAACGACGGCCGAGGGTTTCACGCCGACCGATGACCCCATCGGATAAGGGGAGGACCGATTGATTCCGAGTGAAATCGCCCTCGGCAGATCCCCGTGCTGGATAAAAGTCTGCTCTTCGTGGTCCTGCTCTCTACCTGATCTCTACGATTTTGTTACTGACGATGAAACGTGAAAAATCTTGGTTCGACGGTAAAATCGCGTTCGGTGGTGAGAATGTTCGAGCCGATCGCGTTTAGAAAGCGGGGACAGGCGTAACAAATCTCCGGGAGCGAAACGCGGTGCTAAAGAAGATATCAGGTGATTTATCAGTCGGTGGCTATCGCTGTATATGGGTTTAAATTATTGCGATCGCGAGGGGGTTAATAAAGACAGTCGGCCAGAACGCAGGGAACGGTATCAGATGCAGCCGCTCGATATAAAATAGCAACCGGCCTGAAAATCGGCCGCTGTCACCGGGTCATTGTGTCGTGTGTCGGTGGCACGATAAGCCGGCTTTTCTTTGTGCGCCAGAAACAGGTACGGCGCCACGGAATTGATCGATCATTCGGCATCTCGCTCGCGAGAGGTTTATACTGGCCGGTCGCTCGGACCAGACCAGGCTAGAGAGGCAACTCTGAACGCTCCATTTACCCCGGATCTATACGGTGTCCGTTTCGCCTGGACATTTTTGCGAGGCTTTCCCGGAGATAAGCGAGGTCGAAGTCGCGTTTCTAATTATTACATCGCGGCGGGAAGCCTGGCCGACCAAGTGCGCCTTCGATCGATTCGAACGGCCTTAATCCTTCGCAACCCTTTACCGATCGTACAATGTGCTTAGATCCCGCGTTTCATATCCTCATTGTGCGCCCGGATCCGACAGTCATGCTGCCGTCATTGATATCTAATAAATCCTGTAAAGTAGAATCTACTTCCTGCAATGGACTAAATTCAAGTTAACATTCCTTTGGGACAGAGAAAGACAAAAATTATACTTTATGTCAACGCTATTGTACAGGGTGCATAAAAAGTAATGGTCATCCGTCCTAGGGGCGAATCTACACTTGCACTTGGCATGGGCCTAGCGACGAATGTCCCTTTAAATTTCGTGTTGATGTAAAAACAAACATTAACGACAATTTTCTTTGGTATAAATAATTTTGCGGCAAGTTTCTCTTACAAATGTCCATCGATCCAGAGGTGTAGATTCACCCCTAGGAGCGATGACCATTACTTTTTACACACCCTGTACATTATTAGACATTTCGATTTTATTCGCCGAGTTTGTCGAGTCGAATGTACTGTGCGGCACAATGGCTGTTAATTGCAACGAGAGTCATCGGTCCCGCCTACAAATGACACGAAATGAGACACTGCTTTCGAAATTATCCAAGGAACACGGTCAAGCAGCTTGACGATATTTCAGCCAGTATCGTGTGCCCGCGATATCGACTGGATCGTGAGCCGTTTGGCGCTGCGTTGGGACACCACCGTGTGTCTCCGGCTCGCATTAAACGCTTCGGGTTCGAATTGACAACCGGCGATATATAGAAAAAGATAGTCGAATATGCGTATGATATATTGCGCGATGGTTGTTGCCGTTTGCGCGCGGTGCCTGTGTTCAGATAAATAAGACACGTTTAACCGGCCGAGACGAGTTCAGACTTGTGTTTCACGCGACCGATGTTTGTACTAGTTTGTCGGAGTACTGTTTCAACAGAGACCTCGTTGATGGGTTCATTTGCAATCCCGTGATTTTTCGATCTAAATCAAACCGGCGCCGTCGCGGTTCCCACTGTAAACTAATAGATAGACTGCGGATCTTTATGCAAAATAAAAATTTTCTGTACCGATTACAAGAAATAGAAACCAAATTGAAATAGAAATCTCCCTTAATGGTTGTAATAGAGGAGAAATCATATATGGAAATCTTCAATTTTGAAAATTTTTCATTTCGAATTTCATATATCCAATTTTGCTATAAATGCATAAATATCCGCAGTCTACTAATAGATACCTTGTGAAACATTTTTTACGTTAACTGCGAACAACGTTCAATTCAGAAGAAATTACGAAACCAAAAGTGATCGCAATCTTTTAGAATCGAAGATATAACGGCGCCCCTTGCAGTACCTCGTGTCATTCATAGTATGAAACCTTTTCAAAAATTGGTAACGGGATAACAGGGTCGTCCGAACCTATTTTTACCGTTTTCTTCCGAACCGGAAGCTGCAGACGCCGCAAGGAGTCCCGCTAAGGAGCAGCCGGCTCGCGAAAAGATTCCACTTTCGATGCTCTATGTTCCCCGAAACTCGGTCAGATCTAGGGTGCCCTAGCGAGGGAGGGAAATATTAATAAACCCTGAGTGGGTGGAACTTCCTGGGCCCTCGAATAACAGAATACAGACAGTTATGGGTGGAGGGAACCGTTAACCATCGATGTCGATAATTGACATTCAAAGATTCGATCGCCCCCTCTTCTGCTATTATTCAGGCCCACAAAGAGTAGCCTTATTTCCTCCATATTGTCGAGATTCTCCTCTTGTATCCGGTTTTATATTTTAAAGGGAGCCTGCATAGGCATGTAGAAACGTTCGAAAATATTTACAAAAATTTGTATTAATCATTTACGGGATAATTTGTTCAGGCATTAAAGTACTGTTTCAGAATAGCGTTCACAGGTTTTCAAGCCTATTTTACAACCCATCCGGACGCTTTCATCGTAAAATCACTGCGCGAGCGTTCATCGGCGATCGGTAACAGGTACGTTCGACTTTTCCGATTGGATCGCGCCGTAAATGCCGGCCATTTTATTGGTATATTTTCCACGGAGCGGAAGAAAGTTTCCATCGCTATCGCTGGATTTTATTATCCCAATATTAACGCGCGCGGAAATATTTATCGTCGTCGACGCCGCGGGAATTTCCCGCCGAAACGATTTGAATATACAATACAACGGCGAACGTTGTACGAACGACGTTGGGAGATTACGATACCGTGGTGCTGTGCGCTCGGTTCAGCATATCGTGGATTACCGTGGTCGATGTACAGGGTGGCTTGATAGTATTAAATCCTGAAAACCTAATCCAGACTGAACATCAACCCCTTCAGAATTATAGAAACTGCTACCAGCTATTTCAGCAATTTTTTAAAAATCCATACCAGGCTAGAAAGTATAAGGGACAGCAAAAAATGAAATATAAATCACAGATTAAGTTGATGCAACTATATCACCCTGTATGCTGGTCAGCGCGCGTTATGCACCTTGTGCGACGCCATGTTGACACGTGCCTCGTTGATAACGGTCCGAGCAATCACCTTCGCGCAGAAACGCGAACGTTCTCTAAAATCATCGTATGAATCAACCGACGCGGGGGGAAAGGGGGGACATTTCTCCCAGAGAAATTCTCCGTCGCGTATAGTCCACGTTACGCGTATCTTCTCACATTACGCCGCGCCCGCTTGTAAATTTTCATGAAAACGCCGCGCCAGTCGAAGAACTTCCTCCTGACGTACTCTTGCCGAGAACCTTAGACGCGGTTTGATAATTCGTTGGACAAACTGGCAAGCGAGTTTCTTCGGGTATCGCGTGACAGAAAGAATCTCTTATACGCGTCTCAAATTCCTGAGGATCCACCGAGGATCTCGATCCTCTGGATCCGTTCATCCCTTTTGTATACAATTTTTCTGATACTTTTAAGATATTTTCACCAAACGACGGGACATCAAAATAGAGATTAAACAAATTTCTCACGGTCCTCATTATTTATGTATTTATCACAAAAATGAGTAGGTGTAATTTAAAACGGTAAAAAAACTGGATGGCTTTAAAAATACTGTTACATTACTTTTAACCTATTGAACATGTTTCGACAGAAAATGAATTTCTATTTCATTCCGGTATGTTGTAATTCAGATAGAAAATTTCTATTTTGCATAAAGATCCGCTGTCTAATAATGGGTTTCAATTCGCGGATCGATTTCGAAGCTCGATAAAACCTGTTTCTCACGAGCTATTAGCACGATAGTTTCTCGCGCCGAAAAGAAATCGTTGTAAAATCGAGAATCGAATAACGATCGTCGAATCGCATTAGCCTCCCGCAACCTCTAAATCATTCTCCCGGGTTCATTATACCGGGGCTGTCTCGATCTCGGTGTCTGGCGCTATCAGCCATAAATAAACAACGAACAATTTTCAGCCTCGTGGTCGTCGTCGTCGGCGTGGACGGTTCGGTGCTCAATTACGAAAGAATCTGCATCGAGAAGGCTCGATGGCTCATAGCACGCGCCAATTACTCGAAAACGAGCCGCGTGTCCCCGACCCATAGATCTCCGGCACCGTTCTAACCAGGGAATGATCTATCGGTCCAGGCATTTCGTTTTCCATGCTCGAGATTCCTCGGGCGAGCACGGTTTCTTGGTAGCCGAGCGTTATTCTCTCGGCTTCTTGCTTCTTGCTCATACTCTCTCTCTCTCTCCTCTCTTTCTCCTCCCGTCTCACCGCTGGCCACGGGTACCTGGCGACGTTATAAATCGATAAAGTTCAGATCGGTCGACGTATCTCGACCGGTTCGAGCCATTGGAGCGCCTCGATTGGTCGGCGCGAAATCCCGCAGACCGGACAGCCGTCCGGGGACAGGTTTCACGCGATGGGTGACACACACCGGGCTAATTTATCGCACCAGGATAATTATCTCGGTGTCTACCAGCTCCGGTGCACCCTGGCCAGCCAATCACCGACCGATGCCGTTGCCGCACGCTCCTCCCAGCTGTCGCGGGTCACCAGAGACCGCCGAGAACAAGAATGCCAGCCGAGAAGACTCACCGCGGTTGCGACACCTTGGCTTCCTTCGTAGATCCCCTCTTCTCAACCACCGGAGATCCGTCGATCCTGGATTAAGCGATCCGTGACGATTAATCGATCCAGAACCCATCAGATCCACGGGGATCCGAGGTGTCCCGCGTGAAGCCGGTCCGCTGAATTATTGGCTGCGACGGTGCTCCGTCAATTCGGAGACGATCGCGATGCTGCAGAGTAATTTTTTAAAATATATTTTTAGTGGTTCGTGGTGTAGATGCATCGATTTTCTATAGATGTAGGGTACTGCTCTGTATGTACTTTCGGATGATTAATATTTTTCAATAAAATGGCAGAAACGTTTATTGAGCACAGCCGCGGATTTCGGAGTACATAGTTTGTGATAGGACACAGCCAGCGACATAGAAAGCAGCGGCAGATAAGTAGCGTGACAGTTCAGTCTGATAAATTGCTAACAGTATACCTGTTTTGCTACGCGGTCGCTTACAACGACTCGTTTACTCTGTTATGGAGCAGATCTCTCGAGTTTTCAACCTGAATGTTCGTGCCGGGTAACGTTATAGAACCCCGGCGATAAAGGAACGTAATTCACGATCGGTTGCATCGTATTAGGCTCTCGTAAATCAGCCGGAGCCGGTCTATCCGACTGACTCCCTCGATTCGCGTGCAATGTTCCCTCCCGGTTAAAAGGAAACGTTCTTCCTAAACGTTTTATTTACACGGTGCGAAATTAACTCTGATTCACGAGTGTGTATGCGTACGTATGTGTGTGTGTGTGCTAACGCGCATTATTATGCACACGGAGAGGACCTATCTCACCGCGGACAAGGAACGTCGACGGTTTAATGTCACAATAGGAATTTCGAAGTCACCAGGCTTAATGCCTGGAAACGTCGCCGGCTATGACATAACCCGTACTTTTCTATTAACATCTAAACGAGCTATTCACACGAGGCAAACTACGAGGCTCACGTGCCACAGGGAATATCGGTTTTGTGCTCGACGAGATTACGAGGGAGAGTTCCCGGTGTCAGGGCCGCACATGCTGCACTGCTGGTTCGGCACGGTGCAACGGATCCTTAACCCTTAACCCTTGCACACTGATCAGGATTATCGCGTTTGCACCTTTGTCATTTAATGTGGAGCAGAGCTCACGGTATATTTAGCGTGCAGCAGTTCCGTTGGATGAAATTTACAGAGACTACTTAAACAAGAAGATGTACGTACCAACTGTTTAATGAAGTATAATTTTATACATCTGAAAAGAATTATTGTACTTCCCCTATATTTCCATGATTCACAGGTAACTAACGAACACCTCATGAACCAAAGCTTGCGGACGAAGGGAGGCTTCCTAGGGCCGGCCCTGTGCCCTATCCGCGATCGTAGGCCCCGTGGCCGATAGCGAATCTGGTATGTAAATATCCGCGAGGCTCGGCTTTTCGCCTGCTCGTGTCGTCCGATCGAGCTCGGAGCGTGCGCAGCCATTGGTAAATGTTAGGCCGCATGTAAACTCGTGCCGACTCTTTCGCTCTTCGGGCTCGCATGGTCTCGCGCATGAGAGCGGCTCATACGCCGCGGATCTATGCAAATAACGACACGTGGGCGGCCGGCGTACGAGCTTGAATGAACCCTTGCGCCACGGCGCGGCGGAGTGAATGGATTTGCGTGGCGTTTAACGACCGCGACGAGTTTCGCTTGTATCGTTTGCCGCCACTACCGGAAGTCTTCCGTCTACCCGTGGTCCACGCAGCTCTACAGGTGTGGCAGTCGGTCGTTAAGTGACGAACGAGGGCGGCGACGCCACGTAGGAAACGCCGCGGAAAGACCCGCTAAAAGATCCCGCGTCTTTCCCGTTGAGCGAGCCTTAACGACCCAGACCCGTGAAATTGAATTCACCTAAGCCGTCACCGGTCACGCCACTGCGCGCGATCTTTCGGTATCTGGGACAAAATGGACGCCCCACCGCTTCGAACAGTCCCTCAGAGAGACTCCCAGTGTCTCTAGATTTGGTGAAATTACGGGGGCAAAGTCAACGTAAGAAGATTTATGTCGAAAGTGTAATGAAAGTTTGCTATGAAAGTTTGATCCGAATTCCGGCATTTTTCTTCCTTCTGGTGCAAATAGATCATGGTCGCTCCATTAGAAGATTGCACGAAAGAGGAACAACGAGCAATGACCTGATTCCTCTGGTCGGAGGGTATCAAAGGTTCAGAAATTCATCGTAGACTATCATCGCAATGTGGGGAAAGTGCATTATCACGTAAAACTGATTTTGTGGATTGATAAGTTTAAAAGTGGCCGAACAAACATAACGCACGAAGTGGGACTTAGACTGAGACGTGCAAAATGCGACCTTTTATTTGCACGGAATACGTAAGCTTTTTGACAGTCGGGTAAAGTGCATTGATAAGGAGGGAGATTACGGAGAATGATGATGTGCATAGTGAAACCCTAGATGTAGATAAATCCATGTAGATAAATTATAGAATGGAAAGTGTAGATAATTATAATTTTTGGGCCATTCGCTCCATTGCCCCGTAACTGGAAACTAATTAGTTTGGGCCCAAGAGAAAACATTTTCTCCACTAGAAAATCGTCCCGCCCCTGACGCGATCACAATGGACCTCTCGGACGAGTATTAATCCGACGCTAAGAAGACGTCCGAGTCAAAATATCTGATGAAACAGGTAGCTCTGGTCGACTCCCTTTCACGGTACCGATTCATCGGCGAGATGAGAAACGGAGAAAAAGAAGCAGAAAAACGATCGTGAAGGGAACGAAGTCAGCCGGCCAATCGTTCGGACAGCGGTGCACGAAACGGTGCTAATCAGTGTCCCTTCAACGTCGAAAGGGGTTCTACCTGCCGGTATTCCGTCGATCGTGACGAGGACATTTTTCTCGGGACATGTCTGGTCACCGTGGCACCTGCCACACGTCGGATCGACGTGGATCGTTGTCGAGGATCGGGCCCCGGAGGAGGATCCACAGGCCCCACGGCACAATGGCACATCGTGAATCGACGGATCGATCCGTCGATTATGCTCAGGCTAAGGGGAGGAGTAGGGGAGACGCGTGGGCGAGGGCTTTTGTAACGGTAAATTACCGCACGAAAAGGTGGTAAAAAGAGGACGTATAGCGGCCGGGGAGAAAGAAAGGACAGGGTGGAGGAGGCGCTGATTTGAATATCGACGTTGAAGAACAGTGAAGGATCACGAGGCGTGGGCAACCGGGCGAAGTATGGCTGCACCTTACGATTAGCGATGGGGCCAACCGCACCGCTGCACAAATTAATCGAATCGTTAAACACCTTTTTGGAATTTGTCTCCACGAACCCATCTCGTCACTTGTCGATTAAAAATATCCGATAGTTGCAATTTTTCTTTCAAGTGATTTAGGAAAGAACATTTGATTAAGTCGATGTTGAGTCCAGAAATTAGGTTCGCTCCCATCGCTACTTATCCGTCTTCCTGCCCCCACCACCCAGTCTCCTTTTCGCGGGAGATTTAATGCAGTCGCACGTGCTTTCGTAACGGTAAACCCGGCGCCGCTGGAAAACGATACCAGCGAATGTCCAGCAGACGGTCCGACAAGAAAAATCTGGATAGTACGAGCGGTAATTTGCGAGGAAACCCGTGGACAATATTAAATCGTGCACACAGCTTTCTACGGGGTCGTAAACCTGTATATTGTAACCCTCTCGAGAAATTCTACGGACTAATTAATGGATCAATAATCTTATTATTTATTGGCAGGTCCGCGCTTCCGCTGTTCGAGAAAAATGCTTTGTGGTATTGAGGATATTTTGCTTTGTCCACTGTAAGAATGTTGGAAACTTTCCTAACAAGCTATGGAAATCTGGTCAGCTCGGTTTCGAAGCCGTTTGTCATTTTCTGTTAGATTTATACGATCTGTTGAGTGCTTTCGGGTTTAAAGAATTAATGCAAATGAGAGAAAGCTGAATAATATGTCTGTGGTCCTAGGAAAACATTCGCAGAGATCAGTGACTTTCATAGTTGCGTCTACACAAGAATTCCTCTTCGGCGAACGCAAGCTGTTAAAGGTCCCGCAGGTTAGCGGAACAAATAGGTCATTTTAATTATGATATCTCCTTACATTTCACTGTTTATAAACCCCGCGGCGAAGGCGTACGGTCGTAGATACTCGATAAGGGAGCTCGCGAAACGCGAGCCCTGTCGCGGTAAATTCGATCGCCGGCTCCATTGTCGGGCCGGTCAGGTGTTAACAGCGGTTACTTATGAGTATGGAATCCGCGATATCCAACGTTTACACGGGGAGGAGTGTAGGATTCGCGGATAGGCGACAGAACCGGCCACGCGAGAGAGCTGTAGGTACGCCGCGCCGCGCCGCACGCAGCGCAGCGCCAGCAACAGCCGCACGCTTGCATTCTGAATGCAGCCGTTGCAGGTAAGCGGCGAGCGTGCATACATTAGGAGAGGAGCGTTGGTAGGCTGAGATACGTAACGAGTGACTAACAACGCCGGAGTCTCCGAGACGGTAATCTAATCTACCCGAGAGCCGGGGTTGCGGAGTCCATCCGCCAACGATGCACTCCGACTTCCATGGGATTGGCAAATTAACCATTCGCTGGAATTCTGATTGGATTCGACCCTGCTGGAAACCAGCTGAAACCTCTCCCCTATTTACTCGATCGAAAAAACATTACGTTCGCGGCACTGAAATTCCAAATATCAATGTTCAATTGATTAAAAACAGCGAAAACGATGTATCGGGTCGTCAAGTATGAAATTTGACAAATAAAACAGAAATGTCAAACACATTTGTCAAGTTCCATAATTCACGAACTGACAACATGTTCGTGCAGAATACACTACCGGCCAAAAATTTGGAATCACTTACTGATTTTAGTACAAATCGAATATACCGATAAATTTTGAAATGTTGCATCGTTATTATATCAAATATTAACTAGTTCAGATTTCAGCATTTCTCTATACCCATAATGCTATTGTACATACAGTTTATACAGCGACTGTAAAACAATGCTCGAACTGCACTTTTCTAAAGGGACATCTTTGGCAACTTCTACAAGAAGCATGGAAAAATATCAAATTGGAAACATTCGAGAAACTATTGGCCTGGATGCCCTGAATATGTCAGGCTGTCATTAAAGATAAAAGCATTCCTGAATAAAAAGAAATAATACAAAATGTAAAACATGCTGCTCGTAAGTTTTTTGACAAATAAATCTTTCTTGGTTACTCTAAAGGCATTCAGTTTTTCATAGAAACATCCTGTTTCTCTGAATTTACGCCGTGATTCCTAACTTTTGGCCGGTAGTGTATACGAGCCTATTAGAGACAGTCGTTCGAAGATGACAACACAATGTCTCGCGTCAAAGGATACAGGCTGGTTATCAAAGTATCAGGGTGTAAGTAAACAGACACAGGTGAACGCCGACCGATATTATATTGTTGTTGGTAAGCAAATGTTTATCGAAGTATTACTCAGAGGCGTGGAACGTTGGTCGTACGATCGCGCGAAGCCACACGGCGAGCTCTTCGCGAGGAATTTAATCTGTTGATACCTTCTCGATTTCAGAGTGTCTTCGACGTCGTCGTCGCCGACGGGGCGGCCGGCGAAATGTGTACAGGGCTGCAATTTTTTATCGTCACAATACAAATATTCCGACAAACAAAGCACGGGGATCATGCGGACGATTAATTCAATCGGAACGTGGACAGAGAAAATTGGAAAGAGCCCAGGGCCCGAAGCAAGTGCGGACGGATCTCTTCCGAATTTCATTGTGTCACCGTGCGCCACGAACGGAACAAACAAGAGGAGCCCGTGGAGCGCATAGATCAGCATAAATCCGAATGATAATGCGCGCTTCCACCGATACACGGTGCAGATAAGCGTCTCGCATACGTGTTAAACGCGCGTCGACCACAGGTCCAGGTGTCATTCGAGCCGGTATTCGTCGAGGTCTCCGACGACGATATTCTCCATCCCTTTCTATCCCCAGATTCTCTCTCCCTTTATCCTTTTTTCCGGAGTCCTCTGTCTCTGTGTTTATAACAGGCGACGACACCTCTGTTCGCGCCTTGGTGCATCGTGTCGGGTTTCGTTCGCGCGTGCTCCGGCCCGCGAAATATTCGCGACACGTGCAGATTATCAGCGCGCTTTTCCCCGCGGGAACGTGGCCGAGGGATTGCATTGAAGATTGGATCGAATGTCCTCGACGTTGCGTTCCCGGTACCGTCCCGATTCCCGTTGCTTTTATCTGGAGCTTTACCTGCAGGCTGCAGGGCTGCACCCGGCGCATTTCAGATGCATTTATGCGTACGCGTACCGCGTCTCGTCCTGTCCCGTCCCGTCCCGTCCCGTCCCGTCCCTTCTCGTCGTCGTCGTTGTCTCGAGTCGCGTCTCCGTCGTTTCGTCTGCCTGTTGCAAAATCGCTGGAGCCTTGTGAGAGCGAGTACTCGAGAGAGCTCGGTGCACGCCTCCTCTGACAGGTTAGATCGTTATATCGGATCAATTACAATGTACACCGTTCGAGAACACGCATCGCGATCGGTTCGATGCGTGTTCCGACTCGACCGGGTTTGTTCAATTATCTAAGCCCGGACGATAATGGACACGGAATTCCCGTGTTGGGCTTGACCGGTTCCGGACACTGGGAGACCGAGGAACAAGCTATTATTTCCGCTACAACAATGTTTTAAACGAGTGTATTTTTTATTCAATAATATTTGGTCCCTACAGGGCTACAAATCAGGATAAAAATAGGACTTTTGAGGGCGATCGCGACCTAGGTTGATCTTTTATCAAGCGCTTTTGAGTACTGGAAAACCCCATCGCCTGCATTATCGAGAAATGGGATGGCGCCCTTAAATGAGATACCTCTTGATGCTTGTTTGAGAGATGTACGAAAAATGATTGAGAACATTGGGAACATTCTCCTCCGGGGAAAACAGGTCGCGTTTGGACTTTAGAGTCAACTTACGAAACAACGAAATGATTCCGGGTCGCGCGGACATAGCATGCGAAATAATTCGCGGATATATGGGATTGGAAATCGATCGGATCATTACCGGCTTTCTTTTTCATCGGAACGACTTTACGACGTCGGTGAAAATTGTGTCTAGGAAAGTTTCGCTTGGTCGATTCGAGCGACGACGTTAGGCGAGTTTTAGATCGGGAGCAACATACACGTCCACGGACAGCATAAATCCCGGTCTTCATTGCGCGTTTATTAGGAATTCAATTCGATCAGCCAGACCGGGGATCGGTCGATCGTGTAAAACGCGTTATAACTTCTGGAACCGCGCACGCCTATTCCTATGCAACGATCGATAGATAACAAAACGATGTAATAACGGCCATATTGTCGGAGCCGTTCGACCGTATCCTTCGCATTCTTTTTGCACGGCGCCGGGGCCGCTGCGCCGCGCGCGTTACACCGCCTGCCACCTGGAAAATTACGATCGATCTCGTGATTCATTGTCGCATCGATGACGATTGACAGCTTCCTTCTGTACGGTATTCCTTTCAAATCCGATTTTTTTACCAATCGACGCCGCTGTAATTGAAGAAACTTTAATTTATTAAGATTAATGATTTCGCCGGACGCGAAACAAAGCGGAGCAACGGGAACACGCGCACCACTGTCATTTCATTTTTGCAAACTGCTCTCGTGACTGATGGAGAAACTTGATGCTTTTTAAAAAATTTCATATCGACTCAACTATTTACAGTGCAGATTATTATTAGAAACTGTTCCAGCTTCCTGGAAGCGATGATCGGAGGAAGTGATTTTAACAAGATCTCTCAGAGGAACTCGAATTTTACGTAACAACGAACCCTGAAATTAATTATCCTTTCTCACAGGATCTACAGGTTGATCCTTGACAAAAGGATTTCACGGTTGCCTCGTAGATCCTGTCCGATCCCTGAAGATCTTGCAACAGGAAGGAAGCGAAGTCTCTGTATGACTTAGCGAAACTATTTTCCGATTACCTTTTTCTCTAACAAAAAAATCAATGTACTTGAAAAAGTATACTAAAAAATTTCTCAAGAAAAAATCTGACTCGGTAGTTCCAGTGTTGAATTATGGAGCTATTCGTATTTTTCATACAATTTTTCTACACTTAATTAGAAGATTGATGTGCTTGGCCTTTCTCGAAGTGTTCACTTGTCGTCCATGTTTATTCAGTAGGACATCGATTAAAGTCAGCCAGTGTCCCAGTGACATCATCATCGAGCAAAAGAGCCCCTTCCGGTAGCCAAGGAGCCAGACACGCGGCCGATGGCCTTCTTGTATGTAAAATCAGTGTTGTATTCAACGAATGAATGTACCATGGCGCGTAATGGGCGAGGCTCGCGAGCTATTGCCATAAACCACGATCGTCCTACACGTCCCCACCTGTCGAGGGGTACCTGGTGCCGAGGGCGATCGAAGATCAATTGCAAAATAGTCGGCCCTGAACACCGGCAAAAATTGTAAACGAAAGGCGGACTTTATGTTCTTCTCTCTGTCGCTTTCTTCGTGCGCGGGTTCTACCACTGTTTCTTCCACTTGAACTTTACGGTCCCACTCTTGTTCTCGCGAATATGCTAATCGCTGCTCGCTCTCGCGGGAAAACCTAACCTAGTTCGCGGCCACCTAATTCGCTCCCTCCCTTTTGCGTATTCCGAAAAATAATTTGGAAGAATATCGACGTTTGCGTATTCCGAAAAATAATTTGGAAGAACGTCGATCATCAAATTTTTTTAAAAATTGGTACAGCGTCAAGCGCAGCCAAGTTACATTTTCCACGTCGTGTACAGTGATTTAAGACTCTCCAGCAAGATCTGCACTCTAACTCCAATTTATCACTCGTCAGAGCGGATCGTTCGGCAAGTTCCGCAGGGTGCGAAAAAGGGGAGGCGCCACGGATTCAAAGTCAACGCCGCGATCGGAAGATAGACTGCCAATTATCCGTTTCCTCGTTATTCCAAGACGATCGTTATCTCGCCCGGCCATAAAACGAAATGAAAAAAGAACCACGAAGGTTCACTGGCGAAGAATACGAGGCTGGCTGTGAGAGCCATTATAAAACGATCCGGGTAAAACAATGTGGTTTTTCGCACCTGGAGGGCCCGATTAAATATTGATTTTGGCCTAGGACCCAGGGAATCCGGGGAACGTTTTCGAAACAGCGGGGGCGAGGAGTTGGAGAAGATGCTCGAGGCACCTGCCAATTTCGGATGATGACTCTGCGACCGAAAGCTATTGTTTTTGCGAGGTTGTTTCTGGAGAACGGCGCCCCGTGGTCTCCGCAGGTTACACGCAGCTTATCGATACATCGATAATGGAGTGTGGGTGCCCCGCGTCTTCGTGGACCCCTCGAAGCTGACCTCCGTACCCCTCTGGGCCCTGTTGCGACCGGCTAATAGACCATTGAATATGTTGATGGAACGCGCGCGCCCCTGGATAGAACGCGCCGCGTCGGAGAACGTCGAATTAAATTGCAAAACGCGGCTGCCCCGTTGCAAGTGGGCAGCGAAAATAATTGAAAGACTTAATGGGTTTCTTTCTTTCGGGCTTGCTCACTTATTCGGGCCCCTTCCGGTTTTCTGGATCCATGTAGACCGTGTTTTCTCGATTCCACTGCACACGTTCTAAATCTAAGATTAGTTTCAAGATGAGCTGATTTGAGCGATAATTTTTATGAATTTCCAAGTCCTGCCCAGGAAAAAAATTCAGGCCCGTAAATTGTTCTGAAGTTTCAACGGCAGTTTCGACAAGTCACGAAAGAAATGGTGACAGACCGAAAGCCATATAGGGGCAGCATCGCGAGCGAACCACGCGTGTCCTTCATAAATATGTTAATCGTTTATTAAACAAAGTTTATGAATTCAGTCTGAGCGGAGCGCAATTTCGTCGGGGCCGTGACGCCGTGTCCCCAAAGGGTTCCCTTTAATTGGCCAACAAAAGGGGACCGCTCGTAACCAGAAATCGTCTTCGGGAAAATTACCAATAAAAAGAAAAGAGGAAAAAAAACACCAGGGAATTTTAAAGAGTCCTCCGTGCCGCACACTTAGCCGCGCATTAGTCAAACAATTAAGAGTTTGTAATGGAACGTCACATAAATAACGCCGCCCGCGAGCCTGGTATCCTTCCCTTCTTTGACGCAATGGATCACGTTAATGGAATACACGGGCCATGCATATATGTATGTGTACACGCGAATTCGAGATGCACACGGCATCGTAGGGTTCGTACTTCTGAGGGCGGTTCCGTGGTAATTTCACGTGGGCGGCCTCATTTTCTACCACTGCAGGACTTTTCAATCGTGGGCCTGCTTTGACAAGCCCGGAGAACATCGACTTCCGTTCCTCAATTAAATTTAAAGCACTCGTGAAACATCAATTATCGCAATAACAAAACGTGGTTAGAAAGAACCACAAAATGTGGTTAATAAATGAATGAATGAATACAAAAAATGGTTACAGAAGAGCATAAGGCCCAGACATGTGGACGGCTTGCGAGGATGAACGGTCCCAGCAAGGATTCCCATTGGTAAAATCAACAGACTCATCGAGGTCGGTGGAACTTCAAAAAAGCAAAGGCCTGCCTGCTACCTGCCGGCCTGGCGGCGAAGATAAGGCCCCCTTTCGTGGGCCCCACGGAGAAATCGACCAACGAGATATACATATACACATTTAACGATTGCCTGGAGGTTCACAGGCCCGGTGATCTTATCGAGCGACGGCCCGTGGTCGGATGACGGGCAGGAATTAGGCAATTACGCGCCGCTTAATTGCTAATTACTCAGGGGCGCACCATGGTCCGACACTAATTACTCCCGCTGACAATTTATAACCGCGCGATAATTGTCACTGGGAAATGTAATAACGATTATCGAGAAAGGGTGCAACGTGAACCGAAACAGGCCCCGTTTTCTCGATGGTAAAACACCGGAATGATGATCGTGTGGATTACGGGGAATCATCGAAAATCGTAATTCATCGATCACGATCGCGCGAGCCCCTATAATCTACGTGATTGCCGGGTTTTTCGAAGGTAGGGTGAACGAACCCTGGACGAAGATCCTCGAGATGATCATGGTGGCGTTTCGCCCATGGGACTTCCTACTTCGAGAATTATTTCTGTAAAAATGATCTTTTGACACATAGACATTGTCAATCACGATTCCGCCAAGTAAGAAGCTAGTTAGAGTCACGAACAGAAGCTTGTACTCGCCCGCAGTCTCCTGACAAGTGCCAGAGGAAAAGAAGAAGCCATCAAAAAGGAGGATGAGCAAATAGAGGATACAAGCCAGATGTACAAGACGCGTCCAGGGCAGCGTCGCGGATAATTAGCGCCGCGATCGCAGCGAGCCGTGCGTGACAATGAGCCATGAATCAATTTGGTCACGTCACATCAAAGTTGCTCGACCGCTTGGTCTTTCGATGCCGACCGGTTGGCATTTCGCCGGCACGATACCACTGTCCATGGCTGTCGCTTGGAGCGATCGGCTATCGGCCATGATTAAGGAGTCACTGAACGCGTTCGCCCGGAGGGAATCGAGCGGATCTAGTAACTGATAATCGAGTCGATAAGTCGTCGCCAGTGCCCAAGACGCGACTCCGAAATATTCTCGAGACAGACGGAAAAAATCTGTTGGAATGGAGCCGGTGGTGGGTGAAGAAGGAAGAAGACCGGTTAGGCGATCGGTTCTGCCACCAAGTATTCGCATACCGGTTGTTTTCGATAATTATGTGGAGCTGTTTCATCAATTTTCTGGGGTGCGTGCGAAAATTCGAAGAATTTCCAGCTTACTGCAGATTTATGCTGTTGTCTAAACTGTCTGTATTCACTGCTATAATCTTATGCATTTTCTATAGGGTTTTCTCTAAATTCCGCGTTTCCGAGTGAACTTTTCCGATAAGATCAACGCGCGAGATGACGAGAACTGGTTATAACGAGAGACACCGAGTATGTTTGCGAGGAAAATTATCAATGGTCTTCGACGGAGGTCCATCGGCCCGGACAAATGAGCAACAACGAGCTTGCCGAGGTAAAGTACGTGCAAATTAGTCACCGATCCTCGCGAGGAAACGCCGCTTGCCGACTACATGCGCTCGGTGCCCGCGTGCACGCGTTGCACGCGACCGACCGGACAGTGCGTAGGCATGCTCGAACAGACGCACTCCATTCACTTGGCGCCACATTCATTCATGCCTAGAGCGAACTGTGCAACCGAGCCGGTAACGATCGACGAATCGATCGCCCTCCCCCCTTAAAATCGCCGTCAACTTTGCACGTCCGATCTTTATGGTTCTTTAAGCCCTTACACGCAACCCTCGCTCATTTTATTTATTCAATTAACTTGATACATTTGAGAATGAAAAATTCAAGAAACGATGCGGACGAAGGTGCAGGTCTGTCGCAGAAGGTTAATTTAATTTCGTTCTCGCCAGACCGCGTGCCCGTAGCT
Source organism: Lasioglossum calceatum (assembly GCA_963966675.1). Classification (NCBI taxonomy): domain Eukaryota; kingdom Metazoa; phylum Arthropoda; class Insecta; order Hymenoptera; family Halictidae; genus Lasioglossum; species Lasioglossum calceatum. Next base: position 1,095,417 of record OZ016555.1, on the reverse strand, counting down.
CCCTTTCCCCGATCGAATTAAGCAAATTATGTCACCTCGATTTACATGCATCCTTGTGTCCCCGCGACGCGACGATCCGATTGCTTGTACATACATTATTGCACGTTTACCCGGGCCACGGTCGCATGAAACGCAAGTGGGTGTCGCGGCGTTTTCTCCTTCTCCGTCGCGCTCTCCTTATCTCGTTTCCCCTCTCACGGTGATATACCCCTCCCTCCGTTTTCCTCTCGGTTTATCCTCCTTTTCTACTGGATCGGTCGAACACACGGGGAATTCAGAACGCCATTTGCCCGATCCATGGCACGGATAACCTCGCGCACCCGGACACTAACGGCTATCGGCGACCTTTTCCTTTCGAGATCCTTATTATTTGAACGCAGGTGCTTTGCTCCGCCGGATGGTACCGCTGTGATAACACTGTCTCTTCCCCCCTTTCTTTCCTTTACCTCTCCCGTCTCTGGTAACGTACAATGAGTCGCGATGGGTACACTCGAACGAATTAGAGTCCCTCGAATGCCCAGCCAGAGAGATTTCGTCCGGCTAACGAGGGTGGAACCGTGGTTTCGTTGCCAATTGCAGTATTTATGCGAGCTGAGATTCGGTCGCTGATACGAGGGTGGGCTCTGGTAATTGGTTGCCTCTTGTCTGTTAAACGGAGTCGCGGGCGTTCGTCTTGGCAGTAAGGAATGCTGTTTGCAGTTTAGAGGTTGCAATTTTTTAATAGCAGTAACGAAAGTTCAGTAACGAAGGAATTCCATAAAAAGAATGAGCGCGCGCGAAAAGACATCGCTTGCGCAGGTCTCCCGGACCTGAAGTCTCCAGGCTGACGAAGTTCCCAGGCGTGCAATCATCGTGGAAAATCGTCTTCCCACTATTCTAACAACGAAATTATGTATTAGGTTGTTGCATATGAAATGTCCGATTTTTAGCAGTGACATTAAACAAACGCAATGTTGTTCTTGATTGTATTACGGTAAAAATAAGATATTATGATCATTCACGTTTCTCATTTACAAGATTGTTATCTTGATTTTGTAGTTTTTTTATCATCAACGATTAGCGAGTTAATTAATTACCAGATTTTGACGAAAAATCACATGAATGTTATTTTTCCAGGCATATAAAAGGAATACACGACAGTCGCGTTGATTGACGTTGAAATAAACTTTATTTTAAAGTAAAATTATACAATAAATATAAAACTATAAAAGTAATAAGCACGCGGTTGCCTTATAAAAATGACAAGAATTCATTTATTTAGACTTTGCTCGATTCTTATTATGATATGTGTTCTAATAAAGATATTTATTAAATCATTTCCTATGAAGGCATCTTTATAATTTCATTAATTGTGAAACAAAAAATCTAGAAGCGGTCATTTGATCGGTCGTGGAATTAACTTTGTACCTCAAAGTTATATATAATATAATAAACTTATAGACTGCAATAACATTTCTTGATCGAAACGTTTTAAAAGAGTTGCATTCTAAAATCGGACATTTCATATGCAACAACCTAATACTTTCAGCAATCATTTTCAACAATTCTATATATCCACAAAATTTCCATGCGTTTCACACTAAACGCGCGACACGCTGTTCCGCGTCCTGCAGGCCCATCCAATCGAGACCAGGCGGCGATCATTAATTAATTACCGGTCGGTGATCGAGCGTGAATCTCGCCGGCCCACTTGTTGTGTTCGGCGCCGCGAGACAAAACGCGTCGAATAAATCGCAGGCTCACGCATCGAAGCGTTGCGTGTCACCTACGTGGGTTACCTATAATTTAATGTTATAATAACTAGTTGCACGGGTCGGTCGGGGCGCCGCGTGATGCACGTGCATTGTGTGACCGTTGCGGACAGAGAAACAGAGAGAAAGAAAGAGGAGACGAGAAACGTGAAACCAGGGAGAACGACGAAAGATAGAATAGAGAAACTCTCGAGCTGGCCGATGATTCACACTCTCGCCGGAGAAGGTGTCACTGGTTGTATGCATAAGCGCGACTCATTACGGGGGCCTTACCGACACCATGGGCCCACGTGCCTCCTCGAACGCAGAATGCAAATCGAGAAAGCCTCGAGAACTCTCTGGGCGACGCGACGTTCCTCTGGGGCCAATCGACCTCGAAATCCCCGGGCCCGATAACGCTGGATGTGGCACGAATTTCTTCACAAATTTAATTCGCTATTTAGGGAGCCGCTAGATGATCAATCGAACGCAGAATGCAGCGTTTATGATAATACGATAATATCCGATTAACAGCCAAACGTTCAACATTTTTGTTCCAGAAGGATTTCGAGTTTCGGAGGAATTACTTTATGCTAAAGCGGTAATCGAAGTTGAAGAGTAAATGCCGTTGGAACGATGGTGCATCGAAATTACAGGGTAGTTCTCCGAAATTCCGGAACGGTACGGAAATTCGGTAAATTGCTGGAGCGCGTACATTGATTCCTTCGGTGAACGGTGAGGCATGTCTCGGCAAGGTGTTCGTGCGGGACTACCACTCTTTGACTTCGGACCACGCCGTCATTTTCATAATGACAATGGCCCGACGGCCTACACGGGCGAACCATGATGAGTAGTTTACGGTGTGACTCCCGCCACCTTCGCAAATCCCCAGCCAGTCGAGTCATGAATCTCCGACGGGTTGTCTGAGGATTCGCGATTTTTGTTTACCAATGTAACTGCGCTCTATCATCAATACTGCCGAGTATCGAACCTTTGATCGGGGGGCCATTGTATCTTATTCATTGTCGTTGGAGAACATAGAAATTACAGTTCTGGGTTAACTGTCGCATTTACGATGAACGACTCTGTAAAACAATTAGTATTACGCGGTGAATGTACTGAAAAGAAAGTTAACCCCTTGCCCTACGATTTATATTAAGGTTTCAGTGATTCGAACGTTCTTTGTAGTTCGTATAAATTCCCAAAAAAGGAGAAGACGTGTTTTCACAAAGTAGAAAACGACAAAGCAGAATTTTATTTTGGTTTAAACAAAATTAGTAGCATACATATATTTATTAGACTCTGTTCAGAATCTTCATCACGAGTCGGACACGATATTGTAAGGGAAGGGGTTAGAATGGGGGTGTTGCTTGGTCTTTCGATTTCCTGTCGATAAATCGAACGAAGAAAATGGATACGCGCGACGCGGGATCAGATAACGTCTAATGAGAGTGACATTTCGGCAGTATCATCATAAAGATCATCGAATTACAGGTCCCGCACGTGGGAAATGTCAAACGTCACTGTTCACTCATCAACATTTCGTCCTGGCGGTATCGTATATATTAATAAAGGAGTTATGCGCCGTGCGACGGAGCACAATTGCGGATCGTGATCCGATACTAGGCATATACTTATCACTATTGTTATCCCTGTAGCGCGGGAGGAGAGGGATGTCATCGGGGTCTCTATCTACGATATCACGATCGGTAGCGTATACGTGTACCCGCGAATAGACGATTACGATAAACTCGAGCCAGCTCGATAACGATCTCGTTTATGAGCGACTCCTGTACACAGGATCGCGGTGATCCGATCAGGCTTATAAAGTTCGAGTGCACAAAAGTCTTTCGTGCCGATCGTGGACGCCATTGAAATAAAGGTATTTCACGATCTTGAACCGGCATCGCGGCGGATCAAGAAGCTGGCAAATCTAATCTCTTACGGCCGACTCCAACGATTGTTATTACTTCGTTTTACAGTTTTTATTTTCCCTGTTTCGTTTCTTTATGCTCGTTCGTTGTATAAGTCTCGCCATTTCCACGAACGATCCAGAGAACACTTGTCGCGATCGATGCCAGCCGGACGATCGGTAATCTTAATGGGACACCCACGTGCAAGACACCCCCCCCCCCCCAGAGGAAGTCCAGAGTGCGTGTACAATCGATCGGACACGGCACGATCGGATTCCGCTAATTGCAAATTTATGGCGGCTCCCGGGAAATCCGGCGATCCTCGGCTTGACAACGCTAAGCTGGTTTATTCGGCTCTGATACTCGATTACTATCGCGGACATATCTCATGGAATCGGAACGATAGAGTCTTTTCTTGAGACTCGTGAAATTTGTTGTTTACGAGCGATCAACGATTTTTATAATGTTCGAATGGTTTGTACCTTATTCTTGGATTTGAATTCTCGGTTAAAAGACCTAGACCTTGAGTGCGACGAACGTACTGGTTCTAAAAGCCAGCAATCGATTCGAGAACTCGCATGCTAATGTCATCGTAAAATACCTCAGCCTCTCCGCCGTGTTCCGCGATGTAAATGCCGGCAAAGAAATGCAACAATAGGTAGCAGACACGAAGGTTTATCGGGGCCCGGACAAATTTTCAGCGGTCTCTGCCAACGCGATCGATGCATGCCGGGTAGAAATGCCGGTGCACGAGGAGAAGTAGCAATGTCGACAGTGCGGCTTATGCCTACCACCGCGGAGGTGGTTTCAAACGTGAAATAATCACGCGTGGTCGAGCCAGAGACGCTGAATGAGTCATGCCTCGCGATATTGTCAGGGAAAAGAAAGGCTAACTGCGGAGGAAAACCAGCATAATCGCCTGAACCTTGTGTACGCGTCTTATCAGCTTATTGTCTCGGTTCGATCATTCAAGGGATGAGAAATGGGATGAGATTATAGAGAGAAAAAAGAAACTGTTTCCGGAAGTCACGTATTCGCCGTCGAAATTCGCGAATCAGCCAACGAAATCGTCAGGAGACTTACCTTTTACTGCTTCCTGGCGCCTCAGTTGGTCCAGACAATGCGTCACACACTCGCAGCCGCAGAACAAACGTCGAACAATGGTTCCTCCGTTAAGACAATGCGTCGTTAATGCCTCCCCTGTGCTTGTGTCACGATTTTTCAGGCTCCCGGGGCCCGGTTTCACCGGGATTCAAACACGGTTTATACCGAAATCCCTCGACCTCCGATATTCTGCGAAGAAAAATTGTCTGATTGCTCGCGCAGCTTCTCGTAATTGCGCCGTACAATTAGGCACGGTAATGAGCTGCCTACCTAACACGCGAGAGTTAATAGACGTTTACACACAATCGAACCGCGCGGGCCGAGTCGGTTTCTGTTAGAACCGACGAATCTTTTCACACGTGTCACAAAATCCTCCCCTTCCGCGAACTTTCCCCGCCGCCCACGATCCGCACGAAAGATCCGCCGACTTGAAAAAAGGAAAAGAACACAGGCGACGAAATTCCGCGAGGGCCTTGCGCATAAAAATTCGCACATACGTTTCCGTCGATCGGAACCAGCGATGCGACACGGTCCCGGGGAGAATTATTCGACGTTCCTGGATACGAGATTTCTCGATATCCCGCGAACCACGGAGTTCGATCTTGCCTCCGCGATTTCGCCTCTCTCTCCCCTTTTTCTCTCCTCCCGGAGGCCCTTTTTTCCCTGTGGTCGTCGCCGGTTTCTGCCGCGCCACAATACAGGGTAACCAGGAGAACGGCCATAAAGCAAACGATAGAGAGACAATATTCTCTCCTGAGCAAACAATGGCTAACTTACGACGATCGTAAACAATCCCCTTATCCGCAGGTCGTTAACGCTGCATAATAATTTTCGCGACACTCCAACCCTCTCCTCTCTGTCTCTACCTCGAACTCGCTATTATTTCCTGGGGGATCGATCGGGAGTAGCGTCGATCGGTATCTGAGGCCTCGGAACGATCGTTAGAACCTACTCATCTGGTTCGATCCGATAATGCCCGCCTTTAATGGCTAATCGAATTGGCCATTGTCAGGGGGCGAGGAATTCGCTATTCGACACGCTCGCAAATTGTTTAAGTGTCGCTTTTGCTCGATTGCACGGTTTTAATGGACTTCGGCTGACGGCGAGGAGACTGACTGCCGTTTGTCACTTCCTGCGCGAGCACTGAGATCACCTCGTTGACTGACAATTGCCTGTCGAAGTGATTGCAGAACTATTTAGAGACCCAAGAGAATTATTGTTTTAATTCTTCCCTTCAAACACGAGGGAAGAGTGAAATTTCATGTCGTTGGTGGGTCGAACACCGTTCGGAAAGATGTCACGGCTGAAATAACCGAACCCAGCGGTAACGGTACCAGCACGATCGATAAATCTTCTACGGCAGCGTTACAATGGCTCCTCGACATCAATTAACTCGCAACCGTCTCGTTGCGATGGACCAATCTATCGCGACTAATGCTCGCTGATTATTTTTCCCGGTGTACCATGCGCGTCTCCCGATCGAACTATTAGGTTGTCCCAGAAGTTTCTTTCGGTGCACAATACGTCATGTCACGTCGGTTGCTCAAATGAGTCAGAATGACCTCTCGCCGAGTGCAGGAGATCGAATGTCCGCCACCCACGGGCGTCGATCGCCGATAGATCACACCTGATCGTAAATAGATCACTCGCGCCTGTTCCCGACACGTGGGCGTACACCCTTCCGATCTGGATCGTTCGGCCAAAGTGATTTTCAACTTTGTCTCGAATCAGTGCCACCTTGATCTCATTATTGATACACTGCCGACCGAGTTTTACGACTAATGATCGTAAAATATATTGGCCTACAGAGATTTAATGAAACCATTAAGCCATCCTGTATACATGCATACGTACGTTTGCCGCACGCCGAGACCCCGTAAGCTTTCTTACGCTCGCTAGAACAATCACAGAGTTTTCTTTGACTGACTCGCCGCTGAGTTATTGTTACTGTCAATTGTGTTGAGCAAATACTGCGGCCGGATCGTTCCAGCACTAAATGCCTGGGTGGACGTTGTTGCAAATGCATGGGACTTTCCTTCCAGGTGCGTTTTTAGTCGCCTTTTTACGCGTTTCTTGCACTGCTTCCACGTCCATTTGGAAATTCGAAATGTCTCCGTATCGACAGAAAAGAAATTGATTAATAGACAGCGGACTTTTACGCATTTATAGCAAAAATTTAAAGATACTGTTACATTATCAACCTATCGGACGTATTAAGAAAGAAAATATACCCATTTCACTCTAATTTCTTGTAATTCACATAAAAATGTTTTATTTTGCATAAAGATCCGCTGTCCATTGATTAATAATGATCCTAGCCAGAACCAAACGTGTGTGCCGGTTATGATATTCATTCTCCTAGTTCTTTTTCGTTTGTCATTCAATCAACCTGACCGAGTCGATGCTGACACACGTGACTGATTTGCCAATAAAGGGCACAATAATTAACTTATTCGGCGTTCCTCTATCCCACAGAACAGGCTCGAGGCTGACGTTATCCTTGACGTATCGAATAACGCGCAAAGCGCTCCAATTAAATCACAACGAGCATTGATACGATTCGATCGATATAATTGTCCGTGTTCACCGCGGTCGTACCGCCACGAAATCACCCCGGTGTAATTGATAGCTGGCTAATTCGACGCTGCGGACCATTCGTTCGATTCGTCGGAAAAGTCGATTTAATATTATTGTTATTGGACCGGCTGGCTAATCGACAATTAAATTACCTATACGCGATGGGTGGTGGGGAGTGGCCGATGCTTTTAATATCGAAACCTGTTTCTTCCTTCGCTTCGAAATTGAAACTCTTATCGATCGATTCCGCTGCTGCACTTTCCAAGGATCGAATTTCATGCGTACGGAGCGTGAAATGTAATGAGTTCACCCGCGAGAGGGGCCATTGTAATAAAGTTTAAAGGTTCGGTTGAATTTAAAGTCGAGCTTCATTCGGTCGGCACACTTTCCATTCAAAGTTCAATAAAACACGGAGAAGAAATCGTACGTTCAGTTTTAAGAGGTCGTAACTTTTGCAAAAAATACTTAACGATCTGGAAGTGGAGGGTTTACGCTTTAAAGTGTGCTAAGAATCATTACTGCATGATTTTTTGTTACGGAGATATGACAATTTCAATGAAACGTTTCGAGTTTCTGTAAAACATTGACGTTTATTGAGATATCTGAATTTATACGAAGATCGATGATCGATGCAGTCAGAGCCGATCGATCGTTGGAACAAAACCGAGCCTGATTAGCGTCGTAGAATCGGCCAATTCAATTGTAACAAGCTAATAAACGCCTGAGCATCGGTACGCATTGTTCGGACGAAACAGTCTTGCCAAGTTCACGGAACGAGCGTTCGAGTACGTATATTTCCTCGTCGTAGGTGTAATAATAATTATTATTATTAGCGTTATAATGGCGTGGAGACGAGGAGAGAAGCTTGTAAAGGTTTCTCGCCGATTTCCGTGCCGCCGAGATGCCGAAAAAAAGTTTTTCAACGACCACGGCAAACGCGTGGGCGATGCTTTCTCTTCCGTCTGCGAGAGCAGAAGAGAGGCCTTGCCGGGCAGACGACCGATATAAACGGGAGACAAAACTAATTAGCCGGGATTATTAGAGACAATATGGCAAATTGCGCTTACTCACGGCCCGCAGCACGATCGTGCCGCGCGATAGACACTCGCTCGGAGCGTCAGCACGATTTAGTTCATTAATTATACCCGGCCTTACGATTACAAGATCGCTTTAATTGCAATTACGCAATCGCCACGGCCCGATCGATATATGGCGCGCTGTCGGGCCTGTAAACGGACCCCGGGGGCCCGCGTTTCGATTGTATGGGCCCCGTGTTCTACTATGGGGTCCCCTCTTTCCTGCAACGTGGACCATAATCGTGTTTACAAACAGCGTTCCGAAAAGGTAACGGAGATATCCAGGACTTTTTAATATTTTGAAAGATTCAATTAATATGATACACTTTGAAAAAAGTTGTACGGTTTTGAAGTATGGGTGTGCAGAAGGTCTACACGGAGACTTCATTGGCAGACCGTGTATCAATTAATAATTGTAGTAAAATTGCACGATGGTAAAACGTTTCTAAACGCAAGTAAATGGCTCATTAAAGCAACAGAAGGGAACGGCCCCATGGTCCCCATTGAAAGCAGTTGGAGCCTCGCAGTTTCTCCCCGTAAATCACCCACAGCGCCGCGAAATCCGTAACCCGCGTCGTTTATTTCATTAGCTGAATGATTGCGCGGAATCGTAAATGGAAGGAGGATTAGGCGAATAACGCGTCGAACACGCGATTCGCGAATTCGACGGTGCCTTTGATCGAGCGGCCAACGAAACCGATCGATCTTGTAAACTCCTGTTCAATTTTCTTAAAGACTTCGTAAAGATCCTTACTAATGATCCTACCGTGTAGAGTTTTATGCGAAATAAAAATTGCCTGCAGCAACTGCAAGAAACAGTGGCGTTCCTAAACATTTTCAACCTTTCTATCACGTTGTTTTAAATTTCATGTAGTCATTTTTGTTATAAATGCACAAAACCTGCAGTCTGTTAAGGATCTGAATGAAGATAGACTACATTAGTCGGTGAGATAAAATTACTGGTATTATATGCATAAGTCCTGCATAAGATTAGCATAACATTGCACGTTTCCTACACGAATGGATACGTCTGAGCCGCATAAAAGTCAGAGCAGTTTATTATTCAGGAGATTAAAATGGTCAGAGGCTCAGGTAAATTTGTTTCCTTGATTATTCGCGAGGAAGGCAGTGGGAGGATGAATCCCACTGCCCATTAGACGACAAAATTGGTTCTGCGCATAAGGAAAAGGTAGTGCAACGTAAAGAAACTCGAGGCGAAGCTGAAACGAGTGACTCGCCGGTGCCTGGCCGTAGGTCGCGGATTTATGGCCGGCCGGGTTTTATGCCCTGTTTGTAGAAGAAGAAGCGCACGCGGAACGCTCCTTGATTATTTCCTAGTTCGCTTTTACGTTTCAATTTAGCTTCTTCGACCTCGTCCTCTCTCGAGTCTCCTCCTCGAGCAATCGGCTGAGGGCCTTGCAATCCTTACTCTTTGCATTTCAATGTCTCCGAGGACTGTCTCCACTCGAATCGTCGAGCTGCTTCAATTTTATTCAACTCAATCGAGATCCAAACCTTCCGAAATCAATTCTCCTATCGTCCTATCAAATTCAAAATTTTATCAAGTTCACATTTGTCGTACTAGAATATTTCGATTTATAGAACCAGAACTATTCGATTTCAGAAACTTCGAAGGTGATCAGAATCGAATTTTCGAAGCTTCGAAATTCAAACCTCCGTAGTAAATTATTAGAGGATTAAAAAAACGGAGTTTCAAAGCTTTGAACTTCGAAATTTCGCTGCTAAGTTATATATATGATACTATACAGCTAAAAAATTGATTAAGTTATAACTTCATTCGATTCGAAGACTTCGAAACTTCGTACACTTCGAAGTTCCCTTCGTTCCTTCGAATCCTTCGAATCTTCGAAGCTTCGGAAAAGTAACACAGCCCTAGTCGAAACCACCATAAAAATCTACCAGCCTAATTCCCAGTACTGTCAAGTGCGTGGCTCTTTTGTTCGCTAGTAAATAACGTTTATGGGGTAGTTAGGGTCTCGGGAAATACGTCGTAACGGCGACTCTCGTCGGAGCTGTCAGTCAGCCGACGACAGAGGTTTCCCAACTTCCCCTAGAATTTGTAAATCAACGTTGACCATGCTCTCGCTTGTGTGATGCAAACGCTTCGCCCGACCTATTCACGCCCACCACGCCGGCCATAGCTGCCAACTATAATTGACTTTGTATTGAGATTTATCTGGTTCACGGCGATCTTTTAACAAAGATTTCCCCCGGCGAGTTTATTGGCTCGCGGTTGCGACAGAAACGTTTCACTGTGACCACGGACCTACACACATTACAGTCGGTGTAATTAAACCAGCCCCGTGCTTTACGACTGCGCCGCGGTAATTTGTCCTAACGACCTTGTCGCCGCGATCTTGTTGCTTTACGAGACGAGCTTTCCGCGCGTTAGGCGAGCTTCCTGTTTCGGGATCATTATCAATAGAGTACAGAGAGAATATTTTCTTTTGATCAAGATCGTTCTTTTTTGGGTGGAGCAGAGGAAAAAAAGCCATTAGTTAGGCTTCTCATTCCCCAGAGAAAAATCGAAATCGTTTCACGAATCTGTCTCCAATTACAAAACAGTGAAAAGAATTTGCTGGCAGCCCCAAAGCAAATGGTAGCGGACCTCTGCAAGAAACAAAAGCGCGAGAATAATGCTGGTCGATTTATCACTCCGTGCAGACGAAAAATATTGTTAGACTCTCTGTTATTAATTTAATACCTTGCGCAATACGCGTCCCGTTCCCAGAAGCGTTGCGTGACAATTACTTAACAGCGGGGATGATAATTAACAACTCGCGAAGGAATGTTCGATCGGACAGGCAGGGAAGAAATGGTTGAAAAGCGGCCCCGCTCGATTATAATATTCGTTTTTGCTCTCGCGTCGCTTTGATGTAATGACGGTCGCATAACTTTCTTGAAACGACTCCCGGGCCGAGGCAATCAGATAAAATCGTACACCCGCATGATCTTACGTAACTAAACGCGTGTGTGGCGTATATGGATCCTGAGTTGTATGTGTGTCTGTCTGAATTTCATTTTCTTCTCCGTCCCCTCCGTTTTCGTTCTAAGAATTTGCTAATGCTGTAATAATTTCGGGCGGTAAAACGTTTTTATGAGAGATGTTTCCAGTGAAGTTTGCACCGAAGAGGTAAATGCTAATTTTCGAAATCGTTCAAGCAGAATAATCATGTTCCCGGCGACCGTGTACCTCGATCGATTAACATGAGCAGGTTCCCGGCTCGCAACACACCGAAATTAATTCCGGGGTATGTTTACTCGATTCTTCGTGGCGGACATTTATTTCTTTCGGCATTCGGTATCATTAATTATTCAGCGTGCGTGCGTGACGCAAGTCGATCGCGACACACGTTGTCGTCCAGTGTCTAGCAGGTCTTAGCATGCCATTATCGCGCGTGATCATTGTGTTACAAGCTGCCGGCAATTACCCCCGCGTTCTTGATTGTCACGTCCCGATAATCTCTTAATCTGGTGACATTTCGCCGGCCTATGATTCCGTTGCTCCTGAATTATTAATTGGAAACTTTCCGCTAGCTAATACTCCCTCGACGAATAAGAGAGAAATACTTTAGGGCCATCCAGTGTGATCAATAATTTCTTAAACAGAACGATGGACCCGCGCACGTGGATCCAGAAAAATGGCCCCAGGGTTTCCGCGATAATAACGGCGGTTTGTGCTATAGTAATATTTTTGCACAGCCGAATGAGAGGAGATCAGAAGTCGATCTAACTACTCCCGTCTCTAGACCGAGATAGATGAAGATAACATCTGACGGTGAACGCAGGCTGCGGGGGGTCCGCGTTCTCTCGCAACAGGTCTCCGAGTATGTTCCTACCTGTCGCGACTGTTCTCGGGGGCCTCGTCATTATAATGTTAAACGATTCGGGAGAGGAGCGAGATCAACACTTGCATCAGCTGCCTGAAACTGTTCGATCCAAGTGGAGCAGTAATTCCTTCTCCCTAGTCTCTTTTTCTCGATGCTTGTTCACAGGGGACATTTCCTTGGCACATTTATTTATTCTACAATAATCACGACTTTGTATCTGCATTCACTTGTTAGATCACGACTTGTGGCATTCTCAAATTTGTAAAATGGTACTAGTACTTCTAGTATTGCTTGTAGTTACATTGAAACTATATTGTAAATAACATTAAAATAATTATTTTACTAAAACTGTGCCTAAATTATAGCGTTCAATTATTTATTGATTTTGAATTTATCCAAACTGCTGCGCACAAGTCGAGAGTGCTACAACAGTAAAGTGAATGGTGGCGACATCCAACAGTGGACAGGTATATTCTCTCGAACTGCAATTACTGCACTCGAGTATAAGGATAGACCTATCATCTTATGGGACTGAAATACCTATAATATATTTCTATTTCCTTGGAAAGTAGCAGGAACGCGATTTAGACGAGTTTATGCCATCAATGTTCGTGCCACAAGTCTATTTCTGTTCTGAATCGCTGTTTCGCATGCTGGATGGCTTCATTTGCATGCAGATAGTGGGACAGAATAATACATTGAATGATAGGTTTATCCTTACCTCGTCTGTGATGTTACTTGCTGGCTGTTCTATTTGAACAGAAGGCGCGAAGAAGCTTCTGTAGGGTCCACAGACGCCGTTTGGTGCAGCACTGTTCCAGCGGCGCCGAAATCCAACGAGTGAGCGCTCTTGTTTCTTCTCGCCTGCTCTCGCCAGCTCTCGCCTTTATTCAGTAAGTCCTGTATAATATATTTCAGTAATTTGAATTAGATTTATAGAATCTGCGTATTCAATTCTCAGCCTACATATTCTAATACGCAATTTGAACTTCGGTAGAACTAGTTTGTCCAATAACTTCTGTAGAGTAGTTTGTCCAATAATTTCTGTGTATACATTCTTTAGCGCGATTTCTATCAGAACTACAGAATCAGGGTACAAAACTTGTATTCTAGACAATATAATGCGTACTTTTAGATAATTACACGTGGTTTTATTCAGCAAAATTCAGGAACAGAGGCACAGGCGGCACAGCACTTTCGCACAATTTAAACCCACCAACAATTGCAACGTAGATGGCGTACGTGTAGCAACGTATCGACATCGACGTCAGGTCAGCTGACTCGCTAAACAAGTTAATTTGAATTGGTTGTCCGTCGTGATTGTCGTGATTCACGTTCTGCAATTTAACTGAAGGTTGACGCAGTATTGTTTCTATTTTTATCTGCTTCACTACATAATGTCACGAACGACTGCGCCACAGTAAATGAAGTCGTGCTGGTCCGATTGTTTGGTGCAAAATAATTGAAGCCATTGAAGTTCTGAAGTGAGTCCTCGCTGGAAGTTTCATGGTAACCTGTCCTCTCGGACGTTTTCATTAAAAATCTAAAATCACGCTTTTATCGAAACAATTCAAGGAACACTTTTACACAACACTTTTTTGTTCCTTAATTAATCTATTTAATCACATAAAGGTTCTGAGCAGGTTATATTTCTGTATACAGACCTCTGTTGTTTACGCAGAACATCTGAGAAAGAAAAATGAACGATTCTTTCTTAGAAGATCTAGATCTACTCCCTGTGGATACTAAAAACAGTACCTATCAGATAGACAGGAACGTGACGACCAGAAATGCAACATCCAGTCCACTGCAGCAACTGCAGTCGACCAAAGGCGACAATCTAAACAAAAAAATCGAGCAGACCGAGAAACAATCGGTTCTCAAAGACTATACCATAAAAGAATCGAGAAAGTTGTTAGAACAGGATGCTAGGAAGCAACAAATCAAAGTTAAAATGTGTGAGAAGAAGGAGAGGACGGTCAGCGATAGTAAATTGAAGCCTATCGAGAACAAAGTGAAGCATAACGAGAAAGAAATTAAGGACGATATTAGAGCAAGAGTCAGGGAGACAAAGGTGAGGATCGCCGAGGGTAAGGTCACAGGGAAGGAAAGAACAAGACGCTCTGGTAGCTGTAAGGAGATCAATCAAACGTGGGATGTGTCTGCCAAAGAGAACAGACCGTCGGATGGTTCGAGGGAGGGCGCGTCTCAGGTAGATGTTCCTAAAGAAAGAGCTAGGAGTCACGAGCCTCTGAAAACGTCAGATACGAAGGAATTAGATTCTAGTGCTTTGCTTGAAGCTATCAAAGACATTGTGAGCATACATACGAAAGAGGAAAGCTCAAAAATCTTGGGTGTGATGCAGAAACTGCATTTTCGCTCTCAGGCCAACTTGATTAAGCATATATTAGACCAGACGGATGAGATAACTAATGAAATACGCCCCAGTAAAGATTCTAGTACGGTAAGAAGCCTAATGGAGCAAAATGAGAGACTAAAGGAGGATATTGTCTTTTTGCAAAAACAGAATGTAGAGTTGCAGAAAAAGGTTCAAGAACTAGAACTTCTGAAGCAGGAAAATCTTACATTGAAGCTGAAGTGTAAGGAGTTGTTAAAATAGTAGCTGCTAAACTGTATTGTCTCTAGGACGTTCCTAGAGCAGCCCATAGGTGCTTAGGAAGTTGTTAACGAACAGACGATCCATTCCATTCTATTGCCTGCACACGTTTTACCTACACAGTACTTTTAAAACTGTTACGAATTAAGTGATAATTAAGTACACTGAGATTAATAAAAGACTCTATTTTTTACTAATACTTTTAGTCCTTAACGATGCATTGCCCATATGTATTTAAGATTGTCGGAAGGTCGAGCTTGCGTTGGTTTGTGGTTGATATATTTATTGATGAAATTTGTAAATCGTTTTCTGTACGAAACTGTTGAATAAACATCTTTGTATCGATGCTGATATCTTCTACATTTTCTCGTATGTAATTAAGAAAGTTGTTAGGCGAATAAGTAGTTCCGGGGTCGATTCGCAACAATTTATATTTGAATTATATTTTTCAAAGACGTATTAAGGCGACGCGATACAATGTTTCGACAAATGCAGATCGTAAAATGTATATTTACAAACAATGATTTCTTAGCGGTATTCAATTCTTGTTGAATGTGATCGATATACATATATAAAACGAGCATGACTGATAGGTGTATCGACGATTAGAAAAGGTATAAAAGAACTGAAGTCCGCGATGACGGCAGTTTTTGGGAGATACACTGTTCATCCTCTGATAATCGTTTCCTTATCTATAACGAATACGATACTAAATGCATCACGCTCGAAATGCACGTCTGTACCGACTTTGAACTCTGACAAATAACAATTAAAAAACAAAGCACTATATATCTCTAGAATGGTACGACGCTGTAGCGTTCGCGGAGACTGTGAAATATATAAAGCACTTACGTAGAAAATCATTTTCTCGTGTCACTGACATGTCATGATCAGGATATTAATCGTACGATAATAAATATTACCAAAACACTTTGTAGTACGTTCGTGAAACAAACATGAAATTCCTCGATATTTTCCCGTTTCTTTCATCGTGTTAGCTTCCTCCACGCGTGTTACCTATTCTCAACTTCTTTCTATATACAATACATATTCGTTTATAATAGACTTTTTTCGAAGATAGGAACAATCGCAACAAACATGGTGGTCATAAATTCCTGAGTTTCTAACTTTGCCGTTCGATGCGCTATCATTGACGATCGCGCTTTCTATTGTCACCATTTCCAATTGTGGACGTTACTGTCATAAACATTCTCTTTCCTCGCGTAACAAGTTACTAAATTAATCTCTTTGAGAATCTGGACGCAGAGATCCATCCCTATCATCTTCTATCTCATCTTGGTCTTCGTTGTCGGTCCTTTCACCTTCTTCAGGAGGTCTCGTCCATCTAAAATCATTTGAATATTATTCAGAATCGTCCAGAATTAAGAGACGGAATATATTTCACGATGTTTTGATGCAAGACCTGATCAATGTCTCCGGCGATCTATAGAGGAATATCAACTTGGCGAACAGATCCTCTTCGAGACACAGTTCTCCACTTTCGCGGACCAAATAGATATCCAAACATAGCCTGAGGATCCTGTCTACGTAGGGCAGGTCGTCAAACATTATCTTTGGCGCCATCTCGCTCACTACCTTCCTCATCATTTGACTTATCACTATCACCGCCGTGGTGTACAAGCCCAAAATTCTATAAAAATCCAGACGCATTGGTGATTCCTCTTTCTCTATCGAAATTCTGAAAAAAGAAAATTTCTTTCGACCTACCCGAAGCCACTGATGAAGCTCAGTTCCTCAGGGAACGTTTTATCATTGAACAAGAACATCATGATATAACTGCAGTTGTTCAATGGCACGCGTGCCAGTCGTAGATTGTATAGATCATCGGTGCAGACTTCTTTAACGCTCCACCATCTAGCGCAGCAAGATGCATTTGTAGATAAATGTAGGTTGATGCTCCTGAAGAGGTAGCTGTTGTCTGGTTCGTCGTGTTCTTCTTCCTCGGGTGATTTTCCTGGAACACAGTGGCGTAATCGTCATTATCCTATTTCCCTAAAATTCGTTCGACCTTTGTTCAATCTGAAACTCACCGAGCTGCATTAATTGAGGAACGACGTCGGTAGTGATGCTAGTCACTTTCAAGAACTTCGGAAAAGCGTTCGGCAGCGTTATAGTACCATTTTCAGGAGTTGTGTTGTTGGCTGATAATATTTCTGCTAGTTTCAGCCTGACGGGATTAAATTCTGTTGCATTGACATACGGTGGCAACTGAATATCCCGCAACTTCGTTGTCACCTCTCTCGCGTCTTTCGCATAAGTTTTCCGAGACACTGTCCATTCCACGTGAATGACGACGGTGGTAGTATTGTCTTTCAACTGTGCCTTCAGCCTGCAATTAACGATAATAGTCTCGAATGAAATTCGAGAAACTAGTACAAGTTGTCCTGCGTAACATGAGCTACCGAAATTAATAAGTAGACTGATGATCTTCATGCAGAATAAAAATGTTTTGCATTGACTGTGGGAAGCAGGAATAACATGAAAATTGATTTCATCCCTTAACGACTTCGTTAGATTAAAAGCATCATTACAACATTTTTGAGTTTTTGAAAATCTTTTACTGTTTCATATTTCGTCCAACAAATTTCTTCATAAATGCATAAAGATCCGCAGTTTATTAATAAGCTTCTTTGGGATATTGCGATTGCAATACATTTTCAGATACCATTGCAAATCCGGCGGCGATATGCTCCACAACTTCCGAGAAAATCCGCTTAGTCTCACCGCAGCGACGTCCGAATGAATATAGTTTTCCAGAAAAGTGACCGCCGGTCTGTCTTTCGCTTTCGCATAAATATGTTGGAAGTCCTTGTACTCAGCCGGACTGTATCCGACGATTGAGCTAGTTTGCGCTGACATAGAGTAGATCGGTTCGGAAGGACCAATGCGAATTTTCATGGAAACCTCGTAAGGTAAATTAGAGTCGCCGACTGTTCCACCAAGTGCGAATAATAGCAGAGGGAACCAAATGAGACCGATAATGAGGAACAGAGCACCTCCACCGACCAGATATTTGCTCATCTGCTTCTTTTTTACACCTCTTGGCTGAGGGAAGTCCGTCTCCAACCCCCTCATACACTAAACATTCATTTACAATAATTTTAATCGTTCCTCCCACATAGATTTCTTTAGGATTGTGTTTGTACCTTGATCTGATAGATGCTAGCGAAAATGTCCTCCATCTTGAACCAGTCCATTATTGTCATGGATGTGTCCGTCCAGATCCAGTCCATCACTGCTCTCAGCTCGAACAAGAATGGTACTAACATGAATCTGAAAGATGAGATCATATTTCAGAGTAAAATGTATAAGTTGAACTATAATTAAAAGATAGAAGATGGTCGTACCCTTTGAACAAGACGTAGTTGACAATGCTGTACTTTTTGCATACAAAGTTGCCGAGTATCCTCGTTGGGTAGCCTTGGCGTAGCTGATAAGCTGCTAGCAGAAGGTAGAAACACTTCACCATGTACCAGATTTGTGGTGGAAGTTTTTCATTAAATTGCCTGGAATTGTTAAGAATTGTTAACGAGATAAGATCGTATATTTGGGGTTGTTAATTACTAGACTGCGGATCTTTATGCAAAAAATAAAAATTGTTGTTAAAAGAGGAGAAACCATATATTGACATCTTCAATTTTAAAAATTTTGTAAACAATTTCGAATTTCATCTATTCAATGTTGCTATAAATCTAGTCTATTAATTACCTTTCGGTTACACTGGGCAAGATGAAGAACATCCACACGTGTACGCCGAATATCAGACAATATTGAAAGATCAATTTTCCTAGGATCGATTTTCTTAAGAATAAAGCTCTGTCGATGACTATCAAGGCGAACTGAAGCAGCAGCATCAGCAGAAAAGGCATTGGCACTCGATTTTCTTGTAGGTAGGCAGTGACTCCTCCGTCGCCCTGCTGCGTCTGCATATTCAAACGAAAATTAGTATTCGAAGTTAGGGTACAAAGGTAGAGGCACTTACGCCGAATGAAGAGAACCCGAAGATGAGGAGCAAGAAGTTGAAGAAGTCGCAGAGGAACATGTAGGCGTACACGTTTGTCTTTTCTTTGCCGACTGGGCTGAGGATCTGGACGAAAAAGTACTTTGTTGGCTGGACGTACTTTTCAACCCTGAAAATTAATTAAAGCTTAGTCAGAGCAACTTATTTGAGGTAGGAGTGGACATGTTCAAATTAGAATGCTCACGTCATGTTCATGGCTGTTGGCAGCTCTTGAGCGTGAGGATCCAGTTCTTCACCCTGTACTGCGACCAGATTTTGGTGTTCATCAGTTGTTTGAACAGATTCTCCATCGCCAGTTGCACGAATGTTTAAAGTTCTTCCTTTGGGTGTTCTCACAGTAGCTCCATCACTAAGAAAAAAGGATAACAAATATTCTCTCCTTTTTGTTGATGACGTAAACAATTTAGAAATTGAAAAAATTAACGTACACTAGCTGCTCCTGTTGAGACACAGGCTCCCCTTGGCCTTTATCAGCGGGTGGTTTTGATGAAACGAGGGTTAAGCTAGAGGGGATGATTTTTCTCGGTTTGAGGGATGGTGATGTCCACTGACCCAATGATTTGAGCATAAACCTAAGAACATAAATGTCATCAGTTTTTAATCGTAAATTAAATCTTAATCATTTTAAAAATAATTTACCTGTGGAAGAATACCATGAGCAGAAGTAGGAGATCCCAGAGTGCATAATTGGGTTTCCGTTCTACCCCCATAATCCTTGGTGTGAAAAGAGGATTGTTTGGAGAAGCGTCCCTGTTCCATGGCAGTAGCTCCAATTGGAAAATGCATTTTACTAGAACAATCACCTGTGGAAGATAAACATTTGGTTAACCAATTCTTTAAGCCTTCCAATGAACCGTGAAGAATAAAAATACCATGATTTACCTCGGTATAAGCGATTAGAGTGACCCAGAACGTTTTCGACGGACGTGGGATGGTCAGAGATCCCCAACAGAACACCATAAGTGGCAGCGGTGTGGACAGGACGGACGCGTTTTTAATTTGATGGAGGAACACCATGAAATAACAGAGGAGACTCGAGTGTGCCAGGATGCCAAACCAAATTGACGCCAACAATTGAATGATTGGGGGTTGATCAACTTCGGACAATTCTGCACCCTCGTCGCCATGTTGCGCCAGCGATAGTTCGGAGAAAAGTGTGCTGTACGTGGAATAAATTATGTCAATTATTTTAAACGATCTCCGGCGATGCTACTCAATAACGATTCACAGAAGAAAGGAATAAATTTTCTTTCTTTTGCAAAGTGAATGTCAAAAGCACATTGAAAGCTGGGGATTGTAGGAACCTTCCACCATAAACGAGCTGAAAAGGAAACAAAAATTATGGTATGATCGTTTTCGGATGTCTCGAGAAAAAAATTTGGCGACAATTTTTACTCTGTCTTCTATTTGTCTTGGATTCCGAAGTTTGTGAACTAATTCTATGGTGAATGCGTTACGTATGATTTCAAACAAGAACTAACAGCGAATAAACTATGATTGAGAGGGTACAATGGACACGCTGCGCACTATGATTAGCGTGCAAATTGTGCGGCGAGCAGCCGTGCAGAATAGTTTACGGAGCATTCTCGATACCTGGAGGAGGACATGTCCAATCCTCGCTCCAAACTCGGCGCCAGAATTCGGATATGCGGGACCGTCAGCGAGCTTCTTTTCCTGGCAAAAATAATACTACTCTCTTTCTACGTTTGTGTGAAATTGTGTTCGGATTTCAATGCTTGTTCTCTGAGGAATCGAGTGTGAAAAGCACTGATCTGAGATGACGAAAATATGGATAGGAAATATGGATAAGCAATAGAGGACATAGGAAAGGGAGCAGGACTTACGGTGAAGAGCCTTTAGACAGGATGGTGATCGCGTCGACCATTCTCTTTCTTGTTTTCCTGTTGTTTAAAAGGGACATCATGGATCTCTGCGAACTGATCCACGTTCAGCACAGGATTTGTGGGTTTTTGATGCAACGGGTTTGCGTGGAATGTTGGAGTAGATCGAACTTTATTCTTAAATATTAGAACTTTAGCTTCAACTAGTATTTTTATTTTAATAAAGTACCATATTACTGATATAATAACTCAATTGAAAGCAATAGAGTTAAGGAGTACTCTCAGATACTGTTGAGTTAAAGTCGACCTCTTCCTTAAGTCCCCCACTTTTTCGCACAGCTACGCCCACTATGGGCGGAGCTTACCCATGATTGGTCGTATAATTCATAGTGAGGGAAGCTACCTCGAGCATTAAGACGAATTCAATTCAACAGTATAGTCGTAAGTGTTCAGAAAATGACAGGACAAGTTGACAGAGGGATTTAGTAAGAAGTTAGACAATTAAGGACGGCACTGACATCTACCAGACAAACGAAGCCTTTTATCCAAATCGTACCTTTGATCCAGAGATTCAGGTCGACTGGGGCCCTCGCCAGGATCGTATTGCTCCTCAGCCTTCACATTAGTTTCCGATCTGTCAGAGCGAGCACATTTACTACTCTACTATATAGTGTCTAGCCTAAATGGCAGGGGAAAGATCATGTCTTCTTCAAAGGGGGCGTCTCTCGAACATTTCTGTTAGGGACAAACTACTGGGGGCAAGCACATCTTACACTACAGCTACGTGTCGACGGTCTAGAACTACAATACTTGGGAGGATCAACGCTGTAATTCTTCAATAGCCTTACATTTTAGGACAAAACGTCAAAATGCAAAGAGAAAATTAAAATATGGCCATTATTGTTTGAGGATGACAGTACCGATCCTCTCTTCGCGATTTCTAGGTGTCTGCTCTAAATCTGTCTTCCGAAAAACACTATCCCGATACTCTGTACAGCTAAGCGACTACGACAGATATCTGAGAAACTAATATAATCATAAGATTCTAATTATTCTGGTTTACTATCCATTGTCTTACCTGGTTTTCACCAGTGGTATCGGCTGCCACATCTTATTGATACCCAACCGCATACCCATTCGAAAGTCTGGCTTCGCCTAAGAATTTAACAAAATCATCAACAATACTAACGAACCAATACAATTCAGGCTCATTCTATACCTTCAACACTTTCTTCTCCTTGGCCAAAACCTTTCGTATGTATCTGTAATCTCTAGAGAATCTGTTTAGGTACTTCGTCATCGATGTTAGACCACTGTTGATGACCACAACCAAGAACTTGAAATACGTGACAAACGACACTTTAGTCTCTTCTTCCTCTTCTTCTTTCGCTTTCCGCCCATCGACCTTGTCTTCCCCATAATCAGATGATTCTGGACTCTTCGCTGGCCCCGCTGTAGTTTCATCTTTCCCATCGGTTTCGATGTCGGCCGAAGTTAGGCTGGTCTTGTCGCCACCCTAATTGCACGGACAAATTGCTTTTATCTTTGCTCTGTGCTCTTCGTGGTCCCGGCACGCGGGATTCGATGCTGCCATCATCGATTCAAATGAAAAAATTGTCACTTGAGCATATTTGTAAATTTTTCGAACAAGTTTTCCTTCGAATTCGAACTTGTTTGGAACATCTTCGCAGTCGCTTCGAATCCCGCGCAACCATGAATGGCTTCACGAAATTGAAGATTATTGTTATAACAAGCGAGTGTGATTACGGTGCTAGAACTGGCTGTAAACGTAATGAGAAACAAATTAAGCGAGATATATCGAGCGGCTTATGTACACCAACATCGCGTTGTAGGCGTCCCGCTGTCAACTGCAACTACATCACGGACGAGGGACGACACGATAACATAAAAAAAATATGAAAAAAAGAACAATAGAAATAGCTCTGGGATAATCCGCATCCGTTTGTACAAAGCTGGAAGATGCGAAATGAGGAATAGATAATAATAAATCCATCTTACTCTAGTAAGCACTGTAGTAACTAGCGGCTGTATCCGTCTGCGACGTGTGATCAGTATTGTGTTAAGTGTACATGAATCTTGTGTCAGTGTGGAGCTTACCATTATATCATACAATATTTATACGCACTAGGTTTTTGTTCGTGTGTGTGTGTGTGTATATTCGACGGCTTAGGGGGGAGCGTGTTCGAATGAACAAACAAAATAAAAAACAAAATAAACCAAAAATAATTAAAAGATACATCGTCCCAACGTATGGCACAGGAAACAAAACAAAAAAATAATAAGAAAAATGTGAAGACAGAACGAAAGCTAACTAAAAGTTGGTTAACGGGTGAGGATGTAGAGAACTACTGGACTAATACATCGATGATTAAACAATATTAGAAAACAACGTTACAGAGGCTACGAGAGCGAATAAATAGAAGGTAAGAGGGATTAAGATGATGTGGGAAAACGAATTTGCACTGACCAATATCAATTTTGCGGTTTCATAATCACTGAGCAATTATTATAGAATTTTGAGGGCCTTCGCCAGCCTCAGATTTCGCCGCAAAGTGTTAAAGTTAAAAGTCTCTCAAAGACTAAGGATGACGAAAAATTTTGGCTCGGCGTTCAAAATCTAGAAGAATCAGCTAGTGTTTGTTGAATCACAGAAGGGAAAGTGAAGATGTTGGACAGTGCGATCAAGTAAGAACACGAGAGAAGGAGATCGGTGTGGAGACAGGTGATGAATAGAGATAAGACAAATCTTTGGATATCGCAAAGTGTTAAAATTAAAAATCGCTCAAAGATTGAGGATGATGAAAAATTTTGTCTTGATGTTCAAAATCTAGAAGAATCAGCTAGCGTTTGTTGAATCGCAAAAGGGAATATGAAGATGTTGGACAGTGCGATCAAGTGAGAACACGAAACAGGATATGGTGTGGAGACAGGTGATAAATAGAGATAGAGATAGAGAGAGAGAGAGAGCCTGTAGCAGTGACATGCAGCCTTTTGAAGGGGGTCTCACATCGGTGGCCATCGCAGTGTCGGTCTCGGAACGTGCACTGAGATAGGACATTGACGATTTCTTCCTAGTCAACGGTGCGCTCCTGCGACGAAGTCTCAGCGCGTCCTTTTCCGTCCCTCCGAACATGGCGACGTGCGTCGCGGTCTCAATGTCTGTCTTAATCAGCGTGCTCATAAACTGCAACGACCAGACTCTTTAAAAGTCATCTCGTGTCTCTTCCCCAACGTTGCCTCCAAACACGTGTGTCCGCCTGGTTGTCTTCTCGTTGGGCCAAAACGTAGCCTCAAGGGCCAGGGGGTCGTCAAAGATATGCGGGGGTGGGGGGCAATCGAGAAAATGTGGGGGTTGGCGGGCAATCGAGAAAATGTGGGGGTTGGCGGGGGAGAGGGTGGATGCAAGAAATGCCAGAAATTTATGCGCACACGTAGCTACAAAACTCTGTCGTGTGTTTGGTCGAATTTTCAGGCATGAACAACGGGGATGATGTGCGGGTGAAGTTTATCCTTAACCCTCTATAATACTCTGCAACTCGAAAGTCGCATGAGGTACGCTCTGTTAGCCTAATTTCATCTTTTAGCTAGAATTTTATTGGTTCACCGTTTTCTTTCCTAACTAGAGAACTTGTTTAATTTCCAATCGCTTTCCAAATTGTACGGGGTTCTTACTTTATCTCGGAAAACCGAAATATTTCGTCGAGGATTGGTCCTATAGAAAGAAATGTTTCTTTCGTGGGACCTCAATTCCTCGCGAGATGCGCTACCGGCAAAAAGTTTGGGATCACGGCGTAAATTCAGAGGAACAAGAGGTTTATTAACGGAACTGAATACCTATAGAACAACCATATACTTGCAAGTATTTACGTTTTTTTTTATCAAGGAATGCGTGTATTTTTCTTCAAATTGACTTTCATTAAAAAAACCACTTTTATTTTTAATAACAGCCTGACATATTCAGGGCATCCTGGCAATTAGTTTTTCTGATGTTTCTAATTTGATATTTTTCCATGCTTCTTGTAGAAGTTGCCAAAGATGTCCCTTTAGAAAAGTGCTTTCCGAACATTGTCTTAAACTGAGTGTATAAGCTATGTAAGAGCATAATGGACATAAGAAAATGCTGAAATCTGTTTAGAAATATTATGCAACTAGTTAATATTATTTAGCAACTAGTTTGATATTGTTACGATGGATCATTTCATTTATCGATATATTCGATTTTTACGAAAATCAGCAAGTGATTCGAAACTTTTGTTGCCGGTAGTGTATGACGATTTTTCCAAGTAAAGAAAACAGCCTGAGCTCTTCTCGTTAGAACTTAATTGAAGTAGGGTTATAGAGGGTTAGCCTCATTGTCAGTCTGTTTGACGGAGTCGGTCTTAAGCTGCGTCGAGAGTAGGCTGAGTGAACTTGAACTTCTAGGGTCGAGTGTATTCAACGCGAACTTTGTTCTCGAAGCGGTCCAAATTCGTATTAGTCATGGCTTTGCTCGAATACGAGACTCACAGCGGACAAACCAGAAAATTATATAGTGTAATTTCAGCGCTGTTCAACTTCTCACACATCTTTTCATGATTTTTGTACGTACTTCAGAAATTGTCATTCTGCGTCCCTGCTGTTCCTGCTCGTGACGACGTATTTGTTCCTCTTTCTCAGACTCGGTGTCCGGTATCATGTCAGTGACATCGTCGTCATCCAGATCGTCGAACATATAGTAATCCCCAGACCGAATGGCTGATCAAAAAGAAAACAGACACCTCTTTCAATGGTTCTGTGCCTGACACATTCGCATCGTACTGCCAAAGCCATGCACTGTTTTGTTAGACGCACTGCATAGAAAATAAACGTTGTCCCAATAATCTAGCGCTAACTCGTTCAATAATATACATCTTGTTAGACTCGTAGACGTCGTTGGCACACACGCACAGATAGACAACAAAATTATATATAATCTCTGTTAGAGTAGACGCAAAAACTGAGGTTGGCCGTTCAAGGTCATCTATGGGACTGTCCCCCACCATAGTGTCACTCGATTACGGAGGATCGTGGGTTTGGAGAAGGGGTAGCCTTGAAAACCTGTCGAATGTGCGTCCACCTTGGCTAAACGATATTAATAATAAGTGTACAATAACAAAGTTATTTACAGGTGTGGAGTTCTGTAAAAGCAGAAGGATGGTTAGTCAGGATATGTGTGGACACGTCATTATAGGATATAAAGCCCGGTTGACAAGCTGCGGAGAGAAGAAAAGAATAATTTCATTTACCCTCTCTGTTGGTTTTTGGCGTGCGAACTCTGTACAACGGCCGTGCCCCTGGATAGAGAGTATCTAACACAAAAGAGAAACAGAAAAGTAGAGACAGAGAACTGAAAGACAGATTTATAGGGAGATTCGTCGGCGCGTACATCGAGAAATGTATCTTACAGCAGTATACATTTATATTACATCGAGAACGGTCAGCTGAATCCTCGAGTCTCCTCGCCAGGTTCAACGGAATTGGAATCTGTCGGAGGAACATAAGTTCTGGGTTCTTCAACCTTCTGTAAAACAGGTGATTAACGGGCTGGTGATGAGAGAGTGAGAGAGAGGGAGGGATGAGGAATACAATGCGGGATTCTAAATTAAAGAATGTACAGAACGTAAACTGAACACGTCTCTAGTTGTACGAGATTATTTACACCTATCTAAACACGACATCGAACAGAGATCGATAGAAACTGGACCAAAGCAGACAACGAAAAACGTACTCGAAAAGAAAGTGATTTGAAATAAGTTGATTTTGAGAATTTGGTACAATTTTTCATACAGAAGTGAAGAGATTTGGAAGATCAAAAGAGAATTGGTACTGCAGGCGTTTAAGGAGGTCGACTCGTTTCCAGGATTGCAAGGGTCTGGTCTCATTACGCCTCGTAAACGTAAAAATAGGACTTTAGACTATTGATAAACCCCATCTTTGCATTATCGAGAAATGAGAAAAACGAGTCTAATCCTTTAATCGGTCCACAATCTGTCCACGAGCATGAGGACCGAAACAAAAAAGAATAAGGGTGCATCGTAGATGATCTAGAGGTGCAGACGGCGGAAGCGTATGTACAGGACATTGTAGCGGATCGACGATGACGATCTTGATCCCGTGGGTGGGTGTGTCGTTACATGTGTGATGAGACCGCGGGGATCGGGACGTGGTGGAGACGATCGACTGCCTGGGTGTCTGCAACTCGTTCAGCCATTGCGGGCCGAAGTAGCTCGACTGTCGACGATGCCTGATCGAGGAGTTGATCGATCGATCGGGTGGTTGTCGATCGTACGGCGGAGGGGAGAACACCGGGAACGTCTCGTCCGGCGACGGTCCACGGGGGTTCAGCTCGCTACTTGGTGGAGAACCGAAAGAAATTCGAGCCGGCTCGAGGTAAGCATCGAGGCTCCCTGTCATGACCGCGGAGTTTGGTGTCGGTGCCTGCAATAAGGAGGCGGCCCGTGGTGTCAGCGGGGGCGGCTCGTCGTCGTCCTCGTCGATCGGCGTCTGGTAACCCTGAGGAGGCGTGTGACTCGAGGACACACACGAGCTGACGCTGGAGGACCTCGCCAAAGGCGCCTCGCCTTCTTTTGCGGGAGCATTAAATATAGAGAGTTGGCGTTAGGTCGTACGACTTTTCCTGATAAAGGAATCACAGACTCGAGGGGGGAATTGTGGTTGGAACTTCCGGGAAAGGTAACTTCAGTTAAAGAATAAATTTCCTTAAATTTCTTGACTGTCCATCTATCAAAATTGGAGACCACCGGAGTTAGCGACTTACCAACTTTGTGAGTCTGGGGCTCCCTGTAGCTAGGGCCCTGTATCTTTCTCTGACTGGCTTTGATCTTGTCCATCTTGAATTTTAGCTTCTGCAGTACATTCTTCTCAACCCCATCTTGAATTTCTATACGTTTTTGATGCAGCTCTTCCAGGAGTTCAGCTCCGCGAGATGCTAAGACGCTCATAGCTTTCGTCTCGTCCACTATGTGGAAGAAGTAGTAGCTCTTGAAGAGTCGTTTCTGCAGCAGCAAGAAGCCAAAGCATAGACCATCCCAGACCATGCCTATGTCCTCTCGAGGGACTTCACAGGCCACATCACCAGACACTATATCACTAGAAGAGCTTTCGAATTTTCTAAGGCATGTGATGCCAAGTAATTGGATCACTGCGCAAGCTGATACTTCTAGCTGAAATCAAACAGTCCAGTTTCAGATATAACTAATCTCCAACAAGAATAGATCGAGGAATATTCGATCTACCTGTTTGATCAGCACACAACCAACTCCCTGAAGCAAAGCCTTTGAGAAGATGACCACCACATTGTATCCAATCAGTATATTCCACCATTTCAAGATCGTCTTGACTGGTCTCAAGTAGAAATCACTGCCTTGCCAAAGGAAAACGAAGGCGCCACCCAGGTAGCCTAACGAGAATAGGTTTGTCCTCTTTGTTCCTGCCAGGAACATGATCGACAGAGTGACCCACATGAGACTCATCAGCACGCCTCGCTTCGCAACGTCCAGCCACGAGTGAATGTGAGAAACGTAGTCCTTCACAGGATTCACGAAGTTTGGCTTCTCCATATTCTGATGGACAGAATAATTATGGTCGGCTGGGAAGTCTCTGTTATCCGCAGCATATTGCTGCTCGATACGGAAGTATAGGCTCTGTCTGACTAACATCATCAGTAGAATGAAGTCGCCTGGAAAGAAATCAGACTGTATAGACTAAAAAGTCCTGTTAAAAAATTCTTTAACTTAAACTGAGGCTCACATATTAATTTTCTGGGGTTGGGAGGGAAGTCAGGATCAGGGAAGTACATCCACTCCTGCAGCCTCCTCAGTATCTCCGAATTTCTCCAAGGATAGTCTGAAAAGTGATATTCCACTTCAAAATTCTATTCGATTATAGCAAATAATTTCGCATAAAATTTGAACAACCTATACAAAGCCAGGAAGGCAAAGCAACCACCAGAGCGTACTGGACAGGCAACATGATCACACCGAATGATTTGAAGAACGGCCAAATCCTGGATATAGTTCTCCTCTTCAGACAAAACAACAGTAGAAGCCAGATGCTGTAGAGAACCGAATAAAAATCGAGTCTCGTGCCAATGAGTGCCACAATCCCAATTAGGCATAGTTCCAGGCCGAATTTATAAAACCCATAGTTGAAGAGGAACTTTAAGCACTCTGGAAGACCTTTGTCAGCGTCCGCCCTGGTAATGGATGGGAACATCACTTGAGGAGTCTCCAGAGGCTCTCCGATCTCCTTTCGATAGAAGCACTGTCGAATTCTGATGATTTTTCGTAGTGTTGTCACTACCATGATCCCTATGTAGCCTTTTAACAGCTCTGCCAGATGTCCTGCCTTTGCCTGTTTCAAACCAAACCATTCTGCTATGTTGTAGACTGTGTTGTTGCTCGAGAATGGGATCTGCGTATCGTTAATTTCTCTCTGGAAATGATAAATGAATTATTTCATCGGGTAGTGTTCATTTAAGGGTGTAGCCTCGTTTTTCCAGAATAGCAAGGGTTCGGGATGCGCCTTCTCATTTCTCAATGATGCAGGCGATGGGGATTTTCAGTAGCCAAAAGTGCAGGATGAAAGATCCTCAAAAGTCCTCAAAAGTCCTATTTTTACGTGTACGAGGCGTAATTTGCATTATAATTGAGAAGTCGCATCCCGTATCCTTGCAATCTTGGAGACGAGTCTTCCTCCTTAAATCAAATTCTAGGTGCTCACAGTGCAAGTGACGTCCCAATTATGTGGTTTGATGTACTGGATCTGGTAGACCATCTTGACCACCATCAGGGCGGCGATTAACGCCGCGATTATGTTCACAGTAAGGATTTGAGTGTGCCTGTTGGTGTTTATCATGATCGCTATGATTACGACGAACACGAGATTAATGGCGCACACCTAGAGAATTTAAATGAAGATGTAATCGGTGATAGGTTTGACTGATATAGAGATTCAATTAATTGCAACCTACGTCGTTGACGCACAGGAGAATCACAGAGGTAAAGATGATCTTCTGCATGTGGATCTCGAGGAACAGCCAGACGTAGTTGTAGAAATTCACTAGGTGATCCATTATTTTGCGGAAAAGTGCGATCCGCTCCAACTTGGACATTCCTGGATGCCAGATTTTCATACTTAGATGTCTGCTCAGTTTCAAGATCCGTTAAGACTTACGTTTCAATTGACGAATACTGTATTTATTGTCACGGTCATCTTCTTCGGCTAGAAAGATTTCTCCAGCCGATGTTGGTGGCATGTCCAAGGTCGCAGAGTGATTTAGGGCCTCTTGTCTGACGGGGCTCGTTCTGCAATTTTTCATCGAGAAAATCATCAAATCGCACCGAGACCTCACACCTTTAAACTTCGTTATAACTAGACTGCGGATTTTATGCATTTATGGCAAAAATAGGTACGTACAATTTAAAGCAGTGGACATGCAAAAAATATTTAAGTACATCAATGTGTTAGTTTCAGCCTAATAGGATAATTAAAAGAAGAATACAATTTTTATTTGGCTTCTGTGTCCTGCAATCAATGCAAACATTTTTTATTTTGCATAAAAAGATCCGCAGTCTAGTTATAACTTTACGTACCCAACATTCTCGATGTTCGTCACTTCCATGAACTCTTTATGGAAGTAATGAATCTGAAGGACAGTGATGATGACGAAGAACGTCGGAGTCAGTAGCCTGACGAACAGATCTTTCGTAGCATACGTCTCAAGCCCGATGTCCATTTGCAATTCCTTATCGATGTTCAGGTAGCTCCAATAGTTTGGGAAGTTGTCGAACTGGTAGGTGTACACGAGGATCAGCATGATCACCGAGTAGCCGATAACTGTCAGCCAGAATGTGTACATCATCTTCCTCCAGACAGTCCAAGAGATCTACAAAACGAATTTATTGTCAATTCTAGGAATACAGTAAAGTCGCGATTTCTACCCCCGAGAGTCTTCACGATCGCTCTCTCTTGCCTACCCATTCCACTGAGGGGCAACGTTTGCATCGTTTGTATTTTCGGCGCGGACGACGCAATCATAAAAAAATAGCGACCCTACACTAGGGTGGTCCTTATTTTTCGACCATGAAATTTTAATGTAATCTTCTTGGGAACCAGAATAATGAATTTTCTTTGCGTACCTGGAAGGTGATGACGAGCACAAGGAACAGGGACATGTAGACGATCCTGAAGACGGTCATGCGTTCCCCAGTGATCCCGCTGATGAATAGCATGATGGCTACCACGGCGATCCAGAACTTGGTCAACAATTTCTTCAAGACTATTCCAACGTCTTTCATGAACTTGCTTTTGATTTCTGGCACTTCGTGGTTCATGGCTGTGGTGGCAGTCGATACAGAGACGTGTAGTGGTGCTACCATGTCTCTCAATGCCGAGGAACGTCTCTGGCGAGTTCTCTCAGCGGTGTATTGTCTCATTGTAATCCAGAACATTGTTAGGAAGAGACACTGAAAGATTGAAAGTTTCATGAGAAACGTGAAATAATAATAATCGTTATGGAATATGAGGATTCATACCTTGACAACTAGATGCCAGCGACTGAGCTCTTGAGGCTTGCTGAACCCGATCTCCGACATCTGCATCCCGTTTATCTGCGTTGGTAGTTCTTCTTCAGTCAAATCCATGCCGTAAATGTACTGGCCAAGTAGCAAAAGGGTTGCATAGAACACTATGAAGGGCGAGCATTTCATCATGGATGCTCGTTTGTTGGGCACCATCCAGAGAATCAAGGCCCATAGTAGAAGAGCGAAGGTTGTCCAGCTGTGGTACATTATGCTCCAAGTCTGATAAGAAAGATAATTATTCTAGGCATAAAGAATATTCAAATAAAACATGGCATTCTGTAGGAGTCTCTTCATACCATCATTATGATGTTTGTAGCGAGGTAGGACGAGTTGATTATCAACTGGAAGATCGAGTAGACGGCCATGATGATATTTTCTATGATCCCAGATTGCTCATCCGGAGCAGCTGAATACAGATTAATTGATTAATCAATTTTAGAGTCCTGGGAACTTAATGATAAGGTGGGCATTTTATTTTTTACCATCGCTGAAACTGTGCATGTGGATGCTGTCTTCCTGATGAGTGTCCTGGACGATGACACTTCCCGTGGAGTCCTGCAGGAGTCCCGTTCTTGCGGACCCAAACCTCATCAACTATTTATAAAACACATGACATAGTTTTTCACGCGTGTCAAGCGAATTTAGATAAATTCTGTATACTGTTTCTACAATACTTTCATGATTCCCCCATATAGAAATTGTATATCAAAATTTTAGACAGACACATGCAAGCTACGTAAAAATAATACCGATGTTTACCTCCACCGTTAGCTAGAGTAACTTTCAGAACAGAACTGCGTAAAGAACAAAAATGATTGATAATAATAACTAGACTGCAGATGTTTATGCATTTTCCAATTTTTCTAGACAAATTTTTAAAAAGTGGAATGAAATGAAATTCTATTGTTTGTGGAAATAGCTTTTGTAGATCCAAACCAAATAAAACTTTCTGTCGAATTTTATACTCTATCCTTTTTTGATGATTTTTAGAACCCATAAATGACCATAAAGATCCGCAGTCTAATAATAACAATTCTTCGAGCGTCGACGCATGCAAAAGTCGGTCTCCTTTCGATCTAATAAGTGATCGGTGTGTTCAGTGTTAGCATTGGTGATCGCAGTGATAATCAAACATGCAAACTTAATCGTTATACGTACGGGTGTGCGCTCGTCGGCCGGTGGAAACGACGAATTACCGTTCGGCGTCTAAAACAATGGCAAACTAAACATAGCGGCATCCAAACGGAAAAGGAATTTGCTCAGCGTTAAACAACAACCAGAAATCTGGAAAGGGCGACAGCAAATCAAAAGTCGGATGTTACCTGAAGGGGCGTGGAAAACATTCGTTAACACCCTAGTCTGTTTCTGTACATCAATTTCACATTCCCAGACGATGTATCACACTATTTACAATGAACTTTTGCTATTCGACAGAAAAGTCAGTCACGAAAATTCGGGATGCAACCGCGATGATGATGCAACTTCAAAATTTCAGAGAAAATTATGTTACAATTTTATGCAAGAAGTCTGCTTGTTGTATCATCATCACTAAATTGTGAATCTTTATACAAATTTCTACTCGCACAGGTCATTTTACACTAATCAAAAAGAAGAGATCTCTTATATATAAAATGAGACAAAAACGCATTGTCTTCTGTTTACAAGAATGAATGCATGCATTTTCTTGCGTTTTGAATATTAAAAAAATAAATGCACAAAGATCTGGATGGCTCGAGACTCGAATAATTATGAAATATGAACAGTCGAAATGTCAACTAGCATCTACCATAGCAAAATTGAGATTCTCCATAACGTGACAGAAAAATCTAAGCAAAATTTCGAAAAAATCGAGAAACTAGGCTCATGCACGACGAGATCCTTACGCGAGCCTTTCGCCGCGCCGATTGCCACCTCTGAGACGGTGTCCTTCGTCTGATGGAAACATGCCTGGACAATGGAGTGTCCAGATTCTCCAGCTTGCCGCTCAAACGTTTCATTTTCTTAGCCTGTAATGCCTTGTTAGTAAAAGCGACGTTCCTCGGAGGTAAGTACACGTGTTAATCATTGTATCCGGAAACGGTTAGTCGATAGACTGAGGAAGCTTTGATCGTATTACTGAGGCAACATTGGTGTTAATAGTTCTCCTGAACCGTGGAACAAATCAATTCAGACAGGCAAGTGACAGGGAAATCATTGTCAGTTCGAGGAAAGCTCTGACACGGCTGGCATGATCAATTGCATTGCAGGTTGTCCACAGAAAGCCTCGATCATTAACGTTTCAATCACTCAATTAAGAAACAAAGAATCTAAACATTCGATTCACTATCGTTTCAAAGCTCTCTGTGAACTGTTCGTCTTCGATCAGGTCGATCGACAGGACTCGTGCTCATAAAAATCCTTGCTTACGATTTCTCAGGTGTTTTCAATTTCATTCATTGAGATCGATTAGTTTAATGTGTGGAGCAATCCCGAGGAAGACTCACCGGTTTTCTGTTGAGGAACTGCGATTGCAACGCCAGAACATAGTAAAGCCAGAACAGCCTCAAACAGTAGCCGTAGATCAGCCAATCTGCGTCCTGCGTGTACTCGACGTTCCTCGGATCGCTGCAATTCGTCTGATAAATCGAGGTAAGGGCCAGATAACGTTGCCAAGTGCTGTTTACAGGGATTTCCTCTTGGGGAATTTGGTTTTGGTAGCTGAGCAGCGCCAGGATGTGCAGGGTCACGACGGCCATCACGACCCTGCAGAGCACGGCGAAACCTTTCCTCAGTTCCTTGTTGCAGGCCCACCATGTGGCTGCTGCTAGGAACACCAGGAAGTAGAAGCCGGCTTCTATAGATGGGTTCAAGGACGACATGATGCATAGCGATGCCAGGACAACGTAGGTTCCAATGCTTCCGAGGAAATTGATAATCTGAGCAAAGAAAAATTTGTTCAAAAGATCTGAGATTATTCAGATTGAAGGTTGAACCTAGTTTACCTTCGCAGTACTGTCTTCAGCCTTTCTGGATGCATTGGCTGCTCTAACAGAGACATCGTCTTCCACATCGGTGATGGGTCTATTCGTTAATGTACGACAGATGCAGTATATTGCGATGGTGCTGGGTAGTACAATTATTTCTGGCGTCAACCAGAAGAATACTTCCCAAGCAGACGCGCTATCTAGCCTTACGAACCCTAAATGTCTGCACACTTTCTCCAAAAGTTCGCCTGGAAACGTTAAGCACGTGGTCGATAGTGTTGGTTTGATAAAAATCGAAGTTATTCGTACAAGGTAGTGTACAGTAGTTCTACTGATAAACTGCCAGCAGGATCATAAAGAAAATTTTGTCTCCTCGGAAGAAGCGGATATTTAGAAAGCAGATGTCTCGCGTCTTACTTCTGCATCTACTACAAATCAGTTTTAAGGATTTGTAAAGCTGCCAAAACGATCTTACAACCAAAGAAATGACCAAATTGTTCTTAGAGGTTTTTCAATGGCTATCGAACCATTCAAAAGCTGACCAAGAAAAACCCCTCGGGGTAAATTAGATTTTGCGGTTTCCCGTGCATTTAACGGTCTCTGGTGCGTTCTAAAGTTCTGAAACAAATGTGACATGTTTTGGATGCCAAGGCGCATTTTAGAGAATTTCTTCAGATTTTTTTGTTGCGAACTGTGCTCGTAAAAAATGAAAAACCACCAAAAATGCATTTTTGCCGGGAAGAAGTTCGAGGAGGTTTTGTTTATGGTCCCGCTGGATTAGCTTCCTTTTCTAAATTGTCTTTCACAAATAGCATTTTAATGGATAAATGATGGAGCTTGTTCTACATATAAGAAAAGAGATTGATTACTTACAATTGTGGAGGAAGTGTCCGTAAGCAGGCAGCGCTAGCAACGCTATGTGAAACGTGATTTGGCTGATTGAGGTGAGAAACGATAGGCCTATGCAGGTCTTCAGAAAAACGCCGGTATGGCCTGCCATAGTCTTCGTGTTTGGTATTGGGACATGTGGCGAGTAGAGCATTAGGCCCAAGTAGACTAGGGACAGTCCCACAGGCCGCCATATTGTACCTGTTTCGATCAAACAACACAAAACATTCAGCAACTTCTAAATCATATTACTAGGCTGCGGATCTTTATGCAAAGTAATACTTAACACTTATTACGAAGACAACAGTGTTGTCATCGTTTAACAATAACTATGACTCGAGCGCAATCTTTCCGAGCAATTCGAGGTTGCGACCTTTACCAAACGATATTCACTGTACCGTGCAAATGCATTCATTCCAACGTAATCAGAAAGAATTTCCCACTCGTTAAAAGGTCAGCGAGCCCGAAGTCTATAAAGTTTGACATTTCAGCTCCCTCCGAATCTCCCGACGAGTTTCGACGATTCGCAAACATTGCAAACGCTCTTTTAGATTTATCGTTCTGTGCCTCTAAGCTCGCTCATGCTGATAAACCGTGAATCATAGATACACAGGAAACACATGCACGCGTAATTAAATGGAACCAGTTCACCCCAGGAGCAGTAATTGCTTTCGCTCCGCTGGGAGGCGTTAAGTTAATTAATCCCTTAATGAGCCCGTTCAAAGGAAGGATGTATGTTCGCGTTTCTATCGTCTCTTGATTTTGATATCGCCATTGTTTTGTTCCTGAAAAATCTTGATTTCTCGAATGATCCAGCTTGTCCTATTTCCCTTTCATTTCCGCCGACAAAACCACTTTCTATTCGAGAGAATGCTTGCTATACACAAACGAAAAGCTTGATCAACTGCCAAGGAAACACGGATGCGCGTTCCAGAGCCGGGAAAACGATCTCGCTCAATTTTCTGACGCCGGGAAGGAAAATTGAACTCCAGAGATAAAATTCAACGAATAAATGTTTGCACATACGTGAAATTTTCAAGCAAGAGTACAAGAGGTCGCGGTAATTAAAATGGGAAGTGGGTGGATTTTTATTTGAGCAGAGGGGTAAGAAGCTCGAAGCCTTTTAACCTTTCGAGAAGGTGACTTTTCAATACGAACGCTTGAGAAGAGTCAACTCGAAGCAAATAAGATTGACATTCGATAAATTTTGTAAACACGATGTTAAATCTCAATCAAGTAAGTAACCGGGTCGTCCAGCTATTAGTACTCGGTTAATTGCACATTAATGGGTCTTTAGAAAACTATTTTCCCGCGGCTTTTCAACACGGCCTCGTGAGTGGCAGTAACCGTGGACATCTAATTACTCCCGTTGGGCCGACGCCGACGCGAGACGATAACTCGAGCGATAACGATAGTACGTTCACCAACGTCGTAATTCCCCTTTTTTATGCTGGGTGATTCGGGTCAGCGGATCAAAGGAAACTTTCGAAATTGACCCGACAGAACAAATTTCCGTACGAACGAGAATTGTGCTCGGTCAGTTAAAATTTTAGCGATCTCCATCCTCAACGCGACACCGTACGTTGATAAAGTTGTCCGCAGACAATCTTCGAATGTGATACTCTTTGAGAAAGTAGAGTATATTCGCGGGAAATTGACAATAAACCTGGAATTTAGGAGCCGGTGCTCACCTAATTATAGACGACGCCTGTAAACCGAGACCGAACGTGTCCCGGCGCTGTCATACTGGCATCCCGACGCACTGTCTCGAAATTTATGTGTGTACGCATGCTGGTCGAACTTCCGACCGCGTTCGGAATACTCATTTTTCATTCGACCAACCGGAGAACCGCCAATTATGTTTGCTCGAGGATGGCTGATCCGAGAATTAATTGCTCATTGTCTGCGGGTGTTTTCGTTACAAACATGTTTAATGCGCTTCGTTTTATGACTATCTTGAAGTTATAATTTTTCTTTGACAATACAGTAGAGAAATGGGTTGGGTATCGAAATTCGAAAGTAGGTTTGTCCAGCTGAGTAGGATGATCGACGTCCTTCGAAAACAGACAGGAACGATACTAACAGCTGAACGTGACGCATTGTGACACGATCTAGAACATGCGGCCTGGTGATAAAGTCCTATCATTAATGACGGTATTAAACTGCGCACGGCCACCAAGTGGTCAAACGTCTAGACTCTTAACACTTTACCTACCGAAAGCCTATTATGTAATAGGATTTTCAATTCTGGTGCTGTACCAAAAGAAAGCATAGAAATGTTCTTTTACATTACAATCTTAACACTAGCATTACGGGGCTCTAGAAATACCTATTTCACAGTATTTTATGAACGTAACAAGTATGTGTCTCTCGAAAATTTTGGCCATTTTGTCAATAATATCAGGTGAAGTAAAAAGTTCTGAGCGTTTTTCGCTTTATTTCGTAA
This sequence comes from Lasioglossum calceatum, assembly GCA_963966675.1. Lineage (NCBI taxonomy): Eukaryota > Metazoa > Arthropoda > Insecta > Hymenoptera > Halictidae > Lasioglossum > Lasioglossum calceatum. The sequence goes on along the minus strand of OZ016555.1, from coordinate 1,057,726 downwards.
GCGAAAAACGCTCAGAACTTTTTACTTCACCTAATATATGTATATCCAGATAAACAGATTTGGTATATAATTCCTTAGGGTAGCTTCTTTACAATCTTAATAATCGCAAATTAAAAAATTAAGAAGACCCGTTTCCACAGATTTATCAAAATTATGCACTAATCACCGGTCGGTAATGTGTTAATATTATCTAAAATTTTCCGACAGCTGCTTATCTCCGTTTTTCGATTTTACAGTGGTCAGATATTTTTGAGAAAAACTTAGTCTTCCCACATGATAAACGATACTTTACAGTCGTGGTATATCTCTCAAATTGATTATTCTTCTATGTCTGGTTTCCACCTTGGAATCCGCACGGTCTTTCCAGTTTCTCACGATTCGGCATGAACACTGACGCGAGCTCCGAGGTCATTAGTAGGTTCCCAAATACTATTTTAACATAGTGATGTCATGGAGAGACGTCATCTGCCATTATTTTATCATTATAATTCAAGACTGTTCGCGTTCGTATAAATATTAATATCATTTTCGTTCTGTTCCGCAACGCTGACATAATATTATAGCTACTTATCGACACTGGTTTTATCGCTTGACCGCGACACGCGATGTTTCCTGGCATCTGTTTATTCATATCAGTATTTCGAACAGACCTTTCACTCTGTAAATCAAAAGGCCGAGTGACAGCCATTTCTATTTATAAATTGGCAGCATGACACGGTATTGCTGGTTTCATTATTGTATAGCGCAATGAACGTCAATGGAGAATCAATAGTGTCAATGAATAAAATTCTCTCTTCAATATCTCGGAAGAAAATACAATAAAAAACCCCAATAAATAATATTTTTAAAATTCTCCAGTGAAACAGGCTAGCTACCAGCTAAGGAATCGAATAACTTTATTTTTAGACATCGTGTGCCACCTGTCAGAGCACACTTGGTACAAATATAGTAATTCGCTGAACCTAATACAATACCGCAGTGTCTCCAGTGAAAACCGAACCCGGAAATATCTCGTTTCGATACAGCAAACTACATTGGAGAGGTGCTCGCGGCCAAGAAATTGATACAGGTGACATTATTTTCATTGCATCGAACACTTACATCCTGTCAGAACAACCGGTAGAACGACCCTGAGGAGGGCCACGTTCAGCCAATACTTCGTCATGGCTGGATGAGCTCGGATGACCTTTCACCCTGAAACAGAGAGAAACATAGGCGCTGGTAAAACGATCCAGGATCCAGGCTGTCAACATCTCGAGATTTTGCAGTGGCCGTGTCAGCTCGAAAGGAATCGATACGACCCTGCCGCAGTTGGATACCTTTAACCTCGTTTTGCGAAGAGACAAGCGGCGTCGGCACCCTAAGGCTCGCCCTTCGCCTTTTATTACCCTCACCCCTTGCCCACAAATTTACGAGCTGTACCGTTCTACCGCCGAACATTACACGGATCCGCCATTCTGAACGCGCATAAACTTTTCTGGGAACGTGGTATGTAACCCAAAAAAATCCAGGAACAGCCCCGTTAACAGCGAGAGCTACAAAATAGCAGAAAGAAATTGCTTCTTTCACGTGGGACATTTCAAGGAAAATTATTTTACGTTGAAACGAATGCATTGGAAATAAATGAACCCTTAGCACTCGAGTTGCTCACCCGCGAGATTTCGAATCGTCGAGGCACTACACGCTCCGACGAGAGAGAAAAGTGAATTCGACGTGGTCTGACGAAGCGATTTTCTGGGGGACAAGAGCTTTCGGTGGACCTCGATTAAAAGCGGCGCGCCCAGCTTAATTATTGGCCAATTACATGGGGGAGGATCCGGGATCCTCGGAAGGTGTGCCTATCCTGTTTCGAGAAACGTGGGTCCCCATCGAATACGATGGGGTTGCGGGTGAAATGTAATAATGTGGCTAGGGGGAGGAAGTTTCAGATCGATTCTATAAATAATGCTGAAGGGTGTAGCTCATAAAAATTCTACGAAAAAAGGAGGTCTAATAACTTCAATGTAAAATATTTTGGTATGAAGAATTGTTCTTCTACTTCTACTTCCTTTTTGATAAACACATAGAACGATTTGTACAAGATATTTAGAAAGCGTTGACCCAAATGTATTCATAGCCGGCGCGGGGCGTCGCGTCGTCGCGAAGATTAGCATACACTTGCCTGATGCGCCTTTTCAAGGCTGACTTTCCCGCGTAACGCCAGCAGGAGGGCTCAGTTCAGTTGATTTCTTCGAAACCTTGAACTTGACAATTTTCTTTCACATTTTCTAATGCGTAGACTGCGGATATGACTCAACAAAATGACTGAACAACACACAGAAATATTTTTTTTATCAGAGTTGTTTTCGTTTACTAATTATATCATCGTAATTGGCATTGTTCGAGGCAGGAAGAGTTCGTCCCGACGTTATTCAATCGTCGATTACGCTCTCGCGAGATTTTATCGTTTGTCCTTCCCATGTTGCTCGACCCAGATCAAAGATACAACTGAAGAACTTAATGGCACAATAAAACGATAGAACCATCATCCCCTACAGGCAACGGAACACAAAGTGTATATCTAATTTACAATTCGCTGCTACGTTATATCATTCTTCATCGTGCAATTTTCTTGTATCAGATCTGTTTTCACAACTTATTACAACTGAAATGATACATCGGCTATTTTCGTTACGATGAATAAAAACTTCCGGTCAACGGTTAGACACGTTATAATTTTTACCTCGCTTCTCGCATGGCTGCTTGCGAGAAACACGACGCTGGAATTATGTGATTAATGCGAAGGTTCGTTCCCATGGATACATTGTCTCATTCTGCTGACCATAGAGAAGGCGGAGCACTCCTTTTTGTCAGTCCGATCGATGCTGGAGCCATACTGATAAAATCCTGGGTTACGTGCAATGAGTCATCGAAGCCTTTTGTTATCAGGCGTTGACTCTAGCCGATTGATTGTGCAGTTTTTCTTTTAATAATAATTTTTCAAGAAATGATTGTACATGCTCGTCTAGAAAATTATTACGACTAACAGGAAAGTGTTGACATTCATCAAACAGGCACACTAACAATTTTTTAAAGCAACAGCAAGGAGCTAAAGAGAAACGTACGCTCACTGACAAATGCGTGGGAGTAGCATAGAGCACACAATTGTCGACCATCATTACAAAATCAATCACACCGGAGGTGGCGTCGAACGTTCATTCACTAACGATCCAGCAGCGTATCGCTCGTAACACCGTGCAACACTATGCATCACGCTCGCTACGCGGTGCCGATTGTGCCTCCACTAGGACTGAAGCTAAAATTATCGGGATTCCGCGATGCCTCTGTCATCGGTAGACTGCGGATCTTCATGCAGAATAAAAATGTTTTCCATTGATTATGGGAAGCAGGAATAACATAAAAATTGATTTCATCCCTTAACGATTTTTTATATTAACCCTTGTGCAGTGAACCGGGTACCCATTTACTGTGTTTCTTTCAACAATTTGTTAATGTTCCTCTAAAAACTAGAACAAAATTTCTCTGAATATCCATTCTTTACTCGCTTCTTTTCTGCAAACATGTTAAATACAGTAAGTTTTTAAATAATCTATACATTTTCGTTGACTACACAAGGGTTAAAAGCAACAATATAACATTCTTGCATTTTTAAAATCTTTTACTGTTTTATATTTCATACAACCAATTTCTTCATAAATGCATAAAGATCCGCAGCCTAGTCATCGGCATCAATTCGCGGTAACCTAACGAGTACTAATCAAACGTTGCAAGCAGTGCTTTTTCCGTGAGCTACTTCTGACTATTAATTAACACGCAACTTCGAACATAGTACTAACAGATTGTTCGATCATGCGATCAGGTGGGCTACGAGCAAATTTCAAACCCTTGCCGACGACGTGTGCTCAGTTATCTGTTTGCTGACTGGCGATCGATAAGATAATGATTCATCTTTGCAATGCGGACACGGTTTTAGTTGTTCAGCGAAGGTTTAAACCAAATGTTATATTGCGTTGAATCGAGCAACAAGTGGACAATAGATACTTATGTGAATTCAGGGAAATTCATTGACATCAATGATATAAACGTGGTTGTGATTTATCCATTGTTACTAAGCTGGCTGTTTTCCCATCGTTTTTATCGGCGAGCATAAAAATATTTACAGCCCGTTCCAACATAAAGGAATTATTTGCAGATAACAGAATCATAGATAAAATTAAATCGCTACCGACAGAATGTCACCGATCCACGATGAATACTTATGTAATTTCGTTCGCACACAGCCAGCTGGTAAAAGCCAGGCGACGCGCGTTGATTTGAATGCAACCTGAAGTGCTGGCCGGCTTAACAAATGCAAATGCACTCGACTGTCAATGGCATGTTTTCGCAACTATGGTTTCTCGGGCCTCGCACAGTGCATTTCAAACGATATTGATTTACTTCTTCGCGTCGCTGAATTAATATTTAGTTTGGTTTTCCGTGAGTCACCTTCGAGTTTCTCCAATACATTAGATCGCCTTGCATGAGAAAGAAAATGGTGATTAACGCTGCTGCCACTATCAGCGAATTAATTTAAAAAAAACACACAGTCATAAAAGCAAAGAGGTACAAAGTATAATGATTACGTCCAAAAGCAGCGGATCGTTGTTATCTCTCTAAGCACCAGTTAATTAGTGTAAAGTACAGTGATGGTGGCACGAGCATTTTTTCGCCAAACAGCATGGTGTAAAAAAGAGATATTATGTCACGACACGAGGAGAGTCATTTCCACGAATAATTACATCTGTCCCGGGGAAAAGAGCCGTTGCTTTGATTCCCTAGCAGCGGGTCCCATTAAATTTCTCGGACACCCGTTTATAAAGAAACGTGTACACATTGCGTGCGGCGTTGCGTGGGTGCGTGCCGCACGCGAGAAAACGCCGGTTGATTAAGGTAGTGCACAGAGAGCTCGTTACGCTTTTAGGCTGACCACACGTTGGATTTCTTCGTGGTCCGATGGGCGATCACATGCGATTAATGGGGTTGTTAAATGTCTCCGATGACACGGGGACGTTGTGCTAATTCGAGTTCGTTCCGCGGAGAACAAAACTGAAAATCGTATTGACTTGGTAAAAAAACTTGCAGCACATTGAATGAGGAAATTGTTTAAATTTCTTGAATAAAATGTATACACTTGAACAGAAATAATCCGTGATTCAACCGAGCATTAAAAATTAAAACGAATAACCTCCAATGGAAGAAACGTCCACAGCTTATCACTGGACTTGAAAAATTCTATTTTTATTGGCAACAACATGTGTAGATCAGAAATAAATAAAAGTTTTTGGAAGCCAGCATTTTTTGAACATTTTTATAAGCCATAAATGCATAAAGATCCGCAGTCTACTTATCGCTGTAGTTGGCGGCTTCTTAAGTTTTCGCAGCGCTGCACTGTATCGATAAAGACTAAGAAAGTGTTTGCCTATCAGTCTCCTCGTGGATGACTACCGCGGTAGTATTAGAATGACAACTCGCTGCGCTGACTAATGTATGAATGGTATTCTGATAATTGAGGTTTGCAAAATCCGCGCGAATACCTCGCGCAATATGGGAATTTGCCCTCGGAGTGGAACAAAGAAGCTCGACACGTGCGCTCAATGATTGGCGGTGAACGGTTTCCCTGTCAATTCCAAATCGATCCTTGTCCCGGCGTATCTTGGCCAGGCGTAAACAGATCGATGCGCCGGTAGTTCCGTGTGCGCCAGCTTTCCAACGCGATCTCTCTTTCTCTTTCTTTCGGCTCTCTTTCTGCCCGGCGAAATCGTAAACTGGCGAAAATGTCAGAGCCGTCTTTACGAGCGGCTCCCGTTCCACGCCGTTGGAACCCGGCTCCGTTTCTGGCGTTTCGGGTCACGGAGACTCGAACATTTTGCGAATACTAGGCCGCACGAACGGGCAGGACCTTCCACTTTCCTCGGCGAGCCCTAATTTCGCTCGAGCAATCATGCGAAATTAGCAATTTTTAAAAGAACGGGATCTTCGGAAATTGTTGAAACTCGAACCGGGAAATTCGAGATCCTAAGCTGGGGGTTGTTCTCCAACGAAGAGAGAAGCTCGCTTCCGGTTTCTGATAAGTCCTGGCCATTGTTGGCAGCGGACAGTGTAGCTCTTTGTAGCGCGTTCGCAGGAAAGTTTTCAAAGGACGGTGGAATAGAAAGTTTTGTGAAACTTGATACAGCTTTATTTTTGATCCAGTGAAAGAATGGTAATGCTGTCTTATTGTTGGAAGACAATTCTAGTGAAACTCGCCTTCTTCTTTAGAAAGAGTAAGTCGACCACTGAATGTTCTAGAAGATTAAACCTGAAGGAGGTGTTTCAATTCTACTAACCCTTCGAACAAAACTGTACACGACTGATTCTAATCTCCCCCATAACACTGGCCGATCACGAAGTCCTGCAGACCTAATTTGACTGCGACATTATTATTCTACAACCATTTCGTGAATGCCTATTAATCCGTTAAACAAACTGTTCCCCAGCATCATCTACATAGCATACCAAACCGATGAATCAACACGTTCTCCTTTCTCGCTTCCACCTCCCCCGCAACTTGTACAAACTTAACAACTAACCATATCAACAAGTCGAAAATTTTCGAACTTCCTTCACAAGGACGCCAGATCTTCGAACCTTTAAACCTTAAAGCCCCAGGGAAACGAAGCCTTTTGCTGCATGTGGAGCTATCAGGTGTCCCCTGCAGTGACTCACACGTTGTCACAAGCCGACTGCGCTGCGTAGCACGATGCACTTGTGTGCATTCATGGGTGCACCGAGAAGGGACGCGGTCAACTGACTGGGATGCTCTGCTGGACCCGTCGCGTACGCGCCAGTAAAAAGGAGCTCACCTTGAACGGAGCGGCAGTGGCAGCGTTTCAAAGCATCCCTGTGAACTGAGCCTCTGCCAGCTGTCTATCGGCGGATCGAACCTCGAGGAGAGCAACATGCGCCACCCGGCTTCAACGCGCGCCAAATCCTCGACGTCTCGGTCTCGAATCGCCGCGAGGATTGCACACAATTTAACAACCGGTCGCGACAATTGGTTAGGCGACTGACAGGACGCCCACGAGGCGATCTACATCACCTGCTCCAGCGATCGAGACGCTCGAATCACGCGTCGCACTTCAAGTCAACGATCGGCGAGCAATGCCGGCCCGACACTGACTGCTATAGCGAAACTCGCCTAACTCGCCTTCTACGCCTGTCTCTGGCGTCAGAGATCCGCGCCTGCGTTCTTCTTTTGCGTCATTGCCAGGAACGTAGCTAGTGAATCCTCCTCGATGATGGATCGCTACTAGGACTGTTACTTTCCTTCGGAGGTCGAAGATTTTGAAGCTTCAAATCTTTCAGAAACTTCGATGGTGATGAGAATCGAAGTTTCGAAGCTCCGATTTATGAAACTTCGAAGGTGATGAGAATCGAATTTTCGAAGCTTCGAAATTCGAACCTCTGTAGTAAATTATATTATTAGAGGATTAAAAGAAACGGTGTTTCTAAATTTGAAGCATTGAACTTCGAAATTTCGAAAGTTATATAGTTATATAAGACTTCGAAACTTTGTGCACTTCGGAGTTCCCTTGGTTGTATCGAATCCTTCGAATCTTTGGAAAAGTAACAGCCCTAATCGCTACCTCGTGGAGACTGCCGCTCGATTTTATAGTGCCCTGTACCATTTCGCTATTTCGAGGATCGTTGATGGACACTGACAGTCTTCTGGTAATATTGGTTCATTTTTAACTTTCAGGGTGCAGAGGGCTATTTTGGAGTAGGGACAGTGACATGGCTGTTTTGGGCTTAGTTTTGAAGTATTTGGATGAGGGAAATGTTTTTTGGGGCTGTTTGTATGAATTTTATTAATTTCTGGGTATAGAGGTTTGTTTTAAGGGTGAGAAGAGTGATGATCGATGAGGGTGGTTGGATATGAGGGGATGATCGATTGCCGAGAACAGTGAACAAGGTTTTCTTATAGGGTATTACGAGATTTATATGTTAGAACTAGTGTGATTTGGTTTGAGCAGCGTTTAAGCCACATTGTTGGTGGCTTGTTGTAGCTCGGGGTATTTCGGGATATTGTCGGGTTGAGGTGGAATGTGTTAGCTGCATTGCGTGATAAACTTCTAGTTAGTTTGATTTCTATACATACATGTAGATGCTGAAGATAGAACAATCGGTTTTCACTCTTCTAATAATTTTTAGGTCGCTGAATAAAATAATTGATCGAATCCGAGTACTTTCTCTTAATGGCAAGCTAGCTTAATTTTATGCTATCTCGACGCGATTATTAAAAAAATTATGGGCTCGGCGAAAGATCTATTTATTAATAAAAAAGAAATTTCTTAATTAGGATCGAAATCTGATCGAAAATGTATTTAATTTACCTATAATACTAACACAGTAAAATTACGCTAATTTAATTGTAATAGTTCAAGAATAATTGAACAATTCGTAGGACTTGATCAATCAAGTTTACTAAAGGAATATGAATTTGTTCGATCGATAGATTGATGAAAAAAATGATAGAACGAGATTCTTACATTAATCATCCGACAATTAATTGTACGAATCGATGGTAGATGTCGCTCAGGGTCCGTCGACATCAATCGATGCCGCCTCCTCTGTTATATCGATGAAGCAAACGCCTGTGGCTGCAACCGTTTAAACACGTCGAGGTGATATCCCCGGCGATATTTCATGGCTCGGATTGAATGATTGCTGCGATTATACGTCTAATTGCTTCATCATGTAGTGGAAGAAGCCGAGGATTGAGAAACTGAAGCTTAGGGGGATGAACGTCGCTTTAACCCACGACCATACGCTGTAAAATTGTAAAAAGTCATTATAATATACTGTTTAATGAGACTCGAGAACTGATACGAGATTATATAAAAGTGCAATCTACAGGATCTAAGTAAGCGAAACCTCTACTTACTGCAAAATACTCACTTCTAGCAGCATGAACAACAACTAGCACTGACACCGTTGAATATAAAATTGGAAATATATAATTAAATGTTTACATACCTATAGATACGATACCTAGGTTTTTACGTATATCAGGGGAAGGATTCAAATGCCACTTTTGAAGCACCAGTGGTTTTCTAGAGCTACAGTACTCTACAGAGACAAGTATCGAATGTTAATTTACTTGTAGCTGTTATCGTCAGCCACTGTAAACCGCGATGGAGTTGGTATAGTGCCACATTCGAATATGACAACAGGTTTTACGGGATAATCGTCGGCGTCAGTCTTCACCTGCTCGATTTTGAAGACTACGTCCTGCCCGCTGACAACCTACGAAAGAAATTGCAGAGAGAAATTAAACGATTTCAATGACCTAATATTTCAATGATTTTCCTACCTTGCCGAAGACAGTGTGCTTGCCGTTCAACCAAGGCGTGGGAATGGTAGTGATGAAAAATTGGCATCCATTGGAATCCTTGCCAGCGTTCGCCATGCTGACGAACATGGGGCCGTTGTGATCCACCAGGAAGTTTTCGTCGTCGAAATATTTTCCGTAGATGCTGATGGATCCGGTCCCATCGCTGTACTCGATATCCCCACCTGTGCAATGAAGCTATTAGAGCGAGTTCTGGTTCATCCTTCGGTTTAATTACCTTGGACCATAAACTTCTTGATCACTCGATGAAACCGGCTGCCTTTGTACGTTTTTCCGGCTATTCCTGTGGTCGCCAGGGTGACGAAGTTCTCCACGGTTTTCGGAACGATGTCTCCGAACAAACCAATCACGATTCTTCCGGCTGGATGATCGTCTATCATGATGTCCAGGTACACTTGCTCGGTGACTGTTAGTTGATCGTCCTGGAATGTGAACGTAATGTTGAATCAGATCTTCCCAAAATTGAATCATACAACAACGAACTATTCAATTCTTTCAGCTTTCAAAGCTTTCTAGATCTGATGCAATCTGTGACACGCGGTCGTCAGAGTGCACGTTGAGCTTAAACTGCAGTTAGAGACGAAGGAAACCTTACATCGCTAGCTCTATAGAAGTAAAACGTATCTGATCTATACCGGGCTTCAATTCTGTCTTCCTCGTAATCTAGATTTTTAGTCGCATTGCATCGTTTGCACGCAAGTTTCATCAGACAACAATATTAATAAACAATCCACAACGAACTCCAGCGCCTCGTCGACAAACGGTTCTCTATTCGAATTTGTCTAGTACCAAACACAACACTTCCAGGGAAATTAGAATCATCTTCTTCAAGATTGTCCACCGTTCTTCTTCAGTTCATCCTGCTTTCTTTTAATAACAACCGCGAGGATGTTCACCACCGATTTCCTTAACGGCATAACGGCACGCAGAAACACAAAAATATATCTGCCGACATTCAGCAGAAAACGGTACCTCTAAAGTCGCGACGGCTGCGATCATGCAGGCAATCATCAGCAGGGTCTTCATGACTTTACGATCGAGATCCGACCGGCCCGGATTCCCTGATGTTCCCAACGTCATTAGTCAACTTCGAACTAGACGCATCAGCCGTGGGGACACGCTTGCGCGGAATGCTGCCGCCTCGAAGCACTTTGACTGTGTTACCTCACTTGGCAATCTTCGAATCACCTGCGGAAAAACTGGATGATCCTCTTACTCGAGTATCCTTTTCCAAAAGCAAACATAACATTTTTCAGGGCCTGTTAAACATCTGGCTTTGTTAACACTAAACCTACCGAGCCTCAAATTTATTATAAATTTATTATAAAAATGACAAGATTAATTTGATTTACTTTGTGCGGCTCCTGTTATAATACGTGCTCTATTAAAGACATCTATACAATAATTTCTTATGAAATAATTGTTATTACTTCAATAAGTGTAAAATAAAAGATCTGGAACCGGTGGTGGTGGGTTTAGTGTTAAAGATCAGTCGAATAGAATCCTCAACAAACATGCCAGACCTCGCAGAATCGGACTCACCAGGTCAACAAGGAAAATTCCAAAAATTCTGACGAGATCCAGGACTCGACAAGTTCCCGTGGAGCAACCAGATCCTCGCGATGACAGCCAGGGTCAAAGATCCCCGAAGCTGATCCAAGCGACCCGTGCTGGTGGAAGCGTTCGAGTCGGGCTCGTTAAGTCCCGTTACTCCCGATCGTCGACCGGGTCGATTATCATAAAAGCAGGACCGGCGACGACCCGTGGATAGTCGTTCGAGGATGGCGAAAAGCAGCACATCGTACAGTGCACGTGGCCACCTGGCGACGTTCGTGTCGCTCCTCATCGTCGCGTCTCTCGCAGAAGCATCGGTGCTTCAGCGACAACGTCGGGATTTCGTTATCCCGGACTGGATCGAAATCGTTGACGAGCCAGTTGCTGAGAACTCGAAGACCATTCAGAGGGCTGTGAGGGTGAGGGACGCGAAGGTGACATACGATGGAGCACAGGTGTGGAGGGTGAGGGCTGCTCTAGGGCAGACCGTCTCCAACGTTGCCAGCGACTTCCAACAGGCTGGGTGTTAGTATTTTTATTTCTGGGAATTGTCAGATTGAAACAATTCATGAGAATGGTTAACAATGCTACTTTTCTGTTTTTCGTGAGCAGTATTTTCTGTATGGTTGGGCAACGAGACGGCACTGGACGTGATGGTTCGTTCAGAAGAGATCCCCAGGGTCGCTCGTTATTTGGAACAAAAGGACCTAGAGTATAATGTCGTGATCGAGGATCTGCAGAGGCAAATAGACGAGGAGAACCCGGTCCCATCCGAAGAGGAAATGCAGGAGATGGAGGGTCGTTTTGGTTCGTAGAATACTTTCGAATTTTCTTTTCATCGAAATTGGAATTTTGCTTACTATTCTGTCTCCGCTTGATATTCTCTTTTGCCCTGTTTCTATCTGTTATCTCCGAGTTCTGCTCGTTCGAATTGACGGGAACGAGTGCTTGCCGTGACAATGAATTTATCTATTCATATTGGTAATCCGATAATTACAGAAAAAGCCAATATAAAAATGCCCGAAGAGCAGAACAGGGAATCAAATCCGTAGATTATAAAAGCCAACGCTTCCGCGGAACGAAACCCGTTCGACGGTCGCCAGTGAAAGAAAAAATGTTTCACTTGTCATTTTACCCGTTCCACTGACACGAATGGCAGCGACGAGCCAATGGGCAGTCCAGTCACGTACCGAAGAAAGCCGAGGGAACAAATGGCCGTGTGGAGGCACCGCACCGATTCGAAAGTGATTTTGATAAGCGCCGCTTAACAGCTCCGTTAGACGTCTCGGGAAAATTAATCGCGTGAAATCTTCCTCTCCCTCTAATGACATTCTAATGCTCTGACGAACAGTTTACGATCCACGAGGTTCGTGATCCACTTTGAATGTAACCTGAATTTAGAATTCTTTTCATGTTCATACCGAGAAAGAGGCAATCTCTTTCGGCCTGAGTCGTTGAAATTAATCCGCCGGTTAGCAACCTCGTGGCAACCCGCTTACACAGTTCCGGTCCCACAATACCGATTAGCATGAACAGTTACGCGCTCGCTCGCATCTGTGGCGCACGTGGGATCGATCTGCTGCTCCTGGACGAGTTTACGCGATTCACGCTCGATCCTAATCCCGTTAGGTTATTCCCGGGCGAATCTTCTGATTGGCAGCGGGCCCAGTTGGAAAACGCCTAGAGAAACTTGCATCTCCGACAATTCGAACGGAATCGCGAATGAGGATAGCTCAGGGAATGCGTTGTGGTTTGCGATTGATTGATGATCAGGAGAAAACGGGTTGTCGGGCTTCTACGGGATCTTGCGTTGCTGTTAGAAGTTCGTTGAGGAGACAGAGAGGCAGACAGTCTTCCGACAATCTTGAATTCGTTTCTCTGAATAATTGAAGTTTCTCAGGGGTATTAATTATTTATAGACTAACAGGTAACATCACCTACCACCAATCACTGAGCTTATGAGTAATTTTTTAGCTCGTTACGCTTGGTGGCAGAGAGTCAGAGTGCGAGGTAGATACCCACCACGTCCACGTCCTCTTCGTTATCCTGTACCTAGTCTATACGGTGGGGGTGGTTCCTGGCGCTTTAGGGGTGAGCTTCCCGCGCGCATAATCCGCTTCGTTGATTCAGAACCACTCGCTGTACTTTTCTTAACGGTTTTGAAATCCGGATTAGTCATTCTGACTCCAATTTCTGGGAGACACGGTACTAGAAGTAGCAAAGCTGCTAGTTGTGCGCCGAACCGTTTTACGACTTGGCGATCGTGGTAAAAACTTCGAAACTTGCTCTACTTGCCAGTCCTAGTGTCAAGAAAGTTGAGAAACGTTTTATACTCCGACGAAGAATTATGATTTACGCGAATATCCTCGGTCCATCAATAATTGTTCGTCTCTGAATCCACGGAGCGGAACGTTCTCACGTACGTTTTAAGGGCGTCGAACGTGCAATCTCTGAATAATCTTGAAGGTATACCTGTCAGGTCATCGAATGGAATGGACCAGCTACCACAGACTCGATGACATATACACCTATCTCGATTACCTGGCTGAAACCTTCCCTGCTGTTTGCTCTGTTGTCAGTATTGGAAACTCTGTCGAAGGAAGAGCTCTCAAGGTAGTCATTCTTTTACGTAGAAAGCATTTTATTTCAGCAACATCGATCGATCAAAGCGGCGTTCAATGAAGTCACTGTTTTTGATTGAATTGTCTTTCTACCGTTTTATACATTCTTATCTCGTGACTCGTTGAGTCATTGATGAGAGGCATTTCCTTTATCTTTTATGCATTTTTCGAAGCGTTCCACTAAATCAGTGTTGCGTGGCTACCTTCAATTATAACGCCATTAGAGAGCAAGAAAGTATTAGGTTGTCCGAATCCGAGTATATACAAACAACGTGATCATCTGTTTATTAACTTTTCATTACTTGGTAATAAAACGGACTAGAACCGGACTTTTGAGATAACTTAAGTGATTTCAGCGCACTGGTTCGATCAGGTAAGAAATGCGTCTGTAAAATAATAATAAATATTTGCAAACAGTGTTTATGTAGAATACTTGATCGAACCAGTGCGTTCTGAAATCACTTAAAATTTAGTTTCTAATACTTATGTGATGTAACAATACTAAATGTACACATTGCGAAAGAAACTTTTGGGACAACCTAATATTTTATTAGATGATTGAGTGAATCATTTACGTAGAGTCTCCTCGAGAGTCGTTGACTGACAAGAAATGGTGAAATGGTACCGTAGGTTCTAAGAATTAGCAACGGGAAGCCGAATGTCCCCGCGTTATGGATCGATGGTGGCATTCATGCGAGAGAATGGATCTCGCCAGCGGCAGTGACCTACATCATCGACTACCTGGTCGACAACAGCGACAGCCTCGAGGCTGACTACTACATCCTTCCTGTGGCCAACCCTGATGGGTAACAAACTCGCAGTAACTCAACAATGATCTCCTAAAAATTCCACCAAACATTCTTTTTGATCTTCAGCTACGAATACACGTTCACGAGGGATCGTCTATGGAGGAAGAACAGGAAACGAGCGATTGGCAGTTCCTGCACAGGCGTCGATCTTAATAGAAACTTTGGCTACCGATGGGGTGGCAAGGGAACCAGCAAGGACCCTTGTCGAGAGATCTACGCAGGCTCTGGTCCATTTTCTGAACCCGAAACCAACGCGATCAAGAACTTCTTCGAGGCCAGCGCTGCTAATTTCAAGGTTGCTCTCACTGCAACTCACTGACCGCCAAAATGACGGGTTCTAATATTCTCAATTTGCGATTATTAAGATTGCAAAGATGCTTCTCTGAGGAATTATTTACCAAATTTATTTCTTGGGGTATATACTATTGGAAAAATGGCCAAAAATTTGGATAGACACATTCTTGTTACGTTTAAAAAATAATGCGAAATAGTTATTTATAGACCTCCGTAAACCTAGTGTTAAAAAACAGCATTGTTCCAAACTATTCTTCCAAACAAGTTCCACACTGTTCCAAGAAATTCCAAAAATTATGTTTGAATTTATGGTTTCTCTGCAGGCCTACCTGACCTTCCACAGCTACGGCCAGTTCATCCTGTACCCCTGGGGCTATGATAGACGAGTCCCGCCCGATTACGCTGATTTGGACAGGGTTGGCAAAGATATAGCAATGGCAATGAGGAAGGCAGGTGGTGAAAACAGCGCTTACACCGTCGGAAACAGTGCGACCACTCTGTACGCAGCTTCCGGTGGCTCTGACGACTGGGCCAAGGCAATCCTCAAGATGAAGTATACTTATACGATCGAGTTAAGAGACACTGGAAAACATGGTTTCGTTTTACCATCGCGCTACATCATCCCCACGGCGAAGGAAGCTCTGGCTGCTGTGCTGGTCGTCTCCGAAGCTTGCAAAAGCTTGTAATTCATGAACTGCACGGTTGGAGAGTGAATCTTGCTGTTCGAGAAGCTTGTATAAATATTTTTGTTAGCATATGTATCGTGTACCTGCGCATTGCTAGTGGATGAGAAGCGGCGTTTATGTGAGAATTATTTATTTAATAAAAATGACGTGACGGAAGGTTCGGCTGATTGCTTAGCCTCTAGATAAGATATATTTCTGATTATATTTTATAGTATTATCTATATTTCTGACAAGCTTTGATAGAACGATATTTTCAAGCTAGCCATGACACAGAAAGAAAGGGAGAGGAAGGGAGAAAGAGGCGCGATAAGAAGAGTCAGTCTTTCTAAGATACATTATCATTCAATAGCACATATTTGTCCCGATGCATTCTGCAATCTTCTCAAATAATTCAATCACCAAATCCTATTAATCCTATCTGAATATCAAATATATTTATTAATAGTACAGTAGTTCGTGCGTGAATTTATATTTCTAATTGTTGATCGAAGACGGTTAAGAATAATTCAACATGATCACAGCAATCCACGTGATGAAGGCGGACACTCTTGTGTAGACCGAGGGTGCGTTTTTTCCTCCGCAGGGGAAGAGTCCCCAGGAAACTATTCCAACCACTTCCGCTTCGCCAAAACCGTTCCTTGTTACCAGGGGACCTCCCGAATCACCCTGAAAGATAAATGGAACGATGAAATTTCAATCAGACCCTCCTTTCTAATTAGAAACCTACCTTGCAAGCCGACAAGCTGCCATCCAAAGGTCCAGTGCAGATATTCGTCGGATGTAGAGGGTTCCTGTCCTTCTTCTTCAGGCTCTTGTCCAAGCTGAGTTTGCACAAATTATAATCAACGATAGGCAACACGGCTGCCTGAAGCTTCTCCGGGTTCTCCGGTCTTCTTGTCCTTCCGATACTACCCCATCCACTCAACATAACATCTCCAGACGGTATCGCATCCGGGTATGGCAAGGCCACGGTGGAGACAAAAGGATTCAGGTTGAAAGGTTCCTCAAGGCTCATCAGGGCTATGTCGTAGGGTGCTACGGTCCTGGGGGATTCATCGAATGAACTTCATTGAAATGACTAAATTAATATCCCTACAGGACTGAATATAATGATTCAAGGTTGAGTTTCGATTCAAATTCGGTTGCCGATACAATAATAAATGTATAAAATCCAGTCTCACTCACCCATCGTATTGCGGATGAACGTAGGTACCCTTGACGAGTCTGCTCTGCTCAGTGTCCTCCATGACGCCGAGTTTGTATTTTCCAGCGAGGATCAGGTACTCTCCTTTGGAAGGAGCAAGAGTGACACAGTGCCCTGCGGTCAGGACCCATCCTGCTGTCAATAAGCTGCCACCGCAGACGTGTCTTGGTGCAATCTTCCTCGTCCTGTCGCCCCAGTGCACCGACATCTGCCAAGGGTGCAATCCTTTTTCTGCATCCTTGCCCCCAACGATCCTCGTCGGACGTTGCGCCAGCATCGCTGATCTGGACATCGTTTCTGCCGGTGGAAAGCGAGATTAGATTCGAGAGAAACACAGGAAAGTCAATGTAGTTTTACCCTCCATCGCGGAACAGAAGAACACAGCGGGAATGATGATTAAAGTGACTATGAATAATGTTTGCAGGCGCATCGCGCGGACTCTTCGACTCGCTCGAGCAACCAGCATCGAATGAACACAGCGAGAGCGGACCGTGTCAAGGTGGCCGAGATCCCGGAAGAACATCTTGAGGAGGAACTGGACAGATCTTTCTTCCTACAACCTGGAACTGGTTCTCGTTCCAATCATTGATGACTGCAAATGGATTGCGTCAGTAGGGGTCCGGGTTTTCACTCGCAGACACTCCCCGAATGACATACCGTGAACCAGGACTGTCCGAATCGAGATTAGTTCCTTTCGCGATCGGTTTTGGATCGACACAGCTCTGGATCATCGTTCTACGAGGATTTTTTAAAATACAATTTCAAACCCCTCGATTCAATTTTTTAAAAGTCAAACTGCAGATAATATAAACTATTATATTAGATGATTGCATAAGTAAATAATGTACAACTTCTCAAAATTTCTCTTGTGTTAATAGAATGGGTGCAGAGAAATGACAAACACCGAGTATTGTGACTGATTTGTTTTTAAAGATTTATTTCCTGTTCAAGTGGCTATTGCTTATATATTCACAATGTACCTTTTTTCCATTTAAATGTTCATTTCGACATGCTCTCTATAGAAATACGTATACACACATATATCAAGGTGGGTGAACACTATACATGTAGCATCTTTTATGCGACTTTCAATTTCAGTTCCGTAGGAAAGTTCTTAGTTCTTCGCGATAATGCCGTTGATCCAGGCATTGTAGGCAGATGTCCTGGTGTAGACCGATGGTGCGCCGACTGTACCGCATGGGACGATACCCCATGAAACGACTCCAATTAACTCGGGCCTGCCGTTCTTCTCCAAGACCAATGGGCCACCAGAGTCGCCCTAAAATCAAAGATATCGGATTAAACCACTGACTAGTGAACACTCATAAGTAGATCTTTATGCAAAATAAAAAATGTTCGCATTGATTGCAAGACACAGGAACCAAATAAAAATGTCTTTCGTCTTTTAACTATCTTATTAAGGCGAAACTAAGACACTGATGGCGTTAAATCTTTTCAATATCTCTTCTGTCTCAAATTATACCTATCCCTTTTTTGTCATAAATGCATAAAATCCGCCTTACACTGCAAGCCGAGTATCCGCCAGTGAGAGGTCCACTGCATACGTTGACCGGGTCCAGAGGAGATGGTCCAGTCAGTTGTTCGATGGCTTTCTTGCAGGTTTGGAGGTCGATCAGTGGCAGAGAGACGAATTGGAGTTTGTCGGGCATGATGGGGTTGTTTGTTCTCGAGGTTGATCCCCAACCAGACAAGAGAGCGTTTCCGGTTGGAATGTTTCCTGCAGTCGGTAGGCTGATGGGTTGGACGGATTTGGTCAGCTTCAGAGGCTGCGACAGCTTCAGCAAGGCGATGTCGTTGGGAGCAACGTTTCTAAAATCCGGTAATTCTAGATCAAACCTCGTTCACCTCGTTTTATCTCTATCGAAATAATCACCTCTATCGATCTTTCTAATATGATAATGGCGACTGGATGTTGTGCTGAACCTTTCAACGAATCTTTGATACTCACCCAGGGTATTTCTCATGTACGAAGGACTTCGCAACGGTTACCACCTGCTCTTCAGATTCCTTAGCTCTCAGACTATGTTTGCCAGCCTTCACCACGAATTGACCGTAATTAGGAACAGCGTCCACGCAGTGACCAGCAGTGATAACCCATTGGGCGTTTATCATGGACCCACCGCAGAAGTGAGAGTAACTCAGGATACCCCACTGCAAAGACACCTGCCATGGGAATTGACCTGGAACGGCCTCAGCACCTCCGACAACACGGGGGTTGAAATCCAGCATACCGAAACCCCGATGGAGTCTCGTGGTTTCGTAAGCTACAAAGAAATGAATTATAGTTTACTCGTTAACTGTTACAGTACATGGTGTCCAGAAATTGTATCGAGAGTATTTTTACTTACCAGAGGCGGCCGTGGCCAAGAGGAGAACGGAAACAATGAGTTTCAGAGCCATCGTGACGATTTGTTGCAGATTTCTGGTACGGATCGCCTTTTATAAGAAACTGTCCAGTGATCGATTGCGCTGGCCTATCAGTTACATTGTGTAAACCAATGCGATTCACGATCGATAACGATAAAGAATTTCATTCCACTGAGTATCTCTTATCGATTTTTCAGTTGTGAAATCCAAAGGAGAATACGCGCGATAGCTCATTTCTGTATCCAAACGAACGCAAAGATGTAATTAGAACAATGATGAATTGCACTTGCGTGGAACAATCTATGAAACTCGCAGATGCCAATAATTTAAGCTCAGAAAATGATCTACAACGTCAAACGATCACAAAAATTATTCAATTTTTCTGACACGAGCCAGTGTTTCTTATTTTTGACAGTTTCTTAGAAGCTGTTTTATCGTTTCATTGAGTCCAGATGAATATCTAAACGCTATCTCTAATGCGACATTATTATTATACATTGTTTGGAAATACGGAAGTATTAATGACTAAGTATTTTATCAGTCACTTCTGCAGAACCAGAGATTCGGCATGGTATTATCGCCAGGAAAAGGATTAAAATGTCAAACTCAATTTCCCGTCGATGAAGTCCGATTAAAATATGAAATTTACTTGCTGGCTTGGGAATAGAAGGAGGATAAAAATATCGAACTCGGTTTCCTTTTCATTAAAATTATTAAATCATTTATTGTTTTTGAGATGTGACAATTTAAAAAGTCCTAACTTATAACTGTTGAGTTACAGGTTAGATTTAAGGGACCGTGGAGAAGCATTCGGTTAATGTTTAGTTCATGTTCTCGTGAATCCAGTCGATGTAGGAGGAAACACGGGTGTAGACTGAGGGCATGTGGCTGACTCCACATGGCATTATTCCCCAGGAGACGATACCAACTTGGACACCCTTCTGGGCGAGTGGGCCACCAGAGTCACCCTGGAAATGAAATAAATAAATCAACTGCTGCCCAGGTCGAAAAGTTGCAACAATTGGATGAATTAAGTTATTCAAAGAGCACTTACAGAGCAAGCAGAGACTTCTTTGCCAGCAGATCCACTGCAGACCTGGGTGTCGAAGAGTTCAGGTTTTTGACCAATAGCGGGCTGAGAGGTGAGTTGATTGTAGCAGTCATCGTTGTCAAGGATTGGTACGGCAGCCTTCTGGAGAACATTGGGAAGCTTAGGAACGAGTTTCTTGGACACGGATCCCCATCCGGAGAGGACGGCTTGTCCAGCTTGTTTCTGGCCTTGAGCGGGCAGCGTAACTGGTGCTACCAACTTGTTCAGTTTCAAGGGCTTCTCCAGTTTCAACAGAGCAATGTCGTGTTGGGCGACGCCTCTGTAAAATCACAGGGAAACGTGTTAAATGGTCGCTTCAGTGCCAAAAAGGTCCTGTTCATCTTGATTCAATTTTGTTACATCTTGTAGTTAGTAGCTCACCCCTTGTATCCGCTGTGAACGACGGTCTTGACGACGTTGATGACCTGGTTGGAGTCTTCAGCCTTGGTCAGGTAGTATTTACCAGCAACAACACGGAGTTTTCCAACCTTGAGGACGCAGTGTCCAGCGGTCAGGATGTAGTTCTCGTTCAGGATGGAGCCACCGCAGGCATGGGCATAGTCCTTCAGGGGTGGGATTCCCCATTCGATGGAAACCTGGTATGGGAATTCACCGGGCGATGCGTTCACACCGTCGGTGATACGGGGGGTCAGGTCAGCTGGGATAGCCCAGCAGGCTGCGGAAAATCAAATCAGTTAAACAAATTCATCAGTCAAACAGTTAAACAAATATCACTAGTCAGAAAGCACTAGTTTGGAATATTTCTAACAGAGGAAATTTATTATAGAAAATATTTTAAAGTAGAATTGCGCTTTCTTACCCTGGAAGACGAGGACGGAAGCCAACAAACACTTGGTCAACATTGTCGTACGATCAGCTCGGAACAACTTGCTCTCCAGCTGGAAATTACGACTTATATATGAATTTAGTGGTCAATATCGACTGATAATTCTAAATTGTACTTGATAATGAAACCACTCTCCGGTCTATTTTTACTAAAGAAATGTTTATACTTCATTAATTACGTCCCACAAGTACCCTGGTTATCGTGACATCTGCAATTAATTATATTGTCTGCAATCAGTCGATACTATCGCATTGATTTCAGCATGGGAGTCTTCGTCAAGCTCCTTCCTCTCGATTAAGTTAATTCGATTAGCTAAATTTTAAGGTGGAACAAGAAATTTGCATTATTCGACAATATACTTTTCTTCACTTTATTTCAGAATTTTTACAATATTACAAATGCTTCAAACAATCAGACATACATAGGACAGACTTCTAGACATTTAGACACACGTCTAACTGAACACAAACGTAACATTTATCTGTCTCCCTCACAGCACACCGCTCTGACTAAACACTCATTAGAGTTTGACCATGCATTTGACTTCGAGAAGGTGAAGATAGTTGACAAAGAATCTAATCTACAACAAAGATTATTAATAGAAACTATTCATATGATTAAACAACAAAGCGTAAATCATAGGTACGAAACACCTAAGATTCATGATTACTACGCTGCATTACTGAACCAGTAATGTCTTTATGACGAAGTTTCTAACACATGATATAATTATCATAATTTAGATTCAGCTATACATACAAATCCGTTGCAAATGCTATGAATGTCAATTTTGGCAATACTACAAAATTTTGTAGTTACATTTCAATGTGTTTAGTGAGGGAAACAGAGTTTATCGGTATTTGAATTTACCGCCTAATATCGACCTAGCGTCCATAGATCATCTTGGCTCCTATTGGCCAATTTTGAATACGTCGTTCGTTCGTGTGTTCTGTCTTACTTTGTAACTTTCACATGGTTCAATCAAGTGTCTACCGGCATATTACTTCAAACAATGCTTGAATAAATACATTGATCGCTTATCTGTTATGCATATATAGTCTACAATAAATTATTTTCTTCTCGGACTATCGACAATTCTACTAATACTTTACAATATTTACAATATCAATAACGAGTATGATTTTATAAAAATTCTTCGTAACAACGCACGTTCACGTGATCAAGTTCCTCTTTGGAGAAGATTCGAGATTACATGGTTGGCCTTCAAACGTGTTTAATAATCCGAAAATTAAACGAACGGAATCTTATCGAGTCGAACCGATTGTGGTCGTGTTTGGTCGGTTCGATTAGATGCTTGTCGATGAATTAAATTTTCATGCGGTGCAAAATATACAAGATGACGCGCACGCATTATTTTGTACACGCTCGTCCGACGTGTAGAATTGTTTTGACGAAATTTCACGTGTTTGAAGTGACCTGTCGGACGATCGTTCGTATACCCGCCCAAATTTCGCGAGCCGTGGGCATGATCTGCGTTGCCGGAAGTAGAAATCCGTAAGTACCACGATCTCGAAGTTCCACTGTGTAGGCGTACTTTATTCCGGCCACACCCTTTGCCCAGTCGTCCGAAGCTCCTGTAATTAATTATCCAATTAGAAAATTGTATCAATACAATTTTGTTCCACGGTACAATTAGACCGAGGTCTGATCATATTATCTTCCTCTTTAACATCGTTCCATTATTTTTAAGAGCGAAGTTTCATTTGCTATCTCCCGCCTTATCTTCTGTATCTCCGCGCAGATTTTTCCAATTAATGACGAAACAGACGCGATTTTATTGGCATTGTAAAACGAATCAATTGTGATTGAACTACCAACTTGATCTGAAAACAATTGGCTGCAAGCATCAATTCAGATTAACAAAAATGTAACTTCTGATCATGGTACATTCCTAGATTCATCAACGATTAATCAAAAATTAATATTAAATCACGACGAACATTTTAGGCAACATATGAGTCTTCGTTTAGTTCAATCAATTGTCCCCAACATTTGCATGCCCAATCAAAATCTTTTTATCTAATCTCTGAAGAATTCAATTATTTTAATGCGCGTCCGAGACGTTTCGCCGCGTAGACAATTATCAATTTAATTAATCGGCGGGCATCGATAGCACCCGGTGTCCACTCCATGTCGAACATCATGAAACAAAACCGATAAGAATCCGAGAGCCCCTTCTATTTCCAGTTCTCATCGGTCAGTAGCATTGGGAATGATCGTACCTGAAGTGGGATAGAGTAGGTCCGCCGACGGGCCGAGCTGATAATTGCTCCCGTGAACCTTGGAAATTGCGCTTATCGCTTTCTTAGCAGCGTTCGCCAACTCGAAATAATCTGATGGTTTCGAGTAAGTGTATCCCCACGGGACCAGCCACATTTGCGAGTACGAATGCAGAGTCAAGTACATTCTGAAAGCATCATTCCACTTGTGAGCATCGAAAGTCTCTATTCTAGCCTATTTTTCGGTGAAGTGAATTCCATAATATTTACCTGATGTTTTCTTTGTTATCCAGGATGTAGTCAGCCATAGCCCTCGTTTCCGGTTCGGAGAAGGGTCGAGGACCAGCATAAGTTTCGTGACAAGGGTCAGAGCTTGCTCCACCCTCATCCATCTCGCCCCAATGGTATCCGAAGTTCCTGTTTGGATCTACGCCCTCGCATTTCCCCCAAAACCACTTTGCGTAATGGTTCACCAACTGCAGGAGCCTGTGAAGGAAGTATCAGTACAAAAGAGACACGAAGGATAATTCAAAGAATTCTGAATTTGTTTCAGGGAACCAGAGGAAAAGGACATCGTACCGGCTATCGTCCTTATCATCCCCATGATTGCTCCTGGTTTTCCTCCACAGTCTGTCCCCGGTGTGACTGAACTCGTACCCATCCGGATTCGCGACAGGTAAAATCATCCAGTCCGAATTGTCCAGCAATTTCGTGTAGTTACCGTTCTTCTCGACTAACTGACCCGCGATGTAGGTCGCCACAGCTGTGCCGATCCATTCCCTTGCGTGCATACCTGCCGAATGTGATGACAATTCGAGGAAAGAAACAAGCTAACGGTATAACATCCAAACGGTCCTCCTCGTCTGGACTGGACCGAGCGTCGCTGCTACATTTTTCAATTTACGACGATCTGAATCTTAGAAGCAGATCTGGGATGTGACCCTCATAGAAATGAACCAGCTCTGTTCTTACTCTTTCCGAATACAGTGGACTCCCACTAATATTATTCGGACATACTTAAAAAGACAACTTTTTAAATATTGGATCGACTTGACATTTTTTGGGGAGTTTCAACAATTGCTTTGCTACACAACGTGGCCAAAAATCTTTGAAAAAATTGCAAGTTGTTGGAATCGCAGAGACAATGTTAAAAGTTGTACTTTGCAATTTTTTATGTGGGCTTATATGGAAAACTTAAAAAACCATACGCGTGGAAACCACGCGCGGCCGAAGTGAAACTTCTTGCAGTGTAACAACATCGCTCCGTAACATCGACTTCCGTCACATCAGAAAATCATAACCCCCATAAAGAAGTTTCACTTCAAAAACACGCTTCGTAGTTATCGTTTTTATGAGAGCGTCCGAATATCAATGGAAATCACTGTAGATCTGTAGTCTGCAGGTTCCTGAAGATGTTTTTATCATAGTCGACAGGTGCACGCGCAATTAATCTGTCCCCGGTTGATATACGCAGATATATATTCTGATGCTACCTTTATTGGACTTGCATGGTAGCAAAGTTCCCCTAAGCGATCGAACAACGCGTATAAATTCTACTGTACATTTACTGCTGTGTAAATTTTCCGAACGTCTTTACGAATCTCTTCTATCCATTCCAAAATGAAGACAAGATCAAATTACGCAGGCAGTAGAGAATTATTAGAACATCTTAAAAATCCTTCAGTTTCTTTAATTTTACGACGTCAAACAGAAAACGCGTTTGATAAATGAACAATCCAAGCAGGAGACAGTAATCGAAATACTCTGCTATTGATAGAAACTTTGTAACAACATTTTTTATCACCGTCAAGTGCTAGAACAATCTCTAAAGCTATCTGCTCATATCCAGCGAATCTTCGAATGAGTTGCAAATCTTTCCACATAGAAAACCAGTTTCCGTACAGGCAGTCGTGTGTTGTTCGTCGAGAAGACGCTTCTTCATTTTATTATGCGGAGTAGAGACTACGTAAATCAACGGGACGACAGCGGGAATAATAAAGATCAGGATTTCATTGTCAAACGGTAGAGCCTGCTGCCTGAATAATTTCGCAATAGTCCTATTTTTCGGTCGTTCATGGGAATTTGTTGACTTACCGGCGTCTATCCAGACAGCAGGTTTCGGGTTGCCATCTTTGTTCGGACCGGTTGAGATTTTCACCATTTTGATCGGCTGTCCTTCGTAACTGTTGCCTATTGTTATCAGGTCCACCATTTTTGGGTATCTGAGCGATAGGTATTCCAGGTACCTCGTGATATCTGCAAAGTAGAACATCATTGAATCAATTCTTGGGTCGTGGTAAAATTGGGTCAGCAGAACGTAACGAGATTTAATTAATTACCCGCGTATCGATGGTACCTCTTCCAGGTCATGCTGTGACCCTGAGTGGTCACGAGGTCGTCGCGCTGCTCCTTCGACATCTTCGGATTCTGGCGAGCTATAGTTTTCTATCGCCAAATAAAAATTCCACAGAAATACATCAAAACCCACCCTTCAATCTCACTCAAATTCTCACGATTATCGCATAATTTTGAAAAATCTATGGTTCGTGGCTAAACACTTTTTAATGGAACCTTCAACAGTGACAGCAATTTTCATTGCGAACTAACAAAAGTCACCCTCAATAACGTCATCTAATACTTTCATTTGAGATTGTGAGATCAATTTCTATGCTTTCTTGCGGCACAGCACAATTATTGAAAATCCTGTTAATAGACTTTCGGTAGGTAAAGTGTTAAAATCCCATCGTACCTGAAGATCAGGTATCAACACCTGGAAATCGATCCCTCTGCCTCTCAGAAACGTCTTCAGATCAGAAACAAGATCTGGAGCGACGACTACATCGGTTGACCTGAAAACATTAACAATTTCTTAGAAGCACATCGTTCACTGAACAATAAACTCAATTCTACAGTTTTATGTACTTGTTGTAAGATGGCTGCGTCCAGAATCTGAGGTCTTCCGGTTCTGCATCCCTGAGTTCTCTCAATTCCTTCACCTGACTCTCCGAGCTGGGGGACAGTCTGATCAGGTGATAGTTTCTGTAATTAACCTTCGCAGACCGTGCTTTAGGAATTTTCTCTGAGCCGATGATGCTGGATACGATGGAACCAATGCCGTTAGTCACTGCGGAGAACATTGACTCGATCACGTCGACGAAAGAAAATCCTCTCCCCGCATTCTTCGGGAATGATGATCTAGATCTGTCTTCGAAACTATTCGTTTCGTTGGAAAGAACGTCATGTTCCTCGTATCTGTAATTACGAGTGACGCAACACTTAATTCTTCACTCAATTTTTCATAAATCTGAGTTTTGTTAACACTAAGCCTACCGACCATCGAAAGTGACTAATGTGTATGGTATTATAAAACTAACAAGATTAAAATTTATATTTTGTGCGATTTTTACTATAATATATATACTGGAGTCAGAAATGCATTCAATCAATTCAAATAATTGTCAAATAAAAAATCTAAAATGGGTCATTTAACACCTCGTGGTAGGTTTAGTGTTAGAGACAGAGTAATTTGACACGATCCTGACCTATCAGCGGTTGCTTCCTCTTCCTCCAAGGACGAATCCTGTCGATCCAGGACCGAGGAATTGGATTCTCGCACGATAAATTCAAGATCGCCGCGTTGCGGTAGAGCATCGATCGAATTCGACGAGAGTACGATCGACAAACCGAACACGAGGCACAGGATCGACTGGACGCCGACAGCCATGATCGGCCTGGATCAGGCCAGGATATATGCGATCTCCGCGAAGTCACCTTGTTGACTGTTCTCTTGGTCCGAAGCCGGAACCAGTCTGGAGACTCGTCGCTCGTAAGTGTATGCGAAAAACGACAGTTTCGCTGGTCAGCCTCGCGGGCCAGGCTTACGGGATTCTTGTATGGTATTCAGTACTCGGGTTCCTTCTCGATCTCTAGGCCTAACCGGTAGCCTAACCCAGTCGAAGGACAGGGGAACGATAGAACACTATCCTACTTTCCCCAGCGAAACCGGCCGATCGTTTCCAGAAACCTCAGCTGACAGTTGCAGATTTTTAAAGAATTTTTAGCCTTTTAGATTATTCTATATGTTGTATTAAAATAATGTCTATTTGATGTAGACTGAGCCTGTTTAATAATACCGATTGTTATTAGTAGACTGCGTATCTCGATCCAAAAAGTAGAAACTAAATTGAAGCTTATTTCTTCCCTTAATTAATGATTTTAATAGAGGAGAATTTTTTCAATTTTTCAAGAAGTTTGAATTTCATCTACGCAATTTTCCCATAAGTGCATGAAGATCCGCAGTCTAGTTATTAGTGTATCTTGTTGCAACTCTTGTTTTCTGGGGAACTGGATCGATGAATGGATCACCGATGGAAGCTTCGCGAGTAAATCTTCCCGGCGCGTCACGCAAAGGCACGCGGAAAAGTTTTTGCCACTTTTCACCTCGGCGGCGCGGCGCGGCGTCTCGGTTAGGTTCCTTTCATTCTTATTCCGTTAACGGTAATCGAAGTAATGCTGCCACTTACCGCGTAACACGATGGCCAAGTTCCACTCTTCTTCACTCACGTGGAACAGAAAATCGAGATGGCGGCCGGCTGCCCAAAGAATCATGCAATTTTCTAGTCACTCTCGGTTTCGTCGCTGAGAATGCCCCCGCGTGTTGCGTGACAACGCAACTATCCCATAATAGCACGGAAGCGTGCAGATGTCTACACCTGATAATATTTATGCAAAATCAATTTTTAAGTGGGTAGAATCGTTTCCAGGATAGCGAGGGTGCGGGTTGCGCCTTTTCATTTCTCGATAATGCAATGGGGGTTTTCAGTAGTCAAGCGCTAGCTAGGTGAAAGATCAATTGAGGCCGCGATCGCCCTCAAAAATCCTATTGTTTTACGTTTACGAGGCGTAATTTGCATTATTCGGAAGCACGTAGTTGTCGCAGCTTTGTGAAAATAGCTACATGCGCAGCTGTATGCTTCCGAATAATGCAAATTACGCCTCGTAAACAAAAAAATAGGACTTTTGAGGGCGATCGCGGCCTAGATCGATCTGTTACCTGGCGCTTTTGACTAGCGAGAAACGAGAAATGGGAAAACCGAGTCTACCCCCTAGGTATCGACCAAAACCCACAAGAAATTATTTAGAACCGACTAAGCTATATTTTCACTAAAACGTATGAATGGTTCAGGATTAAAAGACACAGGGATCGTACGCTGCGAATATGGTTTATTACGGTTACAACTATAAGAGACACACCGTTCCGGCGTGCAACGATACAATTATTGCGTGAACGTACGTAATCATAGAGCGTAAATAAGTAATAATAATTAAAGAATTATTATAATGACTGGTGTTAAATTAATGGTTACTCGGTTAGTCAGGTTTTTCCACGTGTACGAAATGATATACATACGATGAAATGAGACAGGGGATTTAGGAGTAACGAAGAGAGATCGGCTCGGCAAACCGTCATCCTCTAAACTCATCGAATTCGTCATCGCTCCCGAGTATACACATCGAATTTTGACTAGCACGGTGTTTTCCATTGACAGAACTCTTCCTTTGTCGTCCTATCCCCATGGAAAAGAATAATCAGAGGAAGAGATAGCCAAATGGAAGATCTGAACCGATCTTCTCCGAGACCCAATAGAACGCGAAAGAATTAAACAATGCGACGTCGTAGAACATCCGCGATTATCCGTTTTCTCGCGGGTCCTCGTCTCGCCGCGGTATTGTCATAATTACATGTAACAATCTTTCGTAATAATTGACTGATTATTAGACAGCGGATCTTTATGCAAAATATACATTTTTTACGTAAATTCCAACAATCTGGAACGCAATAGAAAATTGTCTTCTTTCTTAATATGTTTAATCGGTTGAAAATAATATAACAGTATTTTTAAGTTCTTCTAATGTGTTTTTACTGGTTTAAATTGCACCTACTCACTTTTCCCATAAATCCATAAAATCCGCTGTCTACTGATTACCGTCGTCCCCGGCGGAGAGATCCTCCTTCGTCGGTTCCTTCATTTTGGTTGCGAAGGACGTCGCTCGCCAGGACGATTTTTATTAAATGGCAAGAACCTACGTGGGTGGGAGGGGTTATCAAACGAAATGACGTGTATCTTCGTGTGCCTGTATGTATATATATCTACATATATACGTGTGTCTCTCTTTGTCTGGCTGTGTGTATGTGTGTATACGAGTGTAGTGTGATGTTTCGTTTTATCTGATGTCTCGCTACTCCTCTTCGAGTATCGTTTATTTTTTTGTTCCGTCACGTTGACACCTGTCGAGGCGAATTCATTTTATCGTCCTCGTCCTCCTCATCCCTGAACGCTGCCCTAACTCCGCTGCCAATCCAGGGAACGTCACACGTTCCCTTCGTAAACATCCTTTACCAGCTCGCTTTTATTTACAGGTATTTATATAGCCACTAGACTGCGGATTTTATGCACTTCATCCACCGTTCGATGGCGAATGCAATCAATATTTTAATTCTGACGCATCCAATTTTCCAACGCACTTTTACTTTCTGCTAGAACACGCAGTTACTAGAAAATCTAGATGGCACGATTGCAACTCCGGGAAAATTAAATCTGACGAGTTTGCTGAAGAATGTTGCACTGATTTCTGGTAACAATTTCCGTGGAAGATCGCATCGTGCATAAAAATTGTTTGATTCCGCAGTCTAGTAATAACGTGTCACGATACCATACATTAACCGGAGGTCGGCTCCGCAACGACGTAACATTTTTTCCGATAAACATTACTCGAGAGTCCCAAGGTATAACGCGGTAATATTGAACATACATATTGGATTCAACTATCGTTCGCATACTGTGCTGCGTACGTGAATGCCGCGAGTACGTGCGTCGTTATCTTCTTTCTTTCATTTTCATTCGATTCGCATGTTCGTTCGTTCGAGAGACGTACTCGTTTTGATTTCCGCGCGGCGAACACGGTCGAAATACTCAACTAGGCCTACCAACTATCGGTACGTTCGCGTGTGCATGTCGGTACGTTCGCATAATAGCTTTCGCGCTCGGAGAGAGGCGTGACGATGCTGCCTTTCTTTCTTTCTCTCTTTAGTATACTCTCGTTTCACTCTACGGTCGATCTCGGGTCAGTTTCGACCCGTTTATACAACGGACAATATCGGTAGCACCTCTTTATCATACAAGAATGTATAAAACAATTTTATATTACCCTTTCTTCCCGTACTTTAATATACAGGGTGTGGCCGGACGGGTGGTACAACTGGTACAACATGTAAAAATAAGTCGAAAAAAAGGAATAACATTTTTTCTCGTTTGACGCTTCGTTTTTTTAAAGTTCCGCCAGTTTCGCGTGCTTTAGTATATGCACAAAGTATAATTGGTTGATCATTCGCTGCATTTCCAAACTCGATCTTTTCGAAAACGAAGCGTCAAACAAAAATATGTTATTGCTTCTTTTCGACTTATTTTTACATGTAGTGTGTACAACCCTGCTCGGTTGTACCACCGGTCCGGTCACACCCTGTATACTCGGAAACAATCGAGCTTTCTATTACTCTGAATTGAACTTTAACACAGTGTTAGAATTACAATATGAATACAATCGCTATACGAACATCAGGGTTAACTGTATAAGGGTTGAAACCTGCATTCTCCATTCTTAAATTCTTCCCTAAATCCTTGCCACCAATTTCCACGATTTTTCAAACATTTTTGCACGCTGGGTCTGGAATGACCCGGATCGATCGAGGATCAGTCCACGAGGGAGTCGAATGGTAGTCGATCCAGTTCGATCATAGTCCGAGAGCCGTCTAGCCTAACTAACAAAAATAAAATACAAACCTAGCAAACGTGAACGCGACATATGCGATCGAAGGCTATTAGAAAAGTATGTAAAATGTTGAAGAACAGGGTTCAAGCCATTGTGAACCATGCGCGAGCGCGTGAATGTAATGGATTTTTCTTAATTAAGTATAGGCAGCTTGTGGGATCTCCTCCCATTCGTACCACCCTGTATAGGTTGTGTTGGAATCGTCGAATACAGATTGGAGAATCGTAGAGGACGACATTACGGGATTTTAGGACAGTACTAAAAAGTAAACTCCCCATTAGAATTCACCGGAATCCCATAACAATGAATAGAGTGGCAAGCACACCACCGTCACGCACCTCCCCGCGTATACTTTATATTACTCTACTATCTTCTACGGTAATTACCAACAGTTAACGATCTCCATTTAACAACGTTTTCCTTTTGAAGCGTGTGACAAGAAGGATGGAATCGAGTTTTCCTTCGTGTCGATCGATCCCTACCGATAATTGCTACTGTGTTGTATCGGAGAACACGTTCATGCTCTACTGACTCGATTCTACGTTTCACGAAATGCATGGGGGCTTCCCACGGGAGCCGGTTCTTCGTATCCTGTCGCAGGATCGGGTCGATTCGCTTCCTTTTTCTCTGCTCTAGTCGATTCTCTTCGTCTTGTCTGTCGTCCGACGATGAGATGACGCGTAGTCGAGAAAGGAAGACGACTGAGAAGACGGTGGAAGGCCTAGACGATGTTCGCCTTCGACATAGAGCTGCCCATCATCACCTTGTTCACGAAATTCACGATCGCCATCGCTGGTTGCTCCGGCTCCAATTCGGCGAACACGTGGCACTGATTGTCCGACTTGTGGGCGGGCTTCCTTGCCACGAACCCGAAGCATCGGCTGAAATCACATTGGAACGTGTTAGATCGTAACTGACCGACAAAATGTTCTCCAAACATTTAAACGCATTGTTTAAATTATCGTTGCAGGCCCAGATAAAAACGTCGATAAAACATCATTTTTAAAATTTCGCATGATTCCTACCAATTTGCAATCTTAATAAATTTTTGTTTACTTATTCTCTAGCGAACTAGCCGGTCTAACATCTTGAGAAAATTCAAGTCCTTTGGACCAATTTTTAAAAAGTTATGCGGTTTTTAAGAGTGTCCACTTAATATTGCCGCTGACTGTAAGGGTAGATTCGGAATCAACGCAAAAAAACTCTATGAAAATCGCACAGTGAGAATCGAAACGTTTTTAAGCTGTTGGACAGTGTAATCGAATTCGCATTGAGAAGAACATGGGGAACTCACTGGGCGCTAACGGGTCGCCCCGTGTCCTCGCTGGAGAACTCCCAGGTGCGTTCTTCGGTGTCCAATCCGCAGTAGCTGATGTTATTAGTGGGATAATGTCTGCGGAAGAAAAGCTTCCTGGCGTTATCAGTGAGGGTTATCCCTTGGGAGGATACTTTGAAGTGAACGATGGTCGCAGTGGGCAGTGGTTTCTGTTCGAACATGGTTGTGACAGCTTTCTTGATAGCCTGGGGCCCGGTCAGGGACTCTGTGTCCATGGTGAAGAGGTAAAGAACGTTGCAGGCTGAAAACAATCACACGAACTCAGTGAAAAATATTCATCTCATCCTTTGTTATCAATATCTACGTATAATGATCTCACCTGCACCCTGTATGAGCCACTGCTGCGCGCTATTAGCACCTGGAGAATCGAGAGCTCTGGCTGCTGCTTCAGGTTCCGGGAGTAGCAACTGGCAAGGCAGAGCCATTGCCATTAAACTATGCTGATAAACTAATGCCGACAGGGAACTGAAGACTGGCTCATTCGCGCATCCTTTTAGTCGAACGCCTCTCGAGGTTGGTTCGATTAAAAAGTGCCTAACCAGCTCGCTGGACGGGTCTCTTGGACTGCTGGGTGCTCCTGGAGGCGGAGTTGCTACTTTCAGAGCGAGACCAAAGGCCCCTGGGAAGGAATTGCTGTCTCGGACCACGAATGTCCCCGGCGCTGCGTCCTTCAGCATTGAGATTGCTGCGAACATTTCATTCTTATTGATCCTCTCAGAGTTACAATTCTTACAACTCGCGCTCCTCTTCCTCCTTTCTAACTAAACACGTTACCGACCGAAATTCGAAGATCATCGAACCCACCTTGCTCCCGAGATATGTTAGGCTTGTACCAGATCCTGCTGGTGTCCCTTACGAACTTGACATTGGCGTCGGCTACTTCCTGTGGCTCGGTGTTCGAGTGGACACTCGACCGTCTCGAGCCGTAATACTGAACCTGCGGAGAGGATTGTCCGCCGCTGTTTATGGATGTGTACGAAGCGGCGCTCTGAAACCCAACAAAATCGAAAATAAAATGAACTCGCTTGTATTTGCATAATCGTGTTGGCCGCTCCAAATGACGAATAATTAAATCTCTTTTCAGAGAGCACCGTAACATTTTTGGTCCGGACCGGTTATCGAAGTCGACTTACCTTCGGACTTTGGGCGAACTCGATGTGTGTCGGTGTCCCAGGGCTGCGTGAGATGGTTTGCGACTGCGACATCGTCGACTCGTTTATCGGAGAAACAGATCGGTCCTTGCTACAAGGAAACGATCACACATGTATCGTTATAAAGTGACTTTCGTGTCGAGAATCGTTTCTCCGTGCAGATAGTTCTCTCTGTGTGAGTGTTTCGCCTCTCTCTCTCTCTCTGTCTCTGTGTATCCGCGTGTATATGTTTCACGTAAAAGTGACTCGTGCAAAGTGTACGCCGTGAGAAAACATCGGAAACGTGGTACAAACAAGAAACTAGAGAAAGATCTAGGGAATATCGAAAGGAAAGAAAGAGAGATAGAGAGAAAGAAAAAGGCAGAGTGCGAATGAGAAAAGATCGCGAGCGAGTTCAAACTTCTTCGCGAAATTACAGTGATCGTTTCATACATATAATACACAGTTCGATGAACATACGTGTCTCTGAATGTTAATTAGCCCGAGTTCTGTCGTTATAGGATAAATGCCTCTTTTTAGATTTCGGTCATGTGCTCCGTAAGAATCGTCGCGCGGATGATGCATGGCAGTATGTATATGCTTTCGAAGATGGTACACGATGCAAAAAGCTCGAGCTTTTGTTAGTTCGACAGGTGCAATACACACACGACGAATGTGACGCGGTCTCCACTCTGCGAGCCTATCTTAATGCTGCAAACTGGCGCAACTGCATCGACCGGTTTCCCAATGCAATTCTCGCATTTCTCAGTGCAATCGTTACAATTCAATCAGTTGAAACGGATGTTAAAATTCATCAGCTTAAAAATTCCCATAAAATTCGAATATATCACGGTGGAAATGAATTTCTGAACTTGCTGAAAAATTATTGATTGACGTTGCACTTAACGCGTTGAATGCTCGTGGCGTTCTCGCTGTTTTTCAGGCCGCGTGGTCGTTCCCGCAATAAACGGATAAATCAGCAACGACCTAATAAATCGTATAAAAGTGGAGGAACGGGATACTAATGGGAAATATTGGATGCGGAGATCAACGGTGGAATTTGCATGCGACGTTCGTGATAGGAAATATGAAATTCGGTGTAACGGAACGTAATTGGTTGCGCCGTGCGATGCAGTTGCGATTCGAGTGTACCAATACACACACGGTTAGTGGTCACGACATTAAACATTCACGACGCATCGACACCGGATCGACGCCGCGTTTCTGTCAGAAACGGACAGTCGCAAGTTCCAGCGGTGTCTCAGTGATATATTACCTATAGTCGAACGACGCCGATTGGTTAGTGAGCGGCCATCGTTTGTTATGCGTTTGTTTAAGTGGCCCGCTTGCCGGGAAACTCAAGCGTCTAGAATCACGAATATCAATCTGCGTCATAATCGTTGCATCTCTGCCAGCACTCGGTAAAATATAGATACTCTAATAACGTCCGCGACAGCGGAACGACCGAGAAATAACATTCGAATGTACGTTCGCGACGTCGTCGTCGTCGACGTCCTTTCAATCATCTTTGTCTCGTTGGTAAATTCGAGCTTAGCCTTGGGCTTGAAAATGCTCCTCGGTTTGGCAAATTGCTTGGGAACCAATGATTAGACTGAGAATTTTCTGCATTAAATCTTGGCTTCGATGTTCGTCTTGCTGTCATATAATTAGACTGCGAATACTTATGCAAAATAAAAAATGTTTTCATTGATTGCAAGACACAGGAGCCAAATGAAAATAACATTCTTCTTTTAATTATCTTATTAAGGTGAAACTAATACACTGGTGGTTTAAATCTTTTTAATACCTCCACTATCTAAAATTGTACGTGCCCATTTTTCTCATATATGCAGTCTGCATATAACTAATGATAAACATCCTCAATTTTAAAAATTTTTCAACAATTTCGAATTTCATCTACTGAATCTTGCTGTAAATGCATAAAGAGCCGCAGTCTAGTGATAAACTTAGATCTTCCATTAATTCTCAGCCTAGCCAGAGTCCCTGGGTAAATCAAGTTCACTATATCACTGTCAAATCGCGTAAATTACACTGTGAAACTAAGTGGGAGTCAAACGTTATTGACGCCAAATTTGGGAGTGTCTTCGGGTTAACAGTTGGCAAACATTTGCTGTGCAATTAGGTTGCAACAAGGTTGAGCTCACCTCTGTGTTGTCGGACTCTTGGGAGGAAGCCCCGATTCCTTGGAAACGTCTCTTCGTTCCTCGATGTAGATCGTTCGTTCGCTCGAGTAATTCCCGACATTGTTGTTATTGTTGCTGCCCATCTCAACGTTGTTAACATTGTTGTTGTTGTTCAGGTTGTAGCTGGTGTTCGACGTTGCGTAGGAACGGTCAGAGGCGAATGTGACCGTCGGTGAGGAGTTGTTGACGTACGGGGTCCGAGGATGCACCGGAAATGCAGGTGTTTGCGGTCTCGATGCGTTACCGACCACCACGCTTCCGGGACTGACGCTCCTCTCGGTCCACGAAGACGTCGAGTCATTGTGGGACTGTGAATTTTTATTAATCGTTCATTTACAAACCTTTATCTCCCGTTGTTGCGTCGTATTGCACAAAGATGCACGCTTCTAATCACTTCGTGCAGTCAGGCGAAGCGGGGGCAAGCGAATTGCAATTTCTAATCGAACTGTGCGAAACTAAATCGGCAGAGGGGGTCAGGGAGGTGTCGCATAAAACGTGTTAATTTTTTGGTTTAACCCTTCCGACCCGACAGAGATACGCCGTCTATCCCCTCGCACGGTTTAATCTCTATGTCACTGTCACTATCAGTATCTGTATCACTACTAATTGTAAGTTCGGATTCATTTTCAATTTCAATTTCGCAGATCTACGCGAGACACGATTGCTTTCGTATCTTTATATTTACGAATAACCTAAAGATTTATCGATGAAAATCAAAAAATGATTGAGTAAGATATGAAATACATAATAATAACACCGTTTTCATTCAGAATATACAGGGTGTCCCAGCTAACTTGACCACCTTGAATATCTTTGTTGTTTTTAAAGACACGTCAAATGTATGCAGGACATAGTTGAATGGTAAAATGGGGCTCGTATGATACCAACAAAATTTTTGTTTTTATTTAATTTCTTTTGGAGATATGAAGGTCACCTTCATTTTTTTAAATGAACTTTCTTGAAGGACATTCAACTTTGTCCTTCAGACATTTGACGTATCTTTAAAAACAACAAAGATATTCAAGGTGCTCAAGATAGCTGGGACACCCTGTATATCGTAGAATTATAAAAAGACGAAAATTCGTCTGTTGCATCAGGACGTGCCCCGTACGTCCTTCGGGTCGGAACGGTTAGGAAATTATTGGACGAGTTATACGACTAAAGTTCACTGTGACAATTTCCATGAAAGCGATCCGATCCGCCAGGATTAGCGGTGCGCCACGATAGTTAGTGTCATCCCGAACACTTATGGCACGGCGCGACCGCATCCCCTAACTCCCTGACCTCTTCCGCACGATTACTATGGCGGCACGATGCTAGTGAAACCACAAGTGAGGATTTCGCGAGAGGAGATGGTAGCCGGGACAAACCTGTACGCAATTCTGCCATGCTTTGGGCGACTGGTTAGGGGAGCAATTAGTGCCGGCGTTGTTAGCAACGTTGCTGCTCGCAGGATTGCTGGCCTGATGATCGTTCTCGTTCTTGTTAGTGACGGATGGTGGTGATCGAATAGGCGAGATATCGGCCAGCGATTGAATGAGGCTCACGAGAGGATCTGTCGTCTGAGTTGATTGTTGATCAACGACAGCCAACAAACCGGCGTCCACGTGGTCCGTTGTCCTGTCGTTGCTGGTTGTTCTGAAGCTTTGGTAAGCTACCAATCGGTTCCTCGATTCAGGCCGAGTGTTTCGCTCGCCGAAATCCTGCGCCAATGTTTGCTTTTGGTCCACGTGATTGCCGGTAACATTGTTGATGGGAGTTGACTGTTGTTGCTGGCGATGCTCGCGCAGCAAAGCGTCCGCGCGCGCGAAACTGTCGCTCCGCGATTCCGGCCGCGGCGGCTGCATCTTCTCCGTGTTAATAAACGTGGCCTGTTGCTGCTGCATTGTTAATCCTAAAGGTTGTGCAGCTAAGCCTGAGCGGGGGGATGTCGGAGGGCTCTGAAAAGCAAGCGAAGCGCTTCATGCTAGAGGGAGAGCTACTGTTACACTTCCCGTGCTGCCAGCGTGTGGTCTGCGTGGTCTGTTCGACGACGAACCAATCGCACGTTAGTTAGTGCAATTAATCGCATTATTTTACAGGTATGTACAAAACGGCTGCAGTCCCTCAGCCGGTTACTCGATCATTTTTGCTTCGTCTCGAAAGAAAGACTTGCAACAGGTGGCTCTGCAGAGAGGGAACGATTCTCGTTGGAAAACGAAATGAGAGTCCATTTAATTTAGAAAAATTGTGAAAAATGATTCCGAAGCGTTTCCCTCTTCCGCAACACCTGTTCGGGACTCCGGTGCAACCGGTCGAAAAGGAAGGCGGTAGAAAAGGGTTAAGCTATATACTCCGGGCAATAACTATCGTTTTTGCGGCTCTAAGGGGTCGATTTCTTGCTGTTTAGGATCTAACTGTGGGGGCATAACCATAAAATACGACGGCGCAGAAGTGGTTGCTTTTACAGTCGCTGTCTACTGAGCGGCTAAATTGTAGCGTTCGTGCTGCCGCCGTCTCATCGGCGCATGCCGGAATCGATCGTTCCGCCGTTTCGAATTTATTATCCTTATTATCGACAATTATTTTAAGTAGTTCGGTGCTCCGGGTGTACCGTCGGCCGGCAATCGTAACGTTCCGTCCCCTCCGATTTTAACGAGTCAATAAATATTGATCGTGTAGCGGCTCTCTCTGCGGTTTCGTTACTTCGAACAACGTAGCTCCGGTGTCTTCCGGCTTTTGTCGAAACGGGCGGAAGTAAGATCGATCCCGACGGAACTAACAGCGAGGAATATCGGGGTATGTGGCTTGCTCGAAGCACTTACCTGGCTGTCGCCGTACTTGCGGTACTCGTAAGCTCGTTTCACTGTCATGAAGGGACGCTCGCTCACGCTTTCTGCGCGCGGTCTTCCGAGGGTACCGGTTCCGGCGGTTCCGTTGTACTTCCGGCTGCTCGATCGCTGCGGGAGCAGAGGACTCGCCGGAGCCGATGTGTAAGGAAGCTGCCTCGTTTGTGTCTACATTCATTCGTTTTTTCGTAAAGTGTTCAAAATTGCCCGAGCAATAAGATACAGAGACGAGCACTATTTCAACCCCTTGCCTTAAAATGTTGTGTCTGACTCGTGATGAAGATTCTGAACCGATTATTGACATATGCATGCATGATACAGAAATTAATACTGTTCCAGGAACTTGTATGATATCAATATCTTCCCTTTTTAGAAAATTACTGAAACTGTACAATAAATCGTAGGGCAAGGGGTTAATGTGTTTCTAGTGATTGATTTTGAATGTCTCACCTGTCCGGACATAGAATGCGGCGCCCAGCTTTCGTCATCGTCATCGAGTACCGCGGAGTCACTCGCATAGCCATCATGCCTCAGTCGTCCTCTTTGCAAGCTCCTAAGCTCGCCGATCACACGATTCCCGGTCTCCTGTCGCCAGAGTTTCCCAGGATTCCTTTCGTCTCTTCTCGCAGCGAGCTTCAGCTGCTGCTGCCTCAGCCACGATAATCTGCCGACACCAGAAACCAATGTGAAACTTTTCCAATTCGTATCAGAACTTTCACAATCCTCAAGCTACTTCTGCTGAATCGCTTTTGGTCGTCGAATCCGTCGACTTTTATTACAGAAAAGATAAAAAGGCCTTATCAAAGAACGGACATCGTAACAAACGCTCCGACTGCTTCGTACTTCTTCTTTCAAATTATAATGAATTCCAATTGTCGGACGAAAATTGGCCAACGAAGAGATTCGAAGCAAGAGGTCGATCTAGATCAATATTTCAGTCTTGTTTATTGTTCGATCTTTCCGAACCTGTTTAGAACCGTTTGCCGAAGAAGTGCCCTAGCAAACCCCGTCGCCCCGGGTCTCCCGGTTTACGATGCACCGGGGATCGCCGTCAGGGTGTGGCCGATGTTCTCCACTATGCCGGAGTATAAATTTCGATCCTCGTAAACAAAAACCGAGATGGCGGTCCATTTATTACCGTTCTGATGGGGCCACGCCGCGCCGCGCCGCGCCGCGCCGGCGCGGCGAGAGGAACCGATGGCCCGAAGCGACCTCGTCGATCAGGATGCAATTATCCGGGATCTATCGCGGTAGGAGGTCCTGATTCTGGGCCCTCTTCCGACTGGTAACCGTGACGGGCCGGTTTGTTGCTGTTCTAACGAGGCTTTGTTACACGACTCGCGCGTCTCGTGTTTTCTCTCTCCCTCTCTCTCTTACTCTCTCTCCTCGCCCCGCGTCGCGAGAAAGTAACTTCTCGTATTTTCATCTGTTGGTAACTCGAGTCGGCGTTAGAACGCGAAACCGAGAAGTCTCTGTGTACAAGATGGAAACAGCTGCTCCGCGGAGGCAGCGATGCTTATCAACCGATGCATGATGGAGAGCTCCTGTCGATTATGTTTCCTCCACCCCCGCTTTCGGTTGGGATCGCTACTGCGATGTTAGATATGATTTGTCGCGATGTTCACGAATTTCCGTCAAAAATTCCTACGAGAACGCAGTCGATTAAGATGGTCAAAACTTCCCTTACAGAAAGAAAGAAAGAAAAACCCTTAAAGAAAAGTAAAATCCGAGTAAAATTTAGTTACAGTGTAAACCTCTAAGGGCAGTTTTCACCACCTTAATCGGTTAGGCCCTTTTTCTCGGAGAATGACCGAACCAAGAAACTCCTCCCACGACTAGAATTGCATCTAATCTCGCTCGGCGCCGTAATTTAATGCACGGCAGTTTCTCGGGAATATCGACTACGCTGATCACCGACTACTGTTTAAAGTTCGAGCACACACGCTTCGGACGTAACATTGAAATATCGGCGTGTCCCCCCGGGAGAAATACGGTCTCGATTAACAAGCGACAAGTCGACCGAACTTATCGAGTGAGAAACGGTAACTGCGAGCGCATAAAGGCGTGGTTCCTTCAATACCGAAGGTAATTCGGAACCATCGAGAGCTCTCTCGCGTGAATGGCGGAGAAAACCAGGTGTCCACGTTTAACAAGTTTGTTAACCGTGCTCGTGGAGGCGAGTTCGTCGAACCCCGTTTTGCACGGTAACGGCAGCATCGTGGTCGTCGTAAAATACGAGTGGTTTTGTGTATCGTTGGCTGGCTAGGCCCCCGAAACACGCCTCGCCGTGCCGTGAAAATAAACGTTGCGGGGCGGAGGCTGTTGCGAAACAACCACGGGTTTCGCACGGATATTTCTGAAAAAGTACGGCCACAGCCGATGGAGAAACAAGGCGACGTTTATGGTCGATCAGGTCGACAGACGTTTGGCAGGTCTGCTTTCTCGGCCGCAAAGAAGTTCTCCTTTCG
This sequence comes from Lasioglossum calceatum, assembly GCA_963966675.1. NCBI lineage: Eukaryota > Metazoa > Arthropoda > Insecta > Hymenoptera > Halictidae > Lasioglossum > Lasioglossum calceatum. Next base: position 1,016,767 of record OZ016555.1, on the reverse strand, counting down.
GGGCTTCGCCGTTCGTTCCTCGACGCGAACTCGGTTTTCAGGTTCTCCGTCGCTGTTATGGTCCTTCTACGGGAGCCGTTTCCACGGAAACAATCGTTCAAAATGCCGAACGTTTACCGTAATCTCGGCGAAACGCCTTCGAGACATCTACAGCAACTATTTCACCAGTTCAGGGATTCCGGATTTGCTGGGTTCTGAAGACTTTTCTAACATGAAAGAGCTGCCTTCTCGAAGGAGCAGGCATTCGAGGAGAATTTTTATATTTCTCGATAGCGAGATTAATGAACACGAAAAAATAAATTCCTGATCAAAAAATTTTCAACCTGGTTTTGTTCGTTGCTCTATGAGTAGAATTAGCTACCCATGTAAATATCTTCGATCTTGCTACCCGGCTGTGCCCGGCCCCCTAGCCTAAAAATTTTACGTTCTGGCCCTTTCCAAAAGAACTTTGCCGACCCCTGGATTAAATAATTGAAACTATCCGCGCCTTCCGCGTGTCGAGGAGGATTCGCGAATCCTGCCCTTCCCGAAGGGGCTCAAAAGAATTCGAGGAATTCCTGCGAGGAAGGTCGGCGGTAAAAAGACGTCTGGAGGGTGGCAAGAGAGAGAAACCTCCTATTTCTGGACTCCGGCTCGCCCTCTGACATAATTATAAATATAGAACAGACGGGGCGCGCTAAATCGGCCGCCGCGAGTCGGTTCATTCGGCCGTCTTCTTTGTAATTCTCCGCCGTTCCAAGTGTATTTCTTGCCACCGGCAATTTTTTCGTACCAGTGCGGTGGTGCGGTGGCGTCCCTGGAGTCCAGAGAAACGGCACTCGGATGCGGAAGTCATTCGGGGTAGGAACGGGAGCACAAAAGAGGCTCGTAAACCCTCCTACAATTTTCCTCGGCGAGCTCGTATTTCCGTCGTTCTTTCCGGACAGTCCAAGGCGTCCTCTTTCTCGTCCGCTTCTTCTTTCCTATCTCTCTTCTCCTTTGTCGGTTGTATCATTCGGGGAAAAAAGTCTTTCCTTTCGGCCTGAGTCGGTGAAAATTCACCGTCGACGAGTGGAAAATGTGCTCCGCCGACGGTAAACGCGATCTTTCCGCTTCGGTGGCTCGACGGTACACCGAGTTCCGCACATTTGTCAGACAGATGTGCTGCACGCATAGCGTTAACCGCTGGGAAGGGTATCAGAGGCCTGCCAGAGCTAAGACACAACTTCTCAGTCCTCTCAGCGCAATGGGAATCCTGAAGACCCTAATCTTCAATCTCCCTGGATGCCGCAGCAGCCGCCTCTCTGATTTATCAGGATACCAGACCTCTGGGAAACTCGTGTTTCCAACTCCATACACTCTGGAAGCTTTGGAGCTTCAAATCTAATTCGAATTTGAATATAATATGGAATTTTTTAAAATTTCTCCAATTTTTCCTGTGCGGAAAAATGTTCTCCGTGGCTTCGTTAAGGGGGTATACTAGTTTCGGACTATTCGGAAGCATGTAGCTGTTACAGCTTTATGAAAATAGCTACATGCGCAGCTGCATGCTTCCGAATAATGCAAATTTCATAATGCATTATCGAGAAATGAGAAGGCGCATCGCGCACCCTCGCAATCCTGGAAACGAGTCTACCCCGTTAAGCAACGGATCTCTTTGACTTCCGGTCGGTAGGATGTCAACGGACGCATTAAACCGCAACCCCCGGGTTCGTGGCAGCGTTAAATCTCCGTGGAACGAGTGGTAGTATCAATCTCTCTATTTAGCGTCCGCGAAAAAGCGTCAAGTGGCTGGGATGACTCACGCTTCTCCCGATTAATGCTGCTCCATTATTCCCGTCAGATATCCGAGGCGCTTCCGTCCGGCCCTATATATACACGGTGTCGCGCACACCACTCGTCCCGATTACGGGGTCCCTTTTTTTGGCAAAGCTCCCGGCAACGTTACCGTCAACTTCACCCGGTGTAACGAATCCCGTAATTAAATGCTCAGACCGTCTAATAATAAATCGGTGTGTGGCGCGCGTCGTCCGCCGGGGAACGTTTCATCGCGGTCTCGATATGTGTCGCGGCTGTATATTGTGAAATGAGAGAGAGAGAGAGAGAGATTAGGCGAGTCTTCGGACTAATGTATAATTTCTGAAAAGAAAGATATGCAGGACTTGTAACACGGGTTGAATAGTGATCCATGTTAGGCCCGTTTTGCGAATAGATCGAGACAGGCGTGTCGCAACGATCCACCGAATCAGGCGCCGCAAAAGATTCACGAGCAAGAGAAGGGGGAGGGTGGAGAGGGAAAGATCGAGCGGTGGAAAACCGGCGCGGGACAATTAATAAATCGTCTAGCCATACGCGGCCACGGTTACGGCACTCGCGGCTGCGTTTCTGTCGCGAATGGCCAATGCGGTCGTCCCGCGTGACTCATTGTCGTCCGACATCGCCGAGTGGAAAAGAGAAAAGTCGGCCTGACGGTAACGACGCGTCCTATCGCGTTATGAAATACGAGGCTCGCGGTTTTGCGGATGGATATTGCCAGCGGCCGAGTTGCCTGCCGGGCAATTTGTCAGTCTGACGCGACGCCGCGCTGATGAGAAACGAAAATAATTGAGGAAAGAGAGGTACGTCGCTCGGCCGCCTTTTGGACCGAGTGACCTAGGATCGGCGAATCTGGGGCACCATTGGGAAGCATCAATTTTGAAAGATAAGGATTTTATAATACCTTAACAGACGATTATTCATCGCGACTCTTCCGCAAGAGAACTTGACAAGAAGGTTACGAAACTAATTGCCATAACAAATATTTTCGCTAGAGGGGATACATCGTTTAGCGACACACCTAGCCATTAGAACCTGGAGCCTCAAGACCCAGGGGATCGCAGGATCTGGGTCAACCACTTAATAGAGGATCTAATCTCCGTCCTGAAAACTTCGTGGCTATCACTTACCCATCGACATGGTCCGAGCTGGTCTTCGCAGGCCCATTAGCGAACTCCGGCGGCGGATCGGGCGTGTTCGGGCTCAAAGGACTAATGGGTCTCCTGGAGTTCTCTCCGAGGATGTCCTCGAAGTCCACAACAGGTGCGGCGCCCCTAACCGAAGCCTTCCTGACCAACGAAGGGGAGGACAATTTCTGGTGTTTGATCATGTCTGTGGTGGCGCCGTACGAAAATGGCTGGCTGGTCTGTCTAGCGTGATAGGGGATGTCCTCGTCGATGTAGTCGATGTTGCCAGGCGGCGAGAACGATTCCGCGTGTTTTCTATACGAGTCTGTCGAGGATTCGGAGATCTTTCGATCGGGAGATACTCGATACTCGAATTCTTCGCGACGATGCTCGATCTTTGCTGGTTCTCTGTACTCGTTCTTCAGGGTGCTGTAGCTGCTGCTGCTAGCGTTGTACGGTGGACTGGACTCTTTGCCGGCTCCGTAGCTTCTGTAAGAGTCCTTCAGCGTGGAATAGGTTGATGGGGAATTACTCGTGTGGCTGCTGTAACTTCGGCTTTCTTGGATGTACATCTTCTCGCTCCTGTCTGCTCTGTAGTCCTCTGTCGGAGGATCTGGCATCGACTGAAGGAAACGCCCTCTATGTAGCTCTTAATACTTTTTTACCTTAACCTCTTCAGAGATGATTTTTTAAAAGTGAAATCAGAACTGATGGCAGATTCTGAACCGCTGAAGAGGTTAAGAGATTTCAAGTGAAAATTGATCATCCCGAATTTCAAAGGAAAACAGTGTTTATTTATTTCGGCGAACTAGACCAGAAATAATGTAGAGTTCCAAGTACAGATCGATCACCGACGTGACCCACATCAAAGGGGAAAGAACCGTTTGCTTGTGTTTCTTAAGTAGACTGGAAGTAAGCGAAAGTTCCGAGTAGAGACTATCAAGGTTCCTAATTTCGATGGAAATGTTTGCTGATCAATTTCGCAGGGTTCGCGATAAGATAATTTTAGGCGGTTCGGCACTTACCTCGACAGTGAGCATCATATCATGGAGGAGTTTATCAAGATCGCCATGAGCCTGGTTATCCGGCTCTGGTTCAGGTGGGCTAGGTCGTTGCGGTGGAGCGCTGCTGATGCCACTGTCCATGGAAACTGTCAATGGCGAGCCGCGGGCACCACCGGCAGCACCCTGGTGAACCACAGCGTACAAGGATCCATCTATGGGACCGCAGGTGTAACCCAATCCACGAGGCGATGTCTGAACCGAGGAACTCGAAGGTGGTGGCGGTGATAATGGTGTTTCCCGTCCTTCTGAAAAATTCCAGATTCAGCTGACCACTTAATAATACTCTAGAGAAACATTGGCATAAAGATTGGTAGCAGCTCCGTCATCAGCATTTGCCGTTAGTCTAATTAATAGACTGCGGATGTTTATGCATTTTCCAATTTTTCTAGACAAATTTGAAGACAGTGAAACGAAACAAAATCTTATTTTTAATGGGAACATCCTTTGAAGATCCAAAACGAACAAAAATTGTACAAAATACTATCGAGCTTTATATTCTAGCCTGTTTTCAACATTTTCATAAGCATCAAGATCCGCAGTCAACTAATTAAAAAATCACTCGGTCAACAGGTGCGACGAGCAAACGAGCACCGTACTTTTTCCTAATCGAGCAGTATTCGAGGGCGGGAAGTTTGTCATGGGCGTTCGCGCAATTTCCTCGGAGCGTCGCGGGACAAAGCGTCTCGTTAGCGTGGAACAATCGCCTGTAAATCGTTGACCGATGAAACTCCGTGGACTAATTGCACCGTGGCGGGGTTAAGAACTGTCCGATCTGTACGTCGTTCTTCCTCCTTCGACCGAGTCCCGGCAATTTAACGCTAATCCGTGTCGTTACGTCACGGCTGAATAATTCACGTGCACGTGGCCGAGGTAATTCCTACGGTAGGTTTGTCCGCGTGTCGAGGTCGGGGAAAGTCTAAGTTCATGCACCCGTTAGGTCAGGGAAGAGAGATAGATCTATCGGGAGCCTGGAACGATCGAGCGTTTCCTCTAGATCCATACTAATCGGTAGACTGCGGATCTTTGTGTAAAATAAAAGTTGTCTGCATCGATTGCAAGAAGTAGAAATGATTTTAATAGAGGAGAAATCATACGTGTTATTAAATTTTCTAATTCATCTACTCAATTTTGCTATAAAGACATAAAGATCCGCAGTCTACTAATCAGCTCGTACTCGTTCGGAGGAGCAAAGAAATCGTCTACAGTGTAATTTCCGCACGCCAAGACTCGTTTCGAAATGACATCGCCAGAAAGTGTCCTCTTAAGAAATGCGATTCAGGGAACGTTCGTCCCACGACCGCTAAAATATATCTTGCAGGGAATTCGTGATGGGATTGTTAACGAGGAACCGGTGCGAGCCAGGGAAAAATGTCTCACGACTGTCATCCTGCTGGCGACTTATCTCCAGCTACTCCGCGGAATAATCGATTACAGCCGATCCCGCTTTTACAAGCTCCAATGAATTGAAAACGAAGGCGAGCACGTGAGGCTTATCGCTGGAGACTGAGCTGCCGTTGCTTGCAGGAAATTGCTCTGACGTTCGGAGATCCAGCTTTAAAAGCGACGTTCCTAAAATGTTACTTTTACTGTAAGCAGTCTGTGAGTCAACGAAATTATTTTTCCCAGTCTGACAAACTTGGAAGCATTTAATACGTTTGAAGATTGAGATCAACGAACCGGGAATCTCGAAGATTGGAATCGACCAGCTCCATTAGGCCATTCAAACTAGCAGTAGCCCGTCACAGAGGATTTAATAGAGTTTCCATGCGGCTTGAAAAGCAAAACAACACGCTATCCATAACAGAAAAGTGGCAAAACAGGCTGGCAAGGAAAGTGCACCGGCGAAGAGCGCTTTAAAGCATGCCGGCACTCGTGGACACGCCATTAGCATCAAGTAGACGGTCCCGCCGATGCTTTCCTCGCTCTATGAGAACCTCCTTTATGCGAAACCGTATCTCGCGGACGTCCGCGCGAGCTGCGCTACGTTTTTGTTGCAAAATTCGAAACAACTTTCGCGGAACCTCGGTCCCCGGATAACGAGAAGATGCAAAGGTGGTTTCTTTTATCGGCGGCGAGCCGTGCTCGTGGCTTTTTTTGGTAGCGAAGAGACCGCGTGGGCTACGCGGATCACGATTAAGAATTCAAATTACCCGCCGCTTTAACATTCCAAGGCGATGGTCGCTTCGCCTTGGCGGGATTATTCATGCCGGCCGTGTTTGCTTCCATTACGTTCGAGGGCAGAAATTGCAAGAAAATTGTCAAAGCTAAAAAGTTCGTCGCTTGAAAACTTCATTAATGTGTCAAAGTAGAGACAATTTTTCGGATCTCGGGATACTGATCTAATTTTTTAAGCGTGGGATCAGGTGTCTGAGTAAAGGATGTCATTTTCTACTTCGGCTAGACTACATACATGCTAAACGCTCTCAGGACACGTTCCTCCAATTACGAATACAAGTATGCACTTTCGAGACCTCTTAATCGGTGCAATACAATTCAATCTAAACATCCAACAGCCTGATCTAGCCACGAGCAACATTCCTCGCACATTTGTCAACTAGATAAATCATCTTAACCCCGTCATACTAATTCGAGGCTAGACCACGACCCAAACATTCCCACATCTTTCAAGAACCCTAACAGTCCTCTATTGGATTCAATTGCGAGAAAGTGGAGCATTCGCAGCAGTGAAAAGGATAACTTCTCGAACACCGCGTATGCCAGAGGTGGGCATATTTGTCGAAACAAATATTTCAAATACTGAGAGAATACTAAGAAAATAGTATTTTAAATAAGATATACAATTTCGAAAATAAAATATTTCTATTTTAACAATCTGAAACACGAAATAAAATATTTTACTTTTTGCATTGTTATAATACTCTGAGAAACGGCATAAACCTACAGTGTATCTTATCGTTATGAAACGATTTGCACTCATAAATGTATTGAATTCGAACCATTAATTTCAGCAATATTATTTAAAATTGAAATTGAAAATAAAAACAAAATACAAATATCTTCAATATTCTTCAAATAAAATACTATTTTTAAAAAAATTACTGGTTCAAAAATAAATTATATTATTGTAAGAAATTGCTGCATCAAATAAATACGATAATTTACTATCTACTATTTAAAACACTATCTTCCCCAGCTCTGGTGTATACTCGGCGTGGCATCACCGGCTGAATTGAATCCGCTATCTGCGCGGCGTATCGCGGCAGGTATAAATCATTTTTATTCAAGCGTTTCTCGATTATGCTCGCAGCCCAGAGTCACCAACGGCATCTCTCTCTCTTCCCATCAATGACGGCTAATCTCTCCGGCGCGGCATGGCAGATGGAACGCGTTTAACACCCGCGCGGCTCGCAAACACACCAAGCTGGATTGTAGTCGATCGCGGGTCGATCGAGATCGTCAGATTATTAGCCGGCCGTGTACAGCCTCTTTCAGAAGAAGGAGGAATCTAAATGGGCCTCGGGTATCGCGGATGTCCGACGTGAGACTCTAACGACGCAGTAAATCCCGCGAATATTTGCCGAACACGATAAGCAAGGAGCTGTTCTGCGACATAGATATCGTTATCGAGGGCGCGACTTCGATTGCAGAATGAATGGCCTCTCACCTGACATTTATTTCGCGGAAAGCAATCCGACGATCAACAAAACATCGTCATAAAGCTCTCGAACGGTTTTTCGCTTCGTTTCGGTTGGTTTGACCATGTTTGAACGCTGCAATTAATTTCATGAATGCTATTTTAAGCTCTTGCCTTATAATATCGTATCTGACTCGTGATGAAGATTCTGAACAGATTCTGATAAAAATGTATGTTAATAATTTCCTTTAAACCGAAATAAAATTCTATTTTGCTTTTGTTAATGTACCACTATACATTGGTGAACGTATAGGCATACAGTAGATATAAATTTTCTCCTTTTTTAGGAAATTATGATCTTCAAAACAGTTCTAATCATTGGAACCGTAAACTAAATTGTAAGGCGAGGGGTTGAAAAGACTTATCTTTCTCAGAGTATCTATGAAACATAGATAAACTATCGGTATCAATACCGCGAGCTTGATTGATTAACGTATAGTATTTCTAGAACGTATTATTCTTTTGATCCCTGTTTATTAATGTGTTGTATATATCTATCTATGGTTTGCGCGATAAAAAATTGAATACAATATTTCAGAAGCGTTTTAGCAAAGTTTGCGACAGTTATCGATCGTTGGAGGTGATCGATCACCGTTTGGCAGGAGGAAATAAGTCTCGGTAGCCGAGAATTGATGGTGCACCACCTACAGAGGACCACCCTGGATTTTTTCGAGGAACGATACTCGCTCGAAGGCTGAATTTCAGGCTAATGAAGGGGGTTCTGAACGACGCTGACTAAAAAGGACGCCCTCCGGCAAGATGGCGCTCGCGTTGCGTGTTTCGAGATATCCATTAAGCCTTCGAAAAGCCTTCAAACTATAACGCCGACCGCTTATTACGTCGGCAGTATCATGAGACAGGTTTAACTATGCCAACCCATTCAAGTAAACGTAAAGACCTCATTTATTTTAATGTTAATGAGCCGCGGATATTTTTCTTCTTTCAGCCGAATTTACCGACGTGTCACCGCTCGTGGTGAAGATACAATTTAGCTAAACCGTGTGCCAAAGGTAAAATTAGACACCAGGTTTCTTGCTTTTCCTTTGGATGGAAAGGACTTTGAAAAATTCTGTGGAACGTTAATAGAAAATAAAAAGATTAATTCGAAGCAGAAGCAGAGAGCAGGGGTCTAACATTAAATATATTCAACCAAAATTTGTCAAACCTCATTCAGAATGAATATCTTTCCTATTTGGAATTTTTCTGTAAGGAACGTTGGCAATTTTTTGGTTGAAAGTGAACGATGCAGACGACGCGACGGTGTAAATGATCGAAAAAGTTACTTTGGTAGTCGGGATCGATGGACGTCGAAGCGACAACACGGCGAGTGCACTAATCACCCCGTCGACCACTGACACGTCGGGATCGAGGCGATCGAGGCGATCTACGAGGAGCACTTAACACGTGCAAGCTGCAGCTGCGACTGCAACTGCGACTCGCGCAGATTGTCCGCGGGATAGCGGTGTCGCCTTTGGCCAATAGCCGCTCGCGATCCACGCGGATTTATTGCGCCAAATGATACGTCCACGCAATGATTACGTTTCTGCTCGTCTGTTATTGCGGACTCGCCGTTTCCTTTTCCAACGACGAAAATACCGATCCGAGCCAAGGACGGGATCACTCGAGCGAGACTTATATTGTATGCGACTTCGATCCTCGCGCACAATATTTCGATTTGACGAGTTATCGATGGTCATGCACCAATTCGTTGCGCCGGCGGCTGCCGTCGGAAATTAAATCGTCGATTGCAATCGAAAAATAAATGGAAACAAATGGTTTCAAATTCTATGACGACAATTTTCATTCATGAAAAATGCTAGAACAAGAAGTTTACAGCAGCCCCGCTAAATCAGCAGCAGCACTCAAACATCGTATACATAGAGAATAATTTTAGGGGTTGGGACACAGTAATATTTGGAAAAATCGAGAATTTCTTTTTATAGAAAAATTTACATTCGTAAACTTCAAACGCGTTTTTCTCAGAGTTGCGTTTTTCAAAACGGTGTACAAGATATTTCGAGTTCTACCTTAGCAATTACATTAAAATTTTTCAACAAATTAATTTTCAAATATTACAAGCATTTTTTATAGTTCATAATATAGTAAACTGTAATACAAAATCTTATATTACTCAAACATTCACTTTTTTCTGTAATCTTGTTTTCAAATCTTATTTTTTCCGTACTTGATACTGTGTCCTAACCCCTTAAATCGGATTAATACCGGAAGCTATAAACCGTATCTGCTCTAGGACCAAGATAAAACGTTCCACGACCGTTTCGAGTCGGAAGTGCCACGACGGGAACGGTCGTCTCCACGAGTCATGGTAAACAATCACGCTTGAACATGATGCTCGGGGTACTCGTTGCACCCCGCTAAGTAAACGATGAAATTAACGGTGGGACGAACATCGCAACGGGTCGGCCTTCCGAAGCGGTGCCGGCCGATCCAGTTTCATTTCGCGCCGCTTAATGCCCCTCGGTTCGCGCGTTTTACGGCCGCCACCGGTCGATTGTTGGCTCGGGAACTTGTAAACATCTGCGGGAAATGCCTTGGTTTCTCGACTGGTCAGGAAGTTTCAACCCGCTGATATCCGAGCGGCCCGATACAGTGCGGTTTAAAAGACAATCGGAACTTGCTCCGGAACTTTGGTAACACTGGTCGGGTTCGCGGGAGTCGGAAACCAGAAGTTTAGTGCAATTTGTTTGAAGAGAGAAATGCGTTTGTCAATTTATTTTGAGTATAGAAAATTCTCATTCACCCTGCTGTCCTCGCTTACGCTGCACTTTTGTATCACTTTACGTGACAGTGACCCGATGAACAAAAATGTGATACTCTATAAACATTATCGACTCGATGTTTCTAACTTCTCAGATAAGTATATTCGGTAAAAATGTTTGCAATAAAAGTTGCAGGGATTAATGGAGGACATATGTCCATGACCTTGTATTTGACCTTCGGATCCATGTGCAAGGTTATTTGGAGGTCAGTGCGTATTTTTTAAAGTCTCTAGCAGTCATTTTAATCTAGGACATAAGTACATATCTGAACGTGAAATTTCGAGCTCTTTCAGAATCCTTAGTCAAAAGTAGGGGTTCCCGTTTAAAGAATGCGTACTGACCTCCAAATAACCTTGAAAATGGATCCGATGGTCAGATACAAGGTCATGGACATATGTCCTCCATTAATCCCTGCAACTTTTATTCCAAACATTTTTACCGAATATGCTTATCTATATGTATAATGATGAAACAATATTTAAAAGCATAGTTCATATAGACCCGAAGAGGTTAATAATTTTGTAAGAACCACTGAAAATTTCTGTTATCTCGGGAATCGGTCGGCAGAAAGTTTTGCGAGGCAGTGTACCCTCGGCAACGATCCCATCGGGCAGATTCGTTTCACGCTGTTTAATGGACTCGCGTCGTGGCCGCTTGTCTTTATGGCACGCGAGTAAGTATCCAGGCGCCGCTAGAAAGCGCCATATTTTCCGCGGCAACGTGCGGAACGTTGGAATCCATTGAGACGCGTCGACGCGCTCCGTTTTTCTCTCTCTCTCTCTCTCTCTCTGTCCCTCTTTCACGCACACATAAAACCGTGTATTAATAAGCTCTCTCGCGAGTTCTCGCGTAACTCGTCGCGGTGAATATGATAATTAGATTCCCGCTCGGGAACGTCATCGTCCCAGCCGGTTCTCTCCCCGTTCTCTTCGATTTCGCCGCTCTTTATTTTTCACCCTTTCCTCTATACCCGCCTCTTCCGCTCTACGCCATTCACGGAAAGGATGCAGATTACGCGACAAGGCACCGGCTTATGGTAGTAAAATTTGCCATCGGCCGGTTTCTATTCATGCGACCGTCATTATCTTTCGGCGCGCGGAGAAAGAACCGGCCACGCGAGAAAGAGGAACGGCGAACGACAGAAAGAGATGAAAACCGAGAAAGAGAAAGGGAGACGCACGAACGAATTACTCGTTTGACGGCCTTATAGAGATTCATGAGACACCGATGGGAAGTGGGCAACGATCCAGACGGAATATACCTTCTTCGGGATCGGAGACAGAAATGCGGACCTGGCGGGGGCGTGGTGGCTCACGGGAACTCTGCTCTTTTGCACTAGAACACCTCGATGTCCCCAACAAATTTACAAATTTACCAAATTTTCAAGAGCGTTGAAATTTCACTGAACCACACCACTGATCGAATATTAAGATTGATTATCAGACTGCGAACTTTCGAACAGAATAAAAATCATGTGCATCGATATTAAAAAACAGAAGATGATTTACCGAATAGATTATAATAAAAATGGATTTTCAAGTTCGGCGAGAAAATTTCTGATTTTTCTCAGCGAATTAGCAGTGTCGGATCGTGATTTACGGCAACAGCGATCGCAGCACGAGGAACACGAAAATCACTGTCTAGGATCGAGTTCTACTTCTTGAGCGAGAGAAGAAACGCGTGTTCCGTTCACCGGGAGCACAGAAACGGCACTGTACGTTGCAAATGCTGCACGATGCTGATCACCACCACCACCACCACCACCGCCATCGGCACAGTCATCGCGATCGCCATCAGCCACCACTACCACCGGCTACGTCACACCATCGGCATCGTTCACCAGCACCGTGGACCGGGCTATCGTCATCATCATTGGAGGCAGGCCTCGTTTTCATCCTACGCAAGACGCTGGCTTGGCAAAGTTTCGGTCTCTCTGCCTCCGCACTCGACGGCGAATAAACACGGGTTTGTACAACGGCTGACAGTGATTCTTGTCGGCGAGGGTTATTTAGGATTGTCTAGCTCGCAACTAGGTTCGTCCACGATTTCTCGACAGGAGGAGAGCTTCGGGTGAAATCCTACAATTTACTGTAGACAAAATCAGTATAATTGAATTGGTATATATGAAATTGTGTTGCAGATTTCGACAGATACCGTCGACTGTACAAGCCCGCAGGCAAGAAACGAAACGTATCGCGGGATTGTCTCGGTGCAATCCGCTCGCCAAAGCTTCCGTGTGCGTGTCTGTCTCTCCGGCGAGATGCAATTATAAACGAGTGCCGGTTGAGTCCACGCACGGAATAGACACGTGACGAGCAGAGTAGTTGACGGTGTTGGTACCGTCTGACGTAGTTATTGTTAGCGTCCGTGTCTCGTGCACGATATTCAGCGAGGACGTGGATTTTAATGAGCCCCTTTGGCTGTCAGTGGTTGCTCGTTTGCAGCTCGTTGCTGTCTGGTGACGCGAAATAATACCAAAGCAGGTGAAACGAAATAGAATCTCATTTGGACGCCGTAGAAATTCGAATGCAACCTCTGAAACTACTGCAAAGGAAACTCGAAACTTATCGAAAAAATAATTCCGAAGAGAATGACTTTTGATAAATCCTAGGTGCCCACGACCCATTCACGTAGTTCCTGACCTAGGTGAGCGTGTGCGAGCGAGTGAGGCGCGCTTTCGCGACGGTGTACGGGCATTGCGTGTTCGCAGTGGGCCCCTCTACCCATTCGACTGGCCTCCAGTCTCCAGTCCTTCTACGGCAAGACTCGGTGAGCTCTGTCCCGGCCCCGTCGCGTCGTTGTCCTCGCCGTGGTCGATCGTTCAAGTCGATTATTTCGTGCGTGTACGCAAGCGAGCTGCGCGGCCGTGCCTACCGGAGGAAACGGTACTCTCGACGTGCCCGAGCCGCTGAATTCGACACTTCGGCTTGGTACATCGCAGCACAACGCCGAGACCGTCTCTCTTCGAATGCGAACGGTGTCGTAACACGTGGGCAGCCGGACACGAAACAGGCTCCGAACACAGCAACTAATTATTCGTGACATACAATGCCGGTCACCGGTCCATCGAGCCCTCTCCGAACACCTAACGGCAGTCACCTGTCGTCGGCAAGTCCAAGGCCGGGTCTATCGAGACCCGAACACTTCTTCCGACGCTACCGTTCGCGTACAAATTTTCCCTATCGCTCCGTACCCGGCTATCACATTTTTTTATTCAACAATTCCGCCCCTTTTCCGCGAACCTGTCGAAGCAGCAATGATCACTAGACAGCGGATCAAACTGTATTCCCGTTGACGTTATAAATCCAAGCGATCGAACGTTTTCGGGCAGCCGCGGGGTACCCGTAAAATAAATCGAGTTGATTTTCGCCGGCGCGGCGCATGACGCCACCGAAAACTGTTTAACCGGATTGATTCCGGTAAAAGTCCCGGGGTGTATCAAGATTAATCTCGATTTGACTGCGACGATTCCCGCGCGGAATAAAACGAAGATTAATCGAGCGGCCGTCGTCCGCAACGATCGTCGGCGTTCAACGCACGTAAAACACAATCGTGTTTCTTCGAACAAGCGGCGTGTTAGTTGCACGTCGCGTCGTTTTAATCGGGATTCGTGCGAACCGTTGCGGAGACCGGTAGCGGGCTGCAAATGAATGGCCGGGCAAATTAATAATTCATCATCCGAGTCGGTGCGATTGCGAGCTGTGAGGCCGCGCACACGCGTTCGTCTAAGAACGGGTAGTCCCACCGCACCGGCTGCGATACGCATTGGCGAGTACGTTCGCAAAGGACACGTGCCGTAACGCGTTGTATGCATCGACACAGGTTGCTTTTAATTGGCGATCGTGATAAGCAAGCCCGGTTGTATGTAATTACTTCTAATTTTTTCCTGTCTCTGAATGACGGTTTTTACGGAAGCTGTCAGTACAATGAAGTAGACATTCCTTAGAGGACGCATCACGATTGCAGATTAATTTATGCAGGACATATTGCCGATAGAAAGCCATACATATTTCTCTATAATTTTCCTGATTAGCGTCCGTCCTGGGACTATGCAGATTTATGACGTGTGGAATTGAAAGAGGACGAGCGTGCAGTAACGCCATCAATTGCAATCAAGCATTGCAACAGTGTAATAGAATATTCCGGCCGCTTTCAGTTCTAATCTATCATCATCCTTGATTCCATAGTGATCACGTAATTCGATCGTTCATCGCAATAAAAGACGCGTGCCGCGAGCTACAAACACAACGTGCAGGTAACGAGTCGGTGTCAACACTGTCAAGTATGCCAACGTGCATTCAGAAGGATCATACGTGACACTCGTAACGATTACTAATCACGTACGCCGGTGCACGTGTAGCTGTTCGGAACGAGAGCCGGACAGAACCGTGTTAAATAAGTACAGGACGGGCTGGATCTCTCCAGTAGCCTAATAATAGTCTGCTAGAAGCTGAGGTCAGGCCGCATAATAGGCTCATATGTCACGGGAAATTTACATAAATGCACCGCGAGAGGCAACTAGATCGCTGATGAGCACCGCCGACCGCGCGGTGGTGCATCCAACGGTGCATGCGTGCACTTCTTCCTTGCAACGGGCTCCCCAGCGACAGCTGCGATATCTCAGCCGCTCTCATCTTGCAAATGGTCTGTTTAGCGGCTGATACAAATCGCTATTTTTGTCCAAACTTATTCCACATGTCAAATAAGTTCGTACCATAAGTTCGTACTATGACATTCAGGAGGGTCCATCGAATTTTCAATTCGAAGTTCCGAAGCTAGTTTCCAAGGTAAATTCAAGAGTTAACAAGCCCTTAAATACGAAGGACGATGAGAACCCGAAGTTCTGAAGTCGGAGCTCGTTACGGGATTCTAAATTTTCAGATTAGAAAGCGCACAGCGATATCCCAATTTAAAAGATCAAACGAGCTACTTAGGTGCACGCTCCCGAGGACCTAAGGGTCTCGATGAGTTCTAAATTCGGCTTCTCGAGTAGCTTATTTACCTCTAAACTCAAGAGTTCATGAGCTCCGAAGGAGCCTAATCCCAGGACTTCGGGGAGCTTAGTCGACTCATAAACTGGTGGATTTAAAATGCCTCAAAATGTAACATTCAACTGAGGCTCGTTAAAATCATTTTACAGATTCTAGATATTGCATTTTTGGAACGAACCAAATTTTCGTCGTAGTCTATACAGGAGTCAGCTGTTGAATCGCCTACATTGTATCACTGTACCAGAGGTGGGCATTATCTGGCGAAACAAATATTTCAAATACCATTTAATATTTTAGATTTTATTTTGCTTAAAGAAAATAGTATTTTAAATACTATTAAATACAATTTCGAAAATAAAATATTTCTATTTTAACAATCTGAAACACGAAATAAAATATTTTACTTTTTGCATTGTTGTAATACTCTGAGAAACCACATGAACATATAGTCTATCTTATCGTTGAGAAACGATTTACACTCGTAAAAGTATTGAATTCGAACCAATATTTTCAGCAATAATATTTAAAATTGAAATTGAAAATAAAAAAGACAAAATAGAAATATTTTCAATATTCTTCAAATAATATACTATTTAAAAAAAAATGACTGCCTCAAATAAATTATTTTATTTTCAAAGTTGTACACACACTTTAAAATAAATACGATTATTTATTATTGACTATTTAAAATACTATTTTCCCCAGCTCTGCACTGTATGTTTGTTACCTCGTTCAGTGTATTGATTGCGGAAGATCGAGGTGTGAAAATCCTACCTAATTCGCCACGAATTGCTCATCTTCCGATTGATCGAGGACTGCACTGGCAAACTACAGTTTCGCAAGCCTATTAACGGTATCCAGTTTCCCGTCTACATTCTGATGGATTGCATTACAATTTCGACGACAGACAGCAGCTAGAAAGGAGCAGGGTTCCAGAGGAACCAGTTCTCTCAGTTAAACACCTCGATCCGATTATCGAAAATCGGCGCGCATGATTCACCACCGGCTAATCCAGATCGGTCGTTGTCTCACCAACACAGAGGCCGGTTCATGCTCGTCCGAGCGTGTCCCGGCTATTTCTACTGTCGGCCAGTGACGAGGACAGAACGAAAAGTTGGTCAGCCACCGTTGCGTTGGCAAGTGGTGGTGGTATTCCTAGGTAGCCGATCTGGGACAAGGACGCGTGCACGAATCGTGCGTAAGGCGAACGAATGCATGAACGGTCCGGGGATGCACACGGGAAGACGGAACACTGTGGGAACCGGATCCTAATCGTCTGTCGTCGATACAAATGCGCGCAGCTGCATCGCCGGAGCGAAATCGATGCAATATTTCACCAGGCGAATCGCTGCACGTCGGCAATTTCTTTTCCATCGCGCATCCAGCGAACGCTTCGCGTAATTTATTCCGCGGCTTCTGCTGATTTTTTTATTCCCGCACTGACAGAACTTTGATTCATGGCCGCCTGCAGAAAAATCTGCCGCGCCTCTGATTCGCGTGCCATCAACTTTCAATTTGTTTTTGAAATTCATATTTTCCAAGATTCTGGACATACAAACGATAACAGAGGAAACGACGACGCGAAAGGAAAATGCTACTAGCAGCTCACTGAATGAAAAACACAATCTGCGCTCATCCGGAAGAGAATTATGAAAGCATTAACTTCGACTAGCCGGAACAAAGGGGATGAAAATTTGCCGGGGAGTTTGTGGAATGGCCGTGGGTGATTGAACGGTTTTCTCGCGCGTCAACGTTCGCAATTTCCCAACCGGGTATTTTCCCGAATAAAAGGACTTGTTCGCTTTTATAGTATGATTTACCGGCGACGCGAGTAAAGGACCGTTCCATTTTCGTTGATGAAAATATTTTACGTGACACGAGGTGGAGGGAGAAGCAAGTTTGATAACAGTTCGTTTGTCGGAATCAGGAATCGAATACTTTTGTCCCGTTCTCTGTCACGTATAGCGGATTCCCCGAGCAAATGGCCCGGGTTTCGACGATGGGAATTATTTTTGTCCCCGCCCGTTGGGAAACAAAGCGGCTGCACGCTGACTCTCAAAAAATCGTTTCCACGGCTCGACCCCAGCCTTTTGTTCGGCCACGCTGTCGAAGAAGAAATTGCACGGCAGAATGAGAAGAGAAAACGCGCTCCGGCGAGACAGAGAGATGGGGTGACGACAGAGACAACAGGCCATTGTCTTGTCGCTCGGTCGTACGTCTTCCTGCTGTTACGTCACCATTGTTTACTCTAACCCCGACGATTCCTTCGACGATGTGCTTTTTATTTCATCATTTCGATACCCATTGTGCAACCGATTCGCCGTTTCGACGACTCCTTTTCCTGACACAGTTCTCGTTATCCTTCAACGATTTTATTTTTTATCTACGTTAACACTAGATTCACGGGACCCGTCAGATTGACGGGTTTTAATATTCTTAATTTGCGATTATTAAGAAAGTAAAGATGCTTCCCTGAGGAATTATTCACCAAGTTTATTTGTTTGGCCTGGGATTTTCGCAAGATGCAGATCGCTGCAGCGGTAAAAACGCGTTTCAAACGTTCGACAATGAGTTAGCTGATGCGGATCACGAGAGATGCAATTTCTAAAGGATGCCAAAGGTCAAGCCGGCGACGTTCAGCGACAAATTGAAAGCGGTCCGCGCGCCGAACATGGGCAACAGTGTGCTCGTGGTGTACCATCGAAGAAATATTACCATCGAGGTACGGCGCAGACAGTCGGGAAACTAGCATTAGCAGCGGGACTAGAAATCGCGGAGAGGAAAGCGGTCGTAATTATGACATTCTCGTTGACAATATCGACGGACCGTTCGGTCCCACCGGTCGGTGAAATCTTTTGCGCCGCGAACGGAAGCTGACCGTATCCGCGAGATCCATATACGGGATGTTTTTCCAAAGACGAACGCCGACACTTTCCAGGAACAGACTTTCCTCCGCTGAATGCGGGCTCTGAGAATTGCGACAGAATTCCAGGTTTCCGATGCTGGAATCGCGTGCCTTCAATTTCGCTCCCACCACATTATGAAAAAGAATCTTAGACAAATGTAAACGGGATGTAAAAGCAGAGGTTTCAAGCTTTAAACGAGTCCAGGTTTATCGTTCCACGATCATTTTTTACGAAGTTGCAATACACATTAAATATCGCTGCTACTCAGCCTTTTATGGGAATCTACTTCGAAGTAGAAAATGTCGTTCGTGATCTGTAGACTGCGAATCTTTATGAAAAATAAACATTTTTTTCGCTACTTGTAAGACTCAAGAGCCGTACAAAAATGTCTTCATATCTTTAACAATTTTAATAAATTGAAGATGACATATGGACCTTCTTAAATCGATTTAATGTTTGGACTGTTTTAAACTCCATCCACCGATTTTTGTGATAACTACATAAAATCCGCAGTCTAACGATCAGACTGTACGTTCGTGTATGAAACTGTCATTAAAAATGATAATTGTTAGATGTTTCAGAAGTCTTGTTAGAGACGTGTGATAGGAAAACAATTCACTGACCAGTGTGCGTGGCACGGTTTTACGAGGATCGCCGCTGCTCAGCCCCTTATTCGACACTTGGGATCAACTTCGAGACTGCGATCGGATTGCACAAACGAAGCCTGATATATCGTGGAAACAATGTTCGGCTCCAGAGGTCGGCGTAAACGTAAACGTAAACACAGGAACTCGCGCACAATTGGTCGCCGGAGGATCGAAGATCAGTCTGCCCGACGTGGACGGCGTCGAATCGCGCGAAAACTATTAAGCTCGTTCTCGTCCCTGCGCGTCCCGACGCCAAGAATAAACCTAAGTCTGCCCCACCATCGGAACCACCTTCTAGCGCGCTGGTTCTAAACATTTTCGTCCCTCTTTCACGAAACTCGTTCTCAGAGTGCTAATTATGGCGTCTAACGAGACCCCGCGATTCACGATTAATTTTCCAAAAGATTTATGGACACAAAAACTGCAACATATTGGCTTAAAAAAAATAGGAACACACAGAGCTCGAAGTTAAGTCGTTACACCACAGAAAAATTCTAACTTCTCATCCGCTAATTACCTCGGTGAAAATTCGGGGACTTCGCTAATTTTCAAGTCTCCTTACTCGCAAACCAGTGACTAATTGAGACTCACAGACTTTTCATCAGCTTTCCAGTCGATATTCACCGGTCCCTTTCCACGTCAAAGTTTATCGTCTGTGCACAGAGGCGCTGAAAGGGAATCGTTTTCTATAAATTCGAAGGGAAACCGAGCGAGAGGCGTTTAACGATCGCTTCCTCTTCCGTGTAGCTCGCTGGAAACGATACCGAGATCGATGCCTCTCTTTCGCAGACGAAAATGCCGCGCCCTGGCCTCGCCGAAGAAGTATACACGCGAAGAAAGAAATATTACGAAGAGAAAAATGGAGACCGGAGAATGAAAGCCTCCTAAAAATCTCGGGATAAAGATAGGGACCGGGTAGTACCGAAACTGCGCCCTTTTTAAAGAGAAATTCTTCAGCTGTGAGTTACGAGATATTTTCTCGCAGACCCGTTATCTTGTAACGGGGTTTGGTTTTAATGAGGCAAATCTTTGGAGATCATTTTCCTACGACCTGATGTATGAACATCTTCAGAGGTTACTAACACTTTCGTAAATTCTAAAGCAAAACCACTTATTCAGTAGCCTCTGAAAGCAATTAATTAACATCTGAAGATATTTAAAAATATTTTGACACGTAAAGGCACTTAAAAGAGAATGTTAAAAGGGTTCTAATAATATCCAAAGTAGCCTCATAATACACTCGACTAAAATTTCAACTCCGGTAAAGATCGATCGATCCAAAAAGCGACTGATGTATATTTCTTTATAATAATACGAGGATTGAGTTTATCTAGAAGCGTCTAAATTGAATCGGTGATTACCGCTGCTTGTACAGCGTCTTTTCAATAGGACCCTGTGGCTGGGGTAGCAGAAAGGGCGGAGGAAGAACAGCGGAAGATAAGGGATGCAAGGGGACGAGGATATGAAAGGGGACAGACGGTAATAATCGCCTGCGGCGCGAAAAACACAGTTCCAAAGAGCTCGCCGCGCCGTTTCCGCCCGGAGCTCCTTGATTCAAGGGGCGTGCTCTTAATTTTAGATTTCCACGTTGCCATAAGGCGCCAAACCCTCTGCTCCTCTTCACCCCCTAGACCCGTGGCAGCCCGGGTCGGCTATGAGAAATTGATAGAGCAGATGTAATAAAAGTTTGCGACGCGAGCACGCCCGGGAAAACAAATCCTAAAGAGTGCTTAGCACCCAGCAGCGCTTCGAACAAATAAAAACTCGCTGTTGAATCGGGGAAGAGACTTCTGCTAAATGGAGCACTTCCTCGAGAAATAAATACAGAGGAAACTATGCCCGAGGAAAATATCATCCCCACCCTGATCGGGTGCAAAACAAACTGCGAACGTAGATGGTTCGCTTCGGAAAGTTTCGTGGGACAAACTGAGTGCGGAAAGAAATAAACAACGAATAAACCAGTGGAAGTTATTTTTAAACATATGAAAAAGTTACTATTTACTCGGAGAAATAATAAAAAACGTAGAAGACCGCGTCTTTGAGCCTGTTATAAAAATTTTATAAGCCCTCCATCATCCGCAGAACGATCCCTAAAACTTGCCTTCAACGGCCCCTTTCTTGAAACACGCGAGACGGGACGGAACAGTTTCCGAAGAAGTAGAATGAGATACTTATCGGCGGTGAAATAAATAAACTGTAGAGTGCCATGTCTGGAGATGTCATAAAAAATATTGCACCGTCTGAATGATTTACGAAACGACTTGGGACAGAATGGGAATTCTTCGGCGGGACGACTTTTCCAAGCGAAACTTTTTATCACACACCGTAAAAATGTATAAGAGAGGCGAGAACTATGTTCGAAGGCATAATAAGAAATACCGACAGTTCTCAATGGCGCGGAAAACGACTTTGAAACAACGAAGATTCATTAGGCGAGGAGAGTTCCTTTCTCGTGGAGCGCGGAAACTTTTCCCGGCGCGCCGGAAGAGCGCGTAGCTCGTCAGCTTGTTAAAGTCGATCGTTCGTGAAGAACACCGCTCGTGGAATCTTCTTTTCTATCGCGTGGGTGCGACGTGTGGGTTGTTCGTGAGACGTGTAACGTGCTCGTGGATCCAGCTGGACTTCCTAGTATTAACACATCGTTGCTTGGAATCACTTTTATACAGTCTGGAAAATCCTCTCGCCAATCAATGGAGAATATGTTAACGGAACGAGGCACAGAGGGACGCTTGAATCGGAACGCAGGACATCGCGTTTAGCACCCCTTTCATTTTTTGTATCCCCTCGAGATTATTAATTATTTTTGACCAACCAAAAGCTTTTTTCTCCGCCTATAAAGTCCATAAAAGAATTTTGTTTCAACTTGCTATCTGTGTATATACAAGTATAGTATATGCCATCAAAGCCTTATAACTAGACTCCGGACTTTCTGCATTCATAACAAAAATGAGCAAGTTATTTTCACCACATTAAAATCATTAATGAAGGATATAAATTTATATTTAGCTACCGCGTCTTGCAATTGATGCACAAACTTTTTATTTTGCATAAACATCCGGAGTGTACTTATAACAAACTTCGAATTTTAGTGAATGTCGCGGGTTTTCGAATATTCGTCCCACTGTGCGAGGGTTGGGACAATTGCGAAGACCAAGTTGTTATCGTTGTACCTGAAAGTGTATCGGCAATTGCCGGTTCGCCATAAACGCGCAAAGTTCCCGGTCCAATGATCATGGAACGAGCCCGATGGGGCGACTCGTGATAGTCCGCCGACCATAATCGTGCCGAGTCGTTGCCTCGATTTCCCCGGGCCGAATTCCGACCTACGTTAAACGAAACGTAGCGAACGGCCGCCCACGCGGCTCCTTGCCCGGTTCACCGAACCGTTCCGAACATATTCGGAACGGTTGCGTCACCGCGACGCGTCCGTCAAAAGCCAATGGGAAAAAAAGGAACGGGCGACTCCGATTCAATTCGTTTCGTTAACGATCGGCCCGTGCTTCCAATAAAGCTCCTGACCCAAATTGGCCGCGATAGTTACGGTCGCTGCGATGTTGCTCGTTCACGAAACCCGAGGTGAAACTATGGGATCCGCCAGGAAATAGCAAAAATAGACAAACAACGAAAAAATCAGAATTTAAGAGCGTCGATAAATTTCGATTTTCATATCGAATATCGCAAAAAAATTGGAACTATTCGATCCACGAGGAAATAACGAAAAAGAGGCCCGCATATGGTGGCGAGATGGGTTGGGCCGATTGCACATCGAACGGATTGACCGCCGGCGATGACCTCTTGGGTGTGACCGAATCGAAATCAATTCCGACGAGCCTTCTCCCAGGACAAAAAGAACGGAAACTATCGCCGTCATCCAGGATACCTCGATTGTATCTAGCGACGCCGGTCTTCTTCCTGATATCGACAGGCGACGTCAACGTCCGACGACTAGTTTTCGTTTCTGATTTTTCTTTCCGACGGTCGGCCACGAAATTGTCCAACGCGAACGGTTTTCATGCGATGATAGATGCTGATGGAAAAACCACTCGGCGATTCCAAAAAATGTTCACTGTGACGTCCTGACAGTGTTTTTGAAGATAAACGGATATCTTGCAAACCTCGAGGAAAAGATTCAGTAGATCATTCCGTCAATGACCAGACTACCAGGAGAACCTCTCGCACGATCGGGAAATAAATCCGTCGCCTTCCTCGATTTCTATATCTACCTAAAAGAGCCTTTGCTGGTAAATTTTGCGGAACGAGCAGGTCAGAAGCGTGAACCGCAATAAATTTGGTGAAGCGACGCGCGTAAACAGTTCCTCGGCCCCTTGAAAGGCGACCGTCAAGCATATAGAGTTGCAGAGTGACTGGGTTTTGATAGGGAGCGCGGGGCAAATCGAACGGTAGGAGGTGTTTCTCGGAGCTTTCGGACCTTGCAGACCCATCGACCTTTGATCTATTTCCGGCGTGTCGCTGCGATAGACCGGCTTGGCAGGACGTATTTCCGGCGGCGTTAGTCAGCCGGTTTAAATCCGCCGCGTTAACCACTAGATTTTCGGTCGGAGCTTGTCCACCTGAAGAGCCCTGTGCAACCGTTCGGACGCGAGTTGTATTTCTGACTGGTTCTCACCGGTAGATCGAGGTTAATTGGCTACCATTAGGGCCGGGAATTAGCGCGAATTAGTCCGCGGACGATGAGTTCCGTCGCTCGAGTCCACGTCACGTCGGTTTCGGGCTATCAGTTAATTAATCGCCGCGAACTTAAGCCCGCGAGAGAAAAAGTTTCGCGAGAGCCGAAAAAGCTCTGGCTCGACAGACACATTAATCTTCGTAGCACGTCATTTTCCAACGAACCCGGGGATATCCATTATTGTCGTTGGACACGGGCTAACGTGGAAATCACCGCGAGCCCACCGACGCGATCTTCCTTTTCGGTGATCTCCCTGATTCATCATCGTCAGGAGCCTCCTCTAACGCTGACCTACCCGGGTAACCCGATCTAATACGACGACGTAGCAATTGTACCAAATTGGACGGTCGCGTTGTAATCTACTCTAATCTAAGTTAATCGAGTGCCTCGTCCATCCCGCGAACTCCCAGAAGCGATTATTAATGGAGCGAGCTTCTTGAAATTCTTCTGACAGTGGGACGACATGGTAGGTGGTAGTAGGGAATGAATAATAAGTATCGTCGATGAAGAATGGTCGCAGGTGTATGTACACTCCCGCTCATAAGTCTTAGATTAAGACTTTTGATCTTATATCATATTAATACAGCATACAAATTTCTATTTCACTCCAGTGTCTTGCAATTCGCTTAGAAAATTTTTATTTTGCACAAACGTCCGTGATCACCACAAACATCTAATGATCACTGTCCTAAGACTTATGAGCGGGACTGTAAAATAGGAGAGACAGCTCGGGAACATTGAAAATCACTCACCGTCATCGCTGATCTCGAGATTCGTGTAGCTGTCCCAGTGTAAAATGGGATCGTGATGAGCCGAAGTGTGCGGCACAGCAGGCGTAGGTGCTGGAATAGGTCCGTCCTGACGTTTGGCATCGGTAGCGAAATAAAGAGTGACCACGCTGTCCGTAGGACATCTAGGATCGTCGCAGGCAACGTCCAGCTCGGATCGCGGGAAGGACACCACGTTCTCGGTAATTACGCACGTATGGAACTGCGGGGCCAAACAACAAGCATTCAGATCGATCGCGATACACCGTGTAACGATCGCGTTTTACGTAATCGCGATGCCCCCGGGCGGTCTCGCGTGTAACAAGACTCGGAAAGCAGATAGCATCTTGGTAATTACATGGTTCTCGTATTCTGGGTCGATTGACGTTTTTAAACGGCAACTTCTACTACCGCGACTCATAAACAATCTGTGACAGCGTTAGACAGAAGAAAAAAATCTGTAAAAAGAGCCAGAGATCCGAACCCGTTCATTCAGGATCTCGGTGAACGTACTTCAAAGGAATGTCCAACGCGATAAAAATGAGAAACTTAAAGCCTGAAGGGATCGGAATTCATGTTCTACCGGCTACGGTTTACTCGCTCGACGGTAGAACTTACATCGAACTTCTCCTTAATTGGAGAATAATCTACTGCACGGTTTAATTGCTCGCGGAATTATCGTCTTACCTGAAGAGAGAACATGACTTCCCGGCTCTGCTTCGAGTAGACCCTGTGGTAACATTTCACGAGGATGTCTCCGCGAAGACGAAGGCCGCCGAGGTTCACCGTGAACTCTCGCGCGTTTGTTACCGAGTACAGGTCTGAAGTGTAGACTGGAGTGAGTCCTTCGTAGACCTTGAGGAACGCTCGGCAACCCGTCGGCTCGAACAGAGGCACCCCGAGGACCGTCAGGTGTGTCAGGTAGAGTGGTGACTGGCTGATTCTTAAAGAGCCCGAGAGCAACCCGCTGAAGTACTTGATGTACCTGCAACCAGAAGAACGGTTTAACTTTCCCCTCCCCTCTCATTGGATAATAGCGATGACAGGGAGAACGCCACCGGAAGAACGGCAGCCTCTCTGTCTGCTCTCGTGTCCCAGAATTCCATTGCTAAACGCGACACAGAGAAGCAATTAATGCCGACACGTTTCTCGGGAAACATTTATGTTGGCCGGGTCAAGGTGAGCCGAGCTTTTCACCGTGAAGTACGCCAATGGACATTCTGCGCCGCACGCAACTTCCATAACTGCGAAAGCGCGAGTCAATTTGTGGTTCCTGGCTCGTGGTTAGCTAATTTCGGCATCCGGAAGATTTGTAAGGTGATAAAGTCCCTGCTTCGGCTTGTTTTACTTTCTTTATTCTTAACACTTTCGAATTCTGAATAACAATTTCGAAAAGAGGACAGTTAAAGTGACGGTCTTTTGTTATCGGCAGTTGAATCCTTACTCGGTGCGGAGCGTGGCGTGCGAAAATATCAGAAAACCGATGCCTCGACGCGTGTCTGACCATGGACAGAATTTTCTACTTCGCCGAGAACCGTATTCGGCGTGATCCTCGTCGCGAGGATGTTGCTGAAACACTGTGGGACTTCTAATGAACACCTTACTGTTTCTTCGTGTCTGACCATTCATGGAATTTTCTACTTTCTATGGAACTTCGTACCGGCTGAGACGAACTAGAAACGACTGCGGCGGCCTTGGCGCTGCCCTACGCCGTTGTCGTTTTATAAAACTCCTTATTTCCTTGCCATATTCCTTTCCTATCGTTGTCAGTTCTGCGCGGGTCTGGTCAGTCCTAGTACACATCCGGCGACCGGTGTCTCTTCTCCGTTTTTTATAGCATCCTCCCGCGATTGCTTCTTTCCGCGCGCGCGTGTTATTACCTGACTTTCCTCTTCTCCTGGGTTTTTCCATACCTTCCTCTCCTTACTTTTCTCCCACCATTCGGTTTTCCTCCTCTCTTTCATTTGTACCTTTTCCTGGGGAGTTGTCCCAAAGTTGTCAGGGTCAGACAGTCACAAGTCGTTGTCCTTTTAAATAAAACTTGTGTTGAGGAAGTCGACTTACAGAGCTTCAGTCCTCATTTTCTCATGTCCTACTCCACACGACCAACAAATAATGTTTCTTTAACAATTCTGGGTCTTGACGATGTGACAAACGATGTATTACTAGATACTTTTAACCCCTTGCCTTACAATATCGAGTGAGACTCGTGATGAAGATTCTGGACAGAGTCTAATACATGTATGCTATTAATATCCTTTAAGTCGAAATAATATTCTATCTTGGTTTTGTTAGTGTAAGCTATTGAAGAACATATAGGCGCGTACAATACATATAAAGATTCTCCATTTTTAGGAAATTAAGAATTACAATAAATGTTTTACTCACTGAAATCGTCAAATAAATCGCAGGGCAAGGGGTTAAGGAGCCTAACGACCGGCGGCGTATAGGATGAAGAGGTCGCAAGTAGATTATTCGTTTGCGATCAGGCAAAGGTTGGTTGGTTGGATGTAGCGTTCGGTGTCGATTAATTCGACGGCTTGTAATACACCGTCGAAACACGGAAGAGAGTGGACTCGCAGCGTGGCGAGCGAGTTCCTTGGGTACCTGTCGATTATGCGGCATCGTGATCTCACTCGGCCGTAATTTCGCGGGCTCGCTCACGAATCCTCGCGTGTCGCTCGTAACGAACCAGATAGGATCTGCTGAGACGCTGACCGATCCTCTAATGAAAAAAAAACCTGTTCCTGGTGGCACCTAAGGTGTGCGGGTTGGTTATGCGAGTCTTTCGACCGGGCCGCGATCTTCGCAGCAGCCGATAATGGATTCATACGTTCGAGCAACTCCTGGCCACGCTAACGACATGCTAATGCTCGTTGCTCGTCGAATTAATGGCGGCTGGCTCTAGGAAGAGGCGGGACGACGCCTAAAGGGAATCTTCCTTGTATAAGGACAGGCCTATGGGACACCATTACGATCCACGGATCCCCGAGACCGTCAAACAACGAAAACTAAACGCGAACGGATCGACAGCGTGTAATAGGCGCCGCGAGATCGTTACCCTCGAATGGATCGCCAAGGTGGACGGGGTCTGCCTACGGGACGCGGGTTTATGGGGTTATTTCTCCATGATTTTTAGGCAGAGGCAACTCGCCGGGGATTATCGGACACGATATGCATCGGGATTATGGCGCGGCGAGTGTCGGAACGCGTCGAGGAATATTGGTTTATGGAAAATGCTCGGGGGATTTTCCTACGGGCGTTTTTAATCTTAATGGGACTTCGGGTAGCGGCTTCATAACCAGTGACGAGTAAATTGTGCAGCTTCGAATGGTGAACGCAGCTCGCAGAAGTCCGGAGAAATGAGAATTTCAAGTGGGGAGACCGACCTTGAATAATTTGACGCAATTTAAGGGAGCGCCGCTCCGCGAAACAATTAATGCAACTCGGACACGCGGCACTAAACTTGACGCCCGACCCAATGGACAGCCAAGGCTAGAATTGCACGAGTCTGGTTTTATACGATCCATTCTATGCGTGAGAATAGTTATACAATCTCACGATTCAAGTAATGATAGCGTGCAACGTTTCCGCAACAGAGCCAAGCTATTTCGAACACTTCAGCTAATTAATGAATTCTGAGCTGCATAGTCTGACTCGGCAACTCCTTCAACTACAACAATTCGTCGTAACTATCCGAACTATTCGTGTACGTTCACTGTAGTGTCAGCGAAACTATTTCGAACACGCTATCGAGCAGTTTCTTCAATGAATTAATTATTCCTTCGCGAGTTCCATCAGAAAAGTAAACAGAGACGTTATCAGTCCTGCGATTGATTCCCGAGTATGTACCGGAACACATGCATGTACATAAATCAATGCCGACGTTATTGCATCCATCAAGCGAGCCCGGAGGATCGTAAATGCCAATTCCGACGGGTCCGTCAGCGATCGGCATACTAATTATGACATAACAGTTCATGTGACGCGGGAAACGGTAAGAGCAGGCGAACGGTCAGGTTTACGGCGATGGGCGACGAGCTCGTTGCGTGAAAATAGGGACTGCGTCCTGCTAATAACTGTCTACCCTCGATCGAACGAGTCGTCGTTCGTCCTCTGCTAGCTGAAGAAGCTAGGAGGAGCTACTACGCGCGTTTGTTTACCTTTAAAGACTCGACCCGTTGGACGAAGGGTACACTCGTCGCGATAGTGCCACGCCCGCGGATGCTGGCTCGCGACTAATAGGCGATAAAACGAATTTTATCGTGATGCGACGACAGTATAACGTCATGCTTCTCAAGCGATTACCTCCGGTGCGATGGAACCTGCAGGGATCCGATCTTGTCGTCCAAGAATCTCCTCATAGCGAACCTGTCCAGAGCCTGGTCGCGTCCGCCGCAGATGCTGCTGTAGTTCATGTACGCGGACACCGCCACACCTAATCGTTCTTTGCTCCCCCTGCATCAGAATGTTCGTTTTTTGAATACTTAATCTGGAGGATCTGGGGATTTTTGCGAAACAGACACGAACCTGGCGTGCAAGACCACCACGCGATTAGGTGCGCCGTTCAGCCAGGAGTCCAGCTCCTTGCACAGGGCGCACAACCTTTCCAAACTGGGCGCTAAACCCTGAGGCCAGCCTGCTTCTCTCGTATTCGGCTCACCTGGTCGACCAGGCGATGATAGGTTGAATATCTGGAACATGAGACGGTTAGGTTCAAAGCCGGTTAATAGTTCCCGAACGAACGCGTCGAGCGTTTGATTACACGTTCACGTTGTAATTGGCGTCGCTATTACAAAACTTCCTCCTCGCCGCGCCGCTCTGTGTTCGGAATGGATTTAAAGTCGACGCGGGGGGTTTGAACTTCTAAGTAAAAGTTTCCTTCGTTACACTCGCAGTCTTCTTGTTTCACAGCTAGTTCTACAAATCCGCGAAGTCTAGGAAACAACCCGTAGAATCCTGGCGAATCAAGTGGCTAATGTAACAGCGTTGCGTAATCGAGTTGAATAGAGTTCACCTTACGCCGATCTTACCGGAGATATCGATTTGACGTTGATCGTTATTTAAGAAAAAGCTGTGCGATTAAGCGGCTATTAATTAATCGGCCCGCCGGCTGCTCACCATATAATTATCGGCGTGTTTCCCTCGGAGCAACGTGGTGGCATGTTCGAGCACTCCCTGGGCATCCTCTCTGTACCAAAGAGCGATGATCCTCTCCGTGACATAACAGAGCTCCATCACTTCCGTCACGCGACCTCCGACCTTACCCACACCTGTCGTCGCCGCGTCCGCACCGACGCCCGGCGTCCTCGCGGGTGCCGTCGGCGTCGTGGACGTCTGCACCTGTCGATCAGACAATTAACACCGTGATCAAACAATTTTTTCAACAGAGTTTGCAGTTATCGAATCATTCGAAAGCTGACTTGGTTTTTCTTGAAAAACCTCCAAGGGCAGTTTTGATCATCTTAATAGGCTGGCCTCTTTATCAAACCAAAAATTAAAACAATAAAACCGAACTAGAATACCAGTTCGAAATAACTCATCCACATTCCAAAGAACCGCGACACGCATAATTCATTTCCGAATCGCCGTATTTAAACTCATAACGAGGACAGTCTCGCGTACAACCGTCCACCCCCGGATCCACTTTCACCAGAATAACCAATTCCGCGTGCTCCGAGCCGCACCGTCGCCTCATTAAAGAAACAATAAATTATTCATCGAGGATCCGACGAGCGGAAGAAGCCAAGCCGTCCGAGTCAAGAATAGCAGAAAGTCTCTCGAGTGAGAGTGAACCTTGGAGTACTTCGGCGCGTAGAGGATCCTGACGACGATCTTGTCCGGCATGCCGGTGTTTGTAGAGGAGGGTCCTTATCAAAGCGAATCGACATGAAATCCTGGCGCTTGGATTATCCTGGAGAACAACTCGGTTACGGACGAGGACGACTCGCCACGACGGGATAACAGACTGCCTCGTATTGTGTTTCACTCGGACCCGGAGTAACCAGTGGTCGCTAGTCTTGTCCGATAGATGCAACTGCGTTTCCTCCTCGTCCACCTGACGTCGTGTGTTGACTCCCACCATCGTGACTTCCAACGATGCGTGCCGCCGATTTCCGTGATGCAACGAATTCGCCCTGACGCCGGCGTGACTTTCAGACCGAGTCACGCTCGTCGTTAGACGCGAGTAGCATTAGCGGACAGCGATGTTCAAATCACTATGGAGTACGCGATAACGCCGTGCGTGAGTAATTCGTCTTCAAGGGCGACGCGGAAGCGAACGACAATTTGAATACCTCGATTGTCGGCGTACTGCGTCGCAAGCTCCGAGTGTTGGCTAACACAGTCGCTTCTTCGGATGACGAGCGCGATGTTGACGTTCGTGTGGGGACGATTGTGAGTTGAGACACTGGTTCGAGTGTTGGGGAAGTGAAGAAGTGTGACGAAAATTGGGGAACTGGGGAACTGGGAAATTGGGTAGAAATCTATAACATATTTAAATTTCATCAAAATCTGAGAGGAGGCCCTTCTCCTAAATAATTACCGCGTTCTTATTTCAGAGAAAAAACAATTTTGTTGAAATATATGAAAGTCGAAAAATTAAATTTTTGCCACAAAAAGCGGGCCCCTGGATCACTGTGCGCCGATCGACAGCAGTGGATCATCCCAGCTGTTGCCAGACAGGTCGGACCAATACGTTCCCGTTTCCAGTGGCATTTCCAGCGGCGCGGCTCGTAATAATTTAACGGGACGAGTTGGGTACGAGGCTCGGGTCCCGTAACGCCATCAGAGATCCAGAGATCCAGCTGCACACCGCGGGTGATACTCATCCCGTTGGCAAAAATGCGCCTCGTCAGACGATATTACGACTTATTCGCACGCGGGACGTCTGACAAATGCTCGCGAATATCCCCGCTTCCACTCTCTCTCTCTCTCTCTTCTTCGAATGGAAACAAGAAGAGGAGAACTCTCAGTCGGAGGAGCAAGGATAGTTTCTGGACCCCCGTGGACCCCTCAGGATCCTAAGCAAGCGTGAGAAATGCGAAGGACACGGCGTCGGCGTGGCGGGCAGTCCTCGGCTTCCTTGGAACGACAGCTGCGGTAGGACCGTGGGCCAGCGTAATAGCAATTTCACACGTGAGCCTAACGCTGCGAGGGATTTACGACCGTAGAAGACCGCGACGTACGAGCAAACCGAAGCCGGCTGCAACCCGCGAGAATCCAGCCCACCGCGTTATGATCCTATAAACGTATTTTTAGAGCCGCCCTCTCCCTTCCTCCTCCTTCTCCTCCTGTTCTCTAGACCGCTTCTTTTTCGCCAAACGCCCGGACCCCGTTGCCGTACTAGCAATTCTTTTTTTTTACACTCCGAGAGATCGTTAAATTTTCAATTTGCGACGGCGACACGCGTGGGCGGATTGCGCCCGAGATTCGGGGGTGAGAAAATCGGGGGTGAGGAGGCTGCTTTGGCTTGGAAATTGGAGCCTTGGGGAGGCTGCAGAGGTGGGAGGAATTTTAAGCAGCCGGGACTCCGGCTTGACAGTGATTTTTGTGCGGTGGTGAGTTTGAGAATCATGCAAGAAGCGTTCGTAAATGGAATTTCTGTGTTTTTTGTTTGATGGAATGGACTTTCACTGGGTTTCAGAGTATGAACGTGATGCAAAGACGATAATTATCGACCGCGCCACTAAAAGGGCGCGGAGAGCGTCGCGCCGGCAATGTCAATTATCGTTAATACGCGTAATTGCCGCGGCTAATTTCTAATTGGAAGTATAGCGCCAAGTGAGAGTGGGCTTTATCGTTATCGACTTCTTTCCGTTGGACGTGCACTCTGGATGCCGAACGAAGCAGTCTAGATCCGATCGATAACTACACGTTCCAAGTACTGTAGGGTCTTGATAGAAATACAGCATTAAGTCTCGATATCGTGCCAGTGAAATCAATATCGAGTCCCGAGTAACTTTCAATACATCCAATAGTGTCGTTCTTTATTTGATTACTATAGAGCCTTGCCGGGATGACATAAACCTCGAAGTGCCTCGATATTCTTGCTGTCCTAGAAATATCCTGTGGTACTCCGACGGTACTAAAATCTTGTTATGTCACGGCAATGTTTAGTTCACTGCAAAATTTTTCTTCCTCTTTACCGAAATATTGCGACAACAAATGTAAAAATACAATCGCCCTTGTTACATCACAGCAATTCTTATTCCATTGGCATTGTTACCCAATTCCCAAGAAACATCGACTTCCATGTGAAATATTGCGACAAAGACTGACAGTATTTTCAAGTATGGTAGCAGAGCTGCATCCTGGAATCCATTTTCCCAAAAAAGTCACTGCCGAATTTTTTTCCCTCTTTACAGAAATGTTGCGACAACAAATGTAAAAATGCAAACGTCCTGTTACATCACGGCAATTCTTATTCCATTGGCATTGTTACCCAATTCCCAAGGAACATCGACTTCCACGTGAAATATTGCGACAAAGACTGACAGTATTTTCAAGTATGGTAGCAGAGCTTCATCCTGGGATCCATTTTCCCAAGAATGGCCACAGCCTGAACCCACGTAAGGGTCTCGCGAATACATTACACGGTCATCGTCAATATATTCGGATTATCTCGGGGGAACATCAGTCGATGCAGGCGCTGCTCGCACGATGCACCAGCTTACCACCATTTTACCAACTAATTCTCACCGGTCGCGGCATTAATGCTTCCCATGGCTTGTACACCTCGGTGTACAAGTTCGAAAAAGGTCCGCTAATAAAGCACACGAGCTACCTCGAAAGCTATCCAACGTCTGCTTTAATTCCCTGCTGGTGTTAGTCTTAATCCTCCCACGTGTTGCGTCCTCGGATCGTTATCTCGAGTAATCGTACTTTAATAATGCTAACCGTAATGTGTACTTATTATCCAGAGAAAAGTACAGCGCCCGGAGGTCCTCTGCAAACTAACGAGAACCCTGAGCATTTTAAATGGTACTTCCTCTACGATTAACAACCATCCTAACTAAATCCATTATTTAATCTCTTGCAACTTTAACTGGAACTTTAAACTCGTGGTATTCTCGCATTATATGTGACATATTTTGGATCCCAAGACGCATTACACAGAATTTTTGCAGATTTTTTTTGTTGTAAACTATGCTCGGAAGAATGAAAAACCTCAACAACTGTAACTTTCCTCCTCACAGCAGAGACGTCGAAATCTAATTTACCCTGTCACTACCCTCGTGGGAAAGCTGGAGGACCGAAATTTTACTCGGAGGGGTTTTTCTTGGTCAGCTTTCGAATGATTCGATAGCCATTGAAAAACCTCTAAGGGCTGTTTTGACCGTTTTAATCTTTGCAATTATTTTGCAGTAGGTAGTGGTAAGAATGTTTTTACAGAGTCCGTTCGGTAGCAGCACTAAAAAGTGTTAGTCTACGTGCCGAAGATCTGGAAACTATGCAGGGATGCTCAAGTATCGCCGGAGGTGGTAAGAAACGAGGTAGCGAGGCATGAAAGTAAAATCGCGTGGTATTGTAAACTGCGGAATTATTCCTCGGAAGATCGGAAATACGCGAACGATCGTTATGCAAAAAAGGGCTTGGGTACATCTCGTGGCCGATAAGAAGCCGTGATTTGTACCATTTACGAGGCAGCCGTTCTAAATATTTAATATTAAAAGAACCGTACGGCAAGTGCGAAGCATTGGTCGAGCTTGTGCCCCGATTGCATCAGGCGTGTCTTCATTTATTCCGCGGGAAAACACGGCCGAGTCCTATTTACATTCGGAACGGCCCTGGTTTGTCGAGGAACGAACGGCCTCCGTCGTCTCTCGGCCTCTTGTTCCCGCCACCGTCACGACCCGCCGTTTTGCAAACGATCCTGTATGCAAAATCGTCCGACTCGGCTCGGCTCGCCCCGGCTTCGAAATTGCCATACGCGAGCGCGACCATTTGCATCCGGCCACGTGCGTACCGGCTACCTCGTGAAATTTTCAACGAGACCAGCTCTACGAACCGCACACCTGACCTCGATTCCTTTCTTCCGACCGCTTTTTCGTCTTCTGTTCGCGTCCCTGTGCATTACGCGTCGCAAAACCAGTGTTCGGATAACACGCCAGCTGTAATTGAATGATCTTTGCGAAAGCACTTTGCAAGTCGCGTTGGAAATAGCTTTTTTATGGCCGCGACTCGTTGTACTTGAAAAACTGGGCTCGTGAATTAAAATCTCGCCTCGGTTTTGCTTTCAACGATTTTTGCCAATGTTTTACATTATTTCGAATGGTTTAGAACTCCTGTATTTATTGTTACAGCTAAGATAACATTAGAGATAGGACTCGTTGTTACTTGAAGAACTGGGCTCGTGGAGTAAAATCTCACCTCGGTTTTGCTTTCAATGATTTCCGCCAATGTTTTAAATTACTTCGACTCTAAATTTCGACAATAAAGACTCCTGTATTTTTATTGTTATAGCTAAGATAATATTAGAGATGGATTGCTGGAATTTCTACCTGTTGTTGCTGCTTGTTCCTGGCGATGGTGTTGACACTCTTCGGCTGCGCTTCGTAGCCCCCATTGTGCTGCAACAAAGAGAGAAGTATACGTAATTACATCGTCTAGAAACCACCACCTTTAGAAACCGTAATTTCATTCAATTTTTAGAAAAATATACGAAACTCGTTTCCAGGAAAGTGGGTTATGTCAAAATAATAAGCAGTTTAAAATTATGTCTATAATATTCCGATTGGAAAACGGTACAAACGAATACGACAAATCTCCCAGAATATTGAGAGTTACTGTATCCATCGAGAAATAAAATTCCTGTTCTATCGAACCGATCAATCATCTCGTATCCCGCGCGTTTAATAGCGATCAATCGATCACTGTAGCTTAAATCTCGGCTGGAAGTAGTCGCTCTTAAGAGTGGGGCGTGACGAGGCGCAATTTGTCGCGTTCGGTGAACAAACAGGCGTCGAAACAACAAAACGGTCTTGCAAACAACACCCACGCGAACGCACCTCGCTCTCGATATGGAGGGCAGTGTGCCAAACCGTGAACGCGATGCGGTGCAAAAGCGTCTCCGTCTCTTCCCGCAGTGGTGCGTCCTCCTTCATATTGTTATTAACATTATCCTGTCGGAGGTCCCCGCAACGACAGCAATTTGCGCGGAGCCAGGCTCGCGACAACGAGCTGCTGTTCGAATTTGTCATTCTGTCGATCTCAAAAAATACGATCCACCGGAAATTCCAAAATAACTCGCAGATCTCTGGAGATTTCTAATAAATTTACTTCTGTCATAGGAACTTCGATTCGCGCTTTTACTTCTTCAACGATTTATCGAAAATTAAGGTGCTCCATGTTTGTCCAAAGTATGACTCTGGAACTGAGTCACCGAAGGGTGAATATTTGGCGACGGTATCGTTATCACGACTTAGGACTACGTTCGACGCTCTTATCCGGTGGTTCGAGCTTTGATCGAACTTTGAGCACACGTTCAGTAAGTCGTAAATGTTGCGTCGATGATCGAAAGAGGTGTGGGCAAATTGAGCCTTTGAGCACACGTTTCAGGACTTTTTCTCTGTTCAATAATTATCCACCGATTATTAGCATCTTCGGTTTCCCCTGTTCATTCTTAACGCTTCTAACGATTGTTACATTCTACGTTCCCGAAAATAAATCTCTATCACAATTGAGCAAACGCGAGAGCAGCAACGATCAACGGCGATCGGGGTCCCGTAGACAGTAGTCTCGCTGATCACAGTTTCGATTACTATGCCGTTCACGTCGCTGGGAACGTTCGTTCGAAACGAGCCGAGTTCGAGAATTCGGAGTTCACGGTACGGGACAGAGCACGTGTTCGTTCGACGTCGGCGCCGTGGGGTCCCGTGCTCATTACGAATTGTTCCGCAACATCGGGCACCGCCTCTTCTTCTATCTTCCCCCTGGCGAAGAGACGACGACGTTTGCCAACTGCAGTCACTGGTGCCGCCGTCGCGATGATTCAGCAAAGAAAATTTTGCTGCTAATCCCTCGGCGCCTGTCGGATGTCGCTGCCCCCACGATGCATCCTCTTAAAAGCTGCCGGACAGATCGCACTCCGACCTGCACACTCTCTCTCTCTCTCTCTTAGGAACTTCGCCGTGCTAATTGAACCACTTCCAACCATGCCACTTCCTCTGGCTCTCAACACTGTTATGCATGATCTCCGTCGCTTAGAATCATCGACCATCCTAAACTACACGCGGACATCTCCGAACTCGTTCATAGATCACTTCTCTTAATCGTCGATTGTCAGTTTCATGGAAGGATTCAATGTCATCGAGGTGGCCGAGCAGCGATCAGCTTGCACGTCTGACAAATTCTTCATCGTCGTTTTCCACCACTTCTGACTCTGATCACAGAAACCACCAACTCCGTCGTCTCCAGTCAACCTTATCAAATTCCACACAGAGATACAATATCATCGACCCTCCCAGTTACCGATCACCTAAATCAATCCAAACTACAACACAGAAACCACCCACTTCATCAATCTTATCAAGCTTCAAACAAAGATAAAATGAAGCGATCAACTCCTCCAGCGATCCTTCGCTCTTGAAAAAAGGATCTCCGCCGAATGTTCTCGCGAAGGACCAAGCCCATCGATCTCGTGTCCTGAATCCTCGCGGGCTCCACCTGTCCGGCTGAGCGGCTCAAGGTCACAGTGGGTATCCACCCTCAGGTGTGCACGTTCCGCGCGTCGCAGTTGTTCGTTGGAGGATTGCGCATCGATTGCATTGGTTGAACACGGTTGTACGATTGTCGTCGAGGGTCGAGAGACGCGTGGGAGGACGCGACACCGAAATGATCAGTGAGAAAATAGTGAATAAACGTTCAGGGATCAGCGAGGAAATCACGCGACCTGGGTCAACCGGCACGAACGTCTGCGCCGCACGGGAGCCGCCCCGGCGCTGCGGCCGGATAGAGGGATGAAACCCTGCATCTCGGCTGCGGGGGTGGCGAGGGTGACGCCGACAAGTAACCATGGAAACCGCGACCAGCGTTCGCAAGTTGCACGCAGGAGCAAGCCTGCGCCCCGCGGGTTTGCCAGGATCGCGCGAGTTCTCGTCGTAGGGACAAGTTCCTCGAGTAGGTCGAGTGCCACTCCCTGTAAATATAATTACCCCGTAAAATTGCTGGACGTACCACCACGTGCCGCACCCTCTTCCACCCAGTCTCTCTCTCTCTCTTTCTCTCTTCGTCCGTTTCATTTTTTCTGGCTACCCTTAGACTAGGTCTAGACCAGGTCCTTCGAAACGCTTTTACCCCGTAAAATTACTGGACGCACCGCCACGTGCCGCACCCTCTTTCACCCCGTCCCTCTCTCTTCATCCGCTTTATTTTTTCTGGCCATCCTTAGACTGGCTCTAGACCAGGTCCTTCCGAACACATGCCCGCTTTTACCCCTAAAATAGCTGGACGCACCCTCTCGTTCACTTGATTTTTTCTAGTTCCTCTATTTCAAGATCCTTCTATTTCACACAAAAATCAGCAGTCAGAATTCCAACGATCATGCTCGGATCGACGACTGCAGACAAAAATCTTTGAGCAGGATTCGGCTATACTTCTCGCGGAATCGAAACGAGATTGGCCCCTGTTTGTATCCAGCGGCTCGTCGCGACCACGAAGTATATTTTACGAGCACGATAAATCAGCTTAACTAGCCCATAGGCCTTCGCGGCGGCGGAACACGTTCTACCAGGACTAGATGGCTGGATAAATGGACGAGTGTCCTTGTCGGGAGAGCGGCGCGAATAAAGATGCGAAACATAGTAATTCAGATTCGCCTCGGCCACAGCGCAGGGATTAGTAAACGCGATTTTTATCTTGGTCATGGAGAGTCTATGATTTTAGCCTGGGATATATCCTGGTTATGTTTCAATCCGCCGAGCGTGTTAGGCACCGGCAACCGTGATTATTGATAAATCGAGTAGCGATAAATTTCACTTGACACCGGGAAAGTGTACCGCAACCGTTGCCGCACACTTTTATGGTAATGCATGGGGTGTTCGTAAACCGTCTGACGAAATAATGTCTTATTAGAGCCAATTAGATCGTAAATCACTGTATACTATATCTTAATTAAGCGTACGCCTCGCGGTACGAATGAATCGACGTTTTAATTCCCGCGGTATAATGATTAGTTGGAGCAACCTCTAATTTCCTTTGGCGCCTAATCTAAATTGGTAATGCTTCGAATTTCGGCTGGAAGAAAATAGGCGTGGCTCCGGAGAGGCTGTAATTATCGCTGGAAAAATTAACCTGTCGGGCGGGTGACTTTTCTATTTTGTGAACGTTTACGAAGTTAATTATTAAAATGTTATTGGAATTTGCGAGGCATCACGGTGTTCCCAGAGTTTCTTAAAAAGCCTTCGGGCTCGTTCCAGCTGAAAATATCCGGGAAATTGCGCGAGTAGGCTTCTCCGACGTCAAAGCAAGCCCGAAGAAAATTCGATTGTGAGACGCGATTCGATTGAAAAAAGGTAATGGAATGAGGGAGCGTATTCGTTCCGTTGAAAGTCCGCGGTGGAACAGGAATCGAGTTTAATATTGAAGGGAACGGGAGCCGGTATTTTTGTTCGAGCAAAGTTGCAGCGTAATATACAGGGAATAGGTGATCGAGCGAAC
This sequence comes from Lasioglossum calceatum, assembly GCA_963966675.1. Lineage (NCBI taxonomy): Eukaryota > Metazoa > Arthropoda > Insecta > Hymenoptera > Halictidae > Lasioglossum > Lasioglossum calceatum. Next base: position 977,691 of record OZ016555.1, on the reverse strand, counting down.
GTGGCCTGCAGCTGGACGAATTGCTTAGGTGTGCGGCTCGTGTTTCAAGGATCGCGAAACGTTTCGGATCACGAAAACAGTCGGGGACATTAAAAATGCCATTGGTGAGCGCCGAACGATTCGCATATTAAATTGCGACAGTCTTCGGCGACGTATAACCTTTTAGCGATGCTAATTAGCCACGTCAGCCGGCGTATTAAAATTCTGTTTTGCTGGAAACCGACTGCTTAGAGTCCATATTCCGTCGCGATAATAAAAACGAGGCACTCGGACAGTTCTGAAAGTTTTGCTAAGAAACAACGAGAATTTAGAATTGTTTTATAAAATATAATATTCACTTTTTCTTCACTTTATCCGCGATTTTATGCATTTAAAAAATATTAAAAGACTTCAAGAGTATTAATGTATTATCTTCACCACATCAAAATTATTAATGACGAATATAAATTTATATTTAGCTCCTGCGTCTTGGAATCGATGCACGAACTTTTTATTTTGATTTTGCACAAACATCCGGAGTCTACTAATTATTGTTTTGCACGCTCGCAGCATGGTTACTCACTTCTCTGTGGCTCCTGTTTTTCATTTGTCACAATGATCTTCGGATAAGGAGTAAAGTTGCGAACTTCGTGGAGAAAGAGGAAACGAGTCTCGTTGATCGACGGTAAATATTAATTGCGGAACGCGGTTGAACACAGTCGGTTTAACGAACGGTATAATCGCTTCGGAGGCAAGCTGTTCGACAGAAAGACAACCGATTGGCTAATACCGGTTTAATTGACTTATGCCCCGTGATGTAGCGCGCGTCGCGATTGAGAATCACGTCTAAACACTCAACGAGAGCACAGCTGCGGAGGAATCAGCGCTCGAGACTCGAGACGGGATCGTGACCGTGGCGTTAGGAAAGTGTTGGAACGACGTCACGTCGCGTTACATTAACGAACAAATTGCGAAATGGCCCTCGGGGCAGCCTGGTTTTCGAGGATTACGGAAATATACCTGGTTGCGAAATCTTTCTCTCTCTCTCTATTCGACTACTCCTTATACAGAATGCCTGATGAGCTTCGCGAAATCAAGCTGGATGGAATTGCTATTTTCACCTGATTCGGATCTCTTTGACGGGGGTCTTGTATTAATAAATACTGTTAGCTTTGGGTATATGGTAGCCGTTGAGAAAATTGGCTGAGATCTATTTAGTTTGGATCAGAGTTGGGCATTATTCCGATAAAAAATTATTTAAATAACGATTCGAATAAAAGGGAAAAAATTTTTATTCGTTACTCGAAGGTTCGAAGAAAAAAGTATCTTTTATTCGACTCGTTATTTAAATAATTTTATTCGTCGAATAATAGATGACTTTGTTATTCGAAGCGGATTTATTCGAAGTTTGGATCGTTAAGTCTGTTAAATCGAAGATTTTTCTGATTTCAAGGGGCCGCCAGTGAACTCATAGTGAAGCAATCGTGTTAAGAATACGGAATGACTGCAATGGATTCTTAGGAAGTGAACACACTGATGGGTAAAACGAATGCACAGACTTTTGGTATTGATTTGTGAATTGAGAAATTTATTTGTGCATCTCAATCCTGGTTCGCTACACTTCTTTCAACTTCACCTACTCATTTCCATCATAAACGCACGAAGTCCTCCAATAATGAATATTGACACATTCAGTGACAATAGCACAATGACGTCACGCGGTCTTAACGACGCAGCAACAAAAGCAACAGGGCTAAGAGATGGAATAAAGGATTAAAGGAACGAGGCCAAGGGAAGGAGCTGGCCGAGACAACCAACTATTCTAATCCTCGATAGTCGAGCACCGTGTCGAAGATGACACCTGTTCAATCACACGACGGTCGTAAAAACTGCGTGTTCTTTGCCGTTTTGCGTTGTCCTTGACTCACGCCAGGGAAACTTCGCGACAGGTGTACGGACTTACACAGACACATGCATACGTCTAGCAACGCCTAATCGCCGTTTGGTTACGCAACATAGCGTGGCATTTGCGGGAACCCGCGAACGCTTTTTCTTTTATATCGAGATGCTCGTATGACCTCACAGGAAGCGACAACACCGTCACGTTCATCGTTATAAATATCCGCGGTGCATACACACGACGAGTGCATAGGCGAGAAAGAAAGCGATTTTTCTTGCGCGACGGTTGTTTTCCATGCGTTTACGTAAAGTTGCAAGCCATGTAACCGCGGTGTAATACGCGATAGAGATCATGCATGGAACAGCGAGACGAGACGAGGCTTATCCGAGAGGGTATGGACTTATCTCTGACCTTTGAACCCGATGGCGAACAAGCCGGTTTTACCCTTCTCTCGCTAGATCTCGGGGACGATTGCGAGAATTTCTGTGGGTTGGACAAATTGCTTCATTAATCTTATTTTCGGTGCCGAAATTAGAAATAATGTTCGTTTAACAGGACAATACACTTTCTCGGGTCGGAAAAATATACACCATACAGAATTCTGAAATTACATGGCTGAGGGGAAACACATTTGGGTATATATTCGTCTCATTACACCAATAATTGGAAAAGAATTAATAGTTATGGTTTTTGTAATTTTGCTCGCGAAGTCCGAAATCCGTGAAAATGACTAGTCCCGTAAACGTAGTGTTAAATACCACGGTGACGTCGGTCGATGCAAAAGGTTGCGTTCCAGTTTGTCCGGAAAGGAATCTTTTTTTTTCTCCCCTGTCTGTCTGTCAGTCTGTCTCTCTCGTTCTCTATCTCTCCTCCCACGCACACATGTACCGTTGACAGGAACGTACGCCGCGGATCCGCTGAAAGTGATTCGAAGGGAGAAAAGCGGGGAGAGAATATCGAACGTGAGCGAAATACGCGAGAGAGCACGCGGTACAAGTGGGTCGTGATCCAACGTCCGTGACGTTACATCCATCTGGAAGGAGTTTCCACTGCGGCACGCGGCCCGTTGCTTTAATAAAGAAGCCCCCGGGGGCCACTCTTATTTCTCTTTTGCCCCCATGACCACACAAGAAGGGAGCCGGTTCCGCGACGAGACGCAAAGGAAATTTCGATGGCTGGCTAAGGGCCAACAGTCGAATCGAAACCAGCATCGGGAACCAGTCGGTTACTACGCTTACACCGCAAACTTTTCGCCATGTTCTAGATACTGCACACACACACACACAAGCGCGCGCGTCACCGATCTCGCTCCCCCGGTTGCCCGGTAATCTAATCTCAAATCATGGAAATCATCTGGTCGCACTGACCGATGTCAAGGTGATGCAGACCTTGCCTCTGACGGAACTTGACACCGTTTCCGCTGCCCCTAATCGCAAACGAAGGCTCTCTGTTTTGCGAGACTGATGGGATTACTGGCATTCGTTTTCCTTCCAAAACCTAAGTTGGTGATACAGTAAAGTCGCGATTTCTATCCGTGAGGTTCTCCACGATCCCTCTCCCTTGACTACCCATTCTACTGAGGGGCAACGCCGCGGGGGCCGCGAAAAGCTCGATTTTTTTATTAGACTTTCACCGACTTATTTGTGGCATTTTTCTGATTAAAATCAAATCTGAATCTGAATCGGTTCCCGACGCAACGAAATCGTATCGCGTTCATCGGGGAACCAGATATTCGCGTTGCGTCAAGTCGATGAACTTGAAGGCTCAACGGACTGGTACGTCGTTGGCAATACCATACACGTGCTAAACTGGTTTCCTCGCCGGTGCTCTTCGATTCGTCAGTTACGTACGGTAATTGACCGCGACATTAGCCCTATACACGCCATACCGAACAAATGGAGGCACAAATCGAGACGCGACCGATCATCTTCCCGTCTTCTCTCTGTCCACTTATGCGTCCTCTCCCGGCTCATCAATTAGTAGAACGGCGACAACTTGTCGTTCGGCATCGTAAATAAACGCCCTCGCGTTCCGAAAAGAGGCGGACGAGCCTCTTATGATGTACCTCGAGTAGGAAGTCTCCTGTCCACTTCATGTCTAAGGACATACTTCTGTGGAGACCCATTGCCCGGAGTTATGCGGTTCTGAACGGCTTCTGGCCATCGTACTTCATGCTTAGTCTCGAGCATTTCAGAAATTCTAAACACAGTCGCATTTCTAATTGATGTTGTTTAGTTTCATGGATTATATTTATTAATTGCGTAACACTGCCGGAATACACTCTGAGAAGAGGGTATGGTACAAAAACATTTAATAATGACAATGACTGACGACAGATATCGCGATTTTTATCTTTCCGAAGATTCCTACAGTTTAGACGAAATCTTTTCGAAATGCGATTTAATTAAAAATATTGAAAGTTCAGGTACACGGGATGAGGGACGATTAAATTGGATATCGTGAAGATTGCAGAGGATCGCGTCTCGAATTTCGTGGACCCGTTTTATCGAAGAAGGGGTGAGCGGAAGATAAGATCCTTGACCGTCCGAATATTAAATTTCGAAATAAATTGCTTCTGATATGAAAGGAAAGCTCGGGAATCCCGCGGCAATTGTGAGGAAAGACGCAGCTGGTTCTGGTCCGAAAGTAGGCGAGCGCTCATTTAACGGCGGCCACGCGTTTCCCTGATTCCTCGTCGCGCAATGAACAAACACGAGCGGCCTGCGGTTGAACGCCAGATGCCAGCTAATTCATACAATCTAATCCTGGATTTTTAATCGTCCGCTGGTAGTATATTTCCGTGACTCGGCTGGCGGCGACGTCGCGAGCCACCAAACCGAGCGCACAACTATTGTTGAATGCGTTTGATAGACCGATTTCAATAAATCACCGTCGAAACGGCCTTATCGTCGGCAGCGGTTGATTTATCGACGCGTTCCTGAACCTACCCGCAATTTAAAGACGATTCAGGCGTTCGCCAAAATCGCTCCTAGCCGGTGACGTCAACCTGTCGCATAAATATCACTTGAGACACTTGTTAATGCGATCCGAGATATCTTCTTGAGGCTATCGTTGCTACGGTACGGATTTAAACGAATTTTATTCGTCAAGAGATGCGACAGTAGCCTGGGAAAATTGTTAGAGCGTGATTAGGTGGCCGTTCAAGGTCGCTTCCCCCACTGCCGGACGTATCGAACACGCCCCTTGGATCAGATTGGGCAGAGCGTTCGAGTCAGATTTGATTAAAAGAATACAGTATGATGTATTTTTAATTTTGTGACGTGTCAGACACGCCTTAACCATCACAATGATCTAATTACACTTGATTCATGCATAGGTTTTCTCGTGAGTCAGGAAATTATACAGTTGCGAGGACTTTTTCTATCGTGAATCACGCTGGACACGCCTCTACGCGAGATCAGAAGGCAGAAATACGTGTCTTACGTATCTTGTAATCATCTTCGTGTTTTCGATTTTCTCCCATTAATTTCATCAAGAAGTAACAGAGGGAATAAACCTTTTCAATTATATCCCGACGCCAAATGCAACCGAGACAATACTTTACGAGCTGATTTAAATATGAAGACTCGAAAGACCCACCTCCCACCATAACTCACACTAGACACGCCCACAAAGCTAATACAGAACGAGAAGTCTTTCCGTGACCTTAATTATCCAGTCAGTTTTATGTCAAACGCAACTTCGGGCAATACTTTACGAAGTAATTTAAATACGAAGCTTCCAAAAACATTTCTCCCACCACGATCCTCTCTAGCCGCGCCTCCAAAGTAAAATACAAAGCAACGATCATCCGGCTGGCCACAGTCAATAATATTTCCGGCGAGAGCAACTTTCCAAGCATGAAAACGAACTCCGCAATCCTATTTGAATATGAATATTCAAACTACCCTTCTTGCAGGCTAGCCACGCCCCAAAAGGGTCGGCTATAGTGCGAATCCCGGCGCGTCGACCTTGGTCACCCAGTTGGCCGTTCTCCAACTGAATTTCCCTCGATTCGACGTACCGGTTTAAGCGCTGGGGTTCGAAAGATCCTCTCGAAGGCTTGTCGGGTCCCTTACACCCTGGAATCCGATTACCGGCTCACACGGTACACATGTACTTCCGTGAAAGAGTCACTCGACGCCGTGCATACGCCTTCGTCCGCTCGTTTTTCCCGTGGCAACGAAGAGAAACACACGAGGGGAACAGAGAGACGTTTCCCGATTCTCGTGTTTCGCGGACGAATCACGCGCGCGAGACCGTTCGAATTAAAGTCGAACAAATTGAGCGCGGATTAATTGATCGAGAGAGGCGCGGCCCCCCTGGCTAATCCCCGTTGCCCTTTTCCTTTTAATCCCGGCGCTCCTTTCTATTTCGATTACCTCCGACTACCAGACGCGTTCCTCGATTAAGGTTAACGCCTGCTAATGCCTGGTGTAATCGGAATTACTGAAAGTTTCACAGCTTGGACCACGATCTCCGCGCTGTTTCATTCAGCGCCGCCTTATAATTTCGCCTGATAGGGAATCATGCTGGCCGAAGCATGATCGAACGGTGGCGGACCTTTCATAATTTCATTTAACTCGCATCGTTTAATTTAATCGCTCCACGGGCCTGAGAATATCTCGTCACTTTGAACTGGCGGGAAAAAATGGCGAAACAATAATTATTAGACTGCGCATCTTCATGCAGTTATAGGAAAATTGAGTAGATGACAATTGAAAATTGTAGAAAAATTTTGAAAATTGAAGATGTCGATATATGTATGATTTCTCTTCGATTAAAATTATTCAGGGAAGAAAGAACATTCTATTTGGTTTCTATTTCTTGCATAAAGATCCGCAGTCTGGTAATTATCAATCGCCGAGCTCTGTCAGTTCAATATAAAAATTTTCATAAACGGATGACCTGTTCAAATTCCCACCAGCGTCGCCAAAAAAGAATTTCGCGACCCCCGCCCATAATAAATAGCTGGGCCGCGCGAAGTGTGAGAAGAAGAAATTGAATTTCTATGACCGGGAACGGCAATTGGTGAAGTTGCCGGTCTTTTCGCGCGAGGAATTTCACGCGGAGAAAGTTCGAAAAGCGTCGATCTCGGGATTCGAAGCACGAGGGAATTTAATATGCGCTCGCGTTGAGGCACAAAGCACGTTCGACTGCGAAACGCGGACACAAGTATGTCCGAGGTACGCGTTTATGGTATCTAATCTCCGTGACGACCAGACATTTCCACGAGTTTTCTACAACGTGGAAACCCCGCGCGCCGGCACACGCTTGAAAATTCCGCTACGGATCCGAGCGAAACGCGCTCGTTCCGCGAGCGATAACGTGCGAACCGAGAATAGACGAATGACGCGAGGCGCCGGGAGGTCGCGATATTCGAACGATACATATGTATTCGCCGAGTGTACAAGGAAATGCATTTTCGCGATAAAAACGATGCAATCCGAGCGGACGGTCGTTGATGCCGATGGACGCCGCGCAACACGTGGCCTAAACGGTCGAACAATAAAACGGGATTCTAAGATCGAGTGGTTGCGCTCGCGTGACATTGATTTCGAACTGCTGCTGCGGTGGCATTTCTCAGAAACATTCGCTGTTGCACCTCCTCCTTGCAAAATGATATTACAACACACGAGCGCATAAAAATCATTGCTCTCGTAGATAAACCGTCCCCTCGTAGCAATGTTTATCGGTAGGAGAATGCCCAGTAGAGAACGCGTAGAGGAAAGCGGGAATCTATAATTGGAGCGATCTCCGTTTCATCTGAGCGGAGCGTGTAGTCGCGTTCAACATTATTTTATCGTCGAGCTGTCATTCAAGTTGACGGCGCGCCGGGTAACAAAAAGCCCCGCGAAAATCCACTATTTTTATCCGCGCATTCCGAGTTGGATATTATTGAACAGAAAGAGCGCGAGCGGGAAGAAAGAGAGAGGGGTACGCACGGGCGAAGAATATTTGCGCGGCGGTTCTGTGTTCATTGAAGTAATCTCTATTTCAAGCGGCGTTACACGACAGTGGAATTTCTTGGAACAACATTACATCCGTTTCACTTACATCATTCCAGAGATAGCTCGTCCGAGAGGGCCAGCAGGAGGGGGGTTAATTATCTCCGGGTTTCGTAGCGCGATCGACGCGTTTCCAGCCGGTCGATCGCCCAAGCTCGATCGAACGGAGAAAGAGAGCTACTCGAAAAACTCACCGTGTATGGGACGTGGTAATTCCTGCGGTGCACGTCGCCGTGACACTGGACGGTGGAGAGCATGCTGACAGCTGTCAACCGGGGCACAGACGAATCAATGATCGAGCCGGGAACGTCACACCGAGGATCGACGATCTAGCGGCGCGACATTTTCGTCAACGGCGCCGCGGCGATTCGATCATCACTCGTTTTAAATCCACGCCCGCCGGAAGTGCGTGCCCGTGCACGCGCGGACGCATCGCGACGATCCCAGTCGGAGGATCGAGGATTGTTGTCTTTTTTTTTTTAAATAGTGATTCTCTTTTTATTTTTCGGTTTATATTGTTGCCAGGAGACGGAGGAAAGACGCGCGCGCTCGGCACGTTCGATGGCAAAAGCCGACGGAACTCGAATGGAGCTCGTGTCTTTCGGATCACGCACGGAACGTATAGGTTTAGGTAGAACGGAATGCGCTTGCGCCGTGCCCCGGCTAAGGCGCCCCAAGACCACGCTCGGTTTCTCCTTGTTCTCCACTTCTTCCACTTCTTTCGCCCTGGTCTCTCTTCCTACTCGTTCGTCCTTCTTTTGCACGGCCGACGGTGATAAACCGATCGTGCTCACTTGCGATTTCTGCGCTCCCTTCCTACGCCAGCTGCCCCGAGATACTGATCGAGATCTTCCATCGCACGACCGCGACCATTTTCTATTAGAATACAAATCCAGAAATATCTGTGCAAAATCCTATACACGAATTTCTAAAATCAATGAAGAATTTCAAGGATCGGTGTTCGCACCTTGCCACCATTTTCTCACTCGTCGTTTTTCGCGTTCGATTCTCGACAGTCATCGTCGGGAACGAGCGTGACGCGGTCGAGGATCGATCCGTACGCGCGAGAAATTAATTCCGCATATTTAATTAAAGCCGGCTCCAGCTTAATTCGCCGATGGTGAAAAACAGGTGGGACGTTCGGCGTCGCGATACACTTAAGTGGAACTATTACGCGAGACCCGACGGGTTCTTCGAGACGATAAAACTGCAGAGATCCCGGACCGCTTCATCTCCGAATGAATGCGAGAGACCGTTCCCAATGGGAAAAAAAGCGTGGAACGCAGGACGATCCGCGGAACTGCAAGTTGTTATTGCGATCCTCGGCGATTCCGCGCTCAAAGGAATGAATAATTTATAGTCCAGATAGTCTCTCGTTAAATGAACAATGGCTGTATTAAGATAAGCTACGGCGAAAGACCACTCTGCAGGTTTTCTGGATTTACAGCGAGCATAAATTTGCACCGCGCACAATAACGCGACACTTGATATTTAATTTTACTTGGCTGGCACGTCGGATGGAGGATAGTGTCGCTTATTCTTTGAATTCGTGAGTGGAAATTCATTTTACAGCGAGGGTTTCGAAACCGTCAAAATATTGTGCACGGAACGTCTCCTTAAAATGATCCGAAACGAACACTAACAACCGCAAAGAATGCAGCCTTTTTTATTGGAACTTTCGGTCAGGATTTCTTTGATCGCGCCTTCGAATCGGAGCGCGCTCGAGGATCAAGGACGAGGATGACACGCCGCCAGACGGCGAAGATCGGACGAGGATCCGGACAAATGATCCGTCTCCTCGAACCGGTTTCGGTTCGATAAATGTGACTGGCACCATGACAGAGGGGCGGGAAGGGGTAGAGGACGGATTGAATTCGTATCGATAATCGTCCCCGGTACACGAAGAAATAATAATTCCCGTTCGCCGGTTGCCATCGCGTTTCCGCGCGACGTAATCGCCGCATTTACATATTCGTCGCGATACCGCACGGTAGAGATACTTGGAAAATTTTCACGCGGTCTAATGGCGTCCCTGTAATTTACGACGACTCGAAACCGCCGGGGATCCGACGGATTCGCCCGGTTCTGTATCCGTATAATCGATCATGCGTGCGACTCCGATAATTGTCGGCGAAAGGGGAGAAATAACGCGTCGTGGACACGTTAATGGAATTTGTATTAATAAACTCGAGAGAGAGAGCGAGGAAAGTTGTCTCTCGCGAACGATTCACCGTGATTTTCGAGTACGAAAATACGTGTAGTGTCTGTTTAATTCTGTGGTATTTGCAGTACTTCTATATTTGCGGAAACCGACTCTCTGTTTCGTTTTAATCAGCGTAAACCCTGTTCTGGAAACATGGCCCGGGACCCACCAGATTATCGTTCAAGCAATGCGAATTTTCGTTCGTGTTCCACCCAGAAACATTAGCTGTGTATAGAATCCACAATGAACGAGTAAAATGAGCGGAATAGTTTATAAATCTTCGGTTTACAGTCTCGGCAGAAAGGAAACGCGTCAACCGTGTTCTTCCAGAGCTAAATGGTCCAGTCCGACGTATCTATCGCCTCGGCAGCACAATGGCGAAGCAAAGCGAGCCGTTCGCATAACACAAACATTTCATCCCCCACCCTGTGAGGGTTCAAATCGGCGCAACAATGGTGGCCAGGAATTGGAGCGAACGCAACTGGTAACAATATCGTCGGACACTTCCAACCCATTTCTTGTAGCCATTGTGTTAATGGAGCACGATCGGCGTTTACTCGACGTCGATAACAATAATAATCGCGGCGGGCCGGTTAAAAAGGACACGCAGACCCTGGCGTTGCCGCGCCACCCACGCAGTCGCAGAAAAAAAGCGACAAAGGAAACGCGAATCGACGAAGGACGAGTTTATCGAGCTGCTCGTCCCGTATATCACGAATACCGATCTCTTTAGCGCGATTACAAATAAAAATATATTCTCTATAAAATTTCAAACCGATAAATTGTCAAAAATTGCTCCATTTTCCCCGGTCATAAATCTCGTTTATGCGTATCGCTATGTGCCGATGGACCTCTCCAAATTTCCGCACGGCATTTATTGGCGACGATCGTTACGATACATCTTTATTACCGGGGTGCGGAAGGCGAGCTGGAAATTTTTGACGAAACGGTCCCAGCGGGCACAGGTGCGCAAATTAGAGTCGACTGTCCGCTGTAATAACGTTCCATTCCCCTCCCCGCGTGTCCCGGAGCATTGTACGCGCGGCGCCACCACTGCTTTTAATTAATACGATTTGTTTTATTTAACGCTTTTTATCCCATCGGCTTCGTTTGTTTTTACTGTCTTTGTCCGGGCAGTATCACGGGGAACGCCAGTTCTCTTGGAAATTTTTGCTTTAATTCCGGCTCCCGTCGATTGGATTTTAATGTTTCGGAATGTGCCAGCTTCGCGTGCAAATTTCTTTGATGAATTTTTATATCCGACGTGGAAGTGGCGCTTTTATCGCGTTTTAACAGCGACTGTGTGCAAATGGCACCTTTGATTGCCGCCACTGGATATGTTTGCGGAATAAATTAACGTGGGCCGAGAGAGGACACTATTTTTTTCGTCAGGCTGCAGGTACAGGTTCTGCAAGAGTCTATCGGACACCTTCCAAGAATTGATGAAGAACTAAAAAAATCTTGTTTGATTTATATGCAATTAACTTGGAATTCATTTTTGTGAAGTAAAATAGATACTTTCAGTGATCCGTACGCCCAGCGTCAGTGCCGGAACAGTTTAAAATTAAAAACTGCACCCGTGCGCTCCGTGACGAATATCCCAATTTGCGTGCTCGAAATGAGGCGCAGTGCGCGGTGGGCCAAGCAATTCGGCGTTGGCGAGCAATTAAACCCATCCGCGGGGGAAAAAAATCGCCCGCGGCCGGTGTGTTTCGAAGAAGATTCACGGGCGGCAGCATTTTTCACGGTTCCGACGTAAAATTCTGTCGAGAAGCGAGACATTAATCGTTCGGCGGATTCGGGCGCCAGCGGCGAGGGGCTCGGCGACGGTGGTTCATAAATTTCGATGCACTTAGAGCCCGTTGCAGCTACCCCCTGCATTCAACCAAACGGAGAAAGAGAGAGAGAGAGAAAGAGCGCGCGGGTGAAACAGACAGAGGAGAGAAGAGGAACGAACGAGGTCCTAGTCGCACGATATAGAACGATGACAAATCGTCCGCCCGGAAGGATAGCCGACAAATGAATCTTCTCTCTCGCGAGACTGACGCGGACCTCTGACTGGTTGCGATTCTTTTTCCTCGAGTGTGCGCCCAGATGCGTGCCGAATGGCGCGGAATGGTTCGCAACAAGATTTAGCAGTCGTTTGGGACAAAAATTGAGTTTTTCCGTGTGAAAACGTCGCTCTCGAGAAGGACGAGCACAATACAGTGTTATAATTAGACTGCAAATCTTTATGCAAAATAAAAATTGTTTGCATATATTGCAAGACACTGGAGCCAAATAGAAACTTCTTACTTTTTTAAATTATCTTAGTGAGCTGAAACTAATAGACTGATGTCCTTAAATCTTTTTAATATGTCCACTGCTTTATATTGTACGTACTCATTTTTGTCATAAATGCACAAAATCCGCAGTCCAGTTATAATAATGTAAGTTGGTTGAGCAGTGGATTTTATGTATGCCAATGGTGAGCAACTGAGTTTATTTAAACCTCCGAGTGCTGTGCCGGGGTCATTTTTCACCGTCAACATAGTATACATTATACATATCCTGAGCGAACTTCGAGGAACCATGAACGCGTCCGTATTAGTGAAAAATGGCGTGAGTCAGAAATGACCCCGGCACAGCAACCCTGGCCCCAGTACTTGGGGGTTAATAACGTGTTTATACTTTGGTAGCCTCTTAACGTCGGACCAAGACACTGAACAGAGTGATCTAAACGCATGTCAATATTTGGGTAATTGTCCAGATGTCGCGGACGACATATTAAACGGTGATTACATCCTACCTTATCGATACAAAGTTACAGTTACTTATTCTCTATACATACATGTATCTGTAGATACCTATATCTTTAATAATATACCGTTTCACAAAAACTGCAATTAGAAATTATTTACGGATGAGCATATATTGCAGAAACTAGGTGCGAGAGTTAAGGCGTCCTCCCCTGTTTATTTAAAAGCAAGCACAGCAAAGTTTCAGTTCCGGAGCACCGCGTGGCGTTCCGTAAACTGAAAGTGGATCAGAGATTCGCGCGCGGCTGTCCGGGAACGCAATCGTTTTCGAATCCTTCGTTCTGCCGTGGATATTAAACGGAGTCAATATTGCCGGTCTCTCGCGTTTGCGAATCTAGTTTCGCTTGTAATCCTTCTCTCGACTGAATCCTGCCGCTTCCGGAACTCGCGAAGCGATTCGAAGAGTGGAACTGGGTCCCCTCTCGCTCGCGAAATTTGTTTAGCTTGCGCTTTTGCAGCTGGTGACACCGAGGCTTCGTACGGAAAAGCAATTAAGAAGACGGGATTAAGGAAAAAGAATCTTCTGAATTTATTTTCATTTATATAATACATTGTATCAGAAGGTGAATGGAATATCCGAGCTTCGCCCCGCAGCCACGCAGGTCTAAAAGTAAAACGGAAGTTAGCTGGTCGATACAAGAAACAGCTAAGAAGAGATTATGCTCAGTGCCTGGCCTGAAAGTGCTTCCTCCCTTCGTCAGTTTCTCCCTCGCTCTTCTCCTTCTGTCGCCAAAGATCGAACCCAGAGCAACCCCTTCAACACCGTAAATAAATCCATGTCCCGTTAACGCGTGCCAGGGCGGATGTTAGCCGCCACTCGTGTCTCGGTGGCGAAAGGAAAACACAAGCGGTTTGGAAAACATCCTTTGCTCGGACGGCTATTCGACAGGCTCGATTATGCACTTTTACAAGGTCGAGTGATGGGGAAGCTGGAGAACTTCCGTCAAGAAAGACGGATGGGAGCTCTCTTGGTTGTTTATGTCTGCGGTCGACTGTCCTCGAGTGTGTTCGACTCTGCAGTTCTTCGAGAGTGTAGGAATCTTCGGAATGATTATAATCGCGACATCTGTTGCCAGCCATTATTACATGTTTTTGTAGTCAAGTAGTATAATTGCGTATTACGCAATTAATAAATATAATCCATAAAAACGAACAAGAAAAAGAATACATCTGGCATTGTACACAAGGTTGAAGTGCACCCTACTCGAGCGACCCTCATTATAAAAATACAAATTTAGTGAAAATTCTTCCTTCGAATTATTGCCATTCAGCCTTCGAGAGAATGCATCTGGCATGGTACACAATGCTGAAGTGCACCCTACTCGAGCGACCCTCATTATAAAAATACAAATTTAGTGAAAATTCTTCCTTCGAATTACTGCCATTCACGTGCAAGTGGAAAACCAACGTAGTTTCAGATAAGGCGTCGGAGAAAACAGAGTGCACCTTTGTTCCTCCTTCGGCAAAGCGACCCTCGCCGCATTTTCGATGCAATTAATCTTACGTTGCCTTGCGCGGCCCGTGTACCAACGGACGCACGAATTCGCGTCGGGGGCGTTAGATACACACCGCGGCCATTGAAGTCGTTACATCAAGCCGCGCATTAATCTTATTTAACTTAATTGCACGGGCTGCTTTGTTAGCTAAGCATCCTTGGAAACACGCGCGTGTATAACGAAATTCTGGCTGGGATCCGCTTGATCGTGACTGCGCTCTGTTATAACGAGCGGCAGATTTTGGCCGGCGACGAGTGCGCTTTGAATAACAATCCTGTTCAAACCGGAAACCGTGCGATACCATTACGCTGCGTCTTCGTAGTCGCCCCGAGAGCAAAGTTTTGTTGCTGAATAATTTTTTAATATTTTCCTACGAAAGAAAGGATATTCGACAAGTGTCGTTTACTTTCATTTTTCCGTGTCGTTCGGCTTTGTCTCGACAATATTTGATGTAGCTGCCCTCGGAAGGAATGGGACCGAGTTTTCTATCAACCCTAAAATGTTTAGGTAGTGCTCGGCTGGCAGTTCGCTGCGTTCAATGAACCGCTGACGACTGGCAGCTGCAGGATTCTCAAGGACTTGCTCGTAGCCCTTTTTTTCGCTGGTCTCTCTCGGAGAGGCCCTCTTGACCCTTGGCTTCCCGGTTTTCTTGTTCCCCTGCCATTACCATAAGTAGCAACCGATTTCCAGCGGGGCGAAAGCGATGCTGGAACGCGAAACGTTCGTCGTGAATTTCATCGATTCATTGCTTTCCATGAAGAACCCGGACACGTTGGACCGGGAACCTTGTCTTATCGGAGACTCGCGATCGTGCAGATCCACTCGACGATACCGAAGAGTTTATCCGGTGCTAGTAATTGCGAGATAACATCGGCCGATTAAGACGTTAATTGTCAGAAGATTGACTTCGTGCTCGATTTCGATCTTCCCGCCGCGCGGTGAAACCCCATCGCGATTTTCCAGAGTCGATATAAGCTAATTTTATTCGAGAATTCAAATAGATAAGATTGGAGGTCTGAGCTAGGTACACACTTGACGACTTGTCCCTTTTTTTCATAAACAGCAGGACAGTTATGGACTTTATGGCCAGGGAAGCCCGTGAAATTGCTTACAGAACTCGTCTAAGCCGGGGGTAGTGACTTCTTTGCATGCCGGAAGGTGAGCAACCGGCCGACGCTACCCGACGCGACGCGCGGCGCGGCGTCGCCTTCTTCGCCCTGATTTCCAACGATGAAAGGGGATCTTTGATGCGAACAGTCCAACTACGCAAGCTTCTGCCGCTGTTGATCTACTTTTCACGCACTAAATTCTCGAATTGAAGCCCCTTTCAGCGAAGACTGTTAGACTGTTGCTCTAACTGCAGCGAACGGGGAGCGAGCACTTTTTAATCCATGCTAAACGCTCTCGTGATTAATAATGGAATTGATCAATGCCTCTCCTTCATCTTCTGATACACGTTTTTGTGCAATCGCAGAAATTCATGTGCGGATTCTTTGATTTTCCTTATTGTGTTCTATTTTAATATTTTATCTTCGGCAACACCTAAAAGCCGTCGCGAAATAACACCGCAAAAGGGAGTTGAGAGCGACGTTAAATAAGTTTTAAAAAAACCACAAAAAAGACCTTAAAATAACAATCTCACATTATTTTATAACCATGACAAGCATGTGTCTATCCAAATTGACTACTGAAAAATCCCATGTTTGTATTATCGAGAAATGAGAACGCGCATCCCGCCGCCTTGCAATTCTGGAAACGAGTCTACCGCCTTGATGACTTCAATTTCCCCTGTTAATCGCGTCATAATGTTTGGACCGTCCGAGATCGGACGGGCATCGACTAATCGGCGTTAATGCGATAATAATGTCGAGCTCCGATCGCGCGTACAATTGAACGACCGCTGATAATCTGATTGGACTTTACACCAATTGGGCACTCCGATGCCGAAGAGCACGCCATCGCCATCATCGGGCCAGTAGCCGGCAGCCTGCATCGTAGCGATTTTATTTCACACGAAGGACGGGAGCCCGAATTCGTGGTGCGGCGCGGCGCGGCGATAGTAATCTACGAGGGTCGGTCGCAGTCGGTTAATTAGGTCAGCACTGGCAAAAACTAAGGATGGGATCATCGACGATTCCGCCCGGGGCATACACAAATTGCTCTCGACGTCACCACGGTATCGAACCGGTGACCTTGCGACAAAGATCATCTCCGTGAACGGAAAACAAGATTAACTCGAATGATTGCGACATTATCGCGATACTCCGTCCGGCTCTCCCAATGAACCAGTTTCCACCAATGGACTAGATACACATTCGCTATCTGTCGACTTTTATTCGGGATCAAAGATTATTCCAGATTAACAATTTTAAGCTGGAATTAACTTGAACCGTCTATCGGGCAAATTAATGCATTCGGAATTAATTCGTCATTATCAGACTGCGTATCTGTATTGAAAATCAAAATTGTCTGCATCGATTGCAAGAAATACATAGAAACGAAATTAAGGAGAAATCATATATTGACATCATCAATTTCAGAAATTTTTCAACAATTATGAATTTCATCTATCAATTCTGCTACAAATGCATAAATATCCGCAGTCTAGTCATTATGCTGTTTTTGTCATTTCGTCTTTTTAAGCGAAAATGAAAGCCAAGTTTTCAAGCAACTTAAAGATCGCATGCTTGTAGAATTTTTATTTTGTATTAGCAACTTTTTACGAGAAACGAGATTACTCTCCTCACGCCCTAATATAATTATGATTTCATAGCAATTGATCGGACCTGATTCTGGTTTCTCTTGGATGTAACTATAATAGTTAGGGGATGATTAAAACAGGGTCCAATCTATCGGTACGAACGCAACGAGTCCGCGTCCGGAAGTCTCCATATACGGCTAGTAATTTCTCATTAAGTCCTGGTGACCTAGAATCAAACTCAGCAGAGTCGTGGGAGTACAATGGCGATGTAGGCTAGGGGTTGCGCCCCCAACCCCGACTTCTCGACCGGTTCAATTGGATGTACGGCTCGCATACCGATAGTCTGCCGCGAACAATGCCGTGCGTTTAGTTGTATGCACACTCCGCGCGGCATATATCTGCTCTTTCTGCTGATGCACCGGGTTGCACCGGATTGCAGCGGGTTGCACCGCGCCGGAAACCGGCAATCGGCGTAATAGCACAAAAATGGAACGGTCACCCTCACTCCCTTTTCGTTTCACCGTCAACAAATATGATACCTCCCTATCGCAAACGCTGTCCAACCGAAACATCATATTGAAACGAAGTAATTAACCCGATACAAAATTACTATGCAGCGGAAATCGTTTTTACTTCGAGCATAAAAAGACTTCTCAAAATAAATATTTCTGATTCTCTATGTAAATTAATTTCGAAAACGTGTTCATCGTGCACCGAAGCTTGTAATAGTAGAAGTTCATTCAGCTCTGTGCGGCGTTCATTGAAAACGGGCGCACGAATTGCACTTCGCGGAAGTATTTTCGGCATTTCCCTTCTGGGAAAGTGCCTCTAAACAGGCACCGTGTTCCAAGTTTGTTTCACTTTAGTTAGATTGCGTTAGTTCCGTGTTTCGAATTGAATAGGGGTCGGGGGAAAAGTATATTCCACCCGAAAAATGCTTTCAAAGGGTCGAGAAAGTGTTCGCTAATGGATCAGCTCCAAATTCCGTATTCCACTTTTTTTCGGGTACCAAAAACTAGGGAAAGAATTGCAGAAAATATTTCACACCACTGTGGATCTCAATATAAATTAATATAAATGTTCCCTCGGTGGATCGTATATTTTCGGATTCATTGAATCGCTAGCAGAAAATTTCGATATATCACGCAACCCGGAACGAACACGGTGAAAATGGGAATGGCTCGACGGAATTCTTGGAGTTTCTATGTATGATACGGGAAATCGGTTATCACTCGTCGATACACTCTGTACAATGCTCTCTCAACCTCTGACCCACATGTACAGGGGCCTCGTGAATGTGGTTGATACACCCCTGGAGAGTTTCAAAGGGTATTCGCAGCTTCCGCCGAGATTTACGCCCGGAAGGCGCGTGTATATCGAGATTTCGTCGTTTCGTGAATCACGGAGATAAAATCTTATTGGCCTGCGAAACGGGGCTGGATTTCTTGGGCTCTCGCGTGTCGGGCTTCTATTCAACTGTTTCCTTATTGAAAACAGCATCCTCTTCTGGACACCCTTTATTAATTCTCGCCATTATTCCGACGTGGAGAGCAACACGATTTTCTTTGACAGATCGCAACCATAATTCTGAATCTACGATTAAGCATACAGTGACTCGAATTAATATTCGGACGCTCTAAAAAAGACGATAACTTTTTGAATATTGTACTGTATGATTTGAACTTGTTTGGGAAGCTGGAGCAATTAGTTTACCACAGGATGCGAAAAGAAATTTTTTCAACAATTTCAATTGATTGAAATTGTAGAAAAAATTCTAAAAGTTGCAGTTTACAACTTTTTTTATGTGGGCCTATATTGAAAATTTAAGAATACATTTTGTAAGTTCAAACCGTACAGCACAATAATAAAAAATTTATCGTCGTTACCACGTTTTTAATTTTTAATTCGAGTCACTGTACCTTGACTCCACTTTGTGAAAGCTTCGCGAAGTCGTTTCGTGGGCTCGCAGCCGTAAACAAAGGAAACCCTTGAAGGGAAGTAAATCGATGACAAGTGATTGGTACTCACCACGACTTGTTGACTGTTGGTGGGGCTAGGACTCGGACTGGGCGTTGAATTGGGGGTTGAAATCTCCCCTGAGGTAGGGGAGACAGAGCCCGTGGTAACGGTGCCAACTGTTGGGAATGCTCTCGCCGGATCTACCTGCCATTGCTTATGGATTTGTTGGGAGGTATCCCGGAATCTAGCTCCCTGCAATCAGACAAGAAATGCGTCTTCATCTGGCTGCCGATTGTCTAGGAATAGTTCGCAACGTCGTTGTCGCGCGCTCGCATCCTTGAAGAATCAGACCGCGCAATCTGCTTGTACGCAGTTGTCCCATGCATCATATCGATACGATGACACAGTTCGATTAGTCGCGGATATTTGCCTCCGAACAATTGTATCGCAAACGATCGGCCTGCACGCTCCACTGAAAAACTCCTTCGCAATGGAGCGCATTTGTCTACGAGCAGATAGCTGCGCGAAAATTACGACGAGTAACTGCGAATCGCTTGCAAATTCTATGCCTAGTGCTTTTCTGGTTTCGCGTTTTTTTGTCTTCATGGGAAACTTCATTGTCACTTCAGAAAAATTGAATATTACTTCGAGGAACGAGAATTCGTTTTGATCGCGTTTACACAAGTTTTCCAATTAACGAGGACGAATTTAATTAGAGAACAGGAAAAAATAGAAGCTCCCGATGCAATTAACGGGAAAATACCTGGTGTTTTTCCCCCGAGAAAAAATAAAGTAATTAGCTGGTTTTCAACCGTAATTGAATATAAGAACCATCCTTAGGAGACGGTTGTTCAGGAAGAGAGAGAGAGAGAGAGAGAGAGAATAAATTACGGTTGTTCTTATTGCTTTTCCGGTGGCCGTGCAACTGTTCGTGTGCATACGCTCGTGGCCATAAATATTGTATTCCGACCAGGTTCGCCGGGTACGAGGGAAATATATTTTATAAAAATCACGCTGTGGTGGGTTCGGTAACGAAAAAAAATGTTTTTACTCAATTAATGGCCATAAATCGGTTTCGGGACGGACAGTTTATCAGTGTATAAATCATCGTATCGAGCGTTAGGATTTTTCTGGAAAGAGGAACACGAAGGAAACATCGCTGTGGGAGGTCGTAGACCCTGCGAGGCCAGAATATCGCGTGCAACGGTGCAATCCGAAGAAACGTTGTTCCTCGCGGTGCGGTAATTGCAGTTATGCAACGACCTGCCATAATAACGATTAGCACAGGAGTATAATAGGAGGCGTAAATGAAGCTGTTCGCATCCGCCGAACGGTCGTTCGCTTTCGAGCGTCTTGGATTGAGCTGTTCTCTCCCCTTGAACGAAGAATCGAAAGCGTCGCCGCTCTCTCCTCGCCGATTTAATCCCTCGACGAATCAGCCGTTTTCTGTTTACCTTAAAAAATTGCCAGCACAATGCTTGCAATTTCACCGGGCAGCTAATTGCTCGAGAAATTGCGCCGTCCTCGCTCTTCGGATAAAGAGAAGTTACGATTTTTTTTTTCGAGGACCGTTCGAGTCGTCGGGTTTCTCGAGAGAGTCTACGCTTTCGACGATTGTTCGATTTGCAACTGCAGATTGAAAGTCCCGTCACGCTCGACACGTATTTTTCGAGCGGGCCCGAATCAGCCCGAGCCGAGCAGAAAATTCTGCGAACAATGCCCTGGCAATTCTTCCGAAGGGAAAATTCGTCTCTCGCTTCTTCCGACGATCTTTGAACTTTTCCTCTGAATTCACATTTCGCTAAATTCCGGTATAAAATTAATTAAACGTTGAACAGATGACCGATCACGGAACGAACAAAGCGATGAACGAAACAGGGAGACTGCAGGAGCCCCGAATAATTCGCAACTTTCGCTTAGCCAGCGGGCGTTAAGAGCAATTAATAAATTTTCCAGAGAGCTGTGCAAGCACACACGTTCCCGTATGTTGAGCAAATAATAGATCACTCGAGCGAAGCGCACGCCTGTTTTCCTCTTTCGGCCCGGCCCCTGTGAGTTTCTATGCGCGCCTCATTAATTCACGTGCAACCGTCGAGAGAGCCTCATTTTAAAATCCGATCTGTTCGCGCATCTTTCTGCATTTAAAATCCGCCCGCAACAGGGAGCGATCAATCTTCCTCCGTGTTGCATTTCGAAACAAGTTTTAGGGTATTCCGTGTACGAGAGCCGGGGACGTACGAAGAATTTGATTTCGTACGGAGCCGTGGAGAGAGAAGCAACGAGAGACGAATGTTGTAGCCAGCGAGCACGATCTAGGCCATCAGCAAATTCCTCTCTAATCCTAATACAATGGAACCCAACTGCAGAGACAACTTAATCCAATGAGTCTATAATAGCGTACCTCTGTGTCTTTGTATCTCGACGATTCCTAATTACATATTGGAATAACGGAGCGGAGCCTGCCGCAAAGTATGCGAGTCCACGAGTATGCCATTTGCAGGACAAAACGTTCAACCATCCGCCAAGTTACATCGTATCACAACTGTCAAAGCACATTTTCTCAACTTTATGCATTGCAGCAAATGCATTTTCCAAGTTTCTTTATCGCATTTTAAATGAAATGGTCCGCTTATAAATCGCATCGATCTGCATAAAAATCGACAGTCCGCATACAGTAAACCACTCCGGGAAATTTTATGGAGCGTTAAGCGCATTTGCAACACTGCTGTAAAAATGTACAGGCTCGATTTCCATTATTTACGACACGAATACGAACGCGACATAAGATATGAACTGCACTAGCACAATATACACTCAGTCCAGTAAGTATTCTTACGCAATACAGAATAACTTTTTTATAATTGTACCAAACCACCAGAAAATCTATTTTGCACATCATTTAGTAAGCTTCTAATTGCTTACAAAACATCTGGTCATTTGGTACAATTATAAAAAAGTTATTCTGTTTTAAAGGGTGCACGAATGCGTATCGAACTGACTGTAAATACGAAGCAAAAAATGAATAATGCAGCAATTTTTTCATTTTACCGAGTAGCTAAATTCTTGATTCTCGCGAGACTATTAACGGTAGCGTTAACTCTTATGAAATCCAGTGGCCAAGGAACAAAAGGTTGCAGCAGAAAGAAATTCTCACAGCGTGCTACCGTACGTTCGCGAGAGAATCACTTTCTAACGATTAGATTTCCCATTGTAGATCACTCTGTGCATGACTGCCTCTTCGGCATCTACGGTACAATTTGATCGAGTCGCGGCTATCGGCCGCGAGATCTTTAAATCCAATTACAGAAGATTTTTCGTTCGACTTCGCACGCCGGTATCCCTGTTTTCGGTGTAAAGTGGATTACTGTTTCGGCTCTATCGCTCTGCAACACCGTTCAACCGGATTGTTTCCACCAGGCAGCGTTACGGAAACGCGTTACGCCGCGCAGAAACCCGAACAAACGTACAAATTAGAGGGTTAGAGGCAACGCGAGTTTCTAGAAGCCTCGCAACTCGACGAAGTTCGTTGAAATTCGCTTTCGGCACGCTCGGTCATTTTCGAATTATAGCTGAAATGTTGCAGAATAAGAAGAATTTTATCGAAAGTTGTGGGATTTCGTTGCGAAAATGATCAACTTCCCACCGCGCGCCCACGGTGATCCAGCACGATCGAGATCGGACAGATACCTGTTCCACTGTGGTATTCCGGTATCGATCTCCTCGATCGCGAGGGTCGCTCGCCGGATACCGGTACACCGTATTTACACCCGGCTCACGATTGCTCCCCATGTAAATAGAGGCGTGGTTTTAATTAAGCAACAAGGAAGTCAACGGAAGAAACGCACGCACACAACAGTTATATAACGAGAGCGTTCCATGACGCATTGTCGATATAGAAGATGCATCGATAAGACTCGATTTAGATCATCGCTGGTGATAATCGTTGGGATTACGAGCTTTCTGATAACGCGCTTGTCGGGTGGCTTATCTAAATTGCAGCGAGTGCCAGAGACAATGAAATGCATCGTGGGCGGTCCGTGTCATTTTTTTACGAGCACAGTTTGCAACATAAAAATCTGCAAAACTTCTCTAAAATGCGCCTTAGGATGTCACATTTTTTTCAGAATTTTAGAACGCATCAGAGACCGGAAAATGTTCGGGAAAGCGTGAAATTTAATTTACCCAGTAACTACCCTCGCGGGCAAGCTAGAGGGGTTGAAATTTTACTCGGAGGGGATTTTCTTGGTCAGCTTTCGAATGGTTCGATAGTCATTGAAAAACGTCTAAGAGCAGTTTTGATCATCTTAATCGGCTAGGCGAAATCGGCGGAACAGCCGTCTAATCGCGTTCAGTAGCTGTAAACAGTGTCAGACGCGGAGAAAACAGCCTAACCTTGGCACGAGTGGTAGGGATGTCCAGCGAGCAAATTACAGGGGTCATAGTACAGATCTTTACGAGAGTCTGCCGGCGTGTTCCATTAAAGAGCCGCGTCGTAAAAGCTTATCGTCGATCGGCTGTAAAAACGAGCGGCGTGCGAGATACGTGTTTCGTCCGCGATCGGCGTGGTATGCAAATTGTGTCGCGAGATACACGCAATTGCGTCGGTATTCCGTCGCATATCGAGCTATGGCTCTCGAAGATGGGATCAGTGAAAAATTAAATCATTCGGTAATGAAACGATATACAGACGCTGGCGATATCGGCAAATGATTGCCGGA
Source organism: Lasioglossum calceatum (assembly GCA_963966675.1). Classification (NCBI taxonomy): domain Eukaryota; kingdom Metazoa; phylum Arthropoda; class Insecta; order Hymenoptera; family Halictidae; genus Lasioglossum; species Lasioglossum calceatum. The sequence continues at coordinate 953,929 of OZ016555.1, read as the reverse complement.
AAAGGGGGAGAAGGACGAATTATGTCTAATCCGGGGTGGCAGGCGGCCGTTTAAGCAATAACAGACACCGCGCTGAAAGGATGGGAAAAAAGTGGCCGTGCTGGAGGAGAGCTCGTTCAGTTGCACACAGGCGTCAATGCGGTGCAATCAATTTCCGTGTTGCTCGTAAGTCACTCGACCGTGTTGCACATGTGTGTGGAGACGCGTGTGCTGTCTCGTTCACGGATACCGGCGCACACACTGGAAGAGAGGCGATCATGTGTGAGGGAATTACGTGGATAGATAACGGTTGATCTTATAGTGTGATCTGAATGGCCAGATATCGACGTCGATAAAGGAAAACACGAGGGAATGTGGAGCAACGTGTTCTCTCCCCTGGCACAATGAGGAAACGTTCACTGAGCCGTGTTCCTAATTAATTCCGGGGGCGAAAAAAGAAGGGTTGTAAGAAGGGGAGAGGAGGCGGGGAGATGGAGCGCAATCGTGTAATCAATTTATCAATGCCTTTCGACTCGTTACATTTTAGATTCAATTATTATTAATTACACCGGCCCGATTGGAAATCGATGATAGCGTGTCAATTAGACGGCCGTTCCTCGGAGAAGCTAGATAGCTGGCTGCAGATAGTGACGTGTCGCTTGGGGCAAGTGTTACTTCCTTTCACTGGCATGTCCGCAGTTAGGGAAACGTGCTGGGAGATTCTTGTTAAAAAAATTCTATAGAGGTGCAAATACTTCCAAGTTTGAAGAGATTAGATATTGTAATCGCGAGCACACCTTGGTTACTTTATTCATTTTCATTGGAAATGTAATCGTATCCTGGTATCAAATTATATAATTCTTCGAAGATGAAATACAAAACCTTAACCGTTAGTTAGTCTATACAGGATGTCCGAGGATTCGTGGAATTATTAAAAATCGGACGAGTAACAAGCACAGTTGACACTAAACCTACCGAGCCTTAAAAGTTACTGGTACATGTTCCCTTATAAAAATGGCGAGATTGATTATATTTATTCTTTTATTTATAAATTCTTGTAAAATCATTTTTATTATTTCAACAATTGCAAGATAATAAATCTGGATCCGGTCATTTAGACCGGTGGTGGTAGGTATAGTGTTAAACGTGTCACAAGCGAAAGACCCAAGCGAGTCATTTCAGCCCTACCTCGCCGAAGAGGTCGTCCAGCTCTTTCTGCGATAACTTAGCCTTCATCCCTTAGTCATACTCCGACCTAGGCCAAGAAACCAGGCGCCTGATCGTGGCGCTGACTCGTCGGTCGAACCTCTTCAAATGTCACCAGTCTTTTTACTCTCATTGGTCCGGTGTCGCCTGGGTTTCAGAGTGCTCGTCGCGTCTTTTTCGACGCGCAAATAGTCGATGACGCGCGACGCGAAGTACGACAGAAGGTCGAGCGACGCTGCGACTGCAACTGCAGCCGCGACTGCTGCTGCACGTGTCGTACGAACAGTGCACTTTTTATTCCCGCCGGCATTATTCGTCCGACCAATCACCGGAGCCGATCTTGTCCCGGTGTCCAACAGCTCGTCCCGTAATTAATCCGACGTTACATCGGGCATGCAAAAAAGTCAGCGAATGGAATCGACGGACGCAGCTGGTTTGCAATGGCCCCGTGATGCACTGAGAAACCAGGATTAACCGCGGCCTTCGCAGATATTGGCGTGCGACACTGCACGTGATCTTTCGTTCGCGCATCCACGCCCCGATTTCGCGTGACTCGCCGTAGATTGGCCCGCGGGATCCTTTCGAGAGCGATATCGATCCCTTCCTGCCCTCTTTCGCCCGCGAATCTGGCGCACTATGTCCCTTCAACGACTGCACTTTCGTCGATCATCCCTGAAACTTTCAGAAAATCACCAGTCACAGCTAGGACTCCGGCGTTGACACTGGGATGACGGTGTGAACAATTACAGAGGTGGTGAAGTGCTCTCTCTCCAACATGCTTCGTCTATCTTCCATTTTCTGGGGAGCAGTTCTAGCATTTACTTCTATCGATTCCTAAATGTTGTTTGCGTTCTGTTGCGATATATGTATGTATTTTTCATGTATGTGTACGTAATATTCCATTAGAGAAGATAATTGCGTTGTTAAATGGTAATAGTATGGACATAACGATCGCCAGGTTAATTTACGTCGTCCAGTATCATTATTAACTCTGGTGTATCCATTTACTGTATTAACTACCGCGCCAGTGAAACATACAAAACAGCTCCTTTGGCACGTAATTAACGACATCAATAACATCCTAACAAAGTTATTAGGAACCGAGCCGGACACGAGCGAGAACATCTCCACGATTCAAACTTTAGATTACATGTACCCATTTTTCTCATAAATGCACAAAATCCGCAGTCCAATCATAAATAATAGACTTTGTGAAATTCCAGTGAGGAGAACACGGTGGATTAAGGGATCGAACGTGCGAATAATGTTGGAACAGCGATCTCCGTTCTTAATGAAAACGGATGGGCCGGATGTTTACTAATTCGCCGGCGATTTTAATTAAATTGGACCCCGTGATTCCCCGATGGGAATTCCTCGGGTACGATCGAACCTGCCATTTCCCTGGCGTTCTGTCGCGGAGGTTGGTGCCTGGTCGTCGCAGCCTTCGATAACTAGTTCCAACGCCCACGCGAAATTACCGGCTCTCCCCTCCCCCTCCACCCGTTGGTCTCGCGAATTTTTTCGCATACGTACGAACAACCGGCACTTCCGCCGGTGGCATCTCGTGTTTCAAGCCGGGTACTTGGATGTCGGATCTCGGCCGGCCATTGATACGGCACCGTAAAATGTCTATGGTTTCTCAATGACACCGGAGAAATCAGTGTGATCAGGGTTCTCACGGCTCGTGCTGACCGATTTCTCCGCGAGATTCTTATCGACACCAGACACTATCGATACACCGCTGTTAATCTGTCGCGTAAATTCCCGGGATCGAACGCGAGAGCCACGTCGAACGAATAAATGGACGAGACACGGCCACACAAGATGGCACGGGAGAAATCCGCCGAGGGAATCCGAGGAATCTTCTATCCGCGATAAATGATAGACTTTCTTGACTGGATCGGCCGTTCGGTAATGCCTGCTTAGGCCTGGGAAATGGTCCTCTTGGGAACATCGTAACGAGTTACCGTTTAATCGAGAGCCGAGCCTCTAACTCGGCTGGCAGATTTTACGGCAGACTGTTCTCCACGTTCTAAAGTATTACAATTTCGTCTCCGATCGAATCGAACTCGCGCAGAATTTTCAAGACGACTTTATTATCCAAAGGAGGGATTGAAATTGCTTAAACCTTGATGAAGTTAGAACGTCCATCATAAATTCAAATAAAGTTCAATTTCAAGTTCTACCTTAACACTAGAACCTCGTTGCGAAGTCTGTAACGAGTTCGCGAGATTTTTCGATCAGACAACTTAATGAGCGCTGCAGCATCAAACTTTTATCAACCATTTGCGCGCCAACTTTTCGAGTGCAGTTCGCGATGATTCCAACATATTAGGTTGTCCTAAAAGTTCCTTTCGCTACGTGCACATTCTATATCGTTAGGTAACATCAGCATACACAAACAACACAATCTTCAGTTCGTTAATGTGTTACAATTCCTTAAGCTTCCTCTTTCTCAACCAAGCCATTGGTTTTCTTAAAAACAACTCTGAATTTGCACTGTGCACATTAGTCGAGAACGGAACGAACTTTTCGGACGACCTAATACTTTCTGGAAACAAGACTTTGAAAATGAATGTTTCAGCCAATTGCGGAGTGTCTGGAGTGTCCGAAAAGAGATCTGCTCGCGATTCGTGGGAAGATTAAAATCCTCGACACGGTATCGTCAGGGTCGGGGCCGATAACGACGTCAGCCGGTGAATTGTCAGTGATTGCCGGACACGCGTGGGCCGCGATCACGAATTAGCGTTTCGAGCGGAACGTGTCGAGCGCTGCCAACCGAATGGACAATGGCGGAGCATGGTTTCTGCCAGTTCGAACGGCGGATTCTCGTTTACGAGGATCCTTTGTATACAGCGAGGCTTCCTGACGACGTTTATTCCCGGCACGACGACGCGTGCAGATGCGCGTCACGCGTGTTACGAAACGCCCGATTGTTCCGTAGAGTCGATTTCGCAACCGATCGCGGAATAAAACTCGCCAACCGGCTGCTCGCTGTCTCGTTAAGACCAACTCGATACTGTTTTATCGACACAGCAGCGGAGAGAGATCGGGATCCCGCGATTTAGAAACGTGAGAAACAATGCCGCGTGGAAATCATATTTTCGATAACGAAATTATTTATGATTATTAGGGGCACGGTTCGCCGGGCGTTTATGGACTATTCCGGAAACGAACGATAATTAGAAAGAGATTTACTGCGACCATTAACCGGTTCGTTTATTATATTCTGCGGAGAATAAAGGGCTTAATGCGGCCTCGCCGAGGATGCTGTAAACGCAATCGCGATCGATTGTTTGCGAATTGTGCGAAATTTGCCGTTATGTGGCGCAGCTGTGGGATTGAAACTTTTTTAGTGTTATTTGCATGAAACTGTTAAACTATGTGTCCGGAAAATGCAATTCTAAGCGAATAATGGTGATATTGATATATGTGTGTATGATACAGAAATTACTAGTGTTCCCGGAACTATATGTATACATACAATATACAGGGTGTGGCCGGACGGGTGGTACAACCGAGCAAGGGATGATACTACATGTAAAACTAAGTCGAAAAAATGGAATAACATTTTTTCGTTTGACGCTTCGTTTTCGAGAAAATCGAGTTTAAAGTTCTGCCAGGTTCGCGTGCTTTAGTATATGCACAAAGTAGAATTGGTTGATCGTGGTCAGACGCGTCAGACGATTCCTATGCAATAGCACGTGTATTCGCTGCATTTTCAAACTCGATTTTGTCGAAAACGAAGCGTCAAACAAAAAATGTTATTCCTTTGTTCGACTTATTTTTACATGCAGTATCACACCCTGTATATACGCTCCAGGTCCCGCATCTGCGGGTACCGATGCCGATGCTGAACTTTGAACATGTGGAAATGTGAACTCGGAAGAGCCGCTAAAGAGCTGAAAACAACCGTAGTTTCTCGTACGGTTCAACCAATACGATGTCCCATCGAACAACGGTGACCAACGGTTAAATTAGAGTCGTACACGGGATCTGGCGAGGTTTTGCCGCCAGTGTAATCTCGATCTCGAGCGAGAGGTCGTTTATCCTCCCCCGAGCTATGCGCCGAAGAAATGTCCGGCTTCGTTCTCACGTGGGCTCGTTCGCCTCTGTCCGCGATTTACCTTGCGCCGCCGTTAGAGGACGATCCGAAACACCGGCAAGAATGCTCACCGATGGATATTATGGGTTCGCTCTGCCCTTAACCGCGGCCGGGAACGCATAAATTTCAACTATTCCACCGGGGGTCAGCATCGGGAAGCCCGACTGTGAAACTCGAGACGAGAGACATTTTCGAGCGGATATGCCTGTGCGTCCGATAGAGACAGCGAGCTTCCTGCGTTTCGTCAGTTCGAGTACTGTTGCAATTCGCCTAACCGATGCGATCGCGAGACGGATAATCCTAAGAGCAAGTCCTGAGAGCCTCTTTTCCACCTCTGTGTATCCTAAGAAATTAATTTTTCAACAAACAGAAAAATTCCTTGCGGATTCTATAAATAATCCCTGGTAACTATAAACCGCGGATTTGATGCATTTATGACAAAAATGGGCACGTACAATTTAAAGCAGTGGACATGTTAAAAATATTTAAGAACATCAATGTATTTTTTTAATATAGTAATGTAATTGTTATTTAGCTCCTGTGTCCTGCAATCAACGCGAACATTTTTTATTTTGCTGATCTTTATGGGAAATAAAAAATGTCTTCGTAAATTCTCAGCCCCCAGTGCCATATACAAATTTCTTTCTTGCTTTAATCATTTTAATAAATTAAAACCAACACATAGATGTTCTTAAATTCTTTTAATCTTTTCACCGTTCGAAATTTCGCCCACCCAATTTTCTCATAAATGCATAAAATCCACAGTCTACCGATAACTGTTCACAACGGTGCCAAGTGCGCAAGAAAGAGCCGCCGTTCCCGCGAAGTAATATGCGATCTATAGATCACTGGCAGCGGGAGTACCATTGTTATCACAGCGTATCGCGAGGTCGGCGAACACGAGTCACAAACACTGGTCAAGCACTAATCCATCGGCACTATCAGCACTGCGGCGAAGATATCGGCACCGCTCGGACTTGTTCGCCAATGGATCCAACGAAACGGCTCGTTTGGATCGTGGATCCAGCGCACGGAGTTTCTCACGAGCGCGAGGACAGAGCGATTCTTACGTGCTCTCACACGTATCCGCGTACACCGACTGGCGAGTAGCAGAGATCGTGCACGATCCTCGGCCGACTCTCCACGCGAGTCAACGATATTCCTCGTAAATATTTACATCGCTCCGGGAGATAGATCCGTTCCGACGATCCCGTAGATATCTTCGGAGCGTAGAAGACCGAGGAAGAAGAAAAGGGGGGGGATCTCGTTGTTTCATCCGGCCGTTTTCTGCGCGCGTCTCGGCCCCGAGGAGCAACAATAAAACTGTTACGAGCAGCTCACGATGCTAATGACGCGCCGGGCCTGCTGATTTAAGGGATCGATGGCACGGCTTAATTGAATTGGAACGGGTCACGGGAGAGCCGGCCAGCTCTTCTCTTCTCTTCTCTTCTCTTCGATTTCAACACCGCAGTGCACCGGTGCAACCACTCTCGCAGGAGACACGTTGCTCCTCTTCCTCGTCGAACAATGTTCCCGGTCGCGGCCCCGCAAACTTTCCTTTAATCGGTTTACGGGAGCTCGAAGTTTCGTCATCGAGGACCCTGTCTCCGAAGAGATCGACAACGTGGATCAGAGCCCATGGAACTATGCACTCGATCGAGACAGTCGAGAATCAACGAGAGAAACTTTGAACCCTTTGTGTCCTCAATTACGGCCTTGCTCAGGCCTTTGTGCCGGTGATGTGTGCCTGGTAGCATCGTCAGATCTGCGAAAGATGCTGTGGTTTTGGGTTTCCCGAGGAAATACAGACATATCAATATTTTCGAGAAGTTCAAAGGGCCTGTATGATTTTCTCCGAATGTGTTCTCTAAACTCCGAACATGAGCACGTCCTGGAGCACCGGTTGAACGAGCATCGACGAGACACGTACTGCGACGATCAAATCGAACCGCAGCTAGCGAAGTGACAGCCGCTGATTACCGTGTACTGGCAATTTTCCGCAGCCACGGAAACGCTGCGCCGCGAGCACGAGCGTCGAAGAGAAAGAGAGAGAGAGAGAGGCCGAGTTGAGCCGAGAGCGCTCACGCGACGAGCGTGCGCTTACACGTATGCGCGTACTGCAACTGGCTGCACTCGCGGAGATCGCGCGCGGAACACGGGCCTAGCTCGGGCTCGAGACCGTTTGTCGCATGTTCCGTTCCCCGTTGCACCGCTGGAACGACCTCTTCCACGTCAGAGGTGATCGTTGCTGGGTCTGTCCTCGTGAACGATCGTTGCGCAGCAGCTTTTCACCAAGCAACAACGCCCGCCTACAACGCTGTTATTTCTGTTCGTTTTACATTTCTGAAATACACAGGAAATTCTTCATTCGTAATTCGCTGAAAAATCTGAAGATACGACAGGAAATTTTATTCTCCGGAACTCCGCAGTCAACCATTTTATTCCCGGTCCACTTTATATACCCTCCCTCGGTGGAGCACTCGCTATGAATCTTCCCCTGTTGAACCCCTCGGTGAACCTCAACGACGGTTCTCAAACGATATCTAAGAGATCCCATTCTGGCGTCGCAGTTGTCCCGACGATTGCCGCAAATATCGTCGCGGCATTTCACGTGACGGGGACTGGGGATGCTGGAACGTCGAGCAAAGGGTTCCCAGCGCTGGTACGGGACTATAAACTACGCCAGGAGTGCAGCGGAGTTGCTGCAGTCGCGACGATGCACTCCGAACGCCTGCTGTGCTTGCGTAACCAATCGAGCCTTGCGGTTTGCTGGCTGACATCGCGTTGTTGGCGGGAAGAATTATGAACTCGCCGACGAGAAATTGGTCTCGTTCTCCTCTCCTTTTCGACGGACCCTCAAGTTCATCCTTTGACCCCTCTTCGAAATCATTGCCCCTTCTATACACTGCACAGCAATCGTCAACGCAACTACACCCGATCCTCCGACATGCAGTTTTGAAAAAGATCAACTTGATCTTTTTTCTTGATGACAAATTGACTGTTTATGATGACGCAAGCACCGTTTCGAGTCGCGCGTTATCGCTCGCGTTCGATAAATCATGCGATAATCGCGGAAGATATTTTTACACTCGAACTGCGACAGCGATGACGTAAACTCGAAGAATGCAGAAAATTTTCCGCGATTCGAGCAGTGGGATGTCGGAGAAGTTTTTGATTAATTAGGAGGAGCTGCAGAGTTTTGAGTTAATTAGCCGGCCGAGGGCGGCACGGTGAATCACACGGGCTGCGGTGAGATTTTTGCGACTGATTAGATAGTCGGAAAATCTCGTTCGATCGGACTGTCACTCCAGATTGATGTAACAACCGGTTCTTGTGCAACACGTGCTGCCAATGAAAGAGAAGGTAATGCGTGATTAACGTCTCGGCGGACGTTTTAACAATCGGCCTTCCGAGGAACGGAAATTGCGATAACACCAATAACGGAGTAATCAAGATCAGAGTTTACCAGGGGATCCGGCCAAGTGCATTCTTGCTGAATAAATAATTATCATTAGACTGCGGATTTTAAGCATTTATGGGAAAAATATAGTGGGTGCGATTTAAAACAGTAGAAAGGCTACAATGATTTAAGAGTGATAATCTATTTTTCTCAGCTTGTTTAATTATTAAAGTTAATTGGTGCAAGCAATTTTTATTTTGCATAAAGATCCGCAGTCTAATTATCATAAACACGTAGCACACCGTGACGGTAACAGAACACGTTTTCTAGATTCTATTATTTCTGCTGGAAGAAGAGCCGATCATTGAAAAATCTTCTTCTACTTCCCATCAATAACGCACAGGAATCTTCACGAAGCTCTTCGAAAACGCTCTTATCGTGAAACATTTCAACTCTGCTTCACTCTGGAGAGCATCTCCTCGTCATTTCATTTATAGTGAGAGAAAAATCGTGCCGAAGTTTCCGAAGTCCGTCGACGAGATACAGGAAACTTTATTCCTCTGGAGTTCGCAGTCGACATTCTTATTCCCGATCCACTTCGATCGCGACGGAACGGTCTTGTTTACGAACATTTCTGTCGAACGTTTGAATGAGACGGCTGGTGGTCTCTTGCTCAATAAATAATTATCATAAACACGTGGCGAGAAAGGAACACGTTTCCTAGTCGGACTCGCGGAAAAATTTGCTGAAGAAAAAACCACTCGCCTTCAGCGAAACGTCAGCTTATTACGCATTCGGACCGAAAACCGTCGCGGTTAATCACTCCGGCAATTACCTGTTTCATAATCTCGAACGTTACATCTGTAATTTGCTCGCGGTGCGCGTATATGCACACAGCCACCGAAAGACTCAATTATCGCCGAGGGCGTTGAAGAAAAAAAAAGAACGAATAAAATCTATGTGCAATCTGCTCTCATCGCTATGACTTACGGGCGGGTGAAAAGCGAGGTAGAAAGACTTCGACGCGGTACGAAGGAGTTTGTTCACTTTTGTTTTAATATTTGTACGATTATGTTGGACAAAACTAATTTAGAAGTCACCGTGAATTATTCGCAATAAATTCGACTTTGTGCACTGTTCGGTGTCAGGAGGAAATGGTTTTAATCTTGCGGATAGTTTACGGACGCTGACACCGCGAAACCGTCGAAACTTTTCATTCATTCGAATTTGCATAGCTGAATTGTTCATCCGTAAATTAGAAGACTGTAGTTGGAAGATAGTCTTGGATTTTCATCCACTGCTTCACAAGAATTTCTTCGAGATGTCTTTAGGGTGTCTAAGAAGAATTAATGTATTCTGATTGGACCGCGAATTTTAATTGCCGCATCCGAACTTGGGCGTTTGGTTCTCCCGGATGATCTGCAGTGGAGGTGCACGCAAATGCGTCTCTTCCAGACATCCGGCAGACTCGTCGCCGACGCATCGAAGACAATGCCCAATCGCGATGATTCAGCGGCTTTAATTGCCGGGCGCGAAAGATTCCAGGCCGCGTCGAACGCATAAATTGCATTCCGCGAAACATCCGATCGGTATGCAATTACGGGCGAGGAGAGACAGGTCGCTGGACAATGTCTCATAACTCAGAGGGAACTTCCTTATGACTCCATTGTGCGACGTCCTTGCACAATGGACGTCGGCCGATGCTCGGCCGCCAAGAAATATGGCCGCGATGATGCGCGGCTGTCCCTCTTTCCTCTCGTCTCTTCTTCATCTCGTGGGGCCCCAATCTTCCTCGGCTCGGATGTTTACATGTGTCGGCACCGACCAGAAAAGGGACTCGCTCGCCTCGTGCAAACGACTGGTGCATTACCCGGGTACTGCGGGTCGTACGCAGTTCTGTGCACTCGCGTGGGTCGGTCCGAGAGCGCAGCCTTTTTCAACGCGATCCTTACGCTACGTGCTGTGTCCCGTGTAAGGTACGTGGTCGGGACGCACGTGGGTGTTGTGCCCACCTTCCTCTTTTGCCTCACGTGTTATCCCGCGATGAATGTCTCTCCTTGATGAATTTCTTTGCACCGTTCACCGGCGAGTCTCCCGCGAGTCCTCGCGCTTCGCCACTCGCGATTGTTTATCGTACGAAGTTTCAAAGCCCGCGGCGGGATCATTGATTTCCTCGGCACACCTGACTCCCACAGAACCGTCTCCCATTGTTTTAAGGGGATAGACTCGTTTTCCCAGGATTGCAATGACACGGGATACGTCTTCTCATTTCTCTCTAGTGCAATGATGGGGTTTCCAGTAGTCAAAATCGCTAGATAAGAGATCAATTTACGTTTACGAGGCGTATCTTGCATCATCGGAAGCATAAAACTGCGCATGTCGCAATTTTACTTTACTTTATTAAACAAATTACGCCTCGTAAGCGTAAAAATAGGACTTTTGAGGGCGATCGCGGCCTAGATTGATCTTTTATCTAGCGTTCTTGGCTATTGAAAAACCCCATCTTAGCATTATCGAGAAATGAGAAGGTGTATCTCGCACCCTTGCGATCCTGGAAACGAGTCTACGCCCTTAACGCCACAGCTTGTCCATTCCGAATAAATTTACTAGAACCATGCGGGTGAAACGTCTCCTCAGCAATGATCGCCGCGAGATCCGTCGGAACTGGGTTAACGCGTAAAAAACGCGCGGGATGCACCCGAAGAAAGTCGTAACTCAAAGGCGATTCGGCCTCGTTATTATTCATGGCGTCGAATTGGGTCACGTCACCGAAACGATCGCTGTTCGATCGACTCTCGAACAAATTTATCCGGAGTCGTCGAGGACGTCGCGTCGGTGTGTGAATTCCGAGCTAACGCACGACGCGACGTATCCCGCGAACGTGCGGGATCACTGTACACGTAAACACATTTGCATAGACACGGGCACGCACACGCATCTGGGTCAGTGAGGCGATCGACGCACACCGTCATCTCTCTTATCGATTGCCGGGTTATCGGCGGTAAACACGGAAAGCGTTCGTAGTACTACCGGGAGATAAGGGACCGCCTACGAAGCCGAGGATCCATTCATTCTTCATACCCTCGTGTAGACGCTGCTAATTAGAGTGACGACGATCTGCTACGTCGACGATGGAAAGGTCGAGTTGAATGAAGTGTTCTGAATTGCTCCTGATAGTTGACATAGTTGCCGACAATTTTTTCCGATGGCAACAACCGACATCGATTAACACGAATCAGTTTCGCACAAGTGTTATATACACAAACGATATTTACAATCCATCGAAATCCAGGAACTGTCCGATAGTAAATTATCCGGGGTATTTGTTGAATCGTCGAAGAGCAAGGTATCTGTCGTCGTTAATTCGAGAATAGCCGGACATATTTTATTCCCGTTGTTGACACAGACCCGCGGAACGCTCGCCAAGAGACAGAGAAGGGATTCGCCTGAACAAATAATCGTCGGAACGTTCGGGGGGCTATTCCTGATCCGTACAGTCCAGTTTCAAGATCGTCGGCTGTTAACCCCATCGAGCGTCGTTTCGAAGGTCGAAAGCAATGGCGAACGAAAAGGTTAAGGGAGCTGGGTCCAGGAGAAGCGAGCACGTTGCTGCGCTCGAGCTTTTTCCCGCCGATCGGCCACCCACTCTAAGCGAAGTGGGCGTGCGCACGAGCACACATTGTTTGCCGGTGTTTGCATTCCCTTCGATCCACGGCGTTTTCACTCGACACCGCTGCCAGCATCGCCAAAAATGCAATATCCGACGCCAATAACTGCGCTTCCGGTTCGCCGTGAGAATAACATCCCGGTCGGTGACTCTGTAATTAAATTCTGCTACTGCTTTTTACGTTCTAAGCACATCCGCAGATCTGGGTGTGCTACTGTAACTTATATAACTCTTGTTGGAACATTTTTTAAATTGACGATGTTGAAGAAACTTAGTTTCCACTCCTTGCAATCGATGCAGACAATTTTTATTTTTCATAAAGATACCTAATAGGTGCACGTCAATAAATTTAAAATTGCTCAGGGACCAGAAAGAGGAGACACGGAGCAACCGACGTCTTTCTCGAATTTTTCTTTCTCCGCAGATATTATTTAGTCTTTTTCCTCTGCGAGCCAACATGGCGTTATTATTTGCCAAGCCATCGTTCGGCGCTGTTGCGAGGCGAGCCACGTAGCCTGTGGCATTAAAATCCAAGCCATAATAACGCGCACACGCTCGCGCAAACACCTTCGACCGTTCCGATAACGTTCATGGAAAGAGAAAAGAACTGTAGCCCGACTTTATAACACCCGATAGCGGCGTGACGCTCGTCAATCAACCGCGAAAACAAACCACGAGCGTTTCAAAGTGGGGTCCTACTTCCACTTAATCGCGATTACATCCATCAGCTATAGTATTTCATAGCCTAGGTCCTACGTTCATTGCGATTCTCGTGGATTCGACAATTGCCAGCCGGTGAACTAGTTCATTCATTATTCATCGTTCGTTTTATTCCTCTTTTTATCGAACCGTCCGCGGAAACGAGCATTTGCATAAACATGCGCGCTCTTTTAGCACCGGTCACCGCTGGAACAATCAAACCTGTCAAACCGAGTGATTATTTTACAATTGAGGCCATAGGTGCGAGGTCGTCGCTGAGAATACCGAGGCGGCCTGTCACGTAACTGATAGTACGTGTGCTCGAAACACAGCTGATCGTGCTGCAAAACGTACGAGCAAAAATATGCACAACTATTCCTCGTGCAAATAATACGTACAGTCACACGGGCATTTGATTCGAGTGCATTTAGCGAGAACCTACTATAGCCGAATCGATACGCTGGAGTCGTTAGTTTGTGATCTGCTGAAATTCTGTTCGTACAGGGTGTCACAAAATTATATGTCGAAAATGACATAAGGGATCCCCGCAAAATTCACCTTGATCGTAAAAAACAAGGTAAAAAAACTAAAAACTTTTTTAAAGACTACAAAGCTTAACTCTTAAAGAAAAAATTTTGGTTTTTTTGTGGGTTTCTTATGTCATTTCCGAATAAATCGAGGGTGTAGAATCGCGCTGTGGTGTCCGCGACGTATAATCATTAATTCGATTGTGTTTGGATTTGGACTGTATTGATCAGATCGCGTTAATTGCATTAGGAGGATAGGCTTCGATTGGTTAGGTAACATGAGTTGCATTACTACCGTTAAATCTGTGACATGTCAGCATGGGAACAGTGTGGAAGCCTGCTTCATTAAAAATAATTCTCCGATAAACCCAGAAAATTTCACCTCGATCAAGAACACCGAAAAGATTATGGTACCGTTTAAGGCTTCGTGGATTACGGGGATCGATCGACTAAGCTTGTCGGACACGATCTAGCATTCGGATTTAGCGTAATCCTCTGTTACTATGATGTTCGAGCGGTTTGTTTTTGCTTTTGCAAAAATTGAATGTCTGCGATTCCCGAGGTATTTAGGTCGGAACGCATGCGGAATGGAGATGCTCCAGTGTGAACGGTGCTTAATATCGATCAGAAGAAGAAGAAGAAGCTGAGATCTGGAGGAGGCTTGACAAGAAGAAGAGCGGAGGGATGAGAGGTGAGGCCAGCCGAGGTTGTTCGCCGATGTTATGGTAGCCGTGGCTTCAAGGTCGCCCGGGATCACCGCGAGGACGCTGAGGCCATCGGGCCAATCAGAACGAGGCTGAGTCGCGCGGTTCTTTGAAAAACTCTGAGCGCATGTTGCGTTTTTGTTGGCCGCTCGCCGTTCCTGCCATTAAGAACACGACGAAGGAAACGGGGGGCGAGCACCGTTTCTTCTCTATCGTTACATCAGCGAATCTCTTTAGTCGCTTCGAAGGTGATTAATCTTCCTGCCCTGAATTATTCAGCCTAGCCGGGGCGAGTCGATTCTCGATGCACGTAGACCTGCCACGGAAAAATCGTTAATACGTAATTCCTGCGTTCCTGCTAAGTTGTCGCTATTATTTTAATCGGATTTATTAGGCCAGGTGACTCGATAATGTCGGTGGTCGATAGGCTTCCAAAGAATTTTTAAGTTTTATTGGAACTACGCTGTCGTTCATTAAGATTCGTGATTCTTCAAGAATTTTTTAGCTTCAGTTTAGCCCGGAGTGTAGAGGATATTCATTATAGCTGGAAGACCAAAAAATTTCACCCATAAGATGTCCTCCTTTGGAGTCCATCAGGATCACCTGGGAGTAGTTCTGGAGGAACTGTAAAGCTCGGACTAACTCAGATTTAACCTAGCTGTCAAAAAACTTTTGAAATTACTCTGGTGTAGCTTTAGAAGCCATTTATCTTTTCTAGGATATCCCAAGGACCTCGGAAGACCTTTTATCCTGCTGGAGCTTTCCCGCACCGTTAGTCATTCTTAGTTGCTTTTTAGTCCATAAAGTGGAAGTAGCATGAACAAGTAATTTTCATGTGAATTATTATTCATCCTCTATTTATCTTGAGTGTAACAATTCTTCCAGCGCATGGAGATTAGAATTACCGTAAAGATCGTACATGTCTGTGCGAATCCCCATCAAATTTTCCCAGACAAGAGCACTATCCCGCAGGAAATAATTTCACCGCAGTGTTCCCGGCACGCAAGAACAGCATAACTAAACGGAAACACGCGGAAAATGAAAGTGAGCGAATCGCGGCCAGCAAGAAACAGCGAAGCCCGGCGTCTTCTTCATCGTTGTCATTGCAAACGAGGCTCGTTACGGCACGCGTTCCCTCGTCCAGCCTATATTCTCCCCTAATTGGCAGGACGAGCACGCTGGGAGGACTCCATGGCATGAATTTTCTCGCCTTTAGTCCCGGATCGTTGACTCGCCGTAGAATTAACAGTTTTTCAAACCGCATCCTACCCGGAATATTATTTATCGCAAATGAGCACGCGCCCCGAGCAACGTAAGCTTCAACGCTGAACCCACCACTATAAAGTGGCCGATCCCAGCATTCTCGTTATTACAATTATTCAAATTGCAAGACTCGCAACAGGTTAGTGCTGCTCCTGAAAATGTTGGTTTCGCACATATTAGGTAATTCGGAAAATCATTTTGTTTTCTCAAGCGAAAATGAAAGCCAATTTTTTACCATTTGGAATAAGTTTTATTTACGCGCGATAATGAAACGCCGCGCAGCACAGTGCGTTGTCATGGGACAAAAATAAAGAAATAAACTTCCGTGTTATTATTCGATGTCGTCTCTCTGGAGGGTTCTTTAATATGCATTACTAAAATAAGAAGTGGGATTGGAAAAAATAAACAATCGTTCACGATGCCCTGTCACGTTGCGTGCCAGCCAAAAATTTCAGTTGAAATTCATCATGCAAGCGAGGTAAAGTACGAGTGTGATGAAAGCAAAAATTTTGTATTACTTGAAAGGCACTTTTGTATTATGTGAAAAATTTTTTTTATACCACTTATAGTTTTTAAGACGCACTGTGCGCCGCCGAGCCGTTCGCGAAAAAGAGATGCGAGATTACGGAGATTGCAGACATAAGAATCGGCAGGCGAACGTTTTACGAGGGGACAGTGTCGGTTGCGGTAACGGGATGCGTTATCATCGGCCGTGATCGACGATTCCGTCGATTATGATCGGCGTCAACTGCGTCTCACGCCCACGCGTTTTTCGTGGCCGGTCAAGATCGCCGTGCGATCATCGATCCGACGTGCGACACGACGTCTCTGCGGTCTCGTGTCCGGCAAAAATCGCGGCCGGTCACTTTCTCTTCCGCCTCGGAGACAAAAGGTGACCGGCGCGGCGTATGATCAGTGACACTGTATCGATCATTCCAGCGCGGGAAAACGTCCTGGCGAATATCGCACGGACCAGTTACCTCTCGATAACGTCCGTTTCGCGGATGAGACGGATATCTCGAGCGCGGTCAGACCTTGTCCGAGACGATCGGTCGAAAGCGACTGGTCGAGTGATGAATTAGCTTGATTCAAAGTCAGGCGTCCTTTTGCCAGCCCAAGGTAATTTACCTTCGTGGCAGAAATTCGATCCTGCGATTTAAAATTCTACTCCGGATTAACATAATTCATTTAACAGAAATTGCTACCCTTCGTTTCTGATCGGTCTTTTGTGAGCATAGGGTTATTTATTTTACGACATGAATTGAATCCTCTGCGGTGAGTTCAGGATAATTTACTTTGTAGCATGCGACTTGGATTTGAAATAGTTCTTTAGCGAGCATAAGGTAATTCACTTCGTAGCACAAATTGGTACCTTTCATTTAACATCGTTCCTTAGTGAGTTTAAGATAATTTCGTTCGCAGCACAAATTGGTACCTTTCATGTAAAACCGTTCTTTGGTGAGTCTAAGATAATTCATTTCATAGCATAAATTCGAAGTCACTCTTCAGCGAGTCCCAGCTAAATTGTTTCGTAGCGTAAATTGGATCTTTCAATTTCAAATCGTTCTCTATGAAGTGTAACACGATTTATTTCATAACACAAAGTGGACAATTCAATTGAAATCTTTCGTTGGTGAAGTCTGAAAGCATTTGATCCTTGAAGTAAGACAACTATGTATAGTTTTCCCAAGAAGTCTGTCGAATAAGCAAAACAGGTTTCACGAAATTGATCGTTTTCTCGCAACTTTGAATTTAGATGTTCAAACAGCGAACGTGTTAAGATTCACTTGCGAATAATTGATGATTCTACGTAGCCTATCGATTGAACCAGGTTTAACCTTCCAGCGAGACAGTCCTATTAACCCAAGATCGATGATGTTACCCAGAAGTAACTAATACATCATTAAACGCACGACGAATATTAATTGTAGAATTGAAATCGAAACAGAACCAGTCATCCACAAAAATTATTCCTTTCGCAACATTGAAAAGATGACTGAAACAAATGGTAATTCGATCGGATAAGGTCCTACTGATGATCTGTGTGATGGAGAACTATCCGGTCCAAAGAGGTGGCATATAAATCATTTCTGCGACGTCGTCAACACTTTTCTTCGATTGAAATGCGAAAAGTATACACCGCCTTATGTAATGGACGTGACTAATGCGTTTTCAAGTTATGTGCACATGTTTCTTCGAGTCCGCCTATTAACATAAAATCGCCAGGTGTGTGTGTGTGTGTGTGTGTGCAGTTTAGGGGATCGTATCCTGGCCCAATATATCTTTAATTCGCTTCGAACGGTCCCGCGGCCAAAGGAATTCTCCGTCGAACAATTCCGGGTATCCAAGGAGCTCGGGAGCAGCCCAGGGATGCAGGATCCACGGCGCGGTGGTGCCTTTCAGTTCCGCGAACTCAATCTCCTCCAAAAAGGAAACCTGAAGCGACGTGGCTAGGCGCCGAGTTGGAAGAAGAAGAAGAAGAAGAAGATCCTGACAGGGAAGATTTTTCGCTTAGCGCGAACTTCGACTTCGCGTTTGCCTAGTCGTCCCGCGCATTTCCCCTTATCTCTGGAGCCGTCAGCGTTCGAGAGCGGAAATTCCCTGGTGGAACAAGGATCAGAGGAATTTGCAAAAGAAAGAGAGAGAGAGAAAAGATCTGGTAGAAGCTTTCGAACGCATCCTTTCTCGAACGTCGTTAAATCAATTCGCGCCGGAGGCAGAAGTTCGACCGTGACAGCCAGCGTGAATCCTCGCGCTCGCCGACACTTGTAAACGCGGCTTTAAGGGCACCGAGGGGGATCGGACACGCTACGACAAAGTGGCCGTGGTGTTCGCGGTGTAACGGCCGTGCGGTTACCGGTTTATCGCGCGAGAATGCCTCTGCTCCGCTCTGCTCTGCTCCATTCCGCTTCTAGTCCGCTCCAACGCCAAGCGGAGCGTTCACAATGAACGCGAACACGGCCGCAACGGTTCACCTGCGTAAATTCGAGCCCCGCGGCCCGACTACGCTTCCCCGCCGTGATTAATATTCCTAATTACCTATCCGACTCCTTCGCCGGTCTCCGGCTTCCAGGGGTTTTCGCAATTAGCCCAGGTACCTCGTAAACGCCATAAATGATGCCTTCTGCCTCGTTTATCCAAGCGAATCTCGTGACTGTACGCGATACGCTGTTCACGCTCTCACCTCCACCTTCAGTATCTACCGCTAATTATTAGACAAAAGTGCTTTCAAGACGGCAGGTGTGCGCTTCAGATCCCGGAGACTTCCACTACTATTACGTTGTTGCATATGAAATGTCCGATTTTAGAATGCGACTCTTAATTTCAGTTTCATGTCATTGCAAAAATCGGACATTTCATATGCAACAACCTAATACTTGATCTCCAAGGGACCAAGATGCGAATCGGAGTTGTAGGTTTATCGCTATCGATTGACCCGAATGAGCAGCACCCGGGTCCAACGGGATAAGAAAGATGCTCCTGGTCGTCCACTGAGGAAACCTGACACGGTTAATAAGGTGCTCGCTCAGCACTGCTCGGGTTACGGGCTTTGGTTGCCTAAGCGCCGCACAGTGGGAAAAAGTGACTTGCCTTGCTTCAAAAAGAAATAACTTTCGATAGAAATGAGTTAGAGCGATGATTTTTTTTTTAAATTAAAGCTGAAACTTTGCAGAATATGGGAAAAATAGGGAGATTACGGTACGAACGGTTTTTAACCTTGATAAAGTTCGTTAAACTTTCACAATTTCCAAAAAATGTGGTTTCTGCGTTACCACGGGCAGAAAAAATTTTTTTAATTTTTTCTATATATCATTTCCCGTAGATTTTTTCACGCTGATTTCAAATCTGGTCTCAAAATTTGTCTACGACCTCTGGTTTTTTCAATAAATCGATTTTTGTGACAAGAAATTAATGAAATCATGTTTTCGTTTAAATGATTTTATAACACACTAATTTGAACATTTGTAACATCGTATTCTCATATATACAACACCATATAAATAATAATAATAGAGTATTTGAATGTTTTAAGTTACGAAACACATGAAGCACCTCACATCACGTCATCACTTGACGTATCGCTGACATTACTACTGGCACTTTCTGCAGGCTCTGTGTAGCTGTAATGTATAATAATATGAATTAGATATGTATTGTTCATAATTATACTCTTATTTATAGAAGAAGGTGAGTACTTAATCTTTTTAACTTACATATTTTCATCGACGAAGTTTCTAACTTCTGGTGCAATTTGATTTCTTCGATCGAATTGTAATCGATCTTTTATTAAGATCAGTGATATTTTAGGATCGGTTAACTGTACTGCTCGATTAAAAACGTCTAACAATCTGTTTTTTCGACTATTTTGTCTGGAATGAAGAATCATATTCTTCCTATAAAGCTTATGCCATGACTCGTTCGCATCCTCTGAATAGTACGCTATTGGCAATAGAAACTGCTGTGCTATTTCGCAACCATGTTTTAATAAAATTATTATGTAACGTTGGGCCCATGGAAATAGTGTATAGTGGAGACAATACGACTGCCAACAGAACTGTTCAAGCTCTCTTATTTTTAAAGGCTTCTTACACTTAAACACTAACAATATTGTCGCAATATTTTTGACAAATTGAACATCAATTTCCAGAGCTTCTGCAAATAGTGCTGGTTTTTCGAAGCATCTTCTAGCGACATTGCCAGTGTTTGTTGTGCCATGCCCTTGTAACACTTGGTCTACTCGAACACCAAGCTTGGCATATATATTATTCTTTACAATCATTTTTCTTTCTTCAAATTGCTCTGAAATCGATAGAAAAGTTTATTTTCATATCATTTCTATTTTCTGCATCAATATTCTTTACAAGGGCATGGCACAACAAACACTGGCAATGTCGCTAGAAGATGCTTCGAAAAACCAGCACTATTTGCAGAAGCTCTGGAAATTGATGTTCAATTTGTCAAAAATATTGCGACAATATTGTTAGTGTTTAAGTGTAAGAAGCCTTTAAAAATAAGAGAGCTTGAACAGTTCTGTTGGCAGACGTATTGTCTCCACTATACACTATTTCCATGGGCTCGAATGAGCCCAACGTTGCATAAATTATTAAAACATGGTTGCGAAATAGCACAGCAGTTTCTATTGCCAATAGCGTACTATTCAGAGGATGCGAACGAGTCATGGCATAAGCTTTATAGGAAGAATATGATTCTTCATTCCAGACAAAATAGTCGAAAAAACAGATTGTTAGACGTTTTTAATCGAGCAGTACAGTTAACCGATCCTAAAATATCACTGATCTTAATAAAAGATCGATTACAATTCTATCGAAGAAATCAAATTGCACCAGAAGTTAGAAACTTCGTCGATGAAAATATGTAAGTTAAAAAGATTAAGTACTCACCTTCTTCTATAAATAAGAGTATAATTATGAACAATACATATCTAATTCATATTATTATACATTACAGCTACACAGAGCCTGCAGAAAGTGCCAGTAGTAATGTCAGCGATACGTCAAGTGATGACGTGATGTGAGGTGCTTCATGTGTTTCGTAACTTAAAACATTCAAATACTTTATTATTATTATTTATATGGTGTTGTATATATGAGAATACGATGTTACAAATGTTCAAATTGGTGTGTTATAAAATCATTTAAACGAAAACATGATTTCATTAATTTCTTGTCACAAAAATCGATTTATTGAAAAAACCAGAGGTCGTAGACAAATTTTGAGACCAGATTTGAAATCAGCGTGAAAAAATCTACGGGAAATGATATATAGAAAAAATTAAAAAAATTTTTTCTGCCCGTGGTAACGCAGAAACCACATTTTTTGGAAATTGTGAAAGTTTAACGAACTTTATCAAGGTTAAAAACCGTTCGTACCGTAATCTCCCTATTTTTCCCATATTCTGCAAAGTTTCAGCTTTAATTTAAAAAAAAAATCATCGCTCTAACTCATTTCTATCGAAAGTTATTTCTTTTTGAAGCAAGGCAAGTCACTTTTTCCCACTGTGCGCCGTCTGGAGAGCCACTGCCTTTTTTATTCTTGGTTTCTAGATCTGTTTGAAGAACTTCCAGTAAGATTATAGCGCTCGTACGCGTTCATGAGAGCCACTGCCCCACCATTATGCCCACAGCAAAGAGTGGGAGGCTCTGAAACCCCTTCCCACGCGTTCTACTGCACTGAATGCCTTTAGATTAGCACCGACTCCTTACATCATCACAGTAGGGACACCCGGAGCTTCTATAGAGGACTCGGTACCCTATTCTTCGGCTTCCCATTGGCCAGAAGTCAATAAGGCCCCGTCCAAGGCACCGCTCGAAGCCTGGATCCTATCGCCGGCTGATTCAATAACACCGGAGCACGATTAAACAAGGTATCCTAAGTGGGATTGCGATGAAGGGAATATTACTTGGAGCCTGGCGAATCAACGGAGGCAAATGAAATGTCGAAGACCCTAAGGCGAAGGCTGCGCTGACGTTCGGGAACGTGGGCTAATGAAGCCCAGATAGTGGAGTCCTCTTAACGACCGATTTCCCATTGATCATTCGCAGAAATTACAAGCCTGGCGCAGGAATCCTTTGGATCGATCTTAGGGGCTTCCCGGAGTTTCTTGCTATCTTCATCTGGGACGGTCGTAATCATTCAACGGACCAGAACCGTGGGGTAATTAACGTCAAACGGCGTTCGCGGTCGTCACGGCGGATAAGGGTCTCCTTTTGCCGATTCTCCTTCTCGGCCAACCCTTCGGTGACACGATCCGAGAAAGAGACTCGCGAAAACTGGTCGTAGATCGTCCAGTTCCTCGATCGCCCACGCGGATCACCGCGAGCCAGGCAACCAAGCCTAATCGATACGTGTTCGGTGCGCGAGCCTCGCGGCCAGCCTGATTAATAGCCGCAATTATTATCCCAGCTTCTTCTTCTTCTTCCTACGACGGCCTACAACACCCTTTACCTTCGAGCCTTTCTTGGCCACGGAAGCTACGCGAACGAGCTATTAGGATGGTGCACGTGAAACGGCCGGTTTCAATGATTACCATGAACCACTTCTTGATCCATTATCATCACTTTTTCTCCACAGATAAGTAATGCCAACCTGCAAGACTCGAAACGGTTTATGCTGTGATTCCACAGTCCCTGCCGCAGGCAAGATTGAACGTTTGCGTTCTCGTGTCCGATCACTGCTTGCTAATCGGACACTTTGCATTTTAAGAAACTGGAATTTTCTGAAGCTTTTCGAAGATGTCAGAGCTAAAGCTTATCTTATTCAGAAGAATGCTGATCGGACACTTTGCATGTTAGTCCTAGATCAGAGATCTTTGCGCGCAAACTGGAATTTTCAATTTATCTTATTCGGGGGAATTTTCCGTGTCCTAAATCAGTGAAATAGATTTAACGATGATCTAACGGTTCATTTTTGAAAATATTGCTCGTCCCAAACATTTTTCAATTAATTAAACGTCGACAGTTTCTGCGGAGCACTATCAACTTGCAGATCAAATTTCCCCTCGATTAATCAACACGGCCGAATTGTTTAAATTCATAGATATCGAGTAACAGTGTGAAACTGGATAGTTGGAAGTGAAAAGCAGAAATGAACTGGGGGATGCACATGAATTGAAAGGCGACTGTGAAAATCCCAGAGGGAAGTGCTTGAAGGATTAATGGAAAATGGAGGGTGGTCTCCAGACAATAAACAGTTTCACTAAATTACAAAACAGTATGATGCAACAATTAACTGAATGGTGCAGAAGGGTTGCAATTGCTTGGTCCCAGAGGAAAATTCTGAAAGGGTTAATGAAAAATTGAAGTGACGCGGGTGGTCCCTGGACAATAAACACCATTTTGCTAATTCTTACGTGTCAGGCTCACTGTCACTTTCTCATCGTGAACGACAACGAAGCCAGACGGTCTCGGGCAAACACTCGTCGCCCATGGGAATCGTTGGAGAATCGTAGACAGAGTGCTAGAAGGAATCCTTTGAGAGAGGAGCGTGTTAACTTCACACGCAATCGCGCGCGTGTATATACAGTGGGTTTGTGGGTTACGCCGAGCGGACACGCAGAATTATTCGGCTCGTAGAACGAACCGCTAATGAATATTGATGCGCCGCGAGGCTCGCTACGCTCGAGGTCGATGCATTAGCATTATTAACACTTGCCGGCGACCGAAAAAGAGAGATCGAGAGGAGAACGTTAGAGATCAACCGCGAAACACCCTGGAATTTTTCTTGTTGACAATCCCCGGGCTCGAACCAGACCGAAGTACTTTTACTGGGAACCACTAAAAAGTAAACTGAAATCGTGTACGCATAAAGAGGATTCTGCTTTTGAGAGTCATTCAATTTTCAGAGTCAAATAGCGAAATAGCACAAGGTTGTTCATCCGATAAGTAGAAACGGCGAGTCACGAACAGACGCGTCATGGCAGAAATTAGTAGTACTTGTTTCCGATAAGCGAAATGTGGATTTTTATGTCATCAGATTGTCATAAAAAGTTTCTTTCACTACGTGCATATTCCATATTGTTAGATAAAGGTGGGATCTCCTTTGCGCGTCTGGACGCAGCGTTTTGTTATCACAGCGCCTTTAAATAAAATAAAAAATTTTTCATTTGTTACTTATTTAGTAGGTTTTCAGATAATTTACATCGCCGACGTCTTTGGTTATAAATTTCTCTGTATTTCTTGAAATATTTATATAAAATAAAAATTTTTTGAGCAGATACTCTTATGTTTTCACAATAAGCTCCTAAAAACTCATTTTCCTCGGTTTGCTAGTTCAGCTATTATAATATACTGGAAAAAATGTTGACGCTTTATTTTACACGTCTGTAAAACCAATAGTTTTTAAGATTTCGAAAAATTCTTTGAGATTCGTTGCCATTGGTTTTCTTAAAAACCACTCTGAGTTGGTATTGAACAGATTAATCGAGAACGAAACGAACTTTTCGGACAACCAAATATTTGTGGAGAATGTGAGGAAACATTCTTCTATCTGACGCAGCCGATAAATCCGATGAAAAATCGGTTCGCGAATAAAGGGATTCTGCCGGTGAGCAGTGACGCAAACGTGTCCGATCCGCACGCAGACTTCAAAGTCTCGGATCGGCGGAAGCCTGCATTTACATGGTATCTAATCGTCGGGTGTCGAGCTGAAATTAAGCGAGTGTCTCTGGCGCAGCATCGAACGAGGTCAGAACGGCGTGGCTACGTGACCAATTGCCAGACTACGAAACAATTTAATGCGATTAGACATTACTCGGAGGGGAGCGGTACTGTCTGTCGGCTGTCAAATTTCCTGGCCAATCACGTGCTCCTCGGACTGTTATCTCGAACGGTCGCATTGTAGCCAGGACACACGTTCGAACCGCAGTGGTCCAAGAGCCCAAGCGCCTCGGCCATTCGTTTCCGCGAAAGTTTTTCGCGCGACAGGGCTGCCGCGAAGTTTCCTGGCGAAAGAAACCGGAAACCACGGTAAATCACGGCCAACAACCGGGCCACAGGGTCTCCCCGTTTCATCGATTACCTTCAAAGAGCGCCACGGCCCTTTTCCCAGCTAGTACTTAACTTTCTCGCCGGGAGAGACGTCCTCCAATCCGCGTGGAAACGATCGAACGGCTGCGAAATCGCCGAGTACCTCTTCGAGCCTCATTCCCGGGGAATTTTCGTGATTATTTCAAGCCCGTTTCCGCGAGGAGATCCCCCGCTTCCTATCCGACTGCGATCGTGTTTGTGGAAATTACGAAAGTTTCCGAATCGAGTGAACGGCTCCCGAGAAGCCTGATTCCCGGGCCACAGTCGGCGGAAATTATTGCTGCTTCTTCCGGCCACCGTACTTTCTGTCGGAGGCGGTGTCAATTATGGTAACAATTTTTCAGCCACGAATTAGGAAAGCTTGACGAAATTAGGTGTTTCGTATGCAAAGATCTGATAAGAAGCTGTACGGTAAAATCTCTGCAGCGGATCTCTGCCAGCAAGAGAGGCAGAGCGTAGATTATGAAATGCAATTTGAGATTCGTCACAGGGGACCGGCTACCCTCGATTTCGAACCGTGAACCGTGCGATATCAATTTATTTCTCCGGTTGAAGTTTACGGCGAGCGAGCGAGCGCGCGCCCGATACGTGTTCACGCGGCCACGTTCAACAAAGCGATCCGTTTCACGGCGAGATACGATTCATGCGGCTGTCACGCCCACGCGTCAGCCTCGCCATCGTGGAACTACCGGAATGCTGTAGCTTTGCTTCCAAGACACGCGGCGAACGGCATTAGGGCTTCGAATGATGTCAATGTCATCTACAGTGGCACCGAAAACCAATCGTACGCAATTTTTGAATAAATTATGGATTTATAACGACAATGAGCGAGTGCAATTTAAAATAGTGAAAATATTAAAAGACTAGAGTATGAATATATTATTTTCACCACATTGAAATTATTAATGAAGAGTATAAATTTATATTTAGCTCCGGCGTCTTTCAATTGATGTGGAAACTTTTTATTTTGCATAAACATCCGGAGACTGATGATAAATTTAGATACATTTTTGTCTAGACTAGCCGATTCCTCGTTTCCGGATCGACAAACATCCGTGGAATTCCGACGTTCGAAAGTAGCGGCGTTAAATCCCGATGAAAAATGCGTCTGGCGATGTTCTGGCATCGCGATCGCCAAATTCCACGGTCCTCTTGTCGCGGCGCGGCGCGGCGTCTCGTAGCTCGTAAACGTGCATCAGATTCGCCGCTCGCGCGGCCGTTAAAGTCATTAAAGCGTTTATAAATTTGTCTCGGGCGATTCGCACCTCTTGCGGGACGACTTCCGTTCTACGGTTTCCCTCGTTCCCAGCGAGAGGACAATTCGCATCGGCCGGATACACCAGCGTAGAAAACGTGGAACGAGGTAGAATCGGGGGTGGAGAGACCGTCCGGCCGGTTTTTGCCGAGTTAACCTCGGATTACCAGCCATAACGTTTTACGACCGCGACTCGTTGGAATTGCCATTCCGCCCGCGTAAGGATGGCTCGTAAGGAGCTCGTAAACGACTTGCATAAAATTGATTCGCGGCAGCCGGCATCCGACCGACACCGGTTGTCCATTCGCGAAAACCGGACTCTCGAATCGCCGAAACCTGCAACAAATCCACCGGCGATCCCTTTCCACGATTTAGATGGCCGCGTCGACGATTTGTAATGGGAGGAGGGATGACACGACGGCAGCCAACCTCGAACCAGGCGAGCATTCTAATTTCGCAGATGAGATACCGATAAGATAAGAACCTCGTTCGGTCGCCAGACGTTTGCTGCGCAAACATGCCTCGCACTGTTTGAAGAAACCCGGTACGTGGCGCGGAGATGAGTCGCGAAATTTTCGGCTGCTTCGAAACTGCTTTACAAAACGGTGTGTCTTAAAATTCAATAAAAACCACGAGAATGTAAATGTGCAGACAAATTTTCGATATACTGTAGACTGCGAATTTTTACGCACTTACGGAGAAATTACTTGGGTGAAATATAATATAAAACAATAAAATATTTCGCGCTATCTTTCCAGTTCTCGGTACGATCATGAAGATGCAAGGAAACTGCGGATCGTCGAACTATTTCGCGAGCAATAAGCAGAGTCCTGCGAGAGTCCTGTCGAGAGGAACTTTTCCGAATCCGGTAATGCATCTGCGATCGTAATATTTGGAGTCCTGGAAACTTTCAGAGAACTTGGACACGGAAGTTCAGGATCTCATATCCTCGCGACAGACTTCTTCCTTGTTTCGAGGAGCGCGCGTGGATCCTGCGGACGCAGACGCGGAGGAATTTGGGACGTCGCTTTGCGTCACGGCTGCGGAAAGATCCCGGTGACGTCGACCCTATATTCGGCGACTTAGAATGTTTTCAGACAGTCTCCAGTAAAAAGAGAACGCGGACCGAACCTTTTATCGCTCCATTAACACCTTTTTGCGGCAATTTGTTCTCGCGTGCGCACCCGACTCTCCGGTGTTATTTATACCGAAGACTCTCTATTTTATCCGAGAAATGAGCCTGTACCGTTTGATTTATACT
Source organism: Lasioglossum calceatum (assembly GCA_963966675.1). NCBI lineage: Eukaryota > Metazoa > Arthropoda > Insecta > Hymenoptera > Halictidae > Lasioglossum > Lasioglossum calceatum. Next base: position 926,318 of record OZ016555.1, on the reverse strand, counting down.
ACGTTGTTCAACAATTAGTCTTCGTTTTAATGTCTGCAGGGAAGTTCGCGTGTAAAACTTGGTTTGGATGAAAAAGAATTAATACGGTAATTTTTGCCAATGTACTGGAACAGCTGCCGCCATTTTGGTCTAGCGGATGGTTGTAGAGACGTTTTACATGTAAATCATGCTACCGCGGTGGCCCACTTTCTACCTAAGTATTTTTTTATACTCCGCTGTTCATAAAAACTGAATCTGCATAACGGTACAGCGCAAGACTCACAAAGACTGGTTAAAAAATTATGTAGACACTGTGTTGATGATCTCGGCGCAACGATTCGATCGGAGATACAAATTAAAGCAATTTTGCTAATTTGATTAAACTTTCAACGTTTCGATCCTAATATGGATCCTTTTCAAGAAAGAGGAAAATATAAATTTGTATCTCCGATCGAACCGTTGCGCCGAGATCATCAACACAGTATTATTAATAACGATCGATATTCACAATACAATTATGTAGACAATCTAGATTCCAGATAAAATAAAAAATATTCGATTACGATGGTCTGGGAGTGGACACTGACACTATAATTTTCCAGGAATGAATGAGCGAGTACAGTGTCAAGTTCGAATCGCAAGCAGGCGTCGGATTATTGACTGAAGGGGTGAGCTAATCGCGCAGTACCCTAATCTCCGCGTTCATCAATCGCCACGGCCGGCAGCGAAATTTCAGGAGTCACGAGTTTGCACGGTTTGCTTTACCGGAATCCGATTCATAATGGCGAAGTTCGCTCATGAACCATTGTTACCAAACACGTTCCGTCTCCGCGGCGAAACTCATGAATATTTCATGGTCCTGCGAACTGGTACAACTAGGATGAGTACTTTACTGACCCGGCGGGCTGATGTACACCGTGTTAAACGCTTCTCCAGAAAATTCATCGAGCGATGGAATTCCCGGCGAAAAGGTTGGTTTCGCCGGCGACCTTAGCAACGAAATTCCCAGAAGGACTATTTCGGCTCGTTTGTGGATCTGCCTTGCGGACCTTGAGGCCTAGAGTCAGCCAAATGCTTCATCCACTTCGCAGGACAGGCCGTGAACCTGATGGGGGACCATGAACAGAAGACGACCACGGAAAGACAAACGGGAGGGGCCACGGACCAACGGATCCCGCCTTCGTTCCGCGGTAATTTGCGCTCGGACTCATTTGCATGCCAATTAATTGGCCGCGATTACGCAGGATTTATGACCAAGTGGTCCTCGCTTGGTCCTTTTCGCGCCGACACATGAATTAAAAATTAGGACGATGAAAGGTCCGCGGAGGAACGTTAAGAAATTGTTGAAAGAAATGCAGTTAAGGGTGTAGACTCGTTTTTCCAGGATTGCAAGGGTGCGAGATGCGCCCTCTCATTTCTCGATAAAGCAAACGATGGGAGTTTTCAGTAATCAGAAGCGCTAGATCAATCGAGAAGTCCTATTTTTATGTTTACGAGGCGTAATTTGCATTATTCGGCAGCATAAAGCCGCGACAGCTACATCGTATGTAGATCGTGAGGACGTACGCCGTACGTCCTTCGGGTCGAAAGGGTTAAGGTTAAGGGGTGCAATCAGTTGAGCCCGTGTGTTGACGCGAGCGGCCACAAGCGATTCGCGAAAGTAAAAAGTCTCGAAGGGGTTCGATTTGACTTGGCTGGGCCGAGCAAACAGGCGATAGCGGTTCCGTTAAAAGGGGAAGATAAAACGCGGCGAGATATCCGGCCGCACCCGGAAGCTCGACTATCGATGTATTTGCGAGAGGGAAACCGGGTAGATAGGCGATACGAAATGAGACTTCGGTCTTTCGGTTCCTCGGGCATTGCGTGCGAAAAGAGTCCATCGAACGGAACGGGTTCTCTCGGTCTTGGCTGGTCGCCAACTATCCGCCATTCGGAGATGTCCAATCAGTCTGGTCCTCCAACGTGCATGGAAAACTCCGGGAAAACCGTCTGGCCTCGATACTAAACTTCACGACGCGACGGCGGAGGCGGCGGCTATCGAAATTTCAACGAACACGTACATAAACGAACGGTATCTCCAGCAACTCGTCGCTCGCTCGTACGCTTCGGCATTCGTCATTATCTCCGTTCGATAATTAAAATTGCCTGACAAAGGAACGACCGAGCCGCTTTTATCACCGCTATTTACCGATTATGGCTCCGGTAGTTTTGTGGACCGAACGAATTGCGCTATCTTGCGTAATATTCGACTCGGCAGAAACATTCTGGTGGTTTATTGGAAATGCGGTGGACGTTTGTTCAAGATAGAGATCGAACATCTAATCTTGTATGAGCCGATTAAAGAGTCCTTCGAACAGTTCTTAACAGAGTCGTTCTGAAAAATCCTCGACACTTTAGAAGCAATTTATAAATACATTCTGAATAACTTTTACTGGAGAAAGTGCAAATACCAAATAAACCGCAATATCGGTCCACAGATAATGGACAGTTCGCTTCAACTACAGACACACCGTGAAACGAATCCGAAGAACCAATACCCGATAGAAGGGCAGATCCTATTTGCTACAATTTAATTTCCACATATCCAATTCCATTAGCAAGTTGCATCGTATGCACCGTCTAACCTAAAATCGAACCCGAAAGTTCGTAGATTCGGAAGACTGTGCAATAGCGAATAAAACGCGCATGAACTTCCGACGCGGAAACAGTAGCGTAGCCCTGTCGGTGTTTCTTATCTAATCGAGGCTTATCAGCTGCCCCGCTCGGTTCTCCATTAAAGCGAATCACCGTCCAGAAATTGCAGGCTCTTCTTCCACGTGGAAGAAAAAAGTCAACTCACTGCATACACCTAATTATCTGTGCGACATCCGGTCAACGTGGTTTGTGTACGTCGCCTGGTAATTGTTTTCACTGACAACAAGCCGGTACTTTTTCGCTGAATCGATAATGATAAGATATCGTCGGTGATCGCCGGGAAAACTGGAGTAATTTTCACGATCAGTTGTTTACACGATGCTTCGCGGACAGGGGGCGGGGACGAGGGTGAAATTTGTAACGGAGGAGAAAGTCTGCGTTAATAGAGCAATGTACACGACGTGTACCAGTATCAAGTGTTATCCAAGAATATCCGCAGACTAGAAACCTCGAACAGTCATGCAAGCCGCGGATACATAAGACATCGTCGCGAACCTCGAGAATTCCACGTCTCCGAGCTATATATAAGGGCCCGTACACACTAATGCAATAAAACCCCCAAGCCGATGGCAACCGGAGCGTTTTGGCCAGCGATTCCACGCTACGAACGTTGCAGTACCTTCGGGAAGCTGTCCGAGTCTGCAACATCTTCCATTAGCTGAACACGTAACTTCTGTCGATTGAGAATTGTGAAATCTTTCGCGATCATGGTCTCTGCGAATGAAGAAAAAGATGTGAAAATTCAATAAAACCACTCGCGCCACATTCTCCCACCTCCCTTTCACTGAAACAATGACATCTTCTTACCCCCCGCATCGATCAACTTTTATTTCATCCGAACGGATGTACTGAGGAATTAAATTATTTTGCGCTAAACATTTTCTGTTCTTAATTGTCAAGTGTCCATACTTCCATGAGCGGTTGTGTATACATATTCGGCGAGTGGGATGCGGAAAGGTCGACTCGCGTCACGTTCATAACTGGTTCAAGAGCCGAAGAGATCAGTGGAATAGAGCCCCGGTGATCAGATAACTCCAGCTCTACAGGTATTCATTTCTGTCGTAGTTTAGCTGCCACGACTGGCCAAGAATTAGTCTGTTCTACTGGAGTATGGGAGTCGACCTGCTCGCTAATTGCTGGTTCTAAAACCACCTACAGCTATATAGACCTCTGGATGATGAACAGTTCAAAGCCTACGATAGGCATCTGTTCCGAGAGATCAAAAGTTTAAGATTCTGTTAATCTCCGCTCGTCGAATCTAGGCTATCTGATTTTAGGCTTCGGGGAACCCACGGGAAAGATAACTGGAGCGTCCATTCGCCGCATAATCAACCTGGGATTCTGCCTGATCAGATCGAGTAGATTCAACAAATCGTATGATTATCAATTCTCGAAGGAAGAAATTCATGGCGAAGTGTACTGTAGATTATAAACTTCATTTGATCTACATCTGATCGTATCATCATTCGACCTAGTGTTTCACGGACCGAGAAGTCATCAAATCGAAGATAAATGAAGCGAGGCTGCGAAGGTAGCTAAAATCATTTAGCCTGGGGCAGCGAAATTGGGGTAATCGGTGTAGCTGCAGCATAGTAACCGTGGCAGCTAAATTCAACAATTTCATGGTAGCTGAAGCACAAGCTAACAAGGTAGCTAAATCGATCAAACCTGGTGTAGCTAAACCAGAGTAACCAAAGTAGCTAAACCCATCAAACTTAAGGTAATTACAGTATGATGATTAGGCTGGCTGAAGTCACGAAACCAATGGTAACTCGTGACAAAGGTAGCTGGATCTATCAAAGTTAAGGTAGCTAAGCTATGATAACTGAGGCAGGTGCATCTACTAAACCCATCGCAACTGAAGTAGGATAACTGAGATGGCTTTGGTAACACATAGTTAATCGGGGTATAGCAAGGTAGCTGAAACGAACAATCCAAGTTAGATGGAGCAAGACAGTTGCGGTAGTTAAATCCATTAATCCAAAATGCAGCTAGACCCACGAAAATCAAGGTACCCAAAGTCACGAAACCGCATCTACCTCGTGCATCTAACCGAAGCAACTAAACCCATTAAAATCCGGACAGATGAGACGAGGTAGCCAAACCATGTAGCCCAGGGTATGCAAAGCAGACTAAACAGAACTCGACCGTGCTGGTGTGTACAAGCCCTAAGTTCTTGTCGCGGCGAATTTAGAACGCAACAAGAAGAAACCGCGCGAGCGCCAAGAAACAGAGGGGAAAAAAGGTCCGAGGAAGGAGGAAAAGAAACGTGGACGGAACGCGGCGCAAGTACCTCATTGGTGGAACCGTGACCGTTCATCTTGCCGTCACCTCTGGTATCCCATTACCGGTCTGCGGCGAAACGCTCCAAGGATCGTTCACCTTCTCGCATCGGTTCTCGAAAATGGCGCATCTCACTGTCCAGGTGTGTGTCCGTTCTTTGCGATAGCTTTCCGTCCTTCACCCACGTCACGCACCGCCAGAAATCGGTTGTGTTTCTCCGAAAGCCACGGAGAGCCGCCGGCTGCCCTCGGCACTCTCGATTTTCGTTTAGGCTGGTCAACGCCGGTCAAGGTCACGCCGTGATCCACGCCGATACTAATTTCGGCGGAGTGTCTTCGGGTTCGACGACCGGACCACTCTCTCGCCACGATTTCTGGAATGCTATCGATCGATCGATCGATCCTCGGACCCGTTTACCAAGGACGCGCTTATCCTTCGAGCGAAAGAAAGTCTCTATCGCACTGTGTCACTGAAACTTCACTGGCACGGTATGTCTCCACAATGTTCGTATTCCTGCATAGTCCTGACAGTTGCTGGAGTTGATAGTCCTGATGGGTCTAGTAGCAAGCCATTGGTATGTTTGCACAATTTAGTCCTGACAGTTGTTAAACTTGATCATGCTAGTCCTGATAGTTGCTGGGTCCAGTAGGAACACACTGATAAGTTCGCTTCAGGCAGCTGAAGTTTTAGTTGTTGATAAAATCCCGTACACTTCGAGCATCTGCGATTTTTAGTGATTGTGGCGTATTTATGATTTCATGATGGATAGCGGTGATTGTAGAGACGACGAGGAGTGTTTCGATGGATCGAGTACCGGCGGCGAATCGATCATTTCCACGTCCTTCGCGTTGGAGCGCCGTTCGCGGACTGGAGAGCTCCGCATCGCGCGTGCACGGAGCCCATCGCTATCGCCGCAGGTAGACACCCCACCAAATACGCATACCGGCAGAAAATTTGTGGTCGAATCTTAACAACCCGCTGTTACACCGACGACGAGACGCTAAGAATTATATACGAGCACTTCCTGATTTATCGGTGACGCCTCCGCCACCGCCACCCGATTATTTATCCCGTGGTGTATAGACAGCGAGCCTTATTTGTCGCGCGCGCATTTATTACGCCGCCGATATAATTCACACCTCGGCCACGGGGAAACGAGATTGAAGCCCGACGGGGGCTCGTTAACCTTGCGCTTTGCTGTAGCGATGCGTTCCGCGCCATTTCGTTGCAAAGAGTGACGATTTTTACGGGACGTTTCGAAGAAATTAGAAACGGAAACTCTGATATTATATATTTGCTTATAATAATCGTCTAATACCTCGCGCCATATTAGTCCCGCGCAGTAAATTAGTGAAAACAGGTAGTAAACTGTTTATTGGTGCACTCAACTATTTTGTTGCAAGAGTTTATCTGGCTCTGTCATCGTCAAACGGTACGAACCTCTTAAGCAACCGTTTAGCAGGAACTGTGGACAGAAGTGATTCATGGAGAATGTTCATAGCAACTCCGGCTGTCCTTATAAACGAAGAGTAATTGTCTTCTCCTATTACATTACTTCAGAAAAATTCCTTGGAAGTATTCCCAACTTTCTTGCTGTCGACATAACAAAAGAAACTTTCATTTTCCTGTTTGTCCAACAAGAAATGGAGGAAAGGGTTCAATCATCTTCCAACATTGAAGAAACTGTTGGAATGCTTTGTCATGTTACTAAAATATTTTTTATAAAAGCGAGCTAATATTATTTATAAAAGCGACAGTGTTTTAAATGATCGAATATTTTCTGCCAGGTGGGCTAAGTTAATGGTCAGGTGGGTCGGCGAAGCCGAAGAATGGGTCTAGAGGTGGAAGGATCGGAAGATTGGTGGCGTGCCTATTGTTTCCGCGATGAGGCGAGAGAGCGGGAACGTTGCTTCTGATACATCATCTTTATCTGGCCTTCTCCTCTTTATTTTCGTTCGCGACGTTGCGCAGCGCGAGCTGATGCACCATCAGCAGCTAGGATATGATCCACCTTGATACCCTTGTTCGTGATGAATGCGGGATTGTTGCCGGTGTTGCTTTAAGAAACCGAGATGAATAGGAGAAACGAGGGTACCGGGGGCGAAGAGGTGTTCGGGTCGGAGTTGATTAAGAGAACCACCAAACGAGAATAAAAGAAATTTGAAATTTCTGCACGCGATCGTGTGGATGCTGGCGGACGTGTAAGCGGATTAGGGTTACGCGAAAACGAATCGAACAGTTGAGACGCTCTCCACACTGTACAGCACGTTTCAAAATAAAACACCGAAAGTATGTCACACGACTTACAATTCTACCGTTAGAGCATGTAACATAGCGTGTTCTTCCAATTACAATTAATAATCGCGCTGATGTCGCAGAATCTTGCGCGACAAGAAATAAATGAATTTTGCTTGAATGAAATCCTCTGGAGATTAGTGTCTGAGAAGGATTGAGAAAAGACCGTGACGCTTGGATTGAGGGATTTGTGCTTATCTTCTGAGGCTTAAAAAAATTGTTTGCGAAGGCCTGAGTCCAGATTCGCGTGAATTATATTTACGAGGGAACGGTGCTGATCATTTGGACGGGAGATTTGCGAGCGGATAGATGGCGAGGATTTTCGAATCGCGGTAGGAAAATCGATTGGATCGCGTGCGAGGGCTGTAACGGGATTCGGAGCGGGGTCGGGGCTATTGATCGAGCGAATAGGGGGATCGACGACGAGGATCGAGGCGGAGTAAGACGAGACGGTCGGCTAATCGTGAACGAACGTAAAAGAAGGCTCGCGGTGTCGTGACATTGACTCCGGCTGGTCTAATAGCTAATAACATCCGTGATCGGGTGCACCGTGTCGCGAAAGTAGGTGCAATTTACGAGGACACGGTCGTGCGGATCCTTCTAACCATCGATTTATCGCCATTATGTAAGGAATTATGCTTTCACGTTGCCCGTGAACAGGGGAGGACGGTAAAACGCGATGACGGTTCGTTAGCTTCGTAATATATACCCTCGATAGGATGCTGTTCTAATCCTTTGTTATTTACTGCAGGAATACCTGGATCCGACTTGTCAGCCCCAGTTTTCGTCTGCTACTCGCCGAGGAAATATACGGCCAGGTTGAAAATTAACCCCTTACCGTATTTGAACAAGGCAGACTCGTCGTGAAGATTTTGACAAAGTCTAACAAAGATGAATGTTACGTGTTTCTTTTCGCGCATTCCGCACCCTTGCAATCCTGGAAATGAGAGTGTACCCTCTTAGCACCGGTCGCGTAGGAACGGCGAAGGGCGTGGATTAATACCGTCGGCGCACCTGGACGGTCTCCGGTCTCGCGTCGAAGAAAGAAAAGTATGATAAAGAAGCGTGCCGGGTGCGATGAACGGGGACGAAGGAGGAAGAAGTCGAGGGAACGAACGAACGGTGGACCAGCGTTACCCATCGTCTGGTTTCCCCGGTTCTTGCCGGGCTGTTTACAATCTTGGAAGGCCGAGGCGGCGGGTACACACCGTGGCTACCACCAGGTATGGTAGCCGCGGGTTTCGTACTTGGCGAGGACGAGATGGTGACCAGTGGTTTACAACGGCTGGACGGTCGATGCACCACCGCACCGTATGAACGTAGGCTGCGCAACAGAGCCGAAGCAACCGGAGAGAATCTGAGAGAGGGAGAGCTGACTAGCCAGCATAAGCCCCGGCTGCGGATCCCGGTTCAAAGAGGCCACTAAAAGGGCTTGCTCGTTCAGCTTAGAGTTCCCGGCTCCTCCCTCTTCCACCAGGCTACCAGTTCACCGCAAAGATGACCGTGCCCCGGCGAACAAGGACGCTTTCACAGGAGTTTGCGTATCGGGAACAAGCTGTCGATCCTCTGCGAACGAATCGAGCGCACCGATCGCCAACGACCGATGCCCGACACCTAGCCTAAACGCGGCTTTGATGTTTGGAGAGCTAATGGTGTTTGAGAATTTAACCACCGGTCGAACCGGCCCTTGGAATTCCTGAACGTCCTGGCGTGAGGATCAGGTGGAGGTCTTAAGCACTTTTTAATGAAGACTTTAGTGAATTTTAGTTTATCAGTCAGAACTTTCTTCGTTGTTTTCTGATGGAAAACTCACGGTGAACGTTTCGTGTTTAGAGCTTCTACAGGCCGATTCAAATCTGGTGATTACTTTAGGCCACGCCTATTCTTTATTTTATTTAACAGAAATCGTAATTCTCACTAGGTCCTCCAATTCAAGGGTGGGGTTCTAGGAAGGTAGTTTAGAAGTTCGCTGAGGGGAAGTGATGAAAAGAAACGTGGCGACCTTCGATCTCAAGGAAACACCTGGTTCTCCATATTCGACGAATGATGTCGTTCGTTAGAGCTCGTTCCTCGGGCGCAGCGGTTCTCAGCTCTCCGGGTTCGGATGCGATTCCTGGAGACGAGGCGTTATAGCGAAGCGATGATATCAATACCTTCTCACATACATACCTCGGTTTATCTTGGCGAGATACGTGGCGTGATGCATCGCTCCGTCGTGTATACAGTAGCGTTATAATGTTACAGGGGACTGCAGATAACAGTACTTTCTGGACAATTTCTATCGTTGTAGGGATACACAGTAATACACAGCCTCTGGAGATAATGAACAGGATGCGCCACTGCGTTCGAAGTGCAGTTGCGAATAAATTTCGAAAGTAATCAGAACCTGGGGAATAATAGAGCCCACCGTATTGCATCTTCCTTATCTCTATGCTATTTTTATTAAAAATAAACATTTATATATTTCTAAACATTTTATCTCGAACAGTTTGTACCAATTATGGAGTACAAGAATTCTCTTAATTTCTCGAAAGTGGACCAACCGGACTGCCATCAAATTAATGGCCCGATTAGTCACGGTCCAGGACCCGTTAACGGTCCCACGAAAAAGCACACACTAAATTGCGGCACCGGTTTACAGAACGACCGAATAGTTCACGCAATTAGCTATCTTAATGTACACAACGATCTCAACGGGAATGACCGCCGAGGTCCACGGCGAGTTCAAGGCGACCAAACAAATATTCTCCCCGTCACCATGTCCGTGACGAATTACATCATACGCGAAGGCTGATGTTCCACAATACCGCGAAGAGGAGGTTCGAGATGCCGAGGACTCCTGGAAGGAACCACGAGCTGCTTCGAATTTCAAAACGTCCAGGACGGACGTGACCCACCAGGAATTCTTATGCAGGACAGGGGTCGGTCCCCTTTGTGACTCCCCGAAAGGGTAATAACGTTCGTGCCGATGCCTGTAAACTTAATAAGCCCGAATTGCTAACGACCCTCGCGATCTTAGATCCGCTGATCGGCCGCTGCGCTGGATAGATGATTCGTTGCACCCTTCGGGCACACTTGCGCTAGAAAGTTGCAGGAGTTGCAACCAAATATTTTTGCTCCCTTTTATATAATTCTTGGTGTCTGATACGTTTTTTCTTTTTTTGTACACTTCTTTTGCAATTTTGTCCCTTGATAGATTTCAATGTTTGCAATTCTTTGCCTTGTTATCCATTGTAATCGTTACATTATTCTTAAGGATGCAAAACCTAGCCAATGCATCGATGTCCAGTTGCCCAAGAAACTTTCTAGCCAAGCTGTATGCCGCGGATCCTCGTCGTGTTCCACCGTTTCCCCTCATTAATATCAGGAAACGGTTTGGCGAATCACCAATTAGGCTAGGATTGTTCTCGTTTTAGTCGCGGCTCGAATAATCGTGACAAAACAAAACGGGCTCAATAAATAATCAGGCGTAGAACTGGATATTCAAGTAGCCATCCCGCCGGTTGGATCGTTCCTGGGCCCGTAATCTAGCGGTCGAATCAAGCTAATTAAACTTTATGTCTTCCGGCATTTTTGCCTGATCGAAATGTCATTCTCTCGGTTGAGAGGCAGGCGCCGCTAATTGCCCGGCATCGATGACAAGTTCAAGCGAAAGTCAACGACTAAGAGACGAGACTATCAGCATCGTCTTCCGCGGGCTTCTTTAAATGTCAATCGCCCGGGTGCCCGGTTCGCGGATTCTTTTGCGCTTTCACCGGGCGCGCAGAAAAGAGATCCTCGCGGGTAGATTCCACTCCGTTAATGGAGGCTCTCGGTCGAAAATGGACGTATCAAAGGGATCGGGCCGACCGTTTTGTTCGCGGTGCCACAAAACCATCGTAACAAACGACGTTCCGGCACTTACAGAAGGAAGTCGTGCTCATCCTTTCTCTCTCTCTTTCGTTCTTTCTCCGGCCTTCTTGTCCCTCCATCTATCTCTCTGCCACTGTCTCAGGCACGTTCTCCTCGACGTACAGCGTTCATCCTTCCGCTATAGTCTCTCTCTATTTTTCTCTCTCTCTCTCTCTCTCTCTCCGCTGCTTCGTGGTAAGATGTGTGTCCTCGTTTGTGTGCGAGTGTGACACACGAGTGCCTCGAGATACGAAGAAGGTAAGGTAAGTAAGGCTCGTGCCCTGCCCGGTGACTGAACCCACACCGCATTTCACACAACCAGCAGAGGCCAGGATATCTACGCCGCTCGACAAAATTGCAAAACGCCCAGAAAATCGACGGAACAACGGCTATACGAAGATTTATATCGCCGACAGGAGACCTGTCCCTAAAGCTAAATATTAGACCGAGTACTCTCTGAACTTTCAAACTTTCTGCAGAGCCCCACCAATTTTGTGCATTGTCTACATCAGCGTAATGCCTCGTACAGACTTGAATCGCGCGACGAACCGCGCGGCGAACGCGCGCATTTGGCAAACGGCAAACGAAACGGATTTGTGCTATTTCCAGAATTTCTTGCAAACAACTGTGGAAGCTGCAACGGCGTATACTACACAAAGAAATACAGAAAATGTTGGCAGTTTATTGAGTGAATTAAAGTTTCAAAGTGAAATGTTCAGGTCTGTACGAAACATTAAAGATTCAGATTCGAGATTAAATGACTTGAGATTTTATGACAGTTCGACGAACATTTCGACGAACGGCGCGCCGAAATGTTTGCCGAAATGCGCGCGTTCGCCGCGCGATTCAAGTCTGTACGAGGCATAAGAATTTATTTCTATTCCCAGGACGTCTCAGAATTTTGTCAACTAGTGTACGCAAGCATCCAGCATCGCCATATCGGCTGGGACTTCGAAGAACCGAGGAATCTCATCGGCCACGCCACCGGTGGCGTGCTCGAATTAAGATGCATCTGTTAACCACGATCTCTGGCGTGGCCACCGATCGCTTCCGGTACCGTTCCTCGAACGCGTATCTGTCCCTCCGGTTGCACAAGGGTGCACGTTTACAACTGTACAGCCGTGGGCTCAAAACATAATCCAACTTCTCAAAAATTTCCACCGCAGCTCGTCATTGTTCATTCAACACACAACGGTCTAGAATCTAGAATCGTAGTTTCAGTGGTGGGCTTTAACTGTAATTTATTGAACTCCTTTCTCTGCGCAAATTAAACTCTCAAACTACGAAAACAACGTTGCGGAGTTTGCCCGGCGCTGTCGCGGAACGTTTTGTTTCGCGTGTTCGAGGCACGGCAGATTTGTTTGAGTACCAGGAAGTACGAGCGCTCGCGAGAGCTCGGTGCTGCGAGAGCCTCTTCATGTACGAGGAAGTGCTCTCCACTCTGTCACAAAGTTTCCGAGAAGACGCGACGCGATCGCAGATACTAATCCGTTTAGAAGCGAACGCGACGGGGAACCGTGCGATCCTCCTTGCCGGACCACCGCACCGTAGCGAAAAAGGCGAAGGGATCGGTGTGCGCTTACCTTGTCCTCGCAGGTCTTGTGGCAGATGTACTTGCACACTGCAATCAAGAAGAACGATTTGTTAGCGGTTTCTGACCGGTCGCCACTTGTCCGACGAGTTTCGAAGCCGTAGAACCGTGAAAAATTCTTCATTCTCGCTAACGTGACGACATGCCTTTACGTTATTATTAGTCTGCAGATTTGATGCATTTTATGCAAGGAAGGGTAGGTGCAATTCGAAATGGTATTATTTTCAGCTTCTTGAAATTATTAATAAAATCTGCAGAAAAGTATATGTGAAAAATTTTGAATAAAAATTCGAAGCGGTGTCTATTTAATTCCTGCGAAATCTGGTGCGAAGTTCAAACAGGCCGCCCGCGAGCAGTTTCGCTTTTACCGTCCACCACTACGTTTTACCGACCAAGTTCCCAGCACTTGCTGAGCAGTCTACGTTTCCCAGTCACCGAAGCTACAGAGAGCCAGTTTATCGACTCACCTCGGCAACACGACGCCTGCTTGATCACCGCCTGATGGCACAAATGGCACGGTCGTGGCTTGCGCAACTGTTTCGTCCGGAACACGTGACACTGCGGTTCGAACTCGCTCTGAAACCAATCGGGAAGAAAGGGAAAAAATTAATTAAAGTCAATGATTATCCCGAACGGAACGAATGCGGTATCTGATCAGGCAAGTAGAGCCTTGGCCAGCACTCGTTATCTCAAACTTTTTCATGCATTTTTTCGCCGGCCCCGTTTAATTATCGGATAAGGACCTCTCGACTGGTTAGTTTCAACGAGGCCTAGATCTTCTAAATGAAACGTCTGTTCGAGGGTGCTTCGTGGCGACGGAAACTTTTCAGCTCCGCTCCGGGAATTGTTATTCCATCGGTTTTATTAAAAAACGATCGACGACGAAGATTCGGAACGCCGTCAAATAGAAACAGTTCAGTTTTTCTTTAACGAAATAGATCCGTTCTTTATTTCCCGGTGATTCCCATTCGAACCCCGGAAAGTTAACATCGTGTAAGCCGGTACCGGTCTCTCTTAGTTAGGCAGGGTCCGCGAAGTTATGCGCAAATAATCGCTCGGGGCACTTGGGATCCCGTGATGCGCGGGTTCCGATTACAGACACGCAACCAGCCGACTCTTCCCTGGGAAGTGGATACCTCATGCTTTCGCCGTTGTCGATCGATCACGCGTTCCCGGAAAACAATACGTGGAACCGTGCCAAATTTCGTAGCGCAAGTGTCGCCTCGCATCGGGCCGAGCCGATGTTGACGCTGTTTGACGATTCCCGACGCGCCATGTCAATAATTCAATCGGCTTTCAGGGAACCCGATCGCGCGTTTCGATACTCTTCAGGGAAAGGAGAGACGCAGGAGGCCTTTGGGGTGTCGATTGACGACACACGATACACTGTCCTCTACGTGTTCGCGCCACGGATATAATGGGGACCGTCGATTAACTCGTAACCCAGGGTGGGCCACGCGTTTCTTCCACGAACCCACGTATTTAACGTGGACCCTGGCTATAGTAATTCACGGGCATTCTAATTTACATGCAGCGCACTCGGATGGGACTTGGATAAGGTTCAAGTAACTCTGCTGTGGGTTGCGGTGTGGACCAACCCTTATTCAAGCTCCTCTAGGATCTATTTAACCGCGAATTCGCAGCATGCGAAGAATTTCAGAGCGAATAAGATCCCGCCACGGTCTCCCTATCGATTTCTGGAGAACGATAAACGCAGGAAATATTTCTGTGTCACTCGTTTCACGCAGAAGGCAATTAACCCAATACCGAGGAGCACGCAACATGGTTCTAACATTCCACGCACATTCCTCTGCTTCTTTCATCGACCTGTGATACACTTCTCCCTTTTTTCAGTGTATTCGTTAAAACCACTCGTGCCTCCGTCTCCCACCTCCTCTTCACTGAAACAATGGCTCTTGTTACCCCCCGCATCGAACAACTTTTATTTCAGCCGAACGGATGTACTGGTAAGAAAAGGTATTTCAGAACGTTACAATTAACCTTTTATAAATAATATTATTATTATTATTATTATTATTATTATTATTATTATTATAGACGGACCGAGGTCCTTTTACGTAAGTGTTTACAATAGAAAAGGATAAGGGACTACACGCATAATAACAAAGAATAACAAAGAATAACAAGGAAAATAATGGTACAAACGATATGGTATTATCCTATAATTCTGCGTAATTGTTTTTTTAAATTGTGCAAAGACTCAGTAAAGAAATCAATACGATTATAGAGAGAGAGTGCTAGAATGTTTAGTAATTGATTAGATACTATCACATAATATTTTTATCAGTGGGACAGCAATTTTTAGCGGCAATTCTGAGGAAAATAAAATCCTCCGAGCACGTACAGATAAGTAGCATCACTGAACAATAAAAGTAAGTGTAACGAGGCTCGCGTCGCCCCGAGTATTACCATACAATGAAACCCGGCGGAATTTTCGGTCAAGATAAAATAAAGTAAAATTAGGGTTGCTCGCCGAACCAGATTAGATCGATCACATTTCACGAACAACGACGCGCCCCCGGCGCAACACGGTATAATGTTGCGGGGCGTTTGATAAGCCGTTCTCAATGAAAATCCCGCGACATTATCATCGTTCGCGGTTACTGTTCGCTTTATCGGGCAAAGTTTGCTCTCGGCCGGCATCCAGACCGCGCCGACACAAATTGTAAAATACCGAGCCATTACGAGACCGTAATATTTCGTAATTATCAGTTTTATCGGCCCACTGCGAGCCACCAGCTGAATTATTGTCACTCGCTGTGGTCGTACCGTGCAGCCGGAAGAACGAGCTTCCTTATTGGTCACTGTATGCAAAAGCTCGGCCCATTCGCTGTCATCGCGAGCCAGCCGATGTTCCTCTTACCGTTTCTTTTCGTTGTCGGACGATAAATGGCCCTTTTATGCCCTGTATTGATGGCTGCTGTTACATTTGTCCGACCGACAGGAAATGGTCTCGAAGACTCATCAGTGAACGATCGTCTTTGAAATTAGATCGATAAAACATTCTCACATAGAAATGTCATAAACACATCGGGAAAAATTTCTCCGTATGAACAGCGAGTCTAACGAGAACAAATACGTGACAGCTTTTTAAAAATTTGAGCAAAACGACTGGCAACGAGGCGTGATCGATGAGAAACCATTCAATTTCTCGATTGTACAAATAATTCTGCTGTCCAGGCTGGCGATCGATCGATCCTCGACGAACACCGTGTATCGTACTTTTCCAATTACCCAGGTAATTGATGCCTCGCGGAGTCCCGCCGCCACTTAGCTCTGCCCTTTCCATTTGTAATGACAATTTATCAATCGAGCGTCCCGCGGTGCCGACCACGCGATTTCATAAAAACAATGCGCACTTTTCCCATGGTCGCACATAATTTCACGGCGACTTAGCTCTGTCGCTTGTACAGCGAACTGCGCGCACGTATCTCGCCAACTAATTGCTGGATTCATTAGCGCGGGCTGACCTCTGATGGCCCGCGAGAGCGCACCGCCATTGATCACGCGCGATTAATTGATCCTTAATCTTCGGGGAAAATCCGCTGCACCGCTCAGACCGTGGCGGACCAACCGTTTCGTAAAAAAATTATGGTCCTTAGAAGTGGCATTCCATTATACGGGGCCGCGAAAAACAACCACAACAGATTTTTCTTTCGCGTTGTTTTTAGTCAAGGATTTAAATAATATTTTTCGTACTCGACATTTCAAAATCGACGTCGTACTTTTTAAATTTTCAATATAGACCCACGTGAAAACTTTTAGTACCTTCCCTACAATTCCGACCAATCGTAGTAAATCAATTATAGTGAACCAACTTCTGAAAAAAGTTCAAATCGTGTAGTCCAATATTAAAAGAGTTATCGGTTTTTTGAGAGCATCCGAACATTAATGGGAGTCAGTGCAATTGAACTCTAACGTGTTAGGCCCACTGTTCGTGTCGGACTCCGCTGAAACTCGGGTTCTTTCATCCTACCTTTCTCCGAGCATCCTCGAGGTCGAGGTCGCCGCTGACCCGAGCACCGTAACTTCT
Source organism: Lasioglossum calceatum (assembly GCA_963966675.1). Classification (NCBI taxonomy): domain Eukaryota; kingdom Metazoa; phylum Arthropoda; class Insecta; order Hymenoptera; family Halictidae; genus Lasioglossum; species Lasioglossum calceatum. The sequence continues at coordinate 909,531 of OZ016555.1, read as the reverse complement.
TTTTTTCTTTCTACTCCCACTCCTTTTCTCTCTGTCTGTTTGGGAACGAGCTCGTGCGCACGGCAGAAACGCAATAACGTCCGACGTCTAGAGTTTAGGCACGCGAAAGGATTACGATGAAACGACGCGACGCGTCGAGAAGAGACGAGAGACGGGTCGGGTCAGGCTCCGACTTTTAGTTTTATTTGGCAACCGAGGTGAGCGGATCTCGTTGCATGAGAAACATTCGGGATGAACAATGGCGCGGAATTTTAATCGCGCCGACACGAACGCGGCTTCCGCACGCGGAAATTCGCACGCGTCCCTGCGAATCTCCTGCTCCGATGTTTGACAGTCGAAAAATTTCAGGATGCTGGAATCGCCAGCGATGAATTTTAATGCCCGAACGAATCGCCCGCTCGCCATTTTTACCGCTGTTACAAATGGAAATGAACAGGGAGATGGACGGACTAATCTGCGAAAGTGTTCAGTGGATATTGTTTTCTCGATGAACGATTTTACTGAAAAATTCACCGATTTGTTCAGCTCTCTAATTTATCCTTTTCGGTTTGAAGAAGTTTTCGAGCTTAATTTTATTTTAACTGAATTACCAAATGAACCACGAATCCCAAAATGGCGGCAGATAAAATCACTGCGATTGATGTGCGATCATCATCTAGTTTCTCGACCTATATCCAAGCGATAACCCTGGAGAGCCAGCCAGCTATCATAAAGAGGACATCAACAGCCAGGAGTCAGCGCTGAAAACAGATCGAACATTCGCAGCGAGAACTCCGCCCCTGGAAATCCTGCAGATACCTCGTGGCCGTCAATGACAACGGGTTCACCCTCCACGGTACCAAAATCTCTCTTTTGTGTCGGTGTCCTACGGTGGTGAAATTGAATTTCAACTTGAATCTTCAATCTTCTCTTCGCCACCTCAAATATTTGAGATCGGCTGTGATCGCTCGCTGACCCGGATATCGTTCCGTCTCGACTCATGCCAAAATTGGATTCCCCGTGGTGGTAAGACCGAGAAGTCGTAGCGGAGAACGTGACAGCGTGTAGCACGGTTCGAGCGTGACGAGCATCGCGGTAACATTAGACACGGCATCGGGGCTGCAGGCACTCTTTGCCCTGGGAGCCATCCGAATTGCCCACGGGACGTTTCTGTACGTAGAGTGTGCTGTAAATGGGCGTGGCTTAGTTGCCCTTGATTCTGATAGGCCCAGAACAGTGTCTTCGCTAAATCTCGAGCGATCTCAGCGAGACTAGGTCTTCGCAAATCCTATCAGAATCGTGACAGAGAGCTGCCTCGCAGTGTTTGCTCGTGCAATGCGTTCGAGGGGCGTGGCTCGGTTGCTCCCGCTTTCGTAGAGTCCCGGATTCCACTGTCCCGTCTGTGTCGAGCGACGCACAGTACGAGTATCGCGCTCGATTTTCGGATCTCGGGCTGGCGAACGATACGGAGTGGTGATCCAGCCGAAATTCCAGCACGGTTGTTAATTAACAGGGCCAAAGCCGTGTACTCGGGGAACCGACACCGACACTCGAACTAGTCTGGGGAAAATCGACTCGGACGGGTTCAAAGTTCTGGCAGCCGAGTCGAGTGGAATCAAGTGCGTTCTGCTCGGGACGATACACACGTCGCGTCGGTCCGGTTCGCGAATCCGTCGGCGAGGAACGAAGAGAAAGAGGAAGAGAGTGAGAGAAAGGGTACGAGATGAACGGGAGAAGGACGAACGGGTGGAACAGAGGCCGCTTTGTCGGGTTGTGTTTGCGCTTTGACTCGGAACACTTCGGCTCGCATTAACCGCGTAGATACAAAGAGTGCACGGTCACTATTTTTTCCCCTCCGTGTCTCGCTTTTCTGTCTGCGCTCAAAGCGTCCCTTTTATCCATACCCCCACCCCCTCCCCCGCCTTCGCCGATATCCTTTAATCCCGACTGTCGCGGCGACGCATGGAAAACGCGCGCGGAAATCGACGGCGTTTGTAGAGACGACGGGAACTGTATCGCCGACTGGACTGCAGTTGCGGCAGATGCTGTCGCCTCGATGATTTCTGCGGAAGTTTGCGCAGCCAGCCGACTCGCCCCGCGAATTTAGAATAGCACCACCTTGTACTTCGCGCTGGTGTCCACCTGCTTCCTGATTCATAAATTGAAACAGAAATTTTTTTGGTCAAAATTCCGACGGTAAAAAAGTGAAGAAATCGAAGGGCGGCGCGACGTGGTGGTTTCAGCTCATTATTTTCCATTCGCGAGTCAAATTGCTCCCCGCGCGCAGTTTCCCCGAGGATTTATGGAAAGCATCGAGTAACAGGGGCAGGAAGTGACGCGGCTGATTCATGGGGCAAGAAATTACCTTGACCGGGGCCGATACTTTCCGTCGGGCATTGTTTATACGCGTCGTAAATAACGAGATATTAAAAAGGCATCCGGAGGGAAACGATTTAGGTGTATACACAGCGTGGTCTACAAATCGCGAGGGGGAGGAGGGAGGATAAATGGCGTGGAGCTACGAAGAGCCTGGCGGGATCATTACAAGGAAGCGGAGAGACGTAGAATCGTTGGATGGACGGGGAAGAGGGGGATCGATGCACATAGTGCATGCATGCATACGTACACGAGAGAGCATCGGGAGCATTGCGCACGGTCGATCGGAGTTGAAATACGATTTGCTGGGGTGGTCCGGCCGCGAAAAGAGGAATATAAACGAGGCTAATGCCTCGAGTGACAACATCTTTGCGAGGATGACAGAGAGCGTGCATAGGAAGAGGCTTGTAGGCCTCTCGTCTTCGAACAAGAGCGTACGGTGGCCTTAAATCGAGCTCTTCCTCGAAAACATCTCTGTGATCGCGTTACCCTCTGTGGAAGTCGTGCGTGTAATAGAGCAGGAACACAAGGAACAGAGGGAACGAAGGGAACAGAGGGAAAGACGAAGAGTTATCGGGACCGCATTCGGAACAACGTCTCGCGCGCTGCTCTAACAAACTGGAGAAATGTATGCTCGCATCTGGCCCGGATCGCATGCCACGATCGCGTCAAAAAGAAACTGGGATCCGTGTTTGAGGAGCGTGGTAATTTAATGAAACACGACTCGCGGACCCTAGCATAGGGAAGACGAGACTCGCTCCGATTCACGAACGATTCCACGCGAAAAATGCCAGCTCCGATTTCACTGTGGATCGCTCTCCTCGGCAGCGCCGCCATTTTGTTCCGGCCGCTAGAGACGTCGAAATTTTATTTCTATCCTGAGATACTCCCGATCTCAAAGAATTTAAAAATAGTGTGCTCGTCGATGGTAAGCAATTAATTTAAATAAAGAAGACAAAGCGCTTCGAAATTCCAAATATGGTTGACTTCCTCTCCGAGATGTTTGCGAGATGCAAAACCATAGAGATCCGCAATCTAGCAATAAATAACAACTTCCCGGTTAAATGGTCCTCAAAGAACAATCTCCGATAAATCGTAACGTTGCACCGCGGACTCGAGCACCGCAAAGAGCGAGAGAGAGAGGATTCGAGCTGCGAAATATCGGATATGGAGCCGCAGGATTCAAATTTCGCCAATTTCTACGACTCGCAAAGTCATATTGCGAGATTTATAAACGGAGGGATACTCGGACGTCGATTTTCAGGAAATTTACCGTGGAATCTTGACGCGAGCCAACGATGACCAGGGCCGGGGCTGAGTTCGAAATGGGAATTTATTCGACCACCGTACGTCGCGAATAAATTCTGCGAGTCTCGTTTGCACGCGTACACGTTGCTTTCGTCGGGACGGCCGCACACCTCGAAAATATCGCTTCTCTTCGGCTTCGTTCCCTTCCTTCCACGAATTCACTATCATACATAGTGGTCAGAACCGAAAATTTAGCTGTTCGAATAAATTCCTATGAATTCTAATTCGCGATTGTATAAGTCCGACATAAATATAGAAAAATCCGCAGTCTGGTAATAACATTATTTTTGCCGTTTCATGAATTATGAGACAATAAAACTCGTTAGTTCGAGAGTTATAGATTTCAGTGTTTGTTCGAGAGCCCGAGGTTTTTGCTTTTTTGCAGAGTGCGGCGTTGGCACCAGGGATTACCAATCAGGACCCGACTCCTCCACCTTTATTTCGGCCTCTCTCTCTCTCTTTCTCTGTCTCTCTCCTCTCTTTTGGATTCAGACCGGGTCGGTCCCTTTCCCTCGGGCTTTTTATTCGTACGCCGCGCCCGGAATGCCGATGGCCCGGTCGCAACACCGACTTTTGTGAGTTATAGTTTTGCTCGCGGGCGAAACGCCGCGATTGTGCACGGGTTTGCGAACCCCGCGGCTCCGATGCTTGCGGAAAAAATTGGCCACGCCGACCAGGCTGCAGAGATATCGCGATAGCAACGGCGCGGCGCTTCGCGAATGATGAGCTCGCAACGGGGAAGGATCACCGGCGATATGCGCCTCGAATCGTGCTAAATTTTCTATGGCTGCAATTATATTCTGGAAAAAATCTGCGAACCTCGGTAGAGAATTTCGTCCACCTCGAAGAAAGCATCGTAAAAAGAATCGTTTCTCGAAACGCGTAAGGTAACGCACGGAAGCGTGACATCTATACTGCGAGATGCTCTCTTCCACCGTTCACTGCATCGCGAAAGTGATGCAGTTAATTTGCAGCAGGGGTCAGTCCCGGAGGACCACATTTCCCAGCCACCGTGCGTCCTCATCGCTTAGATCCCACAGATAATTCTTATAAGCCGCGCATACGCTGGCGCATTTTCGTAAATTATTCAAACTTTACGGGACTTATCGAGCCCGCGATCGCAGCTACTATAAAGTCCCAGTGCATCCGGTGGTACGTGGAACCAGGCAATTTCTTGGAACAGTTTATAAAGCTGCTGGACCCCCAGCGGCGCCATGCATCAGTGTGAAATTCGTGCGAACGACGAGTCCTGGGATGCGAGAGGGACAGGAATTTGTTCAGCGCCAGGACTCTTCTCACCGGTATTCTTTCCTCTGTGCATCTCGGGGTGCAAACGCCCCCTGGTGCACTCTCGCCGCGGTGATGAATGATGAACACATCGGTACCGTGACAGCCCGATCGCGAAAAAACCCGACGATAGCGCAAGGAGCGAGCGAGCCAGACGATGTCGGGCTTATCTGGACGCCGCGTGCTCGAGTGACTTTGAACGATTGCCTCTTTGGTTACGGACAGGAACCAGGTCGATTAATTCCTGTTACTCCTCTCCGCGAATCGTTCTCGCTGATTTCTATCCGAGAATCAATTTTCTCAGACCCACCAGGCGATCGCTCGCCAGTTCCCTTTGTTAGCGTTGGATATTTCGTATGTTTTCTTCGTGCGAGAATGTATCAACGTTGTTAGGAGTTCGGAAGTAGGAAAGACTACTTTTTTCGCTGTGAACAACTCGTAGAGTAAAGACGTCCTTCTTAGTCTCGCATCTCTCTTAAAAGAAGTGAACTTTATATCAAGCAAAGGTTGTAATCATTTATAAATCTAGTATGTACTATAGTAAATTCGAACATCACTGTGCTTGAGGAGCGATGTAGCGCGGGGTGGTTGACCGCGTCTAGCGCTCGAATTTTCGCGTTATCTCGCCGGTATTCAATTCGCGAGGATCGCGAGAGCACTCCCACGCGGGATTGAGCCCGCGAAACGGAACCGGTTGGGCCCGAGGATTGCAACGATAGAGTGCACCACCGCTCGTCATCCTGCATTTCGCCGGTACGGCGCGGCGTTGAATCGTCCGCGTCCGTGTTGCACGTGCAACGTAATCTCGCTCGGTGTGTCAAGTACACCGCTCTCGGCCCGTTATCGGCGTGTATCTGGATCTTTCAACAAGATCTGTTACCCTCGCCTAGGCACGTAAGAACGCCTCGGCCCCAAGATCGTGGCCCTGCAATTCGAGTCCCGGTGTCAATAATATCTCCAGCCACATCGCGGAACCCGAGGAAAAATTGCTCGCGTAAGAACGAGCTATCGTCGGATCGCACACGACCGGCACTCTACACGAGGAAGTTAACAGTGCTTGATACCATTCCAGAGAAACCCCATCGCTTCTACTCCTCCGTGCAACGCCTCCGATCATCGTTAAAACAGATCGCTGACGGAACGCTCCAGCCACCTGCACACGATACCCGCGAAATTCCATAGAACTTTGCTAATCAAACTTTCCTAATTATTCCCGCGGAAAAACGCCCACGAAACCCTTACACGATTTTACTTCCCGCGGGGTGAAGTTTAACGAAGTTGCGTTCACGGGGATTTTGGGGAACTTCGGCTTCATCGGCTGGGTGCTGCTGCTGGGTCTGCTGCAGAGGTGGGCTAGGTACTTTACTTTGCTCAAAGAAAATAGTATTTTAAATAAGGACAACATTCCGAATAAATTCGAAATAATTCCCCAAGCCAATTCCCCGTATTATTCGAAGGTCTCGCAACCAATTATTAACCGTGTTGTTCGAAGGCTGCCCGTCTGTTCGACGAGCGTGTGAGAATTAATGTTCCAGAACGAATGACAAAAGTGAGGGAAAAATCGCAGCAACAGACGAACGCGCCAATAATGGCTGAAACAAATCGAGCTCGCCATCGGCTCGACCGGAAACGGAGTGGACAAGGTCCCGGAAACTATTACCCGATCGTTGGTAATCCCATCTGGAAGCTATCCGTGGGCACGTCGATCGCGGTTCGCCTAACGATGACAAACGGTGCGGGATTATTCGGCGAATCGTAACTTGCCCGGCTCGCCTCGGACTTCGGTGTTATCCTGGCCAGGACGAACGAGTTCAATAAGCCGCAGGATGGACGAGTACACTGAAAAATGGCGGGCGTTCCTTTGCCACGCTATAGCCGATGTACCCTCCTAAATCTTGAAGGGTTTCTCGAATTTTTTACCTTTTTACATGACTCCAGGGTTCTCCAGATTTACTAAAAATTCAGAAAGCAATCTTTCCAGGAGAATCGACCGACTCGCCGCAAAGTGGGACCGTGGCGGAACTATTGAATATTTCGTGCGGTTGCGAATTGTCAACATTTGCAACGGAAATCAATATCGATACATACTTGTAAAGCTCGCCGACTATTTCCATGCGGCGCGGCGCGGCGCAGTGCGACAGTGGAGAGATTCGATTAACCGTGTAAAAGGCTTTCAATAATACATAGACGATATGAAATTTGTTCTTTCATTCTCGGTTGAATATACATGAGAATTTAAATAACCGGCCGGGAACGATTTGATTAAACCCATGTACCCGCATGTTCGCATAGCATCGTCCCTCCGCTGGAACAAAACGGATGAAAATTTAATTGGAATTCAATCTCTGTTACCGAGAATAAGTTCCCCGTGCGTTTAGAAAACGAAAAAGAAACCGCTCGACATCGTCTCGACACTTTCCCTCTAATTGATTCCGTGTGATCGCAGAGGATTCACACGTCACCGATCAGATTCTCGGATAAAGACATTAGGGTCTGTCCAGGCTTCAACTATCGGGTTTTGAGACATTATCTATCGCGTGATTGCCACTCAAGCTCCGATGGTATATGTAAATTGGTTCGACCTGGGAACGCTGGTGGAAACGCCTATAAAGAAATGACTGCCGGCATGAAAGACGCACACGTGCAGGGCGTGTTGTTACTCGGAAACATCATAATCCTCCGGTGGACGCGAGAGCACATGGGAGGAAGGTCGCGTATAAATCTTCGAGACCTGGCCCTTCGTTACAGACTCCCTCGACGTCTCGAGGAATTTATCCGTCGACGAGTTGACGGCGAGCAACGCGGTCCCAGACGCACGCCGAGGGACAAAGAAATACCGCGAGGTTAGATGGCTCGTATGTTTTCTGATATGCTCGTAACCACTTCGACGAATGGTCCACGGTCAAATGTTAGAGGGCGGAGGAAGTATCGCGCTGCGGACGATACGTCTTGCGGACGTTGATGGCCCCGGGAATCTTAGAACGGTCTCTGCTTTCTAGACGGACTGCAAAGACTGCTTAAGAATGTGTAATCAAATAAAATCTTATTTTTAGTGATAGCAGCCTTCCCAGGTCTGCGATAAATAAAAATCTTGGAGATCAGTCTCTAACCCCTTAAATTCTGTCAACTTTTATACTCCAGCATTTTTCGAACATTTTCAGTTTACTCTTCTGGCCTCGGTGTTCGGGTTTTATGAATAGATTACTGAATCAACGCTCGTTTCAACGAGCCAAACGAACGAAGAATTTATGCGTCAGCAATTTCATGTTTCCACGAGGAACCGTTTCGGACAGAGCATTGTCCTACCTTCAGGCCAGCGAGAACTGTCAACCATTCCCGGTCCGTGCACTGCCGATTTACAAGATCGTCTACGGCGTGGTTGCACTCCGGTGCATGTCGAGAGAATCTAGGCAGCACGATGAAGAGGCACTTGCAGCTGAAGGCTCGCGGAACGCACGAAGGGTCGGCGTAGATAACGCCGGGGCTGATTTAATTAACGATAAGTAATTACGAGGTCGGCGTGACTTAATGACGCCCTCCGAGTGCATTATTTTCGTATCGCCGCGCGAATTACACGCGCAGCTCTATTACGATTACGATCTCGCTACATCGCGGCCATTTTACGGCGCTTGTTCAATGGGTCAGTGGATTTCACTGCAGCGTGTTCTCATAAAAACAATATACATATGTATATTTTCACACCGAAACTTTTCTTGGTTTTCGATTCATGCACATAATAAAAATTCATGTTAGGAAGTACTGAAACGTTAACATAAAGATTATCGCATTGTTCGTATTTATTCAGCAACATTAAAGGAACGCATTCCGAATGAAACTTTTGGGACGACCTAATACATATAATATATGATGTATACATATAAAATCGTTAGGGGTAGTGGTGAATGTTTTGACAAAATCTGGATAACGGTACGTAGAAACATACCGACTGGAAAATGGCGACTGCAGCGGAATCCACTTTGTCACGGGAACGCCGACGACGTCTAGCGTTAAAAAGAAGACACTGTTGCCAGCGGAAGTGTCTCCGCAGTGTCCTCTTTTCAACCGGCCCCGAACAAAGCGCCTAGAATTTATTATTTCTGCCCGATAGCGTTTTATTTCGGCCACCCGTGCTATTCTAACGTTGGACAAATAATGGCGGGAATATGCTAATGGAAGGTGCGACACGTCTCGTACTCTTGCGAATAAATCTCCGAGCGTGACATAAATTAGCGTGTTCAAAGGATACTCTGAACTTTATCAACCGACTCAACTTTTTCCTTCCAACGAGCCGCGGCTCCGCGTTCAGCTACCCGGCGTGATTTACCGTGACAATTATTTTTAATTATTCCTATTCCTCGGCGCCACCGGCAGCCCTGTTTAATTTTCTGTTAATATTTATGAGATGCCAATGGGCTGGGGGACTCTAGCGCGACTTCAACAAAACATCTACGATCACGAGTTGCTCGAGTGAACGAAACCCTATCGATGATAGAAAAATAATTAATGAAATCCACGGTGGGAACAAAGTTTTGGGTGGCCGAGGATTCTCTCGGTTAATTTCCTGTTAATATTCATGAGGCGGTGGCACCGTTCTGCACGCTAATGTGGTTGTGATAAAAATGTATGGTGATTAAAAGTTAGCTGGTTGGTGAATCAAAGTTTCTCGAATTATTAGGTCAGCGCAGAAATATTTTTGCAAATTCGTAGATATTTAAGAATAGTTTAGCATCCGATGAAAAATGATTTTGCAGGGGATGACAACTGGCGTCGGGCAACGTTTCAAACAATCGAGCACAAGGAGCTGGAGTCTTCTAGTGGAAGAGGGCTCACGAAAAGGCAACGGAGGCTCTTGATTCGAGGGAACAGCTGTTTCATGCGACGGTCACGAGCGTTTGCCAAGAACTCTGCGACCGTTCCACCTCGAAAACTAGGAAAGTAGAACGAGCTGGGACCCCGGAAGAGACAAGGGCCGACGAGAGAAGAATCGTAAAACCCTTTTTTCCCTGCCCCCCTCTGACGGCCCCGAGAATAAAACGTGTCCCCGCGAAGTGACTCTCGACTCGCGTTGCGAAACGCGACGCCTAATTGCAAGAAACGCGAAAATCACAGCAAGAAACAGCAGCCTTGAAGAGTCCCGTTCACGATTTATCGCAGCGGCGGGGAAAAAATCCGGGTAAAAAATTCGATTCAATTTATCGAGGGCCGGTGCGTCGAAATCGATTTTATCCGGCGCGTTATAAAGGACGTCACGTTGTTCTTGTTCCGTCAGAAGGAAACACGAAAAAGGCGACTGCGATCACGCAGTTCGCTTATTACTTTTTGCAGTCTACATTGTTGTTGGAAGCCGCCTGTAAAATAAACGGGGACGTTGTCCTCGACAGGAATTCTGGGCATGTATTTTTAAGACAGACTTTGTTATAACAATGAATTGACCGACAATGGTTCCACTCGGTATTCTCGATGATTGATCAGAAGCGCGTCGCACGCACCGAGAATAACCGGCGCAATATGCGTGCAGATTGCGTAACCCCGGCTCGAGGTGTGCACGCAACAACGCGAAACGATCTTACAACAGATGCGTGGCGATTGGTATGTCTCTCAAGCCACGTGGCGACGAGAGTAACCCGTAGCCGGCTACGTGAAGCGTTTTCTGAATGGCCTGATGGCCTGCTCGAAGTCCCTATGAATCGAAAGATCGCGACAGCTGACATCAGCTAATCGAGCCGCGGCACTTTCTACCGTGAAAACTCCCAACTCGGAATGATTTCTCTGTCCGAGCACACTGAGAGAAACTAATCCGATCACACTGTTACAGTGAGAATTGTTTTAAACAATGATATAGTCATTTCAAGGTACGCGTGTAACAAACAATTTTAAATTTGTCCCGTTAGGCGCGGCAACTGCTTCGAAACGTGCAATCAACGAAATAAGTAGATACCGTCAACCATGATCAGACACATCGGCAAACCGCATCAGAAAAATTCGCTTCCGTCCATTCACGTTAATTCGTACTTGCGCCAAAGAAAGTTCACTTTCCTTCGATTCCACAAAAAAGAATGTTGGAATGGGAATAGCCACCGGGTGTTGAATAATTACCGAGCGTTTTGTACGTCGATTTGCGCAGAGACGTCACCGGTGACCGAGCGCCGAGCGGCGTGTAATGCAATTTGACGCGATTACTTTTCTCCTGGCCCTGTGCACTTCCTTTGGCCGTGTATCTCATCTTAAGTCGATCGGACACGCCTCGAGGGCTGACGGGAAGGCTGGCGGGGACGTTTCGGTGTCTGGAGAACATCCTAAGCCTGGCCGATTTCACCGATCGCTCCGGATTACTCGAACACGTCGAAACCGAGCGAAATGAAAGAGAAAACGCACTGGGCGAACGAGAGCGTACACGCTGTCGGCGTTTTTGATACTGAAGAAGAAAGGGGCCGTAATTCATTTATCTGTGGATCAAAAAATGTTCTCGATCTTTGTCGATACATCTGTGAAAGTCTCCCGTGAGAAAAATGTGCGATCAGATTCGGTGTCTCGTATCTGAATTTTTAATCTGTTTACGGTCCCTCGAACGAATATTTCGTCGCGACCAAGTGGTTTCCTCGTTTTTAATGTTGTTATCAAGTTACGGGCTACCACCTAAAAGGCAGTGAACGTTTTCTTCTGGCCAGAAGCGACCAGTTACGTGGAGCCGAGCCTGGCGGAACTGCTCCTCGGCGCCCGTGTTTCGCAAGCGTTACTTGGGAAAATTCAAGTCATTCCGTGGTCATGGTACTTTACTCTGTCATTATCCTACTTTGACCGGACGCCGCGGGCGGGACATTCTTGCGCGGTTAGATCGAAAATTATTTTAATCCTGCGATTTATACTGTTCCTCGAGAGCGCGCCGCACCGTCTCTCGGCGAACTTTCCATTGGAAGAAACGTTTTAGAAGTTTGCGTTATTCGCCTATTGTTGGTCGCTCTGTGCGACACGATAATTTATACGTCGATCCCTATCGGCTTGTATCCATCCATAACCTACTCTAACGCGGCAATCGGTAAAATTGATCAATTCCCGTGCGCTTGGAACGTGGAGTCTCTTTGCCGGAAGCGACTTGGAGTGCTGGACTGGTTGCAACAAATAAGTTGCAGAAAACTGTACAAATTTCTCGGTTTATATAAAACATCGACGAATATCTTCATTCCAGAATTTGTCTGGATTGAAAAACAAAAAGGATATTCGTATGCTACTTTAATCATATAAATATACTCCGGATGTTTATGCAAAATAAAAAGTTTGTGCACCAATTGCAAGATGCATGATATAGATATGAATTGATATTCTTCATTAATAATTTCAATGTGATGAAAATAATATGTCAATACTCTGAAAATCTTTTAATATTTTCACTGTTTTAAATTGCACTTGTTCAGTTTTTCTAGCTACAAATAAACACTGTGTGCAGTGGAGGAATTACGATGTAAAAGAGGCAGTCATTAAAAGATGGTGGCGAGGTCAGTAGCCTTGAGCAGCCAATTATGCCCACTCCTATTTCACTATCTCTGAATTCGCAGCTGTTACAAGCATCCCAGAATGGTTTCGATGCTTTCAATCGTGCAGAAGCGTTCATTTTTACGCCGACAATCTCCGCCGTGTTCTCCGGTCCTTAGAGTGTTATTATTGTGAAACATTTAATGCCACGGAGATCGAGTTGTTTCGAATCATAAAAGTTGATGATACGTCTACAGTCAGCGGTTCGGTGCGAAGTTAATACTTCTCTCTCTCTCTCTCTGTCTCACTCAGTCAGAGTGTTTACCATGGAAAATCGTAAGTCAGAACCGACCTCGTGGCGTGCCTATTCTCGCTCCGCCGGTTATGTAACGTAATAATACTTGCGTTCTGCGTAATTGCAGTGTCCTATATTCGGACTCGCCGCCTTCCATCGCTGCTCGCACGATCGTAAATATCGATGCGAAGAAGCGACTCGATCGTTGACTCTGTCGACTAGCTACATTGATACACCATCGATACGATCTAACCATTGCTATTAGAATGACTCAATCCACTTTGCTCAACGTAATCGTTCATAATAAATAGTGGTTGAATAGTAAATTACAGTTTGAACGGCCACACGAGGATTAAATAATGAATTAGGCTCCTGAAGAAGGTAGTCGAATGAAGCAGATTGTTCCCCGGTCTCCATTGCACACTGCGGAGCACCCTAAATTTTCTCGAAATTCCCATAAATTTCTTCAGGCGATCACCGACAGCTTAAGACCCCATAAAAGCGTTCCCCGGGTCATAAAGGCGACGGGTATTCGGTAGAACGGTCTTAATCAGCCGTTAATCGGCGCGGCGGTTTCGCGCGAACCGTTTAATTGAATTGAGGAACGGGGCTTATGGGGGTGATGGTTCGAAATTGAGAAATGTACCGCCGCCGGTCACGAGCAGGCTAGTCACGACCTCGTAACTATTTTGTTCGGTGATCATGTGTGCGCCGCGTTCTCCTTGTTCCAGCTAATTGGTACAAATTAAAACTGGGTCAAAATTCAGGCGAGACTGTCATCCCAGGACCACACAAACAAGTAACATTCACGAATTTTTTTTATTGCTCTTCGAATAATTCAGCTTTCAAAAAAATTGCTCTTCTACCTCGAACTTCTCTATTCACGACCCAAAAAGTTCTACTCCCATATTCCGAATAATTACTCGAAAAAAAATTCGCAACGCAGTGTTTAGCCATGGGCTACAGACATTGAAAAATTCGCCAGTAAATAATGCGTCGTAGGAAAAAGTTGGAGAACCGGGATGAGGATTATTGCGAATAGATCACGCTGTCAACGCGCTCAGCTCACGCGAACTCCTAACGGACCGTCATACTGATCGCCGGCCGTAAATCAGGATTTGAAACAGCGCCGACGTCGCTCCCGGTAATGTTTATTACAACAGATTTCTCACGGAATAAACAATAAACTGGTCGACCGGCGAGTTATCGATACATCGACGCCCGCGGAACGACTAAGTGAATTAGCCGGCAAATTGCTTTCCAATCGACGCGAATTGAAAAGGCACGGTTATTTGTCCCGATCAATTGATAATCCGCTATTCTTTGATCACGCAATTTAATTAATCCCGCGTACGTAATTCGCTATATTTCACTGGGGAATTTTTCACGGAATTCTTTTGTCATTCGAATCGCGCGCGCGCGTTTTATATTTTATCGCTCGAACGACCCGTCTGAAACTCTAAAACATGCATTGTTCCGTTTCTAACAGAGACCGGGGAAAAATTGTTGGCGGTTTCAGAATGCGAGTACAAATTTCGAGCTGTTGGGGATTCTTTTGCGAAAATGGAAATTGAATGGAGCTGCTTTTTCTCTCGTAAAAATATTAGTTCACCGCACGAGGAGTCTCAGTTTGCCGAGCTTTGTCTCGAGGATGGACGCTGTGAATTTGTCCAATGCACTGTTTCGAATTCTGAATTGAATGACCGGTGCAAAGGGTTGTCCGCGTACCGTGCATTAATTTGTAAAAGTTGGACTTGAATGCAGCTGCTTTTTTTCTGTGTGAAAGTATTTAATTTACCGCATGAGAAGCTTGATTTTGTTGGAGTCTGTCTCGAGAATAAACGAAACGGGTTTACATGGTTAGCAGAACATTTAAAATAAAAAATTGTACGAGTGATACATCGTTGGAAAGGCTAATTCGCCTAATGGACGGTTTTGTTTTACTTATTACATTGCAGAATTTAATAAGTGCTTCGAGGGTATCGTGTAACCGAGAGGGTACACATCATCGCTCATTTATTATTAATATTCGACAATCAATAACCGCCGAAAGATTTCTTCTCATGAATAAATAGGAAGATAATGCCGTGTGTTCAGGGCCGAGTATGCCGAGTCAATGACGGACGATCCCACATTATTGATCGTCAGATGAATATCCGACCCCAGGACGTCGCAGCGGCTTGTAAATCGGGTTGTCAGTCAATAATGATTGGCAGAACAACGTAGCCCCCGCGCAATTTTAGGTCTAACGTCAACGCGAACCCGGTACCACCGTAATTCGACTTGTTAAGCGGATCCATTAACAAGATGTGACGTCCTGTAAGATTAACTTCTGTGCACAAAGGGAGAATAATGTCGGCTCAAAACTTTGACAATACCGTTTCCCATCAGTTTTTCCTTCATTGTAATACTGCAGCGTGAGTTCTGAGCATGCGAACCGGCTCTTTTGACCGCCATTAGTGTGATTGAACCCCGAGAAGAAAGGGTATTGTTCCGTATGCAGAGCATCGCGCGCCGTGTACAGAAGTTTCGGTAATGACGAGCCGCGCGAACGGACACGCGAATAACTTTCCTCGTGACCTCGTTTACGCTGTGTTTTCCTACTTGCTGTAATCCACTGTTGGATTACAAGCAAAATTAATCTGGCAATTAGGGCTGCTCGGACAGTCACCGTAAATTCCCACAACCGTGCAAACAGGATCCGTTCGCGCGAAGTCTGGGAAATCATAGTAATTTGTTAACACTTTACCTACCGGAAGCCTATTAATAGGATTTTCAATAATCGTGCTGCACCAAAAGAAAGCATAGAAATTTTCGTTTACATTGTCATTTTATATGAAACTATTAGATGAAGTTATTGAGGCTAACTTGTTAGTTCACAATGAAAATTGCTGTTGCTATTGAAGGTTCCATTAAAAAGTTTTTGGCCATGTACCACAGATTTTTCAAAATTAAGCAAAAATCACCGGTCGGTAATGTGTTAACTTAGATCTCCGAGGATAAAGTAATAACTAGACTGCGGATCTTTATGCATGCATGGCTTCTGAAAATGTTGAGAAAAGGGCGGAATATAAAATTGGACAGAATTTAGGCTACTACCACTGGAACTAACATTGTATTTTATTCCACTTGCTTAAAATTCGTCTAGAGAAATTGAAATTTGCTAAAACACCCGCAGTCCGGTAATAATAATCTGCTAAATAAGAAGAGTACCGCAATTCAGAAGTAGAGAATTTACTTCGCAAAGAGCAATTAAAAGTCAGTGGACTAAAACGGGCTGACTAGCAACCAGCTAAAAAGTGTTTGATTCATGAACTGCGTGGGGCAACAAGCGTACGGTACAAAGCATACGGCAAATCGAATAAAAAGGGACAGGCACTGACAAAGCCACTCGAAACATAAAAATTCTTAACAAGTCCTGTGGCGAGTAACTGTTTTCGCTCGCAGCCACACCTAGCAATTTCACGTGCCGCGAGGCTGCAGCCGCGAATCATCGATCCTCAGCTCGCGGACCGTGGGACGCGTTAAAATGGTCATCCTTTCGATAGTCCACATCACCAATTCGGTGCCTGTGCCTCGTATTTACTCGTCCGTCGCACAATGGGCTATTTGCGCGAAAAACCTGCTCTCGAAGTCGATGTCAAAACATTCCCAATCAATGGATTACGTTCCTGATTGTCGTCCTCATCTTATTTTTGCCGTAATACAATCAAGAAACTGGAAATTTCTTGATAGAATACATTGGGTATACATAATTGCGTTTTTTTAATGTCACTGTTAAAAATCGGACATTCCATATGCAACAACTTAATACAAAGGGGTTAAGATGGTTTTGTAGGATCTGGTCGTCAACGCGGATAGGATTACGTTGACTTCGGACGAGACAAATTAACTCGACAACACGAACAATGAACGGACAGTTTATTACAATTAACAAGAGGGGACGTTAACAATTTACAGCTCGCGCAATTCGTTACTCTATATAACTCTCTCTCTCTCTCTCTCTCTCGTCTACTCTGTACAACTCTCGATATCGAATTGTCGTCGGTTACGCGTCGGGGGCGTACTCCTTGTCGACACCGAGCGACAACCTTGCGCTCTACAACCTACAGTTTTGTGGATCGTAATGCAACCATTTCTTTCAGGATCAATTCAATTGGTTCTTACAAAGAGGTGAAGATAGTTTTGCGGATCTTCTGGAGGCTTCGCCTACAAATGTGGTTCCCTGGAGGCCGATTCGCAAATAAATTGTTGCCGCTCTGGACGGCTTGCACTATGAAACATGAGCGGCCTAGGAAGACGAGGAACCTCCAGTTGGTCGGCTGAAAGGGCATTAATCCTCGAGCAAATTCTCTCTGCCGTCGATTACATACTTTCGGGACACGCCTCGTTATGCGCGTTATACATCAGGCCGACGTCGTTCCATCACTAACCAGCGACGTTGTCCATCGGCTCGAGACACGCGAGAACCGCCTCGTGTTTTTCGCATCGCCGGCAATTTAGCTGAATTAATGACCGCAACCGCGTGCACGGGCCTCGATCGTCTCGATCCATGAACCACCGACGGGGAAATTATTATGGGGGATGCTTGGAACAGTGATCGGGGTTGTCAGCTCGTGGTCACGACCGCCGACCGATCTAATGTCGGCTTAATGATCTCGCGTTCGCCGTGTTAGCCGAGCAGTCGGTCTATCCAGTGTTTGTTCGAGGAAATTGCTGATCCCTTTCCCATCCACTTTCTTGTTCGACCCACTGAATGGACCATTTTCATCCGGATCTGCAAACGATCCATATGAATTTCTTGGTAGCCTGTAAGCGAAAACCCACAGGAAAATTCACTTTCTGTTGCGAGCACATTTTTCGAATAAATTATACAGTGAATGGGTACACTTGGCCAGACACGAAGCTTCAATATTTGTTCCACGGAACGGCAATTTCGGCGGGGCTGTTGCCTGCACGAAGATCGTCCGGAATAAAATATGAAAAGCACGCGCTGCATGTAATGGCGTCTGCCATGTTTGCCCAGGCCATGAATCACCGAAAACGTGTCGCGCGTTTTGCACGAGTCGCGCGGGGCCCTGGATTAACGTACCGAATATTCCGTTATTGAACCGATCGGAATCGAAACGGTCCGCTCGTGACACGGAATTTGTATCGTTTGTTCCGTGAGCGTGTCGGTATCTCGTTTGCGATCGGTTCGCGGCTCGCATAATTATCGTCGGGGAGCCTATCCCCGATAACGCGTATTCAAATCGCGATACGGATCCATTCACGACGATGCATCATCGATGCAAATGATCGAATTACGTAAAGTCGTTCCTCATTGCGCGCCGGTGGTTAAGCCATTGTGATCCTTATCTCTGGATCGCCTATCAGAATCGTTCCCCGGCGTGGCCCTGTGTGTCGAGCAACGAGTACTCTTTGCACAATGATCCGGCTTGCCCCCTGGGGCAACACCGCCGTGCCGCGGGCCAAATCACGCTTACGAATGCACCACCGTCTTGTGAAAAACGTTGTCCCTACAACCGACTGCTGCTATCTGAATAATTGGCGAGACTAATTGGCGGACTCGTTTCTTCCTTCGAGTTCTCATGAGCGTTCCAGACCGCGAAATTATACAGTCTGATAAAGGAACGACTAATTGGAAGACTTTCCTCTAATTAATATCGATATTCGTGCGATATCTTCGAACGTACTCAACGAGACTCTGTGTTACCACCGTTGCCGATCGGAGATTTCGCGTGTCAGCTGTTCAATCTTCAACCATTCCAGCTACAGTTCAGCCTGTAGGAACTAAACTGGCCCAAGGTCTTCATCATCATCTTTCTTTAAGTCAAAACAAGAGACTAATTTTTTCCAGTGGTTCTCTTTCAGGGTTACGTCATCAAACGTGAGACGCTGTGGACCAAATCTTGCAAGCTTTAGGCCAATTTTTCCCGACCACCCACTCGTGCGATCGCTATCTCCGATTCGCAGGTAGAGCGTCTTGAGGTCAGGAATAAATCTCGGACTCTTCGGATTCTTGGTTTCCTACGGCAACCCCGAGAGCGACCGTGAGCAGCTCTCCAGATTCCCCTGTTTAGATAATCATGGTGTCGTGTTTTCGCCCGTGGCTTCCCCCCATTTAGTTAGTTAGACGGAAGAAGGTGAGACACACTTCTAGATTGAAGATCAGACGTGCTTCTGCCTAAAGCACGCGGCTCCCACACCAGCCGTAAGGAGAGGCTCGTTATTATAGTCGGATACTCAAAGTAAGACGTCGTCTCCAGGGCCGCCTTCTTCTTTTTGGAACGTCGTCGTCGTCGTCGTCTCGCGCATATGTTAAGCTCAACCCTTTCGCGGGAATTACTCTCGACGGTCTTCGCGAGAAATCAGTTTCTCAACTCTTCCGACCCGAAGGACGTACGGGCGTACGGGTTTCGAAAGGTTGAATAAACAGTGTGTCAATTCCGAGACCGGAGGAACAATTGTCGTCAAAACATCGGAAACACCAGGAAAATGCATTTCGAAGTGCATAAAAATGTTGCTGTCACGCAGGAAGCGCGCCGCGTCCCATTTACATCGTGAAATCGCCGTGTTTTCGCATGAGCGTTGTCGCGATAACTCCAAGGCCCCGACTATCGTGTACCGGCGCTAGCCTAACTGCGTTGAATATTTTCGAAAAACCGTTTCACCGTGCGAGTCGCGTTTACAATGGCACGAAGGGGAGCCTCCCGGCATTGTCTCGAATGGGACAAACGATGAGTGACGATCTGATAATGAGTGCGCTCGCACGCTGCGCCGTAGACCAACTCGGCCGAGAATCCCTATAATTAATTAACGACGAAAACCGGGGGAGCGTTGTTTCACGGTTACGGTGTTTTACCCTGGCTCACTTGTATAGACAATCGGGGCCTGTGGCCTTAATTAATTCGCCGCGTCCAATTTGCCGATTGACGCTCGACGCCCCATTACTGTTACGAGAATTCGACTCGCTGTTATGACTCTCGGGCAATTACCGCTAATTAAGTATGCCGGGGACAACCGCGGCAATGCGAGGCGAATTTCATAGACGGTCCCGCCTATCCGGGACTAGTGTCGGACGCCTTGGCATGAACCTAATGTCTTCTAATCCAATCGAAGTGGCTGGTCAATGACGAATTGCATTCAGTTGCACGCACCACGCATATTAATTCCACTGCACTGCTGTAGAATAAAATAATGAATCATTTTTTGTGTTTCTTCTGGCTGGACACTTGTTCAAATTTGAATGCAGACGATTTTTTATTATTGAAGGACCTATATTATTAAATAAAAATGGTACTTACTTACTAATTTTCTAATATAGAGAACACGTAGATATCAAATGACCAGAATATTCTATATTTTCTAATTTTTACCACTAATTGTCACCACTAAAAGTTATTGTACTATTATTCAAACTATTTTTTACATTATTAAGTATATTGGGATCTAACCAATTGCTGCAAGTATTATATAATATATATTAATTCAAGTATTGCATGAGGTATTATATCCATAAAATGTAAGAAATCATATAGAATGGAATTGTTCTAGATCGGGAAAAATGTTTGATTTTCGAGTTAAAATGGCTCCGAGTGCAAAGGGTTAAGCTTCTAGAAAAATAAAACAATAAAATCAAGCTGGCAGCTTGTATGCTTCGATTACCATTTTGTTGAAAACGAGTAAGTGTCCGGTGATTTATGGTCGGGAGTGTATCGAAACAGAGATGCTGGCGTCGGAGGAGCAACATTATGGGGTTGAAGGCGATCGAGGGTGAAATCAGGCAACACATGGCGAATGTCGATCGTGTGCTGGGGGTCAACGATTGGTCGATCAAGTTCAGCAGCCAGTTAACCGACTGTTAGCCTGCTGTCGTCCTCGCTAACGACTTAATGACGGGAATTCACCACTTACGGGGCTCCTCCTTTTCTCCTCTTTCACCGGGGTCCGCGTCTTTCTTCTCCGTCGCGTCGCGTCGCGTCGGCAGCGAACGTGAAACGAGCCAGTCAACGGTCAAGTAACAATGTCGAAAATTGGACGACAGTCTCTATTAACCTCCTCTGGCATCCACGGTGCAATTACCCGCGGCGGAAATAAATTTGTGCCTGGCAAATCGTGGTGCGTGTCAAGTGTTAACTGCCCTACTCTCGCCATCCAGTAATTCCATTCATTTCGCCGAGAATTTTTCTAGTTATCTCGAAACAGAGAATTCTATGAATCTACGAGTAGAAAAAGGAACAGGTGAAATCAATTTGCACGTGTAACCAACAGTGACATACGACATTTATTAAAATCATGTCGGCTTCCCTTTCGAAAAATTCGATGTAGGATCAAGAACATGAATCACGCGAGTTGTAGCAAGCTTGACGTCTGGAGCAATGTAAATGAAATGCTAATTATTACCCGCTGATTAAAATCTAGGAAATATACCAGCGCTGGAATATACGAAGTTGCAAGCGTTCAAGAATCGCCAATATGTAGTTCGGTAACGATTGGTCCTTTAATTTTGTGGATTGACATAGTGTGCTGCTACAGCGTCGCCGTCAAAAGGCCTGAATGGATTTGAAAAGATCTCGTTATTTCAGGTAATATCGAGCCCGATATCGATGCTTTGGTCGCTCGTTTACGTTGGTACCTCGGGTCCCCATTGTGCAGGGTCTCGATAAAGATCGATCGGTCCCCTGAATGACGGAATTCCCACTGTTGGTGCATTCCTGCGGCTCCCGTCTGGGAATAATACACGATGGTTCCTCGATCGTGATTCATAATACTAGGAAATTACATTACAGCCAGCACCTACCGTCTTACGGATAATTGTGAGGCACTGCCCTCACGAAAACGGCGTAGATCCCCTGAATCCACAAACGATTTCATTTTTCTTTCTCCTCGCTCCTCTGTCCAGAGGATTTCGTGTCCCTTTTCGCCTCCAATTAAGATACATTAAAGCGAAAAATATCGATGCTACTCGATTGTGCTTCTGAACGATAAGAGCGGCCCGATATTCCTTTCTGGCAAGCCTTTGATCGGGCTACTTCGCGGCAGGAATTCGCCGCCACAGAGAAATATCCCTCTTCTATCCTGAATTCATTAACCTTTACGAGATTAATTATTCGTGACGCTCAATTTCTCGTCGGACCCTGCGGTTCGATGAAAACCGAACTGGTTCTTTCGCAAGGATAACGAACGACAGCGGGGATTTACATAATTAAACAGTCATTAAATTATGAGAACGATTTTTCAATTTGCGACTGAGAACGACTGAGATAAGGCCGACGCGGCCGAGAGATCGATCCTTCTTCAGCCCTGTCAACAGCGCTGCGGTTTCCAGCCGCGAGGAAAGAGCGAATTTGCATCTTTGCGCACCGCGCCGGGATGCTGTTTGTCCTTTGCTCGACGCTGTGGTTGTCAAAGCCTGGGAAAACCTCTTGGATGTATCCTGGATAATTATCCTTTCAATAATATTGGAGGGCTTCGTACAGACTCGAGAATAATTACAAGAACACTGTAGATGACGTCCTACGAGCTAGTTATTCTGGAGCGTAAAGAAAAATTTTCCACATTAATTTAAAAAACTTTGTCTATAGGAAACAGCAAAAAATTTCAAACACCAAAATGACTCGAGAAAACGCGTGTCTAGTGCAGACCAGGGATTCTGGTGTTGGTATTCACGTGGTACGACGGTTACACGTTTTTCCGGCCACCCGCGCCTCGCGTGCATTCCGCAGGAAAGATGCTGAGCCAGCCTTTACGTAATGGAGCCATCTTTTTCAGCGGTTAGCACGCATCCTTTTAAACGTCGACACTCAACCAGAAAACACACGAATGACCAGTCCCCGATCGTCCAGTACGAGTCCGTGGCTTCTCTTTCATTGTGCTTGAACGCTGTCGCGTCGTGCTCTATCTACAAGGAGGAAATAACCTCGAGATATCAAATTTCTGCTGTGTGCATCACGGTGTTGATGGTATCGCGCGTACCGGTGGATCCCGCAGAATGAGCGTGAGTAACTTTACGCGTGGAAACGTTGAAACTCGTTCGACGAACGATCTTTGCACCCCGCGACTCAGGAACATTGGAAAATTGCACTCCGGGTCTGTCAATCAATTTGAAAGCATTTTCACGCATGGACGGAGAATAGTAACAGAGATCTATCGGCTTATCGGATCGTGTTTCAATGCGACGTGCTAGGTTCCAGAGTGGAAATGTCTGTTGATACGATCTAGAGTCTGGCCGGAGAACTTGTCGCGAAGCGAGGTTACTAAATCGTTATACTTGAGAATTTGTTGCTGTTAGAATCATCTCGGAGATTGTAGAAAAACGAAGATACATACATATTTTTTGATCGAATCGAAAGGATCGGTTCGATCGCGGAACGATCTACAAAGACGAGTACGAGATAAAAGTGTTTCGTTTGCAGGACCCGACGAGCGGCGTAACGTCGCTGCAACTGCCGGATTATCTTGTCATCGGTTCAATGCTGTTGATCTCGACGATGATCGGGCTCTACTACCGATTCTCCGGTGGCAAGCAACGCACAATGGAGGTTAAGCTCTGGAAAATTAATTTCGCCACGGACGATCGAGTCGCTGCGCCGCGCCGCGCCGGGCCGCGCCGGGCCCGATCCAATATCCGCGATAAACTGCGCTCGATTCGAACAGCCGGACCCTGGCACACGTTCTTAGATCACCGTTTGCCGGGGCGATCTTTCACCGGTATCGAGCCGATCGATCTCGCCGGCCGATAAATATTGCTATCGACACAAATTGCCAACTATCGGTCGGCTATTAATTTATCGGGTTACCACGGCGAAGCCTAGCGAGGCGCGTCGATTAAGGAAATCGTTATTACGATTCGAGGGGATACGAAAAGTGTCTACTCGCACTTCAATCAACGCCGATAATAACAATCGCCGGGATTGATCGGCTCCGACCTGAACACATGCTTTTGCACCTTGTCGACCATTGTTTGCGCCGTGAAACGCTTTGACAACGCCTCCGCGCTTTTCAGAGAAACGTTCAAGAACGATGACAAGACATTGTTTAACACCTGAAATTTCTATTCCAATACTTTACTTCAGAATGCATCGCTTAGAAATGAGAAAGTTTAAATTTTAAATAGAAATTGTTCGGCACACGATCGGTCGACACCTGCGTATCGTTAACATTACTATCGTTGCAGGAATACTTCGCAGCGGATCGATCAGTAGGCGTAATCACCCTGGCAATAGGATTGTCAGTGTCGTTCGTGTCGGGGATTTCGATGATCGGATTCTCTGCAGAGACTTATGCCCGCGGAATCTTATTCATGACGCTGGCCTGTGGAGGTGTCATCGGCGCGCCTTTTATCATATTGTTTTATCTACCTGTCTTCAATAAAAGTAATACTTTAAGCGTCTACGAGGTAAACGAACTACTGAAACAAATCGAATGAATTGTCAGTATACATATGGTAGATCGTTCCCTACGTTAATCGTGACTCTATCTTTCAGTACTTGGAGAAACGGTTTGGTAACAAAGTGAGGTTGGCAACGAGTATAGTGAACACCGTTCACCTGACACTGTATACCGCGATAGCAACGTTCGCACCTGCGTTAGCGTTAGAAGCGACCACAGGACTTTCCGGGAACATGAGTATCCTGGTGATCGGAACAATCTGTACATTCTACTCGACCCTAGGTGGTATCAAGGCCGTCCTGATCACAGACATTCTTCAAGCCGGCTTGATGATCGTTGGCATAATCTGTGCAATTGGAATCGCGTTCGCCAACATTGACGGCGGAATATACGGAGCTTGGGACATCGCTTCTCGTTTGGGTCGTCTGAAGTTTTTCGAGTAAGGACCGCGTCGAACCCCTAGGACCTGTATCCTAATTGATCGCAACACAGTTTCAGACTCGATCCAACCATACGACACACTACCTGGAACTTGCTATTCAGTGGCGCGATCCTAAACTTGCTGCTGTACGGCGTGAGCCAGGTCCAGGTGCAGCGGTGCCTCACCGCGAAGTACGAAAGCACTTTGAAAATTTTAATCGAAAACGCCCCTAGTAGTAGATACCAACAAAGATAGTCCCTTTTCAACGACCTCACCGCTAACTCTCTCGTTTCGCTGCCAAATTCAGGAGCCTGAACACTTCCATCTACGCCCTGGTGATCTGCTGCTTTCTGAGCATACTCATGACGAGTCTCTTCGCGATCAGCGGCGTGATCCTGTTCGCAGTTTACGAGGGCTGCGACCCAGTCACATCCGGCAAGATCTCGTCCTTCGACAAGATCCTGCCATATTTCGCATCCGATAAAATGAGCCAGTACCCAGGGACCAGTGGCCTTCTGGTCGCCGGAATCTTCAGCGCCACCCTATCCACCATATCCGCCACAATCAATTCCCTAGCTGTGGTCACGTTGGAAGACTACATGAAGCCAGTATGCAACAGAATCAATGTCAAGTTATCCAACGAAAGAGCAACTCTAATCGGCAAAGTACTCGCGGTAAGCTATGGCGCAATAGCCATAGGCTTTGCCTTCGTCTGCAAATCGCTAGGATCGATAGTTGAGTTAGCTTTGGGACTGATGGGACTCGTGGGTGGACCAGTCGTTGGGGTTTTCACTTTGGGAATGTTCACCGAAACTGCGAATGAGATCGGAGCCATTTGTGGACAGCTTATGGCGATCATCCCACTGATTGTGGTCTCCAGTGGAGCTCCGAATAAAGTGAGGGACCTGCCACTAAATGTGTACGGATGCGAGAATACTACTCTCCTTGATGATCTCGAGATGGCTTATACTCCGTAAGTTGTTCTTGACTTCCTGGGAATGTTGGGTGGGGCTAAACCATGCCTGCTCGTGAAAATGATTATCGAAGATCTTCCACGACCCAATTACATTTTTATTTTCTTAATCCTCGCGTCAACTATGTAGGTACATAATTGGTGCAGAATATTTTCTGCTGTCTTCAAAGCAGTGTTACCAGTTCCAATTAGTTAGAGAATTACAGTTACAATTAAACAAGTCGCATTCTTTCTGATCAGGTTCTGATTTGTTCGGGAACGATTCTATATTAAGAAAAAGTCGAAGAAACTTGTCAATGCATCGGAAAATGCAAACAATTTCTCGATTTAATGTTTCCGTGAGAAACGGCTTGCTGCTTTTACGTTTCCCTGGAATTTACGGTCGGTATCTCGGCAGATTTTTCCATTAACAGCTAATCGGGCTGATAAATGTTGCTCGATCGAGTTCCTTTCGTGCCACGGAAACCGTACAGAGGCCGCCTAAGCGATTTAGTAGGAACGTTGCCGTGTAAAAATCGAGGAAAACGAGGGCCGAAAGAAAGAAAGTTGGTGAAACGTTTCGGCGGCGAGAGAGCCGAGAGATTCTAAGTATCGATAGCGTTTTCGAGAGGCCCCGGCCCCGAGGACTGGTAATCGATACTGTAGCTGGCAAATTTATCGGAAACGGATGATTTCTTCGGACGATAAAGGCTCACGCCGCGCACGGATTTGTAATTGGAATATAAATTACAGCCGGCTCGTTCTAGGATACGTTATCATGTTTTTAATGCATTCTACGATAGCATGGGCGTGGAAGTTGATCCCGCGGTAGCAATAATCTGTTAAGAGACTCGTGATTGCTTCCCTCTAGAACCCCAGCCTGATTTCTTTTTGGCGTGCTCGCTTTCTCGTAAAACGATAAAACTTACTATTCATCGTTTCCCACGATGTTGGCTAATTGCTACGTTAATAAACTGTGATTACGGCTTCCTTGGAAATTCTGCACGCCGGCCACTATCGCTGTTGCTTTCTCCGGTGCGATCTCGACAACGGGATCGCACTTTTCGCTTCCTCAATACATTTTCTATAAAATTTGTCTGCAAAACGAAACGGAATCGACATTAGATAACACTAAACCTATCGACCATCAAAAGTGACTGATGTGTATAGTATTGTACGTTCGGCATGCTTTGTACTTTCGGCGCGGTCGACGCAGTCATAAAAAAATAGTGTCGGCGACGGGAAACAAATCGCGATTTTACTGTACATTTCCTTCAAAATTCGTACAATGAAAATCGACATCGGTTGGAGGAGCTAATTACTCTTTAATTTGCAGGCCACCAGAAGGACCCGATGTGCCATACATATACCGTGTTTCGTACACACTATACCTCCCCTTTGGTACGCTCATTACCGTGGTCACGGGCTACGTGGCAAGTCTGATTGTCAACAGGTTCTTCCCGAAGTACTCCTGCGTACCGGATCCTGATCTACTCATTCCTTCTCTGGCGGAGAGGGTTAAACGAAGAAGAGAAGACAACAACAAAACAACAAACAGCCAATTGTTCATATTACAATACAGGGAACCGGACCAAGGTCCACAGAAAGAAGATTAGACCAACACGTCTAATAATTCGATTAACACGTTCGTTACTCACAGATACGTGAGGTCTGCAATCCTCGCAGTTTACTCAAAGATAGTCAAATTCATCTCGTACGCTTTGTTTCTTTGAGATCATAGTACAATTTAAATATTCCATACAGAAGGTACTTTCTTTGTAACGTGAAGAAACATTTTCTATGAAATATTATACTATTTACATCGATTATTTCCTCGATCTCCGTAAATTTTCAAGAAATTACCATCGTTAAGATCCCACTTCCGCCAAAATGATCCTCATCAGAATTAAAACAGAACCGCAATTACTGGACTGCGGATCTTTATGCGAGACAAAAAATGTTCGCATCGATTGCAGGACACAGGAGTCAAATAAAAATTGTATTCTTCCTTTAATTGTCCTATTAAGCTGAAACCAATACATTGACGTCCTTAAATATTTTCAACTAATTGTACTATTTTTGTTATATTATAAATGCATAAAATCCGCAGTCTAGCAATTACATCGATTCCACGTTGAAACGATCGCATAGCTTCGCGCGCGGTGGCAATCTCTCCGTAGCCGATTAAAGATTTAATTAGTAAACGAGTGTACACGTTGTCGTCGTTAATCGTGCACTCAGGTCCCGATTCCATTAGCAGCGAGGGAGCCACTGCGATAACTCAATGCAGGTGGCAGAGAGCGTGCAACCAGTTTCAGAAATTCGTCTTCTTTCCGACGATACGCGTTACGTGCAACGAGGTTCCGTCACCGGAAAAAGGATATGAGCTATCGCGCGAATAATATTCCCCATGTGGGTCAGAGACGTGTGGAACCACGCCGAAAATTGCCGTGACTTATCCGCTGCGGCGATCATGCTCGTTCGCAGGCGTGAACCTCTAACCGGCTTAATTAAACCTGATTCGAGCGGTCGCGTTATTGTCGCTGAAAGACACGCGACGCGACCGGTGATAATTGGTCCTTTCATCGCGAAACCGTCCCCAATTGAATTCCCCGCAAGGATTCAAGCAAAAATCGGCCGCCATTATGCTGGGACCGGTAACGATCGTTCGCAGTGTTTGCGGAAGCGGAACTGCTGTAATTTATCGCGCTTAATTGTCTCGAGTCGGGCCCGGATACTGGGAACACGGCTTTATAATTCGTTTAATTGCAGTCGGTTCGCGCGCGCGTTCTGCTCGGTGCTTGCCGAATGTC
Organism: Lasioglossum calceatum; assembly: GCA_963966675.1. Taxonomy (NCBI): domain Eukaryota; kingdom Metazoa; phylum Arthropoda; class Insecta; order Hymenoptera; family Halictidae; genus Lasioglossum; species Lasioglossum calceatum. Next base: position 881,236 of record OZ016555.1, on the reverse strand, counting down.
ATCGCGTAAATTGGGAATAAATTCGGAGAGAGAACGAGCCACGTTGACGCATCGAACGACGTCTATCCGGGAATTAAAAGCCACCGGTGTCGTTGCGATCACGGGAAATTATCGTGGCGTTTCTAAACGAGCCGAAACAGCCGATCCATTTCCCATGGTGCCAAGCTGTTCCCTATTGCGCGTCATCGATCTCGACTTTTTTGGGCGTGGCCGGGGACCACACTTGTTCGTGGTTCTGGAACGTATAATTCTACAAGCACCACCAGATATTACTAATTTCCGAAAACAATGTTAAATACGATATTAAAACGACAACTAATGTAAAGGACCTAAAAGTGGCACCTTTTCCCCTGGTTCCCCTGCAGCTTCTTCCGGGCCAGGCAAAGAAATAAGAGGACAGGCTCGCATAATTTCAATCGCTGAAAAGGCCCGGCAGAATTTAATCCCACGTAACGAACCAATGATTTACAAGTGTTCGCGGGACGCGCTTACTCGCCGGCGCGGCGCGGCGTCTTCGGCGTCATAAAACACGTTATTTACGTATCGAAACGTCGCTTCCACGAAACTTAATTGCACGCTTCGATCACGAGAAGCTCCCGGGCTCTCGGGAACGGTGTTCTCATCGGAAAACAACATTCACCGCATTCGCCGAGATCACACGAGATCCAGGCATCGGGTTTACACGCTTCCTGGACGCTGTAAATCTCCCTCCCACGATGAATATACAGAAGTTGCGAGGACGCGGGTCCATGGAATAGCTAATTGTCACTGTACAGACCTTTCTCTCGAATAGACCGAACCTCCTACCGACATCACCGCGGATATCCGCACGATCGAGGGGGGCCATTCCTTCTCCCACAATTTATGAACCCTGCGGATGTTGCAGAATATAATCTCTCGTGGACCATACGCCCTCTGAACACTTTTCTCGTCTCGAAAATCCTCTAATAATACAACCCAACGCTCTGCCATTTTATCGAAACAACCTGTTCCACCGCGAGATGTTCAATATTTGAGCCATTTGCTACGATAACAACTACTTATCGCACCTGTTGCTTCCAATAACATTTATTTAGCACTTTGCCGGCTGCGCGAAGTATTTGTCTTCTTCGAGGCTGCGAGGAAGTTGTGCAAACAGGCATCGACCAGTTCCCGTCTATCAACTGTGCTGAATGCACGCTGTATCATTTTGAAGAGAACATTGCTCCAAGCAGACTGCGCACTTTAAAATGAACGAACAACGTACAAACCACGGAAAAACATCGGAAGAAGTAACAAATAATTTTTGGATAAAAGAAGAGAGAATTGTTATCCGGCGCGAAGCCTCGCAGTTTAGTTTGAGAGCGGTGAGGAACGGCTGCGACCGACTCTGCAGGTCGATGCAGGAGGCCCCGGTGCATCCGTTGCGTGACCACTGTTGTAAACGGTGCCGAACAATACACCGATCGAGGCCGATACATCGAACACCTCCTGGCGTAACGACCGCGCCGACAAAGTACGAACAAATGCGCCGACGAATAAGCGCGGGAGGGCAATAAGATCGCGGCAGATGGAAGTATCAGCTGCACAGCCAGGGGCGGATCGTTGACCACCATCGAGGCTGCCTTTCGAACTGCTCGTTCACAAAGCCAACTAACCAACAGGGACTTCTTACGGTTCGCAACGTTTTCTGGAGTTCCAGGGACAGTTTCAAAAGAGCTACTCGATGGAAGCCGCATTTTCCAACGAACGGCTACTGAGAAATGTGAATCTGAAAATTGATTCAAACTTTCCTCCTCAAAGGAATCATAAACCTAGATTTGCCGTTGCTCTTCAATATCCAATATTTTAGTATCGAATAAATGAAGGAGAAACTTCCGGAAACCCCATAAAAATTTTTATCCTTACCCATTTCGCTTCGTTTCCACAATTCACAGAAAATTTCGTTTATTTTCATCAAGATCGTCGTTGCTCCCCAGGGACGAGGATATCTCCGCGGATATCCTTACGACCAGGGAGGACACTGGCTGCCGATAGCTCGAAGGATAATTGGTTGGTTAAACGAAAGTTTACAGCGGATTCCTTCTGCGACTCTGCGGGATTCCTCGCTCGGCATAGAAATTCCGAATGGTTTACGGAAACAGGCGCCACGACGTGGAAAAGGTAGCCGGTTTTGCTGTGGATCGGAAAGTCGGTTGTTCTTTGACCAGCGGGGGCAAGAGGGAGGGAGGAGGTGGAGAGGAGAAGGAGGAGGAGAGCAGAAAAGAATGTAGCTCCGTATCCTGGGTCTTCCACGATAACCTATGCAAAAGACAGTTCGTGCGCGAGCGTCCGGCGAGCAGCTTCTTCTCCGCGGAATTCACGATACGGCCGGCTATGCATTATAGGGAATACGATATCCATCTTGCGTCAGATCCATGGGATCTCGTGGCCGCGGCGCGGCACCTAGCCACGGCAAAACGAACAGAACGCCTGGCGACTTATGTTCGGAGAAGTATACAGAAGTCGTCGTCCTTTTCGTCTTCGTCGGTCGTGCCGACCGACGCGGCCGGATAACGTTCGCTGCCCGCGCTGATTTAACCGCAAAACCACCAGTAGTGGACCCGGCCTTCGGGATATGGTAGCAATCTTGGCTCTGCAACAGCTACTGTCTCCTCGACTCTTGGTTACGGTCCCGGCGACACAGATTCGCCGATGACCGCCGTGTAAAATGTTGTTGCTCGGCGATCGGCGCAATAATTTAAATTATAAAACTAAATTTTATAAATGAAGCTTGGCGATCGCTATGCAAAATAAAAATTCTCATTGCTCTTCAATATAAGTAGACTGCGGTTGTTTATGCAACTTGCAATTTATTTTATTTTGATGTTCTTAAATCTTTCTAATGTTTTTACTGTTTCAAATTACATCCACCCATTTTTCTCGTAAATGCATTAAATTACACCCTTTACACTCGTCTTGAAATAAAACTATAAAGTTTAAGAAAAGCCCTTAAAGAAAATCCAATAACGAGGTCAGAACGTCGGGGTTGAAGGGGTCCGCGAGAAAATCGCCGAAGAAGCGGCCGTTCTTGAGGAAGCCGAACGTCTGTCCGATAGGATGCACATACGTATGAGGCCTCTGTACAATAGCCGTTCGAACTTTTGAAGCATTCTCTCCTCTCTCTTCGGAATCGCATTTAAAATTGAAATCACGGGCGTTCCTCCCCGCTTCGACCTCCTCGATCCGCTTCGTGTGCCCTCCGGAGGATACACTTCGGCTCGTACGATCTTGATCATCGACGCTGTGCCTTGTCCTTTCTCCTCTCACTCGTCCCACTCTTTCTTTACGATTCCCGAACGGTTTTGTTTCTCCTCTTCCAACATTTTTCCCTTCGCGTTTCAAGTTACCCGCTCGTAAAACGCTCGAAACCGTGAATCTGCATGGGACTAATCCGTCTGGCGTTCGTCCAGCACGAATTTCTAGCGAACCGGTCCATTCATCGATCCCCGACCACCGCTGACAGAATGTTTATGTGTGTAGATCCTCGATCCTACGATCTAAAGGTTTTCGGTGACGCGTGTGTGGCCTGGCTGAATATTTCCTGGCGGATGAGCCTCGTGAAAGAGTCGACGCTCGGTGGTCACGTAGCCGTAACTCTTTCCGATCGAAATTACGTGAGTCTACTCTCTTCTGCAGTCACTGTACCTGTGAATTATGCCTCCAGCCATGCTGCAAACTTTACTGCACGATTTATTCCGCCAGCTAGATCTACCGGTCGAATTAAAACCACTTTACAATGGTCGAAATAAATTCGATCTTGACATTTTTACGTGGCAACGCATCCCACTCGATTTGATTGCTCGGTAAGTTTAGTGTTAAACTTTTTGCAAGTCTTTATGTTTGGTCCCTGTTAGACTACCAGAGTCCTCCAGCATCGCTTTAACGCTAAACCTACCTTCCCGTATAAAAATGACGAGATTGATTTCATTTAGGCTTTGCGCAGCTCCTATTGCAATATGTGCTCCACTAAAGATATCTATACAATCATTTCTTATGAAATTATTTTTATTATATCAATAATCGTAAAATACAAAGTCTGGAACCGGTCATTTTGACCGGTGATGGTAGGTTTAGTGTCAAATATTAATTACTGGACTGCGGATCTTTATGCATTTATGAAGAAAGTGGTTCGGCGAAATATAAAACAGTAAATGATTTTAAAAATTCACGAATGTTGTATTGTTGCTTTTAACGCAACAAAGTCGTTAAGGGATAAAATCAATTTTTATGTTATCCCTGCGGCAAAACAATCAATGTGAAACATTTTTATTTTGCATAAAGATCCACAGTCTATTGATTACTCCTCCCGGCTATAAATAATGGTTTAATGGTCCAGGTTACCGAACGAAATAGAAGAACAAAGGTGTAGAAGGAGGTCGGGGAACCCGGAGGATTACGCAACGGCATGTCGAAGGTTGTATGCCGAGAGCGCTTATGAAAATCGATTCGCCTTGCATCGGGACTTAATTACCCCCGAGCAAGGAATAATTGCGTCGAAATCAGATAAGGAACCAGTCCGGCAGGCGTTTAATGCCCGCGGGCGTAGTCCGGCCGATTAAAAATCAACGGAGGAACGCGACTCTCGTCGTCGCTGTGTCTCGCATTACGATGGCCGCGCGTGTTAGAAATAATCAAGCGACAGGAATTTCTCGGCGCGGCGTTCTTCCGACTGGAAACGTCAGGAAGCCGACGAAAAAATCTCTTCCATCAGGAAACTGAAAGTACCGCGTCGAACTGGCTGGAGCCAAGTAATACCACCTGATATCCCAAGTTGAATCGACTTTCCGCGTCTATTCTCGGAATCCTATCGAACTCCGCTATCCAGGATTTTTGCATCCAAACGCTATTATTCCTCTTATCAAGTTTTAAGTAGAAGGGGCGACTTTCCGACGACATACGGTCGGTCGATTTAGTTATCTTAATATTGCAGGCTTGTTTGCACTTTAATTAGCTACCCTGCTCAAGATTCTTGCAATGTTGCTCTTCCTCTACTCTTCTTACCTAAAGCTCAATCGATACATAAACTCCTAGCCGATTAAGATGGTCAAAACTGCCCTTAGAGGTTTATCAATGGCCATCGAAACATTCGAAAGCTGATCAAGAAAATTTTTTACGACCACAGTTTGCAACAAAATAGGCCTTGGGATCCAAAATATGTCACATTCTTTCAGAATTTTAGAACGCATCAGAGACCGGAAAATGCACGAACAGCGCAAAATCTAATTTACCCTGTAACTACCCTCGCGGGATAGCTAGAGGGCTGATATTTTCCTCGAAGGGGTTTTTCTTGGTCAGCTTTCGAATGGTTCGATGGTCATTGAAAAACCTCTAAGAGCAGTTTTAACCATCGTAATCGGCAAGGAATTAATTGTAAGATGCGAAGGAGGAATAAAAATGTGATCCTTACTCAGAACGGGAGAGAGAGAGAGAGGGGGAGCAGAATAAAATATTATGGCGCGTTAGAACCGATTTAGCTACCAGCGGAGGCTCATTTGTGACACCCTCGGGTTTCACCGACATCGTCCGCGAGCTGCATGGTGAATGCAAGCGTCTTGCACATCACCGTGCCGGGGAATTGTCGATGCTAATGCATACGTCTTTCTTCGGGGACGGTTCGTTCCCGTTCGATCAATTTTTGCGAGGTAATCCGGGGCGTGACGATCGCATTTGCACGTGCCAATGGGCGTTCTTGTCACGTGGCGGCAGTTGACAGCGTCGTAGCTGCGACACGGAAACGAGTCACAGGGGTCTGACCCATCTCGCCCACGATTACCACGGGAATCCTGCAGGGCTCTCGATTGCTCTCGCGCGCGTTTCGCATTCCTCCTGTTTTCCCCCTTCCACCGTGTCTCTCCTCTTCGTCCTCTTCTCTTCTTCTTATTCCCTTTTTCCTTCACCTTCGAGCGTTCCATCGGCTGTTTTGCTCCTTCTGTTTTCCTCTCTCGAACCGCCGCCGCCGAGAAAACAACAATGTTCTCGAAGACAATGGACTACGGTGGACAGTGATGGACTTTCTTTCGCGTTGACACGCGTTAACGATCGCGCCGCGGTCTCTTGATCGAAGACCGGAACACGCTTTCAATGATCCACGCCGCAAACCCGGCGAACCCTCGATCCCAGAAGAATACAGACGATTTTTCCATCGGTTAGCACGTGGCGGTTAATTGACCGCACGCCTGTCGCTCCTCGACGAGGGACTTCCGATCCTTTATTTTTTAATCCTTCGATTTTTATAAGCCAGCGAAGTAGATTAGGTTGTCCCAAAAGTTTATTCCGTAATGTGTTCCTTTAATATTGCTAAATAAATTGTTGCATAAAATGTTTATTGCAATGTTCCTTCGGAAAACCCCCATTATGTAGAAAGGTTATTTAAGATTACTATGTTGTTGTGGACAGAATGGCGTTTTTTGTGTTCTTTGTAGTTTTAAGGTTTTTAGGCTGTCTGAATAAATCTAAAGTTCCATCCTGTGTTACGAAATTAATATAAATATTAGGTTGTCTCAAAAGTTGGCTTTCGTTTCATGCACATAATGCAAATTCATGTTAGGAAGCATTGTTTGTATTTATTTAGCAACATTAAAGGAACACATTCCGAAAGAAACTTTTCGGACAACCTAATACAATTAAGAATTGATGAACAACTGTTTCTACGATCATGATCGTTCGTTTTCAGCGGTTCCAGTTCTACTCGAGTGCATCGAAGACGAAAGTGATAAGCATGCAGCGTGAATGAAGCAAAGAGAAAGGATCGAGCATTTCCAGCAAAATCGGTGGGGATACCATCGAGTCAATTAAGCGAGGAAAAATGCGTCTATCAAGGCGGGATTACAGTCCGTGAAAAATCGGGAAACGCGTTCTCTTCCACTCGGAGGCCAGTGGAATTCCGCGAATGATTCGGCGTTTTATTAGCCGGCAGGAAATTTGGTTGAGAAATCGCGAATATACTGAGAGCGGCTTAGATCAAAGCGACGCGAGATCAGTATACGTCAACATCAATTTATGTACGTGTAAAACATTTTGAAAAGTTCAACAGAAGTATCATTTATGTTATCTAAATACTTGTCGATAATGCTGGCTGTTCTGTTCCGACGTGGAACAGCATATAAAATCGACCGTATATATATGTTCAAAAGGAACATCGAAAATCGAGTGCTTCGATTCTGGCACGTCGCGTCGCGTTACGTAAAACGGTCGTTGCACTTCGTTCTAAAATTTTGCCGAAGCGGTTTCTATCCGCTTCATGACTCACTGGTTGTTTCTACGAAATGCCTAAATATCCCTGACAGAACGCCGGTCCTGTGTGCCCTGAATTCCCTAGATACGCCAAATATGTTGCTTCTATTTGGTTGTTGCATGCGAAATGTCCGATTTTAGAATGCGACTCTTCTAAAACGTTTCGATCAAGAAATGCTGGCACAGTCTGTAGGGTTTTTACAGGAAACTTTGAGGTACAAAGCAAACGCACCACAACCAGTCAAAAGACCGATTCCAAATTTGTTTATTTCACAAGTAACGAAATTATAAAGATGCTTTCATGAGAAATGATTTAATAGATATCTTTATCAGAGCACATATTATAATAAGAGCCGGACATTTCATATGCAACAACCTAATAATTCGAACTACGACGACGGATCGGGCGCCTTCTCTTCTCCCGAGGTAAAACAAATTTTCTATTTGAACGAAGTCTGTTCCTGAAGTTCTCTAGCAACCTTACTCTCCTCTAAAAATCACAAATAACGCCGGCCACTAAAATGTTCATAGCCAAGCCCACGGAAGGAGGTCCGCTTCAGGAAGACCACCCAGTGTGCAGCGTTCCGAGTGCTGCGGAAAACTCCGAAGTCACCGCATAACTCTGGGAACCGGCGATTTACATTGCAAAAACCGGGAGAGGCTCGCTAAAAGGATAACTGCTGGACGGATAGTTGGTAAACTCCGTGGGCTGGCTCCATTAAATGGAGAGCAGGGATTATTCCGTGGGACCGCGTCCACTGAACAGCAATTAAGAGGCCCTGGTGAGCGTCGTTTAAGCTTCTCCGTGACAACTTCTTCACACGAGGTCCCGACGCTGTGCTGCGCGGCGTCAAGTGTCGACGGAACCACTCGGCTCGAGGCGACGATAATTGTGACCGAGAGGATAGTGATTCGACTCGGTCCGGGGCCACATGTTTTGACACGTCACGCGAGGGCTCTGTCCTCGGAAGCTGGGGGCATTAATCCGAAGGCCCACCTAAACGGCCACTTGCTTTTACCCATTTATGGTGGGGGTTTACACACGGTTGGGATGAGAGGAGACTGTTTCTGCTTCCCCTTTATGTAAACGAAACTCCGGGGCTTTTTCCAGGCGTAATTCGAGATCCCAGGAAGCGGAGGACAGGTTGCCAGTACAGGTGATCCAAGATTAACCGGTCGATCGGATCGAGTGGGCAGGTCGAGTCGGTGGTCGAGCCAGGAAGAGGAGTACGGTCCCACGACGATTTATCTCGCTGTGAGGTCAGGTCTTCCAGATCTACCGTCCAGCTCAGGCTACGAGGATCCTTTGTCTTTGCTCACCTGTGAGAGCTTCCAAAGGTTTTCAAAAGAATATCGGACAATACTGTGCAAGTGCTTCGTTTTCTTAGACAATTTTCACGTTCATTTTGAATTTTCATTGTAATTTTACATTGCGACATTATCATCTGACTTGAGGGGGTAGACCCTCCTTTCCAGGACTGCAAGGGTGCGGTGATTAGAACTAGAAGGGTCAGTGATTAGACTTTCTTTTTAGTTCTTAATTTCCTTTAAAAAAGGAGAAAATTGTCTATTGTATGCGTACATGTTCTCCAATGACTATTAACAGAACCAAAATAGAATTTCATCTCGGTTTAAAGGAAATTAAAACTTATTAGACTCTGTTCAGAATTTTCACTACGACTCTGACACGGTATTGACAGACATCTTACCCAGAATTACACTGCGTCCTTCGAAGCAATGGGACCGTTGGTCAGTGGTTCTTTGTCCGCGCGAGCCGATTCTCACGAAACGCAGTCGAGATCCATTGATCGTCGATCGCGGGAGGCTCTCGAGTGGAAGTGGGTGGAAGCACCCACGCGGTTCCGTAATCCTGGGCGGGAAAAGGACGAGCCCGAAGACTTCAGGATCGTAATAGTGGGAGGCAGAGGGCCACCCGTGGTAGCGCGTTTTACATAATCGGTCAGCAGTCGCGAAGGGTAACGACGAGCGGCGTCCAAGAGAGCCGGATGCAATTCTTGCATATTCCCTGAGGCGCCAAGAGGTATCAGCCCGGCTACCGGGACCGAGTACACCCTTCGAGTTCTCCCTACTCTCGTGGTTTTCGAACGGCCACACCTATGATCGTTCCATCGTAGCCCCGAGTGAGTTGCATCGGTGCGCGCGAGCCGCATCAACGCGTTCCCTTTGACGATATGATCATCGCATCACCGACGACGTAATAAATCGACGGGTGAACCGGCCGATTATACTTGATCGGACCACGACCGCACCGACACGCTGTATAATCTAAGACGGAACGGATCTCAGGAATACTAAACCCCGAGAGGCCACCTCTTACAGCGAATTAAGGGATGAAAGCGTTAGATTCTGATCTCCGCGATTTTTTATTCGGAGACCTACAGTGCGGTTCCTTTTGAAATTTTTAGGATAATTTGTATCGTGCGGAAGGTTTATCTGCCGAGTATATAAATTATATCTGAAATTCATAACATACGCTGCACACGGAAGGGAATTTCCCGACAACCGCCAGTAAAATTCAGCGAGATGGGTACAAACGATTGATAAATTCGTCCGGAACGACGCAATGCATAGCGATGCATGCTGGTGCCTTTCATGCAACGAGGTGACGTTGTTTATGGGAAAGGAGGTTATTGATGTGGATGCGGGCTACCGTGGCGTAATAATATTTTCAACAATAATCGGCTGAAAAATCTTTCCGCCGCGTTACTCCAATTGTGTTTTATTTGTTACGGACTGGGGCTGTAAACCAGGATGTACTTTAGAAGACTCTTTAGATCACTTCTACCATTGACAGGACGATTTAAAAAACTACCGACCCTCTTGTACAATTTATCTAAATCAAAGTCGCTGATGATGATCAACCCGTTTGAACCCCACTCAATTCCAAGTATTTCTCAATTGTGTAAGTCTGAAGCCGGGGGAAGAAATATTCAAGCACTTCGGTCTTTCACAAGACGACGCGAAAACCAATTACGGAACTGCTGAGCTTTAGATCGACTTTTCAAATCCCCAATTTATCAACATTACAGTCGCTAAAGTTGAACAACACTTTTAAGCTCCCTTCAGTCTTGAATCTCTCACAATTTTCCAGCTCTCTGCCGAAAGGAGAAAAGAAAATCCAAGCGATTCCTCGGTTGAAGGAAAAACTTGAAGAAATTGTAAGGGGATGTTCGAAGATCGAAGTAACTTCGTTGCACCGGCTGCAGTCTCTTGCTGCAGGTACCTGCAGCTACCTGGTGGAGAGCTATGCCAACAAAATTAGGATTCCGAGCGGAGCACTAACCACCTTGGGCAAAGATTGCGCTTTTCGAGGTCGGTGACTAAGCGGTTCAGCAAAGTTAGGTTCGCGTGCACGAGGTCTCGCGACAAGAAGATGGCGGCCGAGAGGAATCATGTGGGGAAGATGAGGAGCAGGTACGAGGAGGACGCCGATAATCTCGGTGGCTGTTCCAGGTTGCGATGAAGAGGATTCTTCCACCTTTTCGCCACGGGCCATTATTCTACACGTGCGAACATTTCGCGGGAACAATGGTCCGGTCGTTAGCCGGACTTTTCGTCCCGAGTTAGGCTCGTGTAGGGCCGCGTATTATTCCAACGCGACGGGTTCCAGGAACGGCGTTCGTTTGTCGGCGAAAATAAGACACCGTGAAAACCCGTGAAACCCGAAGGTCCTCTCCTCGAACCTGCCGGCCCGCCTATACAGATCGACTTACCCGAAAAACTGGCAGCAAGTCGACAAAAACTGTTCCCAGAATTCATTTGAACGATTAATTATGCTCGCACTTTAGCGAAAGATCGACTACTACATATGTATACAATGAAGAGCGTCCATCTCTTAGCACATGTTCCCATTCTCCCATTTCTCTTTTTTCTCCCTCTCTTGCGCATTGTTCGGGTCCATTACTTCTCGCGAGGACATTTTCTGAACCTAATTGGGCTGCCAGCTCATTAGCCACGAAACTCGAGAGGATGACTTTCTCGCGTTAGACCAGCCCAAATTGCTCCCACCGAACAGGCTCTCCTGAAGAGGCACGCAGGGGCAGTTTTTGTGGAACTCGTTCAACTCTGCGCGAAAGAACTTCGCGTGCAACGGAGATGATGTAATGGCGCGGCAGCTGTTTAGCTTGAAGAGGAGTCGATCTGTTTAGCTGCCGCGAGAGCGGTTCTTGTGCATATTTGAAGTTGAATGTGCGTGAGGTAGTTTAGAGCTCTTCGACTGTCTGATTAGCCACGGACAAATTGTTGAGACTCGTTGTTAGAGGAAATGAAACCTGTCAGCGGCGTTTGTTGCAGTCCTGGACCAAAAGTTTGTTTGAAACTGATCTTGGATGAATTCGATATACATAATGCGTGCTCACAGGAAAGGAGACACTTGATTAAATATAAGGAGACTCCCGGAAAAGAGGCACCATTTCGATTTTCTTTTTCAATGTTTCTTTAATAAATTGAAAGGACCAGCTTCGGTATTAAGGTCATAACGATTCGCCCCATGAAAAGGCGCAACCCTCTCGAATACATTAACGATCTCAGTCTCGGGGCGAAGCTTCCCTATTTGCATAATGCCCTTTCTTCGCTCGATAGGACCACGTTTCCGTGATATCCCTTTCCCGAACGACGGGGGACGAGACGTTTAATGTCCGTCCGCGTTCCTTAGCCCCGCAAGAACTGGATGCGTGTTCTCCTGAATGAATTCTTTAATGGCTGGTGAGAACGTGCCCTCGTGATACCGCGACACATTAGCGGCACATTCAATATATTTAGATATGCATCGGAACAGCTGTTGGGAAATGTTTCAGGAGATTGTAAATACAAGAACACATCTACTAACGGCGTTCCCTAAATACACTACGTTACGCTGAAGAATTACTCGCTCGTTAGCGAAATTGATTCGTCAGAATCGGATCGCGTTAAATCGCCATAAATCATATTGCAAAGTCAAACGAAAGAACCGGCGCGTAATAAGCTGTCACGTTAATGAACGGTTGATCCCGTGAACGCCGGGAGAAAACCGGTTTGTACGATTTTTCCGTAGGTGACGATAAGGACCAGATGCGCCCCTTTCCGAAGGAGGACCCGAGGAGCACGGGGCCTTTGCTTGCGTTCTATCGTTAGGGCAAAGGTATTCAAGGGCGACAGGAGAATGGAACGGAAGAGAGCGAGGGGGCGGAAAGCGGCAGCCCACAGAGAAAGGACACAACAGAGATGAAATCTCGCTGTGCCCCGACCTGCTCTAATCTGCTTCGCCTTGGTAGATGCTCTGTAGCTCTTTCTCTTGTCCCCTTTTTGCTCCCTGTTTTCCTTCTTTCGCGTCCCCACGCCGATTTCTCTCGCCCCTGAACAACCAACTGCGATTTACTCCTCGTACATCGAACCCGCGAGAAAATATTTATTCTGCCAAGGATTAATGACGTACACTCCCAATTCCTTTATAATAATAACAAGAAAATAATAATTCACGATTGAACAGCGAATGCGCGTCCGACAGAAATTAAACATCGAATCAGCAAAATCTGTTTAGCATCCACCCCTAACAGCTGTTTATGGTACCAACAGCGCGTGGTAAAATTAACGGCTGATTAGAGGCAGAGAACTCGAAGCCAACTGTTCCTAATTACTGCCGAGCCTAGTAGCGATTACAATTATATGCCGGGTCCAGTGTTTCCAGATTTGTTATTCAAACGGCGCCGGTAATTACTCGGCTGGCGCGGTGGTTTTCTTCTCGGGGCGTGAAAAGAGAGCATCCACGGTTGCTAAATTGCTCCAGGAGGATATTCACGGGCGTGCGAAGTCATTGTCCGCCTCATTTCCCCTTTTCAGGTTCGGCGAGACTTTCTGTTTCTTTGGGGGGAGGGGGCCCCGTCCGCCTATTTCCACCTGTAACAACCCCTCGGGGCCAGGCGAGACGACTAATATCCGGCCGCGATGCAACTTTCCAACCCCTCCGACAAAGACACATTATTATGCTCGTCTCCGGCACGCTGTCACCCACCAAACGACCCCTCGGCAACGTGCTACAGCAACAATAACAGTGGCGTGTGTGTGCTGCACACCGCGCCGCCGGTGCCCGCGCGATTTGTCGCGCAAACCCGCCTGCAACGACACTTCCGTCGAAATGAACTTCCGTCGGAAATTAATGCGGCGGGAGCCGGCGAATGCGAACGCACACGTGCGAACTCGGGAAAGCGAATTTTCTAAAACGACCCTGAATCAATTTACACCTGCACAGCTTCGCGCGAAGAGGGAACAGCCTGCAGTTTATAACAAGGTTGTTTGGGAGCATCAATTAAAGAATACCCAAAAAATTTCCGGAATCCTCGAAAGAATAGTCCTCCGCACAACCCTTAACACATTACCGACCGGTGATTATTGCATAATTTTGAAAGATCATGGCTAAACACTTTTTAATGGAACCTTCAACAATGACAGCAATTTCCTTGCGAACTAACAAGTCACCCTCAATAACGTCATCTAATACTGTCATTTAAAATTGTAACGTAAAAGATCATTTCTATGCTTGCTTTTGGTACGTTTGGAAGTAACGTCTTTCGTGCATTTCAATTGGGATTCAATCAAAAAATACCCAAAAAGTTTCCCAAATCTTCGAAAGAATTATTCTCCGCAACCCTTAAGATTCCGCGCAGCGTTCCCGACGTACAAGGGCCACTCCGTCGCATTCATCCCTCGCCCTTCGGAGTAAATGTCACCGATGGGTCGCACCCCTTCAAATATTTACCATCCGGAAATTACGTGTTCGGAATGGCCGGTTATCCGATAAGGGAACAAAACGTCTACGAGCTCTGAGATGCACTGACGTGTCCCGGGGAGGGGTGCAAATATTTTGCGCGTGGTTATCGATCACCGTCGTAAATTAATTTCCCGGTAGATAAGGGGACCGTAGAAGGGAATAGTTCGACGAAGGAGTCGCGAGCCCTTATCGATAAACAGCGTGACAAACGCCAAACAGAGCCGAGCCGAGCGAATTCCTGGGTTCAAAGGTGTCCCCGGTGGCTTCCGGCAGCTTCAGGTACAGTTACATATAATCCCCCATCGATTCTGCCTTTAATTATATTAATAAATCCAATTAGGCCGGCGTATAGATCCCGCGATAGCCAATAATCGTGTAGATCGACCGATTGCGCTGGATCGTCGGGGTTCGAAGGTGGAAAGAGAAGAGAGGGCCCCCGTATCTGTTCCCCTCCGTTTAAATCTTCCTGGACAGACTTCTAATAGATCCCACGGAAACTTTACATGCATTTCCATTCTTCCGATTACCTAGACAATTTTTGCAAATGTTTAAATCACGAACACAAAAGGAGATCACACTTATTTCCACTCCTGGCACAGGAGACTTGAAATCGCACTACAAAGTCGATCCCGGTTTCCTTTTCTCCAGTATTTTTCTAAAAACCCTCTTCTTCAATAGCGGATAAAACTGCATACAATTAAATACCGCCGCTATTGTTTGAAAATGCCATCCGGCGAGGACGTTCCTTTAGCAACGAACCCGATAGCTCCGCGAGAGAGGGATAGAAGAAAATATGGCAGCGAGGCGCGGCTGCACGACGACTCAAAGGAACAAAGTGTACACCGGGAGCAGTCTGGAAACACCGGGAATCCTCGGGCAAACGATCCCAGATAATTGTGCACCTGTTTCCATCTCTATTTGGATTGGCGCGTGGGCGTGCGGATTACAAGCGTTGCTAGATAGCATTGCGAAGCTGCTCGGGAACGTAGAAAATGCGCGGTGACTTTTAATTCTTGCGGAATAACGTCTGCGCAGTGTTCCGACTCCGATGTGTGCATACAAATTTTTTGCATTGTCTGGAGTGCAGAAAATTTGTAGTTTATCGGTGACGGTATACATGCGTTGTCTTTTTGTGCGGACTGTGGGAAACGTGCCAGGATATGGGGATGCATGGGGGCATGCAGCGCCCTGCAATAACGTGAATAATGGCGTCCGGTTTTCCGGGATGACCGAACGAAGAAAACATTCAACGTAACCACGCCGGAAAATCACGTAACACAGTCCAGTTAACTGAAGTTATGGGGGGCGAGGAACGTTGCCAGGCGTTCCTCCGCGTCTATCGATGCCTGTCATCGCGAAGAACACCGATGATTACGCTGCAATCGTTCTACCGTGATAGGTGAACCACCGGCACCGCAATAATTGTTCGGAAAATTGTTCGTCCGACGTCCGAGCCTCGTATTTGCTTGATCACGATCATCCTCTTCTGTCTCTGATTTTTTTATTTTTCACTCGTAGACCGAATCTCCGAGTTCTACGAGTCTTTAAGCGAATTATTTTTGTAACCAGTGATTCATGGCAGTTTTAGAAAGCATCGTTGGCGCTTATCTAACGCTCTCCCAGATAAGATTCTGCCGGATCTGGTGAATGGTTCAACGAAACAATTGAACGAGCCGACGAGTTAACGACGTTGTTTACCATTGCCAGTGTAAAAGGAAAATTATATAACCGGCCGATTCGATGGGGCTCCGCGTCACCCATCCATTATGCGTTCTAACAAGACCGTTTTCATTAGCGCATTATCTTTCATCGGGAGAACAGAGACGACGTTGCGTCATCGGCCTTTCAAAGAGACGTACTCGCATTGTGTCTCAATGTCGCGATGATCCGTCCGGGGCACAGTATCGCTCGAAAGATCGGGACACGCGTCGCTCTTCGAAAGTGACCTCTGTCCAGAAACAAACATCTCTAACTTTATTTACACAGAGTCGTACCGAGTGGCTTAATCAGCAAATTGTTCAGAATCCTTCGTACAGACTCCTGAATGACCAAATTTCGCTTTCGTGCCACCCTCGATTCTATTTTTCGCCGTGCAACTATAAATTCTCTAACGTTCATGAATCACCCTGTACGCCTCACTGACTCACAAAAGGATCGCAGCGTGTCGTCGAGCGAGTTTTATCAGGCCCGTGTCGGTCGCTAATTCGCCATAAATCCCCATCGACACGTTTCCTTTCGATCGACACGGGACGTCGTTCGGTTTCCATGGGAAATCGCGGGCGTCTTCGCGGAAGAGAGCGAACATTACACGATGGCTCGATCTTTCGGCTCGATTGCACGGGCCGCAGCTAATGGTCCAAACAGGAAGCACAAACGTGCTCAAACGTTTATCCAGTCGGTCGGATAAATATAATCTCTCCTTTCCTCTTTTGCGCGGCGCTTTCACGCTGCGATTCGACACGCGTGTCTCTCCGGACACCGTTCCCCTCGATCCGCAATCGAGACTGCTAATTTGTAGCGTTACGTGCACCGGGAAAAAGAAGGTCGATGTCGGCTGCAACATTCGCTTCAGCTCCGCCATTGAAATGAAGTCGTTACTAGCTGACGACTGACTTTGCACACATTCTACAGTCTTGAAAGCTTTCAAGCTGCAGCATTTCAACTGCCTTCGACAACTGGATGATGTTGTCGAAGAGTTCCAGTTGCGAGATTTGTGCTTTCCGAGCTGGCAGAGTTTTTCAGACTATTGATTCGCTCATTTCTGCAGGAAGTTCAGCTTGCGATGTTTCTATTTTTCTACAACTATGTCCTTTTTCGACACTCTCGGAAATTGTCGAGACAATTAGCAGACTCTCCACCTGAAAATCCTGGAATCACTTCAGCTTCCACTTGAATGGCGAAACACAAGGAAACCGAACGGTTCGATGTAGAAATCGGAGATCGGACGGAATCGCGTGAAAAGTTAGTCAGGCATGCTTTCAAAGGGTTAATGGTTCGAACGATCGTTCACCGATCGGGTCATTATCCCGGGACCCCGTTCCCGATACCGTTGATGAAGTGAAACGCTCGTAAACCGTTCCCAGGTCCCAAAGCGGCTCTCCCGATTCTCCAAAATCCGGTGGATAGGTTCGATTTCCTCGATGGACGCCTTTCAGAGTGCCCAGTACATCGGTTTAATGTGTCTCTCACGAGTCGAGCATTTTAAGGTTTACCGGAGGTTTTAAGTGGTGTCGATTAGCGTCGACGTGCATTTGGTTGGGGCCGAGCTATGGGACACCATGAAAAGTGGAGAATAGCGCCGTATCTAGCCGTGCGTCCACAGTGAAGCAATATCGAAGCCAACAAACGAATCTGGCAGAGTTTGGTTTCTTTTCGATGACATCTCTCGTGGCAGAGATCGCGGATCGTTGGAGGGAATGGCGCAAGTTCGCTATCTAAGGGGATTGTGGGAATACAGATCAAGGAAGAGGGCCGCGCAGGTGGATGTTGCTCATAATTCAGGGAAAGACAGTGCCGGACGCGCGAGGGTGCCACCAACGGGCCATGCAAAGCCCCTATCTGATCGATTTAACTAAACGCCTCCACTATATCACCCTTAACTGATCCTCACCTTTCACCCTTTTATACACGGTAGACTGCGTTCCTCGCCTCTCGGCCTCGTAGCTCTTCGCCGCGGTTGCTTAGCCACGGCCGTCTTACACGACGGGATACAAAAAGACGCTCGTGAGAACACCGAGCCGTGACCGGGCGTCGATGACTTCTCTCCCGGCTAAATGACAGTTCCCTCCGCGATGCCGGATACGAGAATTGATATTCCAGGCTGCACGCTCGTGCCGATTCGACGATTCCCCGGGAAAATCGAGATTTAAAGGCTGCCGAGGGTTCATCAGCACTTGATCTGGCAATAGGTGAGAGGCTTCACATTTTACTCGGTGAAACGCTTTGTTGTTTATTTATCGATCGAAATGGCTCCACGAAAATGAATGGAAATATCACCTAACGATGCAGAGGAATATCAGAGCCAAATAGGGTGCGAACCGAGAACTCTAGTGTATAAAATAATGAACAAAAACTGCTGCTGTATGGCTCTACGAAAAAACGAATAAAAGTATCTAACGATACGGAAGAATATCAGAGCCAAATGGGATAAAAAACGAGAACTCTCGCTCACAATCGGTATCTACACGAATCCAACTAGAATGAATGGAAAGAAAAATGGCGGAGGAGCCTCGCTAAACTCGGGGACGGTGCATCAATGTTTCACACGTTTCGCTGGGTTTATATTGATGGAAGAGGTGTTCTCCATCCAAGGAGAGCACTCGGTGAATCACGGTTCGTTCGCACGTCGTTAACTTCACGCGAAACAAGACGTTCTTTGTTCCGTGCGGTGTGCCATCTCGAGGCTAGCTTCCGACCGCGGAAGCACAGAATTAACAGATTTCACGTATTTTCAGCTGGCTCACTCGCTGCCGTCTCGGTGCTCCTCATTACCGGCTCTCGAGAAATCATCCGACGACCTTTGTTCACCTCGGCCGACGGCGGCGACCACGGAAGAATTCTGTCGTGTCGCGGTATACTACCGGTGAAAAGGGTTTGTCGGGCTGATTGCCTGGAATTACCGAGATCCAAGCTGCGCCGGCAACCATTCTAGACAGAGAAACAATCCTGCGATTCCGCAGGAACTTTCGACTTCGTGAACCATGCACCGATGAATAACAGGCTACTCGACGATCCAAAAAAACCTTTCTCCCGTTTCCCCTTTCTCTCGAGTAATTCTACGTGCGAAAAACTTGAACAAAACTCCAAAATCACAAGATAATCATTGGTGCAACTGCTTTCGACAGTGAGCAGAGTTGGGCAGTAATTAATTATTTTGCAATCGATTTCTGTAATCGATTATTTAATGTACAGAGGGTGTACAAAATATTAGTACACCTTTTAAAAACTGATAACTTTGACAACTTTAGAAAATGGAGTTTAAAAAAAAGACATATTTTTCAACTTTGAACAAATATTGTGATGTTATTATAAAAGATATTGAATTGATCTTTACAGCAAAAGCTTCTTTAGACTTTCCCGAATACAGTGATATATAATAATAATGCATTATGATTGTTTAAACATGTTTAAACGGTCATTAAAGACGGAGAGACACCACTTTCGCACCAATTTTTGACGATATTTTTGAATTTATCTCAAAAAATAAGCGTCCAGCGGAAAATCGAGCTATACCACGCGATAGAGCAGACTTTTATCTTGAAAAACCACCCTATCAGAAAAATTAAAAACAGATTCGGAATCAGCGCGAAAAACTCTATAAGAATCGCATAGTGGGAATCGAAATACTTTTTGGCTGTCGGACAGTGTAATTGGAGTATATATTAATCGTAATTTTCAATGATTAATCGGATTACTCTGAGCTATGGCAAGAAGGAAGCAGCATGTCTTCCAGCCGATCTCCGTTCATTGTTTTTGAATAATTGATGCTGCACACAGCTCGTCGATCCCCCCTGGCGAACAATCGATGTCTCCGTGTGTGGCAAGCATCGGATCGGTTGAGGTTACACGCGGCAACAAGCCGCTGGATGATCCATCAGCCGATTATCTGCGATCGCGAAAAGTAAATCTCGCGTACGTGTCGGCACGTACACGCGTGTAATATGATAATCCGGGCGCGTAACGCGAAATGTCAGAAAGCGAGGAGCTCGCGCAGTCTCGTTACTTACAAAAGGCTGAGCGAATATGCGAGGAGGTTCGCGGGGGCCTCGGCTTTCGCGAGACTCTCTGCCCCGTTGCGAAAGGAATTTGTTCGCTCAGCTGTTTCGAGGCAAAACGTACGTACACACTGGCCGCTCTGTTCGACGTGAATTATTTTATTGTCGGCACAACCGCGGTTCGGCTGCACGCTGACGCAACCATCGCGAGCTTCCGGTGCATGCGGATTCTTCGCGGAACTGCTCGCGGAATCGGCTACTCGCATCGCTCGAAAGAACCTTGCGAAATCCTCTGCGGAAAAGTTGAGAGAAACCCGAGAAAGACTCCTTTGAATGCATCTCTTCAGTCTTTGATAAATGCAGGTACAACGGGAATTGAGATAGAAACGTATTTCTCGTTTAAAAGAAGAAAAGCAACATCGAGCAAGTTTTTCTAGCCTCTGCTTGCCTTCTTTTTTCAAAGACAAAGCTTTCGAGAGTGGTCTTATAAAACAGATCTTTATTCTGAAACGGCTATTAACGGCTGCGCGATGCCACTTCAGACACCGCAAATTCTCAAGCTATGTCGCACGCCTCGGAAAAAAGACCGCATTCTCAGTTATAAATACTCATTCCAGAAAGAACTAATATAACAACTTCTTTCATCCAGAATCCACACAGGGATCTTCTCCATCTTCTCCCGACTCTTCGCAGTAGATCTACCGAGAAACTTTATTAAATCTAGAGCTCGGCAGATGTTAACCAGACAATAATTTAGTACGAGGCACTTTTATAACATTACAAACCTCGAAGTCGAGGACGTCTTCCGTGCTCGAAATGATCCCAACAAGTTTTCGCACTCCTAGTCCGGGGGAAAGACTGCGAGAAGCTGACTCGGGTAGGGAGAAAATCGCGAGACAGTGCGACGCCAGACGTGTGTCCTAATTGAAGAACTTTTAATTGCGCACCGGCGTGCAGCTGCAATTAAGGAATCTCGAGAGGTCGGGCATCGTCGCTCGCAGAGCGGCACTGAACCCGAATCGTTAGCCGTGGTATCGCGCGATTTAATCTCCGCAGCGCGCCGCGTTTCTTTTCTTTTCTCCCGATTCCGTTGCTCGTTAAGTTTCCCTCTCCGCCCCCGCATTCCTTTTTCCTGCTAGCCGCACGAAGGATCTCTCTCGTCCGACGAGACCAGTCTCTCATACAGTTCCATTATCCTTGAAATTTTTCGCTTTTGTCCTCGCCAGCCGGTGAAAACCCCAACTTCACAGTGTTACACGAGGTGTGATCAAAAAGGAACTCGGACTTTGTCAGTTTCGAAATAAAAATTGTTCGCGTCGTGAAAAGAACGCGTCAACGGTGTCTGGAACACGCACTATTTTTGACGATCACTTTTCGAGGGGTCAACCCGTCTCCAACGACCCTGGCGCCGAAAATAGGACAAGGATAAACTCGCAGAAGTAACTGACTAGCTCGGTCTAATCTTGTTAGGCCGATTCGGCCTAAATTTCGTCGTGATTAACGCCGCCGGACCGATGCTATGCTTCGAAAGATGCCTGTAGTCGATTTCTAAGATGCTCAAAGGACGGAATTTTATTCGACGTCGGCGAATCGATTCCAGTTCTCGTTTCACACTTCGAATGATTTAAGGATTTCCCTTTGGACTAGCTAGTTCTTGTATTTGAATTACAGAATGGGGAGGTGATAATTGGACCGAGAATCTTCTCGCGGATTTACATGGAATCGGATTCCTTCTCCGAGGATTTTATCTGCTTTGAGAGAGAATGGAAATTTAAATGCTTTGTACTTAAATCTCTCTCCAATCGTAGCTTGACCAAGTAGAAAAAGAAGTCGAATTTCCTTGCAGTCCCATGTGTGCAGAGCGTTGTTTAAGGCGATTTTTCTGTTCGGTACAGCCGGTGTTAAAATAAATCTAATCTAATCGCGATTAGCTAAGGCTCTATCAACAAGGATCGCGAACAGCAACAGAGGAATCAGAGGTTTCCCACGTGTAGCAACGCACTGTTCGTTCGCCTGGTGTCAAGGTGTCCAAGAAATAGACCGCGCGTGGGCGCCGACAATATTGTGACGCCGCTTAAAAGGTGTAAAATAAAAACTGTGTGCTCCGAGCAAACATTTTCGAGTTTATTGAGCAAAGTCCTCCTCGTCTCGGCGGGCATTACCGAGTACGCTGAACGCGTAGGTAGATCCTGAGCGGGGCCTTCTAACCTTTCGAAAGATCAACACGGTCCCTTCTCTGTTAGTCCGAGGAACTTCGGCATAAATTGAAGAGTGCGTAACGACTCGGTTATTTCACTAATCCGTGGAATTTGGCGACGGAAACGAGGTTCCATCTCGCATCGGTGACGGGGGAAAGTTCACTTGTTAGCTTCGAGTTTCGTTCATTGTTTCATAATTGGGGTGTTCGAGGAGAAACCAGCTTTGCGGAATTAATTCCTATAATTAGAGAGAGAAAGAGACACAGGAACATTGTCAGTCGACAATGGGCTCGCAGACATGCATCAAAAGCGAAGAACCGGTGGAGAGGAGTGCATCGGAGGTAAATCGGATTAAAATGTGGGCGAAGACGCTGTTCGACGAGATCAGATTTTGGGTAAGTGTGAAGAGTGCGATCATAATCATTATTTTAAAAGCATAATGGCCTGCGTTTGCATACCTAATCTATGGACAGCGGATTTTACGCATTTAAGGCTAGCAAAAAAAGTTTTTATTTTGCATAAAGATCCGCTGCCTACTAATCTATGTTGACCTTCATTTCGCAAAACAAATGTTCACAGACGTTTTAGCAAACGGATCGTACAGAGGAAGACTCTAATTGGTTAAATTATGATTTCCCATGAACCGATTGCATATAATTTCAAAACTGTAGGCAACTTCCATTTTCAGACAAATTAAATACAATGACTAACGTTCAGAAAAGTAGCTTGAATCGTTACAGATTATTGAAATGATACGCTGTAAATCGAAAAGACCCTGCTTTGGTTACATTCAGAGCATCCCGAGGGTACTCTAACATCTTGGAAAACGGTGTTATTATACTATACTGCTCGTTCTCATGTTAATGCACTGACTGTCGTCGCGCAGTTCAGGCACAAGTAATAATCTCTGGAAGGGGGTCGAGGAGTTTAAAGTTTCTTCCGAATGGTAATCTAGCACTTAACGTATTAAGCGTAATTGCTAAATCGAAATTGAAATTTCAAAGAAAATTATATAGCAACGAGAACGTTCCTCTAGTAACTGTGCGAGAGCTAATTTCGCAGTTGGTCGCGTCTCTAAACAGCGTCTCTCTCCCCTCCTCTCCCATTCTGTACTCTAAGGGAACCAGCCAATAAAACATTGTTTTGCATGTTCCGAGTCAATGGCATGCGCGCATACTTCCCCGGGTAATATACGACCGAGCACAGACCGGTGTGCAATAGTGTGCATGCCCGCTGATGACGATAGTTATGAGGATTTCCTAATCTTCCCGGAGAATTATGAGCCTGACTTGATTCACCGCGAGCCTCGCTGTCTAACCTTTCGCCGGAGATAATCGCCGGCTCATCTCCGTGAATCATCGATCCAATAACAAACATTTAGACGCCGGAAAACAGACGCGGAAATTTTCCTACTGTTCTTCTCGCGCATCATCTTACCATAATAACCGATGCACGATTAAATCGCCGACGCGCTATTAAATCCGCTCGAAGCGATCACCTTGGCGCCATGCGCGTTCGCTAGACAAATAGCAAAAACTGTAAAGGTAAAAAGCCTGCCGCGTGTGTGCTGTGCGTGTTTTCGAAAAAATATACCTCGCTGGCCGACAGGTGCGCTGACTTAATTGCCAGTGTTCGTACGCGACGCGAGGCTACGCGCGGAATTCGAAATGGAGCTGTCAATACGAGGTAAAGGGCCTAGCCGATTAAGAGGTGAAATTTTACTCGAAGGGGTTTTTCTTGGTCAGCTTTCGAATGTTTCGATAACCATTGATAAACCTCTAAGGGCAGTTTTGACCTTCTTACTTAATTTTTTCAACTCGTGACCATTCTGACGGTACGTATATGGCGAATCACAAGAGAGGAAAAATGTGGATTCGTTGTCGGTTCGGTTCGCATAATATCCGCGCATTCCGTAGGGCCAAGGGATCGTCGGAGACACCTCCCGGGGTCAGCCTTCCCTCCTCGGAGCTGGGTGGTTATTATACAAAGCTTCCTGGTTGCGAAAAAGTCTGCGGATTGCCGGGGGCGCGTTAATTTAATTGCCAGGTCCGCGGAAGAAGCGTGCTCGCCGATGGCCGGCGAATATCCACACGCTAGCATTCGCCAGCGTTCGCGATCGCTGCGCAGGTGTATAGTACCGATAATAGTACGGTTATAATAACAGACAACGCGCGTTCGCATGAACGTGGATCGCTCGCACACGTCGTCGCGTATTCCTGCGTGCGAACACCGGCATCGGGCTCGAGTTATTCGCGTTTCAGCGACTTTTCCAGGTATCCGTAACACGAGATCATGTGTGTTTTGTATAATAACCGCTGCGGTCGGTCCTTTCGCCAGTAAATAATCCTGTGAAATCTGCTCGGGCCCTTCGGACCACTTTTCGCATTCCGATCACGTCGAAATGACTTCACGGCGTCTGATTGGAGTTGGACGCGTGTAATTATCAAAGAGTGTCTCTCACGAGGGCCCAGGGAGAGGCAAGGAGAAGAGAGCAGCTCGTTGCAGTTGCAGGAGCCTGGTCGGAGGTTCCAGGTAGCGGTAGGTCGAATCGTAGAGATCGTTAGGCGAACGAGCCGGCGGAAAAATCGCGCGTTAATAGCGGCGCGCAATTAAATAATAGCGAGGGGACCCTGTACCACCCGCGGCGGCGATTTCATTAAAGCGCCACTTAGGATGCGATACGATATTCCGCGGAATGAATACGGTGGCCGTTCCTGCTGCCATTCCGCGTCCTGTAAAAACGACGTAAACGCGCGTTCGCGAATTACCAAGCCGAGCCCCGACACGCATACGTAACCGGAATTTAAATAAACATCTAATAAGAACCGACCGCACGGCCGAAAGAGACGACCACGCTGACTGGGAGCTTTTTACGTTACGCGATTTTTCAGATTACCCAGCTGGCAAGGCTTTTTACCACGAGGATCATTTGCGAAGCAGGAAGCCGCCGACGGCAGTACGCTTCTTTCGCGTTTGCTATGACCAGGCGCGAAATTGCCGACAAATGTGACAAGACACCGCAAACAAATTATGAAACGCGAAGTTCTGGGCTTTTTCGTTAGCGCCGCGGTGGAAGCGTGTTTGTCCTGCACCTGCACGACGTCATTTCTTTTTATAAGAGGATGATAATCGATGATTCTGAACACGTAGATTTTGCTTCGTTTACGTACCGAATCGTTTCGAATAAATTAAAAAATGAGATGGAAGACACACAGATCACACAGAATTATGCGGAAGAGTTCCAGGATTTAATAAAGAAGCGTTTTCCTCCAGGAAGCAAACTTCTGGAAAAAGAGGGAGAGCTCGAAGACCCACAGAAGAAGATCCTCCAAGGAAAGTTCCAACAGTTAAAAGGATTATTAGGCGATTCTTTCGCCCCGGAATGCTATAAAACCAGGAGATACGAAATCTCGGGATGACGAAGGGGCGCCAAGGTTTCTGGACCCTTCCGAGGAGGCCGAGTTGATTTATTAATTTCTACGGTCGAGGCCCGGTTTCCTTTTTGTTCCGCGGCACTGTATGTATATCGAGTCGAGAGGATACCTTGCCACTACTCACCAATTAAATTGATAATAACGTTCTCGGTTACCTGCTCGTTATCTTGCCTACTGGCTGACTCTTAACGCAATCGTTAAGTGACACCCACTCGCACGCGATCGTCAATAGCGAAAGGGTTGTGAAAATTGTGACATTTAAGGGGCACGGCCTCAAACGCTTTCTAGAACCTTGATCCCTTTGTTACGTTCATTCATTCATTCGCTCGAACTGTCGGATGATTTTAGAAAATTGACTTCGTTAGCGTGATGAGAATTGGGGCACGACTTGAGCTAAATATTAATTTGTCCTAAAAGTTTCTTTCAGTACGTGCACATTCCATATTGTTAGATAACATCAGCACACGCAAACAACATAATCTTCTGTTTGTTAATGTTTCATTATTCCTTAAGCTTCCCCTTCCTTAACCATGCCATTGGTTTTCTTAAAAACTACTCTGAATTTGCACCGAGCACATTAATCGAGAACGAAACGAACTTTTCGGACAACCTAATAAAATATACCAATGCCACTATCCCGAGCATTCGTTTACCCACCATATGCTCTAGAGTTTTTAGAGCCAACCTAATTAATTCCCAACGCGACCATCTGTTCCCGACACCTAATTTCCCCGTTTATCTGGCGAGCTAGTCCAATCGGTCGAATCTTGCCTGAAAATCTCGACCTAAGACAATTAGCCTACGGGTACAAAGACGAGCGTCACTTATCAGAGTCTTATCGGCGCGAGAGAGTTGACCTTAGAACACACGATTCTCGTAGAGTCGATTCATTATGTCGCCTCGCAGATAAACCGTTCTCAGCGACTATTCTCTACAAACTACATCAGCCTTTAGCAGTTTATATGAACGTAAAAACGCTCATGAATGACCTGACGTCATAGCACATCTAGAAACTGTTTCATAATGAGAATCTCGATGCTTCCGTCTCGTTTCGAATAAATCACAAAGTTAATATTTACGTCAGTCATCGTGCTCTAAATATATCGAGGCCGGTTCAAGTGGATAAGCGTGTACAGGCTGAATTAATATGTGTATAATCGCGCCAATCAGCTTAAAGAGCGCAAGATCATCCATCGGACCAGAATCCCTTCGAGATCTACTCGAGGAGGCCTCTTCAGGGTAGAAACACAAGAGTATCGTGATTGGTAAGGAAAAATCGCAAGGGCCATGTGGTTCGAGTACATTTTAACAGTAAACCTACCACCAGATTTTTTATTTGACAATTGCTGATTTCATAAGAAATGATTGCATAGATATCTCTAGTAGAGCACGTGTTACAATAGGAGCAGAACAAAGTCTGAATAAAATCAGTATTGTCATTTTTACAAGGGAACATGTACCAGTTATTTTTAAGGCTCGGAAGGTTTAGTGTTAAAGTCGCCGGTGTTTAAGGGATGCTCCACCCCGTGTTGGTCTGGCTGGAAAAAAATATTCGTAGCCGTGTAAAAAGAGGAAGGAATCTTACCTTGACGAGCAGGTGGATCGGCTGGCTGACGCTGAGTGGTTTGCCTCTTCTGGCGTTTCCGCCTCCGCCACCCAAACACTTTATCCACGGCATTCCTCGGCCGTTTTCTCGCCTCTCCGTTGCCCTGTTCGCTTCGGTCCTCCTACCTCCTCCTTGTTCTCTTCCTGAATCCCGTCTCTCTTCCGCGAATCCCTCAAGGTTCCCTCGGCTTTCCGCTTCTACAAGCGACGCTCGATCGCGGACGCATCTCGGCTCAGCCCTCGCGGTACCCTTCAGCGCGGCGAACTCTATGGTGGAGGAGTCGAGGAAGAACCCGATGGAAATCCCCGTTTAAACCACTCTCCACGAGATGGGACACCTTGGGCCAAACCCTCTTCCTCTGACTTACCCGGCTTTTATTCGGGAAATCGAATGAGCCGACGCGTTACTTCAATTTTTCTACGCGAGCTTCCTTGAAGCCCTCCAAAGCTTCGGCTTTCCTTATTTATTTTCTCAGGATTTCAGATTTAAGACTTTCTACTTCCTTCCACCAACATCACTGTCCTTTTCCTGAAGTCTCGGAATTGTTTAAATAATGGTCTGGAGTTTCAATCCTTTAGAAAAATCCTCAAAGGATTTTGTTCCAAATGTTCAGTCTCGCGAAGCTTGCAGCTCCTTATTACTTATTTCTGTGAGGTGTAGGATTTACAAATCCTTTTCATGAAATGATTCCAGCCACTGGCTTTCCCCATGAAGGTTCAGATTTTTTTAAAAATATCTAATCCTTCTTGGACGAACTGAACAAATATCTAGCGTCGCTTTGACTTCTCCCACTCAGTCACACCCACAATTATTGATTTCCCTTGTTTACAATCTTCGTTAAAAAGCCTCGATGGCTTGCATTATTTATTTTCTCGAGACAAATTTTCTCACCGATTTTCTTACAAATTCTTAGTATTTTTTATAAACCTTCAAACATCACTGTAATCCTCTATTCTTCAAGTATATCTTCAGGGCGCTGGTGCTGTTCAGAGATCTTTCTCTCACGATTCAAGACGCCTTTTCTACCTAAAATTCAACCATTCCTTTATTTTCGAGATATATCTCCTAGACTCCACTTTCATCTTTTCTTAGAAACCTTCAATCACCACTGGCACCGTCTACAATATTCAATAAATCGCCTCCAATGCTACTCGTCATCAATTTTTCTCAGAAGATCCAAGATCCACTTATTTTCTGGAAAATCTTCAATCACTGATTTCGTAATATACTTTCATCTTGAACCACCTCGGACAGCTTCGATCTTGAAATCCCTCACTCCCCTAGAAAATCAGCTCGGCACTCACAACTTCATAAGGACCGTTTCTCGATGGACTCTTCGGGTATTGCCGCTGTCAATATCCCGGGCAGTCTCGCCAGGGGGATCCACTTCGGGATTAGCCGTATCGCAAAACTTTCAAATGCTCCCGCGTGTCACAGAGCCGATCGTTCGCAGAGCTGAATCGCACATGGCTCGGCTCACCGTGCGGCTCCTGGATTATTGAATTTTTACTGTGCGCGTTTCCTCATGACGCGATACGCGGCTGCATGCGGAACGATACGACGAACGGTGTTCATTTATTCGCGTGCAGAGTTCAGCCTCGCGGCGACGACGTACACGACCCACGTCCTCTCTCGCGCGCGGCTCCCGCGACACTGGCGGCTGTCGACTTCGCTATCGTCGATTTTATAGTTGCGCCTTGACAGTCCGGGTCACCGCTTCCCTTATCTACCAAGACGAGCCACCCCTGCGCGAGAACAATCCTTTTACCACGATCCGCCACGTTTCCACGACCAACCACCACGACAGGTATCCGATTAACAAAATTGCCAGCGAGCAACCAGCTCGTTTTTCGCCTGGTCACACGATCGACTTTCTATTCGATCGCTAATGCGGATCCGACAAAATCGATACCGTGTTGCGAGATTTCGTAAGCCTCCTTCCCACGAAATCGCTCGCAGAATTAAAATAATTTCAGACTTGGGGAGAATTGATCTTTTGTGGCAGTTTTTGTTGGAATTATTTTTGGCAGTTTTGCGTGTTTTTTTTTTTAGTATTAAATATCTCAGTCACATTTTTGTACGCTCAGAATTGAGAACCTGGTCGTCCTTGCTTCGAGGACCAGTTTGACCCAAGCATCTCGGCCTCTCGAAACTAGAGGGTATCGGTTTGACGTTTCGTTCGAAATACGCGCGAGAATGAACGACTACACGTGTCGGACAAGTTAGTTTGACGAGCCTGGTGTTTCCTCGACCAGCTCGACCCGCGGCCCGCCGTCGACTGACAGAAAATACCAGCCGGGACCCCGAAGAGCGCTCCGAGGGCCGGACAGAGGGGCGGCTGGGATCGACAATCCGTGTCGAAACGCAGCTCGGCTATCCGCATCTGCGCCTCCTCGACTTTTTCACCGATTGCTCCCGTTTCTCTTCTGTGACGATCGGCAAAATCAACTGTCAAGATTCCCCCGTCTTCGTTCACAATTGAATTAATCATACTCAAACAAAATTTTTCTAACGTTTTTATACGCGTTTCAAGCTGTAGCATTTCCGAGAAGGGATCTGTCTTCGGTTCAATCCGTCTCCGCCTATATCGATGTACCAGTATTAGAAAAAACAACTAGAAAAAAAATGAACGATGGAGTGTGAAAGTAGAGACTTCGAGCATGAAAATGAGTCCAGATTTATCGTCGTACGATTCTTCGTTACAAAATTATGACAGTTTGTTAAAAACCAAAAATTTGGAGTTCTAATAATTTTTCGAGATTGTGTATTATTAGGTACGTGGGAGAATAATGTACTATTGAATTTCACTATCCAATATTTTTGAAGGCGTGGGAGTAGTGTAACAAATTGCGGTAGAACGTGCTAGAAATTTAAATATTGCTGCGACATGGTCTCTGGTTCGATGTAGAATATTTTTCTGTGCGCTGTTAATATATTTTTGACGGTAATTAGAATATTTGCTATTATCTCCCACGTATCGCGTCTCGCTCCAATTACTGGCACATTATAGCTGACTAATTATTATTATGGCTGAGTAAACAGCTTGAGGAATGTTTCCTACAGATTTCTGCTCGTTACATAAACAACATTAATGGCTTACAGAATTAACAAATCTGCCGAGAGGAAATTTCCGAAAATAGAAACTCGTGTTTAAACATACATTATTCGTTTTACCTTCTACATTGTTATAAATTTCAATTTCATTTAAAACAAGGAACGCGTGCAAAGAACCACGTTTAATTATGGAAAGGCGCACCAAAAATATGGTGTAAAACATCACACACGATTAATAGAGGAACAGAATTCATTATTAAAAAAAATTCTACTAAAAATTTCTTTTATGAAACATTGAAATTCAACGTAACAGAAAAGAGGTCGACAATTTTCAGTGCATTATGTCATTCTTTGTGATGTTAACTAGCGACATGTGCGAAATCGATTTCTTTGTTCCAAATACAACAGCTAAATTAAATTCCCTTCAATTTTCGATCGCGAGCGTAGAAAATGATCCTTCGAAATTGCTTTATTTATCGAACGATTAAAATACAGCAAAAGTCCGAGTATTTTAATTTCAAATATCGATTAATGAAAGCGTGGAGATACAAACCATAAGGGGTTGTAAGTTGTAAAATAATAATGGTGTTGTACGATGTCACACTTTTTGTCGGGCAGGGTTTCAGATAATCGCGTGTCCTCATAGTCTACAGAGGCTAGTGATCGAAGAGATTGCACGGGTTCCCCGGGGGCCACCCTTGAACCGGTCCCCGAGCGCCCTGTAAAGATCGTGTAAGTCTCCCGAGGGGGCCGGGGAAAAATGATATCGGCGAGGGGCAAATTACATTAGCACGCGAAACAAAATGCGTCCGGCAGTAGGCACTGTGTCGTACAAGCTGGGTATCAACGGGGAAACGTGTTTACATCTCGTCGTGGCCGCAGATCTTTACGATGGGAGGCCATAAAGCCAGTGCCGTAGCCACGTATTTACACTGAACCCGACGGGGCCACGATGTCCAACGATGATCGAACGGAAGTCAAGGCAACAAGAAAACGTGCAACAAGCCCAGTGTCTCGATCTCTCGAGACCCGTTCCTCTCCTTCCCTTCTTCTCTCTCCCTTTCGTCCAGTCGTTTGAAATTTTCGACGGACGGACGCTTGCGTAAGCCCCGCCATCATCACGGAATTAACAGCGGCGAACAAATCAATGAGACATAATGAGCCTTGAGGGGGGACACCGTCGAACAAAAAAGGAACGAGCCTACTTAGCTGGAAGAGCATTAGCGGCAATTGATTGATCGAGACTCATCCCAATCGTGATCTAGCCGCGACGGTGTGTCACTAGAATTTTTCTTCGGGATCAATCAATCGATAATCTTCCCTCGGCTTTGTATTACATTACCGTGTCCCGATTGTTTTGACAGAGTTTCAATGCTTTAATAAATTTAGATTACTTATGCGTGGGTGGTCTTGAAACTTTGAGCAAAACAAATTTCTTGAGCTAGTAATCCTTATAAGAATGATATAATAAGCTCGCAAACTTAAAAAAAATTCAATTTCTAGCATAATATTAGGTGAAGTAAAAAGTTCTGAGCGTTTTTCGCTTTATTTATATAATCTAAAAACGCTCAGAACTTTTTACTTCACCTAATACATAGAATCAAGAAACGTGTGCGATTCTTTTATCAATAAGAAATAGTTGCAGTTGTATAACGTTACTGTTAAAAATCGGACTAGCTGTTTGTTTCGACTCCTGTTGGAGGCAGCAACGCATCGCAGTGATTTGAAAGTTTCATCGCAAACGTGGAAGTCGCAAGAGGTTTCCGGACAAGGAGGAATCGCCTTAGAACCGCGAGAACTTGCACGCGCCTCGTGATTTCGCCGGGTTTTTCGCTCGGCTCGGTCGTTTGTTTCACAGGACCGAAGAGGACGGGTGCAGGGCTTCTTCCGGAATCACCCGTTTTCTGGCCAGAGCAGAGACGGGCGGAGCACGTGCCCAGAAAGAGACCCCAAGCTCTCTGGCCGGGATATTAAGTATTCCGCTCGCATTACCTTCCGCTGAACAGAAAGTTACACACGCCTCGTTATGCGGCCAGAAGCGGCACCGGCGGCGTTGTGCAAACTTAATTAGCAACTCGGCCAACGGACATCGGGAAAAAGGAGACACGCTTCGGAGAAGCCGATGATTTATCTCTCGCGGGCCCCCTGAGCCTCTGGAATCTCGTCCGTTTCGATTCTCTTCCCCCCTCAGACAGGAAACGAGGCACGATTCTAATTACGCGATACGATTTCGCCCCGAAATTTCATCGTACCCGGTTTATTTAAATTATCCCCGTCGGAGGCCCCTGGGGACAGGACGCGTAAATAGCGCGTGCGCTTTTAATTGGAGAATCCTGCGGCCTCGCGAACACACGGAACGAACCAACGAACCCCTGTGTGCTTGATACACTGCTAAAGTACACGTCGGTGTCACGATTAATCGCCCTGATTACCGTTTCGTCGGCGACACACGCGGTTTATTTCGCCAGCACGTTTTCCACCGGCTAATTAATTTGTCACTTTTCGCCGGACCCGGGCTTTGCACTTTTGTCCGTTCTCGAACCGTTTCAGACGGTGTCTGATCCCGTGGAATTTTTTCCAGCGAGATCTTTAGGTTACCATTTTAAAAAATCAAGATATCGCCGACGGCCGAATAAACGACGTCGCGTGGAACCGATCCGAAGAAAATAAACAGTGATTACGGATACAGGTATCGGTGCTACAATCGGAAGAGAGCTTGCATGAATATTCAAGAGGGGCGGAGTCCGCGGTCATCGATCGTCAGATCTAGCATCACGGATTTACTGTTTCCTCTCTGGTTTCGTTTACAAATCTCGGAACCGAGGTAAAGGGTTGAACCACGTCGCTGTTCCCTGTAGCTGTCGCTTGTTCGTTAGGAATTCTAACGCGTTATCCCGACGCTTACCTAACCCAGACCTAGCCCCGAAACCCATTTGTATGCTAAAGAATTCGGCACGCGAAAAAACATAAAGTACCGGGGAAGCAGGTCACTGGATGAAGAATCGGGTCACCGAGACGAGAC
Organism: Lasioglossum calceatum; assembly: GCA_963966675.1. Lineage (NCBI taxonomy): Eukaryota > Metazoa > Arthropoda > Insecta > Hymenoptera > Halictidae > Lasioglossum > Lasioglossum calceatum. Next base: position 848,188 of record OZ016555.1, on the reverse strand, counting down.
AACTTTTGCCCTTTTCTTTTAATGCCTTTCGTGGCCGGGAAACGAAGTTTTGTTTCTCTCATCTATCCTCGACGATACTCGACGAATCTATACGAGCGTGGAGTCTAGATCATCGATGCATTCGAATTTTGTTAACAACGTTTATGTCTGATTACTGTATTCATTTCAACGTGAACAGGGGTTCTAGGGTCTAAGGGTCCAGCGAAAAATCGAATTGCACCACGCGATAGAGCAGACTATTACCATATATAAATTATAAAATTCACCGCTCAACCAACTTAATAATTATAACAGAAGGCATTATATTCATTCAGTGGTCAGGTCAGCCAAACTAGGTGCTGACCTAATATCGACAGTGTTTGACGTAACCGTGAACGCGCATCCCCAACCTCGAAACGAAATGTAATAATTAGACTGCGGATCTTTATGCAAAATAAAAATGTTCTGCATTAATTTTGGGTCGCAGGAGTAAAATAAAAGTTGATTTCATCCCTTAACGATTTTGTTGCATTAAAAACAACGTTACAACATTTTGAAATTTTTCGAATCATTTATTGTTCTATATTTCACCCAGCCAATTTTTTCATAAATGCATAAAGATCCGTGGTCTGGTAATAATCGTGGGTTCCGGAATGTGGGTTCGCAAGTAGGGGTATGGCGACATAGAGAATCGTAGAGAGAGCGAGAGCGAGGGAGAGGGAGAGAGGACACACCGAACAAAGTTGTTCAGCAGCCACAGGCCGAGAGGTCAGCCAATTCCGGCGATGCTACAGCGTCCTGTTAACTTTCGTGCTACGTCAGATAGCCAAATGGCCGTGTGCTCCGCAGTGGCCTGTATTTCCAGGACGTCCGTTTTTCCAAACCCCGTCGAACCCCGCGATCGAAGCCGTCGGATACTCGATAAAAAGGCTGACACCGCTGCCGAACGGTGTTGATTAATGATCCCCGATCCCGGGATTTTCGAAGCACGCTGATTCGAAATCAATCATTCCTTAAATCTCTTCCTTATTCACCGAGAATCCCTTCAGCGACAAAGGTTCCTCCGGGAGCTCCAGGAGTGTCCTACTTTATTTTCTTTGAGCCACTGTGAAAAAGCTGAATTGAGTGACTGTTGCTGTTTGAGCTTCGTCCGCTTCTTAGAAATGTTTTCATTATACCTGCGCTGCTACGACATTATATAAAAGAAGAATAATGTTTTAAAAATTATAGAGAGTTGAATAATTGATCATCTGTAATAACTAGACTGCGGATCTTTATGCAAAATAAAAATTGTCTGCACCGATTGCAAGGAATTTCTTCCCTTAACGATTTGAATAGAAGAGAAATCGAATATTGACATCTTCAATTTTTTAAATTATCCAAACAATTTTCAATTTCATCTTCTCAATTTTACTATAAATGCATAAAGATCCGCAGTCTAGTAATGACGATTGCAGTGAAAACAAACAGCTCGCGGAATAAGGAAATACAGACGACGAAGAAGACACAGAAAACGATAGAATAAAATACGGAGGATGAAGTACAGAAGCTAAAACCTGATTCACCGTTAATAAACCTAGCTCGGACGGTTTTTGCAGAAAAGTGTTTACTTGTCCCCATAAAATATCGGTTTGTTTTAGCCCCGTACAGCTTTCTGATTCATCCCGTGCCTCTTTTTCCCCGCAAAATACATGTGGTAATGCGTGTTGTTCGTCCCGCCGCGCCGCGCCGCGTCGCAGAAAAACAAGTTTTTCTTACCGCGATATTGCGTTTGTGCACCAAGATGAATCATCCCGGCAGTTTGCTGATATCCTGGGCTGTAGAGGGAAAATTCTAGGTACCTGCGAATCCGTATCGTAACAGTAACAATATTCGTAACAGCGGTGACTACGGAAACCGCCATTACGTTGGTTTAACGACTATACCATGGAACGCGAGCATAATGTCGGAGCGTATCGTTCTCGAGACACGTATCGAACGTAATGAGAACTCTGAGATCAAAGATGATAACCGAGACCATGATGCAAATACGTTCCACGCTGATTTTCTCACCCCTCCTAAGAGGAAACGATACGAAATATTTTAACTATAAAAATTGAATGTTCCAGCCAGCTGTTGATCTTTGGACGCTTTTCTATAGCAACCAGGAAAAAGTAGTTTGATCGCAGACGCGAATTTATAGGGGCAGATGTGCACATTGAACGGAAAATACGTGAGGGTGAATTTATAGGCGAGATAACTCATCGGTTCGACGGTCAATTATGATCGGCGAAATGAAAAAACCGGCGCCACCGGGAGTAGATAAATTTTCGTACTCGTTAATACCGATTAATAACCGATGGGGAAACTGTTCGAGCCGGTCGAAGCTAATAGGATGCTCGGTAACAAAAGGCTCGGGACAAATTCGCGCGAGTAGCTCGGGAAACCGCGTAGCGTTCGGGGTTTTCCAGCTGGATTTTCCGTCGGAATCGATTTAACGTGCCACGTACTTCGCCGTCGCGCCACGCCGGAAGCACTGGCTTCGTTTTCGCGGCTCCGTTTTCGACTGTGTCCGCGAAATAATCCCGGATTCCCCGGCGAACAGTCTCTCCCGAAAACTCCGGCTGGCAGCTTGCAAATATTTTCCGTGGAAGCTGCTTTCTTGTTTCCCCATTTTCCTTGCGGATTGAGAGCGACTAGCGACAAATGGGGACGAGAAACGGAGTATGCAAGCGCCGGGGATTTTGTTGAAAGGCAAATTAGAGGGTTTCCAAGTCATCGTGACAAATAGGATAAATTGGAAAAGTGGAAAACTACATCATGCTTGATTGCGAGCAGGCGACCAGAGACCCAGTAGACCATGAATCCTGGAGGACGTTTTTATCGCGAAATAATCGCGGATTCGGGAAACAGTGGGATTCGTGGGAGGTGTAACGGTTCCAGTCGACAGTCCACGAATATCTCTGCCCTTCCTTTCCCCCGCAAACTGGAAAGGGTCGTCCTACGAGATCGACGGAGACAGACGGGGCGATAAAACCTGGCTCATCGGTGAGACGAAACTCGCGTCGGTTTACGCGTTTCCGGTGCGCGCTGCGGTTTCTCGCGAATAATAGACCGCGAAACGCGTGGGCAGAAACTCTGGAAGGAAAAGGGACGGCCGCATAATGGCGGAGCGGCTCTCGAAGCCTAGAAAGCGATTTCGCGGCGACTTTCTCGCGACCCGCCGATTAGATTAATAGGGATAGCAACCCCCAACGTGTGTCCGGGATTAGTCGAAATTTATGGACCGCCGAGGAAATTTATAAATTCCCCAGGGAAATAAATAAATTCCGAAGCCGACAGTGTCGCCGATTTTTACAAGAGGCGAATTTAACGTTTCCTGGATCGTAAACTGTTTCTCCCAGACCATTTTTCTCGGACTCGATGTTTCCACGGAGACTTCTAGGCTAGGCTCAATAACAGTGAAGTATAGCGTGCACCGTGCACGCTACATCGCATGATCCCGCGAAGAAGTCACCGTGGAGTTCGAAAGTTTACCGTGTCGAGGTCTTTCGAAAATTTTTCAGCCGCGGATTTTTGCCGGGTTTTTTTCGCCAGGTTTTTTCACCGGCTCGACAACTGCCCGAGGGGCCGCTCCGCGCGTCCACGATAACGCAATCGACTCGCTGATTTATCCGTTCATTACACGAAGTCGTTAATTCACGTTATTTACACCCCTCGATTAATCCGCCGTGTAATTTAGCCGCCTCGGCTCGTTTAATCCGTACGGTGCGCCTCGCGCCTAACCTTTCGTGTCAGTCGGAAAATCGTATTGGACTCGCTATCGGGTTTATTATCGCGCTCACGATTCCCCGGCATTTTTTACAGTGCGATTTTATGGTGGTCGTTCGACATCGCATTCCCGTTGTCTCTGAACCGGCGCGACGTCACAAATTCATTTTTATCGCGATTTCCAGCGAACCAGAATTTCGTGGGAGCTGCGAGACGTGGGAGGGTTGATGGAGCAATCAATCTCAATTTTCCGGTCTCTGCCAAAGTAGTTGCTCTGATTTCGTGGAATTTCTGTGGGAGGCAGCGGTTCATTGCGGCGATTAGAAAAATATTAATTAACGTGAATAATCGTGTAAATGATGTCAAGACTTCACGAAATCGGTACGATAGTTTCTCGTGTCACGTCGGAGGGAAACTTTCCATCGGCGAGCTCGAAGGAATGTCCCCCGTAAAGGGGAGCTTAATTACGCGGTCGACGGTTAATTACACGCGGGGAACGTTCATTGTTGTCTTTGATTACTGCGGTCGCGTCGGAGCCTCTTCCTGAAATGAAAATACTCGGTGATTCTTTCTTCGCGGAGACACCGAGACTTCTTTCAAAAATCGTAGTCGAACGTTTTTGTCTATTTCTATGTTTTTCACTTGTCGCGACAGTCGGTGGGTCAAGATGGCGACTTCCGATCGTGGAAAAAGTTCTGTACCGGCCGCAAAACCGAGAGTATCGTTATTATGTGATAGGTGGCTTTCGCACCTTGCCGCGAACCGGTAACGGGACCGTGGGATAAACAGCGTAGGGCAAGGGATACGTAAGCGCGGACGTTATGGTGTCACGTGTCGCGGAAACCATAAGCCCGATCGTGTGCGCCCCATAGTGCAGTACGAACCCCATTCCCGTTATCGGGACACCGGTCTCAAAATTCACAGCGCCGCTCGTAGACCTTTCTTGGAACGGGTGGAACTATGACGTCGTTAGGCTAGTTACACATCGCCACAACATCCGGACGATTTTTTCTCGGTAACTTTGCATGTATAGGAAAATTGAGTAAACGATGAAAGATAAATTCGAAGATAGTGTGAAGCATTTTCTTCTTATTAGGTGTAGAAATAAATTCGATGCCTTTACATGCATTCAATTGTGATTGCATTGCAAATTAAATTGTGTTTTAAAGCATCAACCTCACCCTACTAAACGCACATAACCTGAAAAACAATAGTTTGCACCATATGGCAAACAGCACATTCGACACTGTGTACTTTTCGTATTTGAGTAAAAAAAAATTATACTGAGACTACGAAAATGGTTTTTTCCGCGTCAGGTGAAAATGCTGTAACCTATAAAACATGCAAGAAGTGGTTCGAAAGGTTTCGCGGTGGAAATTTTGATCTGAGTGATGGAGAATGCAGTGAAATGCCGAAAAAAAGTGCAGGGCGAGGAATTAGAGGAACTATTGAATGAAAATCCTTGTCAACGCACAACAGTATATTCCTCTTTTGTTATAAATACAGATCAAAAGTATGCTAAAAAGGCAGCAAGCTTATTGTACACCTAATATTTAGCCGAACGCGCCGAGAATATTTTGTTGTTAAAGCCTGGAACGCAGCATGCATCGGTGACGATACGGTCTCGGAGAAGCGGAGCGTTGGGAAGCGCGTGTTCCTTGCGTGAATCGTTACGCCGCCGGCGCGTTTGATATCTGTACGCGGAACCATGGCGAATTTATTGTTTGATGAAGACGTAAAGAATGCGTGTAACGGTGGCGAAACCCGGGACACGGCATGCGAGGATCGCGGGGACCGCGCGAACACGGCTTTAACGCGTGGACCGGCGCCGTATTAATGGCGAACCAGTGCAGACAGAACCGGCGTTTTATAGGCTATCCTCCGCGACTCCTCGCGAGAATTTATGATATACCGCGGAGAACGCTTGTTCCCGATCTCCGAACCGCAACGTGCAACTCGCATCATCTCGCTCGTAAAAGTAAAACCGTGAGACGCGAGAAAAAGTACGTCGACGCATCCTCTCGTCCCCGGATGAGCGAAGTTTTCTCTCGAAAAACGGATCCTGCCAATGAAGCCATTTACCGGCCTCGTGAAATGAAACGTGTAATTAAATTTATACGCGGAGGTCGTTTAAACGGAACCCCGGATAAGGTTTCATCATCGTTGCGCACGCTCGCGCGGGAACAGTTAGCCCAAATGTTTTGCAATATTGCTGCGCTCGATCCTGTGCCGAGCCGATAGCCTCGTTGCTTCGTGCAACAATTGATCTTTACGCAATCGTTCTGAGAAATCGGATTCGAAGATTATTCGAAGCTCCACTACAAGCGAAATAAGAGGGGAATGAATAATTTAAAAACATTTTGTAAAATAAAATTGGAATTATAAATTGGTATGAACTGGTTAAGTAAAATTGTAGTGGAGATTGGCCATCTTTTCGGTACAGCGGCTTGGGGATCGTCTCGTGTATCGGAATGGAAACGTTTACACGGCATAAACGCAGTCTAATAATCACTATTACCAGAACTCTCGGATGTGTTTCCCACCGCTTAAAAGGAAAATAATTACACCACAGATTTTAGTTGCACATCAACGAGAAGAGCCGTATAATTTTCACGCATTTTTCGACCACTCCCTTCGAACAATCGCCGCGATGACTATCATAATCCCCGGGCTTTAAAAGGCCCAGGATTTCCCATAGTGGCAGAAAAAGGTAATCACCGGGCATTGTAATCTCTGGCTTGTTGCTGTGCCAGGGAAAATGGTATTTCAAATAAAAACTACCTACAGAGATTATTTCCTGAACTGTGATAATGTACTATCACTTCTATTTTTATTAAACGCGTTTAATTAAATATTTGTTTAATAATTTTCTGGAAATAATAGAATACATATATACAGTTTTTTTTAACAAGTTTCTGGTTGCGTTTATGGTAGCTGTGTTTCACCGAAATCATAATTTCTCTGGTTAGGCGACAGCTCGGATCGAGAAAGATCAACTCGATATCCAGCATTTATTCTCGACGTGTCTTTCGAAGCTGAGCGAACGTCGACCGCAGATATCGAATAGCAAAACAAGCACAGCATACACGTCTGAATAGCCGCCTACAACGAGAAGAAACACGTTGACAAGGCTTGGCAGCAGCGTCCCAAAAGAGATCGGTCTATTTGCAGCGGTGAAGTCCAGGTGAAGGAAATAAGTCCAGGTGCGAACGTCGGCACGCGACTCTATGGCCCGTCAAAAGTGCATTAAAGCCCGATACTGCGGGATGAATGAGCATGTTGGAGCGGAATGAATGGGAGGACGAGCTCGACCGTAGTGAAGCTGTTGCCGGGTGGATACGTGATAGGCCTACCGAAGCGAGGAGAGACCTCGTTCCAGGTTCTTTTCAGAAACCGTTCAACAGCACCCGCAACGAAGGATACATACTGGCCGGCAATGCTCCCAGAAACAGAATCTAGCTGGTCGAAACCGTACCTTTAGATCTTTCAATATTACACTCCCACCTCCCGCCCATAAGTCTTAAGACACCCCTGGTTTTTAGTAAAACTCTGGTATTTCGTATAGATTATGAACCTTTAGCTGTATTAATTACATTATATAAATATAATGATAACGATCCAAAATACACGTGAAAAATATGTAAAAACTATTTGGATCAACGTTCAATGTAATAATTTATTAAAAATTATGAAATGGCCACCCCAATCACCAGATTTCAACCCCATAGAAAAATTATACGATCAACTGGATAGACAGTACGAAACTTTTGCCCTACTTCGAAAACACATTCACGGAATATTTTGGAACGAGAAAAATTGATTTCGCGGATGCCAAGAATAGGTGAATCTGTGATAAAGAAACGTAGCGGATTCTTCGATGAAAAGAAAATATAAATATTTCTTGACTTCTTGGTAAGGTTTTTGATATATGAGTGCAAATAAGGAAAAATTTGTTCGCATCCTTCAACGATTATTTCATTTTTACAGGGTTCAATACAAATATGATCACTGTCCTAATAGTAAGAGTTATGAGCGGCAGAGTAAATTGAATTGAGGAAAAGCTGCTTTCTTTCGACGGGCGCGGGCGGCGAGAAGATACGGCGCATTTAAATGGGCTCTAAGTGAAAAGCGTTCTCTCTACTCTCCATCGATCTGAACCGGCTTGGATCCCGTGTAATGGGCTCGAGTGCACGGGCCAGAAAGTAATTGCCGGGAACAAGTAGCCGCCGCGCCGGTAAGTGCCGGTATTAGGTGTAAGTAAAGAACACCTGCGAAGAGCGCAGTTAGAGACGTAATTTGCGTTTCGGAGCGGAGTAAGAGTTCTCGCGACCGTTCCCTCTGAATCGGCGCACTTTCATCATAACGAGCGTTCATTACCCGTATTTCAATTATAATATCGTTAATCCGATACCGTTCCAGAAAACGGTTTAGCCCCTTGGCCTACGATTTATTTGACGGTTTCAGTGATCAGAACTTTTTTGTAGTTCGTATAATTTCCTAAAAAAGGAAAAAATTTATATACTATATTTTGTATGCTTATACATTTTCTCCGATAGCTGTACGTTAACAAAACCAAAGTAGAGTTTTATTTCGGTTGAAGGGAATTTATTTATTAGATTCTCTTCAGAATCTTCATCACGAGTCAGACACGATATTGTATGGGAAAGGGTTAATGGATGAAAAATATAGCGCGCGACTTGCTCCTTTATCGGGGCCCACAGCAGTGCCGGATTAAGCCAGCGCGGGGTCCGTAGCAAATGTTATCACGAGGCCCTAGGCTTTGTATCAGGGCCGCTTGTATGAATGACTTTTTTTCTTTTTTAGCAAAAATATCGTTAATGTTTCGGCGTCTCTCCGATAGAACGCCCGTGTGCAGGGCCCCTTTTTGTATGGAGCGGGGCCCCCAAAAGTGCGGGGCTCGTAGCATTTGCTACTTCTGCTACGGGGCTTAATCCGACCCTGGCCCACAGCGAGCATATAAAGAAGCAGAAACATTTTATGATTAATTTACCTAAAGAACCAGCGAAGCTAATTTAATAATATCGTGTGACCCAGTGTACGAATTGACTGAAGAGGCTTCTGGTAAAACAATTTAGACAATTCAAGTGATGTTCGTGGAATGAATTTTTAATAGAAAGGGGACACGGGAACGTAGATTAAGCAGACCGAAGGGGGAGGAATTCGAGGAGAAGTCTCGGCTAGAGATTACTCTTCCGGAAAGCAATTACGTTGGGGAACGCGGGAGGCACGGCGACCGCCTTGACGAAGATTTACTTGACGGTCGATTTTGAAAAATCGCCACGGAAAACAGAACGGCGCACTTTCTCGAGCCTTTAATTGGGCATTTAGGTTGGCCGGGATCGAAGCCATTGTCGAGCCGGTCGCATCGGAGAAATCCTTGTCCCCTTCTGTCGCGGTACGATCGACGGGACCGCTTTTTATTCATCGCGCGGATTCTCAACGATCATCGGAGACCCGTCCCTCCATGAGACTAGTTTATACGTCGTATAACTGTAAGTCTACGGTAATTTAAAGTCCGGTTGAAATTCAATGGAGTTGCTAATAAAATCGCGACCTGTCCCCGTTGCGACTCCCATACTCTGTCGCCGGGAACGATGACGTACGATTCGACGACGACGCCATACCATGGGAACTCGGCTAACGGGAAAAGTGGTTCGCCCCGAGAACCATTTAGTAATTAGTTGAAAATTCTCGTTCCCACTGTGCTAACGTTTCTATTGGCTACACACAAGCAGAGCTTCCCCATAGGAAACAACGTCGGGCAGATTTAATTTCCAGAAATGCTTTCTGTTTGGCTTCACTCATGAATCAGTTACAACAAGTTTGTGTATCCAGCGTGCGGTCTTGACAGATCAGTTGTCCTGAGGTAGGCGTGAACCCTCGAGGGTGCTGCTCCACTTTTAGGATATGCTCATCATCGTGAGTAAATAGCGGATTCCGCTCGCCTCGCTACGAACGGTTGTGTCTGGAAATAAATGCTATTCCAGAGAACTTGGCTATCTTTAACTAGCTTTTCCTATCTGTCAAAATAATAACAATGTCTGTCGGAAAAGTCAATTCTACACGGAACGCACAGCTTGTCCGTCAGCTCAAGGGGGTAGACTCGTTTTTCCAAGACCATTCCCATTCTCATTTCTCAATAATTTAATGATGAGGTTTTCCAGTAGTCGGAAGTGCTAGATAAATAAAGCTGTTTACGAATAATGAAAATTACTCCGCGTAAACGTAAAAATAGGACTTTATCCAGCGCTTTTGACTACTGAAAAACCCCATCTTTGTATTATCGAGAAATGAGAACGCGCATCCGGCACACTTGCAATCCTGGAAAAACAAGTCCACTGCGTTACAAAGTGCGATAAAATCAAGGTAGTCAAATTTCCATAAATCATTTTCTCGTTAGTTACTCCTAGAATTCTAACTTCGATGACAGCTCAATTTCAAGGTTAAGATCAATACTCGGTCGTTGTATCAGCATCTCATTTCGAACTCGGCGCCAGTACTAGAAAGTAGCGAGTCGGAAAGTGGATCAAATCAGATTCGAAGAAAACGCGAAAACGGCCCAGTGCCAAAGCTGTCCTCGAGCTATAGTCTAGGCGCGTATAGATCGAACTATGTGGCGCGTAACTGTTTCTTTTATCGGGCACGCAAATAACATGCTGATTGGCATGCGATGCCGTAGCCGATCCGAGCGGAAACGAACTGTTTCGTCGCGAAAGGGTTGGCCCCTGACATTGATTGCTTGATTGTCTCTGGTGCTAGGCCCAAACGTGGCGATCTAGCGCGATGATCTAACGTAGCAGCGACCGTTCGTTGACCCCACCGTGGACATCGTTTTCCTTGCCTCGGCTTGCACCGTGTTGCGAATCATTTTAATTTTTCATTCTCATTCAAAGAACAACAGCATCGAAGCATGCTATATTCTCAAACAGGATTCCATTTTTGAATCGTGTCGGCTTATCGAGATCTCTCTGTTAGTCTCTCGCATAGAATTTCCACGGGAACCCGTGGCACGTCTATTCGCTATTTATTATCGCGGCCAGGTCTCTGTTATTGATACTCGTAGCGTGGGCGGATGTTATCTACAATTCCGTCTCTTTATCGACGCGTTTGGACTCCGCGACGCTGTGCTCGTCATAATCGAAAATACGTTCGATGAACAAGCGTGTTCTACTGGGGACCGGGCGTTTCTTCTTGCGCGCTGCTATTCAAGCGAAGACAGCGTGGAATACTGTGCGCAGCAGCCATGATAGTCTCGCAGTCACGTCTATTTTGACCGTGGACGCCGCGCGGCGCCGCGCCGCCGCCGGCGGCGTGGGTCGCGAAAGAATTAAATCTTGCGTGGGACGCTCGGACTAACGGCAATCACGGTTTTCCTTTCTTGAGACGGTTCGAGTAATTGTTCGAGAACGACAATTGACGCTGATTTTCTCGGTAACTCAACCAACGAACCTAATCTAATGCTTCGGTGCGGTCCTGCGGGAACCGATGTCCCGTCAATCCTATTTTCAACGTCTTCTTTAAGTGTAAATATCAAGTTCGAAGTAAGTGTTCGTTTGTGTAATTATCAGGTTGTCCCAAAAGTTCGTTTCGTTCTCGATTAACGTGCTGAGTGCAAATTCAGAGTAGTTTTCAAGAAAACCAATGGCATGGTTAAGGAAGGGGTAGACTCTTTTCCAGGATTGCAAGGGTGCGGGAAGCGCCTTCTTATTTCACGATAATGCAGGCGATGGGGTTTTTCAGTAGTCAAAAGCGCAAGATAAAAAGATCAATCTAGGCCGCGATCGCCCTTAGTCGGAAGCATTCAGGTGCGCATGTAGCTGTTTTCATAAAGCTGCGACAGCTACATGCTTCCGAATAATGCAAATTACGCCTCGTTAACGTAAAAATAGAGCTTTTTCATCTAGTGCTCTCGACTACTGAAAAACACCATTTTTGCATTATCGAGAAATGAGAAATCGCATGCAGCACCCTTGCAATCCTGGAAAAACGAATCTACCCCCTTAAGAAACACAGGTACAAGCTGCGAGCGATCAAAAAGTGTGTCTACCAGAGTCAATGCCAACCTCCGCGCAATGTCGTTCCAGCAAAACTAGAAACATTAGGATTGGCCAACGTCCCCGTTCCGCGTACCCATTCATTCAATTAGCACGTCGTCGCTCCGTATCCATTAATAGCCTAGCAAATGGCGTCGGTGGAGCACATGTCGCGCCGTCGACAGGCAACAGAGAACATTATCGAACACGCGAAAACGGCCGAGGAAACAGGCTGACCATCGTGAACAATTGACCTGCGGGGGGGAGGAGGGCGTTGCGGCGTGCATCGTTGCGTGTTCACGGTTTGCGCGTAGGTGCAACGGGGCTAGATTGATTTCCATTATCGTCTGAAGTCTCCGACGTTGACTTCCATCAGGCCCGCACCCTCGTCCCCGGCAGATGGGCCTGTTAAGTCATTATCGTTATTGTTTGCGCGATGCACGAGACTCGGGGCGCCCACTGCGATGCACCGGGTGTACCGAACGAACTAAACGAACATTAATCCCAATTCCCATTCATCAGTGAGTCATCCTCGCGGGTTCTTCGCCGCAGGTAATTGGCCGCAAAACCGACGAATCGCGGACGAAGTTGACTCATCCGAGGCTGACACGCACGACCTGACCCTTTCAACGAACACTCTCTTCCTTTTTTCTTTTTTTTTTCTCTCTCTCTCCGTCTCTCTTTCTTTTTCTTTGTCGAGCGTTGTCACGCCGACGCACAATACCCTGGACCGGAAGTGACGCGCGGAAAGGGATCCGCTTGCGGAAGGCTCGCGGAAAAATTGGCCGCGACATAATACGAGAACCGTGGATCGGGGACAATGCGACTGTAATTGGCCGTGATCGGTTTGATGGATCTTCCAGGAAAAGTGGACGCCGGGAAATGTATAGGTGGGGCGTGATTCAGCTCTGCGATAGCGAAAGGTGTTGCCTGTAGAGGAAATTCCGGTTCGAGAGTGTAGCACGTTGCTTTTCAGATCAGTTTGTATCTAGATCAATTAGTCTATTGTGCGGAGTTAAGCGGACCTTGTTGGATGTATTATTCAAATGATCGAAAATCCTCAATCTACGTGTAACAGTACTGTGATTCTCGTGTCTGCTGTGACAATAAAAACGTTCCACAGCAAAATCGCAGCCTGCAAATATTGGGTTGTCCTAAAACTTTCTTTCGCTACGTGCAATCTTCTGTTCGTTAATGTTTTATTATTCCTTAAGCTTCCCCTGTCTTAACCATGCCATTGGGCAAATTACGCCTCGTAAACGAAAAAATAGGACTTTTGAGGGCGATAGCAGCCTAGATCGATCTTTTATCTAGCGTTTTTCGCTACTGAAAAACCCCATCTTTTTATTATCGAGGAATGAGAACCCGCAATCTGCACCCTTGCAATCCTGGAAAAACAAATCTACCCCCTTAATGAAGATGTTTATGGTCCGAGACTTTTCGGGTCTACGAATTCGTGTGGTTTGCGGTGAGAACTGAAAAATCGAATTGGTTTTCATGCGTCAGTGAGTGCAACGCCCAACAATTTACGACTTCAGCAGGCCAGGCCCAGCGTTAATTTCAGAGCAGAGCCCAGAACCGAGGGGTTCTCGCACTGTGGTAATTAGAAATCGTAATTTCCTCGTTCTTTCCACGAAAATTCGTCACTCGCCGACCCTCTGCGAGGATTCCCCGCGTGTGAACGGTTCGAGCAGACGGCGATCAGCTTTGTGCGTCGCGGAAACGCGTCGTCACTGGTAATTACGTGACTGCCAGTCAGCCGTGACATCGACAACCGACCCATTTTTAAATGGCGAGCGTTTGCTAGTGACCGCGGGGAAGAAATTCTTGGCGCTTTCGTAACGAGTTCCACCATTAAAGATTTATGTCGCCGAGCTCGCGGCATGCGGTTCCCGCTAAACCCGTGCGCGCGAGCGCGGATACAATAAATGAAAAATACACTCGAGGAGCTCCCGGAGAAATAATGCGGCTGACTTCCTTTCACTTTTTCCGCCGGTTAGATATGTACGCTGTGGGAAAATCGACGGGAGATCGATTTTTCGCGATGCTGGAAAGCCTGGTTTTCCCTTTCTTTTTCCCCCTGCGTCGTAAATAACGAAATTTTGAAGACCGGGATGAAATCGATGGGGGAAATGGTTTTTCATACAATGCACCTTAAAAAGGTGCGTACACACGTGTCCATTAATGACTGCATATTGAGAAGCAAACCAGGTGGACACGAATAACGAAGTATTGTATCGCCACAAAAATTCATTGTCATTCCTCCGATGCATTTCTTCGCCTGGTTTGATCGCGTCGGGAAATGCAACTGGGACTGACGTTGTTTCGAAGAAAATGCAACGACTTCGTCTTTCTCTGCTCGAGAAATCGTAATCGTGGAGCATACATATACCAAACACTTTGTATGTTTTTCTATTATCTGCGCTAGCGATCGAAAGCGAGCGAAGATTTCCGGGGCAGCGTGGCTCATCAAGAATTCAATTAAGTGCTCTAGCTAATTCTAAGAGAAGAAAGCCATAAAAAAGGCGACTTTTTGAGCTGACCTTGCTGGAAAGGAGAGCTAATCAACGTACAGCTCTCGTGTGTGTATGCGTGTGGAGCACATTACTCTTTCACGAGGCAGCTTTCAAGGGTAAAGAGCACTCGGTCGAGATTTCTAGTGCAACGTTGAAGAAACACGTACGGCCAGCAGCGCACAAAAGTCGAGTTTTTCACGAGGCCGGCCATTTGTTTAGGCATTAGCGTAGCACGCCGGTACCTAAAGTGCACTGAAGTTCCAGCTCCGGTTACGTTCATTAGCTGGTACTCGAAAGCCAAGCCGGAATGCCTTGTACCAGTGGCTTTTTCTTCCTTTTCAGTTCGTTTCCCTCCAACCCTTCGTCGTCTTCTCGTTACGAACAGCCCAGAAAGGTATTTGTTGTTCCGCATAATCGACACGATCAATTCTGAACGCGACTGAATCCATCGGGACTCGCGTGTGAAGAAAACCTTCGCGAAAAGTATGGTATTCGCTGCGAAACACTCGGATCCGCTCCAGTCAGCTCGCATCTGCTCCAATGCGCTTCAGCCTGACGAGACCCGCTTCAGTTCGGTCTACTTTGCTCATGCTTGCTCCAATCCGCTCCAGTTCGCTGGAACATGCTCCGAAATCCTCTCTAGATTACTTGGACCAACCGATGCTCGCTCTGCTTCTTCTTCTTTCTCAGTTTTCTTACGGATTCCAGAGTCGTGCTTAGTCAGAGGACTGAGAAACAGAGATCTTGAAAAACTGGAAGAATTTGAAAGGCTTGTTTGTTCCATATGAAGCTATACGTTCTAATCGATAAAGAACTATCCCAATCTTGTCTGACACGATCATCCGATGTTCGAATTTCTTCTCGAGCCTAACTGGCTTTATCGCAAAGTGCGATCTTCTACCTTAAATTTAAGGCCTCGTATGCGCGCCAGGATTTCGCGTTGCCCTCCCGGTTTGTTCTTTACATTCTCTTGCTTGGAAAGGGATGGAAGGGTGTTTCTCGTGCCGCATGATTACTCTCAAGCGGAGCGTGAAGATCTCCTCGAAAACATGTGCCACCTGGATCCGTTGCGACACGTCGCCACTTCACCGATCCCCACGATGATTCGACGTCGAGTGGTGGCGATAGCGATCGTCCGAAGTCATTGTACGAGTCCGAAATAATAAGTCCGTCGTGATTTCACCTGGCCGATCGCGGGTAGCCGATAAACAAGGAGCCCCAACTTCTTCTTTTTCGCCGCGACGCGACGCTTTCACGCATCTTGAAGAGTTATCGACTTTTAAGCGGGCTCAGATTTGCATTTACGTGATCATTATTCGTAGCGGTAGAAACGCCGCTACGTAAGGTAATACAGTCAATATTCTATGGACGCAAGAAGGTGTTACACGTTGGATGCAAAAGCAATATCCCCTCCACTGCGGGGCAACGCCGCAGGGGCCTCGAAGCTCGAACTGTCCCTCAGTAGTGTAATGTGTTATCTAATCCCGGGTCGGGTATATCGGTGTGAACCACTACTAATCCAATCGTAAAAACAAACAAGTTTCATTTATTGCACGAAGCATCGGTGCGCTATCTTTTGCTGCGCTTCAACCGCGCGCGTTCTCCGTTTAGCAGTAGACCAATCACCCAATGTATTTTGTTGTCGCACGTTCGTAGGGCTTCAGAGCCCTACGCCCTCTACGCTGACGAACGATAAATTTAGGAACTAGATCCACGAAAGTGATCAAATACAAATGGCTAACGAGTTGTGTCTGTGATGTTATGACCAGAGTTGGGCAAAAATGTTTATTCGCATAAAATTTTTGCCCAACTCTGGACATGACATCACAGACACAAGTGCTTTCGTGGATCTAGTTCCAACATTTATCGTTCCTTGAGCGTAGAGGGCGTAAGAAAACCAGTTCAACCAAGTTGTTATTGTGTGAGTTACTTACTTACTACTCTTATACCCCATTTGTGCTCAAACTGAGGATTTGTTTCCTGGAATTTGTGTTTAGCGCCATTGTAGCGGCGGAGTGCTCAAACTCGTGAACGAACGTTACCGACATAAAAGCACCCTCGTCGGTGAAAAGGACACCGACGAGATTCTCTCCGACCACCGACCGTGGGTGACACAGATTTCTTAAGTCTGTGTCGGTACGTCAGCCATTTTTAGCATTTGTAGGTACTTCAGATCTGTTGATAATATTTATCTACCAGTTTGGCCGCTTTGCCACTTTGTAAAATAGCGCTGTTCACATTCCCTTCTCAAAAACGCGGGACGTTTAAATTAAAGCAAGTGTTCCTACACGTTGAAGAAGATTGAGGACCAACATCGAGTGGAAGAACAGAAATATTGTAGAAAACCAACGTAGATGTGTATGAATGGGAAATTTATCGAACACTGTAGAACATATTTTACCAATTTTTTTTATTATGATTTCGCTACAGCTTGCATATGTATGTACAATGTGAACCTATGGGGATACACGAAAATCCGGATTATGCTTAACAAAACGCAAGTAGAAAAATTCGTACACAGTGGCCAATCAACATTCAATAAACACCGGTAACTGTAAATGTCATTCTTTTCTCTTCTAAAAAAGATAACGAGTCGATATCCAGGGTTCGAGTCTCGATAACTCGCAGGAAAATATTCTGTTGTTTCGCGTAATTCGTGATATCTAATTTACAAAATACGAGCGAATACGTCGCACAGTGAATCTCGTCACACCTGTATACATATTTACGTTAACATACCGTAGATTCTCGTTTACAATATATGTATAATAACCTAGACTTTTAATTATTGTATAGTCAAAGCTTAATCAGATAGATTTCTTTCTTTTACTCTGATTTACATATTACATAGTAGTGCCTTACATTAAAGTTTGCACCGAGCAAAATAGGAACTGTAATCGCCTGATGTACTTGATTCGTCCTGGCTTCGAACATTTTCGGGTTTATTCAAATCAAATCCCGAATAGTTCGCTGTTCAACCACGGAGGTAGGAGTGGAACAATTCTTAAGATTTTATTTTGCTTAAAGAAAATAGTATTTTAAATAAGATATACAAATTCGAAAATAAAATATTTCTATTTGAACCTCAAAATAAAATATTCCTTTTTTAAACAAATTGATCCACAAAATAAAATATTTTACTTTTTGCATTGTTATAATACACTGAGAAACCGCATGAACCGCGTAGTCTATCTTATCGTTAAGAAACGATTTACACTCATAAATGTATTGAATTCGAACCATTATTTTCAGCAATAATATTTAAAATTGAAATTGAAAATAAAGACAAAATACAACTATATTCAATATTCTTCAAATACTATTTTAAAAAAAATTACTGCCTCAAATAAATTATTTTATTTTTAAAAATTACTGCATCATCAAATAAAATATTTCATTTTCAAAGTTGTACCACATACTTTAAAATAAATAGGATTATTTATTATTCACTATTTAAAATACTATTTTCGCCAGCTCTGATTCAGGCTGGGAAAAAATTGCCGAGAACAGGGGCAAAGCTGAATCTATGGAACGAGCTTATGGACGAATTCCTGGTGCAGTTTGCGTACAAACAGGCAGCAAGAAGGCACCGAGCAACGCGATGCAACGCAACTGCTCCTGAATCTCTCGAGAGGAAGGTCCGATAATAAAAGGCCTCCGTCGCGCGATCCTGATGAAAGCGCGCGTCACGGATTCGTTAGAATGAACGACTCGTTACGTTAACGAGAGAGGAAAGCAGAGAATCTCTCGAAAATAAGAGAGAGAGAGAGAGAGAGAGAGAGAGAGAGAGAGACGTTTTCTAAACACGCCAACGCGTTCCGTGGAAAAAATTACTGCCGCCAGTTGGCGGACGTTTCATCTCGCCGCGAGGCGACGCGCAGACGATTCGGTATGATTCGTTTCCTGCGAAGGAAATACTTGCTCGCGCTCTCCCGTGAAATACGCGGCGTCGAAATCGATGGAAACGTCGCGCGCACCCGTATTAAAGCGGAGCTTTTCTCCAAAAGCGGCGAGTCCTCGATCTGAACCGTGAACTCGCCGATCCTGACTGAGCTTTAACACTCGAGCTCTGTTCGGGTCGATCTGACCCGAAAGCAGACCTTCGACCATCATTGGAATTTTTCTTTATGAAAGTTTCATTCCACCTAAACACACACCCTCCCTTTAATTTCGAATTTTTCTTGCCAAATTCATTTATTTTACCCAAAAACAGAGTTCTCGCTTTTATTCGGAATTTTTCCCGATTTTTACAGAGCCGACAAAAGCAAATTCAATGAAAATTCAATGCAGAGAAAGAATTACATCAACATTGTAAAACGCCCCCGTCGCAATCACCGGTCCATAATGAAATCTGTCGATTCCAAATGATTTCAATAAAATGACTCTGACGAAAAAATACGATGAAATTTCATCTGCTCGATATTCCTGTTTTAATTGAAACCAGACTAGAAAAGATTAGAGAACCGATTATAGAGAATTGCCGGCGACAGGAAATCCCATATTCCTTTTCCGATGCGAAATTATTCGAAGCTCTCTGAAAGAAAACCATTCCCGTGTTTATAATGGAATTCCTGTTTTACGATAATTACACGGTAAATTGGAAAGACACAATTCGAGAACGAAATGTTCGAGATTACAAGTAACTACAGCAAATTATTTGAACACGAATACTTTTTGGAGCTGCTGCATTCCAAGCTCCCAATCAACTTTTCAAATTTCGCCGGATGAAATTCCTCTGGCACAATCATCCTAATAGTCAGCCGATACGTTCCGCGTGTTTTGTGTAACGACGGCGATAACGAAATAACGGCAGTAAAGAACACAGGGTATAATTTACATCGTCGTGCCGCGATCCACCTCGGTTTTACGATCGTTCGCCTATCCTCCACGGTCGTCGCGGTTAATCTCACGATCAAGTGGACACACATATCGAACGCGATTAACATTCACGTTACACAAGGAGTCTGGCCGGCTAGAGCTCCCTCCTCTCTCTCACTCTCTCACTTTTTCTCGTGTACACACGCGCCTCAGCCACCCTCCCGAACCCGTTTCTATTTTTCTCTCCCTCTCGCGGTTGAAACGCGGCGCGGTCGCCTCGGTTTCACGCTCTCGAGCCGATCAGAGGCAATTTCCTGTCCGATTCATTATTCGTGGACACGCCTGGGGCCTCGCTAAATAATAAACGTCGATGGACCGCCATCGGTCACGTTCGTCGCCCATGATCGCAGTATTCAATCGATCCGGAAAGTCTCGTCGCTCGTTTCAAGCCCCGAAGACAAACTTTGCTTCGTTCGGTTTACCTACCGGATGAATATCGGTTCTCGCTGGAATTTCGTACCATTATTTTATGGTTTTTAATTGTTGAATTGTCGGAGAAGTCAACGGAGGTCTTTCTCCTCTTTCAACAACAGCACATTCCGAAGAATCCTTGAGGCAGCCGCGCATCGCTTATTTTTCATCATTCGTTCTCCTCTTTTTTCGTTTCATTCGAATCGAACCGGGACGCCGAGAACTTTTAGAATCTTCGGCGGCGCTCTAATTATATAAAGTCTAGTTACACGGGTAATTTTGTACTTTGTCCGAAGCTTGCGGTTCGGTGGGATCCCTGATTAGTTTCCTGTGGTTTGACGTACGGCGGCAGGCGGTTCGTTTGAATTTTCCACGAATCTCGAAAATCAACAATTTATGGACATGAGAAACATATCTCACGGTTCTTGCGAAAATATATCAAAAGGATACTTACGTTCGAACGAACAGAAGTAACTGAAACAAAATGGGCGTAACAACGAAACGAATCACACGATCTCTTCTTTCTAAACATATTTATTGTAATCGTATTGGCAAGTTGGATGGCTTACATGCTAAGAATGGCAAAAAAAAAAAACGTAAAGAACATAAGTAGTAACGTAGTACGTGCGAGGGTAGGGAGAATGGATCGAGGATAGCGAGAAGACGTGGGAAGAAAATGCAGGAGAGGAAGGATTAATGCGGAGGAGAGGGTAGACGGTAGATAAATAGACTATATGATATTTACAAATAAAAAGAGGGGATCGAGAAAAGGGTGGTTGAGAATCGTAAAACAGAGGGGAATTTAGAGGTGAGTCGAACATACTGTCTCGTTCACGTACATAGCAAGACGCGAAGTCTGGCTTTGTCTCGTTGGCGTGGAGCAAGATGAGTGAAAGGGAACAACAAAACAGAATGTCTATCGTAAAAAGTCCTCTTCTTCGATCTCGGGGATACAATTTTTATACAAAACTCGCGCGACTAAAACAAACAAAAAGAAGGAAAGAAAGAAATAAACAGACACGGTCGTTCGTCTCTGATTCCCTGCCAGGAGACAGACGTTCATCCTTTCAGCGTTCGGTCTAGCGAAGCTAATCCTTAATGAAAACGATAATGATACTACAATAACATTAATCTTAAATTGACGGTAATAAAAAATAAGAGAGAGAGAGAGAGAGAGAGAGAGAGAAAGAGATAAACGTAACGTAACAATATTCGAAGCACCTTAACGGATAAGTTCTAGCCGTAAAATCAAAGAACGAGGTGCGCCGGTGTCTCGGATGACGGGCCCGATGATTTCGATCGCTTCGAAAATATTTGAGATCGCAATTCCGTGTGTGAGTGCCCGTGACGAGTTTTCCCCGAGTTTTCCCCGGCTTTTCCGCCTCGTTTGCGCCGGTTTCCCGTTTTCGTTCGGTTGCTCTCGTCCGTTGGGATCAATAAAACGCGGAACCGCATCTGCAAAATTGCAATCAACGGGAAAATGGCGCCGATACACCAACCAGATCGATCATAAATCGAATGATCTTCCGAGGGGGAGTATTCATTGGATCGTCTTGGAATCGAGATCGGCAACGATCGCGGCGCGGGTTCGGGACGGGCAATTTTTCAAAGCTTCGAGTGAGACATTTACGAATCTCCCGCGTCTTCTACGCGCGGCAAATTCAAACGAGTGATTATTCCCATCATTTACTCGCATAAGCCGCGCCGTACGTCGAGATTGCACGCTCATCAGTTTCGCCGCGCGACTGTGTTCCTCTGATCCGACGTGAGTTACAAAATAAGTTAGGTGTTATGGTTTCTATCACTAGAAAGACTCTATATATATATATATAATATAATGTAATATTATATATATATATTTATATATATATACGTACGTGCCTAAGGTTACGACGCGTCCCTGATTATGTTCTCTGTAAAATATCACGTAGATAGGTATATTTTATATTTTTTCTCTTTTCTTCTCACTTTCTAATAATAATAATATACATACATATATGTATATATATGTACGTATATATATATAGTACATATATGTACTATATATAATATGTAATATTGTAGGAGGCCATTCGAACTTGATTTTTTTCTTTCGCGCACACAGACACGCACGTGTTAAAATCGCAAACATCCGGACACACACGCATTCTTCTTTTAATAATCGTCTCTCTTTTCTTTTCTCTTCCTCGCACGCAACACGTTCTCGCTCTTCCTCTCGCTCTCGATGCAGCAGTAAAATCACTAACCGGTATACAATATCGACGAGTCAACGCGTAAAAACGACTGTAAGTACAACGTATTGCATTGTGATTTTGGAATTCAGCACTGTCGATCGCGGAACGGCCGAGCTTAGCGCGCTCTTGGCAGTGAATCGGGTTTTACACTTTGTCCACGAACGGAAATGCAACGCGAACACGTTCACGCGTCTACATAAATAATCATCTATCGTTTAAGTGAGGTAGCTCCATTGTATTCTGTCCGGGACGTCGAGTCACCCCTCTTCGACCTGACCTACTCGAAATCTCACAGAACCACCATGATTTTACTCACCTAATACAGTTCGATCATGAATTTTACTGACCGTAAAAATGTTCCGAAAAGCATCTTTACGAATCCAAACACTCCCTGAACCAGAGTATGATTTAAGAGCTTCGCATTATAATTCCACATCGTGGATTTTGCAGACTTGAAAAATTTAGTATAGACCTGATTTTAGAGTTCGATTATTTTTCAGACGTATTTCATTGATTGTGTGCATGTGAATTTTTGAGACCTCGGTCGAAGAGAAAAGGTTTCTGCTCCATCTCCGGACGCCATCGATTGTTTTCCATCGCTCGGTCATCCTTCTTCCTTTCATCTTCCGTACATTTTTATTTTATTGTGTTACCGCGCCAGCTCGTCCGTTCCGCGCAAGGAGGCAGACTCTTAAACCTATAATCCGTGGAAGCTATATTACCTCGCGCTCTGACTATGTGTAAATATTGTGTATACATAATTATATATAATATATATCCCGCTACAGAGACGTGGTTTTTGGGCCGACGCGCGGCCGAACATCGTAAAATAACATATGCTTTAGGTAATATGAGCGTGAGTATAGCGCGAGAAGAAGACTGATATTTAATAACATGGAGGTAGCTGTGGTGATTTTTCACAATTATTTCTCTTTTTATCCCCGTTCTGTATCTACGGCCGCTGCGGCTCGCGTGAGACTCGTTACAGATGTTTCAACAATTTTCCATCGATCGTTCCGAACCGAGAATAATGAACCCTTCGGTTAATTGATTAGATTAGATAGCGATACATTTAATAATGTGAACAACATTTTGAATAATGGTACAGGAAATTTTAGTTGAACAGCTCTGATAAATAGTCACCGAGAAATGTAAAATCAAAGTGACAGAGGCTTGTTACGGTTCAGTTGCCTCGCCTCCAGAGAAACATTTATCCTGACAGCGGTTATGCTAACGGTGCATCCACACTTTATCGATACATTTTCCCGCGACAGATCTTGATATGAATTTTCTGAAATGATTATAGTCCTTGTTATAAAATCAAGAGAACCTGTAACAAGTTTCACGGGGGAACCGGTCGCGGCGGCCACGGTGTGCACACGCGTTGCCACAATGCAGTGTAAAATCTCGTAACAAACAAGAAACAAACAAACAAACGAAACAAAACAGAATCAGACGTCGATGCGCCCGGTATATAACGCAAGAATCACACCTGTCGTAGTAAATAGTAGCGGTAGTAGTTTCTATAAGTATAGTATCACGGCCTGGCTGCTTCAGATTTCCTGAGTTTGTTATTACATTTACATAATGCGTTATTAAATCGTGCCTGGTCACGGCCGACCCGAGAAAATGCCAGCTCGCTGCGCTATCGGCGGCGATCCGCTCGCGTATTCCTGTCTCAAGCTTGGTCGAGAGACTCCATTTAAAACGAAATCCTCCTGCTCGGGCTCAATTAACGAAACTTCCAGGCGACCTTCGATTGCCGGAACAACTGATAATTCTGTTAGGTGAAAAATCACCAGGACCTCGCAGACTACGGGCTGGCTCTGTACCCTTCATTGTTAAAACGAGCACTGAATCTGTCATAAAAACAAAACGAATTTCCTTCATTTATTATTAATGCGTTCGCTCAACATGTTAGTCAAATTTTGATAATTTTATACACTTTGTTGTTCGAACTTGAAGTTCCCAATATTCAAAGAATCCACGAGTTTCTTCAGCTAAATTGTTTTAACACTTTTAGACAAATGCTGGCAGTGAAACCGAATACAGGAGCCAACGGTACAGATGATCCACAAATAGAATAACAGAAGCTACAAATTTCTTTTCCATAAAAATGCAAGGAGATAGAGTTTGACGGTAGTCAGCCCGTAGAAGCGGCAGTTTATCAAGATCGCCGCAAAAATTCAGATAAACCGAGCTCGAGCCATAAACAGGACGACGAAAGTGTTTTAGCGGTGGAGTGTCCTGGTTCAAGGATAACGCATCGCAGAGCGTCTCTCGCTGTTTTCTACAGGGAGTTTCATCGTGAGAGATCCTTCGAGGGGCAGTCTTTTACGCGGGTATACGACAGCATTCAGTTTCTTCGTTTTCCTTAGGGGAATCTCACCAAGTCCTTTCTCTCTTTTTATTTCCACGGCGTAGTGAAGTCAGGAGTATTCACCCCCTCGAATCGGGGTGCTGATTTGCATTCTCCCCAAGGACACGGAGTGAGAGAGAACGATATTCCGACGCCGCCGTGCCCAGGTCTCCTCGCAGACAATTCGTAAAAGGCTTACCGCGTTTACGGCGTCGTTAATCCGCTTTTATAATCACCGTAAACCGTGCTCGCCACGGTTCGAGCCTTTACGAGCCTGCGGGGCACACCCGTTTATTATTGTCGGCACTGAGCGCTGCGTTCCTCGCTGAGAGCGCTCTGTTATGCGTTATCCGCTCCATCGTTTCCCCGAGGATTCAACTAACTCTCGACGGTTTCGATACTGTTTCGATCCTAAACGCTCTGGACATTTTTCTCGAATTTTTCTAATCCCACGATTCTTCAACAAATTCTGCTTCGCTCCGATGTTAGAGAATGTCTGATGGTCGCCGAGTATTTGAAGAAACAGCTGATGTATTTTTTGATGGATCGAATATATTAGATGATTGATAAAATTCAATGGTTAAATTTTCAAGAATACAGCTTCATCAATCAATTATATAGTCACCATTCTTCGGTACAATTACAAAACAATGACGACTATATAATTTTTCTTTTTACACGCCGCTGTACATTAAAGTTTTGCGACATTTATGAAAATCGGGCACGAACTTATGCAATCGTCTGATATTTATTTTTTCCATGAGCCAAGAGAAATTCTAGTTAAGACTGAATCATTTCTCAATGGAAGACAGATATTTCTACTGGAACAGCAAAAGGTCTTCAAAAACTTGGATGAGCGGGCCAGAAATTATGACAACAATTCAAGCGACTGGAAACGTCCGAAAATGTCCAGAGCCTCGAGGATCGATGGATCGCGATTTCCGGGATCGCCGCGGCCGCCGTTTCCTCGCACGATCGTCTCTCTAACAACTATTGCAATACTGTAGTTGGTGGTATTTATTCCAAGTGACTATTGCGAACTATGTTCAACGGACTATTACTTTAACCTGGGGGGATAGACCCTGCGGGGGTTGGCGGGGTCGCAGTCGCTGGGGCGTCGTGTAAAAATACTTTACATGTATATATGTACAATCGGTATATACATATATATGCTTCTGTCTGTGTACATATATATATAATAGCTATATGTATAAATACTGTCGTAGAAAACTATGATCTGCGGTTAGGGGAGTAAAGGGTTTCGAGGAGAGGACGAATATTCAGTTGGTTCTGCGACCCGGCCATCTCCCGAAAAAAAGAAACAAAAACTATAGCTCTCTTAACCTGCGTACGTGTGTGTATCTCCAGCTCCGACGAGCTTGTAGAACCAGTGTTGTATGTCTAGAACCATTTGTCCAGTGTGAGCGTGTGTGTATACAATGTGTATGTTAATCGTATCACGCGACAATCGACTGTCGCTTCTATCGGTAGTTTGAAAACAGGACACGAAACAATAAAACGTTGAAAGAAGAAGCATTAAGATGATGATGATGATGATGATGATGACGAAGAAGAAGAAAGTCAGATCGACGAGATTTACAACTCGTCGAGGTTCAACCATCGTCATGGGGGTTTTTCAAGATGGGGCAGATAGTACCTGTACTCTCTGCTCTCCATTCGAACGAAGAAACTCGAGAAAACAGAAACGGAAGGAAAAAATGGCACAAGAACGAACGATTATTCGGACACGGTTCGAAAATCGTGTTCTCCCCCGATTTTCTCGTTCTATCTAGCTTCCCTCCGGACGTGTTTCCCTTTTTTCTCGCCATTCCTCGGCGAACAACACCGCGGATCAATTTGTACTCTGTGTGTATGTGTGTTTGTGTGGATGCGTGTGTGTATGATTGTTGTTCACTGTTCCTCCGTTAGGTTTCCCCTAAATCTTCTTCGTGTTTTCCGGGCGTAACCGCGCCTGATAAACGTATAGAGAGCTTCAAGGCAAGAAGTGGTTCCTTTGTACCGATTAGACCTGGACTCGCGTCTCGATCGATCATCCGCGAAGCTAGATCACCTCCGAGCCGTGGATCCACCGCGAGTGATCAACAAGCATTTTAAAAAACACGCGCGAACGAACTCGAATCTCTGATACAAACAACGATCCTAATCGTCGCGCGTCTCGTATACAAGTGTTTCCGATCGTATACAGTGCCTTCGTATATGTACAATATGTATATAAAGTTTAAAAAACCGGAACCCACCCCCGCCGGTTCCTGACAATGTGCACGCGTCCCCGCAACAACCCTAACTGGCTCTCTGCTATTTATTGTCTCGCGAAGAACTGTCGGTCTGCTAAAATCTAAACGCCCCCTAAAGTGTCAATCTTCCGAAAAGGCTCGCGGAAGGGGTGAGTCTTCGCTAAAAATCCTCGTTCGCCGGATCCACGCTCGGCCATTTTGATTTCTCGGACTCTAACACGTCTCCCGTGTCTCGTGATCTACGATTTTACTCCGTATGTTTTCTCCTATATTCTTTTTTTTTCTTATTCGTTTGGACGTATCTCTCGTCGCGTGCACGCGATATGAGTTCGCTCGACAGATTCGCCGAGACTTCGCTCGATAAAATGCTCTTACAGTCTAATTTCGAAGGGGGTAGGGGGAGGGGTCTGTTAGTATACTTCGAGTATTGTGTAGAGTTCTACTTACTCTAGGCGATAAGTCTAAAAACCTGAAACTCGTAGATTTCTTCTTTTAAGTCGTCAAACCGCAAACATCTCATCAACGTTCTCTCATTGTCTACGCATTCGCTCGTTGTCGCACGTCACGCTGCCTTCACGCACACAAAAACGATAAATTTTCATCGAGAAAAGGTTTAAAAGGAAGAAAACAGAGGAAAGAACGAAACAGACGAGTCCCCTTAGTATTGCTAAGAACCTGTTCCTTTCCTCGTCACTAGGCGTAACTAACGTGTCTATAATATATATTTATAATATGTATTCTCCGTATGTATATATATATATATATATATATATATCGATTTGTATACGTATATAGGCTACGAAGGTATTCCGTGGAAATCAAAGTAACTCGTGTATGTATCATTAGTAGGAACCGTGTTTCGAAGACACACCCTTCGGGCTTGGATCGAGAGGATCGAGATCTAATACAGTCTCGACAAGTGTTCGTGGCAAGACCAACCACTCTCTCGACTTTCTACAAGAAAAACAGAGGGGCAAAGGAAATTGTAAAGTGCAGAAAATTCATAAATATAAATTCGGAGATCGTCGATTCAAGCAAATGACAATTTCGACGATCGCTGGGTGGTCGGAATCGAGAGAAATCGTCTGTTTTCTCCAGTTGAGAATCGTCGATTTTTTCAAATCGTTTCGAGGAGCTCCAGTTTGGGTTGTCCGAATGTCATAATACACGAGCAACTAATCGTCTAATGAATAATTCCGTGGTTGGAGGATCTCGAGGGGCGAGGGGAATACGTCGATGTCGATAAACTTAAGTACTAGAACGTCATGGCAAGCCCTGGGACAATTCGAGCCCGATCAATCGAGAGCTTCGAGGCGAAGAACGAAAAGGGAGGAGCGTGAGATGATGAGAGGAACGATATCGGGCTGTCAGCCATCGCTTGAGATCGATCGAGGCTGCAGGAGCCAATCATGATCAGATTTCTCGATCTCCGGGCCGATCAAGCACCGTTTCGATCAACATTTAAGACTCCCTTCAAGAAATTCGCTTCATCCTGCTGTGTGTTCAGCCATTTAAAATCAAGTAAAATGTTGCAGTGTCTGGGCTACAACTAGAAAACATTTAACCGACTTTCAGAGAAATAGTAGTCACGTCAGAGCTGGTACGTCAGCTCGTGAATTACAATGTAAAACAAAAATCTGTACAATTAAAAAATAGGACATTTTCCGTAGTAGTATCTGGAGGCAACGAGCGGATTCTCCTGGTAATTCTTTTGCCGAAAAAATTTTCTAAAATAAAGAAGCGGGAGTAGTATAATCGATACGCTGGAGACTCGAACGAGTGGTGAGCGAGCACTTTCGAGCTTTGTGGTAAGAAATCGATCTCTCCCTGCTTCTGTCGACATAATTCATCATTCGCTATTCGACACATTGCACCGCCGCTTACGTTACCGCTTGTCATTTTCTAAAAATAATTGATCGCTCAGCGAATTTCTCGAAGAGAACCTCTTCTAAACCGATAAAACGAGACAGTTAACAATCGTAATAAGGGGCGATTACTAATCACGTGCCTAATGCAACCCTTAATCGTCGAGACCTTCGAGCACGCGGTTCCACGCGTGTCGAAACTCGTTCTACGTAATCGTGTCTGTGTGTCTGTGTGTCCCTCGAGAATTGAATAGTATAATGGTACGTGGTGTGGTGTCGTCTCGATGCACGCGTCTTCTAGAAGAGTCAAACGAAAAAACACGAAGGGGCACGCTACCCTAAACGCTACACGTATCCTCTCTACTCGTTAATGCGTGCGTACGCAACACGTCCTGTCCACCAGCGCGTACGTTTCTCATGGTACACTAACTTCTCTATAAATCTAGACAATATATTTTCTTCCTCAACATTCATATATAATAATAATAATAATAATATAATAATAATAATATCTTCTCGGGACGTCGCGTGTCCGCGACGGGCACCGTTCTTTAAACCTTTAGAAAATAAAAAGAATCAAACAGTTGCCCTGGGCGTCACCTGGCTTCCCACTGTTCCCTGGTGCTCTTCAAGATCAATCTCAAACACCATGAAAGAACCATAGGAACAATCGTTCGTCCAGCCGATGCGCAACCTCTCTGTCCTCGTCGTCGTCGTCTTCATTTTTCTTCTTCTTCTTCTTCTTCGTCCATGAGATTCGTCTTGGTCTGTCCTATCACTTATCGTTTATCGTGTTCACTGAGGTAGACAGATGGAATTTATTAAACGGGGGGAGAGGGTAAGGGTTAAAAAGTATGTGTGTGTGTGTGTATGTATACAAGGTCCGACGTGGCCAACGAAGCTCTAATCGCCCGCACAACGAGAGTTGATCACAAAAACCAGCCGAGAAAATCGGCGAGCATCGAGTGGTCCTTGTCGTCTTCTTCCTTCTTCTTTGGAAAACTGTATCTCTCGCAACAAAAGAAAACAGGAGTCTCTACTGAGGTAGTGGATGGATTTAAACTGTGAACGAGGCCCTGCGAGGTCCACTCAGACCTGGACAGGTGCCTCCACTTCCTAATCGGGCCGCAAACAGGTCTATTCAGCCTTCACGATCTCCGGTTCCTCGTTATCGCTGAAGTCGTCATCTTCACCGCCAGACGATTCACCATCGTCCATGAGTACACCATGCCTGTCCTGAAGAGGATCGTGTCGATCCTCGTGCACGACACCGAGTCCTCTACCTTCGTCTCTGCCAATCATAGGATAATCCTCTATCCCACGACCTCCTAACTTGTCCATAGCACTCATCTGCGCCATCTTAGCAGCATGAGCAGCCGCGACTGCTGCAGCTTGCTCCGGGCTAAGTCCCATCGTCGCCAGACCCGAATTCTCAGCGATGAACTGCAGGTAGGTGTCCAGGATCGCGGATCCTGTCGCGCTGGTGTTATGGTGGCTCGGATGAAGATGTCCGGGAGGATGAAGGGGCGCCGTGTTGGGTTCCCGGCTGCCGTGCATGGTGTCCATAGATTTAGCCGCTATCGCTGTCGCTGTGGAGTTCTTGTTGCTGCCGCTGCTGTTGCTGCCGCTGACTTTGGTGATCACAGTGTTGTTGTTGGGCGTCGGGGAGCCGTACCTCAGGCTCAGAGGCAGCGTCAGGTCCTCGGGATCGTCCCCGCCGCAGATGCTACTGCCTGCTTCCGATGGAGCACCTCCTCGAGGAATCTCCAACCTCATGTCCCCTCTTCTGGGCCCCGTAGGACTCGCTCGGGCCCTCAGTTCAGCGGGACTCACCTTGACACCTGCCTTAGCCAGCAGACGAGACGCCAGATCAGGATCGAACGGACTCGGCATCGGCAACACTGGCAAGTCCTTGGTGCTGATCCCACGATGCTGCCGAGACATGTGCGAGTGCAACGAGTTCCGCGACTTCGCCACCGTGCCGCATAACACGCAACGATATCCCGGACAGATCGTGTGCTTGTCCTCCAGGTGAGTGCGCAACGTGTGCGCCGATCGATAGATCTTCCCGCATTTTGGGCAGGGCCGTGGATCGGTCGCGCGGACCCGCGTCATGTCCAAACCGCGCCGGGCGACTGAAAAAGAAGATAAACAAAAGAATGATGAGGGACCGTGCTCTCCTGATATCCGCGGGAGTTAGCCGAACGGCAAAATAAAGAAACGGTAATTGAAGAAGGATCTAAGTGAGCTATGTCTAGATATACGAGGGCTGGAACTTTAATAGTGGCAACACACTGCTGTGGAAACGAAGCGCGGCGGAATGAATTATTCTCACTGCTACCACATATTAGTCTATGCCTTACCTATCTCACAATGAATCGACTCTTCCTTCCGAATCGAAGCGCATGCGTTATGGCGAGAAAAAGATAGTCCTCTATGAGTTACCGATCTAAACTATTGTGGTCTGTGTTTTCGACCGAGATTATGCAAGTAACAGATCGCTCTATCGGAATCATCAACAGGACAGGCGCTGGCATACTACGACTTCCACATCGCTGGCAACGAGTTGTTGACACTGCTGGTGCCTATATTGAAGGACTGTAGTAGTTTCATATATGTATCACTTTTTGTATTATTAATAAATAAATAATTGCCACTGTTAAAGTTCCAACCCTCGTAGTACCGCTTATTTCAACTGTGGGAAATAAAACGTCGCTGCGTAGAACTGATAGAAATAAATAGATCGTGGTTAAATCAATGGAGAACGTTCTTCTTGAGGGACTAGAGAAATCATAATGAATCCATGGAACGGGCAGACGAGCAAAACACGAGCTTCTCTGAATACCTTTTATTGTACAAAGCATTACTTAAATAGTATATACTTTATTTCGTGTGTCGTATGTATAGTCCTTACTTTACGCTAGTGTCTGCTAAAATAGTGCGTATGATGCTCTATACATTGTCCGTGGCACGAGATGTCAATCGTGAAAGCGATCTCGCAGTGTGTAACCCATAACGGTGGAAACTAGCATCGAAGAAAAAATAGAAGACAGTCAGTTTCGACGATTCGCTCTCTGTTCTAGATCGTTTACGATCGACGGGGACTAGTGTAACGCGCGTTTTACTTCGTCGAACCACTCGCGCGACCAACAACTCGCCCACAAGAATATATATATATATATATATTTTTATATATATTTGTATATTTTTTTCGTGTTCATTCGCAGCGTATCTCTAGTAACTATCGTACACGTGTGTCGAAAAAAAAACTTAAC
This sequence comes from Lasioglossum calceatum, assembly GCA_963966675.1. Taxonomy (NCBI): domain Eukaryota; kingdom Metazoa; phylum Arthropoda; class Insecta; order Hymenoptera; family Halictidae; genus Lasioglossum; species Lasioglossum calceatum. The sequence goes on along the minus strand of OZ016555.1, from coordinate 816,612 downwards.
CTGCCTGGGGGAATTCTTCACCTAGGGAATACTGACGAAACACAAGACTGTAGAAAAATAACGCTAGGCGTTGATCGGGCCGACCGATCGATCCACACACGCTCGCGCGATCGCAGCTGCGCTTCGAAAATCATTCTACCAATCCTCCTCCGAATGGCAAACTTAAAATAGTATCCAATCAAACGATCTTCTGTCAATTACTAACGTAAAACCTCTTTCATTCTTCTCTCAATCACTAGTCAAGATTAACTCCCCTAATGATGATGGCTCTGGCAATCTTGTTGACCGACTGATTCTATTCAGACTTGTAGCATTGTCACTGCTTCAGCCATTCACAATTTAAAAGTTCCATTTGAAAAGTAAAAATAACTCTGTTTAACCTATTTTGATACTAAGCTACTGGTTAGTCAGTTTGGATTTTTAATGTTAGACCGTACTGATTGCTTTTAGGTACCGTTCATCAATATTATATGAATTTTTTGACAAAGGAAACATCAAAATGGCAGGTTTCGTTCCGACACTTGGCTATTGCTAATTTCGTGATTTTTCCACCATGGAACTATAACACTTATTAACATCAGACTTTGTTCGTCGTTTTTAGGAATACTTCAGTAATATGCCAAAATTAAATTCTTAGTGATTAATACAAATTTTTTAGGATAAATCCAGTCTCAAACGGAAAAGGTAGCTCGGAGAACAAGGATCAACAATTGTCATAACAGAAACATAAAATAAGAAGTGCTTGAGCTCGAATAAATTCAGTCATGCCCGTTGAAAGCACCGATTCTTCCAAACAACCCGGATCAACGAAAGCTCACGGAATCACCGGGAGGTAAAAAAAAGTTCAGTTTTTCAAATTGAAAAATCAGCCCTCGAAAGCGTTCGAATCTCCGAAGCGCAGCGGCGCGTCCCCTATTGCGTTTCTCTACGCGTGTTGTATAATTGTATGTGTGTAAATATACGTATAATATTGCGTTTCCTCGATTAACAATTACGGAAGCATCGCGAAGTTACTCATCGGCAGAGACCGGTGCACGCGCTCGACGCGGTGCGGCGCTCCGGTCGACACAGTTTGCACTCTCTGTACCGCGCGATTGCAGTTGCAACATGCAACTGCACTCTGCAGTGCATCTCTCGCCGGTGCGCCGCGGATATTTCGACTATTCGTCCCGCTCGTACATAATTTATAATTCTCTCGACTCCCATCTACGGTCTTAATACTACGATCTTTAACGTAAGGCTGGCTTACTCAGCTTTAGAGGAACATTGTTTTCTCTTGTAAGATACGTATAACCTAACCGTTTATGTCGTCGTCGCCGACAACACACTGTCGTAGCCTTACAGTCGACGTTACTCTTATTACACGGTGTCCTATGCTGTGACTACGCGGTTCTCATCTTGTTCATTCTCGATTCTCATTCAGGCTCTACTTGGAAATACTGCTTCGTACGTTTTATCTTTTTTTGTGTCTTCTCTTTTATACAAAATCAACTCTCTTTCTCTTCTCTATATATAATAATATATATATATAGATTATCTCTTCATAATATATATATATACTCTCTCTATAATATTTATATATATATATATATAATATATTCCTTCTGTTCTGTTCATCAATATAATCTTCCGAAATATTTACAAAGTGTGCGCTTCTCAATGTTTGGGGCGTAGGTTCCGAGGAGAAGAAGGAGATAGTGCTTTTGTGCGGCTTTCCACGAGGATGGGGGCGGAGGGCGAAACAAAAAAAGTGTCCGTAGAGGACTTTACATACACTTCGGTTCCTCGAAGAACCCCTGGAAGTCGTTCCCGTACCCTCAGTATACTTACAACCTCGTCGCGCGACCTTTCGAAACGGTTTATAGGCTCTGGCACGCGAGACCTTTTCGTGGAAACAGAAACGCACCCTCCACCATGTCCAAGGAACGATATCGAGCCACGTGCAATCGATACACGCCGTCTGGGAGGGTAGTCAAAGGGTAAAAGAGGAGTCTCGCGAAAGAAAAACAAAGAAAAATCAGAAAAAAGGATCATCCGAGTGAGAAGGAGGCTGGTGATCAGATAGGAGAGCAAGAGAAAAATCAAAGATCCGTTGATCGTTTTTGCCTGATTATCAGACGTAGGTCCACCTGAGCGTCTTGATCTGGTCCCACTGCACGGGATGCTTCAGACGCATATGGTTGCGCACGCTGTTAGGATGGGTGAAGGTTTTCGCGCAAGATGCGACGGGACAGGTGGGAGAATCGCGTGGATAGTGGTGTTCGAGATGGGCCCTCATCGTGCTGATATCCTGCAGGGTCCTACAACAGAGCGGACACCTGTAACCGTGTTGCTGATGATGTTCGCGCATCATCTTCTGCTGCCGGAAGTCCGCCGGGTTCCTCTGATATTTGCTGGTCCCGGGATTGCTGCCAGATGTCCCGGCGTTGTTGCTGTTGCTCCCGCTGCTGCTCCCAGTGGTCGATTGGTCTTGCTCGTCTTTCGGTAGCGCCTGATGATGGTGATGGTGAGGAGGAGGGACGGATGGTGGATGATGATGACGATGCCGATGATGTTGCTGGTGATGGCTGTGGTGGTGGTGGTAAGCCGCGCCCTCTGCCTCATCGAGCCCGTGATCTGCAACCACCACCACACCAACGTTACCACCAGCCACCACCACCGAAAACCCAACCCCCCAACCCCCTAATAAAAACAGAGTACACCAAGCTGCCGTGTTCCCACTCCCCCACCCTCCCTAACCTCTAGGTCTCATGCTTCCATATCTAGAGGGGTTATATCCCGCAAATGGTTGCTGGTTGCTGGTATCTAACAGATCGCTAATTGCTCTATCTCTCAGTCCCTCTCGCTCGTGTCTCTTTCTCACACTTACTCTACCACTCTCACAGTTACTCTGCCTCTCATACTCTCATCTCTCACGCTCTCTGTCTCTGTGTATGCTCGATATCGCGGGCAATTGGCAGACAAGAATGTACGGAATCCGCGCAATCATCGCGTAAATCGAATACTGAAGCGAGGCACTCGAACTCGTGTTCGGGGATGAATCTCACGTGCCAGATTATTACGAAAGCATCCGCCCCTGTCTGGATCGGAACGCGAGCTTCCTCACCTGGATGCACTGAACCTGCGGTCGGATCGAAGGTGACGGCGGAGGCGTCACAGGATCGAATGAAATTGTATTCTAATCAAGCTAAAATTGTATTTTCTTCTGTACAGAAAAAATTAACTTCGTTGGTGACACTTTAACCCTTTGCTCTACGATTTATTTTACGGTTTCAGTGATTAGAATTTTTTAGTAGTTTGTAATCTCCTAAAAAAGGAGAAAATATCTGGTGTGCGTGCCTAGACGTTCTCCAATAATTGTACATTAAAAATTAATAACTAGACTGCGTGTGTGCGGATCTCTTTATGCAATTATGGCTTTTGAAAATTTTCGAAAAATGTTAGGATATAAAATATGACAGAATTTAGTATGATTTTAATTTATGCAGGATCTAAAAAGGAGATACTACGACGGAAAATAAGATACTATTTGATTCCACTTTCTTAAAAACCGTCTACACAAATTGAAAATTGCATAAAGAATCGTAATCACTAGTCTGACACGATTCTGTAGGGCAGAGAGTTAAAATACCTAGTCACTTATCATCTGATCAAGAATCTTAGCAATGTCATTCGATCCCCGATTAAGAGCACGTCAATACACGTTTAAAATCGCTTTGCTACCAAACTTGCACACACGTAAAAAGTATGTGTTTCTCCCGTCAGTTGTGCAATTCTAGAGTATTATAGGTCTCGCGTTTGGCACACCTGACAGGTTGCCGAATGTTTCGCGGGGATAATTAACGTAGCCGTTCGTCTGGCATCGAAAGTACGGAAAATAGAAAGAATCTGTCGATTGACCTCGTGGATACAGCCCACCGCCGGAAACAGTCTCCACGACCTTCGGGTATATACGAATCGGGGCATAACCCAGATCGTAATCTACTTTCGGAGTTTAATCTCCGTCACGAAAATAACCGGCGACTTTAAGTAGCAGAGGTATTTTATTAGACCCGTGGAAAGTTCTTCTGTCCCTTTTTTAATAACTTCCGAAGGCGATTCTATATCTGGGTCGAAATTCGGGGTAGATACTGGAAAGAATACTAAGAGTCTCCGTTGAATGAATCCACCGGAGGGATGTTGCTTGATTAATTCTGTAGCCAGATGGCGGAATTTATGGCCGTTACTTTGCGAAATTTATGCGCGTTTCTACGTTTGTCTAGTGGACGTTCGTTCGTCAGAGAACGGCGATTTAACCTGCAGAAAAAAATTAAGACAGCTAACTTCTTTTAAAAATCAATAATATTAGATGATTGATTTTGTCGTGGATTACGTTTGCTCCAAATGTTTCAATTCCATTTCTGAAACTACTGGAACTTTAATTGAATTGGAAGATATCATTGCCACCTGACCACAGAGTGATTGGAAACCCGATTCACTTGGAAACTCAATCTTGAAGATCCATAAAACAAGCGAATAAAAGTGACTCGGTTAATTGACATTCGGAGGTTGTACCCTATAAGATAAATGGGGTTGTTTCTTCGGACCGAAGATTTTCAATTAATAAAAATACTTTCTGCTCGAACCTCAAACAGCTCCTCGTATAAACCCTAAAGTCTAAAACCTCAGAATCCAAGACTTACAACCTTCCCCAAGGTGGTCCACATGGAAACTACCAACTGAACGAAACAAATACAACTTTCCACGTAGTCCAGAGCCATCGACCCTGACCAGGATCTCATCATGAACCTCAAGGGGATGTAAAATTGGAGGTGCAGGCTGTATCCACGGGGTTCACAGCCATCGATCCTCAACCGCAGCGTGATCAACCTGAGGGGGATGTAAAATAGTGGGTCCAGGCTGTGTCCACGTGGTTCGAGGGGCGGCCCCCGGCTTCATCTGTCCACGAGTGATTTTTTCGCGTGTTCTGTGTCCGCGTGGTTGACATCGGACGCTGAGGACAGTACTCATGGCAACGAGGAGGAGGACGAGGGCGACTGGTGCTGCTGATTGGGATTGTTCAGGCTAGGCCGCTGGTGTATCCCGTGCGCCTGTAGCTGATGATTGATCAGGTAATGCTTGGTCTTGCATCGCTTCCCGCACACGTTGCACTGCGGCCACGTGTCCGGCGGCGGCCAATTCGAGTGGACATTTTTCACGTGTTGCCGGAGGTTGCTCGGCGACGAGTAGCTTCTGCCGCAGTAACGGCAGAGAGGCCTAGCGTCGTCGTGGCGCAGTGCCGTGTAGAGTCTCGCGAAATTCTCCACGGCTTGCGTAGTTTCGCTGGCGGCCGCAGCCACCGCCGCCATCGCGGATTCCTCCCTCTTCGGCATCACCGATCCTACAACCAGGACGTGCCCGTCAGTTGATTCTGTCGTCTTTCATCTCTCTACCTCTCTCTCTCTCGCTCGCTCACTCTCCCCCTCTCTCTCTCTCTCTCTCTCTCTCTATCTTTCACCCTCGTTCACTCTTTTCCAGCTCCACATCCGCCTCGTTCGCTCGCACACGCTCGCAATCGCAATCTTTCTTCCTCCAACACACCCAATACACCTCTCTCTCGCTCTCTCTCACAAACACACGCCTCTCCCCTCTTTTTTCTCCCTCTTTCTTCCCTTCGTTATCGTTCGCTCTCACTTTCGATCACCACCCTCCGCTACACCGAGTCTATCTTTCTCCAACATTCTCCTTTCACGCACACACCACCCACACTCGTGTTCGACGTACACACGCACACGCTCCTCCTCTCTGAACACACTGGACACGCACACTCTCTCACACTACTCTCGTACTCTCAGGGCATGCCCGGTTGTAGGATGTTTGGTGTGTTCTGTTGTTCTTGTTGTTGATGTTGTTGTTGTTGTCGCTCTCACGCTCTCTCTCTCTCTCTCTCTCTTTCTCTCTCTCTCTCTCTCTGTCTCTCTCGCATGAAAGTACTTAGGCGAATAGAACGGAACGCATCGATCGCGACGCGGACGCACCGCTTTTCTCCCCGTATACTTCTCGAGCTTTCTGCTCTAACTTGCCAAGCTCCCCGCTGCTCTAGCGTTTCTAGGCCCGACAAGAAAATCTTTTCGAACCGATCTCGAAGAAAGAGACAGTCTATCGTCCAGCAATTATTTTACAATGGATGGACCAATCGGATTGCAAGAGGATGCGTCTTGTAGAGGATGTTTCCCCGATGGCCCAGTTTAAACATTTCTCTGTTGCAGAGAAAGCGCTGGATCGCAGCGAGAGATTTTCGGTCGGAGAGGTTCGCTATGAAAGTAGAAGAGCATGATTCCCCCGGAACCAGCGTCGTCGTCACCTCCGTCCTCGTGCATTTTCAAGCTCTCGGTGAGTGTGTGAGAGAGATAGAGACATGAAGAGAGCGACAGAGAGAGAGAGAGAGACAGAGATAGATAAATAGATAGAAAGACAGATAGAATAGTTATATATAGATCGAGAGAGAAAACAAAGGCAGATAATCGAGGCAAAAACGGGAGTTCCCGATGTAAGAAAGAGATAAGTGAAAGCGGAAGACGGCGGTGGGTGTTCGGGGCGGTGTTGGGAGAAAGGACGAGAGACACGGAGAGAATGAGAAAAGAGAGAGACAGTCGGCGAACTACGTAAGAACCCTCGTATTGATCCACCCTCTACGCCTCGTTACGACTATCTTTCCTACGAATCTCTAAGCAAAAAGCCTCTCCCACTTTTCGTGCGCGTCTCATTACGTAAAAAGGGAAGGATGTGCAGGCACGCCGTAACTGTTCGAGATCCTGCGGCGAGATCTCGCGCCTCCGAGTATCGAGATTTTTTTCCAAAGTCGATGAACTTCGTAATTGTGCGGCGGAAATTGCGACGGAGGCCTCTACCAGCTTTGTTCGGCTGGCAGTGGCTTCGTTTCATTAGAAATGATCGATTTCGTCGATAAAATTTCCGTGTCGGAGCGGAAGTTCAGACGTAAGTTCTAAAATTGCTGTTCAAGCTTCTAAGTCGTATAAGCATTGCGTCGTGTAACTACTCTAGAAGCGAATAAGGTTCAGAAATTTTTGCGAGATCTTTTATTTTAGATGCTCGAGTCGATCTAACAATGGAATCGCTGATCTTTCTGGCTTTTTCGGACGAACGGGAATAAAATTTCCATTATGCGGTCGACGTCCCATTAAACGAATAAATGTCACGTTTCAATAAAACGAACCTTCTCAAATTCGTAGAGCGTCACATTTTAGTATTGTCTGGTTACTAAAATAATTTAAGAGGAGAGCGAAGTTAACGTTTGCGCACTTTCCAGGTAATCAGAGCATCGATATTTTGAGAATTATATCACGCTTGACGTGCGAATCGAAATTAGCGAAGCGTTGACAGAATCGTCTCGGTTTCGCCAATTTTGTCCAGTTTCTTGCTCGCACGCGGAAGCTTAGGCCCGTGATAAAAATCGTGGGACTGTGTTGAGATGATCACGAGTATCCGATACCGTGGGCGGCATCGCGTGTAATTTACGAGCGGACTCGTCCTCGCGACTCGAAGGATTAATTTTTGCCAGGGGTGATGTATCGCTCAGGCAAGAAGGAAAACGCGGCGGAGACCGGGCGCGCTGATTTACAACGCGGGACGCACGACCAATTTATTAGAATTACACAACCGGTATACAGAACGCGAAAGCCTCCGGACCGTATTCACCGATGATTTACGTATCGGCTCGATCGGCCCGGAATCCGCGCGCGGAACTAAGATCCCTTCCGTTCTGATTTTTTCCGCTGATATCAACCGAGAGAGTAAATCTCCAACTGCCTATGCAACGACACCTGTATGCAGGCGAAAGCATGAAATAGTTCTTAACACCGCCTGATTTATCGCTGAAGCTATACCGATCTCGGTGCAACAGCAAGTCACGGTCCCTTTCCTGTTTATCGCGGAGTCTTGTTGACATACACCAAAGGTTTGGAACCACTTGCTGATTTTTGTAAAAACCGAATATATCGATGAATTTTGAAATGATTCATCGTTATAATATCAAATGTTAACTAGTTGAATAATATTTCTGAGGAGATTTCAGCATTTTCTTACGTCCATAATGCTCTTGTACAGTTTAGACTTCTACAAGAAGCATGAAAAAATATCAAATTAGAAACATACGAAAAACGAATTGCCAGAATGCCCCGAATATGTCAGGCTGTCATTAAAAATGAAAGCGGTTTTTTAATGAAAGAGATTCCTTGATTAAACAAATAATACAAAATGTAAGACATACTTGCTCGTAAGTTGTTTGGCAAGTTAATCTTCCTTGATTGTTTTAAAGACATTCAGTTCCCCTTATAAACCTTCTGTTTCTCTGAATTTACGCCGTGATTTCAAACTTTTGGCCGGAGGTGTACGAGCGAAAACAGCCTCTGCCTTCTCATCGGAAGTCGAGGCGCGATCGCAGAATATCGCCAGTCGATTAGGTTGACGTGGGTTTCCTCGCCAGGAAGTTTTTCCCCGTCGCGTCCGATGGAATCACGTAAGACAGTCGAGTGAGTAATTGTAGCAGCAAGTCGGATCGATTAGGGCAGCAAGTGTACGCGAGCGCTTGATTGCGACGAACCTCCGAACCGATCGCTCGGAAGAGAATGATAGAACATCGACGGGGGTGGAACGTTCAACCGGAAGAGAAAATATCCTTGACGCGAAGAGTAGCTGTTATGCGAGTGAAAGAGGTGGGAAGCCATCAGACTTTAGGAGCAATGTTTCGACTGGGTCTAGTAGCGAAAACAGTCACAAAGTCACCTGCCAACCCTAGATAAAGCCTTCTTCGAGATCGAGGAGAGGATTAATGCGAAAAAGACTCCCAGAGGACAGGGATAATCGCAGCGATAGTCAGAAGAAACTTGAAAACGACTCGATAAAGGACATCAAGAGCGAAGGGAAGAGCGTCGTTGACAATAGTCCGCTTTGAAACAGAGCCAGGCACGCGGTTCGGCGAATTGAAAAGCGAAATAGAGCGAGGCGGAATAAAGGGCAGCAACGTGGGACAAAACACGAAATGACAGACTTATGAGACGAATGTAGAAAATGGAGCGAACGCCGCGACGGTGGACGTCGGATGGAAAGGAAGGAAGGAAGGAACAGAGGCCGACGAGGAAGCAGATTCAGTAGCAAGACTGGAATGATTGCGCCAGTCCATTAGCGGCGTCGCTCCGACGGATTGCGCTGCATTAACAAGGGACCTGGTTCTCAAGAAGCAGCCGGCCCCGCTGATTGGCTGAAGGGAAGCCGAAGATCGATGTCTTCGGGTTTCCGGGAAAGTTCCTCGGCGTCTGCTCTCCTCTTACGCAACCGGGAGCATCCCGCAAACAACCGGTAGAGAGGAGGACGATATCGACGAGAGTTTCTATTTCCACGGGAGAGAGGAGAGAAGAGACGCTGCGCGGCGTCTCAGCTCGAAATGAGAGACGACGACCGAGCTTTCTGACGTAGAACTTCGAACCAGGATCCTTTCAATCGGATCACCGGCCCTCCCTGGGGAACTAATCAGCCGAAGGGTCACCGTAACTCGCCCCTCCTTCGAGATGTACACAAGATACACGCTGGTCCACTGGCGTTATGATCGATTGGCCCTAAGTCCTCTTTTGTACCTAGCTGTAGCTGGCGAAGTGGAATAGATCTTAGAAATTGGGGCCTTATCCCCGCTACGAGACAGGGAGACCTAACCTTTACCGAATATGTAGTGGGGGTTCATGGAAATGTTCCTCGTCGTTGACTCTATATCTGTGGTCACATACTTCCACGTTGGACATATTGCCGCTTAAAGTTTTGATTAAAGATTTGATTATTTTCTGAGACTTTCGAATTTGTTTTCATGGCCTTTTTTCTGGTAAATACGTGAATCCTATACTCTGAAGCACAATTAATGCGTGAACTCGAATTTTTTGAAATAGTGACATGCGGCGTTTTTCCTGACAACCACAGATATGTCGGCTACATCTGCAGAAAACCGAAAAGTAGCTGACAAAGACGAAGCCAGTCAACCTTCCTCGCGAGCAACCCTCTCACCAGAAACACTGGCGGATTGCGGAGCGGGAGACAAGACCTTGAACGACCAATTGAATTCGGTCGAACTATAGCGCATTAGTGTCCTCGATAACAGGAACGTAGACAGCAGCATATGCAGTTCGGCAATATGTATCGAGAGCACAATTGGCAGCCTGCGCCCGCCTCGAGCACTCTCGAACATGCCTCGAAGAGTGTTCCCCCGCCCCCGCATTCAGGTTTTATATTTCTTCGGTAACTCCCCGCAATTTTTAAGCGATCAATAAACGTTGCGCTTTATCTATCGGGCTCTCTCCCAGCTGGTATCCGCGCGGAAGAAGGAACACCTGGTTTCCGGTACCGACTTCCTTAACGATCGGTTGCATCGAACGCGCTTGGCACGGCTTAGGTTTATGACAGGCCGCGTGATGTATGGGGGTTCCAGGGCTCCCGCTACGGGGTTAGGGCAAGGGGAAGTTTAATTTAGCTAGCCCACGTTGTTGCCTACGAACTCGTGGCCCTCGTGCACATCCACGACCACATCGCCCCCTCACACAGACGTCCAAGTTTTTACGAGGTTTTCAGACCGGCCAGGGGGTGGAAATAGAGAGAGAGAGAGAGAGAGAACTAGAGGACGCTGGAAAATAACTTTTGTCCTATCGCTCGTCTGCTCGCTGCCGCGGCCTGTGGCAGCCGGATCCACGTAATTTCGATACCCCGGGGGCGAGAAGTTCGCGCGGACAGTCTGTCCTCGCGTTTTTTAATTAACCCTCCGTTCCGACGACGAAATCACTCTGCGGTGCGTCTCTATTCGCATTAATCCCGCCACCGGTCCGCTGGAATGATGAAAGTCACTACCCGATTGGGGGATGCACTGTGCGAACCCTTCTTGGGTTCGGGGAAATTGAATTGGAAATCCGTGTCTTTTTATTGCTTTCTTTCCTGGTGCAATTCGAGTTCATATTCTTGTTTGTAGGAACACTGTAAGTCGAAATAAAACTGTGCACGCCTCTTGGTGGGTTCTATCGAATATCTCATAGAAAGTCTTATTACTAGACTGCGGATCTTTATGCAAAATAAAAATGATCTGCATCGATTGAAAGATATAAAAACTAAAGTGATTGTTATTTTTCCCCTTAATGATTTTAACAGAGGAGAAATCATATATGGACATCATCAATTTTGAAAGTGTTTCAACAATTCTCGGTTCGTCTACTCAATTTTGCTATAAATGCCTAAAGATCCGCCGTCTACTTATTAACATTTTAATTGCGGAATTTAGATTTTAATATCTCCCACAGAGTACGGAATGGAAATCGAGCAAAACGACGAGTATACACGTCGAACGCAGGGCAAATGGTTCTATTATAAATTTTACGAAAAACGAGGAAAGATTACATTTTTATTTGATAAAAACTTCATTCTTGAAAATGTTATTGCGATTGCACCGCAACAGAGATTGTGATTGACGTGTATACACGTCGAACGCAGTTAGCTGGTTAAATCTCGGCTGCCTCAAACTCATTTCACAGATTTTCTAGCCTTTCTTACTACAGTCTAGGAAACGACGGGAGCCTGTGCCGAACCTGCCGAAGGACAGAAAGTGTGTGTCGATCAGCGATCGGACGGGCAAAATTGAGAAACCGTGTCGGCCGCGAGGCGTGTCGTCGCTGGTGACACAGGCGCGTTAGCCCGTGTGACGCGGGTATCTAAGGCACATTAGGGAAAGAACTATAGTAAAAGGGGGTATATAGTTCGAACGAGTTTGGACAGCGGATGGCGCGATCGGAGGGTGTTTGGCCGATCGGAGGAGCAACGAAGAAGCTAGGGGGTAGCCGACGGAGGGGGTGGCAGCGTCAGTGACGCCGTCAGCGGGGGTGGCGGTGGTTCAGAGTGTGGCAAGGGTGGGTGCCGGGGGCAAGTGAGGGCAGATCAATGCGGACATGTGCGGGAAATTGCACAGGGATCGATCGCAAGACCCTCGGGGAAGCGCGGCCTCTCTCTCTCTCTCTTTCTCTCTCGCTCACTCTCTCTCTCTCTCTCGCTTGCTCTTTCTCTCCCACTTCCTCTCCCTTCTTTCTCTCGCACTCTCTTTCTATCTCTCTCCTCTGTCTCTCGCTTCAACCCCGTCCCTCCACTGCCCTCCTAACCGTCGCTCTAGCCTTCTCACTACTCGAACTACCTCTCTCTTTCTCGTCCGTGTGAGACCGTCCGATGGCTTTTGCGCCGCGACCTCGACGATAACAAGGAAATTCGGAACGATTCGCGACTTTCTGGGGGCATTTGTTGCGTTGGGAAACCTCTGCAGGTAGTTAGCCCGTGAAACAACTGTGGTAGTACCTGGAATGATCATGGTATCTTTATAGGACAATCACAAGGGATGAAGAGAGTTCGCGATCTCACCTGAGTGTGAACGTCCACCGACACAGGACGCTTCGTTGCACCAATTCAACGAGCTTATCGTATGCAGAGGTGCAAAAAAAATGACCATCGAAGCAGATACAGAGAGAAAACGATCGATGCTGCTCGAAGCCGCAAAATGCAGAGAGCGAAAGCTACAAAGGATCATAGCACAGTCGATAGAATGAGTAAACATCGAACATCAAAGAGAGACAGGACATCAAGGTGTGAAGAAACGTGTGCGCAACGGTGCTAGCGGGTGAAGAAAATTGCACAGGGCCAAAGAATTGCACATTCGAGAAACAAAGCGAGACAAAGCGAGACAAAGCTGTAAAACCGAACCCGGCTGGGGGTTCGTCGGCGCGTTAAAAACCGAGGCAACAATCGGTTCGAAAGTCTCTAGTCCGGCTCTCCCACGGGGAATCCCAAGGAAAACTGGTGTCCCGGATTGACAATGGGCCAGTGTTAGGTAGCAGAGAGGAGAAAGAACCTTGAAATTGATGAGACGCTGAGTGGACAAGCGGGCGAGGACCTTCGGTCCTCCAGGATCGGTCAAAATTCGGGACAATGTCTTTTCCTAACGGGATCCTCGTGAAATATGCACTTCCCCGGGCTGGAAACCCCATGGAAATCCCAAGCAATGACTGGCCGTGTAATTTCAGACGATCGGTCGTCCCGAGAAATATGACTAGCAATAAATAAATGTATGCAGTGTCCACAAAACATCTGCAGAATCTACATAATCGCGAAACAAAGAGTCTGAGATGATTTCGACAGTTTCTGTCGTTCGAAATTATTCAGAAATTTCATCCCACGTCTAGCTTGAATTCTGACGGGAAAAAAGAATCTCGCGGTAAACAAGCTCGAAGGCAACAGGAAAAGAGCAGCAAAATAAGTTAATTGGAAGTTGATTCAGCGAGCGATGACGCAGAGTGTTTCGCATGGAAAATGACGTTGGAAAAAATGAACGAGGCAAGACAGCTCTTATACTCGCTATTTTCGATTCATTCGAGCATCACTCTCAAATTGATTACGTAGACGAAGAAGAAACTGGCAGCAGGCGCCGCGTTAATTTTTCGCATATTTGCGAAACGGTGCCAGCGGACAAAAGAGAGAAATCAGGGTTTAAATATTCTCCGAAATAAAATGTCTGTTCCCCGGGCGGCTACCCCCGTCGCTCAACTCTTCCGCTTTAATTTCAAACTCTATTTTAATTTCAAATACGTTCGTTCGGTAGGCGGATTTTAAAATCGAAGTCCCGGCGTGGTTGCGCTGACGCGCACGCGCTGGATGCAAGCTTTTAATGAAAGCTCTAGCCGCGCTTAATTCAGAAACTACAACGGGAACGGACATTTAGTGGCGGCAATAACGAAACTCCGTAATCCCCCCGCGTCCTCTTTAATCCCTCCGGCGGACGTGAGAACCGAAAATAACCGGTCGTGGAGTGGGGGTTCCAAAACTCGGGATAGAAAGGCTAAAAGCTTTCTCCAGCGGACAGCGTATCGGGATAGGCTGGAACAAAAGGAAGGAAGCGGGAAACCGAGGAAACAAGTCTGCAGAGAAAAAGAGAGAGAGAGAGAGAGAGAGACGGAGACGGAGAAATGGAGCAGCAACTTGTCCATTTCCTGATACCGGGCACTCGTTGGAATTCAATCAAACTTGCAAAGCTTTCGGGGGCCAGGAAACTGGCCGCTGTTCCTCTCGAGTGGCAGCGCGGGCTAAGCAAACAGCGAGTCGGATGGAGGACGATAACAACGACCAAGAGAACGCGGACGTTTCCTTGCTTGTTTGGGAGTCGAAGAAGAAGACCGAGAGGGTGGAGGGGAAGAGTTTGCCGAGAGAAAATTACCGGCAAGAAGAAACCGAGGGGAAGAGAGCACCCGCGGAAAATCAATGTGGTCAGAGCAGATAGGGAGGATCGCGAGAGGGACAGAGACCGGTGCCAGCCCCGAAGACGAGGAGAGATCCTTTATGTCGGGTCACGTCTTTAATATAGCTCGCGTGGGCGGCGGCGGTGGCTACGGCAGCTTAATCAATCTTCCTGGTAAAGTGTGCTTGCACCACCCTTCCCCATCCGTCGCCGGTGCAACCGTGAAACCCAATCTCGTTCTATCGTTCCGACGTTCGACGCGGAACAATCGATACGGCCCCGAAGGCGACCAGGGCTGCGATCATGCCCACGCGAAACCAGCAAACGCGTTAACCCCTTCGGGTTCCCGATGCCACTTTGTGGTGCCGTTTGATTCGCGCCCTGCGGTCGACTGCGAGTCGTTCCAACTCGACCGGGAATTGCAATTCTACGTTTCCTGAATGCCGCGGAACGGTGCGGAACGGTGCGGAACGGTGCCAGATCTTAAAGATGCTATACTCGGGTGTAACGGACGAAATTTGAAAAATTCTCCAAACCGCAACGAGCAAAAATCGACGAATCAAAATTTCTCCTACGGCGCACCGTTCCCGAGTTATTCAACTCTGAAAGTGCAGTGTCTGTTGCTATACAGCACTTTCAGACGATTTTCTCGGTAACGGAACTTCATACGAGAAAACTTCTTTATACGTTCTCGGTTTGTTTGATCATGTACTTTCGACTCCCCTAGTCGTTCTTTGTATCCGACGATGTTTACCCTGGAAAAAAATGCCGGGAACCTGTCCGGGACGAAGCGAACCACACAGTCCCTAACGATTTACCGTCCGGACAGGAGATTAATGCGATAGATTCCAAAAGGGAATTGCAATTGTCATTTGTCCGGAGGACGCAATATACGATGAACCGACCATTCGGGTTGTCCAACCCTCCCGAAAACCCTGGATCCAAACACGTGGGTTTCACGAGGGTGAGAGAGGGCAAAAAAGGGGGATTCCGGAACATTAAGGAGGCAAGAAACGAAAAGGATGTCGGAATCAGGATAAGGTGGACCGTACCGGCAAAAATGGCGAAAGACAAAAAAAAATATACGCGACGAGGGTCGCTAACGGGAGAGAAGCGACATTTGAACCCGACACGGTACGCTCATTTCTGGTCAGCTTATCGCGCAAAATCCCATTTTTATTCCACCCCACCCTCGGACGCGTTCTATAAGCAGCCATCCTTCTCGGCCTACCCTAAACCCACGATATATCTGATCGCAGTCGCCAAAGTGGGCCGAAGTATCCTATTTCCTGTTCCTCTTTCTCTTCCACCCGCATCTATCCGCGTGTTCACCATGCCCAGGGAAATGTTGTTCAGACTTAATGCAATAACAAGGAAATTTCTGTAGCTTCTCTATAAATTAAATTAAATGTAGCTTTACATTAAATATATCAGTCTTATCTGTAGGAAATAATCAAGAGCAAATTTCAAGACTAATTTCTTCGAACAATGAGCAAATAAACTCTATAGCCTCCGTACAAGTTCAAGCGAAAATACCTTGACCGATTCTCGAGTTGTCAAGCGTGTCAAACTTATTAATACACCGAAGAGGGGTGAGCAGGGTAGATGGAAGGAAGAATAATTTGTATTCCGCGCTTGTCTGTGTTCGAACGATAATGGACGGGAATTATTAAAGAAGAAAGGTATTTTCTGCAACCCTGTCCGACTACGTGACACGTGTTCCCTGAAATAAGCCGGTAGATCAATGGCGCTTGTCCTGCTCCCGAAATACTTTTCGGCCGCCCCATCTTCTCAAGGTTCAACCCCTGCAAGAAGAATATTGCGTACGACGGAAAGGACACGCTCTTATCGGGGGAGCTCGTCAGTCTGATAAGAATCTCGACCGGGGTTGAATGGCGAAGTTATCTGGATCGAATCCGGGTGATAGATGACTCTAATCTGCGGATGGAACTGAATCGAGAGTCGATTTCGCTGGCCACACCGGTCGCTCGAATTTGATGACGGTGGATAATGTTCTACGATAACAAACGAAGAAAACTATGGATTCTCTTCGATCATGCGCACGACGAACAGAATCTTCGAAATATCGACTCGTCGAAGTTGCTTCTTTATTCCGAAAGAAGTTTACCGAGTCTTGTCTGTCGGTCCTTCAGTTCGAAACTTAGTTTCCGTCCTGCGATAGTGTCCCAAGCGAAAATGTCTCGCCACGGGCCATCGGACCGGAAACACTGCAATTTTGTCAAATCCTGGTGAAAAGAACGAGACAGCCCACGGGGCGAAACATCCTCGGGAACTTCGAAGACTTCGCCCGAAAATCTGAGACGCTTCAGACGATCCCAGACAACCCCCTAAATCCAATTTCTGAGCGCTACGGTTAAAGCCCCTCTCCTTCAAGGAACGCCCGGGACAGGCAATTTAAAAAATAAATTGCGCCACGACGCTGTGTACAAGCGGCGTTCGCCAGGAAGCTCGAAATGGTAATTGTTTTAGGAGGAAACGTCCACTTAGGAAAATCGAATTTGCGACCCTACGTGAAATTTCCTTTGCTCGGACGTCAAAAGTTTCGTTATTGTCTCACTCTTTCTGTGTCCGGGTGGTGAAAAGGAAATCGTCGACTCGAGAAAATGAACTTTTCCTTACGGATAACAAAGCATAGATCCTCTAAACGCACCGTCACCATTCGCAAGCCACGTCACAGCCTCTAAATTGAGGTCCCTCAAATTCTCGAGCCACAAAGTCAAAAGAAATTCCCAGGTAGCGGGTTTGAATCGCTGAAAGTGATTTTGCTGATCCGCTTCTGCCGGAGACCCCTGCGTTCGCCTCTGAAACGCTTTTAGCGGCGTCTAGGTTTCAGAGGTGACGTGTTTTCACACCGACGGCACGAAGTTAGACGTACACAGAGCCAGAGCAAGCCAGTCGGATGGTTCGATGGCAGGGATTGCGGGGGCGAAGGTAAAAACGAAGAAAGCAGAAGGAACGGCCAGGCAAAAACCGAGTCGTGGGGGGTGGGAAGAGGAGGGTTGGAGAAGGGTTAGGGTGTCGGGAACAAATGCGAGTCTCCACCTCCATTACGTCGGAACTGCGAGCGTCAGGGCCGGGTGGCACGGAAGACAGGAGATGGAAGAGATTCGTGGAAATACCGTGGAATTGGATAAGCCGGCAGGGTTTGTTTTGCCAGGGGTGCGCAATGGGGGTGATAGCCCGGCCGTGAGCTAGCACATCGCGTGGTCGATGCTCATAGGGGTTGGTGTATCGCGTGTCACGTACAACTTTCTTCTCCTCACCCTCGAAAAATGGATATCCGATGATTCGAGACGGAGACACTTAGCCCGTTAACGATTGATCGACCGATCGCTTGGGGTCGATGGCAAATGGCTCCTCCCGCAAAAATACTGAGGCTCTGTCTTGCCGCAAAAGCGTGCAGAATTAATCGATGAACGTTGGAAAAGAAAGGTAACGAATAGGACAGTTTTTATCGAATGGGTTGTGCAAACAAGAAATCCCCACCCCAACGATACTGTCTAACTAAAATTCGCCATCCTCGATCACGAAAACGCAAAGAAAATACAACAGAGTTCTGAACAAACGAAAAACCAAGTTCCCGAGTATAATTGCTCCAGCTTAAAGAACCGGTTAGGTTGTTGGAAAATAGTAGTAAATGATCAATGCCAATCTATAGCCGACAATGAGACGGGGGCGGAACTATCGTGGAGGGTAGCCCTCATCAAACTTTATCCACGAGTGGAATCGAATGGTACGGAATACACGGAGAAAACGAACGATAGAGCAAGTGAGAGAAAGAGAATGACAGAGAGGGAGAGAGAGGTAGGGGTAGAAGAGTAAGGCGAAGTTGGATAGGAAGGAGAACGGGTGGAGGCAGAGTAGGTGCTGTTTGTTGAATCCTCGAGATCAATACAACCCACTCTATCTCTTTCTGCCTCGTAATTCCGTGAGCCTAAATGTGTGCGCGGGCATTCGCCGGTTTGTGTACGTGTGCGCGGCTGATAGTAGCCACGTACGAGAGTGCACGGTAACACGCGCGACGCGTCAAGACGAAAACCGAGAGCGAGGCAAATGGAAACCCGCCTGGCGGCGGCGGCGGCGGCGCCGTGTTTCTGCCCACCGGTTTTAGCACCGACCCCGTCGATATTTTGAAAGCGAAGGTGCCACTCGCCGAAATACGAGAATATTGTGCCCCGAATAGCGGATTCGGTACGCTTCGAAAATAATCCGCTCTATTTTCCTGCTTAGCAGAGAGATGCACGCTTGCTGGATTAAGCGGTGTCCTTGAGACGTAATCGGATCAAATTTGGTGAAACGCGCGCGCGCGCGCGAGTACGCGATTCTCTCAAAATATTTACTTATTTACCGAGTTGGACCGATTTTCCACTAACAAGTATAGAAACCTAAAAACCACCCCATAAAACGATAAAATCCTCTCATTAGCAGACCCCATCAAAAGAGCGCTCGATTAAACATGAAGACCTCACCTCAGGAACACCGTCTTCCTCCCAATCACTCATCCCCTTCCTAAAAACTCAAAGCTTAATTCTACAGTTCGAAACGGGAGATCCACGATGGCAGGCGGTCTATTAAAAGGGTGAGAGAGTAATAACGTCCCAGAAAGAAAAATTACTTCGAAAGTGTCTCTTTCCCTGACTCCCTGCTTCATCCCTTGAAACGAAGCCTCGATCCTGTCCGCGCGTGTGCGGGGGTGAATACATCCCCCACCAATCCTGAGTCTTTCAAGTAATCAGGCCGACGCATCCTTTCCGATCCGACTACTTATGCCGATAAGAATTCCACGAGGAGAGCGTTTCAACTTCCTCTCTCGCTCTCCCGGCCAATCGGGGCTGCTTTCATATCACAGGCTCGAAGGATTGGCTGCGCACTGCGGAACCTTGCGAAAATAGGTCGGCCAATCCTCGTATCGGCACCCTCTTCCGCCTCCTCTTGCCTATCGCCACCTCCGCCCTTTTTGATCCTGACTATTCAAGCGAAAGAAAAGAACTATGCGCGCCGTTGGTTACTTCCCTAGACGACATTCCGGTCATCATTGTTCAGGCACTCGAATGTAAACCCAGTCCCGGTGGAATTATTATCCCAACTAGCTTCATCAAGGGTTGAAGACGCCTCATTACTGAACTTTGGATTTTATGCGTTTGCGACAAATGCTAAAAAATTAGAAAACGACGGATCTAGCAATGTTTGCGAAACGTTGGGGATAGTAATTCCACTAGGACACGGCTTAGCAACCTCAACAACGACATTTTCGGTTGTGATCGCAAATCGTTGCGAAGAGGAAATAGCTATTCGCCGTGGGTACTTCCTTGGACGACATTTCCGGTCGTCCTCGGGTCGCGAACCGCTGCGAAAACTATTTGCGAGGTCTCAGTCGGCGCTCGACCGTGTCGGAAGTGTCTCTCGAGTCGCAGGGTCGAGTACGAACACAGATTACCAGCATCCGTTCTCATCGACCCGTTCTCTGTTCCGGTTCACGGTCCAGGGGCTCGTCCCGATCGATATTCCGATCGATTACAGTGTTCTGTCTCCGGAAGATCAGCTGTCCCGGTTACTGATGTTGCGACTGTTGGCTGGAGGATCCCTGTCCACCGGAAGACACCGGCGTTTGGATCTGATAGAGCGGGTAGCTCTTCCGTTTCCTGATGCCGTGCATCGACAGCAAATGGATCTGTAGGTACTGCTTCGTTTTGAACTGCTTGCTGCACACGTGGCACGACACGTACTCTGTCTGCACCGTGTGCACGTTCACGATATGCTGCTTCAGGTTCGAATTGTTCGAGTAGATTTTCCCGCACTCGGGACACTTTGGTTTCCCCGGAGGGCCACCGTTGTCCACGGGAAGATGTTGCTGGGACTGATGGAACCGTCGTTGATGGAACAACGCCATGCTGTCGATTTTCTCCTTGGAAGACGACTGCAGCATCAGGCTCAGCTCGTTCTTTGCCGAAGAGGATTGCTGCTGTTGCAAACTCTGCAAGTTGTCCTGCAGCTTTTGATGCATGATCGTCAGCTGCTCGGTATTCAGGCTGTTCAGGGAGTTGAGCGAGTTCAAGGTACTGAGGGCGTGTTGCTGCGACGACGGTTGGCTGGTGGCGTGCATGGCCTGATG
This sequence comes from Lasioglossum calceatum, assembly GCA_963966675.1. Taxonomy (NCBI): domain Eukaryota; kingdom Metazoa; phylum Arthropoda; class Insecta; order Hymenoptera; family Halictidae; genus Lasioglossum; species Lasioglossum calceatum. The sequence continues at coordinate 796,183 of OZ016555.1, read as the reverse complement.
GTAATGATAGTGCTGCTGGAGAACGGACGGCAGCTCCTGACCGTCCGCCGAGTTGTGAGCCCCGCTCGGGTAATCCCCAGGCTGAGTCTGCTCGTTCCTTGTCGAAGACGCGCCCGGCAACCAACCGGAACTCGAGCTTGAACCATCTCCTCCAGAGGGCTGCCATCGCCCTGGAACCACCAGCCAATGTCAGTCCTCAGCCAACCTCGTACCGATCCCTTAAACACTATTCAATTTTGCTCTTTTGCCTCCCACAGCCCTTCGTTTTCTCTCCGTTTTACTTTTTGTCTGATTTCTTTTCTAGCTTTTGCGCTGTTTTTTTTTTTATTGTTTTCGATATCCCCTCCCCCTATGATCGAACAAGAGGAGGCGGCTTTAGATTTTTTTGCTGTTCGAGAGAGACGACAATTTTTTTTAGTTTTTATTCGAGTTCGGTTTGTGCTCGGTTTCTATTAAGCTCGATCCGGCATATATGTACTCGTTTCTTCTTCATCGTGATTCCGTACACACCTCCACCCTCTCGTTTCTTTTTTTTTTTAATCCAGAATATGTTATTCTCGATCGTGTATGCGTACCTTGTCAACCGAGAGAGCGACCAATTAGCTCGTCGAAGGGTCGTTAAGAATTCGAGTAAAGAGTCAAGCTCAGCTTTGCGTGGCAACCCTAACAAATGTTTCTAGCAGACTCGTGCAGGCCTTTGCGGAGGAAATCGATATTCCGGCGAACTCGGAACTCGAAGAGCCGTCGGAGACAGCGGCTAGGCTCCGCGAGATCACGTTCGCTCGCCCATTGTCATTTTTATCATTTCGTTTGATTTTTATTCGCTTTCTTTTTGCGTTTCTATTTTTTTTTTTTTTGTTAATTTTAATTATTCTTTTTGACTTACTCAAAGGGTAGTTTGGGCAAGGGGATGCAGGGTTGTGAGAGGTACGAGAGTTCCATGCATTCAACGCAACAACGAGAGACCAGAGTCTTGAGGGAACGATGGGAGGATACTAGTCTGGGCTACGAAATCGTAATAAACTTGTGAAATCGTATCGTTGCTCTGATCACTTACCGTAGTTCGGATCCTGGTTCGCCGCGTGGATCCCCGACGGTCCTGGTATCAGTCCTGCAATTGCCAATTACCACAACGTCAGCCTTTGCTTTCCAACAATCGAACGAATGGCAGAAGATCGCAAAATGCACGCGGCATTGTTCGTAGACTTATTTGAGAACGTATCAGATTTCATTTTAAGCATTTAGAAACTTCGGAAAAGGGCCTTTTAACAATCCCATTACAATATTCTGAAATTACTAATATTAATGGGAGATGATGAATACCTGGTAGTCCCAAAAGCGCCGCTGGAAACGAGTTACGATGGTGTTCCATGGAGTCGTTCAGGATGTCGCTAGGCTCTGTTTTCACGGAGTTCAAGATGCTGTCGTTGTTCGACATGTCTTCCTCGTTGTCCGACATAGAATTCGAGTCCTCGCCGGTGGACTGTGCCTGGTGAATAACAAATCCTCATTCTTGTAACCTCTCGCGATAAAATCAATCTCTAACAACGAGCCAGATCGATGAAGAATCTTACCTGTACATTATTAGAGGGTGTAGTGTGTATCGTAGGTCCTCCTTCCAAGGCCTGGCCTAACAACGATTCCTGAAGCTCCGACTTTTGCTCCACGTGATTACCAAGAGGTGGACTCTGGCTTCTAGGTCTCTTCTCTGGAGGCGGACTCAGGCCACTCTCGTTTAGGTCGCCCCTGCCATTGTCTTGCCAGGGGTTGCGTGGTGTGGCCTAACAACACATCACCCAACACTTTATTAACGTACCCTACAGTAATAACAACTATTTATACTAATAGTGAGTGTACATTGGGGATTTAACAGGGTAGTCTAGTTTCCAAAGATGAGGGTTTTCACTACTCAAAAGCGCTAGATAAAAGACCAATCTAGGCCGCAGCCGCCCTCAAATGTCCTATTTTTACGTTTACGAGCAGAGTTGTGCTAATTCAATTACATTGTAATTCTATTACACAATTGAATTACATTGTATTCCAATTATATAGTAATTCAACTACGGCCTAACTGAATTACATAATTCAAACCTTTCAATTAATTCAATTACTAAGTATTTTAATCAGATGTGTAATTGACATACAATATAATTAAAATACAGCTCTCCAAATTATAGCCCAGAACTTTGAAGAAGTACGTTATATTTTTGTTTTTCTTTCATATACTTGTTTGCTGTCTATGCGACGTAGTTTCTATTCTTCGTCCTCCTTCATAATACGTAACGCTATTTTATAATTGTAATCCAATTGCAATTACGAATTTCATTGTAATTTAATTACAAAGTATTTTATAATTGTACTCCAATTGCAATCACGAATTTCATTGTAATTTAATTACAAACTATTTTATAATTGTACTCCAATTGCAATTACGAATTTCATTGTAATTTAATTATATGAAGATCTGAATTATAAATTATTTACAATATGTGTATGATTGAATACAATGTAATTCAATTACTTTGTAATTATATTTCCTGGAGTAATTCAATTGTAATTCTGCACAACTCCGTTTACGAGGCGTAATCTGCGTTATTCGGCAGTATTCGAATAATGCAAATTACGCCTCGTAAACGTAAAAATAGAACTTTTGAGGGCAACTGCGGTCTAGATTGGTCTTTTATCTAGCGCCCTTGCAATCCTGGAAACGAGACCAGCCCGTTAAATTCCCAGTGTACTTCTCACTATTAGTAATAGCATCTGAAAACCGCACCCTTGCAATCCTAGAAAAACTAGTCTACCCCCTTACGGAATAACGTAGTTAAAATTGAACTGACCGGTGCGCTACCGTTGTATCCACCCGACGACGACGGCGGTGGTATCTTCGCCGTCGCGGCGCCGCTGTTGACGTCAGCTAGTCCTCGTACCTGGAGCATCTGTGCGGTCTTGAGGAAAGCAGCCAACTGTTCCTGACCGACGTGCACCTCGCCGTGATACATGAAGCGCAGCAACGACTCCATGTCTGACGAGGCGACGTCCCTCAAGATCACGATCGGATGTTGGCATGGGTTCGCCTGTCGAATAGAAGCAGAATATCTGGTGATTCGGATACAACAAGAAGAGAAATATCGTAGAATGAATTCCGGTGCCGTGGCCGTCGACCGTTGATTATGATCGATAGCCGGCCAGGCGGAATCTCGTTCATGTAAATCAGTTAATCCTATTTATCAGCGAACTAGCCGGGGCCAGGCTGCAGGCCAATTGATTTACAACGACGATTTACAACCTGGACACGTATAACGAGCGACGTTTAATCCACGTCGTCGATATCTTTCGCCGACGGTTTTAATGGCTCGCGGACCACAACGGGTTCTTTTCCTTTTTAAACGCAGAACGGCCAGCCTACAAATTGACCGCTCGCGGGACGATCATCCGGATCGAGGACGATGGAAATTCATGCGTGTATACGGAGCATGTACACCAGGGTCTCGTCCTCTTACATATACGCTGATCCGTTCCGTTTGTATCCGCGTCGCTACGCGTCGAGCCGCGACCATTCCGCGCGGGACGCGACGCGACGCATGTCCCAGCAATATACGGTGTGTGCCGGCTGCCATTATCGGCGCCGATATTAATTATAATTAATGACCGCCGGCGTGGGGGTTTCCATAACGCCATCACGGTTATTTCGGGGGCGAGAGGTGTCGCGCAACCACGCGTACACGATCCGAGCGATGCTGGGCGCAAGAACAAGCGCGACTCGCCGCGACAACGACGTTCGATTATCGATATACAATGCCGGCGGGATATTCCGCTGTTCTGCCGAAAACCGAGCTACTTCTGATCTGGTTCATACCATTAAATGCTATTATTATTATTTGCTATTTTGTCGTTCTGTTTCGTCGACTTTCATTAATTAATTCAAATTTACATTTTCTCATTCTCTTCGTTGTATAAACTGTGTCCATTGAGAGAATGTTTGCGAGCTTATTTGGATTGATCCAGGTTATATAAAATGTTTGAAGTCGCCGTTTCAGATATTTCCAATGGCTGCGGCCACGTTGAATCGGTTAAACGGAGCCGGGTATAGAAATGTTTATTATTATCGGCCGATATCGACTTACCATGCTGTTATAATCGTTCCCGGTTTTGTAATATCGACTGGCGTATTGACCGGTTGTAACTTGACGCCGTCGATCGAGTCGATTTTTTCCCCTATCCAATATTTCACGTCGTGAAAGTGGTAGCAATCAACGATTCGGTCTAAAAACTTTGTTGCGTGGACGTCTGATATTTCACCCTTTCACTGCGGGTACGAAAATTCATGGGGAACGTCGAAAATGCCATCGGTAAGACCGCGTTCGACGTTGTGTTACACCGAAATATCGACGACTACAATCCCTGGTTAAAATAATACAGATTGATTCGAGCGATTGCGACATTCGATTTCCAAGCAATTATTCAGGCTAATAAATTGGTCGGTGAACAACTCGGAATTTCACGGTAATCCCACGAGGACTGTCGCAATCGCGGAAAACACAAGCATGACAGAATATGATAGCTGCTCGACGAGAATTGTTGTTACAGCAGCTTTCTCAATGGCGTTACACCTCCGCGTAAACATTGCAACATCGATCGTGCGTAGCCGTCTTGCGAGAACGTTGCTGCACGTGAAATTGCGTGTGGATTTAATTGAAGCCACGAGTGAAAATTCGGTCGGTTCGTTCTAGTACAGAAATAGGCGAATATATTTTTGTAAAGAATCAATGAATATTTGTCGACAAAGGTCGTAGCTCGAATTTCAGTCCGCGCACGTTCCCGCAATGTTTTTGCGTGAACGGGAATCGACTTTTACGCGTCGCCGAACGAGTTCCAATTAAACCAGAGGAACACCGCGGTGCCGATCGGCGTGTATCTGGTGCAATTGAAATAATCGGCTGGGCCGGGAAAAGTATTTCTGCATCGCAAAGACGAGCCCGAGCAGAGTCAAAATGGGTGGGGGGAGAGCGACGAAAGAGGCGAGAAGAGAAAGGGAACAGAGAACTCCGGCGTGGACTTCCCCTTTATCGCATTAACCAATTTAATTAACAACTTTGAGACGGACTCTCGCTGCCCCCTTCCACCCCGCTAATTAGACCTAACGCGATTAAAACGGGTCAATAATTAATTGTATGGAGGCTCGTGCGTCGCAGACGGAGACCAGGGCAAATGGCCGCTCGACTGATGCTCGCACGTTTTGCGACTTCTTCCCCGTTTTCCCCGCGATGAAATCATAATTCGCGAATCGAATCGAGGGTAATCGGACACGCCGCGTCGTCGCGAGACAGGTAACAATACGCCGGAGAGTTGTATTACGCGCACGCATTCCGCCAACCAACTGGAAAAAGACGTTTCGTGTCCGACGAATAAAATGCTACACGATTTTTGCGTCAGCTTCGAAACGGAAACGGAACTGGGAAAGATGGAAATATTTTATTGCGGGCAGATCAAGTCAGCATCTGTGTACTATTTATTAGTATCCTATAATATATAGAGAACAGCTACCGGAAACGTATTAAATAAAGCAACTCTTACCGACAACAAAGTCCATCTTCTCCAGTTTCCTTTTCATCCGAAAACCCTCGGCAATTTCTATTTACGTTTCAATTCGAAATTTCGTTGAATACTTATTGAAGCATTCGAGTACTCTCGGATGAATGGAACTTTTTCCAGGCCACGTCTCGTAGCCGGTCGAGAAAAAAACGGGGATTTAAAATAAAGCAACAGAGAGATGCTGGTTTATATACAATTTCCCATCGGTGGCGGAGGCGGCTAACAAACGGCGGCGATTTAAAAAAGAGAACAGTGTAATTAGTTATTCGACGAGACATTCCCCCGTCCGTCCACGATCCGGTGTTCCACGATATCGTAGCTCGCCACTTTCGTTCCATTAAATAAGTACGCTTTAACAGGTTTCCTTTCCTCGTATCGAGAGAGAGAGAGAGAGAGCACCGGCGCTCGATAGAAAAACAGGGATAATTGGTTATTTTAACGGGCATACCGATCTAACTTTTACGTTGGCCGCTCGGTTCTCATTGTCCCCCGCGTATACACGGTGTACCAGCTCGTTTCGACCTCCGAAACACATTTATATTAAATATTTGGTTGGAAAACCTAGTGGTCAAACTGCGGATTTCTATGCAAAATAAAAATTGTCCAAGTCGAATGTAAAAAACAGAAGCTAGATAAAAATGCATACACTCTTTTAACAATTTGAATCAGTCGAGAACAATATAACAAAATCAATGGATTCTTCTAATGTCTACAATTCCGTAAAAATTATAATTCAAAGAATGCGTCAATTACAATTTTTTCGCCATTCCTCTGCCTGTACCAAAAGAAATAAATTTGTAAGGGGGACACCGTGTATACAGGTTCAAATGTGTACACACACACGGACACACGGTTGTTCGCGCGCCCTTTATTTCCATTAATCAATTATCGGGCCGGCAAGAGAGCCCGATCACGAACCGCCGCGCCGCGGCAAGAAACCCGCCGATCCCCGGGTTCACTTTAATCGATCGAACGATCTTTCTGCATTACTTACGGTTTTTAGAAAGCGGACGCTCTGGATTCCGGCGTGATCGCTTACAGGTGGCTAGGGGAATTATGGTCGGGCCGAGTGATACACACACTCGTGCTCCGAAGAAAATCGGCCCGGTATCGGTATCGTGACTACAAAAGCCTCGTAATAAACCGGGCGCGAGAGGTTTCCCACGTTTCGAGGTATATCTCCCGCTCATCGCACAGGCCGCGGAAGGCGGATGAGAATTAACCGCGGAAAAATGCCAGGAATTATGGCCGGGATCGTGGATACGCTTAAATCCACGAGAAATCGGCTACAACGCCAAACGGGATCTTCCCGAGCGTTTATCGTCCGTTGACGGACCGATAACTGGCTGTTTATGCTCGCGATTATATTCCTTGACGATCGATCGGCTAGCAGGTGTTCGATCAAATGCGATTACCCGTCGATCTTCGGCTTTAAATGTATATTTTTCTGCGGTGGTTTACAAAGTAGAGGCCTTTAAACACACATTTCAAGTGTTATATGTTAGTTTTAGAAACCGATGGAAAAGATTTTGCAATTTCTGAGGAGGGTTGATCAACCTGTGAAATAATTTCCAACAGGAGAAAATGGAATGACTAATTTAATGAACGACGAGGTAACAAGATACAGTTCCCACTATACATACAGGGTGTCCGTCTATAAGTGTCAGAGCAAATATTTCGTAACTGGTTAAAGTTACAAGAAAATTGAACAAGACAAATTTGCACGGTTTTAAGTCTTACAAAGTGCATGTAAAATATTTTCTTTACTCGTCACCTTTGCGAGTTATGAAGGTCACCATCGTTTTTTCATAAATTCATACCCCCATTTTTTTACACATTTATGAAGTGGGAGTCATTTGTAGTCAAAATCATATTTGGTGAAAAATTGTTGTTATTCAATACACCTATGGATAAATATCTTAATTTTATCTTCTTTGACTTTTCATTTAAAAACGTAACTTCCGTTCCAACCAAATATTTGCTCTGACATTTATAACACCCATATGTAATCCACTGCTATAAAGTGTATCAGCTCTTCGTGGTCGCTAATAACCTAGCTGTTACCCTTCATAAATAAATAAAAAGAAAAAAGATACAGTTCCTGCGGTGGTTTCAGCGAATCGTGGAAAGAATATCTGGCACCCCAGATTTACGGCTGGCGAATCGGCGCGCAGGGACTTTTGGTGGTTCGCGGAATAGATCGATGCCCGTCCGTTCGAGCCGAGGAAAGCTCTTTTTCCGAGTACTCGAGCAGCTTCGCGCGAAAAGGTAGGCGACGAGGGAAAAAAATCCAGGCCCGAACGAGGGAAAAAGAAGGGAGCAGAATGGAAGGAAGAAGGGGAACGGTTCGTAATCGCGCGTCGCGGCTGTATCGTGATCGCATGTAGGCGAAGCACCCCAACTAAAGCGTAAGTAGAAAAGTAGATACGATTGCATGGTTTCTGATCCGGTTATGCAGTGAACGCGCAGCCGTCATGGCTTCGCGAAACATATCCGTTCTCGTCGGGCTGTTCGCGCGCCGACAAATACACGCGCAAACACGTTTGCGTGTTGTTCTCGTGGACACGTATTTATACATACGTACACGCAAACACGTCTAATGTACACTAATGTAGACCGGCGAGCACACCGCTGGCCTCCACCTCCTCCCTTATCTGCTTATCTGGATAGTTGATGTTTCACTGACGCATGTTTTAAGCTTTCCTCGCATTAAGCAGTCAAATCGCGAGATAACAGGCGAGGGAGCGAGTATCGATCAAACATTGGCCACATAGTTACCGTGTCTTTCTATGTATACCGTTCCCTCTTTCCTCTAGCCTCTCTTCGCTCACTCTCTTTCCCTCTCTTCCTCTCTTTCCCTCTCTTCCTCTCTCTCCCTCTCTCACTGTGTACGATAGTAAATAGACTTTAGGGAATCGGGCGTAGATAACAGCGACGATAATGGCGCTCCGGTATTGATTGATAGCGACCTCAATGAAAACCTAAGCGAACAGAAACTTTTCACTGTTTACTACAGTCTCGAGTCTTCCGGATTTTCACCTGTTCGTCTAGGCGGTTTCTATGGTTGTTGGAGAACACGGCTGTGCTTTAATCGAATGCTCAGAAAATCATTGCTAGTCTGCGGATCTTTATACAGGGTTACCCTAGGTTCGTCGACAACCCATTTCATCGACACTGTTTTCATCGACACGATTTAACCGACAGTAACTTTCATCGACACGGTCAAATCGTAGTCATATGTTTTCATCGACAGTCCCTGTTTAACGACAGGTTTGAGTTCATTATAGATATCGCTTTAATTTCATTACTTGATAGTTGTATAATTATTGTACAATTTTGTTATATTTAGTAGTCTATATGTACATTCGTAGCATTCGTTCTGTTTATTCACATTTTTTATATGTATTTACACAATTATGTTTGAAATTAAATGAAATATTATGATTTTTTATTCATTTTTGTGTACCTATTAATAAAGTTTGTTTATTTGAAGAAATTCCGAGAGCGAGAGGTGGTAAAAGAAAGCGTTTACCGTTCCCGGGCGGCGCGGTAAGGACATATCCACGATCCGGCCTTGTAACAAGCAAGTTTGAGCGGTCCCCGGTTGCGAGGCAGCAAGCTGGTCGTAAAAGGATTCTAAAATAAGTCGGAAGGCAGAGCGAGCGAGGAATTGAAGTTCTTAAATGGCTCTATCATCGTCTCGCGGTGGCTGGTCGTCGTCGACAATGCCTGTGGCACAAGAAACACACGTACTCGGCGAAACACACGTTCCGCCCGCCCCCTTTACTCCTCGGTTTTCCAGCAGCGGCGGCGGCGGCGGCTGTGTACAGGAATGCGCGCACGGTACAACTACGCACTTCCGTTGATAAAAATACACGGGAGGTATAATGTGTCTCGGTACACGCGCGCGACCATCGTCATTTCGCTGTACAAGCGCGGCACGGAAGGGGAGCAAACGGGGAAAAAGAAAAAGGAGAAAAGAGCCGAGCCGGGAGCGAGCAGGGAAGAAACCAGAGAGAAACGAAGGGAACGAGGAGGAAGAGAAGAGAGAGAGAGAGAGATAAAGTGATGAGAAGGTCGAGGGGTGGAAGAGAGAGAAGAGAGAGAGAGGGACAAGGCTGAAAGAGGACGAGAAGTCGTATTATACGCACACGCAGCACAATAATATACCAGGCGATAATTTGCTGGCCGCATGTGCGGCTGTTGGCTGGCCAGGCCGTGCGACATTAAGCGTAATGCGAGTTGCGCACCGCTCGCGCATAGACGCCGCATTAACGAAAAACGAGAATACGAACGCTTATTAGAGGCGTGATTCGCGAACCGAATCAACTCGGTGAAATTAAATACGCGCGTGAACCGACTACACCGCGTACCGCTGCGAAGATCGTTTCGCGTAGAGACGTATTTTGTTTAGAGGCGTACAGAAAAAAGTCAGGATTTTCGTCCACCCGAATATCGTACCGTGTTCCCTCCGCACCGCGTGCATTCCGCGTGGCCGCAAATTGACACGAGCAACCCGCGGTCAGTATATATTTAGATGCGTACACTGCGGTGGGAGGCAAGATATTTTAAAATATGAAGACACTCGGTGGTAGATGCAATCCGCATTCTGTACGAGACGGTCTGGAAATAAAATTCGATTATATCGCGGTGAGCTTGGGACACTCGAGTACCGAACGAGACATTGTATACACTATACACGAGAACTTGATGTTTAGTTGTTCGAGCAGGTCACAGGTGTTTGGGACAATTTCATTCGGCTTCGGAAAATGTTAGACATTTCTAGAGCGCTTCTGTAATTAATTAATCGATGCTCGAATTCGGCTGCGAAGCTTGCGACGGCATAAATATCAATTTAGTACAAGTTTCTTAATATTTAGACTGCCGAGCCAGAAATTCAAAAATTCAACATCAAACAATCGTTGAACGCACAGGTAGAAATTGTTCGATGTTGTTTCTCCCAGCAGTACAAGAGAAATTGGTTTAGAAGAATTGGTTCGGAGCTGGTTTAGAAGCACCGAATCCCTTCAATTACGTACCGTGCATATACAAATTGTCCTTGCAGCGTAGTTTATCTTTTCCGTTGAAGTTTTACTTCGCTAGTCTTCACACGGGAATCCCCCATTAACATCCACCAAAAAATTCATCGCATCTTTACACCCCAGATCCTACCGAACTCGCCACCACCAAGGTCGTATCAGCATTCCACCCGACTCGAACCCGCTTCACAAAGAAATCACGAACCGTGGAGTTAAGCTCGCTCGTTAATCAAGCTTGGAGTCATTTTTCGAGGCTCGAAAATGTCCCTGGATTTTCCGGGGCAGTCGTGCGAGCGTGAAATAGACGCGTGCACGTATGATTACGCTCTCGTACACCTACGTCGCGCGGACATCGTGTAACGATCCGTTAATAACGTTACCGTTAACCGCGCATTAGTGGTCGCCGCGGCTATTTGCATATCGGATCGGTAATTTCCATCTGACGCCGACCGGAGAGCAAACGAGAGAGACAGAGAGAACCGTGTATGTGTGTGCGCGCATATCCGTGTCGCAAGCTGCGGCATTAAACGCGGCACCTAGGGTACCCCTGGCTGCGGCACCTACGTGCCGCCATTACGGAGAACGTACCGGTGATTTATCCCGGTTCTCGATCCGAGGATCGAAAGCCAACGTCGTCTCCTCTCCGATCCGAAATGGATACGCAAGCCGGCGTGAATTTAAAATACGCGAAGATCGGCCGGGAAGATAGGCCGCCACACAGAGTAACAGTACGTTCCTACGGTAACTATCAATTACGCTGGATCCCTGCCACAACCGCGCCGCGGGACTCTATCGTCGGATTAGAAATTCGAAATATGTATTTCTGGTTTGCCATCGGGTCACGGATGCCGCCGCCGCCGCCGCCGCCGCCGGCTGAGCTCGCTACCACGCATACTTTGAATAATTGGGTTTTTACGCCGGAGCTACCAGGAATGAGGCTCCTCTAAAAATGATTTGATCAATTTTATTACGGCTAAACGGTTACTGCCGGAGCAATTTTTTATGGGAATTTTTCTAGGGAAAGACCGAGCACGCTTTTCTTTTTTCTAGTTACAGGTGTTTGAATGCTTAGCCAGTTAACACTAAACCTACCGACCATCGAAAATGACTGACGTGTAGTTGCGGATGTTTTAACGCGTTACTGTTCAAAATCGAACATTTCATATGCAACGACCTAATAGATACTGGAAAAATTTGTTGCCCCTTTACTGTCGTAGCTAAACGATTGTAGCTCACGGTGCAGTATGGAATAATACCGCCTTCCAGCCTGACGGTGAAATCTGCGGCGACATTAGCGCAAAATGCAAGGCCATTAAGTAGCTCGATATCTACGAATCTCGAGCGAGCAGCTGTTAGATGCATCTCCGATGGCAGTGCAATCGAACGATTTAATCGAGGAGGCTGAGTTCTCGGTACCAATTGCTACCGATAAGATCTCTGTGCGATAAGATGTCTGTTCTAGGAGAGGAGCGCGATGCAACGGGGGTAACGTTCGGGAATGAATAATCGTTGGGGAATGAGGACCGGTTCGACGATCGATTCGCCGGTTCCTCTGGGCGCGGAATGCTCGATCGATGGATCGCAAGAAAGGAGATACGCATCGATCCGATGTTAGAGCCTGCAGTCGAAGAGAATCGTAAAGTGAGTCGGGTGAGATTCTTGAAATTAAGAGCGGTGAGTAACGCCGCGGGAACTAAAGGAACACGGGGAAAGCTTGCGTGACGAAAAGAATTATCCTAACTGTAAGCTCGATCGTTAAAATGGCTCGTAAAAATTTTGTATGTGTTTTATTGATCGTACTATCACGGTTTAATTTCTTCTCTCCATTTCGTTCTCGACAATATAGCATTTTCAAATATTTCGAAGGAACATTGAGTTCCTGCAATTTTTATTTTGCACATAACTAAGAAATTAAACGGTGTTGTTGGCCAAGAGCGCCGATGACTCAGCCGAATTTCCGCGAACGATAGCAGCTTCGTAACGCGATTTCGCCCGAAAAAAATAAAATCGGAGGCTGTAGAACGTATCGAATACATTCAGATAAATATTCCTCGGTTTCAGTCGCGCGGATGTCGCCCAGAAAGAAAAAACTATGTTGGTAGAGTGACTCAGTGGCGAGAGAAAAGTGGGAACAAAGGGGGACTTGTTTGTTCGCTGGTGGTAATTGCGCGTTGCAATTGAACGTGTTGCGAAGACCGAGGACATGTTACAAGGGAATTCCATTCTGCTGAACCTGTTCGGGACGCACCGTGCAGATAAAGCGGGAGTTCAATGTTCTTCGAAATGGCTGCTGACTTGTCCAACGATCGACTAAAAATACGGGTAACAAACGGGATTGCTTGTTCGACAGTGTGTTGGATGTTTCGCGGTGACTTCTGAGATGTGTGACGGAGTTGATGTACGGGTGATAATTGATCGGTGGATCTTTATTTTTAAAAGGAATACAGGTGCTCTCGCGCGAGAGATTGCTAAGGGGGTAGACTCGTTTCCAGGGCAGACTCGTAGGTATCGAAATGAACACGGGTCTCCGCTTTCTTCGAATCCCGTGTCCCGTTGCCAACGAGAGTGTCGCCGGTCGAATTCTTGAATTACATCGTAACATATATAGCAGCACCTTCTGGCGAGCGGATTTATAAGTTACGCGCTACTGGCGCGCACTCGAAGCAATACATAGAGGGTTTTCGTTGGTTTCTCTCCGCGTCTTTTCGATCCCTCGTCCCTCGTGTGACTCACGTTATTCTTCACCCTCTCTCTTTCTCTCTCTCTCTCTTTCTCTGTATCACTCTCCTTCCACCTCTCCCTTTCAATCTCCCTCTCCGTCGCAAGAGGCTTTACGTTTTGTTGCTCGCGTCCTCCGCGTTTCTTTCTTTCTTTCTTTCTTGGCTGACACTTCGGGACACGCACGCACGATACGCGCGAGAAGGAGGCACGCAGAATTTATTACGGTGCGGTGGCCGGTCTTATTTTAAGATCCGGCGAGAGGCAACACCGGCAACCGACGAACACGCATATTCCTCGTACCGCGCCGCGATGCGTGTGCACGCACACGCACGCATTAGACCCGACAGCGTGGGGTACTTACGGGAACGAGTCAATGGATATTATAGTCGACAGATGTACTATGCCTGTCTAAATTTGACGCGGACTTTGCCAACGAACACGCTGAACTTCGAAAATCCGACGCCAACCACGATCAATTAGAAAAATCCCAGCTGATTCGCTTATGAGAACACGCCGCTGTGCTATGGCGAGCGATTTTCTTAATGACTTAGACTGCGGATCTTTGTCCCCAAAGATGCTGTAACGTTGTTTTTAATGCAATTAAGTCGTTCAGTGAGCAAATCAATTTTTCTATTGTTCCTGCATTCCAGAATCAATGGAAAACATTTCTATTTCGTATAAAGATCCGCAGTCTATTAATGACTGATTGAGAAATTCGAGAGGAAACAGATAAACATATCGCAGGATAAAAATATCTAATCGCTCTAGCCCCCAGGAGCTTCCACAAAGTCCCTTTTCTTGCCGGGGCGTTTAAAACAATTCGACGGTCCATATGTCGAGCGGCTATCGCTAATTGCAGCGTAAAACGCCCAGAAATAAGTCGAACGAAATTTTTCCCCCAACTGGAGGGCCAGGGACGCCTGCGATTGGCTGTTAGGAATGAGAAACGCAAATGCCGGACGCATTAAGAGCGCGTGCCTTAATGCGCGTGTACGTGCCCGCGTAAGTGGTTCCGTACGGAGCCGGCTGTAAAGGAAAACAAGCCATGATTTCATGACGTTGCCTCGGATATACGGCGTCATTTAACCCCTCTAACCCGCGTATACATCCTTCGACGTGGAGAAAGAGAGAGAGAGAGAGAGAGAGAGAGAGAGAGAGAGAGAGAGACCCATTAATGGGCCGCGCCTAAGGCTCGAGCGACGTTCGGATTAGAAAGACGATAAACCTGGCTCTTGTCCTAATTTCTTGTCGTTCTTTCTTTTTCCTCTCTCTCTCTCGTTCTCTCTCGTCTTATTCCTCATTCTGTTCTTTTCGAGTTCTCCCTTCTCGAAAGCGACGGACCGTTTGACTCACGGCCTATGGAAACCGAGATATACCGTTGCTGGAATTAATTAGAAATACGTTTTGATCCGGTTAACGGCGGCGTTTTTCTCGGCGAGCCTCGCGGATAACTGGAATAACGTCGCGAGAGTTCGTTCGAGAGAACTCGTTGACGATCGGCGTGTGTCTCCGTTGTTGGTGACTGCATTCGATGACGAATAACTAGCTGTTTCTTCTTTTTCTGGCGTGCGGAACGGATCGAAGCCGCTTTAATGATTGTAAATGTTATGCGCGACCTTTGCTCGGCCGCCTTGGCTCCGCATTAAAAATAAATTAAGGAGCGAGATATCGGATACGATACGTCGGATACCGAGCCTTTCTATTCTGGCCCCGTGAAACGTGTAATTACCGCTCGAAAAAGGGAACCGGTGGCCAACACCGGGGCCATCGATTTTTGCGTCGCGTCGATTTCAGCCGAGCCGAGCCGAGCCGGGCCAGGAACCACGGACCCGGGAACCGAGCCCGTTGTCCAGCGTAATCGACAATCGGATATTTAATAACCGACGGGCTATCGGACATTCATACCGGCTCGATTAGCCTCCCCTTGTAAAAATATCGGCCGTATCTATCATTAATCTGCTAGACAGTGATAGCCGATCAATTTCGGTCCGGTGAACGCCATATGGCTTTACCTATTTCCACTCTTCGCTAAATTACAGACTCGCTTCGTACTGTTTCCGACATTAACACGGTGACTGCCCCGTTTTATAGTGCAACAAAAAACGACCTGGGACACTTCGTCGCACAGTGATTCGAGAACGCGATTTTACTGTGTGGCTAAAAGTCAAAATGTCATTGATACTTTCTAAAAGTTGGTAATCAGATGTTTTTCAGGTCACTGATAAAACGAATCTGACATGAAAAATTCAAAATTCAAAATGGTGGATTCAACACACATATGGTCTGGAAACTCGTTTTTCGATAAACGGAATTAACGGGCCGTAGAACGACGGAGACCACTGCAAAAACCCGGTAAAAACAGGCGTGAACCGTGTTGGCGAGTTCGAAGCCGATGGTAGCGAGTAACAAGGCGTTTTGCAGAGCGGTGCGACAGATGGCAGTCGCCGGGTAACGTTGAACCGTACACCATTACGCGTTACATTCGACGGTTAACAGCGGTGATCGTGCGGTCATAAGTTTCCATCGGATCGTTGCTCGCCGTCTGGCGAGAATCGTTACTGCGCTAGCCATTATGCGACTCGGTTTTTTACCGGGCGTGTGTGCTGTGCGCGTGGGTGTGCTGGCCATGACGCGCGTAATCGTAAACAGCCGTGACGTTGCGAGGCGGAAGACGCTGATTCCGATTCGCAGTGCGAGCCTTATCTGCCGACGATTCCCGGAATAATCGTAGGCAGAGAACCATTTCGGACGTATCGAGCGAGATACCAGCCTCCGCAATTCTTGATTAACCTTATCAACGTAAATCGTAATCGATGTGCGCCGGCGATACGCTCTTCCGTTACTCGAAATAAAATTTCCACTTTCTGCGCTATGCGCGCTAACGGAGAGTTCTGATAAGCGATTCATTGAACACTTCGTCGAAGGTTCGTCACTCTCTCTGGACGTTGATACCACTTTCTTTGTTATCGGTGGACTGCGGACTTTTCTGAAAAGCGAATCGTGGAGAGTTCTGTTAAAATTTCTGGTCGAGCTGGAACTGTAAATCGTCTCAGCACCGACTCTAGACTAACAATCAATTTTTTATCGATCCTCCGTCGATCGATCCTTGGACCCAATAATACCTAAACACCGTCTTAAATCACTAGTGTCGCTTGATCCGCGCGGAAACAAGCGGCTAATCGCAGTCGTCCTCGGCGCGAGACCGCTCGTAAATATTCTCGAGTATTTCGAAATGATTCAAATTTCGACTGTATTATGGTCCGGGGGGGCAGGTCGCGTAGAAAATAGACGTGGTCTCGGCTTGTTGGTCTCTCCTGCGGCCCTCTTCGGCGCGAAGAGTTCTCGTTACAGCGTCGAATCACACGTATAGCCGGAAACAAACGAGATCGAGCGTCGCGTCGTCGTCCCGTATATTTCCAGCGGTCTCTATCGTTCTCTTTCCCCCCCCTCTCTCTCTCTTTGTCTCTCTCATCCTTTCTCCGACGAGCATCGCACGCGCGAAGATCGAGTCTGAGCGGCGCGCATCGCTCGGTAAATTTAAATGCGACCGGTCACGCGACGGGTAGCGAGCGAGTACAACGAGTACGTGATGGTAACGGGCCACGCACACGCACGTGGTCTCTCTCCCTCGTTCTCTCCGATTCTCTCTCGTTCTCTCTGTTCCTCTTTCCCTCTGTCAGCTGCGAACGCCTTTAAATATAGAATATGGAGCACCTTTTGCCCGCCACACGCCGGACCCGATGGATTTGTGGTATTGTGCAAGCGTGATTTTCTGTTCCCTGCACTCGGCACGTGCCGGCGCGGCGCTTCTCTGTTTTTCTTCCGCCGCCTCCCTGTCAACTTTTCCTGCCATCTTTCTGTCAACTTCGGTCGCCCCTCTATCCCCGTTCCGTCTCGCAACGCGAGAAACTCGATTCGATGCAATCAGTTGCAACTTTCAGCGAGAATTTTCCGTTTAAATCTATTCCGAGAATTTCTAGATTCAAAAATAAAGAGGAAGAGGAAAAGCTCTGTTGTCGGTTCGGGATCGTCATGTCGGTTACATGGTTGCTGCTCTATGGACCAAGGCTGTTCCGACCTAGATGACCGTCCTCGAGCCTCGAAGAGTTTTCGACGATACTTCGATGGAATGGGGAAACTGGAGCCCCGAATGACAGCTGTATCCTGTCCGTGGGCTCGTACCAGTGTATTTATACTTTTGTAAGTGGCATAGAAGAGGAATAGGTCCCATTAGACCAGCTTTGAGCCTCGCTTAGCCACTTGACACCGAGCCTGTGCATCGGGACGTATGGGAGCCTTCAATTTCTTACAGAGTACGCTTTGTTAGCGCTATCCGAGCTCGAGTGGCTATTACCCAATCGCCAGTTGTTCTTTTCGACTATTTTCTTCTGCAGCACGAATACGCCAATAACATGCAGATCCAAAAACATGGCAATTCCGGGCCAGAATATCGCGATTCGCGATGCGAATCAAGATCGAGATCGCACTCCGCGTGTCAGCGTCGAACGCCGCGAAACGGGGCGCGAGGTATGAAGTTACGGGCGAGACTCGAACGAAACAGCTCGCGGATTAATTCCTGGGGATCGGTGATCAGGGCGCTCGCCATTAATGCAGTTATCTCGAGGACCGTGACAGCCTCTGAAAGGCGTGCCTCGGACGCAAGGAATATTGCCGGTTGAAACAGGCTTAACGAGTTCCCTTAACAGTTTTATCGCGAGCCTGGCCGCGCTGCTTAGCCTGCGATCGCGAATTCATTGATTGCCGAGGGAAACGAGGCTAATCGAGCCCCGGGACTATCGATGATATAAATTACACGGATCCTTTGCGAGGCGACGGGCTCGCATTTCGTAATCCGCTCTTTGATAAGAACAGTAGGAAAAATCGGGGGAACGAACCGATCCCGTGGAATAACTTACAAATAGCTGGCCAATTAAGCGTGCGACGATCGGCGATCGCGTGCTAGCCTTCAAGCCAGGAATTTTCATTGACCGAGGAAACCGCGAATCCGAGCGAAAGACGACGATGATAAACGAGACAGAGGTGTGTGCAACGCGACGCGCAGACTTTACGATCCGCGATAAATATTTAAACTGTCTCGCGCGCGGTGGCTCGTTCCGAGACTAGACTCGCGCGAAGAGGCGAACGCTCGTTATCGCATCCACGGAATCGCATGATGCACGCATCGGCACCGTCGCTATACCTCAAGAGACTGCATCGAGACGCGGCCCACGCGTCGCTGAAATACAACACGACCGGCGAAATTATCGCGGAATCTCAGGTGGAAATTGTTTCTGTTCAACTGGCTTTAACTTGCCGATGAAAAATCGTCCGGCGGCAAGCAAAAAGATCGTGGAAACGAATAACTCGCGGAATTACAAGGAGAAACTTGACTCTTTAAAATGAGCCAAACCAGACTGCTGTACGATCTTTTTTCTCAAAGTTGCGACGCGTTAAAGATCCACGACTTCTTAGTTAAGATTTACCGATCTCTAATTTTGAATGTTGATATAATAAGAACGGCGACAGTGTTATTTCGATGTCCGTAAAGCAATATCACCGTGGCGTAAATTACAATGAGCAGGCAATGTGGTACACTACGCGCCGCGGGGATCCCAGCTCCCAATGAGAAGTTAAAATAGAATAACGGAGAACCGTGGAGTTGCTTGTCGCGGCGTGAAGAACGATGCCATGATTTCTATGGGAGTTTCGGGCGTCCTATTAAATTTCTATACATTACAAAATGTTATCTCAACAAAAATCTCCGGACGTTAAACAATCTTTTACCACGCACAGGACAATGGAAACAATTTTCCACGAAGAAATAAATTCGGTCACTAAATCAATGAAGAAGTGTGCTCGGTGTACAGCAAGTGGCAATTAAGCCAGGAATTCTTTAGACCCGAATTTCTCCGAGTCATCGTGCAACCTATGCTGGAGGACTATGTACAGCTTGGTCGTTCAATGCCACGCCCCCACCATAAGTCTCATCGACTCCCACCATGAAAAATCGATCAACCGGGGGAAGTACTGTACCGAAGAATTAAGTATGTCGGAGTGCGTCGACTATGATCCAGGGAACAAGGGAAACGCGGGCGAACGTAAGTGCGGCAGGTCCGTTTCGTCGAATTCAATTTTTCTCGCGAATTTCGTGCCAGCCGTGACAGCCTATTGCTCGAAAGCCAATTTATTACCGATCCGGGACAGGACGAAATTTATTATTGGTGGCGTGCGGGGCCGGAGAGGCACGGGGATCGTATTTCGGCAAATATCGTTGCGGACGTAGTCGATAACTCAGTGATTCGTCATCGACTCCCGGCCGATAGTCAAATGAACGGGGGGAGCTGTCGTAAATCGTTGCACCGGTGCACTAACGCATAAATCAAAGCTCGCGCGGCTGTCAGGTGTTCCAGGCAGACTCGTTATCGTTGCGTCACGCGTTTGATATCGAACACGCGAAAATATCGACTGGTTTCCTAAGCGTTTGATTATATTTTCTTCCTTTTTTCCCCCCAGTCGAAAGCGAACTTCGTATACGGTGTACACGAAAAATGTCTGGCCGCAAGATATCGAGATTTATTTCTGTCTGCAGAAACTAGTCCAGTGTTAGTATGTTAATGCCTCTAATTTTTCAGACTCTAATTTCTAGTCTTTCAACACGCTTGCGTCGGACCGAGATCCTCTGGTCCGAGAGTACATATTTCTATGTATTTTGTACATAGTTCAAGCATTCGAACAGAAATTTAAAATTGGATTTCAATGTGCGCCGTTGATACGAAAATCAGCAGAATTTCTGCAGAGCGTAACAAAGTCGTCGCGGCCATTAAACGTGTCGATCTTTCGCACGGTTGCAGCGGAAAATGTGGAACAGCTTGCGAAACGAGCCGATAGTGCTTGTCGGTAAAAACCCGGTGGTCCACCTATGAGGTTCTACCCACGCGATAGTTAATCCCCGGCAATTGTGCACGATGTAATTTCATGTTTTCCCGTGCGCGCGGTTTAATGCGGCGACGAGTGCCACGATCGGAGTAATAATAACGCGGCGGCGGTGGCGGCGGCGGCGTCTACGGGCATTAAACAAACGTTCCGAGCGTCACCGGGACGCCGGTGAAAGTACAATAGCGAGGGATATTAATGAGCACAAAAGGCTCCACCTTCGTAGCGACGCAATGCACGCTTTTTATTACGTCGCCCGCGTGACTTATATTTAAACGACAAGGCACCGATATTCGTCGTCGTCGTCGTCGTCTGCATGGCGTCGTGACGCAAGCTAGTCGAGCAACCAAGGGAGACGACGATTCGTGTCCGGCGTTATTAGCTCGAGTACCGCGCGGCTCTGACACTTAAAATCAATTAGCGGTACGCGTCAATTAGAAAGTCGGTCGCCTCTTCCACAGACTCGATTTCTTGCCGGGCTACGCGCGCAACAATCGTTCCCTATCGTTCGCTGGAATCCTTTGACGGAGAGCCAGTTACGCGGCCCCGGGTTCGCTGGCAATCCTCTAATTTAGCGGAAATTAATTAACCCTTCAAAGAATCTCTCAAAGTGCAATCGTTCGATCGCCTTGTTTAGGACCGATTTGTGCACGACGTTAATTTACACTTCACCCTTATTTTAGAGTCATAGACAAATCAATACAAAGAGAAATCGTTATTCACAGTGCTGCCGAAGCTGCAGCAGTGACAGAAGAGACCACGATTTATTTATATTAATTTAGATTTTAGTATTAATTTTAATTCGCGTCGTTTATCGATCGCTTGACCCCGCCCGAATCTCTGGCCTGTCATAGAAGGTGAATCTATAGTTGGTAGGCTCTTCGGGTGGCGATTAGGGGGTCTATCGAGGGGGAACAGGAGGAAACGGGTTCCCCAAGGAGACAGGTGGAGACGCGGTTGACGACATCTCGACGACACGTTCGAGTGATCGATAGTCCTTTGGCCGAGGACTCCCGTTGGTCGCCGGTCGACTTCGTTATTATGCAAATCGAAACGGAAGTCCTTTCTCGATTCTTCCACCCGCCGCGAGCTCGTAATTGCCATCTTCCGCCAAATTTTATATTCACGCCGGCTGCATTACGTGCGCGAGCGAAATTAAGGGTGAATTGATCTTTCTACCTGGCTCAATTTTCGTACTCCTGAATTTAATACTAATTTACTAATTCTCTTTCACGCTGGTTTCAATAAATTGCTATAAACTACCTCTTCTCCTCGATCGATGACTGGAGGAAAGACAATGACATTCCATGCACGACGCGACACGACGATCCGGCAAAAATATTTCACGCGAAAGTCGTGCGACCGATTTCACTTGTTTCGAAATTGAAAATCGGTATCGACGTTTCGATAGAAAGGATCATATTCCCAATATTTCGACGATAGTTCAATTACGGGGATCGGGGGGATTTTCGCAACAAGCGTCTCGGTAGACGGGAGCGCAATTTTTTGAAAGTATATTCGATTTCTCCTGGTACATATTAGTAATTATGTAATTACTCTCCCGTAAATTATCGTGTGACCAGGTTATTATTATAAAAATTATTATATTAAGGACAATAACCCGATAGAACGTGGCTAGTTTGAAGTGTGGCGAATATTGCACTGACCTTGAGGAGCCTCCGGAAGTAAGGGCTGCACGCGGAGAGGACGACCTTGTGCGCGGTGAAGCTGCTACTGTCGCATGCCAGCGTAACATCGACGAAATCCTCCTCGTCCCTCAGATGGCGGAATGAGCTGAGGATGCTCGAGTGGAAGTCGTTCCACCTGAGTGAGTACTGTTGCTCGCCGCTCGACGAGGACGAAGAGGCCGCCATGGCGTCCGTCCCCTCGGGACCCACGGCCGAGGGCACCAGAGGTGCTATCGTGCTCACTCTGGCACCCCACGAGGACACCTTCACTTCACCCTCTCGTCTTCACCACCGCGCACCCCGAAATCCTTATCAACCCCCTTTATCAACCGAACCAGCTGCTAGCCCGTGCCGCGTCTTCGCGCGATTGCTTATCTCTCAATAACAATCTTCGACCAATAACTCCTTTTTCCCTCTTAAAGCTTGCCCTCTCGATTCGACCTTGACCTCGTTACACTTCGAGAACGTATCTCGAATTTTCTTTGGTAGCCACCACCGTCGTCTTCTTCTTCTTCTTGTTTCAGCGTCTCGACGATCTGGGATAAGTTTCGTTCACTCTCGAGATCCGTAGAACCACTGTTTAGGTTGATGTCAGGTGTTAGGGAGCCGCGGAGCCAACGTGGATCTCATAATAACGACATCGTGATAGCGACGAGAGGACGTTGTCCGCCGCTGTCCGGGTACGCTGAGACAATGAGCCCGCGATCGGTTCTGAAAACAATGCGACGACTATTGTGAGGCACCGCTCTCTCGCCGGCACGTGACGGCCTATCGGACATTTTTGAATACCGATCGATAAACACCCGGCCAAGATCCGCCAGCGTTATAAACGCAATCGTACAGCCGCGCCTTTGCACTCGGGCCAATTTTGCCTCGGCGAATTCTCGATACCCGTTATCTTGAATTTCGGGGGAACGCGTGCGACTCGAAAATATCCGGCAAACGTTCGGCCTTCTTTAATCCATTCTCTAGCCGCAGTGGATGATCTCATTATTGGTGCCAGTTACGTAAATTCGAGATTTTATATTCTGATAACGATCTACTACCTACTCTTCGAGCAAGTGCTCATCGTAGGGTTCTGTAAGGGATGATTGCACCCTGTTCCGAATCAAAAAGTTATTCATTCTTTCACAGCTAAATCTTAATACATTTGAAACGAAACACCCTTTGAATATGTAATCAGAATTCTTATCTGCAGACCGAGGCAATAGATAACAAGATTACATTGTTATTTGCTCAGACCGCAAGCAGCTCGATACAAATTATTATTATATCGTACTTATTGTATTGGGTCTGTTTAGCGACGCGTCGGGATGGTTTAAAAGAGATTACTGGAATCGCTAAAATTCATGCTTGACATTCCGAGCCACTGGAATAAATTTCTCATACAATTTCTTCTTTTCGAGTTGTGTTCGAAAAAGATGGTGTCACGGTGGGCTAACTCATTTAAATGAAAAAAAAAGAAGTGACTTACCCGGTGTGAAGCAGATTGAACGTGACCCCAGCGATTTTTCCCTCGTTCTCTCCCTTCGTCCGCCGTATCCGCGAACCACCAAGCACGTATCACTTTCTCCCGTTCAACGAAGTCCTTGCACCCTCTGCCCAGCCACAGTTTGACAGACGCGTCATTCCGACATCCGTCGACGAAAGACACCACGACAATCCCGTCGATGGTTCCCCGGCCTTTGGACACTCGCGGCTCGATAAATCACCGGTAGGTCACCTGATTTTTTCGATGCACACGTGTCCTCGCTTATCATGCCCCTCTCGCTGGCTTCACTTTTTCTCTGTCTTGTCTCCTTCTTGCGATCCTTTCCTTCTCGGTGTCTCTTTTCTCGTCTGGCTCCTTTTTCTCGGTCCTCTCTCCCGTTCTACCTCCTACTCAACCGCCTTGATCTCTCTCTCTCTCTCTCACTCTCTCTCCTATCCTGCGGAACGGATAAAAAAGCCAGATTAACAAGCGTTTGCATACGAGCCCGTCGCGGTCCACGATAATGCACGAGATTATAAATGAAACGAGCAACGGACGAGCATTCCGACGCGACACGCCGTTCCTCGTTTCCTCGCGAAAGCATTCGAACTTCCCTCGCCCTACGGAGATCAAAATAACGAATAATAATGATTTCAGCCCACTGGTTCGATCTGATGCTACTACTTAAGCAATTTTGCAAATTACCACAAAATTTTCAACGTTTCGGTCAAAAATTTGGACCATTTTCAAGAGAAATTTTTTCATATAATTGCGTCTGTAAAAATTATTGAATTAATATAAAATTTGTGTTGTATTCCGTACACAAAACCGAAAATTTTAAGCAAAAAACCAAAAACATATTTGCTATGTGACAAAATTATTTTAAACTCTTAACAACTTTGGAACACATGTTGATTCCATGCCTGTGATATACTGACTGAGGAGAAACGTTAGAATTTGAAGAGGCAACTGAATCAGAGAACATCGATCGACCCATTGGCCAATCAATATTTGGCGGTAAATATGAACCGTGAAAAATCCAAGCAACAAGTTTCACTGTTTGTATACCAAACGAAGTTGTGGTAATTTATTAATTGACATTCAATCTAGTTTTGATGTATTTTAAGCCTTTAATCGATCAAAATGTTTCGGCTACTTTCACTATTTTTGAATATTTTTTAACCAGTAGTGCAAGGTTTCAGTAAATATATCCATTGCAATCGTTCGAATGCTTTCGTCATCCGGAAACACCGTCTCGGTGAACGCGTTATGCCTCGATCCTGCGGATCCACGAACGATCCAGCCTGTCAAGCAGGATCTACTCGGTGCCAGTCATTCAATTATATCAAGGAGTCGCATGAAACACGCCGACCTCTCGAGGGGAAATCCCGTGTTATTCATCTCTATGGAAAGTGAATTGAAAGTTATGCGAATCTTGCGTGAATCATTATCCCTAACAGCGGAAACATACGTGTACTCTGTAAAGTGTAAATTACAGTGAAAAGAAAGAACCAAGATAATTGGACGAAATAAAAATCTTTTGTTGTTTCAAGATTGTGAATTGTAGAACGATCGTGGAAGAAAAAATGGTGACGTACAATAACAATGTGAGCAACGGGTGTATGAATATATCTGGATGCCCGGCGATAAGGCTATCGGGTCTTGTTTACGATCCCGTGAATTTACTTTGCACCATTCTCGGCAAATATTAGAAAACGCGATATTGAACGCGGCACACGGCCGGCCGTAATTACTTCTCCGCCTTTAATTACGGGAAGGGCGCCCGATTTCATCGGGGCGCTGGTTACGTTTCAGCTTTGTAAACAGTCGCGGAACACCTTCGAATATTCCACGGTGAGTGTTGCTTTTAAATTACAGAGGTGTGTTAAGGCAGCACGCGAACGTTATAGGATTACAAAGCGACTGGGGAACGTTTGTTGGAATCGGATAGAGCTGCCGATCCGCACGCGGTAGTTTTCGATTTCATCGGAAATTACGACGATCCCCAGAAAACGCCCCGGAAAAATTAATTCACGATCTCCTAGAAAACAATTTTTATCGTGTGATAAAATGTTTACTCCTTGTCTGTCAGAGTTAAATTATAGTTCTCCATTTTTCAGAACTTGTAATGGCCATTCTGTCTTGCCAATAATCAGAATTTTAATCTAGAACTACCATGGGGAATTTCCCTGACTATTGTAATGAAAGGGAATACGTTCTATCTTGTGCCACTATGATTGTCAGAGCCTCAATTATCTAGAACTATTCCAGCAATGTTGTGTCCGAGCATGATTAAAAAGTATTAGACATACGTGGTTGTCCGTCAGAGTGCAGCGATCGATTCCGAGGAGAACGAATTGCAGACAATTGAAGTATCGAAGTATGTAACACGGTACGGGACCGGAATCGAGGAACACACATACGCCTCCCAGCACTTGCACGTTATGAAACTGACATAATGACCAGAGGAGGATTTCGCAAGCAGATACCTAGAAAGCGTTACGAGGCGTAGAGAGCGAGCACGCGTTATCTCTCAGTTTCGATACTGAAATTAAATACTCATTTTCCAGTCCGTGGAGGAACGACTGGAAATGGAGGAAAGAAAATTACAAACACGAGTTCATCGTTGATTAATATTCAGTACTCGTCTAGCGTGAAATACAACGATGTTCCTTGACCCCTGGAATTTTGAAGCAACCTGTACCGCCCAATCAGATCGGTCGCAATCGCGACAGAATCGTGCATCGTTCCACGTGCGCTCATATTCCATTATGCCGTATGAATGAATCCCGTGTCCCTGAATATATTTTGACGAACGATCGATGGATGAGCTTACGCTCGAGCAGTTCCAACCCCCACACGCGACTCATTTCGCAAACACTGTAAAAGTCGATCGACGAGAACCCTCTCGGACTCGCGATCCACGGATCGCAGATGTTCGATCGACGTACGATCGGCTCTCTCCGTTAATTGTCAGCCTCCTAAGCTTTATGATACATCGAGACACAAAGGAGACTGATCCAACGTAAAAACACGTCGATCTGCATACGTCCGGCGCACGGCAGTGATTTATGGAGCCGAGGTGATCGACGGGAGCCGGCTGAAAGCCGACATCATTAGCGATCGTTGCTTTTGTGCCCCCGGCTCGAATAACTTCGATCTTTTTATCTTACTTAGCTCGGCCGTGTCTCCCTTTTGTGCGCTGGTTTAATTGAGAAAAATCGGCGAACGTAACTCTATCAAAACCGACTAATAATTATACGGAAAGTTTTATGCATTCG
Organism: Lasioglossum calceatum; assembly: GCA_963966675.1. Lineage (NCBI taxonomy): Eukaryota > Metazoa > Arthropoda > Insecta > Hymenoptera > Halictidae > Lasioglossum > Lasioglossum calceatum. Next base: position 769,458 of record OZ016555.1, on the reverse strand, counting down.
CGACAGAACCGATCGAGTAAAACAAAAGAATACGATAGCATATTAATAAATTAATTTAAGACTCTCCCGCAGAACAAGTGTCATTGGTCATCGACGCCATTTTGGTATTACAGCTCCGATCAAGCGATTAACGCTAAAACACTTTTCCTGTCTATCCAGGTACACGTCTGTTTGCTCATCATCGGCCCCCATTATCTTTTCACATTTTACGAGATATTCGCCTGAAGTTGAAGTCAGGTTTAATAGCAGCCCGATGACTGTGCCTCGCCTTCCACACACTCCCATTTGCATACTAATTATGCCATTCGCATTTGCATCTTTATGCTCTGCAATTTTATCGCAAGGAAGAGGTTTCACTTGGCCAACAAATCCTAAACAATTGTTGAATTACGTTCGTTCGATTTCGTGGAGCAGTGCGTGGTTGAAATTGCGAGAAGATTAATGCACAAAACGTCGCTGGCAACAGGAACACGAGGAGAGACAAGGCTTTCGTCGTGACGAGCATTGTTCAGTTTCAATTGTATTTTTTTTTTTAGAAACAGGTTCGTTGAAGCGACGCAGGGACGCATGAGAAACGATAAATCAAAAGATGCGACGTTTAAATATTTCATTCGTGGCGAAAAGAAGAAGAAATTTCTCGGCGAATCAGGGACGCCGTGGCGTGCAACTTCCTCGAATCGACGGTCGTTTTATATTCCGCAGAGCAATCGTAAACCTCATTGCAGTGCGGCGCAACGCGTTGTAATCGCGAATCAACAACGCCTATCGCATTACTCCGGTCTCGCGCGCGGCTCTGTTCAATGGTTTATTGCGTTTCTCTGGCCGCGTTTACACCGGCCGTCGCGCCGCGCCGCGCTGTGCTCCTCCCCCGTCCCCCGCAAACACTTCATTGTTTTCATTCATAGGCCGAGTGTTTCTTGCACTTGCTTTTCGCAAAAATATCATCCAATCCCGTAACGCCAATTTCCAATAACCCGCAGAACCTCGGTCAATTTTCGACGAGTCAAATCGGTTCTCGCAAGCACAAATGTTGCACGCGTACAAATGTTGTTCCTTCGCACTTTGGCTTTTTTAAATTGAAGCACATCATTCCGAATGCTTCGAACGCACATTTTGAACTCTACCGACGAGATGCTTCTTAGAAACCTAAACAAAATACCATCGTTTGCGTGCACGAAGTGCGATAAGAAACGATATGACTTATAAGATGACCTAATACATTGCGTGAACACATCAAGTATCAAATTCTAATAAAACAACGAATCACCCAGGGACACTTTCGAAAGCTCTGTCCTGACGTAAAAGAAATTTGTATAGTTGTAAGTATATGATTTTCCATTTGCCGATTCGGCGGGCAGAAGATTTCCAATAATTAACAAACAATCATTTCGTTTCTGCGTGCCGAGTGTGCCCGGTTGATGGGACGGTTTAATTAAAATGAAGCCCACCGTGTGCCGGTTAATTAAGTCCATTTCCAAGATTATACGAAAATACTCCGTTACTCTTTGCTGGAATGTATGTAAATGCGAAATCGATTCGAAAGGTGTTCAACAACACCGCGGGAATAATTTGCATGCGCATTAAATTTCGCACGACGCGTTATAATCGCTAGTCAACAACGCCTATCGCGTTACTCCAGCCTCGGTGAATATTTTCCAACGGTTTAAATGCGTTTCCTGAACGGCTACGACCTCGTGCAACTCGAAATTATGCGATCCTACAGCACGACACATCCTGCGTGTCGTCGATCCTCGATCGAGCTCGGTCTTGTCAATCTCGGCCGACGGGATTTCCATTCACCGACGAGCCGCACTTTACTTCCTCATTAACATATGCTCGCGGACGATTGCTACAAAGTATCGCGTGGAAATGCCTTCTTAATCATAAAGTAAACTATGTCGTTAAAAAATGATTAGGCAACCAGCGTTCCGAGAAAATTTATCCAGGTAAAAGTTCATACATTCTGTTTCTGAATTATCCGGATTCTTCAACGTGTGTTTGTTGTAACGTACGATTATTGAGAGCTCGCCAGCAATCAAGCTAACGTAACCGTGGTACCCACAATTGGTTTGCTACACAACGTGACAAAACATTTTTGGAACAAATTGCAAGTTGTCGGAATTGCAGAGAAAATTTTTATGTGGGGACTTATATGGAAAAGTAGGGAAACACTTTTCGTAGATCTGTGTCAATTAAAAAAGTTCAAATCGTATAGTCCAATATTTAAAAAGTTATCGTGTTTTTCAAAGCGTCCGCATATTAATGGGAGTCTATGAATCTGTGATGAGTTCCGTTCAAATTTATGCGGTCTAGTTTACACGATGTCACAAAGTGTCCACGTACTTTTCAGCAGGAGTATATACGGAGAGGCTAATGAATTTGCGAGCGTTAGAAACCAGTTTCCCAATAAATCGGTAAAAATGTATCCGCGAGACGGACCGCGAAGTGTGTCAAATTAACACATTAACGGCTCTCGCGGAGCGTTCTAGCGTATATTTGCCAGTGTCGGACGCAGAGGTCCGAGAGCAGAGACAGAGGACGCGTGTTGCGTGCCAACAGGCGAAAGTACCTCGGTAACAACGAGTCGTACACGTAGAAAGCGTACGAGAGCTCGGCTCGACGAGTCGGTTCTGTGTCCCAAGAAAGTGTCATCGCTGCTAAATGTTCGCCGGTTTCGTACACGGATTTACACCGAGCCGGTACACGCCCGTTCATCGCCTCTCAGACACGGTGAAAGTCATCGTGGCGCGCCGGTGGGCTGATTATTATGCCACCCGGGCAATCCTCGGTCAATTATTACAACGTCGCCGGGGCCCGCGATTCTGACGGCGTAATTGCGCTCGACAAGCGAAATGGGGGCCGACAACTGCGTCGCGGGAAATTCGATGAACACGATCGCTATTCCGCATAGTTCCCGCTGGCTGAACGAAAGCCAAAAACAAAACTAGCTGAAATCATCTAATTCGCAAGATTAAGACTTCTCATTTCTCGATGATGCAAAGAAGAGGTTTTTCGGTAGTGAAAAGCACTAGATAAAAGATCAATCTCGGCCTCAGTCGGTCTCGAAAGTCCTATTTTTACGTTTACGAGGCGTCATTTGCATTATTCCCCAGCATGTAGCTGTCACAGCTTTATGCTTCCGAATAATGCAAATTACGCCTCCTATTACGTAAAAATAGGAAATCCTGTACCAGTGAAAAACCCTATCTTTGCATTATCGAGGAATGAGAAGAACCCGCTTAATGTTCGAACATTGTTCCAGTAAAGTGGAAATAAGCTTAATAAATCAGATTAAAACGAACTTTAAATCGAATTTTACATATTACAAAATTCACGAGATGAATAATTCTCGCTTGAAGGGCGGAACTGTCTGAATAATTGAACAGAGAAATACTCTGTTAACATTAAAATACGAAATGATCGATAAACCCTCCAGTTCATACATCTCGGTAGATTTTATTCAAATATTCAAACAATAAAACATAGTTTTCCGTACGGTAAGGTAACATCGACATTCACACAGATTGTTGCCGACAAACTGTACCGGTAGTTAGCATGAGATTTCCAGTTCCTTGATCGCGTGTTTTCCTGTAATGTAACGGGAGTACGGTAATCCAGATCGAACGAGCTCTCGAAATTTCGATTTTCCTTTCTCTTTCAGATTCCAAGCGTAAATGAACGATCACCGAGTGATTAGCCTTATCGAGGCACAGGTCTTGGCACAAACACAGCGTACACGGTGGTTGTGTATGTGTGTGTACAGCCGTGTTTACAGGTATTTCCTCGATCGTTCCGCACGGAACGTTAGGTTGACGACCCTTTGATAACCACGCGCGTACACGTCGCGACGCGGATCCACCGGCGTCCAATTAGGAGACATTTAGTAATCGAGGCGTTAATGAGGCCTCGATGGCTAAAGCTACTACGACTCGAGCCTCAAAACTGAGGGCCACTCGAGGACACTCGTTGTCGAGTTCACTACACAGTTACCGCTGTCTGATTTTTCAAGAATATCCTCGCCGTTGCGACTGCTTGTCGAAATTTCGGCAATTAAAGTTTTTCCCACAGCCGTGTGAACAATCAGGCCTATTTTTGATAAATCGAAGGAACGATACAGTCTGCTATTTAAATTAACTGGAAAATTAAACATTTATTCCGATCTATAATAGAATATTTTCATTCCCCATGATTTTTGAAATTTTATGGATATGAAATGAAACTCCCGGACAAAAAGATAGCACATCGTCAGCTAGTTTCTTTCAAAAATAGTTGATCAACGTCTTTGTTCAAGCAAGATATCTCCGGTTGGCTTCTAGCTACATGTTCTTCTGTTATTGATATAATCTACAGAGATCGTTATTGGTACACCGAGGAGTTCGACTACTTGTTTGTTAATCGTCGGACGCAAAGCGAGTATGTTTGCAATTGTGCGGAATTGAAGAAAAGCGACACGGGCGTCGCGACACAGTCTTTTGTTTAATATCTTCGGTAAACATCGAGCGCGATCAAATGTTTTCGAGGTGAGCATCGTGTGTGCAAGAAGCTCTATCGTCCGTAAAACGCGTTGCAGAAGTATGCAGCTCAGGTGGAAAAAAAATAACAGAGGCAGAGAGCTGCATCTGACTGGCCAGTGAATTCGTTTTTGTGAAAACGCTCGATTTTTTCCTGGGAACTTTATCGCGACGCGTAATCGATGGTACATGGGGCGGTGGAATGAAGCGCGACGGTATGCGCGACGATAGAGAGGGAAATAGAGAGAGAGAGAGAGATATGATTGTGGAATATCGCTTTGGAGAAAGAGAAAAAGCCAGTGATGCAGCACAATGCTCCACCGCGTACGTAAATAACACCGAGCGCTGTTATCTGCTCGGTTCTCTGCAATATGGAACGCGTTATCTTGCAGTCGGCTGCAGAATATTGCGTTTTTATCGCGAAACCGTTGGATCCATCGGTCGGGGAAGAGCAAGGGGTGTGCAGATACGAGAGATCGGGATTAAGATCGATTACGCGTCGCGTCGACAGCATCTACGACACGATTTCTCATCGAGAACCAGCGATACGTAAACACGATACGATTCAAAGACGAAAATCCCCCACTCTCACTTTCTTTCTCTCTTTCTCTCGTTCTAGCTTCAAAATCCATGTGTTCTCGATGTATTGTTCATTCCTCTGTACACTCGCGAGATTTTATCTGTAAACGACTACGACGAGAACAACGAATCCCAAAGGTGAAGCCAAACGAATCGTTATCCCGTCGACCGATAACAGATAGAAACAATTAATAAATTTGTCCCGAATCGCATTCTCGCGCAAATAACGCCGCTAATAGATAGATAATCTCCATTTATCGGTGGTAATTAAGATCCCCGTTGGCTACACGAACCGTGATATGGAATTGTGTGTTCCAAGTGTGATTCACTGGCTTGAATCATTGCTTGAAAAAGAAAAACGGAATAATACGTGTTATTCATTAGCGAGTGTGGATAATGGTTAATGTAGGTTGGGGCATACAGTGCTCCGTGGGCCACTATCTTGGCTCTGTTGAAGGCGGGGCTAACGAAGCCACGCCCACTCGGTACACTTTACGCCGAAGAAACATGCGCCTAACCCAGACGGGTGAAATCAACCGCAGTCGAAAATATTAGGTTGGAGGGAAAATTCTTTCGTGTTTTAAATAAACAGGTAATTTTGCTTGTAAATGAAGAACATCTATTTTTATAAATTGATTCAAATGTTTTCTTTAAAATACGACAGAACTTTCCCTCCAACCTAATAAATGACCAGGTACGATGCGAAGGTACGAAGTATCCGTTCAATAGCGAACAATCGAATTTCTTTTGAATCGAACTGGTCGCGCAGCTATTTGTCGCGGTTATTATGGTTTTCAAGGTGAAGTGACTGGCCGATTTCGTTGGTTGAGCAAGCCGCTGTGGACGGTGGACGCGACGTAATCACGACACGGCACGGCAAGGGAACCGCGTCCCAGGAAATCCCCTTCCCGTTGAAAAATTTTATTAACCGTGCACGCCGGCGTCCGGCTCCGTAAATTAGCCGGCCGCCTAAAACGCAATTAAACGGCCGGCCATCGTCGGCGACGATTCGCCGCGGTGGATCCAGGCCGATCCACCGTGTAATCTCCTCGTAAAACGTAATCGTCCGTGATTATTAAGCATCGCCGACGATTTTTCCATGACGACGACGAGACACAGAAAATGAACACACACCGTACTCTCCTACTCCTTTTCCTTCCGAATCGTTCTCCGGCTACGTTCGACAATAATATTGCGCAAATTAAGTACCGTACGCATTATCGAGGTAGTATAGATATGCCCGTTGACTTTCCTGAGAGACAATAAAAGTAGCGACGAATAGCATGGGAGCTAGGTTTCACGATTAACGGAAGAGGATAATATTATTTTATAACGATGTAGTAAAAAGGCCAGAGGAGTCGACGACGACGATACGAATTATTTCTGCCTCATTTCGGTACGCAGCTCTCTCATTAAACTTTTCTACTAGAATCACGTTTTACTTCTTCGCTGATAGAGAGACCTAGTTTCGTAGTTTTTCTAGCGGATTCTACTCAATAAAACTCTGGAGAATGAAAAGTTTTAACGAGATTGTGTTTAGTGCTCGTCCTGGAATAGAAAGAACGTTTACGGGAGTGACAGGCTTCTGTCAAATCCGGAGTTTATCGGTGGCTCAAAAAAGGGACTATTTACTATGGACGATAGTGTACAGGCGGGTTCACAGGCCACGCATAAAATTTTCGGAATTCCGCCGGGACGTTTCCGTCTCGCGCGCCGTCCGACTAATTGTTATCGACGGAAGATGAAATTTAATCAAATCCACATCAATTTAATTGAATTAAATCCAGCGGGGTTTACCACAGCCTACATGACTAATGCAGGGTTAAATCCGGTTGGGCGTCGCGTCGGAAAAACATTAACGCGAACGCGATCATGGCCAGGCGGCGACGTTTCAGGCCGACGCGCTTTTGTCGGGCGTTGCACACAACAGGTCGTTACATTTGCGGTGGATACTATCCGTTGGATAGGGAACAGAGATTCGAGGATACGTTACCACTCGCGGGCACGATAAATCGAAACGTTTTGCGGCTGCCATAACGACCGGGCCAGTGGATAACGCGTCGCGATATTAACGCGTGAGCAGGAAATGCCGGGCTACGTTCCCGCCATATCGATACACTGTACAAAACGAGATACATAGTCGGCTCGATAGTCGGATAGATCAAGACGAGCCGAGATTGGATACGTAGCAGGAATGCCGCGAATTCGAGGTGTGGCTGTTCAAGCCCCCTTCTCGCCCCACTATTCATCGCTATAGCTGCTCCCGAAGGATACTTCCTCCTCCATCATCCACTTACAACTGACTACCGCGAGGTTATTATACCGCTACATGACGATGACATTCCCCGATGTCTCCATTACGGTCACTGAGCGATCGGTTCGCTGTTCGATCGAGGATCGCTCGATCGATTACGGATATTTCGAGCAACGGAAGATGATCATTGGGGAAAGTGGTACACACTGCGATTTAGCATATAATGATACGAATGTAATATGTGGACTGTACGGATCTTTATGCAAAATAAAAACTTTTTTTTTCTACCTGAATTGCAACGAGCTGGGGTAAATTAAATATTTAATTTCTTGTTGAATATGTTTAACCAAAATTTTTTAAACAAATACTGAGGAGTTCCATGGAACAAAGTCCGACTATTTGTAACTCCTCAGTATTTGTTTAAAAAATTTTGTTTTTTTTGTCACAGCAAGTATGTAGTCTTAATTTGTTGTTTTTCCGTTGGATTTACATGGCTGTGCTACATTTGTTTTTCAAATTACGTTATATTATATATACACTATTTTTCAGACGCAAAAAATGTCTCTTTGAGAATGACCCACATAGGGATCGTAACGTCGAGATGCATTTTTAACTAACTTCACATTTGCTGTGGTTTGAAACGATCGAACCTTGCGCCGAAATCCCAAATTTATTATATATGAAACTAATATAGTATTGAAGTATATTTAAATTCTTCAAATTCTTTTACTCTGTCAGAAATTAGACCTACCCGTTTTTATCATAAATTCATAAAATCCGCAGTCTGGAAATATGTACGATCCTTGTACTCAGAGTACTAACAAAGAAGCATTACGGCCATCGAGCAAATTGCAGTGCAAGGGGTTAGAGAAGTTACGAAGGAGGACGAGGACAAATCCTTCGACGGTTCCACAGTTCCTCGGTTGCGTTTCCAAGTTTCACGTCGGTGAAAGTTTTTACCGAGAACCAGAGAGTGAAAACGGATTTTCACGTGGTGGGTGTGCCATAGTGAGTGCAGTTTGCAGACGCATGTGCTCCGCCAGGGAAAATCCCATGGCGTGGCTCGTATTACCTCTAGTCCTTTTCACCGACCGACCGACCGTTCAAGTACGCGTTTCGAATGGTCCGGATGGAACGCAGGCCACTGGCAAACGAGAAAATGTATATACATACATACAGACCTTCAGAGTAAAGACGAGCCACTATACCGGGTGGTAATATCCAAAAGAAGCCAGCCAAACACATTTTTCATATTGTAGCTCTAACAACTTGCTGGATGTTTTCTTCGGCTCCGAGATTAAACGTTGAACATGAATTTCATTGGAAATGAATTGTATGGGCAATATTTTTTCTATGATCGTGACCGGAGATATTTAGACGGAACACTCTGTATACGCGTACTCTCGAGTTACCAACGGCCCGGGGGAGAAGAAGAAAAGGAAGAAGGAACGTCGGCATTTCCACCGGAGGATAGAGAGAGACGCAAAGGGAACCGTAATGAAAGTGTGCAGCTCCCCGAGCATTCCGTTCCTACCCGAAAATAAACACCCTCTAGCCGAGCCCCGAGACCCTTCTTGGAAACCGCACCGAAATTCGTCTTCCTTTTCCCATCCAAATCCCCGGATTCTAAAAATTCGCACGAGTCCGGCGTCGATCTCTCCGGAACCGAATAAATAGAATGCACCGAGGTCGCGCCGAAGGACGAGTCCTTTGTGCATCCTTCGAAAGTGCATTGATGCAGGAAATTTTGATTTTCTTCTTAATAGATACCCTGCACGGATCTTTTAACCCTGGAACTGCACTGAACTGCACTGTGGATCTCAGAAACTCGGATGTGAGATGCGTGTGAGGTTGTTTTTATTGATAGAGCAGAGTGTGAGGTTATATCGATCTATGAATCGATAGAAAGATATTTCAGGTTGGTAGCGACGCAGTGTGTTATGCGTGCGACGATTGGTACGCTTGTTAGCGTCGCCCCTTGCGGAGAGTCTTTCGACCGAGATGCATGTGCGTTCTGTGAGTGTTTGTAATATATACCATTTTCCAGTATTATTATTTAATAAATATTAAGTTGTGTTTCATCGGGTGCTTAGCCTTTATTACATTTCATTCCTCGAGTCACCACAATGCGCACGAGTGGCTTGTTATTTTTCACTTCCATGAATCATAGCTTTTTGTAAAATAACAAAGCATGATTGAATTTTTCTCTCCGCATTTTAATGGATTAAAAAAGAATTTTGGCTTTCCAAGACCCGAGTGTAGTGAAGAACATGTCTCAAAAAATAAGTGTGATGTTCCAGGGTTCTGAAGAAACGTTCGAGAAACAGCTTTGTCTACGAAGGAGTCTTGTCCTCCCGAAGCTGAAGAGCGCAAGATCGCAAAGAGCAGGAAGTCCAAAGCCGTCCTTTCAATTGTATCATTGTACGGCCGGTTGCATCCCGGTACTTTTTCACCTAAGCTTAAAGATTGCGAGTACAGTACCGTTGGCGTACTGGCGTTCTACCTGGGTCCGGGGCGAAGCAAATCTTGGGACCATTAATAATATCGCCGGCGCAATTATCGGGCCAGCTGCTCGGTTCCCCGTAGGGTCCTGTCGGGTCTCAGGTACGAAGAAACACGCTGGAGACCGTCCGGGTACCCAGCACACATTTTCGAGTCGCAGGTACGTATCTACAAGCCGAAGAACCTCTAATCTCGGTAATCTCATTGCGGTTTGCCGCTCTGAAACAATTGTTAGTTCTTCGAAAGTGTATTTCAGTGGGCGGGATGGGTCGATTCTATTGTTGATTTTCCGACAGTAAAGCCGTACAACAGGATACCGATCGCGCAATAAATTGGAAAGTTCCACAACCGGTGTACGATCATGGGTTTCCATTTTCCAGTAATTATATTTTTATTGCTGTTATTCTATCCTTAAGAAGATTACGATCCCTATTTATCAATCTTCGGCTCCCGGTCTCTTTTGTTCCCCCGGGTTCAGATTTATGCGTTTCGTAGTGTATGGGATCGTCGATGCACCCTGCAACGATTCCCACGGATCGACAGCCCGACGAAGCCCGCGTACAACCCGACAATTGACCGTCTCCCGGTGACGAATGTATGTACATCATTCCGCGGCCGCAATCTCGTGCCCGTCAATTCATTAATTAATCGGTGGACAGGCCTCTGCAGCACGATGCTCCCGCTCGGCTCGGCTCGGCTCCGCTCCGCTCCGGGTGCACCCGCCGCCAATTACTGGCACATTGTCGCGCATAAATCATTAGCGAACGTGACGCTTCCATAATTCGGTTAATTTGCACTGTTTTTGCTACGCGAACCGCCCCCGCGCGACCAGGGCCACGCTGTTTTCTTTATCTTGACGAGCGAGCTGCTATCATACGCGTAAAGGTATTCTTAGGTACACCTACGCTGTCTATCAACTGTCGTTTGTGTGAAAAAATAAAACTATGGCAATGAAAGGATAGCGACGGTATGTACACTACCGCTCATAAGTCGTAGTACTTATCCTCTGGTTTTAAGTAACATTCTTTTTAGTAAAAAAAACTTGTGAGCGGGAGTGTAGATTGGAGGTCGTGTAAAAATAAATGTACTGATCTACGACAAAAGTTTATTTATACGTGGTTGCAGTCTAGTTATTTTTGTCGGGGGTACTGGAGGAAAATACAGTCACCAATCTGCGATAAAAATTTGCTAATACAGGGTTGATGTTTGGTTATTTTCGTCGTGGGTACTGGAGAAAAACATAAACCGATAACCTACGAGAAAAATTTGCGACGGTGTTACAGCTATTTTTATACATTGAGTTTCTGGTCGTGTTAAATAAAATAATGTCAAGCGAATGCGTACGAATGCGTTTCTCAACAGTGAGAATGTTCAGGGCAACAAGGACAAATCTCTCACCCCCACAATTTAGAAAAACATTTACGACTACCGCTTTTAAGCTAGAACAAACATTGACTCGAGGCTTATTTACTCACGGTCTGTAAAGACTATGTAAAGATTATGTTCAAACACAGTAGAAAAATATATACTGCAACCGGAAATTGTAAAAATGAAGGTACCGTTGTTCGGACAAGATTGCGCATAGTTCCTACTTGGAAACTAACTGCATTCGCATAAGATCGGTTTGAAATGCATTTAATTTCTCATTCACTATACAGTATGGCCTCTTGTAAAAATTTTGTGCAACTCTTACGTACACGTTGCAATGCAACTATATTGTAACAGATATTCTAGCAATTGTTCGCATGGCTCGCGGAATAAACAGCCAATTAATTTAATATGAGAAGGTTGAAAGAGAATCGCGTATTACTTTATTATACTATACGTAACGTTCGTAATAAACGAAAGGCAACGATGATCGCTATCGCACAGTGATCGTGGGAACGATAAAAAATATTTCAAGATACCCGGATTAACGGTGTTTACGTATTATCGAAGGGACACGGCGATTTCTTCGAGATTTTCGATTATGATTCGCGGTGTAAATTCGCATAGCTCGTCATTCCAGACCGAGCGCGGCGCGTGACTCTTTGTTCGAGCACAACTCGATAACAATAGGATTACGAGCCCCGAGAATTAGAAGATCGATAACCGGCCATGCGATAACGGCGTATTTGAAAACAACGGACTCGGGCTGTTTTTTGTTGATACGCCGAATCCGATGGATCGCGTGGTGCGAATCAACGAACGTCACACGACCGCTATAATTAGCCGAAACCTTTCTTGAAGCGTTTCCTTGCGAGCAAGTTGCACCGAGGTGACGTCTTAACGCTAAACTTGCCACTGCGATCATCGAATCGCCGATTGTGTATACTGTAATTTAGAAAAATCAGTTTTCCCCTTCCCCACTGCGCGTGTCCCCACCACGAGTCGTTAGAAGTTCTGGAACCCGTGATGGGAATAAACGAGGTTTTGAGAAACGAATCTATTCTTGTGAATAAATCAATTTAGTACATTTTGTTTAGAACCAGGCGCAATACAAAACAGAACACAATCCCAGACGGTAATCGAAGATACTAACGGCACGTAAAAACTGATAAACTCCGGACGACGAGGTACAATCGAGACCGGCATATCATTTCGAAGATAAAACGTCAGCGAAATAGCATGAACGGTGTACTATTGAAACACAATAAACGTAATCGAGGGATTACTGGGCGTAGATAAGAGAATGTACAAGGAGATTAAATTAACAATTATTCGATGAATCATTTCCGCTGTGAGAATTGAATTTCAGCTGGATATTTAGTAGATCGATGAAAAAATGGCAGAGTGGTTCGTTTTTTCGAAAAGATTTTTTGAATAAAAAGTCTGTGGCAATTGTTACGGTTCGTTAGTCGGAGCTGGCAGAAGTTTCACAGTGATCTAATAAATCGGCTGGAAAGATACGAGGGCCGTGTGCGTGCGTAAACGCGGCCATGCGACCATTCTGTATAGCTCGTGCTCGTGACTATCAGCTTATCGAGATGCGTGTGAGTCAGTCATTAATAAAAGGGTCGCTCACGGTGAAAAGCGTGGAGACGGGGGGCTCGTATCGATCAAATAACCATAGGCCGCCATGTGGAAAGAGGGATTTTCGTTCCTAGCCGGGGAACTCGCGTTAATCATCCCCTACCGAATCGTCCGGATTTCGAGAACATGGCGGATTTATAAAACTGGTTTATCTTCTGTCAATGCGCATTTTGCTCCTCTTCATTTTTCATACCTGAACCATTGTCTGCGCGCACTACAGTGAGCCACAAAATCGTACACCACGTATCAAAATACATTTCGTGTGAAAATTTAAAGATGATGAGAAAAAAACACTGTAAAATATTTGTATGTATTTTTTGATAGGACAGTTTTGTGTTTCTGACTTTTTAGTCTTCATTTTAACTATTACATACATACATACTGTGCACAGTTTTACGTTGCTGTTACGGAAACGATGCCTTTACATCAACTGAACGTACCAATGTTTTCATTTAGTAGGAATGTACACATTCCTTTCTTGTAATTGTAAGAAAGATAAAAACATATCAACAGCGTTACAGCGTTTGAATACTTTTGTGGATCACTTATTATGCGTGTTTCTAATTAAAAAATTTCAAGTCTCCAGCTCATCTCGGGAAGTTAGTTTAAAATCAATTGCAAGATTTGTACCGAACAAACAGACAAACAAGAAAGCGGGCTAATAAAAACGTGGTACATAATATGTGGTAAACGTGGCCTATGTTGCTGAATCCTTTTCAAATTTTACTGACGTAATCGTGATTCTTCCCCCTTACTATAGATACCAAATTGTTTTATACAGATTAGTTTAATACATCTTATTTTATTCATTAAAATTTGTAAATGTAAGCGTTCGAATATTTTCGTGAGCCATCGTGGATGTTTAAAAACTAGCGGTCTCAATTTATTTGATAATAGCGTATGCAGTTGATTACAATTCATGGCTCCCGCCACAGTATTTTGGCTATAAAAAAATAAACTTTCAGCGCAAATAAATAAACAAATAAAAAAATATGTTTTTTTAAACACGGTGTACGATTTTGGCAGCGATTCACGACACACACGATCTCCTAGTATGAATTACTGCGCGAGATAATGCACGTGCGTACATTTGTTACGTGTCCGACATCATACTCTCTCTCCCGTCCAGGAAGTTTCGTATCGAGTTTATCAAAAACAGAACGGAAAGCCCGCACAATGATAGGGAAAAGGCGAACTACATTCACGGACCACAATTTTCGAACAGCTCGCACAAAGTAGACAATTCTAATACGCGTTTGCAGGTCGTGTCGAGTGTTTTTAATTTAGACTTCGCGTAGATTAGATACGAGTAGGATGTTTCAAAATACATACCGGTTACCTCATCGTTGCCGAGTCTTTAATTATGACAGTGGAGAAAATATTTTGAAGATTGCCCACATGCAATTTTTGAAAAGCTTCTAGAATTGTCATCTTAGAAATGTCTGCTATGTATAAAACTTTTGAAAGCGGTATAGAACCTGGCGCGGATCTTTTGAAGCATAACGACCCTTGCGCAGAATCAACTGCATCTCGGTTCAACAAAGATCTTTTCTACGGAAGAAATCCTAGTGTATTTCTTCGGTGTTGCTGATTGCGTGACACTCTGTATAATCGAGGCGTTAGGTGAATTCGAGGCTGGCCAGGGAAATGTTATGTACCGTGAAACGTTTCTGACCTGCGCCTACCGGTCCCTGTGTGCTCGGTTTTATAATACATTGCTGCAGAGAGAGAGAGAGAGAGAGAGAGAGAGAGAGAGAGAGAGAGTCAGGAAAGAAGGAACGGTCTGCGTTTTCGGCTCGGGCTTTTTGCGATCGTGTGTGTGCGTGGCCTCCACGTGCGTGTACGCACGCATCGGTGGATTCCCGTGTGCGTGCTGCACAGCCCGATTTATTGATCACACGCGTCGCACGCAATGTAGATACGTCCCCGTGCGTGCGTGTCGCAACGACCGACGAACTTTAACAAATTCCGTCTACGATTCGGAGTGACATGTGCATACAGTCGGCCCGGCATTAGCATAAGATCGAAGGGAGATCGAATTCGGCGGCGAAACCAACCGTGCAGACAGTTTTTCATGATTAAACGGCCTGTATCCCGTGTCCTAGTACGCGTCACTGACTCTCTTTCAAATTAATTAATCGAAAGTGATCGGAGATGCTTCCGAAAGCCATAGGGGATGGTTTCGGAAAAGAATGAAGCACAGAACATTTTGGGGCTGTCAGTAGACGGTAATCGTTGAGTATAATCAAATCGATTCGGAAATACTTGTGAGAAATTACATTTATAAGAAAACCGAGTAGATCAAATTGAAAATTGTTGGAAAATTTTACAAATTCAAGATGTCGATATATATGATTCCTCCTGTACTAAAATCATTAAGGCAAGAAATAACATGAAATTTTGTATCCATTTCTTGCAATCGATTTTTATTTTGCATAAAGACCGCAGTCCAGTAATCACCGAAAGCGAGATTCCATCGAGCGAGTCTTCGCCGAGTAGATTAATGGAGGACATTTTCGAGCCATTTCAAGAATTCCCGGTAAAGCAATGTTTTCATAGAAGAGAACATGAATTGCTTGATAAATTAATGAATCGTGACCATGAGATCGAGTAGCTTCGTGTCAGAAGAAATTAACTTCTGCATGCGAGTAAGAGATACGTACATACGTACCGTGTGTACCGAGACTCTATCTCAATTACCATAGTTTTTTTGGACGGTGACTCGATTAACCAGCGGGCATCGATTAATAGGAATTCCATGGGTGAATAGCATCCGGTTGATGTCTGATCACGGTGAGATAATTGGGAAGAAATCGACGATAATCCCGAGAGCCTGGGAAACACGTTTTCGTTTTCGGGTACGACAAAAAGTGTATTGGAAATAGGATCGTTCAGGCGAGTCAAAGACGAGTATTCTTGGATCTAGCTGCGAGTTGATACATACAATGGAACGCGTCCGTGAAGCAACGGGTTGGCGAGAAAGAAATCTAAGGCCATCGTAAACCACGAGAAACATGATTCGGATCATATCGCGACTGCCGGGATCGGTTAGGTGCGTGCTACCCCTCCGCTTCTGTCTTCGATCGAAATCCTCAACGTGGTTATTGTAAAAATTATTCGATCATTCAAGAACACTTTCAATTAAAATCAAATTCTATTCCTTTGTTGTCAATACTCGGCCATTAAAAGATATACAAGCGTAAGATAAATTCTTTCTTTCTTTTTCCAAGAACAACACGCAAAGAAGTTTTAATCAATTAACCCGTAAAGTAAATCGTGCAATAAATCAACCGGTGTATGAAAATTGTAAAAAGTTGCACGAGATATCACTGGGCCGATTTCCAACGCTGTAAAAGTCGACGTGTGGCAATGATCGAACGCTTCTGTGAATAGGTATTCACGTTTCTTATTCTTTGCAGCGTAACCAATAGACACGTTTTTGCGCGACACATTTTTGTCGTTATTGAAAATATTTTCCACGTCGGCTAACAGAATAACGATTATGGCAGATTGCTTAGTCAACGGAATGTTTTCTGCCAGAGCTAGTGAATCGTAAATCAGCTAAACCTTGATACAGAATAATTATGAACGATCTTTGTTATTCCGTACGCGCTGGCAACGGAAAGATGATACAACAATTGTCGATAAAATCACAGAAATACGTTCATTACATTAGTTCCACATTTTTTTCAAGGTAGTTAAACAGTTCGAGAAACGTAGCGACATTGTTGTATTATTTTCAATCATTTTACGGATTACTTTGTGCGCATAAAATAGCGAATCAAACGCGGCAGACTTGGTGGTTTGTGGGAAGAAACAACGAAAAAATGTTGCGGTGCGTAAATTATGCGATCGCTACGTTTACGACCGGTGATTTTCGGCGAAAGTATCCGAGAGGTACGAGACGACGATCGTCGATCAGCATTGGGTCGCGAGCCGGCGCGGCGCTGCGCGTAATTTCTATAAAAGTTAACGCAGAGAGCCGTGAGCGGACTCGACGGCGTAGTTAACTACGTGGGCCGCGGTCGATCGTGCAATTAACTTTAACGAACGGCGGCCTTGCGATTAAACTTAATTAGTATCGCGGTAGTAACTCGTTAATAATCAGAGCCGTGTAACGGCGCGGTTACGCGCTCTCCCGGTGGTACACGTGCGTGCACGTGCGACAGGGAAGAGCGGCAGATTCGCTTTGGATTTTCGGATCATGCTGTGTGTGTGTGCGTGCACGCGAAATGAGTCGCGTAAACCGTTGTGTATGTGCGTGTCTGTGTGTATATTTACGTGACGGACGTGTAGACCAGAAGGAGACGACGTAGCGGTGTGGTGGATGATCGTCGAGGCTTGTGCACACAATCACCAAATCAGAGCGTCGTGGAGAAATTAAAATAGATCGATCGACAATACTAGCAACGACCAATTCAACGCAAGATTCACGAATATTTTCAAGTATCACTGGCCCGAGTCCGGGGCACGATTCTGCCGGCTGCTGCAACACCAAGGGGGCCGAACAATGCTCCCTTTTCTCTCCGGGGCCCGGCGATCACAGAATTCGCGGGAGTATCACCAGCAAAATGGTAGTGTGGGAAGAAGACGACGGCTCTCCTCACTTACGGAGCGGCGACGACCGTGTCATCCGGTTGTAACACGGGATTTCTCGGAGGCGAGAACTGGCAGCGGGTAAACAGAGGAACGTCCGTGGCTGTTGCGTAGCGAACCGGCACTGACTCTGAATGATCGACCGACTGACTGAATGGTTGGCTGGTGGACAGAGACGCGCGCGGATCGGAGCGGACGAGGCAGAGTTTACCGCGCGTTCACCCTCCTCGCGGTGAGCTTTTACTGCTCCCTCACACTCGTATGTCCTGGATCAGCTACCACCGATCGAGCTTCCGGTTTGGTGCGAGCTTGTCAGCCAGCTGGCCTCGAGGATAAACAACGTAACCGTCACGACGATGACGACGATGTTGACGCGCGACGCGACGCAGCGAGGAGATCGAGATAGATATGACAAAGGAGGTCGCAATAAACCGTACTACGGTGCACCCAGTCGACGGAGAGCCTGACGGGCAAACGTAAAAACGTGCACTACCGTCTCTCTCTCCCGGCTGCGACGAGCGAGGCGGTTAGAACCATCGAGCACGAACCTGATTGCGGGGCGGCGCACCGAATTATGGGCCGCTATGCGCTTTCGGCGGCCTCTCGCTCCCTCTCCACCTTCTACCGCTCTCCTACTTTATCCTAGCCCGGTCTCCTTCCCACCAACGCTTCTCTTCTCCCACCATTGACGCGTTCCCCCCGCCACGCTACGATTTCCACTCCGTCTCGCGCTAGCGGCTCGCCCCCACCACTCGATGTGCCTCGCTACTAGAGCGCTCCGAAACCGTCCTCTCGCCCCGCTCATCGGAACGCTGTTCGCGCGAGCGGTAGCATTGCCCCTTGCGCTAACTCGAAACCCACTCTCGCGAGAGCAACGTTGCCACCTTACGGCGTAGCTGCGGGGATGATGGACGTGCCGCGCCGCGCCGCGCCGATGCGCTCTCACTCGTTCGCTCCTCTTCCTCGTCACGACACGAACGCAGACCATGCACGTCTCGCTCGGTACACGCGTCCCGATCATGCTACCAGCCCGCCTGACACAGGAAGTTATGCGACGGACCAGGATTCACCGGCGTGATCGATGGCGGCATCAGGTGCCTTCGGGAACATCTCTCGAGATTGGGGATGGTCTTCTCCTCCAGTTGGGTAGCCTCTTCTTCGATCATCAACGATTTTCACTATTTTTCTTGTCTACTTCTTTTCGTTTTAGTCGTAGAGAGATAGGGGTTGCTTAGTCGCTTCTTTAATTATCAAAAATTTTAAGAATCTCTGTGTGCGTCTTTTTGTTTCAGGCGTCGAGGGTTACGAGGTCCGTGTTCTAGCCGCCAGCTTGCAGCACCGCACTACGCGCACTCTTAGTGTTTTTGCTACTTGTTCCGCGATCAATACCGTTTTCGATTGGCAGAAACCGACCAGGCCGTCTTTATCCTGGTGGCGTTCCTGATGTTATCACTGCAGGTCGGTAAGGAAAGCTCCGGGGGTGGCTAAGAGGCGTAGAGGGTGGCTAGCTCTGCTAGAAAACTACTGCTTCCTGGCTTTTCGCTCTTCTTTCGCGTGCCACTTCTTTCACCCTCCGTCAGATGTCAGGCTCTCCGCGTCAACCCTCTTTCGCGCATCCAGTTTAGACTTTCCAGGGTGGTTTCGAATACTCGGTGAAATTTCGAGTCCGGGGTTGCATTATTTACGAGCCTCACGCAGAGTCCATGGTTCGTTTACCTAATTGCATCGCCGTCGGGTAATTAGACCAGCCAGCTCAGACTGTGGTATTCAGCGTGAGCTGATATCGCGTAATTAAATGAAAAGCTCCGGTCTTAATGACTGCTTCGCGGTAAACAGCTTAACGACGCACGCATATCGCCGTGTCTCGAAACTAATGTGTAATGAATGCCGCGATAACGGACGTATTCACTTGATAAACAAATTGATTTTTGTTTGTAATGTACCTAATTTATTGCGATGGTTCCTTGACATCGCGTCGTTCAATCTGGAAATGATGTTAGCCGGGTAGAGAATTTATGAACGAACGTTCGGAAGACCGCGCTCCAACTCGAAGAATTTAATACCTTGAAAGCCACCCTCGAGCTTCCGAGTGCGCTCCACTAGTCAGCTTGTGAAAGCTCGAGCCCGGACCAGCGCGAGCTGCTGTCGCAACTGATAAAACTACCGCAAGGACATCCCCTGGCACTCGGGATCAACACTGCGACCCAAGGATCCCGGTTTCTGAACAGGAATGGGTACACTCGCTGGTCGATAATCGATAACACGATTTCTGACGGACGTTATTCCGGAGATGTTTTCCTTTAGCTTCCGCTTCGAAAAAATTTGCACACGTACACTACCGTCCATCAGTGTTTGACCACTTGGCGGAATCGAATCTAAAAGTTTGTATGAACGTTATAACTTAAATTACTTTGAAGTAGAATGAATATAAATGTATATGATTGATATAGAAGCATTATTTTACCAGTAAGTAGATGAAAGTTATCAACTACTTCGTTCATCAATATATCCACCTCGCTGGGCAATCACGGCGTTTAAAATTCGAGGCAATCTAGCAACAAGCTTTTTGGACGGCAGTGTAGCTGAAAGATCAGAAATCCTGACGCAAAGTGATGTTCGAGCGCATCAGGACTTTCAGAGGACAGTTGCACCGGGATGTAGGATCGATGGGTCGGGTCCAGGCATCGAGTAGATCGCGTCGATTGAGAGAAAAACAATCGTTAGGCGGAAACGCAGCCACGTGTCGAGCAACCCTGACGGTAGTGGTTCGCGGCGCGTGTTGACGCTGCGGAGCGTCGCTCGCGTGCGCTGGCGCATGCGATCGATACCAAACACCGCCGGGGTTTTCGCGTCCCCGCGCGACGTCACGATACAAGAGCCGAGGGGAACCGATAGGGGACGAGGTTGGCCGAGACCGACCGAGGTATCGCGAGTCGCGGTAGCAGCAGCCGTCGACGCGAGCACGGCCCAACCGTCACCGTCGTTTCGACGTCGTCGACACTTTCTAGCCGCGGATCGTCCACGCGGAAACGAGTATCCGTCGCGAGCAACCTATCACTCCTCGGGCTGGGTTTCTCGGCTCGGTATCCCGGCGGTATCGTGAGCCGTGCGCGAAAAAGTGAACCGTGTGCTGTGTTCGTCTGTAACCTGGAAAGGTCGTGGTACGAGGACACCAGGCCGCGAACACGGAAATTCGAGTAAGTTTCCCAAAAATGGTTGGGTCCTGGGTTTCTTCGTCTTCGATCTAGAATACCTTGGTCAGGATTGATAGAAGCAGGATAAATAGAACCTTCCTCTACAAGCTCCAGTTTACAGAATCGAAATATCTCTAGAAACAGCGAGACGCTAACCTTACGATACCCCAGAGACGCTCTGCCTCCCCCGGCGGCTAGGTCTGACCATGAGCGGCGCATTCTACTGTAGCGGTCGCTTTCCAGCGCACACCTGATGGTCCGTTTTCACCTGCGAGAAAGATCAGTTCGCTTCAGTCGATCCGTTTCATTCATTTTCGAAGGGATGATACCGCCTGTCTCGACAGTGTCTGACTACAGACCAGCCGCAACCCCTTTAGGTCGCAGCGCAGCTGAGCTCGGCCGGGCGCGACCCACAACCCTACATTCGCGGTCTGCGGCGTGACCTAACCTCAACTCACCCCACCTTGGGCGAGCTTCGTTGCCACCCTCACTGCTCTGACAGAGATCGGAACCATGAGCCAGGACTTTACGCAACGGTTTATCGTCTCGCCGAACCAGATTCGCACAATTTCTCCGATCCCTGTCCAAAGTGTCGGAACGATAGTCCGGCTCTCTGATCTCGCTTTCAGTGCAGAGGCTGCTCGAGGTAACGGTGCAGAGCTGCCATAACTTTCGAACGGTCGGCTCTGACCTTGACAGAGAGAAGCTCGCGTATGTCACTATCAGCGGACGACGTCTTCCGGCGGTAGCGTTAATTAATGACCATCGATCCGCCTGCTCGGGCTGGACCTTCTCGCCCCTGCGAGACGATACTTTCAGTGCGGAAAACTCGAAATTCATTTTCCCCGAGTTTTCGAGATCGTACGAGGGTGGTATTGTTTACGGAAGACGTTGACGTTGACGTTGTATGCGTAGGAATTGTTTATTCTCGATGGACCGGGTTTATAAACGGCCACGGAGTAACAATCTCCCGTTTATTTGTTATTATTAACTGACGCTAAAGATAGACCCTGGGTGGTGGGTGCTATTACCGTGCCTGTCGATCGACTGGATATAAATATTGCACAGAAGTCGCGAAATTCCGGGCTGAAGCGGTTGCGCAATTTTAGAGCAATCTCCATCCATGTAATTCCTTATCCTGAACATTCAAGCATTTCCCACTAATTGGGAACAGTCTGAATCACTTTGTGTCTTAACGATGGTAATACAATTTTCGCCGTTTACGACTGAAAGATTGTATCGTAACGAGTAGAATGCGGATCTTTTCGCATTTATGGCTTATAAAATTTTTTAAAAAAGGCTAGAATATCATATTCGATAGAATTTTGTACAATTTTCATTTGTTTCGTATCTACAAAGGCTGTTCCCATTAAAAATTGGATTTTATTTCATTCGACGTTCTTAATGTTTGTCGACAAAAAATGCATATTCGTCCGCAGCCTAGTAATGAGACAGTGGATGTACCCAGCAGAAGAAATCAGTCTATTATTTAGGGTAGAACGCGGAATCCCTTTGCCGAGACATTTTTCGCTAATTGGACGAGGCTGTTTGAATAATTCCGTGTGCCAGCGCGGCACGCAAACATAGTTTACCGACTCGAAACGAAAGGAATGTAAACATGAAAGGACGCTAAGGAAACAGCTAGACTACTAGAGCACTGGCTGCGACAATACGGGAGCACGTGCCGCTCGTGTCAAAATTGCTTGGCTCACTAAAATTAAATTGAATTATCCGCCTCGGCGTCTGGTAACGGTGCAGAAATTGAATTTACATCTTACGTAGCTCCGGCACAGTGTTCTATCGCGCACCAAAGTCTGTGCGGGATCTATAGTTCTCGTCCCAGCGCAGCACCGCTCGCATTCATCGCACATCGCACGATCCCCCGTGTGTGAGTAACAACACATCTATGGTGTTATCCGTCGACAAGGTGCTCCGATTGTTTACCCATATCGAATTTAAACTGCACTGTCGCCTGTGCACGTTCGACAATCATGCGATCCTTCAAACCCTGTCCAAACGTATTTCCGCGACTTGATCCTCGCTTGTTTCACGTTTCAAACAGAAAACTTTTCGTTTCTCTGTGACCGTGTTGCGGTTCGGTAGATTCATCATTGAATCTCGAATTGTATCGACTAAGGCGAAAATCCTTAATTTGATATTGTATAAGTTACTGGCACAAAACTTGTCATCGGTGATGACAATTATGAATTTCATCTGTTCAATTTTGTTATAAATGCATAAAGACCCGCAGTCTAGTGGTTATAATCAATCCACGTGAAGTGCTTCAAACGAGACAGGTTCGTAATCTCTGACAAGGGTTTTCTTATTCGAGCATTACGTAAATTGGAGCGTCTGAATATATGCGAATCGGTACGTAAGGCTAGACTCGTTTCTCTCTTCGTAAACCTAGCGTTAAATATGATCGAAGTACAGAGTATAAATCTGTCTTCTCCACGAATCAAAATGACTCCGCCAATCTCACCCCGAAAATCAAGATCTATCTAACGCTGTCCCCTCTGTTTCAGGCCCAGTTCCCGGTCGCCAGCGCGTCTGCATCCACCTTCGGTTCCCCGTCGGCTTCGACGTCTTCGATCCCCGTGTTCCTCGATCTCGCGAAAATACCACCTCACTAGGATCACGGTAGATCCGAGGTCGGCGGTTGCGCGGGGTGGCGCGTGGTGCGCGGTAGATCGCAGGATTACGCGCGCGGGGAAGAGGGACGGGTCGTGAGGGGTCCGCGAAGCGTAGCGTTCAGGTGTGATGTGGTGGAGCCCCCCGGGGGGCCGCGGGGGCAGGAGGTTCGTGGCAGATCGGTCGTGAGGGCCCCAGCCACGGCTCGGTTGCCTCTCGACGAGGCCGCCGGAGGGGCGGAGGAGGAGGCACGATGGTGTGACATCCGGCGATATCCCGGCCGACGCGGAGCCGGTGCTGGAGGTGGCGGAGGCGGTGGTGGAGGAAGCGGCGGCGGGGTCGAGCAGCTGCTGCTCGACTCGGAGGAGGAGGAGCCGACGGCGATGTCCAGGCAGCTTCACACTGAATGGGACCACCTGAGCCAGCACGACCTCCGCGACCTCCGGGACCCGCGCGACCACCGGGACGTTCGGGACGTTCGCGACGTTCGGGAAGTCAGAGACGTCAGGGATGTCAGGGACGTACGGGACGCCAGGGACGACGGGCACAGACGCGGATCCGGCAGACACCATCGGAACGACTATCTGGATTACGACCAGCACCCTACCGCCGCGTCCACCTCGGCGCTCAACAAAAATCCGGTGAGTCTCGTTCTACAGTAAAGTCGCGATTCGTTTCCCATCGAGTTCCAAGCATTTTTTTTTATGACTGCGTCGACCGCGCCGAAAGTAGTAGAAGAAGGACGGTCCTTCCTTGCGCCCGATACTTTCATCGTCAATTAAACCACTAAATATTATATCGTGTTTAGTGTGATTTTAATCAGAAAAATGCCACAAATAAGTTGGTGAAAGTTTCATAAAAAAATAATGAAAAATAAAAAAGTTTTGTAATTGGATGGCGTGGTAGATCCAGTATTAAGGAAGGGCGTATCGGTTTTTTAGATGTACTTTCGATCTGACATTTTTTACAAAAAAGTTTTATTCCCACTGAGATATCGCGTCCACGCTCTTGTGATACAGACTGTACACATGGATTGCACTATCGAGTGGCAAAAAAAGTTTTTCTTCGAGATCTTGAAGTCTGAAAATCGAGCAGGACTTTTCGCAGTCGCCTAATACGTCTTTGGTTGTGCGATAAAAGCCATCAGGTCTCCGGAAACACTGAAAACCACTTACAGAGCGTTTGTTCGGCAAACCTCATCTTTGAGAATGATACAAGACGGAAGGGTTCCGGGCGGCATCAATTAATTCAGCCGCTAGGACTCATCCATCACAACGACGAGCCACGCTCGACGGCGTTATCTCCGACACCCAATATCGAGGTCTCCGGGAATTTTGAAAAGTTAGTTTGAGTTGAAGGCAATTACAAGTTCGGAGGTTTGAAGTAGTTCGCCCCTGCCGCCGCCACGGCCTTATCTCTCGCCAGTCAAACATCAAGGAAGAGGAAGACGTGGATCGGAACTGTTGCCCGTGGAAATTCACGTTTATTAAATCTTCTGACGGCGCTCGCAGACGGAGATATAATACAAAGGCTTGCAGTTCCGCAGTACGACTTGTTAATATTTCGTGACCTGTGCATTGCGCAATGTTGTACGATCGCGGGAACTTTCTAGAGTTCGTACCTCCCTCGATCTTCCACGTGCAGATATTACCATAATTTATAACGAGCCCGAAGTACCGTGTATCGCCCGAACCAATATCTTAATCCCTGACCGCGGACGTTAATTTATTATCACGGTGAAAATTGTTACCGTTATTCGATCAGGACTATTTCCGAGATACTGGTTCTAGCTGGGGAAATCTGAAACGTGTTCGAGAGAACGTTTTGTTGCCGACTGGAAGATTCATTTTTCGTGTTTGCGAGATATGATTTGCGTTATCTGGAAAACGGAAAACGAGTCCACCCCCTTCGAGTCCCCATCTCCACGCGCTGGAGTCGGTAAAATACGCGTTCATTTCGAAGCTGCGAGAACCGCAGGCAGTTTCTGGGTCACGTAGCACCCGCAGCCCCGCATTTCTCACGAAGTCGCCTAAGTTCGAGCGAGACTCGGCTGCGACGCGACGGTCGTCGTCGTCGTCGTCGTCGACGGTTGTTCGAGTACGCGTGCACCGCGGCCTAATCTATTCGTGCTCGGGCTTGAAAGAATTGAATGCGACGGGCGAACGGAAGAAAATGAAAGATGCCAGGGCTCTGATCAAAGCGGCCGGTCTCTCGGCCTAGTTGCACCGATCTATCCACAGCATCCAGTGACCGCGGCTCTTCATTTAGCGGTTCTGCATCTTTCATACGGACCTGGTGCACAGCGTCGTCGTCGTCGTCGTCGTCGTCGTCGTCGTCGCCGGTGCCTCTCATTTGCAGCTGCATTCAGCCGAGGCTTCATTTCTCACCGACGAGACACGCACACCCTCCAGAGGGTCAGAAGTGCTAATGAGACAGACACGGCGGATGATGGGGCGGGAAAGTGGAATCGAGCCTCGTTGGAACACGCGCGGTCTTCTTAGCTTTTCTCCCTCTCCACGCTGCTTCGTCCTTCCTTCTTTCCTTCCTTCTTTCCTTCCTTTTCTCTTCCCGGTTTCTCTTCGGGGATGCGTTCGATGCAAAACGGACCAGCCAGACGGGAAACTGGGCCATCGCCGGTCCCTCAAGGTCGATCCGACAGCCTTTTAATAATAACTTCACCCCGAGCTACCAGCGAGCCGCGCTAAGGGTGGTTCTTGTGTGACAGATGCCTTTTTTTAGGCCTTTTTGTAAATTCTGAAAATTCTGGGCAGGATATTAACGGCATCTTTGTACTTACTCCTATGTGTTCGCTAGTCTTTGAAGGGGCACTGTAACATTTTTTTGTGGTGAACTGTAATGAAGTTTGTGGACACACTTTTAAGATAAATTAAAAATTTACAAAATTTTAGGAGCATGTTTTTGGAATGCTGTATTTTTGACGTGTGCTAAGCATTGATTTTTTCGACCTGTTACACTGGAATACCTGCTTAAAGCAACGGCCCGGCGTTCCCGTTCGCGACAACAGGTTCGGAACTTTTTAATTGCTCGGTGCAATGCGGCCCCGGGATTCAATTGAGGAGATTTAAGGAGCGGCTCGTTTAAACTGGGAGACCGCCTGTACGCCACTCGCTGCGGTCTCTGCATGTTTATAGTGACTACAGAGGATCTGAATTTTCATGTTGGTCGTAACTAGAATCCTGAGAGTTTCCATTTTCGGGGATTAGTCTCGAAAATTCGTCCATTGCAAAACGACAGCAGATGTGTTTTATTTTCTATTTTATTTTCACTCCGCTGCTATTATATTTGCGATTTTAAACGTGCAGTTGTAATTTTTCTAAAAGACCGTGAATCAGAGCTGGAAGCTTGAAGTCAAATACTGTTCAACCACTCTGAAAAGGTATAGAGAAACGTACAAAGTTTATTTGTTAAACTACTATCGAACCGCATTGCATTTACAATCTTCCCAAAGTGCACCGCCGAGTAAGAATGCCGTACAACCTTGAAAACTACAATCCACCTGAACTATAGTCCCAATTCCGACCTCTAAAGAAACTTTCCTGTAACTGTTTTATCAATAACCGACACACTCCGCAAGTCAAACAGTCACACATTTCGTTCACAACCAACGAAATTAAATTTATTAATGGACGCGTACTTCGCACGGCGCATTCCAACCATCGAGCAAACTGACAACTATCCCGAGCAAAAAACTTTCGGCTTGTTTTCGTATTTTTACAAAACCTCGGAACAATTTGCATCTCGTCGCGAGGGAAGAGCAAAACACTGTAACAGTTCGCAGACTTGTCTCGGTCCAATCCGATGACGCAAGAAAACGTAGCTGGACACGGCCGAGTTGATTTATTCATTTGCTTTCTATTCGGTATGGAAATTAGCTGGCAACGCGCTCATTACCCGCTCGCGGCGCGCGAACGAGTTCTTTTTTCGTTGATTATTCGTATCCGAGAAAATTTCATGGCGGGTAGAGCCGGATTACTGACATTTACGCAGTATCTGGTTGTCGAAAAATGACCATTCGGTGAACCGCGAACGTCATCGTGATTGGTCGGGAGACAGCGTGACAGCCTTTTCGAATTTAAACAAATCGATACATATTTTCAAAGAAAATCGATTTTTCCAAGAAGTGCCCGTCAATACTCGCGCGTATTTTACACGTGTTCCGGTATCAATCAGGATCGTATTTATCACGCGGAGTCCCTTCACTTATCGGCGATCGCTCGACAGCCACGCCACACCACACGCTTTATAATCGGTACACCTATAATCATGCAAATAACGGGGCATACATTAAAACAAAACCATGTAACTATCGGACTGTTTTAATCGCGCGAACTTAATCCAGACTTTCCGGCTCGCGCGACGCGCACGGCCAATTATCGATCGTTTTTCAATGCCAGGATCTATCGCTATCTACCCGTAAAGTAAACGATTAATTATCTTACACGACCCACGCTATCCGGTCGAGCTGACAAATTTATGGAAAAATATGGTAACACAACTTTTTCGTCAATCGATTTTACCGGGGCGACCAACCCGTAAGAATTGAAGTCGTATTAATCTTAATCGAATCTTATCTTGCTGGTCTTTTGCAATTTGTCGGCCGATTTCTCCGTTCGTCGGTTTAGATTAAGTAAGTAGCATTAAGTAAATTCGAAACAATTTAAAAAATATATTCCCGCCGGTATTTTCGAGCTGTCATGATCTCGAATTATAGTTGTATGATCGTGCTTAAAGATCGTAAGAGAAACCAGGCCCCGACGTACTTTATTTTCCATCTAGACAGTTCCATTCTCGCAGTAATATCTGTAATGAAAAGCCCGGAGTTATAGGAACGGCGCAAGCTTTCCAGACCGTGATAAGAGTAATAGGCGTCGGCCGGTTAGATGCGGTCGCATAAAACTCTGTAGAAACGACAGGCATTTCGCGACTTGTGTTCAGTGTTTACGACGCGAAAATATTAGCGAAAGTCCGGGTTACGACGTTTAAAGTTTAAAAGCCTGGCGACTGTGGTGCGTGTGTACCGGTGTTAGCTTCTCTGTGCTCTGGTTTTACGACGAATTTACACTTTCACTTTAATCGAATATCCGTCAGGGATTCGAGATCACGGGATATCCAGGAGAGGATCTGGGTCAGCCGAGGATCTTGCAGAAGGGATTGAAACATCGCCGCTCAGAAACTTGATCAATTTCACAGTTCACGCTCTCCCTCTCTCTCTCTCTCTCTCTCTCTCTCTCTCTCTCTCGCTGGCTTCATCCTACGGGAGAGATTCGCCCCTCCCCCCCTATCACTGATAAATTGTTCAACGAACACAACTTGTAACTCCTCGCTCTGCGTCGCCATTTTCCATGTGTTGGACTGGTTTAGTGATTATAGTATATGCGTATAATACACAAGGAGAGTGCGTAATTACAACGTTTGACTTTATTACAACGAATACGTCTTGTCTACACGAGGTTTACATAGAGAAGAAGGAAGCCGCGTACAGCGGCGACACGCGTACCTCGGTAAAGGCACGCACACACATAAGGGCCGAGCGCCATCATAATCAGGACACGAAAACAAACAACTTATAGTATTATAAATCTACAGAGATGTCGCGGTTAGTACGCGTGGTTACTCGCGTTCCAACACCATGAAAAAAGAAAGGGCCGACTGGTTACAACTGTCCTTAGAGGTTTTTCAATGGCAATCGAACCATCCGAAAGCTGACCGAAAACCCCTCCGAGTAAAATTTCGGGGGAAAACTAGAGGGCTGAAATTTTACTTGGAGTGGTTCGATAGATTGACAAACCTCTAAGGGCAGTTTTGACCATCTTAATCGGTTAGTTTCAAGCAAATCAACGCAATCGAGAAAGTCGTTAAAAAGTTTCGACACTGTACTCGCAGAAGTGGAATTCGTAAACAGCGAAACATACTAATTAGCGAACTCACTTGGTATGCCGAATACATAAAATTCTGGAAACGAACGTTGAAACTTTCCGTGGCGGGACGTCCTTCGCCAGGAAGAAGGATTTAACGTTCACCTGTCCGGCTAGAAAAATTACGGCCGAGAATGGCGGCCAATTAATATTGCGTGCGGCATCGGTAACGAAAAGATTCCGCGTAATACTTTTATCTGTTCCGCGACGGAACCGAACGATAATTGAGTCGAAAACAGGTGTGGAGAAATAAAGCAGGGGGGGGGGGGTCTTCCCCGGAGCGTTCGCGTAATCGAAAGCGCGTTCCATAAATATGCAAAATTTCATTTGCATTCATTGGTCGCGGTATAAGCCGCGCAAAGCTGGATACGCGATCCGGCTCGAGATCCTGGAATCACCGGAGCAATCGATTACCTGGTTACATACCCGGCCCGTTCCAATTTTCCGGGTGTCGTTACGCGTATGTACATGTATCTATCTTTATCTATACACATTCTATCTGTCGTCGTCGTCCCATGGAGCAGCGCGATGGGATGTGATTTTCACTTTCGTCCGGTTCAGATCGATTCGTCACCATCCAATTTCCTTGACGTTCAAATTACAACCGCGAATCGAATAACCGGTTTTCGAGATTTTATTTTAGTGTAATCGGAATGGTAAGGATCTCCTGACTATTGAAAAACAATGAAAATATTTCTTTTTATAAGGCTACGTGAGCCGACCACCCTGACGGATCGATCATTGCGCGAAGATAGCCCGAAAGTGCGTCACTCGCTGAAAGATTCAGGTACAGGGTCACGTAAATAAATAGCCGACGGTGTCGGCCTGGGCTGGCTACATCGATCTAACTGCATCGTTCGATGCAAGTAGTGGATTGGATAACCGCGTAATGGAATTACGAATAGTACGCGTAAGAGCAGTCCTTATTTTTCGGCTATCGATTGTGATGCTGTCGAAAAAATGTGAAAAAACATTGTTGACCCCTATAGCTAAGGACCACCCTACTGTCGATCAATGAAGGGTAGCGTGTGTATGTAGCCGGCTCGGAGTTTCTTCAGGGTAGTGGGTCTCTGCGATGGTTGCACGGTCTCCAGACCCGGTTCCATCGAATATAGGTCAGTGTACAAGCCGGCAGGAGCAAAAGAGCAGCTTCTCTCTCAGACTTTTAGCTGTGAGGCGCGGACCCGATCGTCCCGGAGCCCGCCGCGGATACTGCTAACGGCCAAAACGGGTTTGCACACGCGGCTTCCCTTCCTCCTTTTTTTCTCCTGTTTCCTTTTTGCTGCGAAAAGATTCCTACGTTCCCTGTCCGCCTCTTCCTTCCCTCCCATCCTCTCCTTCCAGTCGTCCAAGCCGATTCACTGTCGAAATTATTGTTAATGGACCGCTCGCGGTCTGTATCGAGACTGTACTCGATGGACCGGTCCTTTTTAGGCACAGGAATCTCTATAATGCATCCTACCCGTACCTCGATCCTTCGTGGCTGTAATTAAATGCTCCTTTGTCTCGTACGCGATACCCCTTTTTGCTCGGATTTACGTTACCCGGGACAGCTGCTCCTCACTCCTCAGGATTTTATCTTCTGGCTTTTCTTCGCCGACTAGCAACTAGGATTCGCTATGGTTTCGCTTCTGGTACGGCCGGAATAGTGGTTAACATTAGGTTTAGACCTATTACGGTCAAATTCACCGGTTTTCTATGCCATAGTTATTGAAATTATAAAAACGCTTTCATAGGAAATTACTGAATTGTCTTCTTTATTTAAGCACGTATTATAATTCAATTCTCTCTTGCTTAATCTTCGTCCTTACGGTTTGTCGAATATTTTGAATTACGGTGGACTCGCTATTTTTTGGCTGTGCCTTTCGTCCTTTATGGCGGTCACGGTTGTTATGTCGCCAGTAGGTTGGTAAGCTGACCTTCACGATCACGCGCTTGTCCCTTCGCAGTGGGTTTCACGACGGAACAACGTTTTTGATCTAGTGAAATTCAACGTGGAAAAGTGGCCGTTATAAATTGTTCATCCTATTTGGAATATAATAGCTTCTCTAATACTTGGTAGCTTACTCATCCTAACTTCTGTGAATTGGCCTATAAAAATTTCTATTCGCAGGACAAGTCACGGTCTACCTGTAGAATCTAGAAATTAGAATCCACTTGTCTAATTCGCCATGTCTGCGGTTCTGTCACTGTTTGCTCGCATCGTGACAATTCTCGTTACAGTTCTAATATACTGCGAAGAAAATAATCATACGAGAAACGTATAGAAAACATCGAGGTAAATTTCTCACGGAAGAATCTTCATGTACAGAACTTCTTCATGTTCCGTGCCAATCATGATTTTCCAGGAAGATTTCTTCCCGGTTCACGAGAACTACGTCCAATTTCGAAATACGAAATTGAAGTATGTTATGGGGCTAAAACGTTTGATAGCCTGTACACCGTCAGGTCTTTATTTTTAGAGTTATGACGAATTAAAGAGGAGGTGCGAAGCGCCGTGGCCGCAAACATGGCGCAAACACAGCGTTGCTTTGCATCCTCTTCAGCCGGTCATAACACGAAATGTAAAGCTTGGATCTTCGGTACCCATAAAACAGCCTCTTTTCCTGTATTTCCTCTCTATCCTCGCAGCCGTTTCAGACTCACGTTCCCCATTTGATTCGAGTTCCACGGAAAACGTGGGCGTAGTCATCAGCGGCGATTGTAGACACGATTTCGATCCGAGGCTTCTCTATTGCACTATTGCACGCTCTGCTCGACGCGGCGCGGCGCGGCGCGTGCATTTCACTCGTGTATCCACGTACAAGCCATTCAGGCGAGGACAGAACGCTACTCAACGAGCCAATTAATCGCCCCTCTGTTCGCCGTCATTGTTTTTCACTCCCACGCGTTCGCCGCGGACTTTGGAATACACTAGCACCGAAAAGTATCGCCGCATTTTCAATTATCGAAAATAGTCCATATTCAGACTGCCAAAGAATCGTGACTGAATATGCAGTATAAAAAGAGTGCATGTATATTATCGTAAGATTCTTTCCAATTATAAATTTACTGTGGCAATACTTTTTTGGTAGCCACTGTATGCGTCAAAGATAGCAACGCGCGAATACACGCGTCTGAATTTGCACCGGTGCAACCGGACCCGTCTCAAAAATCCGAAATGCAACAAACAGCTCGAGAATTGAATGTTGCACAAGCTGCAACACCAGCACAAGTCGACACACCGATAATGATTTATGAGCAATATCATAGCAGCGAAACGGAAGTTCAGCGGATCGTGACGGCGAATTTATCGTACGAGTTTCTATCTTTGTACAGGAACATCGTTGAAAGTCTTCTGGCCGTCAACGCTTCGATACAGTTTTTAATTAGCGGCGCGACGAGCATTCAAGATGAAGTAAACTGATAGTGGCTCCGGGGATCATGTACAACTTGTATCAATTAATTCCTAACATCAATTGGTTACTTTTCTTTCTTTTATCTGTGCAGATATGCGTGGGTAACTTCGCGATTTGCATTCTGGAATGCATTCCTTATTTACGAGTGGGAAATGCGCGTTGCTGCAATAACAAACTGTACCATCCTCTCGAAAATACGCGAACAAGAGAGACATTTTAAAGAATCGCTCAACAGATTCCCGGAATCTAAAAAGTCCATTAGACCCGGTGGCTAATGACCTATCTATATCTAACAACCTAGATTAATCTTTTATCTAGCGCTTTTGACTACTGAAAAGCCCCATCTTCGGGGAAACGAGTCTACCCCCTTAAACTGCGAATCGGGTGTATCAGATGGGGTGCACCTGCGCCAAAAAGCGTGGCTCGTGTCCCGGTTGGCGTTCTGTCTGGTGTCCAGACTGTGTGGACTTGAGAAGAAGGCGTCTTGTTCCTTTCGTTCCATGAGAATGCGGCTGGTTCCGCGTTGCGGCGGCAGATATATCCGCGGTTGTTCCCGGTGGCTGGGTCGCCGACATCGAAATTGCATTTGCAGCGGGGCCGCAGGTATTATTCCGCGTTCAGCCGGACTGCATTCCTGGCGGACCGGAAACTCCAATTTCTCGTGTCGCGCCACCTGCCCCCCGATAATTATTCCAAGATCGCGGGCGGCGTTATCGAATGGTCCCCCTCCTCTATCCACCCCTCTCTGTCCACCATTGGTCGCAACCGGCGTTAACTTCTATTACGAACTGCGATCGAGGAACCACCCTAGAAATTCCCGGCTCGCGTGTTTCACGCGACTCATGTCCGCAAACAATGTTCGATCTTCGTGGGTCTTTCCAATTAAGGCGGCAGGAGGCAGATCAGGTGCAAAGGAAGAGACTGCACCGGCCCCGTCCCC
The DNA here is from genome assembly GCA_963966675.1 of Lasioglossum calceatum. Lineage (NCBI taxonomy): Eukaryota > Metazoa > Arthropoda > Insecta > Hymenoptera > Halictidae > Lasioglossum > Lasioglossum calceatum. Next base: position 735,905 of record OZ016555.1, on the reverse strand, counting down.
CTGTCTCCTCCCTTTTCGTCGCCCTAAGGCACCACTGGATGGAAAAGGGAAGTGACGGCTCTTGGAGTATATTCTTATTGTTTTTGTTCTTGTGTTCCGAGTCGTTTGAGGCTTCGAACTCTTCTTCTTCTTCTTCTCCTCCTTCTTCTGCGCATTTGGCCCCCTCTTACAGGCTGGCGACACTCGACCCAGCGTTCCGGGAAGAATCATAATTCTGCAATTTCGAAGGCACGCGGCTAAACCGGCGAGACGGTTATTTCTCCTCGTCTACTCGCCCCTTTCCGCGACTAATTTCGCAGGTGTACCAGAGCGATCTGCTGGCCGGCGATTTTCACTCTCCGCCTTTTTCGGGACTGTCGGTGAAACGATCAGGTGGTGCGGCGAGCACTGTTCACGTTAGTGTAGTTGAGATGAATGCAAATTCTCCTGGCGCAGTCTATGGAAAATTGCAGGCGATGTTGAATCAACCCTCGGACAACGGTCGATTTTTATAGCTATATAATTTGCAATGTTTAGGACCGTTCACGGCTGAACGAAGATGATATTTCGCGTAGACACATCAGTCTTGCCGATATCCCCAATGAAACAGCTATTCAGTTAGTTTAATTGCGACAAATTGAGTACTTAAATGATAATTTTCTTGGTCAAAATAGACGCAAACACAGAAATCTTATTGCAAAGAAAATTCTGTTCTCTAAAATATCGGAAACAAAATTCAGTTCATTCGAATTTGGTCCGCTCCTACGAAAGCGACGCAGACACCATAAAATCTGCGGCCGGCCAGTGCACGGTCCCTTTTTCTAAAATTAAATTCCGGAGCTGAAATATTTCCTCCAAGAGACATAAATTCGGCGGCCGAAGCGATTGCCAGGCCATCGCTAATTGTAGCCCCCGGTCGCGTCTGCGTGCAGTCCTAGAAGGGCACCGAGAGGCACCCGAAGGACGTCGCTGGTTTAGAACGTGTTTAAGGGCCGCGCCCTGTGGAGGGAGGAAAGAAAGAGTGTAACTATATGGCGTGCCGTAACAAAACGCAGTCTAGAAGTGGACCGAAAAAGCTTGCCAGCAGCCTAGGACAACAAAGGCCCTGGGTCTTGCCTTTGGGATCGCGTCTTCGTCCCCTCCTCCTTCACATACTTCTTCTTCGCGGTCGTCTTTTTATCCAGCCTTGCGAGGAGACTGTTTCTTTCCCTCCCGCAATCGCAGCGATTTCTTTCTCGCTTTTTCACTGTTCGAGACAACGGGACGAGAATTTGTCGCTGTATTCTTTATCGGGGCGATCTCGTGCCCGTTCTTGCACTACGCTGTCCTAAAACGACGAACGCCGAGAGTTACGAGCCGGAAAAATTTTATATTATCATATGAAATTTATCACTCTTTCATTAGCACTCTTTGCGCTTGCAATTGTTCTTGGAGACTCATCTTTATAAAAGTATCACTTCCTTCTTCTCTCTGTCGGAAAACGGCAGACCAATTTCCCATTCCTCGTGAAGTGACATTGAAGCAGGCCGCCATCTTGAGTGAACGAGGAGCCGGCGCTAAGTATTGATTTGAGTAGCACAGGGACATAAAAATTGAGAAATTGGAATACTCTAGATCCAACAGCGCAAGCCCGAATAAAAGATCTAATCTTTTTAAATAAGTTTCTGGAGTACAGAGCTCGAGAGCGATCGGTCCGCGGGCAAGGTAGAAGAGATGAAAACCGGGATTCGTCGAAATTATCTTAATGAAGTGTCACTAATGTCCACGGCTGTCCCGGAGGACTTGAGGGCTCCTCTCTTTCCAGCGGAGATCTTTTCAGAGATTCTTCGTCCACGGACACGTCAGGTAGCCGTGTGCCTGTGCTCGGAGCCGCGATCACCGGGGACGTAGATTCCCTATGATAAAGTGTCCGTGGAATCCTGGAACGAGGTGGGCCGGTCTTTCTTCGTGTTCTTTCGGGAAGAGCAGAGATCTTTGAAAGTCGGGAGAGCGAGTAACGAGTTTGGCGGGAAGTCTAGCAGACAGCCAAGCGTACGGTCAAGGAAGCAGGCAGACAGGTGAAGTAATTCGATCCGCAGCCCAGGGACCATAAACATCGACTATCCGTGATGATAGCAACCGGTGACAAACGCCGAGCGAAGCAGTAAATTCATCAATCCCCGGACAGAATGGTATCATTAGCGACTCATAAAGTCTGACAATACCGGTGGTGTGTCCAGAGTTTGGTAACCGATTTTACGATCCGCGTTCAACGAGACCGCTCGTAATTTATTCCGGTGCTAGTATATAATTATTTGAAAATCGTGGCGGCGCTGGCGCAGGATTCAATTCCTGTCATCATGCCGGGGGCCCGAAAAAGGGGAACCCGGGGCCAAGAATGTCGAGCTAATGAACGCGGGCCATGGACACACAGCGCCGCAGAGAGCTCCTCGTGAGAAAGCCGTTCGCTTTCGTCAGGTAGAGAAGATGCTCGTTGTGCACGTGTATTTTTAGCACGGCCAGGTACCGCGGTCGTCTATGAGCGGTAAACACACGCTAAAATCATCGACGCGAGCAGCGGGTGGAACCCGAAAAACGCCCCCTCATCCATCCTGGATCTCTCTCTTTGCCTCTCTGTCTGTTCATCGACAGAATCCACCGAGAGATGGTATTGGTCCAGGTAAGATGCTTGGTACCTGTTTCGATTTACCTGGGAAGGAACGGCACCGAAGGGAGGGAGAGAGAGAGAGACAGATGGACAGGAGGATGGTTCTTCCAACGGATAGAAAGGGACCGTTCAAAGTTAGCCCTCCCGATCCCCTGTCATTTGCTGGCGAGCTTCAAGTCCTCAGGATCTCTGGACACAACAACGTCTACGATTCCCTCCACCCACTCATACACGCGTAAATCTCAACGGTGTGGTACTGCTGGCAAGCATACCTGCTCTCTCCGACTTGCCATACCTCGCCTCCTACTTACCTTTATACCTGCCACGGACCACGTCCTGCAACGACGCGACAAGGAGATACACGCGTCATTAAATAATCCTGGGCCAGGCGCTCATCAGGATCTTTACGAGGCGAAATAATATTCGGCCCGCCGTCCTGCGGATAGCGATATTTTACGCAACGATCTAAGCTGGTTCTCCCACTTCGCCCTTCTCCTTCTCTTTCTTCTTCTTCTTCTTCTTCTTCTTCTTCTTCAGGGCCACCGGAGAACCCTCTAGTTGATCTTGTTCGCTTTTGATCATCTCGCGAACGGATGGCGGGAGTAGATCTTTATGCAGATACCAGAGTATGAATCCCAATAATTATGCTGTGTCGAACTAACAACGAAACAATGCTTTTGGATTAGACGGGAATACGTGGCAACCGTTTCATGGGGATCGGAGAATCCGTGAGAGACGCGTCTCGCTTTACATAATAAAGGAGCACCCTAATTTCATTCGTAGGCTTTTTTCCTTGTGGGTTGATACTCTATCGGGCCTATCAGCTTTCGAAGGGACCTCAGTCAAATTTTTTGACAGAATCTCCACGAGGTTTCGGGAACTAGTTCCCGAAGGTCTTCTAGTTTCCTCGGTAATCGAGGTAGCCCGGGACTCTCGGCGAACATAGGAAGCGTATACACTCTGTTGGCGCACTAATGGTGCGTCTAAGGCACCCAAGGGGAACAAAATGAATTTTGAAGGCAGGAAAGAGCGGGGTTAGAAGCGAGAAGAAGAGATAGAAAGAAAGAGAACAGCAGTTCCTGGGGCTGGGCATGGCTTACGACCGCTTCTTGCTAGAAACGCATGAATAATGCAACAATTGGCCGGAGAGCGAGGACGATCCTTTGTTTTCGCAGGCCCTTCGTTACCAGCCGCCAAATTGCTCGCGAGAGCTAGCCGCCTCCGTCTGCTAGTCACCGACCAATTTCGTGCAACGGGCAAACGGTGTTTCGCGCACCGCCCGAAACCGCCATTCTTCGGGGCTTTCTTCTTCTTCTTCTTCTTCTTTACCCTTCTCCTTCTACTTCTCCTTTCGCGAACGATTAATAATTACGGTCGGCAAAAGGGAAGACACGGAACCCGTCCCCGTCAAACTGCAGCTGCGTTTCACCTCGGACAGATAGATGTCCATACATAAGCGGACGGATAATCTGTTCCACGAAATGAATTAGATTAGCGAAACCCCGCACGAGGACGCGCCGATATCGTGCTCGTTACCAACCGCTCGCCCCGTTGCGCGCAATTTTTCCAAAAACGAAAATGACGGTCTTGAGGACACATCGAGAATTTTATTCGGGCCACGAAGCTAGCAAGTAAACTGTTAAGGGGTAGACTCGTTTTTCAAAGATTGCAAGGGTGCGGGATTGCAATCCTGGAGACGAGTCTACCCTCTTAACGGATCTGCTCTTCAGCATCGACATTTTCTCAGTAGGTTCAGGAATGCGCGTTTCCCTCGAAAAAATTCGCACCGGCTGTTCACACGCGCGCAAAGCGCACCGCGTGGCGGTTCTTTCGGTCATTTGGGCCAGTTAAATTAATTAATAAGACTGATTTGTTTCTTGCTGGTAGAACGGGGTGAAGCTCATGGGTCTCCCGATGGGGTTTTGCGTTTCTGGAGGCCTTTGACGGTCGGTACGATAAATATGGAGCAGCGTCCCGTCCTTTCCTCCGCATTCCTATGGTCCCGGTGCCACCCTCTTCCCAGAAACCGCGACTTCGGAAGCGGCTTCCACTTCTGTTCGCTCAACTCGCTTCACCTCGCTTCAACTTGTTTCTACTCGCTTCAGCTCGCGTGCAAAAAGAGCGATGCCGTCCATCCGTCCGTCGCGTCGCGGCATTTCGATCGCCTAGGATCGAGGACAGAGAAGACAACCCGGGCTCCTCTCGGAGCGGCTTTCATTGCGGCAATAAGAATTCCAGAGGGTCGTTAAATTTGCTGAAATCCGTACGGCGACTTTCTAGGAACTTCTAGGAATCCTGAAGTGAGATTCTTAAATTGCAAAGCAACGGGAGGTGAACTCGCCGCAAAAAGGGTCGTCTTCCTTTCGGCTTCGCGATCGAGGGTTCGCGTTTTAATGCTGGACGAGCCTCTTGAATTGTATTCGATCGAACGCCGAAGAAACGGTCCCGTGGATTCCACGGATGCTTCCTCAATCTGCCTAGTTAAAAAGATCGCGATTGCTAATTCTTTAATGCGCCTTTATTGCCAACTTGTTGCTCGGCCATCGGAACGCTGCGCCACTCCTCGTCGTTAACTTAATGAATTTTTTCTGAGGAAACCGAAAGATGTATCTTCACGAGACTTTTCAGATTTGTTCGTCACTTTTAGCTTCTGAAACAAGCTCTACCTTTAGCGTCGTTAAGAAATTCCTTTCCAGGCTAGAAAATGTCCAAAGAGGATTCACGCTGTAGCGAATCAATGATTTAGAAAGAGCCTAGCCGATTAAGATGGTCAAACTGCCCTTAGAGAAACCTCTCCGAGTATAATTTCAGCCCTCCAGCTTGCCGCGAGGGTAGTTACAGTTTTCCGGTCTCTAATGCGTTCTAAAATTGTGAAAAAATGTGACACATTTTGGATCCTAAAACGCACTTTACAGAATTTTCTCAGATTTATCTGTTGCAAACTGTGTACGTAAAAAAATGAAAAACCTCAACAAGTGTAAGGATTCTCACTGTTGCTTTTCACGTTCCGTATTCGAACGTACGCGAGACGAGGTAACGAGGGACGTAAGTACCTCGGGCACTGAATCATGTCACAGTTTCTCGGATTAGTCCAGGACGAAACACCGTTTGAAACGAGATTATTTACAGCGAGAGTTGGTAACCTTTTAAATCGCCAAATGTCTCGCCGCGGGAGCGTGGGCTCGCTCGATTCACGACTTCCTGATACCGTGTGGATCGCGAGCGATCTAACGCGACGGAATTTAAACGACGCCAGCAGCTCCCTTCTGCTGGATCGTGACTGTAAACGAGAGAGTGAGAGAGAGCGAGATCGTCAGCGATCGACTTCTTCCTCGTTGTAATAAAGATACACTCGCCGGACTTATGGAATCATTCTTCTGGCCCATATTTTGCGCCGTGCCGTGGACGTCTCGCTCGCGGGGCACCGAACCGGACAGAAATTACCTAATACTATAAATTATCCCTGCCCCCTAACCTGTGTTCGGGCTCGGCTTCGCCGTGGAAATCGTTTCGAGTCTCGAGAACTGCTAAATGATTTCTCTCCTCGCCCCGTGTCTCACCGCATTAAATCCGGAGTAGCTCTCCGGGCATTGGAATTCATGTTTATTCGTCGGAACTGCTTTCGAACGCGATACCATGTCCGATTCAACAAGATCGCGGACGGAGAAAAAAAAAGTTATACGGTCGCGATATGATAAACAGTGTTGCACTTTATGGTCTCGGTACCCCGATTTTTCAAATTCTTCGTGTGCCAGCGGAAACTCAACCCTCGAGCGGCTTGATGGATTTTAAATGTACACTAGCATTTTTAGAAACAGACTGGACAAACTGTGCAAGCAACGTCCAGTCGTGAATGACGTATGGAAACGTGTTGAAACATCTATAAAATTATTTTCCTCGAGTTCTCAAATGGGGGTGGTTTTCTATGTCAGATTGTTATCCGGATGCACATTTTCCATCTCGCGAATCCAGGCCACGTTGTCGAGGATGCAGTGTTTCGCGATCTCTAGATGTATACGTGTATACATCTGTAAAAAGAGAGGAGGGGGCAGAAAGCGTCTCTCGATGCTAATAAAGAATTTATGGTGCTCGTTACTGGTACGGTTTTCTACGAATTAACGTTGATTACCGGAGCCAGCGTAAAAACCTAGAAAACAAGATAGGCGCAGAAACCGATTAAACGAATTCATGAATATTTTAAGCCCGTTCGCCTCGATGCACCTGTCCCCCTCCTGTCCTCTCTCTTATTCCTCCCCTCTTGGACACCCACCTGAATTTATTTCGAGCACGTAAGATAGCCGATGGAACCGAACGCTGACACCTTCTCCTCATTATCTCACGGTGTTCCTCGAGGAGAAGGGCCACACCACCGTTTACTTGATCGACGATCGCAGAAATGAAAAGGGGAGTCGTAAAGCGTTGCTCGTGGCCTCGGTTATCGACTCGCGTTTTCTCCGGGTTGAATTTGTCTCACGCGGAAGAAGCCTCGGTGCGTTTTATGAACGCTCGACTAGGATTTATGGGACGCAGGATCTCTCGCGGATCGGCGCGGCGACGGGACAGAGCGAGGCTTCTTCCTGGAATCCGGTATCTTTGGAATGGATGCGGCGTCGTTAGGTCGACGATCGGCGAAGGATTATGTATTTCTGGCCGAGAAAAATTCGATGGGAAGCCACGCTTCGACTGACGGTCGTGCGCGGACTTCGGTAGAGGATCGACAGACGCTGTTCCGAGTCTGAAACAAACGGTAGATGGTCTAAATCGCGTAAAATTTCTGGGTATGCATGAAAATATAAATTTAATACAAATGGCTGTCAAATCAAAACTAACCTATCAATCAGTATGAAATGAATTCAAAATGAGTTTTCTTAATTCTATCGCACGCAGTGTGGTATAATATACGATAGTTTGACATTGATTATTATATTTGATATTTTATTTCTCGTACAACATTATTAGAGCAAGTATAAAAAGAAATTAAGAAAATGTATGTCATGCTTGATTTTATCAATCATTATTATCGACTAAACCATTGGACGTGACAACAGTATACTATAGTAATGCCAACTTGCCTCAGCAACGCCGCCTGCCTTCAAACACGGGTAATTATTGATCTACTCTCGTATAAACCGATGCTAAAGCCTCGATCGTGTGCGAAGGGAATGAAAAAATTGTTCTTCAATTAGCAGAGGCAGCTGGAAGAGAAAACCATTGGAAGCCAGCATTGCATTATCAGGTACAGAGGAGAGAACCGTAAAATATTTAACGTTTTTATCTTCGGCTTGAAAATGAGGTTCAGGGCCCCACCCCTATTATAGCAGTCTCGCTGTATACAGAAGTAGAGTCTCGCGAAGATACCGGGAATCCGTCGTAGCTGTATCTGGTAATGGAAACACGCCAGCTTAGTGCGTGCCTCGAAAATAAATTAAAATCGCTATCTGGCTGGGTCCGGTAATCGATGCGAATTAATTGCGGGACACCCGGTACAGCCAGGGCCAGTAATGCGTGAGGACAAGAGGAGAGGGGACTGGATCGGTCGGGCGGGCCGTTAATGAAGATAAAAATCTAATTAGCCAGCCATAAACGAACACCGGGAATTTTTAAGGCCGTCCGAGCGGACATGTAGCCAGGCGCAAATTCATGAGCTTCCACTGCCTTCGGAAAGGATCCACCCGAGCGGGTAAAGAGGATCTCTTTTCGATGCTGACGTCACACGGGTGAGAATGCGGTCAGTCCGGATGGGACCCCACGATAGTTCTAGGTGTATGGGAGTAGAGGAAGATGCGATTAAAACGTTGCCCCCGCACCGAGGACGCATTTTTCGTCTGGGTGTTGCTCGATGATCGTTCCACGGACCTGGCTTGGATCGTTCCTCCAAAGGAATATTCTATTCGATCCGTAAGAATGATTTATCTGACCACTCGGCCGCAACCAGAACGCCATTCGTCTCTAGAAAATTGTTTTGAATGCCTGATTTAATGAACTGCCCGACTGGACTTCTATTATGGCAACTCTGCTAAGTGCCACCTTTTCTGGGTGTTGCTGCTGCGATCTGTCTTCGACCGGCTATCCTGCTCTACCGAGCTTTTTAATTATGGTATTTTTGTTCTGGGAATGGCATTCGCTGCGAGATTAACTTCGGCCGTCTCGCTGGTCTTGCATTCCCTGTTTAATTAGCAGGTCGTGATACTGTACAGCGACACGATGTTGCAACGAGAAAGTTTATTCTTGGATTTACCGAATTACTAAACGCAGTCTTATTGTCCTTCGATGATTCGTGGGGACATCAAGATGGTGCTTAGAATTTTTCTGAAATATGTTGAGTTTCACAATTTCATGGTATTGAAAATAATTTCAGGCAAGACCTAAAATAAAAGAGAGAGAGAGAGATAATGTGTATATGAAAAGGGGAAAAGAAAGGGGGAAGGGGAGAATAATTTAGGAAATGATCATCGGCGTTTCCCGGCGTCGGTTCTTCCGGCATGTCGGGAATCTTAATCCCGAAGGGGAGCACACGGTTAAAGTGGCTTCGGGGACGCGGTTGTCGGACCTTATTAAGTACTTAGAGAGCGTAAGGGACTTCTTGCTCCCCGGGACCCCGTTTTAGCGCTCGAGTTACCTCGTTCGTGATGATGGAAAAAAACGAGGGGGAAGAGGAGACGGAATCGCCTTAGCCAAATTAATAGGCGGAAATACAAGCGGGGCCAGGATTATTCCGCGTTTCTGGCCCAGCCGACAGACACGGCCAGGTGTCGGCGAGAGTTGCGTGAACAACGTGGCAGCACAAGGCAGTTTCGTGGAACACGTGCCACGGGGAACACGTCGTTTGCGGCTCGTTCTACGCGAGCCGGGAACGCAAAACTTTATTGCCTCGGAGAACCTCCACGCGAGCTAGCAGGAAAAGGAGCCTCGTTATCGACGGACCGGAAGTCAAGCCTGGAAACCGTGGCGAACGGGACCGTTTACATTGCAAATCCGTGCCCGAATGTTGTGATTTCTCTGATGTTCTTTTTTGTTCTGATTTTGGAGGATTTTTTAAAATCCAGGTTACGTGAATGTCTGGCTACCCATCCCAATAAAAACATTCCTTCAGCGCGATCCTCGACGGAACGATCCATCAATCCACAATCGTGTGATTGTTGTGCGAGGATTTTTCTCTCACCGAGTTTCTTTAAATAACGTGGCCCTGGCTAGGAAAATCACGGCGAGGCGTTTTGTCACGTGACAGTAGTATCGTCCAAGGGTTCAGCAGCCTGGCACGTAACAAATAGCCAACGAAGAGGAAGATAGAGAGAGAGAGAGAGAGAGAGAGAGAACCGTCTCTCGCCCAAGGGGGTCGAGATTATCGTTCGTGGGCTGGAAAGCCGAGGATAACCCGATGAAGGGTTGCTCTTCCGAGCCAGTGGCGCGTGCCCGCTGTTGATCACCCCTTCCACAGTTTATTATACCGATGCAACCCCGTTGGATCACGCCCCAATAGTCCTTCAGCTGCCGCAGACTCCATCGTAGCAACCTCTGGAATCTTACGCGAGATTCGTCGGTAGTCCCGGAACTCTGCTACTAATTTCCATCCGGCAGCTATTCAGTTTTCCTGAACGTGGCTGCACAAACGAAACAGAACAGATTCTCCGTGGCCCATCGAGGAGGATCAGGATACCCGCTAAAGACAGTAATCGGGCCGCTTACCTGCGCCTCTAAAAATAAGGGATTGAAGAGAAAGGGGTGGAAAGTTACATAATGACGGCGAGGATGCTTTCACAGTATATTTATCCCCCGGACTGTCTGCCGCACGGTCTGCCGAGGATGTCTTTAACAAGAGCATGATTGCTCGAATCCTACGCCCAGCCAGTTAAACACACCGTTTCATGAACTGCATGATCGCTGGCGCCCGAGCAACCGCGAATTTCGAGCTGAGAAAATTGACCCTGCCAGTTTCTACTTTCTCTTCTTTTTCACCCTCCGTTCCTTGCGCGGTAAGATTCCGTTTCCTACATACGGGAACGATCAAACGTGGTAAAAATTGCAATTTTTCATGATTCGTCGGCCTATACTACCAATTTCTTTCAACTACTTAACCAATTTCAATGAAATTTTCAGAACGTATATAATTTTTGAAATTGATACACATTTATGAAATTTTCGTTATTGGCCCAGCTAAAAAAGTTGGATAAATCAGTTTTTACTATCTGCAATTCTTCTAGTCCTACAGTGAACTTGAAGTCCATTCATAAAAAGTGTTATTCTGATTTAAAGTGTGTATACTGTAAAACAACAAAGTAGAATTTTGCTCGAAAAGCTTCGCTATTATAATGTGAAGGCCAGTAGGCATCTTAGGCATTGCTGTAAAACTTGAACATTGTCAGCTGCCTGGTTGGCTGAATGCTACAGCTGTATCGTGGTACAAATTCAGCTTCTAAACTCGACTTCCTGGACAGGCCACCAGTTTCGAAGTTCATCCACCATAATACCTGGCCGTGCAGCTACATAAATCTACTACCTCCCAATATATACATTGGTACCGGTGGACCAGAAGATAATTCCATCTTCCGATGTGGCCCTGTCGCTTTCTCTTTCTATCTCTACCTCTCTCTCTCTCTCTCTCTCTCTCTCTCTCTCTCTCTCTCTCCATCGACCACCCATTCTCTTTGTTTCTCTAGGCTGTCTATACCTGGTCCAGAGTCAAAAGCCGCCGGGATTGAAATTATTGGAGGATACACGGTTTTTCCTTGCGAGGGATTCTCGTCCGACCGTGAGCAATGGTCGCCTGTAATTTCGGGTCCCATGGTTTCGGCTATACTCCTGTACAGTTACAGGCAAAAGTATTTCTTCGCTCAGCCCTTATTCAAAAGTTCTTAAAAAGAGTATGAACTCTTGAGTTTAACCCGTTGCCTTACAATATCGTGCCATATCGTATGTTATTAATTTTCTTTTAACCGAGATGAAATTCTATTTTTTTCTTTTTTAGGAAATTACGAACTTCAAACAAAGTTTTCGTCACTGAAACCGTAAAATAAATCGTAGCTGCTGATTTATTTGATATAAAACATACTATATATTTTATGGGGAAGCGTAGGAGCTTGTTTCTGGAGTACAGTTCGAAAGTTCAATCGCTCCATAATATAGGACAATTGATCAGCCTTATCGCACATGTGCAAGTAGAAGATCAGATCGCAGTGTGCTCGGGAGTCATCGACCTAAGATGCAACTGCATAATGTATAGTCCATAGCTGCAGCGCTCAGATCAGTGCAGATTCGTTTATCAGTACGACAATTATATCTGATAAAGAATATCAAAATGTGTCTCTCTCTGTACACCTACGATTTTATGAGTTGCAAATTTTCTTTTTCTCAAAAAACCGAGGTCCCCAAAGCCTAGACCGGCAATTTGCCGAGCTGTCCAGGTGAACAGGAGGTGGCTAGATAAGTCACGTCTTGGTTCGGGTGGCAGACGCTATTCACCGGGTTAACGAGGAGTGTCTATTCGCCATCGGTTCCTATGCGGTGTAGTTTCTACAATCTGCTAGGCAAAAAGAGATCCATCCGCAGACGCACCGGCGGACATCTGCGAGCTTTCGGCGTTTGCCGCGAAGATGTGTAGCGTCACACAAAAATAATCTTCTTTCTTCCTCTCGAGGAAGCTAGGAGAGAACGTCGGGGGCAACAATAGTGCAGATTTTCTGCGGGACGAATAGGCAACGGGGGCCAGATCGTAGACCGAGAGACCAGCAATTTGGTCGTCCATCAGGTGGCGTCTTCGTGACCGGCGAATATTATGGCTGCTCGGGTAAGAGTCCCGTCGAAATTCAAATTGAACTGCACGAGGCCGACGCGTATACGGTTCACCGTATAGCTCGCGGCTGCTTTTCTACTAAATCGTTTTGATTATACTCATTACACCCCGGGCCGCGGGTATTCGGGGCCTTGGAGAAGGGACCGGCTGCTGAGACCTTCGTGTTCTCTTATTCCCGGAAATCGTGGGCCCCGACATAGTCGGTTTTTGATCGACCGGTATACATATGCGTGTATCATTTTATACACGCCGACATTCCGGGACGTCTGCGCGTAGGTACCGGTACAGGGTTGTGTATTCCCCGCTAAATGCTTCCCCCTCTCCTCTACCACTAAATGCGGCTCGGGCTCGATCCTCCTCTGGTGACTCTGCGCGAGGGGAATGCGTGACGTCACGTTATCCTCCAGCTCCGGAGTAGTGGTTGGCGCGATACTAATTTTTCTCATAAGTCTCAAGCAATTCGATTCCCAAGTAATTATTTGAAACATTTGATACATACACTACCGGCCAAAAGTTTGGAATCGCTTCCAAATAAATCAGAGTCACCACCAAAATAAATTTCTTATTTTTGAAAATTTATTTCCCTCCATAAAATAATTATATTTGTTTGCGCGTGGGCGTTGAGGAAGGCGGATAACTAGTACTATCCTGACAAGGATATGCAGCGGGATTAATGAATAAATTGCCGGATCACTGGTCACGTTAATGGTCTTTATTGAATGCCGAGTCACGGTACTTACGTCGGAAATTATTGTTCAGCGGTAATTAAACGCACGATATTTGTTGCCGAATTCGGGAATTTAGCCTCCTAACGATTCGCAGTACGCGATAGGCGCGATTCTTTGTACTGTTGTACGTTAGAAGTATAGTGCGTAAATTGATGCCGCGTGTTACAATACGTGTTGCTAGGTCGGTATATCGAGTAAGAATGCTCCTTCGTGGCGATACGAAGGAGCTGTTGTTGTCGAGTTTGGCGGTCGACTCGGAATTTTCGTTGTTGTATCGTATAGCGCTCCCGCGACGCCGAAACGTAAACGACGGTCGCGAAATCACAAATCGCGGGACTTTGAATCCTGAACATACCGCCCGCCTCGGATGTATGCATCCGATTACAATAAGTGGGGGTACAACGAAAGAGTATGAGCCGAGCCGCACGCATGACCATCGGTCATCGAAGATCGTCGCGAGATTCTTAAGATTTGCGGAAGTTATCGGAACTTACAATCTAGATCGCTTTTTAGAAGTACATATATACACGTGGGACCGCCCGCCGTGACACATGGTTGGTTTAAACCAGTAATGCAGTTGCGCGCTGCATTTTCGGTTTCGATGTAGCGGTGGAGGCGCACTCCATCGGCCACGCGCGGCCGAGCGAACTTAAGCGATATAGGGCCAGCGCTGTACAAGTCCCGAGCGCATGTCCCCATGAGCGCGAGATGAACCGCCCGCCGTGGAAAAGAGTAAATAGAAATTGTGGTGGTGGAAGCTGTACGTTAGAAATAACGATTTACAGAATGCGATAAGCGCGAAGAAACTGTTGTACGTTAGACGTAACGATTCACAGGAATGCGATAGGCGCGAGTAGTATCCTGCTGTACGTTAGACGTAACGATTTACAGGATGCGATAGGCTCGAGTAGACTGTTGTACGTTAGACGTAACAATTCACAGGAATGCGATAGGCGCGAGTAGTATCCTGCTGTACGTTAGACGTAACGATTCATAGGATGCGATAGGCTCGAGTAGACTGTTGTACGTTAGACGTAACGATTCACAGGAATGCGATAGGCGCGTGTAGTATCCTGCTGTACGTTAGACGTAACGATTCACAGGATGCGATAGGCTCGAGTAGACTGTTGTACGTTAGACGTAACGATTCACAGGAATGCGATAGGCGCGTGTAGTATCCTGCTGTACGTTAGACGTAACGATTCACAGAACTCGAATATTGTGCATGCGGGGCAGGCACGGTGAGATGAGTTGCAGTAACTCATGAGACTGAGTCAGGGCTCGAATTTCGTGCATGCGCGACAGCATGCACGTTGAGATGAGTTGTAAGAACTCAAGAGAATGAGCAAGGGCTCGAAAGTCGTGCATGCGCGTCGGCATGCACGTTGAGATGAGTGGTAAGAACTCAGGAGAGTGAGCGAGAGCTCGAAAGCCGTGCATGCGCGTCGGCATGCACGTTGAAATGAGTTGGAAGAACTCAAGAGAATGAGCAAGGGCTCGAAGGTTGTGCATGCGCGTAGGCATGCACGTTGAGATGAGATGTCCGGAGGAGCGCTGTGGTCATGACCGGAGAACCTCGTGCTCGCGTAAGAGTCTTGAGCATTTTTCCAACTGCGGCGCGTTTCGTTGTAACCGCTGTTCTTGTCGTAAGAACATGGTCTTCGCCGCGGAAAGTGAAGGGCCAATATCGATTGGAGGTCCTTCAATAAAAGGCAAACGAACGATATATTGTTCGTTCGGAGCCCGAGTGCGCGTGCGTTGAAAGTGTTCCTCGCTCTTTTGTTCCGCGGGAGAGAGTCGCGTGACGAACGGTAATTCTTCGACTTCCCAAAGTTGTCGAAGTTCAACATCAAGGTTTGATGAAGCGTTGCAGTGAAAGCTCGCGACGGAAGTAAGGGGACTGGACGTGGATGACGAAACGGGACCGGAAAGGATCCAGCCTAACGTGGTGTTTTGAGCTGTAGGCTCATTCACCTTGCCCTTTCGCAACCCATCCAATAGAATCAATCCGTACTGATCAGCACCGATAATGAGTTCTATCGGAGCCGAGTCGAAGGGATTATCGTCCGCCAATTCAAGATCGCGAATATGAGAGAGCTTCCCAGCGGTTTTTGTGCGAGGCGGTACATAGTTTGACAACGAGCCTAAGACGTACGCTGACATGGAGTATACGGACTCCGTTTTGCACGACGCGACTGTAAACGTTGTCGATGAGCGACAAGCGACCGCATTATTCCCGATTCCCGTTAGACTAACAGAAACGCGAGAGCGCGGGAGTAGGAGGCGTTGTATTAAATTTTCGGAAATTATGGAAATCACCGAGCCCTGATCGATTAACGCGCGAATTTTCGCCGCCCGCCCTGACGGTGAACGCAATTCGACCCAGGCAGTTGCGAGCAACACTTGTTGTGTAGCAGTGGTTCGCGGAACCGAGTAAGACGCGAGCTGTGACGTAGACTGGCTGTCGTCATCATCGGTCGGTGACGCAGCGTTGTGCGATGACGCGGTACCGGTTGATGACGCCGTTGAATCGTGTTCCGTTGATGCCAATCCCGACGTGGACGGCTTGATCGTGTGTAACGCGCGTATTCGCGATTGTAGAAATTCATCGAGCTCGCTAAATGTCGGACATTCTGTACGATTGCCGAGTTCAAGCTCCCAAGCCTTGCGGGACTCATCATCGAGTTTTTTAGTAACGAGGAAGACTAGTACGTCATCCCACGTGTCCACGGGACGTTCGAGATTAATCAAAGCCTTCCTCGCCTTATTGGCTTTGTCGCGAAGACTTCGCAACTGATCAGCCGACTCAGACCGAACTTGTGGCAGATCGTACAGAATCTCTAAATGAGTTGACACTAACAGTCGTTTGTTGTCGTAATTCGCGACCAGAATGTTCCACGCGACGGTATAACCCGCGTCGGTTATCGCGATGTTTTCGACTAGATCGCTAGCTTCGCCCTTCAAGCACGCTAACAAATATTGAAAACGCGAAACGTCTGACAGACCTTTGCGATCGATGACCATGGCGCGGAATCGATCACGGAAAGTTTCCCATTCATCGTAGGCTCCAGAGAACGCCGGAAGATTGAGGGTCGGTAGTCGATTGGTGACGTCATGAGGTTGCGAGACGGTTCCTTCTGAGGGAGACGTTGATTCGGACGAGCTGTCTGTTGCCAGCCGGGAAAGAGTTTCCGCTAGGTAGTCCGATGTCTCCAGGAATATCTCGTGCACCTCCATGAAGCGATCCTTCGTGAAGTAGCCGCAACTGGAACGCTCTGCATCCGTTGCTGCAGCGGTGATCTGTTTATGCAGATCTTGGCATTCGGCGAAAGACTCGTTCAACCGGGTGATCCGATTTTGAACGGTGGCGACCGTTAATTTCGCTTTGCCGAGCTTCTTAAAGTTCTCAAGGGTACGCTCGACAATACGAGTTGCGTCGATTTGTTGAAGTATCAGCGTCTTGAGGTCACCCATTGTTATGAACTCGCGACCGACGTGTGTTGTGTCCTTCAACGTTTGAATACTCTAACGGATGGCTCAACCGTTTTCACAGACCGAAATTGTTAATTTTCACTTCACTCACTGCAATCCGGCTCGAAGGACCAAATGTTTGTTCGTGGGCGTTGAGGAAGGCGGATAACTAGTACTATCCTGACAAGGATATGCAGCGGGATTAATGAATAAATTGCCGGATCACTGGTCACGTTAATGGTCTTTATTGAATGCCGAGTCACGGTACTTACGTCGGAAATTATTGTTCAGCGGTAATTAAACGCACGATATTTGTTGCCGAATTCGGGAATTTAGCCTCCTAACGATTCGCAGTACGCGATAGGCGCGATTCTTTGTACTGTTGTACGTTAGAAGTATAGTGCGTAAATTGATGCCGCGTGTTACAATACGTGTTGCTAGGTCGGTATATCGAGTAAGAATGCTCCTTCGTGGCGATACGAAGGAGCTGTTGTTGTCGAGTTTGGCGGTCGACTCGGAATTTTCGTTGTTGTATCGTATAGCGCTCCCGCGACGCCGAAACGTAAACGACGGTCGCGAAATCACAAATCGCGGGACTTTGAATCCTGAACAATATTTAAACGCAGATTTGATTATAATCGGGATCTGGTTAATCGAGATCCTACTGTACCCGTAAGTTTTTTGAAAAATAAATCTTCCTTGGTTGCTCTGAAGGCGTTGAGTTTCTCTTAGGAACATTCTGTTTCTCTGATTTTACGCCGTGACATCTGATATGAGTAGTGCCAAAATGGGCATTGGATGGTATAGATATCACGCCAACAATAAATGAATACGAATGAAACAATGATGAATACTGTAGGTATCGAAAAGTATCGATTTCCAAATGGTTCCTTAAAAAATCTCAGGAGTCTGGAGCCAGGCCCATCGGGCGGACATTATAAAGGAAAATGATCGAGCTGGTCGTTCGCCTCGCGTCAATTTCGCCCGCGGTGCAAATGAGAAACGGGGCCGCTATTTCCCCGTCTATCGTGTAGCAGCTTTACAAGCTAGATAAGATAAAGTCTAGCTAGAGTAATGAGCCGGTATCTGCCGTGCAGAGCAACGCTGCGACCCGAAACGTCAATAATTGTAACTGAGATTATCAGACGGATAGAGAGCAATTAAGCTGCCCCGCGGAGAAAAAGCCATCCGTTCGGATAACGACGCGTTCCGTTTTAGAAAAAAGTCGATTGGCAAGGATATCGGCGGAAACGCCGATCGATCGATCGTGTCCACCGAACAGCTGTTCCAACGAAATATCGAGCAGCAGTATCGACTCTCGAGAGCGCAATCGTCCGATAACGCGTAAAAACGAAAGCCCTGGGTGATTTGCATACTCGTCGAACGCATAAATTCACGAACAAACGGATTATTAACGCGGCTATCGCAACGAGCGATATAAAACGGAACGGTCGAGCAATTTACACGTGTTTAATCAGCGAAATCCGCGGAAAAAACACGGCGAAAGTCTCCCGAGCGATCGAAGGAACAGGATTTAAGAGCTCGCGGTCGCTGGGACTCGGTCACCAATCAATTACGAGCAATTTTCGCGTAATCGTTTAAACGATGGTGTAATCGATACTCGGAAACGAGGCTCTGAAGATCGAGGATCAGTGGTTTCGAAGGAAAAGAGGGTCGAAAGTGGTGTCGCGTGGAGAACTGGCTAAATATAAACATTATTTACACGCGGGTGCAACCGTATTCCGTAGAAGGGTGTCAACGGAAACGCATTGCCGAACTATCGATCGACTGCAGTCGCTACGATGCACAACCCGGCCAGCACAGTTAATAAAGCAGCGTACGTGTGTACGCCAGCGGAAAGTTGCAGCGAAAACCGGGATAAACCAATAATTATATCCAACGCCCGATAGTCTCCCGATTTTTCTTCTTCGATGCTGGCGACTTCACTGCTGTCGTCAATCGCTCCAATGAAATTTCAAAGCCAAGAGTTTACGACATAAAAATTTTTCGTATTTATATTTTCTGCAATTTCAACATGAAAATATGAAATCCCATATCTAGAAAAATCAATACTTTGCTCTATGGCGCTGCATTTTTGCATTTAGTCAAAGAAAAATGCTGCAACCTATAAAACATGAAAAAGAAATGGCGGGAAAAGTTTAGTTGGGAGAAGTGTATAGAAAGTAATGATGATTACTTCGAAACGTAACGTGTATTCCATTTTTTCATAAATAAAGGTCAAAAGTATGGTGAAAAGGCACCGAAATCATTTCTACACGTAATAACATCTGTGCAATTATTTCCGAGGATTACGAATCCAATTACAGAAAGCAATTACAGGCGGTGGGGCAAATAAAGTCTGAATTATTAAAGAGTCGCTCTCGGTCGGATTGAACCGGAAGCCCGGTAGCAGAAACGCATCGGTTGTAACACGGGGGGCGCGCGCGGATCGATCAAACGGCGCGCGGTCTATAATGCACCTCTCGGGTGCATAAACGTGTGCTGGGCGTCGAGTACGCGGTCATGTTCGCACACCAATAAGACTGGGACACCCGCCGGACGACATTGTAGCGACTTGCGACATGCGCCGCAATTATCCGCTCGCCGTCTCATTTGCGATTGTAATTAAGATCAGCGGTGGACGCGGGCGCATTCGAGCGTGCACACCGATCGGCTCCGATTGCAGTTGCAGGCGCGAGGCTGCCTCGCGCTTTCATTGCGGCGCTAACGCGGCAAACTGTTCTCTCGCGCCTCTTCTTTCTCGTTTTCTTCCTTGCCTGTCTGCCTGCCTGCCTGCCTGCCTTCCTCGACGTCGCCGGACAGCTAACACGTAACGGAGGCCAGAATTCCGTGTTTTACCAAACCGACAAGAAATTTAATCGCGATATTCCAATCCGAGGGAAAAATGATCGAGCGTTATCGCCGCCATCTACTAATTACAGGCCCCGAAGACAAGGGAAAAGCTTGAGTTACGCGTGCTAGATGAAAATCGATTCGGATTTTATTAGCGAGACTCGCCTGGACATCGTAAATTAGATTATTATTATTTATCATATGCAGCGTCTAGCAACTCGTATGTCTGGGCACCGTTATAACAATTTATAGGACACAACATTAATATATTTTTGCGGTACTGATTCTCCATTTCTTGGATAATAAATTCCAGAAAATTTCGCAAGTGATACGATATTGGCAACTTTCCCCTACAGCTCTCGGACACAAGGGAAAATCGCAAGTTATGCTTGGAGAACGAACATCGATTCCGATTTTATTAGGGGAAAGTAGCCAAATGCGTTCCGACCACCTAAATCGTAAACTAATTCATTATTATTTCTGCACGCGCAACATCTAGCAATTATTGTCGTATCTACAGCCTCGACAACCGGTTTTTCATAGCAATGTGCTCTTGATTATTTAAAACTGGCGCAACTTTTACCAAACGTACAATCAGTGCGCAATCGGTGTTAGAAATGCATAACATAGTTTTGAAGAAATCGCTCAATTCCATTTTCCAGTATATTAACGAAATCTCCCGCATTTTGTATCACACACGTTTTCCATTTCCTGGATGCTAAATCACGCAGAGCTGCCTAAGTGGACCGATATTGGCAACTATCCCCGCAGAGCTCGCGCGCAAGGGAAAATCACGGGTTGTTCGGTGTAACGCGGATGAAAATCGATTCGCGTTTTATTATCCTGGAAACTAGTTCGCCGAGGGGCAAGCTTTTCCGGTTTTTCCGCGTGAAAACGTCAAGCATGGCCGAGCTTGCGTAGGAGTTTCGGCTCCGAGACGCGTAATTAGAGGACTAGCCGAATGAAATACAGGCGTTCGATCAGGGCGTTTGAATGAGTCCTGGTTGCGTTATCAGGAAACATCGTGTTGCAAGAAAATCGTTGCTCCTAGCGGTCGGTTCTCAGAACTAGTTTTTAACGAACTGGCGCGCGGCGCGGCGGCGGCTTTCCTCCTTAAACGATCGGCCGCCGGTATTCACGGAGCGTTAAACCCGATCGACGTTTATAAATTTCGGTCTTGGTATACTCGCATACCGGCGTCCATTGCGGTTTTTCTCGACTTGCGCGAGACTCGACTTGTAATCCCGGACCGACTCGTAGTCCGATGAAAATAGCAAACGTCGACGTGAAAAGAATGAAAAGCGGCTAATCGAAGGGGCATTAATATTAACGCGGAGAGTAGCCTAATCGGATTATCCTGCTCGTTTTGCAACTATGGTCTCGCCTGCTGCTTTCCAAGCCAAGTAGCCATTAGATTAGTGCCCATGAAACTGACCACGTTTTTCTTAATATACATCATCCGTTTGGCGTCACAAATTAGTATTCGACGATTGTTCGATTTTCTACGCTGCCAGTTTTTTTTAAGAAACTCTGAGAACGTCATGCTTCATATTCATGCACACTTACTGCCACTTAGTTCTCTTTTTCATTCATCAATTAGAGCCAGGAGAGTTCAAGCAGCATGAAATCGGATCTTTCATATGCAAAGCTTAATAATCGAATTACTCGGAGACTTCGACCGTGGCTTGTTTATAACCCGAGCAGGTGGCCATTAAGGCGACAAAGTAGACTGCCGATTTACATAGCAGTATCCACGGCGAGAGCAATAAACGCGTATATAAAATAGCTTTCGACATGCGACCGGTCGGCTAAATGATTTTCGTTTCGATCCACTGTTGCGCAGTCACGTTGCCGGCCGACAGTCGCAGTCCACTTGCATAATAATATCCTGCCGAAGAAGTGCAGTTTACGCGGCTGCACGATAATCTGCCGGCAAGGGTGGCGCGTCACGTACCGAGGCGGAGATGATTGTTGCGTGACTTCGGTCCACAACGATCCCCTAAATTCGCCACCCGAATCCTTCAGCGCGCCTTGCAAGAAGTTGAAAAGGAAACATTCGGAGGCATGGATCGTGTAGACACGAGCGTTCGCTGCAAACGTAACACGCACGAGGCATAAAGAGTAAGGTTCGTTTTGAACCTCGAAGAGCGGGGGTGGAGACCAGTTTCCGCCCCGATGGCCACATGTTGCGAGTTTTCGAAATCCTCGTGGCTCCTTTGATCTTCCTGTCGATCCCGCCACCAATGGCGAGGTAGTTGAAGAAACGGTGCGTTTACGGTGTGATTTAACCCTTATGTATTCAACGAAAATGTATGGATTATTTAATACCTTTCTGGATTTAACAAGTTTGCAGAAATAAGACTATAAATTAATATATTAGCGAGTAAAGAATGGCGTTTAAGACACATCACAATTCGACACTGTATTCTTTTTGCATTTGAGTGAAAGAAAAATGCCGCTGAGGTTACAAAAATGATTTGTTCCGCGTCAGGGGAAAAGCTGTAACCTATAAAACATGCAAGAAGTGGTTCCAAAGGTTTCGTGGTGGAAATTTTGATCTCGGTGATGGAGAACGCAGTGGAATGCCGAAAAAGTACAGGACGAGCAATTAGTGCAATTATTGAATGAAAATCCGTTCAATCAATTCCGTTGGTGTACTCTTTTTTTTATAAATAAAGATCAAAAATATGCTCAGAAGGTACCGAACTTATTTGTACACCTAATAGGAAGAAGATGGCAGCCTGTCTGCCGAAAGACTTTTCAGAAAGACCTTCACCGGGATTCACTTAACCCGGTTGCCGCGATTGTTCCTCGAGATCGATCCCTCATCACGGAATCGGCTCGTTACACCCCATCAGCTCGTCATCGGCGCGTCAGCCCGGGGCGGAAGCATTCTCCGCGATCATGCGTTTCCTCGGCGACGAAGCGCAGCCACCGAGTGTCGGCACGCACGTCCACCTCATTACGCTGATTGCCGGCGCAATCAGAGATGAAACCGCGTGCCTCCGTACCCGGTAACCCCTTCGCTTGTACCCGGCCCCCGTCGCGACCGTAATTGCTGGCATCGCTCCGAGTATAATGTTCTCAGGCGTCCTCATTTATGTCGGCACAAAGAAACTGTTCGAATTTGACTTTTCCCAATTACTCGCTTCACTTCCGCGTCTACCAGCTAGATTGAAAATAATCAATCGTGCTCCATTACCGTTCGATTCAGTGAGCTTCAAGCTTCGTTTTTACGTATAGAAACTGCCATTTCGTTTCACTTTTCATTCATGAAATCGGCGAGCATTCTTAACCCCTTGTCCTACAATATCGTGTCAGACTCGTGATGAAGATTCTGAGCAGAATCTAATAAATATGTATGTTATTCACCCTGCGAATGTTTATGCAATTTTCAACTTTTCTAGGTAAACTTTAAGACAGTGGAATTAAATGAAATCTTATTTTCAGTGGTAGTAGCGTTTGTAGATTCGAAATAAATAAAAATCGTACTAAATTCTGTGGAATTATATTTTCCAGCATTTTTTTTATTAAACTTTTGGAAGCCATCAATGTTATTAATCTCCTTTAAACCGAGATGAAATTCTCTACTTTGATTTTGTTAATGTATAGTTATTGGAGAACATGTAAGCATACTAAGAGTGCTAATCACTGAGACCGTAAAATAAATCGTAAGGCAAGGGGTTAAAGACGAGTGCACGAAAATTCGCTTCGCCTTCGGATTACGGCTGTCACAGAAATCATAGTACATACAGGGGCGGGTTAGGGAAGATTTACAGGTGTCACTTGCTCTATCTCCGCGGCGGGATTAACAAAACAAGTTTCCAATTACAAATATTCGTCAGTGTTTTATTTGATCGGGGTGTTGAGTTTCAACGCTCTCGAATTGGAGACTGGTCGTTGGGAAACTGGTTTCGAAATGTTGCAGCCCGTGTATCCAGCGTGTGACTGTAATTATAATGCGCGGAGGCCTTTGGAAATATATTATTTCCTCCGCGGTTATTAATACCGGCCTCTTTTTCACCGGCCGATGAAATATCGAAGCCTGGGGATGCGCTAACAAGCAGGAAGTCGATCTTGCCGTTCTAAATTTAGTTGCAAAACACGCCCCCGAGGGAGGCGTTGATTTTTCGAATTTCTCTCGGTGTTTTTCCGCGCGGGTATCTCGATCGACGAACCAACGGCCGAGTTCTTCTCATCGAGCAGGTGAGCTTTCGTATCGAGCTAGCGTATACATACATATAACAAGAGCTCCGGGCACGGGTTGCTTTTAGGGCTAACGACAGGCCTCTAAAGCGAGAACGATGAAAATGGAGAGTAGGAACGGCCGTCTAAGCCTGGAATGCAGCATAAGTGCACGGGGGAGCATCGGCTTAGGTTGGGTCGCCTGTTGGAGGGGGCCAGAACGTTGGATTTGACTTTGCAGTTGTGCAGCATCCTCTTCTCGATGTGTTTAACTTGCTGGCTACAGTAAGAACGAACAACAGAGAGAGAAGAGAGAGAGAGAGAGACAGGGTCGAGCGAGAGAGCTAGAAAAGGATAAGGGGAGAACGTCTGAAGGTAAGAAGAACGAGAGAGCGAGAGAGGAAGAGAGAGATAGAGCGAGGGCCAGTAAAAGTGACGAGGGTATGATGTTCGCTTTAATATCCACCAGCAGGTATATATTCTCACTTGCTCTGCTCGTCCCACTGTCTTCCTCTCACCCACACCCCCTCCCTCTCTCTTCCACCCAGCCTATTCTTCATTTAGCTTCTAGCCTGTTTCCAGCGTGTCGATGGCATAATCTCTCCGCATGGGAAACTCTAGCTTCTTCGAGAGCAAAGAGAAATAAATTTTCCAGAATTTACGTGCAGCTCGAAAAGTCGAAATGTTCAAAGAAAGAGGATCCTTTCCTCCTGCGGAAAGGATGACATGCGAATTCTTCCGGTCTCCCTGCTAGGAACGAAACGAATCAACCAGTCGAACAGTCTGGCCAGCAATTATAGAAAAAGAAGAGACAAGAAAACAAAGGGGCTCAAATAAACCTTGGAGGGTGAAGGAGGATGGGAGCTCTCCGAGTAGGATTTACGAAACGCTGCGATCGTAAATAAATAAAGGTGCAATGCCGGGCCGAGACGAGGCTTCGGGAAATAAATGGCGGAGGATAGATCCTTCGAGCCACGGATCCTTTGTCCCAGGACCATACGCGTCGAGGTCCTGGCATTAGGATTAGACACGCTGCACACCCCCGAAAAACTGCGCCGACGCCTTCTCTGCAAGGTCGTGGGGCCCGTCATGTTCTGGGTTCGTAAAAACCCCAACTAGTTTCACATTTTCTTCTTCCTTTAGAATCTGTTGGAATACGCGACATCTTCTGATAACACCGTTTACATGTATAAATGCTCCCATCGCTTCCCGTTCTTCTTGCGAAAGTTCGTCAAAAAGTAAACGCGTGTTCTCTTCAAGTTATTTCCTTTTGTACAAATAGCCTCTCTGATTGTTGTAATAAATAACTATAGTTTGTGAGCTGATTGTCGTGAGGCGTGTGTGATTTACTCGTGCCTATATAATTATTTCGTATTTGGTGAGATCACGGCACAGTAATAGGATTATTAGTTCAACAGAATCTATAATATTTCTGCTTCATTCTAGATAATTAATCTTATTAAATAATAATGTGTAGGAATGTTTGTACGGTTTCGGGCACAGCCGGTAAGAGATTGCCGGAGGCTGCGGGTCCTGCAGGATTATGTCCGCGCCAGTTCATGCTTTTATTGTTTCCCGGTGGGCCTAGGCTCTGGCAGAAAGCCGGCGGGGCGAGGCTGATCTTGTATCTCCCGAGGATCTACGCGTATTTTCACTTAGCGAGTTACACGACACCGGATACCGTTGATGTACCTCGCCAGGTTGGATCATTAGTACCAACTGTTCGGGAATCCGCAAGTACCCTCCGCAGCTTGACCCTAAATCTTTTTCCTTTTTTTTTCCTCTCCTTATATCTACCCGCTGCGTTTCGGAATTGTAAAAGGGGATGAAAAGGCACTGTGCGAAAGTTTGCCTCTTTTTTTCTGTGCCTCTTTGTTCCTTTGGTCGAACTGACCCGCGAATAGGAAGACGAACTTTCGAAATTCTGGGTGGGGTCTAATCTTTGAAAAGAATATCCCGAACCCGATGGATCTCGGAATCGGTGGGCGTGCACCTTTATTTGTAATCATCATTAGCTCGGCACATTATTAAGAGGCTTCGAGATCTTGCTTCTGGGAATCTGGAGCGGTGCACGGGGCTTCACAGAGCCTATCCGATTATGTCAACCATTAAATATAAAATAAAAACATATATAAAGGGTGTTTTTTAAGAATTTAGTATAGAATTTTAAAATTAAATAAAAATCATTGCCATGGCTTTATTCAAAATATAATTCTCAACAGGCTCTGGAAGTTAGGCAGACTCATGAATGCTTCCGAGAGTGTTTTTGGCAGAGTGCGTTTCTTCGAGGGACCGTTACAGAAATGATCGATGGCATAATCTTATCTGTAATCTTGCAGCTCCATCTTCGAACTCAACACTCTGTTTTAATCCCATCACAAAGATTGCCTCGCGAGGATAGTTCCGATGTATTAAGGAATTAATGGACTTTCAGGAAAGGTCGAACGGGAGAGCCACGCTGCACGAGGGTCGCGACGAACTGCAATTAGTCAATCTGTGCGTGCCTCCGAGATCGACGATCGTCGTAAGTAGATCCAATTCATGAGAACTCGACGCTTTCGCACAGGATTTCGCAAACCTACGATGATCTCTCTATTGCACTACACTTGGGCGCTTCTCTACTGTCTTCTCACTTGTGTCGTTTCCTCTAGCCGTACGCATTTTCTCCTGCTTCAATGAAATAAACCCAATCCAGTGACCTTCTTCTCTCAGGCACTTGTCCGCTTCAGATGCACTCGGATCGAGCTTCGAAACCGAGTAGAACCGCAAAATAACACGGACTACGCACGCAAAAGGAAACACTCCGGAATAATAGCACCGGAGTTTAATTCTTTTCGGGGAACCGCGACAATGGCACCTAACGAGGTCCCTAAACGCCCGAAAAAGAAAGCGTAGATACCGACCTTTCAGGTGTAAATTCAAAGTCGCGCTCTCGTTTTCGCCGTGTGCCAGGTCGCGTCCAATTTTCTCTTTCGCTACTCCTACTCCGTCTTCGCTGTTAACAATGATGACAGTCAAGATTCGCGATGTTCGCGCCCAGCAATTATACCTGGCGACCTGCGTGTGCCTTGCGCGTTCGACAGCTGCCGAACTTTCGTTGCAGCGGCGTTGCACCGGCTTGCATTAGTGCAATGACGGCTACACGAGGGTTGGAAGCGAGGGGAGAGCATCCTGATGCGGGAGGAAGGATCAGGGAAAGGATCTCTTTGTCCTCACCGAGATCCTTACGGCCGCGTTGACCTGCTTCGCAATGGCGTCGAACCTTCGTTTTTTCGGTCCTCCAAATCTGATTGCTTAAAAATGTCTTGCGGCTTCCATTTTGTAGCCTGGTGATTTTTACAGACGTCTGTGTTAGTTCCATCGAATAGCAACATCCAAGTTCTTCGTAGCAAAGAGTTCTGAATCTATTGTTGGGAGGTGGAAGGTGCGGGAACCGATGGAGGGTGTGTTTACTCAATAGAAAGAAAGGGGGAATTTCTGTGTTGCTACGCCGGTGGGTGACTTATTTCTCTCGCGATACGCAAAAGGCCCATCCGAGCTGGCGAACTGGCCCTTGTAGCCCTGCTGCGTTGCGGTTAACTTCTGCCAAGGGGCCCCTGGACCTCGGGCATTGTTGCAGCGCCAGTTTTTGACAGGTACCACGGTGCGTGCGCCCACCTACGTACGCTCTCCACGGATTAACGTCTGGAGAGCGAGGAGGACATGGAAACAGGTCTTGGGGCTCATTGGTATTTTATTATCGGCACAGAACGAGAGATCGGCCAGGCTATTAAGCCTCGGGGATGATAAGTTTTGTACGCAGCCGTTCTACCGTTAATAGTCACTTACTTTTCGACGGGTCCACCGGGGAAACCTGTTCCGTAACACACGGTCGCCTAACCCGCACGCCTATTGAATTTCAAACGTATATGCCGGGAACTCGATTATCGATCGTTTTCTGGGTCACCTTTCTCTAAACATTTGGTAGAACCGCTCGTACACGTACTGGATACTGTGATTTAGGGGAGTGAAAGCATTCTGGCCCTCTTTGGGCCTCATGCTCCGAGTTTGCTATTATAGAATGTCTGAAATGCTGATTTCAGTATCCAACAAGAGATCATTATTAACACTATACCTACCAGTGCCGGTTAAACTGACCAGTCCCAGATTATTTATTGTAGAATTGTTGAAATCGGAAAGAACCTTTCGGAGGAAATGATTGGATAAATTTCTTAAATCGAACATACATCACAATAAAAATAACAAAAAGCTCTAAATAACCTCAATCTTGTCAATCTTATAATCTATGCTTGGTGGGTTTAGTGTTAAAAAATAATGACCCTGCAGACCCTAAAAATGGAGAACTATGGTCGTGGAACTGTAACAGGCTTCTTCAACGTCGATCTTATCTTTCTGGAACCCTCTCGAATCAGCTGGGTGCATCTTCCGCGAAATTTGGCGAGATCGTTGCGAATCGAGAAGTGATCTCCAGCAGTTACGCAGTTAAAAGAACGGTGGAATTCTACGGGAGAACAAACATAACTTACCGCGAAGGGACGTCGGCCTTTTCACCGGCGGGACAAAAGTTAAAACTATACCGAGGGCATAAAGCGTACGCATCCTCTATGCAGTTGAAGAGGGTCAGGTGAAACTCTATTCAGGGTCCACCTGGGGAGTATTTATTTCTGAACGAGATGCACAGGTCTGGCCCTAACCTAACCTAACTCTTGACCATCCCCACCGAGTGCAAATGACCGGAAACCCTCCGGAGTCGTTTCTACCATGCCGGCAAGTGCACTCTTCTCGCTTGACCCTTCTGTAAAACGAGTGATCTCTTCGTGGTAGATGCAAATTCGGTTGGCTTCACTGTCCCCCTTATAGTTGAGAAAAATCGACCTGCCGATTTTTCTCTTAAGTTCTTGCCGGAGAAGTTAAGCCCACCCCGGACGAAGGGTCCGGTCCAGTGGCCCTTTGTTGTAAATCTCGAAATCTCTTAAAATAACGCGTCGTACCTGTCGCGTTGGTTCACGTGGCCGGAAATACGGATCACCGGGTAGGCCAGGGTCGATTTTGCATCTTCGATTCGAGATAACCGAGCCTTTGACGAGGGACGACAAGTTATGCTAGCTATGATTGTCCCGGGGGAGCGCGAGTCCTTGAAAACGGTCCGTGTGAAGAATCAGGATAAAAATCGATCTTGCATCCAACATGGTATAGAATTCTTCATTTACCGAATTGTCAATTAATTCGGAGGATCAGAAAGAATTAGAAAGGATCAGAATGAATGTTGGCGTTGCGTGTTAACTCTTTGAACTCGAAGCAATTTTAACTCCAAACTCAGGACATTTCTTCCTGCCTAGATCATTTTTATTCAATGTAATCGTTTTTACATTGTGCACATCAAATTGAGCCTGTTTTCTCATACGACAGTTGAGCTTTTTACAATTTATTATTTCTTGAAGATATTTCAACTAAAATTGGAAAACGCGTTGTGGGCAGGTCGACGGATAGGATCGTCGGACCACGAAGAGGGCCAAGATAATGACCGTGCTGTCGTCGGTGTGCGTAAAAGAGCGAAACCCGTTCGCCTATCTCCGTGGAATAATCCGCGGTTCACTAGTAGAATTCGGTGCCGTTTTGGAGAACAGTTACTAGCCAAGTCCCTATAATTCTCGAATGGTTTCTCGGGATTATTGTGCGTGGTAATATTGTAGCGAATCGTCGTGCTCTGGGGCTGTAGGGGTTTCATCTCTCTACCTGGCGTCGAAGGAAGACGGTATTATGGCCGCCGTAAAGCACTAAAACAGCCCGATAGTTGTGTAGGGCCCCGCGGGGGAAGAAGTAAGTGGACATTAGTGGCCGCATTGTGAATCGGACCGCAGCGTTCGCCTAAAACTCGCCTAAACTCGCTAGAGCCACGTTTTGCTGCACAAAGAAAGCGCCGGTCCTGGTGCCGGTTCGGTTTTCGTTCTCGTTCTCTCTTTCTCTCGTTATCCCCCTCTCTCTGTTTGAGCAAGAACGACGCACACTCGCGACTGTTGCGTGTAGACAACAAGTCGGGCCCCGTGGAGAGGAGGAAGCCGTGTTTTACGCTTCGTGGATATTTTCGGGCCTTGTGGCCCACTGATTTCGTGGTGGTGGGGGCACTCGGACAAGGCACACAACGCTATTGGTTACTTGGATTGCGTTACCGAAGCTCGGGCCGTGGAACAAGGCACGAGAGGAATTCATCGTACTTCGGAGGTGATCCACACCGTTAGCGAGGATAGATACTTAGAGCATACACCTTTAGGCGCACCTAGTTCGTATCTGCCCAATGCTAAAATTATATTGTTAACGCGCATTCTCCACCGTTGCAATCCTGGAAATGAGTTTACCCCCTTAACACATTACCTACCGGCTATTTTGCCGTAGTTTTTCAAAATCCTCGACTAACCATCGAACTCGTATATATTGTTTCCCGCTGAATTAATTTATAGTCCGACTGATGCATGTTGAAATGAAATAGAGAAATTAATAATTATTACAGTCAATTGATTACATTAGGGATATAATCAAGTTCCATCCGCGAATAATTTCTACCGTTAATAACCGTCGAATAGCATAAATTAAGCATTCCTTCCGAATTTAATTAACGATTCAATAAATGGACAATACACTGTATTCGATACGATGTGAATTTTTAATCTAATTTTTCTCACGGACCTGCCACAACGAAATTAATTGACAATTCGATGAATGAATAATAGAATACCATAGTTAACATTCTAATTTTTAACATTTTAACTTTTTGCAACCGAGTGCGGTTCACTGCGTTTCATGCAGGACCACGAGACGGCGCGGCGCGGCGGGGTAATTGCGAAAAGGACGCACAAAAGAAGATGCATGTTAAAACGGGGGCAGAGGGTCGCATAACGAAGCAGTTTCGATTCGAATTTCCGGTCGGACGGCGATCGCCGCGAACCTCTCTCTCTCTCATTGGGTGGTCTCTCATTACGGCGGTTCCTTCAATGACTTCTTAGCACATTCGGCCAGGAACATATGGCTCCTGGCGGTTGAATCGGGATGACTGGCCGCACAGAGGGCAGTATTGTAGGAGCCGGAGTGATTTTTCATGGGAACCGTTCTGGTAAAAACTTCTATCCTCCGTTGCCCGGGATAATGAGTACTTTTGTGATGCAGCCCGGCCCCGGTTTTCTCTAGTTAGACGCATTCGATTCGAACAAACGCTTCTTCAGGTTCATCCTTCTCTAGATACCATATTGCTACCTGACCGCTCCATTTGCAATTTTTGTTCGCTTCCTGTTCTCTCATTCACCAAAACAGGTCTCACTTCTTCAAGTCTATGAAAGTCCTTGAGACAGCATCAGTCTCCAATTATAATTAGAAAGAATTTATTGCGGAAAAATTGCGAATACAAAATTCATTCTATTCTCGTGTTGCTCCATTCATTACTATGGTGATTAAGACTCTCGTTCTTTAAACATTCTCGAACAACGTCAGTCGTTAATTATACTCGACGGGAATTCGCAAGTTAGGCAATCTTTGGGACAATTTAGGATGATGCTGCTTTACCAAGAAACTGTGTTTACAGTGTTTACTTGCTTGCCGTTTACCTCCATCCATTATGCTAATCAAATCCAGCTCCAAGAAAATTTACGTTCTTAGAATACGTACAAAAACTGCTCAGACTATCGACTGAGAAAAATTGTAAAACATTTATTCTCTTCGTGAACCTTCAACTATTTCTGTGTTAATCAATGTTCTTTGTAAGAGACTGCTGCTTCTTTGAAGGAAATAAAATTTCTCGAGACAGCACGGTCCAGGAATAACATTATAAAAATAATTACAGCCTTAGAAACCTGGAGGAGAATTTTTAAAATGATCTTCTTTCGGAAAGTCCTCTTTTCAGTCTGAAGTCGGTATCATTTTTCTCGCTGGCCACTACAGAACGAGGCAGAACCAATTTTAAGGACAGCTGGCACAGCAACGATTTCTTAGATCAGCCGAAAATCGTTCTCGACGAATGTCTCGGCCTTTTCGATCGGGATAGCAACGTTGTAATGGATTCCCGGCTAAACACGGGTCCAATTACGTTTAATAAATTCCCCGGCAGAGGTCGTAGGAAAGTTGTCCGATGTCTTCTCGATAGTAACGAATTCGATCGCAATCTATCCGGTGGATCTCCGGGATGGAGAAGAATAAACGAGTAATTGGCGAAGAAGGAAGGAAACGGTTCACGAGTGAAGAGGAGGACAAGGAAGAAACGGGGATAGAGGATAGAGAGGATAGAGGGGACGCCGGTAATTATCATTTCTTGTACGAGCCGGCGGTGCTGGTATAGTCACGGATATAGGCGGTTTTGCAACATTCGGGCCCTCATTGTGGTGTGGTTCCTCCCGGTGCCCCTCTAGCCTCTTCGGTGCCCTCTCTTTCGGTCTCTCTTTCTTTCTTCTGTTCTCTCCGCGCATCCTGTGCGCTAAAACAAAACGAAAACACTGCACGGGCCTCTCAAGGATAACGACTATGAGGCCTAGGCTGAGGCGGCAGCCATATTGCGGACAATTGAAACCGTTGCAGTGGGTTTTCGGGTACCTGCAGCTGCAACAGTTCTATCTCCCTCTCTCTCTCTCTCTCTCTCTTTTGCTCGTGACGCACGCCATAACGCGCAGATGCGCCCGTCGCCCCGGCCAATTAATGCGAACTCACGCACGCTACCCGGAAAAAGGGAATTGTGGGTAATTAGATTCCGGAGGCCGAAAAAATAGCCGTGAAGCAGGAATTTCTGCCCCCGATTCCTCCGAGCTCGATCCCCGCTAGATCCAATCTCTGTTCGGAATGATTTCGACGTCCCTTCTTCTTCCTCCTTCATCTAGGAAAAACGAAAAGAAACTAGCCCCGCAGCTGCGCGTATTTTTACTCGGTCTAGCTTAGGCGAAATGCGAACACGCTTAATGCCAGAGTGTGTAAATAAATTCACGGTTGCAAATGCTCCACTGTTGCTGGAGCAGCTCTTGGCACACGCGGAGCAACTTCTAAATGTTTTGTTCGACCGTGCCAATAAACTTCGAAACGTCGAACTTCTGTTTGAGTTCCGTTGGAATTTGTTTAGTGGGAACGTGACGATGGTTTAGATAGAGAACTCTGGAGAAGTTGGGGGGAATTGATTGCTTCTTTGCTGTGCGGGGAAACCAACCCTCGTGATCGTGTCTGATTCGACTGTGACGTTGATTCGATTTGTTTTCTATTTGATTGTCACGTTGATGAAATCAGTCGAATTAATGGAGAATCATGGGAGGGAAGGACGATTCTTATGGTTTAGTGAATTTTGATGGTGCGAGAGCGAAAACTTTTGTAGACCACTGTATCCGTGTAATATATTCCCGCGTGAAGATGGTGGCTCGAAATATTTTTCGTTCGGCCTAGAATACATGCCACCGGTCCGTGTTCACACTCGCATCCGGACAAAGAATGCATTTGCCACATTACGAAGGACTTTTTGAGGAGGAAAGGAAAGGAAAGGAGAGGGGTGGGTAACCCGATGCCACAAGTTCAGCACCGACGCTGTAAACCACATGGCAATAGTGGGGAGGAATGGTTCTTTGTATCCGTGTGTATAGAGGACCGTCTAAGGCCGGCTAAAAGTCGAAAAGCCGACTTAGCTGGCCTTAGCCGGGGTCTCTGAATCATTCTTCGATTTTTACGTTCCGAAACTCAGACGCCTGCCTGTTCCTTCAGTCCCTCCAAAAATCATCAAAATAAAATTGGAGTCATTTATCGGACGAAGTCGACTCTGCGCGACAAATAGAGCCAACGAATTGCCCGAAATTTCGCGGATTAATTACAGAGGACTGATCACCGAGTCCGAACAGGAGCTAGAAAGTGTCGGGGGGCCCGGGAGCCGCGGGTCCGTAGCAATTAAACCGATCGGCCACTGATTGCGCGGCTAGTTTACTGGCGCATAAATCGTCGATTTAAAGCTTTGAATTTTTTACGGTCGCTCGTCATAACGGTAGCCGGTGTTTTCTGCACGCGTTCCCTTAGCTGCCGAGGAACATAAAGTTCAGCCGCAGAGTCTAAATGTAAATCGGTTTTGGCCGAAAGAATTTTTAAGCGCGGCCAGATTCGAATGGCGTCGATGGTAATGCAACTTCGACACCAAGGAATGGCGAGACAGAAAGAGAGAGAGAAAGAAAGAGAGTGCTAAGAAGCAGAAGAAGAAGAAGAAGGGGCGAAGAGACGAAAGAGGAAAGGGGAGACACGGGTTCGCCGAATCTAAAGGACTCGCAGGCTAGCAGGGCCCGAAAGTCGTCCTACACGGTCAGGATCCAATCTCATTTGGTACTAGCATGCCTTCGCTCACTCACCTCCGAGCCACGGATTATTGGCTGCTCTTCTGCCCCCTCTACATGGCCTCTTCATCCTCGATTCTCCTCGAAAGCACCATCCCCACCTCGTAGATCATTATCGCCAGACATTCCGAGATGTATCTGCAGCGCAAATGCGGCATTACCGGTGAACAGTCTCTCTTCCTCCCGCTCTCGCTCTCTTCCCCCCTCTCTCCCTCGCTCTGACTGCAGATCCATCGGTCCTTGAACAGACCCCCGACCACTCCAGCTAGCTCCGAAAAAACAATTGAGGCGCTATCTGCCTGCAGCGAGTGCAAAAATGCTAGTCGCGAGAAAACACCGGTCCAAGAATTGAAAGAGGCGTTGCTCGACAATTCAATACGTTTGCCGCCACCCTCAAACAATTTGAAGAAGACGGTACGCTGCATTTAACCCTTAGCACTCGAGTGGTGACTCAGAGAAAAAGAGAGTCACCGCTAAAAATTGCTATACCATTATTCAAAATATTGTTTAGGCTGTTAAATGTGTTGGTATCTTATCAATTACGAAACATTTAAGTATTGTACGAGGTGTTATATCCAGTTCATATCCATAAAATTAACAAAATTATGTAGCATGGAGTTATTCTAGATCGGAAGAAATGTTTAATTTTGAATTTAAGCGTTGCCACCTTCATCGGAAGTCCGATGTTCACACTGGCGCGAGTTGTATAGTGCTCTACTAATGAAACCACTAACAAGTGCAGCAAGTTCATGTTATGTAATACATATCCGACTGGAATTTTTGCTCTATTCATCCAGCTGTTCTTCCTTTATGTTTTCTAATAAACTATGATCTCATCTTTCGTCAATGCTCATGCATTATTTTTCATTCGTTTCAATTGAAAGCAACTAGAACCATTTATTCGCAGCAAGACACAAATTAGACTGGTGTGACTAATACGTACAACATTAGTCACTATTGAAATTCCTATCTGTTTTTCGATATTGCTGCAATAAACTGTGAGATGGTTGATATATTGGTCGTTCGGTCGGCTACGTGTAAAGTGATGGCGATAACCGAGATTACTGGTAATAATCAATTGCAACAGTAATCAGGGAATGATCAATTTTGATGAATGATGCGGAGGTCTGTCCGGGACAATCTTGGCACCCTTATTGCACCTATGCCCTCAATTGTCTTCGTAGCAGGGCCCTCCGCGCAGAGTCGATTCCTTTCAGAGATGCGTCGAGAGATGATGATTCGGTTCGGTTTGTATGGGTTGCTCGCAGCGCAGCGTAGCGCAGCGCAGCCCAAATAGCTGCCTCGGATATCGTCGAACGAATAAAAAGAACGGTCTATTTATCATGACACCCGCGATCGTAAAGAAAGGTCTTTCGAGGATACTCACGGGGGTTGTCTGATTCATCAGCTTCATTCATCAACGTCCGCCGCTTCTGTTTCTTTCATTTCTTTGAAACCTAACACGCTCTCACCCGTGCTGCGCCCGTGGTACGTACATACGCGCATCATGTGAGAGAGCATGACCGGTCCACCGGACCATTATAATTGAACAGTTCATTAGAGGATGGGGTCTGATGCTCCCTCTGTCGATACGGATCGTTCTAATCAGGGACTTAATACCGGTAAAATTTTCATACCGTTATTGTGCCAAGAGGCTGTACCGAAACTGAGATAGATAAAAACCGAAATCGTTAAAACACCGGTATTTTGCGTACCGGTATAAGTCCCTGGTTCTAATACGCTTTAAAAATTCAATTTCGATAATTTCAAAGGATTTCAAACACTTAAAGCCAAACCTATATATAATAAATCGCATTATAGCAGACTCTAGCACTCTCTATAATCGTATTGATTTCTTTACCGAGTCTTTGCACAATTTTAAAAAACAATTACGCAGGATTATAGGATAATACCATATCGTTTGTACCATTATTCTCTGTGCACGTCCCTTCTTTGTTATTCTTTGTTATTATGCGTGTAGTCCCTTATCCTTTTCTATTGTAAACATTTATGTAAAAGGACCTCGGTCCGTCTATAATAAATAATAATAATAACGAATTGATTTTCTATTTTAGTTCGTATCAGATCGAAATCATATTTTTCGCGTACAGGGTTGTGTGAGAAGCGATCCAGCACACCTGCGGCCCGAAAATCGGATCTCCAGGATCCAGTCGTCGATCCATCGGTCCCGTAGCCCTGGTCCCTATCTCTCTTCCTGTCCGACGAATTATCGCGTGTACTCGAGGATAAACTCGGCTCGGATTCAATACGGTGGCCGTCGGGGCCGCGGTATCGATCGAGTATCTCCCACTAATTGGGATTTCGCGGGATCCCGGGGCACAGACTATGAAAAAACGTGAAGCAAAACGGAGGAGGGCGTGGGTCCCAACATGGTATGACGCGATAATGCGGTACGGGCCACGTTGAACGTCTCTGGGGGCGAAAGAAGAGGCAGAAGAACGAAAAGAAGAAGAACAACCAACAAGAAGGAGGAAGAAGACAGAGAAAGAGGGAGGGGGGTAAGGAGGGTGGGGCCTGCCGCACTGACCTTGACTAGGCCCGAAGTTGAGGTGGGTTGAGGTGCTGCCGGGCCCTGTCCACCTTCCCCCACCTCTCCCTTCTTCCACGAGCACCGAGTCCTCTCTTTTTTCTCTGTCTCTCTCACGCCCGCCTCTCGTCTCGTCGGGCCCCACCGGGCCTGCCTCGTAGTTCTGCATTCGCAGACTCCTCCATCAAGGACATCACAAAAAGTACATTAGACGAAAACACGTTGCCATTATACCGCGGCGAGCACCGCGAGAGGAGAGCGAAAACGCTACGTCTGCTCTCTCCGAGGCTCTGGCCGGTGTACAGCCACTGCAGCGGCTACAACAACCACCACCATAGGCACAGTCGCCGACATTCGGGCCCCCGCAACACCATGAAAAAAGCCCATGGCCTGCTACGCAGCCTTTCTACGACTACGCCAACTTTAGGCCGGGCTCGAGACTCCTTGCTCCCGAATTCACGCTAATCAACACCCTCTTCGAACACCCTCATCCCAGACCGGCTTCAAAATACCTACGTAAATACATTCCAAGCGCCGCCATCCCCAAATCAGGATATTTTTTCAATCGATCGTAACTGGACTGCGAATCTTTATGCATTTATAGGAAAATTGAATAGATGAAATTCAAAAGTGTTTGGAGAACTTACAAAAATTAAACATGTCAATATATGATTTCTCCTCTATTAAAATCATTAAGGGAAGAAATAATATTCAATTCAGTTTCTATTTCTTGCAATCGATGCGGACAATTTTTATTTCGCATAAAGATCCGCAGTCTAATCATTAGAGATATGGTACTTAATGGGTTAAACGTTAAACGACTCGTACCTCTTTTTCGTACAGTATCTAAAATCGCGTTGTAGCAGTTCGGAAGGGTCAGTACACCTCTCCGAGGATTCCCATCAGCATCTACCTCAGCAAAGGTATTTTTGACAGGTTGCTAACAGCGATTCCCCGAATCGCGCGAGTGTCGAAAACGGAGGTGGCGAAACGCGCCTTAACTGCCGCCTTTATTTCTGGCCCTCGCGGTGTGCATCTCGCCTCTCTCTCTCTCTCTCTCTCTCTCTCTCTCTCTCTCTCTCACTCTCCCTATCTCTCTTTCTCCCAAGATCAAGGTCAGCAGTCGGAGATGACTGGACTCTTTAAGCGACGTACCTTTTCTTCGTAACCCGCGACGACGACTCTCGCGTTCTCTATCCTAAACCGTGCACGTACCAGCGTCGATTTCCGATCGAGAACTGCCAGGTGAATAATGGCT
Source organism: Lasioglossum calceatum (assembly GCA_963966675.1). NCBI lineage: Eukaryota > Metazoa > Arthropoda > Insecta > Hymenoptera > Halictidae > Lasioglossum > Lasioglossum calceatum. The sequence continues at coordinate 698,115 of OZ016555.1, read as the reverse complement.
GGCTACCGGCAGCTAGAAAGTTTGTCACGCGATCCTCGAACACGTCCCGACTATCCGTAAGAAACGACGGACTAGGTGGGAGGTGAAAAAATCGCGGAAGAACGCGGAAAAATCAGCTGGTAACGGTTGTTGTACGGTTGCGCGTGCGATCGCGCATTTGTGTCCACGGCGATCTCGTTTTCGCGAGTTGCATGAAACATGGGCTCCGCTTGTAATTATCATCGTTACCGGTGGACCACGGCGGATATTTTATCATCCGGTCGGGCCCGAGGAGCCGCGCGGTTTGTCGCGCTATAAATCCTGCGCCGCAAACGAGCAAGAACCCGTGCTCGGTTCTTGCGATTCGTCGCGAGTCGCCTGCCACTCTTTCAAGAGGCCTCTAACTGCCTATAACGGATAAACCACCGGCTATCCCGATTAGCCAGAATGCCTCGGACTACCGGCCGCCACAATACCACGCTCGCTTTCTCCCTGGAACGAGTCAGCGCGAGACTCTAACCGCGAGTAGCTTTCGGGAGCATGTTTTCGAAAGTTTGTATTTTTGATTCGCTTAAAAATATTTACAAGCATGTTGCATTTGTTGGATCTGTTACGCTAGAATGCCCCGTTAACCCTTCCGACCCGAAGGACGTACGGTGTACGTCCTGATGCAGCGTGATGAATTTTCGTCCTTTTATGATTCTACAGTAAAAATATTTTTTTCAAGAAATAACAAAAAAGCTTTTATATGGGCTTTATAGACGAAGAAAAAAAAATCAGTTTTTTCCTTTCAGTCATGCTTATTGCGATATAAACGTAATATTTATAAACATAGAATTTTTTTCTTCGTCTATAAAGCCCATAAAAAAATTTTTCATCGACTTGCTGTCTGTGAACGAGACTCGTCTAGATGCAATAGAGCAAGTATATGTATATGCCATTAAAAATTCAATCGACACTTCACATTTTGGTCAATGTCGCGGGTTTTCGTATATTCGTCCCACTGTGCGGCGTACCTCCGCCGGGTCGGAAGGGTTAAGGACGGAGCTCGGCGCTCGGAGAACGTTTCCGGTGAATTTATCGCTCGGCTTTGGCTCCTCCAACGACTCCTGCGCCAGACACTTCTCCGCGGATCCTCCTTTTTCGTCGTGACGTCTAAATACTGCGCCTGCAGGCTTGCAGGCCGTAAAAGCGCGATTTCAAACGAGCGTCTTATAACGCGGCCACGATTGCTGAAGATATCACCGTGAACTTGATTGATAGCGCTGCCGCCTTTTCTGGAGTGCTTCGAGCATTGAGACGCGGTGCCGAGACTGTCGCAATTGCTTTCTGCGAGACTGACGTCCTTTTAGAATGGGAATGTTCGGGGAAACGCGGATGTGCGGAGATAATTGCGAAGGAAGATTGCACGATGATTGATCTGCTTTATTATATTTGAACTGCGGATGTTTGTGCCGTTTAGAGCATTCGCAATTTTCTGAGATACTACCCTGTTGAAAAAATTCCAAGAAAAGTCGAGGGAGTTTTTGGTAGTTAAAACCGCTAGATGAAAGATCAATCTAGGACGCTGTTTCCCACAAAAGTCGTTCTTTTACGTTTCCGAGCAATGGTTTTGCAATATTCAGCTGCATGTTGCCCGTCGTATGTTGCCCGTCAGAGGACGCCGCAGTCACGCCGCACAGTGGGACCTTTCGTCTAAATCGAAGACAAAATCAAAGAACTTCCGATAGAAATGAGATCCGTTTTTCACACATAATGCAGATACGTTGCTCAATGAATTTCAACATTATTATGAATAATCGCCGCTCGTTCGAACCTGAATTGACAAAAACGACTGCTGTTTATAAACTATTCGGCTGATCTGAAGCTGGCGACGCAAATATATGTTCTAAACAACTGCAGTAACTACATGGAATAAAATAAGAGATATAGCATTGCACAGTTTCTTGTAAACGAGACTGTCCTGGAACTTTTTCAACGGGGTAGTATATGGAAACGCGGGTGTGCGTACTTGCTGGGACTGTGTTCAGGGTGCAGTTCAGCGGAGAATCTTCGCGATGGAAACGAGTTAATTCCGCGGTCGTTGGACAGCCATAACACGGCGACGATATTTTTTTTCTTTGGTCGAAGATAAAAGCGGCGTCTCGTCTGCCCTGGGGTCGTTTTAATTGCGTTAGTTCGAGCGCGGTTCAGTCGGAAAGTAGAAAATGGCCCCGTAAACGGGTTCCTGGCTGTCTGTTATGCTCGCTATGCAGTTAGATCTCCCGTGAAAGTCGATTCCCGGGACGCCCACTCTCGGTACTGGTGTACTCGTTGTCCGAGTACACCGATGTCAAACCCGCGATCCGTCGTCGGACCAGTCGAAGATCGTTGAGCGATAGCTCTCCCACAGAAAATCGTTGCGATATTTACGACTGTCGATAAAATAATCGATATCCCCCGGCTTTCAACGGGAGAAGTTGTTAACTAGTTGGAAAATAATGGTCAGCCTTAAAAACCGTATCGTTACCCGATATATTTGCATCGTATAAGTTTACGCTTCTGTCCCCGCGATAGCTCTTTATCTTTATCGCGGCCTGTAGGTTTATTATCGCCTGTGTACCCTGTACAAGCCGCGAGCTTATGGTGCGGCGACATTCCTCGCATGGGAAAAACGAGGTTTATTGAGGGGACTCGCGCGAGCTGCTAGAAAAATTCGGTTCTGCGAATTGAACCTTCAATCACTGGAGCCTGTGTGCGTACACGCTTCACCTTTTTACCGTTTTTCACCTGGCGTGGAAAGCCTTGCCATTTTTGGACGCTGCGACCTTTCAATCCACTCAGTTGTCCGTTTTGTCCGGTGGCAAGGATCAATTTAACCTATTCGCCGAAGACTGTAGGAATGTCCGGACACAAAGTATGAATAATCAATTTAATTTGTCTTGCAAGAAAAATTTGTAATCCAATTTGTAAGGTCCGGAAAGAATTCGAAAGTGCTTTTAACTTCTCGGACAGCTGCCTCTCCTCGGAATCAAAGGAGTGATTTCCTCGAGACGTTGGTAATTCTGAAAACCGTGTTTAGCGTCGCGTCCCGATGAATGAAGCTATCGACTGGCTGGTAGCGAGACAACTCTGTTGACAAACGATATAGTAGAAGTGTCCATCAATCCGCGAATAGAATCGATAAAGCGTCCAGTCATTCTTGACAATAGGATGACTTCGCCGTCGTCATTACCACAGAGAGTAGTGTCGTGCAGACAACACGCGCTCACTCTCTCTCCCTCTCTCCGACAGTCAGTCTCGTACTTCCTTTTACGCGATGATGAGCACACGAGCACTCGGACCGGAGTCATTTAAACGCGCCTCGTCATCGAACATACAGCGGTACCCGCGTTTATACCCCGCAGTACGCTGCTCGAAATAATTAGAGGATCGCGTACTCTCGGCTCTGAGGTAAGGATTATTTTTAGAGCCGCTTCTCGGACGTTCATCCGTTGCAACGTGATATTAAACCTACATTGTTCGAACCGTTAATTTATTCTGCATCTACCGGAGCCCTGCCTCGGCACGATATTATATCCTTTTAAATTGAAGACCCCTGGGGTTAGCTCCTTGCACGCAACATTATCTTATTATAAAAAATAAATTCGTCATTTACTTTCTAGAAATCGAACGCAGCTATGAGAAATATTAAAAGGTCTGAATCACTGACACTGAGTTTCAGGTGAACGTGTTAGGTGACTCAGCCTCCGACTCGGTCACTTTCTTGTGTGTGTGTGTGTGTGCAATTTTTCAGCGGATTACTCAAAACGCATTTGAATAGCTGTTCGAAAGACCACCCAGCGTGGTTGAATTAAAAGTCGTGACTGGCCGGGCTACAATTGCGTTCGTTAATTTTTATTTATTAATTACACGGGGGAATTACGTACAGCCGGGCAGCATTAACGCGAATTATCTGACGTCAGGGTCCCGGGACCAGGGGCCCGAAAACTTGGGAGAGGGGGCCAGGTGAAATACACCAGCGGGCACCGCCCACATTTTAGGTATAGCTCGCGACAAGTCCTTGGCATTAAATATGTAAATGCTTGTGGGGACCAGCACGCACAGACGCAGACCGTTTAATTCGTTGGTGAATCGACAATCGCGTCGACATCTCGTCAATTGGGTTTTCGGACGGCGCGGCGTTCCATGAAACCATTGGCCGGTAATTAGGTTGCGCATAATGATAACCGGACAAACATGTTGGCTAGTCTCTGGTACACGCGTCTCTCTTTCTCCGTATTTTTTTCTCTCTGCTGTTCTCTCTGCTGTTCTCTCTGTTTCTCTTCAGCTCTTTGTCGATATCGCGCGTGTGTGACCGGTCCCCAGACAAACAAGCGGGCCGATTAAATTATGATTCTCACGGAGGCTCGTTAACAGCGGAGAAGAAAAATACTGGCGCGAGCAGCTCGCAAAGGAATTACTCCGATCTTAATTGCCGTTTCTGCGAACCGAGAGGAAAAGTCGTCGGAAGGGACCCAGCGCCAGCCGTCTTTTTTCGACATTTACATTTGCACATTTACGAACCGCGCGTTGATTTATTACGCCGTTGTTCTTGTTCGTCCGCCTACCGAGCCCACGGCGACTTTCCATCGCTCTCCGTACCGTAATTTCTATCGTGAGTTGCGTCACATGGGTCTCGAGCGATTAGGAATTCGAGAAATGGGAAGTTCTTGCAGTACCGACATGGCTGCTTCCGGTCACGATCCACTTTTAATGAGGAAGAACCTCGGAAGATCTGCCATTGCGTCTGACACGAGCAGAATATTGTAGAAATAAGTCTGTCTTTTTAAAAGAACTTCGTCTTGTCGAAATTTTTTCGGACACCCAGTACGTGGCGAATTAAGTAATTACACCAGGTTTTCAATGTAAAACACGGACCGTTTACTTTTATTAATGACGTAATTTTCGGGGGAACCGCACGACCTTGTTTCCGAGTATTCGCCATTTTCGTGTCGCAGCAGCCCGGTGTATTCTTATCTCCGCATCAACTGTCCAGAATCTTATTAACGCAAGGCTGTAGGCGTCCGATCCCGTCTTTCTCTCCATTTAATTCGGAAAAAAGAAAAAGCTGCTTGTTTTTTAGGAAAAATTACCGGACACCTATGACTAGGAATATCCTCCGTCGTTGCTTTCAAGGTAAGAAGTCGCAAAAACCAACGCTACAATGCATCCGCGGGTTTTTTTATCACTCGAGTGAACTGAAATGACTCATAAAATACTATGAAATAGTGTTTACAGAGTAGACGGCGAGGTCATGCATGAGATATCAAGGTAGTTTGTTGCAAAGAGTGCGCCGTGAGTCAATTATTCTGCTGATTATCACGGGCTGTGAAACAAAAGTATATGCATTCGAAACGGAAACATTGTGTTAATTAATCTTTGATATCCAACTGCAGTCTCGCGCATGAACGTTCGAGACTCAACCACAGAGTCGACCTTATCTGTGGGCCTAGCCGATTAAGATGGTGAAGACTGCTTTTAAAGGTTTTTCAATGATTATTGAACCATTCGAAAGCTAACCGAGAAAAACGAGGATAGTTACAAGATAAATTAGATTTCGCGCGTTTTCCGTGCATTTCCTGGTCTCTGATGCGTTCTAAAAATCTGAAATGTGTTGCAAACTGTTCTCGTAAAAAATGAAGAACCAACAAGTGTAACTATCCTCCTCAATGCAGGAAGGTTTCGAATGGTTCGATAGCCATTGAAAAACTTCTGAGGGCAGTTTTGATTATCTTCATCGGTTTATGAACTATGTATATAAATAAAAACGAAACAGAACGCTTTAAATAAAACAATTAAAACAGAGGCTTCTCCGTAGAATTACAAACTTAATATTAAAGTGTTTTCAACCATAAAATGTACCAGCAATTAAAAACAAATCTGAGAGGGTAGGAGAACGAGTCTGTCTACAGTAACGACAGTATAATTATTCCCTGGCGGATAGCAAACCACCAAGAAAATGCATTCTGGAGGAAACAACAACCTCGCCGTTCGTCCAGCTGCAGAGATTAAAGTAGCGAGTGTAAACAGCTCTCGAAATGTAAAAACAACTTACGTCAGTGGGTGCTCATAGACCGAAGTAAATCATGACCTCAAACGCAAGCAGGTTTCGCAGACGGACTCCGCGAACGGGGCAACAAACGGGCCAGTGGATCTGAAGTGTTTAAAAGTTTCAAATATAGCTGAAGTTCTAGCAGTCTCGAGTGCCCGTCGAATTCGACGAGCGAAACAAACACGCGTACTCGTGCACCGTGTACCGTCGCGCCGAGTCGCGAATATAATTTCGGCGATCATGGTCATAGTCGAAACGTGTATTTGGCGGCGCGGCAGGGCGATGATCGAGGAGGCGCGTATGCCGCTCTCGGTTACGTGCCGATCGCAGTAAACAGCCGAGCAAAGTAATTTGTGGGCCGAACGTGAGTAAGAGAGCGCGTGTCCGGAGAGTACTCGTGCCACTTATAGTAACGAGTATCGAACGGATTCCTGTTATTCGAGAGCCGGCCGAACGATTTCTCGCGCGCGTCCATTTTCGCCCCGGTAACCAAAGTGCCCGGTAATAACTTAATCGGCGTGTTCAAGGCTTAATTGCCTCCGAGGATGTGTCCGTCGTTGGATACTCGCCGTTATTACGCCTCCTTTCAATCGTTCAACGCCTCTTTCGTAGCCTATAAAACCGAGCCATCGAAAATGGCACCTCGAGATCAACCCGCATTTCTTCCCGTCGACTAACAGCTTCGAGGTTTCAATTAAAACACTTTTCTAACCCGAAGAAACCGATAAACGCCAGCTGGAAGATGCAAACAATATTTTTCAGGATTCCATGTCTGACAATAAAAGTGTCCAAATTATTCCGTAATCTCCCTTATAGTTCATAAAATGCACCACGGAACGAGTCGAAATTGTATCCAATCTTATGTACACTACCGGCTAAAAGTTTGGAATCAGTTGCTGATTTTTCTAAGAATCGAATGTATCAATGAAATTTCGAAATGATCCGTCGTTATTACATATATGAAATATTAACTGGTTGAATAATATTTCTAAACAGATTTCAGCATTTTCTTATGCCCATCAAGCTCTTGTATAGTTTATACACCCTGTGTAAGATCTTTGGAAACTTCTATGATAATCTATAAGAAGCTTGGAAAAATATGAAATTGTGATTCGAAACTTTTGGCCGGTAGTGTATGTCTATATTTCTGGTACTATAAGTATCAAGGTTATTATTGAAATGATCTCCAGACTAGGAAGAGGTGTCCATCGTTTATACTCGCTATTATTACGTCTCCTACCGATCGCCATGCCTCTTAAACTAAATTGGAGTACGATACGGAAAATGGGAAACCGTCAATTTTACCGCAAACGCTCGTTTTGCTGAACGATTGTAGGAGGGGTATTCTAAAGCCTCGCGTTCCTATTTGTTTTTTTCCTGTAGACTCGAGAGCTGAGGGAGATTCGATTTTATTCCTCGATGTTTATTGCTTCATTAACTTTATTACTGGATTGTGGATCTGCTTTTACGGTGTATTTAAATTTCTGGAATGCAAGAAGAGCTGGCAGACCTATCTCATACAATAGAATAATAATATGTACTGCTTAAATTCCTCACACTTTTCTGTTGTCGAACAGCAAGAATACCCTCGAATTTCCCAGGGAGAGGAATCAGGTTTAATTAAAAAGAAATTCACCGTAGAAAAATAATACATTCCGCATTAAACAATAGGGCACAGTCGATTCGTGCACCGCAGGGAACAATCGTGCAAACAATTGACCCTGGCCACACAGTCCGTTATTTATTCTAGATTTTGCTGGATCTCACGGTTCCATTCGAAGCAGCCCAGCGATCGTGGAAACAGCTTAAAAATCATAAGATAACAGTAACGTGATCGCGGTGCGGGGCGTGCCGTTTAATTATCCGTACGAAAAATGATTTTAATGGCATGCTCGCGGGAGAAGTGGCGGCGGTTTATCGTCGTGCGATGTCTTGCGCGTAATGGCCGCGATAAATCGGCTTAAATACAGAAATAAAAATTGGCGAGTCGCGATTATGAGGGTCGATCGCGCGAGAATTCGAGCCCGGGGGAAAAATATAGCCTCGTTATGTCTGCGCCAGCGCCCCGGCCCACTTGCTCCTTATCTGTCGCTCCATTTGCATGAGAAACTGCGGCCACGGACCGCGATACTACTCGTCGAAACCCTGTGATTAGGTAGACGGAGGTGACAAGGACCTTTCAGAAGGATTGTCGAACTCTACGTCTTCTTCCTTCCAGTTTTCGCAATCTACCTGCAGAAACACAGAAGAGACTGTGCACACCGACGACGCGACGCGCGACGCGACGTTCTCGCATTGCGCCCGAGCGTTAAATGCTCGTAAAAAGCTCCCGTCGAACCCGGATATTCCAATAAACGCTGGAATTCTACCGGTATTCCATTATACGCTTGTATATAGGGTGGCCTTTAATTGGGTATCGAGTTTCACGGGTAGATTCATTTGAAGTTTAAACGTCCACGCCACCGATAATATGCCCGGTGGAATCTGCCGTTTAAAAGCCTCGTTCTTCGCAATAATTGATCATTCCCGGCCGAGAACGGTATGAGAAATCCCAGTTTTTCGAGTCTAATTAGAAACGCGCCAGTCGGCAGATCTATTCACGCTTTGACCGATTCGATATTTTATTGTTCGCGGATACAGCAAATATACAACTTTACAGGAAGGAGAAAAATTGTTTTGGACCAGGGTAAAATTTTTAGAGCGTGCTCGGCACTCGTACAAAAATGGTACCTCGATGGGACCTCTGTCCGCCTCCATGCATCGATGTTTTCTTGTAGTAGAGTCACACCCACGCGCGCACTATGTATCCGTGCAGCAGCACCTCCAACTTGTGTGAAGCTACGGCGTTGGAGGCGGGCTTGGATGCTTAGAAGGCTATAAAAAGAGAAAGCCGGACGGTATAGAGGCATATACACTGCCGCTCAAAAGTATGCGGACAGTTGTCATTTTTTCGGAGTCTGTAATATAAATTTATTTTATGAACGAAGTTTGCTAGAGAATTCTCTGACCAACGTGTATCTATTAACCAGTTAACTGCGTTCGTCGTGTATACGCGTCAATCGAAATTTCTATTGCGGTGCAATAACAATAACCTTTTCAAGAATGAATTTTGTTAATTTTTTGTCAAATAAAAATGTAATTCTTCCTCGTTTTTCGTGAAATTTAGAATTGGACCATTTCCCCTGCGTTCGACGTGTATACTCGTCATTGCTTGATTTTAATTCCGCACTCTTTGGGGGATTCTTAACAAAATTTTTACTAAAACTTTAACTTTAACTAAATTCCGCAGTTAAGAGGTTAATAGTGTTAGCAGAAAGTAGGCTAATTCGCAGGACCTAGATTGGACGTGTGTGAAATGGCCGCCATTTCTAATCGTCAGAGTATGTAGTACGATAAGAAGAAATCTAAAAATCTGAAGAAGTCCAAGCGACGTAAAATGGTAATTTTTTAGATCGTAACTATTTGTAGGCGATCGCAATTAAGAAAATGTCACCATACTTTTGGCCAGCAGTGTACACCAACACGTGTGCGTGTAGTCCGTGCACAGACGAGAGCAGTGGGTGTACAGGTCGAGAATGTGTGCGGCTGTAAAACGTAGGACAGGATTATCCTAAGACCATTTCTTAACGGGCCGGGGCGCGCATTCGCCGCGTGTTCTACCCAGAAAATAAACGATACGATAAAAATGTTCGTGGATACGCTTTTATGAAATTGCGATAAAAAGAACTCGGTTTTGGGGCCGACGGGTTGGGAAGAGGATTTTATGTAATTCGTCGGAACCCGATGCGTAGACGATGTACGGATCGGTTAGGGCCCCGCGAGACGGCTCGTAAAATTTCGGTCGAACCACGAAATTCGTACAAAGTCGGCGCAATAAAAGGTTCCGGCCCGGGACTGGAATCTTACCTTGTCGATTCTTTCAAAAGAAAAGGTACCCTCGCCAGGTTTAACGAACGCTTCATGCCGGCCACATATCATTCGCGTTCGAATACTAGGAACAGAAAGGATCTTACCGGTCCCCCGATTTGCATAAAACTTTGGACCGGGTCACACTTGAAGCCTAGATCTTCGGAATTGTGCTCTGGCAAACTTGGAGAAATCTGAACTATTCATTCTCGGTTCTAATCGGGGATGCAACCCTTCGGGAACACCTATTTTTGGAAGGCAGGCTTCATCTGTCGAGTTTCAACCCTGTGAACGATGCGGAAGTAGAATTTGATTTGAAATGGTATTTGGAAATCGCCAGAATTGGCTTATCGTGACTTTCTTGGGTTTCGCAAGATCCTTATTGAAGTATCCAAGACTATATTTCTGAAATCCGTTCCACGACAGCAAATACCTAAAACCAGCACCTCTGAACGAGCCCCACATTGCCCAACAAATTCCCCTAGTCTTTATTCCTCGAAATGAAAATCTTAAGACTGTTACAGCCACTTTCTCGGAGCCTATAAAACCAGGTACCCAAAAATGGCACCCGAAGACCAGCACCCAACGTCGAATCTTTATTACTGGAAATAAATGATCTATCTCCTCCATTTTACAGAATCTCTGCAAAAAATGGAGAAACCGACCATTCGGAGGTATAAAGCGATCGCCGAAAATGGCCAGAAATGCGCCTAATCTCTTCCTTTCGGTTCTCTCGGCGCAAAACCGATTTGGCCTAAGCTGGAGCCTAAGTGCGGAGCGTAGAACGTGATCCACGATTACCCGAAGTGTTTCCCGTCGGGTACAGCTTGTTGCTTAACATCCAGGCATGTCGTGTGCCTAGAGCAACTGCCAGCGTAATTATTGGCCCGTCTCCCACCTTTCTCGATCCTGTGTTACGTTATTCACAGTGTGGCGTGGCGTGGCGTGGCGTGGCGTGGCACCGCCACGCCGTGAGCAAGAACTTGTACAGCCCGCTGGTATAACGGTGACCCACAAAATCGGGATCCCCGAGTGCCGGTGTAATTATTACTGTGGCCCATTCATTGTGAAAACTTGCCTCGCGACGGCGCACGGGGGATAATGAGCGAGATTCAACCAGCCCCGTGTAATTACCGCCGCTGTAAGGTTATCGGGAGTGCAGAATAATTGGCGATGATGCATGCAATTTCTATTGTCCCACGGCGACTTTTATCGATCCCCGGCTCATTGTAATCCTCGAATTTATCCGCCGTGAATCAGCTTTCGAGAACCTTGATCGACAATTATCGTCGCTGCCTGAAGGGAACCACGCGTATTCGATTAATGGTGTGCGGCGGACACTATAACGTACCATAATTAACTGGGCAAACGGTAGGTGACATTGTCGGTTGCAGAACATTCAGAAGGACACTTTTCTATCGACTAGAAACCATTCAAGAAATTTTGTTCCTCGCGTAATGCGGTTCTAATCTAGTAGGGTTGGGCAATGCCAAAAATTCAAGTTTCGGACGGAGCCGCTCAAGTTTAAACACTCATAACTAGACTGCGGATTTTATGCATTTATTGCAAAAACCGGTACGTACAATTTAAAACAATGGACATGCTAAAAAGATTTAAGACCACCAGTGTATTAATTTCGCCTTAATAAGATAATTAAAAGAAGAAAGATATTTTTATTTGCCTCCTGTATCTTGCAATCAATGCAAACATGTTTTATTTTAAAAAAAAGATCCGGAGTTTACTCATAACTTTTGAACCACTGACCTCCTGGATTGAAACTTGGATTTTCGGGTGGCATAAGAAAAAGACAGAAATGTCTGGTTACCCATGGTACAGTGCAGCCCGTAATTGTCTACCACGAACAGCTTGTACAGATACGCCAAAGCTCGACCGCCGACTATAGCTGCCAGCTATCAGACTCTATCGCAGAGCCGGATAGACTGTGAAACGCGTCGACGCGTATTCCCGTCTCGAGTTATCTCGAGGTAATCGAGTCCACCTCGAGCAATCGACCGACGTCCTTAATCATTCGATTGGATCTAATTCGCGTTCATGATTCTCTATGCCGTCGTGTTCGTTCCCGGTTCAAGGGCACATACTATAGTGCTTCGATTCTCGGTACCCTAACGTGGTCTTTCTAGCTCCAGCAATCGTACGATTGTAATGTAAAATTTGGACGATTTCTCGATTTTATCGAGGGACTCGAGAACCTTCCCGAAGGGAACGCGGTCAGGTGCTTGCCATCTGCTGCCCGATGGTCGGCCCTTCAAGGGACGAAACCCGTGGCGACCCTGTTTACCGTCGAAAAACTTCGCTGTTGTTCTTCGAAGTAACTGGAGACCGTCTTATAGTAAGTTGACACGGGACCAGTAATTCTCGGACTTCCGGGTACTCGAATTGGAGCCGCTGTGAATTATGGCTGTTCCGTGCCGTACGATTGGTATAATTCAATATTTTAGTCTCCATTTGTCTTCGGCAGTTCTGTAATTCTCTCTCAGGAATGTAGTTGCTAAATTTATGGTTGTTTCAGACAAGTTCGCATCCGTCTCTCTCCGGTCATCCCTTGAAAATCGTCACTGAAAATTATTCATTAACCCTTCGAGGACGACCGCGGTCGTCATTTTCTTTCTCTGTGATGGATGTTGTATTAGGTTGTCCCAAAAGTTTCTTTCGCAATGCGTACATTCAGTATTGTTACATCTCACAAGTATATTTGCAGTGAAACAACACCACAAAAAGACTTAGCCTAACATATTTTTCAACGCGATAAATCTGTAATTTAGAAGATATTCGAGGAAGATGATTTTGACAAAATTATTTATTTATTATTTATTGAAAAATTATATGGCAAACGGTGTCGGTAACGAATTTTCCCTACTCCAGGACCGGACGAGACTGGTGTCATTGTGTGAGACACGAAACCCCATACGGTGATTGGTCTACTTCAGTACCTCGCCTGTGGTATGATGCACCGATGTCGTCCCCGAAGTTTTAAAAAATCGCCGTGTTCAGGCAGAAAATCTGAATGCAACGAATGCGAGCCGCAGTTGGACAATTTTCCAACGCGAGAGAATTGTTCTGGTGAAAATTCGCGTGTCGCAGAGCACGCGAGGGTAGAAAAGAATTGCAGGTTGTGTTCCGTTGTCACGAACGCGTCGAGCAATTGTCGAGCGGCGCGGCGCGGCGCGGCGCGGCGCGGCGCGGCGTCGCGGGCTCTTTGTGGCAGTCTGGACTCGGATCGAGACGACTGGTATCTAATCGCGACAAACTTTTAATTCTCTAATTGCGCGATAAGGGGTGCAGATGTGCTGGGAGTCGGCGAGGCCGGAGCGTTAGGCGATGGAGCAATTATCGAGTGCCGTGCGCGCTCGTTACCAGAGAGGAAGGCGTGCACAGACGGCGCCGAGAGCCGGGGAAAATAATTTTAGGCCCGATAACGATCGGTCCGGTAATTCGCCGCAATCGAGAACAATTTACGGCTCGTGCTCGGGCCGGTTACCGCCGCGGGTGCAGCAGCGCAGCGTCGCGACGCAAACGGAGTGCAGCTGCACTCTGGTGCCTGGTGCACCCGCGCTTGTAGTTCCGTGTCACGGAATCGGCGCCAGGCGTCGCTTGACGCTCTTCAAACGAAACTTACAGCTGTTTCCAGGCTCCCTTTGATCTTGAAGATTTTTCGCAAATCAAGCTGAAACTGCAACCCCGAGCGCATTTACTCGCAAAAAGCTTCAAATGAAGCATAAAATGGCTCGTGTGATTTTTATCAGGCATTTTAAACGGAGAGTCGAGTGCATTGCTAGTGAAATGTAGAACAACTGAAGGAGTGGTTAAATACCGGTATGATAAATTGGGTTTCATGTAAACGAGCGTCTAAACAGAGTACGTCGCGTCGCTGGAAAAACTCGAAGCTCGTGCTCGAGTGCGAACGGGATACGGGGATGGATGCTAAATCTGCCTCGCTCGAGGCGGCTAGACGCGGCCTACATTTCCGCAGGCAACGCTGATGCAACTGCAGTTCGTTCTGCCGGCGAAACAGGTGCGGGTGCACGGCGAGAGCCGCGCGAAACCGAGATTTAGGATGACAGACGATACGGTTAAATCGCGAGGCGAGAAGAGAACGGTGTGCCGATGTGCTCTAGCAACTTAAAGTCTCCGGGCACTTTCGTATGGTTGCACAACTCCGATCATCAGGATCGGGAGGAATAATCGAAATCATGAAGACATGAAACACTTGTTTGTATTTTAAAAAACGATTTTGGAACACTGCATGATTTCTGACACTGGTGTGAAAATTCAGGCGACCTCGGACTGGAGATAAGATATTTATGAGTTAAAGAGATTGTTTCTCGGAGGATTTAGTGGACAGGTCTGAATGATAAAATTTGGTGCCTCGTTCAGGGAGTTTCAACGAGTTACACTTTTTATTAGACAGCGACGAATGTGCCCGGTGGAAAAAAACCCGACGATGGTACTTGTCCGTGCATTCAAAAATAACTGCGGAAATGCCGGGGCAGTGAATAATTAAAACGTGGAACGATTTTGTAAGGGGCGCTTGAGGATGCGGTGAATCCATCCGGTGGAGAAGCAGCGGCTTTCGGAGCCTGTATATTTAGCATTGATTCTTTCGAGAGAGAAACTGGATGGACAATTATTCGGAGAGCCTCGGAGCCGATGACAATACCGCTAATAGGTTTTCAGAACTTGTCCGCTCGGAGAGAATCCATTTTTTTCATTATCGAGGTTTTCGCCCGTGTACAAAGGGTGGACATTCGTGATAGAAAAAAATTTATTGCACAATTTCAGCGGAGCTTCAATACAATTTGTAATATTGTTAAACATGTTACCTCATCTTCACTCAAGTGTTCAACTAAATGGCACATGTTGAAGTTAATAGATTGTACAATAAATGGCAAGAGAATCGGTAGGTTATCTTTGTACGTGATAAGAAATATTTAACGAAGTATTTAGCCCTCCCGATGTTTAAACTACCCCTTGGATCGCCATGTTAGAGTCATCTGGTGGTAAAACCGTTGCTCACAGCGTCTTTATATGTATCTTGCTCGTGTCGCTGCTGCTTGTCGGTAAGAGAGGATTCTCTCTGGTCGATATCGTTTCAGCGGAGAATAGGAATGTCCGCGGCACTTTAGTTTGCTTGGTCGACCACAAGCGGCAGCTTCGATCTGTTCCTGGAGCTCCCACTTTATCAAAAGTCGACTTACCCTCGACCACAGCACAAACACGGTATAGGGTTGGCACAATCATCATGTGGGACTCCAAGATACTCGGTCCGAGATACCGACGTCGCTGAAAATCAATTTTCTAATGCCAAACAGAAATATTTCTGAGGCGAACAAACCACTATATAACTTCTCATTTGTACCCAAATAATCCTCTTCCTCTGCAAACGGTAAAAAGCGTGTTCGATTAAGGACCGTGGAACTTTTCCAATGGAAAATTTCTGCCATTGTACCACATAGCGGAAAGAATTCGGAAAAGTCGGGACGCGCACGGTGCCAAAGGTGACCGGCGTCTCTTGGCACAGAAATCGACGCGTCCGTGCTTCAGGCGCCGACGCATAGTTCGCCTGCACTCGCCTCTATTATCTAAACAGTCGACACCGCATTTAAATATGAAACATCGCCTCTGCACAGGAAACACTGCGGCTAATTCTCTCCCTCTTTCAAACTACGACGAACACAACGCTGCGCTCTAAATTGAAAGGGAAAATCCTTCGCAAGTACTTCAGTGGAAGTACCGGTGGAGGAAAAATTAGCGACGATTAAGGAAATGACTGACAGCGTGTCTTGCCTGAAGCGACACAACAGGAAGCTTACCCAGTCGAATTCTCGAAAACACCCGGGGGAAAAAATTAACAGGCCTTACTTAGCTCCGTATTTTGCAAAAAGTTAACTAAGATAACTAAGTTCATTTGTCAGTAAATTCTGATAGGTTTGATCAATTTCTCGTGTTTCGATTTGCTTCCAAACGGCTGCCACGTTGGTTCGTGTCTCCGGGAGCAAAGGTGAGCTAATAGAGGGGTGCAAAAGTGAGTTTAAGGGGAACTGGATGTTACGTCATTCCTGTGAGAGTCCCAGGGATCAATCTATGTACCTGCACGTGTCCTCCACCAACACAATGGTTTCCCACCCCATTTATCGACCGCTTTCATCCTTTCTTCACCCTTTCTTCGCAATCCTCGGCTTTTCGGAGCAACTTCCACATGGTTTGCTAGCACAATGGCCGCACCATCCCGATGTATCCTGTTCGGGTCATGAAATCAAAGCCTCGAAAGTTGACTGAACTCCCGCGAAAGCGGAATAACATGTTTCGGGTCAAGACGAGATATTTTCAGCCTCGGTGATAAGATCGTGCAGGCCGTTCGACACGTGAACACCATTAAACGTTGATGATCTCTCGAGGATTATTTTGTTTGGCGTGCGTCTGCAGCTTCGACAAATTTCAGAGGCACGCTGCCTGATTGCAACCTAGACACAACCCAGACCTACTTATCGATTAGAATGCACGGTTGTTTGCGGACAGGGTCTTTATGCCTGACCACCACCGATGACTTCTTAGATCCTCTGAGAGACGATCCACTCGCACGCCATTCTCCCTTTCGGCCGTCGTTTGCGTTTCTGCACGCAATTTGCCGCGAGAGTGCAATCTTCTGCATCTTCAGCTAATCCTCTTGACGCGTTCCTTTTTCTCCGCGGACTCTCAACGTTCCAATTTCGTGGCGGTTTTCAAGGTGTTCTACACAATTTATCTTTACCTGTTACGCTTGACCCTCCGATAACCGATATGGTCCCTAGAGACCTTTGACGTTTCCAACGATGCAGCACTTCAATACGGTTCGACCGAACAGCCGAAGCCTGCGTGACTTCTATAATACAAATACTATAAATTGTAATAGAGAATTATCAGAGAGAATCCATATTAATAGAAAAGGTTCCTGAGGACCTTGCCGGGCTTTAAACGTTTAAAAAGTAATCGGAGGGTTAATGAATTCTACATACTTGATCCGCAACACAAGCACGAGTTTCATAGTTGCCCGGCGTGGTCCAACGCGTTTTACTCAATAGCCGAACGAGTTAAAACGCTGTTCCCTTGACACGTTACAAAGGACGATTAATCATCGCGGGAGAGCGGAGGCTCGTTTCCCGGTTTCTGGCGGATGTTATTCGGTTACACCTAACGGCAGGCCCGGGCCCGGTGATTCAGAATCCGCTCGCGAGGATTGTCTAGCGCGAATCGGTCGCATTCTTCTTCCCGAGTTTCTCCGTTGAACGAGGAAAATTACGACGAATCGAGGCTCACTCGGCTCTCTCGGCTGGCAGAGTTTTCGGTGTGGCGGCCACCGTTTTATTTATAGCGGAGGAGGTCGTGATGCGTTCCAAAAGCTTCTCGTCCCACCAGTACCACACGTACAGGCATACCGGGCTTGTCTCGTACCAGTTTTCACTGATCTGTCCGTGAGACCAAGACAAAACGATCGGACACGTCGATCCACGCGAATATCGATCGTCGATCACCGGTGAACCGCGAATTCCATCAGCAAACCAGAGAAATACCGAAACCTGCAACACGGGGTACACGTGACACGATCGTTCAACCGTGTTCCGAGTGATAACCAAGTGGCAAAGTATTTGACCAACGCGAGAGACCCTCAGCGAGCTTTTCCGGAGGCTTCTCGCAGTTAGGCGACCGCGCTGGATGTCCTACGGACTGTGGGATGCATCGATAGCCTCTGACTATCTGTCAGCGCCCATTCTTCTATGATAGAACCATTGCAATTATTGGATTCGTCAATATAAACTTCGTTTTCGGAGATTCTTCCAGCCACCAGATTCAGAAGCCAAGGTTAAGGCTGAAGATTCACGACATCTCGCTATCGCGTTCGCTCTCCGGCAGGGATCCAAAGATTAATCATTAATAAGCGCAGCGGACGCTAATTAGGCTGGTTTTTCGCTAGCGTTTTATCGAGTAGGTTCTCGATGCATCCCACGAGGCTTCCGGAGCCAGCTCAGCCGCGGAGTGCGTGAAAGTGAGAACGAACTGACAGCCGGCCGTGTGATAAATGCGGTTTCGAACCAGAACTCGACGTGCCTCTTACCGGAAGTCGATGGACTCGCGAAGCTGACGAATACTGTTGCACGAACGCGAAACCTTGTCCGACGATTCTTGTCACGCGACAGGTTCGCATAAAACCGGGATCGCTATCGCGAGCTTGCGAATAGGTCGCAGAAAGATGGCGCATCTTCGGCGGCCGGCGAAGAGGGAGCTTTACAAGCCCTTTGGCAGGAGGAAGGTAATTGATTTTTGATTTTTGTCAAGAATTGTAGACCCGCTCTTTGAACCCTGGAACATCACACTTACTTTTTGAGACACGTACTTCACACTCGGGTCTCAGAAATCCAAAGTTCTTTTTCAGAGAAAAAAGCAGAAAATGTGAATATTTAATGGTTTAGTATCTCCCACCTCTCGATGCTTCACTAAAATACAAACAAGCCACTCACGCGCATGTCACATTATAATGAACGACGCTCTGAGTTTCTGAGACCCACAGTGCAGTTCCAGGGTGAAGGTGAAACTTATCAACGCTAACAAACGTTTTACAAAAATGCTACAGACTATCAGCCGATAAATTGTTGAGCGGATCGCACGGAATTTCGATGAGCGACGCTAGAAAGTAATGGGCCGGGTGATGACTCTAGAACTAAGGCTCGCTAGAAGTTCCGAACACGCCTGGGAATATGAAACGCTTGGAAACTTGCGCCAACTTGCCCGACAATTTACCCAACATTTGGGAAACTGGTTCATTTTTGTGTACACTCGCTCTGAGAGTTTCTTGCTGTTTCCTTTCTGTGGGCTCGTTACTTCCTAGCGGGTTTTAGGGGCGCTAGGAACTCTCGAGTTAACGAAGCTAGTTGCGTTTATAGTCGACAATTTGCATGCAGGATAATCTTCAGTTTTGTTAAGTGGGTTAAAGGCTGTCGAAGCGCAAGTAAAAATAAACAGGCTTATGTCAATAGTTGATGAACCCTGTAATACCAGACTATACCTGTCTTTGTTCCACGTGATCGATTGATTTATAGAAGGAACTGTTCGCCGGTGACAATCGATCGTCGCCTGAAAAGAGAGTCGCATCCGCGACAATTCTATTTTTGCAATTGCCTCTAAACGACAGGATGCCTCTAATGCAGCGTTTACACTGAAATAGCTGAGACGTCCTTCGATGCCCCAGAGTCCTCGTTGTCGCCAAGTTTCGACAGACCAACCTTCCCGCAAAAATCATTCGTAAATGTTTCGTCGATATTGTTTATTTTTTAAAAAAGCCGGATCGATGCTCCGCTACACGCGTGACCGCGCGTGAATGCAGCTGCTCGAATTCGATCAGTTTGCGGTCGCGAGTGGCCACGAAGACGGACATGCGCGGCTCATGGGGAGGCCACGGATGCATTCGGAACTTATCTTGGAGGTGCATTCGACTAATTGGGTGGCACCATTGTCTACCGACTAACCCAGCATTTTGCTGATTCACTAGAGCGATCGTCTGCGAGCTTTACGTGGTTCGTATTCATTGATTTCGGAGAGATATGTATCGTAGGCGGTGAAATATGAAGCATGATTTATTATAACTAGACTGCGGATGTTTACGCAATTTTCAATTTTTCTAGACAAATTTTAAGAAAGCGGCCGGAAATGATCTCAGGAACCTCCCATTTCCGGCTGTTGAAGGAATTTTGGGACACCCTGTATATATTTTCTTGTAGATGCAATTTTTTTGCTTTGAAAAAGGTTCAAAACTGAACCGATACGTTAGGAAAGAAAAAAAGTTTATTGCAAAATTGCTAGATTTAATAAGTGATCGAAACAGTTGCGCCGAAAACATCATTAAATTGAATGATCAAATACAATGTTATTTCCAGTGGTAGTAATCTTTGCAGATCTCAGACAAATAAACAGTGTATCAAATTCTGTCGGATTTTATATTCCACCCTTTTTGTGAATTTTTCAGAAGCCATAAATGCATAAAGATTCGCAGTTTAATTATACCGGACGAAATTTTGGAGTCACTTATTATATCAAATATTAACTAGTTGAATCATATTTCTCTTGTATAGTTTATACACCCAGTGCAAGACAATGCTCGGAATGCACTTTTCTAAAGGGACATCGGTGGCAACTTTTGCAAGAGGCATGGGAAAATGTCAAATTGGAAACATTCGAAAAACGAATTGCCAGAATGTCACCTTAACACTCAATCAAAAATCATTGGAACGTCGCATCTTAGACGACCTAATAGCTTCTAGAAAATGGGCTAGCCAATTTCGAGTACCTAGCCCCGAAATGTGTGTCGCCTCGGACTCGATTCGGGAGGGTGAAGGGGGGTTGGCTTCAACCCTGCAGAGGGTTGTATCGAAGAAAGGTCGGTGCAAAGAGGAGAGAGCCTGTGTCGGGGAACACTTGGAAGGTGGGCGCGTGGGGTTTGATAGGACACGTTGCCTTCAGGGTGCAGTGGCCTGGCGTTGTCGTGTGGCGAATCTGAGGGGGTTGGTGGGGTTTCGCGGGGATTTCCGTCGGATCGATATAGTTACGGGGGTGTCGTCCGGCTTCCTCGGTGGCGCCACAGAGCGGGTGAGTCGGCAAGCCCCTAGGCCGATGTATCAACTAACCCAGCCAGGAACGCGATTCGCGTAGAGTGTCAGTACGCGGAGAAACGTCGTCGCATCTTCTGTCTCGCGCGCGTCTCTCACGAAATATTTCGCACGGTGTGTACCCGGGAGACCGGTCCGCGTTTTGTGACAAAAAAGGAAGGAAAGGTTGACATACACACACACACACACATATACACACACGCGCGCGCGATCGCGTGTCAACGGAGAGGTGTTTAGGGGCACGCAGCAACGTGGCCAGTTTCTTTCCTCCAAGCTGTTGATATTTGTTTTCCTTGTCTGCTTCCGCGCGAGAAGATCGAGCACAGGTATCCAGCAGCGAACAAACCGATGGACGCAGGCAGAATTGTTGATAAACGCCAGCGCCGCTATCAATCGCAACATCAACGTGTCGTTGACCCGATCCCGAAAGCCTTCGTTTGAAGGATTGTAGATTTTCGATCCTGGTAAAGGAGATTTTTTAAGGAGTCCTCGCAGTGGAAGAGGAAAAAGAGACAAGTTGTCTATGTTGCTCTTCCTGCGCCCTTTTCGATCCCCAGCAAATTGTCCGAGCACTCGAAACGAACAAAGGGGACATGCTCGCTCGAATGCGAAAGGCCAATTATTCCTCAAAGGACACGCTGCCATTACGACACCCGCCGCGCCGGCTTTACGCGAATCGCGATCATATTTTCTTTCTTTTGTTCCCACCAATGCGGTCTAGACGCGGTGAATAATTATTCCCTTAGAATCCGGCGAAAGTGAATCGCCACTTTTTAATATTGTTCCTCGTGGACAAATTACAAATTATAAGTAGCGTGCCGAACGCTGTTTTTTCTCAAGAACCAATATTCAGTTCAAATGAATATCCTTAATACCGAGGCTTGACGAAAATTAAAAGAACTTTCGTAAATGAACGTGTCAGTTTCCTTTAGATTAGCTAAGGTTCAAACGAAGGAAAATCCTTTCCATCGTGTTTAATAACAGTTTGTGTTTGATGTTATTTGGGAATAACAATTCCTACTGCCGTAGGGGCGACATTTGTCCGCAAACAGTTAATTCAATTCTCATTCACTGCGCCATTGGGTGTAGTTCAGCGAATTAGAAAACGTGGGGAGCAAACTGCTGCAACATCCCTTGAGGACATTCCAAAAAGAAACAGCACTAAACCGGAAAACCTCATGTTGGAAGAACCTCTAGCTGCGAAAGCTACAAAACCAAAAATTTCTTTGCGACTTACTAAACTGAATATCTGTTTGGCTCCTGTTTCTTGCGGTTGAGAATTTGTATTTCTCCACTGGCTCATTACGCTGAACTAACAAGAAACGCAGAATTGTATACGTACGCTTGTTTGTCGTCCCGATGAAAAGCATATTACCCATCATGCAAATAATTAGTCATCCAACAATTCTTCCCGAGTGAATTATCCTGACGACTGTTTACAAGAGGATAACCCAACTGTGCTCGATGGCTCCGAGTTACAAAGAGGTCAACGGAATCGATTGCCCTCTCCCTACGACCCCGCTGATAATTCGAGAGGTCTCGGCCTTTTTCTTCTCGTTTTCCTTCAAGAGAAAATTGTTACGTTTCAGTACGATCGGCCAACCGGGTTTGCGCTAATTGCAAGCGTTAATTAATTATCCGAGTGGCCGGCGATCAGGGAGTTGCGTGACTGACAAGGTCCTTTTGTGATCTGACCGGTGTGTTCCATTTGCTGCTGAGGACACGTTTGGCATATTCGCTGGAAAATTCGATACAGGGTTGTTCGAAGGAGGAAATGCGCTTCGGGGCTTGTCGATAATGTTACCAACTTCGTAACTCGGTGACGATCGCGGGGAAACGATTAAGATGGTCAAAACTGCCCTTAGAGGTTTTTCAATGACCATTCGAAAGCTGACCAAGAAAAACCCAATCGAGTAAAACTCTTGCCCGCGAGGGTAGTTACAGGGTAAATTAGATTTCGCGCTTTTCCGTGCTTTCTCCGGTCTCTGATGAGTTATAAAATCTATTATTTTATTATTATTTATTTTACAGAATTTTTTCAGATTTTCTTGTTGCAAACTGTGCTCGTAAAAAATGAAAAACCAGCAACGTCTTTCACAATGATCTCCCGCAACGAAGAATCTGAAAAAGATTGACGACACTGCCTGTATAGTACTTTTACAGGGAACTAAACAGTAGAATAGAATAAGTAGATATTTTCGTTTCTATAAGATACGCCGCTTGTCTTAAATTCTAGCTGAAACAATGATTATCTGCTCGAAGCAGATTCGAATCCCTCCCGTGGCTAGCATAATCGAAATCGCCGACGATCCCGGCTATTAAACGCGTAACAGCGTGGCACGTAACCGATGGATGCACACCATCGATTTACATAAATGGTATCGCCCCATCGCGATCCTTCAATCTTGTTTAAGCCTTGAGCTAGATGAAGAGGAGCCTGAAAGTTTTCGTTTCGATGTAACGAGCACTCTACCGGTTTCGATATTATAATACTTGACAATCGATCAACGGCCGCGTCAGATACAAGCGGCTGGATCCTTTTTCTTGGCCGCGCGATCGTTACTTTAATTGCTACAGTGTAATTAACGATATAGTCGGCGTCCTTAGGCAAGCAAAACGTGTACAACCGAGACGGGACTTGTTAAGACGCTCGAGTGCAATTATATCGGTATATTTCGCGATAACAGCTAAACGAGATTGTCTGCCAAGGTGCATCGATCTCAATCGAGCAGTGCTCAATCTTTAGACAATCGCGATGCAATTACTATGAATTTTATAATAATTTAACACTTGATTTACCGGAAGCCTATTAATAGGTTAAAAGAAGCTGAAAAATCTTCCTTTACACAAAAATCCCAAACAAAATGATTAGATTACGTTATTAAGGGTGTTTTGTTGGTTCACGATTGAGGTAGTTGTTGCTGTTGAGGGATCTATTAAAAGATCCTTCGCCGTGACCCACGGACTTTCAAAAATTATGGAATACTTGCCTGTAGGTAATGTTTTAAGCTTCAATTAAGCTATGTAAAAACATTGTGTCTACATTGGACAAACGTCGAGACTACTAGAAACAAGAATCAAAGAGCATAAACGCAATATTTTTTTAAAAATCTGTCACATAATTTATTAATGTATCTTGAAGTTTGTATTTAATTCCGTTTCAGTACATTAATACTGAAATCTCTATTAAAATTGACAGACGCAGTTTTTTCTTCTTTCTTGAAAAGGATCGAAACGTAGAAAGTTTAATCAAACTAGCAAAATTGCTTCAATTTATATCTCCGATCGAACCTTTGCGCCGAGATCATCAATACATCTTGTTATTAACAACCTTACGATCTATAATCACAATACATTTACTATGTAAAAATGTGCAAGAAACTGATTTTTTACCCAGTATGTTTGCCTGCGTCCATCAACATTACGAAAATTGCGCAACAAGCGAATGATCTTGACGAAAACGTACATGTTCAGCCGAGGTGCGTCACCGGAAGTCGTCTCGAAGAGGCTCGATCTCGCGTCGGATCTCGAGATGTTCACGGAGATCGAGGCACCAGGTGGTCGAGGTGCGATAGCGCTGTCAAGCCGGGGCTAGATCGTCACCGACATTTGGATGGCTTGCAAACGGAAGCGCAAAAAGTCGTGGAAGATCGCCTGAGAAACAGTGCCGGTTGGTCGTTGCGCCAGCCAGGATGGCGTAGCGGCGCGCGGGCGGCGTCTACACGGTTTCTGCTGGAGGAGAACAGAGATAGTAATCAAAGAAACGCCGGGAAAGCTCGACGAATCATAGGACGAAATGCGGTAGCGTGTGCTAAGCGAGAGCTTAGCGGATCGGGACTCAGCCTCGGGGCGAAACTGGGCCCAAAAAAGTCTCGGGCCCCGCCGGAAGTGGGTTACTACCACTCGAAGAACGGCCCTGGCGACTACGGCGGTGGTTTCCGGCGATGATCGGATACAATCAACACAATTCTGGCTACAACAAGCTGTTCACTCAGGTATCTTGGCCAGACTGTGACAAATACCTTCGTTACATTCTTTAGTTTGGTTCATTTATTTTCTGAAACGCTTTAGATTATTTATCGGCTGCCAAGAACTAAAGTAATCGATGCACTGTAATCTCGCACAAGCAATTCGCATTCGAACTAAAACATCCAACAAACTCCGCGAGACAGGGTTAAGCGAAAGTAAAGCGCAACTAGGTCAATGATCCAGCAGGTCGACGCCCTTAAGCCAAATCAGTCGATCAATCTCGAGGGATTTCTGAGGGTGAATGTTATTAGCACTTCATCTGCAACCCTACGTATAAACGTAAAAAATCAATTCTCTAATATCGAAAGAAAAGCAGAAAATGCTGTGGGATAAGGGTTGCGACAGATTTTCCGGTCGATCGACCCTAATTATTTAAATCCTGGTTCGCTGGAGTCTTTCCCTTTCTCTGCGAAACGATAAGGGTTGGATATATCCCTGAGAGAATAACACTGGTAACTGGGGTGTTATTTCACGAAAGGGTGTGAACGAATCGCTTGCGAAGTAAATCAGTCGCGAGGGAAGTACGAAGTACGCCGTCTTCTTCTCTTTCTCGGTTTTATAAAAGGGCCTGCTCTCCCTGTGGAGGTGCAACGCGTCATTGAAGTTTTCCATTAATCAGCCTGCCGTGAAATAAACCCGGCGAGGCGTGTTATCGTTGCAGAGCCTCGATCCTTTGCGTTGCAATCTAAATCGATCTGGTTTACGTTTTCAGAGTGAATCCGAGCGTTTCCGGTATGCTCCATTGCCCCCCGGTAGCCGCTGTTTTCATCCTCGTTATAGATATTCTTCCCTCTCGCGCTCGTCCGGCCTTTTTATCACTTTGTTTATGTCATTCTACTATTCGGTCGGCATACCACTTCTTTAAACATTATCGCTTACCGTGGAACACACACAAAATGCCTCTCGTTACTTTCATTAATACAATCTTCGTTGAAGACGTCGTACAAAGGAATTTGTACTTGTTTGCCGTTTATTATACTTTTTGTTTTGTTTTTCAACGAAGCCACCAGAGCGTTTGCATTATCGATTTCTTATTAATAGTCGTTTCTCGAGCAGATAAAAATAATACGAGGTGTGCTTACCTTTATCGTTTGTTTACAAAATTCACGAGAAACACGGGTGAAAAGACGCCATAGTGTAATCAACGACCTTCCAACTAGGGTTGAAAGACGACGACGAAGGGTCGGGAACAGATCTGGAACAACAATTTCTACAGGGAACGCTGTTTTGCTCGATTGATTAAAGCCATCCTGGCTTTTTAAGGGCCACGAAGGGGCTGTGAAGGTCACGTTAGTACGCATAGAAAAATTTACACAGTCACGCACGGGAGCCAGCCGTGGAGACACGATTAAGTATAGGCCGTTGGCATGACTACGACCCCCAATCGAATGAATTCGTTCTCTGGGAGGAAAAAATTCCTCGAGGGCTCGAGGGGATACCACAACGTCGCGGACTCCTTCCACAGAGAATATCGACTTCGATTTTCTTATAGATATTAATCAAAGATGCAAGTTTGACTCTGCTTCGTATGTCTGTCATTTTTTAATTCAAACAGTTAATAGATGATCAAGAAAAATTACAGTGTAAGATTAAAGCCTCGACTGTAGTAATTCGTAGCGACGCTGAAGAAGCTAATGATCTCGACGTCCTCCGATAAAGGTTAATTATCACAAGATTGAAATTTACATCCCCATCCACGTGTCTCGACGCATGTCGGCCATTCCTTTCACGAAATTAAACGCTCGGATGCCGGAGACGTGTTTGAGCCGGCTGGATCAATACGTCAATGTCACGCGGCGGATAAAATTAAGAAAAATGCGTGGAAAGTGCACAGACATCGGGCACACACAGTGTATGAAAATGTAAATTGACCGACGTCGAATGCCCGAATGAAATTGTGCGAGCTCCGAGAGGGCCTGAAAAATGTAAATTCTCGTCCGAGGGGCTCGTCACGCCTCAGTCACCCTTCTCATTTAATTAAGCGTCTAATTACGGGACACATGCAGAGGCTTCGACTTTCAACACGGCGGATCAATATGTCAATGTCATCGGGCCGATCGATAAAACTGCTACAAATTGCGTCTTGCCCCGGCGGATTTCTTGTTTACGAGCCGCACCGATAAGACTTCGAATTCGTTCTCGTTCGAATTAATCGAGGCCCCTTGTCACATTGTTGCCAACAGATGCAGAGATGGCATTCAATCGAATGACAATGACGTCGCGGACGCGTCTAGATCCCGAATTTTCGTCACGGATCATTTCTGGCGCAGCCAACGTGGAATTGACGATGTTTACTTGATCGTGACACTAATACCCTGCGAACGGCCGTGGAAACACCTTGAAACTGATTTATTGGTTTCGCCAGGTAATCCTGTTAACGCGTTCCCGATATCTTGTTCCGATTGCCGCCTTTGTCTCCGCGATACTATTTTATCGCTGAATACAAATGCTCCGTGCTTTGAGGAATATTTAAATGGAGAATCGTTTCGCTGGGATTGTCAATGTTAAGGCAGGTAATTGGGTTATTGCTATGAATATGCGAATATTTTAAAAATCACTGCGGGATCTTTGAAGTTTTATCGAAAGCCAAATTACTCGATAGCTGTGAATATTCATCGGCTGAACTGTTATTAATTTTTCATGCTGCACCGCATCTCGATTGACAAGATACAATCTTTTCTATTATCGAATTTGCTTTTGTAAGACCAGCGTATTTAATAGATTACTAAATGTCTGACCAGCGCTGTCTGATCCTACTACGGCGTTCCCTCTTTACAAGAAACGTTCCCAGCAAATTCTCGTTTCCTTCGGTATATTGTATATTCAAAATACAGTGCAACAATATATTTCCAATCTCATTTTCATAGTCATGATTCACTTAAACTTTTTCAACCAGTATCGTCGTGTACAACCGCCACAGTGAATTCTTTGAGAAGAATTCGATTCAAGTAACCGTTACACAAACTGCCACTTGAAAACGTTTGCAGGCTCCGGTCGAGACCGTCTCCCCTTTTCAACTAATGGCCCCGACAGTCCTCGAGGATCTTCTCCGAGGCTTTTCCTAGACAAAACATCGGGTCTCGCGACTTTTCTTGCAAAAAAAAACGACTCTCGAGCGCCGTCGCGTTCGCCGATGGGCAAATTTCAGTAAATGTGGAACACGGTGTAATGACCGTACGGAGTTCCAACTTCCAGATTATAGTCGTTCGCCCCGTTTGAGCTAATCGATAAGGAGATAGGAGCCAAGGAACGTGGAAGAACATCGCGTCCGACGATGTCACTTCGTTTCTGCTGTGAGAATCGATCTTGGCCGCGATATTTAAAAAATCCTACAGTACAAGATCCTATCGTTATTGCATTCAAATATATTTTATTCCAGAGCTCTAAGGGGAATTTTAATTTTTTTAAAATGATGATTTAGAAATAATGGTATCGGCTGGCTGAGAATTTGAACGGGTTTGTTTTTGGTTTCAGGGCTCGGCGGACTCGAACTATTCGCAGCCGAGCTCGGATCTCTCGCTGGACGAGGAGAAGGAGAACTTGCGACGCGAGAAGGAGAAGCAGGCCCTCAGTCAACTTGATAAAGCCAGGGTAAGTCATTGATCTTTCGCATGCTCTGGTTTCCTTTTTCCTTCCTCGCGCGTTCCGTACCTTTTCGTTCGTAGGCTGTTCTTCCGCCGTAGGGAGGGCCTTTCGTAAATCGTTTCGCATCGATCGTTCGCTTCCGAACGACGCGGCGCCGCCGTTGCCTTTCGACGTCTCGGACCGTTTTCACACTCTGTCCGGTTCAATAAATTCGTTGAACATATATTTTTGTAAAGCGATTCAAATATTTTCTTCCAAACACGATAGAACTAAAGTCGTACCCTAAGTCGCCGGCGACGGAATGAAAAGCGTGTCAATGAATACGCGCGGCAGACTAATGAGATTTCACCCGAGAGGCTGCCCGGCGAAACCAATTAAACGTCTCGGGATCCTTTGTCCCGACGATAGACGCGCGGATCCATTGTGCGCGTTCGCAGCCTCGCCTCGATCATATTGTTGCCTTTGATTGCGAGCCACCCTCGCCTGGAGTCATTGATTGGGTAATTGTTTTACAGATCATTGGGATAAAACCGCTGTTTATTTCATCAACGTCTTCTCATTCTTCGCGAATCGATGAAACTGAACGATACCACTGTCCAACAAATTTCAACTTTTTTTATGTTTTCAATATACTGTTGGGTCCTTCTTATAGAGTTTTTTGCGCTGATTCCGAATTTGTCCTTAATTTTTCTCCTATACGCGCAGTTCTTGAGAAACATGGCTTTGATGAACATTACTGCTCGTCGACGAGCAGACCGTCGTAATAAATACGACGAGTTCCCCGTCGATTTGTCACGCTCTTATTCTTTATTGAGGGGCCGAGTTGCCTCACACACGAGACATCCATGATCTCACTGTCTTTTATTTCACGCTCACGTTACGGTTGCGTGCGTGCTACGTTTTTAATGGACCGTAGCATTACCAAATACCTGCGACGACATCATCTACGACAGACCTTGCCACGTCATGTGTCTCGGTGTACTGTAGTTGGCAAGATTCGGACGGTGGCATTTTTCTGTTCATTTTAGGTAGTCTAATATGAACCAGATTATCATAAGTAGACTGCGGATCTTTATGCAATTGTCGCTTTTGAAAATTTTCAAAAAATGCTGGAATATAAGATATGACAGAATTTAGTTCGACTTTTATTCGAGTTTCTTAAAATTCCTGTACAAAAATTGCAAATTGCATAACATCCGCAGTCTAGTCATAAGTATTGGGTACTTTGTTTTCAAAATTCCTCACACGCGACACAAGAATGATAGCTCGAGATTGTAGGTTGTCAGAACGATATTAATAGATCACACTTTCAATTATTCAGGCGAAACCGGTAGCGTTTGCAGTGCGGACCAACGTGAGCTATGACGGATCCGTCGACGATGATTCGCCGGTGCATGGCTTGGCAATCAGCTTCAACGTCCGGGACTTTCTGCACATCAAGGTAAACAGATAGCAATCTGCTCAGACAAACACGTGCTCACAGATTCATTCAGATAATTTGAATAAATAGAGTTTCACTCTATTCGTATTGTATCGTAAATTCCAATTCTATGTTTCAATTCAACTCGAATGTTTTTCTTCACGTCGAAGAAGCATTATCCAGTCAATAGCATTTTAACGAGCTAAAAAGTTCCGAGCACCTGTTACTTAGACAATCGCATTAACTTTAAAGCCTGTAGCGGGAGCATTCCCCGACTGTTCGAGTTCAGCGCGACGAATTCCAGCTTGGAAAAGCAACAGATAGCCAAGCGATGTTATAATCCACATTGAACAAGCATAAACTATGTCCGAACTAATCTTCTCCTTGCTTGATCCTTGTTCTAAGCTAACGATCGACGTATTGTACAGGAAAAGTACGACAACAACTGGTGGATAGGTAGGCTCGTGAAAGAGGACTCGGACGTTGGTTTCATCCCATCACCGGTGAAGTTGGAAGCCCTGAGGCAGCAAGCGAGCGCTGCGCGTGGCACGAAGAGCCTTTATTCGACGCGCGGTGGCTCTTCAGGGAACCTTGGCGAGAGTGGTATGCCCTCACGTGGTTCCACACCACCTACACCAGGTATCCTAGCACGTCCTTCTTTCTTTCCCCGCCCCGACAATGCGTCACGGTGTGTCCCGTTCCGTACGGGATGTACCCTCTCATCTCGACCGGTCGACGCCCGACGAGCGAAAACAGAGAAGGGAATCCGAGGGAATCGTTTCCGGCCGGACACAAAAATCAGAGAAATATAGAAAAACAACCGTGACCAAACGATCTTGAAACACATTATATGCGCTTCTGCGGCCTTAAGTATTCTCTGAGAAACATCAACACACAGACACACTGTAGCTTTCGTTTCTGTCACACGCGAGCTTCTTCTTCACCAACCTTCACCATCTCTGCCCTCTTTATTGGCCGTGCAAATTCATTCGCAGACGTTCCCGGATGATTTTTAAACTAATCTCCTGTATTTTCTATACGTTTCCTTCATCTTTTAGATAACCGACGAATAGACTGCGGATCATTATGCATCTATGGCTTCTGAAAATTTTCAAAAAATGCTAGAGTACAAAATTTGACAGAATGTAACACGATTTTTTAAATTTCAGACTTGCAGAGGCTACTACCAGTGAAAATAAGATTTTATCCGATTCCACTTTTTAAAAATTTCTTTTTACTTACTGGTGCAATTGATTCATTGCCAGGGCCATCAATTAATTTGCACGCCCAATAGTTGCTCGGTAAGCGATGGTCGGCATAGACAGTTAGCATCATAGGGACTTTAGTTGACGTCGGGCAGACCAGCAAGAAATTTTTTGGAGTCTGTCATTCGTTATGGAATCCCTGGATAAATGGGTTTCCGATCATTGTAATGGCCTAGATATGAAAACTTTTAAAGAGTTCGAAAGGCTTCTCGATGGTCCACCCACGCTTAATCTTAGCGCCGACTGTCCTTTGCTTCTGAATCACGCGAATTCGGCTACGGTTATGCCCATCGCTAGTCACCACACCAGTTCGACACACGCCCCACACATACACACGTCCGTGACACACTTTAGTACCGCTATAACAAAATATTTGGTAGTTGCTGGTAATGGGAATGATACCGAATCGACGCTTGCAACTTAGGGTCGGGCACTATTACAAAAATAGAGGAGTTAAGGAGAAAATTCGGACAATTGTACACTCCCGCTCGTAAGTCTTAGGACAGTGATCATATTTGTATCGAACTCTGTAAAAATGAAGTAATCGTTGAAGGAATTGTTCCTTATTTAAAGGTTTACATATCAAAAACCTTACGCATGTGCTTCAGTATATGCCCAAAGTAGAAATGGTTGATCATGGTCAGACGCGTCAGACGATTCCTATGCAATAGCACGTGTATTCGCTGCATTTTCAAACTCGATGTTCTCGAAAACGAAGCGTCAAACAAAACAATGTTATTCCTTTTTTACATATAGTATCACCCCCTGCTCGGTTGTACCACCCGGCCACACCCTGTATAATATAGTTAATACAGTTAAAGGTTCATAATCTACAATAATCTACATATAGAAAATACCAGAGTTTCACTAAAAATCAGAGGTGTCCTAAAACTTATGAGCGGGAGTGTACATGGTGTACCACAAAAGATAGGACCTTCGAGGGGTGGGTCCTGAAGTCACTAGAGAATATATGTAATTCCAGCAAGATACAATTAGGCGTAAAAGTCGATTCGATATCAGTCCGGGCACTAGTAGTCGCTTCTGTGATGACGGGATCAGTGCATCGACTTAGTTACCCTAGGTACTTAGATTGCATCGCGTTTTCTGAAGCTTCTCACTAGCTACCTTGAGAGAAAGAGGGACACTGATCTTCGCACAGGATTTAGAGTGCCTCCCGATTAATCCCAGCTCTGTCTTCTCGACAGGTGATGACTGCGACAGTGTTTGCAACGTGAGGGGTGGCAAGGCGACCTTGACTACACCATCGACCAAGGACAAGCGGGTGCCGTTCTTCAAGAAGCCGGTAAACGATCTCGACGGGTCCGCTGTGTCTGTCACCACTTTAATCCTTTGTGTACACTTGAACGTGTCGTGCCCGGTTACACTTTTCGATCTAGCTTTTTGATAGTCGTCGGCTGGACGAAGAGAACCACGAAGTCTCGTCCACGCTGATCGGGACCGAATGATAGATTCCTTTTTGAAATTATCAACGCGAAAAGCGTCGTATAACCAGTTTTACGATCGGAGACGATCCGAAGGAAGATTTTCCCACGGATTTGGCAAAGACCCGGTACGCCCGCGATAACGCCCATGACGTGGACGAGGCTTTCGTGTCTAAATTTATCAGTCGGTGCTAGAAAATATCGTGGGCCACGCGAGGACTAGCAGATTTATTTCTGTGAGTATAACTGCGGCTGTATGTGTGGGTCTGTTAAACACTGTGCATCGTGTATATTTTTTGAAAAAGTACGACGAGCGAGCACTCGGGACCTCGTAACTCTCGAGGCGAGTTTATGTAATAATTTGCGCGCGTGCTTTCAACGATTGTCGTACCAAGGAGAGCCGCTTCTACTTCTTCTTCTTCTTCTTCTTCTTCCTCTTCGTCCAACTCCGCTTCGCTGGCGCACTGAATCGTTCCGAGCCCGATGACTGCTCTCCGAACAGGTGGAAAATAAACGCATTTTCTTGTTTGTGTGTCATTTAGGTGTCGATGTGAGTAGCGGTTTCTAGCATCGATCGATAATTGCCGTGGATTTATACAGTTGGTCGAACGCGACACTCGCTTGTTGATTAATAGACCGTTGATCTTACGCAGTTACAGTGACTCGTATTAATATTCGGACGCTCTAAAAAAAGGACGATAACTTTTTTAATATTGTACTATACGCGATTTGAACTTCTCTGGGAAGCATCATTTAACCCTTAGAGTATTTAAACCAACTGTGTGTTCTAAGCGAACCATTTTCATCCCCAAAGACGTTTCGAGCTGCAATCTAGAAGACCAGAGCAAAGATTTAGACGCCTGACAGGCAGGGGACACCGCAAGTAGGTTAATAGAGTGTCATGTGGCGTTAGTTAGACTAGCCACGTGTTCCAATAATGCGAATAAGAGAAAACGTTTGGTTCCTGCCAGCCAAATGTACCAGATCAGATTCGAAGATATTATTGGCTGTCCCTCTTCCCCGTGAATCCTTGCTCTGGATTCGAAAAATGGTTCACTGGATCGGTAGACTAGAAGATAGTTCGTAGGAGGTCGTTGGTAGAGTTAGTTTGTCGAATACACTGCTTGGCCAAAGCGCCTTTGGATGCTGAAGAGATTATGGAACGAACTGGAAGGTCCTTTGGCCGTGCAGGAGGGTAGGTCGCATGTCTCGAGTCAAACGAGTGGCCATTAACTGTTTTCAATGTTTCCAATGTTTTGCATTCCGTGCTCACGAAGTCCTACGTAAGTGAGACTACCCCGGGGCTGATTATCCTAAGGCGAGCGGGACTCCTCTCGATCATCGATTCCACTGATAACGTTATCCATTTTCAGGAAATCACTACACCGTATGACGTCGTACCTTCCATGAGGCCGGTGATCCTGGTGGGGCCTTCGCTGAAGGGTTATCAGGTCACGGATATGATGCAGAAGGCGTTGTTCAACTTTCTGAAACATCGGTTCCAGGGCAGGTGAGAGAGAATTTCAATGCAATTATACAATTATTTTCGTCCTATTAAAAACATATTAAGAAAGACAATATATACATGTTTTTATTTCGCTTCAGTTCATTGCGATTCGGGACGAAAATTCTTGTTTTGCATAAAGATCCGCTGTCTAACGATACCACTAAACAGTGGATCTTTATTTAGAATGGTGTAAATGATTTTTCGTGGTTCCAGGATAATTATCACCAGGGTAGCGGCTGATATATCGTTAGCGAAGAGGTCCTTGTTGAACAATCCCACGAAAAGGGCGATCATGGATCGGTCGACTAACAGGAACAGCTGCTTGGCCATGGTGCAGACCGAGATCGAGAGGATTTTCGAGCTTGCCAGGACTCTCCAGGTGATGAACCAAGATCTACGCTGCTGAAAATAATACAACAGTATATTTAACACTAATCACCTTTCACAGCTGGTGGTGCTCGACTGCGACACCATAAACCACCCGTCGCAGTTGGTGAAGACCAGCCTAGCCCCGACGATCGTCTACCTGAAGATCACAACGCCGAAGGTGCTGCAGAGGCTGATAAAGTCGCGGGGAAAGTCTCAGGTGAAGAACATGAACGTACAAATGGTGGCGGCGGAGAAGCTGGCGCATTGTCCTACCGAGATGTTCGACGTGATCCTCGACGAGAACCAATTAGAGGATGCCTGCGACCACGTGGCCGAGTACCTGGAAGCTTATTGGAGGGCCACGCATCCACCAGTGATCCCGACGGTCGCTCGGCCAATCCCCGCACCTGTCGACGCGCTGACAACTCGCGTCACATCAGGTATCTTTCCGATCAGGTCGCTGTCGAACACATTCGTCGATCGGGTTAGCTGGATGTTTCGAAGTACTATTATTCCACGTGGGTTTCATTATCGCGGAGAATGGAGTCGCTACATCAGCACTTGGCAGCTTTGACGGTGTGCAAATTAGTTCGTGGCCGCTAACAAAGACTTCAGGGAAGAGAAGAGACCGCGATTTATTAACTCCGAGGACCACGAACTAGTTTGCACACCTAGTATGTGGACAGGGGTCCACCGAGAAGATATTATACGTTTTATTTCGCGGATCCCCACAGCCCCGTCGCAGTCCTACCCTCTGCCAGTCTCGGCTGGGTCGAGGTACTCTAAGCTCACTCGAAACTCTAACGAGCCCCAATTCCGTCAACTAACACTTGACACTTTCTTGTTGCCCCCTCAGGTGCCCGTCGCCAGAGTTCCTACGGCCACGAGCCAAGAGGTAACCCAACCTTCTCCTTCGAGCGCAACATTGTTACACGCGTCTCCCCATCCTCGAGTTTCTCACCGTGTTCGCGTAGCTTTGTGAAAATCCGCATCCGTAGAGAGACCCAGGGGATTCGAAAACCCGGAACCACCTTCGCGACTTTGTTCTTTGTCTGACAAAGTAGTCGCGTCGATCCCCCGTCCCCACTGTTTTTTGCCACCATTTCTATTATGTATTATATCATAATAGGTTGTCGCAAAAGTTTCTTTCGCAATGCGTACATTTAATGTTGTTACATCACACAAGTATTAGGTTTTTCTCAAAAGTCCGTTTCCAGTCCGTTTTATTACAAAGTAATGAAAAGTTAATAAACAGATCACGTTCATTTGTATATACTTGTGTGATGTAACAATATTAAATGTACGCATTGCGAAAGAAACTTTTGACAACCAAATACAGTAAAGTCGCGATTCTGATCCCTGAGAGTCTCCACGATAATTCTCCCTTGCCTACCCACTCCACTGAGGGGCAACGCTGCGAAGCTCGAGCTGCCTCGGTCTCCGAGCAGTGCAAACATGCCGCGTAATCTGATCTCGGCTCGGGTATATCGGTGTGAACCACTACTAATCCAATTACAAAACTTGTTTATTTTTTATGGGACATTCACCAACTTATTTGTGGCATTTTTCTTATTAAAATCACACTAAACGCGATATATTATATTATAATTTCAACTGTATTTAGTGGTTGAATTGACGATGAAAGTTTCGGACGCAAGGAAGAACAGCGTCCTTTTCTACGTTCGGCATCCTTTGTACTCTTTCGGTGTGGTCGGCGCGGTCGACGCAGTCATAAAAAAATAGTGTCCATTACACCAGTTCTCTCTCCCTGCTCGGAACTGGCGATGGGAAACAAATCGCGACTTTACTGTACTTCGAGCGCGGCCGACATTCGAAGCTAGTAATGAAACACGCTACAACACCTTTGTCATTAGCTGCACGTAGCCGTTTGCATGCATTCGTGGTAGAATGTAGAGGCGTTACCCTCTAGAACGCTGGAAGACTATGCTACTTCCCGGCCTGCCGATTACGATCACGGTAATTTCGATGTGACGCACGTCCCACCTTGGATGCACTTTGCAGAGCCTGCGGAACTTGCAGCACCGCCGCAACCAATTTTCTTTTCAGCGTTACACAGCACGGTTCTCGAAACTGTCGACCGTGGCGAAACAATGGCGCCGCGGTTGCTCTCGTTAGTCTCGAACATCTCTCGTCTTCTTTTCTTTGTTTCATCATCCTCGTCATCAGTGTTTTCTTTTTCGCCTCGAACGGGAACGAGACGTTCTATACAAATTTTTCTTTTCCGCGCGCTCATCCCATCCCATCGCATCTCATGCACGCTGCCCGCTGTCTTTTCACTCGGGTGGATTCGTCGGATTCATCAATTCGAAATCGTTTCTCGAAAGAAGTCATCGATGTCTAAACCAATGGCGCTCTCTACGAGATAATCTCATCCGAACATGTTAACTTTCTGCATCGACGCACGTTTACTTTACCCACCACTGCACCGGATCGATTCCCCGTTTCAATTCTCATTCTCTGTATCCACCGTCACGTTTCATCTGTGCTTTTAATTTCCTAACAATAGCGTCAAGAATAATTCGCAATTCAAAGAGTGTACCATTCTATCATTTCCGACCTCACCATTGCACTAGATCGATTCACCAATTCAATTTGAGCTTCCTGTACGCTACCGGCCAAAAGTTTCGGATCATGGCGTAAAATCAGAGAAACAAGATTTTTGTAAGAAAAACTGAATACCCTTAGGCCTTGGAGCAACCAAGGAAGTCTTATTTGTCAAAAAACTTGCGAGAAGTATGTTTTACATTTTGTATCATTTTCTCTGCTCTTTCATTTTAAAAAACCGCCTTTATTTTATTCTATATTCAGGATATTCTGGCAATTACTTTTTCCATGATTCTTATAGAAGTTGCCAAAGATGTCCCTTATAGAAAAGTGCATTCCGAGCATTGTCTTACACAGCACTTCAAAATTTATCGGTATATTCGATGTTTATAAAAATCAGCAAGTGATTCGAAACTTTTTGCCGGTAGTGTATATACCGTTCGCTGTCACTTTTGATTGGTCTCGGTGCTTTAATTCTCTAACAGCTAGTTTAATACCGAGAATAATTCGGGAATCAGAGAGTACATCGTGGTTGCTCGATGATAGTAAAGGAACCCCGGGAAGAACAATTCCAAATGCACTAACAGAGTCCGCTGCAGGCTTCAACCAATTTCCATCGGGGTGGCTCGACCATAATCCACTAATTGGGAGTCGGACTCGTCAATCCACGCGTGTTCCCGTGCTAAGCAAGACTAACAAGTCACAGCTGTCGCGCTCGCGAAGATGCCAATAGACTTTCCATCCAGAAACCTGTCCCTTCGTCTTTAATCGTCTATGATGCACTCGAATGCAACGTGGGGCTAGCGCAGAGACCTTCAAAAAACCTACTCCGTAAAACTCAGTTCACAATGCTTGATAACTAGACTTGCGGATCTTTATGCAATTATGGCTTTTGAAGATTTTCAAAAAATGTTAGTACCACGGGAAATGAGATTTGATTTGATTCGAGTTTCTTAAAATTCGTCTAAAAAAATTGCAAATTGCATAAATGTCCGCAGTCTATTAATAACATTTAGTTAACCAAACCACAAATTGGGAGTCCAGTCGCAATTTCGTTCCGACTCGGAGCCAGATGAGTTGAGGTGGAATCAATTGAACGTCTCCGGGCTAGAGAAAATCGCGAGTCTGATAGAAAGCGGAAAATCGATGCCACGTGGCCGCGGGATTATCGACGAGCTCTGACTCCGATGTTTTGTCTCTGTTTACGTGTAAAAGCCGTGGAGGCGGTGGCTGCCACGGGAGTGATCCGCAAACAGGGCCAATTCTCCTATGGCCGGGGTGACGATGGCAAGAGAGAATCGAGTTAGGTGAACACGCTCGCTCGACGACCTAAGAACGACCGGCTTCTTCCGCTACCTCCTCCATCCTCGCCGCGGATGTGATTTCACGGCGTGTACATCCCCCGGTGAATTGTACAGGGGTGTCCGTCCTCCCCTAATCACGGGGGAGGTGAGGTTCAGAGAATTAGAGACTGTGTAAATAGGGAAACCTACTTTATGGGGCCGCGTAGTAAGTACTGACGCGTTTGGTGCATGGACCCGTCGAACGGGACCTTCCTGTTTCTCGTCACCAAACAGACGGATTTAATGTTTCTGGTTACTTTGTTCACCGCCTAAAACCCTCCCCAATCTGTACAGTCTTCACCCCTGCGCCGCTGACAATTTTTCCTTAATTGTTTTTCAGCAAACTTTTTGCTTCAGCTGTACTTTAATCCTTAGCACTCGAATGGTGACTCTGAGAAAGAGAGAGGCACCACTCAAAATTTGCTGTACCATTATTCAAAATATTGTTTACATTATTAAATATATCGGTGTCTAATCAATAGACTGCGGATCTTTATGCATTTATCGGAAAATTGAGAAGATGAAATTCAAAATTGTTGAAAAATTGAAAAAATTGAAGATGTCAATATACGATTTCTCATCTATTAAAATTATTAACGGAAGAAATAACATTCAATGTAGTTTCTACTTTCAATTTTTATTTTGCACAAAGATCCGCAGTCTACTAATCAATTACTAAACATATAGGTATTATACCAAGTTCATATCAATAAAATTTCAAAAATCATAGGAAATGGAAATATTCTCGATCGGAAGGAATGTTTAATTTTCCAGCTAAAATAGTTCCGAGTGCAAAGGGTTAGTGAATATGGTAAAATGGTGAATATGCTAAGAGTGGAAAGTAATTAATTAGGGGATGAACGCTGTACAGGTTAATCATAAAGCGATCGTCAGGGGCCCATTCTATTAATTGAAATTTTGTATCTCATTAGAACTTGACTTCTTCGGTCGACTTTATTTTTCTTTTTGTTCTCAGTTCTCGCCAGCCCTTCACCGACCCTTCTCACATAGACTAGGTTGATAGACTAGCCTCTAACTAAGTTCGACATTAACGACGTAGTCGAGAGGAGACATGTTTTGGATCGATCGGGACCCATCTCGATAACGAGGATCGTTCGATCCTCGGTGATCCTTTTGGGACGTTTGTTTTGTACGATCAGTCACACAGTCCCTTTCGTTGATTTTTTGTTTTATATTTTTCGTCAACGCGAAGATGATCCACTCGAGGGATGAACTATATCGTTCAACTTCTCCACTTCTCGATCTCTGCGTAGAAGGAAGCTCGAACGTCGGACCGTCTTTGCAGCGTGTTTCTTTTTCATTGTTCATCATTTTTTTTCATCTTCTTTTTGCATAGCTAGCTTGCATGCACTTGTTGAGTGAGGTGTTTCAGTGTTTCTAGATGTGACACGTAGATAGGTGGACTGATCCTTACCGTTTCGCAGTGAATATTAACTAAAGGAGTAACACAATCTATTATAATATAGTTTTTTGAGTAATATTATCAAGTATCAGTAAAATCGCAAGCTCGCGACGTTGCGAATCTCAAACATTCTCATTCTATGTATATAGTGATCCGCAGTTTACCATTATATGAAACGTCGTCGAGCTTGCGACACAAGACAATTCGAAAGACTAGTATACATCTTTTTTTCATCACTTTATCCACCGGTAGTCATTTCATAGTCCGTTATAAAAAATAAATAATGTTTCTATTCTTGCAATCGACGCAGACAATATTTATTTTGCATAAAGCTTCCGGTAGCTAAAGTGTGGATCACAGTAGAGAAAAATAGGAGAAAGCCTTTCGAATTCAGCACTTCTGAACAGTCAACGTCTCCTGGCTTCTGCGACCAAATACGAACGAGTATCGTAAAGTCAGCAGAGGCGAGGATTGTAGGTTGTCTTTGATCGCGAGTGGTGACTATAAACGAGTGTTCTTTGAAATGTAGGATCGGGCTCGTACAGCGGCGGACACGTGGCCGAGGGATCTCGAAGATACTATGGCACCGAGGAGGAACCGTACGTTGGTGGCGTCGACAATGGGAGTGAATCGAGGCGTCGCCAGCAACAGGACTCGCGCACATCGAACGGCATTTAGGAGCTGGGGCCCCGGGGCCTGTCGCTACAGCGCTGTCCCCACCTGCGCACTACTGCTCTTTAGTGGGGTCGCCTCCTGGTACGCTACAGAACGTACGAATTGCTTACGCTACCCTAGCGAGATGTCGCTCTGGTCTGTTAGTGGGGTTTCTTTCCTGTCGCTACCTGTAAAAACCGTTCCACCACCTGGTCACGCTACCCGCGAGCGAGTCGTTACTCTAGTTACCCCACACAAACGGTAGCGGCTGCGCTACCTAACGATACCGAACAATTCCACAAATTTACCTTTAACCTCTTGCCCTACGATTTATTTGACGGTTTCAATGCTTGAACGGGAGAAAATTTACATCTATTGTATGCCTGTATGTTCTCCAATAGCTGCAGATTAACAGAACCAAAGAGCTATTTTATTATATTTCGGTTTAAAGAGGAAATTAATAACTAGACAGAGAGTGGATGTTTATGCAATTACGGCAAAAATTAGTAGGCGTAATTTAAAACAGTAAGCATATTATAAAAATTTAAAGATACTGTTAGACTATTCTCAACCAACTGAACATAGTGAGAAAGGAAATAAATCTCTATTTCTTAATTTACATAAAAAATTTTTATTCTGCATTAAGATCCGCTGTCTATTAATAACATACATATTTATTAGACTCTGTTCAGAATCGTCGTCACGTGTCTGACACGATATTGTAGGGCAAGGGGTTGAATTGTCTTCGTCGGCTTTGGATTTTTGTAAAAATCGTCTTTGGGTTTTGAATCGTTTAGAGAATTTCTACTAGTAATTTTACGCTACCGTTCGTTACCGCGTATGATTTCATTGAATTGCCGCCACTGTTGGGTCGTATAAAATTGTTGTAACCGATCTAGTCGTCGAAAACATGCACGATACCTTGACGCGCCCGCGCGTAAGCTCCCGATTAGTATACCCCTAGTTGGGCTCCCGTTTCATTGTCCGAAAGATTTCATTGTTTCTTCTCTGTAGGCTCTAACCGATTGGTTTCTTTCTTTCAAGGATAGTGTATAAATCTGTACTGTGTTCGAACTGTTTCAAGTCGGTTGCACGCTACCCACGTTACACTTGTTCTCGGACAAGGTGTACGAGCTTCGGAGGAACGTAAGAATAGAAAACTTAGTCTCCCATTTGTTCCTTTTCGATTAGAATATCATTAAGTAGACGACCAGTTGACTTCACGCTATCATTTTGCGAGTATCGTCGAAATAGTGCCGTAGTACTGTCCAAGTAGTCTCGTAACCAGTAAACGGATGCTTTCTGTACTTCTTTAAAAAGAAATGAAAACGAATACGGACGTCATCGACGATCAGTAGCCCCGAGCAGAAGTGTAGTCGCTCGAGAACTTTCACCGACGTTTTTCCCAACAGGCATTTCCGCATGCGATGGTCGGGTTGAAACACACACAGATCATTGAATGTCCTTGTCAATGCGGTACGCACAGGATAAACCCCCATTCGCGGAACCAGCTGAACGAGATGAGAGAAAAGACACGAGATAATCACGTGAGAACAAACAAAAGTACTATACTTTCGAGAGATTGAGAGGGAGAGACTGAGAGCGTGTGCAAGTGCGAGAGAAAGAGAATCGGGGTGAACGAGAGACAGCGAGAATGCGTGCGAGATAAGGGAGAAAGAGAACAAGGAAGAGAGAAAGAAAGAAAGAGCCCTGGGGCCTCAATTTTTGCGCTGACTCCTCCCGGGCCCCAAGAAAAAAAACCCACCCCCACGAGAAGCGTTACGATCGATAAAAACGCTCGACCAGCTGCGAGACGATCTCGTGAATCGGCGGCCAGTGTCGTTGGGACACCAACCAATCTCGAAATTTAAGGTAAACGATGGATTCGCAGTGACGAGACGATATATAACGGGTGAACACGCGAAAACGATCGGAGAACGCAGCGTCGTCGACCCGAGAACACTCGTCTAATTCTTTTACAACAAATCCGGCCGAGTGATCAGCGATAGTTTTGCTTCGACTCTAGAGCGGGGATTACTTAGACTTCGATCGCATAAGCAATTACTA
The DNA here is from genome assembly GCA_963966675.1 of Lasioglossum calceatum. Lineage (NCBI taxonomy): Eukaryota > Metazoa > Arthropoda > Insecta > Hymenoptera > Halictidae > Lasioglossum > Lasioglossum calceatum. The sequence continues at coordinate 655,833 of OZ016555.1, read as the reverse complement.
GAATCCCGTAGGGAATCTGTATCGGAGGAAGTGAAAAACGTGCGTGGCGATTGGTTGGGATCAGATTAATTGATATCTCGGAATATTTGAAAGTTTTTTCGATTGTAGATGTGTTTATACATTTTATTAGGGTCTATCCGAGGAACACAGAGAGACACGTACACAAACACGCATACAGGAGGAACAGATTGTACACTTTGTGTATATACGCGCGAAGAAAACACTTTCACCTTTATCACTCGACAGACAAGTAAACTCCGATCGTGGTAAACAGACAAAAGAGTAAACAAAAAAAAATGAACAAAAAGATACATACTACCATAGATGACGAGTTGACGTGTAAATATTGTAAGAAGCCTTTCGAAACGAGTCCGTTCCGCGTTCATCAATGTGAACATGGAGCGAGGATTACGTTTAATCTACCAAGAATATTTGTAAGAGCGATCTACTCTTGTTTTTACGAAGCACCATAGGCATATTGCGACTGTAAAATATTTGTCAATTTAATACAGACACGCGTAGCCACGTCGTTCGCGTGCGTAGGGTTGCCACCGCCTCGTAATTTCCCAACGGAACGCCGCTAATTAAACAGAAAAGAAAAACGCTGTCTGGACATCTTTTGCTGGAAGAAGATAAGTAAGGTTAAAACTTAACGCTTAGATTTTTCACAATTTCACATTTTTTACTCTTGAGATATCGATATAATAGGCTTGTAAGATACTAAGGTGTTTGACGATAGCCCGGAAGACTTCGCTTCGAGGGAATCCCGTTGTTGAGCCTCTCGAATCCGCGAATGTCGCTTCGTTAACCCTTTAAGACCTGCATCAAATTGTTATTCCTTTTCAGTAAGTAAATTCATTGTTTATGAGTAGACTGCGGATCTTTATGCATTTATAGCAAAATTGAGTAGACGAATGATTCTCTTCAATTCCGTTTCTATTTCCTGCAATCGATGCAGACAATTTGTTATTTTGCATAAAGATCCGCAGTCTATTCATAAGTTTTCGAAGTAATCGATGCTAAAAAGCACCGTCGGGACTTGAAGGGTTAATATGTTCTTTAATTCGTTGTTTCCACGAAATGCATGCGTAAAACGTTAACGTATAAATTAAAGTACTGAAGGGTGAAGTATCGCGGGTACTTTAATTTAGTTCGCCGGGAAAAGTACTAAAAAATACAATCATTTGTTGTACGTACGTGATCGCTTGTGCAGGCGTTGAAGTCTCCCGCGCCGCTTCGAGGTCGTTGAGCGGCGCTCGCATAATCGCGCGTTTCCGCAGTTATTTTGCGAAATCTAGCTAGAGATACAGCATGACACAGTTCTACAGGTTCTTGCAGACCTATGTAACATAATTTACGTGAATTAATTACTTACACTTAAGGCTTGATTAGGGGTTAAACGCCGTACGAATTTCCGCGGGTACCGCGTACATACACAGTTTCGGTAGCTTCTTCTACCAACTATTTGTAACTCTTCCATTCGATTGCCAGTGATGTTTGAACCATGTTGGCAGCCCTATGCATGTTCACGCGGCTACAGAATCTAAATACACGCAGATCGAAACTTTCTGGTCGCTCGTGTACCATTGGTTTTTAGAAGCGCACGCGTCATGTTGTTTCTTAAGTAGAGCGAATTTGTCACAGGCAACGTAAAGCCGATGAATTTATTCGAGGAGCATGGCAACGTACGAAACAAATCGAGAGGTTTGAACGTTGTCACCTGTCAGTCGTTTAGGATAGCACGAAAAGTTTCTTTCGAGCGACACACGCTTTCATCACACGAACCGCTGTTGTGTGATTTCGTTGCGTACGTTTAGGCGAACTTTTCTATCGTTTCTTAGCACATTTGACATTCAATTTTCCTCGAGCTGTTCGTTTGTTAGTTCGTAGCTAGTACAATTAGGCTTTCAATTTTCATACGGAGCTGTTGAATGAATTTGATCGGCGTCCTGAGTACTAGATAAGTTCCGGAGATCTTTCAGTCTCCAATTTCCGCGTTGAACGGCGTCGCATGAAGGTGCGTTTATACCGAGGTCTGCCGCGGACTTTTGCCATGAATTTCGAGCGGGTCGACGGGCTCGCTGTGCCCCGCTGTGCGTGACACAAGAAAAAGGTCTCTATGGGCTCCACGGCTTCACGGTTCGTTTAGGTAAACGATAGCTTCCCTCTAAGGCGGTAGGATACCGTCGACCCGCTCGAAATTTATGGCAAAAGTCCGCGGCAGACCTCAGTATAAACGCAGCTTGAGTTTCATCGACGCCCCGAAAAAGGAAACGTATGTAGGTGCAGATTTTCGCGCTTGAACGAAATTTCCTTAGCGCGGCGTGTGCAGTTTCCTAATTTTGCGTCGGCGGAATTTTCATTTGTAAAAGACGAGAAACATAATGATCGAGGAGCGACGGTTCCGCTTCGCGATCTATGAGCAGACAGGGGAACGAGGATGAATTTTTTCGTGATCGAGTTTCGCGAGGAACGATTTTCTGCCCCGGACCGGATCGGTCCGGTGCAGCGGTCGCTGACTGTAAAATCCTTTCGCAGCCAACTTTTGTACATACTAGGTGAAATAATAACGATAAAAAAAAACAAAAAACTTGCATGCACGATCACTGGTGACGATTCTACTTAAAGATACTCACGCTTCCACTTCTGTGTGACCGACGTTCGCCCTTTTGTCCGGCTCGGGTGAAAGTTTTTTTCCGGCGCGTTCGCGTTTTGTCACGGCCCGGATTGTTGCTCGAGCGTATACAGCGGAGACATGCGCTGGCTACAGTTTCTTTCGAACTTGGATTCGCGAGAAGACACGCTCACGACGTTGCCCGGACGTCCCGTCGATTATCCGACCGCGGATGTCCATGCAAATTTCGCAGTTTTACGCGGCAAAGAAAACTGCAGGCTCGCATTGTGTTCACTTGTTTTCAATTTAGGAAGAAAGAGAAAATGGTAGAGACGGGTGGTCGATTGTGTTGCGAAGAAAGCGTCCGATTCATTGTTCTCCTAACGAGCGGATTTTAGACGAACGAATTGTTTTGTTGATTTTCTCGGAATTTTTCGAGGGCAACCGTGAAACGAGCAATTTCTCTCTTTAGACGGACCCAACGTGTGATCCGATCGATCGATGACGGGCGGGCAAGCTACTTTAGACAGTCGGACGATTTTTTACGATGCATATTTTGTAAGAGTCGTGAAGCAGCGATATGGGACGAGTTCACGACGAACGTCACGCGAACTACATATTCCACACGAGAGGTTCCGTCGAAAATCTCCTTTTGACATTTAGGGAAACGATCTACGTAGACGACACGAAGCTGACAAACCACCGAGAATCTCCGTCGGCTTTGACACTTCGGTTTAGACAACAGAACCTTAGCGGCTTCCAGTCGGTCCGTTCTTCGTTTTTTCGGTGTATCAAGTAGCGTTCAACTCTGTAACGTCCAAAATATAAAAAAAAGACACTAGCGCGCTGAATTAATTAAAAGTCAGAACAGAGAATCTAGCGATCAGTTAAAACGGAGAAATTGTCGTAGCTTAAATCGAGGGCGATTCGGAATACGTGAAGCTCCGTAGTGTCTCCGTAAACAAACTAACAATGGTGTAATAGTAATTTTTCGGTCATTCGAGAGACTCGTTCGACATCTTTCTAGATCGACAGGCGGGACGAGGAAACTTTGAATCTTCGTTTTCTCAGAAAAATGTTAAACGCAATGGTGGAATAATGCGTTCGCGCGGGTCAGAAACGCTGAAAGTCCAATCGGGAACACAATCGAATTTTCTGAAGACTAACGTGAAGCGACGCGGATCTAGAGCAGAAGGGAGGCGAAAAACGAAGAGAAGGCCGGAAGCGAGGGTGAGCCTTTAAGGGTGTTCGAGCGCGTATGTTCATTGTACAGGGGCGCGAATCGATCTTTAATTACGTGGCAGTTGATTCGTCGGCTTGCACCGTGTGCACGTGAGAACGTTGTTGATTAGCCGCTTATGGCGTCGCGACGTCGCGACGACCGACGCCCTCCTTTGAACGCAACCCCATATGGTTGGAAGGTCCAAAACGGGACCGAAGCATCGACTGATCATTGTTGGAAAATCATTGAAAACGTTGATGGGACTGGAAAGTCCCATTGTTGTCTTGCGTCGATGCGGACAGTCTCGGTACGCTTAGAGAATATCGCGAAACGCCTGTCCTTGTATCGAGCCTTAAGGCTTTCGCAATAATATTGTTGGCCGCGGTATAATGTGGTTTTGAAAGTATGTATAATACGGAGGAGAGATTTGAGCGACGCTAGGATTGCGCGGACGCCATTGTCGGTTTGACTCGATGATCGTGAGCATTGCCTGAATTGACGGACACGAGATCATTGGCACGTCGATGCATCGGCTTCCTGCTTTCCTGTCCGAGCAGCATCACACGCAGCCCAAAATTTCCACAAACTCGAAAATAAGAATGAGCACTCATCCATTTCTCCATTTTAGATACAACCAAATTTACTGTTTTAACCCTTGTGCAGCGAACCGGGTCTCTTTCAACAATTTGTTAATGTTCCTCTAAAAACTGTTACATAATTTCTCTGGATGTCCATTCTTCGCGCGCTAATATATTAATTCATAGTCTTATAATGAGAATTTCTGCAAATATGCTATAAATACAGAAAGGTTTTAAATAATCTATACATTTTGGTTGACTACACGAGGGTTAAATCTCTTCTCCATTGCTGCAGTTGCAATTTGATGTATACTTGCTTAGAACATCAGATATAAAATGAAAACATGGATGAAACTGAAAATATGTTTTGTGCGTTGCTTTGTGGAGATTTCGGGGTTGCCAGCAGTTTCCAGCCGGAGAAGAACGATAACGAGTTTCCAGACGAGTTAACTACTTATTTAGATGGTTAGAGACGTTAGAGGAAAGATCCTTAGGCAGCTAGAGATGCATGCGTTTCATATTTAACGGCGAAACGATTCTTTCAAGATTTCCAAACACCACGCGCGGTCATAGTTTGTACGATGTTTCGCAATCTCGATCGTCGGTGAAACGAGCTCGTCAAACGCCGTTGACGCTCGCGATCGGCAAAGTCGCTGTTTGTCACGCCGTCCCAATTAATAAACGAGAAGGAAAATTCAAGAAAAGAACGATCGTCGATTCGAATCAACCGGCGTCGCTCCGAGGACGAAGTCCCGCCGCCCGTCGAGATACTCGAGTCGTTCGAAATTCCCGCGCTTCGAGCGCGAGCGGCGCGAAATTTGAGAGAAGCGGGCGCGCGCACCGTGTCCTCGGTGATAATTTTCTTTTTCCTTTTTTGCGGCTGGTTCGTTGGATCAAAGGTTTTCCCCTGTGTATATTGTCTATTATTATTCTCTCGCGATGCTGGCCTCGATGGTTCTATTATACATTACTTGTTATCGACGAGTGTGTCTCGTGTACACCTGCACCTCTAACAAAAAGATTCCGATCGAGCGAAGATAAATCGAGGCCTAGCCGCGATCGAAACGACCGAGCGATCTATTCGTTGTCTTCGAGCGAATTTTCTTTGATTGTTGTTGCAGTGTGCGGAGGATTGATGGAGCGTGCGAATGCGTCGGCGAAGAATGCGCGCGTGTGTATATTGTTCAGGCAAGAGAAAGTAAGGCGGAGAGATGTTTGTATCGCATCGCCATTATTCGAATTAACGGTTTATCTAATTGTAACTGAGCGCTGCGGATGAACGGGGCGAAACGGAGCACATGTGAGTGACTGGTTGACAAAAAAATGAGCGAAAGAGAGGGAGAGAAAGGGAGACGCACGGAATGCACGGAGAGATTGTTTGAGAGAGGGTCGAAACAGATTGCGATTCGCGGTTCAGTGTGTGCGAGCTACGGTTGTTCGGAGAGACGGAATTGAGGCGATTAATTAACGAGATGTTGTAAATTGTTCTATAGCAGAAATGAAAAGTGGTACGAGCGTGGCAGCGCGCCCCCAGGGAGTTCCTCGACGACAATAATGTTTAACGAAACTTCAAAGGCGCGGGAGCTTAGACTCGAATTTGCAGTTCGTCGACGATTCTCGACGGGCGCGATGCTCCGATCGTTTCGATGTTGATATGTCAATGCTGTGATGTTATCCTTTGAAACTTAAAATGAAAAAAAAGTATATTTCCCTTTCCCACCACCCCTGCCCACTCCCACCATCCTTCAAGACACGGCCCCCTCTCCCCGAGAATATCCCCGGATTAACGAGAAAAAGAGAACCCTATCCCCTCCCCCCCATTTTTTCTTGGAGAAGCGAATATTTCTATTACTGTAACACTCCGCATAGCCCTTACAAAATAGCTAGATTCTAATCGTATTTAATGTAAAGTTTATTATTGTTACATCTCAGTGATTCTCTCCTCTATCAGTGATCTCACGGAGAGAACGCGACGCGACCAGTCGAGAACGTTTCATTATAATACGCGATCTCGGACATTGTCAATGCCGGGATCCAGTTCGCGTAACAAGACTCTGGAGGCGTGGGATGTTTGAAAGTAAAAGCGATCCGATAATCGACCAATCGTAACCGCTCGTTTCTCTCCGATACGTCACTGGTGCCCAAAATTCCTATATTTGTCGCATTTGTAAATAAAATTTTTATCGTCACACGACAAACGCCTTCTTTATTTTAATTTCGTGTTCAAGATTCGAACAGAAAGAAAGAAAGAATATGCTGAACGCAAACATCGGTGTCGTATGAGAAATGCACTTGCTGCACACTTTTTCTTTATTTCACTATGAATCGGTACACTTAGCGGTTGATCTTAATGGATAAACTATATCGATACGATGAGGTTGAAAGAAAGTAAACGAGGTTTAGCCACGTGTAACGATATTTTCTTCTGTGAATTATAAACGACGATACAAAAGGATATGTACAGTCTACTGTGTCGTATTACATTAATACAAGATTCATTGTACTTGTTACAGTTGCTGGTAGGTCACGTCGATCTCGACGGTCTCGATCCCGTGACGGTCGAATTCAATCAAGAAAAATCATCGAGAACAATGATGGTTCTCGAAACGTTCTCCCGTTCCTTTTTTCACGCGTTTTGTCGCAACGTTGAATCAACAGGTCTCACATAATATACGTATCGTACCGAATCTTTGGCAATGGATCCAACTTTTATTTGAACAAAACGCGATCGAACACGGAGAACGTTCCCGGTGTGTCTATGTACAGTGTATCGTAAAAAAATATAACACGCTCCATCTTGAAATGCGAGCGAAAACAGGAAGAAACAAGGTAATTTCAAGGAAAAAATGAATATTCGTATTCGTAATTTATAACACGGTTTGATCGCCAAACGCACTCGAATACTCGTCACTTATTCTTCATCTCTATGTACACGAGCTCGAGTCCTGTTTAATCGGATTGCACGACGAAATTTACATACAGGACCCGCTTAATAACTTAAACATCGAAGCTCTTGGACCTCCTAAACGCCTTTACAGATGTTACAAATAAATAATAAACGTATTTTGCGTCCCGTTTAAATGCAGTTTACTTAAATACACTTCCGATCCTTCGAGGCCACTTTAAATTCTGCAAACATCGAATAAAATTGAAAGATAAAGGCAGAAATAATTTTTGGTCCACCCTAATGTAAAAACATGAAGCGAGTCTCGAAGGATCAACGTTAAGGATCGACACCAATGGATCCCCAACCATGTTTGAACTCTCTTAGAATACCTCTCTAAACGCAGAACATTTACACATATACTTCTGAATGCACTATAAACCTAAAAATCCGTACGTCTACCTTTGGTACAATTTTCCTCGCTATTGACTATGATCGTAAATTCTCTTTGTTCTGTTTAACCGACGCGGTTCAGCCTGGACGCGAACCCTCTGCCAAGCTTGCACAGCTGCAGCAATAAATAATCTCAAATCATCGACGCCTTCGAACTTGCTAGCACTGAACCATCGAATACTGTTCAACGCGCCGACACAACGATGAGGACACACCAAATCTTTCGACAGCTTCAGCATCTCGGAACACTACGAGTAACAAAGCTGTTCCATTAAGGGGGTAGACTCGTTTTTCCAAGATTGCAAGACTCTGGGATTGCGCGTTCACATTTCTCAACAATACAGGCGATGGGGCTTTTCAGTAGTCAAAAGCGCTAGATAAAAGTCCTATCAAAAGTCCTATTTTTACGTTTACATCCTTGCAATCCTGGAAACGAGTCTAATCCCTTAACCAAGGGGTTAAGGTTCTAAGTAACACTAGACAAAATTCATTCGCAGATGCTCTCGAAGCGTCTAAATGAACAGATAGTTCTCGTAATCCGCATACGAGGACGCGGTGACGTGTTTCGACGTCAACGGCGTCGAGGGTACACTCTGTGCCAATTGTTGGACCCGAGACACTTGCACCGGAGGCATCTGTGTCGCGTGAGGAACGACGATTCGAGACTGTTGATTCAGCGAACCGAGAGACAGATGATGATTGTCCACTTTGTGGATATTATTGTTGTTGATAGTAGCCGGTTCCTTGTGATAAGACGACAGATGATTGTTGTTGTCGTGGTGCTGGTTGTAGCGAGCCTGATGGTTGCCGTGCAGGTTCAGTCTTGACATGGCCACGCTGATGCTCGAGTCGGACGCCCACATGCTCTGCAAACAACGACGATTGTGTAACGAATTTGACTTTCTATTATATTCTTATATGAATAATTCTGACGGCGGATGACGCGCGGAGAGATGCGCCGCGTAATTGCGTTTCGACGTCTCCGCGGGAGATCCAAGAATGCTTTTGTTTCACGCGTGAGAAGAACTAACTTTTCTTCGATGAGGATTGTAGTCGGGATTGCGCCTGATACGAAGATGACGGTCCACGCTGGTCCATCTTTGCGTCACCTTCAGGGGTGAGTCGTCAGGGTGTAATTTTCTTTGATACTCTTCACCTTCGCAGACTTCGTACAAGGAGAACTGCTCGACTCGTTCTTTCGAGCTGTAGCAGCTCAACAGCATCTGGATCAGCTCGTCCACGGTGGTCTGCTCGGAGATCAGCAGACTCTTGTACTTTGACTGGAAAAGGAAATTCATTTATCACCTTGTTGCAGAGTTGGCAGACTAAAAGGCAGAGCAATTTGCGAGGCAATGGGATGTTTGAAAGGGAACTTAACGCGTGACTTACCCCGGACATGAGCGCGCTGTCGTATATTTTGACAAGTCCGCCGCGACGCGTCTGCAACGAGAATCTGCAACACAAGAAAACATCCGTGAATCCTGGATATCGTGGATGTCGGCGAGAGCTCAAAGGGCATCGGGGAATACTACTTCCACGTAAAAACACGGGGCTACGGCTTCTAGTCAAACACCGCCGGTCTACGTAACATATACCTTCGCCGGAAGTCCCGCGCCACCAAGAAAACATCGGTGACTTCGAGGCCTTCGTGACGGTAGGCCTTCGACATATCCTACACAAACATTCTACTTCCATTTAGCTTCGCTGTTCCCTCATTCGTGCTCTGTACTGTCGAACGTCAAAGATGACCATTTTTATCGAATTCAGGGACCAATGCGTGGTCTGTCGTGTTGCTTACATATTAGTAATATGGTAAGTGGCCTGCCCGTGCAACAAATCTCTGCATGACGTCATTCGAAGACGATACGCAGTTTTGTGAGCATCGAGTCAAGCGAGCGTCGCGTATTATAATGACCGAACGCGTGGAACAACGGATATCAAGATCACGTATAGAGGTTGAGTCAGGTTCTAGGGGCTAAGGAGGACAAGCCCGACCTCCCAGAGAAACCGCGGTAGGAGGTTCAGCAAAAATCCGTAGCAGAGGGTTCTCCAAGCATAAATAAAGGCGTTTCGCGTGGTCGCCCCAGACGACTTGAACCGAGGAACAAAGGGAATCACTGGAAAGGACGTTGCTCGTTGGCTCGTGCTCACCGACCCACAAGAAGTCGCGTTTACGGTCGGTCGCGAGCCCTGAAATTACATCACGAAGCCGACCGAAACCGAAAGGGGAGCGCGAAGAATGTGCTTGCTCTCTGTAGTTCGATAGTACGTACCTGGAATCGCCCCTAGGATGGCACGATTGCAGAATCGCGGGTCTGGCATCCTCGTCGAGTGGAAGAACTGTCCTCACGTTCGGTCTTCTCACGGTGACCTCCATGGTGAGATAGAATAGCCTTGGATCGCGGTGCCTCATTCGGTACTTGTTCAGCAGGTTCTGAACAACCTCGCGGCAGGTCGTCTCATAGCTGATGCTGAGGGTCTTGTATTCGATGTCCGGCCGTAAACAGTTCGCGTACACCTTGATCGTCGTCTGTAATCAACGAAGAGCAGCGCGATTAACACCAGTCTTGTAATAAAGTCCGGAATGACACCCGATCAATCTGCGAAAGATTTAGCAAACAATTCTTAATCGTCCGAGGATTGACGGATTGATTTCTGCCGTAATTGGCACGCGACACTCGTCGTTTGTCAGATCACGAACCCCATAATCTCCGTTCGACGTCCAATTTGACGCACGATACGCGAACGACGTCAAAGGAACGTATCGACGCCATAAATGCTACTGAAAGGATAATCCGAGGATTGTCGCGGAAACGTGACGGCGCAGCGTAACAGCGGCTTAGCGAAAATCCGAACGAGATCGGCTGGGTTTCAGCAAGTACACCGTGGAAATGATTGTTCGGCACGTACGGGGCTCGTGGCGTGGACGTGTTTGACTGCAAGTCGTTACGGTTGGAAATGTTGCGCAGCTTGCGGTCATAAAATCGACCTACGCGTGTTTCCGAAAGTTTCAGTGCCAGTTGCAAATGTGGCGAGCAGACCCGAGTCCTCGGCTTGTAAAGTCTAGCTATCGTAAAGTCGAAAAAATCGGACGGTTTGTGAAATCTGCTCGGAATGTCCTGAACACTGCACGACATGAAACAGCTAACCATTAAATTACATAATTCTTAAATTGCAGTTTGTCATTTTGTAATAGTTTAACGACAAGCTGTACCGTTGCTTTGACGGGTCGAAACGTGGAAAGGAAGCGACGGTGTTTTTTAAAAAGGAAGAAGATCGACTATTTATTAATGCCATGGACCACCGGTGCACAAACGCATCTTGACACGCGCACATGACGCACGCATCTGCGAACGGGGTGATCTGGTGTGTCTGGTTTATTTTCGGTGAACGCATCCCCTCGTTCACGAACGTATCTGAAGGGTTGATAGCGTTTTATGCGGCACGCGTGGTCGACGTCTGTCTCCGAGTTAATTATGGACTAATTGTCGAGCCCCATGTCGCGCCTCCGAGTCTTTACCATTTTTTTATTGCGCGTCCTCCGACAAGGCACAGGACGTCGCCTTCCTTCCTCTCCTTTTCATCCTGCGCTATTCTTCCGCCCACGTGACGTCGCGCCTAATCCTTTCTTGGAACACATTCTCTCTTAAATCGTCTCGAACGTAAACATCCCGGCCTGTGGATCAGCGATGGATTAAACGCGAGCTGGCGTTGCTGAACAACCGATCATCTCCTATCAAATTTATTGAAACATTCCGAAACAGATTCTGAATTTTTCCAATTCTCCAAACAACTCCTCAATCATTCTCGCAAAAGTGATCATTCCCACAATGTACATCTTCGAAGTTTACATCAGCGTCTCACCGGGGAGAATGATTTCAATGTTTCACAGAAACGAAAGCAAAGTTTGAGTATCGTTCAACAAGTTGTAAATTGTGTGAAGAATTCCGAAAGCGGCTACACGTCCTATCTCCGACTCGACGATTTATTCCCGATGCCCCATCGAGACCGATTTCGGCGCCATCGCTCCCTATTTGCGTTCCGACTAAACAAACAGCGGGATTCTTAGACGGGCAGTCGTCGTGGAATTCCCGGTGGCGTTTTACGACGACCGAGAATCGATAGTGGAGGCGTGTGTTCCGTTCAGAACGGACGAGTGTCCTAACAAAAGCGTACGGCGCGGCGCGGCGCGGCGGCTGTCGTAAACATCGGCGCTCGTTCAAATACACGAAATTCGTGTGGCCCTCGACGCACGGTGAAAACAAGCCAATCCGTGTGTAGGCGCGATCATGATTTCTGATTCATCGCGAGGAATTCCGATACGCTTACCCGCGAACGTGAATGCGGTTTGCGCAGAATTCTCAGGTGTTCCTGCAACGAGATCTTTGTCCTTATTTTCCTCGGTTGCTGCACTTCTTCGGCGCATCGGATTTCCTCTAAGCATGAAAAATACGAGGGTGGATCAATACGTACCCGTGTTAAAAATGAAAACGCAAGTTTTTCAGAAATTATTCAACATAATCTCCTTTTTAATCTGCCATTTTTAAAAAAGAAACTTCAAAATATGCTTCTGTCTCGACGATGACCTCCCCGTTTCAGCCGAATTTTTTTTTCAATTTTCGATATAGGCCCACATAAAAAGATTGTAAAATGCAATTTTTAGTATTTTTTCTGTAATTCCGATCAATTGCAATTTTTGAAAAAATTTCTTTTCACATCCTGTAGCTTCCCAAAAATATTCAAATCGTATAGTACAATATTAAAAAAGTTATCGTCTTTTTTTAGAGAATATTAATTCGAGTCACTGTATCAATCAGTATGAAATTCCGTATGGCGTTGATTAATTGGTGAGAGTATACTATAGTAATGCCTTCAAACACGTGTAATTATTGTTCTACCCTCGTAAACAGAACCTTTTTCTGGGATACCAGTAGGCGTGCCCGTAGAGTGAGCCATTTTTGCAGCCTCCTAGATCATTAGAAAGACTCCGACAGTTGTTCATCGGAGAACCCGTTGCGAATCCGAGATTTTTCCGTCGCAGGTATCCGAGACACCGTCCTCAGGATGGTTTCGCCTAACGGTACGTACTCGTGCATTCCGAGCAAACAAGCGACACGAATGTCGACCGAGCATCTCGAAGAGGGTCCTCTTCGTGGACCCGTTCGAGAAGAACGATCGATAGACGGGTTTCTTTCATTGCGGCGACTAATGAAAGAGAAAACAACGTGGAAGGGACGAGAAGCGTCTTGTAAAAGTGTCAAAGGGAGGTATGCGGTTCGTCAGCAACGTACGGGAACGATGCTACCCCGTTATACTAGACATCAATATCTTCCAGCCGGCTATGGGCCACGAACCGAAATACACCTTGGGATATTTTTGTTTGAACGAGACGCTCGTTCCGGTTAAAAGAATCGCTGGGTCAAGTCTGTTCGAGGAATCCGGTTGCAGCGAGCACAATTAAGGAGCACAGCCATAGAAAGAACTAACACATGAAAAATTAACAATCTCCCCCTAACAGAAGCCATTAAAAGCCAGTAAACGAACGTTCTAATAGGGAAGTTAACAGCGTGGAATTCGAAGAAGAGGAAGTCCTGCGCCGAAAAATCCCTGGTAATCTGGCGTATCGAGTGTAAAGTGTAAAAAATCATGGGGAAGAAGGGCAACCAGGCGGAATAGAAGTCGCCATATGCTGGGGGAATATGTTTAAGGGGAATTTCATCAAGCCCCATAAACCGCTGTCGGCTGTCGTGCTTCGAAGAATGCGTGCGCGGGTGCACTTTTGGGTTTTCAGACGTATCCATGGTTGAATCGAATCTTTTTACTGTAGAGCAGCGGTTTCCAACCTTTATGCTACAACGCCTCTCTCAAAAAAATGTTCTTTTTCCGGGCCTCCCTATCTTTCAATAGATATGATAACATAGACACGTTTTAAATAATAATAATTTTATTAGAAAAAAATTCTGGCGAAAAAATGTTTGGCGCCTCCCCTGGTAATAGTCCTCCCCCGGGGGGCGCGCCTCCCTGGTTGGAAACCGCTGCTGTAGAGGTCCTTCGTGTAGAGATTCTATCGCAGGCTCAATGGCGAATCTACGCGTTTCGCTCGGTTGATTCATTCCGGGTCTAAAAATAGGCACGGTATCGCGTCCTTATCGTTATCAACCGCTACGAGTAGAACAGTAAACCCAGCTTGGTTACAACGACACCCGGTATATCGCGTATCCCCGTTTCGGAGCAAGGTAAACGACACCTTTCAACGGAAACCCTATTGAATGGCCTTGCCGCTATCCTAATCGACTAACATTAGATCGACGTATCATTCGTATCGTTCATGGCAATTCTAAAATTGCATTTGGTAATTGTTTCGCTTTCTTCGTTCACTTTCTTAATCTTTCCAAATTTATTTCAGTCTGAACCCGTTGAACAAACATTTCCAACTCCAACTCTAAATAGCTCCTGAATCATCGACTTCCAAATTATGTTTACTAACACTTCATTTTCGAGCACGTCTATAATTCACAGCCGGGACCATCAATTACAGACTGAGCTAACTTGATCAATGAGATGCACTCGCCTTCTCGGTCTATAAGTAGGCAACCGTGGGTTTCCCCCGTTCAGAGAGGTTTCTCTGAAAAAGTGAGAATCCGTGGCTGCAATGTTTCGCAACCGTTCCATTCAGGTCGAAGAGAGCCGAGCGATCTTTCGGAATCCGGAAATGGCAAGGGATTATGAGAACTGGCGCGCTTTATAATTAGAGCGCGAACAAAATCGTGCCACGGGCTTGAAGATCGTCTAGAGTTTCTTCTGGTTGGCTGTCCCACGCTAATGGAGCCGCTCGACGCATAGTGATGTGCATATTTCCCTAGTTTTACTGGATTCATCAAACGGTGCGGCCTTGCAATTATTTACATGCGTTCAACCCCCATTCATAATAATTAGAAAATCTTCTAAGCAGTGTAGTATAACATATTAAATATTCGTAAATGATGTACATATTCCGTAGAAAATGGAGAACGATCGCGTACAGTCCCAGGAAACACGAGATATCGAACGAAACAGTGGCTCCGTTCATTTCTCTGGCTATCTCTGTCCGTTGACATCGAGATGCCAAGATGGAGGTGTCGATTAATTTTCATGCGGGGCCACGTAGACCCCGGTTTGAATGGTCGCAGTATTTGCCAGTCCCCCAGGTAGGACCCCGTCGCATAATAAATTCCTTATCCCAGAAGAAGTCCATTGAATCTTGAAACGACGGTCCTCTTTGCCCCTTTCCCTGGTGGCACGTGCTTTCCGACTCTCAGCTGCCGTATTTTCCCCGGCGTCGGGTCTTCAGGTGCTGTTGCCGTTCGAGCACGTGTCCCCGCCTGATTTCCGGCCGAAAAAGAAGGATCCCAAGACGGTTAGAACAAAAACCAAGGGCCCCTTGAACAAGGAAGAAGAATCCGTGTCGTCCGCTCTTTCTTTCATCGCCTTCTTCTCGCTGAAGCCCCGTGAAATCTTTGTGTTCCGCACCGGTGGGCCTCCGCGGAAATGGAGGTCACGGGGCTTTGTTTTTAATTATTTTCGTCGAGCGACAGGTAATGGCTCGCCTCCGATCGGAAGATCTCGGATCCACGACTTGATCTCTCCTGCAAGAGAACCGCCCGCCAATCCGAATATAAAGCACGCAATTCGAAGACCTCCAGACCGAATATCTGCTGCGGTTTCACCGATCTCGCGAACACGAACACGACGCAGCGTAACAGTCGTTCAAGATGCCCGATAAGAATAATTAGCGTCAGTCTGCTAACGAGCGGTTCATCGACGACGTTAGAACATCATCGGCAGCACACTTTCAGTCAGATCTCGCTCGTCTAATGAATTCGTCCGATTACATCGCGTTTTGTGGTTAATAATCGTTTGCATCAAGGCACTAATTATCATCTCCGCCGAGTTCTCCGATGCCGATTAAGCCGGCGCGCCGCGGCGCGGCGCAAGAAGACAGAGTTGATTGGCAGGGTGATTACGATCCAGAGTTGAGACCTGCTTCTTCTCCGCTTTGTAAACTCGATTTTCTTCTATTATTTAATCGTTGCTCGTTTGCATTCCGCTGCAAATGGATCCGTGATCTCCTTTGTCGAAGAGCAGCATTGCTCCCTTCAACTTGAACTCGAGGTTAGTCGGAAATACACTGTTTCCTCGTGGACAATGGAATTATGGTTGTCTGGTGGGGTTTCGTGACAATTTCGCAGACCAGTCGCGTGTCCGAGGTACGCAGATTTCGCGCAGTTGGCCGGTTCGTTAAAGGGAACCAGCGGAGAAGCGTAATCGCGGCCAGACAATTGTACGAAACGGTTGGCTGTTCTTCTGGTGCAAGGCGACAGTGATTGACCTTCGCGTGGAATTCCTGACCTCGCGAGGCTCTCGGTTCAGATGCGTACGGTTGACCCCGTCACAAGCGATTTCACATGCCAGAGCTCTTTCCAACAAAAAGGGTTCGAGAGCACCGGTGGCTCGATGATAAAACGGCGCCGCGTGCTATCGCTCGGTATCGCCGTTAGACAGAAAAAATATTGTAAGACTATTATCCGACGGTGGCTCGTGCGCTGCCATATTTTTCTTGTCGTTGCGACACGCGGAACTCGGGCGATAGCGGCTCATTCATGAAACGCGAAAGAAATCACTCGCAGCTGGCGTACAGCGTTTTATTCGATGGACCTTGCGATGAACGAGTCCTAAATATCGTCTCGAATAAACAGAACTGCGAACGATAAAGTCGAAACAGGATTGTCCGCACAATGTATCAAGATATAAGGTTCGTAGCACTATCATATTGATTGCTGGTAAGCCACCTAACTCCATAAGCAGAAAAAAGCTGTACCGGTGCAAAAACAGAAGCTCCTGTCTCGTGGACGTTTCGAATGTCCTGAAACTACACGCCGAATGTTTGCTGACAGGATACAATACGATCCAAGAGTGTCGTCATTGGTATCGTGGAAGCACGAATCAGCTAAAGCCAACGCAGCTCTCTCGTGTTCAACATCGTATCATCGTAGCGATCAATTTCTGTCGTTGACTCTCGTGTTTTACTCGAAAAGTAAAACAGAAAGCTTTGAGAACGTAACAATGGGGGAGACAATCGAGCACTCTCTCTCTATCTCTCTCCGAGTTTCCAAGTCCCACGAGGATCTAGTGGTTTCGGGACCGCCTCGCGATCCAGAATGATCTCTCCTGTGTATACACCGGCCGTGATTTGATTCGATGAGAAACCGGTGGCTCCTTGTTTCCTGCCTTGTTGTTACTTTCGCGCCGGCACTTTCCCGCGTACCATCGAAACAATGCCTTCAGGAAAGCCTGGGAAGCTTAATTGTTACCGAACGAAGCACACTTCGCACGCTCGATGGAAATTTACACGCGGACCCCCAAGCCAACTTGCAGGTTCGAGTGGGAGGACCTGCTTCTGGGACTCGTGACTCCTTTTGTGCTCGGCCACCAAATGTCGCACGACCCGGTTTACATAACTCCCAGCGATATGTAACGGGAATGAAGTTGGGTAACCAGTTCCTGTATCGATCCGCAGACTCTTATTGGAATGCTCCCCCGTATCTCTCTGATCAACCTCCCGGCTCCTACGGCTCTTTTCACTGTCTTTCGGAAACTCTTTCGAAACATACGCTTCCGAATAATGGAATTTACGCCTCGTAAACGTAAAAATAGAACTTTTCAGCGCCTTTGACTATTGAAAAATCCCATCTTTGTATTATCGTGAAATGAAAAGGCGCATCCCGAACCCTTGCAATTCTGGAAACGAGTCTAGCGCCTTACCATCTTAATCAGCGAATGAAATTCGCGGAGGACCACACAGAAGGAGCGGAGATCTCAAATTCGTTTCGGGAAGAACCCGGCGTCGGTAGAGTCCAAGTGGCCGACAATTGACACCCGTTTCCGGCCCGTCGACAAAGGAGAGCGACGCTTCTTGTGGAGGAGGTTCCCCGAGGAATATGGGGCACGTGCCCTCGTCGAAGGATCGCGTGCCCGCTTTCACGTGCGTGCACGCAACGCCTACGTCCAGCTTCTTTCCCCCGACGCAATATGTTCCCGGTATACATACCCGGGAACATAATACTTCGCTGAAAAGCTTCCTTCCTGCGAGTGCTGCCAGCAGGACCTCCAGACCACCATATGGCACACCAGCCCGCGGGCTTCACGAGATGAAAGCAAAACTGGACGGGATCCACCGGCCCGTGGATCCACGATCATGCTCGCGTGTGCATACCAGACGATGCATCGCGATGATGCGAACACCGGTGCAACGTCTGCGCCCGGTCTAGTCGACGGTGCATTCTGAGATCATGCTGATGCATTCTCTCTTTCGAATTCCTCGGATCTAGGACGCGCGGAACGCGGTCGATATTCAATTTGCACTCTAAAGCGTAATGCGGCAATCTTCTTTGATTATTCATTTCTAGATCTATTTGGGAATGTTGAATCCGAGGCATTTTCCTTGGGTTACGATCTTAACTCTCATCTTGCATTTGTAATGTCTAATCACTGGGGCAAATGTAAAGTGGTAGTTTCTACGAAGAATCTATCGAAACCATCTGTTTTGATTATTAAACCTGGAACTGCACTGTGGTGGGTCTCAGAAACCCAGAACGAATTTGCATTTTAGTGAAGCATCGAGGTGGGAGATACTAAACCATTAAATATTCACATTTTCTGCTTTCTTCTGAAAAAGAACTTTGGGTTTCTGAGATCCGAGTGTGAAGTACATGTCTCAAAAAATAAGTGCGATGTTCCAGGGTTAATCTTTGAAATCTTGAAGATCAACCTTTATCTTTCATCTAAACGCTCGGTGTTGCAAAAAATTTGATGCAGAGAGCGAGGGTTTCCCGGGAGTTGTGTGGAGATGACAATCGCAGTGAATCACTAATTGACGAGCGGAAGGCCGCGAGGCAAAGATGTGGAAACATTTTCCCGCGGTGGGATCGCGGCAATTTTTTGGTTCAGTAGCCACGGCAACGGCAATAATGACGCACATTGTGGATAATCACGTTATGCAACGGATTGCGCGGAAACACGGTTACATTAGCCGAGTATCCATTCGCCGGTGTCCCCGCGAGAGGAAACTGGCGAGAAGAATTCACTTAAAGTTCGGACGATCTCTCTTGAATCATATTCGCTTCCACAACGTTCAACGAGTGCAGCTCGTATCAGACACCGAAAAAAATTGCAGACTCCCAAGCGGACTTAACAATTGCAGTGGGTGTTGAGAGCACTGCAGCTTAACACTCTAATGGCTACTGGTCAGGAAACACCCGGCAGCTGTTTACACACGCTTATGGGGGCGGAAAAGTGGTAGATGGCTGGTCGATCTCGTGTTTTCTATTTTTCTAAAGTATCTCGAGTGGTCGGTGAACAAGTACTAGCCTCCTGTTTATGGTGGACGAGTCGCGTGCTCCAACCTCCAGAGATGAAGCCCACTCGTGTCGGTTCAGGAAGCGAGCCACTTTCTTGAGGGCTTCCAATTAAAGCGTGGTCGCGCGCCGGAAAAGAAAGAAGTCGCTGCGCGTCTTCAGGAGGAAAAGAAACTGCAGTGAGATCGTAATTAACAATGGACACCGCCTTCCAATGGTAGCGGGTTCCCAACTCGTCGAAAAATGGCCGAGAAATGTCTACTTTTTCGTTTTTGTCCTCTCGAATCAATTAATCATTCTCATTCGACATCCTGTCGTCTCAAATTCTTGAATTTTTATTCTGAGCTCGACGTGATCAGTAGACTGCGGATCTTTATGCAAAATAAAAATCGTCTGCATCGATTGCAAGAAATGGAAACCAAAAATGCTCTTTCCAAAAATGAAAGAAGAAAGTTCTTAGGACCCATAGTTTTGGAGTAGTAGGCGAAAAACAAGAAAAAGGTAACAAAAATCGTGGTTTTTACCCCCTCCCCAAGTTAGCACAGGCTCCTCGATGTCGAAAACTCAGATTCGACACCCCGGAGTACCCCTAAATGACGTGTCAAAATTTCATTAAGTTCGGAATATAATACTTTCCAGGTAGACGCCTTTTTTTCGACCTGCCGACTGGACTAAGAGGAGTTATCATGTATCGACATCTTCAATTTGTAAAATTTTCCAACAATTTTGAATTTCATCTACTCGATTTTGCTACAAATTCGCAGTCCAACGATCAGCTTCGATCAGTCAGGTTAATTTCTACAATGTATATATTTTGTTTCGATTATAAACACCATAACCACGTCTTTCCTGGTCCTCGGGATAGCATGCAATTGTGACGATCACGTGTTGTACTCTAGCTGCCCAGCCTGTACACCATGACCATATGGTTATCCTTCCTTTACGGTGGCTAATTGCACCGCGCGACACTATAGTTAGCTTTCGTATCAAGTTTTATTCCCAGTTTTAATGACAGACCTCTGTTACGTACTCCTTTCTCCTCTGTCTTCCAACGGTCTCGCCTCGACATTTTCAAAAATATTACACGCACCGTGTGTCATGGTTGCTGTATGTTTGTTCTCATTGCTGAAGACAACTGACGCGACAGATGATGTACTTAGGGAAACCTGCTTCACACGTGTTCTAATTTTAGAAAGGATTATGGAGCATTTAGGAAAACATTGGACAGGTGAGATTGAAGAGTGTAAAATCCATTTCGAATTGACATGAGGAAGGAACGAGGGTGAAAGGTAACTAAATTTCCTCAAAAAATAAATATTGAGCTCGACGAAGAGCTTTTTGGTTGGCAAGAAAGTAATTTCGGTCTTTAAGGGTGCAATAAAACCCAATTTTTTCTGCCCTTATAAAACTTATGGTCCTTATCGAACAAAAACTGATCCAAGTGCGATTTCAGATCATTATCATTAGTAAAAGGATATTGCTTGAATAAAAAAATTAGGTTTTTTTTTCAGTTTAAAGTACCGAAATTACGTTCTTGCCAACCCAATAGAACATTCAGAACAGGTACACTTGAAGTTTTTTGTTTCCAGGAAGATTCTCAAAGGGGGCCTGAGCGATTATGTTTCGGCGGTTGCTCTTGTGGTTGTTTATATTTACCAGTGCTGTCCGACCTACGGTATTAAGAGAACAGGAGGTCGGTGACAGACGGTCGCAGGTCCGTATAATTGGTCCTTCCTCTGCTGCTGATTGTTTTAAACGAGAACAACTCGACCAACTTTAAGTCCCCCGTTACCACCAACACGCGCGCGATTATTAGCGGGCACAAACCACCATGCGAGGAACGCTTGCATCCGGTTCTGTGGGCCGTGGAAGGGTGACAACACGATTCCACGCTAACTCGAGGTAAGTACGATTCTAATCTCATCGAGAAACGCAACATCGGTCATTTCCAGTCACGGAAGTGGCCCCCGGAGACCACGGGATCGTTAAAACACTTCCACGATCGCTTTTTACAATTCTCAACATTTCCCAACAACACCGCCAACGTTCTGCATCGTTGGAATTGCATTTATTGTTTCATCGCCAACGTTCCCTGTCGTTGGAATTGCATTTATTGTTTCATAAATCGTGAAGCGAGCCGCCACGGAAGTTGGAATCATTAAATCTAGAGTATATTGGATCACGGTATTAGATTACCGCGTATTAAGCTATATTAAATCTTGTATAGAGGGTGAGCCTTTCTAGTGTTTCGACCATTTATGGTGCATTTAGTAGCAGTTGCAATTCTTAACAATTTCCCTACCGAAAGCCTATTGATAGGATTTTCAATAATTGTGCAGTATCAAAAGAAAGCATAGAAATTTTCTTTTATATTACAATCTCAAATGAAAGTATTAGATGACGTTATTGAGGGTGACTTGTTAGTTCACAATTAAAATTGCTGTCATTGTTGAAGGTTCCATTAAAAAGTGGTTAGCCATGAACCATAGATTTTTCAAAATCATGCAATAATTACTTCTTCAAAAATGGTCAGGTAAAATTTTTATTGCTAATTTACTTTTTTCTACAGTGTATGCTGTATGGAAAATTTTCTGTCGCTAATTTCGAGGGGTGTAAAATCGATACCGGGCGGTGGTTCCATCGCGTTTCACGCGATCTCGCAGCTTTCTCGAAGCAGTTCCCTGCGAGCAGACCCTCGAAATCGCCTTTCAGGCAGCAAGAACCCCGCCGCGATGCACACCTGACCACGATTGCCGTAACCGAGGCGATAAGGTCGACGAGGGAGGGTTATCTCGAACAGTGGTGGTTTCTTTCCATGAATAATTCAAAGGGGAGCGCAACCGCCGCGAAATGTATGCACGAGATTTTAAAGGGAGCCGCTTGAAATTCCGTAATTGTACCGTCCGTCTTGACCTAACTCTTGCCGAAACGCGGATTCCTTCGAGCGAAAAAGGGTATCCACCGACAAACGAGGAAGCTCGTTAAAGTGGCACGTTCTCCACCATTCTTTTTCTAAGGACTTTCGCTTTTTCCGCGAGGCTCATTAGCGCCAGACGAGATTATTACTTATAGGCCGAAAATAAACGACCAGGCAAGCGGTGACGCTCGGCTTCATTTAACCCGGCCTC
The DNA here is from genome assembly GCA_963966675.1 of Lasioglossum calceatum. NCBI lineage: Eukaryota > Metazoa > Arthropoda > Insecta > Hymenoptera > Halictidae > Lasioglossum > Lasioglossum calceatum. Next base: position 633,561 of record OZ016555.1, on the reverse strand, counting down.
TTGACTTCACTTGACCAAGTGTCAATAAGTCGCGCGCCATGTCAAGACCGAAAAACCACTGAATCCTTTGACTGCCGTTTTCCCCGATCTAACAATTCCAGATAATCAATTAGCCCAACAACGTGACGGAACAATTTTTATTTCCTGGAGAAAGCGTTTGCGTACTGCCAAAACTACCAGGAGTTGGTGCAGTTGGTCAATTAATTATGTTCAGAGAATCCATTGTATTGGTCCAGACTAGGGCTGTTACTTTCCTTCGAAGGTCGAAGATTTTGAAGCTTCGAAGCTTCGAATTTCGGAGTTTGAAATTCGAATCTCCGTAGTAAATTATTAGAGGATTAAAAAGAAACGGAGTTTCGGAGCTTTGAACTTTGAAATTTCGCTGCTAACAATTTGATACAGTTACAGACACTCCTACATTTCGAAAAAAATACGCCACCACAGCTAAAAGATTGATTGCGTTACAACTTCATACGATTCGAAGACTTTGAAGTTCCTTTCGTTTCTCCGAATCCTTCGAATCTTCGAAGAGCGGAAGCTTCGGAAAAGTAACAGCTCTGGTCCAGAAAAATTAGAACGGCTGAACCGATTGAGAAGCAAATCGTTTTGTCGAAGAACGACGGGATCGGTTTCAGTTTGCCTTTTCCGTCGAGGGGCAGGGTCTAAATCGATCGTTTCGGTTCGCAGTGGGGTTGATATCGATCTGTGAATAGCAGAATGGCGATTACCACGGTCAGTGGAAGTCACGTTCATGGGAATTCTATTTTATCCTGTTGAGGGGTTGCAGGTGCAGCCATGCACCTGCCCCTCGTTGCGCACTTCTCGGTCCCGTTGTGTCTCTATTCATAGTCCGTCGAACGACATATCGATGACGTACGATTTCATCGGCTTATTTCCAGTGGTCTGTCGTAAAACTAATATTGGTGTCGTAACAAGCCGCGTGTGACTCGAACGGGTTCGTTGCACCGGAAGTTTCGTGTCCGTGTCTCTAACTCCTTCGTCGTAGAATCTCGCGGACCCTCGACAATACCATGAAAAGCCGCGATAAGAAACATGGTTAGCCATACTTGAGAAGTCCTAGCTTGATCGCTATCATTTTTTATCATAGTTAACTGTACCGCGGCGTCTACAGTCTAGACGACGATCTCGTTTATCAACGACGCGACTCCCGGCTCCTGTTTGCGTTAAGTAATCGCACGAAATGAATTTTATCGGGTCCGGAGAACAATGGAAAATTGTTGTCCGACGTTTCAACTATTGTCGACGCACATAAACCACCGTAAAAATAGCCTGTCGAGCTTATAACGGTGCGAATAATAAACACGAACGATACGGCAGAGATACGGAACGATGCGACCCTTGATGACACCGCATAATCGTTTCCCCGTGGGACACCCGTTACATGTCATGAAAGAGATACGCCGTGGTACTGGCGCCGTGCCTATCATTACGCTGTTTAACTCATAATGCATCGTAACACGTACGATGCCACCACTGCTGCTGCCTGTATCACTACCGTTTACGCGGTTCGAGGCTGTGCGACCCTGGATCTTCACGGATCTTCCTGGAACTTCCTCGTTCGTCAACTAGGAAATTGGTAGTTTCCTAAACTCTTTACTGGATCTCGCAAAGTACACGTTCAGATCATTTTTTTATTTATTTGGGTGTACAGGGTGGGTCACCTAATGTTGCCACCTCAAATATCTCTGTTGTTTTCAAAGATACGTCGAATGTCTGAAGGACAAAGTTGAATGACAAAATGGGGCTCATGCCATACCAAAAAATTAGATAAAAACAAAAATTTTTTTGGTATCGTATGAGCCCCATTCTACCATTCAACTTTGTCCTTCAGACATTTGACGTATCTTTGAAAACAACAAAGATATTTGTGGTGACCCACCCTGTATACAATTATTGGAAAAATGGCAAAAAATTTAGATGGACGTAAATAAAGACGAATAAAGTAAAGGACTCTTTCATTTTGTAATTTAAAAAAAATTGCAGTACAATCGTTCCGCGAACAGAGGCCAGTGTCACGATAGTTAAACGCAGAGAAAGCTGAGCCGATTTCTAATTGCAGCGCAATTAACCAATTATAATTAAACATTTACAGGATTCGCCGGCGAAACGAGCGACTCGAGAGCGTGTTACATGTTATTAGCGATGTGTGTATTTCTCTTCCGTCCGGTTTGTGCAGGACCACCGTCATCATCGACGCGTTCCATCGTCATCGATGGACGCTTCCGGCTGGCCGGAACCCTTGTTTCTCATCCGGTCAGCTTTTCAGCATCAGAATACCCCGGATCAATGGTTAGCATCCTATCCGACTCATTCATGCGTCTCCCTACTCTCTCATTCCGATGCACATGTGTCTATAAACGACGTATACGTTTCGTAAGAACGTGATTACAGTCGAGACGTTGAGTCACGCTAAGTATCCGCGAAAATGGTTTCATTCGCGAGTTTAGTCATCCGGCACGGTCAACTTTTCCTTGGAAATCCGGTCCCGGCTTGGTATACAAATGCTTCGCCACCTGCCGCGCGCGTTGGAATTTATAATTAACAGACCGCAGACGTCTATGCAGAATTTAGTTTTCCTGAGTCAGTTGCGAGCCACTTAAAAATGTCATTTGTGCTTCAATAATTCGAAGAAGCTGAAAGTAACGCGGAATAAATGCAGTCTATAAATCTGCAATGCAATCGTCAGTTACGTCCGTGTCTAAATCGTAAAAATTAGTTTTTGTCGCAGCTGAACAACACTAAAATAACTTGCGATAAAATGAAGTTCGATGCAGAAGGCGAGAGGATCGACAGAGATCTATTTACGTCTGTTCTATCTGACCATTCAAGATCCCCCTCCTTAGGACGCGTTGTTCCTATTAATTGACAATTTGCGTTCTATCTGTTTCTCTCCGTCTCTCTCGTTCCCGATCGGCCAATAAATGTTCATTAATTATCATGGGTCAGGCGGTCCGAACGTTATCGTTCCGAGTACCGTGAAACCACCGGCACAGATCTTCCTTCATCATTGGGAAAATTGTAATGGAACAGGGCCGGAGAAGATCGTGGAGCTACACCGACCATCTGGCACACAGTGCTCCCATTCACTCTTTCTTTCGTGAACTCTTCCCCCACAACGGTTTGTCGTAGTAAGTTCTTCCTTCATCCCGACTCCTCCTTATCCTCTTTTACCGCCTTTGTGCTCTGTTCGGCGTGTGGGTCCCTCATTTTATATCTTCCCGTGATATCAAGCCCCGTGATAATCCTGTTTGCCGACGTCGCGGAATTGTTCGTGGAAGAACAAAGCGTCGATCGTTTCCCGAAAGCCTGGGATCCTGCAAATCTTGTAAGGAGACTCTTCGACGACTGATGAATACTTTCCGTGCACAAATCGCGAGCATCTTATCCCACAGGCAAGGAACCTGTTCGCGGGTGTCTCTCTTTCGGAGTCGATCCGTCAGATAAAAACGTTCGATGCACGTCTCTGAAGGAGTCTCGTGTTACTCGTCCGACCGCAGGAATTAATCATCTCGTCTTCCACCTCGACGTGCAATTCTTCTTTTCGTTACACGCGCTTGTTACCCTGTTCTCGCCAGTTCCTCATGCTGTAGTCTTCATCGAGAGAGAGAGAGAGAGAGAGAGAGAGAGAGAGAGAGCCCGGGGCCCGTAACACGCGTGAAAATTGCAGGCGACGCGTGTTCACCTCGCGAAGCACCCCGACGAGTACCGACGAGCACCGACGAGCTGGGAATCTTAATGAGTCGCTGACAACTGTATCGGAGAACCACAACTTCCGTGGAGCTCCGAGGGAGAATGTGTTTGAAAAAAGATATTTAAACACCGCTCTGAATTACCAAAAAGCATAACCAATAAACACGATGGTCCATAAAGCAGGCCACTGTGACAGAAAACGCCGAATCGATCGTAGACATGTAGCCGGCATGAACGAGCGCTTTCATCGGTTCGACGTCGATCGGATCATCGCGTATCAACCCCAGGAGCAATAATAATCCACTGTATGCTTCGATCGTTCGTTAACACTTTACCTACCGAAAGCCAATTAATAGGATTTTCAATAATTGTGCTGTACCAAAAGGAAGCATAGAAATTTTCTTTCCATTAAATTATGCAATAATCACCGGTCGTTAATGTGTTAAAATGAAGAGCGGAGAAAATGGCCACGGGAAGTTTCTTTCCGAAACGAAGCCGCGTGTCGACGCTGCACCGCATGGAGTTCATGCGGTAACACCTTCTTCCTCGACTTTCAAATTTCTCCATGAAAGCAGCGTTGTTTGGGGCATCGCGGGAAGGGCCTAAGGGCCCTCTGGGGCCGTGCGAGAAGAATGTTAAACATCGCAATACAATCAATCGACGGATGCAAACACGAAAGCGCTGCCATCTGGATACCGCAATTGTTGCAATTGGTTCGAACAGATGTCGATCGATGACAGCGGGAATAAAGGGTTTTAAGGTGGATTCGGCTTCGACAGGAAACTGGATCCTTTGGGCCGGTTTTAATGGACCGGTGACGCGACCGGGAATTTCCTTATGGCCCATGGAATCGTCGCTTTTACGCAAAGTTCGCGGAAACGATTTAAACCGACTCGTCCGACCGGATTCGAACACTTTCAGATTGCATCTGGTGATCAAGGACGCTGCACCGGATTCCACGAATGCAATATCACGACCCACACGGTGGCACGATTGTTAAAGATACCTCGAAGACCTTTCGGCGCCTAGAGAAATCACTGAATGCCTCTAATGCCAGCATATTAGCACGTGCTCACGGTGTGAACACTGCGTAATCGCATGCAAAGCAGAAACCACGGTAGCCCGAGACTGTTTATCTAGGCAGTAAGTCTTCCGTTGTGAAACGTGTCGAGCAAGTTGCGAGACGGCTTCGCGAACGAACGATCCAAGGGGACACATTGATCCTGGCACGAATTTATACTTGGAGCTTATAGCAAATAGAAATTCGTCCCGAGCTTCCCAACCATCCAGGTCGGCGACATGCGATAAAAAGAAGAAATTAGAACGGCTAGACAAGTATGTAACACCTAAAGAAAGAATGCCGCGCGGACAAGACTCGATAGTTCCGCCTTTGAGAATGAGTTACAGCTGCGAATGCAGATAACCGAGTGGTCGAGCCGGGAATAATACAACGTTTAAGAGCAATACGATCCAATAAATATGTAGAATGACACTCTAATTGGCCGTCATGCGTCACAAGCAGGCTAGCCAGCGAGCGATTCCCGGTACGAGAATGACTGTTCAACAGTTGTTTCGCGTACTCGACCACGTGTGAGAAGCCAGTGGCGAGTGCTTTCACCGGTGCGGCGCGGCGCGGCGTGCTGACCAATTCACGCGGAAGGAATTTACGCGACGATTTCCTTCAATGGGACACCAATCGGCGCGGCGCTGCGATCTACGACATACATACTACGATCCTGTCGAGGGTCAGCACCTGGATCGTTACCACTAACTCGTAGGGATCACTTAGTTTCACTTAGAAGCTTCGAAGCCTCAAAATCTTCGACCTTCGAAGGAAAATAATAGTCCTTTTACAAATCATTATCTGCCGCGTGATTGCTCCATGAATGTGTAAAATTCACTTAATAAAGGGTACAGAGGAAAGTCAGTCACTCGAAAACGATCTCCAGGTGCGCTAAGATCTTAGAATCCCGCAAGAAAAACAGATCCGATCGGAAACCCTCGCGGCGATCGTCAAGAACGTACTTGAAAGGTGCGCGTCGTGCGTCACCGGTTACGCAATGGACGATTGTCACCACGGTTAAGCAACAGATTCCGGCTCGCAACTCGATCGCCTAATCGCGGATGTGGCCAAACTGTCCCCAGCGTCGAGGGCCGACGCGTTTCCATTCCGAATTCGCAGCCGCCAGTCGTTCGAAGAACAGACACGATCAAACCGGGCCGGAATCAGCCGTGAAGATTAATCGGACGGAACAGTATAACGACCGGATCGGTTTACGTTAATAGACTCGCGATCTGAATTCCAAGCGCGGTAATGCCTCGCTAACTGTCTCGGCTACTGACTGTGTAGTTAAGACGAGATTATCGCCACGGTCGCACGGGAGACGTGACCGGAAGAAATACGCGGTTCCGGAGATTTTAAGAGAATCATTGTTTCAGGGACAAGCTGCGAGGCTGTCCCGCTCTTGAGGATATCTAGGAACGTTACTAGCAATGTTCCAAAACTAGTCACTCAACCAGAGTACAACTGTTAGATCACTGAAGCCAAACTGCGTTTCTCAACGATTGGTCGCGTGACTCGAGCAGATCAATTCTTCAGCCGGCCGGCAATCGTTTCGACAATGTTTTTTTTCGTGATCTCCCTATCAGTTCGAGGAAAAACGGGTGAACGGCACCGATAACTTGAGAAAACGCTCCCGGGGAAACGTCGCAGATAAACCGAAAGACGACGGTTATATTTATACATGTATACCAGATGATCGATACGGTTTTTATCGCAACGGAAGCCCGAATCACGTATTCTCGGTACTAATTGCCGATCCCGGAAGACCCTCGATCATCGTCCCGTTGTTCTGAATGAACCGGACATTATCTGGAAAGCCTGACGTTCTTGGCAGAACAGATTACCCAAGAATCCGTACAGCTACATAATCGCGTTGAAACTCTCCTTCCGCCTCCGCGAGCCGATTTATCTGTGGATCTGTTTGGCCAGCGATCCACGATTTTGCCGAAAGCTTCCGCGCGTTTGTTTTAGCGCTGGCCTGGTTACGAAAACAACCAGATCTAGCTCCGGGTGAAAAGGAGTGAAAAAAACTTGGAGGAAAAAGCGGGAGAGCTTCTCTAATCCGTCCACGAGAGCACTGCTTCTTCCGTCAGGAACGTCAACCCTGTTTTTGTAAGATTTAGCTCGTGTTTATTTAAGACACTCCGGTAAAAATCACGTGTGTCTCCAAACAGAAGAGTTCATCTCGTGACTCTCTCTCGCGGCTGATAATAACCTATAATTATCTGTGAACGAGCAGAGTCGCTCCCTAAATACATTGTCAAACAGTTCGAACCTTCGCGAAGATCAATATACAAAAAGTCTATGCACTAACTATGATTTTATATATTTTATAAATAAATGAAGTGACCGATACACTTTATAAAATTCATGATGATTAGACTGCGGATTTTATGCATTTATGACAAAAATGGGTAGTTGCAATTTAAAAGAGCGGACAGATTTGAAAAATTTCGGATCATCGGGAAATGAGTCAAAGAATGAAAGAAGTTTTTTCTTGGCTCTTGTTTGTTGCAGCTGATGCAAACAATTTTTATTTTGGAAGAAGCTCGGCAGTCTAATGATGATGCATCGGAGTACGCTCGTGAGCGACAATGGCCCTCGCAGACGGTCTGTGAATTAGGAGGTTGACACGAGCGTCTTATCGTCGATTATGCATCTCGCCCAGCCGACTTTCTTCGTGCATTGCTATGACATAATGGCATTCCCCGCCGTAGGAAAGCGCTACTTAACGCAGTTACGCAATCAGACATTCCGTGGACCGTTTAGCATGATAATAAGATGGCGGACAGTTCGTTCCAAGCCCTAACAGCGTTTACTCGAACGACTACATAGTCACCTAGATCCTGTTCCGCAGGATAATCAAGCATGAAAAAAGGGTGCTCTCAAGGGAGACGCAACTGTGACGCGATTACACTGTGTGGATTTTATAGGGGAAGCATCGACCTGATCGAGAGGATCCTTGGATCGCTTGTATCCTGATTACGGGGGGCATTGTGGTACGGGCTCCCTTCTTCTCCTTCCCCCCTCAAGAAGACCGATGTCGTCGTCATGCGGGTGCGCCGGCACGTATTTATTAATGCGACGCACAGTTTATTACGCCCCCTCGCTTCCCACTCTGCCGACAAAGAAAACGGAGCAGGAAGAGAGAAGACTTTCGACGATTTTCTTCTCCTTCGCCCGCTTTCCTCTCTCTTTTTCCTATTTTTATTCCTCCGTGGACAACCTGGGTCATTTATGTCATCCGGAGCGAAATTTCCGATTCTCTCATTTCTACCGCTTTAATTCAATCAAATGAGACTGTTCCCATTCCTCGCCGTGAAAGTTCAATACAAATCAAGTGGAACACAAGCCGATTGTACTTTGTTTTTTATTAATGCGATTATAGAACACGTTCCTGAAAATTGAAACTGGGATATATATTTTCTAGCTCTCTCGTTGCTGAATAGACGCAGGTGTCCCATTGTCTGGTACTAGTTTTTGCGGAGACCGCAAGATTCGCGTTGAAAATTTCGATCCGCCGCAATCCAACGCAACTTTTTACCGGGAATCAATCGGGACACGTACGTTTTCGTTCCGCTTCTGGGTTCGGGACCTGTCCCGGGTTCTCGGACCTCGCAACATCCGGCGCGGCGGCCCGTGGTTCCGGCTTTCTTGTGTACGCACTCCTATCCGAACCGGTCTTGATAAAACATGCATACTTAATCCCATCGAACGGTTCAACTTTTCCACTCTGCATGCCGTTTGATCGCGACCTTCTCGAGTGAACGCCGACAATGTTTTCGCACGATTTTAGAAAATCTGAGTGATCCTCGCGCGGTTACATCGTAGAGAACGAAACATCCTCGAATGTCGTTTCGAAATCCTTTGTCCTATCATTCTCACGACAAGACATTTCCCTCCCTTCTTTGGCGCAAAGAAGGTCAGATTCTTCGAGGATGATCATCGTCTCCTGGTCTGAATACAAGGTCGAGATGATATCTGCGTCATCCTTCACCCCATTATCATTCCTTATATTCCCTTCCCTTCGAGCATAATGCCTATTGTTCAACTCGTAGGGTCTCCGCTTCAGAAATTCGATAAAAAGATGCGATATTCAAACCAGTTACTAAGTTACATTCTATTAATTTTGAAATGGTTACCGTAGGAAAATTACTGGCAATTGATTATTATTTAGTAAGCAGAATATCGAGACCACATATGTTGACGCAAGTGTCTAGTGTCAAGCGTTACGTAATTATGTTTCAACACAATCCGCGCAGTAGCAATACGATCGGAAGACGTTGACATCACAAGGATCATTGCACGGGGATTTTTCGTATTTCCCGCCACTTACGTAAAGCTGTGTGGTAACCTGGAAGCCGCAAGTCCCTTCCTACAGTCAGTTAACGGAGCCGAAAAAAAAACTCGACCAGAGTACATTTTATTCCGTACCGATTCCAGCATCCTCGCGAGAACCAGCCAAACGAAACGCGCTTCAACGCATTATCTAATCGAGGCAACGATAAAGCCTCTATCGTGTTGAAATTAAAATGAATTCTCAATGCATTCCACCCGAACCATTCATACCTCCATTCTCTACAACTTAAGGTCGATTTATATTATCCATATACTCTCGTATTCTCTATAAGTCTGATTTTCAGAGAACGATCCAAAGGCGAAACTTCGGGAACCACAGCGAACGATTAAGTGGAACCACAAGCGTACTTTTTCATCCACATTGTGAGTCCGTCGCAATGTGCGACGTCCTGGCATGCGGGGTTCTCACAGAGAATTCTCGGTTCCACCGACAAAAACTGCGGGACCGACAAAGATAAACTCCGCTATAGAGCCTCGAAACTTTCAGATAGTCGGACAAGACTCACGACCACGGAACGGAGAAAATAATTCAGTGACCCTTCTATTTGCTTCGTATACAGTCGACACCAGTTCTCCCAAATTTATTTTATATCCCCCGCCCCTGCGCCGAGGGAAAAAGATTTTTTTATCCTTCGTATAAAATGTTCACAGTTTTTCGTAAAGTTACCAGCCCGTTCTAACATGCTCCGGGATCACATGGTTTAAGCGAGGTTTTTTTACGATTGCTGTAAATATGAGGTGTGAAACGACGGCAAATAGGTTTCACAAGATTTTCGTGTGGAATCTGGTTGTGAAAATATTCAATCCGCCGCGCCGCGCCGCACCGGCCAGGATGTGCGAGCAGATGGCTCCTCGAAGAAGAAGCTATAACGGAAGAAGTCAGTCGTTTGCGCAGCCGCGTGTGAAGCGGGCCAAGCAAATTCAAATGCGTGCACACAATGTACATAGTAGCATATACTCGTACAATATCGACGACCACGGCCATTTCACGGCTGCAACCCCAGAAACTGGGATACAAGCGAAATAATGCATTCCTCGCGAACGCAGCGACCTTAATTCCCATTAGTCAAACTGGCGAGGTCGTCCCATGATTAGCGATACAATTAAACGAAATACAATCCTCGTCTTGTGGAAAAATGTGAATGATGAAATGAAATGATTTCGCCCGGAGAGCCTAGTTCTTGAGATGATTAATTGTGAATATAATTGGGCAGACATCTCGGTTTAATTCAATCTGGTGGCCTCTGTGAATGGAAGTGGACCGAACACGCTTCGCGATATTGTTTCACATACATAAATACAATACATATAGAATGCTCGGGGGATTCGTAACTTGTTAGTCACGGTCGTGTGAAAAATTATGTTATGCATTTTCTACGAATCTTTTTACGGAAATTTATCTGCCGTAATTGTGCCAGAATATTTGATAATATACAGCAAGTAACGAAATAATTTCAACAGGATATCGCAGCTAGTTCTTGTCGAAAACTTAATTGCAATGTTAATGTTAATCTAGTTTAACGCCGAATTTATTATAGAATTGTGTGCCTAGGCTTGTGTTAGAATAATTTCGCCGAGTATTGTGCGTGATTTGTTGGAGTTTCAAGGATTGTTCGGAAGCTGTAAATCCTGAATGCAAATGTCCGTATTTGAATGTGGCCCTTCGACCGTTCCCGGTTCAGTTTCCTCGCAGATGTCGAGAAAAAGTGACCTCCCTAAGCATCTTGTCCGGGATGAAGGGCCTCCGAAGAGTCATGTTTCTGTCCGCGCAAAAAGGGATGCGAAACCGCACGGTGTGCAGTCGTAGGCACTTGGGACTGGTCGTGAGAAACTCACCCTTCGCGAACCCGAAACCCGACTTTCGTCCTATTAAAATAGACGTGCAGCCTCTCTTCCAAATAATATTCAAGTCAACGTCTCGCGCATCCATTGGTACCGCAATCACACAACCATCAAATTCGCTAAAAGAAACGCATTTCTGTTCAACAGACAATAGAACAAATCAGATATCACAGGACCCAAATGCTCGAATCATCATTTCTACTCAAATTAAATTACCCAGGATTACAATGCACATTTCCTTGCACTTTCTAAGCATGCAAAACCCACAACTGCATAACAATCTTTCGATCACGATGTTCAACACGTGACTCAAACTTCACAATGACGCCTCCTAGAAGTTACCCCCCCCCCCCCCCCACTTGTCGGATTAAATAATTTCAACACTTGCGCTGAGTTGTGCTAAGTTTGTGCTACATTGTGCTCGAATATTACAGCTGTAATATAAAAAATAAGACTAAAATTGTGAATGACGTGTTCTTGTGAATCGCTTGGCGCTTTCCACCGGTTTTCGCAAAAAGCTTCCACACTCGAGCGATTAAACAATGCTGTGTTTGACTACGATTGTTTGCACAATAGAGAGCACGTCTATTTCGGTCGACACTGTATAATCAGGCGATATAGAATGCGTCAGAAATAATCATGGATTAAATACACGTCCCGTCGATGGATCCCATTAGCGGTGCCGAGCAAGGACACAGGGCCAGCTGTTAATAAGTGCGGGGAATCGTTTTGTTCTCGTTTTCACGAAACCGTTCCACCGCATCGTCACGGGTAACGTTTTGTTCTACTCGTTGGCTTCATTAAGCAACCGCGTCATTGCTTTTTGTTCCCTCCCGCGACGCAGCTCTCGACCTTTCTCCCGAGCAACTTTTTTCCATTTCGACCGATTCTATCAAGATTCTTGCCCACCCTGATACGATTAGCTACCCACTGCAGATTCATTGGTCGTGGATTTTTTGAATCATCTTCTTTCGCGTCGGGTTGGTCACGCGAGGTGAGGTTGTTTTTTGGAAGAATAAGAAGAAGAAGAAGAATGTTGTTACCTGCTGTTGGGTAGCGTCTGCAGGAGAGAAGCTGGAGAGAGCAGTTAGGGGTGCCAGAGACGCGCATGATGATGCCCTCGAGGGCGGCGGAGTATGACCAGGAGTCGGACTTCCGCTTCCGCAACTGCTCGCACCCCCGCTCGAGGCGAGGCTTACGCTGTCTGCTCGCCCTCTCCACGGCGAGACCGACACGTGCTTCAGCATTCCTCTGGTCTCACCTGTAATCAACGGTTTTGTGACGTTTTAGTTTCTTTTGCTGAAACCAGACGTGTTTCGTGGGGTGATAACCCCTTAACACCCTTCAAACCTTCTCTCGTAAATATGACGTCTTGCGGATTCTACTTCTATTCCTCACAAAAAAGGTTTGAGTGCGATAAGCATCATATAAACATCTGAATGAAAATCGTTTCACCGCTTCTCTACAGCTTCAACGAGCTATTAACGCTGAATGGACACGAATGTGTTACAAAATGCACCGAGCGCTCCATTAACGCCAGCGTTGCCAATTAGACAGGTGTATTAATCCACGTTTCAGTAGAGTTAGAAATGCTTGGATCGAAGGTTTTGTTTTTTGCAAAAGGGAACTGGTTCGCGTCGAGGAACGCAAAGGAACGTGACTGTCGAGAATCCTCGAGAACAGGTTGAAGCCAAGGTGGAATTCTTGCTCCAATTTTCGCCCGTTCCTCTGTTTCGGATTTACGACGCTGGTATTGGTGTAATTGCGGCGCTGTCTCCACTGGAAATAGAATGGCAACGTCTCCGCCCCGCGGCAAGGTTGCAAAACGAAGAAATGATCGACGAAGGTCGTTGGATAATGATCGAAATGATCGGAGCAGCGATCGAGAGAAAACAGAGGTGGAACGTCGGCGTGAAAAACCGAGGATAAGAGTAAATTCACTAATAACTGGAGTGGGAATAGATGTACGAGTACAGCGATTTCGTTTGCGAAACATGTCGGGAAGAACCCTCCCGAGTCGCATAAACAGCGGAATCGTAACGCAGCTGCGTGCCAGAAGCTCCAGAAGCTTAAACATTCGCAAAGCTGACGGGACCGCTGCTACGCAGAAGCCTCTGCGTGGCCCGATTGTTCGAATATTTCCATAACGAGGGAGCGCAAGAAAATGGTAACTATTCCCACACTGTTAACTGTATCTCCGCTCATTAATAATAATTAGCCGGGGCACCGCGCCGCTTTTAAACGATCCTGGCACGCAAAAGGCATCTATCGTTTCTAAACCCATACCGATCTAACTAAAATGTAAACAAATACATTTTCTTCAATGGGAAAAAATTTATTTGTCGCTGGCTACAATTTATTAGGCTGTTCCAAAAGTTTCTTTCGGAATGTGTTCCTTTAATGTTGCTAAATAAATACGAACAATGCGATAATCTTTGTGTTAATATTTTAGTACTTCCCAGCACGAATTCCATTATGTGCATGAATTGAAAACCAACTTTTGGGACAACCTAATATTTATTTAGCAATATTAAAGGAACACCTTCCGAAAGAAACTTTTGGGACAACCCAATTGTACAATCTAATACAATACTCACTTTTCCAAATTCACAGCTGAGCGCAGTCCGCACCCGCGGTCTGTCGCGCACGTCAATGCGCGGGAATCATGTTTACACTTGGCGAACAAGCGGCATTGAGTGCGATCGAATAACACCTCCGAACACTATCGTAAAAATCCCCGCGGTGTACAAATCAGAGGAACACTGTTCGTAGAGAGAGTCACCAAGAACAAGTCTGCAAACTCAGTTCCTAAACACTGTGCACCTTCCCGAAACCTTTTCACCAAACAGAAAAAATCCTTCCAGTCTCCGGATCCTTTCAGGAATCGTTAATAATCGCGAAGAACTATTTTGGGGGGAATTGTAATGATTTTTTCTGATCAAAGTACGCTCTCGATATCACTCGTGACAGTCTCTGATCCTTTTCGAGATTTTGAATAATTGTACGACAATGTTTGCGAGAACTATAATGATTTGGAGTACGCGGTTTGGGAAGCGTTGATATCACTCGTGACGCGAGTGTACCGCGTTCCACACGCCACGAGCGCTGCGCTACGACTGAAGCGGAGCGGCGAGCGGCGAGTAAAACCGACGCGTATAGTAAGCGGCGTGGCGTGGAGGAAAGAAAACGACCTTCCTGCCGAGTGCACGAGACGCCGAGAAACGCACGGTGAATGTTTGCGAATGTTCCACCGGGTACCGGGTCTCTGTGTATTGGTGCGGGGGCGTCGCGTCGCGGCGTCGCGCGAATACAAGCTGCGAGGACCCAACGCTCACAACTTTTCAGCAACATTCCGCGTGGGCGAGCAACAGACTCAGGATGCCCACGGATTAATTCGGTTTCCCTTCTGATTTCGCCCTTCCTTTCCACTGCACCGGGGTGCATACGTTATGAGATACATCGGCCGAGCGACAATGGTTCCTGATTGTGCGCCAATTGGACGGTTTCGATTCGCAAAGATAGTGTTGGTATTAGGTTGTTGCATGTGAACTGTCCGGTTTTAGAATACATATCTTGTAAAACGTTTTTACCGTAATACAATCAAGAAACTTGAAATTCGTTTACAGAATATGTATGTACTTTGAGTACATTGGTGTTTACTTTGATCAATAAGTTCATTTAGAATACCAGTTGAATTTGTTTAATGTTACTGTTAAAGATGGGACACTTCATATGCAACAACCTAATATTTTTAGACAATTTTCTGGAAATATTTTAAAATATAATTTCAAGGGAAATATTTCAAATTGCATGTTAAGACAGGTGGGAAATTGATGTCTTGCAGTGTCCTTGAGGTGGACGATTTATCCGTGAGCAGTTTTCGTCACGAGGGAAATCAATTATTCGATGACAGGAGACTTTAAATCGGAATTGAAATTCTGTGAACGGAACTAGTAGCTTCCTAAGCGAGTAAATTACAATGTCGGAGGAGGGACAAGTCTCACCTACTAATGAACGTCACACGAGACTTTCTGCATACCTGAAAACGACAGTGCATTATGATAAGGTACATGTGTACGACATTCTTTTATACATATTAGTAGTCGATACAGCACTGAATACAGATACAGAACCCAACTCATATTCTCTAAACCGTGTGTAGAAAGAAACGTTTATGTTTCACTAGCACACAAAAATATTTTATAAATCAGTGTAGCGTGTACATGGTTTACCAGCAATGTGTCCACAGTGCTCGCACATAAAATGGAAAGTGTGTTCTTCCAGTACACCGCAGGAAGCAAAGGAGAACGTAAAACCGTTGGCTGATAAACTCCCACGCGATAAACACGGATCCAGAGCTACAACAAGCTTATCACAGTCCGAGAAATTTTGTGTTCGTCTCCGAGGTGACGATACCTTATTTATGCGCCCGGTACCCGCGATGGAAAAAGAAACCAGAGGATCGCTTCCTACGTGATCGCTCAGATCGCGACTTTGTATGGGCGTTGATCGTTCTTCCAGGTGTGTTTCCACGACGGCGACTTGTCCGAAGGAGAGGAGGTTCATGTGGGAGTGAAACTAATCCCTGATTTATTTCACGCGCCTGTTATGGTTCTGAAGTATTCATACACGCGCGAAATACCGTTTCCCCGATCGAGAGATTGCACCGGTTCGAGCACGTTAGCAGAAAAATATGTTTCGTTTTCTAGCTCGGATACGATCTAGATCCGATCTTCGCCACGCGTACGAGAAAAAGATGAACGAAAGTTATGCATTTGCTTTCATTCCGGAAGCAACGGGAACAATTTCCTCCAGTGATAATCCTTTTTGCTGATTTCTCCCACGATGAATCGTGACTTCCCGCGACCGTCGCAAATTATAAGGACTCCTGGAGCGGAGCGTCAGGTGAAAATTCTACGAGCTGCAGCACGCTGACAAGCTCCGCGATGATTCATTTATAATAGAGAAACAGTATTTCATCAAATATTTAGGACATCTTCAGATTAGATCAGAAATTGATCTGTCTCCAGACTACTGTAACTTCGTGAAAAAAAATCGTACAATAATCTAACTAAGCTCATCTTAAAGGGTGAAGCCTCTACTTCCGAACTCTTTAAGTGAATTTTTTTGGAGAGCTCTTTACTTCCCCGTGGAATAGTAATGAGAAGACCCGTGCATTCAACATTCTAGAAGTGACTTATCCCCCCATTTGCACCAGCTAAGTGCACTTGTCGATAGGTCTCCAGGTAGACAGTAGGGTGTAAAGGTCGAAGGTATCATACCTGGAATCCCCGCAAAGGGTAGCTTTGTGCAACGTGGGGTGGCTGCGTAATACGAGGCGCGTCACAATGCAGCTGCACCCATCAGAAACGTATCGAACGGGATTTCAGTAAGCGATACTTTCCACAACTCGGACCAACGATCGGGAAAGGTATCTAATTCACAGTTCGTAAACTGTGTGTGTCTATTCCTGTTCAGCATCATTGTTAAGATCGCTCGGGTTGTTACTAATTGGTTGCAATCTTATTTCCAAGATTTCGTTCGTGAGGTCGAAGACCCGCGAATCAGATTCCCGGGATGTTCGAGAGAGTCGGCAGCTTCAAACGCGCGGTTAATCCCTCGAAAAACGGGGAACGAGTGTACAGAGAGCAACGTGGAATATCAGCGACGCGTGATATCGTGATTCGCTCGTGCAACACGCGTGCCTTTTGTCGCTAACAACGAGACCCCTGTCAAGTATTCACCCGGCGGCAGTCTGGCTCCGTTCACGGCGATCTCGAGGGGAAAATTCAATTAGCTTCGGCAACTAGATCGCCGGCGTTCCAGCTGCAATCCTTGGATAAAGTTGCTCCGGAGCGAACGATGTGCGATGCGAAATTGTCGCGATAGGGGGAGCTAACCAAAACCGTCCTAGCTGAAGTGTTTCTTACTGAATTAGATAAAATTTTGTTCACAGAAAAAATACGTGGTAAAAGTCGAAGATTGAAATTGAGACAAAAGTGCCGATGGACAGTAGGCTTCGTACGAGAGAAACGAAACAAAAAAATGACGGGTTTCCAGTGGTCGACGAAGCTTCCCAAGTCCCATTGAATGACGGTTCTCGCCGACAAGGGAGCTCGGCTAGAACGAGGCGAAGGCAGCAGGCAAATCGGAACCACGGTGGTCAGCCACTTTATCCTCGTGCACGCGGAGCGAGCAGCGTGCAGAGCACCATGGCAATAGCATGTAGAGCTCTGGTACCACGACGTGCGTGCTATGCTATGGGAGTTTGGCAGCGGCGGTCCAGTCTTGACGACGGGTCTCATGGTGTTGCGTTACTTTCCCACAGGCGAGCCTCTTCCTTCGTGTGTGCAGTTCCTTTCGAGGTTGCACGGCGCACGCCCACCGTGTGTGCACCTGCACAGGTACGCACACCAACAGAAATAGAGAGAAAGAGTAGGAGAGAGAGAGAGCAGGGACGAAAACGGGGGAGATGCAGAATGAAAGAAGAAGGGGAGGGAAGCACGCATCTCACCTTGCAAGGCGAACCTGTTCGCCGGCAACGGGACGGAATATCGTCGTAACCGAGTGTTACGACCTGCGAAATAATGTTACCCCCGGGGATCTTTAAATTTCAGGCTACCCGAACGGAGGAAGCTGCTCGACAAAGCCGCTCGATCTGCAATTAGACTTGGGAAGCCGGTGCCGTAAGATGCGCCGAAAAACAACCAGAATTCCACCGGTCGGGTCGAACTTCCCCCAGACGATTTTCTGAACTACTTCAAAAAGTCAGTATCATACTGAAGAAATTGTCGTCTTTCGAATATTTTATTTTTAACAATATTTTCCTCGTTCGATAACCCAACCGGATTACAGGAAGCTCCCATGGACGTCCTGTATGATTCAATTAAAGTTAACAAATTATTCGGCCTGTCAATTGACGTTTCTCCGGTTTCACGAAAAATCGACAGAGAACGATCGGATGGGATTTAATGTCAATCCTGCAACGTGGCAAGGTCCAGCTTCCTGTCTGCGTGACGGGGCCCATTTCCGGGACCGTTCCGTGCCGCGTGCATTCAATGGGACCCCAACATCGAGTGGTCTCTTTCCCCATGGTCATCGGCGAGTTCGACTCGTTTCCCATGGGTGTTGTTTTCGTCTGTAACAGTACACTAATCCTGATAAAGCCGCGCTGTTTTGTTTTGCGTCGCGATATGGTTAACACGCTTGTAGCGATAATTGGACGGAGGTGCGCTCAACGAGTCAAATTAATTAGCTCGACAAGCGTATACTATCCTGAAAATTTCCTACATCGAACCTCTGCCCTAGTGGTTCATAATAAATAAATTGAAGAACCTATCTCGGAATGATTTACACAGAAGTAAGTTTCAATATAACTACTTGAGATTGATGACGAAAACGTCTGCGCAACTCATGTAATTTGTCTCGAAGCAAAAAGGCAGCGTTTAATTTGCACGAATCACGTTACATTCGTTACAACATTATCGCAGTGTGGAGGATTTATAAACGACGCTGTGATGAACGGCCGATCCCCCGGTCACGATAGATCCTCGCGGGAAGACGATTTATACGCTGTTACGTCTATTGTCAGAGCCTGTTTGTCAGTGGGCGATCAGGATTGTTTACCGTACGACTTACTCGTCGGTCTCTTAGTCATAACTTCGTCGTCATGCGATATTCAACGAGGCTACGCTTTGTCGTAAACGTGACCCGGTATCCGCGATAAAAAGTGTTAACAATGGAACACGCTTGTGAATTCAGTCGAATCATCAATCATATTTGTCGGACTAGAGACTCTCCACGTTCGGTAGATAAAATTGAATTTCCTCGTAGCAAGACCACCGAGAACTTTAGAAGAAGAGACCGATATTTTCTGAACGAAACGATATTATCCGGTCTACAGCAGGATTACCGTATCATCTGCTCGTTCGTTGCCCCTCGTTGCCCTCTGTCAACTGTCTTAAGAAATCGGGAGAGGCTCACGAACCGTGTAACCAAAGCCAATCCTCGAGTAGCATGTTCAAGCTGACCTAAATGTGCATGGCCGCTCCCGAGTCGCCAATCCTATCCCCTCGGGATCAATTAATTTCTTGCGTAACGACCGCGAGATAAGGGATGATCGTTAGCATGGTTAATGAACCGCGAACTCGACGCATTTGCATTCTAGAAATTAAAACTAGAACTGGCTCGATCTAATCTTATTTGACAACCACTGAAACGAAGGTGTTCCCTTTGGCAGTATTTCAATCAATTCGTTCGCAGCCGATGGAATCTCGAGAAATGCGCGGAGGAAAGTGTGAACTTCGTAAATGGAAGATTAGAAACTGGAGCGGCAACTTCTGCGAAGCGAAAGTTTGCTTTGTGGGAAGATGCACAGGAAATCAATTCGTAAAATGCGACTGAGAAGCTTTCTTCTTCGTTCTCGCAAAACGCTGGAAAAATTGGTTGTTTCTCCCTTGAAGAAAAAATAATTCTCCAAGGGAATCCTGTCTCTTTCCTGCACCTGACGCAATGCTTCGCAGTTTGCATAATCGGCATGTCAAATTTATCCGCGAGGTTTTGCGCAGGAGTATAAAATCGCGTGTGTGTCTAACGAGTTCGTGCGTCGAAAGGTTTCACACTCGAACCGAGCGACGTTCTTTCGCATTAAGCAAATTCCGCCGCTTAAGAGCAATGACAAAGAAGTGCATGATTTATAATGGTCGGCCGAACAGGATTACATTCATCCCGCAGCCACGGCAGCGTTTTACTGAGAGAAGCAAGTAGCGCAAGAAAGCCCCGTCAAGACGAGGGTCAAAAAATTCGAAGTGGATCGAGAGAAGATATCTCTCGATGGCGTATCCCTTGCGGCGCTCTTGTTGTAACAAGATTCGCTGACGGCATCTAGTTCACGGGATAGTTCTTCGATGAGTTCTTCATTCCCATGAGTGTTGCTTTCATCGCTGGAGCCGCGCACTATTTCCAGGCTAACTTTATTAACCGGTGAAAGAAAAACACCGGCGGCGAACAACGGGCTTCCTCACTTCGAACTCGTTTGCTCCGAGAGAACTACGAAACGCGTGGCTTGTAGTACTCAGATTTTTCTACGCACAACTACTGTTCGCAAAAAACTGGTCGATCGATCGATTGTCTATCATTCTAACTAGACTAATTTTTGTGCAAACTCAATTTTCATCGGGTGTTTTATGAAATTATAGGCTGGGCAAAATTTCCTCTATTTATTCGATCAGACGAATCGAGAGACTGCCGACCGTTCAGTGTGATCGAATATTTTCTTCTAGAGGAAGTATTAACATATCCTTTCGAAACCCAACTCGAAATAGTCCGAACAACCAGCCAGCATGCATAATGTTTCGTTCGGTTTGCAAATTCTTGCTATGTACCCAGGCATCTGAAATGTGGGAAAATGGAAAGTCATCCGGAACGAATGAAACTAGTCCAGTCATGCTACAGGTGTAAAATCCTGATACGCACTGGATTTAATAACCCATTTCCGTTTCTCTGAGGCTACACCCGCTTTCGAGAGCCAATTAGAATACCGATCATCTTGTTTTCGAGCAATTTGTATCTGGAATATCGGTGTTTTCTCTCGTTTATTGTTCAAGACTAATAACCACTGAAATCTATAAAATTGTGTAAAGATTGTCGCTAGTAAGATCGTAAGTAAATTCCTTATTGTAGAAAGTAAATTCCTTCGCTTCCTTTAGTATCAAGCAAATTCCTCGCTAATAGACTGCAGATGTTGTGCATTGATAACAATTGAGCAGGTGAAATGCAAAGCAGTGAAGACATTAGAAGAATATAAGAACACAGTCTTATCGTACTGAACTTGTTAGAATTATTCAGAAATATTTCATTTGCATAGAGATCCTCAGCGTCCGTGTTCTTATAATTAACGGAGAAAGAATTGGGATTTATGATGGCACGCTCGAAGATAATTGGCAGCGGGCCCTCGACAATTGAATCAAAAGTTATTTCGAGATGGGGGGAGGGAGAGGAGCGTTTAGTGTGCTGTATTTCGGGGTTCTTTGTCTTCTAATTATACAGGATGCGGTCTATTAATGCAAGCCAGTGAAACGGGGATGAAGAATAGGGGGTCGCGTGGCATTGTCGTGCAGCAAACACCACACCCTCGTCAGCCGCGCCCTTAACAAGGTGCGGCCCGGGTTCGTTCGTTGCACCTTCCACCCTCCGAGGCACGCAAACACGGATCGTTATTCCGTGTTCCCAAGTAA
Source organism: Lasioglossum calceatum (assembly GCA_963966675.1). Classification (NCBI taxonomy): domain Eukaryota; kingdom Metazoa; phylum Arthropoda; class Insecta; order Hymenoptera; family Halictidae; genus Lasioglossum; species Lasioglossum calceatum. Next base: position 612,351 of record OZ016555.1, on the reverse strand, counting down.
TAAAGCACTCTAACATGATTACACGTAAAAGCGTTCCGATGAAAGAGGAAGCCGGCGTCAGCCGCAGACGTCTTTCGTGGAACAGGTCGTATATCATCCTGACGGAATCTAATCGAATCGACAGGGTTGACAATATATGCACGCTTTTCGCAATCGATGCGGTGCACAATAGAATTAGCAATTACCGTGACCGATCGGATGGAAAGAAACTGTTTCAATTCGCGGAGTGAACTGCGATATTATTTTCTGCCTCTTCAGTTATTCTCACCTCCTTCCGGAAACGACCCGATGCTTCCGGGTGCATACAAGCGCATCTCGCCGCGAACAATGTGCTCAATTCGATTTGTCTCGCGAGCCTCTTCCCTTCCACTGTTTCCGGCACGACTGTAACACTTAAATAGCTTCCACTTCCGCCGGAACCAGCTAGCTAACCGTGACAAATAAAAACCGGGATTATAGCTCGCGGAGAAGCGTGCAGAACAGACAAGTTTCCGAATTTTTTTGGAAACGATAACATGATGAAAAATTCTAAAATTTGAAAAGTCATCCTATATCGCGTTTCGTGGATTCCATTCGGAATTTAGGATTCCAGTTCAACTATATTTTCCCGGAGCACGGTACTCCGTTACACCGATTTACTACCGTTAGCCATGAACTCAAAAATCCGCGAGTTGTCGCCGGGAACAATGCCGATTACTGAAAATCGACGGAAATCTTGCTCCCGTTTCGGTGGTGTGCACGCAACCGACTTCCTTGCACAATATTACGCACGGTTTCGCCGTGTCAAAATGCAACAGACTATACATATAGTACCACTATACCGCGGATCGGCAGTCGAAGTTAGGCAATTGCTGCCGGCCAGAAATAACGAAGACGAGTTCCAGAGGCCCAACGTTCGCATAATTAATGTCGATTCGCTGTTATTACTGCTCCCTTGTGCAATCTACGAAATTTCACGGGAAATTGTGAACGGTGTCATTACTCTATGCGAAGATTATGAACCTAGTTTTAGAATCATTCATCGCGTTCATTAGGAAATCTTCCAATTTTCGTACATGGATCTTTATGCAGAATTGTAATTGATACAGAGAATTTTTATTATCCATAAAGACTATTCGAATGATAATTTCAGCGATCTTTTTCGGTCTCCTGTCACGTCGCTGACATCTCAGCTACCGCAGATTCAACGTCAGCAATATCGAGTCGGTAATAGCGTTGCAACAGCAAATAAATCACAGTTCATTTGTTGATCTTTGATCCGAGCGTGTCGCGTACGTGGCTCGCACAAAAGCAGCGATAACTGTACGCGATAAGTGACGACGGTAAATAAGGTAGGACGATTTGCTACACGTGTCGCTTCGACAAGCTGTCGTCTAATGGAAACGTAGAAAACCGGGGCACTCGTTCCATGAATCACAGTTCCACTATGTCTACGTTCCTGTAAAATGTCGCCGACCGTACGTGGCACGTTTTCCATGGAAAAACTCTTGCAAAATTGAGACACTCTCTGTCTGATCCAGACGTGGATAAATCTACTGACGTTTCCGGCGAACGGTTCGCCGGCTAATTTTTCCGTGAACAACATTCACTTCCGCGGTGATGGTCTCTTGAGTTAGGTTGATCCCTCGGGACGAAATGAACGCTTCCGGCGATCCTCAATTAAAGAGATCGCGTGTAACTCGAACTCGATTTTCGCAGTCACGTGAATCAGGTCGAGGCCTGATCTTTCTATTCCATCTGAATGTTGCGAATGAATTTACATCTATTTTCAGGTAATACATACAAGCTATTAAATTATTTGGGTCTGAGGAATGAGACGAATGTCGAAAGCTCTTCGTTCGTGGAGGACCGCGAACGACTGAACGTGAGAAAATATTTGAAAGCGAATCTGACGGTAAAAGAATTCCTCGAACGTGTCTGCCCCATAATCAAGAATTGAATGATATAAAAGCAGGTGATCACCTGAATTCTAACCACCGGCGAAACCTGTTTTCTCGCCGCTGCTGGGAACTTTAATCGTGGCTACTGATTTCAGGATACGATGGAGGCGCGATCGAGTTTTCACCGTGCCGCGTTACGCATTTCCGACAGAATCAAGTATGCGGTCCGTAGTAAACGGCCGATCCTTTCGTTGCCCAAGAATTTCATATATCCGGCACGAATTCCTGATATCGTTTCATTTTGGCCCTGTCAACGAGAAAACAATTTTCCCCTGTCAGGCTAGAAACTCTAAGGATGGCAGTATAATTATATGAGAGAAAAATCGTGATGAGGATCGCCGAGGACCTTTCGGATGGGGACGGTCTTGGAAAAAGGGAATCCAGAGATGCAAGGCGTGACGGGGAATCTGGAAACCCGAACTTCTCTGCAGTGCCAGTTTCGACACCCATACCTTGGGATTGACAGCGCGTGACCGTCTCGTGTGACCTCGGTGAACCGAGACGGACACATTGCATCCCAGTTCTTCCATCCTACGTTCGAACACTGTTAATCGGGTTCATTAGTCTTTGGTTTGTGAACGAAAGCGGCGGAAATTGTACTTGATTAACACTGCACCTACCGAAAGCCTATTAATAGGATTTTCAATAACTGTGTTGTACCAAAAAAAAGCATAGAAATGTTCTTTTATTTTTACAATCTTAAATGAAACTGTTAGATGACGTTAGTGAGGGTGACTTGTTAGTTCACAATGAAAATTGCTGTTGCTATTGAAGGTTCCACTAAAAAGTGTTTAGCCGTGTACCATAGATTTTTCAAAATTATGCTATAATCACCGGTCGGCAATGTGTTAATATCGAACAGCTGCCATTGATTGGGACATATTCGAGGAAGAAACTTTTCTAGAAGGACAGCCAGCTACTCATCAGCAACTGATCATTTCATTGAGACTAGTACAATGTTTCTAAAAACAAAAAACTGTTTCTATAAATTGAATAATTTGTTCCATTAGGGCCGAGTTAAGTGGCTCACATTGCAGGTGACGCAAACGAGCGAGAAACACATTGAGAGAGGCACTAAATGGTCTGTTTTCACGGTGTCTGACAGATTCCCAAATAATTTAGGGACATCACAGCCCCATACGACATGAACCACCGGCGTGGTGCCAGCATCTGCCAGCAGCGGCTAACGTGGGAAGCGTCCTTCGCCTTCCTGAATCGCGTGAGAGAACCAAATTAACTCTTCATTACACGTATTCATTGCGGTGCGCTTCTACACAACCGTTCTGGACGCGCGAGTTCACCTTATTTTCTGCGTTTCTAGTCCATTTTCCTCGCGCGGCGCAAGTTGTGTGTATCGCCTTTTGCTTTCGAGATCACGCAACTCGAAAGCTTAGCGTTCACCGGTTCGAACGACTCTGCTCGCGTTTCTGTAACTGTTTCCTTCGTTCCGTTCGCGGGTTTTTCACTTTCTGTGCTTACTGTTAAACCATTGCGATCCCACCTTAACACAATTGTCACTTTCCCCGGACATAAAAATGCGGCTTCCGGGCTCATAAACCATAAGATTTGTCTAATAAACGAATCGTAGACGAAGCTCTAACAACGGAATAATTAGGACTATCAATTAGAGTCTAGCGATCCGAGGTGTTCCTCTTGCTTTCAGGCTCTTGTCTCTCGAGCAAGCCTGCTTCAGCGGTCGTCGTTCTTAGCTTGCGAGCTCTTGAGAAAGGAAAGCGGCGGCCTTCTCTCTTTGTCGAGGAACCTATTGTCTCTCCATGATGGATGGGAACCGCTGCTGGTGCTATGGCGGTTGTCCCGGCATTATTTCTTCAGAGTCTGTCGCGTATGACAATAAAGATGCACTTTCGCGATAGTAAAAGAACCACCTGGCGAGGAATCGCCTTAAAACTAGATTGCGATCTATTTGTGGAAAGGTGGGTACGGTCGCCCATCCATGGGAAGGGAAGGTGCTAAAATCTTCGGTGCAGATCTATGTGGAACGATCGATTTTCGTCTTATGGACGGGACGAGCGCGATAATCTACATTGCAGATCAAGACATTATCTCGTGCCACTTCCGATAAATAGTTCTTGATTTCAGGTTTTTCTCGATTTTTTGATTTTATTGGCTTTGCTCTTTTTAAATAGAATAAATTGATGTACAATCTTCGTAAGACAATTTTAAAGATTGAAGATGTCAGTATATGATTACTCATCGATTAAAATTATTAAGGGAGGAAACAGCATTCTATTTGATTTCTGTTTCTTGCCATCGGCACAGACAATTTTTATTTTTCATAAAGATCCGCAGTCTACTGATTAATATTCAGCGATAGAAATCAGCAGTTGAAAGGCTTTAGGTATTTCACGAAAAGAATGTCGTGCGTCTCGGCGCTAAACAGTTGCCATCGCACTGTGTTCCGTCCGAATTCCTGGCAAGGTAACTGTCGAGCTACTAATATCGGAACACGTGCAACATATACATACATATGTACAAACAGACATATTCATGTACAGAAGCTGAACAGGGTAACACATCCGTAGCTCGGGGGCCGGAAAGTACAGGAATTCGATTGCGGCGGCACAAAAAGTGCCCGAGGAATTCGACGACAGCGTAAATCGAGAAACAGATTGCACAGGGGGAAAGAAAAAGGAAAGTCTAAATTTAGTCGATCGCGTTCGAATTACTCTCTTAATTTCCGGGGCGAAGATCGCACGGGCTCTCTGATCTTAATTGCCGTGACATACCGTCGTTCACTTCGAAGATCACACGATTAATTCCGAAATTTTCTTTTTAGAAAGCTGAGAGTCCTCGAAGAAGGTGAATTAACAATACCGACGATCTGTGGCAATATAAATCGGTAGACACAGAAGGCATCTAATTACGCGGCCGGCTAATTAGATGAACCAGGATATCAGTCTCGCATCTTTTCCGCGAAGAAATCGTCTTTCCGCCGACAACCACTGTCGGGGGTCGAGAAACAATCTTTACTACCGCATAGTACCATTGTACGCGGGTATTCGTGGACAGGTACATTCACAGGTGAACTATATAATTTACGTGCGACACTCGTGCGATTTAATCTTGATAATCATACATTGATCTTATATTAGGTCGTTGCATATGAAATGTCCGGTTTTGAACAGTAACGTTAAGGAGACATTACACTTTCTCGGTCGAAAATTTTAATCATTTTTATGGGACCGATAAAGTTTATGAAAAAACATTTTTTGAGTCCGTACTCTTTTTGAGATATACCTTAAGTTTTGAAATAGATTAGCAGCGAATCGGGAACACATCGGCTAATGAACCAGTTTATCATACTATCCAAATGACTCGGATATTTTGAAACTCCCATATGAATTGCAAATGAATTGGAAATGTTCGAAAGGTTAAAACGCTAGCGTCCACTCTCACACGCTTATCTCTCTGTGTGTTGACGGGTTCACGGAGTTCTATGGCGACTTGTGTGCGTGTGGATGTCATTCTATTGTAAACGGAGATGCACACATATGAACGCGGTTCTATTCTCGTGCATTCCGAGCCATGCGGGTAGCGCGGGCCCGCGTTTCCTGTGTACTCGCGCCACAGCCGAGCTCTTTACGCGTACGCGAACGCGAGTGCACATGAACACATGTGCGGTCTTGCCATCGTAAAAGCTAGTGTTTATTGTCGGGCCGACGTGACGAGTACATGAGAACCTGATGTCATATTGCGCCGCGGCTTCGACAGAAATGAACTATGCGCACTGGCGCAGCGCTGCGGCCACTGCACTTCCGTTCTCGCTGTCCATTGTGTCCATCTGCGTGTTGTTAGCGCGATAGCTGACTTCGAACGCGATAATTTATTATGTCATACCGCGTTTACGACGTGGAAAAATGGCACCGTTCTTGCACGATTGGTAAAAATAAGTTCCGAGCTGTGGGAGCAAGGATCTCGCTAAATTTGATCAGAAATAATGAAAGATAAGTCCGGCTAGAGGATTACGTCATCGGTATCCACCGATCGATCAACAGGTATTGACCAACAGCACATTGACGTGCCGCGCAGGTGCCTCGGCAAACGTGGGTGCCGCCGACTCGTGGGTGGCTCGGAGGCATGAAATCCCGGATTTTTGCTCACCTTTCGAAAATATAAAGTTTTCGTTGAGTGAGATCGCGTCGCCCACGTTCCCCGCGAACGGTGAACAGCTGCGAGACGCGGCCAATGAAAACTTGGTCCCTTTCCCGCGTAGGAAGACCGCAGGACTCAGTTATCGCGACGCGTGCAACAAACGTGGGCCAGATCGCAAAAATTCTACCCTCGAGGCGCAAGGAAACACTTCGCGAAGCTACTGGGAACTTCGTTCATCCCTTCTTTTTGCGACAGATTCGAATAAACAGCACTGAAGAGTTCATAGAGCCTATTTAATAACCAATTCTCAGACTTGTTAAGTATATTATTTAGTCGGCAAGTAGGAAATAAAGAGAAACTTGGAGAGCGAAGCGTTGACGGGAGTTTTGAAAGCAAACGGAACGCACGGTTAATATTTTCTGATCGGCGAATACGCTTCAGGAAACCCAAGTATGCTATAGATGATCCTAATAGATAATTCCACTTCCGTTGGCTACTGTAAGCGTAAAACACGGACGATGTATTGGAATTACATTGCATTATTATGCCGAACACGGTGCTCGTGAATGCATGATGGCGCGCGAGACAAGGTCCTGCATCTTTACCTGTCGGGCCCGTCGTCCATTCTCTTCCTAGCCAGGTCCTGAAGAAAACCCGTTTCGGCCAACATCGAATGCATTTTTCTGTTCACCAAAGGGGGAGGAAACGAGTGCGAAATTCCCACCTTTTACTCGCGAATATAATGTACTCCAGCAAAACAATCGAGTTATGCGACTGCAGAGGAAACCGCGAAGATAATCTCGTAACAGGATAGAAGGGCTAGATTAATAATATTTTCTAGTTACTTGCGGTTAACCCCGGAGTATCTAATTTAGATTCTATAAATAAGCCTAGCCGTTAAAGATGGTCAAAACTGCCCTTAAAGGTTTTCCAATGACTATCGAACCCCTCCGACTGAGTACAATTTCAGCCCACTAGCTTCCCCGCGAGGATAGTTACAGGGTAAATTAGATTTCGCGATTTTCCGTGCATTTTCCACTCTCTGATGCGTTCTAAAATTCTGAAAAAAAATGTGACACATTTTGGATCGTATAGCGCATTTTAAAGAATTTTTTTATATTTTTCTGTTGCAAACTGTGCTCACATTTCTGTTGCAAACTGTGCTCAAATATGTCGCATTTTCTTCAGAATTTTAGAACGCATCAGAAACCGGGAAATGCATGGAAAAGCGTGAAATCTAATTTACTTTAGGGCTAGGCCCTTTAAAAATAAAAATGAGAAACGATAACACAAACTCGCTCGCCGATCGGTATTCGTTTTAGCCGCCTTTTTCTCAACATCAATCAAATATTAACACGAATACATACGTTCATTTCACGATGAATTCAAGCCCGAGGAAACTGGAATCCTCTTGAAATGAAAAAAAAGACTTTTCCACGGATTGCAGACACCTAACGTTTCCTTACGTACCGGCCGGATTGGAAAAGGATCCGGTGGCGCCCCACAACGGCGACAGCGTGGAAACTCGGGCAAAGTTCGGCGGACTCGTAGAGCAGGGGAAAATGTCTCGCAGGTATCTGGTTTGACGAAGCACGATGCGTGCGGTGTGCATGTGTGTGCGTGTCGTGTGAATTTTCACAGGTGGTGATTTTCGGTGCTGGACAGGACGCGGAGTAAATCGCCGGCTGAGGGGACGGTAGTCGAAAAAAAAGGTGGACGCGAGGTGTCCCGAGGCGCTGGTGATCGCGGGGCGTATCCCAAAAATCGTGGGGGAGAAACGGCCCTGATTCGGTCAGGCGAACTCCGCGAGTATAGTGTGCGTCGTGTGTTTTGTCGCATTCCGTGAGAGAATCGCCAGTGTGAACGGAGAGGAATCGGCGCGAGTGAGAACGCGGTTTGCGTGTTGCGAAGAGTGCGTGCGAGAATTGAAAGAAGATCGATTTGACGGCGGCCGCCAAACCGATTCGCAGCTACGCCGAGATCCTACGATGTTGGATCGCTTTTCGATGATTTCGCACGGCACCACGGCCACTTGAATATAAACGATCGTCTTCAGGATTTCCGAGCGACGAGCGGACGTGTATTTCTTACCCGTAGATCGGCCGGATTCGAATCGCTGCCAATGTGCAACTCGGCCGACGCTTCGTACGTGCAAAAGCTAGGTTATCTGCACCTCGGAGACGAGCCCAGCGATGCCGGCGCCGCTGCGAGTATCGGCAGGGTCACCGGATCGAGGCCCGAGGCCCAGGTACCTGTGTCAAGGAGCTCCGCTGGAAGGAGCGACGCCAGAGGGCCTGGCAGACCTGTTGGAGCCATCGAGAGCTTCATCGAAGGCAATTCCGAAGCCAGGCAAGTCCCACCGGCTGATTATAAAATGTACGAGAGGGAGAACATCATAGCTGCGTCCAGGTTTGCCACACCGAAGCCTGTTGAACAGATCAGCGCTCAACAGCAACAGAGTCAGAGCCGATTGACTCATCAACAGGCTCCGGTGTACGAGAATATTGATTATTATCCGCAGCAGGGTCAACCTCATCCCCCGTACTATCATCCTGTAGAAACTAGGAAGAGCCCTAAGAGCAGTCCCAGAGGTTCCTTAGCCAGCGAATCGTACGAGCCCACTTTTAGGAAAGCCCAACCGCAAGTACCCACCGGAAACAGGTATCAATCCGTATCGCCTGCGAAAGAGCTACCTCCGTACGAGGCACCACCTGTTTATGAGAATATACAGGAGGTGCATTTCCCTGAGAACGCACAAAATAAGCCTGGCCCTCAGGTTCCACCTAATTATTATCATCCTGCTACTATCAACGGGGGTGATTATGTTGTCATGACTGGGAAAGTGGGTCAAGCACAAAACCAACGCGGTATGACGCAGAGTTTGTCTTACACGCAGCAGAGGGCAAGCAATATACGAGGACAGAGCTACGACGGCTCAAGTTTGCAGCGTTCCGTGGATTCTTCCACATCGAGGTACTTACAAGGATCTTCTTCTTCGTTGGACCACCAGGCAGGCAGAAGTGCTTACGTTCCACCGTCTGAATTACAAACGCCAACCAGGAATTTTAGTTATAGTGCTGAACAGCAACAGCAACATTCTTCTAGAACCGGATTGCCGTACCATAGTGAATCTCCACCAATTCGTTTGCCCCCAGAACCTCACCACTACCGTGGATCTCTAGACAGTACGCTGAGCGGACAGCATGGGTTCCGAGCCACGAATCATATCGAAAGTGCACAACAGTCTCAGTACCGGCAGGACAGTCCTCAAAGTTACAAACCATACATAGAATCCGGTACAAAAACTGCCAGTGCAACAATCTCTGGAGATTCTCAGGCTAGAAATTCTCCAGCCTACGGTGCAAGGCAGGTTGAACAGTCTACGTGTAGAAATTCCCCCTGCTACTCTCCACCAAAGGTGTTACCACCGCTTGAGAGAAGCTACTACCATCAGGAGCCTAGATCATCAGAATTTCCAGCTAGGAATTCTCCAATCTATGCTTCCAATAGATCAACAGAACATTTAAGACTAAGTAATTTACAGAATGATAGAAACTTCATTCAGGATGTACCTGACCCTTCTGAAACAAAGACGCCGGTGTACACTACCAGTCGTGCTGATTCGTCCAGAATCATTTCTAACAACCATATCGCCAGGGGTTCTCCGAAAGCGAGTCCAACGCACAACCAGGTGTCGTCGGATACGGTGGCGCACATGATCAATTCGCCGAGACACGTGGCTTCCTCTTCGTCAAATAACGCCATTGGGAGCCCTATTCGCGGCCAAGTACAAGCGCCGGTAACCAGTGCTACAACCACCACCACCGAATCCGATTTAAATATCCATGGGCCTAGGATCACTAGTCTGCCTCCAGGGGTGACTAGCGGGGTGGCCGGTCCAGTTTTTCTGAACGCTGGGGTACCTGTGTTACAAAGGCCGTCCGAACCAGAACTTGAAGAAAGGAAGTCAGTCAGCCCGCCGATCAAACCTACGGCTGGCAAGGGGCTGCTGCCCTACAATGTCATTCCGCCCAGACAATCAGTAAGAAACCGCAGAGTGAGACAAAAATTATTCGAAATCTTTAACCACTGTCTCTATCCTTTCTCTCTCTCCCTCTCTCTCTCTCTCTCTCTGTCTCTTAATTGGGTTAAGGGAACACGGCAATGCTTTCGATTTGCTTTGGCAAATCGCCAATCGCCGGTTCATTTGCATGCCGATTTCATATGAAATCGCGACGATCCCCTAACTGCATCACATATAAGAACTTCTCTAACATTGCTAAATTTCTTGCATTCTGCTCTTCTGTAACAACAAAAAAGCATGTCAGAGTTTAACGCGAAACGAAGGAAAGGCCTACGCGATGTTTGTCGCTCCCAGCGATGATCTCACAAATGTCAACCGCTATCGCTGATATTTTACATAACGAATGACCCATGTGACGATAAGATTAGCGGATATTCCAGCGAAAATGTTGCTCCCACAATCCGATAAACGGCCTCCTTAATCCGCCAGAAATTTCGTAAACCATCGGCTTCGGTGAACGAAAAAAAATATTCACGCTTGGATTTCAGAATATCTTACGATTCGTGACGAGTTCTTTCTCCGAACTCGCGCTGAATCACGGCCTGTAAATTGTTTCCTCCTGACGACCGCTGTATAGTTACCGCACGATATTTTATTCATCGACTGTACGCGTCTTCACAAAAGCATGTAATCCTCTGTATACTTCCTCTGTTGTCATTGTTCGGCTGCGGATCTTTATGCGTTCATTAACAAAAATTTGATGAAATAGTAGTCTTCAATATTTCTGTTACTTGTATAATTAAATGATTTGCAACTTTCGAAATGAAATATTCGTCGGCGAGGGGTTAACAGTACTTCCACTTTATTTTTTCCACAAGAAATTCAGCCAGCACAGATGATTTGCATAAAGATCTACAGTTTAGTCATTATTGATGGCCAATACAGGATGTGATTTATGGCTTCTAGGGGCCCACCGAGGCGGAAAGGAAAATAGAGGAGCTGACGAGACAACTGGAAGAGGAAATGGAGAAGCAAGAAGAGGAAGGCGAGTACTTCGGTAAGGAGTCGTCGGGCAATTAATGAAAACGCCCCCTAGTGGTTGCTGATACGTGGTCATTTCCGGTTGCACGTGTACATCGATCTTTATTAGTCAGTGTTTACGTAGCTCTCGTAGACCGGGTCCGTCCGTCTTCCTTGATTCTTCCTAATCTGTTTAAGCAGATTAAAGTCCAATAACGTCGCCCGGGCGGGTCGTTATTTCACTCGACGACGCATTCCGACCCGTAATTCGAAATACTTCTGGTAGGAAATAAAAAGCGACGGGGTACCGTGCCAATTCCCACGGCACAAGTTCCCGGTAGACCGGTTTTGGAAAATGGAGTCGGGTCTCAATGTGTCGCGAAACTTTTTAACGCGGCGGCGTTTCGTTGACATTCACTCTCGGCCCATTCGTTTCCACCTACGTGTCTTCGCACCTACTTGAAGCGCTACAAGTGTGCGCGTTACGTGCACTCGCGAGAACATACACGCAAACATAGATGGGGTTCGTCCCTTGTGCCCGAACACCGTAAGGTGGTGTTCACATTGGACAGTATCAATGTCGATTAGATTTTGCCGGTTGTCGACGGAAGAATGGGATCATCAAGCAAGCTACACGTGCTGAAAGCGTCTTGTATTGACGCGAAAGCCACTTAAGTGTGTCAGACTTGTTTGTCATTTAAATTGTCCCGCAAACTACCCAACATTGCGCAACACTGATTTTCAATTCCAATGAAAGCATTCGATGCAAATGACTCCGCTATTTTGCGGACGATTCTGACCATTTACCGTTCAAAACACGGAAAATCTATTTCGTTGAGGTACTCTTTGGCCAAAACGCGATTATCCAATTAAGGTGATTCACCTGGCATTCTACCTTCAAGAAACAAATTCCAGTACTGTTATTAGAAATGGAAATACGCTACTGCCGACCTTGAAGTCGTCATTAATAAACAATTCCGCAAATATATATTTCGCTGGAATGAAATAGTCTGCGCTGGTAGTCGCTGCCGCTGAAGCCCGCGCGAGTGGGACAGGAACTTCAGCCAAGCGAGTCGGTGTCAGTCGATAAGTGGCTGGCGTTTAGGCGAGCTTAGTGTTCCTCTTGGTTTTTCTGCACGAGTTCTATTCTTCGTGTAACGTCCTGTACACGGCAAACAGCGGCGGCCACGTCGCGCTCGCCACGGTAACTAATCTCGTTATAGATAGACCAGTCGGACTCGTTGGCGGCTTCTAGTTCGAACAGGACTGGCGCGGCGAGACCAAGTCGTTAAATCGAAACTACAAGTGTCGCGGTCAACGCGAATGAAGTACCGAGAATTCCTTTAGAAGGGATGGCGGAGTCTGTGTTACCCGTAGAAAGCTGTGAGTTCGTTTACACTGGCTAAATCGACCCCGTGTGTATCTATAATCCCGATGACGATGATCCCGGCCGATGGAATGCATTGTCGAACGGTCGAGGGTATTTTTAAACACCCGCTGATAAACCTGTCACGATCGTATACCGTTTGCAACCGTGATCACCAAAGAATCCGCTTATTGCGCAACCCGGCTATAAACATTGTAATGAACCTACAACTGCCGACGAGTACTCGAGGTACCTTTTTATAGGTATATGCCACACGTGCGGCGAAAAAGTAACCGGGGCCGGCCAGGCCTGCCAGGCCATGGGCAACCTATACCACACAAATTGCTTTATATGCTGCTCCTGTGGAAGAGCGTTGCGCGGCAAAGCGTTCTATAACGTCCACGGGAGGGTGTACTGCGAGGAGGATTATCTGGTACGTAAGGCAATCATAGAACCTACCAACTAAAGAACCTACGTAGCTCACGCAATGTTACCTTCGCAGTATTCCGGCTTCCAACAGACGGCCGAGAAGTGTGCTATCTGCGGACACCTTATTATGGAGATGGTAATTGAATGGAGAACATTGTCATTACTTCCTTGATTCTTGATCGAACGGTAATAAAACCGAAGTTTTTTGCCGCAGATTTTACAAGCAATGGGGAAATCGTACCACCCAGGGTGCTTTAGATGCTGCGTGTGCAACGAGTGCCTCGATGGTGTTCCTTTTACAGTCGACGTAGACAATAAAATTTACTGTGTGAATGACTATCACAGAATGTTTGCACCCAAGTGCGCCTCGTGCGGGAAGGGCATCACTCCTGTAGAGGTACTCGACGTTGGCAAATACGTGCAAGCATGTGTCTCGAACATCCTCGATAATGATGTGCGATGTAAATCTTCCAGGGAACCGAGGAAACCGTGCGGGTTGTCTCGATGGACAAAGATTTCCACGTGGACTGCTATGTCTGCGAGGATTGCGGCATGCAACTGACCGACGAGCCGGACAAGCGATGCTACCCACTCGATGGCAGGCTCATGTGTCGTGCGTGCCACATCCAACGCATATCCCACACGCAGCCGAGAGCACCGCAGCCAGTATCAGCTAGTTATCAATTTATGGGATAAGTTAAATGAATTCCGCGACTATGCATTTCATCGTACTGTGCGCACGCGCGTGCGCCAGTTCGTCGAGCGACTGAAACATACACACAAGAGAGTGTCCTATGGTGAAAGTAGCTTTCCTATCGGTCCACACAGTGGTTTCAATTCATAGTAAACTAGACACACGCATCGATTATCAAAAGTATACTAGCTTTATATTGTTCCTATGAAGGGAACCGGAGATCACATACCCAAGACTGGCTATTTACAGAATCGAAATACTTACACTGCCCAACGGGATCACCTAGATTCTAGATTATTTCGGTCTAATCAATATAAACGTATCGATGATCTGTCTATGTAATTCGTTAGACAATAGATCGGGCCGCGATATCGTGCGGACGATTCTCTCTCTCTTTTTCCATTGACAGCTACTAATAATATAGATAAGTGGTTATATTTAATATATGTGGTCTTTATTTATTCGTCGGAAGGTACTGCACCGCGGGTGCAGTGGTCTCATTTAGGATGAGCAAGTTGCGCAGGCAACTGTGATATATTAGCATAATAACAAAATGTCGTTAAGTAACAACTCCTTTATTTAGTTCATGTATATAATATATATATAATATATATATATATATATATATATATATATATATATATATAATCATATGAACTGCGACGTGTCCGCTATGCGAGGTTCGACGGCACGGATCTCAGAACGATCGAGACCTAAGATTTCTGGATACGTCCGATTGTCAAGACTTCTACGACGGCGCAGAATGCCGTGATTGATGCATCGCGTTTTGCTAACAGTATTTATTACGACAATACGTTATACACCGATCCGAGAACATTACACGACGGAATACTCTTGACATTTTTTAGCGATACTGCTCAGGAATTAACGGACAGGTTCACGATCGAATACTACAGCTGAAGCTCAAAATTTTATGACTCCAGTGGTATCTCTACGATACATAGAGATATCCAGGTTTGGTGCATTGTCGTTGACTAAACTTTACAACGCACAACTCGTGCTGCCAAAAAATTTGCTACATTTCACGAATAATCAATATCTTTGCGTCTAGCTGTAATCTGCGAGTATTGTAGATAAAAAGTACAATGTTATTTAAAATGTATGCACGGTATGTAAAAGGAGACAACCGTTCAATAAAGAATGAGTATACCTGCCAACGTTAAATTGCTATCGTTCTAGGCAGGATGAAAAAGGAAGGGAACATAGATTTTTTTCTAATCGATTTTTATTGTAACACAGTAAAATTATACATTTACAACAGGCAATATACATCCGTTTCCACGTTTACGGTTCGCAGTGTGAACCACACCCGAAAACCTAAATTTCGAATCAAAATTAGGTCACCTTTGGTTTTTATACGTTGCTACGTTTTCGGGGGTTCTGTTTCCTCCCCCGTTTTCGGCGTGGCTTTGTGCGTTGTTGTTTTATTTGATTCTCTCGTCTATAACATATGAAAAATATTATGAATTTAGCAGATGTGATTTTGTTTCACCTACGAACCTAGAAAAGATACGTGATACATTGTGACAACAAAACAATTAACATCTAGCAGTTTAATCGAAACCTACACAGAGCATCGCACGCAGGCTATATCATGTATGCATGTAAGAAGAACAGGAGAACACAAATATTTCAGATAAATAACAATTTCAATGGATCTTAATATGTGTACAGCACATTTCGTAGTACCTTAGGTATGATTTGAGCCTGTTTACCAAACGGCAGAGGTTTCACTATTCCCGATTTGCTCAGCTGCCTAATAGTCATTGTTGTCAGACCTATACAATATATGCATATCATTATTATTTCGATTTTATACAGGTTCCGGTAAGAGTGCAACGAGTTTTCATTATTTGTCGTTTAATTACCTACAGTGACAGTGTACCTAAGTGGTGTAAATATTTTATATAAAGCGTATGTTAATGCCCAGTTGCCTGCACTGGAATTTCGTACCATTTCTAAGTATTTTTCACTAAAATTCAGTAGTTCCATTATTTTGATTATGTCCACGCCGCTGAAATAATACGGGACAGTGGAAACAAAGTTACGAAACAATTATCGGCACGTGTGCGTACAGTTTTTTTTTGCGTGCATACTTTTTAATCGTTGCATAAAATAAACCAACCCAACCGGCCGAGGTGATTATATGCACTGGTACCAGAATATGCCAATAGTCCTTGGTCATCTGTTTCATCTTTGCGAATACTGACTGTTTTTGTTGTTGACCTGAGTGGACGTCTGTACCATTTTGTTTAAAGCCGCAATAATGCGTGACCGGAATACTACATTTAGCGATATTGCAACTGTGGGGCAGTTGAATTGTGGTAATACGATTAAAAAGTGGGACAGAGTTACATGAGAAGTTTTCGTAATGCGGGTATCGTTCTGAAATTTGTTTACACAACGACAATATCAAGATTATAAATCCAGTGGCAAACGTATTTCGAGCACGGGATCGCGAATAACCTACCGGTAAGCTTGAACTTCCAGCGTTTCGGATCGGTGCATCGTATGAAACGCACAGATTCCAGAAAATTTTTCGTTATTATAGTTGGGCCGAAGCCGAGGGTACTTATCAGCCGGCTACTACGGCCGAGAATCACTTCCATTTTCAAAAACAACCGCTGATACTTCTAACCAATAACTTCCACTTTCGGTATTCTTCAGGTGCCGTACTACACCTCCGACACCGAGTGTTATTCACGTTTATTTGCGCACATTCAACGAGACGTACGAAACGGGACTGTACCGTGGACAGAGCCGATGTAAACAAGTATTCGAAAAGTTAAATATATTCACAAAAGTCAACACGTTTTCCGCATCGTTCACTGCAAATGTAAGTTTAGGAATGAAAATGCTATGGCTACACCTATGCCATCTATAAGCTCGATAGTTGTACGCACTGCAAATTGAAGCACATATGGATACCTACGAATCTAACTAGAAAATCAGTGCTATGAACCTCTGTGCAGAAAAACAATTTGGTAACATTGATAAACACGCAACTGTCTAATGAACACAAGATGGAGTTGCTTGCTATTTCCATATTCTATTCAGCTCGTTGCGAATGCCGTTTATACAGGGCAGGTCGCACTAATATTAGTGCCACCGACGAGAATACCTCGTCTGTGTCAGTTTTGCTATGATTCCAAGTTGACAACAGCGCATGCGCGTGAAATGTTGCAACATATCGCAGCCCTGGTTGACAGTCCTCCTGACTAAGCGCCATCTCGTCTAAACTAGCTGAACTAAAATTGGCTCTGAACTTGCTCCGTATCAGAGAGGACCTCTGTCATTATGAATGTAACATGGGGAAATCTCTGCTATGTGGATGAAATCACGCGCCTCGGTTTTTTGTCCTTATACGAGCATATTTTGAGCTGCACGAAGGTTCATTTAATAGAGGAAGGTTCATCACGGCGCGCTCAACTCATCATTTCAGTCAAAAAAGTCTCTATGAGACAGAAAAATACATTGAAATCTGCGGTGGTTTTTCTCGATTTTTCCTCTACTTTGGGCACTCATAATATTAGATATAAACCAAATCTCGTTAAATAATGAGTTGAGCGCGCCGTATTTAACCTTCCTCTTTAGAATGAGCCTTCGCCCAGCCCAAAATCTGCTCAAATAAGGACGAAAAACCGAGGCGCGTAAATCCACGTTTGAATTCAAAATCTAGTAAGATTCTAGTTCCTTCTAGTTAGATTTCTAGGTATCCTACCCCCTTGTCCAAAATCGAGCATCCTATGCCCTATGCTACGAGCAGCTTCGAGCGACGTTCAGGCTGCTCGCCACGTGAACTTCACAGTTCACACTTCACAGTGCCACTTCTCGATTGAAGGAAATAGGGTCGCTCTATGATCGTGTGGCCATGAGGTTAGATTCTCTGAATCTGTACCTCTGTACCACCTAGTTGTTCCCTATGGGTAGAAGGTGCAAGGTGCGTAATTGTTATGAGATCACGGTGGGAACCAGTGGGAACGTTGATTCAGAAATGCGTTATAAAGGATGGAGATGACTAGCACGCCAGTCATTCAATGCAGGTAGTGCACACCTACATATTTATGTACATCGGTCCGTCGATTAAAATCATGGAATACAAAAGTGGTTTCCCACATCCAATGGATAGCAAAGAAATAGATACAAACAGGGAACTAGAGTATTGGATGACACAACTTCCGGAACCTATGAAAAACATACCTGTAATACAGTTGGCAATACCTGGTATGTTCAAATCATTTTAATATTTTGCAAAAGATCATGTCTATATACATGCGTAAATAACTCTCGAATTTTACTCAACATTTAACGAAAATTAATACTTCCTCTGTCATTTATTATGGTATATGTATACATATTTACAGTCGGGGACAATATATTAAGTGGACATTCTTAAAAACCGCATAACTTTTTGAAAATTGGTCCAAAGAACTTGAATTTTTTTCAGATGTTAGACCGACTAAATAGTTTGCTAGAGAATGAGTACACAAAAATTTGTTTAGATTGCAATTGGTAGGAGCCATACAAAATTTTAAAAATTATGTCTTGTCAACTTTTTTTATTTGAGCCTATAAGTTTTATCAAAATCGATCAACATTGCAATGAGCTACAGCTACATACACAAATGCAAGCAAACATAACACAAACAAATTTTGGTGTTTCAATTAATAAAATAAACTTAAATATAAAAATTTCTATTTCACTAGATCGACTTTATTATATTTTTTAACTGTAGATCCTTGCAGCAAGAAGAAAGTAAAAAATCTAGAAGTATTTTCTTTTTTTATCAAGAATAAGGTTTGAATCAACTCTGATTCACAAGCTGGAAATCTAGAAGTATATCGAACTAAAATTTTAATGTAGTTAGTATATAATAATTAGACTCCCTGGATGTTTATGCAAAATAAAAAGTTTGTGCATCAATTGTAAGACACAGGAGCTAAATATCAATTTATATTCTTCATTAATAATTTTAATGTGGTAAAAATAATATATTTATACTCTTTAAGTCTTTTAATATTTTCACTGTTCTAAATTGCACTTGCTCATTTTTGTTATAAATGCATAAAATCCGGGGTCTAATAATATAATTAATAACTTGTAACAGGTTCTCATAACACGATGACGTACACTATAAATCGTCGCAATGACGTAGGGCCGGATGAACCAAAGTACATTAGAGCTCTTGGCCGTTACTGCTCACTCGTTTCAAAACCCATTATTTTTAATTGGTCTATCACGCAACACGACAATATCAAGGATCAGCTCAATGGAGGAATCCGATACTTAGATTTCCGTGTTGCAACGAAATCAACGAATGGAGACATTTATTTCGTGCATGGCTTGTACGGATCAACAATATATCAACCGTTACAAGAAATAGCAGAATGGTTATCTTCCCACAGCAACGAAATTCTAGTAATAGATTTCCAACACTTCTATTCGTTCTCAGAAGTAGACCATCGCCACCTTGTAGACACAATTTTTCACGTGTTCCAAACAAAATTGTGTCCGATCGCATCCAGCTTTGATCACATAACACTTAACTGGCTGAATTTAGAAAAATATCAAGTGATCGTTATTTATAGAAACGTTTACGCACAAAACTATTCGAGCTTATGGCCCAGCGGATTATGGAGAACACCCTGGCCTAACACTGTTCGTGTCAATGAACTTCTAGATTTCTTAAATCTTGAACTGCAGACGAGACCGTTAGAAATTGGTTTCGTATCGCAGTGTATATTAACTCCGGATGTTCCATACGTGTTAAAACATTTATGTGGTACATTACAGAGAAATTTAGTATCTTTATGCCAAAAGACGATATTAGCTTGGATAAGTCAGAAACGACCTGGCCAAAGTAGATTAAACATTGTTATTGCTGATTTTGTGTCGGATAATAATTTTTTATTCTGCAAGACAGTTATTGAGAACAACAGAAAGCTTCTCCATCCATAGTATTCTACGCAAAGTATATTATAATATATTAGTTTGTACCTGAATATGTAATGTATAAGTTTTATACGGTAAAATTTCACATTACACTAAAAGTCTTACTGGGACAGTGATATTATGCCTCTAATGCTGCTTTTTTTCTAACAAAGTATAACATTTTTAAAATTGGTAAATGACAGCTAACTCTTTATTTTTCATAATTTTTTCATGAAAGTGATACGAGCCGATAGAATTTGGACTGTGCATAGTGGTTTTATTAGTCAAATTATTCGTAGATTTATTCGACGTCTCCGAATAAAAATTGCAATTTTCCATGATTTTCGGCCTTTTTATCACATTTGATCGTTTATAATTCCTAAATCAATCAACCAATTTCAATAAAATTTTCAGAGCGCATATATTTATACGAGCTTACCAAACACACCTTTTAAACTTTCGTTATTGGCCCATCTAAAGGAGTAGTAAAAATCCATTTTCACTATTTTTTTCGCAATTCGACCATGCATTTTTTCAACATATTTTTTAGACGTCATTTACTAAACTAATTCTTCTAGCCTTACAGAGAAATTGAAGTCAAAAGTTATTTTGATTTAAAGTGTGTGTGTGATTCTATTTTCATTGTGATTTTAATTGTAATTGCAATTTTAATTTTTATTATGTTTATTGTGATTTTAATTGCAACTATTATTTTTATCACAATTTTTATGTAAATTCCGCACGCGTTCTTGTAATAAAGCTATTTATTAATATTAAATTTATTAGAATTATTACCGCATCGAATTTTAGCAATTTCCGATACATGGTTATATCGCACGAAGCATCGATTGTAGCTAGTTCTGATTTATGCCACAGGCTAGTGAAGGTTCTGTTTCATGCTAAAACGGTGTGGTCTCTGTTTCGTGGTAAAAGTGGGCTCTATCCTCGGTGTAGGAGCTGTTCCGTGCTAAGCGTGAGCGTGCCAAAAAGTGGTGGCAACTCAGACCCGGGCGTGAGCACTCTCATATCCTCTCTGCTAAGATCTTGTCGGTGGCTAGTGATTTCCCCCAGAGATCCAACCTGGCGAGACCTAACAGTCCCAGACGGTCTAGGGATAACAGTATTTGTTCCCTATGACCAGATGGAGATGACGTTCACATTGGTTCACATCAATACTGTACAATGGCGTTCACCTTGTGGACTCTTTTTGAGGCAACATTGCTTTGTTTGAATGCCGTTTGTGTTCTGAACGAGGAGAGGTTTCTGGCCAAAGGTGGATATCTTTGAAAAGCTTATATTAATATTTCTTGCCAATTTATTTAAAAAGTTTCGTGATGATGTTAAAATGAAAACAGTTATAGGTTATATTATTTTGTTGTGTTGGCTTCATGCAAAAGTATCATTACAATACCCATTGTTTTCTTGATGGTGCAACAATTTACTTCTACTATAATAAACCTGTACATTCTATATTTCATTTTTTAGTTGGCTGGGCATCATGGCAAAATGTTCAAGGATTTGGGGAGAGACCCACAATGAAAGCACAACTATTGAACCTTGTTAGGTCCATAAGAACAGTAGCAAGGGGTATGTTGAATTATTTTCTATTTCAATTATAACATTCGCTACTCTGTTCTTTAATCTGTTTTCTTTTAATTTTCAGTTCCACTGATATTTCTGAATATTGTAATAATGGTTATGAAAATGTTGCTAGGATGATTCTGGATGTAAATAAAAGGACAGAGTGCTGTGAACAGCCAAAACCAGGGGTTTTGAACATGTACATAAATGGCAATTAAATTCCGTTATTTTTATCTTTTCAAGAAAACGGAAGTACTAGATTTATTATCAAACAGGAATCGTTCCTCATTGATTTCCTCTGGTGTCCACCAAGCCATGCACCTGTTCCATGAAAAATTTCTTTGAAATCACATTTATCCTTGCTCTTTTAAGTTTCTTGACTTGTTTATCGGACTTTCGCATTATGAGTCACTTCCGTAATTAATCAATTTGGAAAGTCTTTTGTATTTTTAAAATGCGCATTTTATATTTCCTCAGTTTCTTCGTAAACGTTCGATTCTTGCTTTGTTGCTCGGGACCCGCGCGTCCACTCGGCTTCCGGTCGAGGATTGTCGTTTTTAATATGTTCTCTCAGACGCAACTTAAATCATAAATCGAACGACCGGCCGTGTTGTAAATTATCCTCAGCCGCGTGGCAAGGTGTAGCTCGTAACTTGTCTTCCTCTTTGTGTGTTTACGGACGAGGTAATCGCGCTCGGACGGGAAACCGATGATTTTCCCGTAACTTTCTCCCCTTCCTCGCTTTCTCAGGGTAGAAGCATCTTTGTGTAATCGATGGCCGCGCCAAACCGCGATGCATCTGCATTCTACACAGCATTTTCTCCCAGAATCAACTTCTTTTTTCAAATAAGTTCCGCGATAAAAATCTACCGACGATTGGTAGACCTTTTACTTTTCGCATTCTCATTTCAAACGCGAGAATGAATTGTGATTCCTTCATTTTCGACGGCCCCAATCAAATTGTTCTTCTTCGTAACTATTATCTTTTATTGTCCATTAACGTCTATTGCTTCACATCGAAGGTACTTTCATTTTTGTATTTTATTACTCCCCATCCCGCTGCCCAAAGCGGATACGAGGCCGACTTTCTCTTGAAAAATGATTCAATGCTTCCGATGCTTGCGAGCGTATCTGCAAGTAAGAGATTACAGTAATATTTTAAGGAATTTGTCTTCTTTAAACGGGTCTGCAAATTGATGCTTCTTTAAAAGTATAGAAATTATATCTTCTAGGAGAGGCAGTAATGACAATCGTATCGATTTAAAAACAGCAGAGTTCGTGCTCGCGATTAATCCTCGACACGTTTGCAGGAAATTAATTTGTTACCATGATCGGTGGTCGCGATCGGGAAAGGAAGTATCATAACGGTGTGCGGTCATTCTCTCTGTTGCGATCTCCTTCACCGCAATAACGATCGAAACAGGTAGATGCCCAAGTTATGCAACCGGTTCGTCCGATTTACACAATATCTGGCCACACGTACGGACCCCTTAAAATTACACGGCCTCTTTTTTTTGCTCCTTTTACACAGCTGCAACTGCGACCTGCATTCCCCGAACTGTTCCACGCAACTTTTATCGCGTTACATAAGTTATCCTCTCGTCTCTCTCATCTTTCTTGCCCCGATTTTCGTCCTCCACAATTAATTCCATGAAATTCCTGTTTTTTATGGGGCTACGCGTTGCACAACCATTCTGAGCCATTCGTAATCATTCTGAAGCTGCTAAGACCATGTATTTTCTAAAGAGAATCTTAAAAAGCCTATTAGTCAAAATGAACTAAATCCGTAGATTATTGACAGCGCAAGTAGGAATAGTGCAACCGGTGTTTTCAAGTGTGCCAGCGGCTGGAAAGGTGTTGCAGCGGTGTTCAGCGATAGCGGAGCCGTTAAATAACCAAAGACAAGACACCGACGCACTTTGCAGAGAAGATCGTTAGAGGCACTATAGATATAATTAGAGAGAGAGAGGGGGGAGAAAGAGGACGTCTGCGGAACTTTCTTCGGCGGTCGGTAGGTTGTTTCCTTTTCCTTTCCGAAAACCGTGAAAGGATGACACGTAACCACGTGGGCCGTCGTAGTCCTTACGCCTGGGTATCTCATGATTAGAGCTCGCGGAAGACGCCGATCTAATTGACGCCCAGGTAATTGCTGGCCGGTCCCATAATTATCGTAGAAGACGGGGCGAAGCTCGCGCGTCTCTCCGGCCTAAGCTAGTTCGTTAAAAACACATCCGTCCACGTTAACGAAGGGAATACATGTTAGGCAACCAGCGTTATTCCGGTCAGAAGCTTGCGGCCGCGGAAAGGGGATTAGCGAAAGTATGGTAGGAGCCACACGGGGGCCATTGTTGAAACGAGCAGGTTTTACGAGCCAGCCGGTGTGTGTGCCTCGCTCGACAAATCCTCTTCCCATAATTGGCCGAGCGGATCGCATTGTGCGTCACCATGCCCGCGTTTTTCTCTCCTTTCACACGACAACGACGTCTCCGCGCTGTGCTGATGCCTCTTCCGATTGCGTGCACCGCGTGGAAAAAGTCGGTTATACATTTTTTTAACCCTCGGATGGCCACCGTTGCTCTTTTGTCTTCGCCTTATCGACCGCGGGAGTAATTACGATCAATTCCGTCCGCGGATTTCTGAATCTGATCTAATCGGTTCCTGGCAGGCTTGGTGCAACTTTCTTACGTGTGCAGACGTGCGAGCCTCCCCAAGCAATGTAGAATGTAACGCATGTAATGTAGAATGAAAGAGTTGGTACTTATAAGAGTTGCCAGCGGGATAGAAAGCAGATGCAAATGAGATAGTTCCGGGGCAGAGGTTCAACCGATAAACTTGTATAGATAATCTGTATTAGTTATACATCCGATAGATTTCGTTCGGCGGAATTAGAGCACATAGCTCCTTGCATGCGTGCGCGCACGTTTTTCTCCTTTCGCACGGCTTCTAGCTGGCTGGCAGGCGCGTTTATGGATTATGCACAGCTCTTACAAAATTCCACGGAGAGTCTCACAGTTCCTCTTCTTCTCTCCTTTCCCCTTTCTCGACCCCGCCATCCCTGCTGGCGAGGAGTCACGGCACTTTCCCCGCTGGACGTCGTACATACGTAAGTCTTTTAGAATGGGCGAATCGTTGATAGACCGATTTCCTCGGTGTTCCGAGAAACAACACTTTCCTGAATTCGATTATTCGATCCTCGGTCGGGGGAACCCTGTATTAGGGACGAGCCGAGTTTTTGCGGGTCGTTACGCTTCCTCGGGACGTTGGAAAACTACTGTGTAGTGTAGCATCCGAGTACTCGAGACTCTATATTCTTTAACCCTGGGGAACTATGTTGAAGTAAGTCGATTTAACGTGTCGAGTAAAGCGAAATAATATTGGACAATGTTGTCGAATCTGGTTCCATCAAATTGCAGAAATTACAGAACGCGCGACGCTAATTTGTTGCAGGAGTCAGAGGATAATTAGATCGCCAAGTCATCTGAGAAGATCACTTTGGTACAGTCAATTTTTTAATGAGACACGGGGCTGCTTTGACGACACAATTGTGAACTATGTTGACAAGCACATAGCATCCCACATCCTAAATTCGCCCAGAGCGGTTGTTCTCTTGCTCAATCAAACGAAATTGTAAAACGCGGTGGAACACCGTAATGATTTAATTTAACCGAGGCGTAGGTGCCAGCTCAATCTACAGCACGATTGCACCAGCCGCGCATTGTGTGGCCAGGTTACCCAATTCCGGGACTCATTACTCATTTTCTAATTGCTTCTTCAAATCTCCGTCCATAATCGAATTTCACGTTTACAATCATCCCTGCCCGTGCAAATCGTTTTCACCTCGGAACGATTGAATATATCCAACCTCGATCATTACCTCCAACGAATCTCACGAAGACAATAGCAATCAACGTATCCCCAGCGATAGGTATTCCTAATAAAGGAAATTCCCCGACGGGGCTCTTAATGAACCCGTTACGTGCGCCGGTGTTTGTTGCGTTACCAACGAAATCTAAACACACGTAAGCGACTTAACGCCCCGTAACATAATTCATTAACCGGCCTGCTAAACGTTCTCCACCGTCTGATAAAACCGGATGACCGAGAAAACGATCAACACGATAGATCTTGCGCAACGGCGCGGCGCGGCGCGGCGCGATCGATGCCTGCTTTCACGGGAAAAATTATCCGAGGATCCGAGAGAGGATACGCGGGAATCCTGAGGATCGAGATGATCGACGATTGGAATCTCTCGCCCCTTCTCTCGGAGGAAGAATGCCTGGCCTCTGGCCGGCCACTTTCGAATCTCTGACCACTGGTCTGCTTTTGCAAAACTTCCTCGCTGAACGTTGCTGCTCGACGAGGCTTTGACGTCACGCCGGAGATGATCGTGGCCCCCGAGGGCACGCTCCCGGTTCGATCGACGCAGTGAAAGGAGAAAGGTGTCCGTTCGCCGAAAAAGAATCGACGAAAAAATGTTCAGTCTCTTCCCGGAGAAGGAAGCGCGAGAAAAGTGTCCGACGGATGGCTCGGGTCACGCGGTCGGAACCTCGGGACATAAATCAGGAAGCAGGAGGAGAATCGTCGGAAAGAGAAATTAGGGAAGTGAGCAGACTCCCAAGAGACTATGGTAACATCGTGTTGAACGTTTTTGCGTTGTTACACCGGTAGACGGTAAAATTGGCCACGCAGGAAGGTTCAATGGCTGAA
This sequence comes from Lasioglossum calceatum, assembly GCA_963966675.1. NCBI lineage: Eukaryota > Metazoa > Arthropoda > Insecta > Hymenoptera > Halictidae > Lasioglossum > Lasioglossum calceatum. The sequence goes on along the minus strand of OZ016555.1, from coordinate 586,525 downwards.
GAGAATAGAATAATGCGGTGGGTTCAACGGTGGCGACGTTTTTTTTTATTTTTTTCTACAAAAAAGCCTTTATACAAGTATAAAAAAGATGCGTGGTTAAGAAGTAGCGTTCAGAACATATAAAAAAATAGTGTGTATCTCTGTACGTGTGTGTACGTGTGTATATTCCCGCGTCAGCGGCCGCCTACACGTTTCGAGATGTTACGCTCCCGTTTCCCCATGGTGTTTGCTCCTCCGGTTTTCGATGTCGGCCAGGTCCGGTCGAAGACTAGTCAATGTCCTCCTCGAAACGGGATCGAAGAACGCGCGGCAGACGCCGTGGAAAGCGTGTGTAGGTATCAATTGTATTTACAAGGCGCGTGATCCGCGCCGATCACGGCTTCGGCTTCGACTTCGGCTCCGGCTCAACGGTTTTTATGTCTCGCGAGTCTTATAAATATATCGGCGAGGATCCTTCTTCCGAGGATTCTTTCGATCGATGCTTGTTTTATTTATCACTGTGAAGGGGTTTCTCGATCCCTCGCGGTCACGACCGCGACGACGACAGACATTTGTTACGACGACGGACATTTGTGCGACACCTCGTCGACACCGACCGGATCGTTGAGCTGGCTGCCGTCCCGACGTTCAAGTTCACCCCGTAGCCCTGACCCATTGGAGCGACGACCCTTGGTCTCCAACGAGCTAGCAGCTCAGGGGCTAAGTTAGCATCCGCACGCACCTCCGCAGATTCCAAAGAGGCTCGTGGCCCGTTGAAGCGACGACGATTTGATTTCAACGAGACAGGAGCCTGGGAATCCTCTCCCGATCTCGTTCTGTACGTGCACCTTCAGACTTCCTAGTCTTCTTTGTCCCTCTATGAACTTTGATACGTCGGAACGGCGACCTTCGATCAGCGGGACTCTTTCCCTAGAGACGATTAGCTTCCTCGACGATCTCAACGATCTGTCCTTGGTGCGACGATCTTCCGAGCGGCTTTTTCCGGGAACGTTTCACTTGGAAGAACTTCCCTCACGGCAAGTAAGTTTTCATCCGCCATCGAACACCTGTGGCATGAGTTCGGCTCGAAAGATGGTCGCGGTGGTCGACTGGTGTGTACGCTCGTTTCCTTTCTCTCCCTCTCTCGCTCACCCGACATCCAACCTCTGCTCTCTTCCTTTCCTTTTTTCCTTACGATGACCGCTTAGAACGGTGCACCATAGCTACCGCTGGGCCTGCTCGGGGCTCCGTAGCTAGAGCTGGGACCGCTAGGGTAACCTCCAGGTCCCTGGCTGATTTGGTTGAACTGGGCGACTTGAATAGCCTGTCTGATTCCCTCGAGATCAATGCCTACCACACGGGTTTGGTAGCTGGGCACTCCGTACGAGGAGCTCGGTGCTCCGTATTGGGAAGATGGGGCACCATAGCTGGAGCTAGGAGCGTAACCACCGCCTCCGAATCCTCCGGATTGCTGGGCCTGGAGTTCTTCCTTCAGCAAGATTTGACGGATCTGTTCGAGGAGGGCTCCGTCGACGGATGCACCCTCGTTGGTTTGATATCCGGTGGACACGGAGGTGTACCCGCCGCCACCACCGCCTCCTCCTCCTCCTAGGGAGTACCCGCCACCACCACCTCCGCCACCCAGAGAGTAACCACCGCCGCCACCACCACCGCTTGGTCTGCTGTAGCTGTAGCCTGAGGAGACTGGTGGTTCGGCCAGGGCGAACCCTGCCAGGCCGACTATCATACACTGAAACAAACAGAATTTACATTATAGAATATTACATTAATTTATGATTTTGTCAGGGACTTTTCAGGATAGTAGCGAAAATCAAAAATGAACAACTAATATTTAGTAGGTTTTGTTCAAAATCTCGATCGCGAGGATATTACGGAGCAAAGGGATAATTCGTTTCACTCTCTCTCTCTCTCTCTCGCATCGGTTCAAGAGGAAACAGGAAAAATGTTGCCACACTGTTCATCGAGGCGTGGTCGAAGTTAAATAAAAGCCGAAAGAGAAAGTTGCCGGAAACCCAAAAAACAAAGAAAAGATGGAGTGTCCGAGTAGAACTTCCGCTTAGAAAATCGACTGGGGACATTCTCGATCAACTTGCTTAGACTATACACTGAGGACACTGTATTATACCGGTGGTCAGTCACTTCGTCAATCTTCACTTTTGTTCACACACATACACACACACACACTCTCTCTCTCTCTCTCTCTCTCTCTCTCTCTCTCTTTCTCTCTATACGATTTTAGGGCAATTCTTAAGTGAATTTCAGCGTGCTTACCGCGATCAGAGGATTCATGTCGGCTTCTGCGATGCCGCTCGGTTCTGTGACTCTGTGGAAGGTAGACCAGGATCCTTTATACCCCCGAAGAGAAGCAGGGGGATACTTGGGGCCCCCACGAAGAAGAGACGGGGGCCTCTCGAGTGAGAGTAATTCAGCTTGTGAGACGATTCTCTCCTCCTCCTCGTCCTCCCTCCCTCGTCGACGCTCTCAGCTATCCTTTCGATTGTGCCAGGTGTCTCTGTTGCTCAGCCGGTCTTGGTAAAGGCTTATCCTACTTGCCGGCGATCCACATGCCTATACCCCTTCGGGGAACAACCGAATTTGGTGACCGGTTGCGAAACGCACGCTTCTCGGACGCTTACGATCGGCCTGCGGGCCCCATCTTGCGTCCTAGACCTCGACTCCTTTGCGCCCTCGATCCTCTGGATCCTCAACGATTTCGTCAGATCTTCTCTGACCCGCAGCGATCGCTACCAACTTCGATCTTGGCCCGGGAATCATGCCACGTGACGCAACGGCCACTCGAAATTATGATGAATGCCTCTTTCTATTCGATGATCGATCGCTTTGGGATTCCCTGGCGAGATCTTGAAATCCCCTTTCTACATTGTTTAATACTTGGACAAAAAATTCCGGATCTCAAGATCTGTTGCCTAGGTTCGTTTATCTAGGACCCGCTGGTGTACGAATTTCAGGTACAATTAAGATTCTGTACACACGTTCATGGAGCACGCGTGGGACCATCTACTTTACAAGTAGACCGTCGCGTCGGTACGCTATTTCAGGTATATTCGAACGTTTAACCTACTTCGTTGCAATTTACTTGACGTCGAGAGCTAAAAGCAAGATAAACCAACGACGGTTTTTATCGGCGAAGCTTTCATCTTGCTTCTGTGGAAAAAGTTCTGTCAATAGTGGACGGCCAATTAATGCTCCAGTATTTTCACAACTCTGACTTGTTACGTGATAAGATAGAGGGAAGTGATCGTGGTGGGACAATCGTGTATTTTCTTCCTAGCTTTATTTCATATACACAGTTTGGACAATATTTATGTTGGACATTATATTTACACAATTCATTAGATTAAGGAACGATCATGAACATCCTCGTATCTCTTGAAAAGTAATTGCTTCACACCGTGTTAGCCAAAATTATTAATTCATTTCGAATCAATTCTTATTGCCTGGAACATCAATCTTTCACGAGACAGCTCGCTTCACTTGCTCAAACACGATGCTCAAAGTAATTAATTTTAGAGTGAAAGACAGCTCCTGGCGATGTCAGGTTTCTACCAATAGTCGCGAGAAAACTGTACGCCCATTTCCCCAGGAGCTTTGCAAAATTCGTTAACCGGAACATACTAATTCAGAGCAATCTTCCTCGCTCGTTAACAGCGGCGCGGCAGCGTCGAAGATTCACACATTTCTTCGCGCCCATTTTACGTAACCCTGTTGTGCAACTAGGTGAAATGAAAATATGTCGCATGTAGGTTGTGTCGACTGCATAGATCTATGTAGCGTTTCTAGATCGTCACCCGGTAGGTCGGTTGATCCTTGCTCTCCAGGGGGAGAGTATCAGGAAGAAAAGTACGCGGTCGGTGTTGTATCATCCTCTCGCCGGAGAGCTTCCTCTCGTTTCGAGAGTAATCATCGTCGTCTACGCCAGCCACGCTCTTGGATGATCCATAGATCGCGTGCGCGCTTGTGTGTACTGTGTACTGTGTACACATGCGCTAGAGATCACGCGGTGAATTATCGGAAGATACCGGACGCTGCGCTGGCCAGGTTCTGGTCCGCGCGTGCGGCGATCATGCCGCGAAACGAGAGGGAAAACGCTTTCTTCGATGTGGAATTTAATTATCCGGCTCATGAACTCTCGACCCACTTCCCGGGACACTGCCGAGCAATGTTGCTGTCATCCCTCGCCTCTTTCCTTTCCTGTGCCGAGGACTGTTTGCCCCATTTCCGGGCGGATTCGCGCGGTGACCTCGTCGCAAGGTGGCCCCACGATTTAGCTGCGCGAAATCCATGGAAGTAACTCTGTCATGTAGAAGCCTCAAAGAACTGTCATTCGGATGTCCAAATGATTGCCAGCCCCTTAAAAGCAGAGGGGATTTTGTAGAAAAATATTCCACGCTGGTCTCAGTATTTAAAACAATCCATTTTCCTCCGATGCTCGCCGTTTCTAGATTTCCAGTGTACCACAGCTAGAAATCTGGAAAGTAATAGCTCGCCATCAGACGGCGAAGATAATCGTTCGATTGTAATTAGAGGAACAAGGAAACACGAATCTAATGATTCCTGTATTACGCTCGGTTCGATAACAGGAGTATTGAAGCGCGTAAACATCTCAGTGTTACGAAACAGGCGATGCTTCTACACTGGGAAAACCGACGATCGTGTTTCTCTTCGGAAGATAAATGGCTCCCAGAGATTTTTGTTCGGCGCTTAATCCTTCCCTGAAAAGTCGCGTATGTAGTAGTCAAGAATAGTCTTCTAGAACGCAGTACAGGGTCAGATGTTTATATAAAAAAATGCTGATGCTTGTAATAGCTTGCGCAAGCTTAAGCAAATCATGAAGAAATTTTCGTCCATCCGAAATTCCCTTGCGACACCCGCCCATTTCTCGAAACGACTTGCTTAGAATATTCAACGAAGAGAATAGAAGTATTTACGACACGGTGGGTGCCAAACGACTGGAATCCATAATCGTAACGAGATAATGCCATCGTGCGTCGCGCGATAATTTATCACGCACGACAATAAATAAATTCGTGTCCCTCAGGAGAAAGTCGAAGAAGCTGCGGAGGTAGACGGGTGTGACACCTTGCTCTTCATCATGAAATTACCCGTTGTATCGAGGCAAGGTGCACCCGCACACACCGGTGCCCATGGGAATCCCATCTTATTTTGCAACGATTTCGAACCGTCGCCATATATAGGGAGCCGCGATCGTTTCGCGACGTGCAGAAATTCCTTAAATCCACCGGATTGCAGATACATAGGAAATCGTACGTGCCGTTCAAATGTCATCGTTTCACCATGGATTCGACGTTCTTTCTTCCGTCTTGCTTTTGCAAAAACCTGCGGAAACGGCGATCTACTTTCGTCGTACGAGAACTCGTTAGACACAAGCATCGAGGCAGAGATTAACACTAAACCTACCACGAGGGGTCAAATGACCCATTTTAGAGTTTTTATTTGACCATTATTGAAATTGAAATCTTGTTATTTTTATAATACTGTACACATCAGTCACTTTTGATGGTCGGTAGGTTTAGTGTTAACGAGAGATTAGAAGCGTCGGAGGCCAGTCGCAAAAATGTCGATTTCCTCGATCGCGTATGCGATCCGTCGAGATCCGTCGATCCGGATGACTCGTAATATTCCTCGGGGCCCTCGAGTCACGTCTTGCCATGTACTGCATCCGAGTTTCTCGGATATTAATGTTGCAGGGTCGAGAGAAAGAAGGGGAATCCGTGGGCCTGGGGCTTGACTTTCGCTCGGCCATTAGCTTCGGCTTCTCTCGGACCATCGCGTCGCGTCTCCTCCTCTTCGACGCTGTCGTTCGACTTCTTTCTGCTTACAGAACCCGATGAAACGCTTCGATTGCGCTTGCGAACGCGATGATCTATCGTGGTCACGGAAATTCGAAGAACCGACCAACTATCGCTCGATTCCCGAACATTGTGCTTCGAGACCTTTAGCGGCACTCGTTGCCAAAAATTCTACATCGTTACTCTTTGTTTCACAAATTTCACATATATTGTAGGTTATAGAACAAGTAAAAATGTCCATAGGTCGCATAGATGAACACTGTGAATTTTTATACAATGAAGAAATTGTCCGCGTTAATTACAAGCTACAGGATCTACATAGACATTCATTCTATAATATACAGATCAAGATAACATGAAATAAATATGTCCCCAAGTCATCCGAATGAAGACAATAGCGTCACAAGCAAAATTAACCTGGGAAAGCATGTTTGAAATTAATGGAACAGTACAGTATAGTCTGCTTAAGAGAAAACGTTGTTTATCGCTCGATCATTAACTTTTATAGAATAAGTTTCAACACAAAAATGCACAAAATCCAAGAAGCCAAAGAAAAATTGATAGATCGAATTTCGGTATTGCAACCTATGCTACAAGGTTCACAGTGCCTCCAGCATTGTCTCGGCAGAAGTTAGAGTGCTCTGTACCAGCGGAAGTGCTTTTGGGAAGCCGCTTCTGCTTCGTTAAGCAGCGCATCACTCATTCTAACTTTCCTCGCAGATACAAGATAAAAGCGTCGCCCGTGTAATTAAGAATTTTACACAACGGCTTGATCACTCGTTTGCCTAAGCAATTAAGAGAAATAGCGAGAGAGGAAGCTGGCTCGCGGGTGCTAGAGGTCGTAGAATTTCACAGAGTTATTCCTTTTTCGGATAGACATTTCCAGTTAGCTTGTCCTCGAAAAAAAAAGAAAGTGTTAATTCTTCATCCTGGATTCCAGGATCGGAAATTTTGCGATTGCGCAAGGATACTTGATGTTCCATGGCTGATTTCTCGCCTGTAGCAAATTCGAGCCTCCCACAAACCAATTGCATATATTGCTGTGGCGTGGAGAATGTTCGTGTGTAGGCGCTGATATTTTCTTCAATTTTTATTTGGTTGGTTGGTTAGTATATTTCTACTGGGGAGGGGCAGAATGATCTTGCTAGCGATTATAATACTAAGTTGTATTAGGTTGTCCCAAAAGTTTCTTTCGCCATGCGTACATTTAATGTTGTTACATCACACAAGTGTTAGGTATATCTGACGATACTCTGCTATTGTAATATTAATAAATAGTTTCGGTCAATTGGATGGTTACTTCCGGCAAGATTAAAAGCAAACAACTGTTACACATTCTTGCGTTCTATGGACATGTTATGAATGCATAAAATTGCGCATTCAATTAATAAATTATGATACGCTTGCCGGTTTCAGTAGATTTGCGTCGAATACACGATCAAGGTTGACCGTGCCTCCGTTTACTTCCAAGCAGGAGAGGAAGTTGATAAAAACAGTGATTATATTATCTGTCTAACGTGGGAGAATGACAGAAAGGGGGAGAAGATCATCGGAAGAGGTCAATAGGATGCGGACAAAAAGATGTTCGAATCGCGAAACGAAATCCTATGTTAGACTGCGAGGTGAAAGGCTGCGAATTCGAAGTGAAAGGTGAAAGGAAAAATAATTTTGTGCGACCGTTTAGATGATTCGGAAGCATCCGCCGCGCCGCGCCGCGCCGGTTGTCTATGCTTATTACGGAATCGTTAGTAACGTGACCATTACGCTGAGCGCGCTCGTCCATTCGCATAGTAAAGGTCCATAAACTGTGCAAACAATACGGGCAACGTCGATGGGACGCTTGACATATTACCATGCTAATGAGGATGTGTGATCGGCGTAAATGTTTACGCTGCTGAATAATAAACGCTTTTGCGGGGCCCGGGTTATCCGATTCAGGGGGTGCAAATTTACGGCGATAGCTGATAAAATTCATGAATATACACGACCTCGGGCGACGCTCTAAGGAAGATTTACGCGAAACAGCGCTCGGGAATTGTTCTCTGACGCTTTCTTATTGAGATGTACGATTTACGGGCCGGATCCAAAGCTTATAGGCCCTTTTTCGATACTGGGCGGCGTTTAAACCGTGAAAACTCAATTCTCTTACGGGACAGAGTCATACAATTCAGATTAGGTTAATACCCTGACTCTGATTAACCTCTTGATACTGCTAGTCCGTGTTTAAAGTTGCCATTGCCGTTGAGTAATTCTTTAAGCGATATACTCATGTGAAAATCATAAACGTTTAAAATCTGTTAAGTATTCGAAGCCGACGTGTTAATGAAACGACGCGACGTGCTATGAAAGTTACTCCTTTCTTTCGTGTCTAAACAAAATGCTGTTCTTTTGCCGAGAATATTTAAAGTAAACGTAGACGTATAATAACAGGTATCGCAAGACGTATAATAAAGGCTGTTTTACCTCTAGTGTTAGAGCGGTAAGGCAAGTTCTAATGTTAAGGGTTAATAGAATCCTCAATGGCGCATCGAATTCCTCATCGTGGGAGCAGCACGCACTGAAACACTGAAAACCAGTTTGCAATACCCGATTCTTGAAGGTGTTATTAAAACATCGAACTGGTTCGTAGCAGGGGCTCGATAAATCAAGGCGCGTTTCAGTAACGATCCTCGAAGGATGTAGCACGCTGTTGATACAATGTCTAGGTTCTCGGATGTGCTGATTCAGTGATGAGTTCCACCGAGTAAGTGCGAAACGAAGATTTGCGGTAAGTGAGCAGAGAGCGCTCATTAGCGTTGTACAGGTAGCTAGATTGCGCAAAATTGCTTACGAGAAGCGGAGCAGCTCTGCGTTTAGCTGGACTGTTGCGTAACAGAGGATGCCTCCCTTCTCAGTCCAACAGCACATAATTTAAGTATGCTATAGCATCGAGAACCATTACAGAGTGTGAAATCTGTCGATTATTATTTCAATAGCGACACCGGTTGTTCTTGTCAGGCGATTCGTTTCTCGAGCTTCTGGATGGTCCTTGGATTCTAGTCGCTTCGCGAGCCTGTTTACAGGACCTTCGCCTTGTAGCAGGACTAATGGGCTCGTAGATCATCTCCTTCTACGAAGCGCTAGAGATTCGGGTCAATCTTGGGTGCTCGTAAGCTCGATTTTTCCTGATTTCTTCTTTTGTCCACGGTATCGGAGTTTCTGAATCTAGGTTAGCTAGAAGATCTTATCGGATACAAATAAAAAGTGGGAAAGACAGGATATCGATTTTTCTTGGGTCTAGAATGCTTGACTTTACGGGCTGATCCCATCCCCTTCACCCTTGCGTAGAGGAAGAGGATGTTCTTTGCATGTTTGAAAATCTTTGCGTGTTGAAAAACGGAGCAGCTTCTGCAGGAACCACAGAAATCGATGATGAAAGCGGCAGATAGCCGACGAATCGGATTCGCCGTAGAGCAATCAGCGCAGCGGCGTCGGTGCTTTCATGGTATAAAATGATCTCATCGCTGAGAAATTGGTACAAGCAGGTAGTATCACTGTGAGAGCAGAGCACCGTCGAGCTCGCAACAGTCTTAATGAGAGCTGTTGTTGACGTATCTCGGCTATTACATCGTGCGATGCTTATCGAAATAATAAGAACGGAACCTTTCTTGTCCCTGTTGCAGTACCAGCGCCACGGAAGGCCAACGCACGGCACACATTTCAACAATAAAACCACCATTTTTCCGTCGACTTTTATGCTCGACCCCTCGGCATACCCTCCGGCGCAAGCTGACTATCCTAACCCCACGGAGTCCCGACAACGAAACTCGCGATTCCTCTTCAACTTACACGAAAAGAAGAATCTGTGTACGTATTATTTTCCACTTACAGTCCGCAGTCTAGTAATTTATATTCGTACGAAATACGTGGACTGTATCCAATCTTTTTCGTCGTATCTGTCAATCGATCGCGCTCGATCGAAGATAGACGATAACAGATACTGATTCGAACTGACATTCTTCGATAAACGTGTTTGAATATTTTCCAAGAAATGGAAAGTGGAAACCTGTTCGAAGGTTGTACAATCAGCAATTATGACTTTCGATTTTGAGCCCTGCTGCGGTCCCGGTTCAGGGGGGCGCATTAAAACGAATTAAGAAGTTCCCGAGGAATTTCTATTAATACATCCTGACGACCACTTTCACTGTTCGTCCACCGGCGAGTACAGTTCGTGAAGGATGTCGTACGAGGTTCTAAGCGGTTCTCGTGAACCGTGAATGTCGTGCGCGTTCGCCGGCCAAGAAAAACAAAACGTAGTAACGGTGGACGACGATGCCCGATGCACGCTCTTTGTACGAAGTAGCAGAGACCGGTATTATAGCCAGACGTCCTAGAACAGCGTCATGAACATCTTCCCATGTACGTAATTATCACTGTGGTATGTGAAAACTGGAGAAACGCTTCCGGTTGGTTTATACCGGACGAGACGGCGCGCTGGAAGACGAGCTATTTATTTTTCGAACACCCCTCTGGCCACGACTCGTAACCTTGCATGTTTATGCATACTTATGCATATTGTTTCGACTGCCGTTTCATCGTAAAAACATCGAACGTCTCTCCATAGTTTGCTCGTTCCAGAGAATTTCCAAATTTTTATTCAAAGGTCCCGATTGATATGTATAGTTAGGGAGAATATTTCGATAATGAACCAGATTCATAAGTTTTTCGATTATACCGGTTGTCCAGAAATCCAGAATTCGATGGGACTGGTTAAGGGATATTTCAGTGTAGATTTATCCTAGCTACGTTCCACGCTGTCCGCAGTTATAGTAACTAGTAACAGGTTTAAAGTCCAGATTGCACTTGGATCGTTTCAATGTTCGATCCAATCGATGAACAAAGCTGCAGTTACTTCAGCCACGACTTCACTGTCTTCGGGCCTTCTTCCTCGACGAGTCTTTCTCGCCTAATCGAACGATCCATGCTCGAAGCTACTCCGTCACGTAACCGTGCAATTACCTCGACATCCGTAGAATCAAAGTCGAAGACACGAAGAGAGAATTTAGAAAACGTCAACGAAAGTGTTTAGACTGCGACTGGGGAGATGAGTTAGAATCGTTGGTCGGCGTGTTTGCTTAACAATTGACCAACTTACTGTGCAAAGTGTCAACGATCGTCAGTCAGTGACCTGAAATCATCTTTCAGTTTCTTTTTCAAAGAATTTATGGCATTGAAATTTTTTTCACTTTTCAAAGAACCATCCCCGGATTGCTATAAAAGCGGCGCTAAATATTCACGGTGCCAGCGCCAGTAGGTTCGCGAGAGCTCGTTGTTTCGCTCCTTTCGCTTCTTTCTAATCAGCTTGGCACCGTTTTAATCTCTCCGCTTTCCTTTCCGGCTCAATACGCTTATTTGGCGCCGCGTAACGTCCATTAAAATCCTCTCCTCGTTGTCTTTTTTAACGTGCCGCTCTACTTTTCGATTATTCCTCGTCGTCTGTTTTTTTTTTACGTAAACCTCGGTTGCACAACGATGATTACCAAACAGCTAATTAATCATTAATTAGCCGCGTCTTTGATGCACCGGTCATTTGTTGGCAAACTTTTCCCCTAACCGTTTGACCAACCATGCAAATATACGAGCTGTTCAACATCATTTCATATTTTCAATTTTGATTATTCGCGGGGAATTTTTCAGCGATGCTAATTCGAGATATTCCCATGATTGTTCCAAGGGGTAGGCGTTAGGCGACTCGAACTCGACCCGGTGCAAGGAGGTAGATATTTACTCTGGTAATATGCCGCCCTACATAGGGTAGAAAAGGGATACTCAATCGCCCTACCGCAGTCTTGCAGCTCGGAACTAATATTATTATTATTTATTATAGACGGACCGAGGTCCTTTTACATAAATGTTTACAATAGAAAACGATAAGGGACTACCCGCATAATAACAAAGAATAACAAAGAAGTGACGTGCACAGAAAATAATGGTACAAACGATATGGTATTATCCTATAATCCTGCGTAATTGTTTTTTAAAATTGTGCAAAGACTCAGTAAAGAAATCAATACGATTATAGAGAGTGCTAGAGTCTGCTATGGTGCGATTTATTGGATTAATTAATCCATAAGTAGATCTGGCTTTAAGTGTTTGAAATCCTGCTCTAGCTCTCAATACACGTTCCGGTACATAGAAATTGATTTGCGCAAGCAGAGAGGAACAATCAATATGATTATTAATTAAATTAAATATAAAGCTTCACTTTCGCAAATAAAATCGTAAGGAATAAAGAAACGCAACATTTTTTTCACGGGACCACCCCGGAGACATACTCTACAAGATGCAGAAGGTTTCGTTCAGATTGGACCATCCATCTCGGCGTAATCGGTGAACATACATAGAAAAAAAGCGAAGAAAAGGCACATACAGATCGAATTGAGTAACCTCCTCCTTTTTCGAAGTCGGCTAATAAAATAATGTGAAACAGTTATTTCAACTTTTATTATAGGCGACTCGAAGGAGCCGGGTAAACGTAATTATTCGTTTAGCCCACTGTTGCTACTTATCGGATCACTTTCTTCGAGGTTGGTTCCGAGTAGCGACCTTTAGAGAGGTCGGCCAGACCACGCTCGAGTTTCACCGGCACGCTCATCTTGTCCGCTGTTAGGTTCACCGTTACCTGCACAACTGTTCTGTATACCTTCCTCCAAGATCGATACGCGCGCACTTCCTTCTTCCTGCGAGCCATGCACCCTGAGAACCGACGCTCCCGACCTTACCTACACGATCTCCTTGACGATCCATCGAAAATCATCCCGGTTCACGGAAACACGAGACTCGCTGGTTAATCAGAACTCCATGGGGGTAATTGGGGATGTCTAGGACAAAGTAATTGGCCATTTGTACCCGAGGCTTTGAACACCGTTTCACGGGTAACATCCTTTCTAGTCGACGATGAAATTGTTTCGAACCTGATGCGCTTCGTGCTTCAATTTACTCGATCGATCCTTTACATTGATCCAGACATGATCTTTCTATTTCTATGAGAAAGTATCACGTCTTTCAGTCGGATTAAAATGTTTAACTTGTAAATTCGAAATAAAACGTGATTTGAAAATTATTTTGTAATATATCTAGATAACACGAAACGCGCAATCAAAACGGCATTACCGTTATTAACGCACGATTAGATTAAATTTCACGTTTTCGCTCGCGTTCGCTTTCGCGTTGTTAATTTATCCGACCAAGTTACTTAACCCGCTTTATTAAAAGCGAGCAGTAATAATTAGACTCCGGATGTTCAAGCAGAATAAAAAGTTTGTGAATCAATTGCAAGACGCAGGAGCTAAATATGTATGAATTTATATTCTTCATTAACGATTTTAATGTGGAGACAATAATATATTAGTACTCTCAGTCTTTTAATATTTTCACTGTTTTAAATTGCACTTGCTCATTTTTGTCATAAATGCATAAAATCCGGAGTCTAGTGATAATAATCGATATCGACGGTGGAGATTTCGATTTTCGTTTTTTAACGCACTCTCCTCGTTGACGAGCGAATCAGTTGCGCGTTGTCGAGCAAAAACCGTCGTTAATGTTTATTGAAGCCGGCACCGTTATTCAACGCTAATTCAACGTGAAATGTGACATGCGGTTGGTTTATTGCGCCTATGGCAACGCTCTCGTACAAACGCGCTGCATGATTTACCGCCTCGCGATCGTTCCCGCTTCTTCTCACGGTTACCCAGTGCGGATTCTTGATTCTCCTTCCTGAGAGTCGTCGAATCGAATCGTACATAATTATCAGCATTTCCATTTCAAATCATCGACACCTTCCGCGGCGCTGTCTTTCAATTACATAACAACTACCGAAAGATCCGTCGCGCTGTGCGATAGAAGATTAAGCTTCGCGGAATCTTGCGAATTGAAGAAGCTGAAGCGATTCGTACTTTGGATAGTGTGTCGTGTTCCTTTCAGATACAATCTCGCCATAAAAAACATTGACACTGATTCTTGCGCGTTGATTTAACGCTGAAAATCAGTAGGTAATGTTTTTCGAAATTTCCCCCAAAATAAAAAGTTTGTGCATCAATTGCACGACACAGGAGCTGAATATAAATTTATATTCTTGATTAATAATTTTAATGTGGTAAAAATAATATATAATATATTAATACTATTAAAGTCTTTTAATATTTTCACTGTTTTGAATGACGCTGGCTCATTTTCAAATCCGGAGCCTAATGACGATACAGGCGACAACGTTTAGAAGACTTCCTCGAGGCTCGGCGACAGGCTATGGTCGTGGACAAGCGCAATCAAAGGCCCGATAATTACGGACGATTACGCGGCTGGATCGTCCGTGATCGATCGGCCAGATTGCCCTCGGATAGTGCATCCAGCCGTCTATGAAAGAACCCACGATGACCCGGGTCGCTCTCACGCGTTTGTCTCAGATGTTCACTTCCGCTAGTGAAAGGTGCATGCACACTCACCTCCGCGGTAAAACCGCGCTTACGTGCACCTACGTGCATCCCCGTGCGCGCATCGCGTTGCATCGGCACAGTCAATGCACGCCTCCTCCGATGTCTGGAAAGGCAAGCTTGGGATCGACGCATCACTCTGATTGAAATTCTAACGGGTGTCCCCTCGATCAGAGAAACCTTCTTTCTCTGCGGATTTCTCCGCGGAACGATCGACCGTGTTCGGGTTCGACCGGAGAATCGATATGTTTAGTCGATCCCACTGCAACTCTTCTTTCGTATCCGGTTTTATGAACTACGGGTTTAATGACACACCACGGTCCTCGCCGACTGACGTTTATGCGACGGATCGCGATGTTGCGCTCTTTATCCGCTTTTCTGACAGTATCTTATTTCACCGAGATCTCTTCTTTTGCTGCCGGCTACCGTGACGGTGAACCAGGTAATCATTATGCTTTGCTAGTTTATTGGCAGTTACGTGTCTGCTTGGTCGTGTAACGCGACGTTCATAGGGGAATTTGTCGTTTGGAGGAGCCGTGATCGAGATTTGTTAGCGATAATTTGATGAAAATTAGGGTCCGAGAAATTCGGGTCGCAGGAAATCGGATCTTGAGAAATTGAAACTCTGGTGAACCAGGATTTTGGAATGTAGGACCTTGTAGATTTAGTATCCCGCGTAATTAGGCCTTAGAAAATTGTCAGCTCTCAACTTAGGTAGGTATTAAGTTGATATTAACTCTCAAATTAGGACGACATTCAAGTTGGAAATTTAAAATTCATTCTGTGGCCCGTTTTGTGGAAAATTAGAACGGCGAAAGATTGGATCTTGACAAATTGGAACTTTGGTGGACTGGATTCTAGAATCAGGATCTTGTAGAGTTATCGTCCTGAAAAATCATGCCGTAGACAAAATTGAACGCTCCATAATTATCACGATATCTGAGCTCCGGATGGAATTCGAAATTCAATTTATTTTCAACGAACGTAGCAACGTTTGTGCACAAGCAAATATCATTGCGAGCAATTAAGTGGTGCGATTCGAGCGCATATGTGCACCTCCGATATTTAATGTCAAAGCACACAAGGAATTCGGTTAAAATGATTTGCTCAGTTCGATTTCCAACAGATAAAGCTGAGCACACAATTTATTATTGTCGGTTGAAGCTGTTTATATTCGCGTTTCCACGCAGTCGTAAATAGAGAAGTTTCTTGTTTAGACGTTCGCGAATCGCAGCGACGTGCGCCGTTCAGATATCTACAAGGAAAAACACTTCGCGGAAATTTTGGTATGCAGCAGATAACGGGAAACCGTGATTTTTCGATCACTGGAGACTAGACGAACCGTGGTTATGCAATCGTTTACACAGCAGTCTTCTCTCGCTCCTAAGCGTATCATGTAAACGCTCGAACACCGGGTAACGATCGATTTTAAGGAAAAAGAGAAACGCGGAAAGACGAGCGGGTCGAGCGATCGTCCAAGAGAGCGTTGTTTCGCGACGCTTCTTATCGCGTGAGAACACATCGACTGGACTCGACCATTCACCATCGACGACACTAGCAGACACAACATCAAATGCCTCTTCTAAACGATTTTCTCTGACTCTGCTTCTTAAAGTGCGACCTGAAAAATTAACTATTTCTGCCCCTGCGTCGAGCCAGATTCATTTTCACATAAATAGTTATCATTAGTTAAAATTGTCTACATTTTCTTTTATACCAGCTCTTTGTTTCCGTGAACGTACAAGTCCACCGTTTATTTTCCTGGAACAACGTATTCAACAGTATTTACGTAATCACAAATGATATACTGCGGAACTGTCTCTTTATTTCTTTAACTTCCACGGTCAAACGCAGTGGCAAGGCCGCTCATCGTTGATGTCTCCGTAAATTTCTCTTAAAATGTGTAAAAGCGAGGACAGAGTTTCGGTGTAATTGTGGCTGACCTTTCTGTTTTTCAAGCGTTTCCAAAAACGGCGAAAACGACGCTCTTGTGGCCGTGTTTCGAGAAGCCTGTTGAGTGAAGGGAGAGAAAGGTGGAATTTTTAAGTTGGTGGATCTTGAATAGATAACGGTTCTATCGTGTTCTAGAAAAATCAGACCACGAAGCTGGCACAGCTAATGTCGATTCTATTCTTAACCTGCTATCTCGATAACACCGTGTACTTGACATTTTGTCGCGCAATTTGCGCAACGATTGCGTTTTTACGGCCGGTAGCCTCGATAACGGCGACGTCAACGATCACGAAATAAAAATTTAATTACACGACATTCCTCTAACTCTAGCGGAAGCATCGGTCGATTATGTATGCAAATGCGAGCTCGTTCTCGTATCATAGTCGAATCTTCTTCAAGAACCGTGATACATATATCGTGGAGTGTGGAGGAACGAAATCGGAACAGAGTTCGCACAGTCAGGTCACGCGTGCGTTTGTAATTCTAATCGTCGGAATTTCTAAACCATTTCATTCCGACCGATTTTACTTGCCAAGTCGGGCGACGCGACTCTCATCTCGAATCGCGATTCGCGTCTGGCCTAAATCGAGTCGAAACGTAATATGTACGACGTAAGAGGAACTCGAGGGACGCTCAAATATCTGAGAAACATCCGCCCTTTGCGCAACGCTTCTCCATCGAAAAGAGAAGCGGAGTTATCTATCGTGCCCATTCATATGCGAATATTATAATCGGCGAATATGCATACGAACTTATCGCTTCGAACGATGGACATTGTGCTGTCTGTTAAATTTCCGGACGCAGAGACCGGCCGCGGCCGGCCACTCGGTTCCCCATCGTTGTTTCTATTGTTTTGAAACCGTGCTCTCCCCGCAAGTGTTTCAACCGCGGACAGCTTCATTGCATAATCCGAATTGATACGCTCGACACCGAGTCGGATAGCGACACAACTTTATCCGATATCACTGCGGTTTAAAAAACCACCTGACGAACTAATACAGACCATGATTGCTCTCTGTGGTCCGTCAACAACCATTTGAAGAGCTACTCGAAAGACAATCCGGCTCCGAACGATCACGGTGTCGAAACCAAGTCACCCCCAATCTCTTAACAATGTAATGCAATTATTCACACATAATGTTTAAAACCTATGATTCACAGCTAAAGATTTCCCAAGAAATTCTTGAAGAGCAGCGACCGTTTCGATCAAGTTGGCCCGAAGAACACTTGTTGCGTAAAACAAGATTTCCAAGTTGCTTTTAGGCAAATACGTAAAACGAATGTACAGGTACAAAGGACAAATTCTTAGTGGACATTTTCATTGTTGCTATCAACGCGAGCTCGAGCCTTGAACTCGCAGACACTTTATCGCATCAGTCATTCCCCGAGTCATGCTTCCTGGAAGACACCTCGCGTGTATTAACCGCTCATAGCATTAGCAAATTCAATCGGCAGGCATAATTAATCACCTGCGACGGGTCGACAGCAAGTATCTAACGCACAAAAATCTCAAAATCACCCAGATTTTCAACACGTTCTTTTTCCTGGTGAATTGATCGAACGTTTCGTAAAGGAAAGTGTTAACCCTTTGAGGAGAGGTGAAGTCACGCGAGCAAGATCAATTCCTAGAGTTTCGACCAACTAATTTAATCGTCACAGTGTAACAAAAGATTAGTATATATATATATATATATATTTCAATGTTTTCACAGAACCGAAGACTTTAATGTAATAATCAAGTTCCCGAGCAGAATCTGAGGAAGATCTTTATCGCCTGCACTTGGAGATGTTGGGGAGTGGCTTATTCTTGCAATTCTTCAGCCAGCCGTTCCAGGCCTTGAATCCCTCCCTCTCCATGATGGTTTTGGCGCAGACTATATCGTCCTGGATGTCATCGTCGGCGAAGCTCTCGCAGCGTTTGTTGCAGATGCCTCCTGCGTGTCCTCTGGAGCACCATTTCGTGCTGTTGATTTGAAAGACGCCGAAGCTGAAGCTGGAAGCTGTCTTCGGGCCAGTGACCAGTCTGGTGTTCATGCCGCTCTCGCTCTGCATCAGGCAGACCCAGGTGCTAACGAAGGTCCTGGAGATCCCAGCTCTTTGAAGCTCGTGCGTCGCTTCGCAATCCGTCAGGATCCTACCATGCGCCTCTCCCAGAAACGACAGTGCTGCCATTGCAGTCGTGATCAGCCAAAACGTCTTCATTTTCCCTCGGACGGTTTTTCGTTGTCGATCGACACGGCGAGGCTTCGCGTCTTACTGTTGCGGCACACAATCGCGACGCACGTTCGCGATTATACATATGTGACGTTTTTCTTTGCCTCCTGGCGTCGTCGCACTGCACGCCGCGCGATAACCTCGAGTGGCTAATTATTTATCATTCTGTTTGGAGGAAGCACGGCCACTTCGATACGGTCCCTCTTTTTCGACTGCAGCTTTCTGTAAGATCTCTCGAAGGTCGATCTTATCGTCGGACACCGTTTTCGGGATACTGGAAACAATGATTATCTGCGGGGCTAGCCTAACCACAGGGCTAAATGGGCTAAGCCCCGGGGCGTCAGCCATTTGGGGGGTTGTTATTAGTTTAGTAATTAGATAAACTTCTAGAGCAGAAGTACAAAAGAAAGTGTGCCTATGATGACATATACTGAAAATTTGGGTTTCTGGTCAATTTGAAAAATTTAGATGAAGACACAATTAGAAAGAATGCCTTCATTTTAAACACGTATATTTATTGGAAACTAAAGAAAACATATCTACCCCGGAACTTAGTTCAAGGACAATAATTGATTCGAAAATTGAGTCTACATTTCCTAACGTGGCCACAGCACTGCGCATTTTTTTAAGTATTGCCACTACAAATTGCAGCGGCGAAAGATCTTTTTCAGAACAGAAAAGGAGAAAAATTATTTACGGTGTTCTTTGGGATAGAGCAAATTAAATGATTTGAGTATTTGATCCATAGAGAGTGACTTACTTAATAACTGAAATACGTGTGATATTATTAATCAATTTGCAAAAGAAAAAGCTAGGAAAATAAATATATAAATAACTTTTGTTTTTTGTTTACTATAAAGTTTGTTTTTGTTCATATAGGTTTTTTTGAAAATTTTGTATGAATTTTATGTTTTTGTTTAGTGTAATGGTAATAATTTGACTTTTTCTAGTTCTGACACTTTTGTATAACTTTGCCGGTCACTCCGCTCCCGCTAGTCATCCCGTGTATTTTCCCGTATGAAGAGGGGCGCATTGTATTTAGTAGCCCACGGGCGCCGAATATCTTAGGACGGCCCTGATTATCTGAAGAGCAGCGCGGTATCTCTCGAAAAATGATAATGATCAGTTGAAGAACGTGGGAGTGATTTTAGATGTTACCTGTGGCTTGGGGCCGTTGCGGATCTTGAAGTTTCGAGGGATGAGCATTTGCATTGTTAATCGTTGATGCTGTAACTATGTTTTGCGATTATTAAACTTACCTTGTCAGCTATGGTGTAGGAGGACGAGGACTAACAAGCGTCCTTGAATGAAATCGCGTCGATGGTGGCGTACGTACCTTGCCTAGGAAACTTCCTACCAGATAGAATCAGATCAAATATGAATACTAATTTCCCAGCAGTAAATAAGCATCCTCCGCATTTCGAAAGAGAATTTAACAGAGCTCAATAAAATTTAGTGGATCATTCTGGTAAAAACAGGCTATATTTTATGTAAAAACATACGAAAATAGAAAGTTATACATATGAATGCCATGGCTAAGAGAATCGTCAGCGTAAAGATTCACATAAACCGGGTATAAAATCGCACCATCATCGTCGTGATCGTCACCATATTATCATCCGTGCTCGAGATCGCGTTCCTATCGGAAACAGTTGGAAATATTAGGCAGAGGTTTGTTCTTGCATTTCTTCAGCCATCCGTTCCACGCTTTGAATCCCTCTCGATCGTAGATGATCTTAGCGCAGGTGATACCATCTTGGATATCATCGTTCGCAAAATCCTCGCAGCGTTTGTTGCAGATGCCTCCGGTGTGTCCTCTGGAGCACCATTTAGCACTGTTGATCTGGAAGACTCCGTAACTATAGCTGGAAGCTGTGTATGGTCCGGTAACAAGCTGGGTGTTCAATCCGCTTTCGTTCTCCATCAGACAGACCCAGTTGCTGATCAGACTCCTCGAAATTCCGGCTCTTTGCAGTTCCCTAACAGCATCGCACTCTTCCAGGATCTTTCCCTCGATCCGAGCTGTCGTTAGGAGGACCGTCAGCCCTAGCAAGACCCATAGAGGTCCCATTTTGTTCCTCTGCTAGATCTATCACGCCAAAAATGAGAGACGCGACCGATTGTCGAACAGAACACGTGTTCGCGTCGAATCGTTGCGAAATACGAGTTGCGACTTGCTTGGTCGGAGTCGGACACGATTGTGGCGAACGATATGCACCGACCTTGAGCTTGAGCGATAAATTATGACTTCCTACGAGTCGTAGTTGGTCACGGGTCAGGCCATTCACGCCTCTCACGTCCCTTGGTTTGTTTCAATCGGAGCTTCGAGCGTGCTGCGACGCGTTGACAAATAGAGACCGCGAAGAGAAGCACGACGCTCTCCCGATTGCAGCTAATCTCATATCTACTCTCTTCGTGTCGGGGAATTTCCGAAAAGGAAAGAAAGAGGATCGACGTCGAGGAAAGATTCGCTGGAATATCGGTTAATTGCGATCATCGATTAATTGGCGAGTTTCGACACGATCCTTAAAGGGACCTTGAGCCGGGACCTTATAAGCTGAAGACACTTTCTACCGAGAGAAATATGGCGAACGCTCGCACAGGTGGATTTATGAAGTGTGCCCATAAGAGTGTTCTTTTTAATACACGCTAATAGTGCTTGCTGGAAACGGTCTGCTGCCTCTGCTGGGACTGTTTTCGGTGAAAGAACAGCGAGGAAGATGGCGGCTCGAATCGGTTGACGAGCATTAGGGGACGCGTTTGTTCCGAGACGCAGCAATCGACGCAACACGATTATTCAATAGAGAAATTTTATTTGGAATTCGATGAAATGTCGAAGCATCTCGGCGAGCGAGAATTGCATAAACGATTATGCAAGTGGATGGTGCTCGAGCGCCGGATTTTCACAACTGGTCGCGTGTAGGTACAAATAGGTACGATAAAATAGGCAGTACATAAAATTCACAAATAAAAGTCTATACAAGGCACGATAATATCACATGTACTTACACAACTGATTCAGCGGAACGTTCTTAGA
Source organism: Lasioglossum calceatum (assembly GCA_963966675.1). NCBI lineage: Eukaryota > Metazoa > Arthropoda > Insecta > Hymenoptera > Halictidae > Lasioglossum > Lasioglossum calceatum. The sequence continues at coordinate 565,022 of OZ016555.1, read as the reverse complement.
ACGTATTGGCATCTCGAATCGTCTTGTTCGTGGTTCTCTCGCGCAGAAACGAGAGAGATGAACACACGCGCGCAACTATATAGTAATCGATAAAAATTAATAATGCACTTTGCATCGCGTGCACGAAGTGCGCTATTCCTAGTGCGAATAATGCCGAAATCATTAACACACGGAAGATCAATAAAATCCTGTACGCTAACAGTCGCAGATTCGTACCTTACAATTTTTACAGTAACACAGTTTGTGGTCTGTTTGACCGGTACAGCTGGTTTCGGTTTCCATTACGAGCGTGATCACGTTCTTTAACTTCTACAGTATACAGCAATGGCTTTGGTGAATTCATGTCACTCTTAAATATCCGGTACTCGAAGTACCGCAATCACACCGTCTATGTACAAATGTTCTAAGTCTTGAAAAATGTTTATGCAATTGGAAATCGCAATTCCTTCCTTACCGACGCGACGGGAGTAACGACGGTCACTGTCAGCCATTTCCTCAACCGGCAGAATTCGTCAAGTTCGCTCTTTTCGCTTTGGCGAATCGCAGGATATCAGGATTCTGGTAGATCGTTTTAGCTAGGGTCTCCACCCCTGCGTAAGTGTCAGCCTTGGTGCCCCAGCACATGGACAATTGCACGTCCGAAAGGTCCTTGCTGCATTTCACGTCGTGATACACGTGAACAAGTCCCCTGTCGGCAGCCCTTAAGATCTTGATGCTAGACTTCACGGCTTTCTCGAAGAAGTCCACGTCCTCCTTGCCCCAACCTCGAATGGCCAGATTAAAGCCACCTACAGCTCGATAGTCCTGTTTGTACAGCGAGACTATACCAAAACCGAACTGCCTCCAGTAACCGGAATTCTCGTCGATAGCAAACGCGTCTCGTCCCTGTCCACCTACGATTTTCGGATCGTACTGACTAAACACCACCGGGAAATAGATCTGTTTGCCTAAAAGAGTGTTCGCTTTTATCCTATACAGCGCGGCCTCGGTGAAAACGATATCTACATCAACGAAGAACATCAGATCGTCGTTATTCAACCTCGACGTTGCTAGATCGAGCGCTCTCGCCCTGGAGAACGATCCTGAAGCAGGCAGAATATCGATCCTAGCGCTCCTATACTTGTACTTGAGTTGCTCGATCACATCTATCGTTTGATTGAAGGAGTTTTCGGTTTTATGATGATAGAGGACGACTAGCAGAGCTGTCCTCTGGTCGCTGGTCAAGCAGACGTCTTCGTAATTTTGTAAAAACCTTTGGAACACCTCGTGCCTGCCGGCCAAAGGAAGAACGAAGTGCATCGGCTTGCTCCTGACCGGATCCTTCTCCTCGGAGTTGAAATTCAGGTTCAGGAAACCACCACGGAATATGCTCTGCAGCGGCTTGTCGTTTTCTAGTTGTCTCTTAGTCTCATCCACCTCCTCCCCGTCCACTGTTTCCCGTATTTCCAGTCCTGGAAGCGGAAAAAGAGAAATCAGAGTGTGTTGTTGCTCGTTTGACAGCGATTCGGAAAGGATTTCTGCGATGCAAAAATGGTTGGTCGTTATGTTTTGTAAAACATAGGAAAACATGAAGCGTCCTGGTTGCTTTTAGAGATTCAGGAAGTATAGTTCTGGTGTGAAATGGTACCGGTGAAGTGCTGGTGGAGGTAGACGTGTCTCCTAACTGGCAGCGTGACCTTTCGACCCCGGTACTTCCGGTACACCAGCAGAAGATCCAGTATCGTGTCAGCGCCATAAGAATCCACCCGTCTGTACCCGTATAGGACCGACCTTTCCTCGACGACGCGGCCACGCTGCCGCGAGCACGCGTTTATGGAGGCCATTACTTCGCGCGTGATGTCCTCCAGACCCTCCTTTATGTCGCTGTGGATCCTCCTACGGGGATTCGAATCTGCTAAACTGTATTCCGACCGGGAGAGAAAATCCCAGGGAATTACGTCGCGGCTGGTCGACGGCTTGAACGATCGCAGGCCTGTCGGAACACCTGCGGCAAATCATGCTAATTATTTCCAGTGTCGATTTCGTCTTTAACACTAGCTTTACGGAGCTTTAGAAATAACTATTTCCCTTTATTTTATAAACATAACAAGAATGTGTCTATCCAAATTTTTGTAATTCCTCAGGGAAAGAATCTCTACGATCTTAACATGCAATCGTAGATTAAGAATATTAGAAGCCGTCATTTTGACAAGTCCCGTAAACCGAGTGTTAATATCGCGCCGCACCTGCTATAATACGCTAAGCACGCCAGTGAATTTGAAAATGAATCTATCGGACCAGCGAAACTACTTCTACTTTCCACGATAAAAGTTTGAATTCTCGACGATTTCCCTGAAGGGTGTCGGATCGAATTAGAAAATGTAGAGAACCGTGAAAGGATATAATATCCGATCGTCCCGCGACGGATATAACGCGGTGAACCACTTTATCCACTGATCGCGCTATTACATGTCAAGAGCGATCACGGTGTTAACTGCAGAAAATGGAAATGAGTCGAATCACGATCGAAATTCCGATCGTAACCGTTGATGGGCTGAAACGAATCGTCTCGTGTATGCGCGTCGTTTCAGCGCCGCTTAGTCGGTCCAGCTCGATCAATTCGCACGAGTTAATCATTTTAAGTGGCTCTATTAATAACGCACATCCACGGAAACGCGATTGTTCTTGAAACCGACGACGATGTCCCAGTGACATCCCACCGCAGACGTCTGCGTTATTCGAGAGCGATTCGCAAGGACGAGATTAACCTTCTTTCTATCGATTCCACTAATTCTTTTTTTTTCCTGCTGGATAAACGAGCGCATTAATTGCCAGCTATGCGAACAATTTTATGTAATTGGCTCACTCAATCCACAGAATTTGCTCAATCTACTGGCACTAATCGGCAGAACTATTTCATTTTTTTCTTCAGTCTCTCTGGTACATTCTTAAAGATCTCATTCGGTTGAAAGTAATCGCGTAAATGCATAAAATCCACACAGTCTCTAATAGAATTCCTACGAATAATCTCTTACAAGTAGATTTCGAAAGAATAATTGTTAGAATGATTCTGCAGAACCAATTGACAATTACCCAATATTTCCGTATCCCCGGGGTACTCCATCGAATGAGGATCAACCGGAAACAGCGGCACGCTGTCAGCTATTTCAAAGCTCTTCAAGTTCTCGACAGCCATGCCCAGCTGCTTCGCCATGGTGTAAATGTCTTTGTGGAGATTCAGCCTTTCCTGCTGCAAGTCCTGTATGCGAAGAGCCTGCAATGGAAATATCACCTATTGCGCCACACCGATAGAAGTTGATTGCAGGTAATATTACGTGAAGTGGCTACCTACCCTCATGTAATTGTGCAGACGGTACATATGCGGCGGGCTTTTAACAGGATGCAAAGTAATAGCACGATGTACTTCTTTTTTCTTTAGGTTTCCGGTGAACGCCCGTGCCCCGCTGCTGTTGTGATAGAGAATGGACTGCATCTGCAACAGTGAAAGCAACCGATGCATGCTCGTATCGCCGGCGCGGCGTGCAATTAAGACTAAGAAGACGGACATTAATGACCATTAGATTGCGACATCCTCATCGAATCGGTTCCCCTGTGCGTATTTAATTAAAATGCACTCTGATTCATATTCTTTATTAGGCTTCCAATTGCAGAAACGTTTCCCACTGTCGAATTAGTTCGTTGCGAACGATTACAGCGAAATATTTATAGTTCTACCAAAAGCTTCCTCTATCATCTATTATGCGCCTTCTCATTTCTCAATAATGCAAAGATGGGGTTTTTCAGTATTATAGAATCTCCTGTTTTTACGTTTACGAGGCGTAATTTGTCAATATAGCTGTTTTGATAAAGCTTCGACATAATGCAAATTACGTGTCGTAAACGTAAATATAGGATTTTTGAGGACGATCGCGGCCTAGATCGATCTTTTATCTAGCGCTTTCGACTACTGAAAACCCCATATTTGCATTATTAAGAAATGAGAAGGCTCATCCCGCATCCTTGCAATCCTGGAAACGGGTCTACTCCCTTAACCAGGGCTTCGGAGTCGGAGTCGGAGTTTGAGAGTAATCGCTGATCACTGGAGTCGGAGGCGGAGTAAGAAAAAGCTATACAGGGTGTCCCAGCTAACTTGACCACCTTGAATATCTTTGTTGTTTTTAAAGATACGTCAAATGTCCGAAGGACAAAGTTGAATGGTTCAGTGGGGTTCGCATGATACCAAAAACATTTTTGTTTTTATGTGATTTTTTTGAGAGATATTAAAGGTCAACTTAATTTTTTTAAATGGAATGAGGTATTTTTTAATACATCAATCGATGCAGCTGGACATTCGTTATAAAAAAGTACTAACCTATGTATGTCGAAAAGTTAGTAGTTCAGGAGATATTTCAATTTAAATAACTCTAAAATACCATAATAAAAAAAAATAGGAGTTGGAGTCGGACTTGGAGTTAAGAATTTTGTGTACCGGCTCCGAAGCCCTGCCCTTAACGCAGGTCGGTGCGATGTGACAGATTTAAATACGCGGGCTACACATCTGCACGGTATACGGGGTACGTTATCATCGAGTTAACCCGGAAGGTACAATGCACAGATGAGGATGTTAGTCGTTAAGTACAAGCGAATAGTACCCTGCTAACCCAATGACCAGATCGAGTGATTCTCCTCCATCTTGACACTCGGCGTTCCGTGGTAGAGCGGTTAGGCAGCAGCAATTTGCAGCACGAAGTGCATGAATCTACGTATAGACCTCCTTGGAATAATTTAATCGAACTGCACGCCGGTGTGCGCTCAATGTTGCGCGACGGTGCACGCTCGCTATTATGTCACATTGCCGGCGACGCGACGCGGCAGCGCGGCGCGGCGCGGCGTGGCCCGAAACACGATCCAATCAAAAGGATTGTTGTGGATTGAGGAAATCCTAATAAAACCGGGCCAGAACGATAAAAAAAAACGGAGAAAAAAGTTGATCCACGAATAGGCGAATCGTTGCCAAGGATTTCGTAGTCGTAGATAATGAGGAAAAGAGAGCGCGTCGATCGAACGTGAACGCCAAAAGAGAATGTGGTTGCACTTCGGTTGCACCGAAGTGTCTTGCACCGCGTGCATCCTATTGAAACGGCACTCGTTTGAAAGGTAAAACGCACGGTGGAGGATGTCACTCGTTAGATACGAACAAATCGTACCCTGCTAACCTACTGCCACTCCATTCATTCCCGTCTTGACACTCGACGTAAGGTCGAAACACTTAATAGCTACCGGTGCGACGCTCAGCGTGGAACGCAACATAGAAATAATTGTGTAGTGTAGTGTTTGCTCGCGATTTTTCGCATACTTTCCGTGTAGCGTCTGATTGCTCGACGTATCAGCTTTTACGATTCCCTTATCGGATTGCGACATCGTGAATGCGTTCTACCGTGATCTAACCGCATGATGTTCGCGCGATCGAGACGATCCGGTACGGAACACACGGACGAGCACCGCACGTTTTCGATTACAGACAGAGTAAATCGCAAATAGAAACTGCCGAGGGAAATGTTCGCATAGGATACGAGCAAGCGAGATGCAACGCGCCTGGAACGATTGTGTGTAACTGGAGAACACCACACCCACTTGGTCTCACGGCTTGATTAACACCCGTTCTGCCGGGGCCGGTGTTTCACCAAGATGCGTCTACGCGTTCCTGATAGCAATAATTATCGGCCGTACGCGGGCAGGAAGTTCATACTTTAACCTTAACTCCGGTTCTGTTTGCGCCAATTGCCGTCTGTCAAGGCTCGCCTGGGTGTACCGCTCGCGAAATTTCCATAGTTTCACGTTTCACGCGACACGCGACGTTCCTTTGTAGCGTCAGGTATGTACAACTTTAGACAAATTCCGTGACAAATCATGGCGGCCCTTGACAGAACGATTTTCCGGTCACTTTCCGCTCTAGCGGCTCGAACACACCCCATATTATAGCATTCGAATTAATAGTTCCACGAACCATGCACGGGTTAGACTACACACGGTGCTGCGAAAGGCATCTCTAGACACAGTTTAACAGGATCCCAGCTGTTTAATCGTGAAAATATCAAACAGCTTCAGCAGAGAGTTCAGGATGAGTCAGCAAACCGCAGGAGCGTGTGGCGTGTTAATTAGCCAAACGGTTTTCGACTGACAATGAGCGTCTATTCATACGCGAGGCGTTAAACTCAAAAACATCCTCAGGAAAAAAATGAGCAAAACGATAGTAACGAACGAAGATTGTTTATTTGCACGCGATGTATAGTAGGATTCCTCGACGAGTCACCGTTACCCGGAACGGAGATTCCTCCGATGCATCGCTCATCAGGTAACTCGTACGTGTAGAAAGCGGTAACGCGTACGTGTTGCGTTAGTTCTGTGGGATAGCCCGGCGCGGCGTTCTAATGAACCGTGAGCTTGTGTCGATCAACAAATTACACGTGCTGTGTAACTTACGCGACTGTGTGTGCACATGAAACGAAGAGAGGCGAGAGAGAAAGAGAGAAACGGATGGGGAGAGAACGAGACGGTAAAGGAGGACGAGCGAAAATAGATTTAATGTTATGTGAACGGCAGCGGGACACGCGAAGCAGCTGGACAATGCAGGGACACGTCCGTGGAAAGAATAGATCTACGAAATAAGTTTGACGAGAGCGAATTTGAAAGAATTTACTTCGATACTCTCGTCTAATTTCCTCCCCTGTACTCTCATTCCCCTCAAATTCGCCTTTTTACCATTGATATCGAAAGCCTCGTTCTCCGTGAACATTCCAAAGAAAATTTCATTGAAATATTTGAATAATTACGGAATTTCAGAACTGAATGTATAAACCGAGTGCACCGTTGAGCGAAGAATTCGAGATACGGTACTACATAGCACCACACCTGGATACACTATGTAAATACATATGAATACGAACTCATAAAAGGAAAAAAGAAACAAAGATGGCAAAGATCACGTTGCAGCTAGAGTCCTGTATGGGCCAAGAATTGTGTCACAGTAGTTTGCAGATGTTTTAAGTCATACATTTGTGCGAACCATACTGTAGAGATGTTTATCTTGAATCTACAGTTTTAAGCACAGCGTGCCATTGTGTTTAGCTACCTAAAAGCGACCGTTAATTTTACCTATCCAAAGAATCGTGTAAAAATCGTTTAGAGATCCTCCGAGTCATATCCTACAGTAAAACATGACTTTGAAGTCTGTATATCTTGGAAAAACTACACTCTTAAACACAACGTGGCATTGTGTTTACCGGTAACCATTGATCTTCCGCGTCTCCTGAACCCATCAAAGCTAACATGCACTAATTGGTAAGAGGGTGTTACCTCGTAGCTCCAGGTGCAAGGTATGCCAGCGTACTTCTGCACGCACCTCCCCAGCTCGACATCCTCGTGCGTGGTGTACAGATGTCTCAGGCAGTACTTGATGTGCGGCACGATCCTCCTCAAGGTCTCCCTGGAGAGAATAACGCCAGGCCCACCCATACAGAAATTCTCATCGTATTCCAAGGACAATAAGCCGAATTCCTCCGAGTTCCCTCTGCCAGCTTGACCAATGTACATGGCTCTCCTCGAGTTGACGGATCGCAAAAGTTCCTCCAGACGATCTGTCCTCACGTAAACATCGTCGTCGGCCCTGAGGAACCACTCGAAACGATCGCCGAAATTGTTCCACATGTACTGGAGCATCATGAACGACTTCTTCTGGGGCGGATAGGTGTCGTCGACTCGCGGCAGGGCCACCAATGGCAAATCAGGACAGTTCTCCGGAACCGTGGAGCTCTCCGACGAGAAAAAGGCGATTTTACCTGGAAGATCCTTACCCCAGGTCTCGTACACGGCCTTGGCTCTCGTGTCGAGGTATTTGCTAGCCGTCATCACGCCCACGAATAACAGGCTCGACGATGAACTGTTTATCTGCTCCTCGTCCGTCAGCCTAGGAATGTTTCCCGTCGATGATGGCCTCGCGACGATACGTGGCCCAGCCATCGAAGATACGTAAACGTTGATCCGTTGCTGATGGCTGGACGACAGGATCCGGAAACTTTGGATCAGGAAACCTAGGAGAAGGCCCACTATCAGGCCCAGAACGGCGCTGGCCAATCCACGTCGTTTACGCATCACTGGGTGATACGTCACCTCCTCCATTGGTACTCTTCCGGGGTCCCTGGACCACCGGCTGGGTTCATCGCCATCTTTCTAACGATCGCCGCCGTCGTCTTTAACAATTCTATTGTGCTAATTCGCGAAATTCCCGGGAATTCAACCGGGCCCATTGCTCCCACTGGAAATGAGTGCGGGCTCCGATTAGACCTGCAGACCAGAAACGTCGTACTTTAATTATTTCTCACTGGACGAAAAGGTGTCGGTATGGGAGGTTTTGTACCGGTCCAAAAATTAGGGAAATTATTTTTGTTTTATAACTATAGGTTTATCAGAATCAAAAATTGCTGAAGATCTTCTAAACGCAATCATACAAATCCTTAAACTGTTCCTGGCTAATACAATAGTACATCCATTGTGCAGACTCCATAATGTCTTCTACTGTATATGGATCATAAAATATTCTGAATAAGCCATTGTGGTGCCACGGGTGGTGGCAAGCGAAAAGACTCAGGAAATCGACTATTATTTTAAAGAGTTTCTTGGCTCGACAGAGAAGGTACACCGTCTTGACCGAGTTAGGTTCCCAAAGCGACTCCTCTCCAGCCTCCACTGGACCTTGATCCAAGGTTGTTTGCTGTTTAAAATACAAGCTTTGACTGTGTGTTTTTCGTCGTTCCTCGGCAAGACTACAAAGAGGATCGTTGTTTGTCCAGTCATTTGCGAGGGAGTTGACCGAGTCGAACGAGTCCCGGTTGCGTTTTATCAGCGACGGATTATATTTGCTTATGACGTAAATCAGGAATATTGATCGTGTCTAGAACTTACATCGAATCCTATCGGTAGTCCCGGCGACTGCATGCTGCGGAGCTTACTGGGAAACTGTTCGCGTATTTTCGAACAGCTGGCGTGTCTATCGTACATCTTAATCTGAAAGGAACACAGATAGTGTTTGATAACGAAGTAAGCTGATGGATGATTCGTCGACAAAAATTATTACGATCAATATGGGTGAGTGGCTCCTGGAAAGTCTTAAGGTCGCATACGTGTTAAAAGATGGAAGTACGTCACCGATTAACGTTCGGCGTGGATTTGTTCTTCGTCGACTCGCCGAGCGTTTATTTCGCAATCGATAAATCGACGCGTCACGATTCGAATTCAACAGACGCGTCCTCAATGATGCGTATTGTTCAATTATCGATCGCGATGATCGAAATGTTCGCCATGTCGCGCAATAAAACTGATTCAATTCAGGCTATCTAACAGCGTATCCACGTGGTTGTCATGCTTATTGACTCGACGTGCTTTTTATTTTCCATGCGGTTGATAACTAGACTGCGGATCCTTCTGCGAAATAATAATGTTCTGCACTGATTGCAAAGAAATGAAATATCTATTAGTAGTATTAAATTCCTTTAATCTCTCGACTGTTTTACATGATATTTCACCTACTCATTTTCACCGGTAATACTTCAAATCCGCAATCTATCGATAACACGCGGAAAGTGTCAGGTTTGAAAGGCACAATGCTGTTTGTATGTATGTACATATGTACAATATCCATAAGCAACAACCCGACACGCCGTTATAAGACGTTCTCGGTGAATTAAGCGTGCGGTTACTGTTACCTTCGCAAATTAGACGGAGGAATGCGTATACTACACGTGCTGCTAACCAGGGGCATTACCCAATTGTTCCAAACAGTGTGCTAAGGCGCACAATGAACAATATTCTGTACCTTTCCTTCCAGATGCATTTATGCATCGTTCGCACTAAATTACCGCTTTACACCTCTACGAGTTATTCTATAATTATATTATTAAATGTATAAAGACGCGTTCGTGGGAAGCGATTGAATATTGCTGAAGCTCGTATTGCGATCAAAACCGTACGAGATCTCCGTTCTTGCTTTTACAATACATTCCATTATTGGAGCACGTATTGTTGTAAAAATTCTTCAACATCTAAATTCACAAATACTTCCGTGGGGAATGAATGAACATATTACATATTATGAACAAATTATCAGAAAAAAACAATAACATGTAAAGTACTCTTTAGTCTTCGATATTAGAAACTAAGCTCACCTTCGAAAAACAAATACAGGCAGCTAGAATGCAGCTGCTTACCAAATATTTTTCTGTGGGTCCTACCTCGAGGCGAAGTTTCATTAAGATTCCGCGCGTACTAAAATTTCTCGGCGACGCGACGTAATTATAATTGAAGTGTACTCGCAAGCCCTTGAACGATACTTCGAATACTCGGCGGACGTTATCTCGTCCATTAGAGGAGCTACTTAAATGTTTTCCTCGTTCAAAGTTATAACCGCACCGGGGAAACTCTTCTAGGAATTTTAGTGGAAGTCTCGTCGATGGTATCTGGCCGACAATAATGCAAGAAAAGGACTGTTCCCGGGATGTTCGGAGTCCTGGGGCCGGTTGGCCGAATATTTATTCCCTAAATCGGCGTAGACAAAGGGACGGAATTGTCCCTTGGCGAAACCGGTTCTCTGCCGGTTGATGTACATATCCGAATGCGGGCAGTCATCGAATCTCGGGGCTGGCATAATTTATATAATACAATCGCCGATTAAAAGAAACGATGCGCACAGATCTCGTGAATAAACTCGACGCACCGGTAAACGTTAATTGCAACAATTAGAAGGTTAACGCTCTCGTTAACTGTAAATTAATGATCGCGGCCGATTGTAAGGCCTCTGATGGTCATCCATGATTGTTTCTAGCCGCAACACATACGCGCGTTTCCGTTCTCACAATCGTGGCAGGATTACGCGCGGTACAGAAAGAACCGGAGATTCCGTTAATACGATTTATCGTGGCCTCGTAGGAACGAAAGCACGTCGAAAGGCAATCCGTAAATATAGTGTTTCTTCGCGTCCACAATCTTATCGGTGCGGCAAAAAAGATTAGTCGGAAATATTATAGTAAGTCTCGGCGAAGATAAATCTCAGAAAAATAAGAAACATCGCTTTCCTGGAAGTTCGATTTCGCTTAATGAAAATTGCGATACTATCTACCACGTACATCCTTTGCAAACTTTTGTTCCGATACCGTTATAGACGCGTTGCGTGAATCGATCGCTGTCGCTATCGGCGACCGGTGTCGTTGATGACAATCGCAATTACACGGCTCGAATCCACGAAATCTCTGTTGTTCGTTCCGTTAAAGGATAGGATACGGAGTGACGCGCCACGGACGAAGACGAGGACGTGGACGAAAGACGGGAGAACCGGTTTCAGCCGAAAGTCAGTTCCAGATCGCTAGTTCCCGCATTCACCGTCTAGTTCATTACTGTGAAGAAGACGGGAACGAGCTGGCGACAATGAGTCGCGATCCGAGTTCGTCGACTCATTGAACTCTATCGAAAATTCTGTTCACGCTCTGAACAACCTCTACAAATGGCCCCACTCTTCCCACAGTTATCTGTAGAACCCTGAAGAGTATTACTTTGGAAGGAGCATGAAGCTATATCGACCCTTACAATACCCAAAATTCTACGGGCAAAAGAAAGTGAAATTCTACGAAGAAACTTCACAGAAAATTTCTATCCAAATGAATCATTAACGGATGACACGAGCCTGCGACAATGAGCTTGAATCGATTCGAGTTCGTTCACTCATTGAACCTCTTCCAAAAATTGTCTTCGAACCGAGAACTTTGACAATGATCTAACACTTCCCAGAACCTCTCAGACTAGTCTAACAAGCTGGAAAGACTGTGAATGAATATCGGACAAGAATAGAATGACTTCAATCCACAGGCTAGCCATTTTGAAAATTTCACGAAGGACCTTACCATAAAATTGAAACGAAAGAGGCAAACAGAACTGTCACACCTGCCGGAACTTTTCGGAGTAAACTTTTATTAATTTGTAGGAAGAGTCTGAATTGAAGATTCTCCGAAGGGTCCTACATTCGGAAAATTTGAATGTAGGAAACGACTCGGAGGAAAGCCTCTCTTTCCTCTCGCAATAATAAGCAGGTTCTTCGGGACCCATTGTGGTTATCGACAGGCATTAGCGAGTCCGAACGGTCGCATTCTCGCCGGACTGACCTGACCGGCAGAGACCCGGCCATTAGGAGCTGTTACGAGGAACGAGGTCCCGCTAATTGTTCCCACAGACAGATCTAGGCAGGATCATCGTGGCAATGGCACGTTAGCGGGGCAGATTTGTCGCGGTCGTGACTCGACTCGAAGACAAACCTTGTTGTTCAATCAACCGGTAGGAATCTCGAGTCATCGACACTTCTGGCTTGAACACGGTCTTACAAGCAACTCACGGGTTTAGACAAGGATAACTAACCAACCTCGTCGTGCAACGACTTAAACAATTTTTCCTTTGTGTGTCCACTGTATTCCCAATTTGAGCACTTACTTGGAACATAACAAATTTCAGAATCCACTGGATCACGCGTTGTTCACTAGTGGAAACCTCGCTGAATCCACCCACGAGATTCCGATCCGAAGATCACTGTTCGCACAAGAACGGTGTTCCACTAACGACTTCCAATACACCGGTTTAATTAACGGCCGGTCGAGGTAGGCATAAAAAGGTGATTCAGCGAGTTGCAGACTCCGAGATTGCTTTTCGGGGTTCCACGTGGTCTATCTGGCGCCGAAAAAAGCCGCGACTGGGCCCAGCCGAGTCCCCCGCGGCATCGCAGGCCCATCAGTTTAGAGGATCGCAGGTCCAGTTTAGAGGATCGAACGAGAGAAACGTGTAGAGGCTCCGAGCCGCAGAGTGGCACCGGCCGCGGACGTGTTGCGGGCAGGATGTCGGAACAGCGACTGAACGAGAAGAGACCGAGACCGAGCCGGCAGTCAGGCTTGCTAGTATGTAGTCAGGCAGCCGAGCAAGCAGTCAGCCAGGCAGCCTGTGATCGGCTCGCCTGATCGGTCTATACTAAACTCCCTCGACACGTCCGCGTCCACGTCCACATCGGTCACGGACACACGAATCCTCTCGGTCTCGTGTTCGAAACTAACGGACACACGCGCATCCTACGTCCCTCAGCTCCTGACCTCGGCAACCTTCGACACCCTTAAACCCTTCCCCTCCTCTTTGCTCCCCCATAAGGCCAAGGATTGGCTTTGACCACGCGGAGGTCGACGGATTCCTTGAGATTTCCAGATGCACGTGCGCACATCCACGAATAAGAAGAAAGCTTATGCAAGAACCTACGGTATCCCCTAACCGTGTTTCTTCGTGGTCTTTCAGCGCGTTCAGATTCTCGATAGATGGGCAACTTGCTTATGCCAGCACGCACGATTAGCGGTGCCCAGCGTAGCCTGAAATTATCAGGCTCGCCGCTGCGCGGAAGAGATCATCGTGGACGCTTCGGCGCTTGCTGGCTGGGATCCTCCGATTCTTTTTTTAATCAGTTTAATACTTGGTTTGCTGGAAATGTTTGTTTCCTATTGTTATCCTCGTTGTTGGAATGTTTTATCAAGCGCATTTTCTCTTTCGCAAGCCTGACAGGAAAAGATGGCACTCGTGCTATTTAATCATAATCGCTGGAATCTATTGATAATATTACTCATCCCGTTCCTCGGTGACTAACAAATTAAATATACTCTGCGATATTCGAATACTACTTCTCCGAAGCCGAGATTCTATTCTTATTGCACTATAGATTATCGATACAGACTCGATTACCTAAATTTTGGAGCGGGACCCGCGATCGAACGCGCGCGAGGTCTAAGTTTAGAACTCGTGACCCTCTAAAAATATTCTTATCTGTCGGAACACTGTCGGGAGACTGGCGGAATAAGCGGCTGTCTCCATTAAAATTCATTCATCGTGTACGCATATATGTATTCCTCTGGTACACTGTATACTACATATAACCATAATATAAGAAGACGCACTCGTACGGTCGTCTTTGTCAATAGCAGATCAACCGGGAAACAACAGCCTCGCCTTCGAACGAGTTCCCGGTATCCTCCCCAGGCAATTGCTTCCGATATCGTGTCTATTCCGAATCGTTTTGCACGGATAGCACACAGCTGATCTCGCTATATTTCGTCTTCGTTCTCTCCGGGCTTTCTGTTTCTCGGTCGCGTGATATAGTCGGCGCACACGTGTTTACTCGAGCAAAAGCGAGAACGAAGCAAGATGTGTGTACAGTGTACAGTGTACACGGGCAGATCTCTTGTTAGCGTGTTGTGTAACGCGTCGCGTGCAGTGAGCGTTCAAGAAACACCTACGGGAGATCGCGTGTGCTCCCTGCAAAATGTGCAACTGCATGTGCAAGGCGTAGGAGAGAATTCGCTCGTTAAACAAAACGGGCTGGTTGGTAAGAACAGCCGAAGCTGACACACTATAGCCCGGCGTCCGTAAAGCAGGAACTTCCGTCGAAACAGAAGTGAATTGAACTACCTTTACGCTTCGTGAATTCCATATTATCCCTCGTTCGACACGCTCGATCCTTGCCCGACCGGAACGATCGGATTAAGACGACCGGCGACGTAGGTGTGCTCGAAAACCATCGGAAAGATCTGGATCGTTGACCGTGGATCGAGACTTTACAGATTACTAGGTAAACGGTCGAAGATCGTTGGAAGCAGTCCAAATCTTCGTGGTTACAAATATTCATCTTGCCTGTGGTTGGCGACTGAGATTTTTAGTCTATTCAATTTTTATAAATCATCCGATACCGTGGCGAAGTACACGTGGATTTAGAGCAATTCCGTGGATCATTGACCTCCAGCTGGAGATTTTTCGCAATTTCCTGTCGTAGGATTGCAGGTCGATCGTACAGGAAGTCTTTTTTGGCCCGCTCACGCGTTGGTCCGACGAAATTGATTCATCTGGACGGCTGAATGACTCAAAGGGGGAAACGCGCTCATAACGGGCCTGGTTAAATGATTATATTTTTAGCCCACGTGGAAATCCAGCGGCCGGAAACCCGCAGACGCACGAACCGATCCCTGGAATCCTACACATGTGATAGCTTAGGTTTTTGGGACATCTTTATGCACGATTCCACGCGAACGGCTCGGCTCGGGTTTACAGCTTCCCGGGAACATGGTGATCCCTAACACATGGGGCAACAGACAGATAGAAGAGAATTGTCTGGACGTATGGTGCAGCGATTATGAACAGTGCCTTGTTGTTTGTGCGTCGTTGTCTTCGTTGTGTTTTTAGAATCTAGAAATTCGGAAAATTTTGTCGCGTTGGATCTCCGTTGCGTTTAGACTTTAGAGCATGGAATTCGATTGTTGTTGAATTTTTACGAATTTTGGAAAACGACGTGGCACGTGTTACGTAGAAATTCTGAAATTCAACGTCGAAAATGTTCACACATGTGGTATCGCATTATCTCGGCTTTATCAGATAAGAGAGCTGACCTCTGCGTAGCTCGAATGTAAAAAAGCGAAAAACACGAAGAAACGTTATGGCGTTAAAATTATCAGTTGTTTTTCTCGGTACTTCGTCACATTCCCTCTGTTATTGTTTAAAGTGTTTAATAGCGCGAGCAAGATACACGCGTTACGTTTCACGCGATATTAGCGACGCCTCGGAACGGTGTTAATTAAATTTTTGCGACAAGAATGTATGAAATTACGCGGACTTGATGCTCGCATCGTTCTGCACGAGTGCCTTATGAAATTATTACCGGTAGAGAGACTAATGTATTGCACAATGCGGCGGTTCTTATACATTATGCAACGGCTGCGAGATTGCGTTCCATTCGAGAAGAAAATCGTTCCACTCTTAATATGTAATAAGAAAGATCAGCGAGAAGCGTGACTCGTTTCTCACCTATCGTAAGATATTTCTCGCGTTATCGAGAAAATAATAATCTAATTGATGGTATGAGATTACACGGGATTCAAACATTGCCGCCAATCCGAGATCAAAATGGCGGGAATCAACTATGTGACGACAGATCGTTGAACCCATATGCACTACTGCATTCAATTAATATATTATTTCTATCATGTTCCCTATCGTTTTCTCCATATTAAGATTCAAAAATTGTTGTCAACCATCTCGATGATCATTTATTTAAAGTTTCAGATCAATGAAAATAGGTAATGTTATCCTCAGGGCCGTCTCAACGCGAGGCTTATTAATGATGCATCAAAAATCGAATCGTGTGAATTATGCATCTCGCTAGCCAATGCGACGCTGGCCAAAATAAAGTTTCCAATTTTCCAGAATCTATACCATTCAAATAAAGATGAAACCAATAATTCTGCAGTCCGTAGACGGTAATAAAAACAAAACTGCATGGGTAATATTTAATGCAATTAAAATGATTATATATTATTTAATCGGTATAGATCAATTGCGATTATTTGCAATGAATTCTTTTGAAACCCAAGCACCAATGAAGCCAGCTATTTAGCGGCGAACGATGAATATTTTAAATTTTAAATTCAACTATCAGGGACTGAAGAAAAATAATAATTAAAATTATATATGCATTAAATAAATTGTGGCTTTTTCTAATAAACTTACCAATAAAATTCTTATCAATGAATCAAGGAAATAGAAATATGAACCGGTGGATGCCGCGCCGGATTGCGATTAAAAACGACCATGAACTGATAGTTTCCGGCGCGACGCGGCGCGGCGGCGGTACGTAGAGGGCGCATAGCTTCCGTAAGTTCGCACCTGAGGCGCGACAGTCGACGGTTGCTGATTTGACTCGGTGGTCTGGCGGAAGTGACGCGATTCGCTTCGTTACGTTTACATTCTGTTCTCGACGTCGCGTTCATTGTGGGGAGCCATTACCCTCGTCCGCGCTAAGCATCGTGCCATATTCCCGTTCGCGCCCTTATACTAACAACATTCTCGTAGTTTTAAGTGAAATATTATGAGAGTGAAGACCGAAATGGACGACGACGAAAAGGGGTGAGTAAGAAAACAAGAAAAACGGCGGCTTTTACGCGTGATACTGTTGGGATCGGGACGCGTACACGGCCCGACGGCTCATATTGCGTGGGATCTCCATTTGCGTGTCGCGCTCCGTACGCATCTCTTCTCCACGAACATTAATTCGCGATCGATTCTGTGCGAAATCACGGCTGTTTGACGATCGGAGACGTCATTGGGCCCTCGCGTTCCACCCGAGGCATCCTCGAGGCCAACCTTTCTTCCCCCCGCCGACCGACAGAATAGTTTCGATGTTGGTAGTTTTTCTCGCGTCGGGGGGAATTATATCTCAGCACCGTGAATATTTCCTCCCAACACTTTCAAAACCGGGCCTCCGCTTCAAACAATCGGAACCGCGTTGTTAACAAACTCGATCCCCTCGAGAACGCCTCATAATTATATTCTCATGTCTTATTATTTTAATAATAACAACTTCCGAACGGGATCGAGAGTTTTGGTCCAACGGTTCTTGCAGTTCTACATCTCCAACTAGAGCTCTCCTTTGGAAACCCCTCAAAACTAATTCACACACCTAATTATTCACTGACGCCGGCTCCTCTCCTTTACCCGGCACGATTGCTTTTTCTCATCGGAGAAACCGTATGTTTATAATTCACCCTCTGCTTAAGTGCCATCTGTGATTTTTTCCATCTTCTAATTATCGAGTCTCTCTCTTTCTCTCTCTCTCTCTCTCGAACAAATTCTAATAGCAAACTCAAGCGAAGCTATCTACCCCTTGCACTCTGATTTTTCATGCATCCAAGATGCCTATCTTCTTAGAAAATAGAAAAGAAATCATATATACTGTATACAAAACAAAATGGCATTTTATTTCGATTCAGAGGAGATTGATAACCATTCACGAGGCTGAATTGGCACTATAGCGCTAGGGGTTGTAAAATCTTTAGGGGCAACTATAGCCGCGTTTAGTGTAAAGCGTTCGGCCGATGTTGGCAGTCTATAGTCGCTTGTACGATGAAAAGTGTTAATCCAGCGTTATGTCGATGATTTCGCGGATTTTCCGCGTATCGTCGCTGCGCGAAAGTACACCGCCGCCTCGCGTTACATCCTTCGGTTCTAGATCCCCTATTTTTATGCTCTATATCCTGAACAGCGTTTTCGTGCTCTCTTGTCGTTGTGCTTTTCCTCGCATACGCTCGGCTAACCGAGAATATTATGCGGCCTGCTGTGCTTTACCTCAGTCATTTTAACGGTACTCGAATAATAGATCGTTTCTATTAATCGGCGTTATTTTTTTTTTATGCATTGGCAACTCGAAATTAAATTATAAAATTAGACCTTTCACTTAGGTAGTAATTAGAATCAATGTTTGCATTTATGGCCACTTTGCGAATTTCATATCTAAAATAATACTAATTATGTAATCTTGTTGTTTCTCCTCTGTTGCTGCAGAAAGTTGTTCGTGGGTGGTTTGTCTTGGGAGACAACACAGGAAAATCTACAACGCTACTTTGGTCGGTACGGCGAAGTAATCGACTGCGTTGTTATGAAAAATAGCGAGTCCGGACGCAGTCGTGGCTTTGGATTTGTAACATTCAGCGATCCGGCTAATGTCCCTCTGGTTCTCCAGAATGGACCTCATCAACTTGACGGGCGTACTGTGAGTATAGATTTTGGTGGAAGGAAGTTTTCTAGCTAGTTTGATTGGGGATGTATCGATGCATCGATTTGGATGATTTTGTTCGCAGATCGACCCAAAACCTTGTAACCCGCGCACTCAACAGAAGCCAAAACGTAGCGGAGGCTTTCCAAAAGTTTTCCTTGGTGGTTTACCAAGTAACGTGACAGAGACGGATCTGAGATCTTTCTTTAATCGTTTCGGCAAGGTCATGGAAGTGGTGATAATGTATGACCAGGAGAAAAAGAAATCAAGAGGTGAGTAAGCTGCACTAATTATCTCTACATATTTATATTACACCATTGTTTTGTGTAATTTCCACACGAGTCGATTAAACAGGACATTAATCGTTCTGTATTATTTTTTGACTCTTGTGGAAGCTATAAAAAACTATGTATCACAAAAATGGAAAGTAGTCTATTTTTATCATTTTTATTGCGTGACCAAAATTACAGTCAGAATTCTTGAAATAAATTTTTTTATACAGATAACGCACTGTTATATCGGTAAATAAATATGTATATTAAGAAAAAGTTCTGCATATAAAATTAACGGTGGTATTTTTGATAACGACGCATAAAAATCAAAAATTCTGACTTGAATGCAGCACACCCATTTGAAGTACAATCTCAAAATTTTGTCCAGTTCTTAATTAAAAGATAATGCATACATACTAGGACTAGCAAATAATTACTTCAAGGTTAATCACAGTTCTATGCTTAAGCCAGTCAATAATAAATGGTCATTGAACTTCCCCTGCTTGATTACCCCTTACTCCTTTTTTTTTAAATGACCCTGCTCTTGCTTCCTTTGATAATTATAATTAATACATCCTGATTCATACTCTTCTTAATTAATATTGTTTATTTTCGATATGTGTATATATATATGTATATATATATGTATATACATACACATATATTTACGAAATACTTTAAGCTCCTATCCACAAACTGAAACTTATATGCATTATACTTATATAGTTATTTATATAGTGTTTTTATCCTATTTTGCTACACTTAATAATTCGCCTTGTCTTACCTTAAAAAGAAGTTAAGATAATTATTTATGTTACATTAAATTACATTTAAATGTATTTACACATAATGTGATTTTGGCTAAGTTTTTATTAAGAATAGGTTATTAAGTACATAAGTTAAATGTACATAACATAAGTTGAAGTTAAGCTATTAGTAAGATACGTTGTACGTCCTATTTTTTATTAAATTATATCCACCTATATTTGTCTTGTTCCACTGGATAATAAGATCAATTACTTATATTTATCATTAACCGGCATATGTTATATAAAGAATTAATCTTAAATATTAGTATACAATTTATAACTAAAATAAAACTTAGGGTATCATTAATTTCTATGGCTTTTTAGTATAGAATAATTTTTGCCTTAACATTGGTGTCCTTGTGGTTAAACAATTTAGTAAATACGAGATACACGATTATATCTTTCTTTCTTCTTTAAATATTTACTCATTTTTGGTGGCTGCATTCAAGAAGTTAATGTGTTCTCATAGCTCAAGTGAATTTTCGTTTTTACGCATCTTATGATTTTTTTTTAACAGTGTGGATTGCTTTGTGTATTAATCTTTCAAAACCATAACTAGAAAAAATATATTCTCTTCGGAGGACAAAAACATCGTCGAAACGACACACAGTTCGACAAAAATCTCTTGCGATTTGCGATTTTCGATTTTCAATTTACGTACGATCGATCCTTCTAGTTTTAGTCACAAGGAAATATATACCATCAAAAAGAAAACCTTCTTCAAAACAGCCATCATAAATTTTTTAGATTAAGTACATTAAGCTTTATGTGCACATATAAGATGGATAGTAATGATAAGTATCTTGAAACTTCTAGAGGATGCATGTTTTTAATCGATATTAAAATTGTAATATTAAATTATTTATACACTCAAAAATACTCCAAATTAAGTCTAGTCACACGTTATATCATTAACATAGCAGAAGTAATTAGATATAATGGACAGTTGAAAACGGAATTGTACGAACAAGCTGTAATCTTCACAAAAAAATTTCGAACGGGTACATAAAAATGAGAACAAAAAAGTAAAAAGATAAAAGGTGTATTTGTTGTGTAAATATATGGGGCAAATTTTTGATATACTATCACGTTTGGACGGCAGGATTTGGCTTTCTCAGCTTCGAGGATGAAGATGCTGTGGACCGGTGTGTCGCCGAGCATTTCGTCAACTTGAATGGAAAACAGGTATAGCATACCTACACACTAGCATATATTATATATTTATATATAAATAATTTCTACAATATAATATACATAATATCCCTAGAATAATGTAATGTAAAATAATAATAAGTACGATCGTTAGTATAATATATAATTTAATTACATACTCTTACATAGTCTTAACTATTAATCTTAGTTATAGTACTTATTTTATTTTACACTATACATATATATGTATATTTTTTCGTACCATGTTAAACGCTAAACTGTACGCTTAGTTACTATGTAAGTATCAGTTAAACGAAAAGAAAAAGATCCAGAAAATCGATAAACCAAAAAAAAAAATTTACACGATGCGAAGAGAAACGATTCGAGAACTGAAAAATTTAGCATATACATATATGTAGTGTATTTATGTAAGACTTGGCGAGTTTTCTAAAAAAAGAGCTTCGATCATTGTAAATGAAATTAAGGCAACAGGTGGGATGATTTCGATTCTATCTGTTGCATTATCTCGGAGGCCTGTGTCGATTGGCGAGAAACGATCTTTATAATTCGGTTCGGGTTTTCTTCTGGTTGCAGGTTGAGATTAAGCGTGCGGAGCCGCGTGACTCTTCCAGTAAGATGAATGACAGTCATCAAGGACAATGGGGTCCGCCGCAACCAGGTGGACCTCCGATGGGAATGGCGGGAAATATGGGACCCATGGGCGGACCCAATGGGCAAATGGGTGGACCGATGATGGGAGGCCCGATGGGACCACCGGGAAACATGATGCAGCAGTACCAGAGCTGGGGAACAAGTCCTCAGACGGGTGGATATGCCGGATATACCACTCAGTACAATTCTCAGGGCTGGGGCGCGCCTCCTGGACCTCCTCAGCAGCAACAGATCCCACCACCCCCTCATCATCAATGGGGTAGCAGTTACAACGTTCAGCCTGCAGCAGCTACTCAAGGTTACGGCAGCTATGGTGAGTTCCCCAAAGAATCTTCTCATCTAGCAAAGACATTTCAACTAAGTTCGACTCCATAGACGCTTCAGACTGTTCGACAGAGTCGGAGGAATTAATTAACTACTTAATACCACGACATAGAACATCAAAGATGTTGAATAGAAATTTCTTGTACTGTCCGCGGCTGAGAAGAATAAAAGTAATTCGATTCGTTGAGATTGTCACCTCGACTGCTAGCTAAACTATGTATATCTATTTCGGAATTTGCTACAACATCGTATAATTCTAAATTTCATGGCTCACAAGTTCGTTCCAGCTGCTTCGTTCACACCCACGGACAGTACACTACCATCGAGTTGCTTTCAAAAAGTTAGCGTTTCGCAACTCGTTGTTTCCGTTTTCGTTTGTTATTTAAGGACAACACACGATAAGGTCATAGTTATAAAGATTAACAATAACTTTGATCCTGTCCTCTCCCCCTCCATCCTCCTTGGAGATGTTAGGAGAAGAAAGAGAAAGATATGAACACGAGAAATGATTTAAAAAAAAAGGGAAACAAATGCCTATAGAACGCGAGATTAATTATCTTTATTTCGATGCCCCCTGGAGGTTACTCACTATGGAAAGAGAATACGTTAGGACAATCATGAACGAATATCTTGGATTGATTGTGTCGGTTCGGATTCTCATTTAATTGCTTGTTAATACATACATACATACACATGTATCTTTTCGCGTGTTCACCGTCGCGAATTGCGTTTCAACTTGTACCGTAATCATCTGCCATTATTAGCGGGAAAGAACGAATTCGAGTCGACGCTTCCGAAACAATTCGACCTCGTGATCATGCTCTTTTTTCCTATACACAGTTTGCGCTCGATCCTCCTTCTCAGAGTATCAAGCCCAAACAAATTCGGGAGACAAAAAATAGTTGAAATGAAAACGTGTAGGAACATTGCCATTAGCAAAATTAACCAAATTCAAGTGCCAAGACTGCAACGAGCGAGCAAGCTTTAGTTGTTCCTTTAAATTTTCGCCTTCATTACCCTTTAGGAGAGAGCGAGAGCGAGAGCGAGAGAATGAGAGAGAACCCGATATCATTCCATTATTGTATCGATTTTCACATTTTTTCAGAAGAGAAGAATCTGGGAGGTAAGTTCTCACCATTAGCGATCGAAAAAAGAAAACGCTTTGGAGTCTGTTGCTTAAAGTTCGCATCTTTTTTACAGCAATGAATTACGGTCGCCGACAGATTGCGGCGATCCGTTGGTATTTTGAGCATTTTCTTTGAAGTCTCATGATTCCATTAAAACACCGCTTATCGGTGCATGCTTGGCACTGAAGTGGTTGACCAAGTAGGCTACGTTCATTCTGCTGCCGGCGCCTCCGATTCGATCAGATTATTGGCCACAGTGAAATTGCAATTATTCGAGCCACGATGGCTAACTTTTATAGGGTTCTTGTAGTTTACCGGGGGTAGATTGTAGGTTCGTCGAGGAAGAGGGGAGTGCAGCAGAGTGAACGTAGCCTGAGAAAACTGCATAAGAAGACGTTGGTGGTCGGTGACACGTGTTTTGTGTGGTTGATGATCGCAGGTGGGCCGGCGGCGGCCGCTTCAGGGGGCTACGGGCCCACGGCGGGTACTGGCGGGGCTGCGGGGGGCGGGCCCGGGGGTTCCTGGAACTCCTGGAACATGCCACAGAATGGGCCACCTCCAGGGACCCAGCCACCACCTCAGCCCCCTCAGCCCAACTCCTCGCAGCCCAACTCCAACTCGAACCCCTCTGGCCCGCAGGGTGAGTCTTCAAGCTCAGTCAATCAACGTCTTTCCTCTTTCCACCCTTTCGCATCGTACAGCTCCAGTACCAACTATTTGACTATAGCTAAAGCCATCTACTGTTTCCTTCTCTATTTCTGTCTGTTTAGTTTAGTACGCTGACCCACCCTCAGGTTCTCCTCTTTTTCCTTCTCGACTGGAAAAAGACGACTGCCACCCTCCCTCTCTTTTCGATGTCGATCTCGAAGAACTCGGTTTTTTCTTTCCTTTTTGTCGTTGTCAACCCTTTAACCGTCTTATACTTTAACCCTCTATGGCTCCGTGGAACTTTCGAGTTCTATACTGATATGTCAGTATTTTCGATTCGATTCTTACGTTTAGCTTCGGTGTGTGACAAGAGTGTCTTGCTCTTTTGTGTGTCTCCTTTTTAACCAATGGATCAATGTTATGCATCGCTGTTGTCGATACTTGTTTTGTACACGTTGTGTATTCGTTGTTTATTCATTTGTATATAGATGATGATATTTGCTGTTTTCATGTTGCAGAAAGATGTTTCATATTCGTGACAAAAATTCGGGCTGTAGAGGGTTAATGTTAATGTTGAAACCGCGCGCACCTTTATTACGCACCAACATTTTTAAACGTTGACGAGTTCACTCGACGAAATACATATGTTTGCTGTGAAATTGAAAAAAGTAACAAAATGACAAATTCTTCGACGGTATTTTGAATAGAAAAAAGGTCTAATTTGGTTAATTCGTAAGATCGAAAGGGTTAATGTCACCTTTGCCAGTGTCAAGCCTGCCGGGTCGTCGTGCCTAATCGTTTGTGTCTAATTGGGTTTGCGGAAACGCAAGAGCTTGTATGCATTGGGGTCGGAAGAACACGAAAGCATTGTACTGTGATCAATGAGTAAATTAATTAATTATTTATTTTTAAACGAATCAATTGTTCGATCCCTTGCGGCGATGTTATCCCGCGATCCCGGAAACTTCCCTCTGTTTTTCCATTTGTTTTTGTGGATTTGTTGGTTCGCTTTTTGGGCCGAAGGCATGCGTGATCGTGTACGAGCAGCCACGAAATATCGTGATTGAAATTAAAGTGAGACCGTTGAATAGAAAGAAACGATATGATTGCGATGACTCTATAGACTACGTAATAGTGAACCCTTTGATTGTTTTTTTTTTAGAGCTACGCTTGTCCATAGTATTTTTACGCTTTTCTGATTGTTAGCCGGCAACAGTAGTACCGTGCAAATTTATCGCACCTCCTCATTCATCATTTCACTGTTTGATTTTGATGTAAATACTTGTTTGAACTCTTCCATTTTTACCACGTTTTTATTAGCTCGCTTTTTGTTTTGTGAACCAATACAAGTATTTTCTTTCTACTTACACGTTGGTTGTTTGTGTTTACTCGAGTATAGTATACCTCCTAGATATAAATAGTTGATTACTGATTGGCGCCTTATATAATTAGACATAGAGTAGTAGGTATTTGGAGAAAATAGAGTTTCGTATAATTACAATTTGTTTGTGTTGCTCGAATCGGACGATATATCGAAATTCCTCATTTTTTGTTCTCAATTGATTAGCGATTCGCAAGTAAAGTATGATGGAACAATCCTACTCTCGCTCCTTTCATTTCCTGTATTGCCTACCAAGCAGAGTTAGGCGACGGATTCATGTCTATTTTCTTTTTTAATAAACATTCTCTCTACCGTTCTGATTTATTCATTCTGCAAAAAACATGTTTCAACAATAGACATCGATTCGTGCGCCGTAGAATCCTGAGATCAGTATAACGTCTGCGCTCCACTTTCTCCGCGCGACTAGTTCTTTCTCTCGAACACCTTTACGAAATTACATTTACAAGAATGGCGTCGGCTTCGTGAATGTCCATTTAATAGATTCCACGCCAGAGAGCGAAAGCAGAACACGCTTGAAACGCGTGGTCTGTACTGGTCTCAAGATTTTATATAAATACAACTACGCTATCTACAAAGAGACACTAACATATTCAACGAACGATTCATGCCGGAGATACATTTTTAATTGCTACCTGATTGAACTCTCCTGTTCGTGCGACAGCAACGTTCACTTTTCCGTAATCATCCTGAATTAACAAACTCACTGTACTAAAATTCTTAATTTTCTATTAATTCTATTGATTAAAGCAAATGCAAGCATAGTGATGGGGATAAGAACTTCTAATGGCGGTTTATTTATTATTCAGTGGCACAGTTTATGCTGTATATTGATTTTTACAGTAAAGAATAACAAAAATATTTACACTAAAAATTTTGTATTGGATATGACATATTCAACAGGCTAGAGACAATATATCGACATTCTTAAATGCTTTAAACTTTCAATGAAATAAATTCTTGTAAAAATTCTCAGATGAAAAATTGCTGTTTCGCGTGCAGGGGCTGTTCAAATATATCGACTGAAGGATAACCTAGCCGATTAAGATGGTCAGAACTGCCCTACGAGATTTTTCAATGACTGTCGAACCATTCGAAAGCTGACCAAGAAAAACTCCACTTACAAGGAGAGTGCAAGGCCTTCGGGTCACCGATTTAGTCGAGATTTTGCATACTTATAGATCTCTGTACACTTATAGATTATAGGGGCAAACACTCAATAATTGTTGAGATATTCATAAACAAAGTCTCAATTAGTGCTTAAATATCCTCGCGGGAATGATTTTTTCTTCACCAGACGAGAATCGAACCCTAGCCCACCGGGTTGGAAAGTCTCGTACGTTGCCGCTACTATATTTAAGCACTAATAGAGACTTTGTTTATGAATATCTCAACAATTATTGAGTGTTTGCCCCTATAATGGTATATATTCGTAAAAGGGAGATCGAGATCTATAAGAGTATACAAAATCTCAACTACATCGGTGACCCGAAGGCCTTGCACTCTACTTGTTAGTCAAAATTTCAGTCGTTTCGCTTTCCCG
The DNA here is from genome assembly GCA_963966675.1 of Lasioglossum calceatum. Taxonomy (NCBI): domain Eukaryota; kingdom Metazoa; phylum Arthropoda; class Insecta; order Hymenoptera; family Halictidae; genus Lasioglossum; species Lasioglossum calceatum. Next base: position 538,436 of record OZ016555.1, on the reverse strand, counting down.
CGAGGATAGTTATAGGGTAAATTAGATTTTGCGCTTTTCCGTGCATTTTCCGGTCTCTGATGCGTTCTAAAATTCTGAAAAAATGTGACATATTTTGGATCCTAAGGCGCATTTTAGAGAACTTTTTCCGATTCTTTTTGTTGCAAACTGTGGTCGTAAAAAATGAAAAAACGCAATAAAAAACCGAATTTTTTGGGGTTCTTCATTTTTTGCAAACACAGTTTGCATAAAAAGATGTGACATCGGCTAGGTCCTTTACAAAAAAAATCGTGAGACGATAAATTGGTATGTCACTGTATAGAGGGACTGTTGCTATTGTTTGTTGCCGCCTCAGGTGCGTGGCGGGATAATTGTGAATGGGTTAATTGGTTGGTTGGCTCGCGGAAAACAATGAGAATGTATCTCCGATTGGTCGCGTACAGTATTTCCCGCTTCTGAGTAAATGAGGCGCGTTAAGTGGTGACGGTTCGATAACTCCACGTTGAAAATCAATGTTTCAGGTGACATGTATTCGCGACAGACCACCGGCTCTGGTGCACCTGGGTCCAGTAGCAGTTCCGCCAAGACACCGGATTATACTGGGTACTCCGCATACGGTAATTACGCTGACACCAGTTATCCACAGCGTTCATATCAGGGAGGAGAAAGCAACCAAGGTGGGTATGCCGCCAGCGCCCCTAAACCCCAGCAAGGCTTTGATTTCAAAGAGTGGCAAACCTCATGACCATTTTAATTGACCCGTGATGGAGAGATGCGCTGAATGGCTTGGCCTTGCTCGTGGGTTATTTCTTATTACATGAAAAAAAAATATATATTCAGGGAAAACAGACAAAAAAAAAGAGAGAAACAAAAGAAAAGAATATATACGCAACGTCTACAAATTGATCGTGATTCTGCGGACTCGGGGTCTGGGACATTCTTTGTAAACCGTTTTTGCACGAAAAACAAACAAACAAAGAACGATAACTTGTATAGTAATAAATCGTTGGATAGACATTTGTTTGGTTCTCGAAACAATTAGCTAATAAATGTTTGCTGGTATCTTGTTAAAGAAAATAAGCGTGTTTCCAGAGGGTGTTGTGTACTGCTGTTTTGTTTTAATATACACTTTGGTATTCGTTGCAGGATCACGTTGGAATTAAAAAGTATGTTCCATTGAATTTTGCCCTTCGGTTGCTGGGTGACACGATAGTTCGCATCGACAGGATCCGTTCTCACACGCAAAGAATGTCCCAGCCGAGACAGCATGTTGTTCGCGAGCGGTCGTATTCGCAGTTGATCCGACACGATTGTTTAACTAACATATCTTTTTTCTCGGAGTGATTGAACCGTTTGAGATTGAGGGTTGAGAGAGAAAGAGTGAGAGTGAGAGTGAGAAAGATAGAGAGATAGTGCCCGAAAAAAGAAAAAAAAAGTAAGAGAAAACGGCACCTGCCAAAAAAAAAAACAGTTTGTACAATCGGAAGAGTCACGGGAGAGAAGTGGGTGGTTAGGTTCGCCTTCGGTTGTTGTCGACCCATTGATTTAATTGATCGCTCGCGAGAACGGCCCATGATCTTGTCGGGTTTCGAAACGAAATGGAAACACGCAGTTTGAGACACACACATATTTACGGTTATCGTGCTCGTTCGAGGAAGAGGTAATTAATAATATCTATAAAGCTGACAAAAACAAAATCGTATAACGGCAGACAAGAATCGACGATTAACAAGAAAATAATAACAAACATACCCATGGTGCAAGCGAACTCCATTTTTTCTTTTGTATATGGCACTGGGATAGAGGGTAGGAAGCGAAAAACATAGAAGTATTTTAAGAGTAAACTAGAATCGAGAGAGAGAGAGAGAGAGAGAGAGAGAGAGAGAGAGAGAGAAAAAGAGAGAAAGAGAGAGATAGAGAGAGAGAGAGAGTTGAAATTAAGCGAACTATTTAACCGATGATCGCGAGAAAATCGTAAAACTAAACAAAGATGCAGTAAGAAGCGAGTGTAAAGAACAAAAACAAACACGCACGCACGTATACACACAGACATACAGATACATACACACACACACTGAATGCTGGGAATCGTTAATTAATTACACAGCATTTACTAATCGATAGGGGGGTGAACGTCGATGTCGCGAAGAGATTTTGAAAAGTCACTTTCTCATCCGAACGGCACAAATTTATATTCGACGCTCATTCACCTCTTTTTATTGATAATTAACAGTTAGTGATCACTCTTCGGTAAATTCGAGACTAAGGATAATAATGTGTAACAAAAGAATGGAAGCTCTATTATTAATCAAATGGTCTCCGGTGGGAGATCGGCCAGCGAATTTGGCCGTCGAATACGTCATACACCCGTCCCTCCACGATCTCGTATTTATTAAAAAAATAAAATAGTTGTTATGCTTTGTAACCGACGAATGAATTCAAGATGAATTTAAGAGAAAAAAATAGGGAGAAAGTATAATAATATGATGTATGTATAATCTATATTGACTATTTGACAGTAAGGGAGGGTGCAGTTTGTTGAAGCACATCTTCATTCACCATTTTTTAATTTTTTTTTCTTTTCCCGTCATGTATCACCGTAGTAGTCTCGTCTTTAGACTTTTATTGTCTATATTCCCCTTCTCTTATTTTTTCGTGTTTATACTCTGTGTCGCTCTTTTTTACTTTATTTTGGTTTCGTCGTCTTGGTCCTTTTCCGCTTCCGACGTGTCGAACTTGAAGTTCGGAAGGGAACAGAACGAGAACCAACACACACACACACATACACATACACAAGACGTGTAATGATAATGATGAATTTTTTTGTTCTTTTTTTAACGATGAGAGGAAAAGAAAAAAGTACGTAAACGAATTGTATCATAAGAACTTCACGGCCGACAGACGGGTTTCTGCACCGGCTTGTATCGCATCAAATCATGTGAAAACTAGTTTATTTTTTACCTCGGATTTATAATAGTTAATTATTAGGCATGTTTAAGGCTACAATTATTGTTACTATTATTAATTACTTCTACGATATAATTATTACTATTATACTCTATTACCATTATAAAATGAAATGGAAAACGAAAAACTATTTACAGCTATTTACCACTATTTACTGTTGCGACTGCTCTCCTACTGCAACCACTATGATTGCACTAACTATTATTAAACGAATCATACATATACATGTACATGTACACGTACCCGTACACACAGATAATTACACACGTACACGCCACACTATTATTACCGTCTACGATAATTACGAATATTGTACGATGATGCTTAATAAGTGTTTTTTAAATTTTAGATGATTAGAGAGATGAGATCACGGTATCTAAGGATGGAGGGAGGGGTAAATTATTTGTGTAAACAATTTGTGTGCGCTTTTCCTCGGCGGGGGGCGTCGATCTGAAAAGTCTACCTGATTAAATATATGACTTAATTGTATTTACTCTGTAGGATTTACCATAGTTCTAAACAAGAAAATATTTCGGAACGAATGCTCTCAAATAGTAAATATGCTCACGTTTGAGCGGGTCGCGTTGTGTCTTACTTTTGTCAATAAGGAATCGCAAGTATTACGCTCTAATGTAATTTTTAAATTTTTTACAAGGTCACAAGGTAATTAGTAGGGTTAACAAATAATAAACGGAACCAGCAATTTGTGTAAGCTTCCTCGTTATGATCTCAATACGATTAGTGTGTCTCCTCGTAGCGACAATGTTTTCTTCTATACGTTGTCTTTCTTTTCTTTTCTTTTCTTTTCTTTTCTTTATTCTTATTCTTCTCTTTAAATCGTATCGCAAATCACACGTTTATTATTACAGTTTTGATTTCCCTTTATCCTTTTCATAGATTTCCTTCTTTTTGTACACCTTCTCGAAAAATCGATATACGTATAATACAAAATGATACTTTCTGTCGGTTTTGCCAATCACTCAGCAAAGAACGAGAGTTTCGCTATTTGACCATAGCTGTCCAATCAATTTCTACATGCAGCACTAACATTTACACATAAACACACGCGTACACTGTATTTGCTCTGTATATACCATTCATCGAACATCTCGCATTTCTCGATTCGGTAGAGGAATTTCTTGTTGACGTTTTTCTTGTTGTCAGTTTAGCACTCTAGATCATACCTAAACGTGCTCGAAACATACATACAAACACACAGATACACGACATGGATAGTAATTCGCGAAGAGAAAGCACTAGCAAACGCGGCTCTCGTGGAAACTTCTGGGATCAACGCAATAAAACACAGCCACGTTCACTCGACTAAATAAACCTAAAATCCAAGGAGAGAGGGAGAGACGAGTTAAGGAGCTGAATCAAACGTTCGAAAACCATTTTTTCTATGCTAATCGTTAACGGTAATTTACACGGGACGCATGCGTGAACGATACATACACGCCTTCATACTCACCCGACGAAAACATATGTACACAAGTATAAACACTTCTATACACGCATAAACGACGAAGTAGAGACGATGAACAGCTGATTGTCACACGGGCCACAAGTTGCATCATTCGACCGATCAAATAGTGAATTGAATAAGATGCTCCATAGAGTTAACGAGAATTTACAAAAGTATCGGTGACTTATTTAAATTCATATTTGAAAGGCGATATGTAAAGATAGAAAGGGAGAGAAAGAGAGCGAGTTAGTGTGGGAGAGCGGGGGAGAGAAAGATCGCGGAGAATTAAAATAGAAAAGAGTTTTATCGCTACGGCTGTTTTTCAGAACTTATTTTGTAAAGTAATATAATGAACGAACGTAAACAAGAACCACTAGTAATATCGATTATGATTATAATTATTACTAAATAACTAATTGTATTCCGTATCTACTATATTGTCGATTTTTAAATAAAGTTAAAGCGTACGCATAAATTTTAAACCGTTTTTAAATGTATGGGTATACAAAAGCGCTCGCGGGAGGAAGCGATGAATATCGAATAACAATTTTTTCATTTATAGAAAATCGTGTTCAACGATATAATTAATACGTTTGTTGGAATCTGTAAAGCGAGGTAAATTAATTTTGTATTATAATTAACGAGTCTCGGAGGGATGATTAAATTTACTCTAAGCATGTCAAGAGAGAAAACGAGAAAGGTCTAGAGTCTCTCTCTAGAGAGAAAGGGTAAGAAAAAGAGAGAGAGAGAGAGAGCGAGAGAGTGTGTCAAAGCGCGCGCGCGAGAGAAGGGATAAAAGAAACGATACAAAGCTTTCAAAGATTATGGCTGCCTTGCCGCACTGTGTATATACGTATATTTTAGGGTACGGTTCGGAAGTATAGTATCGAGGATAACAAGCGAGAGTGGTAGCAATGGGATTTGATATGAAAAAAAAATGGAATAAGTAAACACATAAATACATAACAAGGACAACACATAACGACAGTAAAGCGGTTAAACTAGCGCGGGAATATTCGAGAAACAATTGACGATTAAACTAATTGTAACAGATAATATATTTATATTTAACGCAATATTATTAGTATTTTTCAATACAGAGGATAACTGATCTAATTAAAGGTAAATACGTAGGCAAATAGGGAAATGATACTTTTGATTCTAACCGTTGTTACTACCTGTCGTGTGATTCGCGGGGGTTCTCTCGCGAATGATCGACTTGCTCTCAGGGTTGTTACTGTCTTTATTTCCTCTTTTTGTCCACCTTCTTCTGTTCCCCCATTCATATCCTATACTCGCACGCATATATGTAACTTCTTTTTTTTTTTTTAAATTCCCGTTTTTATATTTCGTTATTCGTCTCGACATTTTTAACGTACACCTCTTTATTTCTTTCTTGTCGTGTATTTATTATACTTTTAGGTCGATTGTTATTCGTTTCTCTTCTTTTTTTTCTGTGAAGAAAAGACACATACACACGTACACCCACACACCGGTGGCTCGATTGTGTTCAACGAGGACAACTCTTTACAAACGTTCTCGCTGTCGCGTCGAGCCGGAATCCTTTAACGATAATTTAGTCTTGAATCGATATATAGGACTGACTCACTATAATTGTACATTTAAGGATTTAAGTCTCGAAAACCGCAGACAGCTCGTAGATTTACTTTTTTCGTTATTTACTGTAAGACACTGGAACGGGGAGAGAAAAAATAAAATGAAATGAAACAGCAAAAGCAAAGTATATCGTTAACTAATAATGAATCGACTGTACGAGATAGCGACAACTTTTTACACTTTTTACATACGTTTAGCGATTACCCTTCTTTCTACACAGGCACATACATAAACATATACAGGACACAGTGGTAGGGTCGAGTTCAATGCGACACCGTATCCCCGATATTTTTTCTTCGTGCATTTTTCGTGACGATTCTTCTCTTGACGATCATTGTCATTGTAATAGCGTTTCCCCTTTCTGCGTCCGATTTTTCCTTTCGTCGTTTATCTTCGTCTTTTCTTATTATTCTTTTTTTTTGTACGCTAAATCGATTCCTTGACGACGATTAATAATCCTACGTGTAATTAAACTAAGGTAGAGAGCATCATTGAGTAAATAACATTTTCGTTACTGTTTCGTTTTAATCATACGAGTTTACGATACGCGTTTACGATACGTTATAGGATTGCGCTTCTAGACGTTTTTCCAATATTTAAAAAAACCACGGAAAACGATTAAATATGTAATTATAATAATTCCGGGGGCGTTGCACGTCTGTTTTCAACGTAGAAAAACGCGCACGATCGCGTCGTCCCGCTCACTCTGAAGACTGGTCATAATAATTAAAGCTAATTATACTTAAAATACTTAACTGTTCATATATTGTAATCTACGACGAGAGACAGAGAGAGAGAGAGAGAGAGAGACCGTTCTTTTTTTGTTTGTTCGTTCGTTCGTTCTACTTTCTTAATATTATGTAATTTTTCGTTGTTTTCTTTCTTTTTGTATCGACGTGTTTAAATACCATTAAATATAACTGTAATTAGTTGCGTGTAAATCAACAACGACATTTTCACATCGGCCACCGCATTCTCTGTATACGTAAGCTTTGTTCTCGCCATCGTTTCGATTGGATTTTGTATTAGTCCTTGAGTACAACATTCGAAATTTCTTCCCTTTTGTTTGTTGTAGAACCAAGGGGTGGAAGCTCCGTAGAAAGTCAGGAACCGAACACAAATGGCGTGTGGGCATTTTTCCGAGGTGTATGGAATAACGTTTGGCCGTAGATTCCCGTCGGACGAGAGTAGAAACAATATTTCAACAACAATTTCATGAGAAACAGATGGGGCAGGGCGGGGGGGGGGGAAGAGAGAAAGGCAAAATTGTAGAGAGGGAGAGAGAGATAGACGTTCATCGAAGCACAAAACTATTCCTTGATCGGCGACGAGTAACCACCACTGCCTCGATTATTTTTCTCATTTTTACAATCGGTTCTGATTAACACCCACGCTCGAAAAAATCTCACGATTTATTCACGTGTTGTTTACCGAAGAAAAGCAAAATCTTCTGTCGGAAATTTTCGGGAAAAATGAATTAGACAAAAGTGTGTGTCGTACATGTTGACACATATAGGGACGTGCACGCGCGCATAAAACACTGTAAACAGAAATATCCACAGAACACAGAGTCACACATACACGCACACAAACGACCCGAGGAATATTCTAAATTACCTTTACGTAGAAACAGTTAAGGAATTAAATTCTAATTGCAACGGGCAAAGTAATCGTGTTGTCTTAGATGAGGGAGATGAATAAAGGGGGATCGTAATATATTAGCGAGTGGGAAACTGTAGGGGTTTAAAACGCGCATAAAACTGCATCGTTATTCGTTTTAAGATCGCGAACGGGTAGGGGTGCAGTTCAATGCACGCAAGCTTTACATAAGAAAGAAAATTCTAAATGTACGTTTAGGAGAAGTGCCCTGCTATAGTTGCGAGTACAAAGGGGACTTGAGATACGGAATAGGGAAGGGCGTGTTGCGCGCGAAACAGACAAACGTTCCGAAATTTCATTCACACAGAGAAACTTCACACCGGAAACAGCTTCGCGTCGGGAGTAAAAAGTTGGAAGCGAAAAGGGGAGAAATAGGTTTTTTGGGGGACCGGGTACGAAATGAAAAACAACGGGAACGATCAGTCCGAGGTGTTAAAAATCGATTCTCTCTGTAGTCCGACTTCGCTGGAGAACGGCTATGGAAAACCGATGATACCAAAAGGGAGGGATCCGATAGGGAAACGGAATATCTCGCGCGTTCGCCGAATGGAATTCCTACAGTTTGGAATGCTTTTGTGTCACAAAAAACAATCGGAAACGAAACCCACGGGGAAGGCGAGAGATAAAATGGAAGATATATATATAGAGAGAGGGAATCCGATCGATCGATCTACTTTTTAATCAATATTTTTAGCGTCGAAGAGTATAAGATAAAAATAAAGAAGAGTAAAAACTAAAAACGTAACGGGAGGGAAGCTGGTGAAAAAAGAAGGTGTCGTCGAATTGTGTAAACGATAATAAAACGTGAAAAATTGTTAACTGTAATAACATGACCTGTATACTTGTAACGTTTAGCATTATATTGGTAAGATCGTGCCCCCCATCCGACCGAGCCGAACGAGATTAGAGTTATATCGAATAGAGGGACGAATAGTTAAATGAGGAACAAAGATTAACAGAAACTTAAACAAAACGGAGAACGTTGAATTACGATAGAAGTATAATTGCGTTAGTGAGATTCGGTCGCATCGGCCGTGGTTTCATTTCTGACCGATCTCGAGGATAATGAAAGAGACGTGGAGAAAATGATGGTTTATAGAGATCGGTCAGGGCCGATATGCGACTTCGATGAAACCGAAAAGCGAAAAAACGTATCCATTGTTCATCGTGTTTTACCTCAGACATTAAGGGATACATTTAAGGAGTCTTTACGCTCGCACGCTTTCTGTCCGTCTTATTCCCAGTGCCCCGGTGATCATAGTAAACGAAAAACACACACATACACACGTACTCACACACAATAGAGATGCTCTCTGTATTGAGGGGGGTGTCCGACTTTCCGACGACACAAAACGGGAAAAGTCTAGGGACGAGAGCAGATATATCTCGTCCCTGTTCGATTTCATGGGTCATAGATCACACGCATGGATCTGATCGCGTGAGAAACGAACCGGTGGAAATAAACTATCTGAAGGCTTTGTAATCCGTAGTGAGGCGACAATTCGAAGGAACAGTTCGAGGTTCGGGCCGGACAAAGTCGTACACCCCGCTGTCAGCACAGTAGCAGTAAAACGTGTACCAGGCCAGAGCGCATTGTCTCTGCTCTCTTTAAGGTTTTAACGCCTTAAGAGGAATAAAAGAGTTGTGTGAAGAGATTGAGAGAAAGATAGAGAGCGAAAGATAGAGAGTATGTATCGTGGAGATATATTGGTTTAGAAATAATAACGAAAAGGGAAAAAGAAACATTTTGGGAAAGGATATAACAAGTAATCAAGGGACAGAGATATTCAGAGTGATATACACTATTTACAGAAAGAAAGGTAGAGAGAGAGAAAGAGCGAGAGAGAGAGAGAGAGAGAGAGAGAGAGAGAGAGAGAGAGAGAGAGAGAGAGAGAGAGAGAGAGAGAGAGAGAGAGAGAGAGAGAGAGAGAGAGAGAGAGCGTGAGCGAGAGAGGATTTTTTGTCGCGATGAACACATTATAATATTATGCGCGTTAACTGATAGTAACGATTTAATGAACGATGATTATTATTATGATTAATATTATTATTATTACTATTATTATTATTATTATTATTATTATTATTACACAGAGATAGGAGATGTTGAGAGAGAAACACATGTTTACATGCTACTCTATCATGTATCTATATTATTCATTGCAACATATATGTATGTACACGCACTCGTATGTCTGCTCGTGTAAATGTATACCTTTAACAAGAAAAAAAAATGAAATGAAACGCAGAAGGAGAAAATATATCGATATAGGGGCGTACGTTATATTATTTTTCTTTTTTTTTGTTCGTTCGTTCGTTCGTTCAATTAACTCGACACCGAAGAAAAGGAAAATGTACACTTCGCGTGCGCACGATGAATGGTTGTGCACGCGTATAATATACGTCGACATATATACTTATATGTATACCACATATAGACACATTCTCCATATATACACCACCATTGTTTTCTTTTTTTTCTCTGTTTGAGAGAGGGAAGTGGGGAAGACTTGCACGGGGCTGGAAAAAGTGAAATCGATACGGGGGTGTGTTTCGGGGGGTTGAGCGCGACCCTTTGCCCCATGGCGTTCGACCTAAATTCGATAAACTGTTACACCGATTCCTCTGAATTTGACAGCTGAATGGAGCAAATCCGGAATCGATTTCTCTTCGAACAAATTACCGAGAATTAACAAATCGGGGCGAGGGGTCGATAAAACGAGCAAGACGAGTGGACGTTAGGGGCGCGAAGGGGATGGGAAACGGGCGCAGGGAAATAAAGAAAACGAATTTCGACCGCGGACGAGGGTGGCTGGATCAGTTAGGCGTTACCGTCGATTAGGGAAACGGTAGAATCCGAGATCCTATCATCCGAAACAGAGGAGGGGTGAACGATGTAATAACCTTTGATCAATCGTATTTCGACTCTTAGCGATAGTCCTAGCCTTTAGTTGATTCGACACGTTGTTCCTTGGAGACTGAACCTAATCTAACACAGAATAGAAATTTCGATTGTTAACTATACGTGTACGTATACATGCGCGAGATATTCAGTTCCGTTTTAAGAGTAAACTCATTCGACTGCGGATTTTATAGAATACGAAACAGTGAAAACATTTAAGGAATTTAGAAATTCTATTACATTATTTAACAAGATGAGTGATCGTTAACGATGTTTAGAGCGAATGAAAAAATTTTCAAATTCCCGACCGCTTCGGACTTTTCATGTTGTCATCTGCCACTTGTTTGTTCTGCAGTTGGTACGCGTGACCCACTTTTATTACCATACTGGAGATTTATCGACGCAATTCATTATCACTTATCGCTGCCCTCTTCGAATTGTTGTTCATTACACCGCCGCACAGTGGTCCCGGAGCCCGCTTTTTGTGGCCAAAACTATTGTAGCGTTATTTCAAGGTTTAATGTTATATTATTATAGGTCGTTGGATTCGTCTTGATACCAGTTAGAATATTATGAAGTAAAAAATATATGTTAATACTTACAAAATGGAGGTAATCTTCATTTTTTTATAAAAAAAATTTTTTCTTTAATTTTTTATATTGAAGTTTGTAGAAAAGTGAATACTGATCTAGTTTTGTTCAAAACATTTTTTTCATATCATCGGAAATATTTGAGAAATTGTGTTAACAATGCTCACAGTGCATACTACGGTCCAGAAATCGCGAAAAAATATCCAAGATTTAATTCTTCATAAGAATTATCGGAAATCTAGTATTGAGGGGTTTTGCGGATCTCTGATTACGAATCTGACATTAAAACTTCAAAATTCAAAATTCAAAATGGCGGATTCAATATGGCATACTAATACCTAATAATTTTTGCTGGATTTGCATTATATACAAAGCTATTTATTTTCGAATGTGATTAATTTACGTGTGTAAGTATTAAATGCGTGACGCGTCCAGAACGTAGCATTAGAGCGCGTACTTCGAACGTCTGCTTGTTAAAATAGATGTAGAATTATAAACGGCAGGAACCGGCAGCTAAAATTTACATGTGTATATGTTGAATTTTCATTTCAGCATTGTGTAAGGAATAATTAAACTATTTAGTTGTTCCTCCAATTTCATAATTTTGAACTTCAAATGCTATATCTGCTCGGAAAGTTATCCGAAAGACCTAATATTTTGAATTTCGAGGTTTCAAAGTGTTCTTGTTTGAGAGAAAAAAAATTTTGTTGAAATTCGAAAGTCGAAAAATTGAATTTTGGCCACAGAAAGCGGGCTCCGGGACCACTGTGCGCCGGGGCAGCTTCCAGTTTCTTGCTCCGCCGCGTCGTGCGCCAACATAAAACGTGTTACGGCAGCGGCGTTGCCCGTCGACGAGAGCACACACTCAGACATATATGCACTCCCGTTCATAAATCATCGGACTCTCATGTCGGCAAATAGTAGAGTAACGCCGGATCGATCTTACGAAATTCTGTTTTACCGTGCACGCGAAATACGAACCTTTCCGTGCACCACGAGTAATCTTTCACATCGTAATCTACAGTATTTATTTCATTCTGGATGCTTCTCGTACTTTATATTTACAATTTCTCTGGCTGACGCTTGCTAGATTCGCGACAAAACATTTTTCATAATTTGTAATAATTATTAAGAAGAGGCACTCCTCTCCGATTTTGATGAAATTTAAATATGTTATCCAGCTACACGTTTTGAACAACTTTTTCCATTCACATATAGGGGGGTCGCTTTTAGTTTTCGAGATATTCGCAAAATACTATTGCAAAATACTATGTCTTGCCACGGTGCGTGCAAGAATACGGAAAATTCAATATATGTACCGCTGAGAGCTCAAAGAGCTAATAAGGAGGCTTCGGCCAATAAAAGGCGCGTTCCTTCCAAGCTAACCAATCGGGCGCGCATTCTTGCCTACGTCACCGCGTTCCTGCCAGGGATCATCTTGTGAGCTCTCAGCGGTACATAGTATTAGCAATAGTTTTTTGCGAATATCTCGAAAACTAAAAACGTCCGCTATCCCTATACGTGAAAAGGAAAAAGTTGCTCAAAATGTCGAAATCTCTAACATATTTAAATTTCATCGAAATCGGAGAGGAGTGCCTCTTTCTAAATGTAATTACCTCACAATTTTATTTTATTTTATTCATAAACCGACCATTAACAAAGTGTTAATTGCTTTCCAATTAACGTGGGTCCATTGCGGAAAGTATCACACATTTTTCACGCTATGACACTTGAAATCAATTCTTTTTATAAATCTGAGCGATGCTGAATGTGTGCATAGGCAAAAAATTGCATTTTTTTTCTGGAAAAGCCAGGTGTCCGGTGGCTTGTGAATGACGTGCGTAAAGCACACATTATACACGATGATAGTCGTCACATTTGCAGTCGCATAATTCGCGCGATCGTCGCGGTCGTTCGAATCGGCGCGGCGCCGTTTACGTTGCTTACAAGCCTGCGATAAGTTTCGACGGATAAGAGTAGTCTTATGAACCCGCGTCGGCGAGTCCGAGTTGTTAGCAGAGTTTCGTGGAAAAGCAATTAAGGGTTCTTTATCTATGAAATAAAAGGAAAAGAGAAGTGGGAGAGAAATGGTGAGGAAGCTGCTAGCAATCTCTTCGGTCTGCGATCTGTTTTTACCAGCACACGTAGGATACACTTAGGATTTTAACAAAAAGGGAACGCGATATACAGATGTTTAAAAAAAAAAATCGGAAAAATCAGGAGAAAGACCGAAGAACGGAACGTTCGCAAGAAGCATTTCTCGAATGATATACCTCATCGGGATTGAAACGATTAATTGTAATCTAACACCGTGGCTATCGACAGCTGCTTCTCCTTTGTTCCTCGAGTTCCTAAAACAGGAGACGTCGGGCCCTTTCGTGATAACGATAAAGGATTTAACCGGTAAGGGATAACGTTACGAGTTTTCACGCAATACATATATAGTTAAGCACAGACGGGAGAAGAGAGAGAAACGTGGACTCCGCCATTTCGATTGAATCGTCCGGGAGGTTCGTGATCGGGCTGCGAAACTGCGAATTCGCGTTTACTATATGTATAGACCAACTCACGGAAACAACTGCTGGACAATTTTATTTTATTCTTCTTTCGAACGCTGTGCTCGGAGAATAGCGTGGAATTGTCGAGCCTCTCAATTTTGAATTTTAAAGATCATTTTACGACAATTTTATCGATCACATCTACATGCAATATTTTAGTTTTATTCTTTATTGGTTTGTTCGGAAGACGCTAGTCGAAGTTCGACGCGAACTTTTCGGGCGAGGCAAATTTGTGCGAGTTACTCGACAAATCAAAAGGAGCTCATAATAGCCTAGCCGTTGATCAAACGTTTTTTCCGTCGGTCAGACTGTCGTTCGACACTTAACGTCCATTTTTCAGACCGACGCTTCCGTTTTTTCCTCCCCCGTCGATTTTCATAAAAAACGCGGAGAAACTTTCTGGAAGAGCGACGTTACGGGTTGAGGTGAGGGTCGCCGCTACGGACGTGTTTCTATTCAGACTGAGACTTTTAAACGTTTAAGGAACAAGATAAAGCAAAACTTCCCTCTTGGCCCCCCCTCCCATCTCCGCCCCCCCCACCACCGCGCACGTTTTTAGAGCCTGATTTACAAAGGTATCGAGTAATTAAATGATTTAAGACGACGCGCCCGCACGGCGCGTAGATATCCTCACTAGTTAAACAAAGAACAGAAACGAAAAACCGAAGCTGTCGAATAAGGAACACCGTATTCTTAGACCGTTCTCTCTTTAAGTAAGTCAGTCTACTAAGCAATTCGGGACCCGAAAGAAACGTTTTTCAATTAAGTAAACCTAGTTAATTGTAAATCGTAAAACACGTAGAGATATATATCGGGGATACGGGCGGTAAAAAGAGTACAAGGTGTGTGACGCATGTTTCGTAGGCCGTATTTATCGCGAATCTTTGGGGTGTTCGCGGGATTAATTAATGGGGAGGTGTGTCGGGCAGAATAATAATGGCGGACACGGGGGTTAGTAGGGTTTCGGGATAAGAAAGAACCATAAACGAGCCTTAAATCGATACTTTTACTCTTTGTATAGAATCTTAACTGGTTAAAATATATTAGACGGTACGTCCAGGATCCAAGAGAGAGAAAGATAACAGAGAGCGCGTGCACGAGAGATAGAGATAGAGACAGAGAGAGAGAGAGAGAGAGAGTGAGGGAGAGAGATAAACAAAACTTATTAGAGTCGTTATTAACGGATATTAATTAATTAAGGGATTTAAAGTAATGGTTAATTGCCGAATTAAAGACGAGAGTCCGTTTTTACGGGGCCGCGGCAGCGTAACTTTTCCATTGAGACTACAGAATATGTAATAAGTTTAACCGACCTCCCCCCGCCCCCTTGCATTTTTGAAAAAGCGACGACGAACGCGATGATCGCGCGATTTTCACACACTCCACGACCCCCTCCCCCCGTAGGACCCATAGCGGATCTATTCGTGATCGTTCCGAAGACTCGACGCAAATGTGACGACCACGCGATCTCCCTTTCGTTTTATTTCGGTTACTTTTTATTCATAGACACTTAATAGGCCGCGAACGATGGGAGAATAGAGTATTCTAGATTTGTACACAAGCCGTCGCTTGGAGAACTCAATTAGGAAACACTTTATTCTTATTAGAGACGTATGAAAACATAGTATATATATACATAAAAATACACATTTAACTGTACACTGTTCGAATTAACTCGGCATACATGATTTTGGAGACTCGAGGGCACGTGATGCTAGGCTTCATCGTCGATGATCGCAGATTCTGGGAACAACGTTTTGTTTTCCACTGTTCTACCATGCATGAAAACGATTTTACATTTTTAATTGTAATTGGTTAATTTTCCTTTTGGTCTGAACGATTATGAAAATTATTTTACATCTAGAAATCTTTTTCTAGATCGTACTTTTTATACTTTTATTATTATTCTTACTCTTCTTGTGTTATCTCCAAGCAGAGCTATTTATATCAATTGCCTTTATAGAGATGGTTTGAACAGAACGATTCTTCAATTCTTCATTTTTATCGAACATGGTTTCACTAATATTTTTATCGTTTTTGTGCCAGAAAATTCGATTCTCGAATGAAAGATAACACACCTGCGGGGACCGAGAGACAGGTCAATGTTTATTCGAACTTTTCTATTGTACTTCGTTGTTGGGTTTTTCCCATGAAATTGCAATCAATGACTTTTGAAGATCCTGCGCAGTGTGTTCGGTATGCGCATGCACCTAATATTTACTATAGATAACTGTTTGTACTTTAACGTGTAATATTTAATGTTTCGATGTGCATCTATCAATATACGTACCGTAGTAAAAGAAGACACCGCGAGGAGATGGATAGAGCTCGCGCGATATCGACGAGAAATCTATAAATATATCTATTATACATATTTTAACAATATCAGGGTCGGCTGGTGGTTGGAACGAATTTTCAATGACCGTAGTCCGTGTTTAAGATTTTTTACTTTTTAATTTGCTAAGGCGTGTGTTAATTTAAATTACTTCACGACGACGCGATTTGTCCCGAGCCACACGACTGAATTTCGAGGGAGAACGCGCGTAACAGAAAGATCTATAGTGATCGCGAAAAAAGAGAAAAAAAAGAAACGAAACAAAGTCTGAGATCGAATTCACTTTGCTCATTCCAAGATGCGTCGAGTCCCTTGAAACGGTCCTAATAAGACTGACCTTGTTCTCGGATGAAATAAGAGGAATATACAAAATATATAACAAATAAAAAAAACACACTAAAACGTAAAAAAAGCAGTAATAAGCAAAACCGACGAAATACAAATTTGTACAGTAATTATATTGTTTGTAAATCGAATCCTACAGTAAGCTCTAATTTCGTAATTTATAAACCGTAATCTTAGCTTACGTTAATTGTTATGCGTACGTTCCGCGCGAGTAAAATACGTCCAACGACCACTGCCCTTCTAAGGAAAACTGATAAAGAAAATCGAAGAGAACGGCGAGATCGAACGAGGTAGAGAGACTCGGGGTCCTTTCCCGCGCAAGGGTATCAAAACTATGGTTGGCCAGAAAGTCTTCTTGCATGTTTCAATATTCACAGAGACAAGGCCCTCTTCATTAAATATGTGCTTTATTATTAACACTTTACCTACCGGAAAGCTTTTTAACGAGTGAGTTGCATGCGAAAGAAGCTCAACAATTTTCTTTGAAATCATTTCAGAAGATGTTACATTATATTAACCGTGCAATGGTATCATGGGGTCTCCATATTGGTATTGTTTATTTTTTTTTCCTTTTAATACCGTTGCGAATGATACCATCGATATGAAAGGAGGATGCAGAAGCTTTGTGGCCAGCCTGATGGATTGATCGGCGAACGTTCAGTTAGGCGAGGGACCGGGCAGATCGAAAATGGGATTAGAGAAAAGCAAGTTGAATCACTGTACCTTAGACCGCGTTTTTCGGAAACGCCTCTGCTTTTTCTCCTGCGAACAAGAGCACGTTGAGCTGGAGATATTTGCCGCGACACTTTAGGCTTAGGGTTATTAAAACGTGACGAACTGAACAAATAAAACGTGGATGGATAGATATGGTTAAACGACGTCGGTAGGCGTGGGAGGAGGATGAAGAGGAAAACTATTAAAGATAAATGAAAAGTGTCAAAATACTGCTACGAGTTTATCGAAACTATTTACTACTATTTACGACTAGTACCACTTAAACGAGGAACTCTACTGTTGTTGTTACTATTATTTTCTATTCTAACTAATTAATTAATTAATTAATTAACGGTCACGGATTGACGAGCAAACGGCTTTACATCTCGATGATAAATCACTATATCTACAGATATTTCTCGTGAGTACGGTATCGAGAGAGAGAGAAAGAGAGAAACAGTGAGAAAATGAGAATGATAGTGAGAGTGAATGAGAGAGAGAAACAGTGAGAAAATGAGAATGACAGTGAGAGTGAGTGAGTGCGAGAGAACGCTATCAGATAGAGAAAGAGAGAGAGAGAGAGCGCGGTAGCTTAAGTTTATTAAAGAGAGACGTGTTAGCGTTTAATTAAATCGCGTTGTGGGGATGAGTTGATGACGAAGGATTTAGGGTGGTTGCGTGTGAAAGTCTGGGGGAGAGTGGAAGGAGAGAAAGTTGCATGAAATTGTTTGATTCGGTGTTTGAGAGAAAAAGTGATTGTTGATGGCAAAGAGAGCGAATGTTATGCGAGAGAGTGCGTGAGAGGATGCGGGTATAAAAGCAATACTGGGGCTGCAGCTAAACGTAAGCGATTAGGAGGAACGGACGGGTAGATAGATTAAGAAGCGTAGTAAACAATTTAACCAGAGAATTATTACATTTAATGCGCCGTGGCTTGGCGGCCACGTCACAGGAAACACTCCTCAACTAATTAGAAGCGAATCGACGCCGTTTATTAAGGTTATTATCGACTATCGTGTTTATTAATTAAAGGGGTAAAATAGTTAAAGGCTAACGTTTAAAACGGTCTAGTTTTACTCGGTGAAAATAGGGGAAACCGCGGGCGATATAGAGACAGAGAGATAAAGGGGAAAACGTTGTTACCTCCGCCTAAGGATAGATCGTACGGATCGACGAATCTTAGCCGGTTAAGAGCGACTCTATTAATGGGGGAAACAAAGTAAACAAAACAAAATAAGCTTAAGTACTATGATACATAGATTTCACGGGGCGGGCGGGGATAATATGATCAATAAATAATCGAAAGTACACCGAAAGTGCTACCAAGGGAGAAAAACACTAAATCGAATCGTTTTATTCGGTCGATAAGGAATCACATAGTGCTGTTAAGGGAGTGAAGCCTTTCATTTTCGCGCGGAAAATTTGTCGCTATTATCATTTCATCTTCAGAGTAATTTTTTAGTCGATTGTTAATACTGTTTTTACTTTTTCATATAAATCGTTCGATGCTGCTTTCGAATGTTTCGACGAAACGGCTGGCTCTTTGACTGTGTCTTAATACCGCGCGATTAGTAATCGTAAATGGGAAGTCAGATGCGTGATGGAGGGAGAAAGTGTGTGTGTGAGAGAGAAGAGAGAGTGTGTGTGTATGTATGTGCGAGAGAATTAGAGAATGAAAGAATGAGAGAAGAGTGTTGAGGGAGAGAGTGTGTGTAGTCAGTAACACATTTAGTTAATAAACAAATGGAACATAGTTTGTACGCGGTGTAGAAGTCGGCGCGTTTACCGTCGCGCCGGAAACCAGGTTTAAGGATTGCCAAATCTCTTTAATAAGTATCGAGACAAATGTAAAACTTTATTAAGCCGCATTATACGTGTGTATAGTGGATAGGAGGGAGTACTCGCAGTTAAACGAATCATAGCTAAACCGTTAGTGCTTAACGCGAAAAAAAAAATAAGATACAAGATGTGATGAACAAAGTGCCGGCGTAATATCTTCAGCTCGAATCCACACACGCACCCACACGAAACAACCCTCTCCCCCTAATTAACCACCTCGAGCTTTCGTTTGCAAATCTCTCAGGACCGATCGGAAGCTCCACAGAATTATTTCAACATTCTCAAATTAATTTTCAACAGAGAATCACCACCTTCGTCAACCCTCGGACACTGTTCCGGTTAATTTCCCTCGAAAGCAGACCTTCGATTTGAATTTTGAAAAATTTTAAATACCGAAGTTTCTCAAACAGTGAACTAAATTTTATTTAAAATTGAACATTGATTATAAGTCTGAATACAAAGTTAAGACTCGATCAGGAACAGTTGTTCCGAATAGGGGGCGATTGTCCCTCGTGGAACAGTGATGCAAAATTGCAACATACAGCAAATTTAACACATCCACACTTACACACAGAGATACAGGCACACTGAACGATAAGGGAGAAAGGGACAGAAGCCCGAGTAGTTTAACTAGCGAGCTAACGATCGTTATCTAATTTTAGCGACATTAGTTTATCCGAGACGAGCGGGCCGGTAATCGGCGACGGAGAGGAGATCGATCGAGAAGGGGATCGAGAGCGATTATCGATTCGCGGGGCGATTTCTTAAGCGAGTCGCGAAAAGGGAGAGCCTTTGTAGATGTTAGTAGCTGCGAATTGTTTGAGGGGGGGTGGGGGGTGGGGGAAGTATTACGGTTGCCGAGATACATCCGGCGTTCAACGAGGTGAACAAGGAACGAGAGAAAACGCGAGGGTGGGAAGACCGGGGAACAAAACGAGACAGCGTTCGAATTGGGAACGGGTTTCGTCGTTTGTTCGCTGAAATTCGGGAAGGAAAATAGAGTGGAAAGAAAGAGGAACACGAGAACAGGAGGGAGGCCGGGTAATGAGAGGGAGGGAGCGGTGATATAGAGTTCACGTGCGCGAACGACTGTTTTTCGTTGATGGGAAACGGAAAGCGCGAGCTCTCTCGTCGGAGAGGGTTTCGTTTCGATAATTTTTCACGATTTTGTGAGAACGAAACCCGAACAGGAAAACGGGTTTAGCGGTGATGGGGGCTATGTCGAGAGGAAAAACCCGGAGAAACGTCACAGAGATTGGGGAGGAGATTTTCTTGATCGTAAATCGTTAATGTTTTCGATACTTTTTGTTCTTTGATTTTTCTTTCTCGCTGGAAAACACTCCGAACTACAACAATTTAGATACCTTTGACTATCCTAACCTGCTCCCCTCACTCCCAAAATGACACGTGAAATACAGAAACAGTACTACTATTATTGCTACTTGTACTATTACTACTACTACTGCTACTATTATAATATTACTGCTACTATTATTAATTATTATTAATTAATTACGATTAATTATTGTCATTATTATTACTATTATTACTCATCAAGTACCACACACGCATTCGACACATACACACGTACACACACGTATACACGAATATATATATAAAATATATATTAATATATATTAATATACTTAACGGTGTTTCTAGTGGATTAATTGATTAATTGATACTTAAGATATTATATTAATAATATTAATAATAACGATTATAAATGATGATGATATATAATTATATATATATATATATAAATATATATAATTTTTCCTATTTCTTCATATTTTTCATATTCTTGTTAGAAACTATTAAGTGGAATAGCATAAGTCTCGTAGAAATATCTGTGTAATCATGGTAAGTAACCAGAGCATGAGACCAGATAGATAAGACAATGTTGTTACACGGTCAGGAAACTATGAAAGATTATAATCTAGTGGAAAATTAATAATATAATATACACATCAGGACCTGGTAGTTCAATTTTCGTTCACGTGTGGACGCTGCGTGTCGCTACAGTGGTGCATGGTCAAATTTTGCACGAGTCATTCACTCTTCTACCACCGTTCGGTACCTTGAGCTCGGCGAAGTCATCTCAGTGGACAAAGATACGAAAAATGTAAATTTAACCGTGCACTACTGTATTAACGAGCTAACCGTTGCCCTCACCATCCGGATCATCCCTTGATATTGACTTGGATCATTTTTGACGACCACTCGACCACTTCTTCTATATAACAGCAATTTATTTTTAGTTCTCAATCCCTCCTCGAAATCACATTTTTAAATATTTCTTTTCGACACCTACGAACCACGATTTCAAATTAAATTGATTTCGACGGTTATGCGTTGAACGTTGTCCCCTTCAATCCCTATCAATCAACCGCAAGTTATTTACCACTTAAATCACAAGTCAACTCCCTCCCTGAGTCCACAAAATCAATCTGTTTGTGGTATCCAATTTTTCATGGTTCGTGGTTCTTCACCCCTCGTACTACAATTTTTTTCAAGACTTTTTTTTTAAAAAAGATTGCTCCTTTGGTAAAGCAGTTGGAGGAGAGTCCGGGGAGGTCCTCAGCCACCTAATCCGCTCCTTTATTTCCCGCAGAAATGATCCCTATTCCAAAGTTCAAAACCGCTGAGGCTGATAGCCCAACTTTCATCCCTAACGGAGACGCAGCCCCAGGTCCCCAGCGATTCTCCCTGTCCCAGCACTTCAATTACCACCCTTACAGGCGTTAGTCCACGACCTGACCTACCAAAGTCACAGACTAACACCTCAGATTCCCATAAATCACGAGGATAGAGAAGAATATGATGCATAGGTGGGGATATATGTCGATGGATGGCAGAGAAAGAGACGAAGCAAGGTGTTTGAAAAATCCATTCTGACGCTAAAAAAAGACCGAGGAAACAAATTGACTTTTTCGAGGTGTCATTCGTCACTCGAACGACAGTGATCCTCTATAGACCGTAAGACGATTTATCGATTAAGGATTTATATAAGTTACGTGCAAGTGACGGCGTGTACGAGAGCTCTGCGTCCTTTTAAAAATTAAGATTAATTAAGACCGCTAATTTAGTTGTACGGGAACGATATCTATAGAACATTAAATTTTATTCGAGCTTAGAAGAACGTTTTTTGTAGCTGCTAAGCTACATTTTTTCGTCTTTATCTTTTTTTTTTAATCTGTCTATGTGTAGAATCATAGTGGACACTGAATCATGGAATATAGTGTAGTGTTTAGGGTTGTTTGGTTGAGTAATAAGTCCGTTCGCGTTTCTTTAGACTTTAGAGGAACGTTGCCATAATCTATTCCTTTTTATAAAAATATCTAGTCAACGATGCGTGTGTCATTTCTCCCATTTATTTTACAACCTGATTAATTTTTGCAACTATTCCAACTATATTAGTGTGTCGCTTGATTTTTAATCTACCAGGTTGAAATTTCCACTGTTAACTTTTATATTCACTTCTTCGTTAAGTTTTCGTCATCGAAAAATGAATATTCTGTTCGCACATTTCTGAAGTGCCTTAACCTCAAACAATATTCAAAGAGAACCGATTGATGTTTAGGAGATGCATTTGTAAACTATTCGTAACTTGATACGTTTATCTATTCCAGTCGAAACGAGCAATAGCTCAAGCGAACATTGTAACGAGCAGCGACTCTGCGCGAACCAACTTATTTCTCAACCCATATGTTTAACGAGTAAGTGAACCGCGAGATCCGGAGTAATAAACCAAGGGTTCGGTCGTCGAAGTTTTCTCCTCTGACCCCGCGAGAACGTGTTTCTTCGCAGTCCGCTTGAATTTCATTAAAATCGAGATTCGTGTGCCGGGAAGTTGTAGCTAGAACCGCACCGAGCAGTTCTCTAGTCCGCGAAACTTCTCAGTTTAACCTCGAAGTTCGTAACAATCGCGACTCATAACATCAGCTACTTTTACCAGTAATTATTAAGGTCCTGATGTAAGACGGACACTTTTTGTATATCGAAGATTGTAACATGGGGAACGTGTGAGAGTGAGAGGAAAAAAGAGTGAGAGGAAAAAAGAGTGAGAGAGTGAGAGAGAGAGTGAAAGAGAGAGAGATATGATGGAGAGAAATATTGAAATAGTTTAAAAACAGTTGTCTTTATTTATATAAGTCGTCGGTCATCTTAACGATAAGCACATATATTAAGGACGTAATGTAAGCTTCCCCCAACTTGCACGTCACGAGTATTCGGTTTTACAATTAGACAATTTTATCTATTGTTGCACGGTCTTTGATGTTTAGTATACATCGATCACGGAGAACAGTAACTTCGAGTGACTCTGGTACATAGAACGGACTTAGATTACATCGCTTTCTTTTTCTATTTGACAAAGAATGTTATGTACTCCCGGAACTCTGTAAGATAGATAGAACGATGTTGCTCCTGCGTTCCGGATCCTTGATCTTCCCAGAAAGGACCTCCCGAAACTTTCTCCTTGATCGCGGCGTTGTCTTTTTACCTCCAGAACAAATCGACCGTATGAGTCGGTCATCGAAGAGGCGCACAGCCTATTTAATTGCAATTTTCATTTCTGCGAGATTTCCATAATTAAACTAGAATCAGTCGGAGAAACGTTTTACGTTTGAAGTAATCAGATTACTATGTGGCTCGTTCTCTTCGTTAACCGTCAGCAACGCCCAGTCCATGCTCTGTGGTCCGATTGCTCGCGCCGCTGCTCTCTTATGTCACTCTCTCCCTGACTGCGTCCACGTGGGGGCCGCGTGCTGGCACACAGTACTACGTTACTTTTATGCGATTCTAACAGGCACCGTATACGGATCGTCGAGACTAGAGAGCGTTCCTGCTGCCCCAGGAACCAACAGCAACTACAGCAGCGGTGGGCCCCAAAGGGGGTACACGGGACCCTCATCCAGCTCCAACAATTACCATCCCTACCGTCGCTCGAATGGATTTAGAGACAAAGTCGAGCACCCTGGCGCTTAGAGAGCGAGAATTGTTGTCTCGCCTTCTTCTCCCCTCTTCTCTGTCATCGATAATGCAACCGCGTCGCAAAGAAAAGAAAAGAAAAGAAAAGAAAAGAAAACACAGAGAAAACGCCCGTTGGCGATTTCTCTTCATCGTAACTTTTTGCACAGTAGTACCTTGAGAGAAAGAGACACACACACCCAGAGACGCGTTTGTTAATCCTCCGCGTGAATTCTTGTACAGTTTAGTAAACGGGAACCATCCTCGATGGTTCGAGTAACAGCGCGAGCGATCGCACGACGTCGTTTCTCGCGGTCGGTTTGCATTCTGCCCTCTCACGGTCGTCTCGAAACTCGAAACAGAACCAAGAGGAATTTACGGAGACGAAGACTATGGGACGTGCATATCGCTGGCCAACATGAAGACCAACGTGAACCAATTTTTCCGACGTGAGACACGCACGCCAGCCTCTTCAGAAGATCGTCCTGACTTGCGAGATTCGTCGTTCGTCCCTTCGAAACTAGACACCTTCTCAAAAAGGGTACCTCGAAGTCACTCAAAAGATACGTCGACTTTAATATTTTCCAGAGAAAACTCTACCTCGTACGTTGAGACTGGTTTCTGGGCTTCGTTGTACCATAGATCTCATTCTACTTGGAGAATATACAAATTTTGTGATGGATTGGTTTTACAGTACAGCGCTCTCTATTTGTAAAGTACACAAATAGGGCCTAGCCGATTGAGATGGTCAAGCTCACTAGCAAATCGGCTCGCGGACTAGATTTCTGATACAATACAACTCGGAAACGTCTTTTAATGTACGCCGTGCAGATTCCGTTGGAATAATCGCGAGAGGATCGGCATCTTTCGATCGACTTTCCCGTGAGTACCCTGATCGACCAGGCTGTGTTGACCGGCCCTGTAGTGCTTTCCCAATCCGCGACCGTCGTTGTCGAGACGTTTAGGCTCCCGTGTCGCGACACGAGCTTCCAGCGATGTCGCACGATTCGGTACAGACATTGGCAACAGATTGACGCGCAAATCGCTTTAGGCTTAAGCGTTCGAACCGGAACAGTGTTACGTCTCTGGCCAGAAAAGCACTTCGTTGCGTGACAACGGTCCCCGCCCCCTTCTATTCTGTTATTTTATCAATGTTTCTCCCGTTTTCAAACTCGTATTCTTGCATCGGTTGACACGAACAAGTGCCAGGGAAGTAGATTAATTATTTTAATCAGCAATAGGACCACCGGGTACCTCATGCTCGCGAAAAATCGATCGTGTTCGGTATGACTCGTGCTGCAATGCTTTTCGTTACCCCCTTTGGGTTCCTCCTAATTTAGTAGTCACGACGACAAACAGCTCCGAACGTTGAAACGAAATCTAATTCTTTGTTCTCTTTCAATTTCTGCCGCAGGAAGTTTATTTCCTAGACGTCCTGTTCATTTTTCTGACTGGATGGCGTGAGGCTTATGGAATACTTTCAGGTAAAAGGACAGGGAAAAAGACGCGCGTTTAGCCCGCGATCGTTCACAGATATTTCTCGGTTGTTTAATAATCCTTCGTTCTGTTCGTCCCTTTTCATTTGTTTTGTCGATTGTCACGCTCACGATGTGCCTCTGTATTTAGTGTCGTGTCTGTTGTGTAACTATCCGCGTTTTTCAGAGATCGCCTCGAGAACTTCAGTGATTTTCGAAGCTCTCGGCTAACATAATCATTGAGACACGCGTGAAACTCGCTCTAAGAGATACCGACGATCAATCGTGCTCTTTCGGGTCGAACTTCTCGAGACACGATAGCTACGCGAAAATCGAGTCTCATTCGTGCGAAGACGCGAAAGGAACGGTTGTGAACGATGTTGGAAATTTTACCATCCACGATTATTGTACCTCGATTTGATTGAATCGAACCCTCGCTCGTACTCGTCGGTAATTATGGAATATTCTCGATGTGAACTTTTTTTTCCACGGATCATACAAACGAGTTGTTAGTCGAGCAGCGTGGGTCACCGATGACCCATCAGTCGGCGTGTGTAATCGTCCAACGACCCACGAGCATCGAAAAATAGCTTGTGGTTGCGTTTATTTTTGTAACGAGGGAGTTGAGCCTCTCTAGCGGATTTAGCGTGGGTCTCCGGTGACCCAGGGGTTCAGGGATCCTTGGAGAATCGTCTCGAGTATATTCCGAGTGAAGTGGGGACGTGACTTAAGGTGGTAAGTCGCGATGATGAGCGTATAGTGTGTCCCGGCTGTTATCCGGAATGCATATGCGAACGTTTTCCTGCGTGTGCGGCTAGAACACATACAGTGAACCACCAAAGTATTTCAACGCACTTTAAAACAGTGTCATTTTTTTATAATTGTACCAAACGACCTGATTAGAAGCATTGGTTTACTAAATGAGCTGCAAAAAAGATTTTCCAAAAATTACAGTTTACAAAGGTTGCATACAAAAATAAAAAAAGCATTAAAAATTTTGTTATTTGGGCCCTCAATGGAAATTTAAAAAATATATGTTTTGTAAATCTATGTTAGTTATACACATGCTGAAAATTTCCAAGACCTACAAGTGGTTAAATGTGGTAAAAATCATAGTTTTTATAAAACGCATATTTTAAATTTTCATTACGGGCTCTAATAAAAATGTTATAAATGGTGCCTCTTTTACTTTCTCATGTAATTCTTAGCAATTGCAATTTTATCAAAATCTTCTTTGACATTTGGTAAATCAATTTTTCTAATTGCTCAAAAAAGTCAGGTCGTTCGGTCCGATCATAAGAAAGTTATACTGTTTTAGAGTTCGTTCAAATACTTTCGTGGCATCACTGTACGTGCGATGCAGCTGCAGTGCTCGAACTTTCACGCGCGCAACAACGGAGTTCAAGTTCGAAATTGAGCTGTTTTAGCGGGAACGCGAATCGATACGCGGGACAGTGATATATTTATATACGTTAGAGTGATGCCCTCGTTGTATCGACGATCACGGTCGATTGATTCGTCGATAGTGTCGAATTGTATTCATTAAGGGTTAAGAGTTTCGTCGCGCGAACGAACCGTATAGTACGGTTTCGTACGATCGCTATCTCCTCCGATAGAGAGAGGGAGAGAGAGAGAGAGAGAGAGAGAGCGAGCGAGCGAAAGAGAGAGAGAGAGAGAGAGAGTGATCCTGCCGTTGACGGCACTTGGGCACCGTTTCCTACTATCGCCGCAGATCAATCATCTTTAGAAGTATGTTCACACAATTTGACCGATCATTACGTTCATAATGTTTTGTTTATGCATATATAGATCTATATGTATATATATATATATATATATACATATTACATACGTGGCGAGGGTGGAAGCAGCAGAAATGCATTCTTTTATAGCATAGAAACAAATCAATATTCCGTATGGATTAATAAACATTCTCATTTTAATAAAACTCTATGTTTGTAGGTTTCTGAAAATCCCCCTAATCTCGAGACCATTCCTAGCATCCCTTGATATTGTTACCTTTGATGATGATGGAGAGGACTATAGCGAGGTAAGTGTAACTTTTTGATAGTTCGGTGATAAATTCTCTGTGCATATTTCAGTTACATCTTTATTGAATTG
This sequence comes from Lasioglossum calceatum, assembly GCA_963966675.1. Classification (NCBI taxonomy): domain Eukaryota; kingdom Metazoa; phylum Arthropoda; class Insecta; order Hymenoptera; family Halictidae; genus Lasioglossum; species Lasioglossum calceatum. The sequence continues at coordinate 510,899 of OZ016555.1, read as the reverse complement.
TACACTTTTCCTGGATATGTAGAGATTGTCTTCCTCGAATTGCGCAACTGTCTCGCACGATACCAAAAAATCGACTCGTTTTATCACATCTAAAGCCCTGCAAGCTGAGCCCTCGCCCCGAGATACGTATTCTACGCGTTCTACGTGTCCGGATCCGATGCAGTGTCGCCAGAGAGGCGCCGAAACGGGCGCCTTTTACTCTCCTCCTTTTTCCCTTCCACTATTCCATTCCAGTACTATGCGCACACTCCAACGTCCCCCACTAACAATAAGACGTAGATCACGATGCCCGTGCCGTAGACTGGTTTAGTCATCAGAGAGGGGGTACCTGTATTCCCCTCGATTTTCTCGATCTGGCGACACTGATCCGATGGAACAGAGACTCGATTCTCTTCCGCGTATACACCATCGTCAATCCGAGAGAATAAAACAACGCAGGACGGTTCGCTTTTTGTAGCACGCGCGTGTTCGTCAATCTATTAACACGAAGGCGAAACAAATACATTCTTCGGGACCCGCCAGAGCAATCTCGTTTAGCCAAAACAAATTTTACAAACCTTCTCTTTGCAACGTTTCTCGCTTAATCTACGTAAAACCTCGAGACTGTAAAATTTGTGTAGGTTTACACTGTTCGAAAGCGATTCGTTGACTCGAACAACACGTTTCGTTGATTCTTCGGTTTCTGTCTTTCTTTTTTTATTGGACTATACAATAGATTTCGCTATGAACTGCGCGTTTTTATATATAATACTCTATACTCTATAGAATCGTCACACCTCGCGTAAAAAAGTTCGGCAACTATACAGATATGTGGCAACGCGATCGCCGTCGGAATTCGTCGGCGACTATAATTCGTTCTCGCGAATCGTTTGAAATGATGCGATCGGTAGAATTAGGTGATGGAACATTTGTGACATCGTTGCTTGTTAGACTTCGTCTTGCCCTCTTTCTCTTGCTCCAAATTCTTACGAACGGACTCTGTAACCACAGGTTCCTACAGTTACTACTGCCTTTGTTCTTTTATAATGATTAGACTGCAGATACAGGAAGCTGTAAATACACGAGATCCACAGTCTAGCGATCGCACTAGTTTTCTGAGAAAATACATACCAGCAGCAGCCCTCTTGTCTACGGCGATCAAAGCATCGCACAGCTCCACCCCAATAGAGATCTCGGGGCTCAATCCTGACGCCCAGATCGTCAGCATCCGGAAGCCGTGTTCCTTGTAACTCGAAGAACCTGTGAGAGGAGCTTTATCGTCCTTTTCATGAGGCTGTCCTCGGTTTAAGGATGGATCATCGAGGTGCAAAAAGTTTTCTAATCGACGACGACGACGCTCTTCACATTTTTCCGAAAACTATTTCTATCGCAAGTAGGAGTGTGCAGACTGTCTTATGTATCGGACGTCCGAGCGTTCGGGTCGGATCTGTCGACTTCGGGCGGTCTCGGTCGGGCGTCCGTGACAAATGAACGCACGGGTAGTCCGAGATTGTCGAACGGTTCGATACAATTGCGATTTCGGACCCAGACCAGCAATTTCGGGCAGTTTAACACCTTCAAGCAGTCCGACTAATGCAAGCGGCTCGTTTATTCTTAATATAAATTTAAGTTTAATGAATTGTTCCTATAGTGTACAATTACCAAGCGTTTACTATAAATAATCAAATAGTAAATCCGTATGGGAAAGGGAAACTAATTTCTATGTACAAAGGGAGAAACACAAAAAGTTTTAGATTATAGATATATTTTTTGTTTTTTACATGCGAATAAAATATTAGTGTTAAACTGCCCGAAATTGTTGGTCTGGGTCCGAAATCGCAATTGTATCGAACCGTCCGACAATCTCGGACTACCCGACAATCTCGGACCGTCCGAACTTTCGTTTGTCACGGACGCCCGACCGAGACCGCCCGACTTTTTCCGAGCCCGACCGAGTCCGAAATCTCGGACGTCCGCACACCTCTAATCGCAAGTGTTTCGTAAATTTTGCACCTCGATAACTTAGGATTAATTTTACTGTTCCTCGAGAAAGAGACATGATCACCGTCGTAAAAAGCATAGAATCATGATTGTTTACCAGTGTACTGGTGCTCGATCGCGAGGATCTGCTCCTGCGTGAAGGCCCAATGAAGCGCCAGTTTCTTCCAGTCTTCAGGACCCAGGTGTTTGTACGCTAGTTTCCAAAGAACGGATCGAGTGTGTTCCGAGAAGCCGCAGTTGTTGCTAGAGATGCTACCGCCTCTGGATTCTTCGCGCCATCTTCTTCTAGCTGGAGTTAGATCGCGGATTTCTTTGTCGGACGTCGAGGCTTCCTGCAAAACGATACGATCACTTGGATCCGCGACATTCTGGGGCCATTACGTGCTCGATAAAGTGCTTCTCGAAACGGTTACGGTATTCTACTAGGAAGGATAATCGTTGCGGTTGCTATTTAGGAAGCAGCACGATTTTGGCCCCTAGGTTTAGTGATCCATTATCGACGAGCTTGAGCCACCTACCGGCGCGGGATAGTCGAGCCTGGCGGTTTTAATAATCATGTCGACGATGGCCGTGAAGCTGCCCCTCGCCGCGATGTACAACGGCGTCCTGCCGCTCTACGAACATCCGGATAACTTTCTGTTTAATGTCGTTTACAAAGCTCTGGGAACGTTCCCATGGTGGATAGACGCTGCCCGTCGCGTCGCGCGTCGCGCGTCATGCCGAATCGACGGCGATCCGAGCAAAGACTGGACACGCCCACTTGGGCAAACTTTGCCCGAAACCTTTGGCCCGACCGTGTCCACCTTGTGCGATTACAATCGACCCGTGTGTGGACAGCCTAAGAATTCTAAAATATCTGGCCGACGAGCTAACTTCGTGTCAACCAGGAAAATATACAGGGTGAGTCAGAAGAAACAGAACTACCTAAGAATATTTTTGTTTCCATTTTTTACGAGCACAAGAGTTCGCAACAAAAAAAATCTGAAAAATTCTCTAAAATGCACCTTAAGATCCAAAATATGTCACGCTTTTTTCAGAATTTTAGAACGCATGAGAGACCGGGAAATGCACGGAAAAGCGCAAAATCTAATTTACCATGTAACTACCGTCGCGGGCAAGCTGGAGGGCTGAAATTTTACTCGGGCGGGTTTTCTTGGTCAGCTTTCGAATGTTTCGATAGCCATTGAAAAACTACTAAGGGCAGTTTTGACCATCTCAATCGGCTAGGCCCAGCAAAGATATTCAGGTGGCCTGTTTCTTCTGACTCACCCTGTATAATAATGTAATCGTCTTTGAATTTTGATGGATTCAATAGGGTTTGGTTTCTTATCGATAATTTTAGAAAGGTACAGAGAGGGTATGCAATTCACCTGTTCCCTCTGCTCGATATTCGCACCTGCCGCAAGCAACAGCTCGCATATGTCTGTGTGACCCATCTCGGCAGCGATGTGGATAGGTGATTGTAGTCTCTGGAACAGTTAACTGGAATCTATTAGTTCACTCCGTTACGAGTGGATCTATTTAATGAACAGTATCCGCCCGGCTAGTTTGTCAATGAACACGCACCAAGTTTAAGCAGTTCAGGTCGATGCCTTTACTAAGTAATATCTCGACCGTTTCGACTTTGTTGTTCTGGCAGGCCAGGTGTAGCGGCGTGTTCCCGTACTGCAATTTAATTAACAAAGACAACGTCTCGTTATTCGATTCCACTTAACGTGCATGCCAATTGATCGCCGCGGTACCTTGCACTGTTTGTTGAGAGCCGCGCCGTGTTGAATCATCGAGTCTAATATCCCTTTGCAGCCTTGACTGGCTGCGACGTGGAGCGGAGTGAAACCCACCTGGCAAATAGAATTCAGCCGATCTCATTAGCTGCGCTAATGAGTTGCCCATTATTTTCGAAACCTGATCGTGCACACTAAACGTAAAGCACCCCGACTTCTTTGCTTGGTAAAATAAAGCAGCGGCCACAGAAATTGCGCCACTTAAAACGCACTGAAGTTGAGATTTTCTAGCAGTATCGAATGGAGAACGAGAGTCGAGTATCGACTTACTTGATCCGTAATCTCGGTGTCAGCTCCAGCTCTTAATAGTAATTGAGCGATGGCGGTGTGTCTCGTCTTCGTGGCCACGTGAAGAGGCGTGTTTCCTTCACAATCCTGAGCGTCGACGTTCGCGCTTAACCCTATCAGGACCTCGACTGCCGCCATATTTTCTTTCTCACAGGCATAGTGCATCGGAGACTGTCCTTTCTAAAACTCAGCGCGAAATCCACAGACAGAAATCATCTGTATTCCATTCGAACACTGCTTTCCCTCTAACCCTAATTAACTAAGCTGACCGTGGTGTACGCAAGCGTTCAACATTCGTGAATATAACTACTGTAACTGTGAAACGAAGAGTCTGAAATCCGTCGTGTCGTTTTGACGCGCCCCGTAGCGTTAACCGGTCTTTTAGCGAAAGGATAGTTATCAAGGATGAGTTCCAAGTTCGCACGAGCAGAAATCGGGTTGTATGTGGGTTAGAGAGATTACGGTACATCGACGAGACGCAAATATTCTGTGACTGCGAGTGGAGAGCCGGAAGCGGCGTCGTAACGGCACCAGTTCCATAAAATTCCCCGAGAGGACTGCAGTTAGATTCGCGCAGCTACAGCCCGCGCTGTCTCCTTCGGGGATTTCACTTGTCTTCGCGATAAGAAGGCAATATAGCTAATGCCGGAGACCTAGTTTCGCCGCGCCGCGCCGCGCCGGTATCTAAATCGAGAGGAAACAACATGGACCAGTTTCCGCATAAATTGAAGTTTCTTGCCTTTACATCCACAGGAGTGCGGATGTATTTGCGTGTTCGCGGCAATTAGAAACAGATTAATGTACTAGAGTATCCCGGCCCTCGATACCAACGCGAAATTGCTCTCCGGGTTGTTCGCGAGAAAAAGATTTTGATTACAGATGCTTCTCCCAGAGAGGAGACGCAAGAAACTTGCTTCTTTAACATTTTAATCGACCAGCGCGACGACGTTCTCTTTTTCTTTGAAAATTGATTTCGCGCTCGATAACCTCCGGGAGAGAGACTCGCACGCGAATTTCAATGAATTTCAAGTTGAATAAAGAGTGTAAGCGGAAAAGTTTTCACTGCGACTCGTCGTACCCGCGCGATTTTCGCAGTCTGTTAATCCCGGCACAGCCTGTAAATATTTGAAACCGAGAACTCCCCGGGCCAACACAAATTCCCGGTTCTGTGGTAGTCTCTCCCTCTCTCTCATTTCGAATGCTTGATCATCCGGCTACGAAGCCATCAAGTTTCGCAGTTTCGAGTCTCAACCGTCCTGCCTTGCGGTGTACAACAGACACAAACAATTAATTTTTCTCTGAAAAATGATAATGAAATTATAGCTTGTGCGGTGTGAGCAAAATTCTACGTATTCCGAACTAGATATTCATGCTGTCGACAATGGTTTCACGGGCTGGGAGGTTCTGCGTCACGGCAGGAAGTTGATCCTGGATTGTGGATGAATGCTTAGCCCGATGGTGCGGCTCCTTCATGAATAAAGTGCAGCCGGCTTTTCCGAGGCGAAAGAAATACCCGGGCGTATATAAAAAAAAAAAGAGCACGCGGAGTACGTGTATGCAATTTGGCGGAATTTATGCTGTGAAACTCCTTCCTTGCCCTGGAAATTGTAAATCCTTTGAAACGCTCGCTGCGACATTATCGCTGGCCGGTTCTCGGCAGCGTAAGTGAGCTTAGCGCTCGTAGGAAATGCTGTCCGTCCGGAATAAATGACCGCGACGCTGGAATTTTTCTTTTCCAATTTCTTTTTGTTGCCCACTAAATTCCGGGTATCCTTGCGCATCCTGTCACGCGTCACGCGGTTCGCGAATTACGACGATTTCCCCGGGAAATATTAATCGATACTGTCTCTGATAGAGCGGCGAGAAATCCTCGAAAATTAACAAAATTCTGGTGTACCTTGTCGGTGGCGTTCAGTTCGATCCTAGATATTTTCGAGAGCGCCGTGATCACAGTTGGATGACCGTCGCTAGCTGCATGATGAAGTGCTGTCGCGCCGGTGCAATCGGTTGCAGCACCGTTCAGCGACTCGACAGTTTCTGCAAGGTATTCCACGACGTCAACGTTGGTGCCTCGGGCGGCGCACATTAAAAGGGTGTATTGTTTCTGCGGCAAACAGAGTGCATTATGGATCCCGTGTCACGCAGATCCTTTCAGTTCCTGCTCTCGGAAATTGCATCAAGACAGAAGCCTGATGTAAGTTGGTCAGGCGAAACTGATCTTTAAGAATTTATTTTTCGGCACCTAACCAAATCTTCAATTTTTCGAACTTGATTGGTAATACCACCAATTTATAGAAAAAAATGTAAATTCGTCGGACGACTACACCAGGCTCTCTTCAAGTTTCTCCCGATGCTCGGACATTCGTTTTACCAATCTTTAATTAGCGAACTTTCCACGAGTCGTGAAAGTTTTGAACGTCATTCTCGAGAGACTTAGCGATGAAATTGGAAATTTTGTCGAGCTACGATTCCGATGAAAGAAACGTGCTGCCAGGTGGAGAGCACGTTTCAAGTTCGTTTTTATCGCGGCGGACGATCCCAAGAAAGCTCGTGACTCGAGTTTACGATTCTCCACGTTTGTTCTGCGATTGACTTCGATCCTACCACGGACCCAGGTGCACGAGATTCTCATGAAGCAGAAGAGGCTGCTCGAGTACCTCGACTTCTCTCTCTTCTCTTTCAACATGCTGAGAATCGGGAGAAAGTGATGAATATTTGCTTCCGCAATTAAGAGGAATACCTTGTTGACAGCAGATACATTCGCCCCGGCGTTGATTAACATCTTGACGGCGTCTCGGTGCCCGTACCAGGCCGCCATGTGCAACGGCCGCATACCAAACTTCAAATATTACGGACAAAATTTAATTACGACGCGTCTAATTCGTGCAAACTGTCAGCGAGATCTTATTAGCATTCTTCGAGAGCGCGCATGATCTTACGGCTACGGGGGACCAAAGTTATTTCTCAAATATACTTTCTACTCTCGTACGCAAAAGATTCCGAATTAATATGTATCATATTACACAATTCTTACAAGTCCACCGGCAAGATAGCAGTCGCGAAACGATGTCTCCGTAAACTGTGGATGCCGCGATTGTCGAAACATTTCCCGAGTATCGCGTATTCGCTCGGTAATGCGTTACGAATGAGTTATCTCTTTTGTGTGCCCTGCGAATGGCGTTCCGCTCGAGCGATTTTATTGAAAATAAATCAGAGAAATATTACCCTGTCTCTGGCCTCGATGTCGCATTTCGCCTGTATCAACATTTCAATGATCTCCGTGTTTCCCCTGGACGCGGCCCAATGGATTGGCGCTCGACCATACTGAACAAATCATTTACGGTTACGGTAACTTTGCGTTGCGCGAAATAGTGAACGTTCGGGCCGGGCCGGGCCGGGCCAGGTCGGGTCGCGTGTATTTACTTACAGTGACGAGCAAAAGTGTAAACACACTTCGTTTGTTTTACATAAAACGTGATAATATTGACAAACATAAACTGTTATGTTTTGTTTATCACATTCACCATATAATTATTATTACCGAATCTTTACCATTCAATTGAAAAATATCTTGTACATATTATCACATTTTATGCAAAACAAACGAAGTGTGTTTACACTTTTGCTCGTCACTGTATGTCTTTACTGTTAGAACTGGATCTGCCATAGATTTCAAGATTGATATCTTCAATTCTACAAATTATTGTACACACACTACTGTGCAAACGAAAGAAGCACCCAGTATAATTATAAGATATAATGACAAACAATATCTTTATATAGAAATTGTATTGCACAATGATTGATTTATTTCATTTAAAGTATAAGATAATCCGCAATAATACATAATATTTTCAAAACTATTCAATTAAACAGCGGAATCCTTTCTCCAAACTTACTGTGTTCTTATTTGATTTTTTACGCTTTTCTATTAAATATGGCCGAGTGCTTCTTGCTTTTGCACAGTGGTGTGTGCGCACATTTCCACGCTTCTTTGTCACAGAGCCACTTGATTATCGTAGTTTCGGTTCGGATGAAGAATCGCGACGTCTCGAGCGAATTATTCCTTCTGTGGTCGGGCTGAGCGGCGAGTAAGAATTATAGTTGAGTTGCAGTAGAACACAGCCTCGCTTTAGTCGGCCGAAAGCTGGCGCGTTCTAAAAGACGTTAAAGTTTCAGCAGCTGCGAGCGTGCTCGCCGAGTGGAATATTCCGTGTTTAGTCAGATAAAGAAGGTTCTCCGGAAAAATTAGAAGGTCGTAACGTCGGCCGCGAGCTTGGTAAGTGGAATATTCTAGCTGTAGTCGGACGAACAAGAGTGTTAAATAAGGTATTCAAACTTCCTCGGGCGTAATGAGACTGTAAGTGGTATATCCTGCATTGTATCGGACAAAAGATTCAGCCCGTTGGAATTATGCATGATACAATACCTTGGCAGATTCGGCGAAACACCGCTGAATTCTGTACTGGCAAAAACTTTGTAACTTCGGTTGTACCGTAAGTAGAACGTTCCGTGTACGATCGGATGGGAGTTACACGAGGTTAAAGCGTTCCGGCGCGGCGGTTCGGCTAATGCCGCGAATTGAACATCCAGCAAGTTACAAGCTCGAAGGTACACACGGAGCTTCGTAGTCTTGAAATAGTCTGTTACAATTAGGGATGGAGCTTGGAGGAATTATATCCGCCATAATCTATCAATGCCGGATTCAATTTCGCAGTGGAATATCCCAACTGTGATCAGCCACAATATCTGGCAGCCGGATTTTGCACCGGCAAAAACTTCGTAATTCTGGTTAAACCATAAGTAGAACGTTCCGTGTACGATCAGACGGGAATTACACGAGTTTACAGCGTTGCGGCGCGGCGCGGCGCACAGTGGGGTATTTGGCTTGTTTAGCGCGCCAAAAGTCAATATTTTTAGTTTGTTCAAAATGACTAAAACTTTTTTCTCATGAACCTTAATATATATGCGAGTAATCTACAATAATATTTTTCGCGGCTAATGCCGCGAATGTAACATCCTGCCGGTGTCGCCAGGTCGAGAAAATCGAGGGGAATACAAGTACCCCCTCTGTGATGACCAGTCCAGACTACGGCACGGTCCATGGTCTTAGTGGGGGACGTTAGAGTGTGCGCATGGTGCTGGAATGGGATAGTGGAAGGGGAAAAAGAGGGGAATGTGTGAGCTCCGTTTGGAGCTCATCCGGCGACACTGCATCCTGCAGCTTAGAAGCTCGAAGACAGTCGCGTCAGCAGAGCCTGGTGGTTTTATCAGCGCGGCGGCCGACGAAATTTCGCAGTTAGAATATCCCCACTTTTATCGAGCCGAAGATACACGTTCGAGAGTTTACGACAAAGTTCCGCGCGCTCTTGCTCACCGTATTTCCCGTTCCGCTTTCAACCCGACAAAGGTCCTGTTAAAAGCACAATGCCGAACGATTTAGCAGCCGTGACATCGAGTGAAACGTCCCGTCTTTAGTCAGACAAATGCACCGCTATTTCCATCGGTCGACCGCGCGTTATCTCGCGCCCCGAACCGTGTAACGCGTTCCCTGTACAGAGTTTAACGAAGTGGCGTCTAGTGAAAGATTTCATTTCCTAGTGGCTCCGTTTCCTGTTTGCCTCCATAGGATGCTTTAAATCGCAAAAATTCTGCAACCTCCCTGACACGATGCTCTTCGCGATTAGTTTCTGGGAACTTGTTCGATTGCGCAGACCCATGGTGAAGGTTCATCGACCCGACCCGTTAGTTTACGTGCTTTTTTTCCAACTTACGTTGTTCCTGGAGTCGACGTCGACCGTCTCTTTGAGCACTTTGCGAACGGTGTCCGCCTCGTTTTTTATCGTAGCCTCGTGCAGCAAGAGATCGTTCTTAAGTACTGCCAAAGAGAAAAGCCTCGGTCAGGAGAAGCGTTCCCAGCGATTCTGCTATCTCGTAATTTTATTTCCGCGATTTAACTCCATTGGCTACTGTAGGTGGCAACGCGAATGTGTACTGTGTACATTGATAGTAAACAGTTGAAAACTTTTGCACACGCTTAATAATACATCGACATTCTTGAACCTGTTTACTTGTTTCCTGTTTCAAATGTTCCCCACCCGTGCTCGCTATAAATGCACGAAACCCGCAGTCTATTATTATTTCATGAAACAGATGGTTGGTTCAGGAACATCCCTCGCCACCAAATGGAAAAGCATTAGAATAGAAGATGGGTTCCCGAACGGAGCACAGTTTTCCAGCGCGTATTTTTCTAAAGATTCGTTCCATCGGGAAATCTGCATGCTCTGTCGAGAGATTTTCATGTTTTCCATACGTCCCGGTAATTGAAGGATTTCTCTTCTACCGCAAATACAATAGAATCTCCGGCTCGTAGAAACTTCTTCGTACTGTTCGACTTCACCGGGAATAAGTAGAGGTTCCGTGGACGGTTAAAGATTAAAGCTAGCGAAGTTGGAAAAACTGTCGAGAAGGCGTTTGTTCGCCCGGAAATGCACGAGATACTCACTTCTAGCAGTCTTTCGAGTCAACACCTCCGCTTCGATCGCCTCGTTGATGTTCACCGGCGACGGTGTCTTCTCCAATTCACCTTTGTCCACCATCTTTCCTTATGTTCGTCGGGGCCGCATGTTTCGCTTGTATTTACCGGACCTGAAAATTGAATCGTTTAGCAAACGCATGGGTTCGTGGTCGGTTAACTTCGCGCCCTAAATTGAGCATCTCGTTGACCCCGATGCGGGAATGATTCCGCGGAATTTCTCGAGCGGCTCGTAATTGCGAACGCATAATATGTATAACGAAATTACACGCTGTCGTTAAGAGCAGTCTCCGGCATGCTGGAAATTAGGCGATCTTCTGGAATTTTTATTCGCGCGGAACTGCTCCATCAATTCGTTTAAGATCTTTTAGATGTTTCGTCACGTTATTCAAATTTTTGTTCACAGAGAAAAATATACAATTTTCTATTGGAAATAAAATTTTGATTGACTTAAAGAAGTGTATATTATCGAAACCATCGCAGATGGAAGTTTACATGCGTTATCGGAAGCTAGAACTCTATTAATTTGGTGAACTGTTAAACGAAATATTGCGCGAGTGTGTTTCGAAACTAGCGCCAACGAATTAAATCATTTTGGAAAAATTGATCTTTTATCTGTTACACGAGTTTCCGCCCTCGAAACGTGAACAAAGCGCGTAGCCGTAGCCGAAGTTCCCCTTGTCCCCCTGTCCTGTTTCCGCGAGCTTTTTAATCCGTTCGGTGGCTGCAATTATTCATGCGTAAACCCGACGGGGAACGAGTGTGTACCGGAATTGTTGCTGCCGGATTTAATTGCCATTATTCGAACTGGCCGCGTTGTATTATTTATCGTTTATTAATTCGCTTCTGTGCCGCCGCACCGCGGAGACGGCAGAGAATCGGTCTCCGGCGTGATTTCGAGCGGTCCAGGCCCGTTCAATAATCCCGCGCACTTTGCTGGCTCCCCGGAATGCTCCGATGCATAATCCGTGCGATTCGTGTTCCGCCTGAAAATTACCCGGGCACAATTAACAATACCCCAGAGCCTCCGTTCGGATTCGAAACGAGGACGTAGCCGCGAGGTGCCTCGCGTCCCGCAAATGAAATAATTATGACGCGTATTTGTGGCCAACCGTGTAAACGTGCCTCCCTACCAGACACGCAAACTTTCGATTCAAGCAACTTGTCCCCGATCAAGCTTCGTTTTGCTGCTACTCCACGAATTACACCACCAACTCCTGGCCTTCAATTTCTACATTACCAGTGGTATATAGCTCGACGTCCGACAGGTGTGCTCGCCTAAATGATGCTTCACTTTCAACGAGCGCAGTCGAGCCGCGTTCCCAGAAACGATGCACCGATTCGAACGATAGCTTTCAGACTCGGACAGCTGATAAAATAGTTGCACCCCTTGCGGACGAATTCCAGCTAATGAGAGCTTTCGAGGGGTGATACTGGGTCGAGATAATGTGCTAGAATATTGCCGAATAATTTGTGTCATGCGGAATGTATCGATCATTAACACAATTTACGATTATTGAGTTTGTAAAGATGCATTCGCGAGGAACTATGCTAGAAATTTAAACAGAAAATGTATTCACCGAGGACGAAGAATGTTCCATTCCGATGTCCCGTTTCCGGAGGCATTATTTAAATGAGCCTCGATGTTTCTTGACGGATAACAGGGACCTTCCCGAAGCGTTCGCAGAATTCTCAACAAATATAACATCTCGTTTTTTCCTCGACGGCGGGAGAAAGTATCGTCTCGGAAAAACGAGAGAGCTGGCTCTTTGAAAACGCATAAATATGAAACATTCCTCGCAGCTGAACACGGGTGTTCACTCGTCCGCCGGTCTCAAAGACGAGAATCGGATTAATTTCAAAGGGAACGGCGCTCGAGGAAAATGGACAACAAGTTTTTTTTATTTCCGCGAAGTTCCGTCAAATAATAAAACAGGGTCCGCGAGGACGAATTAAATGAAACGGTCGTGGCGAAATGCTCGTCGACGGTTTAACAAGCGAAATCCGAATTCCGTTGACGAATTTCGCGGTGACGCGACGGCTGGAAAGTTTCGATAAGGACCATCCCCGTTGCCGGCGTTTTCCGCTGGCGCGCGGTATTTTTACAATTCGATTCAATTGGAGCCATTTGCAATTCCAGTGGACGAGTACGGTCACAAAAAAATGTTCCTCGCGGCGGCAATCGGGTCGGGAAGAATTCGCACGGCCTGCGGATTGCCTCGCAATGGTCCCTCATTATCGTTCCGGTGAACTTTTCCTTCCGGCCCGTGTTCCCGCGTGGGCTCGTTCCGAACGATCGAGCGAGCGAGAACTGCGATGAGAAACTTCTTTCGCAAACATCGAAGACGACGATTCGCGGCGCCTATGGGCCGAGGGCTCCTCCGAAGATCTTAGGATCCGCTCGTTAACGTTATTTAGTGTTCCCCATAAAGGTGTAATCGTTCCAAGCTGAAATTCCTGACCCGAGACTCCGGCCGTTGCCCGGAACCACGGCTCAATGGAATTCTGGTAAACGTTGGTCGTGACGGTGCTCCCATTGCGATCATTGATTACATTTACAGCTAGCATTGTCCAAATTCAGTTGTACGCTGCCGCTATATCGCACCGATACGAGCACACAATCTGAGTAGAATGCGCCGGGCTGGTTAGCCCCGATGCAACTTGCCATGGAAACTTCTAGGGCCTTGATATCAGTTAATTCAAGTAGACTTCTTGGTACAATAGAATTCTTTTAGTTTCGTGGGGTGTGTGTTGCCTAAGTAGAGTCCGCCGTTTTAGTCGGACACGGTTATAGGTCAGCAAATGGGTCGCTATTGCCGGGAGTAGTAGTCGTCTTTTTAAATTTCTTTAATTAATGGAAGCGGCGCGCCGCGCCGGACGGTTTCTTAGTGTAAGTAGAATGAGGCGTTCTTGCTCAGACGTACAAACGAATTACATTCTTCAACGGAATCGAGTTCACGTAGTTGCGTAATGTTGAAAACGAGCAGGTGTGGTCAGACACTAGGAACTCCACAGCATTTCCACAGTTGTAAACATTTATTTAATCGCTCGGTTTCTAAATGAAGATACAGAGATGATCGACAAGCGCGAACGGCCAGGTGTACAAAGACATAATTTAGGTGGAGTACGTTAAAATCGATCACATAGAAGTTTACGTTGGCGAACCTTGTAATAAGTTTCCGAACAATTCTATTTCGATAACAGCGGCCCCGCGATTATTCTTGCACATCGAACGTGAATCAGAGCAAACCTGGCTGAATCTTCGATTGACCTACAAATAACTGAAATGAACGTCGCGAACATTTCGTATTGACAGGCTAATCCGTCGGATCGACGCATTTTTTTAAACTTTCCCGTTGATCCGTCCCATTAAGGCGTCGCAGTGCTGCATGTGGCGTGATATAATCAGGGCCGGCGTGATCTTTTGCGGGGCCAGAATACACATTCAAATCCTATACTTAAATTTCACAATAAGGAATTATTTATTATAAGTACAAAGGATATTGCATATATTTTTTGTAAGATAAGTATTACATAATTTTTCTCGCTTTTTCCACCGTAAAGTTTTCGTAGACCGCGGGGCCTTTCAAAACGCGAGGCCGGGTTCCGGCGAACGCGCTAAACCTGCCTCGCGCCGGCCCTGGGTATAATCACGCCGGATCATCTGCATCGGAAAGCTCAAGCAGAATAAACAAACAAGCGAAGCAATTTCGAACATAAATACCGCTCAGAAACGATATATAGTTTATTATCGATACGAGAATGTGTTACAAATGAAATCCATTCCAATGCAGTTCGGTTATAATCCGTTTAATCAGCTCGGATATTCTAAAACGAAGATATTAATACGTCCCGGAGATATATCACAATATTATACACCGTTCTACAGAGCGCTGACACATTTAATTCAATTCAACATCAAATGCTTTTTCCAATTTAAAACGGAAATGCTTCGAAAAAAACAGCTTTGCGAATAATATAATATTTCATTCGATTCACTTCCCTGTTCGCAATTTCTTGCCCTGTCATTTGACAAAACCGCTGCGCTGGTTCGCAGAATTTCCTGCAATGTCTGACCGCCAGCTGGTGTTTCTACTTGACACGTCACGGTTCTCCGGGATCCCTGTGCGTCTCCGAAATCAATTTTCCGCGGCTCCATCGTCGCGCGATAAGTGGCAGGTTTAATTGAGAGTCGCGTGTCCGCGCTCCGTCGATCGTTGACGCGTATCGTTGACATTCGTTAATTAATTCCGTCGACTTCGGGTCGATCCGCAGCGCCCAATTCCGCGACAATTGATCATTTATCCTTCGAACCGATCGATTTGCCGCGATCCAAACAGTTCGCAGCGAGACTGAATTTCTCGGGTCGCAGTTCCGGTGCATATTGGGGATGCGAAAACACGGGCCACCAATCGGAAAAACCGCAGTGTTTCAATAGCTGGTCGCGGGTTCCCCTCGAGCGAATCAATGAAGCTGTGTAAATAGAGTGGCGATCGTTCAACTGGCGATTCCGCGGTGAGAAGTCGAGTAATTAGCGGTAGCCGTCCCCTGTTTGCCTTTCTTTCCGCCGCTCACGACAACGACGAAGCGCCTGGCGCGAGAAAAATGGCGAACAGAGGTCGCCGAGTGTTGGGGATTGAAGAATGATCGCCCTGTCACGTCGCGTCGCACCGCCCCGCCCCGCCTCGCCTTCGTTTCAAGGGACAAGCACACGACCCTCGGCGGCTTTTGTGCCAGAAATAAAGCCGTGGATCATCGTACCGCGCGCGTCGCGTCGCGTCGCGTCGGTGAGAATTATCCGATCGTTTCCCCTTTCAGACACGAAAACATCGAGATGACAAAAGTCACGATCATGCATTATTTTTACCCCGGAAGAATACCCCTTTGATTAAGCCTAGTTCCAACGCATCGGCGTTTTTCTAACGGAGTTCCAAGCGTCCGTTTGACCTGTGCACGCACGCTACAACATTTCCGGGGCAAGCTAAAAATAAACAGAACGTGCAATGACGCCGCAGGATGCAGGCCATCCGTCCCCTCGCGCGTTCGTTTCTCTATCCGCGTTCTCCCATATTCCTCTGGCAAAAGAATTCTCCCTGCTATCTCGACAGCGATATTTCTGCTGGTCCGATCGACTTGTCGCTGCTGCTCCACTTACCCCAGCAAGCTTTATCGGCCAAGTTTTTTGACGCGTCACGCAATGAGTTGTTATCTTTATGTAAACTTTTATTTTTATGGATCGCTGTTATAGAAGCAAGGGTTGGAAATTTAGCTTGTCGACCAAGATATTTTCGTTGAGATACAAGTACAAAAGTCTCAAAGGAACCATGGATCTCAAGTCAACTGTTCTCTTAAAAAACGATGTTAAAGTTCCATTTAACTTCTAGAATAATTTCAGTATTACAATGTGTTTATTTTCGCATGTTTCCAAAGTAAATAGATAGCAGGGGCACAGATGGATTACTATCGTATGTAAACGCCGCAGTAATCATCAGTCTTTTAGTGTCTTGTTGATATTCAGATGCGATGGTTCGCTACCGTAATATTCGAAGCATGCTTTGTGCTACTGACGAAGCAGGTGGAAATTATTCTTTAGCTCGGGAAACATAATATATCGCAATATAGTGAGGGGCTGTTCTTTTCCTTAGGTAACCAGAAATTTTTGCCGTTTTCGTATGTTATCCCGTAGATTTGGACGAGAAGATGTGAGAAATCCAAGTTTCGATTCTGGAGGATCAATGTTTCAAAAGTTATAGGTGTTTAAACTTGAGCGATTTGCAGTGTTTTTGACAGCTCAGCGCCGCCATGTTATGTATAGTGACGATCGCGCGACGCTTACTTACTTCCTCCTCCTTCGTCAATAGCACGAAGCATGCTTCGAATATTACAGTAGCGAACCATCGTATATGAATATCAACAAGACACTAAAAGACGGATCATTACTGCGGCGTTTACGTACGATAGTAACAGTGAATTACTTATAAACATTATCATTGTAACAGTGAAATTAAGGGAACAGTTGACTTGAGACCCATGGTTCCTTTGAGACTGATTTCTCGTGACGAGTACTACACGATGCGATAGGACAAAATTTTGACCTTCATTTCCAAGGTCGAGGTCAATTTTATTCATTTTTTAAATAGATCTTCACCGATCCAAAGGTGTAGAATCCCGCTATGGTGGCCGTGACATATAATTTTTATACACCCTGTACAGGAAGATTTGTATCATCGATCAAGGGTCTCGTTACGACAAAATGTTTCAGCGTTGCTGAAGAGTTTACAATCGTCGTATATCATTCTATAGGTAGCTGGTACATTTTGTATTAATAAATTAGATACGGCGACGTAATGAAATAAATTGTAAAGCGACGTTGTGTTTTGTAATATTGGTAGGTCGAGACTCAAGTACGCCGGAGATTGACAGTTCAGCGTGATTAAAGTATTTCAGGAGATCGCGATCGCGTCGGCACTGCTTTGACGTTATCATCAACAAGCCGACGGAGCTTTGCGGGTCTCGCACAAAGCCCGCGCGTGTTGAAAATAAACGGTGACCCGTGGCACACAGATGAGCCGTCAATTCGTTCTTATTCTTCTCGGTGGATGGCAACAATGTGCCCGCGGTCCTGCGGCAATTCGACGCTGACCAAGTGAAAAATATAACTGGCTGACGTCAACAATGCTCCCGC
Source organism: Lasioglossum calceatum (assembly GCA_963966675.1). Classification (NCBI taxonomy): domain Eukaryota; kingdom Metazoa; phylum Arthropoda; class Insecta; order Hymenoptera; family Halictidae; genus Lasioglossum; species Lasioglossum calceatum. The sequence goes on along the minus strand of OZ016555.1, from coordinate 493,627 downwards.
TCAGCCTACGAATAAAAGGGAATGTATCCTTTGTTGTTCTGCGCCATTCCGTATTGGCGGCGATCGTAATGCGTCTTTTATCTTGATTTATCCGGTGGGTCGTCAAAAAAAAAAATAACTCCACGCAGTGAGACTTGCGTAGCACAGAATTTCATAGGCTGTCTGACCAGTCGCGTCTGTTTCTACTGAACACACGTTAGACGCCGAGAGATTTAATTCTGCCAGTGATCGTAATGGATCGGTTATCCGTACATTGGTTTCAAAATCGAACGCACACGCCGTTGCACGTGCACGAACCTTTTAACTGGAACGTTTGCGCCTTTAATTAAACCGGAATCTGCTCGGGATCCGATTCGATGCACTCGGTAATGGAGGTACTACATTATTCTTCTAGGAACCGGTGTTTGATCAGGGATTACTGCTCTTCCGGATCGATTCGTAGGAAGAAAATTGTTGGTTGTCTCGATTTTCCTTTTTTGACCAACAGCCGTTCAATTTGGAGCGTGGCTCGCTTTCGCGCGAGAACCCGAGAGCTCGAGAGCTCGCAGCAGCTCTCGATAGAGGAATTTAATGGGTGAATGGCACTTTGCTAGTAAGGGTGTCGTGCATCGAGATAGCTGATCATTTCTGGCTCCCATACGCAATTAATTACAAGCCTTTGCTCGGTCTTTTATCCACGGGATCAGCTTCTCCATAGAGAACCGTGAGCGCGTTCCCGGAGCCCTATCGTCCCGCAAATAATTCCAGCAGAATTTCCCGGAGACACGTACACGCACACACATAGACTCGGGGTATATACATATGACCCAATCGGCGAACTCTGATATTGGCATGGTCATATATCGCGTACACAAAAATGTCCCGTACTTCGATTATCGATTGAAACTTCCAATAAGCGAGGGTGTGATTCCGACCGTGCCTTGGGAACAGTTTTCAACAAGCATTCGCTGCCTACACGTACTCGCGGACCTCCAAGGAGCGCCGCAGTTTAATATAACGAAAATGTTGCTTTAAGAGGTCAGCCGAACTGGGTCATCGATTGATTAATTTGATTGTTAGAAAAATCGGGTGGAGATTCAATGTATGTTCGAGGTTCGATCTGTGCGAAAATATACGTGAAAAGGGTCACGAATGGAGGTGCACCCCGAATGATTAGCCTCTAATTCGATCAAAGAATGCAGACAATACCGCTGAAACAAGACTGGCTTCGTTTCTGTTCAGAATTCGTCGGAACAATGGCGGGTTAAATAGCGACACAGCTAAGACTTTGATCGGGGTGATTTAACGGAGCAGACTCGTTTTTCCAGGATTGCAAGGGTGCGGGATGCGCTTTCTCATTTTTCGATAATACAAAGATAGGATTTTCCAGTAGTGAAAAGCGCTAGATAAAAGTTCAATCGAGGCCGTGGTCGACCTCAAAAGTCCTATTTTTACGTTTACGAGGCGTAATTTGCATTACTCGGAAGCATACAGCTACATTCATAGGGCTGCGACAGCGCTGTGAAATAATGCAATTTACGCCTCGTAAACGTAAAAGTAGGACTTTTCAGGGCGATTGCGGCCTAGATTGATCTTTTATCTAACGCTTTTCACTATTGAATAACCCCATCATCTTTGTACCGTTATTCGTTATCGAGAAATGAGAAGGCGCACCCCGCACCCTTGCAATCCTAGTAACGAGTCTACCACCTTTAGAATTTAATTTAATTACGTATCGAACAGATTCCAACGATAGAATTAGAGTGCAATCATCAAGCTCGTTCTTCATCCGGCTAAATAAAAAAGGAAGCAATGTCACAGGATTCCGGGTGATTAATAATGAGTGAGATAAGTCCGGGCCACTTGTTCAAGCAGCGGCTATTAACCTAGATATCGGTGAATTCGAATTTCGGTGGATGGCATTGAATGGCCATTGATGCGCGGGTTTGACTGTGCCGGAGACGCGCGAAACCAGTCCGGGGGGGGGGGGGGGGCGGTTCTTTCAATACCGTTCCTCGTTTTTCGTTTCGCGTCGGAACACCTGACACCTCGCTCGTTAGGATACAGACGGGAAAAAATTGAAGCGGCAGGCGAATTAACCGAGTCATTTATCACCCAGCTGTACAGTGGCATCGATAAGTCAACGTAAACCTCACGCTACAACCGGGAACGACGAAACACGGTTCAGAAAGCTGATCCGATCTCGCGTCAACTCTAATAATCACCCTCGGACTTAATGATTTTTTTCCCTGCCGAGTGTAATCGATCTGCGGAGACTAAAGCTTACATAAAATATCGTCCTACATTTTCGGTTGGGAGGTTTCGTGTAATGCTTTCTTCTCTCGAGAGTTGTAATGGGTCCCGGGTAATTGTGAAGCTCAAAAGATATACAATACGATAATTAAAAATTAAGAGACAACAGTCGCGAAAACGGACAGGATAATTTCGCGCAAGAGGTTCATTAGGTCGTCGGAGAACGGGGGTTTTCAACCGAGCGTAGCCGCAAAACAGGCCGCAACGCGAACCAAAACTTTCTTATTATTCCAGCGCGCGAAACATTCAACGCTCGGGAACGTCGAAGGAAACGTTGGATAATTTCGCGGGCCGTATCCCGTTGAAATCCGCGAGAGTTGTTCCACGGGAAAGCGCCCGGGGGCTGTTTAATTAGCGTGGTTTTCGCGAACACGAGAAACAATGTCGCGGATCCGTCGCTGATCCGTCGCTGCTAGTCCACAGGAATGAAAGTTGCGTGGCCGGTGTCGCGTGGAAATTCGAACGAAAAAGAAATTCCCGCCCGTTGCTAGAACCATGGGGTTGTTTGGGGTGCGACGGGGTGAGTGTCGGGATTGCACGTCGCGCTCGGCGATTCGAATTCGAGACGGATGGCGCACATGCATTATATCTCCCGGGGAAATTGCAGCGACAGCACGCGCCGCGCTTCGTCACTGTCTAATTACCCTTAAGAGCAACCCTATGTGCAATTAACGTCTACCCAGTAATGCATTCAGACCACGTTTCAACGTTAACGTTCCTTCCGGAGTTCTCGGCTGGGTTCAAAGGACCAAAAAAATCATCTTCTCTCACCTGTACTCGGTTTCGGCGAATCGTTCTTGCTTGCAGGCTTCTCTTCTTATTTGGATGTGTTGTTCGTTGTCAAGGGCTGAAGCAGGGTAAGACGAGATTCCACTCGAGAGGGAACGATATACGTGTACTGTGGATCTCCAGTTTCTGGTGGGATCTCGTTCCGCGACGTTCACGGCACGAAGGGCGGCATGCTACTGCCAGAATCATCCCCGTTTCACCCCCGACTCACCCCATTATTAGGTCGACGCTAGCGCAGCTACGTGGTGAATTCGACGACTATGATGTGCGCTCGCAGCGGTCAAAATTCGTAGTCTCCTCTGCCCTGTCTTCTTTCTACTGCACGACTTTCCGTGGCTCGAGCACTCCGCCTCGAGTTCAACCCTTCGATCAACCCCTTATTCCGCTCGCGAGGAATAAAGATTCGAGAGCGACTTCGTCGCGCGGCACCCTTCGTTTCAGGCACGACTTCTCAACCGAGACGGTCTCAGCCAAATTAAAAACGGACCTCCTAAGCTAATCTTGAAAGCCGCAACAAGAATTAGTGATTTTTAAGAGAAAATGTTTTTCTCTGTCCGCGTACCGAGCGAGAATGAAGCATGTTCTATAAATTAAAATAGACTTTTTTCTAAGCAGACCTGTCCAGCATAACCATGGCGTGATTTTCAATTTATTATTCATGTTCGCTGAATATAGAGAGGCTACTTTAGAGCGAATGCTCTATCCGAAGGATGAAATCATTTATACATCGATCGCGGAGCTTGTTCGTTTTAAAATTCTCGGAAAGTCAAAGATTACCAACAGCATTGCTGTGAAATCTGTATTGGATTAGGTTCCGCGGTGAATTATTCAAGGAGAACGGCAATTGGATGGTCCTCGGAACGCACTGCTCGCGTTCTCCGGTAGATTTTTCCATTGAGAATCTTGTTTCGGTGTCACGGAAGGGCGAAGCAATCTACGGGGCAGTTACGATTTCCATATTTCCCGGGGTATAAATATCCGCAATCGGCGATATCGACGTAACGACCAGAACTTGTTATAGCCGCGGCGCGGCGCGGCGTGGATACTTATTCGCAGAGAGCGCAAACGGGCGCGGGCGTTTTAACCCGTTTGTTTTCCCGGGATCGGAGGCATCAATTGTTGATTCGATTTCTGAAATCGTTATCGTTCCCGTGCAATTAGATCGCGCCAATTTCCTCGAGGCTTGTCAATCGATAAAGCTAACAGTCTTTAATAACCGGGAGAACACGTTCCGCGTCTCGACTCGATTAATTCCGATTTCAATTAAACCCGCTCGCAAGAAAGTCTCAGTTCTCGGATTGCAAGGAGCTGGTTCTTTGGCCATTGTCCTGCTGCCGTGCCGCGAGGTTTGCGCATCTATCGAAAAGCAAATCGCAACGGGACACCGCGTGTTTGCATTATCATCCATACAGTGCCGGCCGTTGTTTGGCCGAGAGACTGAAATTGAATTTCTGGTTGTGTGAAACGCGTTGCTTTGTGCCCGCTGCCCGGCGAAATTGGAAAATAAATCCCGAAAATATTACGTTTACCGTCGCAGCAGCTCTTTGTCCACGATCTCCAGCGGCTGGGAGGAACGCAGAACGCGACCGAGAATGTCCCCTTCAATTTTCCCAGCCACCGTGCAAGACAGTTTCGCGGACACCAGCCGGAATCTCATTCTGCACTCGCCTTCGAGTGGAACGCCTGGCGAGCCACGCTAATAGTTCTCGCCATATTTCAACGAGAACGTACGCTGGTAATCCATTACCGTGGAATATTTCAGGTTGCATTTTTACGCCGTAATCCCAGTGATTTAGCACCACGAGCCAATATCTGCTCCCTAGATCATGGTTTCGACCGCCTTATTACCCCCACATTTCAAAATATCTGGTCTGGTACACGGTGATCCATTCCTGGCCAGCCGAGCCGAGGATTTTCTACTTTCGCGCAATTTGTGTCGAATCGGATCATGGTTTACATCACCTTACCGCCTCCAAGTTTTTCAAACATTCTGGTCTTCTATATTCTATAGGGTGGAAGATGTTTCTCGGGATTCCCTCGAGGAAAGAGTATTGTTAATTATTACGATTCCGGTGCTCTCGGGACGGTGAATGCAAAAGGTATTTGATGCTCGCCTAATGGAGCTCGTCTTACACAGAACGTGACCGACTCTTCAGATGTTTTTTCTCGAGACACGCTTACGTTCTCAGTGGCTCGTGCGAAATATCACAATTCTTGAGAGCAATTTCCCAGAAAGATTCACGCGTTCTGTACGAATGCATGAGTGGCAGCTGTTAAATCAGTATAGACCACATACAACACCAAATTCCTATCGGGCGTAGCCTCGTAATTATAAAATTTAATGAGCTCCGCATGTAAAATTTCGACCGCTCCGCTTGGAATAACGGAGTTTCCTTCTTTAAAAAGGGAATAGAAATTATATAATTCTGTTTGAAAACAATTTGCTAATTGTGCTGTTCCACATGAAAAAACAAATGGAAAACGCGGAAAAATATTCTTTTACAGACACGACGGAGCACGGGAAATTATTACCACGCACATACGTACTGTTTTTATGAAAACACAACAGAGTGCTAAATAATATTTTACAGTATTTTTTAGAATTATCAAAGCATGTTTTCGGAACGGGAAAATGTGAAATGGAATTTGTTAATGACTCCCATTTCCGATGGGATTGTTTCACCTCGTAATATTTTCTGTATTAAATTTTTTACAACTGCTTGTTCTTTTTGAATTTCCGTAATTATCTGATATAAACCATCTTAATAGTGATTGAACATAGACTGCCATCGTCGATGCCAAGCTTCGACACTATTTTGTGTACGTGGAAAATCGTGTACTTAATTGTCATAAACAGACCATACATCTTCTTGGAAAAGTGGAAGACAAATAGACACTTTTCCATTAGACTGCCTATTACCCTACGATAAATATAATATTTTCCAAACCATTCTATAACCATTCATCTGATAGTATTGGTAAAATTCTATCGTTCGGACGCCATAAGTGCTAGGAACAATGTTCCCGTTCCCATGGGCAGTCCGATCGCTGCAAACGATCGGTGGGCCAACAAGTCCGCCGCAAGGAAAACAGCAATCGTCTTAAGTGACCGAAGCGCTCCGAACCCTCCTCGGCAAACACGGAGAAATTTGCTCAAGGATCTCAGATTACTTTAGACGTAATTCGCCATGAAATACAGACTGCCGTTTCGACCGGCGCGACGCGCGCCTTCTTGTGTTTCGGGTTTGTTTGCGTAAGTCGGGACAAAGGATTCTGGCTCCGCGAACAACGGGAACTCTCTTGCTCGAAAATGTTGTTCCAGCCTTAACGCTTCGTGGAGGAGGCGTTTCCGGTCGAACAACACAACTTTGAAATCCAATACGCTACCTAACGCACATCCGGGTAACAAAATACAGAACAGTTCTATCAAAATGGTTCAACGTTTAGCCAAAACAATTCTGAGTTATCGTTATCGGCTGTTCGTGGCTACAGAATAAATTAACTAACAATTTGCTTGGTAACGAAACCTCGCTATAATCTTTAAATTAGTTTGACGTCCAGAACAATCGTGGTGTCCTCTCGGAATTGCATTTCTTCCGAATCAAATAGCTTTTGTGTTATTAACATTTTGACAATCCCCTCTGAAATTCCCAAACGAATTAACTCCGCAGACATTTTGCAAGCTTGGTCGCAGGATTTATCGGTTCCGCGGCCGCAGAATAAATTGCGCTACAATTTGCTCGGCCACGGGACTCGATAGTAATCCCTCGCGAGTTCCTCGAGCCAACGTTTGTCATAAACATGGTTCCCATCTGGAGGTGGATAGTCGAGGCTCTCATGTTTCTCATTGAACGCGAAATCCGCCGTGGGGTTCATGCCAGGGAAATCATTCTGCAAGGAAAGACACATTCAATTCTTCCTCGACGCGCGCAAGTCTTTATTGCAATTCGGTGACTTAATTGCGTTCGTTCCCGCGGGAATAATCTACTTGCCGTGTCTCGGAGCCGATTGTACTCGCGATTATACACTCTTGGCCCGTTTATGCGATAGTTCGGCATCTCGGTCGTCCCGTGCAGAACCAATAAGAACGACCCCATCGTGCCATTATTCTCTTTCGGGCCGATCTGTCGAGAAGACACCTCATAATTCGAAGTCGAACAGCGAGGTTGAAGGAAATCGATCGTCGCCGCTTTTTTTTATGTTAATCACCTCGTCCACGATGTCCAGCAGCCAGCTGCCGCTCGGATCCTCGCCCCACGTTGCCACCGACATAAATTTCCATCTCTTGAACCCGTCCGATGAGTCGTCCAACTTTCTCGGCTTCAGAAGTTGCACGGTCGTCCCTTGAAAATTAGGCGACAGAAAAATGTATATCATAAACGTATCTGAAAGAAATTTTCGAAATCTTAGAAATAGTTGGTTTTACAGACGTGTAAAATGAAGCGTCAACATTTTTCCCATTAAATTATAATAGCTGAACTCTCTAGCGAACCGAGGAAAATGAGTTTTTGGGAGCTTATAGTGGAAACATAAGTATTATGAATAATTATTTTCGAGAAATTGTATATCTTATTTAAAATACTATTTTCTTTTAGCAAAATAAAGTCTAAAATATTAAATAATATTTCAAATATTTGTTTCACCAAATAATGCCCAAAACCTCTGGTACATTATATGAAAGTAAATCTACAGTAAATGTATAGATGTTGTTTTTTAAAGCGATTTCTGATCGCGTTATACGAGAGTCTATCGTATTAAGAAACAATATAATGAACCATTAATTCGACCAATTTCGACCAGAATCCGCCTACGGGCCGATACAAAGATCGGAAAATTACTTGTCCCCGTTTTCGTGAGACGCACGCGTCGAACCATGGTGTTTTTGCGAATACTCGCAACTATTAATATAACTATGCAGTAGCCGTGGGCGTGCATGGAATTGCACACGTAGCTGCACAATGCACGAGAATCTCCCGAGTGTCGAATTAGCGTCGATTCAGTTACAGCGGAAACCTGTTCCACTAATCCATCGTTTTCAGATGATTTTTTCTGGCTGCGAGCCTCGATGGACGCGTGTGGAGAATCGTCTAATCGATAGACAAGTGGAAGTAGAAGAAGAGAGAGAGAGAGAGAGAGGAAGGGTGTGCAGCTGCATCGAAAGAACGAAGTTACATTTCCCGCGGAAACTCTCCGCGCTCGCAAGACCGTTTTCCCTCGATTTTCCTTGAGAGATAACCAACTCTATTAATGTCCCATTACGCGAAATTTCCCGAGCAATGGAGACGTCGTAGATACACAAGCGAGATCTCATTTCCTTCATCGAGTTAACACGATGACTGTCCGTCGCGCGAAAAGTGCAACATTCTCTGGATAATTTTTTAAACTAATTTACGCTCTGCCCCAAGTTATTCAACCTGTACGGTTGTACTATCGTCTGTGAAAATGACTATGCCGAACAGAAAGGAATTAATAGTTCTCTGAATCTCGATCGACAATTGTTTAAACTACAATTAATGTTATCGGCGCACTGCACTGGTTCGATGAATTGGAAAATAAGCAAATTTGCAAAAATATCACATGATATTTAATTCAACGTTCCGGTCTCAATTTAGACCATTTTCAAGAATAGAAAATTTCAGTATTGCGTCTGTAAGAATTAATCAAAGACATTTTTAAATGGTTAGGCAATTTACATGCTTATAAAAAAAGTATTAATTTAGATTCTTAAAGGTTATGGAACAACATGTTGGTTCCATGCCGGTGACATGCGGACCGAGCGGACAGTGCCTAACCATTTAAAAATGTCTTTGATTAATTCTTACAGACGCAATACTGAAATTTTCTATTCTTGAAAATGGTCTAAATTGAGACCGAAACGTTGAATTAAATTTCATGTGATATTTTTGCAAATTTGCTTATTTTCCAACTGATCGAACCAGTGCGCCGATAACATTAATTGTAGTAGAAAGGAGTTAATGAATTAACGAAGCGAGGGTTAAAACGAAACAACAAAAGCGAGTAGTATAGGAAAGTTGTTGGGAAGACATAACTTTCGGAGATAATCGTGCTGGGTCGATAGAGAAGTTAGGCCATTTGCAAAAGCTGTGGGTTCGCCCGCAAGAGAGAATCGCCGGCGCCACGCCGCGCCATGCCGCTCCGGGTTAAATTGCAGTTCGGAAAACCGGCAGATTTATGATTCCGCATCGAGCGGGTCGCTTCCGGGCGGTTGACGCGACGCGAAATCGATTTGAACGGACACGCTTTTCCACGGTCGCATCTGTGTTTGTCGTAAAAATGTTAGGTTCCAAGACGGCCTGCGCTATAAAATCGGTTCCACGCCGGGATAAGTACGTGACAGAGAGGAACAGATATTTCCAGGCGTCTTCGCACGGCGTCCGACTAGGAGCTTGCGGCTGTTTTACAAGCTGTTTCATACGGTGACGTCGCTTACTGTAAGCTCACACAGTTTAGCCTCGGATTATAAAGAATGGAAGAGAAATCTGAGAGCGCAAAGAATTAGGACGAATAAACTCTGACCTACTTTCACAGCGAACCTCCCGAAACCACCTCCTAAGGATTCGAATATTTCGTTCTTCGACAAACAAGAACCACCACATCGGAATTTCTTTCTTCCTTTATTGAACATAATATAAATCCTAGTTTCTAGAATAATGTATGAAGGACCTAGACGACTAAAATGGTCAAAACTGCCCTTAGAGATTTCGAATGGTTCGATAGCAATTGTAAAACCTCTAAGGGCAGTTGTGACCATCTTAATCGGCTAGGCCCATTTTAAAGTTAGATCAAGGAGGTCCGCTCGCTATTCCAATTGTTTTCCGCAGCGTTAATTAATGAGTCGTCTTTTTCTGCGTCCGTTTCCCCGGTCGTTCATGCCCCGCGATACGTTTACAGGCAACGAGCAACATCAAAGACCGTCGAGCCCGTTTCAAATGAAAAGTACATACCTGAAGGTGCGGTGAGCTGCATCTGGAGTGCGCCGCGAAGACTGTACTCGAGGCTGACCTCGATCTCCGCGTGTTCCAAAAACGTTATTCCGTTCCGGGAGGATCGACACTCGTCGCCAGCCTCGAATCGCAACCTCTTCGTATTTCCATACGCTAGCCTCTTGTCGATTCTAAACCGAACACCCGTGAACATGTATTTCCGGTCCTCGCGCGTGCACAGAGTAATCTTGTCGATGGGGCTACTTGAAATTTCCTGGAAATACTGACTGCGATATCGAGCGACATGCCAACATGACGACCAGCTCCGTCGATTCGTTCAGCTGTTGCACTCGATGATCTCTCGGCCGAAGCAGTTTAGGTGAAAACGATTGAAAATATTTTTCCGTAAAAAAGAGACAAATAGAAAACTGGTGACACGGCTAACCGATGCGAGAAATACGAGATGCTCCAGTTTTTCGACGGCCTTTCTTCTCACGCCACGGTAACGAATGAGTCGAGTGCCTCTGCCAGCCAAGCTGCATTCAACCAGTGCATTGCTGCGCTTTCTAAAGGGACAAGGACAGCTAAAGGGCCACCGGTGGCTCTGATTGCGCGAATGGTCGCGTCTCTTACCGCCGCGCCGCGCCGCGCCGATCCGCGTAAATTGTTCCCTTCATGCTATCCTCGACAGGAAAACGGACTTTTGTTGCTAAAAGACGCCAAACGCTTCTTCAGGATTGCGAAACGTAATCTTCTCGCGTTCGAGGATTAAAATGTTACAGGTCGTCCAAAAGGTTATTTAAACGATGGAACGTTTGCGACAAGTGAATTCTGGAAATTCTTCTCGCTGGAACCTTTGTTGAAACACGGACCTTGGCGCACATTTCAAGAAACGCGAAACCTTTTCACATTTTTCAAACGTGATTTTCTCTGCTTGAAATGTCGTGGGTGTCCAAAAGAACCGAAAGAGAGAGAGAGAGAGAGAAGAAATCAGCATGGCTAAATATCCGACGTTCAAAGTGCCGCGCGATATAGCGCTCGAGCGTGGTAATTTAAATGGACCGCGAAAGGGAAATTCTACTCGTGTGTGTTTTGTGTTCAAATAGACCGAGCTATGTTAATGTTATCGATTTGGGAAGCTTGATAAATTCTTCATTCGTACAGAAATTTGTGTTCGCGGTCGGAACGCTTCACGCGCGGCTAAAACCAGATGTACTCGGTTACATCGACAAAGCGAGAGGGAATTTGACTGTGCTTTCGAACCTCCGCTGGCGCACTCTGAATACTCTCGTTTGTTTCATACCCTATTTCGAAAAATGGTTATTTTATCACTGGACAGAGTACTGACAAATTGGCGGGATGGAGAACCCGGCATTTAGTTTTACGCTTTTGAGAATTTTGAATTGCATTCGAACGCACGGAATGTGTCGGCGAGCCGACGAAATCGATAAATGATAAATGTATGTATAACAGAATATTCGAGTTCACTATCGAGGGGAATCGCACAAGCTGATAAAACATTGTAAAAAATACACGATAAATATGTTGTCTTGTCGCTCGATTACGTTGTTCGCTCGCGAATTAGTCGTTGCGCACTTACATTCTGACGACGTCCACTTTACAAATGGTCTTCTCCGGGACGGTGGTCCAATTGGAACTCGCGGCGACTAGCGCGAAAGCGTTCATAAGCCCGAAGCCGAAACGTGAGTTGAACCAGAATCCGGCGGAGTTTCGGAACCACCCTGGATTCTCCCTGAAAGTTGACGCAATTACTGGGCTGGCTCGCAAGGAAGAATGACTGGCGTAAAATGAAACAGCCGAGCCGAGGAATAAATCCTTTTCTCGCTACATAGCACGGGAAGCTTCCAATCGCCGAGCCACGGTTAATTTCACATCATCTCTTCCTTTTAAGAACGCACCAAGTTTATATAATATTTCGCGTCCGGAAGGACTGGATCTATACTAAAATACTGTGAAAGCCGGTGGCCTCGGCCAAGCAACTTCATCGAGCCGACCGTCGACGCTGGATAGAAGCATTGTTCGCGGGATCTGATTGAGTGCCAGACACAATCGCGCAATCGAGTTAGTGAATTCGGCCTACCACGCGGAACCTCGCGCCGTGAATGGACCTTCAGATTTTTAATAAATCCGATTGCTTTTGTCAATCTTGCATTCTCTTTGCAGAAATTCTCCAAGAAAAACGTTCGATCAAAGAAACCCTTGCATGTCCACCGCAATTATAATCTTCAGGAACAATCGCATTCCAAAGCGAGCACGCCAAATTGATGTAATTACAAAGTTATCTATCCTCCCATTACCCAAACCGTTTTACACCGGATATAACCTGAGTTGTTAAACGAATTTGTTTGGAACGTTCCTAGGTAGAATGTCTTATTTAGTCTGCTGACGCAGAGAGAGAGAGAGAGGGGGGGAGGATAAGCGACGGGTTTCAGTGAATAAACCGGCGAGGAACAAAAGCGGGGAAGGTAAGGTTTGTTTTGTGTCTGGTTGGAGGAACGTTGTGACCCTGGGATTACGATTGGGCGCGCTAAACCAAGACGACCGAGTATTATTTTTACCAGGGTAAAGATCCTTGTTTCCTGTTTGCCTCGGCTCAATTACTGGCTCAACGTTGAAACGACACGACCTACATTCCCCTCCGGCCACGGACCGAATAAGAATGTCACGACGCTTTAATCCAAGCTCTGGGATCCGCGATGCCTCACCGAGAAGAATGCGATCGACTCTCGTGTCCCCGAAGCTTTCCGCCCATCAGGATGAATGGAGCAAGAGGTTCACCCGAGAAGACAATCTGTCAGAACGTCGCGATGGGATTCCTTTGATAGACCGGGGCCGTTGTCCGACCGAACGCCGTTGCATAACGACGCCGATGCATCGCATCGAGTATCGGAAAATCTCTGTCCAACGCGACGCGTCGGATGATTGCGTTCGGCTTGTGACGTCATTTAGACTCAGGGAAATGCACGGTCAAATTGCGAAATCCTTTCTCTCCACCGACTTCAGAATTTCGCGAAACTCCCGAACAGTGTCTCAAAACGGCGGACGTTTAAATTCCGAGTAATTTGAATCGGATTTCTTGCACGTTCAACAAGAGAATTATAATATACAATATTTATGTACATAATAGTTAATGTTAATTGGCATATCGTTGCTAATGAATATTGATAGCCTATTAAAATTAATTAGACGTAAAATTCTCATGTAAATTTATACGTTTGCGGGCTAATTTTGCAAAACTGGAATAATACAGGAACGGTTTTATACGTGATTTTCTCGGAGCGTATGTAGAATGGAAATCTAACGATGCCATGATACGGTCTCCATTGATTCTGGACGATTTAAGAATACTGCTCTCGGAGCTAATAGCTTCTTTTGAAATGCAGTTCCATCGCATTGCGATGCGAATTCTTTGTACAGTGGAAACCTTAATAGGATGTCTCGGATTTCTTTAGGATTCCCCGAAGAAATTTATGAGGAATCGTAATAAACATCTACATATAGAAGGCTTCTGCTCACCTGAGGGGGCTGTACTCGGAGGTCCAGATGATCAGATGCTGCACGTCTCGCCAGGTCAGATCCTTGCTTCAAGAAGAACATCCGGATTAAGCCGGGGACTAATCATCGCGAAATATTCGTTCCATTGCTATGCGGGACCGACGCGGTGCGGAAAATTTCGTAATCATGTTTGAACATTGCGGGGGAGCATCAACAAAACTCGGGCCCGTTAATAACTTGGAACAACTTCGACGTAACGGCGTCGCTCAAGTTTCGCAATCTTGCGCGCACGACGTCTGAAATATTCGCCGAACTCCGTGGACATGGAGAGAACGATAACTTTTTCACTTCGAGTAGAACCTTATGCTAATTCCGGCCCGGGGATGGATTTATCTTTAATGCGTTTCCTGTGTCGAGTCGTGTTTTCGCGGGGGAGAAGGAAAAACCAACAAGCGAACCGGGCAACTCGTGTTCCTTTTTCTCGATAGAAAATTCTCCCGAATGTATCTGAAAGCTCGGCAATGAACCGTGGCGCGAATAGATTTGCGGACGCAGCAGATAAATCTACACCGAACAATTGTACAGGCTCCGACGCGACGCGACAGAACGAACGATAAGGTTAAAGTTTCAACAGAGAGACTGGAAAAATCGTTCGAAGGACTTCGTACTTTACTTGAAGGGCCAGCGCCAGGATCCCAGCGGCTAATGGAGCGGAGGCTGATGTACCTGTGTGTCTTGTCGTGCAGGTGTTCCGGAGATCCGTTGTCGCCTGGAAAGGTGGAAAAGAAGTCCATTAAATTATCCCCTGCCGGTCTCTCTCTCTCTCTGAATTTTTGTGGCACTCACTATCATCTGATCATGATAAGCGCCGCTGCTATAAGTCGTGGCCATGGTAGCCGAGCAACTTTCCCCGTACCAAGGGAACCTTCCTGTCTGACTGGCCGATCCAACGGCGACCGTGTAAATGCTTCCCACGTAGCCATCGCAGCCGCAATCGTCCGATTTCGAGCCCCCGTTTCCGGAAGCCCACACGTAAATGCTCCCCCGGCCTTCTCTCCCCTGCACAGTCCACCAACAAAATCGATAACGTAATCGCATCGAGGCAGAGTGTTTGTAAATATTAACTCTCGCTGGATATTTTTCAGGATGCATCCGGCGAAACAACGGCGCCTCATACCAGGATAAATATGCACCCACGATATAAATATGCAACGGGAGCTGCTCCTCGACCTCTCTCTCGCGCGCGATTTATTCTTCATCCATATTTAATATTTCACGGTGACGCTCGAGATTTCAAGCTTGCATCGCCAAAAGCTCGTTGACTTACCTGGAAAAGAACGAAAATTCGGCTAATTGAAAACGTTGATGCCAACGCCGAGCAACTTTCATTTTTATTATGCGTAAGTTTTAGTCTGTTGTAGTTGTAATGTTTTAGTTCGTTTTATTCCGTATTCGTTGCATGGTCTCCGATTTTGTCAAGCAGAATTTCAATAATGTTTATACTTATCACAACTTCTGAATACGCACCACGGCAATTCCACGCTCGAGGGCCTCTGCTGCGAGTCTCCCAGGAGCCTCCAAACTTCTTCCATCGTCCGCAGGTCCCCAAGAGGCGGTGTAAATGTCCACAGCTTCCGGTTTGTAACCGAGAGCCTCTCCCTCGACGCGATCGTTCACCAAGCCATCGAGTAGCTTGATCCCCCCGACAGAAGCCTCGAAAGCGACGCCTACGCCACACTTCCGGTTGTTAGCCTCCATCGCGATTTCACCCGCACATCTTGTCCCGTGCCCGTTCATCCCTAACAAGTGTTGGATTCGATCCAACGTGCGAAAATGTAGTGCCTCGCTGCTTCAACTTACTACAATTTACTACTAAATTTCTAAGGGGTTCATGTGTATACATATGTATATTCATATCGGTGCAAATATTTATAGAAATTTCTTTTTCCCCATAAATTAATTTTTTTCTGTAGGATAGGTGTTTCGGTGCTATTTACCTGACAATTCATACCGTGGAAGGGGATCGTCGTCACCCTCGTTCACATCGTAGCTAATCTCCGGATCCTAGCTCAATAAGGTCAGAATAAAACAGTGTCCAGATTAATTGATCATTTTTAGAGAATCTAAAGGGCATCTTCACCCCAAAATAACATCCCCTGTCATCTGTGAGACAGCAGGGATACCTCTGACCCAAACTTCTTCAAACTCACATAGTTGTTTCTCAGATCATCGTGGGTATACTCTAACCCGTCGTCCAGAACAGCAATCCTAACGCCGCGACCAGTTACCCCCAGTCGATACAGGGGTAGTACATTCAAATCAAGCTTCGGGAGAGCTTTATTCGACCTCGTGTCTTGCTACAACAGTTGATAAAACAGCTCTCTCTTATCACCGATAACACCGATAAACCAACGGTCGGAAATTTTCCCGTCAACTCCCCCAGTTACCGATTCTCAACCCCATCGATTAGCGAACCCCTGGCGCACGTTCGAAATTTTCAGATAACAAGTCCATTACCAGGTACCACTCTTGGCCCCAGAGTTCGTCGTTGAACAGCAGGCCATGGTCTTCTGAATTGAAATAATCCCGAAACCCCTGATCGTCCTCGACATCGTTCAATCGATACCGATCCAATTCCAGTCTCTTCTCCCTTATCAGAGGTTTCTCCGACTCGAGGTTGGCCAGAGGCACGTAACCCCGTTTGTGTCGCTCGATCGTCCTCTGCTGATCCGCCCAAATGATCTTTTCGACGAAGAGGAAGTCTCGTCAGGAGATAATCGAAACGCGGTTCTCGATACATGGAAATAATATAGGTACCTTGGCGCTCGAGTTCAGAGCTTTCGGCGAACGAAATCCTCCGCGCTTCTCCTGGACGGATCTGTCGTCCTTCAGCCACACATACGTATCCTCGAATCCGAGAACCTGTGTCAACAGACGCCACATGCAGACCGTAGAAGTAATATCAAACCGCAAAGCCGTCCCCGTCATGTTTACAACGGGCTGAATCGCGGAACACAAACATCCCTCGAACAAGATTTTAATGAACGCGGGATGTATTAATATGCTCTTTGCCATTCCCGATCCCCGATTCCTGATTCCTCGCCTTTTTGCGGCTCTAAATGCTCCGAATAGTGACTGACAGCTGCACTCTTCCGTTTTCTTTTTATGGAATGATTAAGCAGAAAAAATGTTAATCAGCGTGACCTGCTAAAAAATGTCAAGGATACGTTAACGGTGAAATTGAATTCCTCTGGAAGCAATCGTATACACCGAAGAAGTATCGACGCCTCAGTGGTTTAGTGTTGAGAATATTCAGCGAAATTTTCGCGGTGAAAACACAACGGCCGAAAGCTTGCGAAAATTCCAGGATTCCACCTCGAAGAGGCTCTGCCAGGGAAGGGTACAGGAATTTCGACAATTCGAGACTCGATTGTTGCGGGGTTAGTTTGTCCCCTCGAATCGAGCACCCTTATTACTCGAGCGTCGGGGGTGAGACACGACGACGCCAGGTTTCAGCCCTTCAAACGATCGAAAGGGACGCTTCGATCAGGAGACTACGAGGAGACAGTTGGTGTACCAACGTCGCTGGAGTACGAGAGAGACAGAGAGGGAGAGAGCGGGAAAAGGAAACGCGCGCACGTGTTCCAGGAAAGAGATCGAGAGAGAGAGAGAGAGAGGGGGGGAGATGGCTTTTAGGGGACCATCGAACGTCTGAAATGGAGTATCGTAACGTTATTATTATCCGGCGCCGCGTGGCGACCGCGTTTTTGTATGGCATCCGCATGTGTCGCCCGTTTTCTATGGGAGGGGGGACCACCTGGTCGGAGTCACTCATGGGAGAAGCCACGATATTTCCGTAACGACCGGCTCTCTCGGCCGGCTCTTCTGCCTTTTATTTCGATCCACCTCCTGACACTCGGCTTTTCCGACTGGCCTGCTCCTGATAGTATATCGATCCGGCCACTCTGATTGACGATTGCGCGCGTGCATGTGCGTGTGTCCGTCGCATATACAGTGACGAGCAAAAGTGTAAACACACTTTGTTTGTTTTACATAAAATGTGATAATACAAGATATTTTTCAATTGAATGATAAAGATTCGGCAATAATAATTATATGGTGAATGTGATAAACAAAACATAACAGTTTATGTTCGATAATATTAACAATATATAGAATATTTTACAAAAATAAGGATCGGTAGCAATGTTTACAGTTTTGAACGTAACATCCGAAACGAATAAGATTGTACACATATGCTAGGGAAATGAAATTGTCAACAAATACTGATAGCCAACTGTCGTAAGACACGTTTGGACTAGTGTATTCTTGTAGCTTGTTTTGAGAGCTTTCCAAAATACTATAATAAAATATATTTTTCTTAAATATTTTTCAAGTTATGAAATATTTCACTATCGCCACGCTTTTTCATGGGTTCTCGATAATCTGAGGAAAAAATGTTTCCAACAAAAGAGGAACAGTATTCGAACGTCTACAACGAATCACAGGTGCTCTGCTCATGGTAAAGATAATAATTGTACATGTTAAAAAATTCATTTGATCTTGTCTCGCCATTTCTTTGGCAATTTTCGCGGATAAATTTCGCCGGGGATTTGGTAATAACGGTTCGCAGTTGCGCACGCGAATTTTAATTAAGGTTCAACAAATTCGTACATAAAATTCTTCTCCCAGAGGAAAAGTACGAGTCGCTATTTCATTTCGGCAGCTCAGAAAGAGATATAACATTTTCATTTGCGTAAAGATACACCCAGTCCCGTCGAGTGTTTATTTTTTATATCTGTTGCACGACGCGTAACACGGCGCGGCGCGGCGCGGATGCGTTTTTTTGCGAGCGACTTTATTTTATATATCTGCCCGTAACATGGAGGAGATGGTGCGTGTCAAAGTAATTTTTTGCCGCAGTTGAGCACTTCTCCGGCTATCTTTGTCGGACACCCAGTGTATGTCACAGTCGTCTGTACATTACCGGCAGCACGTAAAGCGTAATGCTGCTGTCTCTGTGCAACCCGATGCATATCTCCTCTCCGTCTACGTAACGCGATATCCCGTTCTATTCCTTTGGATCAATTCTACGTTTACGCCGCTGCACCGTGGAGTACGGATCGTAAAAATGATTCGGTTCACTGGTTACCGCGAATTCTATTTCTTTCATGGTACACGTGTATTAACAATATCGTGTCGATTCTATTCTATTCGATTTTCGTACGATTATTTCTACTGCTGTATTTCCCTTGCTTCCCACACGTTCCGTTTTTATCTCACTTCTCTTTCTTCTCTTTCTTTATCTATTCCGGATATTAGCATTCTGAATTGTGCAGTTGAAGACACTATGTAATTAATATTAATGGTACATGTATCATTTACATATGTATATCTCGAATCTGTCGGCAGTGTATTCTGCGCCAATATTTATTCAACAACGGTATTAAGTTCACCGTACACAAACAGGTTAAATCAAATGGTTATCGAGAAACTTTCTATTCTCTCAAGCACCCTATCATGCAACATAATGCACCTTCATGGAAACTTTTCTGCTGAAAATTGAATCCACGACTATATCCTAAGTCTGCGCTGTCCAAGTTTTACTAGCTAGTAAATTGAACCTTCTTACTCCTCTTCCGCTGTTCAGAAAACCAAGACAGCGTGATGCCGTCGACTGTCATCAACGAGAGAGCCCCACAGTTCTTCGTCTTTTATTGCAGCAGTTGTTCTTTATAGTACTCTGCCCTTCCAGAAGAGTAGCACCGACGTATTACAACGCTCATAATATTTCCCAATGAGACAATGAACGATGGTCTTTTATTTCTTTCTTCAAATGTGTTTGACTTACAGACTGCTCGATCTTCGGAAAAACAAAATCGTGTTCGGCATTCGCTCGGCCGCGATAACGCACGGCTGGTTTCGGGGCTGATGTAATCGTCGGAAAGCGTGGAAAACGGTGCAAACCGGTGTGTGCAGATCGGCGCGGCGCAGTGCGAATCGGAGAAGCGTCGCGTCGCGTCGTCGATCGCGATGCTCGCGCGTTAATACGGGGAATATCGCATGGCCGGCCGATAGGCTCAAGAGTGACCTCAATTTTCACCCGAATCACATCAACGCGGAAAACAAAGGCCGGAGAAATCCGCGGCGGCCGTTATGAAACAATAATCCCGCATCTGCCGTTTCCCCCCGGTCTCGCTCGCGAAACAAAAACCCTATAATCCGGTATCCATTATATTTGCAATGTATTCAGCCAGGGGGAATGAATTCGATCGCCGCGCCGTCGAACAGAGCGATAAACGACTGAATATCCTCGCCTCCGATACAACAGCCTTCCCTCTCTCCTCCCTCTATGTGTGTGTTTTTTTGTCCACCTTGCTACCTCCCCCCGTTTTGCTATTTCGTTTTGTCGTTCTATTTTGCCGACCCCATTCCCCCGTCGTTTTTCCAACCCGTTTTTCGACAAACGATCGACAGGACGGACGCGTAAGCAGCTACCGATTTTTGTATCCCGGCGCTGGCCGATTTTATCGCGACATCACCCCCGGGACACACCAGGAAGTCGATCTCGCGATGTACATCCGTGACGTTCGGCCCGGCAAATAATTTCGCCGACATGTAAGGAGATTTATGGATCGGGCATTGTTCTGCGGGATGACGCGGTTGTAACGGATGCGCCGCGCCGCTGCGTTTCTATTCTAATAGTGGGCAGCATGGGTCGTTTAATCGGCTCTATTTTGTCCTGTAATTGCGTCATCGATGCGCTTTTCCGATCGACTTTGTGCAAATTGTTCGTCGAATGCTTTCAAAATTTCCACCAGTATTTTATGTTCCTGTTGGTTTTATTATATTTCGAGAGGAGTTCACGTCGGAGAAACGCAAATTTTAATTTCATAGAAACAAATGTGAAAATATTAGTTTTACGCGATAAACCCTATCACAAGATACTTGTGAGGGGTTCAGAAAGTCAGAAAGTGAATAGAACCCCGTAAGACCGATTCCCCATCAAAGTCTCCTGTTTGCGTCTTCGGGAAGGGGTCACGTTGTCGTGGCTTGTCTTAAATTCGACGCGGGAACACTTGAAACTCGAATCCGTCTGTTACGTGATAATGGCTCCATTCCCTTCGTCCCGGTGGCAATCGTGTGGCTCCACTGTCCAGAACTACCCTCGAGACGAGCTCTCTCTCTCTCCCCTGTTTGTTAACCGCTTCCAGTCGGTAACTGCGGCGTACGTGAGAACGGGGCTTTCAGATAGGGAACGCGAGAAATCACGGGGCTGCTCATTACTTCGCAATCAGCGGGCCCCGTCTTATCAGAACGCTGCCCTACTCTCGCGATCCTCTCTCATTCTCTTTTTCCACTGGAAAAAGTATGCGCGACCTGGGGCCACCCAACTGCGGTTTGTTACAGTCGAACGATTGGTCGGGATGCCACAGGGAGGGAGAGAGAGAGAGAGAGAGAAAGAGAGGAAGGGCTGAGTATTTTCGCAGTCCATTTGTTTTGATCGGATTTTCAACTGTCTCTCGTAATCCCGCGGCAGTAAGCTCCCGCAGGCGTCGTCAGATTCCAATGAAAATCCTAACGTCTACATTCTATGCGACACAAAGGCACGTTTCCACGTGTTCGTGCCTGGTTGCCCTCAGCCCCATGGAATGAGCTTCGCGCCATAGAATCGATCCTGAATAGCTTCGCAACTGAAACAGTATCAATTTTTGCCTCTCCCGTTACTCGGCGTCTTCCAAGCTTCCGAGCTTTTGAATACTTGATAGCCCCTCGGAAGTACAGGGTGCGCCATCTTTTATGTCGATATGTAAAGATTGAATAACTTTAATATATTTATCAACCGATTGACTTGAGTAAACATGTTTTTGAAACGTCAATTCAGTACAATTTTAATCTGGGCGGTTACTGGTTTCAACAAGACGGTGCGCCTAACAGGATGTTAGGATTGGCTCGCTGGACTGTGGGTTAATAACTTTTAAATAACTGGTCGAGTGTGCGGATATTCCTTGAATTTATTGCGAGAGCCTGACGAGCTCTCTGACAGTATGTAGTTTGCTTGACGGCGATTCGACTCTCACTGGTCTCTTGAAACCGGCACGGAAGACGGCAGCGATTCGGCATCGAACGTTACAATTCAAGTTCGCCAATCAGAAGCTGAGACGACACTTATGTTAGACAAAGTCGTAGGTTCATGTAACAAAAACAAACCGGCGAGCTATTAACCGCTATTGGAACGATATTTCGATCACATAGATATGGTTTTGAACACAGTTTCTGCAACGAAATTTCCCTGGACGTGTGGCGTCAAAAAATGGCGACATTGACTGGCCACCCAGATCTCCAGATTTGACCCCTCCGGACTTTTTTTTGTGGGGTTATTTGAAAAGCAAAGTGTACGCCAGCAAGCCTCAGACCATTGACGAGCTCAAGGCAAACATTCGTGCCACAATCATCGCTATACCGCCTGGGATGCTCGAAAAAGTGATGGAAAACGCAGCAAAAAGGGCACATTTTGCTTTGGCCAATAAAGGCGGCCACTTGATTGATGCTGTATTCAAAAACTGGTCCAAATAAATTGTAAATGACCAAATTAAATAAGAATACCTCATATATGGAAATGGGTTATTTTTTTTTAAAAGTTATTCAATATTCACATATCGACGTAAAACAATGGCGCACCCTGTACATAGTCGCATTAAAACGATACCAGGATATAGGATAACGATTCATCTGGCTTTACACGTCGAATCAGCAAATTCGAAGTCCGTAATTTGTTGATGATTTAGACTTTTTGATGTTTCTCACGGCCGTGTCTCAACGAGATTGAATGATTTCACCTGAAACAGATTATTTCCACATGCTGCACGTCCTCGCTGAAATGTTGTGGGAATAATTCGCACGTATTGAAACATTCTCAGACAGAAAGCGGACGTGCACGCGTAACTCGAACGCAGCGGGAGTTAGTATCCTTAAAACTTGGCCGGAGGCGAATTACAGGTTTTACAGCTCTTACAGAAATGTTTTAGGCACGCTTTTATGTCTGCTTACTCGGAAATTCCGACTCTCGGTAAAATCTTCCTCTAACCAGGCGCAATTTTTTCGACATCCGCGGTACACCCGGCATTATTTGCTCTCACGCGTTTCTGGATCCGTTTCCATCCAGTAAATTGTTTTTCGCATCTGCAGAGTGATGCTTCTCATTCCTCTCTGTTGCGGATCGAGGAGTGGAAAGGTGTCGGTTGTTTTGCGAATCGGTCGTGCTCTGCGATCTTTTGTCAGTGGACGAGAGCAGAGTGGTACGATGTGCTCTCGGCGTATGTATATGTATAATTGAATTCGCAGTCCGCAAGTGGCAGGCGACGCGTAATCTCGTGCAACACGCACCTCGTCGCTGCTCGCCGAAGCGTTTCCAGTCGGGAACCGCAACGACGTTAAACGATACACAAGCGATTATCGCACGGGAGAGACTAATCACACGACCCCTGTGCAGGCTCTATGAAATTTCTGGAATTTCCCGCGTCCCTCGCGAGGCTAGCGTTCCTCGGCCCGTGAAAGGGATGCTCGCGAGCGAACCAGCTGAA
The DNA here is from genome assembly GCA_963966675.1 of Lasioglossum calceatum. Lineage (NCBI taxonomy): Eukaryota > Metazoa > Arthropoda > Insecta > Hymenoptera > Halictidae > Lasioglossum > Lasioglossum calceatum. The sequence goes on along the minus strand of OZ016555.1, from coordinate 470,502 downwards.
GATCATTGCTCGAAACCGCTGAATTCACATTTCGCGCAGCTTTTCAGTAACGAGGTAGAAGATTGGAAGTTCTTCCGTCGATACTGCACGATCGCTATTAATTCCCGAAACTTTGAAATCCCGTCGGACCATGCGCGAAACCATGATTAGATCACCTCTTGATCGAGGACATTATGTTTTACGGTGTACGCTAGTAGTTTCCATTAAGGGTCGTCGACACCGTTAATTGGTTATTATTGGAAAGGTATTGTCACTTTATTGCACCTGTTGGGAACAGGTATCGGTATCAAATGGTACGCTTGACGTACCGTTGTTTGCACAGTGAGCGCACATAGCGGACGTGTAATGCGCCGAAAATTGAATCAGTAGGGCCAATCTTTGGAACTATGCCACGTCAAGCCCGAACGTCAAAGTCAAAGTTTTAATTGAAATCAACGCCGTAACCAGCGTCACGTGAATTTGGTCAAAGGGAGGGGGGGCCCTCTCTCCTCTCTCCCTCCCTCACTCCCTCCCGCCCTCCTCGACTAGTTTCATGCACTCGATCTCACTTAACTCTTGAACCTATTAGTGCTGCATCGATTATGTTATGTACCGGAATTATGTGGCTGACACGCGGCGCTACTCGTAAGTGTGCGCGTAAACTAGTACCTGATTTCGCGGCAATATCGTTCGGGGAAACTCGCGGAGCCAATAATAACGTCGTCGCGCACCAATCTTCCGAAAACCGGCGCTACGGAAATAAATCGGTAAACCGAACCGTTAATAACATTCCGGGACACGAAATAAAATTGCCGCGCCGGGAATACGCTTTCCGAATCAAATACACAATTTATTGCCGATCATTGGACACGTCGAATTAAAGCCACCATAACTGCGAAAAAATATTAACTCGCCAAACTGAAAATTACGCACCGTCCGCCGCTGAAATATCACCGTAATCCTTCCCGCTAACCGTGTGCTCAACACTGACCAGGTTTCCATATTTTTACTCTAGCACATCACGGACCAATAAATTCATTTATCCTCCTCTCACAATTTTCATTGAAAATTAATCTTAATAAAGAGACTCTGGTTCAAAGGAGAACAATATACAGTAAAATTATCCGTGATTTTTCTTTTCGAGATAAATGCGATAACACAAGTAGTGGAAGCCACCCAATCGTTTATTCAGCAACGAAACCTACCTTATAATCGAACGGAATAAGTGAAATTCCAAAAATCCAAAGGAAGCTATTGAAGTACATCGTTAGCCATCGGATCAATGGAGGGTTGAAGAATTCAGGAACAATGAAACCGACGACACCAGACGCAAACCCAATGAAATCGCTATCGTTAATTGAACGAGAGATTAGTCGCGTAGGGTAAATGAGGCGTATTTGCATGGTGGAAGCATTGTTCCAAGTATCTTTTCCGGGCATCCGGTTGACCAGGAAGTTGCAGAAACTCCGTTAGCACCGCAGGTAACCATGACTTTGACACTTTCAGCGTCTTCCCGACGAACGGCGGCCATTAATGATGTTCGTAAATGATCGAGGCCGTGGTCTGCCGATTCAGCTTTAGCGTTTGGCAGTAATTGAAATAAATGACGTGGCGCCCTGCTGAACGCCATAATGAACTTGCCCCGTTACGGGGGTTGACAGATGTCACAGCGACCTGCTGCCTGCCTGCCTGCCCGACTGCCTCTCGCCTTCGTTAGCTGGCCGACCTTCGAAAAGGTTTAATCTTGGTCCGAGCAGACCTCGATATCCGATTTCCACACTCTCCGACGTAAAGCTTCGATATTTCATACGGTCTATCCGTAAAAGCCGTTTTCATTACGCTGCTTTGACAATTGTTTGTTAGAAACGCGAGTATTCTTCGCGGATTTCAAAGATAAATACCGTTCACCTCGTGTAAATGTTCCACACGTTTCACTCGAGTATTCTCACGTTGCGCACTGAATTTCTCTAAATAGTCTAGTCAGCTAACATTCGTTAGCCGTATTCGTTCACTGCATTTTTGCGGCACGAAAATAATTTATTCTTTCTTTGCATAGGCGAGATATTGTCTTCAGAGGATTTCCAACGGGGACGCGTCGCTAACAAAGCTTGCGCCAGCTTGTTGTCGATGCAAATGTTTGCAAAGGCTCGGAAAAATGTTTCTACAATGCAAATTCTTGACTCGCCGTACAAATTTTCGATTCGGGTCACGGTTCTAGTTTTTCGTTTCGTCGATTGCGATCTTTGCGGACAGTTATTCATGAATATTCGTGCGCGCGCGTCTTTAACAGCGGGAACTATCATACAATGGTGCAGTCGGGGACATCATATGTCACGTTAAGAAGATCAGGGAATCGTCTCTTCGGCATCTGCGCTCGTATTAAGGGCGCAGTTACATTGTCCGCTTCGTGAATAAAAGATGAGCGAACGTTCTCAATGCGGCCATGAATATGGATGTAGAAATTTTGATGAAATTTGTTTATTGTCGTGCCTCTGGTTCACCTACTACTCTCTCTCTCTCTCTCTCTCTCTTTTTCTTTCTCTTTCCACCTTGGTTTCAACCGTAGCCAATTTCCTTGTAAATAAATAGATTCCGGATTAAATATTAATAAAGTCCCGAGCCAATTTTTCGCGTTAGTTCCGGCGAAGTTGTTCGCGTTCCTCGAGCGCAGAAAACTCGTTAGGGCTGATTTAATGCCAATAGTATTCCCTCTTTATACGATTCCCTCGGTGCTATATCTCGCTCTATATACGTCGCGGAAGAATAAAGAAAACACAGCGCGACCCGCCGCGCCGCGCCGCTCAGGAAATTAATGCTGGGAAATTCATTCGAACAGTTTCGTAACAGGTTCTCGATAACTGGATTTCAATTTGCCCAGGAGGGGCCAAGCTTGATTGAGCAATCTCGTGCCTTTATAATATAGGGCCACACGCCAAGATATATGATAAACCGGAGCAACCCAGACGTTCAGAAGTTTCACTACGGGTAATCAGCTTGCTTATCGGATTTTCTGCGCGCCGCTCCCATCCGCCATCCCCGCGCGCCCTTAAATAAACGCCGGATTACTCGGAACTCTGAAAAACCCGGCGCCCATTCAACGGGATCGTCTTTACAGATTGCTCCTCTAACGCGCCGGTATCGCCGCTCTAATCCTCCAGTGGTTAACTCTTTAACGGATATTAATATTTCGCCCCTCTAAACTACCGATTAATACCAACACTTATGTCACCGCGTACACTTTTCGAGTCTCGAGCGACTCTCAACTTGAACGAGACTCCATTCAGAACTATTAGGTCAATCGGATAGTTCCGTCCGTTCTTTTACAAAAAGTATAGCTTTCTTTATGAAACAAAAGATTAACGCTTCGCGCAAATGACGCTTATTCGGCTCAAATTCCGACATGTTCAATGTAGAAAAAAAAACGATGTTATTGATGCAAGCGTATATTGTTATGTACTGAATTTTATTGAAAGATGTTCAAACTAAAAAGTTAGCCTTACTTTAGACGTTATAGTTAACGACAGTTCGAGCTACTCGATGCTAAACGGACAATTGTGTGTCAGCATGATTCTAGAAAGAGGTTTCAAGATCCGAAGTTGGCCCTGTTACTATTTTCTCGACTGTTTGCATTTTTATTATGTTCATCACATGGAATTTTCTTTGCCAGCAAAAAGCATTCTTCTCGCAATCTAGTAGCAAATGAATTGAAATGTTCACCGAGATCAACAGAGTCCGATGATAGCATTGCTCGAATCGCTGGATTCGATAAATCACGTCACAGGAAATGCACCGATCATAACAATATTAATCACAAGTGGGACGTGCAGCCGCGATACACGATTTGGCAAGGCCGGTAAGAGTTCGTTCAGAAAATGTTTCCGGATTGAGTTATCTTCCCGACTCATCCCCGTTTCAATTCGCGAGACCTATTAGCTGTAATTTACGACCGCTAGCTGGAGAGATATAGCAGTACCTGACGCTTATGATTCTCTGCCAAATCGACGCTCTCAGAGTGTCTTTTCTTTTTTTTTAATCACGGTACCTTGTCACGAATGATATGTTATGAACATTTTGATATTGTCGGCGTTTATAGATAACAGTTATCAATGGCCGTACTTTTACGCAGGGAGCTTACCGAGCGATAAAACGGCAGAGGTGTTGCCGGGAAAGGCGTAGACGCCCTTGCAGACCGGCTACGCGAGCTTAATTACACGAAATAATTACACGAGCTGACTGGGAAATATACGGTCGAGCGTAGGGCCTGGAGAATCGCGCTCGGCGCGGATTGCGGTCGGCCGCGAGGCTCCCTGTGCAGCTGGAACTGCGTCAGTCGGCTGCAGCTGCAGGGGAATGCAGTTTCGCGGCCGTAGAGCCACGGTGCTCGACTGCGGGGGCGGCCAGGTGAAACGGTTGAAAAAGGAGAGCCACTCGGCGAGCGTAATTATGCCGCGCTGCCCGATCCCACTATGCCTCGGCTGATGTTCTAAAAACACGCGTCACTCCTTTGCACGCACCAAAGCGATTATGGCAATTCCGGCCAGAACATTTGCTGCGTTCAACTATGAATATTCGCATAGTGCGAAGTCCTCGAGGACGCTTCTTTCCTTCCGGACTATGCTGTCACGCCGCACAGTGGGACGAATGTATCGGAATGCTGGACATCGCGTTTAGCACCCCTTCCAGTTTTTGTATCGCCTTGAGATTTTAAATATCCACGTTTTCAGTAGTATAGAATACGAATCTGAAGTCAAAAATTTTTTTGCCCACCCAAAAATTTTTTTTTCGAATTGTTGGAAATAAGGAAAAATGACTCATTTATTTAGAAAATTCGCTAAAAACAGGATGAATTTTTATATCCTATAATTTTTCCGACATGTTCCGTTGACAATTCATACTATAGAACCTCAGAAAATAATTTTTAAGTTAATACAGATAGGTTGGTTTTAAAAAATCATGATTTTTCTATAAGTACTTCTCTATACATTTTTTGATTTCATTAATAACTCTATCAATAATAATAATAAATAACATGATAATGTAATTTTGTAATAATGACATATTACACAGTTGAAATAAATAAATATAGTAATAAATGCTAAATATATGTATATATAAATATTATATTAATAAAGAAATATACAAATGAATATAATAATATAATAATAATAAATATATATGTAAATAAGTACAATATTAATAAATAAATTTAAATAAATCATGTTCGTTATGAAATAAAAGTAATTAGATATTTAAGTAATTAATTGAAAGACGCTATCAATTCTGATAAAAATGTGACATATTTTGGATCCTAAGGCGCATTTTACAGAATTATTTCAGATTTTTGTTGTTGTAAACTGTGCTCCGCTTTGTGGTCTCGTAGAATTGCTCGATGGAGAGGATCCCCGGTCGGGATTCTTCGCCCCTTCGTTCTCTCTTTTGAGCGCGCGAGGTATATTCTTCTGAGGCCGCCGCGCGCCGGTCCCGGTCCCGGGTTCGGCTCGGTAAATCTGCGCGAGAGCGTAAACGTATCTAAAGCATTCGGGGGAAAGATCCGGTGGAACCGGCTTGGCGCGGCGGACGGGGCGGGACGCGCATGTACCGGAGAACCGTCGAAAAAGTGCGGCCAAATCGTTTCCTCCGGGGTGCACGGATCGCTGCAAAGAGATTATCTCGGTAAGCAAGCCTCACGAACCATTTGATCGCTCGTTCCAGCCATTCTCTCCCTCCGTTTCCAACCCCGGGATTCACCTTAGACATCGGCCGGATCTCTCTTGGCTCGTGCACTTTGCAAAACGAGTTCCGCCTTGAGATCAAGTCGCGCGAGAGAAAACGCCCGTCGACCAAAGATATCAAACCTCCCCGGCCTCGTCCTACCCTCTTTGCTAGTCTTGCTTCTCGACGCGATGATGTTTTAGCCAATCGTTTCGCCGTTCCCATCCCCTGCATCGCTGTTGTCCGATCCTGATGTAATTGATCGAGCGAAAACTTTTATTTTCGGTCGTAAAGAAGCCGCCGCTCTACGACGCACAGTGGTCCGGATCGAAGAAGTTAGTGTCGTTTAGCTACAAAGTCAACTTTCTCATATCGATTTCTAACAAATTTGTATTGCTTCCTAAATGTCGATCAACCTCGACAATGAAAATATTAATGCAGTTTACCAAGCATTGTAATTAGGACGAATACTTAAAGGTAGACATTTAGAGATAGTACTTTTCACCAAGAAAATTGCTTCACTTCTTTGAAGTGCCCTGATCACACCACTTAATATTTCTTCTTTTTTTTTGTTTACGATGAAGTGCACTCTTTTGTGTTACAAAATTAACATCGACACTAAAAGTTATTGTTCACAGTATGTTAAAAATTAATATTCAATGAAATAAAAAAATTGGCCAAATTTTTGACATTTGACAAGGAATATCTAGAGAACCCCGAAACTTTGGCAGTAGAGTTATTAATTAACTAATGTTCATAATGATGATCATCATAGATCATCACGAAAGACAAATTACGGTATGTTTATTTTATTAGCTTACTTTTTTATTTGTGGTAGTTTTGACTAAATATAATGTAGGTACTATTTTATTCGCAATATGTATTTAAAATATTTCTTTTTTTACACAGGAAAGCATTCTTTTATGTGTTATAGATTAAGACCAACAATAATAATTATTGTTCACAACAGGTCCAAAAAAGGTTGAATAATAATTATGTTTTAATAAAAAATACAAATGAAAAGTTAGTAAAAATTATTGTTTAACAAATGCAAGAAATATTTAATTATCTCTAGGTAAGAATTACTATTTTTTAAATATTTTTGGTGAAAATTTCATTGCGATATTTCTAATAGTTCAAAAGTTATATCAAAATGACATCAACTTCTTCGATCCGGACCACTGTGCGACGGGAAAACGGGAATTCTTTTAGATTGAACGTCTTAATTATTCGCCGATACACCTAACATTTCCAGAGTTTTCCCGAAGGATATTTATCGATTTCGGTGGTATTGTCTACGTTACAATCGATGGCTAATGAAATTTTAGGAAACAAAAGGTTAGTCGATTGCAATTGACGTTTTCCACGGAACGTATGTAATGCAGACTTACGCAAACGCACCGTGATGTACGATACGTGACCGTCGCTCGTCGGACAGTTGCGGCGATTGTTTTTTGCGGGGGCGCGGGCGGTACGGTTTTTCATGCCGCGTGCCCCGTAGCTGGTGTTGGTACAGGGATTCGTAGCGTTCCATGGTAACAGGGCGCTTCGCAGCTCTCGGCGATCAGTGTTTGCGTCACGGTTGAAATCGACCGGACGCTTTCCCCCGGCTTGTTTAACGAACACTTGAGATTAGAGTGACTCGTCGTGGATTATCAGACATGGAAACACCTCGTCGGGCATCGCATCTGGTGTCCGACGAGTCTCTTATTAAAATGTTAATGGAACACGTCCGACATTCAAATTTTAATCCTGTCCCCCGACGCTTCACTTATTCGGTGATTCGTGCCTCGAATGCCGCCGAATCCACGCCACCGCACCGCACCGGTTTCACCAAGGATACGAACACGTTCTCCACGTGGAAAATAAACGCGGGTCCTGGCGTCGATGTTTCGCGAAATAATTTTCCTTCTGTTGCGATAAATTTTCCTTTCGCTCGGCTCCCTGGCGTCGGCGAACTTCACTTCGTTCGCCTCCGCTTCTGTCTGAGATAAACACGAAAGTTAAGTCGCGATACCGTGAATGCTCCGGCCGGAGTTAAACTGGAATTGGACGTTGCACAAGTGGCTAACAATAAGTTATTAAGCAGTTGTTCAAGTTTTAATTGCGTCTCGCGGTGCTTCTGTTCGCGGAGCTGTGTGCTACGTTGACAAACTTATTCCATGGGTTACCGTTACCGGAGACCGTTCCGCTCCGAAAGAACGGCAATTTTTTCTGCAAAGTGTCGTCTCAAACTGTCGGGTCGGGTCAAAAACTGAAAAAGTATCGCGTCTACGCGGAACGATGAGTTGCAGACACCGAAAGAAATTCGAGACTTGAATTTTGGCAAACAGATTCGATGGGAGTTGGCCGACGCGTGTCTGTTCGTTACTTACCGTTTCCACTCATTGTTAGCCAGCGTTAGATAGAATTTTCGCAGAAATTCATTCAACAATATCTGGAACGTATTCCGCACGCTCTTGTATCGGTGTTCGTGTCTGTTCGTGGCTGTCCGAATTCCTTTAAAATAGAGGTACAATTTCGGTTGTGGATTTACGAAATTTGCGGAATTGAAATTGTACCAGCAGTTCGGTGATTCCTTCTATTCACTATACGTCTGGCCATGGCCGTCGGAATTCCCTTAAAAATACATACGTATTTTGATCTCGAATTTAGTAAATCTTCGAAGCTAAATTGCACCGTCAGTTCAGTGACTCTTTGCGTTTGCTGGGTGTCTGACCGTAACTGACTGAATTCCCTTAAAAATAGCGACACCATTTCAACAGTGGATTTAGCAAATCTTGGACAGAAAATTTCAGTGACAATTCAATGACTCCTCGCTCCATACAACGATGAGATTTAATCGCGGACCTGGATAATGTTCGAATGAAAATCCTCTTGAAAATTCTCGCGAGTTCGATCATTTCGTTGAAATAAAATTGCATTTACTACGCTTGCGACAAATACGAGAGAACACCTACCGGTCCAAGATGTCTGTACCCGGACTGCAGAGCCAAAAGCGACGAAACTCTAGATCCGCCTTCCAGCCTGACGACCCATTCTTCTCGATGATCACGTTGATGTCTCGTATCGATGACCATGAATCCGTTGACGAGGATCCAGGTAACAACGAGCCGAAAATGTGCACTGTGAACAAGAATCCACTTCACGTGTAAAACGAACTCCTCGCCTTCACCGCGCGTTCCACGTACCAACGCATCGCCACGGTTCGACAAATCCGATTCGACCAGGTGAGCAACGCAATTAACAGCGACTACACGAATTGTCCACTGTCGATGCCCGGTTTTTCTATTCGAGGTTCGGTTGGACGCGATGTCTTCGCTGCGTGATTGGAAGGACGATCCCTTGGACGGAGCTCGCGCTGTGACTATTGGATCCCGAGTGACAAGTGATCGGCCAGCGTGTGACAATTAGCTGGCGAGGCTCCTTTTTGCCCGTAGAGGCGTTCACGCCGTCCCTACCGTCCCCACCGTGCTGCTGCCTTCGACGCTGGGAGTGCGAGTGGGGTCGCTCACGCGGATAATGTCAACGAGACGCTGCCACTATGAAGATTGATGTTCCCCTTGTTCCTTCGTCACTGTCGCGCCAGATTTTTTACCTAAAGTCCACGAATTATCGCGTTCGCTAACGCGTCAGCCGTGTGTGCAATTATTTCCACAGATTGAAAATGTCGGCATTTTTTTAACTCGAGATACATACCAGGTATGCGAATATGAAACCGGAATTTGCCCATAGGTGGCTCTAGCTGTCAATGTAGTTACCGTCAAACCGCGTCATTCACGCCATTTTCTTGTTTTGACAACTGGTAAAGATTTTCAACTCGCAACCATACAAGTTTCATGCAACAGCATAGTTTTTAATAACGTTGAACATGTCGAATTTTCTGCCTGGAAACTACGATATGCGGACAGCGTTGATTTTCTGTTTCCATTTGAAGAAAACTGCTGCAGAATCGCATCGAATGCTTGTCGAAGCTTACGGTGAGCATGCTCTTGGAAAATCACAGTGCTTTTAATGTTTTAAAAAATTCAAAAATGGCGATTTTGATGTGACAAACGAATAACGTGTGGAAGACCACCGAAAAAGTTTGAAGACAGCGATCTGCAAGCATTGTTGGATGAGGATGACGCTCAAACGCAACAACAACTCGCGGGTCAATTAAATGTGACACGAGAAACCGTCTTCATACGTTTGAAAGCCATGGGTAAGATTCAGAAGATGGGAAAATGGGTTCCACATGAACTGAATGAAAGACAGCAGGAAAACCGAGAAACAACTTGTGAAATGCTGCTCACCAGGTACAAAAGAAAGTAATTTCCCCATCGAATTGTGACTGGCGATGAGAAGTGGATATATTTCGAGAATCCTAAGCGTAAGAGATCATGGGTAACTCCAGGCGAACCATCGACATCGACTGCAAGACCAAATCGGTATGGACGAAAGACAATGCTCTGTGTTTGGTGGGGTCAGAAGGGTGTGATCTATTATGAGCTGCTGAAACCTGGCGAAACCGTTAATACTGAACGCTACCGACAACAAATGATCGATTTGAATCAAGCTTTGCGTGAAAAACGACCGGAAAATCAAAAAAGGCACCACAAAGTGATTTTGCTTGATGATAATGCACCAGCACACACAGCAAAACCGGTAAAGGAAACGATTGAGGCGTTTATTTGGGAAATACTTTCGCATGCGGCTTACTCGCCAGACTTGGCTCCATCCGATTATTACTTATTTGCATCGATGGGACACGCACTTGCTGAGCAACGCTTCACATCTTACGAAAATGGCTCGATGACTGGTTTGCCTCAAAAGAGGAACAGTTTTTTTGGCGTGGCATCCACAAATTGTCAGAGAGATGGGAAAAATGTGTAGCTACCGATGGGCAATACTTCGAATAAAATATTTTGTATCATTGTCATACAATAAACGTGTATTTTTATACAAAAATTCCGGTTTCATATTTACATACTTGGTAAGTACCAAGATAAGTAATTTCGAATTTCCATAAAGATCTCCAGTCTATTCGTGATCCAGTACGTTCCCAGAATTCCTCGGTTTGATTTAATGAACAAGCTGAACGGATGATTTCTTGGTGCAAGTGTAGGCAACGATTAGAGTAAATCTGTGCGTAGACTAATCCCAGGCCTCTCTCTGTTTGAACCGCAGCGCTCCACGTCGATGCCCCAAGCAACTCGCGATTAATTCCAACCATGTTTGCTCGGCAAAGCGTCCGATTACCATCCTGGAATCTGGAGAGAATATAACGGAATGCATCCGCGTCCCGCTATTATTTCGCATCTCAATTACAACGGCGTGGCGCTGGAGTCAATCTCGCGAGAAATCGCTCGGAATAATTTCTCTATTCTAGCGGATGTCGTTTATGCCCTCGTCGTCGTCGTCGTACCGTGGGGGTTCGAGACCCAGTCTGACGCCATCGACAAACATTTTAGAAGGCTTTTATAGCTGATCGAGCTTTCTACCGATGGGCTTCCCATCCTTGAAGCACGCGGAAACAACACGAAACAGTCGAGGCTTATGGGACACTTGATTTTATTGCGATTTTATTCCTTTCTTGCTTGCCGTACTAAACTCGGATTGATCGGGCCAATTAGAACACCAATCTGGAGAAATTGTCCACGGTTGTCACACTGCGGGAACGCATTATGAAATTGGATTATCAACATTTTCCATCGTTCGCAACAAAATGATCGTTTATTTATCGAATCCGAAGGAATCACCTCACCCTACAGGTGGCAACACCGAGAAAGCTAGCTCGTAATCCAGCCAGGTATCTCCAGAGCCCGTATCGCAGTTGCTTATCGAATGTCAACCACATTATCTCTCCTTCGCCGGATCCGAGAGCTGTCGTGGTCGTTCGTTTCTCCCGTGTTTCTCCATTATTCCTGGAAGCGAATTAGTCGTTATTCGAGGGTGACTTGGAGTAGCGTTCCAGGTGTATAATTGATGGACGCGAGTAGCGCGGACAGGTAAAGAGGATTTCGCAGTTCTCCGCGCTCTGTCCGCCTCGAGGGGCTCCAGCCGCTTATAAATAAATTCAGGCTCTCGTGCCGACTGTCTACCGAATAAATACACGGTATGCGCAAGGAAGGACGTCTCGATAAAAGCTGAAACAGGGAGGCTGGCCGTTGTCGTAAAGTTCGCGGACGAAAGCCGGTTGGCTCGACGGATGTCTGTCGATAAAAGGGACTCGTTTCGCTTCCGTTCACGTCGAATTCGGGATAAACCCGACGCCGCGCCGCGCCGCGCCGCACCGGCTCTTATTTACCCGAATCTCCCGGATCGACAGCGAAATCAGGACGTAGCCGACGCTCTTTAGCGACGCTTTAACAAGGATACGTCCCCTCGCGATAAGAAGAGTCGAATTTCACTCTTTTCGCGTGTGAGACCGTTACATAGATTTAACGCGCTCTTTGGAAACTCTTCTACGGGTTTAATTAAATTGTCAGCACGTTCTCCGTGATCTCTCCCTTTCGACAATGTCCAACAGAGTCCCGTTTTAATTAGCTCTTCACAGATGATACGCAGTTTCACGTATGTTCTTCAAACTCCGCATTACCGAGCCCTTTCTCCCAGCAATTAATAATAATTGAGGGCTCGGAGAAAATGTAATACGAAACTGAAATTATTTTAGTTTTGATGAAAATGCTCTCGTTACAGTTTTCCACTGAACTTCTCCATTATCACAGCAACTACGCGAATATATTAAATGCTCTCGTGTCGACACCACCGAACAAGCTCGTCCCTCGGTTTCACAGGACCAGTAAACCGCTCTTTAAATTCCGTAACATCGAAGAAATTGAATTTGTTACATTTACATATTTATTTAAGTATTTCTTTGACGGTATAACGAAGCCATTATCGGCGGTGGAGGCACGCAATCCATTAAGCATATATTTCGGAGTGTACACCAATTTCTCCAATAACAGCGCGAGCATTAAAGGTAGAAATTAATTGGAAACGTTCATCGATTCGGTACGATGCAGCATGCCGTATGCCGGTTCGAATCCGCGATCGTTCGAAGAGGGTTTGCACGATTTTACGGCGAGCACGGAGAGGTCCGACGATCCCCCGTCCATTTTCGGTACTTTCCCATTGTGCCCGGACGAGTTTCAACTATTCCGCATCCAGGCCATCGTTTATGGCACCCGGTAAAACACGTAATGCACCGAAACGTGCATTACTTTCGTGTTAACACCGGGAGAGCCCCGTGTGTGCCTCGCGACCTCCTCTCCCCGTATCCCTCCCCCTTTCCCTGCCACCGACAGTTTTCAGATAATTTCGTTACAATAGTTAACGGAAGTTTGTATTCCATTACGGGAGTACGTATTTTGCGTACACCCGTTTCCCTCCGTCTCTCATACATCACGTTCAGCTCGCGCCAACGCAACGGGGTGCGGTCAAACTACAGCAAACGGGAAGAACGAAATGAACTTCGGCCTACACACACCACGTCGATCGAGCAGAAAAATCATTTTCCAGATGCGAACCTGACAGACGAACCACCGAATACGAAACTCTCGATTTGGTTAGAAAATTGAAAAGAACTAGAGTCAACTACCGTTCGCGGTTTCTCCGCGTTATGTATTTTTTGCAATGTCGATTTGTAATGTTTCGCCGTGTAGATGTATATACGCCAGTCTGGCGAGCGATTCACGGTGGTCGCGATTAACAAGTGGGAGTTGTTGTAGAGACGGTTGCGAAGGACCAGAGGGCTTTTGTTCCGACGCAGAACAATGGTCAACACGAATCGGTATTCTCGAACGCGAGAAAGACAGTCGAGAAAGAGCACTTGCGGATGTTCTGGCTTGCATGTTTATTACATCTGTTTTCCGTTGCAACCAAACTCCGTCGCGGAAAGGAGAAACCGTTAGTCTAATATATCAACGAACGTGTAGAGAGAGAGATAGGTTTAATTTTAATCCTGCAAGACGATAGTGAAGAAGGAGAGATTGTAGACGAGAGGACTTTACCGCGAGGTGGACAGACAAGAGAGAATATACTAGAGTGACTTTGATGACGATCCGTTTATTATGACGGTGCGATCTGTACTGCCTCGACTGAGGACAATACAGATATACAGAGAACATACAAGAGATAGATCGGAATATACATCCAAATAGAGTTAGCACAGGTGACGAGAAGACAAAACAAGTATAGCGCGAAATACAAATTACATAGAGATACGCGTTCGCGCTAACAGTTCGAACGTTGTTCAATATTGAACTTCTTTCTACAAAACAACTACCACCGACAGACCGGTAGAAAAGAATGAAACGGGTAATCCGATTTTTTCGCACACCGTTCTACATTTTATTTACTCGTTTTTGAGCACCGAGGAGAAATTGGTTTCACACGGAGGGTACTTGGGGGCGCACTTTGTACACTTCGTGGAGGATTTCACCGGTTCGTGCACAGGAAAAAAAGATCCCGGATCGCGCGGTAAGAAGGCATAATCAGGGGGTTGACGTTTATTAAGCGTCGAGTCTCGCGGCGCGGGCGTCTCCGTCGCAAATTCTTCGCCGGGCCGGGCCGAGCTGGTCGAAATAGAACGCGAAAGTAACCGTAGAAAATTGGAAAGTTTCCGCGCGATAAAATCGGACTTAATTTTCAATAAATTCCCACCCCTTCGCGCCTCCACCATTCCCCGTACGTGGCGGCGACCGAGCGAAAGGGGTGGAAAAGATTCGTTCGGAAGGAGGAAGAAGGGTCGTCGAGAGGTCCGGAGGAAAGGTAATTTACTTGGTAATTATAAAGTTACCGGCTCCGGCGACGCGCATAGTTGTGAATATTCCAATGCGATTACATCTATGATCGCATAAATTATGCGACGCGTCCCCGCGCTTGTCGGCCATCCCTCTGCTCGCGCGATTTCGGAGAACGCTCTCTCCGCCCTCTCTCAACACCCCCGGAAAACTTCGGCTGCTTTGCTCTGATTCCTCCACCCTCCTTTTTTGCGACCGTCACCCCTTAAATTGGAGCAATTTTTCTTAAATTTTCATATCTCGCGGCGTCCATTCGTCATAACCTACCGGGACCCTCGCGGGGTTTCTTCATCCACGCGACAATCCCTCGCGAATCCATGAAAATGGACCGAGCGGTAATCAGGACAAACCTTTTCAACATTCCAGCAAGCAGCTCGAGAGGTTCGTTCCAGCCCTCCAATTTTACTGAAAATATGAAAAATCTCGAGCTAATTCGATTCGCATTTCCTCTTTCAAAATAGTTTTTCCAACTGCTACGCTCTCCACAAGCTGCCCAACTCGTACCCGAACTAGATATATTCAACCGCTCAACCGCTGACATTTCAGTTTAACATAGACGAATAATCGACGTACTTCATAAATTTTGTTTAGGGCAAGGGGTTACCGGAACGTCTATCAGAGCAACTTGCACGGTTCAGCGAATTCGTTTCGGTCCATTCGAGTTTTCTCGCGACGTAGCGCGGCCGCCTTTGTCTGCATTTATTTTTCATTACCGGACGTACCATTCGTTAAGGGAACGCGAAAAAATTTCGCCCAGGAACGGGCCGAGATTCTTGAGACATCCCGAATGCCCGGCATTACGAGCGTCGGCGGCGAATATCAAGCGAGATAAGAGAGTTCTTCGGCTCTTATCGTTCTCTTTTTAGCCTCGTGAACGCGGGACAACAAGGGAGCTGTCCGCGAAACAATATTTCCCGTCTTCCTCTCCTTTTTCCGCTTCGTTTCTCTTCCTCTTCTTCTGTTGCTCCTCTCTCCGCCACTCCGCACCTCTCCGCGCCACTTTTTTTTGCAAGACTCCGACGAAGAAGATCTCGTTAACCGTTAAAAATGACCGTCGTGCATTACCACCTAGTCTCGGCAGATAAGCGCCGCGCCGGGCGAACAACAAGCGGTAACCGTGTTATCTTCATCGAATAATTAAGAATTGTTTAATTGTCCGCGGAGCTGCTTATCGCGCGTTGGAAAAAGGAGTTCAGTGCCCACGATAAAATCGAGCGCGGCCAGCGGCCGACTGAAATTTCTTTGGATAGAAATTGTTTCATGGAAATGGTCGGTCTACAATATTCGCGATTATATTGTATATTACGGGGATTATTAAATCATTGCTTCGAATAATTCTATGTATTTGCAGTTTACGATCGATAAATTTACTTTCGCGTGTTCGGGTAATTGCTGGTTTAATGACCTGTTGTTTCGATTCGATTGAAATCGGCTGCACGAGGGATGGAAATTAACTCGGTTTGTGTAATATTAAATTTGTTTATGTGAACGGGAAATCCTGTTGCCCGTTTACTTAATCCTCTACAATGCGTTGTAGACATATTATATGTGAAATTTGTACTTTGCTTGATTTCATTTTTGCATCCTGGATTATAACTTGTATGCACAAGATGAGATGATACGAGTGAAATCCCGACGGCGAAATTTGCCCACGACGCACATACGGCCGAATGACCAAATTACGACGACAAAAATATAAAATGTGATTTCATTTGACATTCTAGTTAGAAATGCTTATAAGAAGACTGCTTAATAATAATCTTCGGAAAAGTAGCTAGTTAGGGTTTAAACATATCAATATTTCCTAACCAAGAATAGTATATGATACAATATAGTATATTAACAGTATGTACAACTTATCTTTGTGTTAACAATAATTGCAGATGAAAGTAGGAACCTGACGCTTCAATATCCATGTAGAAAACTTAGCGAATTTCAATTGGAGAAAATAGGATTAACGCAATTACGTCGTCAACATTACTAACGCGAACAACTGAGATTCACCGTCCGAACCATAGCCTAATTTTGCACAGGTGCTACATTGTGGGCCCTTTCTTAGAGTACGTAATGATGGTATTTGAAATTAGTTTAGAGAAAATTGTTAAATCGACTTTTGTCGTCGTAATTTGGTCATTCGGCCGTATGTGCGACGGTGGAATAGAAATTTGTATGGATGTAATGTCTTACGAACGGAGTGCTTATCTCGGATGCTAGTAGATCAACTGACCATAAACCACACGCGGTCGGTGTGGATCGCACGTGTCAAGGGGTTGCTTATACTCCTCGTATGTACAGCTGACTGGTGTTTATACAGAGGCAGGAAATATATAAACCCATATCAGCGGGTGGTTGAAACGGCGCATACTACTCTCGCTACTCCAATCCTGACGTCGATGATGTCGGACACATCCACAGATTATACACATCTTACCCCAATTATTGTTTACGGGCCTATCATCTCTTCGGCTCGTTTCAATAATATACAGTGTAAGTCCGAAGAAACAGAACACCTAAATATCTCCGTTACTTTTCGTTGTACAAAAAAACTTCTTAGGTGTTAGACACGTCAACGGACGTTTCGAATATTCGGCGCTGCGCGAATCCCCCCCCTCGTCGTCCCGACAGTAACGCGGCAAGTAGATACAGTAAAAGCTCCTTCGTTGTCCAAAGGCCGGGGGTTTGAGCGGACAATGACCGTGTCCGGACACTATTTTTGATTTATGACTGCGTCTTTAGTAAAACGACTAGTTAAATGACAAAGAAAAGCATACGCAGTCAACTGTCTGGCTTTAAAAAACTCCTTATTTCCTTGCCATATTCCTCCTTTCGGAATGGAAAAATGACCTTGAAAATTATTTCCCTTACACCGTTACATGTGGCCCTTCAATCAGTGTAACTTTGCCCACAGAAGTTTTTTTGGACAACGAAAAGTAACGGAGATATTTAGGTGTTCTGTTTCTTCGGACTCACCCTGTATATGTGTGTAGGCCGAAATGCAAATCATGAATGCAACGGTGGATCGAATCAGCCATAGCATTTCCCGAATACGTGGTACAAAACTAGTGCACCGTTCGACACGGGAACTTAATCTATTTTTCAGAGGGATGAACTCTCCCCGCCGCGACTCGGACCCCATAAAAGAAGTCAGGGCTCGTTCAAAGGCCAGAGTAGAGTCGGCGAAGGTTCGCCTTGAGCGTCTCCCAAGATTCCACGGAGGATCGATCGGGGAGGCTGCGATCTTGCGCTCGTAAACGAGGAGTCCGGATGATTGATCTGAGAGCGAGAGACGGGTTCCGGGTCAACTTGCGGGGGAAAGGTCGTCGGGTGGGTGAACGTTGCCCCATAAAATGCACCCTCGAGCTACATTCATGGCGACGGGAGCGGAGCGTTTCGGTTTCCCTGCGGGCTATTTAGCGCATCTGCCTCCAAGCCTTGCGCGCGTTTCGAGATGAGGGTAAGAGCGGGTGCGGTGTAGAATCGCGAGAGGAAAACCCGACCGAGCTGATGGAAACGGAGGTCGGGAAGGTGGATGCGAGAGGAAGCGACTACGTGACCGAAAAACCGTCCAGTCGGCCCGGGCCACGATTGTTTGGATTCCCGGCCAAGTGCTTTTAATTAATTTGCTAATTCGCTTCGGGGCCCCCTGTGTCCGTCGAATCGTAACGGCAATTACGTCCGCGTTGTTTTGCAAGACCGTCCCCCGCTGTTCTCGATTCTGAGATCGATCCGGCGAGTGAGCGCGCTCGGCGAAGTAAATTTCAGTAACTCGACGAACCCCCGTTCATCGAACGAAAAACAATCCTGTCCGTTACGGCCGGCTTACGGGGAACTTGGGCTGCCAACGTTCGTGGCAATCCGGTTCTTTAAAATAGTGGCCTGTGGTTCTTTATGCGGTTCTGGAAAATCGAGAGCTCGGGGAGTTGGCGGAAATTATTTTGCGAAGGCCGAAAAATCTACAGCGACGAAAACTGCGTGTAATATCGAATCTCCAACGACGAGCGTCACGGGCACAGTCAACGCGTCAGCGACGAACGGCAGAATTATGGCGTCCACTTCGATAAAGAATTAAAAGACCTTTAATTATCCTTTCTTTACAGGGTGGAGTCGTAGCTCGAGCGATTTCAATCTCGCCGGGTTCGTTTATAACGTCGGACGTTTCGCTGGGTTTCCGTGAAGATCCGAGGGAAGTTAACTCGGAAGAATCGTAATTCTCCGGCATTGTAATAAATCTAGAGGAAGTTCGATGCATTTAATTCTGCCGTGCGCGGGATTCGCCGAAGTTAACCGAGATTTAGCTGGTGCACCAACGCGGGACTGCAAGACCTAAAGCGAAAGAGAGAGCGAGAGAGAGAGAGAGAGAGAGAGAGAGAGAGAGAGAGAGAGAGAGAGAGAGAGAGAGAGAGAGAGAGAGAGAGAGGAGATAGCCAGAGACAGAGAAGTAAACCTTTGAGATAAACATTTGTCAATTTATCTGACGGTGCATTTCCCTTCGTTTTCCCGCGGCTCGCTCTAAACTCGTTCGGAGGTAATTGATAAAAGAAGAAACAAGACACCGGGACCGGGGTTCTCCGGGAGCCGGTCGCCTCGTTCCAGCGTACGTGACCAACGAACGCGACCGAAACCGCAATTGTTCAGCTTCTATCCCGGGCGCTTTTAATTCATTTGTTAATTTATCGCGCGGACCATTGTCCTGCGGGGTCGTAACACTAATACCATCCGGCTCTCTGACCAGTGTTGGTGCCCGAACACGCGCAGAACCAAGAAGAATGTAGCCATGGGATACGCTGGTTTATCTCGCGGAAGATTACGGTCGCCCCGTTGGATAAGAGATCCGACATTTGTATATTTTCCCCTCCCCTCGTCTTGTTCGTTGCTGTGTCTGCATCAGGTCGGTAGCTTTCGCAATTTCTGCAAACGTTTGTGCGGCGACGGGCACCGGCTGATAGCTATGCGAACGAAAAACGGCATCGGGGATATGATTGCGAGCGCTCAAAGGCAACCAGACCACCTCCTTCGACCGCTGTCAGCTTCGTTTTGTCTCCTTTCCGCGAACGTCATACGGAGGAATATGAGAGATTCAAGGAAACGGGATCTTTCGATGAAGATAATTGACAATTTATGCGCCGAGACCGAGACGTTCACCTCGATTATAGAATGTTGTGTCTCCGACGTTGCACCGCAAGCTTGTTAAAAAGTGTCTTGTCTACGGAAATCGCAGGGGTTCTCAAATATGAATCCATCAAGCTGGAAATCTCGAGAACAGGCACTAGTGTACAGGCACGTTTGTATAATATGATCGTCAAGTGGAATTTCGTTTTGAAGAAATTTCTGGACTATACTCTCGAGAAATAGCATTGATTAGGATCGATTAGCGCATCGATGTCACCATGTTTAAATCACGAATCAAAATTCAATGTTGTACATTTGAAACCACCCGCAGCCTCCGAGAAATCCGAAAATATCTCAACTCAGTTTTCTGGTTGTGAATCGGAAAACGCGAAAATGGGACAACAAAAATGCACGTTTCAATTTTAAATAACGTTCGCATTTTATTGACATTCTGCCGAGACTTTGAGAATTAGTTTATACATTATTCACCGCACGGCGCGTACGCGGAAACGCGAATACAATACCGAAAAAGAGTATTATATCGAGTAACTTATTCATACGCTGACACGTGTGTGCTGGCGGCCATAAAAGTGAAATCGTGTGATGGTATCAGGTCCGAGTGGTATATCATGGCCGCTAAATAGGAATATTCTCAGAATCGGCGCTAAATGAACTCGAATTAGTCTGCCCTTAAGCGATTAAAGAAGTTATGTCCGTAAACTAGATCGCCGATCGCCGTGTATGTTCGGGGGAAGATATTCCAGGAGAAGCGAACGACGTTGCGCATTTATACGATTAATAACAGCGGTCCGGCATCAAATTCGACCTTCCTGGAATCCTTTTACCTATCAATTCCCGAATCGAATAGCCGATTACCCGCGTCAGGTCGGGACAATGGCGCTGTATCTTCGAGTTTCCCAATGAATTCCGCGCGGTCCTTTGTAAACGAGAGGCATAAGGTATTAGCGGTGCGCCGATTTCCTACGTATCACATTTCAAAATCCCCGGGAATTAGAGCTCGCCGCGCCGGTGCGCGGTGGTCGGACAAGAGCCTATTTGCGAGAGTCCGACTATTGGACTGGCCGGAAGGGAGCTAGAAACGATGGAATTGCGAGCACCCTCAGGATCGCAGCGGCTCTCCGACTAACTAAGCGGCCTGGAGGAAGGGCGAAGAGGGCGCATTTACTTTCGAATACGAATCTCCAGGGTGTCGGGTACGTCCGTCGAGGAAATGGAACTAGATTGCTGGCCCACGGAAGTCGCACCGTAAACGCGCCACCGATGGTAGACCAGATTATCGGACCTGTCCTTGTGCAAAGCCCATCGTCCTCGAGGACGTTCCATTGATTCGCGATATTCTTCGCTATCCATGTTCTACGAGTGAAACCTTTGCCTGTCAATCCTAGGGTAACTATCCCTGAAAAGTGACAATCAACAGACTTGATCTTTTGGTATCAGATCCTCTTACACCGTGGATTTTTTCCCAAACGTGTCAATTTATGCATTCAAACTCAATCTTCTTAGCCCCATTGTCATACAATTCAACTCTTGGGGCTCGAACGGCGAATCCTGGGCGTATTATCTTTATTATTATATATGTCGTAGCGCGAACGTTTTGACGCGACCCGTGCGCTTCGGCGTTTCCACGTTTCATTATCGCGTGTCGAGCTGTCGAGCGATCTGACCGATTGACTCTGCGGAGACGCTGATCTCGATCGTTCGAGCGCTAAACAAAATCTGACTGCCGGTCTCAGATCATCGAGCAGTGATGGGATTGTTGGCGCTTTTCGCGCGCATGCGCGACGATTCTAGCCTCAGTCAAGTACGAAGATCGGGTACCTTGGGCGCCCCGCTAATTTTTGGCCTGTTTTTGGCCTCTGCCGTACGGCAGCGCCAAGGCCTCCACATTTCCCCACACACTTCGGACGTAGATACGTTCCTGACGAAACTCGCGCATGCGCGCGAAAAGCGCCAACAATCCCATCACTGTCATCGAGGGCCTTGCCTCGCATTTTCCCCACTCCGCAGAGTCACTCCGTCCACGTGCACGCATTCCCAAAGGGGCCGATTTTGATTGTCGCAGCCGCCAAACGTTTCGGCTGCGCGTAAAAGAAACCGATCCCGACTCTCGCGGCCGATCAAACGTCTCGGCCGCGCTACAATGTAAATACACGCGCGAGCACTCGACAGCCGACTCCGGCAACTTCCAATGGTAAACGTTTATCTTAAAAACGCGCTTAAATCACCTACATATATTACTAAGCATTTCTGTATTGTATCAAGTACTATATCTGTGTCATATGTCTTGACGAGAGTTCAGCGCACATGACTCGGAACCAGACAGAAGAGTTCACCCCTTCAAAAGAGTTCCTATAAATCGCATTATAGATTGTTCAGGGGTGGTTTGCCGACCCCAGTGCCTCTTTGGCGCTACGTGCCCTCTCATGGATACTCCGGGAACTCAAAGATCGATTGTTCATCGCGTAAAGCAGATACCTGCCTGATCGCGGGACAATAAAAGTCAGATGTAAAATGCAAGCTGGTAAAACCCCAGCGGTCACTGGGTTAGATTAGGGTCGAGGAACCACACTCTCCCGAGTGAAACGACACGAACTAGTTCCCTATGGACGATCGAATTCGATCGTACCTAGTCAAAAAATTTCGAATAATCGCCATCGAAAATGTCCTCGTTCTCGGTGATGCCAAGAACAAGCAGAAAATTGCCGTAGGGTGAAACTGCACATGGAGGAATCTACGGCGCTCGTAGTTCGACAACAAAATATGCCCTGTCTAGATTTTTTCGACGCGGACAAGGCAAGCGAGGAGTGGCCGCAGTATATAACGCGAAGTGAAAAGGATCATTTCGTACCATCTGCGCGGAAGAAAATCGCGAATTCTATGCTGCCCGGGATCTTTATATCTCCTTCAAGCGTCGGCTGCAGCGCTCCCGGGCACTCCACTCCACGCGGAAACAAACGATATATCCGGCCCGCGGCCCGTCCGTTTTCTCAGTATTATTTTTTAAATCCATTTCGACGAGGCGACGCCTCTGCGAGAACTGCGATTCCAGCGAAAACGGCGTCGTCGTAGTCGTCGTCGTTCTCCGATCCCCCCAGTCCGAGTGAAACCATTTGCGTTTTATCGGGCCGGTTTGCGTTCCAGTTGCCTGCCAGAAACGTGTCGGAAAAGAAATATAATAGCGGCCTCGGCGAGACAGGAAACCCGTTTAATTGAATTCTGGAATTGAATTAACACCGCTCGTCGCTTCGATCTTCTTCGCTCACGGTATTTCCACCGACCGCGTCCAAACACTTCTTGCCGTCGACGGTGCTTCCGGAAAATTCGAGCGGGCAATGTTGGAAAAATTAGAAACATTCGAGTCGACCGGTACGAAGTTTCAGTCTTGTTACGTAGTTTCTCCTCGACGAAGTAATTTTTATTTACCGCTCGAGGATGGTACGATTGTCGAGGGACACGTTTCATAGGCCGCGATAGAACGAGCGTGGTGTAAGCGGGTTGGTTTAGGGTATCGAGGGGAGCCAGCACTTTTAAACACAGAGTCCATACATATTCTCGGGGCGGCTACACACCTGCACCGGATTTACATTAACCTGGCACTCGTTAGAACGCAGCCTTATTTACGTGAATATTCATCAGCCAGGTTGAAACATATTCCCCCGGAATTGGTGCGTGTGTGCACGTGTACCGCATATCCGTTTCCAGTTCCGTTGCGTTCCGTTTCGTTTCGCGTTGGTACGCGTGCGAGAGCTACGTCTCGCAGACGGTGGCACTCTCTCGTGTCTCGCTCTCTCTTTCTTTTTTCTCTCCGTCCTTCCCGTTCCGCCTGTTGTCGAGGGAGAAAGGCGAACGGCCGCGTAAACAAGGGCACACGAATGGCTGCGAACTCAAAAATGGAACAACAGCCGCATCCGCCGACTATTATTCGCCACGGAGGTGAGTCCTGCGGGCAACGCCGACCGTTGTACCATTCCCGAGGAGAGAACGCGACAGAGAAACGGGGAGAGAGAGAGAGAGAGAGAGAGAGACCCTCTCTCTATTTTATACCGCCTTCCATTTTCCATTCTACAACCCTCATTTCCATTTTGTTGCCGGCACAATTTAAATCTCCGCCGCCCCGATGACACTCGGGAAACGTACATCCACCGATGTGCGCCACTCTTCGCTCTCTCTCTCTCTCTCTCTCTCTCTCTCTCCCTGTCCTTCTCCCTTTCATCCACATCGTCCGCCCACCGACCGCGCTACAATCTCTTTGATCCCCTTTCTATTCCGCTTCTAACTTTCCCCCTTTCTTCTTAGATAATTCTAGTTTATCTTACCCTTCGCCGCCACTGTCGGCGCCGATCTCTGTTTCTCTATTCCCTCCGCATTCTCAATTCGTTCGTTCTCCCGCATCTCTCTTTCTCCCTTCTCGTCTCTTTCCTTTCTTTTTCCCTTCCATTCGCCTTATTCCATTGTTTTTTCTCTCGGTGTTCCTTTTGTTTCTCAGCGCTCTTTGTAGTACAGTGTCCCGTTCCTCTCGTCCGCGACGTTCCGGCATTTTTCTGTCCCCATCCACCAAGCGAAATTCACCGAACGCCACTGTTTTCACCAACGCGGAACGCGCACTCATAATTTAATCAGCACTGCAGTGGGCGTAATGAGAAAATGAAATACCGGTAATGGCACGAAATTAAAATGATCCCGGATAAACTGCACAGAGGCAAATCCTGTTTACGATCGCGCAGCTAATTGCGCACGAGCGTTGATCAAATATCGTGTTTAGTAGCCGCGCTCGAGATCCGCCATTTTCGGGAAATTACTTTTTACAGTCGCCGGAGTTTCAGCGACTTGCTATTCCGCGCTGTTATCACGCCGCGGCGCGGCGCAACGGGCGCGGTCGTTCGGCAGAATATTTACTGAATACTGCAAATGGGAGATTTTTGGAACAGTGACCCAAATAGATTCGCTTACATTCGAGTGGAAACAACGCGATATACAATGCTCTGGCTTAAATAGGTACATTCGTTGCCCTAACCTGTCACAAACTTAATCAAACCGACTCCGAACTGTCTAAAAACTAACCAGGATTGTTCTAGACCTAGTGCAAGTCTAAAATATGTGGCGAGTTATGCCAGAGCAAATGATTGGAGATTTTTCTGCACAGTCTGCAGGTGCGAAGGCACCATCTCAGCGAATTAGCGGTACAATGACGAAGGTATCTCCGAGTGTCTCGCGTTTAATGCGATTTATTGGCCGGGCTTAGGCAAGAAGTAAGAGCGGAAGGACGGTCCTTATCGTCCGGTCGTGGGTGAAATACTTATTCGATGGGAGTATATCTTATCCCGAAGGTTATCGCGGCCGACCCTGTGGGACTTAAACAAAGTTGCCGGCGGTGGATAGTGGGCGGGGTTCGGGGACAGAGACGGTGGACAGAGTACTCCTTATTGAATCATGGATCCAACGACGAGACCAGACACTAGATCCCAGAACGGATATCGGGTTACTCGTTAGTCGAGCGCCGCGCCGTTCCGCCAAGATTTATACGATTAGACCGAATTTCCTTAAAGTAATCCAAGGCCGTTTTTATCATTCCCCTTGGCTCCCCGTACTTCCGAGAGGAAGGCGAGGAACATGAACAAGAAGAAATGTTTACTAATGGGTCCGTGAATATTTCGCTAGTGACGTTTTGTCGCGCCCCCTAACGACGATCTTCGATCCTCTTGGCTGATAATTGGACGAGCGAGACTGCTGCGTCTCGAATTCTTGCGATCGTTTGTAGAATTTGATAGATCGGTGATTCGATCAGGCTGCGGTCAACGTTTCCCAGACTCCGAGGTTCTCCTGTGTCGAGGCCTGGAACGTTTATGCAAAGCCGATCAGTCCGACGCAGGGTTCGAGTCTTTCACCGGCTGAATCGATTTGCTTACAAAAGTTCGCGACAAAGCCGGCCCGCCATAAAGGAGTGTCATCGATCGGACCAATGAGCCGGCAACTTCATTCGTTTCCTCCGAGCCGTGAAGCAATAAAAATCATTGGCCGTGAAAACCCACCCCGCCCCTCGTCCCATTGACGAGTGTCATTCACGGATAAAATATGTAATCGTTAATTTCACCGTTCTGCCGGCTCGGCTATTCCCGCGTGCAATATCGACTCGCTTATCGGACAAACGTATTGTTTGATAAATACCCTTTGAAGCATCGCTCACCGGATTTAATATCCTTAATAACTACGGTACAATTCGCGTAGAAATTGGGTTAGCTCTAGACTAATTTAGCTTATGATAATAATAATATTTTACTGTGAGGATTTCGTACAAGTAAGCAAAATCTCAACTATGCTCAACGCTGCATGTCGAATGTATTTCCGAGCGTTCGACGACCGCCCCTGCACACCGCGCCCCGCCGCGCCGGTTTTAAATAAAAAGAGGACGACCATCTGTCGATTCCGCTTTAACCGTGATTCGGGAAATCACTCTTCGAGGAAGGAAATGAAAATCGTAACACCTTCGCTCTTTAACGTTTGCTTCTCGTCGAAATCCCGTCTTTTCACCTTCCAAACTGGTAGCTCATTTATTTCACTTGGTCTGATCGTAGACCATCCTATTCCACTTGCTGCGACCATGGCTCGTTCTGCTCGTCTGTGGCTAGCCATAGATCTATACTACTTGGACAGACCGTACACTTTGTCTGGGATGTAGGACGTTCTGTTTTATTCGGGCTCGCTATACATACGTATACATATAGTGCTACTCTACTTGGTCGAACTACACAGCGTTCTATTCCACTTGGCGAGAACATTGGTAGTCCTATTCGATTGTGCTTAGTTTTGTGATAGAAGTATCTATTTGTTCATGGTTTTATCAAAATCCGGTGACCCATTCAGTTTAGATGGAAACTGGTCGGCCGAAGGAAGAATATTCCTCGCACGATGAAAACAAGATGGAAAATCCTCCGCGAATTTCATGGAGGAAGAAGTACATCGAGGATACAAAGGACTGGTCGAGAAAGAACGTAGGAGAACGGCAGAGCTGACGAGAAATCCGAGTTGAGGCGGAAAATGAGGCACAACGATACAACGCGGAAGAAAGGGTTGAAAGGAGGTGGTGTATAGTTCATGGCAGAAGCGTTCTCCTCCCGGTGGGCTCGCGGTGAAACTCGTTGGCTGTAACGGGGAATCGTTAAATAAGAGGGATGGAGTCTCATAAAAATGTAATTAACCTCATGTAAGATGAAAGACAAGATGTAGATGGGGGCCTCGGAAGTTGGGCACGGTCCTGGCGTCGTGCAGAAGGAAGACGGCGGAAGAAATTAAGACGGCCGCCCCCACACCGACCGACCGTTACTTACTGGCCGCACGGTCTCCGCGGATTTCCTCTTCATTTCGCCAAGAATTATTATGTCGGTTGCGCGCGGGTGATGAACCAAGTTCCTCGGGCCGCGGCTTCCCCTCGGCCGGCATAATCAAACTTCCCTTAATGAGGAAAGTAGAATATTTAATTAGTTATTTTGGAATTCTCTCGGAGTGAAAGCCAGAGAGAAAGGGTGAGAGAGCGAGAGATAGGGAGATGGAGACGTTGTCGTGGAGGAGGTTGACGATGAGTTTGTGTCTTTGACGCGGCGTGGCGCGGCGGCGCGGCGCTTATTGGAATTTCCGTTTCTGTTCAGTGACGTGGCGCCCAAACTACCATGTTTTGCCTTGATGCCTTCATGCGCGACGCCACCGTTGCGTCGCCGACACCGTGAATTACCGTCCAATGAACTTCGATCAACAGTTAGACAGTGGCATTGCGAGGCAGCCGGTCGTGGAAGAATATGAGCGGACCATCGCGGCGCGGCACGGCGTTTCCATTAGGATCACTCGTGCAGATGTCGTCGCTGGACGGATATAATGCAGCTGGAGGAACAATCACAGAGCCAGGCAACATTTAGTCAGGCTCCAGACGCTAGCCACCAATCAGCATACCCCATTAAGGTCGATCGAGTATCGATCGGTGGACGGTGCGGTAACTGAAACGCGTCTCGAGCCCGAACGCAGCCTGTCTGCAGGGTATTGTAGTGCCTCTGGTAACTTCGACTGCTCGGGTTAGGTCAAGTGTCGGGCCCGGGCCAGTTGTCGTCTTCGAGGCCGAGTAGCCTCGTTCCTCGTCCGATCGCTATCGCTGGCCTCCGCTACGTGACGAAGATCGAATCTCTTCAGGGTTAGAAGGGGATCCGGTCGGCGACGTTTGATCGACTCGTCACACCCCGAAGGGTCGGCCTCTCTCTCTCTCTCTCTCTCTCGCTTGGCTCTGTTTTAGACGCCCACGACTGTCAGGGCGCGAACGCGCAGAAATTATCGACACGCCGGAGAACCTACACGCGTGTTTACACCGCTGATTGATGTAATGGGCCGCGGACTGTCGAAATTCTGGATCAGTTCCTTGGACCGCTGACAACCGGCGTCGTACATCATCGTCTGACCCATTAGTTATGGACGCGTACCGTTGGCTACACGGTTCAGTTTACCACCGTTGCGGTCGGAATAACTCTCCTCCTCTTGTCAAGAAGATAAGGCAGTCTGACAAAGCATGTGCTCATTCTACTTATTCCAGATCCATAGATAAGCTACTTGCCCGACCAAAGAGGCTGGCGTTCCACTTGTCCGTTCAGCGAAGCACCCATTCTACTAACTCGACAGACGTCAGTTTTTGTCGGGGGCTCGTCTGTCCAAAGGTTATCTTGTTCTACTTGTTTGAACAGGTACTCTCTAGCGCAAGTGCAACGATCGTCATTTGGTGCTGTTCTGTTTAGGAGATAGTAATTGTGTTTCGCGACATTTTTTTTTTAAGCATTTCAGATCTCAACTGAAATCTATTTCTGCTGCACCGAAGTAGATTACAGTCTATACATATTTATACATACATAGTTTACATAAATTCAAATTAAATTCGTAGTTTACAGTTTTTTAGAAATTAAAAATAAGGAAATAAGCCCTAATATTACATAGTTTATATTAAATCAAATTAAATTCTTACTTTACAATTTTTTAAGAAATTGAAAATGAGAAAACAAGCCTTAATATTGGGGGTCGGGCCACTAATATTTCTAAACTTAAAGGTAATTGAAGTTTAATTTTACGCAGTTCCTGAATTAGCTTAGAGTGTAGACTGTACATCAAAGAGGCTACATTGCCAAACAATATGATTGATATCCTGACTACTGTTTTGCGACATGTCTGTACAGAGCATTTTCTACCTGTACGCGTATATATTACTGGCTTCTACCAACCAAATGGCAATGGAGGACTCGTTCCGTATTTTATGGAATCTAATCGACTCTCGGTCAACATTATTTCCTCGTCCGACCAAAGGTGATCTCGTTCCAATTGATCCAACAAACACACCGATTGCCTTTTGATGATACTGTGGCATCCTGTTGAACAGAAAGCCGTCTGTTTCTACTTGTCCGATCCAACGTCAGAACTCTCTTTTTACAATATCGCTGACCCGCGTACAGAGCTCGGAAAGAATAGGGGATAGCGTACGATAGGGACTCGGTGGATGGAATAAGGTGCCGGTGGAAAATTGTTACGTGGAATTGCGAGATGGTCGAGAGAACGGGGACAGTCCGTTTCGCGCCGGAACAAAGGCATCTCGGATGACAAATGTCAAACGTGCACGCGGTCAACCGGATCCGCGGGCAAAGAGTTGGCGTGGGCTGGTTGCATGAGGAAGATTGGACGCGGGACGGTGGAGACTGAGGGTCGAGCGTGGAGCGTACAAAGGACTACCCATGAAAAATAATACCCAGCCGGCCTGGATGTCCTGGCCACCGCGAATTACCTCACCGGTTTTTGCTCGGGCCACCGCAACGATCTCCATCATGCTCGCGCGCATGCGTACACGCGACTCGCTGGAATCTATCGGTAATGAAGTTGCCAACATCGACTTGCTGCCACAGTCACGTACCGTTGATAAGTCTCGAAAAACGTTGATTATTTTCATTGGAGCCGGCTGCCAGCTCGCGGACTGATGTCCAGAGAGCTCACCGGAGCTAACGACTTGCTTTTCAGCGGTCGCTTTCGCCCGACGTCAAAGAAAAATACCCGACCGCTTCGTTTCGAAGGGATCAATGCGCATCGCTTTCGCTATACGTCGGTCCGGCGCGACGTACACCACGCACACACAAATCCACGTTTTTCGACAGCTCCCCACAGGGAAACCGTAAACTTGGTATTATCGTTCGGTCGTAGATTAGAAACGGATCCCGGAGCTGCGTTTGACAGATCCGATGACAGGGATCACTGGAAACGAACCTAATTCCCACTCGTTCGGTGTGTACAACTTCCCTCGCCCGTGGAATTTAAGCGGTGTGAAATTGAAGTGTCGCGGATTAATCGAGCTTTGAATGGGGCAAGTTCCGCGCGTGGGGCGGGACGAATTTTCGTAACACTTCGCGCGTTCATTTTCGGCTTGTCGTTAGCGAACTTGCGCCATAGTTTGTCCGCCATTAACTCGATGGGACAGTCAAGTGCCGCTGATAAGTCTCCGGGCAAAGTTGATTACTTCTATCTCCGCGTTGCTGTTTTCCCAGTTTCTCTCCCTCTAAATAGATTTCGAGCGGTCGCAACGATCATCGTTCCGCAAATCGTTGATAAACTGGCCGAGACCATTAGCTCGCGCGAATCAACAACTTTAATAGCACGCGGTACGCTTGTCCGACCAAGTACGTGCTTATTCCACTTGTTAGTTGGAAGCGGCGCGGTGCACGTATCGTTAATTGGGTGCGTTTTATACAAAATTGGTACACACGGTGACGTACGGGGTAGCCCAGCGATGAAATTATTGGACATATAATACGAATAGTTTTCATTTTAAGAATAGTTTTCAGGTTACTAAAATTCTTAAAAGAAGAAACGAAATAGTATCCGAATTTTCTGCAGGTTTCCGGGCAAATTGATGACCGTGGATCGAGCAAGCACTGGCGGCGGGTGGCGCGCTCCCGTGGAAATCATTTCAGGATCCATAAGCGACACAAAGGGTGCGGTTCTCGCTCGAGATAACGCTGAAATTGTCCGCGGGAAATTTTGATTCGTCTGTGGAGGGTGGAGGGGGTGGCGCCGACTACGGCCATTATATTTCCTCTTTCTCACGTGCGTCCGAAGGGTCGCAAACCTCTCAGGAGCGGCAGGGTCCGCGCGAAACTTCGTAAAAGAAACATCTCTCGGCCCCCGAGCCGATGGAACACGTTTCGGATATTATGTCCGAGCTACGATCGTAATGAAGTATCGACGGAACGTAGCGGATGGGTGTGTGTGTGTGTGTGTGTGTGTGTGTGGGCGGCAGAAGAAGAGGAAGAAGGATCCCGTGGGCGATGGACGATGGGCGATGGGCGAGAGCGTTCTCTTCGTGCCGCCTGGGGTCCGTGCCGAACGTGAACCGAATCATATTTCTCCGACAAACTTTTTTCGGTGAATTTACCGGACAAGTGCCGACTCGGTTCCCGGACTTTCGAACAGAAGAAGTGGCTGGAATCACGGCGAAACGGAAAACCGCCGTCGCGCCAGATGGTTAGTAGCCGGACCGAGGTCAGCGTTTCTCAAACTTTCGGACGTAGCTGGCTGCTGGATGCGAGATCATGCTCGCGATCGGCAACGAGCCAGCGAAATTAGGCTAGCCCCGAAGTTTGCCCCGTCCCACTATCACCGATGACGGCAGCACCGATCCGGATTCGCGAACTTGACACACACACACGGAAACGGAGAGAACGGGCCGATAAAGAGAACAGAGAATCTTCTCAACTTCTCCAATAGCGCAGCGGTGGAAGTATGGCGAAAAAAAAGCCAATGATCGTTTTACCACTTCCTTTGCCACGGTTTTGCGTTGCGGTCGATTGTGAAATATTCAGAGAACAGGCTCGTAACTATTGGCACCGGGGCCGGGGGTTTCACGAGGATCGTAGACCGACAAGCACCCTACAAAACCGAACCAATAAATCCTCGTGCATCGGGAGCCTCGTAAAAGTATTCCGAGAGCTTTCGATGAGGAACTCAGGTGGTTTCCGGCCTCGTCGAATCGGATTGAGAAACGCTGCTCCCGCCTATAAAGACGTACCGACACCGGCCCGAAATTCCCGTGCACGTGCACCCAGGCTGTACACACGTCCCAGGATTCTGTATAGAGGCCGAACGGACCACCTGGCGTCCGCACAAACGGGATATTTTCCATCCACCTGATCGCGACACTACACTGCGGAAGATTGGATCGTACCAAAATATTGTCGTTACGCCGGTTGCCGCGTGTTCGGAATCGCGGTACTTTCGCGGCGACCACGCGGATCCGCTCGCGAAAACCGACTGCAATTTCTAGTATAGCGAATTACAAAAACTGCTCGGGGAATCCGGTGGTCCGAATCGTCGTATTTATGAATGAGACTCCGTGCCGGCGCGGCGTCGGGATCGGAGACTTTAATATCCGCCGGGTTCTAATCAGCGTGCTTCATCCCCTTTAAAGCATTCCGCGCTTATCTAGCCGGGCACATGCCGAAAGATGTTCGCCGCCCCCGCGGCGTGGCGTCCGGATAAAGGATCGCTTTCATTAAACCGAGTATCTCATTCGCATGCAGGAAAGTGGTCGTGAAAAGGCGCGAACTTTTCGCGTTCTTATCGGGCGAGCAAGGCGCGCGCGGCGTGGTGGCCGAGCATAACGGATGCACTTCTGTGCACGGTACTGCACTCGGCCCTCGGTGTGCAGTGGCCCGATGCACGCGCACCGGCCGTATCGCGTCTCCTGGGCATGATAACGACGCCGTATTAACTGAATTAGCAGCGATATAAAGGCTCGATCTCGCTCCCTCTCTCTCGCGGTTTAATCTCGACCGCATCGCGGAAATGCGGTCGGTCTCCGCAGAGCCGCAGCGATTCCGCAGTCAGCCCCGGCTAATTTTTCATCGACCGCCCCGCGGAATTCAATATCCCATTCGATATTAAAGAATAATATTTCCGAGGCCTCGCTCTGTCATTTGCATCGGCTCAGCCGTCGGCTTTCCCCCACGACACTACCCGCTTCGGACGTTTACATCCGAACCGGTTGGCAAATATCTTCTCGCGAAAATATTATTTCGCCTTTGAAAAAACAGCCAGCCGCAGGGCACCGTGCACGCGACGCACGGCCAAACGCGTTAATTGAATCGCGAGATTTCGCGGCTTCTTGAAACTGCTTCGAAAAATCGGGATCTTTTTGGAACGCTGCCACAGTGGGAACATTGGACCAAACTCGATTCAAAATCAAAGAACTTTCGATAGAAATGAGGTAGAGCGAGGAAATTTTTTTTACATTGAAGCTGAAACTTTGCAGAATATGGAAAAAATAGGGAGATTATGGTACGAACGTTTATTGACCTTGAAAACATTTGTTAAACTTGTAGAATTTCAAGAAAATGTGGTTTCTCCGTTACTACGAGCGGAAAAAATTCTTTTTTAACATGCTATATATCATTTCCCGTAGATTTTTTCATGCTGATTTCAAATCTGGTCTCAAAATTTATCTACGACATCTGGTTTTTTCAAAACATCGATTTTTGCGGACAGAACTAATGTAATCATTTCTTCGTTGAAATGATTTGGTAACCCACTAGTTTGAAGGAAGTAATCCTATCTAAATAAATTCGATCTTGTCATTCTTAGGAAGAAATACGCGCGAGTCATTGTTTATGCTCGGTAGGTCAAGCGTTAAGTCGCGAAGATCCCTCGAGGTGTCGACGAAAAACTAAAGGACATCTAGATATCTTTGGTCTCGGATGTTTGTATGTTTCGAAACTATGGACTAACGATCTCTGAATCCAGTTTGGTAGTGAGAGTTCCCAGTAGAACGTCCCAGAGTCGGAGGCGAGCGTTTCCTCGGAGCCGGGCAAACGACATCGCCGCGAAAGGGACAAAGCCACAATTCTCCGTGGCGGAGGAGCGGAGGAAACGGAAGAAGTCGTTGACGGCCGGCTACTAACACCTTTATTTACAGCCCCGCCATCATCCGCCGGTCCCGCTAACTCGGCTACAGCGCAGCGCGGGATCCACGTCCAACTCAGTTTTCCTCGGGACTTCGTTATGTATTCATAAATGGAACGCAGCCGGAATATAGGCGACGGGTAGAACACGCGGAATTCGTAATGTCGATCCCGTCGCTTCCTCTCTTCTCTAGCCCGGTACTATCCGCCGCGACCCTGGCACACCACGTCCACACTCCCTCGCAAAACCCTGCTCTAGCAACCCCCACACGCCCCTTTCTCTCGCTCTCTTCGTCGAACATCCGGCGTGCATGCACGCGATTTTGCCGCGTTTACGCGCGCACAACCCTTATCCACTGTCGCCTCGCAACGAAAGGAGGACACCGATGATGCTGGCTTCCAACCAGCGCAGCGACGGCCTGGATCCGATCAGACGATCTGAAAAATCTCGTACGTGGGTGCAATTTAACACTAAACCTACCGATCATCAAAAGTGACTGATATCTATAGTATTATAAAAATAAGAAGATTATATTTATTTACACTTTGTGCCATTTTTACTATAACATATTATACACTGGAGTGGAAAAATATATTCAATAAATTCCCATGAAAACACCTTTACAATTCCAATGATTGTCAAATAAAAAATCTAAAATGGGTCATTTCACACCTCGTGGTAGGTTTAGTGTTGAAACACTAGAAAGGTTAAAATGATTCATGAAGAATAGCAGTTTAGTTATCCTCGGATTGTTTTCTCTTGCCGACATGCTGATTTTAGAAATTTATTTCGAATAGAATAAAGTGGCTGATACAAGAAAATGTTGCTACGATTAACGCTTCAGCTGCCGGACCAAGGAGTTACGACCAGGTTTGAGGAGGATGCGTCGTTCCTAGTTTTAGATTGAAAGTGCGAGGGTTTAGCGAAACGATATCTGGTTTCGTGTACGGTTTCGTTCGTGCCCATCGCTGCGAGTGGTCACAGAGAAGGAGACCTTCGTTAGCGAAGCGTTCGTACGTCGCATCATTCCGATATTATGTGTACTGTACTCGAGCCACTGGGAACGTGTGCGTAGTACAACACCAGCGGTAGCCCCTCGCAGCTTATGCAGGTGTACATAGTGTCCCGGTACGATGTCACATCAGGCGGGATCAGATATCACGCAGGAAAGCAGCTGAAGTAGACGCCGTTTGAAATACGACGAGCTAATCGAGATCGTTTCCAAGCGAATATTATCGCGTGAGCAATAAAACGTCGCTCTGAACCTTCGACAATCCTTTAAAAATATATAAATTTATCCTTGTATGCTAAATCTTAGATAAATTGTTAAACGCATAATGAATTTATGCTCGAGCGTAGCTGAAACGTATTCTTACAATGCTGAAAATGTGTTTGCGTTGTAAGAGGTTGTAGAACTAGTGAAACTAACTAGCATTAGCCAGACTCGTGATCCAAGTAACTTTTTGGGTCAGAGGCATTACAAGAACATTAGGTAGAATTACTTAAGAAACCAATTAACCTCTGTAAAATTATATTTGGATTAATAACGATGCTTTTAACAACGATACTATTATTGTACAAACGTCTTATCTTACTCTTACAAGTCTCGACTATCGTATCCGCGGCACAAAGATGACCTCATTATAGCGAGTATGGATCTCGGTTGTTCGAGGCTGATAGTATAAACTCAGGATATGGTAATAAGGTACTCGGTGCAGTAAGAACAAAAGGTACGCTATCAAAGAGACGTTGCGCCCGATGTCGGGCCAGTGGCACGTTAATTTCGCATCGATCTCGACTCACCATCGGCACGAGATGCGAAATCGAGGCTGCGCACGTCGCGCGGCGCGAAAGAATTTCTTAAATATCTTAATCCTTTGCACTCGGAGCTGCGTACTTTAACTCGAAAATTAAACATTTCTTCCTAACAAGAATAATTCCATTCTATATGATTTCTTTCTTTTCATAGATATGGAATTGATCTAATACCTCATACAGTAAGGGAGGTGGTTGGGTTGTGAGACGGGTTTTGTTTTTGGGCTGTAACTTTTTGCTTGATGAAGATATCAAAGAGTTTTATATACCGTTGGAAAGGTGAAGGAAATACGCAAAATGCTTAATGATTTGATCAACAAGTAAAATTTTATGGCCAATTTTCCGAGGACATGTTCTTTGGGTTCCTGAAAAAAGTGGTTGGGTTGTGAGACACTCGAGAAAATCAACTAAAAGTGGTAAAATACAAAGTAAAACCCATGTAACTTTAAGCAAAAATGAATTTTTATTTATTTTAAAGACAGTAAGTGGCCAAAGAAGTTAAAAAGAATGGCAAAAATAATAACAAAAAACATACCATGTTCGATGGTATGTGCATATGAGATATGCGCAAAAATTCCGTCAATTCTTCATCGCAAACTGTGCAAATATCGTCAAAATGGCTGCCAACTTTCTTCGCATAACGCTGTAACGTGCTCTTATCAACGTCATATTCTTTGGCAGCCTTTCTTATGCCTTTCTTCTCCAGCAAATGATCTTTAACGGCACTAAGCACGGCATTAGAATTAATTTCTTTGTTTGCGGGCGATTTTCTTGGAGTTGACACGACTATAAATTCAAAAAATAAACCAAAACAAACGTTAAATGACAAATAAACACTTAATTCTAACACAAAAAAACAACGATATTTGACAGTTCTAGTTCGTTTCTAGTACAAAAAACTAGTGCCTCACAACCCAACCACTATGGTGTCTCATAACCTAACCATGATGCCATTCCGAATGTGACAGAAAAAAAACTGTGTTTGTCGTATATGGGCAAAACTCAATATTCCATCGTAAAATGTAAGGAAAAAACTAAATGAAAATGCATCACACTCACCTTTTTCAAATGATTCACTCAACAAAATAATGTTTTTAAAAAAATGAGTAAATGTTTTGGAAATTGATTTTTACGCACGATGTCCGTGTGTAATATAAACAACACGTCTATACACCTCGGTGCTAGCACAAAAACTAGCAGACGTCAACACAAAAATTTGACAGCTGACAGAATTATCGCGATTGCGCGATGGATAAAAACGACTGTCTCACAACCCAACCACCTCCCCTATTTAAATATTTAGTAATTGATTAGATATCAACACAGTTAATAATGCAAACAATATTTTGAATAATGGTACAGCAATTTTTAGTAGGTTACTTACCTTACTCAGCTGAGGTAAGCGCATCCAGCCTAAGGGCGAATCGATCCGGATACGGTATCGTCGAGAAGTTAATCAAATCGTTTCCATCAATTTGTCAACGCTCCGAGAACGAGCCGCGCATTCGCATTTTGGGCGCAACGACCAGCGAATAATTACTTTTTGCCGATCGAACATCTCGAATCGTGTTCGCGCGCGATGAGAAATTCGAGGGCTTCGGCATCGCGTTGTCGGCTCGCCTACTGAAACGAGAGGGTTCGTTCACCCCTCATTTGCGGACAGAAGATCCACAGCCTCGTGGAACTCCATTAAACGCACAATTAACAGCGTTACGGGACTCCAGGTGTAAGTTGTGTCGCTGTGAAAGAGGATTCCGACGCGTCGTTGACGTTACGCGCGGATACATCGAACGCTCCCGGGCTCGCTCGCTCGCTCGCTCGCTCGTCGATCTATAAATCGACTGCGAGACCAGGATATACGCGCTACCGATTGAAAATACGGACCCTCCTTTCTGCCTCTGGATAAATGGAATTCGTTCAGATACCTACACTTTGTTCGCGAAAAATATATTTTTCTAATGTCCTCTGCCTTTCAAGTGAAACCATTACTGCGCCCGTCTCAGGAATAGTCGCTGAACGGATCCTCCGGTGTTACATCACCCATTCTGCTTTGCAATTTCATTGTAGCAACTGTGTTGCAGTCATAATTCCATACCCATCCATTTTATTCTATGAATCTCGTAAAATTTTGTTTCTTTCTGTTCGGACAAAACAGCATCGATATTTTTCAGCTGACGATTATACCGGTAGCCTCAGAGTTAGAAGAAAGTTAATCTGGAAGAATTCTCTTGTCGGACGTTCAGAACGAAGCTCAACTTGAACTTGAGTATGTATCGCGGGGAATCCTACGTAGTCGGAAACGCTGTCGAAGGGAGTAGACTCTTGGCGAACAGCAGTTTTATTCTTTTAAATCTGGTGGACTTTGCGGTGTTCGCGAAAGAAACTTCGGTGTTATCTTTTCGCCGAGTTCGGCAATGTTCACGGGGAAAAGTAAGTCAACCCTCGGGAGTCCAATTGCAGTCTTAACTTGGTTTACATTAGAGATTTCGTGCGGTATAAGTTTCGACGGTGGTGCGCGTGGAGCAAAGGACATTTCGGTGGGCGGTTTCCTTAGAAGGTATTTAAATTCGGCAACGCGCCGGGACTGGCACCAGTCGAGAGATCGATCCGAGTCAATGTCACCGGTTCCGACTAATTGGAATTCCTCGACAAAATTCTCGAATGCTATGACCACATCACAGGGCGAACGCAATTTTGTCGCATATCGCGGACCGAAAGGGTTCCACCGAATTCCGATATCCGCATTATAACCGCGCTTGCAACCACGATATTGCTCCTGGCCGATATTAAATGTAAATTCGCCGGGGGACGGATCGCGTCCACGCTGAAAAATCCGGGCGTCTTCGTCAGCACCGATCGAATCTCAATAATTGACAAGATGGATTCGCGGGTAAACGAGATTTCACGGACGCCGAGCCCTTTTTCTCCGGGAAACGGGTCTCCGAGGGACGAGAGTGCTTTATTAACAACTTCTAAAAAAAATGCGTAGAAATTCGCGTCGCAAACTTTGTGAATCTCGAGCGTTTACAGGAGCTCTAAAAAGTGGCGGCAAAGCGAATTTTCAGTTGTTCGATCGTTCTTCGAATGCTAATCTCTCCAGCGAGATTAATTTCATTTTCCTCAGCCCGAGGGATTGCATTTGAATTCCTTGGTCAGCCGCACAGTTTTCGGAAATTATTAACGGAAATAGTGCACCTCCAATTCCGACAGATATGACCAGCTCAACTGCTAATAGGTCATATATGCCCCATTAGACTGAATTTATGGGAGTTGCTTTACGATTACGGTCGGCTGAATGGTATGTCGTGTTGGAATCAACGTGTTGGTTAACAATTGTAATTGTTATTACTGCTGAAGGATTTATAGTATTTTACTCATTTCTTTCGAGGCAGAAGTGTAAAAAAAACCCGGAGGAGAGTCGCTCGCGAAAAATGTATTCAAAGCGCCTCGGAAGCAACAAGCCAGATTATTCAAGCTGCCCAGGGCTGTAGAGCATCTCCGCAGCTAATGAACCACGACAGGAAGTTCAAAACTTGGAATATTTAAAGCGCGATGAAAGGGTTCAGTTTATTCCGTGTAATGCGAGGACATCTTGAAGGAAGCTAGGAAGTAAGTGGAGGAAAGGAGAGATTGGGAAGGTTATATGAAAAGGATGACCCGGGGTTGCGTACAATGCAGAGGGTTTGATTTATGGCTCCGCTGTTCTCTACGAATTTATCGCGACGGACATTTTCCAAGCAGACGCGGGTTTCAATATTTTTTCCGTCGTATCCGCGCGTTTTGCCCGCTCGTTCCCGCATTCCTAATTAAGACTTAGGACCCTCGGGTTCAACCGTGAAACCGTAGGGCCAATTTTCCCGTACGACTGCTCGGACAGAGGTTGCGATAAGGGACACGGAGGAAGGGACAGGGCGCGGTCGAAAGTGATATAAAATATATCCGTATTTTTGCAAGGGATTCGCGAGTCCCACGGCCGATCCTGGATTTCGTTTTGATGAGTTTCCCCGTCCCCCGGCGAAAGCCCTCGGTTCAATCGCGGCCATTGAATACCAATGTAAACGCTCCTGCGGATTTTTTCCACACGCATCGGACGGGAGACGCTTTATCCCGCCCTTCGACCTACGACCAAGGGATATTTGTTTCGCGCATTCCCGAAAAAGGGGAACGGGGATTGCGTATTTTAAGGCACCCACCGAATTCTAGAAACGCTGGCTTACGAGATCCGAAGGTGATTCCCGTCGTTTCCACGAATAGGGGAATAAGTTCTAGAGTTTCGGACGAATTCGGGAAATGTGACTGTTCGGGGTAAAGTAAGTGGAAATTATTGTTTCGGGCACGCTCGAGGTAGTATAGGGCTCTCTGCGATATTATTTTATCGATACTCTTTTCCTCGAACTTGATCTACATCGTTATTTTTCATACTCCTGTACGTTTTTCTCTTTCGCGAATGATCCAGTGCGGATTCGATTGTCGCAGGCGCGGAAAGAGCGGGGATCAAAAGAATTAAGAGTAGCCGGTGCAAAGAGCCCGAAAAAGGAGAGGACAGAGCTGGCGCGCGGGAATCGATAGGCGACAGTCAATCTCGACACTCTAAATAGAAAGCGCTGGGACACGAAACAACCCCGGGATCGGGTGGGTTTCGCAACGCGAGCCACTCGATGGCACAAAGAGGACACGTCCTCGCGGCGGAACGGCGCATTCACGGCGGCCGGGCCGTGTGTTGCCGCCGCGCTGGGGAGCGTTTCCATGAAAGAATCACCGCGGAAACCCGGCATTAATATGCAGCAGTGCTGGCGTTGACGATTTTTAATGAAATCGCTGGAGACACAGGAGGCGGCATCGTGAATCGTCGCCGGGGTAATACGAATCACGATAATGCACGTTCGAGTGCACAGAAGCACGTCGACCATTTTTTTACACTCTCTCTCTCTCTCTCTCTCTCCTCTCCCTTCGCTTTCGTTCGTTCGTTCGCGGGGAAACCTCGACGCTTTCGCCGGAACAAGGTCGGGCCTTGGTTATTGCGTTAATCGTCACGAAAGCTGTTCTGAGGGTAAATCAAGTGAGGCATAGCAGAAACGCGACGTAGCGTTGGCCGAACCGAGTGGATTCAAGAGACTCATTTCTCTTTCTGTCTCTCTCTTCTCTCTGAGCTATTTAAATAAAGACCGCAACGTAACGTAACTAGGTCGTCCCTTTTCTTTCCGAAATGGCAATCGGAGAACACGGGCGACACGTGATTTCGTCGAGGAATCGAAGAGGAATCGCGCGAGGGATTCCGTGAAGACGTCGGCGCCAGATATAGGAGACACAATCGATGACGGAGTCACGTGTCGAGCTCGAGAGATTCAGATAAACGCGGGGCGATGACTTGTAGGAGGGCGGGACTCGCGGGGAGGAATGCGGCACGATTCGACTTAAACGGACCTGGCTGATCGCCTGACACCGTTCGGTGATCCCGGATCGATGGATCCACGCTTGTCAACCGAGCTCTATCCCAGCCAGACGTGTTCCGTGTACGTACATATGTATGTTGACGCAACATCCGCGCGGCAGCCGGAATTATAGAGACCAGGGGAGATTCGCGCGGCTGAATGTTGTCACCCGGATGAGCTCACGGTGATTTCTAATCAAACATGGATACACCCTTGGAGACTGTCTAACCAATGTTTCCTACGCGTCTGTTAGATTTTTAGGACTCGAGTGACATACCACTTAAACTATTCGGGATTCGCCGGCGCTCTAACAAACTGCTCTCGTTTCGGGACGGTAAATCGCCTCGAGAATCAAGCGATCCGAAAGATAGATCAAAGCGCCGGCAACGACGCGACGCGACGCGACGCGCAGTTTCATCCTTCACTGTCGCTGTTATCAGCGTTATCGCGCGGCCATTATCGTCGCGGGTAACAGCGTCAGCGTTATCCCCGGCGACATTGCGGATCACGCGTTCTATTCACATGTTATTACGCGTGCACAATGAGAAGAAGCACGCCCGGCGAAACCGGTGAAACCGGCGAGCAGTTTCTTACAGGCGTCTGACTAGGCACGGACCTATTCCACTGTCTGCATCTAGCCAACGCGTATCTCGGTCGCCGCTGCGCCGCGGTCCACATCGGATACGGCGAACGATCGTGTCAATTTAAAATTCTAATGCAGTCGAACAACTTTACTCTTCTTCTTCTTCGACTTCTTTCGGCTTTTCTTCTCCCGTAGCATACACGGATACGGGACGGCAACCAGAAAATGGGTTAGCTTCTTCCTGACGGAGCGTGCTGGCCTTGCTTCCATCGTTCCTGGCCTTTGTCCCCACCCATGCCTCTGTCCCCTTTTCTTTCGCCGAGTTTCTTTTGGCCCTCGTTTCCCGGTAGATATTCTCCCAGCTAGATAGAAGGAGGGACCCCAGGGCGAGGCTAACCGACTCTCCCGGAATCGGACCCGGAGTCAAAGGGTTATGCAACGCTACCAACCCCGCCTAAATGTCATGCAAACTCGATTCCACGGCGGCGCGGCACGGCGTGATCCTTCGCAGCACCGAGCACCGTCTCGCGCTTTGTCTTCCGGTCTCGGGACTTTTCTTCCGAACCGGAACGGATAAACTCGTTTCAGCCCTCGAGACAGAACCTCTTGGGCCCTTTCTTGCAATTTTTCTACCGCCGGTGCCGATGACGAGGCGGCGCGAAATAAATGTGCATACATCTCGATTGAACCCTGTCACGGGGATAGCGCATCGTCTTGCGTGGCTCCCTTTCGAGTGCTAATGCTTCTCGGTGCCGAGTCCACGGCTAGAGTAACTTCCAGCCATTTGAGAAAGACAGAAGTTTCTTGGCGAGTCTTTTGAATACAAGGACACGGAAAGATGATATTCCCGTGAATAAGAAGCGAAAACCCAGGTCGGGGTTTCCTAATTAGAACGCCGTTGCAAAGAGACAGCTTTTCAGCAGCGAAATACGCATTCTGCGCTTAACAAGGATGTTAATTAACTGAGCCCTCGAACGATTCTTAAGAATCCCTTTGAGGACACGCGCCCGCGCACCAGCCGAGACTGTAACACGCTCGTTTGAATAATCAATTTCCCGAGGTCTCGTGCGTTTTTTGAAAATATTCTAACGAATCTGCCGAGAAGAGAACAACCACTCGGTAGAATGTTTGAAATATTTGGAGCCCGGCGGAATGCTTCGAACTGGAAATACTGTTTCTAAAGCAAGGGACGAACGCGGACGATTAAAATGTTCGGGGTAAGTCGCCGTGAAACGAAAAATATCTGGCCGGGACCGCGACAGACAAAGGGGATCCACAGAGGATTTCAGGAAAGAGCAGCGATCTCTGCAACCTTTCGCGACCCACATTTCAAATCGACTAAACAAAATAGGTCGCTCTGTATGCAACGCGACGATCCGGAAATCCTTTCTCTTTTCGACGCTGATCCTCGCGTCGCACCGGAACGGCAGCTACGAGTCGTCCCGTGTGCTTCAGCTTCAACGTCAATCTTTTCCTTGTACTTCGCATTTCCCAGGATTTAACGTTCGATATCTCCCGGAACTTGCGTCAGCTCCGCTTCCCGTTTCACCTTTCCCCGAACAGATGCTTCATCTGCATAAAACATAAACCGTGGCTCTAATCCTGCTAACACTTTACCCAGCTCCAGCTAAATTCGAGAGAATTTTACCAGGAACCTCGTTCAACTCGACGAACGCTTCAAAGAAGTTCCATTGTCGCTCACGCAATATCCTACTTGTACGTTAAGAGACATCTAACGTACACCTCGTTCAAACGCAACTCGAAGAGACTTAACAGAAATCCAAATCAGGTTTCGCTTGAATTTGAGCCGAGATCTAACAGAGGTCCGACGCGAACTCAACGCAGTCCAATTCTTAGATCAGGATCAAGCGAGGATCCGACTCAAACGTAATTCGAGCACAGTAAAGATCTGACCCAGACCAGGTAGTGATCAACCACAGAGTCTCCAGACACCTAACATAAATTTAGACTTACCCTGGCTGTGGTCTAACTTAAATTTAATCCGAGGTAACCTTGATCTTAATTAAGACCCGACCCAGACTGCGGTAATTGATTTTCTACCGAAGCACCGAGGCTTTTCTTGAACATCACGAGAACACTCGACTGCCAGGAATAATCTCGAGCATTCTTGATCGTCTTCGA
The DNA here is from genome assembly GCA_963966675.1 of Lasioglossum calceatum. Classification (NCBI taxonomy): domain Eukaryota; kingdom Metazoa; phylum Arthropoda; class Insecta; order Hymenoptera; family Halictidae; genus Lasioglossum; species Lasioglossum calceatum. Next base: position 426,964 of record OZ016555.1, on the reverse strand, counting down.
TCATCTCGACAGTTTTAACTGCTTCTCTCCAGAAGCTGTTAAATCCTCGGGGAATTCCGAATTTTCATCGACTCGAGGAGAGGTAGTATCGAGAAACGATAAAAGCCGTGTTATTGCGAGACAATGGTGGGAAAAAATGTTTACTGCGATCAATTTCGTAGCCGGGGTAAAAACTGCCGTCTGCCGCGATGATTTACGCACCGGTCGAACTTTATTTCCTCGCTCGTCTCGGCAGCCTGCGAGGCGTCATCGACCTGTTTACTGGATCGAGTATCGGCGCGCCCGTTCCAGTAACACTCTGCTAATCCGATCATGTTTCCATTTCCCGTTCGTGGAGCCGCGCAACGCGCAACCGCGTTCTCTTCGTTCTCTCCTCTCCGCCTCCCTCACACTGCCTCTTGTCGGTAATAGCTGAAACTATAACAAGTTCGCTGATGCGAGTACTCCGTTGCCAAATTGCCGCGATTCCGGGGACAACGGCGCGAGCGGCGTTAGCATCCCAGCTACCGAATGGAATTTCTTAGAATAAGTCCGATGATACCCGGTCCGGCGATAAGCGAGCGCGTTTCTGCTCACTTCGCGCGCCGCTCGCGATCATCTCTGTGCTCGCGAAGAGCTTTCCGGCTCGTTACGTCGATGACGACCGGTGGGTCATTAACAATCAACGTTTGCCAGCTATTTAAGAGGCCGGAACGGCCGAATAAAACTCCCGCGGTACGCGCCCGCTCGGCTTCCGATCGGGATTCAATTGCATGGAATTTTTATTCCGAGCCGGCCTCGAATACCGAGTGAAAACTTCATTTTCCTCGATTACATCGAACGCGATAGATAAAATATTTTCGATGGAATACGCAGTCGGCCGCCCTCCCCCGCCCCCTGGTAGAACCATCGGCCGTGGAATCAATTATCGTCGATCGGAAACATTCGATGACCCCTGGAAGCTCTCGCGGAATGTAGCCGGGGCCCCTCTTCATACTAAAATGCGAGGAATTAGCGTCGAATTGCCCGGATGGAAATTGCGCCTCGCTCCGGAGCCGTGCAACCTGTCAAAGGTGCATGATAAAAGGACGAGGCCGCGTTTGCCGGCAAGGATCGGCGGAAAGGCGGGCTCGATCCGCGAGGCAAGAATTTAATCAGCGAGGAAAATTGCGCGTGAACAACCGAGCTCCATTCGGACATCATTATATCGTTCATTCCATGCCGATATTAATTTATGTTGATCCACTCGCGTCGATCGTATCGTCTCGTATTTACGAACGCGTAAGCGCCGCGCCGCGCCGTTTCTGTGAATTATAACAGGACTCTGCGGAGAACGGGCGAGGTATACTGCGGCGAGAAGTTCAGCTGCAGATTTCGCGAACTTTGCGTCCGTAACGTATTCCTCGTAACAAAATACTCCCCGTTCTTGCAGTTTCTCTTTGTTAACCCGCTTCTTGCGTTAACTCGCGTGCTCCCGTGCGTTGTTTGTTTGGTGGCACTGACAATTATATTTTGCTGGCACGCTCTTCTCGACGAGATACTGTATTCTCGAAGCTCCTAAATCGCTAGATTTTAGAGGTGTGCGAGAACCCGAAAATGTCGGGTCGCAACGGATCGAAAATTTGATTCTCAAGAATCCCGTCCCGACCATCGGGTTCTCGCACATCTCTAGATAACCGCAGATCGCAAGGCAAAGTTCTTTCACAATTTCGTTCGCCTGTAGCAGTTTTATCGATAAAGCGCAGCGCGGGGACGGCTGTAATACATAAGTAACGAGCCAGTTTGCGGTCGCATAGAAAAGAAGCTCGTTATATTCGCGGCGATATCCGCCGCTCCCGGCCAATAATGGAAAGCCTCGAATAAATACGATTCATTTCGAACTGTTTACCGGGGCGAGATTGAGGCGTTCCGGCCGCGAGGGCGTGTTTACAGATGGATGATTCCCTATCACGGTATTTTATATTAAATTCTTTCCGTCGACCGATCGTGGCACCGACGGCTTTCCATTATTCCCTCTCCCTTCTCGGCCCAAAACAAATACCGGGCCGGCTTCCTTCTTCCGCGGTTCAATTTCCAGCTTAGATCTTCATTTATCTTTCCACTGTCACATTCCCTATAATCCTAGCCCCGGCTCGTTCCCCGACCCCTTCCAATATTTGCTTTCTTCTAAACGTAATTTCCAACGCGATTTATATGGAAGATCGAATCGAGTCGAATCGAATCGAATCGAATCGAATCGAATCGGAATCGACTCACCGGTTAAATCTTTACAAAGATGGAGAAAGAGAGAATGGGGACAAAAAAGAGAGGACAGAGGGTGAAAGGACGGGACATCCGAGGATTCGAGCAAAACAACGGGGGTTGGAAATCGTCGCGCTCCTTTCTTTCTCTCATTCTCTTTCTCTTTCTCTCTCTCTCTCTCTCGAGCGCGCCGCTCGCTCCCAGTAATGCAGTTCGTGAGCTCCGGATGCACGAGCGCCGATGCACCTGTCAATGCTGTCTTTGAGATCGCGATTTCCTCGCACACTAGCAACACGCGCGTTTCACCGTGCCGGGAATAACCTTCTAACATACGCGAGATTTAGCCTCGTCGACGAGAGTCAGTCGTGTTCTTCGCCGAACGAGCTCGTGTCTTGTTCCCCGGGCACGTGGAACTGTTATAGCGTGTTGCGTAAGCGGTCTCGCGTCGTCAAACACGAAATATGTATCGCGTCGAGCCCTGGAATTCGTTGGATTGCTCATAACGCGCGACAAGGGACCAGAAATACACGGCGAACGAACAATCATGGCCCGACTCATCGTTTTCACTTGCTAGGCGCACCTTGTTTCAGGTGTGCAACTTTGTTCTTCCTTGTTTCCAGTTTTCTGTGTCAGTCGTATCATCAAGTCAGACGTATAAGATGCAGAAAACACAACGAACACCGCACGGATAATATCCTAACGAGATACAAGCATTGGAAATTGCAGACTCGTCGAAAAACGGGTTAATTCGCATATAATCCTTGACGAAGTAATTTCCGCGTTGGATCGACAGCTCGCGTTTCCATACAGTTATTTGCGAACATTCAAGTCGAATTACTTTCCGGGTTCCGGGAGCGGCATGGCATCATCATCAGCACTCGAATGAAATTCGCTGTTAGAGGATGTTCGCGGAAGCTGCGGGGCCCTTAGCGAACCTAATGGATTACGTAACCGCGTTTCCCGGAGGGTATTAACAAATAAGACGCGTCCGTGTGCACTCAAAGCTTCTCTCTTTTCCTCGAAGTCGGGCTAATTGGCCGCAATTAGTGTACCTAAACGAGGACGAGGCGAAGCGACGAGGGGAGCTCGGACCCGTCCGGCCGCAGGTCCGGTAGCTTTGGTCGTTGCGCGAGTCCGACAGGGTAGATCGGCAAAAACGCGGGTCCGCCGTCAAAGAGAGGCGGGTCTGTGCCGTGGACAAAGAATAGAACGGCTGGCGTTGGGATAAGAAAGAAGACGCGGCTGCGAATTAGAGGAGAAGACACCGCGACGGAGCGAGGTCTGGTAAAAAGAACAGGTTCGAGTAAAGAGGGTCTAACGGCGCGGCGCGGCGCGGCGGCAGAAGAGAAGGAGTAGGAAACTGCAGAAGAAGAAGAAGAAGAAGAAGAAGAAGAAGATCGAGCAAGTGAATGTAATTGGCTTGAGCCGGCGCTATCTTGCTGGCCGAGCAGTTTCTCAGTTCGGTCGCTATCAGCGCGAATATAAATTCAGCTCGTTTTATTTCACCGTCCCGCGTCCGTCCCGCTGTCCTTTTTCCGTTCGAGACGGCCGGTTCCTCGGGCTGGCTGTCTCTGTTTCGCGGCGCTCTGGGACCGGCTAGGGGAATTAACGGCGTTAATTTGTTTTAAGTACACCGGGCAAAAGTTTCGAGAGCCCGGTATCGATGGCTACAACCGTTGACCGTCGATACGACGACGGTCCGGAACCGCTCCGGTCTCGCGGCGTCGTTTGATTTCTTCAACGACTACAGCACCGTTACCAGCTTCTCCCTCGCAAGTCCCTCGGCAACGCGTTAACGTTTCCGTCGGTTTTATTTCGTCCCGGCCCGCTCTCTACCGTTAATATGTTAATCGATATGCAAATCTAGCCAGTCCCCCCGCAACCCCGTCGAGCTCGCTCCGCATCGACGGGATCGTTCGATACACTCGTGAACGCTGGAATTCATTGTTACCGGCACCAGTTTTTCCTCGAGGAGCGGCCGTTAACTCGGTAATGGTATTGTTTCGTTAACGTTTGCCGGTGTTACGACGATGCTCGTTACTTAACCGGTCGATCAGGGGGCTAAAAATGCCGGTACTTAACTCTTCCCGGTGTGTATTCCTTGCTCCCTTTTTCCGCTGCCGCTCCCAGAGACGACGGGGCTGATCAGTGGCGAGCCGTTTCCACTTAGCGCCGCTGCTCGATATTGTGCTCCCTTCGTCACTGTCTTTTACGGCGTGCTGCCTCTCGTTCTGTACACTGTCGCTGATCGATGCTCCGTATTTCTTCTTGTGTCGTCTACGATTTTCATTTCGGTCAGATTTATCGTTGATTCGTACTAACGATTACACCGAAAAACTGTGTTTTCCCTCTCGCTTTTTGCAATATCTTTTGATACAATGTCCGGCATGTCCCACGCGCGTTATCGATGATTTCAATGATAAGGAGAAGCATGGCCGACCGATTCGTGCTGTTTGAATTCTCTAAAAGTTTCAATACCTCCTCGGCTGCTAATAATTTCCTTTCATCGGGATGTTTTCATCGGGAGCTTCGGCAATTAAGACCAGTTTCGATTCATTTATTCGTACAGAAGTAAAGCCGGATTATTTAAAGAGCTGAGAGTCACGTTTGCGTGCTCTCTTCTGTATCCCTATTTTTCGAAGTCGATATCCGCAGTCGAACGGAAACGGCAATATTAAAGAGACACTCGGCGTTAAATTGGATCATCCGCTCTTTATCTTGTTCTCTTTTCTCACTCGGCTCGCGAACTTTCGGAGCGTGAATGTACAATTTCTCTCGATCCCTCCCCACCGAGAGACTTTTCGATGTCATTATCCATCGGATAAGGGGAAAATAAACAATCGAAGATCCCGATAATGACAGACACGCGCGGAAATATAATTGGAAGTTTCTCGACCCAGTTTTTCGAGTGCGACGCGCTCGTTCGACCGGCAAAATCGAAGAAACGACATTCTTCGCCGAAGATTATCCACTCAGCCATTACAGCGGAGTGTGTGCAATGACGTGTTGGGTCTTAACGAACGTGACGTCAATGCGCTGTAATCGTTCACGCCAATATTGCGGTCGGAAAGTTTTGTGCTGCGTCGTGACCAAGACCCGTGGGATCCGATAAGAGTCCTACCGAAGAAGCTGCGATTAATTGTGCCCCATCCTCCTCCTTTTATCTCCCCCTTCTATCCTTCTGAAACCGGTCGATATCACGCGAAGGACACTTTTGTCGCACTTGCGTGAACCGAAGTTCAATAGAAGCCACGCTCGAACGCGATAATCGAGAGAAACTGCGAAAACACTTGCCTTGGTCTTCGCCACGCTCTACTTTGCTGCGGTGGAGACATAAAGAAATATTTATAGAGTCCACATCATCCTCAGTTCTCACTTTTATAAGCTAGAAATGATTCCGATAGAATTCTTGTTTCTTCAAGCTCTACCGTCCACTAGTCGTATCATCTTTAATTCCCATTTTTACAGCTGGAAGTGATTGTAATGGAATACTTGCTTCACCAAGCATCACTGTATACTTTTTTTTGTTACGCGTTTATAATAAAAATGGGTTGATGCGATCTACAACGAGAGGAAAGTTAATTATCTCTTGCAAATGATGTAGAAAATTTTGTAGATAGAAAAGGTTATGTTGTCTCAATCGCGCTAAATATTGGTAAATATTCTTCCTGGATTTTACGAGAATAATTTCTCTGAGAATGATATCAAGATCTAAGAGGAACACGTACTTCCACGTCGAGGACGGCATCGCACGTGTTTGCCGGCTGATTCATTAAGTCCACTTAATAATTTCAACCAATTAATTCCGCCAGGCTCCATCGCGGTCGGTTTAATTTCTCAGGCGAGCCCCGATGTGTGTAAAAACACGTGTAATTATACGACTTGTTGGCGGACGACGCGACGTCTCCGACCCTAATATTTTACTCATTTTACCCGAGGAAATCTTGGGAAGCGGTTCGCGCGCCGTGTGCGCGGTAATTATTCATAGCAATTACGCTGTTTCCCGACTCGCACAAAGACGCCGCCCTTTTTACGAGTGCTGTCGGCCGAGCAGCGGGGCCGCCCTAGGATATTGTTAAAAATAATATCGCTCCGTTTAACGCGGAGTGGTTGTCGTAAAGCGGCGGGTCGTTTCAAATTTTACATCCTGTCCTCGGCGAAACCATGAATTCCCACGAACGATCTGCTTATGGGGAAAGTTCTCGGCCAAAGAGAACGAGAGAAACGGGAGGACCTAGAGCCAATTCCCTAGGCGGACGGGCCTTCTCGGTTGAAAAATCCGCGAGCGAGATCGCGATGAAGCGATCTCTCTCTCTCCCTCTCTCGCGAGAGCAGACGCGCGAGAGTGGAACGTACCAAAATTTTAATCCGTTCCCGTTCCGGTTGGAACAGGAGATCGGGAGAGCTTCCTTTTATCCCGAGACACGGCGTATAACTCAAATTCCCATTCAACGGGGCCACTTTCAAATCGAGCGGAAACTCCTCGAATCGTTCGGCTCGCAAGATAAAGTTCTGGTCCAATATCCCGGCGATCGTTGCATCGAGTTTTGGTTCCAGCGCGCCTCGATCCCTTTTCAAGGGTTCTCGCGTAGGTGCGGACCCGTTGGAAAATGAAACGAGCGCAGAAAAAGAAAGAGAAAGAGAAAAAGGGAGGAAGAGTGCAAAGAAGAGATCGTGGGTTAGAGAGAGAGAGAGAGAGAGAGAGAGAGAGAGAAAGAGAGAAAGCGAGTGGGACTCAGAGGATACTTTTCTAACGATCCAAGCGGTGATACAAAAGACGCGGTATAAAATGGACCCGGTCTCTCGCTCGCATTCACGGTCCAGCGAACTTTCGCGTAAAAGCGCGTTTAAGCCGAAGGCCCCGGTCGAAAATCGACGCTCGTCGAAATCGCTCGTTAGCCGGGAGAAAAGTCGTTCTCGAGACGGTATCTTCCACGCCGGGCGGTGTGGAACGGAGGCGTGAAAAGGGGTTACTTCCACGGATCTCCTAAGTTTTATTCCCGCCGCTCTTTGGAACGATTTAATGCCTGTAAATTTCGGTGGGAGACGAAACTTTGAGCGATATTAGCAGCGATGGGAAAAGAGAAAGAGAAAGGGAAAGAGAGAGAGAGAGAGAAAGAGTTAGCAGGGGGTTGGCAGAGGGTTGAAAGCGCGGACTGGCTCGGTAAAATTGTTCGATATTCGAAGGACGTCGCGCGGGTGGCACGCGAATGGGCGGCCGGTCTCGAACTTCTATTTATCTGGCCTCGACGATTCGAGTTCGGTTATCGGCGAACGCTGCGAGAAAAGGGTCTCTCTCTCGTTTCAACCCCTCCTCGGGGAGAGAGAAAAGTTTACCCGTGGCTGGCATTCAGTCTCTGTTCGTTATTCACCTTGTTCTGCTTTTTGCCTCGATGCGAAATCGCTCTTTCTTTTCGGTGTGCTTTATTTGACGCCCCCCTCTCCGCACCACCCCGATCCAACAAGGATATTGGATCAATGCTGGAACGATATTAATAAGGAAACACTTTAACTGGCTCGAGCGCATGTTCCGCCGTGATTGAAGCAATAATTGCGGAATCGCCTGGGAAAGATGAATGGAGCTTCGATATCGGCGCAAAGTATTACGTTCAGTTATAAGTCGATTCGCATTTCTTTGCGGAGATGATGCAATGTACCACTTTCAACTAAAACTCATCTAATCTGCGATACAATCACCATTTTCATCGATAGAATCACCCTGTTGACACGAAATGTTCGTATTTTTTTAGTAACCTACTTGAAGCGATTTCACGATTATGTGACCTCGAATTATAAAGCTACCAAGATTTCGATGTAATTTCAGCGTGTAGTTTAACTGGAGAAATATGTGAAAGGGGTGAAAATAGTTCCGAGTTTGGCGAATAAATACTGTGCACGTACGCGATCATTCAGCTTTAACATCAAGCTAAAATTAAATGTACACACACGTGCACGGGGACGGGAACGGGGATCCTTGAAGAGGATGAATGTGTAGCCTGCGGGAAGCGGCGTGGTTACTCAAGAATACTTCAGTGACGTTTCATTTTACACACCGCCGTATAAACTTGACAATCTCGCGGCGTTGTAAAACACCGCGGTACCGGGGTGTTCCCTCGCACATGTTACCCTTTCATTTAAAAGAATTACTGGGAGAGAGAGAGAGGGACAGTCCGTCGGGGGAGCGGGATAAAAAAAGAAAAAGGCGAGCAATCCTCCGGTGGATCGTACATTTGATAGGTCCGGGAGGGACGGGATTCATATTTCAAGGGACGAAATAAAGTTCGACGTCCGACGTCCACGGGAACATTCCCGTGTATCCACTGCCATCCCGCAGCCTCGAATTAATCTCTCGTAATCTTTCGTTTCCTACCGCCGTGCCGTCTAATTAGATCGTTAATCACCTTGTCATACACTTCCGCGTGGCCCTCGCTAGATTTAACGCCGCAACGACGTAATAAACGAGCAATCTATCTGTGTGAGCTGCCGCGGCACGTGAATGTTGAGGTGACGTCGCGAAACGGTTGGTGGGACAGGGTGCGGTACAGCTGGATAGGGAACGCTAATGCGTGGGAGCGAGACGGGAAACGCATAAAAAACGTTCGCCACGGCGCGGCGTTCGGTCGTTCCGCCTTTCATGACTATCTGATGTACGTTGCCGACGTGATAGATGTTTATGCCTTGTGCGACACTCCATTTGCCCTTATTTTCCGGACGTACCCTCGCACCCTCCCTGGTCACCTCGTCGTTTGTACAGGCTGTCTTAAACTACAGAACACCAAAGCAAACGAAAGCAAAACACGAGAACACGCGCACACGTAGAATTGTTTCTCGAGGGGCCAGACCTGAGGACCGCCTTGGTGTACCGTTTACGCGTGCGAAAGGACCGTAGACGGAATAATTCAGCGAACATTACCGGAATGGACGTCGCTCGCAACGTTCTAGACTGAAAGTCGCTGTGCCACCGCGGACAACCGGCCGGACCAGTCCAAGATTAACGCGGACGCAGAGCGAGCGTCACGCGATAAGCTCTTTTCCAATTTATTCCTCGTTCGGACGCGAAGCCAAAGACTAATGTCGATGCTGGCGTTAATCCAAATCGAACGTAGACCCGGGCACCGGTGTCGGTTCCTATTACTCGGCGAACCCTTTTCCACTCGGCCAGCATGACAAAAGAATTCGCGCGAGAGAAAAATACCAGCCTCGTCGCGACCCCCTCTCGATCGCGCAACATCGAGGTGTTGTTTGGCTCCAGCACTCGTCGAACTGCACGCTCGCGAGCCACCGTTCTGTGGTCAGATGCCGAAACGAGATACGGTCAGTCACGAAACCCTGTGCACATCTGCCAAATTTTGAGTATTCCGAACCAAACGGCGCGGGTACTCGAATATAATCGATACTGTGTCGGGTCAACCCATAAGTAACTTTTACCAAAAGAATCGCACAATTTCTTTACAGGAACATGCACGAAATTTTCATGTGCAGATTGAGACAGAACGTACGAAGGCTATTATCGGAATAACGCCGACAACCGCAACGAGAGACCCGAAGAATTTTAATGCGTCCCTACAGGCCGTATACTAAATTCGCTGATTCCACGTGTTTGATTTGTTTACGTTTTCATGCAACGGCTTTACCGAAACATGAGGAATAATATATCTCCGGGGGGCGAGCGGTCACGTGCTGCTGAAAATTACGTCCCTATGCAAATTTTAAGCTTTAAACTATAGCCGGCATTTGCATGGCATCATAAATCTACCGTTCAAACGGAAACCGACTGGTTCCGCTCGAAATTTTCGTTAAGTTTTAATGCAAACACTCGTCGGTCGTCAGCGACCGCGATAAATGAAACCGAAAAAACGAAACAAAACGATATTTAGCCGCGTCTCTGGCTGGAAAATCCATCTCACACGTCAACCCTTCAACCCGATATTATTTTTACCATTGCGGAGCTCCGAAAATCATTTCTAAACTAGTTTCAACTCTGCTATCAAGGGAAAATTTACATTATTCGACCCCTCGAGGTAAAAGAAACTTTTGAATATAGAAAAGTTCCTAATTAGACTACGGTGTTCCATGCGAAATAAAAATGTTCTACATCTGTTGCAAGAAATAGGAACCATTTAGAAATTTCTTTCTTTCTGTAATTTCTAGGGCCTGAGAAGTAATATCTTGTAACTCTTTTCGATTCCTCTAACCACTCCACTGTTTCAAATTAAAGGTACTCATCATATTTGCAACTTTGAAGCCGGTTCATTGTCAATTTAACGTGTTGCACAGGAATAAATATAAAGGGGTCAGTACCAACAAGGAAAGTTAAACCGATGCTCGGTGCGGTTTCCTCTGAAGCATGTGAATATAATAGTCTCTGAATGAATGAAATCCACGGTTTTTCCGGGAGAGGCGAGGCTTGGTCCTTGTTCTGTTAAATAAATTCTCGAGTCGGAACGCAAGGGCGATTCACGAAACGCGCCGGAATTCTTAGAGAAACTTCTCGGTTTTTCTTTTCCGACGAGGATCATTCACGGACCGACGAAATATCCGTAATTCCGTTCTCGTTTCCGTGCTCTCCCGACGACGCCGACAAAGGACCGTGTATAAACAAATTACAGGTCGTGCTCTCTCGAAGTAGCGGCTCGAAAAGTGCATTACGAGCGCTGCTACGCCCCGCACGGCGATCAATTTTACTGCCGAGCACGTTCTCGGCGATATACTCGTTTCGAAAGGCGAAATCGACTATTCGTAGAAGGGCTCGCGTGTTCGAATAAGTGTGCAACGAGGCGGATTTTAGGCGAACGAGAATCGCGCGGTAATCGCGGCGGGATTCGCTGTTTGTCGTGCATTAAACAGGAGACGCGTCGCAGCTGAGTCCCTTCGACGAACGACCGTAACCCGCTTTAAAATGGATGCGATACGGTTGCAGATGAGGGCAAGGGCCTCTCAAGGGGCTGACAGGCGATGAGACAATTGCTAATGGCGACGGCGCGCTGCGTTACGAGCGTTCTAACAGCCAATTCTTGCGAGCATGCACGGATCTCCCGCCGCGCCGCGCCGCGCCGCGCGCCGCACCGATGCGCTCAACGCGCCGCGCCGGCCGTAAACCTGGTTGAAGCGACTGTTTACGTTTCTTTGGCGACACTAGAAATTTTGTGGCCGCTGTGCAATATATTTCGTGTTCAGGTTCGCGTTTCAAGGGTCTGGCGGTATAAGCAGCAATTAGTCAGCCACACGGACGCAACTTTGTCCTGCCCGAAGTCTTTGTTTCAGCCTACATTGAAATTGTGCGTGACACCGGCACATTGTGTCGTCGTTTAGACGTATTACTGGAAATGAATACCTTCTGCCTCTGAATAAGCAAACCCGCCACAATTGGCCGAGTCCTTTGTTCGATATCGACAGAAAAATATCCTCGGCACGAACCACGGACAGCATAAACAGAAACTAATTGCTTAGTGGGTGTTGTCGTCGAGCGGAGAACTTCGCAACTACCGTCGTGAATACACCGCGAACAGAACTTCCCGGTCTCGATTCATAGCCGATCACCGTTGTTTGTTCTTTATAAATACGCCAGTGTCACAGACACTGGAACGTGTAATATAATACGGCCGGATAGAGAGCTTCCTATTTCCGTCTTGCAGCCAGACGTCAGGCAGCTTCCCTTTGAAAAGTAGAAAGAACGCAAAGTCTTGCGATATAGAGGTTGTTTTGGAAAGAGGGGACAATCGTCGGTGACGCGATACCGGGAACCATTTTGAATGGGGAAGAAAATTGGTAGCGTCTGCCAGGGAGAAGAAAACGCCCCTAACAACCCGTGTGAATCGTAAATATTTTCTTTTAACGCGCCAACTCTGCCAACGTGGTCCTGTAGACAGCTGGAAGGAAGGCTTTCTTTCAGGCGTTATAAAGCGAAACAAGTCACAAAATATTCGTGTAAAAAATTGGCAGGGCTTACAAAATGGTATAAAACGCTCGCGCACGGTTCATACCAACAATCTTGAGTATTTTGACGTGGAAAAATGCAGGGCCGTTCCTAGGTGTACAGCCGCCTGCGTGCTGAGCAATTTTTCGCCGCCCCCCACCCTCACCTTGACAATGGGAAAAAATATTTAAACCAGTATACATAAGTGCTTTATTCAAATTTATAATGAGAAATTCAGAATACAATGAATTTGTTGTATTAACGCATTTTATAAACATATATCGCATTCGCAATTCCTAATGTAAAATTTTCGAGAGGCGCTTTACGAGCTTTTTTCGCAGAAAACTCGTCTATGACTTTAGCATAATCAATCTTTTCTCACATATGTCGTGCTCTATTGATAAAAGAGCTAGATCAGATTAGCGCTCCTGTGTCATAGGTGACCTTAAATAATTTTTTACAATTTTCAGTTTTGAAAATGATCTTTCTCCACTTGCAACTGTTACTGGCAACGTCAAATACAATCTAATTGTTATTGCCAAATCAGGAAACAAGTGAACCAAATACGTAAGAACAATTTTTTCCAATATATCCTTACATTTATAAACCTCAGAATTAAATAATGCCTTGAACGATAAACATTCAGTATACCGGGTGGTTCACGACAAACAGGCCACCTAAATAACTCCGTTAGTTGTACTATTTAATAGTACAACTTTTCTCTCTAACATTTTCTTCGATCTCTAATCCTAACGGAGTTATTTAGGTGGCCTGTTTGTCGTGAACCACCCGATATAGCTCTACTCCATCTATATCTTTTGAAATTGATATATCGACCGCAGTTGGCCGCCCCTAAAATCGGCCGCCTGCGTGCGGGCCAGGCTTGCCATATGCGCGCCCCGCCAGGTCCCTTACGTTTCTGTCCCTCGCCTAGATGCTCCGTAAAGCCTGCATTCGCTTCTCCCACGCTTACCACTACCGCTGCCGCGTGCCGCGTGAAGCATGCTACCGACTCGGTCGCGGCAGCGGTGGTGGTAAGAGTGGGAGAACCGAAGGCAGGCTTTACGGAGCATCTAGGCGAGAGACGAAAACGTAAGGGGCCTCATACGGCAACCCTGGTGCGGGCACGCACTGCACGCCTGGTAGGAACGGCCCTGGAAAAATGTGACGTTCACAGTCAGCTAAGAAATTACACTTTGACCCTAGCTCCTCGACGACCAGATGGCATCGGCCAAGAGGCGGGCGCGGGGACGGCGGAAAGATAATTTTCGAGAATAATAGGGTAATACGTGGTCCGCCGCGAAAATTACTGCGACCCGGAAACAATTGCGCGGATTCGGTATTTTAATATCCTACAGCGAGACGTAATTCCGGCCGCGTTGTTTCGGCCAACCCTGAATTACGAACGTAATGGAATTATTCGTTTCGCCGGCAGCCCGAGCGCGAACGCGCGTCAGGTATTAACTGTCTGGACCTTTACACCTGCGTGGCAGCAGCCTCGGTTGCCGGGATAAATTAATTGCAACGGCGTGGAATAAAATTGGACCCTCAACAATTGCTGACGCCGCGTGTTCCACAATTGCACCGCCAAGAAACGATCGGTTTCTTGGAACCGTTCGTCGGACGTCGATGAAGAATTATTTATTACCAAGGATATTATTCTTTCCTGTACCGGTAGATGTATTTCTCTATTTTTCTTCTGCGTGTTTGTGCTCGTTTCACCGGGGTCATATTTTTATCTTTCTGTTTCGCGTCTCTGGTTCCGCGAGAGTCGCACCGTCGCATTGAAATTTCTATTCCTCGGCGCTTTTATCCGCTTACTTGTGTCTTGCGAAATAACTTAGTTCAATGCTTGTGTATCAAGAAAACGGGGAAATGGACGGGGAGGGGAGGGTAGAATCCAGAACCGAAATAAAGAGAGAGTTTTTAATGTTTCTCTTGTGGTCGAGGACACTGTGTAAAATATTTCGAGCATGAAACACGGAACAATATAGCAAATAACAATGGAGCTAGAAACAGGGCGAGGCAGGAAACTTGCTATGTAAAGGGTTCCATGAATTGTTAACTTCCAGTTAAATGGCGGACGGGAGACGGGTGACGGGGGGCGGGGGGCGGCAGGGCAGGGCGTGTCTCCTTCGGTGTGGGACGGGTTCTATCAATTCTTAACTTTTTCACGGTGTGGCTGTGTGTTATTTTTCATAACGCGGGACGGAACGGTCGCAGTTGGGACAGGAAAGAAGGGCCGAATACCGCGGTTAAATTATACGCATCACGGGGCACACGGTCGCAATCGCAAATGGGTTTAATGGCTTTAGCGTTTGCCTCGCATGCGACCGTGGTTTGTTCGCAACAGAACAATCTGAAAACAATTTGCGAGGCACATATGTATGTACATCCTCGAGAACTATTTACTACATATGAATGCGGTAATAGGGGAGCAGACGAATCCGCGGTCGCCCTGGGGTTACGCGCATTGCTCAGACTGTCCACGAAGTCGATATTAATTATTCCGGCGGGCGGTAACAATTTATAGCAGTTATTATTGTTTACCGGCACCGGCCAAAATTTCCTAGAAAATTTTCCGACGATCGAACATTATCGTTCGAATTGCGTCTCGCCCCTTTGATAACCTCGGACCCGTCGCACAATTATTGGTACTTCGAATTCTGTGAAATTTCACAGTTGCGGAACACATTTCTATCGTTGCAGCATTGAGTACAGGCTTAATCCAGACTTGAGCACTGCAAGGTGCAAAAATGTGTATTTTCTACACATTTGATGTGTATTTTAATTCTGATCTGATTCAAGATTGGTTACTGTAGTCGGTTCCGAATGGAAAGATAACTTGAATTAATCGGACGTTCCGCAAACAGCATCGTGATTCTCCGTGCGACACCGGAGACGTGGTATGGGACCGTTTAGATATCGATTACGCCTGAACCCCATAGCTGAGCGATTTGTATATATAGGATTATCGATTAGTCTGTTTACTGTGCGTGACCCTCGACTGGATTATGCCTGCAATCGATTAACCGGAGAACTGATCGACCACATTCGGTTAACAGATACTGATACATCCTGCTGCAATTAACCGCTTAGCGGTGTACTCAAATTACCCAATACTCTTCGTCACGTTGTATTGGCTTTGAATCGTTGCCGCTGTGGCGTGGCCATTACGACTCGCCTTCGAAACACTAGATCCCGGTTTACAATCCTACCTATCCTGACGAGGAGATCTCTGCTAGATGACTAAGTAAGTCACGGTCAATCCGCTCTATCATCGTGCTTTTAAAATACACACTGTAGAACCAATCAATATTAGTATTAGTGTACCGTGGCTCTGAACAACAGAGAGTGTATACAATTAATTTAACTAACTTTAAAAAGAAAAAACTACAACAGAGCTTGCTAAACCATACCAAAGGGGTGTTTAATTGTAACCTGTAAGGGCAGTTTTGACCATCGTAATCGGCTAGGACCTTTTCGACAGATATTACAGTGACTTCTTGCGACGTGTTCTACTTCAATTGATTGAGAGTATCTATTCGAAGATACCGTTTTTCGGAATATGTAGTTGCAGTACAGTAGTTACCATAGTCAGTTCTCGAACCGTTGTAGCGGTATTTGCCACTTTGTGTAATTAGAAAACGCGACTCTGTGTCGTCAGGCGGTATCGTGTAGGTGCAAGAAGCATACTAAATCGGGTCAGAACCGGAGGACGAGCGTAACAGAGATTTCTCAAAGCCGCGACGATAGATTCGAGCGACAGACGTAGGTAGACGGGTGTCTCGTCTCGCGGCGAGACGTCTTCGTTCCCGGGCAAATCAGGGGGATGCTGGCCCAAAGGGTAGAGAAAGAGAGAGAGAGAGAGAGAGAGTGGCGTCGTTTGCGGATAGACAAGACGCCGCGGAGCAGATTTGTGGCAAAGAAGAAGCGCAAACAGCGCGTGCGAACGGGGACAACCTTGCGGAAGAGCGACGCGTGCAATGACAGCGCATCGAGAGCGTCCCATTTGGCGAGCGTCGCGAGCTGCCTCGCGAGAAATATCCAGGTCTCGTTCCCTAAGGCTGGAACAGAGCGTCGGGCACGGGGCGACACAGACATTGAAAGGAGAAAGGGCTGTCTGATCTGGCGCGTTTCAAAGTAGTGCCCGGCTCTCTCTCTCTTTTTCCTCCTCTCCCTCTGTCAGACGCAAACTTAACGGTGGATTACTTTTAGTCGACCGTGTGTTCGATTGTGCCGTAAACAATGTGACCTTCTTCCGCCCCAATTAACCGCCTCTGTTTCCAGTCGGATTCAACGATTGTTTATTTCGACGTGTATTCCTGTGCGCCGCGCCCGGATTATTTTCAAGGAAAATAAATCGTTATCGGTCTGACCGTGTATACAGGGTGGGGCATTAACTATGTCCACCTTGAATATCTCCATTATTTGTAATAATATGGCAAAATGTTATAAACAAAATTTGCACGGTACAGAGGGGGGCAAATTGGGACATAAACATTTTCTGCGTGGGTGAAGGCATAGAGGACATTTCAAGGTCGTCTAGATTTTTTAAAATAGAACGTCGTATTTTTTATACCATAGATCGATAGAGTATCAAATTCTGAGTATAATAGTGTTGACCTTCATATGTCCTAAACCTAATAGTTAACGAGATATTAGCCAAAGAAGAAAGCAAATTGTTTCGATATATCTCGTAAACTATTAGATTTAGGACATATTGAGGTCAATACATTTTTACTCAGAATTCGATAGTCTATCGATTCATGATACAGAAAGTAGGTGTTTCCATTTTAAAAAATCAAGATGACCTTGAAATCTCCACTATGCCTCCACCCACGCAGAAAATGTTTGTGTCACAATATGGCCCCCTCTGTACCGTGCAAATTTTGCTGATAACATTTTGCCATATTATTACAAATAACGGAGATATTCAAGGTGGATATAGTTAGTGCTCCACCCTGTATATTCAAAGACGTCGCGTCGGCCCCGTTTCGGTTCCTTTGCCGGATTAAACGAGTTGCCGAAACGATTCGGAGCTTTTTAATTCGACAAAAAAGAATGCAAAGAGGAAAATGTATTATTTTTTGCAAGCAGCCCTATATATACGATCGTTGCTTAGTAATAGAGCGAACACTCTGTATATCTGACTACCATTCCAATTTCACGACGTTTAAGAAGCTTCCGTGAGATTTCTAAAATCCGTAAAATTTACCGAACGCAGTCTCAACACACACACACAGTTCGCAGATTTGAAGTAGAACGCTCCGTGACTGGGCAGACATTGTACGGGTATATTCTAGTGGAGCGGTTAAACGTCGCGTCGCGTCGCGTCGGCTCGTGCAGCAAACAAGACACTTTCCTGGCCGTAATGGGCGTGTTCAAGACAGCCCTCCGTCCTGCATCGTTCTCTCCAGGGCTTCTTAACGAACTGTCTCCTCGATCCGGCGCGGCGCAAGAACAGAGATTCCTCGGGGGAGGAAAGCGAGGGGGATGATGCTCTCTCTCCCTCTCGAGAGCGTAACCACCTCCGCCGAATTCTTCGAGCGCTTTCGGCAACTTGAAGAGGCTCTCGTTCGGAAAGAGGCGACACGGAATCGCTGGGCCTGTTTACCCGGCAGCCGGTAGCTCGAACTTTAAACTTCGTAGGTGAGGCCGACCGTAAATCAAGCGTTTGAAACCGGCCACCTGTGGCGTCGTGGCGCCGCCAGCGTCGTTCCGATCTGTGTGGGAGTCTCTTCCCACCAGCCTCGTCGCCTCGTCGAGGTTCTTCCTCGCCGTTTCCCTCCGGCCTTCCGGCAGCTGGTTCTGTCTTACAAGCGACGGAGTCGATCGCTGGGGCGAAAAGGACCCCGGTTACAGATGGAAAAGGAGCCGTGGCGAGATCCCCTGGCTGGTTATTAGGTTCGGGATGGCTGATCCCGGTGAAAGGGAGACGCGGTCACACGATGGTTACGAGGTACCTCGAGCTGACGTGGCTGGCGCTGCTTCTTCGGAACGAGCCCGGCCGCCATTAAGGGATTTCAGCGACGTCCGTCGGTCCGAATGACGACCTCCAGCGATCCAGAAAATAAACCTTCCGTCTACTCGGCCCCTCGCGCGAGCTGCACTCGGGTTATGAGCCGTCGCCGACGGCCACTCACCTATTGCCTACGAGCCCCGTCGCCGATCGAAGTCGCTTCTTTCGATTCCTCGACCTCGTAAACGAGTCGTGCCGCTCTGCCTCCGGTGCTACCAGTCCGGACACGATGGTGTATACGACACTCCTATAGTCGTCAACGGACGAGGTCCCACCTGCTAAGGTCGATCGTATGACCTTGCTCATGGTGCGCTATCGGACGAGATTGTGGACAAATGCATCGGTGAGGTTCTTGAATTTTTGGTCCCCAGCTTTCCGAACGTGCACAAAGTATCTCGTCTCTTCATTTAGCCTCGAGCAAAAGGAATCGTCGGTGACTTCGAAATTTGTTATAACTAAATTGCAGATTTTATGAATCCATGACAACAATGGGTATAATGAAATATTGTATTTAAAATGCTCAAGATCTCTAAATAATTCCGTGATTATTTCGGGTTCACCGTCGACAAGGAATTACAAGGCAGCCCCACCGGTTCGTGTAGATCAGATCCTCGCTCCGAACCGGTTAATCTTCGCGAACATCTAGGCAGGGACCCGGTAATTCGAGGTTTCCCCGGGTCGTCCAAGAAAGGGCGCACCGAAGGGTGAAAGTGAGGGCAAACGGGTTCGTTTAATAGAGCATAAAAACGTAGAAGGTCGTTCCGGGATCGAGCCTGGCGGGCGGTTCGAACAATTAAAGTAATCCCGCGGAAATAATCTTCGCGGGAGCAAGCTGTCCGGGGGACGGGCCGGGCTGTGCCGGGGTCGGAGCGTATCTCTTTAAGCTCGAGATAAGCGGGCAACAGTTTCGAAAGGAAGCAGGTCCGGTGGCATCGGTCGTTTATCATCGAGGCATGGCTATTTCGAGGGAACAATTCGACCCGTTTTAGTGGATTCTGAAAATCAGGACGCTAGGAGAAAATGGGGCAGAAGGGATGTCGTCGGCTGCGCGGCGAACGACACAAGAATGCCTGAGAAGGAAACTCGATGGGATCGAGCTGGCCGAGAGGATTAGATGCTCTCCGGCTGAAAACGCGGCCGTCGCCGTCGCGTCGTGTCCGACTAAACGCTAAGTGATTGCCCTCGCTAACGAAAATTACAGAGGAGCGAGAGCGTCGCCGGGCTCGCTAACCGGAACGATAAGTCACCGTTAGCGTCGTCTCCTTTCCATCCGCGTTATCTTTTCTCCTCGTGGCGAGACGTCTCGAGCTCGGTATCCGTCTTCGAGCCTCCTGGAAACCGAACCCCGCCACGTGTCGCGCAGAACAAATTAATTTACGAGTCTCGTTCCCATTCTCGTCGTGGGTCACGCGCGACGAATATCGCCCGCGTCATTCGGCGACGTTAAACGGAAAGCAAGCGGCACGAAATTGGGCAAAGAACGCGAAACGCGGAAACTAAAGTGCCCGGCGCCCGGGAATTGTGTCTCCACCGCAACGGCAACTGCGGACCCGTTGTTCGCCAGCCCGGAGCTGTTCCCCGGCTCCTTTTTTCCTTTCTAAACTAATTGATATCCCCTTTGTCGAGCGGACGGAACGACGACGATGGTTACGGGACAGCGGAGCAGGAAAATGCTTCGCTCGCCGCGTAAAGAGCCTTAATTAGGGGCCATTTATCGCCGGCCTCGAGGACATTTCTACCGTATCCGTCTCAACATCTGTCTTGCCTTGTTTCGCCTTCGACTTTCCTTCTTACGATTACCGTTCCCAGCGACGTGGCTTCTCGCGCCAGATTTAGCGGGATTAGCCGCGAACCGCGGAGAGGCTTAAACTTTAAGGGAAACGGCGAAGATATCCTTAAAAGAGCGGACCGGCAAAGTTCGAGACTATTTATGAGGTTTCCCGCCGCTAATTAGACCGCCGTGCCGCGCCGTCCGTGGTTACACGAAGAATGGGGAATCTGTGACCACGAATGACCGAAGATATTCAACCCACGGGGACGGCGCGGCGCGGCGGTACGTTCCTGAATGGTTTATGCATGGTGCCAGTGATTTCGATGCCTCTATGAAAAGTGCATCGCGCACTATGAATAATGTATCTGAATGGGGCGATGGTACCGGTTCGTTTCACTTTCTCGACGAATTTCCGTTTGTAATGGCCCGTAGGAGAATAGCTCGAAGTGCAAGAAATAGGCGATATCGTGATCTTTACGGCGTTCATTCTGTTCGTCGTGAAATGCCCATTCGCCGGAGTATCGGGGACGTTTCGTCGCAATCCGAGACGAGCTTATCGCCTCGAATCGTCGTCGTGGTAACCCGCTAGAGCAGATATTATCGTAGATTTCTCGCTCATAACGCGATCCTATTATGTATCGCGTAGAATGCGCTTTGAATAAATTTAGATCGATATCTTACACGGCACTCGTTCGCCCGTGTGTCTTCCCGGCAGGTTTTCTCTTTTTTTGTGCGGCGACATTATCGCTGTAATGAAATTCAGAAAGGGGGAGTAGAATTTTAGAAGGGGCAGAACAGGGGAGATGGAGGAGGTGGGAGTTCGAGCTTATGTCGGAGGGAAAAGATTATGCAAAGCATTAGACTGCCGCGATGAATCTCGTTAAAAGCGGAGCGTCACACAGCGAAGAAGGACTTGTGTTTTCAGACGACGGAGGTTATAGGAAAGGGTAGGTAGTTAAGGAGCCAACCTTCAAGGTGGCGGCGGACGCTAATATAATTGTCCCTCCGATCACGTGATCTCGTACCGGCTAATGACGTCATTACGTCACGCTAATAGGCGTCCCCTAACAGGCTGTCGAGACTGAAACTTGAGTTGCGCTGCCTATCATCCTTTTGCAGCTGTCTTTCTCCTTCCGCTTCCCTCGGATCCACGCAATAATTATTACCGGGGCCGTTTATAACAAAATCCCCGTGTCCAACTAAAGGAAAATATTAGCGGGACGATAAAATCCAGAAAGTTATGCGCGAGGAAATAAACAAGGTTCCCGGTGGTAGAAAATCTATCGATTGGACACCGTCCGAGCATAGCAGTCGCTACAAAGTCGCTCCTGAAACGGTCCGCAATTGCCGAGTAGAATAACCCGGCATTAGTCAGACATTCACGGCGTAAAGCGCCGGTTGGCCCGGTGTGGCGCGGCGAACGCGAACAAACGCGGAAAAACGAGAAGAAAAAGAGGCCGGGCGAAGGCTTAACGACGCGTAATCTAGCGTTCTCGCTCGCAGCTAAATTCCCTCGTCAAAATTTCGCGATGAAAAACCGTGCGTGAGCGCGTTCCCCGAATGTTTTTAATCACGGGTCTGGATGCCGGTCCCGCGAGCAGTCCGCGCGCGCGAAACAGAGAAAGAATCAAGAGAGAGCACAGTGGAGAATCCTGGGGCGAGTTTAGCCGACGTTTGTCAGGGATTCGCTCGGTTTCCATGTGGACACGTAACGACCGCTTTTGCCGTGGGGCGCGCGGGCGGACGCAGCCTACTTTGAATTTCTTTTCGGGCCAGGGCAGGGGGGCCGCGCTTCTCGAACACCGGACCGAGTCGAGCGGCGTAAAGATTTTTCATGCATTCCGGCCGCGGCGAGGCGCGGCGCGCGTTATGAAATTTCTAACGAACCACTCGTCGCGGGCCTGTCTCAAAGGGTGATTACCACGGAGCCCGACAGCGATTACGTCGCGATCCGATTCCGAGCCGCTCGAACAGACTCCAGGCGGAAAGAGTATCCTCGAGCGTCACGGGGCCCGGCGACGCGTAAAGTCGGTCGGACGAGGAGCGGCAACTTGATTGTAATTACGATTTTACTAGCTTCCCCCAGAAGTGCACTCCGGGGTCGCGCGCGCGAGAGTAACGAACTGCGCCCGAGAGCCACGCCAAACATTTGCGTGCCTGTATGCAGCCACCGCATTCCCCGGATCTTTGTGCAACAGGACTGTGTGTGCGGGCATCCAAAGGGAAGTTTCGCAATGCCGGGCGTTCTGCGCGCACGTACAGAGCGCCCGCGCTTACCCGCCACGCCGCTCCGCTCCGCGTCGCGTCGCGCCGGTTAGCACGCTGCGTTTTCGGTCGATGTGCAGGTGCCGCGCCGCACGGGGGCCACCAGACACGATTAGGGCGCACCGACGATAACGACGCTGCCGTATCGCTTTCGAGAAGCCCCGTATTACTTCGAGGATACGCTGTCGGGCAGAGCCCAACCGAGTCGAGCCGTGCCGAGCCGACACGCTAATTTTATAATTCACTTACAACGTAGTTCGCGGTGGAATTGCGTTCCGTTCGAACTGCCTGCCTCGGCGAAATGCGGTTTTTGCGCCCCCCCCCCCCTCGGCCTTCGAAATTGTTGCACGGTTACTTTCCTCGCGTGCGATCAAAAGTCTCTTGTCCGGCCACTCGGTCAACGACCGTGGCCCCGTTGCAAGCACCGGTTCTCATCCGATCACCGAAGTTAAACAACGGGGACGCTGGTCACCGCTAGGATGGGTGACTGAGTGGTTTTTTTCAGGAACCCACCTTAATAAACAGTAGGTCCAAAAATATTAAAGATATAGGAACAAATGGCCCGAACAACCAGCCCGGTGTCGCTGATATGGCGGGAACCCCGAGGTGCAGCATGCCCCCCCTGTGGGGGATCACCAAAATTAAATGTCCGGCCACTCGCTGCAATTTAGGATGGAATGTTTCTATACACGTTCGCATAGAAAGATTGGAGTTCATGTTTTCATCCAGCAAACTCAGCACCATTTGATTAATTATTTGGCAGAACCTCTCAGCGTCTCGAGAAATCCGGCCGACCAGAGACAGAGTCGGTGTCCACTATCAGCCGGCGCGGGGAGGCGGGTCGTTATAAATACGACATCGAAAGACGTTGACGCACGGTTTCACCGGCAAGGGCGCGGCGTCCGTGAGCTCCTATTTACGTTCCACGTATTATTATACAACGACCCAGTTATTTGCCGCAGGCGGTGGAACAGGAGTATACTAATTTATATCTGAGCGTCGTATATCCGTCCCGTTTCACTCTGGATTTCCTATAATTACCTTGAGATCGAGGGATGAGGCGGACGGGCGAGCCAATGGGAACGCGATCTCGCGGCACGATGGGAAAGCGGCACTCGAGGCTTTCGAGACGCGCGTTGCATCCGCCGAATATTCTCTGAACGCCTCGCGACCTACTACTATTCTCTCATGCGACGCGCTCGAGCAAGAAGAACACCGGCTCGGGACGAAACAGAGTACATCATTATTCGGCGAATGTGGGTTCACGGCCGATCGCTCGCCGAAAGCTGCCGATGCAAGCTTCGTTGAGCCGTTCAACAGACCCCGCGGCTTCATTGTTACCGTCTTTTCCTCTATTCTTCCTTTTTTCCCCCATACCTCTCTGCCTATCGTCCTCTCGGGCGCGTCTTAACAATCCTGTGGAACTTTCAGCACTCGTATGTGTCCGCATGGTCGGAGTATCATTTCAAGACCAAAGTTCCACTCGAGTTCATTTATATTTCTTCTGGGTAGAACCGTTGTTTTGTTCGACATGCATTATTTTGAAAAATTCAACAGATGTCACGATTATTACGCGGATCCAATTTCCGTCAGACGTTTTCTACTAGAAAATGGACATTCGAAATTGTTTTGTTCTACGGAAGAGAGTCGGCGGCTTCATTGTTACCGACTTTTTCGTTCTTTTTCTTCTTTCTACCTGCCTCCCTGCCTTTTATCCTCTAGTCGCGTCTTAACAATCCTCCGTAACTTTCAACCCTCGTGTCCGGATGGTCCGGCGGTCATTACACGGCTTGGCCTGTCCGTAACGAGACCGTAAAAGACTACGTGTAGCTCGCCAAGCCACACGCGTTCGAAGAAATAGACTTTTCGCTTTCATTCCCACGGAAACGCATGCTCACCGTCTGCGGTTGGATCATCGTCGGGTTGATTAAGCTCCTTTACACAGCCTCTCGACTCGTGAAAACTTGTCTGCAGCTTTTTAATGCTGCTTTTGGGTCCCAGTGATCTCCTCGTAATCCTCGAATGCGCCGTGTGCTAGGTGAAGAGGAGATTATCACCGATGTTGAGGCTTCGGCTTCTCAATTCAGTCATCATATTTTACAATTATTTGCGCGTTAAGAAATCTAATTGCAAGAGTAGACTGCTCGTCTCGTTGATTTCGTGATATCATCGTAAAAGTTGCAGGTGCGAGGATTTCAAGAAATCGCATCGGTTTAACGTTTCTATGCGATTACGCTGAAGGAACGATTATTCCAACGATTATTTCAGCACCTGATTAAACGTCCCGCGATTCCGAGGCAATCTCTCGCTCTATCGAGCTCCCGATTCGTTTTCTAGGTTTTGACGGTCGCGATCATGCTCTCCGGGCCGATAAGGAACATAAATAGACGCTCGAGGGAATCGAGCGCGCGAGACACCGGCAAAAGGAGAAAAAAATCAAACGAAAGAGGGGAAGAAGCAGAAAATATATTCCCAGGCTTCCCTTGGTCCTTTTTCTTGGCTCGATTCCTTGTCGATTGGTCCTCTCAATCGTGGGAACTCAGTTATCTGCTCTGATTCCCTTAAATCGATCCGGGAGGGAGTCGATACTTGCGGGGAGTCGGCGTATCCTGCATAACGAGCCAAGAAAATACCGGCGTGGAAACGGTCGACGGTCGACGGTCGTCGGTCGTCGCTGAAACTTCTGTCCTGCCCGGCGAACGTTTTTATTCGCGTGTAAAAACCAGCACGAAACTCCACGGGCGAAATAATTAAACATCCCGAAGACCGTCCTTCGAGTTCCTTACTTTATCGTCAAACTTCCCGACTGTCTCGTTCTCTGACGCTCGAAGAAACGTCTCCCTGTCCGGGGTCCGCTCGTTTTCTTCTCGCCGAAGGATCACCGAGGCAGCCGGCGCGGCGCGGCGACTCGACGATGCCGTCGAGAAAGAACCGAAGAAAAATGATTGCCATCCGCTCGACCCTCCTCCTCTCCCCTCCTTCGTTCCCCGGTGCCTCTCCTTTCTCTCACCCGAATGTTCCGGCCGATACGTGTTGATTAGTTTCCCTTAACTACGAAGCCGTTACCGGTCGAGAAGCTTCGATCTCGCGGAGTCGATCGATCCGCGCGCGCGTTGACTTTTACACCTGAACAGCATCCTTTAATTGAGCTCGGTCGCGTCGCTGTTAATTGAACACGCTCTAGTCGTTACTTCGCGCCTCCTGCCTTCACGCTCCGCCGGACCCGAGCGAAGAAACTCGAGATATACCGTCCGCGAAATCCCTCGGTGCTCTAGCAAATCCATTGATTCCGTGAGAAGAAGCGATGCTCCCGTTAAAACAAGGAAATTATCGGATTCCTCGGCTTCGCTGTAATTTCCAAGATCTCCCTCCCTGGCACGCGTATTTTCCTTGTATCCCGCTCGATACTGCGTTACTCGTCTCGTCCGATCGTATACGGACTGTTTCTACTTGGCTGCACAGAGCTCATACATGGTGCATTGTTGCGTGCTCGCATGTCAGCGCGGAAAACGATCCTATCATTTGTACCTCGATGCAGCTTTTCTGTATAAATTATATTACAGAAACAAGTAGAAGGATGCTTGAAATGGTAAGACAGCATTCGGATTGTTTCGGTTTCTGTACTGAAGTATAAGCGCGAGAGTGTAAATACAAATGAATCCGATCAGAATTTCGTTCTCGGCGTTTCGTTATCGCTTCTCGATGATCTCGTTAAATCTTTGAGCGCGCATTATTCGCCAGTAAAATAGGATGGCCAGGCGTCGTTGAATAGGGTCGCTAAACGGTAAGTTGCGAAAGGTAATAAACGATCGGGACGCTGCCCCAAAAACGGAACGAAGTCCTCCGTCGATTATCCGGTATCTGATTCACGTGGAGTCGCCGGTTGATCGCTGGCTTCTTATCGGTGCCCGCGGAGAATGATAAAAATATCTACGTGCCCTGAAAACTTTCACCGTAACCCCTGTCGAGGGGACCCTGCGGAGGGTCAGGGAGAGGACGGTACGGTACACCTTATACACCTTAATTGCGTCTGCGAGCGTAAGGTAATGTCATTAGCTCACGGTCCTTTGAAGTCGAAATTCAATTATTTTATAGCGAGCTCGTGCTCGCCCCGCGCTATCGCCACTTAAGGCGAGCATACAAAGAGGGTGGGGCGCTAAATGTCCAAGTTCTTCGAGGGGGAGAGAGAGAGAGAGGGGGCGGCCGTATAACTCCTTATTAGCGTTTCGAACTCGCGGCTAATTCCACCCCGAAATTTACGCCCCCGTAAACGGAACCGCCTCTATTGTGCTGTCTGTTTAAACCTTCCACCCCAGAGACTACGCTCGAATTTTACGTGTACCGACACGAGCCACGTCAACCGTCGCCGGTAGCTATTTTCGATATCGAAACGTTTCGGAACGACCCCCGGTTAAGTTACTTTCCCCGGCGAATCGGGGACTTGGTATTTTAACCGGAATTTCTATTATCGATAGCTCTCGGGCACACGCGGGCTCAAAGTATTTAAATAAGCAGCCGAGTTGGCCGATTGATTGCATCCATATTGAAATTCCGATCCTGGCACCGACGAACCTATTTCCTCCTTTTTCCTCAAGAATAGAGCACCGACTATTAATTCCACCCGGTTCATTCAATTTCTGCGGAATCATTTTCCTTGTTTACACCGACTGTTCACAACTGTGTCACGCGGTGGACCAATTTCAAACTGTTTTGATACATTGTTTGTAGTTCGTGGAATACGCAAGACACACCGGGAGAACCAAAAATAAAATAGTACCTCTGAAACTGTTAATCCTACTCGAAACAGCTCGCTTCCAGTGTATACTGTTCTTCTCTGTTTACTTTGATCCCTTTTGACACATACGTACCTACCGCGGAACTGTGTGAAACAGTGAACCAACTTAAAAATTGTTTTGATACACCGCTCGTAGTTCCCGTAAGTGACAGGATACACGACAGTTACACAACTTCCTCCTTATCCTTCCTCGTGACAGAAAAATCGTAAAAATCCGAAATTCTAGATTCCCTTCGAACCAGTTGATTTCTGGTGAATGATTTTTCTCTGTTTACGTCGATGCTCACCGAGACTCGACGACTGTGTCAGGTGGTGAACCGGCACAATGCTCAGACTGCCTTTGCCTGGCAGTTCCCCTAAGCGGCGCGGCGCGGCGGTGTGGCGGGGTGCACCGACAGATTGATAAATCACGGAGTGGTTGGCATGCTGAGTAGGGTGCCGGCGAGAAATCCACGCGGAATTGGCCGCGGTGGAATGGTCCGATAACTGCCGCCTCAATGGAAATCTAACGAGCAATACTTCGGCAACGTAACTCCCGACAAAACTTGCGTGGGTTAGACGAGGCTGCGGGGTACAGGGGGTAGAAGGTGGATTTGGTGATTTTGTAGGTAACCCCGCGCGCAGGCATCACCCTGGTCGCCGTTCTTCTGCCGGTCCCCGACCCCGCAAGCTCTTTCCTCGGTTTCTGCCTTGGAAACTCGCTTCATCCGAGGAACTTGCACCGCCTCGTTCTTCCCTTGAGCCACCCTGCGACCCACCCAACCCCCTGTCCCACTTCCCCTTCCCCCGGGGGCAGGGAGGAGGACGGCGAGAACGACGGAAACACGAAACTTTGCTCGCGGCTTCGACTTCGTGAGATCGTCCGCGAGCGTTGTTGAAACTTTGCTAGCATCGCAGCTCGGGTTCCCGCAATCATTGCTCACCGATCCTGACCGTTCGCCGAGCATCACCGAGGACTGCGAGGGGCGGAGGATTATCCCCGCTCATACGAACGCTGCTCGTCGAGCGTCACTGGTTATTGGGAAATTGCGTGAGAGCGACGAAAATGCGCTGCAAACCCGCCTCGCCGCGCCGTTTCGAACGAGATGCTCCCGTTCCTTTGACGACGAACGCTCCTCGCTCCACGCAAATACTCCGGTTTTAGGGGTTTCCCATTCGAAAACCGTAGCGGAAGCACGCTGCTCTATTTAATTCCTGAAAAGAGCAGCGATAGACGCGGACCGGTATGTCTTTTTTAAGCGGCGCACTCTGGAAGTGGAATGACCCGCGCATGGTCAGACTTCGAGCGTCTCGATTCATGGCACGAGCACTCGGTAGATTGACAGCTTTGTGCCGTGCTTAGAATTTTTGGCGAAATGCGGTTTGAACGATCCGGGGGAGCTTTGGTGGTCTCGTGGCGATAGTATGGTCTTTGATATTCGTGGTTGTAGTCTTGCTTTATTCAGGAACTTTTTCGAATGCTTCCGTTAGAGTCGTGACAGTATAATTGACTGTATTATTCAGACGTGAAGGAAATTGGCAATTTTTTAAAGAATTTTACACGAGGAGTCGTGGAACTGATTTTCATTCAATCCACACACTTAGATTGTCACCCTCGTCCGTCCCCTGTTGGAATATGCTTCAATTATATGGTCTCCGAGAAGCTCTAATTATGAACTCATGCTCGAGAGAGAGAGAGTTCAGCATAAATTTCTCCGGTTTTGTTCATATAAGCTAAAAAATCCTATGTCATTCTTTGATCATGATTATTCCGCAATATTAAACACAATGAACCTGGAAACATTGTCTGCTCGAAGAAGAGTATCCGACCAGAGCTTTATATTTAATTTAATTAATAATCATATTGATTGTTCCTCTCTACTTGCGCAAATCAATTTCTATGTACCGGAACGTGTATCGAGAACTAGAGCAGGATTTCAAACACTTAAAGTCAGATCTATTTATGGATTAATTAATCCAATAAATCGCATCATAGCAGACTCTAGCACTCTCTATAATCGTATTGATTTCTTCACTGAGTCTTTGCACAATTTTAAAAATACAATTACGCAGGATTATAGGATAATACCATATCGTTTGTACCATTATTTTCTGTGCACGTACCTTCTTTGTTATTCTTTGTTATTATGCGTGTAGTCCCTTATCCTTTTCTATTGTAAACACTTATGTAAAAGGACCTCGGTCCGTCTATAATAAATAATAATAATAATAATAATAACTTGAAGATTCCTTGTTCCTTGATTTCTCACGTTTGTAAAAGAACATCTCGATGAACTTTTCCTGGTCAATTCGACATTTGAACTTCTGAAAGTATTAAGCGCGATTTTGAGCGCAATTAAACCAACTATTTACAAACGCCATAACCGCGGCAAGTTTCTCGCCACTCTTCAATGACCAAGTATCACTCGACTTCAATTGCATCGCTGCTTCAGGCGTCACTTGACATTTCGCGTGGCCCCGCCGCGCTCCGACCCAGTAGTTCTGAAGTGCGCATAGTTCTCGGTGCAGTTCAAACAAGAGTCGGAGTTAAATTTGATCGCACGATTAATAACAAGAGAAACGACCTAACGTTGAATCATCGCCGCGCCGCGCCATTTCGCTGAGATGGCATTTTCTCAGGCGCGGGAGCGGGAAGAATATCCGAATGGTCGGGGAGCGGTGGGACGCGGTCTGCTAATTACAGTGACCGGGAAGAGCTCGAAGGTGCATCAGGGCGGAAACGCAATCTGGGACGAGATGATGGCCAGCTTCTTTTTCCGCGACCGTCGCGTCGCTTTCACACTAACGTTCTTGGACGTGCATTCACCAGCCCGACGCGACGTGGTCCGGTCTCGACGCAAATTGGAGCAGAAAGGGTAATCATTCAATGGGATCATGCGTGAAAGATGGATCCTCGGTACGATATAGGATTATTATACTCCCGCAGAAATATTCCACATGGTAATCCCGACCCGGGAAAGCCCGCAAAGATTTTTCGAAAGGGTTCCATTATTCTTCTTCTCCGTTTCCCGACGCGTTCGAGAACGCGTTAACACCTGTTACCGGTGTTTCGGCTTGTTTTATCGCGGGAATTCCACGGGCCGATCCGAAAACCGTGTCTCCCGGAAGCCCATAAATCGCGGACATTGTTCGCCTGAGCCTACGAAGCCGGAGATTCAATTGCAATACCAATCTTTCAGGATTGGTGGCTCGAAACCGTTCCCGCAGCGCTCGCTATTAAAATGATTTTTCTTTCGATGATAAAACCTATCTCTTTCTCGAATCCCATCGGTCTCGGCAATGGATAATATCCGAATCTCGTCGATGAAACAATATCGATTGTTTAACATTTTTTACGTGCACAGTTTGCAACAAAAAAATCTGAAAAAATTTTCTTAGAATCCAAAATATGCACGGAAAAGCGCAGAATCTAATTTACCCTGTAACTACCCTCGCGGGAAAGCTAGAGGGCTGAAATTTTACTCGGAAGGGTTTTTCTTGGTCAGCTTTCGAGTGGTTCGGTAATCGTTGAAAAACCTCTAAGGGCAGTTTTGATCATGTTAATCAGCGAGGCCTCGGAGAAGTTTTGAAATTTTACGATGATGTATTGCAACTACGTTGCGAACGATGTACGCTTGTACGCGAGGCAGGAGCTCCTTTGAAATCTAATAAAAATATTGGAAACGACAGGAAATGCTAAATTGAAGAATAACAAGACGAAGATAAATGTGGCAGTAAATTCTGTTGTCGTGTGAAAGTGTAGTTCCGGATTTTACACGAAGGACCGCGAGAATATAGAAAATCGTCTGGCTACCATTTTGTGCGTTTTCGTGTCCGGAGGTCCTTACTCGGTCGGGTTTATCTACGTAGAATTGCAAGAGATCCATTAATCCAACACCTAAGCCAGCCACGTAGCGCTGGAATATCAACAGCGATCGGTGTGTACGCTAATGCACACATGCTGTGACGACTCCCGCAGGCGCAGTCGCTAATTAAGCTGACTAAAGACGTTGTATCGTGAGTTGGCGCAGCGCTGCAATCAAGACTCCGCCGGCTACGTACTCGGGGCTTGTGTGTACCCAGCCGCGGCTCTCCCGGACCGATGCAACGGTCTACGTTCTTATTTCGATGGTGATTCTTGTTGTGCCTGGTGGCCGTGGCCGCGTGGATCTTGTTTCGGTGCCCGGTTCGCTCGATAATCGATACGGCTGGAATTTCTTCGGTCGAGTGACAGGAATTCCCTTATGGGAAACTGGTGAATATGCAGGCATGTTGCATACGTGGTAACTATTCCGGGAACCGTATCTCCCCGACTGTCTCGTATCCCGGACTGCCGGCTGGTGCGTCAGCGTGGAATGCGACCGCAATCGAAACTGTCTTCCGGTTTACTTTCCTTCCCTCACGGCTTTCGACTTCGTTCCAATTCCGAGGGATCGCGTTGCTCGCTAGTTTCTCCCGCATCGCCCACAGACCCTTTTGTAGCGTTGGCAAGTCGACCTGGTTACCTCGGCGAATCCTTGATTTTCGGGTTATTAATCGGATATCCTGTTTCGCTCTCTCTCTCTCCCGCTCTTTCTCTCGGTCCGATCGATCGACCGATGCTGCTGCTGCTGCCGCCGCCTCGGTGCTCGTAAAGTGTCAATCACTGTCCCGACGTGAACAGAATCGGCCCGGCCCCGGGATCGAAACCGTTCGACAGATTTTCCTACCGGCCCGGCGGCCAACGAGATTTCCAGGGATCGGATAACGCCGGAATTTCGCCACGGGAGGCCGATCGAGGCGCTAGAATGCATGTCGTGCGGCAACAATTCCCGCGAGCGTTCCCACCATCCCTTGCACTTGCCCCCCGGCTGCGATTGCTAATTAGAGCGGCGTGAAGGGTCCACCTCGTGTGCCGAATCGAGATTGCAATCAGGATCTACACGATCGCGCCCCCTACGCCGCTTTCTTTCTACGACCGGATGGCCGACGATATAGCGAGGAATACGTTAGGAACGCGACAAGGAGAGTCGAAACAGATTGTATTAAGTCAGACATATTCTGCATCTCATTAGCATCTCATCGCGGACAAGTATCTGGGCTAGAAGGGTAAAATGTGGCACGGGAATCGCGTGGAAGAAGGTCGAATTGTGTAGTTTAAGTGGAAGAGGGTCGTACTCGGTCGGACGTTTATTAATTCTCCTCTTAGATAAGCCTGTTTTCGTTCTGGCGAGTATTAAGATGTATTTTAGTATATTCTGCGGAACATATTAAAGTCAAGATCCATGAAGTAGAAACAGATTGCATCGCGTAATTTCAGATACTTCATTCGGGTAGAAACATAGTCTTTGGCTTGAGAACTTTGGGAAAACAGAATAAATTATACAATCCAAGTAGAACTAGACTGCGTACGATCAGACACGAGTGATTCTCCTATGTGCTACGTTAAATAGCATCATCTCGAACCTCCAACCAAATGTCATTTCCTACACATCCTGTAGAATATATTCAACTGAAAGTACGAGAAGCGGAAACAGATTGCCTCAGGTCAAAGACACCGAGCATCTCATCAGCATACAGTTTCAGATGTCTGATCGAGAAATGGTACCGTAGAATTTAGCTTGAAAATTGGAAAAGTCTACAATTACACCGTCTACGTAGTAGTGGAATGTGTAGGATCGGACAGCTACTAATTCCTTTCCTTCTAAGCTGTATCATCAAGTGGCGTGCCCTTTTCGCGAAGAATTCGGGCCACGGCGCGAAATGTAGGAACAGATTGCATCGAGCAGACATATTTTGCATTTCATGAATATCTCGTTTCACGCATCGCGGCCAGGTAGAAAGCTTAGAATCCACAGCGTCGCGAGGAAGAACGGGATAATTGTGACCTGTAAGTAGAAGCGGATCGTACCTCGTCGTCGAAAGCCTAGCGCCTCCCGCTTTTCATCTGGTATCTCTGTAGAAACGGGGACAGGCGAAATTCTATCGGACGTTTCCCGCGGAATTCCTCATCGGATAGCTCGATGATCTTAATTAGGAGTTTGAGGAAACTAACTCCAGCTGCACCGGGGCGACGAGAGGATTGTTCCTGGGTACATAGAGGCGCCTGCATCGGTCGTTCGCCGGCTCCATCCGGCCGTTGTTGCACAATCAAGGGAAGTTTCGCTGACGCATCGGTGGAAAACTTGCGAAACAGGTCCGAATCGGGACTTCCGTTCGGGATTCTTGCGTGCCACGAAGGCAAACGGGAAGAACCAACAGAGAGTCGGCGAATCGGGACGATGATCCTGAACGTTTCAGGGTTCGCGAGTGGCGGAGGCGTCGACGGGGTGGGACTGGGGTTGAAGACGGTTTATCGTGCCGATGTAGACATGGAATTCCAAAATGTACGGTTGCACAGTTTAGACATAAATTAGACGGGATGCGGAAGATTCCCTCGCGAGCTACACTCCCCGGAATAGCTGCGAGCTATCGCAACGACTACCGGCTGGATGCATGATGCCTGTAATTGTTCCAGCAACGTACGCCCGCGTACTTGCCGCACCTCTGCCGACAAATTAATGGCGGCGAAGAATACTGGCTGGTTTAGGAAATGGAATTGTTAAACTTCCCGTTGTTCCTTATCTCGCCATACTTGCGCCGGGAGTTACGATCGTAGCCGGGCATAACTTAATATGCATGAAGAACGGTTGAATAATTGTTCCCGGCCAACGAACGCGGCGAGACACTTATGCCTCGATTGTAAAGCCACCTGACGGGCGGAGGAGTAAGCAGCGACACACGCTTAATTATTTACACAATCTTCACACCGGGTGTTCGAAGTAAACGTCGGAGCCAACCGCTCTTGCGAAGGCAATTTAGATACGAGCGGCGTAAACAATGGATCTTCCCGCATCGTTCCTCGACCTCCTCCCGCCCCCGGATTCCAATAGCAAAATGGCGGCCAGCTGCAATAAGCAGTTACAATCTCGTCATTCCAAAGATAACGCCGTTCCATAACAGCGCTGTCGAAGCAGCATCCGTTCAATCGATCAAAATTTATCAGACAGCGCGAGGGGACATAGATCTCGCCCCGGAGAGGATCACCAGCCGAACCGGAGAGAGAGAGAGCCGAATTGGATGGCCGAGGCGAGCACGAGGAAACGAAAGAAAACAACGACCAACCGAACGAGACAATACAGGACGTGGGTGGGCGATAGAGACTGGCGTCTGGTTCGGTGGGGCCTCGGTTCCGCCTTTAGCGTGTTGTCGCGTCAGCGTTACACCCCCGGGCCGACTTCTCCGTCCCGTCGCGTCCCGTCGCGTCGCGTCGTGGAGATATACTGCTAAATAATGTAGGGACCTCCAGCTAACTAACAGCTTTTCAATTTAATAGATGCTCTTTAATACGAAAGCGTTTCAGCTGAAAACTCTGCGGCCGGGGCCCCGCGAATTCGGACGAAACTCCGCCGATTCGCAACGGGATCACTGTGCGCCCATTCGTAGCCTCGACCTCGTTTTCGCGGCCGATGCATAGTTGAAACTGCAAATCGACGGACGTCCGATGCGACGGTCGTTACTAATATATATGCTGATAGCCTCATGAATTAATTAGTTATCTACTGGAAATTTTCGACCGCATGCTGCTCGCGACTGTGCCCGACCATACGCGGACCGTTTCTACTTGCTCCGCCGCGTTATCAGCGATCTTGATGCTGCAATAGTAGCGGTGAAATATCGCGCGAGCTGGTCTGTAACCTCTGAGAAATTACATCTGGTTGTAACTCCTTTGGATAGCAATTGCTCGTCCGATCACAGGGGAACTCGACTCGCTTACTGCTGTGCTACAGAATTTCTAACGAAGCTTCGCATCTGGTGGCTTTAGAGCCACCGTGTTAATAGTTACTTTTTAAGCGAGACTCGGATGGGTTTAGCTTTCTATTTGCAACTTTACTGCTACAAACTTATGATGTTCGACGAGGTGGTTTCCGGCTCCGCGTGCTGAATCGGGGTCGGTCGATACCGGTCATTTTCCAGGGCCGATTTCGATGCGGAAATACGCGAATCCCTGATGATCGTCGGTGTCTAGGACGCCGTGTTGCGTGTTCACGGGGCGTTAAATATTTACGCCGATGAACAATCGGTAGTATATCGCAATGCGACGGTACATAACGACGTCGATGTAGCCTGGCCTCTTCTATTTTGGCAACCGGCTAATCGTTATGACGACGTAACGGCGTAACGCGGAATCGCTCGCGAGCGTACACAGGAGCGCGAACGTTAATGGCTAATCAACGTTCTGGCCTCTGCTCGTTCGCCGCGGCATTCGATAAAACCAGCCCGGTTCGACGACGAGGTGTCGTCGGGCTCTCGCGGTTTAACTGCTAATCACACGCGCATTAATTGCGCCGATAATTAGGGATTATATCGATCCTCTTCCATACCATAGGTCTGACCGACGCCATCGACGACCGGGGAGGATCGGAACGACGACGGCGCGGCGACGGCGACGGCGACGCGACGAATCGTGGATTTTTGTTTGACTTCCCGCCGGAAACGATTCGGAAGATTTCAGGTTGAAGTTGGCGCAACCGATTGCTAGGTAAATACTCGGCGGGCGTTTACGCGATTCCAAGTTGCCGCAGAAAAGTTCCGAAAACTCGTCGTCAAACACAAAATCTTATTTGCCTTCTAAAGAGCCCCGATAGGCTAGAAATTCTATAAGAATCCCATAGAATTTCACTCCGATGCCAGATTCACCATCCGATGAAGTCCTGCGACCCAGTTCGCGGTATAAATTGTTAATACGGTGCATCGCTGCTGATATTTATTTATTATTATTTATTATAGACGGGCCGAGGTACTTTTACATAAGTGTTTACAATAGAAAAGGATAAGGGTCTACCCGCATAATAACAAAGAATAACAAAGAAGGGACGTGCACAGAAAATAATGATACTAATGGCGTAATTGTTTTTTAAAATTGTGCAAAGACTCAGCAAAGAAATCAATACGATTACAGAGAGTGCTAGAGTCTGCTATGATGCGATTTATTGGATTAATTAATCCATAAGTAGATCTGGCTTTAAGTGTTTGAAATCCTGCTCTAGTTCTAGATACACGTTCCGGTACATAGAAATTGATTTGCGCAAGCAGAGAGGAACAATCAATATGATTATTAATTAAATTAAATATAAAGCTCTGGTCGGATACTCTTCTTCGAGCAGACAATGTTTCTAGGTTCATTGTGTTTAATATTGCGGAATAATCATGATCAAAGAATGACAGAGGAAGAAAACCGGAGAAATTTATGCTGAACTCTCTCGAGTTTATAATCGAGGGAAATAATCCGTATGTCAGCGATAATTCTGCGGAGTTTAATCTCTGTAAAACGAGGTAATTAAATATTCGCAGGTGATACGGTTCCCAGGAAATCAACCGGTATAGAGTGTCGATTTTGACGGAAGTCTGCGTTAATACCGTTGTACACGTCGAAATGTCGGGTGGCGCGAGCAAGCGAGCATTATTTCCCTTCTCGCGAGGAGTCGAAGAACACTGATGCGAGGAACCCTGTCGAGGAAGAGACAAGGCAGACGAGCCGAGTGGATACGTCATCCGACGAGCCGTTGCGCCGCGCCGCGCCGCCGCGCCGTAACACGGCAGAGTGGTTATGCTAACCGGATTGTGCACGCCGTACGCGGTGTCAAAGCGTTTTTCTGGAAAATTGCCGCGGAAATTCGTTTCGTTACAGGCGGGCGCGGCGTTCGCGGCTTCGATAAGCGGCAAAAGGAAATCGCCCGCGGCGATCTACAATTCGT
Organism: Lasioglossum calceatum; assembly: GCA_963966675.1. NCBI lineage: Eukaryota > Metazoa > Arthropoda > Insecta > Hymenoptera > Halictidae > Lasioglossum > Lasioglossum calceatum. The sequence goes on along the minus strand of OZ016555.1, from coordinate 390,220 downwards.
TTCGTCCATTGCGGACTCATGAATCGCGTCGGAGAGACTCCTTCCAACACAGGCATCGTACTATTACTACGTTATCCTAAGATTGTTTTTACGATGTCTGAGAATGTCGGGAATATCACAGAAGAATGTAAGATCAAAGAATTTTTTCTCACACGCTTCTTAAAGTAAACGTTTCTTTAGTCTGCCTCTTTAAAGCGGAAAACCCACCGATTTTCCGTAAAATATAATACGTTCTAACGTGCATTGTAGAAGATTGTCACATTATAGATGATATATTTAGAATGTGTTAATTTTTAATGAGAAGTGAAAATCTGTGTCCAATCATTTTAGGATCTTAGCCGGACTTTATAAAAAGCACGGACATCGTTAATTCTTATGGTATTATGCTAAAATCGCTTTTTCAAAGTCGGAGAATTTTAAAGATGTTAAAGAAGCCTGAGGGAGCAAAGAATTTCTTTTCATCCATTTTTCCGCGGTGTACTTCCATCCATTTTTTGTTTCTAGACACTGAAGAATACGTTGCAAGATGTATTTCTTTGAAATATTAAATGTTAAATGAACACGCAGTTTCTGGATTTTTAATGTAAAGCAAAAATGGTTGGATTATATTATATTATCCCGAGATCGTCTCTGTGTGCTTTATAAAAGCCTAGACCTTATCAATTATTCAAATGTTCTGGAAGATCGTTTTCTAGAAGTCCTGGTTTTCCAAAACCGTTGAAGACGTCTGTAGAATCAAGAAATTGCATCTCATACGTTTCTTAGGATGAAAATTCATCTACGGTTTCTAGACATCGATTCTAGATTAAACTAAATTGAACGGTATCCGAAGATGGAATTTCCTAAGCAGGTGTTAGGTTAGAGAAGGCCTCGACCAGTTTGTCGGGTCCCCTCAGGAGGTTGGCGTAGGCTCGTGCCTTTTGGCACGGAAGGCATCATGAGCCGGCTGGCAGCGTCGAGTTTCGTCGTTAACCAGGTAATATCGTTAACCTATCAGAGAGCAGTTGTGCCTGCGTCGCTCTAATGCGTAACTACGATATTCCCCAATGACCCTGGCCATTTACCAGCAGACCACCCCTTCGCACCGTCACTTCGCAAGCCCTCAGTCTCCCTGGGGGATACGAGGACAGATAATCGCGCCATCGTTTCTAATGCGCCTAACGCACGAGTGTCGATATAAGCAGATTTCTTCGATCTTGAAGTACCGTTCCACTGCACGGCTTCACACATTCTTGTGAAATTGATATCAGTCCCCAATTATAGCATTGATCGTCTTTCCAATGGAGAAAATGCGAAACGGTGATCAGAGCCGGAACTAGCCGCTTCGGCGCCTGTGGCAACAACCTGGCATGCGCCCCTACCATCTATATGTAGTCAGAGTTGGGCAAAAATTTTATTTAAATAAAAATTTCGAATGAATGAATTTAAAACCCACTTGCGAGAAACCCACTTTATTCGAAATTTTTATTTAAATAAAATTTTTGCCCAACACTGTATGTAGTATAATGGGAAAATATATTGAACTCAAATATTTTTCCATATCGTATAATTATTACAAATGAATAAACATTCGTTGCGCCCCTACGACCGTTGCGCCCGTGGCAGGTGCCACCTTCGCCCACGCCCTAGTTCCGGCACTGACGGTGATCCTTGCAGACGCGTAGAGCTAGCAGGAACATTTTCAGCGTTTTTGGGACCCGACCGGTTGGGACAAATGAAATCGCATTGCGAACCGCTGTGTACGGTGCAGTGGGAAAATGCACCTACAGCGAATGACATCTTGCACAATATTGTCCTTTGAGCAGCCAATGCAGCTCGGTTAACAGAATTACATTGACAATGAACTGTGTAAGGGGTTCGTTTGTCCTTTGTTTACCACTGCGAGTAATTTTACCATTACTGTTCCCTTCTTTGACGCAGCTCTTCCGTTCCCTTTCCTCCTTTGACTGGAAGTCTCGCCAATTCCGCTTGCTCCGACATAGCTCACGACTTTGTTTTATCACCGATTATTACGGCCGGCTCTCACTGCCTCAAAGCACCTGTGAGACTTGCGCTAACACGCGAATATTTCACTCGGTTCGACACACAGTGGGAAAAACTTCAAATTATATCTCTTTACCTCGAAAACTGTTATAACCTGATCGATCGCCGAGCAAGTCGAGTATCAAATGAAAGAATTAAACTAATGCAATAATTCGTGTTTTAAGTTTCCTCTGACGACCGGTGCACAGTGGTCCCAAATCGCTAAAACGTGGTCAAAACCTCATAACGTATTAAAAAATTATCGGTTCTGCTTGAAAATTGGTATTAAGACGTTTCTGGGGTCGCTGATATAGACCACCGATCTATATTACAATAATTAATATTATATTTAATTAAATAAATAAATAAATATGACGGAAATAAATATTACGTTTTAACCATCCGAGTACTGGGATTTTTAGCGCTGTGTTGGGGTCATTTCTGACTCACACGCAAGATAATACTATAGAGTAGAAGCTCCAACAAGTTTTAGCATAGGTTGGTGCGAGTTGAATAGCTTTTACTTTAAATCGTCAAAAGGGTCTAGCAGACTAAGCATGGTGAATCGGCCCCACCCTGGATTTTTATTGAAATTGTGTGGAAAACATTGGTTTCAGGTTGAAAGATAACCCCCCAAAATTTCAAGTGGCTAACCCTTTATATAAGGATTATATGAGGGTAAATACTGTTAACTATATCATTTTTTTTCTTCGTGGTCATGTATAAAAATTCGACCTTTTTGCTGTTTACACCCACTTAGAAACACTCTTAGGGTAACCAACCCAATAATTGAAACTTACCTAGCTCTAAAAGTTCATTTTTAAGGTTTTGACCACGTTCTCGCGCTTTGGGACCACTGTGCGGTGGTTCCGTTCCCGCGATAAGTGAAACTGTAGGTAATGGCCAGCCACGTCGGCCGTGTCTAATTCAATAGCACGCTTTCCTGACGAATATTCAAATATGATTTCCTCGGAAACGGAGCGCCGTGTGAAGGAATTTCCGGGGAAAAAAGCTGGCAAGTGGAACACACGACAAAGTGGCAAGCATCTCCGCAATTTTTCGCAGGAAATTAATTTGCATAGAATTCGCCTGATAGTCGCTGGAACGCCAACGGCAAGTTACGGTCTTCGCACGTTAGAACCGTCATGTCATCGCCGAATGCGTTCCTATAACGTTCGCGAAATACCTTCCGCCAATTTTCGGTCGTCGTTACCCACTAAAATTTATAAGCGGCGAGTTTTTCGTCGCGGCTTACGGCGATCCTCAAGGTACGTGAAATTTCGTCGCATTGGCGGAGCGCGCGCACGGGCGCCGCGCCGTGTAATTAGTGTTCATTGAATCGAATGTGAAAAGACACCGGGCACGTCGAATGCGTACGACGCGACGACGGAGAAAAAGTTGGATGGGAGCTGGTACAGTCGCAGCCCCTCACGGCCCGTCGCGTCGCGCATCGTCACGGTTCGAGTGGAGCACTTCTGTAAATAGAATTAACAGGCGTACAAGCGGGTTTAATTAAAACTTCTTTCGGTCAGCCGACTTCGCCGAGGGACGGGCGAATTTTTCCGGACGTAATCGACGAGAGCGAAATTCACGGCGCGGCGGACCGAAGATCCACAGTAATTATCCGTCGGACGCGGTTTCCGCACCCCCATCGTCCCATCCTTCGTTGCTAAGAGGCACAATCGTGGATCAGTTTTGCGGTTGCCCAGGGCCATTTGTAACTATTATCGCACGTTAATGCATAAATGCCGGAACGTCGGATATAATGCTCAAGGGGCTGAGCGTAATTATTCATTATTCTGCGCCGGGCATTCGATCGAACATGTGAAATATGGACGATTATTCTGAGTTACTGCGTTCCGTTGTTCAAGATGCTCACCGGGCTCCATGGCGATATAGCCAATATATAATAAATTTGTGATTTCGGCGCAAGGTTCGATCGTTTCAAACCACAGCAAATGTGCAGTTAGTTAAAAATGCATCTCGACGTTTCGATCCCTATGTGGATCATTCTCAAAGAGACATTTTTTGCGTCTGAAAAATAATGTATATATAATATAACGTATAATAACGTATAATATATTTGCATAACACTGCAATCGCTCTGCACTTTCGATTGCTCTCGATCACTCCCCGAGCCCCATACAACCTAAAATATTTCGATCCTCGATAGCCGACCATTATTCACCTGTACGCATCTTAATTACAGGGCCATAACATCGACGATGGTCTATCTATGTATATTCGCCGGAAACACCGCTAACTGCTTTGGCATTATTAGAAAGTTTCGTCAGGATTCAGCCTCCGTGGAGCCGCCGCGCAGCGCAGGTTCGAATCGGGGGCAAAGTTAAGCTCGTTAAATAGTTCCCGCACCGGGCAATCGATGATAGTTCCGCAGTGTAAAATTCTCGTCCGAGCTGGCCCGATCACTCATTCCCATCGTGTAATATAATCTATTTAATAAATCGTGCTTCCAAGACCGTACATCCTTCATCGACTACACAGACCCCTGGTTTCCTCTCGGAGCAACTTCGGGAGAGCTCCTTCCGAAGGCGTTCGCCCAGAATACTCTCTGACCAGGCGCCAAAATACTTCATCGGCTGCCTTTGTCGTCACGTAACTTCGAACGCAACCCGATACCCTTTGTCCTCTTTAGCTAACAGCCATCGATGATCAGCTACCAGCCACCTAAACAGTTCTTGTTCCAAAGCGATCAAACTGGCGGTCCGCATTAAATCGCACGTGCTACCAGTCGCCTTGACCGAATCGATAAACCGCGATACACGGCTCGATCCTCGGCTAACGATCCAAGGATCCAGAGGCCAACTCGATTACCAAAACTCTTGTCACAAAATTCAATTCTCCTCGTTTCATTTTAACGTCGATTTTGTTCGCAATTTACAACCGCAAAGGCAAACGAGCATGATGTTACTACGCGTCGTAGAAAATGTTCGGTATCGACTTACGTCATTAAGGATCAAATGTCATTAAAGATTGACGTCCATGCCTGCGCAACAATGCAGGCATTATTGCGACCGCGTATCGTCGATGTGCCAACGTGACTGGCCCTGTCAGTTTATTTTGTTTTTCACGAGCGTCGCGTCGTTAAAACGGCGCACGCACAACAGACCTCGATTTTTTATTTTTCACGACTGAAACCATGAAATCGAGCAACGTCGATGCCGCTGCCTTTTTCCACGGAGGAAAACGAGGCTCCGAAGGTTCCATTTCGCCCGATCCGGCTAATCATCTTTATCTTTTAGCGTGGAACAGAGATAAATGCCCGTTTATACGAGACCGTATGAAATTTGTAAGTAAATTCGTTCGGCAGTGGTGCCATGGGAACGTTTCCTGCTTCAATTGTTTTTGTATGACGTTGAAGATATTTAAGGTTCATTTTATTAGAAACAGGTACCGGTGAAAAATAATTATGTCCGTTTCGAAAGTACGTGACTGTTACCTGGATCATTCGATAACGTGGTGTTTATCGTGGAATATTTAATTGGGACTTTTATCGATCTCGAGTGTTCGATGGCTGAAGGACTCGACGATGGAAGGTCTGACTCTGTGCCCTGTGGTTTCGTAAGGGACGGACGGTACTAGAGGGTGTTTTGAAAACTCAGTTTTCTATTCGAAGGAGGTTTCGATCAGTAAAAAGAACCTTCGGGACAACCGCACGGCGATTGGAGTGCGTCCTGAACAGTCGCATCCCACTATCCGTGCAATACGGTGTTTAATATTGGCCAGTTTAAAGCCAGCTTGCGGTGGAGGAACATTGGCACTGTCGGTCGTTCTCTTTAACGGTTATTGGCTCGCAGTAATTCTCTAATCTCTGCTGTCACCGGCCTCTGTGTTTCCGTTTCAATATGGCCGTCCCACGGATTACGATCGCAGGTACAGCGATTCGGTGTCGCAGCCAGCTGCCAGTGGAACTTCATTACTTCGAGGCTTATCGAATCATCTCGCCGGAAAATCAGCAGGGAGGGAATAACAGAGACCGCACCCCTTCCCAGCTCTCTCTCTCTCTCTCTCTCTCTCGACCCCACCCCCTAAGAACCTTCGTGCTCCCTTTGATCGGATCCACTTGACGTTTCTACCCCGAGATTCGATAACTCCGGATCGAGTGTCTGATTTACGCGTTTGCCACGGTCTGCGGTCGACTCCAGAGCCCGGCTCGCTGACTTCGAAAGACATTGCGGCAACTTGAAAGTAGCCCTCATGAAAGTCAATCCCGTTACCGCTAAAACCGAAATCGTCCTAGACATTTTCGCAAAATCATTTCCCATCCTTGATTTTTCTTCCCATCGTTGACATTTCGAAGACATTTCGGGAGACTGTTGCGATCTTTCGCTTGAACGTGTTCAACGGGCTAACGTGCTCGAGTCTCCGCGTGGTAGGCAGAGCGCAGAAGGCGTAATAGTAACCCAGATCGATACTGACTTCCGTTACATTCACCCTGTTCCCGAATATTATACTTAATCCTCTCTAAATATCCTTTAAGCCAGTCTTAGACAACCCTTTCGAGTCGAGCTACCAGTTACGCGAGCGCCGATCATAGTTCGCGAGCATTAGTTTGCATCTGGCTTTAGACGTACTTAGGTATGGTCGACTAATAAACTATTCAATAGCAAGAGTTCCAACGGGATTCGATAAACGATCTTGAACGACTTCAAAAATCGACTGTACTCTCAAACATTTTCACGGGCTTCGAAAAAGAACTCTGATCTGTAAGTCGGGCTTCCGGTTACGACGAAATGTTTAATAAAGTTTAATGAGATTTTTACGATCTTTGAAACGCGAGAGGGCTTTTAATATAGCGACGGAAAGTTTCCCCGGCTCCAATTCCTGTAAATAAGTCGGACGGTGGATTTATATATGTATATACTATATATTGTATAAACAACCGGAGCGCGGGGATAATAAACGTTTTTATCTTCTCCGAGGGATGAAAAGCTTTTAAATACATCCTTGAATTCATTTCGTGCAACGAAGTAGCAACGACTTTGAGGAAATTTCGAGGCTTGTCCGACTTATTCACCCCTTCTGCTACCGGGTTTCGTCGGCTTGAACGCTTACCCGTATAAGTGGAGCTGGCCCGTATAGATCAGACATGAGATTCCGTCGGTTACGGTCTCTCAAAAATATCTCGAGTCGAAAGCTGCCGTGAATGTCGGTTAGTTACTGTCGCGATGAGTGACAAGGACTCGAAACGCCTTTCGAGATCGTCGTAAAATATTTTCTTTATCGCAAATGACGAGTAAAGGAAGACACTCAGAGCCTCGCGCAGTACAAACGACTGTCGCGACATGACGCCACGAGGCTTTTAACGCTGGATTCGGTTTCATTCATACGACCGTAGCATCAGAGCACACACACACACGCTCACGGGCACATTCCGATAGACCAGTACAGAGAGAAAACGCGCACACAGGCTCGCCGCACAGAAGAGGACGGTGTAGGAATGAACGTTGCGGAGGATATCTGTCACATTTACGCAATATATCAGCGCGCTGTTCGCGCTCCGCACGCTTCAATGGCGGCACATATTTTCTTTACATCCCTCCGACCCCTCGGAAAGCCACTTTCATACGGAACCAGCTTGCACGTCAAAGCTCTTGTCAAATAAACGTTGCGGAAGCCGAACGATATTAAGTTCACCGTGGAATCGATGTCAATACCGGGGGCCGATGCTTGTTCAAATCTTATTTTACCATCTGTAGCACTTGTCACGCCGCGTGTTTCGCTCTTGACTGAATATTTTAAAGCCGACTCCCCACAAACGAATCGCGACCGACGGATTTTTTGCCGCCGCGCCGTTCGCGGTTCATTCTTCTTCGGATTCGAACGGGGAAAGAAAACCACGCCGCGGTCCCTCTAATTAACCTTTCATTTTATAATGAAGCGCCGCGTATCGGACAAATGAAAATTGAATATTCGCCGCCGTGCACACGCCGCTGCGCCGTTGAATTCGATTCGGCCGCGCGTCTGATCATTACCGACCGTTTCTACTTCGTGGGGCCGATGCATTGTACCCAGGTCTCACCGCTGATTCTCTCGAGAAACCTTGTGCGAGAAAAATTTCGCTCTTAATTTACAATTCATCTTCCCGCACTGGTCCTTCGGGTTTACTATTCTTTACTGGAGATATTAACATTTTATTGTACATCACTCATGGCTCACAGGTTTTTAGATTTAGAGTTTTCAGTGCTGCCCCTTGGTAGCTTGTGAGCCGAAACCGTCGGCCGTGAGCGGGAATCGAATTTCCAGGCGGCGATCATCGTCAAGGCGATCAGGATCGTCGCCGCAGAGCGGATTCGCAGGTGCTCGATCCCGCGAGCGGCGTCCAATCAAGAAGTTGGGAAGTAAACGCGGCGAGGCTGATAACGGGGAATCCATTTTTACTTTCTCCCATCGGAGGAGGAAAAGCAGATAGACGGCGAGGAAGAAAAAGACGACGAAGAAGGTGGAGAAGAGAGACGGAGTAGGTGAAGAAAAAAGGAAAGAATTCGTGCGCGTCGCGCTGCGCCGGGTAAGAGGAGAGCTCGTTCGCGGCGCAAACTCGTTTCGAGTTCGCGGGCCGGTGAGCCGAGGATTACTCGCCGGGAGCGTATATGGTATCAGGATCTTCGCGAATTTATCATGAGACTTCTTGGTCGGTGAGACGCGCGGATATCTGCGGACCTGGTGGCGGTGGTTGGATGGCGGATCGCGGCGAACGAATTTATCACCCGCCGGGATCCGACGAACGAGACCCGCCGTAATCCGCGTTAAAGAGAAAGAGGTATCCCCCGCCCCAGGTATCCCTCCAGGTTTTCTTCTCGAGATTCCCTCCGGTTTCCTCCAGGTTCCAGCGGCCAGTGTTTGGGGAACGATCGACGGTCTCGGAGGATCGAGTCGCGTCGAAGAAGGACGGAGGATGTCTGAAGCACCGACAAAAGGATACGTCGATATTTACGGAGGACGACGTCGATAGTCGAAACACGAGGGGCGAGCGACGAGGCATCGGCGTGAATCAGACCCGAGCTCGAAGAACCAGGACGAGAGGAGCGACGAGGGGAAAGGAGAGGACAGGCGAGAGAGGACGCGGCACCCGAAGAGACACAGGAGGTTGCCAGGCTCGAGCAATTTCTGCCTTCCATTCCGACGCTCAACCGTCGCCAATTCCGGAGCAAGACATTCAAATCTCGCTCGTAGACGAGGAAGCCACGTCCGTGTTTCACCATTTTGGTCGCATCCCAATGTATTGGAATTCACTTTGAAGGGGGACACTCGGGGGCTGCTCTGGCTGCGACCAGGTCCGACACTGAGAGTCCGTCAGCGACGGATAGAGAGGGGCGATCCGGCGATCCGGTGAGTCGAAAATCCGAGGTGAGACGGAGAATCGTGGGAAGAGGGCTCCGACGGGAACCAGCAGCGAACAGAGCCGAAATAGAGAGATAGATGCGTAGGGGAAGCGAGAGGGATACGACGAGGAGGGGACGAGGGGAACGGCGGAGCACAGGCGCTTTACGATGATGGGGGTTTCGCTCGTAAAAGCCAATGTAGCGCCACCCCTTCGGCTCGCATTCGCTACCCTCCGCTGCCTATATATCGCTTCCTCCGGCCTTGCGACAGGTTGTCTGTCTTCCCTCGGCCGCGTACACCTCGATGTCGGCCCTCCCACGCTCCATAGGACCCCCCAAGAGCCTTCATTATCCCACCAGGTGGCTGGAACTTCCGATTTGCGTAATGATCGACGGGGTACCTGCCGACTTCGGTTGATCTTCGAAATTAATGGTTGCGACTTTTTCACCTTGATGCAGGGGTCTAAGGTCCAGGTGGTCTGCCAGGGATCTCCGAGAGATCCCTGAGGAGACAGTGATTCGCGCGTTTGTTAGAAACTTACCGGGAATCGCGTTATTTGAAATATTACAATATAAAGAGCTAAATGGACTGTTAAATTGACTTTACGGCAATCGTGCAGATTGAACGGGGCGGGACTGACAGTTATTGCAGTTGCAGAGACGCTTTTAGTTCCTCTAAATCTTTTTCGTTTCATTCAGGTTTATTAGTCCATAACCTTGGAGTCTATGGGTACTTGAACCGTTATAAGGCCGTTATCACCAATTTCTTCGTATCATATTTGACTAGAAAAATGTTGGCGTACATATTTCGTTGAATCAATAAGTTCAAATCAACTCATCGGAATGAATGAAAAAAAGTGGAAACAGGTCCACCATTAATACCGTTAAATATTGTGCTCGGTTCAGATCAGGAATCACTTGCGAGCAAACCGATGGTCGAGGTGAATGCCGGCGGAGATCGGTTGGGTCAGGTTTTGTGGCGAGAAGCTATTTGTAATCTAGCGCCTTCGCCTGTTCTTATCGAACCGAGAGAGGTCGTTCCGTCCCGTGGGAGTTGCGGTTCGATTCTTTTATCTTCCTTGATTTTCCGCTTGGAGATGAAGCGATTTAATAGTGTGCGATGAGGCGGACGAAGCTACCCGGCGCAGTTGTAAAGGCAGCCATTCGTTCCGCGGCTTCCGATTCGCCGGCTGTAACACGTAAATGGAGTTTCCTCCGGCTTGTCAGGATCCTTGTTCGAGAGAAATAAAGAGACCATCGCGCAAATACGTGGGCGGAACAATTCTAGTAATTAGTTAAACGTAAATAAACACTAAATATCAGGAAAAGAGGCACCGAATTGATTTGCACGCCTAATAAATAGGAGATAAACGAGTACCACAGGTGGCATGGTCGGCTAAACAGTGTCCGATCGGTGAATCAGACTCGAAAGACGATCGCTTACCGGCTGTTCCCGCTGGAAGGTCTAGCAAATATCGTAGTCGAGTTTCAAAATAACACCGCCGGTCCTCCTCTCGAGCCGATCAGGAGTGGCAATCGGTCCCGAAGTGGCTGGCGCGTTTTTGAAAAGTTCGACGCTCGGCGCTCTCTTGATTACGCGCGATGCATCCCGGGGGGCACCAGAGGGGTTGAGACAGACAGACAGAGAGAGAGAGAGAGAGGGAGAGAGCGGTTGCAAAGTGCTCAAACAACAATCAAGCCACGAGGGCATGGCGTTCGGTACATATTGTGGAACATCGCCGGCCGGGACTCTCCCGCCTCTCCACTCCAACCCCTTCGCCGACAACCGCCCCCGTTTAACCCCTTTAACTCCGTCGGTGGGCCGAGCCTGACAGTTCAACCGTTGACCACTGTCGTTGCACAGGGGTCCACGGTTATATTGCTATTTGTACAGTGGCAACTATCAATTTACCGCCATCCATTACGCCGTCAGAGGGGGAGCACGATTTAGGGGAGCGTATGCGTGGTCGAGCCTCGAATCGTTGGCTTCTTCGGATACGATACTCGGATTAGCTGAGTCGTCGACCTGGGAACTCGACCACCGTGCAATTAGCCCAAATTCCGCCCAAAATGCGAATTTTATCCCGACGCCGCACAGTGGTGTATTTGGCTTGTTTAGCGCGCCAAAAGTCAATATTTTTCGTTTGTACAAAATGACTAAAACTTTTTCCTCATGAACCAGAATATATATGCGAGTAATCTACAATAATATTTTTCCATAGAGAGTACTATTTAGTAACATACAGATACTTGCAGGTAACATTTCTCGTGACCAAGAGAAGTGTCGAAAAACTTGTGTTAAAGAAATGATTTGTTTCACAAGTTTAGTCTATAAAATCGAGATAGGACCAAATCTAGGATGTAAAGGAAGGTGTATAGATTAATTCATGGCTTTTTTAAAAATTCTCTTCGGTGGTTTTGATAGAATAAACAATCGAAAGTGATATTTTTTTCATAAAATTAATATATATCATGTAATAACTTTTTTCGTCCCAATATCTCCTCTTTAATTTTTTGCGAGGTTAATCAGTAGACATTGCTTTATACAGGATGTCCCAAAACTCCTTCAAGTTCGGGAAATGGGAGGTTCCTTAGGTCATTTGAAGCGACATTTTCCTTTGCAAAAATGGCCGCAGCGGCTTTGTTTAGGAGTTATTAACGTAAAACACGGACCAATGAGAGCGCGACTTGGCACAGTGGTATGACCTTCACACTATTAATAACGTCGCAATAGTTTTGGCGCGCTAAACGGATCAAATACCCCACTGTGCGCCGCGCCGTCCAGAATCGGCACAGCACCTGATAATTCATTGAAACGATTGTTTCAGTTGCAGGAAGTGGAAATCGTCGGGTATGATCAGCCGCTCTGAATTTATCGATTGTCGAGTGTCGACTTCTAACGAAGAATAAGGAGCTGGGGATCTTACGTGGGCGTCTTACATGGATGGGCCAGGTATCGTTGGTCCCTCCGTCCGGTTTCTGTTTATCCTCCTGGCCCTTATGTGCCCGGTGGTGGGTATCCATGTAAAGGAGGATACCGTATGTACACGATAGAGTGCCGGTTCCACGGATATATGTATGCACAATACGCGGGCATCTACATACATCGCCGTGTTACGACAATTAGGTAACGGAATGCAGATTGCGGTCCGGTTGCTATCCGTAGTTACCATACAAGAGAACAGCCAGGGTACCAGGGGGAGGTTAAAGGGGACGGTCACCGATGGTGACGTCGGTGGTAGCGGCGTTCAGCCATTCCGCCACCGTGACAATCCCCCGGGATGCAAACCAATTGAAACAGTCATTTCGTAAGGGGCTGCTAAACCGGCCCGGCGCGGCGCCACCACTCGAACCGGACGGCCGGTCCTGGTGAACGCTGTTACCCCATTCCCGCCGGCGTATAATTTAACACTTCACCGGAGGAACGGGATTTCTGAGCCACTTCGACCGTTACACAGGTCGGAATTCGATTTTACAGCGACTTACGCGTGTCGAAGCCGGCCAGATACGCGGGGAATCGACGCCTGGGAATAAAGGGGAAATGCGGTTACTCTCTTACCCGCTGCCTTGTCCGATTCGATCTTGCCGGGGGACACTTTGTTTCGCAGAAAAGCCAGATACACGAGAGGTATCACGAGAGCTACGTTGCCGGCAGACTAATCCTTGCCAAGCCTAAGCAGTGCAGTGGTTACCGAAAATTTTGTTTGCTGTCCGCGATGTGTCCACGAATCATTTCCATGGCTGCCGGCTGTTTCGGAAGAAGATTTGATCCCATTAAACGATTTGCGTGACAAGTATCGGCGCCTGCGTCATCACGGACGCTGCATAAGCTGCAGGAAATTGCGCCCTCAGGGCGTCGTCCTCGATCAGCCCGTAGACCAGGCATGGGCATTTTTGTCTCAATTGAGACAAGACCGTCCCCACCGTAGCACCCACTGTCCCCCACCACTACCCGTCGTTACTATGAAGGAAAGACGCGCTGCGTCCGTCGCAAGCCTTGCGCAGGCCTCGTGATGGGAACCGCGAGAACATCATGGACTATTTATTTCAACCCTACTATTAAGTTTATTTCCCTACCCTACTATTAAGTGGCGAAATTTCGTAAATGTAAACATTGCGGCTGAGTTGTCTTTGAATTGTACGTTTGCTCGCTCGTTGAATTAACGTTTGCTCGCTTCATTTTCTGAGGAATTTAATATTTTTGCAGCGCAGTAATCGATTTAAATAATGCACGAGTCAAAGCACGATACCGAGCGCAATATCGCCGGGAAGAAATCAGGTGTCGAGGGAACGAGAATTTTCAGAAATGTTCTAAACGGAGTGAAGCAGTTTACGTCACTGGGGTGCAGACCCATTTCAGACTTTCCTGTTGGCCGGCATCAGATAAGCCAATCGGGAAACAAACTTTTCGGCAGTATCGTGCCCTCTGCCTCCTTTTTCTTCCGAAGGAGCCGGCCCTCGCATTATATCAGCGACCTGATCTGGGAACGACTACGTCGTATCCAGCGGCGCTCCTAATAACTTCCGGTTTCTTTAATTGAATTTGATCAAGTGCCGCAAGCCCCATCTCACCCCTCGCGATCGTAAGCTCACCATTTGTGGCGACTTCTGTCGCCGCCTGCGACGATTTATCGATAACACATCCTCTTTTGCTCCCGAATTATTCGGTTACCCCATTATCCATCGCCCGTTCGATCCTCTAGACCCTCCTGAAGTCTCCTAGAGAAGCCTCCTGTAATATTCTTGCAGGGAACGTTGGAAACGCTGCTAACGCGCAGCGTTTGCGGTTCTCTCCGAAACAGCAATTGCAGCAAGAGGACACGGTGCGTTCGCAACGGGAGCGGTTTTATTTTGGTTTTTATTATTTCATAAACACCGGTGCTCGTTCACGGTAAACTTTGTTCTTGCGCGTCGGGAAACGGCTGTTGTTTCCCGCACGCGTTAACGATTCGCGCCATCTCGCGCGGCAAATTACGTTAAATTCGCGTCGTTCTCCGGGACGTTATCAAAGTCGAATCTCTCTAAGCGCCGCGGCGCGCCGGGGTGATAAAGTTCGAGACGTCGAAGAAACTCCTATGAATATAGGGTCAACGATTTATCGTCCAGGGCCTCTTGCTTCCCCGGCATTCCGACACTGGAAATGCCTTCTCGTTCCATGGCTGGACCGTGGAACAATATTGACCGCGAAATTTTGCCCCATTGGCAGCGAATGTGACGCTCGGTGGTTGCCAAGGATGCGCGTGGAGATATTTCGATTCGCAGGGAAACGGAAGTTGGCATTTTTAGGATCGACTGACGAACGATTAATCGTCGAGTGTCGATGCGGTGAGTAACCGAAGGAAGTTCTTTCTCGTTTCAAGGGTCACGAAGGCTGGTTATTCGAATCGCGAGCCAGATATCTCGAGGAGCAAGACAAACTAAAACCCGACTGGATTTCCCTATTGATCTACAACGTCCGATCTCCTTCGGCCACTGTCTGCAGTCGACCGCTAGACGAAGTGGACACTCGATGGAATCGATGTTGACTTACCCGGAACTTGTTCGCGATTTTTAAGCAAGATCAACAGAGGATCGTCCGCCGACTATTACCGTGTATACGGAGATCCTGGTTTCTTTTCTTACTGCGAAGGAACTCGACGCGACGGTGAGAGTTGGAACTCTTGCCGGTAGTCAGAGTGAATAATATGTGAAACTTGGTTAAATTGCAAATTGTTTGGCAAAAAGCACTGTGATTTACCAAGAGCATGCTCGCCGTAAGCTTCGACAAGCATTCGATGCGATTTTGCAGCAGTTTTCTTCAAATGGAAACAGAAAATCAACGCTGTCCGCATATCGTAGCTTTCAGGCACAAAATTCGACATGTTCAACGTTATTAAACACTATGCTGTTGTATGAAACTTGTATGGTTGTTAGTTGAAAATCTTTACCAGATGTCAAAACAAGAAAACGGCATCAATGACGCGGTTTGACGGTAACTACATTGACAGCTAGAGCCACCTATGGGCAAATTCCGGTTTCATATTTTCATACCTGGTATTTGCATCGATGGGACACGCACTTGCTGTGCAGCGCTTCACATCTTACGAAAATGGCTCGATGACTGGTTTGCCTCAAAAGAGGAACAGTTTTTTTTGGCGTAACATCCAAAAATTGTCAGAGAGATGGGAAAAATGTGTAGCTACCTATGGGCGATACTTCGAATAAAATATTTTGTATCATTGTGATACAATAAACGTGTATTTTTTATACAAAAATTCCGGATTTCTATGTACATACCTGGTAAGCACTATTCTACCGATTGCTCCAGTAAATAGATTAAAATAAATTCTTAAAACTTCGTCAATTTTCAGTAGTGTACGTCGGGGTGCCCTCGAACGATGCTTCAGTGATTTGTTATTAAAGTAAATGCTCCTCGACGGCGGGAGTAATCGATGACCGGAGCCAGCAAAGTTCGAACTGTTCGCTTCATCGGTGATCGTTAAGTATGCGTGCCGAGTACTCGGTATCCAAAGTCAACCACCGCGATTCCGCGACGCGGAAAGTTGCCGGTAATATTTCTGAAAATAAGGCGCGTCCCCGGCCATTGGGATGCACCGCGGAGGATAACTTTTCCCGTGGAAAAGAGAAGTGCGAGTTTCCCCAGCGAAAATGTATAGAGGAAGAAAGTTTCGTTCGGTTCCTACGGGTCGTATAAAACTCGCCCGCAACCACGCCCTTGAGTCGCAACAAGCCCGTGGGATAAATATCCACCGTCCTATTGCGAGAGACGCTGCGAAACTTCCGATCGGCTCCTGTGTAATCACTTCGTAAATGATCCGGCTGCGAGACGTCTAACTATCCTGTAACGGAACGCCTATGGCGGTTTTCCGGGGGCGTCACCACGTTCTATCCATTCATTAACCAAGACGTTGGGGTTGTTAGTTGAAGAGGACAGCTTAAACTTGGCCCTTCCTTTAACGATAATGATAGCGAAACCGTAGATGTACACTCAACTTTCTGTCTCCGAACAGATTCTCTAATATCGATTCGGTAGAAAGTTACTTCTTGTTTCTTGGATAGCAAAGCGGTAACGAAAAGAATATTGAACCGAAAAGCGAAGAAGCAAGACCGAAAGATCTCCACTGGAATGAAAATAAACACTGTTGGAGCACTCATGTTGCGCAAGACGGAGAACATTAACGCAAGTAAAGCAATTTCGGCCAATGTGTGGCCGGTGTACAAGAGATCGAGCGATCGTGCAAAGCACAGAAACTTGTCACTTATTGCGCAACCGTATCCTGTCGGTAGTTTGTCACAATTTGGTGGTGGTCACGCGTGTCCTATCTCTTCTCGGCGGAGATTTTCCGTTTTCCAACGGCGCGGCGGGCACCAGGTTCTCGTATCGTACAGTTACAAGCCTGCACCTAAATCCTTCGACGGGAGCGGTGCCACCGTGAAGAACACACAGAGAGCCAACCCCCTTGCCATTCGTCGGACATGCCTGTTAAAGGGGGTGAAAGCAGTATCTATCTACCTCGAGACCCCAGAGCTCCCGGGTGCAGCTTTCGAGATTTATTTATCGCGCCGCTCGGACCCTTGTCCTCTTCGACTATTCCTTACGGGACACTCCTTTCCTCGGCTTCTGCGCGCCCCCTAGTCTGACTATTCGGGGAACGACACGATGAACGATCCAAGTGATAAACCTCAGACTCCGCCGCGCCGTATCCACATAATAGTTTGCGGGAAATAAATGAACGCCTTTCCTTCCCGCGAGAGCCGAGCTCGATGGACAGAAATCAAGCTTGACGAGCTATTTGCCCAGAAACTGAGTACTCCATGTGTTTAATATCACTTTTTCAGTTGCACTGGCCCATTTTGCGCAGTGAGTAACAATGCACGTTGGTAACAATGCACCGAACGGATTCGCCGGATCCCCGAATGCAAAGATATCAATTTTCGGGGGAACACGAGAATGATGCGGATAATTTAGACAGGTTCGTTGGAAATCAGGTGGATCATCGGCGGGATATTCGTTTGATTGGCTCTAATCGTGGGGAGCGGTCTAAAATTTCATTGTACGCGGCCGGTAATGGGATTCCTCGGATTGTTCGGGATCGAAGGGAGCACGCCGGGTGTACGAAAAGGTCCCCGATCCAATCGAGCAGGCTATCAGAAGTAGTGATTAAAATGGAGGGGTGAGTGCTTGGTCGGCAAAAGGGGTTGAAGGTGGCTTGAATGGTGGTCGGCGGGGGGTCTAGTCTCAGGCTTGGGGAAACGTAGATAACACTTCTTACCCGAGGGACTTCCCGCGACCCCAATCTCAAGTCAGATATTGTTCCGAGCTTTGAAAGCTCAAAAGAACTCGTGAAAAGGCATTTCGTCCCGATTCGATGCATTATACCCGGCCTCATACGTATTGTGCTCTCCGTCGATCCTTTTCCTCTTCGAAAAGACCACCGCTCTCGCCCAACGGCCAAAGGAAAAATATCGAAAAGTCGTTCCCGGCTACGCGGAACCCACGGATAAGCGGCGATTGTAATTTATAATCGTTGCTGGGCGAGCTCGGGCAAACGGGGACCATTATTAAAACGCATCCGAGAGACGGACACGCCGCGCCGCGCCGCCCCGTGCCGTGCCGTAACCACGTATCCTTCCAACCGTCTCCGAATTTCTCGAGAGACGATACGAAATGAAATTTCTGGGACTCTGTGGCCCGACAACGGTTTTTCTTCGCTATGAACCCGAAGGCTTTCGGTCGATCTTGGTATTGGGAATTGGACAAGTGCCTCTCGATCGTGCCGTCGATCAATTCGATCCGCTATCAATTCGACCCGCTATGTGCCGGCGGACCCTTACTGCAGGTCGAGAGTAAGTCATAAAAAAGGGGGCTCGGCATGCAATGGAATTTAACCTTGAGAGCGAAGAAGGATGTCTTTGTTCCGAAACTTTCTACAGCAAATGGTAACAAACTATTCGTGAATGAGGGTTCGTTGATATATTAGACTAACGGTTTCTCCTTTCCGCGACGGAGTTTGGTTGCAACGGAAAACAGATGTAATAAACATGCAAGCCAGAAAATCCGCAGCTGCTCTTTTTCGACTGTCTTTCTCGCGTTCGAGAATACCGATTCGTGTTGACCATTGTTCTGCGTCGGAACAAATTCACACTTTCAATATTTTCAAATAAATGTTCATATCGACGGAAGTGTAGAAGGTTTTACAACTTTAATGATTCCGTAGAGAAATATAACTGGCACACTTACGGTTTCGCGAAATTCTCTAACGATCAATTAAGAGAGTGTCCACACGCTTCGGAACGGTAGTATACAGTGCTCAGAACCCTCGCGTGTATTTCCCAAATGAGAAAACTCCGCAGCCCAGCCAGCCTAATTATAACAAGAAAAATTCATTTAGCGGCGAAAGTTCATCAGGTCTCGTTAAACAGATTATTCAATTATACTTGGGCCGCGCCGCGCCGGTGCGTTATAAACTCCTCCGCGATAACAACACGCGTCTTTATTTCGCGGGGTATCGCGGTCCGGGGAAACGTCCGCGTTCTAACAATTAGTAACCTAGATAATGACTAGGTAATTAGCACTCCCATAGAACCCGATTCTTCGAGGTTCGTTTTCGCGGCCGGTTCCCTCGGAATCGCTGTGAAAACAAACGTAATAATTATCAGCGGTGGCCGGGTGAGAACGGCCGACGGTGAACTAATTAAACTTGCGCACCCCTGGACAATAGGTTTATTATGCATTTGCGCAACAACAAGCGGTATCTCTTCGGGTTCGGTCTGGGTTAGGTGCTTCAGCGTTGCAACAGTGTTAGAGGTTTCTTAGCGCTGGAGGCAGCGAGCTTATTGCCACCGCGGTTGCTGGACGATGCGACGCGCGACGGTTGGAACAATGGTTCGAGATGTCGGATCCCGTAAGGTCCATTGAACTCGAATTTCGGAATGCCGCGCCGCGGGTAAAAAGTCGCCTGGTTTCCAACGGCCTCCGCTGGCCGTCGCCAGCGTGTCGCGAATGGATTCTGATTTCCATGGGACTGGGTCCAGAAGTTGGAGCATTTCGTTCTGCTGAAACTTTCCTGGCCGTTAGATATTAATAAGCAATGGTGAAAGTTCCCGTCACCCCGTTCGTCGACGTATCCACAGAACCGGCCAGGTAATACAGACGCAGAGCCGTGAAAAGACCCTAAAGACCGTATTCCCGGCCCCGCCATTAAACCCTCGATCGTTCAAGCGCTAATTATTCGCCGGAGTCTAATGATGCCAATTAAAATTTTCTGCGATGGGCTCGACCCACCGGGGAATTTCAAGTTGCCGTTTTCTTCGGCTCTTACTCTCTCTCGCTCGCTCTCTCTTTCTCTCTTTCACTCTGCCTCCGTGCCGATAACTTTCGCTTGGATATTTATCTCATCGAATCAGTAATTATACTGACCGACTTTTTCACTATTCCCGGCGAAATTTCCAATTGCAAAGCAGAGATTCGACGACTTCAATTACTACACTGGAACAAACACGCTTGCTTCAGACTTTAGTTTGCAATTATCGAAATCGTAGAAATTATTGTTGTCTGCTTTTAAAGCACCTCGATGAAGTATTTTATTATATATTTTGCCGTACATTGTTCCCGCGGATATTTTATGCATTTTGTGTTCCGCTGGCAGGCCATAGATACAAAATAATGGCGCGGATTAACCTGAAATTGTGGTTTGCAGTAAAATGTGATTTTATTTCTATTGTGCAATGTCCAATTTATTTAAATTCTTTACACTTTTTACTACTATTGTTCATATTATTAAATGTATAATACTATGCCTCGATGTACTTTGATGTACAGGGTGTAAAAAAATGTTTGCTCGTGGCTGGCATAGGCGTATTCCAAATCTTCGGATCGATGAAGATCTGTAAAAAAGTTGCCGTAAACAACTCCCCAACCTTGAATTTCAAGGTCAAAATTTTTAAATTGCATTGTATTCTACGCATCGGGAATAAAAAGTGTCAAAGGAACCATGGGCCGAAACTCAACCGTTTCGCCAGAAATTGATGCCGAAGTTTTGTCGGCTGTAAAATGATTTTTATTCATAGAAGTTGGAAATTTCAAATTGAAATGCTATTAATAATATTATATGTGATGATATCGGCGCACAGGTTCGATCAATAGTGAAAACACTAGCAATTTTGCAAATTAAATCAAAAACTCAACGCTTCGATCCTGATGTGGATCATTCTCAAGAGTTATATTTGCGTCTGAAAAATAATGTGAATATAATAAGTGCAAACTTTAAATATCCTATGGCAGTACTAACTGAAACACTTATCCATACCTGCTATATCAAAAGAAATACTATAGAAATTCTTAACTATGAACTGATTCCATGCCGGTAGACATTCGATTGAACCATGCGAAGGTTACGCAGAAAGACAGAACACACAAACGAACGACGTATTCAAAGTTGGCCTATAGGAGCCAAGATGATCTATGGACGCTAGGTCGATATTAGGCGGTAAATTCAAATATCGATAAACTCTGTTTTCCTCACTAAACACATTGAAATGTAACTACAGAATTTGTAGTATTGCCAAAATTGACATTCATAGCATTTACAACGAATTTGTATGTATAGCTGAATCTAAATTATGATAATTATATCATGTGTTAGAAACTTCACCATAAAGACATTACTGGTTCAGTAATGTAGCGTAGTAACCATGAATCTTAGGTGTTTCGTACCTAAGATTTACGCTTTGTCGTTTAATCATATGAATGGTTTCTATTAATAAATGCTAGTTGTTGACATAAACACACAAGGGATTGATTTGTACTTCTAATCGAATTGAAGCTAATCGATCTAGCAAATGAGCAGCTCACTTCCAATACCCTTTAAACCTCGGTAACCGTGGGAACAATAGACACAAGCTTCCCCGTCGAAACCGCAGTGGTTCGAAGGGTTGAAGAGACAGGGTAGCAAATTTCGTTGTCCTTGAGAGCAGGATTCGTTTCGTCTGCGTCGACCACGAAGACAGATGGTCGTGTCGAGTAGAAAGGAAAGTCATCGATGGCATGGAAGCCAGTGTGGTCTGCGGATCGTTCTGCCAGCATCGA
Organism: Lasioglossum calceatum; assembly: GCA_963966675.1. NCBI lineage: Eukaryota > Metazoa > Arthropoda > Insecta > Hymenoptera > Halictidae > Lasioglossum > Lasioglossum calceatum. The sequence goes on along the minus strand of OZ016555.1, from coordinate 368,767 downwards.
TAAACCCAGGCCAGAATCTTTTCTACGTCATTGGCAAGGTCCAATTTCCGAAACCTAATCTCGCGAAGTGGGTTTCCACCTTGGAGGGCCGCGGGCTCTCTCTCGGCCCCGCCGCAAGGGCTCCGTTGTTATTGTTATTGAAATCTGTAAATAGGGTGGTTTCGGGTTCTGGTCTATGTATATATGTACATATATAGATGGGTCTCTCTCTCTCTCTCTCTCTCTCTCTCTCTCGGTCCTGGTCGGTATACCTCCTAGGTATCCGTGAGAGGAACGGCGCGAATATATCGTGTACAACATCCGGTACCGGGGGGAATGGTTGTCCCAGGGCCTTGGGTAAAGGGTACAAGGACGAGCTAGGGCAGGGACGGATTTGGTGATGTAGCAGTCCTGAGATGTAGCCGCAAGCTATGCATGGAATGCTCCAGCTCCAGTCGGTAGATTGGGGGTGCGAAAAGGGGTGATCACGGACAGTGCCATCTTAATTAATTTCCTCTCAATCCCCGAGTCCTCGTCGTCGAAGGATCCTTGCACGCCCGTGGTATAGAGCCCGGGTCTCGATCATCGCTGCCCCGAGGGGCGTACACTGTAATTAGCGCACCCAACATCCTCTGAACAGTTTCTTCTTTCTCGTCATTCTCTTGTCGATAGGTCACGTGCATATGTAGGTAGCATATTCTGCTCTCTAATACACAGTCCGATTAAACTCAAGTTTCTACGATTTCCTTAACGCGCACGCCTGCGGTCGATGCGGGTTTGCGGTCGGAAGGGAGCAAAAGGGAACATTCGATTGTCGGACCAACCAAGTCTAATGCAGATTAAGTAAGTGCTACAGACAATGCCGCCGTAGAACACTGTTGCGCCCTCCGAATCCCTTCGAGTATCTATTTGTTGATGAAGACCCTTTGGCGAAGCGCGATTTAGTCGGGGAATGTTGTGTCGATTGAATATGCGATGGGAAGTTTTCAAACTGATCTGCACTTTGTGGTCCGGAGATCTTTCAATCATCTCTAGCACTTTACCGGCTGAAATCGTATACGATTGAATTTGTAATAACTGTATGTCGTATGAGGGAGGCTGAATAACTTTCTCGTGGAAACCTAACTAAACTATTCAATTGAGAAAGATCAATAACATACATACGAGCATGTTACCAGCTTAACACTGAGAAATGTTCTACCCGATAAAATAAATTCGATGCCAATCGAGGAATTTGTAAGGCAGTCTATGAAGATGGGAATTCGCCAGCTGGAAAGGATTTGGTAGGGTGGGAGAGAGAGAGAGAGAGAGAGAGAGAGACCGGATAGGGATCGATCGAGGCGGAGTGAAGTGAAAAAATTGTTAGCGTTAAATTCCCCATCGAAATAAGTAAAGGGATCGAGCAGGTGGGACGGTCTCTAATAAGATACGTTTCTAAACGGCCACCTTGTACAAATCCGATTGGATTGAAACGGTCGGAACGGGCGACTAGTCAGCCAATTGTCCCTCTGGAGTGGAACTGCTGATAGCCAGTCTCCGTTCCGACGAGTACAGGCCAGACGGCCGTCGAGCCGTGTTATATTTTCTCCTCTCAGAGTCCGCCTGACCCTGACAATAAGAATTAATCGACGTCCCGGCGCTTCCGTTCGCCGCGATCCCTTTCTCTATTCTCGAGGTTCGTCGTCATTGTCCACGGCCCTTCATTCCGGCAAATAATTCTCTCCCGTAGCTTTCTCTCTCCGCTGCTGCTCGTAAAATCCGCGTGAGACACAAGAAGGAACGTCGTAACCTATTGAACCTTCGATCACTCCGATCTCGCCACTCGACGACGTGCCATTCGTTCCATGCGACGAAAATTTTACAACCACGCGGTAAATTTTTATCGGGCCGATAAAGGTGCATGCGCGTTCCCTTCGTGTTTTTGCTCTTAAACTGTGCACAATATATGGGTTAACAGCATCTGGCCTGCTTTAAGGGAGTTTAATGAGTCTTAAGAGCCGTAAAACAGTGTCGAGATTGATAGTAGAATTGCCTCGTAAGGGTCAGACGGCGAGCGCGGCGCTGAATAGTAGACAGGCGTGGAACTTGCAGACAGATCGCAGTAGAATGTCCCTGTTCGAGTCAGACGGATGTGCGATATCGGATTTACCGAATAACGTATCTATTGATTCAGTAGAATGTCTTTGCAAGCTACAGACAGTTTGGATAGAAGTGTCTTTCCGATGAAAGGGGTTAATGCGCGACAGTAGAACAGTCGTGCATGGGTCAGACAGCAGGACGAACGGTCTAACATACGGTGAACCAGTTGTTAGTAGCATTTCGGCGGTGCATGCTTCGCGCAGTCGGATAGAAGATATTTTCTGACGATTTTAGCATCGTGTTAATAACGTAGCATTGTTATAGTCAGACCGGGAGAACGTTTTTACCAAATCAGCAGCAGCGAATCGCTGTGAAAGATCATTATGTTAATTTTAACGACTGCTGTGTTCTGTAAAGTTTATTGTCTTCATTTAGCAAGCGATATACCTTAATTTTAATGATCGTACTTCACCGTTGCATTAACGGGCGTTCTAAAATTTATGATGCGCGCGTTACACGATATTGTTGAGTGCAGAGACATCCAGATTACCGGGCGCTACGGTGGTTTCCTAAATTTTCGAGATAGAGGCTATCGAGTTAACTATCCTCGCCCACGGGATCAGGCAGCGGCACGTTAGGAAGTTATAAGTCTTTAAACTTTAATTTTAAGTTGAACTCTCCGGTGGAAAAGTTAGTTTAGTTTCGGCTTACTTATACTTCTCTGCGCGCGCGGTCAAGTCCTGAAACCTTAAGAACCCTCCAAGATTTTACAATAAACTCCGAATGGTTTATATCGCCGCGCTGGGAAGCTTTCGAGATCCGAAATACATATGTATGCGCTTCGAATATTACCTCGTTTCCTGCTCTTCTCGTTAAATCAGTGGAGCAGCATTAAATAAATCAGGCGGCTTTGATTCTTTCGCCGCCAATTTCAATAATTGACTGGCAATCGGTAGAATGATTGCCCTGACACGATCTGACCTTCGGTGGAACATTCCTGTCGCGATCTGGCAACTAATACAATATTCTGTGATGCACAGACCATCGGTAGAGCGTCCTAATTATAGAGAGACAACCTGTAGAATGTGCCTTGATGTGCTCGGACATCTGACAAACGGTTTCCGTAATGGACACACAATCCGCAGAAGATCTTGACGTGGTCAAACGTTTAGTAGAATATGCGAATACGGTGAGACGTTTGGAAGTATGACTCGCAATGAACAACGAACAACAATAAAATACAAAAAGGAGACGAGACAGCGAACCGTATTCGGGCGAACATCAAAATTCTTGAGGACCCATGGCGTAGGGTGACGTTCCCCCATTCGACGCCACTGTTTCCACCCCGTGGCCGATCACGGTTGGTGGACTAGGAGGTGCGCGGGACGGTGAACCCGCTCCGCCCCGAGTCGTCGCGACGCTAGCGCCGCGCCGGAGGCTCCAGTTCGAGCCCAGCATCACTCGTGGTGGTTTCGCGCGCGCATCCCCCGCCAAGGTGCGACCACCGTTCGAGAAAACGCAGAGATTCCGTCCCGGCGGTTCCGTCGCGTTCGCGTTTTCGCGCGGCCCGGTTCCTCGAAATCGCCAGAAAAATTGCACCGTCATTCGTCGATCATCGACCATCGATCGTCGCGATCATCGATTAACACCTGTCGATCCATCAAAGCCACCGCGAGCGGTGCCGACGAGTTTCCGATCAAAAGTGTTTTTTCCCCGTGGCGCGTGCATCGCGGCCCGAAGTTCGCATGTGAAGACGATGGAATACTCGCGAGAAGACCGTTCCGGGAGCGTACGAGCGGATTCCCACGCGTCTACGTGGCAGTCGGCGGCGAAACGCGGCCAAGCGACAACTCCGGTGTCAGCCCTCGAGGGTAGAACGGTCCTCTGCGTCCTTCCGGCTCTGTAAACAGGAATTCCGGCCCCGTGGATTCGTTTACCGGCGAGCGTGCCGCGTTGTTTATCCTTCGGCGAACGAACCACCCCTTACTTAAAACCATCTCGGTTGAGTGCTTATTCGCGCGCGAATGAAAAAGGTAACAATCGTGAGGAATCGTGTTCTGGAGAGCCGAATATCCCTGTGAGTTCCCCGGTGACAGTGTGTGTTCCCATGCTACTCGCAGTGCGGCTCGAGGATAGTTCGAGAGAGGATTTTTCATCGTGACGGCGCGGCGGTGTTGTGTCCGCAGCCGGCGACACTCCGCCAAAGCGGAAACTTTGCTGCGCGCATCGCCGCGTAATCATGCCAGGAATGCACAGCGAGGTGTACGCGCCTTCTAACGGGACAAGATGCTCGGTCGCTTGAAAACGTTCTTGCAGTAACGCGGACAGGATCGATCTGTCGATCGACGGTGAATACGCGGCTGTTCGCGACGCGACGCGGAGGAAACAGAACGCAGAAGGAAGAGAACCGTCGGTAGTGAAAAGGGAAAAACAGTGGAGGAGGAATGGGATTAGAGTGCGCGGGTTGCTCGCCGGGCCGCGAATGATTTGTAGCTCGGATATTTGGGAAATTGCGGCCGCTAGCTGCCGGTGGATGACGTTCCAGTGATCCTGCTGGTACGGCGATCGATCCGGAATCGACGAGTTTCTTTCGTCCGATTCTCGCTCGATCGGGGATGCAACTTGACGAGCTCGCGGCGGCTTGTGTGCTCCGCCATCGAATCGTTTAGGTTCCAGGGAGAAATCGAGCGGCGAAATGCTTCGGTATCGAGTAGAGAACGGGCTGTGAAAGTGCGTACATACCTACACGACATCGATCGGCCATCGCGAGGAGTGGCCGGGCGCGAGAGTTGTTTCTCGCGAGTGATAAATCAAAAAGGTGCTAGAGATATAGAGAGGACGAAATCGACGGAGAAAGCGGCGAGGAGCTGTTTTCCCACGGTGGTTTTCTGTCCCGCGCCGTTTTCTTCGGGGTTCTCTTCTCGCCACCCTCGCCGCTTGATTTCGTGGCATTGTTTTCACCCTCGGCCGTGGTCCAATGTTTCTCGCGTGAAAGCCGATTCTCTCTACCTTCGTGCAGAAGAACCGCGGACAAAGGAGACGCGATCTACTCGAAGGTGAGTGTGTGTGTGTTTCTCTTTTACCATGAAACCACGGCGAAAGCGGTTCTTTTTCTCGCCTCTATAACCCCATTCAAAGGGAGTTTACGGCGGATCACGCCGGTTATCTAGGATGTTTTCGCGATCGCTTCACGGTTTATCGATCTTTGATCGCGGTTACGTTGGTTTTCTTGTTTTCTTGTGGATGAGACGCGTCCAGCTTGCTGCGGAGAAGACTGCAGGCGAGCTAGAATATCCGTATCACGCATGAAACGTAAACATCGTAACGTTTGTGGTTCTTTGGGATCTCGGGGCTGCAACTTGTGTTTTTAACGCGGATTGCTCCCTTTTCACGAGGCTAGCTGCGGTCTCGAGGGAAACGTCTTTCGAGAGCTGGATACACAGGTGATCGCAAATAATTACTAGATTCTATGGGAGTGAGAAATTCTAGGAAATGTCACGTAGGGACGATCTAGGCAACCTGTTCTCAAACCAAATTCTAGAAATGCAGTAGCACTTTTTACCGAGAGGAAGAGTTAAGACAGCATTGGCCAACTGCGACAATACTAGAAACCCGATTAAAGAGGGCGACGAGCACACCAAAGTGAGTAAGTTGCTGGGAAGTTTCCACGGGGAAAAAGCGGTAGAACTTTCACCACGCCGAATACCATCCATCCCGGCAGGCTCGGTATAAATTTCCCTCGGCCTTCTTTCCCGATAAACTTCATGCTCGGGATAGGTCTTTTCTAACGGTGGCGTTATTAGTTTCCTTAGATAACAGGCAAATTTATTCGCAAGGTGGACCGTCGTCGAAGCAACGGGAACGGGAAAGATATAGATAGAGAAAGAGAGAAGGCGAGGGGCGGCTGATACTTTAATTACTTTTCCTCGCATGCAGCCTCGCGCGATTTACAAGTTCTAATCCCCGTCCAGGAAGAGAGAAATGGGAAGAAAATCGGAGCATTAACTACTCCGTGAACGCACACCCCTGCGGAGGTATTGGATCAGGAGTAATTGAACGAAATGTATCAAATTAACAGAGAGAAGCGCTCCTTTCGCGACACGCGAGCCGATGCATCACGGGACCCGCTTCGAGGGTTCTGTTTCGCAATTATTTGACAAAATATTTATTACATTTAGTCGGCGACATCATGGAGTCGCTTAGGCGTCACGCACACGAAATTTATCGAAACGTTTAACACCGCCCGGTTCCCCGTACGTAAATACGCCCGCCCCGTTCCTCCCCATAAAACGTACCAGCGATATTTTATGAACACGGGTCGGGGGCGGGCGAAATCAACCAGCTAAACAGCGAGTAATTTGCCGTGGAGCCGACTCCAAAATATTTACATTTAATTCGTTGCGTTTGCAGCGACTCTGTGTGCAATATTAACTTTATTCCCCATAAACACATTCCCCGAGCACATTTGATTTGATTTTCGCATATTGCGATGGCCGATGGTTTTCGTGATTTTTATCGCTTTTGTGCAGGATGCGATAATACGTCCATCGGGAGCGATGCGAATTCTACAAAAAATATTTATGAACCGCCTGATCAACAGTTTATTGACCGGGTGGACTAAAACCTGCTGAATCGATCGCTACGCGCTGGCGAGAGAAGAAACTCGCTGTCGGTGCTTTGACTCCTTTGTGCTTGAATTTTAACAAAATCTAGAATAAATATATTAAATTCAATATTTCGCTACATTTTGTCAGGATATTAAGAATTATTTCATATCCTGAAAAAGTTGAAATGTTTTCTGACCAGCTTACGAGTTTACGAATCTTTGAATTCGTTTGAATTCGCGCGGAATTATTAAATTACGCCTACTTGTTTCCGGGCAAAGTCGCTCGAGCACGGTTCGATCGACGATCTTCGGTTCGCCGCGCCGCGCCGCGCCGGAACGATCTAGGATTTATTACACGCGCTTGAGTCGCTCGCTGCGAGTATCGAGGGCTGAATCCGAGCGGAAACGGTGCGCTCGCGACAGGAACGCGAGCGTAATGGGCGAATCTGGCGCGAAACTGAAATGATTGATGGAAAAACGGCTACCGGGGCTGGAGGCCGAAGGAAACAGCTCGAGGAACAAAAGCCCGAGAGGAAGTAGTTATGCTTGTGTACAGAGTAGGTCGACACCTAGGATCCTCGAACGCAGTTAACTCGGGTGCTTCCGATAATAGTGATAGTCCCCCGGAGTCATCAACCGGGACTGCTCCGGTTAATGAGTTTCCCAGCCTTTTCTGCTGACAGACATTTGTCATCGTTCGACCTGGACGAAGCAATTCCTGCAATTTCTGAAAGCGAGAGAAAGAGAGCTGAGAATCGCATTGATAAATATAAGTCGGCGGGTATCGAACACCGTGAGCCCCGGGGAAATTATTAATAAACAATCCGTGGGAGTTCGGCCCAGCGAGTGGGCTGTCGTAATAATAGCTCGCGTTCGAATAATCCAAGTACGTTTCAGACGAATGATTTCTCCTTCGTTTTTATGCGCTTGTCCGGTTCTTCGGAAAAGTGTAAAGCTTGGTGCATTTGTAATGCAAATCCCCGTAGACGCCTGACAGAAATTCTGTTTAATGTATTCTTTTCAATGCCGCGGGGTTTATTATAGATTATCCGTCAAATTTATTCGACCATTCCCGATATTCACATTTTGTAGATTATTGATTCGCGAACGCGGTTCTCTATTATCTGCACGCGTTAAATGCAGATTTTCAGACGTACTTCGTCGAAACCGCGTTATTCGCGCTCGGAGATTCGGTTGTCGTAAATATTTTATTACAACGATGCTGACTGAACATTTTACGACTGGTTACGGAGCCAGAAAGCTGTTGATTGCTTGCTGGAAAATAAATAACAGCCGTGAACGAAGTACTATGTACATTTGCGTGGGGCTTCGACCTGAATGAGCCCGACGCGTCTGACCAGTGCTCGACGTTTCCACTTGCAACAGAGCATTGATGAATCTAGGGGGTGTAATCTAATTATCCACGGAGCAAACAAACCGGAACGCGTCGAAAAATTGCCCCCGGCACGCCGCTGGACGGAAATTCCCGTGAACTCTCGCTGTTTTCGCAATAACATTCCCTCGCCGCGCCGCGCCGCGTCGATTCGGCGAACACTTTAATTTGAATTCGCACGCCACCGCACCGGGGCGGGTATCGCCTGGCATGGGTTCAGGACCACGGATTCTCAAAAGTTTGCGGGAGATCGTGTTGTCGAGAGGTACAAGAAAACTTTTTCGGTGCTTGTTATTCCCGAAAATTTATTTTAAGACTTTCAGACAGCCGCCGCGCCGGCCTATCGTGCAAATTTGATAGATATCTTTTGAAATGTCTGTCACGATGTTGACTAGAACAATGCCATTGAACAGTTGTCGAACAGCCTTTATTTACTGCTGCATATTACAATATATGAAAAAACCACATTCGGCAAATATTGAATCGAGTGACGAATACCAATTGCAGACAGTCAAACGTTTTTCACCAAATATGAACTGTCGATAACAACGAGAATGCATCAAAATAGAGTGTGTGCGTGCACCGATAAAAATTGGAAAAATTAAAACATAAATCATATTTTATTCGACCCAATAAAAGTTGTTTAATCCATCACCGCTATTAAAGGTGCTATATGGCAGACGAAATATTTTCAGGCTCGCGTCAGAGGAGCAACGTTATCGAATTCTGTGATCTAGGAACGATATCTGCGTGGAATAATTTTGCCACGTAATATATTTTGGCGCCGGTATCTAGGCAGTTTGTATCAATAACCATGCGTCATAATGTATCACGTCGAGATCGCGATGCTTGGCTACACGATCGCAGTTCCGATCAGATAAGCCATCTTATGGTTCATTTGAATAACGCCTCGTCTTGAGCCACGAACCTGGGGTCGCGATCTTAACCCTTGGACTATGCTCGTTCAAATCGCGATATGCTCGACGAGTGTCGGATCATTTTAACTGGATAACTACGGCATGATAATAACAAATAATCCGGAGAATCTTGAACAAATATCAAGACCGCGTTCACTCCCGTGTTATGTGAACTTTCGCGAACTCTACGTATTCGTTGGATCGTTAAAAACGAATCGGACCGCCATGAATCGACTGGCAACGAAAAAGTCAACGAGCGAACCAGCTTGTGACAGAGCATGAGATTCGAGGAGACGGCGGCGTCAGTGGATACTAGATGGAACGAGCGGTTTATCGCGACGAAGAATCGTCGGCGGCGTTGGCCGCGATTCGAATGTAAATGCGCGGGTTAACGCGGGCAAAAAGCACGGATATCGGCCGCCGCAAAACCGTGGAACCGTCACCGGAATATGTAATCCCGTTTCCGTTCAATATTCAGGAAGCCAATACGCGGCTCGACGCGACGCGACGCGACGCGACGCAACGCGCCAGGTCAAACTAATCACTCACGCGGCCTACCCGCGGCCATAACGATTCTATACGCTTCCCTTAACGCTGCCCGATTAGCAGATTTGTCATTGGACCTAGTATTTCGGGCCCCATTAGCGCCGATCAGAACGAGTGTCTTAAAAGCAGGGCTTCGAAGTCGGTAGACAAAATTCTCGACTCCAACTCCTCTTTTTTTTTACCTCCGACTCCGAATCCGACTCTTCAAATTGAAAAAATATGTACTCGAAATAATCAAGAGTTGTAATAAAACTGAATAAATAGTTGAAGTACTGTATTAAAGTCTAAGAATATGAAACAGATAACTCTGATGCAACCCAACGCGACTCTTACTTTCTCACTTTCAGGAAATATTGTAGTTGGAAAGTACTATGTACTACCATAGCTTTAACTGTTTCTCTTCTACATAGTGCTGAGGTATACATGTGACGGTAATTATTATAGACGGACCGAGGTCCTTTTACATAAGTGTTTACAATAGAAAAGGATAAGGGACTACACGCATAATAACAAAGAATAACAAAGAAGGGACGTGCACAGAAAATAATGGTACAAACGATATGGTATTATCCTATAATCCTGCGTAATTGTTTCTTAAAATTGTGCAAAGACTCAGTAAAGAAATCAATACGATTATAGAGAATGCTAGAGTCTGCTATGATGCGATTTATTGGATTAAGTAATCCATAAGTAGATCTGGCTTTAAGTGTTTGAAATCCTGCTCTAGCTCTCAATACACGTTCCGGTACATAGAAATTGATTTGCGCAAGTAGAGAGGAACAATCAATATGATTATTAATTAAATTAAATATAAAGCTCTGGTCGGATACTCTTCTTCGAGCAGACAATGTTTCCAGGTTCATTGTGTTTAATATTGCGGAATAATCATGATCAAAGAATGACATATGATTTTTTAGCTTATATGAACAAAACCGGAGAAATTTATGCTGAACTCACTCTCTCTCGAGCATGAGTTCATAATTAGAGCTTCTCGGAGACCATATAATTGAAGCATATTCCAACAGGGGACGGACGAGGGTGACAATCTAAGTGTGTGGATTGAATGAAAATCAGTGGAAAACGAAGTATGAAACCGAGTGTTCTTGAGGCGGAGTTTGTAATATAATAAAAATTAATCCGGTGATTATGCATAATAAATACAATACGTCTATACTGTAGATCGAATATTAGCAATTTATTTATGTATACATAAATCTATTAATGATTTATAAACAAAAGAGCCAGAGTTGGAGTCGGAGTCGATATATTCTTTTTTCCGACTCTGACTCCGAAGCCCTGCTTAAAAGTAGGATCGCACCCTGATCTCACTCGCCAAAACGAAATATAAAAATATTTCTATAGCTAATAGACCAATGTCGGAGATGTTTTAGGATATTAATAGTAGAAAATCACCAACGGAAAAGATTTGTCCAATATTAACGAAATTAACGAAAATATTTCAGATGGTCACTGGAACTTACTTTCTAGATAGCTGTCGCGCACATTGAACTCGATTTCATTATTACTATCCATTAATACGCCGCGCTATCGATGACAATGGCTGGCATAGAGAAGATGGGACACCTCCGACTCGCCGCCTTTCCCTCTCCCTCCCTCTCGCTGTCTATCCAGCGAGCTCCCGCCAACTGATCAATGGGAATATCCTATATTTCGGGGAAACAGTACGTCATCCGGGGAAACTCTGCTCGTGACGCGGTCCTTTCCACTTTGAAGTGGATTAATGCGTGACACACGCGACGGATGTCGCTACACACTCGCGGCAAGGGACACATTACACCGTGTACTATTAGCGGAGTGCTCCCCGAACGGATTTATGGCCGGGGCCGGAAAACATTTTTCGGGATTTTAGTGGACCGTTGGAGTGGCCACTTGCGTGCCCGAGCAACGAGTGCCCTTTCGCTCCCTGTCGCGGGACCATTGCCGTTTCATTCCATTCGCGAATCTCTCTTTCCAACCACTGCGCGATTCGCGTGCCGTCTCGCGAATCCACCGACGCGTAGAACGTTGATGAGGAAATTAACGGATAGACGGACCCCGAGCAAGAAGCCTTTGCACGTTAATTTTAACGAGACCCGCTTGAAACTTCAATTTCTTGCCCGACTATCAAACTCTTTTTAATCGGCTCGGGCGCGGGGCGCGGGGCGCGGAGAAGAGTTAATTGTATTTGTTGCGGCTTTTTTGCAGCCCTAGCCTGCAGATTAAAGGGCTCACTCCACTTCGGGAACAGTGAAGGCTTTGTTCTTACCCTTTTCTGAGTTCGTTAGCCGATAATTACACTTTCAGATCCTGTTTCTTAGATTCGGCGATCAAACATTCTTAAATTAAATTCTATTATAAGTATATTTTGTGCAGCGTGCAATAAGAGAAAAACAATGTTGTATACCGTGCACTTGACAAAGCGATCCCAGAGTGCAGGCTGGGAAAAGGTGTTGTATCATCGACACCGCCCGCAACAGAATTTTTTGATGCGAGGAAATTAAATTCCGATTTAATTGGATTTGGCTGGCGCGTCTGATCGCGGCTGGTCGTTTCTAATTGTCGGTGTCACGCACACACGCGTATCAGATAAGAGTCGAATTCGTGTGTGCTCTCGGGTGTTCGGTATTCGGTATTATCGAGCAGAGATTATTGTTTTTTATTGTTATCGAAGCGAAAGCGTAAACAGCCACAATGGACCCGGAGTGTCTCTCGCGAGAGGGTTTGCGGAAGTATACACCGCGGCTCGTTCGGATCCAATCAGTGGTAAATTTTGATTAAAACACATGTACGATAGCGTAGAGCAGAAGAATGGCCGTAATGGTTATCAGTCCGTGATATACTGGGCGAGAATGTAATAAACCAGATATATTTGGCAGAGTTACGAGCGCGCAAGGAAATCGTGGGAAACGTGTACCATTGGTCCGAGCAGCGTGCGAGCAACTATGTACAGTAAATTCTCTATAGCCGCAAACGCCTCGGGGGGATTTCTTTGCATCTATCGATCTTGGTCCTACTTTTTTTCGAGCTTCAAAGACCGAGCCGAACGTAGAGAAGGACAGCGCGTGTAACGCGAGACCACGAGCGGGCCTTCGAACTGTGCCGGCGACTGCGACTCTCCGCGTCTCTTTCTTTCATATACGCTGCCTTCCTTGCGTTCGAAACTCTCATCGTCAATTAAACCATTAAATTCAGTTCAAATTATATCGTGTTTGGTATCATTTTGCATTAGAAAAATGCCAGGAATATGTTGGTGAAAGTCCCATGAAAAAATAATGGAAAATAAAGAAGATAGAATTTTGGTATAACGTTATGATGACTCACGGGCGTTTGAACTGTGCCGACGACTGCGACTCTCCGCGTCGCGTTAGTAGTGGTTCACACCGATATACCGAGCCGAGATCAGTGTATTGAGTTGGAGAGGATATTTTATTGGCGTCTATCGTGCACGCCCTGTTTGCGACTATAGAGAATGTACTGTATAACGTTTGCTGTATCGCGTAAGAAGTCGCACGACAATTTCACTTGATTTTGTTAAATCAGATGCGCTCTTTCCGCTTGCAGAATCATCACCGATACGCAACGCAAGGTTCGGTATAAAGTATAAATATTATTATTCCGGACTGTCTAAGAAATTTCAGTCCCAGGGACGTATCGCCGCATTCAGAGGCAGAGGTTTCTTCCGGCATCGTCTATATTCATGTTTTATTCGCGCTCCGTGCAGACACAAGGGGATGCCAAGCTTAAATAAAGGAAGCAGCGGGAGGTCTTTGGACCCATCTCAGTATGCCGACCACGTCCAAGATCCACGAAATCTCATTCTCAAAGACACGATTCGATCTTCCGAAAGAGGGGGAGAGAACCCCACGGCGTGGCGCGGCGAGTAATGGTCGCGGAAAGGCTTCGTTAATGCTCCGTTGCGATCCTGGAGGAATCGACGGAATCGAACTTACGGGATCGTAAATCACGAGCACCGTGAACAGAGAAAATAAATTTCCTGTCTGGCTCGCGGTCGAAAGAGTCCGCGGCGGGAACAATTTACGATTAACTTACGGGACGTATAGGAGCTGAGACGTATGGGTATAAATCCCTCGCGTCATTCACGATCCTCTGGATCCAAGGAGACGCAACGATTCTTCAAACACAAGATCTTGTTCTCGCATCGATCCAAGTTCGGTCAAATTCACGAAGCTGAAAAGCTGGTATCGTACAACTACGTAAATACGGGCTTTCTTCGTAGATTACTTTTCCTTCTAATATTACACGTTTCAAGCGGGTTTCCGTCGTCGTAGGAATTGAACCCGGGGAAAGTCTATTCCAAGTCCCATTTAAATCTAAGGTTCCTCCATCTAGACGAATTCCGCTTTCTTATGAAGTTCTGATTGGATTTAACCTGGACTAGATTTAACCCGATTAGACCTGATCGAGATGCCCTTAGGTCCAAGTTGGGCAAGTCCGGGCCCGGGGTAAATCCTAGTTAGGTCGAGATTAAGGTTCGGTTAGATACAACTCGGGTTCCCCGCGAGGAAGTGATTAACGAGTCGGGTTAAGTAAACCGTTTAATCGCGTAATCGATGATCCCGGGGACCGGGCGTAATCGACGCGAAGAAATTCCGGGATCCCGGGGTTAATTTCGCAAAGAGGAACCGTAGCAGGAGGCACGAGGCTAGGCTTTTAACGACCGCTTTGTTATCGATTTACACACGGGAAAGTTTCGCAACAGCGTCGCGGCCTCGGCGGCCCGGCGAAACTTTGTCCGTCAGACACGGAACGGGAGAACGGTTCTTCTGCCTGCGATTCCGATGCGGTAATGTTTATCGATCTTCGTTTAGAAGTTTTTCGTGTTTTCTTCCTCGCCCGCGCCCCGGGGAAGATCCTGTTCTGTACAGCGGAGCCCACGATTCTCCTTCGCAATTAATCGATTTTCGCGAGGACGAACAGCGCCACGACGCGCGACGCGACGCAACGAGCAATTCCGCGAGATTCTGGCGAACTTCGGGGAACAGCATCCACGGGATCGCGAGATAGAAAATGATTCACCTGAACGTATCCGATTGAACGACGCGAAAGCTGCCGAACGATCCTCCGTTGAAATATTCTCCTGGAAATCCTTGCCTCGACGTTGGAACAAAAATCTATTTCGCTGAAAGCCAGCTGGCCTCTTTATTCAAACAAGAAACGACAGACGTATCGGTCGAACCGCGTACATAACGCGAGTACATCTCCCTTTCTCTTTATCTTTCTCTCCCTGTGTTCGACAACACAATACCCTGCTAAAACAAGAACCAGGGAACGCGATTATACGTGCACGCGGGCCGCTACAACAAATTCGAGCAACCGTGAACAGGAGATTACTAGGCTCTTTCGAGCACGAATTTTCGTAAAATATTCTGCCGCGTTAGCCGACTCGCAGTCGAGTCAGACACCATCATAACTGTCCACGGACGACTTTCAAGTGGCGAGCAGAAGTCGACGCTGGCAACCCTCCTCTGACACTGGCGCGGCGCGGCGCGGCGTCGAGACCACCGTCGAGGCCCCTTCCTCTTGATCAAACAACCAACCCTCGAGAAAACCACGAAGCTCAAACGACCCCGTAAAGACTGCTGGTTGACACGTTTATGATATTCAACTCGACCCACTGATACGCTTCGATCTGTTTACTTTAACACCGTTCTATAGCGACGCCCCTCCCCCATTGAAATTAGAGGATCGTTATCTCAGGTGTGAAGTAGCTGATTTTTTAGCATCATGTTTTTTTCACAAAGTTACAACAATTTAAACAGCGACCATCTTTCACACTCAATTACCGACCCCCATTTTGATCGAAGCTCATTATCCGTCAATCTGCTCACGAATTACAGTAATCGCGCGTTAACTGTCGAACAGCCGGGGGCTAGAGCGACAGGTATCGAGTAGTGGTATATTTTTTGACTGCGTTTACTACGCCAACCGCGCCGAGCGAGACTTCAATAGAGAGCCGAACATAGAGAAGGACAGAATGAGATACGGATCGGGTGACCGAAGCGTGTCGTCGTCGCCGGCACAGTTTAAAGGCCCACATTGTTGCTGTTGTTCGTTGCCTCCGAAACTTTGACCGTCGATTAAACCACTAAATAAAGTTAAAATTATATCGTGTTTGGTGTCACTTTAATCAGCGAAATGCCAGAAATAAGTTAGTGAAAGTCCCATAAAAAAGTAATGAAAATTAAGAAGTTTGAAAATTCGATTCACTCGAGTCAATGTGTGGTGTTCACACCGATATACCCGAGCCGAGATCAATCATCGCCGCCGTGCGTCTCGGCGCGGTGTTGGCCAGCAGTGGAATGGGTAGGCGCTCGACAAGTTTCGAATGACAGTTATCACGCGACTACTGTATTCGATGGACAAAGAATCTAGTGAAATATATGTCGTAGCGCGAACGTTCTGACGCGACCCGTGCGCTTCGGCGTTTCCACGTTTCATTGTCACGTGTCGGGCTGTCGAGCGATCTGACCGATTGACTCTGCGGAGACGCTGATCTCGATCGTTCGAGCGCTAAACAAAATCTGCCTGCCGGTCTCGGATCATCGAGGGCCTTGCCTCGCATTTTCCCCACTCCGCAGAGTCACTCCGTCCACGTGCACGCATTGCAAAGGAGCCGATTTTGATTGTCGCAGCCGCTCAAACGTTTCGGCTGCGCGTAAGAGAAACCGATCCCGACTGGCGCGGCCGATCAAACGCACTCGGCAGCCGACTTTGGCAACTTCCAATGGCAATTGCTTATCTTAAAAACGCGCTTAAATCACCGACATATAATTATGTAGGAACAAAGTGTGGGATGTAAGACTACTTTCGTATTGACGGCACAAATACACACACATTTTATTCGCCGATTTTGTGTTGCTCTCGTTTTTTCTGGGGTCCGCGATCTTGTGACCATGTGATCGGCCTATTCCGGTCATTTCTTTCTACAATTACAATGGAAGAATTGAACGGAACAGCTCTCTTAATTCCGGTGAATCGGAAAGTCCTAATTTCGGAGGGAAAACTACATTCGGTTTCAAGAGAAGCTGCAAATGGTCAGGCTATCAATTTTCAAGGTGTTCTCTTCGTTAAAGAGCCGTGATTCGAAACGTTCCGTTCCCGAGCGAGTTAAATGCAGATTGCTGCTGTAATGGGGAACAATCGACGCTATTATCGAGATGGATTTATGCTGAACGCGCGCTGGCCAATTTGTGGAGCAAAGTTTGTCCTATACGCGAACGGGTTGCGTCTATTACGCGGAGAAATAGAGAGGAATGGTGCATGCGACGATATCCCCGTTTCAGCATAGCAAATGTCTGTTGTTTAAACATTTCCGCACTTTGTATACCTTGAGAATAATAGCGGACAGATTATACATCTATAACTCGACACCTAACTTATCGACAGGGCCGACGAATCATTTCAAGACGAGTTTCAATATCTCAATAATAACTATTCATTGACCACAGTTTCATTCATGAAATGGAATCAATCGAAAAACTTGATTATACCAAAAGATTCGTCGGACTTTTTGCCACAATGTATAGTTAATGTTGCAACTATTGAATTAAACTGAAACGATGGTAGACGCGCGTTCGGTAAAAATCCGGAGCAGCATCGAATTCCAATTTCTCAGATCGACGTGCAGAACTTGGAATACGCGGTTTTGCATCGCGAACACGTCCAACACGCATCGTTCCCCCGCCGCGAAATTATGCTGTCCGTGTTGTTTGCTTTACCGTTTCTACACTGACAATGTAAACCACGTCGAGTACTGCATGACGCGGAAATATCACGTGCGTGGACGCGTGCTTGCGGCCACGCCAACACGCAGTCTGGCCGCCCAAGAATGGAAAATCAACATGGTTCCCAGACCGAATCGTTGCTTCGAGCAACGGCGCACACGTGTTTCGCGAGGCTGTCGCATTTAAGCCGGACAAACACCAAACAATCACCGAGAAATGATAACTTCTTTCAGGCTAGTCGCGTGTCCGACGTCGCGTCGCGTGATCATCGCGTAACACGACGTCGCGTCGCGTCGCTCGATTCAACCGTTCTGCGATCAATAACCGAACCACGGCTTCTTATTCATTTACGAAACGATTCCGCGGAAATCCAAGAGCCTCTCGAGCCATTCAGATCGCTAGACTGCTGATTTCATGCATTTATAGCAGAAATGCGCAAGTGAAATGTAGAACAGCGCAGGTACTAAAAGACAAGACACACTTTAGGTCTGCGGATGACCATTATATTCGCAAAGATGTCTAAGTGTTGTTTAATCGTATAGTCGTGCTTTGCAATCGTACACATTCTCAAAGCTTTGATCTTGATACTATGTACCAATAGACTGAATTTTTATGCGTATATAAATTGCCAAATACATAAAACGTTGGCTCTTCACAAAATTTGATCAATGCAAAAAATCGTACAAATATCATCAATTGAAAATTCGGTTCCTCTTAAAATCGTATCAATTTACACAAAAATACAAACACCATCGAATAAAAGTTCCATTTTTTCATAAAATTAATTCACAGAAATTTGTGAACCGAACAAAATTTCTCTGGAACAAAATAAAAAGTTCGATCACTGGCATCAATTTTTCACCGTTCACAATCGTATCAATTTACACAAAAATACGAACACCATCGAATAAAAGTTCCATCTTTCCATAAAATTAATTCACAGAAATACGTGAACCGAACAAAATTTCTCTGGAACAAAATAAAAAGTTCGATCATGGCATCAATTTTTCACCGTTCACAATCGTATCAATTTACACAAAAACACCATCGAATAAAAGTTCCCTTTTTGCCATAAAATTAATTCACAGAAATTCGTGAATCGAACAAAATTCCCCTGAACAAAATAGAAAGTTCGATCACTGGCATCAATTTTTCACCGTTGAGCTTTAAGCATTTAATGCTAGACATGAAAAATGAGAAAGCTGCAATGAAATTTTTATAACGAAATATACCACGATTCTCCATTTGCCGTGATCATAAAAATGTACGTTTGCCCTAAGATCCGCAGCCTATCCATCACTCCGCATTCCAAGTTGCTGCAACCAATGCGTAATGTCAGCGGGGCCAATTCAACAAGGAATTGCATCGGGAAGCCGGTCGTCTATCAGCGGTTGTAGTAGTTAAAAACGGAAGGAAATTTGCTGGTAGATAAATAAATGGGATGTCGAGGGACGCACGGCGCGGCGCCGCGCCGGGAAACAAATTGCGAATGGCCGAAAGGAACACGCGTTTTTGAAAAACTGTTGGCGTTTACGATTCTTTATTTGTTTTTCACCGCCACAGCGATGGCTAGTTCAATTTATCGTCTCAAATCCTTGCGTTATGGTTGCATCACAGAGTGGGCGTAGGTCGTGCAAAGCCGATTAAGATGATCAAAACTGTCCTTGGAGGTTTTTCAGTGGCTATCGAACCATTCGAAAGCTGACCAAGAAAACCCCGAGGTACAGGGTAAATTAGATTTCGCGTTTTCCCGCGCATTTTCCGGTCTTCGATGCGTTCTAAAGTTCTGAAAAAAATGTGACATGTGGATCCTAAGGCGCATTTTACAGAATTTTTTCAGATTTTTTGTTGCAAACTGTGCTCGTAAAAAATGAAAAACCAACTGGTGCAGCTTTCCTCCTCAAAGGAGAAACGTCGAAAAAATTCAGTTTTTATTGTTTCTCACAGTGATCTCCAGCAACAAAAAAATCTGATGAGAAAGCCGCATCCCCGACGATTCGAGGTCCTTAAAATAACCCGATCGAGCTCGAAACCCATAAAAGCGGCTCCCCCGACCTAAATGACTGCGCTCTCGCGGTGGACTTTCAGTAAATTACGGGGTTGAAGTCGGGGTATAGCAGGAGGGACGGTTCCATCGGCGTTTGTCGCACAGAGCAGAGGATCCATCGTCGATTCGGCGTCGACACCCTCTCTCTGGGGGATGGCGAACGCTTGCGTTGCTGAATTCGAACGCGATCGTCACGGAGACCGGCCCCGGGAAAGCCGATCTTCCTCCGTTCTTCGGTGGTGGTAGGAGGAGCGAACGTAAGGAAAATAAAGCGGCCGTGGAAACCGTTTCCCCGCTAAATGAGATTCTGATACGGCGATCGGATCGCGCCGCTGCGGCTTGGCGTTGCCGGGACTCTGATAAAACGGCTAGAACGGGGACAAGGGGGGTGCGGCCACGCCATCGCCTGCGGGGGTGGGTTGATTTATCGGAAATTAATATGCTACGCTACCGACGCTGGCGAAAACACCTCTTCGCCCCGGCGATGCTCGGCGAAGACCGTGGCGGAACGAGAATTTAAAATAGATTTGCTGCGAAGACCTGGGAGAGAGAGCCTCTCCTTGTCGCTCCCCAGGCGAGCTTATCGGGCCTAAGAAGCTACGTAACGAACCGTGGAAGGGGTTGGCTGAAGCATATTAATGCTTGCTTGCTTGCTACCCCGCAAGCCCTGCTACGGAAACACTGGTTGCTGCCGGGAACTACCCTCAAACTCTCTCTCTCTCTCTCTCTCTCTCTCTCTCTCTCTCTCTCTCTCTCTCTCTCTCTCTCTCTCTCTTTCGGACTCTAGGGACGGAAGAGATTCTGAGAAGAGAAGATAGGGCCGGGCTACCTTGCCGAACGAATTCGGGAAGCGAACCGACGGAGACGAGGGTGGTGATTAACTTATGGTCGCCAGCGAACTGTGCGATGGGATTAAGACAAGTCGGGATCGTCCCGACGATGGTACTGTGGTCGATTTGACTGTGTTTAGTTGCTTTGGAAGGGTGGTAATTTAGGACGGGGGGGGGGGGGGCAGAATTTGGTTTCATGGTTGATCAGAATCAACGAAAACAATGAATAATAGAGGGTACTTGCAATCATCCCTCTTATAACGTGTCATTCCGAACACGCAGATCTGTTGACTGACTACTCCGTTCTGCATTTTTGTAGTGTTAAGGATGAACAGAGTGTATGTAAAGTGTGTAACCTGTTTAACCAGTTGTTTTTCGATGCCTGTTACAGGAGGTCCATGGAATAGATAGACAACAATGATCAGGATGAAGTTTTTTCGGATCGTTCTGGCACTCCTGGGAGTCACGCACGTTCTCTGCGCACAGCCCTCTGCTTCCCCTACAGTGAAAAGCTCCGGTGAGTCGGATTTTCATTATTTACTGTGCAACGCACCAGAGACACTTGTCAGGGAAGATTGAAATCTCTCTCTCTGATGATAAACCGATACGTGGTTCCAACAGAGAGCCTTCAAAGAGGTAGAAATGACTGAACCGAAAAATTATCCTAAGAGCGAATTGTAATGCGTATTACGGTCGTCGATGTTATCAATGCGCGACATCTATTTTATCGGACGGACCATTAAGATTCAGTGTCCCTTTCATATCCTGGTACTCTTTGGCTCCAGCTATTTTTTTGCGAGGAAGAGAGAGAGAGAGGGAGAGAGAGAGAGAGAGATACCGGTGTATCTCCTTTTTTCCAATCAGCCTCCGCGAAACCGTTAACGAAGCTACGCGACGATCAAATCTGGGTCAAAGTGTAATCAATATCTGCGCCCACAATTCCACAGATTCATCAAAATCGTGCAGGTGGATCTCTGCCGGGTCTCGTCCCTATTAACGTTAACCATTTTTGTACTTTTTCATAACCGAGGAATTTACTTATCGTCGTCGCAGATTTTTCCAGCACGTTTTGTGCCAGGCCAGCTTCGGGATGAGTAATTAGTTAAAAAAAATTGCTGGAAGTTATAATGCTGAGCGACGTTCGATAAATAACATTTTTTTTCATAATTATTTTTACTTTGTGAAGGATTTCTAAATGCAGATAAAATAACTGGTACAAGCAAAACCTACACAACGTGTTCACAAAAATTCCTCGAAAAATAATTACGAACTCGAAGCGGGGGGCGGTAATGAAATCTCTACAGGCAGTTCGTTGTAGAAAATTCAATCGAAATAATCGTAAACCGAGGCTCACTGTTCGATACTCGACTTGATTGATAGTGGTTGGAAGTGGGAAAACTGTCCTCGAGCAATCAATCGAATCAATTCTGTAAGAAATAATTGCCAGCGATCGTCCTTGAAACGGAGGAGTCTGCCCTCGACAATGAATGGTAGAGCCTCCGAGCCTTCTTTCAAAAGTTAAAGGACTCTCGGCCCCGGATCTCTCGGATGCAACAAATTCAATTGCCTTCCAAAGGTCACTCTCCTCACCACGAAGAAGCGCTCGCTATCCCCTCTACCCGATTTCGTTCGCAGGGAGGGAACGAAATAATCTTCTTTCGAATGAATTCGGAGCGGCAGTTTTGGAAGCACCTGCACACGCCGATAGGACAAACGCGATCGATAGACCGCAGCTTTCCGTCTTGCTACCCCCATTAAATATGCTTTAATTCCCCCAATTTGGCGCTCGAGTCGCGGCTAATCGAGCGTGCCCCACTGGAATTTTATTCTCGCGAGCTCCATCGACTTCGATTTAATCGCGGCCGATCGCGCTCTGTTCCGATTTTTTGATTTCCTGTCCGTGCGGCCATTTTCACCGACCGACGCTCTCCGAGGGTTCACGAGACCAAGGAGCTCGGGAAAATTTATTACCCTAAAGGTTCTTACATAACAGAGTTCAGCAGATGTTTGATACAATACATTATTCTATAAAATTACGAATCACCTTTGATTTCTCGTAAAAATTACTAGGAATTGTTGAAGCATAAAGAATACCAGTGTTGGCTGAATATATCACCAGACCAGGGTACGCTGTTCAAACAGAGGTCGAAGCTCCTCGCTCCAATCTCTCATTCGCGAGACTCGTTTCAGTTTCGCAGGAACCGCGAGAATCGCGACTGCTCGGTATGATGTATGGGTTCTACGCGATTGAGAATTACACCGACGTCGGCCCCCGGTCCAGGAAAAATGGTATTACCTCGTAAAGTACCGGTAATTTATCGCGTAATATTCCACGACACCGTCGTCCGTTCCCCCAACGCGACGGTGCGGCGTGCTCGCGAAACAAGTTCCGCGGTAGACGCGGGAGATCCGCGGCGGATCGGCCAGGAGAACGCGATAAATTCAATTCCGTATTCGTCATTCCGGTTAATGGACGAAATTCTACGGTGTGTTTCGCGTTTCCGTTTTTATTGGAAACCGATATCGACGGATGGACTCGGCTCGGAGCCGGGACCTGGACCAGTCTAGACCGTTCCGGCTCGATGCCGTTTTTTCCCTTGCATCGAACTTCTATTCAAGTCCCCGTGTCGTCTAGTTTCTCGAGCGCCACTTACGGCTTGATTACGTTCGATGAGAACAAAAACTCGATACTCGCGGCCATTTTCAGCCCCCGCGATTTTCTCTCCCGGAACTGAGAACGCCGAATACTCGCCTAAGCTGCTACGCGCACACCCGGATCTTTCGGAATAGTAGTTTACTATTTTCTGGCTCTCTGTGTCGAGCCAGACACTGATTTCTCCATTTTACGGGTTTCTATGAAATTTGTAAGCAGGCTCTAGATTCGCCAGCAAAAGAACATTTGTTTGCAATCGATTGCAAAATGTAGGATGCAAATAAGAATTTAATTATCTTTGCGGTTTTATTAAATCGTAAGAAATGTTTTTCATTTCTTTGTTTGAAAATACGAACAGATAATATAACAGATAACATAAAATGAATGAAAGTCCGAGTAAGATTGAATTGTAAACTCTCAACAAGCTGAAAAAAGAATGCGGCGCGGCGCGCGTCGCACAGTGGGCTGTATGCCCGATTTCAGCGGTCAAAACTCAATTTTTAAAATTTTACATAAATTGTAAAATTTTTGTGGCTTGAGTTAGTTGAATATCTGAGGAACAATCTCCCATCATTCGTTTTCGCATTCATGTATCCATAAAGCACTGAAATTTGTCGGAAGTTTAAAATGCTGTTAACACTCTTTCATTCTTCAACGAATTCACCTATTAGTAATTGTTACCTTATTTACATACACTAACAGATTTTTGTTTTATAAAAGTTTTGTTAGCTAAGTATAAGGTATACTTTTAAGAGAAATTCAGTTTTGTACTCTATACATTTTTTTAGTTATTAATATTTAAAGATAACCAACGATTCCGTCACTTTTTTATGATTCTAAGACTTTGGTAATGACTTTGTTATACCTACGGGTGCGATCGGGAGTTCATTTCTGTGCCATTGTATTCTTTGAAGTTTTCTGATTAAGATGCAAGAAAAAACGGCTGCTACTATGCGCTACTCCGTGTTTTATAGTTGTTCTACGAAAAAAATGGCCTTCGCGCGCGCGCGAAAATCGCAGCATTTCTCACATTCTGCATGTTCGCATTCGGTATATGAGGGAACTGTTTAACTCATAAACGCTCAATATATATATATATATACTGTAGAATACTGTAAATATAATCTTTGTCTCTATTTTTTTAATGTATTTAGTTTGATCAGTCAGTTTACGCTGAAAAGTGGAAAAAATTACATCAGTATGTATATCACTTAATGAAGATATTTAATTTCAGTGATGAAAAATAAACATTTTCTGCGTGGGTGGAGGCATAGAGGACATTTCAAGGTCACCTTGATTTTTTTTCTGGAAACACCTACTTTCTGTATCATAAATCGATAGACTGTCGAATTCTGAGTACAAATGTATTGACCTGCATATGTCCCAAATCTAATATTTTACGAGATATTATCCAAGTAATTTTCTATATTCTTTGGATATTATCTCGTTAACTATTAGGTTTAGGTCATATGAAGGTCAACACTTTTATACTCAGACTTTGATACTCTATCGATCTATGGTAGAAAAAATAGGACATTCCATTTTAAAAAGTTCAGGTGACCTTGATATCTCTAAAAAAAATGACATAAAAACTAAATTTTTTTGGCATCGTGTCAGCCCCATTGTACCATTCAAGTTTGTCCTTACCATATTTTACGTATCTTTGGAAACAACAAAGATATTTGAGGTGCAAACGTTAGGTGACTCACCCTGTATATTTAAAAAACAACAATCTTTGTAATAAGTCTTTTAAAAAGATATTTTAAATGTAAATGATTATACTTTTCGATAGTATACATAAAATAGACGAATAACGTTAAAAGATTGATTATAATCCGCAGTACTTGATTGGAAAATAGCTACAAACTTTACAATCTGATACGCTCCTATTTATGGACGGATTTTGCACTCAAAACATCCATTTTAGTAAAAACGGTATATAGCACAAAAAGTAGAAATCTCAAGCTTTAAAATGGTTGTTTTTTCATCAAATTTGGATAAATTTTAGCAAAGTTACAGCAGTTTCAATAGTGAGCGAATTTTGAATTAGCTGTGGCCGCTGAAATCGGGCATACAGCCCACTGTGCGTCGTCTCAATAGCAAAGGAGCATGCTAGTGCAACCGTGATTCGACTCCGTCGTCCTCGGTATTTATTTTCAGGTATTAATTAAACGAATACCTCTTTCAGCGTCTGTCGGAAGGTGACGCTTCTCATCTCTGGTGCGCACGACGTTGCTCCATCCGGCTTGTTGCTTTCATAAATCAGCGGAGCAGTGTGCTTCGCCGTGAAAAGAGCGGACGGCGCGGCGCGAGTATCCCTTGTAGATTTCATTAATTAATATTTAAGTTGCCCGTGACTCGGAAATTATTTTCTGTGTAATAGCGACCAGCCGCTGCCGCTGCCGTCGTCGCGGTCGTCGTGTAAACTCGGAGATTCAATTTTGTCGAAACAATTCAGAGCCGGAATGAGATTGTACGGGTTTGCTCGGGCGTTTCGAGGCAGACTTTACGCGGAACACGGTTATGCGATTTTTCGGGTGCGACTCTAGAGCAACCAGCACCACCGGAGGCAATTCTTGTCCGGACCCTCTCTCTCTCCCTCGCGCGCGTCTCCGGCGTTCCTTAAAGCGTTACATGGCCAAAGTTGGGGAATTACATAACAATGTGCGAGACGATAGCGCGTATAATAACGGATAATTGTACCCGGGGACTTTAGAACTAACCCGCCTCCACAATGATCCCCGCCAGCATCCGAAATTCAACCAACTCACTGTGAGCTCGACGCCTGTTTACTTTGCCAGGAGTGCTCGCAGGGTCTACCGGTGGCTTTAATTAATCTATTTTTCTCATGTATTAATCTCATGTCTTACCCTGAAAATAATCCTACAGCGAATTACCGTATTCAAATAGCCGAGGAATTCGAAGAAAATATTTACGGAATTGTTCGACAGATTTCATCGCGAGAGACTATACTCCAAGAAAACAGTGCACTAAACCGGAATTAAATTTGAAGCTCGCGTGTTCCTGGTTGAATCTACTTAAGCAGCCTGGGATCATCGCGAAGCGTCTCGTCGAAGATCGAGCCGCTTAAGCCGCGATCAGACGGATCGATTTATCAAATTCCTGAGCCGACAGCGTCGTCAGATATTGCTTCAGCCTTTTTCCCTTGGTTTTTCGCGGGGTCCCCAACCTTATTCGCGCCGGGATTATACGCGATGGCGTGTATAATGCGGGTCGCGGTGCCGCGTGACCCCGATATCATCCGGTGCGGGTTGCACCGGGTAAAACAGAACCCCCGCACGCCCGACCGCCAATCTCGAGACACGGTAAAAACTAAGATTACTATGCAATGCAATCAGCGGCGTACCCGGGGTTCTTTCAGATTAAAACACAGTCCGGGATTACCGGTCGAAACTGCTGTTTTGCCGGGAGCTGCTTTCCAACGAGATTGTCCGACCAACCCCCTCCCCACTCCTCGAAACCACCCTCGTCATCCGCGACAAAAAGTTGTGAGCAACAGCGTTCCAGCCGAAGAAAACACGGCGAAACGAGCCACGGTATTGCTCGTTGATGGCTTGCACTTTCCACGGCCCGTGGAAAATCGCGTTCTCCACCGAGCAACCGGTATTTACATATTCGTTGGAGTATTTTTACCTGTGCTACGATACGAGTTCCTGCCACTTGTTGGACCGATCGCTAGAACCGGTTTCGTACAGGTGTGCAGCATGTACCGGATGTCCGACTTCTGACGCGTTTTCCAGTTTCGAAGATTTTTCACGTGCTTCGGAAATTTTTGCAAAGGATTTCGTTATGACTGCCTCTACC
This sequence comes from Lasioglossum calceatum, assembly GCA_963966675.1. Classification (NCBI taxonomy): domain Eukaryota; kingdom Metazoa; phylum Arthropoda; class Insecta; order Hymenoptera; family Halictidae; genus Lasioglossum; species Lasioglossum calceatum. The sequence goes on along the minus strand of OZ016555.1, from coordinate 342,147 downwards.
CTAAGTCTACAGAAGGAGATCAGAAAATTCCACTGAATCAGGGTAACGTTCGATAAAGGTTATGGGCCATTCGTGTTATTACGTGGAATTTCATCGGTCCCCGCGCACCCCAGATACCATCGATAAGTCGCGAGGATGTCTCTGGCGAAAATGGCTTGTGCGGGAGGGTGGAATCTTGGAAGCAATAATATTCACACCCTCGTGGGGTCATCAGGGCCGGGCCAGGGGCAGTTTTTCGTCGATAATCCTCCCACCAACGGCCACCGTCGTGCTTCACGCCAGACCCGTTCTATCCGTCCGCGTGTCTGTAGGGTAGTTTATTATTCATTGGGGTTGCATCCCCAACGCGGATAAACGGCGCATTGTTTATGCATTAGCCTACACCCTGCCTCTGGCCATCTCTCGATCTGGCCATTCAGTTGATTCCGCCTTTTCTCACATTCTCGCCCATCAAACTTTCCCGGTTAATTGCGCCTGCGTTTTCCGAGTTACAGACACCGAGCGCTCCGCTCCGCTTAATCTGTGTTTGCTCGGCCTCCCTTCTGCTATGGAAAACAGCTCCCGCGATCCTCTCGCCTCGTATACGCGTATATGTATATGATAGTAGATTCTTTCGTTTTTCTTTCAATTAGACACAGTAACTGCGAACGTTTGAGCGGACGCTTCGCGGCTAACTACATACATAAAATCATTTTAGGTTCTGAAGCAAGTTGAAAAATTAACATTTTCAAGGTTCTATAGGGGAGAGTCGTGCAGTACCGACCGCTCTAAGTTTCCTTGTTATAGTTTGGACTAGAATCGGTAAAAATTAAAATTAAAAAAGGAATTTGTAACTCAAAGGGAACTTAATAAAAGGCGAGAAATTAATTTTGTGAAATTTAATAATTAGTATTCATTATTTGTAAGAATAAAGATAATAGTATTTGAAGGAAACAAAAAATTGTCGTCCAGTACCGACCAATTACGTATTTAGTAGATTCTTCAGTCTAAATCATTAATAATGTTAAAAAAAAACATTTTGATGTTAGAATACGCTTTTTTATTCAAATTTTATTTATACAAATAATAAAATAATTATATATTTTTATATATTATGTAATTTTGTTGTTAAGTTTTTACATCTTTTCTTATTTCCTTTCCTTAATTGAGTTTCTGCTTTTCTTTTTTCTGCTTCTTTGGCTTTTTCGTTTCTTGCAGCTTTTCTTTTTCTCTGCGTCATTTTAGACTCGAGAAGTAGTTTCAAAGCCGTATTCATATCCTCAACTGTCCATTTTCCTTTTTTTCTGCTTTGGAATTTCGGACATTTTTCTGTGGGAAAAGGTAGAAGAAAGATTAAATAAAGATCTTCTAACTTCATTTCAAATCCTAACAGATTAAACTTACAGATAAGAAAAGTTTGGCTTATACTGGTCGACGGTTGATTGGTCGGTACTGCACGACAGTTGGATGGTCGGTACTGGACGACAAACATGGGGAAACATTTTAGGATATGGTATACATAATATACAAAGAAAATTCCAAAACAGGGCCCGTTAATTATACTTAATAGACTAGATATAATATACATCATTCAACAAAGTCGTTTACTTACCTGAGAAACAAATTATCAGATCTAGAAAATAACTTGTAACACTCGAAATATCAACGCCCACGCTAAATGTGTCAGAACCTCGAAAATAATCGAATAAACAATGTAGCAACGAAACATATTACCCACAATAGTTATATTCATTTGTTTTCGTAAAGAAAGTGTACCCATCTGACCTGGAAAGTCATTAACTAATTTTGGTCGGTAAAGTACGCCGCGCCGGTCGGTACTGCACGACTCTCCACTTTTGAAAAATACAATTTAAAAATTCGACATTTTGGACCAGTTACCGGTAGACTCCCGTGTAATGCAATCGAGAAATTATTGAAAAAGATTGTTTCATGACTTTCTACTCGAGTGTCCCTTTCAGCGGATATAAAAACACTAAATTACAGTAGTTACATACAAGATCACAGTTCCATTTCCATTTTCTTTTTTAGGTATTACTTACCGCTTCAGAGAGAGAGGGATAGAGAGAGAGAGAGAGAGAGAGAGAGAGAGAGAGAGAGAGCGAGATAGCTCTTTGAGTTCAAAAGGTTAATTAATTACGGCAGAGACCAGACAGATGTGAGAAGAGTCTCCGAAGAGATTTTCTCCATGCGCGTGTACAAATGGTCTTTTGGATTCCCAGCGAACACCTATTTCTTTTCCATCGGGGACAGGGGATTTATTAAGGTTCGACCGGGGAAGAATCGAGCGAAGAAGGAGACACTGTCGTCCACGAAATAATCCGGGGAGGAGACACTTAACGATACTTCTTACCATTCCCGCTAATATACTTCTTGCGCGGGGGCGGGATGTTATTTACGGCGTATCTTGCGGCGGAATAATGAACGGTCCCGGAGCGGCGAAAATTGAACGAAAGAAATCGGGGACTGGGTTTTTCGGTCTTGAATCGGACTCGACCCGAAAGAAAGAGCGAGAGAGAGAGAGCCGAAGCGATTAATCACAAATTTCTGTCGCGGACAATCGGAATACGAAATATACAGAGGCGGAACAAAAGGAAACCAGAACGCCGGCCGCGGTATGAATAAAATAACCATTAATTCGATCCGGTGGCCGGTGGCCGGGTGCCGAGCTATCAAATTTATAACAGAAGGGACGCCCGGTATAATTTCGAAACGGGATTCCCGAGGACCGGCTGAAAACCAGTCCGAAACACCGAATAAAGTTAACGAGTGCCGGCGACTTGAGCTCGACTCGGCGCACTTCAATTTTCAAGGCGGAAGTGGCCCGACACGGCGCGGCGCGGCGCCGTCACAGGCGACACGTTTTCATCCTGTTCCCGCCCCGTAATCTCGGTCACGAAAACACGCTCAAAAATACACTACGAGCTTATTATCTCGCTACGAGAGCATCGACTGGCGTCACACGCTTCTTGGACAAACGAGAATCAGCGCCCAGTACGCGAATTCTAAAATAAAATCGAACCGAACTAGGTGCAAAGCATGTTCCACCCTTTTCTCTCGCAGATTCGCTGAATCCGACTACACTGCATATCGGAATAGTTGAAAATTCTGCGTCTGTTCAAATCCGAAATGAATTTCGGCCAGCGTCGATCATCTGCAATCGTGCCTCACAATCGGCGGAATCGGTTGGGCTTTGCTTTGTCGCGGGATCGGCAAACGGGAATCGTTTCGCGCGGCGATAATCACCTGTTCCCTGGCAACCACCTTTTTGTTCGCGTACGTGGCCGCCGACTTAACCGCAAACTGTACTGATGGAGTGCGCATTACGCGCGTCGGATGTGCACGGGCGCAGTTACCCGCCGAAAATGCTAACTGCGGTGTGCGGGTGCCGGGAGTGGCATACACGAGATAGGAAAGCGCGAAGTGAAATTAAGCGTGCACGGTTTTTGCGCGAGACCGTATCCGGCGAAATTGAAATTGTTTTGCGAAGCGTCGCGTCGCATCGCAGCGACGGTGGCAATGTCGGCGTGTCGGCTCGAACGACGAATTTTTCTCACGACCATAGTCCCCGCAACGTAATTCCGCGCCGCGGCGTTACGGGAAGCCGCGGAATACGTTAATAGGGGAAAAATGAAGGGGCGAAATTAGAGTTCCCCGAAAATTTAAGCGATGCCGCGCCGCTTCGCTGGGGCTCTCGGCCACGGAACACCGGCGCGAACCGTTTTAATTATCCGCGTTTCCCGCGACAAGACTCGTCCCCCGTAATTCTCCGCGTTATGCAATTAAACCGTTCGAGCGTCTGCCGAGCCGCGGACTCCGCGGTATAATGAATTCTATAAAACTTTCCGCGAGTATCGTTTGTCCCGCGCTGCTCAAACTGCTAAAGGATCCCCCAGAGCGGTGGATCCAACTTCCTCGTGACAGAGAATTGTTTCTCTACGGAAAAAACACTGTTTCCGCTCAACTACCGCGCGCAGGAATAACCGAACAGCAAGCCTGAACCATAGAGTGGACGAATTAATACGAAACTTACGCGTTGTTCGCTCGATGGCCACTTCGGACGTCGCGTCGCGTCGGAGAGATCGCATCCGCCATATTTAAAAGCCTACTTAAAGTCTATTTAGAAGTCCGCCGCTTTGTTTCGAAATTTATGTCGGTGCGGTGGATAATTGTAAAATAAATCGTAGTCCGAGGGACGAAGCATTAAATTAAACGTAGACATAGAACAAATGCAAATTTTCTGTTGCATATATGTGTATACGAGCAGATGGTGGGGATAAGGCCACGCAATTAAAGTGACGAAATCTGGACCGAAAGTCTCGAAAAGGCGAGGATAAAGCGGGGAAGAAAGCCGGCAGAGAAGCCGTCGTAACGGGTTTTCTTTAACTCGATCAAATTTGATTCCCGGTTTAACAAGTTAACCAGTAATCCACTTATTTTTATCCTGAGGTTGGGGTAGGGTGGGGGGGGGGGTGATGGGGATGTCGGATTTAGAGCGGTCGTCGGGATAGCGAGCGGGTGACGAGATTATGCAGGTGTAAAGCCCGCGCCGCGGCAGGAAATACTGCCTTTTAACTTAATTTCAGGCAACGCTCGTCACCGTGCACAGAAGCGACGACCTGTTTGTCCCTTCGTCGTGTAATGCTTTCAACCCTCGTCCTCCCTTCTCTCTATCTCTATCTCTATCTATCTCGTCGTCCTCCCTTCTGTGTGCCGCCCCAATCCTCTTTCAGTTCGTCCCAGCCATCGGTTGCCTGGCGTTTCGTCTATATCGCGCCCCTGCCCGTTGGACCAGTTCCAATTGCGAATTGAACCGTTCGTAACTGTTGAACGTGAATTATGGCGTTTATTTATTCTGCCCTGTCCCCGGTGCTATCCCCGTTGGCCGGCCTGTTCGCAGCCATCCATCCTACCACCGCCCACGAAATCAGTGCCTCGCGGATGGTAGTCCGATTGTGTAACGACGACGATTTCCCTTGATTATAATCGAATCGGTCATCGGAGGACCGTTCCGCAACGTTTGCGGATTGAAAGCGAATAGAAATAAACGATTATTTTTAACAACGACGCTTACCCGCTCTTTATGCAACGATCACACCCTCGTGACTCGATCGAGAGATCCTTGTCTCGCGGACTATCTCTTGATGATCCTATTCAATATTCAGGCAGTCGTTACTCTTCTACTCGAGTATGTACATATTATAAATTGTGATACTGTTAGAAATAAATCACGTTCGGAGAGGTTTCGGTTAATTTAATATGGAAAGCTGAATTTTACATGGGACGACATAGACCAACCATCTCACACGGCATACCAATCTCAACTGACTCTCGCCGTTGCCTTTACGAAAAACCGTCTCGCACACCGACCAGGGCCGGATTAAGCCTCGTAGCAGGAGTAGCAAATGCTACGGGCCCCGCGCCATACAAACAAGGGCCGATACATGAGCGCCTGTCTATGCCAGGGGGCACAGATAGTTTTCCTAAGAAAAAGCTCATTCATTGTGGTTGCCGCAAAGGTGCGCTACATTTACACACGAGCGGCCCTGATGCAAAGCCTTGGGCCCCGCGCTTGCTTAATCCGGCAGTGACACCGACGCTCGTTTGTTCATTCATCGCTCGCATGCTGTTTCGTTCGTACGATGTTCCGCTAGTACACACATACACGTTTTCTAACAGATACACGTATTGCCAGTGGTCCAATGAAGATTACAATCACTATGCAGATCAGAAGTCCACAACGTTGAGTTAACATTGCCAATTAAATAATTGTGGATGGTTTAAACGTATCGGTGAACAAATATTGTCAGGGAAGTTCAGTGTCCATGAAATCGTGTCAATGAAGGGATGACCATCTCTCATCCAGTCGATACACGCTGCTAGTCTGCCCTTTGATCTCCACGACTTAGGTACCCGGCTTTGGGCACAGGATATTGGTAGGGAAGTGCTAGGACACGGTCCTATCAAGTGGTCTTGTAGAAACTCCTCTCGATTGTCTATGGAGTAGACTAGAAAAAAATCCATCAAAGAGAATCTTGACTCCTTTTATGGACAATTGTTCTTTCGGTTTGATCTATGCCAAGCCTTTGAAGATTTCAGGGGAATAACACGACGTGGCAAGATAGCTTCTGAAGTTAGGATAGTATCTAAGGCATCCGTGTGAACTCTAGACCTAAATTTTAGGCAATGAGCGTGATTTTAGTTACATGAAAGGGATGCGTCAGCAGATAAGGATGATACGGATACCGTCCTCGCTTTGTAGCTGCTACGAACAAAGATTTACCGACGATGGGGCCACCTGTCTATCCCATCCAACCCATCTATCCATTTATTTACAACCACTATCTGCTCACCATTATCTGGCCTGGCCTTTGAAGACAACGGAAGGGACAGCGTAATGGCACAACAAGGCAACTGTGTCTCAAACTGGTACCTAGCCAAGCACCAAACAGCCGCGACGACGCGACGCTACGGTTGTTCCATTTGAATTATCCAACATCTACAACCTCCTAATTCAATATAATACACACGTAATCCTTGTAATTAGTAATTAGTCATTTACTCCGGCAAAAATGTTACATTTCAATTTGATGTACCTCCATCGCTTTTCCGTAGAACAGATGAAAAGGTTTCACTCTAGGGAAAACAAGTTCGCCTCGACTTGAATAGCTCCGCAGAATTAATATTCGCCCATAGATCCTCAGTCTACTCGCAAGCAGGGACCAAAAATAACAGTTATTCTAAAATTTTCCACGATAAAAATCATTAATGAAAAGTTGATTATTATTCATACTTAAGATAATCTACACAAAATATAAAGAAAAAACATCGAAGAACAAAATGGTTAAAAAATATCGATTTTTATACTTTTTGGTTACAAGTAACAGTTATCAATGAGGGAAATTTATTTCGATCGCTCATAACAGTTATCGTTGAGAGAAATACATTTCCATCGCTCATAACAGTTATCGTTGAGAGAAATACATTTCGATCGCGCATAACAGTTATCGATGAGAGAAATACATTTCGATCGCTCATAACAGTTATCGATGAGAGAAATTTATTTCGATCGCTCATAACAGTTATCGATGATCGAATATCTTTTCCCTTGTTCATAATAATTATTAACGAGAGTTTAATTCAACGTTTCGGTCTCAATTTAGACCATTTTCAAGAATAGAAAAATTTTTTTACTTTCTGCCTGTATGAAAACACATTTACCTAACCAGTTAAAAGTGTCTTTGATTAATTCTTACAGACGCAATACTGAAATTTTCTATTCTTGAAAATGGTCTAAATTGAGACCGAAACGTTGAATTAAATTTCATGTGATAATTTTGTAAATTTGCTTATGTTCCAATTGATCGAACCAGTGCGCCGATAACACTAATTGTAGTTTAAACAATTGTCGATCGGGATTCAGAGAACTGTTACTATTTAATAATAACTATTATAAATTTCCTTCATCGATAACTGTTATGAGCGATCGAAATAAATTTCTCTCAGCGATAATTATTATGAGCGATCGAAATAAATTTCTTTCATCGATAGTTGTTATTCCATGACTTTTTTTCATTTTGGTTAGAACAGTTAGGGTCCCTGCTCACAAGTTATCCAATCAGGCAGCATCCAGTGGCACTGTTAGCTAGCATGGCAACGAGTGGTAGCGATTAATCAATTTCCAGGATGAGTTGTCGCGACTATACGCAACTGTAAGGGGTAAACGTGTCGTCGCCAGGACAAGCATTGAACAGCAGACACATCGCACAATAGAAATACTTAGGTGTTCCTACGTGGAGCACAGGGTGTGCTCCGCCGGCTGGCGCATGCACACGCGTGTACACGATGCTCTCTCCTCCCATGTCTCTCCGTGTATATATATATGCATGTATATACGTGAGTATGCACGATCTTCATTACTATGCCGTCACCATTATTCCGTATCAGAGCATCGCCGGGCCGTGACGCAAAGTTTTAGACGTTGTCTGAGTAGTTTATGAATACCGCGACGCCGGGATGATTGTGGCCACGGCGGATGACTGGGGTCGTCGAGATGCCGGTGAAAACGGCTGGGAGGCACCAGGCACAGGCGTTTATCAACCCTCTGTCCCTGACAACCGCGTACACCCGCGCCGACTGTATACAGATACACAACCCTCTCCTCAGCCATCGAGAAAGAGAGACCTCTGTCGCTGTCCCTATGTCTCTCTCTCTCTCTCTCTCTGGCTGGCTTTCGCAGTCACCGTGTGGCGTTATAACTCAAACGGGAGGAACCCCTTTGACTGATACTGGGAAAGCAGATATTACTTTTATATACGTGATACCGCACCAATTCCTCGAGACAAAGGCGGGGGAATATATGTGGATGGGGCAGGCAGGTCGCACTCGTTGGACGAGCACTGACGTGTTCGCTTCAATTTCGCCGGAATGGCAGTTATTTTCTACATCCAACGTCCGTCTTCCTACGCCGCATCGGATGCACCCTCTTGTTTCTCCTTTATGCCCTCCTTTTTTCGATTAATTTCTCGAGTCACTAGGTCTCACGGGTGTTCGACGATGGTACTGCTGCTGGTGAAGCAGGTTCCGAGGTGGATGTACGATGAACTGCACAGGGGAATGAGGCTTTAACATTCTGCTCGGAGAGAGAGCTCGTCGCTTTGAAATTGAAGAGAGTTCGCGAAGAACTTGAGTTCTCTCTCTCTCTCTCTCTCTCTCTCTCTCTTTCTCTCCCTCTGTCGAGAGGAGCCGAGATTGCAGGCGAATTCAGAAATAAGAAATAAATGGGACTCGATGAAATTTGCCAAACAGCTGCCCTGCTGTCTGGAGATTGCCCATCGCGGCTGTCTAGCTCTCTGGCAATTCTAAGCATTGTATTGCGATCAAGTGAGCAAGGTTTCGCGCAGGCGTGTCTGAAAGTATGAAAATTGTGTTTGTGTGATTATTCGATTGTGTTTTAATTGAGTTTATTCGCGAGAGGACGCTGGGAGGTGTAGAGAAAATTGTATTTAGTTTGTCGATTCAGTTTGGAGAGAGAATGTCTCAATGAATAGAAAAATTCATTTCAACGGTGCCAGGAGCGTGCTAAATTTGCTTGTGGTCTACAAAATGTTAACCTGAACTTCTCAGTTTTTGTTTTATTAAATAGATTCGTCTGATTTTAAGCAATTTCCGTGGTTGCTTAGTTGGCAGTCCAAATGTTGAAAGACACGGGTTTGCTTCTGGACGCGGTGATTTGTGGGGGGAATTAATATCGCCGGAGGTACTAAAATTTCCTTAGACCGGTTCTCGCGTTTTACGACGCTCGGCCGCGACGAGAGGGATGACTGATCGCGGGCCGAGGGTGTCATTTTATCTCGGGATAGCACGCCGGAAGACTTTGACTAACGATATTGCCGCAACAACTTATTTGTTATCGGAATTGCCTATTACTTACCGTATTGGACAATATGTCTGCCGTCTCGCCGCTATCGCCGCTACCTGCGGAAGCACGAACTTCTCTCAAGGCTTCCGATCGATTATTGCGGACGATATTTGTCCCCGCGGGAGTGATTCAGCTCGCGTTACCAGCGCGGCGACCTGAAATTTCCTCGTCGCATCGTCGCGAACTGGCGTGGTCTTAATCGCTCTCTCCCTCTCACTCTCCCCCTTTTTTCTCTCTCTTCTGCCCCGTCGTTCTCCTTCTTCTCCGCGACGAATAAAAAAGAAACGGGACGGGTTTGCTTTCATTTCTTCAGCCATGAGGAAATTTTATACCGTAGGACACTGTTGCACAACAAGATAATGGAAACGCCCCAGTGTTCCTTCTTTTCTTTCTCTCTCCTCTTGCCGGGAATTGTGGCCTACCTTTTCACGCGTAATTCAGAACGTAAGGTGATTCTGAGGAAGTGCGTTTTCTAAAGGACGCGCGATGGAGATAATATCATGAGATTGAAAGCTCCGAGACAGACACAAGGAGCAGAGTGATTAAACGGAGGCTCTGCCGGGTTTGAGACGCCTTCTGCCGGTGAACAATCGTTTGTCGTTAGTTTGTGCTATTTTCAACGGCGTTTGTCTAACGTTAAAGACGAAAGATACGGATAAAATGAGTTTAGATGCTTGAGTAGACAGAATATTAAAGATTCATTTGCCTAAATAATACACAAGGCTTAATAATGGTGTCGCGATCATATCGGTGATACATTAAATTCTGTATCTGCATAATAATCCTTTACAAAGGATAAAAAACCGACTAAACCCGGTATTCGCGTATTTAATTAATTACAGACAGCGGAGAGATAAATCAGAACAAGAGTTCGCTAATATTATACACATATTGAAATTTGGGTAATAAATTACGTCGATTGCAAAGCCATGCACCGAAATCCCTTAGAATCGAGATAGCATAATCAACTTGAGAGCAACTGCTCGTTGGTTAGATAAAATTGAAAGGAACTACTCCGAGTAAGACGGTCTACACACAAGATCGAATTGATAGGCGGTTTATTTCAGTATACCGGGGACAGGGGACGCCGGTGATTAATTCGATCGTTTGTTTCGCGTCACGTACACGCGCGCGTCCGCGCACGAGTGCGTGTCGATCGCACGCATAAATATGCGCATGGACAAACACCGGTTCGCTTTAATTGAAAGGCGAAATGCGTGTACCGGGCTCGCGAAGATATTAATTAGCTTTCAGAGTTAATCGCATCCTCCATGATGCCCGCGGCGCGGCGCGGTGCGACGCGGCGTCCGCAGCGTCTACACAATTTCACACGCCGCCATTGGGACTCCTGTGTACTCCGAGCTTCGATCTACCGATCATCTGATGGATAGATCCCCGTGTTTGATCGTTTTCGCAGTTAGAACATACCGCGGACGCCTGCTACTAATTAATACGCCGCGGCCAGTCGTAACGGGATAAAATTATGCGATCCTCGCCGCTAAACCGGCGAATCATAAGCCTTATATTAGATAATTTCATCGGTTGCACAGTTCCCTGAGCAATTAGTGGACTGCGAATTTTGTGCAAATATGTACACATTGTTTTAAGGACTGATATGTCAAAATTTGGATTCTTCAATTATAGCGTAGACTATAATTTAATTGAGTGTTTCAACTGCGGAATTAGTAAACAAAATTACTTTAGGTATCTATTGTACAAAAGATAGAAACGCAGATTAATGTAGCCCGCCGTTTCTACTTAGCTCGAACAAGAGCGTTTCCACATTTTTGTCGTGCATGGTGGATTCCCGCAGTCAAAAGTCACTAATAGAATCGTTCCCGACAATCGCAACTTTGGTATATCAGCAGCGCCATCGGGTGATTACTTTGATTCAAGCCGTGGCACATGTAGCCTCGTTAAACAATTCCAGAAGTCCCGATCCACGTTGATTCGAAATAAGTGATATTTCTGCGCCCGACAATTGACCGTGATTTGTTCAAATGATCCTTTGAATCAAGCTCGTTACCGGCCCCGGTTGCAGTAAGTGTCGCGTGCATGTGTCCACGAATAAAATCAATGTATGGAATCCATTGACGTTCGATTCGAATGGCCGGGTTCGACGCGTGTCATTCCGGGCCACTCGATCGAGCTTAATTGCTTGTTAATTTCATGGGACATTTATAGAGAGGGAGAGAGCGAGAGAGGAGAGCGGGCCGTGGCTACCTGTAATAGATTTCAATACTTGCAGCGGTATTTTCGACGATGCATGGTAATTACAAGCATTCGATGTAATTATTCATTTCTGTAACCCCATTCCGATACCTTTATCGATTATGAATGCTGCCGGTTGCTAACGAAAAATATTTGCGTTCCCGCAAACAGCAATTTTTCTTTTTCAATATTCTCTCCATGTCCGCGTCGAAGTGCCGTAATTTTACGCGATCGTTGCATTGTTTGGTACGGTTTGATCTCTGGGGCAGAAAAATGTTTCCACGCGAATGACGTGCGGTTAATTTTTTGTTTCCTGTGCGCAAATGATTTTACTAGATTCTATGTTTCCGACAAGAATGGATTAAATACAAGCTTGTGAAAACGAATCGGAAAAGGTCAACGATTTGATTGTATTAGTTTTGACTGGTTAAAATGAATACAGGAGGAAATTTATTTTTCTCTGGCTTCGTTAACACATTGCAATAGACGTTCCAACCATTATATACACACTTACTATCTCGAAAATTAAATGCGACCCCCATATATTGGAAAAGGAAAAAGTTGATCGAAATGTCGAAATCTATAACATATTTAAATTTCATCAAAATCGGAGAACAGTGGTACTTTCCGAATAATTACCGCAATTTCATCTCCCACCTCCTCTCTCTCTCTCTCTCTCTCTCTCTCTCTCTCTCTCTCTCTCTCTCTCTCTCTCTCTCTCTCTCTCTCTCTGTAACTTGGTTTCTACCGATCTTTTTCTCTGTCGGCCGCAAGAAACAGTCACACCGGCCAGCACGAGAAAACGTGACGCGTACATTTATTCAAAACACCGTGGGGGCCACGTTTCGTTTTGCATGAAAGTGCGCGGGCTCGGTCTCTCTTAAATCTCCTAGCCGGGCAAAGATTTACGCGGCCCCGGGCCAATGACTGTTCCAATGACAGCATGAATAATTCGCGGGCAGAGTTGGCCCGCACGGGACGCGTTGCTGCCAGGCCGAAAAAAGCCGTGGGGGTTGATTAAACGAGCCGGCGAATTAAATCAGAGGGAAAATATTAGGTCCCCTCCACCCGCACTCCCACCAACCCTCTCTCACCTGCATACGAAATGTTTCGGCCGGGTGTTGAATTTTGTTACGCGGGAACGATATTCAATTATTCATTCTGCTGCATTACGCCCGCCGAGAAAGAGGATTCTCGTTAAACGCGCCGGGGCGCCGCGCAGAAATATTGCAACGCGACCGAACAGAGGGGTGTAAAAAATAGAGAGAGAGAGAGGGAAGGAAATACTGTTTCGAGCAAGTTTTCGCTGGCCATAGATTAAGCGGATTGAAAAACTATAACTGGAATTGCGGGAGAACGGAACTGGGTCAGCTGATCTATAGATAGTTGATGTCCAGCACGCTATTCGACGAGAATTATCACCTTGAATGGCCTTGGCGAACTCGCGTGGATGGCCTGAATCAACGAGCTCGTCTTCCGGCTGATTAATAATTAAAAATAAAAATTACAGAACCGGGAGGTGCGAGTTAAAGGTTAGGTTTGTGCCTGTCCATGTAGACAAATTTTAAGGGAGTTGCCCAAGTTGCTGACACATACCTCAGCGATAATGAAAAATATGTACAGCTCCTGGTTTTGTAACGCGATAAATTTGCCGAATAAAGCAGCCGCTGTAAAAATTCGTATGATTATGAAATCGTGACGCATACCTCTATGAAACGGTTCATATTGGTCGGTGAGAGTTTGTCGGGCATTGAACGTCGCGCGTTGCAGCGAATATCGGTCCATCATTTTTATTGCTTTTTTTTTGGTATTAAACATGAAACAATTTTGGTGTGCTCCGAACGCGATTCGCACGGGCGTCGGTCAATCTTTATGGTAATGCCGAGGCGAACGGGGTCAAAGCAGGAACTCGTTATCCGGCGCGTCAATAATATCTGACAGATGGACACGGGGCGAAAATTAAAAATATCCCCTGGTTACGGTATTCTCGACGTCGAACAAAAAACACGTTCTGTGCATTGCGAAGACCGTGCGCGATAATATAGTACGTCGACGCCAGTCGTCGTATAATTCTATCTAAAAACGTGTCGATTTGTACTATCATCATTGGCGGACTCGCGCTTTCGAAACTCGAAATAGTAAATTCTCAATACTTTCATGCTAGTCTATCAACGAAATTTCTTCTAAATGTAACAATGTAAGCATCGATCGAGCGCTCTCCTAGAAAATTGTAAAAACACTGGAAAGGTAGCTGATCGCTTCAGCTCGCGGCTCAATTGTTCATAAATCCTCTGATCACAACAAACATCGTTCTCAAGTTAAAGAAATAGTCCAGCCATAAATAGCTCGAAATAGAACTAATCTTTAGACAGCGAACCTCTTTGAATCATCGAATAATCGATGCGTTTATCACTTGATACGATACCACAGCCTGTAGACACGAGATGCGCGACGATTTCAACGAGCATCATCGAATCGCCCATCGAGGTACATAATCTAGAAATCGAGCAGGCCCATATCGTCGAATTTGGGAAGCCTCCTGGTCATCGCCCTCCTATAAGCCGCGCTTCTGTATCCAGGGTTGTCATAGACGCCATCTTTAGGCATTAGTTCGTCGATGTCTTTTGCTTGACTCTTGTCCAGGAGAAGGACGGGCAAAACGGTTATCGAGGAGATCAGGCCGTAAATCCCCCTTTCCTTCATGCATCTGTTGATGTCGTCCATAGTGGGCGGTGGGGTCTTGCAGTTGAGTTGCTTCATGGTGGTCGTCAACGTGTGTAGGTACTCGACGATCAAGTCGTTCATATGGTTCTCGTAGACCTCCTCCGACGGGCTGGTGTTCAGGAAGTATTGCAGATCGATCGCCGGCGTCGTGTAAACGCACACTTGGAAATCCACCTGGAACGTAAATCGAAGCTCGATCGATCGTCGCCGGCACCGGAATTGAATTGTAAATGAAATCTGCGCGAGCGAAAGAAGCGGGATTCGTGTTTAGGAAGTCGTCGGACGTGGAGGGTTTGCTTGCTTGCTTGCGTTGCCAGTGCTATCTTTCTCTCGTCGTTTCCCGCTCTTTACTACCGCGCACCGACAGGTGCGGAACGTACCTAAACGCGATCGAATCGGATTTATTGCATTATTCATAGCGCGCGACGTCCCCGACTGTCGAAACGCTTTCCTTTTTTTCGAACGCCTCTTTCTCTTTCGTCGCGTCCCGCTCGGATTGATATCAACGTTTCGCTTCGTGGCCGTGATCCAAGGGTCTGTAACCCGTTTGATACAACCCGTGTGCTGCCGATAGTACAATCGCGAAGAAAGCGTTGTCACACGGGCCAGACACGGCACGGCCGATCGTCGATTTAGCTGTTCAAAATTCAGAAAGTGCTTTCAATGATTTCTTATAAGAAAGACCTTGGTGTGTACGGTTTTTCGTTGTAATTAAGTTTTCGTGGTTAAATAAATATATGGGGGGGGGGGAGTGAAAAACCGAACTTGAAAAACCGTACACACCAAGGTCTTCCTTATAAGAAATCATTAAAAGCACTTTCTGAATTTTGAACAGCTAGATCGGCGATCGGCCGCACTGTGGCGGCGTGTAACACGTATGGGTAGATTCAGGATGTTTTTGGAAATGTCTTAAGAGAATGTAGTAACTTACGAAAATGTGATCGATAGGCTTCGAGTTTTCATTATATTTGAACAACATGTTGTTCACCCAAAAGTCGCCATGATTGATGACACTAAACTCGTCGCCTCGCCGTTTGACAACCGAGATGCCAAGTTCATACATTTGACTAGCCATTGCTCTAATTTTTTCCGCGTATCTGTGAATTTAAAAGACTCGTTAGAGTAACTCGTTCATTCAAATATTCTGTAATTTAAAAGATCACATACACACTCAGCCTCACCTCTTCCCAAGTTCAGGCCACTTTTCAATTTCATCTGCCAACGCAGCGCATCCGAGGTTGAAGAAAGCACTCATATCTTCCGGATGTTCCTCGTTAAATATACCTTTCCAGTATTTAGCTTTTTGTTTCGGTTCCTATAACGATACGCGCATTCGAAATAATTCTTGATGACTTCTAGATTCTATTACAACGATATATGATAATGAAAAACTGATTCTTCCGATTTTGAAATTCTGAGCAGACTAGAGACCAAAGACTAGACTTTAGGGGCGGAAGAATTGATCAATGATGTTTCACCTTTTCGCACAAAGCGACCGAGGCGGCGTGAAACTTGCCCAACCCTCGAATTGCCAACCTGGAGTGGGCCAAGTCAAGACCGGCAATTCTGTCAGCCATGCGGAATCCGATAGCTGCCAGGTCCTCCATGACCAAACACAGTGGTCGTTCCATTCGCACGTGGTAGATTTCGGCGCCGAGCCGAGTTCCAGGGCTCAGCATGTTCGACATCTTCTTCAAGGTGTCCGTCATCATGACGATCTCCGTGTCGAATATTTGCGATTTCTCAATCTACCGTCACACAGACAAATTCACATCACACATCATTGAATTTTCCTTATTATTTTGAAATATAGAAAACGACCTAATCCGCTTGATGTCACAGAGATCTCGTTCCCACGGAGGAAATAAATAAATGATGACCACTTAATTGACGAGAGTTAATCGGTGAATAGAATGAACTTTAATTTACCAGTTCCTTGCGAGCTCCCTCGAGGATCGGCTCGATCTTGAAGATGAGCGACTTCTTCCCGTTGACCCTCTTATCGCCCTTCATGCGGGTGTACTCGATGGTTACCCTCATCATATCACTGGTATAGTTGTCGCCCTTGTTGGTCGCTGGTTTCACAAATACATCGATCACCTGCACCGTGCTGTCGTCCTCGGACAGACGCAGTATCCTCTCGGTGAAGTCGACGTTCAGCCATGACGGTGTCTCCAGGGCCATTTCTGAAATTGGAATTGGAATTGGAGAATTTCCCCGACAAATCATTGTTCTTCTCGGCGCGTCAGCCAACGCGGAAACGATTCTTTACGGTAACTTATTGTTCGCGGCGAGATTTATCACGCTTCTCTCCCCTTTTTCCTCTAGTTCTCTCCTTCCTCCTTTCGACTTCTTCGCCTTTCAACCCCTCTGTCTACCGTTCTCCACCCCCCACGGCCCTTCCCATTCCCTTTCCCTTTCCCTCTCCGTTAAGACTGCCCTACCGTCGAACCTAGACGTTCCCATTCAACCTCCTCGCGCTCAGACAGTGCTGTTTCAATTAGAGACCTAATGGATCACGGACCTGTCCCCTCGTTCCGGCTAATCCTTTTTTCTGAATCGCGATCATTGGTCCAACGGACGCGCTCTACTATCTACTCCGCAATATTTTAAAGAAATTTAGAGCGAGTCCCGAGGGAACCGATCACGTTCCCAGAAACAGAGAGCATACTTTAGCGCCCTGGAATCGAAACGTGCGAATGTTCTCGACTGGAGATAGATACCCTCGCGAATAGGCTCCGACTAACCGAAGAGGTAGTTCCAAGTTAACTAAGATATTTCTTTTAAGGATACAGCACGTGTTTTACTTTTTTAGAGTGATGTTCTGGAACCGCCGCGCCGCGAATGTACGAAAAGCCGCGACATTGACTAAAATTTGAAGTTTGTTATAAGACTTTGGTGGCATATATACTTCTTTACTGCATCTTGAAGAGCGTCATTCACATATAGCAAATCGAAAAAAAAATTTTTATGGGCTTTATAGTCGAAGAAAAAAAATTCTGTATTTTTCTTACATTTATATTACAATAACCGTGAATGGAAAGAAAAAAAAACTTTTACGAATCTTTTTGTTCTACGTCTATAAAGCAATAAAAAATTTTTGTTTTGTTTCTCTGTCGAAAATTTTTTTTATTTTTTGAAAATGGCCTTTTTGTCATTTTTAAAAAGACTTCCGGGATTTTCCGAAAAACGGGCTTCATGGACTTTTTCCTTTGGTATTATGTGAGAGAAATTCGTTGAGATCACACCCGACGAGACCCGACCGCGCTCTGCATTTGGGTTTAAAACCAACCTATCTGTATTAACTTAAAAATTATTTTCTGAGGTTCTATAGTATGAATTGTAAACAGAACATGTCGGAAAAATTATAGGATATAAAAATTCATCCTGTTTTTAGCGAATTTTCTAAATAAATGGGTCATTTTTCCTTATTTCGAACAATTCGAGAAAAAAATTTTTGGGTGGCCAAAAAATGTTTGACTTCAGATTCGTATTCTATACTACTGAAAACGTGGATATTTAAAATCTCAAGGCGATAAAAAAACTGGAAGGGGTGCTAAACGCGATGTCCAGCATTCCGGTACATTCGTCCCACTGTGGCGCCGGAACGATTACCATTCCGATTTTTCGAATTGATTCGTGGACTCCGTTCCGATTCTCCTCGAATTTATTCCGAGAATGTTAATTAATCAGAGGCTGGAGGTTCGTGATTTGTGGGGACTCACGGAACAGCCAGGAATGAATTCAATTAATTTATTTCACGGCGCGTACGATTGAAGATTCGTATTGTATTGATACTGCGTGCGTTATCGGCCTCTCGAAATGGCACGCAGTTTGCTGACTGCGGATAGTTATGCATTTATAGCTTCTGCGATACCGATGCGATGGAACAAACGTGACGCTCGTTAGAAAATTCTCATTCGGATTTCCTGCACAGACAATTCTGTTAAAACTTTACCTACCGGAAGCATACTAATAGGATTTTCAATAATTGTGCTGTTCCAAAAGAAAGCATAGAAATTTTCTTTTACATTGCAATCTTAAATGAAACTATTGTTAGATGACGCTATCGGGGGTGTCTTGTTAGTTCACAATGAAAAGTGTTTAGCCATGTACCATAGATTTTTCAAAATTATGCAAAAATCACCGGTCGGCAACGTGTTAATATGAAAACGACAGTGTGAGAAAGTAAATGGTACATATAGCGGTCCGGTCAGTCTCTGTTAGGGCGCCGAGTGTGTAACCAATCACTGGCAATCGCCTCGACCTTCGTACAATGAAACAGTCTTTTTAAATATCTAATCTGTCGTGAGGTAATACATCAGACCTCGAAGCTATTTATCATCTCGAGTGTCCATTTTTACGACTGTTTGTTTCGAGTCAACGACCCCCCGACGATTGCGTCACGGACATCACGGATTTCGCGAAGACGGGGCGGCGTAACGGAGACACGAGTGAAAGTCGGATGTGCTCCTGCCTGAACCACACTTACATTTCTAATCAGTAGACTGTGGATTTGTATGCAAAATAGAAATTGTCTGCACCATCTGCAAGAGACTGGAGCCAGATAGACGTTTAATTCGTACTTTAATCGTTTCAACAAGCTGAAAACATTAGATTGGCATTATTAGATCATTGTAACTTCTTCAGTGTTTTAAATGGCACCTACTCATTTTTCCCATGAATGCATAAAATCCGCAGTCTACTAATCAGATACGATCTCTATGACATCGTCAATTAAAAATCTTCAAGGTCCAATAGTCTAACGACTGCAATGGTTGATCAAATCATTAGCTACACAAAATTCTTCTTATTTTGGAAAATTTCTTCTTAGAGAATATGTTATAATACTGCAAATTTAGCACATTTGTCTCTGCTAATTCGACCAGCCACAGCAGATCGATTACTCCCAGAAAATTCGATTCGATTCGATTCGATTCGATTCGCATGGCCATACGAACGAACCGAGGTCGCCGAACGGTCTCTTATCGCACGCAAACATTCGATACGAGAGAGATATATCGCGAAGCGCGCGCGATACGAGATCGGGGACAAATGATGTTCCGGCTCTAATTAGAAGATCGAATCCGCTCCAGATACCCCGATGCTTTCAAACAATTTTTCGTATTATCACTAATTGCCAGCGGGAGAACCACGATCCGAACGGAAGCCCCGGGAACGTCGGGGCTTAATGATTTGACAAATCGGCCCCGGGGAGATTAATGATTCCGTTTATTTCGGTGCGGACGGATCGGTGACTCGGGCGTTCCGTGATGCATGGGCATTCTATGCGCGCCGAGAGCGCAATATCACCGCACCGGGCCGGAACGAGAGCGGAAAACGAGTTATCATCTTCAGCAGAAAGACGTGGCTCGTTCACACGCGATCGAACTCCAAGAGAACTTTCACTCGACTGTGTGTATTCTCGGACCTTCACTGAATGCCTCTCTCTCTCTCTCTCTCTCTATCTCTCTGCTTCTGGCACAGAGAACGTAGCTAGCGACGCGAGACGCTCTGGCAACTCGTTATTGACAGAATTCATCACTGAGATGGTCTGCGTTCGTGGAATCTCTACGACAACGTTTTGTGTTAGATGTCGTCATTAACAGAAACCGACACTGTGGCGGTCTATTCAAAGTTCAGATGGAAAAGAGATCTCGTAGAACCACTAGGAATATACAGAACCGTTTTGTGTTGTCATAGACAGAACTCGTCATCTAAATCGTCATCGAAATATCGTAGCAAATCACCAGGACGACGCGCAACTATTTTGTGTTTTATATCGTCAGAACTCGTCACCGTAACGGTCTCTAGACAGTTCATATAAGAAAGAGAAAACTCGTAGTATCACTAGGACTATCTATAGTTTGTGTTCTGTCTACAGATTAATTGTTTCGCACTTTGTCCACTTGTTTTGAGCACACGAATGAAAGAGTAGCGCGAGAATGAAGTATTCGTTGGTCGCCACTGACCTGCGAGTCTTTTTCGTAGATTGTCCACCAAACGGATCACTTCGCTTCGCCTTCGTGAATCTGTGATACAGAGCGGTGCTTGGTAGAATCGAAGTGTCACGTTCTATACGGACGCCGGGCAATATTTATACTCTAACGAGAAGTCCCCAGTCGCGTGCGTCATCTTATCGTCGACACTGTCGACGGATAACAATCGGCACGAGTGTAGGAACAGCATTGCGATTTCCTCGTTTGTGTCAGTCACGCGCGCATTGCACCATGGACGACGTTTTTCGTGTACCGTTTATTGGTCCCGAACTGACCACAGGTCCCTCTACTTCTCAGAATCCTCTCAGACTAGCTGGCAGAATTACACACTCTCGCTCGCACACTCCGCTCTGACGCTGACCGGTCAAGTTGAACGATAAAACGGGACCATTAATCACTGAAACGTAAGAGAATAATCATTTCTTTTATGGATAATTCAAAATAGATTCTTAACTCGCGCATCATTCTTTTTTACGTATTTTTGAACCTGCTTCTTTGGGGTCAATATTTTCTTCTTACTGGTCCATATACAAGTAGACAACGATTCGAATTGACTACTAAAAGGTTAGAATTCGGATGGAACGTCTGTAACTCTGGGTCCCGCCACAAACCTCGCTGCCTAAATATAAAATGTGCCATGTTACGAGTCGGTTGATCGGTCAAGGGTTGACAAAAATTGATTTTCTTCGAACGCAATCCGAAGAGAACTTTGACAATTTCCAGGTGAAGGGCTAGCGATCGTTGACCTAATTTTTGAACAGGGTCTCGTGGATTAACTCGCTCGCATACTAATCCGACAGAATCGAGGAAACAATACGCTGTAACCGCGAACGATCCGCGCATTACAATATTCTGATGACATACGCGCGCATCGTGTTCGCAGCTGGCGCATTGAAATTCAGTGCACTGAATTCCAATGTCATTTCGCAACACTCTTCTCGCAAGAAAACTGCATGCAAATCGCGGGTAAAATGTCAGAGGGATCGCTGACAAGCTATGTCGGTAGCATAAATTGCCGAAATAAATAGAATAGACGACGCGGCGGAGATGATTACCCCACTGTCCCACTGTGCGCCACTTTCAAACCCAAATGCCGATCGCGGTCGGGTCTCGTCGGGTGTGATCTCAACGGATTTCTCTCACATAATACCAAAGGAAAAAGTCCATGAAGCCCGTTTTTCGGAAAATCCCGGAAGTCTTTTTAAAAATGACAAAAAGGCCATTTTCAAAAAATAAAAAAAATTTTCGACAGAGAAACAAAACAAAAATTTTTTATTGCTTTATAGACGTAGAACAAAAAGATTCGTAAAAGTTTTTTTTTCTTTCCATTCTTTTCCTGTGCGGCGTAACAGTTCAGCTCGCTGCTGTTACGCCACACCACTGCTTGGTAAAAATCTGAACTAAACTGATATGTTACGGTTATGAAACTTTAATTGCAAATATTAGGTGAAGTAAAAAGTTCTGAGCGTTTTTCGCTTATATAAATAAAGCGAAAAACGCTCAGAACTTTTTACTTCACCTAATATCTCGAAAACTATTGAGCGTCTGCGCCTATAATGGGGTATTTTCGTAATCAGGGGAACGAGATCTGTAACTCTGTAAAGTCTGAACTAAATCCGTGAGGGACAGAGCGGGGGTTCTCCTTGTTAGTGGGTTCCCCTTCCAGACGTCCGAGCTAGGTCACGGCTCCGAGAGCGCACGGGAGCAGCTTGGGAGCTCATGAGCCGCTCTGAGAGCTACGAGCTGTGCATGCCTGCTTTATTACGAGCTTTTAGGACAACTTGCGCGCGTCAAGGTCGTACTCTTGAACTTACTTTATCTTGAATCGCTATCATTTCCGAGCCAGTAGAAATGACAGTGCTATCTAAAGACAAAGATATACGAACTTTCTCTGTCTTCGCTCTCATATCGTACTATCTTCTCGGATCTTGTAGAAACGGGAATGCTATAGTAAGACGAAGGTACAAACTCGGAGCTAATCGAGCAATTTTAACGGTGATTCGGGTTATTAAAATGAATATCGTTGATGGACTATTATGAGTTTCCGCGTCGTCTTTCTGGGTTCAGATGGATGTACATCCTCGAGAGCCGGGAATTCAGTAAAGTCCTCGAAGACAAAGTTCGAGAACTCTTAATGCTGAAAAATTGCAGCGCGCTTTAAAGAAAATTTTGAAGAAGAACTTCGTGGAAAGCCCTTCCCACCTCGTTATATCTGTATTAACAGTGACAGCTCGCTGACATTCTCTCTGAAAAAGTTGGAGCTGCCGCCGGGCGGACGGTCGTAGAAATCATCGAGAAACTTATAATTATTACTAGACTGCGTCGTGCAACACACCTCCACTCGCATAGTCTCTACAATGTCTGTCATCAAACTAAACTTCGCTAAACTCCGTTAAAAATTCTATTAAATTCCTGGTAGTAGCGCAAAACTCTCGTTAAACTTCGACAAATATTTTACTGCGCCCAGCATTAACTGGTCAACCAGCAACGATAAAAATTCCGCAAGATCTGTCTTCATCAGGTGATGATTATTAAGTGATCTGTTCCGAAAGATATTTAAGCAAAGTACATTCTAGTAGGATTTATGGCAGAAGGTTTAACGGAGTTATAAATTTGAAGTTTCAAGTTTATTCAACAAGTTGAAGCCTCAACAACTTGTTTGTTTAACAAGTCGACGTGTTAGATACCAGTCAGCTGATTGGTAGGTCGCACGTACGTGCACGGAACAGATAAAAAGCAGAGGGCAACGACCTCGACTGAGGCCTTTCCCTTGGGCATTTTGATGTTAGGGAAATTCGTTAAAATTTACAAATTATCATACTTGTTTAGAAGAAAACGGTAGATGATGCTATCGAAAAGGGGTTATTTACTTTGCTAAACCTTTACTTTCAACATCTATGCTTCGAAATGTTCCGTATTTACATGCCAGAATATGTCGCAGAGCGAAACGTGTTAAAACAGCGCCAGAAGTGCGAAATTCGTTTAAACGCAGTGCTTTCTTCCCCAGATATTGAGAGAAATTATAAAGGAAAGTGGTTGATTTAAAAAGTGATCACAAAGCTATAGTTGTCCCGTGTTCCTGATTAAGTCATATTTTTGATTTTATGTAACAGAACAGAATGGCAATAGGAAAATATTTAAATGAAGCTGAAAAGGCAATGAAATCTTTTTTTTAAAAAAGGGGGGGAATTGAATCGAAAGATTGCCAAAGAAATTAAACGTTCCGAGTCCGTAGTACGAAATTTTTTGAAACGTGGTACGTGGCACGTGTCAGTCAAGGCTAAAAAACTGTCTTAAACATGGCATACGGCATACAGCAACCGCAAAGGTGCAATTCAGATTTGCGATTGCCCAGGTCACGATGGACGTTCGCGGAAAATTCAAACAATATCACGCGGATAAGTGACTCCGGCCATGTCAAAGAACGTCGCGTCACTTCACGAACGTTAATCATCGACACGCCAGTGATTAACGTTGACCACCGGGAGCCGGTGGTGTATCGGTACGCTCACGCGAACTTGAAGCGTTTATGTAACCGCAGCGACATACACACTCTCGTCCGACGAAGGAACTCAATTGAAGTTATTATGAAATTCCCCTCCGAACCGTGCCCTCTTCCCCGTTCTTACTCGCCTCGACGCGCGACGTAACCCTGCAATTAACTGAAGTTTCACGGTGCATGCGCAAGTCACTGTCCACTGTCATCATCGTATCCGAGGTGTTCCACGCGGTTTCGTAACCATAAATGCCCGCGGATAACTACGAAGGCCAAAGGCGCTTATGCCTGCCTCTCCACTCGAGGAAGTCAGAATCCTGTAACCGGAACATGGCAAACTTGTTTTCACCTTCGATGAACCGACGCGACGGCGATCGATCGTCGCAATTAACAATCGAAACCGTGGCAAAAACGATCGCTGACGATCGGCCGTGATTCGCATACGTAACTAAGAGTTTTCTTCTTGCTCGTGTCGAGTCTCGTCAAACACAATACTGTAAAGACATTAGTCGTTTAAAAAGATTACTTGTTGAGATTGTTAAAAGATAAAATACATTTCTTCCGCAGAATTCGATTTTGCAGTAAGATCCTTCGTCTTCGTGTTTCACTTTCGCTCGTCGATCTTGCGCGATTGATTGCGCGATTTCATAAAAAAATTTGTCACACACTTGAGTCTTCGGGTGCTTTAGATTTATCTTGATAACGAGAGTCCCAAGCGTAAACCTTCATTGCGCAACTTTTTCGACAATTTTTACAGCACTGAGTGTTTATTGTTTTATGATAAAACATCGGGAAATTACGTGATGTTGCGAGTGATAGGTGAACCTTGTCGCAACAGCGTGTAGTACGAGCGCAATATTTGTTGTGCAATTATTGCGGTGTTACCGACAGCCGTTGCGATTCCAATTGGCCGCGTGTAATGGGCACTCTTAAAAAGATGAAAACTTTTTGAATATTGGACTATACGAGTTGGAGTTTTTGAGAAGTTAGAACAATTAGTTTACTATACGACGTGAAAAAACAGTTTTTGAAAAAATTGCACACAATTTGGTCTGGGTCACAGAGCAAATACTAAAATGTTTGAAATTGTACACCATCCGACCAGCCGTGGCCTTTAATAATGCCGTAATTGTGAAAACGCTCGTTTTGTGCAAATAAGATCAGGGTCACGCTAAACTGGCGCAGTAGATTAGGGCAGCGATGGTCAGACGAGCCACTTACAGTTGAATTCGTACAGTCTGCTGGCTCTTGCACATGTTACGTGTCATAGAGCACCAGGACTGAATTCATGAATGCTAATCGAATAATTGTTTACGAACGTTTTCATTGTTATTCGTGTCTTCTCGGAATTACGAAACGATCGTACCTTCGTCTGTCCAGGAAAATCTGTTTGCCTGAAATTCTTACCACTACAGTAAAAGCTCCTTCGTTGTCCAAAGGCCGGGGGTTTGAGCGGACAACGACCGTGCCCGGACACTATTTTTGATTTATGACTGCGTCTTTAGTGAGACGGCTAGTTTAATGACAAAAAAGCATTCGCAGTCAAAAGCAGTCAACTGTCTGGCTTTAAAAATCTCCTTATTTCCTTGCCATATTCCTTTCCTACTGTTCTCCGGGAATATAGCTGGTCGTTCACGTACATTTAAATCGACCCCAAGGAAACGCCAATGTGAGCAGTCGCTTCCGATTGGCCGAACACTTGGCAGCCTTGATGAAAATTACACCAAAGGGAAGGGATACAACAAGGGGCGACACTCCGGGCGGTACCTTTACAGTCGGTCGTTTCGCTGTCCCTTCAAATTGGTTGTACAGGCAAGCGGGAAGTTTAAATCAACTTAATATTCTAATTTCGTAACAGTGTCTAAAAATTGGATTTATTAACATTGGTTGCCGAAGTATGCACATCAATTTTACGAAAACCACCAAATTCGTTGCTTAACGCAGCTGCAGCTGGTTACTAATTGTTTGCG
Source organism: Lasioglossum calceatum (assembly GCA_963966675.1). Taxonomy (NCBI): domain Eukaryota; kingdom Metazoa; phylum Arthropoda; class Insecta; order Hymenoptera; family Halictidae; genus Lasioglossum; species Lasioglossum calceatum. Next base: position 316,329 of record OZ016555.1, on the reverse strand, counting down.
CGCTATGACGTCACTCGATCCGTTCCCAGGTCAAAACGATTATCTTTCTTTCGACTTCGCGGTCCTTCGAGATTGTTCGATTGCCATTATCGTTGTTCGCAATGAAATAATTCTGTTCGTCGCGTCGGACCGGGATCTTTTCACGCTAGCGACCATCCTCGCGATAGTAAGCGAGGCATCGTCACGTGCCTCGTGCAACCGTCACCGCGTGTGTGCTATCACCGGCATTATGTAATTGATCATCATGTGACGTCACACTCGATCGTTTCAGCCTTGAGCTTGCGCCAATTACACGCGTACAAACCTTTTCATTCGTCTCAACGCCGATGATTTATTAGAACGTGAAATAGAAATTGAAACAATCTTTGCGCCGCGACGGAGGTCAAGCTTCTTGGAACGTGAGCTGTTAGCGCTGTCAGATCAAACGTCGTTACAAGATCGGTCCATCGGGAGATGGAATGTTAATTGAGACTCGTTCACGGCCGTCACGTTCCCACGCGGAAGGATTTTTAATCGGAAAGATGCTCCTCTGGATGTCGCACGGACTCCTCTCGCAGAACTGTGTTCTCTGTTATTGAAAATGTGGATGACCGTCGTGGTCCGTGAAACAATGGAAAAATCTATCAGAGACCTAGTTCAACCTCATTCCAGATAGCTTTACCAAAACCAGACGATACAAATCAAATTCGGTATAAAGAAATATCCTTGTATTTTTATATGTCAGGTCGTGGAATTTTTGTTCCCGTTGTCCGCCAGCCTATTTTAATCAAACGAAAGTATTCTCGGAGGGCCCGGCCGAAAGTTAGTTGTTTAATTTTATTAATTGGCCCTTGATAATATCAGTAATTCCGGCTATTCAATCAGCGGCTCGTGGATTTTATCGCGTGGCCCCGGTCCAAATTGTTGTATTAGCACGAGGAATGTCGCGATTTACACTGGCACGCTTTGATACGCGTCCCGCTGAATTATCGCGCTGTATCGCGCAATGAAAAATTATACTGCCGTACCACCGGGTAAATTTACAATCGCCTCGGTTTATCGGCACACGGCCGTATGCCCGTCGGCTGACGCTTTAAACTCGCTCTGGATATACGATGCAATTTCGAAAACGCACCCGGTTGATTTTATCGTAACGTTTAGGAGGATAATCGATTGCCAAACAGCTCGCCGATCGTCGTTCCGCCACGAACATCAAATAAGCAGGCTTGTGCGAGAACCCGAAATCTCGGGAAACCCGACGCTCGGTTCGGGTCGGGAATTCTCGGGCGAGAACTATCGGGCTTCCGAACGTATGATACGCTTCGGTTTCCCGAAAGTATGCGGCTACCTTCGCGCCGCGCGCCGCGGCCGTCTCTTTTTGTTGATACCCGCTCTCCTTCTCGCGATCTCGATACGATCGTATATAGTCGGATAGCTTCGGCGTCCCGAAGAGACAGGCAGCAGGATACTTTCGGGAAACCGAAGCGTATCATACGTTCGGGAGCCCGATAGTTCTCGCCCGAGAATTCCCGACCCGACCCGAACCCGACATTTCGGGTTCTCGCACAAGCCTGCAAATAAGACGATAGCTTTGAGAAGATTAGAATTCCGGGCTACCGTTGACCAACGGCATTCGACGGACTACGTTGAGCCACGACGAAAAATCCGAGAGACTCGATTGTTAGATTCTGTTATCTCGCCGATTCCAGTCGGAAGTACAAAACGGAAATGTCGGCCACTGTGTCCGAGTACAATAAAGAATAGCGCGATTTAAAGCTTCGTAAATAAACATCGAGAGATGTTCGTCTGCGTTGCAATCATTTTATCGGCTTACAATATTTACACATTTTCAGCAAGCTTGCGAATTGCCATCCCGATTGTACACATTTTTATTTCATGGTTTTGTAGGTTTGCTGAACAAGTTGATTCGCGCATAGCCACCGCAAATATTGGGTGAAATCATAGTAGCTTATTCGATGACATGGTAACTATGCAGTTACGATTTATCACCGCCTATTTCACGTCAACAACTCCTTGTTGGCGTTGCTTTATGGACGCGATCTCCGAAAAGATATTGATTAAACATATGATTGACCAACGCATGCACGCTCACACTCAGTCATTTACAAACGGTATACAGGGTGTCCCAAAACTCCTTTAAGTCCGGGAAATGGGAGGTTCCTTAGGTCATTCGAAGCGACATTTTCCTTTGTAAAAATTACAGCCGCGGCATTGTTTAGGAGTTGTTAACGGAAAGCACGGACCAATGAGAGCGCGACTTGGCACAGTCGGCCAATAGACAGTTGGCGCGCCGCACAGTGGGATATTTGGCTTGTTTAGCGCGCCAAAAGTCAATATTTTTAGTATGTTCAAAATGACTAAAACTTTTTTCTCATGAACCTGAATATATATGCGAGTAATCTACAATAATATTTTTCCATAGAGAGTACTATTTAACGATATATAATAGTATGACCTTCACACTATTAATAACGTCGCAATAGTTTTGGCCCGCTAAACAGATCAAATACCCCACTGTGCGCCGGGCCGACAGTGCCAGCTCGCGTCTAGGTCGCGCTCTGATTAGTGAGATTGGTCTGTGTTTTTCGCTAATAACTCCTAAACAAAGCCGCTGCGGCCATTTTTGCAAAGGAAAATGTCGCTTCAAATGACCTAAGGAATCTCCCATTTCTCGGACTTGAAGGAGTTTTGGGACACCCTGTATAGATATTCGGCCATCCGAACCGATTAATGTCCCCTGATCTTCAAAAATGTTTGTTCAAATTTCACGTAATTTCGCAGTCTATGCAAAGATCCATTCAGAGAGTGCTCCAATTTCTCCAGCACTTTAACTAGTATACAAAATTGATTAAACACTCTATTCAGTCTATCAAAGTCTATTCAGAGATCCATTCAAAACGTTCCAATCTCTCAGCACTTTAACTAGCGCACAATTTACTAAACACTCTATTCAATGCCAAGCTGTCGAAAAATCCCCAACTCCTCTCTCGGCAACAAAAGAATTTAATAAAGCCAAAAAAAAAGAATGTTTGAAACAAACAAACGCAGGTGCAGTTCCATTTAATGAAATCTCCCAGCTTCAGAAAAGAACATAATTAGCTGGAAGAGACTCGCATCCTCGCGGAAATAGCTCGGGGACCGAAGATCCAAGGTCCCGTTAGCGGGGATAAAAACGAACTGTTCCCGAAAGAACCGTTTGCAGAGAATATGGTAGCAGAGACAGGTAAGCTAGCAGAGCGTTACGAGGGACATTGGAGGCTCGCGTTTCCATCGGGCATCAATTCTCGTTCGTTGGACCTGTAACGGCGCGGCGGCGGGGTGGGGGAGGGGGCCTTCTTCTGTTTGCGGCTCTCGGGCTATCCGGGCCGGTAACTGCCCGCGAATAAACTTTTACTGTTATCACACGGGGATCGAGAATAGGCGATACTACTCGATCTGGAGAAACGGAGACGATCCAGAGGTCCCAATCCGCGGATCGGTGTCCGGCACGTCTTGGCGTTCAAATATCAATAGAAGCCCATTTAAGTCGTCGTGAAACGCGAACGATCGCGAGCACACTCGCAAGCCTCGAATACAGTCGTTACGCTTCCACTCCCTTCGTGTCTGAGTTCATCCTCTTGCCAGGTCTGCTGGTTCCTCGTCCCTTTCTCTTCGGCTTCGGTTACCCTTTCGCGTTTCCCTATTGTCGGCTGCCTTCCCCCTTTCTCGTCGAATTTCTCTCTCGGTCTTGCTCGCGTTTGGCTCGTTCTCTTCCTCTTCCTCTTTCTCTTTATCTTTCACGAGTGCCGTTTGCTGCTCGTTCGAGACAATTCCACTGGAACTAAAGGGCCAGGAGAGACAGAGAGATCAGCCACCGTCGCGACGTCGAACAAAGAGACGGTTTTCAATTGGAGCTACACAGCACCGGTGCGGGAGATCGGAGACGTATACGATTTTCGGCTGGCTTGGATACGACTGAAGGAGATATTAACCAGTTGAATACCGCGTCAGCTGTTTATCCGGGGGACCTTTGCGAGGATCGCGTTCTGATCTCTTTTGTGATTCCTTGAGGGATTAAATGTTCCCGATGAAATTGCTGAACAGGGCGAGTTGATCTGGTTTAGCAGTTGGAATAGGAACGCGTGTACCTACACAATTTTTAATTTTTCGCTGACTTAAGGACATCACAATCTTTGTTCAAAGTCGAAAAATATGTTTTTTTTTCAAACCCAAATTTCTCAAAAACTATGCGTCTAGGAGAAAAATTAAGGCCAGATTCGGAATCAGCGCGAAAAACTCTATAAGAATCGCATAGTCAGAATCGAAAGGATTTTTGGCTGTTGGACCGTGTTACCTATAACTCGATAACTGTCCATTATTAAACTTTGTGCCCATTACATCTTTTGTTCAGTAGATCATAAGCTACAACATATAAAAAACCCAACTGATTTAACCGGGATAGATTTTCCATATGATTTGTGCGGGGTCCTTTGTATTTAAATAGAAATTTTGCCCATCTCTGGTACTCGTATATCTATGTATGTCTTCCGTTACCTTGCTTAGACCTAACTCTATCAAAATTCAAGGACACTCCTTGAAATTTGTTATTTACCTGAACACAACTCGCAAGAGAAAAATTGCTATCATCCACTTACCACTATCCACGGTAACCAGTGTTTATCAACGATTGCGAATACGCGACACCTGTCTGACAAAGTAGACTAATCCAATGCCGGTTAAAGCGTGGAATGCAGTGAGTGCGGAATGAGACGCACTTTTTGCAAACGTTATCTGATATCTTCGTCGCGTGCGAGCGTTCCTACGATATTACGTCAGTCGACTATGATAGAATGTTTGAGACGGTTACAGCTCGATCATAAAAGATGACTCTCTCGAGTCAGTTCCCCCTCCGTGTGTATTCACCGATTGCTTGAGCAAACTTGCGAGCAAATAGAGGATCGATCTTCCGCGAAAGGAGAATAAACGATGTTGTGCCATTAAGAGTGGGGGCAGACGGCCTTGAACGAGTAATAACTCTGAAGTTACGAGCTCGAGCGAAAACCGAACACCGAAGAATCGTTGTCCAAAGTTTCGTGTCCAGTAGGTCACCGAGAGATAGTCTCTCTTGAGCCGATTAGCTGCCTCGAAAATAGCCGGAGATACCATAATCTCATCGAACAAATTTTTAGATGTCGTCTCGAATTATATTATTGATTGGCCTCTTCCCGCAGTACTTCTCCGACAGAAAACACGCAATTTCATCTATCTAATTTAAACTATCGTAATTCCGAAAAGAAGGATCGCGCGTCGCGGAGCCTCGGGTCGAATTAAAGCTTGAATACCCCACGTACATAACCTATCGTTCATTTTCTTGATTGATACGTCAGATTAAGGTGATTAAGATGTTTTTGCATGATACAGCAGGTGGGAAATTGAAGACTCGATTTTCATCGTGACTCGCTAACGAGTCCTGGTACCTATCCACTGACAAATTTAAGGAAGACAAAGACACCGCTATCTCCTCAAACAAATTTTCAGATGTACCCCATTATTTACGGATCTCTTCCGCTTCGGAGATCTCAGGGACAGGAGAACCGAGTATTTCATTGATCAAACGATGCGGGAGGGCGGCAGTCGACGAGAAATTTTCCGAACGGGTACTTTATTTAAGGAACCCGCCTCCTGTCGTTATCGTAGCTGCGCGCTCTCCTTCAGGAAGTTAATCCAATCACTCCTGCCTGCTCTGCAAAATTTCCACTCTCGTGGCAGTGAAAGAATGACGGGCGGAGGCTGGTTCACTTTTCGAAGCCCGCTGTTTCCTTTATCACCGTGTGTATCTTCTACAAATTAATTGCCACGACGAAGCGGGATCAGGGGTGCGGGGGCGCGTTGGAAAAGAAAGCGATACAAATGACAAGCACGCATGCCGCTAACAAGAGCTCGACTTCTATTAATTGTTGTCATAGAAGAAATTGATTTATGCGGCCGTGCTATCTTGTGACCGGTATGCATGACAAGGTTATCGCTCATCGAGCGCGTCCACGCATTGTTTAACTGCGCAACGAGCTTCATGATTTTTAGTCTCGAATTCAATTATGTTTGGGAATGTCTTCATCCCGGACAGCGCTTACAAATATTTGCGGACCCGTTGTATTTTATCGCCGACAGATGAGCGACTGTCGCGGGAATGAATTATGCGTTCAATGGGCTCCCAAATTTGAGCATGAATAGTGTAATATCAATGTTCTTATCGTCTAGTCATCACTTTACGTGACGAGCATCTATTTTTTACGAAATTAAGCCGCGAGTTTTGTCTAGATAATTATCGTTAACCGAAGAAGCACCGTGGTTATTATCCGTGGGTAATATCGGCTTATCTCGCCGAGCATTGTCATTAATTTTACATTCGGCGGAATTTATACCGTAGGAATTCGCGCGGAAGGTTTCGTGATTGTCTAGGGCGCGGCGTTGCGGAACCCGTGTTCCCCGGAAGTTGAGCGGACTTAGGGTAAAGAGAGCGACGTCGGCAGCTGTGTTTGGGAATTTCGAGAGACCGGGCGTCGAATTTATGCGCATTTCAAGACCGTCAAGCCCACCGAGGAGATTCCGATCGGAGAGTGTTCTTGGCTCGACAACCACTCGACGCCGTTAAGAACTTGGCGGAACCGTGTTTGCAATGACTCCTCCCGCGGCTTCGAGTGGATTCGAGGCTCGCGTGGCTGGTCCTCGTGGCGATCATGGTCGTTCCGAGATGATCTCGATGGTTTCGTGACGATAACGTAACCGGTGCTCGTCCAATTATTATCAATGCACGACCGAAACGGCGCGGCTACCAATCGTATCCAGCGATTCTTGCGGTTTAATGACAACGGTCGTTAGAGTCGAGATAATCACTCGATTTAACGAGCCTCCGTCTATCCGCTAGCGAAATTCACGCGCAAAAATTTTTTCCACACGGGATCGCTCCGTTGAACGATCTATTGGTTATGCTCGACGATAACGACTGCTGTCACGCTCGAATTTAGTATTTGTTTGATCAAAATGGCACGCTCGTTCGGATTACGTAATCGCGCGACACCTAGCTCATTCCGGGAGCGTTACCCGCCATCTTTATTGCTGCTAATTCACCGGTACGTCGAACAAGCTGTATACATAGTAATTCGCACCGTAATGTCGCCGCGAGTGCGGACTTTGAGGGACGCGAGACGGTTCACTGCCAATCGGCCTGCGCACAGTGGAGTATTTGGCCTGAAAAAGTAGAATAAACTATTGTAGCGTTATTTATAGGCTCAAGGTTATAATATTGTAATATTGTAATCGTAAAAAAAACTTACAGAATTATTGGTAATGTTCAGATATTAATAACTATACTAATTTAGATGATAACAAAATAAAATCTGTGCGAAACTGCTCTGTATATCTTCCCTAACAACTTTTGTAATAGAAGAATTTACACAATTTTCCTTAAAACACTTGAAAATCGTCAATTAACGGATGCTGTTTTAGAGCCTATTTAAGAACGCAAAGCGCGCCTTAAAATCTCTTTACTTTCGATGAAGTTTATTATTTAACGGGTGTACAAATATAAAAAACAATATTGCAGCTTTATTCTTCAGACCTTTAACTACGGCGGACAATAAAAATTTTATAACATACGCGAAAATTTAGAAATCGACTTTTTCCACTTTTTCAGGCCAAATACCCCACTGTGCTGCGAGTCCAGGCCAATAGCTACCGCCGCGCCGCGCCGGTGCTGTAATATCTCCTAACATACCATTTATTATTAATCTTCCTTAAATAATTAAAAAGAAAAGAATCTTTCAGTTACACCGCGAAATATAAATTTGGAAGAATCATACTTGAAACCCTGAAGCTCTTTAAAACTGAATTTCCAAAACAGAGACTCTGCGCAGAATTTCTGCTGGCTAATGTTTCCGGAGTTTATCGCGGCAAAGGTAAATTTGATCCACACGTTAATTCTGTTTGATCCAAACAGGTGTAGATCTCGCTTAGCAAATTTGAATCGAACGCTGAGTCCGGCCGAGCTAAACAACCGGTTCGCTAAAGTTTTCAGACAATTCAAAGGATCGCGAATCGAGATAAGCGACTCGTAAGAATATCGGCGATAAAACGATATAATTGCGAGAACAGAATGAATGGCAACGCTTTGTATACAGGCGCGTTTGTCAGGGGAAACCTAAATAAACGATCGCTATCAAGTTTGGAAGTCGAATCACGCTCCGGACCTTCCGAAAGCCACGAAGTCCCGACTCCCGATCCCGGAAACGGTGTCGCCGCGCCGCGCCGATGAATGGAGTGCGATTGCGAATTGGAAATTCCGCTTTGTATACTAATTGCCGGCGATTCTTTCGAATTAGTCACCCTCAAAATTCGCGGCCGAAATTTGCATAGTTATTCGGTGGACTTCCCGAATGATTCAGCTGGAATCTCGTCTAAAAATTCGCGCGGATTGCTAGAAGAGCGTACTGCCTCGAAATAACAAACGTTAACCCGTTAAGAGAGGTAAAAGGCATAAGACAATCGTAACTCGTGTAACTCGCCGAAATATTGAACGGGATTAGCAGCAGCGCGAGTCGTCATCGGGCGTGAGACGTTTCTAAATGATCCCGTCTCGCATCGGATCGATCGTCGCGAGGCCTCGAATTAATGACCAAACCGTGGGCATTAATGACCAAATCGCGTCGTGTCGGTGTTTCCCGCTGCCCGTGAATCGATAACAAGGCCGAACGAAACCGGATGTTAGCCCCGAGGCCGAGTATTAATCATAGGTGTCTTGGATAATCTCACGAATTTCGGTGGCCGGTGCGGTGGTGCGGGGGGAATATTCTGACGTGATCTTCAGCTCGACTTGGCCTGATTATACCCTATCCCACTCGCAGGACCGTGAGTTAATGCACCGGCAGCGAGACTCTGGATTTATGATATTCCCTGTTAACTGCAGAACTCATTTAACGTAGCCCGGAGCACGGCCCGACGCGCAAAACCGAAGGTTTGTCGCTTATCCTCCGGAAACTTTTCTTGCTGCGGCACTTGCGGCGAATCGGAAATCAGAGTACCTCTCTGTCTCGCAGTGGAACGAGCCCCGATTTTCCCCCGGTTAATTAAAAAATGAGACAGCTTTTCTAGGACGAACACGGCCGAGGAACTTTCGTCAAAGGGACTCGTTGGCCTGCTCGCTCGCAGAATCTTCAGTAGAAGTTATCTGATTTGATTCTGGTTCTCCTGTTACGTAATTGTCTCGTAATTCATCATTCGGACCCATTCGCCCTGGAAAAAATAATTGATCTACCGTGAATGTTTTGCAATTGTTCGGTAATGACACGTCTCGTGGACTCTGATTATATGTGTATCTATCAAGTCCACCTCTAGCTTCCAACAGCCTCCGCGTCCCATTTCCGTGGTTACGATGCAACTTTTTAATATTCGCTAACCGGGCTTAATGGTTTCGCTCGAAATGAAAACTACGCATTAACGTCCCCGGCAGGGACCCGCATCGATAGAAGCCGCGATTTATATCGCATAAAGCGCGCAGCCTCTCCGCAATAATCACGTGCTCGCGTAAATGTACAACATTTCGCCGGCCATTACCGCGTAATTACGACAGTTACAGGAAAGCGTGGTCGAGAGGTGCCTCGTGACCGAGTATCGAGTAGTCTCCAGGCGATTATTAGGTTCGTTGTTAATTTCATTCCGCGTCCGTCACGGCTAATATCGCGGCGCTGCGCGCGGCGTGACGTTTTCTCGCACGCGAAAAAACAATGACTCTCGGGGAACGGTTATTTTCGACATGCGATAATTCGTAGCTCAATTCGTCAAATTCAACGGCACGGCGAAATATTTTCTGTTTTATTCGGTCATTTCACCCGAGATAAAGATTTCATTCTTTTCTACCTTTTACAAATCAGAATATAGTTACGTATTGAATACATTTGTCTATAGTGTCAAAATATTGGTGCTAGGTGGCGAGATATCTCGTCAAAAGGGTTTCTCCGGAAGTATCGGAGCGCGAGATACCTCGTCAAAAGCGTTTATTGGGAAGTATCGGGGCGCGAGATATCTCGCCAAAGGCGTGTATCGGGAAGTATAGGGGCACGAGATATCTCGTCCAGGGTAACCAAAGGGTTAATCCAACTGTTGATTGATCAACAAGTGTTCAGAGTTTTCGATCGAAGAGCCCAGGTGGAGATAGACGCCCGGTTATCGTCGATGAGAAGCTGATACGGTTGCGGAGGAAAGCCTCGAGAGTTTAATTACGCCGCCTTACATTGCTACCTCCGGTGGATCGTCTGCAACCGCATCTCCCGCGAGCTTCCTTAGCTTCTACGGAAACTTTCAAACTCATCTCTCTTCCAGAAGGATGTTCGCCACACCACGATGCTACTAGTTGTATAACTTCCAGCTGACTTCTTTCTCCGCTGGCTAATATGATACGCATGTATAATGCAGCGGGGGATAATGTCTTTTGTCGTACCTCGGGCCCGATTTTTAATCAATGACAAGATTCACTTCTCTTCTGAGCTACATTGTCGTCAACGAACGATTCGCGGATCCTCCAGGACTTAATCCCAAGCTCTGATCGCCCGGAGAGCGGCTGACGGGACGACGAATCTGGTGGCGAGATGAACGATGCAAATTTTAGTCTTACTGGCTCGGTGCCAGTGACTTCGTGCGGTATAATGGAGCGTTTAGACGATTTTTAGCGGTTGTCGTTTGCCTTGAACAAATTCGTGTATGAATTTTGCCATAAGCAACTCTAGAGAAATATACTATATGTAGTAAGTTGGCAAAGTTCTATAGTCCTAATTTGATAAACCCGCAGTTCTAACTTTTTCCCAGCATCGAAGTATTGTTTTCGGTCGGGTTTTATTCGGTCAATCGGAAAGTTCCGTTCGTTCAGCATCGAGTAGCCGTAGCTCGTACTGTCGCCAACTAGAATGTCTAATGTAAGGTTAACTTTTTAGTTTGAACATCTTTCAATAAAGTTCAGTACAAAACAATATACGCTTGCATCAATAACATCGTTTTTTTCTATATTGAAGATGTCGGATTTGAGCCGAATAAGCGTCATTTGCGCGAAGTGTTAATCTTTTGTTTCAATTGGAAGAAAACTGCAGCTGTAGCTCATCGAATGATTGTAGACGTTTATGGCGATAATGCTGTTTCCGATAAAACATGTAGAGAGTGGTTTCGACGCTTTAAAAATGGTGATTTTACTGTGGAGGACAAAGAGCGTTCTGGACGGCCACGAGTATTCGAAGACGAAGAATCGCAGGCATTGGTGGATGAAGATCCATGTCAAACCCAAGAACAGATTGCAGAAGCGTTAAATTGTGCTCAATCTGTCATTTCCGATCGTTTAAAAGCCTTGGGGAAGGTCTACAAGGAAGGAAAGTGGGTCCCATATGAACTCAAGCCAAGAGACATTGAAAGGCGGAAAACCATCGGCGAAATTCTGCTTACTAGGCAACAAAGAAAGGGGTTTCTCTATCGTCTCATCACTGGGGATGAAAAATGGATTTATTTTGACAATCCTAAACGTCGAGAAACCATTTGTAATCCCGGCCAACCGTCAACTTCGACGCCAACGCGGAATATCCACGGAAAGAAGGCTGTACTCTGTATTTGGTGGGGTCAGAAAGATGTGGTGTACTATGAGCTAATAAAATCTGGTCAAACAGTCACAGGGGATCGCTACCGACAACAATTTATCCGTTTGAGCCAAGCATTGCACGAAAAACGACCACAATATCAAACGAGACAGCATAAGGTGATTTTGCTGCATGACAATGCTCGGCCTCACCTCACAAAAGTTGTCAAAGAATCGTTAGAAGCACTTCGCTGGGAAGTGCTACCCTATGCGGCTTATTCGCCAGACTGTGCCCCTTCCGACTATCACTTGTTTCGGTCGATGGCACACGCATTTGTTGAGAAACGATTTAATTCTTACGAAGATGTCGAAAAATGGATCTCTGACTGGATAACCTCCAAAGATGACTCGTTCTTTCGTCACGGAATTCGCTTGCTGCCCGAAAGATGGGGAAAAGTCATCGCCAACGATGGACAATATTTTGATTAATGTACTTTTTCATTTTGTTTCTTAAATAAAGCTCTACTTTTTGTAAAAAAACGGACGGAACTTTCCAATTGACCTTAATAGCAGACGGGAATGCGTCAACATTCGACACACGCGAGTGTACATGAGACACAGAGCGCGGTAACATATACATGTGTACAGACGGCTGACAACACGGTCCCGACATCTCTAGTCTATCTCCCGTGAAGCTAGTAATGCTATCAGATGCCAGAGAGATCAACGGAACAGTCTCGGAAAGGGGAGCGAACGAGGAGGGTACTGAATTTGCCATGCGAATACGCTCCCGGTTATTACGACAAGCCCCGAGCACGCCGCGCGCCGCACGCCCCCGCGTCACGCGATCGCTCCAATTAATATTCCGAACACGCATTCGCCCGGTCCCTTCCGCAATCGTTCCCGAGTCGCGAAAATCCGGCGCCGCGCGGCCGGGAAGTTGCGCGACGCGGAACAGATTAGAGCCCGGCTTAAGCCGCTACGTGGACACCGGAAGATCGGGTCGCGAGCGGCGAAATAACAATGCCCAAGCGAAAGTTTAATCCGGCCGCGTGTCACCCACCTTAATTACCCGACGAAATTCGTACGAACGGTGAAAATGCCGATCAAGACCCGTGGACAGCCCTCGGCCGACGTTCGTCTTCGCTTTCCAATTTCCAAGCTGTGGCTCGAACCCTTAAGAGGAAACCATGTATAGTATTCGAGAATCTTTTGGCCACCTTTAAAACGTGAACACGATTGCCAGCACGTAGTGTTCCTGATTTCTCAACATTTTTAATTTCTCGAGAAATGAGAAATAACCAATTATATAATTTCTCGAGAAAGAATTCTCGAAAAGGAATACTACTAGCACGTAAACGATACGTGAACGAAATAAGATTTTCGGGCAGAGAGCAAACTATTTAGCGCGACTCGTAAACTACGCAGTCAATTACCGTACGAAAGGGCCCACGGGATATTTTAATGGTGATACCGAGCAATCCGGAAACGTTCGAACAAGGCTCCGATCGCTCGAATCCGTTCCGAAAAATGGCCCGCGCCCGAAATGAAATCCTCGGCTACAAGAGGCTAACACTGTTCGAACGATCAGCTCGATTTGCAGATTTTTTCGGGCATCAACGGCCGAGCATGGTTCGGCTCTCGCTGTGTACGGGATTACGCAAGAATACTGGGAATAACAGCTTCAAACGAAATTGAAACGCGGCCACTCGGAAGCGGAACCGTGTCTAGTTTAATTTGCCTCGGTTCGCGCACGGCGCAGCGCGGCGCGGCGCGGCGCGGCGTAGCTGGGAACAACGTCCGCCGCGTAGACGCGGGGGCAATCCCGAAATAGTTACAATAGCTTCGGCTTGAACCTGTTATCGCCGATCCATCTCTTTTACCATTTTGGTCTAAGAAACCGAGAAACCTAGCCAAAAGCCTGTCCGCTGCGCGATCGACGCTTGATCCACAATTCAGATCACATTTCAATGTCTCGATTGCCCGAGCGGTGAATATTCATAGAAAACTGCGTTCGATCGATTCGATGAATTATCCTTCCCAAAGAAATCGTTCTTTGGCGGTACGAGAACGGAAAGGGTCCGAGAAGTTGCCATAATTGCTAAACCTTTGATCCCCTAACTAGCTCCTCCTCCTTTTCTCTTCGTTCTCTTTCTTCGCCAGATTGAATTTCAGTTAATTTCGCCCAGGGTCCGCGAACTTCGTTTTAAATCTCGTTTATACCGCCCTGCACCGCGCTGGCGGATGCAGCGGTTGTTTCGGGATTTTCCATCTCGCGTGCACGTAAGATCGACGAGCGTTCTTCCAGCCTCAAAGGAGAATTAGAGATTCAAGGGAGAGGCCGCCACGCGGGTCGCATAATTAGCGTGATTAATTCAAATCTGAGGAGGAGGCAAAGAGACGTGAAAACCCTTTCAGTCGACGCCGCCCTCGATTCTCATAGGCCGAGGTTTTATGTAAATAGACGTGTGTAAAGGGTAATGGCACTTCCAAGTATTCCATTAACCGTATCCACTCGGTTGAATAAATTTAATCTCTAAACAATTACGCTTATTAATATTCATGACTCATAAATATCATGATGTTCCTTAAACGGTCGCTGCGCTGGCATGTTGCTACCGATAGCTTATGTCAATAGAATTTCGCTACTCGAAGATCTTTGAGATCCAATCATTTTGCCCCAAACTAGCAGTCCAGATTTCGAATTTTTTCGACATAATTAATCTTATCACATCATTATCGAAAGGACTAGAAGATGCATCTGAAACCATGCAATCGATTAAGCCTGTTTACCATTTTCCAGCCCTCATTGCGCGATAAATTCGACCAGATAGCAGCTGGAAAAAATTCCACGTGCTCGAAAAGAACACGAGAATAAATAACAGCGAGAAAAAGGTTCGTTGAAAGCGGAACACGCGAGAAAAGCCAGAGGTTCGGCCACGGGGCGAGCGTTTCTTTACATTCCTCGTTGATCTAGCGGCCGGAGCGGACGATTTACAGCGATCTGATACAGTCTCGCGAATGGTGGAAGGTGGGTGGGAAACACGCGGCGATCGGCTTGATTTACGAAGGTAAAAAGGTTCTCGCGTTGCCTCGGTAATTCGTTACTTATCCCCGGTGGATAGCCCGGTCTCGTCGTTTCTCCCTTTTCATCGAGTGACCAAGGATCCAACCGCGCGGCGTCTTCCGGCCTTTAAAACGGAGAGCCATTTATCTCCGACATCGAATGACCCCGCGTCGACTAGCTTCCGGTTCTCGTGCCAACGAGATTTCAAACGTATAGGAGAGGGGAGACCAGAGAGAAGGAGAAAGAGAGATAGTCCGCGAAACGGCGCGGCGCGACGCGGTGGCAGCCTTTTTAGCGGTCGGACGCGCGGAATAGAAGAAGGAAGACGAGCCGCTCTGAAAAGAGTGAGGCTCCCTCTTCTACTTTTTCTTTTTCCTTTTCTTGGTTTGCGGGGGAGTTGTCGTCACGAGGGATGAAAAGGGGTGAGAGGAGACAGGGCAACGTTGTATTTTCTAAAGACGCTTACGCTTCAGCCAGTCGCGAAGCCGCGCGAGGCGAGGAAACCACAGCCGGTCTCGCCCACCTATATTTACTCATTTTCTTTTGGACGTTTCTCAAAGGGAGCGTCGCCTTGGTCGTCGCTCGGCGTAAAAATGCGCAGCCATTTCGTCTTGCCTAAAGGCTTAACCTCGCGAAAGGTAATCCGCACCCCTCGCACTACCATCTCGTTTGGCAGCCCCCGGGCCTCGCCCTCGAATCGCGAAACGATTCACTCGAGAACCGCATGGATCCTCGAATCGATCAAATCTCGCTGATGGAAACTGCATTTCCAGTCCCGTTTCGTGCAACGAGCGAGGTTCTACTATACTTTCAATTTTCGTTTCATAAATAAGCTGAATAACTTCGCTTAGTTAAGACTGTAACGGTAGAATGATAGTTCTTTAAAGCTGTATTGTTGCAAGTATGGCTGCTCGAAATACGGTGCAAGTCCGAGAAATTTGGATGGCGTGTATACTGAGAAACGATTGAATATAAGTGGAGAAGCAAACATTGGTCAAGACAAGGGTTCTCCCGGGCCCATGCCAAATTTTAAATCAGCCCGACCGTGGCCCGAGAATCAATAGGGCGACTCCTACGGGCAGGAAAGCAAGACTCTGGAATAGTTAAGGCGCAGACGAGGCGAATGTGCCAAGGAAGGCAGCAGACCATGAAGGAACCCCTAACTTTCCCCATTTTTGCAGAACTATGGTCTTGAGATCGTCCATCCGCCTCTTGTTTTCTCTATCTCTCTCTTTCTCTTTCTACCGTCTGCTGGCCCAGAAGATTTTCTTTAAATACATACAATCTGACATGTTTGTGCGACAAAAACGCATTACATATTGTCTCCCATTACAGTAAATCCCTGGCCATTTATCCTCCAAGAAGAGGATGGCTCACTCGGCTCCCCATCTTCCTGTCTTTTGTATCTACCGTTACATATACTGAAATCATCCGTCACGCTGAACAACCGACCCCTTGAAGAATACAGGGTTTCCCAATAGCCACTGGATCGTTTAAAACTCGAATTTATTTATGAAAGAACGAACGTGAATTTTAAAAAATAATTTTTCCAATTTACAGTAGAAAGATCTAGTGACTTTTCGACCATCCTAGATCTGTCCACGGTTGTACAGAGCACACATCGGATCAACAAGGAAGTGGCTTTTAATCTGTCACAAGTGATCATCTTAATCGATCGACTTCTCGATGAGAAATCGTTTATCTAGACGTATCGATGGCCCTGGATCTTTCGCGATAATGTCGCCGATAGTACACGAAACGCACTCGATCACCAGACCACACAATAGTGCCTTGCGTGATAATCGGTAGCGGTGTCGCGATCTCTTGAAACCTTGTCCAGTGTATCGGGCGAGTCCACTCGTGGAGACGGGCTTTTATCAAATAATAGGTAAACAAGATGACTTTAAAACCTGATACATATCGGGAAGATATGTCAATTTATCTTTCCTCTAAACCTCAACGATTTTAATCAAAATAATTAACCTACTAACATAAGTGAGACCGTATCAGCTTGATTAGTTCGCTTAGAAGTTAATCTTGCTTTAGGAAGAATAATTAATAAATAAAAATGAATTGTTTAAAAATACCACCTGTCCTTCTCTACGTTCGGCAAAACTCAAAGAATAGTTTCCCTGGCGTATAAATGACCCTCCACAGACCCGTGCTGGGGACATTTATCGATAAAATACTGTACTATCTCGTAAACGCACAGTTTAAAAAAAATTTTTTTGGAATATTGCATTGTCATCCAGTTCTGAGCTGTGTGGAGAATTTCAAGTCTCCAGCTCATGGGGAAGTTAGTTTAAAGTCAATTGCAAGATTTGTACCGAACAAACAGACAGACAAAGAAGAAAGCGAGCTAATAAAAACGTGGTAGAAATGGGTCCGTTCGATCTATTGGAACATAAAATAAAGGATGTTCTCGTTCGCAGGGGGTTAACAGGAAAAAAGATAGGTTCTTTCCGGTGAATCTCGTATGCATCTAATGCTGCATCACGGTTCGCATGCATCGCTTCGACGAAGTAATCTCTGGGATGGCCATGGTAAGGGAAATATTTGCGAATAGGGAATGGATGTTTTCTTTATCGGTGGTCGGGCGCATAAAACCTTGCGATCGGAGTATATCGCGTCTGCGGCCCACTAAACTCTACTGCGTGTCCGAAATACGATTCCATCGTGTTCAGGGAGATAGAGAGACAGAGAGGAAAAAGAGCATCGGGGTATCCGTCGTGGTTTCTCGAAGCAAGAATCGATGGCGGAGACTGTCGTCGTAAACGGAAAGCTCTCGCGGCTGCCAGCGCGGCCAGAGCGATAGACCACGACGGAACACACTGACTTCGAGGATACACCAGAGCCAGACGGTCCAAGGAACAAGAGCAAAAAGAATCCTTCGAGCTCCTTCGTGTATTGTCCCGTGTTTCCCTCTGTTTCGGCGACTCTCGCGTGACTTTTTCCGCCGTTGGCAACACTCCGCCTCGAGTCGACCGACGCGACGCTCATGCAAGAACCGCGATTTATTCCTGTCCTCCCGCGACGCTTCTTCTAATTCGCGACTCGCGAGCTTTTCCCCATCGGGTTCTCTATGATCATACTTCTTGCGGCTCAGTCAAATATTTAATATTCGTATTTTACTATGTTTGTCGCCAGCCAACAGTCGAGAACCTCCGCGAGTCCACAATGTTCTTCAAATCGCTTTCGTTTTATCATCTCTCGCTACCAGTTTATTTCAGCATCTCGTATGCTAAATGAATTTTCTAAATTGAAGCATATTCAAGCATATGACTAGATTGCGGATCTTCGTGCAAAATAAAAATTGTTTGTATGAATTGTAAGAAATGTGTTAATGTTGGCAAATTCATTTTTTTCTCTTTGTATCACCCATCATTGTCAAAATTTCAGAACAAACCCCTACTGAGAATATGCAGTCGATGCAGTGAGAAAGTTATAGCGGAAGCTTGCAGCTTACTCTAAGGAGCAACGAATGGCAAAGAAAAAGCCCTGGCCTTTTCTCCCTGGCTGTTCCGCTTGAAAAAGCAGATAACTAAATAAGTGAGATAGCGAGGAACCTACAAACACACAGAGGGAGCCATTACGTAGTCGCAGCAAACCATCAAACACGAGTTACAATTCAGCGAGGCGGGGTGATAAAGTCGCAGCAGGATAACAGGATCTGGCGAAAACGAGGATCCTCGGAGATTCTCCCATTCGCGCGTAATCATGCTCGTCGCGATAAGGGGGGTCGCGAGATGAATTCCAGCGGTAAACGAGCCCGAAAAATCGCGTGCGAGGGATCGCACGATACCGTCGCTCGCTCTCGAACATGGCTTGACTATCCTAACTCCTATAAATTCTACAGGAGCGTCGATATTTCGAGGGGGCGTGGGACATGATAAAAGTTCAGCTGCTAATCAAGAATCGTGGGTGTCGTTTCTGGATCGATGTATCACCGTGGATCACTTCACTGCCGCAAGAAATGGCCGGGGTGGTTCGGCCCGGGTCAAGGGGTGATTTTGTGGGGGTGGATGGGGGTGCAGCACACATCCGACTTTATGAGCCGCCATCACTCATAGAATCTTCGCCGCAATCTTTCGCGAGAGCCCCTCCGAGAGGCTTCCACGAGGGAGAAAAATGTCCGAGGGTTTGGAGAATCGATGAGTTTGCATTAAACATCTACCCCCATACTACCCCGCGTCCTCTCGGCTGGATACTATCCTCAGACGAGACCCGTGCCCCAACGTTTTCTCCAGAGAATCACGAACCCGATCCCGATGGTATAACGTATAAGGTACGAAGGTTCCGAACGAGCCACGAATCGGAAGGAGCTCGTTCGAACGATCGCCGCGCCGTTTAACGGAACGCCCGATTTCTTGGACATTCGCTGAAATTTTAAGCAAAGAAATTTTCTACCATCAGTTTACAAAGAAACCTCTTGTTAACCCTCTTGCCATATGATTTTTTTTTCGTCATGATTTCTACGTTTTTAGTCATCTTGTGGAACGAAAAGAAGTCCTTAGCGTATCATTGCACCTCGAGAAATTAGGGATTCGTGATTTTCCTGCCTTGAAAGTAGGAGAATCCTGCTAGATTCCTGAAATCATTTTGGAGTGCAGTTTAATAGGAAGGTTCGAAAATTGGGGCTTTGCGACCTTCGTTCCGCGAAAGTTCTAATTATGCTATATTCCCAAGCTAATTTTCATTGTAGCTTAATAAGAAGGTTCACTCCTTGCTGTAATATTTTAGTACTTTAGCGTTCCATTAAGCCTTCAGGTATCGAGGATCCGAGATCATCGAGAATAATATTTTTAGTATGATTTCATATGCTAGTAAAATGAATCAATTTGTAACGGAGCGTATTCGAGACAAACGCATAGTTAATTTGGAGACGAAGTATTCCTGACGAAGTTATAATCAATGCAGTGTCTGGTGCAGATTGTGGTGCATAATTGACATCGGTTTTTAAATTCCGCGAGAAGGAGAATCGAACGGTTTTAATGTATTCCATTAAACGGAACGCATAGTCTTTTTATAGCATCGTTGCAGTTCGAAAATAAAAAGTCGAACAAAATATATCCAATCCGTGGTTCTATTAAAAGCGACTGAATAGGGGGAAATACACATCAGGGAATATTTAAATGCAAGTAACGGAGGGACGCCAGTGTATCTCGTTTTGTTGTTAAAAGCGAACTCTGGTTAATAACAGTTTTTACCGTGTTCCCTTTCAATTGCAGCGTACAGGGGGCGGGGACGGGGCGGGGACGGGGAGAAGAAACTCGTTGTCATTCTCTTAAATAGAAAACCGATTTCCCTTGTCCGACATTTCATTAACAGCGTCCGTAGATATAGGAATTTATCCTCGTCGGTCGGTGATTTTTCTTGGAATCGGAGATCTTCGATATTCCCAACAAATTCCTATTGGAACGAACTGGAACAAGACCGATTTGAAATTTAGATAATTCTCCAGCTACGAGTAATGATAAACCGTAAACTCAGGGAACTACTTTTCACGCGCTGAAAATCCTCTAAAGAGAAATTCCTTATTTAAATTCGGTAGATGGAAACAAAAATGATTTCTTGAGACTTTTTGGTGCAAGAAGAGGAGATCTCATTTAAAACTTCCTGACTCGCGGACTCGAAGTATAAAACATTTTCTGAATGTTTCGAGGCAAGAAGCACCGCTCTTGTCTACAGTTCCAAACTTGCCGAGATGAAAATCCAAGAATAAATTCCCCGCACAGAAGTATCGAGATTAAAAGTGTACCAATATATAAGAATTAAGTTTCCTTTGAAAGTGTAAAATGATTTTCCTGTATCGAAGCCCACTTTTTCCCAGAGATTTCTTTTTGCCAGACAGGATATCGTTACTATAAAATGTGTCTTGTCTGTCATCTGAAAATATCAGTTGAACAATAAATTAGCGTTAAAGCAACAATTCTTTCCATAAATAATAAATAAATACGTTCGTTTCGTTGGTCGATGACCGGAGAGAAGCGTGCGAGTTGAAAATGATGAATCTTCATCGAACGGATGCCGACGCGAACCTAATATCGCAGGGAGCGAACGTCGCACACGGTTAGATAGAAATTGGTCAACGTTGTCGGGCTACAAAGCGGAAATAAATGTGGCAGGATGACTCTGCACGGTGGTAGCGATTCGCGTGACATTCGGTATCTGCCGGTCGATCCCATAAATGTCTCTGTCTGCGGAATTTCCTATGGGTCGTAGCTCAGTCACGTAGGAGCGTAATGTGTATCGTTTACGTGTCCCACGGTATTTGTTCTTCTATTTCTCGAACCGCTCGTGCTATGTACCTTCAGGCCATTATCCGCGCGGCCGGATGCATACGTGTGGATCGTGCATAGCGTACGATGCCCGGGAGACCGCGTTCATTTTCAACGGGGCCGGGTTGCGTTCGATGCGGCGCGGAAACAATGCGTTTTAATCGTGCGGCGCTTTTAAATTGAATGTCCACTCACCCGTTCTCTGCCCCCCCCCCTCACCCTCCTTTCTCTCTCTCTCTCTCTCTCTCCCTCTCCTATCTGTTCCGACCAACTTTTTGATTCGATGGAAAGCGTGGCCAAGCACCGTGTAAAACACGGCAGTTAGGCTCTAATGTAACCTGTGTTTGATAGGAACAACACAAACACTGTAGCGAGAGAATGCTCGAAATTTGCCTAGAAATTTGATGGCACTTCTAACGGGTTCCAACCGCGTTGAACGTAATGAATTATGTTTATTGAGGTTTTGCATTCTTCTTCAATAAAGACATTTTTTGAAAATATCTCGAGATCTAATAATTTTTTACGTAGAATGAACAGAAGAATCGATCTGTGTAAAAAAGAATATGCATTTCTATTTAAAGAAATGATGTAATTGTTAATTGCGCATGCACTGCTGCATCTAAAAAAAATTTAAAGGCCTACAGATGTAGTGCTCTTCGAACCATTTATCTTTCTTCTTTGGCATTTTTTCGTAAATGCAATAATAACGGAGTTATGACTTGAAACAATTGCGTGGACCACCCTGTATTGTCATTGGAGAACGTACGTATAATATATTCTGGTTTTTCTTCTTTTAGCAAATCGTGAACGATGAAGAAGTTCTAATCGCTCTAACTCTGAAATAAATTGCAGTGCTAGTAAATTAATTGGCATCTGTTATCGCGCAACAGAAGCGGACTTTTATTTTGCATAATGATCTGCGCGCAGAAAAATAAGATTTCACAGAAAGAATGTTGTACCTGGATTTCGTTTGTGCAGCGTCTGTTAAGCTCGTACTATCGTCCAGTGAGCATCGTCGTCGGTAAAAGGATCAATAAGGGTTGCGCAGACAGGAAGCCAGTGAGTCACGGATTAAATGGAGAATCAGGACCCAGCCTGGCTAGACCGGGGCTCTCTCCGAATGCTTCAATTTACAATTCCCCGACATTATGAACCGCTAACTCTGCCATATGGAAATACATAGCAGCGAGGACGGTGGGCTGCACACGGGCGTTGGTTCCGCGGTGAACCAGCGTAGCCAGCATAAATCGCTGATTAATTCGCGGCTCGTGCTCTCGCCCCGCGCCGTTTTCCACCGTTGCTTACTCTCGAAAGAAGAATATCGTCTGTCCCTCTTACCAGTATGTAAATATGAAACCGGAATTTTTGTATAGAAAATACACGTTTATTGTAAAACAATGATACAAAATATTTTATTCGAAGTATTGCCCATCGGTAACTACACATTTTTTCCATCTCTTTGACAATTTGTGGATGCCACGCCAAAAAAACTGTTCCTCTTTTGCGGCAAACCAGTCATCGAGTCATTTTCGTAGATTTTCGTAAGATGTGAAGCGCTGCTCAGCAAATGCGTGTCCCATCGATGCAAATAAGTAATAATCGGATGGAGCCAAGTCTGGTGAGTAAGCCGCATGCGAAAGCATTTCCCAAGTAAACGCCTCAATCGTTTCCTTGACCGGTTTTGCTGTGTGCGATGGTGCACTATCATCAAGCAAAATCACTTTGTGCTGCCTTTTTTGATATTCCGGTCGTTTTTCACGCAAAGCTTGATTCAAATCGATCATTTGTTGTCGGTAGCGTTCAGTATTAACGATTTCGCCAGATTTTAGCAGCTCATAATAGATCACACCCTTCTGATCCCACCAAACACAGAGCATTGTCTTTCGTCCATACCGATTTGGTCTTGCAGTCGATGTCGATGGTTCGTCTGGAGTTACCCGTGATCTCTTACGCTTAGGATTCTCGAAATATATCCACTTCTCATCGCCAGTCACAATTCGATGGAGAAATCACTTTCTCTTGTACCTGGCGAGCAGCATTTCACAAGTGGTTCTTCGGTTTTCCTGCTGTCTTTCATTCAGTTCATGTGGAATCCATTTTCCCATCTTCTGAATCTTTCACATGGCTTTCAAACGTATGGAGACGGCTTCTCGTGTCACATTTAATTGATCCGCGAGTTGTTGTTGCGTTTGAGCGTCATCCTCATCCAACAATGCTTGCAAATCGCTGTCTTCAAACTTTTTCGGTGGTCTTCCACGTTCTTCGTTTGTCACATAAAAATCGCCATTTTTGAATTTTTTAAACCACTCAAAGCACTGTGATTTACTAAGAGCCGTAAGCTTCGACAAGCATTCGATGCGATTCTGCAGTAGTTTTCTTCAAATGGCACTTTCTTCTTCAAGGCACAAAATTCGATATGTTCAACGTTATTAAAAACTATGCTGTTGCATGAAACTTGTATGGTTGCGAGTTGAAAATCTTGACCAGATGTCAAAACAAGAAAATGGCGTCAATGACGCGGTTTGACGGTAACTACATATTTACATACCTGGTAATGTGAATCTACTTTTCCAAATCTTACAAAACAGAGAGAAAAATATAGAAAATTCCCCCTTGTTTTTTAGCCGGGTTTCCGGGTTTCCGGGTTTCCGGGGACCGGAGGCGGGTACGTGTCCTGCGGGTCGAAAGTAAGTGAAAAGTAAAACGAGAAAGAATCGGTGGAAGAAAAACGAGGACGCGAAAAGTACAAGGTTCGCCCAGGGCAATAATAATATCGGAAAGGTCGAGCTTATACTGCGGCGAGGTTTTACCGATAGTTCGACGCGCGGCGCGGCGTTCCCGTGGATGGGAGTGGGGGAGTGGTGAACTTTCTGGCGAAGTTGCGAAGCTTTAAAGCGAAGGCTTTAACGGGGCTTCGCGCCTCCCGCAACTCTTCCGTCCATGGCGGAAGTCGTGTGGGGAAAGCGCAAGGAGCCCGGTGAACGGCGAAAAAAGAAAGAGAACCGGGAACGATAGGTACGAGAAGAATGCCCCGGGAAAGTAAGTTTCCCTTCGAGATATACTGACCTCGCCGTAGAGTCGAGAGCTTGCACACCCCCGCGCGCACACCGCCTCCCGCGATTCTGCCCCCCCCCCCTCGAGTTCATTTTCGGTGGCCTCGGGAGTGTCTGTGTTCCCGCTGAACTTTTATTATCCGCGTATTTAACTTCCTGATCTGGACAGACGAACCGGGAGTTCCGTAGTCGACGGTGTTAATGGCCGGGACGAAACTCGCCCCGACTTCGATGGCTTCGATGCCTCCGTCCGAGTTTCAAAGGTCCAAGTATCGGATGCTCCCGCGATCTATTCAAACTCTGGGAACAGTGTGCCGGGCTCGTCCTCGATTGTCCGACACATTATTTATCAGTTGACTGCGGATTTTAGGCATTTACGGCAAAAATGGGTAGCTGTAATTCGGAAGAGATCCCTGCAATTTAGACTATTTTTATATTGCATAAACTTCTATATTTGAATATCGCAGTTATAGCACAATTTCATGGCGTTCGCAGAGGCTGTTAAGAGTCGCTATGAAAATTCCGGTGTGCAGACGCAGCCGCTATAATGCGTTGCGCGCACGCCTCTAAATAGCCTTTATTTCGTGTGGCCAACTTCTCCGCAGCTGTGTTATTCATGCGCGTTTATTCGCGCCGCAGTAAGCCAGCCAACAGTGCGCGCGTATTTAATAATTCATTCGGATTAATGCGAATTGCACTTGAATACATGAAGATCCCTCGCGTGGCTGGATTCATATTTGATTGCTATTTTAATTGGCCCGGTATGCCTGAATTATATCGTTAACGGCGCTGATTCGTTGATATTTCTGCGCTCCGTATTTTTCCGAACCTTCGGTAGTGGGTTCTAATTTCAATCATCGAAAACAGGGGAGGTTGAAACGATATTTAATCAAAACATACTTTATCTAATATAATCATCGTCGAATCACTTAGTATATTTTCACGAGAAGTAGAATTTGTTACCAAATATAGTTCAATATAAATTTACCCTTTAACTTCCCTCGCGCTAGAGGGAAGCTAGAGGGCTGAAATTTTACTAGGAGGTGTTTTTCTTGGTCAGCTTTGGAATGGTTCGATAGTCATTGAAAAACCTCTCAGGGCAGTTTTGACCATCTTAATCGGCTAGGCTCGCCGAGCAGGTTTGACAAAAAGACAGTAACAGGCATATACGATTGAAGTGCCAGTCAAAGCGTTAAAGTATCTTACGAGCCATTAAATACCGTCCATTGTGCCTGTTCGTTCCGCTCCGAGAGAAACGGACGTCGGTGGCTGATTGTCCATGCAATCCTGCTATTAATTGGAAAACTCCAGCCGCTTCGAATATGCGGGACACAATCGCGGGAGAAGAAAGTTTCGCACGCGTCAACCCGTCGTTTTGAACCGTGCTTCATCACAGCTCGGACGAATGCGACCGAGTTTCGCGGAACTTTCGCGTCCCGCGATTATTTTCGAGCGATAATCGCATAAATTCGACAAACACACGCACGCGGAAACCGCTCGAGCAACGCTGAACAATTCCTTTACCGACGCGAAGACTTCGATCACGTCGAAGCGTAATGGTCAGTAAATAACAAACGACCGTGCCTGGCCCTGAGAAGCAGTCATCATCCTTCATCGGAGTAATAGCTCGCGATGTTGGAAGTTTCGTAAGCGGGCCACCGAATGCGCGTTCTCCCTTGTTCCGAGGGGCAGGAAACTTCAAAGAGAGGGCGAGGGAGAGAGAGAAAGAGAGAGAGGCTGATTTCGAACGAACCTTCTGTTCTAATTTCTCCCAATGATAAATCGGTAATAAGCCGGTTCGATGGCTCCAACTTTTCTTGCCTCTTCGGACACGTAACTTTTGCGATCTCCACGCAGAAGAAAGAACTTTGACCGCATAACTTCGCCAACACCGTTGTACTTCTTCAACGGTAGATACTTCTAAGGAATCGGCGAAATTTTCACTGTAAATTTTGCCGATTATTCCCTGGGACCTTTCTGGGAAAACCTGTTTGTGAAACGAAGCGATTAAGATTTTGAAGTATTAATTTTATGACCTACATTGATTAAGCATTTTTTACTCCTCTCAGTCAGTACTATGAATCACAAAAATCTTAAACCCCCTTTAAGAGTGATCGCAAACTGTTCACAAACTTTAAAGTTACATTAAACAATTAGTTGCAACTAGTAGCAGCTGATTTTTACAAGAATTAAAGAACAGAGTCTACATTACGAAATCGAACAGGAGATTCGACGAATACGCGTGAACTTGGTTACTTTCATTCGAAAAACTGAAATGCATGAAGTAAAAAATTGACTACCTTCGAACACGGGTATTTGGAAAATTCATTAACTTTTGCAAATTCTGTAATTACAGAATGAAAGTACGTACTTCCTTCTACAAAACCCATGAAAGGTAAAATATTCGCATTTAATATTAACGTTTACCAGTAGCAAAAGCACTGACCGTTCTGGGGGACTCTTAAAGGCCGCAGCGATTATAGACTTTTGCGTAAATATTACCCTATATAAAAAATCTTCAGAGCAAAACAGAATTTAATTTAAAGATCTGCAGGGATTTAAGAATGGAAACAAATAAAAAAGTAAGTAATAGTATGTGATTGAAAATACGACTTTTTATCAGTTAGATTGGCGTTTGGGCCCACTGTGGCGGCGCCGCGATACGACGATGTTCGATGATGTCTTCTCTTCGTCGCTCGAGCAATAAGTTTTGTAATCCCGCCGGTTACGTAACTTTCTGAGTGGCAATTTCCTCGACTGGAGCCGGGTCAAGCCCGATTCCAGAGATCCTTCGTCCCGCGACTACGACCTCCTCCTCGGGCTCTGATGAAGAACAAATACCGGGACAATAGTGTACTCGTCCCGCGAGTAGCT
This sequence comes from Lasioglossum calceatum, assembly GCA_963966675.1. NCBI lineage: Eukaryota > Metazoa > Arthropoda > Insecta > Hymenoptera > Halictidae > Lasioglossum > Lasioglossum calceatum. The sequence goes on along the minus strand of OZ016555.1, from coordinate 289,470 downwards.
CCCTGCTTCTGACAAACGGTGTCAATGTTTTACAATGTACACAGAGTTTGTCAAAATGCCAAGCTGCTCGGCGACGCGACGTAGCAAACGAACGGACGACCCAGAAGCAATCGATCCAACGGGTCCTCGAGGTGTATTGGTCTCGAGGATGAAACGCGATATTCGGGTACTAGCGAATCAAGACGTTTCCGGTCGAGCAACAACTCCACAAGTGCAATGGTCCGCGTTCACGAGTATTTAAAAAATCTCCAGAGCGAAAATTGATTTTCTACCACCGAGAAATATGTGTAGGTCACACGGTATAGTACGCAAACTTAGGTGAACGTACGAGGTTCACGGTTCCCCGATAAATGATCAATGCGCAGCTATTTTAGACCGAGGCGGTCTCTGATGGAGACCGTTAACCCTTCCGGTAGCTTTCGATCACTTTCGTCTGGTCTTCCGAAGCCCGGCACCCACGCATTTACAGCGGCATTCCAATACTGAAGGTCCCAGATATACTTGGAAGCGTTTTGAAGATCCTCACGAGACCCGGACGTCCGTAAATTTAACCGCTGACTTCGCCAACGAGATATCGGCGTCCCTCGGTGCACACTAATGGGCTTCGAAAAGTTTAATCTGTACTTGGGACACCGTGTGCATTAGCGGCGTGCCTGTATCATAAACTTGGTTACTCTTACGTGGCAACTTTGATCATCGACACCGGTTCGGCCGCTATAGAATGCCTTTCTTATGGGACCGAGCCCGCACGGTGGCACCCGATGATCAAAGAACTTGCGGGAGTCCGCAATTTTATTAGCGACCCTCGCCTGCACCCGTGTTGATTAAATATTTTTTTGTTCCTGTAATCCTACTATTGCCAATGCTCGAGTATCTAGACGCCTACTTTAAACTTGCCTGAAAAATTGACTTGCCGGAAAAATTAATTAACTAACGATATAACGAATGCAGAACAATTTTCAACCGTGCGAATTCTCAGCTAATGCGGCCGATCAATGTGTAAAACAGAGTGCCATTAAACGAGTATAATTCCGCGACCGGAGCAAGAGGTATTATTTCACTTAGGAGATTGAAATTCCCATGTTTATACAATGAAAAGTGGGAACCGGTTCTCCACCTCGTCTTCGTTATTCTAATTGTAAAGTCTTTATCCAGATAACGAGTTTGCCGATCTCTGGCGCGAGGTACAATTCCGGTCGGACATTCCAGCGAGTATAGCGTAGTAACAAGACGGAATCAGTGTGATTGCGAACCGGTGCAAAGTTCGCAAGTGTCCGCCGCGCCGCGGCGCGCAATTATTTTGCACGCAATTTTCGGAAAGAAATTCGTTCTCGGGGGAGCCGTGTCGGTGTGCCGAGCAATTAGCACGAAGCTGCACTTTGTTAGCGAGTAATTAACGCCAAGCAATTACCTCTCGGCCAGGGACAATCGTCGTGATTAATGCGCATCTCCCGGCTCTCTCTCTCTTTCTGTTTCTCCGAGGTTCCTTTCGATTCTTGGCCTCTGTGCAACTTGAAAGAGAGAACGGAGATATTGCCGAACGGATTCTTCAAGTTTCTCTGTCAAGAAACTTTCCCCAGTGGCCAGCTGATCCTCACGGTACGCGCCAGTTCGCAAATATCCCAAATAGTTGCGCATACGCTCGCGTGAAACATGTAGCCGTGCATCGGGAACTTCGCTGCCGGCGCGGCGCGGCGTGGCGGGGAGCCGGAACTCCTTAGACTGAAGATTTAATAACTTCCTAAACTACTTCCAGTGCGGCGTCGCTTGGAATCCGCGAACCTGTTCCGAACCGTCTTTCAATTCTTTTAAGCGACGCCGTTCCTCTACACCAGAGTTCCCCAAACTTTTTTGTCTCGTAGACCACGTGCCAATTTTTTCTGTTTCGGATAGACCCCCCGCCTTTCTAATTATGAATTGTTACAAATTCATCAACTTCAAATGTGTTTTTGACAGCTGACACAGTGCTACTCGCTTTGATAGGTTTAACTGTAGAGTGAAAAAGTTTTAAAAAAACACATGTTAAGTTTTATATATTTATTAATTAAAACGGCATAAAATGCAAATCTAGTAAAATTATAACATAAAATAGCTACACAGAAAATTATATGGTTTTAATGGGAGGGATGAGCCTGATACTTTAATAGCAAATTTTCAATATTTGGCTTCAACTTAGTTAGGTTTCTTGTAATTAGTTCTTCATCCGTTTCTTCAATGTCACTGTATGGATCGATAAACCACTGTGGTATTTCCATAGTCAAAACATCCTCAAACCTAGTTTCAAAGTCTGTGTGAAGCATATTTAAATGTTGAACGTAGGTTGAAACATCATCATCCTGGCAGTTTGTCTGTGACAAATTGGGAAACTGGGAAAATTCGCGCCGTCCAATATTTTGCTTCATTGGTTTAATTCTGACAAGAAAAGCTGAAATCCACCACGTGGAGCAAGCTAACGAGTCGTACGCGTCAGCGTTAGTGGGAAGAGTGGGGGAAGCAAAGGCGGGCTCCGTGGCGCGGCTGGGCGAGAGGCGCAGAGGTAAGGGGCCTGGCCCGCGCGGAATATGGTAACCCTGGTTCGGAGTTGACCCTTTTGGGAATCATTGCTCTACACCAGGCATGCACAACTGGATGATTTGGGAGCGGGAGCTCTCGACTCGGCTCGTGAGCTGGGTCGGAGCTGGCTGGCACACGTAGGGTGGGGAGAACTGCAACAGTGCGCGTGTGAACTTGTGCTACTCTCTCATGCTTAGTGGGTTCCCCTTCCATACGTCCGAGCTAGGTCACGGCTCCGAGAGCGCACGGAGCCGCTTGGGAGCTCATGAGCCGCTCTGAGAGCTACGAGCTGTGCATGCCTGCTCTACACTCTGCAGGATTCGCGCGAATATGCTGCTATTTGTGCATCGCTGCTGGGTCTTTTGTGGTTAAGCTGCTGTAACTCTGCGAAAAAAGATCGCGCAGCAATCTATCTAGGCTCTTCCTCCTTATACGTATTTCTGTGGGATTACCTCATTTCCGCGTGAACCATCCACCTCGTCTCTGTCAATACTCCATTTCACCATCATTTGTAACAAATAACGAGCACCTTTCATTTCGTTTCGTGCTGGTCCACAGCTGCCCACTGTTTTTAATATGTATGCAAATCATTCCATCAGGGATCACGTTAACAATTTTCATCGAACACTTTCCCATCGTAGCAACGCTGGGGTACACTGCGGCTCATCAGTGATTTATGGCGCGAATGGCTGTATGGTTTCCCAAGAATTTCATATTCCCATGGAATATTTTTCTCGTGTAGTGTCAGGAGGGCCCGGTCGCAATCTTTCGTCGACGTTGCCTGTTACACGGCCGGCGTTGATGAAATTGGCGAACGCGACAGTTTCGCGAGCTCCGATGGCCCCTGTCGGCGGAGCGGCGCAGCGTTGCCGTGCGAATCTGTTTACCGACTCTATTTACGGGGTCGGCGGAACCGTGTGAACCATCCTGCTAATAGAATATGCCCTTATCCCACCGCTGTTGGTGGGGTTTCGGGACCAGTAACGAGGCACCTCGCTTGGTTATCGCGATCCCTTCGCTCCCGCAACTTTCCTCGACCTGCAATCTGGACGACCATATCTCTCTCTCTCTCTCTCTCTCTCTCTCTCTCTCTCCCTCTCTCTTTCTCTTCGCGAAACTGCTGAGTTATTTAGCAGTTCGCCCCGTCGCGGCGCGGTGCGGCTTCGCTAGTGAAAGGATACTCCAAGCGAGTCTCGAAACGTAATACTCGTTGCGATGTAAAATCTTCTCTCTCTCTCTCTGCTCTGACAATCGCGCGGAACGCCGAGCGGATGGTTTACGACTGGGGCTTTCTGGTCAAGAACCGTTCCATCGTTTTTGATTTTGATCAAAGTTTCGACAACTACTCCAGATTCCGTGGGCCCGGTTGTGTAGACGTCTGCTCGCTGTTTGTTTGCCGCTAATAATGGCGCCGCGTTCGATTGCGTCTCTTCCGCTGCGCTACTCATCTGGAGTTGCAGAATATTGTAGTTGACTAATCAGAATTCAGTGTGTTTCGGCCGGTTCAAATAAAATCTTAAACGTCCAACGTTCTGTCGGACGAGATTCTTACCAGAGCACGATTAGTAAAATGGAATGGCAAAAAAGCGTTCACTCAGCTCGAACTAATCAGGTGGTGAATTAATAAAATCTGGCCAATTTTTAATCACCGTCGGCTCTATTTCCTTTAATAATTGAATGGGATACAATCAATTAGCCGGGGAACGAGCTGCTATCAGAGAGAAAATTCGCCGATCGCGAATAACTCGAATAACTTTAATCGCTCGGCTGCGAACTAGGTTTTCGTTTTATTCGATTATATCCGGGGCGGTTTCGGTAATGGCTTCAATGAAATTCTCGAAAGGATCAAACGAGAGAGAAAGGGAACAGCGAAATTGGAAATAATATAATTAATCCGGACGTTCGAGGCGTAAAAGAATTCCGGGGCCAGCTATTGCATAAATAGCGATGGTTACTTCGTGAACGTGAATCGCGATCTACGAACGCCATGGAACGAAACGGCCGAAAGGAGTTTCAGACCCATCGCCGGTCGGTCAAACTGAATTCAACGCCGAAATCGACGATACGATCCACTTGGAAAGAATCGACGTCGTAGTTTCGAGCCAACTACTGGCCCTCGAATGGAAACTACAGGAACTGCTTGAAAAATTCCGCCGTGAAACAAGAACAGGATAACAATGGGGACATTTCGTAAGCGTGCCCGTTCGTTCGATTACTGCCGCCGTGGGCCATTCCACGACGCGACGTTAAAATGATCAAAAGTGTTTCTTTATTAGAGTAACGCCCGAAGGAAACTGCGAAACCTCGACAGTTTGATCGCAAACATTGAAATTAACCCCTCGATCTGTAATTTATTTTACTGGTGCTGCGATGGGAATGTTGTCGTTCGCGATTTTACGGAAGGAAAGGGAAATTTATACAGGGTCTTTCGGAATTATGATACGACTAATCATCCGGAAATACTTTTATCGCGTTCGCAACACGAATTTTTATACTTTTACGAATCCACGAAGTAACGGGCAGCAAGCAACGAGAGCAACGAAACATTTGGTGGCGCAACGCGGCAATTTCTATTACAGAGGAATGGTTCTGGGAGCATGTTCAAGGGTTCGAGGGTTCAATTATGATCCCTTATCTCTGGTCGATGCATTTCGGTGAAATTATATCCCGCGTGTAAATCAGAGAACCCACGGATCCGTGGCCCCGCCTCGCGTGTCAGCAAAGAACGCGTTTGCTGGCGTTACATCGTTATTCCCGGTTTTCCTGCTCTCTGTCTTTATTTCTTGCTTTCCTGCTTGCTTGCTTTCTTTCTCGTTTCCGACACTCGGCTAGTCGCTGCTGTTCCTTTGATTATTCCGAGACCTCTTTTTATTTCTCGGCCTTCGTTCTCGCCGCGAAATTCACGGTCCACGGTAAACGATAGGGAGAGAACCTAGCTTTCTCTCTCTCTCTGTCTTTCTAGGAAGGTATCGCTGGCCGTGCTTTCGGCCAACTTGGAATCTAAGGGGCAGATCAAATAACTGAACGTACGTGCCGCGACTCGAAGGTACGAAATTTGGAGAATCACCAAGAGCGGAAGGGATTGCGGCTGCCCGCCCCGGAGGGACGTTTGTTTAAAATAGTTCTCGTTAGAGCTGCTAGCTCGCTCTGTTTGCGCCGCTTTATAAAATGTGTAGGTCCGCCACGGACCAGATTGCAGAACACTCCGAGGTTGCTTGGATCCTGTCCCCGAAAATGGGTTTTAGTCTGAAATATCTACGCGAATCTTTACTAATTTCCTAAGTAAGCCAAGTGCACGCGCCCTAGACAAATTTTCAAACTCATTTTTCTCGAAAACAAAGCCTTGTATCAAAAAATTTTATTCTATATTTTCGATACACCCTGTAGATATGTATAAAGGGTGTCCCACGCAACTGGAACAGGCTGTACCTCCTAAACGGTTGGGAATAGAGGAAAATGTTATAAGAAAAAGTTTAGCAGATACAGCCTGTTCTAGTTGCGTGGGACACCCTGCAGAGTTGTTGAAGGGAATCTCTTAATCTCTCGATGGTGCATGTTAATCTGAAATAATAATGGTTTAAAAATTTCCGGAGGGAGAGAAACGATCTAAAGCTGGTTCTTATTTAAAGAATCGTGCGAGCTCCAAGTAATAGAGTTTTAGAGGTGGATGGAACGAGCCGGTTGAGCTCGGATGAGGCTGTAAAAGGAAGGTTTCCCGGTAAAGTGTATTCTTCCGGAACGACCGCAGATTCCTATGAATCACTCGATTTGCCATTAACCAGGATTTCGTGGATCGCGGAGACGAGAGAGTCGCCATTAACATGATCTCGCGAGAGTGGGTGGGAAATGGGGAAAAACGGGGACGGGCACGGGCTCTCGCACGGGTGCAGGCTGATTGCCTCTGCGAGGTTGAGACGCATGTGCGAAGAGAGACACAAAGAGAGAGAGAGAGAGAGAGAGAGAACAGTGAAACAGAACTGCGTTCGATAAAATTTCCCATTGCATGCCGGGGAAAATGGGATTTCGGCGGTCCAGAAATTGAAATTGTTACGAGGTACATGCGAAATTGTTGGGAATTGTCGGACGATAGCCGATACCGATATACGCGTTTCGAAGGAGCTCGTCAAAGGGATTGGCAGCCGATATCGAACGTACTGTCGTGAAATTAATTCACCGTCGAACGTAGTCCGTTCATGGTCATGGTCGTTTGCCAATTCCTAGAAAGCAAGGATTTAATCGGACCCACAGCGGTCTCAAACAAAAATTCAGCAGTCCAGATTTAATACCAAGTGGCCAGGGACAATTTGGGTTCGCAGGGTGGCGGTATCAATGGAAAGAGAATTTTCCCCCATAGCGGAGCGCTCGAATCTCCCCATGGTTCGTTCTCGAGGGTCAATGGGCTCCAAGGGGGCGAAAACAACAGTTGAGGTTGGCTCAGAGGCGCGCCACGTTCCCCGAATTATTAGTTCGCCAACTATTTGCATTAAGGGGGGATCAAAGAAGGGGGCGGTTGTTCCTCGGGCGCAACTAACACGGTATTCCACGAACGTTAGCCGTGATTGTGCGACGACGACCATGCATAATAGCAGCGACGCATTACTATTGCACGAGGAAGTTCTCCCTTAATCAAGTACTTATTAGAATTACCTGCGTCTACGGCGCGGCGCCCAGAAACCGGCAACTTCCAGTCCACTCGAGTCGGAACTTTTGTTGTTGCCACGTGCGCTCACGCGACGCACTGTCTAACCTCGTTTGAAAGTAACGCTCGAAGAGTTTCTACATTCGTTCCACTCGCTGTCACTTTGGAGATCGTTGTTCTGTTCTCATAATTCCTCGTCAGTGGAACCGACTCCCGTGACAATTTTTCCTCCTCGGAATTTTGTCATTTACTTCGAGTTACTTCCGATTCGTTTTCTATAATCATCTTCCCAATCCATCGTCCTAATTGATTTTTCTTTATTTTCTAGGTGGATCCAGCCTGGCCAGCGTGGTCGCCGGAAGCAAGCCGACCAGCCCATTGAACAAACCAGCTTTCGACGACATCGCTCCTCGGAATGTCACTGCCATAGGAGGACAAACCGCAGAACTAAATTGTTACGTGAAGTATCTCGGAGACAGAGTGGTAAGCCAACGAACACTACATTTTTATTCTCTCGAGAAAATTCATTCATTGTTACAAATCGATGATTCTGGGACCCCCACGCAAAGTATCGATCGTATATTTATTTGCCTGCGTTCGTTGGTAAGCATTTCTATTGGTTTTAGAAAACAGCAGGCCATTGTTGCAATGGGTGTCACGGTTTTTCCACGAATAGACCATTAATCTGTACAGAGAACGGTGGGCTATTAATTAGTGCGACCTGGTACTGCAGAATCGATGATTTTAGGGGGATGAGAAACGGGGACGGTCAATATAAAGCTCGAAACATGACAATAATAATTCTTCGGCGCGTGCGAACGCGAAAATAAAAGGACGATCTTATCGTCGCTTAATTACACTGTCCAACAGCCAAAAAGAATATCGATTCTCACTATGCAATTCTTATAGAGTTTAGACGCACAGTTTTTGAGAAATTTGAATTTGAAAAAATGACATATTTTTCAACTTTGAACAAATATTGTGATGTTATTATGAAAGATATTGAATTGATCTTTACAGCAAAAGATTCCTTAGACTTTCCCGAATCCAGTGATATATAATATTAATACATTATGATTGTTTAAACATGTTTAAACGATCATTAAAGACGGAGAGACACCACTTTTGCACCAATTTTTGACGATATTTTTGAATTTATCTCAAAAAATAAGCGTCCAGCGGAAAATCGAACTATACCACGCGATAGAGCAGACTTTTATCTTGAGAAACCACCCTTTCAAGTTTCGAACGTCGACGTTTCTTTCGAACCGGAAAGCAAAATATCTTCGCCCGACATGAGTTGCGGATTCGTTTAAACATGTCTAAACAATCGTAATGTATTAATATTATATATCACTCGATTCGGCAAAGTCTAAGGAATCTTTTGCTGTAAAGATCAATTCAATATCTTTCATAATAACATCACAATGTTTGTTCAAAGTTGAAAATATGTAATTTTTTCAAATTCAAATTTCTCAAAAACTGTGCGTCTGGGAGAAAAATTAAAAACAGATTCGGAATCAGCGCAAAAAACTCTATAAGAACTGCATAGTGAGAATCGATATCCTTTTTGGCTGTTGGAATTTGTTGGACCGTGTTATTAGTTTCATGTGTAGGGCTTGAAAATTGTAACTGTGAAAATTGCGACTCTATTATTCAAACAGCGATGTAGATACCTGTTCAGTATGGAAAATCAAGGATCCGCTGTAGTCACTTTTCCTCCGAAATTCGTCTGTTGGGTTACTTTTCTTACATCTGGAAGGTTTGTAGAGCGTGTTGGTAGCAAGTTGGGAGGGGATGGATAGAGGCTCGGTAACCACTTGGCCGAGTATGCTTGATCGGTTCGTTTGCCGGCAGCGAGGGAGCAGTCACCTTGCTAACCCCTGCCAACCCATGACATCCCCTGCCAATCCTTGGTTTAGCCGGTGCTAGCTTCTTCCGCCGTTACGGGCTCCTATCTGGCAATTAAAAGCAGCCCTCGCGCGACCAAGACCGACGACACACACGAACACAACACGTCTATACGTAGTACATGGACAGAGAACGATGCCCGGCAAGCTCTTGACGCACACTACTACAAAACGCCGGTCACACTCGGCGCACAGAGTGAATCCCGGCGAATTCGAGGGTGAAACCGAGGGGGGATTGTAGAAGAGATTTAAGGACTGTCTTTCTTGCCGGCGGACCGATAGGCGCTCACCGACGCGTTAAAGTAGACTCAACGTGGACACGTGATACCACCGGGACGGTATTTCGTGCGGCTGTCTGTCGATTTACCGCCCCCGCAACCAGCAAGACAACTCGATTCCCGGCCGCTGATATCGATCCGCAAAAGAGGCCACTTCGCCTCGGCTAACTTTCATTGTTACAGTTCGACGGGAGTTTCTTCGAGAACCGTGTCCGGAGCATCTTTTTCTAAGACCGAATAGAGCTTCGAGTTCATCGACGGCATGCGTTGCTGTATTTTAGTGCGATTTTTTCGGGATACTGTTAAACCAGCCTTTCTTTCTTTTAGCAGATATACAGGGTGAGTCCGAAGAAACAGAACACCTAAATATCTCCGTTACTTTTCGTTGTACGAAAAACTTCTTAGGACAAAGTTACACTGTTTGAAGGGCCACATGTAACGGCGTAAGGGAAAAAATTTCCAAGGTAATTTTTTATGAGATTTCAAGGTCATCTTGATTTTTTTTACTGGAAACACCTACTTTCCATAAATCGATAGGCTGTCGAATTCTGAGTAAAAATCTATTGACCTCCATAGGTCCTAAATCAAATAGTTTACGAGATATTATCGAAACAATTGTCTATATTCTTTGGATATTATCTCGTTAACTAGTAGGTTTAGGTCATATGAAGGTCAGCACTTTTATACTCAGACTTTGATACTCTATCGATCTATGGTATAAAAAATACATGATTCCATTTTAAAAAAATATCGATGACCTTGAAATCTCATAAAAAATAACCTTGAAAATTTTTTCCCTTACACCGTTACATGTGGCCCTTCAAACAGTGTAACTTTGTCCTAAGAAGTTTTTCGTACAACGAAAAGTAACGGAGATATTTAGGTGTTCTGTTTCTTCGGACTCGCCCTGTATATTGTATACAGGGTGTCCCAAAACTCCTTCAAGTCCGGAAAATGGGAGGTTCCTTAGGTCATTTGAAGCGACATTTTCTTTTGCAAAAATGGCCGCAGCGGCTTTGTTTAGAAGTTATTAGCGAAAAACATAGACCAATCTCACCAATCAGAGCGCGACCTAGACGCGAGCTGGCACTGTCGGCCCGGCGCGGCGCGCCAACTGTCTATTGGCCGACTGTGCCAAGTCGCGCTCTCATTGGTCCGTGTTTTTCGTTAATAACTCCTAAACAAAGCCGCGGTGGTAATTCTTGCAAAGGAAAATGTGGCTTCAAATGACCTAAGGAACCTCCCATTTCCCGGACTTGAAGGAGTTTTGGGACACCCTGTATGTAATGTATACCGGCCAAGCCCACCGATGCGACGCGATGGCAGTTGAACCGGTTATTTTCACGGAGACAATGAAATTTATTGAAACGTGAACAATCCCTCGATCATCAGCGACTCGCGTCATCAGTTTATCGGACGAATAGTCCGGCCGACTGTAAGCTGCTTCCACGGAGAGTCCACACTAACCCCGTCTCTCTCTCTCTCGCTCTCTCTTTTCCGCGAATGAAAAATTAATTACTCTCACTCGATACACTGCCCACCTGTCCTCTTCATATCCGGTAATTCGGCGTTCCATTAATATTTCACGGGTATCCGCCGCGAAATCCGTGAAAACGCACCGTGGGACGCCGGACGTATATGGGACCGGGTTTTCGCGACAATATGGGAGCACGTAGCGATAAGTAAACATTACGCGGACCGTGCCACCCTCCCCTTCCCGAAAACTAGCCATTATGCATATTGATACGGTTTATGCGTATGCTAATACTCGGTGGCATATAACTATACGATTACTTCGGTGCTCGTGCCGCTTTTAACGCTCGCTACCCCGGCGGATAGCATTCGGAAACCCAGGGAATCATTTATTCGAGCTCGTTAATGCCGGCCGCAGTTTCGGCACAGATACTTTTCGTCGGACAGAATTACCCCGGATAATCCGCGATACACAATTTCCGAAGAATAATAATAAGCTGCAGCAACGTCCCCGGCCGATCGCCAGATTATTCATACACCTCCGTGGTTTACTATGATTTCCCGGGTGTTTCCCTTCGATCGACGATAGCATTATCAATATTAGACTCGGTCGGGAATTATTCAAGCCAGTACATATACGGTTACGCGAGAGGGCCGTTCGCGGAAAGAGTGATACAAAGGATAATCAACTGTCTCTCCCTCTCTCTCTGTCTAGTATTCTCTTTCGCGTCGCACGCCGGTTTCGGTTCAAAAAGATTCAGAATCATTGACTATGCCTTTCTTGCACCCTGTACACGAAGGAACGAGCGTACACGGTGCCAACGAGCCAGCGAATATGCAGACTGTCGGAAACGCGAGTGCAGCAGCGCGGCGGACAGCTGACAAAGATCAAAGGATAAATGTTGATCGAGGGGAGGGGGGAGGGGACGTTCGGGAAATGGATTGGTTCGATTTTCAGCGTTTTAGAATTGTTTGTCCATCGAGCAGCCGTTAGCGAGAAGCCGGTTGACATTAACTGCCCTCGCTTTGACATACGGCTCGATTCAGAGCGAAGAGTCCCGCGGATATCCGCCGCCGATCGGGTGATGTTGTAACATTTAATTAGCGAGAGTGTTCTCTCGCTGTTTCGACAGCAGCTGTGTAATTTAACGCTTCGATAGCCTCCCTCTGTGCCTATGGAGCTTCTTTAGCCTCTCGCACTTTGGCTTTCTCGCGCTCTCTCTCTCTCTCTCTCTCTGTTTGTCTGTCTGTCTGTCTCTATCAACCACAACCACCGAATAGAAGTCTAAAACACCGAATGAGTTCTTAGGAATGCTGGTTCATTAGAGAGTCCTCCGATTGAAATGTTTTCCACAAAAGAATTTGAGTTAGAGGGCGGAGAGTTTTGCGGGGGATGCTGGTCGAAATTTCCCGAGATTCGCGCGAAGGTCTTCTCTAATTTGGCAAAGTAGAATGGCTGAATTAAATTACAACGTTTGCTCGCCGCGAAATTTCGTTTTGTATTTATTTCCTGGTATTAGCGTGCAAGAACACGGAAAATTCAATACAGTATTAGCAATAGTTTTTTGCGAATATGTCGAAAACTAAAAGCGACCCCTATATATATATTGGAAAAGGAAAAAGTTGTTCGTAGTGTGTAGCTGCATAACATACTTAAATTTAACCCCGATTATCGATCGTAAATGTTGAAGGTTCAATTTAATGATGTTTTCGGCGCAATTGTTTCGATCACTTATTCCTCAAAATGTAATTGATAAGTTCCTCAAGTTAGAAAACAAAAAATATACAAAATTGTTCAAAGAATATAAGAAACAAAGCATAAAAAATTCAACAATGTGTTACAAGCAAACAGGCGAGATTCGAATTTGGCACACCGCGCATTTCGGCAAAAATTTCGACGAACATTTCGGCGCGCCGAACGGCGAACGGCAAACGGAACGGATTTGTGCTATTTCCAGAATTTCTTGCAAACTATGGGAGCTGCAACAGCGTATACTACACAAAGAAATACAGGAAATGTTGGCAGTTTATTGAGTGAATTAAAGTTTCAAAGTGAAATGTTCAGGTCTGTACGAAGCATTAAAGATTCAGATTCGAGATTAAATGACTTGAGATGTTATGACAGTTCGACGAACAATGGTCAAATGGTATCGGCGCTACGGTCCGATCGTTAAATACAAAAAAAAGAAAAAACCAATTAACTAAGCAGTTTTGCTAATTTTCAAGTAATCGACGTTTCGGTCACTGATTTGGACCATTTTCAAGATTAAATTAAATTGCTTCTGTAAGAAAAATAAACACGTTTAACATAATAACATACAAATTTCAAAAGTGATAACTATTAAATATTTAATTGTAAGGGAACTTAAATTTTTCACAATTTTTCACTCACTTGCTTAGGTGTGATTAAGTATGATAATATGAGAGTCGTGAGACTCGTGAAACACGTGTGTTCACCATGTCTGTTTTCACGACACTGATCGTCTTTACAGAGATCTAGGTTATGTAAATCGATGCACGGCGGTAAATTCAAACAATCATAATGTGTCTTTAACTCACTCAGTGAAAATACCAAAATGGTAAATCATAATTTATTGACATTCTATTATAACTCAGATAAAATTTCATAGAACACGTTGTATGTGTTGTATATTTCGTTTGGTTGTATATTTACAAAAATATACCTTCCTTTATTTCCTGTTACTGGTTAACCAACCACCACCACCTCGTTTCGCGTTGTTTCTTGTCTTACCTTGTAGCGTGGTGAGTAAAGTGTTGGTAATGCTGCAAATAGCGAAGAAGAATCCATTCGTCTGTTATTAGGGGAATGCATTAGCCTGAATAATGCAGAAGGTTTGATACGCTGATGTATGGGCTTCTTAAAATTCAGCTGGAAACTGTTGCACCGCACTAGATCACTGTGCCCCTGGTTCTGGGGGTTGAAGAAAAATAGATGCGCGATCGCGTCTCGTTTGCTAGGGCACGCGCAACATCATGGTCGATTGTACCGGAAGTGATCTGTTTAATCGAGCCCTTCCCATCGCGTGTTCCGTCGGAAATACTTGCAACGGCTTAGGCTTAAACGTTGTACCCGGACCTCGTCGCAACCGAATTCCGCGTACACGTCGCGAGTATTACCATTCAATTGTTCCAGTCAGACTCTGCAGGATGCCTAATTAATCCTTTGATCTTATTACTCGTTAATTAAGCCGTGAGTCTCAGTCTGGAATCCTCCGGATAGTATACTTTGTACGAAATTCTATTACTAAAGTAGAATCTGATTTTCCCCGATAAAATCGAGCATCATTAATCTGTGGATCTGTAAATTGCAGCTGATTTTAAGATCCATCGAATTGTAAGCTTCGCCGCCTCGTGAATGTATTAAGGGAGAAATGATCTATGTCAGTTTGGAAGGGACTCGTTGGTCATTCATTATTCTCTCGTGGAATCAATTAATTTTGTCGGAAATCGGATATCTATATTATTTCATTTATATTCGTAATGATTTTCCAATATCCTGTAACATTACCGCGCCAGCTAATGGATGGCGGCATACTTTTCATTTCAAATATATTGCCACATCATTACAAAAAAGAAAAGCCTCGACACATTTGTAGTGCAACCGGGTATTTTGTCGTTCCTCGTTTGCCATTTATTTTGACGAATCGCCACCCGGTTTCCAGTTGCACGCTCGTGTTAGCCCCTCGCAATTTCTTCCGCGAGACATCGGTAATTCTTTGACGTTAGTTACTCGCTGCCAGGCAGAACATATCAATCTTCCTAATCAATGTTTTATCACGGATCGAATATTGATCGCAAACATGCAATATTTCAGTTTGACTCGGAGCGAGCCGATAATACTTACTACTTCCGTGAAGTTTGTCGCATTCTTACATACAATTCCATTCGTTCCAACAAATCTAGCCAACATCGAAATACGAAAGAGTATACGAGAATTTTTGTGGAATTTTTCACACAAATCCCTGGAACCGAGAAAAGATTATAGAATCTTCCCACAGTGCGCAGGACAAAACGTCAGCAAGAAGTAAGTGTTGTAGGAATTATTCGATGACACCAATTTCCATCAAATCAAAAAACAACCCACCTCAATGCCACCATGAGCCCCTCCTCCGGCGAAACGCACCCTCGAAAACAAAAGTGTGAGTAAAAAGTAAGTGATAGAATGCTAAAAAATTGCAAACGGGGGAGGGTGAACGGCCAGTGCCAGCATCTACATTTTGCAAATCGATGCGTTAGCCGACTGGTTATCATGGCAACGATAAAACAACGCGAAACAGAGCTCGCATCGACGACATGACAGGGGGTAGCTGGTTGAAAGGATCGACCCGAAAGGGAAACACGTCGACGCGCGACAAAATTCGCGGATACAAGCGGACCATGTGGATCGATCGGCGTGCCGTTCGGCAAATTAAAAAATTCGTCTATCCGGATCGGCCGCGAATAAAAACCAGGAGAGGGTGGGGGGGGGGGTGGGGCAGTTGCAATATTCGAGGCGGCGCGGCGCGGCGCGGCGTTCCGCGTGCGCCCGGTAACTCCGATAATTGATTTAGCGGCGGAACAGGAACGTAATACATATAACCGGTTCGCGGATGGGCAGAACGAAAGGGGGCAGGAGAGGGTGGGATCCGTTTAAACTTAGTTTAATTAAACCGTGGATTTATTGGGCGCGCCGGTTGATACGTACACAGGAAGACGAGTACGAGCACAAGCACGAGCGCTCCCATACACGCGTCCGACAAGCCCTGCCCGTACCTGCGCGACGCCTGGTTGCTCGCTAGAGCAGGTACACGTGTTCGCGGTCGTGTGCGATACACGCGCACGTGTCTCTGACAAGGGCTGTCACCCTACTCGTCCGCTATTTTAATGAAACTACTATGCACCGCTCGGAAAAATAATAGCTGTGTCCGTTTTTAGCGGGCTTCGACGTACGGATGGAAATTATCGTTACATATTTAGGGTGGGTTTCATACGTTTTGCATTTAGAATGTCTAAAATTGTTGATAGATTTATGGATTGGATATACGTTAGCCGGTAGTTCACGTTTTTCTTCCAGAGCAGGCCTGGCCAACGCGCGGCCCGACTGACGATTTTACATTTTTCGTTGTATGTGTACAAGAAATATTAAATAAATGAATATTAGCATGTATCATTGTTATAATGCGCAAGTGCGACTACGAACACCAGTTCTGTATTTGATATCTTTGTTATAATTGAGTTACAGTGCAACAATGAAATGAAACAAATTTTTGCGTCCACATCGAAAATTAATTTTTACAATACTTATATTACATCCGAGAAATATTCCAACTTAATCCTCATCCGTCCCTCGTGTCAATTTGACACAGTTTTCCCGAAATAAGTTACACTGTTCTGTTATTTGTAGGTAAATTCGTTCGAATCTTGGTGACTTTTATTTTTTTAATGCGAAACATATAACTGCAAAAACCTAGAATGTAAATGTTAACTCATCAGTTTCAAGGAAAAAAACATCGAAAAGTAACTGTTTGACTTGTTATTTTATCGATTTTTTTTATCTCTGTGTCAATTTGACTCCGAGGGACAAATTCAGTTCGTGAAATGAGGGACGGATGAGGGTTAAGATATTTTGCACAACGAGCACAACGAGGGGAAACAGTTTTCTCAAAGATGAAATTTACAATGAGTTCATCACGTGCTTCATTAACTGATGCCAATTTAGAAAACCATCTAAGATGTGCAACGTCGAACATGTAGTAAATATAGATCTACAAAAATTATGTGAAAGAAAGGATAAACAAATGTCTCATTAATTAAGACTCAAGTGTTAATTATATTAAATCATAGTATAACAGTACAGTTTTATTAATTTTATTAAACACGCGTCATCAGAGTGTCCCGTGAAACCATTTGGGTTGGCCAGGCCTGTTCTAGAGTCTGTGGGTTTTTGGGGTAAATTAGTAGGCTATTGTTTGTAACCCCTGGATGCTGAAAATTATTGACAAGATTAGAGTGGATTCGGCCCGAGTTAAACGAAGGAATTCATGAATCGTAATGACATTTAACAATCTTAAGAAGTCTAGGAGGAAGAGACAGCCGCCTTCTGTCAATTGTAAGAATAATAGCGATGATCTAAGAAACCGAGGGAAGAATCCATGAAACTCGAGTCTCCCGTCGCGATAACGAGAGCAAACCATCGGGCCATACTCGGGCCCCGGGGGCAGGAGGAATTAGACGAAGGTGCATATTCAGTCAGGTGAATCGTAGTTTAATGAAGGACAGACAGGGTCCCGTTCGCTAGATTCGCCGGAAATGGTAAATTGGCGTAGACGACTAGGGCTCGGTTAATTGGGTTGAAGCGCAACGACCGGATGTTGTCTTCTGTTGGCTGTCCTCGTTTCTTCGCGCTTCAGCCGGTCGTACGATGATCGGTCTCGTCACTCCAGAAACGTATAAAAGCTACGGAACGGATAGAACTCACTTCTCGCGTGGACTCGTTCTTTTCTCGCTTCTCGCCGGTTCGAATTTAAGGGAGCGAGCGGGTGTCTCGGAGCGTTTAAATATTTGCCCGGTCGGGCGAACTTCCGCCGAGGCATGTCTAATTACTGGCAACTAATTATACCTAAACGGTAAATATAGCTGGGTCAATTGCAGAACTTCCAATTGCCTTTAGATAACGAGAGGGGTGGAGAGAGAGAGAGATGCTCGGCAGATGCGCGCTCTCTACGTTTCGTAGCCGACGCGTTCGCGGCAGATATCTTATTAGCGTGATGGTTACGTTGATTAAAGTTCGACGAACAATTAATCGCGAACTGTCTGTCGCACAAAGCAGGACCAGCGCCGGTTACGGGAAACATCGAGCTAGCAGCTGACTGCCAGTTGGTCGTGGGAACCGTTTCCTTTGTCTCGAATCATCCTGGAAATCTGCTCGCCAATAAGCTCGGGGATTCGACGGAGCATTGTCGTCGATTTTCGAGACTCGGGAGTCGAGACGCTCCAATTAGCACCCTGCTCTGCGAATTAATCGTGATTTTTCCAGCGAAAACGTGGGTGTACATAGTACGATAGGCCCTCCCACGCCACGTGTGCCTCGATAGAAAAACAAACGTGGACGGTTAATAAAATATTGATTTATTTGATATTGATCCTTCGCACTCGACTGTCTCGTCCGCAGCACCACTGGAAATTGCTATAATTCAAAAGAATTGATGCAGTAGTTAGAAGGGAGAGCACATCGAACCTATTGCATGCCAATTGTCATGAAAGTTTGAGAAGAGGTGGTTCGAATGGCGCGTTTCAAGCGAATCCCGCAGCTCTCGGAGGTTTTTGCCGATTTACTGGATATTTTCACTTAGCGTGGGAGTAATTAAAGGGAAGAGGGTAAGAGGAAGCGCCTCGGAGGTCGGTCCGTGGAACAAGAGGAAGCCACGAATATGCCGGGACGTAGCGTCGGGTGCAATCCTATCGGGAAGACTTCCTCCGTTCTTTTTATTTCTTTCTGCCGGAGACCACCTGCAACCTGGGTGCTGGAAGTTACCGCTAATGAACAAAGAAAATGCAAGTCAGCTCGGCGGAGAGTGAATGGACGAGCGAAGGAACGAGTGCTCTCGCGGCTCTCCCGATACTATCTCCGGACAGGCAGCTTTGTCACAGTCTCACGGAACGCGGCAAAAAGGCCAGCGGCTCGTTTCCGTTCCCCTAATTACCCGTTACGCCACCCTCGAATCATTAATCTGGCATTAACGATCGGCCCCGTGCACGCACAATATTCCTACTTGAAATTTTTTCTCTCCTCGAATGCAAGGACCTTCGTTATCATTAATTCATTCTATTGAGCTCCGAGCGCCACCGAGTAGGAGAGCAGACAATGACGGTGAACGGGCGGCTGCGGATGTTTATGCAAATTCCCATTTTTATAGGGAAATTTTCAGAAATTAGGGTCAACGAGAATTTTATTTTCCGCCGAAGCAGTTTCTATAGTGGGGGAGCATCTTAAGAGTGCATTAAATTCTCTGGAACCGCGCAATTTAGCAGCCCTTGAAATCTTTTATACGCTTCGGATGCATGGCGGTGCGCCGCGCCGCTCCGGTGTAAGTGAAAAGACCGGAATAATTAATTTTTTCAGCGAAAGGTCCTTAAGAGGGATGTTATGTCGAAGTTATGGTATGTAGGTGAGTCGGTGATTTTTTTTTAGATTCTTCCAAGAGAGAGCTGGTTTTATGTTAAGTTCTTTGAGTGCTTGGAGATTAACCCATTAACCCTTTGCGGTTCAACGTGTTTCCTCGATTTTTTTCGAGTCTGGCTCGACGTAGGACCCCGAATGGTTAACACCGAACCTTCGAAAACTTACAAGGGAAGTTACCCGACCGTAGCACGCCGATTTTAATGAAATTTTGCTATGATATAAAACTCAAAAAAATATTTGACACGTATTTTTTTATAGCGGCCGACATTCATGTTCAGGGGGTGAAAATAGCTCTCAAAGTTGGGGTGAAAAATCGATTTTCTTGAATATCTCTGAGAGTATTAGGCCTAGACAAAAATTTCAAAATCCAACTTGTGCGTCTTTGAAGGCCTAGAATTCTAGGCCTAATACTCTCGGAGATATTCAAGAAAATCGATTTTTCACCCCAACTTTGAACGTTTTATATTATACCAAAATTTCATTAAAATCGGCGTGTTACGGTTGGTCAACTTCCCTTGTTAGACAACACTTTCAATGAAAATTTTATCTACCCAGAAAAAACTTGAGAATTCCCAAAACCAAAGGTCTATTCTACTCCCACTCCCCAACGTCTCCAAAAACCGTAGACTAGTCAATTCCAAATCGCTTTAGCTTCGCTTAGGATCTATCGGAGATCTCCTACACCAAACGATCCGAAGGTCCGTAGGTCTAAGACCCTGAGGATTAATCGCGGCGAATTTAGAAAATTGTTTTCCTCGCCGGCAAATAAGCTGCTCGTAGAATAGGATGAGTCGGTAGTGGTGAGGGGGTTAAAGTAAGGGGGTTAGGAACTAAACCCGATTTAATCTCGTAATCGACGCGTCGCCGGTCGCCGCGCCGGTCGGCGGTCGCCGGTCGCCGGTCGCCGGTCGCTCGGGAGTCGAATTGAAACAATCTCTGGCCGGAAAAACGGAGAAATGCAATCGTCAGCGAACCTTGGTCCGGGTTCGTAGACACATCGGGACGCTTCCGTTCTCCTAATCCTCGGCTGACGGAGACGGGTGGAGGGTGGAGGTGTACGAGTGTTTGTGAACGAGAAGCGCCGCGTCCTCTCGAGGATTTCTGGCCGGGGCCGTCTTTCGATTACGAACCTCTGTCCGGGAGTTTGCACAGGCGACCGAGAGCCTGCCTGTGTCCATTACCGAGCCACAGCCACACCCACTCGAGAAACGGCTGATTTCCAGTACCTTATATTTGCCGACTCGCGGGCCAACGAATTGCGACCCGTCGGAACGACGAGAGACCACCGTCGATAACGAACGACGAAGAACGATGCTCTGCCACCATTGCGACGCGACATTTTAAAACGGGCCTGGCCAACCCAAATGATTTCACGGGCCACTTTGATGACGCGTAACGTTATAGCGGGCCGCACTTTAGGTAAACATGCTTTTAAAATATGTAATACAAATACAAAATGAATAAAACTTTATTGTTATACTATGATTCAATATACAGTAATCGCTCCTTCATTGTCCTGAATCGTGGGCACGATCGTTGTCCAGTGCCTACCCACTCTACTGCCTGTCAACGAGAGGATTAGGCCTGCGTGGATCTGGTTGCCAGATGTGTCCCAGGACTGTCTAGACCCGCTGTACGGGTTACGTTTTTTCTGTCCTTGACCTTGAATGACCTTGGACTAATTATAGTCACTGAATTCCTAATGAAAGGGACTATCATTGTAGGTGTGTAAAAAAGGGTGGTTCCATTTAAAAAAGTCAAGGTGACCTTGATATCTCCAAAAAAATGACATAAAAACAAAATTTATTTTTTTGCATCGTGTCAGCCCCATTGTACCATTTACTTTGTCCTTACCATATTTTACGTATCTTTAGAAACAACAAAGATATTTGAGGTGCTAACGTTTGGTGACTCACCCTGTATATATTATAACAATGACACTTCATTTATTTAATGTTTCTTGTGTACATACAATGAGAAACAAAAGTTTGAATAGAAATGTAAAATCGCCCGGCGGGCCGCGGGTTGGCCAGGCCTGTTTTAAACGAATGAAAGTGACGGATTTAAGAAAAAGTATTTTGTTCGAAATTTTACATAACATATTGGAGTTTGTCTACATACTGATTAAGTTTTGTTGGTGCCACCGTTCGTATATACCTAATACTCGCACAGAAAGTGCCCCAGCAAACAATAACGATTGAACGACAGGGGATGACGAGGCGCAATCGAGAGCCAGGCTTTCATCCCCCATCCGTGGCATTAAAGAAGCACCAAGTCTGTCCCGAGAACGATTGCTCTCAATTAGCTTTATCTGTATTTACGGCCCCGAGAGGGCGAAATGGACGTGTAACGGCCGGCAGCTGTTTGATTTTATGGGAAACGGCCTTTCCTAGCAAGCATTTTTCTGTTAATATCTTGCTGGATGTTTGCGCACTGCAGCGCTACGTCTCGAAAATTTGATATCAAGTCAGAGTGGCCGTTTACGAAGATATTATTTGTACCGAGTAGTTTTCCGAGGGCCGGTGCCGGTACATGGAATTAAGTGTGCTTGACAAACACGATGTAAAGAGCGACATCAAAGTGGTCCGTGAAAATATCACTAGGTACAACAGGTGCTTCTGTAAAATACACGTTTTCCTCGTCCAGCGAAAGAAAATGGTCGTGCGAGCGGCGAGCGCACGTCTGTCCACCGGCCGGACAGAAAGTTCATTAAAACCGAGGTAAAAAGGCGAGCGTATTTCCGTCGTTGTAACAAATAGCAGGAAGATTGACTTTAAATGCGAAACTTCTTTCAGCGCGCCCGGCTAACGACAATGCGCTTCGTTAACTCGAACAATCTGGAACCGAGACTTCTCGAGCTATCAAACCCTTTTAAGGGCTGTCGTTTAGCGCGAAGGAAGCCATTCTCAGTCGTGGAAACTGCCCCCAACGAAATTATTTCCTTTCGTGCTTTTATTGCCTACGGTCTCTAGCGTTTTCCAGGCTTGCCGGTTCCTATTTTATTTTTATGGGGAGTCGAACAATAGGATACACTCCTTTATCTTCAGATGAAATACTCTGTCCAAGCACCGCGCTACCCCGTTCTCGTCATCAATTAGACGCGGAGGGAAAATTATCCGCGGCTGCGGGACACGCGAACTCTTTCACAATGAAACAAACACGTTTAAGCCCGAGGCTACAGTCTTAAGAAATGAACACTTGTGTCGAAAAATGAAGTTTCTCAGGATCAAGAACTGAGAAAAATGATGTAAAAAACTAGAAAAAAATTGCCAACTGGTTAGCGAAACGTTGGTCGAAAACGTTGGCGAAACGGAGGACAGCAGCCACGAGGTATTCCCGTCGGCCGAGGACCGGCAGCTACGTGATCTTCCCAGAACGAGTGTGGATCATCGTTCAGCCGATTCGATTGCAGCCGTCAACGAGCAACGAGAGCAGTTCTCATCCGATTGTCCGATAAGTCGTTAAACATTTCCCTGCGAAGATTCGCGCCGCGCCGTCCGAATTGTCTAGCTCTCGTCCGCCGCTTCGGGCGAATCTACTACCTGTAAGCGTTAAGTAGTATCCGCGTGTCCGCGAAAGTCGTGGTTCCCAGTCAGACGCCGGACGTACGTGCCGCGTGGACAAAAGGTTGTATCGCATTTGATCGTCCAGTAAGGGGAATGGGTCGCCGAACGATAATTTCGCGTAAGCCAGACTCCGGGACGTAACAATTGTATATTTTATTTTCTACTTTTATTGTCATCGGAAGCAAGTATGTATATAAAATTTCCGTAAGATTGGTCTATGGGAAGAGACTTAAAATTCGATTACAAGATTTGACGCATAAGTGTGGTAAAAAAGAGCACAGAGCCGTTCAAAGCAGTTTGAAGCTGGAAATGTTTACATATTTGTGAAGTATAATAGTTGTGAAATCGAAATATGTCAAAACCCCAGGATGTTTTGACCCGAAATTGAGAAATGCTTAGCTGAAGATATTAACGTCTATAAAACTTAATTCTAACTTAGTGTTTTATTATTGCTACGATACTATTTTAACGGTTATTGAAACAGGAAAAATGGATATTCCTCACCTTCTTCAATACTTTCCATATTCAAAATTTAAAGAAAGGACACAAAACAACGTTCTTCTTTACAGAAAGTCAGTAATTGATTGGGCCAGGTCTCGCGTGAGTTCTCCGATGAGCTCTCTACCACTTATGCAAACATGATTCCTGCCGTTTGTTGTGGTTATTTTAGATTCCCGGCATTTGTTTCATACACTAGAGACATTTCTGAAGAGATTAGTAAAGCCAAACAAGGTGCGGAGAATAGTTATATTTTCGACTTTTGTCCATAAGCGACCGCACTGTGCGTCGCGTCGGGAGTTGTGGCTTGAAACGGGGATGGTAAAAATCGCGCGAGCCCTCGCAGGGGGATGAGAGAAAATGGAAGTGCGCGAAGAATGCGAGGCGTCGATGACGGCCGATGCTGAAAATGCCTCCGAGCTTTTATCAGCCGACGCGCAGGCATAATTTAAGGGGTGGCATTATTAAAAATGAGGCCTCACCGCGCCGCAAAAGGAAGACTCGGGCGAGACATTGTCGGAGGCGAGAGGCTATTAGGAAAAATTCGGAAGTGGGTTGCAGCGGAGTTTCTGGCCCCGTAATTTCCCCGCGTAATGGGGCCATAACCTCCTCGAATCGCCCGGGTAAATTATGAAAGTTTGATGCCGACGTAATTTATTCTTTTTTCACCCGTCGTCCCTTCCTATTTTTCCTTTTTTCCGCGCCCGGCCATCTTCGCCTCGGATTCCAGGCTGTTTTAGGAGCCAGATAATTAAGCTCGACCGTCTTCGATTTTAATTAGAAAGTTACCCCAGTCGTTCGGCTCGAGCGATACAGAAACGATTCTCCGCTGAAGAAGAAGAAGAAGAAGAGAGGGACCCCGGCCATTCATTAATAAAGAAAAACTGACCGCGTCCTTATAATGAGCGCGCAGTGCCTCGTACTCGTGAAAGATTACCACCTCCGCGGAACAGTATGTTCACCGCGCACCTTTCGCCGTTCATCAAACAATTAATTATTCCCCGATGAAATTTCCCTCGCAGTTTTCCTACCTCGATGCAGTGGAAGAGGAACGCTCTGTCAGAAGCTGGCGACGCGACGGTCGACGCTTCGAACATAGTCAAACGGACGTAAACTGTGGTCTCTGGACGTTTGTAAACACCATTAAAGCAGTAAATCTGTTCCATAAATCCCAAGATACTTTCCGAGAGCTTCCTCTGCAACCAACTCGAACGTCCTCATACTTTCAGCATCCTGAAGGATATACATCATCTTGTGCAACAACTAGCAACACAACTTGCGAACAAATGTCGATAAACAGCCACTCGAATAAAGTGTAATACTCGTGTGTCAGACACGTTACGTTTAGTAAAACGTTCTCGTACCGCCATCAACGTCAAACCAGTTCGCGAATAGCTGTTTATTATCGAACGAGGGACCGACCACACGAGTACGTCGATCGCGAGCCACGTTACAGTCGGTGGTTATACGTCAGGAGGAAGGGGTGCATATGTCGGGCACCCAGTTTCGAACACGTTTCGCTGTTTTTTTACGATCGGACGTAGGACAATGCGCACGTGCGCAGTAAACGGGACGATATCGTCGACGATTCGTCGAGGTTCGCGGCTCGATCGTAAAGCGTCTGAAAAAGTTTCCGTCGACGGCAGACGGAAGCACGAGAGTTCTCGCGGAACGAGTTCTCCGCCGAAACAGCCGGCCCGTTTCCTCGCGGTTCTTGCGCGAAACGCGTTTCCCACGAAAGACACAGCCGGCACGGAATAAAATTTACGCCCGATCTCGGCGCCGAGTTTTCTCATTACCATCTCCTCGGTATCGCTCGTATCCTAATGTACTTTGTACGGCGTTGGCTAGAAAGAAAAAGAAGGAGAGAGAGAGAGAGAAAGATGAGAAACAGAGAGGAGAAGCAGGGTCTAGTAAACGACAGGAAGCAGAAAATACGTGGCTTTGTTGTCAAGCGAGGAACGTTACGCGATACCGGTCCGGTCCTAGCTAAGAAAAGGCAGTATCAATGCAGCCAGCGGACTAATAGTATCCGCTATCCGTATCCCTTTGTTGCGCGTGCCGCTCTAATGACGCGGCATTGTACGAGCCGAGCCACGCGGAGATACGAAAATCTTTTCTTAATGGAAACTCGATGGCGCAGAGACCGGGAGCAGCCGAGGCTAGCGGCGTGGTAACCGAGATTTAATTGAATGTGATTTTCACCGGAAATCTGACGCGGCTTGATCACCGGACAACGCTGTTTAGCCGAAGAATCGCTGACGATCGTTGAAAGAATTGACTCCTTCTTAATCTCCTGAGCGGTTAATTTTTCGGAATCTTCGTGTTCTCCGAGACGCTCGCGCTACGATTTATTTTACAGTCACAGTCGATAAGAACTTCCCCGTTGTTCGCGTGTTAAGAACAGGAATCCCAAGATCCTGTTCCTTCTCGATGGCTCGAGCAACACGTAATCCATTTCGGAAAAGAATTCGCGTCCACGCTGGGAACGGAGCGTAAAGTTTCGAAACTCGAGACATAGTTCTCTATTATGCGGTCGATGTGCTCAGAGTTTCCGAGGCAAATACAGGAGCGGCTCTACGGGCTACTTTTACGCGGGCGCCGTGCCGCGCGACGATTCCGCAGGTGTGTACGTCCGTTCTAGAAGGGATTAGTCTGATACGGTTTATTCCGTGATGTAAAGAGCCGGTATTAATTTCTTGTCTTCGGTTTGTTTTTCATTGGAATTAATACTTCCCCGGTGCCCGGTTATTTACGAGCAACACGGCACTCTACAGATTTGCCGGATTAAAGGCGGGTCTCCTCGACTATAAATTAAAACCTTAAGCTCGCCTCGCCTTGCCTCCTTTTCTCCTTTTCTCCTTTTTTCCGACGGCGATTCTGTCGAGGATTCGTGTAAGTATCCGCTGCAGAGAACTAGCCGGACCGAGACGGGTTTATTCTCTGCGAGATTAGTCGCGAACTGGCGAAACCTTTCCTCCGCATCGAAAAAGTACTGCCCTATCCCGTGCTCAGTGTGCAGGACAATTAAAAACACTGTGCGACGCTCCTGAATTTCTTAGATACCAATTAATTAATCATCGCTCGCGTTACTTCACAATTCGTCCCGTCTTTCGACCCCACATCATCTCAATGAATTCTTGCGATAGAATCCTCGAAAATACTTCCACTACAGGATTAGTAAATTTCTATTTGACTTCTGCCTTGAGCAATTAATTTAGACAATTTTTATAGTTGTATAGAAATCCGCAGTCTAGTCGTAAAATGCGACTCTACACTCGAAGCAGATGATCTCTCACGGCGATTTCCCGTCCCGACATCCTTTCTTCCTGTACAAGAGAACGGAAGCTCGGTCATCCGGTTGTCGGGGAAGCGTTTCGAGGACGTCGGTGCGCCGTCGGAACGTAGCTCACGTCCCATTCATTAGTTCCCTGTAAATTAATAAGTAGTTAGTTTGTTCTACCGCTTCATTTAACTTTCGAGGCGCGCCGCAGTTTCGCAGAAGCTGGGCCAGGTCGGGCAGCCGTGCAAGCGACGAGAACCGTTTTTCACCCGGTGGTGAACAGTTGAAGCACGGGCAGCGCGAGGAGCTTAAACGCACGGGCTCTTCGAGACAATTAACGTGCAAAAGCCACGGGTCGGCACATTCTATTCGTTAATTCAGCCAATCCAAGTGGCTGCTTTGGCGGATAGCTTGAACGAGGAGCAAAGGCGTTTCGCTCTTTAAGGGCTGGCAAAACAACGGGTACGTTGTACGAAACGAGAATTCAATCGAGGAATTCCATTGTCCGACGCTGTGCGTGTTTATACCGGATCAATTTGGGGTTCCGTTTAAACACCTTTTACAAATTTACATTTTATAGACGGGTAAACTAAACTTATTCATTAAATGCAGCAGAATACGACTGCGCACGTTGAGCCAAGTAAAATGGAAACATTTGATTATAGAAAGTGGAATGACAAAGTCTATGGGCCGACAAATGGCAGAGGGATAGCCGTGGGCCATACGAAGTAGTTTAGAACAGTTTCTGGTCTCTCACTGTAGAATGAGACTCCGTGTGGTCAGGCAAATAGACCACAGCAAAGTAGAAAGGATAGTCTGTGGTTCAGCGAGTGGATAGAACGGATCATGGTCAGCTATGTGCGAGGAGGTCCTCGTTCAGCCATCCAAAATAAAATGGCGTAGGTCATGGTTAGACAAATCGAACAATGGCAGTGCTGCGACATACAGGCTAATCTAGGATGGGACACCCTGTGGCGAGACAAAAAGACCATAACAAACTACAATACATAGAATGGATAACGTATGCTTCATCGAGTGGTGCAGATCGGTCCATGTTCAGACGATTGCGCGGCAGTTATCTCATTTGACCAGACAAAGTAGACTAGGGCGGTTTGCGATCGGACAAACGAGGTAACGGCGATGCTTCATCTACAGAGCTGGCTCCTTTGTAATCTCGGTACCGGTATAGATAAAGGATTATTCTGTCATTACGTCAGAGAGGAAAAGAGCGCGACGGGGGGCGAGACCAACAAACGACACCGCAAAAGGAATTGTTCGCGTTCTTCTCTCGCGGGTCTCGAGTTGATTGATGACATTAAGTAGCTTTCTTTTATTCGTGGACCAGCGAAGCTCTACCGTGACTCGGGTTTTTCAATCGTGACTGATTCGTGCGTGATTAATGTCACAGCCGTATCTTTTCCGGTTTAGCGATATAATGCACGCCCGTTCATTTATTACACCGCCGCGCCGCGCCGCGCCGCGCCGCGTTATTTATGATCGCCGCAGCACTTAATACTATTTCCACGGAAGTGGCTTTCCTTCTCGCGACCGGTCTCTCGGGCGACCAAAGGGGGCCTGGGGGCGTTGTCGGCACCCTAAGCAAGATTTATCGATCTCTCTCGCCCCGTTCTTCGGCGACTTTTAACGCGGAAGCGGCCGTATTCCGCTCGTCGAATCCCTAATTTAGTGCCAATTCCGTGTTATGAATCGGCCACGCTCGCGAGACGGTCCCGCGAACCTTTAGGTTCGGCACGAGTCGAATTAAATCACGCGACGTCAGCGGGGAAATATAAGATCGCCCGCTCCGACTGTTGTTTTTCGCCGGCGATGCCTCATCGAATATTCATGCGGCCCGGCTCGAACAAAAAGGAGAAATCTGCTGTGTTTTCGCGGAAGAGAAATATCGCGTCGTCCGCCGCGACGGAACGTTTTCTGTCTTCGATTAGTCAAAATTTGTGTACTCATCGCCGCGGCAATACACTCCCCTGACGGTAATATCCTTTTCCCCACTCGGCTTTATTTTATTCATAACCAATTTGCATATTTTCCTGCTTGCAATCAGCGGAGCGAATTTATTCCGGCAATTTTTCTTGCCATTATAACCAACAACGCTCGCTGCTTTCCTAGGTGACATTTTAAGTTTGCACGAACAAGTATTCATAAAATAAATTAGTCTACATATGCGTTAGTTCTCATTTTTATTTTTTATTTTTTTGCGACGCAAATGAGTGAAGGGTAGGTGAACTTTATTCAATTTTAACGAAGGCAGCGATGAATTTTAGTTCCACGAAGGCTTTGTCCAACGTAAGCGAATTCTAAGTGTTTCGCGCACGGTGGTCATTAAAAATAGGTTTAAAATATACAGTGTAGTCGGAAAGGCGCAATAAATTCTTCGAGACGAAAGAAAAACGGAAGAGCAAGAACCGTAGCATCCTTTGACCCGGTTCCCAAATGTTGGCGCAAGGTTTTCCGCCAGCGGGAAATTCGTTCTTCCTTCATCTGTAACACTTCCGCTCGGTCGATGGGAAATGCAGCAGGGAGAAGAAAAACTTCGGTGTTCGTTTGTCTAATATGTACACCGCGGATTTTGTACATGTGTGACAAAAATTAAAGAAAATCGTTAAAAATTTTCTAATCGACACACATCGCCGAACGACAGCCCCGTTTCAAAAATGGTCTGAATTACAAATTCGCAATTGTTCGTAAACATTTTACAATTCGTTGTTTCAATCAAACATTTGCCGTATCTCTCTTTGTTTACGAAAAAAAATTGAGCCTGAATGTTCGGGAGGCGTGGACGCGTGTTGTTGAACAGTTCTCGCACAACATGTCCGTTCGTTGCTCACCGTTTCTACTTACAGTGAAAACAGACATGCACGAATTCAACTAACATCGTTCATCCTCCACGGAGCGGCCTGGCCCATGAAAACATTTCATTTTCAATTTTCCCTTGTTTTTTTCACGCGGAAAATCACCGTTCTCTCGTTCATCGACGGCAGCGACGCGCCTTGTGTATTGAATTTCCACGGCTGTCAATGCTTCCGCTTTAGTGGCGCGGGCACGGAAGGAGAGCGAGAGAGGATACCAAAGGCGGAAGAGAGAAAAAAGAAAGAGTGGAAGAGGACTAGCACGTCGAACAAGGGTCGAAAAGCCTCGCGTCGGGGAAACTTCTTAGCCCCTAATCTAAAAATCCCCGAAAGAAACGAGTCCCGTTATCGAACAAGTTGTCCGTGGGATTCGCAGCTACCAGTTTTTCTCATTTCCCGTCTTGCCTGTCTCCCTCTTCGCACTGCCGCCACCCACCCAACTCCCGTCGATTCCTCTGGCGTGTCGCGTTCAACTCATTTCTGGGATTTCCCCGTTCGTTTCCCGAGATTCTGGGACGGGGCCGAGGCCGACCCGTGTCCACTCCACTTGGTTCTCTCGCGAACCGAGCGTCTATCTTCGATTATAAACTTGCTCTCCGGTTGTTTCTCGATTGGCCCCTGGACTCTTATGGTTGTCCTTTCCAATCTCTCGTTGCCGCATCGACGTCACCCTCGGCGACCGGCACGGAGGCCGAACACGGGGCCGAAACGAAGATAACGGGGGTGTGGGTGGTGAGCGTCGTCCGAGAGAGGAGTTGAAATCGAAAATAGGACGAGGACGAAAAAAAAGGAACTCGTCGTGAGCGACGCAATCTCGCACACCGTGGAAACGATAGTAGCGTTAGACTCCGGGAAATCTCCTTCGGGAATCTTCGCCGCGGGACACCTGCGCTCCGAGATCTCTTCTCGAGATCCCCGGGAAAACCCGGAACGGTGATCGCGCGCCCGTTACTATCTCTATCTCATCCTCCGCCTCTGTATCTCTCTCTCTCTCTCTCTGTTTGTACGTGAAAGTGTGCGTGCGCGCGTGTGTGTAGATGGAGAGAACGCGTGAACAGAGGAAACACACGGATAGAAAGATATTTCGAATAGTCCGGTTGAAAGGACGCCAGCGATGTTCGACAATCGTGTCCCATCGATCTACGGATCGAGCGATCGCGCAACATCGACACGAGAGATCCACCGACTCGCGCCTCCCTGTATATATGTCTCCCTGTAAATGGAATGTGGACATTGTACTCGATCTTCCTGGCATTTTTGCCAGACCGCCGATTCGGGACGCATTATTGCGCCGTACGTACATTTGTTACGGAGGCCGGGTGAAATTCGATTCGCGGCTGGACGACACGATATCGTCCGGGAAATCGATGGCCGGGCAACGTGGATTGAATCGTGTTCGCGGCGGTCGACGGCGGAAGCATCATAAATCCACTGGAAAATTGAAAAGTTTAGCGAGGATGGAGATTCTGATGTATTTCGACGAAGTCGTTGTCGAGGGCCGCCCGATCGCTCGAATAATTCGCCGAGACGGGCCCAGTGACATCTGTGTTTGACGTTCTATCGAGTCGTATCGACTTCTCGATGTGTCCCGATACACAAAGTATTCTATATTCAGTGATCTAGGAAGGTAAATATATCCACCTATTAGAGTTTTTTTGAAACAAGATGCTTTAAGCGTTATCGAAGTAGTTTAACAACACTAAGGAAGAATATGATGAAAGG
The DNA here is from genome assembly GCA_963966675.1 of Lasioglossum calceatum. NCBI lineage: Eukaryota > Metazoa > Arthropoda > Insecta > Hymenoptera > Halictidae > Lasioglossum > Lasioglossum calceatum. The sequence continues at coordinate 258,499 of OZ016555.1, read as the reverse complement.
GCCCAGATCGTCCCGCTGCTCTTCCATTTCCTTCCATTTACATTTCGCCCAAAGGGTGCAGCTGCCTCTTCATCAATGTTGGAGGGATCCGCGGGGAACGAATTCATTTTCACGGGCGGGTCTAAGTGCCACTAAAGCCAGACGTCGAACGGAAAAACAGTTCGCGTTTACCCGCACCGGTGCCGGCGGATTAGGCCGGCCCGCTGACAGCTTCATTACCGTCTACACGATTTTAATAAAGAAGAAAGTAATCCGAAAGTTCCGCGGCCCCGACTACTCCACGTCGGCTATGCGAAGGGTGTGGCGCCCGACGCTCTCTCCCCGTGCCGAACTTTCGATATTTTAAGGGTAACGATCTTGTCGAAACGAGCCGTAGCGCCGAGGCGGTTCCGACTTAAGGGTTAAGGAGGCGAAAACTTACGACAATTGAACGCCAGGGTTAAACGTATGGACGCTATCGGGGAAACTTCCGGTTATCAAGTATTCCCTTCGCCCGGGGAAAACGATTTACGAGGCGCTTGGACTTCGTCAGAAGTTCCCGCGGAACAATTTTCCAGATCGCGCGAGTTACCCATCGGTGAACGTGTCCCGAGATTTGTCACTACTGGATTGCGGATCTTTATGCAAAATAAAAATTGTCTGTATCGATTGCAAGGAATAGAAACCAACCAGAATGTTATTTCTTCCCTTAACAATTTTAATAGATGAGAAATCATACAGGGTGTCCAAAACCACCCGTCCAGGGGTGTTGTTAACTTCTCAGATAAGCATATTCGGTAAAAATGTTTGGAATAAAAGTTGCGGGGATTAATGGAGGACATATGTCCATGACCTTGTATTTGACATTCGGAACCATTTTCAAGGTTATTTGGAGATCAGTACGTATTTTTTAAATGGGAACCCTACTTTTGACTACGGATTCTGAAAGAGCTCGAAATTTCACGTTCAGATATGTACTTATGCCCTAGATTAAAATGACTGCTAAAGGCCATAAAAAATACATACTGACCTCCAAATAACCTTGAAAATGGATCCGAAGGTCAAATACAAGGTCATGGACATATGTCCTCCATTAATAACTGTAACTTTTATTGCAAACATTTTTACCGAATATGCTTATCTGAGAAATTAAAAACACCCCTGGACACCCTGTATATTGACATCTTCAATTTTTAAAATTTTCCCACAATTTTCAATTTCATCTACTCTACAATTTCATTACACACTGGGATTTGTTACTTGTTACGATTAAAGTTAATCCTGGTGATCACATTTCTTTGCACAAGTTTCCCATCCCGAACACGTCTCGCACCACCATTCGGCGCGATCAGATTGTCTCTTGAAAATTTCGGATTCTCGGTCGGTTTTTCACGGAGCAGTCAATACCGGTCGGACGTGAAGTCGGTGATTCGCGTGTCAGCGCGGCGTGCACCGACTCGGCAGTTTTCACCGGAAATCGGATCCGGTCCACGGAGATTGTTTATGCAATTATTAACGGTGACGAGAGCCGCCGGTGACGATTGGAGGAACGCGGGCGAAGGGAGCGCGAGATTGACGGGCCAAGGGGAGCATCGATCGGTCGAACAGGTAAACGCGGGACTCGCCGCGCCGGTGCTTGTAAACGTTCCTGTTGTTCGTGTTAGTGGAAAGCCAGTAGCCGAGCGAGAGCAAGAGGTCCATCGAGACCAGTTGGGTGAAGCGAGAGATCGTCCGGCTGGGCGAGAAGGTGGGGCGTTTCCTGGCCGCCGGAACCAGACCAACATCCAGGCAACGTGAAACGACGTTTTCAATATTCGCCGGCAAGCGGACGCGTGCATCTATCATCAGGCAAGTAGAATAGGACCGCCTGTGATCAGACAGGCAGAACAGGATTGTCTACGATCCGACAGGTAGACTAAGCAGAGCCGTGGACAGAGGAATTGGGCAGTCTATGAGCACAGCAATGGATGACAGTCTATGGGCAGACAAGTAGAATGAGCCAATTTAGCGTTAGACCAAGGGGAACAGAGGGGGTCATGGTCAGACGAGCGGAATGTGACAGTCGATGGTCTGGGTCAGTGAGAATGGCGAACTGGAGGCTTTGATACAGTCGAACAGGAAGGGTTGTTGCAAGACAGGTAGAATAAACTGTATGTAACGGCCTGCGCTGGGCGACGTTTTATGGCAGGGACATCGTTAGTGTGCACTGGGTCCGGTACGTGACTTATGTAGTTTTTCCACGGCGTTGGGCCTGTCATCGCCACTTAGTTTCAAGGCATTTCCGTCCGTACCTGGGTACCTTCGATGCCATCCCTTGCCATAAAATGCCTAAAAACGTCGTTTCGTTGAAGCTACAGCGCGTTTGGCTTCCAGATGGCTGGAGAAACCCAAGGCCTGGACGCCAAATGTTGTCCACCCCCAAATCGCCGAAAAAGTAGGGATGAAACCCCGTAGAGGTGGGGAGTTAGACTGCACCGTAGACCACCATAGACTGCACCCGACCGCACTAGTCTACATATTAGAATCGTGTTATAGACGTTATAGTAACCATAGAAACAGTCTCACTCTCAAGTTGTGTACATAGTGTTAAATATAGTTGTATATAGTACTCTGACATTGCTTTTAGTCCTTCCAAGTGGGAAGGTGGTCCTTCGAACAATTCCTTAGCGGGCACCTCGCAGTGCAAATTATAACAAGGCCCGAACGATCATACAGGATCAACCACGGGCGTAAACACTGTAGGTCAAGGAGAATAGAACTGAATACGGTCAGAGAGTAAAGTGTGTAAGAAAAAGAAACGAATGCGATTCGAGCGAAAGTTCTGAGTGGCTCTCGAAGCTTAATTCGATACCAGTCGTGCCCCGGCGTTAGACGTCGCCACAATTTTCGCCAGATTTCTTCGGGACCAGGGCCTGGACGGACGGAAGGAGAGATGGAGGGAAGAGAACGCTCGGAAATTGTTCGCAGGCGGGTCACGAGCTCCGAGATCGATACTAAACCACTTTGATACCGGGCGCGAAAGAGTTTCAAGTTTTTTGGCCGGCGCGGCGTAGAGGGCCAGTGGGTGGTGGATGCATCGATACGTACGTGGGACTCTCGAGTTAGCCCGGCCGCCATGGAAGTTCCGGTGTCCGATGGAATCCAGTTTAACCCTTTCGAATCGAATTTACGAGGCTGCCCTGTTAACGGAAGTTAATTTTCCTTTGACGGATTCGCGGATTTGAAAGAACGGGGTCGAACAGATGCGAGGGAAACGTTGGTTGTTGAGCGCCGTTGAATGGTTGTGGATAGAAGTTCAGGAACGCGGTTGGAGTGATCGATAAAGGGATGTTGAGATGTTCCGGTTCTCTACTTGCGATAATACCGGCTAGTGTATCCCGCTTTCCGACTGCACCGCTTTGCAATATTGCTCCGGATAGCGGCGGAGCGGAGCGGGAAAACCGCATTCCAAGCACGAGATTCTCTCTCGGAGAGAGGTTGATGCACGAGAAGGGGAAAAGAAGCCAAGATGCGCGGGGTACGCGGTAAAAAGGAATAAAATTGAGCGTGCATAATTCGGCCACCACGAACTCGACGTGGTAGCCACGCTACGACGCGACGTCTATTCCAGCGCGGCTTTATTCAGTCCCGACGTTTTTCCAGCACGAGCCACGAAGGTCGAAAACTGGGGTAGAGCTACGCGTCGTGGAGTCAGGATGAGCAATAAAAGTACATTATTTCAATAACCGAACCGATTCTTCCGAGCCAACGGCCTCCGACGACAGGAAACAACATCTTCTGGCATCCGGCCAAACGGTAAAGAAATGCCGAAATCCCGTCTTCCCAATAATCGGATGTGTTCCTGCAGTGTTTCTGGCACAATGCAGTTATCCACTTCAATGAATTTATCCTGCCCCTAAGTTGTTTCACCCTTCTGCCGGCTAAATCTTTCCACCCCTTTCACCGCCCTCTCATTTCGCATCCGCCCCGTTCGATTCCACTCGACGCTCAAACTTCACTTACGAGCCGTCTACATTTTTTTACTTTCAAGGAATCCTTTTGTTACGTCGCGATGCTTTCCTTGCGGAGTTTCCTTCGTGAGATTCGCGATATCGCAGTGGAGGACCAAAAAGGTGGTGTTCATCGAGTTTGGACACACGTTTCAAGATAAACCATAGTTTTATTTGATGTTAAAACACATAAGAATATATAAGAAAGAAACAAGTTAAATAAAGAAAAAATAAGAAAAGTATTAATAATTAAATAAAGAAAAATAAGAGTATTTAAAATAAAAGGGGATGACTCTACGCGTGTTAACAAATTACTTGGTTGGAATCTAAATATTATTTTACGATGCTACAACTTTGCCAGACGTTTCGATAGAGCAGGATCGAAATTTTTTCTATTATCAGAACGCCTGTATTAGATACCGCTGGAGACATACATGGGCAATGATAGCGGAAACGCTAGCTAGCAAGTGACTTTATAGGAAATGCGGATAAAGGGCGTCATCAGGGGGCTATTATTAAATCTAGCGTTGAATGCGCGTGCAGTATTTGTTACGTCCATATTTTTCATATGTAAAAGCAGCCAGTAATTCGATGCGGGATGAGGGAATTCACGTCCCGACGCTGACGTAATATCTCGCGTCGGTAGATTATACGAACAATGTGGGTTTTACGATTCGGGAGGGACTGCGGGATTAAAGAGAAATTAATGAGCAGCCGGCCCCGCAAAAACGAGTAATAATAGGCACGTGAATTATAACGCGGACACGGGGAACCTGCCCGGATATATTCACCCGCGCGAATATTTTATATCGGTTTTTCCCTGGATCGGAATTGCATCGTGTCCATTACATACTCCACCCTGGTGGATAGCGTAATCGTTGTCTACAACTCGCGGCGGATAGTGCACGAGCTCGCGTTAAATATTTTTCTCTTTAACGACGTCACTCGACAGGAAAAGCTCACAATAGAACGGTGTGATGGATTAATTAGCGATTCGCTCTCGAATTCGAGGCATCATTTCAGCTGCAGAGGATTCAGCCGAATACGCGACGGTTTCAGTTGCGAACCGAAAAATTACTCTCGTTCCTAGGAATCATTCTGTGGCTATAGCGACGGCCGTCGCAGGCGATTTTATTAACACTGTTCCTTGCGCTTTTTGGATTTCTCGCTCATCGGATCGAGCGGAGCTGCGCGAGCGCAATGCTTGGCGCTATTATCGTCTCGAATATCCATTTTCCCCGCGATCAAAGGCGGAATTTAGCTAGCGAGGGGCACGGCAACCGTCCGAAGTAGCTAATTATTTCGCTGAACAGTCGCGCAGGATGGACATCCTTTCTCGTTGCCAATCCAGGGAGCCGACGAATGGGCCTGGAAATAATTTCAACGGTGCATTTCGAATGTCGTAATTAACATAACGATACGAACGGAAAAGGTGAGGCCGTGAGCTCACTGACGAAATCGCGAACCAAACGGAACGGCCGCTTCGTCGGGAGAGGACGGAACAAAGGGAAACAGAAACGATACACGGCCGCGCGTATGAATCTTTTCGAACAACGGCGATTTTTCAGAGGTATCGTCAGCGATCGCACAGTCTCTCTCTCTCTTCCTCTCTTTCCCTCACGCTTTCTCTCTATTTTTTTTGTCGGCCGCATTTCGCCCGACCGTTTCAGCCGCGTGAAACGTCACGGACGAATTCTCCGCATCCGTCGGCACCGAATCGCCGGCTTATTCACGGCGCAACGATGAAAGGGGGAAAAGTGCTTCGTGCTGGCAATAAATAATAACGAGATCCACCCGGTCGATGTGCCTCGCGAGCGATATGACTCCGCGTTTCTATCTCTTTCTCTCTCTCTCTCCCTCTCTCTCTCTCGCTGTCTCTTCCGTTTCAACTTCCATCGGCTCGCTCTTTTTCGTTCCGCTCTCGCCCGGCTTCCACCGCGCGCGAAATCGGCTGAACGTGGTAACGACCCCGGAATTCCACGCCAAGGAAAATTCTCTGACCGAGAGCGCGCCCGTGGGAATGATTAATTATCCCGCGAGAAGTCCTTTATCGCTGCTGATCGCAATAAAATCCGTTTGCTCCATTCCCCGTGAATTGGCTGCTGGAAGTGGCTCGAAGATTATCTGCACTTGGCGAGCAGGAAACTAGTTTATTCCTGACATGGCCATAAAAGTCACTGTACACTCTTAATATGCCTTCCGTGCAGCACACGTGGAATTAGCTTCTGAATTTAGTTACGCGATACCGATCTTCGAATCTTACAATGTTTGCAATTTTTAAGGGAAAGGGCTGTGCTTAGGAATATTTAACAGGGCAATTTTTGTTTAAATTGCAAGATCAATGTTCTGACATACAAAAAAAATTGATTATGTACATTCATGTTCCATGAACTCTTACATAATAAAATGAGTGTCGATTCAAGTGAGAGGCACGAACATTTCGCCAGTAAAAATCGACAGAACGAGGAAATAGCCGTTATTCGGAGAGCATTTACATGGACCAGTTCAATGCTAAAAAATGATTCGAGACTCGGTCCGATCGCTAGGAGGCTGTTCATTCACCGGCGTGACGTCGGTGTAGAGAAGAGCAGCGATTCGTGCGGGTAATAAATAATAACGGATCTAGCTAGGTCGACGTGCCTCACGAAATGACTACGTACCGTCAGCGGAACGTAATAATGGGCCCCTGAACTTTACGCTGCCGTTTCTCACACCCTCGTTTCTCAGCCCATCTCTCCTTTCCCGTTAGAATCCCACGTCGTTCGTCTCTCTGCGCTCCGTCCGAGGCTCCTCGTCCGTGTTCTCTCCTTCTCCAACCACTGTGAACAGCACACCACCACACCAGCAGGGTGCCGACGCGACGGTGTAACGGATAACTCTTTATTACCAATGGGAATTCCAAGTTTCACGTCGGTGCCCCCTGGAGCCAGCCTCTGCCGATATTACGTATGCTAATGCCGAAACCTGGAAATCCACGCCACTTTCTCACCGATCCTCTCTCTCTCTCTCTCTCTCTTTCTCTTTCTCTTTCCACCCCCTCTGCTCACCCTCCGACCACCACCGCTGCCTAGTAGCACTCTGCCTCTGTTCTCCCGTGATTCCGCTCTCGCTGTTGCGATGGAAATTTGTGTACTTCATCATCGGGCTCCGGAAACCCTGTTCAAGAATTTTCGGCGCTGAATCTCGTTGAACTTTTCCTCCGCGCCGCACTCCGCCGGTGAAAAAACGCTACGGGCGAAAACCCTCGACCTTTTTCGGAAATACCTCGGCTGGAACGTAGACAAAGTTGATGGAGTGGTGTACAGTTTTATTTCTCGAAGCTCTTTCAATTTTTGTCACTCTGTACTTTTAGCCGTTCCCTGCCTAGACAAATTTTTACTCACCCGAATTCACTTTCTTTACAAAGAGAACTAAGTAGCTAGCTCATTTGGTCTGTCTCCAAATACTTACAAGGAGAACCCCCGCTCTGTACCTCACGGATTTAGTTCAGACTTTACAGAGTTATAGATCTCGTTCCCCTGATTACGAAAATACCCCATTATAGGCGCTGACGCTCAATAGTTTTCGAGATATTTGCAATTAAAGTTTCGTTTTAACAGATTTTTAAAAAGCAAAAAATATTTGTTACGCTGGGAGAATTATATCAAGAGCGGGGGTACAATTTATGACAAGTACAATGCCATTAATCAGTGGACATATGATAGATTCAAAGAGGCTCGTGCAAACTTTCAACAAGTAACCACGCGGGATTTGCAACAGTGGGCTCTAGCAGCAGCCAGTCAATACAAAACAGACAGTAGTAATAGATCTAGTGTTTCTTCTATAAAATAAAAAGTATCATTTTCAATTAGTCTTTTAGCGAATAAAAATATTTTATTTAAAATTTATTTAACATTGAAAATGCATTTTCCATGAAAAAAAAACAATAAAAAATAATTTACCACGAAGGGATTCGAACCCGCGCCTGCGGCGTAACAGTTCAGCTCGCTGCTGCTACGCCACACCACTGCTTGGTAAAAATCTGAACTAAACTGAATATTTTACGGTTATGAAACTTTAATTGCAAATATTGGGTGAAGTAAAAAGTTCTGAACGTTTTTCGCTTATGTAAATAAAGCGAACCTTATCTCGACCTTATCAATGAAATTTATTTTAAACGTAAAAAAAATACGGTTCATCAGTTTGGCGAGCGAACAGCTTACACATCAACCACTGGACGCGGACGTTTCAAGAACAGGCACAAAATAAACGTAGGATAGACGTGGCTCGCAGGCAAACAATTTCCATATCAAAACGTAAGAGACATCACCGGTTTTAATAACATAATTGTTCATTGGGGAACAAAGAGCAGCAAGACTCGTCGTCAGAGAACTCCGCCGACTCGACGGGATGATTAATTTCCGCGCCGAAAGGACAGGAAAAGGTAGACAAATTACGATTTTCGAGTAACTGGAACGAACGTAAAATCCCGCGGTTCAGAACCGACTGTCTTTCCATTAGAAATACTTAATTAAATGATCCAGCAATTCACGCGGGAGGGTTCTACCTTCAATATCGGCCACGGCATAACGGCTGAAACACGCTCGCATAAATTCTGTGCACATGCTTTCAGTAAAGCCCCCGCAACGAGCCAGTGTAGCGTCGGATACACTATGAACAAGCAACGCCGCCGGCATGAACAAAACAGTCAATAAAACAGGATGCTCGAGCAGATTGCTTTGCAATAAGTCCTCGGACATGTGTACGCCGTATCTCTGAAACAATGAGCCCTCTCCTTTTTCTGTGGAACGTTCAAGATGTTCCGCGCCATTACACGTCCGGAATGGGAACACCATGTAGGTACAAAAGGTGCGTGATAAATAGTGACACGCCGGGCCGTTGCGTCATCGAATCACCGATATAAAAAAAAAAAAAAACAATAGATTATTCAGAGTTAAAAGGTGTTTGCAAAAGTACAGATTGTTCGCTTCTCGCGCAGAACTTCGTTGCCGACTAAATCCCAGTTGGAAATTTGCGGCGAACGCGTGTTCTAAGAGGCCATTTAGCTCGCGTGTCTGACCGTTACCGGTTCTTTCCACTTGTTTCACCGCTGCAGACACTGACAGTGATGTAGCATTGTCTGCTCCACACAATAATTTCATAGTTTGAAAGTAGCTGGGGTTTCGGGAAACGGCATCTCCCGTGAATGGTCCTTTTAAGTATAATGTATAGAGCATTGGTCAGACGTAGAAAAAATCGCGGTCCAATACTTCCGGTGGATTTTTAAATTATTGTCTTAAATTGTATGAGGTCGCTAATAGTACTTGAAGTAATCGTTCGTATATTCTCGAAGGTCTTCCCTCGGCGTACCAAGAGGTACAACATTATCGACAAATTTTATCTCGAAGTCCTGTCTTCGAGAAAAGTAAGCTTCGCAATTTATTATAGAGATGTCTGACCATTTATTGGGTCTCTCTCTCTACTTCGAGTATTGATCGTTTAAAGACCATAGGTAACAGAATATTCCTCTTCGCCGTGAATTCTTGCTATTGTTACGTCCTAGGGTAGACGTATTATAGATTTATTTAATCGATAGATTTTGATAAGGAATAAAACGCAGTTTTGAACCTACCTGCATTCACCGGCTTCGGTTCGGGTAATTGAGGATTTGTTAAATTCTAAGTGACTATGATCTTGGAATTGGAACGTAGAAATCGAAGTTGGGTAAACTCTTTTAAAAATGATTTAATATAAAAATTAACAAGAATATATTCTATTGAACAAATTTAGAGTACATAATGTTTTCGAAATCTTATTATAAATTTGTTAGTAATTACCGATATGCAGTTTTCGCTTTTGAAGCCTCAATGCTGTCGCTTCAGCACGCTTTAGAATGATGTAGAAAATGTGGTTATTCCTTCGGAGTTGTTAGAGATGGTGGTTCTCCAGCAGGTGTACACGTTTCTTCACTTTATTGAACACACACAATATTGTTCCTGCGGGTTAACTCGCTTTCTTGATTTTGAACTGATTTGCACTGTATAACGACGATTGACTGAACTGTTGACCGTTGACTGTGCACTGAACGTATTTAATGAATTTGATATGTGGACTGAACTGTGACTGTGTAATGTGTATTGTTAACTGATTCCTTATGGTGACTGACTAACTGAACGTATTTCATGAAAATCTTGACTATTAACTGAGCTCCTGATGAGGAGCCATCCCTTTTATAGATCGATCAATCCATTGTTCTCATAGGTGAGTGTGTTTTGTAGAAAGAAGTTCAATATTGAACAACGTTCGAACTTATACTAAAATAAAAATACACCATTTCCCGGTTAAACAAAAATTCTTGTTTCGGCGTAAAAAACTCGACGGATTACGAGGAAAAGCCGAAGCAAGACGCAACAGATTTATTCAATCAAAGAAAATACTACATAAACTTGGCCGTACGAAAGCTCATAACCAACGCGGTTTCAGAGAATCAGTGATTAAACAAATTACATTCTAAATGGCCATTCTAATTTGAAACTAAGAGAGCTCTCTTACCGTTCATCATCAGATCTCAACGCGCAGTGAACCACTGGACGTGACACTATAAGTAGAAATATAGTCGGTAATGGCCAGGTAACTCGGTATAGTTTAACCGAAATATTCGAGCTGCAATTATTACTTGTAATTCCTTCGACTAAAAATAGTAATTAGAAATGAAAAATTGGAGACTGCTAATAGAGTCTAGCAAATAATCGTCCGTGATTTTTCATGGTTTCCTGTTCACGGCAGGAAATTCTCATTCTCAGAGCAGCAGGATTTCTTTTGACTGATCCTGGAATAATTAATAAAGGGGAAGCCCATATTTCGAATCCGCACGGACTCGGTCGGTGGCCCGTTTAATATAGATGAAAGGAATCAGAGGTAACGCGAGAAGAAGTTGGTCTCGAGGCGAGCCGTAACGAATGAAAATTGATCCGGGGGAAATTTAATTAATGCCAATCAGCCGGCTCGCGGAAACTCTTGTACGATTACGAAAACGAGATGTCGAAGGTGTGCAGAGAGTATGAAAAAAAAAGAAAAGAATGATGAAGCCGAGAACGTATACGAGGCCATAGTAGACAGTGTCAAAGGAAATGAAAGGGGAGCACGAAGAGTAAGAGAGAGAGAGAGAGAGAGAGAGAGAGAAATGGAGGGAGGGGAGAGGTCGGGCGAATACGAAGCACTGCAAGATCGACTGTTAATTAAGCGACACGATTCTGTTGCAGAAAATGAATCTTGATTGAAGCACTCGGTCCCTTCCTTTTTTCCCGGGCGATCTCTTTTCCTATCTCGACGGCGTTCGTTGAAGAACCGTGCGGCATCGTTGAAGAGTTTAATGGAAAAAGCTTCAAAGTCAAGATTATTTTATTCTTGATGCAGCTAAACTAAATACGTTTAAGGCGCGCCTTTGAGAGGATCGTGGCAAGCATTAATTTGAATTCCTTTAAGAGCACAGCGTTTCTCAAGACGCGGGCGGCTGCTTTTAAGAATTATAATATATTTAAGTGTCCGTGCCAGGGCGGTTGATAATAAACGTCGAGAGGAATTCGGCAACCAGAGCATTCGCTCTTCTGTGCGCGCGCGCGCGCGCGTCTGTGCATGCGTGCGTGTTCGACTAGAGGAAACGAGACAGCACTCTGCACCGAGACCATTACGATTTTCAAGCGCAATTGGCCGCGTTTAATCCATTCCGTCCCCCAATTGCACGGAAACGAGCGGAAACTCGAGCCGCACACCTCGCCAACTGGATGACAGCTGATCGCGCAGTTTGTTGCCAGAAAATAGTCGAAACAGTTTTGAGCGGTGCCGGGACCGGTAACCGGGGAAATTTTACTTACGAACTTAATCACCGTTGCGAAATTACGACCGCCGCCCACGAAGTTACGCTGCTAAATTAACGTTATTAACTGCAACCTGGCGGCGTGTTTGACATTTCGAACTTGTTGAGCAGATTACGCCTCCCTGCGCCCCGACGCATTATTATAATTTATCGTGAGCGTACGTGCACCGCGCCGCCCGGAAAATCGGTGAAACTGCTCTCCAAACGCTCATCTCTCACGGTTCTTTTAATCCGACGAACAATCAATGTTTCCACCTCGATTCGATATCGAAATCGCGGTGATGTTCTGGCAAATAATCACTCGGAAAGCGCGGGAGTTAAACCTGCGGTGAAATCATCGATTTTGCGTTGATTCGCAAATAAAGCAAAAATAGGTAAAGTGCATATATTATCGTATAAACAAAAGATTATATTTCCCCGACAGCCAACCCATCAGTACCTCTATGGAAGACCATATTAAAGAAGCTAAAAGATATCTGATGCACCAATGGGATCAGGGACGGAAACAACTAGCCTCTACATACTCCAAAAATATCTATGACCCCTTTTTTGTGGTTAAAGTAGTAAGTCGCGTAGTAAGTAGAATGAGCGTAGTCGACCAACTGTGAATCACGAAGGAGGACCGAAAAGAGAGAGGCTCGCTCCGCCAGGGAAGGGTCCTTAAATAATCTTCACGTCGAATTCGTGGTCGAACGTGATTGGTGTAGAATCGATCGCATGATTCTTGTTTTCGTACATCTGAACGATTCAAGCTGTAGAATTCGGCCAATCAGAGCGATCCTTGTTGCTGAGCGGCGTCGAACAGCGACGATCCGCGATCTATACGCGTGTTGACATACGGGGCAAAACAAAACGGGTGACAAGGCGAACACCGAACACCGGTATAGCTAAGCAAGACCGAATTCCACAGCTTGAATCTTGAACAAATCGAAAATCCAGGAAGCTATACTATAAGTATACACCTTCTCGTCGCTAATAACCATGTAGTTGATGCGACGTAAAATCTTCAAATAAAAAAAAACAAAAGATTATATTAGACGATTACCGGGCTAATTTCGTTTGAGAAAAGACGGAAATCCAGTCTGTTAAATATTTCTATGGGAAGCCAGCTACTTGGCGTTGTTTGTGCCGAACACTGCGCGCAAGAATCAAGAAAGCAGCGTGCAGCATCGATCAGGTCACCGGGAATATCGATAAGCGAGCGAGCGGAGGGAACGCGCGCAATTCCCACGAAATCGCGTTATCCCGAAGGCGTAGTTCCAGTTCCCGGTTGTTTCTCGTTCGGCGAGAATTTTTCCGCGTCCGTGCCCTACCGGAGGCATTCGTTCGCTAGATCGCAGAATATTCTCGGAGTTATGTGTGCCTTTCGGATCGCTGGTCAGGAGGGCCGTGAAATCGCGCCGCCAGGAATTCCCTTGGTGCTCCCGTGTCCCGGGAAATGGGTGAAAACGGGCGAACACACGGAGGTGTTCCCGCGCTATACCTTTTTGCGACAGTAAACGAGCCGCGGTTGTCCTACGTGTGTGCGCGGTCGCGTACTATAAAATCCAATAAATAAAATTCTCATAATCCCGGTGCGGGCGTACAGCGAGCGCGATACCAGTCGAGAACGTACAGGAAGAAAAGAAATAGAAAAAGAAAAAGCGGGAAAAGGGGACCCCAGCTGTCTTATATCCTTTCCTAATTGATTTCGGCCGCGAATCGTTTCCGAAGCGAGTTTAAACGCAACGAAGGGAACGAACCATACGTTTCCAAGGGGTGGGATCTCGCAGGAACATCGACATAGATCGTGCTCAGACTGCAGCCATTTTCCGTGCACCGAACTCTTCCCACGTTTCCCGCATCGTGCGTAATACCTTCCGCTAGAAGACACACCCGTTCCCGACGATAACGAGCAACGCTGCCGTGTTAAAGCAACACGGCACGAGTCCGGCGGATTTTTCCTCCTGCGAACCGGATCCCGTGAAGAATTCCCATTCGCCGAGGGCTTCGCCAGACAATCTGACACGAATTGTTTTCGATCCCGGCGCGGCGCGGCGTGTTGCTCGCCGCGACTGCCACGTTATCGTCTCGCTCTGAAATTGCACGGCTCTCGCGCGCCACGGCACCCGAATCCCGGCGAAAGATGCTTCGCGGATAAAGCTGCGCAAGGTTTCCGGTTCCCGGGATTTCCTCCTCCTGGACATCAAAATTTCGACGCGAACTACTGGCCCCGTTCTCAGTTCATTACCGCTGCTGACGCTTTCGAACGTAACGCCCGTGTTTCGCTGGCAACTTGAATTTTTCTTCTTTTTATTTGCTGCAAGCGGAAACGTGCAACTGTGTATCTCGAAACATTTTGTCGCGTAGGTACTCTCTTTTAAAAATTGAAGGAGACGACGCGACGCCACGCGCCGACTTTACTTTTGGTTGTTGCTTGGAGCGAAGAATCACCCCGATGTTTAGCCAGTGTTGCTCTTTTTCGCGTGAAAAAATTCCCCCGAATACGAAATGACCACGATTCCCTTTAACGAACCGCCATTCGTTGCGGGGCCCCAATTGCCCTCCGGTTCGCCGAGCACAGGGTCGAGGAACAAAGACGAAAGCTCGAGGCGCCGCGTTACGCGCGAGCGAGAGAGAGTGTCGTTGGATACTCGCTAAACGGCGTCTAAAGCTCTGTCCGCAAGCTAAGTAACGAGCTTTCGACCAAACTTTTTTCCTGAACGGCTGCCAAGTGGCCGTGGAAGTCCCAGGGGGCTCTGGAAGGGAGGCGACGACTGAAAAGAGAAGAATGCGCCTCTCTTACGCGAACGTTTTCGCCCTCCAGCCGGTTCTTCTTCCTCCGCGAGTTTTTTTTGCTCGCGACAACCTCTCATTAAGCTCATTTTCCGCTTGATATTAAGTGTCCCTGCTCGGGGAGGGTCCGTGACGCACGCGAAACTATAACTCTTCCTGGGCCCTCTCGTTTTCTCATAAACGTGAATTTTTATCGCGAGTCTAAACTCGGATCAACTATACTCCTGTGTTAACTATCTGAGAAATGCAATGAAAATTTAAAAATATCCGCGACTTCCGAATGCGATGTTTGCTTGCGTTTACCGACCCGGTTCGATGGACGGAGTGCATGCGATCGAGCTCTCTGGGAACCGGAAAAAATCGAACGCAATGGAATCGCCGCGAGGCCAATCGAAATCCGAGGGCGACGCGACGCGACGCGACGCGTCGACGCGTAGGTCCGGCCCGGATCGCTTCTGTTCCATTATCTCTGTCGCGGTAAAAAATTTTTATGCTCTCGTTCCCTGAGCCGGTACTATCGCGGGACGTGTAACAGGCTTCCGGTCAGCTGTCCATATACGCGAAAACGAAGCAATCATGCGTTTCCAACGCGCGGGTAATCAACGGGACGCCGCAGGGTGGCCCGCGGCGTTCCACACGAAATCGTCGCCAACGGCGCGGCGTTTGTTTAGTAGCTCAATATTCAAAGGCCATCCGCGACCAGCGCCATCCCACATAACCGTGCCATTCGCGTGGTATTACTCGCCGTCAACTAGCGAAACGCGCGTTTTTACGCCGGACTTCCGACTCCCACGAACCATTAGGTCCTCGCTCATGCATCACAATACCGTAACATCCTGATACCTACATATTACATATATCCGACAGCACAGCGGATTCCCGCGGCGTTAACATACCTGTTGAGTTCCTTAACGTTTCCTTTTGACACGACGCGGAAGCTTTACGACGCTTCCCGTTGGCTGATTCGTCAGCAACCAAGAGAACAAGATGTTCAGAGTCAGACAAGGTTCGAGTAACATGCGTGTAACGTGTAGCATATCGACTGCATGCGGTTAGACAAGGTCGAAATGATGTAGCATCTGCTGTCACATAGCCGCAAGCGCTAAGAGTACATCGATTCGCAGACACGGGTCAAGTGGTACGAGTGCAGCCATGCTCAGACAAGGAGAGCGTGCACTTCCTACGTACACCTTAATCGTACAACCACGATGGTCGTTGGTGTTTCCTCGATCGAAGAAAGGGAGCTCTTGTGGTTGTAAGATGCTCTAGCAGTATGGGTATTGCAGTGGTCGGACGGAGGACAACTGAGATGATTACAGTACCGATCGGACATTGCACAAGTTGTGCACTGTATCGATCGGTGCATCGAGCAAACTGTATGATTAGTACAGTCTACATGTACAGGGAGGTCCGTTTAAGTACGAACACCTATATATCTCTTCAGGTAATTGTGATGCAAAAAATATTTGTTACATAATGTGCACAGTGTCAATGGACCAAATATTTGACAAGAATATTTTTTCCAAAGGTCATTTTTTTCGAAGTTATCAAGGTCATCGATGTTTTTTGATACACAACTACATTTTGTTTTATTGCTTCGGGCAACTGATCGAAAAATACATTCAGATATGTATGACAACATGACATTGACCTTGATCCGAAGGTAAAACTTTAATTTTCGAAGTTCAAGATCATTTCAAGGTCATGTTATTATACATACCTGAATGTATTTTTCGATCAGTTACCCGAAGCAATAAAAAAAATGTAGTTATGTACCAAACAACATAAATGACCTTGACAACTCCGAAAAAAATGACGCTCGGAAAAAAATATTCGTGCCAGATATTTGGACCATTGACGCCATGCACATTACGTAACAAATATTTTTTGCATCACAATAACCTGAAGAGATATTTAGGTGTTTGTACTTAAACGGGCCTCGCTGTATGCATTGGGTTGTAACGTAAGTTCGTAGGGTATTTTTATCAATCCTTTTTATTGAATATTACAACAATTATAACAATAAATCAATCAATTATGTATTCTCCGTCATTGTTTATGACCTCCTCCCATCACTCGACCGGTTTTTGATGCCGTATTGCCAAAAATTTCCGGGCCTGAACTCCATGAAGTTGTTGAGCCAGTTTTTGAGGTCTTTATTCTTGTCGAAAGTAACTCCCCTAATTTGTTTTATAATATATATATATATATATATATATATATATATAATTTCTGTACATATATCTATACATATAGATTCGCTGTCATGTATCAAGATTATTTGTCAAAAACCGTACAAGTAGCACATATGTACAATATATGTATGTACATGTGCAGCATTGAACGGACGTCGAACAGGAGACAGACTCGCCAGTCAGAAAGAAGCGTATTATCGACACAAATATAGCAGCTGATGATGTCTGAATAAGTAGAACGAAGCTGGAGTCTTATCAGACGAATGATGCACGTTGATTACCAAGTACCCGGTCGTTTCACGGTGTCTTTATAGAAAACGGTGATGGAATGGCTCGATAGCCGGCAATAATAAAAGCCAGCATAAAATGTTGGACGCCCGGGGGTGCCGCATACAAGCGTGGACGGAATTACGGGCGACGTCGTAGACGACGACGGTTCAACGAGGTAATAGCTGAATTTTGGTGACGCTACGGAGCCAAGTGACGACTAACGAGACACATTCATCAGCCGTGAAGGTACAAGGAACGAATTTCGTCCCCCGTGAAGGTACTCGAATTCACTCCGAATAACGCACTCCAGTCCCGCGTCGCGTCGCGTCGCGTCGTGTATGTCGGTTGCTTATATCCTTTAGACATACAAACTTAAATGCTGGGACACGCAGACGCGAAGGATCCTTGCGTCTTCGTGTACACTACAGGAACATGTTCCGTGGCTCTGTGAATAATCAACCGGAAATGATCGCGCGAGTTATCGACGCGTCTGATCACCACTTGTTCTTGCTATTACTCGTGACGACTCGTAAGCTGATTTTTTCGCGTGTTTAATTGTTCTATAGATGAAGTGTATCGCCGCGAACGTTCTGTTTGTTGATACGAGACCGATCGATGTTTCCCCTCGCATTTTCGGCGCTGTTCTTGTCGATGGATGAGCCAGGGCGTGCGATATTCAGTTTTCCTCGCATTTAAACGAGGTATCCAATCCGTGGGGCAATTATCGAGGGTAATATTTGCTTCGGTTCGTTGTGAAATCATCGAGGCCGCGGTAATTAATTCCGTGATCGTCGATGACGCCGCGAGGTCAACCGCGCGCGGACTGAAATATCTGTCAGCGGCGCGCTTTTCCGATAACAGACGCGAACAAAAGCCCAGCCAGACGTCTCTTTCACCGGGACATGTCGCGGCTCATTAAATGCGTTCACGTATCGGACGAGAAATCAGGTACACGGTACTCGACCGATTCAATTACATTATGCAGGTCTCGTTCTGCTTCTTGCTCGTAAAAAAAAAAGGAAAACATGGGAAAAAGAGCGACAGATATAGAGAGAATAAGAGAGACGAGGGACAGCGATCACGGCGACCACGTGCTACGCGGTTGTTACGGAACAACCCTCTTCCAGTCCGTCGTAACTCGTAAACCGGCAAACCCTCTCAGCAGATGGTCAGAGCAGCGTGACATTGATTTTGCGAACAGACGAGTGGAGGTATCGAGACTGTTGCGTCCCGGAGTCTGGCTTGCGCGAAATTATCGTTCCGCGACCAATTCCCCTTACTGGACGCTCAAATGCGATACAACCTTTTGTCCACGCGGCACGTACGTCCGACGTCTGACTGGAAACCACGATTTTCGCGGACACGTGGATACTACTTAACGCTTACAGGTAGTAGATTCGGAGGTATACTACTTATATCTAACGAATATTACCCTACAATACACAAAAATTACTACACCAATACCCTACTCTTATTAACTATGCTTATAACCTATGGCAACACGTCAACAGACGTGACAGACCATCTTCACTTTCCAACTGCGAGTTATACCCGAGGATCATATTAACACTAGTCCCCACGACCAATCGTATCAATAGCGACGGAAAATATCATAAATTTCGTTAACGCGCCCGACAGCCGTATGCGGGCCTTCCGTGCTCTTTCACTCGCGATTTTAATGACGTTATCGTACGACGCGTGTCCCTACAATCTCTGTAAACCAGTGCCGATTTAATTATTGAAGTTCCAATGCCGCCAACAAATTCGGACATCGTCAAAAGCGTCATGTAATCAACCCCTGTCCTCGTTCCGGAAAATTCATATCGCTTTGCAAATACACAGCCGGCCCAACAGCGTATTCGGGCACCGAACATCATTCCGGAGGACAGAAACTTCATATATTTCGGGTCCAGGGAACTAACAGACAACCCCATATCGAAGTCGTGAAATTCGCGTCCGCGTCCATTCGAAAGTTCAGCAAATTCCGGGGGACGAGAGGGAGAGGAGAGGAGAGTGCGAACAGCAGAGACCGGGTTGCCGCGGTACGAAAATCGATGCGACATTCGAGATTTACAGCCGAGTTTTACGCGAGGCGAACCGCGAAAGTTCCACGGTCGAAACCGCAAATTGGCTCCGCGGCTCAATTGTATCGGCGAATTAGAAATTCCATTTAGGGACGGCGGTAACGTCCGCCCGTTCGCCGAGGACGCTCGATTATTCAGAAAGTTCCCGTCGAACGAGGGAGAAGTATAATGGTATGCGCAGATAAGGGGTCGCGATTGTTAACCCCCCCCCCCCCTACCCGTCGATTTCTCCCGATAATCCCGCCACTTCCTTTCGTTTCCGCGACCGCGATCAGCCAGAGAGTCTTACTCGCTCGAAAGAACGGGTTGTTTTCGCGAGCATGTGCCCTTTCGCACGGGTTTCCCTTCGGTTTCTTGCGCGGTCAGTTTGCGCTTACAAGCCCGTCGAGGAATGTTTCCGCCCGGTCTGACCCGGCTTTCGATGAAATTGCCGGGCAAACGAAGGTAAAGAGCAGCACGCGGTTACCTTATCCGCTGTGATTTCGTTTCTCGAGGAATTAGGGTAAAGGAAAATTAGAGTACGCCGAGTTGAAACGGGAAATTTGTTTGACGGCGAAGCGGTTTTCTCTCGGTCGAAAATTCTTCGTTCTAAATTAGACTGGCGGAGAGAAAAAAGCAGAGAGAGAGAGAGAGAGAGAGAGAGAGAGAGAGAGAGAGAGAGAGAGAGAGAGAGAGAGAGAGATGAGACGAGACGAGGTTAGTTGAATTTTCTTCGGAGAAACTTTAACGCATGCTGGGACCGCGGTGGAAAATTAGCGGCGCTCTTTAAGTCGCAATTATAGCCGTTGGAAAAGCGTTCGCCTGTTTCCCGACCGGTTCGCAAATGAGCGGTGCTTCCCGGGGAAATCAGCGGCCGCTCGTAAAGCTTTCTCGTTACAATGCGGTCCCGACCCTCCGCGCCCGTCCAGAAACGTCCAAGCAAATGGATATTGGTACGCGGCACGTGTATAACTTTCTGCTCCGTGCCTGCCCACACACATAAGCTCTGTGTCTTGGCTGGTGGGTCTGGATTTAAAGTTAAATCCGCGACTAATGCTCCGTGCACGAGTTATACGGGACTGCTCTCCTCCCCGCGTCCTTTTAATAAAACCGCCGAAGAGTGGAGTACGCAGCGCAATTCGTGTAATTGGCTGACTTAACGTGCCTCGCGCTAATTAGGTGTACTCCGGCTTGAACTCCTTTGCATTCGTTAATTGTCGGACGCCGCTAAGTCCTCCTCGCACCTAGTTCCCATTACGTGGCCTGCGTGACAAACCGTCAGGCTTCTTACGCGTGAACGCCTTTCTAATTAACGGCGAATAGCACGCGTTTTTCACCTTTGAGCAATTTCCTCACGGTTACAAGAGACGTGCGGGAACGGCTGGTAACGCCCAACAACCGAGAATGCTGCGACAAATTGGTTACGCGTAACAGACAATGTTACAAACTGCCGCAATTCACGCAGATAACAGAGGAAAAAGTTTTGATCGAGCTGGGAGTATTGTGCTAGCAGCATGCGCGAGTACAATACCTTGTCGGACACGAAGCGGAGAAAATGCATTTCTATTCTTGGCTAGACCGCCAACAAGTAGTATCGACCTCCATATGGTCAGCCATAGGGTAAATAGCCGGATACTCTTTGCGAATGCACCGTAGAACGTGTATCATTCTGTGCTGGACAGACAAAAAGTGCTAGAAGTGTTCATTGTTGGACACGGAGCAAAACGTATGGACATTGCTACAGCTGGAATTCACAACTGCAGTTTGACTTCGATGTCGATGATTCCCGACGGACCTGAGCGGAACGCGTAACTTTGCACGGTCAAGTAGAATGGGTGTGTATAGTATATTGTCAGAGACCCGAAGAAACTGGCACACACATTAATTTAGTTGCTATTTGCAAACGATCATTCTGAATCACCAAATAACTTGAATTTTTAGAGTTTAAAGGATTCTAGCTGTGGCCCAAGTCTTTTAGATACGCACAACGAATGATTGAAACATACGCTAAGCTGTAAACAGGTATTGCATCACAGTTAATTAACGGTGCATTGAATAACGGATAAATTGAGTAATAAATAACCAAAGTATTCTCAGTGAAATAGCATTAGACTAACACTCGACACCGAACTGCAGTTTGCGGCTCGAGTCTAAGCTTAAAACGTGGACTTTTTCCCGAAGTGGAATTAGTCGGTATATGGTCGGGCCGGGCGTTTTAAAGGATTCCGGGCAGCGACCGCGTGTTTTAAATACAAGAGCCGTGCGGGGTACGATGGAGAATCTATTCAAATAGCCCTCGATGGAAGCTTATTGAATCGAAGCGTCCAACCTGTGGGCAAGCGGCAGCGCAGCGGCGAGAATGAAATTCAGGAAACGGACGGAGGGGATCTCCTCCGGAGGAGATTCATCGGTTGCCAATTAGATGCAATGCCGGGTCGAGCGACAATTCTCTGGCGCGCTGTCGGCTCCTACGTTTTCGCTAATCCGCTTAATGCCAGCGGTCGGCCAATGGGAAACGCGGACGGACGTTAAAGCGATCAGAATCGAATTATTCGATTTCCTGGCAGTGCGAGAGCGCGGCAGCCGGCCGCGGCTACAGCGTTCGCGCGAGTCCAACACTTGAATGGAGCAACGCATAACGATCATCGCATGAATTGCAACATTCGGGGCTGGGACCATACTGCGGCAGATTACGCCGATATTCGCGAGAACCGTACTCCGGCCGTCGTCATTACAATTTCAAAGCGGGTAGAACGGTCGGTCGATTCAACGCGAGAACGCGATATTTTTCAACCGACTCGCGCTGATGCTCGCTCGCCCGCGCGCTGGAACTGGAGCCGGCGCGTTTCCGCTCGCAATCAGCCGACGACTTCAAAGAGATTTTTCGTAGCCATCGACGTGCCGTCGCTCCTCATGAAATATTCCTGATTCCGTTTCGAGGCTCTCGCGGAAAGCGCCGCGGCCACGGATGAAGGAACATCGCCAATAGATTCTCCACCGAGGAAGATGGACGCGCGAAAATTCCGGAGACTACAAAGCTGAAGCGAGCGCGCGCGACTACTCGTCGAATTCGTCGAATATCCACGAGTCGAACCAGAGGAATTACGCGCGCCTACGCTTTTTTCCTTCCTCCGCTTCGGGAAGATTAATTGCCTCAGGAGGGATCGTCGGCGCTGCGCGAGAAAAAGCTAAGACTCGAAGATTCTTATCTTTGATCTTCCTTCCGGCGTTGTAAGACGCTCCTCCTGTTTTACTTTCCACGATCGTTGGCCTCGCTCGGACGCGAAAACGACGTTCCTCGTCAGCAAACTGGAACGGTGACGCGAGGCGTTCCTTTAACGTGCACTCGTCTCTCGAAAAGCTCTAAACAGTAATCGACCGTGATCCACCTTCAAGCTACATTTTCTACGTGTGTAAAGGATAAAGCTGTTGACGCGGGCTTAGTCGCAGGATGACTGCTCCATTATACGTGCAATCTGTTTAGTATCATGCCGCTCGGGCGCATCTACTTTAATGGCAACTCGACTCCACTCGAATTACGTCACGGTTCTTTGTAATTCGCGCGACGCCTATCGACGAGTTCGCGCGAGACCCCTTTCTCCTTTTCAACGCGGCAACTATCAATAGCACGCGATACGGCGCGGCGTTATTAGACTGCAGATGTTTTCGCAAATTCCCAGCTTCGTAGATACCTTTCGAGCGAGTTTGATTTTCGCCGGTTTCTATAGAACATTGACTCCATCAACATGAATGTTTTTTCGAGAATCGGATGAAAGAAATTGTATATTTGGTTAACAATCGGATATTGCATAAATAACGTGCATACAAAGACGCGATGAATTTCGATATCGCGAGACCGAACATGAATGAAGAATTTAATAGTGACTAGAGCGCGGATCTTCATGCAAAATAGAAACTTTCTTCATTAGAGTCCAAATTTATAGTGCAGAAACAAAATGAAATTGAGCTACTGACTTCTGGAGCCAATATTAAAATCTTTTGTGAGCCATGAACGCAGGAAGACACACAGTCCAGTCGGACCATTCATTCGCTTCTATCACTGTGATGCCTGGAAAAAATCGCCATCTATTTTATCGCAGCAGTAACCCACGGCTAACCAATAAAGGACTCGCATCACTGTCCTACGATGGAGGCATTCGGCCCGGCCAAACGCGCTCCCTATCCATTTAAAATATATCGGACGAAATCTTATCCTCGAAATCTACGAAATGGAACGAAATAGGGTCCCCGTATTCTGTACAAGTGGATCTCAATAAAGTTGTCGGGATAGCGCGATAAAATAGTCGGGCTCTAGAACCGGGGGGAAATCAATGAACGCCGTTCACCGGGAGCGTATCTCGGTACATCGACAAATTCTCCGGTCGATCGGGGAGCTGCCGGATCCGCCTCGTTTTTCCAATAAATTCATCGGCGACGAATGGAAGTCAACGAATGGCAAATCCAATATGAGCCGGTCGCTGTAGGAATCCACGGTGTATCGGTAGAAGGCGTTCTGCTGAAGCTCTCTCTCTCTCTCTCTCTCTCTCTCTCTCTCTCTCTCTCTCTCTCTCTCTCTCTCTCCCTCTCTCCCTCTTGTTAGAAGAATGAAACGGTCGCAATACAAGAAGCTGAAAGCTGCAACGAGGAAGCTGCTGATGGTGCCGAGGGTAGAAAGAAGCAGCGTCGAAGAGAGAAATGGGCTGCCGGGGTTGAAACGGAAGGGAGGAGTTGAAACAGGGCACTAACTAGAATTGTACCTCTCCAGCACCTTGGCGTGTCTCGCACACGTACATCGCGCCTGGGTTCGATGCGTCCCTGTGTTAGCTTTGCCTAAGACAACTTGACACGTTTGCCCGCTCCTACGAGTCGCGTCTCCAAAGCTCGCGGAGCTATTTCCTTGTCTTTGGCCAAACCCCGTTCGCCCCCTGACCCTGCCTCGACCGTCCTCCTCAGGGTCGAGACGAGATTCTCTCTTTTGACCCAGTAGCTCGCTTATCGCTTGCACGGCTAACGTGTCTACGTCCTAGCGATGCATTGTTGTCGCTTCGCGAAGGGCCACGGACGCATTAGCACCGCTGGTACTCGTGGAACGAGAAGTTGTATTGTCAATTTCCGTTCCCCGCTATATTCAACGCCGCAGAAATAATTTAAGAACCAGGGATTAGCCACCGAAGCGGAAATCATCGAGAAACACGGAGACCCGCGGCTCCTGATAAAAAGTTTCTTCATTAGATCGTGTCCCGGAACTTAGAGCCAAATATCGCAAAACATCTCCAAACGTTTAGTATCGTCTCGCTTGCCGCATAGCGACGCGACGCGACGCTTCCGTGATTACGATAAGCTTTTGCAAGAGTTACGAGCCGTTCCGAGGACCTGTAAAAACTGAAGACAGTTGTGAAGTGTCTTGCTGGATTGGCTGACAAAGTGCTGTCACGCACATCGCCCGCCGCAAGAAGCAATCTCGAGATTAGCGCGCAACGGGGAGAATAAGTGGCTGGATGCGCTCCAAGTAGAACGGGTCCGCGTGCGGTCAGACAAGCCGAGTAGAACACGCTCGCTGCTGGTCAATCGATTTGCAAGTGAAATAGCCAGAACTGCCGAATAAATTCTGGCTAGCAGTCGATCCGAAAACCAGCAAGTGGAATCAGCCGGTATTATGACGAACGCGAGGACGTAGAATGGCCGTAATAGGACGGTAACGGTGTAGAACGAGATTGGTACGGTCTTCAACCAGGGTTTTTAACCATAGAACTTCTGCTCCTGAAGATTCCACGAGATTTCTTTCACGCTGGGATGAGTGTTGCCGATTACTATGCCGACTTTTCAACCTCTTGTATCGCGTTTTATTTAACGATTACAGTGATTAGTCTGGATTGGTGAAAGACACGTTTCGGATAATATTTGCTATTGATATTAAGTAGAATATATCCTATATCGGATGAAACACATAATACATTAAAGACGTCTTTGTACGTCAACGGGTTAACTAAGATACCGTCGTCCCTATGTTAGCAGAAACATTAGGATGAAGCGTTCTCGATTCTCACCATGTCGACACTTTCATAACTGAAGTCATCCAGCTTGCATTCGTCGCTGCAGTCGCAAGAACGTAATCAAATATCGTGGAATTATATCCTTCGGAAATGTCGGCGTATCTCGAGATTAGATTATGCTTCGTCAGAATTTCATTAGAACGTCTTTCGGAATGAAGAGCTTTTAATCCAGAAGATCGATCGTTTGAATAAAGAGCTTGTTCAATTTGTGGAAACCTAACGCAATGAAACTTCTCGGGGAATCTGATCACTTTTCGAAAGTAAGCTACAAGACTGTCTTCAGGATGCAAGTGAAAAACACTTATTTGCGGAAAGCAGGACAACAAATGTGCCCGGGAACGAAGATTGACAGAGACCAGAAGAGCGACGCGAGAGAATCGCGAGGGCTGATGGAATCTGTCAAGTGGTGAAAAAATATTGGTACCTCTAGCCAGAAAGATGAATGCTCGGGAGCAACGAGTATGGAGGTCGGTTGTTTCTTTCTCTTTTTACTATGATGGTATTCCCCTCCACCGAGTGCACGCTGACACCTAATTTTCCGCGCTTCAACCCTAATCTGACTGATTCTTCTACTGTCTGCCTCGAATGGGGCATGCGAATCTCGACGGTTCCTTGGGATTGTCTTGTCGGGGCGGCAAAGCCTTCGGAACGAAATCTACCGAGTGTGCCTGAATTCCCGTGCCCTTCCGACGCCGCGAGATTCGCAAATTATCCGCAATGCTTTAAAATAACGCGCGACGGCGCGGCAGCCTGTCTATTACGAGGGCAGCGCGCCCCGAACATGGTACATGGTAATAGCAGAGTTGAAGACGGTACGTGAGCTAGTGGCTCGAAACCTGGGGTGGAGAGAGGGCTGGGGAACCCCGGAGCGGATGAAATCATGCCTCGCGATTTGGCCTGAAATCGCGGCCAGCAGCACGGTAAATTATTCAATACACCAGTCACGAATGCACATTTTTCTTTGAACGCAACGACAGGGAATAGGATCCGCCCCAGAATGCAATTCCGCGGCGAGACGGTCCGAGCGAACCGACTTCTTGCAATCCTCGAAGAAGCAATTTGCTAAAGTTCATGGTATTTCTGCTGCGCTTCGGCCCTTAACCCTTCTTCGCGACCATAATGCCACAGCGTATGGACTGTATGTAGTAGTAGGCTTTTGTCTATACGTATAATTCCACACAATCAAATTCTGAAAATTTTTAACAGCTTAAATCTCAATAGCTATTTGTTTGCGACATATGGCTCCTTTCGAACGTTTTCTCTCCTCGATGAATAGAAGGTGTTGATGTAAAAAAAACTTTAACAACAAATTTCTTTGTTATAAACAATTTTGCGGCAAGTTCCTTTTACAAATGTCCACCGATCCAGAGGTGTAGATTCACCTCTAGGACGGATGACCATTACCTTTTATACACCCTGTACATCAATATTTTATACATATTTGTTGCAGATATGATTACGTGTGTGGTATCACGACTAGGTTAACGGCGAATGTTTGTAGTTTCAAACTCCGGATAACACGCTTCTTTATTGCTAAATTACAAGACTTGGCTTGCTGTCTCCAAGTCAGACTCGGCTGTACTTGGTGTTGTTGATGGACCGGTAGTCGAAACAGTTCTGATCTTGTCGTGATCGCGTAGAAAATTAGAGAAAGCTCGAAGGTAGGGGAGGTTTTGGAAAGTTGGATATGATTGGCTGGAGGGTGTGTTTTAGACGGTGGTGGAAGTAGTGGAAAATTAGGAAGGGTAGGAGTAGGTACATTCGGTTACTGGAGGCTACGGCTATAAAACTATGACCTCGGTAGGCTAACGGTAAAAACGGTTCCGCATGTACTCGCCAGCTGCGAGTCCTTACGGTTTGTCGAATATTTTAAATTACTGTTATTTTTGGTTGCGCTTTTCGTCCTGTATGACGGTCCCGGTCGTTATATCGCCAGTAGAGTTAGGTTGACCTTCACGATCGTGCGCTTGTCCCTTCGCAGAGGGTTTTGCGACGGAACAACGTGCATACATATTACCGATAATAACGACAGCAATGCAAACTAATTGTTTTACACAGGAACGTAGCGAATACACTCGTATATTCGCTAACGATGCAAACGCTGGTTTAATACTGTCCTGTCGACGGGACATTTCGTGTGACGATAATATTTGTGCGACACCATGGACGATATTTCTCGTATGTTTAATAGTAATTAAATTAATTGTCTAGTAGACAATGCCACAAGTCAATTGTTTCTACTGCAGCTAAAGGAAAAATTATTAGATGTCCTATTCTACATTCCTATATCCTTCTAACAGTTTTCGAAAGGGTTAAAATTTTGCAACCGGCAAAAATTAGTAGAACGGTCGATTAGAAACCGAATAGAACCGGACTGGGCGATATTTCTTTATTTTGTTTCGTGTTATTTACGGGCGGGCATAAATCGCGCCGGATATTTCGGCCGACTTTCGCGAAAGTTTCGCGAGCGTTCGCCGGGTTCTGGCGAGGTCACGCCGTCCGCTGGCCTCCAGAGAACGGTAGCCCTCGATATAAATCGCCACCGGGCTCTAATTCTCACCGCAGTTTATATGTTATTGCATCTATCACGCGTACGTGACCTGGATTCAGCGAACGCGACGCTCGCACACGACACCGTTTGCCGTTAGCCTCGCTACGTGACAACGTGGCATAACCGTCGCATCGGTGGGCACACGCCATGGGTACCCGGAAAATCTATAACAAAATATTTCCGGAGGCATTTTCAGTTGCACGGACCTGTTGTGTCGTTCGCCGTTCGCCGTTCGCAGTCCGTGTCCGAGTCGCGAAGCTGATTAGACGCGAGAGTCTAATTAGGAACTTCACGCGGCGAACAGGCGCTGGGAACGTGCCGACGCTTTACGTGCTGTCAACCCTGTCTTCATTACTGTAATATTCTGTCTCCACCGCCGGGAAACGCCAGGAAACGCCGGAATCTGGGACGAACGCGTTGATTGAATTCGGGGAATAAAACTTTATTCCGAGCTGTTTGTTGCTCGCGCGACACCTGGCAACTGCAATTAGCGTTCTTTAGCGTGTTGCGCTCGGCGACTTTTCTTGGCGATCGTATAATTCCGCATGCGCCACTGTATCAAACAAAAATCGAATTCTAGACTTTACGTTTAACGTATGATATCGTTGAAAAGAATCACCCATGTGCATTGTAGACTCTTCGTTAGTAATTTGTCTGTCGTGGTCTCGCAAACGAAGCCGATTGAGATCCCCGGGACATCGGACTGCAATTTTTCGACGATTCAACGATCACAGATCTTCGGCCGGCCCTCCATCGAAATATAAATCTCCAATAAACGGAGACGGGCGGGCCTTTGAAGTCGGCGAATCCACAAAGTGGAGCCATCGACGGAAAACTTGAGCCCTTAAATCAATCTTCCCGTCCACATCGACCGCCGCAACTATTTAGAGAAAAAGGTTGTGGATCGGCGTCGAAAGCTGCCGAAAAAGTCTCTGTAAATAATTCAGCGAACGACACGAATCGCTCGGATAAGTTCCGTCCGAATAATAATCCCCGTCGACGACGGTATAACATTCAGAGACGAGTTCAGAGCGTAAAAAGAGATAGAGAGAGAGAGAGAGAGAGCGAGCAGCCGAATGGCGGGGATGCAATTACAACAAGCCGGACGTCGCGTCGCCGCACAGTGGTCCGAATCGAAGAATTTAGGGACATTTGTGTATAACTTTTGAACCGTTTGAGATATTGAAATGAGGCTTGAACTAAAAAATATTGTAAAATAACCTCTTTCGAATAATACATGTTAGAATATATTTTTTGTTTAATTTGTTAGTTAGTTATTTTTATAATTTTTTATGTAGTTATTGAGTCAGTTGCTTTCCTTATTAAAACCATTGTTGGTGCCCATCCAAAATGAAGATTATAAATGATTGCAAGAAATAAAGTGCGTGCTCCGTGCGCGGCGCGGAACGGTATTTCGAAGCTGGAGACATTATTTCAATTAGGGGACGATGTTGGCATTAGCAGACTGATCCTGAACTTTGTCAAAGTTATCCCGGGGAGCTCTCTTTATTCCCAAAACCGGTGGATAAGAGCGTATCGCGAGAAGACGGGTCCCCGAGAATCGAGGAGGGACCTTACGAAAAGGAAATGGAATCGTAATAAATTATTGAGATCCGATGTGGCATTCGGCGGCGGTCGGGACGGCGGCGGTGAGCGACTCAATGAATATGTAACAATCGATGATGCTAACCAATTCCGAGCGTTTTATGTTTGATATCAATTTCCTAGTCGCAGGTCGAATATTTTCGATGCGACGCCAAGGGGCCGCGAGGGTGGCGGCCAGGTTGTTTTAATCCTCCTCGAGACCGACGATATCATCTCTCTTTTATATCGGCCGGTATCGATGATCCGTTCGATTATTCTCTGCCGGCCAGCGTATTATTCCGAATCGTTTATGCGCCTTTTTAATTAATTTGCAAATGAATGCCGGGTGGAAATTAACGAGAGATCGCGTATCGCCGCGTATCGGCATGCCTCGCCTCCAATCAGAGAAATTTATATCGATAGACCGAGAGTGCGGGGGCGTACCGTTGCTATCGGTGACGTCAAAACTGTAAAATTGAAACCGCGAGTATGTACCCCGACGGATTGCTCTTTGTTTAACCCAAGGCCTTTACATCAATTATATGTAAGTGTAACGAAGCCCGGGCGCGTTTGCTAATTTGTAATTAAATTGCAATTGACATTACAATTTGACCAATTAAAGCGGAATGCAGCGACACGCTGCGCTGTACTAATTTAATCATGCATCGACAAATGAAACGTTATCACAGTTACAGATTAAATACTTATGTAATATGTAGCTCGTACTTGCAACATGACAGCATTTGCGATTGATACGATTGCCAAGCGATGCTCGAGGCATTCGATCGTTTCCGTGCTTGGAAATTATTAGACTTCGTTCGTTTCTGTGGGAGCTTCCTAGATGCTGTCTTGTCAGCCTACGCGCTGTTTTCCCAATACTCGCGGTATGCAAATTCCCCGTCTAAAGCAAGTACAAGATCCCCCGGTAACGAACACTTACAATTAACTTGACACCGCGCCGCGCCGTGCCCTCGGCCACGGTAAACGCTGTTCCCTTGGTCAATTTAGTATGCGACCGAAGAGTACCCTCTTTGTTATTCCGTTTAAGACGCGCATTATTCATGACGAATAAACATCGACTACTTCGAGAAAGATAGAAAACAATTCCCGGCGAACTCTTCCCGCTATCGCGTTTCTTGCTTCTACAAAACTACGGACAAATTAATCATCCACCGGTCCGCAAGCTAATAAATAAATAAACGATACGGTTCACACAGTTACTCAATTTCGATATCGCATACCAGAACGACATGCACGGGAATTTTCGATTGAACTAGTATTACATTTTCCAAAAGTTGATCAGGTTTCGTATACCATTGTTGGCGCGCTTATAAGGGCTCTCAATTTCGACCATTTTAACCGTGGTTTATTAGCAAACTGTTTTTGGCACTCCATCGAGGCTTTAAACGGTTTAAAATACTCACGCAATTCATAGTTTCCATGTTTACCGCGAGCATTTGAACCGTTCTCGAAATGATTATCCTCGGTTTTTTCTCCGTGGCTACACCTCGTCAGACACCCGAGCCTCCCTTTGATTGACCGCGAGCATTAGCAGCGCGGACCAGCCTCATTATGCCTCCGTCGAGTTTCCCGTGGTTCCGAGCGGTGGCAACCCCTTTCGCATCGAGGAATCCGAGACGTCATCACCGTGAGCGACGACGTCTCGCTACTTCGCGTCGGGGGTTTCCTCTTTTGTCTGGCTGCGATTACAAAGGCCCCATTCAAAACAATCGGTCCCCGTGCGATTGTCACGCGCCGTGATTCCCGGTGTCGATCCGCGCAAAACTACCAGAGTTCCCCGAGCTTTCTTAATTCCGTCTCGTTATCTTCCGGCTGTATCACGAGAACAGACTGGCAGAAGGGTTTCGAGGGCTGCGACCGTGAATTTCGCGAACGGGGACAGACGCCGGGAGCCGAAATATTTCGTCCGGCTACCCACGGCTAGCCGCGTTAATTAAAAAGTTTAAAGCTCCTTCGAATTTCTCGCCGCTACACGCGTTCCTCCGCTCGAGAAGATTCTTCTAACCGGCGCGGCGGGCGCGGCGCGGCGGCAGCCAGGCTCCCTTCCAATTCCCTCTTTGTTTCACGCAATTTCAGGGCTGATTGCGCCGGGCTTTCCCATCGTATCCGGGCTTCGAAAGTTCCCTCGGCTCCAAGACTCCTCTCGGCATCGCGATACCGTTTTAATTACTGCGATAATAATTGACGCGGAAATCCGATGCGCTGCACCCAGGCTTCGCGGCAGGATTAATGAGAGGCCAAAGGGCGCCAAATTGGGACGCGATCTCTCTGTCATAACGACGCGGCAAATATTTACGGGAACGGTCCTGATTCCGCGTCAAGTCCCAGACACATTCTTCAACCTTGTTTCTGAACGAAGAAAATCGAGAGTGTAGTTACGCGCCCGACCCACATCGATAATCGAGACTACACGCGCGGGAGCCGATCCCGAAATAGAGCTAAGGAACTCGACCTATATTCCAAGATTTCGAGAACGACGCGTCTCGACCGAGGTGACAGAGTCAATGTTTATTATCCGTCGAAAGGATACGTTCCTGGAAAGTATCGGGGGAACGTTGGAGATAATGAAACGGCTCGCACAAGGCGTGACTCGATAATTTCCGCGCCGCCGGCTGGGTCTCGTTGAAAGAGCACGTCGAAACATCAATCGCACGATCCCCTGTAGCCGGCCCAATGATTCCTTCGGCAACGAAGGAAGGTCGCGCCGATCGGGCAACACTTTCCGGGGCAGGTTCGCTATCGCTGTCCGTTCAAAAGGATTTTCCAGGATTGAAAAACCGCGATGAACACCGGCTCTCCCGGGGGCAACGGCAAAGAGAACGCTTTTGATTAGTCGGCGTGCGCAGTCTTCGGTCCCGCTTCTGTCCACGAGGCTTTTTTTTCAGGATCGTGCGGGGTTGACGGTGGAAACGAGTGGGATGGAGGCCGCGACGTCTGGTATCGAGTCGCGACCGGATCGATTAGCAAACTCGTTTTCGCTCTGTGGCACAGACGCCGCGCCGCGCCGCGCCGCGTCGGATGAAACGAAGGCCCCGGTGATACAGAAGGGCTTCCGCGAGCGTAGAGGCCGGCTACACAGGCGGAAAAAAAAATGTCTGTGGGCCGGGAGAGTGCAACGGGGAAGTTGCAGACCGTAATATCCCGCGATCGTTATTGCGAACGTATCTCCGATGGAAATGATTTTCAAGCCGCAGACTGCACACCTAACCATCATCTCCGTTAATGACTGTCGCCCGGCGGACTCGGCGAATGGCTTCCGCGCGTACAAAACATCGCGGCGCGTCTGTCTGCGTGCACGAAGGGAAAATCCCCTTCAATCGGTAGTCTGGCGGCCTTTCTGTCTCTCTTTCTCTCTGTTCGATGAATGTGTTCGAGAATTTCTCGAATGCGCGCTTCGTTCCTGCGCTTCTTCGTCGTCGCAGAACGCCCTCGACCAAGGGCTCCGCCGAGGTTCGCAGCGCTTCGCCTCGCCTTTTTCGGCGGCATTGTCTGAGATTTGCGGAAGGGCGCAGGGCCAAAACGCTCCACACAGGTCCGGCGAACCGAGCCGACGCTCCCTTCAAACCTATTCGCTCGACTGACACCTCCCCCGCGAACCTTTCTTATTCCCCCACCGTTTTGTCCTTCTCTTTTCGACAGTGACAACTTTACTCTCGCAACGACCTGTGCGCGCGCGGATTCCATCGGGAGAACGCCACCGGAGGGCTTTAACGAGGTTGGGACCATGGAATTTTTGTAGTTGGGAAGTTAAAGCCGAGGCTGGAATTGAAGTCACGATATAAAATTTTGATCTCGTTCTGCGTTTCTTGCACGGCGAATCTCGGAACTCGTTACACTTCCGCCTCTTTATTGGATCCTTTCTCTCGCGAACGCGCTCGACTGTGCCTTTCTTGGTCGGTGTTCCGCGAGCGGCATACTGACAACGAGGTCTCTTAATATTGTAAAACTTGGGATCCAATATGTGCTGAGACAAAGCTTTGCTCGGAGAAAGCCTGGACCGTGTTTAACTTATCTCTAGACGGATAGGGCCTGTGATCCGTTTAACATGTTAACCAAAGACGGGTAAACTCGTCGTTTGTGTTCGGCCGCGTCCTGCGGACGCGATGTGTCGAGAGGATTTTCTTTCCAGCTTAATGCGTTGCTGGCAACATGCAGGTTGTATTTCCGTGGAAATGCGAATTTTCTAAATTCTCTTGATAGCGTTGGCGCCTCGGTAGCCTCGGCAGCCTCGCGCCGAACTCAAATCGGCGTTACAACACTATTCGATATCGGGTCGAAGCTATCACGAGCATACCAAATGCTTAACCGTAAACACTCTCGACAACGAAGCTCATGTGATGCTGGAATATCCTTCTTGTCCCTCGCACCATAATTCCGTGTCTGGCTGTCGGCTTTTTCACCTGTCTCGCGTATCCGGAAGCATGCCTTTCGGATTACCGGATGTCCGAGAAACATATTCGCAAGACGATCGATGGAAGATGTTTCATCGAAACATCGGTGGTCCACGCCGCGCAGGCGCGCGGCGCGCCGCTGTTGATGAAAGGAGATAGATCCGGGAGCTCGGACCTAGGGGATTCATGTCCTGGCAGTTCCAAGGAAGAGTATACGCGCTGATCCCGCGGTGGCGCAACTTCGGAAGATTTAGGGCAGGTCGGGCTCTCATTTGGCAGCCAATTACAATGCCACCGGGCAATAGCGTCGAATCCAGTGGCGGAACTACGGTCGGGGAACACCGGTCGAATTGCTACCAATAGTGGTGGAGCCGTGCGGTTTGCGACAGCTCTGCGGCTCTGCCCCGTGTTCCCCTTTCGGCCACCGTTCACCATTATTCGTCCAGCCGACGTGACCATTCAGCGACCCTCGATCGGCGTACTTTATCCTTGGACACGCTGACCGGTCCCGGTCCTTCAAGAGTTTACGTTTGCGTTACGGGAAACGGGAGGGGCGTAGTAACATTGGCTGATGGGGAGGCTTGTAACACCCGGCTATCATCGCGTGTGTAATTGAAACACCATAAACCACGCCGGGAATCCTTGGTAAGCTTCATATCGGAGGAATTATAGCGTATATATATATATATATATATAGAGAGAGAGAGAGATGTATGTACGCTCCGGCTCTTAATGCCTCCACCTCGCCATTTACGAGCACGAATCTCCGGATCCGGCGGATTCTGTCTGTTTCTCTCTTTCGTCGTACTCCGCTCTCCCCTTGTTTCTCTCCTCGTCTCTCCATGTTCGAGCAGAGCCCCTGTTTCTCTCACAGTCCTTTCTACACGGCAGCTTCAACGAACCAAGACCTACCGAGCACTCGTACGCGGTGCTCGTACGTCGTCGGAGATACCGAGAAAATTGTCTTTTCCGGAAAGTCCTTCTATTAAATTCTCGTGGTTCGACGGCGGCCTTGCCTCGCTCTGCCTCGTCCCGCTTCGACTCGCCTCGTCACGGATAAACGAGGCCGGTACTACCAGACGGCACTCCTACAGTTCTCTCTTTTCTTCGTGCAGCGCGTGCCTCGTACTACCTTTTCCCGGCGCAACGAGCGTCTTCACCGATTGCTATTGACACGAATGATTCAGTGTACTCTCGTCCCCGCCCCGCCTCTACTGTCGAACTGTTGCTACACGAAGGACGACAGATTGCGAGCTGGACCGCGGCTACGGTTTAATTATCGGACTCTGGTTTAATGATCTACCGCCAGTGTGCTACGTTCAGAGATTTTTCATTGCTTCAAACCACCGCGACATCGAAGAGTCCTTGCCAATCGAGACACGGTGCTCGAAAAAAGAATTATAACGTAGGGGCATGCTTCTATCTAAAAATAATGACTTAAATAAAAATAAATGTTTAAAAAACACCACGTTTTTAAAACGGACTAAAAAGTATAAAATAATTTTTCCTAACCCCATACAGGTTTCTAACCCCATACAGATCGTGAATTTTGAATAGCTATGAAAATACTTGTAAGATTTAAAACGAAAAACGTGGGCGCAAGATAATACAGTAATGTAGTAAGGAGTGAAGAAAGTAACTACCGTTGAGAAAACTCTCACAACAGTTCATATCATTTGCAGTGCAACAAAATTGTTAGAAACTTAGGTGAACTATTCATAATTATCTATTGCATGCGCCCCACGTTTTTCGTTACACCGATATTCTTCAACAAGACCCTTTTCATTTCCCATCAGTTTTAACTCGATAAAGTAATATTTTACACTTCTAAATTGTGAATGTTTTCTCTAAAATCCGTATCAATGCCTCCGATCGGAAACATTCTGCCAGGGGTTGTACGTCGAAAAGTATCTTTTCGAAGCATTAGTTTATCCAGCAGCTCGTCGCTGCAGGTACGTATGTACGAGGCGGGGAATTTAAGGAAACGGGGTACCGATTGTTATAAGATTTTACGAGGCGAATATTACAGCCGGCAGGCGCGGTAAGAGCCCCGCTAATGTTCGTTACGAGGCAGCGTTAAGTTATTACTGTATAGGGAAACTCCGTTAAGCCGTAACATTCCCCGGGCAGCCGTAAGACGGTGCGTTCCGGTTACGCGTTGCTGCGGCGTGTTTCTGTTTCCCCGTGTTATCGCCATTCAGCCCCGAAGCTCGTTGCTTCGAGCCGGATGAATATTCACCTGTATTAAACGTCTATGTACGTACCGGTATTGTTCGGACATTTAACCTTCGACCGCGTACTTTCCTTTTCGCATTGTTCGCAATACTGTCTCGCGATTCTACGACGCAGCGCAACCGCGACCGAGCTTAGTTCGGCAGTGCTTCGGACGTTTTAGCGACTGAAGAGTATCGTTGTTCCGCTGAATTGCTATCCAAGGTGCAAATCCTTGCCAACTTGGACAATTTTTCGGTGAATAAAGTTAGAAGAAAAATGAGATATGCGTGTTTATTCCGAGTCATGTTTGCGTTTGAAGACCGCGCGAGGAACGCGGTGTCGAATTAATAACGAGAGCAATTTGCGCGGGTATCAGGATCTAGCAGGATTGTCAGTCGGCCAAGCTCCCCCCTCCCGGGGGGGGGGGGGCGTAGCATTATCACAGATCTCATCGTGGATCTCGGAGGGCTCGATTTCTCGCCAGACAGGCTCCCATAAATCAGCGTCGCCTTAACAAAACCTGTAACGCGTGTTTCGCGAGAGCTGGCTGCGGAGATAAGATGCGGGAAACAAAAGCGAGCCGGGGAGCTCGACAAAAGACAGAGAAATGTCGCTGTCTTGCGTTGCGATGTTGTCGGTGTCAGAGCCGAGGGGCGTGGGAAGTGCGAAGGGCACGAAGAATGAAAGGTGAACGACGGAGGCTGGGATGCGAGGGTGCAAATCATAACCGATTGTCTCCTGTTTCGACGCTTTGTTCCGGCGTGTTCTCGCGGAGGGAGCCATTTGTCTGACCCGGCCGTCCTTTATTTGTAGCAACGAGACTGTCGCTGTATTTCTCGGATCTCTTTCTCTGTCCGTCTGTCTGTCTGTCTGACCCCGTCCTAGATTTTTCTCTCGTTTCGATGACTAATTGAATAGCGACAGGGTTACAAAATCAGCCTGAAATATAGCCCAAGTTTTTCTCTATTTCGATAATAAATTGAACAGCGAGAGGAGTGAGAAATCAGATTATTAAGTTATGTTTGGGAGCAAGTCAAGTCCATCGAGGACCTGACCAGATCCATGATTAAGCTCGCGAGCAGTCTTGCAATCAGTTGGATTTAATTAAGTTCACGGCTAAATGCACCAGCCTCCGAAAAT
The DNA here is from genome assembly GCA_963966675.1 of Lasioglossum calceatum. NCBI lineage: Eukaryota > Metazoa > Arthropoda > Insecta > Hymenoptera > Halictidae > Lasioglossum > Lasioglossum calceatum. The sequence continues at coordinate 221,419 of OZ016555.1, read as the reverse complement.
AGAGTAAAGATCTATTTAATTGGCACCTACCACCACAACCGCCACCCGGTTATCGATCGCTGTTTGTAATTAGTATCCATCGCCCATATTAACAAAAACCGAAGCTGAAACGTAAACACAGTGTGCTGCCCATCATAGATATTAATTTGGCTAATAATCATCACGAAATTAATGTGATTGTTTCGTTTGAAACTTCAGCATTAATTCCCGCCACTAAATGCACGGTCATTTGCATCTGAATAAATGATACACTATGACCGCGCTAATTATTATTGACAAGGTGAGCATGGAGCATACACATATATCTGAGCTCATCAATTGTTCATACACTCCCGGATAAAAAGATAGCAGATCGTCTATTTTTTCTCATTTGGTAGAAAAAACTGAAGAAAATTAGTATTTTATACATGTAAACATATTCTGACATGCCTATATGTATAATGTACTGAATAACATCGACAATATTTACTTCAACGGAATTCTAGAAGTGAAAACGTAAATATTGTGGTTCGCAAGTGGGACAAAATGATAGCACGTGTAGTAAATCTACGCTTTCCAGATACTCTGAATCTCGTGATTAAAAAACTCTATGAATCTTTACCAAAGAGAATGATGGCTGTTATTAAATGTAAAGGAGGAGCCACAAAATGTGAAGCATTAATTATCATTCGTTGATTTACCGTTATACATAATTTTAAGTTGAATGTGCTATCATTTTGTCACACCATATTTCCTTAAAAATTCTTTTTTTTTTAATAAAATTGTATAGACTGGCGAAATTCAATTCAATTTCATTTTGTGTCTGTTTACATATTTTGCAAGACTGTGTAAAAATAAAACCTTGTTTGTAATGTTAAAAAAATAAATATTACGTTAATTGTAAAGTGGTGCTATCTGTTTGTCCGAGAGTGTAGGTTAATAGTGATTCGCTGATCCTTCGACGATTTATCTCAAGTTTAGACGATAATGGAAATTTAACTGAAACAGAGAGCAGCGTATACAGTATACAGGAGAATTCCGTTTGAATGTTATACATACTGACTAATCATTTTTAGCAGCTAAAAAAGTATAATATTGTATTATACTACCCTGTCACAGTCAATCAGAGTCACATTGTTCGAGGCTGCATACCTGCGTTCCGAGACCCTCTTAGCTCGTAGAAGGCCGTTTCCCAAGAAAAACACCCCCGAGTTCATGCATAACCGTGGCGCACGTAAACGCTGGTATTCTGGCGAAGGCACGCTGAAAGGCGGCTCGTACGAGGCTCGGTTTATTCTTTACGAGAAATATTTCCAATATATTGCCTTCCCCCGGCCCGGCGTCCAATAAAGCCTAGGATCTCGAGTAAACGTCCAACGTTATGTTTTCATTGGAAACTAACTAAAAATGTTTTAAAAGCGAGGTCTCGATCCTCAAAATTGTGATCAATTCGTGATCGAACGAGAAACTCGATCTGAGCAGGAGCATAGCGCAACAAAATTGCTTCTGTGCAAGAGATCTATATTGCCACGTGATGGAATCGCAGAGGACCACTGCGCGATATCAATATTCACCGGAGCTGATTCGTTGAAATTCAATAGAAGAATCATGGATTCCTGTACTATGATAGCAAACAAGAACTTTTCTAATACCGTAGAGATTACACAGTGCCCGGCTTCATAAATCGAGCGCGATACCCGTGTATTTTTAAGCGTCGCGTCGCGGATTAGTTGGATCGCAAAAACCGATCCCGAAGGAATCGAGCGATGGCTAGGAAACCGAGCGCAGGAGCGTTGCTTTGCTCGACCGGAAATTAAGAGTGAGAAAAAAACTGGCTGTTAGCCAGATCGCGTTAGCGAAGCAAATCCAGACAACTAATAATGAAAGCCGGTCGGGAAACGGGAGCGGTTCGAGGCTGCGTTGCGTGTCCGCGAATTTACGACGATTTACTGCGGTCGACACGAGACCAACGACGCGACCAAGGACCCTTTAAGTATAAGCTTTACTATTTAAAATTAAAATCAGCTCGGAATGATTCTCGTGCGATTGTTCTTCACGAAGTTATAACATTATAAATATCGTAGACGAACATTTTCAATGAAAATTGAGTGCTGCTTTGATTTGCCTCGCCAGTGCATATATCGTATAATAAATTTTGTAAAATATATTAGCGCAAAAGACAAACTACGTATTTTATGTGAAAAACCAGTAATTCAGTCATCAGCCAAAAAATCAAATGAATTTCTCATCCTGAATTTCGGAGACCAGATTCATTCGCAAAAATGAAAATAGACGACTGTACAGGGTGTAACAAAATTTAGTGTCATGGCTTTGGCAGGTGGTTGCACACCTTCGGATCGGTGGAGATTTGTTAAAAGAAATTGCCGTAAAATTGACTTTGACCTTGAAATTCAAGGTCAAATCTTTTTATGCTTGTATGACATTCTACTCACCATGGGGGCCAAACTTGTCAAAGGAACCATAGGTCGCAACTCAACCGTTCTCTTATAAAAGAATGTTACAGGTTTTAACGTCGTAATAAGGTTAACGTTACAAATATATGTACGCGTCTGATTTTTGATTGCTGCACACACGCGCGAAGCATTGTCGAGTTGACGTCATTCGCGTATTCCATAATTCGTTGCTCTCGTTTAATATTCCCAGCCCGGTAAAATCATTTGGCCCGGTGCAACTCCATTAAATGTGAAGGGTAATGGATACATTTATTGGGAATTATGTTTATGGATGTTCCGCCGCATTTTCTGGATAATTTGAGTGCGTGTAGCGTATCAGCGAATCGGTTGGAAAATGGCGAAACAGGTCGTGTACCGTGGAACGAAATCGCGTGCCGCGGCGTGATTGTTTTAAAAGGCTCGGCGAACGAGCGTTTGGCGTGCGGTGCACGCGTGCTACGGCCACCGGCCACCGGCCACCGGCGACCCGCGCGATCCGATTTCCGCGGAACTTTGTCAGGAAATTGAGACACTTTTAAAGATATCCCGGGAAATTGTGCCGTTCTTTGAAACGGGAGAACGCTTTCTGCCTGCCGCCAGCCGTTCCACTCTCTTTCGTGACCGTTCCGGCGAAACTTTAAATAACTTCTGAGCTTTATTACCTGATTACGACCAAGGAGCTTCTCGGCTATAAGAGCCACAGCAGCGTATCGGTGACGAGCCTTTTCATCTTACGCGATATTCCTATACCGGAAATGCAACTTTTCAGGAAATTTAAAAAACTACTGCCATTCGATTACGAGAATTACCTAGCTATTCACTTTGATTAACACTTGGTATTAAAAGAACGGTTCGAGGCAGAATAGATAAACAGCCGAGAGAATTGGTGCATTCAATTATTGCACAATTTTATTAAATGACTGATCAAATATTCCCTGACCGTTCAAACGACGACGAAAAGCAATTCTTTTTCATTTCATTTGAAACGTGTTTAATATCTGATGGGCTATTATCAGAGTTCTACAGAATGGCTAAAATATACTCTCCGCCGTACGTAGAATGGTGTACTACCGCGAGCGAGAAAGGATTTGTTCTGCGCGTTCAATTAGATTAAAATGATTTCGCTCTCAGAACGAGTCGAACCACGAATTCCATTTCACTCACTCTGTCTGTTCTCTCTGTCTCTCTCACTCTCTGTTCTCTCTGTTCTCTCTTTGTATATAATACAGTACAGATTCCTCGCTTTGTCGGTGGAATATATATTACTTTGATGTAAAGCTCATATTTTACATTGTCTACGGCAGGCGTGGGCATCGGTGGAGCCCCTCAAACGCCTGCTTCCCCGACCAAGCTTCTGCTTGCGGCGGACAAAGCACGTCCTTCCTTCGTAGTAACGACGAATGCCGGTGGGGGACAGTGGGTGCTACGGTGGGGAACGGTCTTGTCCGAATTGAGACAAAAACATGGTAAAATGCCCATGCCTGGTCTACGGTGTAAAGCAGGCATGCACAACTGGACGATTTGGGAGCTGGAGCTCTCGACTCGGCTCGTGAGCTGGGTCGAAGCTGGCTGGCACACGTAGGGTGGGGAGAACTGCAACAGTGTGCTTGTGAACTTGTGCTACACTCTCATGCTTAGTGGGTTCCCCTTCCATACGTCCGAGCTAGGTCACGGCTCCGAGAGCGCACGGACGGGAGCCGCTTCGGAGCTCATGAGCCGCTCTGAGAGCTACGAGCTGTGCATGCCTGAGTGTAAAGCTTTGAGCGGCGCGGCACGGGCGTGCAAACGAAAGACGCGCGATCGTAAAATGCCCATTCAATTACGCGTGTATCAGGTACATCGGTTGGAATCGGCGGAATACACGGAATATCTGTTTGACCGGAGAATAAACGAGAAAATAATTTGTGCCTGGGAGCATGTCGAAATCAAAAGCCGCTAAATTCAGTTGCCCCGGGGGGTAGTCGATTTCCGAAGGCGGATGGAATACATTAAAATGATTGATTCGAAATCGGCTAGTGATTTTTGACACCCTCTTTGCCCCTGCGACGAATACGTACCCCTGCCCCAGCGATAAAAGCACTCCGTTTCACGCCAATCTTGCGCCACGGCCACGGCGTACCGTTCACAGAAGCAACGTGATTAATGGTTTATCTGATGACGTTCCATCGACGGTAATCTTGTTATTGTACATGTTGAATCGCGATCGCCGCGTCACCGACCCACGGTCACGCCCTCGCTCCACCTTTCGACAACGGGGTCGCCATGGAACCGCGATGGGATAATCTCCGTCGAAACCATACATACAGTGACGAGCAAAAGTGTAAACACACTTCGTTTGTTTTGCATAAAATGTGATAATACAAGATATTTTTCAATTGAATGATAAAGATTCTGTGATAATAATTATATGGTGAATGTGATAAACAAAACATAACAGTTTATGTTCGATAATATTAACAATATACAGGGTGTCCCAAAACTCCTTCAAGTCCGGTAAATGGGAGGTTCCTTAGGTTATTTGAAGCGACATTTTCCTTTGCAAAAATGGCCGCAGTGGCTTTGTTTAGGAGTTATTAGCGAAATAATTCCTTAAAAAACTCCTTATTTCCTTGCGATATTCCTTTCCTATTGTTCTCCGTTCTGCGCGGGTCTAGACAGTCCTGGAACACATCTGGCGACCAGATCCACGCAGGCCTAATCCTCTCGTTGACAGGCAGTGGAGTGGGTAGGTACTGGACAACGATCGTGCCCACAATTCAGGACAACGAAGGAGCGATTACTGTAAATCTCTTGACTAGAGAAGAATTACATAGAAATTAATGTAATTTTTGATCGCCACTATACTTGAAAAACGACATTGTCAATTCTCGGCGATAGCCATTATCGATGAGAGACAATGGTATGGTTTGACGAGCGTCGCACTCGCCGGGTGTCCACGTCGGACTTTCATTTAGCCCCGGCAGTAAACCATTAACCAAATGATTTCCCCAGATCTCGTAATGACTACATGGGCACGGGGGCAATTAATTATGATTAACGGGGATAATCCAGTGGGTCGTAAAACGGGTCGAGTATATCACGGGACGGTATAACGATTCCGAATCGCGAGTGTGTTGCGGACAGATTCTTGATCGGACTTGCTCGAACTGACGCGTAAAGTTCCCCGGGCTCTTAATGTGCCCTCGGGGTGCAGACAGGAGAATTCGGGTTCTGGAATTATGTACGTTAGCTGCTAGGCGCACACGGGAGGTCTCTTGGATGCAACTTTGTCGCCGGGATGAACTCGGTGCTCGTCTTTATGGATGTTCAAGCTGAGACGCATCGTTCTCGTTCGTGCGAGTAGCAACATGTACGGTGAAAGAGGAGTAGACTTCGCACTTTGTACAATAATAGGAACAGAAATTCGAGCACGTCGATATCGAATTATTTCGGTGAACAGCAGTTGCGGCGTTTAAAATAGAAATTGTCGATAATGATCAGACACGGGGAAATCGCTCGGAACGGTTACACGAAAGAAACATGGCTATCGACGCCGTAAATTCGGACAGATTCAAAAGTTTAATGAACTTGTTGTGTATCAGAGAATGTTTATGGAACATGCTCTCGAAATGATTTCGGCGGCGGTACAGTCGGTTCGGTCACCGTTTTCCAGCGAGCCGGTATACGATTCTGCATTATATTGGAGTTTCCCCGGTATTTGTTATTAAAGGAGAATAAACTGCACTACCGGTTCTAGTAAAATAACTCGGCGGTATACCGGCCAGCGGTAAGGGGGGTGGCAGAAATATCGATAATTCCGATCGATGGCTCGCGGTAGGTAGCCACATAAATGTAAAGCAGTGTTTGTAAACAAGCGTCGAGCAAACATTCGGGAACGCGCAGTTTATATGGTTCATCGAAAGCAAAGTGGGCAGAGATCGCAGCTGCTGTTAGGGAGCACGCGCTTGCACAGTAATGCAAGCTGATTCGAAATAATATTCGATTTGCGCCTGGGTTCGGGCCGCATTGTGCCATCAGCCGTCATTACGTAAATTATTGCGATCGCGGAATATCATCGGCGATGCCATACAACGCCGGTTATTGCGTCGACAGCCTCCAGAGAGATGCAATGATGGCCGCGCACTTAGGCTTCAGTGTTCAACCTACGCGTAACACCTTATGCATTTGGATCATGTGCAGCAGTGTCTACGTACAGATAACTTCTTTAAGGATGTTCTGGAGGTAATATAAAAACGCAACAAAATTTTTGAAAATTTGACAAGATATAATTCTTACTAAATTAATTCAATTACGAAAGTTTGGGTTCGATTCACTGCACCGTTTAAGAATTATAGCAACTTAAAGTTTTCGCATTTTAACACGTCTTCTTATGGAGAATTCACAAAATTCCACTTGAAACCCTATTTATACCTTGAAAAAACGCAACTAGAAACTCCAGTTTTTTTTATATGTAGCAAAAATTATGTAATTAATTATGTTCAAAATTTATTAGGATTCACTACACAGGTACAGAGCAAAAAAATTATAAACTGTTACAAAACGTCAAATTTATCGTGTTGTCTCTCACTAGCATGGAAGCGCGACAAGTGTAGACCACTGAATGTAGGTACAGAGGGTACAGTATTCGCAAAAGTTTAATGCAAAATATACTCATGAATGGCTTTCATTGCCCATATATTGATGGATTTCGAATTTCTTGTACTTTTGTCTCCCATTGTACCTCCAGAACATCCTTAACATTGTACTATACGATTTGAACGTTTTTGGAAAGCTAGAGCAATTAGTTTACTACAGGATGTGAAAAAAATTTTTTCAAAAATTGCGATTCATCGGAATTGTAGAAAAAATACTAAAAGTTGCATTTTACATCTTTTTTATGCGGGCATGTATTGAGAATTTAAAAAATACGTTTTGTAGATCTTTGTGAATTAAACATATTCTGAAAATTTCGTCAAAATCGGTCGACGTTGCAACGAGCTACAAACGTTTAAAGATGGTAAAAATTGCAGATTTTCACGATTTTCGGCCTATAACTGCAGATTCTTACATCTTTCAATGCCTGTCGCTTTTTTCCGCATCAACCGATTTCTATGAAACTTTCACAGTGCATATATAATTGACACTGGTCTATAAAACGTATTTTTTAAATTTTCAATATAGGCCCACATTAAAAAGTTGTAAAACGCAACTTTTAGTACTTTGTATACAATTCCGACCAATTGCAATTTTCAAAAAAATTTCTTTTCACATCCTGTAGTAAACTAATTGCTCCAGCTTCCCAAAAAGTTCGAATCGTATAGTCCAATTGTAAAAAAGTTGTCGGCTTTTTAAGAGTGTCCGAATATTTGTGGGTGTCACTGTATGTACGTACATACAAACTATTTACAGTAAAAGCACCTTCGTTGTCCAAAGGCCGGGGGTTCGAGCGGACAACGACCGTGCCCGGACACTATTTTTGATTTATGACTGCGTCTTTAGTGAAACGGCTAGTTAAATGACAAAAAAAAACATTCGCAGTCAAAAGCAGTCAACTGTCTGGCTTTAAAAAACTCCTTATTTCCTTGCCATATTCCTTTCCTATTGTTCTCCGTTCTGCGCGGGTCTAGACAGTCCCGGGACACATCTGGCGACCAGATCCACGCAGACCTAATCCTCTCGTTGACAGGCAGTGGAGTGGGTAGGCACTGGACAACGATCGTGCCCACGATTCAGGACAACGAAGGAGCGATTACTGTATCACGAGTAAACGAAGTTCAATTTTGCCAAGTGTACGTATGTAAATACAATATTGTCACCGCGAAGGTTGCTTGGCCGACAGGAAGGGTCAATTCGTTGGGGTGAATACCTGATGCGGATAAATTACGCGCGGATCGTTAAGTATGGCACAGGGATCGGATCGAATAAAAATTCAAGCGGAAACCGTGTCGGCGTTATCAATGGAACGCTCCATGTCCGCTCGCATATTTAAGGGAAAAATGTGTGCGGATTCCGCGTCTTTTAACCAACCCTCTGTACGAACCCCTCGCGTGTTCCCGGAGAAAGAGATACGGCATGCCGTGGCATTCATTAGCACGACACTCGAGCCGCAGACAATCCATAAGGTGTGTTACACCGGGTAACACGGGCCAAGATAAGTCGGTGTAATTTTTCGAAAGATAACGATACGTCCGACGTAATCAGCCGCATATGAAAATTAATCGCGTCGCCCGTCGTGTATCATATTCATTCCGCGTCCGTCGTCATCGGTAATGGCAACGATGGCCTCGGATATCCCCGGATTCGAAAGCATAGAAACGAACCGGGCACAGCAGTAACGGACGGTGGCGGTCAGACGTCGCGATTCGGCACACTGACACGGTTCCTATTCACGCGTCCACTCGCGCTGCACAAACCACCACCTACTGGCCGCCTGCGCCTGTCCGACTACTCACGGTGTCATGCTACTGGCACTCGCGATATTAACGCGGTGACGATGCGCCAAAAAATCCTGCAGAAGCCAGGTGGCGAAAATAAACCCCGAAGGTGCAAATTCGGCCCGGCGCGCCAACTGTCTATTGGCCGACTGTGCCAAGTCGCGTCGAGGTCGCGCTCTGATTGGTCCGTGTTTTTCCTTAATAACTCCTAAACAAAGCCGCGGATAACATTTTTGCAAAGGGAAATGTTGCTTCAAATGATCTCAGGAATCTCCCATTTCCGGCTGTTGAAGGAATTTTGGGACACCCTGTATAGATTTAAAGAGATTTAAATAAAGAATTCAACTATGCCTGTCTACACTTTTAATTCTTTTTAATAACATTTTTATAATCAGAAAACAAAATGTGGTGCATCTCTTCCGAAATGGCCCTACAGTAGAGTAACCTTGAATGTCGGAGAGATGATTTGAAAGATCGAATGAAATGATGTTTTCGTTACACCGACGTCAGTTAGTCGATACTTGGAGACAATGAACAGGGTAAGTTGAACGGGGTAAGTCCTCGTGCTGTTAATAACAGTATAGAGGGACAGCATGATACGGCTCAGGGGCGTCGCAGAACGCGAAACGCATACTTCCGCGAGTTCGCCGTAAAATTTCTAAGCCCCGGAATTGTAAGCGTCGCACGAACCGCGGTGTATATCTTCCAGCGCTGCTGAGGTTTCCAGCGGCTTTCTGCCAGTATCATGGAACTCGCCGCGAACAATCCGCCCCCGCCTCGGCCTTGTCTGTTTGTTTAACCGCATCGGTGAGACGTGCAGTCAACGCGTTATCAAACGGGAGAAAAGCCAACTTCCTGCGGCCGCAGCGTAATTGGGGATACCGCGTTCTCCTGGGCGATCCCCCGCGTCGTCTTCGGAATGCGTTTCCTCGCCCGTCGAAACCGATAGAGCGATATCCTCCGGGCCGATTAAAAGCGGCGTCGCTCATTAAGCGCATCAAAATTCCAGGGATTCCGGGTATTCGTCGAGCTGGAGTGTTTATCGTAGTCAGGCTTGACGTGTTTCGCGTCGCGTCGGTGGAAATTAACCATGCAACACCCGACGGCGATGCGGCATCGCGAGCCACCTCCGCGCCGCGCCGCGCCGCGCCGCACTGTCAACATAATAATGGGATAATAATAATTCGACGGGGTCGGTGATCGGTATGTGAAATTCATGAACGATGTATTCGGATCGATTTTACAGGATTTACATTCGTAAATTGAATACCTATGAACATGAATGAAATCGGTTTCGATCGGAGGCTCGGTCCGGCCGTAACGTCGCGTCGCGTCGTGCGGAGCTCTCACGGCTGAAAGCACTCGATTGACAGATATACAACGGCAAAGGGAATGATATCGGCTGGAAAGGGTCCCGGGGACGTCCGAAAGCCACAGTGAATGGTCCCCTATGGCAAGTACAAGTGCCGTAGACTCCGGTGAAAGCTCGGGACCTCGGCACGCGGGTATGAAAGAAATATCAAATGGAGTGGAAAACACAGGCAGCGCCTCTCCCATCTTTGCCCTCGTGTTCGCGTCTCCTCGTCTCCTCTTCCTCGCCTTCGATACCCCCCTCCGTCGATTTCATTGTAACTGGACGCGAAGTTTCGCCACAGCTGTTGGTTCGACACGGTGAGTTACAGTCACTCCATCAAGTTCCTTCGATGGAGGCGATAGAGGTAGGAGGGTCTACTGCGCGACGAATGGAGGCCGAGAATTGCCGGCTTTTACTCGCGACCCTTTGGGATCTCGGGTTTAGAACACTTGCCTCTTTTGTCAGCCTGCACTTTTTACCGAATTTTATCGGATGCAGATTCGACAAATTGGAGCCACGTATGGACACTTTAGAAATTCCTAGCACAATTTACCGCGGAATATGCTGTTTAGTCGCGAGACTGTCGGTTCGCGAATGTGTCGGATCGTTGCCGGCCAAATTAATCTTGGGCAAGTAATTCAAGCGATAGGATGATATGAAAGACGCAAAAGACAATAATCGATTCGCATGACAATGAAATACGTTAAAAGAAGAGATTCGTCTCGGACCTGCTAGTAGAGTCGTCAGTAAGGCTGATCTAGTAGGTCCTGCTTTATATGCGCGGAATGATAGATTCCGTACGCGAGGGATCTCGACTGATGCGATCCCGTTTTGTCGGATGTCTTGATCGCTGGACAACGAAATACCGTAATGCAAGTTTACAAATATTACGAATGATTGACATTCTACCCGAGTACTGAAGAGTGTCACGAGTCGTGAACCGATTATTGTCTCTTGCGTCTTTTATATTAACTTATCACTTGAACTACTTGCCCAAGATTAGTTTGGCGGGCAACGATCCGAAACATTAGCGACCCACAGTTCGCTCACTTCAAAACATGTAGATTTGATCGATTTATCGATTAACCGTGGCAGAATAGAATTAATAAAGTAGAAGAAGCGACACAGAAATTAGAAAGGAAACAAAAGTTTCAGAGAACGGCAGAGGGTGCGCATAGCAAACATAACCGAACACTGCGGGGAACAGGAAAAATGGCGATGAGAGGAACGAGGGGATGGCAAAGCGACAAGTTACACGGCGCAGTGAAAACACGTCGGAGCTCCGGGGAACCGCGTACACGAACGGTGATGTGTCCCAGCCCCCGAAATACGGTGGATGCAGAGACGGTGATTGCTATCGCTAGCCGGGAATGTGTACGTCGTCGACGTAAACACGGGATTCGGCATATTGCGTCAGTAAACAGTGCATTCATAGGTGGAAACGTGCGGACATGCGGCAGACCAGACGCACCGAGACGAATGTGTGTTTCCCCTATTCGTGTCCGTGTCCGTGTCCGTGTCCGCGTCTGTCCACACGTAAACGAGAGCTGGTGTTAAGCACCCCGACCGGATGCATACTTATTCGAGCGAACATAGGTGGGATATGTATGTGCATACACTATCCGCCAAGAGCACGGAATGAGAACCTATAATTAATGAAAATGGAGATGCGTTCCCTGTTCAACGGTAATTACCATTCCCTACCAATCGAGTTTATTCGCGAATCCAGGCATTTTCTGAACGGATCCGACGGTACAGCCGTACGTCGGATGACTTTACATGGAAAAGCTAATCAGGAACATGAAATATAATTTCCTCGCAGGATAGCCCCCGGCGCGGCGCGGCGCGGCGCACGGAGGAAATTCGACTCGCCTCCTTTCAAATATGGCTGACCGATGCGTCCCTCTTTCATTCGATACGCTCATTTGCAACGAATGCGGACGACGCGACGCGACGTTGCTCTTCATTTTTGCGTTCGTCCATCGATTTTGCCGTTCTAGGGAAAAATGTGGAAATGGTTGGAAACGGTCGGACACGGGGAAGAAGCTGAGACGCGGGAGCCCCGATAAAATTTTCAAGCTAGAAAACTTGACTTTCCTCCGTTTGCTCGTTGTCGGACGCGTGCTAACGCATTCCGTGTTTGTGTTACAACGACGATTATACTACCGACACGCGGAGAGGGAATTATTCAGTCGGTCCCAGCACTTTTGGCGGACGCACGGACTACATGCATACAGGAGACCGTTTTAATCCGTGCGACGCGACGTCCCCTCACGAGTGGCATTAACATAAGTTGTGCGAGATAGCGGGTCTCCGAGTGAACGAAGAGCAAGGGAAAACGCGAATATTACACGGCCGGTACGCAGCGTAGTGGCGAGGAAAGAATGAAACGGGTCACGGAAACCTGTCCCAGGAGAATTATTTCTATCCAGCTGCCCCCGAAAATCTAGCCCCGAGTCAGCCCCGTCGCGATAACGAGACGTTCGCAATATTGCCGGTGACGATAATTATGGGACGTCGCGCCGATGCGATCCGCGTGCCCGTGCGCGACTCGCACCTGATTTTTCAATTCCGGGCCACTCCCATTCGCCGACGGGCTCCGGCCGCCTTTTCGACCCGGCCAGACCGGATTTTCCGGCGAAAATTAATGAGGCCGTGCCTCCTTTGTCGGTCAAGGTGTTGGTCTGCCGTGTAAATGGAAAATCGTTTTACTATGGAGTGGTATCTATCTATGGAGTATGTTTTACTGGAATCGAAATACAAAAAAAAAGTTGAAATATGTCGGACAGTGTAGTCGGCATCAAGGAGACCTCGATCCGACAGAGCCGAGCTTCGCTACTGATGGATTTTCCCAGAGGAATGCCATAATCGGATATCCATGAAATTCGAGATAATTAGAATACTGTACAGATACCTACATATATCCTGATTGTACCATTCGCAATCGCTAATCTTCGTTGAGATTCAACATAAGAAAAACTGTTTTTCTCATTTCACCTTTTCTGGTCACTTTCATGCCACGACCTTGTAACGAAACAATTACAACTGCCATTTGGCAGAAAAATATTCAGCGAAGACCCATGAAATCCGGCAATAAAACGTCGACGAGCCTTGTTCCTCGGTGGTTCGTTCGTAGGTTGAACAACGTCAGAAATAATGTACGTATACTTGACAAACGAAACACCGTGCGTATCGGCTTACGGGGCTCTGAAAGACCGAGTTGCTGTTTCCGAAGACCTATCGGGAAAAAGCCTCGACGTTCGAGAGAGGAACGTTGGCACACGCGATTGCGAAGCTGTTGCAGCAGAGGTCGGAATAAACTGTCTGCCCACGTAATTGCACGCGGTCCCTTATTTATCCCGCGACTTTGTCTGTTGACTTTGCCGGTCTTTGTAACGCAGAAGTGTGCGCGCGCTAGCTGTGAAATGAACCTCTGCTCGACCGTTTAATCAAGACAAAGGGAGCCGTTTCCCTTCGAGAAAAGCTCGCTGCGCCGCGCCGCGCCGCGCCGCGCCGCGCCGCGCCGGTGGACCCGGCGACAAAGAGAAGGACCGACGACGGTCGCAACTCCTTCGCAACTTCTTTCCACTCATAAGGGAGGAATGCCAGGAAGGAACTCCATCGTCGAGAGGTTTATAAATATTTGTCGTATAATTGCCACCCTACGGTCTCATCCTCGAACGAGTTTCTTGCCCTTAACGATTGCTCTAGTTCCAACGGTGTTCGGGTCAGAGTCCACGGGACTACAAGAAAAATCATCGAGGAGAGAAACTGGTTCGTTAAAAATATCCCGAACTTCTTGGAGACTGAATCTCGAGGACGTCGTTTGCATGCGACTGTATCACGAAAGTTGTTAGATCAAGCGACAAGGACGTGTCCTGTTGGATGACCAGAAGAGTTTTCCCAAAGCAAGTTTCCCGGCTCGCTACGGGACCGAAGTGGATAGGGAAGTCGCTAGCCAGATGAGCAGCCAGACAGGGAAGTGGATGCTGAAAGCGTCGGTAATCGAAAGTCTCCGACGCGGCGCGGCGCGGCGCGGCGCGGCGGTGTATCTCCAGTCTGTCGTGCTACTTCGAGTACGGAATCAGCCATCGTTCCCGCAATCTTCATTGGCGTCCATTGTGCCGGTAACATAATGGCCTTGAGTGGAGAGCCGAAGGAAGTAATAGAGAATAAAAAACGAGGCGTAGGAGAAGAAGGAGGAGGAGGAGGAGGAGGAGGAAGAAGGAGCAGGCGAGGAACGCGAAGGAAAACCGGGGAGAAAGGAGCGGAGAAAGAAATTCGTACAGGATGAAACGAACGACGGTAATGACGAGCCGAATATAGACACCGTAAAACCCGTAAGGCTTCCCTCATTATATTCTTTCCAGGCTCGTCGCACTGCCCCGCCGTCCCTGTTCTTTCGTGCCTCAATTTCTACCCCTCTTTTCACCCTCTCGAGACCAAGAGAGATATAGGGAAAGAACGAGAGAGAACGCTATACCGACGACAGTCGCGCTCGGGATGCTCTCGGAACAGACGATTTCTTTGAATGCGGGCCAAAGATTGCCCACGGTAATAATTATTGCGGAGGCTTTCTTTTAAAAATCACCGACCCGTGAATAACAAATGAAAAAGACCAGGAGTGGGCCGGTGTCTGGGACAAAAAAAACGGGGTCACAGGGCGGGTTGCTGGACTGGGCTGGGAAATGGGCGGCCGAGCAGGCGTCGTCTCCGTCAGATCGATTTGCGTTTCGCAACGCGAAATCTCGCAAAACCTCCCTTTCCCTCTCTCTCTCTCTCTCTCTCTCTCCCGGCTTTGTGTGCACGTTTCCGGCCCCTTTGAAGTCGCGCCGGAATGAGCGTAAGTTCGGTTTACACGCAAGCGGTAGGCTTTGTGGAGACTCTCGTGAAACACCGATAACAATTGCTCCGTTTTGATGGAGATTCCTTCGTAAAACACTGAAACCATTTCAGTAATTACGCGAGACCGTATGAAGCAGAATTGTCGCCTTACCCAGTTTCTATCCTATTCCGAACTTGATATTCCAGCTATTAAAGTCTTCTTCCTTCTAAATTGTGCCACAATTTACCCATCGACTGCAATCATAGAACTCGAAGGATAATTCAAGTAGAAAAAAAACTAGGGAGAGTATGAATTCATTGGAGTAGACTCCAAACCGTTGCACAGACTGTTCGCACAACCATTAAAGCATCTCGTCATAATTCGGCAAAATGTAACTTTCTTCGCCGTGCACGCGCACAATAATAAGTTATCTGTTTTTCTGTTTTCGGCGCGCGAGCAAAACAGAAACACTTCCTTTCGCGAAGCAACAGAGTACCTCCATTGTTTTCCCGTCAACAATTTCCTCCGCGCGGCGCACTGCGAGCTGAATGCCGAATTAATTCCGAGTGCTTTTTTTCGTAGCCGGTGCGTTTCTTTGCAATTAGTATTCGGTTTTTATTTGGAGAAATGCGGGGCAATTTTCCGGCTGCGCCGTTCCCGCGGCGCGCGTACCTATCGGTTTCGTTTCGCAAGAGGCTTCGTTGCATCTTGATGAACGGGGGAGCGAGCACGGTCGGGCAAGGATAAACCAAGACCGCGAACTACGAGTTGTTTTGGCGCGACGGCGCGGCGGCGGCCGCAAATAAAATTTGCTCGTGCAGGCCGCGGTGCGGCACGGTTTGCTCGGCGGATGTTTATAATTTCACGGGCACGGGGCCCCGAAATCCCGTCGACAAATATTTTGCCCGTGCGAGAGTGGAGGCTGAGCCGGCGTTTTTAGTTTAATTGAATCGCGCGAGCCGCGTTGCGTTCGCTGTTCTATAATTTGGTCGGGAGCCGACGGACACCGCGTAATGCCAGGCGAATCGATATCCGGGATATCTCGTTCTACGGAACGCGTCCGGTTCCGCATCGATTTCACAGAGCGCCGCGAGCCACCGACTTCCTCTGCGACTATTTACGATGGAGCCCGCGGGGAAACGGTCGCCGCGAAATCGCGCGCGCAAAAAACGAGCTGCCATTCCTACCGGAAAAATATAACCACCGGGGTACCGCTGCGCCGCTCCGGAACGTTTGTCGCTTTTTTTTTCGCCGATTGATTTTGTTTAATAAACACCGAAATCCACCGGGGAATCCGGGCCCTTTGCCGCAGTCTCCTCGAACAGACTCGTTATTCAGACAAGAATCTATTTTCGTCCGACCATCCGCGCGAATAAACGGCTCTCGTCTGTGATCGGCTTCCTACTTCGATGTTAAATTTAGCTTGAACGAAGGCTCGAACGCGGACGTATAACGGTACGGCGAGCCGGTATTATTCCATCGAATTTAATGCACACCGGAGTCACCGAAGCGTATTCTAGCCGAGCACCCGCGCGATTCACTGGAATATGCCCGGCGCGGCCCGGCGCGGCGCGGCGCGGCGCGGCGTATCAGTGGGACCCTTGTTTAAGGAGTTCGAGTCAATAATTGTGGCGGCGCGGCGGTCTGTAATATCGCGCTAGAAACCAATGAATATTAATCGGCGGCTATTATTATTAATATTCCGGTTCGCGATATCGATCCCTCCTAATTGCACCCTGCTGTCATTTCCTTTGTTCGTTCAACCATTGCAGTTGCAACTGCAGTTCACGCATTACAGAAGCGAGCGAATGATTTCTCTCGCGAAGCAAGCAATCAAATTAATCTGAAAGAGAGCCGCGTCGCGTCGTCGCAAACAAACTCTGATCGGCCGTCGAATTACGCGAAAGATCCTGCAACCAGCCGATCCTGTTGACACCGGTGCGGCGCGACGATCGTACACAATAATCACGACAGATGTTTCATCAGGATGGCCGCTATCAATTACGTAAAAGCATCCGCTCGTTCCGGAAACGAAAGGAGCCAATATTTGCTGTAAACAAGTCCGCCCGTCCTGATTTCGGATTACCGAGAGAACTGGGGTTTGCAAAAAGTATCCGAAGTACAATAAATAAATAGAAAGACGTTGGTTTCGGGGGTGGAGCGGGAGTGAAGCGGGGGTGTTCGCTCGCAAACGAACGTGTGTGTACGTAGCGCATTCGTGTGTGAACCTAGTCGAGACAGCAGCGCTTTCCGTGTGGGTTCTAGCTCACCCATGCAGGGGCATCGTACATAACACAGGTTCCGGGTGTAGGCGAGGTTAGTAGTGGTCGAGCACTAGGCAAACAAAGTATCCCGTTGTCCGTGGGGGTGGCTCGGAGGGTTGGCCTGGCTTCGGCGATGTTGAGTTAGCTCGAGATAGGTTAGTGTAGTCAGGCCGGGGAGAGGTCGAGTGTTGTATGATATGATACTTGACAAACGGCTTCCACGACCGACCGAGTACCGAGGAAAGTACGACGGTGCTCGTGCTAGCGTCCCCCTAAAAATAAACATCCCTCGGCGCTCTCGCCGTCGCGTCGGTCACCAATCCCCGTATCCTCGCGTCCCCGCCTCTCTCCGCCCTGCTCCACCATGGAACTGCGAGGACACGACACCCCTTTAAGGGGCGGATTTTCGCGACAACGATCCTCGGTCAAAGGGTTGCTCTCGGTTACGTCAGACAGACGACGGGGTGAAAATTGATGCGGCTGTCGCGCCGAGGAAAATCGAGACACAGCTCACGGACCCATCGAGTGGAAAATTCCTGGCTGAAAATGTTTATTCCCCCACCACTGTGCCAGACTTCAATCGTCGTTCAACGGCAAGCGGAATTGTAATGAATTAGAGGGTTTCTTTGAATCCTTGCGCGCTGTTCGGAAAATTCGATTGTTTTTATTCCGAGAATTAAGTTGGATCGCGGTGGATGTCCAATTTTTAGAAAAGTGTAATTTTTAACTCGCGTACGATTTCAGACGTTGCAGGAAAGATAGTAAATTGCCATGCAATATCACTGGCTTACGTTCAATTCTGAAGCCACTACAAACCGTACGAGTCAGTTCCCATTTGATTTCCCAAAAAGATCCCTCCTTTATCAATTGGCCGTACAGAAAAGACAGCGGCACATTCCCGACGACCGGTCGTTTCAGCATTCAAAGCGCATTATCCCTCTCATATGAATATTTCTCGTAGCCGTGGAACCTCCGGAGGACGTGCTCGGCGTTCCTATCTCCTCTCCGACTTCGATGATAACAACGGCTGCTTACCAGGCATCGAAAGCCTCTTGTATATATTTGCGATACGGTTCCAAAGAACTCTGGTCTGGTCCGCGGAAGTTGTTCCATTCTCGGTGAATATTTCTCAAGGACCAGGTGACCCAGATCACCGGGGTAAGACCGCGGATAACAACTTCCTCCGTTGGTTTTACGAAATTGCGTTCGTCGGCTGTTCCTACAGTGTCCTAGAGTGTCTCGGTGGCCGTCTCGGTGGCCGTCTCTTGGCCGACGGTACACCAGGGCGAGCGTTTCAAATTTACAGTCCTCTTCTTCTTCTGGGATTAATATCTATACCGGTGGAGTCCAGGTGAAAATCTCTGGGGGTGGAAGAAGAAGAAGAGTAAGACACCGACGTGGAAAGAGGTTAGTGTATCCTGGAGAGGCAACGTTTTCCAGCCGTCGTGTCCCGGACCCCTTTATTTGCTCCCTTCTTTCCTTCTGTTCTTCCCGAGCAGTTTCCACGGACCTAAGACCCGGAGGGCTCGGCCCACCCTCTTAACTTTACGACCCGTGCCAGATTAGGATTTATTTTAATCCTAAAGGACTGGCCCGCCCTCCTGGTTCCACCACCACCTCGAACCACCTTCGTATCCACGTGCGTCCCGTGTTCCCACGCTCTCGAGAACCAACCCTTATTGGCTCTCTCGTCGCGTCGCAGCTCTTGAGAGCAACCCTTTCCTCTTCGAGACGCCAAACCGGAACAGCGCACCCTTGTAAATCAATTGATAGCCCGCGCGCGCGCGCCCGGAGTTGCGTAATTGAACGAGCTCGAGTGTTGACCCGGCCCTCGAGAGGGTGACAGAAATTGTAAACAGAATTAAGGCGCCTACACGCAGCGATGGAACCAAACCGCAGAGAAAAATCAATTTGATACCAGTTATATTTGTTATTTCACCGACCCAAGCGGCTTTAATATCGATACTGGACTTTTTCTGAAGGACAAGAGCTCTCCCTCCGACGACCCTTTGTTCTTTTATATAAATACTTGATCGTTGATCAACCTTTTAAATAATTAAACAAAATTATTACTTCTATATATATATATAATGTTAATGAATTCTCCGTATAATTAGGGCGAAGGCAGGAATAATGACAGAGCTGAGTTTCTCCTGTAAAAAGAGTTTTCTTTTATTTTATTATTCATATTCCTATTTACAGCTATTTACAAAGCTTACCTGTAAAAAGAGAAACGACATTAAATGCCAGTTCTCTCTTCCCTACGTCCTTTCCCTAATTACAATCTCTACAATTATTGGTTTATTATTTATTATTTTAGGTTAAACGTTGCACGTGTTCCCTCTATTATCACATAAGTCTTTCTCTCTATATCTTTCTCCATCTGGTGTTTGTTTTACTAACCTAATTACCAACGCGCCGTAAGTACGCGGGATAATTTAAAAGGGAGTACCACGTACTTTCTTTACATATATATGGAGGAACAAATTTTTCTTTCTGTCAAAGAAAAATTTTTGGTTTTTACCATTTACGAATTCTATTCGGACCGAACACTTTTCTCGCTCCACTTTGATTGGAATTGATAATGCGAGGACGTTTTTGTGGAGAATCTCGCAGGCCATGATTTAAATAGACAGCATGAGGATAGCTCTTTCAATCCGTGGAGAACTGTTCTATTTTCCAGCCGTGATCGACGTGTATGGGAATTAGGAAGGCAGCTCGACTAGTCAAAGGAGCATCGCCTTTAATTCCTTATTTACTCGTAACCGATACGCGCGCACTTTTACCCATCCGTTTCATCGCGGCAAATGAAACGGTCGCGGATCGGTTCTCTAGCCGACATTGTTCAAAATTCACCGACCGCCAGTCTATGCGGCGATGGCGGCTGCTTCTTTGAACGCGGCGCATCTCCCCGAAGGTTTTATAGGAAATCGATATCGGTGCGCGGCTGCACGGTCGGTTTCAAAGGAGCGATCGTCGGTTAGAGGCTCGTGCGTGTTCGGCCCATCGAGAAACTAAGAAAAGAAAGGGATGAAAAAAAACGATAGCGAAGAGAAGATATACGGAATCCCGGCGAAACAGAGACTGACAATGAGAGGAGAAAACGGGACCGCCGAAAAACGAACGGACATAATGGAACGAGTGTCATTTTTGTTATAGTAAATAAATCGGGTGACGCGTGCATCTGTATTCGGCGAACGCGCTAGACTGCAAACGAGAATGACTGACGGGAAACGGTTAAAAAAAGGTCTCGTTGCGTTATTAGAGGCGAGCGCCCAAGGCAAATTCGATTTAGTCGATTCAGTTCGGAGCCCACGGTATATACGCGAAACGCAGGCTCGCCGCGTTGTCTGTCCTGTCGAGTTAAATTCGCGATTAATGAAATAACCGGATCTCTTTGAACTGCCCCAGGCTAAACCCGGCCCCTGCCGATTCCGTTTTTACCGTCACCCCGTAGTTTGTTTTCGACGAACAATGCGGTCATTAATTACGTTAAACAAACGCGTGCAAACACCCGTCCCACTTACGCGAATAGTTTCGTTTCGCGCACCGCGTTAAACGTACTTCCAGCCGAGGAAACGTAATTAATTTCGCAAAATGATCGATACCCGTGATTGCATTTTTTTTGCAGAAATTTGAACGGCCGAGATCGGTCTTCCTGCGAATATTTTGTCGTAGGCGTGAAACGTTAACGAGCTACGCTTCGTGAGTGAGTAATTTCGTTTAGAAAAATAATGGTTGGAAGTCGTAGTGGTTTTACCTTTATACAGGGTGAGTCCGAAGAAACAGAACACCTAAACATCTCCGTTACTTTTCGTTGTACGAAAAATTTCATAGGACAAAGCTACACTGTTCGAAGGGCCACATGTAACGGTGTAAGGGAAAAAATTTCAAGGTCATTTTTTTATGAGATTTCAAGGTTGAAATTTTTTCCCTTACACCGTTACATGTGGCCCTTCAAACAGTGTAGCTTTGGCCTAAGAAGTTTTTCGTACAACGAAAAGTAACGGAGATATTTAGGTGTTCTGTTTCTTCGAACTCACCCTGTATAGTACGAGTACATTGTACTATCAGGAAAGCTCGGAAAATAAAAATAATTATGACAGCATGCTATTTATAACATTTTCGGAGCTGCTTACGACGGACGCGGTGACATTTTTCTAGCCGATATCACATTTTCCGATCGAGTCGGCCACTCGTTTCAGTTATTGAGAGTTGCAGTGCTGCAACTTCCAGCCATAATATTTTTCAAACTAATTATTCATCTGTGAAGCTTCCCCTTCTTGGAACGGTAACCCGTAACCAGTGTCGTTGACTTTTGTTACATAGACAAACGGTGGTGCACAGTTCCACAGACTGCCCCAAAATAATTCGATACTATTATATCAAGCTTACACATGTTTTCTATATTATCCAGACAACGTTGGAGATCGCTATGGCATACTAGCCGCACAGTTATCGATAGAGGGAGACGTTACACGGCACAATGGCTCGTTGAAATTGAATTCTCAGTGAACTAAGCATTCAACAAAGTGCGACAACGTATTTCCATAACCGAGTTTACAAGCGCCAGGTGTAACTTCGCCATTCGGTATTCCCTCCGTGTCATCCGATTCCAGGCCAATGATTGATCGATCACCAGTGAAAAGTGAAAGGAGAACCGAGGATCGGTGAGAAAGAAGTCGCGCGATCGACACTCTAGAAAGATACATGCCCAGTGGAGCCGGAAGGCAGCAACAGGCTCCGGGACGTATGAATACACACCTGACGCTCCGAATATCTTCTGTACTACTTTATATTCAAAACAGCCACCCCACCCACGTAAGAACAAAAACTCTCGCGAATCTTAAGATAGTGTACTTTTATGTATTCATGGCCGCCGCGTTCTCCAGATTCATGCGGCCGGACTTCCATTTTACGGGAAACGTTTCTCTTCCCGTCACTGCTCGTACAAGACTCTAAAATCCGAGGAAAAGTGTTCACTCCCCTACTCTCCGTCTTGTCATGGTTCCAGCGAATTTTCTCGATTATTCTTAAACGCGTTTATTTACAGCGAGATAAGATATTTTCTGGCGTTAACGCATCCTCCAGAAAACTGGTACGACCTGGTTGGCCTCGAATCACGGGGCAACCTGCGGTCGCAAATCCATCGAAGCGACAGAGATCGCGTGGGCGGAAAAGGTGAATTCTTATTCCGGTGTTGGTCCCGATGTTATAAATTTATATCGGGCGTGCATCCCGGTCGAATCCGAATTCGAGGACGTCGGACGAGAGAATACGGTCGTGGGAGGTCGGGGATGTTTCGGAGAACGTCTGTCCCGGTAAAAACGGAAAAAAGTACACAGAGAGAGAGGAAAAAGGTAAGCGCACAGATGTCGCGGCGAATTCAAATTTAACTTTTCCTTTCGCGAGAAGAAACGAGCCCGACGAAAGGTGACGGGGACAGCTGGATTGCCGACGTTTGCTGGATGAGACAGGGCCAAGGAAAAACGAGACGTGGCGTGGGTGTGGGGACCACGGGAACCCCCTCTTTCTTTCGACCACCCCCGCCGATCTGACAACCCGAAGCTTACGTAAGCGTCAGCCCCGCTGTCTTTCAAATTACTTCGGTGTTCCACACTCGGCACGAGTTTCGCCGCGACTTTTCGCCCGAGGAAATTTACGACCTCGTCGAACGCCTTTCTTGCGACCGACCGCGAATACGTTCCGTTTTAGGTGGGTTAGCTACACCCATTCCGTCTCTCTCTCTCTCTCTCTCTCTCTCTCGTCTCTCTGGCCTCCTTCGAGGAAACGATCCTGGCGAGACGGTTCCGTTCGAGAGGCAACCGGATGGCGAGCTCGCGTCCTTCGGCGCCCTGTTTTCCGGTGAAACATTGGCCATCCGCGAGAGTAATTGCTCCCTGACCGGCTGCTTCTTCTTTTAATCGAACGAGTAAACTTCGGCGAGCTTGCTGCGGACGTTGGCACCGATTTCTGCCAATGAATTTCGGCTCAATGGACATTAAACTTTGTGGGGGAGGGAGGGTCACAGCTGAGAATTTCTTATAAAATGTCCACTAATCCTGTCACTTGTTTAGAGATTATTCTTTTAAACACTGTTTTAAGTCCTTCGTTCTAAAATATTCGTATGTTTGATAATTGCAAAATTTGAAGGAACGCAGACCGCAATCGTTTCCAACGGCTACTGTACAGGCTTGTGCGAGAACCCGAAATCTCGGGAAACCCGACGCTCGGGTCGGGTCGGGAATTCTCGGGCGAGAACTGTCGGGCTCCCGAACGTATGATACGCTTCGGTTTCCCGAATGTATGCGGCTGCCTTCGCGCCGCGCCGCGCCGTCCCTTTTTGTTGATACTCGCTCTCCTTCTCGCGATCTCGATACGTTCGTATATAGTCGGATAGCTTCGGCGTCCCGAAGAGACAGGCAGTAGGATACTTTCGGGAACCCGGAGGCAGCCGTATACTTTCGGGAAACCGAAGCGTATCATACGTTCGGGAGCCCGACAGTTGTCGCCCGAGAATTTCCGACCCGACCCGACCCGAACCCGACATTTCGGGTTCTCGCACAAGCCACTAGTACTGTAGCTAACCCACTATCCGCTACCCCGGAAATGAGTATAAATTTACGACTTGGGTGAATGCTATTTTCACGCGATAGGGAGCGGTGGTTACTGCCACGGTCTCGCGTGAACTGCAGTTGCACGGTGTTGCAGTCAGCCCCGCAAGACGGGAAGGACGATTTCTCATTCCGGATGAAGACTAACGTTCCCTTAACTCCCGGTCTCGCTATTCGCTCGACAAATATCAACTTCCTCCGGCAATCTTTCTCGATCTAGAATCCCGAGGTTCCTTTCGAGCCGAAGAAAGCGATAAAAGTTCGCTGAATATTTCGCCGAGCAGTTCTGCTAACCGCGAACGACTTGTCACGAGCCAACGAAAATCGCCTAGCCGATGAGATGGTCACAACTGCCCTTCGAGGTTTTTCAATGACTATCGAACCATTCGAAAGCAGACCAAGCAGAAACGTCGAAATAAATCGGTTTTTATGATTCTTGAAAAAGTTGACGCCACTGCCTGTTATCTTATGCTTCGCACTGCATTATCTGTAGTTGACAAGTGCTGAACTGATTCGCAACGGAAGCACGATGCACCCTGCCGCATTACAAGTAAATTACATCGAATTTGACGGACGGATAGTGCTGCGCGGATCAACGCGGCCCACGTAATTTACGCAACGCCGTCCATCATGTTACTTATTAACGTTCGTGCGAGCAACGAGATTGAATTATTGCCAAACAACGGTCGTTGCTTTGTAAAGCGGAACGCTCGCATCGAATTAAAGGGGAGCTCGATTTGTTTGCGTGGGGAAAAGACAGAAATTTTTGCGTTCTTTCTTGCGGTATTTTCATTCGGCCCGGTGAAATCTGAATGAAATCCTTTCTCTCGTAGCGTATTTACATCGAGGGGGGATTAAACCGACAAAAATTTGGGGGGGTATGCGGAGGTGTTAGGCGGTCGAAAATTTTGAATATTTTTGCGGAACACAATGGCTTTTCTCTCCCCGTCTTTTAATTTCTGATTTAGCTGATGGAAGAATGTATCGTCCAACAACCGTGAAACATTTTTTCATTATTCACAGGGTGAAAATCAGCGCGAAACCGTCGCTCGTAATATTCCTTTTTCATCTGGGCGTCGCGTCGCGTCGGCCCGGGCTCCGATCGAACTCGATCGCATCAGTCAATTTGGCTGTGGACTGTCGATTAAACCGTGCGCGATACTTTTAATGGCGACGGCTTGTTTCCTGTCTGGAACAACCATTAATTTTAGGCTGGAGTCCGGGCGATATCGATAGCGGGCCAGATGTCCGTACTGTTGATAAAAGCGCATCCATAAAAGTGAGCTTTACAGGATAATAACACGTGTACGCTTGACGTATGTATATTCCGTCCTGGCTGCTGGAACAAATGAGTATGAACGTTTTCCAATCAACCTGACATCAAATCGGTCCGCTGCCGAAAAAAATACGCAAGCGCACGCACCAGAGGAAAAAAGGAACACCGGAAACCCGCGAAGGCGCGTCACGATCAAAAATACCACACCTGCCGACGATTGGATTGTTCGAGCCGGGTCCGGTCGGCAGGAATTTCGACGAGTTAGTTTTTGTTAATTAAAAGACTGTGTCGATGAAACACCCATGGTATTTCTACAAATTCCTAAAAGCAAACACGGTTTTTCCTTCCTATCCGCGGCGTACGTTTACTTTCTCTACCACAGAATACCGCGAATCACTGTTTCAATAATACTGTACAGCAATTACACATTCAAAGCAACCGGTTTCGCACGCACAGATTCCCGACGTATGAATTTACTATCGAAAATTTCAAGCTCACGCTGCAATGCCGTTTAGCTCTCGTGTCTGGCCATCTCCGACTAATTCCACTGACTACTGTCTAAAACGCGGTGTGGCATTACATCGTTTCCACGTTAAACTCGTTTAAGCTGATATCTGAAACAGGACGAGATCAATACAGCACAGACAGCACGATGCCGCCATCATGTACTTCAAGTAGAAGCATCCTGTAATGGTCAGACAGGGCATCGGCCCGTAATTGAACTTCGAACTCGATCTTCTCCGGAACGAAGCATCGTACCAGAAAACGTTCTTCCACCTCGCCGACTTCCATTTTCACCGGGCGTTCCACACCAATAATTACTTATTTTTAGCACACTTTTATTAGCCATCAAAACAGATTCCAGTTTTACTACCCGCCTCATTCTACTCCGACTATTACTATATTTTAATACGGGCTTATTAGACATCAAGAAACCGATTACTGCTGCCCACGTTCTTAACATTACTGGGCATGATTAATAGGCCAGTCGAATGAAACGTTTTCAGATGAAAATTCTTTTGTTTCCTCCGGTACGATGCGCAACCTACGATCAAAGTGCTGACTCCTACGGCTCAGGAGAACTTGAGCAAAGTTACTCGGCCATCGCATCGGCGTGTTTGTAGGCCGTGTGTAAACGAGCGACGGCGGCGCGGCGAGGCGTAGCAATAGAATCGGCGGTCGACGGTCGGCGGTCGATCGATATTGTTTGATTTATGCGCGGCGCGAGGGTGGACGATCGTCCCACGATCACGAAGTGTTTTCGTAGCCTGCATTCGCAAGCAACGGTCGAGGTTACGCGTCCACCGAGCCCGTCGTCTATTCACGTACCTCTTTGTCAGCGGGCAAAATGTACGTACACCTTTAACTGTGAACACGTACGAAAGGGGAGTCCGGGAGGTACCTGCTCCGAATTTCTAATTCGCGATATTGACAAGCGCCGGGCCAACCCTTTTCTCCACCCGTTCTACGTATAGAACCCTGGTCGCTACTTTCCGTCGCGTCGCGTCGGCGGACTGCCGTTTTTCCACGAACCGGCCTGACTCAGACTAACACGTAACGTTTATTGGCCTCGCTCCGCGCGCACGCAATACTTCCACAGATTTATGAAGCTACTCGAACGGTCCGCGAATTTTAAGGAACCACCGTCGACCCCGACGCGATGCCGCGAACAACTTCCACGAAAGTTCGTCCCCTCTGATAAACGGGACTCCGAGGCTTTTCCGAAAAATCTATCGACCCGCCCACGTGCGCTTTATCGCGAGTCGCTACCGTGGAACGAGCGCAATGCTCCGCAAAAGTGAATTCTAGCAACTCCGTGCATCGATTCCGGGAGATTGCGAATGAGCTTTAACTCTTGCAACACCGACAGTTCTGCGAAAAACTATGGCCGGGTCCGCGAGGATACACGTTCTTCTCGCAGTCTATCCATGAAATCGTAACTCCCTGGATTAAACGCGTTCCGCAGCGTTCTAGAAACGCGCGGAGGATCTCCGTAGTCGGGTTTTCTCGCGCGAGAAGAATCCCCCGGTGAAAAGTGGGGAAATTTCAGATCAGTCGTGCCGAGTCTGGAAGCATGCAAACTGCTCCAGCTACAATTTCGAAGTTGCCGAACAGCGTTGCTTCATCGGTGCTTAAGCGCTCCCGAAGGCAACCTACGTCGAACACAGAGGTCTGGGAATATTTGGCCGGCTCTCAGAATAGTTGAGTGATGAGGGGATGCGGCGGTGGCTGCATGTGTGTGTACGTACATATGTATGCGAGCGTGTGCGTGTAGGGGCGTTTGCCGGATGATCCGGTGCAACGGACGGGACCAGAAGTGTGAGAATGCAGCGGGTCGGGTTGGCTGGAAGTCTCGGCTGAATATATGGGCGCGAAGGAAAAAGGCGTCGTTACCAGAGGCTCATTAACGGGAACCGTTCCCAAGACACCCTTAGCAGTACCTTCCAGCGGAGCCAGAAGCATGGAAGATCTAGTCTGCCCGTTGGGCTGCGAGGAACCTGCAGAACTCCAATACTAATTAGACCATCGACCCGATCGACCATCGGACTATATTTCTCGCCGCTTCCTTCCGGGCCGTCTTTCTGCGAAGCGGACGCGTCGGTCGCGCGGCCGAACAGAAACTTGCACGGAAAGCGAGAGCAGAAGATTGTTGAAAGAGCAGAGAACACAGAGCAGCGCTCTCTCACTCCCTTTTGTTTCCATTTTCCACTAGCCCCTATCTGCTTTCTGTCCGAAAACCTCAACCCACGTTTTCGCGCGATACTATACAAAATTTGGAGCTGTGCCACGCCGAACTGTCCTCCCGCGAACCGTTCTGGTTGGCACTCCTGAAGCTCGTCCAATTACCAGGCATTAGTCCCGTTTCGTCTCGTCGGGGGAGCGAAGAGCGCAATTTCCACGGTGCCGTCCCTGCAGTCGCTATTATTTCATTAGGAACTCGCGATTCTTCAAGATGCGCTGCGTTGCCACGGCCATGGTAACCAACCGAGTTCACTCAACACTGTAATTCCACCTCGAGAAATTCTTGCCGCTTCGTCCGAAGCCGAACTTCTCCAGATGCTCGCTATTTACGCGTAATAAAATCGAACCGACAGACAGGGCTGAATTTGCACGGAAATATAAGGGGATGTAATTCTGTTTCACTTGCAGCTGCTTCTTCGCTGCATTCTTAGCCTTTGAAACATCCTCATTTTTTCCATGGTTCTGTGAGAGCTTGGATCGTGATCTTGCACACCTGATAACCACACTCGTACAGTCACAACCTGCAAGGCAATTTCTATTCTTTCTATAAATTCAGCTATCTCTGTACAACGTAGGGAGCGAATAGTCTGGTCAATAATTCTTCAGTCATTAAGATCTGAAACATTCTGCTTGCTTATTTCTAGTAGAAACGTTATAGAAACGTTTAAGGTTAATTTGGAACGCGTTCAGTGAGGAAAGTTCGTTAAACTCTCTGAATAATATCTTCAGGTTTCGAGCAGGAATAGCCGTCGATGGTCGAAACCCTCGAGTCTGCATGGGAACGCGGTAACAAACGCTAGTGGTATTTGTTGCAGGATGCGGCGACTGGGTGAAGAGATTATCGACCGAAAAGCTGCCAATTTATTAGCCCGCATATCGAGTGTTATAAACGTTCATCCTCCGTTTCGCCATTGGCTGAGTAGCAGGAACGGATGGCCAGGTAATGAACGGCCTCGGCGAGCCAGGAGATCTGCGCCAGATACAGAGAACGCTCCAAAGAGAAAGAGAGAGAGAGAGAGAGAGAGTGAGAGAGAGAGGGGGTGGGGGAAACGACGAGAATAGAGAGGAAGAGAGAAGTAATGACGACGATAACGATGGTGACAATAATCAACGAGCAACACCGGTATCGAGCACAGTTCGCTGCGCCGACGACGACGATGACGAACGACAACGCGAGGCCATTAAATTGATACCATCTGCTAATTGGTATCTCTAATTTCGATTGGCCCTGTACCGAACAGCTTACGATAAAACGATCATCAGAGATCCGGTGATTGACATTTCTACGCTCTGGAATAATTCGACGGTCGTTGGATCGGATAATCTGGTTTAGAGGATTCACGCTTCGAGACTTCAGTCTCTAGTTTCCGAGG
Source organism: Lasioglossum calceatum (assembly GCA_963966675.1). Lineage (NCBI taxonomy): Eukaryota > Metazoa > Arthropoda > Insecta > Hymenoptera > Halictidae > Lasioglossum > Lasioglossum calceatum. The sequence goes on along the minus strand of OZ016555.1, from coordinate 192,126 downwards.
GGATTTCACGCTTATTTCACGCGCACGGAGTGGCCTGACATTATTACCGAACAGAATATTAACCCCTTCGAACACAGATAATAACATTTTTTTCGAAGATGTAATTTACAAAGAGTTCGTCGCGTGCTTCATTAACTGAGGCCAATTTAGAAAACCAGCTAAGATGTGCAACATCGAACACGAATATACATAGATTTACAAAAATTAAGTGAAAGAAGGGATAAACAAACATCTCATTAATTAAGACTCGAGAGTTAATTATATTGAATCATAGTATAACAATTTCAACATAGTATATCTAGTTTTATTCATTTTGTATTTGTATTACATTTTTTAAAAGCATGTTTACCTAAAGTGCGGCCCGCTGTAATGTTACGCGTCACCAAAGTGGCCCGTGAAACCATTTGGGTTGGCCAGGCCTGGTCTATAATAACGCTCGGTTCTACGATTCTTCCAGCGAACCACTGCCAACACACAATTTATCGTGTTACATTTCGAACATCCATAATCTCTGTAAACCCGAACAATGATCGCGAAACGAAACAAATTCGAAGAATAATTGAGCGACATATTTGCACAACACCGGAGCAAACAGAAATGAAAATCGCTGAACCGCTGTACTTCTTACTTATTCAATCAGCCGCGCAAACTCGCGTAACTTGGCTCACACGTTTCCGAGGTACTCAAAGCGATGACTCCGGTACCAAAGTCCTCCGTCTAGGTGTCTCGAGCCAGTAAAGAACCCGTCGCAGTCGTCAAGATAATTAACTTATGAGAGTTACAAGTCTCGCGCATCAGGAGGAGGAAAGTCGGCTTCGTCCCGACGCGACGTTTCCCATCTTCTGAGGTACATCGAACACGAGGGTGTTCAGTCTGCTCGGTAGAAGGGCGATGTTTGTCACGCGTCTCCCGTGTGCCGTGGCAGCAACGCGGCGAATAAAATTCAGGCAAACCGATCTGTCGGCCCTAAATTGACTGACACGCTCGGTTGAGGCCGCGGAAGCCGCGGTAACAGCGAAATAAGAAAGCCGGGAACGCGGATAAGTACAAGCAGAGACGTACGTCGGCTCGTCTGTAAATCGAGTTTGCCTTCAGCCGAACGCGCCCTGCCGCCACGAACAAACCCCCTCGCCACCCCTGCCCTCCGCCCACCGCCCTTCTACGTACCTGCGTGGAAAATCTTTTATCCCGAGGAATTACAGTGAATGGCCGGGAAAATCATCGTTCCCCGTTGGAGGGACGAAGCCTCCATTTTCCTCGGGGCGTGGAACCCCGGGGGGAGGGGGGACGAACTGGTGGCCGGGTTCACGGTGGAGGAAAACGCGACTTGCTTGCGTGTCGGGCCCGTAACACCCTTCGCTCGCGTCTCGTCGACGCCACACCGCGCCGTTTAGAAAATGCCTGCACGTACGTCGGAGCTTCCTTGGGATGAGACAGGCCAAAGGGAAGCGCGAGACGGAAATATTTCGCAGCGCGGAAATTCCACGGGAAAATTCGTGTTCGATTTCCGCTCCTTCTGGAATCCCCCTTCGGACTCTGTGTTCCGTCTCCGACGAAATTGCTACGAATCTTCTCTCTATCCGATCTCGCGGTTTCGGCGTCGTTTCGCGAGCTCCTCAGGATCTTCGAGCTAGGTTTTCAGCCCGCTGTCGGATTAATAGGAAATGGAGATCGCGCGGTTGACGGTGTACCTAGCTAGCACAAAGGGCCGTCTTACCGGCTCGCTTTCGGGTTGACCTAAGCAGAAAATGGCAGTTCTTCGCCGCCGCGAAAGGGCAAAGCCGCTGAGAGCTCCCTTACGCTGGTTACCGCCCGGAAAATTGCGCTTGGAGATGTTTTACGTACCGTCTGCCGTTCCTGAAACCCACCCACGCCCCCGCTTTTCCTTTGATACGGACGATCCCCGGTGACGTGCACGCGAACAGAGGAAACGGGCACTGTCGTTTTCGAAACTCTCGCGCAGAGAGGTGAAGAATAATTCCCGTGGAAAATAACGCCTCTTCTCGCGACCTAATTTTTACCGGAACATCGAGATCTAAATTTATTTCCGCGGAAAGTTCTGAGAGAACAGAAATTTTGGGGTGCCGCGAGGAAACTGCTAAGGATGCCTTGGAAAATGTCCTGATCCACCTGGAGCGCATGAAGTTTCGAAACCACTGATATACGTGCGGTTTCGACGTAAGTCTGATACATAGTTGACCCGTTTCACTTGCATCTTATTCTCAATATTTATGCCAGTTGCCGGGACACGTTTACCGAAAGAATGTTTTATATTCCGATTACAAATTTTCTAATAATAATAGAGACGCCGCGCCGCGCCGCGGCGTGTCGTGTGTAGTACCGATTTGGCCCCGTATCTGTATGGTTGACCTAATTCTCTGATTTCAGTTGTTGGACGTGTATACTGCTTAGATCTTTATTGAGGAAGTCTAGGACAACTAGGTCACAGATTTTGCATCGGTAATGTATTTCTGAAGACCGTGGATATACGGGCGGATTAGAATTACGTCCGAAGCATGACTGACTCGTTCCACTTAGCCCGCACGTTTAAATTCTGCAGAAACTCTCGAGACGGTTCCTTGAAGCATTGTAACTCTGAATTTACTATTACGAATATATGAGGAGACCGTGGATATACGGGCAGATTCGACGCGTTTCTGATATACAGGGTGTCCCAAAATTCCTTCAACAGCCGGAAATAGGAGGTTCTTGACGTCATTTGAAGCAACATTTTCCTTTGCAAAAATGTTATCCACGGCTTTGTTTAGGAGTTATTAACGAAAAACACGGACCAATCAGAGCGCGACCTAGACGCGAGTTGGCACAGTCGGCCCGGCGCGCCAACTGTCTATTGGTCGACTGTGCCAACTCGCGTCTAGGTCGCGCTCTGATTGGTCCGTGTTTTTCGTTAATAACTCCTAAACAAAGCCGCGGATAACATTTTTGCAAAGGAAAATGTTGCTTCAAATGATCTCGGGAACCTCCCATTTCCGGCTGTTGAAGGAATTTTGGGACACCCTGTATAGCTGACCTGCTTCACTTAGCCCTGGTGATAAATATCTGTAGACGAAGCTGCTAAGGCGTCCTTAGGTAGCATTTTATATTAATAGTACTCCGAGTCCATGGATATACGGGCGGATTGGACGTACATCTGTGATATATGGGCGATCTATTTCACTGCACCGTTATGCTAAATACCTAAAGAAATTATTCAACGTTCTCGGGATCGTTTCGGAACACCTGCACACCGGATGTTTACCGGTTTTTCGGCGAATTAACCTTTCGAAAATTATAAATTCCGACTTGAAACATTCATCGAATACAATTCTCCACGTTGTTCCGGTTCCTTTCTCGCAGCCCACATCCATCATACATAATTTGTTCCGGAGAATGAAACGCGAAATGGTATGGTTCTCCCGAGGGGCGTCGTCTCGCGAAAATTTCTTCGGAATTCCTCTCTGTCTCGGGGCACAACCCGTTATTTCGATCACGAATCTCGGCAGCGTTTTAAGTCAGACATGTCCCGCGAATTTATTCACCGCGTGACAAGTCGACCAGACTAAGGCGGGTCCCTTCAAGTATAAATTTCGCGTACGTTCGCCGCGCTATCGTCGCACCGTTTCCTTCGCGGCTATAGCCGGTTATCGTTTCGCGCCTTTTATATCTGCCCGAGACGGCGAGCACCGCCTCTGCAAATTAAATACCTCGCCCACCATTTCTGCCTTCTATTTCCCGCGCCGACCTGGTCTTACAGTTTCGAACACGGCCGCTCGCGCCATGTCCAGATTACCGTGAACAACGATGTTGTGCGGTCGACGTGTTATCCTGGAATTTCGCCTCTATTAAAGTACAACGAGGCGAGAAATCTGCAAATAAAAGGAACGTCGTCGGCTCGCCACAGACCAGCCGGCAACATTCTTCCAGCGGTCTGCCCGGCAGCGTTTTAATTACAGAAATATTTTCCAACACGATAGCAAGCGTATAAAACCGCCTAGTAAACGATATCGTTCGAGTTCTATGGCTGCGTCAACTGGACTCCGCCGTTGCAATCGTTGCCGAAACTAATAAATCAATATTTGCCCCCGAGAGCACGCGTGAACACTTGAACACGCTTGCAACAACTTCGATCCTGGAATTTTTAGGGGAAGAATCTGTTGATTGTAACCGAGGAGCTCTAACATTGGAACTATCAATTGATGCTGGCGTAACAGCGCGGCGCGGTGCGGTGCGGCCGATGTAAAATGAAACGACATACCCTTATCAAACGACTAACGTCGAAAACTTGCCGAGATTCGTCGTTTCGACGTGTTCCGTCTGAGGGATTGCGTTTCACTGTCCCGCCCCTGTCTCCCGGTGTCCCTCTCTCGCTGTCTCCACCGCGGAGGGATGCAGTCGGGAATAATTAACGAGGGTGAGAAGAGATCTTCTTCCCGGGAAACATACGTTTAACGATCCCCCATTGCTGGGTCTGGAGGAACCGACACCCATAAGCGCGAGGGTTGGAAAAGGGATTCGTTGGGGTGACTTTTGGCGCAACAAACGACTCTCGTCACGTATCATTCGCGTAATTGTTCAGCTAGTGCGGAGACATTTAACGATCACCGTGAACGTCGATGATCGGTCTGCGATTTGAAAATAAGAGTTTTCTGATGAACTACAGTGAGTCGGGTCCTGTAAACTTACAATCGTTGAGGAAGTAGTGAATATACAGTGACGAGCAAAAGTGTAAACACACTTCGTTTGTTTTACATGAAACGTGATAATACAAGCTATTTTTCAATTGAATGATAAATATTAGGTAATAATAATTATATGTTGAATGTGATAAACAGAACATAACAGTTTATGTTCGATAATATTAACAATGTATAGAATATTTTACAAAAATAAGGATCGGTAGCAATGTTTACAGTTTTGCACGTATCATTAGAAACGGATACGATACTACACAAATGCTAGGGAAATGAAATTGCCAACGAACACTGATAACCAACGCTACTATTCACCTTCAGGTGTTTATGAATTGTGGAAAAGAACAGAACAAGAATGGTACAATATTGAGCCAGAAATGATTAAAAATTGAATAGATAGTATGCCACGCAGGCTAGAGGCAGTACAAAAAAGTAAAGGAAAATGGACGAAATATTAATTTATAGCTTTATTTCGACGTGCATAATTAAAGTGCAAAACTGTAAACTACAAATCCTTATTTTTGTAAAATATTCTGTATATTGTTAATATTATCGAACATAAACTGTTATGTTTTGTTTAACACATTGACCATATAATTATTATTACCTAATCTTCAAGGTTCTTTTACATAAGTTTAAGTGATCCGTTCGCATTCTATTAGTTACGAGAATGAAACTTCTACCAAATTTTTGTCGAGTAAACCAGGGCGTAGAAAATAAAATTGATGTGCATTCAAATAGCACTTGATGTTTTATAATTTTGATAGTTTTTACTTGAACATGTTTCCTGGACAAATCAAATAAATCATTGAAGGGAATTGCACTATTACATACTTCATATTTCTCTTGAATTATACGCACGATTAGGTAAATAACGAAGTAGGAAATGGCAGTAAACAGGGATGAATTTATTAGTCTCTGAAATTGAAATTCAACATAGGTTCCCTCAAAGGATCTTTGCGGAATTCTGCTGAGGACGTTAACAAACATGGCGTCACACGATCCAACGAATCCCGTCTGCAGTTTGACGTATAATAACGTTTGCGTAACCAGAATTTCGCGAAGGGCAGAGCAAACGGAAAATTCGATACGCGTCGCGCGCGCCAATTCGATCATTAGATCGTCACAGGTGCGCCGATTGATCAATGGGAACGTCATTATACGACTGTTAACAGATTTGACAGATGTATATTCCCGTCAAACAATGTTTCCATGGCAGTCCTAGCAACACCCTTGTAACTCTGTACCGCTGTGCGGTCGAATAATCTTGAAATTATAGTCGGGCCAAAGTGGAACGGTTCTGGCCAACTATTTCACTCGCAACTCGTTTCTCCGGTGTTCCGTTGTTTCCCAGTGAATCGAACGAAGGAAATTGCACGGAATTATTCGGTAGTAGCGCATGCGTCGACTCGAAGTAATCATGCGACGAAAGCCAAGGTTTCGGAGCATTAACGAGATTTTACATGTGTCAAATGTAATTCCATAATTAATATGGGACCTGAGCAACATGTTTGAAAAATTTTAATGAGCTTTATTAGTACCCGTGTTAAAATCAGGGGTGGGCATTATTTGGCGAAAAAAATATTTAAAATACTATTTAATATTTTAGATTTTATTTTGCTTAAAGGAAATAGTATTTTATTTGAACAATCTGAACGTCGAAATAAAATATTTCTATTTGAACAAATGAACCTCGAAATAAAATACTTCTATTTATTTGAACAATCTGAACCTCAAAATAAAATATTTCTATTTTAACAATTTCATCCACAAAATAAAACATTTCTATTTTAATAATCTGAAACACAAAATATAATATTTTATTTTTTGCGTCGTTATACCTAATACTTTCAAAAATCGCATTACTTATTTAATATTTCTTATTTTAGCAATAATTGAAAAAAGAAATGGTACTTACTATAAGAAACTATGTCATTTGCCACATTTTTGTTTTATTTTTTTGTTTGATTGCTGCTATTACTGCGTATATCCACTTTAGTTCACAGCATGTGCCTACCGAGGTTTGTTGATAAACATACAGTGTATCTTATCACCAGGGAACTATTTATACTCAGAAATCTATTGAATGCGAACCATTATTTTGAGCAATAATATTTAAAATTGAAATTGAAACTAATGACAACTCCAAATATTTTCAATATTCTTAAAATAAACTACTATTTTCAAATACTATTTTCAAAAATTACTGCATCAAATAAAATATTTATTTTCAAAGTTGTACAGACACTGTAAAATAAATGGGATTATTTACTATTTACTATTTCAAATGCTATTTTCCCCAGCTCTGGTTAAAATTCAGTCGTGTCGTCGAACAATCGGCTACCTTCCTCGACAAAGAATGTTTAACGCGAGGATCTTTTATTGGAATATGGACGTTGCGATCCTGAAAGGATCCCCCTCGCTTTTGTTAACTGAAAGTTAATTAACGCCACACGATCTGATTGGCAGCGGTGAAAGAACTTGGCGATTCGCGAGAGAACCGGTGTGTCGTGCGGTGCCCAGAATTTTCCTAGGAATTGCGACAATGCTTAGTCGCGGCCATTTTTGTTTCAGGTATCCTGGATACGGAAAAGGGATTTACACATACTAACGTCATCCATCCACGCGTACACGGGGGACGGAAGATTCTCCGTGGAGCATCCGGAGGCGTCCAACGAATGGACGTTGAAGATCGATTACGTCCAGCAACGTGACGCAGGGGTTTACGAATGCCAGGTTAACACCGAGCCCAAAATGAATTTAGCCTTCGCGTTGAGTGTCGAAGGTAAAGCTTCCAACGTGAGACCATTATCGTTGCGGTTAGCCCTCTCGCGATCAAAGTCAATCTCCAAAGACCGATACAAATCGCCTTCGGTCATCCAATTAATCTCTGTGGAAACGGAAACTTTGACGACTATTCTATTCCAAGTAATTTGATGGGAGATCGCTGGAGGGTCAGCCGAGTTTACTAAATCTCAGTGGCGCTGTAAATATCCTGCGTAATGGAGATAGATGAGAAAGACATGTTCGAAACGCTTGCGTACGTGTCTACCGCCTGATCGATCAGGACAGACACCTCCGGTACCTTGACTACGCACCAGCATGACTAAACGGACTGATGCTTACCGCCTTGCATGCGTGTCTTCGCGAAACTACACTTGGAAGTGAGAATATGCCGCAGCAAACAGTTCAGCGCTGAAACAGTTGACGCTTCTCAATCTAAATTGATCCGTCCTCTCAAAGATATTCAATCAAGCCTCCTGGTCGAATTTGAAGAATTCTTTGTGTTCTTCAGGATAGCTTGTTGGTTCGCGAGAAAACACTAGGAATAAGCGAGGACGAAAACACCGAAGAAGATGATTCCACAGCTATCGTGTATTGTCAGTTCCAAGTATCATCTCTGAGAGATCGATACCCATTTCTCTATTAGCAACGTTGCACACGCTAGCCACCGGCGATAAGGGCGTTCCCATCAGCATCGTGCCTGTGCTGCAGCCGGTTGCGTACTTCGTCGCCAGGTACTTCTATCCGCGCAATTAATTTAGCTAATTGATTGTCGCGTCGACACGTAGAGCGGTACAGTTCGCGTTGCAACATAGACCGGCGGCGTTACAGTGTCAATTAAAAGTCCTCGTGAATCATCGAGCGTCGCCGTCCCGCTCGCATATTAAGCATGATCGAGTCACCTCGTCTCTACCCGGGATCCGGCTGGAATTAACGAACAATGCCGCGAGCGTAACGCGGCGTGCACGTCACGTCACGCGATCCTGATTTTCGCGTCGGCGCGTCGCGGCGCGGCGCGGCGCGGCGCGGCGACCGATTGTTCCCGATCGTTCGACGCGATCAACGTTTGTTCGCTCGGTAATTCCCACGCGTAATTGCGCATTTTCCGACAATTGCAACTCCGTTTCTTTTCCGGTCCGTACCCGGCACATAAAACCTGGTGGTGAGCGCTAACGAGCGCCTATTATTCAGAGAGTCCGACAAATATTTATCGGTCTTAACGATCCCGCGTTATCGATATTAATCGAGTGCGCGCTCTATCGCTCGATTCCACGGTGAACTGTAACGAGTGACAATGCCGGGGCGCAGTCCCACGTTTCTGCAGCGAGCATAATGCCGCGCGCGTATTCCTGCGATTTCATAATCAATTCTATTGTTTACTCGTACGAACAATCGCAGTGGCGCGTGCCTGTTTTCCCCGGGACGGTTTCCCCCAATTTCCGCGCCCACTCGGCCGAGCTGTTTCCCATCGAACGATCGAGAGCCACCGGGAATAATTAGTCGTCGTTTGCGGAGAGCGGCGTCTTTGAGCGGCGCGGCGCGGCGCGGCGCGGCGGGCCGTTTCCACCGGGATCACAGGATTTCGTGGATCCCGCGTGCACGAACACCGATGTTCATTAATTATGTTCGCAGCCTCTGCGTGTACCTGTCCCTATCACGAGCCCGGCTCGGGCAACGCTAATTGCTCGTCAGTCGGCTGCAATCGATATTCTTGGATGATGAAAATCAGGCCGTGATACAGTTGCTCCAAGGAATATCCAATCTTCCGGCTTTCCTCCCGGCGAAATGATTCTCCCGGACCGGGGCTGTAGTTTTCTTAATTATAGGCGAGGATCTTTGAACGGAGATCCGAGGAGAGAAAGAGAGAGAGAGAGAGAGAGAGAGAGAGCCTCGGCCCGGCGCGCTTTAAATACGATCCCCCGGATCGAGGTCTTGCCTGGGAATTAAATATGGCTAATCAACGACGGAATTATACTTGGAGGAGCTGTAAATGCTACGGGGAAAACGGCGAATTAATAGTGAAAGGAGCGTGATGCTGTTATCAGATATTCAAAGAACCGGGAACGCCGGCGCCCTTTGAACGAATTCGCTTGTATCTGTCGATTCTGAAACTGACTGTATTATGAGAAACTCGGTGTAAATAGTTGAATTACAAGATAGTAATGGCCGGAGAGCTGAAAATTACTGCGAAATTTAATTAAACAGAGACTGTTTTCTCGTCGTTGTCGGGTAAAAGATACGAAACAAATAGATATTGGGACTCTTGAATTTCGAAAGGAAGAAGGAAATAATGATTAGATTCCAACAAGTGTCCAAGGATTTTTCTACTTGGTTCTCGAACCTCGTAAAACCATATTCCGATCCTCCTATTCGTAAATGAAGATTCGGTGTGCATCCTCGCAAAAACACGGAAAATTTATCGCGGTGGAAAGAAGTTGACGGTGTAACATAGTGGCAGCGAACACTATTAACGGACTAACTACCCGTGTTAAGATTATGCTAGCGCGAAAACTCTGTGTAGTGTGTAAAACTTACCTTCTGCGAATATGTAAACAGAACATAGATTGACTTTAGTTCGAGTTTTCTTAATTGGAAGGGAAACACATCATCCGACACAAACAAAATGATAGCACACTTGAAAAATAAAGATATATATTTTATACAACACAACTATACAGGGTGTCCCAGCTATCTTGACCACCTTGAATATCTTTGTTGTTTTTAAAGATACGTCAAATGTCTGAAGAACAAAATTGAATGGTAAAATGGGGCTCATACGATAGCAAAAAATTTTTGTTTTTATTTAATTTCTTTTGTAGATATGAAGGTCACCTTCATTTTTTTTAATGGAATCAGGTATTTTTTGATACATCAATCGATGCAGCTGGACATTCGTTATAAAAAAGTACTAACCTATGTATGTCGAAAAGTTAGTAGTTCAGGAGATATTTCCATTTAAATAACTCTAAAATACCATTGCGGTCGAACAAAGACGTTACATAAGTAAGTAAACGCTAACGTCTTAGAATATGTAAACATAGTTCCAGTGTGCTATCATTTTGTTTGTGTCGGATTATGTGTTTCCCTTCCAATTAAGAGAACTCATTGAACTGTAGTCAATCTATGTGCTGTTTACATATTCGCAGAAGGTATATTTTACACACTACACAGTGTTTCCACGCTAGCATAATCTTAACACGAGAAATTAAAGACAGCACGCGTGTGCTATCTTTTTCTTTGGGAGTGTAGACCGGCAACAGACGTAAATTTCTTTCGACGAATCGGCGTAGTAAAAGTGGTCGGAGAGCCTTCTGCGACGAATGTATTCGCAAAAGGATAGCTAGCTGCCGATGCTAGGATGTTCGAAGTCAGTCGGATCCCCAGCCGAGTCGCGAAACCGTAGATCTCTCGACGAAATCGATTAACTCGATATCTTTTCTGTCCTCCCGTTCCAGAAAGTGCCCCTGTCCCCGCCACCGCCACACCGAACGCCATTCATCGGACGTTCAACTCAGGTTAGAATCACGCAAGAACAGACACTCTCTCTCCTTTTCCAAGCTGTTGAGCTCGCTGCTAGACGTTCGCTATTCCAGACCGGTGTGTATGCGTGTATCGACGACTATGGCCCCCCGGCCGGTCAGCATGGCTGTCGACCGTGTACATGCATTCGTGTGCACGTGGACTGCTGGTGTGTGCGACGAGCAGGCCACGTGCTCTATCGGTGCATGCACGTCATCCCTGTTTAGCGTTTAATTAATGCAACCCCCGGATGGTTTTGTTTTACGAGGGCCGGTCGAGCTGACTCCGTCGGCGAAAGAGCACCGTTCTGATCGTCACCACAGAGAGCCGGGCTCCTCCTCGTGTTGCCCGACGACCCGCGTCCTCTAATTACCACCGAATTATCGTCCTCGCAATAATTATCGCGGAAAAGTCTCGCCAGACAGCTCGACCCGCCCTATCTCGTGCGGAACGCTCGTGTTCGTCGTCGCTCGTATACACTCTCTCTCTCTCTCTCTCTCTCTCTCTCTCTCTCTCTCTCTCTCTCTCTCTCTCTCTCTCTCTCTCTCTCTCTCTCTCTCTTTCTCTCTCTACCTCTCTCTTTCTCTATTCTTCTCTGTGTTGCTTGTTCGATCGTGACGTACCCGGAACTAGAAACACACGCGCAACTCTTTCGAGCATGCTACGGTCAAGCTAACCGCTTCGGAATTTCAGTTTCAGACGCGAACGATGCATCGGAGGCTCTTTTCGGGACGATCGTAGGCATTTCGCATGAGCTAGAGTCTGAATAATCACCGAGCGGTATAGATGCGAACCAAAATCGCAGAATTTCTCCAACTTAATGGCCGCTTCACGTCCGTGCTAAAACCCGCGGTGATCTAAAAAAGCTGGCGAGAAGCGAAACTAGCAAATGCTCCGTCTCGGTCGCAATTACAATAGAATATCCGCGGCAACGACGCGACGCGCCTCTCCTCGTCTTCGCGTTTTTCGTTTTCGCTCGAGACTGTGTTTCCGTCGACCCGGACTTCGAGGTTCCATTAAAACTTGAGCGAGATTCGTTTCGAATGTTAGTCACGAGCTGGGAGAGAGGGCACGGCTCTCCCTCGGTCTCGTGTGCGCTCGCGGCACGGCGCGGCGCGGCGCGGCGTTTGCATAGAGCCTTTACACCGAATTTAAGTTCACTTACCACAATTTGCTGAGCCGGATCTCGTGATTCACGACATTAATATCCTGCCGCGGCTTCGTCGCTGTTTTCCCGAAGCCGATCGACGCCCTCACGGCCCCACGGGAAGAGAATTCTGCCGGCGAACGAGCAATCGAATGTTCGATCGTCGGCGGAAAGTTAAATCGCAACTCGGCGATTCGCGATTCGTGGACTTGTCGTTTTTCGCTGGAACTCTCCACCCACGCCGTTCAACCCAACGTCTGAAGCCCGCCGCGCCGGCTTCTTAGACTCGAGTAGCTCACTGCAACGTCGACCGATATTGACGAAATTTTCAGAATATGTTTAATTGACACGGATCTACAAAACGTATTCTTTAAATTTTCAATATAGACCCACATAGAAAAGTTAAAAATTCAACTTTTAGCATTATTTCAACAATTCCGTTCAATTGGAATTTTCGAAAAAAATTCTTTTCACATCCTGTAGTAAACTAATTGCTCTAGCTTCCTAAAAAAGTTAAAATCGTATAGTACAATATTAAAATAGTTATCGTCTTTTTTAGAGCGGTCTTAAACTTCTGTCCGCTACTGTATGTGTCTTTTGTAGAACAACGGGACACTGTAGAAATTGTTAAAAGTCAAAATGTAAAATCTTTGTTAGGGCCGCGGGTTGCTCATCCCTGCTTTAGAGTTACTGAAGGTATTGTTACGAATCGGTAATCAAATGCACAGTACGATTGTGGACTCTGGTGACAGGAAGTACAGAGATCTGTGGTTGAAAGTGCCTGCGACTCTGAAGACAGTAAACAGTGTCGCGTTTAGGCGAGAACGAAATGAATCTAGGCGGTGCCACGGACTGAATATTTAAGCGGGCGATTTTCGAATGTGTGTTGCAGCGGCACAAGCGAAGATCCTGGGTCCGGAGGACGTCTACGTGAAGAAGGGCAGCACGATAAGCCTCACGTGCACCGTTAATGTGCAAAGTACACCGCCCAGCAGCGTTTTGTGGCATCACGGAGCAGCCGTGGTGGATTTCGACAGTCCCAGGTACAAGCCACGAGAATCAAGTTCTCGAGTTACCCCCTCGGTAATGTCCTATCGCGAGCCACTCGCGTCTCAAACCCCCCACACTTCGCATGGACTTTGCTCGCCTTTCCGTTCGATTGCACGTGTTAGGATTATTGCCGCGCGCACATCCCCGCGAGGAATGCACCCGGTGGTCTACAGCCTGTCGAATATTCTACCCGGGTTCCACGGGATAGTTCTCGCGATAGGCCAACGGTGATTCTCGGTAAGCCGGTAAGTCCTGAAACGTTCAAAAATTCCTACGGGAATACATTCGAAAATTTACGGAAAGACACCACTCAAAATCGAGTCAATCACATCCGAACTGACAGTCGGAACTTATCGATTTCTCAATATACCTACGCGTACCGTTTTTATTCTAATCCAAACTCTACCGGCAAGTGCTATTTTCCACCTTCAATTTACGTTCGAAAACGTTAAAAAGTTGGGAAAGGTAGCGCGATTAGAGATAGGATTCTTAAATTTCGATAGGCGTAAACAGCGCCGTTGAAAAGCGAGAACGGTACGTATACATACATACATACACGAGTATATACACTCCGGAACAAAAAGATAGCACACTTTTAAATTAACATAATATTTATTTACTTAACATTACAACCAAGGTTTTATTTTCACACAGTCTTGCAAAATATCTCTATAAACAGACACAAATGAAATTGAATTGAATTTCGCCAGTCTATACAATTTAATTTAAAAAAAAGATTTTTAAGGAAATATGGTGTGACAAAATGATAGCACATTTAACTTAAAATTATGCATAACAGTAAATCAACGAATGATAATTAATGCTTAATATTTTGTGGCTCCTCCTTTACATTTAATAACAGCCATCATTCTCTTTGGCAAACATTTATAGAGTTTTTTAATGGTTTTTTGCTCTAATTGCTCCCACTCATCTTGAATACATTTTTTTAATTCGGCAATATTTTCAAATTGTCTGCCATTTCCATATACAGCTCGGGCAAGATTTCCCCAGCAATTAACAATAATGTTAAGGTCGGGTGGTCTTGCTGGCCAATCTAAAACGCGAATTTTTTCTCGAGAAAAATACTCTTTTACTACTTCTGCAGTGTGTACTGCGGCATTATCCTGCTGAAAAGTATACTTCTCTCCAACAATTCTGGTCGCGTACCTGTTTATTTGTTCCTTAATCATTTCCAAATACATTTTGCTATGAATTTTTCCTGTTATAAAGATTTCCATTTTATCATAGTACCCGATACCGCACCAAATCATCACACTACCACCTCCCATTAGCCGACGACTCAAAAACTGTTCCTCTTTCCGCATATCGTGAAAATAGTAACTCGGACCATCAGGTCCATCTAAGTTAAACCTCTTTTCAGTCGTAAATATTATTCTTCGCCATTTCGTTCGCATATGAATATCCTTCTCCGCAAAGTGTAACCGATTGTTCTTATGTTGCACAGTTAACCAAGGCTTTTTCTTTAATTTCCTTAGCTGTATGTATTTGCATTTTTGTAAAACGCGTCTCACATTCCTTATACAGTAAAAGCTCCTTCGTTGTCCAAAGGCCGGGGGTTTGAGCGGGCAACGACCGTGCCCGGACACTATTTTTGATTTATGACTGCGTCTTTAGTGAAACGGCTAGTTAAACGACAAAGAAAAGCATTCGCAGTCAAAAGCAGTCAACTGTCTGGCTTTAAAAAACTCCTTATTTCCTTGCCATATTCCTTTCCTATTGTTCTCCGTTCTGCGCGGGTCTAGACAGTCCCGGGACACATCTGGCGACCAGATCCACGCAGGCCTAACCCTCTCGTTGACAGGCAGTGGAGTGGGTAGGCACTGGACAACGATCGTGCCCACGATTCAGGACAACGAAGGAGCGATTACTGTATTAGTGTCTACACCAACATTTTCAGCAATTTACCTTGCAGTCATCTTAGAATTGGATGCTGCTTTTAGTATTGCACGACGTTCCCGGACACTTAAACTTTGCGGACATCCAGAACTCTTCTTTTTACTATAGTTTTCTGGATTTTTCAAGAAATTATTATTACTTTTCGACTTCTATTCATAATCTTTGCTATTTTTGTCACTGAATATTGTTCTTCTTCCAATTTTATTATAGTGTTAATTTCACACGCGTTCAATCTCCTTCCGCGACCCATTTTTGATAATATTTTGCTTTTTTAAAGCGGATATACAACACGAGATGATATCACGGACTTTATTAACTATGTTCTGAGGTTGATGTTCGCAATTCGCGAGCTTCAGTGTAACTTGGAAGCGTAGATTTACTACACGTACTATCATTTTGTCCCACTTGCGAACCACAATATTTACGATTTCATTTCTAGAATTCTGTTGAAGTAAATATTGTTGATGATATTCAATACATTATACATAGAGGCATGTCAGAATGAGAAAAAATAGACGATGTGCTATCTTTTTGTCCGGGAGTGTACGTATATGTAGATATATTTACATGTACCGTGAGCCGAGACGCGACGCGGCGCGTCGCGGCGCGACGCGAAGTTGACGGAAACGCGACGGGAAACCTTAGAAACTACTAACAAAGTAATATAACCAGTGGTGGCGTGAATAGTAGCAAAGTATCTTTGATAATTCAGCGTTCACCGCAGGGGCGGGGTTTCCTTGGAGACGGAGAAGACAGAAAGCGGCACGACGAGCAGACTCCTGGTGACACAGGCCAGATTGGCCGACAGCGGAAATTACACCTGCATTCCGAGCAACGCGATTCCGGCGAGCGTAATGGTCCACGTGCTGAATGGTAAGAGTCGTTTTTATTCCACCGAATTCTTATTCTACCGCCCGCACTCCCCGACAGCCCCCATCCGCTGCTCTTTAATCCCTCGCCCGGGAGTTAACTTAATTTCTTCGAGGGGGTGGGCTCCGAGCGACGATCAGTCTTGCGCTCAGACGTAGCTGCGCCGCGCCGTGACACACAAGTTTCTTAATATTGATCCGCACTCTTCTTGTAACACCCGCTTATCCTGTCTCCGGCAACCTCGTCACGATTCTTTTCTTCCTACGGGAGTCTTCCGGTCTAACGGGTCTGCTCTCGCGACGCGTAATCCTCTACACACGGAAATTAAACATTCTGCAGTCAGGAGGACACTGTTGCAGCTCTGGATCGTTTCTTCGCGAAAGGATACCTTCGGATATTTAATCCGTGACCTGAATAATCGCCTCCCCGTTATTACGCTACGCATGTTAATCTCTAACCCTCCGCCGCCGCTCCGTGTTATTTCCTTGGCGCGTTCACTAGAACTTCTTCGACCTTAACAGTGTCTGCATTTACTTCGGTGCTTCATTATGGATAATTAGACAGCGGATCTTCGTGGCTACCCGGGTACCCCCACTTCTCGTTTCTTTTTCTAGCTTCTTGAATATTGTACTATTCTTGAGAAATAGCAAAATTATTGTATTGTAGATTTTTATGTTTTCAGTTGATCATGGATTAGTGAAAATTTCGGGCATAAAAATATTTCTAGAGACTACAAAGATTTGATTATCGACATAATGGTTAAATGTTGCAACGAGGAAACTCGGTGGTAAAAGACCACGAGCATCCATCGTGTCAAATTGCACACGGTATTACGAATCGGCCACTGAAATTAATTAACCTCCTTTATACCCCCAATCAGACCGTACGACTACTTTCATCCGCAATTTGATGGTCGACATTCTTCTCGTAATTTTAATCGAAAATTCACATTTCGCCGGGCACGCACGCGGTGATACGATTCCCGGCAGCTCTGAGGTCAATCCATGTAAAATCGAATCACGGCGAAATATATGTAATAACACAGGGGATGCCAGAGGATTAAGCTGCAGTCGATCATTACCGAGCACTTTGGATCATTCCGGTCGCCTATATCTCTGCGCGATTGATTAACGGGATGCAGATGAACCGAACGTATCCTGCATTTTGTATAATTAATTCGAAAAGGACCGAAGGTAATGGGAGGATCGCGAATTATCGAGCACGGAATTGGGAGTCCTCCGATAGCTTATGGAACCGCGCAAACGGAGCCCGCCTGTCGTTCGGATCGAAGGAAATTTTATCACGATTCATTTATTTTTTCGCTGGCCGCGCGACGATATCAGTTCCACATATCTGCGCGACGCGACGTTTCACGATATATGACGTGGTTATTCGCGCGTTTTTAGGCGAGTTCTTCTTTTTCCCCGATATATGGGAATCGTTCGAGCGTTTCGCGGGGACGTGGGGGGCAACGTCATGCACACGCCCTTCCATACACGTCGCTCGCAAATGCATTTAAGAGGAAAAATCAGCAGACATCGGCTAAATTGCGAACACTTTGCCGCCGCGTCTCGCGAAATCACGTATCCCGGATCCGACACGCTTCGACGCGTGTTCGCGCGCGATCCATACGCTAGTAGATACCTGGTCGTTTGCTATATAGTCAAAGCATACATTAACGCATTTTCTTTCATCTTTGGATAATATCTCGTTGACTATTAGGTTTAGGACATATGAAGGTCAACACTTTTATACTCAGAATTTAATACTCTCTCGATCTATGGTATAAAAAATAGGACATTCCATTTGAAAAAATATCGATAACCTTGAAATCTTGTAAAGAAATGACCTCGAGAAAAAATGTTTACCATCATCAAATTCGCCCCTTGAAACAGTACAACTTTATTCTGTGGAGAGTTTTTGTACGACTAATAATAACCGAGATATTTAGGTGTTCCCATTTAAATGCCCTATACCCTGTAGAAGAATCGAAGTCGAAACATCGAAGTAAACATACTTTGAAAACGAAACAGCAGCTGGTATACTCTTCCACCCACCCATGATCAAATTAATACGCGACGGATGTAACAAGAAGGGCAACTTCGCAATCGGTTTGATGCGCCTACGAACCGATAGGCCTTGATCTTCGGGCCCTAGCAGTTAGTCACCGGGACACGTCGTCGGCCCTTTTGCATGACAATGGTTCGACAAATTCCACGACAATGGCTGTCCCGGTGTCGTGGTGCGCGGCCTGAATGGAACTCCCGGAAGTACAACAAGGAAAAGGGACAGGCTGTTCATTCATCAAGTATCGAAGTCCCTCGTCAGAAAGTTTGACAGGCTCGCGTATTGCGGCAAGTAGTCAGCCCTTCGCGCGCACACACACTTCCCTTCCGTTCTATTGTCAGCCAGGCAACACTCGTAACTTGCTCGGCGAGTTCGCCAATCTAACCTGTCAGTCGTTTCGCGCACGCATCCAGGCGGGGCACGTCAGTCGGGAAAATCGACGACTTATTCCACTTGTGCTGTGGTTGCGTCTTGCTCGCCGCGATACCCGCGCAATTAATACAACCCGCCATCGAGCCTAATGAAAATACATGGGGAAAAATTACGGGCTGAACTGCTATCTCGGCTTCGATCTGAATTGCAAATGCAATTGTTCAAGGAAATTAAGTATTTCGGTGCATTGTAACTCTATGCAATTATGCTATCGTGCGTGGAAATAAAGAGGCGGAAAAACCGATGACGATGGATAACTTTCTATTGAAGTTTTGCTTTGTAACAATGACAAGACCGCATCCATTCCGGCTCGATGGAATTTTTATTGTAATATGTCCTTCGATAAAGAAACATTTCTGACGCTTCCGATCCACCATAAAGATAGATCCCGTTTGTTTAATGGATCCCCATCCAATTAATTTCCACGTGAATCCCCTCGCGTGGCCCCCCAGAAACGTTTCAGCGTGCCCCGCTAAACGCGTCGAATTGTTCCGCTTTCATCGGTGGAATCAGGCATTCAGCCGGACGCGGGCGGCAGGGCAGGGTCGTGGTCCGGGCGTCGAACAACAATGAACTGCTAATCAACCGGGCATGAATTATGGCGCAAAGATTAGTGCACGCGGGATTCCATTAACAGACTTCAATCGAGCATACTTTCGGGACTGTATCATTGATACGGTTCGCGGGCGAGGCGAGCAGCATCGATCATGCACAAGTTAGGGGAGAGCGTGCGGCACGGAACGGTACAGCGCGGCGCGGTGAGTCGCGCGACCATTCGTGGCCGCGGGAAAATGCTGTACAGGGGGATGAAAATTAATGCGACGCAGTTCGTCTGCATAATTAATTCACAATCGACGGTGGCTCGGCTCGGACCATCGACGTTATTTCAAACACGGCTGATTACTCTGCAAAATTGACCGCAAATTTCAATTATTTCGCGATCAGCCGGCCCAGCCCGGGGACGGATTATTCTGCGCGCATTAACGCAATTACGCGGCCCGAGGCGGCCTGGAACGCACCGTCGCGTCGCGCGTCGTCGTCGCGACGAACGACGTCGTTTTTCGGCTAGAATGGCCGGCAACGAGATTTTCTGCCCGCTCGTAAATCCGTGAATACCGCCGGGAACACGCGAGGAAAGCGACTCTCGGCTCAACAGCAACCTGTGGTTACGCGACCGTGATTATCTTTATTACTGGACGTTGCGTTGCGTGCGTGTGCGGACCGCCGCGCCGTTCAACCCTCTCCCCCCAACCCCTCCCCTCCCGATACATCGTTAACATTTGTCTGGATATGCGAAATATACGTATGGAAATTACGCGAGCCCTGCCTCGGGGATAGCTCCTGATTAACGCTGGTTTGCCGGCTACGTTGCACAACCTGCAACGTTCTGCCGACTGCGTTCTATTCCTCCGCAGCTGGCCAAGCACTGCAACCAACACCCTGCACCCCGCTGACGCTGTTATTAATGGTTATCTGTAATGGAAGACGACGGCCCGTGAATTAGAAGTTTGTTCTGGGGATCGTCTCCCTTCCCAACTCCTCTGCTCCCTGAAGGATTTACCGTGACTTTGATTGTGCGGTCGCACCGGGAGCTGCCGCGCCGGGTCAGCTGTTGACCTGTACTACTGGATGCCCTTAAGCCTCTCTTACGCCGCATATAAGCGAAGAATAATTTATCACCACCTTAATTATGCACACATTCCGGGGATTTCGGGATTGGAGCCGGTGATCTATAGCGCGTAACCCCCTAAAATCCGATCATGTCTCTGGGAACCGATGATCGGGATATTTATCGACTTTTCGACGCGATTTCGAATTAATATTCGATCGTCAAAACTGCTCTTGGAGGTTTTTCAATGGCTATCGACCCATTCGAAAGCTGACCAAGAAAAACCCCTCCGTGTAAAATTTCAGCCCTCTAGCTTGCCCGCGAGAATAGTTACAGGGTCGATTTAATTTCGCGCTTTCCTACGCATTTTCCGGTCTCCGATGCGCTCTACAATTCAGAAAATGTCTGGCATATTTTCGATTCTAAGGCGCATTTTACAGATTTTTCAAATTTTTCTTCTTGCAAACTGTGCTCGTAAAAAATGGAAAGCCTTAACTCGGATAGTGAAAACATTATTTCGCCAAGACGCATTTTGAAGGTTACTTAAAGGACATAAAATGACATTTTTCGAAAAAATGTTTCAGACAAAAGCTTCTTGTTTTTCTGCATAGAATCCGAATCCGTAATAAAAAATACCATGTTCCATTTGAAAAATCTAACTTCCGGTCTAAATCACCTATTTCCAGCCGAAACCGGCAGTTAAAAATATCATCATTTGATAGAGCGCACCTGATTTTTAAAAGAAACGCTTTGACTTTTTGAAAATAACCTATTTTCTAGATTATAAATGGGTGGTACGGGTGGTCTGGGACACCCTGTATATTAAAGTGTGTTAACTTCCAAGAGTCAAACTTATTTCAAATAGTCGGTGTTACTCCTATAACACCGTCAAAGCCCCGAGTATCGTTGCGAGCAAGCGGAACGGGATTTACGACCCCGCGAAGTTCGGTACACGGGCTTGCGATATTTCGGACGCTTCACAATATTTGGCGGTAAATATGAACCGTGAAAAATCCAAGCAACAAGTTTCACTGTTTGTATACCAAACGAAGCTGTGGTAATTTATTAATTGACATTCGATCTACTTTTGATGTATTTTAAGCCTTTAACCGATTTTGTTTGTTAGAAAAATTTATCATAAAACATTACTGGTTCAGTAATGTTGCGTAATAGTCATGTATCTTGGGTGTTTCATACCTAAGATTTACGCTCTGCTGTTTAATCATGTGAATTGTTTTGTAATAAAATCCTTTGGTGTAAATTGGCTTCTTTTCCTTTGAAAATTTTGTGGTAATTTGCAAAATTGCTTAAGTAGTAGCATCAGATCGAACCAGTGCGCCGAAAACATTATTATTCGTTATTAACAAATTGTCGATCGAGATCCAGGAAACAGCGGATTCGTCTGGTTACCCGAAAAACGTATGTGTCTGACATATTATTGGTTCGTTCTACTTGCCAGAGGAAAAATCCGGGGTTAGCGTGGATTCCCGTATATATTCCGTCGAGGCTGAAACGCTGTTGGAAGCAACAGGACGTACGAAGCACCTAAATTCTATCGGCTAATTCGGTTTGCAACGCCCCGAACGGCTAAACGCCTCGCTGTAAAACACCGAGCGATGCTGGGTAGTGCACACGTGGCGCATGGCATTACGCCGACGAGCGTGGCGAAAATAGAGGAAAAGGGAGGTTTGAACGATATTTCTTCTCTGTTCCAGGCGAACACCCAGCAGCCATGCAACACGGCGGAAGTTGCGGCGTGGCGCCGACCATTCTCCTGGCGACCGTGACGCTGTTAATCGCGAACCTGCTGAGGTGAGCAGTCTCGTTGTGAACCGTGGCGACTTCGACTAAATAAAAACGTGGGGGTTTTTGAACGCGGAGGCTCTGGTCGGTGTGAAAACGGTGTGCTGCACAAAGGCATCCCGGTGTTCCCTTTGGCCCGCGGGCCTCGGATCGGAACTAACGGTCGAGGAAAAAAAAACAGAGAGAAAGCCCGAGGCGCCGTATCGTGGCTCTCGACCCGGGATAAATCAATCTGATCGCGCGACCGTGACACGTGAACGCTGTGTGGATCGGTGTGGATCGCCGAATTTTCAACGCGTGTGCTCAACCTCGGCTCATCTCTGGGAACATGTCGATCGACTGAAAAGTGCGTCGACGAGCTCAAGCGAGACATCGAGGAACCAGCGGAGGTCCTGAAACGTCGTCGGTCCGACGGAGACTGTCTCGATCCAACGGTTCGGCGTACCTAAACGATATTTGCGGTTGAACGGTGTCGCGTAGCTAGCATGCATAACTAAGTCTCTCGCACTCGCTATCTCTCTATCTCTCTATTCTCGCCTGTATATAAAGAGGGGGAGTCGTTCGTCGACCTCGTTTGTACAGAACAGCGTGTCCAAGGATCGTCGAACGTCGTCGAGCCTGGATTGTTACGTTCGAATCTGAAACGATCGTTCACGATCATCCACGTTCTGCCCAGGCTCGACCTGTGTTCGCCGTGCGACGAACTTTTCAGACTGGAAGCCGAGTGCCGCGAGTTGTCGTTGATGCCCCCGGAATGCTAACGAATGAGAATTTTCACAAATTGTTCGAACGCGCAGTTGGAAGGGAGGCTACGCCGATCGTCCTCGATATGTTTCTGTTTGTTTGAGGAACGAAATACACCGCACCGGAGAAAACTCGTCCCAATTTCTCTTGCTCGCGAACTCACGGCAATCGATTGTCGTTTAACGTCTTACTGAATCATGCAATCAGACTCGGTACCTCGCAACGCGATCCCGAGTGCTATGAACTGAACGACTTCAAGTCCTAGGTCCCATCAATATAGGTAAGGATTATGTACATGTATACTTAAGAGCGGTAAATAGGTATTTATTGCGTATCGAACGGAGGATGGTCAGAGTTGTTCAGACGTATAAAATTCGATGGGGAAAGCGATCCAGCAGCGTTGGAAATTTGTTGTCGGCAAGGAGGAGAAATAGAAAGAGAAAGAGAAAGAGAAAGAGAAAGAGAAAGAGAGTGCGTTCGGCTCGCCCTAACAAGTGCGCTTAAACGGGCGACGAGTCTGGATCCTCTAGATTATCGAAGGAAAAGGGCTCGGGACTTTCGAAGTGAATGGTACTCGATGAACCGAGCGCTAAAACGCACTGCCCCCGCTCGGTAAATGCGAACTAAATTCTTGAAACGTTCGGAAGGTCAAGGAGATCCTGTTAATCTTTCATCTCGGCGATATCTTAGTCCTCGATGTTCTCTACTATATTTAACGAGCCATCTTTTATTCGATCCGGTGGGTTCTAGTCACTTATTAAGTCTGGAGTCTCTTTTCCGATGTTCTACGAAAATTTCTTTTCCATTGTAAAATCGTTCTCTTGCATCGAAGTCTTTCTAAAAGCGGAAAAAAGGCAACCTGTCGCTCTGTCGGTGTTCATAATCGAGACATCATCGAAACTGCCATGGCAGAGAAGATCACCCAGTGCACTGCCTTTAACGAAACCCTGTATGTACGTAGAACATGGTGTGTTGAGCGAATGATAAGTAGACTGCGGATTTTATCAATTTATTCGAACTTTAAATTATCTTGACAATTGGTTCACTTTAGCTTAGAGTATATAAGATCCGACACGTGTCTAATTTCACTTTGGTTAGATCACACTTTCTAAAATCAAAAGATCAGTGTCGGTTAACTCTTCGGAGTGTTCTCTTGGAAGAATGAAGATACCCCTTTGTGTAAAACATTGTGTCTACGTTTCCATAATACTTGGTAGAAGGTATAATGTTTGTGGGTGTTTTTCCGTGTTAGAAACCAATGAGAAATTTCTTTTTTGTTTCGTCGAATCTGGAATCATCCTGGTCCTGAGCCGCGAGGCAAAGGCACGACGGCGGCGACGACTTAATTAAGTAGATTTACTACGATGTAACGTAACCGAGTAAAACGATATCATAACGGCTAGCGTGGTTAAGCTGCGACTTTACCCTTAGGACTACCATAGATTTTTTATAATGTTGTACCACGACGGAGGTAGGGTGTTAACGCGGTTGTAAAACAGACTGCCAGTTTACGTGCGTTCGCGTGTGGCCGAGGCCGAGTGTGGATCTCTTGAGAACGCGAGTATGCGGAAACGAAAGATATCTCGCGATATTATTCCTTCTTGTATAGTTTATATACGGTAATTTATGTCGTTGTGAGAGGACAATATTTTGCAGTTGACGCGTGCGGAGGAGGATCGCGCGACGAACACGAACGGAACACGACATCGTTTACTGCTTTCTTTCTACCCGGAACCGGTAGAAAAGAAAAATGAGAAAGAATCGTGCGTGTGTGGATTGATCGATGTCGTGTGTGTGTGCGTGCGTGCGTGCGAGAGAGAGAGAGAGAGAGAGAGAGAGAGAGAGAGAGAGAGAGAGAGAGCCTGCCGCGTGTTTGTGTCGTTGATCGTCGATCGATCGGGCCAATTGTTTGCGAATGTTAATCGCGTGATATTATTCCGAAAGTTTAGCGGTTCGAGACGGTGTTGATCGATTATAAATGTTGTTGGCGGAGAAACAAACGAAACAAAGCGGACGAAACGAAAGACGAAGAAAGAGTGAGTGAGTGAGAGAGAGAGGGAGAGAGAGAGAGAGAGAGAAAAATGTTTATCGGCGTGATTCCATTCAACATTTATCGCAAACAACAAAAACTTTTTTCTCGACCCCTCCGAGTCGCGTTCCTTTGGTATGGCCGCCGTTCGGTTGGTCCAGGTATGGCGTCGCAAACGGAGAGACTCTCGTATCGTAGCGTCGGCGTTTCACGCGATATATCGATGGTGCTCGATAAATCGAGAAACCGAACGATAAATCGTTGATCGATAGAAACCGCGTCCTAATCCGGTCTATGCGAAACCCGCGGCGATAACGGGGACGGTCGGGTTGTGACCGATAGGTAAGCCTAGAACGCATTGTACATAAAATTCATAATCGATAACGAAAAATGTATCATGTTATAGAGGAACGTCAGCATGAATCAAAGTGACGGAGGTAAAACGAACATAACGAAAAAGACAAAAAAAAAGAAGAATAAGCAAAGTAACACACACTCACACGAAATAATAACAGGAAAGAGAACCGGGGAAAAATGGGGAAAACAGCGGCGACGAAAAAAAAAAAAAAACACCCGAGTACGGAAACTATAATACTGTAAAGAAAAACAAAAATATTCATCGACGTGAATACTGTTTCAATAAATGTAATGATGATATAAAAAAAATCAAAACGGCTCTCAGATTCGTTCCACCCGTATTATACATATTTCTAACGATCTATATCGCTTTATCCCGTTACCACGTAGCTCCGTTCCACGGGAATTC
Source organism: Lasioglossum calceatum (assembly GCA_963966675.1). Classification (NCBI taxonomy): domain Eukaryota; kingdom Metazoa; phylum Arthropoda; class Insecta; order Hymenoptera; family Halictidae; genus Lasioglossum; species Lasioglossum calceatum. The sequence goes on along the minus strand of OZ016555.1, from coordinate 166,698 downwards.
TTTCCGTTTGCCGATAACGATTCTTATCGGGAGCTCGCACGGTCCGTCGAAGCGGTACGCAAATTAGTCGAGCGTTCGCGCGGCGCAATTTTTGCCGGGCTGCGCCGCGATGGAAATGAGTTTGTTGTTTGCTCCGACCGTGTTCGAAAACACTCGTCGAACACGACTACGATTCGACGTTTCGGAAAAAAAGAACAAAAAAAGAAACGCGGGGAGAACACCGGCGGGAAAAAAAAGAAAAACGAAGAGTGGAAAAAAGAACGAGTGATCGATGGGGGATGGCCTAGAAAAATTCGAAGGACAGGACGCCGCCGCCGCGCTGCCGGTGCCCGAAAATTCGGGACCCGATGATTTATCATCGTCAACGGGGCCACGGCGCGGCGGCCGCAAGAAGCGTCACTTAATCTCGCAAATGTCAAATTCTCCTCGGAACAGTTTCAGATTCAATCTCTCTCGAGCACGGTCCGCATTCGATCTGGGCGCCGAACCACAAAAAAGACCGGCGAAATAAAAAAAAAAAGACGAGAAACTCCGGGATAATACGCTTACGACAAAGCGCCATTACGTCATATTTCCCCAGACGCCGAAGTAATCAATTTCGCCGGCCGCCGAAAAACAATCGACCCGGAGAAGCGTCTCTCGGCGCGAAGTAGTACTCGCGACATCCGACTTCACCAGGATATTCGATACAATCGTTCGCCACGGTCCTGTCGAACCCGTCGTCGCGTCGTCGCGTCGTCGCGTCGGCTCGACACCGAGAACTGAGAACAAATGAAAAAAAGGAGGATATCCTGACGCTAGGCGCGCTCCCAGTCTCTGTCTCCTCGAAACTCGAATCCACCCTTACTCCGTGTCCCTTGACATCCTCCTAGCCCCTTTACTTTCACGTATTCTCCCAGCAGCTGTGCCCAGAAACGTTCTTCCACCCTCGATCCCCTCTGTTTTCGATGACACCCAGCCTCCCGGTTTAGCCAGGGTTCGCCGACCCCGGTATTTCATTAATCAGAGAAAGATTCGACGGTTGATTGATCCTCCCGGTGCCATCCGAAAGCCATTTGAAATATTAGACTCTCAGGAAAAACGCTACGGAGGAACCGGACCGCTCGCGCTCGTCTCGTCTGTTATCCAGATAGACGGATCAAGGATTGCCGGACGATTCGGGTTTATTGTTCTTTGCTTTCTATTTCAGATTTAGGGACCCGCCGACCTCGGAATCGCGTTAATCTGGGACACCGCATGGTCGAGACGTGGCCAAAAACGAGATTGGTCTAGCAGGGATGTCATACTGGGTCCAGAGACAGCCCACCCACGTTTTTCTCACGATAAAGCCATAGCAAGCAGCAGCTCGTTTGGCAAGCTAGGCTGTTGGTTAGACAGTGAACCTATCGACAGTTTAAACATTTTTATCGCAACAGCCATGCGTTAAAAGTGAAATGATCTATTCGGTCCAATAGGTGCACTAATCTTTCTATTGTTGAGGCGACCAATCCTCGAGATAAATTTCTCGAATGCTTAAAGTGTGGTGTTCGAGTCGAGGATTGCACAATTCGAAGTTACATTAGCCCTTTGTGGTCCGAAGGGATCCGGGCTGATTTTCACCATTAGCCTGTCGTCGGACCGTCAGCGGGTCTTGGATGAAGGTTTGGAAAAAACGTCGAGCACATCCTCGTCCCCCGAAAATCGGCCGACACCAGGTGGTCCGTTCATTAATTGTGACAGCGGCGAAGCTGGAAACAGTCGTGTCCGCGGATAGCTCGACGGGCTTATCCCGTCGTTCGTTCGTTTTCCCTTGGAGGGCGCGCGCGCGTGCGTGTACGTGTAGGTGGTACGGTGAGCTGGACCACGAGGTAATTTCCACGCGCGAACTGCACCTTCGTAGAGGCGGGATGTATCCGTGATAACCGGTGGAAATGGAAAAAAAGTGCGCGAAGCTGTTGGACACGCCGCGCCGCGCCGCGCCGCGCCGGTCAGGATCAGTTTTACATATCTGGCTCGGCTCGGCAAAAATATATTGTATATACATCGTTCGAGGCGTGCGCGAGCCGTCTTTTAATAGTTGCACAGCTCGCAAACCTTTCGAACAACTCGTTCGAACGATTTTCCAGCCGCTAATCTCGCGAGATTGCGCCCACCCGATTCGACAGCAGGCTGGATTGGTTGGCTCGACCGTGTGAAAGTGTGCGGTTTTTTTCAGTGCTACGTTGGTGTGCATCCGGTGATTACGTTCGAACGGCCGGTTCCGTTGAAAACAAACATTGCAACCTTAAATGCCACACTGTGTCCGACAGAATCAAGCGATGTCGATTACCGGAGATATGATCGAGCTGTTCCACTGGGTAATGTATCAATGTACGCGGTGTAAGAAACGATATTATAGATTGTAACTTTGATCGTGCGGTTAGTCGCAGAAGTTCGGCTTCGGGTCCGTGGTCGACCGGTTCCACTTGCTGGTTCTACTTGCTATTGGCGAAGTTCGACTGCAAGCAACATCGACATGCAACGTCTTGGGCGAACAACATTCAGGTAAAAATAATCTTCTATAATATTAATGTTTCTAACTGTTTCCTTGATCTCGATCGACAATTTGTTAATAACGAATAATAATGTTTTCAGCGCACTGGTTCGATCTGATGCTACTACTTAAGCAATTTTGCAAATTACAGTAAATTCTCTATAGCCGCAAACGCCTCGGGGAAATTTCTTTGCATCTGTCGATCTTGGTCCTACTTTTTTTTGAGCTTCAAAGACCGAGCCGAACGTAGAGAAGGACAGCGCGTGTAATGCGAGACCACGCGCGGGCCTTCGAACTGTGCCGGCCAGTGTTACCATATTTTTCTCTCGCCAGGTCCCTTACCCTTCCGCCTCTCGCCATGCCACGCACCGTATCTCGTCTTTGCACTCTTCCCACTAACGCTGACGTACGGTCGCGTGAGCCTCCCACTCTTCCCACTAGTTGCTGACGCGACCGTACACCAGCGTGTCGCCACTGTCGCCGGCGTTAGTGTTGCGGAGACAATTACTCTGTGAAAATTACTCTGTGTTAATACCGTTCCGAGAATGATTAATCGCCCACTTTATCTCGTTAAAACAATTTTATCAAGGCTAGAAGGGCAGTTGAAAAATATTGATTTCGCATATCAAACGGCAATCTATGGACAACAAAAGATAGTCCACTACCGCCATTCTCGCGTTTACAATATTGCGATACAATTTTTCCAGGGATCGATCGAGGAAGTTGTACGTCGATGGAATAATTAACTCACTCCACTTGCGCTAAAAGCCCGCAGCACGCAGCCTCAACAAGTGTTTAAGTTCGTGAGTTATCGCAACGTTAACTGGGTTGTTGCATGCGAACGAGCACACACAAGGAACGGATAACGGAATTTCCGAAAGGCTCGAATTTAAAAGACGATCAGTAGTCATAAATGAGATTGTTGCGGCGCGCGGATATGGGTCAGCCAGCAGCGAGCCACTCGAGCAACGAAACTCTAATCCCGTATTTTTTATGCGGACAGTATATCCGACGAAAGCGCTCATTACGTTCCGTTGCTCCCTTCTCTGTCTCTCCGCAACTGCAACAACTGTTAAGTGAAAATTGAATCGACGGGGTTAACGAGGAAATAAGTAGGTTAAGTGTGTGTCGAGGGGTTGGGGATCGGCGATCGCAATATAAGCTCGGGCGTTAAAGGGTGGCAAAAGCGATCGGTGGGGTTCTCGCGACTGGTAAAATATCAGCCGTCCATCGAGCCCTGTTTGCCGATATTTTACCGGTTTAATTGTTTTTCAATAGTCGAGAGCAATTCCGGCTTTTCACGCGCGACAGCGAGAGATTGGGGTTGAGGCAGCGCGAGAGAGAGAGAAAGAGAGACAGAGAGAGGCGCGAAAGTATTCCGGATCCCTGCCATTCGTTACTGTGAAACTGAATCGCGAGCTAACCGGTCAAGATGGCGTGCACCCCCTTTATTGGCAACATAATTCTCCTTCTGCCCGGGAAATTAGAGCGCAACTCGCCCAATCGATCCAAAGATTTTGGCTCGTGTGCAAGCTCATGATTGTCCGGATGCTTCTACTGGTATCTTAATGCCTGTGCATTCTTTTGGATGTCATGCTACTCCCCAGATTCTTGATCAAAGTTTCATCCAATTCATGGAGATTATTTTGTAAAACCCAGCAGGAGGAATAAATTCAATTTATCAACTAGAAAATTTCGTATACTAAGAATCTATGGTTTGAATAGCAGATTTTGTGCAGGTGTGTGCTTCGGGCTATTGAGTAGCGAGAAAAATTGTTGGCCGGTGCAATTTTCGATGGAATTACAAGCGACAGCGCCGCGCCAGATTACTTTGCTAGATTGAATTTTTATCGAAATCGCATCACTTAGCGAAATTTGGCAGCGGCCGGCGGCTTTAAATCGGCCCAGTTTTTCGGGGCTGTTCACTCGAACGAATTCATCGAATCGCTGCGCCGCGCCGGGTTGGAACCGCGAGGGGGATACAGTGCGGGATTGGACGAGGATGGATTCGGCCGATGCTGTTTATTCGTTACAGCGAAATTGAATCGCGAGTCAACAGAGCAGGGCTACAAACACACTTTTTGCCGAGGGAGGGGATGCGGTGCGCATGGAACGCGAGCCTTCTTGCTCGGCGTAATGAGTAACCAGGCAAATCACGGTGAAAATTAACTGTCATTTCCCGGTCGAGGTGATTCATTGATTCGTCCGGTCCGTCGGAAACTCTCGGCAGCAGCTAAATTAATCCCGCGCGACACCCTCTTCCCATTCGAATCGGTAAACACACGTCGAGTTTTCAATGCGTTTTTCTACGGTCCCCGTTTATTCCCGGAGCTTTTTATTCCTCGAGAAACAGAAACGGGGCAAGATGCGAGAGATTACCGGAGAGCTTTCGCGAATGCACAACGAATTTCCTGTTATTCTGGACCAGACCCGATCGGTATGATCTTTAATTTGAACAAGAATGAAAGACTGGAAGGTGGAAGATAGGTGAAATTTATTACCGATGGACGATGCCGCTAACGAATGTGTCCCGGGGGAACGGAACGGCTGGACAATGCAGTTTTCCAATTTTCACCCTGCACCATCCCCAACCCTCTTCGCTACCGACGAAACCGTGCGAACCTTCGTTCGACCTCTCCGGTCTACCTAGTCCTCCGCTCTCACCCTTTATCATCCGTAACCCGAACAATCATAAAGCATGTTGATTCACGGCCTGCCGTAAATTTAGCGTTATTTTATTCCTAGCCGGGTATCGTTTAAACAACTTCAAGTATTTCGCTTCGATCGCCTTGCTCCCGTTCAACCCCTTCTCTTACAGCATCGTGTCAGATTCGTAGCGAAGATTCCAAACTAAAACTGGAGGGTTATTGTTGCTCGCTCGCGGATAGGACTGCTCTTGCGAGAGGGTTATTGGTACGCATGGCTAGTAGGGCCTACAGCTATTAATGTTTTATATTTGGTGTGTCACTCTCGAAGAGTCAACATTAAGTGTACGTTTTAAGAAGATTATACGTTTTCAGGGAAATTCAATAGTTTGCTACGTATCAAAATGTTTACTATATATGGCGTCGCATTAAACCAACATCTTATGCTCGTTGCTCGCTTGGTTCCTTGTTATGGCAGAGTAATGTTGCAAAATAAATTGCAAATGCTCCATTGTGTCCATTGACACCATGCACATTACGTAACAAATATTTTTTGCATCACAATAACCTGAAGAGATATTTAGGTGTCCTTATTTAAACGGACCTCCCTTTATACGAGTAGTATGTAGCGGTAGGCACTTTAAAATTCATATCGGAATGGAACGCGACCGATGGAAAAGTGAATTCTTGCCGCCCGGAATCGGACCTTGATTTCTGATGCGACCGATTTCTAGCTTATTTGTAATTCATAATGCAAAATTGTTCGAGGAAGTGGAAAGGCTGGGTTCGGGGAATAATTTCACCGGCATCGAGTGCAATATCTATTCCGAGTTTGGGAAAGCTTCGCTCGTTCAAACCATCGCATAAAACGGCGAAATTAAACTCCTGCTACTTCGAATAGATTTATTTAGAAATAACGTACAAAGTGCGACGCCTGTTCGAATGTTCCACAGACAACGCAATGCCTTTGAACTAACAGTGAGCAGTTCACATAAATTGAAAAAATAATTTCGTCCTTCGAAGTGCGCTAACGGTACCCTTAAAATATTGTAATAATAAATATCGTACTATGCTGAATCCACAGCATTAGATAGTGGATGTTTGTGCATTCAAAGCAACGTAAATTTCCTGTTCGATCCACGAGCACTGTCAAGAATTTCCATAAAATTACACTGTCCAACAAATTTTAACTTTTTTTATGCTCCCAATATACTGTTGGGTCCTTCTTATAGAGTTTTTCGCGCTGATTCCGAATCTGTCCTTAATTTTTCTCCTACACGCACAGTTTTTGAGGAACATGGCTTTGAAAAAATAACATATTTTTCAACTTTAAACAAATATTGTGATGTTATTACAAAATATATTGAATTGTTCTTTACAGCAAAAGGTTCTGTAGACTTTCCCGAATCCAGTGACATATAATATTAATGCATTATGAGTGTCAGTGTATATTTTATTGTAATCAGAAAATTTAATCTGCATATCACAACATCCACAGTCTACACACCAATTGTTCTTAATGAATCCTATCTCGTCAGGGCGAAGACAACAACGAATCCCGGTCTGAATTATGTACAAACTGCTGACGTTTTCGCGGGCTAGACTTATTTCTACAGACACCGGCGAATACAGTTATGAATTAAAGATTTCGTTAACGTCCCGTTCTTTCGCGCGGAAGAGGCATCGGCGTGGCTAAGACACAGGATATCGAATTACCCTCGCATCCTTTGACGCCGGCACGGCCACTTTAACCTTATTCAGTTGAAGAGGTACCGTTCAAAGAAGCGTCGTGTATCGCCACGGCGAATTGAAAGAGACGTGCCGACGTGCGACGACGCGTTGAGATCAAGTGCAGCATTGCGGCTTCGCTTACTAAATTATTTACGTAAAAAATACGTTTCGGCGTCCCTTTTCGCTGCCGTTTCTCTGGCGTATTATGTTTGATCGCAACACACGATCGTTGTTAGAAATCTTGGAAGTGCACTGAAACGGAATGAACAATTCAAGCGGCCAATCTGAAACTTGAACCGCGCTTCGACATTCTTCGGAACTGACGTTTGGCTATTTACCGAACCGAAGGCTTCTTACGTTAAATAAAGCGGGAGCAAGCTAGGCGACAATTTATTGACAGTTCGTTTCGCTCGAATGTCAATTCTGTGGAGACACTTGAAAATCCACAGCAATGGTTTCTGTGGATTTGCGATGGTTCGAAGGCAAGGTGGTGAGTTTTTCACGGGTGCCCGGTCCCGCAGCGTATCCTCGCCCTATCATCAATGATTCCTACGTATCTAGCTTACAATCTAGCCGGCATTCGTCGAATTTCTGGCTGGCGCACTCCCACTCGAATTCCGAGAACGCGAACGGTAGAACGTGGAGGCGCGCGTGAAATACTGTCGTGGTGCGGCGCTATTGCAGGGAAGTTTGGCTGTTTCGGGCGAGTATTAGGAACCACGAGAACGGAAGTAGGAGCCCGGGCCAGTGGCTGACGTCACATCCGGAGGAGACGTATCCGGCGTCACGTTGCATGGCTTCCGTACGTTCTCCTGAAACAGAAATAAAATCTCTCTTTCTCTCTGGCGTTTCTGTATGTGTGCGTTTGTGTGTCAGGCGCAATTTCGTCGTGGCGCGGTGTCTTGCGAAACGTTTTGCGAACGGCGATCGTCGATTCGCGAATAACCGTGCGGATGCTCGCGAGCCCAGTCGACCCGGGAACGGGCTATCGGTGCCCACGAGAAAGAATAATGAAACCACGGACTCGTAAATCAATGTCTCCCGGGAGACTATCGGATTATAGGTTTTTCCTGCTTTTCCCGGGCCAGTCGTCGAGAGAGGAAGGTCTTCATTAATTACCACGCTCTTTAGCGCGGCGACGCCACGGGCCTCGAAGCTGACAAATAATTGCCCGCGACTCCCTCGAACCTGAGTAATTTCGTTCCGCTAATCTCCCGAAAATACCGTTCATTTCAGTCGTGAAAATCAAACGAAATTAAAGCCGATCGGGGATTCAGTTATGACGACGCGCGACGTTCATCTCGTGCCATTTTCACGATTCATTCTTGTGCTTTGACAAAGTTCAAATCTTTAGATGTTTCCGATCCCCGCTATTGCCTGCTGTTGGATTACTTCGTCTCTCTTTGCAGAAATATAATATTACATACTACTGCATTAGTCGTCTTAAAATTGTTTCAAAGGATTAGGCCAGAAGAACATAAGTGGACAGTACTGACCCCATTGTGTTATTACAGCGTGCAGTATGCAGACGCTTGTCTCCAAGGAATGCAAAGGATTCCGCCGCGCCGGTTCCTCTCGAATAATTCGCCACGAAAATGCTACACGTTTCTCGCGAACGTAAAGAACAGGCACGAGCAGATGGCGTTGGACACGCATAAGTGTTCGGCTGGCTCAACAAGAACCCCCAAAACGCTGCCAAACCTTATTTCACAAGAGACGGGCCTTGTGCGTAGCAGATTCCCGCGGTTCTGCACCGAGGCGTTATTAAATTGCTCTTGAAGCTGCTACACTCCCGGACAATAAGATAGCACACTTTAAAATTATCCTAATATTTATTTATTTAACATTAAAACCAAGGTTTTATTTTTACACAGTCTTGCAAAATATCTCTATAAACAGACACAAATGAAATTGAATTGAATTTCACCAGTCTATACAATTTTATTTAAAAAAAAAGAATTTTTAAGGAAATATGGTGTGACAAAATGATAGCACATTCAACTTAAAATTATGTATAACGGTAAATCAACGAATGATAATTAATGCTTCACATTTTGTGGCTCCTCCTTTACATTTAATAACAGCCATCATTCTCTTTGGCAAAGATTCATAGAGTTTTTTAATCACGAGATTCAGAGTATCTGGAAAGCGTAGATTTACTACATGTGCTATCATTTTGTCCCACTTGCGAACCACAATATTTACGTTTTCATTTCTAGAATTCTGTTGAAGTAAATATTGACGATGATATTCAGTACATTATACATAGAGGCATGTCAGAATATGTTGACATATTTAAATACTCATTTCCTTCAGTTTATTCTACCAAATGAGAAAAAATAGACGATGTGCTATCTTTTTGTCCGGGAGTGTACTGTCGAACTTACAAGCCCAGAAGTTACTTCGGTAGAACTCTAAATCGATAAACGGATCATAATAGTTATCATTAAACTGTGGATTTTGTATGCGAAATAAAAACGATCCGCTCTTCCATTGCTTTGGGAATACATTTTGGCCGGGAAAACTCGAGCTCGCTTTACCGAGCAATTTTTCGAAGACCCGGAGCAATCGGAAATGCGATGCGAAGATTTTCCGGATTTTCGCGAATCTGGGAAGAAATACAGGGTCGCATTTCGGGCCAGCTGTCGACGGCCGGATACGGAAAACGGTTAAAGTCGTTAACGACGTGGAAGCCCCCGTCTGCGACTATTGGCTGTTCGAGGCTCTCGAACCAGTCTTTCTTAGGAGCGTTTTACGGCGCCGCACCGCGCCGCGAACAGGATCTTGACTTTTTCGAGGAGCCGCTAACAGGTACTTTATTTTCTTGAAATGACTTTCCTAACGATTTCCTCTCTGATTACACAGACCTGATCCTCTAATGACAGAAATACGAGCGATTTGCCGGAGAAAAACGAGCGCGCGCTCGCGCGAACGTGAACGTGAACGTCTATGTGCATTGAGAAGCCCGGCGAATTCTTTCGTCTTTCGTCGTTCTTCTCTCTTTCTTCGTCTCGTCGCGTCGTTCCCCCATGAAAGTGGTACTTCGGCTTTCACGCTCGATCCCCCCGACTTGTCGGCAGCGAAATTTCCCGGCAACCCACCCCGTCCCAGTAATTATGCTTTCATATTCTCGAACGATTAAGCGTTCAACTTTTCCGCACTGTTACTTTTAGAAGTTTGAGTTACAGCGTGGCTCGCTGACCGCGTGGCTATGAATATCGTCTTTTGATTAAACGTGCTTGGCCTTGCTGGAACTTTAACTATCGCTAGGCTAATTAAACGTGAAGCTTTTAAGTGTGTCGCGCCGCGAAGTGTTTCGAAAACTTTGAAAAACCATCGCGCCGAAAAATCGATTAGGTTCTTCGTTTACATAATGTGCACTGCAAACAGATTCGGAGATCAGATCTCAGAAGAGTTATTCGCAATAAAGTGAATCGATTAACCAATCGATTTTCTCCAGTTGTCAAGTTCATCTTTTTCAGCAAGAGACAGTGGTTGCGCAATGTCGTCATCGCAGAATCCCACCGTATCGAAATATTCCACTGCACGGTAGAACTTGATCGATCCATGAACTTGTGGCGCCTCGTCGATGACAGTAATCCCATTTAATCCCAGCAAGGATCGATGATAACTGGTTGTAGAGCGTTGGCTTCGCTTTGACAGGCTCAAATGGCCACGACCGATACAGACTGAAACGCATGACCAATCAGAGGCTCGCGCGAAATACACGTCATTAGTGGTATGAATCGACGAGTCATCGAGAATTCCCCAGGATATCTAAACAGAGTTGCCGTGTCCGTAAGAGTCGCACGAAATCAACCATCGAGGGAGCCAATTCCCTTAATCGCTCGTTTCCCCGTTGCTGCTTAGCGTCTTCTTCGCAGCGAAGCTCCTCGGACCTTACAGCGTGATTTTAGCGAACGCTGAGCGTTATCGTAGCTTGATCCCCTCTGCCAGTGACCAAGAGGTCCGCCCACCGTCGAATCAGCGTGGTGGGGATGGCAACGCGCTTCTAAAGAGGTCGACCGAGCGTGACTGTAGGGAGGGAATACAATGAAAGCTAATCCTGAGAAACCACAAAGTTCACCGCATCGTCACTGCTCCCAAATAGAGTAATCCCCGGCTGGCAACCCCATTGGAAACCGCAGACGTTTCCAGGCCCAACACGTGATCGGCACACGTGACATTCTCATCGTTAATACAGGGCGTCGGAGAGGGGGGCGAAGGGTACAAGGGTTGGTCTAAATCTTTGCCAGCACGATTCAGTTTACGGTCGATGGAGCTTCGGAGGCATCGAAGCCTACCCGCTTGCGGTTTACACGATTTCCTCGGCATTCGAGGAGTGTCGGGCCGGGCCGGGCCGGGCCGGGCCGTCTACTTGCCTCTCGCAGAGCCGTGGCCGGAAGATCACGACGGATTCCGGACGTCAGCGCTCGCAATCCACTCCCGTCCTTTGTCCAGGTTGGGTATCAGGGGTAGTTAATTGGCTGCCGTGATAGGGCACGGTCAATTGACCGTTTAATTAGAGTGGCAGGGCATCGACGAACTTTCGGTTAGCGTTGCTTGGCATTAATCGGTGATCTCCGGCTCCCAGCGCCGAATATTCGTCAATGACACCGGCTGCCAGTGGTGTCGGTAGCTTGAAAGTGAAAATAATCCCCGGCCGGGATTTATCGTTGGCCCAAGATCACCCTCGAGGCTTGTACCAGCCCTCCGAAAAAGATCAAGCACGTTCGAGTTAATCCGCAAAATATCCTGACACCGTGAAAGCCGTTTAATTCGCCAGAACACGTCGCGCGAAATTTGCCTGCTTTCAATTGGGCAACGTAAATAAGGAGAACACGTTATTTCGTATTGAAAAGAATCGTTGATTTTAAAGCTTGATATACACTTTTTTAAAATATTCAATAGAAGGTCAGATATTCAGGTGACCAGTTTAAAATGCTGCTTTCAGTATACTCGCCAGGAAAGTTTCATCGATTCCGGAGGCTCGGATGTTCCCATAAAGGGATAAATGGAACGGTGAAGTTTGAATGGGTTTTCTTCGGGGACCAAAGAGTTTGCAGTGGCATTTCTGTAACGAACCTCTCAATTTTCGAGGGAAGTAGACCCGGTTCGACGATGGCGTTAAATATCTCACCGTCTTCGTTTGACATCGAGGATTCACGGGTTGATAATATTTCATTGGAATTTCTATTACACTCCCGAATGAAATCCCCGTGCGAACTTCCATCTGGCCCGACATCCCGGTAATAAGTCTCAACATTATTTTCTGTCCGACGGGTTCCCGGCGCTCCAACTCCAATATGTCGCCGCCTCAGCCGGGAGATTCATGGCCGCTTTCGAGATTTTTAAATATATATATATATATATATATATATCTCTCTATCTCTCTCACTACGTATACATATGTGCGTGCATCGAACAGTACATGGCCAGGAACTTCGTAGGGAGTTTAACACTTAACGACTCCCCGGGCTGCCGTTTATACGGCACCAAATTTCATTCCTGTCCCCCGTTCCCCTCTCGTTTTCTCCTTTTGTCCCTTCCCAAGGAGCTCGCCGACTTCCTGCGATATTATTAAATTTCAGACCCGAAATATCCGCGCGAATTGCAACCAGAGAACTCATTTTTTCCCGTCCTGCTTTGTCTTGCGCATTATTAAAAACTTGATGCGGCTTGTCCAGCAAAACGCCGTTAAAACTGCTGAACCGGACGTTTATTCGATTCCATCGATTACAATGCGTATTCACGCGAAGATTCATCGAAAGAACAATTCGATGTCCGATCAGGGAAGATTAGGAGTTTTTCGTTGTAAGTAGAACAACTCGGGCATTGCTCCGAGGCGACGCGCGACGGCCGGGATTGTGGAAGGTGGCGTTTCCCTGCGTGAGACGGAACACTCGCTGGGCAGAAGTGCTCGCCGAGGTTCGAGTATCGATCGGTTTAATGACTCCCAGAGCATTTCCAAGCAACGGCGGAGTAGCACTCGAAGAAAGATCGACTTCAGGAACGCGCGGGACACGGGACAATTTCGAAGAGCTCCTACGGGAAACTAGACGACCTGGAGTGGCACTCGCGCAACTTTCGGAGCTTGTAGATCGTTCGCGAATTCGAGGTAGCGAAGCAAACTACTACCGCCGACAACAACGCTGCGTGTGGATCGATTCGTTCGCATAAAACCGAACCCGGGCGAGCGGTCACACGAAAGAGAGAGAAAAAGTAGAGAGACTGAAACAGAATCGACCAAATCGGCCCGGCCAACTCGCTCAATATCGCAAATGGCAATCCGGCAAACCGTGATAATTGTAAAAATAATGACCGCTTGCGAGTCGCGGAGGTCGAATGGGTCTCCATTATTATTACCTGTCGCAATTAAACGTCGAAAGAATAGCAATTAATAATAGACGGTGCGCCGATAACCGGGCCGATGAAATAATCACGGGGATTTAACCGACAGAGAAAAACAATGAGAGAGTAATCGCGAATCGATTAGCGACGGGTAATGGTTGCACGGTAATTCACCGCGAATAAAGCACTCGTCCCTGGAGATCGTTCAAACTCGACGCGACGCGATGCGACGCGAAGGGGCGGAGGCCGCGGGCCCCGACATTGCTGACCTTAATAGTTTTCCATAATCACTGCATTATACATATATTCGAAATTCGTAGCGTCTGATAGCACCCGCTCCCTCGCCCGGTGATCTAGAGTTCTTTGGAAAGCCCGCGTGGGCTAGCTTTGCGAGGCACTTATGGCTGATTTATACGATCCATTACCGCTACCACTGACCCACTAAGGCTGGCCGCCAACCTAGGCGAAACCGGATCAGCACCGCTCTTAAGGCTGATTCGCAAGGCCCGCCGGCGCGGCGTTGGCCTTTAACTATCCGCCGCCGAGCCGAGCCGGTCGTCTCTTATTAAGGTCAACGATGAGATCCCGTTGCTCTCTGACGCAGATATCAATAACAATGTGCGGAATTAGCGCGGGGTGATCCACTAGTTCCCCGACGTCTTCGGTAAACGAACGTTACCCTACATCCACCTAATCTCCTTGCAAGCGCCGCGATCTGTCTTCGCGAACGACAAACTTTCCACGCAAGCTGCCAGAACCAACCAATTCTCTCCTAATTGCACTGCCCCGCGGCTCAAACGATAAACTTCGAACGTTAAATCGATTCACGGAAGTCGCTGAAACGCGAGATAGGCTCCGTTTTGCGGCAACTAGATTTTTCTGTACGCGATCAGACCTGTCTACAAAAGTCTATTCCGTTGGGGAAATGGTCGTTAAAGTTCTTTGAAGATCACTGGATGAAACGCGTTGTCGGGAGAGTATTGTAGAACGAATGTTGTCCCTGCTCAACAAGTAGAATGAATCTGCCACCAGTCAGAATAATTAAGTTCAACTATCACAATGTCACGATTATCATTTTTATCGATTATGCTGACAAGAATTTGTTTAATTCATTGATGTTTTTAGACCCGTTACCGTGGCCATACCCCTAGGGTTATCGCCTCTAGAGGCGAGGGAAAATCCTGAGATCGCCGTAAAATCGTGGGCAGCGGTTGAAACGTAGTTTCCGCGCTGTTACGGCGCGGCGGGCGACTTACGAGGGGTTGAGTCGTTAGCCAAATTTTTCCTGCCGGCAAACTGTTAAACTCGTGCTCGGGGCCACAACGGATCGCAACGCAACGGTGCTGAAAGCACGCCACGCCGCGCCGCGCCGCGCCGCGCCGGGCGGTCCTTAATAGCGGCCGCCTGAACACGGGCCAAATATTAAAATCTTGGCCCGCTAGCGGCGAGTCTTTGATGTTCGTTTCGGAGGGCGGGTCTCGCGTGTTCGCTTAAAAACAGATTCCGGAAGATTACCCCGGGAAATTCGTGGGTTCGGAGATCCCGTGGCGCGGCGGCCGGAGATCCTCGAGGAGCTCAAAGCGAGAGCCCTCGAACCTGGAGTGGGAGAGAGGAACGGTTTGATCCTAGAGATAGCGAGATGAAAAGGTGAAACAGGGGTGGACGTAGAGGGGAGATAGAAGCGAGAAGACACCGAGGCCAACGGGAAACGGTGACTCCGACGAACCTCCAAAAAAAGAGAACGAAACCGGAAAAGTTCGGGTGGCGAGGCCTCGAGAGGGTTTTCGAGACGGCGAGATATCGGGGACGGAGCCTCGAGAGGCACGAGGACTCCGATGATGTGCAATTAGGAAAATTGAATTCTACCGTAATTAACTTTCTTAATTAATAGAATCGGGAATTGTATCTTTAATCTGGCCGCGTTTGTGGAAGTGCTTCTGGCAGCTTCTTGTCACCGAGAGCCGAGGAGTTTCCGCGTTCGGAACCGAGTCCCGGCAAACGAGGAGGGAACGAGCTGCCACCCACCGAAAGACAAGAACGGGCGGGGAACGGGGTGCTGGCGGATAGAGGTGGATAAGACAGGATTGTTGCAGGAGACGGTGGCGGCGGCGACGACGACTGCAACGACGAACGGAGGATGGGAACTCGCTGTGTAAGTTTTGATATATGCGCGACGTTATTTACGATCGCATAAGAATTAGCTCAGGAAGCACGCCGTCCCGTCCCGTCCCGTCCCGTCCCGTCCCGTCCCGCCCCGCCACGCCACGCCCCGCCCCGTCCCGCTCGAGCAAAAAGCACAGCTTCGCGCCGCGGACTGGCACTGCACTCGACCAGTTTTTTGCGAGCCTCTCGCTGCATCCAGTTTCCGCAAAAGTCGTTAAATCTCGCGCCGCATACGACGAATCAGCCAAATGACACTTCTTGCCGCGAATCTGTATCGACGGGATTACGTCGACTCCATTCGTATCATTCTACACCGTTACCAGCACTATACACCGTTGGTAGAGGAGATCGAGTACTAGTTTCCCTCAATCTGCACATTTTTACAGTACCTAGCATTCTTCGTGACCTATTCTTTTCGCATCGTTGTCGTTGCCTTTGTCTGCAACACGGAGGGCATCAATCTTCGCCTTTCCTCTGTCAAAGGATTCCTTCTCTCGTGGCATTTTTCTTGTTGGCTATTCTTGCGACGCGATAGACCCGAATGGCAAATAAAAATGTTCTCTCGCTCCCATATGAAACTCCGTTGGTGCCTGGGAAAATGGCGGAGAAACGAAACTGAACGTTCACCAAGTTCTAGAGCAATGGTTAAATAAAAATTTTCCAGCCATCAACCGTCCAGGGTGCAAACAGCCCCTATTGGTCTTCGACAAGCGGCCGCCCGATTGGTCGTAACAAATCCTTGGGAAGCATGCTGTACTTTGTCTTCAGTCTTCGGTCGAACTTCGAGAAGAGTGCAACGAGTGATAACTCGTACGCTGACGGTGGACCCGACATCGGACGAAACTGTGACGTCACGGGCATCGGCCAGACTTTTCAAATGTGTGGGTAGGCTCGTCTGTGAGACCCTTCTAGCTTCGACCGACGCGACGCAACGTCGACCGACAGGACCAGGATTGCCATGTTTTTCTCTCGCCAGGCCCCTTACCCTTCCGCCTCTCGCCGCGCCACGCACCGTAGCTTGTCTTTGCACTCTTCCCACTAACGCTGGCGACAGTGGCGACACGCTGGCGTACGGTCGCGTCAGCGACTAGTGGGAAGAGTGCAAAGACAAGCTACGGTGCGTGGAATGGCGAGAGGCGGAAAGGTAAGGGGTCTGACGAGAGAAAAATATGGCAATCCTGGACAGGACCCCCGCCCCGCCGCGCGCTTGTCTTTCGGTGCAGCGTTCACTTTAAATAATTTTCATGTCGCCAATTTTGAAGTATCCGTATTTTGAAAAACGGGTCCGTAAAGAGGACACTTGGGGCTATATTATCATTATTTTTATTTTTTCAGTTTCCTGGTGCTATGATAGCAATATGCCTCCTCGACGAAGACCGCGAAATGACTGACTTCAGGGCGGTCGCAGTCTTGGAACGAAGTCTCCGACTAACGCGAGTAGAATCTTTTTTAATATACAATATTTCGATTAACCACCCTGTGGTTGGATCGTACAAGTATGAAACAGCGGTGCGTTGGAAAATAATTTGGTGGTAAAACGGCAGAACGGCATCGGGTGTTAATAATTTCCCTGTAGTTTTCCTCGGCCGCAATTTGTTCGGGTCTACCAGTCCGAGCCTGTGTTTCATCGAAACGCAACGTTTATGCGATATTTACGGCAGTATTTATGAGGATATTTGCGTCGCCGTGTGCTCGTAAAAATCATCTCTGCGTCGGGGCATCGTGACGGCCGCGTTTAATTCCGAGCGGACGGTAATTCTTTCGGAACCGGTTATGCGATCGGTCCCATAAACATGCGTAAATTCGCAATTTGGAAAACCATGCGGCGAATCGCCGAAACTCTGATTTATCTGCTCGATCGGTGACCGGCTGGCGTGCCGAACGCCCGACAAAATGTTGCGCAGCCGATGTAACAAACGGCGCGGCGTTCCCGACCATTTCATCATATGTGTACATGGAACAGAGGTACAGAAATTTTGGGGTTGTAAACCGACCATGATTCGGGATAGGCTTGCTTTTTATACCCGCCGCGCCGCGCCGTGGCGTTTGCTTTGTAATCTTGATCCCAATAGCAACATTAAAAAATCTAAAGCGTATAGTACAGTGCGTTAACCGTTAAACGGAAAAGAGGTCGTAATCGATCCACTTTAGTCACGATGCGCTTTCGAAGCAACACACCCCGATAATGTCTGTAAAATATTAAGAGCAGTTTCCCGATAATTCTAAAGATATAAGTAATTAAAGTTGAGCAACTGGAATATGTACTCTGCAAGCAGTCGTCCGACAACTTGCATTTAGAGTACGTATTGAAGGAACCGAACTATAAAACATATATCTTCCAAATGAGGAAGTTGGTGCTCGTCATTCTACGTACAATTTCATTGGCAAACTTAATGCACTCGAGACAATCTCGTTCTGTTAGATCTATACAATTCGAATTAACCACTTCGTTCTCCCGGACGAGTTATCTCGCGAATGTCGATACCGTTCGTGTAAGGTCACAGACGAGTTATGACGCGCCGCCGATACTCTTTGTACAGATCACGGACGTGTTATCTCGCTACGTCGATACCGTTCGTATAAGGTCACGGACGTGTTATCCCGCGACGCAATACCGTTCGTGTCATGCTACAGATGACATATCTCGTGTGCTTCTTGATTAGATTAAGAGCTTTAATTCGAAAAATTATTAATTCTGGGAACGATATAGGTAAAGAAAACCATTGATTTCAGGATATTTCAAATTTATTGATTCTCTGTGTGATATAATTGAAAACATGGAACTGCACATGACGCAACATCACAATTTATACAATAGTATCGTATTTCTTTGCAGATAGATTTTGTTCTGCACCATACACAACGCTTCGTGGGATGAATTTTTTTATTTGTTGGTGGTATATTTTTCAGGAAACATCTGGAGTGCAGACGAAGTGGATGAAAACGATTTCTTCTCCCTTTCTGATAACAATTATTCTTTGGATTGTAGTAGTTTTCCAACAATCCGAATATTATGTCCTCTTTTACGTCATGGATACTTTGTCTGTTTGCATGAAGACAGATCCATATGGCAAGAGAATTGCATATTGCGATGTCTAGTAGATAGAAGAAATATCTTTTGTACCATTTTAAACAGGAACTGATTGAAACGACATAGAAATAAGCGGTGTCCTCAGACGGAGCAAAGAAAAGCCGCGTGTTTACATGACAGTGACATTACCCGAACGGTATTGCGTCGCGGAATAACACGTCTGTGACCTTATACCAACGGTATCGACGGTGCGAGATAAGTCGTCAGTGAGAACGAAGTGGTTAAAGGTGCTTTCGGATTCGGGTCCGCGCGGACTTTCGTCATAAATTTCGGGCGGATCGACGGGCTCTTTCTTATGAAGGTATCCTATCGCCTTAGAGGGAAGCTGGTGTTTACCTAAACGAACCGTGAAGAGACGAGACCTTTTTTTCTACCACGCACAGCGGGGAACAGCGGGCCTGTCGAACCCGCACGAAAATTTATGGGAAAAGGCCCCGGCGGCCCGGGCCGCGGAGGCCCGGCATAAAAGCACCTTAAAGAACTTCTGTCCCGCTTAGAGCTCCTAATCCGTAATATCAGACGCTGTTGGGCGACTAGAGAAAAAATATCGTCGCAAGTGCATGGGATAGAAATTTTCAAGTGATCCGATATTTGCAACGGCACAATGGGAACGAAAGATTGCGGCGCGGCATAGCAGGCGGGCGTGTGCGCAGCGAACATCGAGACAGCCGTAAAGACACGTTTAACGTCGTCGTCTGGACGTGGAAAAATGGCGGGGCTCGGTTGTCGCCTATAAACCGCGTAAATTCGCAATCTGGGAAACTACGAAACGAGTCGGCGAAGTTCTGATTTACGGCTTGTCCTGGCGTAACGCGGGTCCCGAGAGGAAAGGGTGGTCGTCGGATACGTGTGTATACGCGTGCCGGCGCGGCGCGGCGCGGCGCGGCGCGGCGCGGTGTTGGGCCGGGAAAAATGCAACGCCGAGCGTCCCGCGGCCGCTTCCTAGCAATAACTTCCGAAGGAGAATGCACGATAATAGAGACTACTGGCTGCGAATTCCGCATGCAACTCTGCTCGCTACCCCCTGGAAACCCCTCTGTCTTTCCTTCTCTATTTCTCACGGGGACACGTGCACCGTCGCGTCGCGTCGTTCCCCGAGCCTCAGGATTTTCTCTCCTTCTTTCGCGGCCGCAAACGACGTCCACAGCGAACCGAGCGCGGCTCAGCCAGACAAATAGTTCCGCCGTGAAATACCGCCGCCTCCTTAAAACTTTAAAGTGTTTCGAGTAATCCAAAGACGAGACTTTAGATCATGAGCCACCTCCCTCTCCCTCTTTTCCGCTGGCACGAGTCGCTCCCACCGGATCGAATGTAAATCGCGTTTACTTGTTTCGCTGTACCGCTCTCCGCGGGACCGGATTTTTCATTATGCTCGCCGTGGAATCGAGTAGTTGAAATAAATGATCCTTGGCAAATTTTCACGTTTTGCTCGCTCGAAGTTAAATTTCCTGGAGTCGGAGTAGCAAAGCGTTGCGTTCTACGCTTTTCGCATGGTAGAGTGACGGCGGGCATGCTCGCAACCGTTGTCCTGGAACAGTCTAAAAAATCTTTACACGAACGGCCTGGCGTTGCAGAACGAAATGTCTGTCGAGGTCCGACATTACAGCGATTTTTCGGGAAATTTCGACGCTAACCTGGTTCGACGAACAACATGACAGTGTCCGCGCGTCCCTCCGTTGGCCTGCAGGCATATTTTCCGACGTCGTCCTGCGTCACGACCGCCAAAGTCAATTCTGAAACGGTGCGTGCCGCGCCTCTCTCCGTCTCCACGTTGATCCCGCCCCGTGCCGCCTGTAAACAATGCAAACGTCAAATTGCAGCAGCGCGGAAATCTCGACTGTCGCGTCCGGAACGGAAAACGTTTGTTTACAATTAATACCGCCGTATTTGCAAAACGCGCTACGGCCGCGCCCCGGTCCCGCCACGGTCCCGCGTCCAGTTGTTGACCGCGCGAATATTACGATTGAAAAATATCGCGGGACCAGAAAATTACATAAATCCTACCGAGCTGTTAACGGCTCGTAATTTCGTCATAAATCCGCCCGGGTGATGCGTTGCACAAATCGGATGCCGCGAATAAATAAAACGCTTTCGACCGGCCCGGTATCGCGTACTCGATCTTTGGATCTTAACTCATGCATTTCACTCTCGTTAACGTACGAACTCGAAAATGTCAGCTTAAACACACGTAAAAACATAGAAACGATCAGAGACACCCTTTCCGGGCGAAAGTCTTTCTCGGAGAGACCTAGACGTTAGGCCGCACAGTGTGTCGAGTATATGGGCTTTCGGGAAAAATTGATTTATTCAGTTAAAATTTAATGCACTTTCAGAAACTACGTTTTGTTATGAACATTTTAGGATACATAAATTTTCCGATCTTACACTTTGATTTTCGGACTTTTTTCCATTGGACGACACACTGTGGGCCGGGCCGAAAAACACCAAAGTATGTGTGACGTTTGGCCCTAGTGCGGGAAAGTTGCGTCTTGGGGTCAATAAGAACTGTGCAAAAGCTGAGCCCTGTGAGTTGATATCTTCTGTTCCGGCAAGAGCCTTGAATTTTCGAAAATTTAGTGAAACGGTATAAAGTGACTTATCAGTGAATGATCGAGGATATTCTTAACGGAATACGATAGGCTTTGGAAATTTTATGCAGCATAAAAAACTATCAGACCCGTATTTTATATTATCGACTTATCTCGAAGTTTAAGGGTTGAAACTACCCCTAGTATATGAGGTATATGAAAAAATGTTTCATACAAAAGATTTATAGTATTTTATACTCTTTGCAACAATGTATTTATTTTTTTTAATGTCAAATTTGTTCACCCCCCCCCCTCGTTGCTTTCGCAAATTTTTGAGTTTTAGTAAAGACAGAAATTCTGGAGCATTTATTGCTAAATCGCGGCGAACGGCCGTTCTAGTGGACGGATTATTCGCACAGCGCGGCGCTTATAACACTAATGACTCAATGTTATCATTTCGTTTTTCGAAAATTGAATCGTAATCACCTTCTACTATACATATTTGAATGAATTCAGCATTAAATGCTCCAGAATTTCTGTCTATACGAAAACTTAAAAATTTGCGAATTAACGAGTCAGGGGAGGGGGGAAGGTGAACAAATTTGACATTTTAAAAAAATGAATACATTGTTGCAGAGTATAAAATACTATAAAATTTTTATATGAAACATTTTTTCATGTACCTCATATACTAGGGGTAGTTGCAACCCTTAAACTTCGAGATAAGCCGGTAATAAAAAATACAGGTCTAATAGTTTTTAATGCTGCATAAAATATCCAAAGAAAATTCAAGGCTCTTGCCGGAACAGAAAATATCAACTCGCACGGCACTGCTTTTGCACAGTTCTTATTGACCCCAAGACGCAACTTTCCCGCACTTGGTCCAAACGTCACACTTTGGTGTTTTTCGGCCGGCCTACTAGATGTCCCTTCGCCGATTTCAATTCCGCTCAGCTCCGCGCGCGTACGTGGAATATTCCTCGCACGACACACGCGAGCGAAAGGGTCGATTCTCTGGCGAGGTTCGAGCCCTGTCACCGCTATGATTTACGATCGTGTTTCTTCCGTCTCGGTTGAGATTCCGCCTCGAGTGGCGAAGTTAACGGGACGACGAGAAGAAAGCGGCGAGGACGCGTCGCGTCGCATCGAGGAAAAAAATTTCATTAGTGTCTCACGGGAAACTGGTGGAAAACATCGGAGAATCTATGCGTTACCTGGAATGTGAGGAGTTTGTTATCCCGGAGCCACTGCACGCCTCTGATGGGTCGAGTCTGATAAGGGGACAATATGACGCACCTCAAGGTGATCGTCGAGCCCGCCACCACCTTCTGCTCCTTGGGACCCATTATGTCCGCAACCGGCGCCGTACTCTCGTAACCTGCAACCCATGTACGGACAAATATCATACGACGGCTCCGCATCGTCTACCGCCGAGATTAGACGGGTTCGGAACAACGCTGAATAGTTTCTCAGCGGCATCGGTGCACGTCAAGCTCATTATAACACGATGCCGTCGTCGCTTGGAAACCTCGTCCGTCCGGGGAACAGTGATTTGCAACGGCACGCTCTGTTCCCATGGAAATTCACCGCTCGAACGAGTACGCGCAGTTTCTCTCTCTCTCTCTCTGTGTGTGTGTGTGTGTGTGTGTGTGTGCGTGCGCGCGCGGGTGTGTGCGTGTGTGTGGAAAAGTAGAGCAATTAGTTCCCAGCTAAACGGAATAGTTGCTAGCAGCGAGAGTGGACGAAACGAGAACGAAATTAGACGAAAGCGTCGAGTGGAATTCTTTCGTTTACTTCGGTGTCGAGAAAATTGAGTTCGAACGCTTGTGCTCGACCGGCTCAAGTATCTGACCAGTGGCGGAATTGTTCTACTCGATATGGTTGCTGCCCCCGTTGCGCTATGATATCGAGGCGGGCCGATCAAGATTTTCGACGAAATCTGGCAGATACGGATTCCTATGACACCGACGGCCCACCACTGTATAAAAGAGAGCGACGCTTGCCTTTCGAGGAATTCTTGTAATTTCTCCTCGTCATCGGGCTTGTGCGAGAACCCGAAATCTCGGGAAACCCGACGCTCGGGTCGGGTCGGGAATTCTCGGGCGAGAACTGTCGGGCTCCCGAACGTATGATACGCTTTGATTTCCCGAAAGTATGCGAGTATGCGCCAGTATGCGGCTGCCTTCGCACCGCGCCGTCTCTTTTTGTTGATACCCGCTCTCCTTCTCGCGATCTCGATACGTTCGTATACAGGGTCTCCCAAAATTCCTTCAACAGCCGGAAATGGGAGGTTCCTGAGATCATTTGAAGCAACATTTTCCTTTGCAAAAATTTTATCCGCGGCTTTGTTTAGGAGTTATTAACGAAAAACACGGTATTAATTACAAAAATTCTGTAGTTAGGCGAACACCACCCGCGAAATCGTTCAGATGTTCATCTACAGGCGCGGCGGCGGGCAGATAAATACGTTACGCGTGCGAGAGCGTTTCTAGGCAGTCGACACAAATAAACAAATTACAGTCGGCTGTTTGAAGTGACGTTAAGCGGCTCGTTGCGTCTAGGGCCGAGAAAGTAATTACTCAGCGTGGAATGCAAGAGAGAGAAAGAGAGAGAGAGAGAGAGGGGGGGACGGGGAGAAATGTCGGAGAGGCTTAAATCCATTTTACGTTTCTGCACAGCGGAAATAGAGATTGGTTACACGGTTATGCTCGCACGAAGACGACGGGGGTCAAGTTCCAGGAATCGGCCGCGGATCGATGGGAGATTTCCTTGGCTTCTCGATGACTTCATTAGACGACCGGCTTTCGTTCCTTAGTTTCCGCGATGAAAACACCCCTCGAGGCGAATTAATTACGCTCGCCGGTGGAAATATTGCCGGCGGAAGTTCCACGAAGAACGATCGACCGCTACCGGAGTAAAACGAACTTCCCCGCAACTTTTTAATTGACAGCATCAGCCGCGTCTGACGTATCGCGACCGCGCCGTAATTGACGGTATTCGTTCCTTGCCTTTAATAACCGGTCGTCGGCCGAATACCGGGTGTTATCTCGCGAAATGAACGATTCCAGCGGACCGGTGCGGAACGGGAGAGAGGGCGAAATGAATGGAAACCATTTGTATCCGAAGGATTCACGGTTCGAGGAGAGTGCGCTGACAAATCGGTCCGCGTTAACGTTATACAATAATTTTAATTAATGCGCACGCCACGTCGCTCCGGCGAGAAACGACCCGAGTCGACTCGACGCGACGTCGCGACGGAGATAGGGCACAAAGAACAAGTATTTCCCGCTGAAGCGGCGGAAAAGAAGGCAGCACAGCGGGACGCGCTGTCAAGTTTGTACATTTTAATTTAGAGGGTCGGGCCAAGTACTCGTTTAATATGCGTGCCGCCGTGAAACGACGCGGTCTTTTTTCGCCGCGGGGGCGTTTCGTCCGCTCCAATTCCCGCTTAAAATCGAATTCATTCCTCCCTTTCTCCGCGCTCCCTCTGGCGTCCAGCCACCCACACCACCTCCTCAATTCGAGGACTCGATAATTCGCGTTCGGCTCAATCCAGGATCCCGTGTAAGCCGAGGCGGGCGCAACCCGTGCTTCACCATGAGCGAATAACGAAGAAGCCCGGAGAAATTCCGCGTCTCGTAAACTTAAATGTCTCTTTATCGTTCAGCTCCATTGTTCAACTCGGATACCGACAGACCTGTTTCAGGGTAAACGCATTCTGTCCACCTCTCGCTACGAGAAACTGGACTTTGAATAGGACTCGGAATAAGAATTTTAATTAGCTGCCGACAGAACGATGCTTTTCTACATTTGATCTCATTCTTTGTCGGGTCTGCAGTTTCTTACGCGGAATAAGGATGAATAATTTTAATTAGTTGGCAACAGCTTCTCTGTGTTTGATCTCGTTTTTGTCATGAATTCATAAAGTAGTCCAACAATTAATCTCGGTACGTTTCTACGCAGAATTTCTTCTTGAAATTTCATCAGCACATTCTGGGCACCTTTGCCCAGTTCCAGAGCCCGTTTGCAAATATCCTGACGCGCTAGTATAAACGTACTTCTTCGCGAATGGGAAGGTAATGAAATCCTCTGTACCCGTGTGTCAGAAGATACGGCAGCGACGAAACTTTCGGGCAGTTTAATTTTATTTGGAAACTATACGCAATCCACTATTTCTGACGCTCTTCCGATACGAGTATTTCAAAACCGGCGCGGCACTCGCTGCAAACCTGGAAACTCTTTCGGTAACCGGGTCACTTAAAATCTGAACTGGAAAACTGCAGAAAACAGAGACAGAGGAAAAGAGAGCGGGTAGGCCGTTCGAGGCATTCGAGAGGTAGCGGAGGATCCGGAATGGTCAAAGGCCCGGAACGAGACGTCCCAAAGGGATCACAATTACGATTCGCTTACCGCGATTCAAGCCCTAGGGTTTCGCCGCTGTATTAAACAGCGACCTACTTCCACGACACGAGGAACGAGAGAGACTGGACGAAGAACCAACTACGAGGAAAAAGGGAGAAAAAGGGCAAGGAGAAGCGTAGTTGCTCTTCGCCCGGAAATTGGAGTTTGAAGTGCGAACAAACAAGGGGGTCGTCTCGCGCTCGGGACGAGCACGCGGCCTAATAATTCATTAGACGAGTGCGGGCAAGGGCGGGGAAAAACAACGGTTCAGGGTGTGGTAGACGACGTAAGGTGGACGTCCTGTGGCGTACGATAATGTTGGAACGATTATACATTATTCAACGCGAGGATCACGGCGGAGACTCGTTTAACGCGCGCGTTTTCTCGAGCCGAGCCCTTTCGGAGACGTACCGCGGCGCGGCGCGGTGGTTCTGCTCGCCGCCAGCTAGGTGACGAGGAAAAAGACCCCGGAAGGAGGTTTTCCAGGACTACGGGGATTAAGGATAATCCTATTAGACTCAAATTAATCCCCCGTCCCCGCTGCCTGCTCCCCGGGGAACTCTGCATTTCTCCGCGGCGAAATATTACGCTATACCGTTATTACTGTATGCGCGCAGACTGTTTCTTCAGCGAGTTCTCCCTTAGTTTCTTTACCTGCTCTGCGACATTCGGACCTCTGCCCTCCCGTTGAATTTATCATTGGCTCCTTCCGCTGGGACCGATAATCTCCAGTAAACGCCTACAAGAAAGCACGAAGCAAGCGCGCGCAAATGTTTCAATATTCTTTTAAAGCTGGTATGTAAGCTTCTGGCTTAGGGGGACAAGGATAGCGTGAAGGGCAGAATGCAGCATGAATCGGAGATTAATAGCCAACCTGCTCGTCCGAGCACACGAGATAATTCGTCGGTTCTTCTGACCGAAGCTTCTTCGGCTTCTCATTAATTCTGGCCATTTCAAGGTGGCCGGGTTTTTAATTGAAAAATCAGCTAGCTAGAATATTTCGTAGCTGCTAACAAGTTTGTTTTTCAAATAACACGTGAAAAGACAAGTCAGAAATTTCAACGATCCTGTCGTACAACATTCGAAGAAAAGTTGCTTTGGCACAGTCCCGATAAAATGTTTCGTTGAATATTTCGAAGGTCTATCGGGCAAACACCCTATTTATCAGCATGCGATATTAATGGAGGTTGATGTATTTCCTTGACACGAAAGAGGGGGCGCCCCGGTGACACCTTTATACACCGTCGCGCGCCGACCCGTTAAAAAATCATCCGACAGCCGCCTTTTTATTTCTCCGGCGCGGCGCGGCGCGGCGCGGCGCGGCGGATCCGGTCGACATCAATCACTTAAGGATAAGTGCGCTTCTTCGCTGGCTTTGACGGCCAGGGATCCGTCGTCGATTCTTCTTGCAACGTCCTGCCAGATGCTTCATAATTCTCTCCAAGTTCCATCATTTTATCCCCGAGACGCGAGATTTCTGGACCTTTTCTATATTGCTCTCGAGCGCCGCGCCGCGCCGCGCCACGTCGCTGAAATCCGCTTCGCCTCGTCGCGTCGTGTCGTACCGCTGCGAAACCATCGGCTTTAAGTCGATGTTGCGATAACCGGCTCGAAGTGCTTCGCGAACGATCTCATTTGTCTCCCTTAGGTCGCGCAAATTGACAAGCATTTTACCTTACATGCGCTTTAGGCGAAAATAAATTCTACGAGCGGATTAAAATAGAAATGTTACAAACAAACCATTGAGATATTAGAGATTGAACTAGAGTTTCCAATTAATGGACTACGATCAAAATACAAAGTTGAACGATTCTAAAGGATTTAGAAATCTATTTCGCCATGAACGAGCCCCGCCATCTGCGTTATAAAAATCCGATTAATGTCTTTGCATGCGTCACCGGGATTCGAAAGATAGCTGCAGGCGAAACATTTAAGTTCGATACCGTTCCAGCGAATCCCTCGGGTCCCGTAATTCAGCATACTAATGATTACACGGACGGCTTCGAATGCTACAACACGCGGACTAATTATACGTTCCAGAACAGGAATTTAAGTATCGTTCTGAAAACGGCCGAATAGCAGCCGCGTGCCGGCAAATATGCAAATGCGGTAACAAAGTTCCCGAGTGATATACGCGACCGCGAAGGTTTTCACTCGGGACTATGGCCGCAAACAACAGAGCGATCTAATAATTCGCCGGAAACGGAAATTCCATGCTGGTAGAGCAACGTGGCTAGCTGCGAAACGTGCGTAACGATACCGTCGCGTGATTTCTCCACGAAAAATTAGCCGGATCGTGGTAAACAGCCACCGAACTTGCTCGCCTCTGTTGCCAAAATAAACGAGCTTTCGCGAGCTCGAAACTTGCGGGCGTCCTGGAATCAGGTCGGAAACGCAGTTTAAGTGTCGTGGATCGGAACTGGAGTCGGATAATCCACCGAAAAATTGTATTTCCAAGGAAGTTTGTCGAGCGCCGCAGGAAAACGAGCTGAAAATATTCTCCAAGTTTCTGCGGCACCGAGGGAAAAACATTATAGCGAGAGGCGAACATATTAGACTTTGAAATGCGCCGAAAAATGAGTCGTTCCCGGTTTTCCGCGAGTTTCGCCGTCCTTTGATATAATCGTAATCGAATTTTGCGACACTTAACTGGAAAAATTGGATTTTCCGCGAAAGTCGAGAAGCTTGAGCGCTTCCCGAGACCTCTTTCCCACGCTTTTAATCAAAACTACGCGTTGCCGAAACTTTCCCTGTTTTCGTGTTCCGACATGCATCAAATTCGCAGTTTGCTTACAAAGAAACGAAATAAATGAATTTAAGTACAATACATGACAAGGTTCTGGTGTTTCCCAGTTGTTATTTTTTCCGAAAGGTTAGATGCGCGGAGTAAAACGAGGGTGAAGCGACCGACAATTGATGTAAGTAATTGGGAACGCCGAGGCGCGACTAATGTTAGCAGGGTGGAAAAACTGCGCAAGTATGTATCGGGCAGCATAGGAATCCGATTTAATTCCCGTGAGTAGCCCGTGGGCGCGGGAGAACTTCCCGATGGAGTTTTGATTGCATTGCTGAAGTGTGAATATCTGGCCGCTGTCAACACGTTCGGCGAAAAATTTGCAATGGAATGTCGAGGAAGAGTGTTCGGCAATCGCGTTGTGGGATTGTTTGATTGAAAATGTTTTTTAATTGTCTCTGGAATCCATGGGAAAAAAATATCGTGTATCACGGGTCTAGTTTACGTCTGCCGGTAAATTTCGCGTCTGCGAGAACGAGCCGCGCCGCGCCGCGCGGTGGTCCGGATCGAAGAAGTTGGTGTCATTTAG
Organism: Lasioglossum calceatum; assembly: GCA_963966675.1. Lineage (NCBI taxonomy): Eukaryota > Metazoa > Arthropoda > Insecta > Hymenoptera > Halictidae > Lasioglossum > Lasioglossum calceatum. The sequence continues at coordinate 137,953 of OZ016555.1, read as the reverse complement.
CGAAAAGGTCAACTTTCTCATATCGATTTCTAACAAATTTCTATTGTTTCCTAAATGTCTATCAACCTTGAAAATGAAAAAATTAATGCGGTTTACAAAGAATTGTAATTCGGACGAATACTTAAAGCGTAGACATTTAGAGACAGTACTTTTCACCAAGAAAATTACCTCTCTTCTTCGAGGTGCCCTGATCACATCACTTAATATTTCTTATTAATTTTTTGTGCACGATGAAGAGCACTCTTGTGTGTTACAGAATTAACATCGACACTGAAAGTTAATTGTTAACAATATGTTAAAAATTAATATTCAATGAAATAAAAAAATTGGCCAAATTTTTTACATTTGACGAGGAATATCTAGAGGGTCATAGAAAGTCATGATTTATGACAAATTGGATCATTTTCAGTATTCTTTCCCGTATATAATCATGCAAAAATCTTGTCCTATCTCGTTTTACCTTGCAAGTTATCAATGTTCAAAGCTGTCAATGTTACTTCGCGACGAGTTTCGCTTGCGTAAAACGATATTGGAACAAATCATTTTTTAATAAAAAAATATCAATGAAAAGTTAGTAAAAATTATTGTTTAACAAATGCAAAAAATATTTAATTATATCTAGGTAAGAATGACTATTTTTTATTTATTTTTGGTGAAAATTTCATTGCGATATCTCTAATAGTTCAAAAGTTATAACAAAATGACACCAACTTCTTCGATCCGGACCACTGTGCGCCGCCGCCGCGCCGCCGCGCCGCTTCGGGGGCCCGTGCACGCGCGAAACTTTGATTTATACGCGGTTGATTCGCGTGCTGATGCCGCGTCGCGCCGCGCCGTCCCGTTGCAAATTCCCCCGTGGATGCAAGCGCGTTCGTTCGATTTATTTCGAGATCGCGGCCTCTGCCTCGAGAACTACAATGACGCTTTAGGCGAACCACAGAAACCGACTCGACAGAAATAGAGCTTCTTCGGGCGAACACACCGAACGCCGCAAGCCGCACGCCGCACGCCACGTGACGCTCACTTACTTATCCGTGTCTGTTGAGAATGCGGCTCGTCGTAGCCCTCCGGCTTGTCGGCATCTAAAAGCAAAGCGCAATGGCCGGTCATCAAAATGCAATTTGTCATACACGGGCCGGGGCCCTCGCGACAGATAAATAACATTCGAAATTGCCACCGGGGAATCTGACCATTCATTTCCTGCATCCCCGCGACCCATTGTCCGCAATCTCCCACCATCTTTTCGGCAATTGCTCATCTTTTTTAAGCGCCAAGAATTATCGAACTTAATTGGGACACTTCCGTGCACCATTCCGAATCAAAGAATTAACCATTTGACCGCGGCGCTAGCTAGATTAACGCCATAACCGTTTTGCCAAATTATATTCGCATGGCAGTCATTGCGGCGTAGATAATTCACAGGTAAATTATTACTGCAATGAACGCAAGGAACCCCAGACTCGGTCGTTTTAGTTCGATAAAACAGGTTAAGCAGTTACCGATCAAAATTTCTTATTTTCGCCGTGAAAGGATTAATATCTGGTGATCCGGAATATTTTTAGTACACCAAGATTTATATCGAAAAATTCTTTCCAGTCTGGCAAGATATAACATTGCGGATTTCCTCTGAAGTGTGAACGTAGCGCGAAAAAAAACTGCTCGCCAATCGAGAATATGAGATATCGAAATAAATTTCTTAATTAATGAAGTATCCAATCTGGCTCGAAGTATCGCCGATATGTTACGCGCTGGTATGTTTACGCACAGAAAAATGTTCGGTGCAGCGAAGTATAAATTAAAACTGATTAACCCGCAACTGTTTCCTAGCAACGCCTCTCTGCAGTGGATAAACGATTTTATTCCAGCGCGGCGCGGCGCGGCGCGGCGCGGCGCGGCGGCGATAGTTTTTCCATTGCCCAGCAATGTCGGAAAGACAAAGCCTTGTGAAATCTGCAAATTTATTCGAAATCCGACGCGTATCCGGATAGCAGTCGCCGGAGATGATTAAACGAAGTGCGTTAAGATGGTAACTCAATTTGATGGACGTATTCAAATAAAGTGGACGACGGTCTGGCAATTACCTCGCACGGACAGCTGAACAGCATACATCATCTTGGGCTCGGTGTTCACCTGGCATTCGTACTTGCCCGAGTCGGTCATTCTCGCATTGTCGAGCCTGAGAGTCCACGCGTCGCTGCCCGGCGTGTGCTGAGGCCCGAATCTCGTGTCGGAGCTGAACGGCGTGTTCCCCGACGTCAGGATATGGAGGTCCTTGCTCCTCATCCAGGACACCTGAAACACCCCGAGTGCTCCCCGTTGAAATTACCAGCGTAATGGAATTAACGACTCGCCCCGTTGCTGTATTAAGCGGGTGCGGCCGAGTCCGAGGCGGAACGCGAGCAAATATTTTACAATTACTCCACGAGGTCTGGAAGCTCGGCCCAGATTCGCAACCGAGCTTCTGGGAATTCTGCTTCTACCACTCTTACGGAATCCGCACCCCCGAAAGATTCTCTTCGGATCACCCACCCGGCTTCGAATCGATCGCCTCTTAAGCTGGATCTACGGATCCCGGCGAAATTGAAATGTATTTTCCGGCGGATTAGAATCCGGCTCGATGTTACAGCAACAACCTCAGACGTTCTCTTTTTTTTTCGGGAGCTAGGAAATTTTCTAGACGTTACCGAATTCACTCCTGAATGATCGAAATTCATTTCACTGAGAGCGAGCGTGCCTTCATCCGTGGAAATGCGCAGCCGTGCACGAGTGTGTTGGCACACACATACATCGCTGAATCTGCATATACGTATATGAAATTACAAGGTTTTTTCAACCAAAAATGACGCTTCATTATCGCAATGAGGAGTTCAGAAGCGGTCAATTGTGATTCCTAAAAGTCCAATCTATGTCTGTCCGGTGCCCAAAATGCATATCTTTACGTTATCGAGGAATAATTTATAATATTCGGCAGATACTGCCTGTCCAACACCACTGGTGTTGGCCTGTCACGAGGCATCCGTCAGAAGATAGCCACTTCGCGTACTAGTGTTTGCGATCAATAAATTTAGTGTTTGCGTGAACGATGGACACTGTATTATCGGTGGACAATATAATATCGACCTGCATTATCAGCCGCATTCTGTTATATAATTTGTAAATTGCAGTTTCGGAAAGAGACAGTGGTGCCTACTGGTGCAAAATTTCGAAACCTCGAGGTGCTGTATTTTTTTCAAACCCATTTTTCGTGTTTAAATAATTAATTAATCAACTAAAAATACACACCACCGCCTTCGTACACGTCCTGGCTAAAAGGGTGCGGTGCGATTTTTTTGATTCGAACGATAAATCACATAATATTTACGAAATTCTGTCAGTGGCGGCCATCTTGTGATATGATGCTTGCTTTGGATGCCTCGTGACAGACGGTATCTGCCGAATGTTGCAAATTATTGCTCGATAACGTAAAAATATGCATTTTGGGCACCGCACAGACATAGATTGGACTTTTAGGAATCACAATTGATCACTTCTGAACTCCTCATTGCAATAATGAAGCGACAATTTCGGTTGACAAAAACCTTGTAATTTGATATACGTATATGCAGATCTAGCGACGTGTGTGTGTGTGCCACCACACTCTTGCACGGCCGCGCCGGCGCCCTTCGAGCCCTGGGAGTCACAGAACGAAGATACAAATAGCTCACAGTTCCCGAACAGCAGAGATGCATTTTTACTTCCTCAAGTGAGGGAAACGAGGTCAGGAAGAGATCGATGCGCAATGTACTCGAATGGAGACCAAAAATACTTTATGAATTGGTCGGCTTGCGCATGTAAATTGGATAAACTGTGCGTGAATGTTTCATAAACAATTTCCATTGATCGTGCCGGTTCTACTCGACCCGCGGGAGAGCCATTATCGGTTTCAACGGGATGATATCGATCGGTCCGCAAACGCGGCTCCATCCGAGCCCGTCGCGTGTATAGTCTTGCTCACGCTAATGACGCGCATTCGTCAGCGGCTCGGGGCGCGGCGTGTGTCGTCGACGACGTCGTCGTTCGGCTTCATCCGATATGTACGACTACAAACGCGGGCGCCCCTTAAAACTGAAGCCGGCCCGGAATGCACACTCGCGGCCCGTAAATCACCGCTCTGTTACGACTTATTTCCTTCCCGACCCCGCTACTTTACACCCGTGTTACGAGCGCCGTAATACATAACGTAGTAACATGTTACGACGTCGTTACCCCCGCGGCCTCGGCATAAAGGATCGAGACTGTTAAAAGAAAGTTCGGATAGCGGAGGAGATAAAGGCGGGGTTTAATGGAGCGACGCGCGAAAATCACCGTTCCGCCGCGCGCCGCGCCGCGCCGGCCACGGAGAGAAATCACGCTCGGCGAAAAAGTTTCCGACCCTTTTTGCCCGCTAATTTACAGATTCGGGCAATATCCTTGCCGAACTGAAACGATATCCGCCATTCTGGTTATTTCCAGCCGTCTCGTTGCTTTGGGACAATCAGTCCTCGTCCTTAACATCTTTATGAAAATGAAGGATTGATTGGGAACGAGGATTCGTCGTAAAGCAAGATGTCGCAGACCGCAGCTGTCGTTTTGATTCGATTAGGGCGCGTAGGAGGGTTCGTCGTACGGGGGAAAACTAATAAACTATCGCTGTGCAGCGATTCGCCGAGTAATTTAAGCGGTAGTCCGGCTAATGTACGGGGCAATTATTCTTTCTTGCAGGAGAGCGAAATAAAATCGCGATTTCCTTATGTCACTGGCAAGCTCCATTAATAAAACGCAGCAATGAACCCGGTCGGGCAGCGCCATGTTCCGTAGTTAGAGCCACCTTTGACATATCTTATTGCTCCGGGCTAAATAATTAATCCTCGGCCACCCCTTCCACCTTCCCCTTTCCCCCATCCCCCACAGCCGGAAAAGGGGCAGGTAATGGGAGTTTACTGATTACTCAGTTAAATTCACGAGTTTCTCAACTGGGCGAACCATTTCCTCTCTGCCAGCTTGATTCATCAATTCTTATGAGTTTTCTCTGCCGTTTCCCCTGCCCCTCTTCGTTCTTCAACCCCGGACCACCCTGGGAGGATTTAATCCTTAATTCCTCTTGGGCAGTTTACCTTGCGTCGTCGGGCTTTTCATTGGCGGGGTCTCTTAACTTTGATCGATGCGCCAACCTGTCCGCGGTCGCTTTAAAGTCTTGAAAATTAAACGAAGACTGTTCGTTGTTCGTCCAGGTTGTCTGGATACGAGGCGCGGCCGCGGCCGCGGCGGTGTTAAACGCTGATGTTCCGGTGGATGCTCGAAATTCGTTTCCAAGCGAAATCTCCGCGACAAATATTATTCTTGCGTTATTGATATAACATGGCGATATTCTTACGGAGACGCCGATGTCTGGCTCTGACTGCGGCATGAATTATTGCTACGGCGCAACAACCGAAGCAGTAGCATTATTTACAGATGATGGATTGCGTTTCGCGCGCTCCCGTGGAGAAGCCGGCGCGGCGCGACTGGATTTTTTAAAATATTGATCCAAGTGTCGGTATAAAAGTCGACGCGAATTCATGGCCGAGATCTAATAAACGTGTCCGAAACCGAGCATACCTCAGAAAATATTTAGCTCGACGCCTGGCGACGCGCCGCGCCGCGCCGTGCCGCTCGGAGAGCCTTAAAGGTGGGATCTCCTTTGCGCGTCTGGACGCAGCGTTTTGTTATCCCAGAGCCTAGCAGAACTGCGTCGAGACGCGTGCGTCTACGCCATGATAAACAACATCGTCGACTTTAAAGTGACGGGAGAAGAGAACGTGACCGTATCGAAGGCATCCCGACGTCGATATAATTACCGATTAATCCGGACTTCTTTTATTCGCCGCTTGAATATTGCGTGCGACACCCGGAGACACGAACCTCCCGTCGCGTCGCGACGCGTCTCCACGGTTGTTTAACAACCACAATAAATCCACGAACCGGAATCTCTTTTAATTTCCACGCTCACGGATCCGTGACTATAGCGGGAACATTCAGGCAAAAAATTGCGAGGAAATTCCTTTAAAAACGAACCGAACATTTCAAACCGGTCTCCCGTTGGCTTTATCCTCCGAGAAGCTCGAAATTCGCGACGAACCCGAATAATGCCTCTATAATTGTTAATTAAGAAGAATCACAGAGGCGTAATTAAAATAGAAAATGACGGGGATCCCAACGATCCTGAGAGTCGCGAGCGAAACCATTTCTGCAGCCTGTCCGTGGAGAGCTCCACGGTTTTCTGATTTCGAGACCGTGCATCAGGCTTTAGCGACCGCGAATTAAAAGTTAGTCACCGGTGACCCCTGAGAGGTCTATGGTCTACAATCGACGTTGGCTATGCGCGCAGGATTTGTCTCTCCGGGTTCTATATTTAAAGCATGAATCAATAAACGACGCGATGACCAACCGGACATTGTGACGATATTAAAAATCGCCGAACCGGCTGTTTGCGATCCGACGCGAATGAAATACTTCCCGTTATAGTAATGACGATAAAGCGAATGAAACTCGTGATTCAACGGAAATCTACGAATCTGAATTTTAAATAAAAAAGATAAAAATATTGTCGACAAATTCTGCGATCGCGGCAATTCGCAAAGCTTGATTTGATTAAACTCTCGAGAGGATAATACATCATTGAGTACTGCGGATCTTTTTGCAACATAAAAATGTCCTCTTTCTTCCGATGTCGATACAGTCTTTACATATTTTTATACAAATACTTGGAATATCTATCGATCGTTAATAATGCATTGTCGATGTTTAAAAATTCGATATTTTCCGCGAACATTGTTTGTTCCTTCTAGCTTCGATTTTCCTCCCGCTTCCCCGCATCCCGCTGAAAGACCAATGGGAGCACCGTAACTGGATGCACATCGGAAATGACTGTGCCCCGATAACCAGATATCTAATACTCGAGCGTATAGCCTGTCGGGTGACGAAAAAGTATGAGCGATCGGATAACCCGGTGTCCAAACCACCATATTCGAACGGTTGCACATCGTGCCGTGCTTCTTTCCTCGTTCATCTTCGCCACCGTTACAGGTCGAGGTGGCTGAAGTCACCGAGAAATATTAATCGTGGTAACGAGGGACCTCGCCCTTTTGAAAGGTTAGGTGTGCTTGTCTCGCCGAGGGCCGCGCAAACCTTTGCTCATTACAAGACGAACGCGAGTCTGAAAGGGAATGGATTATCAGAGGGAATTATACATACAGTCACCTGACACGTCCCACGGCTTCTTTCGGAGACCACTCGCCCGGCCAAGTAGAATGCTGATCAATATTTTAGCGGACTCGAATCGATTAGATCCCGGGAGTGTCCGACACTTTTCGTTGACCGTACCACTCGCAATTTTCAAATTTCGCTTAGCGGCGCGCGAATTTTGTCAAGGTCAGGCCTGGCCAACGCGCGGCCCGCGGGCCGCATGTAGCCCGCCACGTTAAATTGTGCGGCCCGCCGGGCGATTTTATATTCCTATTGAAACTTTTGTTTAAAAAAAAATTAAATAAGTGAAAATATTGTATAATATTTATATTACATCCGAGAGATATTCCAACTTAAGATATTTTGCACAACGAGTTGTAGGTAAGTGCTTTTGGATCGACATATGTTTGTGAAACATTTTTTTCGAAGATGAAATTTACAAAGAGTTCGTCGCGTGCTTCATTAACTGATGCCAATTTAGAAAACCAGCTAAGATGTGCAACGTCGAACATGAATATACACAGATTTACAAAAATTAAGTGAAAGAAGGGATAAACAAATATCTCATTAATTAAGACTCGAGAGTTAATTATATTGAATCATAGTATAACAATTTCAACATAGTATATCTAGTTTTATTCATTTTGTATTTGTATTACATTTTTTAAAAGCATGTTTACTTAAAGTGCGGCCCGCTGTAATGTTACCCGTCATCAAAGTGGCCCGTGAAACCATTTGGGTTGGCCAGGCCTGGTCTAGGTCGTTCGGTCCAAGTGTAATAGGTTTCAAAGCTGCGAAATCTTACTTTTTACAGAGTGTTACCACTCTTGTAAACTCGTCTAATGTCGGCAATGGTGTTTTGGGGTCGACGTGTCGGGGATTCCATTAACTGTATTACATACTTGAAATTTCACTTCTCTGGGATCTGAGTGGTTGGAAGCAACGCGATTCAAGAAAGGTAATACCAACGTTACAGACTACCACCTAACGACATCTCATCGATCCCAATGCTCGCGATATGGAAGATATTGATGATTCCAACGACTCGAGACATGTCTCGGTGCAGTTTCCTGTCTTTTCGAGTCCACGAGCGTTCCGGGAATTTGTTGAGGAGGCCCATTGTCCACATTTGCGATGAAATAGCGTCGGTAGCATGGGCTGGCAGCGTCGCTATCCTCTTAAAGCCGAATATTCCGTGGCAGGGGCGGTGTAAAACAATTCCGAGAAACGAGCAGCAGCCTCGGCCGCGCGCGATCTCAGTGCCGGACGTAACGAGAAGAGAATCCCGGGCGCCGCGCCGCGTGCGGCTGATTTATACAATAATAACGTAAGCAGCACACGCCGCGCCGCTCCGTGGCGTAATGGTCCGCGGCGTTACGGCGAAGGTCATAACGTTAGGGGTGAGAAGAATGTACGGCGCGGCGTGGCGGGGCCGGTGTATCACGGCATTTGGTCGTATGCCAGTTTACTCGAGTACACGTCGTCCGGGTACCGAAATAGAACTGGCTTTGAGGTCGCCACTCCCGGCTGGAGGAGCGTGGACGGAGGAGAAGACGGAAAAAGCTGCGGGGGTGCAAAGAGACAAAAGGATGGCAATATACGGAGCCGGCATAACCGCTTTCATCTGCTACGTTGCGACACAATTCGCCGGATAAAAATGCAACTCTTACCAAGTCGTTGCGCCGCAACCTTACGAGCCTCGCTGCTCGTTTCCGCGCGACCCCTACACTCACGCCCACAAGCAACCTGCAGCGCCTCTTCAGAGGTCCGTCAACCTCGGACCAAGGATCGAGCGTGCACACGACACACACGAGTGTGTTTCTTAAATTAGACGCTTCCTTGTAGAAGCTACGAGCTGGAACATTTTTCGATTCCTCCGAAGAATCCAGCGCGTTGTCTTTGCGGCAGACGCGCACTCGAAACGGACGCTTATTGCGCCACGCCTGAAACTCCCGGCAAAGAACTTCTGGAATCGCGCGGATTCCCGACTACAAATCGTTATCGAACTGCAATTTTTCATTGGTTAATTGTTAACTGGCGCTGGGCAAGTTGAACGGTTCAAAAATGTTTTATCAGGCCGAAGATCGTTTCCAATTTTGAAATTACGATCGGCGGACGAGACGGTTAAACTTTCCGCGAGACAGAATCAGTTTTCTTTTTTTCTTTCCATCTCTGTTTGCGATCCCGAGATAATTAGTTGCCTCGGAATGAAAAATTCTGCGAGAATGTAAAATGTTCCGACGCGACGCGACGATGCGGTACACAGAGGGCAAACCGATATCGAATCTTTATGCATTCAGCGGGCACGGGAACGCTTACCGTCCGCTTTTTAATCCGATTCCGTTTATCGAGAAAAGTCGAATATTGTCCGCGGAAAAATTGCGACGGCATACACGGGCCGTCTATTCGTCGAAAGGGATTGCGCGAGCACGAGGTCACGGTCTGTCCGTGATTTTGCGAATCCACGACAGTCGCGAACTCTCCCGAATTCGTACAGATCGAAATAATTAACCCCCGATCGCGGCGGAATTCCTGTTTCCCTCGGCTGCAACCGACCGTCCGCCGCAGCAAAGATTTTTATTCATACCCGCCGCGCCGTACCGCGCCGCGCCGCGCCGGGACAAAGTTTCAAAATATTCAGGCGGCAGAGCCACAAAAGCTGCCACGAAATCTTTTTCGTTTCCAGAAGCGGAATTCGATTAAAAAGTTGAGGGTAAATGGAATCGAGCGTTGCCGGGCTGGTACTGAAATCTGTTGGAAAATAAATTTCCACCGGCGAGAATAGCTTCCCCTGGTATTGAAAGTTTCACTATTTTCTTGTTTTCCACGTTATTTTCAGCGAAAATCTCGCACGAATAATTCAATTCCATCTGTTCGCGGATTTCGAGATGAATAACACCGAGTCTTTCATCCTGAGCTCTCTCACCACTGCTTCGACTCTTTGCGCCGGGTACGCGCCGATTATACTACTCATAATTGGTGGAACTACTTATGGTATAACTAGGAACATTCAATAAATAATTGTTTGTTTCATGTACAGGGTATCACGAAATTATATGTCACGACCACCATAGCGTGATTCTACACCTACGATTTAGTGGAAATTTACATGAAAAACTCCCAGCAAAATTGACCTTGACCTTGAAAATCGAGGTAAAAAAACAACATTTTTTTGTTTAATCGGGTTCTACTCGTCATAAGGACCAACTTCGTGAAAGAAACCATGGATCGCATCTCAACCGTTCTCTTACAAAATGATGTTGCATTTCTTATACTTTTTGCAGCTTCTTTATTTGCAAAATTTTTATATTTTTATATTCAGCAACGATATATATTGGAAATGGGTGTAAATGAATGTACACTGGGGAATCAAGTTCGGTAAAGAGAGTCAATTCTTAATCCGTTTCTTTTTCCGCGGGCGAAAAACGTCGCTGATCTGATAAATAATTCAATGGCGAGTTTCCGCGGTTGTTCCCGTTGTTTTCCGGGGCCGCATATCAATCTAGTAAATAAAAAAAACTTCGCGAACGTTCCGGCGAGCTATCGGTATTTTTCAAGAGCGGAACGCGTAACGCGCATGGAGCGACGAGAGAACGGGTCGCATCGCGCATCGTCACCCCGAGCGGCGAATGTGGGCGCGGCATAAACCTGGACCCGACTAACCTAAACTAATCGGTGACCAACAACGGTCCCAGGTCACTGAGCTTTTATCGATTAGCTTTCTTGCGTTACACGGTGCATCGGCCGAGACGGTAATGCTGTTCGATTAACCGTGCCGCGTACGGATGCCACCGCCGCGCCGCGCCGTCGCCGCTGCCACGCCGTGCGTAATTTAAAATCAGCCCCGGCCGTTCGTTATCGGCGACGCGACGGGTCGCGTAGGTGAGAAAACTCACTACGCCGCCGAATAACAAACGCGAAAAAGGAAGACCCGCGGAAAAAGAGGGGAAAAAGGTTGGTGGGAGGATCGAGGCGAAATTCATTCTCCGGGCTGGGAAACAGCGTCGGTTTAGCGCAGCTTGGGAGAATAATACCGGCCGCCTTTTTTCGCCAACGAGAACCACTTTTGAGACGGCGCGGCGCGGCGCGGCGCGGCGCGAGGCAACGCGAGAATTATTGCCACAGTAATTACGATTGTGAGTGGTTAGGCAGAGAGAATTTAAATTAATAAAGAGGAGATCTCGGTTGTGAAGAGAAAATTTGATGTTTTTGTGAGAATGGAAGGAAATCCCGTTGCCTTTAATGGTAATTGGAACCGGGAGAACTACTTCGAAAAGACTTTCTATTCCGCAAATTGTTCCGACTCCTCTAATAGATATTTGCTCGGTCGTTGCGGGTCTGATTTTTCGAAAATGTTTCCTTATCTTACGGCGAGAGAGGCACGTAGTCGAGCACCCCTTTCGAAGATGGAAAAAGCGAATTTCCTCTCGCTCCGTTCGACGTAAACGCGGAAAATTTGAAAGCACGGAACCACGAGTACTGCCGGAGTGGCGGACAATTTGCATACACGCAACTAGGCCAAGTGGCTCCGTTTTATTTCGCGGTGGATTCCGCGATTTGACACTGGCGACGCGACGCCTGAATCCACCAATTATTTTCTGCCATTACTCATCTGCTTTCATCTCTCGAATTCCTTGTCGGCCCCATTCGCGCCCGTATCTTCCAGATAATAGTCTTCTCACTTGATTCGGAATAATCGCAGATAACATTTTGATTCGAGGGTCGTCTCGCGTTTTAGGAACGAATTCGGAGCGAAAGAATCCTTCGTTTTCACTGTTGTTTCCGCGGTTTTTCTGTGTCTGTCAGGGTACGGTAAACGAGCTTTCCCTTCGTTTGTTGATTTTCGAAACGGTAGTTTTCGAATAACTACACAGATATTTTCGCGTAAGTAAAAACTAACCGGAACCGCAAACACCGCAAAATGCTTCCATAATAAAACATTGGTTCACTGTATCGACGCGCGAGATCAACAAACTCTGTTGCGAGCTATCGGTCTAATCGGCCGGCGCGGCGGTGTACGCAATAACACTAACAAAATAAAACCAGGAGATGGCCGAGAAAATTGGAAAATATGTGTTGCGCATTGTAGTTTGTCCCCAGCCCAATTGTGCATTTATTTAATCATCGTGCACGATGTCGCTGCACACGGGAGGGGAAAAAACGGAGCAGAAAATAAATAAATGACTTGTATGTACTCGCGAGGAGCAGGGTTGCGTGAATGGGGACTTGATAACGCAACGAGTATTTGACGAATCGAATGAGGGATCTGCTCGCGCAGGAAGCGTTTCGGTGGTCGAGTGGGACGAACAAAACCCGGAACTGCATGTAGTCGCTCATCCAGGACTGGCAAGGAGCTAAACGATGAAGCCTGCCACTCGAAACGCCGCGAATTATCACCGTCGTCGTCGTCGCCGCCGCCGTCTCCTATTCCTTGGGTCCTGAAGCGCGCCATTTCGCGAGAATTATCCCGCCGCGAGTAACGCTCCGACATCTAGGCCATGAATTTATCATCCTGCTGGCGCAATCTCGCCGCTCCACTCCTCCTTAGGGCGTGTATTAATTTTTCAAGAGGGTCGGGCCGCGCTCGCGATTTAAAATTCAGAAGTCTAAACAGAGGCTAATGCCTCCGGTACAAACGAGGACTACTTAATTATGCAGGGAACTTGTTATTTCTCCTGCGCGCGGCTCGCGGCGCGCAGCGAGGGTCTTTCCGCGCGAGCAACGCGGCCTGGTCCCGTTGCCGGAACGCGGGCGAAAGGCCTAGCCGTGAGCCGTTTGATAAATAAGATGCCACGCGCCTTCATCCTCGAAAGAATTCCTCTCAGTTTCCGCTTCCTACACGTCCGGGAAACGACTCGCAAAACTTTACATGGAAACTGGAACGCCCCACGCTAATTACACAGAGGGACCCGCGAGGTCTCGTTTGATGAGGCAGCAAGCCGCTCCCTTCAAATTTCCCTGCTGGCTCGAGCTGCGAAATATCCTTTCGTTGTAAATTTATTTTTGCAGAATCAAGATGTTTGCGGAGGAAATTGCGGCGAAAGTACGGCGAAGTGTTCAAGCGACAGCCAGCGTTCCTCCTCGCAGCAAATTATCAAAACTACCTGGAGGGTTGTAGGTGGCTGGGCCGGGGCAGAGACTGCACTCAAGGTGTCCAATAAATTTATTCTCCGGTTGCAGCCAGCCACTCTTTCTCTAAGTAAATCGACTACAAAAGTGCGCGGGTCGGTGTACACATAATTCCGGAGACCACTGTACCAGCAATTTACACGTTTGCGGGCGGGACGGCGAGATCCATTTCGCCATCGCCGAGGAGGCGAAGAAAGCACGGCAGAGAAAAAAGGAGCGGTTCTTAGCGGGCTAACTTGGTTAGGATATCAAAGATGCCCTCGCGTTGCATCGGCGCCCGAAGGATCAGGAAGGAAAACACTTGACGGCGCGAAGAGGGGCTTGGGCAACGTTAAGAAAAAGAGGAAAATCCCTCGCGATGCGGGGGGAGTGGCAGAAATAAAAGTATCCGGCGAAAAAAGAAGAGAAAGCCAGGGGATGGTGTGGCGCAGCCGGAGGGTAGCATGGAAATGAAGATAATTACGTCGCGATAGACAGGCACGCACTCGCGCACGCATGCTCGTGGGCCGGGGATCGTTTTCACGTTCGACGGAGAACTGGAAGAGGTGGCGGACGCAGCTGCGAGGGCGTTTACGGTGCAGCTCGTGCACAGGGGAAAAAAACCGAGGGAAAGGAGGCGGCGAAAAGTTCGCTGGTTGTTCGAGTTGTCCTCCTCGGTAAGATAAGGACGCGGCACGCGGCACGCGGCGCGGCGCGGCGCGGCGGGCCGAGGCGAGTGGCGAGTGGCAACGGTGCAGCAGCCTAGGTGCAGCGAGCGGTTTTAGGTGCAGCGAGCACGGCTGCTGTAACTGCCAGCCGGGTAAACGGAGGACACGAGAGGGGCACGCGTGCACCCCTCGCGGCTCGTGCATTTTGCATACTGATGAGCCCACTTTCGAGCCACTTCGCCTCCCATTTCCTTTCTTCAACGTTCCCTCGTCATTTTCCTCGTGCTCTACCTCGCCTCGCCTCGCCTCGCCTCGCCTCACTTCGCCTCGGCTCACCCTCTGTCTGGCCGACGCGATGCGCGACGTTACGCCGCGTAATAATCAACCGTCGGCGAATGAAAACATTTTCCACGGGGATTCTCTTCGTTCAGAAGTCCGGATTTTTTATCGTCGTCTTCGTGGTCGTCATCGTAGTCGTTGCCGTTACAGCTCCCTTTTCTCTCGTTCTACCAGCCCTTTTTATACCTTCGAACGGTTCAAATTGAATCGAACGCGGAAGCACGACGAAGGTTCAACGGCCCGACGCGGACCCTTCGACGGCCGTTTCGCGATAAGTTATGGCCAGTGGATTTATTAAAAAGTTTCGTGCCGCGAACGGTTCCACCGGAGCGGAGACTCGCTGCTTTGTGGCTGTAACGCGATTATCAGCGCTCGGATCTTCGAGCTTTACGAGCGAGCAGTCCAACCATCCTGCATTATTGCCATTTCGTCGGTAGTATTCCGACGGAATATGCTGACACAGTAGCGCCGCGCTGTGACGAAGCCGACGGATCGCCGCACTGGTAGTGGAATGTAATAGTCAGCCATCGGATTTCGCCGACCCGTCCCCTTATACTTTAACACGGTATTACAGGAAATTCGACTCGCTCGTAAAAACACCGTAGTTTATTACGTACTTATGCATGACCTGTGTTGTCTCCAATAGATTTGACCGATATCAGTCAGACATGAATTTAAATCATGCTTCGATCATATATATGGAAAACGTAGATGTGCCATAGGAAATGTACATAGTGGATGCATCGAAACTACTCTCGGTGGAACATTTTGCCAGTAGAATAGATCTACATTGATCAGGCTCGCTAAATTTTGCGTTCCATCGTGGTATTATGTTCGAAATATTCAAGTTTATTCTACTCGTGCAGCGACTGAAAAATAGTTCTTTGGGAGATAGGAAAGTGAAGAGTAGGAATAAGAACCGTATTCCGTATTGCATTGCACACATGGTATATGAATGTGAATATTTTGTTTAGGTCAGGCCTGGCCAACGCGCGGCCCGCCACGTTAAATTGTGCGGCCCGCCAGGAGATTTTACATTTTTCGTCGTATGTGTACGAGATATATTAAATAAATAAAAATTTGCATGTATCATTGTTATAATGTGCAAGTGCGACTACGAACTCCAGTTCTCTATTTTTGATATCTTTGATATAATTGAGTTACAGTGCAACAATGAAATGAAACAAATTTTTGCGTCCACTTAACTTAAGATATTTTGCACAACGAGCACGAGGGGAAACATTTTTTTTCAAAGATGAAATTTACAATGAGTTCATCACGTGCTTCATTAACTGATGCCAATTTAGAAAACCAGCTAAGAAGATGTGCAACATCGAACATGTAGTAAATATAGATTTACAAAAATTAAGTGAAAGGAAAGATAAACAAATGTATCATTAATTAAGACTCAAGAGGTAATTATATTGAATCATAGTATAACAGTACAGTTTTATTAATTTTGTATTTGTATTACATATTTGAAAAGCATGTTTACCTAAAGTGTGGCCCGCAGTAACGTTACGCGTCATCAAAGTGGCCCGTGAAACCATTTGGGTTGGCCAGGCCTGGTTTAGGTTATGTCTTTCAGAAATATGTGTCCAAAAAATATAAAATGTAGTCAAAGCAGTATTCCGATTGAAGCCACAATTTTTCGCGCGTGCGCGGCCAAAACAGTAGCGTATCTACAATGACGCAGCAGAGCGGCCAGAGCCCTGACGCCTTCAGGCAGTTATATTAGCGGGAATGTACCGGTGTTATTGGCAGTGTCTTTCCCTATCCCATCCTCAAAATAAAGAATAAGTTTCAATTATGTTAAATTTCAATATTTCATATGTACACATTAATAAATTTTTAAAAGTCTACGGGGTGCTCAAGCTACCCGATTTCATCGAAAAGGTTACGTTATTGAGGCTGATTTTGAAATTGTGGCTTCAATCGGAACACTGAGTCAAAGCGTTTAGACCGATATTTTCGATTTTAAAAACTCTGTGGACTCTAAGAAAAACAAGCATTATTAAAATTCCATATGTAAATTGTGAGGAACGACTTATGGAATGACATGATATTATAAAAGATAGTGATAGTGGTTCGCATAGAAGCGGAAAAGGTTGCGGCGGCAATGGCGAATACTATTTGCATTCTTGATTGATTTGCACTGGAACGGCGTTGCACTCTCCTTTCGGTAGATTCGACCGATATTGGTCAGACGCGAATTGAAATCAAACTACAAGCCGGTAGAATTCAGGATTCACATACACAGAATTCGTTGACCTAACAATAAGCTACTTACAGCGGAATATATCATTAGTAGAATAACTCGGTATTGATCAGACCTGGTATATTTTCGTTGCAGCGCAGCGGTTCGATTGTAATTACGCGCGGCTTCGAACCGAAATGCGCCGGAATAAACACAGCAAACAAAGACTACAAATATTGAAATGTAAGGTACTCGTTAAATCGGAGCATACTTTGTAGAGGAAAAAGACTGCGCAGATCCGGCCCCGTTCCACGGCGATCGTCCCCGTTGCAGCGAAACGCGAAAATACCTTGAAAAGAGATGCATTTCCTTCCCGGGGACTCATTATTTCGGCTAACCGATAATTTCCCTTTTTCCCGGGAGGATAATGGCCCCCGACAAATAGCGATTTACGAGCTGGCTGCCGCAATCGATTGGAAACCGTCCAAGAAACGCACGCTATGCTCTCTCTCTCCTCCCTCTCGATGCGCGAGATTTCAACGAACATTTCCGATGACGATTTCCTCGCGCGACATTTTTACGGCCGCGTCTCCGTTGCACGCGCGCAAGCGGATTATTCGCGTAAATATCGTTCGGTTCTTCCTCGCGAAATACGACGGGCCGTCGCGTCGACGTAAAGACGCAGCAACCGTCCCCGTTTTATCGGCATCAAACGGAGGGATTGAATTCTATCCGCGCAGTCAATTCTATCCGTCGCGGTGCAGCGATCTTAATCTTTGGATCGGCCAGCGAATCTAGCCTCGATCACGCTCGGATTCGCCGTTTTCGTCCGGCAAAGTTTCATCAAATGAGTTTCCCGAGCGTAACTCTGTTCCCGTACGCAAACGTTGGTGTCCTCTTGTCGTTTCACCGCTTTTGATAACAGCTCTCGAATGGGCGAGGCGAGCGAAGCTGAGCGGGGCGTAGCTTCTTTCCAACGAAAACGCGGAAAAGGGGAGAAGGGGGAAAACGCGGGGGAAGAAAAACGAGGAAACTGGGTCCGGGCGCGGTCGCATTCCGGCTTATTCTTTTTCCGCGTTGAATATTACACGGTCCCGCACAAAGTACGCCAGTTGTCAGCCGATTGCATGGTCGAACGAATCCAGGATACGCGAGCGCTCGCGATCAACGCCGCGATTCAACGGGGACCAGCTGGTCACGAGCAATTCTCGTAAAATTCAAGAGTCATTTCGCCATTTTTACAATGAAATCCCGGGGCCCCGGAGCACGGCTAAGAGCCAGCTTTGTCCCTGTTCAACCGCCACGAATGAAACGCAAACAGCGTGTAATTCGGTGGAAAGAGTTTCCGTGTGATTAATCAACGAAGCGGGGAGCCGCTCGCATACCCGCCAAGCTCCCGGCGATATTTTCTGAATAATGAGAACGATATTATATGCGTTTTCGGCCGTGCCTCCTGGCCGGTGCGGCGCGGCGGATCCGCGACAATCGGTTCGCGTTGCCCATGCCCGGAGAGAAACCCGGACACGTTCGCTATGAATTTTTATTTTTTACACGCTTTCAGCGTTCTCGCTTCGAATAGGCTACAATTTTTTCAGGCGCGGCGCGGCTGGGTAAGTGACCGAGTCGAGTCTACCGATGGCGTTTTCCGCAATACTGAAAAGCTGACGGGCTCCATCCTGTGACACTGAAAGCTTCGACCCCCTGTTGAACACTCCCGATTCGAAACAACAGCCATCGGTTTTTTTTCTCACTCTTCTCTTTCACTCTCCTCTTTCTGGCCCCACGGTTACGTTCGCCGGAATCGGTTAACGCGCTCGCGTTCACCTCTCGCCGTCGCTGATAGGGATAATTTCCATCGACGTGTCCACGGTATTCGAGTCGCAAATTATTCCCAAATATTGAATATTACCAGCAATTACAATCACTCATTCCTGTCCATTAATGTTCCCCGACCGCCATTGTATCGCGACGTTTTAAACAGTTGCCCGTTGCACCATCAAAACTTGTCAATTACCGGTTTCAATGAGAGTAAAGTAAAATGGAACGTCGATTACTGGCCTCGACAGACGTGTATCTTCCCCACCCGGCGCATAAATTGCTGATTATTAATGCTACAGTGAAGGAACGATGAGACAAAGCGGCATACCGGCCGATGCGTTTCCGTGGTCTATCGTGGGGTGATCGATCACGAGTTCTCCATTTGACCAGTCGAAAGCGCATCGAGCAGAGCTGATTTGTCGCTGCGACTCGATGCAATCGACAAACGGTTCAAATTTCCATCTTCTAATCGGAGTTTTATGAAAAATTCAACTACTCGGTGGTCAAGCCGTAAAGTACGCGGTCCGCGTGTGGTCAGCCAAGTTCGGAGAACGAAGCTGCCTCGCATCCACCGATGTGCGAGGGCAGACGTAGCAAGATCCGACGTTAATTATCGACCGGCCAAGTAGCCGGTAAGTTTCGGGCAACTTGGTTCGACTCTCGTTTAAAATTTAAGCGCAGCTTCGAACTCGGCTTAATGCGCCGGCCTCGGACCCAGCCCCAATCCCCGCCCCGGCCAGCTCGCACTGCATGTAATTCGTTACGAAACTCGGGATACTTTACCGCTTAGCATCGAGTTCCAGCGGAGTCGGTTTGCGATCAGCGAACGCGATTACGTCGGTCTATCATTATTTCGTTCCACTTACAGCGGGCATCGCGTTCAACTTTCACCGTCAAGCCCTTCCCGGCGCGGCGCGGCGCGGCGCGGCGGCCCTGTTTCTTCCGATGTGTCGATAGGTGGTGCTTTAATCGGTAACTTCTCCATTTTTAATTAAAAACTTTCATGCTTGCGCCTGCTCCGGGGTAGACGTCCGGCAAAAAGAACGGTTCCACACGCCCTCGCAAAGGGTTGATAGCCAGGAATAGAACTTTTTGTTCCAAGAACTGAAACGTTCCGCGCGGAGAAGACAAATTTAAGACAAATTGCAAAATAGTTGTTCAGGTATCGACGCGAATATTAATAAAGGAGAAATGGCAGAAACGACACAGAATTCTTGTAATGTGAGATCGAAATGCATGCGTTCCTCCATCACCTCGGGATTTCCTTAAGAAGGATAAAGAACCCTCGAGCGAAAGTTGTGAAATATATCTCCGCGGGGTTTCGTCGTTTGCACCGTATTATTATGGTGGAAGAGGATTATCCAATAATTTTCCGGGGAATGAATACCGGGATTATCTGCGAGAAGAGTCCGAGAAGAGTCCGTTGACTCCGAGGAGCGTTCGTTTCGCTCGTTGGATATTCGCAGCTCCTCTTTCCTTTCCATTCCTTTCCTCCCCTCACTTTCTTAATTCCTTTCGTCACCGCTTACTTATTCGACGTTGCGCACTTGGCTGCCGCGATTAAGGATTCCCTGAAAATCTCAGAGCTATTCTCACCTCGGAGAAACGGAAGTCGCTTTCGTTGCACCGAGAGGATTCAAATTGACCGTGAATTATTCCTGTTAACCGATACAGTATGATCAACCTACACTCCGCGACAAAACGATAAGACACCTCTAGATTTCTAATGTTTCTCAATACCAATGATGTGTACAAAGATTTTGTATACATATCTGTATAGAGTATCCTCTGTTTAGTAACATACGAAGTAACTGCTATTATTTACGTTGTGTCTTAGGAGTTATATCAGTTTACATGAAAAACCGGTGTGTCAAAACGATAAGACATGGTGAAAAAGAATAGTGATTTAATTACACTGTCCAACACCAAATTTGTTCCACAATTACTGTTGGGTGGTTCGTATAGAGTTTTTTGCGCTGATTCCGAATCTGCCCTTCATTGTTCTCCTAGACGCACAGTTTTTGAGAAAATAGACTTTAAACAACAGAAAAACGTATTTTCCAACTTTAAACAAATATTGTGATGTTATCATAAAAGATATCGAATTGTTCTTTGCAACAAAAGATTCTGCAGACTTTCTCGAATACAGTGATATCCAATATTAATACATTATGAGTGTTTAAACATGTTTAAACAATGTTTGAGGATATTTTTGAATTTATCTCAAAAAATAAGGGTCCAGCGGAAAATCGAACTGTATCACCCGATAGAGGAGGCTTTTATCTTGAGAAATCACTCTTGAGGACAATTTTGCGGCAACTTCTTTTTACAGATCTTCACCGATCCGAAGATGTAGAATACGCCTATGGCAGCCAAGACCAAACATTTTTTTACACCCTGTACACATCATTGGTATTGAGAAACATTAGAAATCTAGAGGTGTCTTATCGTTTTGTCGCGGAGTGTATTATCCTAGAAAAAGAATAGTTTTTATCCATTGGTTTCTACAGGAGATGTAGCACATTTCTGGAACAATTCCGGTGTCGGTGCTCAAAGAGGACGTAATCCTCCAGTCGCTTATACCAGTTTAATGAGAGGTTTAGAGCGAAGTTGGTCGAAGACAAGGGTAGGTAGGATAACCAGCAAAGCGTCGAACGTGGGGGGGGGGCAGGATAAAAACGCTAGCAGGTGTCGCTGCGACTAGCGAGAAGGAATCCGGTGGTTGATCGATCTTTCCCGCGACCGATATCAGGACGGTATAGCGCGGAGGTGCTTCTGTGGCTTTCGCCTTTGTTGGCTCCTCCCGGTCCTTTCTTCGGCCCGTCGAAACCACCTGGCTTCGAAACATCGAACGCAACGGCGCGGCGCGGCGCGGCGCGGCGGCTTCCCTCGTCCCAGCCCCCCTCCCAGAAAAGCTCGCAGACCAGTTCAGAACGTGGACCTGGTACGCGGCGGGTATTCGGTGTATAAAAGTACTTTTTCCGAGGCCCTCGTTTGGCCAGCATCGAAGTTTCAAATGAGTTTCCTTTGAAATTTAACTCCTGCTACTAGCGTGAAAGCGGCGAGGTCCGCGTTGCCCGCGTATGCGCGTCTACGGGAACTCGATGGGTGGAGAGGGAGAGGGGGTAGGGCGAGGGGGGAAGACTAGCCGCCATGCGAATCGAATGCGGAATTGAAAGTTTACCCGCGATTTGCTCTTGATGAGCAACGGAAGAAGAGAGGCTACACCGGTAACGGGAACGGATGAAACATTTCGGCCCCGAACCGGTTCGAAACCGCTATTTGCCATTTTTACCCCAGTTTCCACGCGTTATTTCCACCTACGCGAAAGGTAAATCGATGCGTTTGTTTGCTTTCAACTGCCGGGGCGGAACAGACAGCAACTGGGTCATAAATATACAAAGGACGAGGGGAGGATTTATTTTCACTGGATTTCGAACGTTTCCCCAAACGAAAACGTGCACACGCAGCTTGCGTTAATATTATACCTAACATCGGCGTAACAATTAACCCTCGGCTAACAGAGAATCTGGGTCGAATGCAGAGTGATTTTGTCCCGCACAGCAAACTTTCCACCGTACGGAGGTTTCGAGCAAAAATAGAGCATGAAATTCCTAGTGTGCGTTCTGTCGTATCGCACAAATAAATACAGTCCCGCCGCAGTACTCGAACGATTGCGAATGAAAAGTCTGACGATGGACAAATGTACGCGACGCGCTACTATGATATAATAATAATTACGAAATGATTGGACTCGTACAACGTCGATCGTACAGAAGCAAACTGGCAGTGCATCGTCGTCCCAGAAAGGTTAATCTGGAGCCTCGGAATGAAACGGCAAGGCAAGGGGTTAAAGCGTGCCAAATGCCGCGATGCTCGCCCCCAAAAAATTTAATTGGCACACACCGCGGAGGTGCATCTTTCCTGACAAACTCGCCAGAAGCGAAATCCAAGATCTTCAACGACGCATCAGCCCCGGGGATTCGACGATAGACATCGGCGCCGCGATCGACGTAGAAACGACGTTATAAACGAACTCGGTGTGGCTCGAATAAAAATCAGGGCTTGAAGGGGTGGAACGGCCGCGGGAGCGAATCGGGGGATGAAAACTCGATCAACGTCGTACCGCAGGCAAGCAGAGGGGAGCAAGGGGGATGAAAGTCGACGTCCGATGGACGACCGACGGTGTCCACGGTCGCGATTTCTTCGGGATATTCGTAGCTCTCGAACAGATGGGGCTAAACGAGGGGATGAGAGCGAGGCCGTGGGTTGATTTCAAATGATTCTGGATTTCCAAGGGTGAATAAAAAAAGGAATCCTCGGGAAAGTGAAATGAATTCCCGTGGAGGGCAACCCTTCGTGTATTTTTATTTTTGCCCGCGCCTTTTGTTCCACCCCCGCTGTTTCCCATTTTCAAGAAGGATGGCCTCTCGCGGTCGAACTTCCAAGAGAGAGAGAGAGAGAGAGAGAGAGAGAGAGTACTAAGAGCAGAAGAAATTCCCGGGTGAGCTAGAGAGTTTGAATGGGGATCGCAGTTACGGACGATGATAAATTTGTTATGGAGTTATCACCCCGTGTCCTTTTTTTTCTTTCTGCCTCTCTCCGACCTGGCAGGCTCGCGAACTTCGAACCTCGACAATGGTTGGGGAGAAACACGTCGATGCACGGGGACTTGGCAGAATCCTTCGGAGCTAACGGTGTGAATTTCCATTGAGCTTGCTCTTTATCGGCGCCGATCGATCCCCCGCTTAGCCTTTAGCAGCGGAATCGTCGCTTTCGAAAGGTGTTGCGGCTTCGTAGTTCAGATGGAAGGGCCCGTGGGAAAACGAATCCTTTCAATTCCACGAAGGTTCTTTTTATTCCGAGCTGTTTGTCTGGCTGCCGAGCGAGAGGGACGAGACCGAGAAATCGTGGGTGGCATGGTGACACGGTTCTATCTGCGATCTACCACCGACAACGGTTCCTTTCGAGACGTCTCGAGACTGCTCCCCAGCAACCGTTGATTCCCTTCGACGATTCTTTTCTGTCACGATGATCGAGAGAGTGAATCGACGCTACAGGCTCTGCCCAAAGTGCTCGGAAATTCGACTCTTATCGCTCCAATTGTTTAGCGCGATTGCGCTGTCCAGTCTTACGTTGCGGTAACTAATAGTCGATTCTGAAAGTCGTTTCTCTACCTCGCCCTCGGTTTTTCAGAAATTTTGAAGCCAAAGTAGACTCTGCCGAATATTGTACAAGGTGGGGAAAAATGAATGGTCATCCTTTTAGGAGGTGATAGAACTCGTCGAGATCGCCAACATTGCATTATAAACGTGGTGCCGCAAAATGAATTTTCAAGGTGGTCATTTTCAATGTCAAATTTTTTTATTGGCTTAGTTAGTCGATTCTACTCGTCGAGCTGAACAAAAGTCTCAAATGGGCCATATGCCGGAAATCAATATTCACCCCCAAGGGGTGGTGGTGGGGGGTCGAGTTTGGTATCATTGGATGTCCCCCATCGCGACGAACAACTTTCATTACCCACTTGTTTTGATCCGATGCATAGTTCTCGAGATATTTCAATGTCTTCAGGTAAAAAGACCACCCTGTATATTATAACAACTGACTGAATACAGAAATCTGTACAGAAGTGGTGGCAAGTGAGATGAGCACGGATGGAAAAGACCGGCGTGATCGCGAACTGAGCGAGGCGGTCGAAGGCGAGAGACCGAAAGGCAAATGAAGGGATCAGTCGATCGAGTGGAGTAGTATCAACGGCTTGATACTAAAGCGCTAAGTTTGTGACGTGAGCAGATGCTAAGACGTGACACTGAGAAGTAGTCGCGAACGCAAAACGCAGCTCTCTCTATAGTCTGGTGGGCCATCGGTTTCGGAAGGAAAAGGAGTGGGGAATTCGAAATTGAATACAGTAAAAGCTCCTTCGTTGTCCAAAGGCCGGGGGTTTGAGCGGACAACGACCGTGCCCGGACACAATTTTTGAGTTATGAATACTGCGTCTTTAGTGAAACGGCTAGTTAAATGACAAAAGAAGCATTCGCAGTCAAAAGCAGTCAACTGTCTGGCTTTAAAAAACTCCTTATTTCCTTGCCATATTCCTTTCCCATTGTTCTCCGTTCTGCGCGGGTCTAGACAGTCCCGGGACACATCTGGCGACCAGATCCACGCAGGCCTAATCCTCTCGTTGACAGGCAGTGGAGTGGGTAGGCATTGGACAACGATCGTGCCCACGATTCAGGACAACGAAGGAGCGATTAGTCGAGAACGATGCGTCGAGGGAGACAAAGGAATTGGGTAACGGATTTGACATAAGGAGACAAGGATATGATGGCCCACGCGACAACAACGAAGAGTTCGATGAAATACTGACACGGCGAGGTTTACAAACTCGGTCGATTACCTCGTCGTGTGTCATCGAACTCGATCAGCTGAGCTCGGTGGTGTGGCAAAAACTCTCGCACGCGACAGTTCTTATGCCTCACCGGCGTCTAATGAACGTAATATAAACACGGCGCGTTACCGTTCGGAATCGCGATGTCACATAGACCACGGAACGGCCTGTTGGATTTTAAACACAACCCTTACATGGTATAGAATAAACTAATTTGCAGTTTTTTACCAATGGTACTTTGTCTTTGATCGCGGGGAAAAATTCCCTTAAATAATGTGGTATTTTGAAAATTGTGTGAATTCCTACCTTTCTGAATATTCTCTTAATATCGTTAGAAATATTCTGAACGTAAGGAATAATTACGGTATTTTTCCTATTTATTGGTCCTGTCTTCAAAAATCTTTTTTCTTTCTGTTTTTCAACAAACCAAGGGTGGTAGATCTCAAAAACACGTTCCATGATAATCTTGGATGTAAGCGAGACAGGATAACCATTACGTTTCAACACATCTCTAATCAATAACAAATTGTCAGATCTAAACTCAGGATCAGATAGTAGGATTGCACGATCAATAAGACCTTCTGAACTAGTCTAAGACTCGTTTAGAATCTCAATATTAATTCTTTTCATTAATCCAATAATTTATACAGACGCAATTATATGAAAATTTTTCTTGAAATTGGTCTACATTTTTGTAATTTGCAACATTGCTTAAGTAGTAGCATCAGATCGAACCAGTGTGTTGAAAACATCAATATTCGTTATTAACAAATTGTCGATCGAGATCAAGGAAACAGGTACATATATTATACATATTTTGTTATAATATCGTATTATGAGCCTTTGACAATGATAGAACGAAATCGAATTTCATCACAAGTTTGACTCGACGTTAGACGGTACGAGGTTAACATTAGCGGTGCCTGTTAAGCACGCATGGATTGATAAGGGCCACCAGTTTCGACGCGGGCGGTAGCGATCAGCGGTCAGAGTTTCTGATCGCCTATATCGCTAAACGATTGTTTACGTATTATTAAGGGCGCGTTTAACGACGAAACTTCCGTCTTGATTATTCATGTGCCAAAATGCTGGACGTGTTTGCTTGCCATTGGTGCGATTAGATTGCTCCGGCGAGTTTCTCCGATATTCACCGGGCAGAATGTAAACAGTGCGTTAATTCCGTCGGTTATGAACTTGGTTATTGTTTGTAAATCTATCGCACAATTCTATTGTTCCATTTCTGTTAAAGCAAATGTGACGTTGTGTACACGCTGAGTAGATTCCAAATTATACAATACTATATGTCAACTACCTTGTCGAGCGAATGAGCGCCGGAAACGAAGCGTCGCGCCCCGTCGCTTTAATTCCGTCTCCCATGTAATAAAGACATGCTCGAATCGATATACCTAGCGGATTAGTCTTAACCATAAAGGTAATGGAACCCTTCTAACAGACGGGCTCTCAGAAAGTTACAACATACAGCTATTCAGTTGAAAACTTAAACCTACCACTCCTCTTCAGTATTTTCTCATTACGCAGTTGTTGAAACTATGAAGACAGTTTCAAATGATTGAATAAATCTCTCTATTCGAGAGAACACATTGCAATAAAAATTCCGTCTACAGTGCTCGACGACGCGACGGGTGGTTCCATTAAACAAACTGATTGCAGAGTGGAGCGCATCCTCTAGTCGATTAAACCTAATAACGAGAAAATTCCGAGTAAACAACTCGGGCTAGAGACTTGTCGAGCGCGATGTCGCAAACGTCGAAGACGTTCAATTTGCCGGGCCAGGTAGACATCAGCCGAGTGGAGAGGAGTCGCGCGAAGTTACACGAACTCGATGGACATTCGGTGAACAGAATCTGTTCGTCGCAACGTCCCTTAAAACATGCAAACAAGACGGTAAAGTGAGTTTTACCGGAGGGAAGAAGCTTCTTCTGCTGTCCTAGCAGGGCAGCGAGCAATTTGGCTCGACGAGGAACGCGGCGGCAGGAAATTGCAATTCTTTTGTCATTCGTCGCGCATTTTCTGGCCTGGTTGCGTCACGCTCCGCAACAGACGATCTTTATTATTATCCGGAACCCGGCAGCGACATTGTTATTCGCCGTTTCCGGCGGGACCGCCGCGCCGCTCCTCTCGAACGTTTCTCGGAAGATGCCGAGGAAAAGAGCCACGCGAATAGATGCATTGTGCACTCTTGGAATTCGTCGCGCATGCGAGCTCCGTCGAGGATCCAAATTACCATAACGACATGCATGTATGGAGGAGAATCGCGGCCAGACCCGCGGAGTATGATCCTTTCCGGCAGCCGGGGTCGTGAATTTTCGACTGACCTTGACGTTTCGGACGGCGTTCGCGACGCGTCGCGACGGTGCGGTGGCTTTAAGGAAGTCGCGCGGACGAACCGACGCGTCGCGACGCTGAATAGACTCGAGGTTTATAAATCATGGAGATTGCCGTTCTTCCGTAACGACACGGGATGAAACTCTCGTTGGATGGAGCTTGTTTTCGGGAGACTGCCCCTCGTAAGCTTCGTTATACCGGCAACGCAGTTTCCTCGACAACAAGAATTTCTTTTCCGCGGGAACGCGATTACTTGTTTGCATACTGCATTCGGCGCTATGTTAATGGCAGATGAGACCCCTGCACCATTTTCTCGACCAGTGAGAATGAAACAGTGCACCAGTTCCCCGTTAATGCGCTTCCGCGGCGCAATCGTGTTAAAAACAATTTTAGAGAGCGCCGCGGAGAATTTTATGCGCTGAATCGCTGTTTTCCGATGGCTCATTCTCGGAATGAGCAAACTGCCGGAAAAATGTAGATTAAAATTTGATCATAGGTTGCCTCCGCTTCGAAGGAAAATTCAACTGGAATTTTCGATCTCCCGCGCCGCGCCGCTATCGAAAATGGCTCGACGTGTCTGCTCGTTGTCCGCCGTTTCTACTTAGAGCTCGGGCTCGGCAACATGCGCATAATTTTCGGAATCGATTTATCGGTAAACGAACCGTCGCACGGGAAAAATTGCCTGCACATTTTCGATTTATTTTTCCTCGAAGATCCATCCCCTTTTTTCGGTGGCAGCATCCACCGGGCGAGCGTATCGAAGCCGTATGCGCTTTTTACAGACGAGAGTTTACCACGGAACAGAGTCCACGGAATCGAGCGGAACATTTGATCGCAACGCTCGCGCTCTCGCATGCCAGCCGCTTTTTATTTATTTCACGGGTAAATTAATTCAAGCGTCGTTTCGGAACGTCGAACGACCGGACGAGAACGGGTCGACGGATCGTGAAAAAGGTCGAACTGGCTGCCGGCATTGCCACGGTTGCATACATATATGGAGGAGCCTCTGGAATCCCGGTAGATCCCTTTACCGATTCTCATCGGAAATTTCTTGCGACCTTCGCAGAGAGAGAAAGAGAGAGAGAGAGAGAGAGAGAGAGAGAGCCTCGAAGCTTCCCGGCCTGGATTACATCAGCATGGATTGCGCGTAATGCCCTGTAAACCGCGTAAAGCTTTCTTTCGTTTTTGCGAAGGGCTTTCGTCTCGATCCCGGGACGCGGCGTTAGTTTTCAGAGAAGCAGTGAACGATCGCCGCGCCGCGCCGCGCCGCACAATGGGCCGGATCGCCGTGCTAGCAGTTCACGCCTATTTCACCATTATTTCAAAACATAAAGACCACATTAAATATATCGTCGGATTCGTCTTGGCGTCAGCTATAATATTATTGAATAAAAAATATACAGTTATAAATAAATAATCAAGGTGAACACAATTTTTTATTAAAAAAACGAAATTATTTAAACTTTTTGTATTGAGATTTGTAGAAGACTGAGTATTGATTACTTTTTGTACGAAACATTTTTTTGTCACACCACCGGAAATGTCTGAAAAATCGTGTGAATGATGAATTATAATGCAAAATTGGCTGTTCAGACATTCAAACAAGAGTAATCCATAATTTTTGAATCAATGAATTTTATTAAAATTAATGGGAAAACAAATACATGTTATTACTGTCTTATTTAAAAAATTACAAATATTCAAACAAACATAAGTATTATATTTTTAAAAGTTACCGACTATAATCAATTAACCATACAGATTTGCAGATAATTATATATACCTATTAATAATAAAAATCTATACAATAATTCTAAATAAACTTTTTATTTGAATTTTACAATATACAATATACAATATACAATACACTATACACTATACACTACAAACTACACACTACACATTATACACTATAGACTATATATACTATACACAGTATACAATGCGTCTTGTGCAACGCGACGCGTAAAGACTCTTAAAAAATTATTTTTGTTTATCTAAACTGATAAAATTAAAGGTAGCAAAAAATGCTGTCCAGGCTTAGGGCATTTCACCTTAGACTCCATCGTGAGCGGCTTCAAAGGGAAAAAGAGAGTTATAGGGAGGGGTACGATCGGGAACCGTCCTTGAGATCATTATTGTACACGTTGAATCGCGGCGGGTTGAAAAGTTTGTTGGTGATTTGCCAGGCTCGAGCATCGAAAGCGCCACCGAAAAGTACTTCCGGAAAAGAGTCGAATTAAGGCGAGAGACCAAGAGAGGCGGAACAGGGCACGCGGTGCGGTGGCAGGCAGAAATTTCACGGGCTACTTAGAAACGATACTCTTGACGATTCTTTTCAGCGACGTCGTCCTCATGAGTTATGAAACATCGTTGCTCGATCGGGCGTACCTTTCATATTTCCTTCGTGCTTGTTCGCGCGTTGTTTTCGCCGTTCGAAACGTCCACGGTGATGTACTTTCTGTCGGAAATACGAGTCGAATCGTTCATAAAGCTTCCCGGGTATTGGCTGGATGCCGCTCCGAACCGATGATGGGTTCGCCTACGCCCCGCGATTTCTCCTCTTTCAACGCTATAGAATCCGGAGCTCGCCGGAACATGCTTCTATTATATAGAGAGTATCCGATGAAAACGCTGCTTCGAGATCTGATAAAGGAAACTCCCTCCGTAAATCGACCGCATCGACAATCGTGTTTTGCACGATCTTCCTTCGATACCTTCCGCGAAACGAACGCAAGTTCGCTTTCGCCGATTAAAAAATAAGAAACCACGTTCCTACAGAGATAGTCGTCCGTAATCGGGCCAAAGATACCAACATAATTCGCAATCGGAAAGTAATCAGCAGGTATCCGCGATACAATACGGTCGATTCGCTCCGCTCGCGCTCGGTGAGGCGCGGCGTTCTGGGCGATTTGAAATTCAAAAGCCGGAATAAATTCTCGCGGATACGGCCCTCCGCCCCCTGCCAGTTTTATTAGGTCTCGGGAACCCGTGGCGACGAAATTGCAGTCCGAGAATTCACCGGCAACTGTAATTTTCGAGTTTGCTCGTTTTATCGCGTCCCGGTACATTGATTCTTGCTCGTGGACACCGCCTGACCCTTCGGTGAATCTGTGGAACGAGCGTGGCTCGGAGACCAAGACGATTTAATCAATTGCTAAACGGGAATCGGACAATTCGGGCTGATCTTCGTAGAACGCGTGCGATTCACGGAAACAACCAGGTACTCGTTTCGATTATTGTAGGTCCTGCGAGCACCATCGGATATGTTCTTCAATTATAACTTCCCCTTCAAACAGAGAACAATCCAGACACGGATGCATGTAAACGTACAGTGACGAGCAAAAGTGTAAACTCGAAAATCGAAATTTTTAAACTATTCCTAGAGAAATCTTGCCTAGATTGGTACAGCAGCATGATGATAAAATTATCTATAGACTCAGAGTGGGAAATGTGGAGAAAAAGTTTTATTGAAACTTACGCAAATAAAACCTGTAACATTCTTTTATAAGAGAACAGTTGAGTTGCGACCTGTGGTTCCTTTGACAAGTTTGGTCCCCATGGTGGGTAGAATGTGATACAAGCATAAAAAAATTTGACCTTGAATTTCAAGGTCAAAGTCAATTTTGCGGCAATTTCTTTTAACAAATTTCCACCGATCCGAAGGTGTACAACCACCTGCCGAAGCCATGACACTAAATTTTGTTACACCCTGTATATTTGCATTTGTGAAAGAATAACGTCGCATGCTATGTATAAGGGATAATGCCGCGCCGCACCGATCCGGCGAAAAGAATGGCCAAGAGAAGGCGACCGAACGCTTTCCGCGTGTTCCGAAGGCATCGTTGCGTCGCGTCGGCACGCGGATAGAGGTAAAACGAACGGTTCGGTGATACCCAGGAGCGGGCGGTACACAACGGCCGTGCGCGTTGTATTTAGGTCGGGATCGACTGCTCGTTCAAATAATCTCTCGGAGGCACGTCAACGGGGAACGGTGTCATCAGTTTGACCCTGTTTTCACTTCGGTTCGATATTGCGACCCGCGCAGGTTCGCGTCGCGGCGCGTTGTGAACTCGCCGATCGTGGTATCTGACAATAGCAATAACGGTACACGGTCGATTAGACTCCCTTACGCTCGATTTTCCCGCGGTCCTTTCTTCTCCTTCTGTTTTCCTCGTATTTCCTCGACTAGCTACGGATTCCACGAGGGGCTACGAGGCAGCGTCTCTTTGTCGCGATACGGTTTTATTGCGCGCTCGCATGTGAATATCGATAATACGAGGCATCGGCACCGAATACCCTTCCTTCTCCGTGGGGTTAATACCAATCACGCGGTAGCGCGCCGCGTCGCTGAGCATTCCGCGTCGCTGAGCGTCACTGACAACGACACTCGGAATTATTATTACGCCGCCATGCCACCGGCTCAATTGTTTTTAGACATGTGCCGTGCAGAAGTTTCCGCGGAATTTAACCAGCATATTTTTCGCTACCGCAACACGTCCTCGGGGAAACTACTCCTTTTTCAACGTGTACCTTCATTCCCCGCAAACGTAAAACCGTTCATGGAATTTCGGGAGAGGAATGTGTGGTCTGCGCACGCGAAAAATCGAAGCTCGGCTGACGAATTTTACGCTTGTACTACTGAACAATCCACTTAGCCGAGCGGTGAGGTGAGCCACTTGTACTGAAAACGATTAATACAAAGCGGGACAGAAAGATAGCACATCGTCTATTTTTTCTCATTTGGTAGAATAAACTGAAGAAAATGAGTATTTTAATATGTCAACATATTCTGACATGCTTCCATGTATAATGTACTGAATATCATCGACAATATTTACTTCAACAGAATTCTAGAAGTGAAAACGTACATATTGTGGTTCGCAAGTGGGACAAAATGATAGCACGCGAATTGCGAACATCGACCTCAGAACATAGTTAATAAAGTCCGTGATATTATCTCGTGTTGTATATTTGTTTAAAAAAGGCGAAATATTCTCAAAAATGGGTCGCGGGAAGAGATTGAACGGGTGCGAAATTCAAACACTCTAATAAAATTGAAAGAAGAACAATATTCAGTGACAAAAATAGCAAAAATCATGAATAGAAGTCGAAAAGTAATAATGAATTTCTTGAAAAATCCGGGAAACTATGGTAAAAAGAAGAGTTCTGGACGTCCGCAAACTCTAAGTGCCTGGGAACGTCGTGCAATACTAAGAGCAGCATCCAACTCTAAGATGACTGGAAGGCAAATTCGCTCAAAGTGTTGGTGTAGACACTAATGTAAAGAATGCGAGACGTGTTTTACAAAAATGCAAATAAGAACATAAGAACGATCGGTGACACAGTTTGCGGAAAAGAATATTCATATGCGAAAGAAAAGGCGAAGAATAATATTTACGAATGGAAAGAGGTTTAACTTAGATGGACCTGATGGTGCGAGTTACTATTTTCACGATATGCGAAAAGAGGAATAGTTTTTGAGTCGTCGGCAAATGGGAGGTGGTAGTTTGATGATTTGGTGGGGTATCGGGTACTATGGTAAAATGGAAACCAAATTTATAACAGGAAAAATGAATAGCAAAATGTATTTGGAAATGATCAAGAAACAAATATGGTAAACATGTACACGACTAGAATTGCTGGAGAGAAGTATACTTTTCAGCAGGATAATGCTGCAAAAGTATTAAAAGAGTAGTTTTCTCGAGAAAAAATTCGCGTTTTGGATTGACCAACAAGGTCGCCCGATCTCGACATTATTGAAAATTCAATTTAATCTCATTTGTGTCTGTTTATAGAGGTATTTTGCAAGAATGTGTAAAAACAAAACCTTGGTTGTAATGTGAAATAAATAAATATTACGTTCATTTTAAAGTGTGTTATCTTTTTGTCCCGGACTGTATAAAAAGCGATATTTGCATAAATTCACAATTCACAAAGTATAGTATGCATTAATTGTGGCCAATTCGATCTAGGCATTTCGATCGGCGCGGCGCGCACCGGGGCTAATAGAGCTGGAAGTGCTGAAGAACGAGGTAACAGCGGCAATAAAAGCACGATCATCCGCACGGAATGGCACCGAGCCGGTCCCACGGAAGTTCCGAGCCAGTTTCCGGGTTACGATTTCCGCGGAACGACAATCGGCAAGTTTCCGCCGGTGTTTATTAACCGCGAGACACGAGGAACGCCGTTGGGACGCCCTCTCGGATACGACGCTCCAGGGCGTTCGACGAATACTAAACTGTCTTTCCCGGAATTATACTACGAGGATTAGGAATGCGGCCGAGTCGTACACAGAGCTAGCCGAGCTTGACTAGCCGAGAATCGTTAGGGCGTGCATCGCGATTTCGATGGTCCAAGATCACGACGTCTAGCTTCCAACGGCTCGCCGTAACTCTCCCGACTGAATTCGGGACGCATTGTCATGGTGATCGAGGACGATAATGGGCCACGGAGTTCCAGGAATATCGATGGACCGCCTCGGGAACCGTTGAGACAAACTCCAGACCAACCCCACGTCGAATTAAAGCACTTTTATTCGCCGAATAGACCGCGCCGCGCCGCGCCGCCCGATCCATAAATCCGTCGAACCTGAAAATGCGAACATTGTCTCGAATGAAACGCAGCCAAGCTTCAAACGTGTTTGTGAATTTTCGCGATTACCAATTATCAAATGGCTTGAAGATTTACAAGTTTCGTCGTTTGTGAGCCACATTTAGCATAATTACGTCGCTGGTATAATACGAACTGGCAAAATCCGGTATTATGTGCGTATAATGTGACATTGTTAGCATAAATTTTTGTTAAAAGGCGCACCGACGCGACGTCTCGCTTTTCACTGGAAAAACAATGGAGAATCGTAAATTTTCGTTTCCCAGTTTTCGAAACGAGGAACTTGTCATCGTTGTCGTTGAGTTTCTGCCGCGTTAATTCGCGAATAAACGAATTTGCCAGCGTCACAGGAAAAGTGAAGCAAGGCAGAATTTCGCAGGAGTCGACGGAATGACAAAACGGTCACGGATATGACGACACAGCTCGCAGAGATGACGACACAGAGAGGCAGAGAACGGACCAAAGGAAAGAGACGGCTAGGTGTGCGTGAATCGAGCACATTCGGGCTCGATCTCGCTATGTGTGTCGACATCGACGCAACGCGAGTGAAGTTTACGATCACGATGGTGGTATGGCGCGGCGTGGAGCGGCGCTGTGAAAACGAATCGAGGGAAGTTTTGATGGAATCCACGGGCTGGTTGCGAAGCAGACGTCTCAAAGAAGCTGATTCGAGTGAGTACCCGTACCGTTCTCTCTCTCTCTCTCTCTCTCTCTCTCTCTCTCTCTCTCTCTCTCTCTCTCTCTCTCCGCTCCCCTGCGTTTCGCACAAGCCGATCTATCCGCGAGTATTCATATTTTCTCGAGGACTTCGTCGCCGTTCGTAATTTATTACGCTTACGATCTGCGTTACTATTACGCTCGCCGAGGAATCTCTTGGCGAACTAATTCCACAGGAAGACAATTACAGTGTATAATCTCGCACTGATATTCTTAATACTAGTCTTGCCAGAATATTTCATTTTCTCTTATAACTTTAATTATTATTCGCGGAAGGTTCCCCTGGAAATACAGCCTCCGTGCATACCGAGTGCTTCGAATAGTGCTGCTTCCATTCTAACGAAGTTGAAACGACTCTCTGCCTGCTGAACAATTCAGCCAATTTTAGATTGCAGGCGATACTCGATTTCCAATTGATCAGAACGATACCCTTGATCGTTACAAGCAGCTCCGGAAATATCATAAAGTTCAAAGTTATTTTTTAATCAGCCGCGTAGTTATCCCGTCAAATCGAATTATCTTTCACAAACACGGACGCAGCGTATAAAGGCGCGCGAACGTGCGAGCGCAAGGGAACGATCTATTTCAAATAAATAAAACGAATGAAACCCGAAGCTTTTATTAACCTCGAAATTGATACGATTACACCGCGATTACACCGATCGTGAACGAAGCCACGCCCCCGTGTACCGTGCACGTATTTTTACCAACAAACGAGCCTATCAATCGGACCGAATCCGTGCGAAAAAAATTCCGGCCATCGATCGTGCGGTGGGACAAACTATTAAAAATGCGATTGAAATGAAAATTGTATTACCGGCGTTGTTGGTTCCATCTCGAACCAGCCTGTCCTCGTTATATTTCTTTTTTTCTGTCTCCTCTGCCGCGAACAATGGCCGAAACGTGAGAGAGAGAGAGAGAGAGAGAGAGAGAGAGAGAGAGAGAGAGAGAGAGAGAGAGAGAGAGAGAGAGAGAGGCGCCGAATAGAATTATTTCTGGAACAGCGGGGGCGTTACACGCATTCGATTTCGCACAGTGAATGCTGTCGTATCAAAGCGGGGCAAATAATGAAAACGGTTTTGCGTCGCGTGTTCAGGCTTTGGAGAGCTTGCGCGGCGACCGGATTACGGGAAAACCCGTGGTCGGTGCTAAAGAAATTTAATGAAAATTTTCACCCTATTTTTCAGTCGACGGCCCCGCCGCCGCTCTGCGAACTCCCGCCCCCGTAATCCACGTGACTGAACGCGTCGTTTTAATCCGCGATCCGTTTCGGGCTGTACGACCCGAACCCGACCGCTTCAACCGTTAATTGAACCTTCGTATCATGTTTTGAATGGCAGACTATCGGAGAATTATGCGCGCGATAATTCTAATAGACCCACGCCCGTGTGCCCCGACTCTTCTCCCGGCTCGCTTTTCTCATTCGTCACCGCAACGCCGGACTACGAAATCTGTTACAAAATGTCACACGACCCGATCGTATTTCCCTCGTGACAACGTGATGCATCGCTGGGAAGGAGTCAACAATGCTGTCGGTTAAAAATAATCGAATCGAGGAGCGAATATGTCGCCGCGATATTCAGACGCAATTTCTAACAATGGGAGAACGATGAA
Organism: Lasioglossum calceatum; assembly: GCA_963966675.1. Classification (NCBI taxonomy): domain Eukaryota; kingdom Metazoa; phylum Arthropoda; class Insecta; order Hymenoptera; family Halictidae; genus Lasioglossum; species Lasioglossum calceatum. The sequence continues at coordinate 101,904 of OZ016555.1, read as the reverse complement.
TGCAGATTACGCTTCGCGCCATAAATACTCGCGAGTATCCACCGTGTAACGAGATACCCGTCGACGCTTGATTTGTTGGTAGATCGCCGATGGAAACGCGATCCTATCGAAGCGCGGCGCACGCGAAAAAGAGTTTCCCGCGACTCCGCGGAACCACTTTCGCGACACGGAATTGCGCGGCTCTCGATCCGGGAAAACTGGATCAGCTTGCCCGGCGCGCTTTGTCCCCGAGACTTAAAGCCATCAGCACCCGCAAATTGACGTAGGATAGAGACGAGGAGAAAATTTGCTCGCGGATAACCTTTAATTTCCACGAAAATCTGATTTACAAGTTCGCCGTTTGCTCCTGCTGCGGCCGACTATGGTCAACTGTTTCTACTTCCACCCAGCTATTGTTTATAATTTGACTGCGGACTTTCCTGCTATTCAGAGAGCTGGGAGAATTTTATCAAAATCTATCTCGGCGAGCTATCTTGTGGCACTACACCCTGTGCAGTGCCTGGATACGAATTGATAATTATATAAATATGACCAAAGTATAATATTGTCTATGGTCGACGCTAGAGCTCGCCAGATTGCAAACGGGATCAGATTCGGTGATTCGAGTGGAACGATACCGTTAGAAATTCGCAGATTCCCATTAATCGCGATTACATAACGGAAGTCGAGTGTGCCGTTGCGCATCGAACAACGGGACGAAATGCAATTTCGAGGTGTAGGTGAAGGAGAGAGAGAGCGGGGGCCGTCCAATAATGATCGGGACAGAAGTCAATTAAGACGATCGTGCAATAAACATATCGGGCGTATAACCGGAGCGGAGGAGAGCTGTGAACTCGATCGAGAGAACTCCCTAGTCGATCGGGGAGCTCCGCACAATTAAGGGCACGTCGGGTTTCGTACGTTTCCAGTCGGAACTCGGAATGCCGGAAGTTGCCCGACCTTCAGATCTATCCTCTTTACGCGTGAAGTTCGAGCGTCGTTTCTCCTCGATTTTATCGGCAGTTCCCCCGTATTCGCAAATCCACGAAACCGCGAACACCGTTCCGACGAAATACTAACCGCGCCGTTTTCAAAATTGCTCCGCGTTACGACCTCCGCGTTCCCAAACCTCCGCGAACGCAAATTGATTTACTCCGACAATATTTCTGACCGTACCGCTGTACATTTATGGTATAACGCAACATCTTCGTTACGACTACACAATTTGTTTTGCGACGCAGTGTGTTGTAAACTCTAGTTGAAGGAAAGACGTAAGGTGCAGGAAAGATGGTTGACAGAACGAAATATTATATATTTAAAGAAAACAGAAGATACGAAAAGGTAAAGATTCGAAAATCGCGGGTCCAAATCCGGGCGTGACGAATGAACGCAATGTGATAAGAGAAATGCCGACAAGAAGAGATGTGTCAGTATGACAAGATGCTCAGAAGTTACAAGAATTCTGCCGAACGGCTAACGCAGCTCTATAACAGGGGAAGTTACACCCAACCGTAACACGCCGATTTTAATGAAGTTTTGGTACGATATAAAACTAAAAAAAATATTTTACACGTATTTTTTTATAGCGGCTGATCATGTAAAACGAAATAAGTGGTTGAAGCAGAAGCACCGTGAACGCAGAGCGCAGCAGCACCGATGGAGTCATTAACCGTGGAAGCGAACGCGTCCCTTTGATTCGCGTTTCCGTGAAATAATCTAGGAAAATCGAAATGGACGTAAATATCCGCCGTCTAAATTATCATTCGGGTAAATCGGATTGCCGAGAAACCGGACGGTCGGTCGCGAAAAGTTTCCCATTGGTCGCCGGGCTTTCATCGAATCGTGAAGGAGAGGAGGATAGAGAAAGAGCAGCAGAGGCAAGAGGAGGAGGAGGAGGAGGAGGATACGTTTATTCCATTGCAGGAAGTGTCTTCCTTTATAAAGCCGCTCGACAGTAAACCGACGGCAATAACGCGAAGTTAAAGATTTTCAGCCCGGGGTATACTGTCGATACGCTCTCCACGGTTCGTCAATTACCGAAAGTTGGAGTATCGGCGGACCGTAGGGAGCCCGGAAATACGATATAACTTTATCCCGGCCCTTTCGACAATCTCGCCGGAAATAGTGTAGTGAACGTCGCCGGGGGTTGGCGCGCGGCACCGGGGGTGGGGGCTCCGAAGAGGGTGAACCGAGGAAAATGCACCCATCCGAACATATATTCCAATAGAACAATACAATACTCGGAGGGAGCAGGACCGCCGCGCCCCGCCGCGCCGGAGAGCAGTTTTCTCTGTTCGATAAATCGAGGCTCCTGTTTGCGATTCGATTCGATTCGATTCAATTCAGTTCGAGTCGAGTCCCACGCGTGCTGCGCCAACCGGAAAGAACAGAGGTATCGTCGGCCTCTCGATACCCTGCGGATTCCACGCTCCCGCTCAAATCGTCGCGCTTTAATTTAATTACGCCGCCGTGGCCATGGGAATGCTTACACCCAGTATTTCGTCGAGATCGAATCGCGCAACCCCGGTTTGATTGTCCGATTTTCCTCCAGCCTTATTGCCTCCCGTGTCGGTGTCGGTGTCGGTGTCGGTGACGGTGTCGCCCGCGATTCCTCCCGATCATTTTTCGGGAACAGGAAATTGATTTCGCCCGACCCAGTTTGAGCCACAGCGGTTACGCGTCTTGGGTTTTATGTTAATTGGAAAAGTTCCGTGTGCCATGGCAAACCGATTTGTCTGTTGTAGAATTGACTGGGATCTAAAGTTCAGATGGAATTGCTACCCGGCGCGTCGCGGCGCGGCGTTAATGCGATGTTCGGATAGACTTTTGTTTCACTCTTGTTCCATTTGAATTGGAACGTACGGGAGTGTTTAAGGTCGTCGCACACTAGAACGCCCCGCCGCCTATCCGGCACCGCGCGCCTCCGCTGTTTTGGGTTTCTCCTATGTATAGCAGTCGCGTGATAACTGTCGCTCGAAACTTGTCGAGCGCCTACCCATTCCACTGCCGGCCAACACCGCGCCGAGACGCACGGCGGCGATGATTGATCTCGGTTCGGGTATATCGGTGTGAACACCACACATTGACTCGAGTGAATCGAATTTTCAAACTTCTTAATTTTCATTATTTTTTATGGGACTTTCACTAACTTATTTCTGGCATTTCGCTGATTAAAATGACACCAAACACGATATAATTTCAATTTTATTTAGTGGTTTAATCGACGGTCAAAGTTTCGGAGGCAACGAACAACAGCAACAATGTGGGCCTTTAAACTGTGCCGGCGACGGCGCGGCGACACGATTCGGTCACCCGATCCGTATCTCATTCTGTCCTTCTCTATGTTCGGCTCTCTATTGAAGTCCCGCTCGGCGCGGTTGGCGTAGTACACGCAGTCAAAAAATATACCACTACTCGATACCTGTCGCTCCAGCCCCCGGCTGTTCGACAGTTAACGCGCGATTACTGTAGTTCATAGTTCTATGTTTTCCATCACGCATGGGCAAATTTTTGATCGATCGGAGGCATTTTCAAGACATACTGGCACTACGGTCACCACGGGGTGCGAGACGCGCGGCCGGGAGAAGTGGGGATATCCCTTGAAAATGCCTCTCATCGAACAAAAATTTGCCCATGCGTGATGTAAAACATAGAATTATGAACTACATAGAAGAAATCCAAAACAGCGGAGGCGCGCGGTGCCGCGCCGGCGAGGCGGCGGCGGGGCGTTCTAGTGTGCGACGACCTTTATTCGAACAATTATGAAACGATAGACACGGTTCGAAGCATTGGAATTCAAGGGAGTGCAAAGCGGCGGATCGAATTGTGAGGCCGTAACGGCGACAAAGTTGCATAAAATCGGCAGAGCGGTTCGGTTCATTAGGCAGCGGGGACACGGAATCTACGGTAACGACGCGACGGTTCGCATAAATTCGGAAGGGTGGTGGGCCGGCCGGGGGATCGGCGATCGTTTGCGATCGTTTTGCATTTCGAAAATCACGCCCTCGATCAAAATTCTATGGGTGATCGGAGGGAACACGGGAGATAAACGAACCCTGTTTGCCTCTGTCCTACTTTCGATTCGATTTGTGCGCCCCCGGAATTGAACGGAAAAGATCAGGACGGAAAGAAAGACGATATCGGGGACGAGAGGGGTAAGAGAGCGTCGCCGATATCGCTCCCTTTGCCGGATTTCCACGGAGCGGAGCATCGCATCAAAACTAAATTCCGTCAAATCTCGTCATTTCCGATTGCGCAGTCGACATCTCTCGGGGAAAATCGACGGGTCAACGGAGGAAAACGAGTTTTCCTGGGGGACCGTGCTCGCGCGAGACGAGGCTAACTGTGCCCGAAGAACAAAAGTAAAATTCTCAGAAACTCTGCAAACGAAACCCTATAAATGAAAACGATGGGAGTTCGATTGGGGAAACAGCGGAACGAATCACGCGGCCCGAAATCGTATACCCGGAGCAAGCCGAATTATCCCAGAACGTGGCAACCAATCCCCGATCAGAAATCGTTTACTGTAATTAGATAAGGATCGGATAAAATTACGTGGGATCAAGAATTTCGGTCGGCGAGGGCTCCGAATGCCGCGCCGTGGGTATCGTTCCACCGGTTGCCGTCCGAAGTTTCACGTCGTTTCACCCTCGATTTCCTCGTTAGGGTTCGACACGAGTGTCGAAATCTCGTTCATTCGCAGCCGCGCCGCTGCAGATGTTGGAAAACTCGAAACGATCGCACTCGGCTGCCGACTAGCGTGGGCTTCAGAGAGGACGATTCCATCCAAGTTCTTCGATCATCGTAATTGCGGACGCGAATGGTCCTGCTATCGCGGCGACGAATCGCTACGTGCACGTCTGCGGTGGTCCGGTCTCCACTTGCCTGTAATAACGTTCCACGATCGTTTCAACATTTGCCTCTTCCTTCAATATTAATCCTCCTCTTCTCGTCGCGCGCCGCGCCGCATCGTCTCCGACGCAGCCGACTTCGAAATTAGTTAAACCGGTCTGTATTCAACTTTCGACTTTAGCATTGTCGCCTGAAAATTTAAAAACATCCGGCAAACTACATCTCAAAATTCTGAATCAATTTTGCACCTTGACAGCACCATGAAATATTCATCCGCTCCTTCCGAAGCTGCGCCCACTCCCCGCGGCCCCCACCGAAATTTATGCGAATCTTGGCTTTCGCGGACAGACTTAACCCTTGGTTGCCCTGCAAAGTCCGATGGACGAGGTTGTATATTGATTTATGTACAGGGTGTCACGAAATTATATGTCACGGCTACCATAGCGTGATTCTACACCTACGATTTAGTGGAAATTGACATAAAAAAACTCTTCGCAAAATTGACCTTGACCTTGAAAATCAAGGTAAAAATAACAACAATTTTTTTCGTTTAACCAGCTTCTACTCGTCATAAGGACCATCTATGGCCCGTGTTTTTCGTTAATAACTCCTGAACAAAGCCGTGCATAACATTTTTGCAAAGGAAAATGTTGCTTCAAATAACGTCAGGAACCTCCCATTTCCGACTGTTGAAGGAATTTTGGGACACCCTGTATATCGTTGCTGAATGTAAAAATTTTGCAAATAAAGAAGCTGCAAAAATGATAAGAATTGCAACATCATTTTTTAAGAGAACGGTTGAGATGCGATCCATGGTTTCTTTCACGAAGTTGGTCCTTATGACGAGTAGAACCCGATTAAACAAAAAATTTTTGTTTTTACCTTTATTTTCAAGGTCAAGGTCAATTCTGCTGGGAGTTTTTCATGTAAATTTCCACTAAATCAATGATTCCCAAAGTGGTCTATATCGACCCCCAGGGATCGACTCCGAACTGCATGGGGTCCACGTCAGCGAAAACAAAAATTAGGGGTGCATGAAATGTAAATGGGGGTCCACGAATGGTCCGTAGCGAAAGAACGAAACACGTGGGATCTTCGTCGACAAGGTTTATGACACGGACGTGACGGAAAGGCTATTTTTGAGATTAACGCATAGTCTACATTTGGCGACCATTTGGCAATAAAAAGTTAAAGCAGTAAACAAAATTCGAAGTAACGCTTTGAATAATAGGTTATTTGCGCAACTGTATGAGGAAAGTGACGAGAACTTTCATCGATTGCTCCTTCACACTGAAGTACGCTGGCTGTCAAATGGCTTATGTTTGACAAAATTTCTTTCACTTTTTGAGACAGTTTTAGAGTTTTTGGATGATAAAGATCCAATTTTAAAAGAAAATTTAATTAAGTGGATACCAGACATTGCTTATTTAACAGATTTGTTCACTAAAAATGAAGTTAACTTGCAGTTACAAGGTGACAGTCTTTTGATAAAAACAAAGTCCCTCATTTCAGGTTGACTTTTAAACTAATGAAGCAAAATATTGGACGGCGCGAATTTTCCCAGTTTCCCAATTTGTCATAGACAAACTGCCAGGATGATGATGTTTCAACCTACGTTCAACATTTAAATGTACTTCACACAGACTTTGAAACTAGGTTTGAGGATATTTTGACTATGGAAATACCACAGTGGTTTATCGATCCATACAGTGACATTGAAGAAACGGATGTCATATTACAAGAAGAACTAATTACAAGAAACCTAACTAAGTTGAAGCGAAATATTGAAAATTTACTATTAAAGTATCAGGCTCATTCCTCCGATTAAACGCATATAATTTTCTGTGTAGCTATTTTATGTTATAATTTCACTAGATTTGCATTTTGTGTCGTTTTAATTAATAAATATATAAAACTTAACATGTGTTTTTTTAAAACTTTTTCACTCTACAGTTAAACCTATCAAAGCGAGTAGCACTGTGTCAGTTGTGAAAACACATTTGAAGTTGATGAATTTGTAACAATTCATAATTAGAAAGGCGGGGGGTCTAACCAAAACAGAAAAAATTGGCACGTGGTCTACGAGACAAAAAGGTTTGGGGACCTCTGCACTAAATCGTAGGTGTAGAATCACGCTATGGTGGCAGTGACATATAATTTCATGACACCCTGTACAAATGTTTGTCGACAATGACGCGGTATTTTCGCAGAAACGTCAGGCACAGTGGAATTCTGCCGCAGCAGGAACTATTTTTGGGCAAGATTTAATATGCTCTTCTCGCGAGAGCTGTATATCTTTTCGGAACGACGCGACGGTAAGATTGCCAAGCGATGCGGGAAAACAGTAAACCGACAGGGCGCGGCACGGAGCGCCGGAACACACAGTCGGAAGAGTAGTTTCTTCCTCGCGTGGAGAAGTTTATAAGACTGGCACGGGCAATTCATCATCCCTGTCTTAATATTGAATATGCTGCATACACGAGTCTCGAGGAATAGCGGGAGGAAATCAGCAGATAAAAATATCACGTCCGACCGCGCTGTTGCGTACCCGATTAAAATAACCGTCAGGAAACGAAACTTTTTCCAGCTATCCACGAATAATTTTCTTTGCCAGGAGATCGAAGAACGGTACGACGGGTAATATTAAATTCTTCTACGGGTTTCATGGACTGGCAGTCATTAGTGGATAAAAAGGAAGACCACGCGAGTTAGCAGATTTAATGCGGACCCCCTGGTACACTCTTTGAAATTGGTCGGAGAAAAGAATCGGACTACTTATTCCCTTTGGAGGACCGCTCGCGGATGAAATTGAACGAATCCCTCGACCATTTTTGTGTACGAAATTAATTCGGAATAGCTCTGTAATGCAAAACGATCGCGGGGAAAGGGGACGTCTCGCGGAATCTCTGGACCATTGTCGAATATCTTGGATAATTTGAGGACTCCCTTCGCTTTATGAAATGATTACGCGTTTTTAAATTGAACTCGAAAGCCGCGGGATACGTATTCTATGGTTACCCTGCCGTAGAGAGACTACCGAGAACCATTTCAAAGACACTCTTGCCAAGTTAAAAACGAATTCCACTCCTTCCTATGCAAAATTCATTGCGAATCGTGCACGAGGATCGAAGCTCTCTTACGAAAGTACAGAACGTGAAAAAATCATACACCATAGCTTCGGAGAATGGGGACTCTGCACGCTCCGATCGTCTGATATTTATGAAAAGATTACAGCATCATTTATGCAGACGAAAATTCAATGTTTCATAACTTATTCTATTGTTTGAATGATTTATCGAGAAGCACCTAACTCAAGGGGCGAAGCGGCACGTTTTAGGAAGAGGACTTCGCTCGACCGTTCCGTCGTTCTTCTCGCAATGTTTTCGCGCGCACCGGGACTTCCATTACGCGAAATTACCCAGAACAAAGTAGCCGAAAGGGAAAATCGCTGGCAAAGTGGAAGACGTATTAATTCGAGATAAGTAACGCAGGTGAAGTAATTCCTCAAAGTAAGAAGCGGCAGCGAGAGGGAGAAGCGCTCGCGGAATAGACGTAGCCGTGGAAAATAAGGGACGGAGAGAGGAGAATAGGGGTGGGTAAGAACCGGGGGTGGAAGCGGCGATAAAGACGGGGCGTAAAGTTTCCACGGGAAGGATGCATCCTCTCCGGGTCTCGAATGGGAAGAATTTCTGTTAGGAGCGCTTCAACATTGTCGGTCTTTCCCCCGGTAACGATTGCATTCATCTCGAGCGACGTTTTTAAGGGGTGGCGCGGCGAAAGGGGCGAGTGGGCTGCAGAAATAGTGGGGAGAAGGGTGGGAAAAGGCGGGCCGAGGCCGTGGTAAAATGATCGATAGCGTTCTCCACGGTCAGATTAAGGGAGAAAGAAGGGAATCTTTCCGCTCCCCCCCACCCCCCACCAACCCCTTGGAACGGGGCGGAGGGAGGGTGCCATTTAACTTGTTAAAACTCAGTTCCGCGGCGGAACTGTTTTACGGTCCGTATATACGTGATTTTGTGGGGGTCTGGAAACAGCGAGAGAGAGAGAGAGAGAGAGAGAGAGAGAGAGAGAGAGAGAGAGAGAGAGAGAGAGAGAGAGGAGTGGGGCGAACGTTTCCCTAAACCGCGCTCGCGCGCCGGATAACGACGTTCGCTACGGGGAAATTTTATTTCCATCGCGAGGGTAACGCCGAGATGACGGGGCCCTTATGCACCTTGTCGACGAGCAAATCTGACATGGTACGGGGACAGGACGGGGCGGGTCGGGACGAGAGCGTAGCTAGACGACACGAGCAGGAAATACGAGAGCGAGGAGATGAGAGGAAGGGTAAAGTCGCGGGAAAAATTGGTACCGGAGGCGGGGAACAAGCCGGAACAAAAGAATTTGAAAATAGGACGCAGGTAAATTGACTGAGAGATAAGATCGGAGGCTCGCGAAGCTAGCGAGAGCTGTGAAAGCTGCGAAGCGGAACAACTGCTTTCAGGGATCTCGGGACGAAACAGGCAAGGCACTACATATTAATCCGCCTGTATAGCATGTTAATGTTGAAATTACGAAGAATAGTGGTGTATACAAAAGATGCGTGGTACAAGAGAGTACAAAGGGTTAAATACAACTGCACGAGATACGAGAATAGGAGAGCATTTCTTGAAAGTGGGATTAGATCGTTCGCGGGAGAAGGCTTATCGAAGCCGATCAAAGCGAGGCGAAATGTGCGCGCGCACGCGCGAGAGAGAAAGAGCGAATAGAAAAGAATCGGTAATGAGAACGAAAGGACGGACAGAATTCACCTCATAATCTCCGTAACAAGCGCCCTCTTCATCCCTCTTTTACCGCTGCCCCTGTCGAGGGGTCTCCTCTTCAATAAATCACGTGCTCCAACACCGTGTAAACAGGGCTGACTTAATAAATCTAATTATCCGCGGACGAAGAGAGCGTCACGGCTCGGAAAAATAATTTATCGTGAGGAATATTCGGTGCCGATATCTACTGCCTCTCCTGCTCTATCGACTTCGAAGCTGTCCGTAAGATTATTTATACTCTTGAGCGGCGCGGGGTGTTCTGACGAAAATACACGAGCTCACGGAAATATTAATTTTTAATCGCACCCGTTCTTGTCCGCCCCATGAATTATTAAACGAAATAGAATCACCATACTAGGCTATTCAAAGAGGTGATTCACCCGCACAAAAAGATTATCATTTTTTGTACTACACATTGGGGGGAGAGCGGAAATTTCATGGTCGGAGAATAAGGACCATCCTACTATATATACCTATATATACATTAATAATATATAATATTATAATATATATTAATTATAATATACACAATTGTGTATAATACCATATACATAATATATATTAATTAATATAATTAATTATTTTTAAGTATATTTATTTGTTAATAACAATCTGTTATTACCTTTAAAATGTTATTAACACATGAAATAAACTTCATTCAAGCTATTTTTTTTACAAAGGATTCACATAAATAGCCTTTCTCGATTCTGGGTATTCGCACTTAACTGTCTGCATGAAAATACATACAGCATTATATTATTAATATCTTTTCAATAGGGAAAAATAGGCAAACGGGGTTTGTTTCATAACTTTAAGGATACTTTAATAAAAAGATTTATCCTAGTCTCGTTCAGGCATAATGAGGCCGTCTTATTAAATTGTCCATCGGAAATTAGTTTTTTTATTCAAAATCGAGTTAATACGCTGGTCAATTAATAAACTTGAAAATAATTATTAAACATATTTCAAGAAAATATTAAAAATTTTTTATCGATACAATGTATAAAGAGCTATATAAGCAAATTTTTTTATAATTTTACATGCAACTCTAGCTGTGTACGAGGAGTTTGAACAGACAAAAATATTATGAAATTAAAGGGATGAGCGTTAACGACAATACTTAAATATAAATATCAAGCTGCTGGTAATAGAGTGCCTGAAGGAAAAAAAAGAAAGGACGTGGATAACGAAAACAGCAAAAGGGAGGGAGGAATTTCTGAGAAGGAATGGGTTAAGTCAGTTAGGAGTGCAGCAGAAGAGAGAAAGAGGAGAAGAGGTAGCAGAAGAGCTGAGGAGAAGAGACAGAGAAGTACAACAGCAAGAGCAATACACAAAGATACAAAATGCAAGGTTTAACCAAAGATATAAATACCTAAGAACTTTAGAGCTACCGGTATACCTGAGAAAAGAAGGGAAGGATGGGAGCCAAAGGCTATTAGCACAAGCTAGAGGGGGGTCATTAGAAAGATGGAACAGGTATTGGGAGAAAAAGGAAAATAGGAAATGTGAGTTTTGTGAGGATAGCTTTGGAAACCTGGAACATATGGTAAGGGAATGTAGGGAAATCGAAAGGGGCCCGCGGCCCGCACATAGAAGAAATAGTGAACGAGAGGGGGTCAAACGAAGCCTTGTTTCCCATTCGATTCCCGCCTCCGCCACGATCTCTCGCCCTGTTTTTCTACAAGAACTTCCGTAGAACTTCCTGATTAGGGATTTGATAGTGGGTTTTATGGGTCCGGTTCCGACGCGGAATACGATGCGGGCAATCGCGGCGAACCATCTTCGAATTCCATCGTCCTATCCCCAATCGATTATCCGTTCCTCCCGGCGGATTAAAATTCGAAGTCCGATCCGTGACCATTCCTTGTTCGCACCCCACAATAACGGGACTCGAGGTTTTCAGCACGTGGACTCCACGAGCGGATTGACCAAACACCGGAGCCGAGCTTCCCTTACAACGGACGTGGCTCTCGTTCAATTAACCGACTAATTAAAGCGCCGTTACGGGCGAGAGAGCCCGCCGGAGTAGAAGAAATGTTGTTCGGAAGAAGCAACGTAAGCAGCGCGCCGCGCCGGCTAAAAGCGGAGCGAAGCTCGGCGAAATTTCGAAGTAAGTGGAACGAAGTCTCTCGAGCTGTTGGAGGATCGTAAAGGAAGTCTGTTATTTGGCCTGCAGACTGCAGCTCCACTCCGGGGTCGGAAGTCGAAGGGAAAGTCGAGGTTCAAGGACCTCGAACACAGCCATAAGACCGAGGCGCGTCGCAAACAATCCCGGGGAACGTTCGCAGCCGCGTTAATTCCCGGAGTTGCGTTCTAATAAAAGTAATCGAGAAGTTTCGAGCGCGAGGAAAGTAATGTCGTGAAGCCGATGTCCGGGGGGGGGGGGCGGCGGCGGGTGTACGGGGCAAAGAGGGTGCAAAAGCGCGGTGCAAACGCGCGCCCGACGATTATCGAGTCGACCGGTCGTGGCCCGAGTTAAGTTTCAAGATTAGGGGTGGTGAGCCACGACTAGCTGAATGCGTCCAATGAAATTCCGCCCACAAACAGAGGAAAATTTTCTGTGACGGTTGACCATCGGCGAAATATCATCATCCCGTCGATGGCGTCGATGAAAGAAAATTCGCAACATGACGAAACGATGAGGATATCGCAAAGAACTTAAGCAATTTTGCCTGGTGAAATATGCTACTTTCACAATGCTCAACTTCAAATGATCATAGTAACTGAAATATTTATTCAATTTCATTAATTTCTTCATTTTCGAAGTCTATAGACGCTTAGAAAGCAATACAAATTGATTAGTTTGCAATATCGAAAAGTCGACTTTTTGGTTAAATGTCCCTAAATTCTTCGATCCGGACCACTGTACGCCGCGCCGGGCCGGTGAAAACAGACTGCTACTGTCCGATCAGTTTGGCAAATTTATCTACACTCGAGAGAGAAACACCGCCGATGAGTACGCAGAGGTGTGAAAAAGAAACGAGAGCGACCGAACCCGAAATATCACTTACCGAGATGTTTCGGAGCACGTCGATAGAGGTTCGCGCCGGTCGAAGTTCATTTTTATTCGGCGAGTGGGCGTGAGAAAGAAAAAATCCTGGAAAAGGGGGGAAGAGGGGTTTGGGAGGCGCAGGATCGTTATTTCTCGCGGCACGTGTAGCGCTTTCATTAGGCGCGCGTTAGTCTCTCGGAGCGCTAACCAATGCCGTTCGATGAAATTTTTATGCATTCGGCGCGCCGAGAGCCCGGAAGCCTGTTCGGATCCGGTCCCGGTGTTAAAGTTAATCGGGGATGAGAACTGTTCGATAACGAAGTCGCGTTTTCAGCCCCGGGCCGGAACACCGGCCCGCAGTCGCCGGTTGATACGCTTAAATGAAACGAGGCCGCCCCCGCGCAACACCCGCTCGCCCTGGACCATGGCCAGTTTTGCCGCGGCGCGTTCCTGTTCGATTCGATATTCGACCAAAAAAAAAAAGGAAAGCGAGAGAAGCGGGACTGCGCCGATACCGTTTCATTGTCTAAAATGCTCCGAGTGTCAATGAATAAATTGCAGCCGTCCTCTTTTCCTCCTCCGCGTTTGTGTTTTCCGCTATTTATCGCTTTCCGCCTCTCGACATCGCCCGTTTCCGCTATTTATTTTTCATTGTCGTTGCTACGCGCCTCGATACGACGCTACCCGTTACCACCAGAAGACTCCGAGCGTCTTCAAAGGCGGTAACGCCCTTCGAGGCTCTCTGTCTGTACCGTTCATCCTGTAATTTACAATCCTTCGACCCTCTACTTTGACGCTGTACGAGCTCCGGTGCATTCGACGCTAATCGTTAGAGGGAACGCGGTTTAATTGACTTGTTCGAAAGTAATGGGCCAATAATATTGTAATTATTTCTGCCATTAAACTTTGAACGGAATTCTTCAACTCCTGTCTTTGGTAGTCAGGACGGGCGAAGTTTCGACGGGATGAAATCTGTCAAAATGTAGAAACTGCTGCGACTATTGTTCAACCCTTAATCGTCCTCCGGCAATGCATTTTCTGTTTCGCGAATCCGAGGATAAGCACTCTGCTACTTTGAGCAGAGTCTTGCCGCTTATCAATTTCTAACATATTCGAGTCATTCACAGACGTGTTCTGGCACGGGTGCACACAGGTCGAGAGCGCTCGCCCATCAGTTTTCACGCGTTGATCGCCACCCTCGCGTTCTCGGCGCATCTTCCATCGACCGATCCCGTCGGTAACACCACTGCAGTTCTCACAAGTTCGCCGAGCCGTCCCATTATTATTCCGTAATAAAATGTGATCTTAACAGAGACTCGAGGGTTAGCCTTTCTAAATAGAATCGCGCCGTACACCGGGCGAAACGGAATACGTGAGAGCGGCATAAAGGCAAACGAGGCCGCGTAGGTGGTGTGTTTGCAAGGGGACCAGCAGGGGTCAGCTTGACGAAACGTGTGGAGCGACACGAAGCCTCTCGTAAAATGAACGACTGTGCCGGGCGAACGGAAAACGGAAAGACACCGGAAACGTCGCGTCGCTTCGGTCACACGGAGTTTCACAGGATCGCGTATTCCTTTTGCCTTTTACGGTGCGCGAGGAGCGTATCTCTCGATCCGAATCGGCACCGCTTCTTTCTAGTTTGAATAATCCAGAGCGGATAGCGCGAAGCGGGTATTTAGAATCGGGTGAAAGAAACGAAGGCGCGGGAGCGAACACAGCGGCGGACCCAGGCCGAGAAGAATTATTTAAAGTCGCTTAGTTAGGATCAACCACGTTGAACCGTGTCGGGGGCCGCGAGAACGCACCAGGATTACTTTCCGCGCCGGCGACTTCGTAATTTCAACTTTCCCCTGGGCATTCGAATAGTTTAATCGCGGCGAATAATAATCCGAGGTGGGGGAAAAACCGGAACCCGGTGGCATGGAGGTGAATTAATCGAGTTCCGAAGCTCCCTGTTTCCCTGAACCGCACCAACGCAACGGTCACCGTTTCATAGCATTATCCGACGTTCATTTCCATCGCTATGTTTCAACGAACTTCCATATTCCCGTCGCGCGGAATGGAAGCGGAATCCCGGCCTCGTAAACAGTCCGGCCCCGGAAGCTGGAGCAGCCCGTTTCGGTTGATCCTTGAAATCACTTGATTCCGAACGGAGGGAAGGAACCTCGGGGGTTGCAAGCTGCTCTGCGACTGCTTCGGAGGGCCGAAGGCGCGGAAACAGAGGACCCGGACCCAGACCCGATTAAGCGACAAGCGTACCGAACTTATCTCTCTCCCGGTAAGCTTCAAATCTCCCTCATAAAAGTGGTAACAACCCCTGTTTGGGAAACAATGGCGGCGATGCCGGACTCGGCTCCAAACCTGGAAAAGTTTCGACGGTTTTGCGGCAACGGCGAAAGGCGCGACGAGAAATGCGGGAGAGACAGAGAGAGAGAGAGAGAGAGAGAGAGAGAGAGACGCGACGGAACGGTGTGGAACACGACCTACGGATTCGACTTTAACCACCGCGGAAGCTGTCCAATAAATATCGCGACGCTTGGTTATTAGCGTTTTCATTCGCTAGAATGGCTTAAACCGCGCACACGAGAATCGAAAAGGACCGCTTACGTGTCATGAAATAGTACTGTCTCGTGCATGGTTTTTGGGAGCTGAAGCTGAATAAGGACGGTCTTTTATCGACCCGGGATTTTCTTTTGGACTGGCTTTTGGAACCGTGATAAAGATTATGCTTAAGTCTTTTGATGTATCAAAATGTACGTGACGAGCAAAAGTGTAAACACACTTCGTTTGTTTTACATAAAACGTGATAATACAAGCTATTTTTCAATTGAATGATAAAGATTAGGTAATAATAATTATATCGTGAATGTGCTAAACAAAACATAACAGTTTATGTTTGATAATATTAACAATATATAGAACAGCATATAGCTGTTATGTCTGAATATAGACAATATATAGAATACCATATGTAGATACTGATTTATATTTTTAACATTGCCGCCGCGCCGAGAGCATTGAGCACAAGAATGCTTTTCATACTACAAACAATCAACAATTAAAGACGCGAACGTGGTAATTAATGCAAGTTCTGTCAAACTTCCGAGTTGCCCAGACTGAAATCAACTCGCAGTTTTTCGCAGGTAGGATTTTGCAACAAACCTCTTCGTCTCTGCCGGCAGTTTTCCTTCGCCTAAATTCGAGAATTCTGCAAACCCGAGGCAGTCGGCCGCGGTGCCAGGGCTTGAAATTTTTAATTCTAATTTTCCCGTCTTAATTCTCCAGTTTCCATTCCCTGCCGTTTTCAAAAACTTTCTAATTGCGAGCGCTTCTGTTGAAACTACGTTTCGCCGGCCATTAAAAGCGACGGAACTTTCTGTTTGGAAATTCGCTGGGACGTGCCACCGCGGAAGAAAAGCTTCTCGCGATGCTTTTCCTCGAAGGGAATCAACGATTCATTCTGCTCCTCTGTCCCGTTTTCTTGATCGCTGATGTTTGTTCGTTCGAAATAACGGGCACGCGGTCGATAGGCACCGTTTGTCACGGGACGGCCGCCGAACAAAACAATTAGATGTCCTCTCGGATAAATTTATCGACATGCCACGGCGAGAGAAAGCTTCCAGGGAGCAAAGTATGAACTGCCCAGGTGGCAGCGACGTCTCGATACACATACACACCGTTCCATAGTTTAATTGGTCAGTCTAGAATTTTTCCTTGCAGGTCATTCGTCGTGATCGAAGTCACGTTTTCCGTTCATCACCGCCTTTATCTCTCTCTCTCTCTCTCTCTCTCTCTCTCTCTCTCTCTCTCTCTCTCTCTCTCTCTCTCCCTCTCTCTCTCTCTTGGAAAGGAGACAATACATCCGGGAATAAAACTGAAAATCCGGTATTAAATTTCTGGCGCGAGCTATAATTGGACACTTTGCGGGACGCACGAAACGATTTACGGGGTAGCTCGTCAGGAGAAATCGACGAACAACAGGACAAGGGAACGGAAATAATAAATTCGCGCCGATGGAAATTATGAAACGATAGGCAGCCGCGTCATTCGGACGCTGGCGAAATTTATTTCGCTAATGAACCGAAACCTCGATAGACCGAATAACCGGGCCCGTCATCTCCAATATAATCGAAGGCTCGCTTTGCATAGACCCCGTTGTAATTTGTATTTTCATGGAATTCAGGCAATCCCAGCGTTTTCGTCTCGCGCGGCCGCGTAATTTCCCCGCTGACGGATATCGGTGCACGATTTAATTAATAATTAATCGATACGTCGTTAACAGTCGCGAAGAAATCGGCGGGGCCAACGAAAGACGTTGTTTTCGTACGTGACGCGAGCGAAACGCGGGCAAAGTGGAAATGGCAGGCAGCTTAATTAAGTTGGTGCAATTAAAATTTCATCCGCGGCAAAATTATACTGTTTCTCGCGATCTTATAATTGTACGTTTTATTAGCATATTTTTCACCGCGTCCGCGACTCGATTGGTTCGTGTTCTTTTCGTAGTTAGCATCGAAATGAGACCCCCTTTGATTAAACGCGCGGGTCGGAGGATTCTATAGCGCTTGCAGGCTTCATTGTTAACGATGGTAAATTAATACGCAGCATGTTACACGATGCAGCCGATTCGGACAGCCAGTGTGATACAACTGACACATTCTAACAAAGTCTACCATCGCATAGTCTGGAGTCTGGACCAGTGTAGCCAGACGGTGCGGCTCAAGCGGCTCGCAGGCCCCTTACGTCTCCGTCCCTCGCCAAGATGCTGCCTCAGCTGTCCCCACTCTTACCACTACCGCTGGCGCGACCGAGTCGGTAGCATGCTACCGCTCTCATTCTAGCACTCGGTCGCGCCAGCGGTAGCGGTAAGAGTGGGGATAGCGGAGGCATGCATCTAGGCGAGGGACGGAGACGTAAGGGGCCTGGCGAGACTCGCATCTGGGCCGATCTGGCTTCCCTGGTCTGGACGCAGATTTCGTCAGCCATGAGCCGACAGCCGAAACAATCGAACGATGTCTACGATCCCAATTCGTGGCAGACATTATCCGATCTGCTTTCCGTTCAATTACACTGTCCAACAAATTTCAACTTTATTTTTGTATTTCGATTCTCACTATGCGATTCTTATAGAGTTTTTCGCGCTGATTCCGAATCTGTTTTTAATTTTTCTCCTATACGTACAGTTTTTGAGAAAATGGAGTTTAAAAAAAGACATATTTTTCAACTTTGAACAAATATTGTGATATTATTATAAAAGATATTGAATTGATCTTTACAGCAAAAGATTCCTTGGACTTTCCCGAATACAGCGATATACAGGGTGTCCCAAAATTACCTTAGTTTAATGAAATGAGAGGTTCCCGAGATCATTTGAAGCGACATTTTCCTTTGCAAAAATGTTATCCGCGGCTTTGTTTAGGAGTTATTAACGAAAAACACGGACCAATGAGAGCGCGACCTAGACGCGAGTTGGCACAGTCGGCCAATAAACAGTTGGCGCGCCGGGCCGACTGTGCCAACTCGCGTCTAGATCGCGCTCTCATTGGTCCGTGTTTTTCGTTAATAACTCCTAAACAAAGCCGCGGATAACATTTTTGCAAAGGAAAATGTCGCTTCAAATGATCTCGGGAACCTCTCATTTCATTAAACTAAGGTAATTTTGGGACACCCTGTATAATATTAATGCATTATGATTGCTTAAACATGTTTAAACGATCATTGAAGACGGAGAGACACCACTTTTCAGAATATGTTGACATATTAAAATACTCATTTTCTTCAGTTTATTCTACCAAATGAGAAAAAATAGACGATGTGCTATCTTTTTGTCCGGGAGTGCATCTAACCAAATTTCGTGTAGTAAATCTTGAACGGCGGAAATCTATTTCGCTTTCAAACCCATCGACGTCGCCAAGCCCTCGAAATCCAAAGCTAGTCCAGCGAGCAGACTTTTATCTCGAGACTCATCCTCTTGCTCTCTCTCTCTCTCTCTCTCTCTCTCTCTCTCTCTCTCTCTCTCTCTCTCTCTCTCTCTCTCCCATTTTTAAAGCTTCGCGGAGAACGGACTCGGGACTGTTCGCACTTTGAACTCGTCCGTTGGTCTCGGGAACTCTTCAAGACATTTTTTCCCGTAACCTTCTCCTCGACGAGAAGAGATTTTGCTTTCGCGAGAAAACGAGACAATTCTCGAATTCGAAATATTGTATAGCACGGGATTGCAAGCGTGCTGCCCTGCGAATGGAGGAATCCCTTTTCCCTTTTCCCTTTTCGTCAAAGAGGACGGACGAATTCGTTCGAGTGGTTGGGGGCGGGTGACTTGCGAAAGGGAGAGGAAAGTCGAAATCTTAGTCTCAAAGCCTGAAATCTCATCTTCCGACGGTCGCGAGCGTCAAACAGTTTCTACGGAGCAGCGCTTTACAGCTTTTTCCAACCAGTCGAGTTTATCTCCTCTCTGGCTGTGACACGTCGCGCGCCGCGTCGCACCGCGCCGCGCTGGCTCCTCGGAGCTCACGCGGCTAACTTGTTCCCCGAACGAGCCACCTTTCTCGGAAATTGTGTGCTCCATGATGGAAAATGTGTCTGCAGTGCCCCCTGTACAGTTCGAATTCTTCGCGAGATTAAATTCTAACACCGACAATGCCCCTCGAATATTTATTGCACCCGCCAACGATTCCCAAATCGCCCGATTCATCCTCTAGAAATTTAGCGAACATTTGCGGATCTCATTCGGGGCGATCGAATACTGCTGTAGAACTGAATAGGCATTCTACTAATATTTTACGAATTTACTAGATGCGTATGTAAATCAGGAAGAAATCTCCCTGCCAATTACGTAAATTAAAAGACCTTTTACGCATAAAATAGTAAATCTACAATTTAAAATTACAGCTTAGCGAATAGTAGAATTTTCCGAAGAACGAGCACGAAATTCGACGGTTTTTATGTTTTTCAGAAAGGTGAGAATCTCGTTACGCGTCGGGAGCAGGGTTGCCATATGACGCCCCTTACGTTTCCGTCCCTCGCCTAGATGCTGCCTACGCTATCCCCACTCTTGCCACTACCGCTGGCGCGACCGAGTGCTAGAATGAGAGCGGTAGCATGCTACCGATTCGGTCGCGCCAGCGGTAGTAGTAAGAGTGGGGATAGCGGAGGCATGCATCTAGGCGAGGGCCGGAAGGATAAGGGGCCGGAGGGGATAAAATATGGCAACCCTGCTCGAGAGAGTGATCAAAGCGTACGCGAGGTAATAACGGAGCATCGCAAAAATGATTTCACAGCGGAGGGCACCGGAATCGCGCGGATCGCTTTCCGCGCGAAATAACTCGCGTTCGCCTGGTAGACGGAGAAGAAAAGGTTTCCTGGGACGGTGCAATAACGCAGTCGGTAGGGGTGGCTAATTCTTATCGTCCGAAGAGGGTTGGCGTGGGCGGCGGGGCGTCGTTGGAATTTTAATTACGTAAGGGACGGCTGGAAGAAAGGCGCGAAAGCTTGGGAGGAGGTTTTTTTCATTAAGATTACACTCGACCGAGTGCGCTCGCGCTCTCTAAACAAAATGTTCGTTTTCCTGTTACGTCGTCGTCGTCGTCGTCCTCGTCGTCGAGAGGGCGGACAAGGACGAAACAAAACTATCCGAGACGCGCCGAAGCAAGACGGCGCGGCGCTGCGAGGGGAAAAAGACCGTCAGTGGAAGAAAGGGGCAGGAGAATGGCCGCGTATAAAACAGAGGGAAAGTAGCCAGGCATTTCAAAGATGAGAGACCACTTTGCGCTTAGAAGGAACTCTTTTACTTTCACGGCTTACTAAATGCGCGAGGTATGCTCGAAGGAGGAGCGAGCTTCCAGCGCGAAGAATGGAAAGTGGGAGGAAACGAACTAGGGGGTGGAAAAGCGAGACCGAGAACAAGGATGAAAGAATAGCGAAAGCGGAGGCTACCTGTCCCGAAACCACCGACGATTCAACTCGCGGTGATTCGGGAAATGCGTCCAACATTTATCCTCGAGACAGCATAATTTAATTAACGGTCGGACATATTATTCGGGAATTAACGGTTGGGAGAAAAATAGAACAGAGTCAACAACAAATTGGAACTTCGCTGCGGCCGCGATTTGTTAGAAATTCATTGGACGTTTATGGTCGAATGCTCGATATTATGTGCCATAATGAAATGCGATTTAATTGAATGTTCAACAAAGAGAGACACTGTCCGAGGCCCGAGGGTATTTCGATCGTTGTTGGCGCAGTGTTGAGAGAACGCTGAACGCGTGAAAATGCTATCGGATTCATAGTCGGATTTGATTCCGTAATTTTTTCACGTACTCGCCGGGATCTTTCCGCGCGGGGAACGTGACAAATGATTCGCGTCGCTTTCAAATCGAGACCGGGAAACCGCACTATGTCCGATTTTATGTGCGCTTTTTTTATCGCGCCGCTAGGGAATTCGGTCCCGTTCTTTTTCCCCCGGCCAAGTATATTCACCGGCGCGGCACGGCGCGGCGTGTACCGGACACGATCGAACGGTATCGCGAATTTTTCGGCCGGTCGGGACGGGTACGCGTGCGTTTGCGCGTGCCGGTGCAAATCTGTCGCAAAAGTTCCGAGTTTTCGCCCGATTATTCGCGCCGAAAGCCGGTTTAGCCGGAGCGCTACGTCAACCCGAAATCCCGTCCCCGGAAAATGACGGTGCAAACTTTCGAATGTAAAAATCGTCCTCTGAAAAAACGGGAGAAAAAAGAGCAACAACGAACGCGCGCGCGTTATTGTCGCCGTATTATCCGGAAAGGAAATTGCAATCGTACGAACGATTGATATTCGTGATTTTCAATTTGCGAAATTGAAATCGGAACGATATTCGCGTCGAATATTGCGCGCCCGAAAGATTTTCTATTCGGCCTCGGAATAATGTGGCGATTCCAAAACAAATTCCCTCGGGCCGTTCACACATAACTCTGCTTACAGCCGGTGAACGCGCCGAATATCAGTTAAAAGGGACGCGTACAACATTCGGAAATTATTGGCCGAGATGCCGCCGTTTTTGTGAACCCTTTCCAATCGACTTCGTACCACTGAAAGTTCCACTAAAATTATTTAAATAAAAATAAATTTTTAAAAAATAACTCGTTTTTAAAACGGACTAAAAAGTATAGAATAATTTTTCCTAGCCCCACACAGGTTCCTAACCCCATGCAAATTGTGAATTTTGAATAGCTATGAAAATACTTGTAAAATTTAAAATGAAAAACGTGGGGTGCATGCAATAGATAATTGATGCATGAATAGTTGACCCAAGTCACTAACAATTTGATTGCACTGCAAGTGATATGAACTGTTGTGTGAGTTTTCTCGACGGCAGCTACTCTCTACACTCCTTACTATTATCTTGCGCCACATGTTTTTCGTTTTAAATTGTTTTGACTGGGGCGCGTTGTGGATCGCCAATTCGTCGGATCGTTGCCCGCCAAACTAATCTTGGGCAAGTAGTTCAAATGATTGGATGGTATCGAAGACGCAAAGACAACAATAGATTCGCATGACAATAAAATACGTTAAAAGAAGCGTTTCGTCCCGGACCTGCTAGTGGACTCATCAGTAAGGCTGATCTAGCAGGTCCTGCCTTATACGCGCGCAGATTTCAATACAGGATAATGTATAATCGTGAATCGATTGAGACGCTGAAGTCCGACGCTCGCGGATTTAATGGATGAAAGATTCCGTACGCGAGGGATCTCGGCTGATGTGATCCCGTTTGTCGGATGTCCTGATCGCTGGACAACGAACTATCGCGATGCACGTTACAAATATCACGAATGATTGACAAGACAACGGCTCGTGCGTTGTCTTATCTACCCGAGGACTAGAAGTCACGGCGCGGCGTTAGAGCGTAAAATTCAACTGACGAACGCGGTCTTACGCGATGTTCGTCAGGCTTCTCGAGCAGGAAATACGATGCACGGATTGGTTCCTGCCGAAACTGCATTTCCCAATCAGCACACTTTGTCAGTTAAGACCTCCTTCCCGTAGCTCTGTATGAGACCCAGGGAAGGAGAAGTGGGGCGATACCTAAACTCGGTCGACGATGGGTCCCGGTAATAAGACACCGTACTTAACGGTCGCGGGTGGTCCCTCGGAGGGACTAGATTTATGATACATTGTATTTCAAAGGTGTAGAAAAACTAAACATTAGGCCGGATGCCTCGACTGGTCGCCGAATGACCCTAGTTTGTTTAATCCTCGACGACGGACTGTAGGCACGAACGGACCATAAATATTAACCGAATGATATTCACGTGTATGGTTCCTACGCGACGGAACATAAATCTTACAAGTATTTTCATAGCTATTAAAAATTCACAATCTGTATGGGGTTAGGAACCTGTATGGGGCTAGGAAAAATTATTTTATACTATTTAGTCCGTTATTTTTATTTAAATAATTATTTTCTGCTTTTTAGTCTTGTATGTGTGAAATTTTTAAATATTGTATTGTCATCCAGTTCTGAGGTATGTTTAAAATTTCAAGTCTCCAGCTCATCGGGAAGTTAGTTTAAAATCAATTGCAAAATTTGTACCGAGCAGACAAACAAACAGACAGACAAGAAAACGAGCTAATAAAAACGTGGTAAAAAGAAATTCATGGTAGAGTCCCGAATAAATAGCGACATTATTCGGCACGCAATTATCATCCTTCTTTCGAGTTGTTCCGCGGCAGCCAACAACGCGTCATTAACAGCCCGATCCGGCGATAACAAAATGGTCGTTTCGGTACGAGGATTCGATTGGGCTGGGCGGTTCGCGACTGACAAACGAGGAAAAGACGAGAGGTCGAGGGTCCGTGGAGCACATTCCATTTCCCTTCGGCTGATTATCAGGCAGCGGCGCGGCGCGCGGCGGTCGGTTTTTCGAAACGGAACGAAACGAAAATTAATCGTATGTACTAGCCGGCTGAACGATAAATAATGCACGCCCGGAATTCGCGGTTGTTGCATTTATACGGTAGAAACGCAACGGCGCGGCACGGCACACGTTTTCGAGAGGGCTGAAACGTTTTCGAGTCTTACACGCGGATGAATCGATCCTCGGATGGCCCGATAAGGCTCCCTTTTTCACGGCGATCCATCATGACGCCGATGTTTGGCCTGTCCGCTGGGTCAACAAATCACGAGTCACTTTCAGGCAGGATCCGCGAGCCATTTCCTACGTTTTGCTCGTTTTCGGGCGCATTAGCGAGACGCGTCGCGCTCTGCTTCTGCTTCTGCCTCTGCCTCTGCTTCGGCTTCGATGCTGGACACCATGGGAACCCGCGAATGGTGAATGACGCGACGCCCAGCCCCGCGAACGTATCGATGGACGGTGCTAACCCTTCTCTGTCCGGGAATTTATGATCGATCGGTATTAAAAGCGTGATTCGACCGTCGTCGCGTCGACGGCGAAGTTTGTTGCGCCCGCGTTATTTATTTCCTCGATTGAGCGGACACTTTTCGGCTTTAACCCTTCCAAGATGAATGTTCTCATCCTCTAGATGAATATTCACCCATCCATCGTTTCTAGATACCGTGTAACGTCAGATATCTCGCTGATGAATTTCTGCGATAAAAGTTGTTGTGTCGCATAATTTTTACAATTTTACATAAATTGTAATACATATTTTCGTGGCTTGAGTTAGTTGGATATCTGAGGAACAATCTCCCATCATTCGTTTTCCCATTCATGTATCCATTAAGCACTGAAATTTGTCGGAAGTTTGAAGTTCTGTTAACGAGGGAAATAGATAGGAAACGACTTCATTAAAGGTGGCGCCACCTTAGGCTTTAATGAGGAAACCGCAGCCTCCGCTCGCGTATTCTAGATGGATTTTATTGCCGGTGCAGCTATCAGGAATTCTGCAGTCCAGGAATCCTGGTTTACGAGGCTACTGCGTAATAAAGTCATGTCTGATCCACACCGGGCCACCGTAAATTTAATTTCAAAGCCCGACGACTGATGAAGTTATGAGAATCACGTTTCAGGTGTAAAGCAGTCGGCAATCTCGTGGTGTTTCACACACACATCTGATATTACATAAAATATTTAATTCTATTCTTACGACGACAGCAAATTCCTGTAATTTCCAATAGAATTATTTCTTCGCTCTCCCTCTAACATTTTAAATGTCGAAATCCATTCGAATTCAGCAAACAGTTGTCGCGAATCGAACAATGCGGTTCAGGAAGGCGCGCGGCGCGGCGCACGGTGGGCCAGATCGACGCGCTAACTGTTCATGGGCCAAAAAATCAAAGTCCTCATACCGATTTTTAACGAATGTGTACAATGTTTCTTAAATGTCCATTGCATTCGAAAACGATAATATTAATTAATGTTATTAAAAACTCTCGTCACAATAAGCGTACGAAGATCAAACTTTTTTCAGATACGATTTATCACCGAAAAAATTCCTTTTCTTCATAATGATGTCCTGGAAAACCTACTGAAGATTAAGTGCCCAATTTTTTTTTTATATGAAGAATGTATATCTATGTTGAGAACGCACCAGGAACTGAACATGATTGTTCATAATTTATTATAAAAAAATATATTTACCGTAGTCTACTAAGGAAAATCGTCAAAGTTTTTCAGCTTTGACAAGGGATAAAGTTGTCATTCGTGTCGATTCGTGTGTTCTAACAAAGTGGAACATTTTCGGCAGGATCTCCTCTAAAAGATCGTGCAAAATTCAGATCCCAACTAATCCCAAGTCCGAAGTTATGATAGTTTAAAGCAATTTAGTTCGAAATTGATACTATGGGGTTTTTCGGGTCGCTGATTATGAATTTGATGTCAAAAGTAGAAAAACAAAATGGCGTATTCAATATGGCGGATGCCATATGCTTTACTTTCTGTTGACTTTTTTAGCTGTAATATTAATGTATTTTCTTGAACATTTGAATACAGGTAGTGTGTATCCAATTATGAAATACTAATTAACTGAAATTTAGAGTTTTTTACATCCTGAAATTATTATATATTAATTTTCCGGTATTTTCTGTAAATTACAGTTTATCAACCAGTAAACCATGAGCACCTAAATATTGGGTACAATTCATTACCATCTGTAAAAAATGTATTTCGATCATGAGTAGGTCTAAAAAAATAAAAAATAAAAATGTTATTGTCACGTCTGCCGACGTGTTGCCATAGGTTATAAGCATAGTTAATAAGAGTAGGATATTGTAACAGTAATTATTAATAATATTCGTTAGATATAAGTAATCATACTCCGATAATTTTGTTTTAATAAAAAATAATGTCCACCTTGATTATTTATTCATAACTATATATTTTTTATTCAATCATGTTATAGCTGACACCAAGACGAATCCAACGATATATTTAATGTGGTCTTCATGTTTTGAAATAATGGTGAAATAGGCCTGAACAGCAGCGCGTCGATCTGGCCCACCGTGCGGCGCGGCGTGTCCGACCAGTGACCGACCTATACCACTGTCACCTGTGTCTGTCGCCATTTAACTGAACTTCTTTCACGGATGTCTGAGTGCCATTCATTTCGAATGGCACGGAAACCGAGTCGGACAGTCGGCAAACTCGTGGAAAGGAAATAGATTACCGTGCGCGGCATTAACTTCAAGTGTGGCTGTTTGTTCGCGATATTTCAAAAACGCGACGATCGGAATCCGGTTGCCACGACGCGCCGCGCCGTGCCGTGTTTCGGATTCCGGGCCGCGCGCCGCGGTGTCGGAAACGATACGTGACAGGAACTCCTCGAGTTTTGCATAAACAGCGAGACACGCCGGCGTTTCCGGTGATCGATCAAAACCGCGCGGATGCGTGTGTCGCCCTGCAAGGTCAACAAATCATCAGCCACTTGACGGTGTTTGGCAAACGAATTCTTGTCACGGGACAAGCGACGACAAATATGGCTCCGCGTGTATACGGAAATTAATTTTTCTGGAGTCGAACTTTTCGGTGGGTGAGCAAATGGGTGGAAACAACACTGAAACAGTTGGCAGATAATGGGAAAGTATTTTGAAGTTCTTACTGGCACTATACAGGGTGCGGCATCTAAAACAGGTCACCTGAATAACTCGCTTCCTTTTGAAGATAGAAAAAAAAGGATCAGACCAAACTTACTTGATATCGAGGGGCTCGTAATCTGATGTCATTAATTTTTTTATAGGTGGAGACGTCAAGGAGATATGAAGGTCAACTTCATTTTTTTAAATGGAATGAGGTATTTTTTAATACATCAATCGATGCAGCTGGACATTCGTTATAAAAAAGTACTAACCTATGTATGTGGAAAAGTTAGTGGTTCAGGAGATATTTCAATTTAAATAACTCTTAGTACGACCACAATGGTATTTTTACTTTAGTTCTGATAGATGGTATCATGTGCAAAGAGCATTATTTAAATATTTTGCAAAATAATGTACCTTCTGTTGTTGATTCTATTGAATTTCCTGAAGATAAAGTAGTATTTGAACAAGACGGGGATCCTAAACAAATTGCAAAGATAGTAAAAATCTGGCTAGAAAATCAAAAATTTTCTGTAATGAAGTGGCCAGCACAAAGTTCGGATATGAACCCAATCGAAAATTTGTGGTCAATTGTGAAAAAGAGGCTAGCAAAATATTACAATCCACCTTCAGGTGTTTATGAATTGTGGAAAAGAACAGAACAAGAATGGTACAATATTGAGCCGGAAATGATTAAAAATTTAATAGATAGTATGCCACGCAGGCTAGAGGCAGTACAAAAAAGTAAAGGAAAATGGACAAAATATTAATTTATAGCTGTATTTCGACGTGCAAAATTAAAGTGCAAAACTGTAAACATTGCTACCGATCCATATTTTCGTAAAATATTCTATATATTGTTAATATTATCGAACATAAACTTTTTGTTTACCACATTCACCATATAATTATTATTACCGAATCTTTATCATTCAATTGAAAAATATCTTGTATTATCACATTTTATGTAAAACAAACGAAGTGTGTTTACACTTTCGCTCGTCACTGTAGGTGTTATAGACGAGTTACAGATGATTACTTAAATTTTCCATTGTGCCTGTTACATTGTGCAGATTCAGCTGAAATGGCCGAAATGGTCTGGCCACGATTGCCTGAATCTACATCGATAAATTGATGCGTCTTGGGCTTCTAAAAATGGCGAATTTACTTGTGAAACTTTGTACCTGTTTCTACTATCTGTTTCTATTTACCATAGAGAATGTTCGTTGATCGGAACAATATTGTTTCAGTAATCGCAGTGGACGCTCGCTAAATTAAACGGATCCATTGAATTCTAAGCCGACGATTTATCTGATAGCGCGGTCTGTAGCACCGAGAACTCGATAGCAAGTACACCGCACGAAAGCTAAGTGAAAACTAGCAAGCTTTGAATAGGGAAAAATTGTTGAAAACGAGTCTGGAACGAAATAAAACGAAGAGTGGTCGTCGATATTCGAACCGGTGAAATATCGATAGTTCAGCGCACGGGCGATACGAAGCTCGCCGAAACGCTTGCGGATAAAAAGCTGACTCCATCGAGGCATTTATTTAACGTATCTCGAACTTCCATGGTAAAAAACGTGCTCAAATAATATCGGATTATGGGGAGGTGAATAATAACTCGAGTAAACACATTCCAAATTTTTCCCAATATCATCGACGTGCTTTTAATGAATGTCTTAAATTTCCACGTTGGCCCGGTGTGTAGAGCGATAGAGGGCGAAAAGTCGGGGGAGATAGGTGGAACGACAGATGGAGGTATAGTGCGAGGGAGAAAGATAGATAGATAGATAGAGTGAGGAGGGGGGGGGGGGGGGGGGTTCGTATTAATTCGAAACGAGATTACGAGCTCTCGACGGAGAGCCGAAGCCAGTCTCGGCCGAATTAACCGAACCTAATTGGAATCGACCAAACCGCCGATAAGATTCCGTGATTAACCCTCATTTAATTTTCAAATTAACTCGAGACGACCGGTGACGAGTATTAATTTCGCCGGGCGATATTCTGGGCGTTCGGGGGTTGTTTGATCGTAGTCGTTGCCCGATCAAACAGTGGATCGCTGTAAAAAAGCTGACCCGGCTGCGGGAAAATCAATGGAACGGATGGACCGATCGGACAGAAAATGTTGGAAAAATTGATGACTCACCCCATGCCGGGCACCGTTTGTTCTCCGGCTTTGATGCCGGCCGTTGAGAGGGGAATTTAGAAATAACAGCTCGACATTCGACAACGGGAAACGAGCAATAGCGCCGGGAACATGGTGCCGACTGGCCCTTAATCTAACGGGTATCTACGAGCAACACGAATCAACCAGACAGGATTATGGCTTGTACGCGACGATTCGTGCGTACCCGTGGGTCGGTCAAATGATTATGGTCATCGCTTAGCATAAATTCCCCGACTTTTCTTTAATACTCCGTATTCCCTCTGTACGCCTCCTATTTTCGAACCCACCGTACCGCCGCCAGTTCGACCCACCGTTTGTGCTACTTGCCACTCTTTAACTGGCTCGGATCGATTTTCAAAAGTTCTACGTCGCACGCTCCCGCGCGCGAGATTTCATCGGGAAAACCGCTGACTGCGAGGAATCGTTGATTACAGCTTCCGAACACATTTTGCAACTTCTACGCGGTGCTAGAAATCGGGTATGAAATTGAGGAAGGCGCCAACCAACGCTACCGCCAACGCGAATTAAACTGTGGACCGTCCGACTCCGTTGCCCGTTTGCATCTTTCATAAAACAGACTCTCCAACTATCAATCCTTGTCTGTTATGAATTTTTGCGAACAAATTCAGTCAGATATCGACCCGGTAAACGACAAATAAAGATAGCAGGTTAGTTTATTCTGGCCGGGGGAGTGAGCTAACCCCGGCCCCCCGGGAGAGTTGAACTTCCCGGCACCCCGAGACGTTATGTCTTTGTGGCGGGGTGCCGGCCACCCCCAGAATGCAAGTTCTGGGGTGGCGCGTGGAGGGTGGGGTAGGGGTGGGGGGGTCGAGACGTCCGGATGCGTCTCCGACGACCCTCTCTTGCCGGTGTCGGCGCCTTCCTGCCCTGGCCGGGCGGGGGACCCTCGGTCCCGAAGGAGGCCCCACATAACCCTGGCTCCCCCCCAGGGGGGCCGGGGTATGCGTAAGCATTTCCACACGATAAAAAAAAAAAAGGTTAGTTTATTCTGTGGCAGGGGGTGAGGACGTAAATATCTCGAACTAGCAGATAGGCATCGCTTAGGTATTAGCCCCGAAGGAAACACGTTGATGTCTGTGTCCCAGCGTCTCGATTTGATCGATTGTCACGGGCACGCAAGCCGGTGCTCGAACACGCCTCGGCGCGGCGCGCCGTCTACGTTTTCGTGCGGGCTGCTCTAATCGCTCGCAGCCTTATTTATTGGTCGGTCGTTATTGTGGAAAGGACGATTTGTCATTGGGGGCTTGGTATTAATTACACGGGAACCGCCCTTTGTGGAGATAACGCGGGCAAAGGGCCGCGACCGTCGCGCCGTCGTCAGACGCGAGACAACCTGTTTGAATAGAAATTGGTCTACAGTCTACGGAATGAGAACCGGGGTTTCGAGCAACTTCCGAAAATTAATTGCCATGACTTCCGGGACGCGGGCGAGTGTGTGTGTGTGTGTGTGTGCAGTGTTCACGGGGCACGGGTATTCGCGGGTACCCTTTGGCCCGATCCTCCCGATTACCGCGACAGCCATGAATGCCCGTGGGCCGTGGGCCGTGGCCCGTGTAAAATATTTGTTGGGAGAGCATGTAATTCTGGAAAAGCTCGCGGAATGTTTCGCCGCCGCCCCGCGTCGCTTCAAACTGTTCTCGATCTCTCGTTCTTTTCCACTCCGCACTCGGGAAAAACCAGAATCTATCTCGAAACGATGTTAACGTATACCGAGACTATAACGATCGCAATCTCAGTCGCGTGAACGACCAGCGCGACGGCAACTTTCCGCGTCCGACCCGCAAAAATTCGCTGTGCAAGGAAAAGAAGTAGTCGGTGTGTTTTTTCAAAACTTCGGGGAATCTTTATCGGTGTTGGTTAACGAAACGTTGGCGGGGGGGACAGTTACGTTACGGGGGGCACGGAATTTTGACATTGCACCTTTACGGTGTAACTTTTCATATCAGCCATAAAAGCCGGCGTTTTGTTATAGAAAATATGACCGGTGGGAGGAAATTTTCTTGTTTCGCGTAGCTCGCTCGCGTCTCGCCGGCTCTTCCCGACGGCTTGCAGACTGATTCGCGGAATAAAACGTCGGCTTACCACTTTGTCTCCCAGATTTCGCACCCGGCATGGCAGATAGACTGTCTGGCCGACGAACGCGCTGACGTTCGCCGCAGTTGGTTCGAACATCGGCGCATCTCCGTCGATCGAATCGTTCCCGGCGTCGTTCGGACGACGCTGCGAGCCCTCCTTCGATATCTCACGGACCTGCACCGGCGCTGCAAGCAGAAGAACGTTTTCGTGAAATTATGTCTCGCCGGAAGGTATCGGCGTTGTTCATTAGAACTATTAAGTTCCGAACTAGGCGAATCGATACGACGACGATGGCGGCGGCTGCGGCGCGGCAGCTGCTCTGTGTTACGGCGAAACATGCTCGGGAATTTCGAGGGGCTACGCTCGAAAATAAATGTTGTAGCTCTCCAGTAATATTGTTAATAATCGCTGCGAGATTATCGCGCAAGAATTACACGGCAGAAAATTCCCACTGCAATAATTATGCGGGAACAATAAAATGCGAAAGCCGGGTACGAAACGCTATGGAATTTTTCATAAGCCACGCCCTGCTGCGGGATTAAATTTATACGGACAGTCAGATCCGGATAATTGTGTAAAATTCCAAAAAGAAAAATGAAAAAAAAATGAGAACAGCTGACGGCAATATTATTCCTGAATGGGGGTCAACTTTTCAAAAGTCCCGACGAACAATTGGACGTTTCCCGCGGAAATCAGCGTCGCGATAATTGCACGAAATTCCGGGAATAGCGGTGATTTTCCAGAAACTGCAGCTCATTAAATTCATATAGAAACCTTCGGCCCGCGGACGTTTCCGCGGGACTGTAGTTGCCGGCAAAAATGTTAACGCCACTTCTCAATACCGTCAAAACGAATGGACAACGTTCCGGTATTCGGAACATCAAACAGATTGCTTTGTAATTAGTTGCCGCGAAATCGTGCGCTGGATCATCAGCTGGGTTTAGCCGATTAAGATCGTCAAAACTGCCCCTAGAGGGTTTTCAATGACTATCGAACCATTCGAAAGCTGACCAAGAGAAACCCCCGAGTCAAATTTGAGCCATCTAGCTTTTCCGCGAGGGTAGTTACAAGGTGAATTAGATTTTGCGCTTTTCCACGCATTTTCAAAAATCTGACATATTTTCTATCGTAAGGCGCCTTTTACAGAATTTTTCTCAGATTTTTTTTGTTGCGAACTGTGCTTGTAAAAAATCTCGTAAAAAATGAAAAACCCCCAAAAATTCGGTTTTTATTGTTTTCTTGGTCAGCTTTCGAATGGTTCGATAGCGATTGAAAAATGGCCTCTAAGGGCAGTTTCGACACGATCTTAATCGACTAGGCTATGACCTTTACAGTATAAAAGCGCTTTGCGTTAAATAAATTCGATGTACCGTTGAGTGCTGATAAGAAGCTCCGGGGGGGGGGGGGGCACAGAGGCAAGGGGGGTCTATCGTTCTGCATAGCAGTAGTAGCGTGTGCGTGACCGCTTCGGCCGATAGAAGGCGCGCCCCTTCCAAGCCAACCAATCGGGCGCGCATTCTTGCCTACGTCGCCGCATTCCTGCCAGGGAGCTTCTTGTCAGCACTCAACAGTAGTTGTTCTCTGCACAAATAGAACTCGGGAAGAAATCCCGAAAGCGTATCCGCGGCGTAGTCTGAATTCCGGGGCCGATATCGCGGGAAAGGTGGCAGGCTGTTCGAGATCGGGCAGCAAACAATTGCGCAGAAGTTTCGCGGAGAATGATCAATTTCGCGGCGCGTCGCGTCGTCTCAAGGGAGCCGGTAATTTTTAAAGAGCACGCAGACGGCTTGCGAAAGGCTGGGAAAGGGACTCTCCGCCGGAGGGGCAGCTCGTAATTTCTCAGTTTCTAACTCAATTGCGCGGAAGCACGTCGTCAAGAACCACACGCGTTTCCATCGTTGGCGAAACTTGCACGCAAATTCTGGACAGGAAGCCGGAACTCTCGCTGCTGCAACCGTCTTCCAACCACCCGCACCCGGGGGAATGGAAGCTCGGCACTTGCTTTCTATCCGACTAGAACCTGGCCCACGCAGCCAGATACCAGAAACCGAATGCATTACACTCGAACAGCAGTAAACTGTTACCGGTTCTGCAAACTCGGCTCATTTCTTAAGCGAATACTTGATTATGCAACACCCACCCCCGCGCTATACACCTTCTACGATAGATGTGCCATTTGTGGTCATTTGTTGCACGGTTTCCTTATCGTTCACTGGTATACACTAACTGGTACGATCAATGAAAAAATAGGCCCAGAAAAATGGAAAACGTATCAGTGTAGTCTTAAATATACGCTCTTCTCCGCCACTTGATTCCAATCGTTCTAATGTTTCAAGTCGCCACGGATAATGGATTTGCATAGAAGATACAAAAGCATTAGGCTTTTAGCCGCTTTCCTCTCCGCGGGATTATTCCCTGCCTGTTAATCTTTGCGAACGAAGTCGATCTTTCGTCTTTTTCGACTTTGTTCCTTCCTGGATATCTGGACACGTGTAAGGTAATCTCTTCGACCCGTCGCGTCGCGTCGAATAGCTGCCGGTCTATTCGGCCCGCGGCCTCGTTAGTATACCTCCGAACAGTCTCTCTCCATCATCATCGATCATCATCAAACCAGCCGGCGATATCCATTGGCGGTTGACAGGGATTGATCCGGCAGGAAAGTTGGTATAATAAAACCGTGTGTGCCTGTCTGTTTGCTAATACACGAACCCCGGAGGGTGGTGGAATCATCGTTTCCAACGATTCCAACAGATTTTCCAAATTCAACAAAAATCCCCATGGTCATTCCCGTTCCTGCCAATCTGATCGGAAATCTACAGTCAGCCCGGAAATAAAATGAAAATAATGGACCACCCACAATCTCGCAAAAAATCTTCCGGCCAGCAATTTCGCAAGAAATCAAAGCCTCGTGAACACCGGAAAAATAAAACGAAGAAAATTCGTCGAGAGGATCGTTCATCGATCAAAGTCGAGGCGCAATCGTCGAAATCGACTGAACAAGGAAACAGCGCTGGAAAACGAACAAGTCTAATTGCGTTGCCGACTCGCCTGGTTTCCCAGGTTGATGGCGAGCGGATCGCGACCGTATTTTCCCGCGGGTATCGAAAACGCTGCCCGATAAATTTAATTCGAACGAAGCTGAGCGTGGACGACGCGGCGCGGGGCGGCGGAAAGGAAGAGCAGTGTCCGCGCCGCGTGCCGCCAAGCCATATCGAATTATCAAATAGAGAACCGAAACGGAACGAGAACCGGTGACATCGTAACTCGGGACCGTTTTCGCATAAACAACGTTCCAGCGCGGCGTTCCCTTCTCCAGCATATCCAACAGCGTTTGCCAGCTGCCTTCCGCTCTCGTACCGTCCGTTCCCGATCGGGCCGGGTCGGGCCGGGTCGCGCGAACGTGTGACGAGCGAGAGAGAGTAAAAGCCTGCGGGGATCAGAGCTCAGAGCGCTCAGATAACAGGCCGTACACACATACTCGGGCATACGCTATGGCACCGCAGCTCTGCCGTCATACAAATGACCAACTTCCCCTCGGCCACCTCCTCCTCCCTCTTCCACGCCGCGCCGCGCCGCGCCGCGCCGTGGCCCTTTCCCACTGCTGCACTGATAACTCCAGATTAATTGACAAAAAGCAGAGGCCGCGAGTACGGATGACGGCACCGCGAAAATCGTCCTGCGCCGGAACTGGCCTGGATCCCTCTTTATTCCATTCCCGTTGCCCCGGGAAATGGGGTCGGGATTGAAGAGTAACAAGTTTACAGAACGGGAATACGCAAACCGTGGAGTTTCGAGGTCAAGAATAGCTGGATATCATTTTTTCGCGCCAGTCATGCAAGGATGTGCCCGCATGTTCTGCTCCCTGCGGAATTTTGGTAAACCCGTAATCAAATAGAGCATTCCTCCTTAACCCGTTTTTCCCGTGAAGAATGAATGCCTTTATCGCTAATCTATTTTAGTTATTACACTGTCCAACAAATTTAAACTTTTCTTATGTTTTCAATATACTGTTGGGTCCTTCTTATACAGGGTGTCTCAAAATTAACTTAGTTTAATGAAATGGAAGGTTCCCGAGATCATTTCAAGCGACATTTTCCTTTACGAAAATAGCGTACGCGGCTTCGTTAACACGTTGGTCGCCACGTCACCCATATCTGTGCACGGGTATACTTCCGTGGGCGCCCCGTCACCCAAATATTGGTGACGCTCTTCTTGTTCGAGTTAATTAAATATAGGATATAGAACATGAAAATATTAAAAACACATATAATGTTATTCAAATTCCGGATGGTTAGGTAAAGGCGAGAATAATCACAGAACTGAGTTTCTTCTGTAAAAAGAGATTTTTTTAAATTTTATTATTCATGTTCCTATGTACAACTATTTACAAGGCTTACCGGTAAAAAGAGAAACGACATTAAATGTCAATTATTCGATATCCTTTCCCTATTTACAATCTTTACTTCTGTCTATGTACTTATAATCTATCTTATTCACTTTGGAGGTTAATCTTTTCACGTGTTCTCTTTTCCATGACACACCTGTCTTTCTATCTCTCTTTCTCTCACTCCCTCTGGTGTTTGTCTTACCGATCTGTTTACTACCGCGTCATGTGTGCGCGGGATAATTTAAAAGGGAGTACCACGTACTTTCTTTACACACATTATACCATACTTTTTCTTAATTTATATTCTGGATAAAATATTACATTATGCTATGTCGCATGGTATTCGTTAAACACAAGAAGTGTGCTTCTCGACTAAATGAAAGATCTGGGATATCTGCCATGAGATTCCTCGGAATACTCTAGCCGGCAAGGTACTCGCTTTCTCCACTTAGGAACAAAATAATCTTTTCTTTACACTGGATCAAAGGCGATAAGCAATGAATTCCCGCTTATCGTTCTGTTTACGTTCTGCGTACCGACGGTCGGATTTGGGCCCCGCGGGAAACTTAGCCGAATTACGCTGGGCGACCAACGTGTTAAGGAGTTATTAACGAAAAACGCGGACCAATCAGAACGCGAGCTAGACGCGTACTGCACGGCGCACAGTGGGACCTTTCGTCGAATTCGGAGACAAAATCAAAGAACTTCCGATAGAAATGAGATAGAGAGCTGAATTTTTTTTATTTACAGCTGAAACTTGACAGAATGTGGGAAAAATAGGGAGACTATGGTACGAACGTTTTTTAACCTTGAAAAAATTCGTCAAACTTGCACAATTTCAAGAAAATTGTGGTTTTTTCAATACCACGTACGGGAAAAATTTTTTTTAACATGCTACACATCATTTCTGGTAGATTTTTTCACGCTGATTTCAAATCTGGTCTCAAAATTTGTCTACGATTTTTTGTTTTTTCAAAAAATCGATTTTGTGACAAAAAACTAATGAAGTCATTTCTTCGTTGAAATGATTTGATAACTCACTAGTTTGAACGTGTATCGTATTCTCATATATGGATGATGAAGTATTTAAACGTTTTGAGTTACTTACGAAGCATCAAACACTTCACATCTCGTCATCACTTGACGTAGCGCATTCATTGCTACTGGCACTTTCTGCAAACTCTGTGCCGCTGTAATGTAATACAAATTATATATCTATTGTCCATAATTATAATTTCATTTACAGAGAGAGTAAGGTAAGTATTTAATCTTTTTAACTTACGTATTCCCGTCAACGAATTTTCTACTTTCTGGTGGTACTTTATTTTTTTTTTGTACAACTTTAATACTGGTAGCAACTCATGTCGGGCTAAGATATTTTACTTTCTGGTTTCAAAAAAACGTCGACGTTCCAAACTTGAAAGGGTGGTTTTGCAAGATATAAGTCTACTCTATCGCGTGGTATAGTTCGATTTTCCGCTGGACCCTTATTTTTTGAGATAAATTCAAAAATATCCTCAAAAATTGGTGCAAAAGTGGTGCCCCTCCGTCTTTGTTGAAACATGTTTAAACAATCATAATGTATTAATATTGGATATCACTGTATTCGTGGAAGTCTACAGAATCATTTGCTGTAAAGAACAATTCAATATCTTTTATAATTACATCACAATATTTGTTTGAAGTTGAAAAAAATGTTCTTTTTTCAAAGCCATGTTTCTGAAAAACTGTGCGTATAGGAGAAAAATTAAGGACAGATTCGGAATCAGCGCAAAAAACTCTATAAGAAGGACCCAACAGTATATTGAAAACAAATTTGGTGTTGGACAGTGTTATCAGACTTACTCGGATCAGAATTACTCGTGCTGCGATTACTGGACATACTACGAACCACAGACTAACACAAAAATCCTTTTGATCAGCCAAAACTACTTGCTCAATTTTAACGAGGACTCTCCCTATACTGCATCGTGCCACCAATAAAAATAACCTAATCCAGTAAAAAATTCGCAGAACTAGCGAGTCCCGAGTTAAATCGGTCCGGTGAAAGTTTCGCATTACATCGAAATCGAATTACGCCGAATTGTGTCCACAAGAGGTTCAGAGCGGTGGAACCGTAGAGCGCAGCCGCCTCGGGAATATCCGGGTGAAACGTGGAGTCGTGAAATTCGCGAAAATTTCATCGTGTGTGGGATACAGAAAAAGCTGCGGTGCCACGGTGGATTTCACGGTGTGCTCGTTCCGGTTTAATTTGCTGGTGCGATAACCGGGAGCGATATTCGCGGGGCATAATTCGTCTGAGCGAGGCCTCGACGCCAATGAGGGACGAAACGAAACGCAGCGCAGCGCAGCGAGAGAGCGCTCGGGGTGACAACGGTCTCGCCTCGCAGCGTTGTTCCAGCCTCTGAGGGTCTGCATGTTACGAGAGAAGTGCGGAGAAAGATGCTGCCTCGATGGGGGCCGTAAAACGTCCAAAGAAAAATAGCCCGCGGCTTGCGGCGCTCAAAGAAAGATAGAAAGAGAGAAATAGAAGGACGAGGAACATCCTCGGTTTTACGGGCACTCGCGTCCGGTTTATAATATTATAAAGCAGTGGAAAAACCGGTCGTCGTCGGCGTCGTCTAGGCGGTCTTTTTTCCGCCTGGAGCGCCGCGCCGCGCCGCGCCGCACGGAAACGCAGAAACGGCTGCTGCCTTGTCGTTGTCGGACAGAACACGAGCCGGACGCGTGCTTTTGACGAAGATCCCCCGCGTACAAGGCGGACGAGATGTCTTCCGCGAAAATTAAGAGCAGCGAGTGGAAATTCAATGTGATTTCAATTTCAGTTTTTACTACTTCCGCGGTTTTAAAGACCGCGCGCGATCATCTTTTAAATAATCAGTTGTATTTTTTGAACGTTCTCGCGCGTCCTCCCACAGAATTTCGTTCGCGTGTCGGAATTTGAAAGGATTGTATTAATATTGATATTATACGAGTCCGGAGGACGTCGCGTCGGTGAAAAATTCGGCGCTGCGTTCCAGTGGCCATCGACACCATCAAAGTTCAAGCGACAATATCGTGTACCACACACACACACTCATAATCCCTATAATCTCACTACAGACTAAATTTACACACTAAATTAATTTAAATGAATTATTGTAGACTAAAATCTCCCCACTCCGAGGTCAACCGAATGCGTTAACAATCGTCTCTATGGATTCGGTTAACAACATAATTCCACAACACCAAAAATTATACATTCGCACGAATCTCTGTAAAATGGACCAGATCAGTCAATACTGTAACTGCATTCCTCTGTTATTTTATGCGTAATTGGATATTAAATACGCACCGCCGAATACTGGGCATACAATAATTAACACAAAGGGCAGTGCTTAAATACCACATCGGACCGAATTCCTACGCATTCAATACTGGGAAGGAATTCTCCCGCAACGAATAAAATGTACATATTATTTGGTGTCCGACGAAGATTGAACTTGTATTATACCATTTATGCCTACGGCTGCGGCACGCCCTCCACAGCTAGACGGTGAAAATTTTAAGCCGAATTGATACTGCCAAAATAATTCATGAATTTGCAAGAAACAAAGCAAGACGGAAATTCATATAAAATAAAAAATGTGTAAAACGTATGTATGTTTTTTAATAAATTTATTTAATGGCTTATGGTATGGAATTTCTGATTACTTTTCTTTTTCGTTTATATCTTAATGAGAGTTTTCTTGAAACTTTTTGTCGGGAGGGGGGGGGGGGGTACCCGAAATTTTGACCGCTTAGGGCTCCCACTTGTCTTGGTCCGCCACTGTTTCGAATGACACGCCGCGTTACAATGGAACGTCACGCGTACACGACGTACCACGACGGAAGTACACAGGCGAGCCAGAAGGAATTAATAATTTAGGATATCAGAGGCGGTCGGTAACCGGCCGAAGGAAAGTGAAATTTCCCGCGACGATGGCAGAAACACGATGTAAACAGCGAGAGCTGTTCGTCACGCTGAGGAACACCACGTGCTCGACACGTGTGCTGTTTGCCCACGCAATGGTCGTTCTGCACGCATCGCGGAGTACATCCCATTGCGTCGAGCCGCGTTACGGATTATAAACGTCGCGTAATTCGTGCCAGAAAACGAAGAGAATCAGCGAGAGAGAGAGAGAGAGAGAGAGAGAGAGAGAGAGGGGGGGGGGCGTGAGAAAGAGAAAGAAAGAGCCAGAGAGAGCAGACGCGCACTCCTGACGAAGTGAAATTTGCCAGTCATGGCACATTATGCCACGCGTAAATATGACGTTTGCCCGCGGTGGAATCATAGTTGGCAGCCCAGGCGGAGCTAGACGCAGCCCTTTTCCCCTGTCGCGCGATTCCGCGTGTACTTTTCTTCCTCGCGTGTGCTCGTTACCGTTCCCTATCCGGCCCCTCAATTCAGAAAAATTCAAGTCCCCGCCACTCGCGCCGCAAAGAAAAATGAAAAATATATTCCCGGCTGCTCGCGGAATTGCCGCGGGAATTAACTGCCTCGCGGAACCGACGTAACGAGCAATTTTATCCCGTCTATTCCAGCCTCTGCCCCTTCCCCCTCCCTCTACGAATATTGTTATTCGTTAACGTCGATCTTCCCTCGTGCCCCGACCCCGCGATTGTTCATACAGTTTCAATTAATTAGCCGTCTGGGAAATTAGACGGGGGGAATCGAGGGTTGGAAAAAGGTTTGCGGCCGGAGTAGAAAAAAGAAAAACCGGGAGCAAATTGACGTAGCACTTGAACGGTCCGTCGGAACGAAGACGAATTAGAGAGGCGAGGGCTCCCGGTCAAAGAAAAGGAACGTGCCGCTAATAAAACTAAACTGAACTAGCTCGGCTCCTTCAACTTTGCCCGGGAACGACGGCGAATCGCTGCGCTGGAGGAACTGGGAAACCGAGAGAGGGACAAAAATTAAGAGCTCTTCTTCCCCACTGTCTCGAACAAATTCTTCCGTACATCCCGTATATCTCGTACTTCATCGGCCGCGGAACTATGTCATGCGACATCGACGCGAGTAAGTGGCTGGTCGAAAATAATAAGGGAAATCTTTCTGACGTTGACCAGGCGGCAACAAGAGGCTAATTTTTCCTTCCCTTCGAGGAACGCGACGCTGGAACAAGAAACTTTCCGTTCCTTTTTGCGAGAACAGCTGTTTTGTATTTTCCCGTTCCATTTTAATAACAGGGATTAATTATAGCAAGGAAAACTCCCTCCGCTTTTCTGCCCTCTTCAGTACACATCTGTACTAACTTATTTTGTATTCGTTTATTTTTATAAATTCGGAATTATTTTCTTCGGACGTCTATATGAAGAAGCAAGGAAATAAAATTTTCGCTAAAAGGGTTAACCTTCGCCTTGTATTTTTATAGAGCACAATTTCTCGGGACAACAATTCCTACAAAATTGCTTGATAAACTGCAAGCAGCTTACGGTCTCGCGGTTCCGAATACACAACAGAAGGTATTGAAAAGGCGATTCTAACGCGGCTTTGTAATTCACCGGTCGAGAATAGGCTGACTGGACCCGCTGCACAATAACGGTATTTCAAACAATAAAATTAAACGACTGGAGCGTGTGTGCGCGCGATACGCGTGGTCCTCAAGGAATTATGATAATGTTTGTCGCGCCGGCGCTGCGCGGCGCGGCGCGGTGGAAAAAAGCCAGAACGGAAAGATACGAGAGATAGGAAGTGGGAGAAAGGTGGTGGGTAAAGCACGAAAAGGGAGTGGGGAAGAGACGAGGAGAGGGTGAGAAAAGCGGAGCTGGAGGAACTTGAAAAATGCGGACAAGACGAGAAAAGGTTTCTGGGTTTCCTGATGGGAAGGTGGCCGCACTTTCACACAGAAAGAAATCACTCGGGGCCGGTCCACTTTCTTTTCTTTTCTCTCTCTCTCTCTCTCTCTCTCTCTCTCTTTCTCTCCCTGCCTCTCTATTTTTCTAACGATCCGTTCAGCGGCCTGTTCCTGCCCGTCCAAGTGACGGAACACGATATCTCAACGTCGCGTCGCGTACGTCGAGGCGAGAGCTGTCCGGCGAATTTTTTCGCAACGGGAAAATTAATGCGAGCCGATCGATTCGCAGCCCCATGCGCTTTCTACGGAGTCCTTATCGAAATTGGATGGGTTCCTCGCAAAAATAATCACGTCGACCGCGGACGTGGATCTTTCCGTAACGTTCTGCACGCTGAAATAATTGTTGTAACCAGCGTTACCATATTTTTATCCGTCCAGGCCCCTTACCCTTCCGCCTCTCGTCCAGTTTCGAAGCGTAGCTCGTCTTTGCACTCTTCCCACTAGTCGCTGACGCGTACCGTACGCCAGCGTGTCGCCACTGTCGCCAGCGTTAGTGGGAAGAGTGCAAAGACGAGCTACGCTGCGAAACTGGGCAAGAGGCGGAAGGGTAAGGGGCCTGGAGGG
Organism: Lasioglossum calceatum; assembly: GCA_963966675.1. Lineage (NCBI taxonomy): Eukaryota > Metazoa > Arthropoda > Insecta > Hymenoptera > Halictidae > Lasioglossum > Lasioglossum calceatum. The sequence continues at coordinate 60,187 of OZ016555.1, read as the reverse complement.
ATAAAAATATGGAAACGCTGGTTACAACTTGTAACCCTCTAGACCAGGGTTGCCATATTCAGCGCGAGCCAGGCCCCTTACCCCTACGCCCCTCGCCTAGCCACGCCACTGAGCCCGCCTTTGTTTTCCCCACTCTTCCCACTAACGCTGACGCGTACCACGGTGACCATGCTAACGAGTCGCCGCGTCAGCGTTAGTGGGAAGAGTGGGGGAAGCAATGGCGGGCTCAGTGGCATGGCAAGGCGAGGGGCGCAGGGGTAAGGGGCCTCCTCGCGCAAAATATGGCAACCCTGCTCTAGACTCAAATGACGATTCTGAAGGGCTACAAAATTCGTCGAAGGTTGAAGCGACTCGGTATCCAAGGGTGTGGGGGGGGGGGGCGAACTATTAATTCATCGGAACGGAGCCGGGCGGTCCTGACTCGGGTACAAATCAGTTTTAAAATCGCGAGCGGCTTGAAGCCGGTTAGCGAAGTTCGGTAATTGGCCGACCCACTTGGAGGACTTGATTTTTCGTTGGCCGAAAGCCGTTCCGGCCAAGTCGGATCGAGCAGTTTCCCTGAAATCGCGTTCCAAAACGCGGCGACGAGCGTTGCACAGCGTTGGGCGATCGATGACGTTGGTCGAGAAGTCTCGAAAACAGGGATTGCGAAACAGTCCGCGTCCCGCGGCCGGACTGAAGAATAGTTCGCAATTGCACGGTGGAAAGTGTAGCGGGACGAGGTAGCTCGGTCGTGCCGTTCGAAGGAACTATCGTTCTAAACTATCGTTCGCGCGACTCGAAATCGGTTTTTTTCCCCTTGTGTTGGGCAGGCTGCCATTCTCTCGTAGGGAACCGGTGCTCTGACTATCGCGTGGAACGGGCAATTTTCTCTCCTCTCGCGTTCCCACGGTTTATTGAAAAAGCTGAGCAGAAGAGGAGATCATCAAAGTTCGCAATTTGCGCCAAGTGCGAGAGGCTGTCGGAGGCTGAAACGAACGCGCTCGCCGGCTAGATAGACCGGGTCGAAAGTTCAATCTCGTCTCCGGCCGCGTTTCGACCGATATTTTGTCCCGCTGCCGCCCTTCGCCCCCCTCCCCCCTCCCACCCGTCGATTGATTTCTGCGATCCAACTTTTATATTGCCCCGGGCTGCCCCCCCCTCCCCGCTACCCTCTTACCCTCTCTGCTCCGTTTGCAACCTTCCCCCTCTCCTTTTCCACTCGTTCGATTTCAATAAAATTAATTACAGGCTGCCGACTGAGATATCGGGATCGTCAGCGGGCTCCGGGACGCGCAGCTTTTAATTAGTGTTCCGCAGGAAACGGATAAATGACCGTGCGCGTGTTAGCCGCGTCGCGTCGCGCCTGATAACGAAAACGCTCCGTGGAGGAAAGAATATTCTGCGACGACGACGACACTAACTCCGGCACCCTGCCTCCGAGAAAATTATCGAATCTTCGAGAGACAATCTTTCAGAGGACGATCGAGATTGGAAATGAAGCCAGACGGTGTCGCTGTCGGCCGGTAATTGGATTATTAGGAGAACCGGCCGGATAGGATCCCGATGAGGCCGGATTGAAACGGATATGAAAGATTCCGATGATACTTCTGGCGTCTCGACCGCGATATAAAACGCGCGATTATGCATTCGCAACTGTGCCGTTTAATTCTGCGCGTGCCAGCACGGCGAACATTCAAACTGATTCTCGTACAGAATGAGAAACGTTTAGTTTTCCGTGTAATTTAGAAGGTTTGACCATGAACTTGTTAACAGTCACAGTTGTTGGCAGTCACGTTATACAGGGTGGGCCACCTAATTGTGCCACCTCAAATATCTTTGTCGTTTTCAAAGATACGTCAAATGTCTGAAGGACAAATTGGAATGGTAAAATGGGGTTCATACGATACGTATAAGATTCATTTTTTTAAATGGAATTAGGTATTTTTGAATACATCAATCGTTGCAGCTGGACATTCGTTATAAAAAAGTACTAACCTATGTATGTCGAAAAGTTAATAGTTCAGGAGATATTTCAATTTAAATAACTTTAAAACACCATTACTGTCGTACTAAGACGTTACAGAAGTAAGTAAACGCTAACGTTATATACTATAATAGACAGTTGGCGCGCCTGGGCCGACTGTGTTAACTCGCGTCTAAGTCGCGCTCTGATTGGTCCGTGATTTTCGCTAATAACTCCTAAACAAAGCCACGGATAACATCTTTGCAAAGGAAAATGTTGCTGCAAACGATCTCAGGAACCTCCCATTTCCGGCTGTTGAAGGAATTTTGGGACACCCTGTATATATTGTTAATATTATCGAACATAAACTGTTATGTTTTGTTTATCACATTCACCATATAATTATTATTACCTAATCTTTATCATTCAATTGGAAAATAGCTTGTCTTATCACGTTTTAAATTTAAATGAACAATGTTGGGACACGTGTCTATCGTGTACTGCTGGTCAGTATTATTAACACGCAAGCATGCCGAAATTTCAAGGGGTAAACAGAGTGGCATAGACCACGATAGATACTACAATGGTTGCGTCAGAGATTTCACAAGAGCCAATTGATGCAGGGGAATTTATTAGAGATAAAGTTAGAGGGTGTTCGGGCGGGTAACGAGGAGAAATCGATGGATACGGCGATTACCGATGCGACCGAGCAGACATTAAGATGGATGCGTCTAATAGAGAGTCAATTGGGGATAAATTACAAGAGGACCACGAAGGAGCACCCTCGTTTCGCGCTCGCGGCGCGGGTAGCCATTAACGACAATTGACCCCTCAATTTCTAATGTAGATTTCAAGGCCGTGGAACGCGATCGACATGCGACTGGTCACGAATTGCATTCGACAAGATAAAACCTTTTACGGACGTTACTTTGTCACGCGAGTATACTATACATATCATCGAATCATCGAATCTAACCGACAACCCGGTTTTATTTTTATCGAAGATTCGTCGACCTGATATAACCGGGTTCCGAACGTCGAGATTGGGAACGGCGAATGATCTCGGTAAACCGCAATAATTCTCGCGCGAATATGGTGCGCTGAAAAAATGCAGATGGTTGGTGGCGCTGTCAAAGGGCTAAGATGATTAAAAATAGGCAGAAATATTGACGGGCCGTTGAAACGAATACTGAAAACCCTACGGGCGAGGGTCCTCTGTGCGAAAAAATAAAAGCATTTTTTCGACGTTACCAGTGCTCGTCGGTGTTTCAGCCTCGGTGCCAAATGCACGCGAGCGACAGGAAAAACATGTGTACCGCCCGAGAGGAAATAAATACCGTTCGCGAAAAAAAACCGTCGCGAGGCCACACGGTGTTTATTTTATAAGCGACAGAAGCTAGTTAAACAGCGACGGGCCGATGTGTAAAATTAGTCGAGGATACTGGGAGCAAGGGAGATGCGTTTATTTGTAAACCTTTGTGAGATTAGTTTCTGAAGCCCAGAAAGCGGAAGTCGCAAAACGAAAAAAGGGGCAGAGGTAGGCGTCAAGTGTAACTCGCTCGCGAAAGCCATACGAGAGGCCATGACGCGTTCCAAATAATTTATTTCGAGCGGCGCGCGCGCCCACGCTCTCGTTCCCGTTCCCGTTCCCGCTCCTGTGTTCCCCAAAAGGAACCGCTTCGCGCAAGGATAATACCCCCGGTCTGTGCAAAGTGCGAAGCACATCCCTCCAATTAGTTGCACAATGCAATTACTGCAGGTATTATTCCATTACGATGCCTGTTGTTCGAGTAATTTGATCATTGCGAAGGCTGCTTCTAATGTATTATTCTGAAAACCGGCAGAGACGCTAGACGGAAAACCCGACCAGAGGAAATTTCATAATTTCGCGCCGGCAGGAAGTGTTTGTAACACGAGCACGGATCGGAGCTGCGAATCCGATATTAATCGCCCGGTGAAATTCAGAAAAATTAACGTTCTCTATGCCGTTCTACGTTCTACACCGTTTGTCGCCGGATAGAATTCCGAGATATTCCATCCTATCGCGTGGAACTCGCATACGGTAACCAACTTCCCTTCCCTGGCGGATACTTCAAACTCATTACTGTGAATTGGTAATCCGAAACTCATCAATATTCTCCCGATAAGGGAGAAATGTTTAACGAGAAGGACAGATTTAGAAAAGTTACGTTTCTACCGTGTACTGTGACTTTGTTCGTACTGGCATTGGATCAAGGGATCATTTAATATCATATAATCAGTACATTACTCGACAAAGGACAATATACTCCGAACAATCTCTAAATGAACCCAGAATAGTCTATAAGGGTGTTCCACAAGGAGGAGTCCTTAGCCCCCGCCTATCGAACTTATATGTTTCGCATATCACAAACAACTTACCTAAATCGATCAACATATCACAGTTTGCAGACGATATCGCCTTCTTCTTAAAATTCTCGTCTTTAAAAAGAGCTAAAAGCATCCTCCAGAGATCAATTTCTGCCCTTAGCAAAAATCTCTTCGATATCGGACTCAACCTTACTCCTGAATCAGGAGCTGACTCCTTCTCGCCCAGTTTCGCAGCGTAACTCTTCCCACTAACGCTGGCGACACGCTGGAGTACGGTACGCGTCAGCGACTAGTGGGAAAAGTGGGAGGCTCACGCGACCGTACACCAGCGTTAGTGGGAAGAGTGCAAAGACGAGGTACGGTGCGTGGCGTGGCGAGAGGCGGAAGGGTAAGGGGCCGGAAGGGATAAAATATGGTAACACTGCTCCTGACAAGAGTTCTCTCCTTCATTTCAGTAATAAAAGGAAAAGAATTCCTCCAGGACAATTGGAAATTAGCGTCGACAACTTCATTGTAAAACCTAGAGAATCTGTTCGGTTCCTGGGCGTTATTTTCGGCTCCAAACTGTCTTTTGCTCCGCAGGTTGAGCAAATATGTAACAGGTGTCTGAAAGCTATTAACATTATAAAATTCCTGTGCGGCACTTACTAAGTCTTGTCAAATAACAGCTCACTCATGTTTCACACCATCACTAAACACTTCCACCTTCCTCAAAGGAGACTAGCTAGACGCAATCGAAGAACTCTTAACCAGTGTATGGAGTCCTTCTACGGTGAAAACTTCAAGATCGAGCCAAAACCCAACTTCTGTTTGTACCGTCATGAATTTGAAACCATAACTACGTCTATACCAATTGACACTAGTTTCGGCCTCACACTTCGTGAGGCCAAAGACCCTAATACCCTAATTGACAAACTTTTAACAGACTACACTGCCTCTGCTATCTACACCGACGGCAGCAAAATGTCTGATTCAGGATGTGTTGGATCAGCGTGTATATGCTGTGATCTTCACCTGCGTATTAAGAGAAGCATTGATAGCAGCGCGTCGATTTTTACAGCCGAATGTTTGGCCCTATATGTTGCTACGTACATCGCCACATGTCATAAAAACCGCAATTTTATCATCTTTTCTGATTCCTTAAGTGCCCTTCAATGTTTGGAATCGGTTAGCTTTCAAGTGAAAACCAACCCGTATATCTTCGACATCAAGGAAAAATTCGTACAATTCAATCAAAACAATTCCTGCTTTATCAAATTCTTGTGGATTCCTGCTCACATAGGGTTGCGAGGAAATCAGGATGCTGACAATCTCGCCAAATCTGCCACTACTTCCGAATCCATCGACGTGCAGCAGTATGTTCCCTTTTCCGATACATCCTGCGTGTCCAAAATAGAGGCATACCACCGAACCAACACCACAATCACTGATCAGGGCTCATCCAAGGGCAAAACCTTCTTCGAGCGCTTTTATATTTCTAATCGAACCCCTTGGTTTGCCAATAATAACTATGAAGGTCTTAAGAGGGATTTTATTACTACTGTTAATCGTATCAGGGTCAATCACTACAGCTTGCCTCCCTCATTGTTCCGTGTAGGCATTGTTAACTACACCAACTGTAAGTGTGGCTACGAAATGGAGGACCTAGACCACGTCATGTGGCAATGCTGCCTATTTGACGCACACAGAACTAGACTAACTGATGATCTTACGCAGGATGGGGTTCTTTCTGCCTCTCAAAGCCGATATGTTATTTACCAAACCTCACATCCGGGCGTGTTTGCATATCTTTACTTTCTTGAAAGAATGCAACCTGCGTATACAGGGTCTCTCAAAATTCCTTCAACAGCCGAAAATGGGAGGTTCCTGAGATCATTTGAAGCAACATTTTCCTTTGCAAAAATGTTATTCGCGGCTTTGTTTTGGAGTTATTAACGAAAAACACGGACCAATCAGAACGCGATCTAGACGCGAGTTGGCACAGTCGGTCCGGCGCGTCAACTATCTATTGGCCGACTGTGCCAACTCGCGTCTAGGTCGCGATCTGATTGACCCGTGTTTTTCTGAAAAACTGTGTAACTCTGTAACTCTAAAGCTCTGTAACTCAAACTATGTAAAATAATGCGAATCATGTTTAGCTGTATAGACCCCATTTAGGGCTCTGGGTAAGCGTAAATAAAAAAGAAATAATATTTTAAACGGATGTATAGAAAACACTTACTGCCGCGTCCCTTTCTATACGATTCACATTTGCACGGTTCCTTTTAACACATTTTATTCACGGTTACACGATTTTTTAGTACATTCTATTCACGTTTGTATGATCACGTTTGTACATCGAAAATAGATTCAAAAGATTGCGTTACATGCTGATAAATGCATAATCCAGGAATAAGTACTAAATATTGAAAATTCTGCTGTATTTAATCGGACAGCCTTTATCCGAAGAGTCCAACATTGAATAAATAAATCTCGATTTTACTACACGTGCAACAATTGTATGCAAATTTGTTTAGCCATGCGAAAATCGTGCAATTTGGAGTCTTTAATGAAGAATATTCGTAGCTGACGCGATACATAGCGGAGAAAAAATTGTATTGTTCGCGAGAAACGGGATTATAGAATCTGTAAAACTTCTTTAAAACTGGATAAAATTTCGCTGGGAGGAAAGAGAGAGAGAGAGAGAGAGAATTTCCGCAGCGATGCGACGTTGTCGAAGAGGCAAACCAAATCGAATTAGAATTCTTAAAGGATTAGTCCTGACAAAGTGTTCGGTGGACGAGGCTGGCGTGCGGGGAGTGGGTGGGAACACATTTTAACGCAATTTGAGAGGAAGTTGGTAAACTAGATTTAAGAGAAGTCGGCGGAGTTCGAGGCATCGACTTAAACGAGCGGGAAAACGATCCCGAAGGACGGTTGGCTGGCTCGATCGGGAAGCATTAGAAACGGGGATCGGCTGAGTGTGTAAATATCCGGGGCATCCCGGAGACAAATAACCAAGGCGAGGCCAGCGCAAAAATGACGCTATGCTCTGCACACCGCGCCGCGCCGCGCCGCGCCGCGCCGCGGCCCACAAAGCGAAAATGTCTCGAACCTGGCCATTTTTCACTTTTATACCGCGATAGCCCCGGTGGCATGCGCCGAATGCAGAAAACTAGAACAAAAGGGGGAACCTACGGGATTTGTTAAGGGAACGGGACACAGGGGGAGGTTTAACGCGCGCGTCCGACTCGTATCTTGTACCAGTCGTGGGATGGAAGAAGAAACCGTAGCAAATGTTTTCCGGAAACCCATTGGCCCGTCAGCGCGGCCGTATCGAGGCGAAATTCTGGAAGAACGAAAATAAAGACTGAATGTAGCGCGTCGCCGCCGCGCCGCACTCCGGTAGAGTGGCGGGCAGAGGGGAGAGGACAGTGGATGCGTGGAAAGGAGATCGTAGTTTCAGGGACGATAAGAAAAGAATGCTGCTACCGCTGCGCTTCTGCTGCTGCATGCAAGAACCATGCAAAAGAAAGCAAAAGGACCCTGGAGGAAACAGACGAAGAACTGATCACCGCGCACACCGGAGGGAACACCGGAAACAGAGGCGGGACGGGAAACGAAGATAAATAAGGAAGATGAAACGAGCGAATTTGAAATACTTTTGAAACCGTGGCTGCACGCCTTCTGGTCACATGTGGCTCGCAGAAATAAGGTGAAATGCCCTAAGCCTGGACAGCATTTTTTGCTACCTCTAATTTTATCAGTTTAGATAAACAAAAATAATCTTTTAAGGGTTTTAACATAAAGTTCAGATTTTGTAAAGTAATTTGAAATCAAAAAATCATTGTTTAGATTAATGTTTTAATTGTATTAACAAGAATAATTCAAACCTATAATTGGACATATTAAATCCAATCTAAACTAGTACCTGGGCAGAAGTAAAGCCTATACCGGGACAAATTGAATTTACATATATGTAGTCATGTCGATTTTTTTGAGGTATTTGATTTTTTACAAGCTGGCTTTTCAATTTAAAAATCTGAAACCAATTGCAAAGTATGTATTTAGGTTCTTGACATGTGGCAGATTTTTCTCAGAATTTCTAAACATCATGAACTAGGGAAAATAGGCTAAATGCTGATTTTTCCTAGCCTGGCCGCGTCGCTCCGCCGACGGTACGGTCTAGTGGGCGACGACCTTTACGGTTTTACAAATAAATACGGCTAATAAGCTTATTTATAGCTAGTAAGCTTCTTTACAAATTGTTTTTCTTTCTCCTTTTTTCAAGATCTTTCTTCTGTCTTCGACAGTACAGTTGGTGGTCCTTTGTTAGCATCCACCGAACTTGAATCTTTTATTCTACAATGCGTGCTTTTTGGAATCTTAAATTGGCCCACTGTATTGAGAGCTTGTACTTGTACGATGGATTCAACAGAATGAGAATTCTTGATTTCTGTTCAATTTTTTATTTTTATTCAATCTTCTATTTTCCTTCAATCCGTCATTTTTAATAATATCCTTAGATTTTATGTACACTTTTTGCTTGCTCTTACTTTTAATTTGTTTTTTATGATACATATTAATTACTTTTTTTGACTGGAATCAAAAGCTTTATTTCTAGCGATGGAAAACATTTCTTTAAGAATTATATCGACCTGAATAATTAATTTTTGAGGTTAGGTATTAATACTGATAGATTTATGGCATAAAAATTAAGTATTATTAACGTCACAACCGGAACACATTTTCTATATACGTTATACAAGTTAATAGTAACTTGTTTAAGCTAATAATAATTTGCAAACTACGGGTTGATTTTAGTCGCAAACACTTGTCCGACTTAAGGCGTATGCACATAGAATATAAGCTTATACATAGTTAGACAGCTATTGCAATCGCGTCCCAGTATGGAGTACTTATATTTCACAGCAGTCCTAAACTTGGACATCTATAATATTTGAAGTAATAATTATTATTCAAGTTAAGTTTTATTGCCAATTTATTTTAAAATATCAATATTATTATGCGTGATAATTAGTTTTTGTCTAAATGCTTAAATTATATCTTTTTTTCTAGTAAAAGTACAAACTACAAATGCACATGGCTCGCATGTAAATAGACTATTTTGTATACTGTTTTCAGATGAACTTTGAATTTATTTTTAAATTTCAATTGATGTCTTAATGAAATAATATTCGCTGTCTATTGGCCGACTGTGCCAACTCGCGTCTAGGTCGCGCTCTGATTGGTCCGTGTTTTTCGTTAATAACTCGTAAACAAAGCCGGGGATAACATTTTTGCAAAGGAAAATGTTGCTTCAAACGACGTCAGGATCCTCCCATTTCCGGCTGTTGAAGGAAATTTGGGACACCCTGTACTATACATCCGTCATCGAAGGTAATTGTCGAGGATCGGCAAAAAGCAGGAGCTGAACGACATGACAGTCCGTCGACTATACGGATCTACGGACATAAACAGGAAAACATTCGTTTGTCCGCGGCATCCCCGAGCACATAAGGCGCAGCCACGCATGTCTATGCACGGCGCGTGCACACAACACGTGTATTGTGTGTAAACGCGGGACACCTCTAAATCATGGCGTCAGAGTCGAATTAACAGTCGGTGCAGCCTCTGGCGCAAACCGTGACGTTTCCACACAGCCCCGCGCAACCCTTCCGCCACCGCCGGACGCGACCCTCGAAACCATATGGTTTATTAATACGCTGATAAACTGTTGCAAATTACGCCCCGGCACGGCGCGGCGCGGCGCGGCGCAACACGGTGCAAAAACGATCGTACCTTCTCGATGAAAATCCACGCTCTATTTATAACAACTAGGAGCAAGGGTTCGTCATAACCGCTTTAAGAAACGAAATGAATATTAAATCAGTTTTCAAGACCCGGCTCCGATTTATTCTCGTCTGTCGCCTTAAAGGTGAAGGTTCATCAAAATGAATAATTTGTGAAGGCTCGGGCGTTCTATGCGGCACACGTTTCGTATAATTCGTGTGAATTGGAGTAGGGTTCGCAATCGACGCAGAGTTCCACTCCGATTCGCACTCGAAGGAGGGACGAACTTTTTCGAGAGCGTGATCAGACGTCGCGTCGCGATCGAAATTAATTTGTCCATGATCGAGCTTCGAATCGCAACAATTCGATGTCGGCGCAGCGTGTCATCGCGTTTTCGCACCATTCGCCACGTTTATAGATTAATTACACCGACAGATTAGATCGCGATGTCTACGCGTCTAACACGCGCGACCCGAATTCGATTTGGCCGGATGTTGCGGGATACGGCTGGATTACCGGACGTGTCGAATATCATGCCATAATTTCATCGACCCTGTTTGTCCGTTGATTCAACGGTATCGTTGGGGTGGAGGATGCGGTGACTGTATCGCAAGGCGAAGGGGATGTTATGGGGAATTAACGAGGTCGAATGAAAAATGTTGTTGACCAGCGGAATTCGATTGTCCCAGATATTTCCCCTAATATTGGTAGCAAACAGTTTCGGGGGAAATCCTGCCTCGGATAAATCGAAATCATATTCCGAACAACGGACTCGCAATATGTATATTTCTTCCCAAGAAAATCTACACACACCTGGTGCAATTATACGTATGGATAACAGAGGGGAACAAACAGTCGGTAGTTACATCGAAAATTTAATCAAATCAGTCCGGATGAAATGCGTAAGAAATCTCGATGGCCGTCGAAAGAATAAATGAAGAGAAGGAAAGGCAATAACATAGAAGATTTATAGAAATGGGCAAAATAAAGATTGAAAAGGGGAATCTACGCGGGCAATGATTTATCGAAAGATTGAAGCAGAATCCGACGGATAAATTAAACCGATCGATTCGCAGCGGCGCGAAAGGTTTCTTCATTACCGTCACCGGATTCCACGACGATAAGGACGAATTTCCCATTTTCCAGCACAGGATTCCGCCAGGCTGTCGACTGGTAATTCCGCCGGATGGCGGATGGCAGTGTGGACATGTGCGTGTGCAGCGTGCACGCGGAATTCGGTGGACGATCGGAACGCGGCGCGGGGATCGTTATTACGCGAGCGAGAATTCGTTTTAATTGTGGGAACGATCGTGAAAGTTGATAGCGCGGCCGATACGTAGGCATACGTGTTTCGTTTTACGAGGCGTAATCCGCGGCCGGTACACGTGTAGAAAGAATTGATCGAACGAGAACGCCAGCAAGCTGTGCACGGCTCCGCTACGCTTCGGCCCGAAACGGACTGTGCACCGCTGATCCGTGAAAAAATGTTGCAACGCGAGCCCCAAGAATATTACGACGCGTCGCGTCGCCTCAATTGCACAGGTTTTGTGCCACGGGCCCGCAAAACCGTCGATCCGAGCGTACTGTAAAATTCGTTCGATAAATTTCTGCCCGCCGCGCCGCGCCGCGAATCTGTCAAAATCTTTAGCGTCTTCTACAAATCTCAATACAAAAATTTCAATAATTTCTTTTTTTTAATAAAAAATTGTGTTCACCTTGATTATTTATTTATGACTATATACTTTTATTCAAGATTGTTATAGCTGACGCCAAGAAGAATCCAACGATATATTTAATGTGGTCTTTATGTTTTGAAATAATGGTGAAATAGGCGTGAACAGCCAGCGCGTCGATCTGGCCGACCGTGCGCCGCGCCGCGCCGCGCCGCGCCGAAAAGATTGCAAAGTGGGGCGCGGCCGGTGACCGGCACTGCGAATCCGAAACGTTCTGGATGACTGCTAATTAGAGCAGCTCATCCGTCTGTCTCCGAGATGTCCTCGGCCTGAAATTTTCGTTTCTCGTCTCGTGCCACCGCGGAGGACAGCCCGAGGAGCCGTGAGGAGAGGAGAGGTTCGGGGAGGAACGGAGACAGGCAAAGTGCAGTGAATCATTTCATGAGCATAAATTAGCGCCCCATCGCAACGCCGGTTAATTAATTAAGGTAAATTGTCCTAAGCGTAAGTAACTGCTGGCGCCTGGGTCACTTCTCCGTTCCTCTCTCTCTCTCTCTCTCTCTTCTTGTCCCCCACGTCTCTCATCTCTGTTTCCTCTTTCCTCTTTCCTCTATTCCACTGTGACTTTCCGACGTCCGTCCTCTTCCTGCCAGCCAAGAACTCTCCTCGGACGGTCGGTCTGCCAGACGAGCTTCCGGAAGACCGGTTTCTTCTCCAGTGGTTCGTTCGTTCTGCACGTTTGACACCCCCTCGGTCATTGTCTCCGTCGCGAATGGGATAGTACACTACCCTCCGCTATACCATTCCCACGGCGAATTAATTCCTGACCTTTTCTTCATCATTTTATGCTCGCTTGAATGCCTCGACATATGCGAAAAGTCCCGAAATGTCTCCTATATCGTGTACCGGCTGCGTCCGTTGATCTGTTTCCTCTAGCGACGAACGTGTAACGTGTAACGAAGCACCGAAGCACCGAAGCACCGAAGTCATCGAAAATGGAAGAATCAGCGAATCAAACTTCAAATTAACATGATAAGATAAGCGTGCCAAACGAGGGTTAACCCAGCAACTTTGATTAATTTGTTTCGAGACTAATAGAATCCCCCAGGAAAATCGGTCAGCTGTCACGGCACCTGTCGGCAAAGGTTCCCGCGCGTTGAATTACTGTTCGGGGACAAAGTCAATGAAAGTTAAAGCAGCAAAGATCGGGATATTACCGATGCAAAGTTTCCGTGGAAGCGTATTCCAACTCCCACAGGCGCGGCACGGCACGGCACGGCACGGCACGGCACGGCGGGTAAATGGGGAAACGGAGACTTCCTGTGAAGTTCGAAATTGGAAAAAATCTTCGGGTCCCTACGATCGCATGGCTCAGCGACTTCCCGGCGTCGTTTGAACCCTGGGACGAAGCTGGGATTCAAAGAAAACACCGCGGAAATGAAGTCGTTCCTCGGATATCGTTTCTCGGATTTGCGCGTCGAATTAAACCGCCCTACACGGGCCTTTCTTTCGCTGTCTCTCCCACCCTCTTTCCCTCTCTTCTCCAGGGTTCTGCCGAGTTCCGTTGTTATTCCAGCTCGGTGCAATCTGTCGCCGGACTGATTCGATTCAGCGAACTCGTCTGGGCGAAATGAATCCCCGACGCGCGATGCGTTGAACAAAAGCGGTCTAAATAGTCTAATGGCGGCCCTCGGTGCTGCGGTTTTTACTACCGCGCCGATTTAATTGGCCCTTTTCACCGGGACGGCTCAATACGCACCGAGTTTTAATGACTAAATTGCGTCGGTATACCGAAAATAAGAAAACAAGAATAACGTACCACGCGAGCGCAGCTCCATTGTGTGCACTCCGGGCAGGTTCGTCAATGAGTAACATAAAACTGCGTCGCCGTCGCTGCGTTTTCAGCTAATCAAACACAACTTTTGTGCGTCCAATTGACACAGACGATTTTTATTTGCTATGCAGACGATATTTATTTGCATGTGTGCGCGTGTGCGTGTGCGTGTGCGTGTGTGTTGAGGCTGAGGCACCGTGGGGGATAAATTGGTTGGGTTCATTGAGAATCAAAATCCGGAGCGTGTCAGGAGCGAAAATCTTCGGGCAGCCGCATCCGGATGGTTTTCCTTCTGGATTTCACCTTCGGGGCGTCTCTATATACGAGCAACGTTTCTCGTTCGGGTAGTTAGAAACCGTTTGCCAGAGTTTCTACTGGCAACGAAACTTGAACGGAGTTCGCGTTCCCCGGTCCGTTATGGTTTCACGGATTTGCACGAGTCCCGAACGTCGAACCGGCGCGGCGCGGCAGCTAATTTCGAGGCGAATTTTCAAACCGGGGGAACTCCGGTTATAGTTTTTTCTGTATTTTTTTTCTAGAAGAGAAAAACGGCTCGTTCGAACAAGCGGGCTAGAAGGCTTCCATAGAATTTTTCCCACATTAACGACCCCGAAGATAAATGGTCTTTTTTCGAGGAGCGGCTCGCGTCGAGAAGCTCTCCTCGCCGCTCTGTACATTCGTTAAATTCGAGTGATTACATAAATTGTTGTTTTACCGTGGCGAGCGAAGAAGAACAAAAAAAAGGAGAACGGGCTCCCGTAAGTGTCGGACCTGCCCAACTGGGAATCTCACGCGGGAAAAAGGAACGATGAAAAATGTGACAGTGTTTTGATTAATATTGCACTAAAAATCCTGGTTAACGAGCGTCTTAATGACAGGATAATTAAAGCAACCCGCGGCATCCGCGGTGTACAGTGCGCGTAATTAATGGACGCGCTCTGAATAGGAGTTAAAAGGCTAATGAATTACGTTATTTACGATCAGAACTTCCACCGGGGAATAAATCTCAATGCACGGTGGTGATCCACAGATTCGTTTCGCGGATGCCTGTAGTGTTTATTACATCACCGGATTACGCGAGAAATCTGAGATATTACGTTAAACTCGAGGGAAATGTACCTACCGCCGCGCCGCGGGAGAAAAGTAATAAAGATAAACTGCATGACAGTGATCAAAATAAAAGTCGCCGCAGTTTATCATTCTATTAACCTTAGTTTACCGCGATCCTTCAGTTACATGTGTCGGCTTTGCATCAAAATGCAAAAGCATCCGCAACTTTTTCATCAGAGTTTTCCTTGCTAACGAGGGGCTTGCTAACGGTACTTCTTAGGCCGACCACACACGGGTCGATTGTAATCGCGTCGTAAAGTTCGTACGTCTTGATCGTCATGTACGATTCATGCGCCGGGCGCGATTACCATCTGCACACGGGTCGATTGTGTCTGGAATCGCGTCGACCCGTGTGTGGACGGCCTTATTGTTAGTACAATCCAAATAATCTGTGAATCGAAATCGAGAAATACGAAAATCCAGTAGTAGTCTTTCAAAATTGAAAGCTCACCCTTATAAGATATGTATGATCAGGGTGAGACCCTGTTTTCTATCTCTTCTCATCTCCACAGCGTGTTTACAAAAAAGAAAGTCAACAGACGCCGCGCCGGAACAGGCTTTTTGTACGTTGCCACGGAGCGTGCAAGAATACGGAAAATTCAATACAATATTAGCAATAGCTTTTTGCGAATATCTCGAAAACTAAAAGCGACCCCCCTATCCCTATGTAAATATATGTGAAAAGGAAAAAGTTGTTGAAAATGTGCATACACAAATGTGCATACATCCATCATATTTTCCATATTAAAGATTTTTATTTTTACAGTTATTAATTCATCCGCTTTTCTGACACCATTGATTGTTTTTAAATTCATATTACTAGCATTGCTTATTTGTTTTTTTTTCATTATCAACAATCTTGAGTTTATCAAGGATACGTTTGAACCGGAGTCATAAATGCCATTCACTTCTAGAGCATCATTTAGTAATACCTTTACCCTAATCAATGGTGTTAATTCTAGTTTTTTGAATTTTCTTTTATCAATGCATCTTCTAATTCCGAATTATTTATAAATTCTATTTTTTCATCTTTCCTTGGTTTAAACCAACATAATGCATCGGGGTGGTAACGTGCACCTTTGTTGTTTCTCTCACAAATTTTACATGGTCTTTTCGTGGCTTTATATTCCACCTTGGTTATCATTTTCTTTTCTCCAAATTTTCTTCTTTCAGTCATGTGCTCTATATCATTAAATTTTTTCCTATCTCATTAAATAAATCTTCAGTCTCTTGTAATAACTCTCTGTCAATTCTGTCTGGAGCGTCACACGAAGAGATTGAATATCGTGTATGAGTGATTGAGATGAATAGATGAGCAAGCGAAGTCAACGCGAGACCTGAATAGCCCACGAAAGGGTACCGGGTTCTACGCCGAGAGAACACGCGGCGTTCCCCGCGGCGGGAAGGTTTCTCACAAGGAATAGACAACAGTTTTCGGCTAACACAAAATTCGTAGCCGGTGCGTCACATGAAATTTCGCGAAAGATGTTCGCACGCGCTTTATCTCCCGTACTATTTTCCCCGGGTGGAATTCGGCAGCGACAAGATCTTTGCGATGCGGAATGCCCCAACGGCCGCATTCCGACCGAACTCAGATGGAATACGCTTCTTTACTTCGACTTGCGTCATTCGAACTAAACTTGCGGACACGAATCGAGCACGCGACGGCCTCACACCATGGAACGAGTAAGGTTGACTAGGATTAACGATGGCAGCGATCTAATATCGAATCCGCGACTTCGCGTTTATACTGGCGTCGTACAACCGCCACAATGCGGCCACGCGGCCCCCGCTATCCGACCGGATTCGAATCACCGAAGCGATATCCCTCCCAACCCGAAGGATTCGCGTTCTCGCAATAATCTTGCTCATTAATATCGACAGCCTATTCTCTGTCGTTAATCCTCGCGACGCGAATGCCTAACGTCTCGACGCGCTACCCGAGCTAACACGAGAATTCATTGTAAATCGTAAATGAAAGCCTGTCACCGACGCCTACCACCGGCAACGAACCGCAATAGTTATTCGGCAGCGAACAATGTCCCTTTCAGGCAGCAGGCGCAAATACGAGATATTTTAGCAATCGTTCAACAATGACAACTGTAGTCGACGAGATCTAATGACGCAGTGCTGTTGCACGCGGTTGTCCGGACACGCGGAAGCAGAGCGCCCCCACTTTCTTATTCTTCTTCCTTCGCGCAACGTATCGGCCTATCGATAACGAGGAATTTCGCATTAACGAATCCCTACGCGACGGCGATCAGCTTCCGGCAGCGATGTCTTCCTATTTGCCGCTTCCCGATGAGACGATCAACGTAAGCCAATCCGGTCGCGGTACTGGCTTCATCCCGGGCGAGGCGACGACAGGGTAGAGTGGATGATCACCTCTGTACCGCATGCCCTCGTCGGCGCCTCCAGGTTGATTGTCCTGGGCCTTTTCGATCTCTCGTTGTCCGGACTCGGGACCATGCCTTATTCCTACCTCGAGGTGCTTCCTCTCGAGGATTCATTGCTCTTGCGACGAGAAGAAGAATTCCGGATCCCGCTTGGGACCCGGATACGGTCCTGCAATCTTTCGTCGTTTCGTCGCTCAAATTGGCGCGACATTCAAAATATCAGAATACGGCTCCTGGGTCTCACACGTGCCCAGGGAGAGCGCTTGCAGCGGCCCTAACCGTGTTGCTTGATCAGAGGGTGGCCCAGTCTTCCGCTAGAGAGATTAGAGTGACGTAGGCAACGCTGCCACGTCACACTAGTAACTACCGGCCGAAACGAGTTGGCCGTGAATTTATAGCAATATGTAGTTGTTCCGGAACGGAGAATTTTGTCTCGCAGCCTGTTGATCGAACGTATGGCGGAATCTGGGTTCGAAGGGAAAACACAGCGTGAATTAATGCCGGCATTGGTGGTTGTGCGACGACGACGCGACGACGACGTAGTAGGCGCGTAGTGGCAAGGTGTATGAATCTTCGACTGTTGGTTCGTAATGCAGCTTATATTTTATGGAATGTTCTGAGAAAGTTTCTGTCAAAGAGCCAATGAAAAATGGAAAATGCCGGTTCGCAAATGGCACGGTCGGGAACGCGAATAAATCCGAGTTCCCTGAATATTTCATCGGTTTACGGATTTTCTTCGACGCTCACACGTGATGCTGTATTAAATTCAACGGTTTATTCTACGCGCTGTTCCGTGACGCGTTACACGAGCGAACTGGCAGACTTGGGTCTACGATTAATATTCGACACCCGTGAATGTTTTATTACACCGTTCGTTCATTCGTTCGTTCGTTCGTTTGTTCGCCTGTTCAGCCCCCCTCTCGCATTGTTTCTGTTGTACAGGGTGTATAAAAAGTAATGGTCATCCGTCCTAGGGGTGAATCTACATAGTATAGGGATAAATAGTACATATGTACAATTAAACGGGGTCGAACGATAGCGCGTTTGTTCCGTCGCGTTAATTTGCGTCAGGACGACGTGCTCAACGGTATTCGACGGGAAGAAAGCAAAACGGAGGGGAGAAAAAGCAAGCCAGGTGCGGCGCGGCGCGGCGCGACGCGGCGGGAGGAATGAAACGGTGAAACTGGCGGAAAGTTGGAGCTCGAGAACGGAGCGTGCGTGCGTGCATGCGTGTGGCCGATTTAAGGGAGAAGAGGTTGCAGGTTGAAAGCCCCGGGTCAGAGCACCGTGTAACATTAATTGCTTCCCCGCTGACGGTAGCTCGACGTTTAGCCGGGCCTACTTGTCAAATAAAATTACATGAACGCGACCGTCGAAATGCTAAATGAACATACTCGATCGAAATTGCGATGACAGGCGCCTATGATCACCGTATCACATTGAAAGGATTAATTCAACGCGACAAACGACTTATTCGCCAAATATTTAAATGTTCACCTGAGCGATTGCCGCGATATATACAAATTTTCTATGGATACAAGTTTTTTCGCCGAGAAATGAAATATGTAACGGAGGGGGAAGTTTTCTCCGAACTAATTTCCCTAAACCGACACGGATAAGGGCTCGCCAGCGTGTCCACGGCGCGGCGCGGCGCGGCGCGGCGCGGCGCGGCGTTACATTATTTACGTATAAATAGTTCTGGCCGCATCGCGTCGCGTCGTCTCTTGTCGCAAGTCAGTTTTTCTGAATTTTAAACGACCCGATCTCTCTCCACACCGTCCACCGAACTTTCCCCGAGAAATTATTTAACTTGTAGATTCGCCGCTTTGCATTCTCTCCCCGAGAATTCGCTGTTCCGCATGGGAAATTAATTATATCGCGGCGACGACCCTCTGCCCGAAGAAGATCGCATTTTTATTTTCAATTAGATCTTTTCGCCTCGTCCAGCCGCTGTCTGTTCATTTCTATAGGTATACTATACATACTCCGCGGAATAAAGAGCGCCGAAGATCAGCGGCGGCGTGTAATGGACGCGCTGTTTGAAGAACTCGCGTGTCAAAAGGCTCTGTGCACGCTCGCCGCGATTATTTGTGCAGTTAGCGGTGTACGCTGCTTTAGATCAGTGTTCTCGTTTGAGAACGTCCCGGCCAAGTTTGGACGCGACTGTTTACGCCGACCAGGCCAGATGTGTGATGAACGGGGATGCCTCGAACGTGGCACTCGCCTCGAAAAAACCAATTACATAATATCAAACCGTTCCTGCTGGCATGTGAACGCTGCTTACTGTCCAACATTCTTGTTCGGACGACAGGGGGACAGCATCCCAACGGCATTCCCGTGAGGAAACGTGCGTAGAATTTTAATTGTATCGGCATGTTTTTACGGCTCGTCGCAGTGTGGCCAGATTGAGGTTGAAACAAACCTCATTCCCTCTCCACCTTATCCCCTTCCACTATCCTATTCCACCACCATGAGCACACTCCAACGTCCCCCACTAAGACCGTAGACTGGTCGCGCAACGTGTTACATATTACTCTGGTCATCAAAGAGCGGGTACATACTTGTATTCCCCTCGATTACTTTTCGATTACCCCTGTCTGGACATACTGGCTCGTCGAGACTCCGACTCCGATACGATAGGTCACTTGTCGCGGAACGAATTTAATAAATTTCGGAATGATTACCGCTGGCCGAACGCTTATCTCACGCGAGATTAAAACGAGTATCATCGTTCGTACCGGAAGGCGAGTTTCTGGTCAGCTCGTGCTTCGATTTAATTAAACCGGCCGCGTCGCGTCGCGTCCAGTGGAACGCGCGTCGCGAACGATTTAACTCGATTGTATCTTTTAATTACGCGGCGCGACACAAAGAAGAAACTCGGATTGGACTGGTCGGGAAATACGAGCAGCCTCTGCGGACGAGGGTGAAGGGTTACGCGAGGATGGAACGAGGCACGGAGAGAAACCGTCGCGTCGGTCGAAGAAAAAAATTGTCGTCCGTGTTCCCTCTGACACAGATTTAACGGAAGTACTTATGCAGCCGAGCGCATTTGAAATTGCTGAAGCTGTACGGGGGCACATCCATGTGCCGACCGTATGCCGACCGTCGACCGTGAGCCGTGAGCAGACTTTTATGGCAGCACGTGCGTGTCATAAAGCAAGTGTTTCCTCGAAAAAACATGCAAACGAAGACAGACGTGCGGTCTTATTTCGAAAATAAATTGATCCCTCCATTCCCTCCATTCCCTCCCGGTACACTGCACAGTGGTCGATCTTTCTAAAAATGAAAATTCAATTTATTCGAAAATAATATTGTATAACTAGCTTTCCCCCGCCACGCGTTGCTGTGGCTCAGTATTTTTTAAAAGCATGTTTTTACCTGTCACAGATCTGACATTTATATGTTTTATTATACAATGCTTGTGGGTATACAATATTTTTTGTTGAAGAAACACGAACTAAAAAACAACGAAAAAACTTAATAATTTAAAAATACTAGCCTAATATTTCAATTCTAACGCAGATCAATCTACTCAGCTGAATTCCAATGCAATGAGAAACTTGCAGAACAAATCACTCCGAATATGTCAATCTTTCTATTTATACAGGGTGTCCCAAAATTCGTGAATTTCCAGGGAATGTGAGGTTCCTGAGACCATTTGAAGCGACATTTTCCTTTGCAACAAAGTCCGCCGCGGCTTTGTTTAGGAGTTATTAACGAAAAACACGGACCAATCAGAGCGCGACCTAGACGCGAGTCGGCACAGTCGGCCAATAGACAGTTGGCGCGCCGCGCCGGACCCACTGTGCCGACTCGCGTCTAGGTCGCGCTATGATTGGTCCGTGTTTTTCGTTAATAACTCTTAAACAAAGCCGCGGTAACATTTTTGCTAAGGAAAATGTCGCTTCAAATGACGTCAGGAACCTTCTTTTTCCGGCTGTTGAAGGAATTTTGGGACCCCCTGTATAGATCGCAAATTGTTTTTTGGTCATCTGCCGATTTCACTAAAGGTAGAGGGAATTGTATGTGGATGGGCCATGTGCGAACAATACATTTATTGACTCGAAGACGACTCTGAAGCTCTACGAGTCTCCGGATTGAATAATTCTAATGGTTTCCACGGTGGCCGGCGAAAGGAAAAGCGTTCCGAAAGGAAGCAACGGTAACGCGGTATTTAAGTTTCGAACAATGGAAAGGTAAAGCGAACGACGTCGTCGTTAGGCGAGACAATTTCTCAAGGAACAAAGCGGCGCACCGCGGGGGCTTTTT
Organism: Lasioglossum calceatum; assembly: GCA_963966675.1. NCBI lineage: Eukaryota > Metazoa > Arthropoda > Insecta > Hymenoptera > Halictidae > Lasioglossum > Lasioglossum calceatum. The sequence goes on along the minus strand of OZ016555.1, from coordinate 38,839 downwards.
AAGCAAAAATTCAATTTCACGGTCGGCCGCGTGACTAAATCGTCAAAATTGTAACAAAGCGACGCCGTTACAACGCCGAGGATCCGCGATAGAGCGTCGCCGAGCGGAGTTGACGTTCCTGTAATGGAACATGGCTGCTGGAATTTAATTACGCTTTACAAATCCTTCGCCCGGTTGTCGCGTACAATTACGAGGTAATTGTTAATACGACTTGCAATTTGCTCTACGGGCACGACGACGATTTAAATTCCCTAACCCGCTCCCCCCCCCCCCCTGTGCCGGCATGCTTCATTTGTTCCCTCGTGTTTCGGTGCAAGGTCCGCCGAATATCGCGTCGTGTCGCTTCGCGAGAATTCTCTCGGTGAAAAATAGTTATCGGCTCTATTTTGAGGAGGGAGCGTCCACGGTATTATTTTGCGGCTCGAAAAACGGTTATCCGCCGGCTGATCGAACCTTTCAACTAGACGGCAAACCGATCCCAGCAGCCAGTTCTCGTATTGCTGGCCGGTGCATAACTCGTTAACGCGTCCAACCGAATTCAGATCGGATCGAGCACGATGTTAATTAAAATTTTCTACATTAATTATCGACCGTTAGATTGGAACGCGGAAACCACTTAATTGACGCTGAATGGAATTTCGATGATTGCGCGACGTGGATTAAGCGATTTCGTGCCGTCGCGTCGAGGTGGAACAAAAATGTGGGAACTTTCTGTCCCTCGCCCTGCAACCAAAACTATTCGAATTCGACCAGGTGAATTTATGGAAGTTCGTAGGAGCTGTGGTATCGAAGATACAGACTGCACGAGTCGAGACAAGCTGTTCAGTCGTGAGTCCATCTTTCTATTTTGATAAGAAATTTTCTTGGCCGGCGTGGCGCACAGTGGGGTATTTGCCCGATTTCAGTTCAAGTTCAAATTTTAAACGCCCACACACCAATCATCCTTTCCCATATCCTTTCTAGCTGACAGACTATATTTTCCTACAATTTTATTTTATATTATTGTATTGTGTATAATATATTTATTATATTCAGTATTCAGTTCTGAAAAGGTAGTTTCAAAACTTGCTATGTCCATTCCTTAAAAGTGTTAAAATATATTATATATTTTTATGACATTTATGATTTTATCTTCACTTCACAACTGAAACTCCTACGTGTTACAATTCATTTTATCTATAATAATAAAGAATGTTTATAATCTCTAGAACGACTTGTATGATTCATTTCAAAGTAGGTACATACATAATATTTACGATACGCGGCAATAACCTAAAACTTGCGAAATGTCATGTCATTGTTGCGTCCCCATCGCGCACGCGCCGCCGTCTCTCCCATTCGCCCCACTCAATCGCGTAACCAGTTTGCGGACATTGAGGGGAATGTCGGACTCCGTCGGAGTGTGCTCATGGTAGTGGAATAGACTAGTGGAAGGGCAAAAGTAGGGGAGGAAAAAGCCCTCGGATCCACGGTTGTCTGGCGACACTGCCCCGTATACTGTCGACGGAATAAGTAGTTTTACTTTTCTCTAAGAAAGGTTTCCACGCGTATTTCATCGCCAAAGCGGTTCCAATGAAATGATTGTCGAATTTTATGAGCACACGCATATTGCGTCGCCAACCTAAAATTTCACCAACGAAAAAAGCATTAAAATTCGACCGAAGCCGCCACAGGCGCCGGGAACGAGCATCAATTTTCGTATAATGTTACGCTATCGAGCATTATTGGCCCAGGGTGACCTGGAACCGCCGCAAACAATTTTTATCGAGGGGAGGCGGCTGAAATTGAGACTGTCGCACAGTGGGCAGGCATCGCAAACAGCTGGAGAAAATTAAATAGTAACAAACGGCGAATACATTATTAATTACAAGCAGAATAATTTTAGAGACTGTTCAAGACGGCGAATCTAATTGTGGGATTACATATTTGCTAGAATGTGACACTAGCTTCGTAAAACTACCGTTACGGGGAGTTCTTTCTTACAATATTTTACTTGAATTTTACTTGATACAGCAAGAACGAATTTTTTGTCACGACTATACATGTACGTAAACGTGGAAGAGGCTAAAACTTGCGATCAGATAGAATATGATCAAGCTCCGTGCCCAATTTAGTGTATCTGAATGTACCATAAGCTTTCACGGAAAGACCTGACACGATGACAAGAAAACTTCCGACCGAGTTTTATCTATTTTATGGCGACGGCCCACTGCGCGCCGAGTGGAATTTCGTTCGAAAATGCGAAACTCGTAGTTAGGCGTGGTTCGGGGCTCGCGATCGTGTACGAACCGACAAGAGAGAGAGAGAGATGGCGATCGAATAATACGAACCGGAGAAAATTGTGACAGGCAGCGAGGCGCAGATGGCCAAATACACCAGCAGCAACACAGTCCAACCGTGACGTGGCTCCTGGCATCGGTCCAGCATTTTCTCGCACCGTGGGCCACCGATTCTTGGACCGCTCATCGTGCCTCATAGTTTTCGCCCGGGGCCACGTAAACGCGGGCGTAACACGCGCGCGGATCAACGGGAAAACTTTATTAACGCCTCCTCCGTGGCGCTTCCTTCTTCCTTCCTGTCTTCCTTCCTTCCTTCCTTCCGGCCGTTCCCGCTGGCTTCTCACCCCGTAACACGGGATTCCGACACCGCGGATCAAGCACGACGGAACTCACCGCCGCTGAAATTCCATCGTTGAACACGAAAATTCCGGTTGGCAAACGCTCGGACGCCGCCACCGCGCTGGCTCATCGGAGACACTGGCAAAAGCGCCGCGGCACACTTCGCGAGACGATGCTTCCGCGCCAAGAACGAAGCTTTTCCGCTCCAAGCAAACGGAAAGAGACAGAGACCGAGAGAAAGCTTCCACGCTCCTTTCTCTCGCCGCCCCGTGTAGTTTATTTATCGCGGCCCGATGTAGTTTGTTCGCCGGAGAACGATGGCAGATAAGCGGAAAGTCCTGGATAAGAAAGGACGGGGCGGGGCAGGGCGGGCGGCACAGCGCGCCGATACACGCGTGACCTTTTTAGATCTCGCCTGGGAAAAGGGTCGCGCGATAAGACCTCATTTGCCTAAGGTCGCTCCAAGGGATACAGCCCCGAGAACTTGTCTCGCACTGCTCTTGTGCTCGCCCTGATGCTCCTAGCTCACCGGATGAACCGACGACGCCCGCGCTCTCTTCTTCTCTGCTATGCTGCTACCTCGAAGCAATAGTTTTCAACTGCATTTTTATCTGTTAATAACACGACCCATAGAGTTATGGTGGGAGAAAAAAATAAAAGAGGGAGAGAGCGAGGAAGGAGAAGAGAAACAAGAGGAAGTAGTTAAATAAAGCCAGAAGATAGAAGGAACGTCAGAAAAAAAGGATGGAGCGGGCAGACAAGATAATAGTTGGATGGAGATAAGTTGCATGGAGATAGGAGAATTCAAAGAATGGATGAGGAATCGGATTAAGAAGGGATCGGAGGAGGAAATGAACATAGGGGAAAGAAAAGAACAGGAAAGAAAGGAAAGAGAAAGGGTAGAAAAGGCAAAGAAGTTGGAAGAATAAAGAAGAGGAAGAAGTGATAGCGTAACGAAAATAGAAAAAATGGAGAGCATAGAGCTAGTGATAGATAACAAAAGAAAGGTGCGAGAGAGCGAGGAAACAGAAGAAAAGGAAGAGGAAGTATGTAAAAAAACCAAAAGATAGAAAGAACGCCAGTTCTTCAAGTTTACAAGCTTTAAAAATATGACGTTGAAATTGTTCGTGCTGGTTAAATGGAAAGAGGGACACATCAATTTTTGCGCGGACGTTCGTATTCGAACAGCGAGCTCGCGAATGGACAAACTGCTCCCGGAACGATTCGAAAATAACTGTTTTCGGTGCAATTTTGTTTTCCCGGCCGGAAATGGCGCGTGACCTTCGACGCGCTCGATTATTGTATCCGAAACGGTCCTAATGCGGCTGGTTACCGGAAGAACAGCCGCGATTCGCCGTGGTATTTTCGAAAAAGCCTGGCGTTTTTACGAGTGTCCGACGAACGGCGGAAAATTGTCCGGTGAAGATTTAACGTTCCGCAGAGGGGTGCGGGGGAGAGAAAGGTCCACGGGGACGCTTGTTGTCGCTGTCGGCACAATTTTTCGTCCAATTTTCTATAAATAGAGACATTCCTCGCTCTCTCTCTCTCTCTCTCTCTCTCTCTCTCTCTCTCTCGCTCTCCCTCTCCGCGATAACCGTGCACCGATCGTTCCGGCTGAATAAATGAACAACGCCGGACAGGTTAACGTCGGAACGAGAGGCTAAACTCGCGCGGAAATTCGATTTACTATCGAGCCGCGTGCTGCTCCCCCGGTGGTTTACGTTTGTCTTTATATTTCTTTCAGAGTGTCATCTGAAAAATTACGCTGCGGCGGCGGCGGCGACTGTCACAGCAGCCAACCGAGCGATCAATTTTTCAGAAGGTCGTCGCGAAACGGGAGAGGAGGGTTGCTAGGATTGTCCCTAGAACAATGACGTCGCTGACGCCAGCGAATTCTCCCAAGGTGTTATTAATTAACGAGCTTGTTAAGTCTCGCCCAGCGATTTCGAGCATAATGTCTACACGAGTAAATAAATGTAATGAATAATTTTCTGTGAAAACGATTTTATAATTTCAGTAAGAGTTAAATGAGAACGATCTGCCTGGTAATTCTGCAGTGACTGGAACGTAAGTACGAATGACGGCCAACTATTTGATGAAGGGGTTCGTATATTCAAAATTATTTCACCAGTGAAAAGATTGTAGAATGGCAACAAAATGATGTATCTGAAAAAGTTTGATCTTTGAACGCTTATCGTAACGACAGTTTTTAATAACTTTAATTAATATTATCGTTTTCGAATGTAATGGATATTTAAGAAACATTGTACATTCGTTAAAAATCGATATGAGGACTTTGATTTTTCGGCCCATGCACAGCTAGCGCGTCGATCTGGCCCACCGTGCGGCGCGACGTCAGCTCGCGACGTAAAATGTGTGTCTCGATCTTTTATCATCTTCCTGTCGGTTTTATTACGCGTCGATAACGTCGTCCTTAAAGCGGTAATCGTGTCGCAGCGAATGACGACCGCTGAGCCTCGGTTGCTGGTCGTTCGAACGAATCGTAATACTGCTGTCTCACAGAGTCCGCGATATCGATCTGGAATTGCTCGTCGTGAACGGTTCGGGGAAAAATCGGGCGCCGGGTATGTAACGTGCAAAATTCAAAATCCTGCGGAAGTTCCTCGCCGTAGGATGGCTCTCGCGCGGTCGTGACCGAAGAAGCGAGAAGTCGAGAGTGGCGCAGAGGTGTCGTTGGGAAGGCGACACGGATTAAAATTTAGGCGATGCGGAGTTTACCGTCGTCGCGACATTAGTCTCCCGTTCGAATTTTTTTTCCCCTCGGCAGCACGGCTGATGTATGGTAAGCGTTTGAATTTTAATTCGGCGACTCCTGAAAATTTCGTTAGTCCCAGCGTGGTCGTAGCTTGCGCGTCATACGCCGCGTCGCGTCGCGCCGCGAGAATACACGACCTGCTCCGAGACCAACAAACACCGGCGCACGTACACATCACATGGATTTACGTGTTTCTCAGCTTTATGCCTCGCTGCAGCGCTGGCTCACCTGTGCGACGCGTAACTCCCTCCCACATTTCCCGGAAAAAAATATTGGCCAGAGTCTCCCGAGCTCTTCAAAGAACCGGTCAATTCAGACGCTTTTGTCGGAAAAATACACAGGTGCAAGGGATGAAAGCGACAGGTAGGAATCGTCGATAAAAATCGTGCGCGTTTTAAACGCGTCAAAGTATCGGTGTCCGATGGAACAGGTATTGAAAAACCTGCCGGCAAAAGACACGAACTCGGGCCAATGCGTACCTCGCGCAAAGTGGAACGAATTTAAATAACATCTCGCTACATTGAAAAGCCGCAATTAAACGAGAGTCGAGAGCGACACACGCCCACGCTCGCGTGTCTATCTCTGAAACGACACGATGGAAATAAACGACGTTCCATGGAAGCAAGGTTGAAAAAGCAGCTCGAGGAACCGGGTTCCCTTTCTTGCGAAACACGGCATCCGTTCGAGCAGCGGCTCGTCACGAGCTGTCAAATCTGGCGAGATATGCTCGCCGCGGCGCGATGCGCTCCGGCCGCCTATTTATATCAGTATTATGGTTGTCACGGTGCCGGTTGCACGCGCGTGCATTCTTGTCCTGTCTTTCCCCTTTAACTCCTCGAAAGAGCAACAAAGAAAGTAAGCAGGCCGAAAGCAAAGCTCTCTGTCCGAGCGTACACATAATTACCAAAGTCAATTAGGGCCTCGGAGATGAAAGGGAGCCAGAACGGGAGGATGCCAACGAGCGGCTACGTTTAAGGATGTATTAGCGAGCGGAAGGAGGCCGGGTCGACGTTAAAATGCTGCTAAACGCTGGCTCGAGTCGAGGCGCGCGTCGCGAAAACTCAGAGAGTTCCCACCCCTCGCAACCTACCACGTAACACGGTGTGTACTTTAAACCACCCAGGAAAAATGATTTCGCGTGGGTGGGAGGCTTCTTTGATGCCGCGGAAACTTGTTGAATAGAGCATTACCGTCGAGTGAAAAGTCTATTTTTCTTGATCAATCGGGTCGCAGACTCGTGCCCCACCGCGACACGAGCTTTCGGTACACTTACGTTGGCGCAACAAACGATCAGAGTAACGATAACTGAGAAGCGTGGAAATGTACCCTTAGTCGATATTAATCCTAGAACGATTAACAAGAGACTCCTCGAATTCGCCGAAAGGAGAAGGTTGAGAAAACATTATTTCTGTTACCGTGAGAAATTGTGTGCGACCGAATTGAATATTTCGACTATTTCTCAAGTTAGCACGGTCCTTTTTCGAAAAACGCGTGAAACCTCCAATTTTCCTCTGAACTCGAGCGCCACTCGAGGCTATCGCTAATTCCCAGGGTTCGAATAAAAGTTGCCCCTTCCCGGTGTTATTCCTCGTTGGCCCAGTTAACAAAAAAAAACCACGATTTCCGAAAGATTCGCGCGCGGATTCATTGAAGTCACTTTACTGATTAAAAAGTCATCGGGCTCGAATTTTTCGAGAACGGGAACAATCGAATTCAATGAATCGAATATTTTCGGATCGAATTACGCGCACGCGATATTATGCGAAATAACGCGTAGCTCCAGTGGAGATAGAGAAACTACGTGTCCGGCGAAGTCGCGTTTCACGATGATCGTGTAAAAATTGAGCGAAGGTCTGTGTAGACGAAACGTCCGTTCGAGCATGAAAATGTCACTTTTACCAGTGGCTTGCAATTTTTGATTTCGAGGTAAACGTGTGTCTGCTCAAAGGACGACTGTTGCACGGCGCGGCGCGGCGGCGGCATCACCCTCTCGCGTCCCTTGCCGGTCCTAGACCGTCGTTTAGCCCCGTCTGCACCCTCGCCGCACCCTGAATCAGTTCGTCGTTCCTCTATTCCGGCTGCGATCCCCACCCATTCGAGAGCGCCGATGCACTCCTGCAATTGGTTTTTCGTGTTCGTAGCACTCCCGGTGTCCTCGAAATCCAAATTTCACGTTTTTTTCATTCTGGCCTCGGTGTCCCGTGGAAAGCTGAGCCCCCGCGTCATCCGACAGAACGGAAGTCCCTTTCGCGCGATATCCTTTCCGTCGGATATCGCGACCCTTTTATTTTTTTTCGCTCTTTTTTCACCATCCAGAGAGGGAGAGAGCGAGAGAGCGAGAGAGAGAGAGAGAGAGAGAGAGAGAGAGAGAGAGAGAGAGAGAGAGGAGAAATGGAATTAAACCGTTCCGCTGCTGGTATGTCGCGATATAGAAATCGAACGGTAGGAAGAGCTGCGGGGATGATGGAGAGAGTCGAAAATCAAAGGAACGCGAAGAGATAGAAGCCACAGCAGCGCGAGGCTCGGGACTTGATTGGGATCCGTGTCACATTCGACTTCGCTTGTCTACCTTGGCGCCACCGAATTCGCACTTCGCGTCACTCGATTCGCATAAACGGAACTCATCACTGCGATCGATCACTGGTTGCCCGGGGTACACTCGACGGAAAAGATCGTTTTACCGTGGGGTTCTGCGCGCGTGTCCTCGCTCGGCGGGAACGGATAGACGATCGATGGATCGCCGTTCGATCACTGGAGGCGTCGCGAAGCGCGTAGTAGGTACCGGCATGGGCGTGCAAGACGCACTAAATCCTGGTGGCACGTCCGCGGCCAGCGGCCCCTCTAACAATAAACTTAGGTGAGAGACGAGAGACGAGCACGAGCACGCAGACAGCAGACCGCACGCGTGACAAAGCGAGCCAGATTGCGTGAGCCCGTGTGCGTGTGCCACGATACATACATAGTTGGTGCGTGAACCAACGCGGGACGAACCACTCGTGGCAAAGCACGACGCGACGCGACGCGACGCGACGCGACGCGACGGGGATCCCACAGAATCGCGTCTGTAGGAGTGTCTCCGACTCGTTCGTGTTCGTTCGAAGCCGTACACCGATCATCCTCGCTCGTTTATTGGGCATTAAGCGCGGCGGTGTTGCTCGTGAAAGCGATCTCCGCTCTTCGATGAGCCTCAACCGTGCCTGACCCCTCCCGGACTCATTTGCAATCGCCCAAGTCCGGAGGAAGGCGATCCTGTAAGGACGAGATGCTCTGCGCAGAAGAAAATCCAATACAGAAACAACACTCTTGTATCTTGACATTTTTACTCCCATTCCCTATAGTATGGCGTTCGTGTTGTGAATGCAAGCAGCGTTCTACGCCGACTTATGCAAAGGATAAATATATCGGGAAAATTGAAATGAAATGTTGACACAAAGGACGTTTAAGTTTGTATCAAAAACAGATGACATATTTCTTCTATCGAGTACAAAGGATTTCGCGTTTATACGCTCCGGTTGACAAAAGAAATTTTCGTTTCGTCTAATCTACTTGCGGTAGAATGTGCTAGCGAGTCGAACAGAATAATCGCGGTTTTGAGGATGGTCGATCATGGGGAGAATTTATCGAGCGACAGGGATTTCGGTTCCACGTCCGTGACTTTCGCACGCGGATTGCGTGCCCGTATTCCATTTCTCGGGCTCGGTTTTATTTCCGACAACTGTGGTTTCTTCAGCTGTTGTAAATTTGCCACTGTAATTATGCGACAGCGTGATATTTCTTGGCATTTCGACGCCGTGAAAGTGCAAGAGAATTTGCAGAGTCTACCAACCGTTGTATTTCGGATCATTTTTTGCTACTCGCTCCGGCACGGCGCGGCGGCGCGGCCAGTGTGGCGCGTGGGCGTTCTATAAATGGCTTCTATATCAATTCGCGGCTCGATTTAACAATCCCCAACCCTCCCTTTTTCAAACATCCGTCGAGTAATAATTACCAACTCGGATATTTCCACAGCCCTCTGTTCCATTGCAATTTCTCGTTGCCCGGTGGAACAAGAAACCACCACGGATTTTTAAAAAATGCCTCCCGTCGTTTCGAGGGAAGTACGTAATCTCGCGTCACGTAGCGTAATTACATTCAACAAACGTGACGAAGGATTTAACAACGCTGACGTTATTATAGTATAGTATAATATTCACCTTGGTCGTGTCCCAGCCGCGTTCATTTCGAAAGTTATTTCTCCACTCGCCTAACGAAGTGACCATTCTTCGTAATTATTCGGCAGACCTTTTTCGACAACCCTTTTCGTCCGAACAATACAAATTTTCAACTGTGAACACCATTAATTACGCCACCTCTTACTTTTCTCGTTCACGTTACTTCAGATTTCACGACCGTGCATTGTGTCCCGCTTTTTCTAGCAAACGTAGCACAGGGAATTCAAACGAACCTTGGAAATTAAATTCTTATATTTTATCCAGTCTCTTTCAATTTCTTTCCTTTCCTTTCCTGTCCCTTCTCGTTCACCCCCTCTAACAGCAACTACCGTTTCTGTCCTCACTGTTCTACTTCCGTGGACGTATTGCAGTCACTGCATGTTAGGGATAAAGACAGGAGCTTAAAAGCGCAAATCACTAAATTCCCGGGCCTTTACACCACATATCCGTACGTTTATTTAACACTAAAACAAAGAATTGCGTCGCTTATGATAATTAAGTTTACTCGAACGATGAGCTAACTTGCCCCAGGGCGATTTCCTGCGCTCTGCAGAGTATCGCGCGCTAAATTCGCGACGATTGGTGCACGGTTTACATTCTTGGTGTGCAATCTGGTTGCTGACAGCTGTGTACACGCTGTTCCTCACTGTTCAAGAGCGATGTACGATCCCTGCGGAGGTAGGATGTCTGAAGAAGAAGTGCGAAGGAGGATGAAAGAGAGAGAGAGAGAGAGAGAGAGAGAGAGAGAGAGAGAGAGAGAGAGAGCCAGACACCGACTGGACACGTGTACAAAAGCGTACGTGTGAACGCGTTTGCGGGCGTGCGAGAGGAGTGTGCACGCGCGATATTATACGGATAAAATATTCATGGTTATCGGGGTCTAGCGATCGGGTACGCCTTTATTTCTCGAGATGAATAGAAACGGTGCCACCCCCGACGCGACGACCCGTGGGACACAAATTCTTCGCTGGCCGGCGACGACAATGTGAAAGAGCGAGATGGGCTAGAAGAAAGGAAAAGAGAAATAAAGAGCGAAGGGAGACGACGACTGTGAATCGGTCCGCTATCGTGACCACCGCGCGGAAAGTAATATCGATAACGTGTATTTATCGAGGAAGCATTCGAGCTGGCTGAACATCGCGATCCAACTCTCCTGTAAAGAATACTCTTGGGTCTCGGACCCTGGCAGACCACTGCATTACGCGCGGTTCCCTGGCTTTTTAATATCCGATGCTCGTGATTATGCGATCAACGCTGCGGCTTTTTAGACACCGGGGACACCACGCCGCGCCGCGCCGGATGAAAATGAGAGCCGTTGTTCTTGCCAGATTCTTATTGTACAGGGTGTATAAGAAGTAATGGTCATCCGTCCTAGGGGCGAATCTACACCTCTGGATCGGTGGACATGTGTAGGAGAAACTTTCCGCAAAATTGTTGTTAAAGTTTTTTTTAACATCAACACCTTTAACTCATCGAGGAGAGAGAAAGTTTGAAAGGAGCCATATGTCGCAAACAAATAGTTATTGAGATATAAGCTGTTAAAGTTTTCCAAAATTTGATTGTGTGGAATTATACGTATAGACAAAAACCTACTACAGTAATCTCGTGAATGCTGTCAATCGAATGCTGTCGAGCACCTACCCCATCCACTCCCAGCCAACGTCGCGTCGCGCCGAGACGCACGGCGGCGATGATTGATCTCGGCTCGGGTATATCGGTGTGAACACCACACATTGACTCGAGTGAATCGAATTTTCAAACTTCTTAATCTTCATTATTTTTTCATGGGACTTTCATTAACTTATTTCTGGCATTTCTCTGATTAAAATGACACCAAACACGATATAATTCCAACTGTGCTTAGTGGTTTAATCGACGATCGAAGTTCCGAACGCCACGAATAACAGCAACACGGAGATCGAAAATACGATAGAAAACTATCGGAAGATCGAAGACACCGAAATTTTTGGTACACTGTCGAGCCCAAATAGTTTCAACTTAGAATTATCATAAAAACTCTGTTCAATCATTGGTAAATGACTTCGATAGATTCCGATGTCCCCTCAACTTTAAGAATTTTTTCTGATTCAATCATCAAAGTTATGCGAATGATTTTTCCACAGAACAGTTGGACAGTGATATAAATAGAAACGTGTCAGATAAATCTGATATTTGATGAAGATGACCGTAACTGGTTCAATTTCAACTCCCCTTTTAGCGATATAGAAAGTTGTTTGAGTCAAGATTGTATCATCAACAGATAGACGGCGAAAGTGTGGAAAGTGAAAGTGAAAGATGTGCGCAAACTGCGGTCTCGTGCTATCGAATCGAGTCGTCACTTTTGCGTGGCGGGGGTTGTTCGCCGATAGCATGCCCAGGATTCGATTAAAATCCTAATTTGCGTGGCTGGAAATTAACTCGGCCGGGGAATATAAGTTTGCAAAATTAATTATCGGCGGGCCGGAACTCATAACGGGACCATGGAAATTTTCATTCTGGATCGAAAGAACTTGCCGTAAACGGGGATTCAATTGAAACGGAATCGTCCTCGAGACCGCGAACGAAAATCCTTCGAAACTATACAGATTGTACGGCGCGGCGGCTGGGAGAAAAAAAAATTAAGTAGAAGAAGAAACAGAGGTGTGGATCCATCTCGACGCTCGCGAGGGGCTGGTTTCGAATTTCTCGAGCTTGTTCGCCGGAAATCCGTAGAATTCATCTTTTCCTCGTTAACGAACGCAGACACAAAAGCGGGCGAGCGGGATAAAAATTCAATCAAACCGTCCGCTAATAACACGGTCACGCGATACGATCCCCAATGTTGGCTGGTGTCAAATTAAATTCAATTAATTTCGTCCAAGTTTGTTACGCGGCCGACCTAAAAATTTGCCGCCTCCGTGAATTCTGTAATTAAGTCGGCCGCATCCCGGAAAATAATTGGCTGCATAATTGACCGACCGACAGGAATGTATAAATAACTACCTGACCGGCACCGACGAACAGACGGTAAATAATTATCGTGGACTCGCCAACGCGATCTTTCGGAATGATTAGACAAGGACAAAGAGCTCGGCTCGTGCAATTATCAACGCTGCCCGATTAAATATTCGCGACGGGGGAAACTAATTCGCCCGGGCGCGGGCGATCGTTTAACCACCAACATATTCTATCGCGCGATCACTTATTTCTCGGTTTAGAGAGCGCGCTCCGATGCAATTATCAATCACGGGACCGTCGCGTCGCTTCGCGTCGTTACAAACCGGGCGGAACGCGACGATCGCAATCGCGGACCGAGAAAATCTATGAAAGGAAGACTCGAAGACCGATTCAGGAGCGCAGAGCGGATAAGATCGCGGGGTAAAAAACGAAAGAATGGACACGGGGGGTATTATGTTCGCGACGATCACGACACAGTTCAGCGAAGTTCTCGTCTTGGCGAATTCTATTCGCAGTCCCTTGCGCGCAGATAATATCACGTGTGCCAGGCCGTGCGTTAATCACGTAATGGTGGGTGGCACTTGAATTCGAGAGAAAGCGACTACAATTTGAGGGTCGACGGGACAGTATAATAATGGAGAGAGGCCGGGCAGAACGCGAGGTAGAACTTCGGTTGCTCTCTCTAGCTCTGTTCCTCGGACGACGACCACGAAGCGACGCCACGCTCTCGTCTCTCTACGTCTATTTATAATCCTATTCTCTTTATAAACGTACAAGTGCGAAACGGTCCCGCATGGCTCGAAATTAGCCTCGTTATCACGATATAATTAGTTCCGGGCCGCGTGAAATTCGCCGGACCTCCGTTTAATAATATCTCTACGATAACCACCGATTTATTTTAAGCTCCTTCGCCCTGCTGGCATAATTTACACGGGCCAATGGACTTTATGCTGGATTCGGGAACTTCGGATATCGCGGTTCGACGAACGGAACCAACCTCTCGACCAGGGGGGAAACTAAGAGAAAATGGTTGGCCAGGTGACTCGCAGTTTTCACGAGTCCGCGAACACGATCAACCCGCTGACGCAACAACCCACCCTTATATCATACTTACATTACCACGGTGTCGCTATGGGGGCTGCAACTTTACAGCTGTGTGGATCGGATTTTGCGTATAAGAGGCAACAGGGTGGCCCACAGGTTGATTGAACACCTCGTCCATTGCAAAAACCTCGGATCATGTTTGAAATTCCGGTCCCGTTCTCGTGCAGCGAGCGAGTACCTACTCTACTGATTGTGATATTTTATTAGGAGAGATAAATTATGCGTCCAAGTCTCAACGAATTGTATGCCAGCTAATTATCGAATGCTGAGAACCTGAGTGCATTTGGCCACAGCATCGAGAAATATTTCCGATTGAATTTCATAAATATTATATATGTACGCTGCTGATCAAAAGTTCAAAGCACGCTTCACCGTTCAGATATTATTTTGTCTCTCTAAAGAATAATTACGATGCTTTCAATACGTTTGCTTTCGACTTCGATCAAGCATCGTATTACAGAGTAATATTTTGAATTATATATTGTACATACTGTACATATACCATACATATTTATGCGCTTGTCGGAGCAGTTTATTTGCGCTGGAAAGCATGGCGTGCCGTTTTCAACTGCTCTCTGTTTGTCTTTCATTCCGATTCGGACCAAGTTCCTTCAGTCATCAGCGCGTCACTTTGCTGTTGTGTAACTTTCTGAGGGAAATTATATTGCGAATTAATTACATACTGCAAGAGTTAATGGTGATTAGTGATTACTCTACGATGATATCGGAAGCTTATGATTCGAACATATCGTGGAGCGAGTGTGCTCGAGGTGCGTGAACGAACAGGTTGGCAGCAATGACAAGGCAGCGTTAGCTTTGGTGAATTCGGAAATTCCAGAGTGAAATTCAACGGTACCAAGTCGCTCGAAAATCGGTCGCTTAACGAACTTAACGAAACGGTGAAGGTTCTTTGGGACAGGGACATTGCGGGCGGTGGTGGACGGTGGACGGGTGGACGGGTAGACACGTGTGCGACGATGATTATAGCTCGGTGGAGGTGGTGGTGGTGGTGGTCCGGGTGGTAGCGTTGGACAGAGGCTGACTTAGGGGCCGCGGTTCGGTACCCGTGATAATCCTTTGATTACAACGTGTTTCGAGAGTCGGCTGAATCACGAGGATGCGCGCGTAAGGTGATATTCCTGAATGGTGAGGCCGGAATGGGAAGCCGAAACCGGGCCGCATAATGGAGGATATACAACGAGACGTGCCAGCCAGAGCGACGAAGAGGAGGATGAAGGGAGAAGGGTAGAAGAGAGTAGTGGAGGGTAGAGAAGGGTGGAGAGGGCGTTAGCGCGGCGCGGCGTTGGTGTAGGATACGCGGGAACGAGCCGGCATAGCGCATCTTGTGCACCACGAGTAATGAAATACAGTAACATTACATCCGCGATATTCATCCGCGACGCGGATGGCCGCGCCCGGTGTGCCGTTACACACCGAAACAGCTAAGCGTGCGCGCGGTTACGAGCCGTGGGCCTGTGTGAAGACGGAAGCAAGGATGCCAAGGGTATCGCATGGCGACACGAATTAATCAGGGTTCGAAGAAGCCACTGGCTTAGCCGCAGGCTTCGGATCCGGGAGAAATTCCGAAACAGAGAATCCTTTTTCGTCGCGCCCACCCGCGTCGATTAAATTATTTTTTCGATGATTGATATTCGGCCCGGGCGAAGACCCGATGCCTGATACATACTCGTTTGCACAGAAACGAAAGGTTGCCTGAATAAATCATCATTTATTCTTTGACCTACTCGAGAAACCGGGACATTCGTATTAAATTGATTTGTATGCATGTACCTACTTTAGATAGAGGTCACCGTGGATATTACACGCTAATTGTACAATATATTCAATTAAAATGGCAGGACATACCACGTTTCTCAAGGGCTCATTTTAAAGGGGAAACTTCAAGGAATATAACTATATTTTTTTCAAAATTTAAATCACTGAGCCCCATCATCGAAAAAAACGTAAGAAAAGAATTTGTTTAAATTTTTCGACATTATAAAGTTGATTGTCGGGGTTGAAAAAATTATTTTGTAATAGCCCAATCCTTTCCGAATAAAACAAAAAAAAATGTAGCTCAATCGGACGAACAGTTTCTGAGATAAAAATTCGTAAGTGAGGCCCGTTTTCGCCAAAGTGGGCAAAAATTGAAAATTTCGAAGGGCTGTCATTTCTAAAAAAATTCGAAACCGGTAAAATGATGACTTAAACCTACCCTAATTTCACATGGACTACAACATATTTCATTTATAACAAAATCGACGATGGTGCATGCAAAAAGTGATCGATTTGGCATGGAATGACCCCTAGATCAACCAACTCGAACTTGCAGGTACATACTCGTGGACAGTGACCTGAATTACGTAGAACAGCTTTCGCTAAACAGGACGAGATAAGCTAAATAACTAATGAAATAAAAATTAATTGTACCTGTTGAACTATCATCAAGCGCTCATCATCGATTCAAACATTTATTTTACGGTGACTTGAAAAGGTGTTTCGTACGAAATAACGAATGGATTCCGTTTGACAACGGTCGCGTCAGTTTGGGCTTCCCGGTCGACCGGACATCGCGCATCGGCATCGGTTCAAAATTCAAGAGCCGGATCGTTTCGTTCGGTGGGTTATTGTCACACTCTCTCCGGTATCGACTGGAAGGAAAATTAATTCTTTTTCGCCTAGTTCATCGAGCGAATCGTGAAACGCAGCACCGTATCTCGCGACCAATATCCACTTGCACTTGCGAACGGCTGGCCATGCGGAAGCGCCATAAAGCTAATGATACCTAAGTGATCCGTACCACGGCGACATGATGACTGTTGTGTTAGATAGGATGGGATACAACCGAATAGAATGGAACGGGATGGAACATCCTATCATTATCCAATGATCCACGTCTCTTTAACGACATGCGTTGCCACACCTCTTTCGCGTGCGACGATCGAGAAGTCGGTGCGCTGCACTGTATCCATTCTTCGATCGAACTAATCCAAAACAATCGTGAATTTTTCAAGTACACGCATACATGTACATGTATAGTACATAAACAATTTCTTTTGTGGTATGAGAACTTGGGGAAGGAAGAAGTTCTGGGGAAGGCAGAACTTCAGAAGAATTTCGCCGACAGCCATCGCGAATAAGTGGAAATTCGCTGATTGCTAATCGACACGCTCGGTTGAAAAAGATTAATTGTCCCTGTCTCTCGAACGCGTCTTCCCACGCATCGCAGACTTTGTTTGCAATAGTAATAGTTCCGGGCGACGACTGACGCAATTAAACCGGAATATATCCAGTGGCACCGTGCGCGTATCATCGTTCCATCTAACGTTATCAGCGAACCGCGCGTCTCCAGACGGATTCAGGAGATCCTTCACGCGTATAACGATCCCGAAGACGAATTCTGCGAGGGTCTCTTTCCCGGCCGCTACACGCTCTGCCATCGTATCATAGTATGTTTGGCGTCTAAGCCATGGTACACCGCAAGATCGTGCCTGCTATCCATCAAGCGTCCATATCCGGTGTATGGGATGGCCACCTGTATATCTCGCTAAACAAGATTTACCTCGCTATAAATCATCGAGTACGTGATCGAGTGGCCACACTCCTCTGTCGCGTTCCACGAAAGAAACAATTAGCTTGATAGAGGGATAATAATCAGAACGTCAGCTGTTTCTGGCTCGAACGAATCACGGGTAAGTTCATTCGGTTTTCCCATGTACCCTCCTTGGGACTACAAGCATGACTCAGCAGCTTCCAAGTGCGAAAGCCCAAGACGAGATCGAAGCTAATGGATTAGCAATTTAATTTTTGCATCGATTAATCTTAATTCACCGTAGACTCGAAGACTCTTTCGCCGATGAAAATTAACGGTCTCGTGCCTACTGCCATGCGGGGGAGGATAGATCATCTGGCGGCTGGCAAATAACACTATGTTCCCACGCGACGAACACCATCGGGAACTTTTATGTTTATGCTCACTCGAGGGCAAATGCGTTAAAGTTATGCTTTTGCTGATCAACGAAATTGTTATCGGAGTCCGAGTTGTTTTCCTGACGACCTGCCGAAGACCTGCGACACCTTCGTGCAAAAACAACGCAGTTGCATCTATGTATTAGTACAATAAAACTGTGCTTGTTCAAGATCTACGTAATTAACGTAATCTTATGTATTGCCGATTGTTTGGTGAAATCATAGAAAACGTCCAGTAGCAACAATTGTCTTTCTGCTCTTCTCAAACACAAAACTATCTTCGAAAAACTGAAACCACACAATTTATCTAAAAACTTCCAGTCTTCTTTTCCATCATAATCGACGATGGGTCTGCTTGCTTGTTTGTTTAAGTTCGATCGGCTGGAAAAAGGGTTCGTAAGTAATTCACTGGTGTGCGAACTCCTGGCGCAGAAATATTGCGAAGATAGAACGCCTCGTCACCCGTCGCGCGTCGTGCGTCGCCGAAAGAAGCCCCACTGGGGAACAGCACCCTGGCAGCCTTGATCGATCAATCGATTTTTCTCCCATTATATCTGCTTGCCCGCGCCAGCTGAGAAATCAGGACCGATTGTTGCTCGCTGAGACCGTATATAATCTTGTGCACGTGAGACGGGGCCGTTTAAAAATTGAACGGAGCATTCGAACCTTCGACCGGGGTTGCACCCCATAAATAATCCGCGGGGGGTTGAACGGTTCCTCTCGCCAGGGCGGATGACTTTGGGCGACGAAGTCGACCGGGATATGTTGAGTTATGACGGTGTGGTGACTCTGCAACACGTTGCTGATCGTCGTACGCTTTCGGAGCAACCTGTTTAAGACTCTCTCCCCTACTTCACGGTTCCCTTGACATTTATATTTCTGACACGGAGGAAAATGCCTCGGGGGTCTGCCACGGACGTCTAATGGGGAAAATGATCCCTTGATAGCTTCGGCTGACACGACAATCTACCTTCCAGAAGACGGTACGCTAACGTCGTCTAAACGACGCGACGGCCTCTATTGTTATTCTTTCGACATCTGAATACTCGAAACGGAGCGGTACATTTACTTCCTAAAGTTACAAACATATGTATTGTGACGTGGCAGCGTTGCCTACGTCACTCTAAACTCTCTAGCGGAAGATCGGGCCACCCTCTGGTCAAGCAACACGGTTAGGGCCGCTGCGAGCGCTCTCCCTGGGCATGCGTGAGACCCAGGAGCCGTATTCTGATATTTTGAATGCCGTATTCGGGTCCCAGGCGGGATCCGGAATTCTTCTTCCCGTCGCAAGAGCAACGAATCCTCGAGAGCAAGCACCTCGAGGTAGGAATAAGGCATGGAGCCCGAACAACGAGAGATCGAAAAGGCCCAGGACAATCAACCTGGAGGCGCCGACGAGGGCATGCGGTTCAGAGGTGATCATCCACTCTACCCTGTCGTCGCCTCGTCCGGGATGAAGCCAGTACCGCGACCGGATTGGCCTACGTCGATCTTCTCATCGGGAAGCGGCAAATAGGAAGACATCGCTGCCGGAAGCCGATCGCCGTCGCGTAGGATTCGTTAATGCGAAATTCCTCATTAGTGATAGGCCGAGACGTTGCGCGAAGGAAGAAGAATAAGAAAGTGGGGAACGCTCTGCTTCCGCGTGCCCGGACAACCGCGTGCAACAGCACTGCGTCATTAGATCTCGTCGACTACAGTTGTTACTTTTGAACGATTGCAAAAATATATCGCATTTGCGCCTGCTGCCAGAAAGGGACATCATTTGCTGCCGAATAACTATTGCGGTTCTTTGCCGGTGGTAACTCGGCTTTTTCTGTACGGGCTATTCGACGAGATTAACGCGCCCCGTAAACGCGGCTTTACCTTGGCAACGACGCGACGCAACGATGAGCGTGATGATGTTTGCCGATGCCCGATAACAATTCAATTTATGTAATCTGCCGATTTGCTCGGCGGGGAGCATCCGTGATTGCGGCCCCGGTATTTATCTCGAGCGCCGACGAAATCTAGTACAATATAATTTATTACCTGTATATACATATGTATACAGTATACAGTATACAGTATACATACATATTGATAATATTTCGTTCCCGTCGGCGGAAGCTCGTGTAAATAACGCCGGTAAATAACGCCGGTAAATATTCGGCCGATTACAGAACGACATTCTGCGCGTTCCCGCAAACACGTATGTTTGCTGCCACTTCTTATTTGCTCCCTTTTATATTCCGCGATCATTATATTATTCATGATTATGGAACGGCATTCGTTTCCCAATCACTAGACCGGCGCACATGCAGTGGTCCGAGGACGCGATTTTACTGGCCAACCTGCCTGCATTCCCCTGCATTCACCGGCTTCGGTTCGGGTAATTGAGGATTTGTTTAATTACTAAGTAAGTGTCTTTGATTTAGGAATTGGAACGAAGAAATCGAAGTTGGGTAAACTCTTTTTTAAAAATAATTTGAAATCTTGATTTTGTATAAAAATTAACAAAAATATATTCTATTGAACAAATTTAGGATACATTGAGTTATGGAAAGCTTATAATCAATTTGTTAGTAATTACCGATACGCAGTTGTTTCGCTCGCAGTGGTTGATGATTGATCTGATCCGCAGCGGGGATGATGATGGTGAAGATGATGATAATGATTTATAATGTCCAGCGGGTTAACACGCTTTACGAATTTTTAACTCTTGAATAAACACTTTTATAACTTTGATTGAAATTTTGGCAAACTATGTACTCTTTTGACTGGAGAAAACTGAACTGTTGATTTGTAAATGAAACGGACTGCACTTGTGATCGAGAGATTTGTAATTGAAGTGTGCTCCTTGATGATGAGCTGTCCCTTTTATAGGTTGGTCAATCCTTTGTTCTTAATTTTCATCAGGTGATTATTTCATCACCATTTCCTCTTAATTGCTTTCTTCTCTGTCACTCTCGTCTATTACATTTTTCGTCTTCCTCTTGGCTGGATCATATTACATTTGTTTATCTCGTAGCTCGATTTCTTCTTAACTGTTTTCCTCTCATTGTCAGTCACTCTCTTCTTAATTATGTGCATTGTATTTTTTATCCTCCTCTTGACCAAATCATATTACATTTGTTTATCTCCTAGCAAGGAGCAAGGAGCTCCGGCATTCGCAACGAGCTGAGTAGAATATGGAAATGCAAGCAACTCCATCTCGTGT
Organism: Lasioglossum calceatum; assembly: GCA_963966675.1. Lineage (NCBI taxonomy): Eukaryota > Metazoa > Arthropoda > Insecta > Hymenoptera > Halictidae > Lasioglossum > Lasioglossum calceatum. Next base: position 18,025 of record OZ016555.1, on the reverse strand, counting down.
TCATTAGGCATTTGCGTGTTTACCAGTGTTACCAAATTTTTTTTCTGCACACAGGTTCGTAACACTGATAAATACCAAAAAATCTGAGGGTACGCTTCCCCCTTAAAATCAATTGCAAAAGTACCGAATAGACAAACACACAGACAAGAAAGCGAGCTAATAAAAACGTGGTAAAAAGATTCGAGTTCTCTGAGGGACACGTTGGTTTTTAGTAGCAAGTGTCCCGGAGCCGAACACCTTTAAGAAGCATGATCGAAACGACAAGCGTAAGATTCCATCGAGACAGCTTGCAGGTTACGATACGAAGAGACCGAGATACACGTACGACACGTTGTGCTCGCCCGTGAAGAGGAGGGGGCGCGGTTTAATATACCGTGTGTCTTCCCCGGTGCTCACAATGTAAATTTATTCTGATTCCGACAGGAGCGCGTGGCGGGAAATATTGTTCATCGTTTCGAAGCATTATGTATCGTTAAAGGCGAACGTCTATTTTTCATAGCGACTTGAATCCCTGCGCGGCGTATGACGGCCCAAAGCAAGATGGATGGAAATGAAGTTCTTCCGGCAAACCAGTCTTCTGATATCTACCCCGGACGACGCTGCTTTCATGCTCGTTACAATCGATCAAATGTCGACGAAAACACAACCCGCATTTTATTAACTACCCTGGAAAAACCTCTGCTACAATACGAATAATTGAAGAGTCGCTTTTCTGTCGGAGATCCTGATACAAATCTGAACTTGCAAAACAAAATCAGAGCTTAGTGATTACAGAGGGAAAGAAATGTCTTTATTTGGATCCCGTTTTCTTGCAATCTATGTAGAAGATTTCTATTTCGTATCAAGATCCCTAGTCTAATCGTTAGACTGTGGATTTTATTTGAAAATGCTATAATTTTAGAATATTTCCAAGTATCTGCGTTTAATTTTAATTAATTAATTATCTACGTGAAATATTTTTCTTTTTTCTTTTTTTTGCTGTCATGGAGCTCTGGGTTTTCTGATGGATTTTAATCGCCCACGAAGAGGCTAAATATGGCTGTTCCATCGACATAAATATTACATCGACCACCATCATGTTCTCTCTCGAGGGCCGGGCACAGCTAAATACGAAAAACCGAAGCTTGGATAAATCAACTTTTTAAGTAAGTATTGCGCTAACAACGGCTTCTTCTCATAAATTACGAAACGTTTAGCGGGAGGTAGCCGGGACGAAGCCGGGAACGTTGGAATCAGCCGAGTTAATATTGCCTGTTCGGAAATCAAAGAATGATTTATGAATCGGTACGACGTCGTTCTTCGAAAACACCCGGCGCGACGCGACGGTTTCTCGGATCTTTCCTAAATGGGAGTTGAACCACGGAAACAGGCCGTGGCACGATCTGTTATCTTCTATGAAGATAGCAATGGGTTCGAGTCAGTCGTAAAGAACCAACTGTGTCGTCGACAATTTTTTCTTCACGGAAAAGCGAAAATTTTAACGAATAAATTCAACACACCGAATATGTATACTCCCCATTACATATTCCTGAAAAGATTGTCCATCTGCTTAAGCATTGGCATAAATAACGACTGTGTCGTCCTTGAAATAATTCTACTCGAATTTTGTTAGTATGTACTCGAATTAACGAAGATCTACTATTTACTTGCTACTACAATATTGTTTACCTGTTAAAAGCGCAACGAGGTAATAATCATTATTATTGTGATTACGTTCTGCCGATAAAGAGAGTAAAAATGTTGTGTTACACGTGAATTTAGGTTAGAGGTATCGCGAGGCCAATTTCTATAATCAGGAGCGGAGATACGAAGTTTATGGGCCGCTTAAAGCTTGAAACCGTTCCAGGGCGGCATTACATTGACTCGCGCATTATTCGTAGCCATTGCTTATGGCGTTTAGCAACACCAACTTTCTGACCAAACTGCGACGTCGGTCTATAAAACGATGCCTTATATCTTTATTACCCCATCCGAGGAGCAAGAGAGCCTCGGCGTGGCTCACGTTCGGCAGCTCGTGTGGATATTTCGGCAATTTATATAGAAACCGGGGTAGCTCGGTAGCCGGGACGGAGTTCTCGTTGCGTCTACACGATTGAGTGCTTGGTTCGTTCACGGCCACTCTAATACCTTTATTTATAGCTATTACGATAGACTATAGAAGCGGCGCGGCGCGGCGCGGCGGCTCGCACAGCTTCCTTCTACCAACCCGCTCGGGTTGTTCTATGCGGTTAATTATGTTCGGAGGGCGAAACGATGCGGTAATGGTGGCTCGAACGCAGCCAGAATCTATAACTGCTGATATGTACTTTCTTCCATAATTCAGAAGACTCGCGGAACCGACATAATCACCGGAATATATAGTACGATGGTAGATGATGGTCGTGGTCAAAAGTATCCTACGTGGTGAAACTGAAGCCGAACATAGTCAATCGCAAACGCGTCCAAGTTATTAATAATCTGTAAATTAATTTCCTACAGTATTTACGTTTATTCTACATATTATATTTATAATATTCTGGAATAGTATTTTTGTTATTGTTTGTTGTATTATATGTATGTATATCATTTAGTTCATGCGTATTACTTATATAATATGTTCCGTCGCGGAACAATGACGACTTCAACAAGTCCATCGAATATAACTCAATTTTAAAAAAACATAAAAAACAAAGTCATCGCAATTGAAAAAAAAATTTTTTTCTAAATCGCTTCCCTCTATCGCTTCGGCGATAGTCGGAAACGGCGCGGCGCGGCGCAGCGTTTGCGCGTCGATAAAAAGCCGCGCGGAAAAAGAATCGCGAGCATCGCGATGTATCGTGCCCAATGTCGTGAACGTTAAATCAACTTTCGCGAATACTTTCCCGTATCACGTAACCGATTTTCATCAAGGGGTGTCGCGATAGCGGAGGGTATCAGAAATATCGTGCACATCTCTTCCATGAATATCGAGGCATTACCGTGTACCTTAATCCAGTATTATCGCGGCCAAACTCCAAGTTCCATGTTCGTCCGAGGAATTTCACGAAGGTATGGGTCAGAGAAAAAATGATTTGGGGACGGATATCTTGGGTATCCGAAGGAATCTCGCGAATTGGGACTATTCAGTACGGCACACTGGGCGAACGTAATGTACAGGCGAGTCGCGGGACTTTCATGGACACCCATACAGAAAGGATCGCCGAGAAATAGCCAACCCTTCCTCCTTATTGCTCCGTCGCGTCAAGGCGAGCAAGGGGTGGTGTGAGCAGACAAGCCGGCGATGGGGCTGGCCGGTCAGTTTGCCGCGTGTTTCCTGGCCGTTCGTCATTTTTAGTGGTTGGCCCTCGCTCGCAGAGCTATTAAATTATATTTCACGTCGTGATTAACGGTCCCGAGATGTATTATTAAACCGAAGAACCCCCGTACGACGTGGAATCCTTGCCGGACAAGACGGCACATCCTCCGCTTGCTTGCGGCCTCCATTCCAAACCCTCTTTTTCCCTGGACCACCTCCTTTTATATGGTCGCCCTTCTTGTCCACGTTTCCGGCTGAACCTTTATTGCCACATACTGCGTTCATAAAAGTACCAGGGAAGACAAGAAAAATAGGCGACCAACCGCCCAGCGGGCACGGGTTGCGTTGGCAAGATTAGTCGAATCGAAACCCACTGCGGTGCGAGTTAAGGACTGTTTAGTCTGGCCCGGCCGGCGCCGACCGGCGCCCAGTGGGACGAAACGGGCGATTCCCTGGACATGGCTTTTTCACCCAGTTATTCCTTTATAAAAAATTAAATGTGGATCATACTCTGTGTATTTTTTCGTGCTGAATCGAATGGTGAAGTCCGTTTGGCGATAGGAATGATGCGAAAGAAGCTACAGCACATTCATAGAACAATGATTTTGGATTTTTTATTTTTACATAAAACATTTAATGGTTACTTAAATATGTACTTAAGAATTAGTACAATATATTTTTTGTTTGATTTTTTAATTTTGTTTAATTTTTTGTAGGTATGATTTTTTAAATTTTATAAACCAATTTAAAATACTAAACAAAAGCACAAATAAGAACATATAATATAATATAAAAAGAAAAGTAAAATAAAATCTATACTTAGCAACTGAAAAACTTCAGAAATGAAATAAGTAAAATCTTCAAAAGCACGCGACTTATTCAGGTGACCTGTTTATAGTGCCCCACCCTGTATATTGTTTCGTTGTCTTCCATATTTATATTATTTCGTTATCTTTGTTGTCAAGCATTCTACACAGAACACTACAATTGTATGTAAATCTTGTAACAAGTCTTAGAAATATGGAATAAATACCCTTTTTTTATAATTTACAATCTTTATTCGTTCTTATGCATGCAATAAAAATCCACAATTCCAACAGTTTCAAAAACTGTTCTCTGTACACGGATACGGAAAGCTAAGAACTAATACTGAAAGATAAGAGCAGAATTAAGAATACATAGTCAACAAACACTGCGTTTTTCTCGACTTTGACACATGTATCAAATCTTCGAAAATGTCCCAAAATCTAAAGAAACAGAATACTTGATGATATTGACCACTACAGCGTAACTCTACTGTTGAACGCCAGCTGATAGACATGATTGACAGCCGTTTTAATTTTAACGATCCGTAAAACTTCAAGCTCGCGGCGCGTTTGCGTATATCCGCCGTTCAAATTGAAACGCTTTCTTCGTCACGAAATGTAGTCGTAGCGAAATTGATTTCAACGTTGTATTATTGTTATTCACATCGAGGAAAAGAGAGAGGGGGGGGGGAAGAGCGAGGGAGAAGAAAAGAAACGAAAGTGAAGCGCAAGAGTGGCGTTCCAGCGAAAAGTTTCCATCGCGGGCGACCATAGAAACTTTCAGTAATTTCACCTGGAAGCCATCCACGACTGCCTGCCGGTGACAACTTACATAGAATCGCGCTTGCAGGAAACGTGCTGTACACACGATTTCAGTGTCGCACAATTTACACTTGTCCGAGCTATTGACAAGGGAAATTTTACGTCTCGCGGCATTTTCACCATAGAATTCGAGACCGTGGACTAGACGTGAGAGAGAGAGAGAACCAGCAGAGTAAACATCGTTAAAACACCTTCGTTTTTCTGACTCGCGCAACTTTCCTTTCGGGGAACGACGGTTTCGCAACTACTATTATCAAAAACTTCGCTACCCATCGTTTAGTTTAGTCCCAACGGTCTGGTAGGTCCAACATAATATTCATAGCAACCTAGAGGTCAGTCGATGTTTTGGAGTTTCTACGGGGTTACGGGGGCGATGATCAATCCAAAGATACCGTCTGCGTCTGCATCAAGTTTTATGGCAATTCCAAGTTCGGGGTTTGCCGAGGAGCAGACTATAGGTAAGTTCTGATCGCGCACCAGGCAATTATACGCGAAAACGTGTACGTACCGGCTACGCTAATTGCATTGTTTCCCTCCACCCAGCGTGTATCCAGCGCGTAATTTATAACTTAGGAAGAGGTTGTAAAGGGAATCGTTACTAATGACATCGTAAAACCGATACAGGCGTCGTGTGTTTAACGCGCGTTCCACCGTTTGAAATATGAACGAACGACTTCCGCTTCAGTTAAAACAGCCCGAGCTTCCGGTGGAGCGGGAACGAGAGCCGCGCTGCTACAATTAAAATTATGCTCAATCTCCGCGGCGCGGCGCAATTAATCTTGCTGGAAAATCAGCCGGCCGATCGGTTTAAGCATTTCTTCACACGATAGTAATATGTATAGCATGGAACCTCGTAACAGAGAATTCCTTATCGTAATCCTATTCCTCCAACAAGTTTTCTAACCCTTCAACGTACATCGCGTACAGTCTATAGCAGGCCTGGCCAACCCAAATGATTTCACGGGCCACTTTGAAGACGCGTAACGTTATAGCGGGCCGCACTTTAGGTAAACATGCTTTTAAAAAATGTAATACAAATACAAAATGAATAAAACTTTATTGTTATACTATGATTCAATATAATTAACTCTCGAGTTTTTATTAATGAGATATTTGTTTATCCTTTCTTTCACTTACTTTTTATAAATCTATATTTATGTTCGACGTTGCACATCTTTTGTTAGCTGGTTTTCTAAATTGGCATCAGTTAATGAAGCACGTGAAGAACTTTTTGTAAATTTCATCTTCGACAAAAATGTTTCACAAATATATGTGGATCCAAAAGCATTTACTAATATAAGTATTGAGAAAAAAATTGTTTCACTTCATTGTTGCACTGCAACTTGATTATATTATAATTATAAATCGATTATATTATAACAATGACACTTCATTTATTTAATATTTTTTGTATACATATAATGTTATTCAAATTCCGGATGGCTAGGTAAAGGCGAGAATAATCACAGAACTGAGTTTCTCCTGTAAAAAGAGTTTTTTTAAATTTTATTATTCATGTTCCTATGTAAAACTATTTACAAGGCTTACCTGTAAAAAGAGAAATAACATTAAATGTCAATTATTCGATATCCTTTCCCTATTTACAATCATTACTTCTGTCTATGTACTTATAATCTATCTTATTCACTTTGGAGGTCAATCTTTTCACGTGTTCTCTTTTCCATGACACACCTGTCTTTTCTATCTCTCTTTGTCTCACTCCCTCTAGTGTTTGTCTTACCAATCTGTTTACTACCGCGTCATGTGTGCGCGGGATAATTTAAAAGGGAGTACCACGTACTTTCTTTACATACATACAAAGAGAAACAAAAGTTTCAACAGAAATACAGGGTGAATTCGATAAAGTAGGTTAGGTTAGGTTAGGTTATCGAGTAAAAGGGGGTAAAATTCCAGATTAGCTGGAAATAGAGGGAGCATAGGATATAACACTCAAGACGCACGAGATGGTTTTGTGGTGAAGAGGGGGGGCCAAAAGGGCAGGTGTGGCAAACCTGCAGGTCCGAAGGTGAAAAGGTCCGACGTCCGCCACGAGCCGTAAAACGCTCAAAAACTCTCAAATACTAGGTAGAATGGCCTTTCATCGATGACGACCGTCCCTGACTAGTAGATCGACCACCCTGAAAGTTGCCCGGGCTATAAAAAGCAGGGTCTGGAGATCGAACGCAGTGGTTATTTGCAACCCATAGCGGGCCGAGGACCGGAACCGCCAATAATGAAACTAGCATAAGCTGGTGTGCGTTCAGGAAGTGGGGAGTGCCGATCACTCCTCCCCGGTCAATTTACTTACTACTACTACTACTAGGTTAGGTTAGGCTAGCATTTCCGTGTCGGAAAAGATGTCTTCTATCGGTTATGTTAGCACTTCCGTATCGAAACAGATGTGTTCTATCTGTTATGTTAGCAATTACGTGCCGGGAACGATGTCTCCTATCGGTTATGTTAGCATTTGCGTATCGGGAAAGATGCCTTCTATGGGTTATGTTAGCATTTCCGAATCAGAAAAGATGTCTTCTATCGGTTATGTTAGCATTTCCGTATCGGGAAAGATGCCTTCTATGGGTTATGTCAGCATTTCCGTATCGGAGAAGATGCCTTCTATGGGTTATGTTAGCATATCCGTATCGGAACAGATGTCTTCTATCGGTTATGTTAGCATTTCCGTATCGGGAAGGATGCCGTCTATGGGTTATGTTAGCATTTTCGTATCAGGAAAGATGCCTTCCATGGGTTATGTTAGCATTTCCGTATCGGGAAAGATGACTTCCATGGGTTATGTTAGCATTTCCGTGTCGGGAAAGATGCCTTCTATGGGTTATGTTAGCATTTCCGTGTCGGGAAAGATGCCTTCTACGGGTTATGTTAGCACTTCGGTATCGGGAATGAAACCTTCTATGGGTTATGTTACTTTTTCCGTATCGGGAAAGGTGCCTTCTATGGGTTATGTTAACGTTTCCGTACCGGAGAAGATGCCTTCTATCGGTTATGTTAGCATTTCCGTATCGGGAAAGATGAATTCTATGGGTTATGTTAGCATTTCCGTGTCGGGAAAGATGCCCTCCATGGGTTATGTTAGCATTTCCGTATCGGGAAAGATGCCTTCTATGAGTTATGTTAGCATTTCCGTATCGGGAAGGATGCCGTCTATGGGTTATGTTAGCATTTTCGTATCAGGAAAGATGTCTTCCATGGGTTATGTTAGCATTTCCGTATCGGGAAAGATGACTTCCATGGGTTATGTTAGCATTTCCGTGTCGGGAAAGATGCCTTCTACGGGTTATGTTAGCACTTCGGTATCGGGAATGAAACCTTCTATGGGTAATGTTAGTTTTTCCGTATCGGGAAAGATGCCTTCCATGGGTTATGTTAGCACTTCGGTATCGGGAATGAAACCTTCTATGGGTTATGTTAGTTTTTCCGTATCGGGAAAGGTGCCTTCTATGGGTTATGTTAACGTTTCCGTACCGGAGAAGATGCCTTCTATCGGTTATGTTAGCATTTCCGTATCGGGAAAGATGAATTCTATGGGTTATGTTAGCATTTCCGTGTCGGGAAAGATGCCCTCCATGGGTTATGTTAGCATTTCCGAATCGGAAAAGATGCCTTCTGTCGGTTAGGTCAGCATTTCCGTATCGGAAAAGATGCCTTCTATTGGTTATGTTAGCATTTACGTATGGGGAAAGATGCCTTCTATGGGTTATGTTAGCATTTCCGTATCGGAACAGATGTCTTCTATCGGTTAGGTTAGCACTTCCGTATCGGGAAGGATGCCGTCTATGGGTTATGTTAGCATTTTCGTATCAGGAAAGATGCCTTCCATGGGTTATGTTAGCATTTCCGTATCGGGAAAGATGACTTCCATGGGTTATGTTAGCATTTCCGTGTCGGGAAAGATGCCTTCTATGGGTTATGTTAGCGTTTCCGTACCGGAGAAGATGCCTTCTATCGGTTATGTTAGCATTTCCGTATTGGAACAGCTGTCTTCTATCGGTTATGTTAGCATTTGCGTATCGGGAAAGATGCCTTCTATGGGTTATGTTAGCATTTCCGAATCAGAAAAGATGTCTTCTATCGGTTATGTTAGCATTTCCGTATCGGGAAAGATGCCTTCTATGGGTTATGTCAGCATTTCCGTATCGGAGAAGATGCCTTCTATGGGTTATGTTAGCATATCCGTATCGGAACAGATGTCTTCTATCGGTTATGTTAGCATTTCCGTATCGGGAAGGATGCCGTCTATGGGTTATGTTAGCATTTTCGTATCAGGAAAGATGCCTTCCATGGGTTATGTTAGCATTTCCGTATCGGGAAAGATGACTTCCATGGGTTATGTTAGCATTTCCGTGTCGGGAAAGATGCCTTCTATGGGTTATGTTAGCATTTCCGTGTCGGGAAAGATGCCTTCTACGGGTTATGTTAGCACTTCGGTATCGGGAATGAAACCTTCTATGGGTTATGTTACTTTTTCCGTATCGGGAAAGGTGCCTTCTATGGGTTATGTTAACGTTTCCGTACCGGAGAAGATGCCTTCTATCGGTTATGTTAGCATTTCCGTATCGGGAAAGATGAATTCTATGGGTTATGTTAGCATTTCCGTGTCGGGAAAGATGCCCTCCATGGGTTATGTTAGCATTTCCGTATCGGGAAAGATGCCTTCTATGAGTTATGTTAGCATTTCCGTATCGGGAAGGATGCCGTCTATGGGTTATGTTAGCATTTTCGTATCAGGAAAGATGTCTTCCATGGGTTATGTTAGCATTTCCGTATCGGGAAAGATGACTTCCATGGGTTATGTTAGCATTTCCGTGTCGGGAAAGATGCCTTCTACGGGTTATGTTAGCACTTCGGTATCGGGAATGAAACCTTCTATGGGTAATGTTAGTTTTTCCGTATCGGGAAAGATGCCTTCCATGGGTTATGTTAGCACTTCGGTATCGGGAATGAAACCTTCTATGGGTTATGTTAGTTTTTCCGTATCGGGAAAGGTGCCTTCTATGGGTTATGTTAACGTTTCCGTACCGGAGAAGATGCCTTCTATCGGTTATGTTAGCATTTCCGTATCGGGAAAGATGAATTCTATGGGTTATGTTAGCATTTCCGTGTCGGGAAAGATGCCCTCCATGGGTTATGTTAGCATTTCCGAATCGGAAAAGATGCCTTCTGTCGGTTAGGTCAGCATTTCCGTATCGGAAAAGATGCCTTCTATTGGTTATGTTAGCATTTACGTATGGGGAAAGATGCCTTCTATGGGTTATGTTAGCATTTCCGTATCGGAACAGATGTCTTCTATCGGTTAGGTTAGCACTTCCGTATCGGGAAGGATGCCGTCTATGGGTTATGTTAGCATTTTCGTATCAGGAAAGATGCCTTCCATGGGTTATGTTAGCATTTCCGTATCGGGAAAGATGACTTCCATGGGTTATGTTAGCATTTCCGTGTCGGGAAAGATGCCTTCTATGGGTTATGTTAGCATTTCCGTATCGGGAAAGATGACTTCCATGGGTTATGTTAGCATTTCCGTGTCGGGAAAGATGCCTTCTATGGGTTATGTTAGCGTTTCCGTACCGGAGAAGATGCCTTCTATCGGTTATGTTAGCATTTCCGTATCGGGAAAGATGAATTCTATGGGTTATGTTAGCATTTCCGTGTCGGGAAAGATGCCCTCCATGGGTTATGTTAGCATTTCCGAATCGGAAAAGATGCCTTCTGTCGGTTAGGTCAGCATTTCCGTATCGGGAAAGATGCCTTCTATTGGTTATGTTAGCATTTACGTATGGGGAAAGATGCCTTCTATGGGTTATGTTAGCATTTCCGTATCGGAACAGATGTCTTCTATCGGTTAGGTTAGCACTTCCGTATCGGGAAGGATGCCGTCTATGGGTTATGTTAGCATTTTCGTATCAGGAAAGATGCCTTCCATGGGTTATGTTAGCATTTCCGTATCGGGAAAGATGACTTCCATGGGTTATGTTAGCATTTCCGTGTCGGGAAAGATGCCTTCTATGGGTTATGTTAGCGTTTCCGTACCGGAGAAGATGCCTTCTATCGGTTATGTTAGCATTTCCGTATTGGAACAGCTGTCTTCTATCGGTTATGTTAGCATTTCCGTATCGGGAAAGAAGCCTTCTATGGGTTATGTCAGCATTTCCGTATCGGAGAGGATGCCTTCTATGGGTTATGTTAGCATTTCCGTATCGGAACAGATGTCTTCTATCGGTTATGTTAGCATTTCCGTATCGGGAAGGATGCCGTCTATGGGTTATGTTAGCGTTTCCGTACCGGAGAAGATGCCTTCTATCGGTTATGTTAGCATTTCCGTATCGGGAAAGGTGCCTTCTATGGGTTATGTTAGCGTTTCCGTACCGGAGAAGATGCCTTCTATCGGTTATGTTAGCATTTCCGGAGCGGGGAAGAAACCTTCTATGGGTTATGTTAGCATTTCCGTATCGGGAAAGAAGCCTCCCATGGGTTATGTTAGCATTTCCGTATCGGGAAAGATGACTTCCATGGGTTATGTTAGCATTTCCGTATGGGGAAAGATACCTTCTATTGGTTATGTTAGCATTTCCGTATCGGAACAGATGTCTTCTATCGGTTATGTTAGCATTTTCGTATCAGGAAAGATGCCTTCCATGGGTTATGTTAGCATTTCCGTATCGGGAAGGATGCCGTCTATGGGTTATGTTAGCATTTTCGTATCAGGAAAGATGCCTCCCATGGGTTATGTTAGCATTTCCGTATCGGGAAAGATGACTTCCATGGGTTATGTTAGCATTTCCGTATGGGGAAAGATACCTTCTATTGGTTATGTTAGCATTTCCGTATCGGAACAGATATCTTCTATCGGTTATGTTAGCATTTCCGTATGGGGAAAGATGCCTTCTATTGGTTATGTTAGCATTTCCGTATCGGAACAGATGTCTTCTATCGGTTATGTTAGCATTTCCGTATCGGGAAGGATGCCGTCTATGGGTTATGTTAGCATTTCCGTATCGGGAAAGATGACTTCCATGGGTTATGTTAGCATTTCCGTGTCGGGAAAGATGCCTTCTATGGGTTATGTTAGCGTTTTCGTATCGGAACAGATGTCTTCTATCGGTTATGTTAGCATTTCCGTATCGGGAAGGATGCCGTCTATGGGTTATGTTAGCATTTCCGTATCGGGAAGGATGCCGTCTATGGGTTATGTTAGCATTTCCGTATGGGGAAAGATGCCTTCTATTGGTTATGTTAGCATTTCCGTATCGGAACAGATGTCTTCTATCGGTTATGTTAGCATTTCCGTATCGGAACAGATGTCTTCTATCGGTTATGTTAGCATTTCCGTATCGGGAAGGATGCCGTCTATGGGTTATGTTAGCATTTCCGTATCGGGAAAGATGACTTCCATGGGTTATGTTAGCATTTCCGTGTCGGGAAAGATGCTTTCTATGGGTTATGTTAGCGTTTTCGTACCGGAGAAGACGCCTTCTATCGGTTATGTTAGCATTTCCGTATCGGGAAAGGTGCCTTCTATGGGTTATGTTAGCATTTCCGTGTCGGGAAAGATGCCTTCTATGGGTTATGTTAGCGTTTTCGTACCGGAGAAGACGCCTTCTATCGGTTATGTTAGCATTTCCGTATCGGGAAAGGTGCCTTCTATGGGCTATGTTAGCATTTCCGTGTCGGGAAAGATGCCTTCTATGGGTTATGTTAGCATTTCCGTGTCGGGAAGGATTCCCTTTCACGGTTAGGTTAGGTCAAGCCGGTTAGGACAGGCCGGTTAGGACAGGCCGGTTAGGTCAGGCCGGTTAGGTCAGGCCGGTTAGGTCAGGCCGGTTAGGTCAGGCCGGTTAGGTCAGGCCGGTTAGGTCAGGCCGGTTAGGTCAGGCCACGCCCAGACTTAAACTAAAAAGTGCTATTAAAAAGTCTAAAGCCAAAATCTGGACCGACTTTATCACCACGCTAAACCAGGATCCTTGGGGGAAACCGTACCGAGTCATAAAGAAAATGATAAAGAACAATCCTCCTCCTCCCACGATCACCAGGCAGACAGCGCTACAAATATTTGATACTCTTTTTCCGAAGGACGAGGCAGAGAGAATTCTTCAAAACAAGCTCCATAACATAATTTATCCGGAAACACTAGCCAGCGCCCATCTCCCAGCTGGCCATACCACACTCCCCAGCGGTGACATAGTAATAAAAATATCCCAAAAAACACTACACCTCCAGAAAATCAGTGTAACAGAGATACTCCATACAACTAAAGCCTTCAACAACAAAAAAGCCCCCGGCCTTGACGGTATTACCTCGCCGATCTTCAAAGAAACAGTTCTCAACAACCCAGAAATGATTACAAACATCATAAACGTCTGCAGAAGGGTGGGATACTTCCCTACTTCGTGGAAGGAACAAAAACTGCTTCTAATAAAAAAACCGGGTAAACCAGACGGTCTCCCAAACAGCTACAGACCACTGGCCATTCTTAATAACTGGTCCAAGTTGCTTGAGAAATGTATCAGAGGAGATATCGAACATCATCTGAGGAGAGATCCCCTACATAAAAATCAATACGGCTTCCGCAAAGCCACAAGCACTATCCATGCTATTACAGAGGTAACGAGAATAAAGGAAGGTGCAACGAAGAAACACCACTTCGTCATCCTGGTCGCACTAGACGTCAAGAACGCCTTCAACTCCATATCATGGAAATCAATCAGAGAAGCGCTCCGCAAAAGAAGATTCCCTCCGTACCTCCAGAAAATAATCTCCAGCTATCTAACAAACAGGAAACTTGTGTATTCTCCCCCCAACGAGGCATACAAACTGTGTCTCCCGATATACCGTGGAGTCCCCCAAGGCTCCATAATCGCACCCACAATATGGAACATAGTCTACGACGAGATATTCCAGCTAACCCTGACGAAAACTGCTACACTGATTGCCTACGCAGACGACGTAGCGCTGATTGTCACTCACCGAAACCTCGATAAAATCAGAGAAGATATAAAGACTAACATCAACATAATAGAAAACTGGATGCTAACGAAGGGGCTGGAACTTGCAAGACAAAAAACAGAAATCGTTACCTTAAACAGAAAAAGAGTACAACTACCTCTCGAGTTCCAGTTGAACGCTGACATCAAAATCGCAGCTTCAGACTCGATCAGATATCTAGGAATTTACCTAGAAAAATACAACTTCTATTTCACCCATATCGAACAAGCAACAATAAAAGCGTCAAACACAGCACAATACCTTGCACGTCTGATGCCGAACATTGGTGGCCCAGGTCACAGAGCCAGATATCTCTATTACTTCGTGTTCGAGTCAATAGTTTTATACGCTGCACCAGCCTGGAGAAAAGCAACATCAGTCATGAGAAATAGGAAAATGCTGCTGAATGCGCAGAAAATCGCGCTAACTAAGGTACTAAGAGCGTACAAGACCACTCCTCTTATATACTTAAATGTGATCTCTGGTATCCCCAATATAATAGACATTGTACAGGAGAGATACAACCTGGCTCTATGGGAAAATGACTTCCTAAATCCTTCGGAGGAAATCCACTCGGCAGATGCAACAACAGCAGCAGCACGGGGAACAAGAACAAGATCCGCGCACCCGAGCGCAACGGCCTCCACTGACAGATGTAACAACGCGAAACTCGATATTCTGAAAATTGAACGAAAGGCTAAAAGAACTGAACTGCGCACTGCGATCAATCAAAACTTACAGGAGCAATGGACAAACTGCTATAACCATAAACTACTCTACAAATGGATTCCTGATATAGGAGCGTGGCAACACCTTAAGAGGGATAACATATCACATTACACGATACAGTTTTTCACAGGACACGGCATCTTTGCATCCTTCTTACACAGGATCCAAAAGCTTAACAGTGATAGATGCTGGTATGGATGTCCCGAGACAGACGACCCGGCGCACACCATCCTTCGCTGCACCAGATGGTCCGAAATCCGTGATCAATTCGCGACCAAACATCTCATCTCTGCTCCCTACGACATCAGTAAGATATCCTCTGCTATTCACAAATCAGACACCGCATGGACAGATTTTCAGGCACTGTGCTTCGCCATTCTAAAAGACAAACAGGCCACAGAGATGACCAGAGAGAAGGAAAACAGGAAGAAATCTAACTCTCAACCTACGCAACCACACAACTCACAACGAAATCTGCAGAATAGTCAACAACAAACACAAAGTAATCAGCAACACTCCAGAGACACTCTACAACAGACACGGAACACGCAGTCTGCTTCAAATCAATCAGTTATTATTCTAGAACCTTCGTCTCCGAATACCACACAGCCTCAACAAATACGATCACAGAACAATACAGGAACACAGCCTGCTGACAGACAGAAATCAAGAAGAAATTCTTATACGATAGTTACCCTAACCTAACACCTGTAAACACTCCACAGCAACCACAAAACACACAGTAACAAACAAACAGTTCACTACAACAATCACAGATCTTGCAACAACAAAATACAATTACACTGCACATCAAGACGAGGTTATGAACGACATGCTCTTCGACTCCCGATAGCATCACAGAATCGGATCACCATCGCGCACCGATCACCACTGCTATCCCAGTATTCACGTTCCAAAAGCACAATTTGAGCCTCCGCCTTATCTAATATTAATTATCAAACAATAAATAATATACAGATAAAGCTCGTGCAAGCAGAATGGAATATACGGAATCAAGATGGCCGTCCTTCCTCGGGAGAAGGCGCATCCACATGAGTACCATGGAGGCAACTTGTCTAAAATCAGAAATCAGAGAGAAACGCGAAACCACCACATTCAAGATGGGAAACCTGATACATCAGATCCACACTACCGTCATATAAGACCGAAACATATAGAGAGGGCACTGTAACAGCTAAGCGTGAACTCAGAACCAAGATGGCGTCCGTGGCCAACAGAAAGCACAGAACGGCACGAAGATGGAAAAAGGGGAAACAAGAAAAGAAGAACAAAGAGACGAAGAGCTCCCAAAAGACGACCACGATGCGCATAGCCAAGGAAGACGGAGATTAGGAGAAGCGCCAGAAAGATGAAGAAGAAGAAGAAGAAGAAGAGGACGAAGAAGATGAAGAAGAAAAAGATGAAGAGGTAGAAGAAGAAGAAGTAGTAGAGGAAGAAGAAGAAGAAGTAGAAGAAGAAGAAGATGCTAAAGACGGAAAAAAGGAAAGAAAATCTGAAGAAGATGACGGAAACAGTTGGCACCCAGATGACGTCCCAGATCCAAGGTCTCCGGACAGAATCAACCCAAAAAAGGTACGTGCAAGAGTAAACGAAAGGAGAGAGAGAGACCAGAGTGCGAGCTGAATGAAAATGATGAAGAGCACGTGAAGAAGAGAGTGACTGCGACAGAATGAGTCCGGAAGAGCGAGCGAGAGAGAGAGTGAGATAGGATCACCACCACCACACCAAAGCAAAACCGCCACGAGGGAACCTAGTGGGGCAGACATCCGGTCAGCAAGGAAGGTGAAGAAGACGTCTGTACATTTGGATGAGAGCCTGGAAGAGTGATAGATAGTTCGAATTGGTAAATGTTTGCGTGCTTGTGTGAGCGATTGCACAGAGAATGAGACTAACGTCATGTCTGCAAGAGGAAGAGTGGCAGATTCGTATGAATGCACCGTATAGATGTTGGAGAGGGGTTGAATTCGCGAGAATGTTATGATGAAAGTTGCGAGTGAATGAAAGAGTGAAGGAAATCAAGTACCACAGCAGGGACGATAGAGACTGACCGAAGTAAAATCTTCGGATAGTTCCGGTCAGTTTTCTCCCACCGGAGCCAAGGACCAGCCGTGTAGGGAGAGTTTTAGTGGGGTAAACCTCGTGCGGCCTGCGTATTGCACCACTACGCGCAGGCCCACCATTGCGGGCAGTGCACATGCCACCTGATTAAATATCGGGGGCATCGCTGAGGGAGTCCCCACACACCCCGGGGTTGCGATGATCCTGGGGCATGTCATAAAGATTAAACTCCCTATACGTTAAACAATAAAAAAAAAAAAAAAAAAAAAAAAAAAAAAAAGGTTAGGTCAGGCCGGTTAGGTCAGGCCGGTTAGGTCAGGCCGGTTAGGTCAGGCCGGTTAGGTCAGGCCGGTTAGGTCAGGCCGGTTAGGTCAGGGCGGTTAGGTCAGGCCGGTTAGGTCAGGCCGGTTAGGTCAGGCCGGTTAGGTCAGGCCGGTTAGGTTAGGTTAGGTTAGGTTAGGTTAGGTTAGGTTAGGTTAGGTTAGGTTAGGTTAGGTTAGGTTAGGTTAGGTTAGGTTAGGTTAGGTTAGGTTAGGTTAGGTTAGGTTAGGTTAGGTTAGGTTAGGTTAGGTTAGGTTAGGTTAGGTTAGGTTAGGTTAGGTTAGGTTAGGTTAGGTTAGGTTAGGTTAGGTTAGGTTAGGTTAGGTTAGGTTAGGTTAGGTTAGGTTAGGTTAGGTTAGGTTAGGTTAGGTTAGGTTAGGTTAGGTTAGGTTAGGTTAGGTTAGGTTAGGTTAGGTTAGGTTAGGTTAGGTTAGGTTAGGTTAGGTTAGGTTAGGTTAGGTTAGGTTAGGTTAGGTTAGGTTAGGTTAGGTTAGGTTAGGTTAGGTTAGGTTAGGTTAGGTTAGGTTAGGTTAGGTTAGGTTAGGTTAGGTTAGGTTAGGTTAGGTTAGGTTAGGTTAGGTTAGGTTAGGTTAGGTTAGGTTAGGTTAGGTTAGGTTAGGTTAGGTTAGGTTAGGTTAGGTTAGGTTAGGTTAGGTTAGGTTAGGTTAGGTTAGGTTAGGTTAGGTTAGGTTAGGTTAGGTTAGGTTAGGTTAGGTTAGGTTAGGTTAGGTTAGGTTAGGTTAGGTTAGGTTAGGTTAGGTTAGGTTAGGTTAGGTTAGGTTAGGTTAGGTTAGGTTAGGTTAGGTTAGGTTAGGTTAGGTTAGGTTAGGTTAGGTTAGGTTAGGTTAGGTTAGGTTAGGTTAGGTTAGGTTAGGTTAGGTTAGGTTAGGTTAGGTTAGGTTAGGTTAGGTTAGGTTAGGTTAGGTTAGGTTAGGTTAGGTTAGGTTAGGTTAGGTTAGGTTAGGTGTAGGTTAGGTTAGGTTAGGTTAGGTTAGGT